>OY728140.1:2125873176-2135873176 GCA_963277665.1 Viscum album
GGACATTTTGTTTGTTCACAACATGAAGAATGATTTTTTTTGTTCACAATGAAGTGTGAACATTTTTTTGTTAACAACATAAATCATGGTCATTTTGTGTGTTTACAATATAAATCATGTTCATTTTTTTGTTCACAATAAAAAAGTATGGACATTTTTTTGGTCACAACATGAAGCGTGGACATCTAATTTGTTCACAAAATGAATCATAGACATTTTTTGTTCACATTGTTATAATTTCACTATAATTATTTTCATGTAAAAGTTTTTTGTTATGCTATTTTTAAGGTCATGTTACATTTCCATTACATATTCCCATTATTATGTTCCATGGGTCATGTTTATTATATCATGTTTCCATACTCTTGTCCCATGTTATATGTTTTATCTTTTGAGATTACATGTTTTTATATCATGGATTATGGAAAAATATTATTGTTTCATGTTATTTTTATAATAAATTTCTCCCTTTATCATGGTTTTTCATATTCTTATGATCCAACTCTCAATCACATGTTGATAAGTCTTCCCTTGCTGAGTGTTCAAGTTCACCCCTTTCTTATGTTTTCTTTCCCATGGTTATAAAGATGAATATAACCTATGTGATGTCCAAAAGTGGATCTAGTAGGGATTTAATGTGGAGAAATGTTACAAGTATCATAAAATAAGTTTCTTATATAGCTGATCCTCAAAGAAAATAAACCATTTGGTCCTCAGGTTGTTTGATTGTTTGTGAGATGTATTATCTAAAACATAGAATCAATGTATTATTTATGTATGTTTATATTGGGTCTCCATAGTTGATATAAAAAGAGGGTTTATTTTTTTTATAATTATTCTAGTTATATTTGGGATTAATATTATAAAAATTTAGTGAAAACCATAGGTATAAGTATAAGGGATAAGTCTAAGTATAGGATAACATCCTGAAATTTTGATAAAGTTTTGAGTATTTGGTTTTACTAGAAATAAATTCCTATTTGGATATTTTCAAGTGGATGTAGCTGTGAAACAAATTCACCTAGGGGAAATCTTTTAAAAATGATTGGTTGAGCATTGAATTAATCATCACCCTGATGCACAATGAGAGGGCCTAAAACTGTACACCTGACTAGACACTTTTGGAGGATATGCTTTGGTTGATCATATGCTCTTTATGAGCCATTATGACTGATTGATTTCCTCATTACTTTGAGGGATTAGGTTGATAATTATAATATATCCCAACTTAAATTAACCTATTTTAAACTAATATTGATATAAGTTGAACTAAAGGAACTATAGGCCAACATGATAATGCAAAAGAAAAAAACATTTTAAGGTTTAATTCCTTTTATGGTTATGATAATTCCTCCATATTGTTAATTTTTTTATCACTCATGTAAACCCTTTTAGTTTTAGTAAAGTTTAGAACTGAAGGAACCATGGGTGTGGGGGATAATTCATAGATTAACTCAATGAAAAACCCATTAGAATAAGATTTGGAGTGAGAAATCTTGTGATTATTCCAAACCAACTATCATGGAATATTATTAACAATGTGAGCATGATCAAAATACCAAGTACACCAAAGAAGATAAGGATGAAATATTATGAAAGATCAATTAATGAAGATGATGAAGGAAAAATGTTCACTTTCCCATATATCAAAAATGTAAGAAGAAACACCAAAGGAATTGCCTCAAGGTAACTAGAAGATGCTTTACTTGTAGAAGAGGGGGTCATCGGGCATCAAAATACTGAGGAAAAATAAAGAGTTTGGTTGACACAATTGAAAGAAATATAGTTCATCCCAAGGTACCATTAATAATTCAATGTCTCATGTGCGGGGAACTTGAGCATTATCCAAGTCAATACCCTAATCTAAGGAATAACTAAGATGATGAGAATCACCAACCTCTAAGACTAAGAGGACAATAGAATGCATATGCAAGAACTACTCCCAAAGTGGATCCTAATCTTTAAGGTATATGTAATCTCCAATACAGAGTTGTAGATGTCTTATTGGAATTTGATTCTAGTAACTCTAGTATATCTAATACGTCTTCTAAGATCATAAAATCACCACCCTGATGATTTTATTATTGGAGAAATTTTATAGTGGCATGATTATTGTATTCCAAGTTGAAGTTTATTGGAATGTTTCTTGTGGAAATCTTATTATCCTTCCTACAGATAAATTTAACATGATTCTAGTGATGGATTGGTTTCCTAAACTTAGAGGAAAAATTATCTGGATTAATTATTTTTTTTCATATTAATCTATGATATTTTATAAATGAAAGGATAATAATAAATACCCTCTAGAAACAAATTATATAATACGTTTATTGATATCGAATAATTATAGAATCTTAGCTCAAATAGTTGGAGAAAAACCCAATATTAGGGATAAACTTATTCTGAGTAAAGTGAAATGTTTCCCATGTTTCTAAGGTTGATATCTCTCTAGAAATTATATTCAGATTCATATCTATAATTTTTATGCCTTTAGATATTTCTATTGGTATGTAATAATTAAAATTGTGAGGATGCAATTTATTTAAGGGGGAAAATGTAATACCCAAGGTTTTTAGGGATAATAATATTTTTACAAACCATATATTTATAATTCTAAACTATATATTTTTTCTATTTGTTTAAGTAATTAAAATTGATTAGGAAATAAGGCATACAAGATACAAATTAAACCTAACAACACTTTATTCAATAATAAGTGGAATGTTACAAAAAAAGAATATAAAACTAAGTATTTTACATTATAGATTATTACTCACCTGATATAAAATACATCTATTAAAAGTGCATAAATCAATGAGGTATAATAGATATAAAAGAATAAAATCTTAATGACTAGGAAACCCCCAAGTTCATCTTTAACCTTGAGGATCACCACTAGCCAAAAAGAACCTATAATGAGGATGATAACTATTAAAGGAGAAAACATTATGTAAAATCTATAATATGAAATAAGAACTATGCCTTGCGAAGTGAGAGCGGGATGAACAAATGATTTAGTAAGTATATATATAGGAACAAAATCCGACTGTTGTAAATATGGTCATTGAAAATATATTCATTGCAAATATGGTCATTAAAAACATGGTTGTTGGTCATATATCCAATAGGTATACTTAATTTGTGTATTTTTAAGTTGTAAATTTAAAATAATACAACTCACAATACGATATTAAAATATTATAAATATATATATTTATGTGTTACGTATAAATATTAATATTATTATTAAAATATGATATGATGTATTTATAAATTATAAATAAATATTTTAATATCAATTAAGTAGTAAAATTAAATTTTAGAATATAAATAATTAATTTTAATGGTATTTGTTAAAGAGTATTTAGTATAAAAGTAATATTTTTTTTTGAAGAACCATTTTGTTAAGTATTGTATATTTCATCCTAATAGATTAAATTGAACACTTTTAAAATATTATTATATATGAACTAATATATTTAAATCTTTTAAACTATAAATTGATATGAAATAATATTAAGAATACTTAATGTTAAAAAACATCACTTTTTCAATAAAATTAGTTTTTATTTATTTTTAGTATTTTTATTTAAAGACTAAATTTATAAATATTAGAATTTGAATAATAAAAAATTAACATAAATTTTGGATTTAGAACATAAAAATTTTCTTAGTGTGAATTTTTGAGTTTATCTGAAAAGGTTGATTTTTAGTCCAAACATACGGTTTTTGTGAAAATTATAATTTTTATGATTTTATTATTAGGTAAACATATTGTAGAATATTACAAAATTAATTTTAAAATATTATTTTAACTTATAAATCCCATGTATAATATTTTTAGAACTAATTAAAATGTTACTTTAATAAAACTACTTTTAGTCTTTTCTTCTAATTTAGTGTTTTAATGATGAAATTCAATTTTAGATTGATTTGAAATCCACCTAACATTTATTTGATTTACAATAAACCATTTTATGTCATAAAAATCAGTATCTATTATAATATTATCATGTACATAAATTTTTAAACTTAATAACATACTTTTACTAAACCAAAGTTTTTACATGATATGTGTGTTTATTTTAAAATTAACATTTCAAACCTATACAAATTTTATTTGGTAAAATGTTTTTAAAATTTAAAATCATAAGGATCAAATTAGGTAAATGGTCAAATCTTAATTTTTTCATTAATATTAATTACTATGGTTAAAAATTAATTTCCAAGGTAAAAGTAAATTAGGGTAAAAGTTAAAAGCCTAAAAAAACTCTAGGTTGCCTCCAAAATGACTGGATGAGGAGAATATTAACCCAAACACATTTAACCCAAATTTTTTATATTTTTATTCATTTAATTTTTAATAGTAACATCAAATTATTGAAAATATAATGGTTACTTCCAAAATTACTCCTTCCCTTCACTTATAAAAGGGTAACATTTACACCACTTCAAGACTCACCTCTACTTAAAATTTCTTCTTTAAACTCTACCAAACTACTCCTAGAAGAACCATTTCCCACATTAAAAATATCATGGTCACTATTAGTTAGGGTAGGGCCTTCATTTCAAAGGAAATTCCAAGGAAAATTCAAGCCCCTAACGTGAGTATTATCAACTACTTCACATTTCTTCTTAATTATCTACATTAAAATTTATTTTTTCCACACTAATAGCATGATATTAGTATAATTTATATACTATAATGTTACTAAATTATGGTTATTATCATTATCTATTAATCTATTCCATCCATTAAGAAAAAATATAGTCATTCGTGCATATGTGCTGACTTCTGCCACCATAAGCAACGAAATTCATTTTTCATCACCACCCATCATTTATGGTTCATAGAATAAATTTAATGAGTAAATATGAAATTTATTATATCATTGAGGTTATAGTATGATAAATTGGAGAAATTTTTAATGATATTATCAATAAATGATCACCATTAATTCAATAATTTTAAACGAGTGTGCTAAGAGGAAAATATTTTATTCAAATTATGTAACATTTTCATATCCATTAATTCATATAATTAATTTAAAATTATGATATATCACACTAATAAACACTAAATGAAATTATTATGCTACTGGTGTAATGATATTTCAACTAAATAATCTCATAATTATCCATTAAAAATGCGCTATAAAATATTTAACTTTTTATAACATGGGAATATTTGTTGGTAAAGGTACATTTTCTATTGGTAAAATGTTTTACTGATAGACATGTCTATGTCACTAAATTATTGGTAAAATCATTATCACTAAATATTATTGTGAGAGATAAATTAGTTCTGTTTCAATTATAATAATACCAATAGATAATATATATATGTTGGTTATAATGTTTAACAATATATTCATATGATGGATTTATCTATTGATAATATCATTACCATCATTTATCTTCTCATCAATAATTTTATTAATACCATTTTATCTATTATTATAAACAATATCAATAATTAATATATGTTTTTAAATTATATTTTAAATAAAATATTATACATGGGTATTCTAATATTTGTTACTAAAATTTTATATTATATTTATTAATCAAATTACATATATTGAATATATTATATTTATTAATGATAATTATAAAATTAGCTTATATGACACTCCAACAAAGTGAGGTTTTATTTAAAAAAAATGTTCAAACATAATTTAAAAACACATTTAAACTCCAAGAAAAGAAATTACATTCATGTTTACACATGTTCAAACTCCAAGAGACTTTTCATAAAACCCCATTAAACTTCATCTTCAATTTGTTTTCTCTCACACATCTTCTGTCACTATCATAGTTCACACTAGCAGTAGGGTCCATGTATACAGTTCACCCACCCAATCATGAAATAGATATAATGGCAGTGATAATCTATAATAGGATGACATCAAAAACATGAATCAAGTCATCCCCAATATCATACATAGGTGGATAGAAGTTTCTGATCATCCCCAGTACATAAACATTCTATAAAATCTAATAAAAAACACTACAAAATAAAAAAAAATAAAAAAAAAATTTGTCTCCAAATTTAAATCTAAATCTAATTAAATCAATTAAATAATTTATTCTATGGAGAAAAAGGGGTGTATATGTAGCATCCTACCCTGAATACCACTCACCGGTGCCCCGAGATGGTTGGACACAAGACCTCAAGTGTGTCTCCATGAACACTAGAGGCTATCGACTAACAATGAGGGCTTTGGGTAAGTCTGTGGAAAGACTATGCCCTTATTGAATAGAGTGAAGAACAATAATAGATAATAATAAGAATCAGTAGAAAATAGAAGTAACAGATAATAGCAGCAGAATAATTATAATCAGGCATGAAATCTAAATAATAAATAAACAGAATATGAATAATAACGAGATAAAATATAGTGATCATGTCATGGTAATTTAATTATGCAAAAATTATTATTTCATTGAAGGGGATATAATCATATAAAACATGCTATCAAAATAAAAAAAGGAAAAAAAACTACTACAACTAGCATATCGAGCGTAGGTTCATTCCTATGCCTCTAAACTTCATCCTAAAGATAGAAATCAAACATTGGAAGCTGAATGGTTCCCTTTGTCTATACCTTTAACCATAAAGTTCACTCCAGTACCAAAGGAACCTGATCAGGGTGTGGGATAGAATCTCAATAGGCTGACACCCACGGTGTCTGGGCCAATCCTTTTCATGAAATATAAGATAAACAATGTGCCATAATAATTGAAATTCAATATAGAATAAACAAATAAACACATTGGACTGGGTTCCACTTAGAGACCCACCCAAACTACCTGCTTTGGCCTAAGATGGTGTTTCTAAATCAGGAGTTCTTATAATGCTAAAGTAAGAGGTATAATATCCAATAGGGTAGATTATCCCCAAGCTTGTGTTTGGGCTTGGAGTACATGTACCTATGTTTTTAATACCAAGGGATTACTTTCTCATTTGAAAACGTTCCTTTAATTATTTCTTTATTTCAATTTGAAAACCACTTTATACAGTATAGCGAGACACCTTGAGCTCATCCATGGAAATATGAAGAGACTTTACAAGTATCACTTGAGGGCCTCAATTCATAACCAATGCTAATGAGTCCATCTATGGTGATCCAAGGATGAAGTCCCATGTATCATTCCATGCATGGTGTGAAAAAGTCAAGTACTAACAAATCTCCGAGTCCATACCTAGTATCGCACATAGGGGACCGAGTCTCTCTCATGGAATGGTATAATCAATCATGCCATCAAGACCATCCAAGGGGTTTCCCCTAGGGAACTAGTATCAATTTTATGGAGGTAAATAGAAATAATGCTCGGTAAGCCCATCCCAGGCATAGATGATGTCACCCTTAGTGTGTTTACAAAACACCAACAATTTCAACAGAAAGGCATGAGAGTCCATCCAAGGGGTCCTTAAGTCAGAACCCCTTATTTCACCCTTGGTACTAAGGTTAAGCATTAAGAAATCAAGCATTCATATAAAAAGGTATAGTGGTCAAGGAAACCATTGATCAAACATTTACATCTTAAGGCATAAGGCATATAACCATGCCCCATTTCCAATTTATTTGGAACATGATTTAGTAAGGTTCCCATTATATTTAATTCAAAATTTAAATCATAATAGGTATTTATTGGTCAAGGAAAAACATTGGTAAAAACATGGATTTCATTAGGCATAAGGATCATGGCCCAATCCATGGATCAATCATTAATTCAATTAAGAAAACAAGCCCAAGGCCTTAATTATGTAATGAAACACCACAAGGGTGCTATGATAAATTAGAAAAAAGGGTAAGGGGGCCTATAAATTAGAGCACACCCAATTATATGGAATAACATGAGTAGATCAACCCAAGGGGTTGATTCTCCATTACTCGAGTCACCCAAGACTAGGTAAGGCATTCAATTTAATTTAATTGAAAAATTTGGGGTAAAGATGGAAGGGTACAGCTCATGGAATAATGATGAAATATATAGAAATAAATTAAATGATGGTAAAAATACTAAAGCACCTACTTTATCCTCATAGAGTTTCCCTCATCCAGCATCAACCTTTGATTCGAGCTAGGTTAGAAGGAATCAACGAAACCGTCAAATGCCCAGAAAATAGGGAAAATGAACTTGCACCCAAGTAGAGAAATAGATGGTAAGAATAACTTGAAATATATTATAGAGGATTGAAGAGGTTAACAAGATGGATATTATTCTTCAAACGGTGAGAGAATCAAATACTGAATGAAGGCGGTAGCTTAATCCCTAGATCTTGAAGGAGGAGGAGCTCATGCGTGGAGAGAAAGGGAGCCCGCTGGAGAAAAGAAGGAATAAAATAATAGGTTTAAATCATTTAATAGGGTTATTTTAGTAAATTCACCCAAAAAAACAACTACGTATAATTTGGACGTAAGGTTTTGAAAACCATGCATAAACCATGTTCCATTCATTACTTAAAAAGGGCACATTGCACGGTTAGGAACACAATTTGTTTAACTATGAACAAACCGTGAAAAACCGACTCTCCAAAAACTAAATATGGGTTGAATGACCATGTCCCTTGGGTCACATGAATGAAAAAAACCGTGTGTCCCTTAGGTGTCCACTTTCTATAACCACATGGTTTAGGGAAACCGTGTGGGCTGAGTTGCATAGTTTCTCCTAACCGTGATTCCTAGTCTTTTCTTCCCATTTTAGGGATTTGGGATCCAAATGATACCCTAACACACTTGATACTTCCTTGAATTTATTAGGAATCATTATTATGGAAGTTTAAAGGAATTATAACCAAAAAGTAAATGGTACATTCCCTGAGAAAATTCGGGATATTACAACCTCCCCTCCTTAAGACAACTCATCCCTGAGTTTTCCTTCTGAGGGTGGTAGAACATCATCTAAGAAGAGCTATGGACAATGCACATGTACATTATCTTCCCACTCCTAGGTCTCATCCTAAATGTTTCTGTGCTTCCATAACACCTAAACCAAAGGAACTAACCTTCTTCGAAGATCATTCTACTCCAATAAACGATACGTATAGGATGATTATTAAAGGATTCATCCACTTCCAGCTCAATATTATCATGGTTTAATGAATTAGATGGATTTGGATGATACATTCAAATCTAAGATATATGGAAGACATCATGCATGACACGATACCTCTGAGGTAACTATAAGTAATAGGCTACCAACCCAACTCTATCCACTATATCGAAAATACGAACATATCAAGGTCAAAACTTTTTATGCATCCTAATTTTTATATGACCCAATCTAGGTGATACACATAGAAAGACATGATGTCCCACATCAAACTAAAAAGGCCTAATATGAAAATCGGTATAAGACTTCTTCCTATATTGAGTTATATCCATATGATTTTGAATCAGCTGAACTTGCTCAGAAGTCTCCTGAATGAGATGAGGACCCAATAGAGCTATCTCACCTACCTCAATCTAGCATAAAGGTGAATGACATGGTAAAACATAAAGGACCTCATACGGATCCATCTAATTTTTTTCCTGAGAACTATTGTTGTAGGAAAACTCATCCAGAGAAATATGATTCTCCTAGGAACCTCCAAAATAAAGGATACATGTATATAACATATCCTATAACACCTGGATCATCTAATCAAACTACTTTTTGGTATAAGGGTGATATGTTGTACTCAAGAGCACCTATGAACCCAATTCCTTTTGTAACCCTTTCCAGAGTCATGATGTGAAATGAGCATATATGTCCAAAATGATAGAATGAGGCACACCATGAAGTCGTACTATATCCCAGATATACAACCTTCCTAACCAATCAATAAATAAGGACTCACAGATTAGTAGGTAGTGCATGAATTTGGTCAAACTATTGACAATCACCCATACTGCATCACTGCCTCAAGGAGATCTCAGAAATCCTGTCATGAAATTCATGGTGATGTTATTCCATTTCCAATCAAGGATAGATAGAGGTTTTAAAAGTCCATCAGGTCGCTGGTGCTCTTCCTTCACCTGCTGAAAAGTGTCACACTGAGTGATGAAACCTTCTATATGACTCTTTATACCTAGACACCATTACTAATGACACATGTCTCAATACATCTTGGTAATCCTAGGATGTACTGCCCAAAAAGAGGCATGTGATTCCCTCATTATCTCTTCCTGTATGTCATAAGGTACCTATATACGACCAAAAAATATCAAGGTCTCACTACCATCAACAACCCAACCAGGAGGAGGGTTCCATACTATGATGCTCTCCCTCAGAATGAGACCTTATGAATCTGATAATTGCATCATCTGAACCCATTCCAAAAGGGAGTAGGTTACTGCTAGAGCTACTTAAAATGGATTCTTGTGATATTCCTAATCCTCTAGGTGCATCTCAGATAATAAATCCATCAAGTTCCATTCACTGCTGTCCTCCTTGATGGCTTGCGTCCGAGTTTTCCGGCTTAAGGCATCAGTTACAACATTACCCTTATCGGGTGTGTAAGCCAGATCAAAGTCAAACAACTATTGATATTCAAACCACCTACACTACCTCATATTCAAGTTTCACTGAATAGAGATGTATTTGTGAATTTTATGTTCCATGTAGATGAATAACTGCTCACCAAAAAATTAGTGCCTCCAATAGTGTAGATCGCGAACCATGACTACTATCTTGAGGTCATGCATAGGATAGTTCCGCTCATAAGGTCTCAGATGGTGGGATCTATATGATATAACACGATCACCTTGCATAAGAACTACAACTAGCCTAATTATATAGGATTTATAATAGACTGCATAACTTTTTCCTGACTTAGGAATAATTAGGATCAGTGCTGAAGTGAGTCTCCCCTTTAACTCTTGAAAATATGGCTCACAAGATTCAGTCCAGTCAAACTTCACACCCTTCTTTTTCAAGCTCTAAGAGGAACTTATAGGCATGATAAGTCCTAGATGAATCTAATATAATATCCATACAACCCTAAGAAACTGTGCATATCGAATACATTCATGGGATGCTCCCAAGAAACAATAGTGCTCACCTTCTTTGGGTAAACTAATACGATTACCTCAGATATGATATAACCTAAGAAGTGAACTTTGATGATCCAAAAGTGAAATTTACTGAGATTCACATATATCTTGTACTATATCAACATACTCAGCATGATATCAAGATGGTTGGCATGGTCATGTCTGGCATGTGATTACACTAAGATTTCATCTATAAATACTACCATAAATGAATCTAGATATGAATGGAAAACCTGATTTTTCAAATCTATAAAGATTACTGAAACATTCATCAGACATAATGACATAACCCGATACTCGTAGAAGACATACCTTCTCCAGAACACTGTACGTGGTATGTATGATGGACTTACATGAACCTGATGACAGCCTAACCTCAAATCAATCTTGGAGAAAATAGTTTCTCCTCATAGATGGTTGAAGAGGACATCTATCCAAGGAAGAGGATATCGGTTTTCACCATAAGATGGTTTATTTGGAAGTAATCCATGGAAAATATGAGGGTACCATCTGAATTCTTGGTGAAATGGATTGGTGAACCCCACGACGATGTGCTGGGTAGGATAAAACCCTTAGCCACTAAGTCTTTAATCTAATTCTTGAGTTCATGGAGATCTATAGGTGACATAATATAAGGAGGAATAGAAATTGGTGTCATACCTAGAACAAGATCAATGGCAGAATGAACCTCTATATCATGAGGTAATCCAGAAAAATCATAAGGTAAGACATCCCTAAAAAAATCCATGAGCTGAAATCCCTGATCGCTCATAATGAGACTAGCCATCTGGGCTGTCACTCCACCCAACCATGTATGCTTGAGTCTAGATCAAATTTCCTAAAGTTCCCATTCACCCTTATGGATCTACATGTTTCCCTTAAGTGAAAATAAGGACACACAATGATGATAACAATCTACTTGGTCTCGATAAGGCACAATCTAGTCCATACCGAGAATGATGTTGAAGCTCGTCATCTTGAGGATGAATAAATTCCACAGGAAAAAGAACCCAACTATATCAAGGTGAAAATCCTTGAAATAACATATACCCTATTATTGAACTCTTAAAAATGTGTCAAAGTTTATAACACCACTGAAACATTATATCACTAGTCCTAAACTTCCCATAGTCATAGAAGATAGGAAAGAGTGCGATGCACCTATATCAAATGAAGTAGATACTACTATAGAGGCTACTATAATAGTATCTATAACTATAGATGGCCTCATAATCTATTCCTATAGTATAGGATGAACAACACAGGTAAGGCCTAAATCGTGGCCCTGAGACACTATCAGAGTAACCTGAGCAGGTCCACTCTATTGACACTGAAAGTCTGAGGCCTAAACGCCTCATCCATGACCACCTAATCAACTTGAAAGTCCTATAGAAGCCCAGATTCTTACCTGATGAGGTGTCACTGAACTTGAAACTGAAGGTGGTTCTAGCACAAAATCCTGTTCACTTGGCATTTGAGGAAAGGACTGACAAAAATGTTGGAGGTTACCCATCCTACTGCAAGTCTAGCACTCGATCAAGTTCCTCATACACTGGGGCCTTTTATGGTTTGGACTTATATACTGGTGAAACACCACAAGGATATCGGTGAATTCCACCTAGTTGGTACTACCCTTGCATGTACCCTCTAAGCATCAATTATTTCCACTGGATAAACCACTACTATTCCTGGAAGCTAAACTGACTTGCTTCACATTGCCTGATTACCTCAGGTTCCGCTTAGTGATTAGTTCCTGGTTCACTATATCTAAAATAGTGGTAAGCCGAAATACATTCACATATGGTTAGATGGAGTATGAAAGACCATCCTTGAATCACCTCATAGTATTCAACTCATCACTGGTTAGGTTCAGTGTAAAACGCTGCAATTCAGTGAAGAGATTTGAGTATTCCACCACTAACATCTCACCTTGATCAAGGTTCATGAATTCCTAAAAACAATCAGTTATCAGAGTTTGAGGGAATAAGTAGTCAAATAAGGATTCCATGAATTCTTCTTAGACCATAACTTGGTGTCAACCAGCATGCATCAGAACATCCCACCATCGCTTGGCGGAGTCGCGTAGCATGTTGGTCGCGAGCTTGACCCACCAATCTAGAGGTATCTTGATGTGTTCACATATTGACACCATATAATCTAACTAAGACTCAGTATCTTGCGGTCTTACATCCCCCAGGAAGGTGGGAGGATGCTGTTGCTGGAACTCGAAGGTCAACTCTACCATAGAAGGGGAATGTCAAGGTGCACCATGAACTGATTTCATGGTGCAAAAGAAACTATCCTAGAACTAGGAATCGACACCTAGAGGAGGATCTGTAGGAGGTTCCTCAGCTGAAACTACAAGAGGTATCATGGGTAACTATGGAGTATGCTCATCTCCACTTTACTATCATACAACATGAGTTTGTCATGGTGGAATAGCTCTATAAATTCCAAGCACATGCCTGAGACAATATTTATAACAGATAAGGAAAACTGTAAATAATGAGGTATAAAGACTACCTATAATCACGATACAACCCATAACCCACTCTAGGAGCCAGGTCTAGGTGATAAGAATAAGCCATATAAGGAACATATGAGACATGGCCTACTTACCACTACTAAGTTTAGGTTAGGATACAGTCTCATGCTTCTCAAATAGGTAACCATTTAATTTATAGGTTATACTCATTTTAATTTATTTAGGTTCATTCTTATTTAGTTGTTTATTAGCATCACTATTCAGTTAGTTGAATCAAAAATTCAAATTCATAAGAGCACATACAACTCATAAATTGAAATTGGTGCATCAACTAACTATATCGTAACTTTTAAACTGGACAAAAAGTGCAACAGGCCATGGTCATGTTTTGATTATACAAGTTTCCATTAGAAATTTCCAATTAAACCAACCAATGTAAAATTATTGGTCAATTTAACCAACTGTTCCATCATCGATAATACTAGAACACTTCAAAACATAACTAAAAGGGCACATACAACATCACATGAAAGATAGGAAATTCATGCAAAAAATAGATATGGCATGGAATAATACATGGAATTTTAATTCCTATGGTGCCTAATATGATGCATGATTCGATGTACCCTCATATCATTAGGATAAAATAATATATATTCCATCAAAATAATAACAATGAAAATCAAGTGTGTCACCCTATGGTGAAATACATGAAACTTTAACAACGCAAGCAATACCAGCATTTACCCATATTAGGTAATTTGGGTTTCCCCTATATGTGGGGTTGCTAATCCCAAGCAAAGGATCACGAACAAATTACAAAATCATAGTCTCCTATATAAACAAAAAAGTAATATAAAAGGAAAATAAACACCTTTGATACCACTTTATAGAATCCTGCCCCAGATTCCACTCACCGGTGCCTCGAGACGGTTGGCCACAAAACCTCAAGCGCACCTCCCTGAACTTCAGAGGCTGCCAACCAGTAGCGAGGGCCTTGGGTAAGTATATGGGGATATTATTCCCTCATTGATTATAGTGAATAAAAAAAAATAGATAATAATAATAATTATCACAAAACAAATGTAATAGATAATAGTAGTGGAACAATTATAATCAGACAAGCAATCTAAATAAGAAATAAAAGGAAGCTAAATAATAAGAAGATACAATATGAAGATCATTTCATGGTAATGTAAATTATACAAAAATGACTATAATGGGGCAGGGGATATAAGAATATAACACATGATATCAAAATAAAAAGGCTAAAAATTGTTATAGCTAGCATCTCGAGCATAGGCTCGGTCCTCTGCCCCCAAACTCCATCCTAAAGATGGAAATCAAACATTGGAAGCTGGATGATTCCCTTTGTCTATACCTATAACCATAAAGTCTACTCGGGTACCAAAGGTTCCTAAGTAATGTGTGAGATATAATCTTAGTAGGCTGGAACCCACGGTGTCTAGACTAATCCATTTCATAAAATATAAGATAAACAATGTTCCATAAGAATTTAAATGCAATATAGAATGAACAAATAAACACATTAGACTGGGTTTCACTTAAAGACCCACCCAAACCACCTACTTTGGCCTAAGACAGTGTGTTTAAACTAGGAGTTCCTGTAATGGTAAATTAAGAGGTATAATATTTGAGAGGGTGGATTTTCCTTGAGCTTGTGATTGGTATTGGAGGACACAACCCTATGTTTTTAATACTAAGGGATCAATTTCTCATTTGAAAATGTTCCTTTAATTATTTCTCTATTTAAATTTGAAAACAAATTTATATAGTATAGAAAGACACTCTGAGCCCATCCATAGTGATTCAAAGAGACTTTACAAGTATTACTAAAGGGATTAAGTTCATAACCAATTCCAAGGAGTCCATCCATGGTGACCTAAGGATGAATTCCCATGTATCACTCCATGCATGGTGTGAGAAAGTCAAGTAATAACAAACCTATGAGTCCCTACCTAGTATCGAATATAGGGGCCCAAGTCTCTCTCATGTAATGGAATAACCAATCAAACCATTGAGCCCATCTAAGGGGTCTCCCTTAGGGAACTGGTGTCACTCGTCTAGAGGTAAACATAAATAATGCTCGGTGAGCCCGTCCCAGGAATAACTGATTTCACCACTATCATGTTTACAAAACACAACAGAAAGGCATGAAATTCCATCCAAGGGGTCCTTAAGTCAGAACCCCTAGTTTCACCCTTATCACTAAGGTGAATTATTAAGCAATCAAGTATTCATATAAAAAAGGCATAGTGGTCAAGTCAACCATTGATCAACCATTTACATCTTAAGGAATAAGGCATATAACCTTACCCTTTTTCCAATTTATTTGGAATATTCTTTAGTAAGGTGACCCTTCCATTTAATTCAACATTTACATAACAATAGGTATTTATTGTTCAAGGACAACACTATTAAAAAATCGGCCTTTAATAGAACTAAAAATATCCCTTATCAGTGCTAGAAAAGCGCTGAAAACCAGAGTGAGATTAAAATCCATTTCCTTTTATTAGTTCTAAAAAAGAACTGATAAAATGATCCTTTATTAATGCTAAAAAAACTGATAAAGGGATCCTTTATTAGCACTAAAAAAGATATGATAAATAACCCCTTTATCAATAATTTTTTAGCACTGATAAAGGACCAATTTATTAGTGATTTTATTTATCACCGATAAAGGGATCCTTTCTCAGTTCTTTCAAAAGAATTGATAAAAGACCCATTTATCAGTGCTTTCAAAAACATTGATAAAGGGGCACACTATAGTGTGCTGTCACAACACACTACAACACTAGTGCAATGTGCTGTAACAACACACCATAACACCAAAAACATCACCAAATATCAAAAAAATAAATTACTAATACATAATTTAAATGAAATTAAATTTACAACACATATACAAGAAAAAACACTATATTATAGACATTTCAAACATTGGTTTATACAATTACATAAGTACAAATTATTACACACATTCAAAAACATCAATGTTCCTTTGTATTTTGATCCTAACCCCAACTCATGCTATTACTGAACAAACCAACCCTACTTGAGAAAAAGAACATACCTGTATAAGAAAGGAATTATTATGTTAGTAATAATATAAAGAAATAAATTAAAAGAAAGTGTTAATTTTAAACTAAACTTTGAGTCATACCAGGAACACTGTGTATCAGATTTATTTGTGGTTGATTATTCCACATCACACCATTTCTTGTTAGTATTAAATAATTATATCTATGAAAATTAATTAAATAAGTATAAGATAAATCCCAAGTGCTTTTGATCAATTTTTAGTGAGTGACACTTCTTGAACTAAAATGTCGATTTTAAACTGACAATAGACACTTTGAGTCATAATGGGAACATCGTGTATCATATGAATGTGTGGATAATTCCTAAATATAAAAAATTACTTATGGATCATTTTCTTAAAGTAAAAAAAACAATATGAATGCATTTTCTCAGTTTTGAGTAGGTTAATTGTCTTTTTTTACTAAAATTCATATAAATTTTAAATAAAACGAAGTACTTGGAGTCATACCAGTCACACAGTGCATAAGATTTAGGTGATATTGATTCCTACACATCTCAAATGACTTATGGATCATTTTATTAAAGTATCAAAATAATCTGAATATGTTTTCTTGGTTTTGAGTACATCACTTATATTTTTTACTAAAATGTCATTTTAAACTAGAAACACGCACTTTGACTCATTATGATCACATCATGTATCAGTTTGATGCGAAATTGATTCCTATACATCAAAAATGACTTATGAATCTTTTTTTCTAAATTATCAAGAAAATCCAAGTGCATTTTATCATTTTTCAGTGGATTCCACTTTTTGAACTAAAATGTTGATTTTAAACTGATAACAGACACTTTGAATCATATTAGGAAAATTGTGTATCAGATTAAGGTGAGGATGATTCTAACACATCAGAAATGACTTATGGATAATTTTTGTAAAGTATAAAAACAATATGAATTCTTTTTCTCATTTTTGAGTATGTTATTTGTCCATTTTACTAAAGTTGATGTCAATTTTAAATAAAAAGATGCACTTGGAGTTGTACCAGTCAAACTGTGAGTTGGATTGAGGTTTGGATGATTTATAATTGTCTAAAATGACATATTAATTTTTTTCCTAAATTATCAAATCAATATGAATTCATTTTCTTAGTTTTGAGTACGTCACTTTTTTTTACTAAAATTTCATTTTAAACTGGACACACACATTTTGACTCATTTTGATCACATCGTGCATTAGTTTGACATGAAACCAATTCCTACACACCAAAAATGAATTATGAATCATTTTAATAAATTATCAAGAAAATATGAGCACCTTTGTTCAGTTTTCAGTGAGTAACACTTTTTGAACTAAAATGTCAATTTTAAACTCACAACAGACACTTTGAGTCATATCGGGAACATCGTGTATCAGATTAAGTTGATACTAATTCCTACATAAAAAATGACTTATGGATAATTTTCATAATGTATCAAAACAATAAAAATTATTTTTATCAGTTTTGAGTAGGTCAGTTGTCTATTTAACTAAAATTGATGTCAATTTTAAATAAAAAGATGCACTTGGAGTCATACGGGTCACACTGTGCATTGGATTGAGGTGAAGATGATTCCTGCACATCTCAAATGAATTATGAGTCATTTTTTCCTAAAGCATCAAAATAATACAAAATTCATTTTCTTGGTTTTGAGTACATCACTTGTCTTTTTTACAAAAATTTTATTTTAAACTGGAAACATACACTTTGACTCATTACAATCACATAATGTATCATTTTTATATGACAATGATTCATACACATAAAAAATTAATTATTAAACATTGTACTAAATTATTAAAAAAATCTGAGTACGTTGCTCACTTTTCAGTGAGTAACACTTTTTGAACTGAAATATTGATTTTAAACTGATAATGGAAACTTTGAGTCATATCAGGTAAATCATGTATCAGATTGAGGTGTGTATGATTAATATACATAAAAAATTAATTATGTATTATTTTCATAATTTATCAAAATAATACGAATCTTTTTTCTTGGTTTTGAGTAGGTCAATTGTCCATTTACTGAAATTGATGTCAATTTTAAATAAAAAGACACACTTGGAGTCATATCGGTCACACTGTGTGTCGAATTGAGGTTTGAATAATTCATACACATATAAAATGAATTATGGATCATTTTAATAAAGTATCAAAATAATACGAATGTCTTTACTCAGTTTTGAGTACATCACTTGTATTTTTTTCTAATTTTTTTAAACTGGAAACACACAATTTGACTCATTCTGATCGCATTTTGTATCGTTTTAACATGAAAAATATTTCTACATGTCAAAAATGATTTATGAATATTTTTAATAAATAATCAATAAAATATGAGCATGTTTTATTGGTTTTTAGTGAGTGACACTTTTTGAACTAAAATGTCAATTTTAAACTAATAAAAGACACTTTGAGTCATATCGGGCACATCGTGTATTGGATTGAGGTGTGACTGATTCCTACATGTCAAAAATGACTTATAAATCATTTTTGTAAAGTATAA
Organism: Viscum album; assembly: GCA_963277665.1. NCBI lineage: Eukaryota > Viridiplantae > Streptophyta > Magnoliopsida > Santalales > Viscaceae > Viscum > Viscum album. The sequence continues at coordinate 2,125,892,316 of OY728140.1, forward strand.
AAACAACCCAAATGCATTTTATCAATTTCGAGTAGGTCATTTTTCCATTTTACTAAAATTAATACCAATTTTAAATAAAAATAATCACTTAGAGTCATACCGGTAACATTGTGTGTTGGATTGAGGTATAGTTGATTCATATACATCCCAAAGTCTCAAAAAAATCATAACTTCCAATGTTACAATGATTTACGTTGCATTTATTTGTAAAAATTCCAACACTATATATTAAATCGATGTTCTCATACAAAAAACCTTTCTCATTATTGAAATCCAGAAGAGTAGAGAAATCCCATGTGCCCATTATATCACGATAAGTCACCACAATGACCAAATCCGATTAATATAATCTTCTGGATTTTAACAAGAAAAGTTTTTCTACTAATAACTTTGAATCAATATGACTTCCAAAAAGATATATTAAAGAACTAAATAAGTATTAAATAAAAATGATAAGGAAATTAACTTACAAATATTAGTTAAAATGATGAAAAAATCAATTAAATAAGTAATAGGGATTCAAATTTTCAATATGGTTGTATGCATTCTTGACACAGTTCCTTTTTCATTATCTTAGTTGCAGGATCGAAGTCCAATCTATCATGATCATGTGCAGGTTCGAACAAACCACCCTAACTCGAACGAGAGAATCCACCTATAGAAGAAAACAATTATTATATGAGTAATAATAAAAATAAATAACTAAAACATAAATATGAAATAATAAATTAATTCTATGAACAATGATTTTATTGTGAAAACATCAAGATTACCTTAGTGATTGATCCATGAAGGGAACTTGAAGGAAAGTTATAAATACCAACACTACATGGGTGAAAAGGTTTGTTCTTCTGAGGGAATGGTAACATAATCATGTTAAAAAGACATTGTCTGCATAGTAGTAAAAATTTAATTTAGATTATGTTAATGCATAAATAACATATAATATTATGAGGAAAAAACATAGTATATTAAAAAAATACTTTTACCTTATCATTGAACTCTCTTTATTTTTTAACGGTTTAAGGGATTGGTTCCTCTATTGAGAATCCAAATCCCATCTTTGTGGTCCCCTTTAGCATATAATAAATTTTCTACATTGGGACTAATGTGAACTCATTGTGATGTCCCAATGAAATATTCATCCTCAATTGAATTTTCATCTAACTCGACAATTGTTTTTTTCACCAGTAGGAAAATTGACCAATTCTTGTTTACTAGATCTGAGAAATAAAATACTTTCACTATTTGTGATTCCATTATGAATGAATCATCTTTTCCCCCTCCACATTGAAATTCACCTTCATGAACCCCATCTCATCAATTTTCACTTCACTCATATTTTCAACCCATTTACAACAGAAAACTAGCACTTAAAATGTTGTATAATCCAAATCACATATTTGTTTGATAATGATAAAATATGACATATTTTTCATAAATTATATTTCTATCATTGGAACCAGATATGTTCATCTCTTCAGCCACAATCATAAAACCACTGTTTCTCATCGTACTGCAGTCATCTTGTTCTTTTGTATAGAATGTATAACCATTGATCACAAAAACCAATGCAAGAAATAACATTTTCATTAAGTCCCCTGGCTAGCCATTGAAGTTATTATACAATTGAATTCATATTTTCAGATAACTTCTTATAAATTTGATCTCAAAACCATCCTATAAACTATTTATTATGTGTATTTATTATCCATCCTTTATCCCTTGATGGATTCAAATCACTAAGAATTTATTCATGGGATTCGATGTATAGATCAACATCTTCACTATTATGTAAAATGTAAAGGTGCGCTTTCTCCTGATTTTTCAAGTTAATTGTAACAAAATCTCTTCTGGAAATCCATTTTCCCATAAGGAATTCAATGTGATGAGACTTTTTGAGACTGATGCTATCAATATATGATAAGTAATTGATAGAGAATTCAATAGCTTCTTCAACAATATATCATTCTACAATACAACCTTCTGGATGACTTTAATTCTTGACATACCCTTTCAAAATATTTATATACCATTCAATGGGGTACATCCATCTATAATGGATAGAACCACATATTTAAACCTCTATAACCAAGTGAACCATTAGGTGGACCATTCTATCAAATAATTATTATGGAAAGAACATATCTAATTCACATAATATGACTGTAACCTTCTTATTAATGATTGGAAACTTCACCAGGTCTATAACTTTAATGAAAACGGATTTGAAAAAGAATCAGAGTTTGGTTAATGTATGTTTTACATTTTGAGGCAGAATGTAATGGAAATAAACACGAATTGAATCTTTCATAAAAACATAACATTCATGCGATTTTATTCCTTTTAACTTCAAATTATTCATTGAAACGACATTCTTGATATTTGATGAATACCCCTGTGGAACTTTTACACTCTTAAGGAAAAGAAAACATTGTATTTTTTCCTACCTAGATAGAGTGTAAGCTACTGGAGGAAGAAAATTCCACCTTTTACCCTTCACTAGTGCCAACTCTTCCCTTATCCCCATTTCATTCAATTCCAACCTAACCTTTATGCCATCTTTCATTTTTCTAGGAACATTTAGTAATGTGAAAATAAGATTATCAAATACATTTTTTTATACATGCATGAAATCAAGAAAATGTACGACATACAAACAATTCCAATAAAATAATTAAAAGAAAACTGATCTCTTCTTCCAACATGATTTCGTAAGGTTTTTTGAAAATGGTTTACCGAAAACAGTGTCAATATATTTTACCTTATCAAACAGTTGATCACCTGTTATTAGAAATAGTGTTGTACCTTGTTTGATATTCCCATCAAATGCTTTCATCCAGGATCAGTATTTATGTTGTCAAGGTAAAAATTTATGATGACCTAGAAACACAGTCTTTGAGGAATGTTTCAACCAAAATGAGTATGTGCATTTTTCAAAAATGGGTTGCCCCAACATTCCTTTAATGCTATAGCCTAATAAATTTCCATAATTGGGGAATTCTTTTATCATCCCATACAATATGGAATTCAATTTTAATTCTTCAATTCCATTAGAATCATACATTATAACAATTTCATCCTACATCAATTTCAGATCTTTAATCAATGTATCTAAATAAACATCAATATCATTATTGGGTTACTTTGGTCAAGATATATGTAGATACAATATAATGTATTTGTGATTCATACATAACCATGGAGACAAGTTATAATTTACCAACATAATGGGACATGTACTATGAGTATTACTATGTACACCAAAAGAATTTATTCCATCTACAGATAATGAAAAACAAAAGTTTCTTGGATCATTTCCAAATTCTAGATACTTGTAATAAATTTTATTCCACTAAGGAGAATCTATCGGATGATGTAGGTTCCCATCTTTAATTTTTGTATCTGCATGACATGTCAATTATATATCAATTTTATAACATCCATATAGTCTTATAAAATGTGTAATGATAGGAAAGTACCATACAGATTTTGAAGTACTTGATTCATTTTTCTTGTATTGATCTGCACAACACTTAGGGAATTTTATGAGTGATTTGTGGCCCTTGTGAAACAATATTCAATAATTTGAACAAGCATGTAGTGTTTATAGATCATTCCCATTGAATGTATCATTTTTTAGGATCATATGTTTTAAATTATACTTCATTTTATTTTAGTATCATATTATTCAGGAGACCAAGTAGTTCTGTAAAGCTAGTGTCACTCCATACATTGTTAGCTTTCAAATTATACAACTTCAATACAACTGACAATGTTGTGTATTTAGTAAAACTAGTATATTATAGTCTCTTGGAACAACCATTTAAATTCTCAAACAACTTTTTAAAATCACGAAGGTCATCTTTAATTACCATTGCCATTTTTCCATGCGATCTCCATCATCATTTATACTGGTATTCATATCAAATGATTCATAAAATGAAGTATCGTCCCAATCGATGTGTATGTTTAGTTTTCCCCATGTTTAGTCCAACATTTGTAGATATGATCTATTTTTTTGAAAAATAAAGTGTTATTACAATACTTATGAACTAATTTTTCTTGAATAACAATAAGAACATAAACACATACAAAATATTTGAGAAGGGTTGTATGCATGGTCTCTTGTAAACTTGATGAACTCTTTAACTCCATATTAATACTATTTTGTCAAATGATTAGTCTTCATCCATTTTCAATTCATATCCATCCTATTTGATTCATAAAATATTCATTTTTTTACAATAAATAAATAAATACACATAAGATATTTATTATGAAATGTGAAATTTATAGACAATTCTAATAAGGGAAACCAAACATTTGATTATTTCAAAGAATATCAGTATGCTTTGAAGAAAATGGGTAATTGAATTTAAGAAAATAATTACTCTACTATGGTAGGTGTTATCCTTTGAATTTATTCAAAGGTGAAAGTTATAGACAACTATCATGCTCATCAGATCATCTCCCGAATATTTATCATTGCATTTTTTCATTTGACACACATCCTCCATATCTTGTGGACATGCACCTATGTTGATTGAAATACTCTAAGAGATAGTCATACATGGGATGAATACTTCTTAGAGTAGTATAAGAAACATAAAATAGCTGTGTATGAGTCTCAAGAAACAAAATGCAATAACTATTCGAGATATGAAACCGATGAGAGTGACAATTGTCTATAAAAGAGATGGGGGATGAGTCTCAAGCAACAAATTGCAATAATAACTATTGTTTGACACACATAAAGTCTTTCTTAAATACCCTAAACAAATGAAAATATAATATAGGAAATTAATGAGTAATAAGAAACCCAAATATGATAAATAAGAATAATAAACTCTCATTCAATCAACTAGAAGATATAAAAATTTATTGATAAAACATTTTAATAAATAAAGAGTTATTTCACATATATATATGGTAATAAGAGATTCCTAGGGGTGGAACCAATACATGTAGAGATAAAATGATGAATACCTAAAAATAATTTCTAATATATAGAATTTGATAACATCCATTCTATTTTTTGGAATAAGTGGTGTAACAACCTAAGGAATTATTAAATTTAATATTAATGGTATAACAAATATTTGAAAACATCTAAAGACTCTTAGGATGTCATATCTCCACATCGACCCATACCAAGGATTCTAGGGAGGTCATCACATCAGATCTACCCATATGAAGGATTCTAGGGAGGCCATATAATACACATTGACCCATACTTGAGATTCTAGGGAGGTTCATAAAGAATTTGGCACAAAGCAATAATACACATCAATAAGATATATCACAAACAAGGGAGAAAAACACACAAAACCTTGCAACATCTATCCCATACACACTAGCCTCTACCGAGATAGAACAAATCACATGAGGTCACATTTTCTAAGTGAACTACACTTACTTCACTCAGAAATCTAAGTGGAATCACAAAATTAACAGATCTATAAAACATAACTCTGCATCTAAAGTCTCTAATACACAAATATGAAAATAACTAGCCATTTTAATATACCAGGAATTAGTCTCATAGGATACCCAACCACCATCATGGAAATTGATACATACAAAATTATATAGATGATATAAAATGGGATGAGACTTTTACCATATAGTTAATTCCACTATTTATCCAACAAAAATAAAGCATGATTCATCCACACATTCACATAAATAAAAGAGTAGCTCACAAATATCCTATATTAATTAATATCTATAATTAATAAGTAAGGAGATGCTCGTATGAAATGGGAGTGAAGTTGGGAAGGCTCACAGTATAGGTGTTTCATACTCTAAAAATTCCAAGCATCAAAATGGACGATCTCTATGGCCACATATCTAAAATGGCTAACTCACCACATTCACAATTTCAAAACATACTCCACTATGACCAAAACCATTAATGTTTTACACCCCGAGTTCCCCAAGAGAAAGTAGAGAAAGACTTATATTAGATAGAAAGTAGAGAAAGACTTACATTTGAGCCTTGGATTCATTTAACCCTTGAATAGTTCAAGCCTTGGATTTGAGCCTTCGATTTTTTCAAGGCTTTATTTGAGCTTCGATTCACTGAGGAGGAGTGCTGGTAGAGGGTGGCTTCCATGAAAATCTTTTGATATCACACAGGTTCATGACTGGTAAGAGTTTTTTAAATAGATCTAGACACTTTTATCAGTGCTTCCAAAAAAGCACTGATATATATACCTTTTATCCGTGCTTAAGTAATAAGCATTGATAAAGGAAATATTTATCAGCACTAAAAAAGAATTGATAAATATTTATTTTATCAATGCTTATTACTTAAGCACTCATACAGGATTTATAATTATAATTATAAATAAAAAATTATACATATATATATAATTATATATATTTAATAAATATATATAAATAAAAATAAATAAATATATTTATTATAATTTTATAATTATTTAAATATATAATTATGCATTTATAAGTATATAAATATTTTCTAAAAATAATATTTATATCATTGTATATATTTATATAATTATATATATACATATAATTAAATAATTATATATATAATAAATATATATAAATATAAATATATTGTAAATATATTCATTATTTAAATAAATTTATTATAAATTTAATAATTATATAAATATATATAATTATTTATTTATAACTATATAATTTTTTTTTTAAAAATAACATTTATTTATTTATAATTCTAAATATATAAATGTATAAATATAGTAAATGTACATTTATAAATATATTTATTTATATATATTTTTTTTAAAATATATTTTTAACATTATTAATGAATATTTAATCTTAAGTGCATGCATTTTAAAAATGAGTGAAATTAAATAAATTAAAAATAAGAACACTTTGAAAAAATGGATAAGTTTTGTGTGTGTGCATTGTATATAAAAATATATTAATTACGTATATGTGAAATCAATATAACACACGTTTTATCTATGTTAAATTGAAAAATCAAATGACATTAAATTATGTCCATTACTCTATGCAATTAGTAAATATTTTTAATTCTTATTAATTTTTAATTATAAACCATTATTCACTAAATATATGACTATTTCATGTAAAGTAATATTTTGTATTATATAAACCATATTTATATACATTTATATACATTTATATATTTAATATATAATATTTATTAACATTATCAACAATTATCTAATTAATAAAATGTTTAATATTTTTCTCAATTTACTTATTTTTAATTTTTATTTGTTGAATTTTCATTTGTTGAATTTTCATTTGTTGAATTTTTGTTTGGCATATATATATATATATATATTTAATATATACTATTTATTATTATTTATAATTTATATATGGTATAATCAATTCATTCATTTTTATTAATAATTATTTAATTAACAATATTTTTAATATTTTTTTTAATAAACTCATTTTTTATTTAATTATTTCATTTTATTCAGACCTTTATCAGTGCTAATAAAGCACTGATAAATGATCCCTTTATGAGCGCTAAAAATAAAGCGCTGATAAAAGGTACACTTTATCAGCACTGAAAATAAAGCACTGATAAAGGGTGCCCTTTATCAACACTAAAAATAAAGCACTGATAAAGGGTACCCTTTATCAGTGATAAAAATAAATCACCGATAAAGGTTACCCTTTATCAGCCCTAAAAAAATGTTGATAAAATGCATGATTTATCAGTGCTGATAAAGGTCAGCACTTTTAAATGCCTATTTTGTAGTAGTGAAAGAATTGGCAAAAACATGGATGTCATAAGTCATAAGGATTATGGCCCAATCCCTGGATCAATCATTAATTAAATAAATAAAACAATCCCAAGGCCTTAAATATGTAATGACGCACCACAAGGGTGCTAGGGTAAATTAGAACCAATGGAAAGAGGACCTCTAAAGTATATCACACCTAATTGGATGTCATAACACGAGGCAATCAACCCACGAGTTTGATTTTCCACTAGATCGAGTTTCCCAAGACTAGGTAAAACATTCAATTTAATTTAATTAACAAATTTGTGGAGAATATGGAAGGTTCTGACTCGCAGCACAAATACACAATATATATAAAGAAACAGAATGAAGGAAAAAATCCTAGACCACCTACGTTAAACTCGTAGAGCTTCCCTCAGCAAACGTCAACCTTTCATTCAAGCTAAGTTGGAAGAAACTGACAAAACCATCAAATGACCTGAAAATAGAAAAAATTATCTTTCCCCCAAATGACACAACATATGGTAAGAAGAACCTGAAATAGATTAGAGTGGATTTAAGGGCTTACTTAGACAGATCTGATGCTTCCGAGGGTGAGAGAATCAGACAATGAAAAACAGTGGTAGCTTGATCCCTAGCTCTTGAAGGAGGAGGAACTTGTGTGTGGAGAGAAAGGGATCCCACTGAAGAAAAGAATAAAGAGGAAGAAAATAATAGATTTAAATCATTTAAGAGGGGAATTTTTGTAAATTGAACCACAAAAATAATTGTGCATGGTTTGACCACATGATTTTACAAACCATGTGAAAATTATGCACCATTAACTGCTTGAAAGGGGAACATCGCATGATTAGGCACATGGTTTGTTTAATTGTGTGCAAATTGTTCAAAAACCATTGTCCAAAAACTGTAGATAGTTCACACGACCATACGCCTTGGGTTTTATGGCAGTAGACAAACTGTGCAGCCCCTAGGCGCCCACTTTCTACAACTGAACAGTTTTGGGAAACCGTGCAGGTTAGGCTACACTGTTTCTCATAACTATGCAGCCCAATCTTTTCTTCCCATTTCAAGGATTCGGGCTTCGAACAAGACCTGAACACACCAGATAGTTCCTTGAATTTATTAGGAATTATTATAAGGTTTTTTAAAGGAATTATAACAAAAAAATTAAATGATTCATACCTTTGAGAAAATCTAGGATATTATAACATAAATGACCACCTCATTAATTTTAGTAAGAAGTGACAATGAATGTGATCTCGTTCAATAGTTGAGACTTTTTGAGAGCATTCAATAACCATAAATTGTGGAATTCCTATTAAATATATGAATATTACAACTCCTATATAGAATTTCCTATATGGATCTTGATAAAAGTTGGAGCACATGAACTTTTCCTTCCTGTTATAAAATTCCTTCCCAGACCAATAATTTAATATTAGTAATTCATTATAGTTAAATCACTAGTAATTTAGCATTATAAAATGAATAAGAAAAATAAAATTCTATATCAAAAGAAAATTCTATATAAAAAAAATCTATATCAAAAGAAAATTACTTCCCAGACTACTAACCAAAGCACTAGTAATGTGACATTTCAATATAAAAATAAAATTGTATATTAAAATCATTTCAAAAGAAAAGGACTTATAATTGAAATTATAGAATAAATATAGGAAACATAATAATTATGATAAGAATTGGATTCACAATTTCAATACTCATTCCATGAATATATGAATTTGAGTAAGTATTTCAATAAATCCCCAATATTTTAGAATCATAACTCTTATCTCCTACAAAATCATGCTTAAGTTATAAAAATCTTCATGAAATAAAGACTCATTCATTTCCCATTTCATCATTTTTTTAAGAAAATCATATTCAAAAACATGTTGATATTTCAACCTCTATAAATTTTTTCAAAAACATTCTAGAGTATTTTTAAATACTTTTCATATAAATACTCACCATTCATGACATTGATAAATTGATAAGTATTAGATACACAAGATGGAAATAATATTGGAAATCGAAGATACAATATGATCAATAAAGTATGAGAGCTAGATGTTATATAAAAATGGGGTAGTATTTTATAACATTACAAACCTTATGCAAAGAATAGTTAGAATACTACTTTTCCACATTTTAAGAGAATAAAATTTCTAATTTTTTTCTTAATTACATTTCACTTGGAAAATATTGAAAAAGTTCATAAATAGTGGAACAGTTCAGAAAAAAAATCTAAGAAACCTAGGACTTAATCTAATAGTATAAATAATTATTCTTTATGGTTTATAAGGGGTTGTTTCTGAACATTAATTATGTGACCAAGGACATATTTTAAACCTTCCTCCAACATGTTTTCTTCAGTAAATATTGGAAAATGTGAGCACCAACTTCTTTGTGCCCACACTCTCCACATGGGAGTTATATACTTCACTATAACAAACAAGATTCCCTATTTTTCTAGGATAAAAATACTCCTTGGGATAAACCATAATTCTATATATTTATATAGAAGTAAATGAATCTTTTTTCTAGTGAAATTTTCTTAGAGGAAAACTCATTTCAAAGATAATTTTTAGAATCTTCTCACATTTGTTTTTAAAATTTAACCATATAGTGTTTTTATATGATTGGAAAAAAAGAAAATGAAAAAATAGAGAATTAAAACAAGATACTATAAGAACATTAATAAGATACACTCACCATTCATCACTATAGCATACATGTAGGTGATTAATAAGTGGAAGCCATGAAATATAAACTGGTGATGAAAATACATGGAAGGTAATAGTGGGAGACTAACATTATGTAAAATGTATAAGTAGTTATAAATTTCTATAATGATTATATGTAAATCAGTTGTCATGGACCAACCAATCAGGTCCCTCCATTCCAGTGATAAGCTGAGTGTGACTTCCCCAAGCCCATCTCCAATAGGCTAAGAGTTGGAGACCAATGCTGAGTAGGCATAACACTCAGTTGGGTGGCCCTAGTCTAAGGTACCTGTATGAACACACACATATCCATGACCATAAAATGATGAAATGCAAAATAAAACTGATACCAAATGCATTAATATATATAAATACCACAATTAGAGTAAAAAAATACTGGGAAGTAATAAGGTCCAAATACAGGCCCACTAAAAACTGTAAATAATTCCAACCTGATAGTAAGAGGGGACTATAGTAAAATGTGACTCTTGGTATGAACCATGGTCTATATAGACCAAATCTAAACTCCATCTTCTCCTGGTCCACTAAGAACTCCATCAAATATAGGGTTGTCCACATATGACATGATGAGTGTAGGTAGATCCCATATAGGGATGAGTATAAAAATACCTATTAAGACACCCCAAAATCACTAATCACAAATCATCAAGAGTAGACAACTCATCACAAGACATGTCAATCATAATATGATACATACAATAAAACATCTAGATATACTCATAGTTGATACTAAGTCTCAAGGTAAGGTTACAAATGAATTACCATCCTAAGATATTTCTCTAGTGTCAATAAACACACTTGCTTAGGATAACTCACTCTACGAGTCTGATAGCACTGATGTCATCCATCTGAGACGTCATTCTTATCAAGTCTCTCTATGATGAAGTACATTATGGAAGTATGAAGTGATCCATACAAAGATGGGGATCACACCTAGGTCCATGGGGTAATATCAACTAACCCAATATGGATTAATCCACTAAGTAGGGGATCAATACCCATGTATGGTTAGTATCACTGATTTTGAGAACCCCACTTAGGAAAAAAGATGATAGAGGATCCTGTCTCGACATATGGTATGGATTCATACAACTTTATCTAAAAATAATACTTAAGAGAGGATCACAATACATTGTTCAGGTTGTAATACCATACTATACCCTCAAAGGGATGGATCGAGGGAGCACAACCTTAAGGAAACTAGCCCATGTTTAAGGGAACTAGGTCTCTAAGTCATATGTGAAGAAGTAAAGGGTGTGTAATATCAATACACAATGTTTCCCTTCGGTACCAAGTATACCCATGTATCACAGACCATTCCCGTGTATGTTCTTGTATACATGTGGCTGTGTCTATGTACCTAGCCATGTATGTATACTAGACTATGTCTAAGTACATGGATCAACTGTTGTACCCTGGCCATGTCATATACCTAGCCATGTCAGAGTACACAACTCAGCCTGTGTACTCTGTCTATGTTGCGTACCTGAATATTTATGTTCCTTTGTATCCTCCAAGATATGTGGTGAGCCACCAGGTAAGGGTCACACGACATTGAAACATATCACATGGAATGTGAAACATTTCACATGCCATGTGATATTTAACTTTATGTGGAACCCTAAAGCCACAACCAGGGACCCACACATGGTGTGTGTTCTTTCGTTACATGCTGTGTAGTGCGGAAATTTTCAAAATCCATGGACCTTCATGAAAATTTCTCCTCTACTACTGTCGAACCAATTTACTATGAGAATATTTCCACAAACCATAGATCTGATTCAATTGAGATTTATTTCCACTAGAGATCCAATTTTTATCCATCCAAAAATATCATTAAACCATTTTTTCAACCCGTTACACTAACGTACAATAAAAGTGCAACCATAGGCCCAAAATACAAAACTTATCCACTATCATCACTATACATCATGATCCATCATCAATACTAAACCTAGATCTTTGGTATCAATCCATTTTCTAAGAAACAGGTGTTCAATAATTGATTTCTTGGTATTTTTCGAACCAACGTCCAAAACAAACGCTAATGGTGAATGCATGAAGAACATAGGAAGAAATGAACAAAACACAAACATGAAGAATGGACCTCAGATAATGTTCATTCTGGCCTCAATTAATTTCCATTAGAACGATGAATGAAGAAATAAAATTAAACATCAATAGAAATCCACAAATTCCCATCATAATAATCTCATACATGCAATATGATCGATCCATGAATCAATTCGTTAGTTGATTGATTTTCATTAGTTATAGGAAAAGATAAAAAGGATAAATCCACATAATAAAAACATACCACCACAAGATGGACCGATCATTGATAAAGAAAAAATCCACATTGTTGTTTTTGGAAAGATCCTTTATTAACATTGGTGTAAAATATCCTATATCCGTCATCATCATTTTCCAATCCTTCCTTCAATTCCATATCTCAATTATCAAGGTTATATGGATAAACCAGGGAATTATCTATAATCATTATTAAGTAGTGGAATATTTGAATGCCACTTCACTTTAAATAAAATTAAAATTAATTAATTAATTTATTATTTATGCCCACAATTTTTTTTTTCAAAAATGCTCAACGTCGACAAATATTATGTCATGCCTAAGGTAAATACCACATCCTGAACTCAACGATGGTATTATATTTTAAATATGAGACTCTATTTAGGAGTTATTACTCTTTTTTAGAAAAAATTATCATGCATGATATTAATATATTTAATATTATTATAATATCAATTTTGATCTCACTAGGCCTAATAATATCATTCCATCATAGTACCTATATCCAACAATATTACTAGATGTATTTAAAATCTTTATATAGAAAAAATGATACATTATATTATCCACACCTTAGATATTTTCATCCCTAAAATAAAAAATGACTACTAAAAAAGATGCGAGTACTGAGATGGCATATGTGTATCTCACTCTTAGGTGCTCTCCTAAATATTCCTATGCTACCACCATACACACACTAAAGGAATCACTCACCCACAAAGGATCTTCTCCCACCAATCCTTGATCTCCACTGGGTAATATGAAAATGTAGCTCCATCGTCAATATCAATATTTCCCCATTTGATAACATGTAATGGGTCATGCACATATCTACTCAACTAAAACATATGGAAGAAGTCATGTACCTAATCTAATTATGGTGGTAGATCCATACAGTACACCACCTCTATGACCCTACGCAGTATCTAAAAAGGGCCAATGAATCTTAGATACAACTTGTTACATCAACCAAATCTCCATAATCTACATCAAGGTGATACCTTTAGGAACACATGGTTTACATCCTTGAACTATAAATTAATTCCTCTTCAGTTCACATAGTACTTATAATGGATCCATGCAGTTCTCATCCACCATTGGATGATCTACATCTTCTCTATCATAGATCACACCAACTCTGGGTCCATGAGTGCTGAATCACCTAGATCATTCCAACATAGTGGTGACCTTTAGGGTCATCTATACATGGCCTAAAATGGTGCTATACTGATGGTGGAATGGTAGCTATTATTATACACAAAAATCCACAAAATGTAGATGATCCTACCAACTATGGAAAAAGTCTAACATGAAATCCCACAATATGTACTCTAGAACATGAATGGTCTGATTAGTCTGGATATCATTCTGGGGGTAGAAATCTATGTTCAAACAAAACTGAGTCCAAAATACCTCTTACAATCCCCTCTATAATCATGATGTAAAGTGAGTATCACATTATGAAATGATCATTGAGGGAACTCCATGGAGCCAGACTATCTTCTGCACATAATGGCGTCCCAAACTCTCTATTGAACTCCACTCTTTAAGAAGTGGTATGACTTGGTGAGTTGGTCTATAATCACCCAGATTAAATCATTTCCTCTAGACGTATGTGTTAACCTTATCATGAATCCCATAGATATTCCATCCCACTTCCACTCTGGAACCTTAAGGGGTTTTGCTAAACCCACTGGAACCTGGTTCTTAGCCTTCACCTGTTGATAAGTGAGGCATCGAGAGAAAAACTTTTCTACACCATTCTTTATGCCTAGCGACAAAAACTAACATTGAATGTCCTAGTACATTTTCACACACCTGGATGTATCACCAAAGGAGATGTATGAAAATCCCTCACCACCTCTTCCCATAATTTCATTGGTACCATCATCCATCATATGAAATGGATAAAATGCTCCCCACCTTCATTAAATCCATTAGCAGAACATCTAGAGGACATCTAAGTATGTAAGGTCTCACAGTTGATATCTCCATGCCGAGATTCCCTAACATACTATAAAAGTGATGGGGTAATAACCATCAACTAAAGATATGGAGCACCATCCTAACCCACTAAGGAAAACTACAATGTGACTAACTACTCTGACACCTCGACCAAAAACTGAGAATAATATCTCCTCTTGAGAGCCTCTAATACCACATTTTCCTTCCCAGGAGTATAAAAAATCCTAATGTCATAGTCCTGGATGAAATTTAGCCATCACCTCCATCTCAATTTAAGATCCTTCTGAGAGAAGATATACTTGAGACTCTTGTGGTCAAAATAGATGATAAAATTCTCACCCATAAGTTAGTGTCACCACATATTTAGGGTAAATACTACCATTTCTAACTCAAGATCACAAGTCTCATAGCTCTGATCGTGTGGTATTAAATAACAATACCCATAGGCAATCACAACCTGCCTCTGCATCAGCACACAACTAAGTTCGGTCACTGAATCATCGCAAAACACTATATACTCAACACCATCCTCTAACAAAACTCTATCATGAACCAACCCACTAGGGTCTTCTTGGTCAGTAATAAGCCAAGTGTGGCTACCCCAAGCTAGCCTTCAATAGGCCAAGGGCTGATGACTTGCACCGAGTAGGCAAAATACTCACATGAGAGGCCTTAGACTAAGGTACCTATATGAACACACACACATCTAAAATCCCATAAAATGATAAATGTAAAATACAATTAATACCAAATGCATGAATACATCTAAATCCCACAATAAGAGTGAAAAAATACTGGGAAACAATAAGGTCTATATAAAATCCCACTAAAAACTATAAATAAGTCTAACCTAATAGTAAGAGAGGGATACAATCAAATTTGAATCTTGGTATAAACCATAGTATTTATAGAACAAAGATAAGATCCATATGCTCATGGTCCACTGAGAACCCCATCGAACAACTAATTTTATGTATAAGATATAACACAAATGAGAAAATCCCATGCATGGGTGAGTATAACAATATATAGTATGAAACCCCAAAACCACTAAGCATAAATCCTCAAGAGTAGTCAGATCATCACAGGATATTTCAATCATAACATGAGACATATAATAAAACATCTATATATACTCATAGTCGACACTAAGTCTCAAGGTTAGGTCAAAAACACATTACCAACCTAAGATCTTGATATAGTGTCTACAACCACACTTGCTTGGGAGAACTCACTCTGTGAGTGTGATAATACTAATGGAATCCATATGAGATGTTGTGCTTGTTGGGTCTTACCATGAGGAAGTACATGTTGGAAGTCTGAAGATATCGATACAAAGATGGGGATCACACCCAGGTCCATGGGGTAATAATAACTAACCAAATTTGGATTAACCCACTAAGTAGGGGATTTATGACCATGTATAATTGGACACACCAATTCTGATAACCCCACTATGGAAAAAAGATGATAGATGATCTCACCTCAACCTCTAGGAGGGATTCCTATAACTCTATTCAAAACTAATCCCTTGGAGAGGATCATAATCCTTTATTCAGGATGAAATTCTATACTATACCCTCATAGGGATGGATCAAGGGAACACATCATTAAGGAAACTAGTCCATGCTAAGGGGATCAAGGTATCCAATCTATATTTGAATAATCACATGGCATGTACTATCAATACAAGGCATGTCCGTTAAACACTGGGTCTACCTATGTATCACGACTTGTACCCATGTTCTTTTACAAGTAAATGTAGGAAAGTTTGTGTACATGGCTGTTTCAATGTACCAAGCCATGTTCAAGTACATAGATCAACCCATTTACTCTAGTTGTGTTGTGTACTTAACTGTGTCTGAGTACACGATTCAACCCGTGTACTCTGGCTGTGTCGTGTACCTGACTATGTCCAAGCCCGTGTATCCTCTGAGATACATGCTAAGATGATAGGTAAGGGTTACACAACATGTGAAACATGTCACACAGTGTGTGATATTTAATTTCATGTGGAAACCTAGCGCTATAGATAGGTCTCCACACACGACATGTGTTCTTTTGTTAAATGCAGTGCAGTGCAGAAATTTACAGAATCTGCGGACCTTCACCTGGATTCCTCCTCCACCAATTACACACCGATATCCTATGTGAATATTTCTGAAAACCATGGATCTAAGTCAAATGATCTTTTTCACCACAATATATATGATTTTCAACTATCCAAAATGACTAGAAAATCATTATCATTGAACTGTTCCATTACTGAATGCCGAAACCAAAAATAGAGGCCCATAATCCAAACCTGATCTGTTGTCATCACCATGAATCACGATCCATCATCAATACCGAACCTTGATCCGTGTTATCAATCCATTACACTAAGAAATGGATGTTCAATGATTTATTTTTAGGTATTTATCGAACCACTAAGAAAAATGAACATTGGTGGTGAACGCACAAAGAATGGGGGAAGAAATGCACAAAACAAAAACATGAGGAACAAACCCTGGACAATGTTCATTTTTTCCTTGATTTTTTACTTTTAGAATGATGAAAAAAGATAAACATTTAAACACCAAGTGAAATCCCCAAATTCCCATCATAATAATCTCATGCCGGCAATACGATCGATCTGTGAGTTAATACGTTAGTTGATTGATTCAAGTTCATTGTAGGATAAGAAAATGGAAATAAATCTACATAAAAAAATATCCTACCTCGATATGGATTTATCATTGATAAATAATGAATCCAAATCATTTTTATTTGAGAGATCCTTGATTTTCATTGGCGTGAACGATCCTTGATCCATCGTCATCCTTCTCTTAGACATACTCCAATGATCTCTCTCAATTCTTAAGGTTTTGTGGCTAACCCTAGGAATTTTCCATAAGTGTTCTTAAGAATAGGAAGATTAGATATCTGTGTCACTTTAATTAAAATTAAAATTAATTAATTAATAATTTAATATTTATGCCTATGTATTTTTTTTCACAAATTCCCGATGATGATAAAGATTATATCACATCCATGGTAAATACCACATCCTGAACTCAATGATGATCCTAGATTTATGATCTAAGTATTTTTTAGGAGTTATTCCAATTTTATAGGAAAAATATTTGCACATGATATTAATATATTTAATATTTTTTAAAATTCAATTTTAGGATCACCGAGTCTCAGAATATCACACTGTATCAGTGATTATCTCCAAAAATATTAATAGATATATTTTAAAGCTTTACATGAAAAAAACTAAGAAATTACACCAGTCATCAAGATAGAAATCCATATGGTGGAATGATTTACGATGTAGATACATTATAATTTTTACACCAAATTATTTCATTGGAACAATCAACCTTCTTCATACAGGTAAATCATGATTTATAGAACTATTTATAGTTTATATTATCTCTATAGTTTCTTGGGTGGTACACTATGTTACCCATAATGGTAATGTAGTGGAATATATATATATATATAAAACTAAAACCTTTGAATAAGTAAATAAAGATGAAATAATGAAATTAGACTTTTGTTTTAATTTAACTTTTTACATGTACTAATTTTAGATAAACACTTTTTTTATCAAATGAATAATTTTTGTTCCAAATAAGCTATGTGCTATAATAAATAGTGTACTCATATGTTTACTTTAAAGTAGAAGTATTAAGATCAAACTAATCATTAAATTTGATATAGTAATTTAATAATTTTGAATAAATTTAAATGAAAAAAAACCAATAGAAAATTAATTTACATTAATCTATAAATATATAGTACTGTAGTTAAATGTGTATGTTCAATATTTATTTTAAGTAATATGTATGTGAATAAAAAATCTTTTCTAAATATATAGAGATGTTTAAATATATAAATATAATTATGATAAGAAAACAGAGTTCACTATGAGTAATGATATCATTATTGCGTGTATTATGCTATCACTAACATGAAATAATCAAATAAGTTAATAGGAGAAATTTTGAATTGAAATAGTCAAAGATACTAAAGTTTTTTGAGAATGTGTTTTCATATAAACCATCATCTTATAAAGGTTTATATATTTTTTTGGATATTTTGGAATAAATAGTAGCTCTGTAGTGTTACAAATATGCCCCTGAATAGAAACTTAGTGGTGTTAAATATTGTTATAGATACTAAAGTAATTAGAGGAAATATGAAATGGGTTTAAAAAATATAGAGTTGTTTTATGATATAGAAACTACTGAAGAATGTATCAGATGTTGGGATATTAGGATTCAACATTATCTTCTAATCATCGATGCTTGTGATAATAATAAGAGTATTTTATAAGAAAGTAAGAATTTGAAATTATAGTAAGAGTTAATTTTATGCATGTGAAATAAGATGAAAGATACAATAATATTTTTAAAATGCCTTACTTTTTTATTCATTTAGATCAGAATAGTCACATCACCAAAATTTTGATTAACTTTGATAACATAAATGAAATAATACACATATATCAATACAGTTTTAAGTGGTGGTTTCACTTGTATTAAGGTAAACACCAGGAATCTGGATATAACTGTGTAAGAAAAGAATAAATTTTAGTCGATCAATACTGATATAACATCCTATTGGTTAAAAAAATAATTTTTAATAATTTTAAATGAATTTAAAGAAATAAAATATACCTCAATTTCATTATACACCATCAACTCGAGCTTCCTTATATTCCCATGTCTTCATTGAACATCAGCTATGAGTTATCTCAGTAATGCCCTGGAATAAATCTTTTTTGGATAAAAAAGAGTCTTCCACATGCATATTGAAAGAGTTTAAGTTTATGAGTTTCATGATTATACAAATTTAATTAGATTGTACATGAATATTATGTAAAATTGTACACATCTTAGTTTGTGGTTGCAAGAATAGTCCCATTGATCCACCAATTAAGTCTATTTTTTGTCTTCAATTTAGTTGATTTTTTTGTTTGGTCTTATTTAGGATCTCCATCCATATAGGGTAGTTAATGAAAACGTATTTAGAGGATACAAATTTAGTAGTGGGTTCACCCATGGGGGACTCATACTTTGAGTGTTTCTCAAAAATTGGTTAGTGTTGAGACAACAGACCAAACGAACTCAAAAAAACTTTTAATTTACCAAAACCCTATTTCATATGAATCTAATCCATGAATTTGAAAAAATATATGGTTGTTTCAAAGTAAATAAAAATATATCAAAAAGAAAACAAGGAAATTAAATAACCCCAACAGTTCCAATTTCAATTAAATTTGGAAGTGATAAACCTACATCCCATGAAAAATCATAATTTAACAATTCCTTGGGGATTCTAAAGAAAATAAAAACTAAATAGATATAGTTGAAAATATAAAACCACAAATATTTATTCTCTTTTAGAGAAAATAACACATTATATGAGTTTCATAAGAGTGATCCCACTTTAAGTTCATAATGAAAGAAATTATAAAATAATTACAATCAATAGAGTTCTCAGGCTATGAGAATCAACTTATTTATCTTCATGTCAAAAATGTTTTTAATTTTGAATTGAAAAAAATACATAAAGATAGAGGCTCTATCTTTTTCCCATTGTTCTCAATGGTAAATAAATGGGATAAACACTAAACAACTAAGGCATGTGAATTATAGATAAAAAATTCCCAATAAAAATTATGAGGTTAACAAATGAGACAAAATTTAATTGGATATCAAGAATTTACATCACTCCTATAGTGTTCCAAAACAAACCATAATAAAATTATTCACAGCTAATGAAAAATAAAAAATTTAGATCAGACTCTTGCAACTCAACCAATTCATGGAAAAATTGATTATTTGATATCCATAAAAATCATTTCAAAATCTATTAAAATGATTTATGAAGCCTATAAACTATAAAATAATCCAAAAAAATAAGTAAACATGGGTAATATAAATATATACCATGGCAAAGAAAAAAATGAAAATTATTATGAAAATAAACCATTAAGTGATATCCAAACAAACAATGAAGGAAACACTTGTGAACAAGATTAAAATAAGGATTAGAAGAAGTGATCTATAAAACACTAAGAAGATTCAAATTTTAAATCAGACCCTAAAATATTAGTTAATCAAAAAGTAAAACCTTAGAATGGGATATTTTAACAATTTCTGGATATAATGTTCATTAATATATTTTAAATAACCTCTTCAATCATTCCTGAATTATTCATGATGATAATTTTGTTAAAATACACTAAAAAAATGCACTATGTGCATGATATTTATCTTCCCCCTATGTACATAGTTTCAAACTTTTCAAATTTGAGTAATTTATAGAATTAAAATATCATAAACACAACATAAAATATTAGGCTTTTTAAAACACCAATCAAGAGTGATAATAATGATTATAAGTTCCATCTTACATATATCCAAATATTTATCAAAGAGTATAGAACACTGTATGTAAAAATATAAAAAACTTTAATAAGGAATAAAATTCATTCTATCTAAACATTTTAATGTGAAAAAAACTTATTTTTTAGTAAGTAAAAGAATAATAATTAGTGGTAAATTAAAAGTAGAAATTATGACTATCCCCTTAAGTAAAATATTATTCTTAAATGTTGACCTAGATTCTCAGTCACAGTCCTATTATGAATTTACTGGGATAAACTTCATTTCAATCATATTAAGGGAAAATAACTTCAAATTAAAAAGAATAATTATTATTTTCCTTGTTTTTAAACTAAAAAATCATTTAATATGTGAATTATGGACATTTAATTATCAATTAAAACAAAATAGACATTACTAAATTTTAAGGTTTAAGCATGCAGGGTCCCCCATGGGTGAATCCACTTCTAAAGATAATCCTTTGAGGTCATCTTTGAGGGTTTGAGGGTCACTTTGGATATAGAGTAATGATATCTAGAGTGAAATAAAGGGACTTATGGTTTTAAATTTAGGGTTTCCAGTGTAAGGGAAGAAGAAAAAGGAATACACCTATAGCTCGAGGCTTTATATTTTAAAAAATTCATTGAAGGAACATAGAATTTCATTTCCCTAAACAAACAATATAAATATAAATTCCATGGGTGATCTTAAGTATTATAAGTAGTCAAATATTATAAATATTTTTTTCACAAAATAAAGCTACAATTTTTTCAAAGCATGAAATATCATGTCTTAGATGGATAATATAAAAAGTGGAGTGCATATTTCAAATATAATGATTATTGAAACAATAATGCATATTGAATATTTTAAGCATTTACAAGAAAGTACTATGATGAATTGGCCCATTTAATAATATCTATTGGATATATGTCTAGGAAATTTGGATGGCTACACTCATCTACTTAGAAATATCTTCACCATAAATCCATATTAAAAAAATCCTTGAAATGATCTTTTCCTATATGTTGCAGAAATTCTTGTGAAGACCTTCAAATCTACTAGTTACTATCATCAAAAGGATATTTAAGGAAAACAACCATATTATATTATTCAAGTTGGAAGAGTGAATTTTTTGGTTCCAATTTTATAAAATTAATTTTATCATGGGAGTTTCTATTTATTTTACACATATTACCATCAGATGATAGTTGTTGGATCTATGTCATAAAGATTAATATGGTTACCCTCCTCTTCTCACACAAAGTATCACTATGATGCCTCATTAATATCCTTGGAATTATCCGCTTCTACCAATTGTTGTGAGTCTATTGAAGCTATTATAATCAATTGGATGTTTCTATAAAGAAGTTTTTTTTGAAGTAATAGATAAGCTGTTGGTTTGATTTGTATTTTAGATTTTGTTTACTATAGTGAAAAACACCAAACAAGGATTTTTAATCATTGTTTGATGTATAAAGAGTAGATGTGTGAGTCCAGTGTTCGATTGAAATTTAAAGCTAAATAAAATATTTTTGGACTTTCTTTCCAGACCTGATTGAGAAATAGCTGAAGCTTAGGGAAAAGCTAATATGAAACCAGTAAGGCACTATTTCTATAACACTTCTCATTTTAGTTGGGGATAGTTTTGGAAGTGGTTTTCCAACTCAATCATGTAAATCTCATTATAATTCAAGCATTGAACTAGTTTTTATTCTTTATATGTTAGTCAGTGATGAAGGATGTCCTTGATTTCCCCCATTTCAGATAAAAAAGGGAAGAACCTAGGGTTTTTTGATGATTCCAGAAGATACAAACTCTGGTTTAAATCACTGTTGATCTATTATTTCTCTCAATACATTAGTCTATGAGTTTGATATGGGTTGGTATGTTTCTATAAGGTTTTTATGTCATTGTTTCTTGATTTGATAATAATGGAATTAAAATTAAAGAATGATTATCATTTTGATTTTTCCTATAAGGTGTTCTATGTATAGTTTAAATTATATAAGTTTAATAGAGTTATTTCATGTGTTAGGGGACCTTTGTAAGTGAGTTTTCAATAATGTGTGCCTCATCTAGTTAAACATCTTGAATTCTATGTGTTTATTTGGAGTTGAAACCAACAAATTGATATGTGAATAACTTTTATAGTATGGTTAGAATGATTTACCTTTAAGTAGAGAATAATCTGGGTGGTTATGATATTAGAGGAGGTTGATGCTGAAGGTGATAAAAAAGAGGCCTTTCACTTCTAAATAGTGACTAAGCCTAGGAGTCAAGTACTAACTGGTGAGACCAACTCTAGATCATAGACATAGTAGACCTTGGATTCGCCTTTCATGGGAGTTAAGAGGTAGACCGAAGAAAGGATTCACCAAAGTAAGCCTAGTTTTCTTCTCTATCGCATTTATTTCAATATTTATCATTCTTTATAATGAAAATGTGTTGTGAACTACCCTTTTGTTAGATTTTGAAAATGCTTTTCTATCTTTTTATACTTAATTTATCAATTAACATGTCATAAAATGAATTTTTCTTTTCATCATAAATTATATATGATAAAAAAAATATAGTCATAAAATTCTTGTAGAAACAAAATGCATATTAAAAACATGGAAAACATAATTCATATTACCTATATTAATATCACATATCAAAATAAAATGAATATTTTTTATTGAATATATAAATAACATAAGTGTCCTATTTCATATATCTAGAATTCATATTGCATTAAATATATTCAGAATATAGATTACATATTTCATATTGTATAAATTCAGAACAAAAAAAATGCATATTTTATATTTTGAGAATTAACAAAATTCATATTTTTTGTTAGGAAGAGTACATGTTTCATATACTTAGAATAAAAATAATACTTCACATTATAATTTGGTCATGTTATATTTTCAACCAATCCATGTAAAAAATATAAAAAGAAGGAAATTCATGATATAGAAAATAAAACCAAGATCATGTAATCATCATCAAAACAAACCAACCAAAGTATGAGAAATAAATATAAAGATAAAATCATCTATTTTATCCATAAAATAAAAAAAATTAAGAAACATCACACATTGAAGAAGATAACGGTTTCATAGTGCTTCATATCAGTCAACCACGGTTGGGTTGAAAAAAAATCACATCAACATCAATATGTTTATATCATAATGATCCTTTATTAATAAATTTTCATTCCTATTATTCAGGTTCTATAATCTAGTTCAAAATTTGGTTCATAACCCCAATATTATGATATCAATGGTTCTAGAATTATAATAAAAGAAATCAAGACAGCCGTACAAAGTTATTATAGAGTAGTTTTTACCTTATAAGGAAGGTATAATCTATAAATTTTGATTTTTTTTGAATAATAGGTCCTATCACATAACTATATTGTTTAAAAGAGAATCTATAAAAAAGATATCAAGCAGAAACTACTAAATGTCTTGGTACTGTATAGCACATGAGATCCTAATAGATCAAATATTCCCTATAGAATACTTAATGGATTAAATACCTAAACACCTAGTTAGTATAGAAATTACACTTAATATTTAGGAGGACTATGCATGATAAAACTATTATATATTGGGTACATTGTTACTATATAAGAATTAGGGTAGCCTTGAATCATCAATGGAGAGAATAATTAGGCTAAAAAAATTCTTTTGTTAGAGTGACTTACCTTGGATGATAGAATAATCGAAATCGTTAGGTACAAAATGATTCAGAGAATGAAGATCTAATAGAATCATGATCTCCTTTAGGGAGATATGGGGATGGTGGTCTTCAACAAAAATTGATCCAATGGCAGGGGAATATGGGAAATGATGTGGGTATGTAGGGAGGATTTGGGGAAGTGGGAGTGGAAGTGGGGTGGAGGGGAGATACATATAGGGAGGAGGAAAAGGGGAGGTAGATGATGGGATTAGGATCCAAGGGGGTGGGGAGTGAGGGGAGGAATTGATCAGAAGGTTATTGAATAGATTTTTGAATGTATTTTTTAATTCCCCCTATTAAAATATATATATTTATCCATGTGTATATAATGAATAAATTTATAAATCTATATATAATTTATATAAAAAAATATTATATACATATAAAAAATGTGTTTATATATATATGTATGTATGTATGTATATGTATATTCTTGTTGATTAATATTATTAACTTGTAAATATTTTATTTAATCATATATTTATATTGAAAAATTTTAAATTTGTATTAAGTAATATATATATATATATATTGATAAAATATATGTTATTATTGAAAAATTTATTACAATGGATTTTGATAACAGTACATTTTTTGTTGGTAATAAAAATTAATAATAAAAAATTAATTTATTAGTAATTTAATTTCTAGAATTATTATGATAAAGTAAAAAATTTAAATGTTAGTAAAATATTTTTTAGTATTGAACTAATAATATAAAAAAATATATTTTTTGGTACTTTTTTTGATAACTATAATTAATATCAACATAATTTAAAATCTATTAGAATTAATCATTTTTAATAAAAAATATATTATCTATAATTAATTTTATTTTCATAGAAGTTACTTTTTTTAGTGATGGTTAGTTCATGTTTGGGTCAGTTTGACCACTAACTAGAACAATGCTATAAATTTATATCATGGATGACTATCAGAACTTAATTATAGGTATAAAAATCATTGAAATAAGATTATTATCAATTTTATCTTCTAGGATAAAGAATGAAACACTCAGGAAAGGAAATTAAAACTTAAAATATCATTATACTTAATCCCTTATAGTTAATTTAATGATTTAGTAATTATTAATATGAGAATAAGAACAAATATCAACACTGCTCTTATGAAACAAGTATAAACCATTAAAGTTATAAACACCCGATGTGGGAAAATAGATAAAAACTAACTAATATATATGTATGGAATGATTATCAATGATGGGTTTAAATGGTTATATATATGAATAAGGTTATTTATTATGTGATTAATAAACTTAATTTAAATATTCAGGATGTTTTGTGAAAGTGCAGAATGAATCCGGACCAAGGTAAGGGTTTGTGCTAACTCAATTTTCTTCCATTGAGTTACAAACGTTCTCATTGAAATCAATTATTAAAAATTTGATTTATTATACCTAATGAATACTTTTATTTTCATTTCCTCACTATTTTATATGGTTTTACAATACTTCCTTATGACCTCATTATCAAATGACTTTTTCCTTAAAGATTTTTCTTCTTGTAAGGGTTTTGTCTCAAAATTTCCTTATTTAACACACATTTTGTTTTATGTGAATAATTTCATTTAAATATCATGTATACTACCAATTGGATATATAATATCATGGATTATATTTATTCATGGTATTTTATCTTGAAATTCACACTCTATCTCTTTTAAGGGGTTTTTATTAAATTATTTCTTAATCCGTAAGGGTTTTCATCTCAAAATTACTCTCTTTGAGACATGTTTTGTATTATGAACCTAATTTAATTTTTGTGGTGTATATAATACCTATTTGAGATACTATATCATTAAATACCTTTTATTTATGAACATTTAAGTCTAATTTAAATCTCTCTTTTTCTATAGGTTTTTATTTAAATGCTCTTAAAGTTGTAAGGGGTTTTCTTGACTCAAATATTTTTCATGAGTCATAATCACTTCACTTAAAATGTAATATTTTAAGATTGAATTATCCTACCCTATTATGATTTTATGTTGTATTTAAATATTATTTTATAGTAAAATCATGTTTCATAATGTAGTCTTCTTCCTTGATGAATCTATTCTTTTATTAAGAACAATTCCAATATCTTTTAATGGTTTATTATCCAAATCCATGATTTTACTTCCTGAAAATGTCCTTATTTACCTAGTGTAAACTCAAATTGTTTTTTTATTAAATGAACATTATATTCCCATTTATTCATTTATAAACAAAGTATGTTTTGGTTACTATTTTCTGATGCGGGTTTTTGACAAAGTCATTTAAAAAGTTTTAAAAGGTTTTTCATCCTTTTAAAATTAAATATTTTATCATCCACTTAAAATTAATTTTTAATAAACTTTATGTCATTTAAAAGAAATATTATTTAATATCATTTTTAAAAGTAAATGTTTTAAAGTAAAAATTCAATTCAACTTTTCAAAAATTACTGTTCAAGGTGACCGTAACTCTTTCTTTTACACCAAAGATAAAAGTTATTTCTAAAATATCTTTTATGATTTTCCACAATTTTAATATTTATATCTAAAGGATTAACTTCTTTAGAAGATAATTTTCATGATTCACCCTAAAAATGTTCTTATTAAAACTCTTTTTGGGGTGATTTCATTTTCAGTATCAACTATTTACATGAATGATGTAAGTTTTGGTGATACCATCTTAAAGTATTGTGAAAGACATTTTTCTTTCTATGAGTTTGTTTTGATTTTATGAATGAAACCCATTTTCTTTCCCATGGGTTTTTATGATATGTTGAATTATTGATGTATTATAGAACTCATATTTATGGTTGATGACTAGTTGGGTCTTATATCGACCTCCAATTCATTGGTTAAGGATTTATATTCCATGATACAAGTACATTAAGCGTAGAAATTTTGTTTGTTAACAAAATTAAGTGTGAACATTTTAATTGTTCAAAATAAAAAGTTTAAACATTTTTTTTGTTTAAAACGTAAAACATGGTCATTTTGTGTGTTCAAAATGTAAATAATTGGTATTTTTTTGTTCACAATAAAAAATATTGGGCATTTTTGTTTGTTCACAATATGAAGTTTGGAAATTTAATTTGTTCACAACATGAAGAATATAATTTTTTTGTTCACATTGTTATAATTTTCATATTCTTATTGTAACGTCCCAACCTAGGTGCCACGTGACGATTCTCCTGGGTGGTTTTCCACATGACCTCAAGCGCACCTCCTCGTATGATAGAGGCTTCTGAGTAGCAATGAGGGTCTGGTAAGTCAGTCATGGAGAGACTATACCCTCATTTATCATAGTAAAACACCAGTGAAAATAAATAAATAATCACAAAAGCATATATAACTAGAACAATACTCATGTCATAAGATAACCAACAGGAAATACAATACTCTACTAAAAAGGAAAAAAATTCTATGCCAATATAAGTGTCAAGTGTCTATAATGAAACTAAAAGTAAAGACACTATGACTCCCCAAGCGAGTTCCGAACCATGTCTTGTCCCCTCATCCAATCTCCATCCCAAATCATCAAACCAACCTAAATACTTTTCCCTTATCCTATCCTATAACAATATAATCTATCCGTGTACTGATCAGGCATCCCAAATAGGGTGTGAGTACAACTCTATAGGCCACTATCAATGGTGTCTAAAATCAGTTCAGTCAAAAGATAGTGTTTACAATTCTATAATAAATAAGTACAATTCATAAATAACCAATTATTACACTATCATTTATTCTTATCTAAATACATTAACTCTAGGGTTCCCAAGGAGACCCGTACCCCAATACTAGCTTTATCTCATGCCGGAGCCCAAAGTATTCCCTAGGTAATATCATATCTTAATACATGATTATCACCAAAGCTCTATGTATTCAAATGTTCTATGATATCTCGGTACCTGATTGGACTCATATCATAGTTTGAATATTCTCATGTGAGGCCATAACTTGGAGTGCCATTATTTCCATTATTTAATTTTACATTTAAAATCCACATTTCCAATGTTACTAATATCAAAAACGTAATTAATATGACCATGTTACCATGCTTAATCCTTAATAGAATGACCAAGTTCCCATTATCTTTACTCATAAGTATAATTACCATGTTACCATGTATAATTCTTAATTTAGAATGACCATGTTCCCATTCTCTTTACTCATAAGTACGATGGCCATGTTACCATTTGTACTTTTCAATTTAGAATGACCATGTTACCATTATTTATCATATAATTAATTTATCAATTAATTCTCCACCACAATCTCATTACTAATTAAATAATTAGTTAAACACATCCATTCCATTAGTTAACTCAATAATTAACTAAGTGCTTCAAACCATTAATTAATCAATCAATATCATAATTAATATTCCATCATTAATTTTTCTAGAATTAATTATATCATTATAATATAACTTTCCATAATTAATTATCTCATTCTAATATCAAGTTTCCATAATTAATCCCATCATTAATTATCTGGATCATATTATCAAAGGCACATAATTAATCCAAAATTAATTATCTCAACTTATCCATTTCAATATCTCATAATCAATCCCATGATTAATTATATATATTACAACCCCTACCTATTATAATCAATTTACCCAAATTAATTATCTAATAGGGCATCCCCTTAGTCTCATGATTAATTCCCCAATTAATCACCTATTTCAATAAAGCTTCAATAAATAAATTGGTCAATATAATAAACCCAATTTAAGAAAATAAATTGCTAAAGGATGATAGAAATTATACAATTTTTCATATAAATATCAAATCCATGACTATGGGAATTATATTTAGAACACCTACCTTGATTCGTTTATGGATGTTCGCTCAATAAAAATTACAAAAATCCAAGCAGCACAAATACGTAGATATGAGTTCCCAATATAAATCCCTAAATTAAGATCATGATATCAAGATATAATCAAACTAGATATAGATCGCCAATACCAGATCTAGATCCCACCACATAGGTTTAGATATGAGAAAATAGAGGATATCCTCTATAAAAGGATGAAGGAGAGAGAGGTGAAAGAATAGAAAAAACACTGGGATGAGATCCACTTACTGGGTGGAGAGAGGATCTTTGATTTGGGATTTCAATATCAAAGAATGTAGTTTGTATGGACTTGAAATTCCTCTAGGTCAATGGGAGAACCTTCCCTTACCCTTTAGAAATCAAAATCATGAGTTAGGGATGTATTTGAGGTGAAACATTCCATTAAAAGTTGAAAACGAGTGAGATCCACAATTTTAGGATCTCACTATTGGACCACACACGGTTTAGTCACAAGGTTAGGAAAACCATGAGCTAACCATGTGTCAGACATTACTTCAAGGGGGCCTCACATGGTCTCCTCATATGGCCTCTCAAATCATATTTTAACTATGCTGAAGCTACTGCCTCAAATGACCAGAGAATGCACATTTTCTAATAGACAGACACACAGTTTGTACAAACTATGCGCCAACCATGAAAAACCCCTTTTCTAAAAAATTTTCTTAGACTTTACCCAAATTAAACCCAAGTCAAAACTCCCATAAAAGGTACTTAATTAAAAAAAGTAATTTAAATTTCCCCCAAGATAACTCTAGAAAGGGCTGGGATCTTACAATCTCCCCACCTTATAATAGTTAATCCTTGAGTATAAGAGTCCGAGCCAAAAAGATCAGGACATTGAACCCTCATATCTATTTCTCTTTCCCATGTTTCATCTTGTACACATCTATGTTTCCATAACACATGAACTATCAGTATGGTCTTTCCACACAACACTTTCTCACTATGATCCAACACACATATCAAATGATCCTCAAAGGATGCATCTATCTCAAGGTAAAACTCATCCACATTGATCACATGAGAAGGGTTGGGGTGATACCACCGTAGCTTTGACACATGAAAAAAATCATGCATAGTGTTGTATCTCTATGGAATTACTAATCAGTATTCCATCGGCCCGATTCTCTCCACTATCTCAAATGGCCCAAAAAACTTGGGCACCAAATTTCCCTACCTCCATATCCTATAGTGACCCAACCTAGGAGACACCCAAAAGAATACATGATCACCCTATATAAACTCTAGGGTTCATCTCTTCCTGTCAGCATATTAATTATATCTACTCTGAGCCATAGACATACATTTACAAATCAACTATACCTGCTCTGACATCCCTTTCACGAGGCTTGGTCCCAATAACTATGAATCACCAGCCTCTATCCATTATAGTGGTGATCTACATGTCTTACCATAAAGAGCCTCATATGGTTCCATCTATATAGTTTCCTGATAACTGTTGTTATAGGAAAACTCCAATAAATCCAAGTACTTTTCCCAAGATCCACTGAAGTCAAGAAAACATGCCCGTAGTATATCCTCAAGCACCTTTATAGTACGTTTTTACTGGACATATGTCTATGGGTGGAAAGTCATACTCAATAATACCTATGTTCCAAGCACTTTCTATAAGCCCTGCCAGAAAAATGAAGTAAAGCATGAATAATGATCTGTAAATATAGTCCATGGAACTCCATGCAAATGAAATATCTCTTGAACATACAGTTCTACCAATTATTATACTATAAAGGTTTCCCTTATAGGTAGGAAATGTTCTACCTTTGTCAGTTGATCAATAATGGCCCAAATAACATCATTCTTCTTAAGATTCTTTAGAAGACCCACCAAAAAATCCATGGTTATGTCATACCACTTCCATTCTGAGATGGGAAATAGTTTTAGTAAACCTCTAGGCCATTGATGCTCTACCTTCACCTGATGACAGGTGAAACATCTTGTTACATACCATGCTATCTCCTTTTTCATGCCTTTTCACTAAAATTGTCATTGTAGGTCATAGTACATTTTGGTTACACCTGGATGCACCAACCATTTCGAGGCATGAAATTCTCACATGATATCCTCTCATATGCTCATAGGTACAGTAACTAGGTTCCTTACATAGATGATCTCATCTTCATCTATCAACTAGTCTGATGATGTCTCCCCACCTTCAATGCTTTACCTCAAGACTAATCACTATGGATCCTCATACTATCTTTCCCTGATCCATCTCAAAATTATAGACTCCAACATAACTGAAACCAGAGTCATTTTATCTTGACTCTCTTAAACCACCACATGCATTTCATCCATCGAGGTCATCATCTTCCACTCTGCACTCAACTCCTAAACCATTTGAGTATGAGTTTTCCTACTCAAGGAATCAACCACACTATTTCCCTTCCTAGGCATATATTCTAGTTCAAAATCAAAAGACTGCATATAGTCAACCCATATCCACTACTGAATATTCAAATCACACTGTGGAAATATATACTTAAAACTCTTGTGATCTGCATAGACAGTAAAATTTTCCCCCAAAAGATAGTGT
This sequence comes from Viscum album, assembly GCA_963277665.1. NCBI lineage: Eukaryota > Viridiplantae > Streptophyta > Magnoliopsida > Santalales > Viscaceae > Viscum > Viscum album. The sequence continues at coordinate 2,125,924,597 of OY728140.1, forward strand.
TGCCAACACTTAAGAGAATAAACCACTACTGCCAACTCAAGGTTGTGTATAGGGTAATTTTATTCATGAGGCCTCAACTACTGAGACCCATATGCCACAACTAAATATCCCTGCATCATCACAACTCCAAGTCTGATCCTAGAAGCATCACAATAAACTGTATACTCCTCACCTGACTCAGGTAGGATCAAAATTGGTTTTGATATCAAGCGCTTATTCAACTCTAGAAAATATCTCTCACAAGTCTCTAACCATTCAAACTTTACTCCCTTTTTGGTAAATCCTAAATGAATCACTTCCAAATAGGAAAAGTCTTAGATGAATCTCATGTAATATCCAGCTAATCCTAGGAATCTTTGTATATCAAAAAAATTCTTAGGATACTCCTAAGAAACCACTGCTTAAAACTTCTCTAGGTCCACGAACACACCTTCCTCTGAGATGATGTGCCCCAAGAAGTGTACCTGATCAATCCAAAATTGATAGTTAGATAAATTAGTGTATGAAAAATTCTCTTTTAGTGTAACTAGGATGATTTCAAGATTTTGGGCATGATCATCACGAGTCTTGGAGTACACCAAAATATCATCCACAAACACCACCACGAACTGATCCAAATACGAATGAAAGATCATTTTCATCAAATCCATAAACTTTACTAGTGCATTTTTCAACCCAAACGACATTAAGGAAAAATCATAAAGGTCTTATCTACTTATGAAAGCAGTATTTGGTATATCAGAAGTCTTTACTCTCAACTAATGATACCCTGATCTCAAATAAATCTTTGAGAACACACAAGATCCCTTCAATTGGTCAACAAGATCATCGATACACAGAAGAGGATATCAGTTCTTCACAGTCATTTTGTTCAACTTCTGGTAATCGACACACAAACATAAACTACCTCCAGCCTTGTTTGTGAACAAAATAGGTGATCCCCAAGGTGACGTACTTGGATGGATAAATCCCTTATCCTCCAACTCCTCCAACTGAGTCTTAATCTCTTGAATCTTATTTGGTTCCATTCTATACTATGGAAAAGATACTGTCTCAGCCCCTAGAATGAGATCAATAGTGAATTCCACATCTCTCTCAAGTGGTATCCTTAAGAAGCATTCACGAAAGACATCCTAAAATAGTTCCACTATTGGTGGAAGGACATCCTGCCTAACACCCCCGTCATCCAACAATAGACTAGAAAATTGGGTTGTGAGATCTCCCAGTTACTGAGTAATTGGACCTACTCGTCTTGCCTGGATATCCCACTCTCCATGATGAATATACTGTTCACCCTTATGAGACACAAAGGTCACTCTCCTACAGTAACAATCGATGTGGTATCGGTATGTGACTAGCTAGTCCATAACCATAATTAGGTTGAAGTCTGACATATAAAGAATATAGAGATCCCATAGAAATTGATATTCCCTAATCTATAGTGAACATACCTTTCATAGAAAGATATCTCTAGACCGTACTCCCAATGGTGTATCTATAGTCATAACCTCACTCACAAAATCCACCATCAAGATGAAAACATTAACAAGTTTTGTAGATATAAAGTAATGAGAGGTACCGGTATCAAAAAAGGAACTAATTAAAGTAGAAGATACTAAAATAGTACCTCTCACTATTGATGGTATAGACTCTCTATCCACAAGTGTGGGATGTATTGTATGTAACTGTGCAGCCCCTCTTCCCTGTGATGCTGTCTGACGCCCCTAAGGAGAACCACTCTGATGATGTGGGTGCTCCTGCCTAGAAGCACCGCATCTACTGCCTCAGCAAGTAAAAATTCAACTTCTAGACCAATATGGTGCAGAGTTCCTCTTCCTATACTCTGACTCTTCCCAGCTTCTCATTCAGTACCAGTCTATCACTGTGACCTGCATAACTTCTATAGATGTCCCATCTTACCGCAAGATCGACACTCTACTAGTGGTCGAGAATAGTGTGAACGATAATGTCCCGGAATACCAAATTGATGAAATATCACCACAGTAAGGTCCTACACAACCGAACCTCCTATCTACAAACTCATCTTCCCACTTCCTTGGCTAAAGTTTTCATAACGGAGCTTCCTGCTCTTGGAAGTCACACCTCCTGATTGTCTAGTAACAACTACCTATCCAACAATGGAATCCTCTCTCAGGTTCCCTTTATGTAACATCCCAAGTAGGTAATGAATAATATATATTTTTATCTATGTCAATTAATGAATTAAATAGTGTTTTAGAGGCTTAAAATGAGAATAAATCCAATCTTAAGCATGAAATACACTAATATTTTTAAAAGATTGTTTTACTGCCTTTTGATGGCAAAACATTTTTAAATAAAACTTTTGACAATTTTATAAGCTCTATTTGTCGAAATAAACTTATTATTTATGATTGGGACATTGAAATTTACTTTGGGCAAATTTTTAGTATTTTTCCGATAAAGTTCATTTTTTAATGAATAGTGAAAAATACTACATTTTACATCAAAACTGCTTTTTCATCTAATTTAATTATATGGTTAGATTATATTTTTAATTGGTTTTAAAGTATAAATAGAATATATTTTTACCATTTAATCCAATAGTGGTCATTGGAATTAATTTCACTTTGAAATTGGACTTAAACTAGTGTCAATCTTTTGATACTTATTGTTTCATAAAAACACGCTACTTGTCATGACAGCGGGAATTAATTATTAAATTAATTAATGTAACTTATATGATTTGAATTTTTTAAAATAGACATAATTTTTTGAATTCAGAATATCAAATATATCTTAGGGTGAAGTTTTGGTATTTTTCTGAAAAACTTCAATTTTTGATGAATAGTGAAACCACTAAGTGGTACTTAAAAAACTGATTTTTCGTTTAAATGAAATTTTACCACCTCTGTGTTTTGAATTTCAAAAATCCGACATACATGGTTGTCATTAAGAAGTAAAATGTGGTTCAATGGGATTAAAATAATTTTTTGGTGAATAGTAACTTTTAAGTTTTTAATCGCGATTAGAGGTAATTAGTGTAATTTAAGGTAAAAATAATGTTTTAATAATATGAAATGACCTAGACACATGTACTACCCTTATTGGATGTGTGATGGCCGACCAAGACAACCCATGGGTCGATTTTTGGGACCCCATGGAGCCACTTGGGTAAGATAAAGACATTAATGGCTTTTATTTAAAGTAAAAGTAAAAATGACACAAACATGAGTTTTTTTACTAAAATGATTTTTAAATGGGGTTATACAAGTCATCATTTTGACTATAAATATTAATTGGAAAGATAAAAATATTTCCTACATCATGATATTTTTTTTCTAAATTTTAGACATTAAATAAATTAAATTATTTATGACATCATGATGATGCAGCGATTACCTCATTAATAAAGGATTTAAATAAAATGAAAAGATAATGTTAAAACTATAACCTACACTTGTCAAAAACCAATTGGATGGGTGTATTTAGAACACTTATCACCTTATCCTAGAATTTATAATTGTTGGACCTTTTTTATCTAAAAATCATTTTATAGCAAAGTATCTTTTCTTAACTTTCCAAGAGTGCCCCTCCTCTCCTCTTATAAAAGTCCCCCACCTCTACCACCATACCCACACTTCTAAAGCCTTTGGCTCGGCCAACCCCTACCCATTTTGTCTCTCCACATCCCTCTATAACTCTTAGAAGCCTCACTTTGGGTAGAAGTCTTCCCAAGGAAGCCTTTGAGCTCATGTCAAAAAGAGTTACCCGATTTAAAGGTAGTATCTTCTCTTGTGTTCTTATGTTTTATTTTGCTTCTACAACCCCCTAAACTCTTTTTATTCATTTATTTTGTAACAAAACCAATATATTACATATAATAGGATGTTGTTATAAGAAGTATTGTAACGACCCAAAGTTTCATTAATGGAAAATACCTCTTGATCCAGTTAAATGTTTCTTTATGAAAAAATGTTTTTATAAGATGTCAACTTATTTAGTTTTACGTTAATATTTGTGACAGTTACTTTTATAGCCGTTGAACAGTGATCATCTGGGTAGTTTAAATATAAGGCTTTAACAAACCAATTTTCTACTCAGACAAAGGAAGCGATGACCTCATCTAGTAGAATTTCCCCTTATGAAGCCCATTTGTCGGAGCTCGGAAAAGAGGTGGCGTCTTTGGGATTTTCCCTTGACCAAGCCCAAGCTGAGCTTCATCAAGTCAAGCTCGAACGTGATCGTCTATGGGAAAAGTGGAAGTTGATTGAAATTACCACTCGAGCGATGTTATCCGAGTCGCCCCAAGAGTCTGTCACCATCGCACACCTTACCCTTAGGTCTTATGCGGCTATTTTAAGGGGTTATGTAACAAATAAGTAGCACCATGTTCATGTACATTATTTTTGTATATAATAATGAATATAATTTCTAGTCATTTTTGATACATTGTAATTAGTTTTTAAAGTACAAATGGTGTTTTTAGTTATTATTTAATTAAGAATTATATTTTATTAAATTAAAGGATTTTTGAATTAAATAATATTTTATTATTAATATTCAATTAATTTTTTATTAAGTATAAATGATCTTATAATTTTATGAATGCAATTAAATTTTTTATTAAGGTTTGAAAGCCATTTCTGTCAAAACCCGTGATTTTTTTTATAAATGTCGGTTTTTATTTTAAAAGTGAAAATTCACATATTTAGAAAATTATTTAGATAAAATAAATATTATTTTTGGAATCAGGACGTCGAAATTATCCAACGGTGAATTTTTCATAATTTTCTGAGACAGTCAAATTTTTGGGTAAAAATTAAATACCATTTAAATATATAATGTGTTTTATGACATCATAATGACCCAATGGTGATGTAATAAAATACCATAATCCTTATGTTCGGCCAATATGTGTTTTATCATTAAAATAATGAGGTTTTGGGTTTGTTTTACTTACTTTTCAAAGCATTAATGGAGCCCTCAAGACTTATTCAGCACTTTGCCTTTTTAAATTAATTTCCATGGGAGTGTGACTCACCTCCACATAAGCAACCCTAATTTTTTAATAAGTTCGGACCTTGGACTTGTAAAATATTGTTTTCCTCTTTTCTTTTCTAGAAACCATGGGCAAATACCATGGGATGGTTTGTGGTTTGGATTATTTTAATATAAGGGGTCCCAAACCTAAATAATAAAGAATTCTCTCACCTTTCCTATATAAACCCACACAAGATCCCACTTCCTCCTCACTCAAAGCCCTTGAATTTCGTCCAACCTCTGCCCTACTCTCTCTATAATCCTCTCAAGGTGCCCCAAGCTCCCAAGAAGCCTCTCACAAGCCTCTCTCTAGCCTTTGGAAGCACACTTCCAAGTAAGGGTTTTTTCTTCATTTCTCATTTTTGTCATTTTTCTTTAAGTTGTATTGCCCTTTTATTTTCAATTATGAATGTTGGGGTATGGTTTCTCAACTCTCCCATACTTCCCTCTTATTGTTTTAATTATGGGAGACCCCTTTCTCTCTCATTAAATTCCTCCCATGTACACCCGTTACTATGCCGAAATTCCGAAAGGAACCTTTTTCTCCCCTTCTATATTCAAGCAATACTTTTGTATCATGAATCTAAATTCCTTTTCAATTGTTGGGACATGTATCTATATGACCTCCTTACTTTCCATTACATGTAAATATGATGAGGAACCCCTTTCTCTCTCATCAACCATTTTTATGAATTCTTATGTCACGCCGTTACGCTGCCGAAATCACACCGATTTTCTAAGCCAATATCATTGTGTAGTGAATACCATGCCCATTTCTCCATCAAGGGTATTCACCTTTATGCACATTTACTTATTTATTATAATATTTCATGTATGAATTACACATTCCTTTATCGTGGAATAAATGATTATGTTTTATGAATCCATGTTTTATGATCCATGTGGCACACTTATGCATGAAATGAAATGTTTAAGAAGGGTGCGCCCTTTATAGCACTCCAATGCATTGGGTAAAGTATAGTATCATGATACATCATGTGCAATGAGTGTTTACTCATGATAATTCAAGTGCAACGAGGGTTTACTCGTGCTTCAAGTGCAATGAGGGTTTACTCATGCTCCATGTGCAATGAGCCTTAGCTCATGCTAATTCAATGTTAAGTGATGTTGCCACATTTCCATGTTATGGTTATCATGCTTTATCATGCCTTTATGTTCATGTTTCTCTTATGATCTATTGATATGCCTATTGCCTAACATGTATTGTACTCCTCATGTTATTCATTGTGTACTCCCTTACTGGGCTTTATAGCTCACCCTTTTCTTATGAATGTCCTCAGGTTATCCCATGCAATGCTAAGTACGAAGGAATGTAGTGGTCATGTAAAGGAAGTTTTCAATAAAGATGTTGTATTTCAAGTTTAAAGTTTTTATGTAATGTTCCTAAGCCCCAAAGACACTAAACCTCTCGATCTTCTTTGTTGTATCAAGTGAAGTTTATGTAATAAATCATGTTTAAGTTGTAATAAAATCAGGGTTGTCATAGTTGGTATCAGAGGATAGGTTTAGTTATTTTTGGGATTAGAAAACCCTAATAAAGCCTTAGATACAAGACTAAGTATAATAAAAGCATCCCTAAGTTTTGGTAAATACTATGTAAGTGGTTTATCAAACAAATACATCCCTGTCTGGATACGAGCAGGTAGAGGAAGCTCTGGCACAAATGTATCCTAGGGGTAAAACCCAAAAACACCGCTTTGAGCTAGACTCGAACGGGAACTGGTGCACGACAACGGGCCTTGATGCACTCTTGGTTACGACACTCCCGGGGGATATGTTTTGATAAATTCACAATCTTAGTATGAACCCTTATTAAGGGAAAAATGCCCCTAAGAATGTATGTTAGAAGGAAGATCATGAAAAGCCTGGATTGAATCCTATAGACTCATGAGTTAAAGAGATTAAAGTTTATTTATAAGTCATCAACTTTTGTCTTTGGATTATCGTTTATGTGTTACCCCTAACTTTCTTTTATTCCAGCCAATGGCCGGTAATAGGAGAACTCGGGCTAACAACCGTTGTGAAGATCAGTGTGATGATTGTACTTATGAGATGCCCAATCCAATGGGAGAGGGAATCGCGAACTTTGTCACACTTCTCTCTCAGCTAACTCAAGTTTTGAATAGAAACACTGGTCAAGAGGAACGTTCAACCCCCCCTAAGAAAGAACAAGTCGCTATTGAAAGCTTCATGAGACAAAGGCCTCCTACTTTTAGTGGATCATCCGATCCCACGATCGCTGAACAATGGATCAACTCCATTGAAAAGATATTCTCCATTCTCCAATGCTATGAAAAAGAGAAGTTTCTCCTGGCGGCTTATCGTATGGAGGGTGAAGCTGATCAATGGTGGACTTTGATCAAAAATACGAAGCCTGAGGAGGATATCAAGGCTTTGGAATGGAAGAAATTCCGGAAGATGTTTTTTGATAAATATTTTCTGCGCACCCTCCGTCTTAAGATGGAAAGGGACTTCCTTTCCCTCAAGCAGAAAGATGAAGAATCTGTGGGAGCGTACGAGGCAAACTTCACAAGGCTTGCACGATACGCTTCCGGCTTTTTTGTTACCCCCGAATGCAAGGTTGACCGCTTCTTTGGTGGGATGAAGCCTAGCTTGCGGAAAGCATTAGCGATCCGTGACTTCGACAGCTATGAGGAAATTGTCCGATGTGCCCTCAAGGTTGAAATGGAGATCGGAGAATCACAGGGGTATCATGGGGACAAGAAGCGTAAGGTGGACTTCAATGCTGGTGGTCCGACGGATAAATCCAATGGCACTAAGAAATTCCAGCACCCCACTTGCCAAAAGTGTGGAAAGAAGCACCCTGGAAATTTCCTTAGGGGGACAAGAAAATGCTTCAAGTGTGGAAGAGAAGGAAACCTAGCTGTTAACTGTCAGCAAGAAGGACCCGCGGCTACGACAGAGGAGAGGAACGCTCCGTTAGAACCTCAACGCGTTGTTCAATGCTAAAAATTCAAAGAACCGGGTCATTTTGCAAATCAGTGCCCTAATCCAAGGGTTATTGGAGGCAACCAGCAACCTCCAAGACAGCAAGGAAGAACTTTTGCCATCACTTCTGCCGAAGTGAACCCCGACAACGAAGTGGTGACAGGTACACTAGTTATTCATTCAAGAATAGCGAACGTACTTTTTGATTCAGGTTCTACGCATTCTTTTATATCTCAAAAGTTTAGTAGAACAATCCCTGCACCACCACAAATCATGGAAGTAAAGATGTCGGTGAGTACGACAAATGGGGCAATCATTGCATCCCATGAGTATAAGTCCTCCCCTGTTATAATCTGTGGATTGAATTTCCTGGAGAACCTCGTCATACTCCCTTTGGTGGAATTTGATGCAATTCTTGGCATGGATTGGCTTTCCTTATATAGAGCCAACATAAATTGTCGGGAGAGGAAAATCACACTCCATATGGAGAATCGACCCCGATTCTTTACAAGTGTCAGGAGGAAGATGAATCTCCTTTAGCTCCATCATCTCAAGCATGGATATTAATGCCTTATGAGCACGCATATCTAGCTCAGATGATTGAGTCCAAGGAAGAAACCACCCTTGAAGAAATGCCTATTGTGAGGGAATTCGCTGAAGTATTTCCCGAGGAACTTCCTGGTCTTCCTCCAAGAAGAGATGTTGAGTTCTCAATTGAACTTATACCTGGGGCGCTACCAATATCCAAGACTCCATATATAATGGATGTTGTTGAGCTTGAATAGCTGAAGAAAAAACTATAGGAGAATCTGGATAAAGGGTTTATACGCCCAAGTGCATCACCATGGGGTGCACCAGTCCTCTTCGTCAAGAAGAAGGATGGGTCAATGCGGCTTTGCATCGATTATCGTGAACTTAACAAAATCACGATAAAGAACAAGTATCCTCTCCCAAGAATCGATGACTTGTTTGATCAGCTGCGTAGAGCACAATACTTCTCCAAGGTGGACTTGCGGTCGGGATATTATCAAGTAAGGGTGAAGAAGGAAGATATCCCCAAGACTGCTTTTCGTACAAGGTACGGGCACTATGAATTCATAGTAATGCCTTTTGGACTCACCAATGCTCCATAAATATTCATGGACTTGATGAATAGAGTCTTTAGAGATTACCTAGACAAATTTGTGATAGTCTTTATAGATGATATTCTAATATACTCCAAAACCAAGGAGGACCATGAGGAGCATTTAAGAACTGTACTGGAGACTTTGCGCAAGGAGAAGCTCTATGCCAAGTACAGCAAGTGTGAGTTCTGGTTGAAGGAAGTATCATTCTTGGGCCATATCATCACAAGAAATGGGATATCCGTGGACCCCTCTAAAACAGATGCAATTGAGGGATGGCCGAGGCCAACATCGGTAACTGATATCCGTAGCTTCTTGGGGTTAGCTGGATATTATCGACGATTTGTGAGAAATTTCTCACGATTGTCCAACCCTCTTACCAAGCTAAATCAAAAGGGAGTAAAGTTTTCTTGGAGTGATGAATGCGAAGAAAGCTTAAAGGAGTTGAAAAGGAGGCTTATCACTGCACCCGTGCTCACTTTACCCACAAGTGGGGAGCTTTTTGTGGTATTCAGTGATGCTTCAAAGAAGGGATTAGGATGTGTACTGATGCAGAATGATAAAGTGATATCCTATGCCTTAAGGCAGTTGAAAATCCATGAGCGAAACTATCCAACGCATGATCTGGAGTTGGCGGCGGTGATCTTTGCCTTGAAAATCTGGCGGCATTATCTCTATGGAGAGAAATATGAGATATATACTGACCACAAGAGTCTTAAATATATATTCACACAGAAAGAGCTTAATATGTGCCAGAGAAGATGGATAGAGCTCATCAAGGATTATGACTGTTCAATACATTACCACCCTGGGAAGGCGAACAAGGTGGAGGATTCCCTAAGTAGAAAGGATCCAACAATTCTATCAATGATGAGAATTGAGAAGGATCCAATCTTCTTAGACTTGATGAAGATGGACGTGGGAATCATAAAGAAGGGAACATCATCAATCCTTTCACAAATTATTGCTCAACCATCTCTTTTGGAAAGGTTAAAGGATGCTCAAAAGGATGATGCAGGAATCCAAGAAAAAGTGGAAGCTATCAAAAAGGGAAAATCCTCAGAGTTTAATGTTAATGAAGAAGGAATTGTGTGGTTTGGGAAAAGACTATGTGTTCCATCAAGTTAGGATCTGAAGAAGGAACTTTTGGATGATGCACATAGTTCAAATTTCTCTATTCACCCAGGGAGCACAAAGATGTATCGAGATCTCCGAGAAAACTTTTGGTGGGATAATATGAAGAAGGAGATCGCTGAATATACATCAAAGTTCCTGGTGTGTCAGCAAGTGAAGGAAGAGAGGCAGAAGTCTAAGGGGATGATGCAACCATTTCCCATACCAAAATGGAAATGGGAGAACATCACCATGGACTTTGTCACCGGACTTCCAAGGACATCCAAAGGCAAAAATGCAATCTGGGTTGTTGTGGATCGTCTTACAAAGACTGCACACTTCATTGCTATTCGAGAGGATTTCTCTTTGGATCAACTGGCACGGATATATATCAGGGAAGTGGTACGGTTGCATGGAGTACCACTATCTATTGTTTCTGATCGAGATCCAAGATTCACCTCTATGTTTTGGAAGTGTCTTCAACATGCTCTGAATACTGAACTAAACTTCAGTACGGCCTATCATCCTCAAACTGATGGCCAATCCGAGCAGACTATCCAAACACTTGAGGATATGTTGAGAGCGTGCTCAATGGACTTTAAAGGAGTATGGGATCAACATATTTCTATGGTCGAGTTCTCTTATAATAATAGTTTCCACTCGAGAATCCAAATGGCACCATATGAAGCCCTGTATGGGAAAAGGTGTAGAACACCGGCATGTTGGGATGAGGTCGGTGAACGTAAGCTGCTTGGACCAGAAATGGTCGAAGAAATGGTGGAGAAGGTGAAAACCATTCAGCAGCATATCAAGGCAGCCCAAAGTCGATAGAAGAGTTATGCAGATAATCGTCGACGAGACCTTGAGTTTAAAGTCGGAGACATGGTGTTTTTACGCATATCTCCGTGGAAGAAGGTCATGAGTTTTGGAAAGAAAGGGAAGTTAAGTCCAAGGTACATCGGCCCCTTCGAGATTCTTGATCGTGTTGGGGCTATGGCCTATCGACTAGCACTTCCACCTACTATGGCCAAGGTGCATGATGTCTTTCATGTATCACTCTTAAGGAAGTACATACCGGACCCTTCACATGTACTCTCTTCCGAGGTGGTACAACTGGAAGATGATCTTTCTTATGAGGAGCAACCAGTAAAGATCTTAGATCGTAGAGAAAAAGTTCTACAAAATAAGACAATGCCCCTCGTCAAGGTATTGTGGAGAAACCACAAGTTTGAAGAAGCAACTTGGGAGTCGGAGGATATGATGAAGCTAAGTTACCCACATTTGTTTTAGTGTGGGAAAAGGAAAATTTCGAGGGCAAAATTTCTTACGGGGGGAATGTTGTAACGACCCAAAGTTTCATTAATGGAAAATACCTCTTGATCCAGTTAAATGTTTCTTTATGAAAAAATGTTTTTATAAGATGTCAACTTCTTTAGTTTTACGTTAAGATTTGTGACCGTTACTTTTATAGCCGTTGAACAGTGATCATCTGGGTAGTTTACATATAAGGCTTTAACGAACCAATTTTCTACTCAGACAAAGGAAGCGATGGCCTCATCCAGTAGAATTGCCCCTTATGAAGCCCATTTTTCGGAGCTCAAAAAAGAGGTGGCGTCTTTGGGCTTTTCCCTTGACCAAGCCCAAGCTGAGCTTCATCAAGTCAAGCTCGAACGTGATCGTCTACGGGAAAAGTGGAAGTTGATTGAAATTACCACTCGAGCGATGTTATCCGAGCCGCCCCAAGAGTCTGTCACCATCGCACACCTTACCCTTAGGTCTTATGCGGCTATTTTAAGGGGTTATGTAACAAATAAGTAGCACCATGTTCATGTACATTATTTTTTGTATATAATAATGAATATAATTTCTAGTCATTTTTGATACATTGTAATTAGTTTTTAAAGTACAAATGGTGTTTTTAGTTATTATTTAATTAAGAATTATATTTTATTAAATTAAAGGATTTTTTAATTAAATAATATTTTATTATTAATATTAAATTAATTTTTTATTAAGTATAAATGATCTTATAATTTTATGAATGCAATTAAAATTTTTATTAAGTTTTGAAAGCCATTTCTGTCAAAACCCGTGAATTTTTTTATAAATGTCGGTTTTTATTTTAAAAGTGAAAATTCACATATTTAGAAAATTATTTAGATAAAATAAATATTATTTTTGGAATCAGGACGTCGAAATTATCCAACGGTGAATTTTTCATAATTTTCTGAGACAGTCAAATTTTTGGGTAAAAATTAAATACCATTTAAATATATAATGTGTTTTATGACATCATAATGACCCAATGGTGATGTAATAAAATACCATAATCCTTATGTTCGTCCAATATGTGTTTTATCATTAAAATAATGAGGTTTTGGGTTTGTTTGACTTACTTTTCAAAGCATTAATGGAGCCCTCAAGACTTATTCAACACTTTGCCTTTTTAAATTAATTTCCATGGGAGTGTGACTCACCTCCACATAAGCAACCCTAATTTTTTAATAAGTTCGGACCTTGGCCTTGTAAAATATTGTTTTCCTCTTTCCTTTTCTAGAAACCATGGGAAAATACCATGGTATGGTTTGTGGTTTGGATTATTTTAATATAAGGGGTCCCAAACCTAAATAATAAAGAATTCTCTCACCTTTCCTATATAAACCCACACAAGCTCCCACTTCCTCCTCACTCAAAGCCCTTTAAGTTCATCCAACCACTGCCCTACTCTCTCTAGAATCCTCTCAAGGTGCCCCAAGCTCCCAAGAAGCCTCTCACAAGCCTCTCTCTAGCCTTTGGAAGCACACTTCCAAGTAAGGGTTTTTTCTTCATTTCTCATTTTTGTCATTTTTCTTTAAGTTGTATTGCCCTTTTATTTTCAATTATGAATGTTTGGGTATGGTTTCACAACTCTCCCATACTGCCCTCTTATTGTTTTAATGACGGGAGACCCCTTTCTCTCTCATTAAATGCCTCCCATGTACACCCGTTACTATGCCGAAATTCCGAAAGGAACCTTTTTCTCCCCTTCTATATTCAAGCAATACTTTTGTATCATGAATCTAAATTACTTTTCAATTGTTGGGAAATGTATCTATATGACCTCCTTACTGTCCATTACATGTAAATATGATGAGGAACCCCTTTCTCTCTCATCAACCATTTTTATGAATTCTTATGTCACGCCGTTACGCTGCCGAAATCACACCGATTTTCTAAGCCAATATCATTGTGTAGTGAATACCATGCCCATTTATCCATCAAGGGTATTCACCTTTATGCACATTTACTTATTTATTATAATGTTTCATGTATGAATTCCACATTCCTTTATCATGGAATAAATGATTATGTTTTATGAATCCATGTTTTATGATCCATGTGGCACACTTATGCATGAAATGAAATGTTTAAGAAGGGTGCGCCCTTTATAGCACTCCAATGCATTGGGTAAAGTATAGTATCATGATACGTCATGTGCAATGAGTGTTTACTCATGCTAATTCAAGTGCAACGAGGGTTTACTCGTGCTTCAAGTGCAATGAGGGTTTACTCATGCTCCATGTGCAATGAGCCTTGGCTCATGCTAATTCAATGTTAAGTGATGTTGCCACATTTCCATGTTATGGTTATCATTCATTATCATGCCTTTATATTCATGTTTCTCTTATGCTCTATTGATATGCCTATTTCCTAACATGTATTGTACTCCTCATGTTATTCATTGTGTACTCCCTTACTGGGCTTTATAGCTCACCCTTTTCTTATGAATGTCCTCAGGTTATCCCATGCAATGCTAAGTACGAAGGAATGTAGTGGTCATGTAAAGGAAGTTTTCAATAAAGATGTTGTATTTCAAGTTTAAAGTTTTTATGTAATGATCCTAAGCCCCAAAGACACTAAACCTCTCGATCTTCTTTGTTGTATCAAGTGAAGTTTATGTAATAAATCATGTTTAAGTTGTAATAAAAGTAGGTTTGTCATAAGTATTCGAGCTAAACTTACACACACCTACATCTAATGGTTAAAGAACATACTATTTCCGTGGATGGAAAATTTCTGCCTCACGAAACGATGATTGTTCAATATTCTTTTAACACCTTCAAAGGTGGCCATTATGATGACACTATATTTATATATGATATATAATATGTTTATGTTTTACTTAAGCTTCTGTATTTTTCATTTATGACATACCTTTATGGTTTCCATTATGGGTAAATGCGATATCTTCATTTTAGGAAGTGCGGGCTACCGCCCCCTCAAAGTGATTTGATTCGTTAATACCATATGTGGTACGTATAAAGGATAAATTGAATGATATTATATATGATACAATACTGAAATTATAATACTATTATGTATCATTATGTTTTAATTCCATTAAATACGAAATAGAAATGAAAGTAATGTTCATGCGTACGTACGGATTACCGTCTCCATGAACGGTGCATTTCATTTCTTACCTCTAAACATTATGTAATATTATAAATGCATGTATATACTGGATATATATGATATATATGATATCTACATCATGAGTATAACTCTGGATATAATGGATACATGAAAAAATTGTAATTATAAAGAGTTTATTTTTGACTCAAGTACCAATAATCGATAAAATGGCTGTTATTAACTTAAGTAATTACATAGTGTTCATGACATGGTAATAAGTGATATAAAAGGAATAATGAACTTGAAAAAGGTTCTTAATAAAGTAGAAATTAACTCAAGTTTATTATTCGGGAGGTTAAAGAACGATCGAGTCAAGTCGGACCCGAGGTATGAGACTTCGTCTCAATCTCCTTTCATTGAGGCATATTTTGTTTTATACACAACCTTATTTTATACGGTGTATAAACCCCTTTGACTTTTACATTTATCCAAAAGAAATATTTTTATATGAAGCATTTTACTAAACGATAAAAGGGAATGTTTTTGTCGTACGTATGTGGCGACAACGACTTCTCCCCCATTGTGACCATTATTTGAGTTTCAGCTTCCTCTACAAGCCATACCTTTTTTTAAATGAAAAATAAATACCATGTTTTACTTTTATTTTATTTTGGTATTGAAAATGGTTTTCATACTGTTTTTATATCAATGTGTTGTATTGATATCTTGTGATTGAAAAGTGGAAATGTTATGTTTCCTTTATGCATGTTTTATGTGATACGATTATGTTATGGTTCTTGGGAATTATTATGAAGATGGGTGGTTCCGTGATAAACTAAGGGTGGGTGAACCCGATATAGCTCTCCAATGCATTGGGTAACGCGAAGGGGTTAAATGTTGAGGTTTCTCCGAAGAGATTTAGGGAATATACTGTGATGGGTATTCCAAACGTAACCAAGAGGGTTACTCCCTACGTAAGAATGTTATGAATGCCTCAAGTTACCTTTATGTCTTATGATTTCTATGATTTATTCATGATTTGATGAGGTGTGTTAAAGTTCTTATGTTTTATGAGTAGAGTATGATTTCATTATTATGTATATATGTACTCATGTTTCTTTTCCATATTTTTATATCCCTTACTGAGATTTTTATACTTATACCAAGTTTTTGAAATGTTTTTCACAGGTCAAGGGAAAGGTACATGATATGATGATAGTGTCAAGAAAGTGTCAAGAAAGAATCCATGTTTTATTTTAAATATGTTTCCGTTGATGGGAAAAATGAACACTATCTTTTATGTATCCACTTTATTTAAATGTGGAATGTAATGCATGTTTTATGATCTAATTCTCTAAAACTGTAAACCTGAAAAGATCCTCAATGTGTAATCTTGTAATAACTCAAGATTAAGTAAGGTTTAAGGCTGGGGCCTTATAGTTGGTATCAGAGGTCGGTTTAGATAACTTTAGGAGTTAGAATTAAATTAAATGATTATCCAAAAATATTTTTTTATGGTCAAATTTAAATGATATAGAATTTGAAGATTACCATGTTGTTTTATCTAAGACATGTTTGTTCAGAATGATTTTCCGCAGAGGAAACAGGGAAGCAGTTCTAGGAAGGCATACATAAGGAAATAACCTTCCGAATCATCATCCTGAGATGGTTGGAATTGGAACTGAACAGTTTGTTGCAATAATGGTGCAGTTGAATCAAGCGATAAATGGTGGTGGTATCCATGCATGAGATCAGCCAGATCAACCGCAGAGGAACATGTTAGTGGTGGAACATTTCATGAGGCAACATCCCCCATCATTCAGAGGATCATCTAACCCAGTGCTAGCTGAAGGGTGGATTAAAGCACTGGAGAAGATTTTCGATGTCATGGGGTGTTCAGACAATCAAAAGGTTAGTCTTTCTATTTATCGTTTGGAGGGTGAGGCAGATCAGTGTTGGTCGATGGTTAAAAATATCAGGGACGCTGATGAGATTGATGCTCTCGACTGGGATGAATTCAAAGGTATGTTTCTTGAGAAGTATTTTCCTAAGGCTGTTCGACTTAGGATGGAAAAACAATTCTTGGAATTGAGGCAAGATGAAGACTCAGTGGCTTCCTATGAAGAAAGGTTCACTCGATTGGAAAGGTATGCTCCAAATTTTATCCGAGACCTTGATAGTAAAATCAATCGTTTTTACTCAGTATTAAAGCCAAAATATCGAAGGGCATTGGCTTCTCGTGAGTTTAAAAGTTATGAAAATCTTGTTCGATGTACTGAGAATGTGGAAATGGAGTTTTCCAATGATCAAGTGTTCTATAACAACTAGGAGAAGAAGAGACCGAGGTGGCAGGAGAAAGGAAATAATTCTTCAAAAAGGTCTGACGGTAAGAGAACTAAGTTTCTAGTTTGTGATAAATGTGGTAAAAGGCATGCTGGGGAATGTCTTTTGAATTCTGGAAAGTGCTACCGATGTGGAAATATGGGACATAAGGCTCGTGATTGCACTGAAAAAGATCAAGGTGATGGTAAGTCCAAATTTGATTTACAGTTAGTGAAATGTTTTAAGTGCAATGAGATGGGTCACTATACAAACGAGTGTCTGACAAAGAGCTCGAGTGATGGGAAGCAGTTATACTACAAGCAGAAAGGGGTGGTGAAATCCTTTGCAACTACTTCAGCAGATATCGGGCCATCAAATGAAGTTGTATCAGGTACTTTGTTTGTTTTTTCAGATTATGCCAGTGTGTTGTTTGATTCAGGGTCTACACATTCTTTCATCTCTGAAAACTTTTCTAGTAAAATGGGAATACCATCTCAAGAAATGACTCCTAAACTTTTGGTAAAAACACCTGGGGGAAATTTTGAGTCAAAAGGAATTTATAAGAATCTTCCTATCCTTATCCGTGGAAAGAACCTACTTGCGAACCTTATTGTTTTACCTCTAGTAGAGTTTGATGTTATCCTGGGTATGGATTGGCTCTCTATTTACCATGCTAAGATTGACTGTAGAGATAAAGAATTTTCTTTTCAGAAATAATTTCAGTTTGTGTAAAATAATGAAACCTTACTCTTTATAACTTATCAAGAGGTCTAGAAACTTGTAAAAGATGGAAATGAATGTTACCTTGCACACATCATTGAAAACAAAGGAACTATTCAGATTAATGATGTGCCAGTGGTAAATGAGTATCCTGATGTTTTTCCTGATGAGTTGCCTGGAATAATACCAGATCAGGAAGTTGAATTTACTGTTGACTTAGTTCTTGATGCTAATCCAATTTCAAAACCCCCTTATTGAATGGATCAAATTTAACTTTTAGAGGTGAAGGAGCAATTGCAAGATTTATTAGACAAAGGTTTCATTCGACCTTGCACATCACCATGGGGTGATCCTGTTTTATTTGTTAAAAAGAAAGATGGTTCTATGATAATTTGCATTGATTATAGAGCCTTGAATAACATCACTGTTAAGAATAAATATCCTTTGCCTCATATCGATGATTTGTTTGATCAGCTCCAGGGAGCTCAGTATTTTTCAAAGATTTACCTGAGATCGGGGTACCATCAGTTGAAGGTAAAGGAATCAGATGTTCCGAAGACCACGTTTCGTACAAGATATGGCCATTATGAATTTGTAGTAATGCCTTTTTGGCTAACCAATGCACCTGTTGTATTCATGGACTTAATGAATAGAATTTTCCATGAGTTCTTGGATAAGTTTGTGGTTGTTTTCATTTACGATATTTTGGTGTTTTCTAAAAGTAAAGAGGAGCATGAAAGACATTTAAGGGTTATTTTGAAAATCTTAAAAGAAAAGAAATTGTATGGGAAATCAGAAAGTGTGAGTTTTGGTTGAAACAAATTTCTTTCCTTGGTCACATTGTTTATAAAGATGGGATAACCGTTGATCCTGCAAAAACAAATGTTGTGGAAGAATGACCAAGACCCACAAATGTAACTGAGATTTGTAGCTTCCTTCGTTTGGAAGGCTATTACTGAAGGTTTGTTAGAAATTTTTCACGGTTATCTAGTCCAATGACTAAGATAACTCTAAAGGGTGTTAAGTTTATCTGGATAAAAGATTGTGATGATTGATTTCAGGAATTGAAAAGAAGATTGGTGAATGCTCCAGTTTTGGAACTACCTTCTAGGAATGGAGAGTTTGTTATCTACAGTGATGCTTCATTGAAAGGACTTGGTTGCGTCCTAATGGAGAATGGTTAGGTAATTTATTATGCTTCACGACAGTTGAAAACTTATTAGGTAAATTACCCTACACATGATTGGGAATTAGCTGCTTTTGTTTTCGATTTAAAAATTTGGAGGCATCATTTGTATGGAGTAAAGTGTAAGATATATACCAATCAAAAAAGTTTAAAGTATATATTCACTTAGAAATAATTGAACATGAGATAGAGGAGATTGCTAGAATTAATCAAGGATTATGATTGTATAATTCATTACCATTCGGGGAAAGCAAATAAAGTGGATGATGCTTTGAGTCAAAAAATTAATGCTTCATTAACGATGTTGCGTTTGGAACATGATCCTTTGGTTAAGGATTTGATGAACTTTGGCATAGAAGTTGTTGGTGAAGGATGTTATTCTGTTTTGTTTCAGGTATTAGTGAAATCTTCTCTATCAGACAGATTTAAACAAGCACAGAAGTAAGACATCGAGTTGCAGAAAAAGGTAGAGCTGTTTTAGAAGGGTAAGTTTCCTGAATTCAATATTGATAATGATTGTGTTTTAAGATTTGGGAAGGGATTTTGTGTGCCGTGTGATTTACAGTTGAAGAGAGATTTGTTATGTGAAGCTCATAGTTCTCCGTTTTCAGTCCATCTTGGCAATACTAAGATGTATAGAGATCTTCAGGAGTATTACTGGTGGGACAGAATGAAAAGGGATATTGCTGATTTTACTGTGAAGTGTTTGACTTGTCAATAGGTTAAAGCAGAGAGGCAATTACCGAAAGGGATGGTTCAGCCTTTACTAGTACCAGAATGGAAATGGGAAAATATATCCATGGAATTTTTTGTGGGATTACCGAAGAGACCTGGTTGCGCCCAAATTTACCCTACTGGTAAAATCAGTCGTTGAAGTACAAGTAGGGATCGAATCCACAGGGACCGAAGAAGAAACCTTGAGACACTATGATTTGTTGATGGATTGGCTATGAAGTGGCCAACTTTGAGGTAGATTTTAATTGGAGAAATAAATATATAATTTAAAAATCATATAATAAAAATGATGTGAACTAAACAATTATTGATGGTGGGTTGATCTTAGGGTTTTTCTTGGGGTGGATTGGATGAATTTCTTTTCATATAAAATTTCATGTCATTAATTCAAGACATATCCAAACAATGAGAAAATTCTTCCAAATCATTCACCAATTTAATCCCTACAAAATTCCAAGGCCAATCACCAATTCACTTTTAGGATCACTTTAATGAGCACTCAAAGGAAATAGATCGTACTAGTACTCAAAATGTGTCATCGTTAAAGTTGTCAAAGATGAGAAAGAATGTAACTCATCAAATGGAAATCCTAAAATAACGAATAGATTTAAATATTAAGTACATGAAATAACATTCAATACCTGACCTTGCTAATCCATTGGATCAACCATTAAGATGTTAGCTCTCCATTGATGCTATTCTACCAATGGAAGCGGGATGTAGACTTCTGGGGGTGGAATTGAAGAAGAAGAAAATTATTAAAAGAACGAACACTCCACCGTTGTGTGATTGAAACCACAAGTGCTGGTGTGAATAATTTCACACCTTGATTCAACGGTATCAACGTGTGAAGAAAATGAAAATAAAAAGTGAAGAAGAAGAATAAATTTTATTAAAATAATAAATTTGAAAGAAAAACTTACATGGGAAATCTTGACGATGCGATTACAAATTGAAAGCCGGAAATTACAATTGAAAGAAATACAATGGACGAAAGAAAAACATGGATTCAAAGAAAAATATTAGATGATAATTTACTTCACCACGATATCCTTATATAGGCATATTAGGATCCTTATCTCCACCCCCCACAATCAATTCACCCCCCAAAAATTAATAGAGTCAAAACGAGGGTGAATAATCAAAAGGAAATTGACGTTTCGAAGTTGACCTGGAAAACTGTCTAGATTCGTCCACCATTTTGATATTCTAATATTTAATTGATGAATGCAGAATCTTGAGGGGTCTTATAAGACAAATATCTTAGTACATGTGTCCTATATACTATGTAAAAATTTCAGGACATTTGGCTCATCCCTTTGGAAGTTATGGTCAAAATGGTGGGACGACTTTATGTGCATTAATGTCGGGTCCACTATTTAAATCTCAGCTTCAGATCCCTTTATCATCATAAAAACTTCAGAATTATCTCTGGAAACAGTTGAATAAAATGATCCTCATATTTTTATCTTTCTACTGTATAAATTTGAGCTTCATTAGTCTTGTTTTGTGAGCCCCACATTTGTTTGATGGGCTTTAGGCCCATTATGCTTTCTCCAGTAAATTTTGGCATTCGGGCGCAAAATTATCCATCTTCCCTTGGGATTCATCCATCGGACCTAAATGATAAAATGTTCCAAACAAAGTGATCAATCATATAAAAAATTTTAAAATTCATAAAATGAATATAATGTTGTACACAAACAAATGAATGATTGGGCCCAAATTTTCATTTTAAACAAGAATTGCATTTTAGATGAGAAATGAAGTTCTATTTATGTAATTCACTAAAAACAATGTTTATGGACTTTGGAACAATTAATATAAATATATTAACAATGAATATTAGCCACTTTCAGTGACTAATCACACCCCCTAACTTGAGTTTTTCTAGTCCCGAGCAAAATAAATTACAAATATGAAATTCAAATCCCCTTTTCCAAAAACATTTTAATACACATTGATCACCCAAATATCTCATACCAAAAAAAATTATGGAACCCATAAAAATAATTTAAAACAAGCTAGGTCCATAAGCATATCCCAAGCCCAAGCCCATTCCTTTGTTCAAATTCATCGCCACATTTCATCCAATTTCAATTAAGCATGATAAAGTGTTGTGCATCACAAAAGATATGGGGCCCATTTTATTATTCAAGTGGAAAAAATGGAAGCGCTAGGTGGGAATCACATTAAACTTTAATATGAGTATCTATTTTTTTTGATTTTTTTTGATGAATTTTTTGATTTTTTTGTTTTAACCACAATAGATATGAAAAGACTAAATCTTGGCAAGAAAACTATGGAGTCGCGATCCCCAAGTGCCGGACGCCACACATATTTTCAATTCCATTCTCTACAATAGAGATATAAAGACTAACTCTGGGCAAGACAAATATAGAGTCACGATCCCCAAGTGTCGGATGCCACACATTTGGAAAAAACATTTCTCTATGTGGTCATTATTTTTTTTATAATTTTTTTTTGTTTTTTTTGGATACTCAAATTAAACTAAAAGTGACCCCAGAACCCTATGCTATAATGAAAGGGACCCAAGAACTCAAATTTACACCCACGATCTAGTAGACGTGCATTGTTGAATTTTTATTAAGAGGATGAAAATGTAAACTTTGAAAAATCACATCGGACAACCGCACTTTCCAAAAACTATGCTCATGAACTTAAACTTGCATTAAAATCAGAATCAAGGCATGCAGAATTTATTTGATATCCAATTTTAGAGTTTGCAATGTGTGTTATCATGTTTAAGTTTAATGGAATTTTTCATTTCATGCATGTTTTTATTAAAAAAATCATTTTTTATTTCATCTCCCCCCAATATAGAATAACACTGTCCCCAGTGTTTAAAGAAAAGAAAAGTTAGAAGGAGGTAGGAGAGGAGTTCAAAGAGGAAATTTGAAAATGATAATCATGGAATGAATTCACCTGGTGGTTGATGAAGAAATCGCATTCCAATGTCTCCCTTCAATCCTGGGTTCGAGTCTAAGTGGCTTTGATAGTGGTGAATGGATTTTCCTTATGATTTACGACATGTCCTTTTATTTTTTTAACCTATAAAAACATAAAAATAAAACAAAACAAAATAAACTGATGATACATTGTCTTCTTTTTAGATTTCTGGGTAAGGTATTACTCAGAGATCACACCACGTGATACAGATGAATATGGCACTACCCTTTCATACCCATCCTTACTCATAAAAGAAGAACATGTCAACAGTCTATGGTAATTTATTATATGAAAAAAAAAATTATTCAAAATAATTAGAAAACATGAAAACCATGAGTTTCCTCCCATACAACGCTTTTGTTTAACGTCGTTGTCTTGACTTGTACCCAACAAATTATCCAATTCCAACTTTCAACATTTTTAGGACCCCATTTTTGTCCACTTCAACTTGATTCAGATTGATTTTTTTATAATTTGATTCATGTGAAATCCCATGGTCAATAATGAGTGTGGAAGTCCAAGGAAATTTGGTAATGGTTGATTCAATTGAATTTATAGTCTTTCCTAAGGCATCAATGACCATTACAAAATTATTGGTTTCTTGAGAAGAATGAACTTAAAATACAAGGTCTTTCTTATCTCCTATAATGGGATTCTTGAGTTCAGAAGAAAGTAAAATAATTTTGAGCTCGGGTTTATTGAAATTTCCTAAAGGATATTGACAAATTAAATCAAAATCAGTTTCTTCTCCAAAACATTTTGAAAGAATTGGTTCATTTTGAAAATAAGATTCATCCTGAAAATTATCCAGTTGAATATCAGAAGTGTGTATGGGATCACTATTTGTTATATCTCCCAATGGTTCAACGATCAGTGATTCTAAAAAAATGTTATTGGAGCAATATTCTGAACAATCAATCCATGAAGACCAATTTTCCCCTTGTGAATCCAAAAAATTAATTTCCTCCTGATTTAAATACCCTTAAACATTTCCTTGATCTTGTTCAGTTATCCCATATCCAAAGGTTAGTTCTTTTTTCAATTCATGAGAGGTTTTTGAGATAAAAGATTCATCTATCAATGATGAGGAAAGAACATATTGAGTGGGAATGGGTTCCTCAAAAGTATTAAATCTTTGTAATTCTAATCTGAAAGATGAAACTTCTGAATTCATTTTATCCATTTGTTCACACAATTGTTCAAGAATTTTTTCAGGATTAGGGTTGATATATGTTTGTACATCATGGACTTCCTCATTATTTATCTTTTCAATAATTCTTGATAGGTATGGAAATTGTTCTTTTAAACATTCATCATCCCATTGATTTTACATCTCATCTGGTGTGGTGTATTCAATTAAGGTTTGGTCAATGAAATTCCCTAGGTGAGGTGATTCAAAATATTGATTTTCCAGTTGATTATATCCTTGGTATATTAATGGGTATTGTTGAAGATAATCCATTGAAGTTTATTGAAAGTTGTTTTTGGGATTCATAGGACACGTAGAAACAGAAAGGGGAAAAGAGAAGAGAAATTAGGGTGATAATAGAGAATTTGGGGTGAGAAAAGAAGATGAGTGTATAAGGTACTTACATGGGTCCCCGGAAATAGCTCCAAAATTTGGTTGCGCCCAAATTTACCCTACTGGTAAAAGCGGTCGTTGAAGTACAAGTAGGGATCGAATCCATAGGGACCGAAGAAGAAACCTTGAGACACTATGATTTGTTGATGGATTGGCTATGAAGTGGCCAACTTTGAGGTAGATTTTAATTGGAGAAATAAATATATAATTTAAAAATCATATAATAAAAATTATGTGAACTAAACAATTATTGATGGTGGGTTGATCTTAGGATTTTTCTTGGGGTGGATTGGATGAGTTTCTTTTCATAGAAAATTTCATGTCATTAATTCAAGACATATCCAAACAATGAGATAATTATTCCAAATCATTCACCAATTTAATCCCTACACAATTCCAAGGACAATCACCAATTCACTTTGAGGATCACTTTAATGAGCACTCAAAGGAAATAGATCGTACTATCACTCAAAATGTGTCATCTTTAAAGTTGGAAAAGATGAGAAAGAATGTAACTCATCAAATGGAAATCCTAAAATAACGAATAGATTTAAATATTAAGTACATGAAATAACATTCAATCCCTGACCTTGATAATCCCTTGGATCAACCCTTAAGAGGTTATCCCTCCATTTATTCTATTCTACCAATGGAAGTGGGATGTAGACTTATGGGGGCAGAATTGAAGAAGAATAAAATTATTAAAAGAACGAACACTCCACCATTGTGTGATTGAAACCACAAGTGCTGATGTGAATAATTTCACACCTTGATTCAACGGTATTAGCGTGTGAATAAAATTAAAATAAAAAGTGAATAAGAAGAAGAAATTTTATTAAAATAATAAACGTGAAAGAAAAAATTACATGGGAAAACTTGACGATGCGATTACAAATTGAAAGCAGGAAATTACAATTGAAAGAAATACAATGGATGAAAGAAAAACATGGATTCAAAGAAAAATGTTAGATGATAATTCCCTTCACCACCATCTCCTTATATAGGCATATTAGGAGCCTTAGCTCCACCCCCCACAATCAATTCACCCCCAACAATTAATAGAGTCAAAACGAGGGTGAATAATCAAAAGAAAATTGACGTTTCGAAGTTGACCCGGAAAACTGTCCAGATTCGTCCACCATTTTTACGTTCGAATATTTAATTGATGGAGGCCGAATCTTGATAGGTCGTAGAAGAAAAATATATTCGTACATGTTTCCTCTATCCTATTTAAAAATTTAAGGACATTTGGATCATTATTTTGGAAGTTATCGTCGAAATGGTGAGACGACTTTATATGCATTAATGTCAGGTCCACCATTTAAATCTCAGCTTCAGATCCCTTTATCATCATGAAAACTTCATAATTAGCTCTGGCCACATTTGAATAAAATGATTAAAATATTTTTATCTTTCTACTGTATAAATTTTAGCTTCATTGGGCTTGTCTTGTGAGCCCCACATTTGTTTGATGGGCCTTAGGCCCATTATGCTTTCTCCAATAAATATCTGCATTCGGGCGCAAAATTATTCATCTTCCCTTGGGATTCATCCATCAGACCTAAAAGATAAAATGTTTCAAACAAAGTTATCAATCATATCCCAAAATTTAAAATTCAGAAAATGAATATAATGTTGTAAACAAACAAATGAATTATTGGGCCCAAATTTTCATTTTAAACAAGAATTGCATTTTAGATGAGAAATGAAGTTCTATTTATGTAATGCACTAAAAACATTGTTTATGGACTTTGGAACAATTAATATAAAGATATTAACAATGAATATTAGCCACTTTCAGTGACTAATCTACACCTTGAGGTAATAATGCAATCTGGGTTATTGTTGATCGCTTGACTAAATCTGCTCATTTCCTTGCCATACGAGATACTTTTTCCCTAGATCAACTTTCCCGTTTGTATCTTAAAGATATAGTCGGGTTACATGGAGTTACTCACTCCATTTTATCTGACCGTGATCCCAGGTTCACTTCTAACTTTTGGAAAGGCCTTCAGAAGTCATTGGGTACTGAATTAAATTTTAGTACAGCTTTTCATCCTCAGTCAGATGGACAGTCAGAATGAACAATTCAGACTTTGGAGGATATGCTACGTGTTTGTTCGATGGATTATCAGGGAAGTTGGGACCAATATCTTTCTTTGGTTGAGTTTTCTTATAATAACAGTTTTCATTCCAGTATACAGATGGCACCATTTGAGGCGTTATATGGGAAGCGGTGTCGAACTTTAGCTTTCTGGGAAGAAGTGGGTGAAAGGAAGCTGATGGGACTAGAATTGGTAGAAGAGTTGGCAGAAAAAGTTCAGCTGATACAAAAACACATGAGAACTGCTCAGAGCAGGCAGAAGAGTTATGCGGATAACCAAAGGAAGGATCTATCTTTTGAGGTAGGTGATCATGTTTTTCTCAAAGTCTCACCATGGAAAAGTGTGATGCGATTTGGTAAGAAAGGAAATCTAAGTCCAAGGTTCATTGAACCATATGAAATTTTGGAGAGAGTTGGATCAATTGCTTACCGAGTGGATTTACCTCCGAGTTTATCTCAAGTACACAATGTTTTTCATGTTTCGATGTTGAGAAAGTATATGCTAGATCCATCTCATGTTTTGAGTACAGAGGTAGTTCAGCTGGAAGAGAACCTATCTTATGAGGAACAACCGATACAGGTTCTTGACCAAAGGGAGAAAGTTTTACGGAATAAGGTGATTCATCAGGTAAAGGTTTTGTGGAAAAACCACATGATTGAAGAGGCAACATGGGAATCTGAAAATGCAATGAGAGCTAAATACCCCCACTTATTCGATAAGTAAATAAATTGCGGGGACGCAATTTTCTAAATGGGGGAAGGATGTAACATCCCAAGTAAGTAATGAATAATAGATATTTTTATCTATATTTATTAATGAATTATGTAGTGTTTTAGAGGCTTAAAATGAGAATAAATCCAATCTTAAGCATGGAATACACTAATATTTTTAAAAGATTGTTTTATTGCCTTTTGATGGAAAACCATTTTTAAATCAAACTTTTGAAAATTTTATAAGCTCTATTTGTCTAAATAAACTTATTCTTTATGATTGGGACATTGAAATTTACTTTGGGTAAATTTTTAGTATTTTTCCAATAAAGTTCATTTTTTTAATGAATAGTGAAAAATACTACATTTTACATCAAAACTGCTTTTTCATATAATTTAATTATATGGTTAGATTATCTTTTTAATTGGTTTTAAAGTGTAAATAGAATATATTTTTACCATTTAATCCAATAGTGGTCATAGTAATTAATTTCACTTTGAAATTGGACTTAAACTAGTGTCAATATTTTGATACTTATTGTTTCATAAAAACATGCTATTTTTCATGACAACGGGAATTAATTATTAAATTAATTAATGTAACTTATATGATTTAAATTTCGTAAAATAGACATCATTTTTTGAATTCTGAATATCAAATATTGCTTAGGGTGAAGTTTTGGTATTTTTCTGAAAAACTTCAATTTTTGATGAATAGTGAAACCACTAAGTGGTACTTAAATCAACCAGGCCATTACGTGGAGTGATACTTTACCGGCTGATATCCTCCCTCTCTATGAAAGGGATTGTAATAAAATTTACTATTTTTGACTTTTGTAATTCTCTTCCTTTTTATAATATTTTGTGTCTTGGTCTCTGACCAGGACATTGCCTTAAAAAAAAAACTAAGTGGTACTTAAAAAACTGATTTTTCGTTTAAATGAAATTTTACCACCTATGTGTTTTGAATTTCAAAAATCCAACATACATGGTTGTCATTAAGAAGTAAAATTTGGTTCAATGGGATTAAAATAATTTTTTGGTGAATAGTAACTTTTAAGTTTTTAATCGCGATTAGAGGTAATTAGTGTAATTTAAGGTAAAAATAATGTTTTAATAATATGAAATAATCTAGACACATGTCCTACCCTTATTTGACGTGTCATGGCCGACCAAGACAACCCATGGGTCGATTTTTGGGACCCCATGGAGCCACTTGGGTAAGATAAAGGCATTAATGCCTTTTATTTAAAGTAAAAGTAAAAATGACACAAACATGAGTTGTTTTACTAAAACAATTTTTAAATAGGGTTATACAAGACATAGTTTTGACTATAAATATTTATTGGAAATATAAAAAGATTTCCTACATCATGATATTTTTTTTCTAATTTTTAGACATTAAATAAATTAAATTATTTATGACATCATGATGATGCAACGATTACCTCATTAATAAAGGATTTAAATAAAATGAAAAGATAATGTTAAAACTATAACCTACACTTGTCACAAACCTATTGGATGTGTGGATTTAGAACCCTTATCACTTTATCCTAGAAATTTATAATTTTGGGACCTTTTTTATTCGAAAATCATTTTATAGAAAAGTATATTTTCTTAACTTTCCAAGAGTGCCCCTCCTCTCCTCTTATAAAAGGCCCCCATCTCTACCACCTTACCCACACTTCCAAAGCCTTTGGCTCGGCCAACCCCTGCCCATTTTTTCTCTCCACATCCCTCTATAACTCTTAGAATCCTCACTTTGGGCAGAAGTCTTCCCAAGGAATCCTTTGAGCTCTTGTCAAAAAGAGTTACCCGATTTAAAGGTAGTGTCTTCTCTTGTGTTCTTATGTTTTATTTTGCTTCTCCAACCCCCTAAATTTTTTTTATTCATTTATTTTGTAACAACACCAGTATCTTACATATACTAGGATGTTGTTATAAGAATTATTCGAGCTACACTTACACACACCTACATCTAATGGTTAAAGAATATACTGTTTCCGTGGATGGTGAATTTCTGCCTCACGAAATGATGATTGTTCAATATTCTTTTAACAACTTCAAAGGTGGGCATTATGATGACACTATATTTATATATGATATATAATATGTTTATGTTTTACTTAAGCATATTTATTTTTCATTTATGACACACCTTTATGGTTTCTATTATGGGTAAAGGCGATATCTTCATTTTAGGAAGTGCGGACTACCGCCCCCTCAAAGTGATTTGATTTGTTAATACCATATGTGGTACGTATAAAGGATAGATTGAATGATATTATATATGATAAAATACTGGAATTATAATACTATTATGTATCATTATGTTTTAATATCATTAAATATGAAATAGAAATGAAAGTAGCGTTCATGCGTACGTACGACTTAACGTCTCCATGAACGGTGCATTTCATTTCTTACCTCTAAACATTATGTAATATTATAAATGCATGTATATACTGGATATATATGATATATATGATATCTAAATCATGAGTATAACTATGTATATAATGAATACATGAACAACTTGTAATTATAAAGAGTTTATTTTTGACTCAAGTACCAATGATCGATAAAATGGCCGTTATTAACTTAAATAATTACATAGTGTTCATGACATGGTAATAAGTGATATAAAAGGAATAATGAACTTGAAAAAGGTTCTTAAGCAAGTAGAAATTAACTGATGTTTATTATTTAGGAGGTTAAAGAATGATCGAGTCAAGTCGGATCCGAGGTATGGGACTTCGTCTCAATCTCCTTTCATTGAGGCATATTTTGTTTTATACAAAACATTCTTTTATACGGTGTATAAACCCCTTTTACTTTTATGTTTATCCAAAATGAATATTTTTATACGAATCATTTTACTAAACAACAAAAGGGAATGTTTTTTTCGTACGTATGCGGCGACAACAACTTCTCCGCCGCCGTGACCATTATTTGAGTTTCAGCTTCCTCTACAAGCCATACCTTTTTTTAAATGAAAAATAAATACCATGTTTTACTTTTATTTTATTTTGGTATTGAAAATGGTTTTCATACTATTTTTATATGAATGTGTTGTATTGATATCTTGTAATTGAAAAGTGTAAATTTTATGTTTCCTTTATGCATGTTTTATGTGATACGATTATGTTATGGTTCTTGGGCATTATTATGAAGACGGGTGGTTCTGTGATAAACTAAGGGCGGGTGAGCCCGATATAGCTCTCCAATGCATTGGGTAACGCGAAGGGGTTAAACATTGAGTTTTCTCCGAAGATATTTAGGGAATATACTGTGATGGGTATTCCAAACGTAACCAAGAGGGTTACTCCCTACGTAAGAATGTTATGAATGCCTCAAGTTACCTTTATGTATTATGATTTCTATGATTTATTCATGATTTGATGAGGTATGTTAAAGTTCTTATGTTTTATGAGTAGAGTATGATTTAATTCTTATTTATATATGTACTCATGTTTGCTTTCCATATTTTTATATCCCTTACTGAGCTTTTTATGCTCATCCCGAGTTTTTGAAATGTTTTTAACAGGTCAAGGGAAAGGTACATGATATGATGATAGTGTCAAGGAAGTGTCAAGAAAGAATCCATGTTTTATTTTAAATATGTTTCCGTTGATGGGAAAAATGAATACTAACTTTTATGTATATACTTTGTTTAAATGTGGAATGTAATTCATGTTTTATGATCTAATTCTCTTAAACTCTAAACCTGAAAATATTCTCAATGTGTAATCTTTTAATAACTCAAGATTAAGTAAGGTTTAAGGACAGGGCCTTATACTTTAACTATGAGATCCTAATCCACCACTTTTTTAAACCTCTTCAGCCTGAATATATTCACCTGAGAGTTAATTTCACATATAAGTCCATCCTAAAAACATCTCTCTGTAGCTTCCTTATCTCCTACTAAAGTTAGAGAAAAGCGTTGCAGATCTGTGTAGTGTCCAAAATAGTCCATCACTGACATGCTCCCCTATGTCATATGCATTAACTTAGTAGATTTCTATTGTCTTGAATCTCTAGATAAAATTGTTCCAAGAACCTCTCCAAAAAGTCCTTCCATAACATACCGTCAGTCTGTCCAATTCACACTTGAATGTCCCACCAGGGCTTCACTAATCCCCAAAACATTTAAACATCCAACTTGACCCTCATCTTGAACAAAATCTCCAAATGGTTAAGTATTATCTCTATGGACTCAATCGATAATTGATCTCTCTCAGGTCCACCCTCTCCAATAAAATTCAGAGGGTGCTTCAACTACAACTCCCTTATTAACTCAGACATACTCTTCAAAACTCTCACTGGGTATCTTTCTATGAATTTCACAAAGTGATCGAAGTTCTCTCAAAACTGCTCCCCTTCATCTTTACCTGGAACAAGTGGTGCCTCAAGTTACCTAATTTGAAAATCATTACTAGGAATTCCCCTTGAATGTCCCCTCTATAAGTGTCGTGGAGGCATACTCTCTACAATGCCAAACACACATCTCAAGTCCCATAACACAACCTTATAACAGTTTCATAAGAGGAAATAATCATAATAATCTTTTCCCCCACCTCGCCACACGGTCAAAACGGAGGCACAATCACTACCCTTAACCATTCTATACCTAGATTTTGGTTAACAAGGGCAAACACACTATCATAATAAATTTTCTCATTTAGACACCCAATTATTCTCATTTTTAATCATTTTACAATCTTTATCAATTCATGTTAGGAACCATTTTTTATTTTAATCTCACAACAAGGAGAAAAGTTTAAGTTAAGAAAATTAGGCATGACCCATTTTCCCGTGCATGCCTAAAATGTTTCATGTCATAATAACCCTAATTTCCTAGAATGATGCATGCAGACTCAAATCTTGTGCCATTCTGGGCCACAAATCAATACTAAAAAATTCTAAATAACAATAATCACATTACACCACAAGTACATCACCGAAGGTGAAATAATATTCAATTGTAATAGAAAACAACAATAACAATAATCCCACCCTGAGTAATCAGGTTTCCCCCCATACATGGGTTTGAAACTCCCATGCATGATATCATTACCAAGCCCCGACTCTTTATAGTCTTCTATATACCTTTCCCAAAATATTAAGTCAAAATAAGAAGAAATAAAACTGAATCTTTGATACCACTTTGTAACGTCCTGAACCGGGTTCCACATGATGGTGCCCCGAGCAGGTTCACCACATGACATCATGCGCACATCCCCATATGCTAGAGGCTACCAACTAGCAGCAAGGGTCTGGAAATTCATTCATGGGGAGACTATACCCTTATTTATCAAAGTAAAAAACCAGTGGAAATAAATAAACAATCACAGAAGAATATATAACTAGAACAATACTCATGTCACAAGATAACCAACAGGAAATACAATACTCAACTGAAAATGAAAACATGCTATGCGAATATAAGTGTCAAGTATATATAATTCAACTACAAGTAAATACACTATGACTCCCCAAGCGGGTTCTAAACCATGTTTGGTCCCCTCATCCAAGATCCATCCCAAATCAGCAATCCAACCCAAGGCCTTTGCCCTTATCCTATCCTATAACAATATAATCTATTTGGGTATCGATCAGGTATCCCAAATAGGGTGTGAGTACAACTCAATAGGCCACCACCAACGGTGTCTAAAACTAGTATAGTAAAAATATATTGTATGCAGTTATATAACAAATAATTACAATGCATAAATAACCAGTTATTAAATTATAATTTATTATTATCTAACTACATTAACTCCAGGATTCCCAAGGAGACCCATACCCCAATTATAGATTCGTCTTGGGCCAGAGCGTGAAGTATTCCCTAGGTAATATCATATCTTAATACCTACTTCTCACCAAAGCTTGAAGTATTCAAAGGTGATATGATATATTAGTACCTGATTTGACTTATTCCGGAGTTCGAATATTCTTGTGTGAGGCCATAACCTAGAGTGCCATTATTTCCATTCTTTAATTTCACATTTAAAAGTCACATTTCCAAAGTTACCAATATCACAAATGCAAGTAATATGACCATGTTACCATGCTTACTCATCAATAGAATGACCATGTTCCCATTATCTTTTCTCATAAGTATAATGACCATGTTACCATGTATAATTCTCAATTTAGAATGACCATGTTCCCATTATCTTTACTCATAAGTATGATGACCATGTTACCATTTGTACTTTTCAATTTAGAATGACCATGTTCCCATTATTTATCACATAATTAATTTATAAATTAATTATCCACCTCAATATCATTACTAATTCAATAATTAGTTAAACACATCTATTCCATTAGTTATCTAAACAATTAACTAGGTGCTTAAAACCATTAATTAATTCATCAATTAATTAATCAATATAGGAATTCATATTCCATAATTAATTTTTATAGAATTAATTATCTTATTCTAATCTCAACTTTCCTTAATTAATCCCACCATTAATTATCTGGATCATATTATCAAAGGCACATAATTAATCCAAAATTAATTATCTCAACTTAGCCATTTCAATATCTCATAATTAATCCCACGATTAATTATCTAGATTATAACTCCTACTTCTTATAATAAATTTACCCAAAGTAATTATCTAATAGGGAAACCCCTTAGTCTTATGATTAATTCCCCAATTAATTACCTATTTCAATAAAGTTTAGATAAATCAATTGGTTAATCTAATAAACCAATTCAAAAAAATAAATTGCTAAAGGATGATAACAATTATACAATTTTGAATATACATATCAAATCGATGACTATGGGAATTATATTTAGACCACCTACCTCAATTAATTGATGGATGTTCAATCAATGGAAATTCCCAAAATCTGAGTAGCACAAAGACATAGATATGAGTTCCGAATCTAAATCCCTAAATCAAGATCACGATATCAACATATAACCAAACTATATCTAGATCTCTAATCCTAGATCTAGATCTCACCAAATAGGTTTAGATATGAGAAAATAGAGTATATCCTCCACTAAAGGATGAAGGAGATAGAAGAGAATGAATAGAAAAAGCATTGTGATGAGATCCACTTACTGGGCGGAGATAAGATCTTTGATTCGGGATTTCAATATCAAAGAACAGAGTTCATATGGCCTTGGAATCCCTCTTAGTCGATTGGAGAACCTTTATTTACCCTTTGGAAAGAAAATTAATGAGTTAGGGCCACATAGTAGGTGAAAAAGGTCATTAAAAGTTGAAAACAAATGAAATCAACAATTTTAGGATCTCATTGTTGGCCCACGCATGGTTTAGTCACACGATTAGGAAAACCATGTGCTAACCATGCATTAGCCACTAATTCAAGGGGGTCCTCACATGGTCTCATCACACGGCCTCCCAAACCATGATTTAACTGTACTAAATCTACCGCCTCAGATGACTAGATAACATATGGTTTCTCCTAAACATCCATACGGTTTTTAAAAACCATGCATCAACCATACACAACCCCTTTTCTCCAAAATTTTCATAGACTTCACCAAAATGCACCCCAAGTCACAACTACCATCAAATGTACTTAAGTAAAAACAAAAAGTACCTGAAATCTCACCCGATATGAATCTAGAAAAGGTCGGGATCTTACACTTATGTTCATACAAAATTTATTTATTATGATATTTTTTAAAGACATGTAACATTTACATGCCTTATTCCTATGATTATGTTCTATGGGTCATGTTTATTGTCTCATGTTTTCACACTCTTATCCCATGGTATATGTTTTATCTTTTGAGATTACATTTTTTTCTATCCTATCTTATGGAAAAATATTATTATTCCATATTATTTTAATAATATATTTCTCCCCTGATCATGCTTTCTCATATGATTATGATTTAACCCTTGATAACATGTTTATAAGTCTTCCATTTATAAGCATTTGAGCTCACCCATTTCTTATGTTTTCTTTCCCCAGGTTATAAATATTACTATAACCTAGGAGATTCCTATAAGTGGATATAGCAGGGTTATAATATAGAGAAATGTAACAATTATCATAAAATTTGTTTCTTATGTAGCTTATCCTAAAATACACTAAAACTTTTTGTCCTTGGGTTATGTGATTATTTGTGATATGTATTATCTAAAACATAGAATCAATGTATTATTTATTACTATTTATCTTGGGTCACCATATTTTATATCAAATAAGGGTTTAATTAATTTTTTGGATTAGTATAGTTATATTGAGGATTAGGATTAGATAAATTTAATAAAAAACCTATGGATAAGTTAAAGTGTAAGGTAACATCATGAAATTATGATAAATATTTGAGTATGTGGTTTTTACTAGAATTATATTCCTATATGGATACTGGAAAGTGGATGAAGCTATGACATAGATGTACTAAGGGGTAATCACCCCAAAAGGGTTGGTTGAGAAATGAATTGATAATCACCCTAATTAATAATGAGTGGGCCTAAGAGTATACACCTGGATGGATACTCCCAAGGGATATTATTTGGTTGATCATATGCTCTTTAAAAACCATTAAGAAGGTTTGATTTAGAAGTTACTTTGAAGGATTGGGTTGGAATGTATAAGATAACCCAACTTAAAGTATCCAAGATTAAACTAATATTGATATAAGATTAATTAAAGGAACTATATGACAATGTGATAATGTAAAAGAACAATACATTTTAAGGTTGAATTACTTTTTTTATTATGATAATTCCTCTATATTATTAATGTTTCATCACTAATGTTAACCCTTTTGGTTTTAGTAATGGATGTAACTTAAAGAAACCATGGGTTCAAGGGATAATGAAGATATTACCTCAATGAAAACCCCATTAGAATAGGATATGGATTGAGAAAATTTTTTATTATGCCAAATTGGATATCATAAAACATGATTAACAATGTGAACATAGTTAAAGTCTCAAAGACATAAAAGGAGAGAAGGATATAGTCTCATGAAAGATCAATTAACAAAGATTATGAATGAAAACATGTTCAATTTTATATATGTCAAAAATATGGGAAGGATCATGAAGGGAATTTCCTTAAGGGAACTATAAGGTGCTTTACTTGTGGAAGATGGGGTCATTGAGCATAAAAGTGCCAAGGAGAAATGGGGATTTTGGTTAACACAATTGAAATAAATAGAGTTTATCCTAAGGTACTAATAATAATTCAATATCTTATGTGTGGGTAAATTGATAATTATCCAAGTCAATTACCTAATATATGGACTATCTAAGATAATGATCATCACCAAACTCTAGGATCGAGATGAAAATAGAATGATTATGGAATAACTACTCCCAAATTGTATCTTAATATTTAAGGTACATGTACCCACTAATACAAAGTTGTATAAGTCTTTTTGGAATTTTATTATAGGAACTCTAGTATATATAAGAAGTTTTCTAAGATCATGAAATTACCACCCAAATTATTTTATCATTGAATAAATATTATAGTGGTTTGGTTAATGTATTCTAAGTTGAAGTTTATAGGAACGTGTCTTGCGTAAATCTTATTATTTATCACTGAGATAAATTTAATGTGATTATATTGATGGATTGGTTCCATCTACTTAGGGGAAAAGTTATCCGGAGTATGGAAAACACATTTCATATTAACCTATGATGTTATATAAATGAAAATATGTTAATAAACACCCTCTAGAAAAAAATTATATAATGTGGGTATTGATACTGAATAACAGTAGACTCTTGGATCAAATACTTGGATGAAAACCCAATATTAGGGATAAACCCATTTAAAGGAAATGGATATGTTTTCTAAGTTTATAAGGTTGATATCTCTCTATAAATTATATTCTAATCCATATCTATAATTTGGATGCCTTTATCTATTTTCATTTGTATGAAATAATTAAAATTATGAGGATTAAATTTATTTAAGAGGGATAATGTAATGACCTAAGTTTCTATGAATCATATTCTATTTATAAACCATATTTTAATAATTCCAAACTATACATTTTTTTTATTTGTTTAAATTAATTTAAATTGATAATGAAATAATTTATATAAGATATAAATTAAACATAACAACACTTTATTCATTCGTAAGTGGAATGTTACAACAAAATCACATAAAACTAAGTATTCCACATCCTATATTATTAATAACCATAGATAAAGTACAAAAATTAAAAGTGCATAAATCAATAGGGGAAATAGATATAAAATAATAAAACCTTCACGACTAGGATTAAAGGTGAAATCATTATACAAAATCTATAATATGAAATAATAACCATGTATTTAAAAGTAAGAGTGGAATAGAAAAATGATTTAGTAATGATATATATACGAACAAAATATGGTTGTTTTATATATAGTCATTACAAATATAGTCATTTCAAATATTGTCATTTAAAACATGGTCTTTATTTATATATCCAATAGGTATACTGAAGTCGTATATTATTAATTAGTAAATTTAAAACAATATAACACATAATGTGATATTAAAATATTATAAATAAATAAATAAATAAATATATTTATGTGTTAAGTATAAATATTAATAATATTATTAAAATATGATATAATTTATATTCAAAAATTTAAATAAATATTATAATATCAATGAAGAAGTAAAATAAAATTTTAGAATATAAATAATTGATTTTATTGGTATTTGTTAAATATTATTTAGTATAAAAGTAATATTTTTTTGAAAGAATTTTTTTGTTAAGTATTGTATATTCTATCCTAATAGATTAAATTTGACACTTTAAAAATATTATTATATGTGAACTCATATATTAACATATTTTAAATTGTAAATTGACATTAAATAATATTAAGAACACTTAAATGTAAATTTTTCAATAAAAGAAGTTTCTATTTATATTATTTATTTTTGTTTAGAAAATAAATTTATAAATTTTAGAATTTGAATTATAAAAATATAATATAATTTTTTATTTTAGAATATAAAAATTTTATTAGCATGGATTTTTTAGTTTTTATAAAAAGGGTTTTTAGAGGAAACATACACTTTTTGTGATTTTTTTGATTTTATCATTATAGAAGCGTATACTAGAATTTTAAAAAATAATTTCAAGTAATAAAATATTTATTTAAGGAGTAAAATTATGAATTTTAAAATATTCTTTGAACTTAAAAATACCATGTCCAATATTTCTAGAACTAATTAAAATGTTACTTTAATAAAAACTATTTTCATTATTTTATCCTAATTAAGCGTTTTGATGGTGAAATTCAGTTTTGATTTTATTTTAAATCCACCTAAATTTTATTTTTTTTAGTAAAAAATTTTATTTCATAAATATAATAATCTATGATAATATTATATTGTACATAATTTTTTAAAACTTAATAATGCACTTTTCCCAAAAAATAGTTTTTTATGAGTTCTTTGTATTTATTTTAAATTTAACATTTCAAACCCATAAAAAATTTATTTGGTAAAATGATTTAAAAATTTTAAATTAGAAGCTTCAAATTAGGTAAAATTTGAAATTTTTATTGTTTTTATTAATATTAATTACTATGGTTAAAAATTAATTACCAAGGTAAAAGTAAAATAGGGTGAAAGTTAAAAATTTAAAATAAAAAATACTAAAAATGGTGTAGGTTATCTCCAAAATTAGTTTATAAAGATAATATTAACCTAGACACACCCCTATACTTTTATCCATTTTTTATCCATTGACCTTTGAATAGTAACATTACATTATTTAAAATGTAATGGTTACTTCCAAAACTACCCTTCCCCTTACTTATAAAAGGGAAACACTTACACCAATTCAAGACTCACTTATAATTAAAATTTATTCTTGAAACTATAGTGAAATAATTCTATTATAACCCTCTCCAAATCTCAAAATATCTGTTTTACTATTAGTTAGCTTAATTCATTCATTTCCAAGGATAATTTCAAGGAAAATTCAAGTCCCTGATATAAGTATTATCAAAAACTTAACTTTTCTTATTAATTATATTCATTCAAATTTATTATATCCACACTAATATAATGATATTTTTATTTTTTATATAATTTAATGTTACTATATTAATGTTATTATCATTATCTATTCATATATCTCGTCCATTAAGAAAAATGAAATCATTGTTCGTGTGTATGTGCAGACTACCACAACCATGAAAAACAAAATCTGTAACACCCCGGCCCCAGTTACTGAGAGTCGGTGCATTATTACATAAAATTGGCATGATCACAAAAGATTAAGTCTCTAAAGATTGATTAGTTTAGTAGCCTTAGAAGTAATAGATACATTCATAAGGTTTACATTACATCATAAAATGGAAAACTACAACAACATTGTTTCCATAGACAAAACTGAGATCCCATAGACTATCCCTACAGTTCAGTCATAATATACTTCTTTGCATCTTGGAAAAAATAAAACATAGAAAGGGGTGATCTCAGATGCTCAGTAAGGATAACAATAAAGAAGAAACTTTCATAAATAAGCATAAACATTTAAGTCAATGTATAAGACTAAAAAAATCCTTTTAAACTTGAACTTCAGAATAATATGGCAAAGATAAAATAAAATAATTCCATTTACTTATTCACATGGATATTCTACTAGTTGAATAATCACATGCAATATCAATACCCACTTTCATAATAATGGAATGCATAATGCCAGACTTCATAACCACATAGTCAAGGCCTTGTGCCAAGAATACAAATAAGATTTTGTCAAGGCCTTATTCCAAGACACTAGTTTGTCTCATGAGACCTACCGATGCATCGAGGATCTATAGCAGGCTCCACCCATCACTTACTAAGTCCAATGCATTACTCATATGAAAAGGTTTAAACATAACATAAATATTCATATTAAAACTAGCATACAAATGGTCAATACTTTATCCATAAACCATGAATAGTATAAAAATAACACATCCACAGTAAAAAATATCACAAAACCTTCAATACAATATGGAAGTTTTGTATCATAATAAATCAACTTCAAATAAGCTTAAAATCCATCAAAGGATGTTGACATAGATTAAATCAAAACCTTTTTTAGAGAAATATCTCTTTATATTTTGAAATCATTTAAGAAAAAATTTATTTTTAAAATATTCTTATAAGCTTGTAAGGGAAGATTCGACGATGTTATAACAGCAGAAAATAGCTGCACCCACTGTATAAGTTAAAAAAAAAGACATTGTTACCTTAATTTTGTCGAAAAGGTTATAAAGGACCTTGTTTGGAAAACGACGAAAATATTCCTTTATAAACATCTTATAAAAAGTCAAACAAGGGTATAAATGACTTTAAACCATAGTCTATAAAATAGTAATAATGTTTTGAAATACATTTTTAAGAAACATGGATGTGGATGATAAAGAGGTCCCAGTAGATACTTATGTAAAAACAACCTCGGATAATAAAGAGATTATGAAATTAACCCTTACCTTGAAATTTTACTTGGTTGAGGGTAGTTTGAACTCCTGTATAATGGTGAAATAATTTTTATTAAATTATACAAGAATCATATATATTAATATGATATCATATATGATATTTTTAACATTGCTTTGTTAATAATATCTTAGTATTATCATTGTTTCGGGTGTTAACGAATTAGTTTTCCATTATATTCGTTGTTATTTGAGTCATATTTGTTATTTATGGGATGTATCTTATTCATATTCATAATTATATTAAGTCTTTAAACATTATTTTTAATCATCTAATGAAAATTAGTCTTGAATGGATACGATGGGGAATGAATCTCATCGCGTTCGTGGAGACGGTAATCCGTACATATGCACGAGTGACAATATCATTCTTTTGATATTAAAATAATATATAATTGGATGGTATATAATATATATAGAATAATTATCATGTTATATTCATTATTTAAATCAATTACACATCATTATTATACCCATCCAAATAATAATGTATTGAATAACAATTACACCACGACGTGGAGACGGTAATCCGTACGTACACACGTATGGTGACATGTCATTTAAAGGATGGATAGAATAATGAATTTAGTTGTAACATATTTATAATAACATCAAATTATATATAAGATACTGTATTTATTATTTTATAATGTAAAAAACAAAGAAAAATGAAGTGGAATAAGAAAGGAACTTGAAAGAGGCGGTGAGATATTTACCTCTTCTTCGGGTTCTTCCTTTTGATTTGATCAAAAGGGATTCTTAGGTTGGATTTTTGACTAAAGTAATGTAACACCCGAGACTTTTATGTTATATAAATCATCAAAGGAATCTTTTTCTACACAACACTTTCTTGGCTTGCTTTACACGCAATCGCGACCTTCCTCGATAGCTTGCGTCGTACGCAATACCGAGTTTCACTAAACAACAATATGCTATTAAAACTAGCCGTTATGAATAGTAATAACCACTTTTTGAAATTTTATAAATTTTATTTTTCAAAATGGACTTCATTTTTGGACTCAGAATATCGAAATTAGCCTAGGGTGAAATTTTGGTATTTTTCTGAAAACTTTCAATTTTTGATGAATAGTGAAACCACTAAGTGGTAGGTTAAAAACTGAATTTTGCATAAAACTTAATTTTACCGCTTCTGTGAATGGAATTTCAAAAATCCGAGAGACA
This sequence comes from Viscum album, assembly GCA_963277665.1. Lineage (NCBI taxonomy): Eukaryota > Viridiplantae > Streptophyta > Magnoliopsida > Santalales > Viscaceae > Viscum > Viscum album. The sequence goes on from OY728140.1 coordinate 2,125,966,202, forward strand.
CGGTTAATATCAAGGACTAAAATTTGGTTCAATGAGATGAAAATAATTTTTGGTGAATAGTAACTTTTTACTATTTTTACCGCGGTTAATAGTAAATAGGGTAACTAAGGGTAATTATGATATTAATATTACCCTAACACATGTCCTAATTCTATTGGACAAGTGTAATTCGACCAAAAACAAACTTAGGAATAAAATATGACCATTTAGGCCCACTTGGATTAGATTAGGACATTTATTATTAATTTATTTAAAGAAGTGTTAAAATAGTTAAAATCAAAGTTTAATAAGTAAATAATTTTTAATATAGGGTTATACATAAGATAAATTCGATTGTAAATATTCATTAGAAAGCTAAAAATATATCCTACATGATGGTATTTTATTTGTAATTTTTAGACATCAAATAATTTAATTTATTTATGACACAAAGATGATGCAGTAATTATCTTATTAATGAAATATTGACAAAATTGATAATATAAATACCAAAATAAATGTAATTTGAGACTTTTTATGAATTCCACTAATTTTTTAGGTTACTATGATATATTAGTATTGATTTAATCAACTTGGTTCGAACATATAATTCTGTTATGACTTTGAAAAAAATCATATATCAAATAGTGTCAAAATTGACAAAAATAGTTTTTAAATCAAATATTATATTATTAATTGTTATTTTATTCCTAAAAATCTAAGGTTCGGCCAAATGACTTAGATAAGGATATATATTTTAATAATAAACAATTTGGGGTTCGTTTGGCATGTTATAGTAAGTGTATTAACCATATAGTGAAAGAAAACAAAAAGTCATGGTAAAAGTTAAATTATTTAACTTAGAGTTAAATCTAATTGATAAGGTTAAAATAATACCCTAAACTTGTCTAAATTCTATTGGTTTATAGGATTTCGACCCATCCCCACTTTGGCTTCGAAATAAGACCCTTTGGAACCATTATAAACCGATTTTGACTTTAATATAAAATAATATTTTGAGATATTCCTAAGGTGCCCCTCTCCTCCCTTATAAAAGGGCACCTCCTCCCCCTCCTCCTCACACCAATTTGAGCACTCAAGCTCGGCCAACCCCTGCCATTTTCCCTTCTCCACTTCCCTAGAATAATCCTATAGGTCCTGGTCTTCTCCAAAGACCAATCTTAGTTCCTTAAGTGGAGGATTCAAAAAGGCGTTCCAAAGAAGAGGTAATATCCATTACCGATCTTTTCAATTTCTTTCTTCTTCAACTTCTTCTTCTTTAGTTGTTTCATGATAAAGTAATAACATAAGTATTACTTACATACTGATATGTTATTATAAATATGAAACAACCCTAATTCACCTTCTATCCATCCTACGGAAAAATGAAATCACCGCGCGTGCGTACGTACGGAATACCGTCTCCACGCCGTGGTGTAATCTATTTTCCACCATCACCTTACAAGGATGGGTATAATGGTGTAATCAGTAACTATATATGATTATTATTAAGTAATATTGATACTGAAATAATATATATATATACTCCAATACAATTCCACGATCATAGGAACGATATCATCACTCGTGCGTACGTACGGAATACCGTCTCCACGATGTGATGCGACTCGTTCTACATGATCTTCATTTCATAATGATTATATAAATGAATTGAATGAATGAATATGGTATATAATACACTAATACCATTCTGGAAATGAATTATCTATAACCTAAAGATAAGAATAAGAATTTATTCGACAAAACACGCATAAGAACAAAAAGTTATAAAGACCCGAGTAAAAAGTAACAATGAAATATTACTAACAAGAAGCTAATAATATGACCATATATGATCTCATATCAATATGTATGATTCTGGAATAAGTAAATAACATTATTTAAACCATTATACAGGAGCTTCGGACACGAACAAAGCAAATCGGACCTAAGGTAAGGGAAAATACCACAATCTCATTTTTATCCGAGATTGTTTATTCGTAAGTATTTACTGGGGTGTATTTTATCATCCACATACATGTTCCCTCAATATTTAATATTGTTTCCATACACTTACAATAGTTTAAATCCAATTTTACCCTTCGGTGAGTTTTTAGTAAAGAATATGAACGAAATCTTTTGTCGTTTTTTTCGTACGAGGTACTTTTTGACTTTTCCGACAAAAGTACGAAGAATGTTTTTTTTACTTATACGGAATGAATGGATTTTTATAACATTACTTCAAAGAAGCTTCCTTTACAAGTTTTCAAGTTTATTTTTAATCAACTTCTTTTATTTTAAAGTTGTATGACATGTTATGAAAGGAAAAATATTTTTGAAGAAGAAAGGATATTTTCCTCAAGAATTCAATTCAAGTGTTTTATCAAAATTATTTTCCATCTAAGATAATAAAGGGTTCTGTTTCTATCCATATTTTTACATTGGTTTGACTATGTTGTGATGGAATTATGTTTATGAATTCCTTTATCATATATGAATTGATTTATGATGTCATGATGTTTCAAGAATCCCATTTTTTGTTACATGTGTTATGCGATGATGCATGTTTTATGATTATGTGGCACACATAAGAAAGGATTCATTATAAGATGGGTGGGACCTATATCTCCCTCCAATGCATTGGGTAATGATTTTATATCTCATGAGATAGACATGGCTGGAACGGAAGGTTATTTCGGTTCAGTGATACAGGACTGAAACGAGGAGTGAACTCGGTTCAGAAAGGGACTTTGTCCACTAAGATAGTCTTGGCAATGAGTCATGACTAACAAGAAATGATTTTCCATGATTATGTGTGCATGCCACAAAGTTTCAAGTTTTATGTTATGATTTTGGGGATCTCATTTTCACTTCTATGATTTATTCCATGTTAAGATATTATGATCTCTTTTGCAGGTTTTGATTTTCAAAAAGATATGATATGATTTTTATTTCCTTTATTTTCCCTTGCTGAGCATTTGAGCTCACCCTTTTATGTTTTCTTTTCCCCAGGTCAGGAAGATGGATATTAAGTAGAATATGCTAAAAGGGACCCTAGATATGATGAAATAAATGGGAGACACTGTAGAAGATTTATGAACCAGTTGTTTATGTTTCCCAGTTTCTAAAGACACTATACCTATACGGTCCTTTGTGGTTTTGTCATATGTTGTAATAAGTGTGATTCAATTTTGAAGTATTAACAATGTATGTAAAGTGTGGGTCGTTATAGTTGGTATCAGAGGAAAGGTATAGTCAACCTTTGGAAACTAGGATGTGAAAGCCTTAGTAATAACCCTAAGGATAAGTCTAAGCATAGAACACAATTTTAGAAATGGCCTTGAATAACCTAGGATAAGACCTTAAGCATGAAAATTTTATTTTTGAATTATGTGGTTTCCTATTATAATTAGTGTTGCTCACACTATTCTTCTTGGTTTTAGTCAATGGCTGGAACCCGAAGGAACCGTGTTAATGCGGAATGCGATGGGCAATGCAATGATTGTCCCCCTGAGCAACCAAACGATATGGGAGCTGGAATGCAAAATCTTGTAGCCATGCTCACACAACTTTCTCAAGCTATGAATCATGCAGGATTTCCAAACGAACAAAGAAGGGAGCAACATTCTGTTGAATCCTTCATGAGGCAGCGTCCACCATCTTTCAGCGGGTCTACTGATCCATTAGTTGCTGAACAATGGATTAGTACTACTGAAAAGATATTTTCAGTTCTTCAATGTTCTGAGCATGATAAAGTCATCCTAGCAGTGTATCGTTTGGAAGGAGATGCGGATCAATGGTGGAATCTTGTTAAGAATACGAGGCAAAGGGATGAAATTGAGTCTATGGAATGGGACGAGTTCAAGAACTTATTTTTCAATAAGTACTTCCCTCGTATTCTCCAAACAAAGATGGAGAAAGAGTTCCTTGAACTGAAGCAAAGGGATGATGAATCTGTTAGTACCTATGAAGCAAATTTTACAAGACTTGCAAGGTACGCTTCTGGTATTATTATCCAACCTGAGAGTAAGATCGATCGATTCTTTAGTGGCTTAAAACCAAGTCTTCGAAGGGCGTTAGCCATAAGGGACTTCAATAGCTACGAAGAAATCGTTCGATGTGCTCTCAAAGTCGAGATAGAGATTGGAGTAACCCATCAGTCACATGGGTTTGATAAGAAGAGGAAGATGGAATTCAAAGAAAAATCTAAAGAGCACACGGAAAAGAAGATGAACTTTCCCTTATGCTCAAAGTGTGGAAAGAAACATGGAGGGAGTTGTCTTAAAGGGACAAGTAAATGTTTTAAATGTGGAAAGGAAGGTCATCGGGCATTTGAATGCCGTGATAATGGGAAGAAGATGTATAATGATGCAAACAAAGGAAGGGATACACAGAATGAACCTGCTACACTTCAATGTTTCAAGTGCAAGGAGATGGGGCATTATGCCAATCAATGCCCAAATCCAAGGGTTGATGATGATGGTCGACGTCAACAAACTCTTAAGGCTAAAGACAAAGGAAAGTCACATGCAATTTCTATCAGCGATGTGGAGTACGATAACGATGTGGTGAAAGGTACACTTACCATCCACTCTAAAGTACCAAATGTTTTATTTGATTCTGGATCCACCCACTCTTTTATTTCTGAAGACTTTTCTAAGGGTATCACCGTACTACCTCAACAATTAGATGTTGAGTTAGCTGTGACAACACCTAATGGCACATCAATCGCATCAAAAGTTTATAATTATTCTCCGATCGAAGTTTGTGGGAAAGTGCTTCCTACAAATCTTGTGATCCTTCCTTTAGTGGAATTTGATGTGATTCTTGGCATGGATTGGCTTTCTCTACATGGAGCTCATATCAATTGCCAAAGAAGGGAAGTCACATTTCATATTCCAGATCAACCTACGATCGTCTATCAATGCAAGGATGAACATAACCTTCCAGTGGAAATTTCTTCCATCTTATGGGTATTGATTCCACTAAATGAAGGTTATTTATCTCAAATGGTTGGTGAGAAACTCACGATTAAGAATATGCCCATTGTACGGGAGTTTGATGATGTCTTTCCGGAGGAATTGCCGGGTCTTCCACCAAATCGTGAAGTTGAGTTTTCAATAGAACTCGTACCGGGTGCTTTGCCTATTTCAAAGACACCTTATAGAATGGCCCCAATTGAGTTGCAGGAATTGAAGAAGCAACTCCAAGAGAATCTTGATAAGGGATTCATACGCCCTAGTGCGTCACCTTGGGGAGCACCTGTTCTATTTGTTAAGAAGAAAGATGGATCAATGAGACTCTGCATTGATTATCGAGAACTTAACAAGATCACTATCAAGAACAAATATCCTCTCCCACGCATTGATGACTTATTTGACCAACTACGCGGAGCTCAATACTTTTCCAAGATTGATCTTCGTTCATGGTATCATCAATTAAGGGTCAAAAGGGAGGATATACCAAAGACGGCTTTCCGTACAAGGTATGGACACTATGAATTTATAGTGATGCCATTTGGTCTTACTAATGCCCCTGCTATCTTCATGGATCTAATGAATAGAGTCTTTAGAGACTATCTTGATCAATTTGTGGTAGTCTTTATAGACGATATTCTTGTCTATTCAAAGAGCAATGAAGAGCATGAAGATCACTTGAGAATTATATTGAAGACCCTGAGAAAAGAGAAGCTTTATGCCAAATTTACCAAGTGTGAATTTTGGCTTCAAAAAGTTGCATTTTTGGGTCATATAATCTCAAAAGAGGGGATATCTGTGAATCCAGCAAAAACAGAGGTTATCGAAAGATGGTCAAGACCAACAACAGTAACTGAGATCCGAAGTTTTCTTGGTTTGGCTGGATATTATCGACGTTTTGTAAAAGATTTTTCATGATTATCTAATCCACTCACCAAGTTGACTCGGAAAGGAGTTAAGTTTGTCTGGACAGAGGAATGTGAAGAGAATTTCAAGGAGTTGAAAAGAAGGTTATCCAGTGCACCTGTGCTCACACTGCCTTGTAGTGGAGAAAGGTTTGTGATCTACAGTGATGCATCCAAGAAGGGATTGGAGTGTGTTCTTATGCAAAATGATATGGTGATAGCTTATGCCTCACGACAGTTGAAAATCCATGAACAAAATTACCCAACACATGATTTGGAGTTGGCTGCGGTAATCTTTGCATTAAAGATTTGGAGGCACTACCTTTATGGTGAAAGGTGTGATATTTATACTGATCATAAAAGTTTAAAGTATATTTTCACACAAAAGGAGCTGAATATGCGCCAAAGAAGATGGTTGGAGCTGATTAAGGATTATGACTGCTCAATCCATTACCACCCTGGGAAAGCAAACAAGGTGGCAGATGCATTAAGTCGACAAGACCATGCTAGTTTATCCATGATGAGGATCACAAAAGATCCAATATTTATGGATTTACAAAGGATGGATCTTGGAATTATAATGGAAGGGGAAAAATCTTATCTTTCTCAAATGAATGTTCAACCATCTATACATGTGAAGATTAAAGAGGCACAGAAAGAAGATGTCGAGTTACAAAAGAAGGTGAGAAATGTTCCTGAATTCAACCTTGATTGTGATGGGATAATAAAGTTCAGGAATCGGGTTTGTGTTCCTCCCATCCCCGAATTAAAGAAAGAGCTGCTGGATGAGGCTCATAGTTCTTCATTCTCTATTCATCCTGGAAGCACGAAGATGTATAGGGACCTGAAAGAGTACTTCTGGTGGGATGGCATGAAAAGAGATGTTGCTGAATATGTCTCTCGATGCTTGGTTTGTCAACAAGTTAAAGCTGAGAGACAGAAGTCTAAGGGGATGTAACAACCATTACCCATACCCGAATGGAAATGGGAAAACATCACTATGGACTTTGTCACAGGACTTCCTAAAACATCCAAAGGCAATAATGCTATCTGGGTCATAGTTGATCGTCTTACAAAGTCTGCACACTTCATTGCTATTAGAGAGGATTTCTCTCTAGATCAGCTTGCCAAGATATATGTAAAGGAAGTGGTAAGATTGCATGGAGTACCACTTTCTATTATATCTGATCGAGATCCGAGATTTACCTCGAAGTTCTAGCGAAGTCTTCAGCATACTCTGGATACAGAGTTGAGTTTCAGCACTGCTTATCATCCCCAGACAGACGGTCAGTCTGAGAGAACAATTCAAACCCTAGAAGATATGTTGAGAGCTTGCTCTATGGATTTCAAAGGAGGTTGGGATCAACACCTACCTTTGGTGGAATTTTCTTATAATAATAGCTTTCACTCCAGTATTCAGATGGCTCCTTATGAAGCTCTCTATGGAAAGAAATGCAGGACTCCAACTTGCTGGGATGAAGTTGGGGAAAGAAAGCTATTAGGACCTGATCTCGTTGATGAAATGGCAGAAAAGGTCAGATCTATTCAACAACACATAAGAGCAGCTCAGAGTCGACAGAAAAGTTATGCCGACAACCAAAGAAAAGACCTAGAGTTTGAAGTGGGTGATAAAGTGTTCTTACGAATATCTCCCTGGAAGAGGGTTATGAGATTTGGAAAGAAGGGGAAGTTGAGCCCTAGATATATCGGTCCTTTTGAAATACTGGATCGTGTTGGGAAGGTAGCTTACCGATTGGCGCTTCCACCGAATCTCTCTCAAGTTCACGATGTGTTCCATGTATCTCTCCTGAGAAAGTACATACCAGATCCTTCACATGTACTCAGCTCAGAAGTTGTACCACTGGAGCAAGATCTTTCTTATGAAGAACAGCCGATAGAGATTCTGGATCGTAGCGAAAAAGTCCTACGAAACAAGACCACTCGCTTGGTGAAAGTTTTATGGAGAAACCACCAACTTGAAGAAGCTACATGGGAGCTTGAGGATATGATGAGGGAGAAGTATCCTCATTTGTTTGTTGCAAAGTGACGAATTTCGAGGGCGAAATTCTTTTTAAGGGGGGTAGAATGTAACACTCGAGACTTTTATGTTATATAAATCATCAAAGGAATCTTTTTCTACACAACACTTTCTTGGCTTGCTTTACACGCAATCGCGACCTTCCTCGATAGCTTGCGTCGTACGCAATACCGAGTTTCACTAAACAACAATATGCTATTAAAACTAGCCGTTATGAATAGTAATAACCACTTTTTGAAATTTTATAAATTTTATTTTTCAAAATGGACTTCATTTTTGGACTCAGAATATCGAAATTAGCCTAGGGTGAAATTTTGGTATTTTTCTGAAAACTTTCAATTTTTGATGAATAGTGAAACCACTAAGTGGTAGGTTAAAAACTGAATTTTGCATAAAACTTAATTTTACCGCTTCTGTGAATGGAATTTCAAAAATCCGAGAGACACGGTTAATATCAAGGACTAAAATGTGGTTCAATGAGATGAAAATAATTTTTGGTGAATAGTAACTTTTTACTATTTTTACCGCGGTTAATAGTAAATAGGGTAACTAAGGGTAATTATGATATTAATATTACCCTAACACATGTCCTAATTATATTGGACAAGTGTAATTCGACCAAAAACAAACTTAGGAATAAAATATGACCATTTAGGCCCACTTGGATTAGATTAGGACATTTATTATTAATTTATTTAAAGAAGTGTTAAAATAGTTAAAATCAAAGTTTAATAAGTAAATCATTTTTAATATAGGGTTATACATAAGATAAATTCGATTGTAAATATTCATTAGAAAGCTAAAAAGATTTCCTACATGATGGTATTTTATTTGTAATTTTTAGACATCAAATAATTTAATTTATTTATGACACAAAGATGATGCAGTAATTATCTTATTAATGAAATATTGACAAAATTGATAATATAAATACCAAAATAAATGTAATTTGAGACTTTTTATGAATTCCACTAATTTTCTAGGTTACTATGATATATTAGTATTGATTTAATCAACTTGGTTCGAACATATAATTCTGTTATGACTTTGACAAAAATCATATATCAAATAGTGTCAAAATTGACAAAAATAGTTTTTAAATCAAATATTATATTATTAATTGTTATTTTATTCCTAAAAATCTAAGGTTCGGCCAAATGACTTAGATAAGGATATATATTTTAATAATAAACAATTTGGGGTTCGTTTGGCATGTTATAGTAAGTGTATTAACCATATAGTGAAAGAAAACAAAAAGTCATGGTAAAAGTTAAATTATTTAACTTAGAGTTAAATCTAATTGATAAGGTTAAAATAATACCCTAAACTTGTCTAAATTCTATTGGTTGATAGGATTTCGACCCATCCCCACTTTGTCTTCGAAATAAGACCCTTTGGAACCATTATAAACCGATTTTGACTTTAATATAAAATAATATTTTGAGATATTCCTAAGGTGCCCCTCTCCTCCCTTATAAAAGGGCACCTCCTCCCCCTCCTCCTCACACCAATTTGAGCACTCAAGCTCGGCCAACCCCTGCCATTTTCCCTTCTCCACTTCCCTAGAATAATCCTAGAGGTCCTGGTCTTCTCCAAAGACCAATCTTAGTTCCTTAAGTGGAGGATTCAAAAAGGCGTTCCAAAGAAGAGGTAATATCCATTACCGATCTTTTCAATTTCTTTCTTCTTCAACTTCTTCTTCTTTAGTTGTTTCATGATAAAGTAATAACATCAGTATTACTTACATACTGATATGTTATTATAAATATGAAACAACCCTAATTCACCTTCTATCCATCCTACGGAAAAATGAAATCACCGCGCGTGCGTACGTACGGAATACCGTCTCCACGCCGTGGTGTAATCTATTTTCCACCATCACCTTACAAGGATGGGTATAATGGTGTAATCAGTAACTATATATGATTATTATTAAGTAATATTGATACTGAAATAATATATATATATACTCCAATACAATTCCACGATCATAGGAACGATATCATCACTCGTGCGTACGTACGGAATACCGTCTCCACGATGTGATGCGACTCGTTCTACATGATCTTCATTTCATAATGATTATATAAATGAATTGAATGAATGAATATGGTATATAATACACTAATACCATTCTGGAAATGAATTATCTATAACCTAAAGATAAGAATAAGAATTTATTCGACAAAACACGCATAAGAACAAAAAGTTATAAAGACCCGAGTAAAAAGTAACAATGAAATATTACTAACAAGAAGCTAATAATATGACCATATATGATCTCATATCAATATGTATGATTCTGGAATAAGTAAATAACATTATTTAAACCATTATACAGGAGCTTCGGACACGAACAAAGCAAATCGGACCTAAGGTAAGGGAAAATACCACAATCTCATTTTTATCCGAGATTGTTTATTCGTAAGTATTTACTGGGGTGTATTTTATCATCCACATCCATGTTCCCTCAATATTTAATATTGTTTCCATACACTTACAATAGTTTAAATCCAATTTTACCCTTCGGTGAGTTTTTAGTAAAGAATATGAACGGAATCTTTTGTCGTTTTTTTCGTACGAGGTACTTTTTGACTTTTCCGACAAAAGTACGAAGAATGTTTTTTTTACTTATACGGAATGAATGGATTTTTATAACATTACTTCAAAGAAGCTTCCTTTACAAGTTTTCAAGTTTATTTTTAATCAACTTCTTTTATTTTAAAGTTGTATGACATGTTATGAAAGGAAAAATATTTTTGAAGAAGAAAGGATATTTTCCTCAAGAATTCAATTCAAGTGTTTTATCAAAATTATTTTCCATCTAAGATAATAAAGGGTTCTGTTTCTATCCATATTTTTACATTGGTTTGACTATGTTGTGATGGAATTATGTTTATGAATTCCTTTATCATATATGAATTGATTTATGATGTCATGATGTTTCAAGAATCCCATTTTTTGTTACATGTGTTATGCGATGATGCATGTTTTATGATTATGTGGCACACATAAGAAAGGATTCATTATAAGATGGGTGGGACCTATATCTCCCTCCAATGCATTGGGTAATGATTTTATATCTCATGAGATAGACATGGCTGGAACAGAAGGTTATTTCAGTTCAGTGATACAGGACTGAAACGAGGAGTGAACTCGGTTCAGAAAGGGACTTTGTCCACTAAGATAGTCTTGGCAATGAGTCATGACTAACAAGAAATGATTTTCCATGATTATGTGTGCATGCCACAAAGTTTCAAGTTTTATGTTATGATTTTGGGGATCTCATTTTCACTTCTATGATTTATTCCATGTTAAGATATTATGATCTCTTTTGCAGGTTTTGATTTTCAAAAAGATATGATATGATTTTTATTTCCTTTATTTTCCCTTGCTGAGCATTTGAGCTCACCCTTTTATGTTTTCTTTTCCCCAGGTCAGGAAGATGGATATTAAGTAGAATATACTAAAAGGGACCCTAGATATGATGAAATAAATGGGAGACACTGTAGAAGATTTATGAACCAGTTGTTTATGTTTCCCAGTTTCTAAAGACACTATACCTATACGGTCCTTTGTGGTTTTGTCATATGTTGTAATAAGTGTGATTCAATTTTGAAGTATTAACAATGTATGTAAAGTGTGGGTCGTTATAAGTAATACCTCTAGGATGAAGGTAGTATAGTTTATAGGGTATTTGGGCAGGGTTTGGCTGAGAAAAATGTCTTTGAAGGTGTGAATTATAGAGAAGGGGAAGTTCCCTTTTATAAGAGGGGTGAGGGGCACCTTAGGAAAAGCTAGAAATATTATTTTATAACAAAATAATTTTCGGTTTCTAATTGCTAAAAATGAATTATTTAAAGTATAAGGTGGGTATGGGTCGAAAAATACTCAACCAATATGTTTTAGATAGGTTTGGGTCACTATATTAACCTTATTTTCTAGATTCAACTCTTAGTTAATTAGTTTGACATTTAGCATGTCTCTTTGTATTTTTATATTATATGGTTAATAAACTTACTATAAACTTACAAGAGAATATAAAGTGGTTAATTAATGATACAACTATAATTATATAAGTTATTTGGCCAAACTTTAGATTTTTAGGAATATAATATCAATTAATAATATAATATTTGTTTTAAAAACCCTTTTATGTCAATTTTGACACTATTTGGTATTTTGTTTTTGATAAATTCATAAAAGCATTATTAATTAAAAAAAATTATTCTAACCAAACTTAACATGACATATTAACCTATAAAATTAGTTTAATTCATAAAAAGTCTCAAATTACATTTATTTGGATATTTATAATATCAATTATTTTAATATTTCATTAATTAGGTAATTACTTCATCATCATTGTGTCATGAATAAATTAAATTATTTAATGTCTAAAAAATATAATTCAAATAACATTATGTAGGAAATGTTTTTATCTTTATAATTAATATTTATAGTCTAATTTATCTTATGTGAAACTCTATATTAAAAATTGTTTAGTTATTAAACTTTGAATTTAACACTTTTAACTCTTCTTTGAATTAAATAATAATAAATGTCCTAATCTAATCCAAGTGGACCAAAGAGGTTCATATTTTATTACTAAGGTTGTTTTTGGTCGAATTACACTTATACAATAGAATTAGGACATGTGTTAGGGTAATAATGATATCATTTTTACCCTTAATTACCCTATTTACTTTTAACTGTGGTAAATAAAAGTAAAAAGTTACTATTCACCAAAATTTATTTTCATATTGTTGAACCACATTTTAATTATTGATATCAACTGTGTCTCTCTGATTTTCTTAATTCCACTCACAGAAGCGGTAAAATTAAGTTTTATGTGAATTTGCAAATTATCCTAGGAGGTGGGTAAAAGACGGTGAAAAGTTCAATAATTTTTTTATTTATCTAAAATTATTATAAACTAACTCCAATGAATTACATTGAACTTATATAGGTATTATGTATCTGTTTTGACCTAAAATAAATTTAAATAAAATAAATAATTATTTAAATAAAAGTTTGGTTTTAAATTATAACTCAGTGTTTCTCACTATTCATCAAAAATTGAAAGTTTTCAGAAAAAATACCAAAAATTCACCCTAAGCTAATTTCGATATTCCGAATCCAAAAATGAAGTCCATTTTGAAAGATAAAATTTATAAAATTTCAAGAAGTGGGTATTACTATTCATAATGGCTAGTTTGATTGGTTGTGGTGTGTTAGAACTCGAAGTTGCGTACAACACACACTATTGTATTATTCAAAGAGAAGTGTACCGTGAAAGCTTGGGGTGTTACAAAATCTATTTTTCATCACCACCCATAATTTATGGTTCATAGAATATATTTAATGATGAAATATTATTATTATGATATCATTAATGTTTTTTAAGACAAATTGGAGAACCTATTAATTATACAATCAATAAATGATCATCATTAATTTAATTATTTAAAACAAGTGTGATAAGTGGAAAATAATTTAGTCAAATTATATAATATTTTCACATCCTTTACTTATTCTTGTAATTACTTTATAATTATAATATATTATACTAATAAAAACTAAATTATATCATTATTCTACTAGTGTAATGATATTGTAACTAAATCACCTCATAATCATCCATTAATCATAGCATGTTCATGAATGGGTTGGTTTGACCACCTACTAGAACAATGTTATGAATTTATATCATAGATGACCATGAGAACTTAATTACTATTATAAAATGATATAAATATTTACATAATGATTTTAATTTTGTTATGGTAAGGTTATATGAACATTTAACTCATTAATTAAGAAAACACCCTTCATTGATTAAGAATCACTGAAATAAGATTATTATAGATTTAATCTTATAGGATAAAGAATAAAATGCTCATGAATAGAAATTTAAACTTAAAATATCATTAAAATTAATCCCTTATAATAACTTTAATGATATAGTAATGATGAACTTTGGAATAATAATAAATAGCTACACCACTTCTACGAAATAAGTATAAACCATTAATGTTATAAACAACCAATGTTGGAAAATAGATAAAAACTAACTATTATATATATGTATGGAATGATTATATATGGGGGATATAAATGGTTTTATATATTAATAAGAATATTTAATATTTAATTAATAAACTTAATTTAATTATTCAATATGGTTGGTGGAAGTTCAGAATGAATCAGGACTAAGGTAATGGTTTGTGCTAACTCAATTTTTTTATATTGAGTTACAATATTTATTTTTGAACTCTATTATTCAATGTTTTATTTATTATACATAATAAATAATTTTATTTGTATTTAATACTTTTCTTTGTGGGTTTAAAATCGTTCCTTATGAACTCATTATCTAATAACTCTTTCCTAAAGATTATACTTTTTGTAAGGGTTTCATATCGAAAGTTTCTTCTTTGAGACATATTTTCTTTTATTCACCTAATTTCATTTTTAAATAGTGTGTATACTTCCAATTTTACATAAAATATCATGAATTATCTTTGTAAGGTCTTAGACTCTGGTATCCCTTCCTTTATGAGTTTTGGGTGTTGGAGGTTCCTAGAAAAGTTTTTAAGGTGTTTTGGTGGGTAAATGGGGAAGTGTGTCTGTGTGTGGGTGGGGGGGGATGCCATTTTTGGAAGGGATATTCCATATAGACCTAGGATATTCTATATGGTACTTTATTGTATCATAGAGATTATGGCTATACCGTAGTTACTTAAGGATCCAGTGTCAAATCCAACATGGCTACGGCATAGTCTCCTGGATACGGCATAGGGTACCAAGATGAGGGTTTTTGAGGATACTACCTTTTCATGGGGTATCTATACCATGGTGTATGGATGTAGTGTATTCCATTACCTAGAATTTATTTCTAAAATGTAGAGAGAGGATAATGTAGTGTGGGGATTTTGGGTAGTTCTCCCAATTCATCTGTGGCTATGCCAAGGACTGTAGGCTATATCATAGTCCCCACCTCAGGAAAATATGATCTATTTGGATCTAAAATATGTTCCTTAGAAACTCTATTTGACCAAGGAAACTATAGAATGGTCACTTGGGATACACTGTAGTATACCATATTCTATGAAGTTCTATGATGTGGTCCCAATAGATTCATCATGATCTTATAAATCTCAGTTTATCTATAAATAACCATGAGGCCATATGAACCCAATTTTCTACCAAAACTCTTTCTCAAACCATAGGCACATTGGAGTGATTTTTGAAGTAATTTGAAGAACCTTTAGATCAGTATTAATCCCTAAATTCTAGATATCAATATGTGGTGATTCGAGGTAGGTTCATCCTATTTTATTGTAGTTTCTTTTCCATTCGATCTCATTTACTACCGTTCTTCTTTCCATGATATGAATTTTGATCTCCATCATTATAATGGAGTTTAATTTTTCATTTTTTGGGGTGTTTATGGAAAAAAATCCTTGGGAGATAATATTTTTCTTACAGGATAAGTGATCGGAGATCCACATTGGTGTTCCATTTTAGTTTCAAGAACATCAGATGTTTGATGTAGGGGATTATTTGATTGTACTTTTTACGTTATGTAAAATCATAAATTGACCATAGTTTATCCATTTGGATGGTAGTGGAATTAACCTAATCAAAGATCAAACCAGATTA
Source organism: Viscum album (assembly GCA_963277665.1). Taxonomy (NCBI): domain Eukaryota; kingdom Viridiplantae; phylum Streptophyta; class Magnoliopsida; order Santalales; family Viscaceae; genus Viscum; species Viscum album. The sequence goes on from OY728140.1 coordinate 2,125,981,765, forward strand.
ATAAATAATTGGTTTATGTTTAGCGATCACATGTTTTTAATGTTTCCACCATGATAAAAAATTTCCTCTTGAATTACTAGATAACATTCTATCTATGTTATAATGATTATTTTTATTATTATTATATTAACATGTTTTTCTTGATGAAATTAGTAAATAATGTAAAGATAATAATTTTGGTTGTTTGGATAAATAATTAAAGAGGAATGTGTAATGAAACTATTGTTCTTATAATTTGATGGTAATCAAATTGATGCACGGCGCATGTTTAATAAAAGTTTTTATTCCTTGTATTAATAGATTTGGATAAATAAATTGAAGCTGAAATGCTTGTTAATGATGATAAGGATAAAAAGGAATGATAATGAGAATTTTTTTCTTCAAATCTTGTTAAAATCAATAAATACTAAGAAGCATGTTTAATTAATTTAATATCTTATTATAACTGATGACTTTGGTTGTGAATATTTGGAACTTGTGATAAGTGAATCAGTTAATTAAAGATGGGATAAAACCATTTTTTTATAAAGATAAATTCTTGGGTATGAGAGTTCCTATTGTTTATAAAGAATGAATGACTTTTGTATAGGGTCATGAGAGCCCATTCACATGTGAAGTATGAATGCCTTGTTGTTAAGGTCCTATTTTCTTGGTGACTTATTTGATTTTTTCTTCCTTATGTGTGATCTAGATATGATCCTTACTATGAAATGTGATGTGAAACTAGGATGACTATTGGATGATAATATATGGGTGGGGAGGCCCATAGGTTGTGTTAGTATTTGATTCCTATGATGGAGAGATGAATGGTGATATGAATATTGGTGGAGGGGATGGAACTAGAGATGATGGAATAGGTTGAATATGGGATTTCCCATTGTTGTGCATAATCTAGATTATTTTTCTTAATGAAACATTTTAATGTAAGGATGTTCAAGTTTCTTGTTTTAACTGAATTCCTTTCCCCACTACTTTAGGAATCTAGATGTGCTTGGTTTCATCTCTTGATTCTATCTTAGAATGTTTTTCTAGAGTATCTGGAATTATGGAATGGTAAATGATTAATAAATGTTTCAACACATGAGGTTAGTGCTTGATGGAATGAAATTTTGATAATCTTAAGAAACCATGGACTCGATTGGATTATGCTTAGAGGTAAAATACTTCACTCTAATGGTTACTGAAATGTAATTTGGAATAATGTTGATGGTTAATTAATGGTTAATGAATTAATTGATGTAAGGTTAAAAGTTTAAAAAGGAATGAAGTAATTTAATGTAAATAATCTTAAATTCTTGTGTTCTTATAGGATATCTAGTTCTTAGTAGTGGCTTCTTGGTGTTCGAGTGATGTTAGCTACAGTTGATTCTAAGAATATTTTATGCACATAGTGTGGTCGTGAGATATATTTTATCTTCTATGTTTTATGATTTCATACACTACCCCACCCATGTCTGTTAAGGTGACTAAAACCCAGTATACTCTAGGAGGGTGTTTTCCACAATATCCTAGTGGGAGGATGGATGAGTGACTACCCCCTCTAGCCCCTCTTCTCTTGGTAGTATTATGCGCTGGTATGCATGGTGGTTAGTTTTCCCCATATATATGTATTGAGGGATGCAATGGATTGTGGTTATTTCAAACACTTATATTTCTATATATAGTATCCAAATGGTTATTAAAGGTATTATGAGTATAGGTTGTGATTTATTGAGGTACCGTACTTAGAGTATGGACTATGATGGATTGAGGTATAATACCTGATGTATGATACACACCATACAATCTATAGTGGATACCAAAAACTAATTTGTTACTGTATTGATATGTGTCATGGGATGAGGTGATGATGTGATAAATGAGATACATCTTTTGATACTTAGACTAATTGTCTTTTGGCTAGATTCTTTTGGAGAGAGATGGATCAGGACATACAACATTGGAAAAGAGCGGAAATCTAGTGGGGAAGTGGTATTATGTTACCCTTTTTGTTTCATTACTATAATATATGATCTATTATATGTGATACTTAATGAGATATATCCATGGTGAGGATAGGAATTTTGTATACCTATTTAGGTGATGGGTTAGCTTTAGTATTGTTCACTGGGATTTATTATGCTTTCTTTATCTTTTACACGAGATGCTCCTGAGAAGATCCTACTGATTATACTATTATTCTCACCCCATGTATATATAAACTATGTTACAGGTCAGTAGGAATAGTTTGGATATCAGACTGGATGCTACTAATTCATGGTTTTGCAGGAGCTGTTTGGGCTTCATTGTTGTTTCCATGTTTATCTTTTAGTACTTATTGTTCTTTATTAGTTTTATTAATTATGTATGACATTACATTTATATACTTTTGGTTTATTTTATCTATATATTTAGGGTTTTATTGTTGTAAATATCATATCTCTCTATTATACATGTTCTCTTATAGGGAATTCCTCCCATTTGTATGTTCATTATACCATCATTTCTAGTTGTCAAAATGGGGTATATTGGAGGTGGTAATCTAGAGTCATTATCTCTCTTCCTTTATTTTTGGTCTAGGAGGGGTACTCTTTGGGGGGATTAGGTTATGATAGAGTGGTATTAAAGGAAGGTTGAGGGATATGATAGAGTTTGAAGTTAGGCATAGGTGAGGACTACATGGGTTGGTATGCAAATGATGTCATCTAAGTTTAGGGAGCAATGAAAATAGGGGAAATAAGTTGAGACATGGGTATTTAGGTCCCCACATAATGTTATGCATGGACCATTAATTTTACCAAGACTATTAAATGAAGGGATATTGGTTATGAGGTAGATACCTAGGAAAGGATTATGAATTATTCTTATTTTCACCTATGTTTTAAATGAGTAGACCTTAAGAATAAGTTAAAACTTAAACAAAGAAATTAATTAATTATTCAATGTTAATTATTTCATATTTTATGTTTAAGTTTATATAACCCTTTTTTTTATTTTATAGGTATGGCTCCAAGTTGAAATCCTTGTCAGGTTCATGCTGAAGATGTTCAGCAGGATGTGCCTGCAGATTATCATAGAGTATAAGTCGATAAAAAAGAAACTTGTAAGAGGAAACTCTAAGATTTTTAGCATTATATTCTATATAAGTATGAGGAATCTATTTCAGACACATTCATAGAGGAATATTTTGTGAACATTGAGATAGATTCCAGTTTGATGCATGATTAGAATAATCACCGAGTATCTTTGTCTTTGAAGATGCTATATGGATCGATGAGGAAGTAGTGGATCTTATTCCTTGGGAATCGAGAATAGTTTGTGGGCTCATGGAAGAATTTTAGGGACCGATTTTGAGCTAATTTTCTTTCTTTCACTATGAAAGTGAATAGTATTTAGGAGCTACTTACCCTTTGACCAAGGAGTTCTAGCATACGTGAGTTCATGATCTATTTTAGGACCCTTCTTTATTATGTATCAAACCTATTTTCAGATGAGGAGGCTAGAGTGAGGAATTTTGAGGAGACTTTATGTCTAGAGATATAGGGCCAGGTCACCCTATTCAAGTTTTCAATATATATTTAGGTGCTTTCAAGAGTAGAGTTTATTGAGAGGATGTTGTCCAGAAACAAATCATCACAATAGGGGAGTTGTCAATAATCCTCAAGAATTAGAGCTATGGTTTGGGGTTCCTAGTTTCTTGGATAGAATAGATTTCAGTTATATAGTTGTACATCCCATCCCTCATCATCTAATTTATTTGGGGGTGGCAACTCTAAGGCCCTTGATAAGGGATTAGATTTGGTTTTTTTCCATAGAGTCTGAGGTCATCATTGTAAATAGTGATTGAACTTTTTGAGAAAAAAATTGTAAACTAGGTGTTCCTATTAATGTTCCTCTATTGAGGCAGTTTTAGCCAATACATTAGTAGTAGGACGCTCAAACTTAGATTCGTAGAAAGGGGATGAGGCAGGCATATGAAATCCTTGAGACGATCCTTATCCCCAAATATCAGAGTGCGACCTTGGAGGCAATTATCATCAGGTTCATAGAGGCCATATAGTAGGTTGTGGTCAACTTCATACCCTGAAATTACTAGATTATGGTGATCCAAATGTTGTTTGAGGCACCCTTTCCTTTTTTTTCTACTTGGGTGTATGTTTTTTAAATTTTAGAGCTACTCACTCCTTTATATCACATACCCTTGTCCATGATTTGGGACTCGAGGTGTAGAGACTTCTATTTCCCTTGAAATTGACTACTATAGTTGGAGGTTGAGATGACTTGTATAAAGTATGTAGATATTGTGAGATGATTATAGGGCAGAACCACACTTTGGGAGTCTTCCTATGTTTATAGATACAACCCTATGACATCATCTTCAGTCTGGACTGTATGTATTTGGTTCTGGATATTGTGGATTTATTTAGTAGGTAGGTAGTGTTATGTTATGTTTATGGAGATATAGAAGTGTTCGTTGGTGATTGAGTCCCTCAGATGGGTTAGAGGCATGTACGGTCCTTGTCTTCCTTATTGTCTAAGCTAATCCCGAGTTCATCGAAGGTTTAACTGATGATGTTTCCTAGGATTATAGAAGAGTACCCTAATGTTTTTCCTATGGAATTTGGGGTGTTACCACCTCGATGGGAAATCGAGTTTGGGATAGAGCTACAATAGGGTGATTCTATGATCTCTATGTCTCTGTATAGGATGAAAAATTCTATGTTTTGAGAGCTATGAGTATACCTCAATGATTTATTATAGTGAGGTTTTGTTTGGTCGAGTGTGTCACCTTGGGGTGCATTGGTTTTTTTGTAAAGAAAGATGATGATATTTTCCATATTTGTATCAATTATCATCACTTGAACTAGGTGATAATGAAGAACTAATATCCTCTTCCATAGATTGATGATTTATTCAATCAGTTAAAAGGGGATAGTTGGTTCTAAAAATTTGATTTGTGGTTAGAATACCATCATATATAGGTGAAGGATGAGGATATTTCAAAGACTAATTTCTAATGTTTTCATGTGTATTATGAGTTCCTTGTGATTCCATTTTGTGTAATGAATTCTCCAGTCATATTCACGGGCTTAATTAATGCAGTGTTTAAAGAGTTCTTGTATTGGTTTGTGGTTATTTTTCTCGATGAAATCCTTGTATACTCTACATCTGAGGAAGAGAATATAGAGAATATGTGTGCCATTTTGGGATTTCTTCTTTGTCAATATCTATTTGGGAAGTTTTCAAAGTTTTAATTCTAATCTCATGATTTTTTTATTTGGGAATTTAATATCCCAAAAAGGAGTAGTTGTGGATCCTTTAAAGATAAAGGAAGTTGTTTCTTGGGAAGCCCCCAAGATATGGAGGTGTGAAAATTACTTGCTCCTATAGGATATTATAGGATGTTTGTAGCTAATTTATCTCAATTTTCAACTCATATGATATCCTTGAATAAAAAGTATCTAGAATTATTTTAGACTAATCAGTTTTAGAAATATTTTAAGTACCTAAAGGAGAAGTTGGTTAAAGCTCCAGTCCTTTGTTTTCCAATAGAGGGAGATTATTTTGAGGTTTTTTGTGTTTCTTTATGTCTTGGATTGGGCTATGTTCTAATGTAGAATAGATCAGTTGTTTCTTATGGGTATTGGAATTTATATCCCCATGAACATAACTATGCCACCCATGATCTCGAGTTGGCGATAGTTGTGTTTTCCTTGAAGTTGCGGTGACATTACCTCATCGATGAGTGTTTTGTGTTTTTACTGATCATAAGAGCCTATGGTATGTATTCTACTATAATGAATTGACATTGTTATAGAAATGGCGGATGTAATTATTATAGTATTAAAACTTTTAGATTTCATATGCACTAGGAATGGGAAATGTTTTGGCCGATGCACTAAGTAGGAAATCACATAGTGATTCCATGCACAAATCTAGGGATTCCCAGAGAGTGATGGAAGAGATCTCAGTGATGCATCATGATATGGGATAGGTTGGAGGTAGATGTTGTCTTTTATAAATTACAGTGAAGTAATGTTTAGTGTAACAGGTGAAGGAGTCCCATCTGGGAGATTTTGAGGTCGAGGTATGGATAGAACGAGTTATTTATTGTGATACCCCTAAAGATTGGTTTGAGAATGATCTTCACCTGGTGTTGTTTCATGGAATGATTTTTATCCCATTGGATATGTTTGAGATAGTTCTATATGATTTATATAGCTCACCCTTGGTGGTATATACTGGTATAAAAAAGATGTACTAAGCTCTAAGAGGGAAATTTTGGTGGTCTGAGTTGAATCAGATAGTTGCAGAGTTTGTGTCTTGATGTTTGGCCTTCCATAAGGTGAAGAATAAGCACCGTGTTCTTGGTGATTTTCTCTAGCTGTTAGATGTTCCCCAATGGAAGTGGTAGGACATCTCAATGGACCTTGTTACTAGTTTACCTTGATCTCAGTTATACTTTGATTATATATAGGTGATAATGAATCGTTTTATGAAATCAAACCACTTCATAGAAATCAGGGAGTAAATATTAGTTGAGGTTTTTTGAGGTAGTATCTAGAGGAGGTGGTGAGACTCCCCAAATTATTAAGGATGATTATATTTGATCATGATCCTCATTTTAGATCCAGTGCATGGAGAGGTCTCAAACATGATTTTGGATCTCAGTTATACCTCAATAGTTCTTTTCATTTGTAGATATATGGTCATCCATAGTTGATTATCCAAACTCTTAAAGACATGTTACGTTCTTGTGTCCTGGATTCTGGTGGTTCATGGATGAGGCACCTACCTTTAGTCGAGTTTTCTTATAAAAATATTTTTCACTATACCATTGGTATGAAACAATTTAATGATTTTTATAAATAAACTTTCCATTCTCTATTGTGTTGGATCTAGGTCAGATAGTCAGCAATTCTCGGGATATAATTAGTGTAGATCATGATAGATATGGTTAAAGTAATTAATGAAAGGATGAAAACAATACAATATCTTCATAAATACTATTATGATCATAGGATAATACCTCTAGAGTTATATTTTGGAGATCATGTGTTCCTAAATGTGACTTCTTATCATGGGCAGTGAAGGTTTAGTCATGGGAATAAGATTTCTCACTAGTTTTTAGGCATTTTGAGGCGTTGGCTCATATTGGAGTCAGGTTGTATGGGATAGAACTTACCCCATAGATGAGTTGTATACACAATGTTTTTCATATGTCATAGCTCCACCGTGACCTTCATGATGACTCTCATATCATTTATTGGGATGATATTGACATTGATGATAATACGAAATTTTAGGAGTGACCTGTGGAGATCTAGGACTGCCAGGAGAAGGTGTTGCATGGGTGTGAGATTCCTTTAGTTCATATATTGTTGTGACATATAGGTATGGTGAGAGTACCTGGGAATGTGATTTCCAAATACACACTCAGTACCCAAAGCTATCTAATTTTTATCTCTCCTATTTTAACATTTTTTATTTATAGATGTTGACCTTTTCTTGTTTATAAAATAGTTTTCTATATTATTTCATTATTGTAGATTTACTATCTTTTGATATATATCTTCCCATGGAGAGTTTTAATGATATTTTTGATACTATTGAATGGTTTTGTGCTTATTTCCCTTGAGTGAGGTGGTAGAGATCTAGTGTAAGCAAGATTCGTGGGAGCTATTTCACAGCGTGGTTGTTCAAACAACCCTTACTATTTTCTCTATGGGTGTGGTTTTTAAATTATCTAGGAATTTAATGATTTTATAGGTATATAATGTAAGTTAAAAAACCCTATTATCCCTTAATTTTTGAGTTTTGGGTGTTGGAGGTTCCCATAGATGGTTTCAAGGTGTTTTGGATAGTAAATGGGGTAAAATAGGGACACCACTTCCATTTTTTGGAAAATCCATGACGTGGATCCCTAGGTTTCATTATAGGGTAGGTGGATATGGAATGGAGGTTATGGATTCACTTTAGTGCCTTGAGTATCCATTGTTAAATCTATCATGGCTTTGACATGGTCTCCCAGCTATGGTGTTGGGTATTGAGAGGAGGGGTTTTGAGGCTACTACATTTTTAGGGTGTAGCTTATTTGTGGTGGATAGGTATAGAATATGCCCTTCCCTAGTATCAAGATATGAAACATTGAGTGATGATGATAAAATATAGGGATTTTGGATAGTTCTTCCAAATCAGAAGTGGCTGCGCCATCACCTATAGAATATACTATAGTTCATCCCCTTAGAAAAATAGGATCGAGCTAGATCTGCACCATGTTCATCAGACACACTCTTTGACTAAGGACACTATGGTGTGGTCCCTTGGGCTATGCCATAGTATACCCTATCTCATGAAGTTATGAAGAATGGTCCTAGGGGATTCTTCTTAGTCTTATAAATCTCAGTTTTCCTATAAATACCCCAAAGTCCATCTGAACCCAGTTTTCTCCAAAACCTCTCTCTCGAACCCTAGATTCCATAGAGTTATTTTCAAAGGCCTTTTTAATAAACTTTTGATAGGGATTAATTCCCTAATTATATATATCAATCCATGTAAATATATGGTAGTTTTTTCTCTTATCGATCTTGTTTTTCTCCCATTCTTCCTACCATGATATGGAGTTTAATCTCTAAATTTATAATGAAGTTTCATTTTTATTTTACAATGAGTTAGTGGAATTATTTTTTGGGAGATTTTAGTTTCCTTGCATGAGAGGTGATCATAGATCAATGTTGATGTTCTATTTCCATTTCAAGAATATCAGAATTTTGGGGTAGGGGATTCATTTCTTATCCTTTTTATATAATGTGAAATCATAAATTGACTATAGTTTAGTCCTTTGAATGGTAGTGTAATTAAACTAATCAAATTCCAAACTGGATTAATAAATAATTGGCTTATTTTTAACAATCACATGTTTTTGATGTTTCCACCATGATAATGGTTTGCCTCTTTATTTACTAGATAACATGCTATCAATGTTATACTAGTTAACATGTTTTTAATTATTGGATTAATAGTTTTTTCTTAATGAAACTGGTAAAGAATTTAAAGATGATAATTTTGGTTTTTTTGGATATAAAATTAAATAGGTATTTGTAATGAAAATATTATTATTTTAATTTTATGGTAATCAAGATGATGCATGTTGAATGTCTAATTGAAGTTTTTATTCCATGTGTTAATAGAATTGGGTAAAGAACTTGAAGATGGAAATCTTTTTAATTCTTATAAGGATAAAAATAAATTACAGTGAAAATAATTTTCATTAAATATTTTTAAATCTAGAAATTGATGGGAATATTGTTTAATTAATTTGATAGCTTGTTATAGTTGATGCATTATGTTGACCATAGTTGGAACCTATGAGAATTTAATCAGTTAATTCAATATGTAATTAAACCAGTTGTTTGATAAAGATAAATGCTTGGGGCCAAGAGTAACCATTGTTTATTAAGGTTGAATTCCTTGTAATTGTGGATCTGAGAACCCATTTTCATGTGAAATATGAATGCCTTGATTTTAGGGCCAAGTTTCCCTGCTGAATTTTTTGATGTTTACTTCCTTATATGTTCTCTAGTTGTGATCCTTGCTATGCGATGTGATATGAGCCTGTGATGGAAAGATGCGTGATGATATGCATGTGGGTATCGGGGATGGAACTAAATATGGTAAAATTATTTGAATTTGGAATTACATACTATTGTTATTAGTATAAACACTTTATATCAATGAATATATATAACCTGTGGGGTTGGTGCTTGCTGGAATAAAATTTTGATAATCTTGAGAAACCATGGACTTGGTTGGAGTATGAATAGAGGGAAAATTCTTCACTTTGATGGTTAATGAAATGTAACATGGAATAATGATAATGGTTAATTAATGGTTAATTAATTAATTAACATAATTATAAATTATTAAAAACTAATGAAAAAATTTAATACAGTTCTTATGAAATTATTTCATGCTTATAGGATATCTAGTTCTTTGGAGTGGTAGTCGAGTGTCCAAGATACATTAGTTGTAGTTGAGTCTAAGACTAGTTTCTTCCCATAGTGTAGTTGTGAGATATATTATATCCTATATGTTTTTTTATTTTATACACCACCCCACCCATTTTTGTTAGGTTAACTGCAACCCAGTGGGCTCTGGGAGGGTGTTTTCCCCAATATCTTGGTGGGAGGATGGATGGATGACTACCACCTCTGGCCTCAATCTCTTCTCTTGGTAGTATTATGTGCTAGTATGAATGGTGGTTAGTTTTTCCCATATATGTATATATAGGGATGTAATGTATTAAATGTATTTCACACACATGTATCTCTAGATATAGTATCCAAATGGTTATTATACGTATGGCGGGAATAAGCTGTGATGGATTTAGGCACCTTACTCGATGTATGTGATATGATTTCTTGAGGTATAATATCCAATGTATGATACACATAATACAAGATATGGTGTATCCCATAAACTAATTGATTAATATATAGAGATGTGGCATGAGATGATGTGATTATGTGATGCATGAGATGCATGGTGTGATACTTAGCCCAAGTGTCTTCAGGATGGCTTTTTTGGAGAGATATGGATTTGGATGTACAACATTAGGGAAGAGAGAAAAACCAATGGGGAAGAAGTAGTGGGGTACCCTTTTTGTTTCATTACTATAATATATTATCTATTATATGTGATACTTGGTGATAGATCTCCATGACAATGATGGGAACCTAGTATACCTGTTTAGACGATGATTTAGTTTTACTGTTGTTCACTAGGTTTTAGTATGCATTCTTTATATTTTTCATGAGAGGATCTGAGGGTATCCTGCTAATTATAATTTTATGATCACCCCACATAAATATAAAATATTTTTCAGGTCATCAAGAGAAGGTTATATATCATGTTGGCTACTACTTGTTCAAGGTTTTGCAAGAGATTTTTGGGCTTCATGGTCATTGTCATGTTTATCTTTTGGTACTTATAGTTCATTTTCAGTTGTGTTAGTTCTGTATGATATTACATAAATGCACTCGAGATTTATTTTATATATACTATTAATATTTTATTGGTGTATCTAACTTATCTATCTTTTCCATATGTTCTCTTAGAGGGAAATTCCTCCCATTTGTATGTTTATTTTACACTTGGTGCTAGTCACCAATCCAGGGACTACTGGTGGTGGGAATCAGAAGTAATTATCTATATTCCTTTATTTCCATCGTAGGAGGGGTAATCTTTGGGGGGGGGGGTTCTATAATATTTATTCATGGTATTTTAACTTCAAATTTAATATCGATGTCTTTCAATGGGTTTTTATTAGTATGTTTCTTAAGTTGTAAGGGTTTTCTGTTCAAAATTTATCTATTAGAGACATGTTTTTATTATACACCTAATTTCATTTATGTTTTGTATATAATACCTATTTTAGATATTATATCATGAAATATATTTTATTCATATAAAATAAATTCTAGTTTAAATCTCTCTCTTTTAATATGATTTTAATTAAATTCTCCTCAAGTTGTAAGGGGTTTTGTTGACTCAAATATTTTTATTCAGTCATAATTACTCCACATTGATTATAATATTTCATGATTGAATTATCATACCATATGATTATTTTATGCTATATTTCCATCTTATTTTTTTTGGTAAATCATGCTTCACATGGAATAATTCTTCCTTGATGAATTTATTATTTTTTTAAAAATAATTCCCATAATTTTTGATGTATTTTTTATCTATATAAATGTTTTTAATTTAAAATAATGTTCTCATTTCACTAGGAGAAACTCAAATTGTTTTTATCTCCAATAATCTTTATATTTCCATTTAATAATTTTAAAAAAAAGTTTGTTTTGATTACTTTTTTATGATGTGGGTTTTTGATAAAGGTATTTCAAAATGTTGAAAAGGTTTTCCAAGTTTTAAAAATCAAATGTTTTATCTTCCAATACACATTCCTTTTTGATAAAATTTATATATTTTTAAATATTTATTATTATAGATTATTTTAAATATTAAATTTTTTAAAATATTTTCACTTAACCCTTTCAAAAATGACTTTTCAAGGAAACCATAACTTTTTTATTTTACACCAAAGATAAAACCACTTTCTGAAAACTCTTCTATAATTTCAAAAACATTTTAAAATCTATCTCTAAAGGATTAAATTCCTTGGAAGTTATTTTACATGAATCATCCTATAAATTTTCTTATCAAATATATTTATGATGTTATTTTTTTAGTATCAAATATTTACATGCTTAAATTCAGTTTTTTTGATACCATATTGAAGTATTGAAAAACTGATTTTTCTTTCCATATGATTTTTATGATTTGATGAATGAAACACATTTCTTTCCCATGGGGTTTCATGATATATTGAATGATTCATGTCTTATAGAACTCATATTTATGTATGATGATGGGTGGGGTCCTATATCATCCTATAATGAATTGGTTAAGTATTTATATCTCATGATATAAGGATGTTAAGAATGGATATTTTGTTTGTTCACAACATGAAGTGTTGATTAGTCACTAAAAGTGGCTAATATTCATTGTTAATTTCTTAATATTAATGTGTTTAAAAGTTCATAAACATCAATTTTAGTCCAATTCAGAAATTGAACTTCATTTCCCATCATTGTGCAATTCATGCTTAAAATGTCAATTTGGGCCCACTCAATAATTTGCTTGTGTAAATTAAAATATTCATCATTTTAATTTGAAATTTTGGGATATGATTGATCACCTTGTTTGGAACATTTTATCTTTTAGGTCCGATGGATGAATCCCAAAGGAAGATGGAGAATTTTGCGCCTGAAGGAAGAAACATGCTGGAAAAAGCATAATGGGCCTAAGGCCCATCAAACAAATGTGGGGCCCAGAAACCAAGCCCAATGAAGCTCAAATTTATACGGTAGAAAGATAAAAATATGAGGATCATTTTATTCAACTGTGGCCGGAGCTAATTCTGATGTTATCATGATGATAAAGGGATCTGAAGTTTAGATTTAAATGGTGGACTCGTCATTAATGCGCAGAAATCCGTTCCACCATTTCGACCATAACTTCCAAACGGTTAAGCTAAATTTCCTGAAATTTTTACAGCTCATAGAGGACACATGGAAGAAGATATTTTATATTTATGACACCTCCGGAATCGGCCTTCTTCAATTTCGAATTCATACGTCAAAATGGAGGACGAATCTGGACAGTTTTCCGGGTCAACTTCGAAATGTCAATTTCCTTTTGACTCTCTTAATTGTTGAGGGGTGAATTAATTGTTGGGGGATGTACCTAAGGCTCCTAATATTCCTATATAAGGAGATATTTGTGAAGGGAATGGGGTGGAATTTTTTTCTTATCATCTTGGATGCTTTGTTTCATTGTAATGTTTTGCTTCCAAATTTCATTTGTAATGTTTTCCATTTCCATGTAAGTTTTTCTTTTTGTTCTTAATCAACTTCTTCTCTTATATATTTTCCATTTCATTTATTAAAACTTTATAATCACAAAGCACAGTGATATCTCTGTGTTGTTGTGAATTAGTTCACACATAGGTGTGAATTTCATTCACACACACACGGAGGAGTGCTCGTTATTTCCGCGGTTTTAATTTCTTCAATCCAATTCTTGTTAGTCATATTCCGCCCACCATTGAGAGTATACCATCAATGGAGGGATAAACCCTTAATGGGTTGATCTTAGGAGGATGCAAAGGCTGGGTTGAATTTTATTTTATGAACGAATTGTTGTTAAATGGATAATTAATTTAAGATATCCATTCTTCAGTTATTTCTACTCTTCATCTTTACTGTGTTTGAGCAAAATAAATTCAATTACTAAATGACCATATACCTCGGAGAGATCATGAATTTGGTTCTCTAAGTGTATAGGGGATTAATAATTGTGTTTAGTAAGCACCAAACCAGAAAATGATGAAGGTAGTGTTATTTTTGAAGAATGGATTCATCAAGAATTAATAAAACCAAAATTGTTTAAAGAAGTAAAATTCATTCAATCCACCCCAAGCATAATCCTAGATCAACCCATTTTCATTAAATTGAATTCACGTAGGTGTCTTAGTGTTATTTAAAACATCTAAATCAAAACCAAAGTTGGCTACTTCATAGCCCATCCTTCACCAAATCATAGCGTCTCAAGGTTACTTCTTCGGTCCCTGTGGACTCGACCCCTACATGTACTACATCGATCGCTTTTACCCGTAGGGTAAATTTGGGTGCCACCAAATTTTGGCGCCGTTGCCGGGGACCCAAGTAAGTACCTTAGACCCAAATCTTCTTTTCTCACCCCAAATTATCTATTCTCACCCTAATTTCTCTTCACTTTTCCCCTTTCTATTTCTGTGTGTCCAAAAAACCCCAAAACTAATTTTCAATCAATTCCAATGGATTATCCTCCAAAATACCCCATCATAAATCAATGTTGTAATCAAGTCGGAAATCAATATTGGGAAACACCTCACATTGGGAATTTCATTGACCAATCCTTAATTGAATACACCACACCAGATGAGATGTACAATCAATGGGATGATGAAGGTTTAAAAGATCAATTTCCATACCTATCAAGAATGATTGAAAAGATGAATAATGAGGAAGTCCATGATGTCGAAACATCTATCAATACTAATCCTGAAACAATTCTTCAAAAATTGTGTGAACAAATGGAAAAAATGAATTCAGAGGTATCAAGTTTTAGACAAGAACTACAAAGCATTGAGACTTATGAAGAACCCATTCCCACTCAGGATGTCCTTTCCACTTCACTTATAGAAGAATCTTGTTTCCCACATAACTCATGTGAATTTAGTAAAGAACCTACTTTAAAATCTTGGAATACAGAGTTGGATAATGAAGAGATTTGGTCAGGTAATTTTGAAATTCAAGATAAAGAACATGAAGGAATTGTTAATGAGTATTTAAATCAGGATAAAATTGATTTCATGAATTCACAAGAGGGAAATTATTCTTCAAGGATTGAATGTCCAGAATATTACACCAAAAATGATTTTTTAGAATCACCAATCACTGAAAAATTGGGAGAAATACCAAACATTGAGCCCATACACACTCCTGAAATTAAACTAGACACTTTTGGGGATGAATCATATTTTCAAACGGAACCAATTCTTTCTAAAATTTTTGGGGAAGAAACCGACTTTCATTCAAATTGCCAATCTTCATTAGGAAATTGCAATCAACCAAAACTCAAAATCATCACCCTTCATTCCCCAAACAAGAATTACATCATAGGTGATACCCACGACCATAATTTATTCATTCATTCTTCTCATGAAAGAAATAATGTTAGATTGAACCTTGACGTCTTAGGCAAGACAAAAAATGCAACTAGATCAACCATTTCTGACATTCCTTGTATCTTCAGATTTATTTTAGAACATGGATTTATACAAGGAAACGATTCTAAAAAAACAATCAATATCAATCAAGTTGAAGTGGAGAAAGATGGGTTAATTAAAATGCTGAAAGTTGGAATTGGATAAGTTGGGGGGTAAAAGTCGAGCCAACGACGTTAAACAAAAGCGCTGCATGGGAGGCAACCCATGGTTTTCATGTTTTATAATCATTTTGAATCATTTTATTTTTCATATAATAAATTACCATAGACTGTTGACCTGTTCTTCTTTTATGAGTAAGTATGGGTATGAAAAGGGAGCACCGTATTCATCCGTGTCACGCGGTGTGATCCCTGAGTAATACCTTACCCAGAAATTTAAAGAAGACAATGTATCATCAGTTTATTTTATTTATGTTTTTGTAGGTTTAAAAAAAAAAAAATTTATTAGACTCTTGACCTGTTCTTCTTTTATGAGTATGGATGGGTATGAAAGGGGAGCACCGTATTCATCCGTGTCACGCGGTGTGATCCCTGAGTAATACCTTACCCAGAAATTTAAAGAAGACAATGTATCATTAGTTTGATTTAAAAAAAAACATGAAAATGATGGTACTTGGAATTAAATAAATCATTTTGTTGTTTGTTTTGTCTTCTTTGTCCTTCTTTTTATGGTTCAGGAACTATTTTGGGTGATACATGTTCAATCAAGGAGGTGCCTACATCCCCAAAGAGATCAAAGGAGTAATTTGGAGCATCATGAACCTCAACTTTAAAAACCAGGTGAATTTGTTCCATGTTTTTCATTCTCAATTTTATCTTTGAATTCCTCTCCTACCCCCTTCTAAGTTTTTTTTCTTTAAACACTGGGGACAGTGTTATTCTAAGTTGGGGGGGGGGGAATAAAAAATGATTTTTATTTTGAATAAGAACATGCATGAAAAGAAAAATTCCATTAACCATAAACATGATATAGACACATTGCAAACTCTAAAATTGGATATCAAATAAATTTTGCATGCCTTGATTCTGATTTTAATGCAAGTTTAAGTTCATGAGCATAGTTTTTGGAAAGTGCGGTTGTCCAATGTGATTTTTCAAAGTTTACATTTTCATCCTCTTAATAAAAATGCCACAATGCACGTCTTTTGGATTGTGGGTGTAAATTTGAGTTCTTGGATCCCTTTCGTTATAGCATAGGGTTCTGGGGTCACTTTTAGTTTAATTTGAGTATCCAAAAAAAAAACAAAAAAAAAAAAAAACAAAAAAAAAAAACAAAAAAAAAACAAAAAAAAAAAGACCACATAGAGCAATGTTTTGACAAAATGCGTGGCGTCCGACACTTGGGGATCGTGACTCCATAGTTGTCTTGCCCAGAGTTAGTCTTTTCATATCTATTGTGGTTAAAAAAAAAAATAAAAAAAAATAAAAAAAAATGGATACTCATCTTAAGGTTTAATGTGATTCCCACCTAGCGCTTCCATTTTTTCCCCTTGAACAATAAAATGGGCCCCATATCTTTTATGATGCACAACACTTTATCATGCTTAATTGGAATTGGATGAAATGTGGCGATGAATTTGAACAAAGGAATGGGCTTGGGCTTGGGATATGCTTATGGACCTAGCTTGTTTTAAATGATTTTGATGGGTTTTCATAATTTTTTTGGTATTAGATATTTGGGTGAGTAATGTGTATTTAAATGTTTTTTGGAAAAGGGGATTTCAATTTCATATTTGTAATTTATTTTGCTCGGGACTAGCAAAACTCAAGTTGGGGGGTGTGATTAGTCACTAAAAGTGGCTAATATTCATTGTTAAGTTCTTAATATTAATGTGTTTAAAAGTTCATAAACATCAATTTTAGTCCAATTCAGAAATTGAACTTCATTTCCCATCATTGTGCAATTCATGCTTAAAATGTCAATTTGGGCCCACTCAATAATTTGCTTGTGTAAATTAAAATATTCATCATTTTAATTTGAAATTTTGGGATATGATTGATCACTTTGTTTGGAACATTTTATCTTTTAGGTACGATGGATGAATCCCAAAGGAAGATGGAGAATTTTGCGCCTGAAGGCAGAAACATGCTGGAAAAAGCATAATGGGCCTAAGGCCCATCAAACAAATGTGGGGCCCAGAAACCAAGCCCAATGAAGCTCAAATTTATACGGTAGAAAGATAAAAATATGAGGATCATTTTATTCAACTGTGGCCGGAGCTAATTCTGATGTTATCATGATGATAAAGGGATCTGAAGTTTAGATTTAAATGGTGGACTCGTCATTAATGCGCAGAAATCCGTTCCACCATTTCGACCATAACTTCCAAACGACTAAGCTAAATTTCCTGAAATCTTTACAGCTCATAGAGGACACATGGACGAAGATATTTTATATTTATGACACCTCCGGAATCGGCCTTCTTCAATTTCGAATTCATACGTCAAAATGGAGGACGAATCTGGACAGTTTTCCGGGTCAACTTCGAAATGTCAATTTCCTTTTGACTCTCTTAATTGTTGAGGGGTGAATTAATTGTTGGGGGATGTACCTAAGGCTCCTAATATTCCTATATAAGGAGCTATTGGTAAAGGGAATGGGGTGGAATTTTTTTCTTATCATCTTGGATGCTTTGTTTCATTGTAATGTTTTGCTTCCAAATTTCATTTGTAATGTTTTCCATTTCCATGTAAGTTTTTCTTTTTGTTCTTAATCAACTTCTTCTCTTATATATTTTCCATTTCATTTATTAAAACTTTATAATCACAAAGCACAGTGATATCTCTGTGTTGTTGTGAATTAGTTCACACATAGGTGTGAATTTCATTCACACACACGGAGGAGTACTCGTTATTTCCGCGGTTTTAATTTCTTCAATCCAATTCTTGTTAGTCATCTTCCGCCCACCATTGAGAGTATACCATCAATGGAGGGATAAACCCTTAATGGGTTGATCTTAGGAGGATGAAAAGGCTGGGTTGAATGTTATTTTATGAACGAATTGTTGTTAAATGGATAATTAATTTAAGATATCCATTCTTCAGTTATTTCTACTCTTCATCTTTACTGTGTTTGAGCAAAATAAATTCAATTACTAAATGATCATATACCTCGGAGAGATCATGAATTTGGTTCTCTAAGTGTATAGGGGATTAATAATTGTGTTTAGTAAGCACCAAACCAGAAAATGATGAAGGTAGTGTTATTTTTGAAGAATGGATTCATCAAGAATTAATAAAACCAAAATTGTTTAAAGAAGTAAAATTCATTCAATCCACCCCAAGCATAATCCTAGATCAACCCATTTTCATTAAATTGAATTCACGTAGGTGTCTTAGTGTTATTTAAAACATCTAAATCAAAACCAAAGTTGGCTACTTCATAGCCCATCCTTCACCAAATCATAGCGTCTCAAGGTTACTTCTTCGGTCCCTGTGGACTCGACCCCTACATGTACTACATCGATCGCTTTTACCCGTAGGGTAAATTTGGGCGCCACCAAGTGTGAGCATTTTTTTGTTCACAATAAGAAGCGTGAACATTTTTTTTGTTCACAATATAAAGTGTGGGATTTTTTTGTTCATAACATAAATCATGGAAATTTTGTTTGTTCACAACATTAACCATGGGAATTTTTTTTGTTCAAAATATAAATCATGTAATTTTTTTATCCATAGCATGAAGCATAAACATTTTTTTGTTCATAATGTTATAATTTCTATATGATTATGTTTGAAACAAAGTTATTTGTTATGATATGTTTCAAGGACATGTTAAATTTACATGAAATATGCCTAAGATTATTCTCCATAGTTCATGTTTATTCACTCAGGTTTCCACACTCTTAGACCATGGAATATGTTTTCTCTTTTGAGATTAAATGATTTTATATCATGGATTATGAACAACTCTTATTATTCCATGTTAAAAAAAATATTTCTCCCCTAATCATTTTTTCTCATATTCTTGTGATATAACCCTTGATAAAATATTGATAAGTATTCCCTTAATGAGTGTTTAAGCTCACCCATTTCATATATTTCTGTTCCCCAGGATATAAAAATGAGTATAACCTAGAAGATGACTAGATGTGGATCTAGTGGGGTTCGAATGTGGAAAAATGTTCACACATATTTTAAAATAAGTTGCTTATATAATTAATCCTAAAAGGCACTAAACCTTTCAGTCCTCGGGTTGTGCGAAAATTTGTGAGATGTATTATCTAAAACATGGAATCAATGTATTATTTATGTATGTTTATCTTAGGTTTATAATATTAATTATAGATTATTATTAATTAAATCATCAATCACATTATTATTAATTAAATTTTTATTATTTATTATTATTAATTATAATTAACAACATCATTATTTATAATTATCATTAAAATTATTATTATTAGAAATTATGCCGATAAGGCATCCAGTTAGTGGTATGTTTTAGAAAATTCAACTCAATGGTCTCAAGTATGGGTCATGGGGGAAACATAGTTCCCATGCAGTAGGGGAAGGCTAAACACATGTTTATCCTTATACAATTTTTATAGGGGTGCATTTCTTTTGGTAACCACCACTGCATTTAAATTATAAAAACTGTTCTCAATTGATTCACCCGCTTCTCAATGGAACAATTCTATCATAGTAACTTTAATTGGTATCTGAGCAGTTTACCTTTATTGGATTCAACCCTGTATCCTACCCTAGGGGTCTTATGATGCCTTTTGGATTTAATTCTTTATGGGGGGGGGGGGGAGGGGGGGTGATATCCGATGACCCCCTAATAGGATAAGGTTTTATTATTAATTAAATTATTAATTTCATTGTTAATTAGTATCAATTTCATTGTTAATTATTATTAATTACATTATTAATTTTATTAATAATATTAATCATTACTAATTATTATCAATTAAATTATTATTGATTATTAATTATCATTATTACTTAAATTATTATTATTTATTATTATTTTTTATCAATTTAATAATTAATTATTATTAACTATAATCAATTACATCATTAGTTATTATTAATTAAATTATTATGAATTATTATTAATTATTATAAAATATGTTATTATTAATTATGTTATTTTCTCTCTCTAATTTTTTTTAAATGGTCATTCCTTTAACAATGGGAAACCAAGTCACATAAATTAAAATGATAATCCAATATAATCATTCACCCCCTACTAAGGGTGGACATAAATTGGTTTGGTTCCGTTTTGATTTGAAACCAAACCATACTATAATTTGAAGTTTGGTTTTTAGAAACACCAAACTAGACTAAAATTTTTAATTTAGTTTTTACACATAATAAATAAACCTTTTAATAGTGTTTTTCTTAAAATTAGAAAATTTATAAACTATTAATTGATGGTTTGGTTCAATTCTAATTACAGATTAACATATTTTTTATACTAGCATCCTAGATATTGATCCATGATATATTTTAATGATTATCTAATAATTTTAATTAAATTTATATATAATCATAGAAATTGTGAAATGATACCATCCTTGACCAACTATTAAAATATTTTTTTATAAAAATAAATTTATCCTATAATTGAAGACCATAATTCCAATGGAAACTGAAGTACTTAATCAAAAAAAGTAAACAAGTTTTAAATTCCATAATGAAGTTTCTAGAAAATTATTATTTTTAAATAATAGATGCAATTTAGTTTAATAGGTGTGGTTTTATTTGGAACTTGAAATTAATCATAAACTATAAGGGTCCGTTAAATTCACACCACAATCCAAACTGCAAAAAAAAAAAAACACCTCTATTTTTGGTTTGGTTTGATTCAATTTTATGTTTGGTTCTATTTATGTATTTTTTCCCACCCCTAATACCAGCCTTTATAACAAAATGAATCAAAAGGACCAACCATCATTTAAAGGGTATTTGTTGGAAAGTGTTTTGGGTGCTTTACACTAAGACAATGAAGCCATGGACCAGATAAAGAAATAAAATTAATGAAAAATGATAAAATGGTCATATAGGAATACCTAAAAGTGAGTTGGTCATGACAATAGTAAACCACTATAACTTTGTATTTTCTCCCACTCAATCTTGGACGAAACAATGCACCAAAAATTTGGTACACTTTAGCTTCAAACCATATATCATTGTCTAAGATCCCATCCTACATACCAAGTAAATAAAAAAAATAAGATAAGACACTTTAGTGACAAGGTCAGTGACATCTAGGGAATAAAAAAAAAGGCCAAGACATCAAATGAACTTCATCAAGGAGAAAAAAACCAAAATTGGTAATATATTACATACTCAAAAGATATGGATCAATCTAAAAATTCAATGACATTAGGGATAACTGATAAAAGTAAATGGGTCACTAGGAGAAACAAGTTGGATGAGGAAATGGTGGAGGCTATGAATGTAGTGGAAAGAAGTCTCCACTAAGGACCAACAACCATGGACTGAAATTAGGGGTGTATGGATTACAATGAGAAAAACTATGATTGGTGACTCATTACAGTCAGTGACACCTTGATACAAAATCACTAGAAAATCCCACACTATGAGGATCCCCTAGGAATCCATTGAGGAGAGTATGGCCCCACTCCCTTGACCACTAACCAATTGATCCCTATGTTCATGATCTTCACCCATTGAGATCCCCTAATTTCCTTATAATGATGATAAGAGTGACCCCCTTATAATACCACCTCCAATAGTTCATGGGGTGGTGACTAGGTATGAGGGTATACAATATACAAAATAAAGGCATTACCTTTATAATTCATAAGAATATATAAAGAAAACCACCAACTCCATAATGTAAATGAAAACCAATATCCCAATATTCATGTAATTTCATAAAAAATCCAAGTATCCTAAATAAAATACCAATGAAAAACTCCCACAATATCAAACCCAATAAAAGTTCCAAGATTCGAGTAAGTAATGTCCATCTCATTCAGAAAATCCATCTTGGAAGCCTAAAAACATATTTATTTATATAGGGGTAAGAATGTATGTATACTCAGTAGGATCCTTTTAAAGGAATCTTGTGTAAATGTGTAAGAAACATACTAATTAAATAATGTATAAAAATAAAAACTAACATTCTTCTAATCTATGCTAGCTACCACCCAAAATCACTAAGACTCACCCTTCCATATAACCACATTACCACACCACACATCACAACCATGACCACATCATCATCATTACCACATACCGAATACCATATCATACCCCATCATATCTTAATATCATATCCTCATCATAATAGGGTATCATACAAATGAAATATATTAACCTCATTCCCCCCCACTATCCATGACCCCTACCATATACCACATCCTTTATCCCATCATCATCCCATCATCATTATCTCATCATCATCATATCATCATCATTGTGACATCAATTAATTATCATTTTCACTATAAACTCTAGATATTAAAACCCATGAATAATAACTCAAATCCATCACAACTAATACTATATCTAGAATAGATATCATGGAAGATATAATAGTCACCCATCTGTTCCCTCACCCCCTGGATGTTGGAGAAAACACCCAGAACCAAAAATATCTGGACATCAATAAGGTGATATGAATCTAGTGGACTATGTATTAAATCATAAGGAAAATATTACATATAGTATATTAACACACATACACAACCAAGGCTTCATACCAAACAACACCACTAATCCCATAACCATCACCACACCATCAAAACTATTTTTACTAGCACCCACTATCATATCTAAAATATAAACCATCCCACATTTCACACAAAATAGCCATAATATTCACAATTTCCCATTTAATCATATCCATACTACTTAAAATATTACCATTTGACCATCCACATTACATTTATTCTGCCATTAATTTATCCATATTTAATTTCAAATCATTTGTTAGCCACCAACCACATTTATCCCAACCATTACCCAATCATTTCAAACACTAATAATTTATTACTATCCCACTTATTATTAAATTACATCCCAAAACCCAATAAAATTACATTATTACCTTTCATATTGCACACCACTAGGAATCTATAACATAAACCCACTACACATAAGAAAACATCACATGAACCACCCCGCAATATAAGCTATCGACCCCCACAACTACCTTAAAACCATTTCCTTTCCACATCATTAACCATGCCACCATTTCCAAACCACATAACAACCCATTAACTATTATCATTCTAGTAAACATATTTCCACATTCCAACCATGTAAAACCATCCACCACAACCCCTACCAAATCCACACTAATCATAGTAATATAAAAAATATACCAACAGTTAAAATCAAACAATTTTACTAACATACCAATTCTAGAATTACACTTTTTAAAAACATGAAATTATATTTTTTTAAAACCTCTTGAATGATAGTAATAACCTTATATACAGATTCTACACAAAAAATTTATTACAATTTTTAAGTAATTAAATTTTTATGAAAGGATATCCAACAATTTCTATAGTAGAAAATAAGATTCACATACCAAAAACATCAAAAAACCATGAACCATAAGAAATTTCCTAGAATCACTTAAACACATGTGATTAACCCCTTCCCTTAAATTTAATTTAGAAAATTTCATTAAATTCATTAATTTAATTCTTAACATCCACCTAAATGAAGTAAAATCATGGTAATTCTATAATTACACATAAATAAAAGGGATAATTCTCAAATCACCCACCTCAAAAAAAGCTTCAATAATCACAATGAAAGAATAAGAGGAATAGATGAATTAATGCCAATATCATGATAGGAAAACCCCAATAACCTAGATCAAAATATATACCATCAAATAAAAGACCTAAAGGCAATAAAAACTAGTTGAACCACTTTTCGAACCTCTCTAAGATGAAGTAAATAGAGAGAATCCAAGAGATGGGAATAGAAACTCACATAAGATAGAAGATTATTGATCCCACAAATCTAAAAATCAAAATCCACCAAATAGGGATCAAAGATCTCAAAAAATTAACCTCTGATCACATGGAATTTGGGGAGAAATAATGGAAACTAAAATAATTCAAATCGGATTTTGAATTTATATCAAGACTAAAAATTTAAGGCATCATGACATGATAGGATATGGTCACACCATGATAGGGGTAAATTAAAAAAATATCTAAAATCCATGCCATGATATACCTTATCTACCAAATTTAAACCTTGATCAACTCTTTAAATTTTAATATATATGAATAAGGTGATAGTGTAACCAATTTGGTCATGATATGATTCATGGTCCCCCAAAAGACATGGCACAACCCCTAAACATTCCATGATTCAAAATAAGAACCATGGAGTAACAATGCCCAAAATGGAAAACCATGAACTCAGCTGCCCTGGGAATAATTCCATGATGGTTATATCCACATCACAATGGATACTGATGAAAAAACAATAACTCCCTAAGTCCCTTAATTCCATGATTGAATACCCTAAATACATGACTAGAAAAGATATTAAGTCAATATGTTGTATTTTAAACCGACACATAAGGATTTATTTATGAAACATATGTTATTAACTTTATTGAAATTCCATTTAAAACACCACATGTAAAAATAGATCTCACTATGACACAACCATACTTTTTCTTTGGGACAACATGACCCCCAAATCCTGTTACCTACACTCCACATAGTGACACACAAACCATGTCGTAACTCAACCATTCATGGAATGAAACTATCGATCATAGAACTTACATATATTACAACCAACCCTTGATAATGTTGAAACCATTTCCAAGCCGTGAAATCTCCCTTCTAAAATAATTCTTTGATCTAGAAACAACCCACTTCATACTACATTGTCTCAACACCTCAAACATACAAAATACATAAAGTAATGGGTTGTATGGTTCAAGCTATTATGTTATATATATATATCAAATGATTATCGTCCTCAAGAATCAAAACCAAACCCAGGAGGAAAAACTACATATACCAAACCCAAACACTCATCAAGATATACCTATCAAAGAGAACAATGACATCATTGAAGCACAATTCAATACATGAAATAAATAATCTAAATCAAAATAGAACCAAAAAATCATATCAATATCATAGAAAAACAATGTTCAAAATAGCTTAGGGTATTGGGAATAAAAATGAAACTCATGGTACCACATAAATTCATCCAAGACACCATGCCTCTATAAAACATAAAACAAGGGAATAACACACCCAAAACACACCTTATCTCAATGATCTTGAATCTAAATTGAATGATCTATGAATGTCATGATATCCTTTTAATCCAACTCTCCTAATAAATTACATAAGAGTCTTAATGAAGATATTGATGAAGACATGACACATGGAAAATATTTTCACTCTAAAACAATTATGGGGGAAGTGATAATCAATATTCCACCTTATTAATGGGCTCTACAACTTCAAAAAGTCTAATAAACTAAGGAAAAATATTACTCCCTCAACCAAACCTACATCACTTATGATGGGGGGAAACCCTTGGGAATACATGACCTCTAACCTTGATATATAGTGGTATCCTCCATCGATATTCATAAGTATTATAATGGTCTTGTACCACATTCATTAACCCTCAAATCATATATGCTATCTCATTCATGCTATGTACCACATCTCCAAGGACCGTGGGTTCTCTGGACTCAATCTAGCATAACAGAGATCTAAAAGGATGTATATACAATTCCTTTAATGGAGCCACGATAATAGAAGAGTTATAACTATTATTATATGGAAACACAACCAAGGGAATGTGTTTCACCAAAAATCCACTAAAATATAAAATATTTCCCCACAATATATCTTCTAGTGTCTGAATGGTCTGCTTCATACAATCATCTATTGAAGATAGAAGGCAGTGATAGGGTATATATGGGATCCAAAAGCATGTTGAATACCACCCCAGATTCATGAGGTAAAATGAGTTCCTAACTAGAGATGACATTCCTTATCACCATGTGAATATTTAGTATCTTAAATGTATACCTTATCTCCAAAAAATCCCCAACACTAGACTTACTAATCACAAAGAAATGAGCTTAATTACTTAATTAATCAATAATAAACCAAATAGTGTCACATCCTACTTGATCTTGAGGAAACTTGATGATGAAATACATTTAAATTTACTTACACTTAAACTTGGGGACATATGATGGATGCAATAACCTTCCAAGAACATAATAATTTTCCTTTACCTACCGACATACCAAATATCATGATATGAACTCCACTACAAACTAATTCATACCCATACCCTAGAATTGAATCCTCATAGAATGATATATCTTGGATATACTAAGATTCAATAACGAGGGAGAGATATGAAATAAAAAAATAACCACCTCACAGATCAAAAATAGGAAAAAAAAATATCCCACACAACAACATCTGATGTTGATTATCCTATGACTATCCCTTAGAAGCATCATTATGAAAGATGTGATCCCATATCACCTCTATCTCCATGTATTCTTAAAATACTATAATAAAGCTTACTAAAATTCTATCTACCACCAGCATAATACACATTGAGATGCATCACTACACACTCCACCATCACTCTCCAAGAATCATTAGAGTCTAAAATAATATCTTCTAAAGACTTTATACTCATCATGTCAATAACTAAATTCCATTTCATCAGGGTGTAAGAGATCTCAAAGTCATAGTCCTATAATAACTACATCCACCTGAGTTAATGATAATTAAAATCCCACTGAGAAAATATATACCTCAAGATCTTGTGACATGTAAAGACCATAATGTGTTTTTCAATGAGGTAATACCACTGGTCTCTCCCAAATTTACCCAAGATTTTAGGGTTAAGCGGTCTCTTGTAGTTTATCTTGGGTTGCCGAATCCTCAGAGACCTAAGAAGAAACCTATAGACATGTACATTCTATGGACTATTTTTGGCTATTAAGTGTAAAAATTTGGTTTTATTTTAGATAAGTTTAATTGAACACTAAAATAATTAAGTGAATTAAAATTAATATAATGAGTTAATCCTTGGTTATTTCTTGGGGTGGATTGGATGAATTATTTTTTCAATTATTTCAACTTCTTATATTTGAGATGGGTTCATTTAAGGAGATCAACCAACATCATAATTTACTTGTTTAATTCCTACACAACCTAATACTAATAACCTATACACTTGAAGTACCAATGTTTTGAGCACTCTAAGATAAAGGTTCGTATTAGCACTTAAAGTGTGTGGCCTTAAATTCAACAAGGACGAAGAAGTTTAAAGATCGTCAAACAAAATTATCAATTAAAATAAGTGATTAGAAATTAATTGAGTGAGAAATAACATCCAATCCAGACCCTTGCTACTCCCTTGGATCAAAACATAATTTGGTTATCCCTCCATTGATTCTATGGTTTCAATTGAAGTGGGAAGTAGACTCATGAGGGAGGAAAATGAGAAGTAAAAAAAAGACAATGAAATAACGACCACTCCACCGTTCTGTGATAATTTCCCAAGGTTTGGTGTGAATAAATTAACACCTTGAGACAACGGTATCAACGTGATATTAATAAGAAAATAATAAAAGGATAATAATAACTTTTACTAAGAAACTAAGATGAATTGAACAACTTACATGAGAAAGAAATGTGATTACAAACACAAAGCAGTAGCATAACACTACAATGAAACCAAGCACCCAAGATGATAAAATAATCCACAAAAAATGAATTAAATAGGAATTTCAAGAGTATTGGGTCTAGATACCAACATTACAAAGGATCCCACTTGAGTATGGTAGGCCTAGGGTGGTGGAAAGTAAGGGAGAGGAGTCTTTTCCACCCTTGACCCGAAGTTGCAGCCAGCTTGTATCCACTGGACAGAGGTGCCTAGATTATCTTTTAGATGAAAAAATTAGAGTGTTACATAGAAGAAAAAAATTAATCTTAGTATGTATCCTTCATCTCTATAAAATTTAATCCCAAATGAATTTCTGTTTGTAGAGATATGATTAAATTGGTGGGCTATTTTTCTAGGCTGTAGAATCTATCCCAGAATTTTATCTCCAACTTGGGCCACCTATAAATCCATTTAAACATCCAAATTAGCTTTGAACACTATTTAATGAAATGTTCCCCATGATTTCCTCTATATTCATTTAAATTTTTAGAATAATTGGGCTTGAATACTAGCTGATACAGTCTTGTTATTGAGTTACTGTCCAGTTTACTTTGCCCAGAATGTGTTGGCATGAAATCCCATTTTGGTGGTATTCCAATGTGAATCTTCCAATAATCCAAAATTATGAATTGTTACCAATGTAATGAGAAACATGAAAATAAAATATGAGAATAAAATCAAGAAAATTTTCTATTTTAGGAGGTGTTAAAAATGTACCATGTAATAGTGCATTTTAAAAGGGAATTACAATCATAATGTTAATTAATGTTTAAAGTGTAAAATGAACTAAAATTATGTTTACGAATAATAAAGAACATGAATATTATATATATTAACAATTAAAATTATCTTCATTCAGTGGATAATCACACCCCCAACTTGAGTTTTTCTAGTCCCGAGCAAAATATATCTCAAAAATATGAAATTCGATTTTCCTTTTCCAAAAACATTTTAATACACAATGATCACCAAAAAGCCTTATACCAAAAAATAATTAAACCCATAAAATCTTTTAATACAAGATATTTTCATAAGCAGATATCAATCCCAAGACATTTCCTTTGTTCAAATTCATCGCCATATTTCATCCAATATCAATTAAGCGTGATTATGTGTTGTGCATTGCGATAGACATGGGGGTTAATATTTATTAAATGGGGAAATGATGGAAGCTCTAGGTGGAATCACATTTAATATTAAGATGAGTATTCAATTTTTTATGTATTTTTTTATTTTTATATTTTTTGGCAATTTTTCCATGGTAATTGAAATTGCACTCAATAGAGTCAATCCATGTAGTAAGACTTTGCTGATGACTCCTATCCTCAAAGACCTTAGGGAACCAAGTGAACCCCACATACTCAAGTATAATATCAAGTTAAATTAGTAAAAAAAATTCAAATTACCATAAATAGAGATAAAATTACTAACTCTAGGCCATAAAACTATGGAGTCACGATCCCCAAGTGCTGAAATACACACATTAGATCATTTCATTGATCTATATGCAAATTTATTGTTTTTTTTGTTTTTTTATTGAATACTCATATTAAAACTAAAATGATCACCAAACCTATTTTATTTATTTGGGGGAACCCATGAACTCAAACTAATACCCCACTATCCAAAGGGCGTGCATTGTGATCTTTTTTTATTTGGATGAAAATATAAATGATGAAATTTCACATTAGATAGCCATACTTTCCAAAATATATGCTCATGAAATTATACATGGATTAAAATAAGAATCAGGGCATGCTAAATTATTTGATATTCAGTTTCAAAGTGTGCAATGTGTAATATCATGTTTAAGGTTAAAGAAAATTTTCCTTCCACACATTTTTTATGCACACAAAATTAATTAATTAATTAATTATTTCTTTCTTTTCACCCTCAACTTAGAATAAAATTATCCCCAGTGTTTAAAGGAAATAAAATTTATAAGGGGGTTAGAGGTATATGAGAGGAGTTATGAAAGGAATTTGAAATATTAAATATGGAACAAATTCACCTAGTTTTTTGAAGTTGAAGTTCACGACACTCCTGATTACTTCTTTGATCTCCATGTCACTCAGAGAAGCCTCGTAAATAGTGATATTTTGTGTTTGTACACCTGAAGGAAATATGAATTACCTAAAAATACATCAATCTCAGTAGCCCTTGAATCTTACACACAAACACAATTAGAACACAATGGTAACCCCTTGAGGTTCCTTTAAATAAATAAAAACAAAAGGAAATAAAAAAACGCACCTCTTTATTTAAGCATAACAAAGACCAATACTAGAAACAAGTAAAAAATCAGAATAATATATATATATATATATGTGTGTATATATAAATTTTAAAATATAAGTATATATATAAATAAAATAGAATAAGGAAACACTATAAGTCATAGGTTAGTCTAAAAACACATAAAAATAAAATAAACTGATGATACATTGTATTATTTTTAAATTTATGGGTAAGTTATTACTCAGGGATCATGCCACGTGACACAGATAAATATGGAGCTCCCCTTTCATACCCATCCATACTCATAATAGAAGAACAGGACAATAGTCTAATTTTTTTTAAATATCAAAATGATTCATTAATCCTATTTGAAAAATAAAGATGATTCAAAAAGATTGGAAACATGAAAACCTCGAGTTTCATCCCATGCAATGCTTTTGTTTAACGTCTTTAGCCTGAAATGGATCCTAAATCTATCAATTTTTTTTGGGTTCATAGGTTGGCTCATTTAACTCAACCTTAGTTTCCTATTTATTGAATGATTCAATGAATTGTTTTAACCTATGACCATTGACCTTGAAAATGTGACCAATTGTGGGATCCTGAATCTCTACTACCCCATGGGGGTACACATGATACACCATGAATGGACATGACCATCTAGACCTTAACTTTCCTAGGTGTAAATGAAGTTTTAAACTATAAAAGAGCACAAAATTTCCTAGTTCAAAGTTTTTAACTTTGAGATTCCTAGATTGGTAGGCTTTAACTCTATCTTTATTTATCCTTGAATTTTCATAAACCTCTATCCTAAGTTCCAAAAGTTCATTAAGATCTAATTTCTTATTTGTTTCGGCCAAAGAAATGTCGAAATTCATTTTTTTGATTTCCCAAAATGCATAATGATAAATTTCAATAGGTAAATGACATGATATTCTATAAACCAACCTATATGGTGAAATTTCTAGGATGGTTTTAAATGCTATACGATATTCCCAAAGGGAATCCAAGAGTTTCTCGAACCAATCTCTCCTAGAAGGATTAATAGTTTTTTTTTAAGAATTTGCTTAATCTCCTTATTTTCTAACTCATATTGACCATTGGTTTGAGGATGGTACTCAGTGGAAACTTTATAAGAAATACCATACTTAGACACGAGTGAAGAGAATGGGAGGTTGCATAAATGGGTTTCTCGATCACTAATTATAACCCTTGGAATTCCAAATCGAGAAAATATGTGATCTTTCAGAAATCAGATCACAACATGATGGTCATTGGACTTGGTGGGAATGGCCTCAACCCATTTCAAGACATAATCAATAACTAAGAGGATGTAGAGGTATCCCCTAGAGTTTGGGAAGGGTCCCATGAAATCAATTCCCCAACAATCAAATATTTCAATGACCAGAATGAGAGTGAGGGGAATTTTATTCCTTTTGGTAATGGATCCTAATTGTTGACACTAAGGACAACTTTTTCAGAATTTGAAGGAATCCTTAGTGAGGTTAGGCTAGTAGAAGCCACTTTGGAGAACCTTTTTAGTGGTTTTATTTTTAGAAAAGTGTCCTCCACATTCCTCTCCATGACAAAATTTTATAATGGACTCTTGATCAGACTTGGGAACACATCTCTTAATGATTTGATTAGGACAAAACTTGAAGGGGTAAGGATCATCAAACACATAGTGTTTGACATAAAAAAAAATTCCCTCTTATCTTGGGTCCCTAAGAATTTTGGAATGTCACCTATCACCAAATGGTTTGCTATGTCAGCATACCATGGGTAATCACTCACTGAATAGAGGTTCTCATCGGGAAATAAATTAGACACAGAAAGGTGATGTGAGTTGTATTTGAATTCCATCCTATAAAGGTGATCAACTACAACATTTTCAACACACTTTTTATCCTTAATGGTTAAATCAAACTCTTGAAGAAAAAGGACCCACCTAATCAATCTAGATTTGGCATCTTGTTTTGGGAAAAGGTATTTCAGGGCTGAATGGTCAGTGAAAACAATGATGGGTGATCCTAAGAGATAGAACCTGAATTTATCTAAAGTAAATACAACAACAAGAAACTCTTTATTATTGGTGGTGTAGTTGATTTGTGCATCATTTAGAGATTTTCTTGCATAATCAATGACATATGGAGTTTTATCTCACAGTTGTCCTAATACTACTCCAATAGGGAAGTCACTCGCATCACACATGAGTTCGAATGGAAGTTTCCAATTTGGAGATTTTATGATAGGTGGAGAGATAAGATTTTAATTGAGTGTAGATAATGATTCCTCACATATTTTTGTCCATAAAAATAGAGCATCTTTCATTAAAAGAGCCCAAAGTGGTTGAGAAATAGAGCTAAAATTCCTAATAAACCTTCTTTAAAATCCTACATGTCCTAAGAAGGACCTCACTTCCTTGAAAGTTTTTAGAGAGGAAAGGTGAATAATTATATCAACCTTAGCTTTATCAACTTCAATCCCTCTAACAGAGACCAGATGGCCTAAAAAAAGTCCTTCCTTTACCATGAAATGTAATTTTTCCTAATTTAGTATGAGGTTCTTATCCTCGTATCTTGAAAAAACCCTTTCAACATTCATAAGGAATACATCAAAATTATTCCCAAATATGGAGAAGTCATCCATGAACACCTCTAAAAAATACCCCACCATGTCCGAGAAGATTCCCATCATGCACCACTGGAAGGTCCCAGGGGAATTACATAACCCAAAGGGAATGTTCTTGATGGAAAAAGTGCCAAATGAACAAGTGAAGGTTGTTTTTCCTTGATCCTCTAAGGAGACCTTTATTTGATTATAACACTAATAATCCATCTAAGAAGCAATATAATTGATGACCCACCACTCACTCGAGGACTTAATCAATAAAGGGAAAGTGGAAATGGTCTTTCTTGGTATAAGAGTTGAGCTTCCTATAGTCAATAAAGACTCTCCATCCACTACTGAACCTTTTAGGGAGAAGTTCACCATACTCATTGGTGATCACAGTGATTCTAGATTTCTTTGGGACAACTTGAATTGGGCTTACCTACTCACTCTCAGTAATGGGGTAGATGATACCCACTTTCAACAACTTAAGAAGTTCTTTCCTTACCACATCCATAAGATTTGGATTGAGTCTCCTCTGAGGTTGAAGACACAGTTTGGATTTAGATTCAAGAACAATCCTATGAGTTCCAATGAGTAGGATAATCCCAGGAATATCAGAAAGGGTCCATCCAATTTCTTTCCTAGGACATCCAGAAGCATCATCTCTTGATTAGATTAAAGAGAGAAAGAAATGACAACAGGAAAGGGTCGATTGTCCCCTAAGAATTCATATTTGAGTGATGAAGGTAGGACCTTAAATTTGAGATCAGACTGGTTATCATTTTCCAAGGAAGGATGGGACTTTTTATTGAACTTAGTTTCTTTGTCCAGATTTCTTGACAGAATTGGTTCCTTGTGAATAGAATTTTTACCCACTAAACTGTCTAGATTAGTTTCATGAATGGATATAGAATCAATTTTATTTATTTCACCAATGGTATCATTTATTGGTGATTTTATAAAATCATCAAATGAGCTATCTGAAAGGGATTTAAGACAAGGATACAAATTTAACTCATGTGAACAAATAAAATCAATCTCTTCTTGAATTAAACATCCTTTAGTAATTCCTTGATGTTCCTCGAGTTCACTATCAACACTAAAAATCCAATTAATCTAATGTATCTCTTCATCATCCCCAATTTGAGAGTTTTCATTATACATGTTCAAGTATAGACTCACGTTTCCAAATGTGATGGTCATGTTCCCATTTCAGACTCAGATAACATAGTTGATTGTTGCAAGGAAGGGAAGACCAAGGATGATTGGGGTTTTCTCCCTAGGACCTAATCTTGGGTTATTTTCAAGGAAAATGAAGTCAGATGGGTAAATGAAATTCTCAACTTTCACCAAAACATCGTTTAATATCCCCTTAGGAACTCGAACACTAAGATCCGCAAGTTGAAGATTGATAGATGTGGGTTGGAGTTCTTTGAGCCCTAATTGACAATACATGTCATAAGGAATGAGGTTCACACTAGATCCTAGATCACAAAGGTCCTTAACAAATTTTTTCTCTCCTAACTCAATATTGATGTATGGACATCTTAGGTCTTTCAACTTTGGAGGAATGGTCCCCTGAATAGTGGTACTCACATTAGCAGCCAAAATGACTTGGTTTTTAGGTGAAAATTTCCTTTTAAAAGTGCAAAAGTCCTTAAGGTACTTTGAGTACACAGTAATGGTTTGGATTGCATCTAGAAGGGAAATGTTCAACTTAACCTGAGAGAATATTTCCCTAAAAGTCTCATTCAGTTCTGGTTTAGTTTTTTCTCTCATGCATTGAGGGAAGGGAGCAGGTTGTTTGATTGTTTGGTGTGGTTGTATTTACTTCACATTATCATTGGGTTTTTCAGAATATATGGGTGGTTATTTATTATTTTCATGCATTGTTGAATATTTTAATGGTTCTGTAATGGTTTGTTCAGGTTTCTCAATGGATTTCCCACTTCTTAAAATAGTCACTACTTTGATTTGTTCATGAGAGGTTTGTGTGTTACTAGATTCTCCCCTTAAAGTTGAGGATGGTACCAACTAAGTAGGCATGGGTGCCTTCCCGGTTTTAATGGTTTGTAGTTCATGTTTAAGGGATAATACTCCTGAGTTTATTTTCTCCATTTGTTTACAAAACTGCTCAAGGATTGGAATATGGATTGATTGAGTAGGGGATTGTGCTGGTTGGTTTATCCCAGGAGGATACTTTGGTTGTTTGATTGGTTATTGGTATTGGATAAGGGGATGTTAGTATTGGGATTATTGTGGTTGTAATTGGTTATGGTTTTTGAAATTTTGTGTAGGGTAGGGGTTCAGTCCTTGTGGTTGGCTAGGTTTTTGGTTATCTTTACAATGGAAGCCTGGGTGATCATTATACCTTGGGTTGAATGTGTTTTGGTATTGGGTATTTTAGAAGTTTAGGGCATTGAATTCAGCAGGTGGTCCTCCTAGAAGAAAATCCTTGATGGATGGAATGGTTGGGAAGTTCTCTATTTTGTGGTCATGTTTGTCACAAATTGTGAAAACGATGTCTATAGTTTGGATTTTATAGATTTTCATAAGGTCTATCTCTTCAACCTTCCTAGTGAGTGCAACAAGTTTTTTCCCAAGGCTTTACTCCTCCCTAAGTGTGTGAATTCCACCAGATTTGGGTGGCTTCTCATAGTAAGGTGATTTCCCCCACGTTTGGTTTTGTTCAGCAAGGATTTCTAGATACTCGTAAGTATCATTTGGGGCTGTGTTTTTAAAGGTCCCACTACACATCATGTCAATGAATTGTTTGTTCCCCAGGCCCAACCCTTCATAGAAAATTCAAACTTATTATGGTATTGAAAATTCATGGCGAGGTACCATGTTGAGTGTGTCTTTGAACCTTTCCCATCTTTCATAAAATGAATCCCCTTATTTTTCAAAAAAGTTTTGGATTCTCTTTTTAAGTGAAATTGTTTTGTGATGGGGGAAGTATTTTTTTTAGAATTATCTTTTAAATTGGTCCTAGGAGTGGATTTATGTAGGTCTTAGATTTTTAACCAATTATTTTCTTGATCCTTAAGTGAGAATGGAAAGAGCCTCATCTTAGCTGACTCAAGTTGATGTGGTGGGCACATGGTTTCAACAATGTCGTTGAACTCTTTGACATGAAGGTATGACATTTCTGACTCCATCCCATGGAAGGTTGGAAGGTGGTTTAGGACATGAGGTTTGAAAGAATAATAGACTTATCTTAGGGAAGCATTCCTAATGAAAGAGAGTGCATTGGTCTAGGAAGGTGTGAGGTAGTCATTCATGGTTTGATCGACTACATTCCCCAAGTTTGGGGCTTCCTTATTTGGATTTCTAATTTGGTTCCCACCCGGGTTTATGAGTTGGTTTATTTGAAGACCTTCCATTGAAATGAGATAAAATTTTGACTTTGGAGTATTAGGAATATTAGGATCTAATGGAAATATTTTCCTTGGTGTAATTGAATCCCCAACCCCAGGACTATCCACCATAACTAGATGGTTTGATTGGTCACGGGTGTGGAAGACATGCACCAAAATGAAAAAAATGAGAAAGGGAAAAGATAAGAGAATTTGGATGAGAATAGAAGAAATGAGGGAGAATAGAATGGGTTTTGAGATTAATTACTTTCTTCCACAACAACAGTGCCAAAATTTGGTCTCTCCCAAATTTACCCAAGATTTTAGGGTTAAGTGGTCGCTTGTAGTTTCACTTGGATTGTTGAATCCTCAGATACCTAAGAAGAAACCTATAGGCACACACATTATATGAACTTTTCTTTGGATATTAAGTGGACAACTCTGGGTTGATTTTATATAGGTTTAACTTAACACTAAAAGACTTAATTTAATTAAAATTAAGATAATGAGTTGATCCTAGGTTATTTCTCGGGGTGGATTGGATGAATTCTTTTTTCAATTATTGCAACCTCTTATATTTGAGATGGGTTCATTTAAGGAGATCAACCAACATTATCACTTACTGGTTTAATGCCTAAAAACCCTAATAATAATCACCTATACACTTTAAGGATCAATGTTTTGAGCATTCCAAGATAAATTTTCGTATTAGCACTTGAAGTGTGTGGCCTTAAATTCAACAAGGATGAAGGAGTTTAAAGATCTTCAAACAAAATTCCCAATTAAAATAAGTGATTAGTCATTAATGGAGCGAGAAATAACATCCAATAAAAACCCTTTATAATCCCTTGGATCAAAACATAAGTGTGTTATCCATCCATTGATTCTATGGTTTCAATGGAAGCGGGAAGTAGACTCATGAGGGAGGAAAAGGAGAAGTAAAAAAAGACAATGAAATAACGATCACTCCACCATTGTGTGATAATTTAACAAGGTTTGGTGTGAATAAATTCACACCTTGAGAAAAAAATAATCAACTTGATATGAATAAGAACATAATAAAATGATAATAAGAACTTTTATTAAGAAACTAAGATGAATTTAACAACTTACATGAGAAAGAAATGCGATTACAAACACAAAGCGGTAGCATAACACTACAATGAAACCAAGCACCCAAGATGATAAAATCCTCCACAAAAACTGCCTTAAAAAGGAATTTAAAGAGTCTTAGGTCGATATCCCAACATTAAAAAGGATCCCACTTGAGTATGGTAGGCCTAGGGTGGTGGAAAGTAAGGGAGAGGAGACTTTTCCACCCTTGACTCGAAGTTGCGGCCAACTTGCATCCACAAGAAAAAGGCACCTAGATAACCTTCTATATGGAAGAATTGGAGTGGTCCATATAATAAAAAAATTAATATCAATATTTACCCTATATCTATGTAAAATATCATCCAAAATTAATTTGTGGTTGTCAATATATGATTAAATTTGTGGGATGTTTTTCTAGGCCGTAGAATCTGGCCCAGAATTTTATCTCCAACTTGGGCCGCCTATAACTCTATTCGAACACACGAATTAGCTTTGGAAACTGTTTAATTAAATGTTCCCCATGATGTAATATATCTTCAGTTAAATTTTTAGAATCATTGGTATTGGATACTGGCCGCTACAATCTTGTTATTGGGATGCTGTCTAATTTACTTTTCCCAAACTGTGTTGCCATGAAAGCCCATTTTGGTGGTCTTCCAATGTGAATCTTTGAATACTCCAAAACTTTAAAGAAAATCACATGAATGTTATATATATTAACAATGAATATTATATTAATTTAGTGTATAATAAACCACCAAAACTTTAAAGAAAATAACACCACCACTAAATCAAGATCATGGGTGGAATAGTTATTCGTATGGATATGTAATTTTATTGCACCATATGAGATCATTTCCCTCTATTGCATCAAGATATAACCAAAACTAAGATAGAAATCAGCACATATAACCTTAAACATAACTCCTTTGGAAATTTATGGACAAAATAACTAATAAAATTCCCATATAGGTAGTTGAAATCCATTTGAAATTGATTATTACATATGAAATCTTGACCCTTCTTGGTCAAGGATGCTAATGAGGTTGAAATCCAAGAGCAATCAGACATGAAACTTTGATGATAGCTCATAAAACCAATGAAACTATAGACCTTATCAACATTTTTGAGTTCTCTTTAAGAAATAAACACAATGATCTTATAATGTATGACTACCACTCCCCACTGAGGCACCACATGTATGAGAAAATACACCTCTCACATCCAAAACTTACACTAGGAAAACTTCTCCTAGAGATGATAGTGCTGAAGGAATTGTAAAACAAATATAATATTATCAATTTTATCCTTATCTAACTTTTACTACATGAGTATCTCATTAAATAACACTAAAAAAACTTCTCTAAGAACTCACAAAACATGGAGTTCATGAGTCCCATGAAAAAATTTGGGGATTTTGTGACACTAAATGACATAAATGAAAACTCAAAGTACCCATATCGACACCTAGAATATTTTTTTGGGATATCCTCCTTATTCAAACTCATATAATGATATCTAAACCATGGAAAAATCTTTAAAAACTATAAAAATTACTTCAACTAATCAAAAAAACAATCAATCATTATAAGGGGATAATAATTATTGACTATCACCAAATTCAAGCACTGATAGTCTATGCACAACCTCAGACCACTATCCACCTTCTGAGTGAATTACATAGGATTTCACCATGATGAAACATTGGGATAGATTAATACCTTGTATATTAAATTATCAATATGAATTATCAAATACCATAACTCATAAGGAATCATAAGATAAGTATTTATAGCAATCTAAACCTTAAAAATACTTTATTTCATTATTTATAACATAATTTCCCAACAATACATGCCAATGATCTAGGGGTCTAGTGTATTTGGAAGATTAGACATATAATTACATTATATTAAACATAAAAACATCTTATTTATTTAAAAATACACAAAATACTCCTAACCGCCAAATATCTTCGAAAACTATATAGGATATCTTGAGGAAAATACATAAGAAAAAGGGTGAGATAGAAATCACAATAAGGGAGTAAACATGGAAATAAAGCATAACATGAGAGTTAAAAGGAATAACATGATATCATAAATAAGATGATAGTAATCATAGAAACTTAACATAAGGAAATGATATCATATGATCATGGAATCATAAACACGTGATGAAAACATAAAACATTATATCCTAAATATAAGTCAAGGTTTAGTCCCAAGACCATCATCATAAAGTGGAAAAAGTTCCATAGTGGATTAGGTTCACTCCCTAATAACTTATATAAAATCTCATGAGATATAAATATTTACCTAATTCATTGGAGGTAAATATAATTTTATACACACCTATAATGTAAATTAAAATCATAAATATGTTTTCCAAACAAGGAAAATAATCCATATATAAATCACAAGCATGATCAAACCCATGAGAAGAAAACGGGTTTCATAATTACAATTCAAGAAATAAACAAATGATAAATCATAAGGATTTACAAGATATAAAGGATTTAAATAATTTGGAATATTAATATTTTTAAAGTAAACATTTCTCTTAATTATTGATTTTTAATATAGGGAATTCATGAAAGGGTCTAAAAGAAGAAAGAATAAAAATGTACTACTTGTGAGAAGATTTTATGAAATGACTAAAGGATATTTTAAAGAAAGAATTAGCTAATTATTATTCATAAAACCATAATTTAAACAATATGGTTCTTCATAAAATTATTATGGTTTCTATATTCTATTTATGTTTTAAAAAAATTTTTGGGGGTGATTCTATACATGAGATAAGAAATAGGAAAGTTTCCTTAAATTGGGTTTACTTAAAAGTGGGAATTTTGGAGGGAACTAAAACATGTATAACCCTAACAATGAAAAGAATATTTAAATACGTATATATGTAAGTGGAACATATAAAAAAATATAAGAGGTATATGTGAATATTATAGCATAAAAGAGAGAAAAATAAATAAAATGCATAATTGGAAATTCATGAAGAAGGTCTGAAAGATACCTTAAAATGTTTTAAGAACACCTTTGTTGAAAATACCACATCATAAAAAATAATAAAATTATATTTTGAAATGATCATAAGTTAAATATTAATTACACATGATAAAATAATTAATTAGGTTTCCAATTAATAAGGATAACATTAGAAGTAAGGGAAATTATGGACAAGGAGGGGAACTATTGTTTAAATATATGAGAAGTATTATTAAAATGGTTTAATTTTCAAAAATTATTATAACTAAAATATAAATAATATTTTAATCAAAGTGATCTACCAAGTTATAAATAGGTTATGACATATTATATTAAAGTCTAAATTCAAGGAAAATCATTATAATTCAAGAAATCAGATTGAGTTATAAAATACCCTTATACTTTAGGGAAGGAATCAATCATAGCCCATAATAAGTAAGATCATGAATGTAATTGAATTTTCAAATTTCAATGATAATTTATGATATTATAAGTACTGGGGTTAGTATATATACCAATCAAATGAATATTGGTTCATAATATCAAATCATGCCTCAATGATGGGTGATTGAGATAAAACCCTTTCAACTTTAGTAATTTTGAATCAAAGGTCCTTGGAAGATTAAAAATAACATGTTTATATAAAACCCATGAATTAAATCATATATTATTCCAAAATAAATTCTTAGGTATTATATACACCTTATAAATAAGAACTTGGTGCATAACTTTAAAACATGTTTGAATAAAAATAAATTGAGATGAAAACCCTTACTTGGGTCTGAAAGTGCTATGCACTTGCAGTTAAATTCCTAAATAATTAAATTAAGTTCATTAAATATATTCATAATATTATTATCCATATATAATTCATATACCAAGGTCCTTTAAATATCATATTTTATTTATTTATAATATAGTTTTATGGGCTATGTTGGTTACTCGAGGTTGTTCAGTCAATTTTCCCATAAATCCTTATGTATGTTGACCATGAACAAAAAAATTAAAAAATAGTTTCATAATATATATTATTGATAACTTCATGGAGATATTTTTTATATATTAAATATGTTTTTAAGTCCAACTATGATGGGTGGTGATGAAAAATGAAACTCATTACTCATAGAGGTGATAGTTCACACATACACATGATTAATTATTCTATTTCTCAAAGAATGAGAGATAAATAAGATGAATTATAATTTGAAATTTAAGAATAATATTTATATTATATATATCATAGTTATTCACCCATTAAATTATTTTTACCAGCTATTAATGATGGTGATACAAAAGGGAATATGTCGCTTTGTGGAGGTGGTAGTCGACATAATGCACTGAAAAAGCTTTTGTTTTTATTCGAAGATAAAGAGAAATAAATAATGGTTTTTTCAATAATATAATAAAATATCAGTATAATAATTATAATAATGTCATTATATTATTATGGATATAATATATTTTTAATATAAAAATTAAGGATAAAAAGTTACGAAGAAGGTAATACTTACGTTGGAGACAAGATCTTCTCTTAATTATTTCCTTGGAATTGAAGGCCTTATGATAACTTATAGAGAATTTGGGATTAAGGATGATAAAAGTAATTTTTTAAGAGGTATTTTGGTTATAGTTTTAAGGGAAATTATAATGGTAAGTGTAACCATGGATGGGTGGAAGCGATCCCCTTTTATAAGTAAAGAAGACCACCCTTTTGGGAATACCCTTTACCCTTCCATGATACCACAACACTATTCCAAAATAAATTTCTAAAAAATACATATTAATGGATTTTTGGATGATATTGGGTCAATAAATACTCAACCATGACTTTCTAAACAATTTTTAAACATGTTATAGTGTTTTACCTTTAAGTTTTTACATTTTATTCTTTTAATTTTTATCTAGGTAACTAGTTTTTAACTAAGTGATGTTATATTTTATTAAAAATATAGCATAAACCATATAAAAAAAGTGGGTGTTTTGTAAATAAATTTAACCTATATTTAATCAATTTAATCTTCTATTTATTATTTAATCAACTTTTAAATTAAAACATGCCAAGTGTTGAAAAACTGTTTTAGAAGAAAAATGAAATTTTGGCCATTATGGATTCAAAACCTTATTTAGTATTGATGAAAAATTAAATTAATTTTAATATAGTTTTTATTGGTGTAAACATAATATTAGTGTAATAATTTAAATTATATCAATTTTATTTATTAAATAAAAATTACAGAATTTTAATAAAATAATTCTTTTAAAAAAACCGTTTTGCCATTATCATAAGAATTAACACAAATATTACTAATATTATTTTATGACTAAAAAAATTTAAATTGTTATATAATATTAAAATTTTGAAATAAAATTGAAATTACATTTTCTTATATTTAATTTCTAAAAGTGATAAAGTCTAATTTTTATTTTAAGCTACTAAAAATAGTTTTTAGCGTGAAATATTACTTGAGTTTCAAAAATTTTAAACACAAGTTTTATATATTCAACATAGTAATTTTATAAATTATTTATATTAATTATTAAATATATATTTTTTATATTAAAAGGGGTTTTTTAAACTTTTAATTCATTCTTGTATTATAAAAATGATAGTTTTTAGTAAAAGTCGATATTAATAATATTCACCACAAAATCGATTATTTTAGAAAAAAATAAAAAATTCGTATCAGAATAAAATTGATATAATGAATTAAATAATAGAGTTTATTTTATAAAAATAAAATTTTAAAATTTATATATTTATCTTTTAAATATAAAAATAAATTATAAATAAACCCAATTTTATCAAAAAAAGGTGGTTTTAAACATTATGTGTTCTAAATTTTATTTAATAATGATTACTAATTTAAGTGATGTTAATATATTAGTTAATATGTAATTATATTTTAAGGTGTTATTTTAGTTTACTAGGACATAATATACAACAATTAATAAAACAGTTCTTTGAAAATAAATATTACTTTTATACAAAATACGCTTTAACAAATAACATTAATTAATTATTGATATTATAAAATTTTCCTTTTACCAGTCCATTGATTTTGAAATATTATTTGAAATTTATATATACAAGATATCATATTTTAATAATAATAATATTATCTATACGTAATGAGTGTATATATATATATATATATATAATATTTTAGTTTATTATTTTTATTTCATTATCAGTTATATTATTTTAAATTTACCACTTAAAAATATAAGAATTCAGTATACCTATAGGATATATGAACAAAAAACATAATTTCAATGACCATATTTTCAATTACCATAATTTCAATGTCTGTATTTTATTTCTATATATATTCACTAAATCATTTGTTCATTCCGCTCTCACTTTGCAAGGAATAGTTCTTATTTAATATTTTATATAATGCTTTCTCCTTTCATGGATCTCTTCCTCATTATAGGTTTTGTTTGGATATTGGCGATCCTCAAGGTTGAATATGATATATAAGATTTTCTAATCATGAATATTTTGTTCTTTTTTATCTATTATCAACTATAGATTTTTATCTTTTATTTGATGTACTTCATCCATGGTGAGTAATAATACATGGTTTGCATTATTTAGTTTTATGTACATATGTTGTAATGTATCACTTATGAATGGATAATGTGTATTTATTTTGGTTCATATATTCTTGGGCACATTTTCTAATATTTTTTCTATCTTTTTAAAAGAATATATAAACCTTCTTTAAAATTATTTTAGCAAATTAAAAATTTCTGTTTGATACTTTGGAATATTTCAAATAATATTTTTAGAGTTAGGCGTGAAGTCAGTGTGGGATTACAGGGCTTATAGAGCCTCTATGTTGATATAAATATTAAATATAATATATCACGTATGACTAACTTTTTGGAAATATTGCAATAAATACCGAATGGTGTATTGAATAAGAAATATTATATTTCTATTAGATCTAGAGTGTGGGTTTTACTCTAGGCATGAAATATGTCTTTTCACCATCATATGATTTAATAGAGTGTAGTCATGGGTGGTTTAAATGAATTAAATGAATTAAATGAATTAAATGAATTAAATGAATTAAATGAATTAAATTAATTAAATGAATTAAATGAATTTATTAATTTATTTTTCATTTAATTTCCAAATCCTAACGAAACTCCTTTATAAAATCCTATTTATAGAATTACCTAGGGTATACTAAATAAACCTAGAGTATTGAGAGGATATAGATAGATATTTGGTGGAGAGCACATTGGTGGGTGATCATGGGATCATGGATCGATGATCAGAACACTGCAGTATTTTTCATCATCGATGAAGTTTTTAAATCTCGCCAACCACAATGATGTAAAATCATTCTTCATTAATTATGGATCCAAATTAAGGAAGTCATTGAATTTTGAGGTTTAATTCCTTATTATTTATTTTTGAGATGAACATAGATTAATTTATTTAAAATTAATTCATGGGTAATTTAGGTATAATTGATCATTGATTATTTTCTCTTCCTGGAATTAGGAATTTGAGATTTATTCTATTTTGTAATTGTTGATTTATTTATTTCCCACATTATTTATATT
The DNA here is from genome assembly GCA_963277665.1 of Viscum album. Lineage (NCBI taxonomy): Eukaryota > Viridiplantae > Streptophyta > Magnoliopsida > Santalales > Viscaceae > Viscum > Viscum album. The sequence continues at coordinate 2,126,026,703 of OY728140.1, forward strand.
CCATCAATAATGGATAAAAAACACAACCATCATTCAAAGTTCACTTTGTACTTTGTGTATTTCTCCCTCTATTCTTAAACATTCATCATCGGTATTCCAATTATTCGATGATTCGACAACACTCAGGTAACAAATTATTATACAATCACTTTTTGGTGCAAAAAATCATTCATATGGGTCTAGTTTTGGGATTTAGAGATGTAATGAAGGCATGGATGTGATTATAGGAATCCAATAGAGGTTTATGTGATGATGGTTTCATGTTCTGGATAGAGCGGGTTTCTATAGTGGTATAACAACGATTTATTTTTCGGTGAATAGTGGCTAGAATATGACTTATGTATGGCCATTGGTGGAGGAAAAATCTATTATGGGAGTTATGGATAATATTTCCAGTGGATCTAATGGTGGTGTTGACATGGGTGAATACACATAAATATATTGGATTTTCTATGAAAATATGATATACATTAAATATAGTTTAGAGGAACACACATCATGTGGACCCCTTTGTGTGGATTCTAGGTTTTATAAAGTGTGTAAAACGTCACATACCATGTAGGGGACCCACACAACAAGAGACCCTTAGCTAGCCAACTTGACATATATAAAGAGTACATGCTTATGATTCTATGTAACCCCACACACTGTCCATATACTTTAGAAGTTCTCAATCTTGGGCAGGCGACACACGTCAAGTGTTAGTCCAAAATATATACACCATATGTAGAAACAATACACTGTGTATATAGAGAGGTATATTCCATGTGATATGGTAGTGCATGGGAAGTTCCAGGATTAGTGAGACATTCCATATACCCCACGGGAGATGTCGTGTAATCTTTTTAAGGTAGGATAGAGACCTTGTTCTTGTCAGACTAGTTTTAGTAGGATCTTGGGTGAGTTCCCTTGAACTATATCAGTGTGGATGAATTCCCTCAATGAGGTATCCCATAATATTCATGAGATAAGTGATACCATTTATGGGTTAGTATTGGATATATCCAGGTATCCCTCTATGTGGCCGGAGGCATGATCCTCTATCATTCATCCCTAGGTTGGGTCAGGTATCTCATTTTTGACATCTAGAGAATGTGATCCCCTTACTAGTGGGTTATACTGGATAGGGTTAGGTATCCACCATTGTCCCTAGGTATGATACCCTATCTATGTATTAAAATATACTTTTTTCATGTGTAGTATAGTATAATTGAGAGAGTATCTCAGATGATCCCTCTCAGTTTCTACACAATTCTTAATGGAAAGACCCGATGAGTGTGACCTCTCGGATTAGTTCCATTAACTTAGAAAGACCTGATGAGTGAGTTATGTTGGTTGAATGTTACCTTTGATCCACTAATATAATCATAGTATGGTAGTGAGGATGTGATCTCAATGTGAGAATTGAATTATTTCTTTGATCATATCTGAGTTATCTTGTTTATTCCATTGGATTTTTGATTTAGAGATAACTACTCTTTAATGATTTATGTTTAGTTATTTCGAGGTGTCCTACTGGGTGTGTTTATAATCACCCCTACATGGGCTCTTCCTACACATGTTGTGCCTTATGAATATGAAATTTATTTCGATGGATTCCTATGAGGACTAGGAGTGGGTTTAGATTAGTTTTTCTAAGAGGACCATAGATGGTTCTAGGTGTTTTCATCTTGATAACAGTCCACTTTTGGTTAGTAGGCTTGAATATTTTACAATTTTGGTGGGATTATATTTAGTACCTTTTAGTTTTTTTACTTCTTGATGTGCTATAATATATGATAGTTTTTATACATGCATTTATAGTATGAGTTATTTATATTTTACACTTTATACTTGAATATAGAAATGTGTGTGTGTAAAGGTACTTTAGTTTAGGGCCTCCCATGTGTGTGATATGCCTATTCGGAGATAGTAGCCATCCCCTGGACTATTGGAGGTGGGATTGGGGTTTCATTATTTGATTACCACCAACCAAGTGGCCCCCAATGGATCGGTTCATGAAATTGTGGCATTAATGGAGGTTTATCTTAAGACCCAAGTTTAACGATAGTCTAGCTATGAGGTTTTTTTAGGAACCATGGAAACAATGTTAAAGTGTTTTTGAGTTTAGATCTCAGGATAAGGAACCCCAGTGATGGTGTAGTGAGTTACGTATTAGTTTACTAGGACTATGATAACCTAATTATTGACTTTTAACATGTAGACACTAGTTTCATGGAAAATTTGTGTACATGCGTCATATAATAATGGGTTGTGGTTTCCATGTCCTTCTTGAGTCAGCTCCCCAGATATACTTGTTTGACTATGGTGTGTATTAGAAATCACTGGATGCCTCCATGATGAAATCCAGTTATGATCATATAGTAGGATCATTATTATGATCCACTTAGTGATAAGACTTTATCTAGAGACCCTTGTAGGAGCTGGTTCCTCTGGGTGGATAGCGAATGGTGCCTCCACCCATTGAGTAGCATGCTAAATCACATCTGATGGTTCAAGTGGATGATCCCCATAAAGTTGAGTAGAAATTGGTCCCAATAGTATTGGTATATTATGAACCTGTGTTGAGTAAATTTTTTGAGTTTCAGGGATAGATACTACCCAGGTTTCATAGTGATCTAGACCACCAGGTAGTAGAGGAATTGCTCGAGTTTGTGGAATGAGTGTTCCACCTAGCTAGGAACCCTCTTTATGGTGTTCCTAGAGGTGTAAATTTTCCAAGGAAACATATGGAATTGGTGGATACCTATGACTGTGATGTTTTGATATGGTTTTGGTCATGAAAAGAAGGGGGACACTTCCACCAAGAAGACACACTCTTCTATGACACATTTAAAATCCATGCGGGAAAGTTAGTGCCACCAAAAATGGATAGTATCAAGGGGTGGAAGATGAGTTCCTTTGATTTGTGTGTTTGGGTCCATTTTTTATATACTAAGGTGTTAGAGTGTGCCTTGGATGTGGAGAAAAAGAAGAAAAGTGGAAGGATAACTTTATCCAGTAGAGGTTTCTAACATGGAGGCTCTAGGTATGATTCAAGGTATGACCCGTGTCTTCTCTACTTTAGCTAAAAATTTAGTACATCATCATAAGATACTTAAATCACAACAATTTTTTGAGACCTTATGATGCCAATGGATCCTTTTAGCTATACCATTATGTTTAGAGGCTCCCACCAGTGGAGATTTAGTGATTACACACTTCTACCGATAGTGTGACCCGACTCTTAGAGAAGAGAGGTTTGAATGAGATCTCTCTATGGTTTGGGTGAGACCCTACAATGTTTTTACTCAGTATGGGAAAACTAAATGCTACTTGTAACCAATATGAATATTTATAGTTATGTTTATAGTGTATCAAAGTTGGTGGGATGAAAAGTTTCCACTTTTGATGAGAAGGAATCATAGGAAGAGAAGGCTAAGCTCATATGTTGGTGGATACAACCTATTTATCTTTAGTTGGATAATATGAACCTTGGAGTTGAAGATGTTATGGGATTTTAGTTCTTGTGGTGTTGGAAGAGTACAAGGATGTCTTCATTGAGGATTTTCTTGGCTTACCTCACCATCAAAAGGGCTAATTTTTTATAGTACTATAACCAGGGATGACTAGATATTTTCACCAGTATATCAGATGACCTTCATAGAGATGTGAGAGTTCAAGGTATAATTGGAAAATCTATAAATAAAGGGATTTTTTAGACCTAGTTTATTCCCTTGGGTAGCCTAGTTTGGTTCACCAAGGAGTTATATTAGAGCTATAGGTTATTTGTGGATTAATGTTTCACAAACCAAGCGACTGTTAAGAGTGAGTATCCACTTTAAAAAATTGATTACTTATTCGACCAGTGGATAGGGGTGAAGTGGTTCCTAGAGTTTGAACACATGATATGTTATCACCAGATCTATGTTCAAGAGTAAGATATAAAAAAGGTGGATTTAAAGAGACACTATAGTTACTTTGAGTTTTGGGTGATGCCCTTTGGCATATTGAACACCCCTACAGTGTTTATGGAATATATGAATTGGATCTTTCATACCTTCTTATATCATGTTGGAATTGTCTTCTTACATGAAATTATCTTATACTAATCATCAAATTAGGATCATGTAATAAATTTTTGGATGGTTTTGGACTTACTTTGAGAGTTAAATCTTTATGTAAAGCTCTTGAGGTGTCAATTTTGTATTCAAGAGGTCCACTTCCTAGGACATTCATTCTTAGAAGAGGGAGTAATAGTGGAACAAAAAAAGGTTGATGTAGTGCAATCTTGGGATCCACCCAAGATCATGGTCATGGTATGAAAATTCCTTGGGATAGTATACTATTTTTGGGGGATTTTTTCTTGATTTATCTAGGATTAGGGAATCTTTAAATACTTTAACCTAAAAGGGGAAGCCTTTCATTTGGATAGAGAAGTGTCATCATGCTTTTTAGGAGTTATGATAGAGGTTGATGAGTGCCCTCATCTTGAGACTGCTAAAGGAGGGTGTTGAGTACATGGTTTTCTAAATTTCTTCCTATGATGGGATTTAATTAATTATATTGTTGAGGAAGATGGTGATTATATGGGTTTTTAAAGTTGAGATCTCATGATAATAATTTTATAACCTAAAAATTAGAGAATGCGGTGATAATTATTTTCCTGAAATCTTAGAAGAATAATCTTATGGGAGATAAATTCATCATATTTTCCCACTATAATAGTCTTAGGTATATATTTTCATAGAAATATCTTAACCTGAGGTATATGTGATAGCTAGAGTTCCTGTAGGTTTATGAATTTGAGATAGTATATACTCTTAGGAATGGGTACATGGAAGTATATGATCACAAAAATGATTTACATTTATAATTGATGAGTGAGGTAAAAGAGAAGTCGACCACTTGGTAGTTGAACCCTATAGATAAGGATGCTTCAACATACCTCCAGTCAATGGTTGTTTCCCCTGAAATTTTTTAGTGTGTTAGAGAGTCACAACTTGGGGATATCGATTGTGAGATATTTCTTGAGTAGATATCCACTGGACATGATCCTGATGGATTTTATAAAGGTGGGTACCACATCATCTTTGTTCAAGGATGGATGATGGTACTAGTCATGCTGTGAGAGTAGGTAATGAGGGGGTTTCATGCTTCCCCCTTAATGGTACATCTAGGAAAGGCAAGGATGTATCGAGATCCTATGGAATCAGTTTGGGTGGACAAGGATGTAGTATAGTGATTCTAAGTTTATCTCTCAATTACTAACCTACCAATATGTGTAGGTAAAGGTGCTAGGATGGAAGTAGAAATGGGATATAATCCTCATGGATTTCATGATGGAATTTTTGCTATCATTGAATGGTCGCAAAACTATCTGGGTGATCATAGATTGAATCACTAAATCGGTAAAATTTCTCGACATCTGAGAGAAGATTTCAATGGAGATTTTGGGAGGCTTGATAATGAAGAAGATAGTCCAACTATATGTATTTTACTTGATAATCATTTCAAACTATGATACTTTCTTCACATCATTATTATAGATAGTATTATAAGAGTATTTGGGACTAAATTGTGGTTGAGAATGATGTCCCCCCACTAGTCTGATGGACATAAAGAGTGGACCATTCAGGTCATGGAGGAAATAATTCATGTTTTCATATTGGTTTTGGCCATATCTGAGAGGATCATCTACCCTTGTTGGAGTTGTGCACAATAACAGTTACCACTCCACCATCAGTTTGTATCCATTCAAGGTATTATATGAGATACCCTATAGTCTACTATTGTACTGGTTTGAACTAGGGGGATATCACTTATGAGCCTGAAGTTGGTTAATACACTAACATATAAAGTGAAAAATATCTAAGAGTAGATGAGTATTGGCCAGAGCCATCATAATTCCTATACAGAATGATGATGGAGGCCTTTAGATTTCAAATAGGGAGACCATATGCTTCTAAAGGTCTCACCCTAGTGAGGAATATATAGATTTATCTAAGGTATCAAGCTATATTTGAGTTTAAAGTACCCTTTCTAGATACTATGTAGGGTTATAAAGGTGGAATAATAATTATACTTGCCACCAAAGTTAGATCAGGTACATGATGTATTACATATGATTCAACTGAGGAGGTATTTTCATGATATGCTGTACATTATCAACTGGGGTGAGATGGACATTGAGGATTGAGTAACCTATTTTTGATGCTCGGTGATGTTTGAGAAATTATCAGGATAATATCATTAATAGGTGAGTGTTTTCATTGGTGCATATTCATAAACAACATGAGAAACTCCATTAGATCTCTTGGGAGTAGAAAAACCAAACACGAGCTCAGTTTCCACACATGTATGAGTTGGTTTTCTCTTTTCAGGATGCAAAACCTTGAATGTGGGGAGAATTTAGTGACATTCAATTTTTTTTGAAACTTTAGAATATTTAAAATAATATATTTGGAGTCAAGTGTAGAGTCAGTGTGGGATTCCATATCCCATGGAGCCTCGATGTTGATATATTAAAAATATGAAATATAATATATCACGTGAATGCGATTTTTCAAAAATAATGGAATAAATCTTGAATGGTGTCTCAAATGAGAAATCTATTTCCAAAATTAAATATAAAGAATAGTTTTTACAATAATCATGACAAAATTCAGGTTGGAATCAAACGCTTTGATAGAGTACGCTCATGGGTGGGTTAAATGAATTAAATGAATTTATTAATTTAATTGTCATTTAATTGAAAAACACTAATGAAAATCCTTTATAAAATCCTCTTTGGAAAATTTCCTAGGGTTATTCTCATAACCCTAGAAGATTGAGAGGATGGAGAGAGATCCTCAGTGGTGAACGTGTTGGCGGGTGATCATGAGATCATGGATCGATGATCAAAACATCGTAATATTTGTCATTATCAATGGAGTTCTCGAATATTGACAACAACAACAATGTGGAATCATTCTTCATTATCGATCGATCCAACCTAAGGTAGGGTGTTGAATTTTGTGCTTTACCTCCCCATTCTTGATTGTTGAGATGAACACATATTAATTCATTTAAAATTAATTCTTGGGTCATTAACGTAGAATTTATCATCAATTATTTTCTCTTCCTAGAATCAGAAATTTGGAAATTATTCTATTTTGGAATTGTTGATTAATTTATTCCCCATTTCTTTGGATTCCTTCAATGATGGATAAAAAAACAAAGAATTTGTTTAAAGCCCACTTTGTGTTTTGTTCCTTTCTCCCTCTATTCTTTAACATTCATCATTGGTATTCTGATTGGCAGATGATTTGATGATACCCAGGTAACCAATTATTGTAAAATCACTCTTTGGTGCAATGGATCATTTTTACAGGTCCGGTTTTTTGATTTGGATATGGGATAGAGGAATGACAGTGATAATAGGAATATGATAGAGGTTCGAGTGATAGTGGTTTCACCTACCGGATCGAACGGGTATATCCAATGGTAAGATGATGATCAATTTTCTAACGAAGAACGACCATAATCCAACTTTCAGCAGGCCATTGATGGTGACCAACTTCAATAAAGGATTTATGGACAAGATTTCTGGTGATGGGGGACATGGGCGATAACGCATGAAGATACTAGAAATTCTGTGAAATTCTGATGCACACAATGTGTAGTTCGAAGGGAAACACACTATGTGGACCCCTCTAACACTATGCCAAAATAGGTGTTTAATGGTGGTTTAAACCACTACTAAATCGTTTCGTGACTGTTTTGGAAAACCACCTCCAAATCGTGTGTTGGCATTCATTTGGTAGCGGTTTTTCAAAACCACTTCGAAATGATTTAATGGTGGTTTTTTTACTTTTTTTTTATTTTTTTTAAAATTTTTCTAATTAATTAATTAATTATTTTAATATTTTCTAATTCTAGTAATTAATCTATTATTAATTTATTATTAATTATTTATTAATATTATTCATTTATTTATTATTTTCTTATTTTATTATTCTTTGAATTAATTAATTTTTATTATTTTAGTATTTATTAATCTCATAGTTATTTTATTATTATTTTACTATTTTTTAATTTTTTTAATTCTCATAATTAATTATTTTATTATTTATTATTCATTACCATGCACATGCACATGCACATTCCTATACACATGCATGCGTATGACATAATAAATAGAATTTAATATACATATATATATATATATTGATTGAAAAATAAATAATACATAACAAATAGATACAAACTATATAATTAATAATAAATAATAAATAATAAATAATAAATAATTAATAATTAAAAATTAAACATTAATAATTAATAATTACTAATTATAAACTAATAAATAAAATATAAATGAATAATAAATAAAGAAATAAATAATATGGTAAAAAGCGGTAAATGATAAATAATAAATAATAAATTGTAAATAATAAATAATAAATAGTTATAATAAATAATAAATAATAAATAATAAATAATAAATACTAAATAATAAATAATAAATAATAAATAATAAATATATAATATAAAATATAAAATATATAATATATAATATATAATATATAATATCTAATATGTAAGTAATGAATAAAAAATAAATAAATTAAAAAATAAATTAATATATGATAAATAAATAACAAATTAATAAATAATAGATAATAAATGAATAATAAAAAATAAATATATAATTAATCTATAATAAATAAGTAATTAATAATCCATTAATAATAAATTAATAACAAAATAATAAAGTAATAAAAAATTAAAAATAATTTAATAATTAACGTATAAAAAATAAAAAAATAATAAAAAATAAATAAATAAATAATAAAATAATAATGGAAAATAAATAAATAAAAATAAAATATAAATAAGATGTTAATAATAAATTAATAATAAAATAATAGTAAATTAATAATACAATAATAAGAAATTAAAAATAAATTAATAATTAATGTATACATAATAACTAAATAATAAAAGGGCAACTTTACAACCATTTTTTCAGCTAGGGTTTCTATACAAAACAAATAAATGAAGAATAAATAAATAAGAAATGAATAATAAATGAATAATAAATGAATAATAAATGAATAATAAATGAATAATAAATGAAAAATAAATGATTAATAAATAAATAATAAATAATAAATAATGAATAATAAATAATAAATAATAAATAATGATATAATAAAATAATAAATGGATATAAATATCTATAAATATATATATACATATAACAGAATTTATATAAATATATATAAACACACATATATGTTACATAAACATATATAAACACAATCAAATATATAATTATGCATTAATATATATATATATATATATCAACTTAAGTAAATATAAATAAATATATATATATATATATATATATATATATATATTTACACATATATGATTTAAAAATATATAAACATAAATATCTATAAATATTTACAAATGTATATAAATATACACAAATATTCATAAATTCATATAAATAAATAAATAAATAAATATATATATATATAATTGATAATAGATTACCAAAATAGGGGGAAACACAATAATTTCAACACCATCAAATCAATAAGAATACAAATCAATAGAATAAAATCCTAAATGACATAAAAAGCATATGAAGAAACTCTTAAATGAAGATGAAATCTCATCAAATGTGTATGATATATATATACTTAAATTTATTTAAATATATTATATATTAATATTTATTTACATATATGAGAATATAAATATAAATATAAATTTGTTTATCAATACACATTAACATTATATATATATATATTCATATAGTTTTATTGTAAATTCATCTATATACTATATTTAACGATAATGATATATTTATATAAAAATACATTTATATATAATGTAGACACATGATGTTATTGACACATAAGTACATATTTATATTTCTCAAATAAAAAAACAATTATTTACATATATATGTATTTATTTACATATATTAGAATAAACGCATAAATATAGTTTTTTTATTGACACATACATGTTTAAATATAAACATTACTTGTATAGGTATATATATAAAAATTAATTCATTTTTATAAGGTAAATAAAATCAATAATTATTTATTTTAAATGAAATGAATAAAAAATATTTATTTCCATATGTTTTATATGTTTAAAAATACATTTCTATGTAAATATGTATTTATACAAGTGATTTATTATAAGTAAATATAAGTAAATATAAATATATTTAATTTTAAATAAAACTACATTGTAAAAAATGATTAAAATTTAAAACCTTAATATCAATATGAATGTAATCTCTAAGAATACATTTAGTCCCCACCAAAAAATAACAATAAGACAAACCTTAAATGAGGCTGAAATTCCATCAAATGTTAAAAAATTAGGATACCCTGACTAAAAAAATAAGTTTTGGAGGGATTATGGGCCTTTTTTGGACTTAAAAAACATGACTGGGGTTCCCTTGGGTCATTGGGGTGTAGGATTAATCACAATATTCAATTTGATATGTGGTAGAGTCCAAACAGATACCCAAATCAAAAGTTATGGACGTTTGAAGTTCAAGTTTGATTTCCAACTTTTCTTGAAACTATATTAAATTTTATTCTTTTAATTATTACCAAATTTAAATCTAATTTGGTTTTATTTCATTTCATAAGCTTTGATTTGACTGGATGTGGAGATAAAGTAGACTCTCAGATCAAAAGTTATGGTCATTTGATGTCAAAGTATGATTTTCAACTTATTTAAGATTTAGTTTAAGTTTCAAATTATTATTAACTAGTAATTTTAAATATTTATTATTTAAAAAATTATAATTAATTAAAATTATAAATAATAAACTACATATGATAGTAAATAGTAAATAATAAATCATAATTAAATATTTTAGTTTTTATTTTTTTAGTTAATTTAGCTGTGATTTTTTAAAAACCGCTGCTATTTCACATTAGTTTTTAAATAACCACTGCTATTTATAAGTAATTTATTAAAAAACATCACTAAAAATAAATTTATTTTTTTTTTGGAAAAAAAACTAAAGAAATAAAAAAAATATTTCAAAAACATTTAGCGGCAGTTTTAAAAACTGTCGTGAAAGAACCACCGCTAAATTGGGTTTTTCCTGTAGTGTATGCAGTGACTAGGGTTTACATGGAGAGTTAAATATCACAAGCCATGTAGGGTATCCAAACAGAGTGTGGATCTTATCCAACTAAATCAATCTATACAAGGAGTATATGACTAAGAGGCTATGTGACCCCACACGCTATATATGATGCGGAACACCCAGAATACTTTAGAGGTGCACAAGCTTGGGAAGGTGGAACACGTTGAGAGATGGCCAGACCTCTAAAAATAGTTTATAGTAACAAAAATACATGTATATAGGTAGATATAAGTTGTGTGAGATAAAAGGACATGGGTAGTTCTAGGCTCAATGAGACATGTCGTGTACCCCCTGAGACATGATGTGTACTCCTTCTAAGGTAGGATAAAGCCCTTGTTTTCTCAGATTGGCTACGACATGTGCTTGGTTGAGTTCCCTTGAACTGCATTAGTGTGGGTTTGTTCCTTCATTACATCCCTAAGAGGTTATAATGAGGCATCCCATCCAATTCATAGGATGAGTGATCCCCTATATGGGTTGGTTCTAGATAGATTTATGTATCCCTTAGTGTAGATCAGATTGTGATCCTCTATCACTCTTCCTTAGGTTAGATTGCCTAACATCCAGGTTGTGTGATCCCCTTTCTATTGGGTTATCCCATATAGGGTTAGGTATCTTCCATAGACCCTGTGATTAATCCCCTATATGTGTATTAATATCTATTTTCTTCCAATGTGGTGTAGTCCTATTGAGAGAGTACCTCAGATGAGACCTCTCAGACCCAATGAGTGTGACCAATCAGATGAGTAACATCAACTTAGAAAGACCTGACAAGTGATTTCTCTTGGATTAATGTTACCTTTAATCCTCTAGTATAATCCTAGGCTATAAATAAGGATGTGACCTCACCTTGATACATAGAGTCTTCTTTTTAGCATATAAGGGTTATATTTTTTATTCCCTTGGCCTTGTGAAATAGAGATGACTCCCTCTTTGATGCATTTTGTTTGGTGATTTCGGAGTCTCCTACAAGGTAAGTTTATACTCACCCTACATAGGATCTACCTGTATATGTCATGTATTAGACAGACAAAGGAATTTTGATAAAGTACTAGGATGACCAGAAGTAGGTAGATCTTAGTTGTTCTAGGTAGACCATGAACAGTTCCATGAATTATAATCTTGACAGCAGTCCCTATTTTGGTTAGCATGTTGGAATATTTTATAGTTTTAGTGGTCTTTTATTTAGTTTTTTTATATTTTTATACTTCTTGATATACTCTGATGAGGAGTAGTTTTTATACATGAATTTATAGTATGAGTTGCTTATCTTTTTTTTATTTATACCAGAGTATAGAGATGTGTGCGTGTGTACATGTACTTTAGGATAAGGACTCCCATATGTGTGTGTTTCGCGCGGAATCCGGGGATGACCTCCTGGACGGGAGATTCAAACGTTCCGATCGGTTTCTAACGGGTTTGTTCGTAGAACCGGAAACATCCAATGATTCCACATCCGTTTGGACCTACTTTCCAAAGGCAGGCGCTCATTAGCTTGTGGGCTAATGAGGCTTAGGAATTTGCATTGGTCGAGAGGATGGGAGGTCGGACTCATCACACCTTTTTGAGGGGAATTATTGTCTACTCCGGGACTCTCTTTATAGATTTAAGTTAAGTTCGTGAATCCTTATTACATTACCAAGTATAAAATGAGCTTTCCTTTAGTTTTAACAATCAATGATTAAATATGCAAGAAATTTAGAGAATCTTTTATATGTATTCGAGGTTCTTCATCAATATAGAATCATCTATATTTGTTTAGAGATTCTTGGTCAATGGTATCCTTCAAAACATTTATATAAAAGTCTCTTGGTCATTTTGATGACCAGGCTGGTTTTAAAGCCACTCAGTGGGGCACTTGAAGTTTATCGTCATTCAGAAGGACAGAGATTATTTCAATGTTGGGATCGAACCCATAAATGGGCTACCTACGTATCCTTTGTTTTAAAAAAGGAATCAGAACCCACGTAGTTCGAGGAATGGGATATGATGTTTTATGATTGATGGCTCAAAGATGAATGTCATAATTACTTTTACACTCTATGCTCACGTGAGTCATGCTCGGTGTGAGAAACAAGAGGTATTGGTAAAATTTAGACAATTGTGCCAAAAAAGATGCAATCATAAGAATTTGTTTTGGGGCTTATGTATAGATGACTGCCCAGATAGGTGAAGGTTTAGGATTTACTTTTAGGAAGAAAAATCCATGAACAGGGTCCACAAAGTTATATGTGCTTCATGGAGATTTGAATACTCTAATCTTGGGGCTTACTCCTAAGGAGGATGCCCAAATTAGGAGGGGACTTATGATTGGGTTTTATTCCTAAAAAAGGAAACCAAAATCAAAGGGAAGTTTATGACTGGTTAAGAGAAATTTTAAGAGACTTGGGGCTTACTCTTAAGAAGGATGCCCAAGGTTATGACTGAGTCTTATTCCTGAAAAGGAGACCCAGGTTAGGGGACTTGGGGCTTACTCCTGAAGAGGAAGCCCAAGGTTATGACTGAGTCTTTATTCCTGAAAAGGAGACCCAGGTTAGGGATTAAGGTTTGGGGCTTACTCCTGAGGAGGATGCCCAAGATTGAAGGATTTGATTGGGGCTTATTCTTAAGAAAGATGCCCAAGATTTATGACTGAGTCTTTATTCCTGAAAAGGAGACCCAGGTTAGGATTCTCTCATTTTAAAGGATGAGGTTGAATGAATGAACTCTCAATCTTTGGTGATATAAAGATGTTTAAATCATTAGGTTTTGAGAGATATTTCACATAATTCCTTTCAGATAAGGATGTCAAATCAAGAAATCATGCCATAAATGGCTTTGAAAAGTATCTTGAAGACTGAATCTTGAATAGGAAGGGTGAAAATGGCTTAAGAGGGGTGAAAAAGGGCAAGATGGGCACCCAAAAAGATAGGGGCGCGCAAGTATTGAAGGTCGCGCAAGTCCTACGGCGGCGCGCAAGTATTGGTCGCGCAAGTATACTTGCGCGACATAAGGGATACTTGCGCGATTTTCAACCAGGGTTGAATTACTTGAGCGACTCTTTATTAAACCCTTTCCCATCCTCTTGAGGTTTTTCCAGAAGAGGGACGCGCAAGTTATATTGAAGGAATTAAGTCGGCGCGCAAGTGTTTGATAAGTTTCAACACTTAGGCCTTCCTTCTTCCCTTTAGATCTTCCATTCTAGGTAAAAAATTACCTTAGAAGTGTTCTGGAAGCTTTGAGAAGAGACTTGGGCGTCGGGAGCTTTGATCCGAGTTTCTGGGAAGAGATCCTCTCGAATGGGGGGCCCACAGGGTCTATTTATAGGAAAAAGAAGACCCCGGGCGGTTACTGGGCGGTTACCAGATATGTCGCGCAAGTCCCTTGCACGATCATGAGGTGTCGCGCAAGTGTTGAGGCGGCGCGCAAGTGTACTTGCGCGACCAAGAGGGAACTTGCGCGACCTATGGGCAATGTTCTCCTTTTCCATCCCTTTATCGATTTTTGATGTTTCTTCAAAGGATTAATCACTTTGAGCTCAGATATTCCCTTTTCCGATCTTTAGATTCTGTGACGAAAGGAGCGTCAACAAAAGTCCCCCCTCAGAGTTGGATCCGGAGAAAAAATGAGGATTTGACTCTGAGGAAATCGAATCCCTCTAAAGGAAAAGGGCGGCGCGCAAGTCTCCAGTCGGTGCAGAGGGAGGCGCGCAAGTCTGCGTCGCGCAGGCCTTAAACCCTATGGTATGGCGCGCAGGTAGGCCTCCTGGCCTATAAATATGCTGCTTCCGGCCGTAAATGGTATCCGACCCCGAATTCTCTCGAGCTCTCGCCGCGCAAGTCTTTGTCGCCGCGCAAGTCTCTTATTTTGGCTGTTTCCTCGCTGCCGCGCTACTCTCAAGGTAATAAGGCTTGCGCGGCAAACACTTGCGCGACAAATACTTGCGCGACATATGTACCACTTGCGCGACATCTCCATACTTGCGCGCCTTAATGCCTTAGCCATTTTTTCAGATTTTCTCACAAATTTTATGAAAAATTAAAACCCATTTAAGAGTTTAATTTATTCAACTCCTGTGCAGATTCAATGGCTCTTAGACCTGGATTCCTTGATGAACTGGCTAGCAAGCGGATAGATGATATGATGAATATCATTGGCCCTGATTACTATACTGTCAAAAACAGCACTCTTCCAGATTTGGCTAAGTATCTGAAGAAATATCATCACGACTTTCCTCACTGCACTTATCTACCTTTGTATGGTCATGGTCATCTGCAAGAAGTCATTATTCCAGAAGTAAAGAATTATCTTCCATTTTCTTGGTTTCAGAATTATACCAATTTTGCTTCAGCAAATATCTCAGGCGGAGGAGTATTTCAAACTGCTGGAACAGTAGAGAAGGCGTATGTGATGCATCATAGCCCTTGCACACCAGATCTGAAAAAACATACACCTGAGCTTCAACCACATTGCCATCCTTCAATCTTCCGAGATGCTCAGATGGATCAGTCCAAAGGCTGGAAGAAAAGTTGGGATTTCCGCCCTGGGGGAGGTGTGAAGCCAACTTGGATGTGGGCATACTGGGTGCGACAGACTTGCGCAGAGTTTATTGAGGATCTGAAGAGAGCTGCAATATATGAAGCTGTTTGGGTTGGGCAGACATATATTTACAGACATGATATCTTCGTGCCAGAGATACTCAGTCACTGGAGTCCAGCGACTAATTCTTTCCACTTGACTCATGGAGAAGTAGGTATCAGTTTGTGGGATGTCCACAAGATTTCAGGAGCTCCAATCTTGGGCGATATGTATGATGAATTCATTCCTCCCAAGGTGACTTGGAATGATCCAGAGAAGACTCCTGTTTTGGCTCGAGAATTATTCAAAATCTTTCATAAGCTCAAGAGTTCAGAGACCTCATTAACTCATTTCAGAAAAGATATCCATCCGGAAGAATGGATGAAGGTGTTTCTTACTGAGAAGAAAGGGATGGAGCCAAAGGAAAAAGGATCCAAGAAAAAGAAATCCAAGGATACCCGGCCCAGACGTCCTACCACTTGCCCAAAACCTGAGAAGAGAGGAGCTCCTGGCACATTCTGGCCAACTCTAGAAGCAGGAGAGTTTGAAAAATGGGGCTATGAAGTGAATCAAAGAATTCCAAAGAAAACTCGTCTGGCGGGTTTCTTGGCAATGTGGCTCAGTATTTACCTCTTGCCGGTCAGAGATTCGAAGGGAGGCGTTAGGCCAGGGACCTTCGTCATTGCGGCTAAGTTAGCTGAGGGAAAAATGGTTGGGTTAGCTACCCCCATTTTAGCAAAGATTCACAGGAGTTTACTTCATGTCTTCCAGGGTAAATCTCCTTTAAGAATAGTGGGACCATTCCAGGTTTTGTGGGGATGGATTGCCACTCACTTCAGGACTTACAATGTACAGAATGGGTTACAAATTCCTGGAAGCTCCTTCAGACCATCAGTGCAAGCATTCTCTGGAATTGCTCCATTAGATGTCAATGGTTATGACATAAAAGTAAGACTAAGCATGTATAAGGAATTCAACTTCTTTCCTTATGGAAGTCCGCCATCTGGGCGGTTTGTTGATGATGGGAAAGCCCCTTTGGATTTGAGGGCATACATGCTAGCTTGCAGGGATGGCGTATTAGTAGCCAGGGTTGATGGAGAAATCATATGCGAGGCCTATGCTCCATATAGATTTGCACGCCAATTCAAATGTTTACAACAGATTGTTGTATCCCCTCCAGTACACGTCAGGTTAGAGCAACATCCGATGGTTGCTCGACAACTATGGTTGCTGACGTCAAGAGAGAAGACTGGAGCAGTATTTGATCTACCAGTTGAAAAAGCGGCACATTATCTGACTACTTTTTATGCCGAACACTGGATAGCATCATACCCTAAAGGGATATTGAATCACCCTGTATATCAAGTGGGAAAGAGGAAGAGGACTGTAGAGAAAGAAACTCTTCCTCATGAAGGTGCTGCTTCTCCTCCTGAAATAGGTTCAACAGACTCCTCCTCTAGAACTGATTCCTCGGATTATCATGATGGGGATGATGAGGCACAACCGGCAACAAAGCGGTTTCGTGCCCGATATAATCCTCCGGCCAGAGTCAAAAGACCCACTCCATCAGCTCCTGGTGAGTTATTTGATTGTAATAACTTCAATCACTGATACTTTATAAAGTAATAAGTCTCACTTTCTTATTCTCTATCTGTAGTTGCAGGAGTTGGGAAGAAATTAAAATCAAAAATTGTAGGACCTTCCTCACAGCCTTTATATCTAAGACCAGAGGCTGTTCAGCTATGGCAGAGCTTATACTGTGATACTGAAACCGCCTGGCTGGATTTGTCTGAGGGTCTACAACTTCCTGGGATAGGATATCTTCTAGCCTCAAAAGACCTTCAATACGGAGATAACCCCAATGAAGTGCGGGCTTACATCAGAGAGCTGGAAATGCTCATATATGCCACCGATAATTCAACTCCTATCACCAGGCGGGTGAAGGAAATGATTGATCGTGGCACCACTAAGGGGGCTGGTGGTTCTGGAGATGAGGAGTGGCAAGAGTACGTGGCTCCTGAAGATGTAAGTTTTCTTTCCTTATTTGCAACTTGATTTCAGTTGAAGCTTTGTTTCTTAAGAAAGTTATTTTCTTCATCTTGCAGCTTGCAAAGAAAGGGACCGGGGTTCCTTCGCCACAATATAGCCCTGGTGGTACCGCTGTTGGGGCTGCTGCTGATTCTCCTCGCGAACCAGGCGAGGTATCTCCAGGCCAGCAGGCCATGAATGAGGCACTGGACATAGCCTTTCATTCGCCAATCCAAGTGCCAATAAAGGAGACAGCTGAAACTCCAAAAAAGCAAAAGAAGCCAAGGCAACGAAGGAGGAAATCCTTAGCTAAACGTTTCATTAGCAGTGGTAAGTCCTTCGAACAATCATGAGTTTATACCCATAATCATATGGTTACTCATATTTCTGAGGATTGCAGGGGCTTCTTCAATTTCCCCCTTGAGGGAAGGGACTGATCCTTCTTCAAAGGCCGTGGAGGGTGCTGTAGAACAACCACAAACTCAAGCTGACTTGGTAGCTCCTGGAGAAGAGCTGCCATCCATTCCCAGTATCCCTCCTACTACTGAAGATGATGTCCAGGGTCAGGGGTTGCAGGACATAATTCAGCAAGAAGACATAGCAAATGCTCCCACTGGTGAGACTAACCAAGATTCTGAAGTATCATTGGATGAAATGATGAATCAAGGAATGACTTTTGAAGAATTTTATGATCATGCTAGATTGTCATGTGATTTAGAAGACCTTGGGCGTGAGTGTTACCCTTCGCCCAAATTTTTCTTTTAAAAGAAAAATATTTCTAATCATGATGTAAAATAATATGCAGTTTCTTCCGTAGAAGCTGCTGAACTGCCAATGCCTGAAGAGGGTGTGGACACTGATGTCAACCCTATCATTGCAGAAACATTAGCTCAAGTGGAGCTAAATCCAATAAACTCTCCTGAGACCCATTTTGAAAATCCTGTTGAAACCGGGAAAGATGGGGAGAAGTCTTCTCATGTTGCTGAACCACCATTGGGTAAGGGATAACAATATTTGTGATTGTACTTTATTTGCAAGACAATCCATTCTTTTGTTATTCTTTAAGATTCAACTAAAATCTTTCAATTGATCATGTAGGGTCATCAACTGTAATGGCTAGATCCGGAGATGAGGCTTCAGCCTCTGCCCCAATGGGATTTGAAAGTGAAGAAGCCCAAGTCAGAGGGGAAAGAGCAGAACGAGGCACTTCTTTAAGCATGTTAATTCCAGATTACATACCCCCTTCTGACGAAGATGTTGAATCAGATCCAGAGATGCTCAAAGCGTTCAGCTTTTCACGACGTAAGGCGTGGAACAATATATGGAACATCATATCGGGGGTGCCCTTAGAAGAGCTACCATCAAAAATTTCCCGATTGTCATCCCAATTTGTTATAATGGGACTTGGTGGTTTTGGGTATGAAAAGATCCATGCTACAGTGAAACAGATTATCTTCAGGAGGGAGCAAATGCAGACAAGTCGCGAAGATTTGACCAGAGTGAAATCGTCAGTCAACTTAGGCGAATTTGAGGCTGCGATATCCCAGGCTGAAGCTGATTATGTTGTCAAGATGAAGGATCTGAAACAAAAAATCAAAGAAAAGGTCGTCCAGCAGGTGCAACTCCAGCAACAGTTAGATGCTGTTACTGGGGAACTTGATCAGCTTAATGAATCATTGGATGAAACTCATGTAAATTGCATGAAAGCCATTGCAGATGCTAAGAAGGCACTTCAGCAAGCTGAAAAGAGTGAAGCTGGTCAAGTGCACGAGCTTCAAGCAACTGTTGATAAGGCTCAGGATGCTATACATCAAATGAAGACTTTTGTTGACAATCTCCTGTAATTTCTTAAAAAAAGAGAAGAGATTCCAATCTGTGGATGTCCTTCTAACTCTTGTGTATCAATGAAAAACACTTTCGTCTTCAATCATTTGTGCTTGCATTCTTCTATTACCTGCTTCAAATTTACTTAAGCCAATGGGCTTAGTAAGCATAGTTTGATTTTTACTAGGATTATTACAAATAACCCTACAAAACTTTGAATCTTTTAACTGCTCAATATTACCTAAATCATACAAAAAAATGTATATTTAGTGAGCTGGAACTTGACTTTTATTCAGAGTTCCTCTGTCTTTTGTGCGGGCAGTTTAAAGTCATGCAAGCCGGACATAAAGGGGCTAATGTTTAAGGTCGAAATAGCTTTGACCGAAAAATGGATTAAAATGGATTCAATTCCTTGATAATTTATCTGAAAACAAATTACCATACTCAAGTATGAGAGAAAATATGTAAACTATGACTTAAGAATATTTGAATCTGAGGAATGATATGAAAAAGAGCTAAATAGCATTAGAAGAAGTAGTTTCCAAGAATGAAGTTACTATTATTTAACAAAACCCGTTAGGGGGTTGAAATATGCAGGGCCACCTATGGGCATTGGCTGCATAGTCAAATAAAATAGCATCTTTTGGCTGACAAGTCTGTTATGTGGACTGTTTATGCAAGGCCACCTATGGGCACGTGCTGCATAGTTAGGCAAAAGAACTCTCAGAAATTTACTTTCCTAGTGCTAAAAGCCAGTGAAAGTTTATGGAGATTCAAATTTTCTAAAGCATAGAGTTTGTTATATGGAAAGAGGTACTTGAATATGGAGAAGATATTTTCAAACAAGAATATCGAAGAACTGGATGAATATCACTCCTACGAAGGTCTGACCCAAACGTAGGGAAGAAGAATAAACCATAGACTTGAATACTTTCAGATCATGAAAAAGGATATGGGACAAATACGTTAAGGATGGCTATTTTTTGCGGATCCCTACATACTGTCGTTTAAGACAAATAAGGACAAAAGAGGCATTCTTCCCAAGAATGAAGTTACTATTATTTAACAAACCCGTTAGGGGGTTGAAAACATGCAGGGCCACCTATGGGCATTGGCTGCATGGTCAAATAAATAGCATCTCTTGGATGACAAGTCTGTTATGTGGACTGTTTATGCAAGGCCACCTATGGGCACGTGCTGCATAGTCAGGCAAAAGAATTCTCAGAAGTTTGACATTTTTGTGATCATAAGTCATGAAAAGGGTTATGAAGATCTGAAAATATTTAAGGTTAGGATTATAATACATAAAGATGGGTATTTTCCAATGTATATAGAGATACATAGGTCAATGAAAACCATAATCATGTTGTGGCTGGGTCCTGAATTGAAACTTGGACTTCACTACGTATCTCATAAGAATGAGAATCAAGCCATACGTAGTTCTTGAAATGCAGTTTAACGTCGTGCAGGACGAAAGGATGAGTGATCTTAGTTTTTGGGGTCATAGAATTCGGACCATAATAATGAATGCACAGTGTGTGTTTTCATGAGGACTTTTCAGCCAAGGGACTGAAAGTGAAATTTGGGGTTAGGCCCAAAAGACTTGGGACTGGATTCGAGGGACACTCGAATGTTCCTACGTATCCCATAAAGATGGGAATCAAGTCCACGTAGTTCTAGAAACTACCCTTTGTACAAATTTGGTTCGTACATGTGAAGGGTGAAAAGGGACTTTAGTGCAATGATGGTTTTAACCTAAGATAAAAAGTTTAGGCATTACCATGTATGTACGTAGTCTTTTTGAAAATGAAAACCATGATTGAAAAAGAATCAATGTTTAATAATGGTTCCTTCTCAAATGAGGAAATCAAAGAATATTGTAGTTTATTGTCGTACTGGACAAAAGTGTTGTATAGTTTAACGTCATATAACAAGGACGAAAGTGAATCAATGTAAAGATATTGATTCCAAGGGTGGTTTCACAAATCATCATCATATGAGATTGTGGTGAACCAATGTGAAGAGATTGTTTTTGGGCTTGAACCTTTGGGAGGTTGCCTACATACCCAGCCTGGAGGGCAAGGATCAAAGTCTGTGTAGTTCAATTAAAGAATGAATTAATGATCAAATTGTTCTTGTGGATAATGATCTAAAAAAAAAATGTTGTTGGGACTTACACATGGTTAGTGGCCCAAAGGGAGTGTTATGGTTGATGTTTGCTCTAAGCTCACGTGAGTCATACTCGGTGTGAGAAACAAGAGGTAATAACAACCTTAACGATGCACAGTTTAATGTCATGTAGGACATATCAAGGATTTTCTGTACAGTTTAGCGTCATGTAGTTAGGACGATGGGGACAATACAGTTTAACGTCATATTGGACGAAAGGGGGATTGTGCAGTTTTAATGTCATGCTGGACTTTTGATGATTATATAGTTTAACGTCTTTCCGGACGTGAGGGACTTTTATACAGTTTAGCGTCATGTAGTTAGGACGTCACAGTTTAACGTCTTGCTGGACATATTTGCAAATAGTTTATGGTCGTATACATGGACCAGGAATGATGCAGTTTTAAGGTCATGCTGGACTGTTTATGGAACTTTTTCACAGTTTAATGTCGTGTGGGACGAAGTTGCAGTTTAAAGTCATACTGGACCATTGCTGTATAGTTTTAGCGTCATATAGAAAGGACGAACTGATGCTGTACAGTTTAAAGTCATGTAGCTAAGACTAAGGTGAATCAATATGAGGATATCAGTTCTGATCTTTTTACAGTTTATCGTCATGCTGGACGTTGGAAGTGCCACACAGTTTAATGTCATGTTGTTAGGACACAATATAGTTTAATGTCATCTCGGACAGAATACAGTTTAGTGTCATGTAGGACAATAAGGGACTTAACACAGTTTAACGTCATGCTGGACGATGAAAGTGCCACACAGTTTAATGTCATGTCGCTAGGACAAAATATAGTTTAATGTCATCTCGGACAAAATATAGGAACTTCTATACGGTTTATTGTCATGTAGGACAAAATCAGGGACTATGCAGTTTAAAGTCTTGCAGTTAGGACTATTGGTGCTGCACAGTTTAGTGTCATGTTGCAGGGACATAAGTGCGAATAGTTTAAGGTCATATGCACGGACCATACAGTTTATCGTCATGCTGGACGTAGTTGTAGTTTAAGGTCATACTGGACCATTGCTGTATAAACCAAATGTAAGAGTCTTGGTTTTGGGAACAATATTTTGTGTTTATACAAAATACTTCTTCAGAAATCTGGCATTAGTTGGAGTCGTGATGTGTTCTCCATCCATTGAAATCAGAGAATACGCTCCATTGGAGTAGACCTTATGTACTGAATAAGGTCCTTCCCATTTTGGTTCAAGCTTGGGAGGTTTCTTTCCTGGTATCATTGGTGTTCTGAGAACCAATACCAATTCTCCCTGAATGAATGAACGAAGACGAACCTTTTTGTTAAAAGCTCGTGCTATTCGATTCTGATAGATTTCCAAGTGGTGCAAAGTGCACAATCTTTTCTCATCTAACTGTTCCAATTCATTCATCCGCTTTTGGGATTGCTCATCTGTTGATAACTGATCACAAATGGCTATTCTGAGTGAGGGCAATTGGACTTCAATTGGCAAGACTGCTTCTGTTCCATATACCAATGAATATGGAGTAGACCGCGTTGCATTGCGAGTGGTAGTCCGATAAGCCCATAAAGCATGATAGAGTTTATCAGGCCATGACCTCTTATCTTTATCCACCATCTTTTGCAGTATATTTGAAAGAGTCTTGTTGAAGGCCTCTATCTGGCCATTAGCCGCTGCATGATATCGAGATGAATGGTTGGACTTAATGTTGTATTCTTGATACAATCTCTTTACCTCAGAAGAGCAGAAGTTGGTGCCGTTGTCTGTCAATATGGTATGAGGGACACCAAATCTAGTAATGATGTTAGACTTGATGAAGCTAACAATGCATTTAGAACTGACTTCTTTGAGAGGTACTGCCTCTGCCCATTTGGAAAAGAAATCAGTAGCAGTAAGAATGTACTTAAACTGCTTGGCCGTAGCTGAAGGGTAAGGTCCCACCACATCCATTCCCCATGTGGAAAATGGCCATGAGTATTTAGCTGTATGAAGCAACTCTGGAGGTTGATGAATGAAATTGGCATATACTTGGCATGAATGACACTTCTTTGTGAAATTAACACAATCTTGTATCATTGAAGGCCAGAAGTATCCAAGTCTTCGAATTTGATCAGACAATCTATGTCCAGACTGGTGGGCACCACAGACTCCTGCATGCACTTCTTTTATGACAGCCATTGTCTCTTCACCATCAATACATCTGAAGAGAACTCCATCAAAACCACGTTTGTAGAGAATTTTCTCGAGGTGGTTTGGACCATCATAAAGAGTAAAATTGACCACACGTCGCCGAATTTGTTCTCTCTTGGCTCTATCAGGTGGAAGTGTTCCATTTTGAAGGTATTCCCTGATAGGTGACATCCATCCTGTAGTATGACCATATGGTTCAGGAATGGGACTAATTTCATTAATTTCCTCTGTTCTGACTTGAACATAAGGTGAAATTGCACGACGGTGGGCAATACCGATGGTTGTCTCGTCCCGATTTGGATCTGCTAAAGCTGTGGCTATATTAGCCAGTGCATCAGCTTGAGCATTTTGTGATCTTGGGACATAAGAAAATGTCGGTTCTGAAGGGAATTCCGACATTAACTCTCTGACGTAATCATACAAAGGGATTAATTCTTCTTTTCTGATGGCATAATCCCCATTGATTTGTTTGATTACCAGGTCTGAATCACCTTTTACCTTTAAGTGATTCACTTGTGCTTGAAGCGCTAACTCCAAGCCTGCAATGAGAGCTTGGTATTCAGCTTCATTATTGGTACCACCTTCCCACAACAAAAAGGAATAAGGTAACACTGCCTTATCTGGAGAAATGAGCACAATTCCTAAACCAACTTTGTTGAATTTAGGATTTTCCATTTTCTTCCCTGTTGGACTTCTAGAAGCACCATCAAAATACATTTCCCATGTTTGAGGATTCTCTTGAATAGAAAAAACTTCCTCATCAGGGAGTTCGATATCTGAATATGTGTCTTCCACTGAAGGGTGTTCAGCCAGGAAATCAGCCAGAGCTTGGCCCTTAATTGCCTTTTGAGACACATATTGAATGTCGAACTGCTGTAGAATAACCGCCCACCTTGCCAGACGTCCTGTAAGCATTGGACGACTAAGGATGAATTTGAGTGGATTATTACGAGATACCAATTGGACCTCGTGATGTTGCAGGTAGTGTCTCAGTTTCTGAACTGCAAAGATTAATGCTAGGCAGCATTTTTCAATACTTGAATACCGGGTTTCTGCTTCAAGCATAGTTCTACTGAGATAGTAGAGACTATTTTCATTCCCAGCATCATTCTTTTGGGCGAGAAAGGCACCCAATGATCGCTCTAAAGCTGTCACATAGAGGATAAGAGGTCTACCCTCAACAGGTGGCATGAGTACTGGTGGACTTAAGAGGTATTTCTTGAGAATATCAAATGCTTCTTGACATTCTTTAGTCCACTGGTAAGTGACTCCTTTCTTCAATAATTTGGTAAAAGGTAAACTTTTGCCTGCCAAATTGGCGATGAAACGCCGAATATAGGCTAAGTGTCCTTGAAGTCCTCTTAATTCTTTCAAATTCTGAGGAGGTGACATACCAAGGATTGATTTGGTCTTCTCAGGATCGACTTCAATACCACGATGGCGTACAACAAAGCCGAGGAATTTTCCTGAGGTTACCCCAAAAGCACATTTTAAGGGGTTCATCTTCAAATTATGTTGTCGAAGCTTGTGGAATATGATTTTCAAATCAGCCAAGTGATCAAAACGTTGTTTGGATTTAACCACCAAATCATCTACATAGCATTCAACAAATTTCCCTAGAAAAGGTTTGAAGATACGATGCATGGCGCGTTGATATGTTGCACCTGCATTCTTTAAACCAAAGGGCATCACCCGGTAACAAAACACACCTTGAGGAGCTCTGAAGGCTGTATATTCCTCATCTTCTGGGGCCATTCGGATCTGATTATATCCAGAATATCCATCCATGAAAGAAAGTACTTCATAGCCAGCCGTCGCATCAATTAAGAGTTCTGTAATCGGAACTGGAAAATCATCTTTGGGACAATACCGATTAAGATCTCTGAAATCGATGCAAACCCTAATTTGTCCGTTCTTTTTCTTTACTGGGACAATATTAGCCAACCACTTGGGATATTGAACTTCTCTGACGAAGTTAGCTTTGATAAGCTTATCCACTTCAGCCTCGATTTTGGAAGCATAGGTTGGGTGTGTTCTTCTCGCGGCTTGCTTGAATCCTCGATGTTCTTTTGGCAAACCCAAATGATGGGTGGCAACATCAGGATCAAGGCCAGGCATCTCTGTATAATTCCAAGCAAAGATATCTTTATTTTGCTTTAGAAAAGAAATATACATCTCTTGTTCTTCAAGGGTCATGGCCGCACTAATTAAAGTGGGGCGTGGATCTTTCTCTGTACCCAGATTTACTTCTCTGAGTTCATCCACAGTGGTAGAGATACCCTCTTCAAATGCTGGAGGAGCATCTCTAAGATCTTCCTCTTCCTCTTCATCATGTGTTATATCTTCCGTTTCTACTTGCAAAGTAGATGAAAAAACGAAATTCTCATGATCATAAGAGATGTCAAAATTTTCACATTTTGAAGAAGAAGCTTCCATTTCCGTCCCTATTGATGAACAAGGGTCTTCTTTGGGAAATAAAGAGGAGATGATGGATTGAGAATCGACATCAACATTCACCTCTGGTGTTGCTATAACTTCTTCTGGCCTGATTAGCGAAGTATAGACTTGTTGGATTTCAGCAGACGAAATGAAAACGTCACCACTTATGCTTTCATCATTGCTTGGTAAGTTACCAATTTCTCCCATGTTGTCTGGCTCGATTGCCGTAATTGACATTATGGATCTTTCCATAAGAGTATTTTGATTTGGGCCTATTTTGTCAATTTGACTGATAGGTAACACATAATCTGTACTCACATGTGAAAATGGATTTATTGGAATTTTTTCCAAACCATATGGAGCATTAACTTTGGTAATTTCCTTCATTGTAGATTTTTCTCTTCCCTTCATGTGATAAAATTCCGCCTCAATGTATTGAGACTCACATGTTTTGAACGGGGTCTTATCACC
Organism: Viscum album; assembly: GCA_963277665.1. NCBI lineage: Eukaryota > Viridiplantae > Streptophyta > Magnoliopsida > Santalales > Viscaceae > Viscum > Viscum album. The sequence goes on from OY728140.1 coordinate 2,126,053,527, forward strand.
ATATAATGTTCCAACTTGACCATCGAAACAGTATTTGAGACATTGATGGTATGATGACGGAATAGCTGCATGCTGATGTAACCAGGGTCTTCCAAGCAAGATATTGAAAGCTGAGTCTTGATCAACAATCATGAAATCTGAATTGGAAACAAGATCTCCAAACTGAGTTCTGAGCGTAACTTCTCCCAGTGGTTCTTGTTCATTTTTATCATATCCTTGCAACATCATGGTAGAAGGAGATAAATCAGATTCTGTGAGGCCCAATCGACGAAGTGTGCGAATGGGCATGAGGTTGACTCCTGAACCATTGTCAATGAAAGCTCTTCGAACATCTATACCATTGACTTTGCCAGATAAGTACAAAGGTTTTATGTGCCCATGCACAACATCATCCTCATCTTTATCAGTAAAAGATATCACTGCATGGCATTCTGCAGGATTATTCTCTATGTGATAAATTTCAGCTGCAGCAATCTCAGCTTCAAACTCTTGAGGACTTGACAAAGCTTCGATGAGTGCTTCCCGAAGATCTCTTGATAGATTCAAAGCATCCAAAATTGATAATTTGGCTGGTACTTGGGCCAAGTGTTTCAATATATCATACTTTTGATTTAGAGGCCTGCGTTTCCCAATAGGAATATGTGGTTTAGCAGGTATCTTGGAAGCAGATGCTTTGGAAGCTGATGCATCTTGTATTGAAGTTGGCAACATCTTTGGTTTTGGAAATTTAGACTGATTAGATCCATTTGCTTGCTGAGATAAAGAAGATGGAACCTTTAATCGGTCTTCCAAAATAATTGTGCCGAAGCTGAGTTGGCCATTAGCAGAAGAACTTGCTTGTTCATTTTGAGCTCGATGAAGGGCTCTACCACGAGTTTCTGCTGCATATACAGTGCTAGCAGGGGTAGAATTAGAGTAGTGGCTTCGGAAAGATCCACGTCTTCCCCTATATCCTGAACCTCTAAAACTTCCTCGGGTTCCTTTATTTGATACAGGGAATTCAGGCTCATCAAGACTGGAATATGAATCTGTTAATTGAATCATATTAACAGAACCAAAGATCAATTCTTCGTCTGATAAAGACTCTGCCTGGTTGGCCTGTTTAGGCTGTGCCGTTTGGTGGGACGGTGCCCGTGACTTTGAAGTAGATGGCATGAAATCTGCCAGAGTCAAAGACAATTTAGGCTTTGATGCATACTCATCTTTTTCTGATTCCTCTTTCTTCTTTGAATTACGCTGCCCTTTTGAGGATTTGTCCTTTGATGGAGGCTTTACTGCAGTTTTTGTAGGAGACACAATTGGCTTCTTCAATTGTGTTCGCAAAATGGAATGGGTCCGATTGATTGTCTTTCTGACCATCCAATCATCATATTTTTTCGCAGTTTTGCTTTTGACTTCCTGCCACTCGCCTCCTTCCTCTGGATCTGTAGCGGTAATACACGCTACATGAGCTGAAGAACCTTTCAATTTGACTTGTCCCAAGTCAACCATCTTTTGTAGGAGGTCTTTAAAGACAAAACACTCCTGGATGGGATGTCCCAACATTTGATGAAAGGGACAATAATTGGGACGGTCTTCATCTCCTTCCTTGTTTGGTCTCTTCGGCACTGGTAATTGAACCAAATTATTTTCCAGAGCTGAAATGAAGTAACCAGGAACTTGCTCACTTCGGAAAGAGTATGTTTTACTCTTCATATCCTCAAATTGTTTTCGTCGTTGATCTTTTTGATCATTTGGACGAAACAGCCTTTGTTGTTGGCGTTCAGGAGGTGGAGCCCTTCGAGAAGATGAAGGTTTTGAAGTAGAAATAGGTACAGGTGCCTGTTTAAGCATAACTGTAGCAGTTTCTGCTTTACCCATTCTTCTTCCTGGAGCTGATGGAATTACACGAGATTTAACCTTAGCCTGTATAAGGGAATCTTCAATCTGTTGAGCGATTGAAGTAAGGTCTCGAAACCCTCCTGTGTATTTCACAGGGATCAATGGCGTGCGTAATTCGTCACGCAAATTTGCCACACAGATTGGCAATAATTCCTCCTGAGGGAGTGATAAACTCAAGGAATACGTTAATCCCTTCCAACGAGCAATGAAATCAGAGACTCTTTCATTCTCCCTTTGCTTGCAGTTTGTAAGATCGAAAACTGTCGTTTTTGGCAAAGTTGAGCTGAACTGAAGAAGGAATTTTTGACGAAGATCCTCCCATCCGATGACTGACCGGGATTTCAAGCTTGTATACCAGACAAAAGCTGGTCCTTGCAAGGTTCGCACGAAGCATCTGAGTTTCACTGCTTCTTGTTGTTCTGGAGTTCCCATCATAGGATCACAACAAGACACGTAATGCGTCAAATGTTGTTCAGGGTCGCCTGATCCATTGAAAGTAGGGAAAATAGGGTTTCCAAAACTGGATGGAGGAGAAATTGAATCTACCCATTCAGGGTAAACTTTCTTTTCAGGTTGAACTTGCGCCCGTTTCCCTTCCATAGTTTCTAACCGAGCTGTTAATGACTCAATAGTAGTTATTAACTTTTGAGAAACGTCAGGTTGAACTTGGTTTTGGGTAGGTGCAATGAATGGAGCTTGGACAGCCGTGGAGGTTGGTGCTGCAACTAATGGTAGTGCTGCCAACCGTTGTTGCGTTTGACCCGTAGGATTAGACCTCTGTGGGTGTACTGATAAAGGAGGATATTCCTGATCCATCTCAGTAGTTACAACAAATTCCTTCGGCTGTCGGACTTCAGCATTCTTAAGAAGAAGACTACTCTGAAGTAGTTCTGCATTCAACCTTCTTAACTCTTTCATTTCTTCCTCCTGTTGTGCAAGCCTTTGCTCTAATGAGAGCGATTGACCTCCTTCAGAGGAAGGGTGAGAAGTAACCTGATTCTTTCCTTTCCCCTTATTGGATCCTTTTCGGAGAGGGGGAAGTGGGTTACTTGAAGGAATACCCAAATTTTGGGTAAGCCTTTGATTACGTGTGCGCACACCTTCTTCATTTGGGTCTGTGTGCGCAACTTCTTGAGCAGGAACCTCTTCATCTGATCCCTCTGATTGAGCCTCATCTGGTGAATCAGCAGCAACGGCAGTGATGACATTAATGGATGCATATTTCATGAAATCCTTTCTATCAGCATTTCTATGATATTGTCTCCTTTTATGTCCATGATAAGACATGGCATTCCGTTGACTTGACCCCTCAGGAATTTCTTTGTGAACCGTCACTTGGAGAGAATCTCCTGACATCTTGGCTCTTCGTTCCTCTTGAGGCTTATTCCCTAATCGAGAGAATACTGACTTTCTCTGAGAGAGGGATTGAAGATTTGAAAAAGTCCCCAGTCCGGTGGACTGGGGGTGTTCCTGTTGCTTCTGCTCAACTCCTCGAATCCCATTCGTTGATTCTGAGGGTTGGGTTAGAGAAGTCCCCAGTCTGGCAAGCTGGGGTGTCTCTTGACATGCTATGTCTGAGATCTTCTTGAAATCTCTCTTGATCTTGCGGATCTTAGTTCGGAAATTAGCTGGATGCATTAACCTGTATCCACTTTTATCACCTGGTTCAACAGACCGTTGGATGATTTCCGAAACTTCTGTCATTTGATGACGTGTTTGCTCCAGACGAGAGGCTTGCGCAATATTCTCGCCTGCTTGATGTAGGAGCAATTCAACAACCTGTTCTCTATATACTTGATTTTGAGAGGAACTAGTTGAAGCTTGATCTCGAGCAAGATTTTGATTATGAACAAAGCCCATTGACTGTGGCCGGCCATGGGCAATAACATTGCATGAGACCATTTTCGGCGGGTTTTGCTGACCGGAAAGCACTGTGAAATGTAGTGCTCCGTGAATACCCCATCCTCTGATATGAACATTAGATGGAGCATTGGAAATTAACTGACGCAATTTTCTCAGCGCGCCAAGGCATGAACGTTGAAGGGTTCTCTGTTGCTTTTCGGCCTTCGGATACCGAGAGACTGATAGAGATGCCAAATCAATCTGGCGTTGTAACCCTTCTATTATCTTAAGATGATTTTCATATTCATCGTAAGATAATACCTTCTTCTTTAATTGACAAAGAGTTTTCCATATGTTAAGACGAATATCATGGATTCCATCATCCGTCAACATCTTTGGAATGTCATACTGTGAATCAGCCAAAGGCCAAAACATGACTGGTACTTCACCTTTTGCCAGTTTTTTCCTCATGTTCAGCATTTCCTCTTTATCATTAAATGAAGATTCTTCTACCTGTTTGGACCAGAGTTGGTGTTTCCTTGTTGCTTCATCGGATTCAACAAGATTGGTAGAGGAATCACTATTCATGCTGGAAGATGAATGACCTAGGGAAGGTTCGGAGAATAACCTGAACCCCAAGCTATCTTCTGATGGAGAAAGAGTTTCACCTGCCGATAGTAAAACTTCAGACATGACTGGTTTTACGTTTGCAAGTGCCTCGAGATAGGAGGGCTTTCTCGTCACTACATTGCCTTCTGAAGAATTTTCGAGACAATGTGAATCACTACTGCGGAGAGGACTTTCGCAGCGAAGTTCATCACCATGAGGAGGACCTTCATGATGGGTTACAGCAAAAGATGATATCTCTTGCTCCTTGGTCTTCTGACCACACAGAGGGTTCCTGTGGTTCTCATCTGAAGAAGAAACTTCAAGATTGACCGAATTTTCATGAAGCAAGTCTTCATGAGGAAGTGTCTGTTGAAGACCTTCGGGATTAATGTTCCTGTTATTGGGAACTGAGGGAGTAGAATCTTGAATTCCGACAGATAAATGTCTGAGGGCTTCAAGAACTCCAGCATCGAGCAAGGCCTTGTTACAGATTGGCCTTTGATCTCCTGACTGTGCTGGGCGGATCTTTTTCTTAGATGCCTTCTTACTCGCTTTAGAAATCACTTGATGACGAAAGTGATTGCTCTGAGCAGGTGTATGTGCCTGATCAGGAAAGATGGTCAGGTTAGGCTGACGATCATCGCTCAAATCAGATGTATGTGCCTGACTTGGTTGTCCATATGATATGGGGGAGTAGGCCCCACAACCCTCTTGGACTGGAACAGATGTGTGTGTCTGTTCCGGAGTGAATTGTTGATGTGTCACTCCACTGCTAGGGATAGATTTATGTGTTTGTCCCTGAGATGAAGCTGAAGCTGTTATGATATCTTGGCAAGCATCCAGAATATGAGCAGGAATTTGCTTCTGCTCTTTCACCATTGACAAAATATGTTTGGTGACTTCAGCCGCCGGAACAGGGATATACGTCCATTCCGGGCTTGGAGTAGGTGTATGTGCCTGCTCCTGTCCTCCTTTTCCTGTCAGTGAATCCTGACAGTACTCAAGTGTGGAGGTAGAGAGTTTAGTCTGCCTCCTGTTTGTCGTCGGGACTTTCCGACTGACTTCTCCGGGTGCTACCAAGCGAGACTGTTGGTAGACTTGATTAGTATCAGCAGGTGTATGTGCCTGCTGATTACACTTCGCCAAACGCGGTTGACGAGATCCATCATATGTAGTCAGACGAGCCTGCTGACTAACTGCTGATGTATAAGCAGGTGTATGTTCCTGCCTATGGTACTCCGCCGGAATTGCCTGGCGGGATCGGCTTGATGCTGCCAGACGAGTCTGCTGGACAGCGGGATTAAAACGAACAGGTGTGTATGCCTGCTCGTTATTTGCCACCAAGTTAGGTTGGTGGACTTCTCCGGAGATGGCAGGGATGACAACCTGCCTATTATTAACCGGATTCCGTCTCTGGTGATTCATCTTGCCTGCTCGGGTTCGAGGAACCTGAGCTGAATGCCTGGAGCCGGTACCCTCATCATGTTGAGGGTGCACTACCGCACGAGTCTGGCGGCGATTGTTGATGGGAGCCCTTGAGAAGGACTCCTGTCTCTTTGAATTAAGGTCCCGCGGGACCTGCTCATTCACTTCCTCAGAATAAGGGAGTGAATGGAAATTGCGTTCCGGGGATAACGACCCGAAACGGTTGGAGACGGTAGTCAGCACCGCCTGCTTCTTGATTGCTGGTCGCCGTTGTCCGGACGACCAGGTAGAATTGTTAACTTGGAGGGCTTGACGAGCGGCCTCCAGAGTTGGGATAGTACCGTTACGACGGTACTCCTTAACCAGTGCATTTGAAACACAGCGTTGAAGACGCCGAGTTGGTGATGTCATCCTCAGAGCGGATGACGTTCCAGCAGGAGTAGCAGCATTGGTTTTCATGGCAGCAGACCTCACAGTAGAGGTGTTCTCAGCAGCAGTATTCACAGGGGTGAATTTAAGGAAAGCCATTTTTTGTAGAAGATCTTGAAAAAAGAGTGCCTGTTCCATATAACAGACATAATCAAGATGAATCCGGCTACTGCATCTTTTGGATGATCATATGTCAATGATTGCCTTGTTGGCCCAAGGGGCCTAACATCTAAGAAGAACATCACTTTAACTTGGTTAAGGATTCACGTCGGGTTCACCATTTTTTGTTTCGCGCGGAATCCGGGGATGACCTCCTGGACGGGAGATTCAAACGTTCCGATCGGTTTCTAACGGGTTTGTTCGTAGAACCGGAAACATCCAATGATTCCACATCCGTTTGGACCTACTTTCCAAAGGCAGGCGCTCATTAGCTTGTGGGCTAATGAGGCTTAGGAATTTGCATTGGTCGAGAGGATGGGAGGTCGGACTCATCACACCTTTTTGAGGGGAATTATTGTCTACTCCGGGACTCTCTTTATAGATTTAAGTTAAGTTCGTGAATCCTTATTACATTACCAAGTATAAAATGAGCTTTCCTTTAGTTTTAACAATCAATGATTAAATATGCAAGAAATTTAGAGAATCTTTTATATGTATTCGAGGTTCTTCATCAATATAGAATCATCTATATTTGTTTAGAGATTCTTGGTCAATGGTATCCTTCAAAACATTTATATAAAAGTCTCTTGGTCATTTTGATGACCAGGCTGGTTTTAAAGCCACTCAGTGGGGCACTTGAAGTTTATCGTCATTCAGAAGGACAGAGATTATTTCAATGTTGGGATCGAACCCATAAATGGGCTACCTAATTTTTTGTTTCGCGCGGAATCCGGGGATGACCTCCTGGACGGGAGATTCAAACGTTCCGATCGGTTTCTAACGGGTTTGTTCGTAGAACCGGAAACATCCAATGATTCCACATCCGTTTGGACCTACTTTCCAAAGGCAGGCGCTCATTAGCTTGTGGGCTAATGAGGCTTAGGAATTTGCATTGGTCGAGAGGATGGGAGGTCGGACTCATCACACCTTTTTGAGGGGAATTATTGTCTACTCCGGGACTCTCTTTATAGATTTAAGTTAAGTTCGTGAATCCTTATTACATTACCAAGTATAAAATGAGCTTTCCTTTAGTTTTAACAATCAATGATTAAATATGCAAGAAATTTAGAGAATCTTTTATATGTATTCGAGGTTCTTCATCAATATAGAATCATCTATATTTGTTTAGAGATTCTTGGTCAATGGTATCCTTCAAAACATTTATATAAAAGTCTCTTGGTCATTTTGATGACCAGGCTGGTTTTAAAGCCACTCAGTGGGGCACTTGAAGTTTATCGTCATTCAGAAGGACAGAGATTATTTCAATGTTGGGATCGAACCCATAAATGGGCTACCTACGTATCCTTTGTTTTAAAAAAGGAATCAGAACCCACGTAGTTCGAGGAATGGGATATGATGTTTTATGATTGATGGCTCAAAGATGAATGTCATAATTACTTTTACACTCTATGCTCACGTGAGTCATGCTCGGTGTGAGAAACAAGAGGTATTGGTAAAATTTAGACAATTGTGCCAAAAAAGATGCAATCATAAGAATTTGTTTTGGGGCTTATGTATAGATGACTGCCCAGATAGGTGAAGGTTTAGGATTTACTTTTAGGAAGAAAAATCCATGAACAGGGTCCACAAAGTTATATGTGCTTCATGGAGATTTGAATACTCTAATCTTGGGGCTTACTCCTAAGGAGGATGCCCAAATTAGGAGGGGACTTATGATTGGGTTTTATTCCTAAAAAAGGAAACCAAAATCAAAGGGAAGTTTATGACTGGTTAAGAGAAATTTTAAGAGACTTGGGGCTTACTCTTAAGAAGGATGCCCAAGGTTATGACTGAGTCTTATTCCTGAAAAGGAGACCCAGGTTAGGGGACTTGGGGCTTACTCCTGAAGAGGAAGCCCAAGGTTATGACTGAGTCTTTATTCCTGAAAAGGAGACCCAGGTTAGGGATTAAGGTTTGGGGCTTACTCCTGAGGAGGATGCCCAAGATTGAAGGATTTGATTGGGGCTTATTCTTAAGAAAGATGCCCAAGATTTATGACTGAGTCTTTATTCCTGAAAAGGAGACCCAGGTTAGGATTCTCTCATTTTAAAGGATGAGGTTGAATGAATGAACTCTCAATCTTTGGTGATATAAAGATGTTTAAATCATTAGGTTTTGAGAGATATTTCACATAATTCCTTTCAGATAAGGATGTCAAATCAAGAAATCATGCCATAAATGGCTTTGAAAAGTATCTTGAAGACTGAATCTTGAATAGGAAGGGTGAAAATGGCTTAAGAGGGGTGAAAAAGGGCAAGATGGGCACCCAAAAAGATAGGGGCGCGCAAGTATTGAAGGTCGCGCAAGTCCTACGGCGGCGCGCAAGTATTGGTCGCGCAAGTATACTTGCGCGACATAAGGGATACTTGCGCGATTTTCAACCAGGGTTGAATTACTTGAGCGACTCTTTATTAAACCCTTTCCCATCCTCTTGAGGTTTTTCCAGAAGAGGGACGCGCAAGTTATATTGAAGGAATTAAGTCGGCGCGCAAGTGTTTGATAAGTTTCAACACTTAGGCCTTCCTTCTTCCCTTTAGATCTTCCATTCTAGGTAAAAAATTACCTTAGAAGTGTTCTGGAAGCTTTGAGAAGAGACTTGGGCGTCGGGAGCTTTGATCCGAGTTTCTGGGAAGAGATCCTCTCGAATGGGGGGCCCACAGGGTCTATTTATAGGAAAAAGAAGACCCCGGGCGGTTACTGGGCGGTTACCAGATATGTCGCGCAAGTCCCTTGCACGATCATGAGGTGTCGCGCAAGTGTTGAGGCGGCGCGCAAGTGTACTTGCGCGACCAAGAGGGAACTTGCGCGACCTATGGGCAATGTTCTCCTTTTCCATCCCTTTATCGATTTTTGATGTTTCTTCAAAGGATTAATCACTTTGAGCTCAGATATTCCCTTTTCCGATCTTTAGATTCTGTGACGAAAGGAGCGTCAACAGTGTGATATACCTACACTACTGAAAACTTCATCTTTACCAACGGTTTAAAACCATTGGTAAAGGCTGGAAAACCGTTTCTATAAACTATACCAATGGTTGTTCAAACCGTTGGGTCTTGAGTCATAGGGATAGACATATCCCAATGGTTCTATGAGAACCGTTGGGATATGTCTGAAAAATTGAGTATATACCAACGGTTCATTGAAACCATTGGTATAAATGTTTACCAACGGTTTAAAACCATTGGTAATATCAAAAATCATCTCTATACCAACGGTTTACAAACCCTTGGTATAGAATTTTACCAACTGTTTCCCATAAACCGTTGGTAAATATCAAGTAAAAATACCTATACCAACGGTTTGTATACGTTTTCCAACGGTTTACATAAAACCACTGGTATAAGTTCTATTTTTACAGATATGCCAACAGTTGTAAACCGTTGGCATAACATTTATGTACCTGCAACAACAAGCCGACCTCCCCCTGTGCAACTGTAGCACTTCCACCAACTTCCACCAGTAGGACTGCCTCCCCTGTGCAGAATTCATACACAATTATCAATACCTGCATAATACATACATAATTCTGTATGAATTCATATAGAATTAATACAACACATAATTCATAAAGAATTCTGAATACATCCAATTCTGTATTTAATTACCCTCTACACACATATAGAATTAACACATAATTCATAAGGTAATTATAACAAGTATACACATAAAACAAGTATACCCATAAAACAAGTATACCCATACACTATTAACACACAATTCATAAGTAAATTAAATACATAAATAATTCAATTCATAATTCAGAGGGTTGGGGGGCTGTTCAGGGGGTTGGGGTTGCTGTCCAAGGGGGTAGGGTGTGTCCAGGGGGTGGGGGTGCCTGGAGGGATGGGGGGTGTCCAAGGGGGTTAGGGGTGGGCTGTCTAGGGTGGTGGTGGTGGTGGTGGTGGGGGGGGGGGGTGTCCATGGGGGTGGGGGTGTCCAGGGTGGGTGGGGGTGGGGTGGTGTCCAGGGGGGTGGGGTGGTGTCCAGGGGGGTGGGGTGGGGATTTAGGGGGTTGGGGGGCTGTCCAAGAGGGTAGGGGGGTGTCCAGTGGGGTGGGGTGGTGTCCAAGGGGGTGGGGGTGGGGGGGGGGGGGGCTGTCCAGGGGGGTGGGGGGTGGGGGGGGGGGGGGGCTGTCCAGGGGGGTGGGGGGGGGGGTGTTGCCCATGGGGGTGGGGGTGTCTGGAGGGGTGTCCAGGTGGTGGGGTGGTGTCCCGGGGGGGGGGGGGGCTGTCAATGGGGGTGGGGGTGTCCGGGGGTGGGGGTGGGGGTGATGGGGGTGTCCATGTGGTGGGGTGGTGTCCAGGGGGGTGGGGGGACATCCAGGGGGTTGGGGGGCTGTCCACAGGGGTAGGGGGTGTCCAGAGGGTGGGGGGTGTCTGGGGGGGGGGGGGCTATTCGTGGGGGTGGGTGGGTGGGGGGGGGGGGCTGTCCATGGGAGTAAGGGTGTCTAGGGGGGTGGGTGGTTTCCAGGTGGTGGGGTGGTGTCCAGGGGGTGGGGAGGCCGTCCAAGGGGTTGGGGGCTGTCGATGGGGGTAGGGATGTCCAGGGGGTGGGCGTTCTGTCCACGGGGGTGGGGGGTGTCCACGAGGGTGGGGGTGTCTAGGGGGTGGGTGGGGGGTGTCTAGGGGGTTGGGGTCTATCCAAGGGGGTCGAGGGTGTCTGGGGGGGGGGGGTGTCTAGGGGGATGGGGGGGGGGTGTTTGGGGTGTGGTGGGGGGAGTCGAAGTGGGGTGGGCGGGCTGTCCACGAGGGTGGGGGGCTATCCAGGGAGGTACATGGTGTTTAGGGGGTGGGCGGGCTGTCCATGGGGGTGGTGGGGCTATCCAGGGGGTAGGGGTGTTTAGGGGTGGGTGGGTTGTCCATAGGGGTGGGGGTGTGGGGGGGATGTCTAGGGGGTCAGGGGTGTCCATGGGGGTGGGGGGGCTGTCCATGGGGGTGGGGGGATGTCTATGGGGGTGGGGGGGGGGATTTCCAGGGGTACAAGGTGTTTAGGGGGGTGGGTGGGCTGTCCATGGGGGTGGGGGGCTGTCCAGTGGGAAGGAGGGTGTCTAGGGGGTGGGGGCTATCCAGGGGGTACGGGGTGTCCATGGGGGTGGACGGGCTGTCCACGGGGGTGGGGTGGGGGGCTGTCTGGGGGGGGGGGGTAGGGGTGTCCAGGGGGGTGGGAAAGATATCCACAGGGGGGGGGGGTGTCCATGGGGGTGGGAGGGGGGATGTCTAGGGGGTGGTCGGGCTATCTATAGGGGTGGGGGGGGGGGGTGTCTAGGGGGGTACATGGTGTCCAAGGGGGTGGGCAGGCTTTGCACGGTGGTGGTGGAGCTGTCCAGGGGTAGAGGATGTCCAGGGGGTGGACGAGCTGTCCACGGGGGTGGGGTGGGGGGGGGGCTATCCAGGGGGTAGGGGATGTCTAGGGGGGGGGGTCGGGTTGTCTATGGGTGGTGGGGGGTGTCCACGAGGGTGGGGGGGGGGGGGGGGCTATCTAGGGGGTAGGGGGTGTTCATGGGGGCTGGGCGGGCTTTCCACGGGGGTGGGGTGGGGGCTGTCTAGGGTGGTAGGGGGTGTCTAGGGGGTGGGCGGGCTGTCCACGGGGGTAGTGGGGCTGTACAGGGGGTTGGGGGTGTCTATGGGGGTGGCAGGGCTATCCAGGGGGTAGGGGGTGTCTAGGGGGAGTGGGCAGGCTGTCCACGGGGGTGGGGTGGGGGGGCTGTCCAAGGGGGTATGGGGTGTCTAGGGGGTGGGCGGGCTGTCCACGGGGGTGGCAGGGCTGTTCAGGGGGGTTGGGGGTGTCTAGGGGGGTGGGTGGACTGTCCACATGGGGTGGGGTCTATCCATAGGGGGGGCTATCCACAGGGGTAGAAGGGCTATCCAGGGGGTAGGGGGTGTCCAGGGGGGTAGGTGGGCTGTCCACGTGGGTGGGGGGGGGGGCTGTCCAGGGGGGTACGAGGTGTCCAGGGGGGTGGGAGAGGCTGTCCAGGGGGGTATAAGGTGTCCAGGGGGGTGGACGGGCTATCCACGGGGGTCTAAGGGCTGTCCAGGGGGGTACAGGGTGTCCAGGGGAGTGGGTGGGGCTGTCCAAGGGGGTACGAGGTGTCGGGGGGGGGGGGGGGGGCTATCCATGGGGGTGGTGGGGCTGTCTAGGGGGGTTGGGGGTGTCCAGGTGGGTAGGTTGGTGGGCCGTCCATGGTGATAGAGGGACTGACCATGGGGGAGGGGTGTATAGGGTGGTTGGGGGTGTCTAGGGGGGTGGGCAGACTGTCCACGGGGGTGGGGGGGGGGGCTGTCTACGAGGGTCGCAGGGCTGTCCAAGGGGATAGGGGGTGTCTAGGGGGTGGCGGGCTGTCCATGGGGGTGGAGGGGGGGCTGTCCAGGGGGTACGCGGTGTCCAGGGGGTGGGTGGGACTGTCTAGGGGGTACAAGGTGTCAAGGGGGTGGGCGGGCTTTCCACGAGGGTGGCAGGGATGTCCAAGGGGTAGGGGGTGTTCATGGGGGTGGATGAGCTGTCCACATGGGGGGGGGGGGTCCACAGGGTGAGGGGGTGTCCAGGGGGCGGACGAGCCATCCACAGGGGTGGCGGGGCTATCGAGGGGGTAGGGGTGTCTAGGGCGGTGGGCGGGCTGTCCATAGGGGTGGGAAGACTATCCCCAGGGGTGGGGGGATATCTATGGGGTACATGGTTTCCAGGGAGTGGGCGGGGCTGTCCAGGTGGTACGGGGTGTCCAGTGGGGTGGGCGGGCTGTCCACAGGGGTGGTAGGGCTATCCAAGGGGTCGGGGGTGTCCGGGGGGGGGGGGGGGGGAGGCTATCCATAGAGGTGGGGTGTCCACAGTGGGAGGGGCTATCCAGGGGGTGGTCGGGCTATCCACGAGGGTGGCAGGGCTGTCCAGGGGGTAGGGGGTGTCTAGGGGGTGGGTGGGCTGTCCACGGTGGTGGTGGGGGGGGGGGGGGGGGCTGTCCCGGGGGTATGGGGTGTCTAGGGGGGTGGGTGTGGCTATCCAGGGGTAGGGGCTGTCCAGGGGGTAGGGCATGTCCCTGGGGAGTAGGCAGGCTGTCCACGGGGGTGGGGTGGGGTGGGGGGTGTCCACGGGGGGAGGGGGTTTCTAGGGGGGTTGGGGGCGTCCAGGGGGGTTGGCGGACTGTCCATGGGGGTGGGGGGCTATCCATGGGGGTGGGGGGGGGGGGGGGGGTTCCACGGGGGTGGCTGGGCTATCCAGGTGGGCGGGGGGTGTTCAGGGTGGTGGGAGGGCTGTCCACATGGGTGGGGGGGACGAGGGGATATCCAGGGGGTACAGGGTGTCCATGGGGGTGGGCAGGGCTATCCAGGGGGTACGGGGTGTCCATGGGGGTGGGAGGGCTGTCCATGGGGTGGCGGGGTTGTCCAGGGGGGTACGGGGTGTCCATGGGGGTGGGTGGGCTGTTCATGGGGTGGCGGGGCTGTCTAGGGGGGTGGGTGGGATGTCCATGGGGGTGGGCGGGGTGTCTGTAGGTTCCGGGCGCAGCGGAAGTGCATTGGTGGGTTTTCCCAACTTTAATTTTAGCGTTAAAAATAATCAATCTTAGATCCATCACGATAATAAAATTTCAGATCTTCAGAATAGAACGAAGAACAAAAAAAAAAGAAAGAGGGAGTCCTGGAACCATAAAGACAGGATCATCATATGTTGGTTATAATTAATTTAATTAATTGACAAGAATTACCTTAATATAATTCTTTCTTCATTGATGTCTCCAGTCACGATCCGATGTGATTCGTCGTTGCATCTCAGAAGCCAAGTGTATACTTCCTCTAGCAGTGATCCACACGTGCACCACATATCTCTGGACATCGCTAAAGGAATCTCCAGGTTCTAGTATGGAGAAGCCTTTTCTTGCGTTGTCTACCTTAGATCGCCTTGATCCGATGGAGGAGGATCTCTCTTGGTCTTGAGAGCATTCTTGGAGGAAGGAGTTCCTTCGGCCTTGAGATAATTCTCTAGAATTGTTGTGCGCAACGATTCTCTCTAAAAAAGTATTGTGGTTGTGAGAATATTTATAATCGGGTTTGAGTTTATAGAGTTATGATAATAAATAAATGCATTACGTATTTTATTTATTTCATTAACTCTTATTGAAAACCACCATGTCGAATGATTAATTCCTTGACATGTGCCCACAATAATTATAATAAATATCATTTAATAAAACGATATTATTTCATTAAAATCCCAACTGGAAAAACTACACGGCGTGTAATCATTAATACATGGCATGTACTTGTTTTCCATTAAAACTACACAGTGTGTACATTTAATGTACACGACGTGTTTATCTTGTTTTAATTTTTCTTTATTTCCTCCACTACATTTATTAGACCTTGAGTAATGGATATTTATTTATTAAATAAATATAACTGCATTACTCGCTAATAAATATAAATTATTTCTCCCATAATATATTCTCTTGAATAACTAGTGTCGAAATAAATGCGACCGGGCATCCTTAAATAATTATTAAACCACAGTCGGGAATAATCTTTATTTAACTTGTTAAATTAATATTTAACTGAGATACATGGACACACTTAGCGTGTGACCCTCTAGGACTCTTTGTCAGTGGTATTAGGTGGAGCCTGACTAAAGTCCAAAGTTAGCATCTAGAAACATACCAAGGCACCCATAGAGAAAGAAGTTAACACCGCAATGATGTGTCACATCATAAAACTGCTTACTATGTAATTTAATCCATTTGTCTCGATATCTCTAATAAAGCGGGTTGAATGCTAGTGCCATCAACCCATGTGCTCGATTATTCTTTCTTTGACTTCCCGGAATTGAACTCGCCCATACCTTACCATGTCCATGGACTTATTTAGGCTATATTAATTTCATCAAAGGGACTGAGATATCTACTTCCATTATGGAACAGAAGGGACAAATCCTTTCTTGCATTATCTATTAATATAGTATCACTCGTGACGCACCCAACGTATCCTACCTTACTACGAACAGTGTGTCATCATAATTTTTGTCAATATATCTAAGTGCGTGAGTTATAATACCCATTAATAATAATCTTAAAGTCTAAGGACCAATACACACATCCAAAAATAGAAACATCCAATGACACTATGAAATGTGGATTTTCTACTGGTGGGTCTCATTCTCATAATATCCTCCTGAATATTACCAAGGGCGTACACCATGAGAAGGCGCCTCAAAATTTTATGAGTCCTCACCCTAATGGCCTATATTATTTGTGTCCCTCAAATAACATCATCCGGCCATAGAACATATATTCAAGAATAGTGTTATGACACTTCTGGGTCCTCATCATAGCAGGGATCCGATATGATCCTTTAATGCAAAAACTATCCTTGGGACATTATCACATGCATTGTCACGTAGAAGAATAATCAATATGTGATAAAGTGTTTTTTAATGAATAAATTACAAAGTAGTTGGTTCTAGGCCACCAAATCCAACCGAATCCCACTTGGACTAGAGCCAATTGCTAACAACCTTTAACCATATAGCTCTCACATGATATTCATGCTTCTACTGAGATAGGCCTTTAGTCATGGGCTCCATCACGTTCTCTTCCGTGGACACTCTACTCACTGCAACTTCACCCCTTTGATAGAAATCCCTCAAGAGGTGATACTTTCAGAGTATGTGCTTTGTCCATTGATGTGACCTTGGTTCTTTTTCAAGATCCACCACTGCAGTTTTATCACAATACAATGAGATAGGATCTATACTTCTAGGCACCACATCAAGCTCCTGGAAAAATTTACGAATACAGACAACTTCCTTGGCAGCATCAGAAGATGCTATATATTCGGACTCCACTGTAGAATCAGCGACAACTGGCTGCTTTGAACTCTTTCAGCTCACAGCTCCTCCATTGAGACAGAAAACATATCTAGATTGCGACTTCAAATTGTTCTGATCTATCTGAAAACCAGCATCAGCACACCCTATGATGAAAAGCTCCTCGTCTCCTCCATACACTAGGAATATATCCTTAGTTCTTCTCAGATACTTAAGGATAGTCTTAACAGCAGTTCAATGCTGTTCTCCTGGATTTTCTTGATATCTGCCTACCATGCTCAGTGCATAGGCAACATCAATCCTGGTACATAATATGGCATACATGATGGATCCTATAGACAAAGCATATGGGATCTTACTCATTCGATCTTTCTTCTGTTTTGTCTGTGGACACATTTTCTTAGAAAGACATAGACCATGTGACATTGGAACTAATCCCCTCTTGGATTGTTCCATACTAAATCTCTTTAGTATCTGGTCAATGTATGTACCCTGACTTAGTCCAAGAAGCCTCTTGGATCTATCATGAATGATCTTGATCCCTTGAATATAGGCTACTTCACCCAAGTCCTTCATGGAGAAACACTTGTTCAACCAGTCCTTAAATGACTGTAAGACTGGTACATCATTTCCAATAAGTAATATGTCATCAACATATACTACTAGGATAACGATCGGCATTCCCATTAAACCTCTTATAAACACATGGAACACATTTGTTCTTAATGAAACCAAATTCATTTATGGATTCATCAAATCGAATGTTCCATGACCTGGATGCTTGATTTAATCCACAAATGGATTTCTGAAACTTACAAAACCGTTTGGCTTCACCTGGTGTCACAAAACCTTCAGGTTGTGTCATATAGACATCTTCCTGAAGGTCCCCGTTAAGGAATGCCATTTTGACATCCATCTTCCAAATCTTTTAATCATGGTAAGATACTATAGAAAGTATGATTCTTATGGATTGAAACATGGAAACTGGTGAAAAGGTTTCATCATAATAAATTCCTTGATGTTTTCAGAATCCTTTTTCCACTAGCCTTGATTTATAGGTGCTGACTTGACCTTCCATGTCCAGTTTTCTATTGAATACCCATTTGTATCCAATAGGATTTATATCAACTGGCTCATTGATCAGAACCCAGACTTGGTTATGATACATGGAATCCATCTCAGAATTCATAGCTTCTAGATATCTTGCAACTTCTAAGATTTATACTGCTTCCTTGTTGGAGAGAGGGTTCATCATTGTACAATAATAATGATTCACCATCCTCGGTGACTAAGAAACCAAATCTCTCTGGTTCCCCTTACCTCTCTTGAGCTCCTACGCAGTACTTGTGTTTCTATAACCTCTTCCACCGGGACCTGTGGAACTTGTTCCTGTACCAACTCCTGTGTATCTTGAGCATCAACTTTGTTGAAGTAAAATATTTCTCCCACTATCCCTTTTGAGGATGTGATACCTCTCAAGAAATACGGCTTGTCTTTTGATAGTCACTTTCTTGTCTTGAGGGTTATATAGGTAATATCCTTTTGTTTCCTTGGGATATCCTATAAAGATACACCTCATGCCATAGGGTTCTAGTTTGTTGCCTGAGAAGGCCTTAACAAATGCCTCGCATCCCCATACACGTGTATGCGATAAAATGGGTTTCTTTCCATTCCATAACTCGGAGGGAATTCTATTTTCTTCCTTAGTTGGTACTAAGTTTAATGTGTATGCTGCAATTTGTAATGCATATACCCAAAAGGATAATGGAAGATCGCATGATTCATCATCAACCTCACCATGTCCAACAAGGTGCAGTTCCTCCTTTAACTAACACCATTCCACTGTGGTTTATAAGGAGGTGTGAGTAGAGATAGAATCCCAGAATCTCATAAAAGATCGATGAACTATTGGTTCAGATATTCTCCACCTCGATCTGATCGAAGTTTCTTAATCTTCTTACCAAGATGATTCTCTATTTAATTATTGAATTCCTTAAATTTCTCTAAGGATTCTGACTTATACCTCATTAAGTAGACATAGCCATATCTACTCAAATCATTAATAAAAGTAATTAAGTAAGAATATCCCCCTCTATATTCTACTAGAAATGGTCCACACACATTCGTATGCACTAATCCTAGAAGCTCTGTGGCCTTTTTACCTTGTCCACCGAAGGGCGGAATGGTCATTTTTCCTTGTAAACAAGAGTGACATATATCAAGTGGTTTTAGCTCAGTAGAGTCCAAATAACCATCTTGGTAGAGCTTTTTCAAGCGCCTCTCATTTACACAACCGAGACGGTGATGCCACAACTGGGTGATGTATGAGTCATGTGAGTTTGTTTTGTTATCGATTACCAACACATGGTTTTCTTAATTTAATACATACAAACCATTATTTAAATGTTCCATACCATAACATACATTGTTCTTATAAAAGAGACAACCCTTATTTCCAAACATGAAAATAAATCCATCCATATCCAAATAAGATACCAAAAATTATGTTCTTGGTAACACTAGGCACATAATAACAATTATGTAAAACCAAAATCATACTAGTTGTCAATGAGATGTGGTCATCTCTAATAGCCAACGCAGCCTACCTTGCACCATTGGGCAGCTCGAAGATCCACCTCTCCTCTGAAAATCTTTCTAAATCTACTTGGTTCCTGCATTTGAATATAGATGTGATCCCCAGAAGCTGTATCTAATACCCAATGGTGTAGAAATGGAAAGATTACACTCAATAACGAATGAACCCTTTAGAGTCCCCATGCTTTTGAGTGCAGTTCCTCTTCCAGTGGCCTTGCTTGCCATATGAAAAACATACCTGCCTCCCGTTCCTTTCCCTACCTCTTGATCTTCCCCTTCCTAGAGGGACAACACTCGGGGGATTCAGACCGTTTATAAGTCTTTGGCCCATTTTCCTTGTCCTTCCTTTTCTTATTCACTATAAGGACTATGAGTTTGTCACGCCCCATGTCCTTATCTACCTGGAGAGTTAAGGTCAGAAGTTCTGATAGACTCTTCTCATTTTTACTCATGTTATAATTGACAATGAAGCTAGATAAGGTCTTGGGTAGTGATTAATGGATGAGATCTGTACGCAACTCATCCGAGAGTTTAATCCATAAGATGTACATACGTTCAATGTAGCCAATAATCTTGACTACATGAGGCCCCAGCTGACACAGAATAATCCAAGCTTAGTTTTGAACAAATCATTGGAGATCTCATATCTCTCTTTTCTCTCCTTCTCTTGGTAGAGATCCTTAAGGTGAGACATCATGCTATACGCATCCATGTTTTCATGTTTCTTCAAGAGATCATTATAAATGGATGATAACATGAAACAATGGATATCTATGGCATCATCCATATGTTTCTCATAGAGAGATATTTCCTCATCACTGGCCCTCTTTCCTAGGCTCAACTAGAACATGCTCTTCCAGCACATACAATTTTCTCTCATGGCGAAGGATGACGCATAAACGCCTCTGTCACTCCTGGAAATTGGTGCCGGTGAGAAGGTTTTCCTTCTCAAGTATTATTCACAATGATATGTTTGCAATCATTTTATTGTAATTTATACAAATTAATATGATCAAAGGTTTTAGTACTTTATAAAACTGAGACAAATAAATAAATTAATACTTATTAGTCTCCCACTATTTTATCGAAATCCAATATCCCTCACCATTGAATTTAGAATATTCTGTTGCCAAAATATTCTAGTGTGAAGGATTCATATTTCCCTTCGCATTACCCCAACTAGGGTTGGTCAAGCAACTTTAAGGGTTTTAGGTAGGCATTCCAAATACCAACTGCATTAACTCGTAGATCCTTGATCCGATGAGTGGACTCCCCAATCCTGAAATCCTTTTATTTTTTTATTTCCTCAACCTTTGCCTCTTGATCTTACCAAGTCCTACTGTGGCAATCAACCCTTGATGAAAACAAAGTTAATTCAACCCAAAAACTTGAATTAGAATTCCCTGATAATTGAAAGCACCCCAACTAGGGTTGGTCAAGCACTTTGAACTATGGTTCGATTCTAACCAAGATTATGGAAGGCATATACCGACTTAATATTTCTTTGAGTTATTTTATACATAAATTGCCAATTTATTATCTTAGATTACATGATTTTTAATATTAAGTGGGATATACTTAAGTTATTAACCATGTCTAAGATAATATTTTATGCATAAGCCGGTATTATTTTAGTTCTATCTTGCATGCTTGTTTAATTAATTAATTGTGTGATCGTGACAACACACCCACAATAAATAAACCATGAAACTGAAAGAAATAAAAGAAATGGTATGATCATGAGCTTGTTCTACTGGTTAGTTTATCTAGTGGTTGATAAACTAACCCAAGACCTAGGGAAAAAACACCTTGAACCTTTCGGGTTTGTGTTTACAGCTTTCCACCTATCCACCTTTGTATATCCTTGGATTGGTTTCACCTTGGATCCTAACTTGAGCCACCTCCACTAGATTGGGAGCTCCATCCATTACATATGCATTTATCTCACATGCAGGTGAGGGGTAAAAGGGGTTTTTACATAAAAGAATCCTTGGGTGCGTAGAACCTACATATTAACGAGGAGAAGGATCGCAGGACAACATATTTAATTTAAATAAATAAATTAAAATAAACCACTCACATACAAAGGTCTTGGTCTATATCATGATCATCCATCCATGCAAATATACTACGCATTAATAAAACTAGCATTCAATTCTTTAATCGTTCTTGTTTAAGATAAATCATGATCAAATCAATTAATTATATTTAATTAATAAATCCTTTTATCTTAAACCCTTTTTTGAATTTACTTGAGATTATCATCCATCATAATTTTAAACAAATAAATTCATTTAAAATTATCTTTGTACGTAACTTGTACCTTGGAGGCAACCTGGTGAATTCCCATTCATTACGCAGATGTTAAATTAAACACATATATATAAAAAACCTATCACGTGTTGTGCCTTAGCTTTATTCCTGGACTATGGTACATGTCTCAAGGGTTTGTATAATATAATAATAAATTTTAATAAATCTGCATAATTTGGATGAGTACACGGTGTGTAGTTCCGACTACACAATGTGTACTTTTGTTCACCGTCCATCTGAAGTACATGCCTGGGGACATGGCGTGTAGATGTACTTTGTAAATTTTTAGAGTACACGACGTTTTCAATTGGACACATGCCATTTAGTATCCACATGACACGGTTTCTAGCCAGGCAAGCCATGTACGGGGTAGACGGTCCTACCCTAACCCAAAGGAACTAAATGCCGTGTTCAGTTGGACCACACAGTGTGTAATCCAGAAACCATGTGCCACCTATTCGTGGTCAACACATGGTGTCATAAATGACTTAGATATGATCCAATACACAGCCTGATTTGGTGGATCATTCAATGAATTGAACCTAGACTACACAACGTGTACTTCTGAATACACGCCGTGTATTCTGGTGTTGTATGTCCAGGAGCGTTTGGCACCTCTGGATGAGTTCCCATATTTTATTTTAATCAAAATTAAAAGAAAAATTTGTCTATATAAGGTGAACGAGAAACGATAGGGGAGGAACAGATCTTGAGATTCATATTTTAAAGAATGATTAACTTTAATTGAAACAACTAAATTATTAAATGCGTAAATCACCAACAAAAAACTAAATAATTATAATCAACAATATGACCGTTCTGATACCACCTGTAGGTTCCGAGCGCAGCGAAAGTGCATTGGAGGGTTTTCCCAACTTTAATTTTAGCATTAACAATGATCAATATGAGATCATTCATGATAATAAAATGCCAGATCTTCGGAATAGAGCGAAGAACGAAAAAAGGGGGAGTCCCAGAACCATAAAGATAGGATCATCATATGTTGGTTATAATTAATTTAATTAATTGACAAGAATTACCTTGATGGAATTATTTCTTCGTTGATGTCTCCAATCATGATCCGATGTGATTTGTCGTTGCGTCTCAGAAGCCAAGTGTATAATTCCTCTAGAGGTGATCCACATGTGCACCATGTATCTCTGGACATCGCCAAAGGAATATCTGGGTGCTATCGTGGAGAAGCCTTTGCTTGCGTTGTCCGCATTAGATCACCTTGATCTGATGGAGGAGGATCTCTCTTGGTCTTGAAAGCGTTCATGGAGGAATGATTTCTTTAGGCCTTAAGAGAATTCTCTATAATTTTTGTGCACAACAATTCTCTCTAGAAAAGTTTTATGGTTGTGAGGATATTTATAATCGGGTTTGTGGTTATAGAGTTATGAGAATAAATAAACATGTTACGCATTTTATTTATTTCATTAACGCTTATTGAAAACCACCATGTCGAATGATTAATTCCTTGAAATGCACCCACGCTGATTATAGTAAATATCATTTAATAAAACGATACTATTTCTTCAAAATCCCAACTGGAAAAACTACACGATGTGTAATCATTAATACATGGTGTGTAAATTCAATCTACACAATGTGTTTATCTTGTTTTAATTTTTCTTTATTTCATCCACCATATTTATTAGACCTTGAGTAATGGCTATTTATTTCTTAAATAAATGTAACTGCATTACTTGATAATAAATATATATTATTTCACCCAAAATATATTCTCTCGAATAACTAGTGTCGAAATAAATGCGATCCGACATCCTTAAATAATTATTAAACCACAATCGGGAATAATATTTATTTAACTTGTTAAATTAATATTTAACTGAGATACATAGACACACTTAGTGTGTGAACCTCTAGGCCTCTTTCTCAGTGTAATTAGGTGGAGCCTTCCTAAAGTCCAAGGTTAGCATCTAGAAACATGACAAGTCATCCATATAGAAAGAATTTAACACCGCAATGACGTGTCACCTCATACGAATGCTTACCATGTAATTTAATCCCTTTATCTCGATATCTCTAATCAAGATGGTTGCATGCTATTTCATCAACCCATGTGATCGATTATTCTTTCTTTGAATTCCTGGAATTGAACTCACCCATACCTTACCATGGCCATGGATTTATTTAGGCTATATCAATTCCATAAAAGAGCATAAGATATCTACTTCTGTTATGGAATAGAAGGGAAAAATCCTTTCTCACATTATCTATTAATGTAGTGTCACTCGTGATGAACCCAACACATCCTACCTCGCTGCGAACAATGTGTCATCACAGTTTTTGTTAATACATATAAGTGTGAAAGTTGTAATACCCATTAATAATAATCTTAAAGTCTAAGGACCAATACACACGTCCATAGATAGGAACATCCAATGACACTATGAAATGTGGATTTCCTGCTGGCAGGTCTCGTTCTCATAATATCCTCTTGGATATTACCAAGGGCGCACACCATGAGAAGGTGCCTCAAAGTTTTATGAGTCCTCACCCCTAATGGCCTGTATTATTTGTGTCCCTCAAATAACATCATCCGGCCATAGAACAAATATTTAAGAACAGTGTTATGGCACTTCCAGGTTCTCATCATAGTAGGGATCTGCTATGACCCTTTAATGCAACGGCTATCATTGGGACATTATCACATGCATTGTCATGTAGAAGAACAATGAAGATGTGATAAGGTGTTTATTTAATGAATAAATTAAAAAGTAGTTGGTTCTAGGCCACCAACTCCAACAGTGTCCACAAGGGGGGTGGTGTCCAGGGGGGTGGGCGGGCTGTCTACAGGGGTGGAAGGGCTGTCGAGGGGGGGTAGCGTGTGTCTAGGGAGGTGTGAGGGCTGTCCATAGGGGTGATAGGGCTGTACATGGGGGTGGGGGGTGGGGTGGGGGGCTGTCCAGGGGGTACGAGGTGTCTAGGGGGTGGGCAGGGCTGTCCAGGGGGGTACGGGGTGTCCAGGGGGGTGGGCAGGCTGTCCACTGGGGTGGCAGTGCTGTCCATGGGGTAGGGGATGTCTAGGGGGTGGGTGGGCTGTCGATGGGGGTGGGGGGATGTCTATGGGAGGAGGGGCTATCTAGGGGGGTGGGAGGGCTGTCCACAAGGGTGGCGGGGTTGTCCAAGGGGGTAAAGGGTGTCCAGGGGGGTGGGCGGGATGTCCACGGGGGTGGGGGCTGTCCATGGGGTAGGGGTATCCAGGGGGTGGGTAGGCTGTCCAAGGGGGTGGCGGGGCTGTCTAGGGGGGTTAGGGGTATCCACAGAGATGGAAGGGCTATCCAAGGGGTGTCAGGGGTGTCGGGGGGGGGGGGGGGGGTTGTCCATGGGGGTGGGGTGGGGGGTGTCCAGGGGGGTAGGGGGTGTCCAGGGGGTGGGTGGGCTGTCCATGGGGGTGGCGAGGCTGTGTAGGGGGGTTGGGGGTGTCCAGGTGGGTGGGTGGACTATCCACATGGGTGGTGGGGGGGGGGGGGGGGGGCTGTCCACGAGGGTGGTGGGGTTGTCCAGGGGGGTAGGGGGTGTCGAGGGGCATGGGGCGGTGTCCAGGGGGTGGGGGGATATCCAGGGGGTTGGGGGGGGGGTCCACGAGGGTGGGGTGGTGCCCAGGGGGTGGGGGTGTCCTGGGGTTTGGGGGGCTGTCCAGGGGGTTGGGGTGGCTGTCCAAGTGGGTAGGGGGTGTCCAGGGTGGGTGGGGGGTTGTTCAGGGTGGGTGGGGGTTGTTCAGGGTGGGGGGGGGTGTCCAGGGGCTTAGGGGCCTGTCCAGGGGGGTGGGGGACTGTCCAGGGGGTTGGGGGTGTTGTCCAAGGGGGTAGGGGTGTCCAGGGGGGTGGGGGTGTCTAGGTAACATTTATAATCAAGAAGCGCAATTTCATAACCCTATTAACCTATAATTACCACCAGATATGGGTTCATGACTCACCTATCAAACACAAACCTATCACTATATAATTATCCACAAATATTAAGAAAAATAAAACACTCTAATATTTATTCCTATTGCCCAGAATAAAAGAAAAACAATATAATCCAATAAAGTGCACAAGAAAACCTCAGGTGCACCTCCAATAAATATAAATACTATCAACTAACAGTGAATAATTACATTCACATGACCATGCTATTTCTTTTCATGATATATATATATATATATATATATATATATATATATATATATATATCAAAGAGTAAATAATGTGTAGTCATGAACAATATTGGTGAGTTCTATGATGGTTATACTCCTTTATTATGGGTGCCTTCCTAGGATAGAAAATGATATAAATACCTTAACAATTATTTATAACTACCTAAGAAAATTGTGACATGAATTCCTAACACTCATTTTAAATTTCAAAAAATATTATAAGTGTATGACCAAACTGTTTGATGGAGTCAGAATAAATGATCATATAATAGAGTAAATTTTGGTTCTATCACCATTTAGACATGAAAATGACCCCAAACCCACTCTAGTGGTTCAAGTGGAAGCACCACTCCATTTAATGACTTATAGTGTGGGTATCATCATCTTAAAGTTAGAGTATGATATTTTAAAGACAACATTTAGGGGTACATTCATAATGCATGAGTATCTTATCGTTCCTTTTTGGATAAAAAATTCTATAACTGTATTTATGTCTAACCAGTGAAATCATGTCAATAGACCTTAAATTTAAAATAAACCAAAGATAAAATAACTCAGGATCATATTGACCTCTTCAATATCAATCAAAATTATTCTATACAGATAAATCACAACAAAACCACAACCTAAAATGATATATTTCTTGTGTTCATAAGGGGATCATAATACATAGTACATTACAACGAAATGGAACAGAAAAACATAAAATAAATGAAGGAACATGTACCTATTTAAAATGGAAGAAAAAAATTACTTGAATCAAAGATAGATTCCCAGTTGGAAATTAGAGTTAGCACCCTCAAGATCAGGTTGGGAAGTAGGTTTCAAACTACAACCTAAAATGATATATGCCTTATATTTGTAAGGGAATCATAAGACACACTACATTGCAGAAAAATGGAATGAAAAAATCTAAAATAAATGAACTCACACGTACCTATTTAAAGTGGAAGAAAAAATCGTTGGGAAACCAGAACTGTTATGGTGGGAAGTAGGGTTCGTGTAAAGATTTAGGGACAAATATTCGAGATGGTCGAGGTTTAGGGAAAAATATTTGAGATGGTACATCGATCTCTTATTTAGGGAAGACCTTTCGAGATATCTAGAGTTCAAGATCTCTAGAGGTGTCGATATTTGGGGATTTTCTTTCCCAACAGTTTATAACCGTTGGGAAAAAACTCTTCAAAACTATACCTGACAGTTTGTTTAAACCGTTGGAAAAAACCTCTTAATCAGTAGTATACCCAATGGTTTCCTTAAACCATTGGGAAAACTAAAAAACCATAAGAATATACCAATGTCTCTAAATAACCATTGGTATAATAACCTTTTCCCAATGGTTTTTTTAAACTGTTGGGAAAATTGTGTTGGTATAGGTGGGATTTCCACCAATTCTACTTATCACTAGTCGCCAACCCCTAGCCTATTGGAGGTTGGATTGAGGTGTCATTCTTAGCATACCACCGACCAAATGGGTCTTGGTGTGTCAGGTCATGACAATTATTAACATAATTGATAATAATAATAATAATAATGGATCCTAATACCTAGGGTATTATAGGATCCATCAAAATCAGAGTAGAACCAGGCTACAACTCTATCCCAAACTTGATAACATGTTTAGGGGTTTGTGATATATACATTTCATGCACACATTTTTGATATATAGATATATTGATTTAAATAATTTAATTGTTAATTCATATCTGTACACTTAATATTTTGTTCATATTGGGAAGGATGCTACAATTTGTTGGAAACAAGAAAAAGAATCTAAAATTCAGAAATATTTTCATTAAATGAAGTCTTCTAATGATTTTGGATACATATATAAAACTTTTGAGGTTCAAAAGTGAAGAAATGAGGCGAAAAAAATATTTGAGTGATGGAAAATGAAGATTCATGTCATGAAAACATTAGAGGATATGAAAAAATTACAAGAAGTGAAGATATTATAATACATTAAGTAAAGAAAAAAAATAAAAAAGTGGGGTTTAACACTTTCATAGCATGAAACCCGCTTTCTCGACATAAAAGTGGCCAGGTATACCCAATAATGAGCTTTTGATAGGATTTTCAATGAGAAATCTCCAATTTACAACCTAAGAGGAGACTTAACACATGGGAAAGGACCCCAAACTTATAAGAGGCCACCCTAATGATGAATTAAATTAAAAAAGAGCCCCATTGAAGTCTATAAATATAGAGCTTTACTTCTCCAACTAGGGAGGATTCTAGAGACCAAATCTTGGGGTGAGACGCTGTGTTGTGCAGGGTCCTCACCAGTTGACATCTCCACTTACTTCATGTTTTATTTTTATTTTCTCTTTTCTCTTTACTCCATTATCACTAGGATGAGGGGGTAATTTCGGCCTTGTGCTAGGATAATGTAGTTGAATGGGGAAGGTTCCATTGGATTTTATTTCTTTATTTTCACTCATGAATTTGGGTTACTGAAATTTTAAATAAAACTTCCAATCCCTTTCTCTCTCTTTTTTATCATGACCATTGATGTTTGGATATGAAAGAAAATTTTAATAGTGTATCTTGTTACCCTAATTTTGACATGGCCATTTTCATATTTAGGATAATCAGTTTTAAATTTTGTATCGATACAAGCTCGATTCAACAATTCCCTAAATTACCTAACCACAAGAAAAGGTAAATTACCCCATAGAGGAGGGGATTTTCATGATCACTGAATCTACCTTATCCTAACCATGACACAAATACTAAACAATTAATTTAATTTATAAATTCAATTTCACGCAAACCCTAAAATCTAAAAAACCCTAACATAACTTCAAACCACATGATTTCCAAACAACCAAATCTATTTGTTTTCCCTTTCTCTCTTTCAAAACAACAAACTTGATTTCATTCCGATTTCATCAAATCAAATCAATAAAATAAATTTTTTTAAAAACCTAAATTACTAACTATATTTTCTCATGGGTTTTACTTCAATCTTTTCTCATGATGTGGCCTCATTTTTATTTAATTTTCCAAATATTTTAATTTTTTTTATAATTTAATTAATTAATTTTTCACTTTTTACTAAATATTCACACTTTTTTAATCTTATAACTAAATTAATTAATTAATAAGTTTTTATAAATAATTTTTTATTTATGTCCTCTTTATTAATTAAGTTAATCAATCTTAGTTTTTAGGTTCTTTAATGTTTCTATTTAATTTTTGTAAGTTGATGTGCTGCTTTATTAATTTTTGGTGTTTTTCTAGCTATTAATTAATTAGTTAATCAATTTACCTCATATAATTAATTTAAACCTCAACTTAAATTTTATTATATTTTTAGTAATCATAATCAATTTTATTTTTAGTTTCAAACAACTAACTTAATTCTTTAAATATAATTTTTTAATTAAATTAATTAATTTAAAAATTCATTTATGAATCTTCTTGAATTTTTAATAATATGAAATTTTTTATTAACTAATCATTTAATCAGTTTTTTTACTTAATTCATTTACTCTTTAATTTAAATTTTAATTCTTTAATTTTGTTTTCTTAAAACTAGTTCTATTATTTATTAATTTAAGAAGTTAATTTGATCCCAATTCTTTAAATAAATTTATTTCTTTAATTTTTAGTTGTTTTATAAATTTTTATTAAATTTTTATTAATTAATTTTGGTACTATTTTTCAGTTGGAAATTAATTCACCATAAATGTCACTTTTTCTTAGAACTGTGACTCAGTTTTTTAGGAACACAGTTTCTTTCCATCTCTATTCGAAACCCAGACTCACCGTTCCCTTTCTTTGCCGTCTCACCACTCCTTAGTGCCACTTGTCGCTGTTGCTCGGGATGCCTCGAATCACTACCGAGCTGCGAGAAGGAGAGCCGTGCGATCATTTGAAGCCGTCTCCATCCACAGGGGGTCGAAGGTAGAACCAAAGCTTGAGGCCGAGCCACATATGTCAGAGGGTTCATTATAGATCTGAGGTCAAGATGCCTAAACTGTAACGACCCTGATTCCCGAGAGCCTTATGAGACATGATGCAACCACATTACAAAACATTTATTTTAAAATCATTTTATCATGTCTCACATTACAGAAGATCGTGAGGCTCAGGGTTCTGGGAAACCAGCTGCTCTGAACATTTTTAAGCACTGACTCATCTGAAAATTTTAAACAAAACGTAGGGTGAGCGAAAAAATGCCCATTAAGGGGTTTTTAAAGAAAAAAATTTAAAAACAATTTTACTTTTAAGGTAGTCATTTTAGAAAATTATAAAACATGACATTAAACAAGACATTGAATTTTCTTTAGAACCAGCATGTGCACAATTTCACAACCAAAAAGCAGCAGTTCTAAAAGTCTGTAAGAAGAGAAGTCATTCATAACATTAGACGAGGGCACATAAAGTTCTTATGATATTAAAAACATGTTTTTTAGTTCTTATCACATGTTTTCGTTCTCATAGTCAAGGGAATTTACCCACTTAGGGATGTCCTGTTAGTTGAACTATCCCCTGGTTCACCATTAATCTTCATATGTGGAGGGAAAGTATAATGCCGAACTTTGTCAAGACCTTGCATCAAGACCGTAAGAACATAACTTAATACGGGTCAAGGCTAACCGCCAATCCCGTTTCCATAGCATCACAAGCCGAGGCTAACCGCCAAGACTGTAGCACATAACGTCCCATGAGACTCATCCTTTACCCAATGCATTGGAGCGCTGTATAATTCCGGGCGCACCCGTCCATAACATGTAAGTCCAATACTTCCCTCTCATACTTAGGCATGGTCATACATAGGATTTCATACATTCATAATTGAATTCCTTTTTTTTGCTCATGTGTTCAAAACATGAAAACAGTTCTATCATGAAAAACATGGTGACATGCATACTAAAACATCGAGCACATAACCAGTTATCTTAACATTAAAAGAAAAATGGGTTTTCAAGAAAATAAACATAACACTTAACATTACATAACATCATAATACCCAATTAAATAAGGGTTGTTCACAACTTACACTTATGATGATAGATGGATATCAAAAGTGTTTAACATAGGCAGTTGAGGTTACAATGTGTATAATCAAATCCGTCTTGAGAAATTATATATATATAATTGTGTAACCCCTTCCATTGTCACTTTAAATAAACGTGAGTACCTATATATTAATACATGAATGCATTTATAAAGAATTCAAGAAGTCCGTACTATCCGTTCTAAGAAAAATCCTAATTATCTAAAGCAGTGATAAATGAAAATTCTCAGTTTCACGAATGAATTTGAAGTCCAACTAACCCATAAACCTCGTAATGCTTTATAAAAATTGTAAACATGGTCTCTAAATTCATATTGAGGTATATACACATACGTGTATGTATATACCACAATAATATACATCATTCACTTGCACAATTTTACCTATTCACCCATTTACTTAAAATATCCATTTTATAGTAGGAAAGAAAAACCATGGGGTATAAACATTGAGAAAATACTGCTTATCATCCTATAATATGTGTGTTTGAAAGTATATATTTATATATCAAGTATATATAAATATATACATATTTATATAAAAACCGATTCTTGTAGAAGAGAAACCCAACCAAAATTATAACCGAAATCTTTCTTTGCTTGAAGAGGGGATGCAATCAATGTAAAATAAATCGATGGCAAAATGATATAGATGGTGTACATATATATATATATATCGTATACATATATTTAGATGAAAACCGCTGCTTTCATAAACAAAAATAAAGAACAGGTCCTTACCTTGGCTTGGGTAGGAGAAGAAAGAAGAAAAGTAACGAAGTATGAAGGAATAAACTTGGAGGGTTTTCACCCATATATATATATATATACGCAACCCGGGTAACTTATATTTATTTTAAGACCAAAGTTTAAAACCAAACTTTAGAACTGGTTTGTCCCTTACCTGCTCGACGAGAAGGAGGAGGAAGGTGCAGTCGACGCTGGATCAGAGGTCGGCACAAGGGGTCTCAGTGCAAGGAAGATCCCTTCGGTGTAGAACCACCCCTCTTCCTTGGTGCAAGATCTCCTCAACCGGTGCAGGAAAAACCCCTTGCCCGTGGTGTAACCGGGTCTTAAAACCGTAGGGGAGTTCGCGCGAGGGAGACAACGGGAAACCAGGGCCGAGATTAGTGTCAAACCGCGTGGAAAGAGGGGCGTTGCTGGGTCTACACGGCGAAGAAGAAAAAAAAAGAAGTGCAGCAGTGCTGCTGGTTCGACGCGAGGAGAAGGAGCGCGACGTGGAGAAGGAGAAAACAAATGATGGCTGGGATTAAAAAGGCCCGATCAAGTGGCTGGAATTGCTTCGGGTTTAAAAAAAAAACGATGGCCAAGATTAGAGGGGGAGCGGATCGGACGGCAGGAATTCCACCGCGGTTTAAACACGGTTTTTCTACAGGTTTTTCTTAAAAAAAAAGAATCGACTTATTAATAATATTATAATTAATTTAATACAACATTATTAAACTCAATTATTAATTTAACGTTCATTATTTTAATAAAAGTCATTTGTCAATTGATTTAATCAAAACTAATTTATATTATTATTATTAAACCACTTTTATTATAAAAAAAATATCATTGGTTAAAAAGAATCAAAACGTTTTATTATATGTATATACATATATATATATATATATTTAAAACATCAATAATTAATATTATATTATCATTATTATTAATCCTTAATTATTAACTACATAATTTTTCATTATGAAAAACAAATATTAAGGACATTGAGTAATAAAAACATAACACAAATATATATAATTTAATTTCCTTTTCTAGTTAACTACCCTAATTTCCTTAGTTAATTATTATTATTTAATGCAACTATATTTTACCCCACATAAAAGTGTGTTGATGAAAATATTATCACCACGAAACACACAAGTGAAAGAAACCATAATTTGACATAGTTTCTAAAATAGTTAATAAAAGGTTAAATCATACGAGAATTAATATATCTAATTTGATGAAATAAAAAAAATATATAAATCATAAAAGAAATCCACCAGGTTTTGATATAATTAGAAGAAACAAAAAGTTCAATTGTTCAGATCAAAATGTAGTGGAAGAAGACAATAATATTAATTATCTCCATTTAAAACATAAAATAAAATTTCTTATTTTGGAAAACAAAAGATAACTAACGTTGAGGTCATTTTAAAATATTAAAGCAAAACTACACATTTATCATTCGGATCATTTTATTTCCAACGCTCAAAATGATCATTGGATTCTCTGGGGAACCCAACGGTCGGATTGGTGGCCGTTTGAGGTCCAACGGTCAGATTTGTGGCCGTTTGAGGTCCAACGGTCAGATTTGTGGCCGTTTGAGGTCCAACGGTCATCTTTGGTGCTTATAAAAGGGTCTGGTCTCGGGTGTCCCTTACTCCAAGTGACCGAAGAATATAAAGGAAGATGGTTCGTGTGATCCCCTTGGTGTTGAGCACGGTCGCGGTGGCATCAGCCATACTTATGTTCCTTATGATGGATGCTCGAAATCCCTACCGCATTCTCGGGCTCCTAGTAGTTCTAAGTAGTCTTCCCATCGTTGTAATTGGGTTCTTGGTTGGGATCTTTGGTTAGTGATGTTTTGATCGTGGGAAGTTGTAATCGTCAAGGTGTTTCTTAATAAAGGAGTATTTCATTCATGCTTGTTACTACGGTTTTTCATTTATTTTCATTTTCTTGTTATAGAAAGATGGTCCAATTAAAGGGAAACATATCATTACGTGAAACATGAATTATTGGGTCGTTACATCATCTCCCCCTTCAAATAATTGTGTCCTCGCAATTCTATTCATAAAAAGACAAGAAAAAGACCTCGGTCGCACAACATTACCAAAACTGAAGGCCTGGCTCAGTTAACGGAACCCCTAAACTGGTACACAGCTCTGCTGTTTCCCTGACCCAGATACACTTTGAGCAATAAGGCTTGTACTCCTGCTCATGGGCACTACACAAAGGCTTCCACAAAGAGGCCCGTGCAATAAACAGCTCTGAGACATCCGAGCGGACGAATCCCCTAGTAACCCTTCAAACTTCATCACGCTCGAGATAGTCGAGGGAAACGACGTGATTGAGAAGGCTGACGTTCAGGATCTGAAACATGTAGGCGGCATTGAGGTGGCCATCCTGAGCTGCTATGAGAAAGCAAGCTCTGGCAGAGAAATTCCGTGCCATAGAGAAACACTGAAAAAGCCCTTCATGGTATCTCCCCCTTCGCCTATAGTAGGGGAGCTGGGTGGTGGCAAGGAGGTGAATCACATGTTCATTCTCCTAACATGCGCGGAGAATTTCTGGTCTATTCGCTATGTCCATAAGACGTTGACAGGACCCTCGTAGGTGGAGAAAATAGGGAAAGTCCACCATACAAGTTCTGATCAAGATAATCTCTACTAACTCGTCAGGTAGAGACGAGAGGTTCATCTGACCTGCCATCTGGAAGAAAAAGTATACAAGAGAGGTCACTTAACAACACTAAGAAGAAAGATATCATAAACTTTTAATTAAGAAAGTTTACACATTAAAGTCTAAGTTTTCCAGACGGACACCACAAAGAGAGGTGAAAATCTCTAACTCCAAAAACCATACACAAGATGAACATACAAGACTAAACTCATGGGAACATTTATAACGCCTCTTGAGTTTCGCGTGAGGGGTGGGGAGTTGGGAAACGTCGGTGTACACTTCTTGCCTAAGAGACACACGTGTGGACTCATTCTCCAACGCTCCGAAGTCCATTAACTGGCCCCAGAAGCCATAGTGCAGGACCTGGCACAGATAAGCCGCTCGAAGATCTCCGGCAGCAGCAGCTTCTTGAAAAGGGTTATCTAGCATTGTGCCAAACTCCTCGCCCGCAGTAAACACTCGGAAGAGTCCTTCGTGATACCTTCCCCGACGTGTATAGGAGGGAAACTGGGTCATCATCATTAGGAGATAATCCATCCCCATTCCCCGGTGGAGACTAAGCACCCTAGATGAGTTCGACACATCATACAAGTGCTTACACGTCATGCGAATTTGGGCATAGTTCAGGAAGTTCTCACGGCTAACTAGAGATATAATGTTCTCTAGAGCCTCGGTGGGGAGTGACAAAAGGTCGGTAGGTACATCAGCCATCTGAAAATTATTTTTACCTAGTTAGTCTTAGCAATATATTTATATCACCTGGTTTTCCAGAGTTTCCTGAACCCATCCTCTGATACCAACTGTAACGACCCCGATTCCTGGGAGCCTTATGAGACATGATGCAACCACATTACAAAACATTTATTTTACAATCATTTTATCATTTCTCACATTACAGAAGATCGTGAGG
Source organism: Viscum album (assembly GCA_963277665.1). Classification (NCBI taxonomy): domain Eukaryota; kingdom Viridiplantae; phylum Streptophyta; class Magnoliopsida; order Santalales; family Viscaceae; genus Viscum; species Viscum album. The sequence goes on from OY728140.1 coordinate 2,126,088,101, forward strand.
CTCAGGGTTCTGGGAAACCAGCTGCTCTGAACATTTTTAAGCACTGACTCATCTGAAAATTTTAAACAAAACGTAGGGTGAGCGAAAAAATGACCAGTAAGGGGTTTTTAAAGAAAAACATTTAACTACAATTTTACTTTCAAGGCAGACATTTTAGAAAATGATAAAACATGACATTAAACAAGACATTGAATTTTCTTTAGAACCAGTATGTGCATAATTTCACAACCAAAAAGCAGTAGTTCTAAAATTCTATAAGCAGAGAAGTCATTCATAACATTAGAAAATGGCACATAAAGTTCTTATGATATTAAACACATGTTTTTTAGTTCTTATCACATGTTTTCGTTCTCATAATCAAGGGAATTTACCCACTTAGGGATGTCCTGTTAGTTGAACTATCCCCTGGTTCACCATTAATCTTCATATGTGGAGGGAAAGTATAATGCCGGACTTTGTCAAGACCTTGCGTCAAGACCGTAAGAACATAACTTAATACGGGTCAAGGCTAACCGCCAATCCCGTTTCCATAGCAGCACAAGCCGAGGCTAACCGCCAAGACTGTAGCACATAACGTCCCATGAGACTCATCCTTTACCCAATACATTGGAGCGCTGTATAATTCTGGGCGCACCCGTCCATAACATGTAAGTCCAATACCTCCCTCTCATACTTAGACATGGTCATACATAGGATTTCATACATTCATAATTTAATTCCTTTTTTTTGCTCATGTGTTCAAAACATGAAAACAGTTCTATCATGAAAAACATGGTGACATGCATACTAAAACATCGAGCACATAACTAGTTATCTTAACATGAAAAGAAAAATGGGTTTTCAAGAAAATAAACATAACACTTAACATTACATAACATCATAATACCCAATTAAAGAAGGGTTGTTCACAACTTACACTTATGATGATAGATGGATATCAAAAGTGTTTAACATAGGCAGTTGAGGTTACAATGTGTATAATCAAATCCGTCTTGAGAAATTATATATATATATAATTGTGTAACCCCTTCCATTGTCACTTTAAAAAAACGTGAGTACCTATCTATTAATACATGAATGCATTTATAAAGAATTCAAGAAGTCCATACTATCCGTTCTAAGAAAAATCCTAATTATCTAAAGCAGTGATAAATGAAAATTCTCAGTTTCACGAATGAATTTGAAGTCCAACTAACCCATAAACCACGTAATGCTTTATAAAAATTGTAAACATGGTCTCTAAATTCATATTGAGGTATATACACATACGTGTATGTATATACCACAATAATATACATCATTCACTTGCACAATTTTACCTATTCACCCATTTACTTAAAATATCCATTTTATAGTAGGAAAGAAAAACCATGGGGTATAAACATTGAGAAAATACTGCTTATCATCCTATAATATGTGTGTTTGAAAGTATATATTTATATATCAAGTATATATAAATATATACATATTTATATAAAAACCGATTCTTGTAGAAGAGAAACCCAACCAAAATTATAACCGAAATCTTTCTTTGCTTGAAGAGGGGATGCAATCAAGGTAAAAGAAATCGATGGCAAAATGATATAGATGGTGTACATATATATATATATATATATATATATATCGTATACATATATTTAGATGAAAACCGCTGCTTTCATAAACAAAAATAAAGAACAGGTCCTTACCTTGGCTTGGGTAGGAGAAGAAAGAAGAAAAGTAACGAAGTATGAAGGAATAAACTTGGAGGTTTTTCACCCATATATATATATATATATATATATATATATATACGCAACCCGAGTAACTTATATTTATTTTAAGACCAAAGTTTAAAACCAAACTTTAGAACTGGTTTGTCCCTTACCTGCTCGACGAGAAGGAGGAGGAAGGTGCAGTCGATGCTGGATCAGAGGTCGGCACAAGGGGTCTCAGTGCAAGGAAGATCCCTTCGGTGCAGAACCACCCCTCTTCCTTGGTGAAAGATCTCCTCAACCGGTGCAGGAACAACCCCTTTCCCACGGTGTAACCGGGTCTTAAAACCGGAGGGGAGTTCGCGCGAGGGAGACGACGGGAAACCAGGGCTGAGATTAGTGTCAAACCGCGTGGAAAGAGGGGCGTTGCTGGGTCTACACGGCGAAGAAGAAAAAAAAAGAAGTGCAGCAGTGCTGCTGGTTCGACGTGAGGAGAAGGAGCGCGACGTGGAGAAGGAGAAAACAAACGACGACTGGGATTAAAACGGCCTGATCAAGCGGCTGGAATTACTGCGGGTTTAAAAAAAAACTACGGCCAAGATCAGAGGGGGAGCGGATCGGACGACTGGAATTCCACCGCGGTTTAAACACGGTTTTTCTACAGGTTTTTCTTAAAAAAAAGAATCGCCTTATTAATAATATTATAATTAATTTAATACAACATTATTAAACTCAATTATTAATTTAACGTTCATTATTTTAATAAAAGTCATTTTTCAATTGATTTAATCAAAACTAATTTATATTATTATTATTAAACCACTTTTATTATAAAAAAAATATCATTGGTTAAAAAGAATCAAAAAGTTTTATTATATGTATATACATACATATATATATATTTAAAACATCAATAATTAATATTATATTATCATTATTATTAATCCTTAATTATTAACTACATAATTTTTCATTATGAAAAACAAATATTAAGGACATTGAGTAATAAAAACATAACACAAATATATATAATTTAATTTACTTTGCTAGTTAACTACCCTAATTTCCTTAGTTAATTATTATTATTTAATGCAACTATATTTTACCCCACATAAAAGTGTGTTGATGAAAATATTATCACCACGAAACACACAAGTGAAAGAAACCATAATTTGACGTAGTTTCTAAAATAGTTAATAAAAGGTTAAATCATACGAGAATTAATATATCTAATTTGATGAAATAAAAAAAAAATATAACTCATAAAAGAAATCCATCAGGTTTTGATATAATTAGAAGAAACAAAAAGTTCAATTGTTCAGATCAAAATGTAGTGGAAGAAGACAATAATATTAATTCTCTCCATTTAAAACATAAAATAAAATTTCTTATTTTGGAAAACAAAAGATAATTAACATTGAGGTCATTTTAAAATATTAAAGCAAAACTACACATTTATCATTCGGATCATTTTATTTCCAACGCTCAAAATGATCATTGGATTCTCTGGGGAACCCAACGGTCGGATTGGTGGCCGTTTGAGGTCCAACGGTCAGATTTGTGGCCGTTTGAGGTCCAACGGTCAGATTTGTGGCCGTTTGAGGTCCAACGGTCATCTTTGGTGCTTATAAAAGGGTCTGGTCTCGGGTGTCCCTTACTCCAAGTGACCGAAGAAGATAAAGGAAGATGGTTCGTGTGATCCCCTTGGTGTTGAGCACGGTCGCGGTGGCATCAGCCATACTTATGTTCCTTATGATGGATGCTCGAAATCCCTACCGCATTCTCGAGCTCCTAGTAGTTCTAAGAAGTCTTCCCATCGTTGTAATTGGGTTCTTGGTTGGGATATTTGGTTAGTGATGTTTTGATCGTGGGAAGTTGTAATCTTCAAGGTGTTTCTTAATAAAGGAGTATTTCATTCATGCTTGTTGCTACAGTTTTTCATTTATTTTCATTTTCTTGTTATAGAAAGATGGTCCAATTAAAGGGAAACATATCATTACGCGAAACATGAATTCTTGGGTCGTTACATAAACTGTCAGAAGGAGCCGGATCCACCGCTAGGCCTGCTCAGAGGAACAACACCCCCTACCCTCCATGCATGCTGGAGAAGAAGGGGGGGGGAGTAAATTAAAAAAAAAATAACTTAAACTTAATTAATTAATTAAACTAATAATTAAATAAGTAAAATATAATAAATTAATAAACTAAAGTAATAAACAAAAGTAATAAAAACTTAATAACTAAAGTCATAAAAACTTAACAACTAATAGCTAATTAAGTTAACTATTAACTTTAATAAATCAATTTAACTATAACAATAATTTACTTTAGAACTTTAATAATATAAATAATTATAATAATTACATAATTAACTTCCATAAAATCATAAAATATTAATTTTAATTAAATAACTAAGTTACTAAAATAAAATAAAACCATTAATTAAATTAATAATACAATAATTGTAAATAACTACATATCAATAATTTATTAGCATAATAATTATTATAACAATAATAATAATATTTAATAATTAATTAACTTAATAATTTAATAACTGTTAATCCTAAAATAATTAATTTTAATAATATTAAATAAATAAATAAATTAATAATATTTTTAAATAAAATAAAATAAAGTAAATAAAATAATCAATTAAAATATCTATTAATTAATAGAAAATTAGTATAAAATAATAATTTAATATTTTTTTCATCTAATTTATTATATAAGTAAATATTTATTTAACTTTTTCTTATTACTTTACAAATGATTTTTAATTATCCCTATATTTTACAATGTTCCGATACATACTGGATCTTTGACAGCATCTAGATGTATCCTAACAACTATCAGACAGTTAGTTAATTGAGTTATTCTAATGTGAGGTGTGATGCATGAAAAAGTGCATGTGTGTGTTGCCAAATTTAAGCACCAAATTTAGTCAGTGGAAGAAAAGTGGTGATTTTTAGTAGATGAAAACAAATTTAAAAGTATAGAGCAGTAGAAAAAAAGACTCGGATTCGATATTCCATGGGAATACTATTCGAGATCAGTTACTCCTAGGAGACACCAAGAGCAATTCTGGAGAACTGGAGTTGCAGGAGCAAGCAGCAATACACATTCTTCATTTTTAGAGGGAGGAACCTTATTCCTCTTATTTTATGAGTTTTACATTGTATTTATACTATTTAATTGAATACGATCTTAATTTAAATTATTTTATTCGAGTATTTGAAACTCCTACTAGTTTAAATCATTTTATTCTTCATTAATTTCTTCAACAAGAATCAGATTCTATTGGTGAGATTGAATTTTCTTTTTAAAAATTTAATTAAATATTCACCTTCCATACATTTAATTTCAAATCAATGTTATTTTGGTGAGATTGTTCATTGAATCATTTTCTTAAAACTTATTATTCAAAAACTTCAGAAAATTTCATTGAGATAACTTTCTGTCGATTCTGTTTTCATCAATTTGCTGACTGAAGGTTCTTAAAGTGGTGAACTTCAAAACTTTTAGAGAAGCATGTTAAAAATTATAGAGAGGAAGAATTAACCAATAATTTTGAGGTTTGAATTCAATAAAATTAATAACATACTTTTAAGATAGTATATTTCAAATCTCTCAAGTAATCATTTTGATCAATCCTCAACACTCTTGTTTTTATCTATTGTTATCATTAGTTTTCACTATTAATTTTAATTATTTCACACCCGGTTAGTAAATAATAAACTTTAAACTTATTTCATATTTTTTTAACCTCATCATAAAACAAAATATAAAAAAGTAAAGTAAAAATAAAATAAACAAATCCACCCACTACTGACAACAATGGGTCTGTTTAAAACCCTTAGGGAATTCACCTGATTTCTATATGGATCGACCCAACACTATTATAATATTGTAGGTAATAAATGTAATTTTTAGGGACATGAATAACTCTGGACCCTATCAAAATTTGGGTATATTACTGGGGAAGGCATGCATTGAGTGACTTAAGGTTTTAGAAAAATATAAAAAGAAAAAAAACTGCTTTAAAAAAAATCTCCGGGAACTTCACTGCTTCTTGTGATGAACATAAGAATTCTATAATTTGAACTTGAGCGTGTGTGTTTAATATAATTATTTTTTGAAAAAATGGAAGTACATGAGCACTAGAATCAACTTGTACTTTATTGTATATGTTGTGGGAATTATGGACACACTGGCTGGCAGTGTTCTTATAATCAACCAAAACAAATTAACTGTTTTAAAGAAAATGAACAAAATTTTGAGTCTAACCTTGATTTAGTATAAAAATTTGGCCAAATTATTTCTATGTTGGATGCTAAAATGGATCCTAGGGACTCTTGTTTTAACCAAAACCTTGAATTTAAAGTTATAATTTCTCAAGATCAAGATCAAAAATTGAAAAGGATACAAATAATTATCTGAGAATTACAAATTAAGTTTAAAGAACAAGAAGAAGCTGAACAATGTGATGAATATAATGTCTGTAATTTTGAAAATGAAAATATAGAGGAGAGTGAGGATGAACCTGTGCAGCAAAATTTTTATTGGGAAGAATCTGATTTTGAAGAAACAAACTTTGAAATTACCAACTCACTAAATGAAGAACACATTATTGAAGATCCCATCAAGAACTTAAAGGGATTTGAGTTTGAAAATTTTAAAAAGGAATTGAATAAAATTGAAAAATAATCCCCAATTCTCTTCATTATTCCTACCATTGAGAAAAATTACTTCTTTAGGAGATTTGAAAAAATCATATCATGGGTTGAAGAGAATTTGGATAAAGATAACTTGAATGTTAAAAAATATTCACCCATCTTTTGTGAATTTTGGATTAATGAACCTGAACGAGAAATTAGGTGTAGGTTGGAAGAGAACATTGAGCTAGAAATTATAGAATTTGAAATCTTTGAAACTAAACTGAAAACCACTATTCTATATTTAGAAACTTTTAACCCATCAATTTTTAAAATGTTGTTGGATGAAGAAGTTAAGGAAGTGTGTTTTGAAGAAAGTTTGATTGATGAAATTTCACTCCCTTTTACACATAGTAATCATCTTTCTGAAACTTTTATCATTGAGATAAAAAATAGTGTTGGGGAAATGTTTTTGAATTTGAATAATCTAGAAGTTAAAATTATTCAAGATGAATTGAAAATTTCTCCCCCTGAACTCAATTTTTAAGAACACTCAATAGAAATTGTTTTATAAAATGAAATATTTGAAAATGAACTTCCAATAGAGGATGAAAACACACATGATTTAGACAAAATAACTTTTCCATAAGCAGTAGATGTTGAGTGCAAGTTAACTGATGATGATCTTTTAAAAGAAATTTATAATATTATTAATCCTGAATCTGTTAATGGTCAAATAAATTCTCTTCCCTATTTTCACTCCCATCCTCAATTGAGTCGGGTGAAAAGATAATATAGATTCTGATAGCTGTTTAGAGGGGGAATCACACTTGAGTTCCAATATTCATTATTCTATTCAGCACACTATTGAATCCCTTCTTGAAACTACTATTCCTAACTCACCTACAAGAACCCCTGAATTTGAGTTTGTTAAAGTTGAAGTTGAGAAAGATAGCTATGAAGATAATGCCACACCTTTTGAAGCACCTAGTTTTCTACTTTCCCTTTATAAAAATAAAATTTTTGTCAATTATAAACCCATTCCAGAAGTGTAAAACAAACCTACCAAGTTCGATCCTTATGATTCATCCATTTTTTCTAATTTTAAAAGATTCTTGGTAGAACCTAAGGGAGTTCATCCCATCCCTCTGAAACTCAATTGCCTTAAAATACTAAAAATGTGGATTTGGGTGATTATTCTATTTCTCAACTTGAAGACTCCCTTGAGTAGTTACTTAAGAATGAAGGGTGCTACTTAGAATTTATTTCAGGATATGAAAGTTTAGTTTCTGTTTTCTTAAGTCTAGGTGCCCACAATTCTCAATTATTTACTAAAAGAAAATGGTCCAAACATATGTGGTGGGTTCTGGACAAGAATCCACACCCACCTAGTGACTACAATTAGTTTTAGGTGAGTTAGACTGGGGACTATAAATATATCACTGCATGGGAGGAAACCTATTATTTTTTATTTCTTTGGATAAAACAGAAAATTTTTGTAATTAAATAAAGTCTAACTGAATACTTAAATTTAGTGCTTCATGGAAGTCAAACCATGGTCTATGTTTTTTCTTCATTCTTTTCATTTTTTTTCTTTTGTTTTTTAATAAAGTGCTGTTGTGCTATCTTCTGTATTCTTTACCGTTTCTGGATCTATTTTTGTCTTTTTGGTTGTTATATTTAGAATATGATCCCGATGGTGTCCATAAAGGAGTGAAATTCCCTTAATGCATCATTCTGGACAAAAATTTATCAGGGAAGTTCTTTCATTTTACTTTTGTATTTATTTTCTACTCCTTTAACTTTTAAAAATTTTAAACTAACAAGTCACAATTACTCTATTCAACGGTATTCCATTGAGTTACCATTGAATTTGAGTCACTATTACACTATTGATGGTGAGTCATCTCAATGGTGACTCACTGAAAAATTGCTAACGGTGAGTCAGTGATTTATACTAAAAAATTATGTTGTTTATGAGTGCTGTTATTGGAAAATTTTTCTACATATGCATCTATGTTTAAAAAAGCTACTGCATGTTTCGTTACTTTGCTAAAAATAATTCTGCATGTGGTTCCTTGTTGGAAAATTGAGTCTTATTGGTTAAATGTCTCTACTGTTAGAAATTAAGTGCGAGGGGTACATGCAGGCTGGTTTTTTGTGCTTTTTATTAGAATTTGATTCATTTTATGGGTGTTTTAGTATGTATTTTTCTACTATATTAAACATCTATTTGAACAAAAAATTCTGAACTATTACACCTTTTACATGGTGTACTTAAATGTTTCACATGATAATTTTTCAACTATATTGTAAATTTTTTCACTACCTTAATTGACAATGCATGTAATTTCATATAAACCTAATGTAAAGTAAAATTTGTAACAATATATCTTCTTTTGAGGTTTATTGAGACCCTTTAAACATGTCATTAATCTACTTAATTTCAAATTTTCTTTGAGCTTTAATTGTAAAATTGTTGTCTTCTCCTCATTTGAATTTAATTTTGGGGAAAAAGTTGGGTTTTAAGTGTGGGGATGGGGTCAACATACCTTGAGCTAAACTGTGATTAATGTTATCCCATCAAATCCATCTACCTTCAAACTTTTTGTCAAAAAAAAGGTTAAATTTTTTCAAAATTCTTTAAAAATCTCAGTCTCTTTAGGCTTAACTTTGTTTTACAAACAAGACTTGCATAATGAAAATATCTTATTAGTAGTTAAGATTTTCCATGAATCAGAAACTTTTGAAGATGAATGATTGCTAAGTGAACATGCTTAGTGATTTTATGAAAATATGGTTTGGGAACTTTATTTGAGAATGATATAGGATACTAGTTTGTGGAATTGAGATCATAGCTTTAGGAACTGGAAGTTTGAACTCTATCCTAGAGGATTCATATTTCTTTTTTAATTATTAAAAAATAATCACCTTAGTGATCCAATTTGGATGGTTTTTATATAGATCTTTTGAAACTCGAGTAATTTGGGTATTTGGGAACCCACAGTGAATCTCTGAAACCCTAGGTATTGGGTATGTTTATGTTAAATAAAATCCCTCTGCACAATTTGAATAAGTGTTAATTTATAGTGCTTAGAACATGTTACACGACTTGGAAAAAATAAAAGGAAGTTTCTAGGGTCAAAAATGAGTTCATAAAGGTGAGGGGAATAATGAACACCAAATGAAGAAGGGGAAAATTGGTTTGTATGGAACCATTTAGGTAGTATCAATAATTCAAAAAAAAATATTTAGGTAAAATTCAAAGTACAAGGTTATTTTTGTTAAGTTCTTCATTACATTAGCTTTTAACCTATTATCACTCCTGGATTTAGATCTTAGACTTGAATATAAATAATTCATGAAGTAGAATCATATATGAGGTATGGAATCCTCAAAAGTGGATGATTCATTGCTCTTTTAATTATCTAGTGAGTATTTGAAGTTGGGCAATATTCATTTGAACATTACATTTCATAATACTTTTAGTTCATTGCCCTCTATTTTTTAAATTGATTGACATGTTACATTATGATTTGATTAAAAAAACACTTCTATTTTTTAAAGTTAATAAAACATGGATTTGTTTGAGGAGAAACAATGATTAAGTGTGTTAGAATTTGATATGGCCTCATTTTTACTTAATTTTCCACATATTTTTAATTAATTTTTTTATAATTTAATTAATTATTTTTTCACTTTTTACTAAATATTTACTCTTTTTCAATTCTATAACTAAATTAATTAATCAAAAAGTTTTTATAACTGCTTTTTTATTTATGCCCTTTTTATTAATTAAGTTTATCAATCTTAGTTTTTAGGTTCTTCAACTTTTCTATTTAATTATTGCAAGTTGATGAGCTACTGTTTTAATTTTGGGTGTTTTTCTGGTTATTAATTAATTATTTAATCAATTTACCTCATTTAATTAATTTGAACCTTAACTTTAATTTTATTGCATTTTTAGTAATCATAATAAATTTTATTTTTAGTTTCAAACAACTAACTTAATTATTTAAATTTAATGTTTTAGTTAAATTAATTAATTTTAAAATTGATTTATGAATTTTATAGAATTTTTAATCAATTTTTTACTTAATTAATTTACTCTTTGATTTAAAATTTAATTATTTAATTTTGTTTTCTTAAAATTAGTTCTCTTATTTATTAATTAAAGAAGTTAATTTGATCCCACTTCTTTAAATAAAATTTTTTATTTAATTTTTATTTGTTTTATAAATTTTTGTTAGCTTTTTATTAATTAATTTTGGTACTATTATACAGTTGGAAATTAAGTCACCGTAACTGCCACTTTTTATTGGAACAGTGGCTCGGTTTTTCCTGGAACAATGTCACTATTTCTTGCCACTACTATTCATAACCTAGACTCACTGTTCCCTTTCTTTACTATCTCACCGCTCCTCGGTGCCACCGATGACTCTGTATCGCACCTTTCACCCACAGATGTCTCACTTCACACTACTTCTATTCCATTTCACTATCACACCATTCCCCTTCTCACCACTATTCCCCTTATCATACTGTCATCGCTCCCTTCTTAAGCCACAACCCACCAATCCCTCACACTATTGCCTATGTCACATTTCTCATCCCAAGACACTGTTCCTCCCTGCAATCACCAAAATAACTGATTCTATCTTCCTTCTAACACCATTTGAACAAGATAACAAAAACCAGACCAGATCAATACTCTTTAAAACATTAACATATTTGAAAACTCTGATTCAGATGTACTTGAAAACAGATATGGATAAAATACTCGCCACTGATAGATCTGAAATTAGGATAACTGGTCACCACTAATCAGGATGCTTCCAACTGCTGCCGAACCACGAGAAGGAGAGTTCTTCTATCATTTGAATCTGCCACCGTTTGCCTGTGGGGGGGGGGGGGGGGGTCGATGGTGGAACCAACGCATGAGGCCGAGCCACATCTGTTGGAGAGTTTATCGTAGATCTAAGGTCAAGATTCGTAACTGAAGCCACCTGAACTGTCGTGATGAGCTTCTTTGCACCATCGGGATGGTCCAGAACCATAGTCGGGCCTGCTCAGAGGAAAGAAACCCACCTCCCCTCTATGCATGCCAGGGAAGAAGGGGGAGGGATGAGTAAATTAAATAAAAAACAAAACAAAACTTAAACTTAATTAATTAATTAAAAAAATAATAAAATAAATAAAATAAAATAAATTAAACTAAAATAATAATAATAATAATTTAAATAATAATTATAATTTATAATATTTTAAACTAAAAAAAATAATAACAATTAAATAAAATATTAAACTAATTAATTAAATAAAATAAATTATAAAACTAGAATATTAATAATTTATAAACATAATATTTTATATTAGTTTTAAATATAAACTAAAGTAATAAAAACATAATAACTAATAGATAATTAAGTTAACTATTAACTTTAATAAATAAATTTAACTATAACAATAATTTACTTTTTAACTTTAATAATACAAATAATTATAATATAGTTTCATAATTAACTTCCATAAAATCATAAAATATTAATTTTAATTAAATAACTAAGTTAATTAAAATAATATAAAATCATTAATTAAATTAATAATATAATAATTGTAAATAACTATAAATCAATAATTTATTAGCATAATAATTATTATAAAAATAAAAATAATATTTAAAAATTAATTAACTTAATAATTTAATAAATGTTAATCTTAAAATAATTAATGTTAACAATATTAAATAAATTACCAATTAAATAATAGTTTTAAATAAAATAAAATAAAGTAAATAAAATAATCAATTAAAATATATATTAATTAATAAAAAAATATTATAAAAGAATAATTTAATATTTTTAATCTAATTTTTTATATAAGTAAATATTTATTTAAGTTTTTCTTATTACTTTACTAATGGTTTTTAATTATCTCTTTCTTTTATGATGTGCAGATACATGCTGGAGCTTGGATTGCATCCAGATGCATCCCAATAACTACCAAACATTTAGTTACATGAATTATTCTAATGTGACTTGTGATGCATGAAAAAGCACACATCTGCAGTGCAAAATTGAAGCACCAAATTGAGTCAGTGGAAGAAAAGAGGGGACTTAAAACAGATGACAGCATATTTAAAAGTAAAAAGTAGCAGAAAAAGAGAGAATTTGATTCGATATTCCATGATCATACCATTCGAGAGCGATTACTCCCAGGAGACACCAAGAGAAGTTCTGGAGAACTGGAGTTATAGGAGTAAGAAGTTGTACAAGTTATTCATTTTTATAGGGAGGAACCTTCTTCCTTTGATTTTATATGTTTTACATTTTATTTCTGATGTTCAATTGACTATGATATTATCTTAACTTCTCTTGTTCAAGGATTTGAAACTCCTACGGGTTTATATCATTTTATTCTCCATTAATTTCTTCAATAAGAATCAAATTCTATTGGTGAGATTGAATATGGTTCTTAAAAATTTAATTGAATATGCACCTTCCAGGCATTTAATTTCAAATCAATGATTTTTTGGCAAGATCATTCATTCAATCATTTTTTTAAAACTGAGAATTCAAAAACTTCAGTAACTTTCGGTGAGATAGTTTTCAATTGATTTTGTTTTCATCAATTTTCTTACTGAAGGTTCTTAAAGTAGATAACTTCAAAACTTTTAGGGAAGTGTGTTAAATATTCTGACGAGGAAGAATTAACCAATCATTTTAAGGTGTAAATTCAATAAAATGAAGAACATACTTTAAATCCAGTAGATTTAAAATCTCTTGATAAATTATTTTGATCAACCATCAGTACTCCTGTTTTCATCTGCTATTATAATTAGTTTTCACTATTACTTTTAATTTTTTGACACCCAATTAGTAAATATAAAACTTTAAACTTATTTCATCTTGTTTTCACCTAATCATAAAACAAAATATAAAAAATTAAAGTAAAAAGAAAATAAAAAAAATCCACCCACTACTGACAATGGTGGGCTTATTGAAAACCCTTAGGATGTTCACCTGCTTTCCCTATAGATCAACCTTGTACTATTATACTAGTTTAGTTAATACATGTAATTTTGAGGGCTACGATGAACACCAGAGCCTATAATCGCATACTATATTTTAATTAATTAGTAGTATAACTTGAGTTTTTTATAAATTTTTATTTTGATTATCCCTATAGGTAAATAACAACACACTTTAGGGATTGTAAAAACTGGAGTCATTTTTGAGGATGATTACATTGTAGATTTTAAGTTTTTTTATTTTTATTTTGTTGATTTTGTTTTAATTTCTCTATTTACACTAGGTGTTTCATGCTACATCTTTTTATAATTTTAATTCTTAATGCACAATCACCACATGAATGAAAAATGAAGAGAAGTCTTTGGGTTTGATCTTGAACTTGAGAAAAGTATAAGGAAACCCAAATCTGTGACCATGGATGGTGTAGAGAAAAATAAAAAATTAGCTACTGGAGGAGTTATATAAAAAGATTTGAGGCTTTGTACACTTCTTGACTATAAGAATCCATCGAGAATAGAATTTCAACCAAGAATCCTGGTGTCACCCATTGCAGTAAATCACATCGAGATTAAACCAATGATCATTCAGATGATTTCAAACATGTTATATTTTTATATCCCACATAATGAAGGCCCGAACACATGTATGGGAAACTTCCTCGATCTCGATGACACATTTCAGTTCCAGAATGTCTCAAGTGATTTTGTAAGGATTCACCTCATCTAATTTTTATTTAGAGAATAATCTTGTGAGTGGATTCAATGTTTTCCCTCTCATTCCATCACTACATGGGATGATCCGGTAATAAATTTTCTTACCCACTTCTTTCCTCCATCTAAATCAATGGATATTTGGGTAAATATTATAAAATTTAATCAATTTGTGGATGAATCATTGTATAAGACATAAGACCATTTTAATAATTTTATTAGGAAATGACCAAATAATGGAATATAAACCATTCAAACAATAAAAACATTTTATAAAGGTAATGAAAATATAAACAAGTTAATTTCAGATTCAACACCTGGAGAATCGTTGATGAATAAATCACTAGAAGAGAGCTTCAATCTACTAGAAAAGATGAAAAGCAACAAATTCCAATGGAATAATGAGGGAAAAAAATAAATAGGCATCCACCTTGTTGAAAATAATAGTTGGATGATGGTGTAAATGGAATCAATGATATAAAAGATGGACATGGTGATGGGATAGCAACAAAAACCCCAAGGTACATACATATAAGAAGTAAATTATGATGATTTTAATCAGGGTAATAATTTTTAGGGTTGGTGATCACAATAAAAAGTTAAAGGTTACCAAAAGAGAGCATCGAGTTTTCAAGAATAGTAGAGACCATCACTATAGAGACAAGTGCACACACTTGAGGAGTCTTTGGTGACTTTCATGACTTCCACTAGATCTTCCATTAAAGAATTAATAGACTATTAAAAAGACTAGTGTACATAAATAAAAGAGATGGAGGATGACTCAATATATTATATGGATGAACTATAAAACCTTGAATTCCAAGTTTTCTAGATCACTAAATAATTTAGAGAAAGGCTAAGAGGTGAATTTCCTGGATTCCCTAATGTGTACCCATGTGAGGATTTGCAATTAATTGATTTGAAAAGTGGAAAATTCAATTAGAATCATCATTAAACAAGAAAATTAAAAGAATAAAATCAATAAGAGATGGAAAAGAGTGAGGAATAAATAGATGAAAAAATTTAAAAGAATAATCACCATAGTGAAGTCGGGGAAAAATTTTCCTGAGTGACTATACAAGTGAAGATCAATGAGAAAGAAGGTAAATATTTGGAGCACTTTAAGAAATTTAATATTAATATCAATTTTTTAGAGGATCTTACAAACATTCCAACCTATAAAAATTTACGAAATATTTAGTGACCAATAATAATATTTTGGAGGAAATTAGAACCATTCCACTCATACGAGACTGTTTGGTGGTGGCATTAAATGACATACTTAAGAAGAAGCAAGATCTTGTTAGTTTTTCAATTCCTATATTTATTAGAGCTAATAAATTTGAAAAATATTTATGTAAATTATGTGTGAGTGTCAACATTATGTCATTAACTACCTTCAAGAGTCTAGGAATTGAAGGACTGAAGCCCACTTGCGTTTCACTTCAATTGGAATATTCAATAGTAAAGTACCCTCGATGAGTAATCGAAGATATTATAATCAAATTCAAAAAATTATACTTCACCATAAAATTTTTAGTGCTGGATTTGGAAGATGAGAGAACACCACTCATTCTAGGAAGACCATTTTTATCCATCAAGTGAGCATCAATTGATGTATACAGTGTAAAACTCTATCTAAGAGTTGGGTGTAAACAAGTGAGTTTCAATATACATTGGGCAATAAATAATTTTGATGTAAGAGAAGGAAATGAACTGGGGGAAGAAAAAATACCAAAATTTGAAGATATTTCTGAGATTGAAGAAGCACATGAGGTAGATTCTTTGAGAAAGAGGATACTCAAAATAAAAGTACTAAGAAAAAGAAAGATAATATGAGAGGTCAGACCACTGAAACTAGAAGAGCAACTGAATCCAACATGTTTAAGAAGGTCCAATATTTATGGATGGTACATGACCTTCCATTTAGTTCTTCAGGATTAAGGAATAAATGGTATAACATTCTGATAGAAATCAAGAAAGTGTTTCCATCAAGAAGATTTAAGATATTTAGAGAGGGAGGGAAAGGGACAAACTATATAGACAAGTCACAACTGAGACCAGTCATGGACCTCAACTAGGTAAAATATTTCCAATCATCTATCAGCTCAGATGAATATGAAATAAGTAAGTCCAAGCCAATGGTGTTAAATAAAAAATCTCTATGGAGGAAACCTAAGTTTATAAGATTTGTAGTTATTTTAGGTGCATTCACTCTCCCCAAAATCATTAAAAATTCATTAATAATGGGATGTACTTTTAATTATGCATTTTTATTTTATAGGAGCATTAAGACCCTAGTAGGTATTAAGCATGAGGAGAAATGAAAAGAATATAGAGGACCAAATCATGCTGTGTACCCCATTCATGTGATGAAAACCAAAAAATACACGTCATGAAACCCATTCACATCATAAATTAGGTGTAAGAAGAACCTTCCCAACCAAATTTAAAGCATCATTTAAAAAGGAAGTAAGAGTTTCATTTCATAATTTTTCTATTATATTCCCCACATTCAGTTGTTTTAGAAATTTTAATTTTCAATTGCATGCCATCACTTGATTATTTCTTTAATCAACTGAACTAGGAGATATAAAATTACTATGATAATTACAATCCCATGAATTTAAATTTTATTTTCAATAAATGTGAATGAGAAAAAAATGGAAAAGTATTATTAGAGATAAGAATGTGGGTTAGGATTATAAAATCTTGATTCAGGGGAGTATGTGAATTTTTGTAAATTATTTTTTTCTGAGATTTGGCCATGATTTAAATTTATGATATTTTCATTGATTGATTTATTTATTCATATGAATTTCCATGAGTAGTTTTCCTAACCATTCATCTCATTCCCAAGACATCTTCTAAGACTAATATTTCCCATTATTTCTTAAAGTATATTTCTTGAGAAACCTGAATGTGATCTATTCTAGAACTTTCTTGACATCTTATCAAATCTACAATTGAATAGAATCACCTTTAATGATATTGGGTTATCTTTTATTTAACCCTTTATCCTTGGAACCACCTAGAATTAATCCTTTTTAATCCCTTAGTATCCATGAACAACCTTGTTAGGAAATGAGCTAAGTTACAAGCCTATTTTATCCATTAATACCTTCCTCTAAATATATTTCATGATATTTAAATAAATAAGTTTATGGGAGATATTTTCCATGGTGTATAGGGATATATTTCACTGAGTTGACATTGATGGGGTTTTTCATTATGATTTAGGGAGAGTCCATGATAATTTTCATTATATTTTATCATAATTCACCTCTATTGATAAAAAAATTGAAAAAATTAGGTTATGTCTAGGGAGGATAAAAAATTTCCATTTCTAGATGGATGATATTTTGATTGTATATCATTAGGTGGTCAATGTGAGATTTCCTTAAGCATAACTTTTAAAAAAATCAAGATAGGATGATTCATTCATTTCAGATACTTTTAGTATGATCCCACTTTTAGCATTGGGGGGGGGGGAGAGGGAGATGACATATTTAAAGGTAGATCTTCTTAGTGCCTATCTTTTCATATCATGAAAATTACTTTATAGACAAACCTCTATTTTGAGATTTACTTATTTTACATCATTTACCTACATTACCTAATCCTCAGAGTCATTTGATCTGAAATGGTGATGCCATAATGATTAACTGTGATTTCTTTCTTTATGTGGTGGAGATTCTATATGCCTTTCAAGCCTATATTAAGTGACATGTTCTTAAGGCATGTGATGAACTATATTTATAATTGTACCATGAAAATGAGAAGAAAAATTCAAGTGAGGTAAATTTCAAATTGAAATCATATTAATAATGAATTAAAAAAAATTAAAATTGATGAATGAAGAGGCTTGGTTACTTCTATAACATCATATTACTTTTTTTAGGTATTACTAAACCCCTATTTTGATCATTCTTTAGTTGGGTTTCGTTTAAGGGATGTTTCAGGTGAAATTTTGTAAATTTTAAAAGTTTTTGGGCTGTGCACAATTAGCGCATGGTTTTCCCAAGATGTGTTCCTTCTCAATGAAAATAGTGAAAAAAATAGTGGGGGTTTTTAGGGATAAAAAATGGTTTGAAAAACTTTTCACCCACCTAGTAAAAACCTTTTACCTAGTAAAAAAGGGGGTGCGTGGTTAGGGCATATAGTTTGTAAAACCTTGCTACCCTTCCTAGCTTACCATGTGTACAATATTTTTTAATTCAAAAATTAATTTTTAAAATCCAAAAAACATCTTTTTAGGTTCCCAATAGGCCTGTATGAACCTATAAAATTTTATTCTTACTTGGAATCTCCCAATAGGTGATTTTTGGACCCTCCATGTCACACACGGTTTTTTTTTTCTATCTTTGTATTGATCCGGCCCATTCCCAGTTTTAACAACTGAATTTGTTTCTTTTATAACTCTTTTGTTTTTCATCCTTTTTCACCCAATCAACTTCCCACTAATCCTATACTGATATATTAAAATTTATTTATCCTTTTGGACCCATTATAAATTCATAAGCCAGGCGAATTTGGGTCACTTATTTAGGTATTGGGCCGGCCCATGGGCCCATTTCCTGTTTTAAAAAAAATAATTTGTTTCATTTATATCTTTTTCATTTTTTAATCTTTTTCGGTGCTTCCACCTCCCACCCGAAGCCAATATCCCTATCCTCACCCCCAATATCGTTTTTACCACATTGGAGCTCATATTGGTCGCGTATTAGGGAGAATGTTCTCTGGTTTCCTCAAAACGTCCAGAATTGAGAAGGAAACTTGTTTCACCCATAACTCATTCAATTATTACTCTTTTGGCCACCAATTTTCTTTCCCTGGTTCATCGAGATCTTATGAGTATCTACATGAATTTTCAAGCCATTCCCTTCCCTCTAGGGTTGCATATCTAATGGAATACGAAGAGTTTTCTAGGGTGAAAGGTGAGATTCCTTCTCCTTTCTCCTTCCTCTTCCCCCTCCTTTCATTATTTCATGGTTTTATATTGTACCCTAGTCTTTATAGACCTAGGGTTTTGTTATAACATGTTTTTTATGGGTTTTATGTTTGTTTAGGTCTGGTATTTATAGTTTTAGGGTTTATAAACCCGCGGCGGGTGATTTCGGGTGTGCGTTTCAATTACGCCAAAGATTTGAGGTAGGATACCCCATGAACATGACTTTATTATTTAAGTTTCATCCTTTTATTATATTTAAAACCAGATATATATGTTTATTATTGTTTTTCATCCTTTGGATAATTTTATTGGTGTTCAAAGTGGTTGTTTAATCATTGGTTTGTGAACGGTAGTGTTGTTTTGTCATGAAAGTTCTCAACAAGTGTTTGTTTAAATGTTCCGTTATCTTTTGCAAATATTTTGTGAGGTTTATAATCTGTTATATGGTATTTTTAACATTTTACAGTATCTTGAATGAAAATATGGCTTTCAATTGGTGTTTGATTCCTTTTCATGTACATAAAATAAATTGTTTTGTTTTAAAAGGGCATGTCATGTGTTCAGTAAATTGCCCGGTTGGATTTTATGTGTGATGTGTGATTTAAAAGTTACTTGATTGGATTTATAAAGGAATTGGAAGAATTATAAATGGTATTTTTGGGTACTTATATTGATTTCCAATTTGGATTTGTTTTTACAAACAAGTAGGTTTTGATTTACAACATATTTTGGCCCGAGTTGCCCAAAAATGGACCGTTTCACATCTTTATGAAAATGGTTGTGTTTTGAATATTTAACCTAAGTATTATAAGAGATTTATGAATGAGGTTTACTTCTGTAAATGATGTTTATACAGATCCTTAATAAAATTAAAATTCATACCTTCATCAAAGGTTAGTTTTGAGAAAATGTTTAAAGGCCCGTTTGGCATTTCCTAATGAAGGAGTGTTTTACTTGTATATAACAAGTTGTGAAATTGGGATTGTTTTATGGTCCATTAAATGATTTTATTAAATGTTTATTGGGATGAAAAATATGATTTGGTTTGGTTATGATGTGTGTTTATAATTTAAAGAGTGTTTTTGAAAGAGTTTTATGTGCAAATCCTCAATACACTTCATGAAATTGTTTTACCGAAATATTTAGCGGTTTGTTGATTAGTGTAAGAAATGTGAAGAATGATTATGGGATGTTTGTGTTTTTATGGTTTTGGAATGGAATGGGGATGTGAAATGTGTATTTGATAATATGTGTAACTTGATTGAGCACTAAAGGGAATCCCGGGTATCTAGGTGGGCGGACGTGTACTAGTATGCTAGTGATTCTGTGGGGGGTTGGCCCCTGTTTCACGTAGCAAGTTTGACGATGACAACACTAACTAAAATATGATGATGTTGATGATTGGGGACCACTAGGTTATGGGTATGTTCCCTACTAGTGGCTCGTGCACGAGAACGGATATTTATTATGGTTACTTTCACCGAGATACGAGGTACCTGGGGCTCACAACTAACTAGTGCCTAGGGGTATTCCTGTGACTAGTGCTCATTGGCTATTTTGTACTCACCGTCGGCATACGGTGTGTTTGGTTAGTAAATTCAGTAGTATGTGTTATTTATTTGAATGTTAAAATTATTTAAAGCAGCCCTCTTGAAAACTATTTTCATTTTGAAGTTTCACCTCTTTGAAAATAATTGTTACTTGCATTTTTGTTTATTAAACATGCATGTTTTTGTCTGATAATTATTATAGCATGAAACCTCATTTGAAAACCAGACTTTCAAATCTTGAATTTAAAACTATAAATTGATGTTTCTTTTATTTTAAAGTAATGTGCATTGGGAATAGAATACCGGGCTAACCTACTGAGTTTTAATACTCACGCCTATAGTCTTATTCTTTTTTTAGCCCTTGTGCAGGTTTCATCTTTAGTTCGATCACCTTGGGAGACTTTTTATCATTGTGTTGGAGGGTAACCAGAAGTGACACATGGAGTTATTTTTTCATCGGAATTGTTCATTTGAGTTGTTGGTTTTGTTCTAATTTTATTTTCTTGTACAAATAATATTTAGTTAAATTTTTATATAAATTCATTTTGGGCTGTCCGTTTATTTCCGCTGTTTGTTTGATTGTTTATATATGGGATAAATCGTTCCCTTGTGTACTCTATTGATGCCCTTGGTGCTTGTCACCATCCCGGGAGGATCGGGAACGCCTCTCGGGACTTGTCGCGGGCTGGCCTGGGTGACCGGTTCAGGGTCGACTCGGGCTGGTTCGTGACAAAATGGTATCAGAGGAGGTCGGCTATTAGCGGACCTTTCTTTTTAGAGCACCCTTGTTATTTTGGGGATGTCAATGTAGATGGAGTAGGATTGTTGGGACTTGAGGGGTAAGTGGAAGAAGAGCATCGCGAACTCTTTCTTGTTCTAATCCTCAGGTTTCCATGGAAGTCTGGTTTTATTAGTGTCCATTGTTCTAGTTGATTGTTTTATATTGGGATATGACAAGGGGAGTCTGACCAATGGCCTTTGTGAGCTCACAGGGCCTGGCAAGCCATGTGGAGCTGGGGAATGGTCCTAATAAGTCTCTCTGTGTTGGTGTTGTGTTTGGCATATGGCCGCCAACCATATGGTCAAGTCACCCACCGACACTAGTTCCCTTTTTCTTGGGTCTCTTGAACCTTTCTTGAATTATTAATTTTTGTTTTTAAAATCCTTGTGTGAGAATTGTGGAAATGGGTTTTAATGTAAGGATTAGATTTTGAAAAGTGAAAAAAGGGGGTTTCAATAATTAAATATAAGAATGGTTTAGGAAGGTTGTGTTTTTGTGAAAAAAAATAGAGGGAAGCAGAAATGATTTAAAGGGATTGGATTATCCATAATCTAAACTTGTGGTTTGTTGAAATAAAATGTTTTGAAATTGTGAATCATTTTAAAGTGATTCTGGATCTTTTTTTAAATGGGGTATTTTAGGATGTTAAAAAAGTTTTTTAAATCGGATAAATTAGTTTTGGAAATTAGTTTTGATTGTTTTTTTTTACTAGAAATGTTATTGGTCTCAATGGACCTCAGATTATGAAAATATACATTACTGATTTTTTTTTAAAAAAAATAATGTGAAGGGGTTGTTTGGAGTGGCTTGGTTATTTAAAAAGTTTTTAAAAATGAAAAGGGGTAGGTTTTCAAGAAAATGGTTCTTAATTAATTGTGGTTTTTTTTTGTGAAACATGAAAATGTTTTTTGACTTGGTGGTTGGTGTTCCTTTTGAAGGTAAATTGTTTTTTTTAATTATGATGTTTAATTTTAGCCTTTGGTGTTTTCATGGGTGATCACATGCATGGTTTTATTTATATTTGGAAGTATGGCCTATATGGTATGGTGGTTGGGTGTCAGGGGTGGCATGGAAATGTGCATGTGGGTGAGACTTGATGAAACACCATTGGTGAATGTGGAAACCCACCAAGTTAGTTTGATTTTTCAAAATTGTTTTGAGCTGAAAATTGTGGCCCTTTTTTTTAAAACCAATGGTTATGTGGCTTGATTTTTCTATGTTGTAGAAGAGTTGTTTATTCAGTAAGCTTCCTTGTGATCTAGAATTCATACTCTTGTTGTATCTTGAGATGATATCTTGTTGGTGTCTTGGTTTTGGAGAAATTTTCATTGGGTTTCTAAAGATGTGTTTGATGTTGTGATGTGGCTAGTGATAGTTCTCCGTTGGAAATATTTCCTACTGATCAACCTAAGGATTCCTTTCAAATTTTAAATCCACCTCTTTTTATGATGCCTCAACCTGTTTGTTGGAATATAGAGATGTTTGGGATCTATTAAAAGTGCTTCTAGGTCGTGATAATTCTTTTGGATAGAGCAGTTGTGTTCGGTGATGTTGATGTGTTTCGTCTAATTCCTTGTCCATTATGCCCCTCATTTGGAGTGATAAGGAATTTTGATATGTATATATTATTTCCTATTTAGATGAAGGTTTTTTTTTGTGATCCAGTGTGGGTTTTTTGAGTGGTGTTATCCTTATCACCTGACTGCAGTGCAACAAATGCTTCAAGAATCAGGGCTCCAGCCATAGGCCTCAGAGTGAAGCTTTTCACGCAGTCAGGAAATCAACAGAGGTGTGGAGTGCTAGATTATGATCCTTACTCCTCTGTTTTGGTAAGTTAGTTACTATGTCAATGCTTTGGTTCTTCATTTCTATGAATTTCCCTTTGTCGCAACAAGCATGGTGGAATTAACCCCTCACACAGTGTCTATGGTTTTTCCTTCATGGATGTGGGTTTTCAATCAATGTCCCTGTGTGGACCACCTGTAAAAATCAGATGCAGTCTTGGTGTTACCTATTCATTGGGGGAGAGTTTTGGGTAGTTTCATTGTTTCTTTTTTTGTTTCAGTGGCCAAATTATTGGGTCCCCTTCCCTCCCATCCCCAAGTGACGGGGGTCCAGAATTGTGCTGAATGTGTTGGCCAAGTTCTTGTCCCCTCCGTTCGGGAGTTGGTGGTTTATATGTTCATTTTGTAATCCTATTAACTTGGTATATTATGTTTTTCTAGGAGGGTTTTTTTGGGCTTCTGTGAGTGACACCCAATTTTAGCTCATGTTCAATTCTTGTCTATTCATTGCTAGTTGGTTTCTAATGGTGGGGCGACCCACCATGGGTCTCTTGGATTTTCATCCTAAGAACATTTCTAGGGATAGTTGATTCTTAATGGTGGGGGGTACATTCTGGAATACTTATGTGTTGTTTTTTTTTCAGCTGGAAAGTGTTATGGCTTTCCGGGGGCGGAAAGCTTTAATGGTGGGGAGAATTGTCACACACGGTTTTTTTTTCTATCTTTGTATTGATCCGGCCCATTCCCAGTTTTAACAACTGAATTTGTTTCTTTTATAACTCTTTTGTTTTTCATCCTTTTTCACCCAATCAACTTCCCACTTATCCTATACTGATATATTAAAATTTATTTATCCTTTTGGACCCATTAGAAATTCATAAGCCAGGCGAATTTGGGTCACTTATTTAGGTATTGGGCCGGCCCATGGGCCCATTTCCTGTTTTAAAAAAATAATTTGTTTCATTTATATCTTTTTCATTTTTTAATATTTTTCGGTGATTCCACCTCCCACCCGACTCCAATATCCCTATCCTCACCCCCAATATCGTTTTTACCACAATGGAGCTCATATTGGTCGCGTATTAGGGAGAATGTTGTCTGGTTTCCTCAAAACGTCCAGAATTGAGAAGGTAACTTGTTTCACCCATAAATCATTCAATTCGTACTCTTTTGGCCACCAATTTTCTTTCCCTGGTTCTTCCAGATCTTATGAGTATCTCCAGGAATTTTAAAGCCATTCCCTTCCCTCTAGGGTTGAAGATCTAATGGAATACGAAGAGTTTTCTATGGTGAAAGGTGAGATTCCTTCTCCTTTCTGCTTCCTCTTCCCCCTCCTTTCATTATTTCATGGTTTTATATTGTACCATAGTATTGATAGACCTAGGGTTTTGTTATACCATGTTTTTTGATGGGTTTTATGTTTGTTTAGGTCTGGTATTTATAGTTTTAGGGTTTATAAACCCGCAGCGGGTGATTTCGGGTGTGCGTTTCAATTACGCCAAAGATTTGAGGTAGGATACCCCATGCACATGAATTTATTATTTAAGTTTCATCATTTTATTATATTTAAAACCAGATATATATGTTTATTATTGTTTTTCATCCTTTGGATAATTTTATTGGTTTTCAAAGTGGTTGTTTAATCATTGGTTTGTGAACGGTAGTGTTGTTTTGTCATGAAAGTTCTCAACAAGTGTTTGTTTAAATGTTCCGTTATCTTTTGAAAATATTTTGTGAGGTTTATAATCCGTTCTATGGTATTTTTAACATGTTACAGTATCTTGAATGAAAATATGGCTTTCAATTGGTGTTTGATTCCTTTTCATGTACATAAAATAAATTGTTTTGTTTAAAAAGGGCATGTCATGTGTTCAGTAAATTGCCCGGTTGGCTTTTATGTGTGATGTGTGATTTAAAAGTTACTTGATTGGATTTATAAAGGAATTGGAAGAATTATAAATGGTATTTTTGGGTACTTATATTTATTTCCAATTTGTATTTGTTTTTACAAACAAGTGGGTTTTGATTTACAACATATTTTGGCCCGAGTTGCCCAAAAATGGACCGTTTCACATCTTTATGAAAATGGTTGTGTTTTGAATATTTAACATAAGTATTATAAGAGATTTATGAATGAGGTTTACTGCTGTAAATGATGTTTATACATATCCTTAATAAAATTAAAATGCATACCTTCATCAAAGGTTAGTTTTGAGAAAATGTTTAAAGGCCCGTTTGGCATTTCCTAATGAAGGAGTGTTTTACTTGTATATAACAAGTTGTGAAATTGGTATTGTTTTATGGTCCATTAAATGATTTTATTAAATGTTTATTGGGCTTCCAAATATTATTTGGTTTGGTTATGATGTGTGTTTATAATTTAAAGAGTGTTTTTGAAAGAGTTTTATGTGCAAATCCTCAATACACTTCATGAAATTGTTTTACCGAAATATTTAGCGGTTTGTTGATTAGTGTAAGAAATGTGAAGAATGATTATGGGATGTTTGTGTTTTTATGGTTTTGGAATGGAATGAGGATGTGAAATGTGTATTTGATAATATGTGTAACTTGATTGAGCACTAAAGGGAATCCCGGGTATCTAGGTGGGCGGACGTGTACTAGTATGCTAGTGATTCTGTGGGGGTTGGCCCCTGTTTCACGTAGCAAGTTTGACGATGACAACACTAACTAAACTATGATGATGTTGATGATTGGGGACAACTAGGTTATGGGTATGTTCCCTACTAGTGGCTCGTGCATGAGAACAGATATTTATTATGGTTACTTTCACCGAGATGCGAGGTACCTGGGGCTCACAACTAACTAGTGCCTAGGGGTATTCCTGTGACTAGTGCTCATTGGCTATTTTGTACTCACCGTCGGCATACAATGTGTTTGGTTGGTAAATTCAGTAGTATGTGTTATTTATTTGAATGTTAAAATTATTTAAATCATCCCTCTTGAAAACTATTTTCATTTTGAAGTTTCACCTCTTTGAAAATAATTGTTACTTGCATTTTTGTTTATTAAACCTGCATGTTTTTGTCTGATAATTATTATAGCATGAAACCTCATTTGAAAACCAGACTTTCAAATCTTGAATTTAAAACTATAAATTGATGTTTCTTTTATTTTAAAGTAATGTGCATTGGGAATAGAATACCGGGCTAACCTACTGAGTTTTAATACTCACGCCTATAGTCTTCTTCTTTTTTTAGCCCTTGTGCAGGTTTCATCTTTAGTTCGATCACCTTGGGAGACTTTTTATCATTGTGTTGGAGGGTGACCAGAAGTGCCACATGGAGTTATTTTTTCATCGGAATTGTTCATTTGATTTGTTGGTTTTGTTCTATTTTTATTTTCTTGTACAAATAGTATTTAGTTCAATTTTTATATAAATTCATTTTGGGCTGTCCGTTTATTTCCGCTGTTTGTTTGATTGTTTATATATGGGCGAAATCGTTCCCTTGTGTACTCTATTGATGCCCTTGGTGCTTGTCACCATCCCGGGAGGATCGGGAACGCCTCTCGGGACTTGTCGCGGGCTGGCCTGGGTGACCGGTTCAGGGTCGACTCGGGCTGGTTCTCGACACTCCACACCCCTCAAAAATAAAATTGAATCCGGGAAAACGACGTTCGATCTCTTCCCGGTAGGTTTCATCTTCCCATTCTATTTCTCCTGTTCCATCCTCTTTCCTCCCTAGGGTGTTGTAGATAAAAATGTTGTTAGAGAATCTAATACCTACTATTTCAAATCCTAATATAGATTGATTCTCAGATCCTTTTTTCTTATGTTCTTCATTGGAGTTTCCCGATCAAGGCTTTTCATTTCAAGATCATGCGATCCTAAGGTATCTGGTTCCATTTATGATGGACAATTTTATTAACCCTACATTGATTGATTTAAATTCAATCATTTTAATTAAATTAAATTACTTTATTTTAATTAAATAGGTTCCAATTGGTCTATTAAAACCCTAATTCTATTGAATTGGGGATTTGGATTTGATTTAGCATGAAATTGAGAAAACCCCCAATTCCAATAAATTGCAGTGTGTTTGTGAAATTGATTTTTAAATTGTTGAATTTAAATTATGAAATTGATTTGATAAAATTTATTTCAAATTTTTATTTGAGAAAAATTCATTAAAATAGATTTGATATAATCCTAGTGGTTTTATTTTGGAAAAATAAATTATTTGATTAAAAACCCATGTATTGATTTTAAAGGGAAATTGGCATATTTGAAATGAAAAATTGAGATGAATTTTATTTTGAATTATTTTAAAATAAATTTCTGATAACTGATTTTTATTAGAGCACGTGAAATCCTAGGAAGTTAGTAACTTATTTAGGACATCACTTTTCTAATGATTTATAACACTAACAATACACATACTGTAGGTCACATCCTCAATGGGTTGGTGATGTGTCCTCTTTGACCATTATCTGAGAGAAGTGTGTAAATATATTTCTGTGATATCTATTTGAATGTGAGGGATCCCCATATCCTATATCTATCATACCTTTTGGAAGATTACCATGTTGATCTTTGCTTCTATTTTAAACATATACCATTGTTTGAAATTTTTTTTACACATGCCTTATCAATTTATATAAAATTTTTATTGATTCATTTTTTTAAAGTATTTCCATCATTTGAAATATAGATAATGATTTTTTTAAATATCATTTTGAACTATCGTGCCTATTTATTTAAAACTTAAGGCTTTTTTTGGTTAATTAAATGTTTTCATCTTATTATGGAATCCTTGGTGAGAACCTACTAGGATTTTATCTCACACCCTACTTGTGCCTTTAGGTTTTTTTAAATGAACTTCTTCTAGGTTTGAGTAAGGGTAAGGTGACACATGGAGGTGGTAGTAGTTATTGATCCTTGGACTTGGAGAGTTATTTCCATTAGGGCTGGATTTTTATCCTGATTTTTAGTATCTTCATGGTTGTACATTAGGTTTTCATACCTATTTGGATTCTTGTATAGTCCTCTATTTGGTGTTTTTCTTGTATGAATATTGAATTTTTTATCTTGCTTCCGTTGTGTTTATGGAAAATTCATTACCAATTTCATATTGTATGATTCTTGGTGTAAGTAACCAACCCATGGAGATCATGAACTCCCTTAGGGTTATGTCAGTACTAACTTAGTTATCAGGTTACTAGGGTATCCGGGTTGGTTCATGAAAAAGTGGTATCAGAGGTGCTGGTTGTTCATCTTACCTTGATGTCAGTTTGTATTTTGAGTGATCCTTTTGGGACTTAGGAGGTATTTGAGATTGAGTTCCTGATCATATATCACCGCAATAAGCCTTACATCACCAATTGTGGTTTAGAAAATATTTCTTGAGGATTAGTTCTAGCCTTTTCCCTACTTTTGATTTGGATAGATTGAAATCCAAATCTTGTTTGTCTATATATTGTGATTAATTTCCCCTTGTTTCTATGTTTGATTGCTAATATGAAGTCTTCTTTACTACATAATGATGTTGTGTAGAATAATGCCTCTGAGAATTCATGAAAATCAAATCAAGTAGGAATCTTCTAATGAACCACAATGAGAAAATCCTCTCATGGACCCAAGTTTGGTTGAGCTGATTGTGCATACTATCCAAGCTCTGGGACATACACCACCACCAATTTCTGTTTAGGATCCAGTTGTGGAACCTCAGAGGTATATTCTATAGAATAATTATCAGGAGTTCCTTTGCTATAAAACACCAACATTCAAAATATCCAATGATCCTCAAGAGGCTAAGGAATGGTTGAGTAGGATGGATCATTTTTTTGAGTTCTTTGATACACCTAATGAAATCAAGTTGAAATGTGCCACCTTCACATTGGAAGGTCCTAGAAGGAGTTGTTGGGAAATAATTGTAATGGATAAGAATCATGAGGGATTAGATTGTAAATAATTCAAAGTTATTTTCACTATCCGTTTCTATCCATATTTGATGGTTTTGGCCAAGGTGATTGAACTTTTCAAACTTGAGAAGGCTGAGAAGACCATAACAGAATATAAAAACCATTTTGTTGATATTATGTAGTTTGAACTTGAGATAATATCAAATGAAAAGATGAATACTCAATGGTTCAAGATGAGACTTCATTTTGATATTCATTATCTTGTTTTCTTGTTAAATATTCCATATTATGATGATGTACTGGATAAATCTTTGATGGTTTAAATGGATCTGGATGGTATGTTAGGGTTGATGGGAGTTTATTTTTCTCCCAATGGCAGTTCTGTGAATTCATATAAAGGGAAGAGGAAGTTTGATGATTCTCACAGTGGATCTTTATATTAGGATTTTTCTAAACCTCTTGTAATTTCTGGAAGTGGTCCTTGGATTTTCTACAATTATGGAAATACTAGGAATTATAAGAAGGTTTTCACTAAGACTTCCAAGATATGTGGATCCTACAAATGTTAAGGTCACTTATAGAAGTTATTCCATTTCATTTTGACTGACCCTAGTAGAGCAGGATCATAAGCTCTTGTTAAAAACTGCGGTGCAATCATATTCTTCAAGGAAAAAGAGGTTCCATCCACATGAATCTAGAATCAAGCTTCTTCACATAGTGGAAGAGTCTCCTGAGGAAGCGGATACATGTCCAATGACTATGAGAGGTACCATCACTATATATTCATCATTAATGACTACTTTATTTGATTTTGGTTAATCTCATTCATTTATTTCAACCCATATTTTCAATTTTCTTAATCTTTCTACATAGATTTGATCTTATATGATGAATATTACTAGAACCCTTGGAATAAAGAGATATAAGGGTCTTTTTAGTTATAATATTTTTTTCTCATTATCATATATCTAGCTTTCTTAGAGTTTTCTGGTTCTTGACATGAATCCTCTTGATGTCATATTCAGTATGGATTGGTTTATTGCTAATAAATCCCATATTGACTATTATATTTGATGGGTCTCCTTTACATCCAATGGTGTGTTCCATGCATTTCAAAGAGAATGGGACCTGAGGTCAAGTAGAACTATACTATCTTATCCAAAGTTTTAGAAAGTAATATCTATGATTTCTTTTGATATAGAGTGGGATTCCTTGACTGGTGATCTTCCTCCAGTTTTTATTGAGTTTTCCAACATGTTTCCTTCTGAATTATCTAGTTTCCCACTAGTAATAGAGGTATATTTCTCTATTGATTTAGTGTTTGGTACTCAAAAAGCATCTATTCCTTACTACCATATGAAACCAGCTCAGATAAAAGAGATAAAGGATCAGTTGGATGATATTTGAGAGAAATACTTTATATGCCCGACTACGTCACCTTAGGTGGAACTAGTTATATTTTCTAAGAAAGTATAGGGGTGACTTGAACTTTTTATTATTATAAAAAACTAAATAGAGTCACAATAGAGAAAAAATATACATTTCCATGGATTAATGACCTTTTTTACCAGATGAAAGTTGAGAATTTGTTCATGAAGATTGATCTTCAATCCGGTTACTATCAGTTGATGATAAAAGAATTTGAAATTAAAAAAACCACATTTTGAAGTAGGTGTGATAATTATGAATACATTTTCATTCCATTTTTCCAAATCAATGCTCATGTATTTTTTTGGATTTAATGAACATGATATTCAACAAGTATCTTGGTACTTTTGTGGTGGTATTCGTGGATGAAATCATTTTTTACTCTAATTCTAAGGAGGATCATGTATGTCATCTGAGAGCAGTTATGTAATTGTTGAGAAATCACAAAATTTATTCCATGATATCAAAATAAGATTTCTGGATTTGGAAAGTGAATTTCTTGGTACATGTGGTGGAAGAAAATGGAATTTTGGTTGATCCTATAAATGTGAAAGCTGTTAAGACATGGTAAAAACAAAAAAATGTTTTTGAGATTTTGAGATTTGTTGGTTTAGCTGGGTATTATCATTGGTTTGTTATGGACTTATAAAAGTTAGCTTCTCAAATGACTAAACTAAATCATAAGGGAGTAAAGTTTTTTTGGAATGGAAAAAGTTAGATTTATATTTTTGATATGGAACATATTTTGACTACTGTGATAGTGTTGACTCTTCCAGAGGTCGGGCATAGCTATTTGGTCTTCTATGATGCATCAGGTTGAGGTTTGGGATATGTTATTATGCAAGGTGATCATGTCATTACTTATGGGTATCGTTAACTTAGGCCACATGAGAGTAATTATCCAACTCATGAACTTGAAATCACTGCTGTGATGCACATTCTTAAGAGTTAGTGGAACTACCTCTTGTGAGAAAGATTTTCCATGTATTCTGACTATAATAGTTTGAGTTATATATTCTCTAAAAAATATTTAAATCGCTACCTGAGGCATTGGGTTGAATACCTGAAGTCTTCTAACTTTGACATCTCCTATACCCCTGGGGAAAGGTATTGTCCTCATAGATGCTTTGAGCGTAAATCTTCCGACCCATGTCATGAAAGAATCATCATAAGAGTAGAACTTGATGGATCTTTTTGCATAGTTTCATATTGGAGTCTAGGAATTAGGGGCCTAGGTTTATTTGGCTAGTTTCCAGTTAACCTATACTATTCTCGAGATGATTATTTTTTATCAGAATCTTGATGATGAGTTCCATATAATTATATACACTCTTTATGGTGGGGAGACCATTGCTGACTGGTTATTATCTATAGATGAAATTCTATGTTATCAGAATCATTTTTTAGAACCATTATTGGACAAGAAAGCTGTGATTGGGGATTTCTATAATTTCTAGTGGGTAGTGCACCTAGGAACCATGATGATGTTCTATGAAATACAACTATGATTTTGGTGGATAGGTATGAGATAGAGCATTGATGATTTTGTTTCTTATTTTTATACATGC
This sequence comes from Viscum album, assembly GCA_963277665.1. Lineage (NCBI taxonomy): Eukaryota > Viridiplantae > Streptophyta > Magnoliopsida > Santalales > Viscaceae > Viscum > Viscum album. The sequence continues at coordinate 2,126,120,133 of OY728140.1, forward strand.
CAATAGGTCAAGGCTGAGTACTAGAGACCTTCAGGTTTGGTTCAGACACTTCCGGTGCTAACTTGGAAGTGGTATGAGATATAAATAGACTTTGTGGTTAGGTTGTCACATACCAAGAGAATGAATAATTCAATATGGGTTGTTATCGATAGGTTGACTAAATTGGATAACTTTATACCCATTAATGATATGACAAAATTTGAGTAGTGGGAAATATCTTTATAAAAAAGATTTTTCATTAGCATGAAGTTCCATCTTCTATAGTCTCAGATAAGGATCCTCAATTCACTTAACATTTTTGGAGAGACCTTCAGGAGGCACTGGGATCTCAATTCCATTTGAGTACGACAACCATCTATAGTTGGATGGATAGACAGAAAGAGATATATAGATTCTTGAGGATATTATTTGTCCTTGCATTCTCAACTTTTGTGGATATTGGGATGACAATCTAGGGTTAGTTTTTTTATAATAATAGTTACTAGTCTATGATCATAATGGCTACTTTTGAGGTCTTTTATTTCTGGTCTTGTAAATTACCATTGTGTTGGTTGGACATTAGTGAAAGTTATTTGGTTGGAACAAGATTGGATCAAGAGATGAAAATAAATATTTAGTTTATTCTTCAAAGAAATTTGATGGTACATGGCTGGTATAAGCCTTATACTAATCATCATCATAGACCACTAGAATTTTATGTTTGTGACCAGGTGTTCTTGAAAGTTTCACCTCGTTTGGGCCATTGACATCTTGGGAGGAAAGGAAAAATTTATCCTCATTTTATGGGACATTTTGAGGTTTTTGAGCAGGTGGTGAAGGTTTAATACCATTTATCACTTACACCACTGTTGACATTAATACATAACATGTTCCATGTATCACATCTACAAAATTATATATCTAATCCATCTCATGTTCTGAGCTAGATTGATCTTGATGTTGAACTTGATTTATCAGTGACTAAGAATACAGTCAGTATAGTTGATTCAAAAAACAAGGTACTTCATGAGAGTAAAATACATTTAGTTTGAGTTCTATGGACACACAATGCTGATTCTCATGAGACATGGGAGATGGAGGCACCGATGAAAGATAATTGACCTCATATTTTTGAAATGAAATATTCTTAGTATGATTTCTGGTGATAAAACGTTTCTATGGTGGGGAGGTTATAACATCTTGTTACTATTTTTAGGTATTCCTAAACCCCTCTTTTGATCACTATTTGGTTAGGTTTCATTTAAGGGCCGTTTTAGGTGAAATTTTGTAAATTTTGAAACTTTTGGTGCTTTTCAATGTTGGTACACTATTTGACCAAAGCATGCACCCTCTCAGTGGAAACCATTCAAACCCAGATAGAGGGGTTTTCATTAATAACACATGGTTTGAAAAACCTTACACCCACCTAGTAGAAACCTGGAACCTTGGAAAAAAGGGGGTGCATGATTAGGGTGAATTCTTTGTCTAATAGTGTAGCTTTACCCAGTTAATCATGCATACGAGATTTTTTATTCCAAAAATTATTTTTTAAAATCCCAAAAACCCTCTTTTTATGTGCCCTATGGGCCTGTATAACCCTATAGTGTTTTCTTCTTCCTTGGAAACTCTCAAGTGGAAATTTTATTCCCTCTACACCCATCTGGAAGTGAATTGAATATAGGAGAACAATGTTCAATATCATCATAATAGGTTTCCACTTCCCATTCTATTTCTCTCATTCTATCCTATTTCCTCCCTAGGGTTATATAGATCTCTATGTTGTTAAAGGATATAATCCTCACTATTTCAGATCTTGAATCTTGGTTTGATTCTCAGATCCTCATTACTGATGTTATTTATTGTATTTTCCCAATTAAGGATTTTCATTTTGAGATGTTGTGATCCCAAGGTAGGTGGTTCTATTTACGATGAATGATTTGATTAACCCTAAATTGTTTGATTTAAATTAAATTATTTGATTTGAATTAAATTTATTGATTTCAACAAAATTTATTTCAATTGGTTTATTTGAAACCCAATTATATTGAATTGGGTATTTGGATTTGATTTGGAATGAAATTGGTAAACCCCTAATTTTAATGAATTGGGGCGTGTTTGTAAAATTGATGGAAAATTATGATATTTAAATGATTGAATTTAAATTATGAAATTGAATTTATGAAATTTATTTCAGAGTTTTATTTGATAAAATTGGCTTAATTTTTTTTTGATATAAACCTAGAGGTTTTATCTTGGAAAAAGGAATTATTTGATTAAAAACCTGTGTATTGGTTTTTGAAGAAAATTTTTCATATTTTAAATGGAATAATGGGATTAATTTTATTTTAAATAGTTTGAAAATAAATTCCCCATCATTGATTTTTATTAGGGAATATGCAAGACTAGGTAGGTAGTGAGTTATTCAGGATAACACTCTACTAAATATTTACAACACTAACAATAGAAATGGACCGGGTCACATCCTTGATGGTATGGTGATGGGTCCTGTTTGACCAATTTCAGAGGGATGTGTATAGACATATTTCCATGATAATGATTTGAGTGAGAGAGATTCCCATATCCTATAACTATTATACCTTTTAGTAGATGACTATATTTCTTATTGTTTGTATTTGAAACATATTCCATTTTTTTTAAATTTTTTTCACACACCTTTTGAATTTATATCTCATTTTATATAAAATTTTTATTAATCCATTTGTTTAAAGTATTTACATCATTTGAAATATAGATCATGGTTTTTTTAAATAAGATTTTGAATTTCCATGCTTATTTATTTAAAATTAAATACTTTATTTGATTAATTAAATGTTTCCATCTTATCATGGAATCCTCAGTGAGACCCTGCTATGATTTTAGATCACACCCTACCTGTGCCTTCAGGTGTTTTTAGATTATCTTCTTCTAGGTTCGAGAAAGGGTAAGGTGCCACTTGGAGGTAGTGGTATCTATTGATCCTTGGGATTGGAGATTTGTGTATATTGGGACTTGGGTTTTTATCCTATTACCTCATGTCTTCGTGGTTGTAATTTGTGTTTTCATACCTATTTGATTTATAGTACAGTTATCCCTATGGAGTTTTCTTTTATTCATACTGACTTGTTTATCTCACTTCATTTGTGTTTGTGGAAAATTTATTCCCACTTTCATATTGTATGATGCCAAGTGATAGTTGCTAACTTATGGGGATTGGAAAAACCCTTCAGGATATGTCAATATAATCTTAGTTATCAGGTTACCAAGGTATCCATGTTGGTTTCTAATAATTTCAAAAGGGAAAAGTAAAATAATTGATTTATTTATTTCTTTAAAAAATGAGGTGCTGATGAATTATTCTATGTGATTATTGAATATTTAATTTCCCATTTTTCTTTTAATTATATTTAAAATGAATTTAAATAATGGTATGGTGAATTTACTTTGTATTATATTAATATTACATCCCAAAGCACAAGTATTAATTCAAGTGTGGGGGATTTTGATATGTACATTTCATGCACACATTTTTCATATATAAATACATTTATTTAGATAATTTAATTGTAAATTCATGCATGTAAACTTAATATTTTTTTCATATTGTATATGATGAAATAATTTGTGGGAAATGAGAAAAAGTAGAAAAATAGACCAATATTTACATTAAAATAAGTATTTCCATGATATTGGATATATATGAGACCTTTTGGGACTTGAAAGTGAAGAACCAAGGTGAAATGAAGTGTCCAATGCTGGAAAATGAATATTAATGTCTTGAAAACATTACAGGATATGAAAAAAATTAAAATCCATGAATAGATTATAATAAGTGAAGTAAATAAAAACACAAAAAGTGGGTGTTGACACTTTTATGGAATGCCACCCACTTTTACACTATGAAAGTGTCTAGGAAGACACAATAACAAGACTTTCATGATATTTTCAATGAGAGATCTCCAATTTAGGACCTAAGTGACCATTTAACACATGGGGAAATATCCAAAACTCATAATGGGTCTCATTAATAATGAATTAAATGAAAAAAATATCCCCATTGAAGTATATAAATAGAGAGCTTCACTTCTATTACCATAAAAGATCTTGGAGACAAAAACATGGGATGAGAATTTGTGCTATGAAGGGTCCTCACTAGTTGATATCTCTACTTTATTCATGTTTTATTTTTTATTTTCTCCTTCCTCATAACTCCCTCATCACTTGGATGAGGGAGTAATTTCTAAATTATTCTAGGGTAATGTAGCCAAAAGGGGAGGGTACAATTGAATTTTATTTATTTATTTTCATTTATGTATTTGGGTTGCTTCAATTTTAAATAAAACTTTTAATTAATTAATTTCTCTTTTATCATAACCATTTATGTTTGAATATAAATGAACTTTTAAATTGTGAAATTGATTACCTTAATTTCTACATGACTATTATCACATTTAGGGTAATCATGTTTAAATATGGTATCAAGATAACTCAATTTGGTGACACCATAAATTACTTGACCATGGGAAAAGTAGAATTGTCGCGTTGGGGGGAGATTTAATGACCATTGATTCTGTCGTATCCATAACTTGAAACAAATAATGAAAAAATAATTTAATTTATAAATCCAATTTCACCTAAAACCTGAAAGATAAAAAACCCTGATAACCTTTAAACCACCTAATTTCAAAAGAACATAATCTACTTTCTTTCTCTTTCTCACTTTCAAAACAAAAATCATACTTTCTTCCATATATTTTCAAATCCATTAAATAAAATAATTTTTTTGAAAAAACCTAAATTTCTAACTGTTCTATATTTTTGGTTCTAAGTTGATATTTCCACATACTATATTTTAATAAATTAGTGTGATAGTTTGATTCTTTTTATAAATTTTTATTTTGATTATCCTTGTAGGAAAATAATGATTACCTTCAAGTATTTTCAGATAATATCAAAAATGTTTTTGAAAAAATATACAGAAAATCCATGGAAACTCTATGAAACACCACCATTTATGAATCTACCAAACCCATTGAAATATCTACTATATAAGATAAAAGAGGCTCCTATAAATCATATTATGGTACCACTATCTAATGAACACCATACCCCAACCTTCCATAAAATATAACACAACTCAAATCTAAAATATATTGATTATAACATACATAAATTAAAACTAATCCATTAAAATGATGAAATTATATGGTTATACCTATAGTGAAAATAAATCCCTCAAGGTCCGATGATTCCCTAACATCATCTCATAACCTTGGAACACATCAAGGAAACTCAACTAACCTCAAATTGATGCAGTTGATTCTAGGGGCACTAGAAGACTATCTACCTTGAGTCCCAATCCATGGGCCTAGGTGGTTGTAATAAATAATTGAAAATAAATAGAATAAAAAAAGTGAAATCTAGGTTAGAAGATAAATATATGATACCTAAAATAATATATAGTCTTCCTAGAGATAAAAATACATGACGTATAACTGACGACACTATTATCTATTTCCTCACTATCCCTGATGATGACCACCTCCATGACCATACTTAATCCTATATCCCTATGGATAGGGAATATCATGGGGATATCCTCTACTTACATTATCTCCCCTTAGGTTAACAAAATTCCATTAACCCTACTGTTGATAAGGCCTATAAGGAAACTACTACCGAGGTTGAAATAGAATCTTCCCACCTATGCTATGCTATAAATTAGGAATAGTCAGCCACTATAACTAGAGATGACCACAACCTCTACAAGTAAAGCAGATAGGTATGAAGCTCTTAGTAGATGCATATGAGCTACCAACTCTAGAAAAAAGAGTGGAAGACCATTGAGTCTTAATATTTTCCATTAGAAACCACAACTATCCTTATATTAGAGATCAATTATTTGAAGATATATTAATAAAGAATCTATATTGACTCTACTCCCAAGGTGATCCTAACTATGGATACATCATCTTGATAACCTCTTACTTTTTCAATGCCTCCAGATACATAGGTAATGTAAATGGGGTAACTGTGTACTAAATAGCTAGATGGGATGCCTCATAAACATGTTGTGATCTTTCCTCCTCATTTGAAGAAATATTAGAAGAAAAGTGAATCACAAGTTTGAATTTTATCCCAAGATTCCACAAAATCTGGATCCCTTACTGAAGGGAGAGAAAATCATTCCTCTTCATTACCTTTATCATTGAAAAAATAACTATAAATGTAACTACCTTTGGAAAAAATCTTATGAAATCTCTGTCTCCTTATGAACTCTAAGGAATAGGATCCACCATTGGTGTGAAACCCCTATCATTTTATTAAAAACTAGTAGGACTCTATACTCTATCTTTGTAGGGATCAAACTGAAATCGATCTCTATCCCCTCTAACCAGCACTCTATCTCCAAATCAAAGTAATCCACTCAAACACAACTAGTCCCTAATGTTGGAGCTCACAAAAAATCTTCCTCCAAACTCATACACCTCATCCTAGTCAAATATACAATCAAATAGATCATCAGGCTACACCTACCTAAGTTTAACCACATGTGGGTGATGACCAAGAGCCTTCTTTTTCAAGTAAAAAAGTAAACTTATAATCCTAGAATCATGAAATTGATTTTAAACCATTTAATTAAATTCATTTAAGATTTCCAAAATAACACCCCAAATTCAACCATGCATGAAAACAATCATAGAACATGTACCTTTCATAGGGTTCTACCCTATAATCAATATCAGCTCACCTAGGGAGTATAGTAAGATTAGGATCCATGCATTAGATCACATGGGTCCCCAATTTCTTGTGTCCTAGATAGTCTCCCCTACTACAACACACCCTAAGTTTGGATAATGTTATTTCTTTATCAAACCCATGAAATCCCCACCAGTGACTAACTATAGTATATATATGAACTCATATATATAGCTATGATACAATGTTTTCACATCCCTTCCTCACCAAAAACCTCCCCAGGACCTACAATTAAGATAAGAGTGACCCCAAATCTTGCATCCAATAAGCCACTAGTTGAAAACTAGCATAGAGGGTATAAAACATAAAATTGAAGGAATTAACCTTATAAATAAAATGGATATGAAAATAAAACCACAAATCAAATCCGTAATATAAATGAAAAACAATATCCCTATATACATGTAATTTCATACAAAATCCAAGTATCTAGAATAAAATTACATGGGAAAAATCCTACAACACCTCTAAGGCTCGAGCTAGTAATGTCTTGATCGATCAATAAATCCATATTAGAAACCTAAATAATATATTTATATATATAGTGGGTAGAATTCATGTATACTCACTAGGATCCTCATAAAAACCTCTCATGAGGATTTGGGAAAATAATATTAATGCCTCCATGGATAAACAATAGAAGAAAGACACACCTAAGCCAGGTTAACTACCACCCAACCTAACCAAGGATCACTCACCCAATACAACATCCAAGTTTAATAACATAATAATGAAATAATATATAAATAAAGTACCCTATAACCACTTTTAAACTAGTTTTTTACTCTTACACCCCAAAGGAAAATTCCCTGACACCTCCATCCTTCCATATAACTATACAACCACACATCATACCACAATTAAGGAAACATACTCATCTACAATAGTCTTAAGGCCTTAATTTTTTATTGATTTTGATAATCCACCTTTCAAGGGGTGAGGTGAAACCATTATAAGGCCCATAGGAATAAGTATTAAATGTCCCATAGGCCTTAGAGGAATTCATTGCCCGTAGGCTTCAAAAATTACATACAACCCAGATTAACTACTGGAACTGCTCCTTCCCAGTATCTTCATTGTGAAATCAACTCTCGACCTTTGCATGACTATTTTGATAGGATTTCCTGTGCATGCATAGGCTTGTCCCGATGGCAGTTTCCATACCCTATCATTCTTGAAATCCATTTAGCTTCTGCTATGGTGAAATCTCCTTGCTCCTACTCCTTCTGAACCTTGTTCCTTATAGGTTGTCTGGTTTTTATCTACAATTAAGATGGATCGAAGGCCTTGAGGTGGCTCAAAGGCCTTACTGACTTGAAGGCCTGGATGGCCCAAATCCCTTAAAGGACTCGGGGACCAAATCAGTGGCTCGGAGGCCCAAACAGGGGAATATTCCCGGCTTCTACAGTGCCAAACTGTGCCTGCTACAATTCTCGCTAGTGTACTTGCTATAGTATCGCTATAGTACCTGCTACAACATCTGCTACAGTACTACTATAGTCCCTTGAAAATTATCCTCTACCTAGATTTGATCTCAGTTCTCCTAGATGCACTTAAGGAGTCCTCACCAACTGGGATGAAGCTCATGTGCATCCTCATCATTACCACATAACTTATAACAACTCATACCACACTATTATTTCAAAACATATCTACATCACACTAGGTGTAACAAACTAGATTGTACTAACCAAACACATCATATGATCCAGCTAACTATTAGGCCTGAAGGGATTTCCTTATCCCTACAGGCTAGAAAATAGTGACTAGGTCTCAAGAATGCACTTTTGGGATCTATTTAACCCTTAATTAAAATAAAAAAACTATATAAATAAAATATAAAACAAAAAAACCTGGAATAATGAATAAACATCCATATAATGACATAAAACTGAAGTAAATACACCCAAAGTAGACATAAATACAATTAATACAGGAAACTAAAATACAATTATCCAGAAATAAAATGAAGGTAGAACCCGAACAACTCCAACATCACCACTAGTGATTCCTGATCATTCACTACATCTATATGTCCATCCAAGGACCAACCTAAACCTTAAGGAACAAAAATAGAACTAGGAACATGAAAGAGAAACATAAGATATTTATATGCACCCAGGAACCAATACATATCCAGGGTGTGAGATAATCATACCCAGTAGGATCTTACCAAGGATTCCTTGAAATTCCCTTTGTAATACAGTTCATAAATATCCAGTATGAACATAAGGTATAAAAAAGGTTTTCACAGGCTGGTATAAAGAATCCAAACAGAAATACATAAGCAAAATTTTAATATAATCATCAATTTCCTTATAAAACAAGGGTGGCCAAATACTTAAAATAAAAAAATTTAAAATAATGGAAAGAGGTAATTTAAAACTATTCAAAAAATCAAGTTCTCCATTTATCCACCTTTATAAATAATTTCTATAAAAATAAATTTTCATAAATAAACTCATTTAAATCCATTTTTACAAATACTATTTAAGAAAAAAAATAAAATATTTCCTCTTTAAAACACACTTTCCTAACCATTTTAGAAATTAGTTTTAAAGAAGACCACAATAATAACTAAAATGAAACACAGTCACAACATGCACTAAGGAATTAATGAATCAAAATAAAATTTAAAAAAACTAATAAATGGTGATAATAGTAAATCAATGGTTAGGGGATACAATAAAATCATATAAAGGAATCCCATAAGTTATTCTAAAAATTAAATAGGAATCATGGGTAACTTCTAGGTCTGTAACTAGAGTTCTACTATACTTGGTTATTTAATTCACTCAGCCTGTATGTGTCTCCTAACATGATGTCCCATTTGATATTTCATTTTGAGGATTTCGAGGACCTACCAATACCAACCCCTAGGATGGAACAAAATTCCTAGGGAATTATCTAGATTTCACACACTAGACTATAGAAACATGAATCAATAAAATCTATTAACCACCCAGATTCCCATGAAAAGTAAAAGTGGAGGTTAGAAAATAAGCACAAAAAATAATAAAAAATTTATTTAAATAAAAAATTATAGTAAATATCCTCTCAACTTTTACACCCTTGTAAGAAATATCCACTTTCACAATTTTTTATATGCATCACATAAATATAAAACAATATAAAACAAGCCACAACATGCATAATAAACAAACGTGGATCAATTGAAGGTTTCACATATTTTAAAAAATGATTTCTTTAAAGGTGATAACCAAGTTTTAAAAAGTAATATCATACTAGAAATTAATTTGTACCATTTAAAATATTATTTCCAAAAATTACTTGAAATCCATTTATCAAACTACATTGGGAAATTTCTTTAGAAACCAAAATTTTCTACCTTTTCCTTTTCCACTCACTTAAAAATAGAACTAAGACCCAACGATCTCAACACAATTGAAAATTAGTGAAAACTACCTATTTTTATGAAAATACCATTAAAACATCAAAAATCCTTTTTTAAAATGAAACTGTTGTCAAAAACCTTTTCAAAACATTTAAATCCTTTTAAAAGAACCAATCAAAAGTTTTGATGAACACTTATCAGGCGACATGTCAATGCATAGTGTTGAAACCATCTGAAAAACATTTATACACCCACCATGGGTATACCATATACTTTAAATTTTATAATAAATTAATACAAAACCTATTATAAATTTATAACATGTAGTACATGGGAAATCCAAGAAAGCACATACCTTATATAAGAAGAAACACAACCAAAATATACCATCTTCAAAGATAAATGCACAATTAGAAAATGAGAATCCCTCTTGAACCGCTAAATACCCAAATAAATTAAATTGGAATCATCCTAAACCCTTATCACAACGTGAATAGCAGTTGTGGTTCATGGAAGAGAGAATGATCAAGGGAGAGTGAAAAGAGAAAATAAAGAGGAAATGAAGAGAAAATTCCTAGAAATCAGTTTGAAATTGATGGAGGAGGGGTTTTAACTCATAGTAGGGGTAATAGAGAGCTCCACATATTCAACCATGTATCTACTAAGTATGTAGAGATAAAGGGTATGCCAAATACCTAAAAATTGTATAGGGGTATAAACATAAATTCACTTTCAATTAAAATCAGTCAAACCACATGGGTTTTCTGCAAAGTTTTCTAAACTATGTGCCAACTGTGTGGATGGAACTTCTTAATAAAAATAGCCTCACATGATTTTCCTATATAATTTACTAATTTCGTGCCTATTTTGAAAAAAAATTCTTATAAAATTCAGACCCATTTCACATGCTTGTCATAAAATTTCTAGTAACCATGTGCAATCCATGCTTTACCACCCATACACACCAAAGGACCTCATAGTTTCTATTAGGTTTCTCATGGTTTAGACCAAAAAATACACTATTAATAAATAATAACCTTTAACTAAAAAAAATAAACTAAAAAATTATTTTTGTAAGGGTAACCACATAGTTCCCCTTAAACCATGCATGCAAGGTGAGCAAAGATGAAAAAATTTCATAATTTTAAAATTTCAATAGGAACCCTAAAAAATGTGAAATTAACAAAAAATAAGACAATTTAATATTACATATAAAGTACCAGTGACACGAGAGTGTCAGAATTTTCCCCACCATGCCACAATCTGCCCTCAAAAAGTCCCTAGTAAAAATAAAGGCAATAGAGAAAATAGGAAAACCCATCACACTTTCTCAAGAGTTGGGGGCCCCTATAAAACTCATAATGATCCTTTGACCATGAAAACACTAAATAAAATCATTCCACAAAATTTTATTCAAAATACACATTCATGATAAAAAAATTCAAGAAAAAATCTAATCACATCCATCCTATAAGAAAGACGAGATGAAGGGACACCGCACCTGGGTCTCCCCAGTATTTAGAATTGATATAAATTGGTGAAGCAACAATTAAATCTTTTATGCTAAGAGCATCAAAAATAAAATTATGATTCAAAAAATTAAAAAATAAAATAACTAGATTCTACTTACCACATACATCCACAAAGCTAACTCAACTTAAAAAGTAAGCACCTTCTTAAAAAAACTGACAGACTAAAAAACCAAGGAACATTCAAATATCATAATATCAGATCATCTAAAGGAATAAATACCATAAATTAAAATTAAAACTCAAATAATCCAAAAAAAAATATTACTCATCTATAAAATGACATTAGACATAACCTTGGGTTATAAAACTGATGGAAGGGGTGATGTAGGACTCATACTCGGGTTACCACCTTACAGTGATCCAAATATGATCTAAACAAACACCAACTAGTAAATAATCTCAATCGGTTCCATTATAATAATATTCACCCAAAAAACACACAAAATTTTATACCATATCCAATGTAATGAATCAAAACCCATGCATAACCATTACGATAAATCCAACATTACTAAAATTAGCTTCATAAGGAATAATGAACATTATTGAAATAAAATTTCAAAGAAACCACTGCTCACCTAAGATCAACCAAAAAGGAACACCCAAGGAACACACTACACAAAAATCACCTAAAGACCATATGTTACTAAAATTTACCATCATCCCATATAAGAACGTATGGCCAAAAATCCAAGTAGATCGATCCTTATCAATTTAACTATCCATCCAAGGATCATCAGTCTAATCAATCCATCCCAACCAATAATATTATCAAATAGAGAAATTGAAAACATATAATTGGATGATTCAAAGTCACACCACTAATAGGAGGAAACAATATCCTACATTTAGTCAATACATTTCCAGGGGTCATACTTTAAATAAAATAAAAGTGTAACCCTACTCATTCATGATTCCTAAAAAAATAAAATGGTCCCAAGGTCAATAAAGAGACCAAATAAAAAAAAAATTCTTTTTTAATAACCCCTTGACAAGGAGTCCCCACAAATTAATTTTAAATTAAAACCCACATTTTAAAACATGTTAAAATACTAATTTGCTTAATTTAAAACATTTACGTGAAATCCACTTCCCATATCAAATCAATTTACCATTCATAAAATATTTCAAAACTATTAACCACTTAATTTCCCTAAAATTAATATAATACCTTTAAAAAAACCCAATATATTTACCATAACTTTCATTTAAACCAACAAATAATTTTAAATCCAAAACACTTTCCATTTTTCACCTTGAAGTCAAATTTTTTTAAAAATTTAACGAAAACCAATCCCTAAAGGTTTTATTTCAAAATAATTTTTTTTTCACTGAATTATCCCATCATTAAAAACAAAAAATAATTTTCACAATAACCAAATAAGAAAAAAAAATAAAAAATCCAATCCACCCCATCAACGCATCACAAAACTCCCTTTAATTCACCCCCATTACTGGGGATCACCTAAGGGTAGTATGAATATAAAACCAAATGGGATAAATGAACATGATTGAATTGGTCAAATTATTTTATGTAACACATTCTAGCCATGTAAAAATTCTTGATATGTTTCCTATATCAAGCATTTATACACTACCCAGTTTACTAGTCCATTGAATCTAACCTCACACCACTAATCCTTTCTCCTCCCTCACCCTAAAATCCAATGAAACACCATAGGAACTCAAGAATAAAAATAAGGAACAACATATTATTAATGATAAATCAAATTAAAATTCAAAATTCAAAATTCAAATCCCAAAAACCCATATAAACTCAAGCATCATCATGAAGGGTGGTGATCAATCACCCCCTCATGACAGACCTCCCAAGTCTCGATGATAGTATTAAATCAATTAAACCATTACAAACAAAAATAAAAATATGTAAACTCATAAATATAGGACCCTATGAAGAAAACTAGGCTCGAATACCATTTGTAATGAACCAGATTGGGCAGACCTGACACATTACATGAACTAACCCTTCAATAGGCCCGAAGGGCATTATTGATCCCCAATGGATAGAAAATAGTTCCTGAACATGAATAATACACGTTTTTGGAATGGTTTCACCCTTAATGATAATAATAAACTAATAATAGGAAACATATAAAACAAAAAATTAATAATAAATAATCATCCATCCGAAACTATACAACTAATGTAAATACAATAGAAGAATGATATACAATCAATACAGGAAACGAAAAATACAACAAGATAGAAATAAAATGAATATGGAACCCAAACAGATAAAAGGAACAACTTGAACCTAAAGGTATAGAAATAGAACTAGGAATATAAAATAGAAACATAAGAGCTGTATATGCACCCAAGAACTAGTGAATATATAGGGTGTGAGATAAAAATGCCTAGTAAGATCTCACTAAGGAGTCCATGGAATTCCATTCATAATAAAATTAATAAAGATATAGTTTGAACATAAGGTATGAAATAGGTTTTCTCCTGTTGGTATAAAGAAACCAAATAAAAATACATAACCACAGTTTTAAAACAATAATATATTTTAAGGTAAAAAGGGTGGACAAATCATTTAACTAATCCCTTTAAAAATAATGAAAAGAGATATATCAAAACTATTAATAAAATAGATTTCACCATTTATACCAATTTCAAAAACATTTCAAGGAAATCTTATTTTCATAAATAACCTCATTTAAATCCATTTTCTTGAAACCCATTTAAGAAAAAAAATAAAAACTTTCTTTTCACACAAAACATTCCAAAACATTTTTGAAATTTGTTTTAAAGTAAACCAAAATAATAACTAAAATCAAACACAATCCAAAAATAAACCAAGACATTAATAATTCAAAATTAAAGTATCAAAACCCATAAATGTTGCAAATAATAAATCAATGGGTAGTAGATACGATCAAATAATATAAAAGAGTCACATAAGTCATCCTAAAAAGTATCTAAGTGTAATGGGTAACTCCTAAGGATATAACGATAATGCTATTGGACCTAGTTCTTAGTTTCACTAGACCTATATGTGTCTCCTAACAAGATTAACTATCCATAATTTCTCTCAGGAAGTGTTCGGTACATAGAATAACCTACCCCTATGAGGGCATAACACTCATTGGGAACATTCTAGATTTCACACACTAGACAAACAAAATACACATCCAAAATATCTATTGTATACCAAATTCCCATAATAAGTTAAAGTGGAGGTTATAAAACAAGAAATCCAAAAATCAACATTTTATTCAAATAAAAAATTACATTTAATCTTATTTCACCACTTACACCTTCACATGAAATAACCCCTTTCACATCCTTGTATAATCATCACATAAAAACAAAAAATATAAAACAATATATAATAGAAATGAAAACCAAAAAAGTCTCAATTTTAGGGTCTCGCATATTTTATAAAATAAATTCTTTAAAGGTTTCAATCGATATTTAAAAATTAAGCTTGGAATTACAAGATATTTACACTATTTAAAATCTTATTTCAAAAAATTAATTTAAATACATTTATAAAATCAGATTTGGAAATCCATTTAAAAACCAAAATTTTACACCATTTCCCTTTTCAATCATTTTAAAATACCACTAACACTAAACATTATATAAAAATTGAAATGCGGGACAAATCCCTTATTTTTTTAAAACATTCCTTTAAAACATCACACCTCCCATTTTTAAAATGAAACTGGCGTCAGAAATTTGAAAACCATTTATACTTACAATACGGTTGTAACATATACATTTAACTCTACCATAAAGTAATTTAAAGACTAAAAAAATTCATGACATGTATTAAATAGGAAATATAATGAATAATTACCCCATACAAGAGAAAATGAAACCAAAACATGTTACCTTTAGTAGTGAGAAAACAAATTGGGAAGGATAATCTCTCAAAAACCCCAAACACCCAAATTACTTTCATTAGAATCTTAATAAACCCTAATCATAACCCAAATAATAATTAAGGTTCATAGAAAATAGAAAAATTGAGGTGGAGGAAAAGGATGATACAAGGGAAGAGTAAAGGAGGATAAAATTTCTACTAACCTACTTGAAATCGATGGAGGAGAGGATTGGAATCTAAGGAGGAGTAAGGGGTATCCCCCCACATATACTATAAGGAACCAACCTTAAACATTACATAATCTTGAGTTTTAAGTCAAGAATTTATTCTATTTTATTTTTGGATTATTATAGTTTTTAGTTTTAGACAATCGGGTCATAAATCATACATTAAAAACCCATATAATACATTTTAGAGACATCATCTTAATATCTATTTTTTCCAAAATATAAAAATTTTAAAAAGAAAAGAGTTTTATTTCTATGAAAAATATTAATGATTTTGAACTATAACTCTTATTTATTACTATTAATCTTTAAAACCCCATGAAAAAACATTTTAAAACATGGGATGTTCATAAAAATCTTGGTAAGGGATATAAAAAAATAAATAAACCCATTAGTCCATTTTAAAACCATGAGATCATAAAAAGTGTTTTCCTTTAATATAATAAACTTTGACCTCAAATAATATTTTGAAATACATGAAATCAAATTTATTTCCCAATGTTTTTTTCCATAAAACTCTTTATAAGAAAACATAAAGGAAAAATCATAATCCTGAGGGTTTCTTAGAAAACATGAGAACCCATGTAATTTTTTTCTTAAAAACATACCTTTTTACCCTAAAGGGAATAATTATTCCTTTAAAAATATAATTAGATTACCTTTGAAATCAAAATATTTTAATGAGAATTCATTAGAAAGAATAAAACATTCATGTAGGTTCCCTGGGACATCATCTTCATAGAACCCTTATAATAACCCAGATAATAACCCTTATAATTTGAATAACCATACGTTCAACTTCCAATATAATTCTTCGAAGAACATAATCATTACCCCATACATTGGAGAGATATATCAGGATCACCCATTATCATGAGCTATATCAGGTTCATATTACATCATAAAAAATGTAAAAGGATCTTATCATGAATAAAACACTTTAACCCTTCACCTTATCATCATAAAACCCATGAAAACCCCTTTTAAAACTTTATGCAATAAACATTTAGATATCTTAATACCCTTTCTTTTTAAAGACCCATTTTTAAAACATAAATAACCATAAAAAGGGAATGAGGGTTTTTATTTTAATAAAAAATGGATTCATATAAAGGAATTCAAATATAAAATTATGGTTTCATAAGTGAGAAAATTTGTTGACTCCATATATGTTAAAATATAATATTCTCTTTATCTTTTTTAAAGAAAGTCAAAATGTTTCGTATATAATATATAAAGAGTAATTTTGAAAAACCTATGAAATAAAGTCAAAATATTCATAAAACTTACTTTATAATTAATCTATGTCTATACTAATACATTAAAAAAATAATTTTACTAATATGGACATGGAAGAAAAATATTTCAAAAATAAATCTTTAAAACATTTAAAATAAGGTTTTTAATGTAAAATGTCCCTTAAATCGAGTTTGAATCACCACATATATTATTTATATTCATTAATAGTAAAATTATGTTAATTAATTTCTTATTTAATAATTTTTTTTAAAATTATTATTATTTTTATCATGTTATAATCAATTACTTAACCAATAAAGTTCACGTTGAATGTGTTGATAATATTTGGGTTATATGTCAAAAATAACTTCAGTAGGTTGACTATGGTAAAAGAGTTAATTATTCCACCACCTCCAGAATAATAATCAAAAAATAATTATATTTTTTATACATAAATTATACTTAAAAAAACTATGATGTATGGTTATGAAAAATGAACTACGTTACAATCATGAAGAGGGTAGGTTATACGTAGGCATGGGTAACGTTTCCATTTTTCAATGATCATGATGGAAAGTTGGTATGTATTATTTTATCTTTAAATAATGTTAGATATTTTATAATTACTATATTATTTATTTAAATACACACACATATATATATATATCAACCATGTGAGGCAGTGATGAAAAATGAATCATATCACTTTGTGGAGGTGATTGTTTACACGTATGCACGAACGATGTTATCATTTATAATGGATGGAAATATAAGAAAGTATATAATATATTATATTTAAATAATGATAAATATGAAATTAATATATATATATATATTAAATATATAATTATAACTATAAACGAGAAGTTATGATAGAAAACAGATTATATCAATTTGCTAAGTGGCTGTCCTCTGTATACATGAAGAACTATTTTGTTTCCCATTTTATTAAAGAGGATATGGAGATAGGTTGTTAAATTAAAAATACATATCATTATATTTAAGATAATGGTTTTATTATTTAATCTTATTTAATTAATATTTTAAGGAGGTAGAAGAAGAAATGAAATGAAAATGCTTGGTAAAAAACTATACCTCTTCTTTGGACAACCTCTTAAGGTTTACACCAAAATATCTCCTAGGATGGTTATATGAAAAAGAAATTCCTCGAATATGTGAGTATGTATTTAAGGAAGATATTTGGAAAGTTATTGGCTTATTTAAAAGGATTTTTGAAGTGTGAATATAAGAGGAGAGAAGGTGCCCTTTTATAAGAGAGGGGAGGGGCATTCTTGGAATTTCTCAAAGTATTAAATTAATAAAAATTAATTCACATGTTTAAATGGATATAAATTGATATAATTAAAATATTATATGATAATGAGTATAAATCCTCTAATATAATTAAAATAGGTCTATTTTAGGTGATATTTCACCCATATATATTTTTAATTATCTACTAATCCTTTCAACGATTACCATTATGACAAAGTTTTTTACACTATAGGTGCCATGATAGTTACTATAAAAGAGATATTAGACCATAAATAGACCATGGTTGATATTTTTATAAAAAACCAAATAAATTGGATGATGATATTTTTTTTGGGATTTTAAATCATTTAATAATATATTATATATTATAAAATATAATTAATGTCATTTTTAGAACTATTTATTTAATTTGACTTTGAAAACTAAATGAAAACAATGTTATTCAATTATAATACATTAAAAAACCCTAATATGTTATATTTATCGATACAATTCTTGTGACATATTAACTTACCCAAATAATATTACTTCTAGAGCTTTTAAAATCATTTACTTGATTTCTCTATTACTTGCACAAGCACTATATTGGCATCGTGTAACCATTCAGGGTAATTATTTCATTACTAAAAATTAGAAATAAATTTTCATGACAATAAAAAATATTTATATTCAAAATAAAAATTTATAACTGAACATAAGTTTTTTAATCTCTATCACAAAATATTATAAACATTAAAAGAAAGAAAGTGACATTTTTGGCTTTATTTTTACTTAAATATTATAAAGGTAAAATTTACATCAAAATGGGAAAAGGTAATATAGTTGAATATTGGATGATTATAGATGAAACATAATCATAAAATGAAATAAATTCAACTATTAAAGTCATTTTTAGTCTTTATCCTATTATTTTTAACATTAATTACCTGATTTACCCTTACCGTGATGAATTTTTTTTATTAAGGTGACTATTCATATTGATAAAAAAGTAAGTTGAACATATTAAATAATATTAATTATACTAATTAAAAATATATAATCAATTTAATTAAATTAAATTTATAGAACTGGAAAATTTTAATTTAAAAATTAAACCTTCAAAATGCATTGAAAACAATTCTTTAGAGAAATGTTTTTTAGTATAAAAATATTTTTTTACCAACATCAAGTATAAAATTCATTCCAAAAACAAAATTAGATCATTTTTAATAAATAAGAACAATTTAAGTTTTAAAACTAAACTTAAAAATAATTTTACTTTGCAAATAATT
This sequence comes from Viscum album, assembly GCA_963277665.1. Classification (NCBI taxonomy): domain Eukaryota; kingdom Viridiplantae; phylum Streptophyta; class Magnoliopsida; order Santalales; family Viscaceae; genus Viscum; species Viscum album. Next base: position 2,126,139,620 of record OY728140.1, read on the forward strand.
TAAAATAAAATACAATTTTTAATAAAAATATATATTTTTCATTATTCATTAAAAACTCAAAATTTTCAAAAAATTATAAAAAATTCATCCTAATATTATTTTCATATGATGATTACAAAAATTATATACTTTTTATAAAATAGAAGTTCTTAAATTTTAAAAAATAATAGTCTCTAACAAAAAAGATATAAAAACCATTTTTGAAGAAAAGGTATTTTTGAAGAAAGAAACGACTTTACAAAAAATTGAGTACTTATTTCCTAATAATTAATCAATGAATTTTTATTGAGATGGAAATTTATATGTATATATTTCATAATCTAGTTGATTCTATTCATACTCACCAATTCAATAACTAATTTACAATTGTTATATTTAAATAATATTATTTTGTGGTTCATTTAATCTTGGTGTTCCATATCTTGTATGATATTGAACACAATTTTTTTTAAATATCAGGATATTACATTCTCCCCCACATTAATAAATTTAATCATAAAAATTTTAACTTGATATCAATAATAAATGGTTTGAAATTGGGAAATACCTTTTGTTGAAATACTATATCCTAAAAATAGTTAATTTAACATCATCTTGAAAAGAGGGAAAGGTAAATAAGAAGGTCATCTAGAATAACAAATACTAGGTTTCTAAATAGAAGAACATTAGTGATATGTGAAGATATGTACATGGTGGAAAAATTAATTTCTAAATAATTATGGTGAGTGATAGAGAACATGATCATAATAAAGTGAATGATCATTAGAAAGACAATGGCCATAAAACCATAAACCAAAGTGGTGTGAAAAAAATCATCAATTAATTTGAAATGAAGTTAATAGGATAATTTTTTTATTTAAAGATAATTTTCATAAATTTTTATAATTCCTTTACCATATAGACTAAGATTATAAGGATTTATACTTACTTTAATATTATACATTTCTCCTTTAATCAATTTCCACCACAATGTCATCATTTTCTCCCAACGATGAGTATTCAAGATAATTTCTTTATGCTTGAAGAACTAAAATAAACTTATAATGGATCACATAATTCCATAAATGGATAACAAGATATTCCTCATATTTTTAGACATTAACCAAAACCAAAATTGTTATCATAAGGTAAGATAAATCCAAAAAATGAAAAGAACTTCATATGAAGAAGTAAGACATTAATATGAAAAATTCAATAGTAATATCCAAAGTTCAAACTAAATTTAAAAAAAATAAATATCCTTAAAATTATTCAAAATTTTCATGAATTATATTGAAACCCAATGTTTAGAATGATATGATCGCATATTTTTCCAAGATAAATTTAACATTTATCTCTAAATAATATCAATCACTCTTAAATCCTTATACTAAAATATAGATTCCTAAATCACAAAATCTACAAGATATTCTAATCATTTCACATTAAAATAATATATTATTCTAAAAGATAATTCAAAATCTATTCCTCAAATAAAATACCATAATATTATGTTTAACTTTATCATATAATTTTCCCAAAAAATATAATGATATTCTTATAAAATAATATTAATTACTTAATCACCAAATCACTTTTTTGTCATATGTTTATCTATACTATAAAACATATGTTCCAAAATATCCCATAATTATCTCGACATAAAAGATCATATAATCCCTAAAGGTTATAAATAACTTTATAACCACAAAATTAAAATCATTCTCAATAATTTATTTTCCTAAAACCCATACTAAAACCAAGGGTTATATTACCATAAATGTCTCATAAAATACTCTTAATCATCTTATACTTTCATCACATAAAACCTCAAAGGGGTGTATATGACTTTAGACTTATGATCAAACATAAAATTATAATCCCATTATGGTATCCATAAATCTTAATTCAATATCACATGATAAAATCCTAATCTCCAAATTTTTTTAAACCTTTCATTTTAAACCAAATATAAGGACTGGGCCTAAAAGATTACATAATCTTGCGTTTTAAGTAAATAATTCACTATCTTTAATTTTAGGGTATTTATGATTTATAGTTTTAGATAATTAGTTTATAAATATTATATAACAAACCCATACAATACATGTTGGACACTTACTTTTAGTATCTATTTTTCTTATAATACAAAACTTTTAAAAAGAAACATCTTTTATTTTCATGAAAAATCATTATGATTTTAAACCTGAATTCTTATTTATTATTATTCATCCCTAAAAACATATGGAAAACATTTTAATGTGTGGTATTATCACAAAAATATAATTAAGGAACATAAAAAAAATTAATAAACCCTTTATTACATTCTAAAAATATGATATTATAATTTTTTACCATTAACCTAAAAAACTTTGAGCTTAAATAATAATTTATAAACATATGAAATAAAATTTACTACCCATTTTTTTTCATAAAAATATTTATAATAAACCAAAAAGTAAAAATCATAATAATTAGGGTTTATTAGAAAACATGAGAACCCATGAATTTTTCTTCTTCTTAAAAACATACATTTTTACCATAAAAGGGCATAAACATTCCTTTAAAAGGATTGTTAGGTTACCTTTGAAATCAACTGATTTACATGAAAACTCATTTTAAATCCTAGATAATAAATGTTGGTGACTTGGGGAATCATATTCATATAACCCTTATAAGAACCTTTATAATTGGAATAACCATATGGTCGACTTCTAATATAATTATCTAGAGAAAATAATCATTACCCAATGCGTTAGAGAGCTATATCAGGCTCACCCAACATCATGAGCTATATCAGGATCACTAATAATTATAAATAATGTAAAATTAATATAAAAATAATAAAATATTTTAATCATGAACCTTTTCATTATAAAACCCTTAAAAATATCTTGTAAAACTTTATGAAAACACATTCATATATCGAAATACCCTTTCCTTTAAAAACCCATTTTCAAAAAATAAATACCAAGGAAAAGGTATAGAGAGTTTTAATAAAACATTAAAACTTATAAATTAATTAAAATATCAAAAAATGGTTGTGGAAGTAGGAAAATTCATTTATTCCATATATGTTAAAATAGAACATTCTTTTTGTCTTTTGTAAAGAAAGTCAAAACGTTCCGTATAAAATATGTAAAAAAACATTATTTTTGAAAAATAATTTAAAATAACTAAAAGGTGACATAAAATTTCATTTATAATTAATTTATTTCTATGTAAATACATAAATAAAATAATTTTTAGAATATGGACATGGAAGAAAATGATTATAAAAAACATTTTAAATGAGTTTTTTAAAGAAAAGCATCCCTTAGATTGAGTATGAATCAGTACCTATGTTATTTATCTTAGTGAATAATAAAATTAAATTAATTATTTAATTTTAAAAAAATATTTTTTGAATACTATTATTACTTTTACCATGTTATAATAAATTACATAATAAATTATGTTCACATTGGATATTTTGACTTTGGTAGGTTGAATATAGTGAAAGAGTTAATAATTAAACCATATGAATAATAATAATCATGAAATAATGATCTTTTTTATCTATAAATTTTACTTTTAAAACCAAATATGAAATATGGTTATGAAAAATTAACAACGTTACAATCATGGAGACAGTAGGTCATATGTACGCATGAGTAACGATTCCATTTTTCAAAGATCGTGATGGAATGATGGTAAGTTTTATTTTATATTTAAATAATTTTAATTTTATAATAAATAACATGTTATATATATATATATATATCATCCATGTTATGTGGTTATGAAAAATGAATCACATTGCTTTGCGGAGGTGGTTGTCCACACATGCGCACAAAAGACATTATCGCTGTTCAATGGATAGAAATGTGATAAATTATATGATATATTATCTTTAAATAATGATAAATATGTAATTAATATTATATATATGTACATTATATACATAATTATAACCATATGTAAGAGGTGGTGATGGAAAATGAATTACATCGGTTCGCGAGGCGGTAGTCCACCGTACACATGAACGTCAATTTAGTTTCTCATTTGATGGAATATGAGATAGATATAGATTATTAAATAAAAAATAAAACATATAAGTACATGTAATATACTTATTTTATTATTTCATCATGTTTTAATAAGATTTTAAGGAGGTAGAAGAAGAAATAAAATGAAAACACTTGGTAAATAACTATACCTATTCTTCAGACAACCTATTAATGTTTACAATAAGATATTTAATAAGATAGTTCTATGACCAAAAAAATACCTCTATAAAATGTGTTATCATTTAAGTAATATATTTTGGTAGTTATTGTTTGAAAAAAAATTCTTTTAAAGTGTGAATAAAATAAGAGAGGTTGTTTCCTTTTATAAGATAGGGGAGGGGTGTTCTTGGAATCTCTTAAAGTAATAAATTTATATAAATTAATTATCATGTTTAAATAGGACCAAATTGATAGATTAGAATACAATATTAGGATGAATCTAAGTAATATCGTACAATTTGTTTTGACAATTTGAGATGATGTTATTACCCTTATATTTTTTATTTTACCATCCGTTAATCCTTTTGATGAAAAACATGATGACAATTTGTTTTACTCTTTCGGGGTCAGGATAGTCACTAGAAAAGGTAAATTAGCCAATAAATTATACATGGTTGATATGTTAAAACATACCCTAATAAATTGGGAAACTATATTATTTTAAATAATTTTAATTCATTTAATTAAACATTATTTATTATAAATTATCATTAATGTATTTTTGAAACTTTTAATTTAATTTGAATTTGAAAACTAAATGAAAAAATTTCATTTGAATATAATTCATTTAAGCCTCCCTAATATTTTATATTTACTTATAAAATTCATGGGACATATTAACTTACCCAAAAAATATTACTTTTACCATTTTAAAAATCATTTACTTGATTTTTCTATGGATTGCACAAGCAATGTGTCGGTGCTGCGTAAGTATTTAGGGTAATTATTTTATTACTAATAATTTGGAAAATAAATCACCATGAAAAAAATAGTTTATATTTTAAATAAAAATTTATAATTTAACATAATTTATTTTAAAACCTCTCACAAAATACTATAATTATTAAAATAAAGAAAGTGATATTTTTTGTAACACCCCAAGACTTTAAAATATTTTACTTTTAGAATAAATTTAATTTTTTTCCTAGATTAATTTATATGAAACAAAAATTTAATCTTTTGTTAAAAACAACATAAATTTTAACTTTATATATATAGAACACTGAGGTTAGATTGCGTTACATGCAAGACTGACTTTCCTCAATGGTTTGGGTAACATCCAAGACCGACTTTTACCAAACAATAAAATTTTATTAATATATTATTATTTAATATAATAAGATATAACTTAAAAATTAAATTTGTGGTTATTAATAGGATTAAATAACTTATGTAAATAAATTTATTAATTCATTGGTTATAAATTAATTAAAAATGAATATAAGAACCAATTGAATATAAAGTGAATGTTTTTATTGAAAACTATTTTTATGCTCACAAAGATGTTTTATCCAAATATATTAAATTAATTACAATTATAAAATGGTATTAATATAAATATAAATATATATTATATTCAATAAAACATTTTTTAAATTCATCCAATCTATTTTATAAGAATAATACAAGAACAAACCAACATTTCACATAAAAATCAATATTTTTCTAAAGGCACTTTTACCACCTTTTAATGGAAACCCCATTTTAAATCCAATTTTTGGAACTTTTATAGTTATTATATATAAATATAAACTTCATATTTTAAATAGTAACATAAAACTTATCTTAGATTGAATTTTTGGTATTTTTCTGTGATGTTTCATTTTTTTGATGAATAATGAAAAATATTAAATTTTAATTCAGAAATACTTTTTATTATAATTTATTTATTAGGAAAAATTATATTTTTAATTAGTTTTAAAGTAAAATTATATAAATTATATATCAAGTAATCCAATAAATGTTATTAGAATAATTTTTTAATTGAAATTAGATAAAAAATTAGCAAACTTTTAAACATTTTTACATTAAATCCCGCATTGTCGTCTCATCTATAGGATTAATTTTAAATTAATTTCAAAACTTTTATGTTTGGAATTTTAAGAAATGTATTCCATATTTGGAATAAAAATAATTTCTAATTTTTGATAATTTCAACTTAGTTTTTTTACCAAAAATATTAGTGAAGGTGATTAAAATTAATTAAAATTATTAAGAGAAACATTTTCTTAAAAATGGACTAACACATAAACTTTAGGCCCAAAATGACATATACACTTGTTAAAAGGACATTTTATGGCCATTTTCAACCATATAATCCATTTTATCAACTTTTTACCATTATTGGATCTTCTTATCATAGAAAAAATGTGGGTGGAATTCCATTTCCAAAAACTTACAAGAGTGCCACTCCTTATGACTTTTACATTCCTTCTTGTTTGGGGAGATTGTTGAGTCAATAAGGTTTTCTTATTGCTTCCCTATTTTCTACTGTTTTTAAAATCACAAACACCTTATCTTAAATAAAATTTCATTTTACTATATGTTTTACTTTCATAAGGAAAATTTCCTTCCCCAAGGAAATTTATCATTACCATGTTTTCCATTATTCATTTTTTTGTCTAAGTGTAAAATTCGATTTCGTATCCAAAACCTCGAAATCATATAATAATTAGATATAGAGCATTATGTTTTCAGGATCTGAATTCAGGTTTTGAGTTCTTTGAATTCAGAATCCGAACTCTTATGAGTTCTAACTCTGAGTTCTCTAAATTCAGACTCTGAAATCTTATGAGTTCTAACTCCCAGTTCTCTGAATTCAGACTCCAAACTCTTATGAGTTCTGACTCCGAGTTGTGTGAATTTAGACTCCAAACTCTTATGAGTTTTGACTCCGAGTTCTCTAAATTCAGACTTCGAACTCTTATGAGTTATGACTCCGAGTTTTCTGAATTTAGACTCCGAAATCATATGATTTCTAACTCCGAATTCTTATGAATTCAGACTCCAAACTTTGTAAGTTCTGACTCTGAATTCTGATGAATTCAGACTACGAACTTTGTATGTTCATAATCCGAATTCTTATAAATTTAGACTCCAAATTTCCTTGAAATTCAGGCTCCAAATTATATAGAATTCAAGTTCTGAATTCCTTGTAAAATAGAATCTGAATATCCTTGTATTATAGACACTGAATGTATTTTTGGTTAGACTCCGAACTATTTTTCCTTACACTTTGAATAATTTATTTCGGTTATGTAACCATATTTTTTCTTACTCATGTTTTGATTAGAAAATGATGTCATGATTTCAGTTACTAACTAACCATTGTTTGAGTGACACGTGTACATGTCCCTCTGAAATTCAAGGAAAAATATGATCGTTGGAGGAGGGAGCCGACCATTGAAGCCGTGCCTATAAATAGGAGCTCATTTGAACGAGCTCAGGACTTTAATTTTTGGATGAACATAATTATATGCTGTTGAAGTGATTTATAGAGAGAGAGGCTCTTATAAACTCTTAGGCTTCATGCAGACAGTTTGAATGTCTTGTTCAAACTTTTCTTTGTGTAGAATTGATTCATGCAACTCTGAATGTTACTGAGTACATTCGAGGGCTTCTGGGGATAGGAAGACAGAGGTGCTGACTACCTTAAAGTTGAGGGCTTGTAGGGATAGCAAGACAGACTCCGATCTTCATATCGAGGGCTTACCCTAGTTTGGGTAAGACAGAATTTCTTGAAAGTATAAATCAAGGGACCTTTATCCAAGGTTGTTGGATACCCTTCTCTTTGTATTAAAAGATTTAGTACTTATTACTTGTTTTGTTTCAAGTTTTCCACTGCATTTTGTTTGTTGAGGAAAGTATAAATTTCTTATACTTCCTTATTCTTGTACACTCTGATTTAGTAATATTCTATACTCTTTAAGGTAGAATATTTATCTTTGTAAACTTTTTTTAAGTTTCATTTCCGGATTCACTTTTCCAGAACCGCATTCTCGGAATCATATTTCTGGAATCAAGAAAGTGTGTAGAATTAGAGGTGTTGTGAATTTTGTTTATAAAAAACTTCCTGAAGGATTTTTTAAAGTATACAATTCACCCCCCTCTTGTATATTGAGTATCTATAATATCATTTTGATCCTTCAGTTGGTATCATAGAATATTATCATACTCCATACCAACTCAACAATTGGTATCAGAGTATTGGTTCAATCTGAATTAATCTCACGATTAGATTTAGAAGATAATTATTCTTCTTCTTGTTTTTTGAATCAAATTTTCGGACTCGGATTCATATTTTTCTTAGAGATACTCAAGTTATATTTTCCTTTCTTAAGATATTTTTCTCTTGTTTACAAACTTTTATTACTGACAAGTTTGTGTGGAAAGATATTTTGTTTGAGATAACAGGAATCACTGTTGGTTCCATAGATAACCTGAATCCAACTAGACCTCCTAATTTTGATGGGAATGATTATGAGTATTGGAGAGATCGTATGAAGACATTTATTAGCAATACTGGAGTGGATAATTTTGTTATGATTACTCGAGGATATAAAATCCCTGACAAGAAAGTCAGTACTTTCACCAATTAAGAAAAGCATGAATATCAACTGAATTATAAGGTACGCAATACATTGCTATGTTCCATGAATAGGAACATCTATAGTAAAATATCTTCATGTGAAGCTGCAAATAGTATCTAGAAGAAACTTTAAGTTACACATTTTGGTACTTCTAAAGTTATAGATACAAGAAGAGCTATGTTAAGAGATGAATACCATGTCATTAACTTTTCTTATGGAGAACCTATAAGCAAAGTACCACAAAGGTTTATGAAAATTGTGAATAGTTTACAATCCATGGGAGAAAAAGTATTAGATAATGAAGCTCTTGTGGATAAAATCATAGACATCATACCCAATGAGTGGGAATCCAAGAGAACTACTATTAATTAGAATAGAAAGGTCACTCAGATTTCTCTAGATGAGCTGTTTGGAACTCTTCTTCAACATGAGACTAGAATGAAGAGAGATGCTAATAATTTTAAAAATAAGAATGGGAATGGAGGAGTTACTTTTACAACTACTTCAAATCATATGAAAGCGAAAACTCCTGAGAGAGTTACTAGATCCAAATCTAATAAGGTTATTATCCAATCCAAATCTAGTTTAAGTGAATCTTCAGAAAATGAGTTAGAAAATCTTTCTCGAAGGATGAACAATATTGTTGGTTAGAAGAATTTTTAATCTAGATACAAGAAGAAATAAAGGAAAGACAAGAAATATTCATAAGTCACATGTTATGAATGAAAGAGAGCTGGACATATAAGACTTGATTGACTATTCTTAAGAGAAAGGAAAGAAAGGAAAAGCATTCTGAGAGAAACAGAAAGAAGTACTAAAAATATAAATCTAAGAAAGTCTTGAAAGCTAATGACACCTGGAGTGCCAATGGTGGAGATTATTTAGATGAATCATCAGAGTAAGAATCTTATGGATAGAAGAATCTTGGTCTAATAGCTAGACTACCTATTGAAAATCATTTATTAATGGCTAAGGTACATAATGCTGAATCCATGACCAATGTATCTTTTAATGCTAGTTATAGTGATAGAAAATATTATAACTCTTCTGATTAAGAATCTTTTTCTGATGAAGATAATACTTTACCTACCTATGAAGAGGTTTCTAGGTTTTCTAAGATTCTTGAGAACAAAAATTCTAAACTCAAAAAAAGATTGAAAAGGAAAATTATAGGATTTATATACTTACTAAAGAAATATCAGATCTTTCTAAAGATATTAATAAGAAAACTTCTGATTTTGAAAGAATTTTGAAAAATCTTGAGAAAGTAAATTCTTAGAAGGATAAAATTTCTAAGGATCTAGAAAATCTAATTTCTATGAATTTTTTTTTCGAGCCTAACTCTAGTTATAAAACTAATGTTTTGGAAGACAAGAACTTAGTTGTTACACTGAAGTCAGAAATTTTTTCCTTGAGGAAGTGTTTGTCAAAATTTACCTTAGGGAAGGAAAATTTTGATAAAATGTATTCTCAAATCTAACCTATGAGGAATAATTATTGTTTTTTTATGTAAGTTCAAAAACGATTTTTAGCAATACTTATTTTGTTCCTCAATGCGCTCCATTCTGCACCAAGTGTTAGTGTGGTGGACACTGGGAAAAAAGTTGTTCCTTAAACAAAACCTAGTCTTTAGGATTTCATAAAACCTATTTTTCTAAGAGAATGTGGGTACCTAAGATTTTTATTTATGAAATTTCGGGATCCAAGAAAGTTTGGATTCTGAAAGTCTAACATTATTATTTTCAGGAAAATAAAGAAAGTACCAACAAAAATACTTGGTACATGGATAGTGGATGTTCCCGGAATATGACTGGTAAAAAAAACTACTTTGAAAATATTGTCAAGATGAAAGGAGGAAAAGTAGATTTCGGAGATAATGCTAAGGGAGAAATTATTGGTATAGGTAACATCTTTATTCTTAGAAAAAATTTGATTTCAAATGTTTTATTTGTTAAGGGTCTTAAGAACAACCTCATTAGCATAAGTCAATTATGTGATGAAGGTTACCTTGTGAATTTTAGTAATGATAAGTGATTAGTACAAAATTCCAAGGAAGAGTTTATTCTTCCTTCCCATAGGCAAGATAATGTTTACACACTACACATAGAAGACCTTAGGAGCCAAGTATTACCTTTCCTTAGTGCAATGGAAGACCATTCTTGGTTGTGTCATAGAAGGTTATGACACTGTAACCTTAGGAACCTATGCAAACTTTATAAGAAATGACTAGTTAAGGATATACCAGAGCTTATATTTGATTCTTTATAAGTTTTTGATCCTTTTCAATTTGTAAAGGAACATAAATCAAGTTTTAAATCCATTGGTCAAGTCTCAACCATTGATGCATTACAGTTGGTGCATATGGATCTTTTTGGACCAACAGAAACTGGAAGCATTAGAGGAAAATATTATGAATTTGTCTTAGTTGATGATTACACTAGATTTACGTGGGTCTATTTTCTAGCAAATAAATATGAAGCTTTTTCTTATTTAAAAAGTTTTAAAGTCCAAGTTAAAAATGAGAAAAAACTTCCTTTGATAACTATTCATAGTGATCATGGAGGAGAATTTTGAAATTATTTTTTTGAAACTTTTTGTTGTAAAAAAGGCATTACTCATAACTTCTCAGCACCCAGAACACCTCAACAAAATGGTATTATTGAAAGAAGAAATAGAATTCGACAAGAGATAACGAGAACCATGTTGAGTGAATATTTTATAGCCAAACATTTTTGGGCTAAAGATGTAAGTACTGCTTGTTATACTATAAATCGTGTTTTGATCAGACCTTTTCTTAATAAAACTCCTTATGAGTTATGGAATGGTAGAAAACCTAGACTTTACTACTTCATAGTTTTTGGCTACAAGTTATTCATTTTGAATACTAAAGATAACTTACACAAATTCGCACCAAAATATGATGAAGGAATTTTTTTAGGCTACTCCACAACTTCTAAGGATTATAGAGTTTTCAATAAAAACAATTGTAATGTTGAAGAAACAGTACATGTAAAATTTGATGAAACTGATCCATTTGTTTTTAAACAACCCCAAACTATATCTTCAGATGTGTTTATAAAAACTGATTATCAACCTTTGTTAGAATATCCTTCTAATAAGGAAAATTTCCAATAAGATGTTTCTGAAGAATTTACCCTATACTATTTCCTACCCTATGTTAATGAAAAGGTTTTACATAACCCAAATCAGTCGTTTCTTAAGAATCATCCCAGTGATAGTATCATTAGTGATGTAAATCAACCTGTAAGGACTATAAGTTCCTTAAGAAATTAAGTAGAACATCTATCATTCCTTTCTCAATTAGAACAAAAAAAGCACTAATGAAGCTTTAGGTGATGATTGTTGGATAAAATCTATACATGATGAGCTAAATGAATTCGAAAGGAATAAAGTCTGGACCTTGGTTGAAAGACCTAAGGAAACTTCTGTTATTGGAGTAAAATGGGTCCTCATAAATAAGTTTGATGAAAATGGAATCATAGTAAAAAATAAATATAGATTGGTTGCTAAAAGCTATAATCAACAAGAAGGAATAAACTATGAAGAAACCTATGCTCCAGTAGCGAGACTTGAATCTATTCGTATTTTACCTTCCTTTGCAGCATTCTTCAACTTCAAACTTTTTCAAATAGATGTGAAATGTGATTTCCTTAATGGTTTTGTTCAAGAGGAAGTTTTTGTTGAAAAACCACCTAGTTTTGAAGATGCAAAACATCCTGAACATGTTTATAAACTTACCAAAGCTTTGTATGGACTTAAGAAACCCCTCAATCCTGGTATGATAGGATTACAAGATTTTTGTTTCAAAATAATTATGTTAAGGTAAATGCAGATCCAACCCTTTTTATAAAGAAAGATAAGAAAAATGTTTTGATTGTTCAAATTTATGTTGATGACATTATATTTGGTTCAACTCATCAATCTTTACCCGATTGCTTTGTGAATCTAATGAAATATGAGTTTGAAATGAGTATGATGGATGAGTTAACATTTTTCCTTGGTTTTCAAATTTCTCAAAAACCAGAAGGAATATATATATCCCAACATAAGTATATTAAAGATCTTCTTAAAAAGTATGGATATGACAACACTAAGAGTATAAGTACTCCCATTAGTACCTCAAGTACACTTGATCTTAATGAAGTTGGGAAACCATTAGATCAAACAACTTTTAGAGGTATGATATGAAGTCTAATTTACTTGATATCTAGTCATCCAGACTTAATGTTTTCAGTATACTTATGTGCAAGATATCAATCTGATCTTAAGGAATCTCATTTAAAGGCAGTGAAAAGATTTTTTCACTACATAAAGGGAACCATGGTTTTAGGAATCTTTTATACTTCTGGAAATGATTTTATTTTGAGAAGTTTTTCGAATGCTGACTTTGGTGGATGTAGAATGGATAGAAAAATTACATCTAAAACGTGTCATTTCTTAGGAGATTCATTAGTTTCTTGGTCATGTAAGAAGAAACACTCCTTATCACTTTCCACTGCTGAAGCTAAATATGTAGAAGCTGGAATTTGTTGTGCTCAAGTGTTGTGGATACAACACACACTCATAGAATTTGGTATGAGTTTTACCAAAACAAAAATTTTGTGTGATAATACTAGTGACATTTCTTTAAGTAAAAACCCTGCACATCTCTCTCGGGCAAAAGAAAATAAATATTAGCCATCACTTTCTTAGGGATCACACACAAAAAGGGGATATCATTCTTCAATTTATTGGAACACAAGATCAACTTGCTGATATTTTTACAAAATATTTACCCTCTGATAGACTTGAATACATTAAACAGAAGTTAGGAATGATAACCATAAGGTAATCTTCCTTGTGAACTTTCTGTTGAAACCAATATCCTTACAGTAATGAACTTCTTTTCATAGGGGGAGTACATTTTCTTGTTAATTTTTAAAATCTTTTGTAATGAAAATTTTCGTAGTTAGATTTTTCAAATCTTTCGTAATGAAAATTTTTGTAGTCAAATTTTTCAAATCTTTTGTAATGAAAATTTTCGTAGTAATATTTTTCAAATCCTTCGTAATGAAAATTTCCGTAGTCAGTTTTTTTTTCAAATCTTTAGTAATAGAATTTTTCTTAGTCATATTTTCTAAAAGTTTTCATAATGAAGATTTTCTATGTTTTCTTAATGAATATTTTCTAGGTTTTCGTAATGAATATTTTCTAATTTTTTTTAATAAAGATCTTATAAAAATTCATAATCATTTTTTCAAACTTTTTCATAATCAAAATCTTTCAAAATATAAAGTTCTTTAAGGAAAATTTTCCCCATTAAGAATAATCTTCCTAGAAATCCGAAAGGTATGTTTCCTTTCCTGAGTTTTTATAATCATCCTTTAATTGCTGTTAGTTGCTTTTGGTTTTAAATTTTTCATATTTCCTTTTCCTTAAATTCGAATGTTTTTATTAAAAAAACCTCAAAAGATCAAATCTAAGTTTTCTCTACAGCTATCTTTTTGATCATTAGATATAATTAGAAGGATTTTATACCATTCTATTGAGTTTGGAAGATAAACCGTCACATAAAATGCCTATATAAAGGACCCCCAACGTTTTTACCACATAGATTCTCAAGATGTTTCGTTCTAAAGTGCTGCCCTTCTACATAATCTCATTCCGTATTTTTAAGGGTTTCTCAATTCTGAATTTCTGTAGAAGAATCCTCTCAGAAAGATATGTCTACTATCAAGCCAATATCGGAGTGGAAGGTATATAGAGAAAGGTTGGTGCATCCGAACTTCTTTAACAAGTATGTTTTGATTATCTATAAAAACATTAAGTTGAATGGATGGGAGAGTGTTTATATATCAAAGCCTGGTGCTCAAGATTTGGTGCATCTTAATCTTCTAACTAGGTTTTATGAATTTGTTAGTTTCTTTAAGGAAGAAGGTAATGGTAAGTTTTCATTCAAGAGTTATAGAAAGACTTATGCTCTTTTGTATACAAATGAAACTAGTTTGGTTGGTATTACATATGAAGGGGAAGCTGAGTTCTGTTGTCACAAGTTTCCTGATATCAAATGAATGTTTGTTAAGGTGAAATCTATGGAGTCCCTCAGTCATAAATATGTAAAGACTTCTATGATTTCTCACTTGTATACAAACTATCTAATTCATGAATTATGGGTTCAAGGATTCATCATTCCTAGAAAAGGGGACAAAGATACTTTGAAGAAAAGTGACATGTATATTTTAGATTTTCTAGTAAATCTTAGGAAGATCAATCTGGTTAAGCATATTCTCATTACGATTGAGAATATTAAGAATGGAAACTTGAAGGCTTAAATAATCATGTATCCAACTATTCTTTCCAAGTTAATTGTTCGGTGCTTATAATCTTTTAAAATTACTTGCAGCTTGAAGAGAAGGAATTGCAATGTCATGCTAGTCAGTGATGATACTCTGAAGAGGATGAACATTGGATTTTCTAAGGACTCCAAAGAATTTTATGACTTACCAGAGGAAGAAGATGAAGCTATTTCGAAGAAACAAGAAGTGGCTGAGCTATCCAAAAAGGAAAGAAAGAAAAGGAAATTAAAGGAAGTAGAAGAGGAAGGAAAAACCCCAAAATCTAAGGAAGTCCAATCCACACCTCCAAAGCCTAAGAAGAAAAATTCTATCCATATGAGGTAGTAGCTAAGTGGAGGGAAGAAAAGGAAAAAAGGAATGCAAGGGAGCCTAGTTTTGGTCTAGATCCTTCTGAACCAAAATCCTTAAGATAGAATACTTTTGATGATCTTGAAAATCAAGCTAAAGAAAACAAGTTAAAGAAGAAGATGAATAAAGCCGAGATAGTGCAATCCCTTCTGAGGGATACTGAGAAAGCATCATAGATCACTCCGGTACTAGAATACTTCCTAGTAGAAGCTTTACCTAAGACCCCAGGAAAGAAATATGTGACTCCGGAAAAGGTCAAAGAAAAAGAAGTAGAAGAAGTAGAAGAAGAAGAGGAAGAAGAAGGTAGTGGTGACACTGCAGATTTGATTATGCAAGCTGAAGATTTCCATAAGAAGGAAAGTCCATCCGAGAAGTTGTCAATCCGAAACTCTGAAGCAGAATCCTCAAAGTTGGCTACACCTGGGAAAGATGATAAAGGAGAGGATAAGAAGGGGGAAGAATAAGTGAACAATCTTTCTGAGAAATAAAGTTATAACCATTATTTAATTCATCCTGAGTATGCCGAGGAAAGAGATGATAAAGAAGACATAGATGAAGATAATATTGTTCAGTTGTCAAACAATGAACATAAATATCTAGATGAGGAAGCTATTCCAAAAGCTGATAAGGGTAAATAGGAGGTTGCTGATACACCTAATAAAGTTGTTATAAATAAGAAGAAAGTTGGTGGATCTTCAAATAGGAAACATGATGATCTAGAGAAGGAGTCCTCACCGAGAAAAGTTTCAGATTCAGAATCATCATTCCTTGGACATGATTTCATCGTTCAATCATTTAAGAATCTTGTTGGGACTATTCTGATTTTTCCAAGAATAGACTCCAGATGCCATATGTTTCAATACACACTAAATCAGAAATCAGATTCAGTATCCATGGTGATGGATAAGTGTGTAAGCTTGAGGCCAATTTCAAGAATTTCTTTATTAACTATGATGCCCACAAAAGGTCCTATAAGAAAATGGTTGGTTGGTCAAAGAAGATAGTTGACGATTTGAGAGAACTTGATGAGTTCCAAGATGGTGTCAAGGAGGCTTTTTTCATTAAAGATGGTAAGATCAAGGATCTCACAAGTAGCTTTGAGAAAAAGCTAACTCTCGAGCAGAATACTCGGATGTAAAAAGTAAAAGATCTGAATGGAAAGCTATACTCAGTTGTCCAAAGATGGAAGATAGAAAGAGATCTTCAGATTGAGATAGAAGAAAATATTGTCAAGTAGGAAGAAGTACCGAATGCTCAGAAAGAGGTTCTCAAGGCTTAGGAAGATAGAATCAAATCCTTAGAGAAGAAAGCATAGGATCAAGATCAGATTCTAAAGTGAGATGAGGAAGATCACAAGGAGCTCAAAAAGCTGAAAACCATTGTGAAGAAGTTGATTACCAAGGAAAAGGAAGGATAACAGACCCAATCTGATCTTTTGTTGAAATCTTCTTCCTTGTACAGTTCTTCCTATCTTAATGAATTTTTGGTTGTTCATTTTTGTTTGGAGGTGAAATAATTTCTTTTCCATTCCCTCATTTTTTTTAAATCACAAAGGGGGAGAAGGGAAAAATAATACTAAGAAAAGAAGAAATTTCCCTAAGGGGGAGTTTATCTAAGGGGGAGTTTTCATTACAAAGATTTCCGTATTCAAGATAATGAAAAATCTCATTCCGGAAATCTAGAATACGATCCTTAGAGTCCAAAGCCTAAGTGGGAGTTAGTCATATTAATCATTTCCCATGTGATAAGGGAGATAATTTTTACTTTCAAAGTCCAGAAAAATATTTTCTAAGTCCTTATATATTCTTTTTCATAAGGACGTTTGTGCTTTCCAAAAAGGGGGATATTGTTGAGTCAATAAGGTTTTCTTATGACTTTTCCATTCTTCTTTTTTGGGGATATTATTGAGTCAATAAGGTTTTCTTATTGCTTCCCCATTTTATCTTGTTTTGAAAATTAAAAAAACCTTATCTTAAGGAAAATTTCATTTTACCATATGTTTTACTTTCATAAGGAAAATTTCCTTCCCCAAGGAAATTTATCATTACCATGTTTTCCATTATTCATTATTTCATCTAAGCGTAAAATTCAGTTTCATATCCAAAAACTAGGAATCATATAATACTTAGATATAGAGAATTCTATTTTCAGGATCCAAATTTAGGTTTTGAGTTCTCTAAATGCAGACTCAGAACTCTTATGAGTTCTGACTCCGAGTTCTCTGAATTCAGACTCCGAACTCTTATGAGTTCTGAATCCGAGTTCTCTGAATTCAGACTCCGAACTGTTATGAGTTCTAACTCAGAGTTCTCTAAATTTAGATTCTGAACTCTTATGAGTTCTGACTCTACGTTCTCTAAATTCAGACTCCGAAGTCTTATGAGTTCTGACTCTGAATTATTATGAATTCAGACTCTGAAATTTGTAAGTTCTGACTCCAAATTCTGATGAATTTTGACTCCAAAATTTGTAAGTTCAGACTCCAAATTCTTATAAATTCAGACTCCGAATTTCATTGAAATTCAGACTCCGAATTCTATAGAATTCAGGTTTCAAATTCCTTGGAAAAAAGAATCCGAATATCCTTGTATTATAGATACCGAATGTATTTTTGGTTAGACTTTGAACTATTTTTCCTTATACTCCAAATAATTGATTTTGGTTATGTAACCATATTTTTGCTTTCTGATGTTTTGATTACAAAATGATGTCATGATTTCAGTTACTAACTAACCATTGTTTGAGTTACATGTGTATAGGTCCCTATGAAATTCAAGAAAAAATATGACTGTTGGAGGAGGGAGCCGACCATTGAAGACGTGCCTATAAATAAGAGATTATTTAAATGATCTCAAGACTTTATCTTTTGGCTGAACATAATTACATGTTGTTGAAGTGATTTCTAGAGAGAGAGGCTCTTATAAACTCTCAGGATTCATGTAGAAAGTTTGAAAGACTTGTTCACACTTTGCTTCATGCAGAATTTCTTCGTACGACTCAGAATGTTGCTGAGTACATTCAAGGGCTTCTGGGGATAGGAAGATAGAGGTGCTGACTACCTTGAAGTTGAGGGCTTGTGGGGATAACAAGACAGACTCCGATCTTTATATCGAGGGCTTAACCTGGTGTGGGTAAGACAAAATTTATTGAAAGTATAAATCAAGGGACCTTTATCCAAGTTTGTTGGATACCCTTCTCTTTGGGTTAAAAGATTTACTACTTGTTACTTGTTTTGTTTCAAGTTTTCCACTTCATTTTGTTTGTTGAGGAAAGAATAAGTTTCTTATACTTCCTTATAATTTTACACTCTGATTTAGTAAGATTATATACGCTTTAAGGTAGAATCTTTATCTTTGTAAACTTTTGTTAAGTTTCATTTCTGGATTCACTTTTCCGGAACCACATTATCAGAATCATATTTCCGGAATCGAGCAAGTGTGTATACTTAGAGGTGTTGTGAATTTTGTTTATACAAAATTTCCTTAAGTAATTTTTAAAGTATACAATTCACCCCCTCTTTTATATTGAGTATCTACAGTATCATTTCAATCCTTTAGTTGGTATCATAGAATATTATCATACTTCATACCAACTCAACATCTAGCCACTTTGGATTGAACAATATTTGTTAAAATAGATCACAAAAATCCCTAATATACCCCTATAATCTTTACATTGTATATAAATCCATCTAAGGAATTCTTTTGGTGCAAACTAAAAGGAGTTACCCAAATAAGAGGCAATATCCTTCCTCAAGCTCTTTTATTTTATTTTCATTATCCACCCCATCAAATATTATTATTACATGATTATATAATATCCTTAGTATCCTAAATATAATTCTATGTTTTTATTATAATAGTTTGACCTATAATTACACATAGTTCTATCTAATGGGTAACGAACATATAGTTCATGTACGATGAACTACCACCTCATGAAATGATGATTATTCATTTTTCCATTACCACCTATTATGGTTGGTAATTATATTGAAAACACTATTTATATATGATATATATGATATTTATAATTTATTTTTTCTTCTATATTTTTTATATAAAACATACCCTTATGTATTCCATTTTATGTAAATACGGTAACATTATTTGTGGAAGTGTGGACTACCTCCTCCTCAAAGAGACGTGATTCATTCACATTATACATGGAATATATAAAGGATGGTTTTAATAAAAATATGTGACATATAAGACATAAATATGATACTATAATTACAATATACACACATATATATATATATATATATCATTTACTTTTCATTCTTTTAAACAGGATAAAGAAATAAAAGTAGCGTTTAGGCGTACGTATGCCCTACCGTCTCCATGAACAGTGAATTTAATTTCTTATATCCAAATATTAAGGATTATATATATATCTATAATATTTGCATCATGGTTTACATTCTATATATGATGAAATAATGATCTATGTAATAGGAACAATATGTAACAAGTCAAAACATACTCGAAAAACATGGCAATTAACACCCTAAATAGTGAAAATAATAAAAGATTAATAAAAAATGAATAATTAGATATTATAAGAAGATCATGTATGATATCATAAATATTAATATGATTCCTAAATAATTTATTAACATGTTAAAAATTATTATAGAAGAATTTAAAGGATGTTCACCCAAAACAAAATGCAAGGTAAGAGATTTTCATCTCACTTTTTACATCCATGAGATAAATATCATATTCACAATTTAATAATTTTCTATGGTGTATCTAATAAACACTTTTATATATTATATCATGAATTTATTTTATATTCATGGTATTTTTAGATTCAATTTTTATTATTTCTTCTAAGGTTATTTGAGTTAAAAGTTACCAAGTGGTAAAGAATTTTATAACCCAATTTCTTTCTTTGGGTTATATTACATCCTTATTGTCATTAATATTATAATATTACGTGTGTAATCACCTATTAATATCATTTTTTATTTAAACTTATTTTATGTGGCTTTAAATTTGACACAAAAAATCTATTCATTTGACGAGTCTAACATCAATGTTATGGTCTTTTCAAAGGTTTACTTCAAAATCTCATTTTATTCAGGATTATTTACACTTGAATTTATATTAAAAGAAATTATTTGATCATGTTGTAAAAAACCCTTTAATTTTATTTTCATATGGTTATTCATGACCTTTTTCAAGTAATAGTGCCATTTTCCCACTCTTTGGTACTCAGAATGATTTAGAATGTGTTTTTAAGAAAACCTGACTTAATTTCTCTCTTTAGTGAGAGAAACTATTTTCTTCTAAAAATAATTTTTTCGAAAAATGATTTTAAAAATGTTTTTAACCTTTCCAAAATTATTTATTAATAATTTTTACTCTTTTTTTCTTTTAAAAATGTTTTGAAATTAATTTTCTTATTTATTTTTGAATAAGATATTTTTCTAACCTTTTTCCATGAAAAAGGAATAGTCTTTTTACCTTGTATGGAATGTACAAATTTACCCATCTTCATCTCTTTGAATATTAATTTGAAAGTTTAAAAGGTAAAATTTTCAAGAAATTTTTTTCAAAAGTGATTTTTAAATAATTGGATATTAAAAATGTTTTTCAAAACAAAAGTATACTTTACTTAAGAATTATTTTGAATTTATTCTTCGATTTCATCAATGAAAAAACCATTATTATTACTTTAATAGGTATATATAATATTGATACCATTCTTATTCTTACTATGGATGGTTTTTTTATTTATTTGGTGAAGGATTATATTGAAATTCACTTCCTTGATTACTTTTTTTACTCCCTTTGATATATTATATCATTTGACATTAAATTTCCCCTAACTATCCATATAATTTATCATGGATTTGTTTATTTACTAAACCACATATCATTTTTACATACATTGTTTAATTTAACATGTTATATATTGAATTTCATTATTCTCATGATATTCCAAGTTTCATTTAATTCATAGATAATTATAAATAAAATGTTTTAAAGTGGTATAGGACACTTTAGAATGTTTAAAGATAATTTTCTATAAGAATGTCTTAATGGAATTTCAATGGAATATCCCTTCATCAACATCATTGAACCTTATTGTTAATTATCCTCTATTGAAGAAATATTGATAAATACATATCTTCTACTTCATACTGATAATTGATAAGGCACATTGTTAAATCAATTATTTGATATATGAGGAATGATTTAAGAAGGTACAACATGGGTGGGGCCCAGTTATAGATAGCCTCTCTATGTATTGGTAGTCTCATATAACAATTCAGTTAGATAGCCTTTGATGGGTTTTTACCGGATATGTTAAACCGTCTCATGAATGGTCATGATAGTAAAGGTAAAATATTCCTAGGAAACATTGCATCCAATAAATAATCATTTCCCTCATTTAGATTCATTTATTATTTATCCATGAGATTTTTCGTTGACATATCTATATATTCATTTCATTATCAGTTCATTTATTTAATGGAATATGTATCAATTATTTTATTTTCCATATTGATTATCCCTTATCAAGTTATTTGAATGGAATTTGATTTTAGTTATTACCTTACCATACTATTTATCTATTCAGTTTATTAATTATATGGATTTTTTTTTAATTTTTACCTTTTCATATTGACTTTTCTCATTGATTAATTATTTAATCCATTATAATTAACCCTTACTTAGAAGTTTATCTCACCCTTATTTTATTTACTTTCCTTAGGATTCCTTGAAGATTAATAAAAAAGATATCCAATTATATTCTAGATTGAATAAAGTTATCCTCAAATGAAAAAAAATTATATTGTAATTAGTATATTAATTTATAATAAAATAATCATGTATGTATATGGTTTACCAAGACTACTAAACTCATTAATCTTCTAGGATTTTATTCATTATAATCTTTCTAATATAATGCTACCATGGTACTGAATCTAGGATTTCTGGGGTTGGGTGCTACATTTGATATCAGAATAATTTTTTGTAGCAACCTTGGAAAATAAATTTAGAAAAATTAGATTAGGGAACATAACCCTGGGATATACTTTTAGGATAAGTATTGAAGAATATCCTAGAATTTTGGTATAATAGTGATTATGTGGGTCTTCCTAGAAATATATCATTGTCTGGATAATACAAGTGGACGTGGTTCTAGCACAGATGTACTTAGGGGTAACAAATCTAACAAGATGTGTTGAGCCTGTCTCGACATAGCTTGGTACATGAAAACTAGAATTATTATTCTCCTAGTTTGAAACTCCTGGGTGATATTATTAGGATAATTCATATTTTCATTACAAACCATTATGAAGTATTTAAAAGTAAAAATATCCCCAAACAAACCATGTTTATGATTATTAGATTAGTTATGAAAAAAAATTTCAATTTATGTTTAGTATTTTACTTGTTTTGTGATTATACAATGATATGAACTAATTTAGTGTTTGTCATCTTTTAGAAATGGTGCCAAGTAGAAGGAATATGAACCTCACCAATGTATGTGATCCAAATAGTAAGAAGGATCATATCTTTTATTTCATTAAGCCAATATTTTGAAGGAAAATAGTCTCCCAAGCATTATCATCATATGAGGACATAATATCATGTGATAATGATATGGGTGAAGAGTTATCCACATATTATGGTTTCGAAGGAAAGTAAGAAAAGAAGAGGATTTAATTTCAAAATAATTATAAATATAAGAAGGGAAAGAATTATTTTCCCACATGTGATAATTATAAAATGAAACAACCCAGTACTAGGTTTAAGGGAATGAGAGATTGATATAAGTGTGGAGAAAAATTCCACCAAGTTCATTATTTCAAGGGAAAGAAAGAGAATTCCAAGGTGTAATGCATCTAATATAAGGAGCTGGGAAACTATGAAAATCGATGTCTCATGTTTCAAAGAAATATTCCCCAAAATAGGCTAATGGATCATGGTCAAGATTATGATACTATCATAGATGAATATGAATTATTAATGTTTTTATGTTTGGATTCAAGAATTATATCATTTGAGTATTTTATAAATGATGCACTGGTTATAATAATTATGTAATATATGAGGATTGTACTAAAATACCATTTTTTAAGGATTTGAGATTATATGTTGAATGGTACTAAGAAATGTTATTTATTAGAAAGTAAAACTTTCGGGAAAACACATGGTTGAGGGAAATATAACTATTAATATGTTTGTAATGTTAACATAATGAAGTTTAGATAAAGAAATTATTAGTTTGGATAACATAAATAGAATAAGTGATGACTACATTGGAATTGAGTAATGATTTATTAACAAAGTGGTTTATGCTATCATTTATGGAGTTTACATCATTTTTAGATTTAAGGAATATACCCAATAACATATGTTCTATTTAAGTAATAAGAATCATTCATGTTTTCAATAAGGTTTTATGGTAATTAAAGTAATTAACATATTAATATTTTTGGTATGTGTTGATTAAAATCCGCTTTATATTATTTGATAAGTTTATTTTGGAAATTTGGTGACCTTCCTTCTAATGTGTTGGATCATAATATTTTGGAAAAGTTATATATTTATAAAATGTTTTATGTTGATATTTGGACTAGGTTTTAGAGGTTAATCTATTACATCACCATATAATGAATACTATTCTATGAAATGAAGTAAAAACAGTTTAAGGAACAACCACATGACAAGGTTTTTTTATAAAATAGAAATGTATATTTACTTATATTCTTATAGAGTGAAATAATTTCTCAACTATAGGAAAAATGGTCTTGAAAAATATTGTTGTCCTATTATCATCATTTTTGATGATATCAATTACCTTTTCATAATAGTGATTTAAGGATTTGTAGTCATCAACTTTTAGCTGAACATATTTACTATCACTCTCTATCAGAACTCGATTGTTATATTGTTATTCCATATCCATGTTTCTATTTCCCACCAATATTATCCTACGAGAGAACCTAGTTACGTGACCATTATAACTCAATTTCTCTATTATTAAGAAGATGTGTTATTATCCCTATTCACAGTTTGGGTTCTTCAAAAATATTTTATTTTTATATATCAATCCCTTGATTACTGAGATCGAGTTTAAATTACGAGGATGAAAATTATGTAATGTTGGGAGAATGTAACACCCTAAGAATTTAAAATATTTTAATTTAAAAATAAATTTATTTTATATTACTATATTTATTTATTAGAAAAATAGTTAATATTATGTTACATGGAACATAAAGTTTATATTTCTCTATATAGAACACTTAGGTTATCTTACATTACATGCAAGACTGAATTTCCTTAATGACTTGTGTAACATTCAAGACTAAGTTTTACTACACAATAATATATTATTAAGATATTATTATTTATTATAATTAGATATAACATAGACTTTAAATTATTTTTATGAATATGATTAATTATCTTTTTAAATTACATGGTTGAATTCATTGGTTACAAATTATTTATAAATGAATATAATAACCAGTTGTATATAAAGGGATTATTTTTATTAAAAACTATTTCTATGCTCAAAAAAGTTGTTTTACCATAATAAATTAAATTAATAAAAATTATAAAGTGATATTAATGTAATATATATATATATATATATATATATATATATTATATTCAATCAAATATTTTTACCATCATCCAATATATTATATAAGCCTAATATAAGAACAAACCCAATATTTCACATAAAAATCAATATTTTTCTAAAGGCCCTTTTACAACCATTTAATGTAGAACCAATTTTAAATCCAATTTTTGAAACTTTTATAAATATTATATGATAAAATAAACATCTTATTTTAAATATTGACATAAAAATTATCTTAGGGTTAATGTTTGGTATTTTTCTGTGTAGTTTCATTTTTTATGAATAATAAAAAATACTGAATTACAATACAAAATTGTTTTTTCATCTAATTTTTTATATGGATAAATTATATTTTAATTGGTTTTAAAGTAAAATTATATAAATTATATATAAATTAATCCAAAAATATTTCATTAGAATCAATTTAACTTTAAAATTAGATGTAAAAACATAGAAAGCTTTTGAACATTTTTTACTTTAAAAACCTGTATTATCATCCCGTCTATAGGATTAATTTTAAATTAATTTCTACCAATTATATGTTTTGAATTTAAAAATATGGATTAAATATTTTAAATAAGAATAATTTATAATTTTTAATATGTCCAACTTAGTTTTTGACTAAAAATATTAGTGATGGTGATTAAATTTAATTATAATGATTAAGAGAAAAATTAGCTTAACAAAGGACTAAACCTTAAAATTAAGGCCCAAAATGACCTATACAGTTGTACAAAGAAAATTGTATGGCCATATTTCTACCCTATACTAACTTTTATATAATTTGTACCATTATTGGATCCACTTTTCATTGGAAAAACGTGGGTGGAATTCCCTTTCCAAAAATTTACAAGAATGTCACTCCTCATACACTATAAAAAGGCACTCACCCCTACCAATTTCTCACAACTCTCAAGACACTTTTTATTGACCAATATCTAAATAAATAGATCCTAAAAATACCTCACCTAAAACTATAATCATAACCTTTATAATAAATCCACCCAAGGAATCCCTTTGGTGAAAACTAAAAGGAGTTACCCGAATAAGATGTAACATCCTTCCTCAAGCTCTTTAATTTTATTTTCATTCCACACCCCCTAAAATATTATTATTACAAGTTTATATAATAACCTCATCATAATAAATATATTTATATTTTGTTATAATGATTTTTATAACTTCACCTAAACAAACTTCCATCTAATGGGTAATGAACTTACAATTTGTGCACGATGAACTGACGCCTCACAAAATGATGATTGTTTGTTTATTATTTTACCACCTCTCATGGTTGGAAATTATGATAGAATAATTATTTATATATGATATATATGATATTTATATTATATTTATTCTTATTTAATTTTTATATAACACATAAACTTATTCTTTCCATTTTTTGTAAATACAATAACATCGTTTGTGGAAGTGTGGACTACTACCTCCTCAAAATGATGTGATTCGTTCATACTATACATGAAATGTCTAAAGGATGGTTTTAATAAACCTATGTGACATATATAACATAAATATTATAAATTAATTATAATATAAATATACATCATTTTATTTTCATTATTTTAAAAATGAAAAAGAAATGAAAGTAGCATTCATGCGTATGTATGACCTATCTTCTCCATGAATGGTGCATTTGATTTCCTATCTCTAAATATTATGGATTATTATCTCTATATCTCTCTATAATTAATATATATATAAAATTTACATCATGTTTTACATTCTAGATATGATCAAATCATGATCTAATTAATATGAACAATAGGTAACAAGTCAAAACATTCTAAAAAAACTAGGCAATTAACACCCAAATAGTGAAAATAATTAAATATTACTAAAAAAGAGTAATAAAATATTATAATAAGATCATATAAGATATAATAAATATTAATATGTTTTTTAATAAGTTATTAACATGTTTAAAAACATTATATATGAATTTAAAGGATGTTCACTTGAAAGGAGACACATGGTAAGATATTTTCATCTCACTTTTTACATCCATGAGATAAATGACATATTCACCACTTACATATTTTTTTATAGTGTATATAATAAAAAATTTGATATATTATATCATTAATTGGTTTATATTCATGGTATTTTTAGTTTAATTTTGAATTATTTCTTCCAAGGGTATTTTAGTTAAAATTTACCAAGTGGTAAAGAATTTCATAACCAATTTTATTCTTTGGGTTATATTATTTCTTCATTATCATTAATATTACAAGATTATATGTGTAATAAAATTTTAATATAATTTTTTCCACTTATTTTATGTGGATTTAAATTTTACACAAATAATCAATTCGTTGGTTGAGTCTAATATCAATGATATGGTGTTTTCAAGGTTAAATTTCACAATCTCATTTTATTCGTGATTATTTACACTTGATTTTTCATTCTAGGAAATTTTTTGATCATTGTCTCCAAAAACCACTCATTTTATTCTAATATATTTATTTAGGAACATTTTCAATTAATAATACTGTTTCCCCAATCTTTGGTACTCAAAATGTTTTAGAAAGTGTTCTTAAGAAAACCCAAATCATTATCTCTATTTAGTGAGATACCCTATTTTATTCTAAAACCCCTATTTTATAAAAAGGTTTTCGAAATTGTTTTTAATATTTCAAAAATTATTTATTAAAGTAATTTTACCCTTTTTTTATTTTATAATTTTTTTAAAGGAATCTTCTTATCACTTTCTAAATAAGATATTTTTATAACCTTTTTACCATAAAAAGGAATATTCTTTTTACCTTGTATGACATGTATATATTTACCCACCATAATATCTTAGAAGATTACTTTGAAAGTTTAAAAGATTAAATTTTAAATTATTTTTTTTCAAAAGTTATTTTCAAAGAATATTTTAACAAAAAATCAAAATAAAAGGTTATTTTCCTTATGAATGGATTTAATGTTCTTCAACAATTACATTAATAAAAAAACCCTTATTCTTACTCCAATGAGTATATGTCATATTGATACCATGCTTATTATTACTCTAAATAGTTTTTAACTAATTTTTCCAAGGATTTTATTGACATTAACTCCATTTATTCCTTTTTTATTACCTTTGAAATATTCAATTTCATATGATCATTTGACATTAAATTTACCCTAATTATCCTTATTATTTATCATAGATATGTTTATTGAATAACCTATACATATTTTTATATACGATGTTTACTTTAACATGTTATATCATTAATGTACTTATTCTCATGATATTCTAAGCTTTATTTAATTCATGGGGAATTATGATTCAAATGTTTCAAAGTGGTATGATACACTTTTGAATGTTTAAATATTATTTTACTCAAGAATTTCTTAATAATATTTTAATGGTATCTCCATTCATCAAAATCAATAATTCTAGTTTCTAGTTACCATCCTTTGAGGAAATATTTATTGATTCATATCTTCTACTTCATATGGATATTTGATAAGGTATTTTGTTAAATCAATTATTCGATATATGTGGAATGATTTGGATAGGTATAACAAGGGTGGGGCCTGGTTATAGATATACCCTTGATGAATTGGTAGTCTCATAGGATGAATCATCTCGCTAGCCATAGATAGGTTTTTACCTGATATTCTAAATTATCTCATAAAAGGTCTTGAATATAAAGGTACCAAATACATAGGAAACATGGCGTCTAATAGTTATGAATTTCCCCCATTTTGATTCATTTATTATTTATCCATGATATTTTTTCATCGACATATCTATGGATGAATTTCATTCTTAGTTTCTTGAGTAAAAGGAAAGTGTTTCATCTATTTTACTCTCCATATTGATTATCCCTTATCTAGTTATTTGAATGGAACATGTTTTTAGATATTACTTTTCCATATTGTTTAGCCATTCGATTTGATGATTATATGGAATGAGTATAGCTATTACCTTTCTATATTGAATATTCTAATTAATTAATTGTTTATTCCACTATAATTAACCCTTATTTAGAATTTTATCTCACCCTTATTTTATTTCCATCCCTTGGGATTCCCTGAAGTGTACTAAGAAAGATATGTAAGGATATGCTCTGAAATGAAAAAATTATGTTGTAATTAGTGTATTCATTTGTAATAAAATACTGATGTATGTATCTAGTTTACCAAGACTAAAAATCTTTTCAATCCTTTAGGATTTTATTCATTGTAATCATTCCAATATAATGGTACCATGGCACCGATTTCAGGCTTTGTTGTGTCGGGTCACTACATTTTTTGATTTATCTTTTACTGAATTATTATAATAGTCAAGTTTATAGAAAAATGGAAAAGGTCATATATTTGAATATTGTATGACTAAGAATGAAATAGACTCTTCTAATGAAATAAAGGAAAGTGTTATGGTAACTATTAAGTCATTATCATATTATTTTTAAACTTAATTACACTATTTACCTTTATCGAGGTGATGAAAATTTTCTAAATCTATTATTTATATTGACAAAAAATTAAATTGAATATATTAAATAATATTAATTATGATGATTCCAAATATGGAATCCAATTATTAAAATTAAATTCACATTAGTGGTATAATTTAATTTAAAATTAAACCTGTAAAACACGATGAAAAATAGTTTTTCCAAAAAAAGTATTTTTAGTATAATTTTTTTATATCAAATTAAAGTATAAAATTCATTAAAATAACCATAATTGGATTATATTTAATCTAAATGAACTAATAAAATTTTAAAACTAATCCAAAATATAATATTAATGTGTAAATACTTTAAAAGAATATATTGTTTTCAATAAAAATCAGTATTTTTTCACTGTTTATTGAAAAATTAAACTTTTCAAAAGATTATAAAAAATTCATCCTAAAATAACTTTACATAACTATTTAAGAAATTATATACTTTTTATAAAATAAAATGTCTTAAATTTCCATAAAATAATATTACCTCACAAAAATCAATAAAAATCCTTTTTTGAAGAAAAAATGACTTTACTAAAAATTAAATGTTCATTTCTTATAAATTAATCAATAAATTTGTATTGAGTAGTAATTTTATATATATTTCATAATGTGGTTAATACTATTCATACCTAAAAATTCAACGGATAGGTTACAATGGTCATATTTAAAACATATTATTTTGTGGTTCATTTAAGCTCGGTGTTGCGTATCTTGTACGCTATCGAATATAGCCTTTATTTCAATATCTGAGGATATTACATTATACCATAATTAATAAAGTATGGATTCAAAATTTTAACTTTATATAAATAACCAAAGGTTGGAATTTTTAAAATATCTTTGTTGAAATACCATATCATAAAAAGGGTTAATGGATTTTCCTCTTGAATATAGGGTAAGGTAAATAATAAGATCATCCGAAAAAAACATACTAGCTTTAAAATAGGACAAAATTAGTGTTATTTGAAAATATAGACATGAAAAAAATTAATTTCCCAATAACAATGGAGAGTGATAAATATCATTGATTATAAGAAAGTGAATGATCATGAGAAAGAAAATGACGACACAACCATAAACCAAATAGGTGAGAAAAAACCATAGATTCATTAGAAATGAAGGTGATAAAGATCCTACTACTATAGTTGAGGAATTACATTACCACATATACTAATAATATAAGGAAATTTATATACTTGATAATTAAAATTTCATCCTTTAATCATTTTCCATGATAATCTCATCATTTTCTTTGAATTATGAGTATTCAACATGAATGTTTTAAGCATGAAGGACTAAAATAAACTTCAAATGGGTCACATAATTCTAAAAAGGATAAAAATATATTCCTTTTATATTTATACATTAAAAAAACAAAAATGGTTATCACAAGGTAAGATAAATTCCAAAATTTAAAAACCCTATATGAAGAAATAATAAATTAATCTAAAAAATTAAATAATAATACCTAAAGTTACAAATAAATCATTCCAAAAATAACTATCCTAAATATTATTCAAAATATTCCTGAATAATATTGAAACCTAAATATTATAATTATTTTATAACATATTTTTCAAAGATAAATTCAATAATTTTATTTAAATAATATCAATCATTGTTAAAGTCTCATAATAAAAATTTATATGCAATAATCTCATAATCTCCATGATATGATAATCATTTCACATTAAAATAATATATAAATCCAAAATATAATTGAACATTTATTCCTCAAATAAAATCTTTTTAATATTATTCTTAACTTAATCATATAATGTTCTCCAAAAATATTGTGAACTTCTTCTGAAATAACATTAATCACTTAACCACCAAATCAATTTTCAATCCTATGGTTATATATATGATAAAATATATGTTCCCAAATAACACATATTATATCAAAATCAATTATTATTTAAAAAATAAATTTTATTAATACATTTATGTGTA
Source organism: Viscum album (assembly GCA_963277665.1). NCBI lineage: Eukaryota > Viridiplantae > Streptophyta > Magnoliopsida > Santalales > Viscaceae > Viscum > Viscum album. The sequence goes on from OY728140.1 coordinate 2,126,170,980, forward strand.
CATAATAAAAATCATTTTCCCCAAATAGTTTTTTCACTAAAATCCATACTAAAACTACGGGGTTTTTTATCTTAAAAGTCTCCCAAAATACTCTTAGTCATCTTAGAATTTCATCACATAAAACCAAAAAAGGGCGTATTTTTTTGAACTAATGATTAATCATAAACTTATAAACTCTTGATGGTATCCATAACTCTTAATTTGACCTCACATGAAAACTTCATAGTCTCCAAAGTTATCTAAAACTTTCATCTGGTACCAACTATACAGGACCAAACATAAAACATTACATAATATTTATATTTAAGTCAAGAATCTATTTTATTATATTTAAGGAACTTTATGGTACATAGTTTTATAGAATAAGCTCATAAATATTACATAAAAAACCCATATAATATATGTTAGACCCTTCCTTTAGTATCCCTTTTTTCCACAATTCAAAACTTTTAAAAAGAAATATGTTTTATTTTCATGAAAAATATTTATTATTTTGAACTTGACTTCTTCTTCACTCATATTCATCATTTAATCCCTATGAAAAACATTTTAAAATGTTGTATGAGTAGAAAAATAAAAATAATGGACATAAAAAAAATATGTTAGTTAATTTTAAAACCATGATATCATAAAAAGTGTTTGCCTTTAATATAATAAAATTTGAGCTCAAGTAATCATTTACCAATACATGAAACTAGATTTACTATCCAATATGTTTTTCTCCTAAAATTATTTATAATAAAACACAAATGAAAAATAATAATCATGAGGGTTTATTAGAAATCATGAAAACCCATATAAAATGTTTTCTTAAAAAAATAACTTTTTACCATAAAAGGGAATAATCCTTCCTTTAAAAAGATAATTATCTTTACTTTGAAAATCAAATTATTTCTAGGATAAATCATTGGTAAGAATATAAAATTCATGTAGGTTCCTTGGAAAATCATCTTCATAAAACCCTTATAATGGGAATAACCATATAGTTGACTTCTAATATAATCATCCAGAGAATATAATAATTACCTAGTGAATTGGAGAAATATATCAGGATCAACCATCATCATGATCTATATAAATCTCATCATCCATAAATTTATTTCCAAGAATTATATATTGAATAAAATATTTTAAATTTTTTCATTTTTATCATAAAACCCTTGAAAAAATCTTTTAACCCTTTTATTTTAATTTTTTTTAAAACTTAATTAAAAAAACAAGGAAAGGAGGGTTTTAATTTGAAAAAAAATGGAAACTTATAAAGTAATTAAAATATCCAATATTAGTTTTGGAGGTGGTAAAATCTATTGTTTTTGTATACGTTAAAATAGAACATTCATTTTGTATTTTGTAAATAAAGTAAAAATGTTCCATATTAAATACATAAAAATATTCCTTTTAAAAAAACTTTTAAATAAATTCGAAAGTGACATAAAATTTCCTTTATAAATAATTTATTTCCATATAAATACATCTATAAAATAATTTTAAGAATATGGGAATGGAAGAATAATATTTAGAAAATAAAACTTTTAAACATTTAAAACAAGGTTTTTAAAGTAATGTGTCCCTTGCCTAAATTCCTACTAATAATGTATATTATTTATCTTCCTAAATAATAAACTTATGTTAATTTTTTTTAATAACCATTTTAGGATTTTTAATCATTTTACCATGTTATAATTAACTAAGTTTAGGTCATATGTTTTGAATATTTTCGACTCATATGTCCAAAATAACTTCAGTAGGTTGAATGTGAAAAAATAAATCATTATTAAACCATATATATAATAATAATAATGAAATAATAATAATGTTTATATATTAATTATACTTTTAAAACTAATTATGAATGATGGTTATGAAAAATGAACTACGTTACAATCATAGAGATGATATACCATATATACACATGAGTAACATTTCCATTTTTAAATGATCATGACGGAAAGATAATAATAATTATTTTATATTTACATAATTATTATTTTATCATAATTAAAACATCATTTATTTAAATATACTTATATATATCAACCATGTGATATGGTTATGAAAAATAAATCACATCGCTTCATGGAGGTGGTAGTCCACACCTATGTACGAATGCCGTTATAATTTTTAAATAGATAGAAAGGTAAGAAATTATATAATATATTATCTTTAAATAATAATAAATATGACATGAATATCATACATATCCATTAAATTCATAATTATAACCAGCATTGATAGGTATCTATGGAAAATAAATTATATTGGTTCATGAGACGGTAGTCTTTCGTACACATGAATGATGGTTTCATTTCCCATTTGATGGAAGAGAAGATCGATATAGGTTATTTCATTAACATAAAAAATATTATTATATGGAATATAATAGTTTTATTATTTCAGTATGTTTGATGAATATTTTAATGAGTTATAGGAATAAATAAAATGAAAAAGCTTAGTTAAGAACTATACCTCTTCTCCAAACAACCTCTTAGGGTTTACACCAAAGGTTTTTATAGGATAGTTATATGATAAGAAAAACATATTGGACATTTATAAGTATGTAAGTAATATATTTTTTAGGTATTTTAGAACCAAAAGTCTTTTTATGTGTGGAGAAAAGTGAAGAGTAGGTTCCCTTTTATAAGAGAGGGGTGAGACATTCTTGAAATTTATTAAAGTATTAAATTAATATAAGATAATTATCATGTTTAAATGGTTAAAAATTAATATAATTATAATATAAGATTATTATGAGTCTAAATAATATCATATAATAAAAATTATTCAAGTTTATGTGATGCTTTCACCCTTATCTTTTTGTTTAAAAATCTGTTCATCCTTTTGATGATTACTGTGATAAGAAAGTTTTTTACTCTTTAGGTGTCAAGATAGTTACTAAAAAAGAAAAAATGGCACATAAATGTACCATGTTTGATATTTTAAACCAAAAAACAATAACTTGACGAAATATATTATTTTTAGTAATTTTAAATTATTTAATAAAATATTATTTATTATAAAATTTGAATAATGTCATTTTTAGAGCTATTCATTTAATTTGACTTTGAAAGCTACATGAGAAAAATTTAATTAGAATATAATCCAGTAAAAACTCTTTAATGTGTTATATTTACCTTAAAAATTCATGTGTAATATTAAATTACCCAAAAAATATTACTTTTAGAGTTTTAAAAATCATTTATTTGATTTTTATATTACTTGCACAAGCAATGTGTTGGTGTTGCACAAGCATTTATAGTAACTATTTCATCAATAAAATTATAAATAAATTAAAATGGAAAAAAATTATATTTAAAATATATATTCATAATATAACATAATTTTTTAATCCTTGTAATAAAATATTATAAATATTAAATGAAAGAAAGTGATATTTTTGGCTTTATCTTTTACTAAATTATTATAAAGGTAAAATTCATAGATAAATACCAAAAAAGGTCATATATTATAATAATGTATGAATATCGATGAAATAGACTCATTAAGTAAAATAAATTCAAGTGTTAGTGTAATTTTGCAGTCCTTATCATTTTATTTTTAACCTCAATCACCTAATTTACTCTTATCATGGTGATAAAAGTTTTATAATATTACTATTCATATTAACCAAAAAATAAGTTAAAAATAATTATTTTGATTAAAAATATTAAAACTATTTAATCAAATACAATTCAAATAAGTGCAGAATTTAATTTAATTTAAGCCAGTAAAATGTGATGAAAAACATTTTTTTAGAAAAATGCTTTTTTAGTATAAAAATGTTTTTATAACAATTTCAATTATAAAATTCATTTCAAATAACATAATTAGATTATGTTTTATCCCAAAAAATTATATTTAAAAAATAATCAAAAATATATTTTTACTTTGTAAATAATTTAAATGAAAATATAGTTTTCACTAAAGAATAATATTTTTCACTATTCATTAAAAAATCAAAATTTTCAGAAAATTATCAAAAATTCATCTTAAGATAATTTTGACATGATGATTTCAAATAGTATATTATTTTTATCAAATAATATTTCTAAAAGTTTTTGACAATAATATTCACTCATAAAAAAAGAAATCAAAACCATATTTGAAGAAAATATATTTTTTGAAGAAAAAACACCTTTACTAAAAATTGAATGATTATTTTTTAAGAATTGATAAATAGATTTTTATTGATTATGAACTTTATATATATTACAAATTTTTTTTATCATATTCTTACCCTCTAATTCAATATCTAAGTTACATCGATCATATTTAAATAATATTATTTTGTGGTTCGTTTAAGCTTAGTGTTTCGTATCTTGTATGCTATCAAAAATAGATTTTATTTTAAAATATGTAGATATTAAACAAAAAAATATTTTTTATGATCCATTGGAGGAAAAGGGATGGAAAAATATATAAAAAATTAGTGGGGTTAGAAACATAAATTCACCATTTAATGAAAACCAGGAAGACCACACAGTGTAGACACATGGTTTTCAAAACTTTGTGCGAACCGTACAGATGGAACTGTCTAATGAAAATTTCCTAAAAGGGTTTCTATGCATGATTTTCTATTCATATTCAAAAAATAAAATATAGTTATTCTAAATTGAATATCCCTTCCACATATTTTTATATGGTTTCTATTAACTATGGACCGGTAATGCACCAACACCCGTACATACCAAATGTACCACATGGTTTCTACTAGGTTTTATATGCTTTGGAGAAAACTATGCACTTTCCATGAATACCAAATTTTCACTAAAATAAATGAACTAAAACATTATTTACGTAAGGGTTACCACACAGTTTCCCCAAAAACCACACATGAAAACTATGCATTGAGAGAAAATTATAGAATTTTTAAATTTCAACTAGAACTCTATAAAATATTAACTTAAAAAAATTAAGAATAAATAACATTGAATATAAAGTAAATGTAACGACCCAAAGTTTCATTAATGGAAATCCCTCTTGATCTAATTAAATTTCTCTTTATGTTTATATAAAATTTCAACTTCTTTGGTTTTATGTTAAGAATTTTGACCGTTGCTAATATAGACATTGAACAATGATCACGTGATTAATATAAATATATGGCTTTAACAAATCCAATTTACTCAGGAAAAGGAAGTGATGGACTCATATAGTAGAATTGCCCCATACTAAGCCCATTTGTCGAAGCTTGGAAAAGAGGTGGCATCCTTGGGCTTCACTCTTGACCAAGCCCAAGCCGAGCTTCATCATGTCAAGCTCGAACAGGACCGTCTACGGGAAAATTGGAAGTTGATAGAAATTACCACCCGAGCGATGTTATCCGAGCCACCCCAAGAGTCTGTCACCATCGCACACCTTACCCTTAGGTCTTATGCAGCTGTTTTAAGGGGTTTTGTAACAAATCTCTAATACTATGTTCACGTATATTATTTTTTTATATAATAATGAATATACCTCCTTGTCTTTTTTTTGATACATTGTAAATAGTTTTTAAAGTATAAATAGTGTTTTTAGTTATTATTTAATTAAGAATTATATTTTTTTAAATTAAGGTATTTTTGAATTAAATAATATTTTAATAAAATAATAATAATATTATTAAATTTATTTTTATTAAATATAAATGATCTTCTAATTTTATGAATGCAATTATAATTTTTATTAAGGTTTGAAAGCCATTTCTGTCAAAACCCGTGAATTTTCGATAAATGTCAGTTTTTATTTTAAAAGTGAAAATTAAAATATTTAGAAAATTATTTAGATAAAATAAATTTTATTTATAGAATCAGGACATCAAAATTATCCAACGGTGAATTTTTCATAATTTTCTGAGATAATCAATTTTTTTGGGTAATAATTAAATACCGTTTAAATATATAATGTGTTTTATGACATCATAATGACCCAATAGTGATGTAATAAAATACTATAATATTTATGTTCGGCCAATATATTTTTTAACATTAAAATAATGTGATTTTGGGTTTGTTTGACTTACTTTTCAAATAATTAATGGACCCCTCAACATTTATTAAACACCTTGCCTTTTTAAATTGTTTTCCATGGGAGTGTGACTCACCTCCACATAAGAAAACCTATTATTTTAAGAATTTATGACTTTGTACTTATAAAATATTGTTTTCCTCTTCCCTTTTCCAAAAACCATGAGCAAAGACCATGGGATGGTTTGTGGTTTGGATTAATTTAATGTAAGGGGTCCCAAACATAAATAATAAAGAATTCCTTCACCCTTCCTATATAAACCAACCCAAGATCCCACTTCCTCCTCACTCAAAGCATTTTGAGTTCATCCAACCTCTGCCCTACTCTCTAGAATCCTCCCAAGGTGCCCCAAGCTCCCAAGAAGCCTCTCACAAGCCTCTCTCTAGCCTTTGGAAGCACACTTCCAAGTAAGGGTTTTTCTTCCTTTCTCATTTTTGTCCAATTTTCTTTAAGTTGTTTTGCATTTTATTTTCAATTATGAATGTTGGGGTATGGTTTCTCACCTCCCTCATACTTTCCTTTTTATGTTTTAATGATGGGAGACCCCTTTCTCTCTCATTAAATGCCTCCCATGTACACCCTTTACTATTCTGAAATTCTGAAAGGAACTTCTCTCTCCTCATTTACATTCAAGAAATACTTTTGTATCATGAATCTAAATTCCATTAAAATTATTGGGACATGTATCTATATGAACTACTTACTGTCCATTACAAGTAAATATGATGAGTAACCCCTTTCTCTCCCATCAACCATTTTTATGAATTCTTATATCACGCCGTTACGCTGTCGAAATCGTACCGATTTTCTAAGCCAATGCCATTGTGTAGTGAATACCATGCCCATTTCTCCATCAAGGGCATTCACATTTATGCACATTTACTTATTGATTATAAATTTTCATGTATTAATTCCACATTATTTTATCGTGGAATAAGTGATTATGTTTAATGAATCCATGTTTTATGATCCATGTGGCACACTTATGGATGAAATGAAACGTTTAAGAAGGGTGCACCCTTATAGCGCTCCAATGAATTGGGTAAAGTATAGTATCATGATACGTCATGTGAAATGAGTGTTGACTCTTTCTAATTCAAGTGCAATGAGGGTTTACTCGTGCTTCATTTGAAATGAGGATTTACTCATGCTCTATGTGTAATGAGCCTTGGATCATGCTAATTCCATGTTAAGTGTTGTTGAGAAATTTACATGTTATGATTATCATGCTTTATCATGCCTTTATGTTCATGTTTCTCTTGTGATATATTAATATGCCTATTGTCTAACATGTATTTTACTCCTCATGTTATTCCATGTGTATTCCCTTACTAAGCTTTATAGATCACCCTTTTCTTATGCATGTCCTCAGGTTATCCCATGCAATGCTAAGTACAAGGGAATGTAGTGGTCATGTAAAGGATGTTTTCAATAAAGATGTTGTATTTCATGTTTTAAGTTTTTATGTAATGATCATAAGCCCCAAATACACTAAACCTCGCGATCTTCTTTGTTGTATCAAGTGATGTTTTATGTAATAAATCATGTTTAAGTTGTAATAAAAAGCAGGGTTGTCATAGTTGGTATCAAAGGATAGGTTTAGTTATTTTTTGGGATTAGGATTAGAAAACCCTAGTAAAACCTTAGATACAAGACTAAGTATAATAAAAACATCCCTAAGTTTTGGTGAGTATTGAGTAAATGGTTTATCAAACAAATACATCCCTGTCTGGATACGAGCAGGTAGAGGTGGCTCTGGCACAGATGTATCCTTGGGGTAAAACCTGAAAACACCGCTTTGAGATAGAATTGAACGGGAACTAGTGCACGACAACGGGCCTTGCTGCACTCTTGGTTATGACACTCCCAGGGGATATGCTTTGGTAAATTCACAAGCTTAGTATGAACCCTTATTAAGGGAATTAAAAAAAATTCCCCTAAGAATATATGTTATAAAGTAGATCATGAAAATCCTAGATTAAAGCCTATAGACTCATGAGTTAAAAAAATAAAAGTTTATTTATAAGTCATCAACTTTTGTCTTTGGATTACCCTTTATGTGTTACCCCTAAATTTTCTTTTATTCCAGCCAATGGCCGGTAATAGGAGGACTCGGGCTAACAACCGTTGTGAAGATCAGTGTGATGACTGTACTAATGAGATGCCCAATCAAATGGGAGCAGGAATCGAGAACTTTGTCACGCTTCTCTCTCAGCTAACTCAAGTTTTAAATAGAAACACGGGTCAAGAGGACCATTCAACCCCCCCTAATAAAGAACAAGTCGCTATCAAGAGCTTCATGAGACATAGGCCTCCTAATTTTAGTGGATCATCCGATCCCACGATCGCTGAACAATGGATCAACTCCATTGAAAAGATATTCTCCATCCTTCAATGTTCTGAACAAGAGAAGGTTCTCCTGGTAGCTTATCATATGGAGGGTGAAGATGATCAATGGTGGATTTTGATAAAAAATACGAAGCCTGATGAAGAGATCAAGGCATTGGAATGGAAGGATTTCCAGAAGATGTTTTTCGATAAATATTTTCCACGCACCCTGCGGCTTAAGATGGAAAGAGACTTCCTTTACCTCATGAAAAAAGATGAATAATCTGTTAGAGCGTACGAGGAAAACTTCACAAGGCTTGCACGATACGCTTCCAGATTTATTGTTACCCATGGATGCAAAGTTGACCGCTTCTTTGGTGGGCTGAAGCCTAGCCTGCAGAAAGCATTGGCGATCCGTGACTTCGACAGCTATGAGGAAATTGTCCGATGTGCCCTCAAGTTCGAAATGGAGATCGAAGAATCCCAAGGGTATCATGGGGATAAGAATCATAAGGTGGACTTCAATGCTGGTGATCCAATGGATAAATCCAATGGTGCTAAGAAGATCCAGCACCCCATTTGCCAAAAGTACGGAAAGAAGCACCCTGAAAATTGCCTTAAGGGGACGAGGAAATGCTTCAGGTGTGGAAAAGAAGGGAACCTAGCTACTAACTATCAGCAATAAAGACCTACGGCTACGACAGAGGATAGGAACGCTCCATTCAAACCTCAATGCATTTTTGAATGCTACAAATGAAAATAACCGGGGCATTTTGCAAATCAGTGCCCAAATCCAAGGGTTTTCGAAGGCAACCAACAACCTCCAAGGTAGCGAGGAAGAGCTTTTTCCATCACTTTTACCAAAGTGAACCCCGACAACGAAGTGGTGACAGGTACTCTAGTTGTTCATTCAAGAGTAGCGAACATACTTTTTTGATTCAGGTTCTACGCATTCTTTTATATCTCTAAAGTTTAGTAGAAAAATCCCAGCACCACCACAAATCATGGAAGTGTAGAAGTTGTTGAGTACGGTAAATGGGGAAATCATTACATCCCATGAATATAAGTCCTACCCTGTTATAATTTGTGTATTGAATTTTCCAGCAAGCCTCGTCATAATCCCTCTGGTGGAATTTGATGCAATTCTTGGCATGGATTGACTTTCCTTATATATAGCCAACATAAATTGTCGGGAGAGGGAAATCACACTCCATATGGAGGATCGACCCCCAATTATTTACAAGTGTAAGGAGGAAGATGAATCTCATTTAGCTCCATCATCTCAAGCATGGATACTAATACCCTATTAGCACGCATATCTGGCTTAGATGATTGAGTCCAGGGAAGAAACCATCCTTGAAGAAATGCCTATTGTGAGGGAATTCGTGGAAGTGTTTCCCGAGGAAATGCCTAGCCTTCCTCCTATAAGAGATGTTGAATTCTCAATTGAACTTATACCCGGGGCATTACCAATATCCAAGACTCCATATAGAATGGCTTTTGTAGAGATGAAGAAACAACTACATGTGAATCTGTATAAAGGGTTTATATGCCCAAGTGCTTTACCATGGGGTGCACCAGTCCTCTTTGTCAAGAAGAAGAATGGGTCAATGCACATTTGCATCAATTATCGTGAACTTAACAAAATCATGATAAAGAACAAGTATCCTTTCCCATGAATCGATGACTTTTTTGATCAGCTGCGTGGAGCACAATACTTCTCCAAGGTAGATTTGCGGTCGGGATATTATCAAGTAAGGGTGAAGAAGGAAGATTTCCAAAGACTACTTTTCGTACAAGATACAGGCACTATGAATTCATAGTAATTCCTTTTGGAATCAACAATGCTCTAGATATCTTCATGGACTTAATGAATAGAGTCTTTAGATATTACCTCGACAAATTTGTGGTAGTCTTTATAGATGATATTCTAATATACTCCAAAACCAAGGAGGATCATGAAGAGCATTTAAGAACTGTACTGGAGACTTTGCGCAAGGAGAATCTCTATGAAAAGTACAACAAGTGTGAGTTCTAGTTGAAGGAGGTCTCATTCGTGGGCCATATCATCACAAGCAATGGGATATCTGTGGACCCCTCCAAAACAGATGCAATTGAGGGATGACCAAGGCCAACATCGGTAACAGATATCCATAGCTTCTTGGGGTTAGCTGGATATTATCGACGATTTGTGAGAAATTTCTCATGATTTTCCAACCCTCTTACCAAGCTAACTCGAAAGGGAGTAAAGTATTCTTAGAGTGATGAATGCGAAGAAAGCTTCAAGGAGTTGAAAAGGAGGCTTATCACTACGCCCGTGCTCACTTTACCCACAAGTGGGGAACTTTTTGTTATATTCAGTGATGCTTCGAAGAAGGGATTAGGTTGTGTGCTGATGTAGAATGATAAAGTGATATCCTATGACTCAAGGTAGTTGAAAATCCATGAGCGAAACTATCCAACTCATGATCTGAAGTTGGTGGCGGTGATCTTTGCTTTGAAAATCTGGCGGCATTATCTCTATGGGGAGAAATGTGAGATATATACTGACCAAAAGAGTCTTAAATATATATTCACACAGAAAGAGATTAATATGCGCCAGAGAAGATGGATAGATCTCATCAAGGATTATGAATGTTCAATACATTACCACCCTGGGAAAGCAAACAGGGTGGTAGATTCCCTAAGTAGAAAGGACCCAACCATTCTATAAATGATGAGAATTGAGAGGGATCCAATCTTCTTATACTTGATGAAGATGGACATGGGAATCATAAAGAAGGTAAAATCATCAGTCCTTTCACAAATGATTGCTCAAATGTCTCTTTTGGAAAGGTTAAAGGATGCTCAAAAGTATGATGTGGAAATTCAAGAAAAAGTGGAAGATATCGAAAAAGGGAAATCCTCGGAGTTTAATGTTAATGAAGAAGGAATTGTGAGGTTTGGGAAAAGGCTATGTGTTCCATCAAGTCTGGAGCTAAAGAAGGAAATTTTGGATGATGCACATAGTTCAAATTTATCTATTCACCCAGGGAGCACAAAGATGTATTGAGATCTTTGAGAAAACTTTTGGTGGGATAATATGAAGAAGGAGATTGCTGAATATACATCAAAGTGCCTGGTGTGTCAGCAAGTGAAGGCAGAGATGCATAAGTCTAAGGGGATGATGAAACCATTGCCCATACCAGAATGGAAATGGGAGAACATCACCATAGACTTTGTCACTGGACTTCCAAGGACATCCAGAGGCAACAATGCAATCCGGGTTGTTGTGGATCGTCTTACAAAGACTGCACACTCCATTGCTATTCAGGAGGATTTCTCTTTGGATAAACTGGCACAGATATATATCAGGGAAGTGGTAAGGTTTCATGGAGTACCACTATCTATTATGTCTGACCGAGATCCATGATTCACCTCTAAGTTTTGGAAGAGTCTTCAACATGCTCTGAATACTGAATTGAACTTCAGTACGGCTTATCATCCTCAAACTGATGGCCAATCCGAGCGGACCATCCAAACACCTGATTACATGTTGAGAGCGTGCCTAATGGACTTTAAAGGAGGATGGGATCAACATCTTCCTCTGGTTGAGTTCTCTTATATTAATATTTTCCACTCGAGCATCCAAATGGCACCATCTGAAGCCATGTATGGGAAAAGGTGCAGAACACCAGCATGTTGGGATGAGGTTGGTCAATGTAAGCTTCTTGGACCAGAAATGGTTGAGGAAATGGTGGAGAAAGTGAAAACCATTCAGCAGCATATCAAGGCCGCTCAGAGTCGATAGAAGAGTTATGCAGATAATCATCGACGAGACCTTGAGTTTAAGGTTGGAGACATGGTGTTTCTACATATATCTCTGTGGAAGAAGGCCACGAGGTTTGGAAAGAAAGGGAAGTTAAGTCCAAGGTACTTCAGCCCCTTTGAGATTCTTGATTGTGTTGGGGTTGTGGCCTATCGACTAGCACTTCCACCTACCTTAGCCAAAGTACATGATGTCTTTCATGTATCCCTCTTAAGGAAGTACATACCGGACCCTTTACATATACTCTCTTATGAGGTGGTATAATTGGAAGTTGATCTTTCTTATGAGGAGCAACCAGTGAAGATCTTAGATCGTAGAGAAAAAGTTCTACGAAATAATACAATGCCCCTCATCAAGGTGTTGTGGAGAAACCACAAGTTTGAAGAAATGGCTTGGGAATCAGAGGAAATTATGAAACTGAGTTACCCACATCTGTTTTAGTGTGGGAAAAGGAAAATTTCGAGGGCGAAATTTCTTAAGGGGGGAATATTGTAACGACCCAAAGTTTCATTAATGGAAATACCTCTTGATCTAATTAAACATCTCTTTATGTTTATATAAAATGTCAACTTCTTTGGTTTTATGTTAATAATTTTGGCCATTGCTAATATAGCCGTTGAACAGTGATCACATGATTAGTATAAATATATGGCTTTAACAAATCCAATTTACCCAGATAAAGGAAGCGATGGCCTCATCCAGTAGGATTTCCCCATACGAAGCCCATTTGTCGGAGCTCGAAAAAGAGGTGGAATCCTAGGGCTTCGATTTTGACCAAGCCCAAGATGAGCTTCATCATGTCAAGCTCGAACGGGACCGTCTACGGGAAAAGTGGAAGTTGATCGAAATTACCACCCGGGCGATGTTATCCGAGCCACCCCAAGAGTCTGTCACCATCGCACACCTTACCCTTAGGTCTTATGTGGCTATTTTAAGGGGTTATGTAAAAAATCTCTAGTACTATGTTCATGTATATTATTTTTTTATATAATAATGAATATACCTCTTTGTCATTTTTTTGATACATTGTAAATAGTTTTTAAAGTACAAATAGTGTTTTTAGTTATTATTTAATTATGAATTATATTTTTTTAAATTAAGGTATTTTTGAATTAAATAATATTTTAATAAAATAATAATAATAATATTAAATTAATTTTTATTAAATATAAATGATCTTATAATTTTATGAATGCAATTATAATTTTTATTAAGGTTTGAAAGCCATTTCTGTCAAAACCCATGAATTTTCAATAAATGTCGGTTTTTATATTAAAAGTGAAAATTAAATTTTTAAAAAATTATTTAAATAAAATAAATGTTATTTCTGGAATTAGGATGTTGAAATTATCCAACGGTGAATTTTTCATAATTTTCTAAGACAATAAAATTTTTGGGTAATAATTAAATATTGTTTAAATATATAATGTGTTTTATGACATCATAATGACCCAATAGTGATGTAATAAAATACTATAATCTTTATTTTAGGCCAATATATGTTTTACCATTAAAATAATGTGATTTTGGGTTTGTTTGACTTAATTTTCAAAGCATTAATGGACCCCTCAAGACTTATTAAACACCTTGTCTTTTTAAATTGTTTTTCATGGGAGTGTGACTCACCTCCACATAAGAAACCCTATTATTTTAAGAAGTTCGGACTTTGGAATTATAAAATATTGTTTTCCTCTTACCTTTTCAAAAAACCATGGGCAAAAAACATGGGATAGTTTGTGGTTTGGATTAATTTAATATAAGGGGTCCCAAACCTAAATAATAAAGAATTCCCTCACCGTTCCTATATAAACCCACCCAAGATCCCACTTCATCCTCACTCAAATCCTTTTGAGTTCGTCCAACCTATTCCCTACTCTCTCTATAATCCTCCCAATGTGCACCAAGCTCCCAATAAACCTCTCACAAGCCTCTATCTAGCCTTAGGAAGCACACTTCCAAGTAAGGGTTTTTCTTCCTTTCTCATTTTTGTCCAATTTTATTTAAGTTGGTTTGCATTTTAATTTCAATTATGAATGTTGGGGTATGTTTTCTCACCTCCCTCATACTTACCTCTTTATGTTTTAATGATGGGATACCCCTTTCTCTCTCATTAAATGCCTCCCATGTACACCAGTTACTATGCCGAAATTCCGAAAGGAACTTCTCTCTCCTCATTTACATTCAAGCAATACTTTTGTTTCATGAATCTAAATTCCATTAAAATTGTTGGGACATGTATCTATATGACCTCATTACTGTCAATTACATGTAAATATGATGAGGAACCCCTTTCTCTCTCATCAACCATTTTTATGAATTCTTATGTCACGCCGTTACGCTGCCGAAATCGCACCAATTTTCTAAGCCAATGCCATTGTGTAGTGAATACCATGCCCATTTCTCCATCAAGGGTATTCAACTTTATGAACATTTACTTATTGATTATAAAGTTTCATGTATGAACTCCACATTCCTTTATCGCGGAATAAGTGATTATGTTTAATGAATCCATGTTTTATGATCCATGTGGCACACTTATGCATGAAATGAAATATTTAAGAAGGGTGCGCCCTTATAGCGCTCCAATGCATTGGGTAAAGTATAGTATCATGATATGTCATGTGAAATGAGTGTTGACTCATGCTAATTCAAGTTAAATGAGGGTTTACTCATGATTCATGTGCAATGAGGGTTTACTCATGCTCTATGTGCAATGAGACTTGGCTCATGCTAATTCCATGTTAAGTGTTGTTGCCACATTTCCATGTTATGATTATCATGATTTATCATGCCTTTATGTTCATGTTTCTCTTGTGATATATTGATATGCCTATTGTCTAACATGTATTGTACTCCTCATGTTATTCCATGTGTATTCCCTTACCGGGCTTTATAGCTCACCCTTTTCTTATGCATGTCCTCAGGTTATCCCATGCAATGCTAAGTACGAGGGAATGTAGTGGTCATGTAAAGGAAGTTTTTAATAAAGATGTTGTATTTCATGTTTTAAGTTTTTATGTAATGATCCTAAGCCCCAATGAAACTAAACATCTCGATCTTCTTTGTTTTATCTAGTGAAGTTTTATGTAATAAATCATGTTTAAGTTGTAATAAAAACTAGGGTTGTCATAGTAAAAGTGACAAGTGGGTGTCCCGCTATATTATTTTTAACATTAAGGAAATAAAATTCATTACCTCCTCCTACCATGCACGCCACCCACCATGTACCAAATCCTATATCATATCATAATCCCATCATTATAATCTCATAATCACCATATCTATATTATCATTAAGTCGCTCTATTATAATTTTCAATTTAAACTCTATCCCTAACAACCGTTTAATCATAATTTCAGGACAACAAAACTGATACTACACTTTTAAAACACCCGAAACCCAAAATATTTGCGAATTGATAAGGTGATATGAATAAAGTGAGGTGTTTATGAAATCATATAGAAAATAAAAAATATTGTATAACCTCACACTTACCTACCCAAGGGTCTATACCAAATAATATTACTAATCCCAAAATTGTCACCACATAATCAAAACTATTCACTAGCACTTGGTTCTATATATATAACACAAACCATCCCATCTTTCACACAAAACAACCATAACAATATTCAAAATTTCACAATTAATCATATCATTACCCATTTCCAAGATGACAATTTTACTAGCCACATCACACTCATTATGTCATTGATTTTTCTATATTTAATGTCAAATGATATTTTACCCACCAACCAAATTTATCTCAACCATTAACCATTAATTTCAAACATTATAACTTTATTTTCAGCCCAATTATTATTAAATTAAAGACCACTTCCCATTACTATTCCATTTTTACCAACCATATTCCACACCACTAGGAATTTATTACACAATCCAATAATTTACAAAAAAATATTACATTAATTACCCAACAACACAATCTATCTTCCCCCATAACTACCACAAAACCCATTCCTTTCATCAACATTAGTCACACCACTATTTCCAAACCACATAACAACCAATTCACCATCACCAAATTAAAAACCATATTTCCCTATTCCAACCATAGAAAACCAACCACCAAAACCACTACAAAATCCACACTAATCACATAAATATAAAAAATGTAACAATAACCAAAATTGGATAATTAAAAAAACATAAGACTTATAGAATCCAAAATTTTAAAATATGACATCGGATTTACTTAACAACTCTTTCATGATCATCATTACCATAGTTACAAATTATATACAACCAATTAATTTACTTAATTAAGTAATTAACCTTTTATGAATGGTGAACTAACAATTTAACCAATAGAAAACAAGATTAACATATCCAAAAAATCAAATATCCATAAACCATAATAAATTTCATAGAATCATATAAAACACATGAAATTCATCCCTACCTTAAAATTAATTTAATATAATTAATTATCTTCATTATATAAAACCTATCCATCCATATAAAGAAGAAAAACTAATGTTAATTAAAAAATTGAACATAATTAAAATGGAGAAATATCGAATCCCCTACCTCAACTGAAGAATCGAAAATTACTATATTGAAACAAGATAAAGAGATGACCACAAGGATAAGATCACATGGGAAAACCTCAAAAACCTAGATCATAAAAAAACCATCAAATCCACGACCCAAGGACAAAAAACCTAACCAAACCACTTCCTCAAACTATAAAATATGAAGAATAAGAATTTAACCAAAGATAAATGAAGTTAAACTCACATCATATTAAAGATTCTTGATCCCATAGTGACAATAACCAAAATATACCAAAGGGGGATCAAACATATCTAAAAATACACCTCTAATAACTTAGGATTCATAGAGAAATAATAAACACTAACATAATTTAAATAGATTTATGAATTTATACCGATACTAAAAATTAAAGGCATGATGACGTGATAAAATATGGTCATTCTGTTATGGGGATTAATTAATAGAATCTCTAAAATCCACATTAAAATCTAGATTATATACCCCATTTAAATCTCAATAGACTTTTTAAATATTGATATAATCGAAGGAGGAAATAGTGTGACCATATTGGCCATTCCATGTTTCATGGTCCTCTAAAACACATAGAAGAACCATGAACCATGTAATGACATAATAAAAATACCATTTAGTAATAATGATTAAAATTCAAAAACCAAACAACCAGCTTCCCAAGGCGTCACACCACCATAGTCACTCAAAAAAAAAACTCTACAAGGAAGTTTATTGCATGACCAAACACCTATATTCCATTTCTAGAAAAGTAAAAAGGTAATACATAATATTTTAAAAAGATATGTAGTGATTTATTCATGAAATTTAAGGCTATTAACTTTCCCCAAAATAACTTTAAAACACCTCAGACCATGATGGATCTCACGATATTATAAACATACATTCTCCATAGAAAACCATGGTTCTTAAATCCCATGGCCTATTCTATACACTAGGAAAAAGGTACCATGCAGTGGCTCAACCTTTCATGGAATGAAACTCCTAACCATAGAACAAACCTATCATCTCACCAATGCTTTACAAAATAGCACCCATGGAAGCATTGTGGCATCTCACTTTCAAATAAATTCTTATCTCTAACAATACCTCTCTTACTTAAACCTTCTCTTGAAACCTATAACACCAAAAAGATAAAAAGTAATGGTTTGGGAAGGTCTAGGATGTTACACCTTATACTTTCATTGATGGGACCAGACAGAGAACATCAACAGCTCTTGTAATTTCCCAGACCTATATTGGGGACTCTTATCTTAAATTGGGTCTCATAGTTATTTTATTGATTTATTTTGGAGTGTTTTAATTGATTTTGGGAGTTAGAGGGGGGGGGGGGGGGGTAGACCATTTAAATGGAATGAGATATAGGGGAAGTGTGAATTTTACCAAATAACAGAACTCCCATCAAATGTTCGATGGTGGTACATAAGAATTTTTGTGAAGGTTTATTGTTTTTTAAATGGAATGAATGAAAATTATAAAATAAAAAAACATTAAAAATTCCCTATTTACACCCCAATCTTGGAATTTACTCCATTATAACTATATTATATCCCTTATCAATGTAACATATAGTTACTATTTTCAAGTACTTTTTAACCCATATTTTAATCATTCTTTGGTTGGGGTCGGTCTTAGGTTGTTTCTGGAATAAATTTAATTAATTTGGAAGGCTCTTGGGATATGCATGGTTGGAACACATTTTTATCAAACTATATACCATGAAACTGAAATCTATAAAAGACCAGGAATTGAGGGTTTTTATGGTTAGAGAATTGTTTGAAGAATCATACACCCACCTTGTAGAAAACATGAACCTCTTTAGATGAGCATATGGTTAGGGCACACAGTTTACCAAATTGTACAACCTTGCTCAGTTAATAGTACACACAAGTTTTTATTATTTCCAAAAATATACTAAATTTACTGAACACCTATTTTTACATCTTGATTAGACCTAACTCACCATATATCTATTTCAAGGGTTGAGAAGTGTCTCAATAACCCTTTTTGGCACCTCCAAACTCCTTTCTGGGTGGATAAAATCATGGTGAATCACATTTTATCTCCTCTGGATATGTGAATATTTTCTTCTTGGTCTCTCTCAATCTCTTAATATATCCTCCTTATGGTTTTTTAGATAACTATGTTTTTGGAGGATCGAATCTCCATTATTTTAGATCTTAAATATAGGTTTGATTCTTGAATATCCATTTCCAATGTTCTTTGTTGGAGTTTCCTGTTGCAGGAATTTTTGAGACGTGATCTTTTTTTCTTGTTAGGTAGTTATATATAAGTTTGTCCAATTTATTTAACCCTAAATTTATTGATTTAAATTAAATTTATTTTAATTAGATTTTGAAAAACCCAATTCACATCGAATTGGGATTTAAATTTTCTTTGGAATGAAAATTGGGGAAACCCCCAATTCTAGTGTATTAAATTCTGATTTGGAATTGATGGAAACTTTTGAATTTGATTTGTGAAATAGAATTTTGAAACTGATTATGAGAAAATGGATTAAATTATTTTTCTAAGAACCTTGGATGGGTTTTATCCCAAAAAATGCATAAATTGTTTAAAAACCCATGTTGTGGTTTTTAAAGATAATTTGTCATTTTGAAATGGAAAATAATGTAATTGTAATTTCAAAAGTTTTGAAATAATTTACCCATTATGGATTATTTTTTGAGCACATGAAATCCTAGGTAGTTATTCAGTTATTAGGGATAAAAACGCTAGGTAGGAATTTCTATAACAATAGATTAATGCTTTAAAAATCTAAAATAAACCTATTAGATGATCTTATCATTAGTAGGATGTTGTTTTGTCCTCTAAGACCAGTGTATGAGGTACGTGTGTGCACATTTCCATTATAAGTATATGAGTGTGTGAGGATCAAATAACCCAGAACTATCATACCTCTTGGAAGATGACCATGTTGCTCGTTTGTGATTATTTTTATATATATCCCATTGTTTGTAAAATTTATTTACATTTTCCTTGTGATTTTATATAAACTATTTTGTATAAAATGATCATTATTCCATTTTTTGAAATGTTTATATCAATTAAAATGTAAATAATGTTTTTTTAAATATTAACTTATACTAATTTACTTATTTTTTATTAAAATTGAAATCATTATATTTTTAATTATTGTTTCAAATTTGTGGGACCCTTCATGATATTGTATTTTTCATAATCACCAATAATGTCAATATACATATTCATATATTTCATTCCAATTTTAATATCTATATGTGAATCAATTTTGTCAAACAACAACATATACTTTACTAAGTCAATTTCTTATAATTCATGAATCAATATGTTTACAAGTGTATTTTTACATATACTTTGATTAACAATTAATCTTGTAATGGTATATGCAAGAATGACTCTTTACAATCTTTCTTAAACTGAATCACGACTCACTGAAGAATAAAAGACCGAAGCCAACACACTGAAACCGAAGCCAACACACCGAAACTGAAGCCAACACACCGAAACCTAAGATGACACACCAAAACTGAAGTACAACAGACCGAAGATGACACACCAAAGATAACACACTGAAGATGACAGACTGAAGAATGACAGACCGAAGAATGATAGACCGAAGTATGACACACCGAAGTATGACCGACTAAATTCGACACACCGAAGTATGACAGACCTAAGTCGACACACCGAAGATTATAGACTGATGTTATCAAACTGAAGACAACAGACCAAAGATTTCTCACCGATTAATATAAATAACTGCTTACATTTTATTAATTCAAATTTATTTCCAACGGTCATATGTAGACAAATTAATGTTTCTGACATTATTTAATGTTGTTTGTAGGAAAATACGTAGACAGGTACGAGGTACATGCACGTGTAAAGTTTGTTATGTATAGAGGATTGTGGAGTATAAAAGGACCTCATCTATTACGATAAAGATACGACGATGAGATAGTAACAGTACATGCTGGGACACATACTATGAGAATACCAAAAGATAAGACCTAATAGATTGAGATTACAAGAAGACTCTAACAAGCTATCTTCACCACAAAGGATTCAGTATACATAGAGACATTAAAGAGATGAACCATTGTATTTCTCAAATCTAGATTACAGAAACTACGATACTCTATTTTGAAGACATCTTCTAGAAGAAGACTCAAATACCAGTTTCTCAACATTCATTGAGTCTAGAGTCTCACTTCAGAACACACAGATAATTCTTAACTATATTCTCATTCTTAACTCTATTTTGTTTTATATTTTCTATCTGAGTAGTGTGAATATTTATTTTTATAACACACACTGTCTCCCAAGAATAACTAGAGGATATAAAACTATCCTCGTACTCAATCACTTATTTCTTTTGTTTCCCACAAATAACTGTGGTTGAGGTCAAGTGTGACCTGGACAACCTTGTGTGCTATTGTAAACCCCGATCGAGGGTGTGGATCAAAAGGTTATTTATATAAACTGCCTGGTGGAAGGTGATCACCAAGTGGAGAGGATTAAGTCTCTGCTTGAGACTGAACCTCTTGTTTACATTGTTGTGCTAATATTCAATTACTCTGTATTTTTTTTATCTACTTCTTATATTTTCTAAAACATAAAAATGTTTTTTTATTACACTTTGATAGTTAGTTTTGGTTAGTGTGTGTATTTTTTTAATTCATTAAACTCATTTCAAAAGTTGAATTAGTGTTCTACATTGATTTATCTGAGGACTAATCACCCTTTGAGAAACCTGTTGACCAATTGAACATTTACATTTCTACTGCCTAAATTAACTGGTTCATTTTTAAAATTGGGGGTTTTCTTAACCATAATGTTTTTTAAAACAAAAATTTTAAATTGGAACTCAATTCACCTCCCTCTTGTGTATCCACTCCGACCAGCCTTTGGTATCAGAGGATTATTTATTTTTGAGTTTTTTTAATTATGTTCTACTGTGATTTTAGTTATATCGTAAAGATATTAAAATTTATGTCATATCAAAATTTTCAGTTCTTTATATTTTAAGTAACTATGGAAACTATAGTTGACGGTGATGGTACTAACATGCAACCTTTATTTAATGGTAATAACTATGCTTAGTGTAAATTAAAAATGAAAATATATCTAGAGAGCATGGGACCTGAAATCTTGGACACAATCGAAGAACAACATACACTACCTGCTACTTATAGGGATACATGGTATCAGTTGACTAAAGCTACATATAATAATAACTATAAAGTAATGAATGTCTTGTACTGTTCTCTAAGTGATGACGAATTCAATAGAATATCTACTTGTAAAACTACATATGAAATTTGGGATAGTTTAGCAGTTTCTCATGAGGGAACAAATAATGTTAAAGAAATGAGACTAAATACATACACTATTAAATATGAAAATTTTAAAATGAATCCTGATTAACCTATATCTAAAATGTATTTCAGGTTCAATGAGATAGTAAAAACTATGAGTCTTATTGGAAAACTAGTGGACAACAAGGACCAGATCATGAGACTGCTTTGATGTCTACCTGACAGATGAAGGGGAACTTCTGTTTCCATCCGAGAATCCTGTGATATAAGCAAGCTTCTAGTGAAGGAACTAATTGGAAAAATTATGATGTAAGAGGAATAACTTAAGGTGAATCAAGAAGTATATGAGGAACCAAGGAAGAAATCAGTAGCATTCAAGACTACTACCTCAAAGATAAAAAACAAAGAAAAAGATCAAGTTCCTGCATACAGCTCCACTAGTGAAGAGTCAGATTCAAATAGTGATGAGGAAATGGATCATCTTTTTAGATAGTTAAAAAAGTTCTACCGAAAGAAGAAATTATTCAGGAAGTCAAAATATAAGGGCAAGTATGATAGAAAATGAAAATGGAATAAAGATAGAAAATGGAATGACAACTCAAATGAAATAATATCTTATGAATGCAAACAAAATGGTCATGTGAAGGAAGACTGTCACAAGTTGAAATTTAAGAGGAAATATGAAGACAAGGGAAAAGGCTATAAAGAGGCTATGAAAGATACCTAGAGTGCTTCAGAAGATAGCTCAAGTGGATCTGATGCTTCAGATAGTGAATAGAACTATCATGCCAACTTATGTTTCATGACAGAAACATCTGAGGGATGTTTCCTAAAGAGTTCCTGTAAGACTCTGTGGTACTTGGACCATGGATGTCCAATAATATGACAGGAGACTACTCATGCTTTAAGATCCTAATCAAGGTTAATGTTGGTCACATAACTTTTGGTGACAATGCAAAGGAAAAAATCGTCGGCCTAGGCCAGATCGACAACCCTAATACAGTATTAATTTCCAAAGTACTTTTTGTTGATGGATTAAAGTACAATTTACTTAGAATCTCTCAGTTGTGTGATGATGGTTTCAATGTCAAATTTGAGAATGATTTATGTAATGTTTTTAATTCCAAAAATGATTTAATATTTACTGCTCTCAGAAATGAGAATGTGTATGCTGTTGACTTAAATTATTTAGCTAAGCAAAATGTTTCCTGTTTAAATTCTTTTCATAAGGAATCCTTGTTGTGGCACATGATATTAGGACACTAAAATGTGCACTCTCTTAGGAAAATGACTAGGAAAGTTTTAGTTAGAGACTTACCTAAACTAGAATTCCCACATAACAAAGTGTTTAATCCTTGTCAAAAGGGAAATCAACACAAAGTTTCTTTCAAACCAAAGAAAGAAGTTTCTACTTCTCAACCACTTGAGTTGGTTTACATGGATTTGTTTGGACCATCAAGAGTTTCAAGTTTAAATGGAAAGCACTATTTTTATGTTATTGTAGATGATTTTTCTAGGTATACTTGGGTATAATTTCTTGCTCACAAAAGTTAAGCTTGCTCTTATTTTATCAAATAATCCAAGTCTGTGGAAAACCTTAGTGGACTTAAAATTAAGTCCTTGAGAAGTGATCATGGCTGTGAGTTTAAAAATCAGGAGTTTGAATCCTATTGCTCACACAATGGCTATAGTCACAATTTCTCTGCTCCTAGAACACCTCAACAAAATGGAGTCATGGAAGAAGAAATAGGACTCTTCAAGAAATTGCTAGGAATATACTTAGTGAATATAATTTACCCATTTATTTTTGGGCTGAAGTTGTAAATACAGCTTGTTATACTATTAATAGCGTCTTGATTAGACCTATTCTTAAGAAGACCCCTTATGAACTTTGGATTAATAATAAGTCTAAGGTTAACTACTTCAGAGTTTTTGACTGCAAATTCTTTATCCTTAACACTAAATATAATCTTGAAAAATTTGCCTCCAAGAGTGATGAAGGAATTTTCCTAGGTTACTCAATCTTGAGTAAATCCTATAGAGTATTCAATAAGAAAACCAAATGTGTGGAAGAGTCAGTTCATGTAAAGTTTGATGAAGCTGATCCACATGAACCCAAAACCTCTCCTGAATATATTGAGGAAGATATGTCAATTCTAAACCTTAATGATAATGACAGTGAATCCCCTGTAAAAGTGACTAGTTCTAGGAATCTTCTAAAATCTGTACCTGTTGGGTATGAACAAATAGAAAATCATGAGGAGTCTAGTTTAAATCTTTCTAGAGGTATTAAAACTCTCAAGAATCATTTTTTAGATACTGTAGTAGGCGATTTAAACCAAGTGACACAAACTAGAGATTCTCTAAGAAACCAGGTTGAACATCAAGATTTTCTTTCATAGCTTGAACCCAAAAATATTAATGATGCTATCAATGATGAATTTTGGGTGATGGTTATTCAATAATAATTAAATAAATTTGAAAGAAACAAAGTCTGGGAACTAGTTGAAAGACCCAAGGACACCTTAACAAAAGGCACTAAATGGGTTTTTAGAAACAAAGTTGATTAGTCTGGAAATATAGTTAGAAAAAAAGCTAGATTAGTTGCACAAGGTTATAATCAAGAATAAGGAATAGACTATTAGGATACCTTTTCACCTGTAGCTAGGTTAGAGGCCATTAGGATACTACTTGCTTATGCGGCTCATCTGAATTTTAAACTTTAGCAAATGGATGTCAAAAGTTCTTTTCTAAATAGGTATATAGTTGAGGATGTATTTGTTGAACAACCCCTTGGCTTTACAAATCCCCACTTTTCAAATCTTGTTTTTAAAATTTCTAAAGCTTTTTATGGTCTAAAGCAAGATCCAAGAACTTGGTATGATAGACTTAGCTCCTTTATTATTTCAAAAGGTTTTACTAAAGGAATAACATATCCTACTTTGTTTATTAAAAGGATTTCTAAAGATGTTTTGATGGTACAAATTTATGTAGATGATATAATTTTTGGATCTTCTAAAAATTATTTATGTACTGATTTTTCAAAAATAATGCAAAATGAATTTGAAATGTGTTTAATGGGAGAACTTAAATTTTTCCTTGGATTTCAAAATTTTCAAAATAAAGATGGTATTATTTTAAATAAAATTAAATATACTAAAGACCTTTTAAAACGTTTTGGTTTGGATGGTAGTAAAGGTAGTGATACAAATATGAGTATCACAAGTAAGTTGGATGCTAATGAAGCTAGAGAATCAATGGATCGAACCAACTACAGAGGCATGATAGGGAGTCTTCTCTACCTTAGTGCCAGTAGACCTGATATTATGTTCAGTGTATGCATGTGTGCTCTCTTTCAAGCTAATACAAAAGAATCTCATTTAAATTATATTAAAAGGATTTTCAAATATCTCAAATATACTCCCAACTAAGGACTATTTTATCCAAGAGGACAACCGTTTGATTTAATAAGTTATTCAGATGCTGACTTTGCTGGTTGTAAGATAGATAGAAAAAGCACCTATGGGACATGTCACATGTTAGGAAAGTCACTAGTATCATGGTGCAGTAAAAAACAGAATTCTGTTGCATTATCTACTACCGCAGCAGAATACATTGCTGCTGGTAGTTGTTGTGCATAAATTTTGTGGATGAAACACACTTTACTATACTATGGATATCAATTCAAACATTTCTCTTTTAACTGTGATAACAAAAGTGCTATTAACATTTATAAAAATCCAATATCTCATTCTAGAACAAAGCATATTGATATAAGAAATCACTTTTTGAGAGATCATTATAAAAAAGGTGATATAACTCTGGAGTTTATTGGGACTAAACAGAAGCTTGCTGATATATTCACTAAACCCTTAAATTCTGAGAGAATGAATTACATCAGACATGAACTAGGAATGATAAATTTATAAAACCGATCTTTGTAAAAGTTATCTTTGTAAAACCGATATTTGTAAAACCGATCTTTGTAAAACCGATCTTTATAAAACCAATCTTTATAAAACCGATCTTTCTAAAACCGATCTTTGTAAAACCGATCATTGTAAAACTGATCTTTGTAAAACCAAACTTTATAAAACCAATTTTTGTAAAACCAATTTTTGTAAAACCAATCTTTATAAAACTGATATTTCTAAAACCGATCTTTCTAAAACTGATCTTTGTAAAACCGATATTTGTAAAACCGATATTTGTAAAACCGATCTTTGAAAAACCAATTTTTAAATAACCGATTTTTATGAAACCGATTTTTATGAAACCGATTTTTATGAAACCAATTTTTATGAAACTGATTTTTATGAAACCTATTTTTATGAAATTGATTTTTACGAAACTGATCTTTATGAAACTGATTTTCTTGAAACTGGTCTTCTTAAAACTGATTCATTGACACCGATACATTTAAGGGTTGTTGTGTAAATTCCATCTGCTTTAAGTGAAACAACGTTGTTTTATCTCTTTCACCTTACCGCATTTAAATATTATGTTTTAAAATTTACAATCCCTAAATGATATATTAAGTCCAATCCATCCCGAACTTTCACCTTCTCCATAGACGTAAAGCCTCTTACATTTAGTCACTGTCTCTCTCGAATCTCGACCTCTCAACATAGTTAGAATCCACAACTTCGTGATGGAAAGGACTAAGCGCGAAATAGAAGAGCCTTGAAAATCTCCTCCTGCTAAGCGTCAGAAGGGTGAAACCAATGGGATTGGGAAACCAAGCTTAGAAAGTTGGGTTGTTAGAGCTAAAAAGGAAGTGTTTGCTGAGTGGATTCTGTCAAGAAAGTCTTTTATGATAAAGGTACTAGAATCTCAAGGGTGGATCAGTTGGTTTATCAACAATGAGAGAACCTATTATCCCTAGATTGTTCACGAATTATATAAGCATTTAAGTATATCACTAGATGAAGTTGAGGCAGAAAAGATGAAGTCTATAGTAATGGGAAAGGAAGTGGTTTTCTCTTCTATGGAATGGGCTGAATGCTTAGAGGTACCTCATGAAGGTGTCTATGCTGACTATCCTGGTAATATTCCACCTTCATCAAATTTGTTTTCATATGAAGATGCTCTGAAGGGGCTTACTATAAATTAAGAATCTAGAATAACTGTTGCAAACTAATTTGAAGGAGAAGTGAGATTGCTTTTTAAGTTCATATAACATTAAAATCTTCCCTTGGAAGGGAGATTTCTCTGTGGTGAAATATCAGGATGTGTTCTTGATATTTTTTTTGAAACATGGAATAAAGGTGAATATGTGTAGATATCTTATGGTACATATTTCTGATTTTATTAATCCATCTAAGAAAGTAACATGCTTATACTATCCGAGAATGATTTCTGCTATGTTGAAGAAATTAGATTGTGTGGAAGATAGAGATGAAATGATAACTGCTTGTAGTGGTTTTTGTATTCAAAAATAAATTTGTAAAAGGATGAAAATCTTCTGGAACCCATGGAAGAGATGTTGGGTAGGAGATAAAGAAATACTGTATGAGGAGTTCAATCTGGTTTATCATCCTTCTAGACCAAAGGATCAAGTTGATTCTGGTCTCAAACCTGGAGAAGTTCCTATCTATTCTGATGAGGAAGCTAAGGCTGATGTGCCTAGGGAATAAGGATCTCCTTTTGATGATAGGAGTGATCCTGATATCACTAAAAGTCCAAAGAATATGACTTTTGGACCTGCTAGTCCACCTATGGTACTGCCTTCAAGAGAAACTATTATAGGTGATGAAGAAGAGGAAGAAACTGAAGTTACTGGAGTTGAACGTTATGTTAGCAAATCAGATGAGGAATCTGATGATGATGATGATTATAATGATGATGATGATGGTGATTATGGTTATGATAGAGGATGTGTTGAGAATGTGAGTGACTCTCTAAAAGTGGGACAATAAGTGGTTGACAGATCAAGTGAGGAATCTGTTCATGGAGATGGTGATGGAATAGAGCCTGCTGATCAACAGGCTGATGATCATTGAGATGCTGTACATGAGGATAGACCACTCCATCCCATTGCTTAAAATAAAGATATCATTCAGGAATTGAATGAAATTATGGATTCTAGATAGGAAGAAGAAGATGTAGTTCCACTGCCTCAAATTGAGGAAGTACCTGGTGAAGCTGAAGAAGCTAGAGCTCAGGCAGAACCTGAAGTTTGGTTGGTTCCTGTCCCCAGACAATGTATTATGGATAGATACCAGGATGAATAAATTGGTGATATTGAGGTTATTCTTGAGCCTCAGGGAAGAAGGGTAAGAATTGATACCATTGACCCAAGAGATTGGACCTGTGATAGAGAGTGGAATATTAATCTAGGATATATTTCTTTCGGTTTAGAATATGATTCATATGAGGATATGGTACCTACTCTTCTTGTTCCTCAAGTCCATGCTGACCTAGAGCCTGCTACACCTATTCCACCAGTTGCATCTTTAGTAGTAGAACCAACTGCTTAGTCAGTGCCTAGTAACTATCTCACTAAGGCTGATTTGGAAAAGTTTAATAATGAGATATGTGAGTCTGTGCTAGCTTCAATGGGATCCAGAAATGAAGCCTCCACCTCATTAAGTATCTTAGATGGCGATGCAACATAAATTGAAAGAATTTCAATTCCAGAGATTCAACCGAATATTATTACTACAACATAAACTATTATTAGACACGACACTTTACTGAGAGAAGAAGTAAGAAAGATGAGCAATGAGTTGAATTCCTTGAACTTTGACTTCAATACCTCTTTTAGTGGTGTTATGAAAGTTCTTAGGAACTTGGTAACTCATCTACTTAGTGCAGATTTGAAAAAGTTGAAAGAAGAGTTGGGAAAAATGTTGATTTGCCTATCTAGTTCTAGGAGTAGGAGAGGTATTTTTGCTGATTTATAGTCTCTCAAAGCAATGATGGGAGAGGAAATTCAGAAACTCCAGATTGTTTTAGATAAGGAAACCCTTGAAAAGGAACATAGAAATATATATCTTGTGTACAATATGGTCAAACAATGCACCAATTAAGCCTATTCATATCAAAAGGAAATTTGGGAAAAGGTGGACAATTATTTCACTAAGATATATACCATGCATGATCTCATCAATAGTTTCAAATATCTGGCAGAAAATCTTCGAATTCCCCCAGTCACAGAAGCTTTCAAAAAGAAAGTTCTCCCGTTGAAAGAGTTTACACCTTTACTGAGTAAGTTTATGGAGAATAAGGATGACTTTGAGAAGGCAATGCAATATGGAGGATAAGTCTTTAATGAATTAACAACCTGCTCAAACCATATTTGCATGTTTAGGCTGTGGCTATTGTGGTCCCTCCAACTACTTGAATTGGTACTACCTCTCAGCCTCTTGCTCCAATGACTGTCTCTCAATCTCTTACACATATTCGACTGATCATTACTAAGAAGTCTCCAAGTCGTGTGCTGTTAGAGAGAAGACCTACCCTTGCAGCCACTGTTCCTACCGCTGTTGCCCTGCCTAGTGTTGTCATCCAGTCACCTCCATCCTCTGCCACTACCAAACCTTCTCCTTTGTATCCCTCAGACAAAGGTAAATCTCATATGCATCCCGAACCCTAGTTATGGATTGTCTTTTTTTGATAAGGATTTTTTATTTTTGTTTGGCTTGTACTCTTATGATTTGGAATTAAAATTATTGTGGTATCTCCCTTTTATCCTATTTTTACTTTCTTCTTTTCACTTTTTGTTAATCCCAAAAGGGGGAGAAATTCAGGATGGCATATGAGAAAGGGGGAGAAAGTAAGGATGATGAGAAAACAAGGGTGGCATATACTCTTCTTAATCCATCTAGTGAGGGGGAGATATGTTTTAAATAAATTCTAGCAATGTAAAACTTTAGTTATATTGGACAAGTATATTCAACCATGATTATTCTATATATTTTCATATATTCCATAATTTATGATTATCAAAAAGGGGGAGATTGTTGAACCCTTCATGATATTTTATTTTTCATAATCACAAATAAGGTCAACATAAAGATTCATATCTTTCATTCCAATTTTAATATCTATATGTGAATCAATTTTGTCAAACAACAACATATACTTTACTAAGTCAATTGCTTATAAGTCATGAATCAATATGTTTACAAGTGTATTTTTACATATACTTTGATTAAAAATTCATATTGTAATGGTATATGCAAGACATACTCTTTACAATCTTTATTAAACTGAAGCTCGACTCACCGAAGAATGACGGACCGAAGCCAACACACTGAAACTGATGCCAACACACCGAAACTGAAGCCAACACACCAGAACTTAATATGGCACACCAAAACTGAAGTATAACAGACCGAAGTTGAAACAACAAAGATAACACACCGAAGATGACAGACTAAAAAATTATAGACCGAAGAATGACAAAACGAAGTATGACACACCGAAGTACGACACACCGAAGTATGACATAATGAAGTCGACACACTGAAGTATGATAGACCAAATTCGACACACTGAAGATTAAAGACTGATGTTATCAAACCAAAGACAACAGACCAAAGATTACTCACCGATTGATATAAATTATTGCTTCAATTTTATTAATTCAAATTTATTTCTAATGGTCATATGTAGACAAATTAATGTTTCTGAAATTATTTAATGTTGTCTGTATGAAAATCCATAGACAAGTACGAGGTACATGAATGTGTGAAGATCGTTATTTCTAGAGGATTGTGGAGTATAAAAGGACCTCATCTTTTACGATAAAGATATGATGATGAGATAGTAGAAGTACATGCTGAGACACAGACTGTGCGAATACCAAAAGAGAAGACCTAAGAGATTGAGATTACAAGAAGACTCTAACAAGCTATCTTCACCAGAAAGGATTCAATATACATAGAGACATTAAAGAGCTGAACCATTGTATTTCGTGAAGCTGGATTACAGAAACTACCATACTCTATTTTGAATACATCTTCCAGAAGAAGACTCAAATACTAGTTTCTCAACATTCATTGAGTCTAGAGCCTCACTTCACAACACATAGAGAATTCTTAACTATATTTTCATCCTTAACTCTGTTGTGTTTTATATTTTCTATCTAAGTAGTGTGAATATTTATTTGTATAACACACACTGTCTCCTGAGCATAACTGGAGGATATAAAACTATCCTCATACTCAGTCACTTATTTCTATTTTTCCCACGAATAACTATGGTAGAGGTCAAGTTTGACTTGGGCAGCCTGGTGTGCTGATGTGAAGCCCGATCCAGGGTGTGGATCAAAAGTTTATTTATATAAACTACTTAGTGTTAGGTGATCAACAAGTGGATAGGATTAAGTCTCTACTTGAGACTGAATCTCTTTTTTACATTTTTGTGCTAATCTTAAATTACTCTGTTTTGTTTTATCCTCTATTTATATTTTCTAAAACATAAAAGTGTTTTTTTCTTACACCTTGATAGTTATTTTTGGTTACTGTGTGTATTTTTTTAATTCATTAAACTCATTTCAAAAGTTTAATTAGTGTTATACACTAATTTATCTAAGGAATAATCACCCTTTGAGAAACCTGTTGACCAATTGAACATTTACATTTCTACTAACTAAATTAACTGGGATGTTTTTAAAATTGGGGGTTTTCTTAAGCATAAAGTTTTTTAAAATAGAAATTTTAAATTGTAACTCAATTCAACCCCCTCTTGAGTATCCAATTCTACCAACAATATTTTTATTGAACGCTTGGTGAGACCCTACTAGGATTTTATATCACACCCTACCCATATCTTCAGGCATTTTTAAATTTCATTCTAATAGGTTTGAGTAAGGGGAAAACACCACTTAGAGGTGGTAGTTGTTGTTTAGTCCTCTGGTTTTAGAGTGATATGTTCATATGGAATTGGGTTTCTTTATCTTTCAGTTTTCTAGTACCTTGTTATTTTACTTTGGGTTTATATACCTATTTGACCTATGAAACTATTATCTCTATGGAGTTTTCTTTTGACCATACTGACTTGTATATGTTTCTTCAATTGTTTCTGTAGAAAAACTATCCCCACCATTATCTTGTATTATTACAGGTGCTAGTATCAAACCCATGTGGATCAGGAACACCCTTTAGGATATATTAGTGAAAACTCGGGTATCAAAGTACTAGGGTATCTAGGATAGTTCATGAAATAGTGGTATCAAAGGTGTAATTTAAGAATATTTCCTTAATGTTAGTATGTAATTTGAAATCTTATTGGGATTTAGTAGGTTGTTGTGAGTGATTACTTGACTAGATATCACTATAATGATCCTTAAGTAACCAGGGGTAGTTTAAGAAATGCATATTGAGGATTAGTTTTAGTCTTTTACCTAATTTTTATTTGGTTAGTTAAAATCCAAATATTGATTATATATCTGCTGGGATTATTTTTCTTTATTTCTCATGTTTGAGTATTGATATTTGTAATGGTCTAATGTCTTCAATGTTATCTATTGATGTTGTGTAGCAATATGCCTCCAAGAAGATGTGTGAATGGGATCCAGAATGACGATTCTAATGAATCATAGTGATAAAATCTTCCTGTGTGCTAGAATCTGGTCATGGTTATAGTGCATGTTGTCCATGATCTGAGACATACAACTGCACCCATTCCTATTCAAACACCAGCTGTGGAACCTTAGAGGGATGAATTTTGGATTCATGCTTAAAAATTACTTCACCAGAATCCACTGGGGTTATAAGGCTAAAACGATCATCAATATAATAAGTATTGGTTGACAAGATTTTAAATTTTATCTGAGTTCTATGAAACACCTGATTATATCAAGGTGAAATGATCCACCTTCAAGCTAGAGGGACCTATCAGGAGACGTTGGGACATAATAGTGATGAAAAATAATCATGAGGATTATAGTGGAAGTAATTTAAATCACTTTTCACCAAATA
The DNA here is from genome assembly GCA_963277665.1 of Viscum album. NCBI lineage: Eukaryota > Viridiplantae > Streptophyta > Magnoliopsida > Santalales > Viscaceae > Viscum > Viscum album. The sequence continues at coordinate 2,126,203,916 of OY728140.1, forward strand.
ATTATATCTATAGTCTATGGTGTTGTTTAAGGATATAGAGTTTTTAAAACTCGAGCATTCTAATAGGACCGTGAAAGAATATAAAAATCACTTTACCGAGTTTGTGCATTTTCATCTAAGATTATATAAAATGAGAAGATGAAGACTTTAATATTTGATATGGGACTTCAATATGATATTTGTTACTAGGCTTTCTTACTGAATATCCCTTCTTATGATGATGTTCTAGATAGAGAGTTGATGGTTGAGATGGACCTGAATGGTAAGTTAGAGTTGACAGGAGTTTCTTTTTCTCTAAGTAGCAGTTATGTGAGTTCCTTCAAAGGGGAAAGAGAGTGTGATGACTCTTGTGGTGGTTCTTGATAGTAGGGTTATTCTAGACTTATTACAGTATCAGAAAGAGGCCCTTTTATTTTCTACTAGTGTGGAAAGTCTGGGAACTCGAAATGGGTATTCACTGAGGGACCCAAGATATGTGGTTCCTAGGAATGTTCTGGTCACCTGTAGAAGTCCTATCATATCTATTCTTCTCCCCATAGTGGCATAGGATCATCAGTTCCAAAAATAACTATGGTGCAATGATATGATTTACAAAAAAATGTTTTCCAGCCACAGAAATCCAGAATGAAGCTTCTTCACATAGTGAAAGAGTCTCTAGAGGAAGTAGATAAGGGTCTAGTGACTATGAGAGGTATCGACACTATTGCCTCATCTTTGGTGAATGCTTTATTTGATACAGGTGCATCTCATTCATTTATTTCAACCTCTACTGTGATAATGCTAAATATTTATATGGATATTTTATATTATGCAATGGTTATTACTACACCCCTTGGAACAAAGAGAGTGAAGGTTCTCTGTTTTCCTACTTATGTCTTCTTATTACTAGAGATTGATATTGCTTGGGATTTCCTAGTTCTCAACACGAAACCTCTTGATGTCATATTCAGGATGGATTGGATCATTGATAATAAATCATAAATTGATTTCTATCTTTGTTGTATCACCTTTACTACACCTATTGGGGTTATTTGTATCTTTCAAGGAGAATGAGACCCAATATTGAGTAGAGATAGACCCTCTTATCCATAGTTATAGAAATTAATATTAGTGTTTTCTTTTGATCCGTAGTGGCAATCCATGACCAGTGATCTCCCTCAAGTTTTCATCAAGTTTCTTAATATTTTTATTTCTGAATTCATAGGTTTTCCACCAGTAAGGGAGGTATATGTTTCTGTTGATTTAGTACTAGGTAATCATCCAAAATATATTCATTCTTAACACATGGAACTAGCTTAAATGAAAGAGTTGAAGACTCATTTGGATGATTTTTTAGTGAAAGACTTTATATTCCTGAGTGCGTCACCTTGGGTGGTGCCTGTTCACTTTGCTAAGAAATAAGATGGGTCACTTTTCCTTTGTGATGATTACTGAAAACTCAACTAAGTTACGATAAAGAATAAATATCCATTTCAATATATGGATGATATTTTTGAATAATTGAAAGGGGAAAAGTGGTTCTTGAAGATTTATCTTCAGTCTGGTTATTATGAGTTGAGATTAAAAGAATCTTACATTCAGAAACCGCCTTATGGAGTAGGTATGGACATCATGATCACCTTTTCATGCCATTTGGTTTAACCAATGATCCTATAGTCTTATGGATTTAATGAATACGATTTTACATGAGAATATTGATACTTTCATGGTAGTCTTTGTGGATGACATCCTTTTTTTACTCTAAGTCAGAGGAGGATCGTGTACCTAATTAGAGATAAGTTTTCAAATTGTTTATAAATCACTAACATTATGCCAATATATTGAAATTTTATTTTTGGATTAGGGAATTAATGTTCTCAAAACATGTGGTGTTGGAAAATAGTATATTATTTTATCTTGATAAGGTGAAGGATGTTATTAAATGGGTGTAACCATGTATTTTTTTGAGATTTAGGGATTCTTGAGTTTATCTGGCTATTATCAGCTATTTTAAAGGAATTATCAAAGTTGGATTCTCCGATGATAGCTCTAACTCATAAGGTTGTAATGTTTTCTTGGGATAAAAAATGTCATAGTTCTTTTTTTGAATTAAAACAACTTTTGACTACTACACTGGTTTTGACTCTTCTAGAGGATGGACATGGATATGAGGTCTTCTATGACACATTAGGTTTGGGTTTCAACTACGTTATTATGTAGGGTGATCATTCCATCGCTTATGGCTCTCGGAAGATTAGGAAACATGAGAAGATTTACTTGACCCATGACCTTGAACTCATATCCATGATGTATGTACTTAAGAGTTGGCGACATTACCTTTTTAGAGAAATTTTTACCATGTATTCCAACCATAAGATATTGAGTTATATATTCTCTAAAAAATATTTGAATCTCTACCAGAGGCATTGGGCGGAATACATGAAATATTTTTTACTTTGACATTTCCTATACCCCAGGTAAAGGGAATGTCATCTTAGATACTTTGTATAGGAAAATTTTGACCCAAGCTATTAAAAAACCATCAAAATAGTAGAACTTGATGAATCATTTTTCACAATTACATATTGGAGTATGGGAAAAAGGGATTGAGGTTACTTTGGCTAGTTTTTAGTTGACCTACACTTTTCTTGAGATGATTCTTCATAAAAAACATCTTGATGACGAGGTTTGTGGCATTAAATACTCTATTTATATTAAGGAGACCATTGTTGAGTGGTTATTCTCTATGGAGGGTATTCTATGTTTTTGAAATAATTTTTTTGTGACTTTATCAGTAAGAAAAACTATGATGGGGGACTTCTATAATTTCTAGTGGGAAGTGTGACTAGGAACCATGAATATTTTCAATGACATGCAACGATAATTCTGGTGGCTAGGTATGAGACTTGGAATTAATAATTTTTTATCTCATTGGTAAATATGCCAGCAGGTTAAGGCTCAACACCAAAAAAATTAAGGTTTTCTTTATCCAATTTCATTTTTGACTTCGATGTGGGATGAGATCTCTATGAATTTTTTGTTGGGTTCCAACATACCTAGAGGAAGAAGATTGTAATATGGGTTGTGATCAATAGGTTGAACAAATCAGCTCACTTATTTCCCATTCATGATACAACCAAATTTTAGGAGTTGGTAAATATCTATATTAAAGAGATTATTTGATTGCATAATGTTCCATATGCTATAGTATCTGATATGGAAACTTAGATTACTTATCACTTTTGGAGAGGCCTTCAGGAGGCATTGGGATCTCAAGTTCATTTGAGTACGACATACCATTTATAGTCAGATAGATAGAATGAGAGGGCCATACTGATTCTTGAGGATATTATTAAATCTTAAATTATTTAATTTGGTGAATATTAGGATAACAATTTGGTATTGTTTGAGTTTTATTATAATAATAGTTATTAGTCTATGATCAGGATTTTTCCTTTTGAGGCCTTGTATAGACAGACTTGCAAATCGGCATTGTGTTTTTCGAAGATCGATGAAAGTTACTTGGTTGGACTGAGCTTGGTTCAAGAGATGATAGAAATGATTCAGTTTATTAATAAGATAATTTTAGTGGAACAAAGTCAATATAAGTATTTTTGTGATTGTCATTATAAACTGTTGGAATTTTTAGTTGCTGATTAGGTGTTCTTGAAAGTTTTACTTGGTTTAGGTCACTAATGGCAAGGGTGGTAAGGAAAACTTACTCCTATTTTTTAGGATTTTTTTGTGGTTGTTGAGAAGGTGAGGTAAATGGATTTTCTTTTAGAACTTTTACTACATCTGATGTCTATACATAATGTGTTCCATGTAACACAACAATGATAGTATCTTTTTGATCCATCTCATGTTCTAGGTTAGAGTGATCTTTACGTCTATCCTAATTTATCCCTGACTGAGAATCCAATTAGGATAGTTGATTTTGAAAAAATGGTACTTCGTGGGAGAATGATACCTTTGGTTCGAGTGCTATGTGAGCACAGTTTTTATACTCATGAGACTTGGGAGAGGGAGAGATTTATGAGAGATAAGTGGCCTCATCTATTTGTAATGGAGAATTCTTGATAGTTTTTCTGGGGAGAGAAATCTTTTATAGTGGGGAGGTTGTAACATCATTTTACTATTTTTAGGTACTCCTTAAACCATATTTTAATCATGCTTTGGTTGGGGTTCATCTCAGTTATTTTTAGGAATAAATTTAAAATTTTTGGAAGGATCTTGGGTTATGTACGGTTGGCGCATGGTTTTCCCAGATCATGCGCCCTACTAGTGAAAACCATGAAAATCCAAGTAGTGAGGGTTTTTACAGTTGGTGCATGGTTTAAAAAAGTGTGTGCCCAACTAGTACAAAATGTGCACCCCTTTATAGGGGTATATGGTTTGGGGGCACAATTTGAAAAACCATGCAACCCTGCCCAGATAACCGTGTGTGTGAGTTTCTATTATTTTTAAAAATGTTTTAAAATTACCAAACCCCTCTTTTTTACCTCCTTATCAGACCTATCTCTACATATATTGATTTAAATGGTTAAAAATCCTCTCAAGGACCCTTTTTTGATCCTTGGAACTCCTTTTTAGGTGGATCTAAGTGCGGTGAATCATGTTTGATCTTCTTCGGGTTTGTAAATATTATCTTCTTAGTCTCTCTAAATATATTCCAATCTCTTACTTAGGGATGTTAGATCTCCATGTTGTTGAATGATCTAATCCCCATTGTTTTATATCTTGAATCTAATTTTTATTCTTAGATCTCTGTTGTCGGTGTTCTTCATTGGAGTTTCCCATTGCAGGCATTGTGAGACGTGATCTCTTTGTTTTGGTAGGTGGTTATGTATAAGTTTTCACAATTGATTTAACCCAAAATTGATTTATTTAAATTAAATCACATTCAATTGGATTATGAAAAATATGATTCACATTGAATTGGGATTTGAAATTTCTTTGGTATGAAAATTGGGGAAAACCCCCAATTCCAGTGAATTGGGGTGTGATTTGGACTTGATATAAATTTTGGAATTCGATTTATTAAATTGATTTTTATAAATGGATTAAAATATTTTTATAATAAAATTGGATTGTTTTTATCCCAAAAAAAGAATAAATTTATTAAAAAACCCTATTATGGGTTTTAAATAGAAATTAGAAAATAAAAATTGAAAATGAGGCAATTATATTTTGAAATGTTTTTGAAATAATTTTCCCATTATTGATTGTTATTTGAGAACATGAAAGACTAGGTAGTTAGTGAGTTATTAGGGACAATCAATCTAGGATGGAATTTACCTAGGAACATATCAATTTTTTACAACTCTAACATAAACCCATTGGAAAATCTTATCCTCAGTAGGATATTGATTAGTCCTCTCTAACCAGTGTCTAAGGGACAATGTGCACATTATTATTAACACTATATGAGTGTGTGAGGACCCCATAACCTGGAACCATCATACCTCTTTTAATATAACCGTGTTTCTCATTTGTAATTTTTTATATATATATTCCATTATTTTTAAAATTTATTTACACATGACTTATAAATTTATATAAATCATTTTGTATAAAATGTTTATTAAGCCATTGCATGAAATATTTACATCAATTGAAATGTAAATCATGTTTTGTTTTAAATATTATCTTTAATCCCATACATTTTTTATTAAAATTTAAAGCATTATTTGGTTAATTATTGTGGTATCTTATTCTGAAACATTTGGTGAGACCCTACTAGGATTTTGTCTCACACCCTACCTATGAATTTATGTGTTTTTAGATTTCTTTCTATGTGGTTGAGCAAGGGGAAAGAACCACTTGTAGGTGGTAATTGTTGTTGAATCCTCTGTTCTTGGATTTCTATATCCATAGGTTCTTGTTTTTTTTATCTTTCAATTTTTTGGTACTTTACGGTTGTAATTTCGGTTTATATACCTATTTGAATTTTGATACTATTATATATGTTGCGTTTTCTTTAGATCATATTGAATTGTATTTGTTTATTCTTCTATTTATGTATAAAACCCATTCCCACATTTATCTTGTATGATTCCAGGTTCTAGTCACCAACCTATAGAGATATAGAACGCCCTTCAGGATATGTTAGTGTTGGCTTGGGTATCTGGGTACTAGGGTATTTGGTCTGGTTCATGATACTCAAGATCTCTATACCCCCTCTTCCCTCTAAATATTCCCTATATCCTCCTCTAATTTAACTATAACTATTTGGGTTCATTGTTTTGGAAAACAGAAGGTAAGTCCATGAAATTCCTAAACTATTTATTTTTTCTTATTATATATTTCCTTATCATTGGATGTTACCCATATTTCCTAAATTATATGGTTTTTAGAACTTCTAAAACCTTTGGGTTTCCTTTGATCTAGATACTATGGGTGATAATACTTGGTGAATCAAAGATAACACCATTGTTTTGTTTATTATTCTCTTTATAAATCACAAAAATATAAATACCCATATCTTTCTGGTTAATATTGGTCTAAGTGGTTTATAGTGGAATAATCCTTCCTCTTAGACACTAAGGAGTTCACAAAATCTATGTTTCATAGGAATACCCATCTTTTCTATCATACTAAATCAAGTGAATGTTTGGAATTGATATAGAAATAAGTGGGTTTAATTAAATATTAATTTTTTAGTAATGAATGAATCATGAATTTTCCTTTCATAAATTTTAAAGTATATTTGTACTTTCTTTTAAATTACAATTTTTATAAAAATTACATGAGTTATTTTCATCCTTATTTTTCAATATTAGTTACCTTGTGATTGTTCACAAATTATAAAGCCTTATTTCTTCCTTTAGTTATTTAAAATAGTGGTTTAAATATGATATATGTATATCTATAAAGTGATTAGAGTATTCTTCCACGTATTGATATTTGAGTTGGTGTATGATTGTTAAATGCTACTTGATTAATGTTAAGTGTAATAGAAGGTGTATTTGGTTACTTTGTATACTTTTCTAGTAGATTCAGACTGGTTTCTAGATTGGTGATTGGATGGATTCTCAGTTATCTAAATTTTTATACCTTTACCCCATTACACAAGATAGGATTGGGCGCCAACTTGGACTATCCTTTCCTATGTCCTACAAGATAATATTATTTTCTATATTTTTATACATATACATATGGATGTAATTGTCTATAATTTTTTACTTCCTCTAGAATAACATAAATACTATGCTATTCTTGATGTAGGGAAGTGAAGTTAAGGACCCTCTCGGTATAGGTAATTATTTATTTCAATTGAAAATTATATGATTTATAATATTCCAAGAATGATGGTTTCTTTGTTCTTCATTTACATTATCTATATATTGATTCCTTGTAGCACCCCAAGATTTCATAGTGTGTTAGTTCTTCAAAATAATTCAATAACTTTCACTACATGAAACACCAAGTTCAAGCACACCATGACTTACCAAACAAGCCGTTCAAAAGAGGTTATGAATAGTATTAGATAAATTTTAATGTTTATATAATCCTTATAATTTTAGAATCCATATTATGAGTTTCTTAGATATAATGCAAGAACAAATTCATTTTCAGTATTTCACTTTTATCAACTTTAATAGTGAACCCTTTTTAAATACTATATTTTAAACTTTTTGACTAAATGGGGACATCAAAAATTTAAAATGAAACATCCCAAGCTTCAACGGTACGCTTCTCTTTGAATAATGTGATAGCGTGTGTTGTACGCAACACCGAGTTCTAACACACCATAACTAATCAAACTAGCCGTTATGAATAGTAATACCTACTTTTTGAAATTATATATATTTTATATTTGAAAATGGACTTCATTTTTGGATTCGGAATATCGAATTTAGCCTAAGGTGAAATTTTGGTACATTTCGGATAACTTTCATATTTTGATGAATAGTGAAAATTACTAAGTTTTAATTAAAAACAACTTTTTTAATCAAAATAATTAATAGTGATAAATTATGAATTTGAGTGGTTTTAAAGTATATTTAGAATATATTTTTACCATTTAATATAATTTTCGTCATTGGACATAATTTTACAATTAAACCGAACATAAACGAGTGTCAATCTTTTGATAGTTATTATCTCTTAAAAACACACTTTTTGTTTTGACAGCGGGAATTAATTTTAAATTAATTTCTGCCACTTCTGTGTTTTGAATTTAGGAAAATGGATTCCATATTTGGAATCAGGATGTTCAAATTGTGTAAATAGGTAACTTTTATTTTTAGATATTTTGAATAGTTACTGTGGTAAATATTTTATTTACCATGGTTAAAGGGTAAATCCGGTAAATAAGGGTTAAAAAATAATATTATAATAATACAAAATTACCCTAAAACGTGTCCTAAACTTATTGGTGGACACATACCCGACCATGGGCATCCTTGGGTCAATTTGGGGACCCCTTGGAGCCACTTGTATGTGGTAGGGACACATTATATTAATAAAGTTAAAATAAAAATAAAAATGGAATAAGCTTACATCTTTTAGAAGAACAATTTTTACATAGGGTTATACATGTTGGATTTTCGATTATAAATATTCATTAGAAAGATAAAACGATTTCCTACATGATGATATTTTATTTATAATTTTTAGACATCAAATAAGTTAAATTATTAATGACACAATAATGATGCAATGTTTACCTCATTAATAAATCATTGAAATAAATAATATTATAATGATTAAAATATTATCTAAAACCTGTCCAATTCTTATTGGTTGATGTTATTTAGAATATAAGTCATCTTATCTTCGACCTCAATGATTTTTGGACCATTATAAACCGAATATAATTATATTATAAAGTAATACTTTCACTCTTTCCTAAAGAGCCCCTCCTCTCCCTTATAAAAGGAGACCACTTCTACTCATTCCTCACACCTCTAAAGCCACTTGGCTCGTCCAAACTCTGCCCAACTAAGCTCCCCACATCACTCTACTCCTCCTTGAAGCTTCCCCTTAGGCATAAAGCATTTCAACAAGTCCTTTGGTTCTAACCAAAGTGAGTTACCTAAATTAAAGGTAACGATTTCTCTTAAATTATTTTCATTTATTTTGCTTCTCCAACCCCCAAACTCTTTTTATTTCCTTTCTTTTGTAACAACACCAGTATCCTCAATATACTAGGATGTTGTTATAATATGGATTCAAAATACACATACACACAACTCCATCTAATGGATGATGAACATAATGTTTCTGTGGATGACAAACTAACGCCTCACGAAACGATGATTGTTCAAATACATCTTACCGCCTCTCATGGTGGCCATTATGATGGAACTGTAATTAAATATGATATTAATGATATATATTTTATATATAAGCTTCTGTAATTCCATTTTATTTCATACCATTATTCGTTTCATGTTGTATATACATACGATAATTTCATTTGAGGAAGTGCGGACTACCGCCCCCTTAAAATGATATGACTCGTTCATACCACACATGGAACGTATAAAGGATGGTGTTAATGAACTTAAGTAACATATATAAAATATTATATTATACTGGAATAGTAATATACCTATGTATCATTTGGATTCAATTCTTTTAAAATAAAAATTAAATGGAAGTAGCGTTCGTGCGTACGTACGGACTACCATCTCCACGAACGCGGTGAGATCCATCCTCCATCGTATCCATTCAAGTCTTATTCTCATTTTAGGGTTAAAAATAATGTTAATATCATTATGATTATGAATAAGATTTAATCTATCCATTACAAACATGTCTTACGTAACCAAACATTTAAGAAGAACGAACCGATTATCACCTGAAACGACGATAATACTAAGATATTATTAATAAATCAATGTTAATAGATCATATATGATATCATATTAATGTATATGATTCTTTTATAATTTAATAACAATTATTTCACTATTATACAGGAGGTTAACCTACCCCAACCAAGGAAAAGTACAAGGTAAGGGTTATTTCACAATCTCTTCATTATCCGAGGTTGTATTATACGTAATAATCTACTGGGATCTCTTTATCATCCACATCCATGTTTCTTCGAAATGTATTTCAAAACATTTTTACTATTTACAAGAATATGGGTTAAAGTCATTTATACCCTTGTTTTACTTTTTATAAGAGGTTTATAAAGGAATCTTTCCGTCGTTTTCAAAACGAGGTCCTTTTTAACCTTTTCGACAGAATTGAGGTAAGAATGTTTTTTTTAACTTATACGGCGGGTGCGGTTATTTTCCGCCGTTATAAAATCGTCGAAGCTTCCCATACAAGATTATAAGAATATTTTCAAAGAAAATGTTTTATTTTATATGGATCTTAAATGATTTCAAAATAAAAGGAGATACTTCTTTAAAAAGAATTTTGATTTCATCTATGTCAACATCCTTTGATGGATTTTAAGATTATTTGAAGTTGATTTATTATGATACAAAACTTCTATATTGTATTGAAGGTTTTGTGATATGTTTGACTGTGGATGTGCTATTTTTATACCATTCATAGTTTATGGTGAAATTATTGACATTTCGTATGCTAGTTCTAATACGAATGTTTATGTTATGTTTAAACCTTTTCATATGGGAATGCATTGGACTCAATAAGTGAAGGGTGGAGCCCTCTATAGCTCCTCGATGCATCGGTAGGTCTCATGAGACAAAATAGTGTCTTGGCACAAGGCCTTGACAAAATCTTATTTGTAGTCTTGGCACGAGGCCTTGACTATGTGGTTATGACAGTCTGGCATTATGCATTCCAACATTATGAATATGGTTATTGATTTTTGCATGAGATTATTCGATTAGTAGAATATCCATGTGAATAAGTAAATGGCATTATTTCATTTTACTTTTTCCATACTATGTTGAAGTTCAATTTTAAAAGGCTTTTGTTTTAGTAATTCATTGCCTTAAATGTTTATGCTTATTTTGAATGTTCCGCTATATTGTTATCCTTACTGGGCATTTGATCTCACCCCTTTTCTATGTTTTATTTTTCCCAGGTAGTGAAGAAGTAAATTATGAATGACTTGGAGGGATATTATGAGGGGTTAATAGTGTGGATATGAAGACTTTGTTGTTGTAGTAGTTTTTCACTTTGAAATGTAATGTAAAACTTTATGATTATATCTAGTGTTTCCAAGGCTACTAAACCAATCGGTCTTTCGGGATTTGATCTTTCTTGTGATCATGCCAATGTTATGTAATAATGCACCGACTCTGGGTAGCTGGGGTCGGGGCGTTACAGTTGGTATCAGAGGAAGTTTAGTACAAACCTTGGAAACTAGATTTAGATAAACTCTGATTAGAGCACGTAGACCTAAGATGAACTTTGAGGATTAGTATAGAAGAACTTCCTAGAATTTTGGTATTGTAGAGATTTTGTGAGTTTTCCGAGAAATACATCCCTGTCTGGATACGAGCAGGTAGAGGCGGCTCTGACACAGATGTACCTAGGGGTAAAACCCGAAAACACCGCTTTGAGCTAGACTCGAACGGGAACTGGTGCACGACAACGGGCCTTGCTGCACTCTTGGTTACGACACTCCCGGGGGATATGCTTAGGATAACTCTCATTTTCTTTACATATCATTTTGAAGGGATTATGAGTATATACATCCTCAAAGAAAACATTCTTATGATTATGGATTATATCCATAAATAGTTCAATTTATGTTAAGTGTTTTATAAGTATGGGATTATGTGTTTTGATTCATAAACTGATCTAGTTTATGCCATGGTATAGAAATGGCGCCCAGTAGAAGGAATGAGAACTCCAGAAATACACATGATTCAAAGAGAAGGAAGGATCATATCTTTCATGGTCTTAAGCTAGAATTTATAAGAGAAATATTCTCCCATGTATTATCATCATATGAAGAAATAATATCATGTGTTGATAAGATATGTAAAGAGTTTACTGAGTCCTATGGCTTTGAAGGGAAGCTAGAGAAGAAAAGGATGGAAGAGAGAAAGATGGATAAAGGGAAGAGGGAAAAGAAGAATTTTCCCATATGTGGTAACTGTGGAAAGAAACACCCTGGAACTTGCCTGAAAGGAATGGGAGTTTGTTATAAGTGTGGAGGAAAAGGGCACAAAGTACGTGACTGCAAGGGTAAGAAAATGGTTTCAAATGTACAATGCTTAATTTGCAAGGAGTTTGGACACTACGCGAACCTATGTCCCAGTCATCAGACTATGACGCAAATGATGCTATTGGATAATAATCAAGTTATGATACTACCACAGATGAAGAGGAATGATTAGAGTTCTTATGTTGATTATGTCAATTGAGTGTTGTATCAACAATGTACTTGTTATAATAATTATGGAGTATATAAGGATTGTACTGCAGTACTATTTCATTAAGGACTTGAGATTGTGTGGAACAAAGAAAAGTGACTCAATAGCAGGATAAATTTTTGGAAAATATATGGTTGAGAGAATGATAAACCATAATATAGTTCTGATACCGAGGTAGTGATTTTCGAATAATACATGATTATTTTGGAAAAAAATATATTGGATATTCTTGACTACCTTGGAACTGATTAATGATTTGTATATTCCATCATTGTTGGGGTTTAAAATTTTTTTGGATTGATGAAGTATATCCAACATTCTATATGGAATAAGGGAGCATGAATGTAATCAATAAGGAATATGGTAATACCTGATGAAGGTATTCATATGCTATTACGGGGTAAAAAGGATCTATATTATGTTTAACTTCCTTATAAATGTTAGACTGTGAGTTTAGACAGAAGTATTTTGGATAGTTCTAGTTTGGATTATTTTGGATTGCCATAAAAGGACAACCCGGAGGTCGGGCGGCAACCCGTCGCGTCCGGCAAGGCTGCGAGACTTGAACCCGCAACCGAAGGGCGACAAGGGTGTATCACCTACCACTGGACCATGAGATGTCCTGGATTAAATAATGTAGTTTTTATTAAAAGATCATGTAGATGAATTATAAATTCATTTATTTTGGAACCCTATACGAATAGTGTAAATAGAATTTTTTTTACATTCTATTATCTTTTAGAGTGAAAGATGAGTTTGTGGTAGAAATTTATTAATGGATAAAACTCTAATTATAAAGTAAGTATATCTCCTTATGATCTTAGCCAATCTCATAAAAAAATTCCTCAATATTAAGAAAAGCAAATTAGAACAAAAATGTTTTCCTAGATGGTACCTTAAATCATCACTAATTTTTGGCTTTGGGATTGTTGGCCTTTTTTATAGCCATGTTCTCTACCACTCTCCATCAGATAATTGATGGTTATATTTTTCTTCCATATCCATATTTTCCTACATGGAACCCTAGTATGTGTTATTTTCGGTAATCTTCATACTTTCGACTCTTTATTTTAAATAGAGGCCTCATTAATTCATTTTTCGATGTGGGATTTCAACTAAGATATTTTGAAACGTCAAAAATGTGTTATCCTAATACCATATGTTTTGTTGAACCGATGGTATTTAAAATCATCATAGATTGATGAATTTAAGGACCTCAATTTTATACTTGTTTGTGATTGATGACATCAATCACTACCTATAAATATTTACGTTTTTCCTCCAATTATATGTCTCAAATTGCCACCAATGTTCTCCTAATCGAGATCATAATTTGGTGGTGACCCTTTCATTTCTCTTTTCCTCATATTAAGACTAAATTTTAGTAACCCAATTTCCGATGTGGGGTTTCCCACAAATATATTATCTATTTTCAACCTTTTATTTTCGAAGAACAATTTCAAATTGCGAGGACGCAATTTATTGAAGGAGGGGAGAATGTAACACCCCAAGATTTCATAGTGTGTTAGTTCTTCAAAATAATTCAATAACTTTCACTACATGCAACACCAAGTTCAAGCACACCATGACTTACCAAACAAGCCGTTCAAAAGAGGTTATGAATAGTATTAGATAAATTTTAATGTTTATATAATCCTTATAATTTTAGAATCCATATTATGAGTTTCTTAGATATAATGCAAGAACAAATTCATTTTCAGTATTGCACTTTTATCAACTTTAATAGTGAACCCTTTTTAAATACTATATTTTAAACTTTTTGACTAAATGGGGACATCAAAAATTTAAAATGAAACATCCCAAGCTTCTACGGTACGCTTCTCTTTGAATAATGTGATAGCGTGTGTTGTACGCAACACCGAGTTCTAACACACCATAACTAATCAAACTAGCCGTTATGAATAGTAATACCTACTTTTTGAAATTATATATATTTTATATTTGAAAATGGACTTCATTTTTGGATTCGTAATATCAAATTTAGCCTAAGGTGAAATTTTGGTACATTTCGGATAACTTTCATATTTTGATGAATAGTGAAAATTACTAAGTTTTAATTAAAAACAACTTTTTTAATCAAAATAATTAATAGTGATAAATTATGAATTTGAGTGGTTTTAAAGTATATTTAGAGTATATTTTTACCATTTAATATAATGTTGGTCATTGGACATAAATTTACAATTAAACCGAACATAAACGAGTGTCAATCTTTTAATAGTTATTATCTCTTAAAAACACGCTTTTTGTTTTGACAGTGGGAATTAATTTTTAATTAATTTCTGCCACTTCTGTGTTTTGAATTTAGGAAAATGGATTCCATATTTGGAATCAGGATGTTCAAATTGTGTAAATAGGTAACTTTTATTTTTAGACATTTTGAATAGTTACTGTGGTAAATATTTTATTTACCATGGTTAAAGGGTAAATCCGGTAAATAAGGGTTAAAAAATAATATTATAATAATACAAAATTACCCTAAAACGTGTCCTAAACTTATTGGTGGACACATACCCGACCATGGGCATCCTTGGGTCAATTTGGGGACCCCTTGGAGCCACTTGTATGTGGTAGGGACACATTATATTAATAAAGTTAAAATAAAAATAAAAATGGCATAAGCTTACATCTTTTAGAAGAACAATTTTTACATAGGGTTATACATGTTGGATTTTCGATTATAAATTTTCATTAGAAAGCTAAAAATATTTCCTACATGATGATATTTTATTTATAATTTTTAGACATCAAATAAGTTAAATTATTAATGACACAATAATGATGCAATGTTTACCTCATTAATAAATCATTGAAATAAATAATATTATAATGATTAAAATATTATCTAAAACCTGTCCAATTCTTATTGGTTGATGTTATTTAGAATATAAGTCATCTTATCTTCGACCTCAATGATTTTTGGACCATTATAAACCGAATATAATTATATTATAAAGTAATACTTTCACTCTTTCCTAAAGAGCCCCTCCTCTCCCTTATAAAAGGAGACCACTTCTACTCATTCCTCACACCTCTCAAGCCACTTGGCTCGTCCAAACTCTGCCCAAATAATCTCCCCACATCCCTCTCCTCCTCCTTGAAGCTTTCACTTAGGCAGAAAGCATTTCAACAAGTCCTTTGGTTCTAACCAAAGTGAGTTACCTAAATTAAAGGTAACGATTTCTCTTAAATTATTTTCATTTATTTTGCTTCTCCAACCCCCAAACTCTTTTTATTTCCTTTCTTTTGTAACAACACCAGTATCCTCAATATACTAGGATGTTGTTATAATATGGATTCAAACTAAACATACACACAACTCCATCTAATGGATGATGAACATAATGTTTCTGTGGATGGCAAACTAACGCCTCACGAAACGATGATTGTTCAAATACATCTTACCGCCTCTCATGGTGGCCATTATGATGGCACTGTAAATAAATATGATATTAATGATATATATTTTATATATAAGCTTCTGTAATTCCATTTTATTTCATACCATTATTCGTTTCATGTTGTATATACATACGATAATTTCATTTGAGGAAGTGCGGACTACCGCCCCCTTAAAATGATATGACTCGTTCATACCACACATGGAACGTATAAAGGATGGTGTTAATGAACTTAAGTAACATATATAAAATATTATATTATACTGGAATAGTAATATACCTATGTATCATTTGGATTCAATTCTTTTAAAATAAAAATTAAATGGAAGTAGCGTTCATGCGTACGTACGGACTACCGTCTCCACGAACGCGGTGAGATCCATCCTCCATCGTATCCATTCAAGTATTATTCTCATTTTAGGGTTAAAAATAATGTTAATATCATTCTGATTATGAATAAGATTTAATCTATCCATTACAAACATGTCTTACGTAACCAAACATTTAAGAAGAACGAATCGATTATCACCTGAAACGACGATAATACTAAGATATTATTAATAAAGCAATGTTAAAAGATCATATATGATATCATATTAATGTATATGATTCTTGTATAATTTAATAACAATTATTTCACTATTATACAGGAGGTTAACCTACCCCAACCAAGGAAAAGTACAAGGTAAGGGTTATTTCACAATCTCTTCATTATCCGAGGTTGTATTATACGTAATAATCTACTGGGATCTCTTTATCATCCACATCCATGTTTCTTCGAAATGTATTTCAAAACATTTTTACTATTTACAAGAATATGGGTTAAAGTCATTTATACCCTTGTTTGACTTTTTATAAGAGGTTTATAAAGGAATCTTTCCGTCGTTTTCAAAACAAGGTCCTTTTTAACCTTTTCGACAGAATTGAGGTAAGAATGTTTTTTTTAACTTATACGGCGGGTGCGGTTATTTTCCGCCATTATAAAATCGTCAAAGCTTCCCATACAAGCTTATAAGAATATTTTCAAAGAAAATGTTTTATTTTATATGGATCTTAAATGATTTCAAAATAAAAGGAGATACTTCTTTAAAAAGAATTTTGATTACATCTATGTCAACATCCTTTGATGGATTTTAAGATTATTTGAAGTTGATTTATTATGATACAAAACTTCTATATTGTATTGAAGGTTTTATGATATGTTTGACTGTGGATGTGCTATTTTTATACCATTCATAGTTTATGGTGAAATTATTGACATTTCGTATGCTAGTTCTAATACGAATGTTTATGTTATGTTTAAACCTTTTCATATGGGAATGCGTTGGACTCAATAAGTGACGGGTGGAGCCCGCTATAGCTCCTCGATGCATCGGTAGGTCTCATGAGACAAACTAGTGTCTTGGCACAAGGCCTTGAAAAAATCTTATTTGTATTCTTGGCACGAGGCCTTGACTATGTGGTTATGACAGTCTGGCATTATGCATTCCAACATTATGAATATGGTTATTGATTTTTGCATGAGATTATTCGATTAGTAGAATATCCATGTGAATAAGTAAATGGCATTATTTCATTTTACTTTTGCCATACTATGTTGAAGTTCAATTTTAAAAGGCTTTTGTTTTAGTAATTCATTTCCTTAAATGTTTATGCTTATTTTGAATGTTCCTCTATATTGTTATCCTTACTGGGCATTTGAGCTCACCCCTTTTCTATGTTTTATTTTTCCCAGGTAGTGAAGAAGTAAATTATGAATGACTTGCAGGGATATTATGAGGGGTTAATAGTGTGGATATGAAGACTTTGTTGTTGTAGTAGTTTTTCACTTTGAAATGTAATGTAAAACTTTATGATTATATCTAGTGTTTCCAAGGCTACTAAACCAATCGGTCTTTCGGGATTTGATCTTTCTTGTGATCATGCCAATGTTATGTAATAATGCACCGACTCTGGGTAGCTGGGGTCGGGGCGTTACATTCCTTCATACACGTGAGTTTATGATAGGAAAGTGGGGGTGGGGTGGAAACCACATACTTAGTTATCACACTCACACCCTCTAAGTTCCCATAGGGAATGTGTGTGGACCTCATTATAAATGATCTATATATAGAGAATGTATCAATGAATAGATTCTAGTTATATATGGATATTGGAGAATTAGTGATACATTTTTTAATTTCTAGAGGGTGTGTGGTGTGGTAATTGAGGGGCTACCTGGGTTATCATACATGAAATTTTCTATTCAATAACTCATATCCTTTTACCTTTATTCCATGTTTGGTTTGACCATTATGTGTAGGCATTTTTTTCATAATTTTTTATATTTTATAGACTTTTAGATATTATATAACTTGTTTGAGTATTTCTTTATATTTATATAGTGAATGTGTCTCTTATTATAAATGTTTCTAGATAAAAAAATATCCATGGTGAACACTAGTGTACTTTTAGATTGGATATCCACCGACCCCAAGAGTTTTCTTGAAATTTTGGTGTGATTTACCCTTCAATTTTATGATAATTTTAAAGGTGGGAAACTATCTCACACTTTAATAAAACACCCGATGTTAATGCTAACCTATGGTGATTGAAAGGCGAACCTAAGGTTTTGTGGAGAACTAACCCAGTATGATTTTGGAAATCAGGTAACGATCATTATAAAATTGTATCAGGTCCCACATTAAGGTATTATGGGTATGATATTGAAAGTAGTCAGAATATTAGATGATTGGGACCTGAAAAGTAACCCATAAATATACATGGCAACATAATTATGGTGGAGCCCTTAGTTTCCAGGGGTGATATGTGATTCCTTTTAATTTATTTTCTTTGTATATATCCAAGGTTATTTAGTCTTATATGATATTTTAGGAATCAATAGTTAGGCACTTGTAGGACTGCATGGCATCTTGTATTCATTCTTATTTTTAATAAATTATAGTTGGGATCAATTGGAGGTTTTTATTAAATAATGAACTAATAATAACTAAATAGTTTTTTTCCCTTATATTTATTGTTAACACATAGGTTAATATATAATAAATTTTGACACCATGATTAGAAAATCTTGTTTATTTATATTAATAACTAGGTTTGTTTTTTTACATTCTGTTAAAACATGTTTAATATGAATTTAATTTAATTTAAAGTATGTCAGGTTAAACTAATAGTATAACGAAAAGTTTTTTAAATATAAACGTTTTTGTTAAATAAAGAGTATAAGGGAGAGAGGAAAATTGGGGGGGGGGGGTTATACCTTACATTTTTAATATAGTTCTAAACATTGGGGATGTTAATGAATAGGATGAAATAGATATGGTTCTTTACCTTATTATAGCGCATGCCTTAGAAAAGACCACCACCCATGGGTCATTAAGGAGAATACAATAATTATTTACCGGATTAATATAAATTTTATCCTTAGATCATGGTAGGAATTTCTCAATTACTCTAATTTTCTAGTTAAGCGGTTCCCTAAAAGGAGCCAATGACTTTTGATGTAAAAAAATATGTTCAATTTCATAATCCTTTAGTATTTTAAGGTGAATCCTCTAAAAAAAATTAGAGTATTGGATAATTCATATAAAATATATCATTGAGAGATTAAAGAACCCATATAAACACTAGGTTAGGATATCCAACTTCATGTCAGAAGGGGAATCTCACTATTGATGGGATATGATTCTCAAGGAAAAGAAATATCAAGGAATTAATAGAAAGAATGTCAAGGATGTATTTTTTGAGAAATTATAGCCTAAAATAAAATATTGGGTGTATTAATATATTTTTTGAAACTCCATAAAGGATCAATGACTTTTATGAAGTATTCCACCAATATCACTAAGCTTCTTAACTTTCATTTATGTTTAAGTAGATATGAAGAGTATAAAGAGATTAAATTCAAGATGGGATTGTAAGAGCCACTAAAGTTCTTGGTGATTATTTTTATCCTAATTATATCTTTTGTAGTGTTCAAGAAGGACATACTTACTGAGATAGGATCTAAAGGAGGTACATGAGTGGGAAGCACTTTTCCAGAATGGGTGTCGAGTGATTTTCCCTCTAGTGGATTAAAGTGACAATGAGAATAAGTAATAAAGTAGATATTATATTGAGGGATCCAGGGAAGTATATAACCTCCATCCTATAATTATAGGAGATTTCATATAAAATTCCTCTAATGTGAGTTCATGAGACACATTAAGCCAAACTGTACCTTTGAAGTGAAGTTGTGTCACTCTTATGTGAATTATGTCCATCTATTATGATTTTTACACTATAGTGTATCTAAAATTTCTATATGATGACCCTAGACATCCCAAAAATCAAAATACAAGTCATATAATCAGTAAATTATTAATAGTTATCCACCACATGGTAGATCATGTCAATGAGGAAATTGAGGCATCTAGGCCTGGTTAGCTGCTGTGTAGTTTTCTATGCAGGTATTTGAGCCTCAGGGTCTATAGTATAGATCAGGTGGAATGTATGTTGTATAATTGTGCACTAAGGAAAATGACATGGGTACTTATACTATTAGTGGAATTATTCTAGTATCCAATATGTTGGATTGTAAATTATTTGATAAAGGTACTTCACATTCCATTTTTTCTTAGAAATTAGTTTACCGTAATTTTTGGAAAGTAGAGGTGTTTCCTGCCTATATGAGTCTTCAAACACCTATAAGGAAGATAATTTATCCATAAATAAATGTTTATAATGTTATTTAGTAGTGTATTTTTATGAAAATATATGGGATATAATGATTTTCAACATAGAACCCTTTGATATTATTTTGGGAATGGATTGGTTGACTCAATTTTGAGTATACACAAATTACTACATTAGGAGGTATAGTTATTATCTTTAGTAGGTATTAGTATACACTATATGAATAATGGGGTCTATAATCAAATCATGTAGGGCCTAATCATGTAGAAGTTATATTTTTTCACTACGACGATGGCTAGTCTTGTCCTTGGAGTAGTTAAAGCTAAAGGGAATCATGTATTACCTTCGATGGCACATCTTTACGTCAATGTTTTCCTAAAATAATTTACAAGGATATATATAGAGAAAGAAGTAGAGTTCACTATAAATTTACTACTTGGTACCAAACCTATCACAATTCCTCTATATTATATGGATCCAACTGAATTAAGGGATTTTAATATACAAATGGAGGAGATGGAAGCTAAAGGATTTATTAGGCTGAGTACTTATCCTTATGTAATACTAGTTATTTTAGTCAAGAAGGCTGATGAAAGCCTATGGATCCATGTAAACTATCATAATTTAAAACATATTACAAATAAGAATCATTATCATTTTCCTATAATTAATTATTTTTTAAATCATCTTAAAAGAGAAATGTGTTTTCATAAAATTGAACTATGATCTAGATATCATAAATTTTAGGTTAGACTGGAAGAAATTCAAATTTTTATTTTTATTTTTTAAGACAACCAATTTATAGGATGATTGGGAACTAAAAAAACCATACCACTATACCAGCCACAAATACAACTTCCATATATTAAAAAACTATTAAAATTTTTAAGAATAAAAAATAGAACAAAAAATGGAATCCATCAGTTAATTAGTTAAGCCCTATGCCTCATGCAACTTGAAGTCACGAAGCCTAAAAAAATAATGCTCACTATCACCCACCTATCTCTATAAAATACTCTATTACCACTAGAATAAATAGTTTAGCACCAGACCATTGTAATACTACCAATAATAAATTGAATCCTTATCGAAAGATGCCATAACCAAACATTTAGCTATCCACTTATGAAAAATACATTATAGATATAAATCCTAATAGACACAATCCTAACTAGAAGAGATCACCAAGAAAAACATTAAAAATTCACCAATATTGAAGAAGACCTCCCATTGGAATGATTATAGTAGCTAAAAAAATGAAATAGATTCCCTATATCACAATAGGAAGACATAAAAACACTACCAAAATGATCCTGTTGAGATGAAGGAAACATCAGAAAAACCAGAACCAAAGAAAACTTTTTAAATTATGTACGGTAATTATGAATAACTAGAGATGAATTTTGGATTTAATAACACTCTATAAGTATTTATAGATTTAATTAATAGAATGTTTCACCCCTTCCTATATTCATTCATTGTAGTATTTTTAGTCTTTTAGAATGATATTTTATTCTACTATAAATCACAAGAAGGGCATGAAAAGAATATCTATGTTGTCTTGGAGACTCCCTATAATAAAATGATAGAAAATAAATCCTTTCTTCTAGAAGATACCTATCCCCATTACTTATTCTCAACAATATATAGACAATAGGTTGTGTGGTAGGTGGGTTTCATAGAGACCCCCTTCAGATAGATTTAAACTATATACTAAAAGTGCATTCATGCATGGTGTAATTAATGGTAAAGAAATAATATATGATACCAAGGGATTATTTCACTCATGCTTTAGTGATTTCTATAGTCCTGTTAATTAATTTATGGAAGAAGACAATACTCTATTTAGTTTCCTCTCCCTTTGAACAGATCATGAAATCACTCTATTTGTAGTTGGAATTTATTCAATATTTCTCATCTTTTTTGTCTGGTTAATATAAACCTCATCGGAGTGTTGTGAATATCCTAAGAGAATATAAATGGATTATGATTTATGGAGTATATATTCAATACATCCATCATGATAGAAATATGGAGGTGGAAATTTTTGTGGATAAAGGTGTCCAGACCAAGTTCTGCATTGAGTATCCTAATTTTGTTTCCCTTCCCTAAAAATGTAATAACATTGTGATAACTGATGCACTTAGCCTACTTTATTACAAGACTCCCTAATTGTCTCTCCTCAGTGTTTGGCCTTTAATAAAAATAAATGATTAATTTCATTGTCCTGAAGACCTTGTGAGAATATCATTTATATGTTAAGCTATCTAAATGCACATTTTGGATCAAGGAAGTATAGATCTTTGGGAACGTGATCTTAGAAGATAGTATTTTAATTGAACATGAGAAAGTGGAATCAATAATTTATTAGAGTGTATCATCCAATATATTCAAGAGTAGGTGATTCCTTGAACTCATAGGGTATTACCACTATTTAATCTAGGACCTTTTTGGGTAGTGATGGTATTTTCAGGATCATCATGTATTCAAAACATTGGAAGAAACCCATAAAATTGCTTGATCTATCATCAATAAATTGACATATGGTATGAATACCATGAAATATAAATAGGCATACCTGAATTGAGTGAAATCAATATTATAATATTTAATGGAGTATAGTTTATTAGGATCACCTAGTGATAGGTAACCGACTCTCAACTCCATAAGTAGTACACCAGATACTAGAATCCCTATTTGTAATGATAGGAACCCTTAACATAAAAGGTATGATAATACATTATTCATGAAGATAAATAGTGAAATGGGATGAATAGAGTTTTTGATATGGATTTTCATAATCCCTTACATGGAATAGGGGGATGAAATCCATTTATATAGGCTCCCTTCATTAAATTTAGGGCCTAAAACATAGGCTTCCATGTGATGGAATTCGACATACATTACATTAAAAAATGCCTACCGAGGTTTTATAATCATTGAATGTTTCAAAGATTATATTATATATATATATATATCCATAAATTAATAAAATCATTGATTCATAACTATAGGTAAAATTCATGCAAGACATAGAAATATCCATGCACAAAATATCCTTTACCACTTATCTATCATACAATATGATAGATACCGATCACATGATACGATGGAGGCATATATATTCCATATCACATTATATAAATCAGAGGATATCATATAATATGATATCAATATTTTATCACATTTCCAAAAATCTCCCAATTTCAATAAAATACCATAATTACTTTATATAAAAAATATCTATAACTCATTGTGAATCCATCCAAACTATTTTTGATACAGCTTATTAAAATTTCATTATTTTAGAACAAAAACTTTTTCCCAAATCTAATCCTTATTACATGGACTAACTATGTACACCTATAAAAAGTTTATAACATTTTAAAAAAAATTTGAAATCCAAATTTCATTAATGTAATCAAAGATAGGTCTCTAGGGAAAAATAAGTGATACTTATCTATAAAGGGGTCTATTGTGATATCAATTAAACATATTCACATCTCTATATTATTTCCCACCACAATATGTATCATATACAATATATTTAAACCTATATAATTCCTTTATTCCATTACATCAAGTGACCACTAGACTTGGATCATGAAAATATAGTATAGGAAATCTTATACATTCATGATTATCTAAAATTGATAGATTAGGTTTATGAATACATCACATTTCATTTATCTAGTGGATATGGAAATCAAATGTTCCTCATCCGAGTAGCTAATAAAATCACATGTTAATCAACTAATAATGGATATGAATTTCCCTAGTCTAATTAAATTAAGAAACCTAATATCATCAAATCATCATATGAGTGAAAAAATACCATATTGGTTGAGCTCCAACCAATGAAATGATTAGAATCATACCCAACCACCCATGATTTTATAAGATTTAAGGATTTCATAAGAAAGGTATACAAGTATGAATTCCATCTTTTTATTTATCTCACAAACCTCTGGTAAAGGGGATTTATAATAATCATACACCCTTAAATATATAAATGACTGTATGACATTTCAAGTGATATGCATTAGCAGGTCAGTCCAGGTGATAGGTCTTGACTTATTATCTAATGAGTATATTCTTTGTATATCATATAAAAATCTTTATATCTAGTATAAGATCTATTCATGATAATTTTAACATATATTAAAAACCCATAACAATATGTGATGATCATCAATTAGGAAAAACTAAAAGTCATACTTTGAGGGGGTTAATTATAACTTCACTTCATGAAAAATATAAATCCAATATAAAAGAATAATAAAGTGGAAATTTACTTTTATATAAAATTATAAATTTTATATTATTAAACTTATTTAAGAATAATTAAAAAAACCGTACATAATATATTGTCTAACATATCATATATAATAGACTCCCAAACTATCCTTATGTTTTCTACAATTTTAGGGGTTTTGTTAAACTCATTACATCTCTATATAATTCATACCACATATTAATGTGACTAATTGATAAATCCATTCCACTAAAGTCTTTAGTGAGTATGATTTATGAAGTAATCTATTTTGAATAACAATGATATCTAGGAATCATATTCATAATGTTTAAATCCTTGAATACATTCAAACTCCATAACTCTATAATATTAACTATTTTGATATCAATAAATTATATTATCTACTTATAAAAATTTATTAGTTCTTCATCATCATTCTTGGAACCCTTTTCATAAAAAATTTTCATTTAAATATTTTTGTAACTAATGTATCTATTTAAATTATTTTTATTCCAACATACACTAAACCTTTTAGTATATAAAGTAACATTCAATTTGTATTTTGACTGGAATAATCCTTTTTTTACATTGATATTATATTATCAAAACATACTACCAATAGCATCCAAGACACTATATTCATCTTATAATATCATGATATGATACAAAAACAACTTTGTGCTTGGAAGTAACACTTATTTCTTTTCAGTAGAAATATTTAAAAAATAAACTATTGTTTCCATATCTTATATTATTTTCATTGTGTTTATAGAATTTTATTATGAAAATAATGATTTAATCATTAAAATATTCCATTGAAAGGTGGTAGGAACATATTACCTCATATTTTAATGAATATGTGGTTAAACAATTTTATCCAAGATAATTTTTTTATCCCTGTATCCTTATAAAAAATGTTATAGAATCTGATGAATCATAAATCATGTGTATCATCTCATATTGTTTATAAAAACTCTTTTTTATTAAACAAATTCTCTTATCATATAAGATAAATGAGATAACTATAGACATTATTTATAAAAAAATCCATATGAGATTAATAAATTCCTTTGTATTAAAATCCTTGAAGTATAAACTCTTTTCACCATCGCTAAAACAAAAACAAAAAGATCTATCAATTCTTCCTTTTATTTTGAACTATTATATATTTAAAACATTTTTAAAGTATTAATTTGGTATCATATACCATTTAAAACCGAAGAATTAATTTCTATAACACTAATACCTGACATGGAAACTTCATAAAGTTTCTCAAAATCCTTGAAGTATTCTAAAAAATACTATTATATGGATTAATTACTTCTACTTTATAATAATAACTTTAGGTTTCAATAAAATATACTAGCTTATAGAAGAAACATTTTTATACTTTCCAAGTAACTTTTATTCTTTTAGTTTGAACTTTTACCCACTTGTAATTTTGACATAACACAAAAAACTGGATATCATATTCCCAATTCATATATCTCCAATGCTTTGAGAATACCATTTAAACTTTTCATGAACTCATTTAAGGTTATGGAGAATAACTAAAGTGGATAGACCCATTACCAATAATGTTTTTTCATCATCCTTTTCAGATTAATCATCAAAACTTGATGAATAGTATCCTTGAAATCCATAAATATAAGATCGCCACATATAATTTATAATTAACCTATATGGATAGAAATTATATCATTTCTTGTTCTTTATTCATTGATGATTTGGTTCCACTATTATTTTTATATCATCATTGGGATAAAGTATTAAATGGAAGAATCCCTCTAATGATGATCCAAACATGCTCCACAAACCTTGGAACATCATCACAGAAATATTTGGGTGTTATCATGGATGATTCTAATGATTAAATAATTCACTGTTTATCATAAAAAGAATTAATTTTAGGATTAAATAATTTATCTTGTTCTATTAGAGACTTGAGAGGGAGGATTATGATTATTTATTTCTGATCATGAGAAAATTCTAGATAATTTTCTCTAGAGTTGAGAGAACTCTATAGAGGGTTTTTGTATATAAAAAAAATATAACTCTAAGAAATGATATAACTATGTATTTATAGAGATATGTTAGAGAAAAAATTATTTCACATTTGTCATTTATTATTCTCTTAATCTTTAATAAAACCCATGTATAATAATAACAACCTAATATTAAAATTACAAAGCCAAAAAGAAAACAAATCTTAATTTGTTCCATATTTACTCCTTATTGTTTATCAAACATTAAATTGTGAATATTTATTTAAATAAATAAATATCATTGAATTATTGATTGAAAAATAAATAAAAATTATAATCACTAATATTGAATTAATATATATTTAATATTTAACTCACATATATTCTCTTGAATAATTGGTTTTTGAATATTTAAAATCAACCAAACTTGAATATATATTAATTATTAGGGATTTAGATTAATATTTTTTCTAGTATTAAATCCATAAATAATTTAACTAAGGTTCTTGATATACTTAGTATGTGACCCCCTAGTCCTCCTTATCAGTGGTATTATAATAACTCATATAAATTCCTAGATTAGTACCAAGAAAAACATCTACAAATCCATAGAGAAATAAGTTAAATTACATAAAAAATAACCACATATGAATTCACACTATTTAATATAATTCCTATGTATCAGTTTATAATCAATAAGGTTGCATAAAATATGTCATCAACCTATATGCTTGAATCTCTTTCTTTGACTTTAAAGAAAAGAAATTGTTGATAAAATTTCTATGTCCATGGAATGAATTAGGTAGTTCTATTACCATAAAAGGGCTTGAGATATATAATTCCATTAAACTCAGAGGGGACAAAAAATTTATTGAATTATGCATTAATTTCATATCATTAATGATGAAACCAACATATCCTTCCTTTTCATGAGAATATTTCATCTTGGTTTTCATCAATACATCAAATTCCATGTCTCAAGATACAAATTAAAAATAATCTCAAGCATGAGGAAAAATAAACATGTCCATAGATAGAAACATCTAATGAAATATATAAAATGTAAATTTCTTACTAGAAGGTTATGTTATTATAATATCCTATCTTAGATATTACCAAGGGCATACATCATGAGAAGAAGTCCCGATGTCTTATGAGACTCCTACCCCTCATGGCCTATATCCTTAATGTCCAGATAAATGATATCATCTATCCATATAACATATATTTAACAATACTATCATAGAAATTTTAATTTATCATCATATAAGGGAAATTATATGACATTTTAGTGCGACAAGTACCCCTAAGAAATTATCACATAGTATTTCATACATAAGAACAATCATGTTATGACAAGATCATTATTAATATTAAAAACTATATATATATATATATAATCTAAATTTAAAAGTAGTTGGTTATAGAGAAGTAACTCAAATAGACTCCCACTTACACTAGATACAGCTACTAACTCTTTAAGTGGTTATCTTCACATGATAAACATTCTTCTAAATTGTATGGATACAACTGTTGGGTCTACCATTTTTTGGTGGATGTTCTTCTAACCATGACATCATTCTTGTGATAAAATCCTTCAAGAGGTGATATCACTAAGTATATGAATTTTTCCTCTATCACCCCTAACATATTGGATAATATAATAGTTAAAATTCATCATAATATTATTTAACTTTACTATACAGGTACAAATCCAAAATATAGAAAAAATAATTTCTCAACACTCTTCTTAAGTTGCATCAAAAATTTTGATGAACTAAATATATTTAGATATGAAAACCACTAATTGTAATATTCCCAACCAGATTATTACCTTAGACTTAGTGTGATTCAAGATCAAAATGATATAAGATAAGACTAGTTTTGGTATTCTAATTTCTTCAATTACTAGGAACTCATCCAATTTTACTTTCTCAATAACTGTTTGATAGTTTTAGATGACAACCTTTGCAGTTATCTTGGTTTTGTTTGATATTAACCTTTTATGATATACACATATGTATTAAAAAAACATTTTTTATATCATGTAATTTGAGATATATTTCAAAAGTAATCTTAGGAATATATAGTCATTTAATAAAAATAATCTCCTTTCATGTCTTTAAACATAATTATGAATGATTTCATACTATGTTACACAAGTAAAAATTAAGATGAATTGTTCCATCTTTTATTTTTTAACACTATTTCAATCAATGTGCTATGAATTGTGGTAAGAAACCCCTTTTATCTTTACTAATAGATCATGTTTACTAGAATTATTCTTATACTTTAAGTCATTATTATATAAATTATTCTTATTCTTAATTAACTATAAGACTAATAATTTATTTTCTATACATTTTCAAACATATCTTACTGAGAAAACTATAACAATTAAACTAACTTCTTGTATACACCTATAAATATATTCATTTAAAAAAATATATATTATGATCATAATGACTATTTAAATTCATAAGTGCATCCTTGAAACTTTTGTAACTTATTGGATTTATCTAGAGTCATAAACCTTACATATTATGTTATATATAAATCTTCCATAAGGTTTCTTTTAAATAAAATTTCCTTGGAAACCAATTCATAATAAACTTATCATAGAAAGTTTCTATGAAAAGTAGAATCATAATAAATTTTAGCATGATGACTGGTATGATGTTTTTTGATAGATTATATTTATAAATTGTTTAAACCTTTTGTAATAAATCAAGATATATTGTAATTGAATTTTACCATCTATGTATGGTTTCTCTTGAGTACCCACTAATGAATTTACATCAGTTAGAGTAACTAAAAAAATGAAAAACTGGATTTTGATACATGGAATCCAATTATGAATTCATATAAATATTTAAATTATAAAATATTTCCACTTACTAATCTAAAAAAAATTTATTATTGATATGAAATAATGTATTTTAAGCACTATAATTAATATAAACCACCTATTTTGTTTTAACCATTTTATATATAGTATGCATTTCTAGAATAATTCCTCCCATGAATACTTGTGGAGTTTTGTGTTCCTATGCCAACTTGTACATCTAGGTACAATATTCCACTAAAGTCTTGTTTTCTCCCACTATGTCAAAATATAAGTTCTTAACTTATAGAAATATAACTAGTTTTGACTAATATCTTGAGTGGATATATGATAATCAACTCAGATTCATCTTGTATTACCATGATATATGTTTCTAGATTAAAATATTTTCTAAAAAATGCTTCCTATAGAACACGTGAGTCTATAACATAAGGGAGTTCCACCCTATCATAACTCATATGGTATCCATTAGTCAATTTAGTTTTCATTATTCTAGTTGTTTTGTTTGTACTTTCAAAACATGTTAGGAAAGAAATCATGGAATATTTGAAATATATAAAAATCCTCAACAATCTACCTTATGCTATCATCGTCTCTATTATGTGAATAATGTAATGAAAGTTTAGTAAAAACTTTAATCAAACATTAAAAGATCAATGAACACATAGTTAAGATATAATCTGAAAAAACCACTCAAAGGATCTAATATCTGTTACCAAGTGAATTCATCACTTCCATTTTATATAAATAACAATTATTAAAAGAATAATATGAATTAATTGAATTTATCTCTAGCTTATCCTTATAAAATTTCATACATCCAAGATGAACTAAATATAAAAGTATTATGTATTAAGAAGTAAACTTATGTTAATTTTAATGAAATAAAATAATAAAAAGTAACCAATGATTCAACTCCTATTCCTAGTGGCACAACACCACCATGGAATCTCTAATTAGAGTCAAATTTAACCTAGGTTTACAATATCAATATTAAATACGTGATGAAGATATATAATATAAATTATATAAACTATAGGGGTGTACCAATATTCGATGAAAAAAACTATCATTTTTGGAAGAATGGGATGTTTACTTATCTCCTACCACTTGGAATTGAATTCATATATAAAAAAATAGGATTTACACCTAAATTTAATGATTCTCCTATGAAAATTGCTAATAAGATAAATATGGGATTTTATGGAAAAGATTATAATTCCATTTCAATGTCTCTTTATAAAATAGTTTATACAATGGTTTGAGACTAAAAAGCTGAAAAGAAAATTTGGTAAAAATTGGAAATCATTTATAAAGGAAATGTGAAATTAAATGAGTGTAAATTAAAAATTTGGAGGATAAATTTTTTTTTATTATGAGATGGATAAAGAAGAAAAAATTTAGGATTTCTTTACAAGAGTCAAATAATTTTCTCATAAAATTCACGATTTTCGAGAAAGGATAGATGATTCCATTATTATAAAAAAGTTTATGATAATATTTTTAGATTGGTTTGATCTTAAGGTTTCATATTTATATGGTATAGAAGATATTACCCTTGATGAGTTACATTATAATATCCATGAACTAACACTCCTAGATCTGGTTCTAAAAACATAATCTTTGAATTTACAGCTTTGATACTAATAAAAAAAAATCCAATTTTATCCATAAAAAAAATATAATATGAAACCAAAATATTGTATCACTTAAATATCAATGGACCTTTTAGGTTTAGTGTTTTTAAAATTAGGGAAAACTCTTTCAAAATGTACAGTTCTATACAGTATATATTTCCCCTAAAAAATAAGTTCTTTATAAAGAAATGATTTATTAACTAAAGTAAATATAAAGTTTTGGAACTATAACTTTATTAAAATTTCTAGTCATACTTAAAAACTATTAAAAATAATTTTAAAATATTTTATGAGAAAAATAAAAGATCCTACCAGGGGATATAAAAGTAAGAAATCCATTAGTCTAATGAAAAACATTAAAAACCATAATTTTTTTACCTTTTCCATTTTATTATTTTACCATATAAAATAAATCACATCCATGAGTAAAACACATGTTTTTATTAAATAAAACCTATAAAAAATATAATAATTAAATAGAAATCCTTTTAGGAATCTTAGAGTATCATATTCATAACATGTATTCACTCGTGTAGAAATAACTATACCCTATTTAAATCTATAAGTGAAACTAACTTATTTAACTTCCTACTTATTGTATTTGAAGAAAAAGATCATTACCTAATGCATTGTAGAGCTATATCGAGCTCACCCATTGTATAAGATGTATTGGGATTACCTGTTCGTATAAGCTATATCGGGATCACCAATTCATCTAATCTTTATCTAGCTCACCTGTTCATATAAGATGTATCAGGCTCACCCATCATCATCTATAATTATAAATTACTATAAAACTAATAAAACATTTTATTATTTTACATTTTTATAATAAAACCCTAAAAAACTCTTTTGAACACATATAAAAAATACTTTCATATATAAAAATAACATTTCCTTTTAATTTTTTTTTCAAAACTAAAATACCAAGAATAAATTGAATGGTTTTTATTTTAATAAAACATGGAAGATGGTAAACTAATAAAGACATCGAAAAATATTAGTAGTGGTTGAAAAATCAATTTACACAATATGCGTTAAAATAGAACATTCCTTTTACCTTTTATAAAGAAAGTTGAAACGTTCAATATAAAATATGTAAAAATATACCATTTTATTTTTTTAAGAAATTAAAAATAGATATAAAATTTCCTTTAAAATTTATTTTAATTATATATAAATAATTTTAAGAATATGGTCATGGAAGAAAAAAATTATAAAATAAATATTGAAAATATTTAAAATGAGGTTTTAAGTTAAAGTATCTCATACCTCAAGTCTAATTCAACATGTATGTTATTTATATTAAAAAATAATAATATCATGTTAATTATTTACTTGATTAATAAAATATTTAAATTTTATTATTAATTTTATTTTATTTATCACCTTTTTATATTCAATTATTTAACCATTTAATTTCATATCATACATTTTGATGATATTATCCACATATGTCCAAAATGAACTTGGTTAGTTGACAATGGTCAAAGTGATAATTTTTAAATCATCTAAAAAATAATAATCATGAAATAATAATCATTTTTATAAATTAAAAACAACTTTATAAAAATTCATGAGAGGAATATAGGAGACAATAATCACATCCCTTCGTAGAGGTGGTAATCCACATGTATGTATTAACGATGTTATCATTTTCCAATGAATAAATAGGTAAGAAATTAGATGATATATTATATTTAAAAAATTATAATAATTTCATTAATATAATATAAATATAAATTAAATACATCATTATAAATAGATGTGATTGGTGGTTATTGAAAACATATTACATCTGTTTGTGAGGTGGTAGTCCATTGTACAAACAAATTATGGTTTCATTTCACATTTTTTAGAAGAAGGATATGTATTATGGTTAAAAAATTAACATAATAACATCTATATATATGGGATATACTGATTAAAATATATCATAATGATTATTAGATTTTTTATAGTGGTATAAGATGAAATAAAATAAAAACATTCAGTTGAAATCTACAACTCTTCTTTAGACAACCTCCATTACTTTATAACTTAAGCCCTCTAAGGTTGGTATTATGACAAAAATAATACCTATAGGAAATGGTTATATATATTATATTAATTTATTTAGTTAGTTCTTGGATGAACCAAATTTCTATTGAAGTTTAGAGAGGAGAGGATAGGGGGTGTCCTTTTATAGGCGATGAGAGGCCTACTTTTGGAATCACTTAAAGTATTAAATTAATATAAAACAATTTTCTTATTAAAGTAGATATAAATTTATATAATTAGAGGATAATATAATTATGATTTTAAATACTCTCATATAATAAAATTTGGACAATTTTAGGTGATGTATTCACTCTTATCTCTATGGTTTAATTCTTGTTAACCCTTTGATGATAAGCACAATATCAACGTTTTTTATACTTTAGTAACAAGAAAGTTTCTATTAAAGGAAAATTGACCAATAAATGGACTAGGTTTCTTTTTTATTTTCAACTATATAACATCCACTTTTCTAAATATAGGATTTTTATGTGTTTTTAATCATTTAATAAAATATTTTTTATTATAAAATATCATTAATTTCATTTTATGAACTATTCACATATTTTGGATTTTAAAAAATAAATAATAGTATTGAGTTAAAATATAAAATCATTAACCATTAATTAAAAATTAATATTAACAATTAAATATTTGTAAAACCATAATTTTTCCAAAAAATATTACTTTTTCTAGTTTTAAAATCATTTACTGGAATTTTCTAATACTTCAAAAGAATTGTGTTAATGTTGTATAATTATTTAATAAAATTATATAATAAATAAAAATTATAAATAAATTAACACCATAAAAATAAATAAATTATTTTTAAAATAACCTTTAATGTTAATTTAAAAATTAATTTTACCCTTATGTGAACATATAATAGAAATTTAAAAGAACGAGAGTACCATTTTGTGTTTTTATTTAGTTAAAATAATATATAAGTCATTTCAAATAAAAATGTTACAAAATTTCCATAAAATAGAACATTTAATGATTATGGTAATACCAAAATCATAAAATAGTTTAAATTCAAATTTTACAGTTATTTTTAGTTCTTATCATATACTTTTTAATAATAATTACCCAATTTACCCTTATCAAGGTGATAAATATTTATGACAGTTACTATTCGTAACGAAATAAAACAAAAGGGAACTATTTAAAAAATTTGGACCTCCTAATTCCAAATATGGAATATATTTCTCAAAATTTAATTTATATAATTAGAATAAATTAATTTAAGATAAAAATGAAAAATACAAGGATTTTTTTTAGAAATATGAATTTTTGTGCCAAAAAATGAACTTATATCAAAGTCAGGCACAATGATGACTCCTATATAATTAATTAGATTATTTATAATTAAAGTATACATAAGTTATTTTAATATCAAGTACACATAATAATGTGTAATTTAAATAAAAATAAATGTTAATTTTATAAAAAAATTTATTTTCACTATTCACTAAAAAAATAATATTTGCAGAAAAATATGAAAATTTCACCCAAATATAATTTTGATATGATGATTTTAAGATTATATCTATTTTATTAAATAAAATTTCTAGATGTGGTACAAATTAATTATAATATTTTCTCACAAAAATAAATAATTTCTTTTAAGAAAACAAATTTTTTGAAGCATAAAATAACTTTACTAAAAATTGAGTTCTTATTTACTAAGAATAAATCAAGTGAGTAGGATATATATATATATATATTGTGATTCTTGAAATCCTATTCATTCCCACCAATTAAAAATATATGTTTTAGTAATCATATAATATTTCACGGTATGTTTAAGCTCATTATTTCATATCATGTACACTATCTTACATAATATTATTTTTAAAATATTGAGGTATTATATTCTCCCCATTTTAATAAATTACATCCTTGAAATTTCATCTCTTAATTGGTAATTCATTGGTTTTACATTTGAAAAAACTTTTTTTTGAAAATCCACATCGTAAAAAGGGTTAATAAATCTTTCTCTTGAAAAAGGGAAAGGGAAATATGAAGGTCATATGGAATAACAAATAACTAGGTTTACAAATAGAAGAACATTAATAGAAAGTGAAAATACGGACAAGGAGAAAAAAATTAATGTCAAAATAATTTTAGAGATTGACCTAGAACATTGGTCCAATAATTTGAATGATCATGGAAAATTCAATGACCAAAAAACAATAAATTAATGAGGTGTGAAAAAGACCATAAATTCCTCTGAAATGAAGGTAATAAGATAATTTTTTTGTTTCAAGATCATTTTCCTAGAGTTGCATAATTCTTTTACCATATAGACTAAGAACATAAGGAAATATGCTTACATGATTTTCTTTAAATACATAAATGAAATTTCATTATTTGGTTTCATGTTTAAAAAATACTCAAACTTTATATCATCTTTTAATCTAATAAATGAAGATTCAGAGTGATTTTTTCATACCTGAAGCACTAAAATATACTTCTAATGGATTAAAATATCCAAAAAATGATAGCAATATATTCTTCCTATCATCATATATTAGCCAAAAATAAAATGGTTAGAACAAGGTAAGATAATATCCAAATTGTATAAACCTTCATATAAATAAATAATAAATTTAACTCTAAAATTTCCATAATAACACCAAATAATTAACTTAGATCGTTCCATCAATAAATAATTATCAATCCCAAATTACCTTAAGAACCTTAACATTAAATAATTTTTTAACCAAAAATGTTATATCATACACCTCATCTTACACCCCCAAAAATGTAATAGCACTCTTACCAAATAATCCTTCATGTTAAACTACTTGATATACGTAAGTGTTACTTATACTTATTACCAATAAATAATCTCTAAAAATATCATTAGTGACCTTAAATTCAAAAAACATAAAACCTAAAAAGGGGTGTCTATGAATTTGAATTTATAATCAAACTTAATCTTATAAAATCATGATGGTATCCATAACTCTTAAGTTAACCTCACATAAAAACATCTTAATCTAAAAAGTTATCTAAACCTTCCCATGATACCAACTACAATGGCCTTGAACCCACAATCTTAGATCCAATGTTCAAAATATAATCATTAAACTTATAAAATTGATATCGATAAATGTGACCCAATTTTATCCATCTAAAACATATAACATCAAAGTAAAATATTGGGTTACTTACATACCCAAGGAACTTTTAGGTTTAGTGTTTTAGAGAATTTGGATAAACTCTTTCAAAGTGGAAACTTCCATATAGTATCAAATTTCCAAGAAAATAAGTTCTTTATAAAGACACAATTTCTTCTTTCAAGGTAACTTCCATATCTAGAACTATGAATTTATTAACTTTTCAAATCATACTTAGTACCTATAAAAAATTATTTGAAAATGTTGGATAATCCAAACAAAATATCTATAAGGGACATAAACATAAGAAGTCTGTTAGTTCATTGGAAAAATAAAAACCCATAAAATGTTTATCTTCCCCATGTTATTATTTGAAAATATATCATAAATAATATCCACATTGAATAATTTTTTATCAAATAAAACCTTTAGAAACTGTAGAAAGAAAATAGAAACCCTTTAGAAACTTAGAGAATCATATTCATATCCTGTGTTCACTTGTGCCTGAAATAACCAGATCCTAGCCAAATACATAGGATATATCACATTTTAACTCTCTATTTATCTACATTAAAAATAAGAAAAATTAACTAATGAATTATAGATCTATATGAAGATCACCTATAACATCCCCCAACCCAATACCCTCTCACATGGCCAAATCTAGTTGGTTACAGGATCTCAAGCTCACCTCCCCATATGCTTGAGGATATAGACTAGCAATGGAAGGTGTAATGAATATAGTGGGGAGAATATATCTCCATGGTACAAAGTTACAATATTGTATAAATAAACATGAATAATAAATAGCATAGTAATAAAAATAGCAGAAATTGTACAACATACAACTAGAAGGTAAAATAAGAACCAATAATCCAATTACAATAAACCATGTAATGACAGACTGGAATGTGTCTAAATGTAAAAATTAAATAAATAAAAATAAATGAATAATATGATATGAATAAGCTCAAAGAACCTGATCCCAAACTCAATGTCAGACTTACCTTCATGTTCCAACCCATACAGAAAGAAAAAATCAACAACAAGGTCTTTTTCCCTTGTCCAAACCTACATCCATGTAATTTACTTGGGTAACAAATGGTGGTCCAAATAGGATGTGAGTAAAAATAAGTAGGTCAACATCACCATGTGTAAACCAAACTAGTTTGATAAATAATTTCATACAATAAAGAAATAAATAAGTGTATTAAATAATCAATAAATATAATACAAAAATCAACCTGGTTCGGAACCATGTTAGAATATCTCTGAGCATGTAGCACAACCATGCTAACAATAACCATAAATCATGGAATAATTACATAACCAAGCAAATCCATCTGTATAAGAATCTAAGAATACTAGGAAAAGTCCTTTATATAAGAATTTCAGTATTCTAGGCATAGCCCTCTATATAATCATTTCAGTATCTTGGGCTAAGAACTCTATATAATAATTTTAGAACACCAGTAGAAGCCCTCTATATTAGCATTTTAGCATCAGTCACAACTGAAATAATCACTACAAGAATATCACAAAATTATATCATAAGACAATATGGTTAATCCAAATAATTACCATTTTTCTTTTAATTACTCATTCATTCAATAATCATGTAAGACATTATCTATGGAGAATCTATCACAAGAAAACACTTGAGGTATCATGCCATTCTAAAACATGCTTTAAGCCACTAACCAATTCATTATCAATCAAGGTAGGATTACCCTAAAGGTAGCCGCTAGCCAGGTATCACACTATTGAATCTTAAGTGATCTAATGAATAATCCAACAATATATTTACCATCATCCACAATTTAATTAATTAATGAACATGTTGTGTCAATGTGATCACATAATATTTCACAAATTGAAAAATATAAATAGACTATAGGATTTTGTTTTAGAGAAACTACCATTAACTAGTGATAAAAAAACTTTCCAACAAGTAACACCAACAATAATGAAGGTGAAGAAGATCATAAAGAAAACATAGATCACGTGAAGTTATCCCTCTTCACTAAACTTCTCTCACTTCAGTGAACTTATTACATGTCCTAGCTCTAACATGTATGAAGGATGTCCAGGAGGTGTTGATGAGATTCTAGGTGTCATCCCACATGTTGTTTCCAACAGGGACAACACATTTTTTGAATCTATACCAAATTATCAAGAAATGTTTGAGGTGATGAAATGGATTAACCCACAAAGTACTTCAGGACCTGATGGATTCCCAGGGTCATTTTTCAGAAGGTCTTAGAGTTTGGATGGTTCCAATATGGTTAAGGCTGTGTAAGAATTATTTCATGGTGGAAATATCCCTCATGTAACTTGGGACAATTCCTTAGTGATATTACCAAAAATTAAAATCCCACATCCATCCTTCATTATAGACCAGTTATCCTGTACAAATTTTTCTACAATGTTTTGGTGAGTGTCAATAATAATTATCTTACCGCTCATATACCTCACTGGATATCTATGGAGCAACACAGGTTCATTAAGGGAAGGAATATTTAAGGTGATATTTCTTTGGAATATAATCTTATCAGTGACATCAACTACAAAACTTATGGATCAAATATGTAGAGAAAACTAGATATAGATAAAACATATGATAGAATCAAATGGAATTTAATTATCAAAGTTTTAACAAGTATGTGTTTCTCTTCATCGACTTCTAATATCATCTTTATATGTTTTAGTTCTTATTGGATATTTGTTTCTTTTATGGGAAAAGCCACAAATTCTTCAAGTCTATATGTGGACTTATAAATGGAGATCCTCAATCCCCTATTATCTCCATTATTGAATAGGATTTCCTCAATCACCTCATCAACATGAGCCCCATTAGAGGAATCATTCTCTCTTATAGATGTTAGATGCATCACAATAGTATATCATATCACATGTATGCATAAAATACTATTATATTCTTGAATTCCAATAAGATTTTGACTAAGGGAATCATCAAGGTTCTTAAAGACTATAACCACTGGAGCAGATAGTTAATTAATCACACAAAGGGCAACATTTTTTTATCTCTAGTAGGTTCTCGTACAATTTTTCTTTCTCTATAATCAACCTCTTGAACATGCGGTGTAGGGAATTGCCCATTTACTATCTGGGTGCCCTTATCTCACCAAGGAGGCTTCAAATTAATCATGTTGATAAGATAACTAGCATAATATGAAGCCTAATTTTTAACTGAAAAACAATTATATTTTATTTGGTGTAAGAATAAATCTCATCAATAGTGTTCTAGAATCCATCCCAGTTCAAGCCTTATCAGCTATAAGGGTCCCTAAAAATTTTATTTCTAATATTTATATAATTCTTGCCACATTTTTATGGGATGTTCAACCAGAAGGCAAACAATAATGCGATTATTAGGAGAGGATGTACAAACCTATAAGTGAGGGATGAATCATCATGATAAATATTAAGGATACAATAGTATGCATGTATGAAAAGATCTTATAGGAATTTATGGTGGAGAAAACTCTTTGAAGGAGACACATGAAAGATAAACATGGTGAATAGATGGGTGTTTTAGGGGTAAAATTGACCACCATATATCCCATGGTCATTCCCCATATATAGGTTTTTTTGGATCACTCACACTAGATCATGGAAAGGGGTGACATATCGATCTGGTTTTATAACTAGGATGGGTCCATTATCAGGTTCCCTGGATGTCCCACTCTAGAATTAACATTTAGAGATTCTAGAAATTATCTGAGCTTCATAAATTACATTCTTTACCTAGATTAGTGAAGTCTTTATGACACCATTTAGGCTAAATTGGAGTAAGATAAATGTGAATTCCTCAAATAATTATTTAGATCTTTCTTTGTAAAGGACTACCATAATGTGGTGAATTCATATTAGAGAATTAATGAGTGGGGGAAGATCCTTCGGAGAAGGGATATACCTAATAAATAAAATTTATTGGTGTGGAGGATCAATAACTAGGATATGGAAACTAATGATAATATCCAATGTATGGGAATTCACATGGCCTCTAGATGCTCATGTTGTAGAAAATACAAGGTGGAGGTAATAGGCCACATATTTTTTGAAATTGATTGGGCCCACATAATATGGAGCTGTATTGATGTTTTAAATAGTCTTCCTTCCCTAGAGTTTATAGGTATTAATTTACTTAATCAATGGTTTCATTGTGAGGGAATTGCAGGTCCAGAAAGGAAGGCAAGATCCTTTGTTTTTCTTACAGGTTTTGGAGTATAAGGAAGGTTTGGAATTCTACTCACTTTGAAGGGGTTAAGAATCAGGGAGAAGAACTGATTATCCACACCAAAAACCTTTTACTTGATATTATTATACTTCTTAATAATTGGGAGGATGTTCCCACTCTTAGGACTATTTGAACAAGTGCCTCATATTTCCCCCCATCTATAGTAGCTTTTAGCATCACTGGGTTCAATAGAAACCCCATTCTTTGGGCCTTAAAATTAACACTAATGGTTTCTATAACTTAGGAGTGATTAGAAGAGGTGGTGTGGTTTGTGAATTAAAAGTTTATCTTGTTATTGTGTTAAATGTTTTCTTCAGATATGGTCATTCTCTTCAAGCAGAAGCCTTGTCACTCCTCACTGGTCTTCGACTATGTCATCAGAAGAATATCAATATAGAAATTCTGGAAATGAACTCAATTATCCACCATGAGTCCATGAAATAAATTTGTAGGCCTCCCTTGTTAACCACATACATTATCAAAAACTGCTGATAGATTATTAACAACCAAATGAGTATCCTTCACACCTGGAGGGATGGAAACAAGGTAGTGTATTTTTTTGCTTCTTCAGAATCCCACACTACATACATTACTATATCCTATTGTTTTAACTCATTCCTCCCTAGAGGGGGTGATATTTGTTAGGGGGGATTCCCTTACCTGGCACTATTTCTGTCCACGCTAACAAGGTCTCTATGGTAGCATACTAATCTTATCTCTATAATAAAATAATTATTATGTAAAGTTACATGAGAATTGTGGCTTTAAAACCACTGAGATCAATAAATATAGTCAGTGTAATATTTTATCATCATTTATTTCCAAAATTATGAGTTACTCCAAAAAAAGTGTCGCCTAAGGTTAAAATCAACCTTCTTAAACATTAAACGATGTGAATCAGTTTCTCAATGTGTAACTATTTCATTAAATTAACCATTTCATGGATTTTTCTGGTGATTGTTACATGTCGTGTAACATATACATGATGTGTAAATACTCTATGGGGAGATTTAATACTAGATTCTTCATAAGATCCTGAACCACCTCCTAATCCTTCAAAAATCATGAAAATACCTCATAATACCCTTTAACATGTTTATACCTAGGCTCCATTAAATCAAAAAAACATACATCCATAAACTTTAGGTCATTTTATTAGAAAATTATCTCCATCCTCAAATGGGACTCGAACAACAAGGTTCAAAGATAAAGGAAAAACTAAATGAAAGAGGTTAAAAAAACTCAAAGAGGGACATATGTAGAAAATGAAGGTATATTACAATCTCCACACTATATAACACCTCATCCCTAAGATTATCCAAGCATCACTATTGGGTATCAATGAAAAAGTCTAGACAATATTATCACATATCATATTCTATCTCCTAGGTATCCTCTTGAACCCTCCCATGCACCACTACACTTAAACTAGAGGTATTTTCCTGCCATGAAAAGACTTTTCACCACAATCCACAATTTGTATTAGATTATCCTCAAAGGACACATATAAATTGAGCTTGATGTCCTCATAATCCATCACATGAGAAGGTTCAAGATGATATCACCAAAGATAAGACACTTAAAACATTTTGTGCATGGAACTATAGCCCTATGGAAGGGATAATTAATAAATCACTAGAACGAACCTTTCCATTATCTCAACAACCCAAAAAACCTAGGCTCTAGATTTACTTATTTCCTAATATGATGTTTCCCCAACATAAGTGACACCCAAAGGAAAACAAGACAAGAAACCTCGAACTCTATAGGTTATCTTTGATGGCCAGTGTAAGATTTAATCCTTCCCTGCATGGTCTCTAACAAATTTTTGATCAACCAAACCAGCTCAAATGTCTCCTACATGAGATCAGGTCTAACAAGCACTGAATCACCTACCTCCAACCAACAATGAGTTGAAAGTTATGACTTTTCATGAGAATATTTTAATGGTTCCATTTGGATTGATCCATGGTAGCTATTATTATATGAAAAATCTATGAGTTCTATATTATATTCCAATAAACCACAAAAATAAAAAACTTGGGCTCATAACATATCCTCCATAACCTGAATCATCCATTCAGATTGCTCATCAGTATGAGAATGATAGGTTTTCCTTAAAAGAAACTATAATCCCAGATCCTCCTAAAGACCCTTCCATAACCGATACATGATACATGATCTCTTTCAAGAATGATACTCCTTGAAACACTGTGTTACTAAACTATATCCCACACATAAAGACTACATAGATCCTCAATAATCAAGGTCTTCCTAATATACAAAAAGTGTGATACCTTCATCATTTGATCTACGATCACCCATATTACATCATTCATATGGGGTTTCAAGGGTAATACTATCACAAAATACATAGTAAAATCATCCCATTTTTATTCCGTAATGAGTAGAGGCTTAAAAATCACACCAAGCCTTTGATGCTTGGATTTCACCTACTGAAAAGTGAAACATATCACCATGAATCCCACTACCTCCTTCTTTATTCCCGTCCAAAAGTAATATATATAGAGATATCTATATATCTTTTTCAAAATTGGATGTAACACCCATATAGAATCATGAAACTATATCACCAAATCCTCCTAAAAACCCATAGGAACCCATACTATGCCCTGAAAAAATATAAATTATGCTACCAAGTGACCATCTTATTTGCGGTTCTCCACTATATAAGTTTTCTCTCAGAGATAAGCCCTTTAAATCAGATAATAACTATTTCTTGATCCATTCAAGATGTATAATTATGATAGATGTCTAAGTTAGAGATATTTGTACCTAGGACTCATGAACATCTATATGCAAGTCTTTAAAGAGATTCATCATCTTCTACTCATCACAAGAATTCCTTACCAACTCATCTGTATCTTCCATCTTAAGTAATTAGCAACAATGTTTCCCTTTACCAGTGTATAAGGTAACTTGAAGTCAAAAGAATATATATACTCAACCCACCCCCTCTATCAAAGGTTCGGGTCTCGCTTCGAAAAGATGTACTTGATGATATTGTAGTCTGTGTACACCACAAAACTCTCACCTAAAAGATTGTGCCTATAGAATATCAGGGATTGTACCACCACTGACAACTCCAGATCATGGGTAGGGTAATTCCTCTCATGTGGTCTCAGTAGTCTTGATCCATAAGGAACCACTCAATCCTCCTACATCATAACTACTCTGAGTCCAAGTATGGATACATCATAGTATATAGTATAGTCTTTACTCAAAATAAGTAAAATGAGGGAAAGTTCCTAGGTTAGATTTCTTTTCATCTCCTAAAAATATCTCCTAAAATCATCTTTCCAAACAAACTTCACACCTTTTTGGTCAGTCCAAACATTGGTTCTTCCAAATTGAACTTCCCAATCAGGATCCAAGTATCAATGAGAGGGGGAGGGGGTGAATTAGTGATATATTCTTCTTTTTATGTTTTATTCTTTTTGAAACAACCTTCACCTTCTGTTAAAGAGTTTCTTTCCTTCTGAACACACACAACCACATGAACACAAGATTTACAAGGTTAACTACTCAACAAGAGTAGCTACATCCTTGGTATGGTACAGAAACAATCTAGTACCACAAAATAAACTAAAAAACAGTCCTTTTATGTGGAATAAAATGAGTAGGATATGCCCTTACACTAGTGTTGCACTTTGAAAACAATCCAATAGTGTGTGTTCTCACTCTAAGAACAAATAGGGTAAAATAATGTTTCTGTGCTTCTTGATAAATTTTCAAAAATCAAAACTTTCAAAAAACTTCTTCACATTCCTACCCAGAAGTTGGTAAGAACCTCTTGGTGCAAACAGATTGCGTGCCACACCTTTCTTGCACACCTCCCTACTTGCGTGCCACCTACTTGCACACCACTCAACTTGCGCACCTATATGATTGTGTGCCACTAACTACTTGTGTGCCACTATTGTGCATATCTCAAAACTTTCACTCCACTTTTGGCTTATACACAACACACTTATTGAACATAAATACCTTATTACGCGCCTCTTAGAACTTGCACACCACTTCTACTTGTGTGCCACTCTACTTGCGCACCATGTTGCTTGTGCGCCTCCCTACTTGCGCACC
Organism: Viscum album; assembly: GCA_963277665.1. Classification (NCBI taxonomy): domain Eukaryota; kingdom Viridiplantae; phylum Streptophyta; class Magnoliopsida; order Santalales; family Viscaceae; genus Viscum; species Viscum album. The sequence continues at coordinate 2,126,248,554 of OY728140.1, forward strand.
TTATAAATAACTCTTAACTTACGTGACACTTCATATTGCACACCACATTATACTACTTGAGTGCTCAGAGCTCAAATTTTCTCTTAAGTGTTGAGAATTGAAAAATGAGGAAGATAAACAGCTATTTATAGTTATTTTGGTAATTTGCGCACCACATACACTTGCACGACATTCCTACTTGTGCGCCGCTCCATCACTTGTGCGCCGCTCCATCACTTGCGTGCCGCTCCATCACTTTCGCGCCACTCCATCACTTGTGAATTGATCCATCAATAGCATACCAATTTATTTCCTTTGTCTAATTTTTGATAAGCTGATGTTGAAATATTATTTGTGCGCAACATACACTTGTGCACCGTTTATACTTGCGCGCCACACTTACATGCCACTTTTTTAATTACACGACACTTTATTTCCTTTGTCATATTTTGGTGTGATGATCTTGAAATATGAATTGCATGCAACATACACTTTCATGCCATTTATACTTGCACACCACTTTTTGACTTATGCTCCACACATGCGCGCCACTTTTTGAGTTGCTCACCACCTTATTTTTTTTCCCAAAAACACTTCTTTACTCCCCCTAACCTTTATAAGGATTACATCAAAAGTTCTCTAAATTTATGATATTTGTGAACTAAAAATAATCAATTCATCTTCATAGTTTTTAATGATTTTACAATGTGTTTTTATTCAAACTCTTTTGACAACAAAAGACAACACTCTACAAAAATCATACTCTTCAATCATCCTTCTCCATCCAACTTGGTCCCAAAAATATCCCCCTTTGGATTTTTTTGTCAAACAAGATTCACAAATCATTGAACTTTGTAACCTAAAGGAATGGATTAATTATCAACAATTATAAGCCTGTGTGAGCTAACTCATTGTAGGAAACAAGAATTATTGACAGCCAAAACCATGATGTCTAAAAAAAGTGACTATGAAATTTCAGGATCATATCTCCTCAGATTTCTTCAGAACATCTTCCAAGATTCTACCTCAGAACTATTAACTTATTAAATTTTCTTGGAATACAAAAACATTGTTTCCTACAACCACTCTAACAGACAGTTAGAATAGTTCACACACATACATGCTGGATTCACAAATTACCCATAAATCCCCTTTATCCATGATTCCATAAGGATAGATGTATGCAACAATTATCCCCCTTGACAACACTCACCAAATCTAAGATGAAAGTGGGGATAGACACACATACCTAAAAATTGATGAGAAAGAGGTTGGACACCCATGTTCAACCTCAATTTAGAAAATGGTTCCTTCGGTAATGGTTTTGTAAGTATGTCAGCAACTTGTTCTGATGTAGGAACATACTCCAGCTTCAATTCATTCTTCTCCACAAGCTCTTTGATGATGTGGTACTTTATGTCAATATGTTTTGAATGAGAATGTTGTACTGGGTTCCTTGTAAGATTTATTGCACTATTATTATCACATCCCAAGAGTATGGGTAGCTTCACTTCAACAAGTAGATCTTCCAACTGAGTTTTCATCCACATAAGTTGGGTAGCAGCTTGAGTGGCAGCAACATGCTCAGCTTAATATGTGCTAAGAGTCACTGAATTTTGTTTCTTTTTATGCCAACTAAAACAACTTTTCCCCAAAAATAAAACTACACCAAATGTGGATATTATATAATCAACATTTACTGCCCAATCAACATCTGAATACCCGAACAAATCAATATTTTCTACACCATCATACCTGATTACATAATTTATTGTTCCTTTGATATATCTTAGAATCCTCTTTCCATTAATTAAATGTGATTATTTAAGATAACTCTGTAACCTTTCACATAAGGTAATAACATTAACCATGTTGGGTCTTGAGGTAGTCAAATATAATAAACTTATAATATTCTTTCAAAACTCTCTATGATCAACTTACTTTCCTTCTCTATCTTAGGAAACTTGGTTCCCACTAAAATTGGTGTGGAAACTGGTTTCTAATTTTCCTTTCCAAATTTATTCAGAAGTTCCTTAGCATATTCTCTTGAGAAAGAAAAATGTGGTTCCTCTTCTATAATATTTTTAACCCAAGAAAATATTGCATTTCTCCCAGCATGGACATCTCAAACACCTTCTTCATCACTTCAAAAAATATTTCACAATATCTTTCATCATTTCCAGCAATGATAATGTCATCAACATATATAATTACAATGAGAGAAGACTCCTGACATTCCTTGATGTAAATATTTCCGTCAACGCTTCCTTTCTTGAAACTCATCTTCCTTAAGCAAGTATCCAGTTTGGAATACCATGCCCTTGGAGCTTGTTTTATCCCATACAAGTCTTTCTTCAGCTTACACACATAAATTTCATCTTTCCCAACAATAAATCCACAAGTTTGTTCAATGTAAACTTCTTCATCAAGATTTACAATTAGAAATATGGAATTCACATCCATTTGAATTTTTTTAACCTTGTTGTGAAAACATAGCAATAAATATTATAATTGTTTCTAATCTAGCCACAGGAGCAAAGGTCTCATGAAAATCAACACCTTAAATTTGTGAGTAACATTTACACAGTAATATTTCCTTATTCCTTATCACTTCGTCTTTTTTATTCATATTGTTCTGGAAAATCCATTTTGTACCAATAAAAATTTTGTCATCCGACTTGGGTATGAGTTCCCAAATATCATTCTTTTCTATCTGATCAAGCTCTTTATTCATACTCTGAATCCATTCTAGATGCTCAAAAGCTTCATTCACATAATTTGGCTCCACTTATGAATACAAAGAAGTATGTATAACAACATTTGTTGTTCTTCTTGTTTGAACCCTATGTTGTTGATCACCAATAATGTTCTAAGATTATAATTGCTTGCTCAGCCTAGGATGAGCTGTTCGAATTTCATCCTCATCATTTGAAATTGCTGAGTCCGATTCTTCTTCTTGAGTAGGATTACCACTATTGGTAGCATTATCGGAATCGTTAACAATAATTTCCATATCCTTCTTTACTTCTATATCAACCAAATTTTTATTTTCCATCTCAACATTTTCAATAACTTTCACATTAGAAGAATCAACAATTCTTCTTGTTTCTTTGTGGAAACATTTGTATCCTCTTACTTCTCGATCATATCCAATAAAAATTCCATCATCTCCTCTTTGTTAAAACTTTCCAAGGTTTATACCCTTTTTCTTTATGATGTGCGGACTCCCAAAAAATCTTAAGTGTTTTAAACATGGAGTTTTTTCATAAAGAATTTCATATAAAGTCATATCTGAAGGTGGTTTGTAGAAGCATCAGTTCTGAATATACACTAAAGTACTCATGTATTTCCTACTATAATAATGAGAGAGACCATGTTCAAGTAACATAGTTCTCCCTATTTCAACCATAATTCTATTGTTCCTTTTAGAAACACCATTTTGTTGAGGTGTGTATAGTGAAATAAACTCATGACGAATTCCATGCTTCTCAAGTTAACTTTGAAACTCTTCATTCTTATACTCTCCACCATTATCAGTTCTCAAATTCTTCACTGAATACTCACATTTCTTCTCTTCTTTCCTCCTGAAAGTCTTAAACATTTTCAGAGCATCTGACTTATGTCTCATGTACATAACAAAAGTAATGCGAGAAAAGTCATCAATGAAAGTAATGAAGTACTTATCTCCATTTTTTTATTTCTTTCTCATTGGTCCAAAAATATTAGAATGTATATGTTCCAAGGGTTGTTTTGAATGAATTTCAACTCTCTTATTAATAGAATTTGTAATCATCCATTTTTTAAAAATAGTGCAACACCAATCTCTTCTTCTTGATAAATCAGTCATATCTCAGACATTGTCTCACGTTGATAACTTACACATGTTTCTCTAACACCTATGTTCCAGCCTTTTATGAAATAAATTATTTTCATCCACCATTCCCATGTATCAAGAGTTCTGTACTACAGAAATTTGGAACTAGTTCCCTTTTGTACGTTGGACTCTTGCAACTTCCATTCCATCATTTTTAATTTTAACAAAAAACCCATCTTTTCTAAAGATAAATTTGTTTCCCTCATAACAGAGTTTTGAAACACTCAATAGATTATGTTTCAATCCATAAATATATAAAATTTTCCTAGATTTAATTTTTTCTTTCCCAATGATGGTTGATCCAACACCTTTGATCCTCAAAGACTCATCATTTCCAAATGTAACTGTTCATTTTTAAAGTCTTTCACATGCTTCAGCAACATTAAGTCTCTTTTAATATGAGAAGAACACACAATATCAAGAATACATGGATGTTCTCCTTTTTTATCTTTCAAGGTGGTTTCAAAAACAAGAGATTTTTGTTCTTCCTTTTCATTTTTCACCTCCAGCTTCTGATATTTGTTAAGAACCTTTTGTTGCGCTAGCAACAAAACAAGACATCCCTCAGCATAATGTCCATTCTTTTCACATCTTTCACAAATAGTTTCCAATGGTTGGAACTTATTTTCAACTTTCACACCAGCTTTATCAGATTTCTTCTGAACTTTCTTCTCGTACTTCCCTTTTTGAGAGGATTGACTCCCCCTAAAACCTTATCTTCCATAACTTGTAGAATAGTTGTAATGTTATCGATTGAACCAAAACATGTTTGTAGTGTGTCCGAATACACCACAATACCAGCAGTAAACATAGAATGAATATTTCTCTTTGAAACTTCTATACTGATCGGAGTTGTGAACATGCTTCTCAACAACCATCTTAATAGAACTCTGCTGACCATCAACCTTTTTATTTTCAATCTTAACTTTCTTCTTCATCTAAAATTTTTGTTCAGACTTATTATTACCAAAAGTATTAAAAATCTTTTTAAACTAAATATTTTTATGTACTTCAGATTTTTCAGCATTGCTGACTTTGGCCACACATATAGTCTTTCCATAATTGTTCTTATCAGAAACAATTCTATCTTTCCTCTCAATATTTGAAGGTAAATTTTTTTGGATCCTTCTTTGGTTCATTTTTACTAGAAATTTCACCAACTTCCATAATAGATTGTTTGAAACTGATATTTATTTCTTTATATTTAGAAATTTTATGTTGGACAAGTTCCAACATTTCTTCTTTTGCCTTCAGCTTTACTTCAATATTATCATTACTATTCTTTGAATTCTCAAGAGAATTATTCAGATCATCAATCTCTTTTTTCCATCTAGATTTTCACATCAGAAAAAACTTCTTGATTGTATAATGTGGAATTTTTGTTTATCAACTTCTTTTTTCCTTCTCAAGCCTTCTGATCTTGCACAAACATTATTTCAAATATTATTTCAAATGATATTCAAGTTGAGTTTCTTCTTCTTCAGAACTATGGATCCTATAATCTTTATTATTCAATGCTGCAATAAAGGTATTATGTATTGTTTTTTCAGAAAATCATTTCTCGTATTGATCTTTTCTATCTTATTCATCTTCATCATTAGATAAAAATATTCTTCTTTCGACTTGAATAACTTTTTATCCTTCCCCTTTAAAATATATTTATCTTTGTTAGCTTGTTTCTTCCATGACCTTCTTGGATTTCTGTCATCACCATCACTATCTTCTTCTTTATTCTTTTTAGGACAGTTAGCCGCAAAGTGACCAATGGCCCCACACTCAAAACATTTCAAAGTATGTTTACCCTTATATTTCTCTATACCTCTTTTCACATTCTTAGAAAATAAGGATATAATTTCATCAAAATTTTTACATACCTCATATTCAGAATCAGATTCACCAGCATCATCTTAAATAAGAGTCTTCTTTGACTTCTTTCTCTTTGCAAGCTTGAATGAATTATATCTAAAATATTTTTTTTTCTCTTCATATTCTTATCTCTTATCATTTCATAGGTAATGAGAGTGCTATGAAAATCATCCAAAGATAATGTTTCAGGGTCTCTATATTTTAATGAAGACACTTTTGCATCAAACTTGTTAGGAATAATTCTCAAGATCTTTTCAACAACTGTAGAATCATCCAACGTTTCACCAAGACATCTGATTGTACTGACAATGTCATTTATCTTGGTAATGAAATCCCCAATAGATTCAGATTCTCCAATTTTAAAGTCTTCATACTTTAGCCTACATATTTTTAGTTTTTCCTTCTTCACTTTTGTATTTCCTTCATAGATGTTCTTTAAATTATCCCATATGCCTTTAACTGTAGCGACATCTTTCAATCTTAAAAACTCACTCTCAGAAAGATATGAGAGTAATGAATTTTTATCTTTTCCATAATTTTCAAGATTCTTCTTATCAGTAGGTGTAAGAGGAACCTTGTCATCAATAAGAGGAAATCCATCAGTTGTAGTTTCAAGAACTTCATACCCAAGAGATATAAGATAAACCATCATTCTATCTTTACAGATATGATAATTTTTCCATCAAATATCAGAATCCCCTTACTGTTCACACAATTCAGATTTTCCATCACAATTTCTCTTCAAAAAGTTAGCAAAGAAAAAATGAAGCTAACCTTCCTCTGATACCAATTAAAATTATTAGTCAGGATCCAAGTATCACTGATAGGGGGAGGGGGTGAATCAGTGATATCTTTTTCTTTTTATGTTTCCTTCTTTTTAAAACAACCTTCAACTTCTGTTAAATATTTTCTTCTCTGCGGAACACACACAACCACTTGAACACAAGATTTAAAAGGTTCACTACTCAACAAGAGTAGCTATGTCCTTGGTATGTTACAGAAACAATCCAGTACCACACAATCCACTAGAAAACAATGTTTGGATTTTGAATAAAATGATTAGGATAATCCCTTACATTCATGTATCACTTTGAAAACAATCCAATAGTGCGTGTGCTCCCTCTGAGCACAAATAGGGTAAAACAATATATATATTCTTATTTATGAATTTTCCAAAATAAAATCTTTCAAAAAAATTATTCACTTTCCTACCCAGAAGCTAGTAAGAACCTCTTGGTGCAAACAGCTTGTGTGCTACACCATGCTTGCATGCCTCCCTGCTTGCGCGCCACCTTCTTGCACGCCATGCAGCTTATGCACCTACCTGCTTGTGCGCCATTAGCTACTTTCATTCCACTATTGTGCATAGATCACAACTTGTGTGCCACCATTTGATTATACACAAAACACTTCTTGAACACAACTCCCTACTTGCGTGCCTCTTAGAACTTGCACGCCACTACTTCTTGTACGCCACTCTGCTTGCATGCCACTCTGCGTGCACCACACTACTCGCACGCCTCCATACTTGCAAGGCTTATAAATAACTCTTAACTTGCATGACACTTCAGATTTCATGCCACTTTATACTACTAGTGTGCTCAGATCACAAATTTTCTCTTAAGTGTTGAGCATTGAAAAATGAGGAGGCTATTAATCTATTTATAGATATTTTGGTGACTTGTGTGCCACATAAATTTTCACGCCATTCCTACTTGCATGATGCTCCATCACTTGCGCGCCGCTCCATCACTTATGCGCTTCTTCATCACTAGAAAGCCACTATCTTTCCTTTTTCTTATTTTTATAAGATGATTTTTAAATATGATTTATTGTGAAACATACACTCACGCGCCATTTATACTTGCACGCCACACTTGCACGCCACTTTATTTCCTTTTTCATATTTTGATGCGATGATCTTGAAATATGACTTGCATGAAACACACACTTGTGCACCAATTATACTTGCGAACCACTTTTTGAATTACGTGCCACACTTTCCCTCCACATTTTGACTTGCACACCACACTTACATGCCACTTTTTGACTTGCACACTACCTTTTTTCCTTTGAAAAAATACATCTTTACTACCCTTATCCTTTATAAGGCTTGCATAAAATGTTCTCAAAACTTATGATATTTGTGAAATAAAAATCAAAAAATCATTATCATAGTTTTCAAGGATTTTACAAAGTGAATTGATTTTTACTCTTTTGACCACAAAAGACAACACTCTAAAAGAAGCATACTCTTCAAAATTCCTTCTCCATCCAACATGGTCCCAACAACCCCCTTTGGATTTTTTTTCAACCAAGATTCATAAATAACTGAATTTTGTAACCTCAAGTAATGGATTACTTATCAACAATTCTAATCCTATATGAGCTAACTCATTATAGGAAATATGAATTATTGATAGCCAAAACCATACTGTCTAAAAGCAATGACTATAAATTTTCATGATCATATCTCGTTAGCTTTATTCAGAACATCTTCCAAGATTATACATCTATATTATTCACTTATTCAATTTTCCTGTAATACAAAAACATTGTTTCCTATAACCACTCTAACAGACAGTTAGAATAGTTCACACACAAACATGATGGATTCATAGCTTACCCACAACTCACCCTTTATGCGTGATTCCATAAGGATATATGTATGAAACAATTATCCCCCTTGACAACACTATCCAAAGGTAAGATGAGAGTAGGGATAGACACACGTACCTCGACCTTGATTAGAAGGAGGTTGGACACCCATGATCAACATAAATTTAGCAAATGGTTCCTTCAGTAATGGTTTTGTAAATATGTCAGCAACTTGTTCTGATGTAGGAACATACTCCAGCTTCAATTCATTCTTCTCCACATGATCTTTGATGAAGTGGTACTTTATTTCAATATGTTTTGAATGATAATTTTGTACCTGGTTCCTTGTAATATTGATTGAAATCTGATTATCACATCCCAAGAGTAAGGGTATCTTCACTTCAACAAGTAGATCTTCCAACTGAGACTTTATCCACATAAATTGGGTAACATATTGAGTGGTAGAAACATACTCAGCTTCATCTGTGCTTAGACTCACTGAATTCTTTTTCCTTTTATGGAAACTAATACAACTTTTTTCCAGAAAGAAAAATCTACCCAATGTGGATATTCTATCATCAACATTTCCTGCACAATCAACATTTGAATACCCGAACAAATCAACATTTTCTGCACCATCATACCTAATTCCATAATTTATTGTGCCATTGATATATCTGATAATACTATTTTAGACAATTAAATGTAATTATTTAGGATTACTCTAAAACCTTGCACATAAGTTAATAGAATAGACAATGTCGGGTCTTGAGGTAGTCAAATATAATAAACTTCCAATCAGCTTTTGAAACTCTTTCTGATCAACTTCCTTTCCTTCGCCATCTTTAGAAAACATGGTTCCCATTGAAATTGGTGTGGAAAATGGTTTCAAATTTTCTATTACAAACTTCTTCATAATTTTCTTAGCATACTTCTCTTGAGAAAGAAAAATGTGGTTCCTCTTTTATAAGATTTGTAACCCAAGAAAGTATTTCATTTCTTTTATCATGGACATCTCAAATAACTTCTTCATATATTCATAAAATCTTTCACAAGATCTTTCATCACTTCCAGCAAAGATAATTTCATCAACATAGAAAATTACAATGAGAGAAGAGTCCTGACATTCCTTGATGAAAAGATTGCTGTCAACTCTTCCTTTCTTGAAAATCATCTTCCTTAAGCAAGTATCTAGTTTGGAATACCATTCCCTTGGAGCTAGTTTTATCCCATACAAGGATTTCCTCAGATTACACACATAAATTTCATCTTTACCAATAATAAAGCCACACGTTTGTTCAATGTAAACTTCTTCATCAATATTTCCATTTAGAAATGTGGACTTCACATCCATTTGAAAAATTTTATAACCTCGTTGTGAAGTAATAGAAATATTATTATTGTTTTCAATATAGCCACTGGAGTAAAGGTTTAATCAAAATCAACACCTTCAATTTGTGAGTAACCTTTGCACACTAATCTTTCCTTTTTAATTATCACTTCTCCTTCTTCATTCAGCTTGTTCTAGAAAACCCATTTTGTACCAATAACATTTTTGTCATCCATCTTGGGTTGGAGTTCCCATGTATCATTATTTTCTATCTGATCAAGCTCTTTAATCATATCCTGGATCCATTCTTGATGCTCAAAATCTTTATTCACATCATTTGGATCAACTTTTGAATACAAAGAAGTATGTGTAAGATCATTTTTTGTTCTCCTTGTTTTAACCCTCTGATGTTGATCTCCAATAATGTTCTGAGCTTCTACTTGCTTCCTTAGCCTAGGATGAGCTGTTTGAATTTCATCCTCATAACTTGAAATTGCTGAGTCTGATTCTTCTTATTGAGTAGGATTACCACTATTGGTATCATAATCAGAATCGTTAACAACAATTTCCTTATCCTACTCAACTTCTATATCAACAAAAGTATGCTTTTATGTCTCAACATTTTCAATAACTTTTACATCATAAGAATCAATGATTCTTATTATTTCTTTGTTGAAACATCTGTATCCTCTTCCTTATGGAGAATAGACAAAAAATATTCCATCATCTCCCCTTTGTTTAAACTTTCCAAGGTTTACACCCTTTTTATTTATGATGCATGGACTCTCAAAAACTATTAAGTGTTTCAAACTTGGATTTTTTTCATAAAAAATTTCATATGGATTCATATATGAATGTGGTATGCAGAAGCATCAGTTCTAAATATACACTGCAGTACTCATGGATTTCCTCCAATAATAATGAGAGATACCATGTTCAAGTAACATAGTTCTCCCCATTTCAACCAGACTTCTATTATTCCTTTATGTAACCCCATTTTTTGAGGTGTGTATGGTGAACTGAACTCATGCCAAATTCCATGATTCTAAAGGAAACTTTCAAAGTCTTCATTCTTATACTCTCCACCATTATTAGTTCTCAACTTCTTCACTGAATACTCACATTCCTTCTATGATTTCCTCCTGAAAGTCTTAAAATTTTTTAGAGCATCTGACTTATGTCTCATGTATATAACTCAAGTAATGCGAGTAAATTCATCAATGAATGTAATGAGATAATTATCTCCATTTGTTTATTTCATTCTCATTGGTCCAAAAATATCAGTATGTATAAGTTCGAAGGGTTGTTTTGAATGAATGTCAACCCTCCTATGCGTAGAATTTGTAATCTTCCTGCAACACCAATTTATTCTTCTTGATAAATCAGGAATATCTCAGACATTATATCGCATTAATAACTTACACATGTGTCTCTAACACATATGTCCCAAACTTTTCTTCCATAACTAATTTTTATCTACCATTCCCATGTAACAAGAGTTCTATACTTCACCATCTTGGAACAAGTTCCCTTTTGTATGTTGGCCTCTTGTAACTACCTTTCCATCATTTTCAATTTTCACAACAAACTCATCTTTTCTAAAGATAAAATTGTTTCCTTCATCACAGAGTAGTAAAACACTCAGAAGATTATGTTTCAACCCATCAACATATAAGATTTTTCTAGATTTCATTTTTTCCTTCCCAATGATGGCTGATCCAACACCTTTGATCCTCAAATACTCATCAATTCCAAATGTAAATGTTACTTATTTGAAGTATTTAACATTCTTCAACAACATTAATTATCATATCATATGAGAAGAACACCCACTATCAAGAATCCATGGATGTTCTCCTTTTTTAGATTTCAAGGTAGTCTCAACAACAAGAGCTTTTTGTTCTTCCTTTTTATTCTTCACCTCCAACTTCTAAGATTTGTTAAGAACCTTTTGTTTTTCTAGAAAAAAAAAACAAGACATCCCTTAGAAAGATGTCCAGGTTTTTCAAATCTTTCACAAATAGTTTCCAATGATTGGAACTTATTTTCCACTTTCGCACCTGTCTTCTTAGATTTCTTCTGACTTCTTTCTCATACTTCCCTTTTTAAGAGGATTGAATTCCCTTAAAACCTTGTCTTACATAACTTGTGGAATATTAGTAATGTTTTTTTATTGAACCAACACATGTTTGAAATGTTTTCGAATCCACCACAATACCATCCATAACCATAGAATGAATATTTCCCTCTGAAACTTCTATGCTGACCGGAGTTGTGAACATGCTTCTCAACAACCTTCTAACTAGAACTCTGATGACCATCAACCTTCCTATTTTCAATCATAACTTTCTTCTTCAGCTCATATTTCTGTTCATACTTATCAATACCAAAAGTATTAGAAATCATTACAGACTCAAAATTTTTATGTACTTCTTATTTTTAGGCATTGCTGACTTTGTCCACACACATAGTCTTTCCATATTTGTTCTTATTAGAACCAGTTCCATCTTTCCTCTCAATCTTTGAAGGTGACTTTTTTGGATCCTTCATTGGTTCATTTTTACTATAACTTTCTCCAAATTCTGAGATATATTGATTGAAACTGATATTTATTTATTTATCTTTAGAAAGTTTGTATTGGACAAGTACCAACTCTTCTTCTTTTAACTTCATCTTTACATCAAGATGATCATTACGATTTTTTGAATTCTCAAGAGAATTATTCCGATCATCAATCTCCTTTTCTATCTTTATTTTCTCATCAAGAAAACCTTCTTGATTGTTTAATGTGGAATTTTTATTTATCAACTTCTTGTTTTCCTTCTCAAGCCTTCTGATCTTACTAAAAAATTCTTTCAACTTTATTTCAGATGATATTCAAGTTGAGTTTCTTCTTCTTCAGAACTATGGCTCCGATAATATTCATTATTCACTACTATAATAAAGGTCTTATCTCTAGTTTTTTTTTCAGTAAATGATTTATCAAATTCATATTTTCTATCTTATTCATCTTCATCTTTAGATAAAAAGATTTTTCTTTTTGATATGAAGAACTTTTTATCCTTCCCCTTTTAAAAATATTTATCTTTGTCAGCTTATTTCTTCCATGACCTTCTTGTCCATCTATCATCATCATCACCATCTTCTTCTTTATTATTTTGAGGATAGTTATCTGCAAAGTAACCAATTACTCCACACTCAAAACATTTCAAGGGAATTTTACCCTTGTATTTCCCTATACCACTTTTCACATTCTTAGAGAACATGGATAAAATTTCATCAAAATTTTTACATACCTCATCTTCAGAATCAGATTCACCAGCATCATCTTCAATAAGATACTTCTTTAACTTATCTCTCTTGGAAGCCTTGAATGAAATTTCTCTATTAGATTTTTTTGATCTTCATAGTCTTATCCCTTCTCATTTCATAAGTAATGATAGTGATATGAAAATCATCCAGAGATAATGTTTCAGGGTTGCTATCTTCTAATAAAGACACTTTAGCATCAAACTTTTCGGGCATAATTCTCAAGATATTTTGAACAACTATAGAATCCTCTAACATTTCACCAAGACATCTGATTGTAATAACAATATCATTTATCCTAATAAAGATGTCCCCAATAGATTCAGATTCTCCCATTTTCAAGTCTTCATACTTCAACCTCCAGATTTTCAGTTTTTCCCTCTTCACTTTTGTATTTCCTTCATAGATGTTCTTCAACTTATCCCAGATGCCTTTATCTGTAGTGACACCTTTCAATCTTAAAAACTCGCTCTCAAAAGAATATGAGAGTAATGCATTTTTATCTCTTCCATCATTCTCAAGATTCTTCTTATCAACAAGTGTAAGATGAAACTTGTCATAAATAGAAGAAAATACATCAGTTGTAGTTTCAAGAACTTTATACTAAAGAGACATAAGATAAGACATCATTCTATCTTTCCAAATATGATAATTAATTCCATAAAATATCGGAATCCCCTTACTGTTTACGCAATTCATATTTTCCATTACAAATTGTCTTCAAAATGTCAGCAAAGAACAAATGAAGGGAACCTTCCTTTGATACCTGTTGAAGTCCCCAGTCAGGATACAAGTATCACTGAGAGCGTGTGAAGGTGAATCAATGATATCTTTTTCTTTTTATGTTTCATTATTTTTGAAACAAACTTCATCTTCTTTTAAAGAGTTTCATCCCTGCTGAACACACACAACCATAAGAACACAAGATTTATAAGGTTCACTACTCAATAAGAGTATCTACATCCTTGGTATGGTACAAAAACAATCCAGTACCACACAATCCACTAGAAAACAATCCTTTGATGTGGAATAAAATGAGTAGGATATGCCCTTACACTCGTGTAGCACTTTGAAAACAATCCAATAGTACGTGTGCTCCCTCTGAGTAAAAATAGGGTAAAATAATGTTTCTGTGCTTCTTGATGAATTTTCAAAAATCAGATCTTTCAAAACAATTCTTCACTTTCCTACCAAGAAGCTGGTAAGAACCTCTTGGTGCAAATATCTTATGCACCACACCCTTCTTGCGAACCTCCCTTCTTGTGCACCACCTGCTTGCGTACCACTTAGCTTACGCACCAACATGCTTGTGCTCCACCAACTACTTTCACGCCATTATTGTGCAGATCTCAAAACATGCATGCCACTTTTGGCTTATACACAACACACTTCTTGAACAAAAATCTCTACTTGCACGCCTCTTAAAACTTGCATGCCACTTCTTCTTGCGCTTCACTCTACTTGTGCGCCATGCTACTTGCGCGCCTCTTTACTTGTGAACTTTATAAATAACTCCTAAATTGTATGACACTTCAGCTTGCGTGCAACTTTCTACTACTTTCACACTCAAAACTCAAATTTTCTCATAAGTGTTGAGCATTGAAAAATGAGGAGGCTTGTCATTTATTTATAGGCATTTTGGTGACTTGTTCACCACATACACTTGCGCCCCATTCCTACTTATACACCACTCCATCACTTGCACGCAACTCCATTACTTTCATGTCGCTCCATCACATGCGCACCACTCCATCACTTGTGCGTAACTCCATAACTTGAGTGATGCTCCACCACTACCACACCACTTTCTTTCCTTTTTCATATTTTTATAAGCTAATGTTGAAATATGATTTTCACACAACATACACTTGCGCTCCATTTATACTTGCACGTCACACTTGCACTCCTCTTTTTGAATTGTGCGTCACTTTATCTCCATTGTCATATTTTGATGTGATGATCTTGAAATATGACTTGCTCATAACATAAAATTTCATGGAAATTATACTTGCACGCCACTTTTTGACTCGCACGCCACACTTGTGTGCCACTTTTTGACTTGCGCGCCACCTTCTTTCCTTTTCCAAAAACACTTCTTCACCCCCTATCCTTCATAAGGCTTGCATCAAAAGTTCTCCAAACTTTTGGTGTTTGTGAAATAAAAATCAAAAAAGAATCATAATATTTTTAAATACTTTTACAAAGTGAATTTATTTAAATTCTTTTGACAACAAAAGACAACACTCTACAAAAATCATACTCTTCAAACTTCCTTCTCCATCCAACTTGGTCCCAACACAAATAGGAGAAGTCTTGGATGAATAACAACTAATAACATTATAAACCTAGAAAACTCCAAATATCTAAGACATTATTGGGTCACTCCCAAGATACCATAGTTTCCACCTTCTCTGGGTTCACTATAACTCCATCCTATGAGATTTCATGACCCAATAATTTCACTTTATCAATTTAGAAACTATATTTAGATACATTGGAATAAATATGACACTCTCTCAGTTTACTCAAGATGATGTCAAGATATTGGGAATGATAATCTACTAACTAGAAGTATAATAAGATTTCATTAATTAAAAACACTACAAATTGATCCAAAAAAGGATGAAAGATCTTATTCATCATGGATACAAATACTTCTGATGTGTTAATCACACCAAAATACATCACTACTAACTCATACAATCTATACCTACTCCTAAAAGAATTTCGAGGTATGTTTGAAGTTATTACCCTCAACTAGTGGTATCCTAATCTCAAATCAATCTTGGATAAGTTCTTGGAACCTCTAAGATGATCAAAGAGATCATTGATACTAAAATGGAATACAATTTTTAACCTTAAACTGGTTCAATCACTGATAATGCACACATAAGTGCAAATTACCATATGCCTTATTAGTGAAAAGAGTTGGAGAAACCCATGGAGACGTATTAGGATGTATGAAACATTTAGCTTCTAGATTGTCCAAATAACATTGAAAATATTTAAACTCTATTGGTTTCATCCTATACGGAGGAATAAAAACTGAATATGATCCTAGAACCAACTCAATTGTTAAATAGATCTACCACTCGAGTGGTAATCCATAGAACTCATTAGGGAAAACATCCTAAAAATTATATACCACTGGAGGAAAATTATCCTACCATATTACACTATCATCTAGAATAGGGATTTCTATTTGAGCTACAATAAAATAAAATCTACATTGAATTGGTCCAACATGACCAGCCTAAAAATCCCACTCACCCAGGTGAGAATAACTGCCTCCTTCTGAATAAAGAATAGAAAATATCCTCTGATAACATTCAATATTATCCTGGTATAAAACTCGAAAATCCATTCCTAGAATCAAATATATACCTATCATTTTGAAAAAATGATTCCTAAAAGAAACACTAACCAAAAATTTCTAGAGAACACACCGTGAAACATTTGATATTCTTTGACTACACTCCCAATGGCGTGTTTATGGTCAAAACACCATAAAAAATTTACAAAACCAAACCCAATTTGTTTTTTGAAAAAACAGTATATAAAATGTAACATGATTATCTTATATGAAACAAAATGTAATCAAGGTTAGATGATAGAAGAATCATTTCTAACATTAGAAGGTCTGGAATCTACACTACCCAATGTAGACTAAAAAGAATGTAGCTGACATTCCCTGCAACCATGTGCTCTAATATGACTTCACTGGGCTATTCCCCCATCCTAATACTACCGCCCCTGCACTGGGGTACCACATCCCTTACCTCAAACTAAATGTCTAGTGATACTCTAGCTACCAGTCCGCCTAGGGGTAGATGTGTCATTCTAATACTCTGGTACATATCCTAATCCCCTTACACTTTAATTATATTGTATTCCCCTACAAAAAACAATATAGGTGACACATCCTACAAAAATAATGACACTCCAAAGTAGGGTATGGTCCTAAAGGCCTCTTTTGGACCAACTTTCCATAATGATAGAACTATAATGGAATATGGTCCTGAGATAGATACCCACTTCCCTGACTTCTATACCTAATATTTACTTTGTGATAAATGTCATAACAACTCTTATTATCACTAAAAGAAGAGACTATAGTTCAACATACTAAAAAATACTAGATACTTATTAGGGCCTCTACTAGATTACCTTACCTAATGAGTGTCTGATTCATCACATCCAAAAAGACACTCAACTTTAAGACGTTCACCTGTGACATGATTTCATATGGAATAACATACTAAAAATGTTTTTCCTGTAAAGATCTCATCAACTATTAAATATAGTGAAAAACACTACAAGTTAGTGAAACATCAATTCAATCCATCACTAACATTCCCTCCTATAATAGGTGCATGTATTTATGATTTTTATCATCCATCAATGTATTTGGATTGAAGTGGAAATTTTTTTCCAATGATATCCTTCCAGGATAAAATCTATTACTACCCATTATACTCTAGAATGTCCCACCAATGCTTGGAATGTAAAATTGGAATTTATGTAGAAATATTTAACCTCCTATCAGTGAGTGTCTTGAGGTACATAAAGATCTTATGGACTGACTAAATCCAAATCCTAGATTCCGGGGGACCTCTGTCCCTAGTAAAAATTGGAAAATAATACAACTGAAACTCTCTCATAAACTAATACATTTAAGGAAAACTATAAAAAATATCCCTTTCTATGGATCACATGAACCTCATGAATCTTTTTCAAAACTGAACATCCATATGATCCTCAGAAGCTACAAAAATATTTGGTTCAACTACATTAGGATCATGCTGATTTCCACACTCTTAACACTCAACTCAAAGATAATGAGAATTAATTTTCTCTACAATAAAAACACACTCCTTAGAACACTGGACAACAACACTATTTACCTAAAATATTGAAAATAATAGAGGACCACCAACCTATGTTCTTTCCAAACATGGATTAATAGGTGAATTAGCATGACATAAAAGTTCTCTTTTTTAATTTATCAGTTATAGAAGATATCTCAGTTCATATTTCACACAGGAAAATATATCACATAAAATAAGTATGTCCTTATCATGAAACATACATGTTAATATATATACATATGTGCCTATTAGGATACACGAATAATCATCTCACTCTATATCATTCCAGGAGTATAAATCTCAAGAAAAAATAACATCACACAAAATGTGAATCACCCAAGGTGAAATCACATCAACCATAACAATGAACAACATGAACAACAATCAGATCCCTGGGTACTCAGATTCCCCTCATACATGGGCTAATTACTCCAATGCACAAGCTCATTACCAAGTCCAAAACATCCAATTATACTTTATATCATTCCAAAATGTAAATCAATAGAAGAGAAAACAACCTCCACTGATATAAATTTGTATCATTCCCTAACCTGGAGCTATCTCATGTGGCCAAATCATGTTGGTAATGAGACCTCAAATGTTCCTCCCTATAAGCTAGAGGATATCAATGAACAATAAGGGTGTAAAGGATATAGTGGGGATACTATACCTCATACTAAAAAGTTAAAATATAATGGATATAAAAAATAATAATAAATACCAAAGTGATATAATTAGTGAAAATAGTACAACATACAACTTGAAAGTAAAGGAAGAACCAATAATCTTATAATAATAAACCATGAAATGATAGAACGTAAAGTATCTAATTGTTAAAATAAATGTAATACAAATAAAGGAATAAGTTTTCATGAATAAACTCAAAGACCCCGATCTCAAACCCCTTTTTGGTTCTGCCTCCATGCTCCAACCCATATAGCAAGTAATAATCAACAACATGGTTCCTTTACCTTGTCCAAACTACATCCATTTAATCTTCTCAGGTATCAAATGAAAGCCCATATAGGGTGTGAGTAAAAATCATTAGGTTGACACCAATATGTATAAAAAAACCAGTTTGATAAATAATCTCATTCAATAAAGCGATAAACATGTATATTAATTAATCAATTAATATAATACAAAAAATAAACCTTCTTTGAGAGCATGAAAAAATATTTCTGAGAACATATCAAAACCATGCTAATCATAACCAAGAACCATGGAATAATCAAATAACTAGGAAAATCCCTCTGTATAAGTATTTTAGCATACTGGGATAATCCCTCTATAAAATCATTTCAATATTCTGAGAATAGACCTATATATAATAATTTTAGCATCCCAGGTCAAGCAATCTATATAATTATTTTAGAATCCTAGGAAAATCCATTTATTTTAGCATTTTAGGATATCAGGACAAGACCTCTATATAATCATTTCATCATCAGTCACAACCCAAATCATTATAATAATTATAGCACAAAATTATTTCATAATACACAATAATTAATTCTACCAATTACCATTTGTCTTTTAATTGACCATTCATTTAATAATCATGCAATCCATTATCCAAGGTGAATCTATCAAAATAAAACACCTGAGGTCCCATGTCATGATAAAACATAATTTAAGACATTGTAAAATTCATTATTAATCATGGTTGGATCATCCTATAGGTAACTACTATCCAAGTCTCACAACATTGAATCCTAAGGGATCCAATGAGTAATCCAACACAAGATTTTTCATCATTCATTATTCATTTAATTGATATGAATGTTGTGTGAGAAAAATCACATAATATTTCATATTCTTGAACAATATAAATAGATCATATGGGTTTATTTTAGATCAATTAACTATAACTGGTGATCAAACAATGATTTCCAATATGTAACACCAATAAGAATGAAGGAGAAAAATATCATGATGAAAACCTAGATCACACATGAAACAGATAAAACAACAACAACTAAGGTTAAGATATTACACTTTTATAATATATAGTTATGGATGAGAAGGGAAGACCACATAAAAACAACTTACTAGGGATCAAACACTTTATCGAGATGTTTGGAATGGAAGAAGGCACTCTAAAATTTCCCAAAAATTTCCTAGGGCTCAAGAGAGGAAAGGTTTCATGAAAATGCATTGAAATTACATGTGAATTATGGATTTAAAAATAAAAATACCAATAAATACATGGTGTGTCATATTTTCATGTAGTGAATTTCCCAAATTAAGAGTTACACTAAAAAACGTTTCACCTCGGGTTAAAATCACCCTACTCGAACATTAAATGATGTGAACTAGTTTCAAAGCATGTAACTATTTCATGTTATGAACCCTTTCAAGGCATATTAATAGAAATATTCACATTACATGGGACATATAAACCACATGTAAATACATTGTAGGATACTTTAATCCTAGCTTCTATGGAAGATCCCAAACCACCTAGGAATATATACACATCATATATATGTTACATAACATATAACTATCACTAGGAAGATGATATGAAATGGTTCATGATGTGAAATAGTTACACACCATGAAACTAGTTCATGAAGTTTATTTTTTGAGTGGGGTGATTTTAACCTGAGGTGACATTGTCCATCATAACTTATAATTTTAGGAAATGCAAGATTTTAAAATATTACACAACATGTAATTCTCAATATCAGTGGTTTTCCAGCCATGATGGGCATATAATTTCTTTCCATCCATGTTTATCCTTTCCTCTCTAGATGCCTAGGTGATTTTGGAGTGCCTTCTTCCATTTTAGACGTCTCTATCAAGCATTTTATCCATAGTAATTTTTTTCTTCATTTCCACCCTTTATTTCTTTCCTCTCAATTGTAGAGATGGAATATATTGATCATAGTTGTTTTTCATTTTTATTTGGGTCTCATGTGATCTAGGTTTTCTTTGTAATATTTTTTACCTTCATTATTTTTGCTGTTACGTATTGGAAAGTATTGTCTAAATGCCTAGGTGGTCTAAAACCAAACCCTATTTTCTATTTCTATCGTTAAAGTATGTGAAATATTATATGATTGTGATAACAAAACATGATAATTAATTAAATTAATAATTTATGACGATAAATATCATGTTGGACTATTAATTAGATCCCTTAGAAATCAATCGTATGAGTCCAGGCTAGTGGGTACCTATAGTGTGAGACTACCTTGATTAATAATGAATTGGATAATGGATTAAAGTTTATTTTAGCATTACATGATACCTATGGTGTTTTATTCTGATATATTCACCTTGGATAATGGATTGCATTATTATTTAATGAGTGGTTAATTAAATTAAAAATGGTAATTAGAAGAATTAACTATTATGGATTATGATATAATTTTTTTATATTCTTGTTGTGTTTATTTGGGTTGTGACTAATGTAGAAATTCTTATATGGTGGGCTTCATCTGGTATGATAAAATTCTAATATATAGGGCTTGGCCAAGTTTTATTAAATTCTTATATAGAGGTAATAACTCAGGATAATGAAATTGTTATATAGAGGGCCATGCTCATGATACTGAAATTAATATATATAGGGCATGGACAAGTATGGTGAAATGATTATACAGTTGTATTTTTCTGGTTATCTGATTATTCCATGGTTTTTTGTTATGGTTGGCATAGTTGTGATACATGATTAGAGATATTCAAAAATAGTGCCGAAGTAAGTTGATTTGTATATAATATTAATTGATTAATTAATACCCCTATTTATCACTTTATTCCAGGAACTTATTTATCAGACTGATTTTTTAGACATTATGGTTTCAACCTAATGATTTTTACTCACACCGTATTCAGACTACCATTTGTTACCTAAGAAGATTATATGGATATAGATTTGGAAAAGGGAAACATACCTTGTTGTTAATTATTTCTTGCTAGATGGGTTGGGTGATGGAGGCAGGACCAACATGGGGTTTAGTATCAGGGTCTTTGATTTTATTTATGTCATATTATTACTTTATTTTTATTACTTTATTTTTATTACTTTTAGTTTTACATTTAGATACTTTCCATCTTTTCATTAAATGGTTTATTATTATTGGATTATTGGTACTTCCTTTACCATTTAATTATATGTTTAATTGTTTGCGCTATTTTTGTTACTATGATATTTATTATTATTATTTATTTTTTCTGTATTATAACTTTGTACCAGGGGGAATAGTCTCTACACTATTTTATTTACACCCTAATACTATTTGGAATCCTCTGGCCAACAAGGAGGTGTGCTTGAGGTCTTGTAACAAACCTGATTTGTCCACATGAGAGAGTTTCAAGTCGGGGGATGTTAAAAAGTGGTTTTAGAGGAGGTTTTTTCTTTTCTATTTATTTACTATTTTGAAAAGGTACAAATGATACTAGGATGTGTCGAGACTTGGTAATGTGATTCTGCATGGTAGTATTTAACCCATGGATGTGAAAAAATTTGAGTGCCTAGGTATGGGAATGTTGTTCGTATTGTTCTTTGTTATGGTTATTACTATTTCACCTTGGGTGATTCACATGTTTTGTGATCTTATTGTTTCTTTATATTTATACTTTTGGCCCGGTATGGTGTGAGATGAGTATACATACATCATGATAGAAATATATGGATATATATGGAAATTCATTGTTCAAGGTAGGGGCATAAATTTTCAAGTGATATATTTTCTTGTATTAACTGTAGAATGAGATACCTATTATATATGATAAATAAAAAAGAAATATTATGTCATTATAATTCACTTGTTAAGCCATGTTTTTAGAGACCATATCCTAATAGTTATCTATCGTTGTTACCTTTTGAGGTTGACCTTGTTGTTATCCAGTATTCTAAGGAGTGAATTTTTCTTGTAGAAAAAATGAATCCTTGTCATATTCGAGTTGATATTTAGAAGAGTGGAAATTAGAATGCTCCTAACATAACTAAAACGAAGCTTCCTATAGATCTTGAGGATCAGTTGGATGTTAATCTTCTTGAAACCTTATCAATGGTCATGTGATACATGGAAAGGGATATAGATTACATTTTTCCTTTGATGTCTAAGATGATGAGAGAATTTCATCTACAAAATAGTCCTATGTTTATTGGGGAGGAAGGCCCCCAGGAAGCCAAGTTATAGATTGAGTCTTTCCAGAAGATCTTCAGTCACCTTGATCCACCTGATTATATGAGGTTTAATCTTTCTATATACATGCTTCGTGGACCTAATAAGCAATGGTGGGACATTATAAAGCAAGATGATCCAAAATATGTGTTATCTTGGAAAGATTTATTGGAATATTTTTTAGTCACTTTTATCTAGAGACTCTAAGGGATGAGAATGCTTTAGATTTCATGAACCTAGTACAGAAGGGCATGTCATAGGTGAATGTCCAGGGAAAGGAATTTTTAGGATGGTATTCACTATAATATCATGTCACAGGTGAATTTATTCTGCTTGATTATATTCAAAAAATTTGATTCTTTTGTAGAAATATGAAATATTTTACATAAGGTGACAACATAAACTAAGTCTGGTCTTGAGGCAGTCAAATACAAAAAACTTTGTATTAGCTTTCGAAACTTTTTTCTGGTCAACCTTTTTACCTTATCTATCTTTTTTAAACTTGGTTCCCACTAAAATTGGAGCAAAAATAGGGTCCAAAATTTCTATTCCAAACTTCTTAAGAAGTTCTCTATACTAATTTTATTGATAAAGAAAAATATGTTTCTTCTTTTGTAAAATTTATAATGAAATGAATTATTTCATATCTCCTAACATGGAAATATCAAACAACTTTTTCATCTATTCATAAAATCTTTCACACGTTCTTTCATTATTCCCAACAAAGATAATGTCATCAACATAAACATTTATGATGAGATAAAACTCTTTATTTTATTTGATATAAATATTTGTATCAAATATTCCTTTATTAAAACTCATATTACTTAATATAGTATCCAATTTGGAATACTATGATCTTAGAGCTTGTTTTATCCCATAAAATTCCTTCTTATACTTGTATACATAACTCTCATTTTTCCTAACAACTAAGACACAAGGCTGTTCAATGTAAAATTCCTCATCAAGATCCCCATTAAAAAATTCTAATTTTAGATCCATCTGAAAAATTTTATAACTTCATTATGAAACTATAGATAGAAATATTTTGATTATTTCTAACATTTTAATGAGAGAAACAATTTCATCAAAATCAATGCCTTTAATTTTTGAGTAACCTTTGTACACTAATCTTACTTTTTCCCTTATCACTTCACCATCTTCATTTATCTTGTTCTAGAAAACCCATTTTGTACCAATAACATGTTTGTTATCTTGATTAGGTATGAGTTCCCACATATCATTATTTTTAATCTAATTAAGCTCCTCATTTATTTTCTAAACAAATTTCGAATTCCACAAAGCTTCATTCACATATTTCAGCTATAATTTTGAATATAAATAAGTACATGTAAAAACTTTTGATGTGCTTCTTATTTGAACCTTTTGATGTTGATACCCAATAATGTTCTGAGATTCCATTTGCCTCCTTAGTCTGGGATGATATTTTTGAGATTCATCCTCATCAATGGAAATGGATAAGTATGATTCTTCTTATTGAGTATGATTACTATTATCTTCATCCTTATCAATATCTTAATAAGAAATTTTTCTATCTAGTTTATCTTAGTTATCAGTATGAACCTATTTATCTTCCTCATATTTTTAA
Source organism: Viscum album (assembly GCA_963277665.1). NCBI lineage: Eukaryota > Viridiplantae > Streptophyta > Magnoliopsida > Santalales > Viscaceae > Viscum > Viscum album. The sequence continues at coordinate 2,126,273,125 of OY728140.1, forward strand.
AAACATTCACATGAATAGAGTAAACTAATATTTTGGACTCTTTTTTGAAACATCTATAACCTCTTTCATCTAGAGAATAGCCAAGAAAAATTCCATCTTCACATCTCTTCTAAAAATTTCTATGATTTCCACCTTTGTTCTTTATAATGCATGTAATCTCAAAAACTCTTAAGTGTTTCAAACTTAGATTTTTTCCATAAAACATTTCATAAGGATTTATATCTGAACTTTTCCTATAGAAACATCAATTTTGAATATAAACTATAGTTCTCATGGATTTACTCCAAAAGTAATAAAAAATACCATGTTTAAATAACATACTTCTTCCAATTTCAACAAGACTTCTATTCTTCATTTTAGAAACACAATTTTGTTGAGGAGTGCATGGTATAATTAACTAATTATGAATTCCATTCTTCTAAAGATAACATTCAAATTATTTATTTTTGTATTCACCACCATGGTCAGTTCCCAACTTCTTCACTGAATATTCACATTCCTTCTAAACTTTTCTCTTGAAACTTTTAAACATTTTTCGAAGAATATGACTTATGTTTCATATAAATAACACACATAATATGAGTAAATCAAGCAATGAAAGTAATGAAGTACCTATTTAAATGAGTTTTTTTTCTTCTCATTGGACCAAATATATAAGAATGAATATGTTTTAGGGGTCATTTTGAACAAATGTCAACTTTCTTATGCGTAGAATTTGTTATCTTTCCCTTATGATTTTTTATGACTCTAACTTATCCCTTTTGACATATCAGAAATACCTTAGATACTATCTCACTTTGATAACTTGATCATGTTTCTATGACCCATATGTCCCATCCTTTCACGACATAAATTATTATTTCTGCCATACTCTATTAACAAGATATTTATGCCTCACCAACTTGAAATAAGTTTCCTTTTGTATGTTTTACTTTTGAAACTATCTTTCTATCTTCCTCAATTTTCACAAAATTCCAATATTTTATGAAAATAACTTTTTTACCTTCATAAAAATGTTGAGAAATACTTAGAAATTTGTGTTTCATCCCATCAACAAAAAACACTTTCTTAGATTTAAATATTTATTTCCCAATGAAAAAATATCTAACAACATTGATTATGAGTGATTCATCATTGAAAAATGTTACCATTAATTATTTTAAATCTTTTTTCATTCATCAAAATTTTTAAGTCTCCTATCATATGATAAGAACAAAAAAAATATATATTCCAAGGTTTTTCTTCTTTTTTTTTTCTTCGAGATAGGTTTCTACAACAATAACTTTTTTTCCCTTTATCTTTCCCGACTTCTGGATTCTATAAATTATTAACAATCTTTTCATGAGTCGGTAACAAAGAAATATATACTTTTTCAAGGTCTCTAGGTTTTTCACATATTTTAGAAATAGTTTCCAATGTTTGGGACTTATTTTTTGTTTTCATAACTTCCTTATCAGGTTTCTTCAAAATATCCTTCCCAAACTTTTTCCTTTGAGAAGATCGACTCCCACTCAAACTTTTCCTTTTGTAATTTGTGGAATAGTGGTAATGTTATTAATTAATCTAACACATATTTTCATTATTCCCAAATCCACCATAATACCAAAAGTATCCATAAAAATAATATTTGACTCTAAAACTTCCATACTAATCGGATTTGTGAGAATATTTCTCAATAACATTATTATTTGATATTTTTTGACCACCAAACTTTTTTTATCAACTGGAATCTCATTATTCAGCACAATTTTACTTTTATCCTTACCAAAACTAGAATAAATGGAAGATTTTTTGGATTCAAATTTTTTAGAAACTTATGATTTCCTGAACTTTTTGGTTTTGGCCACATAGATAACCTTCCCAACTTTCTCCTTCTTTGAACCAATTTCCAATTTCTTTTCAAACTTTGAAGGTAATGTTTGGTCCTTCTATGGATTACTATTTCAAGATATTTCACCAACTTTAGAGTTATAATTATTTAATCTTGTGACCCACATTTCATCTTTATAACGTTTTTGTTTGACCAGTTTCAACTATTATTCTTTTTATCCTTCAACTTAACTTCTATATGTTCATTACGATTATTTTCTTTCTCAAGATATTTATTCAAATCATTAATCTCTTTAAAAATGTTAACTTTATCATCAGGAAAAACCTCTTGATTTTTTGTTGAAGGGACTTCACTTTTTAGATTCTATATTTCTTTTTCAAGCCTCCAAATCATCCTCAGACATGATTTTAGTTCTTCTTTCAGATGAAATTCTAATTGAGTTTCTTTTTATTTAGAGATACTACTTCCAAAATCTTCATTGTTAACTGTTGAAATGAAATTATTTTAAAACTTCTTAGTATAATTTTCAGATTTTACCTCATTATCTTCTTTATCATCATCTTTAGATAGAAAACTTCTCATTTTATATTTGTATAATTTTTTTGTCCTTTCCTATGGTATAATATTTAGCCTTATCAAAATATTTATTTCAAGATATTATCTTTCTTCTATCATCTTCCTCATTATATTCTTCTTTATTTCTTTAAAGAAAATTGGCTGAAACATGCCCAATAGATCCACATTAAAAACATTTCAAGGTAATTGTTCCTTTGTATTTACCTGTACCTCTTTCCAAATTTTTAAAAAACAAGGATAAGAATGCCTCAATATTTTTACAAACCTCATTTTCAAAATCAGAATCAACTGATTCTCATTCAAAAAGAATATTTTTTGACTTTTCCTTCTTGGTAGCCTTGAAATACATTAATCTGTCAAATTTTGTTTTTCCTTTAAAATTTTCTCTTCTAATTTAATAAGTAATAAGAGTGATTTAAAAATCATATAGAGATAATGTTTCTATGTCTCTATATTCCAATGAGTAAGATTTATCATCAAAATTTTCAAGAAGTATCCTCAAGATCTTTTTAACAAAAATAAAATAGTTTAACATTTCACTAAGACATATGATAGTTCTGAAAATGTCATTAGCCTCAGTAAATAAGTTACTAATATATTCATATTCACCCATATTGATATTTTCATACTTTAGCCTCTAGATTTGTAAATTTTACTTCTTTACTTTTTTATTTTCTTCATAAATGTTTTTAAACTTATCCCAGATTCCTTTGGTTGTGGAAACACCGTTCAGTCTTAAAAACTAACTTTTAGAAAGTGATGACAGTATATCATTATTGGCACTTCCATAATTCTAAATATTATTCTTATTAACATATTTAAGAGGAAATTTATCATCAATTAGAGGAAATATATCTATTTTGGCTTTAATAACATCATATCCAATATACATAAGATAAACAAACATTATATATTTCAATATATGATAATTATTACCATCAAAGACAAGAATCCCTATACAGATCACACAATTAAGATCCTCCATCACAACGTCTCCTTAAAAACTTTGGTAAAGACTAAAAAAAGTGAACCATCACTTATGATACTAATTGATAATGCACAGTAGGATTAGTGTATCACCGAGAGGGGATGGGGTTGAATCAGTGACAATTTTTTCTTTTAAGTTTCCTTTCATTTGAAATAGTCTCTGCATCTTGTTAAAGATATGTGAACCTGCTAAAAACAAAACCAAAAACAAATCCATAGAAATATAAGTATTTACAAGGATCATTACTCAAAAAGAGTAGCTACATCCGTGGTATGGTATGAAAATAATCAGATACCACACAATGCAATAGAAAACAATCCTTTGGTGTGAAATAAAATGAGTAGGATATCCCATTACACTCTTATAGTAGTATGTTCAATAAAATAATGTGTGTGCTATTTCTAGAAAAAAAGATGTAATAAATTTTTTTGTAACATGTTAAGAAACATGATACTGTGTTTCCTTGGTTAACATTCAAAAATATTTTCTTAAAAATAATTCATTACTTTCTTACATAGAAATAGGCATGAAATTATTTTTTATTTTTTAATGAAACTTAGTCTAATTTCCTAGTCCAATTCCCAGGTAATATTTCTCAATAAAAAAATAATTCTATACCAGGATACCTCCTAAAAAATTCTATGCTTTTTCTTTCTCAGTCTATAAATCTCAATAGGATTTTCTGGGTCTAATAATACATCATAATAATGAGTGAAAATTAATTTTTTATTATCAAGACACTTTATGGGGAAAGTGAGAACCCCAAAATCCAACATACAATAAAGGATAAAATAGAAAACATCCAAACAAAGACCAGTCCTGCCTCACCCCAGCATCAACCTCATGAAAACAAACCTCAGTGATGCATGACCACACAGCTAGCTGTCCCACACAAAGGAAGGCCTGATACCATTGGTGTATCCAAACCATCTCAACATCCAAGTCCACATGGCATGCATCAGTAAAGGTTTCGTGCTCTGAACCTCATCTGAAGCAGATCCGAGAAATGCTGGACGTGTCACCCCAAAGAAACAAAAGTACACAAAAAACAACACCAGAAGACGATGAATCAAAAGCTGTCCAAACCCAAATAACAACTTTCACCACTTTAACCAGAGTAATTGAAAAGTAATTTTATATTACTAGACTCTTTTTCCTTGAAAAATTTTCATACAATAGATGTTACCGGGGTTTTTGGAGCCTCCGCCACAAAATTTTCAAATGTTGAGGCAAGCTAGTCCCATGACTATATATACTCCTTGATGCTAATTTTCCCTTTGTTGAAACCCTCGAAAAGAATGAGGTATTTATTTTCCACCCAAGAGTATTTCTCCTCATTAAGGGTTACCCTTAAAGACCTCCCCATCATTTTTGCAGCCTCCTCCCTAGAAGCATTAAAAAGTAGAACATGCTCTACCACTTCATCCTATAAGCTTAACAATAAATATGATGTTTGATTTCCCTAGACCGTAGGACCCCCATGGTTTACATCCTCATTGTTGACCATTTCAAAGTTAGCCTTCCTTGCTGATCGTGTCTCAAGAGGAGGTGGAAAAGTGTAATATATCTGGCTCTTCCTCCTCTTATTACCCTAGTTCCTCTTCGGTCTCGTCGCTTCGCCTGAAGAATGGTTGTGCATGTCCCCATTGCACTCATACACATATCCCTTACCAATCTATGAAAGATTATCAATCCCAGAACTCAATCCTGTCACTATGAGAGATTCAGATGTGTTTCTTAGATAGATTGAAGTCTGGTGCATTGAAACTGAACCCTCTATATTCCCACCACTAGTTTTTTTAGCCACATCCAAAGAAGATCCCCGATTCACCTTCCACAACACACCCTTTCCCAACCCAGTAAACTTTCCAACAACATTATCCTCTTTGTCCTCCACTTGCACCACCACAATCTTGCACCCATCCTCATGATTTCCTATTTGAGAATCCTCCTGCTAAATCCATTCCTCAAGTACCACATCACTAGCCACTGCCCTGACAAGGCTATTCTTATCCACTCACTTACTGCCAAAGGGATCCTCTATTGCCACCTGATCAACCAAAATAGTGTTTCTATGCACTAAGTCCCCTTCCTCACCAAGTATCATAGACTCCTCTCTTATACCATTTGCACTCCTCTTGATAATCTGGGCCCCCTAGGGCAAGAATCTTGCGAATGACTCAGGAGCCTGCAACTGTAACAAAAATTGGTCCAATCTTCAAACACCACCCGTTGTTTCCATAGGTACTCTTCTCCCACAGTGATCCACACATACTCAAATGGGATCTTGGACACATCTAGTTCAACACAAACACTTGGGTTAATGGGGTGACAAATAGATTCCATTCGGCTATCCGAACACATATACCTTCCAATCAAGTTCTCTGGTATATGCATAACCAATGGATTTTGAAACGCCAGGGGGAGATTGGGAAAACATACCCATATTTCCATAGTCAGAGGGTATCACTTCATATTCCCCTCGAATAACCATCAAGAAATGAAGAATCGGAAGCCATTAAAGTGATGATGGGCCCTTGAATAGGACTTGATGAGATCATCCAATGAGGAAAAGTGTATCATGATATGGAATCTATCCAATAGCCCCATAGTCTCCCTATCCTATATATCCCAAGATTCGAAGAAGTGTTGATCGAAAAAATCCATAGAAGGTTGACACTGATAAAATCTAGACACCAATCCACACCTCATAAGATTCAAGGATTCTGAGAATTCCGCCGAAGATAGTTGGAGGTTCAGACACTCATCAAGAAACCCCGTAACTTTCATCCCAAGCACAATTTAGGGAAAATATGGGATAACATCTGGGTTTTAGAAGGGAATAAACAAAGGGGAACCACCTTTTAAGGACGTACAGGATCCCCCCCATCAATGGGGGAGGGACCGACATAGTGTCTGCCGCCGTCACTGCAATAGAGTACCCAGCTAGGGTTGCTCTCGAAGACACCCCACCATCCATCCATCCCAATACAATAATCAACTGAATAAGATATTTTCTATTATCCTTTATTCTTCTATTCGACGTACTTACTCAGGTAAGCTCGATCTAGAAACTTCTTCTCCACAGTACATTAGATCTTATCTCTCATCTTTTTGATTTGTACTCATGTCAGGAAAGTACAATGTACTTCCTCCTTTAATTGGTGAGCCAAATACAGTTTGGTTGGGATTTTGAAAAGTTTTCCCGCTCAACCAAATTTCTGGAAATCTTGATTCCATTGAATTTTGGATACATATTTGAATTTTTTAATGTTTCTCATGCTTCTCACTTCTTTTAGATTCTTCTCAAAAATTCATCTTGTTTCAGACTTTCTTTTCAAACACTAATATGATTCCGATTTTATCATTACGATGCACCATACCACATAAAAGAACTAATATGCCCATTTTTATTTCTTCATTATGATAAAGACATATTATTCTTTGATACATTCATATTCACCATAAACTCCACACCAATTGAAAAACACCACATCAATCATATGATAATAAGATGTATTTTCATTATGATCCTCAAAAAAACCCCTCATTCCAAAGTATTCTTTATGATTGGGACACTAGATTCATTATCGATCTACAAAAAATGAGACATATGAGAACTATTCTTCAAATGTCTTCAATATCTTATATGATCCCCTTGAAATAATGTTTCCAATATTTAAGAAATTATCATTTTTATCATTTCTTAGACTGATGATTTTGTGTCCAATGATGTTATATGTGTCAAATTCAGTCCAATAGTCTTTAACCAATTGATAAACATACATCAGAGTTCTTCTTACTCTTGTAACAATTGTAAAAAACCAAAAATTCATATGGATGGAAATGGTTGACTACATTTTTGATTGTACTCTTATTTTATTCTTTATATTGGTCACCGAAAAATTATTTTCTTTTATAAATTTGTAAGTTTTAATAATTCCAAATTTATTTTAATTTTTATTGGTCCCAAAAAATTCTCCAAAAAACAATTATACCTCAGATTAAAATTTAAACCTGTCAATAAAAGGATACCAATAATATGAATTAGTTTCAGAATCCATTACAATGGATAAGTGCCACACTGTGTCTGATGGACCGATTCTAGTAGCTTCAAATTCAGAAACTTATTTATTTCTCTAAATACAACACTTATGAACTTTTAGTAATCATATTATTACTCTAAATATTTATATATCATAGTTTTTGGTTTTATTTTCAACTAGTATCTTCATAACTTCACATTTCAATCAACATTATCATCCTTCAAATAATTATGCATCTAGTAATCTTATACTGATGAAATGCGATTATAAATGTTCTACTTCACAAAATTTATTCTCCTCAAAATTTTAGCATGTATCATGACTTCCTCATGAATTTGAATATGCTGAAGATTATCTTTAGCATAGTATGACTTATATCGAGAAGTATTTTTAACTTCCTCTACTTTCTATAAAACATATTTCTTTGAAAAATTCAGTATGATTGGAAGCACTCCCCCTTTCATTCATCAAGATTTCATAACAAGTTTCTTTGAATATTATGATTTTTTGAATTAAAAAAGAGAAAATCATCATCGGATTTATATAGGATCTATGAATAATCCAATTCACTTCTTCATTACGGTCAAAAATTCAATCTAGACCCAATATGAGTCTGATAGAACTTTTCATTAAGAAAAAATATTTCCAATCAGATAGACTTTATTAAGCATTCAGAGTCCAATTTCCTAAATACGATGATATGTACGATCACCGAAAAATAATAATTGAGTTGATTTCTTTTCCTTCTTAAACTTTGTTTACAATAAAAGATGACACAAACTTATTTCATCTTCTAAAAAAAACTTTTTTCCAACTTGGTCCCAACAAAAGTTAATAATCCTGGATTGATGGCTTCTCCCTTTGTGGTCTCTTTGAGTATTTGAATTATTTAAAAATTATATTTTTCCATGATACCCATAATGTATTATTTAGTAAATACCTAAAAAATAGGAGTTCAAATCTTGCAGTGTGGACTGGTTCAATAGTGCACCACCTTCATGGTGCATGTGGTGTATGGATCATGCTATGCTTAGAGTATGTAGTAGTAGTGAACGTAGTGAAAAAATTGGTGGTAGTGGTATATCCTATTTTATCCAACCTTTATAGTGGCCGAATAAATCCTCAAAATTTCTTTATGGGGGTGTATGAGGTGTAGAAAGTGATCCATGGAAACTCTGGGAGGTGACAGTGGTGGGTGAGCTTGAGCCCATGATTTCTGGTGGTAGATATGGAGTTCCTAAAAATTTTTAGTGGAGGTAGTGAATACGAGTAGTAGAGGGTGGAAGAGTCCTAGAGGAGCTCAAGTAGGTAATAATTAGGGTCACAAAGATGAAGAAAAACGACACCATAAGGATTAAAATGAATAGTAACATCATTCACTTATCACTCATCAGAATCATGTATGGTTTTGGTTAGTGTTTAAAATGCAATTCATGGATTTAACTACTCATAAACCTGTACCAAGGTGCGATCCTAGATATACCCACACACATGATAATGGGAAAATCCTCACTACTTAGACCACATGGGATTATGCCCAAATCTACTCCTGCAGGCTCTTTCCGCAGGCCTGGTCCCCCTATATGCTACACCATCCTTCCAACTTGTGTGGACCCTACCATGATATATACTTGGCCATCTGGGCCTACTCATGCCCGTCTAATTTTATTTCTATCCATGGTTGAGGGCTATTCAATCTTGGGAATTTTTTTCGCCATAAAATTATTCAAAAATTTTATATACTCTTAATATATATATAAAAGAATGTTCAAATAAATAAAAAATTTAAAATCCTTAATAAATTATTCTTTTTATATCATTATAATTCCATATTAAAATTTACAATACTTAATTAAAACATTGAAATTAATTGGAATTTTTTATTAAAATCCTTTATAAATTTTTAAATTATGTTTAAAAATATACATGAAATATGAGTGTGTCACAACACAAAACAAATAACTCCATCAAAAAAATTTAACACACCTCCAAACAAGGAGATAAAATATGATAAAGACAAACTGAAACACCAAAGAACCTCAAAATTCCCCACATGAGGGACAAATGTCAAAGACATAAAATTGAGGTTACTGAACCCATTTCAAAAATATTTGGAAGTATTTCACACCTCAGACCCTAATAATTTTGAAACCAACACAACCCCAAAATCACTTTTACCATGGTTTCAAAACATTTCATAAGAAAACCTCAACTCACACCAAAAATTTCAAGATATTCACCATCTATGAACACTTGAGATTATATCCCTAAAAACACACACGACCTATAACATTTTTGGGGGATCAAAAGATTTTTATACCCAAGTAAACAAGGTAACCAAAAAAATGTTTTCAAAATAACTTAAAATAATAAGGCATGAAACATTAATTTTAAAAAAATTTCAAAGTACAAAAAACTTCACTTAAACATAAAAAAAATCCCAACAAACAAAAGAAGGGAAAAAACCAACAAAGGTGGAACAAAAATCAAAAATTCCCAACCTTATCCACTACACATGGTTTGGTTTCACAGTTTGTCAAACTATGAACCAACCTTGTGAGTTATATTGTAATTTTATCTATAATGGTCCAAACATCTTGTACATGGTTTAATAGACAACATTCTTTAACTGCTTCCTCCCTGAAATCCTACCAATTTTCACTTAAAAATAGGAAATTTATTGGGATGTCTCCCAAAAACTCCCAAAACTTATATTTTTATCAATAAACACTGTAATATCACAAAAAAGAGCCACCATAACCCTAAGAACCAAAATAAGACTCCTAAACACCCATGGAATCTTGAGATCTAACACAAGGAAGACCAGGCTAAGAAGTTCCCTAGACCTTCTACTCATGTTCCAACAATCCTATCTATTTCCTATCACAGACCCTCAAATAATTATAAAGTGAGTCTCAATAACCTAGTCCCTTATCCAAGAACCTAGATGATTTGATACCATTTTCTAATGAACCATCCTAGGTGGACATCTAAACCAGAACCTGAACTGGCCATCCACATACCTGAGGATCATCCTCGATCCCCTTGGGCTGATAAAAAGCATCAATGATATTGAGGATAACCATTGAGAATATTTTTACCATTATAATCTAAAAAAACAGCATCCAGAAAAGGCTTAACAATAAAGATACAATGATGAAAACTAAAAAAAACACTTATAAAACATCAAAATTAAATATAGAGATACAATGGAAGCTAAAATTAAAAATGGAAACAAAATGAAATACCAAAGAGGAAAAAATCAACTCGATCCAACCAATTATACAAACCGAAGATACAATCATTATATCCCCATGGCACTAAATTCACTGCCGTGATCCAAAAAACCATCCACTTCCATGAAACATGACACTCGATCGAACTTCAAATCTAAAACCTGAAAATAGAAACATATATAATGAAGAAAACATACCCACCAACATTATTATCTAGTGTGTGATCCAAATCTTATAAAATAAACCATGATTCCTGTTAAATCATTTTATAAAATAAAAAAAGTTGTTCAGTTTATAAATAATAGGAAAATTGGCTTTCATTCTCCTTTACATAATATAATTACTTTAAGAAATTGAACATTCAATTTCACAAATCCTCACATTTAAAAAGCATTCCAAAAAGTTGTTTTTACCAAAAACCATGTCAGTTTCAAGTGCTATCATTTTTTCTTAAAAAACACCACAATTTTTAAAATAAAACCACACATGGATTAAATAAAAATATTTCAAAATCATGTAACTATGAGTTTCACCAAAAAAACATTTACTTGTTTCATTTAAAATATTTTACACACCCATTAGAAAGGTAATCAAGGAATAAGGGAAAATATGACAAAACAAAACCATAAATGGTCATAATAATTACAATTAATATATGGAGAAAAACTATTCAACAAAATAAATAAACCATAAAATGATCATTAAATCAAACAACTCCATACAACAATGAGTAAAATACATGCCAATATATAAAAAATAGGCATAATATAAGATACATATCATGAGGAAACACTGTGAATACTATTGGGATACCAAAAGAGTCCATAGAAAAGTGGGCCTAACTACCAATAAGTAATACAATCACACACAACTATCAACCGAGTCACTCTCAACTAGCCGCATTGGTGAAAAAATCACTAGCCAACCTGTGAATCTCCTGTAAGGGTGACCAGTCACAATGAAATCTCAAATAGCCATATCAATGTATCACTACTTCTATTATATAAACCTTGGTATCCTCATGGAATAATAAATAAAGGTGGTCTACTGGTAAACAATGTCACCACATGATAATAAAAAATACCTATGCGTTAACACCACAATTATATCCTTACCACCTCACACATCCCAAAAAAAGATCCCCAACCCATGGGCACATCATGAATCGCATAATGAGAATCTATCACATGGATAAAATAAACATTAACAACAAACAAGGGGCCTCAACAAGGGCATGAACAAAGTCACTTCACAAGTTCCAACTATCCCTTCATTCATATCATATAAATATGAAAATCCCAATCTTAAAATGATTTGGAATTCAAAAAATATTATAAAATCCATCATAATAATTCACAAACACAACCAAATTTGGGAAAAGGAAAATCTATTTTTCTTTAAAAAACCAAAAAAAACCTTTCAAAAAAATTAATAACCCACTTTTAAACACTGTTTATCCAAAATCTAATAGAGAAAGTACCTTTCATGATGAAACCCCTATTTATAATTTTATCAAAAATAATCACGATACAAAAATTGCAAACTAAATTCCATAAAACAAGATAATTCACCGATTTTTTTCAAAGGAAAATAACTACCCATGCATTGAAATCCTTTAATAATAAAAACAAGATGTAATATACATCATTATTTCAAATTGAAAACACATTTAAAGAATTAATCACCCAAGGAAATCTTAAATAAATGGAAATGATCTAGAAACACATACCTCATGTGATATAACCCTTTTTTAAATCATCAAAAACCATATGCAATGGACTCTTAACTTGGATCCTAACTAGTAGAAACCAAAATACCCAAATAAAAACAACCGTATCCAAGAAAAATATCCAAACATGACCACTAGGGTTAGAGGATTTGGAGGAAAAGATATAAAACAATAGTAAGAGAGAAAATTAACTCATACCACTTGATCTGAATGAAGAAACACTAAAGGAACACTTAAAATCACATTGAAGAAGCTTAGAGAAGATTGTAGAAGCCTTTAGAGGGTTTTGGGGCAAATGGTCTTAGTGGGGGAGGCTTGGGGTGAAATCCTCAAATAAAAAGAAGGGGAAAGGACCAAAATACACCAATCTAGATAAGATTCAAGATTTTATCATATGGTTTACCAAACTATGCATAGACCATGAATCTAGCACTATCTCAAACCCCTAATCTATATAGTTTGTCTGATATGGTTTTCTTAACCCAACATATACTATTATTTTCCCACTCATCACTTGAAAAAGAAACATGATTTCCATTAGGGAACCCACACGATTTAACGATCAGTGAACCATAACCATTCACCCTTATAAAAGCTTCCCAAAATCTAAAAATTTGACCTAAAACACCAAAAACACAAGGGAAAACACTACCATAAGGTTAAAATAATAAAATGATACCATAAGGTTTCACACGTGTCATGTAGTATATATAACATAATATTATTTTTAAAATCTCATGGTATTAAATATATAATATTCTCATTGTTTATTAAATGATAAATATTCGATAATTTAAAAATAATATTAATAATTAGATAGCCTTTGAGGATATGAGAAAAATGAAAATCAGAGGTAATGAAGATGTGGAATAATGAGAATATGATAATGAATATGAAGATAAATTTTATAAAAATATCATTTTTCTTATATAACATATATTCAAGAATAGAAAGAGTAAAGGTAAAGTTAAATTACCAAAAAGGTACCATAATTTTAATTAAATTAGAAATTCACTAGAAAATATCCAAATAAGAATCTTGTAGAACCTAAAATGGATAAAAATGATGAGAATCCAAAGGAAAATAAATAGAGGAAAATCTAAATATATTATAATAAATAAGTTTTAAGAAAGAATAATTTCTTTTGAAGTAAAATAATTATATTTATGAGAAAAGAGGGCGAAGAAGAATCTGTATTAAGAAACCAATTAGAAGATAATAATAAATTGATGGATACTTTTGAAAAATGTTTTGATACTTCAAGTAGTGAAGATGATCAAAGTGAATGTAAAGAGATATTACACATGTTGAAGAATGAATTAAAATCTTTTATTTAGGAAAAAAGAAAATATAGTGAAGAGGAAGAGGATACTAGTGAAATAAAAAGAAATGATAACTGAGGTAAAAATGAATATGTCAAGAAGGAGAAAATATCCATTGATGATATCAATAAATACAAAACTAAAGGAGATTAATAGGAAAATATGGTAGAAGAACTTGAAGAAAAAAACTATTTTAAAGAAGAATAACTATTCAAGAAACAATCAGAGTGTTTTAAAGATTAGAATGATTTAAAGAATGTTATTGAGGAATTAAACAAGGAAATTATGGTCATGGAAGAATCATCATAAGTTGGTGAAATAGGAGTCAAAATAGGAATCATTATTTTGTTCCAAATTCATCTCAAAATAAACCTATTAAATCTGATAACATTGGTTCAAAAACCAAATATAAATGAAAAATAATTGTGAGAAATCATATTCTACAAAGGAAAAGAGGAATATTTCTAGAAAATAATTTCTCTTAGGGAAATCATAGCCATAATATATAGAAATAAACTAGTAAACATATCTCTAATCTGAATATTATTAGTATGAAATATTTAGGTTTAGAAGAAACTACTGGTGTTGTGTAGTTTTTGTGCACAAATCCCACTCTTGATGATACAAAATTTTATTAATAGATATGTAAAATGAACTAATTGGGAGTTATTTTTAGAAAATGAGAATAGATTTTCAAAAAATTAAATTTATATCTTGGAATACATATAATCATCCACCAAAGAATAAATATGTATTTTTATATGAAATTTATGGAATATTTGATAAAAAAGGTCATAGATATGAGGTGTGGATAACTTTTATACTCGAATATATTCCCTATAATAAGAAATTAAATGGAATTTTGATTGTAAAGGATGAAAAACCATGCATTTATAAAGTTTCATTGAACTTTAGTAAAATAAAAAATCATTGGTACTTTATAGTTGGATTTCATCATATATGACTACTGTAACAATAATTCTAAAAATATTAAGAATCATAAAGGGGAGGGGGGAGTTAAATTTCAAAATGATTGTTTCCTTAAAATCAGAGGAGTCACTTCTGCTGATATTGAAGATTAAAATATTAATTATAATGATGTATTTTTTTTTAGGGATGAAGGATAATTTATATAGTTTTAGTCAACTTTGGGATGGTGGACATTAGGTGGTATTAATGAAATATTCATCTTTCATCAAAAGCATAAATAAAATAAGGATAATTACACAAGGAAGAAAAAATGTAAAATATATTTCAAATTAGAGATCCTACCAATTCCTATTACTTGAGTACAAAAGATGAAAACAAATTATGTTATATAATTCTTGGTCATCTTGGCTAATGAATTATGAGTAAAATCTTGAAAAATGATATTGTGAGGGATCTACCCAAGATGAAGAGAGACATGAATGAAATTTGTGAAACCTTTCAAAAATAAAAAATGGATAAATATTCTTATAATGGAATGGGCATTCTAACTACTCGAACATTTATCTTACACACACTCATTGACACCCACACACAGATAGAGAGACTTATGTGGTCCAATGTGAGAAAATTACACTATAGGTGATGTGACGTCCAAGAACTGGTTCACACCTGAGTAACTGAACGTGGTTGGAAACATGGCCTCAAGAACACCTCCCCATAGTATGGAGGATAAAAACTATTAATGAGGGCCCATGGTGTGTTCATGTGGATACTATTCCATTATATATATGAGTAGATCACATTTAAGATAAAGATGAATAAATAATGAAAGTGCAATAATAATGAATGAGGAAGAAGAAACAAGAATAAAAATCCATGTAATTAATAGTCAACTCATGTGATGTGAACTGTATCATGTACATATGATGATGGAATATATCTACGAAAATGAAAAAAAAATCATACAAGTAAGAATATAGATAGTTAAATACATGACATAAAAAATAATAAAAAATAATAATAAAATATATCCAAGAATCTCGAGCACTGTCCCAGTAATATGTTTCCAAGATACCACCGTAAAGAAACAAGTTAGGATTACAAAGAAGAATGATTCCCTTTTTCCACACCAGTGATCATAAAATCAACCTGAGTACCAATGGTGGCTCAGAAAGTGTGTGACAAAAATCTCAGTAGCCCAGAACTAATGACACCTATAAAAATACAGTCTATGAAAATAAATTTTAACTCTGTGAAGGTATATAAAAGTACAATAGTTTAAAATAAACAACCCATACCTATTTCAGCCTCAACTGGTGTGTGAAAATGTATTCATTTAATTATTATATAGTGGATATGTATTATAATATACTATTAAACATGGAGTAATAATGGTGATAATAATAAAAAATGATCTGTGTTAAAACCAAGGAAAACTTGACATTAGGTTCAAGCCAACTCATAGTGATAACTCATTCAATCGGGAAATATGTTTTCAAGGGTAATCCATAGGGTACACCAAAGGCATTCAACTATTAAAGAGTTTAACCAAGTCCATAGATCTTATCCATTGTAATCATTAACTAAGAATGACTGAGCCCAATAGGGTGAATCTATGGCACTGTGTGTCTGTAAACATTAAGATGAATCTAAGGAGTGTATCCGAGTCATTCTAATACTTATAATAGAGTAAATATAATCATCCATACAATAGAGAGGCATTCATGTAATAAGAAAAGGACCAGATTTCGTTGTAGGTAGCTCCCTTTTAAATCATCTCAATAAATTAGAATGACTTCCTCTATGTTCTCATGGAATTCCATAGATAATCCAATGTAGGCTCAAGTATGACTATTCCTATAATGATGAAAAATGTCTAAAATAAATATGCACCTTGTACTCATTTAAATTATATACATACCAAATCATAATCCATGTAATACTAATGAAAAATTCATTTCATTAGGTTCGTTCCATTACCTTTCATTATACATGAAAATGTGAATTAAGGACATATAATAAATTATTTTTAAAGTTTCAATGGTATGTTTAAAGTGATATCTATACACATATACTTGAATTTTAACAATTTATAATACAATTATTTAACATACAAAACTTATCTTGTTAAATGTTAAGTAGATAACACCCGAATAATGTCACAAATAATCTCTAAATATGTCACCAAAGGTATAATAAGGAACACACCCTACTTAGGGTGTTCATCATAAAGTTTACATCCCCCAATAGTGCCATGATGTATTATTAGGGCCTTAGAATAAAATCTAGACAATTTAAGTTAGAGAAGTTTAATTTTAGAAGAAAAGCTTGGTGTAACTATCATGTGAAAAATGAAAACGGTTTATTAAAAGGGAATAATTTTAGGGTAAAGTTATATACCAACTACCTGATTTCTATAGTATATTCATCATATAGTATCAATTTTTTTTGGATTTTATTAAAAGAAAATGGAAGAGTAGATGAATTACATAAAAGTATGGAATATTATCTAACACCCAAATAACACTACTGATATGATAAAGAATAAAAAAATGAGCATATGGAGTGGAGAGATTACCTATAGGAATCTATTGAGTTTGATAGATCATTATTCGAAGGTAGTATGAATAAGTTATCAAAGAACCTAGGTTGACGATATGTGAGGGCTTCCAATGAGAGGGGGAGAAAAGCTGCTATCAGCTAGAGAGAAAGAATAAAGAGGCATGAGGTCCTTTAAAGTGGTAAAGTAAAAACATTCAATTTAGACAATTTTTAAATAGGTTCATAGTTTGGATGCACAATTGACCAAAATGTGAACCAATCATACACCCACCTTTTCATCAAGACACCCCTCACACGATCTTGGTGCATAGTTGGAGTAACCTACACAGACCATGCAAAACCCATATGTATGATGTTTAAGACAAGTCAAATGGTCATTCAGTCTGGGTTTATTGGTTAGGAAAAACTCTGTGTCCCTATGTTCTGTACTTAATCACACTTCATTGTTCTATCCAAACATACATATTTGGATAAATAGTTTCTATTATTCATGTTTCCCGCTTGTTTCCTCTAAAAGATGGGGGTTTGGGCTTCGAACAAGCTCTGAACACTGTCGTTTCCACCACTTCTATAAAAATGGACTATAAAAGTGCTGTTATTTATTAGTGTTAAAAAACAATTCTAATGAATGACATATTTATTTTCACTAAAGAAAGAACTGATAAATTAAACCTTTTATCGACACTTTTATTTGAGCACTAGTAAATGAAACCTTTATCAAAACATTATTTTTAGTGCTAATAAATGGTATACTTTGTATGATTGCTTTAGTTTATGTGCTAATAAAGGGTATCCTATATCATATTTTTATTTTAAGCACTCATAAAGAGTACACTTTATCAATGCTTTATGTTTAGCACTTTTAAATATTTCTTTCATCAAGAGATTTTTAGCTTTGACAAAATGAAAGAATTAAATAAATTTAAAATAAGGAATGTGTTTATTAAAAAAAATATTACAAATTTTATTAATTAAATAATTTTTGATAAAAATGAATTGATTGATTTTGCAATATTAAAAATTAAAATTTTTATTAATTAGATAATTATGATAATTAATGTTATTAAACTATATATATATTAAATAAATAAATATATATTAAGGTATACAATTATGATTATATATTAGAAAATATTTATGCACTTCACATTAAATTTTCATATATTTATTGAATGATGGTATATAATTAAAAATTAATATGAATTAAAAATATTGACTAGTTTCATAGTACTCGATATATAATTGAATGGCATTTGATTTTTAAATTTAATATAGATCAAATATGTGTTATATTGATTTAACATATACGTATAATTAATTCGTTTTTATATATAATATGCACACACACAAGACTTATCGATTTTTCCAATATTGTCAAAGTGTACATATATTCTTAATTTATTAAATTTCACTCATTTTGTACATATATGCATGAACTCAAATTTAGATTTATTTAATAATGTTAAAAATATAACTGTAAAAAAGTATTCATAAACAAATATATTTATAAATTCACATTCACTATATTTATACAATAATATATTTATAATTATAAATAAATAAATATTTTTTAAAAGTATTTATATAATTATAAAAAAATTATTATATATATTTAAATAATTATTAAACTTATAATAATTTTTCTTAAATAATGAATATATTTACTATATATATATTATATATGTATAATTATATAAATATATAATGATATAAATAATATCTTTTAAAAATATTTCTATAATTTTAAAAAATTAAAAAATTATAATAAATATATTTAAAAATGAATGTATTTACCATATTTATATTTATATTTATATATATTTATTAAGTATTTATAAATATTTACAATTTTTTTATTTATAATTAGAATTATCAATCCTTTAATAGCGCTTCAGTAATAAGCACTAATAAAAGAATCATTATTAGTGCTTTTTTTTTCGGTCTGATAAAGAGGAGGATTTATCTGCACTAAACAAAGCGCTGATAAATTAACATTAATCAGCGTTATAAATTTAGCGTTGATAAATATTGGTTTTATGAGCACTTTTTTAGTAGTGATATAGACCTATCTTTAACATTTCTAATTTTTAAATGCTGATAAAAGTATCCCGATCTATTTTAAAAACCCTAACCATTTGCAAACCCATCGTGATATATAAGCTTTCCGCAGAATCCACCTACTTCCGACACTCCTCCTTGGTTAATCTAAGGTCAAATCACACCAATATAATACCTCTTAACTTCTCGTCCGACGTCCAAAGATGGTCTTGAATTTTATTCAAACTATTGAAGTAGTCCTTCTGATTTTCTTTGTGTATTTTTGGTTTCATTTTTGATTTCTTCTTCTATAATTCAGTTATGATACATTGTTTATGATTTTTTGGTGATCCATTATTTAGGGAATGATTTGTGTTCCATTATTTATGATTTATTTTTTATCTATTTTTTATGTTTTGATTTGTGGTCTATTATTTGTATTTATTACCGATGTATGATCCGTTGTTTATATCTAACACCGAACCATGGATTTATTCATTTGTGTTTTACTGTTATGTTTTATATATTCTTACTAAATATGTTTTTGATATATGAATATAAATTTATAGAAAATTTCATGTATATTCTTGTTTATTGACTATTTATTTGGGGTACAATTGTGATTCCCTAATGATTATAATTATGATGACACCTTTCATGGACACCTTAGCAGACATGCGGCTTCAGTTGCTATTTTTTAAGAACCATGTTAGTGGAGTGATGTATGTTCCTCTATTGGTAATATGTATCTAGGATATAGTTCCTATTATAATTCACTATGGTCTTTAGTTTTCTTATAGAGAAGATTGAAAGGGGCCATCCCCAGTTAAGAACATGAGGTTTTATCACACCAAGCCTTCGGTTTTTGAATCAATATGTTTCTTTTAGTTCACTTTATGTTTGAATATAAGGGTTGTATCTATTTTATATTTCTTATAGACTATAGAGAGTGCATTTTTATACTCGTGTGACATGTATGTGCGTATATATTGTTATTTCATCATTTATTTACATAGTTGTTTGTCTAACAGGTATGCCTATATCGGGTAATGATGATTTTGGGTGTGCATGTCGATTGACCGCAAGGGTCATACTAGAATTTTGTTTGAACTATGGTACAAATTGGTTCTATTTTTAGTGGGAGTGAACACCTCCCATTTAGGGTTTTTTACACCCAAAGTTTATACCATCCTTTAGTGACATTGAGGTGTGTTAGAGATCATATGATGATCTGATCTGGTGTTGTTTGGGAAATTCATGCTAGGGTGATTACACTATAAATCTTCCAATTTAAACCAATGAAGTTTAGTGATAATATCATTTATTATCTACCTTTATCTCCATATATATTTTTTTCAAATTATAAAAACACTTATTATTGGATCAGGAATATCTTGGTGCTCAGATATTCTAGTTGAAATGATCCATATTTCCCTTATTATAATTGTCTATAACTTTCAATTTTTATAATGAATATGTTATGTGTATTTATTTATATATTGTATAAAATTAATCTTTTATGAAACCAATAGGATGGATATGAACAAAAAATGTATGAACTCTAATATTTTGACAAACTAATATGAAGATGGAGTTAAAGAGTTCATCAATTTTACAAGAGATAATGCATAAGACCCTTCTATAATCCTATGTTCATGTTTACATTGTTGTTATTATAGAAAAATTAGTTCGGAAGAGTTAAAAGAATATTTTATTTGTCATGGAATAGATCAAATATATAAATATTTGACTAAAACTGGAAAAAATAAATGTGGGAATCGATTAGGATGATACTACAGTTTATGAATTATTTGATATGAGTACCTTTGTAAAAGATGATGAAGATTATGTGGAAGAAATGGAAATGAAAATTAAAGATGAATTTATGATTTTCCAAATTTGTTTGAGGAGTTAAATAGATGTTTAAAGAAACCATTTTATACCTTTTTTTAGAAAATACACAACATTTTCTGTTGTATTGAAGTTATATAATTTTAAATATGACAATGGATGGAGTGACACCAGCTTTACAAAACAACTTGGTCTTCTGAAAGATATTCTACCAGAAGAAAATGAACTACCATGCCGAACATATGATGCTAAATGAATGTTAGGTTCAATGGGAATGATCTCTAAAAAAATAAATGCTTGTCCAAATTTTTTTATATTGTTTCTCAAGGACTATGAATCACTCATTAAATTACCTAAGTTTGGTGCAAATCGATACAAGAAAAATGAATCAAGTCCTTCGAATTCTGTATGGTACTTTCTTATTATTCCATAAATTAGAAGACTATATGGATTTAAAGAAACTGTAAGACAATTAACATGGCATTAGATACAAGAATTAAATATGAGAAACAAAAACATCTATTATATTCTCCCAAGTAGAAGAAAATTGATTATGATTTTTTTGAATTTGGAAATGAGTCAAGAAACTTTAGTCTTGCATTATCTATAGATGGAATAAATAATTTTGGTGTATATAGTAGTATTCATAGTATATGTCCTTTCATGTTGGTAAATTATAACTTTCCACCATGGTTATGAATGAAGAGAAAATACATTATGTTGTCTCTTTTTATATCTGGACCAATGAAACCCTGTAATGATATTGATGTCTATTAGGATCCATTGATCGATGATCTGAAATTGATATGGGATACAAGTGTTAAAATGTATGATTATCATAGAAGTGAAAATTCACATTGAGGGCCATGTTGTATGGAATGATAAATGAATTCCCCTATTATGAAAATTTATCAAGATATAGCACTAAATTCATATTGAGGTATCCCATTTTAGAAAAACACATAGTTCAGTTAAAAAATTCCTCAAAGAATATGTTTTTAGGATATCAAAATGTTTTACCTCGATGATATAAATACTGATCCTAGATGACATAATTTGATGGGAATATCAAACAAGTTACAACACCATCTCCAACAACGAGTGATCAAAAAAAAAAAATTAAAAAATATTGGCACTATTTTCAGTGAACCATTTTAAAAAAACCTTACAAAATTAGGTTGGAAGAAGAGAACAATTTTCTTTGAATTACCATATTGGAATTGTTTGTATGTCATACATTTTCTTGATGTCATGCATGTAGAAAAAAATTAATTTTATAGTGTTATTGGAAAATTAATAAATGTTCCTGAAAAAACAAAATATAGAATCAAGAATAGGTTGTACTTGATTGAAATGGATATAAGAGAAGAGTTAGTACTGGTGAATGTTAAACGACAAGATTTTCTTCCTCCAATATCTTACACTCTATCCAGAAAGGAAGAATTTCATTTTTTTCCTTACGAGTGTGAAAATTACACTAGTGTAATCATAAAATACTAAGAATGTCGTATCAATGACTAATTTTAAGTTATAATGACTAATATCACATGAATGTCATGTTTTGATGAAATATTTAATACCTGTTTCTTTCCATTGAATTCATCCTAAAAATGTAGGATGTATATTAACTAGACTCTGCTTCTTTTTCAAAGTCACATGTATTAAATTTGTTGGCCCAACAAAGTTTTCCATCATGAATAATGTGATTTAAATCATATTATGTAAATTAGAAATGTTATTCCCACAATCATTATTTGATATAATGGTCCACCTGATGGTTCACTTGGTCAGAGTGGTTCAACTATGTGGTCCTATCCATTATAGATGGATGTACCCTATTGAAGGATATATGAAGATTTAGAAAGGGTGTGTCAAGAATCGAATTCACCCAGAAGGTTTTATTGCATAATAATATATTGTTAAAGAATCCATTGAATTCTGTATTGATTATTTATTATATGTTGAAAGAATCAGTCTTCCAAAGTCTCATCATAGTAAACAACTTATCGACAAAGGTATTTCCAAAGGAGAAGTTGTTACAATTACCTTGACAGAGAATAAACATGAAAATATTTACATATTATATAATAGTGAAGATGTTTCTCCATAAATTGAAGTAAAAAAAAGTTCTTAGAGATTTGAATCCATTAATAGTTGAAATATGCATACCAGATAAACATAATCAATGGTTTATAGGATGGTTTAGGGATCAAATTTATAAGGAGTTATCTGAAAATCTAAATTCAATTTCTGAATGACTTAAATGGATTGCTAAAGGACCAAATGAAAACATTATATCTTAAAATGAGTTTGTAATAAATGGTTATACGTTCTATACAAAAGAACACGATGACTTCATTATGATGCAAAAATATGGTGTTACACTTGTGGATGAAGTGATGAACATATCTAGTTCTAAGGATAAAATTCCAATTTATGAAAATATGCCATATTTTTTCATTATCAAACAAATATATGAGTTGTATTATACAACATTTCAAGTGGAAATTTTCCATTTCAAAGGGGTTGACGATATCGATGGAGTGAAACATAATGAAATGGGCTTTGTGAAGGTGAATTTAAATATAGAAGGGAAAAAAGACAAGCCGTTAATGATGGAATCACAAGAAGTGAAAGTATTTTATATATATGATCCAATAAGCAAGAATTGGTCAATTGTTTTGTTTTTGAATAAAACAAATGTTGAGTAAGATGAAAATTCAATCGGGGATTATGATTTCATTGGGACATCACAATCAGTTCACATCAGTCCTAGAGTAGACAATGTCTTGTACATTAGAGGGGACCACAAAGAGGGGACTTGAATTTTTGAAAGAGGAACCAAATCCTTGACACCATTAAAAAAATATTGTTCAATGAGAAGGTAAAAGTGTTTTTTAATATATTATGTTTTTCATCATAATATTATATTTTATCTAATGCATTAACATAATCTAAATTAAATTTTTGACTACTCATGAAGAAAATTTATTCTTCACATGATGATGTTACCAATCCATTGGAAGAAAAAACTATAATAAATGAATCCCTTTAGATAAATGGAATGATAATGTTACAATATACTTTATCTATTTTATCCAAAAATTATATAATGGAACATTGATTTAATTTCCATAATTCCTTATAGAGTTCATTAATTTTATAACATTTTTGTCCATGTGTCATGCCTTTGCAAGAAGAGTGATGATGTTGTCTCTGCTCAATTACAGAGACAATATTTATGTTTTCATAATAAAATAATTGTCTATATAATTAATTTATCATTTCATATGTATGTTTAATTTATTTTTTTTAGTATTAATCATACAATAATTGTTTTCTTATATAGGTGTATTATTTTGTTCGAGTTGGGGGTTCTCTATCCACCTTTCATGCTCATTATACCTTAAAATATTTTCACCCCTACAATGGTGCATTTATCACTTTATTTCAAGTTACCTCTACTGAATTTGTAGAAAGAGAAATGATGATAACTCTTATCAATTGTAGAGGTAATCTTGATGTTTTTATAGTAAAATAATTATCCATAGAATTAATGTATTATTTTATATGTATGTTTAATATATTTATTTTTTGTATTACTCTCATAATAATTGTTTTCTTATATAGGTGTATTTATTTGTTTGAGTTAGGGGTGATATATAAAACTTTAATTCTCCTAATAACTTAAAAATATTTTCATCCCTATAGTGGTGAATTTATTACTTTCATTCAGGTTACCTCCACTACCTTTGTAGGAAGAAAAACGCTGCTGACTTTTCTTAATTACTTAGGTAATCTTGATGTTTGCACAGTAAAATCATTGTACATAGAATTAATGTATTGTTTCATATGTATGTTTAATTTATTTATTTTTAGTATTAATCACATAATAATAGTTTTCTTATACAGGTTAATTATTTTGTTTTAGTTGGGGGTGCTCAGTCCAACATTCACCTTTTTTTTTCATGAAAAAATTGTCAAAATTATTCTCCAACAAAACTTTTCACTCATATAGTGTTTACATTTATGACTTTCTTTGAAGCTCACTTCACTACTCAATCACAGAGGTAATATTGATATTTTTATATTAAAATCATTTTCCATATAATTAATGTATTATTTCATATTTATTTCATATTTATTTCTTTTTAATATTAATCATAATAATTATTTTCTTATATAGGTGGATTCTTTTTTTTCAAGTCAAGGTGGTTTGTTCGAAACTAATCATGCAACGTTGGTAGTTCAACAAAGATATTCAATGTAAATCATGGTAACATTGACAGTTAGGATTGTTTTTTAATTTATTTAATAATTTGTATTTATGTAATTTTATAAACTAGTGTTTGAAATGTCTATAATATAGTTTCTTTTTTCTAGTATTTGTGCTGTAAATTCCATTTCATTTAAATTATGTGTTGGGATTAGTTTTTGTTGATATCTAATATGTTTATGGTGTTGTAGTGTGCTGTAACAACATAGTGTAGTATGACCCTTTACCAGTGCTTTTAAAAACACTAATAAAAAAGCACATTTATTAGTGATACTAAAAGAACTGATAAAAGTTATTTATCCATGCATTTATAAGAACTGATAAAGGGTTCATTTAGCGGTGCTTAATTAAATCACTGATAAATGGGTATTTTATTAGTGCTTTTAAAATTGCTAATAAATAACCTATTTACCAGTGCTTTTTTCATTGTTGATAAATGACACCTTTATTCACACTTTTTCATTGCTGATAAAAGTCCAGGGCTTTTAACATCACTCATGTCATCAACATTTTTCTAGCACTCATAAAGTCCATTTATAGCATTATTAAAGGATAGTTTTGATGTATTGCTCCAAAACCTTACTGAGAAATCATTTAATGGTTAAACAAAGGAATTAAACCAAAATTAATAGGTTTTATACCTTGATGAAAATAGGGGTTCTTATAATTTTCCCTCTTAAAGGAATTCATCCCTAAGTTTTCCTTCCAAGGGTAGTAAAAATTAATCCAAGAATGACTCCATCCACTGAGAATGTACATCGGCCTACCTCTTCTAAGCCTTTTCCTATACATGGCCGTTCTTTTATAACACCTGTATTAAAGTAAAAAACCTACCTTGTAAAGACTTTATGCTCCAATCAATGATGCATACATGATACTCCTCCAAAGAGTCATCGACATCCAATTCAATATCCTTGGGGATCAAAAGTATGAGGTGGATCAGAATGGTAATGGAGAAGTTGTGAAACATGGTAGATATCATGAATTAAAAAAATTCATTTGAGGTAAAAAAATTGATAAGCTACCATACCAACTCACCCAAAAATATTAAAGGGCTAAAAAATAGGGCAAAAACTTCCCTTTCTTCTGTATCAGTGTATTCCCAAACTTGGGTGATACCCGAATGAAAAAATAATCCTTAACCTCAAAATCAAGATTCCATAGATTAAAATAAACATAAAAGTTATATATAGACTGAGAAATATCTATATATTTTTTGATCAACTACACCTACTATGAAGTATCCTACACGAGATGAGGACCTAGTAGCATTGACTTCTCTTCCTTGATCCAGCACATAGGTAAACGACATGACCTACCATATAAAGCCACATATAGATCCATCTAAATTTTTTCCTGAAAGCTATTATTGTAGAAAAATATGATGATAGGTATATGTTTCTCCCAAGAACATTTGAAATCAAATATGCACTCTTTGAGAATATCCTCCAACACCTGTATAGTTTGTTCTGACTGGCCATCGGTATGAGGGTGAAAATATATTTTTAGAAGCACCTATATACCCAAATATTTCTATATCCCTTTCCATAACCTCTATGTGAAATGAGAATTCCTATATTAAATGATAGTATGAGGGAACTTGTGTCAAAATATAATATCACATACATATATTCTTCCTAGCACATCAGCATAGAAGATCTTCTGGATAGAAAAAAAGTGTGATACCTTTATCATACTATCATTAACTACCCAAATTATATCACAACATAGAGGTGAATTCAATAAAATAGTAAAAAATACATCATGACACCATCCTATTTCCTTTATGGGACAAAAAATGGTTGTAAAAAACTAGTAGGACACTGGTGATCCATCTTCACCTACTGATAGGTGGAACACCTAGTGATAAAACTCACAATCTGATGCTTCATTATAGGCAACCAATACTGTCGATGCATATCATGTTATATATTGGAGATTACTGGGTTCATTGATCACTAAGAAGCATCAGATTCTCAGATAAGTTCCTCTCACATGTATATAGGAACCTAGATACACCCATGTATAAAAAGGATGTCATCTCCATTGATAAACCAATCTAAAGGTGAGTCCTCACCTGAAATACTTTCCCATAGGACCAAACATGTAGGATCTGAAAGCTTATTTATCTTCACCCTATCAAAAAGTGAATATGTAACTAATAAGGCTACAAGATAAAGCAACTAATGACTCTCTATAAACTTCAGATGCATCTAAGAAAAGTTTTCCATCAACTTCCATTCATTAATAGCTTCATTAACATCTTATTCCTGTGTTTTTTGGATCAGCGCATCGGCCACTATGATTTCCTTTCCAGGCGTATATGAAATATTAACCTCAAAAGACTAAAGTTATTTGAACCATATTCATTGTCTGAGATTCAATTCACACAATATAAAGATATATTTTAGTAATTTTTGGTCTTTATACACCAAAAAATACTCTCCCTTTAAATAATTCCTCCAACATCACAAGGAATAAACTACTAATATAATCTAAAGATCATGTGTTGGGTAATTACACTTGTGAGGTCTCAACTGGGGAGACCTATATATAATGAATCAATCCTCCTACATCAATACATCTCCCATCTTGATTCTGGATGAATTACAGAACACTGTATAGCCTCTTATAGGATCTAGAAGAATCAGGATCGATGCCAAAGTAAGTCTTCCTTTCTGTTTCTAAAAGGACTTCTTAAAAACTTTAGACCACAAAATATTGAAACCCTTATTAGTGAAATAGGTAAGAGGATCTTCAATTCATGAGAAGTCCTATATAAAATTCCTATAATATGAAACTATCCCCAATAAAATCCATATATCAAATAAATATTGGGATTATACTAGGAACCATAGTATTCACCTTCTATGGGGAAACTGATACTCTTAATTCGTTAATAATATGACCCAGGAAGTGAACTTTATTGATCTAGAAGTGGAATTTTTTAGGTTAAATATAGCTTAATCTCTCTCAGTGTATTCAAAATGATCTCAATTTTTGACATAGTTTCTTTGAGTATGATAATACAATATGTTTTTTTCCACAAAAAGAATTACCAAGGAATCCTGTTAAGGGTGGAAAACCCTATTCATCCGGTACATGAAAACAATGGGTACATTCATAAGACCAAACAATAAAAATAGGTACTCATATAAACTAAACCAACTTCAAAAAGTCACATGTAGTATATCTAAAATCCTAACTCACACAAAATGATAGTCTATTCTTAGGTTAATTTTTAAGAAAACTCCATCTTCTTATATTCGGTCAAAGATATCATCTATTTGAGGTGAAGGATATATGTTGTTAATAATAATATGGTTTTATTTTTGGTAATCTAAGAAAATATTAGGGTTTCCATCCACCTTCTTGGAAAAAGGAAATTATAAACCAAGAAGAAGTATCGGGTTAGTTATAACCTTTATATTATAAATCCTATAACTCTCTATTGAGATCTTAGAGATTAATAGTTTTATGGTGGAATAGATACTGAATCTTCTCCTTTTATGAGCATTATTGTAAACTCCACCTCACTCTTATGAGGTAGTCCATATAAGTATTTTGGGAAAAAATCCCTAAAACAATCCACCATAGGAGGAAAATCTATCAGAAACACTTTTCATATATATAGGAAAAGGATAGAAATATGGGTTATCACTCCACCTAACCATGATGATCTGATCCATATCAACTGGCTTAGACAACCCATTTTTCATTATGTATATATCCACTTCCATAAGATGGTTTTAAAGTCACTCTTTATAGATAACATTCATTGTGGTATTGATAAGGTACTGTCCAATCCATCAAAAGTATGATATAAAACCAATTCATATTAAGGATAAATAAATTAAAAAATAATCAATAACTGCCAATATCAAGACTAAAATAATTGCATTGGAGTATACCCTCTGATAGTACACCCAATGGTGTGTCTAAGGTCATCAACCAAAAAAGTACAAAAATTTCAACACTAAGGCTTTCCATGATTGATACCAAGATAAAAGAGTGTGATCCACCTATAGTGAATAAATAAGATACAATAATAGAGGCTTTTATAATAGTACCTTGTAGAGTAGATAATGTTTCATTCTGCTCCTTAGATATTTGTGGTAATACATGAAACTAGCATGATCCATGACCCTTAAATATAGCTAGACTACCCTACTTTGGTCTGCACTGTTGGCACTAAAAAACAAAAGTCTAGATACCTCATCCATAAGCTCCACCTCAGCCTATTCTGCTAGTGTGGGTCCTCTTCCAGTAGAAATAGGAGGAAAGTTCAAGAAAAAACTCTCAAGATGACCCATCAAGCCACAATCACGATACTCTAGTGTGTATCAGTCGCACTATATATTTACATTCCCCTACTGTCCACACTGATTTCATAAAATAGAGGTACTGGTGTGGATAATCTGGCCTCCATTATTCTAATGAGAAACCTCAAGGCCATGCTTCCTATTGCTGGTAGAATAACTACCCTATATCACCACTAAACATTGGTACCCTATAGTATCAGCTTCCCTTAGCTTGCGCTCGGTGATAATAACTTGGTTCATTATCTTAGAAATTATAGATTTGTGGAATAGATTCACCTGAGTATGAATGAAATACCTGATCCCCTCCTCAAAGCATATAAATAATGATAAATCATAACCAGGAAAAAGTGGTCCAAAGAGATGGATCCTTGTGAAATGTGCTGAATTGTCCAGGACAAACCTAACACCCTACTTCAGGTGTATGAAATTCATGGCTCAGCCTGTAATGCCCTGAAATTCTAAATTAAGAACATTTTATTCAATATCCTGTATGACAGTCAACACCAAGCGTGTAAGGGAATATAATATCCCAAGACATTATAATATATTTACTACTTTAACTAAAACCAATCTATGATATATCTTGAAATGCATGTGATACTGAGTTAGCATGCATCACACATTACAATGATTTTTGTCGATGACTTGTGTCACTTGCAATATAGAGGTTTACCGAACAACAATATATTAATAAAAAATTATTATTAGATAAAACATAGCTGTTAAATTAGAGGGTTTGAATAATATTAACTGAATTATAAAAACACATGGTTTACACAAATATAAAATTAATTCTTTGGTTACAAATTAATTATAAATTATTATAAGAACCAAATGAATACAAATGAAATATTTTTATAGAAAAATATTTTTATGCCCATTAGGGTTTTTTATTATAATAAATTAAATTAATTTTTGAGTGATATTAATTTAATATTTATATATATTAAATATTTAATCAAATATTTTTTATATTCATTCAATATATTTTATAGGAATAATATGAGAATAAACCTATTTTTATGAATAAAAACATATATTTTTATAAAGGTTCTTTTACAACCTTTTAATAGAATAACTATTTAAAATACGAATTTTGACAATTTTGACAATTTTATATATCAAAATGAAATTATTTTTTGAAAGAGAAGCATCAAATTTAGATTAGGGTGAATTTTTGGTATTTTTCTGTGAAGTTTCATTTTTTAAATAATGAATAATACTGAATTTTAATTCAAAACTACTTTTTGTATAATTTATTTATAAGTTTATATTATATTTATTATTGGTTTTAAAGTCTAATTAGATAAATTTTACATAAATTAATCCAATTTAGGTCACTAAAATAAATTTTACTTTGGAATTAAAAAAACATAACAAACTTTTGAACATTTTTACTTAAAAAATTCCATTTTGTCATCCCATCTACATGATTATATTTAAGTTAATTTCTGATACTTATTTGATCAGAATTTAGAAAAATTGATTCACCATTTGGAATCATAATAATTTATAATTTCTAATAATTTAAACCTAGTTATTTACCAAAACGTTTAGTCAAATTAATTGAAATTAATTACTGTGATTAAGAGGAAAATTTTCTTAACAAGGGACTAAACCTAAAATTTAAGGGACAACATGACCTAGAAACATGTAAAAAAATATATTTTATATAAATATTTAGATCCTCTACTTCATTTTCTCAAATTTAATCTATTATTGGAGTTACATTTCATAGAAAAAATGTGGGTAAAATACATTTTTAAAAAATTTACAAGAATGCCAGTCCTCCATTATAAAAAGGCACTCACCCCTCCCACCTACTCACACTTCCCAATTCATTTTATCTCAATAAATAAATATATAAAAAAGATCTTTAAAATCTATCCCATCATTCTAGAATCCTACATTTTTGAATAAATCCATCCAAGGAATCCCTTTGGTGAAAACCAAAAGGAGTTACCCGAATAAGTGGTAACACCCTTCCTCAGGATCATTTTTTTATTTTCATTATACACCCATAAAATATTTTTATTAAATGATTATACAATAAAAACAATATCCTAAATATATTGACTTGTTTTTATTCTATGTTTTATTCCAACACTTACAGACACTTCCATCTAAAGGGTAACGAACTTACCATTTATGTGTACGACGAACTTCCACCTCACAAAACAATGTCGTCTGTTTTTTCCATTACCACCTCTCATGGTTGGGAATTATGATTGAAATTATATTTATATATGATAAATATTATATTTATGATTTATTTATTCTTATTTAATTTTTATATAACACATACCCTTATGCATTCCATTTTGTGTAAATACGATAACATCATTTTTGGAAGTGTGGACTACCGCCCCCTCAATGTGATGTGATTCATTTACACTATACATGGAACGTATAAAGGATGGTTTTATTAAACCTATGTGAAATAAATGAAATAAATATAATAATATAATTATAATATACATATATATCATTTATTTTTCATTCTTTTAATACGGAAATGAAATGAAAGTAGCGTTCATGCATATATACGACCTACCATCTCCATGAACGATGCATTTCATTTCATATCTCCAAATATTATGGATTATTATAAATACATATATACTGAATATATATGATAATTAAATAATGTTTTAAATTCTGTATATGATGAAATAATGATCTATGTAATAGGAATAACAAGTAACAAGTCAAAACATACTCGAAGAACTAGAAAATTAACACCTAAAATAGTGAAAATAATGAATGTTTACTAAAAAATGGTTAGTAAGACATTATAAAAATATCATAAATGATATCATAAATATTAATATGGTTCTATAATAATTTATTAACATTTTTTAAACCATTATAAAATAAGTTAAAGTACATTCACCCAAAAAGGAAACACATGGTAATGGATTTTCATCTCACTTTTTTACATATGTGAGATAAATGTCATATTAACCACTTACTAATTTTGTGTGGTGTCTCTACTTCCCATTATGATATATTATATCAATAATATTTTTATACTTATATTATTTTGTGTTTCAATTTGAATTATTTCTTCTAATGGGATTTGAGTTAAAAGTTTCCAAGTGGTAAATAATTGAATAACCCAATTTCATTTATTTGGGGTTTTTACTTCCTCATTGTCGTTAATATTCTATGATCATGTGTGTAATCAATTTTTACTGTATATATATATATTTCAAATTGTTTTATGTGTAATTAAAATTGACACACATATTTTATTTATTGATTTATGTTCACATCAATGTTTCAATATTTTCAAGGGTTTACTTCAGAATATCATTTTGTTTGGGATTGTTTACACATGAATTTATATCAGAGGAAATTATTATGTCATTTTTTAATAAATACTTTTATTTTATTCCCATATGGTTATTTATGACCTTTTCCAAGTAATAGTACCATTTTTCCACTCTTTGATACTCAAAATGGTTTTATGAAAACCCGACTTCATTTCTCTTTTTAGCCAGAGAACCTATTTTCTTCTAAAAACCATATTTTCTAAAAAGGATTTCAAAAATGTTTTAAAATTTCAAAAATGATCTATTAAGTAAACTTTTACTCTTTTTTAATTTTAAAAACATTTTCAAAGGAATCTTGTTATCACTTTCTGAACAAGTCAGTTTTCTAACCTTTTACCATAAAAAAGGAATATTCTTTTTACCTTGTATGACATTTTCCAATTTAACCGCTCTCATTCCTTAAAAGATTCATTTTTATGTTTAAAATGTTAATTTTTAGGAAATATGTTTTTTTAAAAGTTATTTTCAAATAATTTTTTTTCAAAAGGTTTTTCAAAATAAAAAAATATTTTCCTCAAGAATTATTTTAAAATTATTCTTCTATTTCATTAACAAAAACAACACTTCTTCTTACTACAATGGGTATATGTCATATTTATACCATCCTTATTCTCCCTATGGATGGTTTTTGATTTATTTGGACAAGGATAGTATTGAAATTTACTTCCTTGATTATTTTTATCCCCTTTAAAATATTTAATTTCTTATGATCACTTGACATTGAATTTACCTTAATTATTCATATAATTTATCGTGGATATGTTTATTAACAAAAAAATATTTCATTTTTACATATGATGTTTACTTTGACATGTTATTTCATGAATCTATTTATTCTGATGATATTCTATTTTTCATTTAATTCATGTGGAATTTTGATAAAAATGTTTCAAAGTGGTATGGAACAATTTGGAATGTTTAAAGATTATTTTCCTCAAGATTGTTTTAATGATCCTTTAATGCTATCTCTATTCATCAATGTCAATGAACCTTGTTATTAGTTATCTTACACTAATGAATTATTGATAAATCCGTATTCTTATTTCCATATGGATATTTTATAAGGAACATTGTTCATGAATTAAAATAATATTTTGATATATGTGGAATGCTTTGGATAGATATGACATGGGTGGGGCTAAGTTATAGATAGACCCTCATTGCATCATTGATCTCGTGGGATGAGTCATTTGGATAGCCTTAGAAGAGTTTTTACCTGATATTCTAAATTTCCATGTGAAAGTTCTTAATGGTAAAGGTACCATGTACCTAAGAAACATGGAATCCAATAATTAAGCATTTCTATAATTTATATTCATTTATTATTTATCTATAATATTTTATGTCGATATATCTATGGATTCATTTCATTCTAACATTATTTATTTAATAGAACGTGTTTCGGTTTATTGCCTTTCCATATTGATTATATCTTATCTAGTTATTTTAAATGGAATATGTTTTTAGTTATTTAACTTTCCATATTATTTTCCCACTTCCATACTAGTTATTTATTACATGGAATGTGTTCTTAGTAATTTAAATTTCCATATTTATTAATATCATTGATCTATTATTTTTTCGACTATATTTACCCTTAATGAGCGTTTGAGATCACCCTTAATTTTTTCTACTTGGCCTAGGATCCCAATAAGTATACTATGAACGACATGTAATGATACACTAGATGAAATAATGTTATTATCCTAGAAAGGGAAAAATTAAGTTGTAATTATTGTATTTATTTGTAATACAAGAATCACATATGTATTTGGTTTTCCAAGAATACTAAACTCTCCAGTCCTTTGGGATTTGATTCCTTATAATCATGCCAATGTAATGGTAGTAGACACTAGCTCTAGCCTTTCTAGGGATGGGTCGCTACACGATCATCTCTCAGATTCATAAAGAAAAATTAATGATAAAATGAAGTATTAAAGTACACCTAGACCATTCCCTAATAATGACCAGCCTGGGTAATCACATCCCACCAGTGCTTGGAAGAATCACGAAAAAAGTAGGTATCAAGCTTGACCCTCCTCTATGGAGGCATCTATAGATGCTAGAAGATAGATAAAATGGATTCTAACCATTACACAATAGCATGAGTACATCCATTCCATAAAAATATGGGAGGATAATATAACTGGAACACATGGGTAAAATCAAATATCATAGGTAAAGGTCATGGAGAACCCTACATAGACTACATCAATCGTAGGAAACTCTCTTGTTACTGATCTTCAATGCCTAGTTTGAGAATAACCAGTGGTGCTATAAGTGGAAATACAAGAGGTAAAATTGGTGGATTAGGTCTTAACACCTATGATGCATGGAAATCACCACCCTCTTGGTGAAAAAATTGAAGACTTAATGTTTTCATAACTCTATAAATGCTAAGCACACACCTAGGGGCAAGATTCAAAAGTAGATAAGATCACTAACCGAAAGGGAACAAAAAAATGTGTTCATTAGGAAATGATTACTACCCCAACTAAATAAGTCTAATTTTAGGATATTGGTAAATATCCATGTTTTTATTTAATGGGGTTCTAGTGTATGGAGGTTTTATTACAAGTTAAGGAGAGAAATTATATTTATGTTTCAATTAGATTCTTTATTTACTGGTAACCATTTCATTTATATGTTATAATTTATTTCCTAAATATGTAAGTGAGTTCATGCATATTAAAATATTTAATTTAATGTATTGTCATTCCCAGTTTTATAAAGGCCCATACACAATATAAATTGAAATTGACACCCATTTAATTTCAACAATCCCCTTGAATTTGGTCTCAAAATGTAATGGGTGAAATATGATGGATAAATTTGATGAAGTAACCAATAAAATTTTTAATGGCCCATACACCTTGTAAATTGAAATTTGTATTCATGTAATTAAATCCAAATCCCATCTCATGTAAATAGAGTTACATAACTTTCATGGGTAAAATTGTCTATTTAAGATGAAAAAATCAATATACATGGGAAATAACATTTAGGATGATGCTGACATGTAATAAAAAAAATTCTCTTCTCTGTAGAAGAAATTTGTAGTAGAAGCATATATAACAACCATGGATCACTCAAAAATCCTAGGAAGAACAGGCAATGAAATCAGAAAAATGCTCTTATATATCATGGCATGTGCATGGGATTTGAATTCATAGGTGCCTATAATGATGTATGTAACAATGGAATTTTTCATACTAGTCCAAGGCATAATATTCATTAATCCTTACAAATACCATAATTCATGTGAATCACCCAATGGTGAAAATATATCAATTGTAATAAGAAAAATATATAAAATAAATTTCTTATTCCCAAGAAACATTCTCTTTACCGAGAACTTGGGTTAGCAATTACTTGTCACAAGTTATTACCAAGTCCCAAAATTTTCCTAATATCCTTTATACTATACCAAAATAGTAATTCAATGAAAATAAATACTCTAATACAAATTTTTTATATCCCAAACCTGGTTCACTCTTGAGTAACTGAACCTGGTTGGCCACATGAACTTAAGAATTCCTCCGCATTTGCTAGAGGCTGATAACTAGAAGTTAGGGCCTAGAGTGTGTTCATTGGGAGACAATTCACTCATGGAAAAGTGAATTATTGTGTACATAAATATGAAAAAACAATTGAAGCATAATAATAAATAAGTTAGAAGAAAAATCATAAAAATCCATGTAATAAATAACAACTCAAGTGATATAAAATGTATCATATAAAAATGATGGTGGAATGTATCTAAAAATAAGAAAAATATGAATACAAGGCAATATAAAGTTATTATAGTACATTATATAAAAAAGAATCAGAAAGAGAAAAATATATTCAAGCATCTCGAGAACTACATTGGTCATCTGCTACCAATAGCTTATCCTAATGTAAGAAGTCATGGGTCCAAATGGGGAAGATTAGCTTTTTCCACACCTGTGATCATACAATCTTACTAGGTACCAATGATGGCCCATATAGTCTGTGACATAAATCAGAATTTTCTACCACCATGAGAGTCTATAAATATCTAGATTTTGAATATAAATAGTAATGATATATAGGTATATAAAAGTAAATTGGTAAAAAATAAACAACACATACTTTCTTTATATTCACCCAGTGTCTGAACATGTATTCATTTAATTATTAGACATGTGTTTTTATTATAATATATTGGTAAAAATGGATTAATGATGATGATGATAATAATGGATGATAAAAGGTTAAACTATGAAATCCTTGACCTCAGGTGTTAATCCAACTCATAGTGGTAACTCACACAGTCTAGAAATAAGGCTTTGAGTATAATACAAGGGCTACACCCAAGTAATTCCATTATGATAGTGTCTAATTGAGTATATAGAGCTCAACCATAGTAATCCCAATCTATGAATTATTGGTCCCAATGGGATAAATCGATGGAACTGTATATCCAAAGACATCAATATGAATCCAAGAATTATATCCAAGTAATTATAATATCTAAAATAGAGTCAAGTGATTCATTAGTAAAATAATGAGACATTCACATAGCAAGAAAATAACCATATTATGTGGTGGGTAAATATCATAGAAATCAGATTAATGAATCAAAATTAAATCCTTTGAGTGCTTAAGTCATTCACTTAGGAATCTAAGGAAATCTCAAGTGTGACCATTCCTATAAAGATGAAAAAGTTATAAAAGTAGTAAGCACCATATACTCATTTCATTTACATACATATGTAGTCATAGACCATGTAATACTCATGAAATATTTAATTCATTAAGTTCATTATATTACCTTTCATCATATGTCACAAGGTAAATTAAGGACATGAAACCAATTATAAATTCAAGTTTCAAAGGTAAGGACCATGTGATTTTTATGCACATATACTTTCTTTTTAACAATTTATTTTACATTTTTTAACTTAAATAACTTATATTTATAATTGTTAATTAGATAACACCTAAATGGTGTCCCAAATAATCTCAAAATAGGTCACCAAAGGCATAATGTGGAACGGACCCTACTTGGGATGGTCAAAATAGAGGTTACAAACCCTAATGGTGTCAAGAGGTGTTATTAGGGGCTTAGAATAAAATTTATACAATTTAAGTTAGATTAGATTAATTATAGAAGTAACACCCAGTGAAACTGGAATGCACACAACAAAAAAAATTATAAAAAGGAAAGACATTGAGGAAAATGTTATAGACCACCTACCTTATGCCTATAGTAGATTCCTTATCCAGTATTGACCCTTGGTTTGGCCTTAATTAGAAGAAAATGAAGGAATATATGAACACCCTAAAAATAGGGCATATGATATCTCACCAAAATATCATTATTAATAGGATAAAGAACAATGAAAGGAGCTTAAGGAGTGGATATATAAATGGTAAGAATACAACCAGATGAACATATCTTGATTTAGAGGTCAGATAAGGAAGTTATATAGGAACCTAGGTTAAATAGAGGTGATAATTTCAATGATATGTGAATATATGCTACTGTTTACTAGATATAAATAATAAAGGGGGCTAAGGTACTTTGTATATGTAAGTTAAAAATGGTTATTTCACCAAATTTTTAAATAGTAACATAGTTTTTCTACACATTTGGACAAACTGTGCGTCAACTATGAACCCAGATCTTCCTCAAGACACCCCTTGTAGGGGTTTAGTAGATATTTAGACTAACCATGAAATATATAGGTGAAAAACCACTATATCGTTTTAGAGATAGGTTGCATGACCATGCAAACTGGGTCGCACGGTTAGGGTAAACTATGTGGACCTTTGCTAATTGGGTGGAATGGGATACATTATTTCTAATAACTCTGCATCCCAACTGTTTCCTCCTAAATAGGGGGATCCAAGCTTAGAAAAAGCCCCCAAAACCCTCATTTCCTCTAATACCTTAGAATTCCATCCATTAATGGTAAAACCAAGGAATTAAAAAGAAATTAAAAGGTTTAAAACCTCAAATAAAACCTAGGTTCATACAGGTGATTTGTATTTCATCATATCATTGATTATTATAATAATTTTTAATAATGTTATTTTTATTATGAATACATACAAAGTTATTGAAACGTTCAAAATATTTATAATACAAGTTGAGAAGTTGATGCGAATCTATATCATGAAACCGAAATAAGATAATGGAAAGTAGTTTTCATTTGATGATTTGGAAATCTGTCTTTCCAAACATGTAATAAAGAACCAATATAGTAAAACATATAATCCACAAAAAAAGATTTAGTAGCGATGAATAATAAAATAATATTTTAGGTGGGCATGATAATTTTAGCTTGAAAAACATCTATTTTTTTAGAGAGAAGCTTTATGCACAGTCACACACAAAAATAGCAAGCGTATGTTGAGGATAAATATATAAAAGAAACTATATATAATTTGGTTAAATTTTTTCCAAATTGTATATATATTATAGTTTTTTGTTCAAATTCACTATAAATATTAATAATAAAAATTTGGTAATTTTTTTTTAAAAAATAAGATGAAGTGATCTTCATGGGAAACTTATCTAATGGATAAGGGCACATATATTGGAACAAAAGGTTGCACAAGATACTTAACTACTGCTATGTTAAAGTTAATAATGAGTAGAGAAAACTAGATATAAAAATTGAAATATATTTATAAAATCCTAAATATAATTACATGAAGATGTTAGAGGAAAAGATGATGATGTTATTTAAAATAAGATAATTATAGCTAATATTGGTTCTAAACAAACCAATTATGAGGATGAAGTTGATAGAAATAAAAGGAAATAATAATAAAATTTAGGAATTTTTTGAAGCTAAAAATATCAATAGAAATCAATAGGGTCTAGTGAAAACTAGAAGGATATTGAGATTTTAAGATCAAAGAACACACATCTTACAAATTAAACCTCAAAAAGTAGCTAAACCAGTTTATCATGAAGATTGGATACAAGTAATGAATGAGGAAATTTATGATATCTAGAAGAAATCAACTTATAAAACTTGGAACCAAGAAGGTGGTAATACCTAAAAATAAA
Source organism: Viscum album (assembly GCA_963277665.1). Classification (NCBI taxonomy): domain Eukaryota; kingdom Viridiplantae; phylum Streptophyta; class Magnoliopsida; order Santalales; family Viscaceae; genus Viscum; species Viscum album. Next base: position 2,126,313,211 of record OY728140.1, read on the forward strand.
ATTTTTACCGTCACCAAGTGGGTGTTTAGAAATAAACTAAATGGAAATGGTGAGGTATCATTATATAAATATGAGTTGGTTTTTAAAGGATATTATCAAATGGGGGAATTGAATTTGAAGAATACTTTTCACTAGTTATAACATTGAAGGCTACTAGAATGTTCTAGGTATTAGAAACACACAAACCTTAAAAGGTTCATCAAATGAACGTGAAATATTCTTTTTTAAATGGTGATCTTGAAGAAGAATTTATTATTCAAAATAATGAGTGTTTCATTTTAGATAGTGATGCATGTATAGTTCTCTTGTTAAAATAATTATTTGTATGTGATGAAATAGGCCCGTAGAGCCTGGTATTCCAAATAGGATGGATATCTAATGGACATGAAGTTCTCAAAAGGTAAGTTTGAAAATAACCTTTATGTAAGTGATATTTCTATAGGTACCCTCACTATCATTTTTTTTATTTAGATGAAATAATATTTACTTGAGACAAAGAATATCTCTATGAATAATTTATTTACTAGATATAGGAGAACATTGAGTTGTCCATTTTATGTGAAAGTAAATATTTTCTGGGATTATGGATTGAGCATAGGCCTAAATATATATTATTATACCAAGAAAAATATTTTATATATTTTCTAAAAAATGTTTTTCATAAAATATTTAAAATTAGATTCAACTACCATTTCCCTTGATACCAAATTGTGAAAATATAAAGCTTTAATTAGTGTTAAGAAAATTTTTATAAGAATAACTGGAAGCCTAATTTAACTAAAAGTATCAATGTGAGATATAACTTATCCAGTGACATTATGTATAAGGTTTTAGAGTGATACTAAAGAGTTTCACTTATTTGATACTAAGAGAATTATGATATAGGTGAAAAGAAAAATAAATAATGGGTTTATATATATACATTATATAGACTTGGACCTACTAGTATCTTTATATGTATATTGGGTAGGTGAATATATTGATAAAAGACCCAATTAAGGTAGAACTTTATTTGTGGGAGTAGGGTGGTTAATTTTTTAAAAATAAAAGAATAATTTAGTAAAATTGAGAAAAAAATAAAGAAAAATATATATCCATGATACATGATTGTACATATATTAATTAGATACAAGTATAAATGGATAATTTGAATGTTTAGGCTAATAGGCCATTAAAAATTTCCTATTAGAATCAAAGTGATATTGATTTTTCTGAAAACACAGTATAATAATAATGATCCAAGAACAATGATATTAGTTATCATTTCAACAAAGAAAAGTTGGCCTATATATAAATATATCAAGATTAAATACATTTTTACTTAAAATTAGGTTATAGATATCTTCACCAAAGCTATGCACAAAGAGAAGTTTTTTTAATTAAGGCTAATAATTTATGTTCATCTATCTCCTATAACTTTAAGATTTATGGATGTTTACCACATTGGAATTTGGATTATATTTTAAAAGGGGTAGAAATAGTGTCATCTTATTTGATGAAAGGTATTTATAACTATTTTTCATCTATGAATTTGATGTATAGTTATTTTAAAAAGGGGTATAAATGTGTATAAAAATTTACGAGAGTAGATAAAGTCATATGGATTCAAAATTCTTATCACATAGAGAAAAAATTATTTTTAAAAACATTTATTTATATAGTAGTGTGGTTTCAGGACATTTTTACTAATATTTATCAACGGAGGAGTTGAATCAATGCAATATCTATGAAATTAAAGATGTGGTTATTGATAAAATGTGGAGAAACATGTATAATAGTTGATAAGATCATATAAAGTCACTTGGCCAAAAATTGATTTTCTCTGATAGATGTAATTCTATAAAAAAATAAGTTATCTAGTATTATGGTTTCAGGATATTTCTATTTGTGAAATGATATATTTTGATTACTCTTGGATATAATTTTTTTAAAAAAGGAATTTGTTGATAATAAATCTAAAGGGGGATATTGAAGAGCCCTTATAACTATTGATGAAGTTGTAATTATTTTCAACCAATTTTGTTGGAATGTTTTTGAGGATTATATTTAAGGTGAATTGGATTTGATATGTTAATTTTACATAAGCACCATGACATGATGAAGAATGAGATTTTAATGATTTGAAATGATTTATGAATAAGTGTTGATAAGGGTAGAATAATTTTAAGGAGGATTTGTTGGACAAGAAGAAAATCCTTATTTACCAAAATCATTTTAATAGAAGTATATTAAAAAATTGGTTACATACATGACCATCCTTATAGAATAATAAATGAGGTATATCACATAAATGGGAATCATATGTCAAGTATAAAACATGTGATATGGAATGAAGGAGTTGTAGATGGTAATATTCTATATATGTGGGGCGACATAGTGGGCCACATGTAAGTATAGATACACAAATAACTTTAGTAGAGTGATTCTATAGCATATTGGATAACAAAGTGCATCTTATTACCATTTAATATTTTATGTGGTACTTCCCATTTAAGAAATAACTATTTATCCATAAAAAAGAAAGAATCATATTTCAAGCTATATTAAATGACGACGTCAGTCTTTTGTCTTCACTATCGAGATATTGAGGGTTCACCTACATCATTTCTGTAACTCCCAATCCACAACCATAGTAATATCATCATCTTTTATCTGATTGGTCCACTATGTAATGATATCAACTGCATGAGATTTATCATCCCTACATCAGTGATTTTTTTCTACAGGAAGTCTCATGAATTAATTCATGAGGATTGATATGTTAACAAATTTTAACTATATACTCTAATAATATTTAATGAGGAACTCTACACTGTAGAAAATATCATGACCATATTCCTTCACAGATGCATAGTAGTGTTCAACTTTGAACTATATGTGAAGTTAATTATATAAGATTAATATTTTTTATTTTTAAGGATCCTTTTCTTGATAAGTTCAAGCATAATATCAATGGTTCAAGATAAAATATAACTTAATATTATTTCTCAGAAATATCATTCACATTGTGAAATAGAAAAGATTTAAGTTTCAAACATATGAGAAAATAAAAATATAAAGAGGGTTAAATTTTCAATCTTGTAGAGACTTATTTTTCCAAGTTATATTGAATTTGAGAGGCGTCCAAAATTTTTGGAAGATCCGGGAAGATCACTATGGTTTAAGGTCAATTATAAATACCCCTAGCCACCTCATTTACATGTGATTTAGGTGTGAGAAAAATTATTGAGAAGGTATAGAGATAACATGATATTTCTATTGGATTAATAATCTCAAAAATATCATTGCAAAAAAATACAGTTTTTTAAATTGTTTTCATGAAGGATTTTTTATGCAATGTAATTGAAAAATACATGCATGATCTTACATATTAATGAGGATTATCTAATGAATAGTGAATATAATAAATGATATTATATAATTTTTTTATGTGAAGAAGAAATTAGATCATGAAAATATTAATTCTTGTATGAAGTTTGATTAACAATGAATTAACAATGAGAAGTGGATGTGAAACACTATTTAATTATACTTGCATGAAGTTTATACAATGAGTTTTATATACATGAAATTTGATTCATGAGTTTGAGACTTCACAAGTAGAAAAAACAAGTTATAGCAGTAAAAGTTTACTATAATAACTTTACTTGTGAAATTTAATTAGAATAAAAACATGATAAGTCTATTCTATTATTAATGCTTCAATAAAGTAAATTCCATGAACAAAATAGGGTAATAAAGATTAATGAAACTGTTGTGTAAAATGGTACTAGTGGTTGAGTTTTTGAAGAATATAATTTTCATATAGTTTTAGTTATAAATCTAATATATTGAGTAAGAATTGAAATATATTCTTATAGAGGCTCAAGTGAAGATCTTAATCAATTATTATAGATGAAAATAGCGGTAAACAATGTTCTTTCTCATTATTGTTTGAACTCATTTTATACTAAATGTGAGAATCTATTGTTCTAGTGGGAATATGGTAATCACTATAGAAATTTATTCAATTGGAAATTGTATAATATAACCAAATGTGATTATCATGGATATTATAGTGTTGGGGTTTCTAACTAGCCACAATATGAAGTAAGCTTTTATATTGAGGCATAACCTTGTAAAAATATTTTTTCTATGTGCTATTAATTTTTTTATACATTTGGGTTAGGCTGAGAGATCATATAAAAGTGTATTAGATCTTAACATGTCAATATTGGATGATTTTAAAGAATAAAAATCATAAAAAGTCACCACTGATTCAATCCACCATTTTCAGTGGTGAAAAACCTCCATGAGATTAAAAAATATATAAATAGAATCAATCCACTGGGAAATATGATGTCATGTGTTTCTCACTACTTATATAAGAATCACCCGTCCTCAACTAGTAGGAGAATTCACATTACTTTTTACAATCTTTCACAATTACCTTGGTACTTGTATTTTAATACAAATGTATAAATAACTTTTGGTATTGAATAACCAAGAAATAAAACACATGAAATGATGAATATACCTAAATTAGATGCATCAACTTGATTCTTTTTCTATTGATTATAGTTCTTTTTACAATTAAATTTTTCCACATGAAAATAAAATAGCCTCTTTTTCATTGAAAAATCTCTAAATATTTTTTTATTTTCAAAAGTTGTTTCAAAGGAACTGTTGACTTTAAATTATTCATAGGATTTTAACACATTTATTTCACTTTGTTAACCAATAAGTGTTAGGAACCATTTCCCAACTATTCTCTATTATCTTAAAACATCATAATAAAAAGATTTATGAGTGGCCATCTTATATGGTTCATTCTACAGTTTTGAATTAATATGAAGTTTCGAGGTGAAACAGATGATAATATGATATTAATGGACAATTTCATATCCATATATAAGACCAATATCTCTAATTGATATATTTAAATAAATATTTTTAATGAAATATCACTTTCTAGGTATTCATCTCCTAGTTTTCATTAATAGAGTAAAGTCAAAACCTCATTTATCTTAAGCCTCCTTTTCTCCTCTTCAAAAAGATAATAGATGGGATATCAAAGAATACGTATCCATGTATTTATGTATCATCTTTAGAACTTTTTACATAACTAATAAAATGATGCAATATACAATAAAATAATCTTCTGTGTATCTCTTGTAATTATATATTCCAATATCTCTTTCTTTTTAGCTGAGGTGTCTAATTAGGAATAAGGGACCCTAGTACATAATTCAAACATTCCTATATTAGTGTAGTGTATAATAAACTATACCACCATCAGAAATTTATACTAGTTAGGGCATAGTTTTAGACATTAAATTATTACAGTATAATCATGATTTTTCTTTCCATTTTCTACAATAAATATAAAATTATATTTTTATTACTTTATTTGGATTACACATTATGTGATGTAATATTTATTAGTATCACAATATTTTATCAAATCCCAATATCGTCCACCGTTGGATTTGGAATATCCAATCACATAGATATTTTACTAGAAATAATATATATCTTTCTTCTCATAACCCAAATGAATGCCAAAAAATCTATTCAAATTTATTTAGGAAAGAAGGTATTAACAACTACATTAAGTTACTTCTCCTTGATACATTGATTGGAATTACCAATCCAAAAATGTGGTACTTATATTTTATCAACACATTCTTTCTAGTTTTAGAAAATCTCATAGAGGAAATCAACCCTTAATGCAAACTAGGTGAAGTAGACCCAAATATTAAGTTAAAAACCATTCAGAATTGAAACCACCCTGATAGTGGCTGGTCAATACCCATGAACTATGGTTTCTTCTTAACTCAATAAATATAAGGATTTTATTGACTTAATATTTTGATTTTTTTATTTTTATATAATTTTTTATATTTATAAAGAAATATCCTAATTTTATCTTATTAATGCTTATTAATATTAAGTGTAATTTACTTATGTGATTAACCATGTCTTGATAAAATATTTACACATAACCCCCTTTATTTTAATCCCATATTTAATTCTTATTAATTAACTCATTTTATGCTATCTTGAAAAATTATCCATAAATAATTAACCATGAAATTGAAAAAATACAATAAATAATGTGGATTGATCATAAAATTTTTAATGGTCAGTTTATTGGGAATAAGAAAAAATATCACTTGACCCTAAGGAAATATCTATTTAAACCATTTCTTGGATTTATTTGAATCTTTACACTTGCACTATTAGGTAAATCTTGGGTTGGTTTCACCTAAAATATAAACCTAAACCACCTCCAATCACATGCGTGGTTCATCCTTTACATATTATTTTACCTCGCATTTAGGTAATGGGAACCATGTTTTAGGCATTATATAAAGGAAAACACAAACACATTGGCCCCTAAATAAAATAATTATAGGATAACACACATTCAATAATTTTAATTTAATAATTATAATTAATACAAAACCCATTCAAAAAAATTAAATTAAATGAAAACTAACACATACATAGTTTGATTAAGCTTATGATCATCCAATCATACAACAAATACACATTTGTAAACTAGATAAAATTCATTTCAATTCATACTTAATTAAGATAAACATTCTTGAATTAATAATTAATTGTTATTATTATTTTATTAATTCATTGATATTAATGTTCAACCAAATAGTCATGGATATTCCCAACCATAAAAATTTAAAAAAATTTAAAAAATTAAATTTTATTTAAAATTAATGAAGTACATAATGTGTACTTGGAGGAAACATGATGTGTACCCATGCGAGCTACCCAGATCCTAGTATGATCATATACACCACATTCACATGAAATATATAATTTAAAACATGTCATATAATTACAAGAAATGTACTATCAATTAATGACACAATGAAACATGTTAAATATGTGGTGTTCACTACTTTTAATACATGTGGAGTACATGATGTGTAGCAAATATACATGTCATATAGTTCCAAAATAAACTTGATAATTTAATTAATCATTTAATATTTTTAAAACATATCACACGAATTATAATATTAATTAATGACTCAAAGAAAAATGTTAATTAGGTTTAATCGAGTTATTAGTTTTTCTTTCCATATAATTTAATTCAAGATGTTAAAATATGGCTCAAAATGTTCTCTGTGTAAACAGGTATAAGATACATGTTATGTACTTGTTATCCAGAAACTATTTATTTTTCTTACATTTTTTCCACAATACATTATTAAGGACTCAATGTGCGTTGTAGAAATTTACGAGGCACATAACATGTACAACAACTACACACCATATAAATTCCTTATTTCTCAACTTCTAATCAATACACATAATTTAGTAATACAAGACATGCATTTGAACACATAGATTCCAAAAATTTCATTTTAAATTTGTGTAGATAACACATTTTCTTTTCCATCTATAAACTATATAATCTAGTAAGATGCGTGCTAGTATGTATTTGTACATATTCATCATGTAAAGACACTGTATACCATTTTATTTACATAATGTGTCAGAAAAAATTATATACTTTTATTAGTGAAAAGAATATAGATATATGATATGTACATATAGACTACACACTATGTAGTTCCTATCCAACCATAATCCCTATCAACTTTGGATGTGATAATTAGATTTATTACTTTAAATATTAACCCATTATTAGTGATATGATGGTTCAAAAATAATATTTCTTGTTTTTTCGATTAAAGACATAATAAAAAAGAAATTAAAACTAATAAAAAATGTGTAAATTTATTAATGATTAATAAATAATTATAAATTAATACATGGCCATTTTTATACCACTTGAAAGTTTTGTGACATAGTAAAAGCGGTTGGCCCCATGCCTAATAATGGGTTTTTATCTCCAGGTTTAGCTTAATCCTCAAAACTAGATGAATAAAAACCCTAGAATCCATGAAGATAGGATCATCTAATATAATTAATATTCAATTTATGCTGATAATAATTACCACCTTTACAATTCATTCTTAAATGATGATTCAGTTGGCCTATTATTGTCGTACTATCACTATGATGAACAATTCAAGGGCCAAATCCCTCTATTAGTGATTCACATATGCTCTATAATCCTTGGAACATTATCATAGAAATATCTAGGTGTTATTGAAGATTATTATAACACTTTCATCATTCACAATTGGTCATAACAATAAATCATTTGAGGGGTGAATTATTCTTATGGTTCACTTAGGGTCTTAAGAGGTAGGATGTAATGAACCTTATTTTAGGATTTATTATTATTATTTTTATTTATGTCAATAATTTCAAAAAACGTTTCCTTATTCTTTCAAAAGTACTGAAACATGATTAAATTTTTTTTCCTATAAGATGTGAACCAAAATAAAAACTCTATATTCATTCATAAGTGTGATATTACAACAAAATCACATAAAACTAAGTACGCCACACCATGTATTATTACCACTATAAATAGAGTAGATCCATTAAAATAGAAATAATCAATAGTGAAAAATAAATAAAAAATAATAAAATCCTCATGACTAGGAAATACCCTAGACCATCTTTAAACAAGAGGATCACCAAGCGAAAAAACAATCCTATAATGAGGAAGTTCCCCATGAAAAATTAAATAATTATGTAAAATAAAAAATAAAAACCATTTCGTCCTAAGTGAGAGTTTAATTAATGAATGATTTTAAAAGTATATATATATATGAATGAAATGTTGTTAATTCAATTATGAATGTTGCAAATATAGTCATTGAAATTATATCCATTGGTTATATATCCTACAGGTATACATGAATTGGGTAATTTTATGTGGTAAATTTAAAATAGTATCACTCATAATGAAAAAAAACTATCATACACACATATATATATATTTATGCATTATGTATAAATAATAATAATAATACTAATAACAATAAGAATAATGATAATATTGCTGTTAAAATATGATATAATGTATATATAAGATTTAAATAAATGTTTCAATACCAATGGAGTAGTAAAAATTAATTTATTCAGAATACAAATGATTAATTAATGGAATTTGTTAAACCGTATTTAGTATATAAGTAATATTTATTTTCAAAGGATAATTTTATTATGTAAAGTATAATTATCCTAATAAATTAAATTTTTACTATTTAAAATATTATTATATATTAAATATTATATCAATATAACCTAAATTATAATTGAATATGATGTAACATTAAGAACACATAATGTTTAAAAAAACTATTTTCTGATAAAATAATTTTTATTTATAATTTATTTTTTTTATATTTAAAAGATATGTAAATTTGTAAATTTTCAATTTATAAAATAAAATTAAAATTTGAATTTATTATACAATATTATACTAATACTCACTCAAAATTAACTTTTTACTAAAAAAACTTTCAAGGGTAAGTGAGAACATGCTAATATTATCCTAATATGATTCTTTGATATTTTTATAAAATAATCAATTTTTAGGTGAATAGTAAAAATATAGGCTTTTACTAAAAACTATCACATTTATAATATAGTAATGACATAAAAGTTTAAGAAACAATTTTTTTTAAAATATTTAATAATAAATAATTTTTTTTTTCAAAATGCTATGATTAATTTATAATATACATTTTTAACTTCTTTGAAACTCAAGTAATATTACACACTAAAAACTATTTTCTGTGCTTATAATAAAAATTTTAATTTATCACTTTTAGAAATTAAATATAAAAAATTTATTTTCTATTTGATTTTATTATTTCAATATTAGATAAAAAGTTATATTTAACTATTTTCCATAAATATATAATTATTATGATTAGTGTTAATTACCTCGATAAGGGTAAAATAGTTTTTAAAAAATAATTATTTTATTAAAATTGTATAATTTTTATTTAATAAAGAAAATCAATCTAATTTAAATCATGACTCTAATATTATGTTTTAAACTATATAAAACTAAACTAAAACTTATTTAATTTTTAATCAATATTAAATGAGATTAAGAATATATAATAGTTAAAATATATATTTTTGTACTAAAATAATTTTTCTACACATAAATATTTTAATTTAAAAGTTAATTTTATAATATTTATAATTTTAATTGGATTAAATATATGTTAAGTTTATTTCCATAACAATAATTTTTTTATAAGTATTATGTTATATTTTTAAATTAAATATAAATCACCTAAATAAAAACAATTTACAAAGGTAAAAATCCTAATATAAAAATGTAAAACCCTATGGTAAAAGATTTAAACCATGTTTAAAACGTGCATAGAAAGTATTTTTTTTGAAGATTTATCAATACAATATCACCTTAGACTCTATTATTATTAAATTATGGATCCATTTACTAAGTAATAGTGTAATATTATCATGGAAGGGTAAAGGGTATTCCTAAAAGTTCATTATTCTTCACTTATAAAAGGGGATCACTTCCACCCTTCTATGGTTACACTAACCATTATAATTTCCCTTGAAATTATGCCCAAAATTAAAATAATATAATTAATTTTATCAACCTTATTACCCTATTATCTAAAATTTATAATAATTCCTTCACTTATAATGAAATCTCTAAGAGAAGATTAAATCTTCAACATAAGTACTACCATCTTTATAAAGTTTTCTCCTTAATAGTTCTATTAAAAATATATTATATCCATGAAAATATATTGACATAAGTATCTTTATAATACTCATATTTTACTATATTAATTTAATTACCATTATTTGTTTCTCCATCCGATAAGAAAACTAAAAGTTTCATTAGTGTGTTGCGTGGTCTACCATGACCACAAAGCGACACCTTCCATTTTTCATCACAATTATATGTGGATGATAAAAATTAATTAATGTATGAATTAAAATTGTAAAAACCCAAGATTTTATAAGATAAATTCATTTTAATTTCATTCATATCTTCTGTTGTATGATACACTAAGATTATCTTGCGTTATACGCAACACCGTATTAACTTGCAGTATACGCAACACTATTCTTGGCTTGTGTTACACACAATTTCAAGTTCGTCTGATAGAAGTTATTATACGCAACATTGATTGTATATATATATATATTCAATGTATAAATAAAATATGGTTGGATTCTGTTATACGCAACAACAAAGGAGTCCTGCACTACACACAACCCTGACTTGGCTTGCATTACACACAACCGCGACCTTCCCTGAAAGTGTGTGTTGTACGCAATACCGGGTTTTACTAAACAACAATATATTATTATAACATTGTTATGAACTAGCCGTTATGAATAGTATTAACTAAATTTTGAATTTTATAACATTATTATTCATCTTAAACATTTTCTAGAACATGGTATAAGAACAAAATAAAATTTTCAGGTAAAATTAGTATTTTTCAAAAAATGCAGTTTTCCCACCTTTTGATGGCGCACCCACTTTAAATATAGTTTTTGACATGTTTATAAGTTCGATTTGACAAAATAAAATTATTCTTTTGAATCAAGAAATAAAAATTTACTTTGGATAAATTTTTCATATTATTCTGGTAACTTTCATATTTTGATGAATAGTAAAAACACGCTATATTTTAATTAAAAACAACTTTTTTCATCGCAATAATTTATATGGTTAAATTACAATATTGAATTGTTTTAAAGTATAAATAGAATATATTTTTACCATTTAATATAATTTATGTCATTAGCATTGATTCTACCTTGAATTCGTAGAATAAATAAATTCAATCTTTGGCAATGTTTAAACTTTTAAAACCTATTTGCTTAACAACGGGATTAATTTTAAATTAATTACTGCAACTTCTGTGTTTTGAATTTTGGAAAATGGATTCCATATTTGGAATCAGTGGGTCCAAATTATGTTAATAGGTTACTTTTATTTTTTTTGATATTATGAATATTAACTATGGTAATTTTTTTATTCATTACGGTTAAAGGTAAATAGGGTAATTCAAGGTTAAAAGAATATTATAATAATTCAAAATTACCTTGAAACTTTTCTTAACCTTATTGGATGAGTATTGGCCGACCATGGGCATCCTTGGGTTGATTTTAGGACCCCATGGATCCACTTATAAAAGACAATGACACATTAGATTAATTAATTTAATGTAAAGACAAAATTGGAATTAACAAATATCGTTTAGTAATTAATTTTTATAAGGGGCTATATAAATTATATTTTGGACTATAAATATTCATTGGAAATATAAAACTATTTCCTACATGTTGGTATTTTGTTTATAATTTTTATACATCACATAAATTAAATTATTTATGACACAATAATGATGCAGTATTTACCTCATTAATAAATGATTTAAATAAATAAGATTAAAATGATTACAATATCATCCAAAACCTGTCCAATTACTATTGGATGATTTTATTTAGAATAAGAGTCATCTTATCTTTGACATTAATGTGTTTTGGACCTCTTGAAACCGAAGATAAGTTTATAATAAAATAATGTTTTCACACTTTCCTAAAGAGCCTCTCCACTCCCTTATAAAAGGAGACCACTTCTATGAAATTCCTCACTGCTCTCAAGCCTTTTCGCTCATCAAAACTCTTCCCAAATAATCCCCCTACATCCCTCTCATTCCCCTTGAAGCATTACATCAGGAAGAAGACTCTGCAAGAAGTCATTTTGGTTCAAACCAAATAAAGTTACCAAAATTAAAGGTAACCGTTTCTCTTAAGTTGTTTTCTTTTATTCTACTTCTCCAACCCCTAAAATCTTTTTAATCATTTATTTTGTGACAACAAAAGTATCATAAAAATACTAGGATGTTTTTATGAGAAGGATTATAACTACACTTACACACACCTCCATCTAATGGATGAAGAACATAATGTTTCTGTGATGGAAAACTAACGCCCCACGAAACGATGATTGTTCGATTTTCCCCTACCGCCTCTCATGGTGGCCATTATGATGGAACTATATTTATATATAATATATATTATGTTTATTATTTCTTTATGATTATTTAATTCCCAATTATATCAATCCTTTACGGTTTCCATAGTCGGTAAATACGATAATCTCATTTGAGGAAGTGCGGACTACCGCCCCCTCAAAGTGATGTGATTCGTTAATACCTTATGTGGGATGTATAAAGGATGTGGTTAATGATATTATATATGATATTATACTGGAATTATAATATACCTATGTATAATTATGTTTTAATTCCATTAAATTAAGAAATAGAAATGAAAGTAGCGTTCATGCGTACGTACGGCTTATCGTCTCCATGAACGGTGCGTTTCATTTCTTACCTCCATATGTTATGTAATATTATAAATGATTGTATATTCTGGATATATAATGAATGTATATGATATATAAATCATTATTTACATTTTTGAGGTAATTAAATCATGATATAAGTAATAATAACATCAAGAACAACAAGTCCAAACACGTACGATAAATAAGATGATTTTACCCAAAACACAACTTTAACATTAATTTACATAAGAATGGGTAATATAAAGTCATAAGTGAACCATATATGATATCATAACAATGAATATGATTCTGTAATAATTCAATGACATTATTTAAATCATTATACCGGAGGTTCGGAATATTACGAAGCAAATTGGACCTAAGGTAAGGGAAAATATCACAATCTCATTTTTATCCGAGATTGTTTATACTTTGGTATTTACTGGGGTGTATTTTATCATCCACATCCATGTTTTCTCAATATTTAATATTATTTCCATCCACCTACAATTCTTTAAATCCAATTTTACCCTTTATTGAGTTTTTAGTAAAAGATATGAAAGGAATCTTTTGTCGTTTTTCATATGAGCTACTTTTTGACTTTTCCAACAAAAGTACAAAGATTTTTTTTAAACTTATAAGGCATGAATGGATTTTTAAAACATTATTTCCAAGAATCTTTTTTTAAAAGTTTTCATATTTATCTTTAATCAATTTCTTTTAGTTTAAAATTTTGTGACATGTTAAGAAAGGAAAAATGTTTTTGAAGTAGAAAGGATATTTTCCTCAAGAATGGAGTTCAAGTGCTTTATCAAAATTATTTTCCATATAATATAATATAGGGTTCTGTTTCTATCCCTATTATTACATTGATTTGATTATGTTGTGATGGAATTATTTTTATGAAATCCTTTATGTTATATGAATTGTTTTATGATGTCATGTTGTTTAAGAATCCCATTTTTATTACATGGGTTATGCAATGATGTATGATTTATGATTTTGTGGCACACATAAGAATGGTATCATTATGAGATGGGTGGGACCTATATCTCCCTCCAATGCATTGGGTAAAGATTTTATATCTCATGAGATAGACATGGCTGGAACGGGAGGTTATACCGGTTCAGTAAAACAGGACTAAAATGAGGAGTGAACTCAGTTCAGAAATGGACTTTGTCCACTAAGATAGTCATGGAAATGATTATTGACTAATAATAAATGATTCTCTATGATTATGTGTGTATGCCACAAAGTTTCATGTTTTAAGTTATGATTATTGGGATTACATTTCACTATTATGATTTAACCCATGATATGAAATTATGATTTCTTTTGCTACGTTAAGATTTCCAAAAGTTATGTTCTTATGTATATGATGTGATTGATATTTATTTTGGTTACACTTACTGAGCATTTGAGCTCACCCTTTTATGTTTTCTTTTCCCCAGGATATAAAGAATGGTTTTAGGTAAAAAAAGGAAGATCTTTATGTGAGATGTTTAAGATCTTTCACCACGACTAGAAGATTATATTTCGAGTTTCCAAAGACACTAAAATATTACGGTCCTTGTGTGTGTGTGTTTTTTTTATATACTAAGTATTCCGCAAAAGTAATGTAATGTCCATGTACGTTAAGCTTAGGGTCTCTACAGTTGGTATCAGAGGGAAGGTTTAGTCAACCTTTGGAAACTAGGATGCGTGAACTTTAGTGAGATCCCTATAGATATTTTTAAGGTATGTATAGGGATGTCTCTAAGGTTAAGTATAAGTATAGGTTATAGTACTATAATTATGGTAATCTAAGATGTTAGATATTGAAGGTACTCCCCCTTTATTATATTGTTTTCCCTAGCGTAATTTTTGCCTCTCACACTATTATTTTTGGGTTTTAGACGATGGATGGAACCTGAAGGAACCGTGTTGATCAATGTAATGGACAATGCAATTATTGTCCTCCTGAACAAACAAATGTTACGGGAGATGGAGTGAAAAATATTATTGCTATACTTACACAAGATATGAATCATTCTGGACTTCTAAATGAGCAGAGAAGGGAACAACATTCTATTGAGTCCTTCATGAGGCAACGTCCACCTTCTTTCAGTGGGTCATCTGATCCACTTGTTGCTGAACAATGGATCAGTACCACTGAAAAGATATTTTCAGTTCTTCAATATTATGACAATGTTAAATTCATCTTAGCAGTATATCGTTTGGAAGGTGAAGCTGATCAATGGTGGAATCTTATCAAGAATACGAGGCAAAGAGATGAAATTGAGTCCATGGAATGGGACGAGTTCAAGAACTTATTTTTCAATAAGTACTTCCCTCGTATTCTTCGAACAAAGATGGAGAAGGAGTTTCTTGAACTAAAGCAAAAGGATGATGAATCTATTGGTATTTAGGAAGCGAATTTTACAAGGCTTGCAAGGTATGCATCTGGATTTATCATCCAACCTGAAAGTAAAGTTGATCGATTCTTCAGTGGATTAAAACCAAATCATAGAAGGGAATTAGCTATAAGAGACTTTAGTATCTATGAAGAAATTGTGCGTTGTGATATCAAGGTAGAAATGAAAGTTGGTGTTACTTATCCATCTCATAGTTTTGTCAAGAAACAAAATATGGAGTTCAAGGAGAAATCTCAGAATAATGGTGAAAAGAAGATTAATGTTTCCTTATGCTCAATGTGTGGAAAGAAGCATGGTGGATATTGTCTTAAAGGGACAAGTAAATGTTTCAAATGTGTAAAGGAAGGTCATCAGGCATTTGAATTCCACAATGATGGGAAGAAGATGTCTAATGATGCAAACAAAGGAAGGGATACACAGAATGAACATACTACACTTCAATGCTTCAAGTGCAAGGAAATGGAGCATTATGCTAATAAATTCCCCAATCCAAGGGCTAGTCATGATCGACATGAGAAACCACTTAAGGAAAAGGACAAAGGGAAGTCACATGCGATCACCATTGGCGATGTTGAATATGACAACGATGTGGTGGAATGATTAAGTGTTTATGTAATGGGATTCCAAAATAATGTTGTATATAGTATCGTGGAATATTGGAATATTTTTGTATTGGTCTATTGTGGTTTTCAATAATTTTATGGTACCCGTAACCATAGAATGTGATTGAGATATTTTTGGAAAAAAGGGTGATATGCGCATAATGAAGGGAAAACGGGAAAATGAAATATTTGACAGTATTCATGAGCTCATGATTGATATAAGGACTAAGTGATATCATGTATTGAGTATATATAATTTTGAGGATTTTGGTATGTGTAAAGAGTTAACTTTTAAAAGCATTCATGTTTTCACTAAGGTTCAATAGGTATTCATTTTTCAAGAGAATACATGATTAAGGCCTTCGAATGTTTGGAATGTGACCAACATGACATATCTTATGATATATGGGGATCAATGATGGTATTAAATCTCTGGTAATCGTTTTCACTATATTATGAGAGTGGACTGCAGTATTATGGATAAGCCTAAAGATTGGAATGGATTATGCTGAACATAAGTTAGTATTGTTTAAGGATATAAGTTTTTTCGATATTATTGATGAGATGTTATAGTAATATAGTTTAAGAAAAAGGACAACCTGTAGGACGAGCGACATCCCATCGCGTCGGACAAGGCTGTGGGAATCGAACCCACAACCGAAGTGCGACTGGCCTTTATCGCATACCACTGTCCTACAGGAAGTCCCTATTTAGTAGAAACTAGTTTTATTATATTAATCAGTATGATATATGAAGTATAAGTCCATTTTAGGAACCATATATGATTAATCTCACTATAGATGGACTTATGTATTTTTTTTGATAACTTTTATAACCTTTTGTTTGAGACAGATGGAATGACCCATCATTCTATCACATGATCTGCTAACACATCACGAATGACAAATTCAACATCATTTCTTTAAGAGATGAAGTGGAAATTATCTAAAGAAAGAACAATGGTGAGACTATACAAAAATCACGAAAGTATTTTTTCTAATTACAATTTCATCATCTTTAGGGAAATGATCTTGAGAACCAAAAATGTTGTCCCAGTGCCTTTATATCCGATGAATCAGATGGTACCATATATCATCACAAATTTATGGCTTTGTTATTGTTGGCTTTTTCATAGCCATATTCTCTACCACTCTCTATCAGAACATGATGGTTAGATTTCTCATCCATATCCATATTTTCACCAATGTTATCCTATATGGAAACCCGATGATGAGTTAATTTGGGTAAACATTATATTTCATACTTTAGTTTTAATTGGTCAGTTGTGGTATTTCTTTTTACGATGTGGGTTTCTATGAATAGTAAACAATTTATAACCCCGATGAATTTCGAAGGAGAAATTCATTTTAAGGGGGCTAGAATGTAACAACCCGAGATTTTATAAGATACATTCATTTTAATTTCATTCATTTCTTCTGTTGTATAATACACCAAGATTATCTTACGCTATACGCAACTCCGTATTAGCTTGTAGTATACGCAACACTATTCTTGGCTTGTGTTACACACAATTTCAAGTTCGTTTGATAGAAGTTATTCTACACAACATTGAGTGTATATATATATATATATATATTCAATGTATAAATAAAATATGGTTGGATTCTGTTATACGCAACAACAAAGGAGTCCTGCACTACACGCAACCCAGACTTGGCTTGCATTACACACAATCGCGACCTTCCCTGATAGCGTGTGTTGTACGCAATACCAGGTTTTACTAAACAACAATATATTATTATAATATTATTATGAACTAGCCATTATGAATAGTATTAACTAAATTTTGAATTTTATAACATTATTATTCATCTTACACATTTTCTTGAACATGATATAAGAACAAAATAAAATTTTCGGGTAAAATAAGTATTTTTAAAAAAATGCAGTTTTGCCGCCTTTTGATGGCGCACCCACTTTAAATATAGTTTTTGACATGCTTATAAGTTCAATTTTACAAAATAAAATTATTCCTTGGAATCAAGAAATAAAAATTTACTTTGGATAAAATTTTCATATTATTCTGGTAACTTTCATATTTTGATGAATAGTAAAAACATGCTATATTTTAATTAAAAACAACTTTTTTCATCGCAATAATTTATATGGTTAAATTATAATATTGAATGGTTTTAAAGTATAAATAGAATATATTTTTACCATTTAATATAATGTATGTCATTAGCATTGATTTTACCTTGAATTCGTAGGATAAATAAATTCAATCTTTGGCAATGTTTTTACTTTTAAAACCTGTTTGCTTAACAACGAGATTAATTTTAAATTAATTAATGAAAATTCTGTGTTTTGAATTTTGAAAAATGGATTCCATATTTGGAATCAGTGGGTCCAAATTATGTTAATAGGTTACTTTTATTTTTTTTTGTTATTATGAATATTAACTACGGTAATTTTTTATTCATTACGGTTAAAGGTAAATAGGGTAATTCAAGGTTAAAAGAATATTATAATAATTTAAAATTACCTTGAAACTTGTCTTAAACTTATTGGATGAGTATTGGACGACTATGGGCATCCTTGGGTCGATTTTGGGACCCCATGGAGCCACTTATGAAAGACAATGACACATTAGATTAATTAATTTAATGTAACGACAAAATTGGAATTAACAAATATCGTTTAGTAATTAATTTTTATAAGGGGCTATAAAAATTATATTTTGTACTATAAATATTAATTGGAAATATAGAAGGATTTCCTACATGTTGGTATTTTTTGAATAATTTTTATACATCACATAAATTAAATTATTTATGACACAATAATGATGCAGTATTTACCTCATTAATAAATGATTTAAATAAATAAGATTAAAATGATTAAAATATCGTCCAAAACCTGTCTAATTCCTATTGGATGATTTTATTTCGAATAAGAGTCATCTTATCTTCTACATTAATGTGTTTTGGACCTCTTGAAACCGAATATAAGTTTATAATAAAATAATGTTTTCACACTTTCCAAAAGAGCCCCTCCACTCCCTTATAAAAGAAGACCACTTCTATGCAATTCCTCACACCTCTCAAGCCTTTTGTATAAGGACCCGACCTTAAAACTTACTTAATATTTAATTAAATGAATAATTCACATTGAGGATCTTTTTAGGTTTATAGTTTTAGAGAATTATGACATAACTATTACATCTCAAAAGATTACAAAGTAGAAACTTTTACTAAGTTTCCATAAAATAAAAACTCTTAAAAAGAACATGTCCAGTTCCATGTTTTAGCTTGCATGACTTTCCCTTGATCCCATCCTTGACCCTATTCCACGTTAAGTCCTGTGAAAAACATTTCAAAAACTTGGGATGAGCATAAAAAGCTCAGTAAGGGATACACAAAGAATGAAAACTGTTAGTTTTTGAAAACAACAAGTAAACCATGTATACTTTATCAAAGTAATACTTTTCACCTTTACGAAGTAGTAAAAAATCTTCAGTGAATAAAAGTTTATTACTTACCCTTCTGTAACCAAAAGATTACCATAAAACCCATATAAAGATCACATAACATATAAAGGTAAATTGGGACATAAACATATTTAAGTGGAATAACCATAAGGTCAACTTCCACACATATCACTTAATGGAATAGCCATTCGGCCAACTTCCATACATAATTAATGGAATAGCCATACGGCCGACTTCCATACCCAATTCATTGGAAGTTATAACATAACCACCCACCCTGGTATTCACGACACCACCCGTCATATGGTTTATCACGTAACCACCCGTAAAATGTCCAAGTACCATTATAAAATTACAACACAGAAAACCAATATAAAGGAATGATAACATTTCCACATTTCAATCACAATATATCATTTAAATATATTGACAAAATAGAATCCTTTATCAAAACCATTTTCAATACCAAAATACATAAAAGAGTATATGGTATTTATTTTATTTTAAAAACATTACGACTTATTGAGGAAGCCAAAGATCAAATAATACTTGTGGCAGAGGAAAAGGTCGTTGTCACCGCATACGTTAAAAGAAACATTCCTTTTTGTCGTTTTGTAAAACGCTTCATAGAAAAAGATTCATTTTTTATAAAAGTAAATGTCAAAGGGTTTTATACACCGTATAAAAGAAAGTTGTGTATAAAACGAAATATTCCTCAATGGAAGGAGATTGAGACGAAGTCCCTTACAAAGACGGTATCCTTGGTTTAAGGATAAATCAATTACATAATTATGTGTGAAAAACGAATACACCAAATATAAGTGGATATTAAGTGTAAAACAATCAGAGGTTATTCACACATATTCATAGAATGACATATTCAAGGAGTATACGTTTATCCCAAAGAATCAAATTTGGGTTAAGAAGTTCCCTTGCAAAAATTTGACAGCCTAATGGCGTCACTACGAAATTTAGAAAATGAGTTGATGAGAGATAAAAAAGGTATCTCATCACATGGAAATAAAATTTAAATCAATAAGGATATAGAAGAACATATACCAACATAATAGTATGTGAATTAAAAGACATAACAAAATAAGTATTTTAAAAAGAGGAGGGTGAAAGGTTCCCTTACCGACATGGGTATCTTTCGAAACATACACCCCGTGAAAGAAGGACAATAAAACATTGATTTAAATACTCATAAATGAAAGTATATTACAAAATGATTAAAATAATGGGTAGTACATACACCACTCAAAGTAAATTGTGGCAAATGTAGCATAAATCTCACGAGAATAAAGGTGAGATGAAAAATCCCTTACGAAAACTCGACAACCTAACGACGCCACATAAAACTTACAAAAATGGATTGATGAGATCAAATAGGGCATCTCATCAAATTAAAATATAGTTTATAGAAATAGGAATATAAAAGAACATCCCCCAACATAACAAAGAGGAGCTTAAAAGAAGTGACATAAAGGAGAGTACTTAAAAATAAAGATAGAGGTTAGATCTCTTGCGAAAATTCGACAGCCTAACGGCGCTACTCAAAACTTCCAAAATGGATTGATGAGAGAGAATATGGTCTCTCATCATATGAAAACAAAAATTACAGTAAGAGTAATATAAAATAACATCCCAATAAAAATAAAGATGATATTTAAAAGGAATGACATAAAAGTGCGTACTTAAAAAGAAATAGAGGAGTAAGATCCCTTACCTCGGGTCCGACTTGACTCGATCGTTCTTTAACGTCCTTAAAATTGGGTAACTCCCTTTGGTTTGAACCAAAATGGTTTCTTGAAGAGCTTCCTGCCTAAGTTAAGGCTTATTGGATGATGAGAGGGATGTGGAGAGACAAAATGATCAGAGCTTGGCCGAACCAAAGGTTTGATAGGTATGGGTAAGGTGGTAGAGGTGGGGGCCTTTTATAAGAGGAGAGGAGGGGCACTCTTGGAAAAGTGTAAAATGTTATTTTATTTTCAAATGGTTTTCAGATTTTAATGGTCCCAAATTGATTTTTTTCGAGGATAAGGTGATAAGGGTTCTAGATCCACCCATCCAATAGGTTTTTGACAAGTGTAGGTCATAGATTTTTCATTATCTTTCTATTTTATTTAAATCGTTAAATAATGAGGTCATCGCTGCATCATCATGATGTCATAAAAACTTTAATTTATTTAATGTCTAAAAATTATAAAAAAAATACTATGATGTAGGAAATAGTTTTAGATTTCCAATGAATATTTATAGTAAAAATTATGACTTGTATAACCACATGTAAAAATTGTTTTAGTAAAACAAATCATGTTTGTGACATTTTTATTTTAACTTTAAATAAAAGGCATAAATGTCATTATCAAACCCAAGTGGCTCCATGGGGTACAAAAAATCGTCCCATGGGTTGTCTTGGTCGTCCATAACTCATCCAATAGAGTTTGGAAAAGTTTCAATATATTTTAATTTTATTATAATATCATTTATACCTTAAATCACACTAATTACCTTTAATCGCGATTAATAAAACTTAAAAGTTACTTTTCATCAAAAATTATTTTCATCGCATTAACCAAATTTTACTTAAAAATTAAAAATATTTAAATTGGATTTTTTAAATTCAAATCCCAGAAGTTGTAAAGTCCAATTTAAACGAAAAATCAAATTTTGTAACCACCACTTTGTGGTTTCACTATTCATAAAAAAATTAGAGATTTTCAGAAAAATACCAAAAATTCACCCTAAGCTATATTTGATATTCCGAATTCAAAAATTATGTCTATTTTACCAAATTAATAACATATAAGTTTCATTAATTAATTTTATAATTAATTCCCGCAGTCAGTGCAAATAGCGTGTTTTTATTAAACAATAAGTATCAAAAGATTGACACTAGTTTATGTCCAATTTCAAAGTGAAATTAATTCCAATGACCACTATTGGATTAAATGATAAAAATATATATTATATTTAAACTTTAAAACCAATTAAAAAGATAATATAATCATATAAATAAATTATATTAAAAAGAGGTTTTGAATTAAAATACAACATTTTAAACTATTCATTAAAAATTGAACTTTTTCGGAAAAATACCAAAAATTTAAACAAAGTAAATTTTGATGTCCCGATTCCAAATAAGAATTTTATTTTATAAAATATAAAACATAAAATTTTCAAAAAAAAGATTTAAAAGAGGTTCGCCATCAAAAGGCGGTTAATCGACCTTTTAAAGAATATTAGACTGTCTACTCTTAAAATTGGATTCATTCGCATTTTTAATCCTCTATCATTTATTGTAAAGAGTAAAAATATTTGACAAAAATATATAATAATTTTGTAGTTAGTTATATTCATTCCTGCCATAATAATATCTAGGCGTTAACTACCATTTCAAATACTATTATTTTATTATTAGAGTGCAACGTAAGATTCCCAAGAAACTCGTTGTTGCGTGTTGGGTACGCCATCGAGCATAGCATCCCCTTTAAAGTTATATTAATATTTTATTCACAAATATGAATAAATAAAAATGTCATATTCTTTATTTACCTGGGGTGTTACATCCTTCCCCCCTTTTGGGAATTGCGTCCTCACAATTTTATCATTGGGCTTGGAAATATCCTTGAAAGTCCCACATCGGAACAAGAGTCGGTAAAAAAATATCTTTAAAATAAAGAAGGATAAGTATAGAGGTCACCCGAGTTAACCCATACTAGGATTCCAAGTATGAAAATATGGACATGGAGGAAAAACAAAGGGCCATGTTCTGATGTAGAGTGATAGTAAACATGTCTAGGAGAAAGTTAACCATAAGAAAATCACAAACTTGTGATGGGTTAAACGGTATTCGATTCCCCAGTAGGAAAAGTTAACAGACAACATTTTTGTTTTAAGTTACTCTTCATTGAGGAATTTATTTTTGATCCTAACTAAATCATAATGAAACATACTTACTTGTCACGTAGACTTCCAACTTTTACTAGATTCCTTAATCAAACTCATATTTTCTCCAAAAGACGAGTATTTAGGAAGACTTGTTCACATTAAGAGTACTATAATCAACTTATAGAGAACCACCTAATCCAAAAAAGATAACTATATATTTCCCATTTCTTTAGACTTTAACCAAAACCAAAACTAAAAAGGTTAGTACAAGATCAGATAATCCAGAAAAGGATAACCCTTTATAAAAAGAAAATATATTCTTAATCTCCAAATTTTTTCCAACAAAACCCAAAGTTCAACGAGGACCATTCAATAAAAAATTTGTCCATAAAATTCTTCAAAGTAAACCAAACTAATATTGAAACCCAAATATTTGAAGGATTTAGTCACATAGTCTTCCAAGTTAAATCATAACATTTATCTCCAAACAATATCAGTTGCTCTTAATGTCTCGTATTGAAAAGTAATTAACCTAATCACATATCCTCCATGATAGGTTAATAAATTTCCATAGATCACCCAAAATCAACTTACTCATAATTCATAACATCATCTAACTAAAAAGAATCATTCAAACTAACCAGGGACTTCATGTAGTCCAGTGGTAGGTGATAAATACCAGTCGCACTTTGGTTGTGGGTTTGATTCCCGCAGCTTTGTCCGACACGACGATTTGTCACATGGTCTACGTGTTGTCCTTTTTATAAAACTCCAAAAATAACCCTAACATGTTTTAACCTTAATAGTTTCTTTATACCTCTTATTTTCATCCAAATTCATTATGGTCTCAACATCTTAATTCATGAAGTCTTATTTCACCACCATAAGATAAAATAAAACGATTCCCAAAATGAATAACATCATACCTTGATCATGGCGTCCACTCGGTTTCATCATCATCTTGCTCACGTAGGTAGAAGTCCCATGCATTACAACAATGATTTAGAGATCCTTCAAAATCATTTTCTTCCTCCATCCAAATACACCTTGTACAACATGGGTCATATGGGTGTTCACAGAATAACAGTTTTGGAAAATAATCATGTATGACATATAATTCCAAAACATCTGATAAAACATGATTTCTATAATATAGTCAGACAGAATTTGAGTTGAAACTCTCTATTATTGGTCCTTTTAAAATACCATAAGTATGTGCATAGAGACTATATTTTAAAATCAAATATAAATAGGTTGCGCAAGGGTCCCCTTCCTCAGCACCATTTTTAAAATCATAATATGCTTCAAATTCTTGTGATAAGGTAAAATATTTGAAAATACCTTGATAATATTTACCTTTCTTGAAAATATGAGAATATTTTGAAAATAGTATTTGTCTAAAAACAACCCATGATCCACGATGATAACGAGGTATAGTGGAGGTGTTTGATATCTCAAACAACTTCTTGCAAGTGAGTTGTATGCTAGAAAAAGTTTCACAATCATCCGAACATGACTTTGCAATAATTATTGCAAGCATGTCATCAGGAAGAGATAGGAATGTCATTTGAGATCCTTCTCCTTCCATTCGTAACCGACTTTACTTGTCCTAAAAAAAGTTATAAAACAAGGATTTAACTGAAATAATAGATACATGGACTAATCATGTGTCTAACAAAAACTCCAAATCCCTAAAGTTGTCTAAACCGACATCTGATACCAACTATAAGGCCCCGACCTTAAACCTTACTTAATATTGAATTAAATGAATAATTCACATTGAGGATCTTTTCAGGTTTAGAGTTTTAGAGAATTAGGACATAACTATTACATCTCAAAAGATTACAAAGTAGAAACTTTTACTAAGTTTCCATAAAATAAAAACTCTTAAAAAGAACATGTCCAGTTCCATGTTTTAGGTTGCATGAATTTACCTTGATCCCATCCTTGACCCTATTCCACGTTAAGTCCTGTGAAAAACATTTCAAAAACTTGGGATGAGCATAAAAAGCTCAGTAAGGGATACAAAAAGAATGAAAACTGTTAGTTTTTCAAAACAACAATTAAACCATGTATACTTTATCAAAGTAATACTTTTCACCTTTACAAAGTAGTAAAAACTCTTCACTGAATAAAAGTTCATTACTTACCCTTCTGTAACCAAAATATTACCATAAGACCCATATAAAGATCACATAACATATAAAGGTAACTTGGGACATAAACATACTTAAGTGGAATAACCATAAGGTCGACTTCCACACATATCACTTAATGGAATAGCCATTCGGCCAACTTCCATACATACTTAATGGAATAGCCATACGACCGAATTCCATACCCAATGCATTGGAGGTTATAACGTAACCACCCATCCTGGTATTCATGGCACCACCCGTCATATGGTTTATCATGTAACCACCCGTAAAATGTCCAAGTACCATTATAAAATTATAACACATAAAACCAATATAAAGGAATGATAAAATTTTCACATTTCAATCACAATATATCATTTAAATATATTGAAAAAATAGAATCCTTTATCAAAACCATTTTCAATACCAAAATACAGAAAAGAGTATATGGTATTTATTTTATTTTAAAAACATTACGGCTTGTTGAGGAAGCCAAAGATCAAATAATACTCGTGGCGGTGTAAAAGGTCGTTGTCACCGCGTACATTAAAAGAAACATTCCTTTTTTTCGTTTTGTAAAACGCTTCGTAGAAAAAGATTCCTTTTGTATAAAAGTAAAAGTCAAAGGGTTTTATACACCGTATAAAAGAAAGATGTGTATAAAACGAAATATGCCTCAATTAAAGGAGATTTAGACGAAGTCCCTTACAAAGACGGTATCCTTGGTTTAAGGATAAATCAATTACATAATTATGTGTGAAAAACGAATACACCAAATATAAGTGGATATTAAGTATAAAACAATCAGAGGTTATTCACACATATTCATAGAACGACATATTCAAGAAGTATAAGTTTATCTGAAAGAATCAAATTTGGGTTAAGAAGTTCCCTTGCAAAAATTTGACAGCCTAATGGCGTCACTACAAAATTCAGAAAATGAGTTGATGAGAGATAAAAAAGGTATCTCATCACATGGAAATAAAATTTAAATAAATAAGGATATAGAAGAACATATCCCAACATAATAGTATGTGAATTAAAAGACATAACAAAATAAGTCTTTTAAAAAGAGGAGGGTGAAAGGTTCCCTTACCGACATGGGTATCTTTCGAAACATACACCTAGTGAAAGAAGGACAATACAACATTGATGAAAATACTCATAAATGAAAGTATATTACACAATGAGTAAAATAATGGGAAGTACATACACCACTTAGAGGAAATTGTGTCAAATTTAGCATAAATCTCACGGGAATAAAAGTGAGATGAAAAATACCTTATGAAAACTCTACAGCCTAACGACGCCACATAAAACTTAAAAAAATGGATTGATGAGATCAAATAGGGTATCTCGTCAAATTAACATAAAATTTATAGAAATAGGAATATAAAATAACATCCCCTAACATAACAAAGAGGGGATTCAAATAAGTGACATAAAGGAGAGTACTTAAAAAGAAAGAGAGAGGTTAGATCTCTTGTGAAAATTCGGCAGCCTAACGGCGCCACTCAAAACTTCCAAAATGGATTGATGAGAGAGAATAAGGTATCTCATCATATGAACATAAAAAATATAGTAAGAGTAATATAAAATAACATCCCAATAACAAGAAAGATGATATTTAAAAGTAATGACATAAAAGAGCGTACTTAAAAAGAAAGAGAGGAGTAGGATCCCTTACCTCGGGTCCGACTTGACTCGATCGTTCTTTAACGTCCTTAAATTTGGGTAACTCCCTTTGGTTTGAACCAAAAAGTTTTCTTGAAGAGCTTCCTGCCTAAGTTAAGGCTTATAGGATAAGGAGAGGGATGTGGAGAGACAAAATGATCAGATCTTGGACGAACCAAAGGTTTGAGAGGTGTGTGTAAGGTGGTAGAGGTGGGGGCCATTTATAAGAGGAGAGGAGGGGCACTCTTGGAAAAGTATAAAATGTTACTTTATTTTCAAATGGTTTTCGGATTTTAATGGTCCCACATTGATGTTTTTAGAGTATAAGGTGATAAGGGTTCTAAATCCACCCATCCAATAGGTTTTTGACATGTGTAGGTCCTAGATTTTTCATTATCTTTCCATTTTATTTAAATAGTTAAATAATGAGGTCATCGCTGCATCATCATGATTTCATAAACAATTTAATTTATTAAATGTCTAAAAATTATATAAAAAATACTATGATGTATGAAATATTATTATCTTTACAATGAATATTTATAGTCAAAATTCTGACTTGTATAACCACATGTAAAAATTGTGTTAGTAAAACAAATCATGTTTGTGACATTTTTATTTTAACTTTAAATAAAAGGCATAAATGTCATTATCAAACCCAAGTGGCTCCATGGGGTACCAAAAATAGTACCATGGGTTGTCTTGGTCGTGAATAACTCATACAATAGGGTTAGGAAAAGTTTCAATATATTTTCATTTTATTATAATATCATTTTTACCTTAAATCACACTAATTACCTTTAATCGCGATTAATAAAACTTAAAAGTTACTTTTCATCAAAAATTATTTTCATCCCATTGAACCAGATTTTACTTAACAATTAAAATAATTTAAATTGGATTTTTTAAATTCAAATCACAGAAGTGGTAATGTCCCATTTAAACGAAAAATCAAATTTTGTAACCACCACTTTGTGGTTTCACTATTCATCAAAAATTGGAGATTTTCAGAAAAATACCAAAAATTTACCCTAAGATATATTTGATATTCCGAATTCAAAAATGATGTCTATTTTACCAAATTAATAACATAGAAGTTGCATTAATTAATTTTATAATTAATTCCCGTAGTCAGAGCAAATAGCGTGTTTTTATGAAACACTAAGTATCAAAAGATTGACACTAGTTTAAGTCCAATTTCAAAGTGAAATTAATTCCAATGACCACTATTGGATTAAATGGTAAAAATATATTTTATTTACACTTTAAAACCAATTAAAAACATAATATAATTATATAAATAAATTAGATTAAATAGAGGTTTTGAATTAAAATACAACATTTTTCACTAATCATTAAAAGTTGAACTTTTTCGAAAAAATACCAAAAATTTAAACAAAGTAAATTTTGATGTCCCAATTCTAAATAAGATTTTTATTTTGTCAAATATAACACATAAAATTTTCACAAAGTATATTTAAAAGAGGTTCACCATCAAAAGGCGGTTAATCGACCTTTTAAAGAATATTAGACTATCTACGCTTAAGATTGGATTCATTCATTTTTTTAATCCTCTATCATTTATTGTAAAGAGTAAAAATATTTGACAAACATATATAATAATTTTGTAGTTAGTTCTATTCATTTCTGCCATAACAACATCTAGGCGTTAACTACCATTTCAAATAATATTATTTTATTATTAGGGTGAAATGTAAGATTCCCAAGAAACTCGTTGTTGCGTGTTGGGTACGCCATCGAGCATAGCATCCTCTTTAAAGTTATATTAATATTTTATTCAAAAATATGAATAAATAAAAATGTCATATTCTTTATTTACCTGGGGTGTTACATTTTGTCTCGTCCAAACTCTGCCCAACTAAGCTCCCTACATCCCTCTCCTTCCCCTTGAATCCTTACATTAGGCAGAAGACTCTCCAAGAAGTCCTTTTGGTTCAAACCAAAGAAAGTTACCAAAATTAAAGGTAACAGTTTCTCTTAAGTTGTTTTCATTTATTCTACTTCTCCAACCCCTAAAATATTTTTAATCCTTTATTTTGTGACAACACCAGTATCCTGAAAATACTAGGATGTTGTTATGAGAAGGATTAGAACTACACTTACACACACCTCCATCTAATGGATGAAGAACATAATGTTTCTGTGACGACAAACTAACGACCCACGAAACGATGATTGTTTGATTTTCCCCTACCGCCTCTCATGGTGGCCATTATGATGGAACTGTATTTATATATAATATATATTATGTTTATTATTTCTTTATGCTTCTTTAATTCCCAATTATATCAATCCTTTACAGTTTCCATAGTCGGTAAATACGATAATCTCATTTGAGGAAGTGCGGACTACCGCCCCCTCAAAGTGATGTGATTCGTTAATACCTTTTGTGGGATGTATAAAGGATGTGGTTAATGATATTATATATGATATTATACTGGAATTATAATATACCTATGTATCATTATGTTTTAATTCCATTAAAATAATAAATAGAAATGAAAGTAGCGTTCATGCGTACGTACGACTTACCGTCTCCATGAACGGTGCGTTTCATTTTTTACCTCCATATGTTATGTACTATTATAAATGATTGTACATGCTGGATATATAATGAATGTATATGATATATAAATCATGATTTACATTTTGGAGGTAAGTAAATCATGATATAAGTAATAATAACATCAAGAACAACAAGTCCAAACAATTACGATAAATAATATGATTTTACCCAAAACACTACTTTAACATTAATTTACATAAGAATGGGTAATATAAAGTCATAAGTGAACCATATATGATATCATAACAATGAATATGATTATGTAATAAGTCAATGACATTATTTAAATCATTATACAAGAGGTTCGGACTCTTATGAAGAAAATTGGACCTAAGGTAAGGGAAAATATCACAATCTCATTTTTATCCGAGATTCTTTATACTTTGGTATTTACTGGGGTGTATTTTATCATCCACATCCATGTTTCCTCAATATGTAATATTATTTCCATGCACCTAAAATTTTTTAAATCCAATTTTACCCTTTGTTGAGTTTTTAGTAAAAGATATGAAAGGAATCTTTTGTCGTTTTTCATACGAGGTACTTTTTGAGTTTTCCAAAAAAAGTACAAAGAATGTTTTTTTAACTTATACGGAATGAATGGATTTTTAAAACATTATTTCCAAGAAGCTTCCATTACAAGTTTTCAAGTTTATTTTTAATCAACTTCTTTTAGTTTAAAATTGTATGACATGTTAAGAAAGGAAAATGTTTTTGAAGTAGAAAGGATATTTTCCTCAAGAATGGAGTTCAAGTGCTTTATCAAAATTGTTTTCCATCTAAGATAATATAGGGTTATATTTCTATCCCTATTATTACATTGATTTGATTATGTTGTGATGGATTTATTTTCATGAAATCCTTTATCTTATATGAATTTTTTTATGATTTCATGTTGTGTAAGGATCCCATTTTTTATTACATGGGTTATTCAATGATGTATGATTTATGATTTTGTGGCACACATAAGAATGGTATCATTATGAGATGGGTGAGACCTATATCTCCCTCCAATGCATTGGGTAAATATTTTATATCTCATGAGATAGACATGGCTGGAACGGCAGGTTATACCGGTTCAGTAAAATAGGACTGAAACGAGGAGTGAACTCGGTTCAGAAATGGACTTTGTCCACTACGATAGTCTTGGAAATGAGTCTTGACTAATAAGAAATGATTCTATATGATTATGTGTGTATGCCACAAAGTTTTATATTTTATGTTATGATTATTGGGATTACATTTCACTATTATGATTTAACCCATGATATGAAATTATGATTTCTTTTGCAGGTTAAGATTTCCAAAAGTTATGTTCTTATGTATATGATGTGATTGATATTTCTTTTGTTTACCCTTACTGATCATTTGAGCTCACCCTTTTATGTTTTATTTTCCCCAGGATATAAAGAAAGGTTTTAGGTAAAAAAAGGAAGATCTTTATGGGAGATGTTGAAGATCTTTCACCACGATTAGAAGATTATATTCCGAGTTTCCAAAGACACTAAACTATTACGGTCCTTGTGTGTGTGTGTTTTTGTTATGTACTAAGTATTCCGCAAAAGTAATGTAATTTCCATGTACGTTAAGCTTAGGGTCTCTACAGTTGGTATCAGAGGGAAGGTTTAGTCAACCTTTGGAAACTAGGATGCGATAACTTTAGTGAGATCCCTATAGATATTTCTAAGGTATGTATAGGGATGTCCCTAAGGTTAAGTATAAGTATAGGTTATAGTACTAGAATTATGGTAATCTAAATGTTAGATATTGGAGGTAACCCCCCTTTATTATATTGTTTTCCCTAGCATAATTTTTTCCTCTCACACTATTCTTTTTGGGTTTTAGACGATGGCTGGAACCCGAAGGAACCGTGTTGATCAATTTAATGGACAATGCAATGATTGTCCTCCTGAACAAACAAATGTTATGGGAGATGGAGTGAAAAATCTTATTTCTATACTTACACAAGCTATGAATCATTTTGGACTTCCAAATGAGTAGAGAAGGGAACAAAATTCTATTGAGTCCTTCATGAGGCAATGTCCACCTTCCTTCAATGGGTATTCTGATCCAATTGTTGCTGAACAATGGATCAGTACCACTGAAAAGATATTTTCAGTTCTTCAATGTTCTAAACATGATAAAGTCATCTTAGCAGTATATCGTTTGGAAGGTGAAGCTGATCAATGGTTGAATCTTATCAAGAATACGAGGCAAAGAGATGAAATTGAGTCCATGGAATGAGACGAGTTCAAGAACTTATTTTTCAATAAGTACTTAACTTGTATTCTTCGAACAAAGATGGAGAAGGAGTTTCTTAAACTAATGCAAAAGGCTGATGAATCTGTTGGTATATACGAAGCGAATTTTACAAGGCTTTCAAGGTATGCATGTGGATTTATCATCCATCCTGAAAGTAAAGTTGATCGATTCTTCAGTGGATTAAAACCAAATCTTCTAAGGGAATTAGCTATAAGAGACTTCAGTAGCTATGAAGAAATTGTGCTTTTTTATATCAAGGTAGAAATGGAAGTTGGTGTTACTTATCCATCTCATAGTTTTGACAGGAAACAAAAGATGGAGTTCAAGGAGAAATCTCAGAATAATGGTGAAAAGAAGATGAATGTTTCCTTATGCTCAAAGTGTGGAAAGAAGCATGGTGGAGATTGTCTTAAAGGGAAAATTAAATGTTTGAAATGTGGAAAGGAAGGTCATCGAGCATTTGAATGCCGAAATGATGGGAAGAAGATGTCTAATGATGCAAACAAAGGAATGGATACACAGAATGAACATACTACACTTCAATGCTTCAAGTGCAAGGAAATGGGGCATTATGCTAACAAATTCCCTAATCCAAGGGCTAGTGATGATCGACATGAGCAACCACTTAAGGAAAAGGACAAAGGGAAGTCACATGCGATCACCATTGGCGATGTTGAATATGACAACGATGTGGTGGAATGATTAAGTGTTTATGTAATGGGATTCCAAAATAATTTTGTATATAGTATCGTGGACTATTGGAATATTTATGTATTGGTATATTGTGGTTTTCAATAATTTTATGGTACCGGTAACCATAAAATGTGATTGAGATATTTTTGGAAAAAAGGATGATATGCACATAATGAAGGGAAAACGAGAAAATGAAATATTTGACAGTATTCATGAGCTCATGATTGATATAAGGACTAAGTGATATCATGGATTGAGTATATAGAATTTTGAGGATTTTTTTATGTGGAAAGAGTTAACTTTTAATAGCATTCATGTTTTCACTAAGGTTCAATGGGTATTCGTTTTTCAAGAGAATACATGATTAAGGCCTTCGAATGTTTAGAATGTGACCAACAAGACATATCTTATGATATATGGGGATCAACGATGGTATTAAATCTCTGGTAATCATTTTCACTATATTATGAGAGTGGACAATAGTATTATGGATAAGCCTAAAGATTGGAATGGATTATGTTGGACATAAGTTAGTATTATTTAAGGATAGAAGTTTTTTCGATATTATTGATGGGATGTTATAGCAATATAGTTTTAGAAAAAGGACAACATGCAGGACGGGCGACAGCCCATCGCGTCAGACAAGGCTGTGGGAATCGAACCCACAACCAAAGTGCGACTGGCCTTTATCGCATTCCACTGGCCTACAGGAAGTCCTTGTTTAGTAGAAACTAGTTTTATTATATTAAGCAGTATGATATATGAAGTATAAGTCCATTTTAGGAACCATATATGATTAATCTCACTATATATAGACTTATGTATTTTTTTTTGATAACTTTTCTAACATTTTGTTTGAGATAGATGGAATGACCCATCATTCTATCACATGATCTGCTCACACATCACGAATGACAAATTCAACTTCATTTCTTTAATAGATGAAGTGGAAATTGTCTAAAGAACGACCAATGGTGAGACAATACAAAAATCACGAAAGTATTTCTTCTAATTCCAATTTCATCATCTTTAGGGAAATGATCTTGAGAACCAAAAATGTTGTCCTAGTGCCTTTATATCCGATGAATCAGATGGTACCTTAGATCATCATAAATTTATGGCTTTGTGATTGTTGGATTTTTCATAGCCATGTTCTCTACCACTCTCTATCAGAACATGATGGTTGGATTTCTCATCCATATCCATATTTTCACCAATGTTATCCTATATGAAAACCCAGTGATGAGTTAATTTGGGTAACCGTTATATTTCATACTTTAGTTTTAAATGTTCAGTTGTGGTATTTCTTTTTACGATGTGGGTTTCTATGAATAGTAAATGATTTATAACCCCGACGAATTTCGAGGGAGAAATTCATTTTAAGGGGGGTAGAATGTAACAACCCGAGATTTTATAACATACCTTCATTTTAATTTCACTCATATCTTCTGTTGTATGATACACCAAGATTATCTTGCGCTATACGCAACACTGTATTAGCTTGCAGTATACACAACACTATTCTTGGCTTGTGTTACACACAATTTCAAGTTCGTTTGATAGAAGTTATTCTACGCAACATTGAGTGTATATATATAAATATATATATTCAATGTATAAATAAAATATGGTTGGATTCTGTTATACGCAACAACAAAGGAGTCCTACACTACACACAACCCTGACTTGACTTGCATTACACACAATTGCGACCTTCCCTGATAGCGTGTGTTGTACGCAATACCGGGTTTTACTAAACAACAATATATTATTATAATATTGTTATGAAATAGCCGTTATGAATAGTATTAACTAAATTTTGAATTTTATAACATTATTATTCATCTTACACATTTTCTAGAACATGGTATAAGAACAAAATAAATTTTTCGGGTAAAATAAGTATTTTTCAAAAAATACAGTTTTGCCGCCTTTTTTTTGGCGTACCCACTTTAAATATAGTTTTAGACATGTTTA
The DNA here is from genome assembly GCA_963277665.1 of Viscum album. Classification (NCBI taxonomy): domain Eukaryota; kingdom Viridiplantae; phylum Streptophyta; class Magnoliopsida; order Santalales; family Viscaceae; genus Viscum; species Viscum album. Next base: position 2,126,348,134 of record OY728140.1, read on the forward strand.
TAAGTTCAATTTGACAAAATAAAATTATTCATTGGAATCATGAAATAAAAATTTACTTTGGATAAATTTTTCATATTATTCTGGTAACTTTCATAGTTTGATGAATAGTAAAAACATGCTATATTTTAATTAAAACCAACTTTTTTCATCGCAATAATTTATATGGTTAAATTATAATATTGAATGGTTTAAAAGTATAAATAGAATATATTTTTACCATTTAATATAATTTATGTCATTATCATTGATTCTACCTTGAATTCGTAGGATAAATAAATTCAATCTTTGGAAATGTTTTAACTTTTAAAACCTGTTTTCTTAACAACGGGAATAATTTTAAATTAATTACTGCAAATTCTGTGTTTCGAATTCTGAAAAATGGCTTCCATATTTGGAATCATTGGGTCCAAATTATGTTAATATGTTACTTTTTATTTTTTTTGATATTATGAATAGTTACTACGATAATTTTTTATTCACTACGGTTAAAGGTAAATAGGGTAATTGAAGGTTAAAAGAATATTATAATAATTCAAAATTACCTTGACACATGTCTTAAACTTATTGGATGAGTATTTTCCTACCATGGGCATCCTTGGATCGATTGTGGGACCCCATGTAGCCATTTATGAAAGACAATGACACATTAGATTAATTAATTTAATGTAAAGACAAAATTGGAATTAACAAATATCGTTTATTAATTAATTTTTATAAGGGGATATATAAATCATATTTTGGACTATAAATATTCATTAGAAAGATAAAACTATTTCCTACATGTTGGTAGTTTTTTTATAGTTTTTATACATCCCATAAATGAAATTATTTATGACACAATAATGATACAGTATTTACCTCATTAATAAATGATTTAAATAAATAAGATTAAAATGATTAAAATATCATCCAAAACCTGTCCAATTCCTATTGGATGATTTTATTTAGAATAAGAGTCATCATATATTCTTCATTAATGTGTTTTTAACCTCTTGAAACCGAATATAAGTTTATAATAAAATAATATTTTCACACTTTCCGAAAGATCCCCTCCACTCCCTTATAAAAGGAGACCACTTATATGCAATTACTCACACCTCTCAAGCATTTTGGCTCATCCAAACTCTGACCAACTAATCTACCTACATCCATCTCCTTCCCCTTGAAGCCTTACATTAGGCAGAAGACTCTCCAAGAAGTCCTTTTGGTTCAAACCAAAGAAAGTTACCAAAATTAAAGGTAACCGTTTCTCTTAAGTTGTTTTCTTTTATTCTACTTCTCCAACCCCTAAAATCTTTTTAATCCTTTATTTTGTGACAAAAACAGTATCCTGAAAATAATAGGATGTTTCTATGAGAAGTATTAGAACTACACTTACACACACCTCCATCTAATGGATGAAGAACATAATGTTTCTGTGATGGCAAACTAACGCCCCATGAAACGATGATTGTTCGATTTTCCCCTACCGCCTCTCATGGTGGACATTATGATTGAACTGTATTTATATATAATAAATATTATGTTTATTATTTCTTTATGCTAATTTACTTCCCAATTATATCAATCCTTTACGGTTTCTATAGTCTGTAAATACGATAATCTCATTTGAGGAAGTGCGGACTACCGCCCCCTCAAAGTGATGTGATTCGTTAATTCCTTATGTGGGATGTATAAAGGATGTGGTTAATGATATTATATATGATATTATACTGGAATTATAATATAACTATGTATCATTATGTTTTAATTACATTAAAATAAGAAATATAAATGAAAGTAGTGTTCATGCGTACGTACGGCTTACCATCTCCATGAACGGTGCGTTTCATTTCTTACCTCCATATGTTATGTACTATTATAAATGATTGTATATCCTGGATATATAATTAATGTATATGATATATAAATCATGATTTACATTTTTGAGGTATGTAAATCATGATATAAGTAATAATAACATCAAGAACAATAAGTCCAAACACGTACGATAAATAAGATGATTTTAACCAAAACACTACTTTAACATTAATTTACATAAGAATGGGTAATATAAAGTCATAAGTGAACCATATATGATATAATAAAAATGAATATGATTCTGTAATAAGTCAATGACATTATTTAAATCATTATACAGGAGTTTCAGACTCTTACGAAGCAAATTGGACCTAAGGTAAGGGAAAATATCACAATCTCATTTTTATCCGAGATTGTTTATACTTTGGTATTTACTGGGGTGTATTTTATCATCCACATCCATGTTTCCTCAATAGGTAATATTATTTCCATCCACCTACAATTGTTTAAATCCAATTTTACCATTCATTTAGTTTTTAGTAAAAGATATGAAAGGAATCTTTTGTCGTTTTTCATACGAGGTACTTTTTGACTTTTCCGACAAAAGTACAAAGAATATTTTTTTAACTTATACGGCATGAATGGATTTTTAAAACATTATTTCCAAGAAGATTCCTTTAAAAGTTTTCAAGTTTATTTTTAATTAACTTCTTTTAGTTTAAAATTGTATGACATGTTAAGAAAGGAAAATGTTTTTGAAGTAGAAAGGATATTTTCCTCAAGAATGGAGTTCAAGTGCTTTATCAAAATTATTTTCCATATAAGATAATATAGGGTTATTTTTCTATCCCTATTATTACATTGATTTGATTATGTTGTGATGGAATTATTTTTATGAAATCATTTATCTTATATGAATTGTTTTATGATGTCATGTTGTTTAAGAATCCCATTTTTATTACATGGGTTATGCAATGATGTATGATTTATGATTTTGTGGAACACATAAGAATGGTATCATTATGAGATGGGTGGGACCTATATCTCCCTCCAATGCATTGGGTAAAGATTTTATATCTCAGGAGATAGACATGGCTGGAACGCCAGGTTATACCGGTTCAGTAAAACAGGAATGAAACGAGGAGTGAACTCGGTTCAGAAATGGAATTTGTCCACTAAGAAAGTCTTGGCAATGAGTCCTGACTAATAAGAAATGATTCTTTATGATTATGTGTGTATGCCACAAAGTTTCATGTTTTATGTTTTTATTATTGGGATTACATTTCACTATTATGATTTAACCCATGATATGAAATTATGATTTCTTTTGCAGGTTAAGATTTCCAAAAGTTATGTTCTTATGTATATGATGTGATTGATATTTTTTGGTTTACCCTTACTGAGCATTTGAGCTCACCCTTTTATGTTTTCTTTTCCCCAGGATATAAATAAAGGTTTTAGGTAAAAAAAAGGAAGATCTTTATGGGAGATGTTGAAGATCTTTCACCATTATTAGAAGATTATATTCCGAGTTTCCAAAGACACTAAACTATTACAGTCCTTGTGTGTGTGTGTTTTTTTATATACTAAGTATTCCGAAAAAGTAATGTAATGTCCATGTACGTTAAGCTTAGGGTCTCTACAAAAATCATATAAGTAATACTAATATGATTAATAAATTTAAAATTTTCTTTTAACTTTTTCCCCTATCTTTTGTTGAGGAGTGAAAATATTAATTACATGTATGTGTGATCTATCGCCTCTAGGAGAAATTCATTGAATTTTTTATCAATACCAATCATGGTTGGATTTAAAATTATTTTTAATAAATAAAAATTATTTCCATTAAAATATTAATATCTGAATATTATGAAACTATTTTACAATTCCTCTGACCATTGTAAACATACATACGAAGTTATGCGAAAATTGACCAAACAACATCAGGTAACCGACACAAGAAAGTAAAATGTATCATAATTAAATTATATATAGAAATAAAAGGTTAATTTTAAAATTAATTTACGTGAATAAAATTACTAAATAGGTATCTAATAAACATTATATGATTATTTATTAGGTTTGGTGAGTGCACAGAATGAATTTGGAACAAGGAAAGTTTTTTTGTCTGAAATTCCCTTCATTGAGACATGTTTTTATTTATGCACAAATTTATATTAATAAGGTTTATATTATTCCTATTTTTCATATTTTATAATTAATTAAGTTCTATTCAAGTCAATTTATTTTCAATTTCAATCACTCTACCTTTTAAGTGTTTTTATTTAAATGTTACTCAAGATATAATGGTTCCATCTCAATCACCCTTCATTCGGCCATGGCATGATATTATGCAAAAATATTCATTTTAATACTATGTATAATTCTCCCATGACTTATCATATAATATATTATTATTTAATATAGAAAATTCACTTCTATTTATTATCTTCAAGGATTTAGTCTATGATTGACGTCTTCCATAAAATATATGGGTATTTTATAACTCAATCTGATTTCTTGAGTTATAATATTTTTTATTGAGTTTGGTCATCATTTAATATGGTATACTATATTTATAAATTTTTAGTAATATTTGATTCAAATATTATTTAATACTTATCTCTAATCCATTTTTAAAATAAAATTATGTTAAGAATAATTCCCATCCATTTAAGTGGTAGTTCCCCCTCTCTATCCATATTTTCCCTTCTACCAATGATCTCATTTTTTTGGAAACCTAATTATGTGTTATATATTTTGAAAATCACAATTAAATTATGTTTTTTTAAATATATTGTTTTAATAATTTTCTATTATATGTTATTTTCAACAATGTTGTTTTAAAACACATTAACATATCATTCTTACCTCCTTTATGACTTTCCTATTACACATTTTCTTTATTTTTTTCCATTTTATGAAATTTTATTCTCATATAACTCTTTTATTTTTTTCTATGTATACTTTAAATATATACCTAGTTAAATATCCTTTTCATTTCAATGATTTTACATATTTTTAGTTCTCTTTGAAATCCCCAATTTTAGGAAAACCCAATTTCATGGAATGTTCTATTATCTTGACTCATGTCATCTTTCACACAAATAATTGTTTTCCAACAATTAATATATTATAAAAACCCTAATTATTTTATATATAACCATATTTGTTCAATTCTATTTTTATTTAATAATAATAAGGTCACTATTTATTTAAAAAAATCCTTCACATATATCATAAATTATGAACAAAGTGGTACAATTTTATTATTTATTCCCCTAAACATTTCTCATGAAATCTCTATATCATAACTCAATGATCAAGAACTATGATTAATTTTCAAATATGAACATCCAAATGATTTAATTCCTTCTTCGCTGAGAAATCCTTATGATTTATCCTCTAACAATACCTTGAATCAAAATTATGAAACCCACTTCTTTCTAATGGGTTTGATCATGATTATAATTTTTGTATATTTATTTTCCTCATGTGACACAAATATTTATGAATTTATTTTTTGTAATGGGTGTTTCTGGAATTATATAGCCTAAAAATTCATTAGTTAAATATTTTTATCTCATGAGATGTTATGTTAGGTATTAGAGAGTGAACATAATCCACCATGGGACATTGTCAAATTTATAATGGTAGTCTGGGGTGTGACCCATGAATTATGTTTATGATTCATATTTTATATTGTTTCCTCATATTTATAATACCTTAATTTATGATATCATTTCATTATTCCATCTTTCTAAACTTATGATCATCCTATTTATGATATCATGTTATTCCTTTTAACTAACATGTTATTGTTTATTACAATGTTTACTCCCTTACTTATATTTCTAGATCACCCTTTTCCTTATGTATTTTCCCTAGGATAACCTAATCGGTTTTAGAAGACATTTGCGAGTCAGAGAAACTATATGGAGTTTAAATAAATATGATGTTTTTATGTTTACGATAATGTATTTGTATGTCTAATATTACAAAGACACTAGACCTCTAGATCCTTGGCATGTATTTTTGGAAAATAATGGTATAATTTATGAAATAAAGTATATTTAAGGCGTTGGTAGTCATATTTAGTATCAGTTAAAGGTCTAGTTATTTTTTTAGTATTAGATAAAATTAGTTAAAACCCTATGTCTAAGTCTAAGGGATAAGACTAATAATATTATAACACCCTAATATGTTGGTAAAGTAGAGATTATGTGATTTTTCAAGAAATAAATCCCTTAAAAGATATTGGAAAGTGTATATGGAATTGAAATAGATGCACCTATGGGTAATCAACTTGAAAAGGGTTGGTTGATCATTGAATCGATCGTCACTCTGATTCCCAATGTGTGTGCCTAAGACTTCACCCATGGATTGACACTTTTGGAGGATATTATTTGGTTAATCATTTGCTCTTTACAAACTGTTATAAAGGATTTATTTCCAAGTTAATTTGAGTAACTATGTTGAGAAGTATAAGATAACCCAACTTAAATGAACATAGGATAAACCAATAATGATATAGGTTGAAATAAATGAATTACGTGGTAGAATGAATATTAAAAAGAGTAAAAGTTTTTAAAGTTGAATCCATTTTATGTTATTTACTATGATAATTCCAAAATAATGTTTAATTTTCATCACTCATGTTAATAAATTTGGTTTTAGTAATGGATGGAATTAGAAGGAACTAAGTTAGACTTGGGTGTGGGGGATAATGTGATGTTTACCTCAACGATCAACCAATTAGAATGAGAGATGGATTGGGAAATATAGTGATTATTCCCAAAACAAATATCAGGAAGCATGATTAATAATGTAACAATAGTTGAAAATATGAGTGATCTAAATAATATAAGGATGTATACTCATGATAATTAAGGAAATGAATAAGATAAATGAAATTATACTCCATATCCTTCATGTCAAAAATGTGGGAATAATCACCAATTCTATTTCCTAAAGGGGACTATAAAATGACTTACTTGTGGAAGAGGGTGTCATAGAGAATCAAACTACCTAAGGAATATGAAGAGACCATTTAGCATGATGGCAGTAGAAATAATGAATAAAAAAGCACAAATAATGGTCCAATGTCTTAATTGTGAAAAAATTGGGAATTATTCGAGTAAATTCCCTATTCTAAAGGCTAATAAGGATGATAGGAATCAATAACTTCCATTCCAAACAGAATAAGAGAAATCCTATGAAATCATAAGTATGAAAGTGAGATCTAAAAAATTATGTGGAGTGAGGAACACCGATCATCCACCCAAGAACCGTGAATATTATATATGTATATTTTTCAGCCCACTCCTTTATACTAGAAATGTTTTCTAAGAACATCAAATAATAAAAAATATGTATAGATGTTTAATTATGAAAAAAACTTCAATTGGTATGTTTATTATATCCCAAGTTTAATTTTATGGGAAAGTTCCTTATGAAAATATTACTATCCTTCCCTAGTAAATTTAATGTAATTTTAGAAATTTAATAGTTCTATCTACTTAGTGGAAAAACTATTTTGAATAAAGAGATCGAATTTTATATCATCATATGACAGTCTATACAAGGATGATTATGGATTCCCTTTCTAATAAATTATACAATTTAATTCCTGATACTAAATAATGATAGACTCTTGGCTAAAAAAATTAGAGAAAACTCAATATTATAGATAATCCTATTCTAAAAAAATTATAGTTTTTTATATTTATAAGGTTGATATCAATAAATAATTTAAATATTGAGCCACCTTATAGATACAATTAGAAAAATTCATTAGTAACTAATAATTTGAATTATGTTGATGAAATTAATTTAGGGGGGAGAATGAAACACCCTATGTTTTAGGATTATTATTATCATTATTATTAATTATGTGTATAATTTTGAATAAAGTTTATCAATTCATTCAAAAGGATTGAAACATTATTAAAAAAATGTACCCTACAAGATATGAACCAAACTAAATAAACTTTATTCATTAATAAGTTGGAAATTAAAAAAATATACCATAAAAATAAGTACCACACACCATGGATTGTAACTTAACATGGATGAAGTAATTCCCTTAAAAGAAACAAAATCAATAGTATACATTAGATACAAAAAGAATAAAATCTTCACAACTAGGAAATATCCAAGATTATCTTTAATTATGGGGATCATGAATATAAAAAAACCTATAATGAGGAAGATAACAATGAAAGGGGAATATATTATAAAAAATATGAAATAAGAACCATGCCTTCCTATGTGAGAGTGGAATGAACAAATTATTTATTAAATATATATATATATATATATCAATGAAATATGGTTGTTATAATAATGAACATTAAAAATATGACCTTTCAATTATGGTCATTGGTCATATATCCTATACATATACTAAATTTGGTTAATATGAAGTAGTAAATTTAAAATAATATAACTCATAATTTTAACATCCTAAACATTTATAAGTAAAATTCCCATTGTGATTGAATTAAATACCCTATTATATAATATAGTTATATAAAAATGTTGAACATATTTGGTCAGATCCTGTCAGATTTAAAATACAATTAATAATCATGACCCTTGATAATATATACATTTAATAGCGATCATGTGATTAGTATATATTAAGGGTCATGACAAGGTCATATTGATATAAACAAAAGAAGTTATGTCCTCGACTAGTAGGATCACAAAATTTGAATCCCATTTATAAGAGATTCCAAGGTAGGTAACATATATTGGATTTTACTTTGAATAATACCAATATTATAATCAATAAATAAAGCCTGAGTAAGAAAGTATACATGAGAAGTTTAATCTAATTGAGATCATGACCCAAAACATTTTCACTGAACAACCCCATGATAATCTCACCGTCACACACCTTACCCTTAGGGAGCACTCTAGTGTAATAATGGGTTATGTATCTTGATCATAATAGTATGAATATTTATATTTTCAATGAAATAGATTAATGATGATATTTATTCCTTATTTTTTTCTTTGTAAATGACTATGTAATTAATTTGAAAAAAATTAGATTTTAATATGATAAAACCTGAATTTTATTTTTTAGTAATATGAAATTTCAATTCATACATTCCTTTTGATGAATTAATGTTTTTTTAAGTAAAATATTTTTTAATAAAATTGTATTATTAAATATTTTATATTATATATAATTGATAATTTAATTTTATGTAGTGAAAATGTAATTTTAATAATGATTAAAAACTGTTATTTTCAAAAAATTAGTATATTTTAATAAAAAAGGATTTAAATTTTAAATTTTAATATATTATATTTATATTAATTATTTTTATTAAATAGATAATTTCTTTTTAGTCATCATTTTTAAATTATTAAACGATGAAATTTTCATAATTCTTTTGTGACAATAGAATTTTTTGGGTAAACATTAAATATGGTATAAATATATAGTGTGTATTACAACATGATAATTAAAAAAAAGGGATTTAATATGTGGCATAAAATGTATAAATTACCAAATAAATATCTAATCTTTAAAATAATGTGTTTTTAAGTTATTTGATTAATTTTATAAACCCTTTATGAATCCTCCAAAACCTATAGTATATTTTATAGTTTTAAAAAAATTATTTTTACACATGAATCACTTATACATCACCACATATATTATTTTAATGTTATAAGTTCATGGAATTATAAAATAACTAAAAAATACTCTTTTAATGAAACCATGGGAAAAAACCATAGGAATTTTTGTGATTTTTATTACTTTATAGTATATTTTTTCAAAACCTATGTTTGGAAAATAATAAGAACCCACCCTCATATTTCCATAAAAAACCACCCAATGTTCTATTGCTATTCAGTAAAAACCACTGGATCAAGGATATAATATTCCATTTCCACTGTAAATCCAACCTAGGGTGTCCCTAATCTCTTAAGAATCTCTTCCCAATCTGTTGGAAACATCCTCTCATGGTACAATATCCTCTCATTCACTTCTTTATTCAAAAATCTTCTATTCATAATAAATTTTGTCTTCAAATTCCTATTGATGGGATATAATTTTACACTTAAATATTACAAAACTTATTATTTAAAAGTAATTATAGGTCCTTTTAACTCTAATTAATCCCTCCCATTATTCATTATATACCCCTTTTATGCTGCCAAACCTATACTATGATTTTTCCTGCCAAAATTTTATTCAAGCACCATTTTTGTATTTTGCCTTTTAATTCCCTATTTTTTATATTGGATTATGTTATTACATATCCCAAATAATTACCTTATATTTTAAAGTAATTAGATATACCTTTCACTCACATTAATCCCTCCCATGAATCATTATGTACCCCTGTAATGCCATCAAAATTATCCTGTTATTTTCCATGCGAAAACATAATATTATGGTTATCATCACCATTTCACCTCGAGAGTATTCAACTGACATAACTATGAATATTTTATTTGTGAATTCCATGTATTTATCCCTAACACCATACTCATGGTATTAAATATGATGAAATATGATCCTATGTTGAATGATCTATGTGTCACATTTATGCATGTAGATGATGTGAAAGTAATGGGTACACCTATAATTATATCACACTACAAGACATTGGGTAATGTTTTAGTCTCATGAGAAGTTGTTTATGGGATCAAGGAGAAAAATTAATCCATTATGGGACATTTTTCACCCTATTATGATTTCTTGGAATTTAGACTTTATCTATTTTTATGATTTTATGTTTAATGTTTTTCCACATTCCCATGTTTCCTTTATGATATCATGTTTTATCATACCAAATTTTTCAAGATTATTATTCTCACCCATTTTATGTTACATTTAAATTCCTATTATCTAATAATTAATACTTTTATCATGTTATGATTTGTTTATTCCATTATGGGGCTTTATAGCTCACCCATTTCATATGAATGTCCCCAGTTTATCTTGTGAAATTTTAAATGATTATTGGAATATTTTAAAACCTTTAAGGATGTATTCAATAAATTTATTTTATCTATATATCAATTTGGTGTTATATTTACCTAATATATGAAATACAATAATATTCATGATCTTCTAATTTGTAATAAGTGTTATTTTTTTGTAAAAAATCATGAAATAATGTTTATTAAAGCCAAAGGTAGTTATACTTAGTATCAAAGGAAAGCCTTGTTTTTTTGAGACTAGGATTAGAAAACTCTAGAAAAGTAATTAGGGATAAGAATAAATGTAAGAAAAAATACCTAAATTTTGGTAAAATATATAGTATGTGGTTTTCAAGAAAATATATCCCTTTTAAGATACTATAAGTTGATATGGATTTGTTATATAGGTACATTGGGGAAATTATCCAAAAAAGGGAATATTAAGATAGACTTGGTCATCGATTGGAGCTAAATAAAAAGCCCTGCTACACACCTACATTAAAAATCCTGGGGGGTGTGATTTGAAAAATATAAAATCTCATTATGAACCATTATTAAGAAAAAAACTCCCATAAGAGTTTATGTGATCAAATAGATAATGGATTACTTTGAATGAAGCCTAAAAATTCATACCTTAAGGAATATACATTATTTATGAGATATCCATTTAATAATCATGTTTTCTCATTTATGTGTTTAGTAGTATAAAAAATATCATCCCTAATTTTATTTTGGATGAAGTAACTAGTAATAACTAGAATAAAAAAGTGAAATGTAGGGTTATTTTCCATGGTTCTATATATTATTTTATATCTCAAATGTTTAGTAGAACTATTCAAACACCTCCAAAAATAATGTAAGTAAAATAAATGATAAAAATAATAAATGGGGAAATTATTTCATCTCAAGTATATTAATCCTCTCCTATAAAAATTTATGTGTTGAAATTCTAGGTGAACCTTGTGATACCCCTTTAGTAGAATTTTATCTAATCTGTGGTATGGATTTGATTTCCTTATACGGAGCTGACATAAAATGTAATGATTTGTAAATCACCATCTGTATCATAATCAAACTCCGATTCTATACAAGTGAAAGGAGGAGGATGAATCTTATTTATTACCAAATTCTCATGAAAGGGTATTATTTACTTGTGAGAAATAAATTATATCCTAAATGATTGAGATTAATGAAAATATCATCCTTGAAGACATACCCATTACAAGGGAATATAATTATGTCTTTCCTAATGAATTGCCAGTTCATCCTCCTAGATGATAAGTTAAATTTTTAATTGATATTATACCTAATTATTTTCTAATATACAATAATCTTTATAGAATTAATGTTGTTGAACATGATGAGCCGATAAAGAAACTAAAGAAGAATATATATATATAAAGGGTTCATATTCTCAAGTGCTTCACCATGGGGTGAACCTTTCCTATTTTCATAAAGAAGGATGAGTCAATGTGCCTAAGAATTAACTATCATGATCTCAACAAGATCGTGAAAAGGAACAATTATCTTCTACCACATATCGATGAATTTTTCATTCAAGTACACGAATCCCAATATTTATCTAGGATAGATCTTTGGGAAGGATATTATCAGGTAAAGGTGAATAGGGAGAATATAGTGATTTCATTTGGAATCACTAGTTCTTTAGAAATATTCATGGATTTTATGAATAGGGTATTTAGGGATTACCTTAACAAATTTATTATAGTATTTATTGATGATATTATTATCTACTTCAAAACAAAGGAGGAACATGAGGAGCATTTGAATAAATTACTAAAGACCATATAAAAATATTTTTTTTTGAAAAGTATAGTAAATGTGAGTTTTAGTTGTAGAAAGTTACTTTTTCAATGAAAAACATCCACAGTAAAGGGATATCAATGGATCCTTTTAAAAATAGATATAATTGACTGGTGGCTTAGAACAACATCTGTGAGGGATATATGTATTTTTCTTAGATTATATGGGCACTATCATTTATTTTCGAGGAAAATCTAATGATCATCAAACCCACTAACCAAGATAACATAGAATGGGGTCATGTTTTTTTGAATGATAAATGTGAGGAATGTTTTAAAAATATGAATAAGATGCTAATCACTACACCTTTTCTCAAATTAACCACTAATGGGGATGAATTTTTGATCGAAAATATGGAAAATGAAAAAGTGATAACATATTCCTTCCCCCGACTAAAGATCAATGAGAAAAACAACCCAATAATGCCTTATAATTTGATGTAGTGATCTTTTCATTAATGATTTTATAAAATTATCTATATAGGGGTAAATATGATATATATATATGGACTATAAAATCTTAAATTATATATTTATATAAAAGAGATTAATATCTACCAATAGAGATGGATAAATCTGATCAAGGGTTATAATTTTTCAATCCATTTCCATCATAGAAAAGAAAACAAAGTGAAAGATGATCTGAGTAGAAAGGAACCCACAAATATATCCCTGATGAGGATTGAAAGAGATCAAATATTATTGGACATTAAATGAATAAATATAGGAATAATAAAAAGACCGTCATCCTACCTCAATAAAATAACTTCTTAACCATATATTCTTGAGAGAATCGAGGAGGTTCAGAAAGATGATGAGCTGCTATAGATAAAGGTAGTGAGTATTCTGGAATTAATCTTTCCTAAATATGGAGTTATAAATTTTATAACCCATATATGTGTCCCATTAAAACTAGAAATAAGGGGGGAAATTTTGGATTTTGTTTATAGCTCATCCTTATCTATTCATCTAGGAAGCACTAAGATGTACAAATATTTGAAGAAAAATTTCTGGTGGGATAACATAAAGAGATAGATTATAGATTTTGTATCTCAATTCTTAGTATGCCATCAAGTCTAAGCAGAATGATAAAAGTATAATATTTTAATTAAAACATTTCCCATACCAGTATGGAAATTGAAAAATAACCATGGATTTCATCATAAGACTTTCCAGGACACTTAAAGATAATAACACTATCTAGGTAGTAGTCGATAACCTTACCAAGTCAGCACATTTCATTTCTATTGAGGAATATTTTTCTATTGACTAAATCACCAAGATATATATTAGATAATTGGTAATAATTCCTATAGTGAAAATCTCTATTGTTTCTGATCAATATTCTAGGTTTTCATTGAGGTTTTGGAGAATCCTTCAGCATGCATTGGATATAGAACTGATATATTATACTTCTCATCAACCTCATAAGGATAGTAAGTCTAAAATGACTGTTAAAACCCTAGATGATATGCTTACATCACATTAAATGGATTTCCACTGATGTTGGGATCAACACCATCCCCTAGTGGAGTTCTCATAGAATAACAGTTTACATTCTATCATTAAAATGTATCCTTATGAGGATCTTTATGGGAAGAGGTATCATACTTAAATACGTTGGGATGAAGTTTTATATTGGAATCTTATAAGACATGATCTTATCCAAGATATTATAGAGGATGTTCAAACCATTCCATATCATATGAAATCTAAAAAAATTTGATAGAAAATATATTCATACAATTCCCGATATGATATAGAGTTTGAGGTTAGAGACTAAGTGTTCCTTAATTTATCACCATGGAATAAATTCATGAGATTTGGGAAGAAGGGAAATCTTAGTCCAAGATTCATCACCCCCTTTAAAATCCATTATCATATCAGAGCTATGACATATTGACTAGCACTCCCACCTAACGTATCTCAAGTACATGATGTGTTCCATGAATCCCTCTTGAGAAATTATGTACCATACCCCTCATATGTATTTAATATAGAGGTGGTACAATTAAATATCGATCTTTTATACAAGGAGGAACTTGTGAGTATCTTAGATCATATAGAAAATTTTCTATGAAATATGACTAATCACCTAGTCACAGTGCTATGATGAAACCATAAGTTTGACGAAGTGACTGGTAAATCAGAAGAGGTGATAAAATAGAAGCATCATAATCTATTTTAGTATATGAAATGAAAAATTCTAGGGTGAAATTTCTTAAGGGGGAATAATGTAATGACCCAAAAGTTTATAAATTAAATTCCCTGTATGATTGAATTAAATTCCCTATTATGTAATATGGTTATAGAAACCACATGCACCAATTTGGTTATATTTCATCAGATTTAAAATAATATTAGGTATCATGATATTTGATAATATACCCATTGAATAATGATTATATGATTAGTATATATTATGGTTTATAATAAGTTACTATTGACATAGACAAAAGAAGCGATGTCATCGACCAATAAGATCACACCATCTAAAACCCATTTATCAGAGCTTCTAAGGTAGATAACATCTATTTAATTTTACCTTTCCCAATCCCAAATCGATATTCAATAATTAGATAATGAGTGAAACTATTTATAGTATAAGTTAGCGCCCATCGAGATTATGACCCAAACCATGTTTGCTGAACAACCCCATGATAATCTCACCATCGTACACCTTACCCTTAGTGCATTCGCTGGTGTAATGAGGGGTTATGTATCTAAACCCTAATAGTTTGAATATGTATATATTTACTCTAATAAATTAATTACTATATTTATTCTTTAATTTTTTTAACTTTTTAAATGATTAAAAAATTATTTAGATAAGAATTAGATTTTAGTATGAAAAAAATCGAATTTTATTTTTGATTAATATTAAATTTCAATTTAGAAAATCCTTTTGAAGGATTCAATTTTTTCTGAAATAAATGATATTTTGAAAAAATATTATTATTAAATAGTATATATTAAATATAAATGATAATATAAATAGGGATTTTAATTTATAAGTGTATTTTGGAAAATTTTTGGGATTATTTTGAAAAAATTAATATTATATTTGGAATCATCATGTAAAATATTTTTGGGTAAAAATTAAATATGTTATAAATATATAGTGTGTATTATGACATCATAATGACCCATAATTAATGTAATATGTTCCATAAAATCTATACATGACCAGATATATGTTACATTTAAAATAATGTGTTATTAAGGTTATTTTATTAATTTTAAAACACTTTAATAATCCTTAGAAACCTATATTTTATTTTAAGGGTTTAAAATCAATTCATTGTAAAAATTACTCAATTCTAATCAAAAAGGGTATTATTTTAATGTGATCAGTTACTCTGATTATAAAATAACAAAAACTACCTCAATTTTTTAGAAAACATAGGGTTAAATTAGGATAAGTTCATGGATTTGATTAATTTATTGTATAGAGACAAAAACCTAAGTTTTTAATATAATAAAGAACCCCCTCACTTTTCCTATATAAACACACAAAATATACAATTTGTCTTCACTAAAAATGATTAGATCACAACTATACATTGAACTTTCCTATCTAGATCCCTCCCAAGGTTCCCCCAAGATCTTAATAAGCTAATACCAAGCTTTTGGAAACACCCTCTCAAGGAAATAGATCATCTCCTTATCCTCTTTATTCAAGCGCCTTATATATGAAATTTCTTTTTTCTTACAATTATTAATGTTTGGATATTATTTTACACATAACTATTAAAAACCTTATGATTTAAAAGTGTTATATTCCCCTTAAAATCTCATTAATCCCTCACATAATTCATTATGTACCCCCATTATGCTGCCAAAATTATCCAATATTTTCCCTTGCTTATCTTTTGTTTAAACACACCTTTTGTATTATGCCTTTTAATTACTAGTTTTTCATTTTGGATTATGTTATTAAATATCCCTATTTTTACCTTATTATTTATAAGTTATTATATACCCCTTTCACTATCATAACCCCCTCCCATGATTCAATATGTACCCCCTTTATACCACAAAAATTATCCCATGAATTTTCCATGCCAAACCTTCATATTGTGGATGCAATCTCCATTTACACTCAAGGATATTCACCTAAGCATAAATATTATTTTTATATTGACGAATTACATGTATGTATATCAAATTAATTAATCATGAGATTAAATTGAATGAAATATGACCATACGTCGAATGATCTATGTGGCACAAATATGCATATAAAAGATATGAAAGTGACGGGTGTGCTCAGAATTATATAGAACTAAAATGCATTGTGTAATGTTTTAATCTTATGTGATGTAATGTACGTGAATAGAGAGTAAGACTAATCCATTTTGGGACTTTTTTCACCATGTTATGATGTATTGATAGTTATCATTGACATATTTTTATGATGTCATGTTTAATGTTGTTTCCACTTTCCCATGTTGTCTTTATAATATCATGTTGTATCTTTCCAAATTATTAAAGATTATTATTCTCACCCTTTTTATGTTCATATAAATTTTTATTGACTAACATATATTAATTTAATCATTTTATTCTTTGTTTACTTCCATACTAACATTTATATCTCACCCCTTTCTTATGTATGTCTCAAGGTAATTCTGTACTATTTTAAATAAGAAATAGAATATTAAAAGCATGTTAAGGAAGTTTTATATAATTTTGTTGTATCCATGTATCTATATACGTGATATGTACCTAATATACAAAATACACCGGGTTTCATGATCTTATGTGTTTTATAATTTTATGTAATAAATCATGAAATAAAGCATCTTAATGAGAAGGGTTTTCATAATAATGATATAAAAATATGATACTAAAATATTATAAAAAAATTAATATCTTTATTTATGTATTACCTATAAATATGAATATTATTGTTTTTAAAATATTAAATTATGAATTTAAAAAATTAAAATAAAATTTTCAATATAAATAGAGTATTAAAAATTAAATTTTAGTAATACAAATGATTAATTAATGATATTTCTTAAATTATATTTAGTATATAAGTAATATTTATTTTCAAAGAATTCGTTTATTAGGTATTCTATAATTTTCTTAATTAATTAAATTTACCCCATTAATATATTATTATATATGAAATAAGATATTAACATCACCTAGATTATAAATAAATATGAAATAATATTAAGAACATACAATGTTTATAAATTTCATTTTTTATAAAATAAATTTTATTAATAATTTATTTTTTTATAATTAAAAGATAAATATTTATATTTTATAATTTTATTTTTATAAAATAAAATACTTATTTGCATTCATTATATCAATTTCATCCTAAGATTAATTTTTGATATTTTTATAAAATAATCAAATCTTAGGTTAATAGTAAAAATGTAGACTTCTACAAAAAAATGTCACTTTTATAATAAAATAAGGAATTAGAAGTCTAGTAAACCAATTTTATATAAAAATATAAATTTAATAACTAATATAAATAATTTAAAAATTCTTTATTAAATTTATAAAACACATGTTTAACATTTTTGAAACTCATGTAATATTTCACACTAAAAACTATTTTTACATGCTTATAATAAAAATTTGACATTACCAATTTTAGAAAGTAAATATAAAAAAATTTATTTACTATCTTATTGAAACATTTAAATATTATATAAAAATTATAATTTCATTTTAGTGGAATATATAATTTTAATAATATTAGTGTTAATTACTATAATAATGGAAAAACCGTTTTTTAAAGAATTATTTTATTAAAGTTATATAATTGTTATTTAACAAATAAAATTTATAAAATTTTAATTAATAATATAATATAATTATTAATATTATAAAAAATAAAATTAATACTCAGTTAATTGGTAATCAACACTAAATAATATTAAAAAACAATAATGATAAAAATATCATTTTTTACTAAAATAGATTTCTACACAATATTTTTTTAATTTAAAAGATAATTTTATAATATTTAAAAATTTAATTGGATTAAATATTGGTTATATTTAGTTCTAAGACACCCAAATTTTCTTTTATGTTTTATTTTATATTATAAATAAAATATATATCACATAGTTAAAAACTAGTTACCAAGGTAAAAAACCAAATATAATTAAGTAAAAACCTATAGTAAAAGATGTAAAACAAGTTATAAACATTTTTGAAAATTCATTTTTGGGGATTTATATACCCAAGGATACCGTAAAATCCATTATTAAGAAATTTTGGATTCATTTACTAAGGAATACTATAATTTTATCATGGAACGGTAAAGGGTATTCCCAAAATGAATTTTTCTTCAATTTTAAAACTAGATCAATTCCTTCCCACCGTGGTTACACTTAACCTTTTAAAATCACATTAAAATATTCCCAAAATAACTCTCCTAGAATTAAAATTTTCATTTAAAATTACATAGTCTCATTTATGTTATCTTAAGTCCTTCACTTCCAAGGAAATATCTAAGAGAAGATCAAGTCTCCGACATTAGTATTAACTTGTTTGTAACTTTTTATCCTTAATAGTTCTCTCAAAAATATATTATATTCATGAATATATAATTAAATAAGTATATTTATTATACTTATATGTTATTAAATTAATTTAATAACCATTATTTATTCCTCTTCATCCTATAATAAAAACAAAAGCGTCGTTAATGTGTAGTGCAGACTACCACCACCACAAAAAAACATATTTCTCTTTTCATAATTGCCTTTCATGGATGATCATAAGGATGTATTGGATGTATAAATATTATATATATAATATTAATATTATTATTAAATTAAAAAATATCATTTACATTATTTATATCTCCTTAATTGAGAAATAAAAACATTAATCAGGCATATGTACGAATTATTGCCTCCATGAGAAACGAGTTTCATTTGTAATCACCACCCATAATGGTTGTATATGAAATTATATTAAATATATAAAAATTAGTTTAATTAAAATATTAATATTATATATATAATGAAACTATTTTACAATGATTTTGACCATGGGAAGCATACATAATGAGTTATAGGAAAACTGATTGAACAACCTCATGTAACCGATGCAGGCAAGAAAAATATATAATAAATAAATATTCATATGATTATAAATTGTTTTTAATAAATTATATAAATAAAATAAGGTTCCTAATAATATATATAATAAATATATTTTGATTATTAAGGACTTTAATAACATATACATAATGAATCTGGAAGAAAGTAAGAGTTTTTTTATTGAAAATTCCCTTCATTGAGACATGACTTTATTTATACACCATTTTAAATTTATATGGTGTATATTCTTATTATATTCCATATTATATCATCAATTTATTATATTAAATATATTTTTATTCAAATTTAAATCTCTATATTTTAATTGTTTTGATTTAAATGTTACTCAATGTAAAAGGGTTCAATCTCAATCACCCTTCATTGAAGAATGATTTAATATTATGCACAAATATTCTTCTATATAGTGTATATAATATCCCAATTAATTATAATATCATAAATAATTTTTTAACTTGGAAACTTCACTTCAATTCATTATTTTCCTTTCCATGGGCTATGGTTTATGTCTTCCTTAAAATATAAGATTACTTTATAACTCAATCTCATTTTTTGAGTTATAATATTTCTTCTGGAGTTTCATATTTAATTTCATAGGGAAAATAATATTTATATTTTTGGATATTAATTTTATTAAAATATTCTTTAATAATTACTTGTAATATTTTTTAATACTAAACCATGTTAAGAATAATTTCCATCCATTTAAATAATGGACCCCTTTTTATCTATAATTTTCTTTCCCTCTAATTATCTCCTTTGTAGTTGGAAAACTAATTATGTTCTATCACAAGTGTAATTCAAAATTAACATATCAGGTTTTTAGAATAATGTTTTATTAGTTTTTTAGAATATGTGATCTTTAATAAAGGAATTTTAATATATTGAAAAAGACCATTTATACCTCCTTAATAACATTCCATTGACACATTATCTTACCTTTTCTCCCTTTTATGCAATGATATTCAAATAAAACTCTTATATTTTGGTATATATATACTTTATATTAATATACCTAGTTATATAGAATTTTTATTTCTGAATTTATACATGTTTTTATTTCCCTTCAAAATATCCAATTTTATATAAATTGAGTTTAAGTGAACACACCTATTTCTTGACTCATGTTAAGAATCACCCCCAAAAATGTTTTTAAACCACTAATTACTTTTGAAAAACCTAAATAATTTATGGATAATCCTCTCAATTCAATTAAATTATTATGGAAAATAATATGGTTCTTCCTTATTTAAAACTATCCGTTATTTATTTAATAAAGCTTAACTAAATTGGTGCATTTTTATTCCTTTTTCTCCTAGATCTTTATCCTGAAAGATCTATGTAAGAAATCAATGATCAAGACACATGATTAATTTTCAAATAAGAACATCCAAATTATTTAATTACTTCATCCCCTAAGAATCCTTAGGATTTAGCGTTTGATTATTCCTTGAATCAAATTTATGAAACCCACTTCCTTCTCTTCAGTTTGATCATGCTTACGATTTATGTACAAATTATTTTCAACATAAGGCACACATATATTTTATTTTCACTTATGTGAATGTTGGTATAATAATTATATATCCCACAATGCATTTGTTAAATATTTATATCTTAGATTATGTTTTGTATGGGATTAAATAGTGAACCTAATCTACCATGGTACATTATCCACTCTATGATGATGGTCTTGAGAGTGAACTTTGATGTATGTATATGATATCATGTTTTATATTATTTCTACATGATTATGATTCCATGATATTGTAATATAATTTCTTTATTCCATGTTTATAAATTTATGGTCATCTTATTTTTGATATCATGTTATTCAATTTGAATCGCATGTTATGCTTTATTTCCAAGTTAACTCCCTTACTGGGCATTCTAGATCACCCTTTTTCTTTATGTATTTTCCCCATAATATCCAATGAAATTTTAGAAGATCTTTGGGAGTTAGGATCACAATGTGGAGTTTAAATTAAGATGATGTTTTTATGTCTAATCTTTGGGAGAATTATCTAGAGAGGTGTGTTGAGTAAAACAACATATAAATCTAGGAAATGATATAACTTAATATTTATAGAGCTTGGTTAGAGAATAAATAATATGATATAGGCCATTTTTTATTCTCTTAATCTCTTGCGAAACACATGACCAATAATAATAATAATAATGATACAATTATTATTTACTTGACAAGTATTAATATCACGAGCTATACAAAAATAAATTCAATAACTATCAAGAATGGTCAATAAATCTATGCTAACACAATTATCATATCAAGTAAACAAGAGTATACAAGGCCCCCAATTGGTACAAAACATTATACCTTTATATTACTCATGATAACCTCTGAAACCGAAAGAGACGTGATACTCAAGTCACACCCGAGTTTGAAATATATAAATCCTTTACACTAAGAACCCCTACAATAGATCCAAACCTCAAAATATCAAAGTAATAGAATGAGATTCAAGAATATTACAATCCAATGGAGAATGTTTTACAACAACATACCTCTGGGGATTTTCCAACAATGCTAGATTTGAGATTGATCAAAGGAGGATATGCTACCACTCTTGATCTAAAACTATTCTATAAAAAATACAAGGATTCAAGGTTATATGTATTTAAAATACATAGAAATAGAAATGACATTCCATATCTATGATTTATATCCATGAATGAAGTTAGGATCTAGAATAATCCCAAATAATGATGGTTCATGGATCACACACCTTAATTACAAATCATGAATGCACTTGTATCCACCATAATTAAGCTTATAAGGGAGAGAAATTATTTATTAAGGATTATAGAGTCCCTAGATTCGATAGGTATTCAAGCAGGATGAATAATAGGTAAAAAAACAAATTAATGATTTTTATAGAGGACATTCAAAATACTAAACCACAGACACATGATTATTTTTCATGTTTTGGAAAACTGTGTGCCAATCATGTGAGGCTTATTGCTTCTCCTAAAAACCTACATGGTTTTGTTGGATAATTGGACAAACCATGTTCCAAAAATGTGTGCGTGGTTTAATGATATGAAAATCCAATTTATCATCCATTATTTTTTGACCCTTTCTTCATATTTTGTGAATCCTTATCAAATCTAGGGACTTCATCGAGCTTAATTAATAATTTTATTCTTTTATAAGCATGATTTTGGAAGATCTATGTGTGTTGATAATCAAGAATTAATGTATGTGATACATGAACCTATATTCAACGGGTTCTTCGACATCTAACCTTCTTCCTTGATATGAATCATAGACCCGACATCCCTTTGTATATCTATGGATTATGATGCCATATAACATTGAATCCTTGGATCATTTCCAGAATGAGAGATGATCAAGAGTGATAATGATGCCTCCGTCTATCAATCTATGTTATATAATCATTGGAAGATATCAAGAGGTATGTTGGTGTAAACCCATGTCCTTTAGCTTGTAATATTCTGTAATTTCTTTCTAGAACCTTGATATGTTTGGGCTAGGATCAGTACTATGGTTTCTTGGTGTGCATGCTCAATTTGGTTAGATCTTGGGTGTGACTTAGGTATTGCTTCTCTATGATCTTTAGAGGTTTTCATCAATAAGATAAAGGTATAACATTCCTTACCATTTGGGGCCCTTGTATACTATTTTCCCTTGATTTGATAAGTTTGTTGGAAAATATTTATTTAACCAAGATTTATCACAGGTGTGTTTGTCCTGTGTGGCCCATATATGATGTTTGAATTCATGAGTATTCTTATATAGGTTGTTATCACATGTTTTTTTATCATAAGTTCTTTAATGTTGCTACTTATTCTTCTGATGATATGTTATGTTCTTACTTTATATGATTTAGAATATTATGTGAAATAAAATTCATTTTTAGGTGTTTATTTTTGTACATGGAATAGGTTGACCATTGTGATGCGATTATCCCTTCGAGGGGGAGTGTGAACGATATGAATTGATAATGATGATGATGGAATCAAATACCAAGTTGGGGAATGATGGCCCTAAGGCTAGACCCATGGATACAACATTATGGGTAAAATTAACTTATGGCCTAAACTAAGGTATAGAGAGGATATGGAATCCATGAGGCCTTACCTATGATTGAGATGGGGTTGGAAAATGCTAAGGCCTGACCTGTGTTGAAACTAAGGTGCAATGATTTTTTTAGCGATATAATTAAATTCCTTGAGATTATCAAGATACATGTTCATCAGACTTATGGATATCTATTTAACACTCAAGACATCATTTTTATTATCTTTATGAAATGGAGTTAAGGTAGGTAAGACTAAGGATCATGGTATAATGGTTAACACATTAACACTTGGAATATGATTGTTATGTGGTATGGATAAGATTATCAAGGTTATAGTCTTCCCACTGCATTCATAGACCCTTAATTCTAGTCAAAATCCTACATATGGGGGGGGTATGCATGAGGTATTTTGGTCTCTCTACCCAATTTCTGATTGGGTAAATATCATTTGGGGAGTTAAAAAATTGTATCAGAGTTGTTGGATTTCCTTTATTTTTTTGTTTATTCTAGTATATGGTAGAAATGAGATAGGATATATAGAACTTGGATAAGAGAGTTTCAATGTGCCTAACCAGTTCATGTGTAATGAACCTTTGAGTTAACCGTGATCAGATTATTGTTACAGTTTTATGAGATTTGGGAACACTCATGCATCGTGAGTAGGAACCTAGGTTCGCATGACATATATATATATATATATATATATATATATATATTTGTACTATATAATAGTTCGTAAGTTTAATTCCTTTATTATTCTATCGATTATGGATATACCTATATTCTAATTTGGGTGATATATATACATTTCTACTATTTTGTTTTGTATATATATGATTATGACTGATGAAAAAGTACAAAGGACTGGGCTTGAGCCTTGGGTAGAATTAAGAGGGTTATACCTTATCTGTGGGTATCTCCTAGGACTTGTATTCTAATAGAAAGAGATTAAGTATTCCTTATAACTACTTATGTTTTTATCATAATATTTTTTTTGAGGAACTCAAAAAGTTAATTTAGAATTTTAGAAAAATACACCCTCATAGATTCTTAAATGCTTATACTATGGAGGATGTGTGAGTTCTAATAAAAACTAGACAGAATGATGCAATTAATCATAATATTACTCATACTCTAGTGGTTTAGCCATTGATAGAACTCCAACCAGAAATATTTCAAATTTTACCTACCCATGGAAGAGTATTACAAGTGTCCATGTTTAACATTGTCCACAACATCCAACTCTAGCATCCTTCATTATTTCAGGGTACTGAAGGACCAAAGGATTACAACGACTGGATAAACATAATTGAGGTCATATTTTAATTGGTCAAGACAACTAAGGATAGAAGTGTCAATCTAGTATAATTCATTATTTTGGGACTTTATAGTTAGTGGTAGGGTATCATGAGAAAATTAGGCATAAATGATGTTCTTTCTCTATATACCTTCAAGAACCTTTTATTTGGGGAATTATTTCTTCAAACGTTGAATCTAAATCCTTCCTATAAATTCATATATATTTATTAGTGATTTATAAAGGCATGTTCATACTTAAACCATTTCAACAATATGATTTGTTTATATCCCCTCTTGGAAATAATTGAGGCACAAATGTCTAGAAAGTTTGAGACTTGTATTTTTCCTAACATTAGGTGGAATTTTAAGAGTTTTGACCTAATTATTTACCTAGAGGTTCTTGACAGGTCCCAAATATTGAGATGGTCCAAAAGGAGTATTGAGTAGTTGTTCTTCTTCTATCCTTTAGTACTCATGTGGGTAGACCTATTACATTTGTGGTGAGTGCCACTTCTAATTAGAGGAAGAGGAAGACTGAGGATGTACAACAGGGGTGTAGAAAACATGTTTTGAAGAGTATGGATTCTTTAAAACCATTAGTAGTAGTTTCATAATGTTTCAACTATTGGAAGGTTGTACATTACGATGTGTTCTACAAAATACCTTAGAAAAATATTTTATAGTGTGTATAGATGAGTCATTTCAATTATTTATGCTCTAAATCATTGAGTTTGGTTTCTATATGGGTGAGGGATAGATATGATCTAAAACCTATGAATTTGGACGGGGTCATCATATTAGGTTCAAACTCCTCTAATGAAATTGAATTAGGATATTCATTTACCTTAGATATAGGGTCATAGAATAGAGGGAGGCCAAGAGTGTGTGACATACTATGTTTTGGATGACTATAGATAGGGACCATTGACTATTCAAGGCATGGACTTGATCACCTATTCTCTTTCTAACACTATTTTTTATAATGTTACTTCCCATTATTTTATATCTTCTCAATTTGTTTTGGCATAAAATTATTAATTAAATTATCTTTTGAGTTACTTTCTCTCAAAACACTCTTGTGAAATAAAGTTTATCATCTTCAGAGATGTCTAGAGTGTCTTGTAATTATTTTTTGATATAGAAATTTGTGGGATTTCATGATTCTTTATATCACTAGCTTTTATGTGATCTTTAAACTAGAATGGATGACCATACTTCATACTCACATGGACTGTTATTGGAGATAAGCATCCATTATTTATCCCAAGGAAGATATTTTTGTGATGAATTATGATTGGGATATAATATAAACTCATTGGGACTAATTTTGAGCCATATTTGATCCATCATTTCTCTAGTAGTAGGATTATCTCTCATAGTAGAACTGAATATTGGGTCCTCTTATTTTCCGGCTTTTATGGATCTCTACTAGGATATCTTTCAATATTAATTCTCTTGTATTTAACTTGACTGAGAAGTAGTGTTCATGATAAGACTTGTGTTGGAAGTAAAACCTATTTTTATTATTCCTTACCATATAACACCATATGACTTGATAGAGCAAAAGATTTAGTTTGAGTACCTACTGATGAAGGGTTTCGTCAAACTAAACATGGGGTTATCCTATATAGTTTTCCAAGTAGGCAAACAATATTATACATCTCTATATGGACTAATGGAAGTTGAATCAGGTGAAAGTGAAGAAAATTTATCCTTTAAACCTGATTGATGATCTCTTTGATTTTTTATAGGGAGACCAGTGATTCTCCAATATTGAACTTCATTCTGGATACTATTTGTTATGGGATAGAGTGGAGGAAATTCCTAAAGAAACATTCAGAACTAGAAATGGACTATGTCTGTATCTTATAATTCCATTCATATTGATGAATTCCCTAGAAATTTTCACAAATCTCATGAACAAGATCTCCCAAACATATCTCAACTCTTTGGTTGTGGTCATTGTTGATGATACCCTTATATATTCACAAACTTCTAAGTTACATGTCCGACACCTTGATATCGTGTTTAGTACAATCTAATAACATTTTATTTTTGACATGATTTTGAATTGTAACTTATATATATGATGGGTATGTTTTTTAGACATGTAATATATGATTCTATAATTTTTGTAGACCTAGAGAAGGAGGAAGTAGTGATGTCTTGGGATTTCCATTAGAATGTTTTTGAGATTAGTAGTTTCTCTAGATTGGCTGGATACTGTTGATGATTTATTGAAGAATTATTTTTCTTAGCAACACCAAGGACATGGATTAGTAATAAGGAGGTGAATTTTGAATGGATTTATCGGTTTTAGGTGGTATTTATTGAGTTGAATAAAATATTAATTATATCTCAAGATTATATTTTTCTAGATCTTGGGATCAGATATATAATATAATGCGATGCCTCAGGTGTTATGTTAGGAGATGCGCTGATGCTTAGGGATCAAGTAGTTTCTTATGGATCATGACTTCCATGACCCCATGATAATAACTACTTGATATATGACCCGGATTTTGATGTTTTGGTCTACAACCTAAAATGTTTTCAACATTATCTATTCAGTGAGTGGTTTTATGTTTACATGGATCAAAAAATATTATGATATATCTTCTATCAGTTATATTTCAACTTGATTCATAGGATTTGGGTAGAGTACCTTCAGGAATTCAAAATTTCAATAAAATATACTACAGAAAAAAGAAATTTCATTCTATATTATCTTATTAGTAAAACACTGAAGATGTAGGAGCTTGGTGAGAAACAATCAATAAAGGAAAAAACCTTATTAGTTTGATGTCATAATGGATTTTGGATTCATTTTAAGATTTAAGAGTAATTAAGTGTGAACCCTTGGTTAACATGTATTATATAGTGGATTAGGTGAAAAACTTATAGGTATAAAATCTTAAGTGTTCACCTATGTGAGAATATTTGGAAGGTAGTGTCCTAGTTCCATGATGTCCAATTGACGATGATGATAGGATTAATGTACATGAGTTTTTTGACATTCAAACCTACTTGAGAGAGTATATGATTATAGAATATAATAATTAAATTTTTTGACTGCATACAGGGTTGAAAAATATATACCCTAACAATTGTTGTCAGTTCTATAGGACTAGTATGAAGATGGACATCATTGGTTTTGTTTCATGATGCCTTACCTGGCATAAAGTAAAGGTTAAGCATCGGCATCCTGGTGGTTTTATTCAGTTAATTCTAGTATCATTGTGAAATTGAGATGATGTGATTATAGACTTCATGATGGTGTTATCTCAGACACTGAGGAGTCATGAAGTTTTTTGGGTGATAGTTGATCGGCTGATGAATGTTTATCATATCTTATCAATCTGTGAGACTCACTTAGTAGATGAGTTAGGGAAGTTGTATGTATAAGATATTATATTAATTCATGGAGTTCCCTCAAGTATTTTATTTTAGATAGATTCATGTTTCATGTCATAGTATTAGAATATCTTGTATAATTCATTACGTACTCAGATGAAATTGAGTTGAGTGTATCATTGGATGAATGATGGTTAATCAAAGGGGACAATCTATATATGGGAGAATATTCCATGAACTTATGTCATAGATTTTTGTGGATCATGGGATGAAAATATATCATTTGTAAAATTATCATATAAAAATATAATTTAGGTTGTTATTTAGATTACACCTTTTGAGTCACTCAATGGATGGTTGTGTCATTCATCAATATGTTGGCATGAGGCGGGTGAGGTAGTTTTTGTGGGGTTGATAATGATACAAAAGACCAATAAGAAATTTAAACTAACCAGGAAGTGTCTGACCACTTATCAAAGAATAATATGATTGTATTCCAACTAGAGGAGGAAACTTTTAGTGTTCTCTATTGGTGATATAGTTTTCTTCCATGTGACTCCTTGGTTAGGGATTCAATTTTTGTATAATCAAGGAAGGATATATCCAATATTTTTTAGAATATTTGATATTTTTAAGTATATAAAGACAATGAATTACCATATATATATCTTCCTCTTTATGATCGAGGTATGCATGATGTGTTTAATGTTTCTAAACTTTGGAGGTATAAGCCTAATCCAACACATATGATCGACTATGAGGATGTTGAGATGGATCTGGATGCATTGTATATGGAACACTTGGTCCATATTATTGAATGAAGTATGAAGCTATTGTGGTTGAATATATTTCCACTTATTTTGATCCTATGGTAGAATATATTGACCTAGGAGGAATCTTGGGAGTGAGAGTTTTAAATTCATGCTCAATAGTCTATGTTGTTTGAGAAAGATGCTTAATGATACACCTTTGGAATGATGATTATTTATTGGGGAATAATATAATATTATCAAATTTTTAGGTGCATTATGAGTTAGTTTCTTACTTAAATACCTTTTTTTTACAATGAATTTTTTGAGCTAAGTTTTAGGATTTCAGGTTGGTTTTAGAGATATTTAGAATCCTTTTTGATGATTTATAGTTTTATCATGGTTTTCCAAAACTAGGATGATCCTCTAAGAAAGAACGTGTCTTGTTATTGAGGATCATTGTCTAACAACCCTGTATTAACATTCATATAAATTACATTACTTTTGAGGATTACTTAAGAAATTAAACAAACAGATAACAAAAAACTGTATTAGTTTAGTGCATTTGGAAACTTGAAAAAATAAAAAATGGTACGTAAGTGAGCTACATTATCTCAAACTACGTTCTCCATGACTAGAACCCTTCTTAGAAACATCATATATAATACATATCTTCATAACTTGGGTAAGGAAACATAAAAATGGGTGAGAACATATGCTGAGTAAGGGTAAAAAGGGGGAAATATAAGTATAAACATGAGAATAGGGGTATGAGAATGTGATTATAACATTAGAAGATCGTACCCTACATATTAATGATCTTAAGCATAAATAATAGTGTAAATCTTGGCAGTTAATAAGATACAAATCATAAGGAAATAAAAAACACAATCCATGAAAGCATATCAAAGGAATAAGACATGGAATTGTGGTATACATAAACATGTGATATCATTCCTTATAAGTCTATTCATATTACTAAAACTTATCATGGAACTTCATGGGAAACAAACCCATTGGGTGGGAACAAAACCATACTCCTTTTAGCCCTTTCTATGTAATAGATTAGGTTTCCCCATCATCCCATAGTGGATCGGGTGTCCCCATCTTCCAAATTCCTGGTGACTACACCTACTGGGCAGGACACACCACTATCCCCCATTGTATTCGTTTACTTATAAGGGATTGGGATTCCCCATATTCCCAGAGTGGATCAATCCCATTTAATTGATTCACATAATTATATAATGAGATATAAATCTTTACCCAATTCATTGTAGGGAGATATAGGTCCAACTCATCTCATAATAAAATCATTCTTATATATTTCAAAAGATAATAAAACCTTCCACATATCATGACCCATAAAATAGATGGGTTTTGAAAACAACCCTATCACAATCCCATGAAATGAAATGAGTGTCATAAATATATAATTATATTTTAACCTCTGAAAAAAATAGCTTTCATAATAATTTTATCAAATCTTAACCTGTGAAATTAAGTGGGTTTCAAAAGCATAAAACTCATGGAAGAGGAATGGGTTTCATAAATATTATTCCATCAAAACATGAACCATTAAAATAAATAATATGACTATAAACTTTTAATAATTTTCCATAATTTTATGAGTAAAATCAATAGATGTCATCTTAGATGGAAAACAAATTTAAATATCTTTTAAAAAAAATTCCTGAGGAAAATTTCATTTATTATTTGAAAAATATTCTTTAAAACATTTAACACTTTGAAAAAAAATTCATGAAGATAGAATTGAAAACATATAAATAAATATTTGAAAATATTTTGGAAACCTTTTTATTTTAATACATATAAATAGATCTTGAAAATGTTTGGAAAACCATTTTCCTTGAAAACCTATAAAAGATGCTAGAAAGTGTTTTGAAAACCATTTCTTTAAAAATACATTGAAAACATATAAATAAAGATTAAAAACGTTTTGAAAACCTTTTCACTCGAAAACGTATTATAGAATCTTGAAAATTTTTAGAATACCATTTTTCTTGTAAACTTAAAATAAGATTAAGTCATTTTGAAACCCATTTTCCTTTGAAAACTTATAAAATGATCTTGAATTTTTTTTGAAAACCTTTTTATTGAAAAAAACATTAAAAAATGAATTTAAAAAATATTAGGAAACAATTTTATTTGAAAAATAAATAATTTATCTTGTAAATTAAGCTTCTATATAATTATGGTCCTGACGATGGGTAAATCCGTAATTGCCGAACATTCCTTTTGCACCGTTAAAAGATTAGAAAATTGTCTCTACCAGAAAATGAAAAGAAGATTTATTTTTAAAAATATTTTTATTTAAAAGGTAAAAAATGTTTAAAATTTTCTTTTAAATATCATATTATAATAAGATAATATTTTTGGAAATATTTTCGGAAACATGGTTTTGAAAGAACCCAAATTCTCGACTGAAGAGAGAGGCAAAGTTGTACTTCCCTAAAACCATTTTCTTAGTTATATTAAATAAAAAAGTGTGAAAAAATGGTACTAATACCTGAATATAACTTAAATAAATAGAGGAGAATAAATATCATTAATTTTAGGGACATATGGTTCATAATATTTCATCAATGGAAGCATAATCATAAACAATCCCGATAAATGATATGATCATTTCTATAAACCCTTACCACATAGTAACTAGGGATCATACTCTCCAGGTAAGAAATTGATAATACATGATGCTTAAAATATAATTAAAATATGTATATTCATGATATTATATGTCAAATACACCTTAAAAAAAATTTAGGTGAATAACCAATCATAGGTCTCAAAGAAGGAAAATTGAGCCAAAACTATCTTACTGATTTGGTAAATTTTGAAACTTAAACCCCATGTGAGAAATATCATAAAATGGATAAGAAAATACCCATAAATATATATGCAATAATAATATAATGCATTTATTTTAATTATATACACCACATAAAATAAGTGAGTGGTGAATAAGGCATATATCTCACGAAAATAAAATGTGAGATGAAACCCCCTTACCTTGTGTCTTGACTCTCATCGTACACATTAAAAATTTCTATATAATAAATATAAGTTTATTATAAATATATAAAAATACCATATTATTATATCTAACATCATATATTGTTTGATTATGAATTTATATTTCCCACTTATAGTCATTTCTATGTTAATATTTCACATTAGATAATATTCTATTATTGTTCGCATGTGTCTTATTTTTTTGATTCTTGGGTCCTTATACTTATATAATTATTTAAATTATTTAAAACATGATATAAATATAATTTATATTAATTATATATTTATTATAACAATATATAGAATATAAAATTATGACAATGGAATTCACTCTTCATGGAGATGGTAGGCTATACGTACGCATGATCATTGTTTCTATTTTGTTGTTGTATTGAAAGAAAGAAAGAAAATGACATATATGTATATATGTCTATCATAACATTGAATTAGAATTATTATTTCATATATATCATATAATTTCACTAAAAACATCCTCAATACATTCCATGTAGTGTGTGAATGAATCACATCTCTTTGAGGGAGCAGTAGTCCACACTAGCTCAAAAGAAATTATCATATTTACATAAGAAGGAAAGCGTAAAGGTATATTATAAATAAAAAATACAGAATAGTAAATAAATTATAAATATAATATATATCATAAATAAATATATTTTACATCATAATTTCTAACATGAGAGGCGATAATGTAAAAATGAACAATCATCATTTCGTGAGGTGGTAGTTCACTATACACATAAACAGTTTGCTCGTTACACATTTGATGAAATTATGTGTAAGTGTAGTTTGAACCTTTAAAAAAAAAATATTGAAAATACTTATTTTTTTATAAAATAATGTAATAATAATAATTGTGGGAGTGGATAATGGAAAATAAAAGAAAGTATCTTGAAGAGGGATGTTACCTCTTCTTTGGGTATCTTATTTTGGTTTTCACTAAAGGGATTCCTTGGATTGATTTTTTTCCAATTGTATGATTCAAGGAATAATATAGGGATTTTGGGATGTTTTTTGGGTATATCTTGGACTATAATATGTTTTTTAGAGGTTTTATTAAGAGGGAGAGTTGGTGGGCTTTAATAGGAAAGGGAGGGGACACAATTAACATTTTTGAAAACAGGTTAGGTGAACCCACATTTTCAACTAATAAAATCATAAAAAACAAGTAAAACTAAGTAATGGAATGTTTTTGGAAGAAATATTTACAAACAATATGTTTTTTACAAGTTTATAGGTCATTTAGTCCCTTATGTTAAAGGTTTATTCCCTTATTAAGATCAATTTGTTTACTTAGTCGATGTAATTAATTTTAATTACTTTCACTAATATTTTTGGCCAAAAAATAGTTTTACCTTATTATAAATTATAAATTATGATAACAAGAAAACTAAATCAATTTTTATAAATTAAAATCACATATGTGGTATAAACTATTTAAATTTAATCTCACAGACGGGATGACAAAGAGGGTTTTTAAATAAAAAACTCTAAATGTTTGTTATGTTTTACAGTCAATTTCAAAGTGAAATTGAGTCTAATGACCTAAATTTTATTAATTAATAAAAATAAGATATAATTAAACTTATAAACCAATTTAATATATAATATAACTTTATAAATAAATTAGAAAAAAAGTGTATTTGAATTAAATTTCAGTATTTTTCACTATTCATAAAAAAATGAATCTTCACAGAAAAATAATTTTTTTTGATAACCAAATTGTTATGTTTATATTTCAAATATGAAGTTTATTTCAATATATATAGTCCATAATAGTTACAAAAATTTCATTCAATGTAATTTCTTCATTAAAAGGGGGTAAAAATTCTTTTATAAAAATATAGTATATTCTCTAAAACAATTTGGTTTGTTTTTATCTTAAGCCTATAAAATCTATTGGATTAATATAAAAAATATTTTATTTAAATTTAATATATATATAAAATTAATATAACTCACTAATTGTAATTAATTTAATCTATTAGGTTAAAATAGCTTTGTGGGAATAAAAATAGTAATATTTTTTTATATTTAATCGGTTTCCATATTCATTTCTAATTAATTTGTAACCAATGAATTCATTTCATATTTGTGTAAACTATAGATTTTCATAAGTTATTAAACCCTTTACATAAATACTAATTTAAAATATAGGTTATATTAAATGATATTTTTCTAATATATTATTATCATTATTCGATCTTTAATTTTAGACAAACCATCAAGAAATGTCATTATTGTGTGTAACACAAGATATCCTCATTGTTTCAGGTAGAGAAAGATAAAATTTATGTTTAGTATAGTGAATTATTAAAATGACTTTGTGTATAACGCATTCCAAACATCGTTCCTTAATATAAAACAAGCTATTTTCAATTTTTTGTGAAATAAAAAATATCAAAAAGATTAAATTAATTCCAAAAAAATTCAAACAATCTCATGGTGTTAGATTATATTCCAATTAAAATTAATTTATCCCTCAAAATTTGTCTTCCTTATCAATGTTTTAAAACATAAAAAGTTTCATTCATATAAACCAATTTTATAAAAATTAATACTAAAACTTCCATTAAAAAGGGAAAGTTTGAACCCTAATTGTTAACCAAAGTAACATATAACTAGGTTTACACGTAGGAGGACATAGGTTGAGAGTGAATATTGTGAATAGAGGAAAAAAATAAATATTTATAGAGAGTTATTGAGGTCATAAATCACAAACAAGTGAATGATCAAAGAAATGTTGAGGGCCTCAAAGTCATAAATCTATGATGATATAAAAGGCCTTCGGTTCAAAAAAATGGTATTAGGACAAATTTATTTTTGATCATTACCATATATTTGAGTAATGTTTTATTGACCTAGGAAATATACTTAATCGATATATTTTTATAAAGTTTTTTTTTATTATTTTTTTGTGATTTTATTTATTTCTAATTCATCCATAACTATAAAAAATGAATGTCTATAAATTAACTTTATGTCTGAATCACTAAAATACACTTTTACTAGATCTTAAGGCCCATAAAAGAATAAAAAGTACAAATATTTTTATCTAGATATACATTAAAAATAAATATTAGTAGTGCAATAATCTCTAAACATAAAATGTAACACTACTGTTTCATCATAAATATTTATTCATAAAAAAATATTATACATTAACAACGACATCACATAGGCTAGTAGTATGCATGAAACCCTTGTCATCGTTTGATCATGTGTTCAAGACCTGATACCTTTTCAGAATTGATTTGTTTCACCTGGTATACATTATTTCATTTTCTAAAACTGCACTAATACAATATCCAAAATAAATATTATGGACATCCTTGAAATAATATTAATCACTAAATAACATTTTAAAAAAAGTTTTAAATGATATATCAATACATAAATACTTCCTTTAAAGTTTAACTAAAACATTTAATGAATAGTGAACCTTATAAACATTATGAATGAAAAAAATCCAAAACATTAGAAATAAAGTTATGAAATAATATTAACATTGATTCCCAAAATATCACACAGAACAACTTGGTTGTCACATTCCAAACATGTGAACACCCTTATCAAATATTACCCTAAAATATGGTGATAACCTGAATTACCATAAATCCTTTTGGAAATCATTCATGCTTCCTTATTCCAATGATTATTGGATACATTCATCAAATGTAATAAGTTTTAAACGTCATCCTTGATGACATAGAACTCCTTTTCAATAATCATTTCAAAGGTAATTCATAAGATCTAATTTACTTATTCATATCCAAAATATCTTTATCCCAACATCATTATCCCAACAGCAGGAATGAATTAAGGGTTACCATCCCCTATTCAAAATATCCCTTTTCTATGTCTTCATTTCCATTAAAAAATTAATTTACAATATTTAATGAAAACATAAACTGAAAATAATTATATATTTCATGATTCATATAACATAATCTTTGAATTAAAAAACATAAACACTTTATTCATCCAAATTTATTCTTAAACTATTACTCTCTCTTTATCAACTTATTCCATAATTCCTCTCTCCTAAAATATGAAACATGAATCATGTTTTAAGGTCCCTAAACCTTAATCAATTCATTATTCTTATTATTAATGTAAAAAATACTATAAGAACATCACATAACTTTCACATTTCATTTGCAATCTCTTTATCTTTAGATGTATAACCAATACTCATACCACTTTCCTGATTCTCTATATGAGATTTCCACTTGGGAAATTGATTTTAATAATGATATTACTTTACAAAAATGAAACATTCAATGTTGAACATGTTCCATATAGTTATCTATATTGAATAAAAATCAAAATCACAGGGTGAGAAACACATATCTGAAAATAAAACCACATAATCATGAAAAAGAATTACTTATAGGTTGTCTAAATCATGACACAAACTTATTTAATCTATGAAACCATAGGTGTATCCTAGGTTATTATTACTCATCCTCTATTTAAATCCTTTATGATGGGTTGTAAAGAGTTTATGAATTCCCAAAGCATATCCCCTAGGTGTTTCAAACACGGTGTGCGACAAGGCCCATTGTTGGGTAGTAGGTTACACCAAGTCAGGCCTGACACACCTTGTAAGAGTTGTTACCCTAAGTTAAATCTGTTCTAGAGTCTCATCCTCATGTAGTATATAGACATGAATTTTTTTAAAGGAAACTTCTCCCTCTATCCTTTACCAAAATTCCAGGACATTTTTCTAAACATTAACTCATCCTTATACTTATCCTTAGAGACATACAAAGATATTTACTTAGAAATATAACTAGGGATGTCACTAATGTTTTCTCATCCTATTTTCCAAAGTTTAAGTAAGAATTTTATATGATAATAACTATAAAAACCAAGTATTAAGATACATAAATATCAAATTACTTTTATGTAATAATTAAAATATTAAACAAATAGATGCCTAAATACTGTATTATTTTAGTGCATTTGGAAACATGGAAACATAAACACTGGTACATAAGTGAGTTACATTATCTCCTAATAGGTTCTTCATGACTATCAACCTTCTTATAGATATCATAATTAATACATATATTCATAACTTGGGGAAGAAAACATAAAAATGTTGTGTTCAGATGCTCAATAAGACTAAACAAGGGATACATATAATCATAAACATGAACATAGGGGTTTGAGAATGTGATCATAACATTAGAATATCATACCCTACATATCAAAGATCATAAACATGAATAATGTCATAAATATTGGTAGTTCATGAGAGATGAATCATAAGAAAATAAAGAACATAATACATGAAATCATATAATAGGAATAAGATATAGAATTGTGGAAAACATAGACATGTGATATCATTCCCTATAAGTTAAGAAACATTGCTGAAACTTATCAAGACACATCATGTGAACTAGACCTACTGGGTGAGAAATACCACCATCCTGAGTCAAAATCCTTTATTTATAAGGTATTGGGTTTCCCCAAATTCCCATAGTGGATTAGGTTTCCCCATTTCCAAATTCATGGAGACTACACCTACTAGGTGTGACACATCACCATCCCAAGTCACAGTCATTTCCTTATAGGTTATCAAAACTCCCTATCTTCCTATATAGGATCAAGTCCACTAAATTGATTCAAATCATTATCTAATGATATATAAATATTTACCCAGTGTATTGGAGGGATATATAGGTCCCAAAAAGTCATAATAAAATTATTATTATATGTGCCACAAGATAATAATACTTTTATCATATCATGACCCATTAAAAAATATTGGTTTTATAAACATCATATCACAATCCGATAAAATGAAATGAGTGTAGTAAGAATTGAAATGTTTCTTAACCTATTGAAAAATATTGGTTTCATAATTATTTCATTAAATATTAACCCATGAAAAGAAGAGGGGTTTACAATCATAAATCCTATGGAAGAAGAAAAATTTTCATAAAAATAATTCCATCAAAAAATAAACTATTCAGATAAAGAATATAAATTGAACCATTGAATTATTTACCAGAAGGTAATTAGTAACATCAATGGATGTCATCATTTATGGAAAATAATTTTAAAATATATTTTAAAAACATTTCTTGAGGAAAACATTATTTCTTCTTTGAAAAAGGTTCTTAAAAAACCTAGAAACCTTTTAATTTTTTTTATTCAATATAAAATTGAAAAATTATGAATAAATATTTTAAAACATTTTAGAAACCTTTTTCTTTGAAAATATATAAAGAGAGTATGAAAATGTTTTGAAAACCATTTTCTAGAAAACTTATAAAAGAAGGTTGAAAACATTTTGAAAACGATTTCTTTTAAAATACTTTGAAAACTTATAAATAAAGCTTGAATTTGTTTTGATTTTTTACATAAAGACTTATTTAAGAATCTTGAAAATGTTTTGAAAATAATTTTCCTTGAAAATTTAAAATAAGATCAAAAACATTTTGAAAACCATTTCCCATGAAAACTTATAAAATAATCTTTAAAATTTTGGAAAAACTTTTTATTGAAAATCACTTTAAAAAAATGAGTTTAAAAAATATTAGGGAAAAATTTTATTTTCAAAAAAACTTTTTTAATAATGTAAAGGAATATTCAATGAAATGATGGTCATGGCGATGAGTAAATACGTACATGCTGAACATTCCTTTTGTACTATAAAATGTTTAGAAAAGTGCCTCAGCTAGAAAATGAAAAGAATATTCATGTTTAAAAAACCTTTGGTTAAAGGTAAAAAATGGGTAAAATTTTATTTTTATGATCACAAGATAATAGTATAATATTTTTGGAAACCTTTTAGAAAACATTGTTTTGAGGGAACACAGATTTCTGAACGAAGAGAGAGGTAATATAAGACTTTTATAAATATATATTCTTAGTTAAATTAAATAAAAAATAGTTAGATAATGGTACTAATACATTAATATATATTTAATGAATAGATAAGCATAAATATGAATAATTTTCTTGAGGTATGGATCATTATATTTCATCAACGGAAGCATAATCATAAACAATCATGACAAATGATGAGATTGTTTCAATAAACTCTTACCACATGTTAACTTAGGATCATACTATATATGTAAAAAAATTAAATTAAATAAAGCTTATAATATCATCAAAATAAGAATATTCAAGATATTACATATCAAATACAACTTTAAAAAAATAATGTAGGCGCATAACAAAACATATGTCTCAAAAAAGGAAAATTGAGACAAAAAAATCTTATTGATTTGGTAACTTTCAAAACATAAACCCCATGAGTGAAATATCATAAAATTGACATTTAAATAATAATAAATTTAATTATAATATCAATATAATACATTTATGTTTATTATATACACAACAAAATAAAAGTGATTAGTGAATAAGGAATTTATCTCACAAAAATAAAAAGTGAGATGAAATTCCCTTACCTTGTGCCCTAACTCTCATAATACTCATTAAAACCTCCTGTAAAATAAATATTATATTATTAAAAATCTATCACATAAACATATTATCATATATGGTCTTATTATGAATTTATATTACCAAACTATTATCATTTCAATGTTAAGGTTTTATTTTGGGTAATATTCATTTGTTTTTCACATGTGTATTAATTTGTTGAATATTTGGTACTTATATTTATATCATGATTTATAGAATGTAAATAATGATATAAATATAATTTATATTAAGTATATTTTTATTATATTGACCTATATAATATTAAAGTATGAAAATGGAATACATGGAGATGGTAGGCCATACGTATGCTTGAATGCTGTTTTCATTTTATTATCGTATTGAAAGAAAGAAATAAAATAAAATACTTGTATATATGTATATAATAAATTTATAGTATAAGTATTATATCATATATATCATATAAGTTTACTAAACACATCCTTAATACATTCTATGTAGTGTGTGAATGAATCACCTTGCTTTGTGGGGGCCTTAGTCCACACCTCCTCAAATGAAATTATCATATTTACACCAGATGGAAAATATAAAGGTATGTTCTAAATAAAAATTTCATAGGCATAAAGACATTATAAATATAATATTTATTATATATACATATAGTTTCCATCATAATTTCCACCATGATAGGAAGTAAAATAAAAATGAACAATCATCATTTTGTGAGGCGATAGTTTGTCGTACACATAAAATATATGTTCGTTCCACATTAGATGGAAGTGTGTGTAATTATAGGTATAAAATTAGCATAAAAACATGATAGTATATTTATTATACAGGTTTTTTTATAAAAAAATTGAATAAGTAGATTTTAGGTACTGTATAATGGAATATAATAGAAAGGAGCATGAGGAAGGATGTTACGTCTTCTTTTGGTAACTCTTTTTGGTTTTCACCAAAGGGATTCCTTGGATTGATTTATTTCCAAAGGGAGGATTAAAGTAGTAAGGGACGGATGTCGGAAAGTTCATTGGTCAGATATTGGATGATACTAACAGGTTTTATTGGTGAGAAGAAGGGGGAGATGTGGTGGCATTTTATAGGGAAGAGAGGGGTCACACTTGGAATTTTTTAAAACAAGTTAGGTATACCTTTTTTTTAACCTAAAAAGTCATAAAAAACCAAAAAAAATTAATAATATAAGTTTTATGGAAAAAATATTTTCATAAAATTGGTTTTTGATAAGTGTGTAATTAATTTAGGCCCTTAATTTTAATGTTTAGTCTCTTGTTAATCTTAGTTTTTCCTTAATTGATGTCATTAATTTTAATTACTTTTACTAATATTTTTGGCAAAAAAATAATTTAAAATTATTAGAAATTAGAAATTATTTTGATTAAAAATATTTAATCAATTTTTTTTTTCCAATTAAATTCATAGTAGTGGTAAAAATTAATTTAAATTTAATCTTAGAGACGAGAAGACAAAGTAGGGTTTTAAAGTAAAAATCTCCAAAAGTGGCCAGTGTTTTTATAGTCAATTTCAAAAAATGAGATTGAGTCCAATGACCTAAATTGGGTTAAATTATATAAATATTATATATTTAAACTTTAATATATATTTAATATATAATTTAATCTTATAAATAAAATAGATGAAAACACAGTTTCGAATTAAATTTTAGTATTTTTCACTATTCATTAAAAAAATTAAACTTCATAGAAAAATACAAAAAATTTAACCTAACCTAATTTTTATGCTTCTCATTAAAATATTAATTTTATTTTGACATATATAATTAATAAATGTTCAAAAAATAGGATTTAAAATAGGTTCTCCATTGAAAGAGTGTAAGAATGCCTTAATAAAAATATAGTATTTTATACATAAATTTAAGATTGGTTTTGTCTTAATCATATCAAATATATTGGATGAATATAAAAAATATTTTATTGAATATAATATATATAAATATATATCAAATTAATATCACTCACTAATTTTAATTTAATTAACTTATTAGTTTAAAAAATCATTGTGTGCATAAAAATAATAATATTTTCCTGTATATACAATCAGTTTTCATATTAATTTTTAATTACTTTTTAACCAATGAATTCATTTTATATTTACGTAAACCATAAATTTTCATAAGTTAGTTAACCCTTTTCGTAACTACTAATTTAATGGCTAAGTTTTATAAAATAATATTTTAATTATATATTATTATCGTTATTTCTTATTTCATGTTACCCATGAGATCGAGGAAAGTCATTGTTGTGTGCAATGAAATCTATATTCAGTGTTCAATATTGATCAAGATAAAATTTATGTTGTGTGTAGTGCATGATTAACTTGGTCTAGAAAATAATACAATCCAAACATTGTGATTTAACATAAAATAAACTATTTTTTAGTGTTACATGAAAGAAAAATATCAAAAACATAAAATTAATTTGAAAAAAAAAATCAAAAAATATAGGGGTGTTGCACTTGGGGTGGTTCATAGTTAAGGTACATGGTTTATTAAACTATATTGTTCACAATTTTTCTAGTGAGGTCACATGGGTTGATAAACTATGTGCGTTAACCATGTTCCACCCTAAGTTCCTTTGCAACTACCCGAATACTTTATTGAAGGATCAACACAATTTTGGAGAACCATTCTCAAAATGTTCACTTCAAAAAGGCCTCTAAAAATTTCCAAAACTAACAAAAAACTCTCAAAACTTTTCCAAATTATTCATATTATAAAAATAATTAATTAAATGTTGGAAGTAACTTTTAATAAACCTTTAAAATCCATGTCTGTTACATTATATCATGTAGTAGAACAATCATTTTATGATAATAGATTTATTAATATTCAAAAACTTGAATATATAGGTAATTAAAATAACATTGTAGTTTTTTCTAGGAAACTAAATCAAACACTCATTCATATTTTCAAAAAATCTCCAATGATTATATATAAATAAATTAAATACCTATAAAATTCTTTTTATTATATCTCTATTCTCACCAAGTCATTTTCTAAATTAATAATACTGGGTATATAAGTAGAGAATAAAGTTTTTTAGGTTATTTTGTATCTAATACCTTTGAAAACTTAAGTGAAACACTGAATGATTCACATAATCATATATATTTATTTTTCAAATTGCTTCAATAGCTGGTTACTCTAGAATATTTAACTCCAACACATAGATATTATTTTAGGAAGATTTATTAAGTTACTAGTCTTATAAGATTTATACATTAATATTCCACTTTTCAAGGATTAATATCAAAGTTAAATTATACAGTGATGATGATATTTTATCTACAACATAATCTTTATCAGATGAGTATCATGTTGTACACACATTTAATAAATACTTTTATTAAATGTTCTATCACTAAAATGATGACCATTTTATACATATCTTACCTATTTATAAGGACCCGACCTTAAACATTACATAATCTTAAATTAAATGAAAAATTCTCATTGAGGATATTTTCAGGTTTATAGTTTTAGAGAATTATGACATAACTATTACATCTCAAAAGATTAGAAAGTAGCTACTTCTAAATAGTTTCCATTTTTTTCATAAATTAAAAACTCCTTAAAAAAAGGGTCATGTCTAGTTCTAGGTTTTTGACAGCATGACTTTTCCTTGATCCCATCCTTGACCCTATTCATCATTAAGTCCTGTGAAAACATTTCAAAACTTGGGATGAGCATAAAAAGATCAGTAAGGGTTATAAAAAAAAGAATGAAAACATTTTTTCATAAATACATAAAAAAATGAACTCTTTTACTTACCTCATGAAATCATAATATTTTATGAATAACACATAGAAATCATAAATCATAAAGGTAACTTGTTGCATCCATATCGTACTTACATTATAGCTATCACAGCTACATTGGGAGTTAATTTGGAATACCCATCACAGTATATTCTCGAAATCAATTAGGAGAAACAATCATGTTTACCTCCGTCACGTTACCCAATGAAATGGAGATCTATCTCAGGCTCACCTGCCCTAGGTTTATCACGGAACCACCAGTGTACGTAAATAATTCCCAAGAAACATAACATGATCATAAAATATAACGTAAGCATAAGGGAAAGATAACATTTCCACATTGCAATAATAAAATATCATTTCAAGATATTGAAATAATAAATCCATTCTCAAAATCATTTTCAGTACCAAAATTCATAAAAAGAGTATATGGTATTTATTTTTCTTTTTAAAAACACTCAGGCTTGTTAAGGAAGCCAAAGATCAAATAATACTCGTAGTGGAGGAAAGGCCGTTGTAACCGCTTACATTAAAAAAAACATTCCATTTTGTCCTTTAGTAAAAGGCTTCATATAAATAGATTTCCTTTGAATGAAATGAAATGTCAAAGGGGTTTATACACCGTATAAAATAAAGTCGTGTATAAAACTAAATATGCCTCAATGAAAGGAGATTGAGACGAAGTCCCTTACCTCGTGTCTGACTTGACTCGATCATTATTTAATCTCTTGAATAATAAACTAAAGTTAATTTCTACTTTATTAAGAACCATTTTCACGTTTATTATTCCTTTTATATCACTTATTACCAAGTTATAAATATTATGTATTCATTTAAGTTAATAATGTCCATTTTGTCGATATTTGGTACTTCAGTCAAAAATGAACACCTTATATTTACAAGTCTTCCATGTGGTCAATAGTTCATTATATCCATAATGAAATTAATTATTTAGATATCATATATATAATTTATATCTAGTATATACATGTATTTATAATAGTACATAACATTTGGAGGTAAGAAATGAAATGTAATGTTCATGGAGACGGTAAGCCGTACGTACGCATGAATCCAACTTTCATCTCAATTTCATATTTTAATGGAATTAAAATATAATGATACGTAGGTATATTATAATTAAAGTATAAAATAATATATAATAACATTAACTCTATCCTTTATACATCCCACATAAGGCATTAACGAGTCACATCACATTGAGGGGGCGGTAGTCCACACTTCCTCAAATGAGATTATCGTATTTACCCACTATGGAAACCATAATGGCGTGATTTAAAAATGAAAATACAGAAGCATAAAAAAAACATAAACATAATATATATCATATATAAATACAGTTCCATCATAATGGCCATCATGAGAGGCGGTAAGA
Source organism: Viscum album (assembly GCA_963277665.1). Lineage (NCBI taxonomy): Eukaryota > Viridiplantae > Streptophyta > Magnoliopsida > Santalales > Viscaceae > Viscum > Viscum album. The sequence continues at coordinate 2,126,392,948 of OY728140.1, forward strand.
GGTAATATAGCAATCATCATTTCGTGAGGCGTTAGTTTTCCATCCGCAGAAACATTATGTTCTTCACCCATTAGATGGAGGTGTGTGTAAGTCTAGTTCAAATACTTCTCATAAAAACATACTAGTATATTGAGGATACTGTTGTTTCTATAAAATGAAGGAATAAAAAGATTTCAGTGTTTGGAGAAATAAAATAAAACTAAATAAAACAAAAGAATTTAAGAGAAACTGTTACCTTTAATTTGGGTAGCTTCCTTTGGTTTGAACCAAAAGGAATTATCGAAGTACATTCTTCTTAAGGTAAGGCTTATATGAGTAATAGAGGGATGCAGAGAGATTAATTAGGTAGCATTTGGATGAGCCGAATGTCTTGAGAGGTGTGTGGAATTGGATAGAAATGGTCTCCTTTTATAAGGGGGAGGAGGGGCTCTTTAGGAAAGTGGGAAAATATTATTTATTATATAATGATATTCGGTTTCTAGAGGTCCAAAAATCATTATAGTCAAATATAAGATGACTCATGGTCTAAATAAAATCATCCAATAATAATTGGATAGGTTTTGGATATTAGTTTAATCATTATAATCTTATTTATTTTAATCATTTATTAATGAGGTAAATACTGCATCATTATTGTGTCATGAATAATTTAATTTATTCGATGTCTAAAAATTATAAAAAAATTACTATCATGTAGGAAATATTTTTATATTTCTAATGAATATTTACAGACAAAAATATTCTTTATATAACACCATACAAAAATTAATTTACTAAAATATTTTTGTTTATGTCATTTTTGCCTTTACATTAAATTAATTAATCTAAAGTGTCATTATCATTCATAAGTGGATCCATGGGGTCACAAAATAGACCCAAGGATGCCCATGGTCGGACATTACTCATAAAATAAAGTTAAGACAAGTTTTAAGGTAATTTTGTATTATTATAATATTCGTTTTACATTGAATTACCCTATTTTCCTTTAACCGCGGTAAATAAAAGTCATAAGTTACTATTCACCAAAAATTATTTTCATCTTATTGAACCACATTTTACTAAATAATAACAACCATGTATGTCATATTTTCAAAATTAAATTCACAAAAGTGGTAAAACTTCATTTAAATGAAAAATTTAGTTTTTTAACTACTACTAAGTGGTTTCACTATTCATCAAAAAATTGATGTTTTTCAGAAAAATACAAAAAATTCAGCCTAAGATATATTTGATATTAAAAATTAAAAAATGATGTATATTTTACCAAATTATAAAAATTGAAGTTGCATTAATTAATTTAAAATTAATTACCATTGTTAAAACAAATAGCGTGTTTTTAAGAAACAAAAACTATCAAAAGATTGACACTTGTTTATGTCCAATTTCAAAGTGAAATTAATTACAATGACCAAAATTGGATTAAATGGTAAAAATATATTCTAATTAAACTTTAAAACCAATTTAAAAGATAATATATCCATATAAATAAATTATATTAAAACACAGTTTTGAATTAAAATACAATATTTTCACTATTCATTAAAAAAAAGAACTTTATCGGAAAAATTCCAAAAATTTACAAAAAGTAAATTTTGATGTACCCATTTTAAAGAAGGATTTTATTTGGTTATATAGGATTTATTAATGTGAGAAAAAATATATTTAAAGAATGTTCTCCATTAAAAGGCGGTAAATCGGCATTTTAATGTAAATTATGCTTAAAATTAGATTCATTCACATTTTAAGCCTCTAAATTTTTATTGGATAAATTTAAATACATTTAACAAACATGTATAATCATATTTTAGTTAGGTTTTTTCATTCCCACCAATACAACGTCTAGGTCTTAACTGCCATTTAAAATAATAATATTATATTATTAGTGTGCAACATAAGATTTCAAAGAAACCCATTGATGCGTATTGAGTACGCTATCGAACATAGCAACCCATTTAAAGTAAAACTAATAATTAATTCACAAAATTTAACAAATATGAAATATGTCTTATTCTTTATTTACCTGGGATGTTACATCCTTCCCCCCTTTTGGGAATTGGGTCCTCACAATTTCACTTTTCAAAATAAGTGGGAGTATTTATCCCTCATAGAATTTTCATATTCCTACATTGCCTCTTCAAATATATGGGTTTTCCAAAAAAACCTATTACCTGGTGAATTAACTTATTATGCAACACTTTATCTCTATAGTCAAGAATCTAGACTGGTTGTTCTTCATTAGAGAGATTCTCTTCCAACTAAACTACCTATGGGCTCAAAACATGAGATGGATCTAGTATATACCTTAGCATGATCGAAACATGAAAAACATTGTGTACCTTGGAGAAAATTGGTGGTAAAGCCACTTTTTACGCAACTGATATGACTTTCTCCAGAATTTCATAAGGTCCAATGAACCTATAACTTAACTTTCCCTTCTTACCAAAACACATCACACTTTTACAAGGAGAAACTTTGAGAAAGACATCATCACCTACCTAAAAAAAGATCCTTACTCTGGTTATCTACATAACCTTTCAGTCTGCTCTAAGCTATTCTCATGTGCTTCTAAATCAACTGAACTTTATCTGCTATCTCTTCTACCAATTCTGGTCCCATTAGCTTCCTTTCACATACTTCATCCAAAAAATATAGAGTTCGACAACACTTTCCATATAATTACTCAAATGGAGCCATCTTTATACTGGAATGAAAACTGTTACTATAAGAAAATTCAACCAAAGAAAGATGTTGGTCCCAACTTCCCTGATAACCCATCGAGCAAGCACGGAACATATCTTTCAATGTCTGAATGGTTCATTCTGATTTCCCATCTGATTGACGGTGAAAAGATTTACTAAAATTTAATTCAGTACCCAACAACTTCTGAAGGCCTTTCTAAAAGTTAGAAGTAAACCTGAGATCACGATCAGATACAATGGAGAGGGGAACTCCATGAAACCTGACTATCTCTTTAACATACAACCGAGAAAGTTGATCTAGAGAAAAAGTATCTGTAATAGGAAGGAAATGACCAGATTTAGTCAATCGATGAACTATAACCTAGATTTCATTATTACCTTGAGATGTCTTTGGTAATCCCAAAACGAAGTCCATGGATATATCTTCCCATTTCCACTGTAGCACTAGTAGAGGCTGAAGCATCCCTTTTGATAACTACCGCTCTGCTCTAACCTTCTGACAAGTCAAAGACTTCCCAGTAAAATCTGCAATATCTCTTTTCATTCCATCCCACCAGTAATACTCCCGAAGATCTTTGTATATCTTAGTACTACCAGGATGTACTGATAACGGGTAACTATGAGCTTCACATAACAACTCATTATTCAACTTTGAATTACAAGGGACACATAATCTCTTTCCAAATCTCAAAACACAGTCATTATCAATGTTAAAATTAGAAAACGTACCCTTCAAAACCAACAATACCTTTTCCTACAACTCACTGTCTTCTTTCTGCGCTTGATTTATTCTGTCTGATAGAGATGATTTTACTAACACCTGAAACAAAACAGAAGAATTTCCTACACCAACAACTTCTATGCCAAAGATCATCAAATTATAAACCAAAATATCTCATTCCAATCGTAGCATGGCTAATGAGAAATTACTTTTTCGAATCAAAGCATTATCCACTTTATTTGCTTTTCCCGGATGGTAATGGATCGTGCAATCATAATCCCTAATTAATTATAGCCATCTCCTCTGTCTCATGTTCAATTATTTCTAAGTTAATATATACTTTAAACTTTTGTGGTCAGTATATATTTCACATTTTACTCCATACAAATGATTCCTCTAAATTTTTAAAGAAAAAACAACAACAGCTAATTCCAAATCATGTGTAGGGTAATTTAACTCATGAGTTTTCAACTAACGTGAAGCATAAGCAATTACCTTATCATTCTCCATAAGGACACATCCAAGTCCTTTAAACAAAGCATCACTGTAGATAACAAACTCACCATTTCTGGATGGCAGTGCAAAAACTGGAGCATTCACCAATCTTCTTTTCAATTCCTGAAAACAATCATCACATTCTTTTATCCAAATGAACTTAACACCTTTTTGAGTTAACTTAGTAATTGGACTAGATAACTGTGAAAAATTCTCAAAAAACCTCTGGAAATAACCTTCCAAACCAAGAAAACTAGGGATCTCAGTCATATTTGTGGGTCTTGACCATTCTTCAACAAATTTTGTTTTAGCAGGATCAAAAGTTATGCCATTTTTAAACAATGTGTCCAAGGAAAGAAATTTATTGTAACCAAAACTCACATTTTCTAAATTTCACAAACAATTTATTTTATTTTAAGGTTTTCAAGTCAACCCTTAAATGAATTTCATGCTCCTATTTACTTTTATAATAAACCAAAATACCATTAATGAACACGAATACAAACTTATCCAAGAAATCACAGAAAATTATATTCATAAGATCCATGAATACAGCAGGTGCATTGGTTAACCCAAAAGGCATAACTATAAATTCATAATGGCCATATATTGTATGAAATGTGGTCTTTGGAATGTCTGCTTCCTTTACTTTCAACTGATGGTAGCCCGACCTCAAATCAATCTTCGAAAAATACTAAGCTCCCTAGAGCTGATCAAACAAATCATCGATATGAGGAAAATGATACTTATTCTTAACAGTGATGTTATTCAATGCTCTATAATCAATGAAAGTCTCATTGAACCATCTTTATTTTTAACAAACAATACAAGAGCACCCCATGGTGATGTGCTAGGTCGAATGAAAACTTTATCTAATAACTCATACAATTGCTTCTTTAACACTAAAAGTTCAATTTGATCCATTCAATAAGGGGGTTTTGAAATTGGCTTAGCCTCAAGAACTAAGTCAATAGTAAATTCAACTTACCGATCAGGTATAATACCAGAAAACTCATCAGGAAAAACATCAAGGTACTCATTTACCACTGGCACATCATTAATATGAATAGTTCCTTTGTTTTCAACAATATGTGCAAGGTAACATTCATTTCCAACTTTTACTAGTTTCTTAGCTTATTGATATGTTATCAAAATCAAGTGTTCATTTTTGTCTACAAACTGAAAATAATTCTAAAAATAAACCTCTTTATCTCGGTATTCAATCTTAACATGATAAACAGAAATCTAATCCATGCCCAAAATAACATCAAACTCTACTAGAGGTAAAACAATAAGGTTTTCAGGTAGATTCTTTCCTCACACAAGTACAATAATGTTCTTATGTTTTCTTTTTATCTCAGCATTTCCTCTAGGTGTTTTTACCTTAAGTTCTGTATTCATATCTTGATATGGAATTCCCAATTTACTTGAAAACTTCTTAGAAATGAAAGAGTGTGTAGACTGTGAATCAAACAACACATTGGCATAATCTGAACAAATAAACAGTGTACCTGATACAACTTCATTTTATGGCCCAACATCTACTAAAGTAGTTACAAAGGATTTCACCACCCCTTTATGCTTGTCGTGTGGCTAATTTTCTTCAGTTGAGTTCTTTGTTGGACACTTATTTGCATAATGACCCATTTCATTTCACTTAAAACATTTTACTGACTGTAAATCAGATTTTTTCTTACCATTATCCTGATCTTTTTCAGTGAAATTATGAGCCTTATGTCCAATTTTACCACATCAGTAGCACTTACCCGAATTCAAAAGACATTCCCCAGCCTGATTTTTACCACAATCTTCACAAATTGTAAACTTAAGTTTCTTACCATCAGACTTTTTTGAAGAGTTCTTCCCTTTCACCTGCCACCTTGACCTCTTATTCTGTTGTTTTTCAAAGAACATCTGATCATCATCAAACACCATTTCCACCTTCTCCCCACAACGAGCAAGTTTTTCAGAACTTTTGAACTCACGAGAAGCTAAAACCCTTTGATACTTTGGATTTAATCCTGAGTAAACTTGGTTGATTTTACTATCAAGATCTCGTATGAAATTTGGAGCATACCATGTCAGTCGAGTGAATTTTTCTTCATAAGAAACCAATGAGTCATCCTTCTGACTTAATTACATTAATTTTTTTCCATCCTAAGACAAACCACCTTAGGAAAATATTTCTCAAGAAACATACCTTTGAATTCATCGCAAACAAGAGCATCAATCTCCTCACCATCCTTGATATTTTTCACCATCGACCACTACTGATTAGCTTCACCTTTTAAATAGTAAACAAAAAGACTAACCTTTTGATGTTCTGAACAACCCATGATAAAAAAAATCTTTCCCGGTGCTCTAATCCACCCTTCTGCTAGCATCGGATAAGATGATCCTCTAAATGATGGGGGATGTTGCCTCATGAAATGCTCCACTACTGACATGTTCCTCTGTGGTTTATCTGTCTTATCTCGTACATGGATACCACCACCATTTATATCTTGATTCAATTTTTCCATCACTACAACACACTATTCTGTTCCGATTCCGACCATCTCAGGTTGCTGATTTGGAATGTTGTCTTCCTCCTGATGTCGTCCCAACATAGCTACCCCGTTTCCTCTACGGAAGAGAATTCTGAACATAGAAATATCTTAGGTGAAGCAACATGATAATATGTAAACGCTATATGATTTCAATATTAACATAAATTAATTTATGGATATTAATTTAACAATACCCTAACTCCTAAAGTTATCTAAACCGACCTTTGATACCAACTATAAGGACCCATCCTTAAACATTACATAATCTTTAATTAAATGAATAATTCTCATTGAGGATCTTTTTAGGTTTAGAGTTTTTGAGAATTAGGACATAACTATTTCATCTCAAAAGATTACAATGTAGCCACTTATACACAGTTTCCATTTTTTTCATAAAATTAAAACTCATGAAAAAAATAGTCATATCTAGTTCCAGGTTTTTGACAGCATGACTTTTCCTTGATCCCATCCTTGACCTTATTCATCTTTAAGTCCTGTGAAAACATTTCAAAACATGGGATGAGCATAAAAAGCTCAGTTATAAAACAAAGAATGAAAAAATTTGTTCATAACTACATAAAAAAGTTTAACTCTTTTACTTACCTCATGAAATCATAAGATTTTATGAATAACACATAGAAATCATAAATCATAAATGTAACTTGTGGCATCCATATCATACTTACATTATAGCTATCACAGCTACATAGGGAGTAACTTTGGAATACCCATCAGAGTATATTCCATAAATATCTTTGGAGAAACATTCACATTTTCCTCCGTCACATTACCCAATGCATTGGAGAGATATCTCGGGCTCACCCACCCTAGGTTTATCATGGAACCACCTATATACATAAATAATTCCCAAAAACTATAACATGATCATAACACATAACATAATCATAAAGGAAAGATAACATTTCCACATTGCAATAATAAAATATCATTTCAAGATATTGAAATAATAAATCCATTATCAAAATCATTTTCAGTACCAAAATACATAAAAAGAGTATATGGTATATATTTTTCCTTTTAAAAACATTCAGTCTTGTTAATGAAGCCAAATATCAAATAATACTCACAACGGCGAAAAGGTCGTTGTCCCCATTTAAGTTAAAAAACATTCGTTTTTGTCGTTTAGTAAAACGCTTCATATAAAAAGATTCCCTTTGAATTAAATGAAAAGTCAAAGGGGTTTATACACCATATAAAATAAAGTCATGTACAAAACTAAATATGCCTCAATGAATGGAGATTGAGACGAAGTCCCTTACCTCGTGTCTAAATTGACTTGATCATTCTTTAATCTCATAAATGATAAAATAAAGTTAATATATAATTTCTTAAGAAAATATTTTCAAGTTTATTATTCATTTTATTTCACTTATTACCATGTTATAAATATTATATAATCATTTAAGTTACTAATGTCCATTTTGTTGGTATTTAGTACTTGAGTCAAAAATGAACACCTTATATTTACAAGTCGTCCATGTAGTCAATAGTTCATTATATCCAGAATGAAATTAATTATTTAGATATCATATATATCATATATATCTAGTATATACATGTATTTATAATAGTACAAAACATTTTGAGGTAAGAAATGAAATGTACCGTTCATGGAGACGGTACGCCGTACGTACGCATGAACGATACTTTCATCTGTATTTATTATTTTAATGAAATTAAAACATAATTATACAATGGTATATTATAATTATAGTATAATATCATATATAATATCATTAACTCTATCTTTTATACATATCACTTAAGGAATTAACGTGTCACATCACTTTGAGGGGTCGGTAGTCCACACTTCCTCAAATGAGATTATCGTATGTACCCACTATGGAAACCATAAAGGTGTGCTATAAATGGAAAATACAGAATCATAAAGAAAACATAAACATAATATATATCATATATAAATACCGTTCAATCATAATGGCCACCATGATAGGCGGTAAGAGGTAATCTAACAATCATCATTTCGTGAGGCGTTAGTTTGCCCTCCACAGAAACATTATGTTCTTCACCCATTAGATGGAGGTGTGTGTAAGTGTAGTTAGAATCCATATCATAAAAACATACTTGTATATTTATGATACTGGTGTTTCTATAAAAAAATGGAATAAAAAGAGTTTAGGGGTTATAGAAATAAAATAAAACTAAATAAAACAAAAGAATTTAAGAGAAACCGTTACCTTTAATTTGGGTAACTTCCTTTGGTTTGAACCAAAAGGACTTCTTAAAGTGCCTTCTACCTAAGGTAAGGCTTATATAATGTGTATATGGATGTCAGGAGCTTAATTGGGAAGATTTTGGACGAGCCTAAAGGCTTGAGAGGTGTGTGGAATTGGATAGAAATGGTCTCCTTTTATAAGGGGGAGGAGGGGCTCTTTTGGAAAGTGTGAAAATATTATTTTATTATATAATGATATTAGATTTCTAAAGGTCCAAAAATTATTATAGTCGAAGATAAGATGACTCATGGTAGAAATAAAATCATCAAATAGGAATTTTACAGGTTCTGGATAATATTTTAATCATTATAATCTTATTTATTTAAATCATTTATTAATGAGGTAAATACTGCACCATTATTATGTCATAAATAATTTAATTTATTAGATGTCTAACAATTATAAAAAAATACTATCATGTAGGAAATATTTTTATTGTTCCAATGAATATTTATAGACAAAAATATTATTTATATAACACCATATAAAAATTAATTTATTAAAATCTTTTTGTTTATGTCATTTTTGCCTTTACATTAAATTAATTAATCTAAAGTGTCACTATCATTCATAAGTGGCTCCATGGGATCCGAAAATCAACCCAAGGATTCCCATGGTAGGAAATTACTCATAAAATATGGTTAGTACAAGTGTTAAGGTAATTTTGAATTATTATAATATTATTTTTACCTTGAATTACCCTATTTTCTTTTAACCACGGTAAATAAAAGTCAAAAGTTACTATTCACCAAAAAATATTTTCAACTTATTGAACCACATTTTACTAACTAATAACAAACATGTATTTCGTATTTTAGAAATTAAATTCACAGAAGTGGTAAAATTTCATTTAAATAAAAAATTCAGTTTTTATAACTATTATTAAGTGGTTTGACTATTCATCAAAAATTGAAGTTTTTCAGAAAAATACCAAAAATTCAGCCTAAGATATATTTGATATTCCAAATTCAAAAATTATGACTATTTTAATAAATTATATACATTGAAGTTTCATTAATTAATTTAAATTAATTTTCATTGTTAAAACAAATTGCGTGTTTTTAAGAAATAATAATTATCAAAAGATTGACACTTGTTTATGTCCAATTTCAAAGTGAAATTAATTCCAATGACAAAAATTAAAATAAATGGTAAAAATATATTCTAATTAAACTTTAAAACCAATTAAAAAGATAATCTAAGAATATAAATAAATTATATTAAAACATAGTTTTGAATTAAAATACAATATTTTCACTATTCATAAAAAATGAACTTTATCAGAAAAATTACAAAAATTTACAAAAAGTAAATTTTGATGTCCCTATTTTAAAGAAGGATTTTATTTGGTCATATAGAATGTATTAATGTGACCAAAAATATATTTAAATAGGGTTCACCATTAAAAGGCGGTAAATCGACATTTTAATGTAAATTATGCTTAAAATTAGATTCATTCACATTCTAAGCCTATAAATTTTTCTGGGATAAATGTAAATACATTTAACAAACATGTATAATCATATTTTAGTTATTTTTTTTCATTCGTTCTAGTACAACGGATAGGAGTTAACTTCCATTTAGAATAATAATATTATATTATTAGTGTGCAATGTAAGATTTCAAACAAACTAGTTATTGCGTATCAGGTAAACTATTGAACATAGAAACCCCTTTAAATTAAAATTAATATTTAATTCAAAAATTTTAATAAATATTAAATATGTCTTATTGTTTATTTTCTTGGGATGTTACCCTATTAGTAGGACAAGATCCATATTTCACTGAGCAATGAGTCCATTTTTCACTCCTCTCACAACTTAGTTATTTAGGTTGGGATTCCTCATAGTCATATAATATATGATTCATGGATAAGTGAGTGGAAAACCATTTTCCCAAATCCATTATGCAGATTCAATTTACTTTATTTCTTTGGTATCCCAATTTTTTGGGTCTCACACTTGAGTAAAACCTAAATAAAACACTATGAATAACAGAATAACATGATTAAATTCAACAATTACTTTCTTTCATTATAGAAGATAATCCAAGGGAGCTTATATTTGGAATGAAACTACCTGATTAAATGATTAAGGCCTTGATAAGTGTTGCTTTGGAAAGAATTTGACACTTAGTATTTTGAAAGACATTTAATCTCCCAATCTTATTTTTTGTTATTCACTTTAATTTATGCATTATTTATTAATTTATTTTTAATGTCGTTTTATCCAATAAATTAATATGTTAAACCCATATTAATTTGAAGCTCTTTACAAAATACATAGTTTGTGTTACTCACCCAAAAATAAAATCTAAATATATTTACACATATCAAAATACATCATATTTATATTGTAAATTAACTTTTAAAGTAATTTTTTAGAATTATATAAAATTCTCAATCTTCGAATGATTTTCCCTAGATCCATAAATAACTAACCCCACCTTTCCAAAATAAGGAATAAGCCTCAAGGACAATGGAAAGTATAACCCAATGTACCTATACCTAGTGATACTTATATTAAATATTTATTTAAACCTTGATCAAATAAATCATTAAAACTCTGCTTGATATGTTTTAAATAATTTCCTTTAATAAGATAATTAATTAGAATGGTTTAATTTAATAATTATGAAAAATTCATAATTTTATATATAAATTCCTATTATATTTAGCCTTATTTTTTAATTTATAAAGATTTTATAAATCAAACTAACAATATTAAAATAAACACTATATATTTAACTAAAAGTCATTCCATATAAGTTTTAAAAATTTAATATACAATATATAAATATTACATTTATAATAATTATATCCCATGAAATATTTATTGTCTCATGTTTTATTCCTATACAAATACAAAAAATTTATAAGCATTAATTTATCTAGTATATTAATCTATACATAATATTAAAATTATATGAACAATATATATATATGAATATATAATGGAATAAAAAATAAATAACATTTTTATTTATTATTCAAATGTGAGATATTTATATGAATATTTCCTTTTTATTTAATTATAAAAACATCATAGTTATAATGATTAACACATATATTTATAAAAAAATTGTAAACCATAATCATTTCTAACCAAAATAAAAAAATTTCATTAATTGGGATTATGCAATATTTTATGATTAACATGAGTAGTATCAATTGTTTGTCACCATAGGAGCTCTTGATAAACCTTAAATATCATTAATACTTATTAGGGAAAACCATCTATATATGGTAATCCATACATAAGTGAGTCACAAAAATCCTTATGCATAGAATAACCTATATGTAAGGGAATTCCTTTTGCAAAAGATAATACCTTATATATGAGAAATTTATTATGTATGGGATGGTCACAATTGGTAATATGAACTATATCTATATTTATGATTGGATACTTATTTTTTAAAAAAATAATAAACCCCTACATATTCATTAACCCATATTTAATATATTTTGTTATGAAAGGGTGGAAAAAGTATATATAGACGATTTACAATGTATGATATAATAATAATTATTGATATAAACTATATAATAATTATATATCAATAACAGTTTTTACAAAATTAGGGTTTTATTAACAGCTTATGATATCAAAAAAATTATATTACGATACTAAAAAAACCATGGTTTTCAATGTTTCATAATTTGTGAGATAAAGCAGTCATACACTATACTTAACAAAAATAGAATAATGATATCCAATATCATAAGTCTAAGTGATATGGTGTATTATAATCAACCACGAAATATCATGTATTATGATATGAAACCATGATGATTACGATACACATGTTATTTATAAAAACAATAAAGAACATGTTGATTCATTGACAAATGTGGCCTCGATACCACTGATGTGTTTTTAGGATCATAATATGATCAAAATAGTATAAGAAAACCATTAAAGTGTCTAATATATCATTAAAAAAGATACATATAGTATGAATAACTTTAAATATACACATGCATACCTAAATCATATAGAACTCCATCTTATGTTCTTCAATGAAGTATGCTTGATTGTGACGACTTAGTGACAACCAATTATGTCTTTCCTCCATAGGTTGTATACTAACAAATAGAATCCACATTCATAATGAGAGGAACCTTGAACACAAAAGGTGTAATTGTACATTCTCTATGATGATAAATGGTGAATTGGTATAAATAGATTTTTAGATATAGCTTATTTCAATCACACAGACTCAACATGGAGATCACATCCCTTTATATAGCCCCCTTTATTTAATGAAGGATGTAAAACATCGACTAATATTATATGACATTTGAAATATGTTACATTAATTTATTCATTTAGAGTTTGAATAATTTTTTAATATTTTAAGAATCATATCTTTTGTGTGTAGCCATAAATGAATCAACCCATTGATTCATAAATGTTGGCAAACCATGCGGAAGACATGGTAATGTCCATGAACATTATATCTAAATATGGGGATATTATACAATTTTATATCCCTATTATAGTATATTTACAAACGATAGCTTCTCATATGACTACTCTAACAAAGAAAGGTGTTAAATTCTTAGGCTTATAACAATGAAAAGAAACATTTCAATAATTAAATATAAGGTTAAACTTATCTTTTATTCTTATCTTAACTCAATAAGGTGAGGGTTTTTGGGTGTGTACTATGATGCATAATTAGTTAGAATTAGCTGTGATCTTATATTGGATCATCATGTAGTAGCATATGGTTTTAAGGAACTTCATCCTTATGAAAGAAACTACTATATTATTGATTTTGAAATATACATGGTGGTACAATATTTAAAGTGTAAGAGAAATTATCATTTTAGTGAGAGATTTATTGTATTAAGAAACCAAAATATCTTAAAATACATCTTTTCATATATGGAAATAAATATTAGGTAGTTTCACTAGGTGGAAAAAATTTATTCATTTTATTTTTAGATATGATATTCTCTTAGTAAATCAAATGACATTTTTGATTCCATCAGCTAGAAATTCTACCCTAAAAAGGACCAAGAGGTGAAGTAATAATGATTAATAATGTCACTTATAGCCATGAGTCATCTTGATGTGTTATAGGATCAAATATGGATACACCTACACAAAATAAATATTTTATCATCTATCTAGGAGTTTGTCAGGGACTCCTTGATTTAAGACTCGGATTGTACCATTATTCAAGAGAGACTTGATGGTGGGGAGATCTTATATGGATAGTTTGAATATTATCATTCATTTTTATACATCTATATAATACTCTTGGTACCCATAAACATGAATGAAAAGGTGATAATGGAGTACGATTCATCTATATTTATAGTATTACTACGAATCATGAAGATATACCATGATATTCATACCAATTTTGATGGCATGAAAGTAAAAAAGGAAATTATGAGAATTTTTCTTAATTGATTCACATGTCATTGGGTAAAGGTAGAGAATCAAAATCCTAAATGTATTCTTTAACCACATACTCTCCATATGTGTAAGTGGAATGAAACCATGATGGGTACTACAATCAGTTTTCCATGTTTATTTAAAGGAATAAGTGAAGTTTGGCTAATAATTCATCATGTAAAAAATGTGGATAAACTTTTTCTTATGAAATACGCATCATTTTTTGATGAAATAAAAATTTTTTATGTCATAAAGACCATGAATCTCCATGGAGTACTAACCAGTATAGTATTTGACATGTATCTATGGTACACATCTCAATTTTAATAGGAACTTCAACAAGCATTAGAGTATCAAATGAAATTGAGTACCACATTTCATCCTAAAATTGATGTCCATTCTGAGCAAACTATCTAAATATTGGAATATAGGATTAAATAAATAATTCTTGATTTTGGGGGTTTTTGGGAGGACCATCTTTAAATTACAAAATTATATTAGGAAATAATTACCTTTCATTTATATAGATAGATCTTTATGAGGTATTATATGGGAGTCTATTCCATTATTCAATTTTTCTTGATTTATATTAGAAAATATTTGATAATTTGGACTAGTTTTGTCAAAGAGTTAATAGAGAAGGTGAGGTTTATTTAAAATTATTTTGAGGATACTCAAAGCTATTAAATTTCTACGTTAACCTTCAAAAAAACCTCTATATTGTATGTTTTGTGATCATGTGTTTCTTAATGATTCACTAAGGTTTTTTCACTGACAGATGGGTAAGAAAGTTAAATTAACCCTTATATATTCTAGTAATTTTTAATTCCTTGAGAGAGTTAAGGAATTTTCTTATCTATTATCCTTACCTCAATTTTTTTCACCATGAACAATACCTTTCATGTTTCTTAATTGATGAGGTATATTCCCAAACTCACACACATGATCTGATATGATGATATATAGTTAGAAATTTATGTGTCATATTTGGAGAATCGCATTCATATTATTTATTAGAGTTATAAATTTCTATAGGTAAAAGTGATTCCAATCATTTGGATTAGGTGGAAACATGGAAATATCTAAGATGAAAACTTGCGGCTGTGAATCTAAGAGGAAGAGACAATGTCTATAGTTGTTTCCTTAAGAAGTTTAGTGAAGATTATTATGGAAGATAATATTTATGGTGAAGAGGTTATAATGTAAATAACCAAGATGAGAAATTATTATCTTTAAATGGGTTTCTATTTTATTTTCTTTATGTATTTTATAAGGTCTAGAATTCTTGATAGAGTTATAGAGGGGCTAGGGACCATTTCAAGAGAACGATCTAGATAGAGGGTGAGAATTCATCCTATTATAAAAACTCCCAATAAAATTATTGTGGATTTACACCATTATTTTGATGGATGATTAAAGAAAAAATCACCTCTTACAATGTAACTCTAGAAGGTTCTATTGAAGTTTCAATAGATACCTAATGGTTTTTCTAAACGGAAAGAGAGAAATTTTTATAGAAAAACATTAAAAACGTGTTATTTACTCCACAAAATAGAGTTTTCTTCTGTTATCACTAATTGGAATCCCATATCAGTCTCATGATATTCTAGTATCTTAAGGTTAAAATTAAGGATAAGGAGGAGATATTAAAGATATAATTTGTAGGATTTATAGAAAACCCATATATACAACCTATCTTATTTATTTAAGGTTTGGGGAAACTCCCTGATACCTATACATTTAATTCTACATTATAATACATGAGTAAATAAATTTTTATGATGATGAATTAATTACATTAATACAATAAAATTTCCCTCTCTAAAATTTCATTAGATAAATTTTTTATCAATGATAGCCAGTGGAAGTGATTCAAATATTTAATAATTAAACTATCTTATAAATTAAATGAACTATACATCATAAACCATTCAATATGATATAACCATATCATATAAAAGTTTAGTACATGATATTTTCATAATATATTTGTATATCATAAAAAATATATACCTAAATAGAAAAAAAATCCAACGAGCTTATAAATTTAGGGAACATCTTCTTCAATCTTTAATTTTAACTAAACCCTCATAGACTTAGTGTAATTTTACCTTATATTTTATTATACATAATATCTTGAGAAACCATATCTAAAAATACTTTTAGATTCCATTAATTGTTTTTATAAATCTAATATTAAATTCATTATGTTTCACATCTAATGAAATACCTTAAAAATATCTATCCAAAACTCCATTAATATAAACTCTAAAACACTTTTTTAGAATCTGTATGAGTTAAAATCAATCTACATTTTGTCAACCAGAAAGTGTGAACACACATAAGATTATATCATTGAAAAAAATATGAATTTTAGAATAAAGTATTCAAATAGTGTCCTCTACAAAATAATCAATAATACTCAAGATAAAAAAATAATTAGGATGATTTCCATCAAACACATGTATCTTTATAGCCATATCAACCTACTGCAACATATATAAGGATGAAATTTCATATGGTCCCTTTTTATATGAAATTTAATGAACATAGGACCAAGATTGTGTCAGTCCCATAAAGGAATCTCATACATTCATTATTCTCTATGTATATAGTCACCAAGATGATAAATATATCAAATGTCATTCAAATTTATGGATGATCCCATCACATTACCCTAACCTAATAGATAATCACATCCTATTTACACTCTAGGTATGCCTATAAACACCACCATTTTATCTCAATTTAGGGAACATATTTCATAATCAACATATGAGAGGAAAAATACTATATTGGTTATGTTACGACCAATAAACTAATCAATAACATAGCCAACCACCCATTAATATTCCAAGACTCAATTATTTCATATGAAAAAACCCATTTTGTGTCTCATTATCGTATTATTCATCCCAATATTATAATAATAGTCTTGGTAACCATAATTTTTTTATAACCAATAATACTCCATGAAGAACATTGGTAATGTGAAAAAATGATATGTGTATATTTCATTTTGTCTAATAAGATAAATTTTAAATTCATAAAATCCTTTAATAATACTTAACAAAAATATACATAAAAACATATTTAACATATTATTTATTATAGAATTCCAAATAATACATATTATTACTATAATTTTAGGGTTTTATTATTGTCATTACAACTCTATGTAATTACCACACAATCTCTATGTGACCATATGATAAAACGCTCCCACTATACTCCTTAGTGGGTGATATCTACGATGAAATCTAGTTTGAATAATGGTAATACTTATGAATCATATTGCTAATGAAAAACTCATAAAAAAACATTCAAAAAAAATATCTTTACAAATTACATTTTATGATGTTTTTAACTTCCATTATCTAATGAGAACTCCTTTTAAGTACATCATCGTTATCCTTAGAACCCTTTCTATACAAAAGTTTCCCTGAATGTGATATTTCACATTAAGTTATGACTTGTATAATACTTTATTTGTTAAAATTTAACTTATCTATGTATATACATAGTACCACTAACCAATTAGACACTATGTCCCTTTTATAATGTCATGATAAGATACACAAAACTTTTTTGTGTGGGAAACAACAATTAATTCCTTTTATTAGGAATATTTAACAAACTATTATTTCTATATTATATATGGTATTATATATGTTTGGAGTATTTTATTAATTTGAATATTATTATTTAGAACATGCCACTGAGGGTGGTGGGAGGAAATCCATAATATTTTAACAAATGTCTAGATAAACATGTTTATCCTAGATGAAACATTTTTGTCCTTGTTTTATTCTCAACGTGTGTTATAGAATCCGATCAATCATAAACCATGTGTATTAATTCATTATATCGTATTGTTTATAACAAAACTTTATTATTAAACAACGTATCGTAAGAGAAATGGGATGAAGATACACATCCTTTATTGTAGATCCATATGAGATTTAAATATTCATTTATATTCAACTGTTTTATGTAGAAACTCTTTTCTTTATCATTTGAATACAAAATAAAATCTCCATCAAATATTACATTGATATAGAACTCCCTTATAATTTTAATACTTTTAATGTCTACAATTAGTATCAAATAACCTTAAAAATCAAACAATTAATTTCCAAAACATCGGTATCTATCATGAATATTACATAGAGTTTTACAATCTACTTTAGTTATCTTAGAAAATTACATCATATGAAAACATTAATCCTATTTATAGATAAATATAGTTTTCAATGAAATAAAATAACTATTTGAAAAAAAATTTGGACTCTACAACTTACTTATATTATTTTATTTTATACTCTTATCCACCTATACTATTCATTCAACATTGGAATTTAGACATCCCATTCCCAATTTTTTTATTCTAAACTCTCTGAGAATATTGGTTCAAATCCTCTTAAATTCTTTCGGATTGTTTGAAAATTTAGAAAAATAAAAACAAATCGAATTCCATATCTAGAATAATTCTTCATGAAACATTGAGTGAATAATACTATATTTTACATAATAATCTAGATTTATTTGTTGAAATAATTCAATATTTTGTTATTTAGGATGGTTTTGATCAAAAAAATATAATTTATTTTGTATAATAACTTTTCTTCAATTACTTATATTATAAGTTGGTTACATTAATATTATCCTTTTCATGGATTAACCTTAAAGTTATGTTTAATAATGGTGACGTTACTTATCTATAATGGAAGATTTTATCAGATGAGTGTCATTTTTTAAAAGAATTTAATAAGGAAAATTTTAGGTGTTATCCCAGTAAAAGTATGAACCCTTGTTAATATCCATAACAACCATTATTAGTCCAATATCTTTATTTCCCTAGAAAATGATCCCACCTTTGTGTTACTCTCACCACTTAGTTATTGAGGAAGAACATTTTGAAAATCATATCATATATGTCTCTTAGATGGTTGAGTAGACAAATATTTTCCCTATATATCACATGAATAAACTAAAAACCATTTTTATAATATCCTAAAACTTAGGGTTTCTCTGTATAAGTGTAAATCGAAGCTCATATCAATATTTGGTTATATAACTCTTAGGGTTATCTTTTTTCCATCATGCCTTACATAATATAATCCAAGATACCCTACTTTTGAAGAACCTACATAGTTGAATGCTTGAGGTCTTGACATGTGTTTGATTTTGAAGGAATCCAACACTTAGTATTTTTAAGGGGATTTAATCTCATTGTCATATCTTATGTATTATATATATATATTCATGTTTATTATTATTTATTTTATAAACCCACTATTTTAACCAAATCAATCTTTTCAAACAAATATTGATGTTTAAGTCTTTACATAACACATAAAGAATCTACATCTAATGTAGAAAGCCTAGTATTTCAATACCTAAATATAAAATTATCCATATTAATTAACATGTTTCTCTTTATATGGATGTATGATAATCTATGGAAGTAGTTTGAACACCTAAAAAGTAAATAATTCATAACAATTCATAATAAACACTGTATATCTATGAATAAAGTAGAGAATAAACAGAACAAATGAACAATTAAAAAAAATTAAACATGAGATAAACATTTATGTTCAGTTCATAATTAAAACCAATTATAAAAAATTTATAATTTTAGATATTCATTATGGAAAATCCATAATTAATTAAATAAAAAATTATTATATTTATTATTAATAAGAATGCTTTTATATTATTTATTAAATGAAATTTATTTAAACATATGATATTATATGAAATATACACTATTTAAATTCTAATTTCTATTAGGTAAACTATTTATGTAATCTAAATATAAGATATTAAATATTATTTAAACCTTATTAAATCAATCATAAAAACTTATTTTGATCTAATTTAAACAATTTCTCAAATTAGACTTTTAATCTGAACAATCCAAATTATGTAATTAAAAACAATTCATAATTATAAATATATAATACTATATATTTTTTCAATAATTGTTAAATTTATTATAATTACCAATAATATTATCATTGTAATATCCTTTATTATTATATAATTGATTCATTTTTATAAATTTATTATTATATAAAGCACATGCACGACATAATAAAACCAACAACATGTTATTAAATTAATCCTAATATTACATTTAGAGAATAAATATAGGCATAGTAATTGAAAATATTATAACGAGGTAAAAAATAAAATATAGTATAACTATAACATAAAAACATTTATATTCTCGATCCACAAAATTATCCACACTCACTAACAAAACTATATAAATAAAACAAAATACTAGTAAAGAAATATTCATCTTGAAAATAAAAATATAAATAATATTTAGAGAAAATATAAGTGAATGAAGAATGGATGAAATATGAGGTATTTACAGAATGTAGGGAACCCATATGAGTGTTATAAAGCTAACCATTGGAATAGTAATATAACTACTGGAATAATAATTTGACTGTTAGAGAAGTAATCTAATTGTTTGAAATAGTGACTAAACCATTAAAATTTCATTCCCTTCTATAGAAGTGTAAAATAATATTTATTTATCATATAAAATGAAAATCTGACATATTTATATAATAGTGCACATAAATAAATGTTTTAAAAATGACAAAATAAGTGTTTTATTTTTATAAAACATATATGTTTTATTTTATATTTAATTAAAATTATAATGTTTTGAAATAAAATTATTTTCATAAAATGTGTTTATAAAATAACATTTATATGAATTATAATTATTATATAATTTTATGATCCATAAGTTTTTTTAAGGGTAGAAAATTTGATCATAATATTAAAATTAGTATTTTCCAAATAAATAAAAATTTTAATTAAAAATTAAATTTATTATATTTATATATTTTTTTTCATAAAATGGTTTACATCTTTGGATTGTATATGTATAAAAAAATTTATATTTATTTTTTGGGAATATTTTTAATGTTGTTGATTTTTTTCTGAATAGTGAAATATGATAAAATAGGATATTTGACATTATAAGTTAAATACATGATTAATTTCATAAGGTGTTTTTTTTAAGAAACAATTAGTTTAAAGTCTAATTAATCATTTAATGTATATATTCATAATATTCATCACTATTGGATGTTTTGAAGAAAAATAAGAAACTAATGAATATAATATTAAAAAAACACCCATCTCCTTCCCTTATAAATACCTCAAATCACCACCCCTTATCCTCACACCCTTTAAGACATGGACATTACCCAAAAACTACAAAAATATATTCTCATATCTCTTTACACATCACAAAAATACTTGGTATCACTAAACTCCATTCCAAAGATCCTTAAGGGGTCGTCAAAAATGATTAAACAGAAGGAAGAAATAAACTATCAACAAAATATCTTTCAGTTTAAATCTTATTCTGACACAACCATATGAATTACATCCACCAAGACATAGTGACATAACTAGACTAACTATACTAACATGTTATTATTATGGTGGAATATCCATCTCCTACTCTCCCTTAAATTTATTCTAAAATGAAAACGTTGTTCATAATATAGTCGGTTCATCGCCTCCATGAACAACATACATTATTTTTTTCAAAGGCCATCAAGAATGGTTATAGAAATATTATTATTGCTGAATATTATGATAATATGTATATTATAACTTATTTAATTATTATTTGAGGTATTAATAACCTTTTAATTAAATAAAACAAATATAGTTCATGATGGTCAGTAAAACCACATAAATGAACTAACCATATAATGATAACTTTTATACTAAATGAATCATTACTATTACATAACACCTTTGAATATTTAGGAAAATTTAAATTTCTATAATTGCATGATTTTTTTTAATTTCAGTTCTGGATTTCTAGAACCATTTGAAAATCACTTCAATAATTATCCACAAGTGATCTAGCCATTGAAACCTGAAACGAATGCCCTCAGAACGAAAAAATTAAAAATGATATCTCATTGAAATGGTTAAAAATTAACATAAACTATTTAAATTAAATCATGTATATATATATGAAAATATTTATGAATTAAGTAATTAATTAATATTATTTTATTATTTATGATGTTAAGTGAAAGTGCATAATGATTTTGGAACCTAAAGTAAGGGATATCTCTAAACCACCCTATTTTCTTTTGGTTATTATTTATCTCTCATTACCTCATTTTATCTATATATTATTCATATATAATTATTTTATATTCTATATATATCCTAAAAATATGAAACAATTTTAATTAACATTTTTTTGTTAGGGATATTAATTTATTAATGTTTACCATATCAATTTCTTTCGTTAAGAAAATACAATTAAATGGAACTTTTATGTTTTATTTCATATTTAAAGTACCACTAAATGAATTTTTTTAAAACATACATGGTTTATAAAAATAATAAATTATATATATAAAACCTATTTAGTTCCTTTCTGGTTTTATGGAAACTTTTATTCTCTTTCCCTCTTTAAAAAATCATTACCCTTTTCCCTACAACTGAAATTAAGAAATATATTCCCAATGAAATTTATCTACTCTCTTTCAAGTCTTTAATTTACTCAGACATAAGTTTCCATGGAATATAATAAATTTTCACATATTTTAAATTAATAATTATTTAATCCCTTATTTAATTTAAATCATTATGATATTTTATCTAGTTATTCTAGAATATTAGATTTTGCAACCAATTTCTTTCTATGGGTATTTCCTATATTTATGTCATATGTTTGATTTACTTTATGGAACACATATGAATGTACATATTATGATGGGATCACCCATATATAAACCTAATATTTTAGTTAAAGATTATATACCAGGATATGATATGTATAGGGTAAGGGAGTAAACCTAATCCCTGATGGGACTCTTCCCACCATGTGATGTTGTTTTGGTAGTTATCCTTGACTTATTCTTATTTCATGTTTTATATTGTATCCAAATTCCTCCGTTTCCATTATCTTATGATTCCATAACTATTTAGAGAAGTTATTCCATATTTTTATTCATTTCCCATTTCTTTTATGATATCATGTCATTCCATTTGAGTCATATGCTATTCCTCTTTACTATGTTTATTACCTTTCTAGGATTTTTATCTCCCCCATTTTATTTATTTACTACCTAGGTTTCTTATATAGGTTTAGGATATCAAATTGATTTTGGATATCATTATAGTGATTAAAATAAATAAGTTTTATTTTAATGTCATGTATTAGGAACCTAGTATCTCAAATACCCTAGGTATCTTGATCATTGGGTTGTGTTTATTAGATAGTTATGTTAAAAATCATGTAATAATATGTGTAAAAGTATTGGGTCACTATATTTGGGATCATAGTAAGTACTAGTTATTTTTGGGGATTATAACAACAATACATTATTAAAAATCCTAGGGTGAATTCTAATTATAGGAAAATACATTGAAATTTTGGTGAAGTATAGAGCGAGTGGTTTAAAATAAATTAAATCCCTTTATGGATACTATAAGTGGATATGGATCTGGAATAGATGTACATAGGGGTAATAACCCGAAAAGGAATCATTGG
Organism: Viscum album; assembly: GCA_963277665.1. Taxonomy (NCBI): domain Eukaryota; kingdom Viridiplantae; phylum Streptophyta; class Magnoliopsida; order Santalales; family Viscaceae; genus Viscum; species Viscum album. Next base: position 2,126,416,640 of record OY728140.1, read on the forward strand.
TCATTAACTCGATTGGTACCTCATGCATCATAAAGAGCAATTTCTATAAACATGATTGGACACTCCTATGAGATATTATTAGAAAAATTCACAAACTTTTTATGATCCATTAAAAAGGATTTTAATAGATTGTTGGATTAGAAAAATAAATAGTAAAATTACCATGGATAACCTATATTGTAACCTAGAGGCTCATAAGTTAGGATATACATGTATTATATAATTTATTCATTCCATGTTCATTTTTTACCATTAATATTTTGAATATTTTAAGTATTCCACCCCTTATTTTATTTTTTTGTTAATTATGAGAAATAGGAGGAATCATGCCAACAAAAAATGTCATAGATAATGTGATGAATACCTTAATGAGTTAACTATATGTATGTGTGAGGGAGATTGGAACTTCATGGAAGTACTAACTCAATTGATCCATGTTAGGAATAATAGCTTGAATCATGTGGAACAACCTATTTATCCTAATGAAGAGAAAGTTAAAGTTGATTAATTTATATGGAAAATGAATCCTATCGTTATTGGATCTTTTTATCCCCTTATAAAGTAATAATGGATTAACTCCATTGAGAATATATTCTCTATACTCTAATTCTTGGAAGAAGAGAAATTCATACTGGTTGATTATTACCTAGAGAAAGAAGATGAATAGTGGTGGACACTAATTTAGAACATGAATCCTAAAGTGGAAATTGTTTCCATGGAATTGGAAGGATTCAAGAAAAAAATATCAAAAAATATTTTCCCCAAATTATCATTTTTAAAATATAATGGGAGTTATTTGGGATAATGTATAATGAATATGAGTTTATTGGGGTGTATAATTCCAACTTTACAACACTTTCATGGTACTCCGTCGTCTTTTTAAGCAACATTAAAAATAAGGTGGACCACTTATTTAATTAATTAATATAAATTCTGTGTAAATATTTGGCGATTTGAGACATTGATATCTATAAAGAGATTGTCTATTTTTCCCTTAAGGTATTAATAGAGATTGATGACTCCCAATATCCTCATGGGGTTTGTGATAAATAGATGTTTTTAATTTAGATGGATCAATGGATAAATTACATGGTGGAAGGAGAACTCAACTTCCCTCATGTCAAAAGAGTGGGAAAAAGTATCTTAGAAATTTTCTCAAGGGAATTTGGAGATTCTTTAAGTATGTAAAAGGGGGGAATCATGCTTATAAATGATTAAAGGAGTTGAATAATCCCATTAATGATATTGAAGAATGTAAGGTTATGATCAATACACAACTTATAGCATTGTGTTTGATTTTAAAGGAACACTTGAATTATTAAATACAATGCCCTAATCCAAGGGTTGTTTGAGATAATTTATGATAACAACCTCCAATTCCTAGAGACAAATAAAGGGATTATGCTATAAATAATAGTGATGTGGATTTTAACAATGATTTGGTTAAAGTTTTTCTAGATATTCATTTAAGAATGATGAAAATAATATTTGATTTTAGTTATATACATTCTTTTACATATTTTACATTTAGTATAACTATTCAAATACCACCTCAAAACATGAGGGATGGTTTATATTTAAGAAAAAAATAGAGAAATTATTTCATCCTAATTATGTAACTCCTTTTTAGTAATTTTTTTATTGACTAAATCACCAAAAAAAAATCTTCCCATAATTCCTTCAGTTGAACTTTATTTTATATTGGGCATGGATTGTCTATCCTTATATGAATCCAATATAAACTATTGAAAGATGTAGATCAATCTTCACATACGGATTCATCCTCTAATTTTTTATAAGTGAAAGGTTGAAAATAAATCTAAATTGGAATATTGTTCTCAAGAATTAATATTATTTCCTTATAATCAATCATATCTTACTCAAATGATTGAGATAAATGAGAGAATCGTGACCATTTTAAGGGACTATACTGTTATATTATTTAAAGAGATTCCTATTTTTTATCATGAATGATATGTTTATTTATCAATTTAACTCATACATGGAACCCTTCCCATATCCAAGACTCCTTATAGAATGACCACCATCGAGTTGGAAGAACTATAGGTGTATTTACAAGAGAATCTAGGTAGTGGTTTTATACACCCAAGCACTTCACTATGGGGGCGTATTACCACTTTCTTAATTAATAAGGATATGTCAATGTGCCTATGCATTTATTATAATGAAATCATTAAAATCCTGATAAATAAAAGGCATCCCAATCCAATAATTTATAAATTATTCGATCAGATCTCTAAGGCTTACCTTCAGACAGTGTACCACCAATTAAATGTGAAGAGGGAGGATATTCCCAAAAAAAATTTCAAAAAAGGTATGGACATTATGAGTTCATATTGGTTCCCTTTAGACTCAATAATTATCCAAAAAACATCATGAACATAATGAATATAATATTTTGATATTACCTTGAAAATTTTGTGATAATATTTATAGATTATATTATGATATACTATAAAATTATAGTGGAGAAATTGGATAATTTTAATATTGTGGTAATGAATTTTTTAAAGGATAAGCATTATGAAGAGTAAAATAAATGTGAGTTTTGTATGGATGAAGTATCATTTTAGGGTTATTTTTTACTAATAAAGGGATATCTATGGACCCTTCTAAGACATTGGTTTTTGAGGAGTGGATAACAACAGTATATATAATAGAGACATGTTGTTTCCTTAGGCTAATGGGTCCTATAAATGATTTATGATGAAATTATCCTGATTTTCCAACGCACTAACCCTACTTAATTAGGCAGGATTAAATTTTTTTCTGGACCAAGAAATACAAAGACAGATTAGAGGAGTTTAAAAAGAATCTTATCACTACAGTAATACTCACACTGCCATCAAGTGGATAAATTTTTTGTGTTATAAAATGATGGTATAAAGATAGTTTTAGGCTATGAAATTATGTAAAATGATAAATTCATAACCTATAACTCAAGGCAGTGGAAAATTTATGAGAATAACTTACAACATATGATATGTAGTTTTCTGTATTGATCTTCACATTAAAGATCTTGTGGAATTATCTCTATGGAGATAATGGTGATATATATAAATATTACAAGTGCCTAAAGTATATATCCATCCTATTAAAGAAAATAAATTGGACTATTCTCTAATTAGAAAGGATCATTCAACCTTATTCATGAATAGAATTGAGAAGGATATGATCATCTTAGATATCTAATTGATGGATATGGTAATAATACATAAAAGAACATCATAATTTATTTCTTGAAAGATGGATCAACCATATATTTTGTATAAGATAAAATATGATAAAAGGGGTGATTTGAAAATTTAAAATAAGGTGGAAGCTATAAGAAAAGGTAAATCCTTAGTATTTAAAATTGATGAGGAATAGGTTGTAATATTTTGGTCATGAATATGTGTAGCATAAAATCCAGAGGTAAAGAAAGAGATATTGAATGATTCACATAGATCAACCTTATCTATCCACCTAGGGATCATGAGATATATCAAATATCTACAAGAACAATTGGTTTTACAATATGAAGAATGAGATCATAGGATATAAAATAAAGATACTAGTATTCCAAAAAGTGTAGGTAAATTGAAAAAGGTCTAAGGGGATTATACAACCATCAACTATACCTATATGGAAATGAGAAAACATCACCATAGCCTATGTCATTGGTCTTATGAATACTTCAATAGGAAATATTTCTGTATGCATTGTGGGGTATTGTCTTATAAATAATGATCATTTAATTTCTATTCCAGAGGACTTATCACTCGATCAACTTACATGTATTTATATTAGGGAAGTAGGGATTCTACATGGAACACCACTATAAATTGTATCTAATAGAGATACAAGTTTTACATCTACATTTTGAAAAAATTAACAACATTAAATAAAAAATTAGTTGAACTTCAGTAAGGATTATCACCCAAAAAATGATGGTCAATATGAGTAGAATACCTAGAAACTTTTGGACATGTTGAGATCATGTTTTATTGAATTCAAAGAAGGTGGGAATGACATCTTCTTCTGGTCAAGTTCCTATTTAGTAATAATTCCCACTAAAGCATCCAAATGGGTCCATATGATCCCCTTATGGGAATTGATAAAAAAAATAAGAATATTGGGATGACATAGATGAACACAAGATGATGGTATGAGAAATATTTAATGAAATGGTAGAATAATTCAAAACTATTCAAAAACACTTAATAGAAGATTATAGTCAATAAAAACTCTATACTGATACAATTTAGGATACCTGGAGTTGGAGGTTATAGATAAAGTGTTCCTCAATATATCTCCATGGAAGAGAGTCATGATATTAGGGATGAGGGGAATGTTAAGTCCCAGGTACATTTTCCCCTTTGGGATTTATAATCACATCAAATCTATTCCCTATCAACTAACACTACAACCAATGCTGTATCATGTACATGACATGTTCCATATATCCCTATTGAGTAAGTAAATAACAGATCTATCACATGTACTGAATTTAGAGATGGTATATCTGGAAAATGATCTCTCTTATGAGGAGAAACCAATAGAGGTCTCAGACCATAGAGACAAAGTTATATACAAAAAAATAACTAAACAAGTCAAAGTATTATGGTAGAACCATAAGTATGATGATGATATATGGGAACTATAGGAATAAATGAAATATAAGTACCCTCATCTATTTAGGGGGGGAAATTATTTTTTTGAATGAAATTTATTAAGGGAGAGAATGTAATGACCCAATTTTTTTTTCAAAATAATTTCCCTTCATATTATATAATTGTGTTATATTTAGTAATTTAGGATTATATAGAGCACATGTTCCACATGATATAACTAGTAAAATTTTATTATATAAAATTGAGCATAAAATCAAGAGAATAAATATATTTATATGAATTGGAAATTATAAAATGGAACCAAAACAATAAAACAATAAAACAATAAAATAATAAAAATATAATATAAAAATTTTCATCTTCTAAATCCATAAGAATAATAATAACACTTTATAAATGAAACAAAATATTATTATTGTAACATTCATTTTGAAAACGAAATATATATATATTGGATATATAATATAAGTGAATAAATAAAGAATGAGATATAAGGTACTTATAAAATGTATGGACCCATATTACCATTACAAATTTGAGCATTAGAATAGTAATATGACTATTGGAATAATAATCTGACCATTAGAAGAGTATCTTGGCCATCATGAATAACGGCTTGACTGTTAGAATAGTATCATTACTTATAGAAGTGTAAAATAATATTTAGTTGTCTTATAAAATGAAAATATTAAATATTTATATCATTGTACATGTAAATAATTGTTTTAAAAATGATAAAATAAGTGTTTTTATTTTTTAAAACATATAGGTTTTATTTTCATTTTCATAACAAAGATAATGTTTTGAAATAAGGTACGATATCTCTCTAGGACACCCAATTTTTTAGGCGATGATTTATCTCTATTTACCTCACATTTTCTATCTATTCTTATTATATACTTCTTATATATATATTCTATATTTATTTACTAAACATGTATACCTAGTTTAATTCACCTATCCTTATTGGGGATATACATGTTTTAAAGGCCCCCTAATCAATTTCTTCCATTATGAAAAATTGATTGAATGAAACTTATCTGCTTTATTTCATATTTTCAAGCACCACTAAGAGAAATGTTTTAAAACATACATGGTTTATAAAAACACTCAATTTTATATGGAAAACCCTTTGGGTTCTGTTATGGTTCATGGAAACTAGTTTTCTCTTACCCTATATAAATAATCTTTACCCTTTTTCATAAAACCTAACTTAAGAGGTACATTAAAAATGTTGGTTATCTACTATTTTTCACATATTTACTTCACATAGATATAATTTTTCATGCAATATGATTATTTTTCACCTATAAACATCCAATAATTATTTAATACATTATTTCATGGAAATCATTATGATATTACCTCAGTTTATGATATATGATAAGCTTATGTAGCCCATTTCATTCCATGGGTATTTATTATGTTTATTACCTTTTCTTGGTTTCAATATGTGGCATTGAAATACATGTACATGTTATTATGGGTGTCCCCAAATATCAATCCATTGAATTAGATAATTCTTATGTCCCAATAAAAGATATATATGAGATTTGGGAGTAAAATTAATTTATGATGGGTCTCTATCGACAATGTGAGGTAATATTGGAGGTTAGTCTTGACATATGCTTATATCATGTTTTATGTTGTTTCTACATTCCTAAGTTTCCATGATCTTATGATACTATCTACTTCATGTCATATTTCAATATGTATATTTATAAGTATTTTCTTTTATGATATCACGTTATTCCTTTGACTCGTTTGTTATTCTTTTTATCATAATTTTTACCTTGCTAGGTTTTTTAGCTCACCCCTTTTGTTTATGTTTTCCCTAGGTTATACAATGAATTTTCAGGAGATCAAAGGGACTTAAGAGCTCATTATGGAGATTAAAATAAAATCGTTTTATTTTAGTTTCACTTTGATGTATTATGTACCATGTCTCCCAAAGATACTAGGCCTCTCAATATTTTGGTTGTGTTTATTGGATATTTATTTTCAAAGTCAAGTAATATTATATGTAAAAGTATTGTGTCCTTAAATTTATAAATGATTTATAAATTACCCTTATAATTTATAAATAACACACAATTTCCAAAATTATCAGAAATAATATATTAATTGGAATGGTGTTTAATATTATCATTTAATTTTATTGAATAATTATTTAATAAATGATTAAAAAATATAATTAATTAATTATAAAAAATTTATAATTAATTAATTTATAAAAAAATTTATAAATTATATAAATATTACAAATTTCATTTCATGAATTTTTTTAAATATTTATTTTTTAACACATAACATAAACATAACATTTTAATTACATATTATTGAGTTTATAAAAAATTTTATTTTTTAAAACATAGAACAGATGTTATGTGAATTGTTTTTCATTTTTAACAGTTTTTAATTTATTATTGTTATTTTATTGTGTGAAAAAAGTTAGTTAGCTATATAATTAAATGGAATTTGAGAGATCATGAGTTTGAGTATCCCTGAGTGTATGCAAGTGTTTTCATTTTAATTTTATTTTTCAATTTCCAAATCGATGTAAATTATTATTATAATTATTTTAATTTCTAGGATTTAAGCATAATTTTTTACTAAGGCATAATATCTTATCATCATTACATGTAATGATATTTTATATTAAAATAATTCATTATATTTTAAAAAGTAAATTTTAATTTAAAAATAAAATATATTATAACTTAATATTAATAATATTAATTTTTTTTGAAGGTGATAATGAACCACAATTGGATTAATATAGAGAGAATAGGTGAAAAATATGATAAATGAATATATTTGTTTTATGAATTTATAAAATTGAATTATAAAAATCAAGAATTGATTTATTTTCCATGCATGAGATGTTTGAATATGATAAAATAAGGATTTAAAAATGTCAAAGAACATTTAATTTGTGATAGGTTTAATCTAAGTTACACTTTTTAAATATTACATTGTGAAATAGAAGAAAATTTATTATCTTATGATGAAAATTCTATATTTAAGGTGATGGAGATATTCCCTAAATCTATTGTAAATCATGTGATACTTTTAACAATATCATACTGTATAATATGATCATGTCATTAGGTATGACGTGCATAAATCCAAGAAATATCATATTAGTTGGTGTTGTATGGCATGATATGAAGATATCATTCCCCTACCTTGGAAAATTATACTATACTATATAGATATATCATAATTCCATGATGAATCAAAATGTATTACTCACATTGTTGTCTTATGATTTATTTTTCTTATTGAACTTTAAAATTTAATGTTTCAGTAATCTTATACATTAGTTTTCATTCATTATAATGTTTTATATGAAGAACTGTATGAGAAGAATCTGGAATACATTTAATTGTTAAATTCATTGTGACCAAACATTATGAAATGTTCAATAAAATTTCACGAAGGCTCTAGAGTGTCCCAAAGCCTATATAAATAGTCTGAAACCATGGAGATGGTGTTAGAATCATTCTTTTTATTCTCCCTAAAATTTGTCAATATCCTTCATCATTTTCCACCCGAGACATTAAAATATCACGATTGGATTGATAATCCCACCTAAACATTGGGTGATTCATGTCATCCAATTAATAAACCATAGAGGAAGGAGTCTTTTGCCTGCTTCTCAAGGATATTAATAAACACCTATATAAGAGAAAAGATCCATCCTTCATTAGTGTAAATACCCCTCCCTCTAAAGTGAACCCCTCATTGGATGAAAATGAGAGAAGGGAGATGATGACTACCTGTAGAGACCCTAAGATTAATGTACATGGAAATTACAGTCACTACTGGAAAACTAACCTTTACCAATGGTTTGGAACCGTTGGTATAGGCCTCCAAACCGTTGGTATAGCCTATACCAACGGTTTGGAGAACCGTAGCCAAGTAAGCCGTTGGGATAGGTCTATACCAACGGTTTTCCAAAAACCGTTGGTATAGACCTATATCAACGGTTTTGGAAACCGTTGGTATAGGTAATACGAAATCTATACCAACGGTAATGGAACCGTTGGTATATAAAATCCAAAAATAAAACATCCGCTGGGATTTGATCCCAGGACCCCTCGTTTATAATCGAACGACTTAACCACTAATCTAACATCACTTTGTAAACATAATTTCATAAATATATATATGTATTATCATAATTATTTAAAATTTTGATTCATAAAATGTTCTCGGTTAGTAGATCTGGAAAAAAATTAAAGAACCTATCCCAACGGTTTTCAAAACCGTTGGGATATCCCTTTCCCAACGGTTTTAAAAACCATTGGGATAGGTTTGGGTGGGATAACCCTTTCCCAACGATTTTTAAAACCGTTGGGATAGGTTTGGGTGGCTTGAAATGAATGTTGGCCGAAGGTTGATTTTCCTCCTCCCTTTCCCAACGGTTTTGGTGAACCGTTGGGAAAGAGGAGGGAAAGAAGACCCTTTCCCAACGGTTCACCAAAACCGTTGGGAAAGGGGACTCTTTCCCAACGGTTTTGATGAACCGTTGGGAAAGAGGAGGGAAAGAAGACCCTTTCCCAACGGTTTTGATGAACCGTTGGGAAAGAGGAGGGAAATAAGACCCTTTCCCAACGGTTTTGGTGAACCGTTGGGAAAGAGGACTCTTTCCCAAAGGTTTTGATGAACCGTTGGGAAAGGGGAGGGAAATAAGACCCTTTCCCAACGGTTTTGGTGAACCGTTGGGAAATGGTAGCTATACCAAGGGTTTTTAAAAACCGTTGGTATAGAAGTGTTGGGAAATATCATCTTTCCAGTAGTGAGTACTTTTTCGGAATACTTAGTACATAACAAAAACACACACACACAAGGACCGTAATAGTTTAGTTTCTTTGGAAACTCGGAATATAATCTTCTAATCGTGGTGAAAGATCTTCAACATCTCCCATAAAGATCTTCCTTTTTTTACCTAAAACATTTCTTTATATCCTGGGGAAAAGAAAACATAAAAGGGTGAGCTCAAATGATCAGTAAGGGTAAACAAAAGAAATATCAATCACATCATATACATAAGAACATAACTTTTGGAAATCTTAACCTGCAAAATAAATCATAATTTAATATCATGGGTTAAATCATAATAGTGAAATGTAATCCCAATAATCATAACTTAAAACATGAAACTTTGTGGCATACTCAAATAATCATATAGAATCATTTCTTATTAGTCAAGACTCATTTCCAAGACTATCTTAGTGGACAAAGTCCATTTCTGAACCGAGTTCACTCCTCGTTTCAGTCCTGTTTCACTGAACTGGTTTAACCTTCCATTCCAGCAATGTATATCTCATGAGATATAAAATCTTTACCCAATGCATTGTAGGTAGATATAGGTCCCACCCATCTCATAATGATACCATTCTATGTGTGCCACAAAATCAAAAACCATACATCTAGCATAACCCATGTAATAAAAATGGGAATCTAAAACATCATGACATCATAAAACAATTCATATAAGATAAAGGAATTCATAAAAATAATTCCATCACAACATAATAAAATCCATGTAATAATAGGGATAAAAATAGAACCCTATATTATCTTAGATGGAAAATAATTTTGATAAAACTCTTGAACTCCATTTTTGAGGAAAATATCCTTTCTACTTCAATTTTTTTTTCCTTTCTTAACATGTCATACAATTTTAAACTAAAAAAAGTTTATTAAAAAAAAACTTGAAAACATTTAAAGTAAGATTCTTGGAAATAATGTTTTAAAAATCCATTCATGCCGTATAAGTTAAGAAAAACATTCTTCTCATACTTTTGTCGGAAAAGTCAAAAAGTACCTCGTACGAAAAACGACAAAAGATTCCTTTCATATCTTTTACTAAAAACTCACCGAAGGGTAAAATTGGATTTAAACAATTGTAGGTGGATGGAAATAAAATTAAATATTGAGGAAACATGGATGTGGATGATAAAATACACCCCAGTAAATACCAAAGTATAAGCAATCTCGGATAAAAATGAGATTGTGATATTTCCCTTACCCTAGGTTCGATTTGCTTCGTAAGTGTCCGAACCTCCTGTATAATGATTTAAATAATGTCATTGACTTATTAAAGAATCATAATCATTCTTATGATATCATATATGGTTCACTTATGACTTTATATTACCCGTTCTTTTGTAAATTCCATGTTAAAGAGCGTTTTGGGTAAAATTGTTTCATTTGTCGTCCGTGTTTTGACTTGTAATTATTCATATGATTACTTAGATCATGATTAATTAATTCAAGAATATAAAACATTATTTATATATAATATATATTCAGAATATACATATATATAATAAATCAGTAAATGGAAAGAAATACACCATTCATGGAGACGGTAGGCCGTACGTACGCATGAACGCTGTTTTCGTTTCCTTATTGAGTTGAATGAAATTAAGTAGATGACATACATATATATACACATAAATACAGTATCATTATTATGTAATATATTTCATGATTACTTATTATAAATACTTTATAATCATTCATGAATGGTTAACGTGGAGAATGAATCTCATCGCGTTGTGGAGACGGTAGTCCGTACGTACGCACGAGCGATGATATCATTATCATGATCGTGGGACTGTATTGGAGTGTATGTATACTATTTCAGAATAAATATCACCTTAAAATAATCATATATAGTTATTATTTACACCATTATACCCTTCCAAGTAAGGTGGTGGTAGAAAATAGATCACACCACGGCGTGGAGACGGTATTCCGTACGTACGCACGCGCAGTGATTTCATTTTCCGTAGGATGGTTAGATGGTGAAATAGGGTTTTTTCATACTTATAATAACATATCTGTATATGAGTGATACTGATGTTATTACTTCATAATAAAACATCTAAATAAGAAGAAGTGTAACAAGAAATAAAGACGAAAGAATCGGTAACGGACATTACCTCTTCTTTGAAGTGCTTCTTTGAGAATTCCTTTTAGGGCACTAAAATTGGTCTTTTAAGAAGACCACGACCTCTAGGATGTCTCTAGGAAAGTGGAGAGGAGAAATTTTCTGGGGTTGGCCGGGCGTGAAGGCTCAAATTGGTGTGAGGAGGAGAGGGAGGAGGTGCCCTTTTATAAGGGAGGAGAGGGGATCCTTCGGAAAAACTAAAACTATTATTTTATTATAAAGTCATGTTCGGTTTTAAATATCTCAAAATTGATTTATTTAGAAGCTAAGGTGGGGATGGGTAGAAATACTCTAATCCAATATAATTTAGACAAGTTTAGGTTCCTATTTTAACCTTATCATTTAGATTTAACATTAAGTTAAATAATTTTTCTTTTACCATGTCTTCTTGTGTTCTCCTACTATAAGGTTAATAAACTTACTATAACAAACCAAAAGAACCCCAAGTTGTTTATTATTAATATATATAACCTTATCTAAGTCATTTGGCCAAACCTTAGATTTTTAGGAATAAAATATCAATTAATAATATAATATTTGTTTTAAAAACTATTTTATATCAATTTTGACACTATTTAATAATTGATTTTTTGTGAAAATCATAACAGAATGATTAGTTCGAAAAAAGTTAATTAAATCAATAATAAAATGACATATTAACCTAAAAAATTAGTTAAATTCATAAAAAGTCTTAAATTACATTTATTTGGGTATTTATAACATCAATTATGTCAATATTTCATTAATAAGATAATTACTGCATCATCTTTGTGTCATAATAAATGATAATTATTTAATCCCTAAAAATTCTAAATAAATTCCTATGATTTAGATAATTGTATTAGCTTTATTGATACTATTCATTCTCGAAGTTTCATTAATTTTCTCACTAATTTAAAATTATTATACTTATAAGCTTTAAGAAAGTGACATGTTGTCACATTCTTTGGTTTTAATAATAATTAAATTATTTTCATGGAAAAAAGTCCATTAAATGAATCTAATACGACCCTTAGGTGATATGGGTCGACTTTTAGTCATAAAATAGAATTTTGGAAGGTGTTAGGTTAATTTTATAATCTTATATTTACCCTTAATTACCCGATTTACCTTTAACTATGGTAAATAAAATATACCGTAGTTACTATTCATAATGACAAAAAAATAAAAAGTAGCTTATTAACATAATTTGGACCCACTGATTCCAAATATGGAATAAATTTTTCCAAATTCAATACACGAAAGTTGCAGAAATTAAATTAAAATTAATCCCGTTGTCGAAAGAAAACAGGTTTTTGTTTAAAACATTGCAAAATATTGAATTGATTTATCCTACGAATTCAAGGTAGAATCAATGCTAATGACATAAATTATATTAAATGGTAAAAATATATTCTATTTATACTTTAAAACCATTCAATATTATAATTTAACCATATAAATTATTGCGATGAAAAAAATTGTTTTTAATTAAAATATAGCGTGTTTTTACTATTCATCAAAATATGAAAGATACCAGAATAATATGAAAAATTTATCCAAAGTAAATTTTCATTTATTTATTCCAAAGAAGAATTTTATTTTGTCAAATTGAACTTATAAACATGTCAAAAACTAGATTTAAAGTGGGTGCACCATCAAAAGGCGGAAAAACTGCAATTTTTGAAAAATACTTATTTTACCTGAAAAATTTATTTTGTTCTTATTCCATGTTCTAGAAAATGTGTCAGAAGAATTATAATGTTATAAAATTCAAAATTTAGTTAATACTATTCATAACGTCCAGTTCATAATAATATTATAATCATATATCGTTGTTTAGTAAAACCCGGTATTTCGTACAACACACGCTATCGAGGAAGGTCATGATTGCGTGTAATGCAAGCCAAGTCAGGGTTGCATGTTGTGCAAGAATCCTTTTTTATTTTGTATAAAAGAATACAACCATATTTCATTTATACATTGAATATATATATATATATATATACTCAATGTTGCATAGAATAACTATTATCAAAATTATGTGTAACACGATCCAAGAATAGTGTTGTGTATACTGCAAGCTAATACAGTGTTGCTTATAGCGCAAGGTAATCTTGGTGTAGCAAAAAACACAAGACATTAATGAAATTAAAAAAATACTTTTCATAAAATCTCGGGGTGTTACATTCTACCCCCCTTAAAAGGAATTTCGCCCTCGAAATTCGTTGGGGTTATAAATGGTTTACTACTCGAAAGTTTGTTTAATAGAAACCCACATCATAAAAAAGAATACCAAAACATGGCTTTAAAAAATAATGTATGAAATGTAACGGTTACCCAAATTAACTCATCATCGGGTTTCCACGTAGGAGAAAATAGGTGAAAATATGGATATGGAAGAAAAATCTAACCATCATGTTCTGATGGAGAGTGGTAGAGAACATGGCTATGGAAAAGCCAGCATTCACAAAGCCATAAATCTGTGACGATCTATGGTACTATCTGATTCATTAGATATAAGAGCACTAGGACTACATTTTTGGTTTTCAAGATAATTTCCCTAAAGATGATGAAATTGGAATTAGAAGAAATACTTTCGTGATTTTGGTATAGTCTCACCGTTAGTTGTTCTTTGGACAATTTACACTTCATCTCTTAAAGAAATGAAGTTGAATTTTTCATTCGTGATGTGTTATTAGATCATGTGATAGAATGAGGGGTCATTCCATCTATCTCAAACAAAAGGTTAGAAAAGTTATCAAAAAAATACGTAAGTCCATCTATAGTGAGATTAATCATATATGGTTCCTAAAATGGACATATACTTCTTATATTATACTAATTAATATAATAAAACTAGTTTCTACTAAACAGGGACTTCCTGTAGGCTAGTGGTAGGCGATAATGGCCAGTCTCACTTCGGTTGTGGGTTCAATTCCCACAGCCTTGTCCGACGCGATGGGTTGTCGCCCGTCCTGCAGGTTTTCCTTTTTCTAAAACTATATTACTATAACATCCCATCAATAATATTGAAAAAAATTCTATCCTTAAACAATACTAACTTATGTCCAACATAATCCATTCCAATCTTTAGGCTTATCCATAATACTGCAGTCCACTCTCATAATATAGTGAAAACGATTACCAGAGATTTAATACCATTGTTGATCCCCATATATCATAAGATATGTCTTGTTGATCACATTCCAAACATTCGAAGGCCTTAATCTTGTATTCTCTTGAAAAATGAATACCCATTGAACCTTAGTGAAAACATGAATACTGTTAAAAGTTAACTCTTTCCACATACCAAAATCCTCAAAATTCTATATACTCAAACCATGATATCACTTAGTCCTTATATCAATCATGAGCTCATGAATACTGTCAAATATCTCATTTTCTCGTTTTCCCTTCATTATGCGCATATCATCTTTTTTTTCCAAAAAATATCTCACTCACTTTCCATGGTTATCGGTACCATAAAATTATTGAAAACCACAATATACCAATACATAAATATTCCAATATTCCATGATACTATATACACCATTATTTTGGAATCCCATTACATAAACACTTAATCATTCCACCACATTTTTGTCATATTCAACATCGCCAATGGTGATCACATGTGACTTCCCTTTGTCCTTTGCCTTAAGTGGTTGCTCATGTCGATCATCACTAACCCTTGGATTAGGGCATTTATAAGCATAATGCCCTATTTACTTGCACTTAAAGCATTGAAGTGTAGTAGGTTCATTATGTGTATCCCTTCCTTTGTTTGCATCATTAGACATATTCTTCCTATCATTGCGGTATTCAAATGCCCGATGAACTTCCTTTCCACATTTGAAACATTTACTTGTCCCTTTAGGACAATCTCTACCATGCTTCTTTCCACATTTTGAGCATAAGGAAACATTCATCTTCTTTTCACCATTATTCTGAGATTTCTCCTTGAACTCCATCTTTCGTTTCTTGTCAAAACTATGAGATGGATAAGTAACACCAACTTCCATTTCTACCTTGATAGCACAACACAGAATTTCTTCATAGCTACTAAAGTCTCTTATAGCTAATGCCCTTCGATGATTTGGTTTTAAGCCACTGAAGAATCGACCCACTTTACTTTTAGGTTGGATGATAAATCCAAATGCATACCTTGCAAGCCTTGTAAAATTCACTTCGTATATACCAACAGATTCATCATCCTTTTTCTTTAGTTCAAGAAACTCCTTCTCCATCTTTGTTCGAAGAATACGAGGGAAGTAATTATTGAAAAATAAGTTCTTGAACTCGTCCCATTCCATGGACTCAATTTCATCTCTTTGCCTTGTATTCTTGACAAGATTCCACCATTTATTAGCTTTACCTTCCAAACGATATACTACTAAGATGACTTTATCATGTTCAGAACATTGAAGAACTAAAAATATCTTTTCAGTGGTACTGATCCATTGTTCAGCAACAAGTGGATCAGAAGACCCACTGCAAGAAGGTGGACGTTGCCTCATGAAGGACTCAATATAATATTGTTCCCTTCTCTGCTCATTTGGAAGTCCAGAATGATTCATATCTTGTGTAAGTATAGAAATAAGATTTTTCACTCCATCTCCCATAACATTTGTTTGTTCAGGAGGACAATCATTGCATTTTCCATTACATTGATCAACACGGTTCCTTCGGGTTCCAACTATCGTCTAAAACCCAAAAAGAATAGTGTGAGAGGTAAAAATCATGCTAGGGAAAACAACATAATAAAAGGGGGAGTGCCCTCAATATCTAACATCTTAGGTTAAATTCTAAGATCGTTAGCGCAATTCTAGGACTATAACCTATACTTATACTTAACCTTAGGGACATCCCTAGATATACCTTAGAAATATCTCTAGGGATCTCACTAATGTTCTCGCATCCTGGTTTCCAAAGGTTGACTAAACCTTTCCTCTGATACCAACTTTAGAGACCCTAAGCTTAACGTACATGGACATTACATTACTTTTGCGGAATACTTAGTATATAACAAAAACACACACACACACAAGGACCTTAATAGTTTAGTGTCTTTGGAAACTCGGAATATAATCTTCTAATTGTGGTGAAAGATCTTCAACATCTCCCATAAAGATCTTCCTTTTTTTACCTAAAACATTTCTTTATATCCTGGGGAAAATAAAACATAAAAGGGTGATCTCAAATTCTCAGTAAGGGTAAACAAAAGAAATATCAATCACATCATATACATAAGAACATAACTTTTGGGAATCTTATCCTGCAAAAGAAATCATAATTTCATATCATGGGTTAAATTATAATTGTGAAATGTAATCCCAATAATCATAACTTAAAACATGAAACTTTGTGGCATACACACATAATCATAGAGAATCATTTCTTATTAGTCAATACTCATTTCCAAGACTATCTTAGTGGACAAAGTCCATTTCTGAACCGAGTTCACTCCTCGTTTCAGTCCTGTTTCACTGAACCGGTTTAACCTGCCGTTCCAGCCATGTCTATCTCACAAGATATAAAATCTTTACCCAATGCATTGGAGGGAGATATAGGTCCCACCCATCTCATAATGATACCATTCTTATGTGTGCCACAAAATCATAAACCATACATCATAACATAACCCATGTAATAAAAATGGGAATCTTAAACATCATGACATCATAAAACAATTCATATAAGATAAAGGAATTCATAAAAATAATTCCATCACAACACAATCAAATCCATGTAATAATAGGGATAAAAACAGAACCCTATATTATCTTAGATGGAAAATAATTTTGATAAAACTCTTGAACTCCATTCTTGAGGAAAATATCCTTTCTACTTCAAAAACATTTTTCCTTTCATAACATGTCATACAATTTTAAACTAAAAGAAGTTGATTAAAAATAAACTTTAAAGCATGTAAAGGAAGATTCTTGGAAATAATGTTTTAAAAATCATTTCATGCCGTATAAGTTGAAAAAACATTCTTCTCGTACTTTTGTCGGAAAAGTCAAAAAGTACCTCGTACGAAAAATGACAAAATATTCCTTTCATATCTTTTACTAAAAACTCACCGAAGGGTAAAATTGGATTTAACCAATTGTAGGTGGATGGAAATAATATTAAATATTGAGGAAACATGGATGTGGATGATAAAATACACCCCAGTAAACACCAAAGTATAAGCAATCTCAGATAAAAATGAGATTGTGATATTTCCCTTACCTTAGGTCCGATTTGCTTCGTAAGTGTCCGAACCTCCTGTATAATGATTTAAATAATGTCATTGACTTATTCCAGAATCATACTAATTGTTATGATATCATATATGGTTCACTTATGACTTTATATTACCCGTTCTTTTGTAAATTCCATGTTAAGGAGCGTTTTGGGTAAAATTGTTTCATTTGTCGTCCGTGTTTTGACCTATAATTATTCATATGATTACTTAGATCATGATTACTTAATTCCAGAATATATAACATGATTTATATATAATATATATTCAGAATATACATATATATAATAAATCAGTAAATGGAAAGAAATACACCGTTCATGGAGATGGTAGGCCGTACGTACGCATGAACGATATTTTCGTTTCCTCATTGTGTTGAATGGAATTAAGTAGATGACATACATATATATACACATAAATTCAGTATCAATATTATGTCATATATTTCATGATTACTTATTATATATACTTTATCATCATTCATGAATGGTTAACGTGGAGAATGAATCTCATCGCGTCGTGGAGACGGTAGTCCGTACGTACGCACGAGCGATGATATCGTTCTCATGATCATGGGACTATATTGGAGTGTATGTATACTATTTCAGAATCAATATCACTTTAAAATAATCAGATATAGTTATTATTTACACCATTATACCCATCCAAGTAAGGTGGTTGTGGAAAATAGATCACACCACGGCGTGGAGACGGTATTCCGTACGTACGCACACGCGGTGATTTCATTTTCCGTAGGATGGTTAGATGGTAAAATAGGGTTTTTTCATACTTATAATAACATATCAGTATATGCGTGATACTGATGTTATTACTTCATAATGAAACATCAAAATAATAAGAAGTGGAAGAAGAAATAAAGACGAAAGAATCGGTAACGGACATTACCTCTTCTTTGAAGTGCTTCTTTGAGACTTCCTTTTAGGGCACTAAAATGGGTATTTTAAGAAGACCAGTACCTCTATGATGTCTCTAGGGAAGTGTAGAGGAGAAATTGGCAGGGGTTGGCCGAGCATTAAGGATCAAATTGGTGTGAGGAGGAGAGGGAGGAGGTGCCCTTTTATAAGGGAGGAGAGGGGCTCCTTTGGAAAAACAAAAAATATTATTTTATTATAAAGTCAAGTTCGGTTTTAAATATCTCAAAATTGATTTATTTATAATCTATGGTAAGTATGGGTCTCAATACTCTCATCCAATAGAATTTAGAAAAGTTTAGCTTCCTATTTTAACCTTATCATTTAGATTTAACATTAAGTTAAATAATTTTACTTTTACCGTGTCTTCTTGTGTTCTTATACTATAAGGTTAATAAACTTACTATAAGAAGTCAAACGAACCCCAAGTTGTTTATTATTAATATATATAACCTTATATAAGTCATTTGTCCGAACCTTATATTTTTAGGAATAAAATAACAATTAATAATATAATATTTGTTTTAAAAACTATTTTATGTCAATTTTGACACTATTTAATAATTGATTTTTGTGAAAATCATAAAAGAATGATTAGTTCGAAAAAAGTTAATTAAATAAATAATAACATGTAATATTAACCTATAAAATTAGTTTAAATCATAAAAAGTCTTAAATTACATTTATTTGGGTATTTATAACATCAATTATGTCAATATTTCATTAATAAGATAATTACTGCATCATCTTTGTGTCATAATAAATGATAATTATTTAATCCCTAAAAATTTTAAATAAATTATTATAATGTATATAATTGTATTATATTTCTGGATACTATTCATGTTTTAAGTTTCATGAAGTTTTTCACTAAATTAAAATTATTATACTTATAAGATTTAAGAAAGTGACATGTTGTCACATTCTTTGGTTTTAATAATAATTAAATTATTTTCATGGAAAAAAGTCCATTAAATGAATCTAATATGACCCTTAGGTGATATGGGTCTAATTTTAGTCATCCAATAAGATTTTTTCTGGTGTTAGGTTAATTTTATAATCTTATATGTACCCTTAATTACCCGATTTATCTTTAATTATGGTAAATAAAATTTACCGTAGTTACTATTCATAATGCCAAAAAAATAAAAAGTAGATTATTAAAATAATTTGGACCCACAGATTCCAAATATGGAATCCATTTTTCCAAATTCAATACACTAAAGTTGCAGAAATTAAATTAAAATTAATCCCGTTGTCGAAAGAAAACGGGTTTTTGTTTAAAACATTGCAAAATATTGAATTGATTTATCCTACGAATTCAAGGTAGAATCAATGATAATGACATAAATTATATTAAATGGTAAAAATATATTATATTTATACTTTAAAACCATTCAATATTATAATTTAACCATATAAATTATTGCGATGAAAAAAATTGTTTTTAATTAAAATATAGCATGTTTTTACTATTCATCAAAATATGAAAGTTACCAGAATAATATGAAAAATTTATCCAAAGTAAATTTTCATTTCTTGATTTCAAAGAAGAATTTTATTTTTTCAAATTGAACTTATAAACATGTCAAAAACTAGATTTAATGTGGGTGCACCATCAAAAGGTGACAAAACTGCAATTTTTGAAAAATAATTATTTTACCCGAAAAAATTATTTTGTTCTTATACCATGTTATAGAAAATGTGTAAGATGAATAATAATGTTATAAAATTAAAAATTTAGTTAATACTATTCATAACGGCCAGTTCATAATAATATTATAAGAATATATCATTGTTTAGTAAAACCCGGTATTGCGTACAACACACGCTATCGAGGAAGGTCGTGATTGCGTGTAATGCAAGCCAAGTCAGGGTTGCGTGTTGTGCAAGAATCCTTAGTTGTTTCATATAACATAATCCAACCATATTTCATTTATACATTGAATATATATATATATATATACTCAATGTTGCGTAGAATAACTATTATGAAAATTTTGTGTAACAAAATCCAAGAATAGTGTTGCGTATACTGAAAGCTAATACGGTGTTGCGTATAGCGCAAGGTAATCTTGGTGTAGCATACAACACAATACATTAATGAAATTAAAAGAATATTTTTCATAAAATCTCAGGGTGTTACACTACCCGAGTCCCACCTCCAATAGGCCTCAGGTTGGAGACTAGCACCAAGTGTATAATAAGAATACATATGGGAGGAATTACCCTCTAAGGGAACATGAAGAAGAGAAAGATAAGAGAGATAAGACATACACACCAATAAAAAAATCATTATAAAAATAAATATAAAACGAAATCACATGTGAAAAATTAAATTCTATACAACACGAAAAAATTTAAAAGAAAACTACAATTTAAAAAAGGTAAAGACAATAGTGACCAAAAAGCCCAAAGAGATCATGAAAAACCAAAAGCTAGTAGTATCCATATTGATATCTAACCTACTCTGAATGACCCGAAAATAGTTTATAAATATGTAGGGTGTGAACAACAATTTACTTATTAGGATCTTCCTCATATCCTATTTCGAAAGAGATAAAGAAATCATGGAAAAAATAGTGAGCATTAATGAAACTAACTCATCACCTAAACAACTATACTATGTTCTTAGCCTCACTATATATAACGCTCACCAAATATCATGTAAAAGAGATCATACAATATAGTAATTAAGCATCAATGGTTCCCCAATCCTAGTTCCTCATATGTTTTCCTATCCACCCAATGTTTCACATCCTAAGCCATATCTCTCCAAAATAATCCAGCTCAAAGACATTTGGGAAAGGCATCACTAAATGAACCTCGTGCATCACATCATCACATAATACCATCCACATATCCATATATATTAACCAAGTTTTTTTTGGGATCCATCATAGCCTGTATGAAATGTATCATACATCAGGTATTATACCTCGATCCATTACAACCCATACATCAATTAAGTACCTAAAAACATCACATCATATACACAACATACCTAAAATAAAACATAATATACTATATATAGTAATACATGTTTCTAAAATAAACACAATCTATCACATACCTCTACTTAAGTATATTGAAACACTATCTATTGTTTATAGCAATACATGTAACTAACAAGAGAAGAGAGTGGGCCTGGAGGGGGTTGTCTTGCATCCATCCTCCAACCGGGATGTTGGTGAAATAACCCTCCAAGAGTTTGCTGGGTGTCAATATCCCTAACCAACATGGTTGTGGTAGTGCATGAAATCATAGAATATATAGGATATAATATATTTCATAACCACACTATGAGTTTTACCTAGTTTTAGAGTTAACTATAGATATCTTTTCCCAGACTCCCAACCGCAACTGCTAAGACCAGATATCATATAAGAAATTAAGCATCTAAAAGTGTCACATTAGATTCATTCTATCCATTTTTATCATTTCCTTCCATTAATTAATTCATTATCCATTAATTGACTATTAACATTATTCTACATTAAATTTAATTAATTATTAGAGTAAAGTTCCTAGCCTCCAGGTATATTCCAAACTAACTCCAAGGTTTGTCAAGATTATCATATTTCTAGCTTTCAAATTAAATCATCACCAACCCCATGAGTTAATAATTTTTTATTCATTATTTTAATAATTTTATAATATAGGTACTCTAGGAAAACTATCCTAAGATACCACCAAGAGAAAACATGCAACTGGAAATATCAATCAACCTCAAGTAGTGTGGAAAGGAATACATATTAAACAAAAAACCAAGACATAAGTAATTAAATAGATTAATAAGTGAGCATCCCCACTCTCAGCATCGCATCAAAAGTTAATCCTAGCTTCAAATCATTCCATCATCCCTAGTTACATCCCCAACACCCACATGCATATCCCGATGCATCTCTCAATCAAAGGTCTCAACGGATCCTACATTATCCAATCCTCCCTTCCCCATCAAATCAAACATCACATGCTTATACATCATAGGAACACATCACATATCGGCCTCCCTTTCCTATATCACATCACATAAGTAATCTCACATCTGAATAAAACCACAAAAATAGAATGAACAAACATGTGTAGAAAATAGGGTAATATAAGGCATAAAAATAAGGCACTCATCCTTTGTAAATAAATGAGCTATCATAAATTCATACTCAAGGAAATTGACCATATCAAGAATATGGGAAACTTAGGACCTAGAAACTATGTTTATCAAACAACATGTTTTTATTGTATCTTGAGTCAACTAATTCATTATTCAACAGTTCCAACTACATGAAACCTAAGGAATCAAGCTATAACAAGCTGTCAAAACAAAACATGCTCTCTAGTACTTAAATCAGTTTCATCAATCTTTGAGAAGTTCCATTCTCATTTAACATGAATTTTATTATTATCAGCAACTAGCATTATTATGCTTAAAATTATTTATCAATTCCATTAATCACATGGAAGGGAAAATTTAATTAAACATGTGTACTCACATCAATTTAATCATTATAAAATTACAAAAAAACCTAAATTATAAACAATAATCTTTATTAATTATTATTAATCTAATTAATTGTCTATTAATTTGGGATTTATGTTCTTTATCAATGTAAACATGTACTCAACCATAAGAACATTATATAAAATCATAACATAGATATCACACTATCTATAAAATCAAGAGTTAGACCAATATAATAGTATAAAGCACATAAACATGATATCAATAACCAATTATTTATTAATCTGGTTAAATAATTATAAGGTTAATTAAATTTTCATCCAAAGGGCTGAATCATGATCAATTTATGATTTCATGTAAATTAAATAGAATCAATTAATCCCCCACCTCAATGGAGTCAACATTCTTCACCTGAGAACATACCTTCATTGCGGATCATTGATCACCTATCCTATGAGGAAAATATGATCTCCTAATGATTTCATTCTCAAAACACACAAAAAAAACAAATAAACATCTTTAGAATAGTAGAGATCATGAACCATATTATGAAGAGAAGAAACGAGAGGAAACAAGACTGATCAGGGAGAACCCACTAAAAAACCAAGGAAGAACACACCATTGATCACCAAAGATCGAAGACAGATTCCATGTATCAATCACCATCTAAGTGATATCAAAATGATTAAAAGGAGGGCCGCTGGATCACCTAGAATTAGGATAAGGGGTGTAGGGTTTGAGAACTCCCAAGCCACTACACCTTTTATGATCATGATACACATGCAATTTATTAGATTATAAATCCTACACATCATGTAAATGTTGATTTTTCAACTTATACCAAAAGATGCACCACCTAATACCTTTTGAAACCCAAAAAATTAATTTCATTATAAGACATAGAAAAGAAATGAAACTAATTTACATGGCCTGTAAAGATTACATTGAGTGCAACCTCCCTATTTAAAAATTTAATAGTTGAAACCCTCTAGTCTCAATCCAAAACTCACTTGAGCAATAAGAACTTTGGAAACATGCAAATGGTCAAATTACATGGATTTTAGACCTTACATTTGATACCTCTCAAAAAATTATCACTTTGAGAATCTAAAACCAAACCTTGAGGGGAAATAAAAAGGGGTCATCTTAATAGACACCTTGTAAGATACCTCTAAAGGATCTCACCACCGTAAAAGATCATCCACCTCAAAAGATGAACAACGAAGAAACACACAACTAAAACATAAATATCTTAATAAATATCTTAGGGGAGATACCTCTCAAACGAGAGTAGAGATATAATAATAAATAAGAGGAACCCATGTCATAAATAAAAAAGACAACATCCCCTAAACAAAAAATATTATAAGAGAAGAGCTAAACACCAAATATCTTGAGGTATTGAGTGTGAATCTATGACTCACATTCCTATGTACTCTTTTCCATTCCACCATACATCTATAAGAAATGAACCAAGGGAATATCATGCCCATGTAACACCCTCTCTTGGTGGTTTTAGATCTTTACAGTCCACTCCTTGAATGACATATTATCGTCAAAATTTATCTCACCTCAATAAATGATATTAGAGTCATCATGAAGATAACTATGAGGATGTAACATGTGAAAAACATTGTGTATCTAACTAATATATAGGGGATGTTCTATCTAGAACACCACAACTCCAACATGATACAACACCTCAAAAGGCCTAATGAACTTGGGAGAAAGATTACTCCAATGACAAAAGATTAACTTCCCATGATGAGGATTCATCTTCAAGAACATGTGACATCAAATTCAAAATCCATAAGTGTCCTATGATTTAAATAAGATTTATGATGATCCTGTGCTGCCTTCAACTTCACCGGAATTACCTAAACTATATTTTTCATATTATGCACTAGTTTCACCCTGAGAATCACTACCTCTACAACTCCAATATAGCACAGTGGAGAATGACAAGGTTTGATACATAGTGCTTCAAATGGAACCATACCAATGGTGGAGTGGAGAATATTATTGAAAGAAAAATCTACCTAGCGTAGATGAATCATCCATAAACATCCAAAATATAAGGCATAAGAGAGAAACATGTCTCCAAGAGTCTGAATGGTCTTATTTGTATAACCTTTCTACTATGGTTTATAATTAGGTATATGGAATATTTGAGATACCAAATAGTTTTAGATACCTCTCCAAGCCTTGAGGTAAAACAAGGATACCGATCAGATATGATCATCTATGGTACTTCATAGAGTCACAGAAACTCTTACCTATAATTCCTAGAAAAAACCACCACTATTCTTGACTCTCAAATATCTATAATGTAGTATGATTTCATCAAATGATCACTATCACCCATAAAACATCGTAGCCTCCATTAGTTCAAGGGAAACCAATAATTAATTCCATCGAGATCTTCCCCCACTTCTACTTGGGAACATATAATTTCTAGAGAAACCCATCAAGAATATGGTGCTCAACATCCACCTTTTAACTAATAAAGAATCGAGAAAAAAACTATGAAATTATATACTTCAACCTAGGACACCAAAAATGACATCTCAAATATATGTACATCTTTTTCACCTAGAGATATACCACTAATGGAGAACAATTTAACTCATAGAGAACCATCTCATGCATCCCCTAATGAATAAAAAACCTTCCCTTGAATAACACCCAATGCTATCCATACTCAAACCAACAATTAGGGGAATATGTAAAAATAAATAGGTCCCTCTAGACCTCCACCTCAGAATCCACTAGCTGGGACTCCTCCACCTATTTCACCAATGATGAATGAACCATTATCTAGAAAATTCATCCACTTCTTCCAGCATCTCCCATATATAAATTCAGTTTTGAGAGTTCTTCCATCAATCTCATATAATATCCAAATTCATGCATAGTATCACTATGTGACTTCCTACTCAGAGAACAATCTACATCATTCCCCTTTCCTAGAATATACAAAATCTAAATGTAATAATACTATAAGAATTCCATCCACTGAAACTTTTGAAAGTTCAATTCAATCTGGAAAAAGACATACCTCAAACTCTTATGATTGACAAAGACCACAAAATGCTCACTGATGAGGTAATGTCACCACAAATTCAAATAAAAAAACTTCTTCAAAATAAATACCATGGGTGGTATAGTTATGATCTTGAGGATGTAACTGACAAGACCCATAAGAAACAATAGATCTCTACTGTACCAGAATGTACCCCAATATAAGAGTTGAAACATCACATAAAACCTCAAACTGAACTTCTACTACTGGAAAACAAAGGACTGGAGTGATAACCAACTTCTCCTTTGGGTACTCAAAAGTAGTTTAAAACTGATCATTACATAGAAATTATTGATCCTTCTGGGTAAAGTCTATTATAGGAGTATCAAAACTATATAAATTATCTACAAACCACATATAATTTCCTACAAGATCAAGGAATATCCACACCTCTTCCACCAATTCCCAAGACATAGACTCCTCTATATTTAAAGGATATATTTCTACTCCCTATCGGGACACAACATGCCATAAGAAAATGAATTTACAATACCAAAACTCACACTTCTATAACTTCTTTCATATATTCTCACAACCAAGAACTCTCAATATATAATGTAGATGCTCTACATGATCCACCTTGGAAATAGAGTACACAAAGATGTCATCAACGAAAAAAATGAAGAAATTATCAAAAAAATCTATGAAAACAACATTCACCAACCCCATTAACATGGATGGAGAATTTTTCACACCTAATAGCGTCACAATGAACACATAATACCTATGATGAAAATGGAATGAAGTATTCTAAATATCCTCATCCTTCTCTCACATTTGATGATATCCTGTCCACAAATCGATCTAAAATAACCAACTTGATCCCGACAATGAATCAGATAAATCATTAATCCACCAAAAAGTATAGTGATTTTCACTAGCACAGAGTTTAAGAGATAATAATTGATACATAGACACAAAATTTCATCATCATTCTTCATGAACAAAACCAGTGCACCCCAAGGTGTCACACTCGGCTGAACAAAACCTCACTATAATTGATTGTCGAGTTGCACTCATAGCTCTTGAAACACGTAGGGCATCATCCTATTTAGAGAGATTTAGTTAAGAGACATCCCTAGTTGTAGCTCGATACCAAAATCAGTCTCTCATTGAGGGGGTAATGCTATAACCTATTCTACAAATACATCATGGTATTCTTTTAAAAAACTAGGAAACAACAACTGCTGAACCTCTAATGAGATCATCATCAACTTATCCATCAATAAAGAAAATTACATAACATGCCTCTTACCCATCCAAGGGTCTTAATCTCCAAAAAACACAACTGAATATCCATAAACATCATAAAACCAAACCTATATCATGAAGTAATAAACAATATCATACATTGAATACAACCAATCCATGTCGATGATGATGTTATATGGCTATATCCGTAAACATAGGGAATATTCCCAAGAGAAGTACTGCCCCAATTGTAGCTCACAATATCTATAGACCTCATACAAGTCTACTTGACCTCCAACTAGAATAGTAAATGCAAATGGAACTGGAAGCCTCTATACATCAATTACCAAATCATGGATAAGGGTAAGTTATATAAATAAGTGTGTGTATCCTAAATCAAACAAAGCATGCACCCATTTAAAAAACAAGAAAAGGGTACCTTAAATGATGTATGTCTCCCCTGGAACTAGAAACACTAAATTAATAAGATAACCACAACCTTATCTATGACCTCAATGACCCTACTGAGGACCACCTCCTTATAAATTATCTACTCAATGATGATGAGGATAATCATGGGGATGTACTCTTACTTCCCCATATCCTCTTTGCTGATCCTAGATCTGAACACCCTTCTGCTACTACCTAGGCTGAAACTACCTCAACAGAGGAGCCAAAAGTGGAAAACCTAGGACATGATGACTACTCAAAAAGGTGAAGCACTCTCTCCACTGAGAAAATCATCCTTTATAAGAAAAATAAGTTCATGATCCTTTTGAATAAGTTTGAGATATTATCACCATGAAGAAACATGATGATAAGGGTTGGTACATACCCTCATCTAATAGAAAACTCTTCTATCTTATCAATTGGGAGTCTTATACTATAGTTTTTATTCGTAAGGAATCTTTATGAATCCTTTATCAAGATGATATAGTTTTAGATAGAATCCTAGATATAACCTCTATTTTTCCAGTACCTCAAGATACATCTTCATCATAAATGAGGGGACATAGAACTAGATCTCAAGATGTAAATCCTCCTCAAAATTCCTCACCCTGGACTACTAATCTAGAAAAATATTTGAAGCATATCACATAAGGGTCCTGAAATGGATTCCAAAATCTTAGACATCAGATCCACCTTCTTAAATTGTAAGCATATCCTATCAATTGGATGCCTTAAAAATTGACGAAATGACCTATTCTCAGATTTGGTATTGGATATTCTCCCATGAGATCTCAAAATACTCCCAATCCACAAGGAATAATAACCACCATTGATTCATTTTTCCATGCAACATCTTCACAACCAA
This sequence comes from Viscum album, assembly GCA_963277665.1. Classification (NCBI taxonomy): domain Eukaryota; kingdom Viridiplantae; phylum Streptophyta; class Magnoliopsida; order Santalales; family Viscaceae; genus Viscum; species Viscum album. The sequence continues at coordinate 2,126,445,452 of OY728140.1, forward strand.
TGAAACCCAATACTCCTTCTATTAATGGATTGAACTAAAAACTATATCAATATATTTCAACCAATATTCTATGATTGAATCTAAAACATAAACCTCATTGTTATATTGAGGTTGGTTCTAAATCTCTCAGAGCTTCCTCCTATAATTTTCACCATCATTGAAATCTACTACCATTCAATTTTATGGCTCATACTACGGAACATCTTCAATATGAACATGATGATAACATCGACTTGGAGATATGCCTACAAAATTAACAAACTATTTGAGCTCCTAGATAAGTAATATTAAATATTTAACATTAATTAATTAATTATTTTATTATATTGTTACGGTTTTATCCCATTCCAAGGTCTACCTATTTACAACACATGCACAAATAAGAATGATGAATGGTCCTTTCCTTGGTCTCTACCCTACAACCATTATCACCATATTTTGTAGGCTCAATAAAATTAATGGTCCGTGTATCAGATAATAGGGGGCCCTAATCCCCCATGTCTCATCTAGTCTTCTTTGTTTACATCAATCACTAGAATTATCTAACACTGTTTCCCTACCAACCCTTGAAATATAAAATCTTCCAAACTCCAAACTCCATCTTATCCCTTAAACCTAAACCTATGATACCACTCTATCATGACCCACCCCAAAGTGTAACACTCTTATCCCAATAATGAGATAAGGGAGGTGGTGACTACATAGGTCAGACCTCTAATGGGCCCCAATTTGGTTACCAACACCAAGGGTATAATAAGAATACATATGGGGGGAATTACCGTCTAAGAGAACATGTAAAAGAGAGAGATAACAAGTACAAATCAAACAAAACCTTCTCAGACATATATATATCTCAATTTCATAGATGTAATTACATAAAAAACTAAATAATGGAAAGGAAAAATACATGTACCAAAATGATATAGACAATAGTGACCAAAAATCCCAAAAAAATCCTATAAAACCTGGTGCTAGTAATATCCAAGAAAAATATCCATCCTACTCCGAATAACCTAAAAAATATTTTATATATACATAAGGTGAGAATTAAAATATACTCTATAGGATCCTCCTCAGATCCTCTCATGAAAAATCTAATGAAATCATGTTAAATCATAGTGAACAATAGTGAAACTAACTCATCACCGAAATAGGTATACTAAATTTACAAATACACTATGTCTAAATATCACCAAGTATCACATAAAAGAGAGCATACAATATAGTGATGAAACATCAAGGGTACCCCACTCCCACTTCTCCACTGGTTTTCTGCTTTTCACTAATATTGAACATCCTGAGCCATCTCTCTCTAAAAGAGGCTATCCTAAAGGAAAATTGACAAGAAAACAAAACATGAACATTATATATCCAATAATTACAATATACCATCCACATATCCATATATAGTAACCAAGTAGTTTATGGATCCAACAAATCCTGTATGAAATTTATTATACAATAGGTATTATACTACAAGCTATTACAACCTATACATCGAGTAAGTACCTAAAACCATCAAATCCGATACAAATAAAACTTATAATAATGATTTTGATACTATATCTGATAATAAATATGTGTGAAATAAATATAATACATTAAGTACAACAAAAAAATTATATGGGAAAACTAATCCCCATTCATACCATCATAACTAACTATAAAGAGAATAGAGTTGGCCTAGATGGTGTAGTCAACCATATATCCTCCCACAAGGATGTTTGGGAAAACACCCTCCCAGAGTCCACTAGGTGCCAGTATCCCTACCCGATATGGGTGGGTTAGTGTATGAAATCAAAAAAAATATAGGATATAATATGTCTCACAAAAACCCAATGGTCATAACCTAGTATTTGACTCAGCTACCACTACTATTTCTTGGACTCACGACTTCCACTGGTAAGATCAGATATCCTATAAAAAATTAATCATTTAAAAGAGATATATTAGATTCATTATTTAAATTTTCATCATTAACTTATTTTTATTGATTCATTATCCATTAATTAACCATTAAAATCATTCCAAATTACATTTCATTAATTTTTAGTGTAAATACCATGTCCTCCCAACATAATCTAAATGGAGTCCACTATTTACAAAGATTAACATTTTTTATCCTTTTCATTCTGTCATCACTAACCCTACTGGTTAATAATTATTCATTCATTAATAGAATTATTCCATAATTTAGGAACTCAAGGAAAACCACCCTAACCAACTACCAAGAGTAAATATGCAACCAAGAACATCTATTTTCCCCAAGCATTGGGGAATGAAATGCATATTAAACCAGAAACAAAGCCATTGAATATTAAAGAGATCCATAAGAGAGTATCCCAACTCCTAACCAAAAATCAATGGAGATACCTAGATTCAACCCATTCCATCATCCCTAGTTCCATCCTTGACATCCACACACATATCTTGATGCATATCTCCATCATTGGAATCAATTGCTGCCACATCATCTAGGCCTCTCTACCCATTCACATCAACCATCCCAGCATCACTTCACATCCGGTCCTTAGTAGTAAATATCAAATTTTTTATCCAATCTCACATCTATAGCCGAAAAAAAACATGAATAAACAATCATATCCAATGGGGAAATCTATGCCCTAAAACAAGGCATCCAACCTTCACACATAAACATGATCTCATAGATCCAAACTCAAGGCACTAGTCCTTCTTAAGAAGATGAGAAACTAATGCACTAAGAATTTTAATTATAAAAAATTGGTTTTTATTTCATCTTGATTTAACAGATTCATTATTCATACTTTCCAACTACAGGAAACCTAAGGCATTATGTTATAACACGCCATTAAAAGATAAACATGTTATCTCAAATTTAAACTTGTTTCATCCAACTATGAGTAGTACATTCCTTATTTAACATGAATTTTATTTTTATCAACAAACAATATCATCATGATTAATATTATTTATCAATTCCATTATTCACATTTAAGATCAAATTTAATTAAACATGAATACTCACATAAATTTGATCATTATCAAATTTCAAAAAACATTAGATTATAAACATGCCTCTTGTCTAATTATTCTTATTCTAATTAATTTTTAATTAATTCAAAATTTAAATTCATTATCAATTTCAACATTCTAATCAAAGCATAAGAACTTTGAAATAAAGCATAACATAGATATTACACCATTTAAAAAATCATGAGGCAAACCACTATCATGGTATAAATCATATTAACATGAGATATCTGAGCAATTAATTATTAATATTGTTAAATAATTATTAGATTAATTTAATTTCCATCCAAAGGGAGGAACCATTATATATTTAAAATTTCATGTAAATAAAATAGAAGTAATGAATACCCATTATCAAAGGCATCAATGTTCTTCACATGAGAACATGCCAATGTTTTGGATCTTTGATCACCTATATAATAAGGAAAATAAAATATCATAATTAAATCATGCCATAAAAACACAAAAAATAAAAAATAAACCTCATTAGAGTAACGAAGATCAATCACCATAGCACAATGTGAAGAAACTGGAGGAAACAAGACCAACTAGGGAAAACCTGTAAGAAAACGATGGATGAATGCACGTTTGATCACCATGTATTGAATAAAGAATCCAAGAATAAATCACTATTGAAGGGATTCCAAAATTATAGAAAGGAGGGATTCTAGATAACCTGGAATTATGAGAATGGGAATAGTTTTTGAGAAATCCCAGGGTTATAACACCATTTATAGCCGTGCGTGCTGTATAGGCCGTGACATCCTAAACTCGATTCACTCATAAGTAATCAAACCCAATTGAACACATGGACTCAAGCATTCCTCTTTATATTCTAGAGTTTTCTTAATTGTTGTGAAGGACTAGGGTGTTCCTGTGGGGAGACAATTTCCTCATGGAAGATTAGAGTACAAAAAAGATAAATATTGATGAATAAACAAAAGAAGCACACTAATAATGAATAAGTAAGAAGAAATAAAGATAATAATCAATGAAAGAAATAATTATCAATATCTTTAATCAATATCATATAAAAAATATAATGTCGTGCCACCACAAAAGGGAAACATTCATATATGGTAGAATTCATACATTACAATACCTAATATATAAAAGTATGAAAATGAAAAAAGAACTATCTTGGAATATTGAGAAATGTATTAGTCATATACTTCCATGATACTATCGTAAATAAAGAATAAAGGTGTTCAATGTGGGATAATTACCTTTTTTTACACTTATGATCATATAATTTTCCAAGTGTCCAATGAAAAATTGTATAGAATGTGATATAAACTCTTTAGGCCACCACCAATGATATCTATTCAAATAAAATTAGTGAATAGAAACTTTAATGGTGTGAATTTTTATAAAAGTAAACCAATGTTAATATGAACAACCCATACCTTCTTTAGCCTTAGTTGGAAATGTCTTTGAACATGTGATCATTTAATTATTATTTAGTGGTTAAGAATTATTATATAATGGTAATAATGGTGTGATAATAATGATAATATAAAAGAGAATCCATGGAGAACAAAGGAATCCATGACCTTATGGGTCGAACCAACACATTTTACTACACATGTAGTCTATCTATAAGGGTATGAGTGTTATACAAGGGTAAAACCAAGGCATTCTAGTATTAAAGATTCTAATAGAGTCGATAGAGCTTTTACATAGTAATCTCGGCCTAAGCATGGCTAGGCCGAATGGGGTGAATCCATGGTTCCACATGCACAAATCCATCAAATTGAATCCAAATAGAATATCAAAGGAATTATAATATCTAGAAAAGAGTCAAGTGAATCATTGGTAAAATTCCAAGGAATTCAAAAAATAAGCGGAGGACTAGATTCCCTGGTGGAGATCTTGTAGGGAAATAAGCTCAATGAATCAGAATGGAATCCTATGAGTTCCCAATGAATTACATTGGGAATCCAAGGTGGGATCAAGTCTAACCATTCCTATAAAGTTTAAAAATTACATATAAATTTGGGATCTTATACTCATTTCATTTATATACATATGTCATCATAGACCATGTAATACTCATGCCAATTTCAATTCATTAAGTTCACTACATTAACTTTCATCAAACATAACAAAGTAAAATATGGACATGCAGACTTTTATCAAATTAATTATAAAGGACAAGGAAAAGTTATATCTATACATAAACTTTCCAATTAATAATTTAAATATTATTTTAATTGCGATGTAACACTTACCTTATCAATGGTCAAGTCAAGAACACCTAAAAATTATCTCATGTAAACCTAACATGAATCTCTAAAGGTATAAAAATTACAAAACCTACTTGTGGTGGTAAAAATTGACATCAAAACATCCAATGATGTCAAGAGGTGCCATTAGGGATTAGAACACACTTTAATAAATTTAAATTAAGGCTTTAAGAATTTTAGAAGCAATTCCCTATAAAACTAGTGGGAGCACAATAAAAACAATCTATTAAAAGGTGATACTTTAAGGGAAAAGTCATAGAATTCCTAAATTATACCAATAGTATGTTACTTTTCTATAATAAACTCTTGGTTTGGATTATATATGATAAAAACATAAGAATACATGAACACCCTAAAAATAAGGAATATGAGTTAGAACCAAAATATTTTTTTTTGATAGGAAGATGAATGAAAAAAGAATCCTAATGAATAGAGATCTTACCAGTGGATATCCAATGCTACATATGTATATTTATTCATAGTTCAGAATAAGAAACAACTTCAAATCCTTGATTTAAGGTTGGATAGATCATACAATGAGAGAGGTAGATGGGTTCTGTCTTCTATAGGAAAAGAATTAAGGATGGGTGAGGGATTATAAAAAGAGAGGGGAAAAAGGTAAAAGATCCCAAGAATTAAAATTCACATGGTTTGGAAACATGGTTGGCCAAAACATGCACCAAACATGTTCCTAAATCTTTTTCAAGACACACCTCACGCAGCTAGGAATATGATTTGACTAACCATGCAAAACCCATGAAAAACCCATGAAAAACCCCTATTCCACATGAATGAGATGATCCAAACGACCATGCGGGTCACACAATTAGGGAAAACCATGTACCCATATATTGTGTATTGATACACCCTAAATGATTTAATCAAACCATACTACATGGGATTTGTGGTTTCTACTAACAAAGTGGCCTAACTGTTTTCTCTAAAAGTTATAGATCTAGGACCCTAAAAATCCCTAGAAAATATTGTATCATCCATAACATTACAATAAATTCATATATGCATAAGAACAAGAAATTAAACCAAAAACTAAAGGTTCTATATATCATAAAAATTTAGGTTCTTATTGTATTCCCCCTTAAAGGAACTTGTCCCCAAGATTCCCTTCCAAGGGTGGTGAAAATTCATCAAAGTCTATCTCTGGCCATTGAGCACATACATTGGAATCCCTATTCCAAGTCTCATCCTACTAATATTTGTGATATTATACCACCCATACTAAAGGGGTATACCTACCTTGTAGATACTTCATTATCAAATCAATAATGTGAATAAGATACTCCAAAAAAGATGTATCTGAATCCAATTCAACATCCCTAGTTTAAAAAGTGTGAGATGGGACAACCTGGTGATGACAAAGCAATGAAACATGGATGAAATCATGAATGGAATGATACTTCTGGGGTAAAACAATTTGATAGGCTAGAATACTGAATCTATCCAAGATCTCAAAAGGCTTGAAAAAATGAGGCGACAAATTGCCTCGCCTCCCTATATCTACCTATTCCCAAGCATGTTTGGTACCCATAAGAAAACATGATCATTAACATCATAATAGAAAGGTCATAGATAGTGATAAAAATATAATTTATGTATATATTGAGTTGTATCCATACATTTTTAATCATCTTCACATTCTCTAATGTCTCCTATACGAGATGAGGACCTAGTAGCATAGCCTCCCCTACCTCTACCCCACACAAAGGTACAATATATGTCCAACCATATAAATCCACATATAGAGCTATATAAATTTTTTCATGAAAGATTTTAATGTAGGAAAACATGATGATGAGTATATGTTTCTCCCAAAACCCCCCAAAATCAAGGACTCATACTCGGAGCATGTCCTCAAAAATTTGTATAGTTTTTTCCAACTCGTTATCGATCTAAGGGTTGAAATTTGTTTTCCAAAGCACATGTGTACCCAAATCTTTCTATAACCCTTTCTAGAACCCCAATTTGAAATGAGAAATCATATTTGAAATAATAGTATTTGGGACACCATGTATGAATTCAATATCACAAACATATTTTTTCCATCTCATCTACTTAGAAATTCTACCAGATAAGAAAAAAGAGGGTTACCTTCTTCAGTAGATCCTCTACTACCAAAAATACATCACTACCATGAGGTGAAATCATTAAAAAAACTATAAAATTCATCGTGATGTCATTCCTTTTCCATTATAATATTGGTAACTGCAATAACAAGATAGAGGGCTACTAGGTATCCTCCTTTACCTACTAAAAGGTGGAACAACTAATGATAAAACTTTTGATCTAACATTTCATCCCAAGACACCAATAATGGCATGTAATATCACTATACGTCTTAGAGATACCAAGGTGTACTACCCATGGGGAACCTTGGGATTCTCACATTAACTCATCTTTAATGTTTATAGAAACCATATATGCCAATATACATGCAAGATCTCATCTCCATCAACAGACCAATATAGGGGTGGATACTCACATGAAATACATTCCCATAGGACCAAACCAAAAAACATCATTCTCTTCACCCAATACAAGAGTGAATATGTAACTTATAAGGCTACAAGAAAAGGCTATCTACCACTCTCTTTAAAATAAAGAATAATCTCAAAAAAGAGGTTCATCAACTTCCATTCATCACTGGATTCCTAAACTTCTTGCATTTGAGTTTTTTAGATCAATTAATTAGCCAATGTACTTCCTTTTATAGGGGTATAGGTAAGATCAAAGTCAAAATAATAATGGGTTTTGAACCATATTATTGATATTTAGATTCAATTCATACTATGTAAATATATAATTAAGGTTTTTTTGGTCCGTAAACACCACAGGGCGCTAACCCATTAGATAATGCCTCAATAAATGCAAGGCATGATGGAATTTTTCATGATCGAGGTCATGAGTTAGGTAATTATGCTCATGAGGTTTCAACTAGTGAGACCCATATAGAAAAAATAAATCCTTCTGCATCATTACTGTACCCATACCGATGTATAATGAAGATCAAACCACTATATATCCTCTAGAATTCTTTGGAAAAATCATGATTGGTGCTTAAGTAATTCTTACTTTTGTTTCATGAAAGACCTTATGACATTCTTTATAAAACTAGAACAACACACCCTTCTTAGTCAGACGAGTAAGAGGATCCACAAGGAATGGGATGTCCTATATAAAATTCAATTAATACCCAAATATCCCTAAGAAAATATGTATATAAAACACATTCTTAGGCCTCTACCAAGGAAAAACAATACTCACCTTATATGGGTCAATTAATATTCTTAATTATGAGATAATATGACCCACTAAGTGAACCTTGTCGATCCAGAAGTGGCACTTTGTGGGCATAATTAAAAAATGATGCTCTCTTAGTTTATTTTGTATGATCATAAGATATTTATCATGGCCGATTTATGTACAATAATACAACAATATTTCTTCCACAAAAATCCAATGAAGTAATCCAAGTAGGGGTAGAAAATACTCCTCATTAATGCAATTAAAACTGTAGGTGTGTTTATAAGACTGAATAACAAAACCAAGTACTCATATAAACCATACCATCTTTAGAAGTCCATACATGGTATGTGTGAAGGCCTGACTCAGACATGATGATAGTATGATCTCAGGTCGATCATTGAGAACACTCTAGCTCCATGTATCTATTTATAGAGACCATATATTTGAGTAAAAGGATTCATGTTCTTAATTATATGCTAGTTTTACCATCGGAAATAAACACAATGTCAAAGGGTTCTATATTACTTCTTGGTGAAAAGGATAAGAGATCCGCAAGAAGAAGTACTAGGTTAGATAAGACCCTTATATTCAAAATCCTCCAACTGTCTCTTAAGCTCCTAGAGATAAATAGGTTCCATCATATATGGAGGAATAGATGCCAGAGTTTCTCTTAGCATGAGATCGATCATAAACTCTACCAATATCTTAGGAGGTAGTTTATAAAATCATCTATAAAAACATCCCTAAAAAATCCACCAATTTAGAAAAATCAATGAGATGTACTATCCAATATTCTATGAAAGTTTTAGAAATATGGGCTATCACTCCTTTCATCCCATGATTCTATGGTTGTGATTAACCATCATATACATCCAATTCACCTTTATGTACATATCTACCTCCCTCGAGTGACATGAAAGTCATCCTTTAATGATTTCATCAAATGAGGTCATGATAAGGAATGAGATAATCCATCCCAAGTATGACATCAAACCATTTAAAATCAAGGATAATGAAATTTTGTAAGAAGTGATAACTGACAACCATAAAAGGAAAATACTTCAGTTGGTGTATACCTTCTAACAGTATACCCAATTTTTTTTATAGGTTAATTACCTCATAAAAGTACAGTGTTTCAAGGCCAATAATTTCTGATATCGATACTAAGATAAAGGAGTGAGAGACACCTATATCAAGAAAAAAGATACAATAGTAGAGTATACTTGAATAATAAATCATATAGTATATAGTCGTGTACTCTTATCCATGGGAAAATATTTTAATGTCTGCAAATGGCCTAATCCATAGCCATAAGCTATAACTGGACTACCCTTATTAGGTCATCTCTTATGGGATCGAAAATTAGAAGTCTCGATTCCTTGACAATGACCTCCTCCTTGACCTGTTTGACCGGTGCTAGTACAACTTCCTACCTAGCATAGATTCATTGATCCTCATCCTGAAGGTGGAGCTGGTGCAAGCCCTCTTCTACTAGAAATAGGTAAAAAGGTCCAAAAAATCCTCTTATGATGACCCATATGGTTGTAAGAATGGTACCCCAGTCAGTCTCTTTCACACTGTGGCTACACATGTCTCTGTGTTCACACTAATGGAATACAATAGAGATACTAGAGTAGATACTATGGATGGTACTATTCTGATGATAAGCCTTAAGGATATGCTCCCTTCTATAGGAATAACTACTACCATATCTCGGTACTGACCCTTTATACCATGTACTATCAGATTCTCTTAGGTTTCACTTGGTGGTAAAAGCTTGCTTCATGATCTCGGAAATGATAGATAAGATGAAGATATCCACCTGATTATTGATGGAATACCTAATACCATCATTGAATCATCTAAATCATGATATATCAATAATGGAATGATATAGTAAAAGCATTTAAGCTTAGTGAAGCGCAGTAAATAGTTCATGGATGAAATAGTACATGGTTCTAGGTGCATGAACTCCATGGATAAATCATCTCTTAGTGTATCAGGGAAAAAAGTAATCATAGAAGGTAGTTTGAATGTATTTATAGAAAATTCCTTGATGACAACCACCCTATGTAATCACATCCCACCATAGATCAGAATAATCATGCAACATATAAGTGGATATCTTTAACCTGATCTCTAAGGGAATCTCCATATGGTCGAAGATAGATAAAATGGCTTCTAGCCATGGATCAAAAACTTATTGACCACCATCCACTATGAATACGATATGATGCTACTACTGTAATTCATGAGTAAGACCATACGTCATAGGTGTAAGACACAGAGAACCTTGTATAAACTGCATCACATGTAGGAAACATTCTTAATGTTGAGAATCAGTGCCCAGTTTGGGAATAGGTAGTGGTTCTGTAAGTGGCACTCCTAAATGTTACACTGGTGGCTCAGGCATCTCCATTTCTAGAGCATGCTAATTTCTACCCTCTTACTGAATGAATTGAGGTAATTGTGGTGGAATAACTCTATAAATGCTTATAAAACACCTTAGAATAAGATACCAAGATATATACGATCACTAATGAAAGAAGAACCAAAGAATAGGTTTCACTAGCCATCACATAAGACCATCTACCCACATCAAAGTTTAGTGTATATGTAATTTTTAAAGTTTTAATTTACATGGGTTCCAGTGTATGTAGATTTAATTGAAAGTTAAGTATGGAAATACTATTTATGTTTCACTTGGTCACTCCTTTTACTAGAAATAATTTCCTTTATAATTCATAATTTATATTACATGTTTGTAAGTGAGCTTATATATTAATCAAGGTTTAATTAAAGAAATTGTCATTCCCAGTTAATAAATTCCCATACACTTTACAAATTTAAATTGAAACATGTGTAATTTTAACTATCCCTCTTACATTCAGTCACATAATGAAACCTGTAAAATATGATGGATCGATCTTATGAATTTACCATTCAAGATTATAAAGGCCCACAATCTGTATAAATTTAAATTGGTAGTCCTACAATAATAGATAAAGCACATATCATGTAACTAGGGGTATATATCATTCAATGATCAAAATTGGATACTTAATATGCTATTATCAATCTATATGGAAAAAACCCCATTTAGGTTGACATTGAAATTTTAAACAACCAATTTCTTTTTCTAATAAAATAAATTAGTAGCACATGCATATATCAAAACCAAGGCACACTGAACAAGCATAGGAAAAATAAGCAACAAAAGTATTGAAATGTAACTATATAGTATGGAATATTCATGGAATTTAAATCCTAGGTGCCTATAATGACTCGTGTAACAAAGATACTTCCCATACTAGGACAAGTTGGAATATGCCTAAAATATAATGGACCTCAATAATCTTGTGCATCACCCAATGATAGAAGTTTGTGAAAAATGATAAAGTGAAATACATAATAAAAATTTCCTACTCCATATCAACTTAGTGTTTACCCAAAACGTGGGTTAACTACGCCTAATAACAGATTATGACCAAGTTTCAACACATATCGAATCTCATGTCTTAATTTTTGAAACAATAAGAAAAGAAAATAACCATCCCTGATACCACTTTATGACATACCAGACCAAGTTCACTCTTGATTAATCATGCCCGGTTATCCATCTGACCTCAAGAGAGCCTCCCCATACATCAAAGGCTGTCGACTTGCAGTGAGGTCCTAGAGTATTTTTGTGGGAAGACTATTCTCTCATTTCAAATTGAAGAACAATAAATAAAAAGACAGATGAAATAACAAAAAAACACACAAATAATGAATAAGGTTTCACAAAATGGTAAAAATAAAATAAATAAATAATAATAATAATATATAAAATGTATCATATAAAAAAGATGATTGAATGTATATAAAAAAGGGAAATAGGAATACATGGTAGTAAGAATAGAGTAAAATACATGATATAAAAAGAATAAAAATTGTCCAGAATAACTATCCAAGCATCCTAAGAACTGGATCATTCATCCGATACTAAGTTCCAATTCTAAAGAAATAATTCATGTTTCCAAAGAGGGATTCTTTCCTTTGTCCACACCTATGATCATATAATCTACCCAGGTTGAAATAACAGCCTAGATAGTATGTAATAAAAACTTAGTGGTCCCCCACTAATCATGTCTATACAAGTCTAGTATGTAAATATAAATATTAATAGTGTGAAAGTATATAAAAATAAAAATGTGCTAAGGTAAAAAACCCATACCCACTTTAGTATAAAATGGAAATGTCTCTAAACATGTGATCAATTAATTATTATCTAGGGGTTAATAATTATGATATTCTAGTAATCATGTTATGATAATGATGATAATATAAGAAAAATTCCATGGAGATCCAAGTCATAGATGACCTCAAGGGTCTGTACAGATCATAGTAGTACTCATATAGTCAAGTTATAATGGTATGAAACCCAATAAATTCCACTATAAAAGTGTCTAAACAAGTCAATGGGTCTCATCCACAGTAATCCTGGGATAATCATTATTGGGCCTAATGGGGTGAAATCATGGTTTTATATTTCCAAATACATCAATCAGAATCCAATGAGTGTATCTAAGGCCTTCTAATATCCAGAAAAGAGTCAAGTAAATCATCAGTACAATGCTGAGGCATTCACATAAAAATAAAAATACTAGATTCTATGGTGGGAATATCCTATGGAAATTTTCATAATGAATCCAAATGGCATCCTCTGAGTGATTAAGGTATTCCCTCAGGATTCTAAGGAGGGATCAATTATGACCATTCCTATAATGATGAAAAATGTCCATATAAAATCAAAACCTTATACTCATTTAATATATATATATATATATATTATATCTTTCCATGTATTACTCATACCAATTTCTATTTATTATGTTCATTCCATTAACTTTCAACATACATTATAGGGTGAAATAATTACATGCAACTAATTATGAAATTAATTGTAAATTAAAAAGAAATGTGATATCTATAAATATACGTTCCTTTTAACAATTTAAAGATTCATATAATTATGATGGAACAATTACCTTATCAAAGTTCAAGTAAAGAACACCCAAACAATGTTTCAGATTAACCCAACATGGGTCACTATAGTTATAAAAAAGAACACACCCTACTTGGGTTATATAACATCAATTTAAAAACATATAAGGATGGAAATAGGTTTCATTGGGGATTTAAACACACTTTAATCAATTTAAATTAAAGTGGTAATAATTTTAGAAGAAACACCTAGAGAAGACTGCATGTGAACAAAGTCAATTTTTTTTAAAAAGGAAAAAATTTGAGGGAAAATTCATTGACCAAAACCTCTAATGATGTAGTAGATAGCTCATCCAGTATCAGCCCTCAGTTTATCTTAGATTAGATGAAAATGGAATAATATTGATAGATTTAGAAAAGGTCCTCTGAGTGGAAGCTTCTCCATCCCATAAGTGGCTAGGATTTTTTCGGTGAAGTCATATCCTCCCCCCCTATGGCATGATTCATGGTGGTTTGGCGCTGTCCTCGTCTGGGATAGTAGAGCATCAATGTGTATTAGCTTCAGCTTCAGTGTCCCGTCTGTGTCTCAGTGTTTATTAGTGTTTTCCGGTTTCTCCCTAGTGTCGTATTGGCTTGACGATGGCTACGACATGCCTTATGCTCCTACCTCTAGTGTGGATCATCATCGTCTCGCAATGCCTCGAAGGGGGAGGATCTGTTTGGTTTTTTCATGTTTTGAGGCATTGGGGTCATGTCTTCTAATGCGCTAAGGCTATTTTTTAGATGGTTTGTGCGGCTTCTCAGTCGCTGGGGGTGCCTTGCTTCTCCCTGCTATCTCTGAATTTTCTTGGTGCATGATTTAGTCTCTAGTGTGTGATTCTGAGCTGCCCTGTCTGGATACAGGCCTTGCAAGGTGCTTCCTGTTCATGTGAATCAGATCTCTCCTCAACAATGCTTCCATTTTTGTGCTAGAATGGTCTGGCTCCAATCCTTTTGGGTTGCTTCCACAGGTGTTTGGGGTTATCTACGGAGGGTGGATGGGCTGTTTTTTCAGTTTTAGTTCTAGAGACCGGTGAAGTTTCAAGGTGCACGAGGTCTGTTCGGGCCCTGCGTGTGGTGATGGATTTTGCTGATTTGCAGGTGGTTGTGAGTGTTTCTTGTTCATGGATTGTTCCTGAAGGTGGTTAGTGCATCCAGACTTGATTTTATAGAATAGTCTCTAGAGGAGGATATAGAGGTGACCATTCATCTTTGTAGAGTTTTTTTTTGGATTTGGTTGTTTGAGAGGGTAGGAGTTTTCCATCGGATTGGGCATGTTCTTTGACACATGACATTTGTTTTCCGAATTACCTTACAACGGTGGATACATCATCATGATAAAATGTTGGGGAGGGGTAGCTCTATATTATTAATCATGTTTTACTCTTTATCTTCAGGTCGTGTATGTCCTATTTCCTTGATTTCTGGGTTCTCCCTTATTCTCTTAAAAGGGGTTCTATCTTTATAATAAAAAATTTGATGGATTTCGGGCCGTTGGAGGGAATAATAATTGAACTACCTAAAAATAGAAAATATTATATTGAACGAAAACAAAATCATCAATAGGAACAAGAACAATTAAAGGATCCTATGGAATGGAGATCTTACTGGAAGCTATCCAACATGACAGGTAGATCATTATTCAGTGGTCATATTAAGAGTTGCCTTCAAATCCTAGGTTTAAGGATGGTGAGAGCTTCAAATGAGAGATGAAGAGGGAGTAACATCCACTGGAGGAAAAGAAAGGATGGGTGATGGGTTATAAATAGAGGGAGGAACAAATGTAAAAAACACCCATGAATTAAAATTCCCATGGTTTGGTTTCACAGTTGGCCAAACAGTGCACCAACCATGCACCCAGCTCTTCCCCAAGAAACCCCTCACATTATTTGGAACATGGTTTGCCTAATCATCCATACCCATGAAAAACCTTATGTATCATATTTAAGAAAATCCATATAGCTAAGTGTCATGGGACTCATGGTTAGGTAAAATGTGTGTCCCTCTACTATGAACTGATACAAAATGCACAATTTAATCAAACCGTGTGTCCTAGGGCGAATGGGTTCTACTAATCATGAGGAATAACATTTTTCTCTAAAATTTAGAGAACTGGGATCAAAACAAGACACAAATACTCATTTTTAATCCATATCATTTCTAGTAATTCATTTAAGGACAAAAACAAATAATTAAGATGAAAACTAATGGTTTCATAACTCATAGAAATGTATCGATCTTATATAGGTAACTTACATCACGTATAAATATTACACAAAATTTAAATTTAGAGTTTCGAACATCTTTCAAAAAGTTCCTCTCCTAAACATTTTAACCCAAATATAGTACATGTTTTTACAAGCCTCACAAAATCTGTGAATCTCACCTACATGGAATGTAATGATTACATGACATGTAATCACCCTATTTCCAATATTTATTAGTCAAACAAATCCAATTTCACTCCAAGACTCCTGCAAGAACCATGAGTTTTGGAAACATAAAAAGAGTTATAATACACTTACCATTGACCTTAAAATTAGTTTAAGATACATACATGTTATTAATTTTATATTATTCCTAGGTTTAGTTTCATAACATGTTGATACTAGATTTAGGGATTATTGATATATTTATTTCTTGAAAAAATGTTATTTAATCCTTAGGAATCCATCAATGGTATCAGATCCTTCCATGCTTATTTGATTACTAAAATCATGTTTCAAATGAATAAGTAAAGAACATTATTTTTATATCATATTATAAATAATAAAAGATAATAGATTATTTTTACTATGGATTTATTTATGACATAAGATGTTATAAACTATGATTGGATCACACCATATGATAAGCCATATCATAGTGCGTGATTCAGTTTCATCCTTTGGTTTTCAATATATCATAAAACATGATAGGGGTAATCATAGTGTATAATGGATCCAAATTACACTCGTAAAACCAATCCTCTAATCTCTTAGGTTATTCCAGGATTATTGTAATATATGATAGGAAAAAAAATATATGATATGGAATTATCATAACATTTTACTGATAAAAACATAATTATTTATCACAAGTTACAGAGTATCAGTCATTAAAAAAATATAGTTTTTACTCTATTTCATGACCTTCAGCTTAAATGAGTCATAAAATATGACATATAAAGAAGTTTACTTATTCTAATCATTCAATTATTATTATAAATATATAGTTTATAAATTATTTATTAAATATAGTAAAATGTATTTTGGGATATTTAATTAATTTATAGTGTTTTAATTAAATATTAAAATCTTATGAAACATTTAATAATTGAATATACATAATATTAAATGTAAATATCAAACACCTTTTGACTTATATGACATGAAATATAATTTTGATATAAATTATTTATAAAAAACTATAAGGTGATTTATAAAATTTTTATAAATTACAAAAAAATACCAAATATAATGGTGTTTATATTGAATTATGAATTATCCATAATTATTATTTTGAAATGTTCAAATTAAAAAGGAATTATTTGTGAAATTATTTTATCCACATAAAAATGAGTATTCATAACTAATTTAATCAAGGTGAAAATAAAATTTAATATGTGAAATTTCAATTATGAAAAATGTTTTCAAAATTGATATGAAATTGAAAATGTTTATATTCAAAATATCATATATTTTGGCAAAATACCATAGAAAGGAAAATATTAAGTATTTCATATTGTAAATAAATATAAATTATTAATATATATTTAATTATGGAATTCCTGCAATGCATGAATAAATTATAAATAGTAAATAATTTCTTTATTTATGAGTTATTCTTAAATATTTATGTAATGTGTAAATTTATAAATTTTTTATTTATTTAGTTTTATTCCCACTCAATTCATGAATATAAATGTAATATTATTAATATTTGTATTTTTTAATTTAATGAGTTAAGTTTTCTCTATAAACTGTCAGACATGAATTTAAGGAGTTGCATGCTAGGTATGATAGTTGTTTTAGTTTTATTATACAATTGATATTAATTATAATCGGTTATGAACATGAATCATGGAGATAATTATAATTTATAAATATTATTTGTTAAAATTATTTTGGAATTAATGACTCTCATGAGTAAAGAACCATATGTATAGGGACATTGATTCATATTTCTCATTGGTTGGGAGTATAGGGTATTTCTAGAAAAGTGGGGGTTGGAAACCTCTCACTCAATGCTTACTCTTAGGGGGATTTTTGATTTCATATTATTATAATCCTTTTAATGAAAGGGTTTTATATTCCATAAGAAAAAGATCCATTTTGGTATGTATAAATACAGTTGTATTTTAATATGGGTTAGTAACATAAGCTTTGAGTTGTGTAAAGAGTTACACATCCATATGGTTTGAACATATTGATTTAATAGAAGGAATAATATTCAAAATTAAATCATTAAAATCATGTATACTTGTAAATAAAATACATGATATAATATGGTTATATTTAAAATCCCATTAAAAATACTAATTTTTCAGATAATTTCCAAAGTAAACTCTTTTAAAGACATTGATTATCCAACCAAGTAGGTTAGGCTAAATATGGGTACTTAGGAATTATATTTTGCAAGAAAAATTGGTTATGGGTGACCCTAATAAGATTAGGATAACATATCTACTTGAAATATGGTTTAAACTTAGTTTTTTATATCCTAATAAGATTAATATACTAGAATAATAATGTTGAATGAATCCATATGATGGATTAGGATAAGGAGTTGTCTACTCAATTATATGAAATTAATATATGATATGATTGACATGATTTTCTACTAAAATTTATATGTTATGGGTGAAATGATAAAGTGACCCAAATCGTAGTGAAATATATAAATTTCATCACTATTAGATATTATGGAATTTTTAATGGCCATCATTTAGTGGGGGAAAATTTGATAAAAGACCTTATTAAATGAACGTTGAACATGATAATCATTTGATAAAAGATTATTTTATGGGTAAATGATATCATCATCATAAAAGAAGACATTAATATTAATCATTTAGAAATATAATCTTAATGAAATAAGTTTTTTATATTTCTATCTAATCTTAATAATAAATATTAAACAATAAGGAAAATTATATGTGTTAGAGAAACTCATTCCTAAATAGCCAAATATTGATGTTGTTAAATAAGTGGATCTTGATTATTTTAATAAGCATAAATGTATTCCTTTAAGGTATTAAAAGAAATTATTAAATAAAAAATCAATGAATAGATTTAGTCTCCACTCATATACACAATATTATTTGGTATATATGACATAGAGGCACTAGGGTTTCCTTTGTGGATTTGGTAACAACCCATTTCATTACGAGTTGTGAAATTGTAGGGAACTTTTAATTTTTGATTCGAGAGTAGGGTAAATTTTTATATTTTAGGTTTATATTAGAAATATGAGAGTTGTAACATATTTTATTGATGTTTTTGGATGAGTTCAGTGGCCTTTATGGTTACTTGGTTGCTCGAGTTAATATTGGTGAAGGGTTAGTGGAATGAATGAGTATATGGGAATGATGTTCTGGGTTGTAACTTGGGCCATACATGTGTAATGGGACTCACTAAATGTTTTAAAAGTATGAAAATTAGTTAATAATTTATTATTAATATTTTTTCATGATCTGGTATATATTTAGACATTATTTTCATCAACTGGTATGTTGGAGAGCGGTCTGTGATTGTTGAAATTAAATTGGACTGTTTTTAGTGGAATTGAGTATTTTCTAGTTGTAGTTGTTTTTTAATTATTTTTTAAAAACTAAATATTATGTATATAAGGTTAAACATATATATTATATTTATAAACAAAAAAATTTCATATTTTTTGAAATTTATAATATCCGAACTGATCATCTCTATGAAATTCCATCTTCTGGTGGCATTTCAAAACCACCAGAAGGAGGGAATATAGAATATAACTTGCAATTAATAATGATTGTTTTCTAGTGAACCTACCAAATTATAGAATCTTAGTAGTGTATATTCTATGAGAATATATAATAAAATTACATCTACTGGAAGAGGATTATCTAAACCTAAAACCATCCATATATGTGTAATATATTTCTTGGGAATGATAATTTTTTTAAGTGTTGGGATGCCCTATATATGTTATTTTTTTTATTTGAGTGTGTTATAAAATGTGTAAAAGTAAATTTCTTACACTAATGCGTTATATATTTCAATGGTGGATAATATATTACACTTAAGAATTGTATCATAAGATACTATTATTAGAAAGGAAAATATATTACATACAAGTAATGTGGGGTAAGTTTTGGTTTTTCAGATAATGGAAAAACCATATGTATAAAAGAATAAATTAATATTAATTAAAATTTAATGTTTTAAAAGTTATAATATGATATTAAAAAAATATATATTACATTAGGGATTTCCTATGGAGATTATCTTATTAATTATTCAAAATTTATACCTTATGAAGTACTTACTGTCTTAAAGGGAAATGTCTGTAATAGTTGTTCTGGAAGGGGTATACATTGAAGTTTACCTAGGAGAGTTATTACATGTTGAGACTTTAGAATTTAGAGTGGGTGGGGGGGGGGGGGTGGAATATGATAATAATTGTTTCCATTTTGGATTCAGCTAAGTACATGACCCTAAAAAAATCCACACTAATGACACTTATAAAATACCATGGGTTAATCTAACATTTTTCCCATTTTAAAATCTCCATAAGTGAAACATATAAATGTATGTATTTTCAAGAAGGATATTCTTAGATGGATTTATCCTTTTATGTACTGAAGATGGAATCATAGAGGGACAATTTTTATAGACATTAGAAGCCCATATGGTAGAGTTTTCTGATAGTTGTAATTTTGGAAGGAGGATTTGAAACTTGTGTAAGGGATATTCTAGAGGATTCACATTGAGGTTCTTAAGGAATATCATTATGAATGAGAAACCAAGAGGAATATGAGATTCCAAAAATTACATCCAATTTTTATGTAAATATTAATAAAATTGTTAAATAAAAATAAGGGGGGGGGGTTATGACATTTTAATTCAGTGAACACACCCAGAATGGTTCTTTATTCCTCTCTTCAAATACAAATAGAATATTCATTTATTGTCAACATATTCAAGTGTTTTTTGATTTAGAAGATGTATTTAGTTAAATATAACTTTATTTTTCTGATTATTTCTTGGTTTCTTCACATTTTTTCCAACTATTAATCTATCGTCTGAGTATTAGAGATGATTCCATCAAAGCATGGTGCAATCATCTCAACAGGAGAGGGATTATTATTTTCATCAATAAAGAGGATATATAGAGGATGATAAGAATAGTTTTTTTGTTTATTCAATAAGATTTGTTCCATAATTTATTTTATTTAATACTTTTTTGAGTTGGTAAAATTGATTTTTAATTTAGGTAAATAATTGAGGTTTTTAATGTGCTAAAGGTTCCATTGGATACTAGTAGTGGCATGCACTTCTTTTCATAAGTATTTTACTATAGTAGAATGTATGTAATAATTTCCTTATTTATTCAATGGAATTAATTTTGGGAATTAATATTCATTGAATTCTTAAATGAATTATAAATTTGTTATAATTAATTTTCATGGTTTAATGAAAGAGATTAGACATCATGTGGATACATGATAGTCTTGTGGGCTTGGATGATCTTCAAAAAGGGTGGTTGAGATTCAATTTAGTGGTAATAACATTGAATGATGTAGTTTGTTCCCAACCATCTCCCTAAAGTTTAACATTTTGTTATATAACATGTGATATGCTATCTTGCCACAGGTTTACAATCGAACTTAAATTGAAAATGAATTCTCTCTTTAATAGAAATAAATACCCAAAGTATAAGGGGATGTATTGGGCCTTGGCAGACCCTAGAAAACTAGTTTTATTCGACAACCACCGACTGATAAGGGATTAATGATAAATTGTTCTCTATGATATATAGATTCTAGATGGGTAAAAATGAAGTAAGTGAAACATAGTGAACCTTTATAAATTTACCCTTAGTCTTCTCCATATGGGTTAGGGTGGTAGATTTAGAATGATCGGCCTATAGATAAGCCATGCAGAGATTGATATAGTTTAGGGAATCATGAATGTTTTATTAGTGTCATGGTGTATCCGAGTGGGGATTCCATTGAAATTATTGAGTGAATATTCGATGAGATGGATAACCTAGTTTAACTTACTAAGTGAGGTGGATTTTATTCCACTCTCTTATGGTTGGTTATTGGAAATTTATTATGTAACTAGTTATTACATCATTAAAACAACCCTATATTGAGGAATGTGAATCCCATCATCATTGGGATTGAACTCTATATTAGAGTATTAGATAGAGACACCATTATGGGGTGTCCAGATTGTGATGTGACCTAAGGATCTATAAAGTGTGGTCAATTTCATGATTAACCTATATACTATTAGTGCATGAGGACTAGTATGGTTGTATCTTTATATCTATTCATACTTTATAAAAAGTTATATGTTTAATAGGATATTTGAAGATATGTATGTGGTGTTTGTGTTAGTATAAAATCCCCTTTTACCATGAGATATGATATGTGGTACATGAACTAAGGTAGGATGTGATCCTCAGGTAATGCTGGTCTAATACTAGTTCTGGGTGGGGATGTAATCCCCTGGAATATAATAGTTCTGAGGTAGGACATATTTTATCATTGATTGTTGTTATATAATATTTCTGGAAATAATTGTTTTTCCATGGGCTATATTCTATAGGTTCTAGGGTTGGATGTGGGTCCCTTTGGGAGGCATTCTACTCGTTTTAGGGTAGGACATGGTTCCCTCGGGGTTATATTCTACATGTTATGGGGTAGGAAGTGGTCCCCCAGGATGATATTATAACACTTTAAAGGTAGTACATGGTTCCCAATGGGTGATATTACTACATCCCAGCCCAAAAAAACCTATCCATCTAGGATCTGAACCAAAATGTGGAAGTCTTGAAGGGAATTCCTGATCCTCATGGGCTGGAGACTAGCTACAAATATTTAATCAACAACCAAAGGGAATGATTTGACTTAACCTGAAATAATATATATGGAATATATATATATATATATATATATATAAAGGGTGAATAAATAGTATAATAAAATATGACATAACCATAGAAATACCATGGTAGTGATACATCCCAAAAAATTGGATAAAATATAAGGTATATGTCCAACAAACTAAAAGAGAAACTAAAAATAGAAACAACTACTCCATGTGATTTGTGAGACACATCCCACCGTCTCCCCACCAACTAACTAAACCTAATTTTCACAATCTTCATCACTTCACTATGACACATTTCCCTTTCCATCATAAAAAGATAATAGAAGGTATAAAAATTTATGAGGGAATGTTTAGTGTGTGCGGTAAACAGAATCAGTAAGATCCCTCAAAGGTGTTCCATTAAAAGTCGATGTATACTAATTCCAATATGCTCAGTTTTTTGAAAAATAAGGCATGATAAATTGTTAAACTGTTTTATATCCAAAGCATGGAAAACAATTCCTTTTTTTTATTTTTAAAACCACGTTAGTAAGATAATTTTAAATTATAAATCTACCAAAAAATTTATATTTTATAAAATAATATATGTAAAATCCAAAACATCACAAGCCAAATAACAATGGTATACACTCTTAGGATAATAATAGTCAAGATATCTAGGTGACTCATACCATGATAATCAATGACTAGTGTGCAACCAAGTCCCAATGAATCATAGCCTAGGGAATATAGGAACAATTTATGAGTTAACCCATTACAATGTCAATATCAAGTCCCAATGAAACTTTTTTAGGGAAAAAATAAATACCCCATGAGTGAATCCCCCATTGATACAAAGAACACGACCTAATACTAAATATGACACCTAGGTACCCAAGGCTCCCATGTGTTACATATCACACATCTGTTTAAAAGGTATTTCACATTTCATAAATTGTTCCAAAAAAAAACATTATCCATCAAAACATGATTTGAAAACCAATTTTATGAACTCATTTCACAATGATTTGAAAAACAAATTTTCTTTACCTAAATAAAGGGGAAACAATCTTTTCTCAAAAAACCATTTATACACACAAATTAACCAATAAAAATATCATTCTTATTTATTTATAAAAAGATTTATAAAACCAAGGGGAATTATTGTTCAATTCCATAGGGTAGAGATGGAACCACCTACCTAAAACATTGGTTTCTCACTAACCATGTTAAGATCCACACACCAAGAATGGGAAGAGGACATAAAAGTAATGATTGAGGGTCATAATGATTATTCTCATATATTATAATATAATTCTATTTGAAATAGGATTGGAGAAGAATTTAGATCAACAAATACATTGAGAAACTCTCACGTATCACCACAACCAATAGAAAAACTGACCCTTGAAGACAAACACATAAGAAAGATATAAGGGACTAATAAAGATCTTAAAATTATCCACATACTCAAAAAACATAGTCTGACGCCACTATCAATATGTTAAAAATAATGAAAATGATAAGGGGTGAATCACACTTAAGAAGAGAGATGAAATAAACCAAGTCAGAGATCAATATTCCAAAAGGTGGTGTCTAGAAAAGATGAAACCGTCCAATAATCCGGGAGCAAACCTAGGTTTCAAGTGATAATGATGAACATTGAGTGCTATAAGGGTTAGGTGTGAGGTTTTATAAATCCCACTGGAAAGAAAAGATTTATTTCGTGAATCTTGGTTTTATGATGTGAATAATACAATTTATATGTACACTAAAATTAAATCACATCAGATTAAAAATCACTATTTACCCATTCATAAAGTGAACATCATTCATGGATTGAAAATTTCTATGATTTGAACCAAACTAAGGGATTCTACCCAAATTTAATTCAGGTCATGAATATATGATTCATAGTCTCAACATGTCCTGTAGGAATAGCCCTATCTAGTTCAATTAAAAAACACCCATATTGTCTCCAATTACCTCTAAAACTAGAGTAAAAACTCTTAAACAGTAAAAAAAGAGTTTACCAAAGACATGATGATAAAATTATTCCTGGTAAGGGACTATACATCCCTCGAAATTCCTACAGAAGAATAATTCTATGGAAATATGATAGGCCACTACTCCCTCAATGATGATCGATGCTCCCAAGTCTCATGAGATTCAGATCCATGATGCCACAACTCTTTGAAAAATGGAATAGTCTTCCCATGAAAAAATTTAATATGAGAACCAATGATATCCACTATATTCATGAAAATAGATATATCTAGATCCAAATTAAAACCCTCCCAACTTCGAATAAGGGATGGATCAAGATTTTATTTCCTAAGCTAAGATTGGTAGGAAATATCATGAATAACTATCAACTGAGTCAGTAATTATAATTTATAAGAATCCTTACCAAGATAATTAGTGATCTCAATTGGAAATACATATATCGAAGCGAGATTCCCCTATTTCCTATGCCTATGATGACCCAAAGGAGGATAGACTTTCAATAAAACTTGATAACCAAAAGAAAACTACCTAGGATGATACATATTATCTACAAATGATTTCTTATGACTCTGAGGTGTAACCAATCATCATCATACATCTTAAATTCTCACCGATGAATCTTGAACAAGAATTGGTCCCATAAGAGAGGCCACATCCACCTCTACCCAATAAATTGTTGATCTACATGGGTGAAAATACAAATCATCGAAGGGTTCTATTCTGATTGATGATTGATAACAATTATTATAATCAAACTCAACAAGCCCCAGATGGATATCCCTTGATCCATCAAATCCACAATACAATAACATAACATATCCTCTAGAATCTAAATAACATGCCTTTTCTATATATCAAAACATGTATGTTAATTTGTACTCAACTTCACCTAAGTCTCCATCTCCTCTTATAGACTCTTCTAGAATAAAAAAGTAATTTATGGATTCCAGTACGAGACAATGGAAGAGGGTACTCCATGAAAACTCATGATATACTACACATATAGTTTATCCAAATATTCTACCCTGTAAATGACCCTTATCAGAATATAATGATATGATTTCATCAATAGATCAATCACCACATAGATGACATTCAATTTTTGGGGAGTCCGTGATAACCCAATAACAAAGTTCATGGACACCTTTCCAAATTTCCAAAATTGAACCAGAAGAGGAGAGAGTATATAAAATTTATTAAAGTACTATAACTTTATATATTGGGATCTGTAACACCGGACACATAATAAAAAATGTAGTGAGTCATAACTGGCTACCTAAAACCCCATCTCATGTCATAATAAATCTTCCAAGTTATAGGGTGAATGACCCATGATAAACTATGAGAATCATACAAAATAAAATTCCTTATATATATTGAGATGAAAAACAAAACCCTGACATGAAGAATACCATCAAAATAGAGAGTACAATCTGGAATGGTCTACCCACCATATAATGTTACCTTGAATCCTATAAACTCACTATCCTACTACTCTTCCTATAGAATAGAATCTAGGAGAGATGATTATAACAGAACACTAATCATAACCATACATTAATAATCAACACATGAATCCATATGAAACTAGAACCCCCCACTAGTTTATACTCTTATTTTATTCCAAGATAGCATGTGGTGGATATTTTCAACTGAGGGAATCAACAATGAAATTCTCCTTCCCCAGAGTGTATATGATGTTGAATTCAAATGACTAGAGGTGTTCCACACATTCTTTCTACTTGATATTGAATTCTTTCTGAAAAAATATAAAACTCATACACTTATGATCAGAAAAGATAGTGAACCTCTCCACAAAGAGATAATGTCACCAAAAATCAATTCCACGAATAACTATGGAAAGATCCAAATCATGAGGGGGTAATTGTTATCATGCGATCAAAGTTAAGGAGATCCATATGCCACAACGTTATTATCATTCCTAAGAAAACAACCTATAACAACACCAGAAGATTCATAGTACACTATATAACCCTTATTTGGATTAGGTAAGATCATAATAGGATTATATTCTAGAATTTCTTTAAAATTATCAAATAAAGTTTTACATTTAGTACCCTTTATTAAGTTCACCCATTTCTTTGTAATAAAATTCAAAGGTGACACCAATTTTGAGTTATCATTGATGAACCATCGATAATATATTGATATTCCTATACAAATATGTGTGTTGTAGACTTTTAAAGGTTCATACCCTAAAAATACTACTCTAACCATCATATGATTGACTTAATATCCTTGTTGTGAAATCACAGACACTAAGAAATTCACTTCTTGGATAAAAAATTGTCAATTAAAAAGCTTTCAATAAAGGTAGTCACTACTCAGGATCTATAAAAAAAGATTAATATGGTGTTAATGTTCGTGATTAGTTCATGAATAAACTAGGATATCATCAATAAACATAATAAATAAGTTTTTTAGATATAATGGAATATCTATTTAATCAATTCCAAAACTAAAAGGTTTCACAAGATATTCATAATGTGAAAACCTATTTATGAATGTAGTATTGAGAATATCAGACTCCCGAACCTAGAGATGATGATAACTTGACTGAATATTAATCTTTAAAAACAAATTTACACACATTAATTGATTAAAAAAGAAATCTAAACAAGGTAATGGGTAGTTATTCTTAACAGTTACCCTGTTTGACTTATGATAGTCCAAAAAAATTAAGCGATCCATTATCCTTATTTGTAAAGAGAGTGGGGAATTCCTATGGTGAACCACTAGGGTGAAAAAAACCTTTTACCATTAAATCATCTAAATGGATCTTGAGACCTTTAATCTCATGCCATATGATAAGAGGGTATAGAAATCAGCTACTTACCTAACACCAGATTAATGTTGAACTCTACCCCCCTATCTAGAGGAATACCATAAAATTCTTCTAGTGACACATGGGAGAATCCTCTAACAAACATGTAAAGATATCCAACCCAAAAAATGTCACCGGGCACAGAAAAAGACATATAAAAATCTCATGATCTTTGGGAAGGAAGGTATTGCATGACCATACGTTAGATCCCACTCTCCTTGAAACACATAATTTCTCACATCCGAAGAAAGGAACAAAAAAACTGATGATAAGTATCAATCATATCATGATGCTAAACATGACAATCCATCCCTATGATGACATCGAATGGATCTGGATTGAGAACTTGGAAATCATTGTCTGACTCCATGTCTAATTTCAATAGATAACATGTAGAAAAATGACACCTCAAATCCTTCCTATTTCATAGAGGTGTTTCTAGCTCCATAGAAAAGGACCATATCTTCATTGGTAATTTTATCACATTAATGAAAGTGGAATATATTAATGAGTGTGAGGAACCTATATCAAACAGATTAATTAGTATATTAGATTCAACAATAATGGTAACTCTCATTATCACTGGGTCCATTTCAACCTCCTTTGAAAATACATCCACAACATATAGGTGATTCACTCATGAGGCCTAATAATGGATCCCTATGGAATTTGAAGATTCTGACAATACCATAGTGAAATTTTAGATCTAAAGATCCCTGACCATAACAGGGTACAAACATTGCCTAAAAGAACCTTTAAAAATGGCCTTGGTAGCCACAACAAATTCAAGTATTTAGGCATTTGGGTCAAGTATGTCAGGTGTTACCTACCTAGAAATACTAGTAATGTTTTAAGGGAACACTACTGGATATTACTGATGGTATAGAGGAGGCCTGCTACTAAGAACCACCACCACCAGCCTTGAAATTATCATTTTACTTTTGCTTCGTACCCTTTTAACCATTGAAATTGATATTGGGTGGGAGAGAAGATCTAGAGAAGACAATATTTCAATGAATATAAATTTAATCTATCATATCCATGTCGACCATGGTAGTGTATATCATAATATTTAACAAGTGTACCAGTGATCAAATACTTTCTTACAAACCCTATAGATATTTCTAAGCTCCCATCTAATAATTCATCACTATCTCAAGAGAAATATAAACCAGATCTGAAAAATGATTTCTATATTTTGTCACTGAAAACTCTATCTACTTTAAATAAATGAACTTTGGAGACTTCCCCATAATTAGAGACTCAATATAGAACAAATAAAAGAAGATGGTCCTGAAACCCTTTCAATACGAACCCCTTCTAATTTTCCTATACCATGGAATACCACCACTATTTAATAGGACACTCAAGATTAAACAATATGCACTTCACCTTGTTATCCAGATGTGTCACCATAAAGTTAGAGATTTGATCGATGTATTCTATATAGTCTTCTGCATATTATGGATAAAAAACTCTTAAAGGGTATGATATTCTTGCATAGGAACTCTCCAGATCAATCCTCATCTTCCCTTGCTCCTGGCTATGCCTCAATGTCTTTTTTTTTGAAATCATGAGGCATTATGGTCCATATAAAGAATGGTTCATATCATAAACTCTACAAGATTCCAATCCATATGGGGATTCCCTTGAGGAGTATCACTTGCTCCACCATCTTGTGTAACTCATTGAACATGTTCTAGTAGTATATAACTATACAATATAAATAGAAGAAAATGATCTAACAACAAGTTATTATTAGTTTAAACATGAAACATCATTAGTATAAACTAATATTAAGGTCTAAACATGACACAAGAAACACAATACCCAACATCCCATGGTAACATGAGGCTCATTAGGGAAAGAGCTAGCCAGTAACTCACTATAACATACCTAAAAAGTCAGAAAAATCCTATCTCCTATCTACTAAATTTCCATGACTGTCCATAACCATACCATTGATACTAAATTGTGACATACTATCCTATAAAACGCATCCATTTAGGCTCTGAAACAGAACATGACAGGTCCCTAAGGGTGTTCCCAATCCTCACAGGCTAGAGACTAACCTCAAGGAATTAAAAAATAACCAAAGGAAATGAATTTTCACAAAATGAAATGAGATATATGAAATATATACATAGTGGAAAGAAACACCAGAAGAAAAACTAGAAGAAGAAAATATGATATAACCCATGAAAGAAAATAGTAACGATAAAACCTAGAAATCCAGATAAAACAAAATATATTTTTCTGGAAATAGAAAAGTAAAAATAAAACTAGAAACGACTACTCCACATGATATTTGGGAAATATCCCACCATATCACCACCATATTCTTGAACATACCTGTCATAATCTCCACCACCTCATTGTGGAACCATTCCCTTTCTTGAATCAAAATATAATACAAGTGTTATGATTATTATCATCAAGGGTTGTAAAAATTGGGTGAAATTTGATCCTTTTTGTTATTGAAATTGTGTAAGAAAAAATTTTAAAATAACCTATGATATTTTCTTGGTTACATTTTCCAGACACTCTGTTAGTCTCAGAATAGGGTGTTTACCCAAGGACCAGAGTTTGGGGGAAATCTGAGCCATTTAAATTTTCAAAGACTTAAATTAATTAATTAAATATTAATTTTTTATTACATGTTAATTTGATGATATCTTTTAAATTTAGTTTAAAATTGATATTCTATATATAAGGTTGAGTTATATATCAAACTTCTTTCCAAGGTGAGGCATAAAACCATCATAGACACTAGGCTTGGGGTCAGGTCCCTTTTCATTTCCTTTTCCTTTTTCCTTTTTATTTAATTTTATCTTTTACTTTTTATTTTCTATTTTTTCATATTGATTTCCATATAAAACCCTTGGGATCCCCCCATTTTGGGTCGTAGTATGAGAGTTGGAGTACGAGAGAAGAGGGAGAGGGAGGGGATGGCTCTCCCTAAGGAGCTACTGTGGAAGTAGATTGAGGATTGATAAATACATTTCATGGATTCTATACCAAAGTATTGGAGTTTTATACATAGAGGTAATTGTAGTTTAATTTTTTTTTAGAAAA
Source organism: Viscum album (assembly GCA_963277665.1). Lineage (NCBI taxonomy): Eukaryota > Viridiplantae > Streptophyta > Magnoliopsida > Santalales > Viscaceae > Viscum > Viscum album. The sequence continues at coordinate 2,126,475,982 of OY728140.1, forward strand.
ATAAATATATTGTAAATATTTTTGTTTTAAAGCCTTTAATGGGTTGTAAGGGGCCTCTAGGGGGACTATTTGTGGATTTTGGGGAGGAATTTTGGGATTTGTTCTATTTTTGGGGTTTTTCGTTCATGAAAACCCATGTTTATGATGTGTAATTAAGAGAAACCACACTATATGTTCTTCATATTTTAGGGTATATTGGTTTTTTGGAGTAAATTCTATATACTAAGGGTACACTCTATGTAGTGGAGGCTTAGGGTGTGCCAGGGGCACATGGTTATGTAGGGTACATATACAGATCACATGAGAGGTACATAACCAGTAGTTGTGAACTATTATTGGGAAAACCTTGTGTGTGTGTTTGGGGGGGGGGGTGTGGGTGTGTGGGGGTGTATTGTTAGAAACAAATATGGGAACCCCCTGTGGGGTACACACTATGTAAAAGGTGGTGCACACCATATTCTTTGGCAATGTACACACTGAGTGGGAAAGAGGCACATAGGTAGGTACCCATGTGGGGTTCACACCATATATCAGGAGTCACACACCATGTACCATGGGAAAGTAAAAACTAAGTGTCCTCATCCACATGTCCAGGGTGGACCCTTCGGGTTATATGCTGTGTACTGAAAGTACACACCATGTAATTTTTCCTTCCTTGGCCTGTTTCACGTTTTTTCACCCAGAAATCAGAATTTGACTTTTGAGTAGTACATTATAATCATTTTTCCTTATATATCATGATATTTGAATCCTTTTAGCATTTATAGGTCTCTTAGATTGTTTTTTTATGGGATAATTTTTTTATGAGGATTAAAATGAGGTTTAGTTTCAGAATCCTTTAGTGTGTTGGGTTGTGAGATGCGAGGCCCGATGAGGGTTGTGAGCTCCCAAGTTGGATTGTCCCGTAGATGCTAAGAAGATTTTATTTTTGGTTTTTTTAGATGAATCTTATAAGGTATGTTCATTTAGTATCTCTGAGATGATCTTGGTTTGTATCTATGTTTTAGGAAATGTTTCTTGAGGTTAGAGAAGTTGATCTATGAATCCCATGATTAAGGATCAGAGCTGTTGAATCCTTTAGCCTATGTTGTCACTATGGGTTAGAAGTTATAGCGAGGTGCTATTTAGATACTGATATGAGTCTAAGGGACTCTTAAGGATGCACTTTTGGGAAAGTTTCTTATCATGCGATCAATGTATTATTTAGTTGGATATTGATAATTCCCATGTGGAATGGTGTTATTTGGATTCCCATGTGGGTGAGTTGGTACCCAAGGATGGGTTGTTTATCGAGAGGGTCGACTAAGGTTTTCTTACATTCACATTGCACCAAGGTTTTTCTTATGCCAAGGAGAACATCTAGGGTCCTGAATTTAAGGCAGTCAAAAGGATCATTGTGAATACCCTTGTAGGCATGATTTACTTTGGGATGCCCTTTGGGAGGGTTGTTGATCAAGGATCGGTTGGATGATACTGAGGGACGTATGGGATGTTTCTATACTAGGTGTGACCTACGATTTTGGATGGCATAGAGGAACCCCTCATAGGGTGTTCTTCTATTTCTATAGCCTTTGGGATATTTAAGGATATTTTGATGGGTACAGATTGAGATATTGGGTGAAGTAGGGGAGTCACTAGTAGAATATCACTTTGTAATGCGACCCTATATAATGTGGTATAAATAGGTTTTAGTTTATCATTGAAGTAGTTCATTGATATCCCATGGTGGCTATTTTGATGGATGATAATATCCAAGGGACTATGGAGAGGACTGATTCTTTTTTGGATGATATTTGATTAGTTCTTCTAGTTCAACAAATTTTATGGTGGGTTTGAGGTTGGATAATCCCACATTTAGTTAGCCTCTAGCTGTGATGTTTGAGGCAGTTTATTCATAGGATTTGGCTTGAGGATGATACCTATAGGATATCTCATATTTGTTGTTGGTAATGTTTTTTTATTTGGTTCACTCATCTATTACCTGGTTGTGGTTAGAAATTCTTAGGGAGTTAATGGGTGATCTCGATGAGTGAAACTCTCCTCCAGTTGACTATTCTCCCAAGCTATAGTGGCTTATATCTCTTGGGGTACTAAGGCACTCATAGTGTGGGATTTTTATTCCATGAATTATATTTTATCCGAGACCCATGGATTCTATCCACTCATGAGTTTATATATAGAGACCACATACTATTAGGTCCAAATATGGTTCTCAACTCATTCTGTAAGACTTTTGGACGGAAAGGTTCTCTATTTTGTTGGACTAGATGTCCCTATCACCAGTTAATATCATGATATTAGAGTCTTAGAGCATGTTGGATACTATTTGACACGTGGATTCCTATTGTTATACCCTAGGGTCCAAAATTCATGATTTTCATTTAGATTTATTGGAGCTCAGGAATAGATCTAGTGGACACATCAGTTGTTGTGTGTCTAAGAGAACCACATTCTACAAATCGTCAAGTGTTATGAAGTTATTTATTTTATTTCATCTATTATTAATTTTTACCTAGACTGGACATATCAAATATGCATGAATTTATTATGAAAAAATACTACAAGTTTACTATTGGGGTTGACCTATAGAGATTTATTTCTCACCCTATATACATGTACCTAAATGTTCATGAAGGAATGATGTCAAATTTTAAGTTAGATAATGGGTTGGATGATGGATGGAGATGAGGCCCAGTATTTCTTGATCAAGAGGAGCTACTCATGTAGAGTCTCTAGATCATGCTGTTATAGATCAATCATCATGGAGATATGGTATGTGGTTCAACATGGTGTTCATAGTAGAGCCTGATATATTTATATTCAATTTGTTTATTTTTATATTTGGTTTTCCTAGTGTATGATTGACTTTTTTTTTCATTCTTGAGTCGGTATTATGGAATTTTTCATTCCATTTATTATAGAATTCATTTTTTTGTTTATTTAGTATGTTCCCTCAAATGTCTTTTCCTATGTATGAGTTATTTTATTTCATTTTATTTTTACACATTAACCAGTGGGTATAGTCTCTCCAAAAAATCTTTTAGACTATTTTCATTAGTTTTTATCCTCTGGCATTGAAGGATCTGTGCTTGAGGCATTTTGGGAATCTAGATTGGGTGAGGTATTAGGTTAATGTGGGATGGTTTATTACAATATAGAATCATATCTTCTTGGTTTTACGATTTAAGGGAGTTGGTAGATATGAGTTCTAGGAATGTGTTGAAGCTTGTGATGAACATGCAACTAGTGTATCACTAACACCTTTATCGATATGGAGAATAAGTTTCCATGGAATGAGATTACTATTTTTGTTTTTTGTTTTTATGGTTGTGTGATTTCACCTAGTGTAATGCACTTGGGTTTTTGGATTTATGGTATTTCTGGTTTTTCTCTTGGAACATAGGAAATAGGCTAGTGTTTATGTATCATTCTAGGAATGAAGGTTTTTTAGGAAATATTCTTGTCTATGGTGTTTTTCTTAATGATAGAGGTTAAATCCTTTAAAGTGTTAGCAACTACTCATATGGTGTTTTTTTATAAAATTAATTGGTGGAATTCTACTCAACTAAACGACATGGGTAAATTTTCATCTAATGACTGGTCCTGTAGATATTGTGGTGTGATTTTTATTAATGATAGAGATTTAGTCCCTTTTTTTGAGGGATGCGTAACAATCCCCATAGGTTGGTAATGGTATATGAGTTCCCTATAAGTGTCTCGATGAGGGAATGGATTCCAGAGTGATCATTGTATTGGGATCTAGTTTCCCTTAGGTGGTGGTTCCTCTAAATTCCCAAGATTATATTTCTTGGGAGGGAGTTGTTCTTTCCACGTGTGGTCTGGCGGGTCATGTTGTGGGGCCCAAGTTCCTATTATCACTGATGGCATGAGGGGGTGTATGGTTCTTTCATAATGAGTCCATTGAGGCCTTAATTCACTAGGACGTGGTTAGGAATGAGGATTATTGGTGTTTGATAAGTGGATAATTGGGAGGTCTCCTTGTCTCATGAATTTCTTAAGAGGACATAGTTGGTTGGACCCCTGACCCTGCTTGTTTGGGTAGCAATTTGGGGAGCACAATGAGAGTGTGGTTGGATTATTGTGGCTTTGGTTTTACAATTGAGATGAGGGTGATTTTTTTGTTTATCATGGAAAGAGGTATATGCCTTATTTTTGAAGAGGAGTGTCATTCGTTATCTGATTTTTTGAAACTATCATATGTAAGGAACATTGTTAGTGGATTTAGGAACATTAGTCTATATTCACTAGTACTTATCCTATGCGAGTGTGAGTTCTATTGCTCATTTGAGAGATGTTTAAAGAATTTCTTGTGGTGGGGAGTGTACATGATCCTTTTAGAGTGTGTGAACCTAATTTTTTGTTGTTTGTTAAGAGTAGTGGTTTTTGTTTTCATGCTGGCACTTAGGTGTGAGTGGTTTGAAAACTTCTATACATTTCATTTGATAATGGATGTAGAACAAAAAATTTTGTTTGTTGTTGGGCTCCAAGGATATGATAAGGAAAATCCTCGGGTGGGGAGCTTCATATCCATCATGGTTGAACATATCTCATGTTTGGAGTGGGTTTTAAATGATATAATACTAGTTTTCCTACGAAAAGTATTATATTTGTTCTGTTAGTGTTGGGTGAGATCATGGTCATTAGTTGTCCACTGAGACTTTTAGGGATGAGAAGAGTTTTTGGTGGGGAGTCTATGATGATCAAGATCATCAATGGTTTTAAAAACTATGGGAAAATTAAACCTTTTTGTTCTCAGAAGTGTTTAGGGGAAAATGATAAATTCTCCTCTGATATGATCTCGAATAATTTTTGTTACCACTCTATTAGTCCTATAATTGGGTGTTTCCCCTAGGACATGATATTGGTGGAAATATGATCCATTAAAATTTTCTTGGAATATTTAATATTTAATTGACTAAATATTAATTTGTTAACACATGTTCATTCATTGATATCTTTTAAATAGATAATCAAATTTAGATTATAGCTCTATAGTTCTGTTTATAATGAAGGGTTTTTACGTGGTGAGGCATAAACCCATCATGGGTGCTCAGTTCAGACCCCATTTCTTTTATTTTTTTTCCATTTTTATTCAGTCATTTTTCCTTTTTTTCTATTCTCACCATTGTCCTACCACATATTCCTCATGGGATCCCCCTTTGGGGTCTCTAGATGAGAGAGGTATAAGGAGAGAAGTGTCATTGGGAGGAGGTGGTTCCATGATGGGAGCATCAATGAAAGAAAACCAGGGATCGGAGGATGCTTCTCAGGAATGCGAGACCGAAGAATTGGAAATTTACACAAGGAGGTTGGGATGTTTTTTTTCTATAAAAATAAATATTTTAGGTTTTTAGTTTTAAATCCTCTAATGGGGTTTGAGGGACCCCTAATACATCAATCTATAGATTTTTGGGATGAATCGGTGGTTTCACACCATTTTGAGGGGTTTTCATTCTGGAAAACCCATGTGCATGAAGTGTAGTTTAGAGAAAACATGCTTTGTGTTCTTTATATTTAGAGATGATGGATTTTTGGGACTAGAAACTGTGTATAATGGGTATTCACCATGTGGTGGAATCTTATGGTGTGTTGAGGGCACATGGTCTTGTAGGGTACACAACCAAATCCCATGTGAGGTACATGAAAAATAGCCATGTACTATGCTTGGCTAGGCCCTGTGTGTGTGTGTGTGGGGGGGGGGGGGGGTACATGGGTAGATACATGGTTGGGAACCCAATGTGGGTTATATGCTGTGTATAGAATGGTACAAACCATGTTGTTTGGAAGAGTACATGCTGAGTGGGGATGATTTACATAAAAAGGTTCCCATACAAGGTACACACCATATGTTGGGTGGCACAAAACATGTACTTTGAAAAATTACAAACCGAGTGTCCTAAGGCATAAGGCCAGGGATAACCCTTGGGTGTACACACCATGTAATGAAATTATATTTGGTTTACATTTTCTTTCATCCACTTGTTTTTCAGGTTTTTTTCCTTGATGTTATAATTGGATTAATGAGTAGTGCTTTATAAGAATTTTTTAGGTATATTACAATGGTGGAATGCTTTCAACATTTATATATTTCCAGGATGTTGATTAGTAGGGGAGAATTTTTTTAAGAGGTTTTCATTAAGGTTTGGTATCAAAATCTTATATTGGGTTTGGTTGTGAGCTTTGAAGGCTAAAGTGAAAGTTGTGAGATCATTACTGGGGTTGGATTGTAGATAAAAACTAGTTTTGTTTAAGGTTTTTTTGGAAGGATCCCCAAATTATAGGTAGAGAAATATCTCAAAATAAATCTTGGTTTTTCCCACGTATCAGTGCCAATTTCTCAATACTAGAGTAAATGAGGTTTGGATATAGTACTTCAGGATCAGAGAGGTTAGATCCATCAGGCGGGGTTAATTCCATGGTATGGTGGTTATGTTTATATACCATTGATATTTTGAGATTATTTTTAGGTAATTTTGAGTATTCCCTCATGGTATGGTTTCTGGTCAAGTGGTCAGTGCATGCAGTAGATGACTTTTGAGAATTCTCAAGTGGAAAGGAATTTTTTGAATTCCCTTGTGGGTGAGTTGGTACCCTAGGATTGGTTGTTTTCCAGGAGGTATTACTAAATATTTCTTGTGTGTGAATTTCCTAGAGGTTTGGATTTTTTCAATGAGTGACTAAAAGGTCCTACTTTTGAGGTGGTCATGAGAACTATTGTGAATTCCCTTTCAGGCATGATTTGATTTCGGATTCCCTTTAAGTTAATTGTTGATCTAGGATTATTTGGAGGATGATGATTTTTATAAGGGTTGTTTCTACACAAGGCATGACCCATGATTTATGATAAGATATAGGAATACCTCATAGGGTGTCCTGCTCTTTCTATTTCCTTTGGTGCATTTGAGGATTTATTGAAGGTAATTTCCCATGATATTGGGTGTATCAGGGGTGTATCTAGTAGGATGTCACATTGTACTATTAACCTAGGGATCATGGGACACCTGATTTTTGGTTTGGCCATGGGGTGAGTTGTTGAGATCCCATGGTGGATGTTTTTGTGCAATGATCTAGTGGGATATGGAGAGTCCTTATTCTTTGTTGAATGAGTGTTGATTTGTGCTGCTAGTTCAGCTGTTTGGATGGTTGGTTTGAGGATGGATCTACTCACATCCATTTAGTCTTTGGATGTGATTTTTGAGATATTTTCTACTCAAGAATTTGGTTTAAGGATGACACCATTTTGATATCTTTGATCAAGAATTGGTCCTAGGTTTTGATCTAGTAATATCCTGTATTGGATGGATGTTGTTAGACTTGATTAGGGAGATAATGGGTGATCTGGAGGAGTAAATCCCCACTCATGTAAAGTATTCACACTTGATTGAGTGTCTTCAATCTCATGAGGTGTTGCGACACTCATATAGATGGTTTTTTCTAACATGGATACTGTAGCACTCCTCGTCCCTTGTATTAAATGCTCTACTAATTTTATAAATAGATGCCACATATTATTGGGTCTATAGCCGGTATTTGATTCACTCTTATAAAATTTCAGGGCTAACATGTCCCGTAGTTGTGTAATTCTATATGTTTGTATCACAAGTTCAATGTTTACTATTATAATTATAGAAAAAAGTTGATGTGATTTTTCATGTCGATACTGATGGTTACAACATAGGAGATGATATTCATGTCTTTTAATTTAGACATCTTAGATCACCTACATTGATCTACTTAAAAACCAAATGTTGTGTGGTTGGGTGATCCTTGTTCTATAAATCATCCTACATGGGCTAGTGTGGGTGTAGATTTACCTTTGGTGTTGGGATAAAATCCATTGTTTTTTGTTTTCATTATTTTTAGCCTCCTTTTTATATATTTTTTCTTTTATTCCATATCTTATTAGTTTTTAGTGAGTTTCTTCGTATCACATGTGCAAGCATTTATTTTGAAAGAAGACTATATGTTCACCATTAGGGGAGTCCTACTGTGATTTATTTATCACCCCTTATACATGAACTTTGGTGTTCATGTAGGCATGAGGTCTTCATTAAAGTTGGATAATAGGTTGTGTGATGGATGGGGATTACAACTAGTGTTTGTTGAGGGAGAGGAGCCACTTTTATGGAGTCTGAGGATCACAGTTGTGTAACTACAACATTGTGGAGACAAAGTATTTGGGTTTAAATGGTGTTGTAAGTATATCCTAATGTATTTATTTTCATTTTGATTATTTTTTATATGTGGTTATTTCAATGGGTGATGAACTATTTTTTGTTTCCATGATTGAGTATATATGACAATATATAATATTTAATTTGTTACAAAATTCCTTTTTTTAGATTATCTAGTATGAAAAATCTAGTTTTTCCCCTATGTATGAGATTTTCTATTTTATTCTGTAATTACTCTCTGACCAAAGGGTATAAACTCCCCACTATATCTATCAGACCCTCGCTACTAGTCCAAAACCTCTAGTATTTAGGGAGTCATGCTTGAGGCCTTGTATTGCATCAAATCGATTAAAGTGTTTGGTATACATAGGTTGTTTTTTTAGAAAATGGTATTAGAGATGTTTTTTATGATTTTGTGGATTTTTTTAGATAAGTGATCTAGGAATGTGTTGGTAATTAAGATGGATATCATACTAGTGTTTCACGAACACCTTTTCCAATAAAAATTCTATGTTTCCATGGCATGGTTTTGCTATTGTTGGTTTCCATTACTATAGTTTTGTGATTTCATCTACTGTGATGCACTTGGATTAGTGGAATTATGGTTTATTATTGTTTTCGACTCTTGGACCATGGGAAGAGTGTTGTGTTCATGCATAATTCTAGGCATGTAGGATTTATATGAAATATGAAATTATGTGGTGTTTTTCTAGATGATCGAGGTTCAGTCATCTATAGTGTCAGTAACTTCTCATACAATATTTTCTTATGTAAGTATTTAGTGGAATTTTACTCAACTAATCTTCCTGTTCATATTTTATTCTATTTTAAATTCATATTGATCTTATGGGGAGATATTCTCAGATAATATAGATAAAATCTCTTTATCAAGGGTTTCAAAGAGATCCTTGTGGGTTGGTAATGGGATTTAAGTGTCCTATTGTGGAATTAAGGAGGGAAATGACGCCAATATTATATTTTTATTGGGATTAAGTTACCTTGAGGAAGTGTTTTTGTTGAATTCCCATGTTTTTTTCTTTGTAGGGAGATATTGTTGCCACATGTTTTTTTCTAGGTCAGGTGATGGGGCCTATGTTCCTGATATGACTGATGGCTTGGGTGGGCATCACTATTATTCCATGGTAGGGCCATTGAGATTTGATTTCACTAGGGTGTAGTTAGGAATGAGGATAGAAGGTGTTTGAAAAGTGGAGCACTCAGAGTGATCTCGATATGATGAATTTCTTGAGAGGAATTTTTTTGTTTCATCCCAATCCCTACTTTGGTTATTTATGCCTTGGATAAAATGGTGAGAGTGTGGTTGGATACATGTGGATTTGGTTTGACCCATATGTGAAGGGTGTCTATTTGGTTGATATTTACAAAAGGGATATTCATTTTTCAAAGAGGAGTGTTGAGGGTGCATCGGTTTATTGGAACTGACTTGCGTGAGAAGCATGGTTAGTTATTTTAGGCATGTTATCCTAGCTTTGTGAAGACTTAGACCATGTTAGTGTGAGTCTTTTTTCTCATTAAAGAGACGTTTCTGGAAATTTTTGAGGTGGGGAGTGTACCTTAGGCTATTGGAGGAAATGAAACTAATTTTAAGTGGTTTTTTAGCACAAAGGTTGTAGTTTTTATGATAGTGATTAGGTGTGCACAATTTTTCTGCATCAATACATTATGTTCAATAATAGATTTATCATTTGTTGTGTGTTTTTCCATTTTTAATAAGGGAAAATATATTGATAATCTTATTATTGGGTGAACTAGACCTACTACAGTTCAATACCACTTTTTTGGGAGAGATTTGTGGACATTGTAAGAACAGTAATTGGAGGATCGAGATAACACTACTTATTCCAGTGCTGGGTGGGATCATTGAGGTTGGTTGTCCACCAAGGTTTCTTAGGGGTGAAAATATTTTGTAGTGGGGATTTTTTGATGATCCATGCTATCACGGGTTGTGAAAATAAGGGGAAATTAGAACCATTCTTTTCCCAAAAGTGTTTAGGAAAAATAATAAATTCTCCCATGATATGATCTCAAATAAATTTTCTGACCACTCTATTGGTCCCAAAATATGGTGTTTACGCTAGGATTTGAGTTTGGTGGAAATACGATCCATTTTAATTTTCATGGAATATTTAATATTTATTTAATTAAATATTAATTTATTTATGATAGTTCAGTTGGTTATATATTTTAAATTTAGTTTTAGATTGAGAATATGACTCCATAATCATTGGGTCTGGGCCTATTCCACATTAATTTAATTTTTATTTTTCCTGTTTCTTCCATTATTATTATTTTTTCATTTTTATTGAATCTTCTACCCTTTAGATTACTGCGTGTTTACTATGGGATTCCCACATTAGGGTCTTTTGATGAGGGGGATATAGAGAGAAGAGGTTGAGGGAGGAGTTGGTGAAACTATGAGAGTTTCTTTAGAGGTAGATCGGGGATCAGTGGATGTGTATCGATGATTTGATACTGAAGAATCACTATTTTAGGATCAAAGATAGGATAATTTTTTTGTTTTTTACATAAATTAGTATAGTGTTTCCATTTTTAAGTTTTAAATCCTTTAATGGGTTGGTGGGGACCCCCAGGGGGTTGATATCTTGCTTTTAGGGAGGAATTGGGTGTTTGATGCCATATTAGGGGTTTTCAATTTAGGAAAACCCATGTACATGAAATTTAGTTCATAGAACACACACCATTTTCTATTTCTATTTGAGGAATATGGGGTTTTTTGAACTATATTCCTTGTATTAGGGGTATATTCAATTGTGGAGACTTTGGGTGTGTTGGGTGCACATGGCCCTATAGGGTACCTGACTAGATACCATTCGAGGTGCAAAACTAGTGTCCATGTATTGTGGTTTAGAAGACCCCATGTGTGTGTGTGTCTATGGGGGGGGGTGTACATGGCTATGAACTAAATATTGGGTACACTCCATGTATGGGTTGGTACATGACGTTTAGTTATACTATGTACATTTAATATGAGGATAAGTTACATGGGTAGGTACCAATGCGAGGTTACACACCATGTACTAGGAGGCACACATCATGTACCTTGGAAAATTACATGCCATGTGGCCTAAAAAATAACACTAGTGAGGACCCTTGGGGGTACAAATTGTGTACCTAAAATACACATCATGTACTTTCTCCTTCTTTAGCTTGTTCTGCATGTTTTCAACCTGATGTCAGAATTAGATTTGTGAGTAGTCCATTATGAGTGTTTTTTAATGTAGATAGTGATTGTGTAATCCTTTAAGAATTTAGAGGATATTTGGATGGTGTTTTTGATGGGTGAATGTTGTAGGAGGATTTCCTTGAGTTTTTGGTTCATAATCATCTAGTTGGTTGGGTTGTGAGTTATGAGGCCCAAGTGAGGGTTGGGAGATCATTATTGGAATTGGATTTTGGATTCCAACTCAGTCTAGTTTGATGTTGTTTTAGATAGATCCCTTAATGTGGGGTTAATTATTATCTCTAAGGATATCTTACATTGTCCTTGCATGTCAGGATAAGTTTCTCCTGGTTAATACATTTGAGTTTTTATCCTATGATTGAGGATTAGAGCTGTGGGAGACATTTTTCTAGGATGATTCGATGGGATTGCATTTATGAATTTTTTTTATTGAGATATTGAGATGATTATGATGGAATATTGAGGATTCCTTTGTGGGTTTGATTATGATCATGTGATCAATGGATTTTGTAGATAGTTGTTGAGGATTTTAATGTGGAATGGTGTTTTTTGGAAACCCTTGTGTGTGAGTTGGTACCCAAGAATGGGTTGTTTTATAGTAGGTTAGGTTGAGGATTCCTTTTTTATGCATTTACCCAATGTTTGGATTATTTTGAATAGCCTTTTCAGGGTGATTCCTTTAAAGAGGTCAGATGACTATTGTCAATGATCTTTTAGGGACACTTTCCTTTTTATATGTCCTTTGGGTGTGTTGTTGATCGATGATCAGTTAGTGGCTGATAAGGGTCACATAGAATGTTTTTACATTGGGCGTGACCCATGATTTTGGATCATATAGGTGAACCCATTATAGGGTTTCATGATCTTTCTATAGACATTGGTCCTTTTGTGGGTCTTTTGATAGAAGTATCCTGAGAGATTAGGTGCAGCAGGATAATCCCCAGTTTTTCATCACTTTATGCTATAATCTGGGGACGATTTGAGCTTATAATTTTGGTTGGTCCCTAACATGGGTCATTGAGAGCTTTTGTGGCTATTTTATTGGATATTAAGATCCTAAGGACTATAGAGAGGCCCCATACTTTTTTGGATGAGAGTTTATCGACACTATTAGTTTTGTTATTTGGAAAGTTGGACCATTATTATATTGTACAAAGGTTAGATAGGATTTGGCCATCATGTTTAAGGTAGTTTCTTCTAGTGACTATGGTTTTAGGAGGATACCCTTAGGATATATTGGAATAGGAATTATCCTGAATTTTTTTTCATTGTTCTCTCCTATGTTGTTTTGATATTATTATATGGTCTCTAGGAGATATTGGGTGATTTAGATGAGTTCAACCCCCCAAGTTGTGTACACACCCTAACAAGAGTGGCTTTGGGATTGTGAGGTTCTAAGGCACTCAAAAATTGATTTTTTCCACTTTGGATATTATGGTACTCGAATTAAAATGGATTCTATGCACTCCTTGGTTTATATATAACATACATATTTTTGGTCTATAATTGGTTCCTAATTCATTATTAAAGACTTTTGAGACTGAAATGTTCTCTAGTTATGTCGGTATAGATGTTCATATTTCTAGTTCAAATCTTCATATTATAGTCCTAGAGCCTAGTAAATTCATTTTATAATTTTTACACATATGAATAAAACCTAGGGTATGGTATTAATTCCTCTTCATTTACACCTATTGGATCTACAGTTTATATCCGGAGAGCATGATAGTTGATATGTGGCTAGGTGACACACGTTCTATAAATCAATAGTGTGGATCAAAGAGGGGGTAGATTTACTACAGGTGTTTTGACTAGAACTTCTAGTTGGATGCTTTCCCTTTTTTCAATTCGAACCATTTTTATACTGATATTTATTTTATTCTAGCTATTTTTAGTCTTCAATGAGACTAGGAAAATAACATTTTCCTGAACTTGTTATGATAATAGGTTATATGTTCACTATTGGTGGTGTCATAATGAGATTTGATTCTAACCCCAAATACATGCACCTCGGTGTGTGTGAAAACCAGATGAATTATTTTATATTACTGACAATTTTGTCCCATGGATGGGGTAGAGGCCTAGTGCTGCTTGATTAATTCAAACTGATCATGTGGATTCTCACTATTTGGCTAGTGTATCATGGTCACCATGCATACCAGGTATGAGGTATAAATCAATATTGGCAGTAGAGCCTCATGTATTTATTTTTTGTCTTTCTATTTTTTTATATGTGGTTGTCCTAGTGGGTGATCATTTGTTTTGTGTTTTTTATTATTGAGTATGTATGACTACATTACACATTTTATTTATTATAGCATGTATTTATTTTATTTTATTTAGTATGTGTACTCTGATATTTATCCCTTTTAATGAGTTTGGTTATTTTTAACTATTATTGCACTCTAACCTATGGGTATTGTCTCACCATGGTATCTTTTAGATCCTCATCATTGGTCAATATCATTTGGCACTCAGGTTGTTACACATGAGCCCTTATGGTGATCCAGATCGGAAGATGTGTTAGGTTGACCTGATCTGGTTCATTACAAAAATGTATACCAATTCACAAGGGAATGAATAGGGTGTGATATAAATAGTATCAGTAGAATCCCAATTATATTTTCCATATTATATCTCTACATAATAATCCAAATATACACATTTAAAAAAACAATCCATGATAGGAAGTTAAATAGTTTCATATCAAAATCATGGAAAATAGTTCCCCTCTTTATATAGTTCTAAATAAAATCCAGGTAAAATAGTTTCTAAGAAAAAATCCAATAAAACATTTACATGTTATAAAATAATTTATATCAAATCTAAAATCACCCATGCTAAAGCCCAATGGTTTACACACCAAGGATAATAAAGGTATGGATAACTAGGTTACTCTTTCCATGATAATCAATAATGAGTAGTGAACACTCAAGTCCCTAGGACACTTGTCCTAGGGAATAGAGGAGAACCCCATGAGTAAACCCCCTAAAATATCAATATCATGTATCTAGGACACCTTTCATAGGGATCATAATAACACCTCATGATTGGACCAACAACATAAAAAAGACAAGCATAATACTAAACCCTCCACAGAGGTACCAAATTCTCCCATGTGTGGTTTTTCATAAATAACATTAAATGGTATTTCACATTTCTTAAAAATTTCCAAAAAACTATTTGTACATCAAAACATTAAATGAAAATAAATTTTAAAAATCTGTTTAATAATGATTTTAGAAACAACTTACCTTTAATAAAATGAGGGGAAACCATATTTTTTTACAAAAATCCATTTAAACACAAAAATAAAACAATACAAAGACCACATAAATTCATTTATAAAATAATTTATAAACCCAATATTAATTAAAATTCAACACCATAGGTAAGATATATAACCACATACTTCAAAATTTGGCCGCACAACAACCTGGATGGGATCCAAAAAACAACAGTTGGAAGGGAAAAAAGATAAATGAATTGTGGTCCAAATGAAGATTATTACATATTAGAATTAAATTACATAAGTAAAAGGGTTGTAATAGAGGTTAGATAAATACATATATAGGGAAACTCTTTTGCTGCATTGCAACCCACACAAGAACCAGCCTCTGAAAGAAGAACACAAAAATAATCTAAAAGGGAATGATATAGATCATAAAGTGATCTATAGGATAAAAAAATTAAACCCAATGTCACCTAAAATGTATATAGAAATGAATAAAATTAAAAAAATTTGATCATACTTTCATGGTGGGAAGAATCTATCCAAGATAGATATCAAAGCACCAAAGGATGGAGTCTGAAAATGATGAAACCACCAAAAAACACATGGAGAAACTCTAGGGTTTAGGAAATAAGTATATAAAATGAATTACTGAAGGGACATGTTTGAGGTGTGACAAAATACATTAAGAAGAATAGATTAATTTCATGAATCATGGATCTATGATTCAAATAATTTAGGTTTCCAATACACCAAAAAAGGAATCACCTCAGATTAAAAATCCTGAGTGATCCATTTATGACATGAACATCATTCACAACATGAATATTTTTCATGATTTGAACTAAACTCACAGATGAATTCATGATTTATCTCACATCATGAATATATAACTCATGGAATTAACCTATGTTATAGAAAAAACCCAACTAACTTCCATTATAAAACCACCCATGTTGTCTTCGATTCCCTCCGACCCTACAGTAAAAAATATAAAACATTAAATAGATAGAGTACCTATAACAGTATGTTATAGATATTATATAGATTCTAGGACAATATATTTTCCCCTTGGGTTATATTCCATTGGTTTCTAGGTATAACGTGGTTCCCGTGAGTGATATTCAATAGGTTCTGGGGACGGATGTGGTTCCCCCAAAGTGATATTATTTTTGTTTTTGGGGAAGGATGGGTTTGGTGTTATACTATATGTTCTAGGGTAGGAAATGGCTCCACTGGATGATATTATATAGGTTTTGGGAAGGATGTTGTCCCCCTTGGGTGATATTCTACAGGTTTAGGGGTAAGAAGTAGTTCCCCTTCGGTGATATTATATAGTTTCTCGGGAAGGATGTGGTTCCCCCTAAGTGACACTCTAATGGTTCTAGGGTAGGATGTGGATGCACCTAGGTGATATTATATAGATTCTGGGGAATTATATAGTTATCCCTTGGTGATATTTTATAGGTTCCATGGTAGAATATGTTTCCCCTAAGTGATATTCTATTATTTTAAATGAATTATGTGTTTCCTCCAAGGTTATATTTTATATGTTCTGGGGTAGGAAATGGTCTCCCTAGGTGCATGATATTGTAACCAGGTTTCAATTTTGTAATTTATTCCTCCTAGTTGGCCCTTTAATATGGTTAGATATATCCAACTTAGGATGAAACAAGAATGTTCGATCCTGAGGGTCACCTTAGAACATTAGAATCAACAATGATTTATTTATTATGTTATAAGTTATCTATTTACTATTATAAGCATTTTACATGTGAATATTCTATATTTACTGGTTATATTTGGGAAACTATTAGTGGATACCTACTATGTTTTACTCAAAAACAGAATGGGTGATACTAAGGATTTAGTACCAATAAAGACATCATGATTATAGGTATATGTAGTATAGAGTACCATTATGGTATGATTTTGCTGAAAAACATAGACTGAGTCAAGATATGGGATTGGGATGAGACTTGGGACCTTGTTGGGCTTCATTTATTTAGTTTTAGTTGAGTTATATAATATATAATCACAAATGACCATGTTATGTCTTTCTTACTAATGTTTAATTCTAGATAGTTTATTTTTTTACAACCTAAGATGATTTTTTAGTTTTAGATAGATTGTGTTGAAATGTTTGTTTTTTTATTTTAGATAATTTAATAACTAATCATGTAATATTTTAAATTTTTATACTAACCTAATATGAGATTATAGTTTACCTATGATATTACCTTTGACCCATACTACTATTCAAAATCATATGGTGTATGCATTGGTGTGACTGAGATCACATATTGGCCCAATTTGAATACTATATATTGACCCAGGATGGGGGTATCATATCTTAATTTGAAATGGCTTTATAATTTCTAAAACATCAATGTTTTTTCTTTCTTATTTGGTATTTCATTTACACATATTTTATCACATGGTTTCCTTTTTTTTGGGACTCAATACCTAATTTTTATTTATTACCATACCGGTGGTATATTCTCCTAGGCTTGTTCTTAGGATCCCATTCTCCATTTTTCATAGATTTTTAGGGATTCATTTTCCAATATTTTTTCATTTTTGATACTATTTTTTGTTATAGAACATAGTCAAGGGACTTATTCTTTATCCATAACTACTATTTATACCTAGAATGTTGTGAATGACCCCATATTTGTTTATCTATAATGATTTTTATGGTGTATTAGGACCCTGATAGTGGATTCTTTTAGTGGAAGATCCTATGAATGAGACCTTTATTGTAATAATCTCTTTAATTTTTAGGGGTTTTCTTAGTTTGGGGTTCTCTTATGTATCCCTTGTCTAGTAAATCTCTATTATTTTTTTATTAATACATCATTTAAGTACCCATATTTAGTCATACATAATGGAGTTTATGGTTTTTTAGGACTATATTGGTGGCCCATCATGTGGTGGTTTTATCATGTTCATTTTACTTATTCCTTTTCTTTTACATCTGGTACTACTACTTATTCCACTTCTTATTCATCTTATTTTTCTTCTTTGGTGGTGTGTTTTCTATTTCTTTCATGGTATGGATCTTAACCAATATTTTTTAGGTCCTATTCTGATTTCATATTCATACTACAATCCCATGAGATCATGTTATTTTTTATGATTCCTATTTCTTAAAAAAATATTTCATTGTTTTTTGACTGATTTTTTAGAGTTGTTTCTTCTATTTTCCTTGTAAATATTTTTTTTATATAGTTAGAAATAACAATGTTTTAGTTTTAGAATAAAATCCATTCACATTTTCCTAAAGTATAAAATTTCATTAAATATCATTAATCATATGAAATAATATCCATGAATGAGTTTTTTGTTTGTTTCTGATATTTAAGTATGTAGGGGAGATGAATATGGAATAAATAATTGAAAAAATTAGTGGCTATAGAAAATTTACACAAGAAAACATGAGAATATAATGGGAGTCCAAAATAATCTATTATAGAAGAATCCCTTAATAATGTATCAACACATAAATATGACATCATAAAGACCAATAATATTGAATTATAGATTCAATGTACTCTTAAATAAGGCCTTAACACTATGCTATCGAGGAAACATATTCTCACTAAATATCCCAAAGGATACATTAAATCATTAATATAGCACTGTAGTGAATCTCAAAAATAAACTACCTTAATAACATATGTTTTGTTGACTACCTGAGACTATGTTATCATGATCATGAAATCTCATGCCCTTATTCATGAAATAAACTCTCCAAAATTATCTATATGTTGTGATTATAGAAATTTTTAGGTATTTTAAAGCCTCAATGATGTAACTAATCAAAATAATAATGTATCCTCAAGGTTTAATGTATTGTCCATCAGATGACCAATATAACCTAGGACTTCACTGTGATGCTACATCTTCTAGTCAATGATATCTATACAAATCATACACAGTAATTTAATGTGTACATGTTGTATTAACCTTAAAATAAACATTATGATTGATCCATAGCCATTTCTCATGATGATAGATACATGGTTTATATGCATGGTTCCAGGTGACAAAAAATGACAACCCATACCCATTTCCAAACCAAATTAGGAATGTATCCAATGAATAGGCCACATGAAACATGTTTAAGGGAAGATAAAGAGGAGTTTTAGGGGAATTTATTCCCACTCACTAATTATTTCTAATTAAGGAACTCACTATAAATGTGGAAACATCCCATTAAAGAATTAAATCTATATGGTAGTGATATAAAAAATAAATCCTTGAAATTATAGTTACAAATGTATATAAGAATAAAATGAATAATATGTTCCCACATGTGGGATTGATCCATAGATAAATAGGTTATAAGTTCTATATCTTTATTCTATTATCGTGTTTTATCTGAAAATTTATCACTTTTATATCCATAGAATTCTAACCATCTATCATTAGTTAAAAGGATATCACAATTACAGGTTCTTGAGTACTGTTGATAATATTCTCATACTATTTCTAATGTTTTATTACACTATGAGATTTCATAGCTATGAGTGATTTGGGAATGGGTCAAAATTTCCTACAATTTCTAATAAAAATGATTTTTTCACAAAAATATGGAACTTAAAAGAATAACTTCGTCATTTAGATAATATAAGAAATAGAATGTGTTGTTAAGGAGTGAATGGTGTAAATAAGTGATTAGGTGATCGAGAGAGTGAATTTCTGAAACAATTGTAAAATAATAACCTGAAAGAGGTTGTGATTGAATGAGGAAAATGTATCTTTACACACCCAAGTATTGAAAAACTAATTTCCTAAGAACAAATGAAATTTTGAAATGATAGATAAGGCCACCAATACTTTTTAATAAAAATTAGAGGTGGATGTGGTGACATTGAGATGCGGAGGAGTTTCGAGTAGGTTTATAGTATTTTAAAATGAAATTATAATAATATAATTATAGATAATCAAGGATGGTATTAGTTTCCCCTAACATCTTTCATCTATATTTTCCTTCTATTTTTACTACACAAACAACACACCCACACATTTTATCACATGTTTCCCCTATATTCTTAAATAGAAAACCCAATCATAAGTAATAAATTAAGGTTTGTTTTGAGAGTAAATAACCTCCCTATTTTTGTATTAGAATAATGGTATAAATATATTTGTTCTAAAATTTACTACAACTATAAAATATAATTATTATCAGGGAATAAACACTCATAATATGATCTTTAACAAATTTATACTCCTTTTTTTATATTTATTAATTCAGTTAAATATCACATGTAATAATTCTAATTTTTTTTGAGAACACTAATTTTATTTTTCATATTTATGGGTATGTACACTATCCATGAAATAATAGAGATTAAGAATAAAATATATTATTGTACACTTCAAAAAAAAAATACTTCCTACTCAGTCGACACTTGAGAATGATTTGATCCTAGAGAGTTTATGAGATATCAATGAATCCCTATAAAGGATGACCGTAAAAATGAATGAATTATCCGATGAAGAATAAAAAAAATCCATAGTCTAAGTCGTGAAATTATTTGATGTTTTCCATGAATATTGTGAATATGAGGTTAAGTAGATCAGAACAGAGGTAAAATAGGTTTTCCCATTTCCCACATCACTTGAGAATATATTCACAAATGCACTGTATAAGGAAAATGTATAAAAAGTTAATATATGTGATGGGGTGAATTCATTTCATCCAAATATCAATGAGTTAAAAAAATTCTTATTCCCCCTATATTGATCTTAAATAATAAACACAATAGATGCTTTTCATAAAAAATTTGGAGGATGAATAAAAAAAAGATTCAAAAGAAGAATAAATTATAAAGGAGCTAGTTTGGACAACCACTGATTAATAGGGACTTGTTACTAAGTTTCAAGGCCATGAAAAACCTAAAACATAGTATATATAAGACGAGCCACACCCTAGTTACATAAAAAATAGTGGAGTCCATACATTATGAAACACATGAAGACGAGGTCTTGTACTATCGTTTACCCCCACCGTTTTAGTTGTTTTCCATTGAATAGGGGGTGTAAATAAAAAATTATGAAAAAGGGTACAACAAAAACTAGTGTATCATGAGATAACTAGGGAAACTATGTTTTAGTTGTTTAAATAATTAAATCAATATCCACTAAAATATTTGTTATAACCCACTACTACTGTCTAGATATAGATAGTGATAAATGAAACACCTCTTGGGGGAGTTCCACACAAGTGTCTTATATATTTCTCTCTTTTTTTCATTTATTTTTAATAAATTTATTATATTGCCTATTTGATTTAACTGGATTATAAATGATATAGTTAAAATCATAACCTAAAGATATTATTATAGTATAATAATGTTGTATCTAATATATATAATGGTTTCCTAAATATACTTATTTTCTATGAATGTTACCTAAACATTACTTTAAAAGGGATAACATGACCTAATTATGTGGGAAGTTACTTTATTGTTGTAGGTTTGTGTGTTATACCACTTGTATAAGAAATATAATAATGTTATTGAGGATATGTATTCAATTTAAACTAATCAAATTTATATAGAACATCAGTATTGAAAATTAATTTAAATATTTAGTTTCTTTGAATTTAAGCATTAATAATAGATTAGTGAATTTAATCATCGGTAAGTTGAATTCTATAAAAAATTAACATATTAGGTAAGAACCATAATAATTTTTTTAAAAAGTTATATAAACTAGATAACATTGAATATATGGGACCAAAATTGATGTTTCATGAAACAATTTGGTACTAGCTATGTGATTGAAAAACAAAGGCCATTAATAAGTTTAAAATGACTACCTAAGGGTTGGATCCCATTACCATGGTTCCATTCCATGACCATTACAATTAATTATATTGGATTTCTACTGTAGGGGATTTTTTTATTCCTAGTGGGTCATATATAATCTATAATTACAATATCCCATGAAATGGATTAAAAAAATAGTGAAGGTTCCATGTTTTAAAGGGAGATGGATGGTGATGATAATTATGTACTCAAATGAAGAAAGGGAAGATGAAGTATAAAATTATTGTATATGATGTATAGATAATGTTTAAAATTGAATAGTTCAAAAGGTGACCATTTGAGATTAATATTAAAAGGTATATACTATTGGAAATAAATCCATCCAATTCTTCATCAATTGACTTTATAAGACCATGGGATCAAGTTGAGTGGAACTAAAGGAATGGTTCGAATTTTTTTCAAGGGAAATTACCTGAGGAAAAATTTTCCCTCATGTGAGGGGGAATTTGATTTGAATGTTTTTTTTCATTTTCTATTTATTTATATTTATTTTGTGTTTTTTATTTCAAAATATTCATTTATATAGTTAAAAATAAGAATTCTATAATATTTGAGACTACTTATTTCAAATAAAAAAAAGGTATTACATTTAATTGGAAATATTTAATTATATGAAAAAATGTATATAGATGATATTTTTATATTATTTGTATTTCTGAATAATATAGGGAATCTATTTCTTGAAGAAAGAATTTAAGAAATAAAAGGATGATATAAATTTAGATATTAAAACTCAAAACTAAAATATATGTCCAATTTAAACTATATTAAATCTTAATACTATGAAAACTATTTGACATTGTCTCACACCCACAACAGGAGATGGAATTGTTATCCCAAAAAAGAACTACTCTAGACTCTATGATTATACAGGATGCCAATTGATCTTAGAATAATCTTTTGAGATAATAGCAGAACCGCAAAGTAGCCCCACTGAGACTTCTCACATTACATTACAGATTAAATTTAGTCCCATGGAAGTCCTCAAAACAATTCCAAAATGGAAATAGATCTTCACAGATAAGGTATTATCATGCACTAACTCTCTACCATTGTTCGACAGTGAAGATTGAAAATACACAGCCTCACCAATGCATGTTGTGTTCATTACCCCATATATAGTTCTAATGCTAATAGAATATCAATCTCCTATAAATGATTTGTAATCCTATCAATTATTTCTAAATTGATATGGTATAAATTCGGGGATGACTAAACACCTTAGTTATGTAACCCATTCCAATTCCAACAATGCCTTAAGGGCCAACATAATATTTGTTAGTTGCCCAATGCAACTCGAGCCTTCACCGCGAAGCTATTTCTATCAACCAACATTATCTTAAAATATAATGAAAAATATTTTAAGTTAATAATGTATTATAAACCTTATATGAATATGTTTGATCAATTCAAGGACATTGTTGATGAAAATGGTCATGTGTCTCTCATGCTTGTTTTGAGGGAACTGAAAATATTCCCCTGTTCTGATTTACTAACCATATCGAGAATGACCCAAATGAATAATCCACTTAAATAACTATCAAAGGAAGATAAATATTAGGATTATGTGTACTAATTCCCACTTAATGAGTAATTCTGTCTTTAATAATAATTTGGTCTTTTTTTGTGATGGACAATTTTCAATGGAATTCAGGTCCATCATAAATAGATTCTTAGAATGATATTTTTTTAAAAATGAAAATAACATCTCATCCTAAGAAATATTTTTAATGATGGATATTTATGATGCACCATAATACTATCATGTATATTTTTGGTTAAAATGTGTGCAATGTGATAAAAAATACTTATTTATGATTGAACATACATTTCCATCACAAATTTTATTATTAGAAATAATTATATACAAAGTATTGACTAGTGTGTCAAAAATATTATAGAAATATATTATTTTACAGGGAGTTTTTATATTTGAAATTATTTTTATAAGAGTGAAAAATTATTTAAAGAGGATACCTTTTGTGAAATTTTTTCCCACAATTATAAATAACAAACATGTTCCTTGATTAGGGTGTGTAAAAAATAGTTATTTCCAAATTTAATATGTTTTTATTGGTTAAACATGGTTGTATCTTGATAGTATCACTAAGAAATAATGTTTTTATCTTTAATTTAGAAGGAAATATGGGGTATTTTTGAAATTGTTTGGTTTTTAAAATAAATAAAGAAATGAAACAAAATAAATAAATTAAGAAAGATATTAAAATTAATGATATATGAAGGGATACGAGGCTGAGATTGGATTTCAATGTAAAATTCTCTCATAGTTCCATGTTTTCATATACTATTCTATTTAGTCAATAAAAGTGAGATTACACAATCACTTACTCTCACTCCATTAGTCAAATGGTGATGGTGATAATAAACCTTTCTAAAATCTTAGCTTGATCTACCATCCTTCCAACGTTTTAAAGAGTAGAAGTAGATACCGTAAATTGAATTAATAATTTTCTGATCATGTATTTTAAAGACCAAACAATCAATAATGTATATTACCCATCCCAGACACAGTAATGATTTTTGAATACATCAAAATTAAAACTCGGTTTATTACATTGTACATATACAAGGCCCAATAGCCGAAAAATGATCATTTACCTAAATAGTAATAGTAAAAGAACCTAAAATCAAATATGATCATATTGTACAATAAATAAAGATATTAAAATATTGAAACCAACTTAAAAAAAGAATGAAAATGATTTTATTACCTATTGTTTAGGAACTCAATCATTATAAAAAGGAAATCGTCCCCTTACCTAATAACTTTGAATATTATCCCTCTTTGTGAAGGGTATTGAAGAAGAAGGGTTAAGAGGAATCCTTTACCAAAAAAGAAAAATTTAAAATAGAAGAACATATCTTTTTTCAATAATTTTTCCACCAGAAGATTTAATTGTTTTTTCTACTAGACATACACACCTTTCTAATAGGTCTTATTAAGAGTTATTATAGGCTGTTCTGGATATAAAACCTTAAAATTTTAATTATTTTTGACATGTGTACCAAAATTTCTTTCAAATTTGAAAAATATTTATTTTTATTGATGAAATGGATCTTTATATTCCAAAACCTTTACTCTTAAAAATGTATCCTTAATTATTGAATTTATGGGTTAAATTTAATTTTTACATGGTAAATTGTGCTCTATTTCATATCCAATGTGATTCACCTCATTTTTATATTTTATCCTAATATATTCCTCATTTAATGAAGAGTCTTCTATTCTGTTTTCCATGAATATTTTTCAAATTTATGATTTTTTTTGGTCATATTAGAAATCGAAATAGCCCTAGTTCTAGTTGATAAAGTTGTAGACCATAAATAAAGGAAGCCTGAAAAATAATTCATCAATTGAAGTTAATATTGTAAATGTTATGCTTGAAACATAGAAGTGAAATAAAACTATTTAAATTTTATATTTCTGTAATTCTAGCAATTTATCTCACAACATCCCTAAAATCAAAAAAATGATGTAATTGAACTCAAATGGATAAATTTTAAGGGATAAAATCATTGAAATACACATGATTAATTATGGAAATAATTTAATTTTTAATTCCCCTACAATTAGAACTTGGACTCATCAAAAATTAAGAATCAAAATCAAATCAAAGAAAAATTAAAATTCATATCCATGTTATCCATCAATTTAGCTCCATGAAATAAAATATATCAAGACTCATAAAAAATTAGTTTATCAATTTATCCATTCATCTCATTCAATACATTTTAATTTCATTTGTTTTCGCTTTTATACAATACAATCACCCCATATGAATTTTAACTCATCATACAAATGTTAAATTTTAACTAGTTTTTTCTCATCCAAACTCAAGTAAGAGTCACTATAAGATTTATAAATTCCTAAGTATCCACTTAATGAGATATAAAGATATGCGTTTTTATGAGGATTTTTTTCAGGTTATTCAGTGGATTTTGGTTAGTATGTTTAATGTGTTAAAAATTCCATGGTTGAATTTTGAGGGTTTGGATATATTTGAAGAAAAATTTTATGATTCTAATTTTCAAACATGTATAGTGTACTCCTCACTCCACTTAACAAAAAATAATTCCCAATTATCATTAAATAATTAAAAAATCTTCATACAATTCATCATTTTAGAATAAAAATGACATCTACTGGACTCTATTAAACATACATATATTTTGAAGGATAATTTCAAATTTTTTGCAACTTTATTTTTGAAGGAAGTGAGAGTGATTTGAATTTAAAATAGTAGATTTTTATTTATATCCATTATCATGTATCATAATAAATATTTTTATCTTCATAAATTAAAATTTTCATTAATTATTATTGCATATTCATCTGAATAAAGTTTGTTTTCCTCCTTGTTTTATTGATCACCAAATAATTATTACTATGATAATTAAGTATTTTCATGTCTTTTGTTATAATTTTATTTTGTAGGATGGTTTAGTGAAATTTCCTTATGTATGAGACACTTACAACAACAAATCACCACCAACAATGACTCACCACTAAGAAGACTCACTGCCAATAAGACTCACTAATAAGAATAAGTCTCACTGTCCACAATGAGTCACTTTTGAGATGAAAATTTTACAAAGTATGAGACTCCATGAAAAATTTCTCACTATAAAAAAGTGTCACCATCACAATGTATCACCATTACACAGAGACATCGTCAAGGAATTCAAACCACCATAATGAAAAATTGACAACATTTTGGGATGACAGACTACCAACATGACCCACCACCAGCATGATAGACCACTAGACTCTGAGTCACCTTTAGAGTTATACACCTCCAGTGTCACTAACTGACCCCCACACCATAAATTTATTTTGATTTAAATATTTCTAATGACTAGTTTATTGAATTATAAGAATGGATTGTTTTAATTATTGTTCTTTAATTAATTTACTAAATGAATTTAAGTATGTGTTAGACATGCAGTATGAGGATGTAGATGAACCATTTATTATATCAGAATCTATTGCCTAAAAGATGAAGCAGACTCACACATGTGTTAAAAAGTAAAAGTGAGAAGTGCTGAATTAAAGGACATAACTGCACACTTGATGTGATCTAGAAATTATTCCAAGAGCAAGAAGAGATTACATGCTACATCCTTTTTATACTCCACTAAGGAATCTAAATCACATCTTTTATTCAGTACCTTTCATTAGTCATGAATAAAGAGTTGATGACACATATTTTGACAAGGAATTTCTGAAATCCAACCTGATTATCAATTCAAATCAATTTCAAGGAGTCAAAACTAGAGATCCTAATAGACTGAGAAACTCTATCTATTGATATATTTTATTTTATTAGTCTAATTAGTGTATTTTAATTTATTAGTAGTGTGTGTTTCTTTATTTTATACACACAATGTCTCCTAATTTAAACCATATGATAACTAATATCTTCTCATACACTCTTTTATATGTTTATCCCATGATAATGTTGGTATTGTCCGTGTGTAAATAGTTGTTTTTTACTCCCATGAAAACATTAAAGGAGGCCCTTTGTGATATAGACAATTGGTAAACGGTTTTAAAACTCGATCTAGGTTTTTGATCAGAAGTTTATTCTATATAAACTTCTTGGTAGCAAGGGATTGTCAAGTGGAGAGTAATATGTCTTTACTTGAGACTGAACCTCTTGTATTAAAAATTCCACTATGAGGTTTTTTCTTTATATTATATATGTCAAAACCAAATATATTTTTACCTTCCAGAAAACCCACTAATTTGATAGTTAGTTTTAATTAGAATTTATATTATAACTTGATTCAGTTAATTGATTTTAAAGGTTAAAATAATATTGAATATTTTTTATAGAGACCCAATCAGTATTTGATAAATATTTTAAAAGGTGATGTTTTATGTCAAACTACTATTTTAACTAACTGTACTATTTTATTGAAATTGGTGAATTTTATTTAATTTTATTTTATATAGAAATTTTTATTGACTACTAAATTCACCCCACCTCTTGAGATACTCACTCTGACCAGCATTTGGTAATAGAGGTGAGATTTGGTATCTATGTTTTTCCAAAAAAATATATACAATGTTTTGATTTGGGGTTTAAAGATATTACATTTTTCTTAGTTATAAATTTAAATTCATAAAATGGATAATATACCAGAAGGCTATTCTACCAAAATACCTCTTATTTTCAATGGTAATAATTTTTCATAGCAGAATATCAAGATGGAAATTCCTATAGAAATTATGGGATTTAAAATTTGGTCTTCTATTGAGGATAAGTATGGGTTACATAAGACTCCTATACAAGTTTGTTCTGATGAAATAATAACTCCCTATAATAATAATTTTAAATATATGAATTAAAATTATTTTTATTTTGGAGATGAGGAATTTAATTGAATTTATTCTTAAAAAACATTTTTTTAAAAATTGGGACACTCAAGCTATTTATCATGAGGGAACAAATAATGTTAAGGAAATGATATTAAACACATATACGATTAAATGTGGTACTTTTGAAATGAATCCGGATGAACTAATCTATGAAATTTATCTTAGGTTTAATGAAATTTTGAACACTATGACATAACTTGGAAATATAGTATTTTAAAAGGACCAAATCATGAGACTGATAAGATGAATTCATGAAATATGGAGAGTTACTTTTGTTTCAATTGGAAAACCATGTGACATTAGAAAAATGCCAGTAAAGGAGTTTATTTATAAGACGATGAAGTATAAAGTGGAATTGAAAGCTAACTGAGATGAAGATGATGAGACTAAAAGAAAGTAATTATCCATCAATAATACTACATCTAAAGAAATATAAAAGTTAGAGGAAAAGATAAGGGCTGAAAGTTCCAGTTGTAGTGAGTCACCTTCAGATAATGATGAGGATGTGGCCCTCCTAGACATAAGATTCAAGAAATTTTATATAAAAAAGAATATTTATATAAAATTATAGTCATAAAAGTAAATATAATGGTATAGGAAACAAGAAAAAGGATTTAAAGAAGGATGATATCACAAATGAGACTATATTCTACTAATGAAAAAGAAAAGTATACATAAAAGTAGACTATCCAAAGTAAAAATAAAAAACTAAATATGATGATATGTATCGAAGGTATAAGAAAGAAGTGAAATCTACATAGAGTGCCTCTAAAGAAAACTCTAGTGATTCTGAATCATCATATGTGTAAAAGTCAGATCGAGCCCACATGTGCTTCATGACTAATGTCTCTGAGGTACCTAATTTTTCAAATGTTTCACCTATTCTTAATTTGGATCTATATAAGAAAGAAAAATATGATAATGATATGACTAAGGAAGCGATATTTGAATATTTAAATATAATATAGGTCAATTTTAATGAACTTGTGTACAAATATAATATTATTAAGAGACAATATATTTTAAGTGCCAATATTAAAACTGATTTATCTATTGAGAAGAAGAAGAATGATTAGTTGTTAAAATAAAATAATAAACATAAACCATCTAATGAGAAACAAAAAAAATTTATAAAAGTTTAACAATGGTATAGAATCTCTTAAATTGGTTTTAAGAAAACCATTTTCACCAAAATATATTACTCATATAGGATACCAACCTTAAAAAAGAGTAGTAAAAAGAATATTATTTATAAAGTGTAAATTTGAAAATATTACTTCCAATTATTTTTATAAAGGACTAATTAAATTATTTATTTAATAGAGATTATAGTCTATTTACAAGAGATATTTTAAAAAAGTAAGGATTCGTAAATCCCTGATTACTAACCATTTTCAACCTTTGCAAATCCCGGTATCAAAACCACTTCATGTATGAGTTTTGTTTTATAGGAAAACTTTTTAAAACCCTCATATAAAACTCTATTGTACATTGATAGTGGCTGTTTAATGAATATGATCAGATATAATTCTATCTTCATGTTCCTAATAAAGGCTGATGGTGGTCATGTAACCTTTACTAATAATGATAAAGGGAAAATCATTTGCCTTTGCCAAATTTTTAACAACAATTCTGTTTTAATTTCCTAATTACTATTTTTTGATGGGTTGAAGTATAATTTTCATAGCATATCATAATTATGTAATGATGATTTTCATGTTCAATTTTAGAATAATGAATGTAATGTCTTTGATTCTAAAGATTCTTTAGTTTTTACTTATTTAAGAAATGAGAATGTTTTTGTTGTTGATCTGACTTATTTAATTTCTCAAAATGCTTCTTTCTTGAGTGCCTCTCATAAAGAATCTTGGTTCTGGCATAAAAGACTTGGACACTGATATATTCACTCAATTAGGAAGCTTAATAAGAAAGGGTTAGTCAAGGATCTACCAAAACTAGAGTTCTTAAATGACAATGTCTGTAATCCCTATAAAAAAGGGAAGTAACAAAAGATTTATTTTAAATAAATGAATGATGTTTCAACTTCTAATCCTCTTGAGTTGGTTCAAAAGGATTTATTTGGAATATCTAGAGTTTCTAGTCTAAATGGGATGAACTAAGTTTATGTATTAGTATATGTCTTTTATTGGTATACTTGCTTATTCTCTTTTATCTCACAAAAGTGAAACTTGCTCATATTTTACCAAGTAGTCTATATTTGTAGATAATTTTAGTGGAATTAGGATTAATACCCAAACATGTAACCATCATCATGAGTTTGAGAATCAATACATTGAGTCATTTTGCTAAAAAACTGGCTATAGGAACAACTTCTCTCTTCTTAAGACCCCATATATAGAAATAATGAATAGAACACTCTATGAAATAGCCCATATAATGATAATTGAATATGGATTACCTATCTAATTTTGTAAATAGTATGAAAATACAACCTATTATATAATAAATAGAGTTTTAGTTCGACTAATATTGACAAAGACCCCTTATGAGATTCATAACAATAGAAAGCCTAAGTTTAACTACTTTACAGTTTTTGGTTACAAAGTATTTATTCTTAACACTTAGCATAATATTGACTAATTTTCTTCCAAAAGTGATGAATGAATTTTCCAAGGATATTCCATTTCTAGTAAAACCTATAGAGTTGTTTAAAAAATAACCAAGACTTTGTATGTGTCAGTTCACATCCAATTCAATGAGATGAGTTTACATGATCCTAATAATTATTTAGAAAACCCTAGGGATTATTTATATTATCTGAATTTAAATTACAAACCTATATAGTCTACTATGAAGCAGTCCAAAAATTCATTAGGTTATAAAGAATTTAAAGATATTCCAAAACCAAAACCAAAACCTATAGAAAAACCTAAAGTGACCATGAATACATTTTCTAAAGATATCCAAACCCTTATATACCATCATTTTGATGTTGTAGTTGGAGATCTACATATAGGTACACAAACTTGAGTTTCTCCTAGAAATAATGATTAACATCAAGAATTATTGTTCCAGACAAAACCAAGGAACATTAATGATGAAATTAATGATGTATTCCGGGTAATAGAAATGCAAGAATATTCAATTAAGTTTGAATGAAAAAAATTATGGGAACTTATTAATAGACCATAAGACACCTAGACTATAGGCACTAAATGGGTGTTTAGAATCAAAGTATATGAATTAGGAACTATAATAAGAAACAAGGCTAGACTAGTTGCATAAGGTTATAGTCAATAATAATGAATAGAATATGAAGTGACCTTTCACTTGTAGAGAGATATGAATCCAATACAATAATACTATCTTATACACCTTATCTATATTTCATACATTATAAAATGGATATAAAGAGTGATTTCTTAAAAGGGTATATATTTGATGATTTTTTTTGTTGAGCAACCCATTGGATTTTAAAATCCAAGTTTTTCAAAGATTTTTCAAATTAACAGAAGCTTTATATGGTTTGGAAGAAGCTCAAATAGCATGGCATGATAGGATCTACACTTTTCTAATTTCTAATGGTTTTTAAAAATTTATATCTAATCCAAAACCTTTTATAAAAGTAATTTTCAAATATGTTTTAGGTTTAAAAATTTATGTTGATGATATTGTTTTTGGATCTTCAAAAAATGCCTTCTCTACTGATTTCTCTAAAATGGTAAAAAATGAATTCTAAATAAGTTTAATGGGGGATCTAAAATTCTTTCTTGATTTATAGATTTTTTTATAATAAATAAGGAATGATTTTAAATATAATTAAATATACCAAGGATCTTTTAAATCATTTTAACATGGATTGCACTAAAATTAGTGATAATCCTATGAGTACCACCTATAAATTGGTCCTTGATGAAACTTAGAAACTAGTGGACCAAACCAGTTATAGAGGTATGATTTGAAGTACTATCTACTGAACTGCTAGACTAAAAAATATAATGTTTAGTGTGTGTATGTGTGCTCACATTTAACAGAATAGAAAAGAATCACATCTTGTTGCTGTATAAATTTTTTTCAAATACCTCAAATATTATCCAAATTTAGGTTATTTTTACTTAATTGAACAAGAATTTTATTTGGTTAGTTATTCAGATGCTGATTTTGGTGGATTTAAGTTATATAGAAAAATCACCTATAGAACAAGTCACTTTTTAGGAAAGTATCTAGTTTCCTAGTGTAGTAAGAAGAAAAATTCTATTGCACTATCTACAACTTAATATAAATACATATCTATAGGTAGATTCTAGGAAAAAATTGTTGGATGAAACACACATTCCTAGACTCGAGATACCAATTCCAAAATGTACATATAAACCGTGACAACAAAAGTGCTAGTAATATTTAAATGAATCCTATATCTCATTCTATAACTAAACATATAGATGTAAAACATCACTTTTTGAGAGATAATTTTCAAAAAGGAGTTATCAGTCATGACTACATTGGTACAGAACACCAGCTTGCTGATATATTCACTAATATTTTAAATTATGAGAGAACGAATTATATCAAACACTAAATAAGTATGCTCAATTTTGGTTATGTTTATTTTGTTGGGACTAACCATTGGGTATGTCTCACCATTGGGTATGTATCACCATTGTTAATATCTCACCATTAAACTTCTCAATGTTTGAATTCTCATTATTAGACTTCTCACTATTATTATGTATCACTGTTGCAATGTTTCTTTCCTTTTTCAAATTTTCAATTCATATATTTAAACAGCCATTTTGTTGTCTTCATGGTTTATTTTAAAATTTTAATTTGATTTTGAATTTATCATAATTCCAAATTATGATTTATCAAATCCATAAAAATCCAAAATGATAAATGTTGTAATTTTTTTAGTTTAACTGCACTTATTTTTTAATACCCTCTTCCCTAGAGCTCTGTGAGATCATTCTCTTATCGACCTTACAACCTTCCTTTAACCTTCAACCATCTTTTTCAAGCCAATAATTGTAGATAAAGTGAAGAAACCTTCAAATTTTCCATTGGACTAGTCATGTTCTGCAAATAAGTAAAAAGGGGAATAATGTCATTCTATATCTATTGAACCAGTTAACCCCAAGCATTCAAAGAGGGTTTTTATACCAAAAAAAGTAGTAGATGAAGAATGGTAACTTTTGGGAAGATCATTAGTGTTGGAAATTTTACAAAACCAAGGATGGATGGATTGGTTCTCTTTGAATAAGTGGCCTTTTTATGATAAAGAGGTGTATTAGTTTGATCAGTATGTAGAGTTTGGTTTTGAAGAAGAAGAAGTGTACTAGGGAAGAATCCAACTTAAAGGTCACCAAATTTATTTTTCTTCAAAATATTGTGCTGAGTTTTGGAACGTCCCACATGATGGTGTTTTCAATGATTATCATGTAACCAACCCGGATGATGTTTAAAATTTCATATATGAAGAAGACCTTGCTGAGTTTAGAGGTGATGAAACTTTGAGATGGCTAGTTTCTTCCGAGATAGATGGAGCGTGGATATTTATTTCCAAATTAATCGAACACTTTATATTCCCAAGAAAGGATGACATTACCACTCTAAGGTATAATGATGTTTATTTATTTTTTATTATGAAAATTGGAAAAAATATAAACCTTAGAAAATATCTCGTACTTCATATATTATAAATGATGAAGCCATCATCTAGATAAAATTCTTCTATTTATCTCAACATTATTTTATCTATGTTGAAATCTAAAAGGATTATTGATGAAAATAAATAGTAAACTTTAAAAGGTGGTGGTTTTTGTATTAAAAGGATTAACTACATTATAATGTAGATCATCTGGAACCCTTTGAAAAAGTATTGGGTCGATAATAGTGGGAAACTATATGATGAGTTAATCCTATGAATCATTATTCTAGAACAAGAAATCACATTTATCCTTGTCAAAAAACCTGATAAAATTTGTTGAATATTTTGATGTTATAGAAGAAGTTTCTATTGGTGGAAAATAAGAAGTGTAATATCTAGAAGATGAGGGTAGTGACCCTGAACTATCACTTAATTCTCATGTTATCACTTATGCAGCTCCTAGTCCTCCCAGGACAAAATATAAAAGATAGAAGTTTTAAAATGTTTTCAGGAAGAGACTAATGCCTCTGGAGAAGAATAGTTTAAAAGTTTTTCTAAATCAGATGATGAAAATGTAGATGATGATGATAGTGAATATGAAAAGAGAATGAATATAAAAATTGTGATGGAAGTGGTGATTAATATGTGAAAGGAAATTTAGATGATAATAATGATGATTATAGAGATTCAGATGTTGATAGTTTTAATGGGAAACATAGAAGAGAGGTTATTGAGACTCCTTAAGATATATTTTCTTCTCCAAATGGTTCTATTTTCAGATCATAAGATAGACCTAGTTTTATTAGTGAAGTAGATCTTCCTACTAGGAAATAAGAAGTTTCATTAGTTGAGGGGGAGAAATCCCTAAGTCATAACGTTGCTCCTTCTAATGATAATGTTTCTGCTATTGGTTATTAGAACGAGTCAGATGAACATGTTATTGAGAAGATGAGAATTATTGATGTTTTTTAGCATCATATGGATGAGAAAATGTTTATCGAGCCCGTTTAAAAAAAATACCGATTCCCAGTTAAACGATTTGGAAGCTTTACATATTCTTTTAGTTATCGAGTATAGGGTTGATACACCTTCTTCTGAATATAGAACAATTGAGACCTTTTTTAGAGACCTGCTATAGTGGTATCTATAGTTTCTGTTTATTCTATTGTTGAGAATCATTGAAATACTATATATTTATAGATTTATCCCATGTCGAAGGATTTTGATTTGTTTTTGGATATGGTTAGAAGTTCAAAAAACAGTTGTGAACCTTCCATATGAGAAAAGAGAGATCCGGAAGGACCAATGGTAGATAAGATTGATGTTTTGAGTTTGTTATAAAAGTTTAGTTTTGTGAGATAGCCTTCTCATACTGTCCTGTTTGTTCCAATAGATTTAGTAACCAAAGGTGACTAAGGTGATTTCATTGAAAAGATTGTTTCAAGTTTTGGTAACTTTTTTAAGAATAAAGAACCAATTATTTCTAATCTATGGGAAAGATTCTAGATATCTCTTTCTTTTGGTGTTTCACTATATTCTTCTAATGATGGTGGACCATATTCAAGAAGTTTTAATTGATAATATAAGGTTATAAAATTAGTTATATTATCCGAAATCTATTATAGAAGGAATAAATTTTTTTTACAACAAGCACAACTGATTTGTAAGATGGATTTAAAAATATTACCTTAGTGGCTTCTAGTTCAAGTGATACTCCTCCACCTATCTTTGATGTTTAGTTACTCTTATAAATGGTCAGAGAAGAGCTTATAGCTATTTTGGGTAGTTCTTTTAGTGTTATTTCATATCATCCCTAGGTGACCATAATGGGAATAAGTTATAATAGTGATCATATTCTCACGCTGATTATTGAATATACTAAGGACTTGAAGTCTCATCGAGAGACTATAACCAATTCCATCTAGTATTATCTCTCTAGGATATATACCAAGCATGAGAAAAATGATCAGTTTATGTTTTTGGTAGAAAGTTAGAGGATTCCTCCTATGACCAAACATTTTATAGAACAAGTTGATTAGTTAAAAGTTTTGGATCCTCTTTTGAATATTATTATGTAAGAAAAAATGACTTATTTAGTGAAATGGAGCATGGTGTAAATATTATAACAGAATTCATATATAATATTAAATAGTTTCTTCATGTATATGAGATGTTAGTTGTGAATCATGAATCTATCCCAATGACTTCCCACATGAGTCCTCCTGCAACTACCCTAGAGTATTTCTTGATAATAGTTTCAAGGTAACCTTTTTCACCTTTTCTAGTTAAGTTCCATCCATTTAATCTCACTATAAAATAGGTAGTAAAACATCTTCAGTCGATCCTCATTTAAGAGATTCAACATCCTTTTTCTATTGTCTACTTTCCTTCGGTTATCCCTTTAATACCCTCAACCACTCCTCTAGTTATTTAAAATTCTGTTTTAGGCTCTCTACCTCTACCAAGGATAAGGGAAAAGTACTATTGTATCATTCTAATGATCATAATAAGAATCATTGACTAGGATTAGTTTCTTTGATGGAATTGTTTTTTATGTAACTTTTTGTTGAACACCTTTTGGGTTGTATTTTTAGTTAATTTTCTTCATCAAAAATCAAATTCTAGTCTAAAATATATTTCTCTTACATTTCCTATTTTATTCTTATTCTATTAAAGTTTACACTTTCTTGTGCACTTTTTTATAATCCCAAAAAAGGTGGATAAGATCAATGAAATTTACCTTTATAGTTTTTCTTCTCCTTATTTTCCTCAAATACCATACTACTATGTGTTTCCTTTGATACAATGTATTTCACATTATTTATTTGGATCTTTATTTATGCTTGATAAGATATGTATACAACTTTTATGATTTATCCTTCATTCAATGTATATAAAATTTCAGGTTTTGCGATCATAAAAAGTGGGATATTGGTGACCTCTTTTTTTTAATGATCACCAAATCACAATTACTATGATAATTAATGAGTTTCATGTTTTCTATTAGAATTTTATTTTGTAAGATAACTTGGTGAAAAGTTACTTAGTATGATACACCACCAATAATGATTCACAACCAAAAATGACTCTCCACCAAGAAGACTCACCACCAAGAAGACTCACCACCAAGAAAAAGCCTCACCATCTGTAATGAGTCACCATAGAGATGGAAATTTTAGAATGTATGAGACACCCCCAATGATGTACTACCATTATGAAGTGTCACTATCACAAAGTATCATCATCAACTTGATACACTTTTAAGGATACCATAATGAAATATTGACAAAGTTTTGGGATAACACACTGCCATCATGACACACAACAAGAATGACACACTGCCGGACTCTGAGTCACTGCCAGAGTTAGAAACCACTAGTTTCACTAACTCGCTACCATTGTTTCAATTTATTTTGATTAAAAAATTTCTAATGGCTAGTTTATTGAATTCAATGCAATTGATTATTTTAATGATCGTTCCATAATTTCATGATACAATTCAATGATGTTTGTATTAAACATGTGGTATTAGAATTTAGAGGATGTAGAAAATTCCATCTTCCATTGCTTCTACTTAAAATTTAAAGAAGAATCCATTAAGTGGAAAATGAAAATGTGAGAATTTTTGAATGAATGGATATACCTGCACACTTGAAGTGAGTTGGAGATTTTTTTTATGAACCAGAAGAGCTTACCTGGTGCATCCTTCTTACACTAAACTGAGTAATATAGAGCACATATTATATTCATTACCTTCCTATAATTAAGAATAAATATTTTACAACACTTTATTATATGAAAAATTAATGAAATCCGACTCAAGAATTAGTTCAAATCATTTTAAACTAGTCACAATATGTAGATCCAAATGGACCGAGAAACTCTATTTCATTAAATATTTTATTTTCTCAGTCCGATTAGTTTATTTTAGTTTATGATAATTATTTTTTTCTGTGTTTTATGCACACAATGTCTCTTATTTTAAACTATAATATACAAAATATCTTTTCATTCCCTCTTTTATATGTTTGTACCATGATAACTATGGTAGAGGTATTATTGTACATGTTTTATTTTTACTCCCATGAAAAATATGGAAGAGGCCCTTTGTGGTATCGAAAGTTGGAATACTATTTTAAAACCTGATCTAGGATGTGGATCAACAATTTATTTTATATAAACTACTTGGAAGCAGGTGCTTTATGAGTGCAAAAGACTAATTCCCCACATAAGACTTAACCTATTGTATTGAAACTTTTGTTGTGTGATTTTTTGTTCTGTTTTCCTTATATTCTGTATGTTAAAACCAAATATGTTTTTACCTTCAATAAAAAATTACCTGATTTAGTAAATTTATAGTTAGTTTTAATTAATGATTATATTAGAACATGATATAGTAAATTTATTTCAAAGGTTAAAATAGTGTGGTATACTGTTTTTAATTGATACATAGTCACTATTTGAGAACAATTTTAAATTGTCAAGTCCTATATAAATCTCCTATTTTTACTAATTGGGATATTTTATTTAAATTGGGGGATTTTCTTTAAATTTATTTTAAACACAATTTTTTATTGGGTACTAAATTCATCCCCCTCTTGAGATACTCACTCTGACCAACAATTTTGTATGAATTTTATTTAAACAATCAAGAAAGGAATAACAATTAGAATAATAATTTTTTATCAAAAAAAATATCTTGATCATTTTAATTTATACTAAAAGATGTATAATGTGATGTATCACACCACAAAATATCTTCCCCTGGACATAATTTTAGATTTATCATAAAATTTCACTTCCATAGTTGGTTGAATAAGGAAAATTAGAATTTAATGTGGCTAACCAAACAAGTTGTTCATAAATACAAATATTTAAAAGGATTTAATGTTTAAGTCATGCTAAAATAAAATTTATTATATTGAAATGGGGGATTTAAATTATAACTAAATTTATCAATAATTTAAAACACATGTACCTAAAATCCACAAGTTTAGATCAAAATAAATCAAATTATTGTTAAAGAAAACATGGATTAGTTCTTTCAGGAAATTAAATGAATGAAATGAATATGAAAAAAGGTTTATAAGACTCATGGAAAAATGATTTTAAAGATAAAGAAAGCGGTATGTGGCATGGGATTAAAACATAAGTATTATTTTTATTAAATTATCAATGTAGTAAACATGAAAAAAATTTAATTTTTTGTCATTTATTTATGTTCAGTTTCATGGGATAAATTTTTTCACTAATTGACATGGGTTTCATTAATTTAAAAGATAATCAACTGATATCAAAAGTTTTAAAAACACATAAAAATTGAAAAATAAATATTTTTATTTTCAAAAAGACACCAATATTGGAAAATGCAAATTTAAAAATCCTAAACTAAAAAGTTTCCCTCTATCAAAATTAATTGATGTACTGTTATCAATGCATTAATGTAGATTTAACATCTCACAACTAGAAAGTGTTAGGGGAGGTACAACTTGACTTATTTACGGTTCAAAATTGAATTAATATATGAAGTATTTCCCACTAAAAACCTACAATAAAAGGAAAAAATATAATATAATAAATTAATGTTATGAAAAGAAAAAATAAATATAATGATAAAGATAAATTAAATTAGGATAGATCTTAGATTAACCGCTAGTGGTCCTTGGGTTTTGATTGATTCTAGATGTGCTACACCAGTGGGTTATCCAAAGTTTGATGGTGGGGGTAGTTTCTTTTATTTGAATCACACAAAATCCTTACTGCATTCTTTCACTAATTCATTTTTTAGGAATCTATGGATAGAGTAAACAAAATAGATCTCCATGGCCAAGATGTACAAAGTTCACTATGTGGGTAGGAAAAAGAAAAAGTCATCCTATTTCTTGGTTTCCAATTTTGAAACCTCTTATTCATTCCCTTATGCTTGCCTTAATTATTATTCCTTAATTGAATAATAGAGCGTAAATTTAGAGTTTAATTATATTTGAAAAAAATTAAAATAGGAGGAATCAATATGAAAGTATTCCCCTTTAGTGTATATAGCTTGTTTCTTGATTTCCTTTTGAAAATCTACATTGGTATCATCTTTTACTCCCTATAATAAATTTTCAATATCTTTGAGGAGCTCTATATGTTCCTCAATAGGTGAATATTATTTTTATTTATATTCCTATAAGACAAAACAAGAGTTGGACAATTCATAAAGTAAAAAACAATGGGCAGTGATACTAAATTAAGTTTCAATATAATTATATGAGAATATTTTCAAGAAAAGACCATCTCCATGATTTTGTTCAGCTTCAATTGATTATTGTATGGAAAATTACTCTGGGAGATGAATTTGAATAGATATAAGTAGGTGGTCATTATACTCTATATTTTATTCAAATTCCACCACTTGGGTGGTTTATTTTTCTTCTAATGCTAGAGAGAGATACAAATGTTCTAATGATTCTACTTTTTATGGGATGAGGAGATCATATTTTACCTCATATTTATTCCAATATTAATAAAAATTCTATTGATATAC
Organism: Viscum album; assembly: GCA_963277665.1. Classification (NCBI taxonomy): domain Eukaryota; kingdom Viridiplantae; phylum Streptophyta; class Magnoliopsida; order Santalales; family Viscaceae; genus Viscum; species Viscum album. The sequence continues at coordinate 2,126,516,011 of OY728140.1, forward strand.
CACATATACTTCAATAGAAAAATATCAATCATCAATCTCCCCCAACATTGGCCCTAGAAAGGTGGATTGGATCATCAGGTATCCACTTCATTAACACCTCAGGTTCTTCAACTTCAAATATTTGTGGGGAATGTTCTTCCACCACTAGATGATTTTCAAAAATTTTTGATACTCCCATTTGTCACCTAAACTCTGATATATTTTCTTTAAACCATTTAAAATGGAATTTTATACCATTTTAACCAATTTTATTTTATTTTATAGAAATGTAATTTCTTCAAAATATTTATGGGAATCATGGAAGACTCATTTTGTGCCCAGCTATTTCTTGAAAAAATTATGAGAAGTACTCCTAGATTTCATTCAATCATATTATCAATAACTTAAATAATGGTTATTTAGAGGCATATTTAATTTTTAAGATGATATTCTTGAATTTAAAATCTACGAGGACTTATCTTTGAGCTCCCCAGATGTATTTAACAAATAAAGAAACACTATCATCTGTATACTAGGGAAAGATAAAAAATTTATTTTAAATTTTGATTTGAATGTAGTAATATATTTATAATTAGATTACTTGATTTTCCTTCCTTGAAATGGGGCCACTTTTTGATATGTTTCTATCAAGGGTTGTGGAAATACAATGATTTTATAAGATAAAATGTATTACAGTGGTTAACCAAGGATGTCTCCAAATTGTAGTGCTCAAAAATATAATTTGTCCCCTTAAGTCAGAGGAAAATAGGGGGTGTTTTTTAAATGTTTTGGTTTTGAAAAAAAAGAAATGAAAGAAATGAAATAAAATAATAATGATATTGAAAATAATGATATTATAATGTTGATCATTCCAAGATAATTTTTCCAATTTATATGACATCTAGGCTCCCAATTTTTCTATCCTCTACTGTTAAGTTGACAAAAGTGATATTTCATGATCACTTCCTCTCAATACCTTAGCCGAATTGTGATGGTGAGAATAAAAAATTCTATAATATTAGACTGGTCTACCCTCCATCGAATTTACGAGAGAGTTATATAGAATAACTGTAATTTACTTAGGCAATACTTGATCACGTCAGGTTTATCCCAAACAATGAATATTGTCCACTACCCCAACCACATGTACTGACGATTGGTGAGTACTTCAGAACTAAGTCCTGGTTCATTACATCATATATATACCAAGGGATTAATGAGGTAGAAAAAGGTCATTGACCAATGAAATAAAAATAACAGAATCTCAAACCAAATAATACTGTATTTTATAACAAAAATGATATTATAATATTGAAATAAACTTAACAGAAGAAGGAAAAGGATTTTATTGAATGAAGTTCAGGAACTCAAGAATTACAAAAAGAAAATCATTTCCTTCACCAAGAACTCTATATTTTACCCCTATTTGTGAAGGGTGTATAATAATAAGGAGAAAGAGGAAACTAGTACAAAACTAAGTAAAGAGAAAAAGAAGAACACAAATTTTATTCTATAGAATATATCAGTTAGAAGATTTCACCATTTATATACACCAGATGGTTGAAACCCACAATGATTTATTATTAATAGTTGTTCATAATTGTGATGTTGGTAAACCCTAAAAATTTCAATGATTTTGGACATAGGTATAAAACGATTTTACAAATTTACTATAGTTATATTTTTTTGTCCAAAGTGATTCTTTATCTTCTTACACTTTGACTCATTCAACTACTTCCTTAATGAAAAAATTTCTCCATGAAATTTAATTTTCAAATGAGCTTTCAAATATTATTTCTTATCCAACAAAAATCACCTAATTTGGTTTCCTATATCTTAATTCATGACTCATTTAATGAGGTGTGGTCAATAATATCATCAAAAATAAGTTTTTAAAAAGGTTTATTTTTTGGGCCTCTTGTTGTTTGAATTAAAATTGGGTCCAGTTGAAGAAGTTAAATCCCACAATCAATGGAATAATAAAAAAATAATTCCAAAATTAGGATAAATTTTTAAAAAGTTATACTTGAAATATTGAAGTGATTTTTTTAAATTTTACAATTAATAAACTTTAAAAATTTAGTTCAAAATAACTGTAATATCCAAAAATGATGCAATTTAACTAAAATCGATAAATTGGGGGGGGGGGGGGGCTTAAATCATTTAAATACACATAAAATTTTATTGATACAATGGATCTATTAGTAACCACCATGTAAAACTCTTTTGATCACAAATATCCATCGTAAATAGTTATAGTGATGGTAGTTTTATGGTAAATTGATCGGTCACAATTGTTCATCCTAAAAATGTAATCAATAAATGAAATTCATTCCTTTACCACTCTAAATTTTAAATAATCTATCTTTCTCTATTAATTCCAATTTTTAATGCTAGGAAATAGCTTCCTGGATTCCAGATATTTTAATTGTGATCTGAATATTAGTTTTAAGTGATTTTTTAAACATATTTTTTAATATTTATTAATTCCATGTATTTATTTTCATATGTTATTATATAATTTATTAATATTTTTATTTAATATATTATTAGTTAATTTTATTTACAGGAGTATAAATATCGATACAAATCAAATTATTAATTTTTTATTTAATTATCATGTTATTAATTGTTTATCTTATTAGGATTTCAAATAAAAAACAAGAAAATTAAAAAAAAAATAACATAAAGTAATAAATATTAGTTAAAACTAGGTGAAAATTATTAAAAATGCATAAAACTTAATAAAGATAATAATAAATAATTTTTTTTATAAATTAAAATACATTCTTATAATTTAATAAAATTTATAAAAAATTATTATAGAAAATTTTATTAATATATAAATATTGGAATATTTATTATAAAATTATAAAATTTTAATATAAGAAATTAAAAATAAAATATTTCATAAATAAAAATTTATAAAAAAAATAAAAAATATAATAAATAAATTTCAAGTTATTTAAATTTTTTTAAATAATATAAATGGAATTCTAAATTTTCTAAAATATAAGAGAAAAATTAATAAATACAGAATAAAATTAAAATTATTTTGTATCGTGTTTATTTTCTTTCAAAAACACTAAAAATTGCAATGCTAATTTGTGACATATAAATATTTCCCAACAAATAGTTTTGGCAGAAATTCATGCCATTTCTAATTCTATGCTGTAAAAAGTAATAGAAAAAACTCAGCAATAAACATAAATAGTATAATTTTTTTAGAAAAATAAATAAATAAATAATTATAATTTATTAAAAACAATAATATAATTTTAATTATGAAATATTATAAATATTAAAAATCCTAAAACTATATATTTATTAAAAATAGTTATTATAAAAATAGGTAAAAAATTTAAAAATAGTGAAATAGTAAAATAGTAAAAAAAATAAGCTATAGAATAAATGGAAAATGTAGTAAACATATTAACTAGTAATTGTAAATTATGTAATAAAACAAAAAATATAAATTAAATAGTAAAAATAGAGAAATATTAATTAATAAAAATAACAAATCGTAAATTGGTAGAAAAAAAATAAAAATAGTATTTAGTAATAATATTAAAAAAATTAAACTGTAACATAATAAAAATAAAATAGAAATTAGTAATAAAACATTAAAAATCATTAAAATAGTAATAAAATAGTAATTTTTTTAATAAATTAATAATAAACATAATAACCAATATGTAGTTAATAATGTAGAATTATTATTATAAATACTAATTAAGTATAATTATTATAAATAATAATAAGTATTAAACTATTATAAAAGCTACTTAACTAATAAATAGGTTATGAAATATAACAAAATCTAATTAATTATTATTATTTAATAATAATAAACCGTCATAATTAGTGTATCATAAAAAACTAAACAGAAAATAAAATATTAGAAAAAATTAAAAGATATTCATTATTGTTTAAGGGGATTACAAACCAAAAAATAAAACTCACACCTAGACACATCAGAGGGTCAAGCCTCATCCCTGCCAACAATAAATGAAAAACATCAACAAGATTTATTTTATTAAATGTTAATTTCAGGGATTCTCATGTTCTTGATGATAAGATGGTCTAGTTGTATGTGTCCTAAAGGCCTAGATGAATGTGGCCTAATGTACCATGTTAGAGATGACTCAAGGACCAGATGAGCAACCAAGAAACACTCTAAGTTAACAGTCTCTCATGCTGTTTTACCCCACCTACCATCATCATCACATCGTGTTTCTTTTTTAAGCTATGGAAGGTTACTTGTATTTCCCACATCAGAAACTCATATAGGTAGAGGGATAATTGATGTGTAATAATGAACCAATTTTAATTTTGATTACCCCATTAGGTGATACCTTTCATTTCATTATGTTGTTTTTTCAACTACTTTCACCGTGTTGTCTTCTTATTCACACATGTATCATTTGTAACAAATCAAACACAAGTTTCCCATAATTATATGATCAATATAAAATATTACATTATATAAAATCTTATAAAATTTTAGTTTTATATATTTGGATAATTCGAACGCATAATCAACTAATATAGTCATTTTTATTCCTATCAAGTGGCCATTTTCTCACTATAATGGGAATAACTTAATACATAATAAGCCTTCAATATCTCGCATAAATTCACTATTCGTACAATTATTCTAGAAGTATCATGTGTAATAATTTTATTCATAACTTAGGGAAATGGAAACATAAGAAAGGGATATTTAATGTTAAGTATCATAAAGAATATACAAGAAGATATCATTAAAGAAACAATCCATGGATAATATTGCAGGAAGTTAATGATAATCAACTAATATCATATAATTGATCACATAAGTTTGAGATTAATCCATGAATAAATTAACAATATAAATAATCTCTTGGATATAAATAAGTGGTTTTATAGTGATATAATGTATAATTCCAGATTTATCAATACCTTATAGTAGAACATTACAAACTATTAATGCATTTTTCTATAACATATACATTCCTTCAAGTCCATTATGGGGAAATATATATAAATGGAAAATAATAAACCAAAAACCCAGGATATTTTCTCTCCCAAGACCCAATAATGTATCAAGAAAATTTTATAGGCCCCACAAGTCACTAATTAAGTCCAATACATTCATCATATGAATGAATTAATAAACAAAAAAAATATATAACCTATTTTATTTAGTAATCAATAAATATATATATTGAAATTATATGTTTAGGGATTATCAATATTTACAAAATAAATAAATGAAATAGCTTTCTATGTAAGCATCCCTTAAACAAAAATTCTATAGTGTAATGTCTATATTGTTAAGGCAATAATTTACTTAATCAATAAACATAATTGTATAATCGTAATACATCCAGAGAAAGAATTTGGATGGTATTATTAAAAAATATCCCAAGTGCAACATAATAACATTGATGGATGCTATCATATATGAAAACACCTTCCTTATAATAACACTTCAAACTATATCACATCAGAAGAGATTTATAATTAGATTTTTTGAAATTAAGAGTTTAATCCCCAAAAATAAAATACGATAAGAGTATTTATAAAGTAATCCATGAAACATAACTCCAATGTAGGTAAAAACCTATTAACTTGAACATGAAAATAAAATCGAAATGGTAAAAGTGATCTTATAAAACGTTTTTAACAATTCCCTAAAAATAGGAAGTTATGAGTCACTTTAAAAAGGTATATTAAATGTAGTAAAATGATTTTTTTAAAATATATTTTAAAGGGAATCCTAATAAAAGTGAAATGAAAATGAAATAGTGATTTTTTAAAAGGAAATATTTAGTGGAAGAGAAAAATTTAAACATGAGGATGAATCATTTCTTAATATTTTGAAAATATTTTTTTAAAAACCCACATATTAAAAAGAATGATATAAATCACATCAGAAAAGTATTAAAGGAAAATTTGAATTTTTCATGAGATTTTATATATTAGTAGTTTAAAATTATAAAATGAATATATTTAATTAAATAATGAATCTGGATACTGAGGATATATATCTATTAAATAATTTGTGGTTTATTCTCAAGAATGTTTCATTTTTATAAGTAAATTTATCAATCAAAAAATAATAATTGATGTAAAAAATATTTGGAAAGGAGTTCATGAGAAAAAGGTGTAACTCTATAGAAATGAATGTTAAAGTAAAATTTTATACAATCATTGGTTAAGATAGTTTTATATAGAAGAATGGTGTTAAAAAATAATCATTATAACTCAATGGATTTAAATTGAGTAATAAAAACACCAAATAAACATTTTATTATAAAAAATGAATAATTTTAAAGGTATTTAATAAGAACGGAATTTAGAACCAAAAATAAGAAATAAGAATTAAATCATAATAAAAATATATTCCTGAATATACTTAACTTATAAGAATTATGTTTAAAAAGAACAAAAAAAAATCAATGAATAGAAATTGTGTTAATAAAAACCCTTACATCATCATTTTCTATTGAATTAAAAACACATGAATGATATAAAATGAGATAGAATTTTAAAACCATTTTATTGAATTATAAATTATGAAAAAATAAATCCATTCCCAATATATATACCATACAAAGGAAACAAGTGGGTAATACACATTATATATCAATGAACAAAAATAGAGATACAAAAACCCTTAATACTTGGGTAACACTTGAATAAAAACACTATTAAAGAATTGAAATATATCAGGTTTTTTATATCACATGAATTACTTGATAAATATGTTAAAGGACATTCATGGGAAGTAAATAAAAATAAAATCTTATAAAATGTAACCTGGATCACAAAAAATAACTCTTCTAAAATAGTTTTAGTTGAGACCAAGATACTCTTACCTTTAATCACCCTTATATGAACATGATATAACCTCTTATAAATTTTTTAAAAGTATATTAGTTATTTATATTCTATTCTCATATTCAAGGGTTATTTTCTTTGATTGTTTGTTTAATACTAGTATTATAATTATGGTGTAAATTATTGTTTATATATTCAAAGTTTATCATTATACGATCATTATAGATATTGAAATAAATGTTTTATATTTATTTATAATTTTATAATCCCATTTAATTAGTATTGCAGGTGTGATTCTTGATGTTGAATTTAGTGATGAACTTATTTTACTAGTTTTTAGTGAATAAAATGGTGGTACAATAAAAATATGTTAAATATTAATAAAAAATTTCCATCAATATAAAAAAATTATTTCATCATTAATTTCTAATAAAACCATTATTTATGTTTCTATAGTAATCAATGATATAAATTTATAACATTGTTCAAGAAAGTGGTTAAACTAACCTAAACAATAACATTCTATAATATATGGGTGATTATGGTTAATGTAGAAATTATATTGGAATAATATCATTATTATATAAATATATTTATATTATTTGTAATTTTTTTATTATTTTTAATGTGAATTTAAGATATATTTATAAATATTAAAAGACTAGATGAAATATGAAATATGTCATTTTCATAGAGGTGGTAGTCTGTAAATACACACAAGCGATGCATTCATGTCTATAGATAAAGAGGAATATGGAAAATTATTTATAATTTAAAATAAAAATAAGTTTATATTTTTCAAATTAATCAATTCCATACAATAAATGATGTGATGAAAAATAAAATGCCTTATTCATGGTGAAGTTAGTTTTTATATACGTATGCCACCCGTTTTATTTTCCTATATAAAATAGAATGAATAGCTAAGGATTATTACATCACCATAGTAAATTTTTTAGTATATCAATAATACTTATTTTTTTAATATAATTTATAAAATATATCATATAAATGTGGAAAAAGAAGGAAAAAATTGAAATATAAAAAAAGTAATTAGGAATTTCTACCTTACTCTTCAGATAACGTTTTTTGAAAAAAGGATTAAGCCTTTGAATAATAGTATTTGATGAAGAACATACCCACTAGAATGTGTTTAGAAATATTAGAGAGGTATTAGGGTATATTTTTGGTTTAACTAAGTGGCTTTGGTTTTGTGAAGAAGTTGGCTGGTGAAGGTTCCTTTTATCAGTTTAGGGAGTGACATTTTTTGTAATAATATAAAAGTAAATGTCACTATTCCAGGGTCAAATGGATCCAATAATGAAAAATAATGTTGTGGGCTAAGAAATAATGTCTACAAATACATATTAATACATTTTCAAACATGTTTTCAATATTTTTTATATTTTTTATTCTTTTTTTTATTTTTACCATTTTTGAGTTTTACCATGCTAATTAATTTTTACAAATGTAATTTACCTTTAATACATAAAAATAATTTTTTTTATAATTATTAAACATGGAAATAATCATTAAAAATATGAAATAAACTTTTTTAAATAACATTTTATGGCTTAGAAAAACTGATTTTAATATTATAGAATATACTGTGTCATAACCATTTTTAGAAAAAGTGTACTTTTATGCTAAAAAATTACGATTCAATTTTTTATCAATGTATTTAATTTATGTGAATGTAATTATTTTATTATTAACAAAATAATATTTAAATGTCTTTATAAAATAAAAAATTAATTCAACTTTTTGGATACTCATTTAAAATAAACTGACTAAAAATAGTTTTTATTGAAATTAATATTACTTAGGTTTCAAAATTCTAATCATGGGTATTATAAACTCAGTATAGTGTTTATGAATCCCTAATTTTACTAATTAAAAATATATTATCTCGTTAAAAATTTTATATAAGTTTATAAGTTATACTTCTTGATATAGCCATTAACACTATAGTTTTTATAAAAACTATATTTTAACTTTTCACCTAAAACTCATTTATTTCAGAAAAATAATTGAAATTAAAAAAATATAATATTGTTATTATAAATAAAAATATTAATTTAATTTTTTAAAAATAAATTCCCAATATTTTATTATATAACTTTAAAATAAAAATAAAATTTATAATGGTAACTTTTTTCATAGGAAATAACACTTTTATAATATTAACTGTTTTTATTATTATTTCCTTTCAATTAATAAATAAAATATTTTTAATATATTATATATGTCAATAATACATTTAATAAATATTTAATTAAAATTTAATTAAAATTTATTTATCTTATTAAAATTAAATTACATAGCTCCTCAGAACGCAATTTTTATGAAAATACATTATTACTCATAAAATGATATTATTAGTTATTTATCAATAATAATTTAATTTATAGTTAATTTTTTTAAATATAGTTCTATTTATATTTATTCATAGATTTAAAAACAGGGTTAATTTTATTTATAACAACTTACTCATTGATGACATTATAACTGTAACACCCTGACTCTAGTTACATGAAGCTAAAAAATAACATTCTACATTATAATAAGATACTAGAGATCCCATACCAAATATAAAATAGTTTATTAGTCTTGGGACCCAATATTTATACATTATTATCACAATAATTTTTAAAACATGTAATATAACTTAAAATTCTTGCGATAACTTAATTATTTATTTTAGTATTTTTCATGGAATCATTCATATATCCTTCTTTGGTATCCTAGGGAATAAATAATAAAAGTTAGGGTAAACTCAAATTATTAGTATGGGTAAACATAAGAGATATAAATCAATGATCACAATTGAGAATAATCATAAGGGTATGAGGATATGATAAAAAATTAAGAATGTTACACCCAACCAGTCAAGGATCTTTAATCATGAATCATGTCATTAGGTTTTTATGATAAAATACACAAGACATAAGAGTGTGAAATAACCATTTGTAAATTATGATCCATGATAACATATCATAAGAATAAAAAATATGTTTGTGACATAAAAATAAGTATATAAAATCATTTCCATGGTCATGGATCATAGTGGACACAATCTTGTACAAAAATGGGTTAGATCTCCATTCTAGTACTAATTATATAATGAGATAACATTTTTTACCCAATTCATTGGAGTAATTTAATTGACTCTCCCAACTTTGGTTTATAACTTAATCAACAATACTTGGTTTATAATAAAACTACCATTCCTTAGTCTATATCATGAACCCATAACCTTTTTTTATAACATAACCACCTATCACATAATGAAAACTACAAAAAAATTTAGACAAAAGATTATAAAATATTCATCATATCATCTTAACATAAGCCATATAAAATAAAAATGATTGATAAACATATAAAAATAATAATAAAAAATATAAAAATAACAAATATAGTATTATTGGATCATATTAATAGTAAATAATAAGTATCATCAAAGTATTTTATCATAGATGAAAATTTCATTAAATGATCACAGGAATATTACATGCATAAAATTACCGTTTCATTTTAAACCTCTTATTTAAAAAATATAAATTTAAAGAATATTCAGGAAAAAGTTTATTTGAAAAGAATCATGGATAAATTTAGTGAAATATTCAAAGAAAATAATTAACATAATGATGGTAAAACCTTTTCAAACTGTATAAGTTAAAAGCAAACATCCTTTCAAAATTTTATAAAAAGTAAAAAATTGTTTGTTACCAAAAAATTTCTTAGAAAATATTCCTTTTATTTTTTTAAATAAATAATAAGGTAAATAAAATTAATTCTTAGGAAATTTCATGTATAATTAAATACTTCTATGAAATAAATTTTAGGATAATGAACATGGAATAAAAATATCATCTACCAAAGAGAAAATAAGGCCGACATTCCTTAAAAAAAATATTTTCATCATTTTATGTATAAAAGAGGGGAAAATAATATTAATGCATAAAACATACATGACTTAATATAGGATAAGAAAATATATTTGGTTTAAAGGAAAAAACCAATATAATTTCCCTCAACATAAATTTAGCGTAGATGATCCTAAAAAGAAATTAGATTATAACCTAAACCATTACCGCTTTGGTAATATTTTAATAAATACCTCATAAAAGAGGGAAAATTAGGTGGATTTTTAAATCCAAATAATTTTCCTGAGAATAATTATAAAATAAATCATTCTAAATATACACACCACATAATAGAAACACGTGGTAAATATGGAAGGTGTCTTACATAAATATAATTGAGATAAGAAACCCTTACCTTAAGTCTCATCTTACTAAAAACCAACTCCCAAATCACCTATCATAAATATATATTTACTAATAAAATATTATATAACTATATTAATATATATAATACCACATATTATTTACACATAACATTTTATCATTCATTTATTAACAATTATTTATTACAATCTATGTTCTTAGTGATAACTGTTTTATTATCCATGCATGTTTCAGTTCAAAAGATACAATCCTTTACTTTGACAATGGTTCCATCATATATAAAATTTTAATCATTTTTAAGTATCATATTTAATCATTATATTTACTTTTATAACTATTCATTTAAATTATTTTTGAAAAAAGAATTACATCACTCTGTGGAGATGCTAATTCGTAGGTACAAGAGTGATTTTCCACTTTTTGATATATAGAATAAAATAAAGTAAAATTATAATTAAACTTTATAGAATTATTATTATATCATAAATATATAATTTATTCATTAAAAATATCCTTTTTATAATTCATGTAAATTAAAAATGAAAAATGAATTGCACCGCTTTGTGGATCTGGTAGTACTCATGTAAGCAAGAGGGACATTATCATTTTATAACATATGGGAACATAATAATTTTGATGAAATATTGTAATTTTAGAAGAATAATTTTGTTTTAAATATACTAATATACATTAAATATATTACAATAACTAACAATGAATTATAATGATGGAAAATGAATCATATCACAACGTAGATGAGGTAGTCCATATATTTGAATGGGGGATACTTCTATATTACATTTGATGTAAGGAAGGAGAAAAATTGTTATACAATAATCATATTAATATACCAATATATTTATGACACTGGATAAATCATGTTAATATATATAAAAGAATTATTGGATGTAAAATAAGAAATAAACATGGAAAGAGTTGGGAAAGATGATTAGCATTTATTAGAGAGAGACCAATTTCCTTACACATTAAGACTTCTTAGTCTTGTATTAGGGGAAGAAAAATATATATATAAAGAAGGAAAATAATATTGAAAGTTATAAGGGAAGGTATTTTCTGAGAAACTGATCTAAAACATTATTAATAAATTACCATAGGAGGTTGCATTTATAAATGAGAAATAGGATACACTTGGAATTACCTAAATTATTTTAAATATAAAATATATCATAATAATTTTATGTATAAAAAATTACCATTATTTATAGTTAGTAAATGATATGATAAAAATATATTCTACCAATATATCTTATAAAGTTTTAAGTTACATTTAATGCCTTATCTTTTGGTTTAACCCCATGAGTAACCCTTTTTAACCTTAATCATTGTAAAACATTTTTTAGCATTTATGTGTATTAAATTTACTTCTAAGGAAAAAATTGCATAAAAATAGTCTAGGTATGAGATTTAGGTAATTTATAATTTCAACTATCAACATTAAATGTTTTATTTTTTTTAAATCATTGAATAAAATATTGTTTATCATAAAATATCATTAAATAAATTTTTTGGCATATTTATATTATTTTAATTCAAAGAATTAAAGACAAAAATTAAATTATAATGTTAGAAGATTTAACATAATTTATACTTTATAATTACCAATTAAATTCTTGGAATAAAAATAATTATCCAAAAAAGGGCTATTTTATGATTTTAAAATAATTTACTATGATTTTTCTACTTCTTAAACAAGCATTATATCATCATTGTGAAAGAATTTTAGGAAATTATATCATCACTATGAATTAAAAATAAATTAATATCATAAAGATAATATATTTATGTTAGAAATAACTTTTAATATTCATTCACAACTTCTTTTTTATCCTTATAAAAATATGAAAGAGAAATTTAAATCAAGATAGTGGAACTTGTAATTTGTCATTTTCATTAAATAATATAAGTGTTATAATCAAAATAAAGTGGGAATAAATTATAATATTTTCATATATATGATTTATTTGTTCGAAAATAACTCATATAATAGGATAAAGAAATGTTTTTGTGAGATTTTTAGGCTTCATCTCCTAGTTTTAACGATGTTTTACCCATTTTACCCTAATTGAGGTGACTCATATTTTCCATAATTACAATTAATAATGACTAAAAATAAAATATAACTATTTAAAAAATTTGAACCTACTACTAATAAATATGGTACCATTTTTTAGGATTTATTTTTTATAATTGGAATAAATAAATTTTAATATAAATGCGTCAAATAAAAAAGGGAAACAATTTTTAGAAAAGTATGTTCTTAAGTATAAATATTTACATACACCAAAATAAAATATAGTGTTGATTCATATAAAATTTTTCATATTATTTTTTAAAAAATGTTCTTTATATTAATTTAAAACCAAATACAAAATAGAATTATAATTTTAAATTATTTTATTTAATGAAAAGAAAAGAAAGTTTTACAAAAACAGGAATTTTTCAATATTCATCAAAAATTCATCCTATGGTAAAATTGACATTATAATTTTAAAATAAATATTCATTTTCTAGAATAAAATTTATAAAAGTGTTATAAAATATTTATAATTTTCTAGTAGAAATGTAGTAAAAACCATTTATGAGGAAATTAGATTTTGGAAACATAACATAAATTTACTTAAAAATTAGTACATATTTATAATGAATTAATAAATACGTTTACATTATATAAACAATTTAAACATATTTTTAATAATATGGTTTTTACTATTAATTTCACTAATTTAATGGATGGTATATAAAGTTCAAATTTAAATAATTATTTTTTTATATATCAAAACTTTCTTAAAGCTCGCTATTGTGTGTTAAAATATCAATTGAGTATTATATTATTTTAAAATATTTTTTTTTGTAAAAACATATTGGCCCCATGTAAAAATTGTAATATTATTTTAATAAAAATTATTATGGTTTCATTTATATTAATGTTGTATGTAATAAAAACTATTCAACATAGCATCTATTTAAAAGATAATTATATATTAAAATATCATGGAGTTATATTGCCCCCAAAAATAAATTATTCCATTATAATTTAAAATATTACTTTCTAATGAAAATAAAATTGGTATCCATTATATTTATAAGACTAATGATAAAAATTATAATGATATATTAGTCTCACTAACCTGAGTGGGAATAGGAAACCCCTATATGTCTTAATTATAGGTATATACAAAATATTGTGTTTCTCTCTAACCATTTGAGCTTGGAGTCCTGCATTATTTGGTATCAAGACTCATATTATAGAATATTATTCTAAAGGATGTTTTTAATCATCAATTCATTGATAGAAAATAATAAGTTGATATTAAATGTGATTTCCAAATTCTGAAAAGTAAATTTTACTCCATTTATAGAGAAACAATCCATCTCCAAAATCGCATTAAATTAATATAAAGGATGAATAATAATATTTTTATGACTAATGTTCCCAAAAACATCAAATAAGGTTACAATATTCACAAAATAATAAATTTTATTTGATAATTCAATACCAAATAATTAGGGTGGTGATTTAATACTCTTAAAAAACTTCTTAGATATACAATAATGCTAAGAATCAAAATCCAACAAGACACACAAACATAAAATGTAGATAATAAGTGGACCCTAATTACCATGATCCATTTAAGTTGTCATTTTTAGACATTCTCCACATTTTTCTCATTGTCAAAGAGGTTGAATAGGTTTAATATTTGTTTAGGCCTTAGGTTAGGGCATTAAATCAGATAATTCCCAAGTTCCCTTCATCATGTTAACTAAACTCATTAATTTATACTGATTATTAGTTTCCATATGTACTCATTTACCACACATAAAACTTCTTCTCGTTCCTTGATTAAATTTCTATAGGTTCTTCTTCCCACATTCATGGCATATAGGGAAGTGAATATTCCTTCATCACCTCCATCAGCCAAATATCCAAGAGACTTTATAGCTCTCTTACTTAGCGTGTTTGGGAATTCAACTATTATCATATTATTAATCATAATTAATTATAATTGGTTTGGGATAATCAAAATATTTCTCACTACAGTTCCTTTATATTTTGGTTTCTTATTGGGGAAATCATAGTATTATCCATCACATCCATGGATAACATAGTTTCTCCCTCCTATATACATTACTTAAATAAAGGATAGTTATGTTATGAGGAAGTTAATAATTTCATTAAATAAAACTATAACCATTGAGTAAGTATTTTATAAAATTCATGAATATCATAAATTATGAACCTTTATTTTTCAATATAGGTTATCCATGTTCATTACATATTATGATATATAACCTAAATATATTAAAATCCATCATAATGGGTCATTATGACAATATGAATTTTCAAATAATATCTCGCAATATTTTCTAGTCAGGTGTTCAGTATTCAACCAACTCATAATGCATTGAGTGAAGATAGATTTGCAAATCAACCATCCTTTATCAAGATTATTACCCCTATATGAATCTATTACACAACCATATCAACTTAAAAATATCTAGATACGTATGTAATTTCATAGAGAACAAACACATCATACGTTTCAAAATATTTAGTTATTTACCTATAATTATACTCATACATAGGGTTTTATCTAATGTTCTCTTACACGAATTACTAAATAATATAAAGTGTTTGATATTAAATTAATTTCAATTTTTATAATAACCCAAATGGTTATTTATACCTTAAAATTTTGATCATCGTTAATTTATCAACCCCTGATGACATTTATGACTATAATATTATACAAAACAGATAATATTCTAATCAAAAAAATTAGTTAACCCTTATCTAATACCAACTGTAACATTATGGATGTAGATATATCATAATTTAATTTTGTATATAAAATAATTCATTAGATACAATCCCATGACCTTTTAATTTTAAATCCCCAAGGCCTTAGATTTTAGTTTATTTTTGGTTATTCCCTCTTTTAATGGTTGTGGGGGAACCCTTACATGACCCATAGGCCCAGAATCACAAGGTCCATACATGAACTAATGGAACAAAGACACAAGGATAAATATTTGACCTTTTAAGTCCCAAGACCCAATGAAAATTTGGAGGTACCCCTCCATCATCTGCATCATTGAAAGTGTCGAGATCCCTACCTCACATGGATGATCGACTTTAATTTCCACTTGTAGAGTTGTATGGTTTTTGGAATCGATGAAAATTGTCAAACATCTTGGTATCCCAATATTATTAGCTCTGATATAATAGAATATACATTATTTTAATCCTCTTATAGGGCCTTATCCTATGTGGTCTTTTCAGGCTACTATTTGGTCCATTAAGGCTTGGAGGCCCGATGGTCCGAAGGACTATGGTGGCCTGAAGGACCTATGGCCCAAAGGCCATAGGTGGAATGAAGGCCCTATTGACCAAAGTCACTATGACCCAAAGGAATTTGTTACCTAAAGGCCTTGAGACCTATAAGACCAATTTAGAAATCCAAATTCCCATGTCAGACTAATAGTTATATTTGTTATAATACGACATAATACCTTCTGTAGTAACTACTATAGTAACACTGTAGAACCCATAAATGTACCCCCCGCCAATATTTGATCCTAGGTCTTATAAATACTAACAAGGAGGCTATAACAGTCAAGTATAAGATCATTATACCATGACTATTTCAGTTTAGATATATATTGAATAAGGAAATATCAGAAAAAAATATATCATGTGTATTTCTCAACAGATATACATATTTATGACTACATTAAGGAATACGAAATAAATAATATGTTTTAAACTTCTTACATAATTTATACAAAAATTATATTCTTCAATACATATCATTTGAAACTTTTTTCTTCACAACTTTGGTAAATAGAAAAATAACAAGGGGGGACTAAAAAACCCAATAAGGAAAATCATATACCAGAAGACATCGAAGAAAAAACAGGGAGTGGATAATATTTTAAGAAGTGAATAACAATATAATAATTTAATATAATTGACCACATGAACATTATGTAAATACATATAGTAAATAATAATAAAAATAATAAAATGGATAACATTAAACTATTTCATAGTGATATAATGAAAAATAACGGGCTTGTCAAGGCCTTATATTGAGACATTACATAAAGTCAAGGAATTGTACCAAGAAATCTTCTTACTATCAATATTGAAACCAAGGAATCTAGATAAATGGGAAATCATGCACCAAATAACAAAGATAATATGTCACATGAGACCTACTGATGCATTGAGGGGCTATTATGGGCCCCACACATCACTAATTAAGTCCAAGACATTCATTATATGAAGAAATGTATAATTATACAATATATAACCAAAATGACTTAATAATTAATAAGAATATATATTGAAATGAAAGGTATATAGATTTTCAATATTTCCCCAATCAATAAATGTAATAGCTTTCTATCTAAGTATCCTAAATAATATCACCATATAGAGTAATAGGTAAATAGTTAAGTCAATAATTTCCCTAATCAATAAATATAATTATACGAGTATAAGATATCTAGAGAAAGAATGTGTATGGTATTATTAAGGTATATCCCAAGATTAAAATAAGAACTTTAAAGGATGCTGGAATAGATGAATACACATTCTTACAAAGAACACATTAAATGATATCACATTATAATGAATCAAGAATTAGATTATTTGATACCATAAGTTTAATCTCAAAAAAATTAATGGTATATTAGAATTTAAATGTAAATACATGAAAAATAACTCCCATTGAGGAATTTTTTTTGAAAATAAATTGGAAAATATAAGAATAAAGGAAGAATTTATTTTACAAAACATTTTATACAATGCAGTAAAAAGGGAAAGTTACGAGTCACCTTAAAAAATTATTTTTTAAGAGGTAACATGAAAATAATAGTTTTTTAAAATATAATTTTAAATGAATCTTAAAAAAATAAAAATTAAAATATCATAGTTTTTTACATTTAATATGTTGATGGGATGATAAATATATGAATACGAAGGGAAATCCTTTTTAATAATTTCAAAATAGTTTTTTTAAAGAAAATTTCAAAAACGATAAAAAAACATAATTCTGAAAATTGGTGAAGGAATAAAAAATACACATGAGGTAACACATTTTATGATTTTATATTTATAAAATGGATTTTTTAGAAATAATTAACATGTATGTAGAGGATAAATATATTTAAATTGGGATGTAGATTCTTTCCAACAAAAAATTTACTTTTATGAATAAATCCATGAAAGTAGAATAACATATGTAACAATTTTTCATTAAGGAGTTCCCGATACAAAAATTAAAATTGAAATAAATGATAGTGGAAAGAAAATTTTATATAATCATAGGATAAATTAATTTAACATAGAAAAATGGGGTTTAATGATAATTGATATTACTCAAAAAAAGAAAATCCAATTTTGGAAAACCCTTACAAATATTATTTTTTTATAGAAGAATCATTTTAAATGGGTTTTATATGAAATTAATGTAAATTTCCATATAAAGAAATAAAAAACCACAAAAATATATTGGATAACATAGCTAAAATTTTATAATAATGTTCATAGAGAACAATCATAACTTAATGAATAGATATTCAGTTAACAAACACAACTTACATTATCATTGTCTTTTGAATTGAATACCCATGAAATGTAAAACATGATATTAATTTTTAAATCCATTATATTGAATGATAAATTATGATAAAAAATCCATGACCAAATTTTAAACCAAAATAAAGAAATAAGAGGTGAATAAACATTATATCTCAATTAAGAAAAATTTAGATTCAAAAACCCTTACTACTTTCGAAATGCTTGAATCAAAATCTGATTGAAGAAAAGAATTAGGTTATGATTTTTATAATCCTTGAATTATTTGAGAAATACAATAAATTAAATTCATGGGTATTAAATCAATAATACACTATATAAAAAAAACATTATTCTCAAACTATAACATGTATCAAAGAGTTAGAATTGAGACCAAGAAACCATTACTTTTAATGCCACTTAGAATAATGTGCCCTAACCACATTGATAATATATATATATATACATTCTAATCACATATTTAATACCCTTCAAACATATATCCTCTTATAATCTTAATTTATAATCATTTAATACAAATATATTTCTTGCATATTTTATTTTCATCAACAAATGTTATTAGCGTCAATTATTTATTTAGTACTGGTTTCATAATGGAGGTGTTAACTATATTGTATAGATTAAAAGATCATAATTGTATGATTATTATAGGCATTAGAATATTTATTTTATAGTAATTTATAATTTTCAATTTTAATTTAATGTATGTTTTAGTAATGATTCATCATGATGAAGTTGGTGATGAGTTTTTTGGGAAATTTTTAACAAACAAAAGGGTGATATAATAATCAGAATGTATATATTAATTTAATAATAAATGAATCTAAAAAAAGAATTATTTTATCCTTAATTTATAATGACTCCTATCATTATGTTTCCATTATCATCAGTGGTAACAATTTATATCATTTTTCATGTAAGTGGTTAAGCCGATCAAAAAAAGAACAAGCTATAATATATCGGTGAGTATGGTTAAAAAAGTGGTTATCTGGAATAATATATTTATTAAAATTAATAATTATATTATTTAAATTTATTTATAATTTTAAATTATATTTTATGTTATCTTGATAAATAAAATAACTTGATGAAAAAAGAAATATGTCATTTCACGGTGGTCATTGTTTTTATGAATACAAAAGAAGAATATAGAGAATGAAATATAATTTAAGAATATTAACAGAGTTATAAATAGTAAATTAATCCATCAAATATCCATTTTTAACCATACATGGTATGTGGTGATGAAAAACAAGACACATCAATCCTAGAGGCGGTAGTTCTCACATACACAAGATGATTTTTTTCTTTTATAAATAAAAGGGAACATATAGTCAATGATTACTCCATAATCATAATTAAATTTCAATATATTATAATATATATCTGATTTTAGTAAAATTTATAAAATAGATCTTAAGGACATGGAAGAAGAAATAATATAATTAAAATTGAAAAGGTGCAATTAAGAATTTTTACCTTACTCCATGGAAAATGATTTTGCAAAAAGGATTATTCCTTGATGGGTCGTCTTTTGGGAAGACCATAACCACAAGGATGTTTCAAGGAATTTTGGGGGAGGTAATTGGGAATATATTAGGTCAAAATATATGGCTTTGGGTGCAATTTTACGTTTGGTAGTGAATGATCATTTTATAACTGGATGGAGTGGAATTTTTGTAATTATATTAAAATAATAGTCACTATTCAAGGGTCAAATAAATTTATAATAATAGAAAATAGTGGATTTTATAAGGGTTAAGTTTGAGAAATACTTACACATAAATTTTCATAGATTATTTTAATATATTTTATGTCTTTTACTCTTATTTTTTTGGCTTTTTAGATTTTTGGTTCTTACCATGGAAATTAATTTTTACAAGTATCTATATTTTAATGACTAAAAATAAAATGGGACATATTACATAATTTTTACATAATAATTCAAAAGAATTTTTATTTCAAAAATTAAAATTTATAAGGTCAAGAGAAAATAATTTTAACATTATCACACATAAAGAATGAAATAAATTTTTTAATAAGTGTATTTTTATGCTAAAATTTTTAGATTAAGATAAAATCATCACTTATTTTTATTTATATGAAAATAATTGGTTTATTTTTAACCAAATAATATCTATGTGCTTTTAAAAATAATCTAAAAATTCATTTCACCTATTTTAAATACGTTGTTAAAAGAAATCTATTAAAAAGGTTTTATTGAAATAAATTTTTGATATGTTTCAACATGTATTACGTGATTATTCTATTTTCAACATAGTGTTTCAAAATAAAAAAAATTTACTCATTACACAAATTTTGGATTATAAAAAATTATATATATGTTTTTATGTTATACTTACTTCTTGATACAATCATAAACACTATGGTTTTTGTAAAAACTTTAATTTTCACTATATACCAAAAAAATCAATTATTTTAGAAAAATATAGAAAAATAGTCCCAAGAAAATATTTTTATTATAAATAAATAATGGATTTAATATTATAATATTTGATTTCAAAAATTTGGAATTTTAGCTTTCAAATTTAAACATAAAAATATAATTAAAACTATTTTCATAGGAAAATAACCTTTTGAAAATATTAATTTTACTTGTTATTATATCCAATTAATTAATAAATAAATAAGTATTAATCTATTATTCATATTAATAATATATTTAATGAAAATATAACCATAATATATTATTATATTCTTAAAATAAAATTTCATAGTTGCTTAAAAGGGAATTTTTTGGAATTTTTTTAATTATAAAATGATCTAATTATTTATTTAGATATAAAATTTAATTTATCATTTCATTGGGATTAAAACAAAATTTCCATTATTTATTCTATATATAATTCAAAAGGAGGTTACTTGTATTTATACATTCTTACTCAACTGTTCAATTTTAATAGTCTCATTTTATACTTATAATATAATCTTAATAAAACAAATCATGAATTAATTTAGTTTTTTCTTTCGCATTGAACAAACTATATAATAAAGTACATATTTAAAGAAGAATTACATATTGAAATCTCATGGTGTTACAGTAGTGTCACCATCTATTATTCCACATCACCTCCCCTACCATCAACCATTACACCATGCCTCCCACCATCATGCCTTAGCAGGGTAGTCCTCTATCCCACATAAGAGATCTGAGTGTAAAGACCACACAATAATAAGTTCCAATATTCTTATCATTATTTTGAGTTTCCTACCTAATGATTCATGTGTGTTTTCATGCCATATTTTTTTCTTAGTCGCACAACACTATCTAGTTCTCCCCATTCTATCACCCAACTACTTGAAATTGGGGGATCAAAGGCCCAATGGCCGGAAGGTCCAATGATATAGTCCCAAAATCACAAATCTGGTGAATAATATTTAAAAATGTATAAAGTAATTAAAAATAATAAATTAGAAATTTTAAAACTAATAAAAAATTTGATATTATATAAAATTATAACCATAATATTGAAAACTAACAAATCATTAGAATAATATATTAAGAAATAATATTTTATAAAATATTTTTTAAAATGCTTGTAAATTTTTAATAAATAATTTAAAAAATAATACAAAACTACTAATAATATATTAAATAATGTAATATGTTATGCAAAAAAATATTAGAAATAAAAAATAATAATAAAATCTATAAAAAATAATAAAATGTTAGAACAAATAATAAAATATTTAAAATATATAAAACTAATTAAATTATTATTTAATCAGTCTTATAAACCACTTAATATTTTCTAAAATAAATTAAATTTTAACAAACATTCATTTATAGAAAATAAATTTTATAATTATTATTTAAAATTGATTCAATATATGATAAAATATAAATTTTTTAAAAATCACTATTACTTTTTTAGAAAGCTATCGAATAAGAAAATAAATGCCAATTTTTTATGAGATAATGATTGTATAAATGAATTCATAAATAAACACTATTTTGGTATAAATAATATCTATATTGAGGGTGTAGAAATGTTTTTATAATTTTTATATTAAAATTCATAATTTGTTTTAGAAGGAGAAAATTATCATCCATGTTAGAAATACGATCTCAAGGTATTTAAAAGTTTTAATAATGTCAGAGTTTATCTATTTGGTTTTGGATTTTAGGAATATTTTTTTTATATGAACATGATGTAAATAATTTATAATAAAATTAAAACTTATTAGATCGAGATCCATCATTGTTTTACAATTTAGTACATGGGGTCATTGTATTAACTTTTTTGGAAATGAAAACTCAAAATAATAATTTTAATTTGGAATTTGAACCATATAAATTTTATTATTATTTTAAATCTATTGAGTATGCCTTATATCATAGATACAAGGTAGGGAAAATAGAATATCTTACAAAATTTGTGGAAATTAAATTTGATTTTAAAATATTAAATAGTAGTTTCAATAAAATATATTTTTTGGTAAAATCTTAATTTCGTGAGAGAAATAACAAAATATAAATTTCAATGAAATAAATATGTTGGTCTATAATATGGTTTTTAGTCATTATAAGATCCATTAATGTTCAAATTATTACATATTATATTAGAGTTTATATGCATTTTTAGTTAACATTCTTATATATAGACAGTCAAGATATATATAGGTACAATAAGGATAATCCATATTTTTTCCTCCTAAATATATGATTTATTTTTTGATTAAACCTATATTGAGGTGTCTATTTATGTATTACTACATAGTTTAATTTATGAGATGTGATAGATCCAATATGTTTATAAGTAGAATCCTAAATCCTCGCTGTGATGATGATTTATGAGAACACTTTGATCTAGTGCATTTGTCTTTTACTTTTGATCCTCATAACATAAATTTTGGTCTTTTTTACGAATTAATTTGTGTATTTAGTTCATACAAAAGTAAATATTCTTGTTTGACTGTTTTTATAAGTCAATAAACATTCCACATTATATATCGGTGAAAAAACCAGATATCTATTTGCATTATTTATTATAGGATATCCAAATAAGAATATTGATTATTATTTGAAGCTAATGGTTGTTGAGTCTATTTTATTATGGAGTTATGATGTAACTACATATGATGTTGTTGTAGAACAAAATTTTACACTTGAATTACATTAATTTTGAAAAATAGTTACTTTCTAATTTATGGTATATTAGGTGGATGGAGTAAGATTGGTCCAAAATCATATCCACACTTGTAGAGTGACAATAATTTATTTCTAGTTTTTAATGTAAGAAAACTTTATTTTCTTACTATCATTATAGATTTCATTCTATAGATCATCATTTTTGAATTAATAAAAATAATTTTATTAAATGTTGGATTGAAAGAGATGGACCCCCAATAGTTCTATTAGGTATTTTCTTTAAATATATTTTCTCTTCATTAAATCATATTACTTTTGAACAGAATATAGGCAAATAAAAAATATATAGATTAAGGAGAAATCAGAATTGGATAAAGATAATTATTTTTTGGGACTTACTATATTGGTATATAATATACTAGTTATAATTAATATTAAGGATAAATTTTTTAATAACATATTCTAGACTATGTTGGATACATTTGACAAGAATAAATATACTACAAAGTTATGGTTAGATCCTAACAAAACATAGAAGTACCATGAAGTTGAGTTATTTTAAAATTACAAATTACAAAATATAATGAATTCAAAGGTGTCCTGTGTGATTTATAATGAATGTTTTTTATTATTTTATCAGTGGATTTTAGATTTGAGGTTACCAGATTTAAATGCTTCTAATTTGTCACACTGTGGGAGAAATAGTCATATTAATAGGTTAAAAACACATGAAACCCCAATCATAATGAAAATATTACTCCATATGGGTGTTAAAGTGTTTTTGAATTATTCATTTTGGGATGTGTTGATTGAAATTTCATATTTTATCCCAATAAATTTACCTGATCAAAATAGACTATGAAACACCATGTATGATGAAAAAAATATATTGTTCTAATTTTATATAAATTTGAAAAACCATTTATGCATATAATATTTAGTTAGATAAAACATTTAATATATCATTTATTATATGTAGATAAATATGGACGGATGGTACAATTCATATAGATTTACCCTTTTGGTAGATATAAGAAAAAATATAAAATAATTTACGAAATAAACAATCAGTTGAAGGGTCAATTGTAGAAGTGTAATTATAGTAAATAATTTCAATTTTTTTTCATATTATTTTAAATGTTAATATACTTTAAGACATAATAAAATGGACCCTAATGTGTGAAATGATGACAATAAAACTAGTAATAAATTATAGATATTTAATTACCTTTTGGTTAGTTTTGGAAGTTATCATGAATGGTGGATTTAAGATGTTGAACAACACAATCCTTATACATATGTTATGCTCAATTAAAATTACAATGAAATGATTTACGTTATAAGTTATACTTTTATCTACATATTTGTTTAATTGTTTTTAAAAAATAAAATTTATTTTAATTGATTTATTTATTATATGATGATAATATATTATAATAATGCACAAATATTTACCCTACTTATTTTGAGTAACATAAATAATGTATTTTTCTCTATAGTTTCAAATACTGGTAAGTATAATTATTTAAAATTGAACATATGAAATAATTTTTTACCTTATCTTTTAAAAATAATAAATATTATTTTATTATTTTATGTAACTAAACATTGAAATAAAACTAATATCCTCTTATATACACTGAGGTACCTACCATAAAAATTAGTAAAATATTATAACACTTACAAGGTTAATTGAGTTGGAAAATCTATCTCTTGAAAGATATGTTTAATATATTGTAATTATATGATTAGAGAAGTGTTTAAAGAAGGTACTAATTTTTGTCATGAGATGGTTGAAGTATTTAGATTTCATCCAATTATTTATCTAGAATTATGGTTATTGATGTTTAATATCTATTAGATGATGGTTTGGAGAAGATTAATTGATGTTGGAACTAAAATGATAGGGAAGGTATTATGAATACATTAAAATGTGTATTTAATATAATCAAAGAATTTGAAAACGAGTATAAAGAGTTTTGTAAATATTCTGATAAATTTCATTGTCATTTGAGATGTTTTTAAGTGAATTAAAATATCATAGAGTGTTTTGAAGAAATTATGAAAATATGAAGTTTAAATTGGATATGAAAAAACCCTGACCACTTCAGAAAAGTCATGTAAGACTTCATAAGAGTCATATAGTGTTCTTAAGAGTTTTCTAGTATAGAAAATATTGAAAATCTTTTAAAATTCTTGATTTATAAGAGTTATTTTGAATTTATAATGGCCATTTTAAAACCATATATATTGAGTAAATGAAAAAGGAATGTCTTCATAAGAGTCATGAAAAATTCCCATGATTCATTTTAGCTTTTGAGTGGAAAATTAATAAAGACATGAAAACATTAAAAGAGTCAATAATGATTTCAAAAGCGTAGTTTTCAACTTCATAAGGGTAATTCATGAAATTTAAGGATAATTTTTTGACTTCATAAGAGTAATCCATGAATTCATAATAGTATTTTACATCTTCATAAGAGTATTAGAGGATTTTTTAATAGTATTGTTGACTCCTTAAGATTCATTTAATGTTATAAAATTCCATTCAAG
The DNA here is from genome assembly GCA_963277665.1 of Viscum album. Lineage (NCBI taxonomy): Eukaryota > Viridiplantae > Streptophyta > Magnoliopsida > Santalales > Viscaceae > Viscum > Viscum album. The sequence continues at coordinate 2,126,542,358 of OY728140.1, forward strand.
TTAAAAAAAAGGAAAATTAATTAGAAAATTGATGAATTAAGAAATTCATTTAATCTAATAAAATACCTTCAAGGGGATGTTTTGAAAATGAATGATTTTAATGAGAATTTGTAATAGCTATTATGATTCGAATAATTTAGAAAATTTACAAAGATAGAGATCTTACCAGATCAAATTATTATAAAGAATGATTACTTAGATGATGCATGTACAATTCTCCATGGATTTAAATATCATAAATGAATTTTTGATTCATGATGAATGAGTGTTAAATGGGATCTTTACATTGATATGAAGAAGTTCAAATTGACATGTAGTATGATAATTGGAGATTCAAGATGATGTTGGCACTAATATTTCAGATATACTCACTTTGTGGGAAGATAAATAATGATGCAATACTGTTATATATATATATATGATTTTAATACATATATATATATATATATATATGATTTTAATACATATATATATATATATAATGTTCAAAGGGGTAAAATTACATTAAAACACAGAAACCGACAATATACCCTTTTGATAAAGTTCTGAAATGTGATCTAGAGGTTACCCACACCATTATTGTAGAACATTTTTAATATTAAATAAATAGAAAATATTTTATATGATTCGAGAATAAAAATGGTGATAAAAATAAATAAAAAAGATACTAATAATTATGAATATAATTGAGTACCTGATAGTACTTTAGAGAGGAAGGATATTTTCTATATCATGGAAGAAGTGTAATCAACAAAAATATGAAAAGATGATATGGTGACACAAATAAGTTCAATGAATAAGGAGGAGAATTTGGAATAGAAACTATATCCATAGAAAGATAGTGTTTCAAAAGTATAAAATAGGAAAATAAGGAGAAATATGAACATTTGAGAGAAAAGAAAACAATACTACTATTCTTGATCTATGTGTTGAAGAAAATAAAAAATAACGAAGAGATGTTGGGTTTGAAGATCACATTTGGATTATGAGTTTTGGGATGTTTGTGATTATATACTAAAAAGGATATCAGAGAAAGGTTTTTTAAATAGACCATGTTTCATGATTATATTATGTAAGATCTACATATAGTAAAATAGTATGTGAAAGAAGTTTCAAGAACTAACCCGAGTCAACTATGAACCAGTCACCCATGCTGGACCATGAAAAGGGCCGAGAGGAATTCCCAATCCTCTCAAGCTATGAAATAGTGTCTGGAATCAGATAAAACTAACTTGGGAACTATTTATCAAATAAATGAAATTAAAATAAATAACTAAATAATAAAAAATATAACAATAATGTAAACACTAGTTGGTGAAATGAAATAAAACCACACATACATTCATTTGACTGTATGTGTCACCACCAACCACTAAATAAATGTCGCACCACGATGATCAAGTTTGAGATGGATGCATTACTAGAAGCTAAAAATAAATATAGAGATATTGGAATGAGTATTAAAAAATAGTATCCATGAATAAATTAAAAATTCTTAATGCTATACCTCTAAAAAGAAAACAAAGTCATTGTTATTTGAAAACAAAAATAGAAATTTGGGGTTTACCATTTAAAGAAAAATACATAGAATTACCAAAATACATTTTTAAAATATGGAAAAAATTATTTTTAAAATAGTTTTCCATATCCAAAAACCTATTTAGAATTATCAAATCATGAAATAAGCTATAATGAAAAACCAGCAACATGATAAACCAACCAATACCAAAACCGAAAGAAAAATTTCAAAAATTAGTAGAAATGCACAAGTTAAAAAAATTTCTAAAATAATGTAGAATGAAATAAGAACATACACATATGAAATCATGTCCATTTCATAAAAATCCCTGGAAGAAATCCCCAACTATACTCAGTTCAAACCTAGCTACAAATGTCACACACCAACTATTGAATTGAATTGAATTTTATTATTTCTTGGCATTGGGTTCTCTCATCGAGGCTCAGGCTGAACGCGGGGTTAAATTTTTTGACGTCTAAGAATTTTGGTGGGCTTCCAACTATTACATGGGCACCATGTGGTTAGGGGTAACCATGGGGTCGCCCTAGGTTCTTGTGTGGCTACCTAAGTGGTCTAGGTTACGATTCACAACATGTGTGTAGTTTATTAAGCCATAAGACGAGAGTTTGGCTACCCTATTTTTAAAATAAGTAATATAATTTCATGGAAAATAAAATGAAATAGAAAATAAAATAAAATTAAATGGGAACAAGATAAATAAAATGAAATAGAAATTTAAAAATATTTATTTATAATAATAATAATAATAATAATATGTTGTTATTATTATTATTATTAAAATTATTATTATTATTATTAAAATTATTATTATTATTTATATTATTATTATTTTTATTATTATTTTTTTAAGAAAAAATGATTACAGTTATTATTAAAAAAATTATTATTATATTAATGGTATTATTATTATTATTATTAAGAATATTATTATTATTGTATTATTATTATTATTATTATTTCTATTATTATTATTATTATTATTATTAATATGATAATAATAAAAATAAAAATAAAAATAATAATAATTTAAATTATTATTATTATTATTAGTGTAATATAATTATTATTTTAAGATAAAAAAGGGGGTTGGAACACTATGGGTGCCCCTTCTCCTTATAGAAATGAGGCCCACATCACCCCCTTACCGCTATGTAGTTTATTCTCGGCTTTCCCTTGGTTTTTTTCCTTCACCCCTCTGCACTCCAGCCTCACCCTCCATGCTTCGGCTTTGCCCCTCGCCACTCCATCCAGCTATAGAACCCCATCCAGGTCTTCCCTCCTCACTATTCCAGCTAGCCAACCCCTGAACCCCTCCACTAATGGAACACACCTGGTTCGACGACCTTCTTTGGCTGAACACCTCACCTCGCCGGCCCTCATCTCTGGCTGGCAGCAGCAACACAACACCTCCCATCGTTTCTCCATCCCCCTTGTGCGCGCCGAACACCCCTTCTCCAGTTTCTATTCTTTTTTTCTTCTCATTCTATATTTGGTGTTTTTGTTTAATTTAGATAAATCCACATACCTGTGTGGTGTGTATTTCACATTTTTCTCATTGTCTAGGGTTTTCTTTTGGATAGTGGCGTGTTTTCCCCCTTCCATTGAGTTTTCGTCACATCCTATATTGGTTTGAGGTAGGTGTTTCAAATTTTTTATCCCGTAAAGCATTTGTTTGATACTTGGTGTTTTAAATAAATTTATTAATTTTATTCACAACACTACGGAACCCTTTTCTCATTTAATATATAATTTTAAAATTTAGTTGGTGTTCTAAAATTAGGTTATGAAGGATACTTATTTGAAATGCCTATGGTGTCTATTTTGAATTCCATTGTTATTTTGATGTGAATTTGGGGGTTATATGAAATTATTAGTTATCCTTATATTGTGATGGTATTTTTGTCTGTGAATTTAGTGATGTTATAGCTTGGGGAGTGTATTTAATTGTTTTCAAAAGGAGTTTTGGATTTAAGGTGATGAGTTTTTCTCTTTTAAAGATGTGAATGGTTGGTCCTGATTTCAAAGCAAATGGTGTCCTTGTGAAAATGGTTGGAAATTTCATCATGGTTGTTGCTGAGCCATTGGATGTTGGCACATTCATGGGTGTACTGGGTGAACATGTGGATATGACCTCAAATAAAGAAAAAACCATTAAAATGGGGGTTTCTTAAAAACCTTGGTTTAATAAAATTGTTCTTTGGGTTTTGTTTTGAATGTGAATGGTATATTTTCTGATAATTGTTCTTATTTTATAAATTTCGTTGTGTCTATTTTTTTTTGATTTCTAGGAATTCTTCTAAAGGTGTTCCAAATGGTTTGAACTGTTTGGATTTTAATCGTGTTTTGGCATGATTTTGAAAAGGGGTAAATGCCTGTCATTTCACTGTGAATTAGTTGGGTGTGTGTTTGGAAGATAAGGGCCCATTTGTCATTGAAAATGTAAAACTAGTAATTTTTTGATGTGTTGGGTAATGTTTTTGGAAGTATAAAACTAAAGGCCCATTTTTGATATTTTATTCAATGCATGTTTTTCCTAAACTATGGGAAATATCATTTGTATTAATGTGTTTTGGTAAATGTGTTGTGTGTGTTGATTATTGAAAAGAACTTGTTTGAATAAAGGTGACTTCCATTTTGTTATTTAAAAATGATTACTAAAAATGGTTTTGATATTTGTATGGAGTGATATCTCGGTTAGAACCTTCAATGATATGATGTGAACATGTGAAAAAAAATTTATGTATACATTTACGAGGAACTTATGTAGGGGGATATCTATTTATAGGTTATTGTATATAGTGTCTGTATTTGGGGTATGCAAGTGTGGTGGGGACATGTAAGGTGATTCAAGCATGCGAGGGACACCCACTTACACAGTATTATTATATCCACCATGGGCTCCTGGGTGTCTTTTATATTATTGAGTGATGGTTTTTAATAACCCTTGATTAGATGGGTTGGTACCCCCATAATTTTATGTTAGACCCAGTGTGCTGCGCCACTAGATTTGGTCTGTTTAGGGCAACTAGTTGGTTATAAAATTAAGAGCTTCACCATACACCAATAGGTGGTTCCGAACAAAGTACATCCATGGGTCTCCTTGGTATGTTTAATATCACACATGGTTACTTAATTATTTACATTTCTTGTTTACTTTATATTGTACTAGTTTATTCCCAACAAGCCTTGTTTACCCATTTTATTTTAGCACAAATTTGGTATATTTTGTAATGGGTTTTGTTTATAAAATGGAAAATGGGTTTGGAAATAGTATGTATCATGTTTTGGATTTTATAATGGGAAAAGAATGTTTCTTATTTTAAAATGTGAAGACCCTACATTTATCTATGTATTTCAAACTTGTGTTAATGGGATGATTTGGGAAAGGAAACAATTGGATTCTGTGGTTCAATTTTGGCATCCCTACTGAGAAATTTAATGATCACACGTATCATATCTTTTTAGTTGCATGTTCCCTTTTCTCAAGTTCTCTAGGATGAGTTTATCATTATTGAATCTAGGTGAGTATTGGGTTGGGTGGTGACTTAGAAGGTCACATGGAGGTATATGAAATTTTATATTCTTCACGTTGATAATTTTTTATTTTATTATCTCCGGTCTTTATTTTTTTGTTTATATGTTTTTCATGGGAAAAATAGTTCCCAACTTTTATATTTTTATGCCCAACACTGGTTAGAATCCCGTGGGGATCGAGAATGTCCCTCGAGAAAAGTTGTGGACTGGATTGGGTGACCGATTCAGGGTAGACCAGGGTTGTTTCATGAAAAAATGCTATCAGAGGATCCCTTATTATTTGGGGTTTCTGGTAGATGGAGATTAAAACTATCGGTACTCAAGAGGTAGGTACTGGAAGGGCGTCATGAACCCTCTCTCTTTCCAAACCTCGAGTTGAGAGGGGTAGTCCGGGAATTGGGTCCCTGTCTCATTCTGGTTTGTTTTATATTGAGGGATGATAATGTAGGTGAGCTGGGGTCATGTGGTGATTTCTCCTAGTGTAGTGACCTATGTGATATCAGAGTTCCATGTTCAAGTTCCTCTTAGTGTTATTTCCTACGTAGGGCATGGCTCACTACCATGTCCCCAAGTGGGGAATCGACACTAGTTCCTCTCTCTGATTTTTTGGTGTTAGTATTTTTTTTGTTTCATATTTTGTTTGTGTATGTGAGTTTTTAAAAATGAAAAGAATTTTTATAATGATTATGATTCCTTTTAAATTTTTTTGGGATTGGTAAATTTATTTTTCAAGGGAAATGTTTTGGCATTACAATTTGTTAATTATTTGAAATTGGTAATGAAATGGAATGGATGGACACATATGTAATAGTCCATGACATTTCGTAGGTGTTTATTTGAAATTAATGTCTTTACCTTGTTTTATAAAGGTGGTTTTTGAAATGGATTCTTTTGGATATGTTTATTTTTTTTCATTTTTGAGCTGGTTGTTTTTGTAAGAAATAAAATTTCATTTATGTTTCATCATCTTGATATTTGGTTTGGCATTGTGTTTTATATGTTGTTCAGAAAATGGCACCCGAAAAGGCCCCCTAGGTTTTTAATAAGTCAGGACCAATTTTTAATCCTTATCAGAAATTTCCTATCCATCTCTATGATCTAGATCTTTTAGAGGTAGTAGAGTGTATTGAAGAGTTCAATCATGTCTTTATGGTATTGAGAACTCTAAAAGCTATTAGTGTTCTTGGCATTTTGGTTCTATTAGAATTCCTAGATCTGGACGAATGGGAGTTTTTTTACCCACCATCAATGTAAGTTTGGATGATGTGGAATGTATTTAAATCAATATTCTTTAAATGGTTCATACCAGAAGGGAATAAGATGATGAAAAGGGAAGAACTTGTGCGCATTCAACTAGGCCAACAGATAGTGAAGACACATATTGATCATTTTAAGGAACTTGTGTACTTTTCTCCAGAGGTAGCATCACAGGATTAAAGGAAGACTTATATCTTCATCGGGGGTATTCATTCAATGATCAAGGAGCAGGTCCCCCATTTTAAGGACTATAATTTTGAGAAGCTAGGGGATTATGAGTTCCTAGATGAGTTTGACCTCATAGCGTAGTTGGTTGGAAATCTGGAATATCTAGTTGCTTGTGAAGGTTCCTCATTTGGAGAGAAGGGTGTGCTAGAGGGACCATTTTTTAAATAGCTCTCTATAGTGGTTTTTGATTCTAGTTCATCATACTATTCAACTTTGTGCCATCAATGTGGTTGTTTAGGTCACATAAAGCTATCATGTAGAATCTCTCCAAATACGTGTCATCCTTGAGGGTTTCGGGGTCATCTAGAGAAGTTTTGCATGAAGCATCACCTGAAGAAGACGTTGTGACCAAAGTATTCTATTGTCTGACTGTGAGGCATGGGATGTTTTAGACCTCAGATCCCTAACCACTGGTTTTGGGGTAAAGCTTGCGCACTGTCAGGAGTTTCCAAGGGTGTGAAGCCTTGGTTTGGGTTTTGTGTTCCATATTGGCAATGTGACATTTAATTTCTTTTCATTATTCTTTTTCTATTTTTAATGTTTTACTGTCATTTTAATTATATTTTTTCAATGTGGGTAATGTGATGAAATTGTTCTATTGGAATCCAAATAGTCTTGTTTGTTTGAATGTGGTCTTCAGAATCGTGCATTTTTTTATAGTGTGTATTACCCTTGTATATGTTTATCTCAGTTTAGCTGTGTTCGTTTGAAGATGTAAGTGCATGTATAAGAATAAATTTTTGTATTTATTTCTTGGGTTCACTTCTTAGGTAATGTTTTACTTGGAGGTTATTCTCCAATTTTGGGGGTTTTTGGTCTAGGTCAAGAGTTCTATGTTTTAGCGGAGGTGTTGTTTCTCTCGTGCTATAAAAGTTAGTTTGGATTGGTTGGGGGTTCCTCTGTCACTCCCCTTTTTGAGGTTGTATATTTAAGTGTTAAATTTATAGTCTATTTGTGTTCTTGTGGTGGGGATAAACATTTCATGTTCTCCCCTCAATCTCAAGCTATGGACCACCTTGAATCGGTCAGATGTGATATCTGTTGGGAATGGCCACGTCAAGGCTTTCGGGTTTTCTCAGCTTCATGTGGGCATGGACACAGGATTTTGTTTACTATTGTCTTGGTGACTTTATATGGGATAAAAGTGTCTGTGGCGGGGAGTATTGTCACACCCCAACTTTTAAATTTATTTTTACTTTATTATTTTATGGCTCCACGTTTTATAGTCAAGGATCAGGTTGAACACGTGGTTAAATTTTTTGATGCTTAATAATTTTGGGGGTTTGAGACCAGTGCACATGCACTGTGTAGTTAGAGGAAACTATACGGTCACCCGAGGTGCTTGTATGGGTGCCCAAGAGGTTTGGGTTGATGCACACAACTTGCACATGGTTTATTATGTCGTGCGACGAGTATGAGGTTACCATGATTTTAAATTAAGTAATACAATTTCATGTAAAATAGAATAAAAATATATATAAAACAAATGTTTGATAAAAATAATAATAATATTATGTAATTATTATTATTATTATTAAGAATAATAATAATATTATTATTATTGATATTATTATTATTATTATTATTAGTTTTTATGAAAAAATGATTATAGTTATTATTAAAAAATTTATTATTATAATAATGGCATTATTGTTATTATTATTAATATTATTAATATTGTTAATATTATTTTTTTTATTATTATTACTACTATTATTATTAAGAATATGATGATGATTATTTTTATTATTGAAATTATTATTATTATTGTTATTATTATTAGTGTAATAGTATTATTATTATAAGATAAAAAGGGGGTTGGAACCCTAGGCGGCATGACCCCCTTCTCCTTCTAGGAACGAGGTGTGCCTCAGCCCCTGTTACCACTGCGTAGCTACAATGACCCCTCCCTCGGTTCTATTCCCTCAACCCTCTGTACTCCAGTCTCACCCCTCCACACTCTAGCTTTGCCCCTCACTGCTCTGGCTAGCAGTCGTACCCCCTCTTCCTCTACCCTCATCTTCGATCAGGCCATCTGCCTCCCACACCCCTCCACCAGCGGCACACACCTGGTCCAGTGGCCTTCTCAACATGAATGCCTCCCCTCACCGTCCCACATCTCTAGCGGCCATTAGTGGTGGAAGGCCTCCCTTCCTTGATCCATCTCCCTTGTGCATGTCGACCCCTTACTCTAACATGTGTTCTTTTTTAATCATTTCATATTTGGTGTTTTTATTTAATTTGGAAAAACCATAATAACACGGGTTGTGTTTCATACATTTTTCTCATTGTCTACGGTGTGTGTTTGGTCCGTAGGGTGTTGTTCTTCCATCAATTGAGGTTTTGTCACGTTTGCACTTTGTTTGAGGTAGGTGTTTCCATGTTTTTATCTCCTAAAGAATTTGTTTGATTCTTGGTGTTTTAAATATATTTATTAATTTTATTCGCACCACTATGGAAACCTTTTTTCATTTAATAAAGAATTTTGAAATTTATTTGGTTTGTTAAAATTAAGTTTTCAAGGATATTTTTGTGAAACTCACAGGGTGTTTATTTCAAATTCCATTATTCTAATGAAGTGAATTTGGTAATAATATGAAATTCATAGTTCTAGTTATGTTGTAATGGTATTATTGTGTGTGAATTTGGTGATGGTATAGCTTGGTGGGTGTATTTAATTATTTTTGAAATTATTTTATGTCTTTAAGGGGATGGGTTGTTCTCTTTTAATTATGTGAATGGTTGGTTAGGATTTCAAAGCAGTTGGTGTTTTTTTAAAAAGGTTTTGAAATGTCATCATGGTTTTTTCTGAGCCATTGGATGTTGGAATGTTCATGGGTGTACTATGTTTACATATGTATGTTCCATCAATTAAATATAACAACTTTAAAATTGCATTTTCTAGAAAAACAAAGTCTAATAAAATGGTTCTTTGGGTTTTGTTAGAAAGTAAATGGTAATTTTTCTAAAAATGGTTCTTATTTTATAAATGTTGTTGGGTCCCTTTGTGTGATTTCTAGGAATGATTTTACAGTTGTTCCAAATGGTTTGACCCGTTTGGCCTTGAAACATGTTTTGGTGTGATTTTGAAAATGGGTAATGGACCATTGTTTTGTTTTTAATTGCTTGGGTGTGTGTTTGAAACAAAATGGAATGTTTTGAATTGAAAATTTAATGGTGGTAAGTGTGTGATGTTTTGGGTAATGTTTTTGGATGTGTAAAACTAAAGGCCAATTTGGAATATTTTATTCAACGCATGGTTTTCCGAAAATGTGGGAAATATCGTTTGTAGGAATGTGTTTTGGTAAGAGTATTATGTGTGTTGATTATAGAAAATAATTTGTTTCAATAATGGTGAGTTCCCAGTCGACGATTTAAAAATGTTTACTAAAAATGGTTTTTATGTTTGTATGGTGTGATGGCCCGGTTATCACATTCAAAGATATGATGTGAATATGTGATACAAGTATGTATGTATAAATTTATTATGAACCACAATAAGGGATATCCCTTTATGGGTTACTGTATAGAGTGTCCGTGTTTGGGTTAGGAATGTGCGGTGGTGGCAAGTAAGGTGAGTAACACGTGAGGGGTCCTCCCACATACATTGTATTATTATAACCATGATGGGTTCCTCGGTGTATTTTAGATGATCGAGTTATAGTTTCTGATCTACCCCGATTATATGGGTTGGTACCCCTTGGATTTTCTATTCAACCTGGTGGGATTTGATAATGGATTTGGTCAGTTTTGGGTAGCATGTTGGTTATAGTCTTAGGAGCTTCACCATACACCACCAGGTGGTTCTAAACTGAGTACGTCTAGGGGTCTTCTAGGGATGTATAGGATCACCCAATGGTTACTGAATTATTTAAATTTCTTGTTTACTTTTTATCATACTATTTTATTTCTAGAATTCATTGTTTACCTCTTTTATTTTAGCACAGTTTTGGTATCCCTTATCATGGGTTTTGTTAATAATATCAAAAATGGTTTTGGAAATAGAATGTAGCATTTTTTTTATTTTCAAATGGGAAATAAATGTTTCATATTTTAAAATGTAAAGACCCCAATTTAATATTTTTATTTCAAACTAGTGTTAATGGAATTATTTGGGAAAGGAAACACTTGGATTTTGTGGTTCACTTTTCGAATCCTTATTGAGAAATTTAATGATCATGCCTATCATAACTTTTATGCTATAGGTTCCATTTGATCATGTTATCCTATTGGAGTTACTCATTATTCAAGAAAGGTCAGTTATTGATTGGGTGGTGACCTAGAAGGTCACATGGAGGTTTGTGTGGTTTTATATTCTTTCCACTGAGAGTTTTTTATTTTTTTATCACCAATATTTATTTTTTTTTCTCATCCTTTATTCATGGGAAAAATCATTTCCAACTGTTAATTTTTGATTCCTAACACTGGTTTCCATCCCAGGGGGATAAGTAATGCCCCTCATGACATTTCATGGACCATATTGGGTGACTAGTTATGGGATGACCCTAGTTGGTTCATGAAAACCAATATATAGTGCACCTACATAGACAATAACCAACCCGAATTATCTAAACTAGCCTCACTAGTGAGAAATATCACATTAGACTATACTCTTCTCAGGGGGTTCTAATCAATTTAATCGAGACTTGAAAAGAACCATCAATTGACCCTCTAGGCAATTTATAAGAATTCTATGAAGTTAATATAAAGAAGAATGAGGATGGTGTCATAATATTGACATTAAACATTACCCATAGTTTCCACCATACATGCCTTACCAAATCCCCAACACCACCTATATGAAGGCCCTCTCATGAGAAGAACAACCATAGGGGAACCAATTATACTAGGAACCTATCAAATTTCCCATAGTCCTATACATTTACCATTTTAAACCATTCCCATAAACCAATGTAAATGTATCATTCATGTTTAGAAGATTCCAAATAGGCATTTCAAGTAGTGTGATTTAATAACAACACTTCAAGGTTCCAAACGTGCGAAATTTTATATAACACATTAAACAAAATATTTTAAGTTCCAAAAACCACACTTTAAATGTTATAAATAATTTAAAAACTATTTTATAAATTTAGGATACTTCACATTTAATGGTTTACTTTTAAATAGGATTTGGTAAAATAAACTCATGTTGGATGTCAAAGAGAAGCGTGAAAACAAGCCGAAGACCATTTAAAAAGAACATCCAATTTTTAGTTCATTTAAACATAATATAATAATGAAAAAACATTTTTAAACAAATATCAAGAAATAAAAGATTTCAAATTAAAGGCTTCGACATAGGAAACCGACCACAAGATGCACTACTCCTGATGTAGGAAACTCTAATATTCCCTTTTTCCACAGGCATTCATATGAACCTACAAAAAATAGAAGGATAGATATCCCCAATATACATATTTTCATGTCCATAAATTTGTACAAGGGGATACATATATATTATTATAATTTCATATACCTCATTACACTTATACATATATGAATTTTTCATATATATATATATATAAGAACAGCTATCCCCAATGTATATATTTATACTTCTATGAATGAAAATATTTAAATGGGAACATATATATGATTTTACATACCTATGCATACACATGTATGTCACCTTGGATAACAGTGGATAAAATCCACATCAATAAGGTCCATAGTACTCTTGAAAAATATAAGATACCCAAAAATTTCCAATGCCCAAATTGAAATTTTCCCAAAGAATTAGGATGGGAGAAAAAAACCTCAAACAATGAATTAATTTCTACCTTTGGCGGCCTTGGTTAGATTGGTCCGTAATCAGACTTCATGAACCCTAGGAACCAAGAGACAACCAAAACCATTCCCTAAAATGGGTTAGGGTTTAGTTAGGGATTTCACACCATAAGAGGGAAACGAGAGACAATGAAATCAAAATAGAAGAAGGAATATGAGAAGAATAAAACCATACCTAGAGATATTGAAAAAAATATTGGCTCAAAAATAAATCTCTAAAAGTATCAGGTAGGAGGTGGTGGAGTGTGCATGGGGAACTTCTTCCGATAGGGTATCATGAAAAAGGGGGACGTGGGTGAGGGAATTGATCTAGTTAAGGGGGTGGAGGGAGATTATTTTAGTTTTTTAATATTTAAAATTTAATTTAATTTTTGAAAAGAAATATAACAAACAGTTCATGTCACACGACTTAGAAAACTGTGCACCAACTATGCACCCTCTACTTGGATCATGGAGCAACCCGCATGATCTATGCACATGGTTTGGAAGACCATGAATTTGGCTCCATAAAAAATTACAGATGTTGTCACATGGTAAACACACAGTTTGGAAAACCACGAACCTTATCCATGTGGTATGATTTTAAATCCCTAAAGCTCCCATTCTCAAGGGAAGAACACCTAGAAAAGAAGATAAATAAATATTGACTCAAAAATTAAAATAATCGAATCATTTTAGGTCAGTGTGTTACAAATCTCCCAACCATGACACTTTATTCCACTAGAAAGTCCCAAATACCTATTTTTTCATATCATTAGATGAAGGAAAACCAATACATGTGATGAGGTTCTCAATCCCTAAATACTTAGAGAAATTACCCACCCTTATCACAAACCCTTTATCCCCAAAATGAAAATAAGAAGGTTAACTCCAAATAAACAAACCCACACTGAAATAGGTAACAAATGAAACCCAAGAACCCAAGCCTCCCGATAAATATTTATGAAGAATATAAAATCAAAAAAAACAACCAAAATATGGAAAACCATGAACCCTAACTCATAAATCATCAGTGTTTGTTTGGGATCTCTACAAGAATTCATTATGAAACTAACTATCCAAGACAACAAATTACTATGATCAGGTCAAGTAGAGTATAAAAAATTAATTTCCACATTATAAAAGCCTTAATGACTGAATTCACCATGATAATATTCTATAGTTTTTATCCCACCATTATATAACTCTGGTCGACATTGGTTTACTCATGTCAAAAAATATAAAAAATCTATAAAATAACCCATAACACTGGCATGAAATCTTAACTATCAAGTCACACCCAACTAACATTAGATAAGACATTGATGAGACACATAATGGATATCTCCACTGTTAAGGAACTAACATGAAAGGTTATTTCACTAAGAGAATCGTGTAACAAACTACCATCAAACACAAAAGGAACCATCCCAAGAAACCCAAAACGGGCACCAAACCAGATCATAATTCATAATTCTAAAAAATAGGGAATCTGTAAGTAGGCACCAGCATAAAGCAACACCATTCTCAATGAATGGTAACCTTTGAAGAGTTAAAATTCACAAGTAAAAACCACAGAAATCCAAAGAAAATAGGGCCACCAAGATTTATCAAAAATAATATCAAAAAACAAAAGGCCAAAGTAAGGAGTAACAGAAAGAATTTATACTCTGACATCAGAGAAAACAAGTTGGGTCTACATACCTAACACCCAAAAACTCATACACTACATGGAATGATTCACAATAAGACCTATGGATAGAGCCCTGATATCTTTAATCTTCTATTTCCCCACACTTTGGAGTTGAAAACCTCAAACTAAAACTTCTCGTTTCGATAGTTCCTCTTATAGAACATATTCAGGTGACCCATATAACCACATTAAATGAAACATATTCTCTCAAGCCAAATACAAAAGAGGTACACTCCTATTTTTTAAATAATGAAGGTAGATGACAAAACATGAAGACCCATGTGTAGTCCAATTTCCAGGAAGGATTTGACTCCACCAATCAATTCACAATCTGGGTAGAGCCGTCTATGGGAATAACCTGGGGAAAACATAATCATAATTTTTTCAAAGACTCCAACCACAAAAATTTGACAATAAAAACCACTAAATGATGGCCAGAACCGATTCCAAAAACCAAATTCACATAAGTAACTAATGATGGTACCACAGAGAAAAAAAATCACTATTTAATGAGACTCTTCTACTATGTACTCTAAAAAAAGTAGTGTCAAACTGAATCAAATCAGATTACAAACCAAAACTACACATCTCAATAACAAATCAAATACTAATACTAAAAATTAAACTGCAACAACATTTATAGCACAACAGATCCAAAAACCCCAAAGGAAATCGACAAACACATAAAGGAAGTAGTAATCCTATATTTTTTCCTGATCATTCAAATCAACTTTTGAAAACCATTTCTTGAAACCTCACATATATGAAATCATGTGCTCAATAAATACCCAACACAAACCAAAACCATCCTCTTATGACATGCTTACATCCATACATTTGAAAATCTATAGAAATACTAAGGGTGAAATGGAAAAATCTCATCCAATCCTCTCTTTTAAACATTCCTAATAAATTTTAAAAAAACACCCCTTATCATGTCAAAAAAACATTTCCAAATTAAGATGAAACTTCTACACCACTTTGCACAAAACCATTTTGGAATCCTAAATCACTTTTTAAAATGACTCAGACTTTCAAAACTACCCATTTCACTTACCAAAAGATTCATTTTTTTTATTTTGGAAATATCATTTCGATAATCCAATCACAATTTTTTCAAACCACCTATCTTTGTAAAATCTAAATAAAAACACCACAAAACTATCCTAATATAAGATTAAAAATAAAGAAACCCACCAATCAATAGATCAAAAATTCAAAAATCAAAAAAGAAAAACCATTGCACATGGCTTGGTTTCATGGTTCGGCATGCCATGCACTAATTGGGGGAGTACATCAGCGGTCGTCAGAGGTAGTTTCATAGTCTACACTTGGTTTTTAAGATCATATACAATGACCATGAACCCCTTTGAATTCCTCAAAAATACTACCCATAAAATTTTTTTTCTTATAATAATCCACTAATTATCAAATCCAATATAAAAAATCCATAATATATTAGAACCTTGAAAACTTCCAAGATCTAAGATCGTATTTTGAGTCCCAAAATTCCTAGACCACCCAAGAAATTATAGTTTTCTTCTAAATTGGTGTTGATCAAGAAACAACCCATGATTGACCAACTATATTCCTAAAATATTATATATAAACTATCATAAATCCTTAAATTACAAGGTATAACCTTATCAAATAAATTTTATTCATGAACCAACCCAGGTTGAACCTGAACTTATCACCCGAGCCAACTCTTGACAAGGTTTGAGTGGCGTTCTCGATCCTCCTGAGCTGACAACTAGTGTTAGGAATGAAATGAAACATAGTTGGGAATGATTTATCCCATAAATTATTGGTAAATAAATAAATAAATAAATAAATAATATACTAAAAAATTAAATACTAGAAGTAGAAAGGACATAAAACTACAAATACATCCATATGACCCTCTAGTGGACCACCAACCACTAAATCAACATAACACCAGATCGACCAAGTCTGAGTAGAGAGAAACACCAAAAGATAAAAATAAGGATTTATATACATGAATTATAATTAAAAAACAGTAAGAGTTCCTAAATAAAATTTTACCTAATATTTACCTTTAAATTTATACTATGTTATGCTAGTTTTAAAACATGTATAAAAATTAGAGTTTTCCCATTTAAAACACCATAAAGAGATTTCCAAAAATCCATTTCTAAAAGAAAACATATATTTTCTTTTTAAAATGGGTTTCCATATCCAGAATCTATTTTAAAATTCTCACACCCAAAATAAAAACATAATGAATCACTAGGAGTAGGATAAATGAAACAATTTCTATAATTGTTGAAAATGTATAGAAATAAGAAGACATGCACAAGAAGAACAGATGACCAAAATCATGAATAATGAAAAAAATACAAATAGGTATTCATTGGAGTTTCTTAATCATACCGAGAAGAAATTATCAAAATTACCCAGTTTATACCCACAAAATTTAATATTGTTCACCTCAATAGTAAATATACGACAGGGATTCTCTAAATTAGCCTCACAAGTGGATAAGCCCACTAGGACCATCCTCTATCCATGGGGATCTAATCTATATAATCAAGGATAGAAATAAACCACCACTAATCCCTCTATAAGGAATCCAAGAATCCGATGATGTTAGTATAAATGACTATGAGGAGGTCATCACATGTTTGACACTAAAAAACACATGAAAATTCCAACATGCATGCTTTTCCCAATCCCCGACACCACCTATGTGAAGGATGTAGAGACCCGAAGCTTCATGTACATGGACATTACATTACATTAGCGGAATACTTAATATATAACAAAAACTGACACACAAGTATTGTAATATTTTAGTATCTTGGGAAACTCAGAATATAATCTTCTAATCGTGTGAAAGATCTTCATCATCTCCCATAAGATCTTACCCTTTTTTTTCTTACCTAAAACCTTTCTTTAAATCCTGGGGAAAAGAAAACATATAAAGGGTGAGCTAAAATTCTCAGTAAGGGTAAGTATGGATACAATAAAACAAATCATATACATTTGAACTTCAAAACATGAACATAATATTTAAACATCAGAATCTTGAGAAATGACATAAATCATGGAAGTACGTAAGGAATATATCATAAAGAAACATTAATCATGATAAAATAGCATGGAAATTAAACATGTAATTGTGGAAAACCATTAAGCACATGATATGATTTCCATAGTAGCCAAGGCATTGCTGCCAATACCATCTTAGTGGACAAAGTCCCTTTCTAAATCGAGTTCACTCCTCGTTCCAGTCCTGTATTACTGAACCGGTTTAACTTGCCGTTCCAGCCATGTTTATCTCATGGGATATAAATCTTTACCCAATGCATTAGAGGGAGATATAGTTCCCACCCATCTCATAATGAAATAATTCTTACTTGTGCCACAAAATAAACATACATCATTCATAATAACCCAATAAATAAAATGGGTTTCATAAACGTCATCCCATCATTACATAATCCATATAAAATAAATGAATATAATTTCATAATAAGGAAAGTGAAACCATGTAAATCAAAGATACATTATAATTGAAACATACACATATGAAATAATTTCATCTTAGATGAAAAATGGTTTTGATAAAACACTTGAAATGAATTTTTGAGGAAAATATTCTTTCGTCTTCAAAATCATTTTCTTTTCACAAAATGTCATTCAATTTTAATAGAAAAGGATTTTGTTGAAAAATAGTCATGAAATATTTTGGAGTAAGCTTCATGATAATAAGGCTTTATAAAACAGTAAAAATCATTTCATGCCGTATACATTAAAAAAACATTCTTCTTGTACTTTTTTCGAAAAAGTCAAAAAAGTACCTTATAGGGTAAATAAAAGAAGATTCTTTCCATACCAAGGGGTAAAAGTCAAAATGGGTAAAAAGGACATTAAAAATAAATGAATACATTTTTATAAAACATGGACATGGATGATAGAAATAACCCCAGTAAATACTTAAGAATAAGCAATCTCGGATAAAAATGAGATTTGCAAAATTATCCCTTACCTTAGGTCCGATATGCTTCGTACATATCCGGACCTCCTATATAATGATTTATATAATGTCATTGACTTATTAAAGAATCATATTCATTGTTATGATATCATATATGTTTCACTTATGACTTTATATCACCCGTTCTTTTGTAAATTTCAAGTTAACGCAGCGTTTTGGGTAAAATCATTTCATTTATCGTATGTGTTTCGACTTGTCATTCTGGATATTATTACTTATATCCTGATTTAAATAATTACAGAATGTAAAAAATTATTTATATATAATATATATTCATTATATACATATATATATTATAGATCGATAAAAGGAATGAAATACACCGTTCATGGAGACGGTAGGCCGTACGTACACATGAACGCTGTTTTCGGTTCCTTATTGAATTGAATGAAACTAAATAGATGACATAAGTATATATATAAATATATCCAGTATAATTATTATTTCATATATTTCATTATTATTAATTATATAAACTTTATGATCATTCATGTATGGTTAACATGGAGAATGAATTTCATCGCGTCGTGGAGACGGTGGTCCGTACGTATGTACGAGCGATGATATCATCCCTATAATTATTGAATATAATTTTAGAGGATGGTATAATATATCAAAATCAGTATTATGTTATAATAACCATATATAGTTATCTTTACACCATTATACCCATCCATGTAAGGTGTTGGTGGAAAAACAGATTTCACCACGGCGTGGAGACAGTATTCTGTACATACGCACGTGTGGTGATTTCGTTTTCCGTAGGATGGATAGATGGTGAAATAGGGTTGTTTAATACTTATAATAACATATCAGTATATGAGTTATACTGATGTTATTACTTCATAATGAAAAAACTAAATAAGAAGAAGTGGAAGAAGAAATAGAGTTGAAAGAATCGGTAACAGACATTACCTCTTCTTTGAAGCGCCTCTTTGAATCCTCCTTTTAGGGAACTAAAATTGGTCTTTAAAGAAGACAAGAACTTATAATATGTTTCTATGGAAGTGTAGAAGAGAATATTTCAGGGTTTTTCTGAGCTTGAAGGCTCAATGTGGTGTGAGGAATAGAGGGAGGAGGTGCCCTTTTATAAGGGAGGAGAGGGGCACCGTTGGAATAACTAAAAATATTATTTTATTATAAAGTCATATTCGGTTTTTAATAGCTCCAAATTGATTTATTTAAAATAATAGTTGGGTATGGGTAGGAATAAACTCATCCAATATAATTTAGACAAGTTTAGGTTCCTATTTTAACCTTATCATTTAGAATTAACTTTAAGTTAAATAATTTTACTTTTACCGTGTCTTCTTATTTTCTTACACTATATGGTTAATAAACATACTATAACAAGCCAAAAGAAACCCAAGTGGTTCATTATTAATATATATATATCCTTATCTAAGTCATTTGTCTTAAACATAGATTTTTAAGAATAAAATAACAATTAATAATATAATATTTGTTTTCAAAACTATTTTATGTCAATTTTGACACTATTTGGTACATGATTTTTGTGAAATTCATAACAGAATTATTAGTTCAAAAAACTTTACTTAAATAAATAATAACATGTCATATTAACCTATAAAATTATTTTAATTCATAAAAAGTCTCAAAGTACATTTATTTGGGTATTTATAACATCAATTATGTCAATATTTTATTAATAAGATAATTACTACATCATCTTTGTGTCAAAAAAATTAAATTATTTAATGTATAAAAAATATAAATAAAATACCATTATGTAGGAGAGATTTTTATCTTTCTAATTAATGCTTATAGTCTAATTTATCTTATTTATAAACCTATATTAAAAATTATTTACTTGTTAAACTTTGATTTTAACTATTTTAACCCTTCTTTAAATAAATTAATATTAAATGTCCTAATCTAATACATGTGGGACTAAATGGTCATATTTTATTTATAAGGTTGTTATTGGTAGTATTACACTTATCCAATAGAATTAGGACATGTGTTTGGGTAATAATAATATCATTTTTACCCTTAATTATCCTATTTACTTTTAACCGTGGTAAATAAAAGTAAAAAGATAATATTCACCAAAAATTATTTTCATCCCATTGAACCACATTTTAGTCCTCGATATTAACCGTGTCTCTTGTATTTTTGAAATTAAATTCATAGAAGATGTAAAATTTAATGTAAATTAAAAAAATTCGGTTTTTTAACTACCACTAAGTGGTTTCACTATTCATCGAAAATTGAAGTTTTTTAGAAAAATACCAAAAATTCACCCTAAGAATTATTTGATATTCCAAATTCAAAATTGATGTCTATTTTTCCAAATTCATAAAATATAAGTGGAAATAATTATTTTTAAATTTAATTCTCGTTATCAAAACAAATAGAGTGTTTTTAAGAAACAAAAACAATCAAAAGATTGATACTTGTTTATATCCAATTTCAAAGTGAAATTAATTCCAATGAACAACACTGGATTAAATGGTAAAAATATATTCTAATTACACTTTAAAACCAATTAAAAATATAATATAAACATATAAATTTTTGCGATGAAAAAAGTTGTTTTTAATTAAAATATAGCGTGTTTTTACTATTTATTAAAATATGAAAGTTATCAGAATAATATGAAAAATTTATCCAAAGTAAATTTTTATATCCTGATTCCAAAGAAGAATTTTATTTTGTCAAATTGAACTTATAGACAAGTTAAAACAAGATTTAATGTGGGTGCGCCATCAAAAGGCGGCAAAACTACATTTTTTGAAAATTACTTATTTTACTCAAAAAATTGATTTTGTTCTCATACCAAGTTCTAGAAAATGTGTAAGATGAATAATAATGTTATAAAATTCAAAATTTAGTTGATACAATTCATAAAGGGTAGTTCATATAACATATTGTTGTTTAGAGAAACTCAGTATTGCGTACAACACACACTATCGTGGAAGGTCGTGATTGCGTGTAATGCAAGCCAAGTTAGGGATGCATGTTGTGAAAGATCCTTTTGGTGTAGCATACAACACAAGACACTAATGAAATTAAAAATAATATTTTTCATAAAATCTCAGGGTGTTACATTCTACCCCCCTAAAAATGAATTTCACCCTCTAAATTCATCTGGGTTATAAATGGTTTACTACTCAAACGTTTGTTTAATAGAAACCCACATCGTAAAAAGGAATGCCAAAACATGGAATTAAAAACTAAATTATGAAATGTAATGGTTACCCAAATTTACTCATCATTGGATTTACACGTAGGAGAACATAGGTGAAAATATGGATATGGAAGAAAAATCTAACCATCAAGTTCTGATGGAGAGTGGTAGAGAACATGGATATGAAAAATAAATCAATCACAAAGCCGTAGATTTGTGATGATCTAAGGTACCATATGATTAGTCGGATATACGAGCACTAGGAATACATTTTTGGATTTCAATATCATTTCCCTAAAGTTGATGAAATTGGAATTAGAAGAAATACTTTCATGATTTTGGTACAGTCTCACCATTGGTCATTCTTTGGACAATTTCCACTTCATCTCATAAAGAAATGAACTTGAATTTTTCATTCATGAAGTGTTAGTAGATCATGTGATAGAATGATGGGTTATTCCATCTGTCTCAAACAAAAGGTTATAAAAGTTATCAAAAATACATAAGTCCATCTATAGTGAGATTAATCATATATGGTTCCTAATATGGACTTATACTTCATATATCATACTACTTAATATAATAAAACTAGTTTCTACTAAACAAAGTCTTCTTGTAGGCTAGTGGTAGGCAATAAAGGCCAGTCACACTTTGGTTGTGAGTTCGATTCCCAAAACCTTGTCCGACGTGATGGGATGTCGCACGTCCTGCAGGTTGTCCTTTTTATAAAACTACATTACCATAACATCCCATCAATAATATCGAAAAAAGTTCTATCCTAAAACAATACTAACTTATGTCCAACATAATCCATTCCAATCATTAGGCTTATCTAAAATACTTCAGTCCAAGCTCATACTATAAAGAAGACGATTACATGAAATGTAATCAACCAAGCATGTGAATACCATCATTTATCCCCCATATATCTTGTTGGTCACATTCCAATCATGTGAATACCTTAATCATGTATTCTCTTGAAAAATAAATACCCATTAAACCTTAGTGAAAACATGAATGATGTAAAAAGTTAACTCTTTCCACATACCAAAATCCGAAAATTCTATATACTCAAACCATGATATAACCTTCTCCTTATATCAGTCATGATCTCATGAATACTATCAAACAATTAATTTTCTCCTTATCCCTTCATTATGCGCATATCATCTACTTTCCAAAAATATCTGAATAACCTTTCATGGTTACTGGTACCATTAATCATACACTTTTAAAACTTAAGGAAAGACAACAATGTAAAAATCCTTAGATGACTCTTTATTCCATAGTACCATGAGATTACTTATACAACATTACACTTGATAAACATGTAATCATTCCACTACCTTCTTAAACCATTGACCGAGATTCAACAATTCTTTCTTCTCACATATCATTTGTAGTCTCTTTATCATCATCATCATACATACTACCCATACAACCATACTGATTCTCTTCATGAGACTTTCCCTTAGGGCATTGGTTTGAATAATGCCCATACATTCCACATTTAAAACATTTAACCATTGTTGATGTCGTAGCAATACCATTATCCTCATCCATGGTGTTAACTGAACCTTTTTCTTTGCACTTACTGGCTTTGTGTCCTTCTTTCCACACCCAAAGCATCTTCCAGTTCATTTGAAACAATCTCCCCGATGCCTCTTCCCACATGATATACATGAGGGAAATTGAACTATCTTTCCTCTATGATCATCATGAAACTCCATCTATCTCTTATTTTCTGAGTCGGAAAACATACCAAAGTTGATATTATTGATCATATTATGAGATTTATGATTAGGCATAATAATGATGTTTGGACTTCCAAATCCCGTTTCATTTGATTTCTCATGAAGAATATCATTCCATTGTCTGTCATATACTGCATTATCATGAATCTTCCTGTTACTAGCCATTTTCTAAAACCCAAAAAGAATAGTGTGAGAGGAAAAAATCATGCAAGGGAAAACAACATAGTAAAGGGGGAGCACCCTCAATATCTAACATCTTAGGTTAAATTCTATGATTGTTACCGTAGTTCTAGGACTATACCCTATACGTATACTTATCCTTAGGGAAATCCCTATACATACCTTAGAAATATATCTAGGGATCTCACTAATGTTTTCGCATCCTAGTTTCCAAAGGTTGACTAAACATTTCCTTTGAAACCAACTGTAGAGACCTGAATCTTGATGTACATGGACATTACACTACTTTAGCGGAATACTTAATACATAACAAAAACAGACACACAAGGATCGTAATAGTTTAGTGTCTTTGGAAACTCAGAATATAATCTTTTAATCGTGGTGAAAGATCTTCAACATCTCCCATAAGATCTTCCCCTTTTTGTTTTCTTACCTAAAACCTTTCTTTAAATCTTGGGGAAAAGAAAACATATAAAGGGTGAGCTCAAATGCTCAGTAAGGGTAAGCATGGATAAAATAAAACAAATCATATACATTTGAACTTCAAAACATCAACATAATATTTAAACATCAGAATCTTGAGGAATGACATAAATCATGGAAGTACGTAAGGAATAGATTATAAAGAAACATTAATCATGATAAAATAGCATGGGAATTAAACATGTAATTGTGGAAATCCATTAAGCACATGATATGATTTACATAGTAGCCAAGGCATTTCTGCCAAGACCATCTTAGTGGAAAAAGTCCCTTTCTGAATCGAGTTCACTCCTCGTTCCAGTCTTGTATTACTGAACCGGTTTAACTTGTCATTCCAGCCATGTCTATATCATGAGATATAAATCTTTACCCAATGCGTTGGAGGAAGATATAGGTCCCACCCATCTCATAATGAAATAATTCTTACTTTTTCCACAAAATAAACATACATCATTCATAATAACCCAACAAATAAAATTGGTTTCATAAACATCATCCCATCATTACAAAATCCATATAAATGAAATGGATATCATTTTATAATAAGGAAAGTGAAACCATGTAAATCATAGAGACATTATACTTGAAACATACACATATGAAATAATTTCATCTTAGTTGAAAAATGGTTTTAATAAAACACTTGAAATGAAATTTTGAGGAAAATATCCTTTTTTCTTCAAAATCATTTTCTTTTCACAAAATGTCATGCAATTTTAAAAGAAAAATATTTTGTGGAAAATAGTCATGAAAT
Source organism: Viscum album (assembly GCA_963277665.1). Taxonomy (NCBI): domain Eukaryota; kingdom Viridiplantae; phylum Streptophyta; class Magnoliopsida; order Santalales; family Viscaceae; genus Viscum; species Viscum album. The sequence goes on from OY728140.1 coordinate 2,126,566,722, forward strand.
ATTTTGGAGGAAGCTTCATGAAAATAAAACTTTATAAAACTGTAAAAATCCTTTCATGCCGTATACGTTAAAAAACATTCTTCACGTACTTTTGTCGGAAAAGTCAAAAAATTACCTTGTAGGGTAAATAAAAGAAGATTCCTTCCATACCAAGGGGTAAAAGTCAAAATGGGTAAAAGGACATTAAACATACATGAATAAATTTTATAAAACATGGACATGGATGATATATATAACCCCAGTAAATACTTACCAATAAGCAATCTCAGATAAAAATGAGATTTGCAAAATTATCCCTTACCTTAGGTCCGATATCCTTCGTACGTATCCGAGCCTCCTGTATAATGATTTAAATAATGTCATTGACTTATTAAAGAATCATATGAATTATTATGATATAATATATGTTTCACTTATGACTTTATATTACCTGTTCTTTTATAAATTCCATGTTAAAGCAGCGTTTTGGGTAAAATCATTTCATTTATCGTATGTGTTTCGACTTTTCATTCTTGATATTATTACTTATATCCTCATTTAAATAATTCCAGAATTTAGAACATGATTTGTATATAATATATATTCATCATATACAGATATATATTATAGATCAAGAACATGAATGAAATACACCGTTCATGGAGACGGTAGGCCGTACGTACGCATGAACGCTGTTTTTGTTTCCTTATTGAATTGAATGATAATAAATAGATGACATACATATATATATATACATAAATCCAATGGCATTATTATTTCATATATTTCATTATTATTCATTATATAAACTTTATGATCATTCATGTATGGTTAACATGGATAATGAATCTCATCGTGTCATGGAGACGGTACTCCGTACGTATGTACAGGCGATGATATCATTCCCATAATTATTGAATAGAATTGGAGTGGATGGTATAATATATCAGAATCAATATTATGTTATAATAACCATATATAGTTATTCTTTACACCATTATACCCATCCATGTAAGGTGTTGGTGGGAAAAAATATTTCACAACGGCTTGGAGACGGTATTTTGTACGTATGCACGCGTGGTGATTTCATTTTCCGTAGGATGGATAGATGGTGAAATAGGGATGTTTCATACTTATAATAAAATATCATTATATTAGTTATAATAATTTTATTACTTTATAATGAAACAGCTAATGAAGAATAAGTTGAAGAAGAAATAGAGTTGAATGAATCGGTAACGGACATTACCTCTTCTTTGAAGCGCCTCTTTGAGACCTCCTCTATGGGTACTAAAATTGGTCTTTGAAGAAATACATAACCTCTAATATGTTTCTATGGAAGTGGATAAGAGAATTGGGTAGGGTTTTCCCGATCTTGAAGGCTCAAAGTGGTGTGAGGAAGAGAGGGAGGAGGTGCCCTTTTATAAGGGAGGAGAGGGGCACCTTTGGACTAACTAAAAATATTATTTTATTATAGAGTCATATTAGGTTTTTAATAGCTCCAAATTGATTTATTTAGAAGATAAGGCATGGAAGGGTCGAAATACTCTCATCCAATAGAATTTAGACAAGTTTAGGTTCCTATTTTAACCTTATCATTTAGATTTATCTTTAAGTTAAATAATTTTACTTTTACCGTGTCTTCTTGATTTCTTACACTATAAGGTTAATAAACTTACTATAAAAAGCCAAAAGAACCCCAAGTGGTTAATTATTAATATATATATCCTTATCTAATTCATTTGGCCAAGACTATGATTTTTAGGAATAAAATAAAAATTAATAATATAATATTTTTTTAAAAACTATTTTATGTCAATTTTGACACTATTTGGTACTTAATTTTTGTGAAAATTATAACAGCATGATTAGTGCAAAAAGAGTTACTTAAATCAATAATAACATGTAATAGTAACCTGTAAAAGTAGTGTAATTCATAAAAAGTCTCAAATTACATTTATTTGGGTATTTATAACATCAATTATGTCAATATTTTATTAATAAGATAATTACTGCATCATCTTTGTGTCATAAATAAATTAAATTATATAATGTCTAAAAAATACAAATAAAATACCATTATTTAGGAAATATTTTTATCTTTCTAGTGGATATTTATAGTCGAATTTATCTTATTTATAACCCTATATTAAAATTTATTTACTTATTAAACTTTGATTTTAACTATTTTAACCATTCTTTAAATAAATTAATATAAAATGTCCTAATCTAATCCAATGGGACTAAATGGTCATATTTTATTCCTAAGGTTTTTTCTGGTCGAATTACATTTATCCAATAGAATTAGGACATTTTTTAGGGTAATAATAAAATCATTGTTACCCTTAATTATCCTATTTACTTTTAAATGTGGTAAATAAAAGTAAAAAGTTACTATTCACCAAAAATTATTTTCATCTCATTGAACCACATTTTAGTCCTTGATATTAACTCTGTCTCTCTGATTTTTTAAATTCAATTCACATAAGTGGTAAAATTTAATTTAAATTAAAAAAATTCATTTTTTTAACTACAACTAAGTGGTTTCACTAATCATCAAAAATTGATGTTTTTCAGAAAAATACCAAAAAATAAGCCTAAGCATTATTTGATATTCCAAATTCAAAATTTATTTCTATTTATCCAAATTCATAACATATAAGTGGAATTAATTAATTTTAAATTTAATTCCAATTATCAAAACAAATAGTGTGTTTTTAAGAAACAAAAACAATCAAAAGATTGATACTTGTTTATATCCAATTTCAAAGTGAAATTAATTCCAATGAACAACATTGGATTAAATGGTAAAAATATATTATAATTACACTTTAAATCCAATTAAAAATATAATCTAACCATATAAATTATTGCGATGAAAAAATTTGTTTTTAATTAAAATATAGCGTGTTTTTACTATTCATTAAAATATGAATGTTATCAGAATAATATGAAAAATTTATCCAAAGTAAATTTTTATATCCTGATTCCAAAGAATAATTTTATTTTGTCAATTTTAACTTATAGACAAGTGAAAACAAGATTTAAAGTGGGTTCGCCATCAAAAGGCGACAAAACTACATTTTTTTGAAAATTACTTATTTTACTCGAAAAATTTATTTTGTTCTCATACCATGTTCTAGAAAATGTGTAAGATGAATAATAATGTTATAAAATTTATAATGTAGTTGATACTATTCATAATGGGTAGTTTATATGACATATCATTGTTTAGCGAAACTCAGTATTGCGTACAACACATGCTATCATGGAAGGTCGTGATTGCGTGTAATGCAAGCCAAATCAAGGATGTGTGTTGTGCAAGCTCCTTTTGGTGTATCTTACAACACAAGACATTAATTAAATTAAAAAGAATATTTTTCATAAAATCTCGGGGTGTTACAAAGGACCTCTCATTAGAAGGAAAACCATAGGGGAACCCATTATACAATAAACCTATCAATGTTACAGATAATCATAAAAATTTAAAATTTCAAAACATTCCCCAAAACCAAGGTTAAAATATCATTCGTTTTCAGAAGATTCTAAATGGTCCTTTCAAGTCATTTGATTTCCAAACTACACTTGAAGGTGGAAAACCAGCCAAGTTTTACCTAAAAACATTAACCAAATAATTTGAGTTCCAAAAACCTCACTTCACATGTTAGAAATAATTTAGAAAAATATTTTATATATCTAGGATTATTCATATTCAATGGTAATCTTATAAATAGGATTAGGGAAAAAACCCACAATAGAAGTTAAGGAAAAACTTTGAAAAAAAGTTGGAGACCAATTCAAAAAATAAAACACAACCAATTTTTAAAGAATTTACACATAATATAATAATGAAAAAACATTTTTGAAAAACATCAAGAAATAATATATTTCAATTTAAAGGCTTGGGCATAGGGACCCTAACTCCAGACAAACTTCTTTTGACAATGGAAACTTGAATCTTCCCTTTTTATGCTTACGGGCATATACACATTCAAAAACAAATATATTTAAGGGAACCTATCCTCAATGTACATATTTTCTTTTCTATGAATATGTAAATGAGTGACCTTATATATATTCCTATACTTGCATATACCCCCTTACACTGACACATGTATAAATTTTTAATATAAATATATTACCACATGTATCCCCAATATATATATTCATACTTCCATGAATGAATATATATAAACTGGAAAATTATATAAGTATATCCCTACCTATTTATAGTCCTGTAAGTCACCTTTCACAATAGTGGCTCGAATCCACCTCAACGAGGTCCAATGTTCATTATAAAAATTTAAGAATCCCAAAAATTAAAAAATCCCCAATCAAAATTGGGCCAACAAATTAGTATGGGAGAAAATTATAAAAAAATAAAGAATAACTAACTTCATATTCTGGACATGGAAATAATGGTCCTCAATAAGACATAACAAACCCTAGGAATCAATTGTCAATAAAAAAACACCCCAAAATGGGTCAGGGTTTTGTTAGGGCATGGACACCATAAGAGGGGAAAGGGAATACAAGAAATTTTAAGAGAATAATGGAGGGGATAATAAGAAAACACTATCTGGAGAGATCATAAATGATGTCGGCTAAAAAATAAGTCATTGGAAGTTGAGGGTAGGAGGCAGTGGTGTTGGAGTTGGGTACCCCTTTGGTTGCAGTGTCACGAATCATGCATGAGTGGGGTAAGGGTGTAGTGAGAGGGTGAGAGGTGATTAGTTTTGTTTTTAAATATATTTCATTTTATTTAATTTTTGAAAAGAAATACAACATGGGCTTCCGGTCACACGATTTAGAAAAATATACTCCAATAGTGCTCCCTCTACTAGGATCCTTGTGCACCCCACATGGGATCACCGCAATATTTGGAAAACTATCCACTAACAGTGAGTTTGGAGCTATCAAAAATTGAATATGTTATCACATGGTTACAATTTTTTTTAGAAGAACCTTCTCTTTAACCATATGACATGCTTTTTATGCCCAAATACTCACAATTTTAAGTGAAAGACACCCAAAAAAGAATATAAATAAATATGAACTAAAAAATAATTAATATAATAGAATTGTGTTGTGTCAGTTTGTGACATGAATAATGTTTTAAAATTAGATGTTGTGACATCTTAGAGCTTGAATCTTATATTGTTCATAAATTTGAAGGAAAGTTTGTAATATTGATCAAGGGATTGAATAATATGAGATATAGTATAAATAATATGGGATAATTAAAGGCAAAGGGAGATGTTATGTATGTATGAAAAGTACTATTGGTTCAGTATAATACCTATCCACCAAAAGTTTAATTTATAATGTTAATATTATTGTGAAATTTGTGGCCTGGGATACTTAAAAATAGAAAAATGATTTGGTTTCTCATAATGGGGCCGAAGGTTGATTTTTTTCCCTATCTCCACTTTACATTATACCATATATATGGATATTATGTTTTATCTAAGAGGTAAAAAATTTATTTATATCTGGATAGGTAATAGGGGTTTAAATATTTATAGGGTTGTTTTAAAAGGGAAATTTTTTTAGTGGATAATAATTCAGTAAAAATTCATTCAAACCTGATTCATCGCCTCTCTGGTGACTGCACATGATCTTAAAAGTACTTCAACACATACATATATTGGATAAAAAACAAACATTGGTGTTTATTTAAATTAACCCATCAAAAATAAATTTAATTTTACTATTATGGAATTTTGGATGTAAAAATTATGTTATGTTATCTTGAATAGAATTTCATAATAATTTTTAAATGTCATTGATTTGATACTAATAGAGGTCTAAACATTCATCCCTGGAATGGACTTGTTGAAATTAAATAAAAACATATTATTGTAGAAAATTAACCATTAATATTTGAAAAAAAATAAAAATATTCTTATCATATAAATTTCTATACTTATTATAGGAGTTTAAAAAAATGATTATGTGTAATTAAAATGAATTATCATGGAAATTAGTTTATGAAAAATGAATATTGTTATGTTGAAGTATAAATTAGTGACTTTTCCTCTAGAATCATCCCAAAATATATATCTTACATGAAGTTATGAATATATCGATGATGAGGCACCTCTCATAATGACTAATGGTGTTGATTATATGGATGATGTAAAACATTAATTTGAAATAATGAAGGATAATTAAATTGAATCTCATATAAAAATTGTTTATTTGAAGAAAAAAGATGAAGAGATTAACACCAATTAATTCAAAACAATGAGGAATGATTTATTATGTTATATTTATAACAATACTGAATATATACGATTTGTTTTCAATAAATATTTATCATTTTTATTATTTCAAATTTATATTCATAATTATTTTTAGGTTACATGAATTCTTTATTTCAGATGGAAGGAGATGATTAAGAAGAGTTATCTTATACCCTAATTGATGTTGTAGTACACGATGATAATTCCCATGATCTTTCATCTCACCCAGAGGATGCTTCTACGACACCATTGATTAAGAGGTGTCACAAGAAAACCAAATTGATGATTCCATATCCTATTCCCAAGCGATATCTATCTATTTATTTTTATCCATCCTTGAAGAATTATGTTTATTTTTTATTTAATTTTAATAATTTTTTGTAAATTAATTATCTAATTTTATGTTATTATTTAATTTTTTTTTCAAATATAGCTATTGGAAATGATGGTGAGATTGTTGGGAATTATATTTGTATGCGTGAACATTTTAGTCAATTCTTAATAAACCATTGATTGATTTCTATATAGTGAAATTATGATACTATTTTTGAATATAGTTTCATGTGTTATTAACATAACTATATCCTTTCCTATTGTTGGGATGAATTGTACTCCTTCTAGATAAGAGATACTTTCTAGAGGGGGTAATCATATGGTTGAAATACTGTGGGGTTGTAGGAGTTTACACAGATAAATGGGATTTTTAAATTTAGAATACATTGATGAAATATGCGGAGTTATATTGATTTTTAAAATATGTGTATATATATATATATAATCAAAAAATTCTATGTTATATTTTTTCAGTCTATTATTGATCCATCAGTTATAAATCTTGATGTTTATATGAGGATGCACACCAATCATACTATGAGATAAAATACTAGTGAGATACAATGTTATATTGTGGTTAGTATTTCATTTTGGAATTTTAAAATAAAATAAAATAAATTTATTTAAATATTTAATTTATAATTACACATGAAGGAGATTTATGTGTCTACGAATGATGAATTGTGGGGTATTCAGGATAATGTTCAGGGTAATGTCAATCATAAGTTTGGTTTTGATGAGATGTACTATATATGGGAAATCATGTATGTTATAAAGAAAGTTTGTGTGATACTTATTGGTTAATGATAATTATACCCAACTATTATGGTATGAAAATAATGCATTTGGTTGGTTCTAAGGGAGTTCTTCAAAACTCTTTCACTTCTATAGAAAATTAGAAGAGTCGACGAGTTCATCATGAGATTATATAGAGATTTCATAGAGAGCATTTTGTAACTTAAGAGACACCCTGGGGGGAAGGGTTAATCCATGTTTTTTTCAAACTCACATTTTTCTTCAACTAATTCATACCATTATTAGATCATGTTTCTTTATTAGAAAGGGTTAATCAATGTTTTTTCCAAGTCAAATTTTCCAACCACTAATTCATCCCATTTTTGGATATTTTTCCCATGTTAGAAAGAACTAGTGCTCAACCTATTGATCAATTCATTCACTCAGAAATAATTGATTCTTAATGATGAACAAATAAATGTAAAACATGAAATGTTAAATTTTATTTTACTTGGACCACAACAGATATAAAATCCAATTATCATAAACATGAAATGTATTATTGTTTTAGAAGGAAACCTTACTCATTATCATTGCAATAAAAATTTAATAAGGGAACATTATTAAACCGATGGACACTCTATTTTCGTCCCTCCATGAACTAATTCAGTGAATTATTGGTTATTTTACAAACATGAGGGTCTATTCTATAATTTATAGATTTGAAGTTTCCTTCTAGATTATCATGTTTTTTTGATACACCTTTCATCCTCATCCCCATGTTGATCCTTGCTTAAGATCTTCTTTCTCTTCATTATTCTTATTCCTAACAGATATGATCAACTCTTTTCAAGAATTATATTCTTGTTTCTCCTTTTAAATCCATATGAGAGTATCTTATTACTATAGAGATTTACTCTATTAATTATAAATTATCACAATACTGACTAACATGATCCAAATGAATATTATCCTATAATAAGATTATATTGTGGAATTATGTCCTCTTAAACATCCAGATATATTAATAGAAATAATTATTATTATTTGTTTTATTAACGAACTAGATATGGAATTAAAAAACCCTTTCCTTATTCTTTTAAATAAAAATATGTCAATATAATTTCTTTACTTGTCCCATAACTTCTATATGAAGTTTATATGTTGTATTCAATTCACTAAAACTTTGATTCGATCATTATGATCATTCCTACTCCTTTGAATGCTCAATGATCAATCATAATGTACCACTTATTTTAGTGTGTCTAAAAAAATTCACTCAAATTAATGTCAAACCTCTGTAAATATTGAGATATATTATTATTTTAAATCATAATATGAAATTCAGGATATTTTGAAAACCCCATGTCAACAACATAACACCCTAACTATGGGATAGTCTCTAATCTCCTTGAGATTTATCATGGAATGATATCATTCTTAATGATGTGATGAATAGTTAATAATGAAATAAAAGAATATGAAGAAATCTCATATTCATAACACGAAAAATATCATGACACGATCCTCTTTTAACCATGATATAAATTTATCCATATAGACATGATAACTTTCTTAATATTATACATTATTAGTCATATTTTAGAATTTATATTATTTATAATAATATGAATCTAAAATTAATCATATTAAAATGGAAAATTATATTACCACTATATAATATGTTGCTATACTAGACCTTATATATCTAATGGGTTACTCTTATATATCACAAGGTAGTTCAAAACCTTTCTTTTTTTACACTTAGTCTCCTAATGTAACTTTTATGTTTAACTTTGATCACTCTTACTTATATACGGAGGATCACAATAAATTTATCATATTTTCTAAATCTTTATGGGTTGCATTTATATTTTATGGGATTTTCCATATCTCATACTATTCACTCAGAGCGAACATTAAGTATTGAGTAAATTTACTCTTATGTATACATGGTAATTTTTCTTCCTTTCTCACATTTCTTTTCCAATTATTGAATTGAATCATAAATTTATAAGTAAATTATTTAAGAATTTACCATAATTGACTACACCTTCCAGAATTTAAATTTATGTATAAAGGGAGAGAATGTTCTATAATTTATCATATTTAAACCACATTCTCAAGCTACTATTATGTTTGAAGAAAGTTACCTTTAGGAATCACAGGGAGTGTTCTATAGTTTTCCACATGTTAGCCTTCTTATAAAGCTACTAATTTCCAAAATATTAACCTTTTTAAAAATAATAACATTTTTCTGTATGGAAAACCTTTTTTAAACCTCATGATATATTATTTTTCTTTATTTTTGAATAACTCCACTATCAGAACACCTTATTAAGAATAATATTCTACAACCCCTATTTATTGAAGAACTTCAGGATCTTCTTCACTCCTAGTACACTTTCCAAAAATCCGAAACATTCTAAAAACATATTAATTTTAGAATATAATCCATAAAAATTAAAGTTATTAAATTTCATTTCTATAATAATGTTCGATACTTCATTTAAAACGCCATAAATTTTGAAATAGCATATTTCATTCATAACAATATATATTTTTTATTAATAATGACTTCTAAATTCTATACCTCTAATAATAACTTTTAGAACATACTCAAATGCCCTGTATGTTATTATTATGTTCCCTCAAAGACTCAAACACCAAAATTTGGTTTCGAAGTGAATGATAACCATCATATTCTTCGTCTTCATCACCATTTATTCTAATTAAAACCTTCACTACTTGATAAAAAATGATAATATATTATCATTAAATACAACAAGTAACCTATTGGTTTCAATATTTTAGAAATTATAGTGGTAATAGTAGGAGTAGTGACATCAAAAATTAGAGAAAAAACATAAGAAGATGGTAAAGTACAAGAAATAGATTGTATGTACTTTAGAGATAGATTTACCTCTTTTTGATCTAGTATCTAATACCCACTCAAGTGTATTAATGTTTTTTCATATTAAAACATTAAATATTAAATTTTTTATATTTTGTGTACAAATAGTGTTTTATGTAAATTTAATATTTAAATTTTAATAACTTTTTATATAATAGAAATTAATTAATACTTCCATAAAAATGTCTATCTAAATTTTATTTATAACAAATTGTCATAAGATCACAAATATTATTTTTTAATGTTATTTATGTCCATTACAGAAAAATTACATCTCAACATATTAGTGAAAATTAATTGTAAATATTACTAATCATGAAAATATTTTCTATGAAGGATTAATGAAGATGGAATCACTTTATAAATAGTTATGTCTAATTGGATTCTATCATATATAAACCATAAAAAATGTTAAAAAAGTTTATCATGTGAATTAACTCACTATCCAAGTGGATATATCATATTGAATTCTCAAGTCCATATTGAATTGATCCTCACATTTGATCATTGGAATCATGGTTATACAAGTAAATAATGGGTTGGGGAATATAGGTTCCCACCTAGTGTATTAATCTAGGGATAAATAGGTATTAATTTCTATGTATTCATTTTATTCTTATTCCTTATCCCTTAGTTTCTCACATCACTATCCTTGTAAGGTTAAACCCCAATGGTTAGTCCAGGGGAGATCACAATTTTAGGTAGTTGATTGTTGCTAATAATATTTTTATACCATTTTATAATATCTTATTACACTCTATGATATTTTTTAGCATCGAGGGATGAGAGAATGGGTCACAATAGCCCACTATTTCTTTTCACTGTGATTTCGTCTCTAAACTATAAAAAATAATCAAATCCATTCCCGATTCATATATTGTAAGAAGTAGACTATGTAGTTGAGGAGTGAATCATCTTCAAGAGAATCCCAAATATTTTGATAATTAATCTCCCTCACTATTTAAATCTTACCTTCATAAAGGATATGGTTTAGTGAGGAAAATATAACTATTTATAGTTAAGGATTGGAGATTATATTTAATTAGATCAAAATGAATTAGTGAAATGGTAGAGCATGAATCCAATCTTCTAAAATAGATAGTGGAGCTGGATGAGGTGAAATTAGGATGCTAAAAATATTATATATAGATAAAAATTAATTTTATGTATAATAACATGACTATAATTGATTTCTACTAAATATTACAATAGTTTATCCTCACTTAACTAATATATATCCCCCATCTTGATTTATTATTTAATTTTGTCCCATATATCTGACATGCTTATTATTTCTTAATTTTACAAAACCTTCTTAGTTTTAGAAACTGAAAAAATCATAATTGATATCCTAAGATTCCGTGTTTGAGTATAATACTTACCTGTGTTCAACTTTATCCTAGTGAAAATATAATTTCTCTATAATTTTCGTTAACCACCGGTTTCCATTCACACAGTTCTATTAGTATTTCTTCTCACATGTATTCTAAGGGTAGAATCATGGTATTATAGTCAGGGTGGTTTTCTATAATATATGTGTGACATAATTGGTGTAGGGGGACCTCCAGTAGAAGACTATCATGAAGAAACACTAGGATACCCTTGAACTGGGTGCTCAAACCAACACGCCCCACATCTAAGGAATGTTCCCAATTACCTCAGGCTAGGGAAAAGTACCAAAGTTATTTGATGGATACAAGTGGGGAATTTTTACCCCCAAAAGTAATTAAACAAGTAGCGAAGCCTAATTAGAAAGTATATAATGGCATAACCATAATTCAAATGTATATTCCAAATCAAATAATCATAAAAAGGAAATACTATCTAATAAATTTAATCAATTTTTTTAAAAAAATTAGTCCAAAAAATATCTACTAACTCCATCCCATAGAATAATTACCAGATTTAATAAGATAAATTCAAAAAGCTATAATTCAATAATAAAATTAGAGAGATAAATATATAATGGTTCATTTGGATGATTCAAAAAATTAATGTAAAAGAAAAAATAACCGGCCTACCTCTATGTGACTACACTAGTTACCCAAACAAATCAAACCTAACATTCTCTAAGAGAATTCAAAACAAAACATGTTCCTGAAACATTAATAGTAATGATCATAAAGGACTAATAGTAATGACATTAGAAACCAAAACCCATTCTTATAAATTAAATAAAATATATCTTTAATGATGTTTTGAAATACATATCTCAAAATATAATTTTCATGGTTTAGTACATAATAGGAAATTTCATTAGAATATAAATTTATAAAATTTCATTTTTATTTCCTTTAAATTAAAATATTCACATTCAAATCATTTTTAGGATCGAAGAAACTTTTAATAAAAAACCAATTTTAAAATAAATTTTTAATCATGGATTATAATACACTATCAAAAACCCATTTTTTAAAAGAATAATTAATGTTTCATAAAGGATAAAAGGATTTAAATTATGGGTATTATAAATTGAATAAGTGAATGTGAAATCCATAAATTTAATAGACTAAAATAATCATCATGGGAAAAAACATAAAGATCAATAAGGCTAGGGGATCCTATAAGTTTTATTCTATTAATTAGGGTTGTGAACACAAGTAGTGGAAGGTGTATCACATTTCTAGCCAATGGGGGTACTGCATTTACTCCACTATAATAACTCGTTGCAAGGGATACCATCTAGTAAAATTTCTTATAATTAAGTACTTAAGCTTCCCATGGAGTTTTAATAATAGAAACAACCATAAAATAAGAATATACATCATCAAAAAGTTATTCTACAAACACCATGAATATATACTATTGATAAATAATCAATATTCATCTGAAAGAAAAACTATGAATAATTTAGGAATGAAAAATAAAAAAAACCAAGAATTTACAATGAGTTATGGTTAAATGTTTAAATAATTTTTTTGAAGGTTCTAATTGGGATTTGTAGTCATTCCTTCAGAATTATAAAACTAATTTAAAAAAAATACAATCATTATAAATTTTTTAAGCATTTTGGTATTTTTAAAAACCTTTTTAAAAAAAATAATAACACCTCTTTAAAATCCAAAATGACATTTAAATATAACTTTTAAGACTAAAATTTATTTTAAAACACAAAAATTTATTTATATAGGCCATTAAATCATTTTATTAAATTATTGGTGTGTCAAATAAATCAAAATATATTCTTACCTTGTTTTTACATTGAGAAAATCCTTTTACTCAGGATAATAATGAAGTTAATGTTGATCATAATCTCAAATACCCTTTAAACATATTTAATACTCTTATTAGTTAACAAAAACATTAATTTATAAAACAAGAAATAAGTTTACATGAATCTAATGAGATACATAAGGGGAAATCTACCTCAAGTTGAGCATAGAGGGTGAAAGGATTTGAATATAGGATTAAGGTGACCTAGAAAGAAGACTAAAAACCATAGGAATATTAGAAAAACAAGTAAATATAAAGACCCTAGGATTCATCTTGTAGCATTCATAATAATTAAAAGAGAAGAAAATAATTACGAAATAAGGAGATAAGGGATTTAAACCCTAAAATTAGATATTAAAAGTTAAATAATAGAGAAACCGCATAAACTCATGATTAAAATGTGATGAATCATGGTAGAGAGGTGCTGATGGGGCTCCCAATAGTGGTGTAATACAAGAAAAATAAGAAGGATGAGGGTGGGGAAGATTTATTTTAGTAGAAAAAAGGAGGGGTATAATTATAATTTTTAAATTTTTACAGAATTTGGTGTTGCACAAATTTTTGAAACATAGTCAACCATACCATGTGAAAACTATGTAGCTCCTACTATAGGGTCAGGGAACTCGCATGGGTAGGAAACATAGTTAGACTAACTATGTTCCATATAAGAAACCAACATTGCTAAAAACTATATTCCTATCATATGGTTACTGTATAGATCATACAAACATGGACTAATTGTGTGATATGTATTGTATTCACAAAAACATAAAAAATCTAGTACATTGAAACTAGAAGAAGATAAAGATAATTGTGATCCCAAATAAATAAAATAAATAAATAAAATAAAATAAATAAAATAAACAAAATGGATAATATAATATAGAAAAACCCAGGTTGAGGAATTATAATTCTCCCCTATATAACGAAATATTCCCTTTGAAATCTAAGGGTGGAATTGTCTATTTAAAGGAAATGGGGTCTAATTTCTTATACTATAGACACAATCCAAGAATTAATAATTCCAAATGAAATTATTTATAATAACTAAAATTGTAACGAACAATTAATAAATTACATGAATTTTTTTTCCAATTATCTCATCACTAGAAATTTTAAAAGATTCAAAGAGGAACCAAAAAAGTTCTCAAAATAAAAGAAAGAAACCTTTAAGAAAGATAATGGAAGATTTTATAATAAAAAAAATTAAATATACCAGGAACACCCCAACTAGAAAATGGCATGATTAAAATAATCAAATAAAATCTGATCATAAATCATAAAGAGACATTCCAAGGAACAAACAAAGACCAATGATCGAAACTCTTCATTTGGATGGGTTAGGTTGGGATAAATAAAAAAATGTCCCCAATCAAACACCACCACTTCCTCATAAGAAACAAGGAACATGAACACTCAAAGAAAAATAAAAATCTGAAAAACAACCATTAATGATGGTATCCCAACCTTAATACAATTAAATAATAAAATAAATCTATAATATAATCACTTACTCTAGGAAGTAATTTAGATCAAAATCACCATAAGTAAAGGAGGGTCTGTAAGGGATAAAATAACAAAATATATAAATTCCATAATAGAAGACTTTATCTATTAGATTGTTAACATTCAACTAATAAAAAATCTCTAAATTGGTACCAACTCAAATAAAGAGAAAAGAAAAACCAATGGTAGAGGAAGGAACACGACTAGAATTTACTCAAATAAGATATTACTAAATAAAAACAAATAATGATAATCATAGAATAGAATTAGAAATCGAAGTAACTCGGGGCATCACATGAAGGATAATAAAACGTTAGTGAAACCATAAAAAAATAAATTTCATGAATATAACATAAGCATGGGGGAACACACATCCTTAATACCCTAGAACACACCCAGGGCTTCCAATTCACAACTCCACACAAACAAGGCCGAACAAAAAGGCTAGTATCTCCATGGTTTAAACAAGAAGAATTTATTTATGAAGTAATAACATCTCTATGCTGATCAAAATTCCATCGATAAAATTCAATTTAAAATAACAACGAGAAATATGAAACAAGTAACACTTTAGAAACTCTATAAACTCCTTGATAGATATGAAAAAACCAAAAAGATACAATTAAATACATTATTAAAATACACATACACAGAAAAATAGAAGGAAGACACCGTACAAGGAATAAACTAGGCAATTTAATCTAGTCCTTTCTAGGATAACAAATAAAAGTAATACAAAACATAGGAATAAGATGATATATAGATCATAATTCCAAAAAAAAAATTATTCAAATAAAATCAAGGGGCAAGCCTTGAAATAAAAATACAATGTTTCAAGGAATCATTTATCAAAAAATTTATCTTACCCTTTAAATCCAACCACTTATATGTGAAAAGGGTTAAAAATGAATGAATTATAAATATAATAAAATGTATATTTCTCACAAACCATTTTGCATTAAGTTTTTATTTCCCACTTTAAAACAATATATAATTTCACAAATCCTTTTTTGAAATCATTTTTTAAGTCGTAAACGTTAATTTTATTTCAAAATAACTTATACATCCTCTTTTAAAATCAAAAAACGTACTAAAACACCACTTTTTTAGTTTCAAAATAGGGGTTTAGGTATATAAATCAATTAACTATTTATTTTTGAATAAACCTTACAAAATAACTCCCACAATTTCAAAACTGACCCATATTAATTACCCAGAAAAACCCTCTATGTATTCCAAAATATACTATTTTTATTTTAAAAATAATTTTATTAAAATCCTAGACCCCACGTTTTCTTTTAAAAACTATTTAGAAAAATCATTTATTAATTTAAAAATCAATAACCTTACCGTATACAACCAAGAATTTAAAAACTAAAACTCAACTTTCAACCAAACAATCAAAATAAATTATAATAAAAAATAAATTAATATTAATGGAAGTTCAAAATGTAACATAAAATAGGTACTAATATCTATTTGTAGTTTGGATGAATGGATTGGTAAACTATCTTCCAACTACACAACTATAATCCTAATTCATTTTAAACAAAGTACACAAGATCCATATGGCTTTCTAGGCATTATGAGATCACTAGGTACCACTTTTTCTCTCCCCTTGTCACTCCCAAAAATATAAAACAAAAAACCTGATCACATATCAGAGGTAAATAATAGTAACACAATACCCAAGACTCAAACATGACTTCTTATAACAACTTAATGCTCTAAAAAAGAAAGGTTTGGGTATAATATTTCCACATATACCTCTAGTGTTATGTAATTCCTACCTCTAATACACCATTAATCACTATATAAAAAATACTATTTGAGAACCTAGTTACTCTAAGTAAAATAGGAAATGATATAATTTTGTATGAACCTACTCATGGTTACATTAGAACTAGGCAGCTGATCTGGACTACGACCCACATATGGCGTGTTCCTGATTACCCTAGGATAGTAGAAAAAATAGTGTAATCCAATATTTTAATATGGGGATGATTTACCCAAAAAAAAACTAAATATGTTGTGTAACTATTATGAAAATTATGGTATGACTTGTTTATATGTTGGACATCCACTCTAAATCAAATAATTATAAACAAACATGTAGATATATAAAAATTTAATCAGTCATAAACAAAATAAGTTTTAGAACTCTCAAATAACTCCCGTCTATAAAATAACCTCATGATTCAATTTACAAAACTCTATAGATACAATGCACCAACCATTGATGAAAAGGAAAGTAGAAATGATCAATTTGGAATATGTAAAAAATAAAAAAACCAATATACATATATGTGACTACTCAAGTCACCATCCATTAGCAAGCCAAATATTCTCTAAGATATATCGAAAGCAAAACTAGAACAAGAAATTTTAACATGCATGAGTATAAATTCCTAATAATTATACTAATAGAAACCAAAACACATGCTTAGTCTTTACATAAAAGATATATTAAATGATTATATGAAAAGAAATATTGAAAATAGGGTTTTCATGTGTAATCTCATAAAATTCAATATCATTACCACAAAAAATTTATAATATTTTTATTTTTTAAGTGAAAAAATAACATTAAAATTGTTTTTAGGTTTGAATACATTTTTAATAAAAACAACATTTTAAAACTACTTTTAAACCAATTTAAGGGATTACATCCAGTACATTTTAGAAAAACCATTTTTACTAAGTAGAATTAATGTTCAATAATGGATAAAATGTATATAAATTAGGGGTAGTAAAAATTAAGGAAAGAGTAAGATAAATCTATATATTTAATAATCTAATGTTATCATGATGGGAAGAAACCCTGAGGAAACTATTTATAGGGGAACATAAGACATTTACTTTTCTAATTGGGGATATTCCTTTTATTTTTGTTATGTGTATCACATCACTAACTTATGGGGGAACACTTTTCTTTAACAAAAATAGTTAATGTCAAGGTATCCCATCCTATCTATGTTCACATACAAAAGTACCCGGGATTTATATGTTGGTTGAGTAATAGAAACAACTATAAAAAATAATTTACACCATCACCAAGTGATTCTAAAAATATTAGAATATATAAAATCAATAAACAATAAAGTTTTGATTCAAGCCACATATCTAAATCCTTTAGTAATGGAATTTAAAAACGAACGTAGGAAACATACCCTGAATTCTGTTCATAGTTTTAAACATTTATTTTTAAGGATCCAAAAAGAATGTGTAATCATTCCTTTAGAATTAAAAATTGTAAAAATAGCTTTAAAACCAATTAAAATATTTAGAAAATACCATAAAAGTATTTTAATTTTTAAACACACCTATTAAAAACCAATAACTGATTTAAAAATCCAAAAAGACCTTTAGAAACCACTTTGAAGTCCTAAATTAATTTTAAAACGTTAAATTTTATTTATAGAAAAAGTCATTGAATATTATTTAGCATTCAGCATGAGAAAGTATCCAAAACTTATTTTTTCAATATTTCTAGTTTATGAAAATCCATCACATTGATATTTAAATGAATTAAAACATGAATTTCCATTCGAATATTCCTTAAATATATTTAAATCTATTATGAGTTATCCATAACCTTTTAAACACTTGAAATTAAGGTTCTTGAATTTAAAGAGAAATGTGAGGGAAAACCTACCTCAAATTGAGCTGAAATGGAAGAAATCTTCAATTATGGGTTATAAAGGACTCTGAGAAGTGATCTCACACCCTGAGCATAAGATAAAAAAACTAATTAATCTTTAAAGCATATGATTTATATTGAATAACACTCAATCTAGAAAATATAATAAAACCAGCGGAGTTGATCCGTAACCATTAAGCTGTAACATTAAATCATGTAGAAACCCCCTCAAATCCTGATGAGAGGGAGAGGAATGTGGGAGGAGAGGGGTGAGTGAGGATCCCTTAGGATGTAAGCCCCAAAAAATGAGAGGGAGGAGGGGGTGTTGAGGCTTGATTTATGATGAAAATAAGAGGGGTATAATTATGATTTTCAAAATTTTAAAGAACTATGAACTGCACATGGTTCGAGCACACGGTTGACCAAACCATGCACAAAATATTGGCCTTGACTAGAGGGCATCAACATCCACATGAGTAGGCCCCATGATTGGGATATATATTATCGAAATTTAAATATATATTTCTCAACTACAATAGGGGGTGGATTGTCGGTTTACAAACATTCATTTTTGTCCGTAATAAAATCTATCTTTAACAAAGTTAAACAAGATGAATTTACAAACCCTCTTTAGTTATTAACAGAGAAACTAACTTTATTAGGATCTGGTAGAGAAACATAATAGAAGATTATATAGGAAAATATTCAACCTTAAAGGGTATAATATCTTTATTTATATCATAATATACAAGAATAATAAAGTGTAATAATACTACACTTCATATCTTTAACAAAATGCAACCAAATTAAAAACTAGTAACAAAATAGGACAAGTATAAGAAATATTTTAAACCCATGTGAAGGGTATCTAACAACCTTTAATAAAGGACCGTTTATTTATACTTTCATGAAATTCTATCTTACCCGCACCAGGGTAATCCCTCAATACAAATATCAGTATCTGTCTTGCTATCCATTCTCACTCTTGACCTATAAGGTGATAGAAACATCTATATTACCATATCTAAAAGCCCTCAATTGATAAAAGAACCAATAAGACTCACATTAGGCAGGTTGAAATTTTTTATAGCAAAACAAGATGTTTAAAACATTCTTACAAGGCATATTTTAGTAGATATCTCATAGAGTATCACATTATTCCAAAGATCAATAGCTTTATCAAAAATATCTTGCATTAATATCGTTTAAATGGCTAGGTATTTATAGGCTTGGATTCCAACAGAAAAATTCATCCTCCAAGGTCATATTTTTCCTTGAATTTCTGAGGGGATAGTACACATGGAACATAGGAAACCGTTATGGTAAAATAGATTGGAAAAAATCATTTTATATAAAAAGTATAATAAACCTTACTAAACATAAGAAACATTGGAACATTTAGGATCCAATAAAAAGGAAATTTACATTAAGAAAATTTTTAAACTTTAAGAAAAATATTTAATTGGATTCTTAAGATAATGAAAAATGGAGTATATAAATATTGACAATCGGATTCTAAAACAATAGAGAATAAGATTCTAATTTAAGAGGAAATCAGAGTCTGCTTTTAGAAGAAATCAGAGTTTGATTTCAGAAGAAATTAGAGAATGATTTTAGCAGAAATCGAAATCTTATTTCTATAGAAAATAGAGTTCTATTTTAAAATAAATCGGAGTCCTATTTGAAGAGAAATCAGAGTCTCATTTCAAATGTAATCAGAGTCCGGTTTCAGAAGAAATCAGAGTCTCATTTCAAAATAAATCAGAGTACGATTTTAGAAGAAAATAAAGTATGATTTTAAAAGAAATTAGAGTTTTATTTTAGAATAAATCAGTGTCTCATTTCAAAATAAATAAGTGGCTGATTTCAGTATAAATTAGAGTCTTATTTTTCAAGAAATCAGAGTCATAATTCTGTGGAAACCGGATTATATGGAATTGTAAGTTTCTGGTTCAGATAATGATCCAATTTTATGACATAAGAAAATATTATTAAACATGATTTGATAAAACATTAGATTAATCATTTGAAACTATAGGTAATGTTAAAAACATTTTTATAGAAAGTAATATTTCATTAATAAAATATTTCTTAGAGAAATATAATTTTCATTAAGAAAATGTGAATGTGATTTTCAAAACATAAAGGAATAGAAAAATCATAAAGAAAATTATTAACTCAACAATCTTTCTCTTTTTGAAAAGTACAAAATATTTCTCATAAAATAATAAAAATGACTGATGTTTTAATTTTTGATCTTAAAAAAACTTATCTCCCTTTTTGTGTATGTCTAATAGTGAATATGACTGACCCCCCTTATGTTATTAAATCCCTAAGGATTGAATTCCTATATTTCTTAGAGAAATAATTATTCCTTACTTAAGAATTTATTCTTTCAATAATCTTCCCCTTACATAGATATTCCATTCCTTTAATGCAATAAACTTTTTTATTAATTTTTTCTCCCCCTTTGTGATTTAAAAAAAAAGAAATGTAGGGAAAGATAATAAATTATACTTTAAAGCATAGAAAACAAACAATACAAAAAAATGGAAAGATAACAAATTTCATTAATATAACAACTTTTTTTACAAGAAAATACCCGATTTGAAATGATTATTTATCCTAATTTTTGTCCTTCAACATTATATTTTTCAAGGTATCCTTCTACTTGTTCAATTATTTATGACTATCCTCAATTTTTTTGAGAAAATATTCATGAAGGATATATAGGTTATGATCTTTTGATGTTATAAGGAAAATTGGATTTATGGAAGGTGAATCTGTTATGATTTTCTAAAAACAGGATTGAAAAAACCAATAAAAAAATGAAATTACGATGATACAAGTAAGGAAACGTACCTTTAGAAATGATCAAAAAGATTTTTCAGTATTGATAGTACTCCTCTTATAAAACATAGATTCTATAATGTTATTTTAGGGAAAGAAAAATTTGTTGGTTATGAATATTTAATTAGGGAAATAATACTATATAGGTTCCAATTTTTTTAAACGGAAATATAAAAGAGTAAAAGTATGTAATCCCCCTATGAAAAGAAATATCTTAATATTAGGAGATAGTATCAACAAAAATTTAATATAGATGATTATCATAAGGTTATTATTCATAACTTTTGTTTAATATATTCAAATATATTGGATGGTAAAGGTTTTGTAAATATGTCAGCAAGTTGATATTTCTTACTGATAAATTGAAGAATGATATATTCTTTAAGTGTGTGATCCCTAAGAATGGGATCCCTAATGTCTTTGTGATTTTAATGAGAGTTATGTGTAAAAAAATTACATAGAGAAATGCCTTTAGTATTACCCTACATTATCTGTGTTTTGGTAAATATCATACCATAATCTTTGAGTGTGTGTTTCATCCATAACACTTGGACACAACAACTTCCAGTTGCTGTATATTCAGATTCTGTAGTGGAAAGTTATACTAAGTTTTTTTTCTTGAACCAACAGGAAACTAATGAATCTACTAAGAAATTAAAATCTCTATATGTACTTTTCCTATCCATTCTACATCCACAAAATTCAGCATCTGAAAAGATTATCAAAACACAATCATTTCAAGAGGAATAGAAAAGTCTTAAATCCATAGTTCCCTTTAAATATAAAAAAATTATTTTTATGTAACACCCCGATTCTAGTTTCCCATATTCAGTTCATTTTTTAATACATTGGATTGATTATAAGGAATCAAGCCTCGAAGGACCGATCAATTTATCTATATTGAAAAATAGATTATATACATGAACTTCACATTATAGTTTCTAATATGAAACACTACATAAATAATCATTTGATAATTTCATTATTCCCTAATCCTAACTTTTCATATCATTCATAATACACTTTATAGAATCTTGGGAATATAAAACATAATAAAGGGGTGAGCTCAAATTCTCAGTAATGGTAAATAATTCGGTGGAATCTATGAACATTTAATGCTAGATGTTTAAAAAATTGTAGACTTTTAAATATTAACATGAACATAATATGAAAAAATAAATCAAAAATTACCATATAAACATGCACATAGATATTCTACTAGTCGAATAATCACATGTAATAAATAATTTCATAACGAGCGAATGCATAATGCTAGACATAGTAACAACTACATCAGGGCCTTAGGATAAGACTATTTACAAATATTCTATTGAGGCATTGTTCCAAGACACTAGTTTGTCTCATGAGACTTAACAATGCATCGAGGGGCTATAATAGGCCCTAGTAGTCATGAACTAAGTAAAATGAATTCCACATATGAAAATGGGCAAAAATAACAAAATCAACCATATTAAAACTATCAAACGAAGGGTCAAATCATTAACCATAAACCATAAATGGTATAAAAACAGCACATCCATAGTAAAAAATATCATAAATAATTCAATAAAATATGTAATATTTTATGATAATAAATAAACCTCCATCAATAATAATATCCAGTAAAGTATGATGACATAGTTAAAAATGATTAGTTAAACTCTTTGAGAGAAATATCCCATTTTCATGAAATCATTTAAAGTCACACTATTTATAAGGGGAGTAATTTAAATGTTATTTTTGAATCAAAGTGTCCCACACCACTTTGAAACTTTTGAAAAGAAATAACATTTTAATACAATCATGTCCATAAAAATAGATCCTTAAAATCACTTTGAAAACATGGTCATTAATTAATAGAATTTTTAAATATAAATCCATAAAACCATTAAAATGATGATCTAGTTAAATATTACCTTCCATAAAACCATAAAAATATTACTTTTTATTTTTTTTATAAAACATGGACATGGATGATAAATACTCCCTTGTGAATACTTACACATAGAAAATCTCAGATTATAATTAGATTGAGGAATTAACCCTTACCTTGTACTTTCCTTTAGTAGAGGGTACATCTAACATCCTATATAATGACCATAGTAAGTTATTAAATTTTACCATAACTATATTCATAATTATGATATCATATATATTTATAACTTTATACTACCCATTTAATAATAATTTCTATTTTAGAGTAACATTTCGGGTAATAATTTCATTCTTCATTTTACATGTTTTAATTTGTTATTACTGATTTTATAACATAAATCATGATTTAAAAACTTATATAATATAAAAAATTATTTATATATCATATATATTCAGAATATAAGTATGTATAATATGTATATATATGAAATGGAATCACCGTTGATGGAGACGGTAGTTCGTACATACGCATGAATGTTGTTTCTGTTTTCATATCATATAGTATGGAAGTAAGTAAACATATATTTAAATACATAAATATATTATACTAGTTAAATTATTATTTCATATATCCCATACATAAATCAATATATATTTTTTATAAATATTCTTGAATGGTGATCGTTGAAGATGATTCACATCGCGTCGTGGAGACAGTAAGCCATACGTACACACAAACGACAATATCCTTCTATTAGTGGTGTAATGGTATATAATTGGTTTTTTATATTATATATAAAGAATCATTAACATGTTATATTTATTATTTTAATTAATTATACTCATTATCATACCCATCCTAATAATGATGTATTGAATAACAAACTACACCACCAGGTGGAGACGATAAGTTGTACGTACGCACCTATGGTGAATTTGTCATTCATATGATGGATAGAATAATGAATATGGTTGTAACATATTTATAATAACATAAAATTTTGTGTAAGGTATTGGATTTATTATTTTGGTATGTAAACAACAATGAAAGGGGAAGTGGAAGAAGAAAATAACTTTGAAAGAGGTGATGAAATAATTACCTCTTATTAGGTGCTTATTTTTGATTTAATCAAAAGGGATCATTAGGTTGGATTTATAATAAAAGTAAGGCCAATAGGATTAAGTGAGGTATTTGGGAGGATATATTAGTAGGGTTTTTTCAATCCACATGGCTTTATAGGTGTGAATTTGTGAGAAGGGGTGGTACCCTTTTATAAGAGAGATGAGGGGAACATTAGGAAATGCTTGAAATAATAATTTATTATAAAACATTTTTCCATTAATAATAGATCTAAATATATTTATTTCTAGTATTAGGTGCGTATGGGTCGAAATACTCTAATTCAATTGGTTTTAGAGAAGTTTAGGTCACTATATTAACCTTATCTTTTAGATTTAATTCTAAGTTAAATAGTTTAACTTTTACGATGTCTTATTGTATTTTTATACTATATGGCTAATATAGTGAATATAAAATGCCATGAAAACATATATTGGTTCATTACGGACATATCTAACATTATATAAGTTCTTTTTTTAATATTATATTTTAAGGAATACTATATCGTTTAATAAAATTGTATTGGTTTTAAAAACTCATTTTTGTAAATTTTAACAATATTTAGTATTTTGTTTTTTAAGTCATAATAGCATGATTACATTGAAAATGTAATGACCTATAATTCCCATGGAAAATTTATTTTTTATACATGGGAAATTTACGAGTCCACAGTTTCTGACTGCTGGTGATTCTGAGGCCCGGTGTGCCTGAATCAATTTATGAAGTTTTGTTTGGGTATATTCAGTAAACGTACATTTGGGTTTTTATAAATTTTGAACCGGTGCTCAGAATTGAAATTTGAGGGCACTGTTGAACTCACAGTGTTTGTAATTTCTTAGCGAGACCTTCACCACAGTTGGGTTTTGACAATTTTGGAAGTTAGTGTTTGGGTATTTTTAATTAAATTGAATAAAATAAAGTTTTAACTTTATTTTATTTGGGTGGTTAAAACCTCCAAGGGGAGGTTGGATGTGGAGGCCACCACACCCTAACCTCCCATGGGAGGTTATGGTGGTGGGACCCACTCGCACATAACCTCTCATGAGAGGTTACGACGTGGGGACTACCGAAGACCCACAACCTCTCTATTAAAGGATATGTGTGGGGACCACCCGACCCCTATTAACGGTGGAGGATAAAACCCCCCCACCTCTCCCTATTTAATGAGGGAGATCCTCTTGCCAATCCACCTTATTAAATGTGACCCCTCTCACGAATTTAATTAGGTGGGGCCCACTCTTTTAATTCACCAATTTGAATTACGTGCCAATGTAATTTTGGAAAAACCCTCCCTCTCCTATATAATGGAAGCTTGGGGGGAAAGTTTTGGGACGACTTCTTCAAGAGGCGAAACGCTGGAAAAGAGACGCGGCGCCCAAACCTTGGAGAATTATTCCTCCAATGATGAACCATCGCCCACAAAGAACGAATAATGACGAACACCATCTTCATCCTTCTTCAACCGGGGTAAGAAAAGGAAGCACTGCCACCCACGAAGAATGTCGACGATGTCATCTTGACTCTTCTTCTTCGATCTCTTTTTCATTCTACTCCGACGGAATGGCAACTTCTTTCTTCTAATTCATCTACGAATGAAAAATGAGGTAGGCGGATTTGTGTTGGTTTTATTAATGTTCTCCGACGTTCTATTTATGGAGTAAGTTATGCCTTTTGTTATCAACTTAACGTGGGGGGTGGGGGTTTGGACCGCATGAACACAGAAGACCCCTCCCCTTTGTTGTTCTCAATTGATGATGATGGCATGGAAAATAGGAGACGGTGAACAATGGTCGGGCTACCCGCGGCCTCCGTGAACCGCGCCGCCCCGGCGCACTCTTCACGCCCTACCGACGGCCTGCCCGATGCCCCCACGCCCGGCCGGCGGCCTGCCCGGTGCCCCTGCATCCTACCGACGGCTTGCTCGGCCCCTATCGGTGGCATGTACGATGCTCCAGTGCCTTGCCCGGTGCCCCCGCGGCCTCCTGCCATGCTGCCTGGCGCCCCCGCGGCTCCCTGCCGCACTACAAAGCACCCTGCCCGGTGCCCCCAAGGCCCCCTGCCACGCTGCCTGGTGCCATGTCACGCTACCCGGGGCCCCGTGGCCTGCTCGGTGCCCCGGCACACTGCCCAGCGCCATGGTACCCTTCCCGGTGCACCCGAGGCCTGCCAGGTGCCCAGCTGGCATGCCCGGTACCCCTGCGCCCCCCTGCCGCACTGCACGGTGCCCCCAAGCCCCCCTGCCATTCTGGCTGGCGCCATGTCGCCCTACCCGGGGCCCCGCAGATTTCCCGGTGCCCCGACGCACTGCCCGATGCCCTGGCACCCTGCCCGGTGCACCCAAGGCCTGCCAGGTGCCCAGACGGCCTGCCCGCGCCCCGCACGGCCTGTCTACTGGCCTCTCAGCCACCGCTTTTCCGAGCCAACCTGAGGTGTCCCCCACAGTGTCACTGGCTGAATCGGCCCGGTCTCCCAGGCCAAGTCACCGAGCCTTCTACGTGGCGACTACCGTTCCGAACCGCACTCATAGTCCCCTGGGCCTGGTCTAGCGGACCAGGTCAACACTTAGCGGGCTGACCCGCCCAATGGGTTGGGTCATACCTAGCGCATCTGACCGTGTTGATCCAAATCGGGTCGGCACACATTGGGTTGGGCCGAGTCGGTCCGACCGGGTCGGACGAGACTCGGTCCCATTTTTGACCCATTACCTTCTAGGGTCATTTCTTTGGCACCAAACGACCGTTTGACAATCCTTCAGTAGATCCGGTAATCTTGGAGCACAGTTGTCCCTTTGAGTATACCCAACTGGAGTTTGTGGTATAGTTGAGTCACAGTCAGGTTGGTTCATACACGAATCCAACCGGGCCCCCTGGGACTGAAATGCTAATAACTCATAGACCGGACGTTCGATTGACGCGCCGTCTGTTGCATTGAGACCCCTATGATGTGGCGGTCCTTTGAGATACATCTAAATGAGACTTCATGAAACATGGAGTTTCAAATAGTATCTCGTGGAGTGGATCTTTCTGGTGAGGAGCAGACAGAGTGCAGAGACCTAGTAGCTGTAGAACCGCCGACTGCTTGACCAATTCGACTCGGAGTGACTCGACTAGCCTAGTGGGGAGTGCACGGTATTCGGCGGCAGACCCATGGCGGACGGAGTGCTAGGTAGTTGGCAGTAGACTCACGGTACTCGACAGGAGGAGTACCTCTGTAGGCTATTAGGGGGAGTGCCCCTTATTTCACGGCAGACCCACAACGGACGGAGTGCCTGGTTGTTCGTTGCAGACGAGCGGTACTCGACAAGAGGAGTACCTCAACAATCCAAGGTTAGTGATATGTGCCTTAGTGTCGTGACAGGCCCACTGTACTCGACAGAGGAGGAGTTCTCCAGCAGCCGTGGTTTTGATAATGAAAATCCTGGATTGATCTGAGTCAATGACCTTTGGGTTCTCCTCATGATTGAGATGTGATACTTGATAACTTAGGTTTATGTATGGGTATATACCTATGTAATGGTTATCCGTTGAAATCATACATTTTGGTTTATCCTAGTTGAATTTTGTGAGACCATGAGGGTCTCAGGGTCCCTACTGAGTATCGTTATACTCACACCTGCACAGGCTATACCTGCACCTCGTTGTGTTGGATATAGACGACAGACAACACTGACCGAGGAAGATTGTACAAGGACTGGATGGTACCCGGAGGTGGACCTCATAAAGAGTCGGTACCCAGTGGAGACAGATGGACATGGAGCACTGAGGAGGCTATTTGTACTTACCCTTCAGGTAGGATCCATGGCGGACGATCCAGGAGCTGCTAGACACCATCCAGTTGTTTGTCTTTTTAGTTGTACATGTTTTTCCTTTCCTTGTACTTTACTATTGGGATTGTATTTCCGTCCCCTTCACTTTCAGCATACTTTTCACACATTTTTTACTTTTTGTTTGCTTCTTATTGTACTCTGGATGTGTTTATTTAAAGTTTTAACAGTAATTCCTTCCCAGTTATAGGGATTTACACATTTGGTTCTAGTTGCCTATCCCTGGCCTATGGAAGGCGGGCTTGGGGTAGTCATGGAATAGGTCCCGAGGATGGGTCGTGACAAATTTGTATCAGAGGAGTCGGTTCTACCGCATAACTTAGGACTCTGATATTTTATTTTCTGTGAAGCAATAATGTTAAGGGTACAGAGTGTGGTTTTTATTTCAGGGAGTCTAGTGTTGGTGAAGCGGCCGATGTATCCATACACCAGGACCCTGACTACTGATTTCCAACTCAGTGCACGAAAACACTGATTGCGTGTGTGTTTCAAAAGTTTTTCTTTAAGTCAGATTAAACGAGGTAAGCTCACCTCATATAGTCTTTTGACTGTGTCACATCTGTTTCTTTCAGGATTCCTCCCCATGGAAGACCAGCTTGATCCCCCTAGAGTTTTACGTACTGATAGCCCGCTGAGCGACGAGGCCTCAGTACAGGGCCCTCTTCCAGTTTAGGCACCAGCGGAGGCACCCGCGGTACTACATCCCGTTCGGCCACCAGCCCCAGAAGCAGAGAGTGCATGCTAGTTGAGTGCACTGCACAAGTTCCAGTTCCAGAGGCCACCTAGGTTCTGGGGAGAGACAGACCCACAGGTAGCTGAGGATTGTCTAGAGGCTGTGGCGAATGTATTTAGTCTAGTAGGGACACCAGCAGACTTCATGGGGATCCTTGCTGCGAGCCTCCTTCAGCTAGCAGTAGGCAGAAGGTGGAGCCTGATGCTCTAGGTCCACGATGAGGTGACACTTCTATGGGAAGACTTAGAGATCTTGTTCTAGGTGGAGTTTGTTTCAGCCACCCTTCGTGCGGTGCAGATACAGGAGCTACTGCATATACAACAGGGTATCATGACGGTGGCGCAGTACTCAACGAGGTTCACCGACCTCTCGTGCTACTCCACTGATATGGTACGGGACCTTTTATTCAGGGCACAAACCTTCAAGAAGGGGATTAATAGAGATATCAGAGCTTCGATGATCTCCCACAACATTCCGACGTAGGCAAGAGTGTTGGAGCGAGCCCTCCTTGTGAAGAGTTTCCTTGCTGAGCAGTCACCAGCAGCGAGACCCACTACTAGTCGAAATACAGCGGAGCCTTCTGCAGCTGGAAGTAGACATACGAAATAGAGGTCCAAGTGGGCCAGAACTACAAGTGGACGACTACACGACACATGATCGGTTGTGCGGGGCACCTAGAGTGGAGACAGAGCCAGAAATTCTAGGAGCGGACAATGTTACTCATGCGGTGGACAAGGTCACATGGCTCATGACTATCCAACCCGCTGCATAGATTATCTGCAGTCAGTGGAGGGACCTCCTAGGCAGAGGTATAGATTCATTCGAGGCGGTCTACAGGGAGCAGGCGGACGTGGCACAGGAGCTAGCCTTTCAGCTGGCGGTGGACAACGTTACGAGGTGCTACCGCCACCACCTCCGGGAGGACCACCCCGATTACAGGGAGTTGGTAGATAGGGGAGAGCTCTTCTTCAGGAAGGTGAGGCATAAGACCATAGTGCTCTGAAGATTATTTGAGGTACTATCTGTGTCTACTCCACCTTAGTTACAGTTATTATAGACACATGTTCCAGTCACTCTTTCATTTCCACTTCCCTCATTCAGATCTCAGATATTCTGAAGGACCCATTGGCTCGATCCTTACGGCTAGAGACTCCTACAGGAGCCGACTCGACAATTACACACTGGTCTCTGGAGTGTGATCTTACTCTAGGAGTTTAGAGCTTCGGCTAGGATCTCCTCATAGCAGCGTCGAGGCCTTATGGCATCATCTTGGGTATGTATTGGTTATCTACAGTGCATGCTCAGATTGACTATATTAGGCGCAATGTGCGGTGTATCCGCACATATGGGACTAGGTTCACCTTCACCTGTGAGAAGGGAACCTTTGTAGTGCAGGTCGTACTTACTCAGAGGAAGGTGAAGCCGATCACTCACCAGTTGTCTTTCCTCACCCTCAGATCAGTTGATGTGGAGAGTCTGACTTATCCTGTAGTGGTGGATCAGTACATGATTGTTTTCCCCGACGATGTCCCAGAATGACCTCCTCACAGAGAGGTGGACTTCTATATTGATATGTACCCCAGGATGACACCGATATCAACTCCATAATATTAGATGGATCCCACTAAGCATCGTGAGCTACAGGTACAGCTAGAGGACTTTCAGGGGAAGGGACTCATTAGGCCCTATGTTTCTCCCTAGGCAGCCTCGATTCTATTCACCAAGAAGGCAGACATGAGATTGAGTCTTTGTGTCAACTACCATTTCCTGAACTAGGTGACCATGAAGAACAATTACCCACTCCCAATGATTGAAAACCTCTTTGATCATCTCAAGGGAGAACGATGGTTCTCGAAGATAGACCTTAGATCGGGTTATCACCAGCTCAGAGTTCGAGATGAGGATGTGCAAAATAAGGCCTTCATGTGTCGTTACGGCCACTATGAGTTCTTGGTTATTCCCCTCACCATAACCAATGCTCCAACAATGTTCATGAGTCTCATGAACATGATCTTCCAGCCTTACCTTGATCGCTTTGTCGTAGTCTTCATCGACGACATTCTGATCTACTCGACTACTGAGGAGGATCATGCCTACCATTTGTAGGTAGTACTGGACATACTCTGAGAGAACTAGATTTATGGTAAGATCTCGAAGTTCTAGTTCTAGATTCAAGAGGTTCACTTCTTGGGACATGTCATCTCAGAGGCTGGAGTTGCAGTGGATTCAGAAAATATCGAGGAGGTACTTTCTTGTGAGCCACCGAGGATTGTGACGGAGGTACGAAGTTTCTTAGGCTTGGTTAGATACTACCAGAGATTCGTTCCAGATTTTTCTAGAGTTGTAGCACCACTTTCATCCTTGATGGAGAATGGGAAACCCTTCATGTGGTAGGAGAGATAACAGAAGAGATTTCAGAAGCTGAGGCAGTGGCTGACTAGTGCCCCCATCTTAAGGCTTCTAGAAGAAGGCATAGGGTACGTAGTCTACTGCGATGCATCAGGGACTGGACTTAGGTGTGTCCCGATGAAGGAGTGAGTAGTGATCGTATATGGTTCTCGAAAGCTGAGACAACATGATCAGAACTACGATACCCATGACCTGGAGTTAGTAGCAGTGGTATTCGCCTTGAAGATGTGGCGACACTATCTGATGGGAGAACATTTTAAAATGTAATCTAATCACAAGAGTCTCAGGTATATCTTCTCTCAGAAGGACCTGAACCTGAGATTGCGGCGATGGTTTGAGTTCCTCCAGAACTATGACATCAAGATAGTCTATAATCATGGGGAGGGTAACATTTTTGCGGATGTACTCAGTAGGAGGACTGGAATTTAGCTACTAGGAGAGGCGACAGAGCAGTTGGGTTCTTTAAAAATATCCTTTGTGGATAGAGATGGAGCTGCCTATCTAAAGTATTTTGCAGTCACTCCTCTGCTTCTTCAACGAGTCAGGGAGGCACAACATGGAGATGCCGACTATGAGACGCAATGTGCTCAGAAATCCACAGGGCAGGCACCAGATGGATTTTCAGAAGGTGGGGAGCACGTCATCCCCTACCAAGGACATACCTTTGTACCATTTTCCCTTTAGGAGGAGGTGTTGAGGGAGTTCCACACTTCCCCTCTAGCGGTACATCCAGGAGTGGCGAAGATGTACTAGGACCTATGACGACAGCATTGGTGGACAGGTATGAAGAAGGTGGCCGCAGATTTTGTCTCATGATGCCTCAATTTTCAGCAAGAGAAGGCGGGGCACCAGGTACCCGCAGGCTTGGTTCATCACATAGAGGTCCCAATGTGGAAGTGGGATGGGATATCCATGGACTTCGTGATGGGTCTTCCACATACATCAAGGAGTCACGATTCGATATGGGTGATTGTTGACTGACTCACCAAGTCAGACCACTTGCAACCGATCAGAGAGCAGGGCTCAGTTGAGAGCTTGGGATGCCTCTATATGCAGGAGATAGTGCATTTTCATGGAGTACATTCTTCTATAATCTTTGACTGTGATGTATGATTTACTTCCCGACAATGGAAGGGGTTATATGAGGATTTTGGGACACAGCTTCGCTTGAGCACCACCATCAATCCTCAGACGGATGGATAGACCGATCAGACCATCTAGACCCTAAAGGGCATGCTCCGTGCTTGTGTCCTCGATTTTGGTCGCAGCTGGGAGGACCACTTACCACTAGTGGAGATTTCCTACAACAACAGCTATCACTCAAACATCGGTATGTCACCTTTTGAGGCCTTGTATGGCCGGCCTTGCAGATCGCCACTGTGCTGGATAGAGCCAGGGGAGTCAGCACTAGTGGGACCATAGATGGTACGGGCTACCACGGAGAAGGTGCAGATCATCCAGGAGTAGATAAAGACTACACAGAGCAGGAAAAAGTCATATACTGACAGAAGATGGAGACCTATGGAGTTCGAGGATGGTGACCACGTCTTCCTACGGGTCTCACCTCGATGAGGTCTGCAGAGATTTGGCCGAGGCACCAAGTTATCTCCTCGATTCATCGGACCATTCCAGGTCCTCAACAGAGTAGGCGAGGTAGCTTACTGCCTGGAACTTCCACCTCAACTACATCGGGTGCACAACATCTTCCATGTATCTCAGCAGAGGAGATACATGCACGACCCATCCCACATCATCGACGATGTGGAGCTGGACATCGATGATGGGGAGACTTTTAGGTGGGTTCCAGCAGAGATTGAGGATCGACATGAGCGTGTCCTACGTGGACAGTCGATACCTCGGGTGCACGTTCGCTTGCATCACGGGAACCTCCAGGAGAGCACATGTGAGCGAGAGGAACAGATGCATGCTCAGTACACTCTTTTGTTCCCTTAGTTCGAGTTGTAGCTTATGGGGATGAAAATCCCTGAGGTGGGGAGAATGTAAAGACCTGGGATTCCTGTGGAATTTTTTTTATACATGGGAAATTAATGAGCCTGTAGTTTCTGACATCGCATGATTCCGAGGCCCAGTGTGCCCAGAATCAATTTCTGAAGTTTTGTTCGGGTATGTTCAATAAACGTACATTTTGGTTTTTATAAATTTTGAAATGGTGCTTGTAATTGAAATCCAAGGGTACCTTTGAACTCGTAGTGTCAGTAATTGCTTAGTGATACCTTCACTGCACTTGCGTTCTAACAAGTTTGGAGGTTAGTTTCTGGGGGTTTATAATTAAATTGAATAAAATAAAGTTTAAATTTTATTTTATTTGGGTGGTTAAAACCTCCAAGGGGAGGTTGGAAGTAGGGGCCACCAAACCATAACCTCCCATGGGAGGTTATAGAGGTGGGGACCACCCGCACATAACCTCCCGTGAGAGGTTAGGACGTGGGGAACACCCGAGACCCATAACATCTCTATTAAATGATAGGAGTGGGGACCACCTGGCCCCTATTAATGGTGGAGCATAAAACCTCCCGCCTCTCCCTATTTAATGAGGGAGAGCCTCTTGACAAACCACCTAATTAAATGTGACACCTCTCACGAATTTAATTAGGTGAGGCACACTCTTTTAAATCACCAATTTGAATTACGTGCCCACGTAATTTTGGAAAAACCCTCCCTGTCCTATATAAAGGAACCTTGGGGGGAAGGTTTTGGGATGGCATCTTCAAGCAACGAAACTCTAAAAAAGAGACGCGGCGCCCAACACTTGGAGAATTATTCCTTCAACAAAGAACCGTCGCCCACGAAGAACGAATAAAAATGAACGCCGTCTTTATCCTTCTTCAATTGGGGCAAGAAAGGGAAGCACTAGTGTCCACAAAGAATGCCGACAACGTCATCTCGACTCGTCTTCTTTGATCACTTCTTCCTCCGAATTTGACGGAACAATGACCGCTTTCCGTGACTTCCTCTACGAACGAAAAATGAGGTAGTGGGCTTTGTATTGGTTTTATTCTCATTCTCCGATGTTCTATTTATGGAGAAAGTTATTCCTTTTGTTATCAACTTAACGTGGGGGGGGGGGGGGGGTCGGATCACATGAACACAGACGACCCTTCCCCTTTGTTGTTCTCGATTGATGATGGCATGTCAAAGAGGAGACGACGAACAAAGGCTGTGATACCCACAACCTCCGCGAACCGCGCCGCCCCTACGACGCCCCGTCGTGTTACCCACGCCTTGCCAGCGGCCTGCCCAGCCCCTACCGGCGACCCCCCCCCCCCTCGGCTCCCCAGTGACCCCGTGGTCTCCTGCCGCGCTGTCTGGTGCCCCGGTGCACTTCCCGGCCACACCTTGACCTCTTTCCACACTGCCTGGTGCCCCAGCACCCTATCCGGTGCCCCCACGGTCCCCTAACTCACTTCCCGGCACCCTGGCACCCTGATCGAAACACCGTGCCCCCCTTCTATGTCCTGCTCAGTGCCCCGGCGTGCTGCCCACGTCCAAGCGCGCTGCCCGTCGCCTTGGCACCCTGCCCGGTGCACCCGCGACCTGCCTAGTGACCAGCTGGCCTGCCTGCGTCCCGTGCGGCCTACCTCCTCGCCTCCTGGCCACTGGCCTTCCGGGATGACCCATGGTGTCCCCCACGGTTTCACTGGCCGAACAGGCCTGCACTCCCGAGCTGAGTCACCGAGCTACCTACGTGGTGACTACCGGGCCGAACCGCCCTCGCGGTCCGCTGGGCCGGGCCTGGAAGACCAGGTCAAAACAGTGCAGACTGACACACCCAATGAGCCGGGTTAGACCCAGCAAGTCTGACCGGGTCAGCCTAGACTGGGTTGCGCTGAGTCTGTCCAACCGGGTCGGACCGGACCCGAGCCCATTTTTGACCCATTACCTTCTTGGTCTATTTCTTTGGCACCAAACAACCGCTTGAAGAAACGTCAGCAGCTCTTATATTCTTAGGGAATAGCCATCCCTTTGAGTATACCCCATTGGAGTTTGGGGTATAGGTGAGTCACGGTCAGGTTGGTTCGTACACGAATCCAACCGGGCCCTTAGGACTAAAATGCTAATAACTCACAGACCGGGCATCCAATTGACGTGTCGTCTATTGCGTTGAGACCCCTATGACGTGGCGGTCATTTGAGATACTTCTACATGAGACTTCATGACACTTGGATTATTGAACAATATCTCATGGAGAGGATCCTTATGGTGACGAGAAAATAGAGTGCGGAGACCTAGTAGCAGTAAACCTGATGACTACTTGACCGATTCGACTCGGAGTGACTCGACTATCCCAGTGGGGAGCGCCCGATATTTGGAGGTAGACCCATAGAGGAAGAAGCACCTTGTAGTTGGTAGCCAACCTGTGGAACTCGACAGGAGGAGTACCTATGTAGGCTATTAGGGGGAGCACCTGGTATTTGGCGGGAGACCCGCAACGGACAAAACACCTGGTATTTGGCTACAGATCCGTGGTACTCGACAGGAGGAGTACCTCAGCAGTCCAAGGTTAGTGAGATTCACCTCATTGTGATGACATGCCCACTTTACTCGATAGAGGAGGAGTTCTCCAGCCGTCGTGGTTTCGATAATGAAAATCCTGGTTTGAGCTGAGTCAATGACCTTTGTGTTTTCCATATGATTGATATGTGTTACTTGATTACTTAGGTATATGTATGGGCATATACCTAAGTAATGGTTATCCATTGAAATCATACTTTGTGGTTTATCTTTGTTTAATTTTTTGATACCTTGAGGGTCTCGAGGTCCCTACTAAGTAATGTTATACTCACCCCTGCATGGGCTATGCCTACACCTCATTATGTTGGATGCAGACGACAAACAATGCTGACTGAGGCGGAGTGTATGAGGACTGGACGGTACCTAGAGGTGGACCTCATGACGAGTCAGTACCCAGAGGAGACAGACGGACATGGAGCACTGAGGAGGCTATATGTACCTACCCTTCAGGTAGGATCTGTGGTGGACGATCCAAGAGCTTCTAAACACCTTCTTGCTGTTTTCCTTTTTAGTTGTACCTGTTTGTCATTTCCTTTTAATTTACTGTTGGGCTTGTATTTCTGGCCCCTTTACATTCATCATACTTTCCATATAGTTTTTACTTATTGTTTTCTTCCGCTTGTACTCTGGATGTGTTTGTTTACAGTTTTAAAGGCAATGCCTTCCCAGTTTTAGGGATTTATGCCTTTGGTGCTAGTCACTAGCCCCTGGCCTATTGAAGGTGGGCTTGGGGTAGTCACGGAACATGTCTCGAGGACGGGTCGTGAAATAAAACAATACATTGAATGAACCCAAACATGTAATATTCACCTATAAGGTTTTTTATGTAATAAAACATTCAAATTATATTTATTTTAATATTTATAATATAATTTATTTGATTCTTTCATGAACAAGGAATATACATCATCATTATTGTGTCATATATAAATATATTTATTTTTTGATAAAAAATATAAATAAAATATCATGATCTAAAAAATATTTTGGGCCTTCTAATGAAAATTTTTAGTTGAATATATCACTTATATAACCCAATATAAAAATTGTTTTAGTTAAAAATACATGATTAGGTTATATTTTCCTTAACATTAAATTAAAAGTAATTAAATGTCATTTTCAAACAAAAGTGGCATCACGAGGTCTTAAAATTGACCCAAGGATTCCCATGGTTAGAAATATCTCATCCCATAGGGTTAGG
Organism: Viscum album; assembly: GCA_963277665.1. Taxonomy (NCBI): domain Eukaryota; kingdom Viridiplantae; phylum Streptophyta; class Magnoliopsida; order Santalales; family Viscaceae; genus Viscum; species Viscum album. The sequence goes on from OY728140.1 coordinate 2,126,603,831, forward strand.
ACATGTGTTAGGGTAATTTAAAATTAATATGATATTTTGTTTTACCCTTATTTACCAGATTTACCCTTGAACCGTGATAAAAAAACATTTACCAAAGTTTCTATTCATTATGTCTTATAATATAAGTTAATTATTTACAAATTTTGGACCTCCTGATTCCAAATATGGAATCCATATTTCAAAATTAAAAAAAATAATTTCTAGAAATTAATTTAAAAGTAATTCCCTGTTGTCAGAACCAAAAAGCGTGTCTTTAAGAAGTAAAAACTACCAAAAGAGTGAGATATGTTTATGTCTAATTAAAAAGTGAAATTACTTCAAATGAATTTTTTTTGATTAAATGGGAAAAATATAATCTATTTATACTTTACGACCACTCAAATTTATAATTTAACAATATAAATTATTTCTATTCAAAAAGGTGCTTATATTAAAATTTAGTTTTTTCACAATTAATCAAAATATGAAAGTTATTAGAAAAGTACCAAAAAAATTTCCAAAATAAAATTTTGTTTTCTAATTATAAATAAGTATTTAATTTAATTAAATTAAATATATAAATATGTCAAATGTTGTATTTAATAAGGGTTCATCATTAAAAGTCAGAAAAACTGCATTTTTGGAAAAATATTATTTTATCTGAAAAATTGAATTTGTCTTATATTATGTATAAGAAACAAAAAATATTAATGTTAAAATTATATGGATATATAAAATTAATAATTTGGTTAATACTATTCATAACATCTTTTTTAAATGGCTAGTTTGATAGGTTGTGGTGCGCTTGAACTCAGTGTTGCGTACATCACACACTATTGAATTATTTAAAAAGGATGCGTACCATGGAAGATTGGATTGTTAAGTTTAATTTATTTTAATTGGAATTATTTTGTATTATATTTATGTATTTAACATAAGAATACTGAAGACATTATGTTTTGTTGACTATCTATTATGTATAATAGACTTCCTATAATACCTCTAAAAGACGTTTGATCTACTAGTTTCCCTACTTCATTAAGATGAAGAGTGTTTGAGGTATCGATTAGAGTACTTATAATTTTAGTGTTTTCATATCCATATCTCTTAAGAATATCTTTAATATACTTATGTTGAGATATAAAAGTTTTTTCTGGTTTTTGAGAAATATGAAAACAATGAAAAATGTTAACACACCCATCATACTCATTTCAATTTCAGATTTCTTAAGATTTACAAATGAATCATTTACGGATTGCTGAGTCGATTCGAATATAATGTCATAAAAATAAATTTTAAAAATAAAAACATTTTTCTTATCATTCATTATAAAAGGGATGGATCATATATTCCCTTAACATAATTGTTTTGCAACAAAAATCCTTTAAGTTTGTCATACCAGGATGTAGGGGATTGTTAAAGTCAATATAAATCATAGGTAAGTTTGTAAACATGTTCATCATGTTTTGTGTCTTCAAAAAAAAGAGGGTTTTCAGCATAAACTTCATCATGAACATATCCATTAACAAAATCACACTTCACATCTATTTGATAAAGCTTAAAATTGAAAGATGCAGCAAAGGCTAGTAGAATATGAATAGATTCAAGTATAGATGTTAGAGAATAGGTCTATTCATAGTCTATTCCTTCTCATGGATTATAGAATTTAAAAATTAATTTTTATTTATTTCATACAATGATTCCATTTTCATCACATTTATTTCTGAAGACCCACGTTACTCCAATTACAGAATTTTATTTAGGTCTTTCAACCAAGGTCTAGACTATGTTCCTTTTGAGTTAATTTAGTTAATCTTTCATTACTTTAATACAATCATCATAACCTAAAGCTACATCAGTTCATTTATGTTATAATTCGTAATGAAATGTAAGATTATCTAATTCATTTCATAAATAACTCATAATTCTTACTGTTTGATTTACATCACCTATGATACAATCACTAGGATGATTTTTAAGAAAAAAATAATTCTTGTTTTGAAAAACCTGTTCATCAATATAATGTAAAAAATATTTAGGGTTAAATACTTCAGAAAAATTTTCTTGAATATTTTTATTGTTAGAAGATTATTCCATCAATAGTTGATAATTAGTTTTTGGAAACACTTACAAAGATGTAGGTTGGGTTTGTTGAAAAACAAAAGTATTAGTTTCATTAAATTTAACATTTACTATTTCTTCAATAGTATAAGAATTTTTGATAAAAACTCTATATGCATTAGAAGTCGTGGAATGGCCTTATATAACTCCTTCATCAGATTTGGGTGTGAATATATTTAAGTTATCTTTATTATTCAAGATGAATAATTTGAATACAAATACTTTTAAGTAAAAAACTTTAGGTTTTCGACCAGTGCATAACTCATAAGGTGTTTCATTAAGAAAATGTGTGAATAAAAATTTATTTATTGTATAGAAAGAATTAATAATAGCTTCATCCAAAAAAAGTGATTAGAAATAGTGTGTTCACTCAATATGGTTCTTGTTATCTCTTGAAGAATACATTTTATTCTTTCAACAACACCATTTTGTTGATGAGTTTTTAGAGCTGATGAGTAAAGAGTAATTCCTTTCTTACTACAAAAGGTTTGAAAATATGAATTTTTTAATTGTCCTCTATGATCACTATGAATAGTTATGAATACAAGGGCTTTTTCATTTTTAACATTGGCTGAAAAAGATTTAAAATCAAAAAATACTTCATATTTATTTTCTAGAAAATAAAGCCATGTATTTCTAGTGTAATCATCAACTAAAAAAATATATATTATTTTCCTACAATACTTCTAGTTTGTGTTCGACTGAAAAGATCCACATTCAATATAAGTAATTCATTAGAAGTTGATACTTAACTTCTTGATTTAAATCTTGACTAATGTTTCTTTCCATATTGAAAAGGATAAAAAACATTTTAAAAATAAAATCTAAGATCCTTTAAATCCTTAAGAAGTATTTTCATTGAGAGTTTTCATAATTTCCTAAGGTTACAATGTCCATGTCTTCTATTCCATAACCAAGATTAATCTTCTATTTCACTACATTAAGTTAGGGATTTTATCATTAGGTCTTATATGTTAATTGTATAAACATTTTCATGCCTATGGGAAATGAGAATAGAATATTTCTTGAAATTTTTTACTAGGAATTTATCATTTCTAAAATTCACAATGTAACCTTCATCACATAATTGGATTATGATTATAAGGGTGTGTTTAAGACCCTTAAAAAATAAAACATTTGAAATTATGGATTTTCTATGAAAAATAATGTTAACCTACAAACAATTTCTCTTTGAAAATTGTCTCTGAAAGGTACTTTCACACCATTCATCTTAATAATATTTTATGAGAATTTTTTTACCAATCATGAGATGAGAACACACACTATCCATGTACCATATATTTTTTTGGCAATTCCTTTGTTTTCCTGAAAAAGAAATAATAAGTCTTTAAAAATCCAAACATGTTTGGATCTAGAATTATCAGAAAGTAAAATTTTTTGTATCCACATTTGTTTATAAAAGTAAGATTTATGAAAACCTAAGGATTGGATATTTTTTAAATAATAGTTCTCTACCAATGTCCATTAATTTTACACTTGTTGAAAAAGGATCACATTGGGGAACAAAATAGTTGGGACTAAAAACTGGTTTTGACCGTGAAAAACCCATCCCAGAGATAATATTTAGAGGACAAAGATGTGAATATATTTTATCAAATACTTTCCATCCAGAAGTGAACTTTGAAAAAATTTTCTATAAGGAAAATATTTTTGATTTCATTCTAATGACAAAATTCTTATCGTTAAAGTCATTTGTCTTATAATTTGAGTTAGTCTCTAAAACAATTTTCTTAGAAATAGCATTTTAAGGATCTTTTGAATGTTTATCCTTCTTATAATTTACTTCCTCAAGGTTTTTGAAAGAATTTACAAAATCATAGATTTTCTGATCAAGATATTTGGAAAGATCTAATACTTTTTTTCAAAATAAAGATTCTAGAATTTTCCTTATCATGTTTCTTATTGATCTTTCTATTTTTATTCCCAAACGACATCAAAAACCAAGATACATCTTCAAAAGAAGGTAAATTATTTTCTTCCTATGAGGAAGATTCTTCATCCCAATATTCATAATAATTTTCATAATAGAAAATCTAATTTAAAGAAATATTGGTTAATGATTCACCAATGTCTACCTTATCCATGAAACATTGATTTTTTTGTAGAAATTATACCTAAAAGACTAATATAATTTGGACAAGAAGATTCACTATATGATGATTCACCAGAATAGTCTCCAAAACATTCAATCTTGGTGTCATTATCATTTATTACTTTTATAGACATAGACATGTAGTAATTCTAATTGTTTCTTTCTAAATGCCAATACTTTGTTTCTTTTATTTTGAGAATAGGACAGTCTGGTGTGATATGACCTAACCTCTTGCATTTATTATAGTTTGCTTCTAAATATTTTTATTACTTTTCCTCTCTCTTCGATTATCTATATTATAAATATCTCTTTCCAATAATCTTGTTCATTTTTCGATCAATATTGGCTAGTTCATTATCAGAATGATCACTATCACTTGAATTAGATATAAAAGTATCTTTCTTGGATTTTGATCTTGTCACTATTTCATGAGTATCATATTTCATATTATTTTATATCGTAGTGAAAGAAACACTGCCATTACCATTATTTTTCTTATTGATCTCTACAAATCTCTTCATTCTAGTTTCATATTGTATAAGAGTCACGAATAACTCATCAAGAGTTATGTTTGAAACTTTTCAATTCTCATCAATTGTTGTTCTTTTTGATTCTCTATTATTTTTCATAATATCTATTATCGTATCCACAAGAATTTCATTGTCAAGTCCTTTCTCACCCATATACTGAAGGTTGTTGACAATAGTCATAAAAAATTGTTGAAATTTGCATATAGGTTCTCCACAAGGAAACATAAAACCATGGTATTCATCTCTATGAATATCTCTTCTTGTTTCAATAACCATGGATGTGAAAAAATGTGGAACATCTAATATCTTACTATTGATATTAGTAGCTTCAAAAGATGAAATCTCGCTATAGATATTACTAGTCATTAAACATGATAATGTATTGCGTACCGTGAAGTAAATCTCTTACTCTTACTTTTCTTGATTAGAATTTTTTTTGATTTCCTTGTCTAAAATATTGGAGTCTGTAGTTAAGATAACATATTTACCCACACTGGTATTGATAATAAATGTCTTCATCTTATCTCTCTAGTATTCACAGTATTTCCATAAATAATGGTGGTCTGGTAAGATTTAGGTTGTTTATTGATACAACATTCATTCCTGTCATTCTATAAGGAAATACAACATATCTTTTCCACAAAAACGATTAGTAGTAAATGTTTAAAAACAAAAATTTAATAATGAAAATATTGAAAGTAAAGTTAAAAAAGAAAAGTTGAGTAAGAAAACTTATATATACGTATATGTATTTTAGAGACCTTCTCTGATACCAATTATAAGATCAAAATGTAAATTTAGATTTCTAAATTACAATATGGGAGGGGGGTGGTGAAATATAGGTTTAAAATATATCTTTTTTATCCATAATAAAATATACATTTAAAAATGTTAAACATGATGAATTCACAAACCCTCTATTGTTCTTAAAAAAGAAACTAACATTCTCGGGACCTGATAAAGAAACTTAAGATAAGTTTACATATAGAAATATTATAGCTTAATGCATATAGAATCTTTATTTAAATCAGAATATAAAAGAATAATAAAGTGTAATAAAGTTACACTTCCTATCCTTACCTAAATTAATGGGAATTAAAACTTGTAACTAAGGAGGAAAAGTATAAGAAAACTTTTAACCCAAAGAGAAGGGTATCCAAGAACCATGGATAAAGGTACCATGATTTATACATTAAAAAATTCTTATCATAGCCACACCAAGCTAATCCCTTAATACAAATATCGACATCTGTCTTGCTATACCCACAAGCCCTTGATCTATAAGGTGATCGACTCCTCTATCTTCTTATCCATGGAAGCTATCGATTGCTAATAACAATCCGATTCGCACTAGGAAAGTTGAACAATTTTTTCAAATCTAGAACAGATGTTCAAAACATTCAAACAAGTCAGATTTGAGAAGAGCTATCATAGAGTATCTCTTCATTACAGATATCAACAACTCTCTAAAAACACTCTAGCATTAATCTCATTCAAATCGATGGGTATTTATAGGCATGGATTCCAACGGTCAAATTTCCCCACCAATGGTCATATTTTTCATTGAATTTGGGAGGGACCTGTACATGTGGTACTGAGGAAATGGTTAAGTTAAAATAGTTTGGGAGACATCATTTTATATAACAAAGTGTGATAAGGATTACTAAATTGAAGACACATTATAATAGTTAGGATCTGAAAAACTCGAACGTTATATAAAGTAAAGTTGGAAACTGTGTGAAAAATATATAATCAGTTTCATATGATAATGAAAATGAAGTCTATAAATATTGGAAATAGAATTATAAAATATTAGAGAATTAGATTTTTATTTCTAAGGAAATCAGAGTCCGATTTCAAGAGAAATTGGAGTTTAATTTTAGGATAAATTAGAGTCTGATTGCAAGAGAAATCAGAGTTCGATTGATGGAGAAATAAGAGTTTGATTTTAGGAGAAACCTGAGTCTAATTTTAGGTGAAATCGAAGTCTAATTTTAGATGAAATCAAAGTCTAATTTTAGGAAAAATTGGAGTCACATTTCAGGATAAATCAAAGTCTAATTTTAGGAGAAACTAGAGTTTAATTTCAGAAGAAATCAGAGTCTAATTTTTTAAAGAAAACAGAGACTGATTTTAGATGAAATCAGAGTCATATTTTTGATGAAATCAGAGTTAGTTTTGAAGAGAAAATAGAGTATCATTTTAGGATAAATCAATGTATTATTTTGGGGAAATTTTATTTTGATTTAAGAATAAATCTAACTCCCAATTCTAGGGAAATTGGATTCTATGGAATTGTTAGGTTCTGATTTAGATAAGTATCTAATTTTCTCATTTTAGAAAATATGGTAAAAATTAGTTTGAGAAAACATTAGTTAAATCATTTGAAACAATAGTTAAGGATAAAATCATTTTTTAGCTTAAGTAATTTTTTATTAAGAAAATGTTTCATATAGAAAGATAACATTCCTTTAGAAAATGTGTTTGTGATTTTCAAAAATTAAAGGAATGGAAAATTCATAAGGAAACTTATTGACTCAATAGGCTAACCTTTAACCAAACATGTAATTGAATTTTTTAAAGGCAGGGAATTAATTGTTTTATGAATTATTTAGTATGGTTCTTTGATTGTAGGGTTAATATTTTATCATAGGGAATAGGGCTCTAGAGGGGAAATATTAATAGTAGTAATTGTGAATAGATGGAAGAAAAAATGAAGTAAATACTTAAAATTTATAAATACCCTTAATTAGAGATATTTCTCCCCATATTTTCATTTTGATCAAGGATTGTGTTAAAATCCCTGCCTATGTACTAGAAACTCTGACTCATTATGAAATAAGATAACTCATTCCAAAGATGTTATTTTTCTCTAGTAACATAGATAGCATAAATATTGGAAATGAGGAATGAAACAACCATTTCATTGACCTTGATTGTATTTTGTTGAGAAAATACATTTATTATAATGAACTAGATCTTTTTATTTTATAAAACCCTTATATTGGTGTTTAGATAAATTCTATGTAAATGGTTTTCCATATAAAGACATTTAGTGTGGGTCTAGATAAAATCCATTATGAGTTTTGAATCTAGAAAAGTGAGAAACGAGATATGTTTTTACAAAATGAATTTATATAGATACATTCAATTGTTTTGGGATCCCATACACATATAATTCCAAATTATAGAAAAACTCATCGTGAAAAATTGTCGTGATCTTAGATACCTGATAAACCTAGGTTTCTCAAAGTAGAATTTATATTGGAATATAAGGACATGGAGAAATTAATCTTAACCCTTAAGGAAGAGGAGATCAACATATTATTATTTAGGTTAACATTAGAGGGATAAGTAGTTAGTAATTAACCTCCAACCATTGATAGGGTTTCAAATATGTTTTGAGTTGACAAGTGATCTAACATAATGTTCAACTGAGCATCCATTTTTGGGAACATGGGTGGAGGATCAAGAAGACCCAATATATATTACCCCAAGAAGAGGAAATGAATTACAATTAAAATTATATCTTTATAGTTCTATCTAAATTCACTTAACCTCTAAAAAACTAGCATAGGGAACCATAATACCTAATAGAGAGAAGGTGATCGGTTGAATAATGGCATAGGTAAGAGAAGAAATAAGTACCTCCAGAGTCTCACCCTCCATATTATATCTAGAACATTCATTAAGGGAAACAAACTTCTTGTTAGGAAATTATTATATGACCATTGACGGTACTATATAATTTGAAATAGATAATGGAATAATAAATTCGTGTCATGACTTCTGAACCTATAATACCCTAAGAATTTTTGATATATTTCTCTTTAAATAAATCACATTTCCTTGATATCTTTCTTGACACATAGTACCAACTTTAAAAAAATTTAAAAACTATAGAATTTTTATTATGTGAGTATTATATCAATTTTTTTCTTTTATCATTTCTTTATTATCTTATGTTAAACATTTTGGATTTTTATAAAAAGATTTATTTTTTAGTGAATAGTAAAAACTACCAATTTTTTTCAAGTATCAATTTTTTTTCAAATAATTTAATTTAAAAGTATAATTATATTTTTATTTAGTGTTATATAATTAAATATTTATTTATAATTATTTAATTAATTTAAATAGGGTCATCATTTTACAATATTTTGATGTAATTTAATATTTACGAATAAAAATACATTTTTATAGAAAATCATTTTTCCCCATTTGTATGATTTATTTTTAAATTAGATACTAAAACATAGAGGATTTAAAAATAAAATAATTGATTCTATATTTATAATTATGTAATTGAAATTTGGTAAATAGATACTTTTTAGTTTTAGACATTATGAATTGTAAAAGTAGTAAAATTTACCACCTTAATAAATTGTAAATCAAGAAATTAAGGTTAAAAAATAATGTGATAAGATTTATATTCATTTAAACACGTTAATTTATTACATTGGATGAGTATATTTCATCCATGATACTAAAATCTTTTAAAATATGTCATTTTTTCCATTTAACATTGATTTTGACATTTAACATATTTAAGTAAATGATAAAGTAAAAATATGAATCTTTCTTGATTTTAATAACATAATTATTTTTTGAAAGGGATATAAATAACCCATATTTGGTTTTAAAAGGATATTGTAAATGATAATGAATTTTTTTATCATGTTAATTAATTTATAATTTTTTAGTAAAGAAATAATTACCTCAAATGCTTACATAAAGCATACATAGTTCTTTTGAATGTAGTATAAAAACATGTAAATTAATTTGAAAACTCTAAAATTAATATTTTTGGGTGAGTTATAGTATCCAAATAATTGAATATATTTGAATATATATATATATATATAATATTCTAGATGTTTGAAAGGTTTATATTTTTAAATCCATTAATATCTTGCAGACTTTATAGTCAAATAAAATGAATAGTGTATTAAATTAAATTAATGATATTTTATGATAAGTAATATATTATTAAATATTGAAAAATAATTAAAATCTTGAAATATGATCATTATAATTTTATGTGGTTTTAAAATTTCACACAATATCCATTTATGAGCCAAGTTTCACCTTATAAGTAAAAATATAAGCCTTAAATAATGAAAAATTCATTACCATGGTAAAGATAAAAACATGATAACTAAGGGGTTAAACCAAAATATTAATTCTAAAATTATATCTAAACATATTTATATTTTATTAGATTACTATAATAAACCATATATTCATTATATTTGAATTAATTTTATTTTGGAAACATTTTACACAGTTGGACATATATTATATTATAATATTTTATGTATTTCTATAAAAATCATTAAAGATATTTTATAATAAAAAATATATAACCTTAAATGACTTAAAATTTATAAATATCATATAATTTTAAATAGTAATGTTAAATGGTTGTAAATATCATCCACAATCCATTTAGGGGTTAAATTTTCTTTTATAGTAACTTTCATGTCCCCTAAATGGTAAAAACATTGATATCATGGTTATTGTCTAAAGGGATAACACGGGTAAAAACTATGATATAAGGGGAAAACATCAAGAAACCATGTAAAAAACGTATTTTAAGAGATAATATAGAATCATAGTCATATTATATTTTAATTAGTTCAATATTTATCATAGTTTTGACTTAATTTATATTAATTTAATACACTATGTAGTCACATTAGTGTCCCTCCCCTCAGTTAGAAAAGGGAAGCCATTTTTTATTTCATTATACATTATTGATAATAATAGCTCAAAATATACTAAAAAATTAAATCATCATCTTATATATCCATTAATTATTTTTTTATTCTTAAAAAACCATTCTAACGGTCCTTAAGAGGGGATCTAAAGGAAGTCTATCAAAGAAGAGGAAACCATCGTTACCTATTTTTTCAAATATATATCTTCTTTGGGTTCCTATAAATTTTATGTACTCATCCTAATATAATAAATATGGTATCATAAATAATTTTATATGTTATTATTATTATGGTGCAATTATTTTCCACCTTCTTTACATTATATGAAATGTGAAAGAAGAACTCCAGTTTATATATGGATTACCATCTCCACATAGCGAGATAAATCAATTTTTACCACAAATTTATTTGGATGGTTATAAATATGAAAATAATAAAAATATTTTATATTTATGAAATAATTATGCTTCTATAATTTTATTATTATATATACATTTTTACCTTCCCATATATTTGAAAATGTTAACAACGCTAATGCGTACGTGTGGACTACCACCTCCACCAAGCGATGCAATCCATTTTTCATGTCTAATTTATATGGATAGAAATAATTATAAATTAAATCAACATATATAATATTTATTATATAAATTTTAATTATTATTTACCTTTGTTTTAATCAAACATCATTCAAAAAGTGAAACCAACATTCATGTGTACGTATGATCTTCTATTTTCATGAATGGTCAAATTCATTTTTCCAAATCTATATTTTTATTATGAATATAATTATATATAATGAATATATAGGATATTTAAATCATTATGATAATTCTAAAGATGATTGTATGATAATCAAATTAAAATTAATGGAACCACCGAACCAAAATTCTCATAAAAAGTAAAACATTTAACTCATAGAAATGGCTATTTTATTAAGTGATTATTAAAAAGTAGATGTTGAAATGTTATAAGGGGATAATATATGGTATTAGAATACTATAAATTAATATTTTATATAATTATAAAAAATTAATATTTATTATATATAATTTTAGATAACTTTCAAAGAAAGATGAACTTAAAGTAAGGGATTTCATCTCAGATTTCTCTCCATTGAGACATATTTGGTATTACAAAAATATTTATTTTTATGTTGTGTATATAATTACAATTTGATGTTTTTAAAATTAATAAATATATATTCATGATGATTAATATTTCATTTCATGTTTACACTTTTCAAGTGGTTATAATAAAAAAGTTAACAAAGAGATAAGAATTTATTTTACAATCTCATTTTTTATGATGACTCTTACTTTAATTGTAGAAATATTATAATATATCCATATATATATATATTAAATAATTTATATATTTAATGATTTTATGTGGGTTATTAAAACATTACTCACTTTTCAACTTCAATGAAATAAATAATTTTTCAAAAGAAAAATGATATTATTTCAATTTTTGATCGAGTATATTTTATTTACATATCAATATTTTTCAATTATATTTTTAAAAAATACATTTTTATTGAATAAAATTATTAATAGATAATTTATCTTTTTATTGAATTTCAGAAAAACTGAAATGGAATATTTTTAATTTTTTCTGAAAGGATCATTTTTTAATCTTTTTCACAAAAAAAGTAAAAGGAAATGTATATTTGTAGTGTATAACACATTTAGAGATTTTCCCATTAAGATATCCATTTTATAATATTTATAATCATATATATGTTTTCAAATGGTTTTCAAAAGAAAATTCATTAATAAAATATTATTTTAATATTTCACCTGCATTTTCATTATTTTACAAAAAGACATGATTTTATTACAAAACCTATATTTCTGATGAACTGATAGTCATCATTTATCTCCCCATTACCTTTATAATCATAATTTTTTTGTGATGAAACATTAATTTTATTTTCATCATTGGACATTAAATTTATCTTAAATATTAATATTCTCTGTATAATGGTTATTATTATATCCATAATTGTATACCATTTCTACACATGGTGTTTTAATTTGGATGTTATTTTTTTGAAAAAGGAAATATATAAAATAAATATTATTTACTCAATATAGATACTTATTAATAAGTCATACTATTTATGAATTACATTGATCAATCAATATATGAAGAATCTATTAGATATACAATTATTGGTGGGGCCTGATTATAGATTCCCCCTCAATTCTTTGAGGGGTCTCTTAAGGAAAAATTGTTGGGTAGACTTATTTAATAGGTTTTGGTATATAACTACCCATAAATTAAACTATATTTGTGCAAGGACTTGATTGTATTGATATCTTTATGTCTAAAATCATGGCGTCTAACATTTTCCACCTACTTTATTGATAATTTAGTTATTATTATCCATGGTATTACAATATTGATTTTATCAATGAATGAATTTCATACACATGTTATTGGGAAAATAAAATGCGTCCTTAGTTATTTACCTTTATATATTGATCAGACCTTATTTATTTATGATACATTTCATTCTATATGACTCTTACTGAGTATCAAAGGCCATCCATTATTTTATACAATTCATTGATGACATAATGAAGAATTTTATAAACAATAATAATGATAAATGATCTATTCTTATGGTATGTATTAAATATTTCCACTTTAATGTGGGAAACATGTATATATATAGTTCCAAAAGAATACTAAACTGGTCCATCCTTGATGATTCAATCCCTTTTATCTTATGATGATGTAAAAACTTATTCACCAGATCTGGGTTACTATATTTGAGGATTCTATAGTTTTTATTAGACTAATTTTAATAGACATCTTGAGAATCTGATTTAAATAAACATATCTAAAATGATAATTATTGAAATCACTTATAATAATTGGATATTTTTTAAATTATATGTATTTTTATATAATAGATCTATATCCATGATAAATATTAGCTAATCTGGTGTGTGCAATTATTTGTTGGTGGTATCTAATGGATGAATGGGAATCGACACCTGTAGACAATATTGGGATTGAATTTCTGAGCAAGCTAATACAAGTAGTGTTGGAACTAAGTAGATCTTATCTATATTATAGTATCAGAATCAATTAATGAAGAATAACATTACCCTTATGTAAAAACCTATTATTATATAATGTGACACACCTATATTGGATTAATTAATGTGTTAAAATCCTTCATCTTTTAATAGATCTACTAATCCACTGGTAGATGAAAAATAGATTAAGTCTCCAAAAAAGATATTCTGGGATTTACGATGTGTTAATGGGAAAGGATTATTCTAGAATTATATTATTTGAGAGGATTTGTTGATTAATGGTGGTTATTGATATTGAAAACTAATTTGGTCGAAGAAATAGAAAACATAAAATGAATAACTTTTAATGCGAAAAATTTCAAGTAATACGTCCTTTTATAATAATAAAAAGAAAGTGAGAGTAAGTTCCTCAGTTTTTGGAAAACAAAAGAATAAATTGTGGAAAAGTATGAGGCTAACATTATAAGAATAAAAAATCATGCATCAAACTATATATGTCATCTAAAAAAGAAATACTGATCATTTTTTATATGAATAAGCTGAGTCTATGAAGAGCACTAGTTTCTCAAAATTTTTATAATACGATGATATAGTATCAAGTTCCATTAAGAAAAAAATAATTTTTAAGATCCTATATCATCAATGTAAATCAAGAGAAAAAATTATGGATGATAACCATAGAAAAGGGAACACATTAACGAAGAAAAATGTAATACATAAATATTCATCATTTAAAAAATATGAAAAGAAATATCTTGTAAAATAATCAAAGGGAATGGAAATTTACTACTAGTATAGAGACATGGGTCTTCTATATAATTACTATAAGGAAAAGTAAGAAATCATTTCTGTCCCATGATTACACTATAAATAGATGATAATTTATTCAAATATGTGTTATACGATTCATGGGAACATACTCCTGAATAATGAGAGGGGTGAAGGTAAAGTATATGGAATGAGTATAACTAAAGTGGAAGTTCAAAGAGATGTAGTGTAAGGTTCACATATCATCCACTCTAGAAGTTAAAATATTTTACTTGATTTAGGTTCCACCCAATATCTTATATCTAAATAATTTTATAAGGGTATTACATAAACACCTCAATAGTTAATGTTTCATTGGAAATGGAAACCCCGAATGGTAGGATTATCATATCTCAAGTATAGAGTTCCTCTATGATAGATGTTTATGGTAATTCCATTCCTGTAAATATTTTTATTCTTCCTCTAGATGAATTTCATGTAATTTTTTTAATTAATTGGATCTATCAGTATATATCCCATTTTAATTGTTGAGGAAGGGAAGCCATATTCCATATTTCAACTCAACCTATCATAATATATCATTGTGGGGATGAACCTGTCATCCCAATTAATATTACTTCAATCATATTGGTTTAGCTACTTATTATTTATGGATATTTATCAAACATGGTTGGGGAGAAACTCAAAATTTTTGATATTGAAATCATATTAGAGTTTATTTATTTATTGATAGAGGAGTTTCCTACTCTTCCTTTGAACTATAAAATTGATTTTTCAATAGAAATTATACATAGTGATACATGAATTTCAAAAACTCAAAATAGAATTGCACCAATTAAGTTGAAATAATTGAATAAGAAACTCTATGAAATCTAGATAGGTGTTTTACTAATCCAATTGGTTCATTGTGGGGTGAAATTATTCCTTTTTATATGAAATATGGTTCAATTTATCTTTCTATTGATTATTAAGAACATAATAAAATCACTATTAAGAACAATTATCTGCTACCCTATATCATTGATTTTTATGATCAATTACAATAATCTAAATATTTTCAATGATTATTCATTAATTGAGATATCATCAACTTAGGGCCAAGAATGAGGAAATACCCAAGAAAACCTTATATATACGGTATGATCATTATGAGTTTATATTTGTACCCTTTGGACATAGAAATTATCTTTTTGTCTTCATGTATTTAAAGGTTAGAGTCTCTAATGATTATCTTAATAAGTCACTGGTATTCATTATAGAAAATATTCTTATATATTTTAAGATCAAGGAATATTATTAATAAAATTTGAGTATTGTACTAATGACTTATTGGAAGGAGGATATATATGATAAATTTATTAATTGTGAATTTTGGCTACAAAAGTCTCATTATATGGTTATATATTTTCAAGTGTGGGTATATTTGTGGGACCATTAAAGATAAAAATTATCTATAAATGGACTATAAAAACCATAAAAACTATGATTTGTAGTTTACTTGGGTTGTATAGATACTGTATATGTTTTGATAGATTTATCATGTCTACCTAACCCACTCCCCATGTTTATAAGAAATTGTGTTATGTTCTTGGGGATAGATTAGTGTGGAGATAATTTCAATGAATATGAGATAAGGTTAGTTTGAGTGACAGTGCTTACACTACCCTATATTGTTGAAGGTTTTGTGATATATAGTGATTTATCAATGAAGGGTAAAGGATTCATACTCATAAAGAAATATATGGTGATAAATTATTCCTCTCACCAATTTAAAATCCAGGAATAGAATAAATAAAATCACAATTTAGTGCAAGGATTGGTAATTTTTGAATAGAAGATATGGATGAATTATCTACTTTGTGAAAGGTGTTATATATATAATGATCATAAAATATTGAATTATATATTTATATATAATGTGTTGAATATTATCTAGAGAATATGGTTGGAGTTGATCCAAGATTATGACTTCTCAATACATTACCACCCTGGGTAGGCGAATAAGGCAGAAGATGCTCTGAGTTAGAAATACCCTTCCAGTTTTCCATTATGAGGATTGAATGAAATTTAATATTTATATTTTTATATAATATGGATCTTAAAATCATAAAATATTGGTCAAATATTATATTTCTCAAATAAATGTTAAATCATTAATTCATGTGAGTATTAAGAAGGAATAGGAGGAATCCATAGAATTATAGAAGAAGTTGGGGAATGTTCATGAGTTGAACCAGGATCAATGTAGAATGATAAGTTTTAGGAACCGAGTATATGTCTCATAAATAAAAGAGCTGAATAATGATCTATTTGATGAAACTTACATTTCATAGTTCTCTATACATCCTCGTATTTAAAATATTTATATATATATGAAAGATTATTTCATGTGTTACAACATGAAATGGTACATTTCAGAGTATTTAACCCAATTCCTCATGTGTTGGAAATTTAAGTATTACGGAAGGATTTCTAAGGGGATGTTACAAACATTACATGTTATAGAATGGAAATGGAAAAATATTACCAATGGTTTCATTCCTGGATCCCCCAAAGAATCTAAAGGTAATGATACTATTAGGGTTATAAATTATTTACCTACAAATTCATCACATTCTATATATATAATAGATGAGTTATATCTGGACTACCTTACTCAGTTACACATTGAAGAATTTTTGATATTTCATGGAGTACTACACTCAATCATAGCCGATCAAGATCTTATTACCATGATGTTATCGATAAGCCTTAAGTATTCACTTGAAATGCAGTTAAGTTTCAACAATACTTATAATTTTCATAAAGATTTTGATTTTGAGGGGTTCATTCAAACAATAGAGAAAATATTTAGATATTTCTCTTTGGATTTTAAGAATGATTGGGACCTAAACCTTCCTTTAAATGAATTCTCATACAATAATAACATTAAATCAATCATTCATATGGATCATTATGAATACCTATGTGAAATAAAGGGAAGAAAACCAATGTATTTCAATAAATTCAGAAAATCTAGGATATTGTGACAAGATCTTATTGAGAAAATGGAGGAGAAGTTTAAATCAATTCTTTATAACATAAGGAAAGCTCAAAGTTGATAAAAAGGATATGTCCTCAATAATAAATGTGATCAATTTTTCAATGTTAAGATAAATTTATTATTATGAATATCCCCTTAGAAATATTTTACGATATTTTGAAATAATGGAATTCTCATACCTAGATTAATGTTCCCTTTAAAAATATTGATCGTATTAGGGAAAAACATATCACATGGTGATTCAAAAAATATATCTCAAGTCCATGAAGAGTTCCTTGTATCCCTCTAGAACAATAATAAATCAAAATATTCACATGTACTGAAATCATATTTCATACTTCTAGATAAATACTAGGCTTTTCATGAAAATATAATGTAAATTATGGATCTTAGAAAGAAGAAGATATGAAACAAGACCACTCATTTACTAAAAGTTTTATGATGAAAGCATAAATTTATAGAAGATACGTGGGAACATGATGATGTGATTAGGAAGATGAATCCTTAATTTATTATTATAGTGATATGATTTCAACTGAGAAATTATTATACGGGGTAAAATGTAACACCCTTATATTTTATGATATATTTCTCTTTAAATAAATTTAATTTATTTGACATCGTTCTTCGGGTGTAAAAAAATAATGAATAACTATTAGAATATTTTTAGATTAAAATTATAAAATTTTTCTCCTTTCATCATGTCATTATTATCTTAGTTTTAATTTTTAATATTTTTCATTGAAGATTTATTTGTATTTGAATAGTAAAAAATAATTTTTTATAAACCATCAATTTCTCTTTATTACTTAAATTATTTAAAATTGAAAATATATTTTTGATTTAATTTTATATATGTTTAAATATATTAATAATAATTTAATTAATTCTATTTGGATCATTATTTTACATGATTTTTATATAAGTCAACATTTGGGCTTAAAAATGCAATTTGATAAAATTATTTTTTATCCCATTTTAGGCGTTTATTTTTAAAATTATTATAAAAAATTATTGGATGTAGAATTTATAAAATAGATTCAATATTTTTAATTAGGATGTTTAAATTATTTAAATAGGTTCCATTTATTTTTATACATTATAAATAGTAATAGTGATAAAATTTATCAACCCAATAAAGGGTAAATCATTTAATTAACGTTAAAAAATGCGTTACAGGGCATAAAATTCATTAAAAAATATAAATTTATTTCATAATATGTGTATATTTCTTCCATTATCATAAATAATTCAAAAAATAATAGTTTTTTCTTTTAATATTTTATTTTTACCCTTATATTATTGAAATAATAGATAATGTCAAAAATATCACTTTCTTTCTTTTAATATCTATAATATTTTATGATTGGGATAGAAATTATGATTAGAAATAAATATTTATTTAAAATATTAATGAATTATTTTTATCATGGAAATTTATTTTTAATTTTTAGTAATGATATAATTTACTTAAATATTTCTGCAACACTGTCATAGTCATTATGTAAGTAGTAGAAAAATCACGTAAATTATTTTAAAACCACTAAATGTAATATTTTATCTTTGGGTTTTATAGTTTCAAAATAATTTTATAGATACATATAACATATTAGTGATTTTATAATTTTTATATCCAAATTTAAATTGTAATATTGATGAAATTAAGGTCAAATTAAATTAATAACATAAAAAATTACAATAATTGTATTTTTTGTTAAATAATATTTTACTAAATTATTTTATCATCATAAATTTTATTAAAGTGTAAAATTAGGATTACAAATTATTTAAAATAAAATCACTTGGCCATTTATTATTCAATTGTTAACTTATATTAAAAATTATAACCCTTCACTATTGAAAAAGTGATTACCATGGTTATGGTAAAAAAAGGTCAACCAAGGGGTTAAGAAAAGATAATGTATAAAATGATATCTAAACATTTATAAATTTTATTTGGTGATTATAATAATAAAATATCATCCTTATATTATAATTAATTTAATTTTTGATCAATTTTACATATGTTATACAGATAATATTTTATAATGTTTCATGTATTTCAAAATATGACATTAATGATATTTTATAATAAAAAATATTTTATTAAATGATTTAAATTTCATAAAAGAATATTCATAAAAATTATTTTTATATAGTTTAAAATATAATACATGCACCATTTGTCGGTCACTTGATATTTTATAGAATCTTACATGACCCCTAAATAATAAATAACATTGATATCACAGTAATTGTGAAAAGGGTTAACTAGGGTTAAAACAAAGGGGTATGTATAAAAACATAACTAAAATATATTGTTTACAATCACACTCATATATATTCTAATTTAATAAAATTTTATCCGCTTTTCAGAAAAATGAATTTATGTAATTATAAAAGTTCCCCTCCTCTCACTT
This sequence comes from Viscum album, assembly GCA_963277665.1. NCBI lineage: Eukaryota > Viridiplantae > Streptophyta > Magnoliopsida > Santalales > Viscaceae > Viscum > Viscum album. Next base: position 2,126,623,578 of record OY728140.1, read on the forward strand.
ATAAAAGGGGACATCTTCTCTCCTTTCGTTACACCTTTTTAGGAAACCCATCTACCAAAAAAATGACACATTATCATATAAAATGATATATGTATTAAATATATCTCAAAATATTCTTAAAATACAATTCCAATGGTCCTTATGAAATGATATAAAGGATTTCTATAGAAGAATAAGTAATCATATTTATAGACTCATTCATATATATTTCTTAATTCTACATCCTCTGAATATATTTTAACCATAAAAAATAATAAATAAAATATATTAATAATAATTATATGTTATTACTATTATGGTATAAATATTTAACAACTATTTTCCATCTCAAGAAATGTGAAAACATCGATAGTACGTACGTACGACTTATCGTCTCCACATAGCCGTGTAATTCAATTTTCATGACCAAATTATTTACGTGGATATAAATGTAGAATTAGTTAATTTATATAATATTTGTGATATTATTATGATTCTATAATTATGATATCATATTTAACTTCTCACCTTTCAATCCTATGTAAAATTATAACATTGTTCATGTGTACGTATATACTACCACCTCTACGAAGCGATGTGAACTGTTTTTCATTTATGATTTTCATTATTGGTAATAAGGATATATTTAATGAATATATATTATATATATTATTTAATAATGATTATGAAAATTTTAATTGTTAACTTCCTTTTTGTCATTCCATATTTTAAAAAGTAAAAACAATATTAATTCTTATGTATGACCTACAATCTCCATGAACAATGCAATTCTTTTTTATATATATACCTTATATGGATGAAAATAAATATATATAATGAATATATATTATTGTTATATCTTCATTAACATTATATATTTTATTAAACCATAATTAATGTTTAATTATTTAAACTAATAAACAAAAATTCAAATGAAAAATGAAATAGTTAACACTCAGAAAAGATGATTCTAATAAGGGATTATAACTATATTTGTGTTGAAATGTATTAATGTATAATAAATGATATTATAAGTTTTTCAATGAATCTAGAATATAATTATAATAAATTATTTTTTTTTCTAGCAAGTTAGATCACTTTTTATGCAAGAAAATATTGAGTTAAGAGATTTTATCTCAATTTCCACTTTGTTGATTCATATTTAGTATTAAGTACATATTTTTTTATACTGTGTATACACATCCCCTTTGATGTATTTAAAATTAATATATATCTCTCACTATGATTAAAGTTCCCATTCATTTTTATTCTTTAAAGGGGTTATAATTTATATGTTATGAAAAGAGTAATAATTTATTTTACAATCTCATTATTTGGGATTACACTTATTTTCATTGAAGGAGTATTATAATATAAAATATAAAAACTCTATATATTTTCTGAACTCTAGATATTTAATTATATCAAATATTTATTACAAATATTCCTCTATTTTTTAACTTTAATGAAACCATGATGTTTTTTTAATAATAATTTATATTATTTCAATTTTTAAATAAGTGTGTTTTTCTTCTATATCCATATTTTTAAAAATTGTTTCACAAAAGTCCTTTTTATATACAGAAATTATTTTTAATGAATTTATTATTATTATTTAATTTTTAAATGTTTTAAGAGGAATATTTATAACTTATTATATATGGGTGATTTTGAATCTCTTTTACAAAAATTCAATAGGAATGTTTTTTTAATGTATAAGATGTTATCAGATTTTACTACTGCCATAATAATTTAATACACTTTAGATTCTTATATAAGTGTTATATGGCCTTATAAAGAAACAAAATTATTGAAATCTTATTTAAATATTTCATTTTGTTTTTCATTATTTCTCTAATGGAAATTCTTTTTTAAAAAACATATATTTTTAATGAATTGATGGTTATTTTTTCTCTCTTTTTAATTTCATAGTCACTAACATTATCATGAACCATTCACATTACTATGATCATTAAGCATTAAATTTACCTAAATATCTATATTATATGTTTCATGGATACGATTGTTGGGTATAACATATACTATTTCTATATACAACGTTTTACTTCGAATGTTATTTTATCAACTGAGGAAATATTCATATTCCTTATCCTTTTAACAATATATACATCTATTAAGAATAAATTTTTTATAGGAATAAATTTTTTCATTCAATACACGAGGAATGCATTAGAATTGCATTTATGGGTGGGGTTTGAGAATAGATACCCCCTCAATTAATCAATTGGTATCAAGAGGAAAACCTTTTTCTAGCCTTATTAAATGGGGTTTTTTGGGTATACCAACCTATTGAAAAAACTGTCTTAGAAATACGGATTTATGGTACATATATAATGATTTCTATAATCTTGAAATACACCATTAAAAATTTACTTCATTTGGGGATTAAATTATTATTCTCCATGGGATTAATGCATTGATTTTATCCATGGATGAATTTAATGATCAAGTTAATTATTGATTAAATGGAACGTGTTTTTAGTTATTCACCTTTCTAAGTTGATTGTTTTTTTAGTCATGTTAGTTTCCACTTTATGCAACCTTTAATGAGTATCTTATATCACCCTTTGTTATTTTCATTTCCCCAAGATTTGAAGAATGATATTATGAATAGTATGAAGGATATGAGAATGATTCTTATGCTATGGATTTTATTTTTCCAATGTAATATAGGAATCATGTTTGTATATAGTTCTTAAACACTAACAAAATAGTTAATACTTGGAGACTTTATCCTTTATATATTATGATAATTTGATAAATTAGACACAAACTCCGAGTTACTGGAGTAGGGGTTTCTATAGAATGACCCCCATGTCAGATTTTCCAATAGGAGAAATACCATATAGGGATGACCCAATTTATTGATCACTAATACCACAAGGTATCCTAAAAGGTGAATAAAGATTATAATTCCTCGTATTAGGGTGGTTAATGTGAAACTCAAACATATGGATGGAGGCTTCTGAAGATCTTTGATTCCTACATGTCAACCTAGTGTGGCCTTACAAGTGGGAATGTAAACAAATAATGACGGTGTAGGAAAAAATTACCCTTTTATAAAAAGATGTGTTTAAATTTTCATCGAGTATGATGGTATCTAGGAAGGGTATGGGGTCCATTTACAAAAATATAAAATCCGCCATTGTATTTTAAATTGGAATAGTGGTTTCATCCACAATTTTAAAATGGTTAAGATGATTACTGATGGATTTATAAATAACTTGGTGATGAAAATACAGTGAAATATCTTTAAAATTAATCCACAAAGAAGTTTTAGTCAAGTCCCACCCCCTATGGTTATCATGTGACCAGTGAAACAAAAGGAATTTCTATATATTACAAAAGACAGACTTTATAGTCGAAGAAAAAATTATTTCAATCTCAAACAATAATTGAATATGGAATTATCATTGATTCAAAATAGAAATGGTGGTGGTGTAGGTAAGGTTCTAGGATTGAATATAACATTAAAAAATTATAAGGTATGATCAATCAAACCAAAACATTTCAATCAGATACCACTAATGATATTTAGTTTCTACATCAATCTCATACTAGAATAGTATGAATTTTAGAACTGCCTCCATAAATTCTATTCACTATAGAGATAATAATATCATGGGGATTTTAGGGAGATGGTCCTTTGAGAGAGTAGGAGGTACCCAATTATGAAACACCTTAGATGACCTGATGGGAGGAAATTTTTGGTCTAGACAAGGATAATCCAAATAGGGATATATATTTTGGGTTATTATTGTGAAATTAATATATGAGGGTGAAATTGTTGATACAAATATGATTCATTAATTATGAAACTCTCCAAGACATAACTCTCATTTTCTATTATTACTTTATTACCATGGTTATTTTTCTCTATGGGATAGAGAGTAAGTTTTCATAATAATTTGGTGTTTTATATAAATCATAGAATATTTTAAGAAGAAAGAGTATTTGGATTTCTTCTAATGGATATATATCAAGCTCATATAGATGAGTTTGAAAGAATTTACCTTTACTGAAATGTTTTAATATTTGTTTATTTATTATATTATATTTAAATAAATTATTAGATATTCTATAAAAGGGTATTGGTGATTAATTTTTTCCATTTTTATACAAGAGTTATTCCCAATAAAAAAACAATGGAATTATAGTGACTTTCATTTCATTTAGACAGTAGTTTGAATAGATGAAGAAAATATAAAATGTGTTTTTTACATGAACAATATATAGTTTATTGGAAAGTAGTTTGGTTAGAAAAATTACATAAACCAATCCATGGTTTATAATATACAAAATTCTTTATGTTAAATTTACAAAACAAAATCATGGTTTAGAAAATAAGATACAAATATTTTTATTAAAAAAATAGAATTATTAAAATCTAGTTTCCAAAATATGATTTTCAAAAAAATGACTATGTTTTATATTAGAATACAATTTTTAAATTACAAAACCATGGAATATTTATAAAAACTACATCACAGTTAAGAAGTAAGACTTTTTAAAGTTTCTACATAAAATATTTTCTTTTGAAGAAAAACATCATGTTCAATCATGAAATTATATTTATATTTTATGAACCAAATTATGGATAACAATGAAAGATGGTGAGGATTTATTGGAAAATAATAATAGCAATTTTATTAAATTCTCAAAGCCCTTTAGTGGTGATGGTTTGATGGACCAATGCCAAATATAAAAGGGGATTTAAATCAAATCAAAATTGTATTTGTGGATGTGATCGAGATATAAAGTAAATTAACATAATTTATTAGTTAATAAAGTGTTTATAAATTTTAAAATATAGAGAAATATAAAATATTTTGTATTGATATGAATATTTTATAATAAATTCAATATTTTATAAATATATTTAAACATAAAAAACTGGATTTGGTGGATCTTATTAGAGTTTAAAATAATATAAAATACATAGCATTACAGTAATTTAAATTATTTAAATTATTTAAATATTTTTTAATATATTAAGAAATATAATTTTTTTACATTTCTTAAATAATCATATATTTTAATGTAAAAAAGTTTATATGAAAACCATGTAAATGAAATAATATAAAGTTTTCATATTTTTGATAAAAATATAATGTATTTATATTTATATGTTATGTAATATCTATAAAAACACGTCTAAATTATAAAATGTTTATAATTTTTTTATTTATTAAATATTTATTAATTTTTCTCTAAAGTCTAAATATTTCAAATGCATATTCATTTATTTATTCTTAAACTTTTAAATATTATTGAATATGAAGTTTTTATACTATCAATGGTTATGTACTTTAGATTAAATTCCATAGACAAATTTTATAAATTTTATACCATGAATTTAAATATTTAAATTCTAATATTGGCATAATATTTATATAAATTCACCAATGACTTTTAATTTTCAGTTCATGAAATCTATTTAAAAGGTTTATTAAGAAATAGTATCATGTTTTTGGATAGTATTGAAATTAATGTCTCTTGTTTTTATTGATCAAAGGATAATAGGATTTTTGGTTAGATTTCTTATTGATCTTGGTGCTAATGCTCTTTCTAGAAAAGTGGGGGTTATCTACCGATCTCTCTATACATTATTTTTTGGGTATTTTAATTTTATCTAATTCTAAACCTTTTCATGAACGGTTAACATGTACCCTATCCATGATATACAATTTTTATGTGTGGATATCATTAATATTTAATAGATAAGTAAAAACAATTAGTTATAAAAACTACTAAAAATTAATATGTTTAGAATATATTAATATAGTTGAAGTTATAGGATAAAAAATAACTTTTCAATAGAATACGTTCTTGTTTAAAATTCATGAGATAATATTTTGAGTTGTTATATAAGTAATCAAAAGACTATGTTCTTGATTCGTTTGAAAGTAAACCTTTATCTATATTTCAATTAACTAGTTCATACTGAAGTTGGGTTGATATGGATAATCTTGTGTAAGTAAAGTAGAATATGGGTGACCCTAATGGGATTAATTTTTGGTATTTGGAATGTTATTTAGGGTAGAATTAGTTGGGTGACCCTAATTATATTATTTTCTTAGAAGAGTAGAGTTATGAAAATCCATATAGTGTATTTTTTCAAATAGTTATCTAATGAACTATCCTTGTGTTTTCTATGATATAAGTGACACTATGGTCTCTCTATATAGATAAATAATGAGATAAATTATAAAGATATTCAATGTTTTGAGAACATGGATAATTACCCACTAATATATTTTATGTAACATAAAAATAGTTATTATTTTTGTGTGATCACATTCAATAAAATTTCTTATTAAATGTTTATTAATTATAATAATTATATGAAAAATCCTCCATTATATAAAATATATAACCACCATAATATAATATTTAATTGAGATAGATCTTATAAAAGTATAATTTTAATAAAATATACATATTAGGATGTTAAAAACATAATAATTGTTAAAAAACAAAAAGAAAAATTTTATGAACTAGAGAATCCCATTATTAATCATCTATTTGGTGAAACCATTAATCAAATGAAACATGATTCTTATCATAAGTATAAGAAATATTTATTATATACCTCAAAACTAATATTCTTATATATAGAGACTAATCCATAATTGTGACATGAAATCATGGATACATTAAAGATTATTGATAACATAAAAAGATTTAATTAAGCACCATATAGGAAGAACATGAAAAGAAATATCCCTCACGAAGCCTCTCTAGATTTATGGTAAGGTTGATTGTGTCTCCCCAGGATAACCTATAATATTTTAGGGGATATCAACTAAAATTGAGTTGGCATATCACACACATGGGAGGCCTTATCCTAAAGTACATACGTGAAACATATTTCTACAAATATGATAAAATAATAATTTAATTAATATAAATAAACTTGTTGAAATATAAAAATGCATGTGACCCTACTAAACATACATATAATATAAAAAAAGAAATAAAACAGGGTAATAGAAAAAAATAATCCCAATATCCGAAAAGAAAAGAAACCATGAATAATTGGAAAGTTATAATAATCCACAATTCAAAAACCATAATATTAAACTATTTGTGTTCATATCCTCCACCCACCATTAATATCTTACATTACTGACACCATGTGTAATAGTCCATAGTTTTATTACTTACTATATTGAATATATTTTTTAAGATAAAATATTAATGAAAATAAACAAAACATTATTTAATTAAAGAATAATATTGAAATATAATGATCATTAATAACTTATAATAAATAAATATAAAATATCATTTTGATAACTACAAGAGAAATAAAACAATATATGAATTACAAGACTATAAAATTTAAATCCCAATTCTCGCGGTTTTCCTAAAATATAATACCTATGATTATAAAATTTTAAAGAACGAAAAATATTAAAAATATGATATAAATATAGTGAAATAAATTAAATAGTATGATGAATAAATTTAAAAAATAATTTAAGATTATACCTAGGAGTAAATTTTATTAATAAAATCATTAGAAATATATACGTTTATTAGGAATACATATAACCCGTGAGTATATTGAAAATATAATAATAGGTATATAAAATTATGTAAAAAATGAAATTAAAAATAATAAAAATATTCATCATTCATGTTTCATTAGGATTCATGGCATGGAAAGGGTTTTAGTAAATGGTTTGGTTGATAGGATAGTCTTAGGGCCTCACTCAATCGCTCACATTTGGTTTTCCATTTTTTTCATCCATTAGCAGAAACTCCTGGTGTTTCCCTTATCCGTAGCAGGGTATGGACCTGCTTTCCAAAGGCTGGAAGTTATCTGGTTTTTCTGGAAAATCCACTTTTGTAGTATAACATTAGTCAAGAGGATTGATGGTAGGGATCATCATACCATTTTGGGGGGAATTTTTGACTAATATGAGATTCTCCTATAGATTTAATATATTTTCTTGAACCTATTCCTAATCCCGATATGGGACCGGTGTCCCAAAAAATTACTATATGTTAATTATCCTCCATTAGAAAAGCGCTGTGGTCGCTTTAGTAGATCCATATATATATATATATATATATATATATCAAATTTTATCCATAATGTTTTGATAATTGGTGATTGATTATGTGTTGAAGCTGTATAACTAAGTGCTTCAGAATGTGCTACCATACAGGGACGTAGTTAGTATTTTGGGGACGGTAACGAGGCATTATGGGGTGTCCTACGTATCTTGGTAACTATAGGAATTAAAACCCACATATATCATTAGAAATGTTCCATTTTACGTCATAAAAAATGACTTATATGGGTTCTCTAGAACACCGAGTATTTAAGCTCCATCTCTAGAGGGATGTCCTATATATCCTACGAATAGAGAGAATAAAAGTTGTTGTAGATTATTCATTTTTAGGATTATATATCAAGTTTATCCCTATCATTTTAGAGACTCATGGTGTGGATGATATGATTATCACACCTTCCTAAGATCACATGAGACATGCTAAACATGAGAAACAAGAGGCCACAAATGATCATTTCATTGCTCATGACATGGGGATTATGATTTACGATTCCCCATAGATGATTTATCGTCGAACTCGATTCTTAGAGAGATGTCCTATGTATTCTCATTATAACAGGAATCAGAGTCCTCACCATTCAATTGATTTTGGGCATACACAATGAGGTGGCCCATACCATTATAATGTAGATTTCATGATCATTAAAACTCCCTAATCCCATGTCATCCTCGGTCGTTGTGAGAAACAATTGATGGAAAGTAATCATAGTAATTTCTTTGAATAAGGGTCTTAGATTCTGGCATTTCCCTGGATGTTTAACATGGATCTCAGAAGTCGGTAGATGTGGATTATATATACTAAATATATTTGGAATTAGAGTCATCGTATTTCCCTTTATATTGGGTCTTATACACTGGGGAAACCGATATGACCTGACCTTCTTGTTTGGAGGGTGTCGCATGAACCAGAAGAATTTTCCTAGAAACCATCACATGATGAGGATGGTTGGTTCTAAGAGTCAATTCCTAACCTGGATAGCTTGACTAGGAGGTATTTATTGATCTACATGACCTTCCCTTGTGTCATTCGCAAGAGTTTATTTGACACATATAGAGGGTTTTTCCATATTAAGAATGAGATAGCTCCGAGTATGTCACATATCTTAGATAACATCCAAGGAGGTTATCACAAGACCTAGTCAACATGTCTAGAGGGTGTTGCAGGTCTTGACTGACTTGTCCAGAGGCTATTGAGAGAGCTCAGTTTTCATGCCAAGGTGTAGTCATGAGACTTGACTAACAGGAGCATGCACCATTATATGAGATAGGCAATGTATCTGAAGGACTTTTCAAGGTTTTAGTGGTAGGTATAGAGGGTATCGTGAAATAGAATTGGTGTTCCCAATGGGATTGTATGACTTTTTTCGACATTCTTGAAGGATTTTTCATGTCACAAATAGCATGCTGAAGGAGCATTGTAAGATCTAGGTGATGTGTCCTGGTACCATCACGTTTGTTTGGATTACTCACACGAAGTGCATGAGGGAAAAAATATTTCCTTCACTTACGTCTCCCCCTTTTAATTTTTCATCAAATCCCTTTTATTGTGAATGTCATTGGTATGTTCAATATCAGTTTATCTTGAGTCTTCCATGATTTGGGGGGATATGTTGTATGTTATTCTCACACCTTTCCAGTAGTCCCTCATGTTATATATGAATGGTCATGTGAAGTAACTTATGTATAGTGCATGATTTCTCTAATTGTTCATTAGTATATCACCTAAAGGAAGATTTAATAGTTATTAGATTACCTGCTCTAAGAAGTATGCTCTATCCCTTTCTCCTAAGAGTTTATATGCAGAGAGTTGAATCATCTAGAGTCTAATTTTTTTCATGTTGGTGTAGGGTATTAATAATAACTTCCACCCTAGTTTTTTAGCACTTTTCATGGTGTATCTATAAAGATTACAGGATAGAGTCATCAAAGGGCTCTAGTGATACATGGATTTGCGAGTCTCTACAATAGACTACTATGAGGGAATCACCTAATTTTAAATGATAGTGAGTCTCTTGGTCAATGCTTCCTTTATTGTGATATTTCAAATATATGTGGACTCACTGAATCATGATGGTATATCGAGGAACTTATTTATTTCCATGTTGACATATAAAAGGGTCTTAGTGAGATCTATGTACCTGTTGAAAGGCATCCATGAGATTCTCTATGAATTTTTTGGGGATTTCCGCATGACAAGAATGGTTTTTCATGGTGAGTGTCATGGGACCATGTGATGAACTTCCATAACATTTCATGAGCATATTCTGACCATGAGTTCCTTCCATATCCTCCCTATTTATCTCATTTTTTATTTCCCAAAGGCTTGGAGGTCTTGAAAAATTTAGTGATTAATTTCAAGGACAACTAACTCTTTTTCAGTGATCATCATGTGACCAATTTGGGTCATATGGGGGTTCATGATCACTTCAAAAAAAATCCATCTATTTTTCCTTAGGCCACAAAAGGGGAGAAAAGGTTGCCCAAACGTATCCAATTATTTCTGTGAAATGAGGATAACAATTTAAAGGGACTCATCAAGATGATGTGGACGTGTATAAAGGGATTCATAGTGTCTTACATATATATCTAGGGGTGCACCACATGTCTTTCAGTGACCACAAGCAGCTCCTGTCTCTTCCCTTTTTATCACATTTTTTATATGACAAAGGCTCAGAGGGATTTAAATTTTTTTTGGATGTTGTAAAGAATAATTACCATTCCCATCAATTATAAGTTTCATGAACATTATGATCACTAGGGGCCTCCACCTTTTGGTCATACTTCCTCCCATTTATAAAGTATTTTCAGGATGGATATCCAGTTTCTGGTCACCGAAAACCCATGTGGTCTAGGGGAACTCCTCCACATACAATCTGCATGGTTACTGGTTTTTTAGATAACCTTCATAAAATAATAGGGACTCATTGAAAAGGGGGATTTGGGGGATCCTCCATAGGTTATGTAATGGGCATTGAGACTTCATGATAACATATAATGGTCATCTGATTGCAATTATGTTAAGGGTTATCATGATCTATCAGTCTCAAACATCTTCATTTTTCTTTTCTTTTGTGGAGGAAATAATACCCATATTCAGTTATTTCTTCACTTTTGAATTTTACAATGCTTATTTGGTGGGAGTCATCAAATTCCACTCTTAGGAGAAACATTCGTGGGGATTAGGGCTTGGTTTTAAGGAAATTAAATACCTTCCAGAGTCTGGTAGTGTCCTGAATTAGTGCCTCATGTGAGTTTTGGTCTACCACGTGATGCCTGGTATTCCATGAAATTCCATATATATAAGAGGGGGTGGAGTGCAATTTATTCCACCAATCATCACATATATAGACCACTCTCACAAATTTTTCTCTTAGGTTCTCATCTAGTCAAAATATAAACCCTACTTCAGTAACTGTTTTTAGACTTCAACCAGGAGGTACTAAAATGGTCTTGTGGGTTTCACAGGGTCGGATTGTTTGATCATTTGATTCAAACAATTCACATAACCATGATCAGGCCATGCCTCCACAAGTATCAAAAGGGTTCATATGATCATAAGATTCCCTATGGAGATTATAAAACCTATGAGTTCACTAGATATCAAGAAATTCACACATCCTTTATGAGATTCAAAAATGACTTATTGATTCCTATGATGCACATGACACCATTCAGACTTTAATGCTTTTATTATTAATAAGATATTATATTCTATTTTTCTAACATGTGCCATATAATTATATTTTTATGGATTCTGGTTCTCTTCAATCTTATCATATGCTCTCAAATAAGTAAGGAAATGAATTAATACCTTGTCCTGATGCTATAGTGGTTACCATAGACCATTATTTCTGCTGTTTTATAAGGTCAAACTAGAATATCCTGACATCAGTGATGAGATTAAGGTTCTACAAATATCCTCAGTCATAATTTTTTCCTCTTTATGTTTTTGGCCTTACTAACTGTACTTACATCGCTCCACTAAAGTCATAATTTATACCTTTATCATGGATTTAGAAAACCCATAACACCTTCCAAGCATATATTTCCTTACTGGGATTATTTATCTCTTAAGAGGACCATGAAGATGGTCATATACTGACATTTATGCACATAAACATTGATAGGACTAATTGTATGCCTGATGAGGATATCCATATGTATCGATAATAATATTGAAACACACTTATAATGAAAATATCGGATGGAATAACAACTAGGATTTCTGATTTGGATGTTTCTATGGTTTGGATTGGGGAGGTCCTTTGTGGGTCCAGTATATTTCTTCTTAATTTTTTAACATGTTGAGGGATATCTGGATGTATGAAGCTATTTGGATGTCTCGGGAATTTACCTTCAATAATAAATGTCAGATGACAGAGTTATACATTCATTAGATCCAAAATTCAATCACATTTAACCTTATGCATGGAGATGTGGGCATCCGTCTTTGGTATGCGGAGCAGATATTTGGTGAATCGATATTGGGTGGCATGTTTGATGAGTTATTTCCTCCAAAATCATCCAGGGATGATGTGACAAAGACCCCTCATTTGACTCGAGAGCTGATTAAGATGGTAGAGAAAGACCTTCCAAATGGGGTGCTTCCTGGAGAGAATATCCCTATCAAGACATGGGTGGAATCCTTTATCAAGAAAATTGGTTCTAAAGTAGAAGAAAAAAGAGAAAAAGAATTTGTTATGAAGGATTCAAGTGGTGCACCGAGTGCTTATTGGCCCACAATTGAGGAAGGGATGTTTAAGGAATAGGGATGGGAGGTTTTCCATAATATCAACTGATCCATTCAATTAGTTAGTTTTCCAACCATATACCCGAGTAGGCACTTACTTCCCATAAAGGAGAAAGCTGTATTTAGAGTTTTCACTTTCCTAGTCATGTCCTATATGGTAGGGGGAGTGTATCAGGCTGTCTGTCTCTATGTTGGACAAAATATACCACCTTCTACACCATGTTTATAAGGTTAATTCCCCCTATATGATTTTGGACCCTTCAACATATTATGGGGTAGGATAGGATCTCAGATGAGTGGATACGAATATCAAAAAATTTAGGATATTCTTGATAATCAATTCGCACCATACATGGAGTGTATCTGCAGAGTGAGACCTATCCCACTGAAAGTATATGATGTTAAAGATAATATAAAATACTATGATAATTTCACATTTATAACATTCAGTCCAGTACTAACATGTGATGTTATTGATAGTGGTGTGACCAGTATTGATGCATGAGCTTATAGGGTGTCGCTTCACAAAGGAGTTCATTCCACCCATATTGATATAGGAATCATCTTTGAGTGGTTTTCACCCTGGCAGTTCAGTCTCTAGTTATTTTGTGTTGAATCCATATGTCCCCACACTATCGATGTTCAATCTGATGATAATATGATGGTATATGTCCAATTTTGGATGATTTTTACCAGGGAGGATATTAGTGTGAGGATAAACCTCCATCTGCATAATGTGCTAATCATTTTATCTTATGAATATTCATAGATTTGGATTCACTCATATCCTAGTGGGAAAATTTCCCAATTAGAAATTGAAGCTTTCTAACTATTAGATAAAGAGAAAAATCCCAGTCCTGGTAAAAAATTGAATTAAAAAAGGTCAGTAGCCCCAGTAGCACCTCACATGGAAATTAGTCACTTACCATTAACTAAAGAAGAACCAAATACCACAGTTACAATGAATGAGGCAACATGGGGTGAAGTTATTCCTAATCCTTTATTCCCTATTTCGACTCAACATTGGGCAATTTGGATGTTTTGGTATTCATAAGCTGATCTATGGAGTTTATTGGAATCCAAAGAGGTGATTTTATATGGTTTTTCTTTTATCACTACACCTCATGGAATCAAATTTAAATACTATTATAAGGAGGAAAATTCCTTTCTTTGAGAACTTGATGTGTTTTTGGAGAGAATCAGGGGTCATCTATTTTACTCCTTGTTGGTTCACCAATTAGTCACCTCAGGACACTTCAATTCATTTTTGGAAAACAAGGCTACCCTATCACAAAAGAAGGGGTATGCCTTGGATTATTGCAGTTGTTAAGGTTTTATAGTATTATTTCATCTATATAGACATCCCTTTTATGTTTTGATGTAGTGGGTGGCTGTTGAAGACCATCCTATCATGACTTCCCAAGAATATACTCCCCATGGTACAACTATGGGAGAGGGATTTGGTGATCAATATGTAACTGATGATGAATTGTCCAAATGTTGATTGACATAGATGAGGGTATCAGTTTCCACTGGTAAATAATCATTTTGAGTTTTGAAACCTTATGGAGGTCCCTCCTTGGAAGGGAAGAAGAAGTAGAAAACAAAACGATCTACACTTCCATATCCTTCCTCTTTATGATGCTCAAGTTAGTGTGGAACTTTATTTTTCTATCATCTTGGCTCATCCTATTATAACATCCGAATTTGTTTAAAAATAATAGGTCCTTATCAAAATCGGTTAAAAAATCATGTGACCTTTTATGAGTATGCAGACATGCATCTGATTGCTTCAAAAGACCCTTTGCTTTTGGAGCTGACTTGTTAGGATGTGGTGGTAGATAGGGTGTTGACTTAATCATTCACTTCTCCTTATATAAATGCTTCATTGATTATACCATTCGATCCAGTGTGGGTGGGAAAGCATTTGGATAATCCTGATATAGGTAGATATTTTTCTACCACATTAGCATCAATGGAAGCGAGTTTTGATGAAGGAATATACATCCTCAAGAATGGACCCCTTATTTGTTGGTTTCATGTTTCTTGATATTTTTATTTTGTTACTAAAATCATTAAGGATGATGGGAAGTGTGATTTTTGGAAAAGGGGTCATAAGGGACACAAGGATGCTCATCACAACATGACATTACTTCTTCTCCAAAGGTCGGGTTTGGGGAAGTAGATCTCTCTAGTGATGCGACAAAGAAAGGTATGATTCTATACTTCATCATATCTACCGATTACCTAGTGATACCAAATTATTCATCCTAAAGATAATGAGACAATGTTTGTTTTATTATACAATCTTCACCCTGAAATCTGGTGGCTTTAGTTCCTACTCAACTGGGGGTTCGTCCAACTGAATATAATAGTGCGAATGTGGGCTCCCTCCTCTCATCATTAATGACCATGAGTACAACTATTTCCTAAGGTGGTCAAGTCCCAACATACATTATGGTTTCCAAAATGGGTCTAGGTGAGGGTCCCTAGTCTTCATTATTCTATCAATAAATGAGGCAAATCATATGGAAGGAGATATGGGCCTTAGTTCCAAGAACCCCCTTGGAGGTGTTGACGGATCGGTTGGGTGAACATCAGTTTATGTTTCCTAACCTTCGTTATGATGTCTATGATTACTCCACTAATCATACTCAGGAAATGGAAGTAATTTCTTTGAGAGAAGAAAATAGTTCCCTTGAATTGATGGTGACTGCTATTGAGGATTCCTCTTTAGTGAAGAAAAATTGGGATGAGGATGTTATGGAATCCTCCTATCATGTAATATAGGTAGAGACTTATAGGGATATAATCTATGTTGTGAAGGTTGAAATAGACTGTTGTCAATATGAAATTGGTCTTCATCAGTCTTATATTAATTGTATTCAAGTAGATTTATCCCAATTTCGACATGTACTATAAATATTAGAAAAGACATTATTGGAGAAATAAAGAATTCATGATGTGGTAGAGAATGGTCATATTTAATACATTTCCTGAAAAAATGGGTTACAATAGGATCTCTAGGAAAAAACTAAATCCGCATACCAAATGCAACAATCTGGGGCTTACCGGGATTCGAGAATTTCAGATCTTATGAAATTTTATTATCAAATTATCTAATAGATCCATAAACTTGTGATATTTCTTAGGATTATATCTCTATGGGAGACTCAAATATGTAGATATTCCTCATGTTGCATGTTTGTTTTTCACTGAACTAACTTTATCAGAATTTATATATGTTTTCCTATTTTTCCTTTTATTTATCTAATGTATGAAATTTTATTATTTCCAGTGTTCGGTGGATCACCAATGATACTCATCCATTGATTTACATTGAACGAAAACAAATGCCTAGAATTGAATGTTTAAATTATAACTGATTCCCTCTAAGAGATTCTTATAAATTCTCTCTATCATGAGATTCATTATTGATAATATTTTCTAGCTATCTTGAAATCACCTTATTTGAATACGGATCATCAGACTAGGTGATAATTTCTAAAGGATGAGTTATTTATATTTTCACCAAAAGTGATAAGATTTTCTAGAGAAGATCGATCATATTAAGACTATGTAGTGGACCTCAGAATACTTCACATGATAAATACTTACCATTATCTTTATATTAGGTTATTTTAGCTTAGACCATCTATAGATTTATTTTAAGGTCATTTATCTTGAAACTTTTGTCACATTAGTTTGAGGTTATTTATCTTGAACCTTCTGTTGCTTTAATTTAAGGTCATTCAACTCAAAACCTCTATCATTTTAGTTTAGGGTATTTTAGCTAAACCCTTCTATCAATTTAGTTTATGGTATTTATCTCAGACCCTCTATCGTTTTAGTTTAGGGACTTTTAGATCCGACATTCTAATGATTTAGATTAGGGTCTTTTAGCTTGGACTATGTATATGATCATGGGATATGGTGAAGACATACCAGGAATGACTAAAACAATATGAGGTTCCAGGTTGTACCATGGAGTTGATGAGGCTCATGAGGGTCAAAATTCCCTTTCTTTCATAGTGACACATTTCGATGATGGAAATATGATAATATGCAGGAGATGTAGGTATATATTTATAGTCAAGAAAAGGGTCTCTTGATGAATGGTATCCTTTCCAAGGGATATGGAAGATTTATGGAATTAATATGTCTAAGGGAGAAATGACAAGAATATTAGTCCTTCATGGATAGTTGGAGTGGGGGTGATATAAATCATAACCCAAAATCATGAGTCTAAGAATATGGGATGGGGAAGACATTTCGGGTTTGTCCCACAACATTTTTAGTTGTTTGGTTCCACCTCAATATTATTGGGGCTCGCAAGGATTATAATCTCCTCTCTTGTAAGGAGGAAATTCTTTTAGTTGGCAGCTTAAATCCATTTTTCATCGATAACATGGCCATGCAATGCTATTTACACTTCTTTCCAAGGGTCACAATAGATTTGTGAATAATAAAAATTATAGATGACAAAGTTGGTTATGGAAGGAATGCTATCTAAGAAGGGTTATAGAACCCTAGGGAAACCAAGATATTATGTTTTGAATCCCATTACTGACAACAATAGGTTTCAAATCATGAGGTGTGGGCCATCAAAGGGTTGAGAATGAAGTGTTTCATTTCTTCAATGATATAGGGTATAAAACATGGTGATGTAATTTTGATGATTTCAGATCTTCTTGAATACTCTGGAATATATATTGTAAATCATAGTCCAATGTGTTCAATTTTTTAGGAAGGTATGGGGCTGTCACATTGGGGATATCTTAAAAAACTATCAGTTTCTCAGTTCCACCATGATGATGCCATGCACACAAGATTCATAAATCTATTTATATCAGACCAAGATTTCCCCAATTGGAGGGTCTAATGCCTTCTACATCAATAGCATGGTCATGTAGTGAGATCTCTTTTCTTATTCAGTGGTAATGAATGATTTGCAATGACCCGAGATGCTTTAAATCACAAAGCATTCCTTATGGAAAATGAAATATCCAAGAAGGTATTGATAACCCTAAAAGTTGTTCCACCACATTGAAAACATATTCTCAGGGATAGGAAATGTGAAAAACCATTGATATAACTTTTTTATGGACTAGGGGGTCCAATGATTATAGATTGGATTTTACCAGGGCTGTAGAGAAGAACCTATGTGGTTTATGCCTTTTATTTATGCCCAAATGATTTCCTAACCTCTAGAGATACAGATTATAGAGAGAAAGGACATGAATTTTTATCAGGCCTCCTTTATGGGTTTCAAGCTAACAAGTGTTTCATCTCGTTCACTAGTATTCTAATTTCTTGTGATTTGAATCATTATAGGATAGAGTTTAAAGTTATACATCTTTGAACAAAGCATGAACAATTTAAATTTATGACTCATAGGGACCTAATATGGTAAATGTTACACAAGATCCTAATTAGGATATCAAGGGTCAAGAGTACTTCCAAATACTTCTGTAAGTTAGGTGTAAATGTTTTAAATCATGGAACAAATTTCAAAGATCATAAGAAATGATATGGTACAAGCATACCAGGTATGTCCCGTAACACCCTAATATGTTCAGTTCTACCTCGATGATTTCGGGGATCATGATAATTGGAAGGCCCTTTATATTGGACCATGATGAAACCGATTTGTGGATCTAAAAACCTTCTGCATCAATAACATGGACAACCGAGAGAGATATTTTTTCATTTTCAAGGGTAATTAATGGCTTACATCAATTTGAGGCATACAAAACATGAAGTGTGTCACATGGAAGGATTTGAAATTAGAATATTTTAGAGGGAAACCATAATTTGGTTGATTGAGGTACATCCCTTGTGGTCCTTCGATAAGGAATGAAAAATGGGTGATGGTCTTCACAATTTGTCTTCACGTAGTTGGGATTCTTTTTGTTCAGTTTTAATGTCATGCAACCAAGATGTTTTCCTTACAGTTTAAATTCAAGTGGTAAGGATGTATTCCCATGTAGTTTATCATCACGTGATAAGTATGTTTCCCATGAATTTTAACATCATTCAATAAGGATGTAATTCTATTAAATTGATCATTATGTGGTAAGGACATTGATCCCCCAATGTGAAATGGTGGAATATTGGCTGGGACCATGAATAGAATTAAGTGTGTCACTACATATCCCATGGTGATTGGAATCAAGACATACATATTTCATTAAAGTACCATGCATTTAATTGTCACGAAGAAAGGAAGATTACAGACTGATGTGAAAAGTGTTAATATTATGGCTGGGCCTGAATATGGATGTTTAGACATCACTACTTATCTCATGAAAAATGAGAATCAATACTTAGGTATTTCTTGAAATCCCATACTGTTTAACATCATGCGGTGAGGACAAAGGCAAAATGCCATTAATTGATGGAAATATTAGAGAAGGGCCCAGAGGTGGAAGTCTAAGTGACACTTTGTATCTCATGAGATTGAGAATAAAACCACATATAGTTATGCTGATCCATATATTTTACCATATTTCGGTGAGAACTGATGGAATGCCTTTTAAGGTTTCATATTCAGGACCACGATAAACCTGTTGAAGCTGATATGCCTTGTTTTTATGGGGAAATCACTGCTAAAATTCCCAATCCCACATGATCTAATCTTAGTGTGATAAAAAAAGAATGTAAAGGGATCCATGAAGAGGCATTTAGGAGCAGGACATGTGAATTTTGTATCATGTGGTGGATTGATGAAGATATGGGATCAAGGAATCCTAATGTATCAATTTTAAAATGAATATCAAGCCCTAAATTATTCTACAGAACATTGAATGTTATCATCATGCGAAAAGGGTGTGGGTGAATTGGCCTGAATGAAGAAAGAAATTATTGACATATTCGATTTTATGTAATGAGGTAAGGACATTGGGTCACCTTCCATCTAGGGTCGAGTTCTAGATCCATGCAGTTTTACATCATACGGTATGAAAATTTGACCACCTAAAGTGAGAGGAATGTAATCCTATGGATGGGCCCAAGGATAGAGATTTGGGTGTCAGTACATTTCCTGTGAGAGAAGGAATAAATCCACACATATTTCTCAAATAACCTTGGTATTTTAATGTCATGCATCATGGATGATCTATGTGTAGTTTAATGTCCTGTGGTCATGATAGGTTTGTATAGTATAAGGTCATGTACTCCAGACGAATTAAATGCCTTACACTGATGTGGATTCACTTGATGATGATATCTTTTGCAATGTATTTCTTCATAAATCTCACTTTTTGTGGGGCTGTGACACGTTCCCCATCCACGGTGGAAAGCGAATATGCTCCATTATGATAAACCTTATGTATTACATAAGTTGCTTCCCTCATGGGTTCCAATTTTTTGGTCTTCATTACCTACATCATTAGGGTTATAAGGGCTAGCACCAGTTCTCCTTATCGGAATGAATGAAGGTGAAATTTTTTATTAAAGGCTCGTGCTATCCAATTCCGATGAAACACTAGGTTGTGAAATGTGTTCAATTTTTTTCACATCTATCCATTGCAATTCATCTTGAAACATTTTCAATTTCATATCATCTGAGATATTCCCACAAATGGTTCTTTTGAGTGAAGGAATATGGACTTCTATGTGTAATGTTAGCTCACTCCCATACACCAATGAGTATGGAATTTCCTATGTGGTAGTACAGGTGGTGATACAAAAGTTCCATAATGTATGGAGGAGTTTATCCATTCAATACTTCTTGCCCTTGTACACTATTTTATGGAGTATGTTTGATATATTCCAATTAAAGGGGTCAATCTATCAATATTCTTCTATATGATAGTGGGATGATTTAGTGGACTTGATATTATACGCTGGGTATAACTTTTTCAACTCATTGGAATAGAAATTGGTTCCATTTTCTATCAATATTGTGTGAGGGAATCTAAACCTAGTAATGAAATGGGACTTAAAAAAGCTTGTAATATTATTTATTCTGACTTCCTTGAGGGGTATTTCCTTATCCCATTTGTAAAAGAAGTCATTAGTTTTAAGGATATACTTGAACATCTTTTCTATGGGTACATGATATGACTCCACAAAATTCATCTACCAAACAGAAAAGGGACAATAATATTTAGTTGTATGTAGAAATTTTAGGGGTTTATAGATGATGTTTTCATGAATCTGGAAATCAAGACATTTTTTAAGAATTCCACCCAGTTTGGTATCATGTTTTTCTAGTAGTATCTCATCCTCCTAATTTGGTGGGATAGTCTGGTTCCCGATTTATAGGAACCACAAGAGCCTGTATGGAATTCTTACATGATGGAAAAATTTTACCATTATGATATGAACTTGAGAAGAATTTCTTCAAATCTATATTTCTAGATCATTTTTTCACATTTGGAGCATCCTAAAGAGTGATGTTTTCTATTCAGTGTCAAATTTTTTCTCTTCTGGCATGATCTGTTGGGTGAATCCCATTCTGAAGATAACCAAGTATGGACTCTATCCATCAAAGAGTGACCATTGATTAATCATAATCTGGGGAGGTGACGACCTATTAAATATATTCTATATTGAATATGATGATTGATGAGATAATTCTTTGATGTGTGATTCAAAATGCTTCTTCCTCCTAATCAGGTTCGTCCATTATGACAACTTCATTTTCTAGTGCATCGTCACGAGCATTCTGGGATTGGGGAACAAGATACAATATTGGATCAAAAGGGAACTATTCTATAAATTCCATGACTTAGCCAGTGGGGGACCCATTCTTACTTTTTAATGGAATATTCACCAATGATATCCTTTATCACTAATTATGAATCCCCCATGAAATTAAGGTAGGCTATGTGAAGCTATGAGGATATTTCCCACACAATGATGAGGGATTGGTACTCCACCTCATTATAGGTGCAACCTTCAGAAAATTTAAAAGAGTAGGGAAAAACTTCTTTGTATGGAGAGACTAATAAAATCCCAAGAATAACCTAGTTTGGATAAAGGTTTTCCATTCTTGTTCCTATAGGACTCTGAGATATTCCATCAATGTACATCTCCCATGTCTATGGAGTGTCATGGGAATAAAATACCTCTTCATTTGAGAGCTTGGGGTATTTTGGATCATTATTCAGTGCATGATCTACTGCAAGGAAATCATCAAACAATTTACCTTTCACATACTTCTATGATATGAACAAGATGTCATATTATTCCATAATAACTACCCATCAATCCATGTACCCATTCAATAAAGTGCATACAAGTATGTTCTTCAATGGATACATAATAGAGACTAGATGGTCATTATGTTACTACATGTAGTGCCTCAGCTTTTAAACAACAAATATGATTGAAAGGTAGTACTTTTCGACATCAGAATATCT
The DNA here is from genome assembly GCA_963277665.1 of Viscum album. Taxonomy (NCBI): domain Eukaryota; kingdom Viridiplantae; phylum Streptophyta; class Magnoliopsida; order Santalales; family Viscaceae; genus Viscum; species Viscum album. Next base: position 2,126,645,780 of record OY728140.1, read on the forward strand.
AGTCTCGGTACCTAGCATCATCTAACTGAGGTAGTAGATACGATTATTTCTCCCATCATCTTTTTCCTATGAGGGGAGGGCACCCAATGAGAATTCCATGGTGGCCACATATAAGATGAGTGGCCTACCTTCCACCAGAGGCATCAAAACCAGTTGGTAGTACAAATACCACTTGATATTTTTGAAGTATAGTTTAAATTGGTCATCCTATTGGTAGGGGATTTACTTCATCCTTATCCTTGTGAAAGGGAGAGATTTTCTGGCCCAATTGGATATTAAATTCAAAATATAGGTGAGGTTCCCATGGATTCATTTTAGTTATTATTGATTTATGGGGGTGACATTACAATATAAATACTAGTATTTTCTTGGTTGAGATCAATTTCACAGTGGAATACAAAAAATACAAGAAAATTCTCTAATTTTACCCCAAAATCACACCTTATAGGATTCATCTTTAGATTATACAGTCATAACTTGTCGAAGATTGTACAGATATTCATGATTTTATAACATCGCTGTCAGAATTTAACCACTAGGTCATCAACATAACAGTTATCAATATTTACAAATAATGGATTAATAATATGATTCATAGACTGTTGATTTGTGGTTCCAGTATTCTTTAATCTGAACGACATGACCTGATATTATAAGATCCCTTGAGGAGCTCTGATGGTGGTAGTTTCTTTATCTTTGGGGGTCTTCGTTATGTGATGATTCCATGAGTACCTGTCGATGGTATAAAATTATTTGAATAAAACATTTACATCAATCAATATTTTTGTGACCAGTAATGGTAAATTGTTCTTAGGGAAACACTGATTAAGGTCTCTAAAATCAATGAAAACTATAATCTTCCAGTTATTTTTCTTGATGGGGACGATTATGGAAATCCCTATTGTGTATTTCACTTCATGGACATAATTGGCTCTGAATAACTTTTTGGCTTCCACCTCTTCATTAGTGGAATGACAGGGGTGCATCCTCCTGGACAACCGTTTAAAGCCTCGATGCTCATCAGGCAGTTTGAGATGGTTCTTAGCCACATTTGATTCAATATCAGAATTTATCTATAGTTACAGGTTAAAACATGTTGAGGCTTAATTATAAATGAGATTCACGTCTCATACTCTTAAAGAGGCATGAAATCATCAAACAGAGTAGTACACTTCTCTTATTATATTCCTAGATTTACTTTTCTAAGCTCATCTATAGTGGAAGAGACACATTCCTTGAATACTGAAGGGTTATTTATGAGTTCATTCTCATCCTCTTCTATTTTTGATTTTGGGAAGAAATTTTTAGGTGAAGACAAAAATATTGGGTCTTCTACATTGTAATCAAGATGATGCAGGCAATTATAAGAGACATCATCATCCCTTTACGTCTGAGACATCGCAGAGAGATATCATTGCAAATTTTTTACATTGTTAATAAGGACAAGAGGGGATTGGATCTCTATAATTAGATATACTACTTCAAACATGCTTAGGGGAGTATATAATCATCATTTAGTATACTCCAAGGTTTCATAGGGGCAATCCTTAAGGAATTAGGAGCTATAAATAGTATACATTAATCTGCTATTGGTTTCTTGCCTCCCTTTTTGTAGAAATATACTTTAATATATGTGGATATATTTGTTTCAAAGGGGGTGTTGTCACCATGTAGTATGTTGACCTTTCAATTGATGGGGTAATTTAAACATTAATGGAATGTTTATGTTACCTCCATGTTGACATGGATCCAAGGCCTACCGAGTAGGACATTATATGTGGTATCTTAACGTATATCCATAAACTCAACATCATATGTGAGTCACACAAATTGAGATTATAGTTTTATCATTATGAGAATTCTTTTCTCACATTTATCATACCCACGAATAGCCAAATTTGTAGGGGATAAATACCCATCTCTATATACCAAACATCTAAAAATTCGAACTAGGATGAGATTAATCCCATATACATTATCAATCAACAACCTTTGGACATTGACATTATCATGTCTTCCTGAAATGTATGAGGGCCAGATGTGCCCTTGGATGGCCACTTCTTAATCTTGATCATTTAATGAGATAACAGCATGAAAGTCTGAGGACATAGTCTCCTCTCAATAGACCTTGGCTATAGTGACTCCTATCTCGAATTCAAATGGGATCTAGAGGGATTCAACAAGTGCCTCCCTTAGTTATTTTGAAAGGAAGAGCACATCGAGTATTGAGATCTCGGTTGGGACTACAACTATCTATTTTAGAAAATTTTACTTTTTTACCAGATGTCGGTGCTTCCTAACATAGGGATGATCCTGGGAATGTTGTTCAGGAGATGATGTATCTGAGGTAGATGAACATATAATTTTTATAGAGGTTGAGGGAGTAATTTCTACCAGTGGTGAAGGTCACACCGACCTTCTCCATTGTATGGTTTGATTGGATTGAATTCCCACTAAGTGGTGATGAAATACAATTAGATACAGGTGACTGCTAGAGGTATTTGAAGCACATCCTTTCACATTTTGAACCTATTGGAGTTCTTTCAAATGATTCTTAACTTTATATATGTACTCTATGGGTATCTAATATGAATATTGAGTCCAACCACATATTCTCTATCCATGATATCCTTAGTTTTGGAACATGTGGCCTCATGTTCCCTAATTATGTGCAGGAAAACCATATTCGAAAGCATATTCATCATAAAAAATGGGTTTTCTAAGTGAATCTCATTTACCGAGTCAAAGATGAGTTATTCATCTAATGAGGATTTTATTTGGTGGGTTGTTTCCTCTCCTTCATATGTTTTAGGGAAGAAATATGCAAGATATTGGGAATTCATTGGAGTAGAATATGAATCCTCCTCCTTTAGATCTTCCTACTTCCAATGGTCACAACAACCTTTGGGAAGAACATATAATGAATCCTTCTTGGGTGTTGGAGGTTTATTCAATCATAAAAACTATTAATTGGGAGCAGTGTGAGCTCAATCAAATGTTTTTCAAGTCATCTAGCTATTAAAATTTTGCGTATGCCTAGTCATAACTTTATACCAATCATCATCTTTTTCTGACCAGATGATGGTTATGCAAGCCACATACTATGAGGAGTTATTTAGTATCACCCATCCAAAGTCTACCATTCCTTGAAGGACTTATTTTAAGATGAATAAGTCCTCTATATTATGACTAAACCTTCTATGGTAAGGAAAGTGGTCAGGATGGTCTGTGAGGTTGACATCCTTATGATTTCTGCGATGTGGATGTTTGATCAGGTTATTATCTATAGATGTTAGGAAATAACTATGGAATTGTTCATTTCATAAGGAGTTTACTTTGTTAATATGATACTCAAAATTAGAGATACCCTGATTACTCTTCCCTTCTAGGAAATGGATATTTTGTGGTTTTAGCTACTCAACAAGAGGTTATGGGTGTTTTGGGAAATGCCTGGTTTCTTGGAAGGGTAAATCTATAGGCTTGAGAGTGAAATATTCATCTTATTCTATGCCTAGAGTTTTCTTCTTGTACCATGGGCATGATTTGAGACATGGATCGAGTTATTTAGATAGCATATTCAACACATTATTCTATTTCATTGAACTCTCAGAACCAACCTAGATATTTCATTGGGATTAGTGGAATCTACAACTAAGTCCTGATATTTCTAGAACATATTTCTATCAGTTTCTCTTGTGAAAGGGGGATGATGAGTTAATAGACTAAAACTTTCATGATTTATAGGAAACCAATAACCCTCTCATTCTCATATTTTTTTCAATTATTCCAATCAAAGATCGTTGTTTTTCTCAATGTTGAATAGAACTGAGAAAGGAACTAATGATTAAGGTCTTCCCATATTGTAACAAATCTTCCTGGAAGATTGTTGTGCCATACGAAGGCTGGTCCCATCAGATTATGCCTAAAACACCTCAACTCTTTTCCTCCTTTTAATCTTGATGGACCATCATTGGCCCATAATGGGATATGATGTGTGTGTGATTTTGTTTAGTGACACGTGCACCGTAAAATTTAGATAAGGTAGGGTTGCTGATTTTGGGTGGAGGTAAAGTATCATCCACTAATTTGGGATATAGATTCCTTTCATGAAGTAGAGGTCCACATTTCCCTTCCACGACTTCCATTTGATTATCCATGGACTCAATGACATTAAGAACAATGGAGGCACTACTATTGGAGTCACCTCTTCTCTATAGGGAGTAGATGGGGGTGGTCCCACATTTATCTCATATTGATTCTCATTTTTTCTTTTTACTGAATGGTTACCCTAAAAATTGAAAGGCTGTCGCAGAAACAGAGGGGAATAATAATAATTTTCAACTTCCTCATCTATATAGAATAGATTCCTAGATACATATCTAGTCTGATGCTCAGATACCACTATTTCTGGAGGATAGGAAATGTGAGGGGGTATTCATATTTTCCTAAAGATGATACCCGACAAGATTATTGAACCTAATTAGCTCCTCATTGAGTTGCCAGAGAGCCCATATTTCACTCTCATATTATGACAATTATTCCTATAGGGAAGGAAATTTAGTTCTTCTAGTCTATGATTGGATGTATTAATACCTTTCAGTTTTTATTTGATAGTATTCTACAATAGTGGATGCAATTTTTTATTCAGTGGTTGAAAATTTTGAAGCCTTCTTTGGTTCTGACTGTATGCAACCTTACTTAGTGCTTCAAAATTAACCTCCTCCTGGGGTATATTTTCCACATCTTGGACCTCTGTTTTTTCATCTTGATCGATGTTTTCCATGTTGATAGTGAAGAAATTCATAGAGGAATATTGGGTAATGGATGTTGTACCATTACTTTCAACATAATAGGATAATTTTTTACGTCCATCATGAAGGATGTTATTTGAACCCCTGGCCATGTTATTCCATTTTGTCTTATGACACCAATGGGGTCTGATTTCCTTTTCTGTACTCTCCTCCCATATCATCCTATGAACAATTACTTTTATGGAGTTTCTTATTATGTTTTTCATATGGGTATCGACCAGTAGTGGTTTGTCTTGTGGTTTGGGGAATAGGTGGGACACCAACTGTGGATTTTTCCATCCCAACCTATAGATGGATGATTCTCTTTGTGGGGATAATCACGATGAAAATAACCTTATCCATATGTGGTGGGGGTCATATAGGGTCTCCATTGGAACTGATTTGTCCTATTGTTAAGGGCACAATGACTGTAGTCAAGGACATGATGATTCCCATTACATACATAAAGATATAAACTTTCTCAACCTAGTGGGGTGGGGGTGATATGAAATCATCACTGATTATGCTAGAAGCCTCTCAGGGGATGATGAACCTGGAGATGGTGATTGAGGTATAAATTCCCCCAGCCCATCTGAATGGTGTTCACATGTAGTTTCCAAGGGTATATCATGGATCCTATTAGAAATTGATTATATGAGGGGTGGAGGTTGTGGAAGATCTTATTTAGCCCAAGGGACCAACACCACTCTAAAATAGATTATATGAAATCTAATATTATGGCTTGTTTGATGTGGTTCAGTTTTACTCTCATGGGATCTTGGTGTAATGGAAGCCCATGTAGAGTATTATGTTTTACAAAAAGCTTCTAGAATGATCGGAATTTCATTCTACAGGTTCAAAATGTGTTCTAATTGTTTAGAGTGGACCAATTTTATTTCCTATTGGATTTCCTATTCTTTTATTTGTGATATATGGGCATCATTGAAGTTGGTTCATTCCATTGTAGTGACTAAATTACCCATGCATTACCCGATCACATGATTTTAATATAGGTAATAACATTACAGGATGATGAATTTGAGGGGTTTTATTATTCCAAGGGTGTGTAAATGTGTAACGCTCCATATTATCCCCATCATCTAATATGAATTCATGATACAGATTCAGAGTTTTTCTTCAGAAGTCTCATGATGCAATCACCACAATCATGTTGGAGATTTGTATTGTGACTTTCTGGTTTTGGATCCCATTTCATTTATATAATATCTAGTTCAAGTTTACATCTGATTATATTGATTGTTTGAAGGTTACACTAATATACAAGATAAGGGATATATTGATCCCATAGTCGTTGATGTGTATCACACATATTTTGTTATAGGTATAGAATTCACTCCTTTTCTAGTTCATCTAGGATGCCAAAACAAGATGTAGTGAGGGAAAAAACATGAAAGGTATATTGTTTTTGGATAACTCTTTCTACATGTCAGTGTCAGCCTCCTCTTTATTAGACATACATTCCTCCATTTGGTTAGACCATAGAATATTGTTCTAATGACATCCTTTTTAAAATAATGGAGTGTTTCTAGAAGTTGATGGTGGAACCATATACAGTTGACCCAACATTTCAAGAACCTCTCTATACGAAGGTGTCAGAGTTTTGGACACCTCTCTATAATGAGTTGTCTGGGAAATCGTAGGATTTTATTTTTCATGGGAGATATTATTTTAGAGAGGCTGACCATGGTGGATGTCAGGATTAGAGTCCTTTCGATCCATCTCCACACCACAATGAGGATGAACATAATTGTAATTAACACAGTATTCTACCACTTTTATAGAAGAGTTGATTGATCCTCAATGTGTTGAGAATTTGTCTTGAATGACTAAAATGACACTAGCATTGAAAATATTAGGAATATGCGACATTCTCTACATAGTGGTTGAAATATGATGACCTATATTTTTGTAATTTTGCAGGGATATGAGTCTGTTATGTGAAGACCTTAGAAACATGTACATAACAATCTAGTGTTATTGGAGTATAGGCCCACTCGTGAGAAGATGTTGTAATATGAAAATAAGATGCATCATTATTGATAGGGATATGAGACTGTCCTAAAGAATGTTTCATTATCACTTGGTGAGACTCAGTCAAGCTGAGAGTATGAGATTTATCTTAAGTCTTTGAAATATGACATTGGTCTTTCATGGCAGGAATATTAGCTTACACCGAGGTGTGTTCCACTCTCACCCATTGATCCACAGTTGGAATAAGAATATGAACATGGTTCTTATATGAATTACCGACCAGAATTTGTTGATAGACCTATGAAATTAGAGAAGGAATATGGTTCTCCTCCTATATCACCTTGGAATGATGCTGGTGTAGTCATTTATCAATGGAAGTAGGAATATGAGCCTTGCTTCTGTGATCTGCTGGAATATTGAAAAACATTTTCTGATATGAATATATGCATGTTCCGAGGCATGTTCCATTCTCATTTGGTCAGCCTCAGACAGAACATGGATATATATGCAATCCTAGCCCATTGGAGTTTGTTATTGGCCTTATTATGTAGGAATATGAGCTTATCCTGAGTCTTGTTCCCCTCTCTTGTGGTGAACCCCGTCCAGAATGGGGACATGAGCCCAATAATGGGATTTGGATTATGTTGCAACACTTTTTTGATTAGTTTGTGCCCCTATCCTATGTCGTGTTCCACTCTCACATGGTGAGGCCCAATTAGAACAAGATTATGATCATGGTTTGATGTGTTTTCTTTTATTTTAATATGTCAATAACCCTCTTGCGTGGGAGAAAGAGTGTTTGATTTCTCTAGTACGACCACCTTTTCATGATTATCAGAGTGTTGAGATTCCCTTGCTGTAGGGATAAGAGTATGAACATTTTCCTTTATCTACAACAGTACATGAATATTCTGGAAGATCTCTTTGGCTGTTACTAAAATATATTGGCATTATATAATAGTGCATTCAAGGATATATTCTTGCACATTTTGTGTCTCCACTATACATTTTAAGATGAATTCGATTGAATTGGCGATATGTACCCATTTTCATCTTCCTTGATCCATTAAAGTTTGCCGAAATAATTTATGCATGGGGGGTAGGGATACGTGCCTCCCCCATGATAGTTGTGGAAATATGCCCACAGACTTGTTCTCAGAAACCAGAGATATGGGACAACTTTCTAGTTCATTCCAGAGTATATTTTCAAGCATCATCAGTAAGAGTTGGGATATGATCCCTCTCATAGATATCTAGTGAATTCCTCCCATAATGAGCCTTCCTTATAACCTGTGCATAGGTATTGGAGGTTTTAAAAATGTTAGGTGGTGCTCACATCAGACGACTGGTGGGTACCGATAGGATGATGATGGAAACATCTATTTTTAGGTGCCCTCCTTAATATCACTTGAACTAAAAGGGATCACTATTTGGCTTCCTAGTCCACCTTCATTTGATATGGAAATTGGCAGTTTGTTTCACACTGTGAATATGATCCCAATGTGGTTTGTTGTAGTGATGAGGGATACAGGCATAGTAGTATCCATTACTAGGAATATGGGATATTCAATCTTCCATGATTGGGGTACCTTACACAAAGATTCCATGGTCAGGATTTTACCCTTCTGGTGGTACTCCCACAACATCCTATTTTCCACCTTCCATTAGAGATGTTGAGCAGGTAAGATTTATTTGTGACCTGAGGGGGTCACAAAAATATATTATTTACCTGAACTAATTATAGATGATGAATACATTGACTTAGGTTGGGATTCTATCAATGAGAATAGTATCTACAATCACACAAAAAACAAGGAGTAAGGTTACCAATTTTTACTGTATACTAGCAATAAAAATTATCAACCAGATATGCGTGGATAAGTTAATTGTTATGTTTTCCAGATCCATAAATTTTTCTCATATGGACTTGTGAAGGAGTGTATAATCATACAAGAATCCTTATTATAAAATATCATCTATACAATCATTCAGTTCTTTCTACATTGTTTGTACAGTGTTTGAAAAACAATGTGGCCTAATAGATTCACGTCCGGCCTTTTAGTGTTGTTTTCTTATGGTGGGTGGGGGTGGGGAAAAAATGGTAAAAAATATTATACACTAATATTTTTTTTAAAAAGTTTCATATTGGGTTTAGTATTTTTTTGTGTATGGTGGTAAAAATAATGGTCTGATAGACTATAACCTGGTCATTTGTTATTATAGAGTTTAACATCAGGTTCACCATTTTTGTTTCATTTGTATTAGAGTTTTGGAATGGGTTTCACTCAATGGTTTTTTTAGGGGATAATATTAGGGCCTCACTCAATTTATTACATCAACTTTTCCATTTGGTTAGACTTTCCCAGAAACACTCAATGGTTCCATCATCTGCAGATGGCTACGAACCTACTTTTCGAATGTTGCCGATCATCTTGGTTTTTATGCCCAGTGAATCATGGGGACTCACATTGGTCGAGAGGATGGGAGGTTTGGCTCATTTCACCCTTTTGGGTGGAATTGTTTCCTACTCTAGGACTCTCTTATAGATTTGAGATATGTTATTGAATATCTTCCTATTCTTAATAAATGACCTGTTACCCTAAAGAAATGACTATAGGTTAATTAATATCATTGTAAAAGGTCTAGGGTATCTTCAGTGGATCAATCAATATGTATATGGGGTTCTCCATAATTTTTTGATAATAGGGAACTACTTATGTGTTGAAGTCATATAACCTTGTGATTCCGAATGTACTTCCCTGAATGGAGGTAGTGTGTATTTTGATGAGGGTATTGAGCCATTATGAGGTGTCATTTGTATCATAGTTACAACATGAATCCAAATCCACATAGTTCATTGGACCTGTGTAGTTTTACATCATGCAGAAAGGACTCATATGAGTTCCCTAGACCACCGAGCATTCAAGAATGAGCCTCAGAGGTATGTCCAATGTATCCTGAGTATAGAGAGAATCACAATTATCATAGTTCATTCACTAAGGTAATATATATATATATATATAGGTTATCCCTATAATCTTAGATACCCATGGTTCATATGATATGATTAGAGAAACTTTCTAAGCTCCCATGAGCCCAAGCTCAGTTTAAGAAACAAGGGTGGACAATGATCCTTTCATTTCTAATGACGTAGGGCTTATGCACTGGGATTTACCTGATATGATTTATCATATAACTCAGGTATCAGAGAGACTTCCAACATATCATCATTATAGAAGGAATCAAAGTCATCATAGTTTAGTTGATATTGGGTCTTACAGCCTGAGGCTTCCCAAACCATTATAGAGTATTATAGTGCAGATGTAATGATCATTGTAACTCCTTAAGCCCATATGATCCATGCTCGTTGGGAGAAACAATAAATAGAAAGTAATTAGTGTCATTTATTTGAATAAGGGACTTAGATGGTGGGATTTCTCTGGTTAGTCAATATGGAGCTCAGACCTCGGAAGAGGTTGCCTAAATATCTTGAATATGGTAGGAATCATAGTTGTTTTAGTTCCCTTTATATTAGGTATTAAAAACTATGGATTCACATATGACCTGGATGACCTATCTAGAGGGTGTCGCATGACCAAGTTGGCTTGTCCAGGAAGCCATCGCATGGTCTATATGATTTTTCTTGGGAGCCATCGCCTGACCTAGCTGGCTTTCCCAGGAGGTGTTGCAGGATCTGACTTATGTTACTTAGGGTAATTCAACAATTTAGTTTGAAACACATGGATGATGTTGCATGGGTAAGTATGATATTTCATGGAGGATGTCACATATCTTTACTATCATCCCAAGAGGGAATCACCAGACCTGGCCAACATGGTTGGATGGCGTTAGGGGTGTCATATGACTTTTCTAGTAGTTATAAGGAGATCTTGGTTGTCATGACCTTGTGAAACCATGAGACTTGACAGAAATGAATAATAACCTTTATATAAGTTAGGAGATGTATCTAAAGGATATCGTAATGTTCAGGTGATAGGTCCATAGGGTTTCATGAGACCAATGTGGGGTGGCCAATGGGATTTTATTACTTTATTTGATAAGCTCGAGGAATTTTCATGTCCAAATTAGTCTAATAAAGAAGCATCTTAAGATATAGGTGACATGTTATGGTATTTCCATGTGTCTTTGGATGAATAATGCGAAGAACACAATGTCCAAAAAAATTTCTTGCACTTATGCCTCCCCTTATTAAATTGGGTCCTAGTCCTTATATGTAAAGACCCGTAAAATTCATGGAAATTTTTTTTCTTAATTTTCTTTGGGATTTTAAAAGAATTCAGTTTCAGACGGCACTTGATTCCGAGGCCCGGTGTGCCCAGAATTTCTATCCGAAGTTTAGCTCGGGTACGTTCAGTGAACGAACGAGCGGGAATTTCTAACTTTTGAACCGGTGCTCGGAATCGAATTCCGAGGGCACCGATGGAACCGTAGTGCCGATAATTGCTTAGGAACACCATTTCCGGAGTTTTGTTTACATGAGAGAAGTTGTTAATTTATGTGGAAGGAAAAAAATAAAAATTATGCATCAATTTTTATATTTACTTTAAGTGGATTAAGCTTTGGGTGGAAGTTGGGAAAAACCACCCAACTTCCATTTGTAGGTTATGAAGGTTGTGGCCCACACAAACCATACCCCTTCACCTTCCCTAACCTTCCACAACCCTTCATAAATTATGAAAACTTTTGTAATTTAATTTTGTGGTTTAATCCAAACTTTTGAATTTCAAACCTTATGTTGTGTTAATAAAATAAGTAAGTGTCCTATTTTATTTTTTTTGGAGTGTTGTTGCCTTGAGAGCTTTGGGAGAAACATCTAAGGGAGTCTTGAGTTTCTTCATCCTCTTCATCGAAGAACACGAAAACCGCGAAGAACGTGAAGAACACCGGATTCCCCGGAGGTCGACGTCTCCTTCCACGACGTCTCCTTCCACGACGCCTCTTTCCGCGACGGATATTCCGCGATGAATCCTCGTTCGACGAACCTCCGTTCAAGCTACGCTCATGGTAGGGGTTTATTTATTTATTTTGTTCGTGATTACTACTTTGATGTTCTCCGTGGAATATGACCAATTTCTATCGATTAACGAGAGGGGGCTGGACCGCACAAACACGGCCGACCCTCATCCATTATCCATGTTTGTTTCTAATGAGGTTGGAATGGGAATAGCGCGGTGTCGTCGCACCGCGCAGGATCATGCGGCGAGGAATGCGCGGCACCGTCGCTCCGCGCTGTGAAACTGAACCAAGTCACGATGCCGTCGCGCCGCGCCGTAGAACCGCAAAACCACCGCGGCCGGAGCGGGGCCGCGGCGGAGGGGTGCGGCACCATCGCGCCACACCGGATGAATGAAGGCCTCGGCCGATACCGGGCCGCGGGGGAGCATGGGAACCGGCGGCCGAAAACGGGCCGCCAGTGTCAGAGCTTGGAGGGGACCGGCAGTCACCAGTCCCGTGGTGGCAGAAACCGGCCGGTCGGACAAGAGAAAGCCGGGGGTTCAAACCCTCGGCCGGCCAGCTGAGCGGCCCCCATTAAGGGGGGTCGTTGTTACAAACCAGGGGGGCAGGCGCCCCCTCCTCAATGGTTGACCGTTTGGCCGAGCGCCAGGCCAGTGCGCCCAACGCGCCCCGCGCTAGGCCGGGCCGGCTGCCTGACCGGTCCGCCAGGCTGGGCTGCACCAGCTGGGCCGGGCCGCGCCCAAGCGGGCCGGACCCGGACCCGGTTTGGGTCGACCCTGGGGGTATCAGTCCGGGTCGGACTGGGCCCGAACCCCTTAATACCGTATCTTTTCCAGTCGGACGCCCATAACTTGTGCTATGGGACTCCGATCGATGCACCGTCAGTTGTGATGTGATACTTGGATCGAGACGGTCGTTTTGGTATATCTAACTAAAGGTTTCAGAATACTTTGGGTTCAGCCGAGTTGGTTCGTACACGAAACCAACCAGGCCCTCGGAGCGGAAACACTCATATCTTGAGCTCCGAACATCCGATTGATGTACCGTCAACTTTGATGGATTCCTCTATGTGATACGGATCTTTTGGCTTACTCCGACCGAGTTTTGGACGCATGTGGACTACGGTCAGGTTGTTTTTGCCTTAAAAACCAACCGGGCCCCTTGGACGAAAAATCCAATAACTCTCAGACCGGGCGTCCGATTGACGCGCCGTCTGCGACGTTGAGTTCCTGTTGACGATAAAAAACTTTTGGATACATCAACTCTGGACTATGTGTTAGTTGATGTATCAGCCTCTCGGCTCGTGGAACAGACCATCCTGAACGAGCTTGTTTTGTGCGAGAACCCTAGAGCTGGCTGCGTTTGCGACAGTGACGACGACGACTATACAGAGATCCTCAGTGTATTCGACGACGACGACTACAACACTCGGCAATCCTACGTGGATCAGTGCTACCGATCATGTGTGGGTCCGATCCTGTGTGGTTCAGCACTCAGCGGTTCTGTGTGAGCTAGCGCCTACAGATCCTGTGTGGGTCTTTGCGAGGGTTAGTTACCCATCGATCCTTTATGGGTCAGATCCTTTGTGGGTCATTGTGGGGGTTAGTACCTATGGATCATTTGTGGGTCCGACGACATAGTTAAATCAGTGGATATATCTGATCATCTCTATCGTCATACGAAGAAGTATACCTGAGTGAACTGAATCCTGTTTTTCTTTCCTATGTGGGTTGTGTTGAGCTATCCTGTGTGGATTTACATTTTGCTTTCCTGTGTGGACTGGGATGTACTTAGGCTCGGATGTTGGAGACGAACGAGAATTAATGACTTAGGTATATGTATGGTCATATACCTAAGCAGTGTCGGATGTTACTTCGTGATTGCATCTTTCCTTTGTGGTTTATCCTTTTTGGATTCAGGGAGACCTTCGGGGGTCTCGGGGTCCCTAGTGAGTAGCTTATACTCACCCCTGCACGGGCTATGCCCGCAGTACGTTATGTTGGTTTCAGAAGATGGACAATGCTGATCGTAGTTGAGGCTTGCACAACAGGACGATACCAGGAGGTGGACCACTGAGCGGGACGTACTCGGAGCGGTCAGCTGGACCTGAGGAGCAGTGGAGGCTATATGTACCCACTTTTTATAAATTTTGTGGTGATGGGATGATGTTTATGAAACCCATTTTATTCATTGAGTTATTATGAATGATGTATGTTTATTTTGTGGCATAAGTAAGAATGATTTCATTATGAGATGGGTAGGACCTATATCTCCCTCTAATGCATTGGGTAAAGATTTATATCTCATGAGATAGACATGGCTGGAATGGCAAGTTAAACCGGTTCAGTAATACAGGTCTGGAACGAGGTGTGAACTCGATTCAAAAAGGGACTTTGTCCACTAAGATGGTCTTGGCAGCAATGCCTTGGCTACTATGGAAATCATATCATGTTCTTAATGGTTGCCTCAATTACATGTTTTATTCCCATTCTATTTTATCATGATTTATGTTCCCTTATGATATATACCTTACGTACTTCCAAGATTCAGGTCTTTTCTCAAGATTTTGATGTTTATATTTTATGTTCAAGTTTTTGCATTCAAATGTTCAGGGATTGTTTTATGTTCTCTATGTTTACCCTTACTGGGAATTTGAGCTCACCCCTTTTATGTTTTCTTTTCCCTAGGATATAAATAAAGGTTTTAGGTAAGAAAAAAGGGGAAGATCTTTATTGGGAGATGTTGAAGATCTTTCACCATGATTAGAAGATTTTATTCAGAGTTTCCAAAGACACTAAACTATTAAGATCCTTGTGTGTCTGTTTTTGTTATGTATTAAGTATTTTTCAAAAGTAATGTATTGTTCATGTACGTCAAGCTTTGGGTATCTACAGTTGGTATCAGAGGAAAGGTTTAGTCATCCTTTGGAAACTAGGATGCGAGAACTTTAGTGAGATCCCTAGAGATATTTCTATGGTATTTCTAGGGATCTCTCTAAGGTTAAGTATAAGTATAGGTTATAGTCCTAGAATTATGGTAATGTTATTAGATTAAACCTAAGATGTTAGATATTGAAGTTACTCCCCCTTTATTATGATTTTTTCCTGTCACACTATTCTTTTTGGGTTTTAGAAAATGGCTGGAAACAAGACGATTCACGATAATGGAGGATATGATGGATAATGGAATGATATTCTTCATGAGCAACCAAATGAAATGGGATTTGGAAGTCCAAAAATCATTATTATTCCGAATCAGCAATCTCATAATATGATCAATAAACTCAAATTTGGTATGTTTTCTGACTCGGCTAATAAGAGAAAGATGGAGTTTCATGATGATCATAGATGAAAGAAAGTTCAATTTCCCCTATGTAAATAATATAGGAAGAGGAATCAAGGAGAATGTTTCAAAGGAATTGGAAGATGCTTTGGGTGTGGAAAAGAAGGACATAAAGATAGTAAGTGCAAAGGAAAAGGTTCAGTTAACACCATGGATTAGGATAATGGTATTGATATGACATCAACAATGGTTAAATGTTTTAAATGTGGAATGTACGGTCATTAGGAAAATCAATGCCCTAAGGGAAAGTCTCATGAAGAGAATCCTTATGGTCGTATGGGTAATATTTATGTTGATGATGATGAAGAGACTACAAATGATATGTGAGATGAAAGAATTGTTGAAGCTCAGTCAATGGTTTAAGAAGGTAGTGGAATGATTACATGTTTGTCATGTGTAATGATGTATAAGTAATCTCATGGTACTATGTAGTAAAGAGACATCTAAGGATTGTTACATTGTTGTCTTTCCTTAAGTTTTGAAAGTGTGTGATGAATGGTACCGGTATTTTTGGAAAGTAGATGATATGCGCATAATGAAGGGATAAGGAGAAAATTAAATGTTTGATAGTATTCATGAGCTCATGACTGATATAAGGAGAAGGTTATATCATTGTTTGAGTATATAGAATTTTTGGATTTTGGTATGTGGAATGAGTTAACTTTTTACAGAATTCATTTTTTCACTAAGGTTTAATGGGTATTCATTTTTCAATAGAATACATGATTAAGGTATTCACATGATTGTAATGTGACCAATAAGATAATGGGGGATAAATGATAGTTGGTTGATGACATTTCAAGTAGTCATTTTCTTTATACTTTGAGCATGGACCGAAGTATTTTAGATAAAGATTGGAAGGGATCATGTTGGACATAAGATAGTATTGTTTAAGGATAGAACTTTTTTAGATATTATTGATGGGATGTTATAGTAATGTAGTTTTAGAAAAAGGACAACCTGCAGGACGAGCGACAACCCATCGCGTCGGACAAGGCTGTGGGAATCGAACCCACAACCGAAGTGCGACTGGCCTTTATTGCTTACCACTGGCCTACAAGAAGTCCTTGTTTAGTAGAAACTAGTTTTATTATATTAAGAAGTATGATATATGAAGTATAAGTCCATTTTAGGAACCATATATGATTAATCTCACTATAGATCGACTTGGGTATATTTAATAACTTTTTCTAACCTTTTGTTTGAGACAGATGGAATGAACCATCGTTCTACCACATGATCTGCTAACACTTCACGAATAACAAATTCAACTTCATTTATTTAAGAGATGAAGTGGAAATTGTTCAAGACACAAACAACAGTGAGATTGTACCAAAATAAATAAGTATTTATTCTAATTAAAATTCTTCAACTTTAGGAAAATGATCTTGAAAACAAAAAATGTTTTCCTAGTGCCCTTATATCCGATGAATCAGATGTTACCCTAGATCATCACAAATTTATGGCTTTGTGATTATTGCCTTTTTCATATCCATGTTCTCAACCACTCTCCATTCGAACTTAATGGTTAGATTTTTCTTCCATATCCATATTTACACGTATGTTCTACTACGTGAAAACCCAGTGATGAGTTAATTTGGGTAACCATTACGTTTCATACTTTAGTTTTTAAGGCAATGTTTTGTTATTACTTTTTACAATGTGGGTTTCTATTAAAGAAACTTTCGAGTAGTAAACCATTTAAAACCCCGACGAATTTCGAGGGTGAAATTCCTTTTAAGGGGGGTAGAATGTAACACCCTGAGATTTTATGAAAAATATTCTTTTTAATTACATTAATTTCTTCTGTTGTACACTACACCAAAAGGAGCTTTCACAACACGCATCCCTAACTTGTCTTGTATTACACGTAATAAATACCTTCCTCGATAGCATGTGTAGTACGCAATACCGAGTTTCACTAAATGAGATATTATTATAATATTATTATGAACTAGCCATTATGAATAGTAATACCCAATTTTATAAATTTTATAAATTTTATCTTTCAAAATGGACTTCATTTTTGGATTCGGAATATCGAATATATCTTAGTCCTATTTTTTGGTATTTTTCTGGAAACTTTCATTTTATGATGAATAGTGAAACCACTAAGTGGTAGTTAAAAAACTGAATTTTTCATAAAACATAATTTTACCACTTCTGTGAGCGGAATATCAAAACTCTGAGAGACACGGTTAATATCAAGGACTAAAATGTGGTTCAATGAGATAAAAATATTTTTTGGTGAATAGAAACTTTTTACTTTTATTTAACACGGTTAAAAGTAAATAGGACAATTAAGGGTAAAATTGATCTTATTATTACCCTAACACATGTCCTAATTCTATTGGATAAGTTTAATTCGACCATAAACAACATTAGGAATAAAACATGACCATTTAGGCCCACTTGGATTAGATTAGGACATTTAATATTAATTTATTTAAAGAAGGGTTAAAATAGTTAAAATCAATGTTTAATAAGTAAATAAATTTTAATATAGGGTTATAGATAGAATAAATTCTACTATAAACATTAATTATAAATCTAAAACTATTTCCTACATAATGGTATTTTATTTATAATTTTTAGACTTTAAATAATTTAATTTATTTATGACACAAAGATGATGGAGTAATTATCTTATTAAAGAAATATTGACATAATCGATGTTATAAATACCCAAATAAATTTAATTTGATACTTTTTATGCATTAAAATAATATTATAGGTTAATATGACATGTTATAATTGATTTAACTAACTTTTTTCAAACTAATCATTCTGTTATGATTTTCACAAAAATCAATTACCAAATAGTGTCAAAATTGACATAAAATAGTTTTTAAAACAAATAATATATTATTAATTTTTATTTTATTCCTAAAAAAATATGGTTCTGCAAAATGACTCTTATAATGTTATATATATTAATAATAAACAACTTGGGGTTCGTTTGGGTTGTTATAGTATGTTTATTAACCTTATAGTGTAATAAAACAAGAATACATGGTAAAAGTAAAATTATTTAACTTATGGTTAAATCTAAATGATAAGGTTAAAATGGAAACCTAAACATGTCTAAATTGTATTTTATGAGAGTATTTAGACCCAAACCCACCTTATCTTCGAAATAACTCAATTTTGAGCTATTAAAAACTGAATATGACTTTATAATAATATAATATTTTTAGTTTTTCCAAAGGTTCCCCTCTCCTCCCTTATAAAAGGGCACCTCCTCCCTCTCTTCCTCACATTACTTTGAGCCTTCAATCTCGTCCGACCCATGAAAAATTATCTTCTCCACTTCTATAGAAACATCCTAGAGGTTCTGGTATTCTTCAAAGACCAATTTTAGTGCCCTAAGAGGAGGTCTCAAAGAGGCGCTTCAAAGAAGAGGTAATGTCCGTTACCGATTATTTCAACTTCATTTCTTCTTCCACTTCTTCTTACATAGTTGTTTCATTATGAAGTAATAACATTAGTATAACTCATATAATGATATTTTATTATATGTATGAAACATCTCTATTTCACCATCTATCCATCCTACGGAAAACGAAATCACCACGCGTGCGTACGTACGGAATACCGTCTCCACGCCGTGGTGAAATCTATTTTTCCACCAACACCTTACATGGATGGGTATAATGATGTAAAGAATATCTATATATGGTTATTATAACATCATACTGATTCTGATATATTACACCATCCAATCCAATTCTATTCAATAATTATGGGAACGATATCATCGCTCGTGCGTACGTATGGACTGTCGCCTCCACAACGCGATGAGATTCATTCTCCATGTTAACCATACATGAATGATCATAAAGTTTATATAATGAATAATAATGAAATATATGAATTAGACTTGATTTATGGATATATATATATATATATATCTGTATTTCATCTATT
Source organism: Viscum album (assembly GCA_963277665.1). NCBI lineage: Eukaryota > Viridiplantae > Streptophyta > Magnoliopsida > Santalales > Viscaceae > Viscum > Viscum album. Next base: position 2,126,664,808 of record OY728140.1, read on the forward strand.
TAGTTTCATTCAATTCAATAAGGAAACCAAAACAGCGTTCATGCATACGTACGGCCTACCGTCTCCATGAACGGTGTATTTCATTCCTTTTATCGATCTATAATATATATATGTATATGATGAATATATATTATATATAAATCATGTTATAAATTCGGGAATTTTTTAAATCAGGATATAAGTATTAATATCAAGAACGACAAGTCTAAACACATATGATAAATGAAATGATTTTACCCAAAACGCTGCTTTAACATGGAATTTACAAAAGAACAGGTAATATAAAGTCATAAGTGAAATGTATATGATATCATAACAATGAATATGATTATGTAATAAGTCAATGACATTATTTAAATCATTATACAGTAGGTTCAGATACGTACGAAGCATATCAGACCTAAGTTAAGGGATAATTGTGAAAATATCATTTTTATCTGAGATTGCTTATTCGTAAGTGTTTACTGGGGTTATTGCTATCATCCATGTCCATGTTTTATAAAAGTGTATTCAAGTATGTTTAAAGGCCTTTTTACCCATTTGACTTTTATTGTAACATCCCAAGTAAGTAATGAATAATATATATTTTTATCTATGTCTATTAATGAATAAGATAGTGTTTTAGAGGCTTAAAATGAGAATAAATCCAATCTTAAGCATAGAAAACACTAATATTTTTAAAAGATTGTTTTACTGCCTTTTGATAGAAAACCATTTTTAAATCTATCTTTTGACAATTTTATAAGCTGTGTTTGTCAAAATAAATTTATTCATTATGATTGGGACATCAAAATTTAAATTGTGTGAATTTTTGGTATTTTTCCGATAAAGTTCATTTTTTAATTAATAGTGAAAAATACAGCATTTTACATCAAAACTGCTTTTTAATAAAATTTAATTATATGGTTAGATTATCTTTTGAATTGGTTTTAAAGTTCAATTAGAATATATTTTTACCATTTAATCCAATAGTGGTCGTTGGAATTAATTTCACTTTGAAATTGGACATAAACTAGTGTCAATCATTTGATACTTATTGTTTCATAAAAAACACGCTATTTGCTATGACAGCGGGAATTAATTATTAAATTAATTAATGAAACTTATATGTTTTTAATTTTTTAAAATATACATCAATTTTGAATTCGTAATATCAAATATATCTTAGGGTGAAGTTTTGGTATTTTTCTGAAAAACTTCAATTTTTGATGAATAGTGAAACCACTAAGTGGTACTTAAAAAACTAATTTTTCGTTTAAATGAAATTTTACCACCTCTGTGCTTTGAATTTAAAAAATCCAACATACATGGTTGTCATTAAGAAGAAAAATTTGGTTCAATGGGATTAAAATAATTTTTTTGGTGAATAGTAACTTTTAAGTTTTTAATCGCGATTAGAGGTAATTAGTGTAGTTTAAGGTAAAAATAATGTTTTAATAATATTAAATGACCTAGACACATGTCCTACCCTTATTGGATGTGTCATGGCCGACCGAGACAATCCATGGGTCAACTTGGGGACCCCATGGAGCCACTTTGGTAGGAAAATGACATGAATATCTTTTAATTTAATGTTAAAGTAAAAATGACACAAACATGAGTTGTTTTACTAAAAAAATTTTTAAATGGGGTTATACAAGTCATAGTCTTGACTATAAATAGTAATTGGAAATCTAAAATTATTTCCTACATAATAGTATTTTTTAATAATTTTTTGACATTAAATAAATTAAATTATTTATGACATCATGATGATGCATCGATTACCTCATTATTTAAAGATTTAAATAAAATGAAAAGATAATGTGAAATCTAAGACCTAAACTTGTCAAAAACCTATTGGTTGGTTATATTTTGAACCCTTATCACCTTATAATCTAATTATATCAATATGAGACCTTTTAAATCCGAAACTCATTTTAAAATAAAGTAACATTTCTTTACTTTACAAGAGTGCCCCTCCTCTCCTCTTATAAAAGGCCCCCACCACTACCTCCTTACCCACACTTCCAAAGCCTTTGGCTCAGACAAACCCTACCCATTATGTCTCTCCACATCCCTCTATAACTCCTAGAAGCCTCAATTTGGGCAGAACTCTTCCCAAGGAAGCCTTTGAACTCAAATAAAAAAGAGTTACCCGATTTAAAGGCAGTGTCTTCCCTCGTGTTCTTATGTTTTATTTTTCTTCTCCAACCCCCTAAACTCTTTTTATTCATTTCTTTTGTAACAAAACCAGTATCTTCTATATACTATAATGTTTTTATAAGAATTATTCGAGCTACAATTACACACACCTACATCTAATGGTTAAAGAACATACTAATTCTGTGGATGGCGAATTTATGCCTCACAAAATGATGATTGTTCAACACTAATATAACACCTTAAAAGGTGACCATTAAGATGTCACTATATTTATATATGATATATAATATGTTTATGTTTTACTTAAGCTTCTGTATTTTTCATTTATGGCATACCTTTATGGTTTCTATTATGGGTAAACGCGATATCTTCATTTTAGCAAGTGCGGACTACCGCCCCCTCAAAGTGATTTGATTCCTTAATGCCATATGCGGGATGTATAAAGGATGTAATTAATTATTTTATATATGATATTATACTGGAATTATAATATACCATTATATCATTATGATTCCATTTCATAAAATACGAAATAGGAATGAAAGTAGCGTTCATGCGTACGTACGGCTTACCATCTCCATGAACGGTGCATTTCATTTATTACCTCTAAACGTTATGTAATATTATAAATGGATGTATATACTGGATATATATGATATCTACATCATGAGTATAACTCTGGATATAATGGATACATGAACAACTTGTAATTATAAAGATTTTATTTTTGACTCAAGTACCAATGATCGTTAAAATGACCGTTAATAACTTAAATAATTACATAGTGTTAATGAAATGGTAATAAGTGATATAAAGGGAATAATTAACTTGAAAAAGGTTCTTAAGAAAGTAGAAATTAATTGAAGTCTATTATTCAAGAGGTTAAAGAATGATTGAGTCAAGTCGGAACCGAGGTATGGGACTTCGTCTCAATCTCCTTTCATTGAGGCATATTTTGTTTTATACACAACCTTCTTATATACGTTGTATAAACCCATTTTACTTTTACATTTATCCAAAAGGAATATTTTTTTATACGAAGCGTTTCACTAAATGACAAAAGGGAATGTTTTTGTCCTATGTATGCGGCAAAAACTACTTCTCTGCCGCCGTGACCATTATTTGAGTTTCGGATTCCTCTACAAGCCATACATTTTTTTAAAAGAAAAATAAATACCCTGTTTTAATTTTATTATATTTTGGTATTGAAAATGGTTTTTCATAAGGTTTTTATTATATCAATGTGTTGTATTGATATCTTGTGATTGAAATGTGGAAATTTTATGTTTCCTTTATGTATGTTTTATGTGATACGATTATGTTATGGTTCTTGGGAATTATTATGAAGACGGGTGGTTCCGTGATAAAATAAGGGTGGGTGAGCCCGATATAGCTCTCCAATGCATTGGGTAATGTGAAAGGGTTAAACATTGAGGTTTCTCTGAAAAGATTTAGGGAATATACTGTGATGGGTATTCCAAACGTAACCAATAGGGTTACTCCCTACATAAGAATGTTATGAATGCCTCAAGTTACCTTTATGTCTTATGATTTCTATGATTTATTCATGATTTGATGAGGTATGTTAAAGTTCTTATGTTTTATGAGTAAAGTATGATTTCATTGATTCTTATGTATACATGTACTGATGTTTCCTTTCCATATTTTTATATCCCTTACTAAGATTTTTATGCTCATCCTATGTTTTTGAAATGTTTTTCATAGGTCAAAGGAAAGGTACATGATATGATGATAGTGTCAAGGAAGTGTCAAGAAAGAATATGAATACTATCTTTTACTGTAACAACTTTGTTTAAATGGGGGATGTAATGCATGTTTTATGATCTAATTCTCTAAAACTCTAAACCTAAAAAGATCCTCAATGTGTAATCTTGTAATAACTCAATATTAAGTACGGTTTATGGCTATGGCCTTATAGTTGGTATCAGAGGTCGGTTTACATAACTTTAAGAGTTAGAATTTTGTTTAACGATTATCAAAAAATATTTTTTTATGGTCAAATTGAAATGATATAGAATTTGAAGATTACCATGTTGCTTCATCTAAGACATGTCTGTTCAGAATGGTTTTCTGCAGAGGAAACAGGGAAGAAGTGCTAGGTAGTCTTACAGAAGGAAATAACCTTCTGAATCAGCATCCTGAGATGGCCGGAATTGGAACTGAATAGTTTTTTGCAGTAATGGAGCAGTTGAATCAAGCGATAAATGGTGGCGGTATCCATGCACGAGATCAGCCAGATCAACCATAGAGGAACATGTCAGTGGTGGAACATTTCATGAGGCAACATCCCCCATCATTTAGAGGATCATCTAACCCTATGTTAGCTGAAGGGTGGATTAAAGCACTAGAGAAGATTTTTGATGTCATGGGGTGTTCATACAATCAAAAGGTTAGTCTTGCTATTTACCGTTTGGAGGGTGAAGCAGATCAGTTTTGGGCGATGGTAAAAAATTTCAGGGATGCTGATGAGAATGATGCTCTCGACTGGGATGAATTTAAAGGTATATTTCTTGAGAAGAATTTTCCTAAGCTATTCGACTTAGGATGGAAAAGCAATTCTTGGAATTGAGGCAAGAGGAAGACTCAGTGGCTGCCTATGAAAAAAGGTTCACTCGATTGGCAAGGTATGCTCCAAATTTTATCCGAGACCCTGATAGTAAAATCAATCGTTTTTACTCAGAATTAAAGCCAAAATATCGAAGGGATTTATCTTCTCGTGAGTTCAAAAGTTATGAAAAGCCTGTTCGATGTGCTAAGAAGGTGGAAATGGAGTTTGCCGATGGTCAAGTGTTCTATAACAACCAACAGAAGAAGAGACCGAGGTGGAAGGAGATGGGAAAGAATTCTTCAAAAAAGTCTGATGGTAAGAAAACTAAGTTTCCAGTTTGTGATAAATGTGGAAAAAGGCATGCTGGGGATTGTCTTTTGAATTCTGGAAAGTGCTACCGATGTGGTAAGATGGGACATAAGGCTCGTGATTGCCCTGAAAAAGATCAAGGTGATGGTATGTCCAAATTTGATTTACAGTTAATGAAATGTTTTAAGTGCAATGAGATGGGTCACTAAGAAAACGAGTGTCCGACAAAGAGCTTGAGTGATGGGAATCAGTTAGACTACAAGCAGAAAGGGGTGGTGAAATCCTTTGCAACTACTTCAGCAGATGTCAGGCCATCAAATTAAGTTGTATCATGTACTTTGTTTGTTTTTTCAGATTATGCCAGTGTGTTGTTTGATTCGGGGTCTACACATTCCTTTATCTCTGAAAATTTTTCTAGTAAAATGGGAATACCATCTCAAGAAATGACTCCTGAACATTTGGTAAAAACAACTGGGGGAAATGTTGAGGCAAAAAGTATTTATAAGAATCTTCCTATCCTTATCTGTGGAAAGAACCTACTTGAAACCCTTATTGTTTTACCTCTAGTAGAGTTTGATGTTATCCTGGGTATGGATTGGCTCTCTATTTACCATGATAAGATTTACTTTGAGCTAAAGAAGTTTATTTTCAGAAAGACATTTAGTTTGTGTACAATAATGAACCCTTACTGTTGGTAACATATCAAGAGGCCGAGAAACTTGTAAAATATGGAAATGAATGTTACCTTGCACATATTGTAAAATACAAGGGTACTGTTCAGATTAAGGATGTTCCAGTGGTAAATGAGTATCCAGATGTTTTTACTGATGAGTTGCCTGGAATAATACCAGATCGAGAAGTTGAATTTACTGTTGACTTAGTTCTTGATGCTAAACCAATTTCAAAACCTCCTTATCGAATGGCTCAAATTGAACTTTTAGAGTTGAAGGAGCAATTGCAAGATTTATTAGAGAAATGTTTCATTCGACCTAGCACATCACCATGGGGTTCTCTTGTTTTATTTGTTAAAAATAAAGATGGTTCAATGAGACTTTGAATTGATTATAGATCCTTGAATAACATCACTGTTATGAATAAATATCCTTTGCCTCATATCGATGATTTGTTTGATCAGCTCCAGGGAGCTCAGTATTTTTCAAAGATTGACCTGAGATCGGGGTACCATCAGCTGAAGGTAAAGGAAGTAGATGTTCTGAAGACTGCGTTTCATACAAGATATGTCCATTATGAATTTGTAGTAATGCCTTTTGGGCTAACCAATGCACCTGCTGTATTCATGGACTTAATGAATAGAATTTTCCATGAGTTCTTGGATAAGTTTGTGGTGGTTTTCATTGATGATATTTGGGTGTTTTATAAAAGTAAAGAAGAGAATGAAAGACATTTAAGGGTTATTTTTAAAACCTTAAATGAAAATAAATTGTATGGGAAATTCAGCAGGTGTGAGTTTTGGTTGCAACAAATTTCTTTCCATGGTCACATTGTTTCTAAATATGGGATAATCGTTGATCCTGCAAAAACAAAGGTTGTTGAAGAATGGCCAAGACACACAAATGTAACAGAGATTCATAGTTTCCTTGAATTGGCAGGCTATTACTGAAGGTTTTTTAGAATTTTTTCACTGTTATCTAGTCCAATGACTAAGCTAACTCGGAAGGGTGTTAAGTTTATCTGGACAAAAGAATGTGATGATTGTTTTCAGGAACTGAAAAGAAGATTGGTGAATGCTCCAGTTTTGGCACTACCTTCCAGGAATGGTGAGTTTTTTATATACAGTGATGCTTCGTTGAAGGGACTTGGTTGTGTCCTTATACATAATGATCAGGTAATTTCTTATGCTTCACGATAGTTGAAAACTCATGAGGTAAATTACCATACACATGATTTGGAATTAGCTGTTGTAGAATTTTCTTTAAAAATTTGGAGGCATCATTTGTATGGAGTAAAATGTGAAATATATAACGATCACTAATGTTTAATGTATATATTCACTTAGAAATAATTAAACATGAGACATAGAAGATGGCTAGAATTAATCAAGGATTATGATTGTACAATTCATTACCATCCGGGAAAAGCAAATAAAGTGGCTGATGCATTGAGTCGAAAAAGTAATGCTTCATTAACAATGTTGCATTTGGAACGTGATCCTTTGGTTAAGGATTTGATGAAATTTGGCATAGAAGTTGTTGGTGTAGGATGTCCTTCTGTTTTGTTTCGGGTATCAGTGAAATCTTCTCTATCAGACAGAATCAAGCAAGAACAGAAGCAAGACAGTGAGTTTCAGAAAAAGGTAGAGATGGTTCAGAAAGGTAAGTTGCCTGAATTCAACATTGATAATGATTGCATTTTGAGATTTGGGAAGAGATTGTGTGTGCTTTGTGATTCACAGTTGAAGAAAGAGTTGTTATGTGAAGCTCATAGTTCTCTGTTTTCAGTTCATCCTGGCAGTATTAAGATGTACAGAGATCTGCGGGAGTATTACTGGTGCGATGGAATAAAAAGAGTTATTGATGATTTTACTATGAAGTGTTTGACATGTCAACAGGTTAAAGCAGAGTGGAAGTTACCGAAAGGGATGATTCAGCCTTTACCAGTGCTAGAGTGGAAATGGGAGAATATATCCATGGACTTCGTTGTGGGATTTCCGAAGACACCTCGAGGTAATAATGTAATCTGGGTTATTGTTGATCGCTTGACTAAATCTGCTCATTTCCTTGCCATACAAGATAATTTTTTCCTAGATCAACTTCCCCGTTTGTATCTTAAAGAGATAGTCAAGTTACATGGAGTTTCTCTCTCCATTGTATCTGACCGTGATCCTAGGTTCACTTCTAACTTTTGGAAAGGCTTTAAGAAGTCGTTGGGTACTGAATTAAATTTTAGTACAACTTTTCATCCTCAATCAGATGGGCAGTCAGAACAAAGGATCTAGACATTGGAAGATATGCTACGTGCTTGTTCGATGGATTATCAGTGAAGTTGGGACCAACATATTTCTTTGGTTGAGTTTTCATATAATAACAGTTTTCATTCTAGTATACAGATGGCACCATTTGAGGCATTATATGGGAAGCGGTGTCAAACTCCAACTTTTTGGGATGAAGTGGGTGAAAGGAAGCTGATGGGACCAAAATTGGTAGAAGAGTTGGCAGAAAAAGTTCAACTGATACAGAAACACATGATAACAGCTCAGAGCAGGCAGAAGAGTTATGCGGACAATAGGAGGAAGGATCTCTCTTTTGAGGTAGGTGATCATGTTTTCCTCAAAGTCTCACCGTGGAAAAGTGTGATGCGATTTGGTAAGAAAGGAAAGCTGAGTCCAAGGTTCATTGGACCATATGAAATTCTGGAGAGAGTTGGATCAGTTTCATACCGAGTGGATTTACCTCCGAGTTTATCTCAGGTACACAATGTTTTTCATGTTTCGATGTTCAGAAAGCATATGCCAGATCCATCTCATGTTTTGAGTCCAGAGGTAGTTCAGCTGGAAGAGAACCTATCTTATGAGGAACAACCGGTCCAGATTATTGACCATAGGGAGAATGTTTTACGGAATAAGGTGATTCATCAGGTAAAGGTTTTGTGGAAAAACCACATGATTTAAGAGGCAACATGGGAATATGAAAATTCAATGAGGGATAAGTACCCCCACTTATTCGATAAGTAAATAAATTGCGGGGAAAAAATTTTCTAAAGGGGGGAAGGATGTAACATCCCAAGTAAGTAATGAATAATATATATTTTTATCTATGTATAATAATGAATTCGATAGTGTTTTAGAGGCTTAAAATTAGAATAAATCCAATCTTAAGCATGGAATACACTAATATTTTTAAAAGATTTTTTTACTGCCTTTTGATGGATTTTTTTTAAATATATATTTTGACAATTTTATAAGATATGTTTGTCAAAATAAACTTATTCTTTATGATTGGGACATCATAATTTACTTTGTGTGAATTTTTGGTATTTTTCCGATAAAGTTCATGTTTTTAACGAATAGTGAAAAATACTGCATTTTACATCAAAACTAATTTTTAATATAATTTAATTATATGGTTATATTATCTTTAAAATTGGTTTTAAAGTTCAATTAGAATATATTTTTACCATTTAATCCAATAGTGGTCGTTGGAATTAATTTTACTTTGAAATTGGACTTAAACTAGTGTCAATCTTTTGATACTTATTGTTTCATAAAAAACACGCTATTTGCTCTGAAAGCGGGAATTAATTATTAAATTAATTAATGAAACTTATATGTTTTGAATTTAGTAAAATAGACATCATTTTTGAATTATGAATATCAAATATAGCTTAGGGCGAAGTTTTGGTATTTTTCTGAAAAACTTCAATTTTTGATGAATAGTGAAACCACAAAGTGGTACTTAAAAAACTGATTTTTCGTTTAAATGAAATTTTACCACCTCTCTATTTTGAATTTCAAAAATCTGACATACGTGGTTTTCATTAAGAAGAAAAATGTGGTTCAATGGGATTAAAATAATTTTCTGGTAAATAGTAACTTTTAATGTTTTAATCGTGATTGGAGGTAATTAGTGTAGTTTAAGGTAAAAATAATGTTTTAATAATATAAAATGACCTAGACACATGTCCAACCCTTATTTCATGTGTCATGGCGGACCAATACAATCCATGGGTCAACTTGGGGACCCCATGGAGCCACTTTGGTAGGAAAATGACATGAATATCTTTTAATTTAATGTTAAAGTAAAAATGACACAAACATGAGTTGTTTTACTAAAACAATTTTTAAATGGGGTTATACAAGTCATATTTTTGACTATAAATAGTCATTGGAAATCTAAAACGATTTCTTACATAATAGTTGTTTTTTAATAATTTTTCAACATTAAATAAATTAAATTATTTATGACATCATGATGATGCATCGATTACCTCATTATTTAAAGATTTAAATAAAATGAAAAGATAATGTGAAATATAAGACCTACACATGTAAAAAACCTATTGGTTGGGTGTATTTCGAACCCTTATCACCTTATCCTCGAATTATATCAATATGAGACCTTTTAAATCCGAAAATCATTTTAAAATAAAGTAACATTTCTTTACTTTCCAAGAGTGCCCCTCCTCTCCTCTTATAAAAGGCCCCCACCTCTACCTCCTTATTCACACTTCCAAAGCCTTTGGCTCGGCCAACCCCTGCCCATTTTATCTCTACACATCTCTCTATAACACCTAGAAGCCTCACTTTGGGCAGAAGTCTTCCCAAGGAAGCCTTTGATCTCAAATCAAAAAGAGTTGCCCGATTTAAAGGTAGTGTCTTCCCTTGTGTTCTTATGTTTTATTTTTATTCTCCAACCCCCTAAACACTTTTTATTCATTTCTTTTGTAACAATACCTGTATCTTCCATATACTAGGATTTTTTTATAAGAATTATTCGAGCTACAATTACACAAACCTACATCTAATGGTTAAAGAACATACTGTTTATGTGGATGGTGAATTTCTGCCTCACGAAACGATGATTGTTCAACACTCATATAACACCTTCAAAGGTGGCCATTAAGATGTCACTATATTTATATATGATATATAATATGTTTATGTTTTACTTAATATTCTGTATTTTTCATTTATGGCATACCTTTATGGTTTCCATTATGGGTAAATGCGATATCTTCATTTTAGGAAGTGCGGAATACCGCCCCCTCAATGTGATTTGATTCGTTAATGCCATATGTGGGACTTATAAAGGATGTAATTAATGATTTTATATATGATATTATACTTTAATTATAATAAACCATTATATAATTATGATTCAATTTCATAAAATACGAAATAGGAATGAAAGTAGCGTTCATGCGTACGTACAGCTTACCGTCTCTATGAACGGTGCATTTCATTTCATACCTCTAAACGTTATGTAATATTATAAATGCATGTATATACTGGATATATATGATATATATGATATATACATCAAGAGTATAAATCTGGATATAATGGATACATGAACAACTTGTAATTATAAAGAGTTTATTTTTGAATCAAGTACCAATGATCGTTAAAACGACCGTTAATAACTTAAATAATTACATAGTGTTCATGACATGGTAATAAGTGATATAAAAGGAATAATGAACTTGAAAAAGGTTCTTAAGCAAGTAGAAATTAACTCAAGTTTATTATTCAGTAGGTTAAAGAATGATCAAGTCAAGTCGGACCCGAGGTATGGGACTTCGTCTCAATCTACTTTCATTGAGGCATTTTTTGCTTTATACACAACCTTCTTTTATACGGTGTATAAACCCCTTTGGCTTTTATTTTTATCCAAAAGGAATATTTTTTATATGAAGCATTTCACTAAATGACAAAAGGAAATGTTTTTGTCGTACGTATGCGGCGACAACGACTTCTCCGCCGCTGTGACCATTATTTGAGTTTCGGCTTCCTCTACAAGCCATACATTTTTTTTAAAAGAAAAATAAATACCCTGTTTACTTTTATTTTATTTTGGTATTGAAAAAGGTTTTCATAATGTTTTTATTATATCAATTTGTTTTATTTATATCTTGTGATTGAAATGTGAAAATGTTATGTTTACTTAATGTATGTTTTATGTGATACGATTATGTTATGGTTCTTGGGCATTATTATGAAGACGGGTGGTTCCGTTATAAACTAAGGGCGGGTGAGCCCAATATAGCTCTCCAATGCATTGGGTAACGCGAAGGGATTAAACGTTGAGGTTTCTCCGAAGATATTTAGGGAATATACTATGATGGGTATTCCAAACGTAACCAAGAGGGTTACTCCCTATGTAAGAATGTTATGAATGCCTCAAGTTACCTTTATGTCTTATGATATCTATGATTTATTCATGATTTGATGAGGTATGTTAAAGTGCTTATGTTTTATGAGTAAAGTATGATTTCATTGATTCTTATGTATACATGTACTCATGTTTCCTTTCCATATTTTTATATCTCTTACTGAGCTTTTCATGCTCATCCCAAATTTTTTAATTGTCTTTCACAGGTCAAAGGAAAGGTACATGATATGATGATAGTGTCGAGGAAGTGTCAAGAAAGAATCTGAATACTATCTTTTATTGTAACCACTTTGTTTAAATGTGGGATGTAATGCATGTTTTATGATCTAATTATCTAAAACTCAAAACCTGAAAAGATCCGTAATGTGTAATCTTGTAATAACTCAAGATTAACTAAGGTTTAAGGAAGGGGCCTTATATTTACCCCATGGAATGGAATAAATATTTCCTTTATTTACCCTACAAGGTACTTTTTGTCTTTTCCAACAAAAGTACGAGAAGAATGTTTTTTTAACGTATACGACATGAAAGGATTTTTACGGTTTTATAAAGCCTTATTTTCATGAAGCTTCCTCCAAAAGATTTCATGACTATTTTCAAAAAAATCATTTTATTTTAAAATTTCATGACTTTTTGTGAAATGAAATTGATTTTGAAGAAGAAAGGATATTTTCATCAAGAATTCATTTCAAGTGTTTTATCAAAATCATTTTACATCTAAGATGAAATTATTTCATATGTTTATGTTTAAAGTATAATGTCTCTATTATTTACATGGTTTGACATTTCTTATGATGAAATATCCATTTCTTTTATATGGATTATGTAATGATGGGATGTTGTTTATGAAACCCATTTTATTTATTGAGTTATTATGAATGATGTATGTTTATTTTGTGGAACAAGTAAGAATGATTTCATTATGATATGGGTGGGACCTATATCTACCTCTAATACATTGGGTAAAGATTTATATCTCATGAGATAGACATAGCTGGAATGACAAGTTAAACCGGTTCAGTAATACAGGATTGGAACGAGGAGTGAACTCGATTCAGAAAGGGACTTTGTCCACTAAGATGGTCTTGGCAGCAATGCCCGGGCTACTATGGAAATCATATCATGTGATTAATGGTTTCCAAAATTACATGTTTTATTCCCATGCTATTTTATAATGATTGATGTTCCCTTATGATATATGACTTACGTACTTCCAAGATTCAGGTCTTTGCTGAATATTTTGATGTTTAGATTTTATGTTCACGTTTTTGCATTCAAATGTTTATGGATTGTTTTATGTTCTCTATGTTTACCCTTACTGGGCATTTGAGCTCACCCATTTTATTTTTTCATTTCCCCAAGATATAAAGAAAGGTTTTAGGTAAGAAAAAAAGGGGAAGATCTTTATTGGGAGATGTTGAAGATCTTTCACCACGATTAGAAGATTTTATTCCGAGTTTCCAAAGATACTAAACTATTACGATATTTGTGTGTATGTTTTTGTTATGTATTAAGTATTCCGAAAAAGTAATGTATTGTACATGTACTTTAAGCTTTGGGTCTCTACATTACTTATGTGGGAAAATATATTAATGTTATAAATGTAAAAATAGAATATTACTTTTTCCTTTCTATCAAAATGTTCCATATAAAATACGTAAAAGGATTCCATTTTGAAAACATTGTTAGAGACATAAAATGTTATTTATTTTTAATCTATGTATTTATAAATACATTAAAATAATAATTTTAATAATATCTACATCATAGAAGATTATTTAGAGACATAAAATATTAATGCATTTTGAATGAGGTTTTATGGAAATGTTCCACTTACCTCGAGTCCAAATCATAATGTATGTTCATTATATTTATTAATAATAAACATATATTAATCATTTACATAATTAAGATAATTTTTCAATTTTATTATTTCTTTTATTTAATTTGTTATCATGTTATATACAATTACATAATCAATTAAGTTTGTATTAGATGTTTTGATGATATTCTGCTCACAAGCCCAAAATGACATTGATAAGTTGAATATAGTCAAAGAGTTCATCATTCAATAATCTCTAGAATAGTAATAATGAAATAATTAAAAATTTATACACCAAATATAATTTCAAAACAAACTATGAATGAGGTTAATGAAAAATGAACTACGTCACAAATAAGGAGGTGGTGGGATGTACGTACACGAGTAATGTTTATATTTTGAAATAAACTTGATGGAATAAAGATAAGAATAGTTTTACCATTTGAAATTATCATTATGTCATAATGATTATAATATTTCATTAAATAAACTTATATATTTCATCCATGTGATGTGGTCATGAAAAAATAATTGCATCACATCATGGAGTTGGTAATCCACATGCACACATGAACGATGTTATCATTTTTCAATGGATGGAAAGGTAATAAACTAAATTAAATATTTTTTTTATGATAATTATAAATTTTTCACTAATATCTTACGTTGACATTAAATTCATCATTATTACCATCCATTATATGTTGGGATGGAAAATGAATTAAATCGGTTCGTAAGGTGATTGTCCACCTTACACAATAATGATGGTTTTGTAATGGCCCAGACCTCTCTGGTCCATTACTTTGTGGAAATATTGTGTTTGAGGTGTTCTAGGAGGTCAAGGATACATATCCCCAAAACATTGCCAAATTTACAATTCTGTGAACAATTACATTAGTGAACAGTGTTCTATCAGTGAGGATTTAGTGAACAGTGTTCTATCAGAGGGGATTTAGTGAACAATGTTATATCAGTGAGGATTTAGTGAACAATGTTCTATCAGTGAGGATTTCGTGAACAATGTTCTATCAGTGATGATTTAGTGATCACTATTCTATCAGAAAGGATTTAATTAATAACGTTCTATCTACGAGGATTCAATGAACAATGTTCTATCAGTGAGGTTTAGTGAACAGTGTTCTATCAGCGAGGATTCAGTGAACAGTGTTCTATCAGTGAGGATTTAGTGAACAGTGTTTCCAGACCAGTGAGCTTCTAACAGCGGACATCTAACATCAGAATTCTAATAGAGGACTTCTAATAGCATAATTATAACAGCGGACTTCTAACAGCGGACATCTAACAATGGACTTCTAATAGCGGACTTCTAATAGTGAACTACTAACAATGGACTTCTAACTGTGGACTTCTAACTGTGGACTTTGAACAGTGTTTCCAGCTTCCTACAGTTTCACCCCTTTGACATTTCCTTAGACGTAAAATACATATAGAGCCGTATTTTAAAGACTCTTATGGCAGATTCAAAGACCATAAATCCAATATTAATTATTCATATGGATCGAGATGTTTTTACTTGGTCAAATCACATGGGTTAATGTGATCCGCTTTTAATGGGGAATTGAGAGTATCTTAAGCCTTCGCCCCATTAAATCATCAAAAGGGACAAGATATCTTCCTCTTTTTTCTCAGATATGAGATGCTAGAACCTTTCAATCCTTCCCAGAGGAGTTTCATAATCAAACTTTACTCCTCGGATTGGTTCCGCTTTGTTTTGATGCAACAGAGCTGTATCGATCAATCTTCGATATAAGGTATGTTTTATCGTCTTTCCTTTGGGGATCATCTTCTCCTGTTTCTCCTTTCCATATTATAGCATTTAATATACATGATTCTAATGGAAGTTTCTTGGGGTTTGGTTTGTGCGGTCATACCGTGGAATCCTCGGGTGGATGCAGTTGTCGTGAGAGGAGGATCATGACCCGTTGTGTGGATAAAGAACATGGGGAACTATTTGAGGTAGGGGATTCATTGCTTCTCTTTATTTTACATGCAACTGTATTGTTAGCATGTTTAATCCCACTAGATGACAAGGTAATTGACATATTAAATATTTTAACTGGATAAATAAATTGATATCGATCATATGGTATTGCCTCTTTTTTTCCTTTATAGTGTGATATCTATGCTTACTGTTTGTTATTTATGGAAATCAGTAAAGAACGTAAACCAGGATTAATTGATAATTGTTGGCTAAAGATAAAGAGGCATGAAAACAAATATGGTTGTTTTTGTAATTTGATGTTAATCAAATTAGTACTGTAAGAATGTTTATTTATTTGTGATAACATAATGGTTAGTTTTCCCGAATTTGGAACCAACAAATAATAAATCAGTTAACCCAAGATGGATTAATGAACTGGTGGTTGTTAAAAGATAATTTATTGTAGGGTTCTGAGTTACCCTCTTGTTTGTTTAAGGGACAAGAGACCAATTGTGAAGATGTTTGTTTTATTGTTGCCTACGTTTTAATGTGATCCTGTATGGTTGTGGTTATATGTGGAGTCATGGAGGCCCTTTTGGTTGTGGCAGAAAATGACACCAAGAGTGGTGAGATGCATCGGTTTATGCATGTGGCTGTCAGGGAGGACACTAGGGATGATGGATTGGGGTGGATGTGATTGTTGGATGCTTGGTAATTTTTATTGGTTGTTTATCTGATTTAATTTTCCCCACTGCTCAAGGCAGCTGGTCTTACTTAACCTTTTTTATGAAAGAGGAGAAGACACATGGCGTATGCCACGTGCTTTCCGTGTTTAGCTTCTCAAGGAAGGATGGGTATATGCTCTTGCTATAAGCCACAAAGGCACGACAGGTAGTACATCTACTAATCGTGTTGATCCACCTTTTGTTTAGTAGCATATATTGTTTTTTCTAGAATGACTGGGAATGTGGGAAAGTATTTCTATAATGAATAATTGAATAAATGGTGTAATCCCATGGGGATGGAGATGCTGGAACAGAGTGATGAGGTTGTAATTCTTGAAGTAACAGTTGACTTTGGGTGTGATGCTAATGAAATTTAATATGGTATTATTCATTGTTAATTAATGTTTAAATAATTAATTAACGTACAATAGAACTAATAAAAAGGGAATGAAGTAATCTAATAATTCTCTTTAAATGGTTGTGTGCTTATATGATAGCTAGTCTTAGAAGTATCAGCATGGAGTCTGAGAGACTTTAGCTTCAGTTGTGTCAAAGACTAGGTAATGCCCATAGTGTGCTTGTGAGATATAATATATCCTGTATTTTTTTTGTTTCTATATGCTACTCCACCCTATCAGTAAGGAAAACTTACACCCTAGGGATTCTGAGCCCTGGGGGGTGTTTTCTCCAACATTCCGGTGGGAGGTTGGATGGATGACAACCCCATTTGGCCCCGCTCACTTCTCTTGGAAGTTATTAGGGCTGGAAGGCACATTAGTTAGCTTTCCCCAAATATGTGTGTAGAGGGCTGTAACGACTTGTGGTTATTCACACACATATATTCTGGGAATAGTTTTCTATGGACTACTATAGGTGTAATGTGTATAGTCTGTGATGTCTTGAGGATCCTTACTCGGTGTATGGGCTATGATGGATTGAGGTATAATACCCGACGTATGATACCCGTTATGCGAGTTTTGGTGGCTCCCGAAAACTACCTTGTTACTTTGGTGTGTGGATGTGGTGGTTTTGTGGAACGAGGTGCATATTGTGGTGCTTTTCCTAGGTGTCTGCTGGCAAGCCTTTTTGGAGAGAGATACTCAGGATGTGTGATGTTGGGGAATAGCGACAAACCAGTGGGGAAATATTTTCAGGGTACCCTTGATATTCTTTAGTATATGATATATTCCTTTATGCGTTACTTAGTGAGTGTATCCATGGTGAGGTTGGGAACATAGTATACCTGTTTAGGTGGCGAGTTAGATTCACTTGTTGTTCACTGTGGTTTAGAAGGCTTTCTTTACTTTTTCACGAGAGGCTTCATGGAGGATCCTACTGAGTATACTATTATACTCACCCTATGTATATATAAACTGATTTTCAGTTCACATGGAGAAGGTTGGAGATCAAGCTAGTTTCTACTAACTTGGGGTTGCAGAAGCTGTTCGGGCTTGTGGTTGCTACTATTTTTACTTTCTTTTGGGTACATGTAGTATTTCCCCTTTCAGTTGTAGTAGTTTTTCATGGCATTACATACGTGCACTTGGGTTTATTTTATATTTCAGTTCTGAGTTGGAGTTGGTTAGTGTATATCTTATCTATCTCTTTTGCATGTATTCTATTAGAGGGTAATGCATCCCATTTGTGTGTTTATTATACCCTTGGTTCTATTCGCCAACACAGGGCCTACTGGAGTCGGGACTCGGTGGTCATTATCTCCCTTTTCACATTGCTAACCCAGGAGGGGTACACTTTGTGGGGAGGGGGTCATGACAGAGTGGTATCAGAGGTCTGGTCGAGGGATAGGATAGAGTTTGCAGTTAAGAATAGGTGAGGCTTCACGGGTTGGTCGGGCAGAGATTTCATTCATGTTTATCAAGTGAGGTAAACACTAGAGACCGGGTGAGACATAGGCATTTAGGGTCCCCTATGATCTGATGTACGAACCATTAAGTTTACAATGGATACTAAACAAGGTGATACTAGTTTTAGGGAAAAGACCTAGGAAAGGATCATGCATCATTCTTTTTTGTGACTGTGTTTAAATGGGTTGACCTTGGGATAGGATAACCTAAAATCAATTAATGAAAACAATTAATCAATTAATGTTGAGTCTTCCATATTCTAGGTTTAGGAGCTCTAACGATTTGTTATTTTATAGGTATGCTCTAGGTCAACATCCTCGTCAGGTTTTCACAGAAAATGTCCAGCAGGCTGTTCCAGCAGATCACCTTAGTGTAGAGGTTGATGATGACGACACTTGGAGGAAGACACTCCGAGAGTTTCTGTGCTAGAGTCTGAAGAAGTTCAAGGGATCCATTTCAGATGCAGTCAAGGAAGACTGTTTCGAGGAGGTTGAGATCACATTTAGTTTGATTCATGATCGGACAGAGAACTAGGAGTCCTTGGTTGTGACAATGCTGTGTGGAGTAACAAGGAAGTGGTGATTCTTGTTCCTCAGGGATCATGAGGAGTCATCAATCTCATGTGAGGAGTTCTGAGATAGGTTTAGAGTCAAGTTTCTTTCTTCAACTGCGAAGGAGTCCAGTTTCCAAGAGCTTCTTACACTTCGACAGGGGAGATCCATTGTTTTAGAGTTTGGAATCCATTTCAGAAACCTTTTACGATATTCTTAAGACCTACTTCCAGATGAGGTGGCCAGGGTGAGGCATTTTGAGGAGGCATTGCATCCAGAGATCCAACGCCAGGTCACACCATTTATTCTAAAAACTTATCTTGAGGTACTGGTGAGGGAAAAGGTTGTCAAGAGGACTATGGCCAAGACCGGATCATCACAAGAGGGGAATTAGAATGATTCCTCATGAAGCAGAACTGTGGTATGGGGTTATCGGTTTTCAGGGTAAAAGATTTTTCGTTTAGCCGGGGGTAGGTCCTAGCCCTTCAAATCTCATTTCTCCAGAGGCAGCAACTCTCTGGCCTATTCCAAGGGATTAGGTGCTTGTTTTTCTTGTGGTGGTTGTGGTCATCAGCAGTGGGAGAGGCCAACCTTTCAAAGCAGTCATCGTGCACCACGCTCTACACTCTAGGTTCCTCTGTTGAGGTAGTTCCAGCTAAGGGAAAAGAAGCCGATTGCACTAGAATTAGATCAGTAGAGGGTATATGTGGGAAGGTAGAGGATAGCCCCATGATGCTCTCCATCCCCAGAGAGATGAGCGCGACTGTGGTGGTGGTCTTCATCAGGGTCAGAGAGGCCATGGAGGAGGTCATGGTCAGCTTCATGCTCTAGCATTACCATCTCCAGGCGACCCAGACATCGTTCGAGGTACCCTTTTCTTGTTTTCTACCTTGGTGTATGCCTTGTTTGATTTAGGAACCACACACTCTTTCACATCACCTACCCTTTTCCATGCATTGGGACTTGATGTAGAAAGGCTTCCAGTTCCCTTGGCATTGACTACGCCAGTTGGAGGTTGAGCTGACTTGTTTGAAGTATGTAGATATTGTGAGCTAGTGTTGGGGAAACATAGTTCTTGGGGAGATTTACTATGTTTACGAATACAAACATATGATTCCATCCTTGGTATGGATTGGTTGTATTCGGTGAAGGCTATCATGGATTTCTTTAGGAAAACAGTCATCTTCATTGGTCATGATGGAGAGAAAGTGGTGTTTATGGGTGAGAAAGACCCTCAAATGGTTCATAGGCACGTTCCATCCTTATCATCCATTATGGCTGAGTTGATGCTAAGTTCTTCAGAAGTTCAGAAGTTGGAATTTCCTAGGGCCATAAAGGAGTACCCTGATGTCTTTCAAGATGAGTTTGTAGCATTACCCCCTTGACGAGAGATCGAGTTTGGGATCGAGCTACAACAAGGAGTGTCTCCTATCTCTATGTATCCATATAGGATGGCCCCTTATGTGTTACGAGAGCTACGTATACAGCTTCATGGTCTGTTACAGTGCGGTTTTGTTCGTCCAAGTGTGTCACCATGGGGTGCACCAGTTTTGTTCATGAAGAATTCTGACGACAGCTTACGATTGTGTGTCGATTATCATCACTTAAACAAAGTGACAATAAAGAATCGCTATCCTATTCCGCGAATTGATGATTTATTCGATCAACTGAATGGTGAAATTTTCTTCTCAAAGAACGATTTGCATTCGGGATATCATCATATGCGTGTGAAGGATGAGGATATTTTGAATACTGCTTTCTGTTGTAATCATGTGCATTATGAGTTCTTTGTAATGCCATTTGGTGTGACGAATTATCCAGCTGTATTCATGGGATTGATGAATGCCGTGTTCTGTGAGTTCCTAGACAAGTTCATGGTAGTTTTCATCGATGACATCCTTATGTGATCCACATCTGAAGAGGAGCATGAAGAGCATCTACGAGCCATTTTTAGAGTTCTTCGCTAACATCAGCAGTTTGGGAAGTTGTCGAAGTGTGAGTTTTGGGCTCGGGAAGTCCGTTTCATGGGGCATGTTGTTCCCCAATAGAGAGTAGTTGTGGATCCATCGAAGATAGAAACAGTTGTGTCTTGGGCAGCACCCAAGAAAGTGTTAGAGGTGTGATGTTTTCTTGGTCTCGCATGCTACTACAGGAGGTTCATAACCAATTTATCACAAGTTGCGACTCCACTGACAGCTTTGATGAGGAAGGATCAGTCATTCATATGGACTGATCAGTGTCAGGAAGCCTTCGAGTATATAATTGAGAAGTCAGTAAGTGATCTAGTCCTTTGTCCTCCAGCTGAGGGAGTCCAGTTTGATGTTTTCTGTGATGCTTCACATCTGGGGTTAGGTTTTGTTCTCATGCAGTATAGATCTGTTGTTTCTTATGGGTATCGGTAATTGTGTCCCCATGAATGCAAATTTTCCACCCATGATATTGAGTTGGCAGCCGTGGTGTTTTCTCTAAACTTGTGGAGACATTACCTCATTGGTGAGCGCTTTGTGGTTTTCAGTGATCATAAGAGTTTGAGGTATGTTTTCTCCCATCATGACTTGAACATACGACAGCGTCGGTGGATAGAGTTCTTGTAGGAATACGACTTCGAAATATCGTATACACCTAGAAAAGGGAATGTTGTAGCTAATTCGCTGAGCCAAAAGTCTCATAGTGATGATGTGCGTGAATCAAGTGATTCTTGGAGAGTAATGGAAGAAATATGATGATTGGATCTTGATATGGAAGAAGTTGGTGTTAGAGGTTGTCTTTTTTAGATTATGGTACAGTCATCCCTAGTGCAGATGGTGGAAGAGTCCCAGTTGGAGGATCTTCAGGTGGAGGTCTGGAGAGACCGATTTGTTTGTGGTGAAGCCCATGATGGTTGGATTGATGATGAACAACACTGAGTGTTGTATCATGGAAGGACTTTTTTTACCTTGAAAATGCGTGAGATGGTTCATAGAGAGTTCCATAGTTCAACCATAGCAGTGCATCCTGGCATGAAAAATATGTATCGATCCTTGAGGAGTCAGTTTTATTGGCCTGGGCTGAAGCATGCAGTTGTGGAGTTTGTGTCTCGATGTTTAGTTTTCCAGAAGTTGATGGCCGAACACCATGTTCCAGGTGGTCTTCTCCAACAATTAGAGATTCCACAGTGGAAGTGGGAGGACATCCCAATGTACTTTATTACTAGTTTACCTTGAGCAACTAGAGGACATGATGCTATTTGGGAGGTAGTTAAACATTTAACAAAATTATCCCAATTTATAGCAATAAAGTAGTCAAGATCAGTGGAAGTTTTGTCGAGGAAGTATCTAGAGGAGGTGGAGAGACTTCATGGAGTCCCAAGGACAATCATTTCTGATCGAGATCCTCGTTTTACCTCGTGGGTGTGGAGAGGTCTCCAATATGCTTTTGGTTCTCAGTTATGCCTTAGCACAACTTTTCATCCTCAAACGGATGGTAAGACAAAGCGAACTATCCAGACTCTTGAAGACATGCTATGATCCTGTGTTCTTGATTTTGGAGGTTCATGGATGAGTCACATACCCTTGGTGGAGTTCTCTTACAATAATAGTTTTCACTCCACCATTGGAATGGCGCCGTTTGAAGCCTTGTATGGCTGACCATTACATTCTCTATTGTGCTGGATTGAGGTCAGAGAATCATCAATTCTCAGACCAGAACTAGTGCAGAATAAAACAGAGATGGTCCATGTGATTTTTGAGAGGATTAAGATAGTGAAATATCATCATTAATCATATGATTATCAAAGAAGGAGGCCCTTAGAGTTTAATTTTAGGGATCATGAGTTTCTGAAGGTGACTCCCCGTCGTGGGAAGCTAAGGTTTGGCTGTGGAAGCAAGCTTTCTCCATGGTTTTTTGGGCCTTTAGAGGTGTTATCTTATGTTGGAGATATGGCATATAGAGTAGAACTTACCCCATAGATGATTCAGATACATGATGTTTTCCATGTATCACAGCTTCGTCGTTATCTTAATGATGACTCTCACATTATCGATTGGGGAGAGATCGATGTTGATGATGATGCAAACTTTGAGGAGCGACCTATGGATATCCAAGACCACAAGGAGAAGGTGTTTCATGAGCATTATATTCCCTTAGTTTATGTCTTGTGGTGACATGGTGGACTGGAGGAGAGTACCTGGGAACGTTAGTCACAGATACATGCTCAGTACCCAAAGTTGTTTGATGTTTAACACTTTTCATGTAACAATGTTCTCATTGTGGTTAGACCTTTCATGTTTTATTTTTGAATTTATTTTGTTTATTTTTTTCTTTCTCCATTTGGAGAGGAATATCTATCGGTGGTTGTTCGTACCATATTTAATTTTTTGGTCTCTTTAGGTTCGTTTTGAATTCTTGAGGACGAGAATGTTTTGAGAGGTATCTAATGTAATGTACCAGACCTCTCTGGTCCATTACCTTGTGAAAATATGGTGTTTGAGGTGTTCCGAGAGGTCAAGGTGACATATCCCCTACTCTTTTCCAAATTTCCAATTCTGTGAACAGTTCCATTAGTGAACAGTGTTCTATTAGTGAGGATTTAGTTAACAGTGTTCTATCAGTGAGGATTTAGTGAACACTATTCTATCAGTGAGGATTTAGTGAACAGTGTTCTATCAGTGAGGATTTAGTGAACAGTGTTCTATCAGTGAGGATTTAATGAACAATGTTCTATTAGTGATGATTTAGTGAACAATGTTATATCGGTGAGGATTCAGTGAATAGTGTTCTATTAGTGAGGTTTAGTGAACAATGTTTTATCAGTGAGGATTTAGTGAACAATGTTCTATTAGTGAGGATTTAGTGAACAGTGTTTCCAGACCAGTGAGCTTCTAACATCATACTTCTAAAAGCGTATTTCTAACAGCGGACTTCCAACATCGGACTTCTAACAGCGGACTTCTAATAGCGGACTTCTAACAGCGGACTTCTAACAGCAGACTTCTAACAGCATACTTCTACCAGCGGACTTCTAACAGCGGAATGCTAACAGTGGACTTCTAACTGGGACTTCTAATAGTGGACTTCTAACAGCGGACTTATAAAAATGGACTTCAAATAGCGGACTTCTAAATGTGGACTTCTAACAGTATACTTCTAATAGTGGACTTTGAACAGTGTTTCCAGCTTCCTACAATTTCACCCCCTTGAAGTTTCCTTTGATGTAAAATAAATTAAAAGGCTTATTTTAAGGACTCTTAAGGCCGATTCAAAGACCATAAATCATATATTAATTATTCCTATGGCTTGGGATGTTTTTAATTGGTCAAAACGCATGGGTTAATGTGATCAGCTTTTAATGGGGAATTAAGCATATCTTGAACCATCGCCCCATTAAATATTCAAAAGGGACAAGATATATTCCTCCCTTGTTATTCCTCTTCTTTCTCGACTATGAGATTATAGAATCTTTCAATCCTTCCCATAGGAGTTGAACAATCAAACTTTACTCCTCGGATTGGTTCAGATTTGTTTTGATGCAACCAAGTCGTATCGATCAATCTTCAATATAAGGAATGTTTTATCGTCATTCCTTTGGGGGTAATATTCTCCTGTTTCTCCTTTCCATATTATAGCATGTAATATCTATGCTTCTAATGGAGTTTCTCATGGGGTTTGGTTGGTACGGTCGTACCGTGGCATCCTCGGGTGGATGCTGTTGTCGTGAGAGGAGGATCGTGACCCGTTGTGTGGATAAAGAACATGAGGAACTGTTTGAGGTAGGGGATTCGTTGCGTCTCTTTCTTTTACGTGAAACTGTATTGTTTGCATGTTTAATCCCACTGGATGAAAATGAAATTGATATAATAAATATTTTAACCAGATAAATAAATTGATATCGATCGTATATTATTGCCTTTGTTTTTCTAGATAGTGTGATATCTATGTTTGGTGTTTGTTCTTGATGGAAATTAGTAAAGAATTCAAAACATGATTAATTGATAATTGTTGTATAAAGATAAAGAGGCATGAAAATGAATCTGGTTCTTGTTGTAATTTGATGTTAATCAAATTAGTGCAGTAAGAGTGTTTATTTATTTGTGAAAACTTACTAGTTAGGTTTCCCGAATTCGGAACCAAAGAATAATAAATCAGTTAACCCAAGATGGATTAAAGAACTGATGGTTGTTAAAATATAATTGCTTGTGGGTTTTTGAGTTACCCTCTTGTTTGTTTAAGGGCCAAGATCCCAATTGTGAAGATGTTTGCTTTACTGCTTCTTGTGTTTTAATGAGAGCCTAGATGGTTGTGGTAATATGTGGAGGCATGGAGGCCCTTTTGGTTGTGGCAGCAGATGATGCCTAGAGTGGCGAGTTGAATTGTATTATGCGTGTGGTTGTCGGGGAGGACACCAGGGATGATGGAATGGGATGGATGTGATTGTTGGATGCTTGGTAATTCCGATTGGTTGTTTATCTGCTTTAATTTTCCCCACTGATCAAGGAATATTTTCTTACTTACCATTCTTCCGAAAGAGGAGATGACATGCGTGGTATGCCATGTGCTTTCTGTGTTTAGCTTCTCAAGAAAGGATGGGTATATTCTCTTACTATAAGTGGCAAAGACTTGACGAGTACTACATCTACTCACCGTGTTGACCCCCCTTGTGTTTAGTAGTATATAATGTTTTTCTAGAATTCCTGGGAATGTGGGAAAGTATTTTAATAATAAATAATTGAATAAATGGTTTAAACCCATTGGGATGGAGATAATGGAACATAATGACGAGGTTGTAATTTTTGAAGGAACAGTTGTCTTTGGGTGTGATGCTAATAAAATTTAACGTGGGATTTTTCATGGTTAATTAATTGTTAAAGAATTATTAACATACAATGGAACTGATAAAAATGGAATGAAGTAATATAATACGACTCTTTAAATTGTTGTGTGATTATATGATACATAGTATTTGAAGTAGAAGCCCGAAGTATGAGAGATGTTAGCTGTAGTTGTGTATAAGACTAGGTAATACCCGGAGTGGGGTTGTGAGATATAATATATCCTATACTTTTTGTGTTTCTATATGCTACTCCACCTTGTAAGTATGGGAAACTGACACCCCGAGGATTCTGAGCCCTGGGGGGGTGGTGTTTTCGCTGACATTCTGGTGAGAGGATGGATGGTTGACTACCCCCGTTGGCCCCGATCTCTTATCATGGTAGTTACTGGTGCTGACAGGCACACTGGTTAGTTTTCCCCATATATGTGTGTAGAGGGATGAAACATCTTGTGTTTATTCACACACATATATTCTGGATTTAGTTTTCTATGGAATACTATAGGTGTGACGTGTATAGGTTGTGATGGCTTGAGGATCTTTAATCAGTGTATGGGCTGTGATGGCTTGAGGTATAATACCCGACGTATGATACCCTTTATGAAAGATGTGGTGGCTCCCAGAAACTACCTGGTTACTTTGGTGTGTGGACGTGGTGGTTTTGTAGCACGAGGTGCATATTTTGGTGCTTCGACCAAGTGTCTGCGGGAAGCCTTTTTGGAGAGACATGCTCAGGACATGCGACGTCGGGGCAAAGCGGAAAACCAATGGGTAAGTAGTAGCAGGCTACCCTTGATATTATTTATTATATGATATATTCTTGAATGCATTACTTGGTGAGTGTATCCATGGTGGGGTTGGGAACTTAGTATACCTGTTTAGGTGACGAGTTAGTATCACTTGTTGTTCGCTGTACTTTAGCATGCTTTATTTACTTTTTTCACGAGAGGCTTCAGGGAGGATCCTACTGAGTATACTGTTATACTCAACCTATATATATATAAACTATTTTTCAAGTCACTTGGAGCAGGTTGGAGATCATGCTGGTTTCTACCAGCATGTGGTTGCTGGAGCTGTTCGGGCTTGTGGTTGCTGCTGTTTTTACATTCTTTTGGGTACTTAAAATTTTACCCATTTCAGTTGTAGTACATTTTCATGGCATTACATACGTGCACTTGGGATTCTTTTATATTTTAGTTCTAAGTTGGAGTTTGTTGGTGTCTATCTTATCTCTCTCTTCTGCATGTGTTCTCTTAGAGGGTAATGCCTACCATTTGTGTGTTCATTATACCCTGGGTGCTAGTCGCCAACCCGGGGCCTACTAGAGGCAGTACTCAGGGGTCATTATCTCCCTTTTCACATTGCCGACCTAGGAGGGGTACACTTTATAGGGAGGGAGTCATGACAGGTTTCATTTCCAATTTTATAGATGATTAAAGGGATATATGTTGTGAAAATATAATAATAACATCTTATTTTGTGGAATATAATAAATTTATTTTTTTATCATGTTTGAATAAAATTTTATGTATGTAGAAAATGAAATAAACCAAAAAATTATTTGTTACAAAGTATGATAGTTCTTCAGAAAACCTCTTTAGGTTAATACCTAAAGCCTTAATAAGTTTTTTATGATATAAAATGACTCTAAGATGTGGTTCAGGAAGATATGAATGTATTTTGGTATATATTGGTAAAAAATAGCCCTTTAAGTGTGGAGAAGAGAGACGAGTGCTATCATTTTATAATTTGGGGATATGACACACTTTGAAATATTAAAAATGTTAAAATATATTAATTTATTACTCAAGAAGAATGAAAAAAATATGGAAGATATTAGAATATTATATGATTCAGGGTTTACATTTGTTAATAAAATAAATTTTTTATCAATTTTTATGTTATTTTAACCCTTATCTATTTAGTGTAATCACCAGTAAACATATTTTATCCTTAACCATGGTAACATATTTTGGATATTTTTTGTATTTATTATGAAAAAAAATTAGTTTAAAATATTAATTAATATTTTTTATTATGATTCCAAACATAATCTCTATTTTATAAAATTAAATTTATATGATTGAAAGAATTAAATTTAAAATTAAACTCACAAAACACGATGTAAGACGAATTTTCTAAAAATTTCTTTTTATGTACATAAATGTTTTTATAACAAATTAAAGTATAATGATGATTAAAATAAAATTTATAATATTGTTTTTAATAAAAAGTAATCAATTAAAGTTTAAAACTATTAGAAAATAAAATTCTAAATTCTAAATTCTTGGAAATAGACTACATTTTTCAGAAAAAAATCCATATTTTCACTAATTATTGAAAAATCAAACTTTTTAGAAAATATTAAAAAATTCATCCGAAGTTAATTTTAAAATTATGAGTTAAAAAATGAAGTTAATTTAGTATAATTAAAATTCTATAATTTGGAAATTAATATTTTAACATAAACCATATAATGCATGAAAACCTAATTGGTTTGAAATTATTATTTTTTCTTTTAGAATAAAAAAATACCCAATATTATTATAATGAATATATATACATAAATAATAATTCATGAATATTAATAAGACATGAAATTATTTATCTTAATTTCACCTATGTTGTTAAATTCACTCCCTATTTAGAAATTTCAACCACAAAATTTTATTCATTATTTAATCAAGGGGGTATTGTTTCCTCCATATCATTATCTAATTCCCATTTTGATTCCTTAATCATATGGGTTTTCAAAAAAAACATTACATAGTAAATCAATTTGTTCCCCAAATATTTCTACCTATAATACAGAATATGTATTTGATATTCCTCATAATAATGGGTTTCTACGCATAAAAGCTACTTCAGGATTCAAAACATGAGATGCATCTGACACATACTTTCATAACAACAAAAAATGAGAAACATTATGTACCTAAGATAAACTCAATAGTAAGGACACTTGGAAAGATTCTAATAGAGTCATATAAAGAATTTTTTCATGGTCCAATGACTCATAGACACAACTTCCCCTTTTTACCAAAATTTATAAAATTTTTCCCTAGTGATATTTTAAGAAAAACATGATCACATAGCTAGAACGAAAGGTAATTCCTACGGGTATTTTCATATATTTTATACCTACTTTGATCAATCCACAATTTATTATGAATCATATTCGTCTTCAAAACCATTTATTCTACCAATTATGGTCCTAATAGATTCCTTTTACCTACTTCATCCCAACAAGATGGAGTCTGACACCACTTTCTATATAATACATCAAAAGGTTAAATAAGTATAATTGAATTAAAACTGTTTTAGGAAAACTCAACTAATGTTATATGTGGATAACAAATTAACCAAAAAATCCGTTGAACAATCATTAAACATATCATCAAAACATTGAATCATTCTCTCTGCATTTCCATCAGATTGATGATGAAAATATTTACAAAAATTTAACTCAGTACCCAACAACTTCTGAATAATTTTCACAAAATTAGAGGTAAAGATAAGATTCTGGTAAGATAAAATGGAAATAAGGACTTAATTTAATATAATTATACCATAAAACAAAAGTTTATAGTATAAATCTAAATAAATATTATCTATATGGGAATAAAATGTGTTTATTTAGTAAATAAATTAATAATTATTGAAATTAAATTATTACCTCATATTTTATTTTGTAATCCAACTATGAAATCCATATTTATATTTTCCCATTTCAACTATGTAACATGAAAATACTAATGTATCCCATTTGGTAATTATATTTCTACTTTATCTTATTAACAAGTGAAATATTTCCTGGTAAATTTGACAGTACCTTTCTTCATTCCATCCCACCAAAAAATTTTCCAAATGGTCTCTATAAATTATTACACTACCAAGATAAACATAAAATAGATAAATATGAGCCTCATGGAACAATTCACTTTTTAAATAGAGTCACATGAAATACATATATTTTTTATAAATATAAAAAAACTAATTTGTTAATATTAATTAAGGAAACTTACATTTATTAACTAATTATAACATTTCATATAAGACACCTTCTTGATTATAAGATTTCTTAATTCTGTCTGACAAAGATGATTTTACTGAACCCTGAAAAAACATCAAGGAGTTATTTATTGGATAATTTATAATCTATTATTCATCAAATAAATAACCAATGGGTAATGTTCTAAACATATCATGGTTAATGTAGTGTTATATTTTTTAATCAAAGCATCAACTACTCTATTTTCTTTCCCTAGATGGTAATGAATTGTGTATTTATAATCCATTATCAATTTTTTCCATCTTTGATATCTCATGTTAAAATCATTCTAAGTGAATATATACTTCAAAACATTATGATTATTATATATTTCACACCGTACAACATATAAATTATGTATCTAAATTTTTAAAACAAACAATTTATCTACCAATTCATTTTCATGTGTAGGATAATTTTTCTCATGGTGTTCTAATTGAAATAAAGTATATTTCATTATCAAATTATTTTCCAATAAAACAAATATAAATATATTAAATAAATAATCATGGTTGATAATAATGTCACAATTTTTTCATGGAAGGGAAAAATGGAGAATTCAATAATGTTCTTTTCAATTAATAGAAACATTCATCACATTAATTTGTATAGATGAACCTAAATCCTTTTCATGTTAACATAGTTAGTGGTATAGATAAACATGAACTTTTTTTGATAAACCACTGGTAATATCCTACATATAAAAGAATACTATGAATCTCAATAACATTTATAGGAAATTTTCTATTCATCAACCACTTTTTTTTTATCTAAATAAATAGTTATGCCATCGTTATTTACTATATGTCTAATGAATGAAATATGATGTAACCAAAATTCAGACAATCTAAATTTTCCATATAAATTATATTATTTTAGTTTACAATAGAATTCTTATATTTGTTTCATGATCCTAATATATTTTGGAAAACACTAAAATATCATAAAAAACCAAATACATGTCTAATTATATATGGAAAATTCAATTCGCAAGATCAATTAATACAACTAGGGAATTAGGAAAAAAATCCATAAACACAACCTCATGAAGCCAATACCTAGTATGAAATTTTATCTTGGAGATTTCATCCTCCTTCACCATCATCTGAATGCACCCAATCCTTAAATTAACATTTGAAAAATGTTGATCTCCTTGAGTCTAATTAAACAGGTCATCGATATGAGGTAATATATACTTATTCTTTATGTTTATTTTATTTAATTCAATATTATCAACAAAAGGACTCAATTCCAACAATTCTTTCTATCCTAAGTCATCCCTGATTAGGAAAATAATTCCGAAGGAAAATAGTCTTAAATTTATCTCATTACATAGTATCAATATATTATATTTCCATAGTATTCTTAACCATTGACCATAGTTGATCGACTTCACCTTCAAAATGGTAAAGAAAACTTATTGATTTTGATGATATAAACAAACCATGCCTTTTAATATCTTTTCCATGTATTTAATCAATCTATTAGCTATGAATGAGTTAGAAGATACACTAAATATTGGAGGGTGTTATCTTATAAAATTATCCACTATAGACTGTTCCTCTATTATAGATCTAGTTACTCTCTAGTAAAGATTCCACCAGCATTTTTATCCCCAATAACCGATCCATCAGAGAAAAAAACATGTCAATTTCAGTTATAAACATTCCATGTTTTTGATATGGAAGGATATTGTCCTATTCATGTATTCGTAGCTTAGATCCCATGTTTCCTCTCTGAAAAACAATTCTAAATAGACATAGTTAAGATGAAGCACCATTGAATTATTCAAATGAAATATCACGATAACCATAAATTATAATCTATTAAGGGTATTTAATTACATTATAATAACACATAAATTTATATAAAACATTCATCTGATACCAACTTCAAGGACCCAACCTTAAAAAATTCATAAAATTTATTATTTATAAATGAATTCATTTTTTTCATTTCTGGAGAATCATTAAGTTTTTATTTTTATGGAAGTAGGTATATGTTATTACATAAATTAATATCATATCAAAAAGTGGATACTTTATATAATTATCCACTTATACCATAATACAAAATTTTTATGATATATCACATTTTCTTTTCTTGACATATCTTTAAATTTTTTATCTCGACCACATCGTTATCTCTACATAACCATAAAAACATGTGAGAAATACTTAAAAACATTGGATGAGCATAGAAATATCAGTATAGGACATGGAACACCCTATGATTTTATGATAGATTTCTATTCAAATACATTTAGTTTCTCAATATATTGTGATACATGAATCCCCGAGTCTAAATGAACCATAATATAATATACATTTATAACATAGTCATTATTTTTTTGGGTGATTAGGGTTGTTTGGAAATTATATATAACAATTTAAGATACTAGAGATGTTTGGACCATAAGTGATCCTATGGACCTAAAAATTTATTATAAAAGTAAATATGAAACCATGAAAGTTAAGGGTAAATGTCAAACAAAATCAATAAAATAAAATGAACCAGTATCATTATTTTCTTCTACCCCCTTGACCACAAAATCCAAAGTGACCTCTCAGATGTATTCCCCTCCTCCACTGCTTCAATGTTTACCATGATCTACCCTGAACATAAATGTTTGTAGGCTCCTCAACTTCACGGTCCATTTGGGTTACAATATCAACATTATCATTCGCTTTAGAAAGGTGTTTTTCATCCTCCTCCCTTAGATGTTTTTCAATCTATTGCTCATGTGGAAGATGATCAAGTTGTTACTCCTTTGAAAAATCCTATTTGACCAAATTCACATTAGTCACATGTGCTAATAAAACATTATTACCCTTTCAATCATGGATTTACTGATAAAAATTATCAAACTCAAGGGAGATGATGTACTCTAGAATAGTGAAGAAATTAGGCTTTACAACAACATAACTAGACTCCAAGAAGGATTTTGAAACTACTATAATAGCAGCACTAGTGCCAAGAACAACATTTCCAAGGGAATTATGAATTATTTCTGATTTTCTAGATGAAATCACAGAATTATCAACATGAGAATCAGTAGCAGGTGGTGTAACACACACTAAAAATCCAAAGGCACCTTATAAACCATCAACAGAGTCCCATACCGGAGTTTGAATGTCCATCACTAGACTTACAGAAGTAGTTTTTAGTGATTTAGAATTTTCAAAAGAATCACCAAGAACAATAGTAGTAGGATCGACAGAAATTCTAGTGGTAGCGTGCACAACATCAGCTGCAGGAGCCTATACATGTGCACATCGCCCAATAGAATCCAATTTATGAAGAGGAATACTATTCAACTCAACTTGGATAAGTATTTATCTTCCATTAAAATAGTTGGATCTACCTTAGTGTCACACCCATGACTACCCACATTGTCATAACCCCATGTTGAGGGCTCCCCATAGTGCAAGGGTTCACGTGACAAGTGAGTCGAGGGTGTGCAGTCACCTATGGATAATAAAACCCCACTAGTTTTCCCATTAATTGGGTATAAAGACTTACCATCCAAAAAATAAGCAAAGGAAATAGATCTTTTATTTTTTTTACTAGGGAAATAATTATGCTTCCCTTTTTATAGTTAATTTTTTATATTCTTCAAATATATTTTTTCATGAAAAAAGGGTTTTATTGATTTTTTGATAGAATAATATAAGAAATGTTTTCCAATTATATAAAATTTATTTTTAAAAATGATCTAATTTTTATCTCTCATAATTTTCAAATTCTTTAATTTTTTTATAATTTCTTTAAAAATGGCTTTTTGATGAATAATGGAAATATATTTTTTTATTGAAAACAAAATTTTAATTTATAGTATTTTAAAAGTTCCAATATGTATGAAAATGGTTATAAAGGTAACATTGTTTAACTTGTTTTATCAATAAAATAATTATGGTTACTATAATAATTTTTATATTTTGTTTTTTTATAACAAGAATTTTGTACTTAATAAAACATTTTTTTCCTGAAAAACAATTTTCATCATGTTTTTCAATTTTAATTTGAAATTAATTTCTAGTAGTATTTTAAATTAAATTTGATAAAATGTATTTTCTATTTGAAATGATAATTTTACAATTTTTTAATCATTCCAAAACAATTTCTGGACATAATAAAATTTTAAAACAATGAATTGTTTTCACCATTGTTAAGGTTAAAATGGGTTTACCCAAGGGGAGGGGTGGGGTTGGGTTAAAATAATAGATAAGTATATGGTTTCCATTTAAAAATTTAATAATCATATATTATGGAAAAATTTCAACCCTATAATATCCCACCATTGAAAATCAGAACATTTGGAATCATTCATCTTTGTATGACATCATTTTATTTTAATCTTTTATTAAATTTCAGGAATGTCCTATCCCCCAATTATAAGAAGACAACCATCCTTTATATTATTTACACTATATTGATATATAAATCTCAACCAAACCCTTTAAAATTCCATTATAATGTAATATATACCTGAATTATAGGAGTTGGTATTATTAAAAGACCATTCTAAGGGTCCTTAAGAATGGATCTAAAGGATTTCTATCAAATAAGAGTTAATCATCCTACCCACCACAATTAAAATAAATTGTTGTTATACACACTATAAATATGTGGTATTAATTATTTAAAAATATATTAAGTATCCAAAATATAATAAAACCTTATTCTTATTACACAACCACCTATATTCACTGTTTTTTCTAACAAATGTGAAGGTAAATTATTGCTCATGCATATGAGTGGAATACAACCTCCAAAAAGTGATACAATTTATTTTCCATCACCATAATTAATTGATTTTCATTATTATGGGTCAAATATTTATTTATCATATTAATGAAATAATATTTTTTTTTGTAATTATAAGACTATATCTAACTTCTTACGTTCCCATCCTTTGAAAAAAGATAACATCACTCGTGCATATATGTGGATTACCACCTCCAACAAACAAAGTGATTCATTTTCTGTTTATTATTTAAGTGGGTGATAGTAATGATAGATTTATTATATATATATGATATATAATATATAATAATGAATATTTAAATATTAATTATTATTTATCTTTCTTTCCTTCCTTTTAGTGAAAAGTTAAAATAATGTTTATTCGTATGTATGGCCTACCATATCCTTTAATGGTGTAATTAATTTTTAAATATCTACATTTTATGGATAACTATATATATATATAATTAATATATATGATATTTATATCTTGATTAAAATTGTATATATGATTTATCCACGATCAAAGAACAAGGTCTAGAAATACTAAACTAAAATTATCAAGACAAATTAAATAGTTAATAACTGAATACAGTGATTTTAATAAGGAATAATTAATTAATGGGTTTTAAAATTATATAATTATATAATATATGTAAAACCATAAAAGTAAAAATAATTAAATTTTAGTAGATAACATTTGAGATTCTAAATACAGTTCGTAGACAACCCCTGAAATATTTTTCATTATATTTAATCTCTTAGATAGCATGCTGAACATTCAACATAGAGTCTAATTGGATCATAATATAGTATACGTTTATAACCTTGCTCTAAAATTGGAGGATATGAATACTAATCAATAATTAATGAAATTTATATGGTTTACATAGGTAATGTAAAGTTAATTAGTTATCTATTTATTACAAGTAAAATAAGAATAACATTAAAGAAAAAGAAATTATTTTTGAAAAATTTTACTTTTTTAATAAAACTTAGTTTAGTCCTACATTGTGAAAATAATTTAACAACAAATTTTTTATACTTTAAGAAATTTTATTTTTTAAAATATACTAAATAAATGAAATCAAAATAATTTTTTCAGGGTTAATTTTTGTTATTTTTCCATAATGTTTCATTTTTCGATGATTATTGAAAAATACATATTTTATTTGAAATCTTCCTTATCAATTAATTTTTTACATGGTTAAATTATACTTTAAATTATTATTAAGGTATAATTATTTAAAATATATTATAATAAACGAAATTTATGTAATTTGATTCAATTTAATATTGAATTCTGATATTAATACCTTCTATACTTATTATAATTTTCTTCTTGAAAAAAATGTTTTCCGTCACATCTATGGGTTTTGATTTAAATTAAAATTTTCCCCATCTTTGAATTTAAGTGAGAGTTAATAAATTAATCAATTATGTGTTTAAAATGTAAATAAACATTAAAAAATTATAAATAATATATAATATTGTCAAAATTCACTTCATAGAAAATTATGGAATATCAATAACAGTGAAGAAGTAATATAACATAATTAAAAGAAATTGAGTTGTGAATTTATTTTCCACTTGTTTATTTTCATGTAAAATACCATTTGATGAAATAATTATATTTAAAACTTAAAATAAAATGAATTTTCAAGCATTCATGATGTTTCATGCAAAAGGTTAATTATATTCGTAATATAAAAGATATTCGGTGCATAATATTACTATATTACTCAATGATGGTAAATTAAGAGAAGTTTCTTACAACTTAGTAACATTCATGTAAAATCCCCTAAGCTGAAATAAATAGAATTTAGAATTTAAATATAGTAAAATATTAATGATTTTTGTTGTTACATGTAAAAAGGGAACTATATACAAAATATAAAATAAATTTGGTGCATAAAATTACAATATGTCTCAATAAAGAGAAATGGAGACATATTCCCTTAACTCGAGTCTTACTCATTACAAACAGTCTTTATCATTGTAAATAATAAAATCGTGTTATTTATTAAATGAATAATAAAATTTTAAATTTTATTATTCCTTTTATTTTTATTATTACAATGTTATTTAAAATTACTTAGTCAATTAATTTTACATTCAGTGTTTCAAGTATATTTGACTTCAATGTCAAAAATGACTTTGGTAGGTTGACTATTTGTCTAAGAGGACACTATTTCAACATCTATAGAATAAATATCTTGAAATAATTATCATATTTATTATTAAATTATACTTTTATGATAAATAATGAAATATGGTTTTGAGAAATGAAGTATTTTATGATTACGCAGGCGGAAGGCTGTATATACACATGAGTATCGTTTCCATTTTTCAAATGACTATTATGGAAAGGATGTAAATAATAATTTATATTTATTGAATGACACCAATATAATAAATAAAATATTATATATTCAAATAAACTTATATATATCATCCACATAGTTTGTTTATTAAAATAGAGTCACATATCTTAGTGAATGTGGTAGTCTACACATACGTGAATGATGTTATTGTATACCCTTCAAAATGTAATAATAAAAAGGTATATATGATTTAATGACTCCAAAGGTAAAATTTTTTATAAACATAATATGAATATATACATATATACTATCACTCTATCATTATACCGAACTGTGATCAGCATTCATGGAAAACATGTCACATTGGTCCGTGAGGTGATTTTCCACCATACACATAAGAGAAGTTATCATTTACCATTTTTTAAAAAAGGATACTAATATAGGTAATTAAATTTAAAAAATAATATATTATTATAGAAGATAAAATTATTTAATGACATAATAATAAGTGAGTAATAATTTACTTTTTTCAAAGAATAAATAAATAAAAATGAATAGTTAGGAATTTGACCACTTCTTAGACTACTACTTTCGAAAAATACCTCAATATACCTAGAATGAATTTATGAAAAAATAGGGATTATCATATGAGGTGATGTAAATTTTGAGGTTGTTTGGGAAATTATCAACCAAATTGGTTTTAATAAGTGAATACTAGAGGATAGAGGGTGGCTTTTTATAAATTAGGTGAGTAGAATAGTAATAGTTTTTGAAATGAAAAATGTGTAACCACATTTTTCACATTCCCAAATGGACAAAAAAATTATTAAAGAGAATTAGTAATTATTAGGTCGAAATGTGGATATATAATATATTTATTCAATTTTATCTGTTATCTTTTATGTTTAACCCTTTTGTAAACACATTTTTACACTATCCTTGGTAATTAATTTTAAATATTATCACTATTAATTATGGTAAAAAATCATTTTGAACAAATTATAAAATATATATTTTTATGATTCAAAATATGGAATCCATTTCACAAAATTAAATTCAAATAATTTTTAAAATTAAATTTTAAACAAAACGCATAGATCTAATGAAAATTAGGTTTTTCAAGATGAAAATTCACTTATGTATGGAGGGTTTTACTAACAAAATAAAATATTAAATTTACTCCAATGTCATATATTCAATTTATTATAATATTACGTAACTAAATATATTTGACAAATAATTAAAAATATAAATTTACATTATAAAAACATAACTTAAAAATGTTTTAAAATAAAGTACAGTATTTTTCACTAATAAAAAAATGAAACTTTTCACAAAAAATGCCTAAAATTTAACTGAAAATAATTTTGATATTATTATTTAAAAAATAAATTATATTTTATCAAATAAATTTTATGAAAATGGTAAAAAAATTAATTACGTGGGAAAATTGTTTAAAACTTGTCTTTTAGAAAAAATACAATTTTTAAATTTTTTTTGTAAATAATTTATATATTTTATATAATTAATATAAATCCAATGAATTTGTTTTTTAATTTTTAAACTATATAAGTTTTATAATTTAGAAAATCTAATTCATTTCTTTGAATTTAAAGGATAAGTTATAATATATACTATATTTTTTATTATTAAGACTCGTATTGCATGTTCTTCAATCTATCAAAGAGATTACATTTAATGAAATATATTTAAAGGTTAATTTAATATTAGTGTTTCACTCCACCTAACAAATAAAATAAACTTTTCATATTTCATAATTTTGGTATGTTACATTATTCCAACCTTAAATAAATTGTTTCCTATCAATTTTATGCTATGCTAAAAAATGAGGTGTTTTCTATTTTAAATTTACTTTATAGAAAAACCACATAAATAAAATGTATAGTAAAATTTACTATTAATAATATATAAAGGGAATTAAATAGTTCATATTTATTTACAAAAAACTAGCTCTATAATGAGGATAAAATTAGTATAAAGTGAATATGTGAAGACAGAATAGAATCTTAAATAAATATAGATAATGATAGAGTTCAATGAACCAATGAAATTTAATTATCAATAAAAAAGATAAGGACCTCAAAACAATAAATATTTGATTATTTAAATGTTCATTCGATTCATCAGATATGAATGTAATCAGATAATATTTTTGTTTCAATATTATTTTCCAAAGGTTTATAAATTATTTTACTATATAAGAATATAAGGAAATCTACATGATTTATTTCTATTTCATAATCAAAATTTCATCCTTTAGTTTTGATTTGATCAATTTCCAATTAATTTCTTACTCCATGAAATGAATATCAAAAATTAATTTTTATTCCCGAGAAACTAAAAGATCACTTAAAATGGATTATAATATAGATAAAATAGTTGGAATTCATACCATCCTTCTCAAAATATTTTCCAAAACTAATTTTATTTCTAAAAATTATTCAATATAATACATTAATCTTTAATCCTTAAGACTAACACCTCTGGTTCGACATTAATATATAATTTTCAAATCATTTAACGATAAACAATAACATATTAACCTGAAAATAATTTAGAGTAGTTGTAGGAGTTATGACCTTATCTTTCATTGGTTGTGGGTTCAAGACTCACAACCATTATAGACATGATTATTTATCACCAATCATATGAGTTTTCCTTTTTTGAAAATGCGATTATAGGAGGGTTAAACATGTAATATAATAGTAATAATGAACTAAAATATTTTCTAAAATATATTATATGGACATATTTTGGGATAAAAATTTCTAATTCTCTATAATAATTAATTTTGATACATTTGGGAATGTGAAAAATGTGGTTACACATTTTTCTTTTAAAAAACTACTAGTTTTCCCCAAACCTCATTAATAATAGGCCACCCACTATCCTCTCTTATTCATACGTTAAAACCATTTTGTTTTATAATATAATTTACCAAACCACATAAAATATTACATCCCATCATATTATATGCCTTACTTTTTTCATAACTACATTCTAGGAATATTTAGGTATTATACTAAAGAGGTGGTATGAGAAGTGGTAAAATTACTACCTCTTCGTTTCTAGTTTATTCATTCTTCTAAAACCATCAAATATTATTCAATTATTATTACACAAACAAATCAGTTTATCTCATATAATAATATGATTTTATTTTAATGTAATTAACTATATCCACATCCTCTACCTAGAAATGGGAAATGATAATGTCACTCATGTGTATGGCAGACTTTCACATCGTGAACCAATGTGACATGTTTTCCATGAACACCTATAAGATCTGGGTATGATGATAGATATAAATTAATTAAATAAATAAATATATATATATATTATTTATAAAATATTTATACATTTTCAGTCATTAAATAATTTATACCATTTTAATATTACATTCCTATGGGGATATAATAACGTCATTCAAATATGTGTGGACTACCACTTTCACTAAGATATGTGACCATGTTTTCATCAACACACCAAATAGATGATATATATAAGTGTAATTAATGATTTAATATGGTATTTATTATATTATTATTATTTTAAAAATTAAAATATTACTCACCACTTTTCCATAATTATATTTGAATAATAGAAATGTTACACATGTGTATATACAACCTACCACCTGCATGATCATAAAATACATCATTTATCAAAACCATATTCAATTATTGATCTTAAAACTATAATTGATGAATAAATATGTAAATTATATTGTGATAATTATTCTTTAGATTTTGAAATAGTGACAACTTAGACCAATAGTCAACCTACTAAATTTATTTTTGACAGAGAGGTGAAATATTCTTGAAACACCTAATGAAAAATTAATTAACTAAGTAATTTGAAACAACAATGTAATAAGTTAAATAAATGGAATAATAAAATTTGACATTTTATTATTCATTTAATAAATATGAATGTTTTATTAATTACAAAAATAATGAATTTAATTAATGAGTAAGACTAAAGGTAAGGGACTCTATCTCAATTTCTTTTCATTGAATAATATTATAATGTAATGCACCAAATTTATTTAAAATTTTGTATATTGTTCCCTTTTCTAAATGTAATAAACCTAATAATTAGAAATTTACTATATTTTAAGTCAAAATTTTATTTATTTCATCCAAGGGTATTTTACAAGAATGTTACCAAGTGGTAAGAGACATCTCTAAATTTCTCTTCATTGAGGAATATTATAGTATTATGAACTGAATTTATTTTATATGATGTATATAATTAACCTTTTACATGAAAAATCATGAATACTTTAAAAGTAATGGTATTTTATGTTAAAATTTTAATTATTTCATCAAATGGTATTTTATTTGAAAATTAATAATGGGTAAAGAATTTTAAAACACATTTTTTAATTAAGTTATATTACTTATTCATTGTCATTGATATTATATGATTTTGTGTGAAATTAATTTTGACAATATTATGTTTTATTTATACCTTTTAATGTGTATTTACATTTTAAACACACAATTGACTCATTTATTAATTCTCAGTTAAACGTTAAGATCTTTATAAGGGTTTATTTTAAAATATAATTTTAACAAGGAATTTTTATACTAGAATTCCGTTTAAAAGAAATTATTTTATCACTAAATAATAAAACACTATAATTTTATTATACACTTCTTATTCATAAAAATTAATGTAATATTAAATTTTTCCACTATTTGATACCTAAAATGAATGGATTTTTTTATATATTAAAATCCGTCTTCATTTCTCTCTTCAGTAAAAATTTATTTTCATAGAAAAAATGTTTCATAATAATGTTATAATAAATTTTTTAAGGTTATTTAAAATTATTTAATGATTAAATTTTTAACAATTATATAATGTTTTAAACTTTTCTATAAGAATATTTAGGTCATTTTCCAAGCATTTCCTACTTCACTTTCACTAAAAAAATTTAAGGAATATTTGTTTTAATGTTTATGAAATGTAAAGAATTCACTACCATCATAAAAAATCATAGTTTTAAATATTTATGTTTTGGTTTCAAAGAATATTTTCAAATAATATTTTTTTAAATTTTTTTGTGAACTTTTTGTTTTAAAAGGTTTTTTTTTCATATTGTAATGGATATTTTCCTCAACAAAATTTTTAAAGATATTTTAATTGAATTCATAATCATCAATGACATCAACACATTATTTTACATATACTATACTGATCATATGTTGTATTAATATAATAATTACTATTACTCTATATGGTTTATGATTATATTAACCAAGGGTATTATTTACACTCACTTCTATGGTTAATTTTCTTATACATTAACTTTACATTTAATTATTCACCTTCTTATGATAATTGTAAATTAAATTTCCTCTAAATATCCATATTATTTATCATATATATGTTTATTGATTAAACAATACATCACTTTGACATATGTTTTCAACATTGAATGTAATTGGTTTTATATGGAAATATTGATAAATCCATACTCATTAGTCAATACAATAATTTGATGATAAGGCAAATTTTTCATGAATTGAATATATTATTCAACATATTATGAATGAATTTACCATATAGTGATGTGTAAGTATTTGAATTATATACCCACTCAATGTATTGTTGGTATCATGAGGTGAATCAATAAGCTACGATTAAAGGAGTTTCTACCAATAGTTTTAAACTATCTTGTAAAATGTATTAATAGTAGATGTGTCATGTTCCTAAGATCATAACATATAACAATAATTAGTTTCCATAATTAAAAATTAAGTTATTTTTATACATGATATTTTTATAATGATATTATCCCTTGATTCTATCAATTCTCAGTTTATTAACTAAATGAAATGTGTTTTCAGTTAAGTACCTTTTCATATTGATTATGAATTATCTTATTATCCATGATATTTTCACAATGATATTATCTCTTGATACATTTAATTATATATTTATTGATTAAATAGAATGTGTTTTCGATTACTTACCTTTCAATATTGATGATTCATTATATTATTATGATAATTTGGTTTTTTAAATATAATTTTTGTCCAGTTATTTACCATTATATGATTTTTTATTTTTATTTATTCATGATAGCTTATACTATATATAAACCATACTATTAATTTGATTTCACCTTTATTTTTATTCATTTCCTTGGAATCCATGATGTTTAATATGATTGATATGCATGGATATGATACGGGGAATCATTTTATTCTCAAAAAAATCATGTTGTAATTTTTTTGAAATACAATTAATGAATAAAATATATATATTGACTACCAAGAATATTAAACTATTCGGTCTTTCAGGATTCGATTCGTTGTATCTTGTTCCAATGAAAGAAAGTAAGACAATAGCTTAGGGTTCATGGGGAAAGGGTTATTACAATGTGTGTTATTATAAGTCAGAAAATTACTCCATTATATAAATATAATAAATTAAAAGTTATTATATAGGATGTGAGATTCCATTTGGAGGAATTCATAATTGAGGTAAGGGATTTTCATCTTACCTTTATTTTATGAGAGACACGCCATATCCATAGCCTTTTACTTTTACATGGTGCATAAAAAATACACGAATATATAATATGAAAATTATATTGATAATTATTTGGAATAAATATTCATATAGTTTTCTCTATTTCATGAGGTTTTTTTCTAAAATTCAGTAGTGGTAGGGTATTTATGTTACAATCTCATTATTTCTTAAGATTGTTTATGATTATGTTTTCAATGATAATATTTTATAACCTATCTATGAAAAATCATATTAATTTTCTTCTTACTTTTTATTTATGTATATTACATGTTTCAATTTTATTTTCCTCTCTTTAAGAAGTAAATAGTCCAAAATAAATTTTTGAGGAAAAATGACTTTATTTCTCTCTTTGGTCGAAAATAATTTTTTTCTTCCATACAATTGTTTTCTAAAATTGTTCTCAATAAATTTTCTAATGTTCTTTTATTAATGTTTATATTAATTTTTAAGCATGATTTAATTTTTAAAAATTTGTTTAAATGTAATGTCATTTTAATTTTCTAAATGAGGAACTTTTTAATTTGTACCAAAATGTGA
Source organism: Viscum album (assembly GCA_963277665.1). NCBI lineage: Eukaryota > Viridiplantae > Streptophyta > Magnoliopsida > Santalales > Viscaceae > Viscum > Viscum album. The sequence continues at coordinate 2,126,708,614 of OY728140.1, forward strand.
AAGGAATCATTGTTTTTTACATACAAGACATAAAAAAATATCCCAACATAATGATTTTACATTAATCTAAAGATTATATCACAAGTGTAAAAGGTTATTTTTGAACGAAAATGTTTTCACATAATTTTTGGGAAATATTTTATATTTTCAAATTAGTTATCTCTATGTGAAAAAATCATTTTCCACATGTAATGTTCTAATAATCGTTTAAAGAAATTTTTTATCCAAGAGGATATTATTTTAAGTTAATTAAAATTAACTCATAATATGATCCAATAATAACTTCCAACTTAATTATTTTAATTTCTTATGATGATGGTTGATTAAATGAAACCTATTTTACTACAAAATGTTAATTGAGTAATAATGAAACCATTATGATACCTATTTGTTTTCCAAAAGTTATGCTATAATGAAATAATGAAATATTAATTAAACCCATTATATTTTAATATGTTATACTATAATGAATGTTTTACGATATATTAGAACATTTATAAGAGATTTTTATTTTGTGATGGGTGGGATCATTATTATATATCCCTCTAATATATTGCGTAATGTTTGATATCTCTATAGAAAATAAAAAATGGAATGGGTGGAGAACCGAGTTTATTATGGGGATCTGTCATGTGTGATAGTTTTGAGAGTGGACATTGATAAAGGATATGATGGAATGGGGAGTGAAACCAATCACCTATTATAATCTAGGTAGTAATACTTTACAAAGAAAATTATTTTCTATATATATGTGTCTGCCAAAAACATTTCACTTATTCTAATGTTATTCTAATAGGGATCATGTGATTTGTTTCCTTTATGATTAATATCTTATGAAATTATAAGCTTTATTAAATGAATCGTGATTATGATATATAATATACTGTGTATGATTTTAAACTCATACCATTATGATCTTTTTATATTTACATTAACAATAATGTCTACCTTTTTTACCCATATTTGGAATATGGTATTACCCTTTCATATGATTTCATTCCATAGGTTATGAAGAATTGTTTTATGTAATATATGGATAAGAAGTTCTCTTGTTATTAAGAACTAGGTGGGAGATAATTAATATCTATTATGAATAATTTTTGTTTGTATCAATGTTTCTGAAGACACTAAAACTATATAATTCTATCATGGATCATAATTTTATGTATTGAATTTTCATATAATAAGTTGTAATATTTATGTATGAAATGTACCGGTCGCTATAGTTGGTATTAGAAAAATATTGATTAACCATTGGAAAATAGGATGAGAAAACCATATTGAGAACCCTTAAGTTAATACTATGTATAAAATAATTTCATAAGTAATGGTAAAGAATGGTGTGTAGTTTTCCTACTAAAACATCATCGTCTGGATAATATAAAAGGACATTGGTTTTGAATATATATATCTGTGGAAAATAATTTAAAAATGAGTTTTCTGAGTATATCGCAACCATCATTATAGTATATGGTGCGTGTTCACTTACTACACACCTAGTTTGACACTCTCGAGGGATATTATAAGTTTATTTCACATTTTATTTATATTTCATTATGAAGTATTTAAATAGGTTATGATCATGGATGTAATAGGTTTACCATAATGTATTATAAATTTGAAAGGATGTGTTAATATTTAGATTACCTATAAAATAATTTTCTTGATCATGTGGTTTCCCACTATGAATATTATTGCACACACTATGTTTTTTGGTTTTTTTCAATGGATAGAACCTCAATGAATCATCTTAATGATGAATGTGAAGGAAAATGCACTGATTTTCCTCAAAATAAAACAAAATATAGGATATTTAATGAAAAATATGGTTGTTATACTTATGAAATTTTTTCATGCAGTGAATCATGATGATCATCCAAATGAACAATGAAGGGGAAAACGTTCTATTGAGTCCTTCATGAAGAAACATCCATCTTATTTTAGTGGGTTCGAGGATCCCTTAGTTACTGAGAAATGGATTGGGGCCACTAAGAAGATATTTTCAATCTTCTAGTGTTTAGAACATATAAAGGTTATTTTCAATGTTTATAATTTTATAGGGAATGTATATTAATGATGGAATCCTATTAAGAATGTGATTTTGTAAAAATAAATTGACTCCATGGAGTTGGATGGGTATAAGATCTCATGTATCAATAAGTACATTGAAAATATTCTTCTTCTAAATATGAAAAAAAAAATTACATGAAATAATGAATATGGATGATGACTCCATTAATACATATGATGAAAATTTTACAATGCTATCAATGCATACTTCTAGTATTATTATTCGACCTGAATGTAAGATTATTCAATTATTCAGTGTATTAAGCTATGTCTCTGTAGGGTGTTATCCACAAGATAATTATGTAAATATGAGGAAATCAAATTAGGTACTATAAATTTATAAATTTAGATTGGAATTACCAATAAATATAATATTTTTATGAAAAAATAATGATGAAATTCTATGGAAATTTTGATAGAAAACCTCATCGAGAAGAATATGATATTTCATTTATTGTCAATGTGTGGAAGGAAACATGGAGAATAATTTTTTAACAGGACTGGTAAATTTTTTAAGTGTTGAAAGGATGGTCATAATTAAATTGAATGTTAATGATATAGGAAGAAGAATTCATCTAATGATGGAGAGAAAACCCCAATAATTGTGTAACCCAAACACCAGTGTTTCAAATACAGAGATTATCAAAACATCCTATTATTTTAATTATGTATAAATCCATTAATTTTAAGTTAAAACATATTTTTTATCCTTATTAAAGTTTATATGCATGTATTTAAGGGTTCAAAATCATCCAAGTCTTATTTGGATCACGGAGGCCTAGTTTTTGGGAGAAACAGGTAAAGCCCAAGATTATCGCAATGTTAATGCTAAATGTGATCCCCAAATATGGGCCGTAGAGGCTATTGTATGGGTAATAAAATAGTGAAACCTAGGCCATATAACTATATGAATTAGTGTTGGTGGGATAGAGAGGTAATCTACAAAGTGTTCACATGGGTTAAAAACTAAGTGCATTCCATGCATTGTTATTTCAACTTAGACTGTAGTTGTGAATGGTTAGGTGCATGGTTTGGAAAAATGTGTGGCCCTAAAATTCCCCGTTTATAAATAGATCAAATTACTATTTTTTAAATTGTATTTTAATTTAACTATTCCTTTCTTTTTTTCACATTCATGCATAATAGCATCATATCTTGTGGGATCTCTCCTTTAGCATCTAGACTAGGGTTTGAGAGACATCATCCACCCAATAAATGTTTCTCTCTCTATTGGCCACACTGTATCCTTACCAAAAAAATCCATAATCCAATTTATTCAATTATTTGATTATTTATCCATATGCAATAATATATCCATGTGAAATAATATGACATATTTTCAATGTAGTTGTCTTTTTCTTTGATTTATTCCATTCTATCTCGGTTTAAAGGCCAATAACTAAAGAGGTGTCCACAACCCATCTAAGGTAGGATGTCTATACCTCTTCCCTTAATGTATTAATTTATTCATCTCGCACTATAGTGTATCAATCCAAAAATTCCATGCATTTATTCTAAAAATATTAATACATTAAATTTAAATATTTTTAAAAACATTTTTGATGCTATATATCCCATTTTCATGGTTGGAGGCTATAACTATTAACCTAAAAAACACCCTGTGGCGGGTTCATTCAAATTCTCATGACTATGTCACCCCTTTGGACGAGCTAAGCTTTCCACCCAAGAGTAAAATCCATATATGAATTAAAAGGAAACGTGAATGGTAAAATTCCTCTTATGGAACCTTTTCATTTATAAATAACGGGGATGGTGAATTATATTAACTGTGATGGTTATTTATATGGCATGTACACTATCATGGAAAATCCTTCCATCAATTGTAAGTTAGTTGACTAAATATAAAAATTTGATGAATAATTTTTTTTATATAAATAGACAATAACATAGACCACAAATCCTTATATATGTATTTTTAATGAAGGATAATTTATTATCAAACCAATATCGAGATATGGAACCATATATTATTTTAAATTAGATTCCTTATATTATAAACATGGATCCAAATTGAATGCACCTACTTGGATTTACTCCTTGGAAATATCCCATGTCTATAACATGTTTTCTATAGATAGGATATTTGGACTAAAATATGCTGAAATAGTTAATATCCTTGAGTTCTAAACCATGTAAGTATACATTATAGTAGAATTTTTATAGATGAGCTCCATGGAATCCAAGTGGGTTACTTCATTAATAGCCATGGGTCCTAACCAATGAAGGCATGTTACTTGATACACTTGACATATTCCATCGTTGATTTATTAATATTTTATATAGATTCTCATTATTTATAGATTTTTTTTCACAACATGTACATATGTATTGCATTTAATTACATTATCATTACTACATTATTCATGTTATACCATCACATTGTTACAACTTATATGCTTGGACTGGATTTTTATAGACACCATTGGTGGTGGCCTAATATTTATATCTAACACCCAGTTAGGGCCCCCAATTGGTACCTAAATATACTTCATGGATATAGTTATGGACAAAGGAAAGTGTTACTCTATGCACACTTTATTTTCTAACTATACGATGGAGTACGGGTGCAGAGGTCCATGAATATGCACTTGATTCGATTGGAGATAGATTTATTTTAATTTCGTAATTTTGTATAGAGTTTTATATAGTCCTATTGATCTATCACATATACCCAATTTGTTTTATATAAAACATTCATGAAAACCTTTTTTTATATGATAGTGGATGTGGAATTGTTTATTTTAATTCTATTTTTTTAGTTTATTGATTTATTCTTATTTAGATATTTAATTTCACTATTAATTTATTATTAATTCTGCTATTTATTCATTATAGTTTACTATTGTGTGTCACATTGATAATGAGAGAATATTATCCCCATTATATCACTTTTAACCCTCGTTTCATTTCGGAATCCTTTGGTGTACGAGGAGCTAGACATGAGTCCCAGTGGATCATAAGTTCGGTTACGTGTCGGTGAACTGAACCCAAGATGCTATAAGTTATATCAGATATTATTTTCATTTTTATTACTATTTAGGTTGGTAGACAGGTGAATTAGAATTTTTCAAATTTTGGTAATGTGCATGTTCAAAAGAGTGCCAAATCAATTTATATTGAGAAGTCAATTTTCCTAGGATAAAACTTGTTATTTTGAATTGAGCCTATTTCATTTGTATCAATTTCACCATCATGTGACACACATGATTTGTGGAATTATTGTTACAATGGGGTTATATTTTACCATTGGCTGGTACGACAAGGAGGTATTAACTTATGCATTATATTAGGATGTTGATGATTTACATTTCATGCATACTTCATGACATATTTATTTAACTTTGTGAATTTCCTATAGAATGTTGTTGTTCCTTGTCTATTATATCAATTATTTGGAAAATGTTACTATAGGATGAATAAGATAAATAATTGGTGACTTAATGTTTCTGCATAAAAAAAACTTTCCCTTATATCTTGATGGTGGAACATTAAATTTTTTATTAAAATTGTTTAATCCATGGACCATTAGTCTCATGTGATGCAACATTAGTGGTAGAAATTAAATTGATGGAAACTAGAATTTAAAGGGTTTGCGTTCCTCTATAAATTGGGAATGGTATTCCATATAATTGAACTATTGTAAAAGACTCATTGTAGTTATATTATGGGCTAATTGAAACTTATATAGTATAATACTTTTTATCATGGGAATTGTAACTCATATAATAGGAATATGATATGTATATATATATATAGATATATGGAATTCTTTTTTGTAATAATTAAATGAAATGGGTTCTATTAAACCGGGATGAAAATTTCAAGTTAAAGGGTGTTTTACTCAATAACATACAATTGAAACTCCATATACTAGAATCACTAACATGAAATCGAGTACGTTAAATTGACTAATCCATAGTAAGGGGTATCAGGGATTATCTCTCAGGTTATTTAGGATCTTTTATATCACATGGACTTGGACTTAGGGGCTAGCATAAGGATTTGAATTTTATGTAGGATTACCGGTAGTAGTCTTATTTATTTACTATGATCTATTTTATTATTAAATACTATTATGATGTGTGTTCATAGCATTATAGAGATATTTCATCATGATTGGTTCATGTTGAGTAGTAGGAGGGTGGTGACAATCACCCTCTGGAGGTGGTGGTCCCTGAGCTACCTTTATTACCTATAGTAGTTCCACATGAAACACCTCATGATCTTACTGATATATTCCATAATGATTAGTTTTGAGAGGTTTTTCTATGACTCCTATAGGACATGTATGGATCCCCGAGACCAGCCCATCTATAGTAAATTTGATATAATAATTTCAACAGTGGAATCTACTTATATTTACAAGGGATGGGATTCCTTAGGCTGATGAGTCATGGATAGAGGCCAAGTTATCTATCTTTGACCATGTATATATGCCTCATGAGTGATGGGATTACATTGTAGAAGATATTATTATTTAATTAAACAATATATTGTGGTATGTTTGAAACCAAGATGACTAACATATAGTTATGGTTTTGATGGGTTTTCAGATAACCTTCAAAAATTATTTCTTTTAGGATATGGGTAGAGTTGACTGAGTTAGAGTGTTTATACCCATAGATAAAGGTACTCAATCTATTATGTATTATTCATTTTATTTCATAAGGATTCAGAATTTGTTCCCATCCATATTGGGGATATCCTATCATGAGCTATATGTTTTGATGATGGGCTTCAATACACCATCTGATCTCTAGTGAATATGATTTGTTTGAACACCATCACCGAGATAGTAAAACATGCCCTCATCATTGAGAATAAACATAAATAACCTGATGGTATAGTCTATATAATTTTAGTATATTGTTTATAATGTTGTTCATATAAGGATTGGAAGCATAATTTTGGGATTTCTTAAGGAGACAGCAGAATTCAGAGTGTGTTCTTAGATAACTATGTAATGTTTTATCAGTGTGGTTAGTAGGGACATATGAAGCTACAAAGTGATCAAGCTATAGTTAAATATATGGCCTATGGTAGAATAAATCACCTTCAATGAATTTTTCTGACTTTTTCACCTATGTATAATAGTAGATGATCCAAAACAGATCCACCTTTAAGAGACGGATATGTTTCTCCTCGCCAGAAAGACTGTTGGAGCACTACTGAATGTTTTGGCCGAGGAGGTGGCCATCGATGAGGGAGTTATAAAACTAATTTATAGAACTAAAAAAGTGAGCTAGCCCAAGATAGATAGATTTTATCACATGGATTATATTTATTAAAGTTATATATAGTGTAGAAGATACATGGGGAGAATATTTTTGGTTCCTCTATTTTTTGAGGAAATAATATTATAGCCTCTAATTTTTTTATATGAAAAAAGAGTTTCCACACACTGTATATCTGTGGTAATTATGGAGATCGTTGGGATTGAGATTCAATATTTTTATGGGGTGATAACACCTGACACCCCATTGGAAATTATATCATAAAGTGTTTAAAAGTGCAAGGAATACCCCTTTTGGTTCACATCTGTCATTTTGCACTGAACATCATTATCATTAGAAATTAATAGTTTTTCATAATCCCCAAGATGTAACAGTTTTTTTAACCATATATATTTTTATTTTTCTCACCAATGGGTTTCCTTAAAATTACCTGAGGGTGGTAATTATACTCATAAGGGTGAATGGGATTTCCTAGCAAGTTGATTTGTAGTAAAGCATTGTGGAATGGGAAGAATCATAGCCTAGATTACTAGTCTCAATCTAGATGATCACAGAACTCGATGTAAATATCTTCCTCTAAAAGTGTATTATTTTAAGGATGCATTCCCTGATGATTTTTTTTTGAAACCACCTTAGAGAGAGGTAGAGTTTACAATTGATCATGTTCTAGAAGAAGCACTGGTATCTATTCCTCGTTGTAGTGTAGATACTACTAATTTATTGGATCTCAATAGTTAACTAGAGGGCATAGAAGCTAAGGGATTTGTACGACCTAGTACATCTATGTGGGGTTCACAGATGCATTATATAAGAAGTTAGATTGCAACTTCATGTTTTTTATATATTATCGTTAATTGAACTAGCTTAAATATAATAATTTTTACCCTTTATCATGTATAGATGACCTAATTGACCATATCTAAGGAGATAGGGTTTTTATCTATGAATAATTTTAGGTTGTATTAGAATTTTAGACACACCAAATAAAACATTCCATAGTATATAGGGCATGAATGAGTTTTTTTTCATTCGATTCAGTCTCAGGAATGAACTAATAATTTTTATGTATTTGATTAATTAGGTTTTAAACACGTATTTGGATACATTTGTTGTTTTATGCAAGGAGAACATATTGATGTTCTAAAAAACATGACCAAAACATTATGAACACATTGATATTATTTGGAGTATGCTAATAGTGAAAAAAATGTATTATAATCTCAAAAAATTTCACTTCTAGATCAGTAATTTTAACTTTCAGGGCAATATTATATTGATATTATTGGTATCTATAGACATAAAGAAGGTGAGAGTATAGTTTCATAAGACAATCACAATATATTATTTTATATAAAATGTTTCTATAGGATTGATATATATTATAGGTTATTTATACAAGATTTATCATTACATAAAACACCACTGACATGAAATAAGAAAGGAATCATGTTTACATGGGATGAAACATGTGATGTATCCTTTTATGATTAGAAAGGAAGATCAGAATCAACATCGATATTGATTATACCATAACCAGTAAGATGTTATGTGTTAAATTGTTATGTATTAGGTATCAGGATGTGATCTATTTTGATTCAGGTAGACCATGTAATGGAGTATGGGTATCGGTAGTTGAGGCATCATGAGTAAAATTACCCAACATGAAATGTTGAGTTAGAATATGTGGTATATGCCATTCATTATTGGAGGAATTACTTTCTTGGAGAGTGGTTTTTAGTGTTCAATGACCCCGAAACAATAAAATACATATTTAAAAAATGTGACATAAATAGTAGATAGGTAATGTGTCTTGAATACCAATAGTTTTTTTTAATTTCAAATTGCATATGTGACTAGGATGAGTAACAATATTGTTGATGCTCTAAGCTGAATGACTCAGACATATATTGTTCATGATTCCAGAAGTGAGTGGATATTAATGGTATTTTTTTAAGATTAATTTTGTGGTGTAAGATTATCAGAATATTTAGATCGTCACATCATTATTAGTGACCTCTATAATTAAGGATAGAGTGAATATAAGAAAAAATTATAATAAAGAGGGAATAGTCTTAAGGGAGAGTGCTTCAGGAAATGACCCAATTCTTAGTGGGGTCATTGATGGGGATGAGTTGTTTCAAATTCATAGACATTTTTGGGTTTCTATTGGCCTCTTAAAGGATTAAATGTTAGATTATCATTCTTATACTTGGTTTGTACATCCCAATTCTTCCCAGATTTATGATGACTTAAACTGCCAATAACGGTGAATGGGGATGATGAAGAAGATAAATCAATTTGTTACATAGTGTCATCCTATTAATAGGTTAAGGAAAAAAACTGGTGACCAAAATAATTTTTATTTCCATTAAATATTCTTGAGTGTAAATGGTATATTTTCTCTATGGATTTCAAGGTAGGTTTGATGATATCCCCTTAAGGAAGTTATGTGGTATGGGTGATCATTGAATGGTTGACCAAGGTAGCTTACTTCATACCAATCAAAGAGACATTTTTAGATATTTATATAGTGATGATACATGTTAAAGCGATTATAAAACTTCACGAAGATTCACATACTATCATATTAGTTAGGGGTTCTCATTTTACATCAAAATTATAGATGGGATTACAGAGGGCTCTGGGTTCACAGGTACTGTTGGGTACATCCTATCATCCATATACTGATAGATAGTCAGGGTATATGATATAGACATTAGAGGACATTATTTCAGCCTAAATATTTGATGTTAGAGGATCCAAGTATAAATAACTACCTTCTATTAAGTTCTATTATAATAATATCATCCAAGATACCATACAAATGTATCCCTATGAGGCCCTATACGGTAGTCCATTATTTTCCCCGCTATCCTAGTTAGATGAAAGAGAGGTAGAATTAATGGGTTCTTAACTCATTTATGAGACATAATAGTATGTATATCTTCTCGAGAGGTGAATGAATATATCTTAGTATAGGTAGAAGTCATGTGATTATCACTATAAACATCATCTAGAATTTAAGGATGGGGATTTGTGTTCAAACATGTTTCAACCAGAATGGGGATGTGAGGGATTTTGAAACACATAAAGGTGGTTCGTAGGTTTTTTGTACCCTTTGAGATCATGGAGAGAGTCATTATGGTAGCCTTTTCGTCGTAGTTATGTTAGAGGTTCCATTCTATGCTTGATTTTTCCATGATTTTCAGCTTCAACATTACAATTTCGTACCATCCCATGTCTTTCAGCTGTATGAGGTTGAGTTAGATTTGGATTATTCTTTTGTGGGTTTTATATAGAATATTATTGATTCCAGTATAATGTATTTGCATGGTATTTGAGTTCTTCTAGTTTGGGTGCTATAGAACCAAGACCTAGTATATGACAAAATATGGCTATGATAGGTTGACATATGTTCTTAATGACCAAAATTATTCCCAAATGATGTTTTACCACAATCTTAAGGGAAAATCCGGGATGAGTTTTGTATGAAGGGGATTTTGTAGTGTCCCAGCTTTTTGATGAGGTATAAATAACATATATTTCTATTTAAATCTCTTATTTATGCTTGTTAATGATCCTATGAGTTTAAGGAAGTGTTTTAATGTGATGAAGTCTTGTTCGGAGCCCAGAGCCCTTGTTTTTTGGAGAAAAAGTTGAGGCGTATGGTTAGTGCTAACTTTTTACTAATAATAAATAGGCCTTTGAGTGGGTCTCATTGTTTGGAAATCCTTTCCCCACTGGCCACATAAACATTTAAATATGTTATAGGGGGTTTCAGTGGTGATCTAAATGGTGTTGAAATGGTTTTGAAGACCACGCATAAGCTATGCATGGTCAGTGCCACTGAGTTAGTGGTGGGACATGGTTTGGAAGACCATGTGGCCAAACCAAGAACCATATAAAAATGGGTGATATTATAATTTTACCTTATATTTTAATTCACCACCTCACTTATTCCCCCATTTACACACACATCATCATCCTCCGTCATTTGAGGTCTCCTTCGGCATCCATCCTAGTCTTTGAGCCACCTCCTCCACATGATGTCTATTTATTTTACTGTTGGTCACCTTGGATGTCTACCAATATGTTTCCATATCCTCTTCCTGTCTTACTTCACATAACTCTCCAAGTGGAACTCTAAAATTATAAGAGATATTATTATCTAATTTTAGGTTATTCATATATTTCTATGATTTTTTCCTTTTTAGACTTAATTAGAGGACAATAATGGGTGATGAGTCTACTACCCATCTATGCTAGGTGTTTTATTCCTCTTCCCTTAAATTATTGATGCTTGGATTTCAAATAATAGTGTTTTATGATGGAATATACATTTTTTAATTATAAAATTATCAATACCATAAATTTAAATGTTGTAAAACATGTTTTATTATCTGTTCTCCCTTTATATGATTGGTTTTTTCCAACTATAACCCAAGACACCCTTTTATGAGGGTTTATCCATTGTCTTATCTGAGAATTCCACAAAGGAGAGGAAGCTATATATCAATTAAACATCACTTTTCAAGGTTAAATACCTATTATGATACATTTTCATTTATAAATGAGTGGGACAATGAAATATATTAATTGGGAGATAATAAATGATGTGGATAACCTATTGTATTATAAATTTAATTTAAATGTTTGATACTGTGGAATATAAACTAACACCTCCCCTTGTGTTATCACATATAATTTAATTGAACAAAGAAATGAATTTGATGGATAAATTTGATAATGTAATGTTCAATAACATTGACCTTTACCCCTTATATAAAATGTTTTATGATGAATTCATTTGTGTGTCCTCCAAATCACTGTAAAACACTAACAGATATTTAACATTGGATGAAATATATTATTACCTTGGATATGATTTTCCTAGAATGACTTTGATTTAGTACTTAGTATCCTCCCACATCTATACATATTTTTCAATAGATATTCTCGATGGACTCAAAGAGGTTACTCTGGTGAATGGCCTTGGGTCCTAGCCCATATAGAGATATATATTACTATTGTTTCTGTAGATGTGCTTTGTGAACTCGAGGAGGACTCCTTAGTCAATATAAATGGGTCCTAGCCCTCATTGGTCTGATACGTGATACACCTTTCATAATCCATCATGTATGCTTTAATATTCTATATAGTTTCTAATAATTTATAGATTTATTTCAACAATAGTACATATCGATTGGATTATGTCACATAATCAATAGAGCTTTATTTATGTCATATATTTACACTATTATAGTTTATATTCAAACACAGGATTTGTGTAGACAAGGTTGGTGGTGGCCTATTGAATATATCCCACACCCTATTTAAACCACTGATTAGTACCCAAAAAAGTAATCATTAATGTATATAGGGATAATGGATAATGGTTGACAATGGATTCCCAATTTTTATTTCAAGATAGAGTGTGAGAGTAGAGGTCTGAGCCTTTTCTCATGATTCTATTGGAGATAGATTTTGGTTGCATGTTGTATATATATGATTCTCTATTCCTTGTACCCAATTTTTATAGAATAAATTCATGGACTCATTTAATATATGATATTTTATGTAGACTAGTTTATTGGTTATTAAATTGTATTTGGATTAGTGATTTATATTTATCTAGATTTTTTACTTTTTCTATTCTATTAGTACCGATTCAACTATTTATTCATTATTTTATACATTTTTTCACACTGATCATGAGGTTATAGTGTCCGCATTTTGTTATCTTGAACCCTCACTACTAGTAGGAAGCACCTCCAATAAAGGGTAGTACACTAGTGGCTACATGGATCTAAGTATATTTACTTACCATTGAACCATAATCAGGATTAAACAAGTATAGGAATTATAATATATATTTCTCAAATATGAAGGTTAATATTGATTACTGACATCATAATCCTCTTACTCCTAGTGAAAAATTAAAATATCATGGGATATCTATTCTTGGTTTGGGGAATAATGACGATGTGGTGAAAGGCACATATAACATCCACTCTAGAACTGGTAATGTCTTTTTTGATTCTATATCTACCCACTATTTTATTTAAAAATAATTTTTAATGGTATTACAACACCCCTTCAATGAAAATTTGTAAAATTACTGGTGAAAACCCGTAAAGGTATGATGATTTCATATCATGTTTATGATTCTTCTAAGATTTATTTTTGTGTGAATGTGATTCCTATAAATCTCATTAATCTCACTCTAGTTGAGTGTGATGCTATATTTTGAATGGATTGGAATTATTTACAAAAACTCCCCATCATTTTTTAGGTATGGAACTAAAATTTTATATTTCAAACCATCCTATGATCATCTATCCATGTGATGATAAATATGAAATTCCAATGGAAATTATATCAACTTTATTAATATGGATTCATATTAAAAAGGATTTTTTATGTTAGATGATTGGTGGTATAATAAGTATCATTAATATGAATACTATATGAGAGTTTGTTTATATATTTCTAGAGGATTTTTATATTATTGAACTAAATGTTGAAGATGAATTTTCAATAGAACCAAAAAATGGTTCTACACTTATTTTAAAGACTCCAAATAAAATAACCCTGATTGAGTTGCATGAATTAGAGAAAAAACTACTATAGAATCTTGAAATGAGATTCATTTGACCCAATGCATCACCAAGGGGTGAGAAAAATTATTTTTATTAAGAAGAAATTTGAATCATTGTGGTTCTATATTGATTACTAAAAACTAAACATGATGAATATAAACAATAATTATCCTCTACCTTTTATTTAAGATTTGTTAGATCTGTTAGAAAGAGAACAATATTGTTTCAAAGATTGATCATCTCTTAGGATACTATACGTTGAGGGTTAAATGTGAATACATACCCAAGAGATCCATTCATATGAGGTATGATAACTATGAATATATATTTATACCATTTGTTTTTACAAATTTCACTACCAACTTAATTTATTTCATGAATAGTGTCTTTATATATGACATTGATCATGTTGTGGATGTATATATAGATGATATTATTATATATCCCAAGAGAAATGAATTTAAATGAAACATTTTTATGATTGTATTGAATAACCTTACGAAGGGGATTTCTTATAAAAAATTTACAATGTGTGAAGTTTTTAATGGGAATGTTTGATTTTTTTCATATAAACACAAGATAGGGTACATTGGTGGATCGATCTAAGGTTGATATTATTGAACACTATCCCCGACTAACCACCATTACTGAGATCTATATTTTTCTTGGTTTGGATGGTTATTATCAGTTATTTTTAGATAATTTCTCATGGATGTCTTATACAATAACCTTATCAACTTAAAAGGGATCTATGTTTGATTGGAATGATTATTGTGAGGAAAATTTCAAGGAAATGAATATAAAGTTAGTTAATGTACATGTTCTTCCACTACCCTATTATAGAGAAGGATTTATGATCTTTATTGATAAATAGAAGAAATAAATTGGATTCTTCTACATACATAATGATATGGTGATGTCAAATGCCTTAAAACTATTTATCATTCATTGGAAATTTTTCAAATCATGAATTGGTGTTAGTAATGGTTATAATAGCCTCAGTCCCACACTGTCGAATAAAGTACTAAAAACCAAAAATATACATTTATGGATTTTTTATAACGAAATGTACCCAAATTAAAACTGTAAATACATAAAAATATAAAGGGAACATGGCACTTCTTACATACCCAAGGACCGTTTATGTTTTAATTTTCTAATAAATAAGAAAAAATATTATATAATAATACCCATGTCTTTATGTGAGAATTATTCCAACTATGAATAGATTTTATTTTACCATATCAGGTTTTCATAATTTTTTACTCAACCTTAAATTATGTGAAAATTAAATAAATATGTGGGATAATAAAAAAATATCTATAAGGGACATAAAAATAATAAAAAAACCAACTAGTACAAGAATACATAAAAAAATTCATTTTCAAAATAAGATTTAGGGCCAAAATATACATTTATTACATAAGCAATAGATTTCCAAACCTGAATATTTTCATTATAATTTTCATAATAAATCATAAATTAATTATAAATGTCATAATTTTTATATTGTAATCACGAAAAGATCATAAATACTATTTAAAAAATTTATACACTTCACCATTAAGAAGTTGCATAAAAAGTCCATTAAATTTAAAATCATTAGATTACATTGTGATATCCTAATAATTATATGATAACTAAATGAAATAATATATAAATATTTTAGTTATAATTGGAAATCATTTTTATAACACTCTTATAGTCACTCATAAAAATACCCAATTCATTAGAGAGCTATACCAGGCTCACTAATTAATAGTTTATAACGGATCTTCCCATCATTGGATAATAAAAGAACAACCCATACATGGTTTATGGAAGAATTGAATATGGTAATGAATAATTTCTAAGAACTATAGATTAATCATAACACATGAAATCTTGTATATAAATATTTTATTCACCTGTAAGAAAAAGATTTATAGACATGGAAATATCCATTCCATTTAAATGCCTATTTAAATATAATATGAACAATGGAAAGGAGGGTATTTTTTTAAATAAAAAATAAAATATTATAATTGAATAAAAAATAAAATAATATTTATAGTCGTAGGAAAAACTATTGACACTTTATACATTAAAATTGAACAGTCCATTTTTTTCAAAAAGTTCTATATAATATGCGCAAAAAGGGTTTTTTTGAATAAATTTGAATGAATGTAAAAAGTGAAAAAATGTTCTTTATAATTAAATTATTTCTATATAAATACATCAATAATATTATTTTATGAATATCATTTAGGGAGAAGATTTATAAAAAAAGTCTATAAGTCATTTAAAAGGATGTTTTAAAAGTAAAGTGTCTCTTACGTTGAGTGTGACTCATCACATACCTTTAGGTTGATAAATGTTTGAGGCATAGTGACCTCTTTATTTAAATAGAAAACATCTAGTGTGGACTAAAATAAGAACCATGTGGTGAATCAGAAAGACAGAACAAGGTAGCTTACCTTGTTCTAGAGTGGGTGCTCATAAATGGGTAAGGAAGGCACCCTCATTTACCTTGGGGGGGTCTACCCCTTCTCTCAGTACTTGCTTACATCCACACATCACATTCATTATCGGAAGGTTCTTTATCAGTATTGGTTTTCAATATAGATGTGAAAGATCATCATTATTTGATCCAACATATTTACTATTGACAGTGAACAGATCAAATGGTTTATAAATGCAAAAATTACAATGTAACTTCTCAAGAGGATATGAGAAGTTCCACAAGGATATCCGTAATTTCTTTTGTAGAGTGGCTTCAAGCTTGTCCAACTTCTTATATGTGACATCTTCTATGTTGAATTTACTCAAGATCATCATGGTGGTATGGTCCTTATGCTGACTCCCACTGAATTCACCAGGTAATCCCGTTGGGGGTCTGGAAAACAGAGGTTCAATCTACAGTGGGGGGGGGGGGGGGTCTTGCTCCAATTCGGAAATAGAATTGCAAAATGTTTCCTTAGTAATACAAATAGGGACTATAGAAACAACTGATTCCTAGGATTTTGAATGGCAGTAATCATTGAACATAAACTTCTATGAGATTACATCATCTTTCACTATCATAACCGTTCTCCATATTAGAGCATGCATATCCTTACAAAATCTATCATCAGCCACCACATGTTCTGAGAGATCCCCCTCCATTTGAATATCATCTACGTCTAATTATTTTTTTGTCACCTTCCCTGTATTTTACTAGAGATTCCATGAATGAATGACCGCTTTTATATTGATTATTACCATTAGTAATATCAACACAACTAACCTTGAATGGTTTATCCAATTGAAGGTTGAATGGAAGTATTTCATCATGTAGAAAAATCTGAGATGTAGTATGTCTAGGAGTCTATAGCTCTGACTGAGTCATACCATCTGGGGAATTTTTAGAAGGAGAAATTCATCCAAAAGGAACTTAAGGTTCAACTAGGTAATTTTTCAAATGTACATCATTCCCTTGGGAGGTATTGAGGCTATCATTTCATATACATTGAGACTCATCATTCCATTTTAGCATGCATTTTTTTCACTTCATTCTGGAGAGAAAAATAGATCTGGAGTGTCCTATTATGGTACACACATCATGGAATAATGAAATTTCTTTATAGAAAATTCTCAATTTTATATTGTCTTTAGAAGTGAAATAATCACCTTATAAATCAAAGTAGATTCTAAATCAAAGTGAAATAATATTCTAGAAAAATTTCCAAAGATAAAATTCTCATTGGACAGGTCCATTCAGATTATAAAGCCTACTATGGAGGCAATGATAAATAGAACCTTGGAGTTCTATGAAACCAAATTTAATCAATAAATCTTGATCCATACTTGAGTAAAAGTGTCCTTAAAATAATAAAGGATAAAATTAAGGTTCCATTTACAAATACTAAGAGTTCATGTTTTGAGGTTTACTGACCCAAAACTGCATGCCCAACCTTTCTGTTCAATAGAAGTGAATAGAAAATGAAATACCCCCTCCCTAATGAGAAAAATTTAAAATCACAGAAACCCAAGATCTTAGACTGATGGGCAAGAAGTTAAGAAATTTTTTATGGTTTAATACCCTTAAATAAAAATATTCTAGTGATAAAAGAGTTCTTGCAGAGTTCTAAACATTGTGGTATTTCCCCATACGAATTAAAGACATGAGTCGTCGAAACATTTATAATAACAAGTTATGCAATACGATTTTCCAGGAAGATAAAAGATCCAGTAGGAAATCCCAAGGAAGAGGGAACATGTAACTGTTCTTCAAGAGATTGAACTCTATTCGCATTCTTCGAGATCCGGGGATCACATAATTATTGAGAATAATTGGAGAAGAGGTTCAAACCTCTTGTGTGGGATAGATCAATCTAGTCTCCATGCAGTGAGGGTTTCGTATCATGATTCTTCTCGATTTCGCCCATCCTTCCCACCGACTCATCACATACATTATTTATCTGCCAAATTGATAAAATAATGTTAATTATTTACTTATTTAAAAACATTTTTCATTTTTATTATTACTTTTACTTTATTCACTACCTTGATATATATATATATAACCAATTATGATCATTATATATTTTTTGAGGATATTAGTTTTATATGATCAAAATGAAATTGGTAAGTTGACTATGGTCAAATAGAACCATATTAAATCATCTATTGTATAATAATAATGAAATATTAATAATATTTATACATTAAATATATATTTAAAACCAAAAATGTAATTTTATTAGAAAAAAGTAATAACATTACAATCATAGATATGGTTGGTCATACATTCATGTGTGTAAAAGTTTTGGTTTTTAAATAATATGATGGAAGGAAATTAAGTACCATTTTATATTTATGTAATAATTATTATATCATAAATAAAATTATATTTCCTTAAATATGATTATATATATTATCTATCTGATTTTTTTTGAAAAAATGAATCATATTGCTTCATCGAGGTGGTAATATACAAATTTTGAATGAAAGACATTATCATTTTTAAATAGATGGAAAAAAGGATATGTTATATTTCTAGTATTATAAATATTCCATTAATATATATATATTTTAAATCCATCATTATAACAAGTAGTTAGAGTTGTTGATAGTAAATAGATTATATAAAGTTGTGAGGTGGTAGTCTACTATACACACGAAAGATGTTTTCGTTTCCCATTTAATGGAGGTGGAGATGGATATATATTTCTCAATTACCCTAATAACATACAAGTTTAATTAATACACTAATGTAATTATTTAATAAGGTTTGAGTAATATTTAAAGTATGTATAATAATAAAAAAAATGAAAACTCTCGGTTAAGAACCATACATCATTTTCGGACAAACTCTTTAAGATTATACCTAAATTCTTATTAGGTTTGTTTTCTAAAAAAAGGAAACTATAGGAAATGGTGATGGATTTAAGGAATTTAGTTTTAGTTATTTTATGATATATAGTTCTCAAATTTTGTGAGGAAGAGAGGAGATGGCGTGCACTTTTATAAGTGTGGAGAGGGGTATTCATGGAATTTCATAATGTATTAAATTAAAATAAATTAATTTTCCTGTTAAAGTTTCTAAAAATTGATATAATTAAAATATTAGATGATTATGTGTCTAAATAATATAACAAAATAAAATATTTACCCATTTAGATTATGTTTTTACCCTTATCTCAATGTATTAACCTTATGCTATCCCTTTTGAAAATTACAAATATAACAATGTTTTCAACTCCTTAGGTGTCATGAAAGTTACTATAAAAGGAAAAATTACATGTAAATAAAACATGGATAATATTTTAAACATATAAAATTATATTTTGGAATATATGTTTTATATTAATTTTAAATCATTTAATAAAATATTTCTTATTATAAAATATCATTCATGACCATTATGATACTATTTATTTAATTTGATTTTCAAAAGAACATTAAAGATATGTAATTAAAATATAAAACATTAAAAAATAAAAAATCTGTTAATCTTATCTAAAAAATTAATGGTACAAATTAAATAACCCCAACAATAGAACATTTTTAGTTTTTAAAATCATTATGTTGACTTTTTTGCTGCCTTCATAAAAATAAATCCAACATTGATTACACATTTAAGGTGATTATATAATCACTAATAATTATAAAGAAATTACCAACCAAAATGTATATTTATTTAAATATAAAAATTTATATGAATTAAATATTTATATTGGCTATCATATATGTCATGAAATCTTATTTAATATGTTATTTTTACTATTCTATCCTAATACATGCATTACACATGATTTTTTATAAATCTATTGTCATATAACTAATTTTTTTGAATATATCCATAAAAATCATAAATATCACTTCATATTTACTATAAATATTAAAAAATACTTCTCAAATATCAAGTGTTATTATTAGGACACTAAATTTAACTTTTTTTTGAGTTGTGCAAGCACTACGTTTGCACTAAAAATTATTTTTTATAATTATCTTGAAAAAATACTTATTTACATGTTTTGAATAATTTTTGTGTTATTTTTTTATATAGTTTCATATATGATTAATTAAATACGGTTAATAAATTTTTATAACATATTTATGTCTTGGATATATCTTAAAATATATCGTGTATCATAAAAGAATTTTTTTTACTATTCATGAAATATTTAACAGCTTTATAAAAATCTCAAAAATTAAAACTAGAATAAATTTTAATTAATTACAAAAATTTAATTCAAAAAAATTAAATTCATATAAGTGGAAATAATTACATTCAATATAAATTTGTTAAATTCAATGTAAAACAATTTTTAGTAAAAGTGTGTTTTAAGCCAAAAAATGAACTTATACTCTAAATAATGCTCAAATATGATTCATTTTCAATAAAAAAAGTAATTATAAAAAAAATTATTATATTATTATAATATTGTGTTAAAATATTTCTAACTGTTTTTATTGAAAATTAATGATAATTTTACAAGAAATGGTGTTCTTAACTATTCATTGAAAAAGCAACCTTTTTAGAATAATAAAAAAAGACGGCCCCAAGTTAATTTTGATATGAAAATCTTAAAAATTATATCTTTTAACCAAATAAAATTTCTAAAATTGCATAAAATAATTATAATATTCCCAAACAAAAATGAACTAAAATCATATTTGTGAAAACATATTTTTGAATCATAAAATTACTTTACCAAAAAATGAGGGCCTATATCATTAAAATTAATCAATAAATTTCTATTAAGTATAAACTTTATATATATTTCATAATGTGGTTATTTATATTCTTACTTAATATTTCAACAACTATGTTATAGAATTCATATTTAGATAATAATATTTCATGGTACATTTAATATAAATGTTCCATGTTGTATACACTATCAATTATATTCAACCTTTTTAAAATCTCAGTTTTGCTAAATTCTCTACCCCTTCAATAATTTTCATCCACACAATTTTAACTTGAGATAATAGTCAAGGGTTTTAAATTTGAAACTTATTTTATTGAAAACCCACATCACAAGAAACGTTAATAAAACATTATCTAGAAATGATATAAAGGGATATATGATGGTCATCTAGAATAAAAAATAACTAGGTTTCAAAATAAGAGAATGTTATTGGGAAGTTAATATATGGGTATGGAGGGAAACAATAATTTCTAAATAATTATGTAGAGTTATAGAGATCATTTACCACAAGAAATTGAATGATCATGAGAAATATTTTAACCAAAAAATTATAAACGAAAAAGGTGAGAAAAAGATATTCGATTCTTTATAAATGAAAGAAATTAGATTAAATTTTTTCTTCAAGATAATTTATTAGAGTTTAGGAATTAATATACCATTTACACTAATAACCTGAAAAAATATACTTACATGATTTTATTAAAATCCATAACTGAAAATTTTATCCTTTGGATGTGTGTTTCAGTCAGTTTCTACCTTTATCATAGACTTTACTCAAAATGATGAGTATTCAAAATGAAATTTTCATTAATTAAGTACTAAAAAATTATTTTTATGGATCAAATAAATCTATAAATGTATAATCCCCATATCATTTTTATTTACTTATCAACTCTAATTTTGATTACCTTTTTGGGTGTGTTTTGAGACTTTTGAGGATGTAGAGATTTTTTGGGGAAAAGATATAAATTTCAGTGATGTAATTGTTTTTCATTAATATTTTGGATTAAAATGTTTCAAAGGATTTAGGGGGTTCACTTTTTTTCCGGGTTGAACTTGATGATTTACATGAGGTTCTGATGGTAGGCACTAGCTACAAATGTAATTTAAACCGTAAATCCTTGGTTTATGATTTAAATTATTTATAGTTCACAAGATATGAGAATGGATTATAAATAATTAATGACACTATAAGATATGAAATTATTCAATAAATTTATCATTTGTCGTGTTTAAAACATGAGGTGATTCCTTTTTTGGTGTATGTGTAAGGTGAATAATTTATTCCATAAATCCACTATTTATGATGTAAGTATCTCATGAAAAATGTCTATGTTTATGATTCTCAGTTATTTACATTATATTTTCTATAGGTGTACCTCCAAATTACCCTTGGATTCCACCCATGAAAAGTGAGTGATTTCAACCCTTTCATATGTCTTGATTTTCTGTTTGATCGTAGTAGAGTTTCTTCTCTTTAGTTTTGTCCTTCTCTCTACTACATTTCATTGATATTGGTATGATCTCATTATTTATTATTCATAAATAGTTTGACCGTGATAGACTCTTTTCTATGATTTCTTTATTGATATCCTTCACCAACATTCTTTTTTGGACTTTCTTGTTGCGGGTGTCGATTTGATCCCGGATTAAATGTAGGGGGTTCTGTATGATTTTTCTTTAAAATCAACACCTTCATTTTCTTTGTTGATTATAAATGAGCTTATAAATGATTTGAAAACAATGAATTTAGACGATTTGTGGATATTCTTGAAAATCAATTGATATTATGAAAAACAATCAATTTCAATGGAATTGAACTTGTTGGGAGGATTTGACAAAAAATTTGATTGATTTGAGATTTTGAGATAAATAGTCTAAATTGAAAGGTGTATTTAAAAGGAATAAAATAATGAAAACCAATTATTTTGTTTTTAGAAAAGAGAGGCATGTTCAAAAAAATTAGGCAATTATATTATAAATGGATTTATAATGATTTATTTTACTAGGAATGAATGAATGATTGATTGATGTACAAGTGATGCTGGGTATTTAGTGGCTAATTATGAAACTAATGCTATAATATGACCCCATAAAACGATATTGATGAAGAAAAAATGAACATTTTCCTATGATGTCATGATTTACCATGATGGGGAGTTGAGTCCTGATGACTTGAGATGTGGAACATCTGTACACAAGGATATGAGATCATAACCTGAGTAGTGTAAGGATCCTATTACCCAAAACTACCATACAACATGGATTGTTACATGGTTATATGATATGACTGATTTGATGATCACATTTTAGTTATTTATATAACACTTTTACTCATGGAAACTATATTATATAAATATTTTATACAAACTGTTCATTTAAACATGTTTTCAGATATCTTCAATATTTTGATTATGAAATCATGTTATGTTGAAAATTTTTAAATATCTTTTTATACCATGTTTTATTAAAATCGAAATAACATTTTTTTTAATTCTTATTTTGTTGAATTTGGAACACATGGTGAAACTATACTAGGGTTTATATATTACATGCTACCTTTTCCTTTGAGTTTTTATAGATTATCTTATTCCATGTCTGAGAAAATAGAAAAAACCACTGGGAGGCAGTTGATGTTCTTGGAATTTTGAACCAAAATTAAATTAGGTGACTTGTGGAGATATAATCTAAATGTTTTACATAATTTTTATGTTTTTATCTTGGTAGATGTATGTATTTTGAGGAAGTAATATTTTACCTATTTGTCTCTGTTATTTTCTCACATTGATGTAATAAGAATAATATCTTATATATTTAATATTCATAATTTTTTTGAAATATAATTATCTTTTGATTAGGGTATGATTCTAAGTGTTTGTCTCCAACGTGTGGTGATTGGGAATGACCATTAGGCCATATTATGGCTGGCTCAAGTATCATTATACCATGGTAAGAACAAGAAATATTAGAGATATAGGTTTTGTTGTGTAGCATTCTCTGATGTTTGTATGTAGTTGGGTTGTCATTATAGATAATAGGTATTATATGATCAGACATATGAGGTATTTATGTGTTATTTCTGGGCTATCTATCATCATAACGAGCCTTATGTCATCACACGTGTTTGATAAAAGCATGTTGATGTATTTTTTATTTTTTTTATAGTATTACTTGATTATTATAAGAGTATATTGAAAGAACAATATTTAATTATTATTGATTGAATTGATATTCTTATATCTCTTATTGTAGATATTGATCTGTGTACCCATATGATTATTTCAGTGTTGTATTTTAATATTTTTTTTCATTATGCCTCCAAGAAGTTGGTAAAATTGTCTGAATGAGGAAGGTATATATGATCCAAGGTTGGTAAATCCTCCAGTGGACTAGAATCATATAGAGATATTGGTGCATGATGTCCATGATTTTGGAAAGGTACCTACAACCAGTCCCATTTAATCTCTAGTTATGGAACATTAAAGGGATAAATCTAGAGATCATTATAAATATTTTTTTACCTTATAACTTGATATTTCCATGTTTTTAATTATCCTCAAGAGGATGAGGATTTTTTTTAAAAAATATTGATCTTTTTTTGAGTTATTAGAACTTCCAAAATCTATAAGGTTGAATGTGATATCTTCAACCCTATGGGGCTTAGTAAGAGATGGTGGGATTCGATGGTGACAATGAATAAGATTTAGGTCATTGAATGTAAGGAATTTAAAATTCCATTCAGTGATTAGTTCTATCAATATTTAATAATATTTGTGAAATATATAGGGTTCATTTACCACTAGTAGGTAAACAAGACCAAGATATATTGTGAAAACCATTTTAATAATCTTGTTCTGTTTTCACTTGGGGTTGTATGAAACTAGAATATGATGGATCAATGGTTTGAGATGGGTCTCCAACCTAATATCCAATTATAGTTTTTCTTAATAACGATCACATATTATTTTGATGTACTAGATAGATGGTTTATGGATGAACTTGAACTAACTGGTAAGCCAGGATTAACAGGTGTTCCTTTTTATCATTGTGGCTTTTCTGTGTGTTCCTTTAAAGTAAAGTGGAATTACGATGAGTCTCATGGTGGTTCTATAAAAAAGGCATCATTGAGGCCTCCTTCAATTACCAACTAAGGCCCTTTGACTTTATTTCAATGCGGAAAGGCTAAGAATTTGAAATGAGTTTGTACTGAGGCACCAAAGATCAGCAGCTCATTCGGTTTCTCAAAAAATATATAAAAGATCGTCCATTTATTGTTTGTTTCTTATAGTAGAACACGATCATTAACACAAAAATATACCATGGTACAATGATATTATTCAATAAGTAAGGGTTTATAGCCATAGTAATCTAGAATGAAGGTTATTCACAGAGTAGAAGATTCTCCAGAGGGAGATAATGTGGGTCAAAAGATAGTGAGAGGTACCATCACTATAGATTAATCTTTACTGACTATGTTATTTAACACTAGTGTATCTCAATAATTTATATCTACCAACATTATGAATTTTTTGAATCTTCCAAAGGAGATTTTGTCCTATGAGATGGGTATTAATACACCCCATAGAATACAAAAGAGGGCATGGATGTTGATTTGCTGCTTGTGTTTTCTCTTTTTCATAAATTTAGAATACATAGAGTTTTCTGGTTCTTGACATGTAACCTCTTGAAAAAATATTCAAGATGGAATGGATGATTTATCATAAGGTTTATATTGAAATTTATCTTCAGTGGGTCTCCATTACTACACCATATAGGGTGTGCTGTGTATTTTATGGAGGATGGTACCTGAGATGAAGTAGAGTTGGACATTGTTTTCTAGGGCTGGGAAAGGTAATATCAGTGTTTTTTTATTTGGAGAGAGATTTTTTTAGCAATTATATCCCTCCAGATGTCATTGAGTTTCCTAATTTTTCCTTCTTGTTTTTTCTATTTTCCACAAGCAAGAGAGGTGGAGTTTTCTATTTATTTAGTACTTAGTACTCAATTACTATATATTCCATCATTCAATATAGGAAAAGTGTATTTGAAATAGTTGGATAATCAGGTAAATAAATATTTCATACACAAGATTGTGACACCTTGGGGGAGGGGCCTATTTTATTTATAACAAAAAATAATGGGATACTTCACATATGAGTTGAAGAAAAGAATATCAATCGAGTAATGGTAATGAATAAATAGTCATTTCAATGGATTGATGATCTATTTGATCAGTTTAAAGGGGAAAAATAGTTTTCACTGATTGATCATTGATTTGGTCATCACCTATTGAGAATAAAATGGTTTGAAATTCATATTACTACTTTTAAGCGTAGTTATGACAATTATGAGTATATTGTGATGCGATTGGGTCTAACTAATTCACTAATGGATTTTATAAAGATGATATTTCATGAGATAATTTACTTGTTTACGATGGTATTTATGGATAAAATCCTATTTTACACTCATATTTAGTAGGATTATATATGTAACTTGAGAGAAGTTCTATAAATATTGAGAAATCGTGTAATTTATAGAAATAATTTTGAATAAAATTTTAGAAATCATGAAGTGTTGTTCTTGGGAACCATGGTCTTAGAAAATAAGAACTTAAATTGATCCTAAGAAGGTTAAATATGTTATGAAATGGGAAAAATCATGTATTATTTTTTATATTTTGAGATACCTGGGTTTGGTATGATATTATTGAAGATTCGTAAGATATTTCGAGAAGATAGATTCTCTGTTGACCGCTCCCAATCAAAAAGGAGTAATTTGGGATACAAACATTTAGAGTTCATTTATTAATATGAAGAATATTTTTACTTACACATCATTATTGACTCTTTTAGAGACATAAATGGGTTATTTGGTCTTTTTTGATACATCATTTATGAGTTTGAGTTGTGTCAAGAAAGATGATCACATTTTATCTTATCATTCCAAACTACTTTGGACACACAATAAGTATTATATGACCCCCGATCTCAATCTCATAATTTTGATGTGTTTTATTAAGTTTTTGTGGGATTATATTTTTGGTGAAATGTTTAGCATTAATTATAACCACAAAATCATTATCTATATCTCATCTCATTAATATATGAACAACTAAAAGATGTATTTGGTTGAGTAACTGTTGACTTTTTTTGACATTTCATACACCCTTAGAAAGTGGAATTTCATTATAAATCCATTATGTAGAGAAATTATGAACCAATACACGAAGAATCGTTAGAAGAGTGGAATATGATGGCTCTCATTTCTCAGTTGCATTTGAGGGTGAAGGATAATGAGTATGAGGTTTTTTGTCAAGTGTGCAGTTTACCTCCGCTCTTCTCAAGATGATTTTTCATGAGTAGTATGTTGAATATGATTTACATGGAACAATTGTTTCTCTTTATAGTTTGGATACCACTTGTGAGTGGTCGTTTTCTCTAGATGGAATCCATTGATTCTAGAACTGATCTATGGATCCTTTTTCAATGAGAAAGGCAATAATGGGGGAATTCAATAGTTTCTAGTGGGTGGTTACCATAGAAACTATAATTAATTTCTATGATATAAAATGAAATTTTTAGTTACCTAGTATGAGTTGAGTCATTGTTTCCATTGTATCACATTAATATAACTACAAAAAATTAAAAACCGAGAACCAAAGATCATTGACTATTATTCATCCATGTCCAGTGAAAACATGGATGTGGGATGAGATTTATATATAATTTGTGGTAGGGGTTCCATGTACCCCTTGAAGGAAGAATGAAATATGGGATATGATTAATAGGCTAACCAAATCGACTCACTTTAAATCCTTTCAAGATACAACCAAATTTGGGGACATGAGACATATCTTCATGTAGGAGTTTTTCATATTTTACAGAGTTACAATTATTATAGTGTTTGATTGGGATCTGTGTTTCACTCCTCACTTTTAGAGAGTCCTCTATGAGGACCTGAGATCCCATGTACTTTTGATCAGGGTGTACCATCCCAAAATAGATGGATAAATATATTAGGCTATATATTTTCCTTAGGACATGCTAGGTGCCTGGGTTATTGACATTGGTGGACATTGGGTTGAACATTTGGGGCAGGCCGAGTTCACCTATAACAATAATTACTAATACATTTTTATATTTTATTCTTTTGAGGCTTTGTATGGATGACCTTGAAGATCTGTATTATGCATATCAAAGATTAGTGAATGTTTTCTAGTTGGAATGAGTTTGTTTTAAGATGTTCCAATAAGGATTTAGTTGATTTATTAGAGAATGATGACCTTACACATCCAGTTATGCTAATCATCGACATCAAATGTTGGGGTTTTCATTTATTGACCAAGTGTTGTTGAGAGTTTTAACTTGGATGGTTTACTAACATCTTGGAAAAGAGGAAAATCTCAAAATGAAGTTTTTGAGTCCTTTTGAGAATATTGAGGGATTGTTGAACGTGTATTATTTTTGGAACATCCATCTTAATAGGATTCAAACTATATTTGATTTCATGTATAACAACTTTTAAATTATCTTTATGATCCCTTTCAGGATTTAAGCATTGAAGATCTAGATGTAAATCCTAATTTATGAATGTCTGATAGACCATTTTGGACTGTTCATTGTGAGACAACAATTATTTGGGTTAATTTCACGCCTTTTGAAAATCGATATTGTTTTCAGTGAAAATGACCTAAAGTTGTTGGATGCATGATTGTTTGAATTAATGGAGTTTAGGTAGAAATTTGTAAAATTCATTAGAGGATTAAATTTAGATACATGGTGAATTGGAATATTTATGGGTGGTTCTGCTATAGGTAAATGGCTGCATATGTAATATATATTCTAAATCCTTATGTTACACTTTTAATTTTTCACTAGTTATAATCCATGAGAATGAATTATTACAGAAAATGATTTATATCATAATAGAAAAAATTACAATGTATATTCATAATTTGATGTATTTCTAACTCTATTATACACATTTTTCATTATGTATTCAATGAGATGAATTTACACTATACACCTATGATTAACTATTTAATTGCCTTGTGCCCTGGAGTTTTATTTATACCGAACCCCTAATTTCATTATGCTTTATCCAGGATCTTTTCCTAGGAGCCCAAGGACTCCTTATATGTACTGTGAGTGATTTCAACCCTTACAGACATCTTAGTTTGGAATTTTATCATTGGTGAGTTTCCCCTATATGGTTTTATCCTTCTCTCTAAATCCCATATTTTACAATTTTATGATCTAAAGATTTATTATTGTATCAAAGATTGATATTGATGGTTTCTATTCTAGAATTTCCTTATTGATCTCCATCACCTTTATTCCTTTATTGCGTTCCTTGTCATGGATATTGATTTGATAGCTAATTAATTTTATGTGGTCCAATATTATTTCTCCTTATAGTTAAAACTGATAATTTGATAACTGATTGGAAATTAATTTTTATGTAAATTAAAACCTATAAATGAGATTACTGATGCATGATTTTTAAAAAGGGATTGATATTATGAAAAGACCTCAATTTCAATGGAATTGAATTTTTTTTCTAGGTTTGGGATAACTTTACAGATTGATTTTGAAATTTATTTTGAGATAAATGGATTTAATAGATATATTATTTAAAAAATAATGAATTAATGATAACCTATGACATGGTATTGAAATGATAAAGTCATGTTTAAAACTGAAGGAGGGAAATTGTATTTTGAAATGAATTGAAATGATTGATTTTCCCATGAATGACTTATTGATTAACTGAATCACATGTCATATTAGGTATTTAGTGGGTAATTAGGATAATAAAACTATGATATGTCACCTAGAACTTGATTAAAGATGAAAAAACTGACATAAACATATGAAACCCTGATTTTCCCATATGGGGAGCTAAATTCTGATGACTTGAGTTGCGTGACATCTATACATATTGGTTCGACATCACAGATTGAGTGGTGTAAGGATCCTATTTTTAAAAAATTATTCCCCATAGGGAATATTTCATGGTTCTATTATATATTCTATTTCATTATTCCAATACATTAATTTATAAAACTATTCTATTCATGGAAATTAATTTGTTTGGATGTTTTATAATAGAACCAAATGTCCTTAGATTATAATGGAACAAACTATACAAGGTTTAATTTAGAACCACCCTTTATTTTAAATTACTACATGAATCATATCCTAACCAAAAAACATGAATTGTTGGGTAAAAATATTATTTACACCCATAAGAAAAACATTTCAGGATATTGAAATTTCCATACCATTTATAACACTTTTTCATAATACTCATAATAAAGATAAATAGGTGTTTTCATTAAAAAATACATGAAATATTTTAAATGAATCAAAATATAAAATACTGGTTATGGTAGTTGTGAAAACATTTGATTTCATATATGTTAAAATATATTATTTTTTCCCTTTGTTTCAAAACGCCACTTATGAAATACATAAAATAATTACTTCTTAAAACTGTTAAAATAATGTCAAAATTGGAATAATACATTAATTATAATTCATTATTGTCACCCTAAATACATCAATAAATTAATTTTAAGAATTTAGTCATGGAATAAAAATACTTTGAAATTAAATCATCAAAACATTTAAAATGATGGTTTAAATGAAAATTGTTCTTTACCTCAAGACTGACTCATCATTTAGTTTCATTATCTTTATAAATAATAAAAATCTCTTATTTATTTACATTTATAATATTTGTTTTATTTACAGTTTTCTTTTTATTAATTTTATTATAATTTTATATATAATTACTTAATCAATTAAGTGTGTGTCGTGGTTTGATGATATTAATCATATATATTCAAAATGAATTTGTTATGTTGGATATGGTAAAAGAGGAAATTGTAATACCATAACCATAATTCTAATCATGAAATAATTATTATTATTATACATTAATAATATATTTAAACCCAACCATAAAATATGGTTATGAAAAATGAATTACTTTATAATTATATAAATGATAGGTCATACATACGCATGAGTCACATTTAATTTTTTAATCAAAATGATTTAAATAAATTATGTACCATTTTAACATTTAATAATGATTATTATATCATAAATACAATATTTTTTCCATAAAAAACTTATATATAGTATCAATGTTATGTGTTCATGAAAAAATAATCACTTAACTTCTTAGAGGCGGTGATCCACAAATACACACGGTTGATGTTTTCTATTTTAGTTGAATGGAAAGTTATGAAATTATATGATAAATTGGATTTATTGAATGATAAATATTTTATTAATTTAATATATATATATATATATTAAATACATATTTATAACAAGACATGATAGACGAGGATGAAATACAAATAACATCAATATGCAAGACAGAAGTCCACTGTACAAATGGATGATGGTTTCATTTCCCAATTGATGGATGAGGAGATGGTTATAGGGTATAAATTATTCGTAATTATATATTCATATATTTAATAAAATTAATCTTTTATTTATCTATTTTTGAATAATATTTAATAGAGGGAGAATAATAAATGAAATGAAAATGCTAGTTTAAGAACTATACCTCTTCTCAAGAAAACCTCTCCAGGTTTATACCTTATGCATTCATAGGTTGGTTTTTATAATGGACCTATCCTTTTAGTTATATTATTAAATTATTTTATTCATAATTATCCATCAAATATAAACCAATGATTTTAAAGTCTAGACTCATTGGAATATTAGGTACAAAATTAGAAAGCATGAAACCAAAATAAAAACAACTTTTATTTAATATTCATAATGAACTTCTAAAATCCTTTAAGACCATAAATATTCATTGGAAAAAATTTGGAATACATTAACAAAGGGATGTTTTAAAAATACTAGTAAGGTAATAAACATAAGAATAAATAATAACACATAGGTAATAAAGTATAACATGATGACTGAAATAATAATGGAGCATAAATACACATTTGGAAGTATAATATATTGAACATGGGATCATGTAATCACATAATTAAAGTAATTTTGAAGAAATATAAAACACGATGTATTCACAAGTCAAGGATAACCACCCAGACTATTTCTCTTGGATCAAAATTCATGGCTAACCACCAAGACCGTTTCATATGAAGCATGAGTCAAGGATAACCCCAAGACCACTTCACATGGCATGTCATGTGACTAAAAATTACTCAATTAATTTGAATAAAATCATAGTATACCCATCGTAAAATTTTCATGAAAATGTGTTCTGCATAAATAATCATACATAAGGAATCAAACGTAAACATAAGGGTAACACATGAAAAGAATTAGGATTGATTATCATGTCAAAAGGAACATCAAAAGAGAATATCATAATGGTGTCCATGAAAGAATGGATTTAAATCATTAATGGAAATTAAAAATAGGAAATAGGCATATATCATGATAATTTTGGTCAATAGTAAGTGGAAAATAATATAAAACTAGTTTTCTAGAAACTTTAGAAATATAACAATTTAGTGCGATTTAAGAGATAATTTTAAACATTCTTTTAAAGAGAAAGGAATAATTGTGTCATTGAATTAAAAAAATAACCAAGATATTTTCTCATGTTAAAATATTGATTTTATAAAAATATGGGTGGATTAAAATAGATTATGGACTGCATATATAAATTTGAAAGAAATCGGGTAGTTAACTTTAATCAGGCTTGCTTAACGAGAAGAATTGGGAATGGATCATTTCTTATACATATATATTTATATAAAATTAGCATAAAATGATATTAATACATGAGTTTTGAACATATAAATATCATTATTATTAATTTTATAAAAATGAATAAGATTTGCAATAGGGAAAATTGAGAGAAAGCAAAACCCGAAGGAAAAATGGTTGTTCGGGAAGAATCAAATACCTTATGTCTAAAAGTATGTTATACTTGACCATAATGTCCTGGATAATCAAATTTAATCCATTCATTAACTAATTAAATACATTTTATAATTTTTTTTATTTATTAGAATTTTATTAACTCTATATATATCATTTATAATGAGTTATAAAAAACAATTTCATTGTTATGGAGTGTTCCTTTCCTTAGTTTTTATGATCCGTTCATTTGTATATGTGTATGAAAGATTATATAGAATGAGAATAGTTTTACAGAATTGAAATTATAATTTTTCAATGAAATTAATTTTTTTTCTTATATATCATTTTATATATATATATGAGGAAGATTCATTAGATAAAACCATAATGATAACTGTTTAGATTTTTCTGGTATTTTTTGTTCATCACAAAATATCTTTGTTTTATTAATTAATATCCTATATATATAATGTTTGAAAAACACTAAATAATATGTGATACGTTTATTATAATATTTCTTAACCATTAAAAAAAATTTATGACTGGACTTGAAGGTGGAAATGAAAATTTAAAACTCATCATCCTTGAATATGATAAATCAACACATCATAGTTGATGATTTCATTTTTAGTAAAAAGAAGAGCAAAATAGGTATGAATATAGGATGATTATTTAAAATAATAAAATTAATGTATATTATATATAATTTATTTCTCATTTCACTTTGATAATGGTAAGTGATGAGTAAATATGAAAAGAAAATAAATTTAAAATAAAAAACGAAAAAGAAAGAGGGTCTAACCTCATGAATTCCTTTCCTTGAGAACCTCTTTAGAGGGAGTTGGTTTTATTCTTATGATAAAATAAGTGGATCATAGATATAGGAGTGGGACATGGGAAGAGCTTTGGGTTGAATTTAGGCAAGTTTCAATGATTTAGAGGTGCGAGGAAAAGAGGAGGGGAGGGGTGGTATTTATAGCGGAGGAGAAGGGTGTATTTGGATTATTTTATTCATTAGTTTGTTATTTTGAATCCAAACTATTAATAGTGTATATTATTGTAAATAAATATAGTAACTAATTCATGTGAGTCAGAAAAAATCCTCTTACACCATCCATATATCAAACATGACTAAAAAATGCATTTATTTATCTTATACTGTAAATTATCCTATTTCATTCTTCACCAAAAATTCAACTATTTTAAAACAATCACGAAGATAAACCTTAACCATTTTATAATGTTTATAATTTGAAAATGAACTCAATTTTATGGAAATAAGTTTCTAAAAATGATAATTTTTTTTTAAATAATCATTTTTTAGTAAAATACAAATTTTAAAATTATAACTGATTTTATAACATTATGGAAAAATAATTATGGTCTCATAAAATTATATTATAATCATAAGATATAAAATATTAATTGATAAATATATTTTATGTAAATAATTTTTTTAAATCATTGGATTAATTATAAAATTTTAAATATACATTTATTTTTGACAAAAATAGAAAAACATAATTTATCATTTTCAAAACATGTATTTAATTATACTATGATATAACTATATAATATTACCCTTTATAAGATACCAGAATTTTTGTTGTACTTTCATGGATGGGGTTACTATTTTGTTGGCCGATTTACTATTCAAAAGTGTCGTATTACTATTCCAAAGGTCATGTTTCTATTCAATTGACATATATTACTTAATTTCTATTAAAATATGTTATTTAATTCATTATTCCTTTATAAAGTTTATATTACGCTATATATTTGATTTTATGTTATTTATACTATGTGAAATAAATATAAGAAGAGAATTTTCCATTTAAAAATGTTTGGGTTGTAACATTTTCACCCATTATGAAATTTCTCCATTGAAATCTATTTTAACAAAATAAGGGGAACACATGAAAGGGTACTTCTCCTTTATTACTTCCTCTAGATACCATGTTGCCTCTTTTTAATTATGGTTTGACCATGGTACTTTGATCAATTGAGTAGTCTTGTTGGGTATACATTTATCTATATGCTCCATGATCTTAATGGGAAACTCTTTGTAAGAGAGATAATTTTCTAAATGAACAACTTCTGAATTCTGTACATATAACGGATCTGGTATGTAATTTTTCAAGAGGGATACATGGAACACATCATGTACTTGAGACATAGTAGGTGGAAGTACGATTCGATATGCCACAACTCTTATGTGATCATGAATATTGAATGGGTAGATATACCAGGGATGTAGTTTTTCATTCTTCCCAAGTCTCATGACCCAATTCCATGGAGATATGTAGTGGAATACCATGTCTCCAGCCTTGAACTCCAGTTCTCATTAGAAATTTTCTGCATAACTCTTCTATTATCATTCAGTTGGCTTGATGTGTTGTAGAATGGTTTTCACCGTTTCTGCCATTTTATGTCCTATCAGTTTATATTCACAAACCACATACTATCATGCTAGTTTCTTAAATATTTTCCCATAAAGAGATTCAAATGGATCTATTTGGATGCCCGAGTGGAAAATATTATTGTTAGAGAACTCATCCAAAGACAGATATTGGCCCCATCCTCCATTGAAGTCTATAGAATATTCTCTTAACATTTATCCAATGTATAAATTGTTCAATCATATTGGTCATAAGTTAGAGTATGATAGCTGGTACCAATGTTTATCTCCATGTTTAGATCATGTTGGAAACTTTTATATAACCTTGAGGTGAATCTTAGATCTCAATAAGATACTATCGATAGTGGTACACTTTGTAGCCTTACCACTTCTATGATGTAAGTTCATTTTAGTTGATCTAACGATATGTCCTCTTGAATTGTGATAAATATTTTTATCTTTATATGGAAATCAAAAATAACCAATATAGAATTTTTTCCTCTGGATGTCCTTGAATTTCCAGTGACAGAGTCCATGATGATGTTTTCCCATTTCCATGTTGGTATGTGTAATGGTGAATCATCTCTTTAGATTTTTTTTCATTAAACCTTCACTTTCTGACATACCATACACATTGATATATATATATATATATATCCAGTGATATTGTTCTTCAAATTGTCCCTCCAATAGTTTTCTTAGATATCTTGATATATGTTTATAGTATCAGGGTGAATAAAGAAAATTTATCTATGCATTCCATTCAGAAGCTATTTCATTACCTATATATTTTATAAAACAAAAATTTGTGACCCAAAACTCATGAATCCTTCCTCATCCTTTTGGAAATATAATAATTTTCCATTTCTAATAGCTTCAACTTTTTTCTGAATTTCCACATAATGTCATTGAGAATAATTTTTTTCTTTATGAGGGATGGTTGAGAAATAATTTGAGAAAGGATTGTTGATGTTACATCCATAACAATTCTCGCATCCATCCATTGAGTTTATAAGAAGATTATATCCTTCTAAATTCTCATTATTGATAAATATGTAGGATCCTTTCTACTTAAATCATCCTCTACCTTATTTTCAATTCCAAGATGGTAGTGGATTGAGAAGTTGTAATCCATGATGATCTATAACCATCTTCACTAGAAAATATTATTCTATTACCATGTGAATATATATTTGAGGATATTATGATCATTATATATCTAGAACTTCTCCACATAGCAATAATTCAACAACATTTTCAATAAAAAGATCACAAATTCCAACTCCATATCACGCATGGGATAATTTTGCTAATGAATTATCATCTGCCTTAAGGTGTAGGATATCACATTATAAATTTTCATTAGTACAAATAATAATCCTTTATTTTAACCATCTCTAAACTGTAAAAGGTGTTCAACGATTATTAGTAGTGTGAGTAATGGTGTAGTGATTAGTATATTTTCCAACTCTTTAAAGAGGTCTTCACATTTAATGTTCCAAACAAACTTTAATCCCTTATAATTTATCTTGGTTTCATTGTTTTAAAATCTTGATAATTTCTTCATAGATCACTGGTAACACCATGAAAAATATAGGAAACTATATATATTCATTATATATGTTTTACTTGGAAAATATTTGATTTCTATTATCATAAAAGGGTCCATTGATATCCCTTTTATGGGGATTACATCCCAAACAATGATACTTACTCTATCCCTAAATCACATTTACTATACTTATAATATAGTTTCTCTATTCACAAAGAATTTAGAACAGTATACAAACACTCCTCATGTTCCTCATTACTCTTAGAGTATATCGACATATTATTAGAAAAGAATACCAATTTTTTTTCAAGGTAATTTCTAAATACTCTAATCATTAATTTCATGAAAATCCCTAGTTAATTAGTTATACATAATGTAATTACTATGAAATGATTGTGTTGATAACTCATTTGAATTAATTATTAGGAATATCTTACCTTTTCAACATTATTTGGTGATATCCTGACCAAAGGTCCACCTTAGATAAATTTTTAGACCCATGTAGTTGATCAACCAATTCATATATCCTTATTAGGGGATAATTGTTCTTTAGAGTAATTTTATTGAGCTCACAAGAAACAATAAAAGGCACATTGATCCATTCTTATTATTAATGAATGGGACTGGTGAACCCTTTGGTGAAGAACTTGGGTGTATAAAACCCTAGTTTAAATTATCTTATAACTACATCTTCAATTCTTTTAGCTCAATGATGGACAATCTTGAAGGTGTATTTTATATAGGTAGTGAACAAAGAATAAGAACAAATGTGAACTCAACCTTTCAATCAGAAGTATGACCAAAAAAATCATTGGGGGAACACATCACTATAGTCCCT
The DNA here is from genome assembly GCA_963277665.1 of Viscum album. Lineage (NCBI taxonomy): Eukaryota > Viridiplantae > Streptophyta > Magnoliopsida > Santalales > Viscaceae > Viscum > Viscum album. The sequence continues at coordinate 2,126,746,377 of OY728140.1, forward strand.
CATAATGAGATATATTTGAGCATGATTCCCTCCTTTATCTCCATAATTTGAGTTAGAAAAGGTTTCTCTTATGGAGATGATAACCACAATTGAGATGATGATTATATGGTAAATTCATCCTCCTCCTTACACTTGAACATAATTAGAGGATTCATAGAGATTTGAAGTGTGATCACCCTTACCTAACAATCGATGTTGTATTTGTATAAATATGACAAATACATGAATATTATAGCATAAAAACCATCATAGGAAGTAAGATACAATTTTATAGTGTGTTATATCACCAAACATTAACCATGGATGAGTTATATACTTTGGATGGAAAAATTTCCCCATTTTCTATTCTCATATATAACTCAACCTCTCTATTTTGAGATGGTGTTTGAATAGTCCTAATAAAATAACAAGAAATTAAAGAAGTCATAGAACCAGAATCAAGTAGTACATTCACTATTCATGAATGAATAAAAAATATACCTATAACCACATCATTTTTGGGATCCACCACTATATAAGTGATAACATATACCCATCCTTACTACTTGGGAGATTTTTGCTGTTGATTTCCTCCTATAACCCTTAGCGTAGGGAAATGGAACTCATAATTCTGAAGTTATATGATGTTGAAACACTACACAATAGTCTAATAATTGATATGAACCATGCCTTATTATTCCATAGTAGTAGGATTATTTATATCCCATATGAATTTATTATCTAGATACCCCATTAACGCACATTTGAATAATTTCTTGGTTTCCTTTAAATAGTTCCCAAGATGTTTCTTCCCACAATTTTGACACATGGGATGTTTGGTTTTCATACCATCATGGAAGTTCTCTGTTGTCCAACCATATACACTCAATTTTACTCTTTTCATTATAGGTCCCACGAGACCAATAAGAGTCTATGATCTCCATTTAAACCTTAAGGGAACAATGAACAATCTCTTCATAGCTGTCAAAGTCTTGAATCTCCAATGATTTTCATAGACTAATGTTTAGTCCTCTAAAGAAGTGATCCACCTTGATTTTAGTGTTCCTGAAAAGCATGGAAGAATATTGTGAATTCCGTTTGATGTTTTATTCATACTCCCCGATAGAATTTTTTTCACCATTCTTCAGAATGAGTAACTCTATTGAAATATTTGTATAAAATTCTATGGAAAATATTTATTGAAAAAAAATTCTTGAAATTTTCCCATTCAAGGAATCAATTTCCTTCTTCTACTTTGTTTTCTTGATTAGTTTCCACCCCTAATCAGATTACCCATCTAAAAGATAAACTTCCAACACAAAATTATATTATTCTGAGCACTGGAGGATAGAGAATATATTTTCAATGGAGTTAATACACTATTATTCATGGAGGATATTAATAGATCCACTAAACATGGGATTGATTTTGTTTCATAAAGGATTATACTAAAACATTATATTTATTATGAGAAGGGTGGAGTTCAAATTATTTCATGTTATTATTCATTACTTTATCTAGTTGGGAAATTAGTATCATGAAGTTTTGAGTTTTTTCTTCCATCACATTTGGAATTTCATAGTGAAATCGTCACATTGAAAATCACATTGATTGTTGGCACGAGCTCTCCTATTTCTAGCCATTAAATAAGAAAATAAATTACAATTAGGGGGTATTGAATACTTTTAAAATAAGTATATAAAAAGTAATATTTGAACATATAAGGATAAACATGTGAATGAATAGTATATCATCACTTTTTATTCTCTTCATTTCAATTTAGGATATCGATGGCAATAAAATTATCCCTATGGTTCTTAACAAAGTTTTGTAGTCCCAATCCGTAAAAATAACTAGAACATTCTCTGATACCAACTTTAATATCCCTAGAATTTTAGACTTATTATAAAATTATATTAATAATAAATATAGTTTAAAAACAAACTATGGTTTATAATGTCTAGTGTCTTTGGAAGATTAGATGCATAATTAGAAAGCATGAAACCTAAATAAAAAACATCTTTTATTTAACATTTATAATGAGACCCTAAAATACATTGAGCCCTTACATATACATAGGATAAAGTTGGGAATAAATGCACAAAGGTATGGGATAAAAATTATAGTAAGGGAATAAATATAAGAATAAATCATAACACATGGGTTAGAAGGCATAACATGATGACATAAAATGAAATGAAACATGAATAAACATATACAAGAATAACATATAGAATATCGGATCATATAATAATGGAATCATAGAAATCGGGTAGAAACATAAAAAATGACTTAATAATTAGACAAGGGTAACCACTAAGACCATTTCACACAGAGCGTGAGTCAGGGATAACCACCAAGACCGTTGCACATAGACTAGGAGTCAAGGAAAACCACCAATATCATTCCACATGACGTCTCACGAGACTAAACATTTCCTAAAGAATAAGAGTACTACATACATTCACCCATCATAAAATTTTCATGAATATGTGTTCCACATAAATAATCATATATATGGAATCAAACATAAATATTAGTGTTAACCAAGGACTAAATTGGGTATCACAATCACGTCAAAAGTAATATAAAATAGAAATATCATAACCTTGTCTATGAAAGAATGGATTTAAATAATAAATGAAAATTTATATTGGAATATAATAATATATCATGATATGTTATTCCAAACTAAAGTGAAAACATGTAAAACTATTCTTTAAGAATCTTTAGAAATTACACATTTTGGTGCGTTTAAGGGAAAATTTTCAAGATTCTTTAAAATGGAAAATGAATAATTATTTGTGTAAACCAAAAATGAACAATAATATTCTATCTTGTTATAATTAGTGATTATTAAATAAATAATGATGTACTAAATTATATTATTGAGTTTTTATTTTAATGGGTATGAAATCTAGAAGTTCCCTTTAATCAGGCTTGTTTATCAGGAATATGTGAGATGAGAAGATTTTTTAAAAATGTATATCTCCAAAACTAAAGAATGAAATTATTTAGATAAATCAGTTTGGAAAATATGAAAAGAATGAATAATATAATTATAAAAATAAAAATATATTTACATTTGGGTATGGATAGAGAATGAGTAAGTCAAGAAGAAATTTATAGTTCATGAAGAATCCCTTACCTTCAGTCCGAAAGTACTCTACACTTGATATTATTGTCTTGGAAAATAAAATTAAATTCACTAATTATTTAATTAATTAATGTTTAGATTTATTTTAATTTTTTTAATTTTTTTAATTTTATTAAGTTTATTTACGGATTTTTTGATGAGTTAAAAGATACAATTTCACCATTCAAGAGTTTTCATTTCCAAGGATTTCTTGATCAGATCATTTGTATATGTGTATGAAAGATTATGTAGAATGAGAATAGTCATCCATAATTCAAATTATATTTTGTTAATGAAATTAAAGGATTATAGTATATCTTATATTACATTTTTTTCTTGATACTAGGATGAATAGTTATATAAAATGTTAAAGATAATAGTTTATATTATATTGGAATTTTTGGATGATCACAAACTAGTTTTGATTTATTAATTAATATCATGTATATATAATGGTTAAAAAACATTAAATAGGATTTAATAAATATATTATAATATTTTGTAACCATAAAAATGGCTTTATACCATCCCTGATGGTTTTATGAAGATTGAAAAACTTTCATCCTTGAAAATGATAAATCAATACATCACAGATGATGTTTCCATTTTTCGTAAAAAAATATGAGGGGAAGAGGTCTAATGATGGGTTGGTCCTTTAACATAATAAAATTTATGAATATAAAATATATTATAGTTATAATATCACAAAGATAAGAGTAGCCAAGGATAAAATAATAAAAAAAATTAAACAAAATTAATAGAAAAAGAAAGAGGTTTTTACCTCTAGAATTATTCTCTATGAGATCCTTCCTAGGGGAATTGATTTTGGTCTTTTTTTGAGACAAAGGATCATAGACATGGGTTAGTGACCTGAGTGTATTTTTGGGAACATTTTGGACATGATTAAAGTCTTTATAAGAGTAAGGAAAATACGTGGTGAGGGGTGGTACTTATAGTGGAGGAGAGGGGTGTTTTTTGATTACTGTATTATTTAGATTGTTAATTCTGATAAATATTATGAATAGTTTGGATTATAGTGAAAAAATAAAGTAAATAATGAATTTAATTTTCAACCAAAGGCCACATACCTCATCCATTTCTCAAGCATAACTCAGGAAAACATTTATTTACCATAATTATACCATAAATTATTGTATTTCACTATTCATAACAAAATCATCTATTTTAGAAAAATACCAAAAATCCAACCTAACCAATTTTTAATGTGTGAAATTAATAAAAGGACTCCATTATATATATTTTTCACAATATGAGATATTTAATTTTTAAATAAAATCATAATTTTTTGAAAAATTAAAAATTAAAAATTTATAACTGATTTTATAACACATTTTTAAATTTAATAAGGACTCATAACATTATATTATAATCATATGATAAAAAATATTAATTTATGAATCTATTTTATGAAAATGTATTTACTTTTAAATATTTTATTAATTAGAAAATTATAAATAAAAATCTATGTTTCTTAAAAATACCCAAACATAATTTATCTTTTTCAAAACATATATTTACATATACTAAAATATAATTAAATTAAATTTTCACTTATAAGATACATAAATTTTATTTTTACTTTCATGGGTGATGTTACTATTCCGTTGGCTAATTTCCTATTCATAAGGTTGAAATTAATATTGCAAAGGTCATGATAATATTCCATTAGTATAGGTTATTTAATTTCTATAAATACCTCTCATTTCATTAACTATTCCTTTATAAAGTTTGTATTTTTAACTCTATGTGATTTTATTTGATTTATACTACGTGACATAAATATAAGAAGGAAATTTTCCATTGATAAAAGTTTAGGTTGTTATAGTTTTATGATCAATAGATGCCTCTAAAACATGGGTAGGGATGTAATTAAGATATTTTTATAGGTATTGGATATTATATAGTGCTCAAATGATGTTAGTTAGAGAGGATAGGAGTACAAATTTTATATGTTTGTGTAAGAGAATTATAGGAATTTCATAATGTATTAAATTAATATAAATTAATTTTCATGTTAAAGTGGATTTAAATTTATAGTATTTTAACATAGGATGCGTTTGTGGCGAAATAATCTCATAAAATTATTTTTTTTATATGATTATATTATATTTTACCCTTATATCATTATTTCAACCATACGTTAAACCTTTCTATAATTACAATGATATCAATGTTTGTTACTATTTAGCGAAAATATTGTCACTATAAAGAAAAATGAACCATAAATGAACCATGTTTGATATTTTAAACCATATACCATTCAAATAATTCAATATATTATTTTTTAAATTTTAAATAATTTAATAAAATATTTATTATTAGAAAATATAAATAATGTTATTTTGGGAAATATTTAATTAATTTTACCTTGAAGAAAAAATAATAGAAATATAATTCAAATATACACAATTAAAACATATATAATATGTTAATGTTATACATAAAATTATTTGGACACATTAAATAACCCTTGATAATTACTTTTAGTGTTTTAAAAATCAATTAATTGATTTTTCTACAAACAGCACAAACATTATGTCAATATTGCATAATCATTTAAGTTAATTATATAGTCAGTAAATATTAAATATAAATTAAAATAAAATAATATATAAATAAAGATTAAAATAAGCTTTTATATTAATTAAATATGTATATTTACTCACATTTATTTCATGAATACTTAATTAATATGTTATTTTGAGATTTCTATCCTTATGGAAGCATTACACAACAATTTAAATTGGTCACATGTTATATAATAGAAAAATTATAATATATACATAAATATAATACATGTTACTTAAAATTTAATAAAAATTTTGATCAACTATTTCTCCATTCTCAAATATTCTCTTTAGGACACCAAATATGACATTTCTAGTCATATGCAAGCACTGTGTCAGTATAAAAAATGAATTTTATATTTATCATGAAATAAAGTATAAAATATAGGTTTTGAGAATTTTTTTTATATTTGACTTATTTTAGCATTCATTATTCTTTCAAAATGATTCATTAATTTTCATATCATTTTATTTTTTTACAGTATCACAAAGGCTGTTGTACTTCATAAAAACTGCATTTTTTATTATTCACAAAAAATTCAACTCCATCTAAAAAATATAAAAAATTAGTACTAGGATTAATTTATAGTTTTGAATCCAAAAATTAATGTCATAACATAAAATTAAATTCCAATAATTTGAGGATATTATTCTCTATTTAAATATGTTAAAAGCAACGAAAAATATTTTATACGAAAAATCCTTTTAAAGATAAAAAATGAACTTATACCACAAATAAAGAGTAATTTTTTTTTGAAATATATGTAATTAATTTATTTATATATAAAATATTATTATCTGAATTTATTAATATATTAAATTAATAAAAATATTTTTTAATTGAATGAAATGAAAAAATTTCACAAAATGGTATATGTTACTATTCACTAAAAAATTAGTCTTTTAAGAAAAATCCCAAATTTTCATCCTATAATAATTTCAATATGATGATTTCAAAAATAGTATATTTTATATGAATTAAATTTACGAAATCTGTATAAACTATTTATAATATTTTCTAAAAAAATTAATTTTAATGAAAATAGTTTTTTGAAGCATAAAATAACTTTATTGAAACTTGTGTTCTAATTTCGTAATAATTAATCCATAAATTTTTATTAAGTATGAAATATATATATTTAGTAATTTCATTATTTATATTTACACTACTAGTTCATTGACTAGGTTATAACTGTCATATTTTAATTATAATATTTCATATTTCTTTTAAACAGGGTGTTGTGTGCTGTATACTCTATCAAAAAGTCATATTTTTAATTTTTTTGGTTGATAAAATAGATATTTCTATGATTATCCTATGTATTAACTATATTTTTATGTATATAAAAAATTTATATACTGATCCTAAAATTATAAAGTATATTTTTACTCATAAATTGTTGAATATAAACCAAGAAGATAGTTGAAGTTCATTAAACATCTTTATTGTTTGATACATTTCCACCCTGGGAAAGTGAAAATGGTGGTAGATGATCAAATTCCAATGGATTATGATTTATTATCTATGATGTGGATCACAATAGATATATTATTTTTGGATTTATAAACAATTGATATGGAAATCATGAAAGAAGGAGAATTTTTTTATCTTGATTAAAATGTTGTTCAACCATCTATCAAGGTAATGATTTAAGAGAAAAAAAGGAAGATGTTGAGCTATAAAAGATGTGAGAAATATTCCTGACATAAAACATGATTATTATGGAATGATAAAGTCAAAAACCATTTATTTGTTCCATGCAAACTATATTTGAAGAAGGTAAAGTTTGTCAGAGATCATGGTTCACCACCACCATAAATGTTTTTATATTTTTATTAAAGTAGAAATGGCTAGAAATCCTTAAAGAATACATTTAAGGGGGTCTAAATTAGGGAAAACCAATATTATCAGCTCAAATAATGTGTCATAACTCTCGGAAAAGGATCCATGGTTAGTAATAAAAGAGACCGATCATGTTGAGATGCTATAGAATTAAGGAAATATTCCACAATAATCCCCTTCCTCCATATATGAAGAATAAATATATGATAGTACATAATTATATTGTAGTATATGATAGATTAAATGATAGGACAAGGGGGAATATCCTTGTTTGATAGTGAATTATAGGGACAATGAGAATCAGTCTTGATATCCCTAATAATTATGATCCGCCGATTACACAACAAGACTCCAGAAAGCCTGGAAGGGGCCTCCACTTGGAGAGAATCACCAAAACCCAAGAATATTTAAAATTTTGTAATAACTGATCCATTACTATCTCTGATAACTCAACCCCTATACATAGTGCCAATACAACATGAGACCTCTGTATTTTACTTGTTCCCTAAAAAGGGTGCCTTCCATCTACCCATGTGCCCTTTGCTTGTGGACCTGAACAAGGGAATGAATGATGAGGAAGAATTGAAGAAATGGACGAGGTAACCTTAATACCTTTATATAGTATGCAGAAATGTAGAATGAGGTTTCACCATTTGAAGAGGATACCCATATAATGTGGCACCATATTGGTATGGTGAACATCATTCCATGAGGACCAGAGGAGCCGACAACTAGCTGTAAAAATGACCTCTCCTAACCTCTATTCTACACTTTTCCTATTTATCGCCTAGAACCATTACTGAAGGAAAATTCATGCTATATAATCTCAATTGGAACAGCCTATAATCTAACCAAAATGTGTCTGGATGTATTTTTATCAATTTTTTTGAAGAAGATATACCCTACTATTTCAGATTATGAGTTTTTGTAGCATAGTCACTTTGAAGCCAAGCTAATGCCTCTCTACTAAACATTTTCAACTGAGGGAAGCGTTCCATGTCAAACATGTCAAATGAGAAAGAAAAATTTTAAGGGAGATTCTTACATCATAAAATAGCACCTCAACAGTCCTATAAAAAATCTGTAGATTTAATTTTAAGGGCATCCTTAATGGAGAATGCACCTAAGTCTATTCTTGTGAAGACAAAATTATCAATGTCGCTAGATAATGTGATCCTATCAAAAATGTTTTTTTATATTCATAAAAAGTGTTCTGAATGAGAAGTGGATAGTCACTGGCCTCCTGGAATGATATAGATAGAGTGGGGACGTAAGGGAAGCCCATGATAGACCCTGACCTATTATGATTCCAATAACTGATGTCCCATTTTCCAACAATCCAACAATTGTGCTGCTGAAGGAGAAAGAGATACAGCTGAATAATATTATAGATTTTGGAAGGTTTACATCCTATAGAACTCCCCTCAATGATATAATTGGATTACATATGCTTGGTATATCAATATATTAAGGCTAATAGGTATAATTATAATAGGGTGTTATTACTATTACCCATACTAGAATGGAAATGGGTAAATATTTGTATGGATTCTATCATTGAACTCCGAAAAACATATAAAAAACATTATGCTATCTGGGTTATAGTATATTTCCCTAAAAAATCAGAAAACATCCTTATTATCAACGAATATTTCCATCTTGATAACAATTATAGAATATTTATTAAAGATTAATATGGTTTCATGAATTACCACATTCTATTGTATCTGACTGAGATATGAGGTTTTCATAAATGTTCTGGAAAATTATTTAGCAAGCTCCAGATATAGTTGTGAGTTTCAATATAACTTATCATGCTCAAACATATATCCAATCATAAAGAGCCATTAAAACCCAGGTGTATATGATAAGATCTGATACCATGGAATTTTAAGGTTGTTGGGATCAACACCTTTCACTTATCCAATTATCTTATAATAATATATTTCATTCATGTATTTTAGTGGATCCTTATGAAGTCCTCTATGAAAAAAAGTATCTATCTTAAATTTTATGGGATGAAGTTAGTCAAAAAATAGCAATTGAGACAAAATATAAATTAAAAATGGTTGATAGTGTCACATCTATTCCTCATCGCGTCAAGATATCTTATAGTTTGCACAATTGTTACAATAAAAATGATCGATGAAATATATAATTAATTATTTCAGATAAGGTATTAATATGAATATATCCATATAATAATTTTACGAGTTTCAAAAATTATGGCAGGTAGAGTTATAGGTATATTATCCCGTATGATATTCTTAATCCAGTAATGAATTTAGCATATTTATTATCACTTCCACTAAAACTATCTCAATTTAATGATGTGGTCCTTGTATCTCTCTCATGGAAGTAAATAACTGATCTAAATATATGCATAATTTTGAGGTCATACTGATGGAGAGTGATCGTTACATTGAAGAACAATCGGTAGAAATATTGTATCAAAGAGATAATATGAAATATAACAAGACTACTCACTCAGTTAATGTTATTTGGAGTAATCAGCAATTAGAAGAAACTATAATGGAACATATGGATGTGATGAAACCAAGATACCCAACAATTTTTATATTGAAATGGCAGAATTACAAGATAAAATTTGATTTTAATGGGGGTAAAATTTAAAAACCATATATTTTTTGATATATTTCTCTTCAAATAAATTTAATTTCATGAAAACATGAAAACATACAACCTTGGGTCATGATGAACGATAATATAGTACAATTGTTTAACATAATTGTTACATCAGAAGAGTAAATCTGAATTAATAAAATTTTAAAATTTTATATAAGGGGTTTAGATAAATAAAATATATTAGTAAACAAATCCTAAATTTTTTGTAAATTCATTATATGCTTTGGAAATAAATTTTCCCCCAAAAATGGGTTTGATTCATTTTGTGGGAAAATAATATAATAAATTTTTTATAATTGTATACAATTGGTTTGAAATAAATAACTTCATTTTTAAAATATAATTTAAAAATCATAATTGTTTTAATTATTATTATTATTTATGAAAAGATTTATTTTTTTTATGAGGAGTGAAATTTATTGATTTTTATTTTAAATTTTGTCCAAATTTAAAGAATTTTACAAGTTATATATTATTTTAAAATTGTTTTAAATGTAAAAATAGTTTGTTTATATTAGTAAAAATATAACGAATGTAATTATAATTAATTTCATGTTTTATTCTGGAAAAAAATTAATAAATAAGGAAATATGTTTAATGTTTTGACACATTATGTGGGTTTAATTTTATATTAAATTATAGATCCTCTAAGAATTGAATTTGATAAAGAGTATTGAACTTTTTTATCTGTGTTTCTAATTTTTTTAAGTATTACAGTTCAATTGTTTTATAATGAATATTAAATATTGTAATAACTTGTCACCATAGTTGTAGTTAAAATAGGTTTATCGGGGGGTGGAGAGTTGGGGAGGGTGTGGTTAAACAAAGAGATAAGATTATGTTTGCTAATTAATCTTGTAAAAATCATAATGTATAGAAATATTTAAACCAAATAATATATTAAATTTAAAGCATCATCTTTTGGGAATAATTTTCCATGACTATGAAATTATAATATTTTAATCTTTTAAGACATTCAAACTGTATCCTCCGCCCACATATAGAATAAACCCCCTTATTTCAATTCCTCACACCATATTAAGCCTTGTAGCTTAACTAAACCCAACTAAATTTTCTTATCAATTTATATATCAATGAATTAATGATTTTTTATATTATTAAAAGACCTCTTCAAGAGTCCTCAAGAACTGATCTAATGGAGGTCTATGAAAGATGAGGTTGCAATCCTACATGACCACTTTCAAATTATTTCTTCTTCTACCACCTCTAAATTTGTGGTATTTATAAAAAAATAATATTTTTAGTTTACTCAATACAATAAAATGATATTATTATTATAGAATTTCATTTATTCAACCTCTTTTAAAAAAATTCTTGGGAAATCATAGCTCGTGCATATGTGTGAACTTTCACATCCATGTAGAAATAAAATTAATTTTCCATCATCATATTTCATGGATGGTCATTATGATGGGTTTAATTTTAATCTATTATATTTATAAAATAATTACAATTCTATAATTATTATATAATATATAAATTCCTATATTCCTATATTTTTGAAAATGATAATGTCGCTTGTGTGTATAAGTGGACTACTTGTATGAATTCAACCTTAAACAAATCATAATTGTGGGTTTCATTTAAGAATTAACTTTATTTTTCTTTTATAATCTTTTTAAGTATATATTATTAAATAATTATGTCATAAATGAAATAAAAAAACTATATAATAAAAATTGAAACTTCTGAATTGTGTCCATACTTCCAATAATATAAATGTTTTAAAATAATGAATTATTTATTTTCAAAAAAATATTCACAAATTTCAACATTACATATTACTTTATCATACCCAACATTAAACATATGTAAATAATTTTAAAACATGGTATAAGAATAAAAACAGTAAGGAACATACAAATTTAAAAAAATTCTAGTACATTAAAAAACCTAGAAACACATGAAATGTTTTACCCTTATCGTAATGTTATTTGGGTAAGATAAATGAATTAGTTTCACTTGAAATGGGATCTTTTTTCTAATAAAAATCATTAAAACCATTTAAAATGAATTTAAAAAACATTTTCTAAGAATACAAAATCATATTCATAACTCATTTTAAGCCTATGTTAGATGTATCTAGATCCCCGTTAAATCCATAAGAGAAACATTTGGTAAATTCCTTTTTCATTCCAATTACGGAAAGTAACCTTACCCAATGATATGGAGATATACAATGGCAATCCACCATAATATAATCTATATCCATATCACTCGTAAGCTATATTGGGGATAAACCTATCCTATATTCTTTATCAGGCTCACCTGTGAGCTATAATGTGGATCATTCTTTCATATAAGCTATATCAGTCTCACACATTTTTGTTGATCTATAATGGAAGTCAACCCTTCATACAAGCTATATTGGTCTCACTCAGGATCTATAATGGGGATCAACCTATCATATTAACTATATTAGGATAATCTTCTATAAATATAATAATTAATTTAAATTTTAAAAATAAAACCATTTATGATTCATCATAAATTTTTTTAAAAAATACTTTAAACACATATGTAAAACACTTTTGAACATCTATAAACCCTCTAATTTAAAAGAAAATTAAATACAAAAATACCATTTTATTTTAATTTTTTAAAACAATGAAAAAATAACTTCATTAAACTATTATTTCCTTATGATTAAATTTATAAAATAATTTTAAAAATATATACATGGATAAAAAATAGACTTAGAAGGAAAATATTAAAATTAATTTTTATTAAAAGAAATGCCCCTATCAATTTGGAGACATTTGAGTCATATACCCCATGAAAGGATAAATTTAATTAAAGTATTAAACATCACAAGAATATAAAAAATTATGATATAACATGTAAAAGGGTCTGTATATATACTTGATAAAATAATATAGCTGCATACCATTAAAATACACCTTAACGAAATGAAATTGAGGCAAATTCCTATACCTTGATTTTGTATTGTCATGTACATTCTGTATCATCCTAAATAATAAACTCATGCCAATGATTTACTTGATTTAGAATATTTTTAATTTTTATTATTTATTTTATTTAATTTGTTTTTTTGTTATATAATATTTCATAATCAATTAAGTTTATGTTTGGTGTTTTGATGATATTTGGCCTATGTGTCAAAATTTACTTCAGTAGGATGACTATTGGTCAATAATATCATTAAAAAACATATCCAGAATAATAATCATAAAATAATTATGAAATTTCTAAGTAAATTATTCTTTTTCAAAGCAATCATGAAATATATTTATGGAAAATGAAATACATTATAATCTTGGAGATTATAGGCCATATGTACCTAGAAGTAATGTTTTAATTTTTCGATTAATATTATCGAAAGATTGTAAGTAATATTTTAAAATTATATAATTATATTTATATATTAAAAAAATATTTTTTCAATAAATATACTTATATATTTCATCCATGTGTTTTGGTTATGAAAACAATATTCACAACGCATTGTGGAGGTTGTAGTTCACAAATACACGAAAAACGTTTTCATTTTTATGTGTATAATAGTAAATGATATATTTAATTTTTATATTTATTAATATTTCATGAAAACTATTTTTAATATATTTATCCCACATATATTAATTAACTTTATCCTAATCACATTTCATGTAATGCGTTAGTGAAAAATGAATCTCATCGCTTCACGAGGCGGTAGTTTGCCGCACACATGAGTAACATTTTCGTATCCCCCATTGAATTGAAATTAAAAATTTATATGTAATATAATAACTAAATAAGTATAAATATGTTAAAAATATAATATATATACATTAAATCCATCAATTAAACAATATGTGATAAGAGAATATGGAAAATTAAAGAAATCGGTTTGAAAGGAGATAGTCTGCCACAAACATGAATGAGGATATTGAATCCCATTTGATAGAATAGAACATGGATCTATGCAATAAAATTAACATAAAAACATCTTAGTAGATTTGAAATAACTTTTTTCTTATATAATTATAATATATGAAGATTTTAAGGTGATGGAGGAAGAAAGAAAATAAAGATGATTTTTTCAGCACGATACCTCTTCTTCGGGAAACCTCCTTAGGTAAGCCCCAAAATCCTTCACAGGATGGATTTAAGATCATAATAATGTATCTTGGTCTTGTGAAGTAAATTAATCAATTTATTTGGTCTGATATTTGGAGATATAATAGGATTTTTATGTGTAATGCTAAGAGGATATGGGGTCGCCATTTATATGTGATGTGAGTGGCAAACTTGTAATTTTTGAAAAGAAAAAGGTGTACAAACATTTTTTAAATGATACAAGGATAAAAATATAAAAATATTGAGAATTATAAAATATAATGTCAAAATATTTATATTAAATATATTTTATAATAGTGTGTAGAAAATTTTACCCCTTATCTTATTTGTTTAACCCTCATAAAATCCATTTTTATTCTAAATATGGTAATATATTTTTACATTTTTAACTATTACTTATGGTTAAAAATTATGTTGATCTTATTAGATCATATAAATTATGAATATTCCAAATATTTTATCCATTTAAAAAAACTTCAGTTGACAAAATTTGGAAATTTTAATTTAAAATTAAACTCGTAGTGTGATGAAAATGCAGGTTTTCCGAAAGTATATTTTTCATGAAAAAGATGATTTTATATTAAATATATGATTAATAATAATAATTGTATTAATATAAATTAATATAAATTAATATATAATATATAAATTCCATATAAATATTACTAATTTTGGATTATAAAAATTATTTAATGTTGAAAAACATTATGCAATTTAATTTTTTTTGATAAATATCCAATTTTTAAACCCAAAAGAAACGTATAGTAAATTCTGATTTAATTTTGATAAAAAGGTAATTATTTTGATTAAATGTATCAAAATAATACTTATGTTTCTTTAAATCATATTCAATAAATATTGAGAATTTTAAATTACATAATTTATTGAAAAAAATGTCATTTTTACAAAAGGTTGTATTTTTCATAATTCACTAAAAATAAATATTTTCCATAAAATAAAAAAATTAATCCTAATTAAAATTTGATATTTGGATTTTAAAAATTAATTTCAATTTTTGAAAGATATTTTTTTAATTTTATAAAAATAATGTATAACTTTTCTTTAAAAAACTTAATAAAATCATTTTTCAAGAATACATATTTTTCAGGAATAAAATAACTTTACTGAAAATTGATTGATTATTTAATATAAATTTATCAATAATTTATATTAAGTAGAATATATATATATATATATATTCATATAATATGATAATGTATTTAATAATATTAATACCTTCTAATTTAATGGCTTGGTTACATGATTTATATATTCCACATGTCGTTTAAGCTCAGTATTGCATGTCAAAAACAATATCGAATATAGTTTTCTTTTAAAAAATATCACATTGTTAAATCATAGCCCATTTAATAAATTAAATCATTGAAATTTATAATTTATCAAGGTAATAAATGGCTGTGAATTTGAAAATATCTTTTTTGTAATCCCAAATTATAAAAAGGGTGAATAAAACAACCACTTGATAAGAGAGAAAAGAAAGTAAGAAGGTCATCTAGAATAAATTATAACATGTTTTCAAAGTAGAATGACAGGGGTTGTAAGGGAATATTTATACATGGAAGAAGATTTTAACTTCCAAACAATTATGTGGAGTGATAGAGATCATTGATTACAAGATGGTGAATGATCAATAGAATATTGAAGAGCTCATAACTATAAATCTATAAGGGTTTAAACGACCATTTGATCCATAAAAAAATAATGTAACAAGAAATAAATTTAATCTTAAAGATATTTTTATTATATTTGAGGAATCACTTTAACATATTAAATAATATTATAAGTAAATAAATTTACTTGTTTAGTAAAATTTATTTAATTAATTAATTTCAATCACACTTTTATCTTTTGTCCTATGATGAGTATAAAAAATGATAATTCAATGCTTGTAGCATTAAAATAAATATATAAAATATCATATAATCCCAAAAAGGATAACCAAATATTCATCATATCTTTATAAATTAATAATAACTGAAATTTCTAGGATAAGAAAAGATGTTTCTAAAAAGTGTAGGGATAGTTTCCTGAAATAACATTAATCATCGAATCACTAAATAATTTTTTAATCCTATCGTATTATATGTGATAAAAATATGTTATCAAAATAAAAATGATCATTATATCTCAAATAATTTAATTTTAAGGAATTATTTCATACTAACATGGACATCACATTTTCTAGTAGTAGGAATTGCACCATTGTTGACCTTTAATGGTGGGTTAAAGCCAATTGACAATGCCGTTTTTGAGGGACTATTTCTCAGCCTTCAAGATATAATTTTTTACAACATTTAATTTTTATAATGTTCTTATAAAAATTATGTACACACTTAAAAATAACCTTAATCATAAAAGTGCACATAAATCATAAAGTTTATCAATACCTTAAAACTCATGTCCAAAAAAAGTAATGGAATACTTCACGTTAAATTAAATCCATACATATACATAAACCAAAAAAACACGGCCAATATTTTAATCACATTATGATATCATCATTAAAAATATCTAAAGGATTTCCTAAAACATTGTACTTATGATAAAACTTTAGAGAATATTAAGCTCTCACGTGCTATCATCGATTCACCAGATGGCCCAACATCAATTTTAGTGGAAAAAAATGATTTTAGCATACCATTTTATTTTAAGTCATGATAATTAACACCCTAATTAAGAATCCTCTAAAACACACTAGAATAGTGTCCCAAATAATTATATCTAAAAAGTATTCGCATTTAATAGATATATGTTTATAATTATTTGACTATTATATATATTTTTTTTCACGTTCAATAATTATTTTTCTAAAAATTCAACAATGGTAAAAAATTCAATATAATGAATAAATTCACGAAAATGTATTTTACTATAGTTAGAACAAGTTTAGGCTTTCCTATTTCATTTTTAGTTGGTTTCATCTCCATTTCCTACAAAATTATATGTTTCTTTCACTTAACATATCATAGAACATAAGTTTCAAAAAACTAAAACTCAACTATATAAGCCCAACAGAAATATTTCTCACAATTTATAAATTATCATGTGGATAAATATCAATGTAAAATTTCTTTAAATCCTGAGTAAACAAGTTAATTTTACTACCATTTACCTAAATAAGGTCTAGAACATAGGTATCCAAACATGGGATGTTTTCTTTATATGAGGCCACATAATCATTATTCGTTTTCTTCAATTAAAATAACAGTTCAACCATCATAAGATGAAAAATATAGGGAAATATTTCTCATGTAATAGATTCATAAATGTTTCCCCTTTCATATAATAAAGAAAATATTTATCCCTTGAATTATTATAA
This sequence comes from Viscum album, assembly GCA_963277665.1. NCBI lineage: Eukaryota > Viridiplantae > Streptophyta > Magnoliopsida > Santalales > Viscaceae > Viscum > Viscum album. The sequence goes on from OY728140.1 coordinate 2,126,764,010, forward strand.
AAATACCACTATGTATCACATAAACCATTAAAATGGAAAATTTAAAGGGTTTAATTTAGAAATTTATAACATCTCAAGACATCAAATATCATCTTTAGGGAATTGATCCATCCTTTGGATAAAACTGGGCCATATAATACACAAACTAATTAGGGATGTTTCCTCAAGAAATGATCAAAAATATACATGTTACTTTGGGTTAGATGAGGTTCCTCTATATGATGGATAACACCACCATGAATAGTCTTACTCAACTGATCCATCACCGTAATAAACGATTCTATTCTAATTTATAAATCTCAAGATTCTTATTTGTAAGGATAGTTTCCTCATTTTGACTCCCCACTGAATATTCTCTATTTCTTCTAAATAAATCTATTTATAATAGACAAAATTTAGTTGAATAGACATGGTAATAATCAAATTATATATCATATCAACTAAACAATAAATAAATATCAATCCTAATCATGATATTAACATAATACTAACATGTAATTTTCTCTAAACTTTCTTCTAGTACCAACTATTTGGATCCATCTATAATCATTTCATAATCATGGGTTTAAGTTAAGGATTTAATTTCATTAACTTTGATTATCTTTTAAGGTTTTTATTTTAATAGAAATGGGTTATAAATCATACAAAAACAAACGATAGAATATAAATTTAAAATTCCAATTACTATACATTTTTCCCATTATATTTTTTTTAAAATAATGTACGATTTATTTTCATTTATATTCTTTACAACCTTCCACTAGACGTATTTATTTATCATACCAATGTTAGAACCAATGAAAAACATTTTTAAACATGGTATGAGCACAAAAAAATATTAGTATAGGATATTAAAATAAATAAAACCATTAATCAATTGAAAAAAATAAAATCGAATAAAATGTTTTAACTGTTTTTCAATTTTATTTTGTTGAATGAAACAAATTATTTTCACATGGAATCCATACACATTTTTCTCAAAGAATAAAATTATAACCCAAAATAAGAAATTAAAACCCCTTTTTGGAAACATATAGAATCACCTTCACAACTAGTTTTAAAGTAGTTTTAACAATAATTAGAGCCCAATTAGATCAATAGGTGAAACCCTTTAGTAACTCCATACTTCATTCCTATTAAGACAAGGAACAATACCCAATACCGTAGGGATCTATAATGGGGACCACTATTCGTATAAGATATATTAGGATCACATATAAGCTGTAATGGGGATAAAACCATCATATAATCTATATCAATCCCACACATGAGCTATAATATGTCTCAAACAATCATATAATCTAGATACAGCTCACTCATTATTGAAGAGCTATAATGGGGATCAACCCTTTATATAGGCTATGTTGGGATCACCCCTGATATATATTGGGGCTCAACCCATTGTATAATCTATATCAGTTTCACCATCTATTTTTATAAAAATAATTTACCATTTTAAAAATAAATACTTTTACGATGAATCATAACAAATTCAAATAACACTTTTAATCTAATATGCAAAACACTATTTAATATCAATGTACCATTTCCATTAAAAATCCATTTTCAATACAAATATATCATTTTGTATAATATATTTCGAAATAAATACAAAAATACAAAATATAAATCATTCATATCCGTATATGTACATTTATAAAAATAATTTTAATATCATGGACTCGGATGAAATATAGATTTATAAGGAAAACATAAAAATAATATTTTTTAAGGATAATTCCATTATCACTTTGGAAACATTTGAATCGTAATCCTAATTAGTGGATATATTTAAAAAACATTACATATAATAATTTTATATAAATTCATGATATAAATATCAATGGGTATATATATATATACACTTCAAAAAAGAATATAGGTGCATAACATCAAAATTCAACTTAATGATAGGAAGTTGAAATGATGTCCCTTACCTTGAGTTTGATATGTCATGTATGTTATTTATCATTCTGTATAATAAACTTATTATTATTATTTTATTTCTCTATTTTTTTATTTTTATGATGCCACTTATTTCACTTATTACCATGCAATATAAAATTAATTAATCAATTGAATTTATGATTGTTGTTTCGATGATATCTGGCTTGTGTTTCTTAAGTATCTTTGGTTGGTTAAATATTGGTCAAGGAGTTCATGATTAAAAATGAAAAAAAATAATTAAATTATTATTATATTTTTACATCAATTAATATTATTAAAACCAATCATGATACATGGTTATGAAAAATGATCTATGTTACAAACTTGGAGACGATAGACCATTCACATGCATAACTAACATTTCTATTTTTAAATTTTTATTATAGAAAGACTGTAAGTAATATTTTATATTTTTAGAATGATAATAATATAAAAATAAAAAATTATTTAATTAAATATACTTATATATATCATCCATGTGTTTTGGTGATAAAAAATGAATCATATTGCTTCGTGGAGGTGATAGTCCACATATACACAAACTATGTTATCATTAATAAATGTGAGAATGGAAATTATATATTATATTTTATTAATGATAAATATTTCACAAATATACTTATTATATAATTTATATCACATATATTCATTAAAATTATCATTATTACATTCAATTTGAATCATTTTTGAAATTGAATCACATCGCTTCACAAGGCGATACTCCGCCGTACACATAACCAACATTATAGAATCCCCCACGGAATGAAATGTAAGAAGGTATATGGAATGTAATAACTCTAAAATTATAAATATGTTTAATTTATCATATATATAATATAAATCAACCATTAAAATATTCTATAATATGTGATGATGTAAAATGAATGACATCGGTTTTCAAAGTGGTAGCTCGAATTGCACAAGAATGATGATTTTTTATGCCATTTGATGGAAGATTAGATGAATCTATGTTATGAAATTAACACAATGAAATATAATTATATCAAATATAGTGGTGTTATCATATAAACATAATTGAATAATATTTTAATGATGAGAGATAAGACGAAAATAATGATACTCGATTAAGTATGATACCTCTTCTTCGGGGAACCTCCTTAGATAAACAAAAAAATTATTAGGATAGATTTATTATAAAAAATAAGGTATGTAGTTATTTGAGTGTAAATTAAAAAATATTTTTTTATTTTTCTTCTAATTTAAAGGTCTATTATGGTGTAAACATGTGATGACATGGAGTGTCCTTTTAGATGTTCGGTGAGAGGCACGGTAAAAAAAATTTAGAAGAAAAATTCATGCCAAATTTTATCTCATTGAAAAGTTTAAAAAATGAGCCATTATAAAACTTTAAACATGATAAGACTGAAATTTTTCCTCGAAACATATTTTAGACAAATTTTAGGTCATTTTTAGCATTTTTATTATAGCATAACACTTGTTAAATCCATTTTTACCTTCACAAGGATAATTAATATATATTTTTTTCACTATTAATTCAGGTAAAAATTTATGTTGAACTTATAAGATGATGTGAATTATTATGATTAGAAATACAGAATCTATTTTACCAAATTAAATTCATATAATTTTTGAAATGTAATTTTAAATTAAATCTATAGATGTGATTAAAATCGGGTTTTTAGGAATTGTATTTTTCAAGAAAATAATGACATTATATTAACTCAATGATTAATAATATTAATTATATAAATATAAGTTAATATTTATTTATATATAATATATAAATTTATTTTATAACATTTATCATTAGTTATTATTATTAATAATTGAAATGGGGAAACATTTTTCGTTTTAAAATATTTTTCCAAAAATCCTGTTTTTAAACCCATGAACAAACTTATAACAAAATATAATATAAATTTTACTAAAAAGTACATAAGAGTAGTATATATAACTAAATATAAATTATTTTTATTTAAATAATATTCAATAAATAAATATACTTTATAATTAATTAATTTATTAATAAGAAATGTGATTTTTACAAAAATCAGTATTTCTCACTATTCACTAAAAAATTAATATTTTCCCAAAAATATAAAATTTTCACCCTAAAAATACTTTGATATTAGGATTTAAAAAATAAATTATTTTTTATCATAAAATATTTCTAATAGTTCCAGAAATTAATTATAATAGTTCTTTAAAAAAATGTGTAGAAATCATTTTTGAAGAAAACCTACTTTTGAAGAACACAATTACTTTACTAAAAGTTTATTAATTATTTACTTAGAATTCATTGATCATTTATATTGAGTAGAAAATATATATGTTTATATATTTCAAAAGGTAGTTAATAATATTATTACCCAGTAATTTAATATCTAATTTATAATGGTTATATATTTATCGTGTCATTTCGGCTCGGTATTGTGCGTCGAACATGATATGAAACATTGTTTTCTTTTCTAAGATATCAGTGTGTTATAATACCAACTCTATAAAGTATTGTAATTATAATTTCATTTTAAATTTACATGTATAATAATTAGGATATATTTTATAAATAAAAATGAAATAATAATTTTTATTTAATAGTTAATTATTATTGTCTTTTCCTTTATTCCATCGGTTGAAAAGTGAAAACAACATTAATATGTTTGTACAACATACCATATCCATGAAAAATATAATTCACACACACACACATATTTTTTAGATAAATATTAATATATATAATGAATTTATATTATATTTATATAGTTATTTTCATTTTTTATATTTTGGAACAATGATCAACATAAAAGGATAAGAACAACATAACAAAAATTATCATGAAAAACCAAATAGCTACAACTCAAAAATAAAAATTTTATTAAGTAATTATTTAGAAATGGGGGTTTAAATGTTATAATTTAATAATATAAGAAAATATAAGTTATAAAATCACACTTGTATATACGTATAATAAATTTAATTTATTTTATAGAAGAAGGAAGATCACTTTAAATGAAAGTCAAAATTGATGTAAGGGATTTTCATCTCGCTTTAATATTTGGGAGACACATTATATATTCAAAAAATGTTATTTATGACGTGTATATAATTCCCATGAATGTCTCTTATGATACTCCCTATAAATTTCTTTAGGATACACATGTCTACATAAAGTAATCTACTTCATTAGGTTTTAACTCAAATGTTTTCAATGTTGTAAGGGGTTTATGTTATAATGACATTGTTATCATGACTGTTTATGATTAATTTTTTGATTATAAAAATTTTATGAATGAACTATCCATATTCAAAATAATTTTATTATCCTAAGGTTATTTATATATATTAAATGCTTTCCTTTCATTTTCAAATATAGAAGAATTAAAGAGACTGAAAAAATGATTTTAAAGAAAAACCTACTTCATTTCTCTCTTTGTTCAAAACACCATTTTATTCCATATATATGATCTCAAAAAAATATATTTTTATATTATACTATAATTTTAATGTAATTTTCACCCATGATTTATTTTCTGAAAATTTATTTAAAAGGAATATTTTGGTTACTTTTAGAATGATGTATTTATGAGTTTTTAATAATAATTTGAGATGAATATTTGTTTTAACATAGAAAACATGAATAAAATTTCACACTTTAAAGACCGCTCAATTTTTTGAAGCTTAATTTAATTTTTTTGAAAATTTTAAATAAATTTTTTTTGTTTAATATTTTTGAAATATTTTAGGTTTTGAATAAGTGATTTCAAGGTGAAAAAGTTATCTTATTTAAGAAATGTTATAGTGATATTGTAATGAAAATTTTCATCAATTATATAATCCTTTGATAAGACATGTTCTTCATTGGGGATATTTTCCAACTCTAACATACTATTTATTTATTTGGATTTATTATTATGATGTTGAGTTTATTATTATTCTAAAAAACTATTTATTTCCCACTGTTGAATTAATTTATAATGTATCCCTTGTGAATCATATTTCATTAACACAGGTAATGAAATAATAAAATATTGAAATTGTTAGGTTTCTCACTTCATTTCTATTATTTTTGTTAGGATTATTGATTTTATGATCTTGTGTCTCACATTTAAATTATTTTAATTATGTGATGGGGGTAAAATTATTTATCCCACAAATGCATTGGGTAAATATGAATATCTCATGTGATTAAAAGGACCAAAACAAAGAGTGAAACTAGTATTGTAATAGACTATGTCCACTATGATAGTATTATGAGTGAACCTTTACTAAGTATATGATTGAATTGGGAGTGAAACCAATCCATTATGACAGACTTGGAAGTGAACCTTATCAAAGGAAATGATTTTTATTCTTATGGGTATTACAAAAAGTTATGTCTTATGCCAATGATATTTTATCCTTGATCAGTTTATTTTATTCTTTTATGATTCATTGATTATAATCTATCAAGATTAATTGCATGAAACAGGATTATGATCTATGATATGACAGGTAGGATTTTAAACTTTTAATCTCATGTCATCATAACATTATGAACATGTTATATTTAATTTATTAATTATATCTACCTTGTTAACGTATAATAATTATCTAAGAAGACATTTTCATATAATTCTTATCCACAAGTTAGAATGAATAATTTTAAAAAATGTATTTCTATCAAAGGTTATATTTAATAATAACATAGTGGGATATGATGTATAGCCTTTATTAACAAGTTGTTTATGTATACATGTTTCCAAATAAATTAATCATATTTTATTCAGGCATATATCATAATAATAAATATTGAATATTTTTCTACTAAGATGTAATAATTATATATGAAATGTGTGTATCCCCATGAAACATATAAAAAGAAATAAATGAACCACTTAGTCCGTGAATAGTCATAAATTTTAGCATTTTTAAAATAAGCATTGTGGTCAAAACAAGAATTTTATTACCTCTGAAATCAAATTTCTATGAAAATATTTTCATAAAACATTCTATAATAAATTTTAATGGAAAAAAATAAAACTCTTAATTTATTATTTTCAATCGAGAAAAACTCATTAAATTTTTCCAAAATTTATACCATTAACCCATATAAAGTAGCATAAACATACATTTAAACACAAACTTCTTAGATATCCTTATTAAATAATAATATTTATTCAAAAATTGAAATATATAATATAAAAATATTATAATTAACTTTGGAAATAATAGTAATATCATTCTTACAATCTATCATAAAAATCGACTAACCTACCTAGAATATTTTAACAATCTATTTGAAAAAACATAACCTGTATACATTGTCACTTTACCCAATTCATTAGAGAGTTATATTATGTGTACCCATCATTATGAGATCTATATAAATCACCCAAAACTAGGAACTATATTTGTATCACAATCATTATGATCAATTTCCATGAACTGCAATATAATCATAGTATATTAAATATTCAATTTTTTATAATCATACTTATAATAACATTATTTATACTCATATGAAAAATATTACAAGATTTTCAAAAATCACTTCCATTTAGAATATTTTTTGAAAATACCATTGAAAAACTTAAGAAGGTTTTTTATGATAACATGTAATCTTCTAAAAGAATATAAAGATCAAAAAAATTATGGTAATGGGAAAAACCATTGATATTGTAAAAATTAAAATAGAACACCATTTTTTTACCATTTATCAATGTATTCCTTATAAAATAAGAAAAAATATTATTTCTGGAAAAAACTAAACGAGTACTAAAATGTACTAAATAATTCATTTATGTCTATATAAATACATTCATAAAATATTTTTAAGAATATTTATAAAGAAAAAATGGTGTAGAAAAATAAAATATTTTAAATGAGATTTTATGTAAAATTGTTCTATATATTTAGTCTTAATCAACAAGTAAATTATTAATATTATTAATTAATATACATATGTTAATTTTTTTACATTTATAATAACCTTTTTAACATTAATTATACCATTTGTTTTATTTATTAAAAATTATATACAATAACATAATCAATTAAGTTTATATCAGATATTGTAATGATATTCAACACAAAGGTCCAAACTTACTTCTGTAGGCTACATATAGTAATGGAGTTCATCATTACATTATATAAAAATTAATAATAATGAAATAAATTAACATTTATTTATATATATATTATAATTTTGTAACCAAACTTATATCTGATTATGAAAAAAGAAATATGTTACAATCACGGAGATGGTATGCCATATACATTCCTGGGTAGTGTTTCTATTTTAAATAAACATCATAAAGAGACGAAAAGTGTTATTTTATATTTATATAATTATTATTAGAGTATAAATATTATATTAATTCATTAAATACACTTATATATAATATCTATGTTATGTGGTCATGAAAAACGAATCACATCACTTTGTGGATGTGGTAATAAACACTTATGCATGAATGAAGTTATCATTTTCTAATGGATGGAAAGGTAATAAATTAAATGATATATTATACATACATACTTATAAATATTCCATTAATATCATATATATATATACATTAAATCCATTGGTATAAGAATTTGCGTTAGGTGGTGATGGAATACGATAGACATCCTTCTGTAGTGAGGTAATGCACCTTACGCATGAATGACAGTTTTATTTTTCATTTTATGGAATAGAGAGGGATATAAGTTACTAAATTAACATATAAAAATATACATATATTTTAGAGAGAAAATTTATTATTTTATTAGGTTTTAAGTATATTTCTTGGTAGTATAAATATGAATAAAACATAGAAACCCGGTTAATAACTCTAAATATTCATTAGAAAAATTAATTATATTTATAATAAAATCTTTCATAGGATTTTATAATAATAATATATGAGACTCTATGATTTTTGGAGTGATTTTTATATTCAATTTGGGTTGGGACTGTCTGAACCAAATGGCTTTTGAAGTATAAAGTGGGGAGACGAATGGGTGCACTATAAAAAGTGGGGGAAAGACCATACATGGAATTTTCATAAAAATTAAAATATATAAATGTATTACTCTAGTAAAATATGTTAAAAATGTATTATTTCAAAAATATTATATTATATATAGTCAAAATATGGAAATAAAATATGATTCAGACAAGTTCTTAGGCTACTAAACCCCTTATCTTTTTAGTTTAACACATAATATACCTATCTTAACCATAACCACAATAACATATTATACTGTTTTACTATTCAATACGACCAAAATATATGTTGAACATTTTAACTAAATTTATTTATTCTAATTCCAGACATGAAATACATTTTTTTAAATTAAATGCATGTTATTACAAGAATTTAATTTAACAATAAACATAAAAAACGTGATAAAAAATTGTGTTCCATTAAAATACCATTCTTCATATAAAAATATTTTTACACCTATGATGGAAGAAACCTTTTGGACCATTATTTTTTATGATATGTAGTTTTAGGGATTCTCAAAGGATTTTATGTGGAGCTTGGAGTTGTTTAAGAGAAAAACTATGGTGTTTTACAAACTAATGATTACACAAGATGATTAGGCCTAATGGTAGAACCTAATGTTGACTCCTGAAAAAACACCTGATGGTCACACCTGATTGAAGAAAAGATGTTAGAACCTGATTGTAGCACCTAATGGTAGTACCAGATGGTAGAACCTGATGGTATCACTTGATATCATCACTTGATGGTATCACTTGATAGAAGAACTGGATGTTAGAACATGATGGTAGCACCTGATGGAAGCACCTGATGATAACACCTAATGATAGAACCTGGAAGTAGAACCTCACAATATCACCTCATGGTATCACCTCACAGTAGCACCTCATTGTAGCACCTCTTGGTAGCACCTCATAGTATCACCTCATGGTATAACCTCATGATATCACCTGATGGTATCACTAGATTGTTATACATGATGGTAGAATATGATGGTATCTTATAACGACCCATACTTTACATACATTTTTAACACTTCAAAATTGAAGCATACTTATTACAACATATAACAAAACCACGAAAGGACCGTATAGGTATAGTGACTTTAGAAACCGGGAAACATAAACAACTGGTTCATAAATGGTCTACATTGTCTCCCATTTATTTCATCATATATATAGTCCCTTTTGGAATATCTTACTTAATAACCTTCTTCCTGACCTAGGGAAAGAAAACATACAAAAGGGTGAGCTCAAATGCTCAGTAAAGGTAAACAAAAGAAATATCAATCACATCATATTCATAAGAACATAACTTTTGAAAATCTTAACCTGCAAAAGAGGGAATAATTTCATAACATGGGATAAATCAGAGTAATGAAATGGAATCCCAATAATCATAACATAAAATATGAAACTTTGTGTAATACACACATAATCATAGAGAATCATTTCTTTTAGTCAAGACTCATTGCCAAGACTATCTTAGTGGACAAAGCCCATTTCTGAAGTGAGTTCACTCCTCGTTTCAGTCCTGTTTCACTGAACCGGTATAACCTACCGTTCCAGCCATGTCTATCTCATGAGATATAAAATCTTTACCCAATGCATTGGAGGGATATATAGGTCCCACCCATCTCATAATGATACCATTCTTATGTGTTCCACAAAATCATAAATCATACATCATTGCATAACCCATGTAATAAAAATGGGAATCTTAAACATCATGACATCATCAAACAATTCATATAAGATAAAGGAATTCATAAAAATAATTTCATAACAACATAATCTAATCAATGTAATAATAGGGATATAAACAGAACCCTATATTATCTTAGATGTAAAATAATTTTGATAAAACACTTGAACTCCATTCGTGAGGAAAATATCCTTTCAAATTCAAAAACATTTTCCTTTCTTAACATGTAATACAATTTTAAACTAAAAGAAGTTGATTAAAAATAAACTTGAAAACTTGTAAAGGAAGCTTCTTGGAAATAATGTTTTAAAAATCCATTCATGTCGTATAAGTTAAAAAAAACATTCTTCTCGTACTTTTGTCGGAAAAGTCAAAAAGTACCTCGTACGAAAAATGACAAAAGATTCCTTTCATTTCTTTTACTAAAAACTCACCGAAGGGTAAAATTGAATATAAACTATTTTAGAAGGATATAAATATTACATATTGAGGAAACATTGATGTGAATGATCAAATACACCCCAGTAAATTCCAAAGTATAAACAATCTTGGATAAAAATGAGATTGTGATATTTCCCTTACCTTAGGTCCGATTTTCTTCGTAAGTGTCCGAACATCCAGTATAATGATTTAAATAATGTTATTGAATTATTCCAGAATAATACTTATTGTTATGATATCATATATGGTTATATTCTTAGCTTCTTATTAGTAATATTTCATTACTACTTGTTATTCAGGTGTTTATTACTTTTTGTTCTTATGCGTGTTTTGTCGAATAAATTATTATTCATATATTTAGGTTATAGATACCCTATTTACAAAATGGTATTAGGGTAATATATATCATATTCATTCATTCAATTTATTTATATAATCATTATGAAATTAAGATCATGTAGAACGAGTCGCATCACATCGTGGAGACGGTATTCTGTACGTACGCACGAGTGATGATATCGTTCCTATGATCGTGGAATTGTATTGGAGTGTATGTATACTATTTCAGAATCAATATCACTTTATAATAGTAATATATAGTCATTATTTACACCATTATACCCATCCATGTAAGGTGTGTTGGAAAATTGATTACACCACGGCGTGGAGACGGTATTTCGTACGTACGCACACGCGGTGATTTCTTTTTCCGTAGGATGGATAGATGGTGAAATAGGGTTGTTTCATAATTATAATAATAAATCAGTATGTGAGTGATACTGATGTTATTACTTCATAATGAAACAACTAAAGAAGAAGAAGTGGAAGAAGAAATGAAGATGAAAGAATCGGTAACGGAAATTACCTCTTCTTTGAAGTGCTTCATTGAGACCTCCTTTTAGGGCACTAGAATAGGTCTTTGAAGAAGACCAGAACCTATAGGATGTTTCTAGGGAAGTGGAGAGGAGAAATTGGCAGGGGTTGGCCGAGCTGGAAGGCTCAAAGTGGTGTAAGGAAGAGGGGGAGGAGGTGCCCTTTTATAAGGGAGGAGAGGGGCACCTTTGGAATAACTAAAACTATTATTTTATTATAAAGTCAAATTCGGTTTTAAATAGCTCCAAATTGATTTATTTTGAAGCTAAGGTGGGGATGGGTCGAAATACTCTCATCCAATATAATTTAGACATGTTTAGGTTCCTATTTTAGCCTTATCATTTAGATTTAACATTAAGTTAAATAATTTTACTTTTACCGTGTCTTCTTGTGTTCTTATACTATAAGGTTAATAAACTTACTATAAGCAGCCAAACGAACCCCAAGTTGTTTATTATTAATATATATAACCTTATCTAAGTCATTTGGCCGAACCTTAGATTTTTAGGAATAAAATAACAATTAGTAATATAATATTTTGTTTAAAAACTATTTTATGTCAATTTTGACACTATTTAGTAAATGATTTTTGTGAAAATTATAACAGAATTATTTGTTCGAACCAAGTTACTTAACATGTCATATTAACCTAGAAAATTAGTTTAATTCATAAAAAGTCTCAAATTACATTTATTTGGGTATCTATAACATCAATTATGTCAATATTTCATTAATAAAATAATTACTGCATCATCATTGTGTCATAAATAAATTAAATTATTTAATGTCTCAAAATTACAAATAAAATACCATTATGTAGGAAATATTTTTGATCCTTCTAATGAATATTTATATTCGAATTTATCTTATGTATAACCCCATATTAAAAATGATTTACTTATTAAAATTTGATTTTAACTATTTTAACCCTTCTTTAAATAAATTAATAATAAATGTCCTAATCTAATACAAGTGGGCCTAAATGGTCATATTGTATTCCTAAGGTTGTTTTTGGTCGAATTAAACTTTCCAATAGAATTAGGACATCTGTTAGGGTAATAATAATATCATTTTTACTCATAATTACCCTATTTACTTTTAACCGTTGTAAAAAAAGTAAAAAGTTACTATTCACCAAAAAATTATTTTCATCTCATTGAACCACATTTTACTTACTGACATCAACCGTGTCTCTCGGATTTTCGAAATTCAACTCACAGAAGCGATAAAATTATGTTTTATGAAAAATTCAGTTTTTTTAACTTGCACTTAGTGGTTTCACTATTCATCAAAAATTGAAAGTTTTCAGAAAAATACCAAAATTTAACCCTAGGCTAATTTCGATATTCCGAATCCAAAAATGAAGTCCATTTTGAAAAATAAAATTTATAAAATTTCAAAAAGTGGTTATTACTATTCATAACGGCTAGTTTTGATAATATTTTAATAGCATATCATTGTTTAGTGAAACTCAGTATTGCGTACGACACAAGCTATCGATGAAGGCTGTGGTTGCGTGTAAAGCAAGCCAAGCCAGTGTTAGTGAAAGATTCCTTTCATGATTTATATTACATAAAAACAAAATATTTCACATAAAAGTCTCGGGTGTTACATTCTACCCCCCTTAAAATGAATTTCGCCCTCGAAATTCATCACTTTGTAACAAACAGATGAGGATACCTCTCCCTCATCATATCCTCAAGATCCCATGTAGCTTCTTCTAATTGGTGGTTCCTCCATAATACATTCACCAATCGAGTGGTCTTTCTTTGTAGGACTTTTTCGCTACGATCTAGAATCTCTATCGGTTGTTCTTCATAAGAAATATCTTGCTCCAGTGATACAACTTCTGAGCTAAGTACATGTGAAGGATCAGGAATGTACTTTCTCAGGAGAGATACATGGAACACATCGTGAACTTGAGAGAGATTCGGTGGAAGCGCCAATCGGTAAGCTACCTTCCCAACACGATCCAGTATTTCGAAAGAACCGATATATCTAGGGCTCAACATCCCCTTCTTTCCAAATTTCATGACTCTCTTCTAGGGATATATTCGTAAGAACACTTTATCACCCAATTAAAACTCTAGGTCTTTTCTTCGGTTTTCGGAATAACTTTTCTGTCGACTCTGAGCGTCTCTTATATGTTGTTGAATAGATCTGACCTTTTCTGCCATTTCATCAACGAGATCAGGTCCTAATAGCTTTCTTTCCCCAACTTCATCCCAGCAAGTTGGAGTCCTGTATTTCTTTCCATAGATAGCTTCATAAGGATCCATATGAATACTGGAGTGAAAGCTATTATTATAAAAAAATTCCACCAAAGGTAGGTGTTGATCCCAACCACCTTTAAAATCCATAGAGAAAGCTCTAAACATATCTTCTAGGGATTGAATTTTTCTCTCAGACTGACCGTCAGTCTGAGGATGATAAGCAGTGCTGAAACTCAAATCTGTATCAATAGTATGCTGAAGACTTCGCTAGAACTTCGAGGTAAATCTCGGATCCTGATAAGATATAATAGAATGTGGTACTCCATGCAATCTTACCACTTCCTTTACATATATCCTGGCAAGATGATCCACAAAGAAATCCTCTCTAATAGCAATGAAGTGTGCAGACTTGGTAAGACTCTCAACTATGACCCAGATAGCATTATTGCCTTTGGATGTTTTAGGAAGTCCTGTGACAAAGTCCATAGTTATGTTTTCCCATTTCCATTTGGGTATGGGTAATGGTTGTAACATCCCCTTAGACTTCTTTCTCTCAGCTTTAACTTGCTGACAAACCAAGCATCGAGAGACATATTCAGCAACATCTCTTTTCATGCCATCCCACCAGAAGTACTCTTTCAGGTCCCTATAGATCTTCATGCTTCCAAGATGAATAGAGAATGAAGAACTATGAGCCTCATCCAGTATCTCCTTCTTTAATTTTAGGATGGGAGGAACACAAAACCGATTCCTAAACTTTATTATCCCATCACAATCAAGGTTGAATTCAGGAACATTTCTCACCTTCTTTTGTAACTCGACATCTTCTTTCTGTGCCTCTTTAATCTTCACATGTATAGATGGTTGACCATTCATTTGAGAAAGATTATAGTTTTTCCCCTTCCATTATAATTCCAAGATCCATCCTTTGTAAATCCATAAATATTGGATCTTTTGTGATCCTCATCATGGATAAACTGGCATGGTCTTGTCGACATAATGCATCTGCCACCTTGTTTTCTTTCCCAGGGTGGTAATGAATTGAGCAGTCGTAATCCTTAATCAGTTCTAACCATCTTCATTGGCGCATATTTATCTACTTTTGTGTGAAAATATACTTTAAACTTTTATGATCAGTATAAATATCACACCTTTCACCATAAAGACAATGCCTCCAAATCTTTTATGCAAAGATTACCGCAGCTAACTCCAAATCATGAGTTGGGTAATTTTGATCATGTATTTTCAACTGTCGTGAGGCATAAGCTATCACCATATCATTTTTCATAAGAACACACCACATTACCTTTTTGGATGCATCACTATAGATCACAAACCTTTATCCACTACAAGTCATTGTGAGCACAGGTGCACTGGATAACATTCTTTTCAACTCCTTGAAATTCTCTTCATATTATTCCATCCAAACAAACTTAACTCCTTTCCGAGTCAACTTGGTGAGTGGATTAGATAATCGTGAAAAATATTTCACAAAACGTCGATAATATCCATCCAAACCAAGAAAACATCGGATCTCAGTTACTGTTGTTGGTCTCGACCATCTTTCGATAACCTCTATTTTTGTTGGATCCACAGATATCCCCTCTTTTGAGATTATGTGACCCAAAAATGAAACTTTTTGATGCCAAAATTCACACTTGGTAAATTTGGCATAAATCTTCTCCTTTCTCAGGGTATTCAATATAATTCTCAAGTGATCTTCATGTTCTTCCTTTCTCTTTGAATAGACGAGAATATCGTCTATAAAGACTACCAAAAATTGATCAAGATAGTCTCTAAAGACTCTATTCATCAGATCCATGAAGATAGCATGGGAATTAGTAAGACCAAATGGCATCTCTATAAATTCATAGTGTCCATACCTTGTACAGAAAGCCATATTTGGTATATCCTCCATTTTTACCCTTAATTGATGATACCCTAAATGAAGATCAATCTTGGAAAAGTATTGAGCTCCGCGTAGTTGGTCAAATAAGTCATCAATGCATGGGAGAGGATATTTTTTCTTTATAGTGAGCTTGTTAAGTTCTCGATAATCAATGTAGAGTCTCATTGATCCATCTTTCTTCTTAACAAACAGAACAGGTGCTCCCCAAGGTGATGCACTAGGGCGTATGAACCCCTTATCAACATTCTCTTGGAGTTGCTTCTTCAATTCCTGCAACTCAATTGGGGCCATTCTATAAGGTGTCTTTGAAATAGGAAAATCACCCGGTACGAGTTCTATTAAAAACTCAACTTCACGATTTGGTGGAAGACCCGTTAATTCCTCCGGAAAGACATCATCAAACTCCCGTACAATGGGCATATTTTTAATCGTCAGTTTCTCACCAACCATTTGAGATAAATAACCTTCATTTAGTGGAATCAAGACCCATAAGGTAGAAGGAATTTCCACTAGAGGTTATGTTCATCCTTGCATTGATAGACTATCATAGATTGATCTGGAATATGAAATGTGACTTCCCTTCTTTGGAAATTGATATGAGATTTATATAAAGAAAGCCAATCCATGCCAAGAATCACATCAAATTCCACTATAGGAAGGATCACAAGGTTTGCAGGAAGCACTTTCCCACAAACATCGATCAGAGAAGAATTATAAACTTTTGATGCGACTGTTGTGCCATTAGGGGTTGTCATAGCTAACTCAACATCTAATTTTTGAGGTAATACGGTGATATCCTTATAAAATTCTTCAGAAATAAAATAGTGGGTGGATCAAGAATCAAATAAATCATTTGCTACTTTAGAATGGATGGTAAGTGTACCTTTCACCACATCATTATCGTACTCCACATCGCTGATAGAAATTGCATGTGACTTTCCTTTGTATTTAGCCTTAAGAGTTTGTTGACGTCGACCATCATCATAAACCCTTGGATTAGGGCATTTATTGGCATAATGTCCCATCTCCTTGCACTTGAAACATTAAAGTGTAGTAGGTTCATTCTGTGTGTCCCTTCCTTTGTTTTCATCATTAGACATCTTCTTCCCATCATCGCGGCATTCAAATGCCCGATGACCTTCCTTTCCACATTTGAAACATTTACTTGTCCCTTTAAGACAACTCTCTCCATGTTTCTTTCCACACTTTGAGCAT
Organism: Viscum album; assembly: GCA_963277665.1. Classification (NCBI taxonomy): domain Eukaryota; kingdom Viridiplantae; phylum Streptophyta; class Magnoliopsida; order Santalales; family Viscaceae; genus Viscum; species Viscum album. The sequence continues at coordinate 2,126,781,262 of OY728140.1, forward strand.
ATGGTAAAGCTCATCTTCTTTTCAGTGTTCTCTTTAGATTTTCCTTTGAATTACATTTTCCTCTTCTTATCAAACCCATATGACTGATGGGTTACTCTAATCTCCATATCGACTTTGAGAGCACATCCAACGATTTGCTCATAGCTATTGAAGTCCCTTATGGATAACTCCCTTCGAAGACTTGATTTTAAGCCTCTAAAGAATCGATCGATCTTACTCTCAGGTTGGATAATAATACCAGAAGCGTACATTGAAAGTCTTGTAAAATTTTCTTCATAGGTACCAACAGATTCATCATCCTTTTGCTTAAGTTCACGAAACTCTTTCTCCATCTTTGTTCGAAGAATACGAGGGAAGTACTTATTGAAAAATAAGATCTTGAACTCATCCCATTCCGTGGACTAAATTTCATCCCTTTGCCTCGTATTCTTAATAAGATTCCACCATTGATCATCATCACCTTCCAAACGATACACTGCTAAGATGACTTTATCATGCTCAGAACATTGAAGAACTGAAAATATCTTTTCAGTAGTACTAATCCATTGTTTAGCAACTAATGGATCAGTAGACCCGCTGAATGAAGGTGGACGTTCTCTCATGAATGATTCAACAGAATGTTGCTCCTTCCTTTGCTCGTTTAGAAGTACTTCATGATTCATAGCTTGAGAATGTTGTGTGAGCATGGCTACAAGATTTTGAATTCCATCTCCCATAACGTTTGGTTGCTCAGGGGTACAATCATTGCATTGCCCGTCGCATTCTGCATTAACACGGTTCCTTTGGGTTCCAGCCATTGACTAAAACCAAGAAGAATAGTGTGAGAAACACTAATTATAATATGAAAACCACATAATCAAGAATAAAATTTCACACTTAAGGTCTTATCCTAGGTTATTCATGGACATTTCTAAAACAATGAGATTGTGTTCTATGCTTAGAATTATCTTTAGGGTTCTTACTAAGGCATTCACATCCTAGTTTCCAAAGGTTTACTATATATTTCCTCTGATACCAACTATAACGACCCATACATTACATATATTGTTAACACTTCAAAATTGAAGCATAATTATTACAACATATAACAAAACCACAAAAGGACCATATAGGTATAGTGTCTTTAGAAACTGGGAAACATAAACAACGGGTTCATAAAGTGTCTACATTTTCTCCCATTTATTTCATCATATCTATAGTCACTTTTGGAATGTATTACTTAATAACCTTCTTCCTGACCTGGGGAAAGAAAACATAAAGGGTGAGATCAAATGCTCAGTAAGGGTAAAAAAAAGAAATATCAATCACATCATATTCATAAGAACATAACTTTTGAAAATATTAACCTGCAAAAGAGAGCATAATTTCATAACATGGGATAAATCATAGAAATGAAATGGAATCACAATAATCATAAAATAAAACATGAAACTTTGTGTAATACACACATAATCATAGAGAATCATTTCTTATTAGTCAAGACTCATTTCCAAGACTATCTTAGTGGACAAAGTCCATTTCTGAACCGAGTTCACTCCTAGTTTTAGTCCTGTTTCACTGAACTGGTATAACCTACCATTACAGCCATGTCTATCTCATGAGATATAAAATCTTTACCCAATGCATTGTAGGGATATATAAGTCCCACCCATATTATAATGATACCATTTTTATGTGTGCCACAAAATCATAAATCCTACATCATTGCATAACCCATGTAATAAAAATGGGAATCTTAAACATCGTTACATCATCAAACAATTCATATAAGATAAAGGAATTCATAAAAATAATTTCATCACAACATAATCAAATCAATGTAATAATAGGGATATAAACAGAACCCTATATTATCTTAGATGGAAAATAATTTTGATAAAACACTTGAACTCCATTCTTGAAGAAAATATCCTTTCAAATTCAAAAACAATTTCCTTTCTTAACATGTCATACAATTTTAAACTAAAAGAAGTTTATTAAAAATAAAATTGAAAACTTGTAAAGGAATCATCTTGTAAATATTGTTTTAAAAATCCATTCATGCCGTATAAGTTAAAAAAACATTCTTCTCGTACTTTTATCGGAAAAGTCAAAAAGTACCTCGTACGAAAAATGACAAAAGATTCCTTTCATATCTTTTACTAAAAACTCATCGAAGGGTAAAATTGAATATAAACTATTGTATAAGGATATAAATATTACATATTGAGGAAACATTGATGTGGATGATAAAATACACCCCAGTAAATTCCAAAGTATAAACAATCTCGGATAAAAATGAGATTGTGATATTTCCCTTACCGTAGGTCCGATTTGCTTCGTAAGTATCCGAACCTCCTGTATAATGATATAATTAATGTTATTGAATTATTCCAGAATCATAATTATTGTTATGATATCATATATGGTCATATTCTTAGCTTCGTATTAGTAATATTTCATTACTACTTGTTATTCGGGTGTTTATTACTTTTTGTTCTTATGTGTGTTTTGTCGAATAAATTCTTATTCTTATCTTTAGGTTATAGATACCTCATTTAAAGAATGGTATTAGTGTAATATATATCATATTAATTCATTCAATTTATTTATATAATAATTCTGAAATGAAGATCATGTAGAACGAGTCGCATCACATCGTGGAGATGGTATTCCATACGTACGCACGAGTGATGATATCGTTACTATGATCGTGGAATTGTATTGGAGTGTATGTATACTATTTCAGAATCAATATCACTTTATAATAGTCATATATTGTCATTATTTACACCATTATACCCATCCAATTAAGGTGGTGGTGGAAAATAGATTACACCATGGCGTGGAGACGGTATTCCGTACGTACGCATTCACGGTGATTTCTTTTTCCATAGGATGGATAGATGGTTAAATAGGGTTATTTCATACTTATAATAACATATAAGTATGTGGGTGATACTGATGTTATTACTTCATAATGAAACAACTAAAGAAGAATAAGTGGAAGAAGAAATAAAGATGAAAGAATCGGTAACGGACATTACCTCTTCTTTGAAGTGCTTCTCAGAGACCTCCTTTTAGGGCACTAGAATAGGTCTTTCAAGAAAACCAGAACCTCTAGAATGTTTCTAGGGAAGTGTAGAGGATAAATTGGCAGAGTTTGGATGATCTTGAAGGCTCAATGTGGTGTGAGGAAGAGGGGGAGGAGGTGCCCTTTTATAAGGGAGGAGAGGGGCACCTTGGGAATAACTAAAACTATTATTTTATTATAAAGTCAAATTCGGTTTTAAATAGCTCCAAATTGATTTATTTTGAATATAAGGTGGGTATGGGTCGAAATCCTCTCATCCAATAGAATTTAGATAAGTTTAGGTTCATATTTTAACCTTATCATTTAGATTTAACATTATGTTAAATAATTTTACTTTTACTGTGTCTTCTTGTGTTCTTATAATATAAGGTTAATAAACTTATTATAAGCAGCCAAACGAACCCCAAGTTGTTTATTATTAATATATATAACCTTATCTAAGTAATTTGGCCGAACCTTTGATTTTTACGAATAAAATAACAATTAGTAATATAATATTTGTTTTAAAAACTATTTTATGTCAATTTTGACACTATTTAGTAATTGATTTTTGTGAAAATCATAACAGAATGATTTGTCCTAACCAAGTTACTTAAATCAATAATAACATGTCATATTAACCTATAAAATTAGTTTAATTCATAAAAAGTCTCAAATTACATTTATTTGGGTTTTTATAACATCAACTATGTCAATATTTCATTAATAAGATAATTACTGCATCATCATTGTGTCATAAATAAATTAAATTATTTAATGTCTAAAAATTACAAATAAAATACCATTATGTAGGAAATCTTTTTGATCCTTCTAATGAATATTTATATTCTAATTTATCTTATGTATAACCCCATATTAAAAATGATTTACTTATTAAACTTTGATTTTTACTATTTTAACCCTTCTTTAAATAAATTAATAGTAAATGTCCTAATATATACAAGTTGGCCTAAATGGTCATATTGTACTTCTAAGGTTGTTTTTGGTCGAATTACACATGTCCAATAGAATTAGGACATGTGTTAGGATAATAATAATATCATTTTTACCCTTAATTACCCTATTTACTTTTAACCGTGGTAAAAAAAAGTAAAAAGTTACTATTCACCAAAAAATTATTTTCATCTCATTGAACCACATTTTACTTACTGAAATCAACTGTGTCTCTCGGATTTTCGAAATTCCACTCACAGAAGCGGTAAAATTATGTTTTATGAAAAATTCAGTTTTTTAACTACCACTTAGTGGTTTCACTATTCATCAAAAATTGAAAGTTTTCAGAAAAATACCAAAATTTCACCCTAGGCTAATTTCGATATTCCAAATCCAAAAATGAAGTCCATTTTGAAAAATAAAATTTATAATATTTCAAAAAGTGGTTATTACTATTCATAACGGCTAGTTTTAATAATATTTTAATAGAATATCATTGTTTAGTTAAACTCAGTATTGCGTACGACGCAATCTATCGAGGAAGGCCGCAGTTGTTTGTAAAGCAAGCCAAGCCAGTGTTAGTGAAAGATTCCTTTGATGATTTATATAACATAAAAACAAAATATTTCACATAAAATTCTATGGTGTTACATATCTGCTGGTGGAATATTTTTATGGTACCTTCTAGCGGTAGCTTCTAATGGTAGCACATGAAATTAGTACTATACAGTAGCTCCTGAGGGTAGATTCTAGTGGAATTAGACTCAATTTAAAGTTAGATTCTGATGGCAACACTTAGAGGTATCTTCTGATTATAGCTTCTTGTGGTATCTTCTGATGGAATCTCCTAGATATATATTCTAAAAGTAGCTTCTACTAGTAACACATTTACTATTGTAATAGATTTTAATGATATATTCCAGTTTTAGATTCTAATATTATCTTCTAGCGGTTCATCCTTATAGTATATTCTGATGGAAGATTCCAACGGTTTCTCATAGTGGTATCTTGCAATGGTAGATCCTGATAGTAGCACCTGGTAGTAGTAGATTCTTATTTTTCTTGAATGTAATGATTTTTACATTTTACAATATTTTGGACATAAAAAGATATTAAATGCTTAAGTATGGTAATTAAGAGTAGTTTCAAACAAGGATATTTATATCCACCATTTTGTAAATGTCAGGAGATTTTAAAAGGGATGTTTCTTAGATAATTTAATGAGGTATTCATTAATTGTCTATTTAAAAACATATCTTTAATATAAAATCACAATTGTTTCATATTTATTAATTCCATGATGAATAAATTTCCATTATTGCTTCAATGTTTCCTTCTATAGATATATGACATTACATATTCATTCCCTTATCATAGAACTGTGCTTCTATTGTTGGTTCGATCTCTATCTATAGTAGTTTTACCTATATGTGGAAACCCTATTTTTCATTATAGAGAATCATGTGAAGTTTCTTCTTCTAGGTAAGGAAATCCTCTATTTATCACTAGTTTTAATATACATGATGGTTTTATTATTATGGTATCTTATGGGAATATTTTAAACACCATATTAATGAATTTAATCTATTGTTTTCATATATTCATAGGGCAAGGTAAATGTTTAACATGCATTTCAGATTTTTGATATTATGACATTGAATATATACATGTTTATTATTCCATTGATATTTATAAAAAAGGATGTTGGTAGCCAATACATATGACATTTTGATATGTATTATAATGCCTTGTTAGGTAAATATTTTGATTACACATTGAATAAATGGACACCACTTATACTAGGAAAATAAAATGGTTACACGTAGATATGTGGATTGTGTGATAATTACCCTAAAATAATTATATGCAATTAATGTAAATACATTGGATAAATATTAAAAAATTTAGGTGATTATATAAATAATCATTGTGGAATGTGTGAATTTGTGAGGTGTGGGTATGATAAGTGGGTTAAATGGGATGTGTATCTATTTTGCTGGGTGGTTCTGATATACTGTAGTGTCAATATAGTAGTTGTGATGACGATGTGGTTGTGGATGTGATAGTGTATGTGTAGGTTTGTTGGAAAGAGGATTATTGGAGTCTATTCTTGTGATGTTATTTATTATGGCATTTTCTTAAGAAGTAACAAAATTACATAAATGATAATGATCTGAAATGGACATGGTTAACAAATGAATTAAAGATGGGTTTTGTGGTTTAAATGGTTAATGAATGAATTAATGGGATATACATTCAAAATGATTTGGCAATTTAAATGGGTTTAAATTGGAAAATGAGTAATCTATAAAATGGAGATATTAATAATGACGGCTTGTGTCTTATGGTGATTGTGTGTAGTGGTTCATTTAGAGGCAGAAATAAAAATGTGTAACAATATGGGTTTTTTTGCATCCCTTTTTGGTCATGAAAAAATATGTTAGGATTATGTGTGTGAATATTATATATGTATTTATATTATTCTGGATTTATAAACACACACAATCCATATCGTTCACTATATTTTTACTTCCATATATATATATATGGTGTAGTTTTTTGAACATCCCTATGGTGAGGAAGGATGGATCGCTACCCCTCATTTCCACTCTCTCTTCCTAGAGTGGTTGATAGGCATATGATGTGATAACCAGAAGTCAATAGTGTAATAGTGTTTATGTGATGTTATGGCCCATGTGTCTGTTGATGGGATGTGAGAAAATGATATGGATTATAGTGGTGGTCGTGCATTGTAAGATTAAGGAACAAGGTTGATGTACTTCATGGTCATAATACCCTAATACTGTAGTTACTATTATGGATGATATTTTTTTGTGATGATCCAGCTGACTTTGGTCGAGGTGTGATGTGGTGGACCAAGTGTCATTGGGTAAGATGTGATGTGATGTTTCTATACTCTGGGGGGGTGTAGTGTTGTTTTTTGAGAATGAGATGAAAGCACCATGATGTACAAAATTGGGGTGTGAGAGTGGAAAATAAATGGGAAATCAATTTTGGTTACCATATATTGATATGTTCCCTCTTATGTATCGATAATTATATGCTTTATTTGGTTAGGATTCCATGGTGAGGATGGGGCTGGTTAGTTGTCCTGTTTAGGTGAAGTTTTGTTTAGTTGTTTACTAACTAGTGTATTAGAGTGATTCCTTCACATATAAAATATTGAATTCAATATGTCCCAATAGAGTATAAATATTATATCATCCTATATATATAAACATATTTTAAGGTTTTAGGAAGACTACATTGACCATGCTAATAATTACTAGCTTATACCTTTTGAGTGTTTCAATGTCACTACTTTATATTTACTTTTGTGTATCTAATTTAGAAACTTTTACATGTATCAGTATTATTTATACCTTAATCATTGGATTGTTTTGGATTCACTTATTTATATATCATGGTGATTCCTTAATTTTATTTATCTTATCTCCAGATACTTTGTTTATTATTGAGGGAAATACAACCCATTTATGATGTTTTTACACCCTTAGTTATAGTTACTAACTAGGGTCTTATTAGAGGTGGGACTCAAGGGTCATTATCGCACACTCTTCAATATTGTATATCCGAGAGAGGGAGTTTTGAAGGAGTGGATCCAAAGATGATGGTTTAGGGATAGTATAGTTTTCATAGTTAGGCATATTCAGGATTATGCGGGTCAGTGAGGCAATGATATCTATTGATCTTGGTTCATGACATAGGCCATGGAAGACAGATTGTGACATACGATTTTAAGCCTCCCTATGATTTGATGTAAGGACTCTGAGCCTACTGAACAACCATGTGGTGTGGGACCACATAAAAGGTGGAGACCATGGAGAGGTATATGAATCATGTACACTTTTTTCATATTTTTATTTGGATGGTTATGGGGAAGTTAAAATGAAATAATAAATATAATTCACCTTAATTAAAGTCCATAATATCGTGTATTTGAAATATTTGTTTTACTTTTATCTTTGGAATCATGTCATCATCCTCATCTGCCACAAGAAGTGAAGGTTTAATAGGTTGATCTTTTCATTGTCCACTACTATTAATTATGATGTGGTTAAACTAATGGGTTGAAATACCTCTAATGGGATACATTGTTGGAATGTTGGTTGAGAGATTATCCCACATGCCTTCTAGGGTGAGTTGGGTCAGTGTTCTCATCCTGTTGAGATCACTCCAAACACTACCAAGGTGGAACTCTATGCTAAGCCACCATAACCAGTAGACACACATTAATCTTGGTCCAAGATATGGTTGGACTTTCTCAAATCAAAATTGGTCCAATTCCAATGACACTCCACACACCACTAGCCATGTGGTAGGTGATACCCAATCTGATCTTGGACAATCATATTTAAAGTGGTAGAAACCTAGTTCCCCATTCATTCATTTCCTAAACCCCCACCTATGCACTAAAAATAAATTACTCATAATCGCACCTCTTGAACATTTCTATATTCCTACCATCCCATTATCCACTACTCCCCATTATATGTCTCTACCTTACTCTACTAGTTTGAGACTATGAAGAATATTTTCCCTCCATTGATTCACACTGACATCGCCCATCATCACTATCATATACCACAAATAGTTTTAATGATATTTACCCATGAGATGTAGAGAGAAATAGAGATATTGAGACACACACACACACACACACACACACACACACATATATATATATATAGCAGAGATGTATGTGGTAAAATATTAGTCCACACATCTATCACTGTTGAAGGTGGTTGATGGATTTTTTATACTAGGGTGTGGTGCATGACATCACAAGGAAAATATTTATCCTAATGTAGATTTCAGGAAACACTTGAATAATTATCCTAATCATATTTTCTCTTAGAGGCATAGAGTTGAGTATATCCACGAGATAAACTGTGAATGATTTTGTTCACATAACAATAAAAGAGTTTTATTTGGTATAATTTAAAGAAGTTGTTTATAAAAATATATATACATTAAGAGATGAGTTTATGTGGATTTGGATAGGTTAAAATATGGATATTTCCCTATAAAAATTATAATATAGAAGGTTATTATTTTGAGTTGTAGTATGATCAATATGATATGATATTTAATAATAGAAAACATGATACTAATAATGAAAAATATTGTATTATAGATATTTAGGGAATAAAAAATATACTAAAATATATCAATGATAATTTTCCTTTAGATGTAAAATTTTAATGTTATTTACTCTAAGGAATGGTATCGTAATTTAAGAAATTTTCTCAAATAATTGAGTAATTTATAAATTAAAAATATCCCTACAATATATAAAAACTTTTCTTTTACCCCACTGGAGGAAAAAATTACTTATGAGAAGTAATAAAATTATGTAAATGATATAATATGTTCTATTTTATCTACTATCATTTATGATAAGGATATGTTATATGAATATATAGAACCATTCAATGTGATTGAATGACATAAGATAAAATATAAAGATTCATATATTTGAAGATTTATTTATACAAAGATAAATTTCCCTAACACCAAATCATGGGATCTAGAAAACAGATACACATCATATTTTTTTAATGGATAGATTATCAAAGAACAAATGAAATTTACTAAAGGAGACGTATACCTACTATAACAATCCACATTTGTATTCCTTTAAAATGTTGAATAGCCTATTTCACAAAAAAAAATCAAATCATAAATGAATCATGATTTATTTTATTTCGATAAAAAATAACAATAAATGATTAGAATTAAAAAAATTATAACAATAAAATATTAAACATCATTATATAATTTAAAAGGGGAATAAAATGAAACATAAATAAAAAGAGCACAGTCAATATATCTTGACCCTCATAGTTTTCCTTGAAGAGAATTTAACCAATTATAATAATGGAAAAAAGAAATAATTATAATTGGTTGTGAAATAAATTAATGGGAATAATTAATTTTAGTGAAATGATTTAAGACACATATAATAATGTAATATGACCATTATATTTATGGTAGTTACATATATGTTTCTGGGGTAGATGACTATTGGATATGAGGTTATTGGATATGTTCTTCTTTGTTATACTTTTATACAATATGAAAATTGAAAATTTTTATTTTAGAATTATATAATGTATTAAATAGAAAATATTTATAATGTAATTAACATAATATAAATAATTTGGGAATAAAATAAATAATATAAAAAAACATTTTGTAATTATTTATTAATTTATATAATTTTTTTTTGGAAAAAATTTATTTTAAATTAAAAAATTTCAGTTCAATAAATCATTTTAATAAATACATTAAAAAAATTTAAGATACGATTTTAAAAATAATTATATAACATCCAATATTTAATTAAGGAATTGTAAGTAATAAAAAAGAAATGATTCGTGGGAAATATATTTTATTTTAGAATATTTTACTACATATTTTATTTTTCTTATTTAAAGGATGAATTTATCATAATTGGAGTATAAAATTTAATGAAATTTATTTTTTAATATATATAAATAACTAATTAAAATTCATGTATTAATGAGTAATTTGTTATAAATTAAAATAAAACCAGATAATACTTTAAAAGATACTTTTTTTAAATTTTTTTATTTGTGTTAGGATTTTTTATTTTAAAAAACTAAATATATAACCTTTTAAGTATGATTTTATTAAAATATAATATTAATTATCATAAAAATAGTATATCATGCATGTTATGATGAATAATAGATATGAAATAAGTATAATAACACTGAATCTTTGAATGAACATGTTTTAGTAAATTATTTTTTCTATATATTATATATTTTATTTTAAAATTTAAATTTCAAATATTTCAAAATTTCAAAATATAAAATCAATGTAATTTTTTGAATCAGTCCATTAGAATTTTTTAATTGTGTAATAATTTTTTAGAAAAAATTTACCGATATAGAATGTGAGTTACCAAGATAAGGGTAAAATGAGGTAATATGGGTTAAATTAAAGGGTAAAGGATTAAAATATCTCCAAACATACCTCTAAATTTTAGGTATGAGGTTATCCAAAGAAAATATATTTTAGTTTACCACTTTTGATCCAATTTTCTTATAAAAGACATTCCTTGCACATTTAAGAATGGGTATTTATAGAAATGCCACCCAAATTCCCTAATAAATGAATACCTCATGATCCCGCTTCAAAACAAAAATTAACATTTGTTTTGTATTAATATAAAAAAAATTAAATATAAAAAATTATTTTTAAATATTTTTTATTTTATATTCTCAATAAAGTGGCCTAAATCATTCATTTTAAAGGAACTCTTTCTAAGAAATAGAGAATTTATCAAAGTATCGCATCTCTACTTATCTCTTTCAATTAACATATCATATCAACAACTTATAAATCTCATTTATCTAAATAATTATAATCCATTAAAATTATTATTCTTATATAAAAATTATATAATTATAATTTTACTCTATACTCTGACTTATTCATCTGTATATAATGTTCTCGTTCTAGTCAGTTTAACCAAAACAAGATTGATGATATACCATATTTACCATTTATTTCCTAAATTATTAAAAAGAAATTAATAATATTAATATATGATAATAAATAATAATTTATTTTATGAATAAGTTTTGTAATAGTGACATAATAACAAATTATCATTATAAAGTAATTCATTTTTATCAGAAAATTACACAAAAGATGTTCATCGTGATTTATATTTTCCTGGCCTATATCTATAAATACCATCAAATATAAATGGTAATTACAAATTCATTTAAAATAATTATTATACTACATTTTTAAATTTGGTTTTGATGAAATTTTTATAAAATAACTCAGATTGACATTTCCATTGAGAAACCTATACAAAATAATAAAACAATACTAACATCTAATGATGAAAATAAATAAATAACTGACTTATATATGTATAATAAATGATTTTAATTTAATATTATGAAAGGTAAAATGTATTCATATGTTTATAACATAATTTATAACTATGGTTTTGTTTGTTATTAAGGATGTTTAAGAACTTTAATAAGTATGAGGAGTAAAGGTATGAGTTTATTTTCCAATATCTTTTTCAAATAAAAATTTTCTTGATTTAAATTCCCCATGTGTGAAATTGTATTTATTTTCAATATAAAACCCATCTATTATCGTATTAAATTTTTATTTAATGTATATATACACATTATCGCCAATTTCACTCATATTTATTTATAATTTACCCTAAATAATTCTTGTAAGTAAACCAAACATATTTTTTTGATTTGGGTTTTTTATCCTTAATGTCCATGTATTTAATATTGTTTAATGGATATAATTTTCTCAACATATATGATTTCCTATGGTCATTTTATATTGAATTTTAATTTCATTTAATAGAGTGTAAAATTAATATTTTGACCATCTTATTTATCATTTTCCACATGTTTTATTTATCCCACTATTTTCATGTATTTTTAATTACAAAAATTCTATTATACGTTTTCATGATAAATCGATTTATTTTTTATTTAATTTTTAAATATTTTTTTAAAAAATAGATTTATAAAATATATAATTTTATAACAAAATTTATTAAAATTTATAATAAGATTTGCATTTATTTTCCAAAACAAATTCTATTATTTTCTTGATTCATTTTCATATATTTCAATATTATTTTATGTTTTTCATCATTGACCAATGATATGATTTAAAAAAAATCAATCCATTTATATGAAATATTTATTCATACATTGTGTTAGTTTTCATAAGAATCACTAAATTTTCATGGATCATTTATGATTTGGATGGTTAATGAAAGTGATCATGGACATGTAAAATATATTGGTGTGGTTATACTTTTTAGATGGGAGAGTCCAATATAGCCCTCCAATGAATTTTCTAAAGTCATATATCTGATGAGATGTTATGTAATTGGTAATGTCTAGATATACCAATATATTATGTTTTGGGACATAGTTGGTTATCCTAGTATACTATGATATGAATTTTTTAGTGGTGAAACATAAAATAAGTTTTTATTTTCTAAGCATATATTATGGAAATATTTATGAGTTAGGTATCCATGGATATTGAATATTTCCTATTAATTACACTATCTTATATTATGAAAATTAATTATGATTAATTGTTTGTTGTCACTCCAATATGAATGATTTTATGAAAATTTTATCATACCAACATGTTTATCATATACTCACATATGATCTTCATTATATCAACTTATGATGAATCAATTGAAATCTATTATGTTTACACTCACTGAGTTCCTAAGATCACTCATTTATTATGTTTTAATTCAGCATATAATTAGGAGTATTATGTATAATCTGTCATGATAGATATCATACATGGAGTTGTTTCAGGATATATTGTATAGTTATTGAAAATAAGAAGTTCTTGTAGCTAATCTATAAAGTCACAAAAACAATATATTATTAGGAATTTTTAATTTAGGTATTTTTTAGATATTTTGAAGAATAATTTATTATGTATATTTGATATGGTTGAGACATCTTAATTAGTATCAGAGGGGGTTTTTATAAATTATGGGTATTTAGAATAAGTAGATAAAAATTAAAACAACATATTTTAAATGAAAAGTGATATAAAATGAAACAATTGTATGATAATGTGAAATAAAAATGTCATAATACATGAAATCATGTTCATGATTTTCATTATCACATGATTTCTTACTCTGGTAATTATTTTTTAATTATCACACTAATGTTTTTGGTTTTAGCCAATAGTTATAACTAGGTGGAACCATGTAAACAATTTTTGTGATGGAAAGTGTAATAAATTTCAAAATTAAAAACCAAATGCGATATAAGTTGGAGTTTCAATTCTTATAGATATAACAACCATAATATCTCAAATTATGAATAATAACATGAACAATATAAAACTCAAAAATATTCAAAATATGTAATAACTCACTATCGAGACATTCCAGGGGAAAATCCCACCACAATTAAGAGGGTCTCCTAATACACTAATTGATGAGAAATGGACCAAAATAATAGAGAAAATAATTTATATTCTTCAGTACTTAGAGCATGATTTTATTATTTAATATGATTATCATTTGGAAAATTATGTAGATCAATGTTGTACAGTAATTAAGAACATATGGAAGAAGGAAAAAATTTATTCCATGAAAGGGACTTGTTAAAGAATATATTTCTCAATAATTTTTTTCCTAAAAATATTTAAAATAAAATTAAAGGAGATTTTTTAGAGTTGAATCAATCGGAGGATGAGTCCATTGTCACCTATGAGGAAAACGTTGTGAGACTATTATGTTAACTTAATGGTGTTATCATTAACATTGAATGAAAAATTCATTGTATTTTCAGTGGTTTAAAAATAATAATCTAAAATATGTTAGGTAAAATGGAATTTGGTAGTTATATAGAATTTTTTTCACATAAAATTAATGTTGAAATAGAAATAAACATATCTCATACATTTGTATTTGAGGGAAAAAGGAAAATAGAATAACTAACAATGGATTTTAGTGGAAACAAAAAAAGATAATAATTAGATTCAACATTAAAAAAGGGAAAATGTGGGAAGAAACATGTGTGAAATTATATAAATCTAATTGTGAAATGATTTGAGTGTGGAAAATAAGGACATAAATTAAATGAATGATAAAGATATATGAGGATATATACTAACATAATAGAATAGTTGAATTTCACACGTAATATGGCTCAAACTATTCAATGTTTCAATTGTAAATAATTTAGTGACTATAATGATAAATTTTAAAACCCAACTGTTAATAAAGAAAACTAGGTCAGCAACCCCAGAGTCCATGTGATGAAGAAAAAACATATTTCATCACAACCACTAGGGTGGATCATGAGAATTAATTAGTGTAAGTTATAATAGTTATGAACTAAAATGTTTTGAAATTATTATTTTACCATACATATACAAACTCTTACATATTTTTAAAATTTTCTTAAATAATTACTTTACCAATATAATGATCAGATATTGTATTGTCGATAAAAGCATATAGTGGTGTGATGGTTTCATCAAAAGTCTACAAATCTTCTCAAATTGTTGTTTGTGGTAATATACATCATGAAAATATGACCACTCTCCCATTAATAGAATTTGATATGATTTGGGAATGGAATAACTCCCTTGACAAAGATATTATATTGATTTTTTTGATAGGGAAATCAGATTTCAAATCCAAAATCAACATATGATCATATAACATTTCAATAATAACTATGGAATCTAGATGTAAATTACTTAACTTTTATTTTTCATAAAACCCAATAATGATGGATATATTACTCTATTTCTTGGGGAGAAACTAAATATTGAATATAAGCCTTCAATGTGAGAATATGTCAAATTATTTCTAAAGGAGTTTCCCAATATTCAACCAAAACATGAGGTTGTGTTTTCAATAAAACTTTTATATGGTGCAAAAAATATATCAAATATTCCATATTTAATGAAACCTATGAATTAGTAAAATTGATGACACGATAGTTCATTGAAAAAACAAAATTATTTTATAAAACTAATTATTACTATGATAAATGAAAGCATGGTCAATTTCATCAAGATATGGGGGGATTTTTGGGGTTCTAAAAACCAATGAAATAAAACAAGTTAAATAGAAACAAATGTCTATTGATTGACGAAGGCATGTGGAGAAAGATAATATGATCTTTAAAAATGCAAGAAGTAGAATAAAAATTCAATGGATGACATGTAGTTAGAAAATGATAAAAAATGGGAGCCTATATTGATTTGGATTGGTAAAATATTTTTTCCCTAACAATTGGTATATGGGATTATGAAAAAGATATTAAGAAAAGTTGTTTTTCTCACCTCACTAATTCTTAGATACTAAATATTTCTCTATTATATTTTGTTGAATAATGATAAGTCAACCATAATTTTATTTGAGGTATCTTATTCAAAGGATAAATTGTTTTATAAAATTATAATTATTTTTTCACTATTTATATCTTATTGGATCAATAAATAGATAAGAATAAATTCTTAGTAGTGAATAAATATTTTTAAAAGCCCTTGAAAGATTCACATTTCCACTATTTTCAGGTTCAAAAACACAAACGATAAATATATCATTTGTGAATGAACTATTACATCACTAAACAAAATATTTAGCCTTTTTTTATTAATAAGTTCTTTTATTAATAAAAAATTGACTAAATAATATCTTTAAGAGTAGAAATTTGGAAGAAATAGAAATTGAAATAAAATTCAATGTTAATGTTTTGAATAATATTTCAACACATTTAAATATTTTATCCATAAGAGGTTTGTAAAATCATTTACATGGAAGAAAAATTCATAAAATAAAACCATAACTAATATAAATAATAATATAATAATAAATAAATATAAATCTTTATTTATATGAGAAATTCTCAATCCTAATGTCCTCATATTTATCCCTTTCTCTCTAGTTCACAAAATTTTTATTGTATACCCCATAATATTATATATTAATTAATTCACCCCATCCCAAGTATTGAAAAATGTTTTAATGAATCCCTTTTATCATCATACCTAGACTAACTCAGTTTTCATTATCATCATCTTATTATAACTGAATGGAAAACTCCACATATCCATGGTAATGTATTCTCTTCAAAATCGGTTGTAGAAAAATTATTTCATTTATTTTCAAATTATACACAAAATTAAATTCTTGGTTGAAGTACATTCTCAATTTGGATAACTTCCTATAATGAACAAAACATGGAATTATAAACATTGAACCATCCATAAAAATTCAACAAGGTTAGAACAATAAAAGAAAAATAAATTCTTCATTTGGATCTAAACTGGTGAAGCCTTTGGTGTCCAACTAAAGCAGTAATTGATTTTTGATTTTGGATCATCATATTACACCGATTTTATTCAATTAATAGTTGTAAAATCTTTGTCATAATTTAGTAATGATCAAATAGGTAATAATAAAATTCCAACCATCAATTCAAATTAAACCATTTTCTCATTTGGTTAATAATTAAATAATCTCCCATAATAAAACTCAATCTTCCAGCATGGAAGTCCCATAAAAAAGAATTCACTATCATGTTTACGAAAATAATCAAGAACAGTGCATGAAAAATCATAAATTTCATAGTCACAATGATTAGAAACACTAATTTCCAACATATTTCTCAATATGAACCTAAAAAAATTAACTTGTGAAAAATACTATTCATTTTTAATTTTATTCGACAAGATTCATAGTCAACGATATTTAGATGGAGTTTCTCAAACTATGTTTCTTGAAGATCATTATATATTTATTTTTGTCACTATTGGTTTCCTTCATTTCAACACCCTCATACTAGTATACACTATACTCAATATATCAATTCCATTATCAATATATTACCAATTTCTTATATGGTGAAATATTGGCTCTTAAGATTTTCTTGTTCCATCTCGAATCACTAGTTTTTTTCTTTTAAACTTTTTCCATGATTCAGTTCCTCTAATATAATTTAGAGCCATTTAAAAAAGGACTTAATTTGTTTATCATATCAAAAAGATCATCAGTGTTCAATTTTATATTACTTTAAATACCTAGGTAAGCTCATGAATCTTAATTATGGATACCTAATACCATATTTAATCAAAGCATTGTCTTTATCCCATCCGAGAAAAAAATTACAAAAAAAATATTTTATGCTATTAGGTAGCACTGAATCTTGAGATCAGTTTTGGAAATACTATTTTTAATTAAATCTTAACATTCCATTCAAACATCATTGATTGATTAGAATTTAATTTTAAAAAATCTGAAATGAGGACCCTATAAGAATTTCTAACATTGTGATTAAAGAATATTAAATATTGACTTTTTTCCTAGTGTATTATTATGTATCAAAAAATATATATTATTTTTCACCCCTTTTAGAAAATATACCCCAAAGAGACGATAATAATTTCCCAAGGATAGAAATATTATGTATTTGTCTTAATTTATAAAAAACATATATAACTATATAAAAACATTATATATCATATAAAACATACATAATAGATGAAATAACTTCTTTTGAAAACAAAATATATTTTACAAATTTTAAAAAAAATTATTCGAACATAAAATATTTTTTTAATATGAAATATAATTATGATATGTAATATATGTACCTAATATTTTATAAATTAAAAACCACACATATATGTTAAAAACCATATTTAATATTTTAATAATAAACTCAATCAAATTTTACTAAAAAAATACTCAATAAAAGTTTATTAAAAAAATCGTTAGATAATATTCAAAAAGAATATTATTTATGAAATATATAAAATATCACTTTAATCCCTAATAGACCAAGATTTTACATAATTATTAAATGAAATCATAGTTTCACAAAAATATGAGAATAGAAATTATTCATAAATAAAATCCCAATTTATCATTAATAAAAAAAATATTTAATATAGGAAGGATGTGGAGAACATTTATGAAACGAAACTATATCAATAAGAAAATATAATGAAATTTGGAAAAATGTTCTATAGGCTTATGTGTATCACCATAGAAGAACAAATCCTCTTTATTATGAAAATTATAGATCAATGCATATTTTTATTGATTATAATGAACTAAATATGATCACAATCAAGAAAAAGTTCCCTCAGACCTTTATTGATGAGTTATTTGATCAACTATGAGGGTATCAATACTTCTTAAAGATATATATTTTAGGTTTATATAATAAATTATGGGTGGATAGATAGGATAATCATGATACAAACTTCCCTAAAAGATATGGACAATATGAATTCATTATAATGACTTTTTGACTTAAAAATTCCCTCACTATCTTCCTGTAATTGATGAATGGTATTTAGAGATTAAATTTATAAATTCATGATAGTATTTGTGGTTAACATTATCATATATTCTAATATCTAGGAAGTGTATACATTTCATTTTAGGATTATTCTAAAGACCTTGAGAAAGGAGAAATGGTATTCCAAATTTAAAAAGTGTGAATTTTGGATTTATAAAGTATCATACATGGATCATGTATTCATATTTGAGGGTATACCTATAGATCCATAATAGATATATGTGATTGAAGAATAATTTTAACAAATATATATAATTTCGATCCATATTTCGCATGTATTAATTTTATATTATAAATGGTTTGTGAGAAATAAATCATGATTCTCAAATTCATAAACAATGTTAACATGGATATGAGTCAAGTTACTCTAGGTTAAAGAATGTGAATATATTTTTATGAATAATAAGAGAAGGTAAATCAACTCATCAAAAATCACACTTTCCTACAATGATTATGGGTTTTAAATATACAATGGTAAATCAAAAAGGGATTGGATTGTGATTATATGAAAATAAATGCAGTGGTAACTTATACCTCATCTCAATTAATGGTTCCTGAGAAAAAATACTCATTAAATTACATAGAGTTAGTAGTTGATATATTTACATTAAATATACAGGGAAATAGTATATATATTTAAATTTGTTATATATATACTGATCAGAAGAGAGGAATGAATATATTCACTTAGATGGAGATAAACATATGCTAATGGAGATGGTTGTAGTATATCAATGACTCTGAATACTCAATACATAATAAAACTAGGAAGGAGACCAAGTTTGATAATGATATATATTGGAAGTATCTTGTTTCTAAATCCATGAACATAATTTAAAATGATAAATTACTCATAGAGTTTAAAATTTTGGAAATTGAAATCATTAGGTAAGTGAAGAAATCCAATCATTCCAAAATGACTATTCAACCATCAATCTATGTGGAAATTAAGGCAGAAAATAAAGAGGATATCTATCTTTATGAGAAAGTAAGGAATATGATAAGTTTCAACCTTGAAAATTATGGAATTATATGATTCAATAAATGAATATGTATCCCATCAATCTGAAAATTGGGGAAGGATCTTTGAATTATGCACATAGCACATTATTCAATATATATCATCAATGAAAAAAATTTATAAAGATACTAAAGATAATTTCTCATAGAGAAACATGATGAAAAGTTTTTAATAATATATTTATCAATTATTTGATTACTAGAAACTTAAGGATAAATATCAAAATTCTATGTGTCTCATGCATCTATTTTCCATACATATAGAGAAATGGTTGGAAAAAACTATATAATTAATCATCCAAATTCCCAAAAAATATAAATATTATAATGAAATTCGGGTTGGGATTGATTTAATTATAAATTCAAAACACTTAATTAATACTTGCGATGATTTATTAATTAATGAACATTCCAAGATTTACACAATGGATGTGGTAAGGATTCATGGAGTACCACTCTCAATTGTATTTATTTAATCTTTGATGTTTACTAGGATGTTATAGTGAAGAAATAAATAATAATTGACTATGATGCTGAGAATTTTGGGTACATATCATACTACAACAATTGGTTAATTTAAAAGAATCATTTAAAATCTAAAAGATATGCTAAGATCAATATAGATGGGTTTTTGGGGAGGTTGGGATCAACACCTTCCCTAGGTAGAGTTATCATTTAATTATATTCTCCATTACCATATTTAAATATAATCATATGATTATATTATAATAATATATGTGATACTCAACCATATTGGGTTTATGTTAGATATCATAATCAATTGAGACTAGATCCTACTCAATAATTTTTACATAATATTCAAACCATTCAGTGAAATATCTAATAAGTATAATGTGACAAGAAGACTTATGGTGCTAACCATCGGTGGGATTTTTATTTCAATGTTAGATATAATGTATTCTTATAAATACCACCATGTACTAGAGTTATGAGATTTAGTAAGAAGGAAAATTTTATCCCAAGATACATCATCCCCTTTTGGATCCTTGATTTCATATCAGTCTATAGTTTATCAACTTGTAATTCCACCAAACATCACAAAAGTGTAGGATGTGTTATATATATCAATTTTAAGGAAGTACATTCCTCATCAATCACATAAACTAATCTCATAATAAAAAAAAATATGATCCATATTATGGGGAATAATTTCTAAAGATAATGGATGTTAGAAATAAAGTTCTATGAAACAAGTCCACTAACTTGGTAAAAGTTCATTAGAAAAATAAAATGTTTAGGGTATTTATATGGGAACATGAAGATTTAATGATGGAAGATTAACTGAATCTATTTCCATCCATGTAATGAAATTTCGGAAGAAAAATGGGGTATAATGTAAGAGCATACATTTTTATTCGTTTAATATATTGAATATTAATTTTCACAAGTTGTACCAAACACAAATTTATGACACTATATTTAATTTATACATAATATTACATAACATTATAGAACTAACATATTATAATAATTTAATATGAATCCTAGTAATGAAAATTATTAAAAGTAATATGAAAAAAAAGTAAATTAAAATAAAATGAACATGAAATATTCATCCTCATGGTTTTTCCTTGAATATCATACCATAGATTCTTACTATGGAAAGAAGGAAAAATGTTATAAATATAATCAATATTATTTGGATAAATAATTGGAAAATATGAATAAATTTCAAGGAATCTTTTATTTTTATATATAGGAATGTAATATGAGGATTATTTATATGGTTGTTGTGTATATGGTTATTATATATATAAATATCATATATCTGGTTGTTGGATATGTGGTCTATGGGTATACATATATGTAATAGATATATTAATAATTTTATATAGAGAAATAAATAATTTTTACTAAAAATATTTTACATGAAATTAAAATAAAATAAATAATTTTGAATAAAATAAAAATTTATTAATTAATTGGTTAAAAATATATATTATTTTAATAAAATAGATTCTGGTACACAATTCATATTAAATAAAATTTAATACATTAAATAAAAATATTAATAAAATATACTGAAAACATTCAAGAGATGATTGGTAAAATAATAAAAAATATATAATTAATATTTATGGAATTATATGTAAAAAAATTAATGATTCAAGTAAAAGTAAATATGTTATATTTCAAAACATTATTTTTCATTTTATACTGTATTTTTTTTATTTGGAGTATAAATTTATCACATTTGGAATATAAAATTTAATTAAATTATTTATATATATATAATAGAAATGAATTAAAATTCACGTATTATTTAGAATGTTGTCAGAAAAATAATAAAATCATCTAATGAATAGTTGGATACCTTTCTAAAAAATATTTTTTATTTGAATTATTCGTTTTCATTTTAATAAAACAAAATATCATGTCCTAAAGATTATTTTATTAAAATTCAATGTTTAAGAGTATTAAAAAAATTTATCCCTCATTTAATAATTGATAATTGTTATGAAATAAGAATAAGGAATATTCATTTTTTAAAAGTAAATATTATAAATTTTATTCATTATAGTTTGTTTTTTAATTTAAAAGATATACTTATTATATTTAAAAACTTAATTAAATAAAAATGAAATCATTTTTGGGAATTAGGGAGATAAACTTCGGAAAAAGGTATAATTTCATTTTTGGGAAAACAAATAAGTCACCATAGAAAAAAGTGAGTTACCATGGCATGGATAAAGTTAGGTAAAGGGATTAGATTATGGGGAAAGGTCTAAAATACCTATAAACATATCTATAAATAATTTAAATGAGGGGAATAATGACCCAATTAAATTATTTTCCACTTTAAATCAAATTTTCATGTAAAAATACCTTGATTACATATTATACAATGAGTCTTTGAGAAATTCCACCCAATATCACATATATAATTACCCTTTCTATAACCACTTTTAACCACACTTTCACTTATATTTTCTATTTAATAACATACAATATTACCTATATAAAATCATTCTTTCATTTTCTGTAGCCTATGGTCACAAAAAGGTGGCCTAAATCATTCATTTTGATGGAACCCATTTTGAGAAGCGAATTCATCACTATATGTATCTATTTCATTAAGAACATTTTCAATTAACTTATATTCTTATCTATTTCAAAATACTATTCTCATTTTTATGTAAATTATATTTAAATTATTATGATCATTTAATACTTTAATTACTAAAATATAGCTCTATATAATTATTGATTAATTATTATAACATGAAATTATTTGGGTTGGTTAAACCACATTCATGAATGATTCTAAACTATATTCAATGTTACTATCATGAATGTGTATCCAAAAAACCATTATATTAATATATAGCATTATAATGTAATTTATGTTTTGAATTTGGTACTACAGGGGTGTATTTTCTTGATATTTTTAGTGTATTAATCTATCTCCTTTATATGTACTCTTTTGAATTTGTGTGATTAATTTTTGTTTGGGTGTTACCGTGGGGGTGTTTGGTTTAAAATTTAGAGAAATGGAGGGAAGATAGATTTTTCATGGTTGGTGTACGGTTTGACCAAAAATTGTTCCCAAACCTGTAGACTATGTGAACCCAAATAGTGGGGATTCACACAGCTGGTTCCACATTTTTCAAACTATTAACCCTTTTTGGAGTGACTATGTGACTCTTATATGTAATGAATATTTCTTGGGAACACAGTTAGGGGAAACCAAGCACCCGGAGAAGGAAACCATGTGTACAAGATTTTAAATCCCAAAAATTTATTAAAGAAATTATTGAACCCCTATCTTATACACCCAGCAACCCTAGATCAACCCATAGCCTCTTTATCTCATTTTTGACAGCTCAGGGTTGGATTCCGAGCCCTTATAACCTCGGTTCCTAACGATCCAAATTCTAGACTGAATATCTAAATATATCCAAGTATGACGTTTCTTCTCAACTGGATCTATTTTACTGCCTCCCCCACTCCAAATTATATATAAAATAAGAATGTTTTATCACCAATTATAATGTGTTTAGATCATGGATTAATATGATATTCTTTATTTTAATCTTGGATCAAGTGTTTTGATCAATATCTTATGATTCATTATGATCCTGGTTGATTGACTTCAAATTATGGATTTCTATTGGTGAGCATTTATCAATGATTTTTAGGTCGGTGGTCTTAATTCAAATTCATGAAGTCATTATCCCAATTTTGTGCATGTGTTGATAGAATTTAATTATCATGTTTCAAAATCATATCTTGATTTGATTAAATTAACTGGTTAAAAATTTATGGAGAAATATAATTGGATTAATTAATTGTTAAATTAATTAATGTATTGTTTGAAGGTGGAATTGATGAGATATTGAGATTGTGAAATTGAAAAAAGTAATTGGTTAATTAATTAATAAAATTATGGGATTGAGGAATTGGATTAATTAATTGAGGAATTAATTAATGGATTAAAGGGGTAAATGGTTTAAATAGTGAATTTATCATTATATACCATTTGAATAAAGCATTGAATCATGATTTATTTTGATAGTTGGAATTTTAAATCATGATTTTAAATGTGATTAGATATTTAATATTGGTTATGTTTTATTAATTTGACATATGTGATATATATGTGATTTATTGATATATGAGTGTGAGGCATAAACTGAGGCTCAAAATACCCATATTTGATTAATGAGGTGTTGGATAAGGACTAATCTTACAAAAACATATGTATGATCAATTAGTGTGGGATGGGTACTGATTCTATAAATACCCATATGAGATAGAGAGAATAGGACATGGTTTGAGGCACTAAATACCCATGTGATATTGAGGTGTGGGATAAGTACTGAGGATCTAAATACCCAGGAGGTGTAAGATATGAAGTTTTACACACATGAGTTGGCATTGGAATGTGGTTCCAATTGGTCGAGACATGAATTAATGTGATATGATAACTGAAAAACCACTTTACATGATTTGTTTTAGTCTCTAGAATAGAATGGATCAGGCATTGAGTGTTTAAGTGTTGTTAGGAACCGAATGGTTATGTGGTAAATTAAGGGATAATTGAAAATGTGATATCTATTTAGTTACACATTGTACTTTTTATTTATACAATTTAATACACATTTATTGATTGGATATTGTTCGATATGATACTGGTGAAAGAATACAGAGTCATACTCACACCCAACATGGGATTCCTGAACGACACTTGACTAGGATTCATAGTTTCAGGAGAGGACAAAGGAAAGATAATTATGTTGATGGCTAAGTCAGGATAGAGCAATGATGATGGAACTGATCCTGGTGTTATGACGCGCTTGGAGTTTTTAGTGCCTTATTTTATTTTTCATTTTACACTTGGCGTATAGATGTAATGACATAACTATTATTTTAGATTGGAAATTGTATTCCTATTTTAGTCATCATGTGCTACTGGTTTTTTTCAAATTAATTTTTTATATCATTTCGTTATTATTATTTATTCGTATAGTTTTTATAATTTTATAAAGAGTGTATAGTCTCCCCATGATAGATATGGACCCTCGCTACTAGTCTGTATCCCCTGGCATGTGGGGAGGCATGCCCAAGGTAATGTGACCAACTGTATCCGGGAACCGATGTGTGGAACCCGGGTTGGGATGTTACAAAGTTGTAGAAGAGTTGTTTATATTTTCATTTTTCTTTTACATTACTATTTGGGAAAGGTATATGTGAGAATAGGATAAGTCAATACTTGGTTAAGATCATGTGAATGAGAGTATCTAACCCATGTACGATGGTAAAATATATGTACCTATGGTTGGATTGATGTTATTGATGTCTGTTGTTCCCGTTGATGCTATTTCACTATGATTGACATACATTTCTTATGATGTGATTATTGTTTATGAGATTTTCTATGATTTTTCTCATGTATATTAATTTTATGGGAGTTTAATATATATGTATAATTCAAGGAACCTAGGGTTATTTTCCAGACATGCATAATTTTAGGCATGCATGGGATAATTTTTTAATAATGTTGTTGAAATATCAATGTTTTCCTTTATTGTGAAATTTAAATGAAGAATGTTCCTAATATGTGTTGAATGTTATAAAATGATAATAGATATGAACACATGGGTATCTAATGAGGAAACATGAATAATAGAAATGTGTTTACCCTTTGTTAACTATGACCTAGATATAGGACGATTAATAGTTATGATAACCCCTTGGTTTTGACCATGTGATGGGAAAAGGTGGGGAATGACTTGTTATGTATTAATTGAATTTGTTTTTTTAACTATTTTAAAGATTTGATATGTGTATAGAGTTGTGATCCTGGAATTGTAGATATATTCCTCCAAAATGATTCTTGTTGAGTGAATGATTGGAGGTCATGGGTGGAGATGATCCTCTAGTAATGGAACCAGAGGTAACAATAGTGTTGGGTGAAGAAGTAGGAGGGAAGTTCTGTATATAGTTTATGTAGAGATACCCGCATCAGGTAGTGATGTGTATTTCCCACCTGACTTGGAATTTTTTGTCACAACACCCTACGAATTTCACCAGATAGTGTGTACCTAAGGTAGTAGATTTATAGATTGAGTCTATCCAGACTATACATGACAATTTAGAGACTCCTTCTTAGAAGACAGTCATGTTAGCAACTTATATGACATGAGGATCAATGAATATATGGAGATAAGTTCAAGATTAGACTAGCAACGATGATGGTATGGTATGGAAGGACTCTATGGATAATTTCTTAGATCACACTAATCCATTGTTTTCTTTGGGGGGGATATCTTAGTGATGGAATATGTTGGCCACTTTACTGAATTTCAGTTCATTTATATAGCACTAGAATGGGATTAAAATGCTACAGAAATGTGGTTCCAAGAGAAACCTAAATGTCAGATTAAGTCCCAGGTTAACATCTTCTGATAAAAAAAATTATGAGGTGGTGGGTCAGGCCATCATAGATTATGGGCAACTAAAACTGGCATCTAGTTATGGATAGGTGGTTTATTCTAGGAAATTAGGGATAAATATTCTAAGGCTATGAAGAATCATTATGAGAATTTTGACCATATCTTGAGAAAGAATAGTGTTTAGGTGGAAGGATTAGATACACATGATCATATCTGAGTGCTTTTCCACTAGTGCTGTAATAGGGCCCACTATCATAGAAACAATTTCCATCCACCAGTAGAGTTCCAATACTTCCATCGGATGGGACATCTATACAGGTTCTGTAGAAACCTATAATTGATGGGTAATGATGTTTCATCTAGATATAATCTGTGTTTTGGAAGGGGATCTTCTAAAAAATATCAATCTGGATTCTTGTGTTTTACTGGTCATGGAGGAAGGTGAAATAGACATGGTGCTTCTAGGAAAGATAACTCACACCAGTAGAGTGGTAAAACTCATGGGGCTTAGAATGCACCACAAGGAAGAGGGGTAGGATAGTTTCATGTACTTCAACCAACACTTGTAGATAGTATGGATATACCGTTAATAGTTAGATATACTATTCCAATAGTTTATAAATATTATTTTGACTTAATTAATAATGATTCATCTCTATATGTTATTTCATTAAAAAAATTGAATTGTTTGAGCCTAGAAGTGGAGTTTTTGATTGGGGAGATGATGATAGATACACCTTTGGGAGTATCGTCGAGGGAGATATGACAATAAAAGGGGTGCTAGCGCAAGGTTGGGGAGTATCATATCATATATGATCTATACATTCTAGATATGTCAGGCTTAGAACTAATTATGGGTATGAAATAGTTTTGTATCATACCAATTCCACAACGATTTTTACCAAAGGAGTGTGCCATTTACATCTTTTGAGGGTAAAAAATATATTCACCATGGAGAGTTCGATATCATGGAATGTCATGCCTAACAGGTACATCAGTAATAGGGGATATCACAGTCTATATTTATAGTCTATTTTTGGATGATGGGAGTATGAAATAGAGTGTCTTTACACCCTTAGTGGACAGGTTCTATGAAGTGTTTCTTGAAGACTTCTTAGTGCTGCCGACTGAGAGAGATGTGGAAATTAAAATTGAGATCATTCCATGTGATGAGTTAATTTATATTAAACTATATATAATGGAACTAAAACACCTTCAGGAGATGATGAATTGAATATAATAATTGATGGAAAAGAGGTTTATCAATATGACTACATCACCTTTTGGTTCTATAGTTTTCTTCTAAGAAGGTCAACGAGACTTAGAGTTTGTTTTTAGATTACTAAAAGATATACTGGATGATTGGGGAGAACTTGTATTCTCTTCCATTTATTGAAGATATGTTGGAATAGTTGAGAGGATCTTGTGTTTCCTCCAAGACCAACTTCATTTCAGGGTTTCATCATTTGAGATTTGGACATTCTAATATACCTCTGACTATTTTTAGAAGTAGTTATATATTATTTGGTTTCATCATGAATCTATTTTGGTTGATTAATAAATCAATAGTTATTATGGGCCTGAGTAATAGAAGAATCCACCCGTACTTAGATCAGTTTTTGTTATTTTTTTTGATTCATTCTTAGTGTACTCCAAGACTCATAATAATCCTAAAAAATCATGACATTGTAATGAGTACATTGAGATAGAATTGAATATACATCATGATATCTATGTTTAAATACATTATTTGTAGGAATGATAGGATACTAATTTTAGTATCAGAATAATTATGTAGATGCTCAAAATACAAGAGAGGGGTGAATTGTATACTCTAAAACTTCTTTAGGAACTTTTAAAGATGATAATGTTTAACAAAGTTAATCAAGGTAAATTCACAACACCACTTAGTTCTAATAACTTGTTTAATTCCAAAAATGTCGTTCTGAAAATGAAGTTCTAGAAATGTCATTCCAGAAATGAAACATGTTCAACAAACTAACTAGATTCCAGAAATATTGTTTTGAAATGAATGAGATTCCAGAAATGTAATTCCAGAAATGAATCTTAACAAATGTTTACAAAACAACGATTCTATCTTAAAGCGTATGGAACCTTACTTAATCAGAGTACAATTATATGAAATTATTATATAATTATACTTTCCTCAACAACCAGAGTTACAATGGAAAACAAACTTGAAACAGTACAAGTAACAAGTATATAAATCTTTTATCCCAAATAGTAGGGTATCCAACAACCTTGGAAAAAGGTCCCTTTATGTATACTTTTGAGAAAGTCTGTATTACCCAAACCTAGGTAATCCTTCAATCTGAAGATTGGTATCCATCTTTCTATGCCTGCAAGACCTCTATTTAGAAGGAAATCAGAACCTCTGTCTTCCAAACCCATAAGCCCACGGTCAGCATGATCGGAATTTGCACAAAGCAATTCTGAACAAGTTGTTCACACTCAAACAAGTTGTTCACAACATCTACATGAAGCACTGAGAGTTGAAAGAGCCTCTCTCTCTAGAAAAAACTTCAACAACATATGATCCCTAAAACCATAGAACTGTGTCAAAATTAAATCATCTTGAGCTCATTCAAATGAGCACTTATTTATAGGTACAACTTCAACGGTTATCTCCCTCATATAATGTTCATATTTTCCTTGAATTTTTAGGGAACTATATAAGTGTCACTGAAAAAATTGTTAGTAAGTAATATAATGTATGACATCGTTTTATAACTTTAAACAAGGGTATGTAAAAATATGGCTTCTTAGCTAAAACCATTTTTCAGAATGTAAGAATAAATAGAGTTCAGAATGTAAGAAAATGATCCTTTGGAGTCTATAATATACGAATATTTAGATTCTGTTTCATTGGAATTTGGAACCATAATTCTTAAAGAATTCAGAGTCTGAAACCATAAGAATTCGGAGTCTAAACATAGAAAGTTCAAAGTCTGAATTCAGATAATTTGAATCCTGAACTCAGAATGTTTCGAGTCTGAATTTAGAGGATTCATAATCTGAATTCGGATCGTAAACACAAAATTCTCTATGACTAAGTATTTATAGTATTCTGAGATTTAAGATGTGAAACCGAGTTTTACACTTAGAAATAAAATGAGTTATATTATTATATGAACAATGCTATCATGGTGAGTATAATTTTTCTTTGAGGAAGGAAAATTTTCTTTATCAAATAAAATCTTAGGAAAAATGAAATTTTCCTTAAGATAGGGTGTTTGTGATTTTAAAAAAATTATGGAATGTAGAATTCATAAGGAAATCATATTGACACAACAATCTCCCCAAGCATGATGGAATGGAAAAGTCATAAGGAAACTTTATTGACTCAACAATCTCCCCCTTTTTGGAAAGAACAAACATCCTTATGAAAAAGTGAAAAATAATATAAGGACATACAAGTTTTATGGCATGTAAATAAAAATTATCTACCTTTAAACATGAGTAATAATGAATATGACTAACTCCACCTTAGGCTTTAGAATCACTATGGATCGTATTCTTGATTTTCAGAATAAGACTTGGCATTTTATTGCATATGAAAATATTCTTGGATAAGAAATCCCCCTTAGATGAACTCCCCTTGACATAGGGAAATTTCTTCTTTTACTTTGTATTCTTTTTCATTCCTTTCTCCCCCTTTGTGGTTTTCAAAAATTAATAAAGGGAATGAAAAAGGAAATGTGGTACCTGAAATATTAGTACTAGAAAAACAAAAATATAAAGAGAAACTAAATAATTTCATTTTGATTGGAAAAATTTATACAAGGGAGGAATACAAAAAAATATCGGAATTGAACAATTTTATCCTTCCTCTCCATCAACATCAAATTCTTTACTATTTTTTTGAGCTTCTTGAGTTCCTTGTGTTCTTCCTCTTCTCTTTTAAGAAGCTGATCTTGATCATCGTTTTTCTTCTCTAAGGCATCAATTCTTTTTTCCGGACCCTTAAGAGATTCTGTCAGAACCTTGAGAACTTATTCTTGCATATAAATTTTTTCTTCATGTTCGATTCTCATATATCTCTCTCTCTCTTCCATCTCTGAGAAACTATATATAACAACCCATTAAGATCTTTTACTTCTTGAGTCCAAGAATTCGGGTCCAGAGTTAGCTTCTCCTAAAATCTATTTATAATATCCTTGATCTTATTGTCTTCGGTTTCAAATGATTCCTTATCATTATCTTTAAAGTCATCAATAATTCTCATGTCATCCACAATTTTCATTAACCAGCTGGTCATCTTCATGAACGATCTTCTGTGGGATTCAAAATTTATGAAGGAGGTTTTGAAGTCTGCCTCAAACATAACACATTTATCCACCACCATGGATACTGAATCCAATTTATGATTTAAGGAGTGTTGAAGTATTTGGAATCTTGAGTCAATACTGGTAAATATTTGAATAGTTCCCACAAGATTCTTCAAGGACTGAACCCCGAAATCATATCCTAGAGAGGATGATTCTGAATAAAAAAAATTTCATGGGGAGGATTATTTTTATATCTCAGTGGATTTCCTCTTGGAAGATCCACTGACATCTTTTTTTAACCACACCCTTGGTAGGTGTATCAACTACCACCTTTTTTCAATTATTAGCCTTTGGTATGGGTTTATCTTGGTTTGGAGACTCATGCTCACTATCAGTCATTTGTACAATTTTGTCTTCATCACCGCTTCCTTCTCTGCTCCTGCCTCAACATCCTTAGGGTGGATGAAATATCTATTTATGATTTCTTTTTCAGATGGTTTGTCAACTTCATCTTCAACCTTATCATCATCCTTCCCAGGAGTAACAAGTTTTTATGATTCTTCTTGAGAGGTTCGGAATGATAATTTTTCTGAAGGGCTTTCAATGTCATGAAAATCTTCAACATGCCTTATCAGATATTCAGTATCACCACTTCTATCTTCTTCTTATTCCTCTTCTTCTACTGAATTTTCGTTCTTAACAAATTCTTCTTGATGTTTTTCTGGAACCACAGACATTTTTTCTAGAGTCTTTGGTAATGATTCTATTTGGAAGGATTATAGTACATGAAACTTCTCGAATGATTTGTTTGTTACCTTCATAAGTGATTGCACTATTTCTGACTCAGACAACTTCTTATTTTTTCTTTTCTTTTTCATGATTTTCAATCTCTTCAATTGTCTTTTATTTCAAGGACTTTTCTTCGGTAGGATCCAAGCCAAATTTAGGCTCCCCTTCCTTCAGTTTTTTCTTATCTTCCCTCTATTTAGCTACAACCTCGTCTAGATAGGCTTTTTGTTTCCTTGGATTCGGAGGTGCATATTGGTTTTCCTTAGTTGTTGGAGTTTTTCCCATATCTTCTACTTCCTTCAATTTCCTCTTCCTTCCTCCGTTCATGGAGGTCTCATCTACCTCTTTCTTCTTTGAAATAGCTTCAACTTATTCCTTAGTTAAGTCATAGAATTATTCTGATTCTATGGAAAATCTAACTTTCATTCATCTCAGAGTATCATCACATAGAAGAATAACTTTTCAATTCCTCGACTTAGATCTGCAGGGGATTTTTGACGGATTCTGGACAATGAACAATCATCTTCGAAAGGATGGATGGATACATAATGATCTGAGCCTTGAAGTTTCCATTCATTATGTTCTCAATGGTAACCAAAATATTCTTGGACAAGTTTATTTTTCTTTGGTTAACCAAGAAGTCCCGAATATACATATCACTCTTCTTCAGCATGTCCTTTTCTATTTTTCTCGGTATGATAAATCCTTGAACCCATAATTCAAGAATATAATAATTCATAGTGAGATGAATAATTCTCTGAGTCATATCTTTTGAAAGGCCAAGGCAAGACATAGCCTTCACCTTATTAAAACTTCCTTGTTTATCAGGGAACTTATGTGAATAGAACTCAAATTCCCCATCGTATGGTTTACCAACCAAGCATGCAACCTTGGTGTAAGAAAGTGAATTATTTTTTACATAACACTTTAAAGAATACATATTACTTCCTTATTCATCAATGAAAACTACTGACTCATATAATTATACTAATAAATCCGGGTATACTAAATCTCGAGCTTTCGATTTTGAAAGGAAGATGCTTTCCCATCCATTCAGCTTCATATTCTTGGCAATGATAAAATAATACTTCATGAAAAGCTTCATATCCACTAACCTTTCTCTCTATATTTTCCATTCAGATATTGGTTTGGCAGTTGACAAATCCTTCTGAGAGGAAACTTCGGCAGACACTTGGAAGTAAGAAACCTTGAAATGTTCAGAACAAGCTTTTGTAGAGGGTCAGAGATTCAGCATGAAAGAGCTTTGAAATTGATGTGAGACAACCATCAGGGGGTCCTTTATATAGGCAAGTTATGTGATGGTTCAACTTCCATACTCAATCCAATGGTTGAAAAACCTTTTGATCAGATTTGACAGTTTAAATGATAGCCGGAAGGAAATTTTAGTAGAATCTGATCTTCTGAGGTTTTTAAGAAAACATTTCGGATACAAGAAAAAAAAGAATATGAAAAACATTAAAAACTGATAGAAATACCATCAAATAAAAGGTGATTACGAAAATTTGAGAAAGAAAACATACCCTTCAGATTTTTAGAAATATTATTCATAATGGAGAAAATTCTTCTTGATGAACTTCCAAAAATGTTATCACGAAAACTTTGACTATGAAAATCTTTATTACGAAAAATGTCATTAAGAAAATTTTAAGTACTAAAATCTTTATTCTAAATTTCTTATGTACAAAAAATCATTTCAAAAAATTTTAGTAAAAAAATATAGACAACGAAAAAAAATGCAGAATCTAACAAGAAAATGTACTCCCCCATATGAAAAAGAGTTCCTTACTATAAAGATATTGTTTCAACATGAAGGTAACACAGAAAATTACCTTATGGTTATCATTATTAACTTCTATTTAATGCATTTAAATCTATCGGTGGGTAATGATTTTTTAAAAATATCAGCATGTTGATCTTGTGTTCCGATAAATTGAAGACTGCTATCTCTTTTTTTTGTGATCCCTAAGAAAGTGATGTCTAATATCTATGTGTCTTGAATGAGTGTGATGTGCATGGTTTTTATTAAATCAATAGAACTAGTATTATCACACAAATTGTTTTTTTGGTAAAAGTCATACCATAGTCTGTGAGTGTGTGTTCCATCCACAAAACTTGAGCACAACAACTTCCAGCTGCTACATATTCAGCTTCAGCAGTGGAAAGTGCTACTAAGTGTTGCTTTTTTCATGACCAAGAAACTAATGAATCTTCGAGGAAATGACAGGTACTGAATGTATTTTTCCTATCCCTTCTATATCCACCAAAATCAGCATTTGAAAAACTTATTAAAACAAAATCATTTCTAGAGGTTTAAAAGAGTCCTAGATCCATGGTTCTCTTTAAGTAGCGAAAAATTAATTTCACTGCTTTTAAATGAGATTTCATAGGATTATATTGATATACCGCACATAAGAATACTGAAAAAATTATGTCTAGATGAGTAGTTATCATGTAAAGTAGACTTCCTATCATACCTCTAAAAGATGTTTGATCTACAAGTTTTCCATCTTCAACAAGATCAAGTGAATTTGAGTTTCCAATTGGAGTACTTATACTCTTAGTGTTGTCATATCCATGCTTTTTAAAAATATATTTAATATACTTATATTGGGATATATATATTTCTTATCGTTTTTGATAAATTTGAAAACCAAGGAAAAATGTTAACTCACCCATCATACTCAATTCAAACTCAAATTTAAATAGATCTACAATGTAATCAGTTAATGATTGCTGAGTTGAACCAAATATAATGTCATCAATATAAATTTGATCAATAAAAACATTTTTCCTATCTTTATTTATAAAAAGGGTAGGATAAGCATTTCCTTTAACATAATTATTTTGAATCAAAAATCAAGTAAGTCTATCATACTAAATCTTGAGGGTCTTGTTAAGTCTATACAAGGCTTTGGAAAGTTGGTAAACATGTTCAGAATGTTTTGTATCTTCAAAACCAAGAGGTTATTCAAAAAAAACATCCTCTTGAACATAACCATTAAGAAAATCACATTTAACATCCATTTGAAAAAGATTGAAATTGAAGAATGCTACAAAGGCAAGTAGAATATGAATAGATTCAAGTATAGCTACCGAAGCATAGGTTTCTTCATAATCTATTCCTTCTTGTTGATTATAGCCTTTAGCAACTAATCTATATTTATTTCTTATAATTATTCCATTTTCAACACATTTATTTCTGAAGACCCATCTTACTCCAATAACAGAAGTTTTCTTTAGGCCTTTCAACCAAGGTCCCGACTTTATTCCTTTAGAATTCATTTAACTCATCTTGCATAGCTTTTATCCAATCATTGTCACCTAAATATTCATCAGTTATTTTTTGTTCTAATTGGGAAATAAATGATAGATGTTATACTTCATTCCTTAAGGAACACCTAGTCCTTATAGGTTTATTTACATCACCAATGATAATATCACTAGGATTACTCTTAAGAAAAATCTAATTTGGGTTTTTTTAAAACTTGTTCATCAATATAGGGTGGGAAGTCTTTTGGGGTAAATGTTTCCGAAATACTTTCTTAAAAATTTTCATTATAATAAGGATCTTCTATCAAAGGTTGATAATAAGTTTTTGAAAACACATTAGAAGATGTTGGTTGATGTTTTTTGAAAACAAAAACATCAATTTCATCAAATTTTACTTGTAATGTTTCATCAACAGTACAAGTATTTTTATTGAAAACTCTATAAACCTTAGAAGTTGTGGAGTAGCCTAATAAAATTCCTTCAAAATATTTTAGTGCGAATTTGTGTAAATTATCATTAGTATTCAAAATGAATACCTTGCAATCAAAAACCTTGAAGTAGGAAAGTCTAGGTTTTCTACCATTCCATAACTTATAAAGAGTTTTATTAAGAAAAAGTATAATAAAAACAAGATTTATAGTATAAAAAACAGTACTTATAGCTTCAGTCCAAAAATGTTTAGCTACTGAATATTCACTCAACATGGTTCTTGTTATCTCCTAAATAATTATATTTATTCTTTCAAGAACACCATCTGGTTGAGGTGTTCTGGGTGCTAAGAAGTTATGGGTAATGCCTTTTCTACTACAAAATGTTTCAAAAATAGAATTTTGAAATTCTCATCCCCGATCATTATGAATAATTATCAAAGGAAAGTTTTTCTAATTTTTATCATGGTCTGTAAAATTTTTGAAATAAGAAAAAGATTTATATTTCTTTGTTAGAAAATATACGCATGTAAATCTTGTGTAATCATTAACTAAGTCAAGTACAAAATATTTTCCTCCGATGCTTTCATTTTTTGTTGTATCAAAAAGATCTGTATGCACCAACTATAATGCATCAATGGTTGAGACTTCACCAATAGATTTAAAACATGATTTATGTTTCTTTCCATATTCACAAGGATCACAAACGTTGGAAGAATCAAATCTATGTTCTGGTAGATCCTTAACTAATCTTTTCTTGGGGAGTTTTTATAGGTTCCAAAGGTTATAATGTCCTAGCCTTTTATGCCACAATCAAGAATGATCTTCCATTACACTAAGGCAAGGTAGATCTTAGCACCTATGTTCTTGTATGTTTAGTGTGTAAACATTCTGTTGATTATTGATAGAAATAATAAAATCTTCATTGGAATGGTGTAATAATCACTTGTCATTCCGAAAATTCACAATGTAAACTCCATCACATAATTGACTTATGCTATTGATGTTTTGTTTAAGACCTTTAACAAATAAAACATTTGAAATCAAAGTTTTTCCAAGATGAAAAATGTTACCTATACCTATAATTTCTCCTTTATAATTATCTCTGAAAGTTACTTTTCCTCCTTTTGTCTAGATAATCTATTAAAAGATGTATTTGTTACTAGTCATATACCGGGAACATCCACTATCCATGTACCATGTGTTGTTGTTTGTACATTCTTTATTTTCCTAAAAATTAGAGTGTTAGACTTCCAGAATCCAAACCATCTTGGATCTGGGGTTAGACAATAAAATTTAGGGTATCCACATTTGTTTAAAAAATAAGGTTTATGAAACCCAAGGGATTGATCATTATTTAATGAACAATTCTTCTTCCAATTCCCACCAATTTTACATTTAGTGCAAGAAGGGGCTCTTGATGGAAGAAAATAGTTATTTTTGAAACCAGGTTTTCTGTGAGTATAACATACTCCAGATGTATTTCCTTGTGGTCTGATTTGGGAATACATCTTGTCAAAATTTTCTTTACATGTAGTAAAGATGGAATGAACATTCATATGGGAATATATTTTGGATTTTAGTCTAATGACTAAATTCCTATCCTCAGGAATTATTTCCTTAGAGTTATATTTTTCCTAAAAAACATTTATTTTTTAAATAGCATTCTTAAGATCATTAGAACATTTTTCCATTTCAGAATTTAATTCTTTAAAGTCTTTATAAAGTCTTTCTAGGAGCTTATATTTATCTTCAAGATCTCTAGAGAGTTCTGAAATCTCTTTTGAAAGAAAAACTTCTCTAGTATTTTCCATGTCTAGTTTCTTGGAAATTTTGTCATTTTTTTTGGTTCTAACAACATAGAAAATATATATAACTCTTCATAAAAAGTTATTTCTTCATTATCTGAAGATGACGTATCTTTATCAGATGTAATATCATTATAATAATAATTCATATCAAGAGATAAATTTGTTAAAGCCTCGGTAGATCTTGCCTTGGCCATAAGACATGTATTTGGGAAATAAGTAGTAGCAATGAATTAGACATTTTTCTATGCTAAATATTCATATTCAGTAGATTCACTTCTCGTAGAGTCTCCACAACTAGTACTCCAAGTGTCGTTTTCTTTAAGACTTTTCTTCTCTTTATCATCATCAGAATTACTATTTTTATTCCAAACAAAAGGAAGAGAAAAAAATTGAAAAAGGCTACAGAGGCCAGAAATAATAGGGGGTGAGGGTATCTCCCCAAATCAGGTTCACCCCCTCTGGTTTAAATTGAGAAACATTAGATAGACACATGACCAGATCACTGGGTGTTACACCCCAGGTAAATAAAGAATATGAAATTTTCATATTTATCCATATTTGTGAATAAAATATTAATATGAATTTAAAGGGGATGCTATGCTCTATGGCGTACCCAACATGCAACAACGAGTTTCTTGGGAATCTTACGTTGCACTCTAATAATAAAATAATATTATTTTAAATGGTAGTTAACATGTAGCCATTGTATTGGAGGTAATGGATAGAAATAACCAAAATATGATTATATATGTTTTTAAATGTTTTTACATTTATCCAATAAAAGATAAAGGCTTAAAATACGGAAAGAATTCAATTTTAGGCGTATATGCCATAGTTTTCACTAAAAGTTCACTTATCGCCTTTTGATGGTGAACCGTCATTAAATATAGTTTTTTTCACTCTTATACATTCTATTAGACCAAAATAAAACTCTTCTTAATAATTGGGACATCAAAATTTACTTTGTGTAAATTTTTGGTATCTTTCCGATAAAGTTCAATTTTTTAATGAATAGTGTAAAATGTGGTATTTTAATTCAAATCCTATTTTTAATCTAATTTATTTAAATGATTAGATTATATTTTGAATTGTTTTTAAAGTTAAATTAGAATATATTTTTACCATTAAATCCAATAGTGGTCGTTGGAATTAATTTCACTTTGAAATCAGACTTAAACTACTGTCAATCTTTTGATACTTATTGTGTCATAAAAACACGCTATTTGCTCTGGCAGCGGGAATTAATTATTAAATTAATTAATGTGAATTATATGTTTTGAATTTTTTAAAATAGACTCCATTTTTTAATTCGAAATATCAAATATAGCTTAGGGTGAGTTTTTGAGATTTTTCTGAAAAACTTCAATTTTTGATGAATAGTGAAACCACTAAGTGGTACTTATAAAAACTGATTTTTCCGTTTAAATGAAATTTTTCCATCATTGTGTTTTGAATTTCAAAAATCCGACATACATGGTTGTAATTAAGAAGTAAAATGTGGTTCAATGGGATAAAAAAAAATTTGGTGAATAGTAACTCATTAAGTTTTTAATCACGATTAGAGGTAATTAGTGTAGTTTATGGTAAGAATAATGTTTTAATAAACTGAAATGACCTAGAAACATGTCCTACCCTCATTGGATGTGTCATGGCCGACCAAGACAATCCATGGGTCAACTTGGGGACCCCATGGAGCCACTTTGGTTGGGAAATGACATAAATATCTTTTTATTTAATGTTAAAGTAAAAATGACACAAACATGAGATGTTTTACTAAAAAAAAATTTACATGGGGTTATACAAGTCATATTTTTTACTATAAATAGTAATTAGAAAGATAAAAATATTTCCTACATCATAGTATTTTTTTTATAATTTTTAGACATTAAATAAATTAAATTATTTATGACATCATGATGATGCAGCGATGACCTCATTATTTAACGATTTAAATAAAATGGAATGATAATGTAATATCTAAGACATACACATGTCCAACACCTATTGGATGAGTGGATTTCGAACCCTTATCACCTTATCATAGAAATAAATCAATGTGGGACCTTTAAAATCCGAAAATATTTTGAAAATAAAGTAACATTTTGTAACTTTACAAGAGTTCCCCTCCTCTCCTCTTATAAAAGGCCCCCACCTCTACCTCCTTACCCAAACTCCCAAAGCCTTTGGCTCGGCCAACACCTGCCCATTTTGTCTCCCCACTTCCCTCTATTACTCCTTGAAGCCTCACATTGGGCATAAGTCTTCCCAAGGAAGCCTTTGAGCTCAAACCAAAGGGAGTTACCCGATTTTAAGGTAATGTCTTCAATTGTGTCCTTTTGTTTTATTTTGCTTCTCCAACCACCTAAACTCTTTATATTCATTTATTTTGTAACAAATCCATTATATTAAATATGCTATGATGTTTTTATAACAAATATTCGAGCTACACTTACACACACCTACATCTAATGGTTAAAGAACATACTGTTTCCGTGGATGACAAATTTATGCCTCCCGAAACGATGATTGTTCAACATTCTTCTAACACCATAAAAGGTGGCCATTAAGATGACACTATATTTATATATGATATCTAATATGTTTATGTTTTACTTAAGCTTCTGTATTTTTCATTTATGGCGTACCTTTATGGTTTCCATTATGGATAAAGGAGATATCTTCATTTAAGGAAGTGCGGACTACCGCCCCCTCAAAGTGATTTGATTCGTTAATACCATATGTGGTATGTATAAAGGATATATTTAATGATATTATATATGATACCATACTGGAATTAAAATACTATTATGTATCATTATGTTTTAATTCCATTAAATGGAAATAGAAATGGAAGTAGCGTTCATGCGTACGTACGGCTTACCGTCTCCATGAACGGTACATTTCATTTCTTATCTCAAAATGTTATGTAATATTATAAGTACATATATATAATGGATATATATGTAATATATTACATCTAAATTGTGGATATAATTCTATAATTATAACATATATATATCTCTCTCATTTTGTTTTAATTCCATTAATATGACAAAAAAATGAAAGTAGCGTTCATGCGTACGTACGACCTACCGTCTCCATGAATGGTGCTTTTCGTTTTTTATCTCCAAATGATATGGAATAGTATGAAATAAATATTTACTGGATATATATGATATTTTAATCATTAATACTATTCTGGAAATTATTTACTTATAACTACATGGGCAATCTTTTTTCAAACAAGTTCATTTTTGACTCATGTACCAAACATCGGCAAAAACGTCTGATATGAACTAACATTATTAAACAATTATTATAACATTATAATATGTGATATGAACTGAATAATAATATCTAAAGGAGGTACTTAGGCAATTATTAATTGACCAAAGTTTATTATTCAGGAATATAAAGAAACGAACAAGACAAGTTGGACTTGAGGTAAGTGATCCTACTCCTCTCTTTCTTTTTAAGTAAACTCTTTTATGTCATTCCTTCTAAGCTAATATTTCTCGTTATTGGGATGTTCTTTTATATTAAACTTACTGTAATTTTTATGTTCATATGATGAGAGACCCTATTCTCTCTCATCAAGCCATTTTGGAAGTTTTGAGTGGCGCCGTTAGGCTGCCGAATTTTCGTAAGAGATCTAACCTCTCTCTTTCTCTTTATGTACTCTCCTTTATG
This sequence comes from Viscum album, assembly GCA_963277665.1. Classification (NCBI taxonomy): domain Eukaryota; kingdom Viridiplantae; phylum Streptophyta; class Magnoliopsida; order Santalales; family Viscaceae; genus Viscum; species Viscum album. Next base: position 2,126,822,421 of record OY728140.1, read on the forward strand.
TCACTTCTTTTAAGCTCCTATTGTTTATGATGGGGGATGTTATTTTATATTCCTCTTGCTTTAAATTTTATTTTACTGTTATGATATACCCTATTTGATCTCATCAATCCATTTTTGGAAGTTTTAAGTGGCGCTGTTAGGATGCCGAGTTTTCATAAGGGATTTTTCATCTCACTTTTATTCCTGTGAGATTTATGCTAAATTTTCCACAATTTCTTTTGAGTGGTGTATTTACTGACCATTATTTTACTCATTGTGTAATATTCATTCATTTATGAGTATTTACATCAATTTTGTATTGTCCTTCTTTCACAGGGCGTATGTTTCGAAAGATACCCATGTTGGTAAGGGAACCTTTCACCCTCCTCTTTTTAAAAGACTTATTTTGTTATGTCTTTTAATTCACATAATATTATTTTGGGATAAGTTCTTATATATCCTTATTGATGTAAATTTTATGTCCATGTGATGAGATCCCCTTTTTATCTCTCATCAACTCTTTTTCTAAATTTTGAAGTGACGCCGTTAGGCTGTCTAATTTTTGCAAGAGAACTTCTTAACCCAATTTCGATTCTTTGGGATAATCTTGTACACCTTTAATATGTCTTTATATGATTATGTGTGAATGTCCTATGATTTTTTTACACTTAATACCCACTTATATTTCGTGTATTAAATTTTTCACACATAGTTATGTAACTGATTTATCCTTAATTCAAGGATATCGTCTTTGTATGGGACTTCGTCTCAATCTCCTTTCATTGAGGCATATTTTGTTTTATACACAACCATCTTTTATATGGTGTATAAACCCCTTTGACTTTTATGTTTATTCAAAAGGAATATTTTTTATACGAAGCGTTTACTAAATGACAAAAGGGAATGTTTTTGTCGTCCGTATGCGGCGTCAATGACTTCTCCGCCGCCGTGACCATTATTTGAGTTTAGGCTTCCTCTACAAGCCATACCTTCTTTTTAAAAGAAAAATAAATACCATGTTTTACTTTTCTTTTATTTTGGTATTGAAAATGGTTTTCATAATGTTTTTATATCAATGTGTTGTATTGATATCTTGTGATTGAAAGGTGAAAATGGTATGTTTCCTTTATGCATGTTTTATGTGATACGATTATGTTGAGGTTCTTGGGCATTATTACGAAGATGGGTGGTTCCATGATAAAATAAGGGCAGGTGATCCCAATATAGCTCTCCAATGCATTGGGTAATGCGAAGCAGTGAAACGTTAAGGTTTCTCCAAAGAGATTTCGGGAATATACAGTGATGGGTATTCCAAACGTAACCAAGATGGTTAATCCCTATATAAGAATGTTATGAATGCCTCAAGTTACCTTTATGTCTTATGTTTTCAATGGTTTATTCATGATTTGATGAGGTATGTTAATGTGCCTATGTTTTATGGGTAAAGTATGATTTCATTCTTATGTATATATGAACTCATGTTTCCTTTCCATATTTTTATAACCCTTACTGAGCTTTTATGCTCATCCCAAGTTTTTGAAATGTTTTTCACAGGTCAAGGGAAAGGTACATGATGTTATGATAGTGTCAAGGATGTTTCTAAAAAGAATCCATGTTTTATTTTAAATATGTTTCCGTTGATGGGAAGAATGAATACTGCCTTTTATGTAACCACTTTGTTTAAATGTGGAATGTAATGCAAGTTTCATGATCTAATTCTCTAAAACTCTAAACCTGAAAAGATCCTCAATGTGTAATATTGTAATAACTCAATATTAAGTAAGGTTTATGGCTGGGGACTTATAGTTGGTATCAAAGGACGGTTTAGATAAATTTATAGGTTAGGGTATTCTTTAAGCACAAGTGACATTACCATAATGGTTAAGATTTCAGAAAGAGTCCTAGTTTTAGATAAAGTGAATGAGTAAGTATATCTTAGTGTTTAACTTCCTCATTAGTACATGATAGTTTTGTTGATATACTCACACTGACATTTTTGTTTTTAGTGAATGGATAGATCTAGCAGGAAGCAAAGTGACAATAGTGGTTCTCTGATTAAGAGACTGGATGAAATGGGGTATTCAATGAGGAAACTCATGGTTGTTCTAAACCAACTATTAAGGAGTCATGATCAACCAATTGAACCTTGGTATGATCTGTAATGAATCATGTATGAGATGACCAATCGATGTGGAAGTTCAGGTAATAATTATAAAGGTAACCATTAGATTTTATATGATCCTTACTTTTGAGGTAATTATGGGTTATTATATGTTATGATGGAAAATGAAAAGCATGAGATAGAATTGAGGTTAAAATATGTTATGATTATTTTTGAAGATTTTATCTCTTTTTGGGGAATTTTTTAGGAATTATATAGTTTTGTAAAAAGGACAACACGCAGACCGTGTGACAACCCGTCGCGTCGGACAAAGCTACGGGAATCGAACCCACAACCAAAGTGCGACTGGTATTTATCACCTACCACTGAACTACGTGAAGTCCCTGGTTAGTTTGACTGATTCTTTTTAGTTAGATGATTTTATGAATTAAGAGTAAGTTAATTTTGGGTTATTTATGAAAATGATTAACCTATCATGGAGGATATGTGATTAGGTTAATTACTTTTCAATACGATACTTTAGGAGCAACTGATGTTGTTTGGAGATAAATGTTTCAAATTAACTTGGAAGACTATTTGACTAAATCCTTCAAATATTTGGGTTTCAATCTTAGATTGGTTTACTTTGAAGAATTTTGTGGACAAATTGTTTATTGGATGGTCCTCATTGAACTTTGGGTTTTGTTGAACAAATTTTGGAGATTAAGCATAGATTTTCTTTTTAAAGGGTTATCCTTTTCTGGATTATCTGACCTTTTACTAACCTTTTTGGTTTTTGTTTTGGTTAAAGCCTAAAGACATGGGAATTATATAGTTCTCTTTGTTGGATTAGGCGATTCTCTAGAAGTTTATTATAGTACTCTTAATGCGAACTAGTCTCCCTAAATACTCTTTTTTTGGAAAAAATATGAGTCTGATTAAGGAATCTAGTAAAAGTTGAAAGTCAACATGATAAGTGATTATGTTTCATTATGAATAAATTCCTCAATAAAAAGTAACTTAAAACAAAAATGTTGTCTATTAACTTTTCCTACTGGGGAATCGATTACCGTTTAACCCATCACAAGTTGGTGATTTTCTTATGGTTAACTTTCTCCTAGACATGTTTACTATCACTCTCCCTCAAGAACATGACCCTTTACTTTTTCTTCCATGTCCATGTTTTTCTACATGGAATCCTAGTATGGGTTAACTCGGGTGACCTCTGTACTTATCTTCCTTTATTTTAAAGTGATTGTTTTACCGACTCTTGTTCCGATGTGGGGCTTTCAAGGATGTTTCCAAGCTCAATTTTAAAAAATGCGAGGACACAATTCCCAAAAGGGGGGAAGGATGTAACACCCCAAGTAAATAAAGAATATGAAATTTTCATATTTATCCATACTTGTGAATAAAATATTAATATTACTTTAAAGGGGATGCTATGCTCGATGGCGTACCCAACACACAACAACGAGTTTCTTGGGAATCTTACGTTGCACTCTAATAATAAAATAATATTATTTTAAATAGTAGTTAACATTTAGCCGTTGTATTGGAGGGAATGGATATAAATAACTAAAATATGATTATATATGTTTTTAAATGTTTTTTACATTTATCCAATAAAAGATAAAGGCTTAAAATACGGAAAGAATTCAATTTTAGGCGTATATGCCCTAGTTTTCACTAAAGGTTCACTTATCACCTTTTGATGGCGAACTGTCATTAAATATAGTTTTGTTCACTCTTATAAATTCTATTAGACCAAAATAAAACTCTTCATAATAATTGGGACATAAAAATTTACTTTGTGTAAATTTTTGGTATCTTTCCGATAAAGTTCATTTTTTTAATGAATAGTGTAAAATGTTGTATTTTAATTCAAAACCACTTTTTAATCTAATTTATTTATATGATAAGATTATCTTTTTAATTGGTTTTAAAGTGAAATTAGAATATATTTTTACCATTAAATCCAATAGTGGTCGTTGGAATTAATTTCACTTTGAAATCAGACTTAAACTAGTGTCAATCTTTTGATACTTATTGTTTCAAAAAAACACGCTATTTGCTCTGGCAGCTGGAATTAATTATTAAATTAATTAATGTGACTTATATGTTTTGAATTTTTTAAAATAGACTTCATTTTTGAATTCAAAATATCAAATATAGATTAGGGTGAATTTTTGGGATTTTTCTGAAAAACTTCAATTTTTGATGAATAGTGAAACCACTAAGTGGTACTTATAAAAACTGATTTTTCCGTTTAAATGATATTTTTCCATCTTTGTGTTTTGAATTTCAAAAATATGACATACATGGTTGTAATTAAGAAGTAAAATGTGGTTCAAGGGGATAAAAATAATTTTTTGGTGAATAGTAACTTATTAAGTTTTTAATCGCGATTAGAGGTAATTAGTGTAGTTTATGGTAAGAATAATGTTTTAATAAAATGAAATGACCTAGAAACATGTACTACCCTCATTTTATGTGTCATGGAAGACCAAGACAATCCATGGGTCAACTTGGGGACCCCATGGAGCCACTTTGGTTGGGAAATGACATAAATATCTTTTTATTTAATGTTAAAGTAAAAATGACACAAACATGAGATGTTTTACTAAAACAATTTTTACATGGGGTTATACAAGTCATATTTTTGAATATAAATAGTAATTAGTAATATAAAAATATTTCCTACATCATAGTATTTTTTTTATAATTTTTAGACATTAAATAAATTAAATTATTTATGACATCATGATGATGAAGCGATGACCTCAATATTTAACGATTTAAATAAAATGGAAAGATAATGTAATATCTAAGACCTACACATGTCCAAAACATATTGGATGACTGTATTTAGAACCCTTATCACCTTATCCTAGAAATACATCAATGTGGGACCTTTAAAATCCGAAACTCTTTTGAAAATAAAGTAACATTTTGTAACTTTACAAGAGTGCCCCTCCTCTCCTCTTATAAAAGGCCCCCACCTCTACCTCCTTACCCACACTCCCAAAGCCTTTGTCTCGGCCAAAACCTGCCCATTCTATCTCTCCACTTCCCTCTATTACTCCTTGAATCCTCACATTAGGCATAAGTCTTCCCAAGGAAGCCTTTGAGCTCAAACCAATGGGAGTTACACGATTTTAAGGTAATGTCTTCACTTGTGTCCTTTTGTTTTATTTTGCTTCTACAACCCACTAAACTCTTTTTATTCATTTATTTTGTAACAAATCCAGTATCTTAAATATACTAGGATGTTTTTATAACAATTATTAGAGCTAAACTTACACACACCTACATCTAATGGTGAAAGAACATACTGTTTCCGTGGATGGCGAATTTCTGCCTCCCGAAACGATGATTGTTCAACATTCTTCTAACACCTTAAAATGTGGCCATTAAGATGACACTATATTTATATATGATATCTAATATTTTTATGTTTTACTTAAGCTTCTTTATTTTTCATTTATGTCATACCTTTATGGTTTCCATTATGGGTAAACGCGATATCTTTATTTAAGGAAGTGCGGACTACCGCCCCCTCAAAGTGATTTGATTCGTTAATACCATATGTGGTATGTATAAAGGATATATTTAATGATATTATATATGATACCATATTGGAATTAAAATACTATTATGTATCATTATGTTTTAATTCCATTAAATATGAAATAGAAATGGAAGTAGCGTTCATGCATACGTACGGCTTACCGTCTCCATGGATGGTACATTTCATTTCTTATCTCAAAATGTTATGTAATATTATAAGTACATATATATAATGGATATATATGTAATATATTACATCTAAATTATATATATAATTATATAATTATAACATATGTATATCTCTCTCATTTTGTTTTAATTCCATTAATATGACAAAAAAAATGAAAGTAGCGTTCATGCGTACGTACGGCCTACCGTCTCCATGAATGGTGCTTTTCGTTTTTTATATCGAAATGATATGGAATAGTATTAAATGAATATTTACTGGATATATATGATATTTTAATCATTAATACTATTCTGGAAATTATTTATTTATAACTACATGGGAAATATTTTTTCAAACAAGTTCATTTTTGACTCATGTACCAAACATCGGCAAAAACGTCTGATATGAACTAACATTATTAAACAATTATTATAACATTATAATATGTGATATGAACTGAATAATAATATCTAAAGGAGGTACTTAGGCAATTATTAATTGACCAAAGTTTATTATTCAGGAATATAATGAAACGAACAAGACAAGTTGGACTTGAGGTAAGGGATCCTACTCCTCTCTTTCTTTTTAAGTACACTCTTTTATGTCATTCCTTCTAAGCTCATCTTTCTTGTTATTGGGATGTTATTTTATATTAATCTTACTGTAATTTTTATGTTCATATGATGAGAGACCCTATTCTCTCTCATTAATCCATTTTGGAAGTTTTGAGTGGCGCCGTTAGGCTGCCGAATTTTCGTAAGAGATCTAACCTCTCTCTTTCTCTTTAAGTACTATCCTTTATGTCACTTCTTTTAATCTTCTCTTGGTTATGATGGGGGATGTTATTTTATATTCATCTTGATTTAAATTTTATTGTAATGTGATGAGATACCCTATTTTATCTCATCAATCCTTTTTTGGAAGTTTTAAGTGGCGCCGTTAGGCTGCCGAGTTTTCGTAAGGGATTTTTCATCTCACTTTTATTCCCGTGAGATTTATGCTACATTTGCCACAATTTCTTTTGAGTGGTGTATGTACTGACCATTATTTTACTCATTGTGTAATATTATTTCATTTATGAGTATTTACATCAAGTTTGTATTGTCCTTCTTTCACGGGGCGTATGTTTCGAAAGATACCCATGTCGGTAAGGGAACCATTCACCCTCCTCTTTTTAAAAGACTTATTTTGTTATGTCTTTTAATTCACATAATATTATTTTGGGATATGTTATTATATATCCTTATTGATGTAAATTTTATGTCCAAGTGATGAGATTCCCTTTTTATCTCTCATCAACTCTTTTTCTGAATTTTGAAGTGACGCTGTTAGGCTGTCTAATTTTTGCAAGGGAACTTCTTAACCCAATTTCGAATCTTTGGGATAAACTTGTACACCTTGAATATGTCGTTATATGATTATGTGTGAATGTCCTCTGATTTTTTTACACTTAATACCCACTTATATTTCGTCTATTCATTTGTCACACATAGTTATGTAACTGATTTATCCTTAATCCAAGGACACCGTCTTTGTATGGGACTTCGTCTCAATCTCCTTTCATTGAGGATTATTTTGTTTTATACACAACCTTCTTTTATTTGGTGTATAAACCCATTTGACTTTTACATTTATTCAAAAGGAATATTCTTTATACGAAGCATTTACTAATCGACAAAAGGGAATGTTTTTGTCGTATGTATGCGGCGACAATGACTTCTCCGCCACCGTGACCATTATTTGAGTTTCGTCTTCCTCTACAAGCCATAACTTCTTTTTAAAGGAAAAATAAATACCATGTTTTACTTTTATTTTATTTTGGTATTGAAAATGGTTTTCATAATGTTTTTATATCAATGTGTTGTATTGATATCTTTTGATTGAAAGGTGGAAATGTTATGTTTCCTTTATGCATGTTTTATGTGATAAGATTATGTTGAGGTTTTTGGGCATTATTATGAAGATGGGTGGTTCCGTGATAAACTAAGGGTGGGTGAGCCCGATATAGCTCTCCAATGCATTGGGTAATGCGAAGGAGTGAAACATTAAGGTTTCTCCGAAGAGATTTAGGGAATATACTGTGATGGGTATTCCAAACGCAACCAAGAGGGTTACTCCCTACATAAGAATGTTATGAATGCCTCAAGTTACCTTTATGTATTATGATTTCTATGATTTATTCATGATTTGATGAGGTATGTTAAAGTGCCTATGTTTTATGGGTAAAGTATGATTTCATTCTTATGTATATATGAACTCATGTTTCCTTTCCATATTTTTATAACCCTTACTGAGCTTTTTATGCTCATCCCAAGTTTTTGAAATGTTTTTCACAGGTCAAGGGAAAGGTACATGATGTGATGATAGTGTCAAGGATGTGTAAAGAAAGAATCCATGTTTTATTTTAAATATGTTTCCGTTGATGGGAAGAATGAATACTGTCGTTTATGTAACCACTTTGTTTAAATGTGGAATGTAATGCAAGTTTCATGATCTAATTATCTAAAACTCTAAACCTGAAAAGATCCTCAATGTGTAATCTTGTAATAACTCAAGATTAAGTAAGGTTTAAGGCAGGGGCCTTATACTGGGGGATGCTAGCAAGGCCAAGTGATCCACCACCTTGTTCCCCTCTCTCCAAGTGTGGGTGACACTAGTGCTTCTGTTAAGGAGAGATTTGTATTTTTTGATGGTATATGTTATTGACCATGGTGTATTACCTTTGTAATGAATAGAATCATGAATTATCATGGAATCAGTTTCCACTTGAGCAATATAAATCTCCCTCTACCTATAAATGGTGATTCCCTTAAGGATAGAATTATCCTCTACCTGCATGGAATTGCCGCTCCCATAATGCGCCATGAAGGCTAGGATCACACTTCCAATGGAATCCCAAACCACCCCTCCACCATGCATCCCACCATGGATACAAGAACCGTCTATATTCAATTTCAGTCCAACTTCAGGAGGAATCCACCGTACCCATTTCTCCTGTAGTCTAGCTCATGTCTGCTGGTCTGCAGCTTGAAGTGAGCGCATCACCCGAATGGATGGGGCCTCTTTCCAATTTCCATCAAGTAAAAACATACCTGCCAAGATGCACATTACTCTGGTTATCACAGCTCTTCCCGTGGATTCAAATCCCTCAAACCTGGCCCGATTTTGTGCTTTCCAAATGAACCAGCAGCCGACGTTAAATATAATCGATCTTTTCATTTCTTTCATTCCATGTACCATCAACTCCGTGATACCAACACTCCATTAAGCCATCATAGCGTGTAACTTGTGAGTCATACCCTGTGACTTCTCCAATGAAAACCCATACATGGTGGGCCCAGTCCCCTTCAAAGAAAATACGGTTAATAGTTTCTTCACACATGTTCATACAGCAATGGCAACATGAATCCATGCCGATGCTGAGATGTTTGATATTGTCATCGGAGGTCAGTGCTCGATTTTGGATCCTCCAGGAGAGGAAATTATACTTTGTAGGTATCCTGCTACACCAAGACATACCATTCCACCCTTCCTGTTGTCCCAGTGGCGTGATGATCCTACAAAAATCCTTCGAATTAAACTTCCCCATAGTAGAATGAGTGAAGACACATTGATCCCACTTTGAGTTGATGAGGACAGAATCGAAGACCTCATGCTGAGGTGTGTCCAGAATTTCTTTGAAGAATGAAAGATACTGTGCCGCCTCCTTAAAGGTGATCATTGGGGCTAGACATCCTGGGTAACCAAGGATCCTTCCCGACCAATTATAATTCAAGAAAAAATTATTTACCACCCCAATTATCATTTTAGAATGGTGGAGAAGTATTGGAATCATGCTGCAAACTGAAGACCATAAGGGGGATCCACTTTCCGCTGAGAATTAATTAATTCCTCTATACCTAAGAGACATAATAACCCCCCCCCAGAGTAATTTATTAGATTACCTCCCAAGCTAATCTCTCATGCATGCAATGGATTGTGGTTTCTAAGATTTTAACATTAATCCCTCCTTCCAAGACAGGCTGAGCCATATTACCACAAGAGACCCAATGTCTCTTCCCCTATAAAGACGCATCACAAATGAAACGATCAAGAAGCTTATCAATAGACCTAATAACCCCATTTGGTACATTGGTGGCTGAGAGCGCATGAACTGGTATGGCCGAAAGGACACTATTTACTTGAGATATATGGCCCCCAAAGGATAAATAGTGATTTTTCCAATTCAATATACGCCCTGAAATTATACTCATAACACGATCAAATTCACTAATACACATTATTCCTAGAGACATAGGAGTACCAAAATACTCTATGGGAAATGTACCACACCTCATACCCAGCATTGTCCCCAGATTAGTCACCCTGTTCATATTACATGTTTTGGACACATAGAATTCACTCTTCTCCTTATTGATAATTTGGCCACTCCAGTGGCCATATATCTCAACTATCTTGTCAATTCCCTACATATATTTCCTCCCTGTGTTGATGAAAATTATTGTATCATCTGCAAAAATCAAGTGAGATATAAGCGGTAGGATCAACTTCCTTTGGTAGGGAAGAATATCCGTGTTTGATTTCCCCCTATTGATCAACCCACTCAAGGTGTCCTGTATGAGGATAAAAATACTCATGGATAATGGATCACCTTGCGGAATCCCACGAACCGACATGAAGAAGCCGTGAGTATGCCCCATAAATGAAATAGCCATCCATTATGAGCTGAAACACCCGAATAAAATATCACAAGCCCAACTAGAAAAACCCATCTTCCTCAAAACCTTGTTAATAAAACCCCACTCAAGCCTTTCATATGACTTGTTCATATCCATATTGAATACTATATTAGACCCTCGAGTCTTAATGTTAATGGCTCTCAGAATCTTCTGAGCCAGCGCTCTGGCTCCCTGAATCAAGCGATCCTTCACAAACCTGTGCTGTTCTAGAGAAATCCACTGAGGGAGGCTCCCGGATGGCCCCCTGTTGATAATACTCACCAATATTTGATCAGGTAAGTTACACATACTCACTGACCGATAATGTAATAGGGATGAGGGTCCTTTATCTTTAGTAGGAGCACCAGAGTCATGGCATACGCTACTCGGGGCAGGCTTCCCCCTCTAAAAAAATCACAACTGACATAGGTGATATCCCCCTTGACCACCTCCCAAGAGCTCCTGTAGAAAGCACCAGTAAAGACATATGGGCCTAATGTACTATCTTGATTGAGGTTCACCATCTCCACATGGATCTCCTCCTCATCCGGGATACCTACCAACATATCATTATCCTGAGAAGAAACACTGGTCGTGATCCCCTCCCAAAACTGATCACCCCTAAAGGATATCCCTGAAGCATATTGGGATTCGGACCTGAAATAATATAATTAATGTAGGAAAATTCCAATTCTCCCAACACTTCCCTGTCATCAGTGAACGAGCCATCAACAAGTTTAAGGTTTGGTTTAACCACCCTCCGCCTCTCCCTTATGCATGGATGAAAAAATGTTTTGTTCTTATCATCGTACATCATCCATTTAATTATGGAGATTTCCCTCGACCTATGCTCCTGAATGAGGATCATAACTGCCATGGAATTATTCTTCTCAGAAATATCTTCGAAGATAGAATCATCCCAGGCCTCTTCAATGTTAGCCTCAAGACACTCAATCAATATTTTAAGCACATTTAGCTCATGATACAAGGGGGTAATGCTCCGAGCCAACAAATGTAGGGCCTGTTTGAGACATCTTAACTTGGAGTGCAAGGACAGCCAAGAATGACTTTGAATTGGTTCATACTAGCTCTTCCTCACTAGCTAATGATAACCTGGAAATGCCGAACATTAGCTCATGTACTTGAAGCTTTCTTGCATGGACTCCCTCCTGTTCAGAGTGAGAAAAAGTGGAGAGTGGTCGGAGACTCGTTGTGTCAATAGCTACACCTTTGTGTTTGAGAACATATAAATAGCTTGTACATTGTCTACACAATGGTCAAGCCTACTCTAGCAGTGGTTACCACCCCTTCTATTGTCACACCATGTGTATGGGTCACCTGAGCAGCCCAAATCTATCAGCCCATTGCCAGCAAAAAAACTGAGTAAAAGATCTGTTATCCCTCCTTGGGAATTCAACTCTCTCTTTATTCTCCTCATGATCCATTATTATATTGAAATCGCCTCCCAACACCCAAGGCTGATCCCCTAGGTTGAACTCATTTAATTACCTTCATAGCACCTCCCTCCTCTGTGCATCATAACTTTTATAAATGAATGACACAACTGTGGTGTCCCCTCCACATGACACTCTGGTTGTTAAATACTGATCCCCTGCCTATATCAGTTCCACTGTATCATATTTGTTCCAGAAAATCTAGATGTACCTGTTAACTAGTTTTGCATGCATAGATTCATTTAACTTAACCCTATGAGTAACCTCGATAATTTTAACTGAATTCTTCTTGTGCTCAATAATTGCAACAACCTTGATATTGTGTTTCTTCACATCCTAGGATATCAAGTTAGTTTTCACTCTTTCCCTAATACCTTGGGAGTTCCATATGAATATAGGAATCATGGAAACAAAACATTCCAAACTTTGGCATCAGGAAACCCGGTATTTGTCATGGTGGAAGCAGAGCACTCCCTAACCTGCCTCTTCCTCATGGCTGACCTTGTACACACACCCGAACCAGCATCTGATGGAACTGGGGAGGATAAAAGAAGCATTTCTGTCTAATTTGGAGCTTTCCCACTCACCTTTTGAATGGGAGACCGCTCCACAGAAACATGCCTTGTAGAGTACTGTTCACTTTCTAGATCTGATTCGACATTAATTTCTCTACTGCTCAGCATGCCAAGCGCGGGAGGAGGCCGCTCATGAGGGAGGACTCAAACTGCCTTGAACTCACTATTGGACATCCTCCTAGAGTCTTCTAAAAGAAACATAGCAAGGGTCCTGTCCTCCTGGACAGCATCCACCTTAGGAAGCTTCTCAACAAGGATTCAAGAAGCAAGTGCCTCAAGAAAAACCTGATATCCATTATCCAACACACTAAGAGGAACTTCAGGACAGATTCCAACAAGGCACCTATTAACAACATCTGGGATGATTGGTAAGCTCTTGCAGAAGAATCTAGGGGATCCATTCTGCAACCTGGCTAGCAGAAAACCAGATACTTGCAAGAAAGGGGAACATGACTCTTTGGGGAGACATCCGGAGCCTTGTAGGGCGCAAGGAAAACTAGGGGAGTTGGGTGAGCACGGACCGAGACGACGTTGTTCATCATCCCCCTAGAAAAGAAGTTCCTGGATTCTTGATGGTGACCACATTGACTATGTTTCCTGTATATCTAGACATAATTCCCCTGCAATAGGCAAGGCGGGTAGTACCTGGGAAAAATCAGAAAGACGATGTTCTGGCTTCATAAAATGGATTTCGGAACCTTTATGGAAAGCCTCTCCAAAATTGGAAAGGATAGATCCAAATCCACACAAATATGAGGCACCATCATCTCCTCGCCGCAGCGGGTTCTCGCATCCATGCAATGAAATCCACCCAGAATGCATGACTGAATAGTAACTTTCTTTGACATGGATCTAGTAACTCTTTCTGGAGTCTTGGCTTTCATATGATTTGATGTAGTTGTAAAAGAAACTCCGCCATTCCCATTATTCTTTTTGACATTATCTTCTTCTCTATTCATTCTAGTCTAGTGTTGAAGAATATTTCCAAAAAGCTAATCTAAGGAAATATGAGAGAATTTCTTGTTCTCATCAATTGTTTTCCTCTTTGATTCTCACACATTTGGCAAGATTTCTATGATCTTATCTACAAGTGCCTCATCATCCAAACCCTTTTCTCCCAAATAATGTAAGCTATTCACAATGGTCATGAACCTTTGATGAACTTTTCTTATGGGTTCTCCATAAGGAATGTTAAAGCCATGATATTCATCTCTCAAAATAGGTATTCTTGTCTTTATAACATTAAAATTTCCAAAATATGTGACTTCCAATTTCTTCTACATACTATTTCCAGCTTCACATGAAGATATTTGACTATAGATATTCCTTGTCATGGAAGATAGAAATGTATTTCTGACCATGAAATTAGCATGATATTCTGATTTCTACTAATTAGTAAAGGTTCTCAATTCCTTATCAGGAATCTTATAGTCTCTTGTCAGCATTAGGTAGTTATCTACTCTAGTGTTAATAACGAAATTCTTCATCCTGTCTATCGGTTACTCATAATCATTTCCATAAAAAATATGAGGTCTGGTAGGATTTATATTGTCAAATAAACTAATATTTATTCCTGTCATCTTAAATAAAATCTATCTTCAAAAACTTGTTAGTAATAAAGGTTTGTAAAAAAAAATATCCTAAGAAAGGAAAATATATAACTAGATTATTTCTAAGAAAATATGATTTCAAACTTTGTGAGTCCGAAAGTATGATTCCAAAAAAGTGAAGAAGAAGATGATTTCTCATATGAATCTATTGGTGAGATTAATTCAGATTGAACATATACACTGTAACAAATTGTAAGATTATTTAAGGGTTTGAGGTAATCTCTGTTGTACCTCTCGAACCCCTCGCGGTTTAATTTTCATGATCACAATCACCCTCTTATTTTACTAATCTTGTTTTAAGTGTTTTTGGATGATAGGCATGATTTCAGGTGGCCAAGGAAGCAACAAGGCAAAGTGGACTGAAATTCAGTCCACCGGCCAACCGATGGAAGAGCACCAGCCAGCCGATGGAGGCCTGGACAGAAGGCATCCTTCTGTCCAGACCACCGGCCAACCGGTGTCACACCAGCGGCCAGCCGGTGGCACCCAACCCAAACAGTGGAAGCTACTGCCTCATCACCGGCCAACCGGTGGCCTCAGCATCGGTCATCCGGTGGCACCTGCACAGAAGAGGAAGCTACTGCCTCACCACCGGCCAACCGGTGGCCTCAGCACCGGCCAGCCGGTGGAGCCTGAGCCCGAGCCCTCCTCCATTTTGCACACACCGGCCAACCGGTGGATCTGTACCGGTCAGCCGGTGGAGCCAGTCAAACTAGCCGTTGGGCTTTTGACCAGCCTGTCCACTTGCCTCCCAATGGCTCCGAAAGCCTCTCCAACGGCTCCAAAGGCCTCCAACGGCCATATGAGGGTTCCCCCTCTATAAATAAAGTACCTTGATCCCCCGGAAGCCTAAGGAACATAGTCGGAACTATTGAGAAGCCAACAG
Source organism: Viscum album (assembly GCA_963277665.1). Lineage (NCBI taxonomy): Eukaryota > Viridiplantae > Streptophyta > Magnoliopsida > Santalales > Viscaceae > Viscum > Viscum album. Next base: position 2,126,837,483 of record OY728140.1, read on the forward strand.
ACACATTTCCCATCATTTGGCGAACCTCCGGCGGATTCCTCCAAGGGAACCCCACTTGCTCCAACACACTTCCACATCCAAGGAGCACCTCCAAAGAAGATTGGGAGCACCCTTCATCAGCTCCATCAATCCATTGGCGACCAAGACTTCCCCATTACGGTTTTTATTGCTTTATTTATTTTGAGCATCATTTTGGGTTTGTTCCTACAAACCCCATCTCTTTCTCTCATCCTTTCTTTTGGGTTTTCACATCACCTTTAAGGTGTGAAGAGGCTAGTCAAGCCTTTCCTTTTAAAAGGCTTGAGTCAAAGGTGAGCTAGCCTTCACCCGTAAAAAGGCTAGTGGGTTTCTTGCTCAAACCATTAAAAAGCAAGCTGTAATAGGTGAGCTAGCCTTCACCTGTAAAAAGGATAGTGGGTTTCTTGCTACAACCATTAAAAAGAAAGCAGTAGAATCTCTCAACAGTTGAGTTGGGAGCGGAGACGTAGGCCGGGTTTTAGGCCGAACTCCGTTATCAATTCTTGTGTCTTGCCTCTTTATTTCCGCTGCACTTTCACTTTGATTTTTAATTTGTTAATCTTTGTTTAAAAGGCAATTCACCCCCCCTCTTTCCATCACTCCTTTCTTTCTCCGCCCAACAATCTCCTCTGATAAAAATTATAGTATCAATATTATACTATTTGTAGTATCGGAATAATGATGTAGATGTTCAAAATACAAGAGGGGGTGAATTGTATACTTTAAAAAAAATTAGTAACTTTTAAAGATGATAATGTTTAACAATGTTAAACAAGGTAAATTCACAACACCTCTTAGTTCTACTAACTAGGTTAATTCCAGAAATGTTGTTCTGAAAATGATGATCTAGAAATGTAGTTCTGGAAATGAAACTAGTTCAATAAACTAACTTGATTTCGTAAATGGGACTAGTTCAACAAACTAACTAGATTTTGGAAGTATTGTTCCGAAAAGAATGAGATTCTGGAAATGTAATTCCAGAAATGAAACTTAAAAAAAGATTACAAAAAAAGATTCTACCTTAAACCGTATAGAACCTTACTTAATCAGAGTACAATTATAATAAAGTATATGATAGTTATACTTTCCTCAATAACCAAAGTTATAGAGGAAAAAAACACGAAACATTACAAGTAACAATTATAGAAATCTTTTAACCCAAATAGTAGGGTATCCAACAACCTTGGATAATGGTCCATTGATTTATACTTTCAGGAAAGTCTGTCTTACCCAAAACCAGGTAAGCCCTCAATCTAAAGATCAATATCCTTCTTGGTATCCTCTCAAGCCCTCAATTTATAAGGAAATCGGAACCTCCATCTTCCAAACTCAGAAGCCCATGATCAACACGATCTGAATCTTCACAAAGCATGTCCGAAAAAGTTGTTCACACTCGAACAAGTTTTTTACAACATCCGCACGAACCAATGAGAATTGAAAGAGCCTCTACCTCTAGAAAAAACTTTAACTACATATAATCCCAAGAGTCATAGAACTGTGTCAAAAGTCAATCGTGCTGAGCTCGTTCAAATGAGATCCTATTTATAGTTACAACTTCAACGATTGTCTCCCTCCTCTAATGGTCATATTTTTCATTGAATTTCAGAGGGACTTGTATATGTGTCACTCAAACAATGGTTAGTAAGTAACAGAATGAATGACATCATTTTATAACATTAAACTATGGTAAGTAAAAATATGGTTTCTTAGCTAAAACCGTTTTTTTAAATCTAAGGAAAAATAGAGTTCATAATATAAGAAAATTATCCTTTGAAGACTATAATATAATAATATTTGGATTCTGTTTCTTATGAATTTGGAACCAGAACTCTTAAAGAATTCGGAGTCTGAACATAGAATGTTTAGAGTCTGAATTCAGATAATTCGGAACCTGAAATCAGAAAGTTTGGAGTCTGAATTCCTAGGATTCAGAATCTGAATTCAGATCCTGAAAATAGAATTCTCTATAACTAGGTATTTATAGGATTCCAACATTTAAGATGTGAAATTGATTTTTACACATAGAAATAAAATGATTTAGATTATGATATGAACAATTATATCATGGTATGTATAAATTTTTCTTGAGGAAGGAAAATTTTCCTTATCATGTAAAATCATAGGGAAAATGAAATTTGCCTTAAGATAGGATGTTTGTGATTTTTAAAAATTTCAGGAATGTAGATTTCATAAGGAAATATTAATGACTCAACAATATCCCCAATCATGAAGGAATGTAAAAATAAAAATGAAACCTTATTGACACAACATTATTTATTAGTTTAACTTCATGGGTCACTTCATCTAAGAGGAATGCGTGTCTGTGTATCAAGAGAAGGATTATGATGTTTTTTCTTGGAAGCATCCCAGGAATGTTTTCAATATCCACTGTTTATTTGGTATTGTTGGGCTATTATTAGAGCTATATCAAGGGATATCTCATTTTTGATAAACTCTTTAAAGATTGATAAATATGGGAATAATTTTTTAATAGTATGAATCATATGATAATTCCTTATATGAGTCAATGAATAATTTTACTACGACATCAATCTTGATCCTACCTGATCCATGTGAAGAGTATAAATTATTTTGTGATGCTTCTTGGATAGTTATCAAAACATTGTTGTTCTAGAGAGATCATTTTGTGGTGTATTGTTATTATAACATAAGACCACATGACTAAAAATACCCCTTGAATAACCTTGAGTTAGCTGCAATGGTTTATGATTTGAAATGTTTGTGACATTATATGTTAGGTGAAAAGTTTATGGTGTATACTGATTAAAATATATTAAAATATATCTTTCCATAGCATGAACTGAATCACTAGAACTAGTGGTTGGTTGATGGTATGAATTCATTCAATTTTTCAATAACATATGTGCTTGGGAAGGGAAAAAATGTTTCCCACACTTAATGAAGGAAAATCAGAGTCAAGAAAATACTAAATCTTGTGATGAGTGGAAGAAGGGGACTTTGTTGTATGAGATGTATGTTTTTGTTTAGGGGAGCCAATAATATATGATTCTCATATTAGTTTTAGTAGAGTCTACAATTTTGATCCATATTAGAGGCATGCATTATGAGGATACATGGAATTTTTCCATGTGGGGAAGCCTTGAAGGTGGGGAGTAACCTTCTGATTGTATTATAGATGACGACAAGATCATCTATTTTAAGAATTTAATATTTATGCCTTAAATTATGTAGGAAGAGAAAATTTGTAAATTCCATGACTCAAATTGGGTGGTGCATCTCAGTGTGACCAAAATTAACCATGAACAATAATGGATTTTTTTGCGGACAGGCATGAAAAAGGAGATTGTAGGGTTCATAAAACAATACTACACCAATCAATATCTGAAGGCCGAATATCAATGACCATGAGGTTTACTACAACATTTACTATTCCAAAATGGAAGTGGGATGACATTACCATGGAATTTATAGTGGGTCTCTTGAGGACAACTCAAAAGAATGACGATATTTGGGTGATTGTGGACCATTTGAAAAATGTAGAACACTCCACAATGATATGGGAGCCCTTATTAGTAGAGTATCTATGACAAATATATTCGCGAGTTAATCCATCTATAAGAGGTTCCATGGATCATTATATAAGACTATGACTCTCATTTTACATCACACTTCTATCAGGATCTATAGAAGCCTATTGGTACACAGGTTTTACTGAATATGGATTCCCACTAATAAATAGATGGGTTGTGTGAGTGTACAATATAAGTGCTAGAGGATGTGATTCGAGTGTGTATCCTAGAATTTGATGGGTCTTGGTAGAAGCAACTATGTTTGAGAAAGACTTCCTACAATAATAGTTATCAGTAAAATATTCTGATAGAACCATATAAGGATCCTTATGGTAGACCTTACAGATCATCACTATGTTGGAAATAGGAAAGTGATTCACAGTTGTTGGGACTGAGTCTCATTAAGGAGATGTCAGAGAAGGTTTATTTTATTTGAAATCATATAGATATATCTCATAACATATAGTCATCATGTTTTAACATATATATAAATTACATAAATTTTAAGAAATACATAAAATAGTATACAAATGAACTCCCAAGTAATGTATTAGTAGGGTGACTTTGGAGATATGTAAACATAAAATGACATACATACGTGAGATAAATTATTTCCCACTAGGTTATTCTTCACTAGAACCATTATCACACACATCCAAGACAATACATATATTCATAACCTAGTGATGGAATCATAAAAATTGGTGATCTCAGATTCTCAGTAATGGTAAATAAGCGAGATATGTTAGCACAAACATGATCATATGGATATGATAATGTAATCATGCAAATAGAATATCATACCAAGAATATAAATGGTAATAAATAACAATCATTACATAATTATTGGTAGTTCATAAGACATAAATCAAACAGAAATATAGAATAGACGCCATGAAAGCATAACATAGGAATATAACATGGAATTGTGGAAAACACGTAAGCATACAATATTATTTCTATAATAGTCAATGCATCACTACTAAATACATATTGGTAGTATGGGATTATTCCCCATACAATCATGTTATTTAGGGTTCACTCCCATTTCCATCTTAGTAGCATGAGTTACCTCCTAATATAATCTTTTTTCTCATGGCTCACTCCCATGGACATCTGAGTAGTCAAGGTTCACTCCCATGACCATCTTAGATTATCTCATGAGATGTAAATAATTACCCAACACAGTGGAGAGAGATATCGGTCCCACCCATCTCATAATGAACTCATACATACATGTTCCATTAAATCATTAAAAATCTTATCATAACCGAAGCCATTAAATGGGTATGAAAAACATGTAATCTTATCATAACCTATGGAAAAATATATAATTTTCATAATAATTTCATCAAATCCATAACCCATGAAAAGAAGCGGTTTTCAAAATAATATAACCTGTGAATGAAAAATGGGTTTCATAAACATCATTCCATCAAAAAATAAACCATTCCTAGAATGAATATGGATGAAAAAATTGAATCATTTCCTTAGAAAGACAAGATTAACCCCAAAATATTCCATATTAGATGAGAAATAATTTTATAAGATATTATAAAAATAGTTTTTAGTAAAAGAACCATTCATATTTGGATTTTTTTAAACATTAAACCTTTTGATAAAAATTTTCATGAATATAAACATGAAATTTTATAATGGAATATTTGAAAACATTTTTAAAACATTTTACATTGAAAATTTATTTAAATAATATAATTAAATAAATAAAAAGTTTTAAAAACAATTTAATTTAAAATAATTTGAAATCATTCACATAAATATTGAATTTTATTAATACCATTTATTTTAAAATAATTTGAAATCATATGAATATTGATTCATTTTCTTGAAACCCATTTTAAATAAAACAATTCAAAATCATATGAACAAAATATTGGAAATTTTTTGAAAACCATTTTACTTTAAAATATAGGAAATAATATTGAAAATTATTTTAAAACAATTTAATTTCCAATAATTTGGGCAATTATAATGATTTATTGAAAACATTTTGACATATATTTCTTTGAAATTTTTTTGAAAACTTATAATGAAAACGTGAGATTTTTTTGAATACCATTCCACTGAAAATAGTTTGGAAAATAATAAATTAAGTATTAGATTTTGTTGAAAAATTATTTTCATGAATTCACATTAAAGAGTCATGAAAACGTTTTGAAACCCATTTCCCTTGAAAATTATAAAATAAAGTGGAATGTATTTTGAAAGACACATTATTAAAAAATAATTTAAAATAAATAATTTCCATAATTATGGGGAAAATTTTTCTTTAATTTTTTTTTTATTTTAATGGAATATTTAATGGAATGATGGTCATGAAAGTGGGTAAGACTGTACATGTCATACATTCCTTTTCACAGAAAAAGAATAGAAGAGTGACTCATCAAAACAAATTAAAAGAATATTCCTTTTACATAATTTTTTAAAAGGTAAAACATGTGTAAAAATATCATTTAAATATCATAGTACTATATTATTATATTTTTTAATCCTTTTATAAAATATGATTTTGATGGAACACAGATTTCTGACCAAAGAGATAGGAAAATTTAGACTTTCTTAAGAACTCTTTCTTGAAAATATTTGGTATCAATGGGTGAGAAAATGGTACCATTACATGGATATTAAATTAATAAATAGAGTATAATAGACGTATTGATAGTTCATGAGAGACATATCATAATATTTCATCAACAAAACCATAATTATAAATAATCAATATAAATGATGAGATTGTTTCAGTTAACTATTTATACTTAGAAACTCTGAATCATACTCCCCATGAAAGAAAATTAAATTAAATTAAGAATAAAATATCATTAAATGAATTGTATTTAATATATATCATGTAAAATGTATGTATACAGATCTTGAAAAATAATGTTGGTGCATAACAAAACATGTATCTCAAATAAGGAAGATTGAGACAAAATCGTCTTACTAGTTTGGTAACATTTGAAAAATTAACCCCATGAAAGAACTAACAAATAATGTATAAGTAAACACACATTTATTTAATAATAATATTTATATAGTAAATTCATGGGCAGTATACACACCATAAAAATGAAATGAGCATTGAATAAGGCATGAATCTCATGAAAATAAAATGTGAGATGAAATTATTTTACCTTGTGTCTTGTGTCTCATCGTACACATACAAAATTAATTTATAGTAAATATATGTTTGTTAAAAATAATTAAAATAACCACATTATTATATATAATAAATTATATTTTTTTATTAATACTATATATTATTATCTTGTTAACAACGGTAAGTTAAGGTTTCACTTCAGGTAATATCCACATTGTTCTTTACATGTGTCTTAATTTGATATATATTTAGTCTTTATAATTATATAAAAATTAACTTAATTTAAAAAATTATATAGATTTCATTTATACTCATTGTATTTATACTATAATAATCAATAGAATGTATAAGAATGAAATGAAATACACTGTTCATAGAGATGGTAAGCCTAACATACGAATGAATACTGTTTCTGTTTAATTATATTATTGAAAGAAAGAGAGTAAATGATATATATATATATAATTATAAATGTATCATTATTATATCATATATATAATATAAATTTACTAGACCCTTCCTTAATTCATTCTATGTAGTTAGTGAACAAATGACATCGCTTTGTGGGGGCAATAGTCCACATTTAAATAAAATTATCATATTTACATGAGATAGAAAGAATACAGGTATGTTATAAATAAAAATTTAAGAAGAATAAAGATATTATATATATAATATTTATCATACATGAATTTATTTTCCATCATAATTTCCAATATTAGAGGAGGTAATAGAAAAATAAACAATCATCATTTCGTGAGATGATAGTTTTCAGTACACAGAAATGTTATGTTCGTTACCCATTAGAAACAAGTGTAGGTATAAATATTAGAATAAAAAATAAAAGTATATTTATAATAATTATATTTTTATAAAAACATTCTATAAGACGGTTTTTGGCCCTGGATAATGGAAATAACATAAAAGAGCTTGTGGAAGAATGTTTCCTCTTATGCATGTAACTCATTTTGGATTACACCCAAGGGATTACATGGATTTATTTTTTCATAAGAGGAGGATTCAAGGATTAGGGGAGTTATTTTATGGAGCTATTTTGGAAGATATTTTCTAAGACAATGTGTTTTTATGGCTATGAGGAAGTGAGAGGAGATGAGTCATTTTTATAGTTGAGGAGGAGTGCCACTCTTGTAATTTTGGGTAAAGGGAATTCCAACCACCTTTTTCTCATTGAAAGTGGGTTAAATAATAGAAATATGTATACAAAAGAGAGTATAAGGTCTATATATATCAATCAAATAGCTCTAGTAATATATTATAAGTTATTTGGGCCCTTATGTTTATGGTTCTTCCCATTGTTAAGATAAATGTTTTCTTTAATCACTGTAATTAATTTTAATTAGTTTCACTAATATTTTTAGTCATAAACTAAGTTTAAAATATTATAAATTATGAATTAATTTTTTTTCAAACTATATAATCCCATTTTCCAAATTACCATAACATAATTGGCAAAATTTAATTTTAATTTAATATCGTTTACAGGATGACACTACAAGTTTTTAATGTAAAAACATCAAAATGTTGTCAATGTTTTTATAATAAATTTCAGTGTTAAATTTATTCTAATGAAAAAAATTTTATTAATTGATAAAAAATTTTCAAATTAAACTTTTAACCAAATTTATAATTTAATTGAATCAGATAAATACATTAAATGAAAAAGAAGTTTTGAACTCAAATTCAGTATTGTTTAACAATTCATGAAAAATGAAACCTTTCAGAAAAATAAAAAAAGATTACACTAAAATAATTTTTATGTCCATATTTAAAATATTATGTTTATTTTAACATATATAATCCATAAATATTCAAAAAATTTGGTTAAAAATATGGTCACCATTGAAAGGAAGTAAAGATGACCTAATAAGAAATGTAATATTTTTTGTAAAAATATGTGGGTGTTTTTTACCTTAATACTATAAAATATATTGGAATAATATAAAAAATATTTTTTTATATATAATATATATATCACATTAACATTAATAACTAATTGTAATTAATTTATTTTGTTAAGGTAAAATAGATTTGTAGGTATAATATTATGTTCTTTTATTTTCACTAAGTTTTCATATTCATTTATAATTAATTTTGAACCAATGAATTCATTTTATATTTGAGTAAAACATATACATTAATAAGTTAGATAAAAATTTTCAAAACTACAAATTTAATGGCTTGGTTATATTAAATAATATATCATTATTCGGTAAAACTCGGTCTTGCGTGTTACATAAGCCATTGAGGAGTGTAATTGTTGCATGTAATGAAAGAAAACCTTAGTGTTCTATTTAGGAAAATCTAAAGTTTAATTTACATATAGTGCATTACAAAGTTATTTTTTCATATTATACAATCCAAACATGGTGATTAAATATAGAATAATATTATTTTAGTTTTACATGATATGAATTATTTTAAAAAGATTAAAATGATTGGAAAAATATATATCTCAAAATCTAAAGGGGTTTTAAAGAAAGAAAAAAATCATATGCTAATTATAATTGAATACCCCTAGAGTTTATTAATGGTGATTTTGTATTACTTGAGGTGCACCACAATTGGGTCACCGCAGGATATGGAGATATGGAATGTTGGAACCAAAGTTTGTTTGACCGTTTGAGGTTTTGTAGCAAATCAGGTCACTGGAATATTTTTTTGGATCTTCCACAATGGTATAGTTCTATTAATGATGTATTATATGATTTAAAAAATCAGAAGTATCACCCAAACCCTTCTCTTATGATCGATATGGAAGATGTTGAGTTTGAGACTGATGTATCCTTTGAGGAGCATCTGATGCCTATTAAGGATTGCATTGACAAAGTGTTGATGGGAAAACCATTCCGGTTGTACGAGTGTTGTGTAATCATGGATGTGTACATAAGGAAAAATGGGATAGAGAAATAGATATGTGGGATCAGTGTCATGATAATTTTTTCTTGGAATCTTATAGATTCTATGGAATAATGATCAAGGATGATCAATTATAAGGTGGTGAGATTATAATATCCTGAGATTTTATATAGATTTATCTTGGTCATTTATATGTACTATGTTTCATTGATTTGAGAAATTTTTTGGGGGTTTTATCTTGGAGAGTTTTGGTGAAAATGTGTGGAATTTGGATGGAATAGGGTTAGTGCATGGTTGGTGCATTGTTTGACCAAACCACACACCCAACCCAACAAATTTTTCAAACATAAACTGAGGGGATTCAAATGGGTAACACACATTTTTTCAAAAACATGTACCCTCTTAGGAGAAATTGTGTTAAACCCCTAGGTGAGGAACCTAGGTAGGTTATACAATTTGGGGAAACCATTCTCCATGAGAAATAAACTCTACATATAGAAGTTTAAACACCCAAAAATTATTAATAAATTTCTTGAACCCCCTTCTTACACACAAAAATTCGATATCTAAACCCCAAATTATTTTCTAATTTTTTTATATCTCTTGAATATAATTTAAGACATTTAACCTATATTTTTAGAAATTTTATCCCATATTAATGTTATCCATCACTCTAGGTATGTGTTTTTTCCCAATTAGTTCTATCTCCATCCCACTCCTTATTCTGGATAAAATAAGAAGGTTTTATCCACTTTTTTAAAGGGTTTAGATATTGAAATTTTTTATATGTTGATTCGTTTAATCATGGATCTAGGGTTCATATATAGATATCATTCAACATCATTATTATGTCCCTTCCACATCAAATTGGGTTTTTCAGTTAGTGAGTGTCTATCAATGAGTTTGAGTTAGGTGATCTCAATTCAAAATCTCATAGTATTTATCCCATTTGCGTGGATGAATTTTTTAAATTTTATTGGAAATTTTGGAAATTAAATCATGATTTGACTTAATTAAATGAATAAATAATTCATAAAAACATGGAATTGGATTAGTTAATTTTTGAATTAATTTATATAATATAGGAATGGGAAATTTATGGTATGTCGCTATTGTTAAATTGAACTAATTAATTGGTGAATTAATTAATGAAATATTATTAATTTATAATTGGATTAAATCATTGATTAATTAATTAATGCATTAAAAGGGTATGTGGTATAAATGGTGACTTTTTCATTCTATGTGATTTGATAAATGCATCGAGTCATGATTTATTTTAATATTTTGAATGGTATATCATAATGTGAAATGTGAAGAGAGATCTATCACTGATTAACATTTAATGATGTGATATATGTGATATATGTGTGATTGATTGATATGTGAGTGTGAGATATAGAATGGGGCTTGGAGTACCCATATGTGATTAATGAGGTGTGGGACAGAGACTGATTCTCCAGATACCCATGTATGATAAATGAGCGTGGGATAGTGATTGATGCTCCAAATTCCCAAATAATATAATGAGTATTGGAAATAGAACGAATCTCTAAATATCAATGAAGAAAATGTTGTTCAGGATAGGGATTGAGGCTCTGAATACCCACAGGGTGTTAGTCTTGATGTTCTTTTCCCATATGTTTGAATAGGAATATGGTACCAATTTGTCATGATATTAATTGATATGACAGGATAAATCATAACCCTATTAATATGATATGGTTCACACTCTATCATGGGAAAAATTTTGTAATAAGGGTCCAAGTGTCCTTGGGAACCCAATGGTTTTTTGGTCAATTAAAGAATAGTTGAAAATGTGATAATTGTTTACTTATACCTAATACATTATTATTTATACAACTGTATATAGTTTTTTGGACATGATATTATTTTAGACTCTATTTTTTGTGGACTACTGATTTGTAATCACACCATACTCGGGCTTCCAGATCAGTACCCGAATTGATTTCATGACTCCATGATATGATAAGGGAAAGATCCATAATGTAACTAACTAGGTATTTATAGAGTAATAATTTTTTCTTTCTATTAATACTTATGAATAAGATATTAATTTTAAGATAAATGGGATTCTTTTTCTGGTAGTGTACATGACACGTAACAATGGGCTTCTCTAAAATCATACATTTCATACAACATTGAGTAATACTAAAAAATAATATTATTAATATTTTAAATGGATGTTAACGCCTATCCATTTGAAGGAAGGGAATAAATAGTATCAACTGAATTTTTAAATATGGTTTACACATGTTTAAATGATGATTCATTTATTACCAAATTTATTAGAAATGGAAATAAAAACCAATTGAATATAATCGATGTGTTTTTATGAATACCTATTTAAAAGAGAATAATTGTTTTTTAATCTCACACTTTATGGATTTTTATTTAATGAGAAGTATATGATATTTATTCAATGTAATTTTGTAAATTCATTTTATATTTTTTCTAGATATAATATACCAAAAAATTAATTTTGTTTTCAAATAAAAGAATTAGTTTTTAAAAAATGTTGTTTTACCACTTTTTTATTGCGAACCATTTTTAAATCTATTTTTTACACCATTATATTTTTAATTTGAAAAAATAAACATCATATTTATAATAGGATCATCAACATTTACTTTTTATTAAATATGGTATTTTTCTTCAAAAGTTCATTATTTAATAAATACTGAAAAATGCAGCATTTTAATTCAAAACTCCCTTCAAATCGAATTTATTTATATAGATAGATTGTACATTAAATTTGTTTTAAAGAATAATTGGATTATATAAGTACATTTTAATAAAAATTTTATCATTCTAAGTAATTTCACTTTGAAATTTGACATAAACACATGTTAATCAATTAGTAGTTTATATTTCTTAAAAACATGTTTTTTGGTTTTGACAATGGGAATTAATTTAAAATTAATTTATGTAAATTATGTGTATTGAATTTGAAAAAATAGATTCCATATATTTAATCATGATTTGAAAATTTTGTAAATAGTAAATGTTTATTTTTATACATTATGAATAGAAACTTCATTAAATATTCTATTTACCATGGATAAAAGGTAAATATGGTAAATAAGAGTAAAAAATAATATTATATAATTATTAAATTACCCAAACATGTGTTATAACCCTATTAGATGATAAATATACGACCATGGGAATCCTTGAGTTGATTTTTGGACTCCATAGAGCTACTTGTAAGAGGAAAGAAAATTTTAGAAAAATTAATTTATAGGTAAGGAAAACGTAACCTAAACATATATAGTTTAGTAAAACATTTTTTATATGGGGTTATATAATTGATAATTTCATCTATAAATATTCATTAGAAATGTATAACTATTTAATACATGATGATATTTAATTTGATATTTTTACACATTACATAAAAAAATTATTTGTTACACAATGGTGATGTAGTGATTACCTTATTAATGAATGATTTAAATAAATGAGATTATAAATTTTAAATTATAATTATTTTGAACATTTTTATGCCATATAAGAATTTTATGGATAATGATAACATGATATATCTGAATTAATTTAGTTTTTTCGAATGAATAATGTTTTTATTGATTTTTTAAATGTCTTGATATGAATAATTTATAAATTGACACAAATGAGTTTTTAAAAAAAATACTATTTTATTAAATGATAAAATAATAATAAAAATATAATATTCAGACAACTGACAAATATAATGTAAAAAATGTCATTAATGGTCCATTTTTTAGTCTCCTGGCATTATATAGTAAATATATTAATGATATTGTACGAATATACAAGTGGATATGGAAAAATGTTAATTTAGATAACTAAAGGATAAAGCTAAAAGATAAGGTTAATTGTATTCCATAAATATGTATAAAATCCATTGGATGAGAGTGTTTAGAAAAATAGTCACCTTATATTCTAATTAAATGAGTTTTGGACCTTTTTAACTCCATTTTCACTTTATAATAAAATAATACTTTCAAACATTCATAAAGTTCCCATTTTCCCTCTTATGGAAGGACACTGCCTCTAACCTATTACTCACACCATTAAATCCCGTTGTATTGTCCAAACTCTTCTACAATAGTCTCCCAACATCCCTATATTTCTCCCAAAGGCTTTCCTCTAGGAATAAGTCAATTGAAGAAAGCCTTTTTGTTGAATCCATGGGAAGTTTCCCGAATTAATGGTAACTTCTTCTCTCAAGTTCTTTACTTTTATTTTCCTTCTATACTCCCTATGATCTTCTTGTTATTTTTTTACATAACAACACTAGTATAATCAATATACTAGGTTTTTTTTAGAATAATTCAAACTACACTTACGCACACCTCCATCTAATCTGTATGGAACATATTGTTTCTGTAGACGGCGAAATACTGTCTCACGAAATGATGATTGATCAATCTTCACCTATCACCTCTCATGGTGGAATTATGATGGCACTGTAATTATATATGATATATATGATATTTATTTTTTCTTTTTTCTTATATAATTTTCATTTATAACATAACTTTATGATTTTCATTTTGTGTATATATGATAATTTCATTTGTGGAAGTGCAGACTACCACCCCCATAATGTGATATCACTCGTTAATAAACATGGAACATATAATGGATGAAATTAAGGAACTTCTGTAACTTATATAAATTATATATTATACTATAATATTAATATACTTATATATCATTTAGTTTTCATTCCATTAAATAAGAAAATGAAATGAAAGAATCATTCATGCGTACATACGACATATCATCTCCATGAACGATGCATTTAATTTCTTATATAAAAATGGAATGGACTATTATAAATACATATATAAAGGTATATTTATGATATATTTGATATATAAATAATTAATGTCATTCTGTATATAATGAAATTTTGACCACATAGAAATTTTTTAATTATAACAAGTTGATTTTTTTACTTAAGCTCGGAACATCCACAAAATGTACGATATGAACTCAAATATTTAAAAAATTGTGTTAGCAAGGTAATAAGTGATATAAAAGGGATAATAAACTTGAAAAAGGTTATAAAGCATGAGTAAATTATCATATGTTTATTATTATGGATGAACAAGGAACATACGAGACAATTCAGAGTCGAGGTAAGGGACTTTATCTCAATATCATTTCATTGAGGCATAATATATTCATCCTTCTTTTAAACGGTGTATAATAAAACCCTTTTAATTTTGCATTCATTAAAAGTGAATATTTGTTTCTATGAGGCATATTACTAAATCAAAAAAGGAATTTTTTAATTGTATGCGACGATAATGACCACTCCGCTGCCGTAATCATTATTTGGTTTCCTTTATACGATTTAATGTTTTTAAATTGAAATGAAATCCATTATTCCCTTTTTGGTGTTTTGGTATTGAAAATGGTTTTTGAAATGGATTGAGAATTTCAATATATTGAAATTATATCTTATGATTGAAAATTAATTCTTATTAAGGAAATATTTTTATTTTCAATATTTTATGTGTTATTATTATGTAATGGTATTTGGACATTTGACGGGAGGTTACATGATAAACCAAATGAAAGGTGGTTCTATAATAAACCAAGGACATGTGGTTATGTTATAACATCCAATTAATTCGGTATGTAATTCCACTTTATATCTATTCCATTTAGTTATATGTGTGGAATTCGACCGTATGGTTATTCCATTTATGTAGGTTTATGTCTTAAGTTACCTTTATATGTTATACATTGTTTTATATGGGATTTATGGTAAACTTTTGGTTAAAAAAAGGTATGAAATGAGATTATATTTTGTAAAATGTTTTTGCAACTTCCTTAAGTTGAAAATTATTGATTTATGATAATGTATTCATGGTTTACATGTTGTTTTAAAAAACTAACATTTTTCCTTCTTTATCTATCCCTTACCAAGATTTTTATGATCATCCCATGTTTTGAAATATTTTTCCGAGGAGTTAGATATTAATAGGTTCATGAATGGGATCAAGGAAAAGTCATTCTATCTAATACATGGGACTAGACATGGTTCTTTTATTAATAGTTTTTGTTGTATGGAAAAAAATAGATAGTGAGTTTAAGTGTCTACTTTTAATTATTCCTGTTGTCATGTATATGTTATGACCTAATTATCTAAAGCACTATACATGAAAGGATCCTTAAAGTGAATTATTAACTTAATTCAATATTATGTAACGTATAAGGCTGGGGCATTATAGATGGTATCATACGAAATATTTAGACTCCTTTAGGGGTTAAGATTTATTCTTAAACTCATGGTTAGTCCCTAGGTCTATTATTTCAGTTAAATCATTATTTTATACCTTTTTTGGATCAATGAAAGTCGGCTATAAATTAAAGGATGAGTATTTCAAAGAGAATTCAAATCTCTTTCTAATGACATGCTTGTAATATTTATTGCAAAGTCATTATAGGATGATTGTGAAACTTTTTCTAGCATACATCTCTCTTGCCAGCAGTTGTTTGGGATATCAAACACCTCCAATATACCTCAATACCATCATGGATAATGGGTTGTATTTAATAAAATCTTATTTTTACAATATTATTATATTTTCAATAAAGGTAAATTTTATCAAGAAATTTTCAACTATTTCATATTATCACAAGAGTTTGAAGCTTGTTATGATATTGAAAAAGGTGCTGAAGAACAATAACCTTGCACAAACTAATTATATTTTCTTTCAAAATATAGTCTCTGAGAATATAATTATGGTATTTCAAAATTAACATTGATTGAAAGAATAAACTCAAACATGGTGCGACTATTTTATTAAAATCATTTTTTGTAATATTTTTGGAAATTATATGTCATACAAGATTATTTTCTGAAATAAATTTTCTACGAACACTCATATAACCCATGTTGTACATGTTGTATATGGATTAAGGGTAAAAATTATTTTTAAGGATCAATAAAATCATTGTTACAATGCATTGAACTTCTACCTACATGAACAAGATGACAATGAAACCATGTGGACACCATGATCAGGGTATGATGTTCTTTCTATTGTGAATAGTATTATTTTATCATATGGAGGTGGAAAATGACAATTTTTTGGTCTTAAAGAGTTGGGGTGATAATGAAAGCTATAAGACAACATTTGAGGTTAAATCATGTTAGGTTTATATTTTGTTATTATAAAAATGACAAACAAAATGATGGGTGACAACACATCACGTCTGGTAAGGCCATAGGAATCGAACCCATAACCGAAGGGAAACAAGGGTGAATCACCTACCACTGGCCTACATGAAGTACCGGGTTAGCATGACTTATTAATTTTAGCTAAATGATTTTATATATCAAGAATAAGTTGATTTTGGAAACATATGTTTTATAAAAAGGATATCCTTACTATAGAAACATGATTTGGAGATTATGTGATAAAGGTTATTTTGGAAGAAATTCCCTCTATTGGGAACACTATATTATTATGGAAAATAGAATACTTTGGGATTTCATTTGATGAGTAATGGGAGAATTATATTTTTAATGAATCTATGTTTTTATTATGGAAATATAGAGATTTGTGTTATTTAAGGAAATGATTAACCAATCATAGATATTATGTGCTTTTGCTATTTAATTTTCAGTATAAGACTTTAATAGTAGCCAATGTTATTTAGAGATAAATTTTAAGATTTTTGTGGAAGAATATATATTAAAACTATTCTGAGATTTGGGTTTCAATCTTATTTTGGATTATATTTAATAATTTTAAGGAAATTTTTGTATTAAATGATCTTTTTTTAACTTTGGGTATTGTTTTCGGAATTTTAGAGATTCAGAGTAGTATTTCATTTTATAATGACTTATCATATTTTAGGATTATAGGATCTTGTACAAACCATTTTTGTTTTGGTTAAAAGTAGAAAGTCATGGAAAATATATATAGTTCATCTTTTGTGGATTATATGATTCAAAAGAAGTTGATTCTAGCACTTCAAATGTGATAAAGTCATCTTGAATACTCCTCATTTGGACCAAAGATGAGTTTGTGGTAGAAATTAACAAGAGGATGAAACTATACTTTAAAGGTAAGTATATTTTTCTACGTTCTTATTCATAGTTGTAAAATAATTTCTCACATTTATGAAAATGAACTTCAAACAAAAACCTTTTCCATTTACTTTTCCTATTGAGGAATCAAATACCATTTGACCTATCTCATGTTTTTGGTATTATTGTTGTTAACATTCTCTTAATCATGTTTTCAATCATTCTCCATCAGAACGTGGTTGTTAGTTTTCTCTTCCAGGTCCATGTTTTCATGGAATCTATGTATTGGTTATCTGAGGTGATATTTTTAATACTCCATATTTCTTTTGAAGTTACAGTTTTATTGACTCATTTTCTGATGGGGGACTTTCAATGAAGTTTTTGGGCACAATTTTAAAATTGTGAGGACACAATTTCCAAATGGGGGAAGGATGTAATGATCAAGGAATTTATAGAATAAAACATTTTGATTTATATTAATACTTATGAATAAGATATTAATTTTAATTTAAAGGGAATTATTTTTTTGAAATCATTCTCGACACACAACAATGGGATTCTCTAAAATCATGCATTGCATACAATGTTGAGTTATACTAAAAAATAATACAATAATAATATAATTATTTTAAATGGTTGTTAACGCCTAGCCATTGGAATAGAGACAATGAATAGTATCAACTGAATTTTGAAATATGTTTTACACATGTTTAAATTATGATTCATTTATTACCAAATTTATTAAAAATCGAATTAAAAACAAAGTAAATAAAAAGGATTTGTTTTTAAGAATACCTATTTAAAAGAGAATAATTGTGTTTTTATATAACTCTTTATGGATTTTTATTTAATAAAAAATAAATGATAAATGTTCAATGTAATTTTTTATATTCAACTTATAGGTTTTCTAGATATGATACAAGAATAAATTAATTTTTTTCAGAAAAAAAGAAGTATTTTTCTAAAAATACAGTTTTACTGCCTTTTGATGGAGAACCATTTTTAAATCTTGTTTTGAAACCATTATATTTGTTATTTGAAAAAATAAAAATTTTCATCACAAGTATAACATAAAAATTTACTTTCGATGAAATTTTTGTATTTTTCTGCTAAAGTTCATTTTTAATGAATAGTGAAAACTAATGCATTTTAATTTAAAATAACATTTTTGTCTAATTTATTTATATATTTAGATTATAATTTAAATGTTTTTAAAGTTTAATTGGATTATATTTTTACCTTTTAATCTAATTTTGGTAATTAGATGTAATTTTAATTTGAAATTGGACATAAACACATGTCAATCGGTTGGTAGTTTTCACTTTTTAAAAACACACTTTTTGGTTTTGACAACGGGAATTAAATTTAGATTAATTTATAAAACATATATATTTTGAGTTTGGAAAAGCGGATTACATATTTGGAATAATGAGGTCCAAGGTTTTTAAATATATGTCTTTTATTTTTTATATTATGAATAGAAACATCTGTAAATATTTTATTTTCCATGGTTAAAGGGTAAATCAGGTAAATAAAGGTAAAAAATAATATTATAATAATATTAAATTACCCTAACACATGTCCAAAACCAATATTATGATAAATTTCCAACCATTACCTTCATTTGGAGATTTTGGGACCCCATGGGTCCAGTTGTATGTGAAAATGACATTTTATAAAAATTAATTTAAATATAAGGAAAATGTAACATAAAAATTTATTTTTTAGTTAAAAAATTATTATATGGGGTAATATAATTGATATTTTATACTATAAATATTTATTAGAAAGATAAAATTATTTCATACATCATGATATTTTGTTTATAATTTTTAAATAGCAAATGAATAACATTATTTATGACAGAATGGTGATGTTTTGATTGCCTTATTAATGAAAGATTTAAATACATGAGATTATATATAATAATGTAAATTTATTTTGATTCTTTATATTCAATCCAAAAAAATTTATGGATAATTATAGCTTTCTATATTTTAATTAATGTAGGTTTTTGTAATGAATCATGTTTCTATATATTTTTAAAAGACTTGATATGATTAGTTTTTAAATTGACATAAATGAGTTTTTAAAATAAATACTATTGAATTAAATGATATAATTAACCTAGAAAACTAATATTCGGCTAACAATCATATATTATGTTACCAATGTCATTAATGATCCATTTTTTGGACTATTGTAAATTTATTTTAAATATATTAACTATACAGTATGAATATACAAGAGGACATGGTAAAAATTAAATTAGTTAACTAAAGGTTATGACTAAAATATAATGTTAATTTTATTCTCTAATCTTGTCTAAAACCCATTTTATGAGTGGTTTTAGAACAATAATCAAATTATATTAGAATTAAATTAGTTGGAAACATTTTTAAATCAAAATTCAGTTTGTAATAAAATAATAATTTCAAACAGTCCTAATGTTCCCCTCGTCCATCTTATAAAAGGACACCACCTCTAACCCATTACCCACACATCTAATTCTGCTTCTCTCATACACAATCCTCTCAAATAAGCTCCCTAAATCATTTTATACCTCTTATATTCCTTACCCTAGGCATAATAAAATTCAAGAAAGCCTTTTGGTTCAAACCAAAGTGAGTTACCCAATTTAAAGATAACGTATTCTCTCTTGTTGTTTTCATTTATTTTTCTTTCTCCACTGTCTATGGTCTTCTTATTATTATTTTACCTAAAAAAATGGATCCTCAATATACTAGGTTTTTTAATAACAAGGATTCAAACTACACTTACACACCTCTGTCTAATGGGTATAGAACATACTATTTATATGGATGACGAACTACTGCCTCACGAAACAATAATTCGTTAATGCTCTCCTAGCAACACTCACGGTGGAAATTATGATTGAACTATAATTATATATGATATATATATGATAGTTATTTTATCTCTATTATTATGTAATTATCACTTAAAACATACCTTTATGTTTTTCATTTTGTATATATACAATAATTTCATTTGAGGATGTGCGAACTACCACCGCCTCAAAGTGATATGACTCATTCATATACATGGAATGTATAAAAGATGAAATTAATGAACCTATGTAACTTATATAAAATATTTATTATTCTGGAATTATAATAAATCTATCATTCATTTAGTTCCCATTCCATTAAATGAGAAAAATAAATGAATATAGTGTTCATGCGTACATATGATTTACTGTCTCTGTGAACAATGCATTTCATTTTTTATATCCAAATGATATGGACTATTCTAAATACATATAAACCATATATATATGATATATAAATCATTAATATAATTATGGAGATAATGTAATTTTTACCATATGGAAAATTTGTAATTATAACAAGTTCATTTTTGAATCATGTTCTGAACATCCACAAAATGTCAGATATGAACTCAAATAATTAACTAATTTTTATAGAAAGGTAATAAGTGATATAAATAGAATAATAAACTTCATAAAGGTTCTGAGGTAAGTACAAATTAACTTATGTTTAATATTAAGGAAGAATAAGGACCATACAAGACACGTCATACTTGAGGTAAGGGACGTCATCTCAATCTCTTTTCAATGAGGCATATTTTGATAAAATATCTTCTTATTTTATGTGGTGTTTAATAAAACCCTTTAAATTTTACTTTAATTCAAATAGAATATTTTTCTATGATGCTTTTTACTAAATGATAAATGGAATGTTTTTATCATATGCGTCGACAATAACCTCTCCACAGTTGTAATTGATATTTGGTTTCCTCTATAACCCTTAATGTTTTTAAATGGAAAAGAAATCCATTATTCCCTTATAGGGTGTTTTTGTATTTAAAATGGTTTTTAAAGGGATTGAGTATTTAAATATCTTAAAATGATATCTTATGATTTCAAATTAAATCTTATTACTAATATTTTGATATTTTCAATATTTTATGTGTTTTGATTACGCAATGGTACTTGGAAATTTTATGGGTGATTACATGATATACCAAATGATGGGTGGTTCCATGATAAACCATGGAAGAATGGTTACGTTATAACCTCCAATGAAATGGGTATGGAAATTGGTCGTATGGATATTCTATTTAGTGAGATCAATGGATGTCGACCGTATGGTTATTCCATTTAAGTATGGTTATGTCCAGAGATACTTTTATATGATATACATTGTTTTCTATGGGATTTATGGTAATCATTTGGTTATAAAAAAGTGTAATCATTTATCTTATATTTAGTGAAGTGTTTTTTCTAGTATATTAAAGTGAAAAGTATTGATTTATGATAAAGTATTCAAGGATTACATGTTGTTTTAAAAAACTAAAAATTTTCATTCTTTATGTATCCCTTTTTGAGGATTTTATGCTCATCCCCAGTTTTGAATTGTTTTTCACAGGATTTAAAGATTAATATGTTCTAGGATGGGATCATGGAAAAGTCATGTTGTCTAAAACATGGAACTAGACATGTTTCTTTTTTTAAGTGTTTTTATTTTATGAAAAAATGGATAGTGAGTAAAAGTGTATACATATAATTATTAATGTTGTTATGTAAAAGTTATGACCAATGTCCTTAAACTTCTAAAATTGAAAAGATCATCATTGTGAATTATTAATATAATTATGTATTATGTCATTTTCAGGATGAGTCCTTATACATATGTTAGATGGATGAGTGGGTATGAAGCAAGGATGTGGGAAACTGACATTGTGTCAGTACCCACAAATATTTGTTTTTGTTTTCTTTTAATTTTCTTCATTTTACATGTGTTATATACTTGGCATGAAATATCTACTATTTTATTTTTCATATTGTATTCCTATTTTGGTCATCAAGTGCTACCTATTTTATTATTCTCATTTATTTCTATTGTAGTTCTACTTTGATAAAGAGGGTATAGTATCCCAATGATTGATATTGATCCTTGGTACTAGTTGGAATCCTTTATCATATGGGGAGAAAAATTGAGGTCATATTGCCAAACAGATTGGGGAATTGGTTTGTGGCACACAGGTGGGAATCTTATAAATGGATACACTAAAATAAATGATCATTTTGAAGTAATTCATTTTTATCACTAAATTACCCAAAACATTCTCATAGTACATTCCATTATCTCAAACCATACCCATATATTCCATTAAGTAAACATGGTAATGAATAAATAATTTTAGCATAATAATTCCACTAAATTGAATAATATAGTAATTGTGTAATTTTTATCATAATAAGTGGATCAACTCACCATTATGAAACTCATACTAAAACAATACAAAATACTAACATATGATGAAGAAAATAAACAATAACTAACATATATATATATAATAAAATATATTAATTAAATAGTATTAAATGGTAATAGATATGAATAAGGATTAAAATATGTGATTAAGATGTTTATGTTTATTATACATGATTTTAAAGAACATTGGTCGAAATTATGAATAAAATTAAGAGTTTATTTTCCAATATCACATTGAAATCGAGATTTTGAATGTGTAAATTCTATTTAGGGGACATTCTCTGTTATTTATCTCTAAAAATACATATATAATATTTATGGTTGGTTATTTTAGGTTTTTACATTTTTTTAATCATTTAATATCTCATGTATTTATAACTCACATGAAATAATTCTTGTAAGTGGAAGTGAATTATCTATTTTTTTAGATGATAAATTTTCTTCTCTATATCTATGTTTTTCATATATTATTTTAATTTAATTATCCCTTTATATATTATTTATCATGAAAAATATTAATAACATATTTTTTGTTTTATAAAATCATTTAGGTAATAAATTAACTCTATTTATTGATGCTTTTAATTTAGATACTTCAACCCATTGTTTTCTTCTCATTTTTATTACTGAGTATCATTTTCGTGATTCTGTATTTCATAAAAATGTTTTATTTACTATCTCATAATTTTTATAAAACTATTGTTATATAAATTACTTCCTTTAAACATTAAATTAATCAATAATATAACGTATATTGTATCTTATTTGAAATTGTTTTTCTAATACACTCATAAATAGTATTTCAACCATATTAATAAACATTAACATTTCTTATGATTTACTACGGTTATGTTTTAAAGAAGTAACCCCTCCCATTTTTTTGATTATTTATTTATACCTTATGGTAATTTTCTTGAAACCCATTTATTTATCATGGTTTATTTATGATATGATTAATTTATGAGTGTGATAATGTTTATGTGACTAGAATATGCATGGTTATCAATACATGTTGGGTGGGTTCAAAATATCTCAACAATTCATTCGACAAAGTATTATATTTAATTAGATGTTATGCTATTGGAAATTGGTATTTATCCCTATAAATTATATTAAGGGATATAGGTGGATATCACAGTCCTACAAATTATGATTTTTTTGGTGGTAATCCTGAGAATAGGATATGGTTTTCAATTCTCATGTTTGTTTCAAATTTATATCTCATGTATCAATGGATCATGATAGCTGTATTTTGATTCCACACTCTTATATTATACCATATATTTATGATTCATTCTATGTTCTAACCCCTTTTGGTATGATTTTTTATTATGTTCTCATACCCACATGTTCATATTATTCTCACTTTTGATCTTCTTTAGGTATGCATATGTTTATTCGAATGATATCCCTTATCATTAGCCTTACAAAGCATATGATATCACTATTTTCTTATATTTACATTTCCTATGTATGAAAGAGGAATATTTTATATATAAAATGATAGACTGATATCATATGTAGAGAATATTATTTGATATGTAAAGGAATTAATATAAATTAAGGTGTTTATGTAACAAATATCCAAACACATTGAAATAATGGTCTCATAGGGGTGATTTATGATGAGAAATAATTGATATTAATATAAAATAATATGTTGTGTATATATTTTATTGTTGGGATGTCTCACATATAAGTGGTTAATAGAGAAATAATTATTTCATTACCCATAGAAACACTAAATATACTTCCTCATAGTGTAGTTTCATTATTTTAGAATATTATTATCATATAAAATCAGAAATCAGAAATTTGATTTCTGTATCATATAAAGATAAGATTTGATTTTTTTTCTATGTAATAGTGGGAATTTTTTTATTATATTAATGTAGAAACTGAAAAACCCTTAGGAGGTGAAAAAGGTTGAAGAAAGATAAAGCGAAGACATATTTGGAACTGGTGACCCGTTCCAGGGCGCCTGGTGGGGCGGTGTGAAAAAAATATTAAGGTGCACGAAAAAATATGTCCCACGTGAAAAACTACGGGATTCACGAGATTTTTCCTCCTGGGTACGGAACTTTTTGCGTCACTTCCCCGCACAGTTTATTTCCACGCTACCGACGTCGAGAACATGATATCTCTCCTCGACTTATTTTTGTCACAGACGGAAGATCCCAGGAGCCTATAAATAGAAGGTCACCCCTTCGACTTCTCCCCGAAGTATCAAAACCGTCTCTCCGGCGTGCAATCCCCCTCTTGCACGAGAAAAATATGGATTTCAGGTACTAAATATTTCGTTCCAGGTCACCCGAGGGACCGCCTTTCCACGAGACCCCTTCGGATTGCTCCTCTTTCATATCACATTAAGCCACTTCCCCTCGTGAAAAATTCCTTCCAATTGCACGCAATCTATTCTTCAAGGAACAATTCCTTTTGTGCATTAGCCCAAACTTTTTCGCAGGCACAATTTCTTTTGTGTGCTGGCCCCTTTCTTTTTCCTGGCCAGTACTCAATTGCACGCCGCACTCGACCTTTTTCATGCCAATTGCTCAATTGCGCACCGCACCTGGCCTTTTTCGCGCCAAGCACTCAATTTTGCGTCGGTCTAGCCCTTTTTCATGCAACAACCCCTTTTGCGCCCGAGCCTCCCACCTTGTGCACACGTGATGTCCCTCTTTCGAGCATCATTTTCGAGCACCTCCGGCACCGAAGGCACCTTCATCATATTCTCATTTGTCATGAAACCTCCTAGGTTCACATGAAGTAACTTCAATGTACCATGGACAATACCTACCGTTGCATTTCTTCACCTCATGATTCTTCGCATAGGCATGCTAACAACTATTGATTATTCGCATAGTCACACTAACGTGGACCCCCCGATGGTTCGCTCCACGACACCCCCCAGCCATGGCATTGTCGATGCCTTCCCTTCCACAAGGAACAGAGGGTACCGGTTATGTAATTCCTAGGGGTGGAGAGAAAACCCACCTCATCTAAGCTACAAGACGTTAAACTTCCAAGAACCCTCATCCTCAGCACATGACGGTAAACTGTGACTTCCCCCCATGCATCCTACGCAGGGAGAGGGAAACCAATCTAGTGTAATCCACTAGCTTTTTTTTATGGAGGTTGCACCCCTGCTCCTCTCTTCCTAGGTGTCAAGTCCCTCTCCTGCTGGGCATTGTCTCCACCAAGCCTCCATCCTGGAGTAAGTCCCAACATCTTCAGGCTGAAAACCACGTATTATCACATGTTTCCTCTTTTGGAAGCTTCCTTTCATAATCCCCATTCACCACCCTCCGCAGATGCACCTTTTTCAACATGATAGTCGAGACTTTGTTGTCTTTTGTTTCTCACACTTAGCATGACTCACGTGGGATTAGAGTAAGCATCGACCATGAAAAAATCCCTGAGAAAACTAGAGTGTAATCCCCACACACTCCATCTGATCTACGCCGACTTTGATCCTAGCCATGGTAGGCTACGCAGGAAGCCTCCACAAGGTTCAAGCCCAATACCCAGTCGTTCTGACCATATTCAAGTCGGTTCACCAACTCCCTGGGCAGCCTAGAGTGTAAGCCCCACACAGTCCACCCGAACTATGAGGAAATTGATCCCTTCCATGTAATGGTACGTAGGAAGCCTCCACAAGGTTCAATCCCACCATCCATTGGTCATCCCGACCTCCTTCACATCGGTTGACCAACACCTTGGGCAGCAAGGAGTGTAAGCCCCACACACTCCATCTGAACTACACAGACTTCGATCCTTGCCAAGGCAAGGTACATATAAAGTGTCCATGAGGTTCAAGACCCATAACCATTGGTCCCGAATACCCCACGTCGTTGCACCAAGCCCCTTCTCATCCAAACTACGCGGACTTCGATCCTTTCCAAGGTAGGGTACATAAGAAGCCTCCATGAGGTTCAAGCCCAGTACCCGGTCATTCCGACCATATTCACTTCAGTTCACTAACTCCATGGGCAACCTAGAGTGTAAGCCCCACACACTCCACCTGAACTATGAGGACTTTTATCCTTTCCAAGGCAAGGTACGTAGGAAACCTCCTTCAGGTTCATGCCCACCAACCATTGGACTCGAGGTACTTTTTTCACATTGGTTCACCGACCCACCCATCTGAACTATGAGGTCATTGATCCTTTCCAAGGAAAGGTACATATGAAACCTCCTTGGGTTTCAAGCCCCAAATCCGGTTACTTTGACCATCTTCACGTCGGTTCGCCCCCATCCTGCATGACGTTAAATTGTGGACCCCATTCAGTGGTAATCCATTGCCACATCAATCAGTGGTAAGCAATTGAAAAATCATCTAAGGTTATTCCATCGATACCACCATCGAGCGGTAATCTGTCGTGACCTCATTTGAAGGTATGCTGTTACCACCCATTCCAGTAGTAAGTCGCTAAATTCTTAAACCAGCGGTAAGCTGTTGCAACCTCAGCCAGCAGTAAGATATTGAAAGCCTCAATCGGTGGTAAACCGTCATCGGATAAACTACGTGGACTTTGATTCTCTTACAAGGGGATATGTAGGAAGCCTATTCAAGGATCAAGAACTAAACCATCATCATCTTCATGGATGTTCCATCCTATTCTCCATCCACTTCATGGAATCTTCCATCATCCATCCTGATTATTACCCAGGACGCCACATTCCTGTGGGATCATTTCACTCTTTTCCATATTCCATTCAAAATCATTCGGGATGTCCACCACGCATTTCTCCGAATATCATTGTTCCCTCCAGAAGGTTTCACCCATCTGATCCACTCTAGTCAGTGCTCTGATCAGTCCGATCTGTATCCTCCAGACGTTAAACTTGCAGCGTACCCTATGTTAAACATGAGAAGCTGAGGAAAACCTCAAATATATGCCCATGTCATATGATTCCCCACGTTCGATGCCAGATTCCTCGGTATTTCGTTCCCTCAAGAAGACCTATAACAGGGGGTAGAAGATAGACATGCCAATCACACAGTGTCCAAACACACTAGTGATGCCTAACATGACTACTCTACTGACTGAAGTTTGCTTCCATGACTGGACCCCTTAGAATGTCCCGATAGAAGCAGTGTAATTAACTGGTGTCTGTGAAGATATGGCGCTAGGAAGAGTTTCACGAACAATGTATTAAATCTATGAGGGAGACCCAGACCAGGTGACGATTTCTGAGGTGGAATCCATGGAAGGAAGAACCGACATCCCATCATTCCATTTCTATCAAGGAGAAAACATCTAGGAATAAGCGACGGATTCCAACCACCTTTGGAAAGCAGGAATGCAGGGCAAAAAATCTGCACCTTTCATTATCCAGAAGATGAATGCGCACGACCCATCGAAATCATCAGAAACATTAATGGCGAACCCAATATGAATGTATTCTCCTCAACAATGGAGATTAGTAGAACTCAAGACATCAATGGATTTATGTGTCACCGGATCCAGTTTTCCGGTGCCGGGTCTAACCAAGAAAATTACGGGCATGGCATGAAACTCACCAGAAGTTGGAAAATTTGAACGTTAGACATCCAGTTCTGCAATGTTGTAAGTGTGGATCCCTATTACCGGCCATGGAAGATGGGATGGCACTGGGGTATTGGTTGTCGATTCCTTTTTCATTCATCACTGATTAGTTAATCTTAATTCTTTTGAAGAATCATGTTGATGCTCTAGGGACATGATCACTTCCTACTGATCTATGTAGGAGCAGGGGCAGTGCCACCATGGCCATTCTACTTGGATTCACCTCTTCCACGATGGCCTGTACATCTACAACCATGGGGTGTCCATGTCCCCTCTCCCCACCTGAGGTCATTCAAAGGAGGTAAATCGAAGACCTCGTGTGGAATTAGGAGGAGGAGGGTAATTGACAAACTCATTCCGTGCAGGGATCCATTGCTTCCCACCCTGACATACAACCGTTTCGGGTGCCTGTCCCAGAAGCGCTTTGAGGACTCCCTACCTTATGATGACGAGTTAGGTGATGTCCGGTATAGCCGGGTCAGGATCCCATTCCAGGGGCTCCCAGCGAGGGCTCCCACCTAGTTGCATTAACTCCACCACCCAGTTTTGTTGGAAGAGGAGCAGGTAAGCTACGTACCTGCACCACCGGCCCTAGTTAATCCGACCTGACACCAGGGTCAGGTGCAAGTTGAGGAGGACGCCCGTCAACGTGGACAACTACCATGTCCTGATCCACCACCGATGCATATTATCAATTACCTACATACACTAAGCAAGGGAACTTATATGCCCGACCAGGATTGAGGTCCCAACCACCCCACGGGCTAGCTGGGTCGACTCTCGTGGTTGCCGACCAAAGAAGTAGCCACCACGAACCAACCCACTGTGATGTCACCCAGTAAGGAGGTCCTCCCTGTACCATGACCATAGAAAGAGCGAGCCTTCCCCGCTTCTAGGCCCATCATGGATGTCTACCCTATGCCACCCTCAATCTGAATGAAGGTGTTCCTGGCGGCGGTGATACTCGGCACGTGAGCCTTTCTCATGCCCATTACACTGGGTAAGGAGTCATTTATCCTTCCTCCGACCACCGAAATAGGGACATTTCCCATCCAGTCTCTCTACATCATGGGGATCCTCCACATGTCCTCTCAGCATCTGGTGAAGGTCCTCCCCTCCTCGACAACCAGATGGGTGAGGACCAGCCTCGCTCCACCCGAACCCATTATGGAGGTCCTACTCATGTTTAGCTAGACCGGTAAAAGGACCCTCCTCATACTGAGGTCACTTGGGAAAACGAGCATAGAGGCCCTCCCCATGCTTCTTCTAGTTCCATCAGAGTTCTTTCCCACTCCAGTGATACCATGGAGGTCCTCCCTATGTCCCCTTTGACATTTTTCCTGGTTCTTCTCGCACCCCATCTTTCTTGGGTGGAAACCCTCTCCACCCCAACTCCAGCACGACCGAAGGAACCCATGTCAATAATATTACCTATTAGAAGGATCCACCCAGGGGCAGGAAGGCGGGTCATCTTCATCATAAGAAGAATCCTGGGAAGGCCCGGACGGAGATCAAACCGGTTCGCTTCTCATTCTCTGAGGTAGAGTATGACCCATCACGGTTGCCCTCCTATCGCTCATCTGAGTCAACGGTCGGGGTGGGAATAAGGTGTATCAGCCTAGTACTCTTGAAATGTGAGTTCCATCAGATTCCGGCCTCCCACTATTGGTACATCCTGGAGGATGAAAATATGGTGACCCCACAGGTCACAGACATGTAATCATAGCCATTGTCACTAGAAGTGATCTCTACCTTGACAAGAGATCACAAAGAGCTATTCTGGGGACCAATGCCAGGCGAGCAGCAACACGACCAATCACCAGTGTCCCTATCCCCTGAGCTAGAAACTGTGGCCGCCAGCCCATCATACCACGAAGTGGCAGCCAGGTCGCTACACTCTTCGGAGGACAGCCCGAGATTCGGCAGCCAGTCAGCCTGCTCATCATACTCTCCACCTGCCAGCCTGCCGTCCCAGCGGTCTGCATCCGTACCACTGCCAGTTCCTCAGCCACCCCCTATTAAAGAGTGGGGAAATCAAAGTCTGTAACTTGAATCTGATCCAAGTAGTTTTTGGAACATCCTCACAGCAGACCACATCCCCGATAAGTTCTAGCCCGTGCCAACACCAAATTTCTGTATACCGGAATCCCCCACCCCGGAGGAAGTTGACTGTTTCTGGAACACCCTCTAGGAAACACATTTTAGTCTTCATCCTCGGTGAGTGGTTTATCCCAGGATCCAAGAACATCTCGAAATCATTATCGATCAATTTCGTCTGGTCGATTTGGCCGCACTCCCTGTGGCCCAGCACCCTGAGTCACCAGGTCGCCGTGAGGCCCTCCTGCAGCAATGCATTTATAGTATCAAGGTACTCCACAAAATTATCAAGGAGGCTAACCCCCAAGTGAAAATATGTGGCTGGGGGCAGTACGATTCCCTCCTCTTCAGTCCTATCCAGTGACAGCCCGACTTGCTAGGCGACATCGAAGACATGCCCTCAGGAAGGGTCACTATCCACATGGCCGAAATAGTGGATGAGGAGGACGAGCTGGAGCTTCTCGATGGAGACTTCTCCCCTAAGGGTGTGCCTCCACTATTGGATCCATCGGGAAGGATTAAACATCAGAAGAGGAACCTACTTGGTCTCCCTGCACCAACCGAGGCATTGGTACTCAGCAGGAATTCTGGTAAGGGAAAAGAGTACGTCGAAGCTACCAAGCACTCCGAACCGTCCGCCTCAATGCAGAAGACAGAGGAAGAACCCTAGAAGGCCACATTGAGAAAAAACGTTGCTGGGAAAAATAAGTTTGTCGATGACTTCTTGGCTGAATGTGCTACAGAGTGACAACCTGACTACAACAATCCTAGGCTAGCACAGTAGGAGAAGGAGAACATCCCCACCGTAAGATAACTCCAATCCACCCTAATATTTCTACTCCCATAGACAAGAATGAAGCCGGATCTCATGGAAAGAGGGCATGGTATGTCTCTCCAAATCATCCAAAATGGCACAACAATCTAAGGAACCCAGCTCGAGTTCCCCCAGCTGCCCCACAGGTCACCCTGCCAGCCACTCCATGAGCCGCTGAGCTGCCTTACCATGTTGAAGAACCCTTCAACGCACTCATGGTTAGGGATCCACGTCAATACAGGGACCCCCACCCAGATGATCCTATGGAAGTGCTCATAGCCCGCCTTGAGGCATTGGAAACATGACAGGGAAAATCCTAACTAATGGTAAGCCATACCTGACATGGGTGGATGATATTCCGACACGTCCTGGTTTCATGAATCCTACCTTCTCCACATTTAATAGGATAAAAGACTCACCACAGCACCTATCCCTCATTAAATCAAGGTTTGGGCCTATGTTAGGGACTCCAGCGCAGCAGTAGGCTGCCATGCTCTGCTGTTTTGTTCAGACATTGGAGGGGCCAACATTCGTTTTGTACAACCAGCTCCCTATCGGATCAGTGACCAGTTGGGATGACCTTTTTAGGAAATTCCTCTATCAGTTCAGTTCCACCACCCAGAAAACAAGTATCAAAGACCTTTTAAGGTGAAAAAAGGCCTGATGAGTGAGTCGTAGACTTTATCACCCAGTGGATGGGGCTCAAATACTCCCTTGAAATGCCACCGAATCAAGATCAGTTACTGACGATGTGCATAGGAAATGTCAAGACGGAGCTGGTTCCCTCTCTAATAACTGCTAACTACCCCATAGGTTTACAAGACTTCTTTGATAAGGCTCATCACCTGGAGAAATCCATCCAACAAGCTATCCATGCACGTTTGTTTCCCCATGTAATTCCAACAAGGAGGGTTTCCAGAGCCAATCCCATTGCGGTGGCCCAAATTGAAGCCCCCGGGAAACTAGAATTTCTACCAGTGGCACTAGCCTCGTAGCCTCGCAGAGGCCCTCCACCTCAGGTGTAGCCTCTGGCTCAGTAGAATCCACCTCAAAATCGGAAGGTGCCTCCACGGAATGCACCACCACTACCCAGGCGGGAAAATCAGGGTCCCCCTATTCAACAGGCTCCCCCAACTCCTCGTTAGGTTCAGGCTCCAAGGGACCCCTTCCTAGACTGGAGAAACTGGACCTAGTAATTCAATGAGAATCAGGTCCCTGGTTACTTCCATAGTGTCTTAGATCAGAGGATTGTATGCTTTCCTGAGTGCAGAAGGCCAGAAGAGTCGAACTTCAATGATTACGCCAACTACTGTCCCTATCATTAGATTTTGGGAACAACCACATGAAGTGCTATGTGTTTAATGACTGGATACAAGTGCAAGTCGATAACAACATATTCAGGTTGGGCCCAGCCCCGGCATAAGTGGCGGGTGTCTTCGTAAGGACGGATAGCGAAAGAGACGATGAATTTGAGTGGAAGAAGGTTTCTAACCACGAGTCATAGAAGTATGATGACAGGATGGCTCGTAAAATGGTTTATCATTCTAATGGTATCATTTTTTCATTATTGAATCATCTAGATACTTCATAGGCTGCATCCTCCGCTTCTGCTTCGTCATCCCAGCCAACCTCGGCCCAGAAAAACAAGCATCAGCAGCGCAAGGGGAAGCAATGTGCCATGCCAATGCCCTTGTCATCCGGCACTCTCAGCCACTTCATGCCCCATTATATGGGGATTATTCCTAGAATCCACCCAATAGTGGATGAATCTTCATGTGATAGTCAAGGGAATGTTTTGGTTAATACCGTGGAGTTGGTAAACCCTTATATAACCCCCGATGACAGGGAGTTCCCGTCGAACCTCCCCAACGTTCCCAACCGACGCCAAAGTTGGTGGAGACAAATCCATATGGGACATTGAGGTACATCAGATGGCACATTTAGCCAGTCCATGCGTGCCACTAAGACTGGATAGGAGGCCCAACACATAGCTCAGCATGCGCTGCCTCTTCATCTGGTGTCATCAGGCCCGCCTCTACCACCGTTTGTGCTATTGGATTAGCCAGAGCTACCTCGACCATGTCGCGACCAGCCTCACACAGCTACAGTATGATCTCAGTCATCCAGTCGTCATATGGAAATTACTCCCCGAGCTTCGACTAGTAAATAGCGGGACATGCCCAGCACCATCCAGCTGTCGGTCCAGCCGACATAGACCGCCATGCCTCCTGTCACAAAGTGGCGTCCTACAAGAAGAAGTTTGCACCTAGCGTGGAAATATGATGTTCTCAAGCACGATTCCAGCATCCCAGTGAGGCTTTCCATATTTTATGCCCTTATCCTTTTGTCAGATATGCGTGAGGCCCTCGCTGAGGCTTTAAGAAGCCCCCTCCAGTTTGAGACGGAGGTAGTAACTATAGAAGCTTTTCATGCTGAAGTGGTTGAGAATGCCAAATGTCAAGGAATCATTTCGTTCTTTGGTAAAGATTAAGGCTCTCCCCTACAGGGGAACATCCTCCCACTTTACATCACCAAACAATTTAACGACATTGAGGTTCACCGCTATCTAATTGAAAAAGGCTCTGGTATTAACCTTATCATGATGCAGACACTGTGAAAGTTGGGGTTGTCCAAAGATGACGTGACTCCCTCCTATTTATGAATCAAAGGATATTACAAGATGGAGCAGACCCTAGTCTGTAATATCCATTTGAAGACCCATTTTGGTGGCCTTGTTTTCAGCACTGAGTTTATGGTTGTCTCCAAGGACACCGTGTAAAATTCATTGATGGGAATACCATGGCTCCACCTGGATGCAGAGGTCCCCTCATCGTATCACCAGTGCCTCAAGTACTCCCATAATGGTCGAGTAGGCGTACTCTAAGGTGATGCATCTTTTTTCGCCTCTTGTGAATCCCGCTAATTGGATGCCAAATATTAGAAGAGCAGGGACAAACAGATTTAGGCAAGTGCGGTTGAGCCCGCCACAATCACAACTGAACTAAGGCAGGTCTGGATGATGCCTAAACCTTCCTGATCCATATATTGGAGGCCACAACCCCTAGACATGGGACAATGTCTTGTTGTCTCTACTACAAGGGGTAAGCATATTACCAAGTCCATGTGACAGTGGAAAATCACCTCGTACTCCTACACAAATTAGGCTCAGGTGGTCCCTGATTATCCTACCCATGTACGGTATCGAGATGTCTGCCCCATGGCAATGGAAGTTCATCATACATTCCTATTTCGCAAGGTTGGAATTAACAGGTTAAGGTGACACACCACTAATAATTTGATATCATCAAGTTTGGTCCCTTGGGCTGAAGACAATATGGGATCGGATCGACTGCCTTCATTGTTATGGTTTTGATAGCATGTGAATCTCCCGATATGATGACCACTGTTGCTCAGGCTGGTACTAGCCTCCCATCGAAATAAGATTACCTAGAAGAATCCCCCTTGATAGGGATCCCTCCATAAGTAAAGAAGATGTCCTGGAAGATGCTCCCCCTGCCTCTAAAGAGGGTGTCTCTGACACGGTCGATGAACTAGTACAGGTGAACCTTGGTAGCGAGGTAGACCTGAGATCCACATTGATCAGAGCTTCCATGTCCCTCGGGGAGCAGTGGTGGTACATAGATTTTATGAAGTAGAATCATGATGTGTTCACCTAGATCTATGACCAGATTCCATGACTAGATCCTTTGGTAGTCGTCCACCGCCTTGGTCTCCCTGCAAATCATCGTAGGTTCAAACAACCTCCCAGAAAGATGCACCCTTCTCACGGTGCCATGGTTGAGGCCGAAGTTGACAAGCTTATTAGATCCAACTTCATCACGGAGGTCCAGTACCCCAAATTTCTAGCCAACAATGTGCCAGTTAGGAAGATGAGCAGACATATCAACATCTGCATCAACATATGATATCTCAACTATCACTGTCTGAAGGATGATTTTCCCCTTCCAGTGATAGAATTATTGATTGATTCTATGGCTGGGTTCCAATCCCTCTCTTTCATGGATGGTTACTCTGGATACAACCAGATCCGAATGGCCCCTTAGGATAAGGAGTCCATAGATTTCAGTGTGCTCCAAGGTACTTTCTGTTACTAGGTTATTCCCTTCAGCTTGAAGAATGTAGTTTCCACCTATTATCAGGACATTCACCGCATATTCAAGCCATTCCTCAGGATATTGGTGGAATGTGATGTGGACGATCTGGTGGTCAAATATCGCCAGCGCCAGGACCATCTCACTGACATTGAGAATGTGTTTTGCTTCCTCCATTCCCACCAGCTGAGGACGAACCCATTGAAGTGTGCCTTCGGGGTCACCTCTAAGAAGTTTCTTGGATTTTTTTTCAGGTACCGGGGAATCGATATTTACCCATATAATATCAATGCCATCATCCAGATGCATCCCCTAAGAAATATTAGGGATCATTGAGGTTTCCAAGGCCAATTAGCTTACATACGCCAATTAATTGTGAATATGGCAGGCAAATGTAAGCCCTTTTCTTGGCTCATGAAGAAAGGCTCCGCCTACGAATGGGATGAAGAGTGCCATACCACGTTCGAGGAAATCATGTATTACCCGTTCCAGCCTTCGGTCCTGATGCCACCAGTCTCTGGAAAGATTCTGGTCCTCTATTTGTCCGCCCTGGAATGATCTCTTAGTTCCCTCCTCACCAATAATAACAATAAGGGAACTGAAAACAACATCTACTACCTCAGCCTCATGCTCCTAAATATAGATACCATATACTCCCCCATATAAAAGAGATTCTTTGTGCTAGTATTCACAGTACAGAAACTGCGACACTACTTGCAACACTATGAGGTAGAGCTAGTGTCTCGGGTAGACCCGCTGAAGTAAATTCTAAACCGCCCCATGTTGACCGGTCATCTAGCATGGTTGGCAGTAATCCTCTAGAAGATTGACATCTGGTTCATGACTCAGAAGTATATCAAAGGACATGAATTCATAGATTTTCTTACTGCCCATACAACCCCCACAGACCAGCCTCCAGACATGGATTTTCCTGATGAGGAAATCCTCTAAGAAGATCATGCTATCCGATGTTGGCAGATGCACTTCTATGTTTCCTCCTGGAGCCCCACCGGGAGGAGACTCAATGATCCCAGACTCAACAGACTAGGCCTAGGTATTGTCTTCATTACCCCAATGTAAGCCATTCTACTATACTCATTCATGTTGTTGGAAGGCTGCACCAACAATGAGGCTGAGTATCAGGCTCTTATCACTGGCCTCGAGCTGACCCTTGAGATCGATGTGCCCCATTTTCATGTGAAAGGGGATTTTGAACTAGTCATCGAGAAAATCAATGGTGACTACATCGTCAGAAATCCAGAGCTCGTACCATTGTTGGAGCGCACCCTCCAGCTAATGTCACGGTTTCCATCTTGGATGGAGGTTACTCATGTCCCTCGATCACAGAACGGTTGAGCTGATTCCGTTTCTGGCCTAGCTGCATCACTTGCAGATCCTGAGCAGGATGAGCTGATTATACATGTGGCACATCAGAGATTCATTGCTCCTGTCACCCCAGATGACGGAGATGACCTACGAGTAAGCCATATTACCACCAGCACATCCACATCAGGACCCCCAGGATCCTCATATGCAGTGGTTGATGCGACCCCCGATTGGAGAGCCCCCTTTGTCGATTATATCTAACATGGTTACCTCCTAGATGGTCGGGCTGAGCGCGAGGGAATCCGATGTCGTGCGCTGAATTTTACCCTCCAGAGTGTTCCCAGTCTTGAGAAGGTCCTCTAAAAATGCAGGTTTGATGGTGTTATCCTCTATTGCATCCAAGGAGTGGATATTTTTTAGGTCATGCATGAGGTTCTTGTCAGTTCTTGCGGCGCCCAACATACTGGTCCGAAGCTATCTCATCAGATCCAGAGACAGGGGTACTTTTGGCCCTCTATGATTTATGATTGTATCGAGTTCACCAAGAGATGTCACGTGTGCCAAATTCATGCTAACAACATGCATCGACCACTAGAACCTCCCCACACCACCATTTATTCATGGTCATTTGTGGTGTAGGGACTTGATGTCATGGGACCGTATCTACCGGTGACAGGTCGCCAATGCAGGTTCATCCTGACTGCCACAGATTTCTTTTCCAAGTGGACAGAAGCAGTTCTTCTCAAGGAGGTCAAGGCACGTTCTATCATTGACTTCGTGATCTCTAATATCTTATACCGGTTTGGAGTTCCTCACGCCATCCTCACCAATAAAAACACCAAATTCCATGCAGCTGAGCTGAAGAAATTGTACGCCAAGTACAACATCCATTAGAACCATACCTCCCGCTATCACGTGCAAAAAAATGGACATATCGGGGAATTAAACAAAACCCTCTCTAACATCTTGAAAAAAATGTTTGGACAGAAACATATGAGTTGGAAAGACAAGATCCCCAATTCCCTCTGGGCTTATCAGACGACAACTCATAATTCCACCCAGGTGACCCCATATTCTCTGGTGTACGGAGCTGAGGCCATCCTTCCCTTCGAGATCTAGTTTCCTTCATTATTCACAATGGTCTATGACCAGTAGGTGCCAGATAATTTAACCAAAATTACTCTGGCTGAATTGGAAGCACATGATGTGAATGGGCATCGTCCCCTGCACAATCTTGAAAGGAATCAGAATAAGATAGATAGATCCATCGACAAGAAGGTTTGCCTCCACTCTTTCCTGCAAGGCAACTTGGTATTGGCCCTATGGACACCAATTATCCCTGGTAGAAAACCACCCATGTTGGAGCTGAAATGGGAAAGACCTTACATAATTCACAGGGTTTACCCTAATGGTGCTTACTCCATGGTGACCATGGATAATGAGCACATAACTCCTCCCCCAATGCCAAGTTCCTCAAGAAATACTTTTCCTGAGAATACTGGTCCTGCACAACCTTAAACTGGATGGTCCCTCATGACCCTAAACTTCATGATGGTCCCGCATGACCCTAAACTGTTTTTTCCTACATGACTGTAATCTTTAAAATGTCCCGCATGACGTTAAATTGTATTTCGGTCTTCAAGACATTAAACTGCACCCTTAGAACTATATGTGACTTGATTCGCATCCATATGGGATGCGTAGGCACGGTCAATCATTTCGTCTTGAGCCCAGCCCCAAACTCTTTTCCATGACAATCCCCCTGGGTATAGTTCCCTCAGAGGATCCTTGTATGATATGGTATAAGCATCCATAGCCCCACTCATTCCAGGATTATAATGGTTGAACCATGTTCCTGATCCCCATTCTTCTATCCTCCCACATACCCACCACATGACATTAAACTACATGGCCTTCAAGAACTACGTATAGATTGATTACCATCCTTATGGGATACAAAGGAATGCCCGAACATTTCGTCTGTTGGCCTAGCCGAAACGTCAGAATCTCCCCTCAAGTCATGACATATGGTGTGGTGCACGTTGAGCTCATCTCAATTTCTCCGTACATCCCACTCCCATAGGTGTCTGCCTCTTTCCCCGCCCTTATTGACTTTAAAATGTATGGGTACAACTATGATTTTACCACTCTTTTGGTTAGGACTCCATCATCCTTCCCACCCAGAAGGGCCCCCGAACAGTAGGGATGCTAGGCTTAAGGGCTCTCCTACCACTTTGGGCCAATAACCTTGAGGGTGTTGAGAAAAAAATTGATACAAGTTCCGTATAGAAAATATGGTCAGCGGTACATGTTTATTTGTTGTTCCCATTCCATTTCCCTATTAAGACGTAGTGTTTCAAACATGGTCAACAGCTATCATTTTTCGTCATTTTCCACCCCAAGATGTCCCTTAAATCATGAGTAGTGGTTCATTCTTCCCCATTATATATCCAAGCGATGAACTCCCCTCAGGAGATGCTAGCTACTTGACCCCTGTATAGAATGGAGCCGAATTCGGATCCTTGTTTCCCACACCGAGCACAGATCACATGGGATTAGGAGCTATGATGATGCGGTAGTCACACAAGAGGTTGTATGGATACAATTTATCGTGACACCCAGCCTCAGTGCCCTTGATCTTTTCTGGCCCCTTGTCCCTTTCTATCCCTTGGCCCATGTTCTCATTTAGGGTTGAGTGGTTTGGAGCGAACATAGGTCCTCATTCCCGTAAGACTATTTCACCATGCCACACATATCCCCTTAAGCCATCCATCCCTTCATTTATTGTCCATTCCATGAACACAAGCCCTGTCGCCCTTCGCATTCCCAGTTTCGGGCCCCCGGCCCAGGTTCTCTATTATGGGATTGTACGATGGGGTATGATATTATGTCCTCATTCACATCAGGTTACTCGTCGTGCCGTACTCATCTCCATATGAGATACCATATCCATACTCATCCTCAC
Source organism: Viscum album (assembly GCA_963277665.1). Classification (NCBI taxonomy): domain Eukaryota; kingdom Viridiplantae; phylum Streptophyta; class Magnoliopsida; order Santalales; family Viscaceae; genus Viscum; species Viscum album. The sequence goes on from OY728140.1 coordinate 2,126,877,230, forward strand.
TGAAATACTTTAAACTACAAACTGGTTGGGTATTTACAATCGAAACCCAGCCTCAGGCCCCCAGTCTTTTCCGGCCCCTTGGCCTTCTCGGGCCCTAACCCATTTTCTTACTTGGAATTGTATGGTGTGGTATGAGATTATGTCCTAATTCGCATAGGGTTATTCGTTGTGTCATACGCCTCTTGAATGTGGGGGTATCTTACCCATTTACGTCCTCACCTTATGATGTTAAACTGAATCGCCTTCAAGAACTATGTGCAGCTTGATTCCCATCCTCATGGGACACATAGGGCTACCCAAACACATATACATCGGGTTCATCCCTATCTCCCATAAATCACCCATTCACCTTGGCCCCTTGGTCTAACCATTCCTAGGGAGAGGAATATATGGTGTGGTATGGGATTATGTTTTCATTCACATCAGGTGTTTTAATAACCATGTCATTTACCTCCTCCTGAGTGTTTTCCATCCCCTTGTGCTACGCTCATCTTTTCAAATTGGTCACTCTCAAGATGAGCCCCTCGGTCCTCTTCGGTGATTCAATAATGTGGCCAAGGGTATTCTGGTTCAGCACATGGAATGTCGGATTCTACCTGGACATGATTTCACCCATTTCTTTGGCTTCGTGTTCCCCTTCATTAGGAATTCCATCACCTTTCACACCCAAATGGACCCCAAAATGGCATGGATGTTAGGCCTAAGGGATCTCATACCATTACTGGCCAACATCCCGAGGGTCTCAAACAACAAATCGATACAATTCATGCGTTGAAAATATGGTCAATAGTTGATGCTAATCTGTTTGTCCCCATTTCAGGCTAATGCGATATGGATAATGTGTTTCGAACATGGTCAACAATTATCCCCCATCATCATGCCAACCCTATTAAGCCCAAAATGTCTGTTACATGATTCACATTCTCCTCCAGCTCATCATGTCCAAGTAGAACTTCAAAAATCTTGTTACTATTCCTCAGTGCACATCCACACATTAGAGGAAAAAAGCCTCATTAAGGCAATCATTTGGGGCACCACCGATTTCCCCTTGGCGAGCATTTAACGTATTGAAAATACCTTATCATCCCTTGTTTCCTACATCGAGTTCGACTCACTTATTCTTGGGGATTGGGTTAAGGTTCACCTTTACTTGGGATAGTCCTACTTCTATATGGTACGAGTTCTAAGACCATAAACTAAGATTTTTTTTCATATTTACACTTTGTGAGAACTACGTATAGCTTGATTCACATCCTCATGGGATATGTAGGAACACCAATACTTCTCGTCTCTAGGTACAGCTTAGTAAAGAGCTAGTCTCTCATGCTTCCTACCCTCTTACATATATTTGGCCCCTTGTCCCGAGGATTATTTCTCAGAATTTCATATAGTTTGGTACGGGGTGATGTACTCCTTCACGTTGGGAATGCTTTATTACACCGCGCACATTCCCCTTTCAGCCTCTTCTCTACTATGTATGTGCCACAAAAATTTAAAAGGCATGGATGGTCCCATCACATGACCCTAAACTATGACAATATCATCCTGGATGCACGACGAAAAATGACACTACATTGTGATGTCTTGACCCAAGGGAACATCATGTTTGTAATCTGTTACACACCATACCATTTGTCAATGTATGTATATGGCTTGATTCCTATGGCGATACACAGAACCTCCATCCTAGGTCCATCTCTTCACAAAAAAACATTCATCCTAAAGGAAAAACAAGATCTATCAAATACCGCTTCTTTTGGAGCAAGGGCCAGACCCGCACAACATTATCTTAGAACTACGTAAAGCTTTATCCCCATCCTCATCGGGTATGTAGAAACATTCGTGCACCTTGCCTCTGGCCCATATTAACTCTCGTTTCCAGTCCCTCGACCTAAAACCATCCCATGGAACACATGGTGGTTGGAACCCTAGGTTCCCATTCACGTCGGGTTTTATAATTACCCCACCATGTGTCTCCCACACTTCCTACCATCCATGGTCTGAGCTCTAAGACCTTAAACTAATATATCTCCCAAAACTATGTATGGATTTATTCTCATCATCATGGGATACATAGGAACAGACATGCAACCTATCTCTGGGTCCAACACCAAGAATCATAATTTCCATTCCCCCTCCTTTTTTGGTCCCTTGACCTAAGCTCCTTTGGGGAACCATGAAATTACAACATTACCCTGAACAAGTTCGAGATACCCCACAATAAACATTGGGATTTGATAGTTTCCTCATCAGAGGTGTCCTGTTTAAGAGAATGTTTGATCCCTGATCAGATCGAGGTAACCACCTAATGCATTTCTACCATGGTGGTGTAATTTTAAGAGTGTTGGACTCCAGTCAAACAAACCATCACTCCAATCAACACGCATTGTGTACCCTTTATTCGGATCCTCACCCTCTTTCATGTCGGGAGGAAACCCTAACAGTATGGATGCAAAGACTATGGCTTGCCAACTATCTTGGGCTAACATTTCGGAAGACTAATGGATGACATTTCGAGTCAGGTCCTGTGTTTCGAACATAGTCATCAGCCATTATTAATTGTCATGACATCACCACAGTTTTATGAATCCTTGGTATTGTGATTCACACCTCTCATCCACCCTGTTTGGATTTATTCCAACACCCATAGAGTTACTCCATTCATGAAAAAGATCACATCGAGAAAGTGGTAATTCATCTGTTATGATTGTTTCATTCTCCAGTCAGGTCTCCCTCTTCTCCTTCTGGGAATCCAAATCGGTCGTTCGAACCTCGAGTGCCTGATTCTTGGTTGACACTCCTACATTCAAGAAAAGTAATGGATCGTACTTGAATGAATTAAACCAACCGAATGAGTAAATGATTCTATTCATACACTTATCTGTACGTCTAGTTCATAATTGGAATCAGAAAGGAGAAATGATTTTACGAGCTCAGAAAAAAGGGACCTTAAGGGTCATCTTCTTGGATGGTTTGCTCCAGCACTGCTACCCTTTGGCTGATGGCCTCCAGGATTGCTTCCCGCCCCTTGAGGACTCTCTCTTCATCAGTGGACACAGAGCGCAGTCCACTGACCCTAGCCCGTGCTTGCGCCTATTCAGTTTGATGTGAAGATATTTGGTGACCCACTTCCCCCAGTTGCTCGTGGGCTTCTTCCAATTGGACCATCAACTGGTCCACAAGTTCAGAACAGTTTGCAATGAATATATCCTTTTCCTTCACTTGTTCTTCAAGGCATCATACCACTTGTTCTGCACTGATGAACGCTTGGGTACTCCCTGAATCCTCCCAACACTGGGAAAAGTCGGAGCATCAGCTCCTCTCTCACAGCTTCTCGGTAGTCACGGACCATTGAATGAAGGCGCTGAGCATCTCTCCCTTCAGCTCAGATAAAGTGCACCCATGTTTGAAGTGATCCCATCCATTTCAACCATTATGTCTGGGGGTGACTAAGAAAGAGTTTTATGAACTTCCACCCTTTGCGCCATGTCATTAGACTCTCCTCGGCCGCCTCTAAGTCAGAATAATCTATCTACTTGGGGTTTTTAGGCCATTAGTCAGGGAAGTCATCCAAGAGACCAGTAGCAGGTTCTTTATTGGGTGCCCCTCCCAAAGGGTTGGGTTCTTCATTGCCTGGGAGACCGTCCCCTCTCGCCTAAGTCCCAGTAGCTCCCTCGCTGACTTCCGGACCAACCACAACATGGGTACCACTGATGTCCACCACTATATGCTCACCGAGTGTCAGGTCCGGCTCAGTTTGAGATGTGTTCCCTAAATATGATGACACATTTGCAGTTGAATCAATCACAGATGACCCGGGTTCGGCAGCCCGACAGGCCTCCAAGGCTGTGATTACTGCACAAACAAGGAACACCCTAATCAATTGAGGTCTCCCATAGTAATTAGTCGAAACTGATGTAATGAACTTATAGGATCCCAAAGCAACAACCAGAGGTGTTCTAGCCACTACAGGAGCTGCCATTATGGGGGATCCCTCAGCGCTTGTTAGCTCAAATATGGGAATTAGCTCCCCACCTTGTTCTACCAGTGCCTCCTCCCCTTCGAATAGAGACCCTTGGTTGGTGCCCATATGCTCCTTAATAGGATAAGGAAACCTAATTTAGGGCTAAAAATGATGAGGGGAAAGGATAGATAAGGGATGAGACGTACATCAAGTAGCTCAGTTATATCTCTATCATAACTGATGATTTATCCACTCTCCCAGAGACTCCCTTGGTGGGACGCCCCCTGAGACCCTCCACCTTCAGACTCCACTTCTTTTTCACCCCATCCTTCACCCCTTCCTTCACCTTCTCTTTCTTCCTCCTCTTCCGTCTTAGCGCCCTCTGGCTGATCGTCACTGTCGTCATCCTCATAGGACATCTTTTCTGGATCACGCTCCTGGTCGAGCATTACTTTCACCAAGAAATAAGGTTTTTCACGCCGGCCCCGTTGGCGTGAATATACGTCTATGTCCATCTGGTATGCATGCCAATGATGAAACTTCACCCTTTCAACAACCCAAATGAGTCCAGCCTCTTGCAGTTGGATTTCATCTTGCATTATATTTTTTCAAAGAGCTTCGGTACCCATAGACTATCGTATTCTCATCCAGGATAACGGTAGAGCTGGGGAGATTGCTTCGTTGAAGGGTTGAAGAAGATACCTTAACTTCTTTCTGGGAAGATTCCCGATGACTCCATAAGCCCCACTCCCCCTAGGCGATGAGGGAATGGCCATACCGCATGACGTCCTCGCTACTAAAGCCCCGACTTGTGCAGGCCTTGTTTCTTGAAGTGCCTCCGACTTTTCCTTCCCAACAACACTCTGCCTGCTATCTCGCTTCCCAGGCTCTACACTGGCTACCTTGAGTTGTAAGACTCACTTCCAAAAATGTCCCTCGGGGTACGCTATAGTCCAATGTTCAATGTCTTCTTTTGAGAGGCCAGCATCAACATCGGTTGGGAAAAAGGTAATGGCATCACCAGAGCCTTGGGTTGTGTACATCAGCCACATTTTGCGAAGAACGTAGGGGTGCCTCTCTTCCCGAACATCTGTGTGCACCCTCTTTGGAATCCTATAAAGGCATCCGAACTTCAAAAAAACCCAGATGGAACGTAGGGCTCACAAAAGATCTTCTCATCAATACGGGTCACAAGGACCCCACCTCTGATGCTATGAAAGTATTCCCTTTGCTCTAGTGAGACATGCCCGTTATCTATCATCTGGCATGTTGGGGTGGGGAATGGTCTGAAAGTGAAGTTGGCATGATTTCAGATTCTGATCCTTACTCCCTCCTCATTGATCATCAACGGCATGACCCCAAAAATGTTCAGAAAGGATGGTCCCAAGCCATTAACTAGAGGACGAATGGCATTCGTAAAGGTATACATGCCGTAATGAGCCACGACCCAGCCATAGAAGATCTGGAGGGGGCCACAGATCCTCCTCAGTGACCGTCCTCTTGAAATGCATCCCAAAATGGTGTATAGACGAGCTAACATTGTGACTCCCAGTTTGAATATTTGATTAGCAGTCACGATGCCAGCCATCACTAGGGTCGCTGGGAGAACTCCACTCCTTGTATCCCTCACCGGTAATATCCACCCACTCATGAATGTAGAGAGAAACCCAGAGTACCAAACATTCGGGTCCCGACTCTCATTTATGAAGAAGACCCATGAATGATAGTCCCCTACCTCTAGGATCCTCCAGTACGAATCACTTTTTCTCCTTTATGCCACAGTCAGACACTGTATCCCTCACCCCGACACCTTTTACTCTAGATCTGTTTGTAGGAACAAGATGAACCATTTCTTTTAAGCGATGTCCTTTAAGAAATCCTTGACCCCCAGCCTCTCCTTTTCCAGCTCCTATAGGAGCCATGTCAACATAGGGGTTTGTGATCCATCTCCCCAGGTGTTCCTCGTCCAGAGGAATTAATCATTCTTGTTCCCATCCAAAGGGATACCCCCGATGTAATGAATGTACCAAAGGCTGATTACATCTTCTCCATAATGATGATTAAAGGTATTGGTATCGGGGGACCATCGAGTAAACAACTCTGGCCCAAGCTCAAGATGGGGATAGAAGTGAAACTGCGACGCCCACACCACCTCGAACAAACCAATGTGCCACAGTTCGGCCCCAAACTGGTTGCATGTATAGATAACCCAATATGCTCAGGCCCATTTACTGGTGAAATTACCTCCAGACCACAAATCCCAATCCTGCAGCCAGCCTTTGGTCTCATCAGTAACACTCTGACAGAAGGTGCTCGCATGAATGGCCGGAGAATTCTCCATGATAGGGTCACTCCCCAAGATGGTCCTGGTCCTGGGATTCAGGATGTAAACATCCATGTGTCTAGTTTATCTAGTAGGATGGCTATTGTAGGTGATGTTATAACAAGGTAGGTCATCCTCGCAGGTCACCCATGACCGCGGTGTGTCGACCACAAATCTCGGCATGGGTACTTCCTCTAAGATACCGAAGTCCTATATCGGCGTGTTGGGAGACAGTGCATACTCCTTCTACGCTGAGGTCAATGTGTTGAAGAGAGTATAGTTATTGGATATGATCCTTCAGGTGTAATAAACTATATGGTTGGTGACCATCTCAGCCCTTCGAGTAGTAGATGTGACTTCCCTCTCAATGTCAGCCTGATTGGCGTCCATCTCCTTCCAGCAAGGTTTTAGGAAATCAATGCTAAAAGGTAGTGGGTGGTGTGAAAAATCAGTGTTTGGTGCGAAAAGTTAGTGGTTGGAATGAAATATCCGAGGTTTTTTCGAAAAACACTAGTTGACCTCGGTGAATTCCACGCAACTGAAGAGTTTTTTTTTCGCGTAGGCGGAGGGATTTTTTTTCGCGCACAAGAGCTCCTTACTTATCAGCCGAAAAAATAAATATACAATGGGGGACCCACATGGTATTTTATAAGCATGGAGAGTGGATTCCGAGCACGCATGAGAAGTGGATCGTGGACTCTGTCTCGATTTTTCACGCCGCTCTGTTTTGAGCGTGCATTGGCCCTAGGGAGTCCTCTATCTCAGATTTTCCCTCAGAATCCGACCTTTGTGGCCCCTCCCCGATCTGATTCTGAAGGGGGGGGGGGATTTGTAGATGCTGAAAAATGATTAATAACTGGAAAAGGTTGAGGCGCGAAAAACAAATCCATATTTGGAACTGGAGACCCGGTTTGGGGGCCCGAAGGGGAAGCGTGAAAAAAAATTTATGGTGCCCAAAAAAATATTTCCCGTGTGAAAAACTTTCGGATTCGCGAGATTTTTCTGCACAGGTGCAGAATTTTTTGCATCACTGCCCCGCACGGTTGATTTCTGCGATGCCAATTATGGGCGCACGATATTTCACACCGGCGTGTTTTTTGCATGGACCAACTATCCAAGACGCCTATAAATAGAAGGCCACCCCTTCTACTTCTCCCTGAAGAATCTGAACCGTATCTTCTGCATGAAATTCCCCTCTTGCATGAGAAAAAGAAGGCTTTCAGGTACTGATTTTTTAGCACCAGGTCGCTCGAGGGTCCACCTTTTCATGAGGCCCATAGGGCTTGACACACTTCCAAATCCCACTGAGCCCCTTCCCCCCGCATGCAATTCCTTCCAATTGAGCGCAATCAGTTCTTCATCACACAATTACTTTTGTGCACCGGCCCGTCCTTTTTCACACACACAATTTCTTTTGCGCTCTAGCCCCTTTCTTTTTACCAGCCAATTCTCAATTGCACACCACACTCATTGTTTTCAATGCCAAGCGCTCAATTGAGCACCACACCTGGCCTTTTTCGTGTTAAGATCTCAATTGCACGACAGTCTAGCACTTTTTTCTGGCAACAACCCCTATTGAGCACGAGCCTCCCGCCTTATGCGCATGTGATGTCACTGTTCGATGCATCATTTTCGGGCTCCTCCCATGCCCAAGGAACCTTCGTCATATACTCATTTCTCGTGCAACCTCCTAGGTTCTCACGAAGTAACTTCAAGTCCCCTGGATGATACCGCCCGTTGCGTTGCTTTGCCTCATGCTTTTTTGCACATGCACACTAACGACTATTGCTTCTTCACATAGTCATGATAACGTGTACCTCCTGATGGTTCGCTCCATGACACCCCTAGCCACGAAATTTCCAATTCCTTCCCTTCCACAAGGAACAAAGGGTACCAGTTATGTAATTTTTAAGGGTGGAGAGAGAACCCCCCACGTCCGAGCTCCAGGATGTTAAACTGCCATGCACCCTCGTCCTCAACACATGACGTTAAAATATTGACTTCTCCCCATGCATCCTATGCGGGGAGAGGGAAACCACTATTGTGTAATCCCCTATATTTTCTTGCAGGAGGTAGAACCCCTCCTCCTACTCTCTTGGTGGGTGTCAAGTCCCTCTCCCACTAGGGTTTGTCACCATCGAGCCTCCATCCTGGAGTAAGTCCCAACCTCTTCGGACTGCTAACCACGGATAAGCCCCTGTTTCCTCTTTGGGCAGCTTCCTTGCATAAGCCCCACTCACCACCCTCCACGGACACACCTTTCACGATGTGATCATCGGGTCTTTGTTGTCTCTTTTTTCTCACACCGAGCATGACTCACATGGGCATAGAGGAAGCACCGACCATGAAAAACTCCCTGGGCAGCCTAGAGATTAAGCCCCACACACTCCATCCAAACTACACAGACTTTGATCCTTGCCAAGGTAGGGTAAGTAGGAAGCCTCCACAAGGTTTAGGCCCAATACCCAATTATTCTGACCATATTCAGGTCGGTTCACCAACTCTCTTGGCATCCAAGAGTGTTTTCCCCACACACTCCACCCGAACTACGAGGAATTTGATCCTTTCCAAGGAAAGGTACATAGGAAGCCTCCAAAATTTTTAATCCCACCATCCATTGTTCATCCCGACCTCCTTCACATCAGTTCACCAACACCTTGGGCAGCATAGAGTGTAAGACCCACACACTCCATTTGAACTATGAAGACTTAGATCCTTTCCAAGGAAGGGTACATAGAAAGTATCCATGAGGTTCAAGACCCATAACCATTCGTCCCGACTACCCCATGACATTGCACCGAGCCCCTTCCCATCCGAACTACATGGACTTTGATCCTTTCCAAGGCAGGGTACATAGGAAGCCTCCATGAAAATCAAGCCAAATACCCGGTCGTTCAGACCATATTCACTTCAGTTCACCAACTCCCTGGGCATCCCAGAGTGTAAGCCGCACACACTCCACACGAACTACGAGGACATTGATCCTTACCAATTCAAGGTACATAGAAAACCTCCTTGAGGTTCAAGAGCACCAACAATTGGATCCCAGGTCCCCCTTCACGTCAGTTCACCGACCCACCCATCTGAACTACAAGGTTTTGATCCTTGCCATGGAAAGGTATGTAGGAAGCCTCCACGAGGTTCAAGCCCAACATTCAGTCACTCCAACCATCTTCATGTCGGTTAACCCCCATCCCACATGACGTTAAACTGTGGACCACATTCAGCAGTAAGCCATTGTCACACAATTCAGCGGCAATCCGTTGTCACTTCAATCAGTGTTAAGCCGTTGAAACCTCATATAATGGTAAGCCGTTGATACCACCATCCAATGTTAAGTTGTTGTTGACGCTCCTTTCCGTCACAGAGTCTAACATCTGAAAAAAGGAAATACCTTAGTCCAAAGTGATTCATCCTTTGAAGAAACATAAAAAATTGACAAAGGGATGAACAAGGAGAACATTGCCCATAGGTCGCGCAAGTTCCCTAATGGTCATGCAAGTACACTTTTGCGCCGCCTAGTGGTTGGGAAAGTACACGTGCGTGCCACCTAGTGGTCGTGCAAGTATACTTGCGCGACGCCTAGTGGTCGCACAAGTGACTTGCGTGACCTAAGTTGTAACCTCCTGGGGTATTCTCCTGCCTATAAATAGACCCTGTGGGCCCCCCATTCAAGGATGATTTTTTCCAGAAACTCATATTTGAGCTCCCGACACCCTAGTCTCTTCTCAAAGCTTCTGAAAAACATCTAATGTAATTTTTTACCTAGAAAGAAAGATCTAAAGAGGGGGAGGAAGTCCTAAGTGTTGAAACTCATCAACACTTGCGCACCTGAGTAGCCAGCCCTTAAGGGAAAAAGGTCACACTTACGTGCTTCCTTACCCCTTCAATATAACTTTCATGACCTTCTTTGGAAGAACCTCAAGAGGATTATAAAGGCTTTAATCAAGAGTCACTCTAGTATTACCATGCTGGTTAACTGTCGTGCAAGTAAACCATGTGTCACGTAGGCATACCTGCGCGACCAATACTTGCACGCCCACGCAGTACCTGTGCACCTGCCCGAACTTGCGCGCCCCTGACTTTTTGGGTGCCCCTTTTTCCTATTTCACCCCTCTTAAGCCATTCGACCTTCCCTATTCAAGATTCAGTCTTCAAGACTCTCTTCAAAACCATTTCTGGCATGATTTCTTGATTTTACTTCCTTATCTAAAAGAAATTCTGTGGAGTATCTCTCAACACCTAGGGACTTACACATCTTTATGTCACTAAATATTGAGATTTCATTCATTCAACATCATCCTTTAAGACGAGAGAATCCTTAACCTGGGTCTCCTTTTCAGGAATATTCCCCAGTCATAAGTCCTCTAATATGGGCATCCTCTTTAGGAGTAATCCCCACGTCCCATAATTTCTGGGCATCCTCTTTAGGAGTAAGCCCTTGATCCCTTAACCTGGGCTTCCTTTTCAAGAGTAAGCCCCAGTCTCAAATATGGTCATCCTCCTTATGAATATGCCCCAGTCCCCTAATTTGGGCATCCTCCTTAGGAGTAATCCCCAAACCTTAATTCCCATAACCTAGGCCTCCTTTTCAAAAATAATCCCCAGTCTTAATTTCTCTTAACCAGTACTAATTTACCTTTGATCTGGGATTCCTTTTCAGGAGTAAAACCCAATCATAAGTCTTCTCCTAATTTGGACCTCCTTTTCAGAAGTAAGCCCCAAGTTAGAGTATTCAAAATCTTAATGAAGCACATATACCTTTATGGAACCTGTTCCTAGATTTCTTCCCTACTGTAAATCCTAAACTTTATTTATCTAGGTATCCATACATACATAAGCCCCACATTATTTCTTATGATTACATATTTCATGGCAAAATTGTCTAATTTTTACCATTACCTCTTGATTCTCACACCGAGCATGACTCACGTGAGCTTAGAGTGTAAATGTAGTTGTGACATCCTTCGTTGAGCCATCAATCATAAAAAGCATACTCCCTTACTCGAACTACGTGGGTTCTGATTCCTTTTTCTAAATAAAGGATACGTAGGTAGCTCGTCTACGGGTTCGATCCCAACTCTAAAATAATCCATGTCCTTCCGAATGACAATAAACTTCTAGTGCCCCACTGAGTGGCTTTAAAACCAGCATGGTGATCATAATGACCAAGAGACTTCTATATAAATGTGTCGAAGGGTACCATTGACCAAGAATCTCTAATAAATACAGATGGTTCTCTATCGAAGAAGAACCTAGAATACATACAAAAGATTCTCTAAATTTCCTAAATATTTAATCATTGATTGTCAGATCTGAAGGAAGGCTCATTTTATACTTGGTAATGTAATAAGGATTCACGAACATAACTTAAATCTATAAAGAGAGTACTGGAGTAGACAATAATTCCCCTCAAAAAGGTGTGATGAGTCAGACCTCCCATCATCTCGACCAATGAAAATTCCTATTCCTCATAAGTCCACAAACTAATGAGCACCTACCTTTGGAAAGTAGGTCCAAATGGATGTGGAATCATTGTATGTTTCTGGTTCTACGAACAAACCCGTTAGAAACCGGTCAGAATGTTTGTTCCTCCCATAAAGGTGGTCATCCCCGGATTCTGAGGGAAACATAAATGGTGAACCCGACGTGAATCCTTAACCAAGTTAAAATAATGTTTTACCCATTTGTTAAGCCTCTATTTAAAAATCAATAAGAGGGCCAACAAAAACAATCATTGGCATATGTGCTCATCCAAAAGATGTAGTGGCTGAATTTATCTTTATTACGTCCATTATATCAAACAAGAACTCTTTTCAAATATCTTCTGCATTTCTAGAATGGATGCTCTCATGTTCACTCCTGTGAATACTGCTGCTGTAAATGCCACTACTGCTACTCCTGCTGGATCATCATCTACTCTAAGGACGATATCACCTACTCAGCGTCTTCAACATTGGGTATCAAACGCACTGGTTAAGGAGTACCGTCAACACTGTACCATCCCAACTCTGGAGGCTGCCCGACAATCCCTCCACGTAAATAACTCACATCGGTCGTTCGGACAACGATGACCAGTGATCAAGAAGCAGGCGGTGCTGACTACCGTCTCCAACCGTTTTAGGTCGTCATCCCCGGAACACAATCACCATTCTCTCCCTTATTCTGGGGAGGTGAATGAGAAGGTCCCTTAAGACCTTAATTCAAACGGACAGGAGTCCTTCCTGAGGGATCCCACCAATAATCGCTGCCAGACTCGTGTGGAAGTGCACCCTCAAAATGATGAGGTTACCGACTCCAGGCGTTCGGCTCAGGTTCCTTGAACCTGAGCAAGCAAGACGAACCACCAGAGGCGGAATCCAGACAACATTGAGTAGGTTCTCATCTCTGCCATCTCCGAAGAAGTCCACCAACCTAACTAGGTGGCAAGCAATGAGCAGGCACATACACCTGCCCGTTTTAATTCCGCTATCTAGCAGACTCGTCTGGCAGCATCACGCCAATCCCGCCAGGAAATTCCGGCGGAGTACTATAGGCAATAACATACACCTGTTTATACATCATCAGCTAGTCAGTAGGCTCGTCTGACTACATATGATGGATCTCGTCAACCACGTTTGGTGAAGTGCAATCAGCAGGCATATACACCTGCTAGTATTAATCAAGCCTACCTACAGTCTCACTTGGTAGCATTCGGAGAAGTTAGTCAGAAAGCCCCGTCAACAAATAGGAGGCAGACTCAACTCTCTGCCCCCACACTTGAGTACTGTCAGGATTCACTGACAGGAAAAGGAGGACACGAGCATGCACATACACCTGCTCCAAGCCCAGAATGGATGTATATTCCCGTTCTGGCAGCTGAAGTCACCAAGCATATTCTATCAATGGTGAAAGAGCAGAAGAAAATCCCTGCTCATATTTTGGATGCCTTCCAGGATATTATAACAACTTCAGCGACATCTCAGGGAAAGACACATAAATCTATCCCTACCAGTGGAGTGACACATAAACAATTCAATACGGAACAGACACACACATCCATTCCAGTACAAGAGGGTTGTGGGGAATACTACCCCATATCATATGGAAAACCAAGTCAGGAACATACACCTGATTTGAGTAGATATCGTCAGCCTAAACTGGCCATCTTTCCCGATCAGGAATATACACCTGCTCAGAGCAACCAATTTCGTCAACAAGTGGTTTCCAAGGAGAGTAAGAAGGCGTTTAAGAAAAAGAGCTACCCAGCACAGTCAGGAGATCAAGAGCTAATATGTAACAAGTCCTTGCTCGATGCTGGAGTTCTTGAAGCCCTCAGGAAATTATCTGTTGAAATTTAAGACTCTACTCCCTCATTTCCCAATAGTGGGAACATTAATTTCAAGGTTCTTCAATAGACACTTCCTCATGAAGGCTTTCTTCATGACAATTCGGTCGATCTCAAAGTTTCATCTTCAGATGAGAGACACAGGAACCCTCTGTGTGGTCATAAGACCAAGGAGAAAGAGATCTCATCTTTTGCTGTAACCCATTATGGTGGTCCTCCGCATGATGATGAATTTCATTGTGAAAGTCCTCTCTGAAGTAGTGATGCACATTGCCCGGAAAATTCTCCAGTGGGCAATGTAGTGCTGAGAAAGCCCTCTTATCTTGAGGCAATTGAAAATGCGAAACCAGTCATGTCGGAAGCTTCATCGCTATCAGGTGAAATACTTTATCAATCAGAAGATAGCCCAGGGTGTAGGTCATTCTCCGATCCACCCCTAAGTCATGCATCTTCTAGTTGATCAATGATTTCTCTACCAATCCTGTTGAATCCAATGAATCAACAAGGAAACACCAACTCTGGTCAAATCAGGTATAGGAATATTCATCAAATGATGAACATGAGAAAACAACTAGTGAAAGTTGAAGTGCCAGTCAGGTTTTGGCCTCTGGATGACTCTCAGTATAATATTACAGAAATGTTGACAGAAGATGAAATTCATGATATTCGTCTCAACATACGGAAAAATATTTTTCAGTTGAAAAAGAAAGTATTATCTTATGATGAATATGAAAATCATCTTAAGATAATAGAAGGGTTACAACGTCAGATTGATTTGTCATCTCTATCAGTCTTGTGATATCCGAAGGCTGAAAAGTAGCAGAGAGCCCTTCAACGTTCATGCCTTGACACACTAAGAAGATTGTTTCAGTTAATTTCCAATGCCCCATCTAGTATTCGTGTCAGAGGATGGGGTGTTCATGAAACACTGCATTTCACAGTGCTCTCCAGTCAGCAAAGCCCACCGAAAATGGTCTCATGCAATGTTATTGCCCATGGCCGACCAAAGTCAATGAGCTTTATTTGTAATCAAAATATTTCCCAAGAAGAGGCTTCAACTATTTCCTCTCAAAATTAAGAATACAGATAAAAAGTTATCGAATTACTCTTGCATCAAGGAAACGAGAATATTGAACAAGCCTCTCATTTGGAGAAAGCACGTCACCAAGTGACAGAAGTGTCGGAAATCATCCAACGGTCTTTTGAACCGGGTGATAAAAGCAGATACGGGTTAATGCATCCCGCTAATTTCCGAACTAAGGTTCCCAAGATCAGGAGGAATTTCAAGAAAGTCTCAGACATAGCATGTCAAGAACCACCCCAGCTCGCCAGACAAGGGACTCTTTTAAACCAACCCTCGGAATCAACAAAAAGGATTCGGGGAGTTGAGCGAGAACAGCAGGAACAACCCCAGTCCACTGGACTGGGGACTTTTTCAAATCATCAATCCCCTCCTCAGAGAAAGTCGGTCTTTTCTCGATTGGGGGAGAAACCTCAAGAGGAACGAAGAGCCAAATTATCAAGAGATTCCCTCCAAATTACAGTTCGTCAAGAAATTCCTGAGGGATCGAATCAACAAAAGGCAAGCTCTCATCAAAGACATGGAAGAAGACAATATCACAGAAATGCTGATATAAGGGATGTGATGAGTTATGCATCAATCAATATCATCAATGTCATTTTTTTTGATCCACCAGATGAGGCTTACTCAGGGGACTCAGATGAAGAGGTTCCTGCTCAAGATGATGTATGCATCGACACAAATGAAGAAGGTGTGCGTACACGAAGTCAAAGGATTACTCAGAACATAAGTAATCCTTCGAGTAACCCACTTCCCCCTCTCTGAAAAGGATCCAACAAAGGGAAGGGAAAGAACCAGGTTACATATCCTTCCTCTGGAGAAGGTCAATCGTTCTCAATAGAGAAGAGGTTTGCACAAAAGGAGGAAGAAATGATGTAATTAAGAAGGTTAAATGCAGAACTACTTCAGAGTATTCTTCTTCTTAAGCATGCTAAAGTCAGTCAGCCAAATCAATTTGTTGCAGCTACTGAGATGGATCAAGAATATCCTCCTCTATCAGTACACCTTCATAAGTCTAATCCTACGGGTCATGTGCAACAACAGTTGGCAGTGCTACCATCAGTTGCAGCACCAATCGCCACATCTGTCCAACCTCCAGTCATTGCACCTACCCAACTCCAAGTTCAACTCGATGTTTCTCAAAAGTTAATAACTACTATTGAGTCATTAACAGCTCGGTTAGAAACTATGGAAGGGAAGTGTGTGCATGTTCAACTAGAAGATAAAGTTTACCCTGAATGGGTAGATTCAATTTCTCCTCCATCCAGTTTTGGGAACCCTATATTCCCTATTTTAAATGGATCAGGTGATCCTGAACAACATTTGACGCATTACGTGTCTTGTTGTGATCCTATGATGGGAACTCCAGAGCAGAATGATGTAGTGAAACTCAGATGCTTCGTGCAAACCTTGCAAGGACGAACTTTTGTTTGGTATACAAGCTTGCAATCTCGGTCAATTACCAGATGGGAGGATCTTCGCCAAAAATTCCTCCTTCAGTTCAACTCAAGTTTTCCAAAGACAACAGTTTTCGATCTTATAATGTGTAAGCAAAGGGAGAATGAAAGGCTCTCTGATTTCATTTCTCAGTGGAAGGGATTAACATATTCCTTGAGTTTATCACTCCTTCAAGAAGAATTTTTTCCAATCTTTGTGGAAAATCTGTGTGACGAATTGCACACGCCGTTAATCCCTGTGAAATACAAAGGAGGGTTTCGAGACCATACTTCAATCGCTCAACAGATTGAAGATTCCCTTATACAGGCTAAGGATAAATCTCCTGTAATTCCATCAGCTCCAAGAAGGAGAATGGGTAAAGCAGAAAGTGCTACAGTTATGCTTAAACAAGCACCTATACCTATTTCTACCTCAAAAACTCCATCTTCTCGAAGGGCCCCAT
This sequence comes from Viscum album, assembly GCA_963277665.1. Lineage (NCBI taxonomy): Eukaryota > Viridiplantae > Streptophyta > Magnoliopsida > Santalales > Viscaceae > Viscum > Viscum album. The sequence goes on from OY728140.1 coordinate 2,126,893,825, forward strand.
CTTCTGAGCGCCAACAACAAAGGACTTTTAATCTAGATGATCAAAAAAATCAAAGGAGAAAACACTTTGAGGATTTTAAGAGAAAACATACTCTTTCTGAAATGAAAAAGTTCCTGGTTATTTCATTTCAACTCTGGAAAACAATTTGGTTCAATTGCCAATGCCCAAGAGGCCAAACAAGAAAGGAGATGAAGACCATCCTAATTATTGCCCTTTTCATCAAATGTTGGGGCATCCCATCCAGAAGTGTTTTGTCTTCAAAGACCTCATTCAAAAGATGGTCGACTCGGGACACGTCACATTGAAAGGCTTCTCAGCCCAGGTAGCATGTGTCACTGCTACAGTTCTAGAGGAGAAAGGTGAATGGCAAGAATTCAAAAGAAAAAATGCACAGAAGTATGATGATTAGATGGTCAGAAAGATAATTAATTGAACTCATGCTATTTTGCGAACACAATTAAGGAAACCAATTGTGTCTTCTTCCATGAATGTTGCGGAAAAACCCTCTTCGTCAGAGGGAAAGTCCTCAAAGAAATGGCATGATTCAAAGAAAGAAAAAGAATTAGAAGAAGATGAGTATGTGTCAAAGCCTAAGTTGTCTTTGACTTTGGCGGACTTCATGCCATCTACTTCAAAGCCATGGGAACCACCCCACCAAATGGGATAGCCTAAACAGGCTAATCAGGCAGTGTCTTCATCAGACGAAGAGTTAATCTTTGGTTCCATTAATATGATTAAATTAACAGATCCATATTCCAGTCGAAGTTTCGATTTCAAGGAGCCTGAATTCCCTATATCAAACAGAGGAATCAGAGGAAGTTCCAGGGGATCAGGATACAAGGGAAAACATGGATATTTCAGAAGTCACTATTCAAACTCTACCCCGGCTAGAACTGTGTACGCAACAAAAACTCGTGGTAGAGCCCTTCAGCGAGATCAGCAAGAACAAGAAAGTTCTTCTAGCAATAGAAAATTCAGTCCTGACACAGTTAATTTGGAAGACTGGTTGAAGGTTCCATGTTCTTCCTCTCAGCAAGTAAATGGATCTAATCGGTCCAATCTTCCAATACCAGGAATATTGCCAACTTCTATCCCAATAAAAGATGCATCAACTTCCAAAGCATCTGCTTCCAAGGTACCTGCTAAACCACATATTCCTATTGGGAAATGTAGACCTATGGATCAAAAGTAAGATATATTGAAACAATTGGCCCAAGTACCAGCCAAGTTATCAATTTTGGATGCTCTGAATCTGTCAAAAGGTCTTCGGGAAGCACTCATCGAGGCTTTGTCAAGTCCTCAGGAGTTTGAAAATGAAATTGCTGCAGCTGAATTCTATCACATAGAGAATAATCCTACAGAATTCCATGCAATAATATCCTTTACTAATGAAGATGAAGATGATGTTGTGCATAGACATATTAGACCATTTTACTTGTCTGGCAAGGTCAATGGCGTGAATGTTTGAAGAGCTTTCATTGACAATGGTTCAGGAGTCAACCTCATGCTCATTCATACACTTCGTCGATTGGGCCTCACTGAATCTGATTTATCTCATTCCACCATGATGCTACAGGGATATGATAAAAATGAATAAGAACCACTAGGTGAAGTTACACTCAGAACTCAGTTTGGAGATCTTGTATCCAATTCATATTTCATGGTTGTTGATCAAGACTTAGCCTTCAACATCTTTCTTGGAAGACCCTGGCTACATCAACATGCGGCTATACCTTCATCATACAATCAATGTCTCAAATATTGTTTCGATGGTCAAGTTAGGACATTTTATGGTGATAAGGCCCCATTCAAGACATGTGAGTCTCAATACATTGTGGCGGAATTCTATCACATGAAGAAAAGGGAGAAATCCATAACAAAGGAGATTACCAAGGTTAATGCTCCAAATGGTTTGGAAAAAATTCCAGTAAATCCATTTACACATGTGAGTACAGATTATGTGTTGCCTATTAGTCAAATTGACAAGATAGACCCAAATCAAAATACTCTTATGGAAAGTTCCATGATGTCAATTATGCCAATCGAGCCAGACAACATGGGAGAAATTGGTAATCTACCAAGTAGTGATGAAAGAATAAATGGCGACATCTTCCTTTCATCTGCGGAAATCCATAAATTATATGATTTTCCAATTAGGCCAGAAGAAGTTATAGAAACATCACAGGTGAACAATGATGTCGATTCTCAATCCATCATCTCCACTTTATTACCCAAAGAAGACCCTTCATCATCAATCGGGTCGGAAATGGAAGCTTTTTCTTCAAAATATGCAAATTTTGACATCTCTTCAGATCATGAGAATTCTACTTTATCATATAATATGCAAGTAGAAATGGAAGAAATAACACATGATGAAGAAGAAGAGGAAGATCTCAGAGATGCTCCTCCAGCATTTGAAGAGGGTATCTCTACCACTGTGGATGAACTCAAAGAAATAAATCTGGGTACAAAAGAAGATCCACACCCCACTTTAATCTGTGCGGCCATGAATCTTTAAGAGCAAGAGATGTATATTTATTTTCTATAGAAAAATAGAGATATATTTTCCTGGAACTATACAGAAATGCCCGGGCTTGATCCTGATGTTGCTACTCATCATTTGGTTTTACCTGAAAAACATCAAGGATTTAAGCAATCCGCGAGAAGAACACACCTAACTTATACTTTCAAAATTAAAACTGAAGTGGATAAGCTTATCAAAGATATCTTCGTTAGAGAAGTTCAATATCCCAAATGGTTGACTAATATTGTCCTTGTAAAGAAAAAGAATGATGAAATTAGAGTTTGCATCGATTTCAGAGATCTTAATAGGCATTGTCCTAAGGATGATTTCCCGGTTCCGATTACAGAACTTCTAATTGATGAAACAACTGGGTATGAAGGACTTTCCATCATGGATGGATATTCCGGATTTAATCAGATCCGAATGGCCCTAGAAGACGAGGAATCTACAACCTTCAGAGCCCCTCAGGGTGTTATTTACTACTGGGTAATGCCCTTCTGCTTAAATAATGCAGGTGCAACTTATCAGCGTGCCATGCATCGTATCTTCAAACCCTTCTTAGGGGTTTTTGTTGAATGCTATGTAGATTATTTGGTAGTTAAATCCAAACAACGTTCTAATCACTTGGATGATTTGGAAGTCATATTCTGCAAGCTTCGACAACATAATTTGAAGATGAACCCCTTAAATGTGCTTTTGGGGTAACCTGAGGAAAATTTCTCGGCTTTTTTGTATGCCATCGTGTTATTGAAGGTGATCCTGAGAAGACCAAGTCAATCCTTGGAATGTCACCTCCTCAAAATATGAAAGAATTAATAGTAATTCAAGGACACTTAGCATATATTCGGCGTTTCATCTCCAATTTAGCAGGAAAAAGTTTACCCTTCACCAAATTGATTAAGAAGGGAGTCACTTACCAGTGGACTGAAGAATATCAATAAGCGTTCGATATTCTCAATAAATACCTCTTGAGTCCACCGGTACTCATTCCACATGTTTAAGGAAGACCACTTATCCTCTATGTGACAGCTCTAGAGTGATCATTGGGTGCCTTTCTTGTTCAAAAGAATGATGCTGGGAATGAAAACAGTCTCTACTATCTCAGTCGAACCATGCTTGAAGAAGAAACCCGATATTCAAGTATTGATAAGTGCTTCCTGGCATTAATCTTTGTAGTTCAGAAGCTGAGACACTACCTGCAACATCACGAGATGCAATTGGTATCTCGCAATAACCAGCTCAAATTTATCCTAAGTCGTCCAATGCTTACATGACGTCTGGCAAGGTGGGCAGTTATTTTTCAGCAATTCGACATTCAGTATGTGTCTCAAAAGGTGATAAAAGGCCAAGATCTGGCTGATTTCCTAGCTGAACACCCTTCAGTGGAAGACACATCTTTAGATATTGAACTCCTTGATGAAGAAGTCTTCTCTATTCAAGAAAGTCCTCAGGCATGGGAAATGTATTTTGATGGTGCTTCCAGAAGTCCAACAGGGAGGAAAATGGAAAATCCTAAATTCAACAAAGTTGGCTTAGGATTTGTGCTCGTTTCTCCAGAAAAGGCAGTGTTACCTTATTCCTTCTTATTATGGGAATGTGGTACCAATAATGAAGCAGAATACCAAGCTCTCATCATAGTTTTGGAATTAGCACTTCAAGCACAATTGAATCACTTAAAGGTGAAAGGTGATTCATACCTGGTAATCAAACAAGTCATTGGGGATTATGCCATTAGAAAAGAAGACCTAATCCCTTTGTATGATTACGTCAGAGAGTTAATGGCAGAATTCCCTTTGGAACGGACATTTTTTTATGTCCCAAGATCACAAAATACTCAAGCTGATGCATTGGATAATATAGCCACAGCTCTGGAAGATCCAAATCGGGACGAGACAACCATCAGTATTTCCCACCGTCTTGCAATTTCACCTTATGTTCAAATCAGAACAGAGGAAATTAATGAAATTTGTCCCATTCCTGAACCGTATGGTCATACTACAGGATGGATGTCACCTATCAGAGAATACCTTCAAAATGTAACACTTCCACCTAATAGAGCTGAGAAAGAACAAATCCGGTGACTTGTGCTTAATTTTACTCTTTATGATAGCCCAGGTCACTTAGAGAAAATTCTCTACAAACATGGTTTTGATGGAGTTCTCTTCAGATGCATTGATGGTGAAGAGACAATGGATGTCATGATAGAAGTGCATGCAAGAGTCTATGGTGCCATCCAGTCTGGACATAGACGGTCTGATCAGATTTGAAGGCTTGGATACTTTTGGCCTTCAATGATACGATATTGTGTCGATTTCACAAAGAAGTTTCATTCATGCCAAGTACATGCCAACATCATTCATCATCCTCCAGAGTTCCTTTATACATCTAAATACTCATGGCCATTTTCCACATGGGGAATGGATGTGGTGGGACCTTACCCTAAGGCTACAACCAAGCAGTTTAAGTATATTCTTAGTACTACTGACTTCTTTTCCAAATGGGCATAGGAAATAACTCTCAAGGAAGTCAGTTCTAAATGCGTTGTTAGATTCATAAAGTCTAACATCATTACAAAATTTGGTGTCCCTTATACCATATTGACGGACAATGGCAACAATTTTTGTTCACCCAAGGTGAAGAAGTTGTATCAAGAATACAACATGAAATCCAACCATTCATGTCGATATCATGCAACGACCAACAGCCAGATAGAAGCCTTTAACAAAACTCTTTCAAATATACTGCAAATGATGGTGGATAATGATAAGAGGTCATGGCCTGATAAACTCTTTCATTCTTTATGGGATTATCAGACTACCACCCGTACTGCAACTCGGTCAACTCCATATTCATTGGTATATGGAACGGAATCCGTCTTTCCCATTGAAGTTCAATTACCCTCTCTTAGAGTTTCCATTTGTAATCAATCATCTACAGATGAAAAATCTCAAAAGCGATCGAATGAATTGGAATGGCTAGATGAGAAAATATTGTGCACTTTTCACCACTTGGAAGTCTATCAGAATCGAATAGCGTGAGATTTTAACAAAAACTTTCTTCTTCGTTCATTCACTCAAGGATAATTGGTATTAGTTCTCAGAACTCCAATGATACCAGGAAAGAAACATCCCAAGATTGAGCCAAAATGGGAAGGACCTTATTCAATACATAGGGTCTACTCCAATGGAGCTTATTCATTAATCTCAATGGATGGAGAACTCATCACTACTCCAACCAATGAAAGATTTTTGAAGAAGTATTTTTTATAAATTGTAATGTATTTTTTTCGTCCGTGCTATATGACGTTAAACTATACAGTAACTTTCCATACATATGACCTTAAACTATTTTTATTTTCGTCCTTCACGATGTTAAACTGTGAAAAAATTTGTCCTTGCTATATGACGTTAACCTATACAGCAACGGTCCATACATATGACCTTAAACTATTTCTACTTTCGTCCCACATGACGTTAAACTGTGAAAAAGTTTGTCCTTGCTATATGACGTTAAACTATACAGAAAAAATTTATACATATGACCTTAAAATATTTTTACTTTCATCCCAAACGATGTTAAACTGTGAAAAAGTTCCCTAAATGGTCCATTATGACCTTAAACTGCAACTAGGTCCTGTATGACATTAAACTGCATCATCAATGGTCCATGCATATGACCCTAAACTATTTGAAAGTCCCTTACGTCCAGCAAGGCGTTAAACTATTATGTCATAACTACATGACACTAAATTTTATAAAAGTCCCTTACGTCCGGAAAGATGTTAAACTACATAATGATCAAAGGTCCTGTATGACCTTAAACTACACCATCATCCAGCATGACATTAAACTGCAACATCGACGGTCCATGCATATGACCTTAAACTATTCTCACTTTCGTCCAACATGACACTAAACTGTATTGTCCCTTTTTTCGTCCAACATGACGCTAAACTGTATCATCCCATTTTTTGTCCAACATGATGCTAAATTGTATCGTCCCCATCATCCTAACTACATGATGCTAAACTGTACAAAAAGTCCATGATACATCCTACATGACATTAAACGGTATTTTGTCCCTGTTACATGACACTAAACTATGCAGCACCAATAGTCCTAAATGCAAGACTTTAAACTGTATAGTCCCTTTATATGTCCTACATGACATTAAACTATGCATCATTAAGGTTGTTGTTACCTATTGTTTCGCACACCGAGTATGACTCACGTGATCTTAGAGAAAACCTCAACGATAAAACTATTTCTGGGCCTCTAACCATGTGTAAGTCCCAAAATCATTTTTTAGGTCGTTGTCCCCAAGAACAACATGATCATTAATTAATTGTTTAATTGAACTACGTGGACTTTGATCCTTTCCTTCCAGGCTAGGTACGTAGGAAACCTCCCAAGGTTCATGCCCAAAACCAATCTCTTCACATTGGTTCATCTCCATCTCATACGATGTTGATTCATGAAACCACCCCTAGAATCAATATCTTTACATTGGTACAATTTCATCTTTGTTATAAGACGTTAAAATATACAACACTTTTGTCCTGTATGACAATAAACTACAATATACTTTGATACCCTCACATGAGAGGGAACCATTATTTACAATGATTTTTTACTCATGTTTCATTTCAATGACTACGTGCATACATGGAAATGCCCAAACCTTTTATCTCGGGTTAAACCATCATTGTACTAAAGTCCCCTTTCACCCTTCACATGTACGAACCAAATTTGTACAAAGGGTATTTCTAGAACTACATGGGCTTGATTCACATCCTTATGGGATACGTAGGAACGTTCGAGTGTCCCTTGAATCCAGTTCCAAGTCTTTGGGACTAACCCCAAATTCCATTTTCAGTCCCTTGGCTGAAAAGTCTCCATGATAAAAACACACTGTGTATTTCTTAAAATGGTCCAAGCTCTATGACCCTAAACATAGATCTCTAATCCTTTTGTCCCACACGACATTAAACTGTAGTTTAAGAACTACGTATGGCTTGATTCTTATCCTTATGGGATACGTAGTGAAGTCCAACATTTCAATTCAGGACCCAGCCACAACATGATTATGGTTAGCATTGATCTATGTATCTCTGTATACATTGAACAATACCCATCTTTATGTGTCATAATCCTAACCTTAAATATTTTCAGATCCTCATAACCCTTTTCATGACTTCTAGTCACAAAAATTTCAAACTTCTGAGAGTTATTTTTCCTGACTATGCAGCACGTTCCCATAGGCGGCCTTGCATAAAGAGTCTACATAACAGAATTGTTAGCCAAAAGATAATATTATTTGACTATGCAGCCAATGCCCTTAGATGGCCCTGTATAATTCAACCCCCTAACGAGTTTTTCGGATAGTGGTAACTTCATTCTTGGGAAGAATGCCTCTTTTTTCCTTATTTGTCTTAAATGAAAATATGTAGGGATCCGCAAAAATATCCATCCTTAACATATTTGTTCCATATCCTTTTTCATGATCTGAAAGTATTCAAGTCTATAGTTTATATTCTTCTTCCCTACGTTTGGATCTGACCTTCGTAGGAGTGATATTCATCCAGTTCTTCAATAATCTTGTTTGGAAATATCTTCTCCATATTCAAGTACCCCTTTCCATACAGAAAACTCTATACTTTGGAAAATTTGAATCTCCATAATATTTCACTCGCTTTTAGCACTAGAAAGGTAAATTTCTGAGAGTTCTTTTTCCTGACTATGCAGTACATGCCCATAGGCGGCCTTGCATAAACAATCTACATAACAGACTTGTTAGCCAAAAGATGCTATTTATTTGACTATACAGCCAATTCCCTTAGGTGGCCCTGCATAATTCAACCCCCTAACGGGTTCATTAAATAATAGTAACTTCATTCTTGGAAACTACTTATTCTAATGACTTTTAGCACTTTTTCATATCATTCGTTAGATTCAAATATTCTTAAGTCATAGCTTACATATTTTCCCTCATACTTGAGTATGGTAATATGATTTCAGATGAATTTTCAAGGAATTGAGTCAATTCTAATCCATTTCGGTCAAAGCTATTTCGACCTTAAACATCAGCCTTTGTATGACTGACATGCATGACTTTAAACTGCCAGATTTCTTGTTTTTTTCTTTTTCACCTCAGATTCAAATCCTCTTTTCTCTCCAGATCCAACTCTAAGGGGGGACTTTTGTTGACGCTCCTTTTCTTCACAGAGTCTAACGTCTAAAAAAGGGAAATAAGTGATTCATCCTTTGAAATAAACATAAAAATTTGACAACGGGATGAACAAGAAGAACATTGCCCATAGGTCGTGCAAGTTCCCTCATGGTCGTGCAAGTACACTTGCGCACCGCCTAGTGGTTGTGCAAGTACACTTGCGTGCCGCCTAGTGGTCGTGCAAGTATACATGCGCGACGCCTAGTGGTCACACAAGTGACTTGCACGACCTAAGTGGTAACCGCTTGGGGTATTCTCCTGCCTATAAATAGACCCTGTGGGCCCCCCATTCAAGGAGGATTTTATCAAGAAACTCATATTTGAGCTCCCGACTCCCTAGTCTCTTCTCAAATCTTCTGAAACACTTTTAAGGTAATTTCTTACCTAGAACGGAAGATCTAAAGAAGGGGAAGAAGGCCTAAGTGTTGAAACTCAACAACACTTGCGCACCTGAGTAGCCATCCCTTAAGGGAAAAAGGCCACACTTGTGCGCCGCCTTACTCCTTCAATAGAACTTGTGCGCCCTTTTTTTGGAAGAACCTCAAGAGGATTATAAAGGCATTAATCAAGGGTCTCTCAAGTATTACCCTGCTGGTTAACCATCGCGCAAGTACACCATGTGTCGCGCAGGCATACCTGCGCGACCAGTACTTGCGCGCTCACGCAGTACCTACGCGCCTGCCAGTACTTGCGTGCCCCTACTTTTTTGGGTGCCATTTTTTCCTATTTCACCCTTCTTAAGCCATTCCACCTTTCCAATTCAAGATTCAGTCTTCAATACACTCTTCAAAGCCATTTATGGAATGATTTCTTGATTTGACTTCCTTATTTGAAAGGAATTCCGTGGAATATCTCTCAAGACCTAGTGATTTACACATCTTTATGTCACTAAAGATTGATATTTCATTCATTCAACCTCATCCTTTAAGATAAAAGAATACTTAACCTGGGTCTCCTTTTCAGGAATAATCCCCAGTCATAAGTCCTCTAATATGGGCATACTCTTTAGGAGTAAGCCCCAAGTCCCTTAATTTTTGGGCATCCTCTTTAGGAGTAAGCCCCAGATCCCCTAACCTGGGCTTCCTTTTCAGGAGTAATCCCCAGTCTCAAATATGGGCATCCTCTTTAGGAGTAATCCCAGTCCCCTAATTTGGGAATCCTCCTCAGGAGTAATCCCCAAACCTTAATCCCCTTAACTTGGGCCTCCTTTTCAGGAATAAGCCCTAGTCTTAATTTCTCTTAACTAGTCCTAATTTACCTTTGATCTGGGATTCCTTTTCATGAGTAAAACCCAATCATAAGTGTTCTCCTAATTTGGGCCTCCTTTTCAGGTGTAAGCCCCTAGTTAGAGTATTCAAAATCTCCATGAAGCACATATACCTTTATGGACCCTGTTCCTGGATTTCTTCCCTAAAGTAAATCCAAACCTTCATTTATCTGGGCAGTCATACATACATAAGCCCCACATTATTTCTTATGATTACATCTTTCATGGAACAATTGTCTAATTTTTACCAATACCTCTTGTTTATCACATCGATAATGAATCACGTGATCATAGAGTGTAAAAGATATTGTGACATCCTTCTTTGAGCCATCAATCATAAACATCATACTCCCTTACTCGAACTACGTGAGTTCTGATTCCTTTTTCTAAACAAAGGATACGTAGGTAGCCCGTGTACGGGTTCGATCCCAACTCTAAAATAATCCATGTCCTTCTGAATGAAAATAAACTTCAAGTTCCCCACTAAGTGGCTACAAAACCAGCATGGTCATCATAATGACCAAGAGATTTCTATATAAATGTGTCGAAGGGTACCATTGACCAAGAATCTCTAATAAATACAGATGGTTCCCTATCGATGAAGAACCTCGAATACATACAAAAGATTCTCTAAATTTCCTGCATATTTAATCATTGATTGTCAGATCTGAAGAAAAGATCATTTTATACTTGGTAATGTAATAATGATTCACGAACTTAACTTAAATATGTAAAGAGAGTCCCAGATTAGACAATAACTCCCCTAAAAAAGGTGTGATGAGTCCGACCTCCCATCCTCTCGACCAATGAAAATTCCTAAGCCTCATCAGTCCACAAATTAATGAGCAGCTACCTTTGGAAAGTAGGTCCGAATAGATGCGGAATCATTGGATGTTTCCAGTTCTACGAACAAACCCGTTAGAAACCGATCGGAATATTTGAACCTCCCATCAAGGCAGTCATCCCCGGATTCTGAGGGAAACAGTTGTCGTGACCTCATCCGATGCTAATCCGTCGCGACCCATTTCGGTGGAAAGCCACTAACATCCTGAACAAGTGGTAAGTCATTGCGACCTCATCCAGTAGTAAGGCGTTGAAAGTCCCAATCGGTGGTAAGCCGTCATCAGTTGAACTACATTGACTTTGATTCCCTACCACATGGATACGTAGGAGGCCTCTTCAAGGCTCAAGCCCCAATCCATTGTAATACTCATTGAGATTCCAACCCATTCACCATCCACATCACAAAATCTTCCATTATCTATCCTGATTCTTACACGGGCCACCACATCCCAGTGGGATCATTCCACTCCATTCCATATTCCATTCAACAGCATTCGGGAATTCAACCACGTGTTGCTCCCAATATCGGTGTTCCCTTCAGGGGGTTGCACCCAGCTGATCCACTCTAGTTAGTGCTCTGATTAGTCCAATTCGTCTCCACCGTACGTTAAACTAGCGGGATACCCTGTGTTAAATATGGGAAGCTGAGGAAAACCTTATATATATTCCCATGGCATATGATTCCCCGCGTTCGATGTGGGATTCCTCAGGCTTCCGTACCCTCGAGAAGCCCTATAATAAGGGACAAAAGACAAAAACATCAATCCCCCAGTGTCCAGCCATGCCAGTGATCCCCAACGTGACTACTCCCCTGACTAAAGGTTGCTGCCCTGACTGGACCCCTTGAAATGTCCCGACAAATTCAGTGTAATTAACTGGTGTCCATGAAGGTATGAAACTAGGAAGACTTTCACAAACAACATATTAAATCTACATGGGAGACCCAGACATGGTTATTAGTTTTGAGGAGCAATCCACAGAAGGAAGAACAGACATCCCATCATCCCATTTCGATCAAGGAGAAAACATCCCTAAATAAGCGATGGATGATGCCCGCCTTTGGAAAGCGGTAATGTAGTGCAATAAAGTTGCGCCTTTTTATTCTCCGGCAGACGGATGCAGGTTCCCCAGTGAAAGCATCAGAAACAATGAATAAACTATTATATGGTTTTTTTAACATGTTTAATGGGCTATATGTATTGTATATTGAAAATAAAATCTATTATGTAAATATTACGGTGGTAAAAATTAATTATTTTAATTCCACTTTTCTTTTGTATTTTTTTTTCTATTTCATATAGATAATATTCTCATCCAATGAATCTATAATGATGCATTATTGAATTTCTGTTCTTATGAATTTTTTAATGTTTGTGAATCATGTTTATTAGAAAAAACAATCATATATCTTATTAAAGGTAATAGTTAAATTGATAATTATTTATTATAAATCATATCTACTGACATATATGGTCTTATAATTTATGTATGTCAATGGGGATTTCAATAATTCATTACCTTAACTATGGAATTAAATATGTATAGGTACCTGTATCTTATGAAACATAGGAATGAATCCTTCAAAATGTTCAATTCTTTCAAAAATAAATTAAAAATTCCACTTCTAAAAAAGTATTAAAACACATTAATCTCCATGAGGTTGAGATTATTTGAGTTAAAGATTCTGTGAGTATCTTGTAGATTGTTGTAAAATATCATAAATAACCCCACATGGCACACCATAAATAAATAGTGTATAAAAATAGATGAATCATACTCTATTAGACATGGTTAGGTTAATGATGAGTCATACACAACTTACTAAATGATTTTAGGGCTATGGTCTAAAAACTAATTCATTTACTATAAACATTTTTCCTTCAATAGTTATTCAAAATATAACATTTGATATGCTGAATAGAAAAAATCATAATTTATATTATTTGACAATTATTGGTTGTGAGGTAGATTTTATACATATTACCTAAATTAAAATAGAACCAAAATTAGATAAATTTATATTTATTGATTATCATAAAGTTATTTTTTTACTATTTATATAATTCAATAGAGTAAAAGTGTTTTTATCTTACAATGATGTATTTTTAGAATTGGAAATTATTTTTAAAAGAATTTTTTTGGAGTATATATGAAGACAATAAATTAAATGTATAGAAATATGAAATTATTGTCGATATAGATATGTCAAAAACATAAAGGGTTGCATAAAATGAGTTGACACAATATACAAAATAAAAGATAAGTTCTGTTAAAATTCATAGGGACCTGAGAGATTTTAATTGCTCATTTTTAATGAAGGTGATTTAATGGTATTAAAATTATATCCAACATCTTACTAATATGGCTTCACAAGTTCTAACTAATTTTTTAACCAATTGAATCTGATATGGAATCCATGTACACTAGTTAGGTTTAGAACATGATTTTTCAACCTAATGGGGATTAAATACTTGTGAATAAGAGGGCATTTCATAATAAATATAATATAAATGCTAGATTTCCTATATATAATGCACATTTTTTAGCTAAAGGTTTTAATAAATTTCACAGTATTTATTATGATAAAACCTTTTTTATAGTGATTGTGATAAAATCCATTATGATTATTTTAGTCATAACAGTTTATTATGATTATAAGATATATCAAAACCTCATTTCTTCTATGGTATTTTTCAATGATTTATATATGATACAACTTAATGTTTTTAGTATGAAATAATATTTAATAATATTTGAGAGTTATAATGATCAAATTATGAGTTGAAGTATGATTATTGGTTTTATAATATTAATTTTTTTGAAGGTCCCAAATAGTTTTTGTTTCAGAAAATTGAATTTAAACCTCATGTATATAAAAAGTATAGTGTGAGAATTATTTTTTAATGTTATTATATGTGGATTACATATTTTTCATTGAAAATTACCCAACAATGTTAGAATTAGTGATAAAATGGTTTGAATATTTATTAATATTAAATTATCATTATGTAAATTATTATATTATAGGTTTGGATATATGTAGATATATATAAAAATTCATTATCAGCCTCAGTATAAACATTTACATTGGTTATGGGTTAAAAAGGCTTAAAATGGAATGATTTTAGAAGGTTTCTCTAATAATAGTAATGATTAATCTTGATCAAATGTTTTTATAAAAAACTATATATTATATTTTTTATAATATTCTGGAGTATCTATGTTTAAATTAAATTGAAAAAATCAGTAAAAAATTTATGAATGTTTATTTAAAATATTCTATTTGTTCAAATGAAAATTTATTAGTCAATATATCCACCCCACCATCATGTGTTTTCCTCATAAAAATAAATGTTTCTTAAATAGTTGAGGGTATTAATCAAAAAACTTAATATCATAATCCTTTGGTATTTCTTAATTATTTTAAAACTGCCACTATATGTTCACCAATGGAATTTCCTAACCATATTTGGTCTTCGGATGTTGATCCATGATCACCATTATGTAATCTGGTAATGTAGAATCATCCTCAATGTCTACCACACCCAAATTGATAACTTGTGAAAGATATTTCACAAATACATTCCTATAGGACACATGGAAGGTTTTATGCAACCAATTAAACTTCAGGGGTGAAACTAGGGATTAGAAAACTCACCCCCCATAATTAGGATATGTAAGGAACTGGAGAACATGGAGTATAAATTGATTCCATGACCAAGACCTTATTAACTATATCAAGGATAAACCATTATGAATAGTAAGTATCCATCATCTAACTCTAAATGGACATTCACTAGTCCAAATAATAGTTCTCATAGACACAAGTATCCCCATCAACTCTTGAATAACCTACACCTTTTCACCAATAACCACACTGACATTAGGCTCATAAGAAACAACTCTAAAAAAACTTTCTAGAATAGTTTTGACCTGTAGGTTCTCTTATATAGTGTCTTTAATGGTTTCTCGATAATAGTAGAGTGGTGGTTTTTGTTTTATGCAAACTTCCCTATTTTTATGTTATCTTTACTAATCTAGATAAAATAAAGTATATTATCCCTCAATATATCCACAATCATCCATATAGTCCTATATATTTTGTAATCCATAAGAATTTCGATTGATGTAATCAAATTGAACTAAGTCTTAGATTCCTATTATATGCTCCTCCATAATTGGGGTGTGAATTGAGAATAATCACCAAAACGGTCATCATTTGGAAATATATTATATGAAGAGAAATTTCATAAGCTCAATAGAACTCAACTATTGAAGAGGAAGAAAGTGGTCCAACATGGTTAATAAATCATTCATAACCTAGAAAACATCATTCAATTTACTGATTATAGAATTCTATTAATAATGTCCACTGAAAGGTCATCACAATTTCACTAAGGAACCACATAGGGTAGATCTAAACCTATTTTGAACAAGATGCTCAGGCTTCACCAGCTGGTAGGTGATACACCATGATATAAAATCAAAAACTCTATACTTTATACATGGCCAAAAATATCTCTTCCAATAAACATGGTAATTATTTTTCAGACTTGGATACTCTACTAAGTTGTTAGTGTAGAACCATCTTAACAACTCATCACCCAAGGTGATGGAGACCACTACCCCACCCCCCATGAAATAGGTTGGTATGATCCTTGCTTTGAAGGATCATGTATGGTTCTTTAATTAAGAATACATGGTCCTATAAGATCTATTAATCAATTTCTATAAGTTATCACTTCTTAAATCATTGAATAAATATTGGTTTGAACACCAACGATTAAATATAATACTTATATACATCTTATACCAATGAAAAATATAGAAATTTCAATGACATATATGTCTAATTTATCAAATTATCTTCAAATTTTCTGATAATGGAATCAACCACCATGTTTCTATATCCTAGAGAATAGATAATCTTTGTGTACTTCTCCAATAAGAACTCTAACCATTACATCCATATTAGGTTGATATATCCTTAAGAGAATATGTATCCATGAATAATGTGGTTTTTATAAACTATAAAACAATCAATGATGAGGTAATTCCTCTACAAATTAAAGGAAACTACAATCACATTGTGATCTAAATTGTGAGTAACAGAATTATTATAATATATCCAATATTTCCTAGAAATATAAGAAATTACCGACATCGTTTTAATTAATAAAAAACCACGAATTGTATAAGAAGAATTACATATCACCATATACTAGAATCTTTACTCTTAAAGACATAGGGAATGATCAGTGGTCAATATCTACTTGAATTACATCAAATATATTTCACATTGATAAAAAAATTAGATTATTTTGACTTTTTTGTAAGGGTTTTTATGATATATGAAATCTTGGTGATATATTCTATGAATATATAATAATATTCCATAGACCGAAGAAATTCACATACCTATAAAAACTTCCTCAGTGGCACCTATGAAATCACAACATTAATATTTATTGGGCCCTAGCTGCACCACCACTATGATGACTTACCTATGGAAGTGGACCACATCAATATAGATCATACACATTGAGTGTTAAATATAGATATGGTTCTATCAATGTAATTATAGGATATTCCTTGAATTATTATCATTGTAATTATATAATATTGAATAAAAATGTATTTAATTAATGAAAAATACCATGAAAATTTATTAAAAAGGGTAGAAGATGTAGTTTTGGTGTCCCATGAACATAATTGAGAATTTATCACACCCAATTTCATAAACATAAATTCATAATGCCTTTAGAGATAAATAAAATCATTATTAAATATATCACCCGTAAAAGCCAAAGTTGGTGATAATTTGACTTGAGATCTATCATAAAGAACTAGTTTACTCCCATCAACTATTTGAAGAGATCTTTGATACTTGGTAGATGATATTTTTAATGACCGTAAATTTTATAAATAAAATTCCATTTTTTAATTCAATGCCTTATTAAGTAATATAGTTATAGAAAACACATGCACTTATTTTTCATTTTATATAATTGGATTAAGAAAAACCATTAATAATACTTACCTTTATTAATATAGACATGGAATAATGATCACACGATTAGTATAAATATAAATTTTTCACAAATCCAAATAACAAAGAAAAAGAAATTGAGGGCCTCAACTAGTAGGTTCATGGCTTATGAATCCCATTTATCAGAGCTTCTGAGGGAGATATCATTTCTCAGATATATCATTGACCAATACCAAGACAATATCCAAAACATAAGCTATAGAGAAACCATTTATGAGAGATGTTTAAGATCATAGATATCACAACCCATACCATGTTCGTTGAAACAAACAATCATAGTCCCACCACTGCACATCTTAATCTTAGGGAATTTTATAGTGTATTAAAGGAAAATGTTTCAAGACCCTAGAAATATTAATTTATATATTATTTTTAATATAATAATGAATATATTTTCAATCTATTGTTGTTATTTTTTAAATAATTTTTAAGTTAATAAAATAAATCACAAATTATATTTTAGTTTAATGTAAAGAAATAAATTAAAAAGTTTACCAATTAATTTATTTTATAAATAAATAATATTTTAATATTATTATTAAATATTTTTTATCAAAAATAATTGAACATTTAATTCTTATGAAGTAAAATTTAATTTTTATAAGTGTTTGAAAGCTATTATTTCCAAAAAAACCCAAAATTTCTTAATAAATGTATATTTTAATTTAAAATTTAAATTTCAAATATTTATAAAACTATTTATATAAAATTAATATTATTTGTGGAATCATATCATCATTTTTATGAAATGGTTAATCAATCATAATTTTATGAGATATCTGGTTTTTCAAGAAAACATTAAATCTTATACAAATATACTTTGTGTTTTATGACATTATAATTAAATAAATGTTTTGAAATAATTACTATAAATTGAATCTGTGACCAAGTAAATGTTTTCCATTTAAAATAAAGTGATTCTAATCTTATTTTATTTAATTTTTAAATCTGTTATGAATCACCAAAAACCTATAATATATTTTAAGGTTTCAAAATCATTTCTTTAAGAGTGTGACTCTCCTCCACATAATAAAGGGAACTACATTCATAAGTTTATCCCTTGGAGCTATAAATTAATAATAAAACATCTCCAAATTATTATAAACCTTTGGAAAAACCATGTTTTGGCTTCTAGTTTTATATTTTTTAGTATATAGAGTCCAAAACCTAAATAATAAAGAAACCCCCTCATTTCTTATATAAACCGAACCAAGATCCCATTTATATTCCTTGAAACTACTTTGATAACATCCCTATAGATAATTCTACTCTCTAAAGTCCTACCAATGATCCCCCAATCTCTCAAAATCCCAGCCAAATCTTTTGGAGTCTCGCCCTAAAGTAAGGGATCCTCACATTCCTCTACTCATTTTAAATGAAGAACCATTAATGAGATTTTTCTTCTTAATTGAATTTTTTATGAAGTATTTTTTTATAAACATAACCTTAAATCCAATAGATTTTATTTTAATTATTTATGATTTGTTCTCTTCTATTTTGAGTTTTACCAAAGCTGTCACTATGTCAAAATTTCCAAAGGGATTTCCCTCTTCTAATTTCCATTAAAGCACTTTTTTATGTTATTTATATTAAATTCATTTTTCTTTTATTAGGAAATATTATAAATAATTCCCCTCAATATCCATTTAATTTATTAATTATTAGATCCCCCTTTATCTCTCATTAAGACTCCCTTGATCCTTTATGTACACCCATTACCATGCTGAAATATAGTTTGGATTCTATTTATTATTCATGTTCCTTCAATATCTTTTGCATTTAATTACAAATTTATTATGTTGGGAATTTTTTTACATTTAACTATTACTACCCAGTTTATTTCTTTGTGATTATAGTCCCCCTTATATTTCATAAACCCATATTTATGAATCATTATGTGAGACCATTTTGCTACCGAAATTTCACCACAATTTTTCCATGCCCAAACAATTGTGTAGTGAATACCATTCCCAATTCCTATCATGTGTATTATCATTTATGAATATATACTTTTTATTAGGGAATTAAATACAAGTATTCCACACTCCTTTGTCATGGAATAAAATATTATGAGGAATGAATCCATGTTGTATGATCTATATGGAACACATAAGTAAGAGAACGAAAAGAATGAGACAGCTGCACCCAGAATTATATACCTCTCCAACGCATTGGGTAGTGTTTAGTAACACGATACAACATTTTTTGATCGGTAGTGAACCTGAAAACATTATGGGTCATTTTCTATAATTAATTATATTTATTTTATCATGGACCTCTGTTTATGATGTAGTGTTTTAAGTTGTTTCTACATTTCACATGTTATGATTATCATGCTATTTTGAGCCTTATTATTCATGTTACATTTATGCCTCATTTACATGTCTACTATCTAACATATATTGTGTTCTTCATGTTATGCCATTTTTATTACCTTATTATTCTTTCTTTCTGACCCCTTCTAGATGTTTTCTTTAAGTTATCTCGGGCATTTTTAAGAACCCGTGGAATTTTAGAAGAATCTTAAGTATGTGTTCAATAACATTGTTATATCCCATTTTCAAAATGTTAGGTTATGTACCTAATTTCCCAAATAGACTAAAATTATAAATGTTTTGGGTTGTATTAAGTGTATATTTAAGTAATAAATCATGTATTAATGTGAAATAAAGAGCGTTGTTTCTATAAATGGTATCTAAGAAAAAGATTATTTATTTCTGGGATTAGGTTTTGAAAACCAAAGTGATAGCCTTAGTGATAAGAATAAGTATAATAAAACATCCATAAATTTTGGTATGTATAGAGTAAGTGGTTTATGAATAAAAAAATCACTATTTGGATACTAAAAGTGGACGTGGTTCTAGAACCGATGTACATAGGGGAACAACTCCGACATGGCATCTTAGTCTAGACACTGGGTAACTAGGTGCAAGAAAACAGTAATTATTACACACATTGTTTGAAAATCCTAGGGGATATGGCTTATAATATTCATAAGCTCAATATGAACCATTATTAAGGGAGAAAAAAAATATCCATAAGTCTATAGGTTAGGAAATAGATCATGGATAACATAGATTGAATTCTAGAAATTGATAAGTTAAGAAAATAAATGTAATTTATAAGTTATCCATTTAATGTCTTTGGATTACATTTTATGTGTTTAATAGTTTAAAATAATAATTCATAATTTTATTTTATTCTAGAAAATGGCCATAAATAATTTGAATTGGGTAAATAGCCAATGTAAGGCTCAATGTGATGACTAAATCAATGAGATTCCCAATTAGATGAGAGAACTAGTTTGACGTATTGTGATTATAGCAAACCAGATATCAAAAATCAAAATTAACAACTCACACTTTTTTTAATACCCAAATCCATCAAGGAAGAGGAATATGACATCTGAAGGGATCTTATCAGATAATGTTGATAAGGGAAAGAAGATCCAATTTCCTTTGTGTGAAAATTAAGGAAAGAGGCACAAAGTGAAATGTCACAAAGGGACTAGGATATTGTTTAACTGTGGAAGTAAATAAAATGGAGTAGAAAATTTCAATGAAAATTGTATATGGTGATTGATGGAAATAATTTTCGATCTAATATACCTTATATAGTTCTATGTCATATGTGTGGAGAATTTATGATTTATCCAATACAATACTCTATTCTAAGGATTGAGAAGCATCATCAGCATAAAAAATCTCCACGAACAATGGAATAAGGAATGTCATATGCTGATATGTATCACAATGATTGAACTGAATGTAATATCTACTCAGTAATATTATATTTCATGTTTTATTTCCTTTCATTCCCTATTATCATATCTTGCATGTTTTCTGAGAACATAGAGTCACCAGAAGAAATGATTTTATATCATTAGGTAAAACTTCAATTATTTTGTATCACAAGATAAATTTTGTGAAAATATAATTCTTGAAAAATATATCATTCTCCCTTCAGTTGAATTTTCTTCAATTTTGGTCATGGATTATCTTTCCTTTTATATATCTAACACAAATTGACAAGGTAAAGAAATAACTCTTTGTATCGGGAATCGATCCCCAATTTTTTACATGTTTAAGGAGGAGGAAGAATCTTCATTTTCAAAAACATCACAAGGAAGGATATTATTTTCCTATGACCAAGAATATCTACCTCAAATGATTGATTCTATGTAAAGAACCATTCTTGAAGACATGAACATTATGAGGGAGTATGCTTTTTTGTATTTTAAAGAATTTTCTAGTCTTGATACTAGATAAGAGGATGAATTTTTAATATATCTTACACCTAGGAAATTACCATTATCCAAGAATCTATTTTGAATGTCTGTTGTTGAAATTGAGGAGCTGAAGAAGCTAATATATGAGAATTTGGATAAAGGGTTCATACGCCGATGTGCTTCACCATGGGGTGCCCAGTCCTATTAATCAAGAAGAAGGATTTTCCAATGTGTCGTTTCATTCATTTTTGTAAGCTCAATAAGATGATGGTGGAGAAAAATTATCCTCTTCCACAGATTTATGACTTGTTTTATCTGCTACATGGTGGAATATTCTTCTCTAAGGTTGATCTATGGTCCGGATACTTCCATGTTAGGGTGAAGAATGAGGATATCCCGAAGGCTTCATTTTGTACAAGGTATGGGTACTAAGAGTTTATAGTAATTCCATCCAGACTCACTAATGATCCAAAAATATTTATGGATTTGATGAATAGATTGATTAAAGATTACATACTAATTTTTTTCTTTATTAAAGATAATATTCTAATATACACTAAAATTAAGGATGATCGTGAGGAGAATCTGAGTACTCTTACTAATACCTTTCAAAGGGAGAAGCTTTTTTCCATGTACAACATATGTGAGTTTTGGTTGAAGTCTCATTATTGGGGAATATCATCACAAGTAAAGAGATATATGTGGATCATTCAAAGACGAAAGTAATCGAAGAATGGAAGAGGCCAACATCAATGACATATATCTATATTTTCCTTGGGTTATATTGGTACTATCATCGATTTGCGAGAAATATTTGGTGATTTTCAAAACTTCTTACATAGATAACCCCAAATGGAGTCATTATTGTTTGTAATGATGAATATGAAGAGAATTTCAATGTGTTGAAAAGTATGCTTTCCACTACAACTTTACTCACACTAGCGAAAAGTGGTGAAACTTTTGTGGTATTTAGTGATTCTTAGAATAAGGGATTGGGTTGTGTATTGATGGAGAATTATAATGTTAGAGTCTATGATTCAAGGATGTTTAAATTTCATGAATAGAACTACTCAACACATGATCTAGAGTTGTATATAGTAATATTTTATTTTAAAATATGGAGGCATTATTTTTTTGGTAGAAGGGTAAAATATATATGTATTACAACCGAACCAAGTATATATTAATATATAAAGAGCTATATATATTCCAATGAAGATGGTTAAAATTGATCAAAGAATATAGATGCGCAATTCCATACTATCCTAGAAAATAGAATAAAGTAGTGGATTCTCTAAGTGTAATGGAACCGGTGATTCAATCATTGATGAGATTTGGGTGTGATCTGATATTCTTATATTTAGATAGTTTGGACCTTGGAATCATAAAGAAGTAAAATCATGACTTTTTTCTCAACCATCTCTTTTAGAGAGGTTAAAGGATGCTTATGGAAATTAAGTGGCAATTCAGAAGAAAGTGGAAACTATAAGAAATGGGAAATCCTCAGAGATAAATGTTAATTAAAATGGAATAGTGAGATTTGGTTCAAGACTATGTGTTCCATAAAATCTCGAGTTAAAGAAGGAACTGTTGGATGATGCACATAGTTAGACTTTTTCCATTCACCTAAGAAGCACCATGATTTACCATGATCTATGTGAGAAGTATTATTTAAAATATAGGAAGAAGGATATCATTGTATATACATTAAAGTTCTTTCTATATTATAAAGTGAAGGCTAAAAGGAAGAATTACATGGGGATGATGCAACCATTACCCATACCTACATTGAAATGGGAAAAAATTACTATAGACATTGTCAACATAATTTTGATGATATCCAAATGAAACAATGCAATCTTTGTTGTTGTGGATCATCCTATAAAGACTACACAGTTCATGAGGACTTTAGATGACTTCTCACTGGGTCAACATGAATAGATATACATCAGAGAAGTGGTAAGGCTTCATGGAGTACCATTATCAATAGTATCTGATCAAGATCCAATATTCACCTATATGCTATAGAAAATATTAAAAATTCTATAAACACTGATATAAAATTCACTAAGGCCTATCATCCTTAAACTGATGACCAATATGAGTGGACTATTAAGACACTGGATGACATATCACAAGCATATTCTATGGAAATATAAGGTGGATGAGACTAATATTTTTTTGGTTGTTCTCTTTTAGAACAATAATTTACACTCGAGCATCAAAATGGCACCCTATTTATATGTTTAAGGAAAGAGGGGAAGAACACCTACAATTTGTGATGAAGTTGAAAGTGAAAATATCTAGCTCCTGAAATGGTCTAGAAAATGGAATAAAAGGTTAAGACAATTCCAAAGATAATCAAGGCTGTTCAGAGTCAACAAATGATTTATTCTATCAATCGTCATCTATATGTGGATTTGGATGTTAGAGACCAGGAATTCATCCACATATCTCCATGTAATAATGTAATGATTTTTGAAAGGATTTTAAATCCTAGTTCAAGATTCATATACCCCTTGGAGATTCTTGATAATATTTGACTGATGGCTTATAAATTAACACTCAAATCAAAACTATATCAAGTACATGGTGTTTTTTTATGTATCTATCCTAAGAAATTACATACCAAACCCCTCACATGTACTCAATCCAAAGGTATTACCAGTGGATAATGACCATTACAATGAGGTGAAGCTGGTTATGATCATAGATTTTAGAGGAAAAGTTCTACAAATTATGTTAATGAACCTTGTACAAGTATTGTGGAGGAATGATAAGTTAGAAGAATAAATATTGGAAACTGTGGACGTGATGAAGTAGAGTTACCCTAATCTATATTAGTGTGGGATATGCATATTTTGTAGGTGAAATCTTTGAAGGGGGGAATATTTTAATGACACGAACTATTATAAATAAAATTCAACATTTTGTTTTAATTAAATATCTTATTATGTAATATGGTTATAAAATACACATAAGATTTTGTTTTATTATATACACTAATATTTAAATTCCATTATGTTTCATTATCACTTATACTATCTCCATTTAACAGTGATCACGTGATTAGTATAATTATAGGGTTTTAACAAATCAAATTTACAAAGACAAAAAAAGTGATGGCCTCAACTAGTATGATCATACCCTACAATTCCCATTTATCAATGATTAAAATGGAGATAGAATTTATGGGATTTACCTTGAGCAATACCATGTTAATATCAAACAACTTAAGACTGATATAAAGTGTTAAGGGTATAAGATCAAGCTCATTGAGATCACAAACCAATAAATTTTCACCAATCCATCCAATGAATGTCCCACCATCGCATACCTTACTCATAGGTTGTTTTATGGGGTATTATATGGATATGTATCATGGACCAAGGAATAGTAATATATAAATTATTTTTTATATAATAATGGACATATTTCTATCCTATTATTGTTTGTAAATGATTTATATTTTAATAAGAATACATCCTTAATAGATTTTTTGTTAATATTTAAATTAAATTAATTAATTAATTAATTAAACTATTTTGAGAGAAATAATATTTTAATATTTTTATTAAATAATTTTTATCTAATATAAATGGAAACATAATTTTTTAAGTCAAATGTATTTTTTATAAGGGTTTGAAAACTTTTATTGTAAAAAAACGCACATTTCATAATAAATGATGAATTTATATTAAAACTGGAAATTCAAATATTTAGAAAATTATTTAGAAAAAATTAATTTTTTTTGAATCATAATTTCAAAATTATCCAATGGTGAATATTTCAAAATATTTTGGAACTATAAAATTTTTATGGGAAAATAAAATATCATATAAATATACATTGTGTTTTATGACCTCATAATGAACCAAAATCATTATAATAATTTCTAAAAATAAGATGAAAGTCCAAAAAAATGTTTTCCCATTAAAATATTTTTATTTTACCTTTATTTTTTTATTTTTAATGCTATTATGTATCCTCCAAAACCAATAATATATTTTTTTGGTTATAATATCATTTCTTTATGATTGAGACTCACCTCCAAAAAAGAAATGGGATTATTTTAATAAATTAGTCCCTTTTAATTATAAAACAACAAAAATAAATACAATTTTTCATAAACCATGGGAAAAAACCATTGGATGGTTTTTGGTTTTGGAAATTTTATTTTGTAGAGTCAAAAACCTAAAAAATAATGAAATCCCCCTCACATATTATATAAACCCATTCAAGATCCCATTTATCTTCAATAAAAATTCTTGGAGAATGAACATATTGTATCCTCCAATCACTAGAGTCCTCCCAAGGTGAACCCAGGGTATCAAAAATACCCTCCCGTGATTTTGGATTCTCACATGAATGTAAGGGATCCTCACCTTCCTCTCATACTTTCAAAATCAAGAACCTTCTTTGAGTTTTTTCTTCTTTATTTAAATTGATTATTATTTCATTTATTTATAAACATTACCTACAATCCAATGGATGTTATTTTAATGATGTATCAATTATTATCTCTCATTTTGAATTTTACCATTTCGATTACTATGATGAAATTTACTAAGGGACTTATCTATTCTCATTTCCATTCAAGAACTTCTTTTATGTTAGGTATCTTAAATTCAATTTTCCATTTTTTTGATACCTTCATGAATATTCCCATTACTATATATTTATCGTTGAAATTATAATATCACCATTTCAATATCATTAATCCTCCCATGATCCTTTATGTAAACCTGTTACCATGCCGAAATATAATTTGGATTATTTTCATTATTCATGTGTTTTCTTTAACTTATTCCTTAAATTTCAAATTTATATCATTTGAATATGTTTGTATAGGTACCAATTACTTCCCATTTTATTTCAATGCAATTTGTGACCCTCATCTCTATCATCAATCAATTTTTATGAATCTTTATGTGAACCCATTAATCAGCTGAAATTGGACCAAGCTATTTCCATACAAAACTAATTGTGTAGTGAATACCATAGCCAATTTCTTTCATGTGTGTTCATATTTACGAAAATGTAATTTTTTGGGTACTCAGATAAATATATTATATACTACTTTATCATGGAATAAATTATTATGATTAATGGATCCTTGTTTTGTTATCTATGTGGAGAACTTAAGAAAGATAAAGAAATGAATCTGAGGGTGCACTTGGAATTATATTGCACTCCAATGCATTGGGTAATGTTTACAATCCTGATACGTCATGTTGGGGAAAGGAGTGAACCAGATTATTTTATGGTACTTTTTCCATCATGGATGCATTACAGTTTATCCATGAACAATGTTTATGATGCCGTATTTTAATTTATTTCCACATTTCCCATGTTATGATTATCATTCCATATCAAGCCTTATTATTCATATTCGTTTAAAAAAATTATATTCTTATTGTTTATAATGTATTATCTAGTTTATATTATTCCTTGTTTATTCCCTTACTAGGATTTATATCTCACCCCTTCCTGATTTTTTCCCTTGGTTATCACATGCAGTATTTAAAAGTCATGAAATTTTAGAATCATGTTATGGTTGTTTTCAATATTGTTGTTGTATCCCATGTTTAAAATGTTATGTTATGAACCAAATTACCAAATATACTATACTTCATGATCTTTTGGGATGTATGAAATTTAATTTTATGCAATAATTCATGTGTTAACATGAAATAAAGGGCATGGTTGTTATAATATTTTTTTATTTATTATCACCTAATTTTGGTAGAGAATGTCATTGAAATTCCTCATGATCATATTTAATCTCTCGATAAATAACACTAAGGTTTCCTTTGGGGACACACTGTTTTTAAAGAATATATTATCCACAATGACCTATAATCACACTTTTATCTCCTGATGCTCATTAGGGTCCATCTGATAAGTTACTTAATATATCAGTGTGGTTTTATAGTGAATATCTACACTAAATTTGATCTTCCATCAAGGGGGAAATACCAGATCATCCTATAAAAAACATCAATGTACTCCTCCACTATTCTTATAATATTCCCTTATAAAGTGTATTTAGTTCATTGTGATAAACTCACTAATGATGTGGGATCGACCATAACACCCCCTAGAGTGGCCCATCCCATTATAACTAAAGGTCCTAGTCAGCCATTAAGGAAAATCTCAATGAAAAAACTCAAAAACATTGAAATCGATAATGATATTTATATATGAAGGTATTCATTAAGAATAAATATTCAATACTCAGTATTAAATCATTGGATTTTATCCTATCCATTCTGATGTCCTATAAAAACCTCTCTCTACTAAGTGCAAGCTCACATAATCCGAAATTATCGGTATGTTTTTTCTCATATATAATAGAAATATCTAGTTGTATAATTCAGGATAGTGGATCATCTATGATTTCAAGATCTCAAATAATTTATTAACAAATAAAATAATGGATTTTACAATAATTAATGAGTATGAAAGATATTATTTTTGAACATAGATTATAACTACAACCGTATTAGTAATTTCAGGGTTTTATTCCCATTCGTCTACATATACTAAAACCTTTTATCCTATCATTAATCAGCAAAAATTTGTGATCATTATCATAAAAATAAATTTGTATCACCCGATGCTGACTTTATACAATCTAAAAATATCTTGAGCACATAATCCATTAAAAAAACTCTAATGAAGGTGGGTTTTCATAGAGGGATAACCATTTATCAAAAATATCATCATAGTGTACACCGAAAATTAAATGAATAAAAAAGCCTCATAAACAATATCAAAAGAGTACCTCCTGTGGTTAGTGAAAACATATGTGTACTTTAAATTAAATATAAACCACCATTAAATTTGTAATAGTTAACATATGTGTTCTATTCCCAACATAATTGGGTAATACTCATCATAAAAGAGGAAATAAAAAACTAACTATGAGTGAGCTCATTTCTCAAGGTTCTAGATGATAATGTAACACTAGTGACTCAAATAACTATGAATAATTATGGATATTAAAAAAATATCTTATCCATAGGTGTTCGTACCATGCAAAATACTCCGACCACTGCCTTAAGATAGTCTTTCACTACCAAAGGGCCAATCTTACCATAGAACCTATGAAGAATTTAGTAATAAATCTCATAAGGAAAACTCATCCTAGATGATTCCCCATACTACATGACTATAATAGACCTATACATAGTGTGTAAAGGATTATATCTCTTCATTTTAGGTGTAGTGTCTTATCATTGCACTATGGTCATTGGGCCTGCTCCTTGACCACATGGTGAAGTCTTCTCATGCACAAGTCCAAGGACTGAGTCTTTATTACTCATCTAATCAGTGGAAAATGTCTCCAGCATACTCAGAATAATATAACAACTCTCTCTTGGGATCTTTTCTAGAGGTCAGTGTAGGATATCCTATATTTTGAATAATAAGAAACACCGGTTATTATATAATATATATATATATAACTTGAGAAGAACACCTAAATCAAAAAATTACCACTACATGAAGAATGAACCACCCTATCATTATCCCACATAAAATTCCATAGAGGTTTAGGCTTATTAATTGATTATAAAAGTACTAGTGAGTTAATAAGTTATCCACTACACCAATAATGGGTTCCGTAGTCGGAAAATGAATTTTGATACACTCTTTCACTATTGACCAATGTTCCCAATTTTTTTTCACTTGAGTCCTTAATACTAAACACCAAACCTAATATTAGACCACATTTACACCAATATAACACATAAATTCCCATAGGGAACAAATATATATTAGATGTTAGAATAAGTGTGCCACAAAAATCTAGGCTCCAATAGGCCATGGGCTAGTATATAACACTAAGTAGGCATATCACAAAACATGGGAGGCATTATCCTATAGTACCGTTATGAAACCAAAGTCTCAAAATAGGATATAATAATAATGTGATATAAAAAAATAAACCACCAAGACTATATAAATACATGTGAGACTTTATTTAATGTCCAATTTTCTAGACCAACCCTTTTTTAAGGCATGGAGGTGTCCAAAGGGTGCTTGGAGTATTTCTCTTTCTTGTGATATATGTTTTCTCATAGAGTCAGTCCTTTATAGGTCAGTTATTTTATTGATGTGGTGAGTAATAAGTTTTTTATTTGATTAAGGCAATTTTTCCATTATGATTGTTTTTTAATCATTTAGTCGACCAAATGATCAGTCATTTTGGCCATGTGGTCCATTTTTCATGGTCATTCATTTTTGTTATGAATCTTGTGATTCTCATTTGATTATTTTAGCCATTTCTTAGTCATATGGCCAATTGTTTTTTATGAGTTCATTCCTTCTGGGTTTGTATTTTTAGTATTACAATCATTTTTTCGCAGTTAATTTTTTTTCATGTGTTTGGTATTTTACGGTCAGTCATTTTTCTCATCTGATCGGTAACATGGTTGGTTAGTAATTTTACAATTTTCAAAATTTTCTATTTTTTCCTAGTTATTTTGAAATGATATAATTTTTTTAACATAAATACGACCAATTAATGTTAAATAAGGAATATTAAACGGAAAATGATGTTTAAAAGACCAAACAAAATAAAGATATTATATCTTTAAATTACATGTTTTTTTGGAGTTAAAATGGTCCATTATATAGAATTTAAATGGAAACATAATTAATAATAATTAAAAAAACAATTTGAACCATGTTTTGTAAACCGAAGAGTTTCATATCCATTTTAGCATACACTATAGTTCTATACACTTTCTTATTTTGGATACTTTCTCTTAAATTGGTTAAATCAAACAATATTTATTATAGTTGTTTAACCCTTATACACTTTCTATTGGTTCTCTATAGATATTTCTATCCTGAAATCAGCCCCTTATTTTGATAAAAAAATTGTATTGATTTTTTCCATGAAGTAGGGAATCTAATTCATAAATTTTGTTCTCAAAAAAGTGTTATCATATAATTCATTACTTTACTTTTCATAAATCCGTGAAATTTAAAGAAATTACATAATAATTTTTAATAAAATATCTTGAATGAAGATTATTCAATTATACGGAAAAATATAAAGAATGAATGAGAATTATTATTATTACCACTGAAAATTATTTAATTTATTCATTATAATTGACTATATACTATAGGATATTAGTAAAATTATTTTATATCACATGATGAAGTATATCTGAAGTAGCATTCCAATACATTATATTGTGAAATTTAAAGGTTTGAAGAGATTTATT
The DNA here is from genome assembly GCA_963277665.1 of Viscum album. Taxonomy (NCBI): domain Eukaryota; kingdom Viridiplantae; phylum Streptophyta; class Magnoliopsida; order Santalales; family Viscaceae; genus Viscum; species Viscum album. Next base: position 2,126,924,206 of record OY728140.1, read on the forward strand.
TTAATGTTTTATGTTTTTTATCCTATAAAATATCTATGAATGATAATTGGTTAATAAATTAAAGAATTATTGAAATATGGAAATATCACAAGATAAAATATCATTTGTTTCACTATTTTATGATTAGGAATTTCTAGAAATTCATGATATTAAAGAAGTTAAATAGGAATTAGTTCATGTAATAGATAATTTATATCTCATGTTATGGGGTTTATATAAATGGCTTGGGTTTTCTAATCATGTGTGTTATATGATTTCTTTGATTTTATCTTCTTTTCTTTTTTAGATAGTGTGCTATCTATATATATGTGTTTCAATTATTATAGTTCATAATGTTTAACTACTTTAAATGGATAAACATTATAATGTAGGTACTGTTAAATGAAATTTGGAAGAGGGTTGGTAATTTTTTATTATTCCTTTTTGAACTATTATGAATAGAAATAATTCATGAAACATCTTTATGTTAATTTATACTTCTTAGATATTATAAATAAGTTTCACGATGTTTAAATCATATGAATAATAAACTAGTTATTTCAACATTGTAATTAAAATGGTTTCTTGATAAAATAATTTTTTGGTGCTGAACTTTCCCACTCTAATTTCCCAAGGGCACGAGTACCTTGGCGCTTGGACTCACTTAATTGATGTTCTATGTTGGTATTTTTAACATGTTTTTATAATATTGGGAGATTATAATAATTTAGTGACTTGATGTTTTATGGAATTGGAATTATTTAAATTTTTTGATGTGAAATGGGCATAAGGACTAGGCGATAGTGATGGTCAATGACCGTTATGATGAAATTCATTTTACTATACATAGGGATGTGGAAATGACACCTTGGTGGTTGGGGTTGGTTAAGAGTGAGTCCTCCTCATCAATATGATGCTTAATTGATTTTTTTATATCTAATTAGAATACATATATATTCCAACTACTTGATTTAATTTGAATTAATGCACAACATGTGCATCTTTGATGTGGTAGCATAAGCTAATTCCTAGAGTACCCAAATTATTATGAAAAATTAAATTAATAAATGATTGAATATGGTTAATAGAGGTTATAGATGACGATGAAATACTTTAAAATATATACATGAGATATTATTTCATCCAAGACACTTTCATAGAAGGATTAAAGTATAAATATTGGAAATGGTAATGTTATCTTATTAATTAATGGTTAATTAAATAATTAATAATAAACATGATATGTGTATTCTTATTTTATGACACGACCCATGCCGGGTCTTGAGATGAAACTAACTGAAACCCACCTCCATAGGCTAGGGGTTGTCAACAAGCACCAAATGCACAATAAACTTGGGGAGGCATTTTACTAAAAACCTATACAAACACACACACCCAACTCGATGTAAATGTTTTGAGGGAATGAAACAAAAGAGGAAATATTTATATAAAAAATCAAGCAATGCTGAACCACTAAAAAGTAAAAGTTCAATGGAAAAAGGGAAAAATTACTCACCCAACCAGAAAAGTACCCCAATCTGGATGAAAACATAAAAGTAAAATAGTTGAGAGAGCACCCCTCCAAGATCCCAAGCTATAAATACCATACGATGTCAAAGAAACCCATATCTCTAAGATCCTCTAATGTCACAATAATAATATCCATCTTTTGTAAGTGATAAATGATTTCAGGAATGGCCCAAGTAGTGGTGAGTATAAAAATACTCAGTATGAAGCCACGAAGGCTCAAAGGAGTAGAAAAAGACGCACCAAAGGGGGGGGGGGTAGAAAATTGATCAAGGTATATTAAAAAGTAATGAAAATCAACCCAATAAGAGAGTGAAGTAGACTAATCCAAACACAAGGACCTAGAAATTATGATAAGTTGAAATTATGATCGAGTTTTTACTGCCTATAGTAGGATAGTAGACTCACCCCACCACGAGAAGCTAGACACAGAATGCACATTGCATACCCCACACGTCTTCTCCTTCCCTGGAATGAGAGAATCCCAATCCCAAGGAGATTGTACCAAAATAGTATATATATATATATATATTCTCAAATAAGTAACCCATATTAAAGATTTAGTGGATATCCATCTCAAAACGCAACACAAGAAATTGGTTAACCAATAGTCCTAGAAGTAACCACAATTGATGCCCAACATGCCACACATCTTCTTTAAAATAAAAGTCAACGGGACTCAATTGCTTCACCTTGATACTATCCACTTTGGGTGACACTGTCTGTCCCTAGATGTTTTCAGTCACGTCACAAGGACACATCTTGGTGTGAAAAGATCCCCTCTTACTTGGGAGTCCAAATTACCATCAAAGTACATCCCTTCACTGATCCATATCTGGAAAGAGTAAAGCCAAAGTTGAGAACCCACAAGCTAGTATGTTAGGGGATCCCACTCTAATATTCTTCATAGAAGACCCACACCATGATGATTTAGGGGGATTATAGTCTTATTCATTGAGGACCCTCACCCTAGTGCATGAGGAGGATTCCACACAAAAGTTTCTAGTGGAGGACCCACACCCATGCCGATGGGGGATTCCAATCTATTAATGTCCTAGAAGACTCACACCCATGCCGATAGAGAATTACAATCTAGGTTATTGAGTACCCATGCCATACCCAGAAAGGGAATTCCACTCAAAAAGTATCAGGGAATTACACAGCTCAACCCTGCTAGATAGTACCCCTCACAAAACAATGAGGTGCACTGACCATCCCTATTATATGGTACCTATTGGAAAAACATCATTGCAGTCATCAGGTACTTCCCAAGATATGTGTCACACCCAGAACATCTCACCTCATTACTTAAAAGCCTATAATAAGATCACCTTCATGTCATATGTGGAAAAACCACTCAATATAGGATACTCACATTCTAATATCCACGTTATGAACAAGTATATATGAGTGATCAAATATTTGTATTTTGGGGACACAACACATTTGGGGCCCACAATATGTGTGACCCCACCTCATCACCTATCTGTGTACCTCACCATTATAAGGTACTAAACTATGATCATGTACCCATAGACATTTCAGTGTACTCCAAGAGTACACAGATATCTAGACAAAAGGATATCGAGTGCATGAAAATCGATGTTGATTTGAAGGGAGAAAACATAATTTCATTGATACGTCTTGTCAAATGGATCCTGAACATTTCCCTTCATCTATTCATACATCTTTTCTACTCTCACAATAGATGAAAGTGACCTAAGCCCTGGGATCTCTTCAAACATTATAAAATGGTATTCCACCAATATTCCATTCATGTTTCCACATTTAATGAGATTGTGAGTAAGGATATTCCTGTCCAAACAGACCACAAAAATTGTGATCCTTGCAGAAAAACATGAAAGAGGAACTATTCATTCACCATAATTGGATATCTGATGTAAAAGTTTCATTTCACCACCAATAGTGTGAACCGGGCCCCATGGGGCCCACATAATGACTTTAGTTCAATTTACCAAAAGTCTTCATGAAAATTTCACCGAAGATCCGTGGTCACACTACCAGTGACGGTCAGTTAATCAGACATCCCATGTAGGTGCCATGTCTGAAACAAAATGTTCGACAAATAATAATAATATTATAATTATTAAACATACATGTGTTGTTTAACCAAGAAATGAGCCTTAATTTTCAATAATCCAAAATGGTATAAAAAGGAGTATATGAAAAGCATGGTTACATCACTACAGACGGCACATAAAACGATCAATCCATTTAGGAGATAGGCCCATTACAAGGCTTAATAATAATAATAACAATAACAATAACAATAACAAAAACAACAATAACAACAAGAACAACAACAACAACAACAACAAAACAATAATAATAATAATAATAATGATATTTAACTCAAGAATTTAGTTTAACCTCTCCCAAAACCAAGACATTAATGTCTTGAATTGATCTTCTTAAAGACCGATTCACATAGCCACTGACAACATTTCAATTAAATGTTGCAAACAAAAGTTATTGTTGGTCGAAGAATTAATAATAATATAAAATCTAATGTCTCACAGTCATTTCATGGGACCTGGTTGCGGATCATGGTAAATTCTCCAAAATAGTATTAAAATTATTGTATAGTAATTGGGGTTATGTTTCCATTAACGACACACTAGACAGACCACCCAAGCAGGAGTTATGAGTGTTTAAAGATTAATAAAAATAAAAATATTATTATTATTACATTTTTTTATTTTATTTCCTTTTTCCCTTTTTCTTCTAGGCTTTCTCGTCCCCCCACTAGCTTCGTATGTCGTTGGTCTGCCTCATCAATGAAAAATACCCTCTCTCAAGTGGCCTCCTACTACCCTTATCACCCTAACTAATCATGATCCTATTCACCTCACAACTCTTCTCGGGCACAACTTATCGGCTTCACCTCACAATAGCAGTGACCCACCTCCTTGCCTTCTCCATCTAGTATACCGGCTCATGCTATCCCATGCTCCACCACCCTCACCAGCCACCATCTCACCTTGATTTTTACTTCCTTTGAACGAAGCCACACCGCTCACCCAGCCTACCAGATTTGACGGCCGACACATCCATGAACCTTGCCACCAATATTCCATAGACAACCGCTGCATTGGCAAATCTCGGATTATAACTGCTTTAGACCATCCAGACTCCCCTAGATACGTGATTTCAGATTGGAGGGCATATTTTTCCTCACTAGGATGAAACATTTATATCACCATCCTTCAATCAATTATCCAATGAGCGATTAATGCATATGAGAAAGAGCAATGAAATCCACTAACAATAGAAATATTTTTGGATAAAATTATAGGTTTCAAACATAGATCGATTTCCGTGTTAGCATGTCCATTGAAGATGATAATAGAAATAATGAAACAATTTAATATTTAATGGATTTTTAAATAAAACATCAATTAGGGGATAAAATGAAAGAAATCCTACCTCGATTTGATGAGCTCGATGTCGCCAACATGTTCATCTCACCTCTATTTTGATCGGTCAATGAAATGTTGGTTATTATTTGAATAATGGAAGAAAGAGACATGATATAGAGAGATTTAGTAGAGAGATAATGTCAAAAAAAAAGTTTAACCGAACTTCTAATTCCCTAAATCTCGATTTATAGCTGTCTTGCTCTGCACGAAATCTGAAACCTCCACATGCTCTCATTTTATATCGTGATTAGAAAAAACATGCCATTCTGAACTCAACTATAGTCTCAGATTTCTAATTCATGTCTCTATTTTAATGTTATTTTCATTGGTGTTGGAAATAAAAGAATTAATATTATTTATTTTTTTAATAAATTTTCTCTTTAGTGACAGTTTTCACAGAAGTCCCGCACTGGTAAAAGTTATGTCCCACCTAGGTTAAACACCAAATTTCAGACTCAATCATGGCCTCTAATTTTTTTATCTATTTTTATATTTAATATATATCCCATTTCTATCGCATTAAATGTATAAAATATACTTAACATTTTTTATAATTTATTCTGGGCACATCAGGCCTCAGAATTTGACACCCTCTCAGCACCTATCTCAAATACTAGGAAAAAACATGGTCTCTACATCATTCCCTCAATGAAGATATTCATACTAGAAAATAATATCTAAGGAAAAAAATATACGATACTAAGACCGCATATAGATCTCCCACTCCTAGGAAAAACCTGCACATTTACATACTAGCACAGCACACGAACCAAATGGATGGTTCATCCTTGTAGGGTCTGATTATATTGATAACATGTTTAGGAACGTGCATGTTTCTCCTTAGTTGAGACACATGGGAGATTTAATGATCCCCCTAGATTTTAGTAGTAGGGCATGACAATCGGAAAACATTCCATCTCATTGGGTGATCCCGAATAGCCCAACAAAACTCAGAGAAAGTTTTCCTTTGCGAACAAATATCTACATCACACGTCACGACCGGAATTAGTATTTTCTCAAAGGACTGGATATTGTGATTACCTATTTTATAATATCCATTTCATTAAACACAGAAGGATATATGGACATACCAAGAGTCATAGTCAATGTATCACAAACGAGACTCTCTTACATGGTCAGGAAATAACGGATTCAACACCATTACCGGAATAAAATTTCACCCTACTACTCCACCATGTTCAGCCTCAAGGAAACTAACTACTCTAAACCTTCCCTTATTAGGTGATCCGGGTAATTCCTACTAAGGTAACAACTACAAAATTTCCATTTCCAAGAATATAGACTATATCAAATTCATAGTTCTGTAGGAAGTTCAACTAGTGTCGCCACCTCCGTTTCAAGTCTCTCTGGGTGAAGATATACCTAAAACTTTGGTGTACTAAAGAAACCACAAAGAACTCTCCTAGAAGGTAGAGTCTTTACATTCTCCAGGCAAAGAATACCATTTTCAGCACTTGGTAGTGAGTCACATAATTCTATTCATGGGGTCTCAATCACCAAAACCTATACTTAATGACTACTGTATCAAGGTTGATGTTGCACATGCACGGTATCAACGAACTAGGCAATTGAGTAAACTCATCCAACCGTAATAAGTTCGACACAAAAATCACATGGGATACCAAGCATTTCATAGATTCAGTTATAAAGAGATTAATCCTCAAAATAGATACTCTACTACACGCACAAGTGACACCTAAAAAAAAGTGTCAAGTAGGAAAATATCTACGGGAAAAGCCAAGACCTGCTATGAAACTCCATTGCACATCCTCTACCCGAATAAAAAAGTCATAGGGAATCATCAGCCACACCCCAACACTATTCTCTTTGGGTGGAAATGACTCTCCCTAATGGTTTTTATAGCATCAAAAAAACATGTCTCGGTTGGGTAAGGACCCCTACTCTTTGTGAATTCTAGGTTACGTGGAACAACATCCGCATAGGGTTACACTGGTGCATTGTGTTACCCAGGTAAAAACTCAAGAAAAGAGTAGGGTGAAAAGAGTACTCCACATAGAGTTTATCAAGTTATTTAGAGAAAAGTAAAAAAAGCACATGGCATTCCTATTATCATCGCGTTCTCTAATGGATTGTAAACATCCAACGATATTAGAAGTTAGTGGCCCCAGATACTATCTTCTTGAGCCTGTAGTTGGCTACCTGGTAGGGGTGGAGGTCCCTCATTACATCATCCAACCCCGAAAACTCCTCCTACTCCATTTACAGCACCACCTCCCAAGGCACCACCCTAATGATGATGTTGTATCAACCGTGGTGGTCCACTTACTTCATTCCTAGAATTATTAGCACATCTCGTCAGGGAATCATGGGCCACCTGACCTCGACCATCACAAGAATAACAATAAGACACACCAAGATATCTTCATGCATTTCACTACATCATCCCTATACGAGTACGTGAATGAGAATGGTTATGAGGAGGCCTCTTACGTGGGAATATTGTCATCTGATGCCTACTAACTACATTGAAAGTCTCATATTTGTTGTGATTGCTGCCACAACCAGATGTATGACACCCCTCTGATAGAAATATCACTTTCACCAGTGCTTTCTCCAGCACCATGAAATAGGTGGGGATGAACAACAGTGATATGATAGTATAGAACTCTCTATGGTGTCCCTACTCAATATTTCATGATGGGTTGTGGACTTAATGTTACTTTTCTAGAGTTTAGCATGCAAGGTCTGTGATCCTAGTTTCATAATAAGCCATCGTCATCCTTACCTGCTGAAACTGAATGAGATCATGAAGTTGAACATAGCACAAGTAGGAGGGGTAGTACTCCTCATGAAAAAACTATAGGAAGTCATCCCAAGAGAGTGCTGACTCATCCTGTCTCTGGGTAACCATGCCCTACCAATGTCCAGCTACTCTCTGGAGAAGGATGACTTCCAAAGCAACCATATGATCTATTGGGGTCCATGCAAGGATGAATAAGTGAACCACCAACTCTAGCTAAACATTTTCTTAGGAGGGTATGGCTCACCATGGAAATTCATTTGTATTTGGTGATGGAACTCACAGAGTGTACTCAGCCTATGCACATCCTTAGTATACTCTCCTAGGGATGTATTCTTCTCAATAGGTAGAGGTTTTTATACCTGCTCATGAAGAGAAAGGAGGTCACATGATGGGTCTAGAACTGAGGCCTCATTGATAATAGGGTCATCATTATGAAACAGAGTTAGTATCCTTGTTGGCTACCATCATGAAGACAACCTGAATATTATTATGGACTGTCGTAAATAGTTAAGAATATACATATATATATATATATATATATATATTACAATGGCAAGAGACTAATAAGGATAGTCAAAGACTTAATCCTATATGATGCATGTACAATTGTTCCCTAAAATGAGTTTCTCAGGGTACTTATTTGACGAGAGGGTAATCAACATCCCTGTGAATGTATTCATCAGCCGCCCGTACCATGAAAAGATCTCCCAAGGACCACGGTCATGCTTCTGCTGATAGGATTTTAATCATATATCCAATGTAGGTGATACCAACAAAAAATGGAGCCCAAATAATAATAATAATAATAATAATATTAATCATAAGTGCTTTGTTTAACCATGAAATGATCCTAAATTCTTAAACATTAATAATTTCCAAAAAAGGCCTATATCAGATACAGGGTTACGTCACCAAAGATGTCACATAAAACATGCACTATATTATTAAGATAAGTCTGTTACAATGTATCTTAATAATAATAATAATAATATTATTATTATTTAAACAAAGGTGTTTTGTTTTTCTATGCCTGAAACTAATATATAAATATCACGAATAGACCATCTTAATGATAGGGTCACATCACCATGGATGACTCGTAAATCACACATCACAAAAAGGAGATATGATAGGTCAATGATTTAATAATAATATTAAATATTATTTATCATGATCTTTTCATCATCCTAAGCCATGGTTTGGGGTAAATTATCCAAAAAGTTCTTAAAATGACAATATTGAGAATGGGGTTATGTCGCTGCTAACGATGCACTAAACAGACTCCACAAAGTAGGAGTTATGATGGTTTAACAGTTAATTATAATAATAATATTTTTTTTTTATTATTATAAATTTTTCATATTATGTTTTCACATTATTCTAGTGCTTCTCCTCCCCTTGCTTGCTCAATATGATTACACTCTTCCATGTCAACACAGCATGCCCCGGGTCAAACGGACTCTTGCCGCATTGGTCAACCCTCTTGAATGTGATCCCACTCCGCCAAGATGCTCCACTCAACCACAAATTTCGGGATCTTCCTTTATACACCAACTCCCCAACACCAAGTCTACTCCATCCAGTGTAGCACCTCCCTTTCCTGCAACTGAGTTTCCTAGTTGCTGGCTCACCCATCAACCTGATATATAAAAAGACAACTGCACCGCTCACCTGACTCCCATGACCGTCATGTACACACGTCCCACCACCTATATCTGCTACCATCATGTCTTGACCAGATGCCTGATTTCAGATCTGAGGAGAATTAATAAACCACATGATGAGCCCTTCATTGTTCCAGCCACTGATCAATAATCTAATGGTCGATTAATGCATTTGAAAAAAGGGAGATGAAATCCATGAAGAACACATGTATTTTTAGATAAAATTATAGGTCTGAAACATTGAGTGATGGTCATGTTAGTGTAGACATAAATGAGGGTAATAAAAATAATACATAAATTTAACATGGAATATATTTTAAATTAACACTTAAATCAGTGGTTCAATAGAATGAAATCCAACCTTGATTCGATTAGCTCGATGTCGCCAACAAGTTCACCTTGTTTCTACTTCAACTGGCCGATGATCCATTCTTAATTTATTCAATAATAGATGAGAGATACATGATAGGGATGGAATTAGTAGAGAGATAAAGTGAAATAAGGGTTTACCCAAATTCTAATTCCCTAAATCTATATTTATAGGTGTCTTGCTCAATGTGAAATCCAAAACCTCCATTCCCACTCAGTTTATGTTGTGATTAGGTAAACCACCCTATTCCGAACTCAATGTACGTCTTGGATTTCCATAATGAGTCCACATTTGATAGATATTCCCTTTAGTGTTTGAAATAATATAATTATATTTAATTATTTTATTCTAAATTTTTCCCCCAGGTGACCTTTCCCATAGATGTCCAACACCAAAAAACATTATGCCCCAACTAGAGTAAACACCACATTCTAAACTCAATTGTGGACTCAAATTTTAGACCTGTGTTACCATTTTAGAGAAATCCCAATTCTTTAATGTGAATAGTATAAAATATAATTAATATTTTTTTATAATTTATTCCAGGCACACCGGGCCTTATAATTGAATTTCCTCTTAGCGCATTACTGTGGAAATATATATTAAAAATATTTCAAAGACTAAAAATGGAAAAAACATGTCTCTATGCTTTTTTGAGTTCATGAACATAGCTGTGATAGTCAAGAATCTGATGTTATGATAGTGGTAGGTGATTATAATGATAGGTAGTTTCCCTTATGGTGGGTTTTCCTTCAAATATTTATAGTTTTTAGTTTAATAATATTCATCACCTACTCGAGTAGGGAAAAACGAAATAATTTTCAGGGGTGTTTTCATTAATATATTGGATAGAGAGGGAATGTATGGAAAATGTACCCCTCTCCCCTAATACCTCTTTAGATTTATTATGATTATGAATATACAAGGATATAATATCATATTGTTTAAGGTGTGTTTCTATAGAGGATGTGATAGTTCTCAGTTTTTCTTTACATTCTTTTGTGGGAAGTAATTCCTTGAGGTAAAACATATAATTTCATTTGAATTTAGTGCATTTGTATTACCAAGAGTATAAATTCAATAAATGTGAGGGAATAATGTATAATTCAATAAGATACGTGGTAGTGGATTCCCATAAAACACTTGGATACTAATGAGGATATTTTCAATGAGGTGTCAAACATCATAAGATGTAACAAATTTTATGATACAATTGGATTGGATACATCAAGAATTAGGGAAGGGATGAGTATGGGATGTGTGGAATTGGGGTATGATAGTGAGAAACCAGAGGGTAAGAGGAAGAGGGGTACACACACACACACACACACACACACACACACATATATATTAGTTTCATAAATAATATTTCAATTCTATTCATTAAATGGTGAATGATCCGTCATGGGGATGTGAAAAATTGCATTACATGCTTTGGAGATGAGTTAGTTTAGCTTGATTATTCATTAGAATTTATTGTCAATTTTTAACATTTTCCAATATATGTTTTAGTGAGGGTCTAATATGCAATCATGTTATGGTCACCCTACATATATATAAATTGTTTCTATGTCTACAAGACTTGGTTTATTATTGAGATTTGTGGTACTACTTCATGGGAGTTGTTTCAGAGCTATTGTTGCTTCCTGGTTGTTACTAGGAATTTACATTTTTTATATACAGTTTCTCGTTTAGTTTTTTAGTTGTATGGAATTACATTATTTATTGGAATTTTCTATTTGTTTTTAATGGTGTTGGTTGGAAGATTATCATTTTATATCTTATTACATGAACTTATATGAGGATAATTCATCCAATGTGTGTTAGTTTTATACCCTCAGTCCTCAATGTGTCCTATTAGAGGTGTGTTTTAGGGTTCAATATCTATTTTTATTTATTATTGGGTCTGGTGGGACACCTTTTGATGGTGGATGTCAAGACACATTACAAAAAACTATATATTATGAAAATTAAGATACCTTTTTGAGATGGAAAATATATAATCCTAATATTCATAAACTAAAATAACCAAGAGCAACTAAATATGAATGAGTCTCCTCATCACATATCTCCAAACATGAATACTACATGTGTTCATAAATACTGGGGGCCATAAAAATGATACTTCACCAAAACTATATCCACTACTCGAACCATTTTTCACATCATATTCATAAGACACAACACATGTTGGTGAATCACCCAATAAAGGGAGAGTATATTAATACCTAGTAGGATGGCCCAAAAAAATAAATAATGGGTTAAAGGATCAGTAAGATCATAACTATATGAAAATGTATTAAGTACACATATATTAATAATAGACATATAGATTATGATTCGATTGTTTCTAACTCTTCACTTTCAAACTATGTAAGTATCATACACCATAAGAAAAATAAAAGGAATCTATGATACCTTTCCATATAAATACTACATCACCTATAGAAATCTATATTTGTGGACCCAAACCATTCAAATGAATGTGTATTAGTCAAAGGATTAATGACTCTAATGAAGGAATTCTTCCTTATTAAGAAAATAATTCCATGTAAGGGATTTCCTAACTCCATAGATATAATAATTAAACCCCATCACTGGGTGAGGTCCTAACTCTATCAATAAAATAATTGACTGAAACCTTTTCAAGATAGATGGAATATTGAAACCATGACAATGATTTATTTACCCATTATATGAGTATTTGGGGGAGTATCGTACATTTTAAATTATCTAGGGTACCCATTCCCTATCGGTATCATGTATATATGGGATTAATAAACCTCATATTCTCTATAGTAATTACACGTGAACTCCTTCATTGACCATAAATAGCCAACAATACAAATATTTCAAAAATATATATACAATTTTTCAAATGGAATAATGATAGAACTAATGAATTTTATATTAAAAATACTTAGGATATACTATTTATTCCACTAAAAGTAACCCATAATAATAAAGAGTGAAAGATTCCATACATGCGAGAATTGGGCCATGGAGGGGCCTCCAGAGCATGTTAAAATACCTACTCGTCTTTCTCTATAGTAACCAAATATAAGATACAAAATCTTTTATCCATTTATCTCAATACAAAAAATGGGTAATAACAGGAATTGAGGGTTTATGGGGTGATATATGGTAAAATATACCTTCTAGAGATAATAAATTACTATAACACCACAACATTTGAAGCATCCTTAAATAACAATCATAAAAAATGAAAAATAGAAAATTGATAAGAGAGACACACACACACATATAAATCCAAGTCTATTATAAAAAAGTGAAAAATATATCCTATATTACAATCAAGTATTTACATTCATTAAATTATCTATGATAAATTCTAAACTGATCCAATGGAACCGCTTGACCCTTCTACCAAACTATAGAGTCCAACCCATGAACCATATAAACTACTATATCCCATAAGCTCCAAAATAAATATCCTTACACTTACCTATTCCATGAAACATAAATTTTATAAATTCCAAAGATATTCCATTCAAGGTGTGTGTAAAAACTGTTTTGTCCCCCACCAATAGTGTCTCTACTTATTATTTATACATATCCCATTGTATAAGAAGAGAAATAACAGTAACCAAAGTCTACCATCTAACCTAGTCCACTCATGCTCAAATTTCTATGAGTGGGAATTTATGTAAATCGTCACCCCTATTTATGATATGGAATACAATAATATTTTCTATAACCCCTTACTTTTACCTTTAGTTGAGTGTTCAAGGGAATAGGGGAGGTCATTGCAGTGTCTGAGGGGTTCTGGACTTCTAGTTTTTGACTATTGGACTTCTATAATGTGGGGAATGAGTAATAAATGGGTAGTTTAAACCATTCATATTAAAAATTTTGTTTAGTTTACATAGGAACACTATGTTAGAACCATGGATGGGGATAAGATAAACCATGATTATTTTTATAGAAACATTTAGAATCATTTTAAATGGTTGGTTCATGTTTTGTTAACTATACACAGTATACATATGGAATGAGATTTCTTGGACATTGGGAGTTATCATGACAGGTTTATAATTTATCTTACCATGACCCCTTTTAAAATGAGGAAAATTTACATTTTTTCCATAACAACCACTTATGCCAAAAACCTTATTTTTTAATCTATAATTTTTCCAAAAAACTACTCTATCTTATGCCCCTCTCTTCTCCATTTCTCTTGATGAATCTACATTGATTATTTCTCATTTGGAGTTCCATAAATTTAAATTATAGGTTATATTTAAGGTTACAATTCCTTTACCTTATTTTACATGTAAAATGTTTTCCTTTCCACTCTTGGTGTTTGTATCAAATATGATCTATTTTTAATATTTTTGTCTATATCTTCGATTCCTCTAATTCTTTTCTTGAACTGAATACCCATACTCAGAAATTGGAAGTATATTAACCTTTTCTAGGTGGTATTCAATCTATCCAATAGAGTTTAGCAATTTTATAGTATATACCATGTATGTCATAATATAATATTTATATGTATTTAACTGAGATATTAAATTTAATGTGGTTGTTCCCCAAATTAAGGGTTTAACGCATTTTAAATTATGAATCAATGATTTTTTATTTTAAATAAGAACATTGGCCACCCATTATAGTGGGGATGGTTTATGGGATGTTTGGTTATTATTAAAGGGATACCCATTATTTTTCATGAACTTGAGAGTGGACCTTCGATATAGTAGAAAGGGCCCCTAAGTTGTTTGTAATGACCCTATTTGGTTTTTGTTAATAGGTACAACCCATGTAAATGAATTAGATGAGTAAATTGGATTATCCCTCAATAAATGATATTCTTTAATGGTATTATTCATATCGCTTTTCATTATATAATTTAATGAGTTGTCATTGAATTTTAATGTAATGAGAAATTTCTATGCTTTGGCCTTGGGCATAGTGATACAAAAGGGTAACACAAGGTTACATATTAGCTTATTTGAATGGGTGGGAATGTCAGGATGTGCTATATGGATTATGTATTTTACATAATGCAAAATAAGTTGGAATTACAAGATGATATTATTGTATTTAATATGATACATGATTATATATAAGTGGTAAAATCAGAATGATTATCATAGATTATGTGTGACACATGATTCTAAAAAAGTGGGCATGTATGGATGATCTCCTTTTATTCTATGCTGTACATGGGTTGAGAGTTCATGGTGGATCTTGTTGGATTCAACATTATACTATAAGATTCTAAATGCTTGGATGTTCACTTCAATTCAATATGATACAGGATTAGTTGGAATTTTAGGATGAGAACGTAAATTCTATGAGGTTTATATGGTTGAAATGGGAATCATGACATGCTAAGAGACTTCTTTCACTAGTCAAAGTAGGTATGATTGAACCGAGTTCCATCATAATGCCCGAGGATCAAGGTTATTTTATTTTATTTATTATGTTATTTTAGAATGTTTATTTTATGCAATAAATCTATATGAAATATAATTTTTCAAAAAAGAATTTTTTTCTCACCGTTAATGGTAGACTATTGAGTCATACACAAACGATTAATGGACCTGGATGGAACCCAAGAAGACTTTATAGATTCTGGTTTGACCAAGGGTATTAAACCTTTGGTAGATGTTTGAATATGTAATGGGTAGACATTATATAAATGGATCGGTCTCATACTCAAAAATATTATGTTGTTTTTATATTTTTCATGTTTTTTAATTCTGATTATTTTTTACATGTACATGTGAACTTATGATATGTATGAATCATCGATGGGAATAAAATTCATTTTTTATTGAACATGTAATAAATTTATCATCTACATTATTATTACTCGACATTATACATTTATGTTTATATACATGTTACATCACTTATTCACATCCATGTTTCACATGTTGAAAATGTAGGAATATTATTCCCATAGTGTCTTCATATACCCTCTCATCTATTCATCAACATCTGGTATACACAGAGGTGTTATTGAGGCCCTATGGAACATAGTCTAGTCAATAGTCAATGATAACTAGAGATGGATATCAAAACATGGTAGCATGGAATTTTTTTACTTATTATTTTGTGATAGTAAATAGATAAGATGTCTGTTTTGGGGCTTGGTAATGAGCTTCTTCTATAGAGTAGGTAACTCATGTCAGAGGAGGTGGACAACCAAGTCATCATTAATTGGAAATGGTTTTATTTCTTCCTTATTTTATATTGAATTGGATAAATTATTGTGTGGTTTAATTCAGTGTGATTTTATTGAAATATGTGATAAAAAACCATAGGATTGTATGGAAAGTGGTTTTTATACACACATCAATTATGAATGTATGAGTTAATGTTATTATAAAAAATTCCCTAAAAAAATCTATATTGTAATGTTTCGTAATATGGTTATTTAAAGTTCATACATTTATTTATAAGATTTTATACAATTGCAATAATTGATGTGTTTACATGAATGATCCATTGAATGTGATATTGTTTTAATTTTAAATTATTTAAATTATTTTTTAGTGATTGTTAAATTAGGTTTGAATCAAAACTTATAAATTTTTTTCCTATATAACTTGTTTTGTACACACTACATAACTACACAATTTCTAGATAATATATATATATATATATAATGTTATTTGATAATGGAAAAAATATTAAATGGAGAGAATTAAATGAATCCCATTTATTATACTTGATCGTAGTGTTGGTAGATGGGTCTAGGGAGATCCCTCATTATAAATGTTTGACAGTGTAATTTTTTTCAAGTAACAAGATGTTTTTCGTATTATTTCAATGCTTAGTTTTTTGTATAACAAAATATTTCTTATTGGGTTATAATACTTGTGTTTTTCATTATAGAAGAATACCTACACATCAACCCCTAGTAGAGCACAAAGATGTAAAGTTATGGATTCCTTTAAGGGTGTACAACCACATCCTCTTATACATACATCTGTAGTTATAGAATATTATTTTTGAGTGAGTTTATAAGGATTCATACAATAAAGGGGTACATAACATCCTCACACTATTATTTATAAGTTATCTTTCCCTAGGGAATTTTGGCTCCAGCAACCATTGAGAATTATTAGGGAAGATCAACCTCATGAAATGATGTTCTCAATGGATTCTTTTAAGAAATTGTAGACCCTATATATACCCCTCAGAATATGATGGTTAAGATGTATGATTACAAGGTTTGAGGATTAGAATGGTAATGGGGGAAATTTTCAATCTCATATAAGTAGTAAATGAGAATGTCTTGGAAGGACATTGAGACTCTAATATTTGATCATTTATTTAAAAAGTCCTTAAAGGATAACTGGGCTTGGGAGTTCATGTATTTTAATAAATAGAGTATGTACGTCATGAATTGAACTAACTTCTTTTATATCTTACATAGATTTAGCCTTCATATAGCAGTGGATTGGGGTTCATGAGTCAGGATGTTTATGTATTGGTTGAGGAAATAAATCCATGTATATTTGAATTTAGTATGGCTTACCACATTTTCTATAGTGGTAAATTTGTTGCTTATTATTGAACAAAAACTGAGTGAGGGAATGGTATTATGGAATATTGTTTCTATAGGGACTTATATTGTATCTTTTAGAATCTAAATGTTCCAATATAATGGGACTTCATAGGGTTGTAGTGGATGGCGAGATAAGAGAAGTAGTTTGGTGCACTGTCACAAAAGTGGTAGATAAGAATATATTCATCCGATATGTGATTGAGCATCGATGGTGTGTTGAGAGTGTGGAATGATCATCCACCTATAGAGGTTTTTTAGGATGGTTTAGTATTCCCCTAGTGATTGAGGATATTAAATAGTACATTGTTCTAGTGAAATCTAGATGACATCATTATAGGTGGGTCATTGTATCTATACTGGACGGTTTGGTAGATGTGGAGGATGATGAGCATATGGTCTAGTGTCACAACTCGACCTGGGTGGTTATAGGTAAGATCGTAATTATATATCATAGGTATATAGTTTAGGACAATTACATATTGTATAATGTACTCCCACTAATGAAGATGTCATGCCTTTTATAGCGCAAGGTACAATTGTAGTATCTTTAACTCTAGCTTGTTCTTTTTTTGATACTATATCTTGTCATTATTTTATATTTTATTGTTTTTTATAAGTCTTAGGATATTGTTTTCTCAATAAATATTTTAATAAAAATGAATTTATTACTTATATTAATAAGATACACAAAATACGATGCTGAAAAATCATGAATCCTAGTGTATTTGAGAAATTTTGTACATATCATAATAACATGAAACATGGGAATAAAAACATTATCAAAAAACTAAAAATCATTCAACTATATCTGATTGAAATTATAACAGTATTGTAGATAAACTGGGGATTCATATAAGAATGGGGTGAAATATAAATTCCATTAATTTAATAATAAAAGTATAACATGATGAATTCAACACGTGTACTACTAGAGGCATATCAAGGTGACATAAAAGGGGAGATAATCATAAACAAGATCACTTACACATAATGTATGATGAAAAATCAAGGAAACATGGGACTGTGGTGATAATATAATACATGACAACATAAAAATGAGACAAGGATAACTACAAAGACATTATATCATATTGTTCTAAGGATTATTTTATGTGCACCATATATGAAATTTCAGAAGATAAAAAAACCCAATGTATTGGAGGGCTATATAATTTGGTGCCCACCAGTCACATTCATATCATGTACAAGTATTAGTGTTAGACATAGATTATAAAATATATAAACATATTTCATAATTTTAACCCCCTAATTAAGGAGTGCGGGTTACATACATGGAGGTACCCAATAAATGATTGATAGGTACATCTTGATGAATAGATTTTAGTGGAAATGGGTATGGGTATTCAATACAAAAATGTTTGGCATGAAAAATAATTGAATAATTTCAAAATCAAAATGAGTTTTCATAAATATTCACAGAACATAATAATGAGTGTGAAATGAGGTATATAATTACTCATATATAATTAAGAAAATAATATGGATGTTCAAACCCATATTTCAAAATGATCAATTGAAAATAAAAAATTTGTATAAAGCATGTTCTTGAATAAAGTGGTGGATAATAGGTTCCATTACCTTGATAGTGGGATTTTAAAATCTTGTGAAGAGCACACTAAGATCTTGATAACACCTTGAGAGGGATAAAAATAGGGATATGTAGAGGAATTTCTTTTTAAATGGGTTTTAAGTGAATAGGAGTGGGAGTTTTTTAGTGTATTTTTTTTCAAAAGTGAGTGGAATTATTTATAAACTTTTAAACATAGGATTTTGATTATTTATAAAAAAATAATTGAAACCAAAAACCTTCCCAAGGTTTTTACACATTTTTTTTCCATATAGGATTTTTTGAAACATTTCATAAGGGCAGGAAACATACACCATAATGTAACACCATTTGTGATGTAGAAGTGAGTCATGTTTAAAGAGAATTGATTTTAAAACTGGATAATATAGTATAGTTATAGGAGTATTCATTAAGGATTCATAAAATTAATCAAATAAATTTTATAACAAATCCTTTTAATGTATAAAAAAATTGTGTTGTGTAAAATATATATAATACTCATAACATATCCTTCTAGATTTTAATATTTCATGATATAGACCAAATATAGATAACAAAACTAATTTTTACCCAAAAATTCAACTATCATATAATATTATGAAAAATTCACAATTGGATAATTTAAACATTTTGATATCAAAAATACTTTTTACCAAGATAAATATCTAAATATAGGAATTTACACTTTTAAATAAAAAATCCCTATTTATAAAATTATATAGGTTTTACAATGATAATATTTTTCCTAACATTATTATGATTATATAAGACATAATTAAATTATATTAGAATTTATAATAAAAAAGATATTATTTATATAGAATATTTTTTAAAAAAAAAGTTATTTAAAAATATATGGAATTTATACAAACAAGATTCTTAATTAAATATATATATATATAATTTCTCAAGAAAATAAAATGTTGATTAATTTATATAAAAAACAAATTTTCATCGAAACCATTAACAAATGCGTTAAATATAATGATTATTTAATTAATAATGAAATATAAAAATCCATATTACCTCGGCCGTGATACCTAAACCCTTATTACACTGGTGTACACCCTAAGGGTAAGGTGTGTTATAGAGAAAATTTATATGGGTGGTTTGGTGAACATGGTTAGTGCCCTCATCCAAATAAACATGAACTTATTTGATAAATAGTTTTGAAAGTGTTTCTTTTTTTGGATCTTAGCTTGGGATTGTTCAAGGGAAAAGCCCAGTGACTCCATCTCCCATGAAGCATATAATAAATGGGATCCAGGGGGTATGATGATACTGGTCAAGTTCATCACTTATCCCATCCATGTGAAATTTATTTTATCATAACACATAATATATAATAATAATAATGGTCATTTATTAATAGCTATATTATAATTATTTAAAATATTTTTCTTTATTTTAAATCTAATAGCATATAACGGTAAAAATAAAAAATAACCAAAATAGGGAATGTGTTTTCTATTACCATATTAGGTCATTAAATTAGATGTTATGTTACTATATAGGGTGATGTATTTCAACATTCCATTGGGAGTATTACAAGCAGGTACCCATTATTATTTGTAGTGTTCCTTGTAGATGGGGGCGATCAATTATTGCGGGATTACATTGTTTTTGGGACAATTGGATCCAAACCAATACTCAGTATAGACTAGCTAGTTCCATATTGAGATCATATTGTCTAATACTATAAGTGAATGCGATTCACATATCCTGAATGTTATCAATACATACATGTTGGAGAATGGGATGTTTAATCGGGTTAAGAAGAACCAAATTGGTATTTGCTGTATGAGGTCACCCCCCAGGTTTTTGTTATGGTATTAAATGTAAGAGGGTTTAATTTTTATGTTATTACTCATGGGGTGTATATCTTCTAGGATGCATCTTTAATGTGATTTTCATGATTTCCTACCAAGAGGATAATCAAGTTTATGATCGAGATAATGTTGGGCATTGAGCATATTCCAAGTTCATCTTACATGATAGCATTGACATAGCTATGGGAACTTATGTTCCATCAATTTGATTTGGAGGCTAGTGGATATGTGTAGATGAGTAACTATTCTCTGTGACCAATTTTCCTTTTTCCAATTAATTTAATATGGTTCATTTTTCTTATCTGTTGATTATAATAAGATGAATCAAATGATGGTTAATGACCATTCCTTGATTCATCAGAATAACGATTTGTTTGATATGTTGATAGGAACCGAGGATTTTGGTTACGTTTATTTGAGATTGGGTTATCACCAATTTTGGGTTTTATCATCCCATTAACCTTATATTTATTTCAAGAGAAGATATATACCATATGAGTATATAGTTATGTCATTCAGCTTGATGAAAACCACAACTGTATTGATGAAACTAATGAATTTAGTGTTTCATCCATATTAATATTAATTGACGGTTATTTTTAATGATATACACATGTAATTCAAGTCAATAGAAAAACACACTCAATATTTGGAGGTTATATTTTTCATGCTAAGGGGTCATCAGCTTAATGAATACCTCTCAATATTTTATCACTTGATAGAAGGGGTTCATTTTTTGGGAAATGTTATCTCTGAGGCTGTTGAATCTATTGAACCGTAGAATGATATTTTTTTGGATTATGATGATAATCCTAGAAACATGTTTCAGATATATATTTTCCTGGGCTCATGATAATACTACCATTTATTTTTCATAGACTTATTTCACCTTGTATTATCAATGATAAGAATGACTAAAAATATAGTGATGTTTGTGTGGCACTAATATTATGAGGTTCCGTTTCTATAATTGAAGCAAAAAAATGATAAAATTGATCTTAAACCTACCCGATCTGAGGGATATGTACCCCCTATATTGTGATGCCTTAGGAGTCAGTCGTTGAGAAGTATTTATGTAGGGATGTTGTGTTATGGATTATTTTTCCAGAAATCTGTGGCCACATGAATGGAATTATCGTATAAATTATATTATGATGGTAGGAGTAGTCTATGCATTGAGATTATATTCAAATTATCTAGTTCGTGGGATGTTCCTAGTTTTTAAAAGCTAAAAAATCAATAAATACATATTATAATAGTTGGATACAAAATTAGGTAGTAGAGGTGGGTTTAATACCTACAATATTGTAATTTAATAAAGGACCATAACTCTAGAAAAGGATATAATGGCCATGATGATATATATAGTTTGAATTAGTATCTAGTTTCTCACGATTCTAGCAATTAATAGCAGATGAGATCACTCTTAACCATGATGAAGTTATGTTTACTTGAGTTTTAGGTTTGAGTATCCCTCACATCACTATTAGTAGTTCCTTAATGTCTTAATCAGACTAATAGGAGATAATTATTTTATCCATAATGGTTATCTTTTAGAGATAATATTTATGGTGTGGAAACAATAATCAACTATTTTATTGATGAAGATGATATTCTATACATTCATTCATTTTTTTGGGGTTATTTTAGGAACGTGATAAGACTTAACGAAGGAGTATTTTTCTACTAAGTCTGTGGTGCACCAAGGGATGAACAAAATGTACCAGGATTTGTGAAGGTAGTATTTGTGGAAATGAATTTTAAAGAAGACAATATATTTTTCCCCTTTTTTATCTACTCGTCAGTAGTTCAAGTATATGAAAGAGTATCCTACTTTTCTTTTAAAGTTATTTCCCATTCTTGAGTGGATGTGGGATAATGTTACTAGAGAATGTATGGATTGGTTTCCAAGAAAACCCTTGGGTACCTACATCGTACGAGTGATAGTGCATCATTGGAAAAATGTGCTCATTTACTAAAAATCAGGAATACCTTATTTGTGTATGATCTGAAATATATATATGTCCATGAGATTGGGTTGTTTACTGGGGTTTAGAAAACAATTTTATTGAAAATATATGGGTTTTTTCGTCTCACTTGAAGTCGGGGATACAAAAGTCTTTAGTTATAGATATGATTATAAGGAGTTCCGAAAATCCCCAAATATAAGAGAACTAAAATATGAATATAAACATTTTGATTAAATACTGTGTGAATTCATCATCAATTTTAGAGGATCATGGGAAAATAATTATCCTTGGTTAAGTTATCCTACAATAATATCAATCTAGAGGTCACTCAGAAGGAACCTTGTGAATCATTGTGTGAAAGGCTATGTCAACCATCCTTATATAAGATGAAGGTGGGTAAAGAATAATTTATTAGTCCAAGTATCAGGTAGAATCTAAAAGATCATATACAATTAATATATAAGTGAATTGAATCTATGTTGAGAAGAAAAAAAATATATTTCAAATCGAAATCGCTGGCCCATTTTGTTCGAGTTTGGTGATTGAGTTTTCTTTCTTTTGACACCATGTTTGAGAAACTATAACTTATAGTGGTATGAGAAGTTAGTGCCTAGGATCTTGGGGCCCTTTGAGATTATAGGGAGATTCAACCCAATGGTGTACTAACCGAATACTTTATATTTGTTCAGTGACATGAATTATGTGTTCACAATTCAAAACTTTGATAGTAATTTTCTAATACATCACATGTTATTAATACTGATAACATAAATTATGTGACTGATGCATCATTTGAGTGGAATTTAGTGTGTTTTTTGGATCATATATAGAATAATCTCCATGAAAAATATATTCCTCTATTGTGTATGCTATTGAAACAAGAAAATGTTCAGGGTGAAACTTGGTAGTAAGAATAAAAAACATAGGCCTAGTGGAAATAATATTTTATTGAGGAGTCTAGTGATGATTGATAGTTTATTTTGAGGATGAAATACTTTATAGTGGAGATATTGTATATCAAATCCCCATATTTAATGTACATACCCAGTTAACTTTTTTAATAACCTTTACTATAACCATTAGTGGAGTGTTAAAGGGATTATGTGAGGTATCATATTTTTCCTAGAAATTAAGGTATTAGAATTTATGAATTTTTGGAGTTACAATATAAGAAGCATGGTTAGAAAAAGAGTAGTGATAAATATGAAATAAATAAATGTGGTACCATTTTAAATGGTTTATATTTTTTATCCATGATTTGGGATATTGGAAACAATGAAAATATCTTCATAAAATTATAGATGAATTCTACAATATTAGCACACAGTTTGTTAACTATGCACCATAACCATGTAGAATGGGATGTCCTTGAATCTTTTAGTTAACTTGGTTTTCTTATAGTTTTTCCAATAGTGTGGAAAAATCATGCTCCCCATTTAAATGGTGAAATTTTATATTTCCTCATTACGACCCTTATGTATTTAAAATTATTTTTCACTCAAATTGTCTATAATATCTTCCATCACATGCATATATCTTCTCACTTTGATATTGATAAATCACCCATTATTTTTAATTGTTTAATGTATTTTTAGTTGTGATAGAAGGATTAATGTAAGGATACAAATAATCTCTATTATTTTTTACTTTTCTCCCATTTTATATATATCAGTCGACATTTAAATTTAATATTTCTTATTGTTAGGGATTTTCTATGCTAATTTGATTCCTCTCTTTTCAAATCAAACCAAAGTCTAGTATTCTAAATGTGGGATTATAATAACATAATGAAGGTGGATTTCATGATATCAAATAATGATTCACCATTTTATAGTATATGAAATGTATTTCATCATGCTCACATTCAATGAATTTTATGAAGAAAATAAATTTAATTTTTTTCCAAACTAATGATAAAAAATATTAGAGATTATGGATTCATTATTTTTTTATTTTAAATATGTACAGTGGACCCCCTTTGGCTATGAATTTTTTATGTGATTTTTTGTTCTTATTATAGGGGAAAATGAGTGGTGTTATAGATAGGGCATTAGAACTTGGGTGTAAAGGTGAGGGTGCCAATGTTATTTGATTGGAACACCATTGGTTTTAGATAATAGTTTAAACCCATATAACTAACATAGATGATTCAATTGGATTTATAATCGATAATGGAAAGTATAGAATGGGATGGTTGAGATCCATTTTAATATAATAATTAAACTAGTTCCATTTTTTTAGAATAATGAAAAATGTAATATTTTTGGTCTTGTGATAAATGATCCATATGTGGAATACATGGTTAGAAATTGGATTATTTTAATAGGTGGGAATATGTGGCCATGATAATTGGATTTGGTAAACATGATGATAAATATGTGTGGATTCTGGGATTAACTACTTGGATTCCATATGATACACGATAATGAATAGGTTTGAATGCTGTGATAAGATCCTTATATTTAATATGATTCATGACGATAAATAAGTTGTTATTTTGGGATGAAATACTTTGATTCTATGTTGTACATTGTATGGGAATTCTAATATGATCCTCTTGGATTCCAAGTAATTCAATTTTCTATGGTATTATGTGATTTTTAGCTAAATTACATAAGATAAATGATTATTGGGAGTTTCTGGATGACCACCAAGATTCCATGAAGTATCTATTATTAGAACAATCAATTTGATATGTTCAAAGACATTAGACATAGTATAAAGAAGATATGTTCGACCTAGGTTTCATCACGACATCTAAGGATTAGTTGAATTTATTATTTATTTAATTATTTCATGACCATATTTTATGGCATAAACAAACATGCACTATTTTGGATCAATGATGATTTTATCTCTTCCACTTTTGTTGTGGTCCTTTTGAATCTTACTCACACCATTCATGGGCCACGGTTTGGTACAAAAAAACATCATATATGTTGATCTGGAAAATGGAAAAACCCTATGGAAGATGCTTGATTTGGGATTGGATTTAACATAGAGATGGGGAACGAGTTAATACTTAGACCTTAGGGGGTGTTTTTTAGTTTTTTTCATCTTTTTTTTACTTTTGATTATTTAAGACATTATCTTGTGACCATATGACAGGTATAACTCAGTGAGGGTAATCAAATTATTTTTTTATAGCTTGGTTTTTTATTCTTATATATTACATGATTATTATTATAACTTATTTATTTATTTTTTGTTTTATTTTACACCCTTTATTATCTTTTTTGTTGAAAAATTTGACATTAAGTTCATAATATCCCCTAAATAAACTTATAGGACATCACTTCTAGTTGAAAGACTTTGGCGTATAAGGAGGCATGCTTGAGCCCTTTTGGAACCCAGTCCAGTAACCATTCATAGAGAACTGAAGTTGGGAAGATACATGTTACCAACTTCAAAAACATCTTAAGTGTAATGATACATCCAATATATATCATAATATAAGTTACCATAGGTTTCATAAATAATTTCATGTCACTTGATTTCATTTAATGTCCTATAACCATTAACTATCTCATGTCATCCTTTTTTCGACAATGACACATCTTCAAACCATGTCTCGTGAGTTTTATAATTCTTTAACAGTCATAGGGTTAACCACTTGATGGACCCATGGGTCAACCAACCAAATCATTTCCCATTCCTCTATCATTAGGCTCATCATATCCCACATTTATAGAAATATGTTTTCTCATGTTTGGTGATCTTAATCATCACAATAACCCCATGAATGTCAATAGACAATCCCTATTTAATAACGCTGGTCAACACTGTCTTCCCAATACCTATGAAATATGAAGTGTTACTCTAACAATGAGTCTTCAAAACCCAGTTGTGGTCCCTATCCAATGTGAACATGATGCTGAAGTACATATCCCCACGGTGAGTAGATATCTCATACCATAAGGTCATAAATTATAGAAATTCAATAACCACCCACGGTAGTGGTTAAAACCATCTTTATCACAATGAAAAATAATATCACTCTTCACATCCAAATATACTATATCCAAAACATATGGAATCATTCCCATAATACTATAAAACCACACAAGAAAACCAAACTATGAAAATACTTTCATTTTCAACAATATATTATCCTCTTGTATCTCTTTGGAACATTTAAAATCTCATGTGTCTCCATTTCAATTTTCACACACATAACCCAACCCTAACACATTAATTACATGATTTATGTCCCACGTTTATCACAAAATATAAATTGGAACCACCAATATTAATTTAATAGGATTCCAATAGTGAATAAATTTTATATAATATAACTGTAGTTATAATACATATTATAATATGAAAAATTATTTAAATTATAACACAAAAATGGAAATAAATTAAACAAATAAAGAAGAAAAGAATAAAAAACTAGTGATAACTATCAAACCCTTATCTACTACCTAGAGAAAATTACATAAATAAGTGATATGAATTGATAAAGATCACTCAAGAAATAATAAATAGTGAGAGAGATATTTAAACTAGGTCTCACCTATTATATTGTCGACAAAATGGATTTAATTCCCCTTTTATACTTAAGAAATCAATTTGGACTCATTTTGAAAAAAATATGGAACAAACTAATAAATGTTAATTTAAAGTAGACATTGTGACCCTTAGGTACAGTTTATGCATGAGAACCATACATATTATCATATAAATAACCCTAAGAACCATCCGTAAAAATTTAGTAATGTAAAGGACCCATAATTACGAGGTAACTAAAACTTATATATCACCCTTTATTATAAAAATGTCACTTAAATATCAGTGGACCATTTCATATAATCCACCATCAAAATTATCTATGTCAGAGAACATTTCACATCACATAGACTAAGTGTTACCCTTGGATATGATATCCTTATGCACCTCAAGGTACACCCACACATAAAATTTTTAATACATAACTCTTTATCATCATTACATAATTATAGATTTACCCTTATGTCTTAATGGAGCTTCCAACACTTAACCCACTTCTCATCACTAGGTGACCCATAAGTTTGAAGAACCACTCTTATATATTTCATTTTCCATATATTTACTCTTATGTGTCTCTTAGTTTACCATAACATTTTAATCTTTTAGATTTTTACATACATAAGAACCATTACGTATTACCTTGGGTACTTTTATGCATGAACCTTTTCCATTCTGTCATACCATAGAAAAGATGGCCTATATATATGGTAACCATTACATATCATGACCCTTACATATGAATAACCTTATGTATCATAATTTTCAATTTTTCTAGAAATCACATGTATCATAAAAACATGTATATATTCATTAAAAAACATCTGCAATTTTATTTACAAAATTACACAAAAAAATACACTACCAACCTTCAAATGACTTATAAAAAGTACATGTGGTATAATATCTTCATAAATCATCCCAAAAAACAAGGACTGAATAATGAGACATGACCCTAACCAACACCAACATATTAACAACTCAAAAATTACTAAATTCAGATGGTTAATCCGTGATCTGATAAAAAACCATTTATAAATACCGCGGCCATTAAAAACTATGAATTATATTGTAGATCATCCTTGAACTCTTTCATGATATACTTTTCCCAACACTCACTAAAACCCAATTATCCCAGTCACTTCACATTTAAAACATCACGATGACACTTAAAAACATCTATTTCATCAATGGTAACCTTGAATATGTTATTCATTCTAGAGTATCCCTTCCTGGTAATCCCTAGGATATGAATAACATACCTTTTCCCATCTCGAACAAACTATTTGAGATAAAAATTATTTCATACCCATCTATCATCCAAAATACTGCACACATTTACAATGCACATATATCAACTAGTCCTTATTTATCACGACAACACAACATGAATATACTATCTTTCATCACACACTTAGCACAAATCATATCATATACCCATTCAATAAGAAACATCAATATTGTCCACTTACCACAAGTGAACATAGTGTACAAGAGTCTGTTATACAAAACAAAACCGATCAGACTAAAAAATTACTATTGAGTATCAAGGGTTCCATATCCTAATCATATCATGTCTACTAAATCAAATGAAACTAAACAAAATCCTATCTAATCAAAACCCATATCCCCTATAGTGTCCCACCCACCATCACCCTCTGCCTCCACTACTATATATCACCTCAACAACCTCATCCCCTAAGTGTGTTTATATCTTAGATATAGGAAACATGTATCATTCAAGGTCCCACATCAAATGAGAAGGTCTAAAACAATACAATACTCTAAATTTTTATGTGGTTTAAAAAACCACCACCCAATATGTCTTATATAGACACATGATTGACACCCTTTCAGTGAACACTCAAAATGGCCTCTAACATTACCTTCAACAAAGCAATAAATTATCATTTTTTTAAATTTTATAATATTGTCTACTTGTTTTACCTTTAATTGGGAATAAATTTCATATATCTTGAAATTATTCTAAATCCAATTGTATATAGAAAAATCAATTGATAATAATTTTTTAAACATATTTTATTTATAATATTAATTTGAACTTTTCTTACAATAATGATTTTGTGTTTTATGATTTTATTATGTTGCTGGTTTGGAAAATATTTGAAAGAGTAAAAATATTCAATTGGGGGAAGATTTTGGCTGTGATATAGAAAAGAACCTTGATGCATAGAATTTTTATGCTAGATATGGGGATGTAGAAAATAATATATTTAAGTGAACATATAAATAAACTATGTAATGATTATGTGATTTTTTACATGTATAGGTGATATATAATATTATTCTAGTGGAATGATTTTGATACATAATTTTCTTGAGGCCCTATAAAGAATAAATAAAATTTTCAGCTTAGTAGAACGAAAAATTGGATATTTGAAGGAATATGAGATATATTTTCTCTTAGAGACATCATACATTATATTTTTGGAGGGACCTTAGTTAGTTCCTAATATTGTATACATTATGAAATTTTAAGAGGATATGTGAAACAAAATATTTTATCTATTAGAAATTTCATACATAATATCTTAGTGTTTATTAATCTCGAGGAAATAATTGATAAATAATATATTTAAGAGGGAAATAAGGATGCATAATATTTTGGTGTTATCCAAATTCGAAGGAGAAATGAAATAATAAAATCTCATAGAGGATATATATATATATATAATATTATAGCCTTTGGGAAATCTAGAGAAAATAAAATATGGGATATATTTTTCTAGAAGTAAAAATAAACAAAATAAGTTATACTTTGAAAAATACCCATATATGATACATAATATTTTTCCCATTATAAAATTAAAAGGAAATATTTTTATTCTGAGAGAAATTTGATAAATAAAGGATATATTGAATTAATATTCATTTATATTGAAGTATAAAAATGATCAAACTAAAATCAACACTCATACAACTGGTTCAGATATATTTGGGAAATACAATTCAATTATTCCACCCAGAAAAAATCCAATAATATAAGGAAAATGGAGTTAGTGGGATGGTATTCTGAAGTTGAAAGATTTATTAAAAGCTCATGCAGAGGATCCAAAACCTTTAATCTATACACAAATAGTGTATCAAGGGGGCTGAAAGTTGGGAACTAAAAAATAAGAATATTCTAAATCCAACAGGGGTGAACTAAATTCGATAACATAAGAGGTATACTATTCCACACATGTGAGGTGATTAAGTATCCATGGATCCTATAGGTATCATTCCATAGGATAAATCATATGCCTATTAAGTAATAATAATTTAACTATAGAATTAGGGGGACCAGTGAATCGATATTAAGAAGATGTTATTATTTATTTTATTTTATTTCATTATTTTCCATAAGTCCTTTAATGTTATAGTACACTAAAACCACAGTGTTCGACATATCAATTTTTCCCTATACCTATTAATGAATTTTTTTATTGATATATATCTTATGTTTCATCATATTTTCTGTATTTGGTTTTGTGGATAATATCACTATTCAATTAAACTTTTTATTTGAATTAATATTCACTATTTCTTTGGTTTCACACAAAACCCCCTAGAAATTTTATATTTTCAATACAATAGAAGGATATGGTTTATTCTTATAGTAACAAGAGATTTATGATTTCATGTCTAGGTGAAAGAAAGTTGTGAATTGGCCATTTCAATTCCATTTTAAAACAAAAAATCTATAGTAAAGAAGATTGTTTGAGGTCTTAGTTTGTTAATTAGGGAGTGGAAGAGTTGAAAATAATAAATAATGATTTGATAGTTATGTGAGGGGAATATATATGGTGAGAAAAATATTTTAAATCTAAATTCACATACCTTGTTATTTTTTATTCTCAATCACTCAAACTGAAACCATCCATGAAAAAAATGAAAAAACATTAATAAATCCCACCTCTCCATAGATAACCGAAGACCAACTATTCAATATATTTTATGAGGTTTTAATTTTTTTTCTACAAGGCCAAGGATGGAATGTGCATCAACTTTGTTTCTATCATAAAGAACCCTGGACACCCTGGTACCTGGATAACTACTCCATTCCTTATATGGCTTGAAAGCCAATCCCGGTCCCCATGGGATGGAAATTAGAACCAAACATCATGAATGATATATGAGGGAAATTTTACACCATAAAAATAGAAAAAGAAATAATTAAAATTTAGTATTCCCAAAAAAAACACAATAGGGAGAATAGTTTGAGAAGTAAAAC
This sequence comes from Viscum album, assembly GCA_963277665.1. Classification (NCBI taxonomy): domain Eukaryota; kingdom Viridiplantae; phylum Streptophyta; class Magnoliopsida; order Santalales; family Viscaceae; genus Viscum; species Viscum album. Next base: position 2,126,955,641 of record OY728140.1, read on the forward strand.
ATGTACGAAACAACCAAATTTACCACCAAAATATACTAGAAAATTGGAATATAGCAACCAAGTTGGAAGGGACACAACTCTCAAAGAACCAATGATCAATAATATGAAACATCTCTACATGGCACTTTAGCCATTCTTGAATCTGAGGATGATAATATACAAACACCCGTATTAACATAATGGGTGTAAGATAAAATCCCAGTATAGTCTCACCAAGGATTTCATTTTAAGATGTCACAATTAATTAAGCAAATAATTATTTCAATTTTAAATAAAAAACACAGAATTTCAAAAACATGTTTAAAAAAATAATTCCTTATATTTAAATTTATAGAAATATTTTGAAACAATTCCATAATATACATTTTATATAAAATAATTTATATAAATTCACAAGAAATTTGTAAAATATTTTTCAAACAATGTCATATACTTATATAAAAAAATCAACAAGGGAGAAACATGATCATTTCCCAAGAGGGATAATAGTTATAGGATATTGGATATCCACACACTTATATAATGATAATGGAAATGTGCATACACATCACATTGAAACTAGACAAAGAACTGTAACTAAAATTCAATACGAGATAAGATCTACCTATATGTTTATGTTTGAGTTATAAAGTGACAATTAATTTCCATCGAAATTAAAACATAGTGTGTTTGTACTAGAAACTCACTAACTTCTTATTCATTCATGCAATCAAACAAAAATCAATAATGTTCAATTTATTTCAAAACTATTTAAAATACAATTATCACATTTCCCATTTCAACATGCCAATTTCACTTTAAATAACAAACTTGGTGTTTAAATAAAAATCTTCCTTTTTCAATGTTAAAACCAAACAATTTCTTGTCAATATAGTTTAAGTAATTTTTATTCACCAAAAAATTCATAATTCCATCAATTTCAAATCACACCCCAATTCACTAGAATAAGGGGGTTTTCCTAATTTTTCATGCCAAATAACATTCAAATCCCAAATCATTGGAATTGAATTTTCTAAAATTTAATTCCATAAAAAAAAATTTCAAAAACAAATTAATAGAATATAATTGAGATCATGAAATTTAGGGTTTAATCAATTGCTCAATTTTAAATGGAACCACCTACCGGAGATCATGGGATCACGTAACACAACTTTGGTAGTGGGATTCATCAATGAAGATAATTGAAAATAGATATTTAAAAATAAAAAATCAATTAAAGATCTATTAAAATGGGGATTAGATACCCGAACAACTTAGAGATCCATAAAACCCTAAATAGGAGATAAGAAGAGATCAGAAGTGGCCAAGAGAAGAATATCTAGTAATATGGGAGATAAAACTATGATATCCAAGATTTAATTCACCTTGGAGTGGGTTTAGAGGAGCCAAAAAATGTGCTTGAAATCCCTCCCAAACTGTGAAATTAATATATCCCAAGTTAGGGTTGATAAGGGGTAAAAAATAAGGTTAGGGTAAATTTTTAATAATTTTTAGAATAATTAATTCTTCATGCATGTTTATATTGGTTGGTCAATTCGGTTTTTTCAAACCATGCTCCCTAGTCATCCAACATTGCTGGTATGAATTCCCATTTACTCATTTGTCGAAACATGATTTGACGAACCATATACAAACCATGAAACCCCCCACAACAAATGATTTCACCATTTTTAATAGTATGGTACACGGTTTTGACAAATCTTTGTGCCAACCATGCACAACATAAGAGCAATAAAATATTTCCAAATTTTCCCCTGAAGAATATTTAAAACAATCCATAAAAATAATGATTAAAATATGGTTTAATGAGATCCTAAAAATATAATATTATTTCACAACCTCCCCCCATAGAAACATTATTTCCATGGATGGCCTGTCAAGAAGCATCTATATCAAAAAGATGAGGCCACTACTCTCTCATCAGTGCCACCCTCTCCCACATCTCAGGAGTATCAGAACCATTATACCATGGAAATAAAAACCATGGTATCATCCCCAATTGAAGTAACTTGGTTTTATAATCAACTATCCTAATTGGATAATCAGTCATGTATTAATCATGTTTGAATTCACAATCACTCCAGCTTAGAACATGAGATGGATTAAAAAGATAATTTCACTAATATGATACATAGAACACATAATGTATCAAAATAAACATTAGAGGAAGTGATAAATGGTAAGAAACATTCACCTCTTTCTAAACATACCACATAATTTCTCAAAAAATCAAGGAGAAATATTTCCTTGCCTCTAATGATGTCAATGACCCAAATAGTGTTAATCTTTCAAGAACCCCTGGTCTCCAAAAAAATTCTAATTGCTTGAGTTGAAAATAAATGTGCCATAAATATTCTCTAAAAAATAAACTAAATAATTTATGTCATCTCTTTAACATAGCTCTATCCAACCATGAAAATTTTATGGATCTCTATGTAAAACAATATAGATTTTCATGGGCATCCATACAAGGACTCAAAAGGATCAACCCTGATCATTGGATGATAACTATTTCTATAAAAAACTCAACCATAAATAAATGGTTATCAAAATCCCAAAAAAAATCAAGATTTTTGGTGCAGATCATATCCTCAAGAATCATTATATATCTTTATTTATGGACATCAAACTACATATGGTATTTCTGTACTCTAATGGACCAATGATCCCAATGTCTCCTGATAGAATCTCTCAAACGAAGAAGTAAACCGAGGATCTCTATTAGAGACTATAGCACATGGAACTCCATGAAAACTAATAATAACATTAAAGTAGATATTTATCATCTCTTCATCATTGGTTATATCATGAACAAGTATAATTTGGGTTGATTTGGTCAACCTATCAATCCCAACCCATATCACATTCTTCTTTTTCTGGGTACATAGATACCCAACCAAAATATCCATAATGATCTCAATACACATCCATGTTGGCATAAGACGTGGATGAAGTAAACCAAAAGGTATTTGGTGCTCTTGCATGACATATTGACTTGTATGATAATGAGATAAAAAATTAGCAATTCCTTCATTGATTCCAAGCTACCAGAATCATATCATATTGTTATAGAACATCTTTGTGGTTCTCAGGTTCACATCCCACTCAGAATTATGGGAATCCCCCCTCACAAACTTCCTAACCGAAAATGGAATATAAAATGATTTCCATAAAATAGAATTCCCTCTATTGAGAATGACTAATCAGCAATGGTATCCCCACCATTACGAGAGTCTATAAATCCAAAAAAAATTATTATGAAGCTGTTCTTCATGAATAATAAACATGAGAAGAGTTGAAGTAAATTGGTCACTGGCCAACAAAACCATGACCCCTGATTCATGGACTCTAATATGAAACCGTGTAAAAAGATCCACCATGTCAAACTCTTCTAATGATTCTTCCACGATTTCGGTTGGATGTTTTATGCTGAATGAATCTAGGATGACATTCTTTTTTTCGAGGTTATAGGTGACATAAATGTAAAAATATTTTTGGTATTCAACCCAATTCCTCTAGAGGGAATTCAAAACATTTTGAGAGAAGATATAACTAAAGATCATTTAGCCTAAATACCTGGTAAAACTTTCATAGAAAACGCAACGTTGGTAGAACATATGTGCATAAATTACAATTGCATGTTCAAGGTCATGGTTTGGGTAATTATTCTTATGTCCAAACATATTGATATTCATAAGAAACAACATGATTATCCAACATAAGAAAAAATCCCAAAATAAAACCTGATGCTTCATAGAATACCACACTTCTTTACCCAACCTCTAGAAGATGAAAAACTAGAGTAGTAGTCAAAATATGTTTCCACTCAACAAAAGAATACTGACATTTCTCATCCCAATAAAACACTAATCCCTTCCCAGTATGGGCAATCATCATAGAAGCCTTCTTTGAGAATTCATTTTCAAATCAGATATAATATTTATAAAAACCAAAGAATCATTGAATTTAAAAAACATTGCATGGTTTCTCCCATGCCACAACAAGTTTCAACATCACATGATCAACTAAAGTACAATGTTTCGACACCACATGCCCCAAGAACATCCCCATAGGAATCTCAAAATCATATTTTGAAATCATGTCATAGATTCAATGAATTCTCAATAATTCCGGAGTATTTCTCATAAGAAAAACATGATCCACTACATACATAAATTATCTGAGATTTTCATCTAGAAAGACAACAGAAAAACAATATGAAACGGTTCTCATAATGTATCCTTCTAGTGACGAGTGAGCAGAATGCAGAGACCTAGTAGCTGGATGAGACCTAGCAATTGATGATTATTTTACTCGGATTGATTCTACTAGCTCATTGAGGAGAACTTGGTTTTGGCTGTGTACCCACCGCAGAGGAGTGCCTAGTTGTGGCGGTAGATCCACGATACTCGACAAGAGGAGTACCTCAGCAGGCTATGAGGGGGAGCGTCTGGGTGTGGTGGTAGAACCGCGATGGGGAGCACCTCTGTGTGACGCCGCAGACCCATGATACTCGACAGGAGGAGTACCTCAGTAGTCTAAGGTTAGTGGGAAGTGGATTTATTGTCATGGAAGGCCCACTATACTCGATTGAGGAGGAGTTCACTAGTAGTCGAGGTTTCGATAATGTGAATAAAATCCTAGTTTGAGTTGTGTTAGTACTTTTGTGTTTTTACTCATGATTGAGACAAATTACTTAATAACATAGTTCCATGTATGAGAATATACCAAAGGAGGGTTATATAATTATTCTATATCTTTTGGTATATCCTTTTTGGATTTGTGAGATCTTGAGGGTCTTGGGGTCTCTACCGAGTATTGTTATACTCACCCCTGCACGGGCTATGCCCGCACCTTGTTGTGTTGGATGCAGACAACAAACAATGCTGCTGAAGCTGAGAGTACCAGGACAGGACGGTAACCGGAGGTGCAACTTATGAAGATTCGGTACATGGAAGAGACTGAAGGACATGGAGTGTTGAGGAGGCTATCTGTACCTACCCTTCCGGTAAGAATCCATAAGGATGACCCAACAACTGTTTTTTCATTCTTCATTTTTACATGTACTTCTAGTTCCTTGTACATTATAGTTGGGTTTGTATTTTAGGCCCCTATTACGTTTCAACACCCTTTTGTTATAAAGTTTACATGGTGTTTTTTTATCTAGTTGTGTGCTCTGTTGTGTGTGTTAACAGGTTATAAAGTAGATTCCTTCCTAGATTTAGGGGATTACGTCTTTGGTGCTAGTCTCCAGCCCCTGGCCTATGGAAGGCTGGCTTGCTGTAGTCACGCCACGGGCCCTGGGCGACAGTTTGTGACAAATTTTTATCATAGGAGTTCGTTCTATTATAGAAAATAGCACTCTAATATTTCTTTTCTATGAAGAAATAGTGTTAGGTGTAGTGAGTGTGGTTTTCAGTTCTGGGAGTCCAGTGTTAGTGCAGCGACTGAAGAATCTATACACCAGGACCTTGGCATCTGATTTCTGACTCAGTGAACTAAAACACTGATTGAGTGCATGTTTTATTAAGTTTTCTTTAAGTCATCTCAACTAGGTCAAGTCACAAGGTATAACTTTTGACCACAGAAAAACTATTTAATTTTAGGATGCCTCCATGCAGACAGTCAGCTAGACTTTCGAGAATCGTATGCACTGATAGCTCACCGAGTGAAGAGGTCTCGGTGTACGGCCCTCTTCCAATAGAGACACCCATGGTACGAATCCCCATTGGGCCACCAATTCCACCAGCCCCAGCAGCAGATGGTGCACGCCTCTTGAGGGTGTTGCACAAGTTCCAGCACTAGAGGTCACCCAGGTTCAGGGGAGAGATGGACCCACAGACGGCTAAGGATTGGTTGGAGGCTATGGTGAGAGTTTTCTGACTATTAGGGACATCAACCAAACTTATGGTGACACTTGTTTCCAGCCTTCTACAATAATTAGCAAGCAGATGGTGGAGCTTGATGCTCTAGGTCCATGACTATGTGATGCTTCTATGGGAAGACTTCCAGAGCCTATTTTGAGTAGAGTTTGTCCCAGCGACCTTCCGCGCAGTACACATTTAAGAGCTACTTCAAATGTCACAGGGCAGCATGACTGTGGCTGAGTACTCAGTGCAGTTCACTAACCTTTCACACTACTCCACCGATATGGTGCGAGACCCATTTTTCAGGGCCCAGACCTTCAAGAAGGGACTCAGGTAGGAGATTAGGGATTCAGTGGTCTTACTCAGCATTCCAACGCAGGTAGGGGTGTTATAGAGAGCCCCCCTAGTAGAGTGTTTCCCTACTGAGCAGTCTCCATTAGCAAGATCCACCACCAGTCGACATGTAGTAGAGTCTTCTACAGTAGGCAGCATACAGATTTCATAGAGGTCCAAGAGGACCAGACCTATAGGTGGACAACCACATGACTCAGGATCGGTTGTGTGGGGCACCCGAAGTGGAGAAAGATATGCTAGGTGCGGGAAGTGTTATGGAAACAGTGGGTAGGGTCACCTGACTCGTGAATGTCTGGACCACCATTCGTATGATCTGAAGATGGTCGAAGGACCACCCAGTCAGAGACAGAGGTTCGATCAAGGCGGTCCACAGGGAGCAGGTGGAAGTGGCCGAGGATCTGGCCATTCAGCTGGAGGTGGACGACGATTCAAGGTTTTACTGTCACCACCTCCAGAAGGTTCACCCCGACCACAGGGAGTAGGTGGATAGAGGAGAGATCAGCTCCAGATAGCTGAAACATACAATCATGGTGCTCCAGATATGATTTTAGGTGTGATCTGTGTCAACTCCACCATAGCTGCAGTACTTATAGACATAGGTTCCAGTCATTCTTTCATTTCCACTACCCTCGTTCGGAGCTCAGAGATTCCGATGGAGCCATTGGCTCGATCCTTACAGATATAGACTCTTACAAGAGCGGATTCAATGATTATGCACTAGTTCCCGTAGTGTGAGTTTACTCTAGGAGGCAAGAGCTTCACCTGGGATCTCCTAGTAGTGGAATTGAGGCCTTACGACGTCATCTTGGGTATGGAATGATTATCTACAGTCCTTTCTCAGATTGACTGTTTTAGGCGCAATGTGTAGTGTGTCCACATAGATGAGAACAAGTTTACCGTCACCAATGAGAAGGGAGCCTTTGCAGCACATGATGGAATTGTTTGGAGGAGAGTGAATCCGATCACTCATAAGTTGGATAGCCTTACCCTCAGAGCAATTGAAGTGGAGTGTCCGAACTATCATGTTGTGGTGGAGAAGTACATTGATGTCTTCCCTGATGATGTTCCCAGTCTACCACCTCGCAGAGATGTAGACTTTTACATTGAATTGTACTCAGGTATGACACCGATATCTACATCTGCGTATTGAATAGATCCCGTGGAGCTTCTGAAGATGCATGTACAGATATAGGACATGCAGGGGAAGGGATTCATCCAACCCATTGTTTCTCCCTAGGTTTCGCCAATTCTGTTTTCAAAGAAGATAGATGGGAGCTTGAGGCTTTGTGTTGACTATCAGTGCCTAAACCAGGTGACCGTGAAGAGAAAGTACCCACTCTAGAGGATTGACGACCTCTTTGATCCGCTGAAGGGAGCATGGTATTTCTTGAAGATAGACCTCAGATCAGGCTATCACCATCTCAATGTTCAAGACAAGGATGTGCAGAAGTCGACTTTCAGATATCGGTATGAACACAATGAGTTTTTGGTTATGTCGTTCGGCATAACCAACGCTCCAGCGGTGTTCATGGGACCCATGAATAGGATATTTCAGCCATACCTTGATCACTTTGTCATAGTCTTCATCGAAGACATTCTGATCTACTCAACTATTGAGGAGGAGCATGCTTGTCATTTGCAGGTAGTACTGGACATACTCTGAGGGCACCATCTTTATGGTATTCTCTCAAAGTGCCAAATCTAGATCAGATAGGTTATCTTTTTGGGACATATCATCTTGAAGGCTGGATTTGTAGTGGATCCAGTGAATATTGAGGTGGTGCCTTCTTGGGAGCCACCCAGGAGTGTGACGGAGGTACGGAGTTTCCTGGGTTTGGCTGGTTACTACCGGAGGTTTGTGACAGACTTTTCCAGAGTTGAAGAACCACTATCAGCCATGATGATGAAGGGGAAACCCTTTGTGTGTTCAGAGAGATACCAGCATAGCTTTCAAGAGACGAGGCAAAGGCTGACTAGTGCCCCCATCTTGAGGCTTCTAGAGGAGGGCATAGGGTACGTAGTTTATGGCAACGCATCATGGACCGTACTTGGAAGTGTCCAGATATAGGAGCGAGAAGTGATTTCATATGTTTCATGAAAACTGATATAACATGAGAGGAAATATTCTACCCTTGACCTAGAGTTAGAGATAGTGGTATTCTCTTTGATGATGTTGTGGCACTATCTGATGGGAAAACGTTTTACCCTGTACTTTGTTCAGAAGAGTCTCAGGTATAAATTTTATAAGAAGGACCCGAACCTGAGACAGCGGCATTGGCTTGAGTTCCTCCTGAAAATAGACTTCGAGATAGTCTATACTCCTGGGAAGGGGAACATTGTTGCAGATGCACTCAGCAAGAGATATGGTATACAACTTCTAGGAGAGGTGAAAGAGAAGCTGTCCGCTTTGTAGATATACTTTGTGGATCCGGATGTAGCAGCTTTTATTCAGTCTCTTACAGTCACTCCCCCACTTATTTAGTGAGTCAGGGAGGCGCATCGTGGGGACACTTACTACAAGAAACGACATGTTCAGATACCCAAAGGTCATGCACTTGATGGATTTTCTGAAGGCGAGGATCACGTCATCCTCTTCAGAGGATGTACCATGGAACAAGTGAAATTTCAGGAGGAAGTGTTGAGGGAGTTCCGCACTTCCTCTCTAGAGGTACATTCAGGATTGGAGAATATGTACAAGGACCATCGATGACAGTGTTGGTGGCTGGGAATAAAGAAATTAGTTGCAGAGTCTGTTTTTCAGTGCCACACTTTTCAGCATGTGAAGGTGGAGCATCAGGTACCAGTAGGCTTAGTTTAGCCTTTAAATGTATTAGAGTGGAAGTGGGATGGGATAAAAATGGACTTTGTGACAGGACTTCCACGTACATCCAAGGGACATGACTCATTTTGGGTGATCGTTGACCGAATCACCAAGTCAGCCCACTTCCTACTGATCAGAGAGCTGGGTTAAGTAGAGATCTTGGGACACCACTATGTGTAGGAGATTGTGTGGAACATAGAGTACCTTCATCTTTTTTCTCCGATCGGGATGCATGTTTCACTTCCCAGCTATGGAAGGGCTTGAAGGAGGCTTTCGGGATGCCGCTTCTTTTGAGTGCCACCTTCCATCCTCAGGCAGATGGTCAGACTGAGTGGACCATTTAAACCCTTGAGGACATGTTGTGTGCTTTTGTCGTTGAATTCGGTCATAGATGTTAGGATCACTTACCTTTGGTGGAGTTTGCATACAAAAACATCTATCACTCCACCATGGAGATGGAACTTTTTGAAGCATTATATGGGTGACCTTGTAGATTGCATTTGTGCTGGACTGACCCATGGGATTCTACACTAGTGAGACCTGAGATGGTATGGGCTACCACAGAGAAGGTGAAAATCATATAGGAGCGGATGAAGACTGCACAGATAAAACAAAATTCATATGCCGACAGGAGATGGAGACCTTTGGAGTTCGAGGATGGTGACCACATCTTTATATGCGTCTCACCCCAATGAGTTCTACGAAGATTTTTCTAAGGCGGAAAGTTATCTCCGAGATTCATCGAACCTTTTTAGGTCCTCAGCATTGTTGGAGAGGTGGTATACCCCTTAGCTCTTCCACCTTAGTTGCATCGAGTGCATGAAGTCTTCCACGTATTCCAGCTGAAGAGATACGTGCAGGATCCTCCCCACCTCATCGACCATGTAGAGATGAATGTCGATTATGGGGTGACTTATATGGAGGTTCTAGTGGATATTGAGGATCGACAGGAGCAGGTATTTCATGGATGGTCGATACCTCTGGGCCGCATTCGCTGGTAGCACAGGAACCTCCAGGAGAGAACATGGGAGCGAGAGACTCAGATGTGTGCTCAGTACCCCCACTTATTCCTTTAGTTTGAGTTGTGTCTTACGGGGAAGTAAAGCCTAAGGTGGGGAGAATGTAAAGACCCGAAAATTTCATGTATTTTTTAAAAAAATTGAAATTTTACAAGTTCGTGAAAATTGACAGCGAATGATTTTGATGCTCAATGTGCTCTGAATCAATTTTGGATGTTTTGTTTGGGTATGTTCATGAGTAAATGTACGAGTGGTTTCTTTATAACTATTGAACCATTGCATGGAATTGAAATCTGAGGGCACCATTGAACTCGCAGTGCCAGTATTTACTTAAAAGGACTCTCACCTCGAAGTCAGTTGGTCAAGGGTAAAAGTTTGTTTTTGGGTTTTTCGTGGAAACAGTAAAGAAAAGTAAACACATGTTTTATTTTATTTTATCTGTTGTAACCACCCATGTGGAAGTTATAAGTGGGGGACACCACACCTTAACCTTCCATGAGAGGTTGTAGTGGTGGGGATCACAACACCATAACCTCCCATGAGTTATGGTGGTGGGGACCACCCAAGGTTTATCCATCATAATGGGTGGGGGGAGGAGAGGAAACCTCTCAACTCCCTCAATTTAATTTTACGTGTCAACGTAAAATTAAATTCTTTCAATTAATTTAATGTGTCAACATAAAATTGAATGCTATCAATTAATTTAATGTGTCAATATAAATGAAAAGCTATAAATTAAATTTATGTGTCAACATAAAATTGAATGCTATCAATTAATTTAATGTGTCAATATAAAATGAAAAGCGATCAATTAAATTTATATGTCAACATAAAATTAAATGATATTTATTAATTTTATATGTCAAAATAAAATTAAATCATAACAATTGTTTTGATGTTGGCTATTTCTTTTCCTTCACGGAAGAATTGGGGAAAGGTTTCTCTTTAGATAATTGGGAGGAGCATTTGGGAGAAGGCTTCTTCAATGAAGAACGCACTCCACTGACGAAGAATATAGACACCGACATTGAACATCTTCCTCGTGGCTTCCTCCGATGTAGGACGTCTTCCACTATGATGATCCGGCACACAAACTAATGATCGAGGAAAATGCCGACGACCCCGACGTCCTTTTCTTCCCTACGATCTGTCTTCTTGGCCTCAACACCTTTGAAGAACAATGAACAAGGTAGGGGTTATTATCGAATTCTTGAATCTTTTTTATTTATATCCTTGTTCTTGATTCATGATTAGAGTAGATCTTCTTGATACCACTCTAAACACGAACGGTGCGGGCCAAGGTAACATGGCCTGACCCCTCCACCAATAACATTTGTTGTTCTTCATGATGGAGAAGGACAATAACCTACGTGGATGTGCATAAGAAATGGTGGTTGGAACCTCTACTAGTCGCGGCAAAGAAAATGGCACACAAAACCGTTCTGCGGCACCACCGCCCCATCGCGCCCTCGCGGATGCCCCGACCGATCCACCCGCACCCTCGCGGAAGCCCCCAGCCGAGCCTCCCGCAACCCCCCAAGTGCCATGCATGCCCTGCAGCCCCCCACGCGCCCTGCGGCTCCACAATCCATGCGATCCACGCACCCCGTGGAATTGTGTGCTATGCGTGCCCCACGGCCCCGCCGTCCACGTGCCCCGCGCACCCCGCCACTCTATACACCTCGCGGATCCACCGTCTGTGCGCTCTATGCACCCTACGGATCCTCGTGCCCCGTGCACCTCGCGGCTCCGCCGTCCGCACACCCCACACCGCCATTGGATGAACCGTCCCATCTGCCTCCCGTGTTGCCCAAGCCGCGCCTGCCCGCCGGACACTCACGGTACCCTGACCGAACTGGCCTGCACCCTCATGAGGCCCGGTTGAACCAGCCCGCTACCGCGCGGTGCCCCGACCGAACATTCCCCAGCCTCTAGGCTGGGGCGCCTCGTGTCGTGCACCCTCGTTGCGCCCTCCGGACCGAACTGCCCACAAGGTGCCCTCCGGGCCAGGCCACCCCCTCATGGTGCCCTCTGAGCCGAACCGCCTTTGCGGTGACCCGCGGCCGGTCTGCGCCCTCACAACCGGTCTGCGCCCTCACGACTCTCCGCGACCCCTCGCGGCCAGCTGGGATGGACCCAGCGGGCCGCGCTGAACCTAACGGGCAGGTCCACCGAATGAGCTGGGACAGACCCAACGGGTTATGCCGGGGCGACCCAAACTGGGTCATCCCAGATTGGGTGGGGCTGGGTCAGTCCGATCGGGTCGGACCGAACCTGGGCCCACTATGACCCTTTACTATCTTTTGGCCATATCTTTGGCACTGGAAGTCCATTAGATGAACCATCAGTGACACTAGTAATCATGGATCATGGAGGTTCCTTTGAGTATATCTCACTAGAGATTTTGGTATAACTGAGATATAACCAGGTTGGATCATGCACGAATCCAAACGGGCCCCCGAGACTAAAAGGCTAATAACTCACAGACCGGGCATCCGATTGACACACCATCTCTTGCGTTGAGACCCCTATGACGTGGTGGACCATTGATATACTTCATTGTGGAACTTCATGATAGTTGAAGTATTGAAAAGAAGCTCCTGGAGTAGATCCTTACAGTGACAATCAAGCAAAGTGCGAAGAACTAGTAGCTGGCTGAGACCTGACGACTGCTGACCGTTTGACTTGGGGTGATTCAACTAGCCAAGTGGGGAGCGTCTGGTTGTGGCAGAAGACCCACGGTGGAGGAGCACCTGGTTTTGGAGACATACCCAAGACACTCGATAGGATGAATACCTATTCTGGCTACGAGGGGGAGCACCTGGGTGTGGTGGCATACCCACTGTGGGGAGCACCACTATGTGACACAGAAGACCCACGGTACTCGACAGGAGGAGTACCTCAGTAGTCCAATGTTAGTGGGAATCACATTTGGTGTTGGAGGAGGCCCATTGTACTCGATTGAGAAAGAGTTCTATAATAGTCTAGGTTTCGATAATGTGAATAAAATCCTGGTTTGATATGAGTCATTACTTTTGTGTTTTTCTCATGATTGAGATATATTACTATATATCTTAGGTACATGTATGGGCATATACCTATGTAGGGTTATCTGTTGATTCCATACCTTGTGGTTAATCCTTGGTGGATTTGTGAGACCATGAGGGTCTTGGGGTCCCTACTGATTATCGTTATACTCACCCATGAATGGGCTATGACCGCACCTTGTTGTGTTGGATATAGATGATGAACATCGCTGACTAAGGCTTAGATTTCTAGGACTGGATGGTAACCAGAGGTGGACCTTATAAAGAGTACGTACATGGAGGATACTGACTAACTTGGAGTGATGTAGAGGCTATCTGTACCAACCCTTCTGGTAGGAATCCCAGAGGATGACCCAACAACTATTTTTCATTTCTTTAGTTGTACTTGTTCTTCCATAACCTTGTACATTACAGTTGGGCTTGTATTTCTGACCCCTTTTAATTTTCAGCACTCTTTTGTTATACAGTTTACTTAGTGTTTTGAATCCGTCTGTGTGCTCTGTTGTGTGCATTTATCGGTTATAAATGCAATGCCTTCCTAGATTTAGGGGATTATGCCTTTGGTGCTAGTCCCCAGCCCCTAGCCTAAGGCTGGAGGGCTTGGGGTAGTCACAGCATGGGCCTAGGGAGATGGATCATGAAAAAACCATTAAGCACACTAGTTGGATCATGGGTTGGTTGAGAAAAATCCCAAACAAGGTAAAAGTGGATCCTTTGTGGGTATGAATGTGTTAGAGGAAGAAACATGGTATTGCAATGGTTATAGAAATATTTATATGGGGCTATGTATAATGCCACATATAAGATGAGGTGACCGGTCTATGTAAAAATTGATGTTGGAGACACTCATATGCAGTATTTTGCAGTTAGATCAAAGATGATGCTGTCTCACTCCATCCATGTCGACCTCCGTTTAAAAAAATCCCCCCAATACCCCAAAAACTCATGATTGTCAGATCCCCACACTATATCCCTGGTAGAAAAAATATCCACCACATTTGATCTTAGAATCATGATATTCAATCACTTTAATACTTAGGAATTCCCAGGATGTATTTATAGACCTCAAGATGATTAGTGTTTTGGATAGTATAATGAAGATGAATCCTGAAGTAGGGAATGAGAATGTAATAAAAAATGGATTCTACTCTACCCAGATATGCTTGATAATGGTATCCAAAGACCCTCCAATGCTAGAAAACTAAAATTGTTTAAAAAATATTACAAAACATTGTGATGGATTAAATGTATTTAGAAATATAAAAACTCTCTGTAAAAATCCTTGGTCAGGAGTCTTGCATGGAAGGTTTTGAAGGAATAAATAGTCGATAAAAACTATATAGTGAGAGCCTGAGAGAAAAAAGTGGAATCCTGACTCAAAAAACCTAGGTTTTCAGCATGGTAAATTTAGTGACTCAATATGAGATAGAAATAAGTAAATAGGTAATTTAAATCTAAAGGAAACTATCAAAGTGAATTATAAGATGCTATTTTGGATGACATTATTCCCAAAATAGGGTTTTTATAAAACATGGTGCACCTCCTATGATGAAATTATGATATAAGAAAAATATATAATTTGTAAATATTTTTAGATTTTATTGGGAATTGAAGAGGGATGAAAATAAATCATGAGTAGTTTATTTGAAGAACATAAAAAAATATTTCAAAACTAAAATCACAACCATTGGAAATCAACACCTATAAATTCAAAGGGGTCAATCATTTAAGAATATATGAGACCATTTATTTGAAGACTTCTATTGGTGATCATGTGATACTTCCATGACATATAGGTATTTATTTAATTATTTTTCTTACCCTCTTATGGATAAAATGAGAGTTTCATTTTCTTTGTAAAAAATATAATATTTGAAAGGGAATTATGCTAGGGTGAGTGTGGTTTTTTTTAAAGTTGGGTATTAAACTTTTCCAACAATTCATTAAATTATATTCTATTTTATACCATGCATTACTATTTTGTGTGTTGGGTGGGAGAGGGATACATTAAATGTGATTACTCAAATATTGTCTTTACTAGAACTATTAGTATTTATAATTTGTATATTTAAATAGGTGTTTAATTTACCTTTCTCAGAAATGACCTGTTGTACCATGATTAATAAGAAATGTGGAGCTTATGAGAGAGAGAGTAATCACCCAGAATAAGGGGTTGATATAAATAAGTTATGAAAACAATACTAATATATTGAAAATCCTTTCAAAAAATTTGTGCATGATCCCAAATATAATACAGTTGGTATGTTATTTCCTCTTTTGTTTTACCACATTCTCAATTCATCAAACTACCTTATTTTAAATTCAAATAGTTTAGTTATTTTTCCACATCCTAGTTTATGTCTTTTTTTATTGATTTATCATATTCACAACATTTTCAATTTGTGATTGACCTAAATATTCTTTTTTCTTTTCTTTTAGGGTTGTTTATGGAATTGAAAAATATAAATTATAACCATTTGTATCCTAGAAGGATTCCATAACAACATATTCTAGTATCAATTTTTTTGGACCACTAATAGGGGAAAGGTAATAATGATACATCGATTTTGTAGTTTCTAAAAAGACTATTCTATAAAAAATACTAGAAAATGGAGCTATTTCCACAGACCTATAGCCATGGTTTTAAAACAGTTGGTATAGGTGTCTATATCTATAGATTTATATTCTAGATCCACGGTTTTAAAACTGTTCCTACAAGACATTTTTTTTCTAAGACCTATATCCATAGATTTCCAAAAATGTGGCTATAGGGTTCCCACCCTTCCATGGGAAGAAACATTCCCACCAAAATTTAGGCGGGAAGGAATACTGCCACAGTTTTGTAGCTATTTAAATAGTTTTTATTAATATATATATATATATATATCATAATATTTAATTATATACATGAAGTGTTCGGTGGTGTAGTGGTAAGTGTCACAGGTTAGAAAATAGGAGTTAGAGGGATCGAAACTCAGAAGGCACAATTTTTATTTAGGAAATTTATTTGGTTTTGTAAGGCTATATTCATGATTAAAACCATGGAAATAGCTTTCCATAGCAGTAGTTTAAACTGTGGATATTGTTCAACCTCCACAGTGGTATATTTTGAGGCCTTTCGCCACGATTTTAGAAATCGAGGAAATATGAAGCTATTGCCATGGTTAGAACAATAGAATTAGGTAGGGACATAATGATATGGCGATAGTGGCCACAGTTGTCCCAAACCATGGTTGTAACCTACAACCCTGGTTTTGGTTCCCATTACCATGGTTTTGAACTATGGAAATATGACTTTTGTATACTAGTGTATCACAATGGTTTTTATGATTTTTAGGTTTTTCATTTCAATTTTTATTGTTTCTATATTATAGAAGAATATATTTTGTTTTTTTTGTGACAGTGGAGACTGAAATATTATTTAAATAACACGACCACTTATCCACAAACTTTGATAAAGTAATAAAAAATAAGGTAACTAAATGGTAATATCCAAATAAAAGGGCGAGAGAGATGTATTAAAGACTTGGTCCCACAATAGAACCCAAATGACGATGATGAAAAACTCCCCAACATGGAATTTTTTTTTCAATAATGAAATTTAAAGAGAATGACTTATGAGGAAAAAGTAGTTAGAGTGAAAACAATGGAAGAATATCATGATGAAATAGAGATTGAGGAAACATATAAAAGAGTTTATTATTTTGAAGCTCAACCCAGGGTAAACTATGATATCGAAGATGAATTTAATTATTC
Source organism: Viscum album (assembly GCA_963277665.1). Classification (NCBI taxonomy): domain Eukaryota; kingdom Viridiplantae; phylum Streptophyta; class Magnoliopsida; order Santalales; family Viscaceae; genus Viscum; species Viscum album. Next base: position 2,126,972,505 of record OY728140.1, read on the forward strand.
ACAAGACCCCATCACCAATACAAGACATGTTGGGGGAAACAAAAAGGATATATACATTGAGATTGTAAAACCCATGAGCATTATCATAAGTCATGACAGAATTCCTTGTTTTTGTTTCCACTATAGGAACATGAATAGTTCAAATGAAACAATTATTGAGAATGTGAAAAGGAATACACAATTCCTAAATAAAATGGAATATAAGAGCTTATATATGACACAATAAAGAATTCCCTGATGATAGAATAATAGAAAGAAGAAAAAGAAAAATAATAACAATAATAATAATAACTAAAAGTATAATGAGATAATGAACTTTTGGGAAGGTTGCTAGAGATGGTGGAGGAATATATGGGCTTACTAAAGGCTTTATAATCAAGAAAAGGAATAACTAATGCTAACCAAAGAGTAATAAGAATGTGAAAATGGGGAATAATCATTGCTTGATGAACATGAGTATATCATTACTAAATATGAACAAATAGAACCAGAAAAAGATGAAAATGAGGAGTGGTACTATGTTTCTATGACCATTCATTTAATTTTCCAATTAGCAGTATGGTATATTAATAAGGGCTACCCTAAAAACATAATAATTTTAGAGGAATGTGGAAGAAAATAAAATCCCATGAGGAAATAAAAATATGAAATTTTGGATAAACTAATATGATTATCTATTTATGAAATTCTAATCACATGGAACAATGAGGTAATGATTAACATAATGAACTTAGGAAAAGTACTTCTGAGAGGAAATATTTAGTTTTTCATTGTTTAAATGTGGTTTTTTTATTTTTATTGGAATTATATGATGTTTTATATTAGAAAATTAGTTTAGGATAGATTAAATTCCTATAATCATTTTGGGGTTTAATGATGCGATCCTTCAAATTTCATGATTCTTCATCATTTTCAGGTTCTTGAAGTTAGAGAAAAAAAGAGGTGAAATAAAATAAAAGAATGGAGATTCATGGAGAGGGGGAATTTATTTCAATTCACTGCCATTTTCATCACATTGTTTTTCATGTTTTTGAGTTTCAAAAGAGGTATTTCATTCCCCATGATCAAAAGATTTAAGCATTTTTGATCTTGGAGACAAGAATATTAACTGAGAATCACATGATTCATTGTTTTAAATTTCAAATTTGATATAGTTAAATGAATAAAAATGGGATTAAATTATTATAGATAAGTATATGATATTAATTTGTTTATAATGATTTTTAGAAATTATTTGATTAATAAATAACAAATTTCATTACTATTATTATTCATTTAATTTTAGAAATTCATGTTTGATGGTTGATTATTATTACTCATTCAATGAGTAATTATACAATAATTTATATTCCCTTTATAGAGAGGAATTCTGGATCTAATAATTGTATCTTTTTTGTAGATAATATTTCATGATTGAAACATGGGATATGTCACCTGTTAGAACTTGAATTGGTTTGTTTTCAAATATATTAATGAAAAAAGTAAAAATTAATATGTTTGATATATTTTTTTTGTCAATCACCTTACCCTAGATTCTGACATTTTCATTGGTCCATATTAAAACCATATAAACCATTCATGAAATATCTTGGATGGTTTTATGTCACAAGGAATATTAATCCAATCATACGGAACTATTTAAATTTTTCATGTTGTTCACATATGTAATTGTGGGTGATAGGTTGTATATAGTGGAAGGGATGAACATTATAGAGGATAAGATTTTGGGAGTGATTGAAATGGTTTAAAGGATATGTTCAATGATATTCATAAATTATATTCTACTATTACCCCTTTTGAATAATAAATGAAAATGTAGTTGAAAAAGAAAAAAATGATAAAAAATAGGTTTTGTATTAGGAGAGTAAAAACTCCCCCTATGAGGACTGATGAGATTATCTTATGGGGTTTGGTGATGTATATATGATTTCATAAAATAATTTTTTGAAAAAAAGTAATTTGAAAAAATGAATTAAAAAATATGTTTTGAAAAATATAGAGAGTGTACATATTTTATTAATCTTTTCTTTTTTCAAGTACATTATTTTGATTCAAGGAAGTTTGTGTTTCCACTTTTAAGGCTATATTATTATTTCAAATTAGTTCTGAATATCATGTATTGTTCTCAAGATATTTAACCTCTATTTTGATTCAAGATTTTTTATTTCATGTCAATAACTACATACCTTAATTATAATGTTTATTTTTACATTAATTTAAAGTCATCATGATTAAATGTGATATTTTATTTAAAATTTAGATAATGCATACCCTTTTCAAACCTATGCAAAAGGACACATATTTTGGGAATGATCATGAATATAGTTTAATTATTTACCTTAATTGATTAGTTAAATAATATCAAATGTGAGGTAAATCTTGATTTGATAGTTTTATAATAATTAATTAGGATACATGAATAAATGAAAGGATAAAACCCTTAATTTATAATGGTAAACAGAAAAACATGTATATGTACAGTATCATTTAATGTTATGATGTTTGGTTGAAATTTTTATAATAAACATCTAAATTTAAATTCCCCATTGATAATTATTATAATTTTTACATTAAGATCTAAATTTTGGTATCATGGTGTTTTTTACATGATTCATGTGGATATTCAATATAATAGTAATATAATATGTTTAATTGTGGTATTATTTTATGTTTTCAGTTCATTCAAGATTTATTTTAATTTAATTTGAAGAAATTTATTAATTATTTATGGGTTTTCAAGAATTTTTCATTGATTTATTTATTTCTTGGGCAATTTATTATTTAATATCAGTTTTAAGAAAATAAAAAATTTTGTTTTTTGAAATATTTTATGTATGACTATTAAATGTTAATGTGTTATGGATTTTTACAATATTTTTATTGTCAATAGTAAAAGGCCGCAAATATTTTCCCTAGGAAGGTACCCCACCCGCTATGTTAGAACACTTGAGGGAAATCATATAAGAACATGAGTGAGATTAATCAAAGGTTGGTAGAAACCCCAGCTCAGGTAAGAGATAGGGATATATAGGTTGTTAGAGGAAAAAGGGAGCCAAAACACATAGAAGGAAATATATATAGATTTACATGGGGACAGGTATTCAACCTTATATAAATGTAAGTGTTCGGTCCAGGAAAAAAACTATTTTGGGATGGATCACATATATTGTGCATTGCACATAAAATTCAAGATGGGGTCACCCGGTTTCATTCATGGTAGCCTTTTCTTGGTAGATCCCACCACCACCCCCACCATTCCCGATAACTAGACTAGCATGCACGATCTCTGGGTGATACCATCACTACAATCATAGAGCTATTAATTGTGAAATTTTAATAGTGTAACACTCATTGCAACCATGGATGATTTTATGGACCTCAAGAATATTATTTTGAATCTTGATAAGAAGAAGCTGAATCTGAATAAATGAAATGAGAATGTGATGAATGAAAAGACCTTCAATCAACCACGTTGATCTTGAGAGTGACACACATAAAACCTTTGAACATAAAACTAGATCTGATTTTTTTAATATCAATATATCATGATAAGTATGGAAAATATTCATAAATTTCAAAACTATTTATTAAAATATTTAGTCAATGAGATTTTATAGAAGGTTTTAAAAGAAGAAACTACTAAGAAAAATTTATGGATTGAGAACCCATGGGAGACAAGTAGAATTAGGATTCCAAACATCATTGGTTTTAGCATGGTGATGGTTGTGTTATAGTATGTAATGGAAATAAGTATCCAAGTATAGAAACTCTAAAGTACATTCCAATTGAGAACATACCGAAGCTATTTTTTAAGAAATGACTGGTGGAAAAGCTTTTTAATACTTAAATGTACACCTTTTATTCCATAGTTATTATTTGTATAATAATTTAAATTAGTTATACAAGTTATATTTCTGAGGTAATTGAAGTGGCATAAACATGAATATTTTAGATTGGATTTTTTGAACATAAAATTTGGATATTTTAATGATTAGAAGGCTAGACCTTTTGATAGTTGATAATATAAATACAAAAAGGTCTATCACCCAAGAATAGCCAAGACTTATAATACAAGGAGTGGTTCTAGGGATTGGGTGATGAAATAATTTTCTATAGAGTTTTCTTTTTATTTATTTTCTTCACCTGCAAATGGATATAATGAGAGAGTAATTTTTATTGTAATTATGTGATTTTAAGAGTAATTTTTCTTGGAAAATGTAGGGTTTTATTTTATACAATATGGGTATTTGTCTTTTTATTTAATAATTTCAATTCTCTCCTCTTCTTCATACATGTATGACCATTGTGTTTATTAGGTGTGAGGGATAATTTAAATAAATTTACTATGATAGAACATGTATTATAACAGTTTTGTTGGATTGTATTGATGTTTATTTATGGTTTTGGGTTACCTTTCTCAGTAATCAACTAAAGTTCCATGACTATTGAGAGACATTGAGTTTATGAGAAATAGAGTAATCACCTAGGATAAGTGGATTAATTATATGGTGTTTTAATTAAAATGTGTATCAATTTAAAATCCTTAAAAACTAGTTAATGATCATGGATTTCTTATTCTTGGATCATTTTTTTCAAGCGTCTTCTCCCACATTAAAAAAGTCAAGAAATTATTAATTCTCAATTAAAATTAATTGGTTATATTTATTCATTAATTTTTAGGTATTTCCAATCGAATTATAATATTATAAACCTTATATATATGTATTGAGACCTAACATTAACTTTTTTTTAAAATATTAAGGTTAGTGATTTTAGGGAAAAATATAAATTCTAAACATTGGTATCATAGAAGGAATTAACAACACCCATGAATGGAATTACAGGTCTAAATAGATTTTTGGTAATTGAAAAGTGATAAATTATTCCTCACCAACCTTGGAGAAAACTAAAATACCCTATATAAAATTATAGAAGAGTTTATTTTCAAAAAAAGTAATATTTTAATTTATTATTTAAAATTTTACGGTATTAATGTACCCATTTATTCTAATTTCGTATCTATTAGATACATGATCAAATAAAGATGATGGAAATCAAAAATTTATAAGGTGGAGTATTATTCTGTAATAGTTAAAAAAATTGAAAAGTAAACAGAGAGAAATGGTGAATTAGTTATAGAAGACCTTATAATATTATCCCACACTACTGAATCCGAAATGCTATACAAAATAGACATGTATGATTCTTTCCCTGGTGAATATTCATATAAAATCCCAAAGATACCCTAATATACTGACATGGTGAAAAATTTAATCACGCCAAATTTAATAAAATTATTTTCTACGAATAAATTTTTAAATTTTTAATTTAAATTGGTATATTGTGCTCAGGAGGATCCATAATTGAGGAAAAGTTATAGTGATCAAGTTATTAGGAGTTGGGTACCCGAGGAAGGGGTAATGTTTTTCTTAAATTTTTTGTACTATTTCATACAGAGTGAAATTTTGACCTCATAGAATAGATAAATAAATTTTTTGAAAATTAGATTTGGGGTAGTAATTATTAAATATTTTCATAATTTTTATAAACAATGTAAAAACTACAATTGTACTTCTTAAAATTTCAAATGATCGAACATTAAGTAGTAACATTTGATTTTATATGAAATATTTTATATATGGGGCATATAATTTATGGTAATTTTTTTATTTTTATATTTACTTACATTTATTAGAATATTATTATATTTAAAATTTTATTGATGCCAAAAACCAAGAAATGGAAATTAAAGAGTTGTAATTAAAATTATAAGATCACAATAGTTTTTTTAATTTTATTGTAGCTTTGTAATTAATCATTAATCAAGAAAAAAATTTATACAAAATGATGATGGAACCACTCATGATGATATTTGGATTAAAACATAAGACCTACTCTATATACCCCAATAAATTAATCGACATGCCTAGAAAACCTATTAATTAAATTGAGAATTCTATAAATCATATTATTTATGAACTAGAAATATTAGAGAAAAAATATAATGGATGTAATATGGGTATACAAAATAACAAAAAAACTTCATTATGTATGTATAATTTCCAAATAGTTTATTATAAAATTAGAATCTACAATTTTTCTTCATATGATATTTCATTTTTAATTGAGGTTATCTAAAGAAACATGCTTTATATTTTGATAGATGTGTCTCGCCATATATACTAACCACCATAAAATGTATCCCACTTGCATATTACCACCATATAAGACTTCATTCATAAATAAGGGGTCAAAATTTTCTGATATTATTATATAGAATAATACTAATTGTTTATATGATTCATTCCAAATAGGATGTCTTATTTATCAAGACAAAAAAATTTCTAGTTGTAGTAGTTGATATTAAAGGATTTGAATTATAACTACCCTTTAATGTAAATAAACAATATCTATGGATGATTGAAGAATATTTATTGTTGTGTAAGACCCCATGATTTTGTGAAATATATTTTTTCAATTTAATTTTAATTTTTGTCGATAGTTTTCATTTCAGGAAACATTGAATATATCTTTTGTTACATGAATTCACTTTTTTTTGGATTGCATTATACATAACACAAAGGCCAGCTAGCGCTACAAGAAACATGAAGCACATAAAGGAATATAATATCATGATACATTAAAATTTATTTACTATTTTAAATATATTTTATATGTTTTAGAATGATGTAAATGAACATGATACCTATTTTTTGTTCATTTCACGCATCAACAATTTTAATCTATGACATTCATTACACACATTATCATTGTTTTACCAAACAACAATATATTATTAAAATATTATTATTAAATATAACACGATATGGCCTATACATTATATTAGTGCAGGAAAACAATATTTTTAAACTTATGAGAATATGAGGTTTGAATAAAATATAATATTCATTCATTTGTGAAAAATTAATATTAATTAGATATAAGAATCAATTGAATATAAATAAAACATTTTTATAGAAAAATATTTTATACTCACAAAGATGTTTTATCCCAGTAAATTAAATTAATTAAAATTATAGAATGATATTAATTACATATATATTTTATAAATTCAATAAAATGTGTTTTTATATTCATCTAGTAGATTTGATATGAATAAGATATGAACAAACCCAACATTTCACATAAAAATCAATATTTTTATTAAGGCACTTTTACTACATTTTAATGGAGAATCGATTTAAAATATAATTTTTAAGACTTTTAGAAATCATATATGTAAAAATAAAGATTATATTTTATGTATAAACACAAAAAATATATTATGTTTAATTTTTTATAATTTTCCTTGATGTTTTATTTTTAATCACTAGTGAAAAATTATAAAGTTTTTAATCATAATTGAATTTGGAACGAATTTATTTATAATTTAAACAAAAGTTTTATTTGTTTTTAAAGTAAAATTATATCAATTATTTATTTTTTAATCCAATTTAGGTCATTGATAACAATTCTAAATTGAAATTGAATATAAAAACAAAACAAACTTATGATCATTTTTACCTTAAAACCCGCCATTGTTTTCCCGTATGTGGGATTAATTTTAAATTAATTTCTACCAATTAAATAATTAGAATTTGGAATCATAGATCGAATATTTCTAATTATAATAATGTAAAATATATAATAACATCAAATTAGTTTTTTACTAACAATATTAGTGAAATTAAATAAAATTAATCTGAAACATTAAAGTGAAATTAAGCATAACAATGGATTAATCCTTAATCAGCAGGGCCAAAATGACCTAGAAAACAATCCAAAATAGAATGAATTTACTTATTTAGACACTATAATCAATTAAAACTAATTATTTCCGTTAATGGAGTACATTATATTGAAAAAATGTTTGTGGAATTCTATTTTAAAAAATTTACAATAGTGCCACTCGTCCTCCACTATAAAAGGCCTCATTTATTCCCACATCATCACAAATTTAAACCCTAATTTGATTGAAACATATTTGAAACAATATCTCATAAATAACCTTAACCTAATCCAAGAATAATCATCTTTGTCATAAATCCCTCCAAGGAAGCCCTTTGGTGAAAACCAAAAGGAGTTACCCATAGAAGAGGTAACAAATTTCCTCAAACACTTTAGTTTTATTTCCATTATCCACCCCTCGATTATCCCTATGCCATGATTATAAATAAGACATTATAATAAATATAATCAAATGTTTTTTTAATTTTTTGGTACAAAATTACACACACATTCATCTAATGGGTAACGAATATACGTTTTATGCATACCAAGAACTATCACCTTATGAAATGATGATTATTCATCTTTCCTTTGCCACCATTCATGGTTGGGAAATATGATGGAAACAATATTTTTAGATGATATATATAAATTATATAAATTATATATTTTATTATTATTTAACTATTTTATATCATATACATTTATACTCTCCATCTTTTTCAAATATGATAACGTTATTTGTGGATGTGTGGACTACTGCCCCTCAAATCAATTTTATTAATTCACAATTTCAATAAAATGTATTAAGGATTGATTTAGTAAAAATATATGATATATATATAACATAATAATTATACTATAATTATATGATATACAAATATTTCATTTAATTAAATTATTTTAATATGATAACAAAATAGAAACAATGTTCATGCGTACGTACGACCTACCATCTCTATGAATGGCATATTCCATTTCATATTTCTATGTTTTATAGATTACCATAAAAAATAACTAATATATATGATATTTATATAATTTTTTACATTATTGATGTATGAAAATCAGTATCTATGTATGACTATAAAGATTAATAAGTCAAACCATATACGAAGAAAAAATAGGATATTACCTGAAGTGAAACCTTATAAAAGATTTGTTAACATTAGGATATCAAAACTTTCATAATCAAATAAAATATGGTATTATATATAGGAATATTTTTCTTTAAAATGTGTATAATAAACATATATTTATTATATAGTATATATGTATGAGTACGGTGAGAGTCAAGTCACATGGTAAGGTAATTTCAACCCAATTTTTATTTATGTGAGATACATACCTTATTCACCACTCACCTTTTTTTATAGTGTAAATACTACCCATGAATGTTTTATATGACTATTTTTTTAAAATTTATGTTTATTTACACATTAATGTTATGATTTTTCGTTCATGGGTTTAATGTTTCTTAAATACCAAAATTTAAAGTAATTTTATCTCAATGTGCCTTCATTGAGACACATGCCATGTTATGGACCTATATTTCTATATAAGGTGTATATACTAACATTAAAATGTTATATCATGAATATTATTTATTTAATGATATTTAGAATTTCGTTAAATTTCATCTTTCCATTATATTATGATTCATTGTTACTAATGTGGTAATTCTTTATTGCTACAATATAATCATTTGTCAATATTATCTAAAATTATTTTCCAATTGATGAAATATCAGGATCCATGTCTCAAGAAATATAATAGTTTTATTAACCTCTGATAATTCATTTTATATCCATGTAATTGTATCATTATTACACCCTTCGTTACTTAATATTACTTGGAAACTCTTTTTATTGAAATATAAATTTATTTATCTTTCGAGTAAAAATTATGAGTTTTTTCAAAACCATTATTTATAAATATGATTTCAAAAATGTTTTAAAATTATTAAATGATGCTAAATAAAAATTTCAACGATGATTTACCAGTTAAAAATGGTTTTAGAAATAATATTCTTTTCATTATCATATCAAGACACATTTATGATCTTTTAAGGTTCAAAAGGAATGGTCGGCTATATGAACTTAGTCGATGTCATGACCATAATTTCTTGAATCTTCTATCAGAATATTACAAGATTAATTTTAATATAAATCTGTTTTAGTTATTATTATTTAATTTGTGATTTTTAAAATGGTTTTAATTATTTTTTTAATAAAAACATTTAATGGTTATCAATGGATCCTTTAAAAGTATTCAAAGCTATTTTTAAAGAAAATGATTTTAAAAAATAATCTATGTTTATAAATGTATTTTAAAAAGTTTGAATATTTATTTATAAAGTTTTAATGTATTCTTAAACTAATGGATTTTATAATATTTCCATGCTTCTATCATAATATTTCAATTAAAATTATTTTCAAAACATTTACAATTTCATTTTAAATGTTTCGAAAGAAAAAGGTTTACACAATGTTTTCAATGATTTCATTATCAGTTTTTTAGTTTATTTTCTTGAAAATGGGGTTCAAAAGGTTTTATTTTTTTAAAATAATTTTCACTAAAGGAAGGATTATTTAATCATGAAACATTTTTAAAATATATTTCCTAATTATGTTCCATATAGGATGACATTTGTTAATTTTACCCATTCCCTTTTGGGAAATGATCCTAAACTTCCATTAATAATATTTATCTAAATGTTTTATTTTTTCATGGAATGATGTTTATGAAATATTATTCCTCTACAAAGGTTATATGTTTTTTAATCCCATTACTCTTCATTGAGTTATATGATTATGAATCCCATTTTTCTTTTATATTCTACATGATTATGAAAGTAGTTTCTCTTAAATATGTTATAATAGGATAAATTCTTATGAAAATTGCTTCCTTTTAGGTATTATTATATGATGAAATGATAATAAAATCTATATATTCCCATATGTTATGATATGATTAAATTTTATGATACCAATTTTATTTCATTGGTTATGATATGATGTTTATGATACCCATTTTATTTCTTAGGTTATGATTTTTTATGAAGTTATGGAACATGAATGTATGATTTCATTATGAGATGGGTGGAACCTATATATCACTCTAATTCATTGGGTAATGATTTATATCTATTGATATTAAAAATTACTTTCATTGGATAAATACTTTCCAACTAACAAGGACATGGGACTGAAACATGACAACCACGATGGTTTTAGGAGTGAACTCATACTACTAAGATGTCCATGGGAGTGAACCATGAAAACCATGATGTCATGGGGAGTGAAATCGTACTACTATGATGTCCATGATAGTGAACCATGACTACCAAGATGGTATGTGGAGTTAACCCATTCTAGTATGATGGCCTTGGCAGCGATGTATTGCCTACTATGGAAATCATTTTCTATTATTTTGTGTCTTCCAGAATTCCATGTCATATTATTATATTACACTTTCATGGATTATTATCATTGTGCCCTTATAGTTCCTTTCTTTTAAACTGATAATATCTATTACATGATATAAGGTTAAGATCATTTATATTTAGCTTATGATCTTATAATATTATTCTCTAATTCTTATACCCTTATGATAATGTTTATTCTTATATATCTCACTTGTTTACCCTTACTAAGAATTTTAGATCAACAATTTTTATGTTTCCTTTCCCAGGATATCAAGATATGACTATTTATGATTTGTCTAAGAAGGTTTTAATTCCCAAAGAACCTAGTAGGAGATAATTTATCTCACTTATATACATTTTTTTTATGATTCCATATTTTTAAAGGAACTAAAATAATATGGTGTTTGGGCATTTTTTTGTTTAAATTTTTAAGTATTATGAAAAGGTGATGTAATTGTAATGTATGAAAAGAGAGGGTCGCTATAGTTTTTATCAGTGCAAAGGTTTTTTCAACCATTGAAAAATAGGATGAAAACAATTTATTTTTCTCCCTAGGAATATTTATATAGATATATCTAGGGATTATTCTAAGGATAAGAATAAAGACGAGTTACTATTTTAGAAAATGTGCTGGAATTCTGGTAAAGGACAGAGTGATTGGTTCCTTTGCATTACATACATGTCTGGATACTACAAGAGGATGTGGCTCTAGAAGAGATGTACCTAGGCGTAACAACTCAAACAAGGTGCCTGAGGCTTGACATGGTATAACCTTGTACATGACAACAATCGTTACTGTACAAATGGATTGACACTCCTGGGGGATATGCATTGGGAATTAACAATCTCTTTTCAAAACATCATGACGGATATATTTATAACATGACTATGATTTACCTAGTAAAATTTTATATTTGTGTAGATTAGAAATCATTGTGTCATTATATATACATCCTAAATGATATTTTTCATGATTAGATGGGTTTCATTATAATATGTGTGTCTCACCATATTATTTCTTGTTTTAGTCAATAGAACTAGGTTAAAATTGAATGTATCTAATGTAGAAATTATGTGCATTAAGAAAATAGATTTTCTAAGTAGAAATATCATAAAGAGAATCAGGAAGGTGTTAAAAGTATTGGTTATACTGTGGAATGTTCATAGATTGTGAATGACACGTGAATGTTATATCATGTTCTTCCAGTATTTTTTAAATTAAGTGTCAAAATAATTATTATATTTAGGATGAGGAAGAATAAAAAAGATTCATATTTTATATTCTTGAAAATATGTATTATAGAATAATATTATAAATACAAATTAATTTATTATGAATTATATTGTAATATTTATGTGTATATGTTTTGGAATAAAATGATTATGTTATATAAAGCATGAAATATATCAGTATTTTTAGTATATTTTTTTCAGCAAGGATTGATAGGGATATAATTAATTGTGATGATGACTCATAAAACCTATATTTTTATTAATATAAGTTAACACATAATGTGATCAAGATGTTGAAATTGTTTATTATCTCGGTAAAGGACAACATTTTCTTGGATAAATTAAATTAGAAAACACTGATTTCCCTGGATCTAATTAGTGAGTTATTGAAAAGGTGTTATATTTCATCATGGATAAAGTTTAAAAGTTATTGGGTTAATTTAAAATATTCCACAACCATTGGAATTAAAAATAATATATTTTATAAAAAAATGATTTATGGTAATTTAGTTTATTACCATGTTTCATCAGAATTTATAATGAAGGTATTCACATGTTTGGAATGTGACTAACAAGAGTTACCATATGAAATATGGGAGTATAATGTTAAGATGATTTCATGACTTTATTCCTAATTTCCTTAGACATTATTCTTTATAAAAGGTTATAAGGTCAACAATTTATTGATATTTTTAGATAAACATCAGATGATGTTTGTGAGATTAAATTATTATCTCACTATATGAGAATATATAAATATTGGATAACCAATTTTATCCAATTTGGTTTCATGATAACTGATTACAAATTGGATTGAATATAAAGGATCTCATGATCTTTATGTGATTTAGGAATTAAAAAATCACCTTCTATCTCTAGTGAAATTGTTGACGTGATAATTGATTAAATAAAAACCATTGGGTGAGGTTGTACATATGAAAAGAAATGAAATCTAGTAAGTATATATTCTCGTGAATGCTCTATAAATTTAGTAAAAAGGAAATTGAAACCAAAATGTAATAATTGTACCATTATTTCCAATGATGCAAATGTCCCATTAGATCATCACAAGTTTATGGTTTTTTTATTGTTAACATTATCTTAACCATGTTCTCTATCACACCTCATCAGAACATGATAGTCAGAATTTTCTTCTATATCTATGTTTTCACGTTCCACCTATGTTCTCATATGTGGTAACCCAGTTACGAGTAACTTTTTGAAACCATTATTCCCCCAAATTTCCCTTTTAATGTAATTTTTAGTATTTATTTTTAAAACGTGGGTTTCTATTATAGGAAAATTTTAAGTATTAATCCTTTAATAACCAAGATGAATTTCGATGGAACATTCAGTTTATGGTGGGTATAATGTAACACTCTAATATTTTGTGAAATATATTTTTTGTATTAATATAATATTATTTTGATATATTAAATTTCATGAAACAATGAATATAGATTTTTTTATATGAAATCGTTATGTTAGGATTACGTTATTTGGAACTCCAAGTTAATATTTCACTACATGAAACCCCAACCACATAAAGGAATATAATATCCAGATACATTACAATATATTTACTATTTTAAATAGATTCCATATACAATATATAACTTGAAATGCACATGATTCTCTGTTAGCGTGTGTCGTACGCAACAATGAGTTTTTTGATGACTTGTGTTACATGAATCACAATGTTTTACTGAACAAAAAAAAATTATTAGGAAATTATAATGTAATATAATATAATATGTCCTTACTATTAAATTAGAATTTATTAATATTATTAAATAAATTTTGAAAATAAGTGGTTTACACAAAATATATAATGAATTCAGTTATTACAAATTAATTATAAATAAATATAATAAATAATTAGAAATAAAGAAAATATTATTATAGAAAACTATTTTTATAGTAATAAAACTATTTTATCGCACTGAAAAAATTACTATTTGAGAATGATTTTAATAATATATATATTTTATATATTTAGTAAAATATTTATTATATTCATACAATATATTTAATATGTATAATATAAGAACAATACCATTATTTCACACCAACATCCATGTTTCTATAAAGGAACTTTTACGACCTTTTAACTTTAAAATATATTTTAAATAATATTTTTTGTTCCTTTAGATATCTTATATGTGAAACTATGCTTTTTAATTAAATGAAAAATGTAAAATTATGATTAGAAATATTTTTTGTTGTTTTTCTATGATGTCTCATATTTTGAGGAATAGTGAAAAATTTTAAATTTTAATTCATAAATTCATTATCATATAATTTATTTATAGTGTTAAATTATATTTTAATTTGGTTTTAATGAAACATTAAATAAATCATTTATCAATGAATATTATTTAGGTCAATGGAATCAATTTCACATTGAAATTGAATATAAAAACATAACAAATTTTGGAATGTTTTTACTTTAGAAACACATATTGTAATCTAGTTTGAGGGATACAATTTCAATTAATTTCTAAGACCTCAATGATTGTAATTTGGAAAAATGTTTGAACAATTTTGAATCAAAATAACTTATAATGTATAATTATTTTATTATTGGATGCACTAAACTAAACTATGCAGTGGTCTTTATTACCATATCTTATATAAAGCTAAATATACTTGATGTACTCTTACCATTATAATATAGAAATTTACAAATCCACTATTTAATGGAAATTTCTATAGATTAATTATCATATCTAAAGGATATAATAGATCCTGGAATATAATGAATACCTCAAGAAATAATGAAATTAGTCTTAAATAATGGTCTTGTGGTCCAGATGTATCTTACTAACTGGATATAGTAGATTTTTGACCATCAAGAGCTCATTGATCATAATAATTGAGACTTATTCTCTTTAAGTTCATACATGGTGATCTCTAGTAGGTAGACCATGAATATAGGTCTACCCATAGGAACACAATATTTTTTGTGTCGTTAGATGTTTCTATCTAAGTACATGTGTATAAGTCACTTGATATGAGAGCATTGCCTATGTGTGCCATTTTATCGTTCACTTTGATGCAAGCAGAATACAATGGTAATGAATATGTGGTGGGGTAGATTTTTTTGGGTTCGTCCTTGGTGGAATGACATTGGTTGAATGGTTAAAAAGGATTTTTCATTTCTAGGTTAAGGAAATAATATATCTTGGGTCACATTGATATGGATATTAGAACATTCATAAGACCATGGCCACAACTGTTGTGGGTAATTTCCTAAAGTGAGATAAAAAAATAATAATATAAGAAATGGGTGATGAAATGGGTGTGCATTATGATTTATGAGATATTAAAGATAGAGATTATATTGCATAGTGGGTATTTGTAGGATGGTTGTATGTACTGTGAAAATTCTTATCACTTTAGGGGCCATGAAGTGTTGTTAGATCTCAATCATGGTCTATAAATATTATTCACTACTATCGAGATAAGGTCCTAGATGGCCAAACAAAATAGCGTATTCAAGAATTTTCCCTATTTAGTTGAATATAAATATTGGACATGTTGGGACCCACCCCAGGGGTATTGGATTTTTACAAGGAGACACAATCACCAATGTAATAAATAAATTCATATTATTCAAGATATGAATAATGGTCACTTAATTTATTTGTTAAATTTATTAATAAGTTTTAATGTAAATACATGAAAGATGATAATTGAATTAATATTAGATTAAAATATTCGAGGATCATTTAATACTTATGGGAACGATGATTCGAGTTATGAAAACAATTACTATCATGTAGTATATTTATTATATTACATATAAGTGATAAACATAATAAAATATATTTATGACTCAATTTAGTAATCAAAATATTATTTATATATTGTATTAATTATTCATGGGCCAGGCTGGATTTATGAGTAATACCATTCCACATTATAAAAAGAATATAAGAGGAATTTTACGATGAAAATTAATGGGATTTCTCTCTCTTACCCTCTCTCCAATGTTCTAGAGAGTGAGAGAGGCTCAAGATGCCGTAGCTCGGATCGAGGTCGCTATCTAAAATCCCAAGAATGGAAATGAGGTGATCATCAGAGCATTGAAGGTGACATCGAAACTCGACACTAGAACCTATATTTTGATGATAGATACTCCTAAAGATTTTAGAAGCATGTTTTGATGATCTAGAGGAATTTTTATTTGGATTCTTCGAGTAGTGAATGACAATAAAGGGAAAACTTCTTGCATGGCTTCAGATATAGACAATGTATTTTATAGTTTTATTAAGGTGTTCAATATCATTTATATGTGATCATAAGGAAGTAATCAGGATGTGATTTTCCTTGGCCAACAACGTCATGTCATTTGTTAGTGAATTTTTTTGAAATCCCTCTTTTCCAACTTCTGCTCCATGCCCGCTACCCTCAATTGGTATCATAGAAACACTTGAAAATTTTAATGCAAGAGAAAAATATAAATTTCATTAAACTGTTAAGAGAGTATCTATATGGTCCCAAATTCATAGACTATGTCCTAATCTGATATCAGATGACTATTCTATGGTCATCTAGTGTTTTAAATTCAGATTTAAAATGGGTTGTTTTTATGAGGTTTCTTTAAGGGATTGATTCTTCAATTATGGCGAAAATTGGTGGCCTGAATTGAAATTTCCTTCAATACCATTTTCAACGCATGTTTCAATCATATATTTTAATAATAACATATTTTCAATAAATTTTATGAAATGTCTGGGTTGTGGAAATATTAATGTAGTGGATGATTTAAAAAATGGTGGATTTATTGCACTAAGGTGTTGAGTCATGAGATAAGAAAA
The DNA here is from genome assembly GCA_963277665.1 of Viscum album. NCBI lineage: Eukaryota > Viridiplantae > Streptophyta > Magnoliopsida > Santalales > Viscaceae > Viscum > Viscum album. The sequence goes on from OY728140.1 coordinate 2,126,989,716, forward strand.
AAATTGAATGAAAACAGAGACATAAAAAATAGGTGGACCACCCTTTTGGGGGCCCATTACCCCCATCAGTCTTCCTCCTCCACCTGGACCTTCTAGGGTCCACCCCCAAAGGCTGCCGTGAACCAAGCCACCAACACTCAGTCTCCTTTGTGGTGAGAAATATGTAACTAATCCTCACCATTGTCTAGTCCTCCCTTATGCCTTCCTACTTCTAGGGCCGTTTAGTCCTCATCTCCCGCCCTCTTATAGATCTGTCCTTTTCTGATCTAGTCTACCCCAGGGCCGACCACCACCGACATCAACACCTAAGACCCACAACCATAATTTGTTCTCCTCTGGCATTGCAACTCAATTGGTTTGAACCGGTCTGTCACCTCGTGGATGGTCCACCTTAGGCTACTGACCCCCGACAATAGTCACATCGACCCTTGCGCTTGGCTGGCCAGTGTGACAACATGCAGTCACACAGGTCCTCCCTCAGCGTGTTTCCCCTGGCCCCAACTGCAAGGTCGGTACCTCCCCGGACGCAACCTCCTCGACCAACCATTCTTCCCCTACTAGAAGATCTTAGACTGGTAGCACACCTCCCTCTGGCCACAATCCATCATCTACTCAGATCTCGGTCCTCCAAGTAGACATCTAACCGTAATCTGGTATGATTTTCCATGGAACTGGTTTGGGTGGGTCTTCCAAGCCCAAAAAAGGATTGGGGAGACCGACATGGCCTAGATTACCACAGAACTGGGTTGGCACTGCATGGACTAGGCCAATGCAGGTTCAGATCAACCTGCACAGCCCTACCCATGGTTTTTGGTCCCTGGGTAATTTTATTTCAATAATTAATTAATTTAATTTAATTTTTGTTGAATATTTAATTAATTAAATATTATGTTTTGTTTACCAATTATTAAATCTTAAATTTTTTTTTTTGATAAATTGATTAATTAATTAATATAATTTTTTATTTTAAAAATAATTTAATTTATCTGACTGAATAAAGAATATTATTTAATTAAAATTAGGGTGAAATTTTAATTCAGTAATGATGCCCTAAAAAATACTTAATGAAAATTTAATTTAATTTTCAAATTTATTATAAAATTCAAGTTAATTTTTATTAGACTAATCATGATCCCCAGACCGTCTATTACATGTTTGGTGCATATTTATTTAATTATTTTATTATTAATTTTTTTTTTAATAAGTAGTTAAATATAAGATGATATGCGTGTCATCTCAATATCATTATTAGTATAAGGGCCTACATATCCTCTAAAGAGATGTATTTTATACTCCCCGGTTCCCCTATCTTGTGAGTGTGTACTTTTTTATAATGACGGGATGACTATTGACACACATTGTATCGAGTTATGGAGACACACCCAAAAAGACCTTGATTCATTGGATGGTAAAATGATATAATTCGACTCGCAAGCAATGTGAATCATGGTATACCCCCTATGGCCTAGGTTTGTCTCTTATCCACTCAATGGATCAAAAATTAGTATTGGCTCGTGATCTTTTCATTATTTTATTTTTTAATGTTTTATTATCTTTATGAATGCGTAGTCTATGCGCGATCAATTACTATAAATAAAAAAGCATGCATGTTAAAATAAACTTGTGATATGATGAGTTATTCTATTTCATGCATAGATAGTTTTCAGTGAAATCCCATATAACATTACTAAACAAATATAACATGTATACTATCATCACATTATAACAAAAACCCTCCAAAATATATTATGTTAGGATCAACTTCCACCATTAAAATTCGAGAAAAACCTGGTGTTTGGGGTGCTCATCATGAAAAGCACTGGGTTCCACTTACTAATGGGGAGATATTATGAGAGTGATGGGTTGAAATACATAATTTTGTAGAAAATATGTAACAAAATATAGCTTTTTGTAGTTAGAAGAATGATATGAGTAACTCATGTAACGATATGAGAAGATGTGACTTTTCTCAACAGATCAAGGAACCACGAGTTCATGTGGTTGTTGAGCCAAATACCTACCTTGAACCCACAAATTACTAGATTATAAAAAGATTGTTGGCTATGAGGGGAGGTTCAAGGAACCTTTCCAGTATAATAATCCATTTAAAGAGTATTTTGATTCTATTATTGAGCGTTCCTAGAATTTAATAATACAGTGGAGACATTTAATATATAAATAAATAAAAATGTTTAAAATAGTAATCATGATAAAAGTAATAATATGATAAAATTTACTTTTTTTAGAAATTGGAATGATGTACCAAAATAAATAAGTTTGATACATAATGAAAAAATTAAATGTCCACACCAACATGAGTATCCAAGAATAGTATAAGTGCTTGTATAAGGACCCGTCCTTAAACATTACATAATCTTCAATTAAATGAATAATAAACATTGTGGAACTTTTCAAGTTTAGAGTTATAGATAATTTGTCATAACAATAACATTACATCTCAAAAATATCAAAGTACACACTTCTACAAAGTTTTCATTTTTTTCACAAATTAATAACTCATGAAAAAAAAGAGTCATGTATAGTTCCATGTTCTATACAACATGACTTTTCCTTGATCTCATCCTTGACCTAATTCCACTTTTTGTCCTGTGAAAAACATTTAAAAAACGTGGGATGAGCATAAAAACTCATTAAAGGTTACACAAATAAAGAAAACTGTTAGTTTTTCAAAAGAACAAATAAACAATGAATACTTTATCATAAGTAATACTTTTCACCTTTAAGAAGTATTAAATACTCTTCACTGAAAAAAATAACATTGCATACTCTTTTGTAACCAAAATATTACCATAAAACGCATATAATGAACACATAACAAATAAAGGTATCATGGGACATAAAAATACTTAGTGGAATAACCATAATGTCAACTTTAACAAATATCACTAAATGGAATAGCCATACGACCGACTTCCATACCCAAAGCAGTAGAGGTTATAATGTTACCACCCATCCTGGTTTATCATGGAACCACCTGTCATATGGTTTATCATGTAATCACACATCAAATTTCCATGTACCATCATAACAAATAAAATATTTCAAATATAAAAATTTAAGTAATAAAATTTCATTTGTAATCACAAGAAGTAATTGAAATTATCAATCCATTTTCATAAACCATTTAAAAATTGATTTTTGAATCAAAGTGCCACATTCAAAATTGAATATTTTAATGGAATTATAATTTTAAAACATTAATGTCCATATAAATAAATACTCAAAAACATTTTTTAAAACATCGAAATTAAAGATAAAGATTTATAATAATAAATCTTTAAATCATTTAAAATGATATTTTAGTTAAAGAGTTTTTAACAAAATGAGAGCCTCTTGAATACAAATAATAGAGGAATAAAATATAATAAAAACGTTATAATATCATTATTATAAAGTTATTCAAGATATAATATGAAAAAGGATATTATATACACCATATAAGAGTGATTTGGTGAATAACAACAATGAAGACTTAATGGAAATGTAAAATGAGATGAAATCCCTTGTAATGATGGTATCCTTAAATTATGTATAAATAAATCACATAATTATGTGTGAAAAATATAAATACACCCAATATAAGTGTATATTATGTTTAAAACAATCACAGGTCATTCTCACATATTCATAGGATGACATAATCAAGAAGTACACATTTAACCCATAGAATTGAAATTGGTATAAGAAGTTCCCTTGAAAAAATACCACAGCCTAACGACATCACTTTAAAATTCATAAAATGGATTGATGAGATAAAAATGGTATCTAATCACTTGGAAATAAAATTTAAATCAATAAGGATATTTAATAAAATATCCCAACATAGTAAGATTTAAATTAAAAGACATAACAAAAAGAAGTCTTTTAAAAAGAGGAGGGTAAAAGGTTCCCTTACCGATTTGGTAACATACAAAACATATGCCACATGAAGGAAGGATAATAAAATGAAGATGTAAGTACTCATGAATGATAGAATATTACAAATATATTACAATCATGGGTAGTATATACACCACACAAAAGGAAATAGTGGAAAATATAGGATGAATCTCACGGAAATAAAAACTGAGATGAAACCCATTACCATGTTGTAATCAACTAAGTCGTATGACCAAAAGTTAATATCCACCTAATGAGTCACACAATATCATGAATATAATGAGAATAATTAAAATATATATCAGATGGTAGTACAAAATACACCACATGAAATGAATAAGTGGCGATGAATGGAAATCTCACGTAATTAAAAGTGAGATAAGAAATCTATTTACCTCGTGTCCGACTTGACTTGTTCATTCTTTAATCTCATAAAAAATAAAATAATGATAATTTATATTTTTTAAGAACATTTTTCAAGTTTATTATTCTTTTTATATCACTTATTACCGTGTAATAAACTTTATGAATTATTTTAAGTTAATAACGTTTGTTTTGTCGATATTTGGTACTTGAGTAAAAAATGGACTTCTAATAATTTCAAGTTGTTCACATGGTCAAAATTAAATTTAATCCAAAATGGTATTCATGATTTAGATATAATATATTTAATATATATCCATTATATACATGTATTTATAATAGTACATAACATTTGGAGATAAGAAATGAAATGCATCGTTCATGTAGACAGTAAGCCATACGTATGCATGAGCACTACTTTCATTTATATTTCTTATTTTAATAGAATTAAAAAATAATAATATATAGGTATATAATAATTCCAATATAATATAATATATAATATTATTAACTCCATCCTTTATATGTCTCACATATGGAATTAACGAGTCATATCACTTTGAGGGGGCGGTAGTCCGCACTTCCTCAAATGAAATTATCATGTTTAGCCATTATGGAAACCATAAAGGTATGATATAAAAGAAATATAAATAAGAATTAAAAAAATATAAACATAATATATATTATTTATAAATATATTTTCATCTTAATGGCCACCATGAGAGGCAGTAGGAGATAATCGAACAATCCTCGTTTCGTGAGGCGTTTGTTTTCCATCCACAGAAACAGTTTGTTCTTAACCCATTAGATGGAGGTGTGTATAAGTGTAGTTCAAATACATTTCATAACAAGACCCTAGTATATTTGGGAAAATTGAATTTTTTAAATAAATTAATAAAAAGCGTTTTGGGGTTGGAGAAGTAAAATAAAAGAACTGATGTTAAGAGGAATCGTTGCCTTTAATTTGGGTAACTCCATTTGGTTTGGTCAAAAAGGACGTCATAATGTGCCTTCTGCCTAAGGTAAGTCTTATAGGAGGAGAATAGGGATCTTGAGAGATTATATGGGTAGGTTTTGGATGAGATAAGTGGCTTTATAGGTGTGAGTAATTGGTTATAAGTGGGGGAGTTTTATAAGGGGGAGGAGGGGCTCTTTAAGAAAGTGTGAAAATGTTATTTTATTATAAAATGATATTAGGATTATAAATGTCCAAAACTAATTAAAGTAAAATATAATATGAATAATGGTCAAAATAAAATCATCCAATATGAATTTTAAAGGTTTTGGATACTGTTTAAATATTTAAAATCATATTTAGTTAAATCTTTTATTAATGAGGTAAATACTGCAACATTATTAGGTCATAAATAATTTAACTTATTTGATGTATAAAATCTATAAAAAAATACCATGATGGAGGAAATATTTTTAGCTATACAATTAATATTTATAGTCTAAATGATAATTTATATAACCCCTTTTTAATATTTATTTACTAAAAGATATTTGTTTTAGTCATTTTTTCCTTTACTTTAAGTTAACTAATCTAAAGTGTCATTATCACTCCCATGTGGCTCAATGGGGTCACAAAAAAGACCAAAATATTCCCATGGTCATAAATGACTCAACCGATAAGGTTAGGATAAGTGTTAAGGTAATTTTATATTATTATAATATTATTTTTACCTTGAATTGCCCTATTTACCTTTAACCGCATTAAATAAAAGTCAAAAGTTACGATTCCCCAAATATTATTTACATCAAATTAAACCAAATTTTACTTCGTAATAATAACCATTTATGTAAATGTTTTAAAATTTAATCCACATAATCTGTAAAATTTCATTTAAATGAAGATGTCAGTTTTTAACTACTCCTTAGTGGTTTCACTATTCTTCAAAAATTGAATTTTTTCAGAAAACTACAAAAAAATAGCCTAAGATATATTTGATATTTTGAATTAAAAATTTATTTTAATTTTACCAAATTAAAAAAATATAAGTAGAATTAATAAATTTAAAATTATTTCGTGTTATCAAAACAAATAGCGTGTTTTTATGTAACAATAACTATCAAAAGATTGGTACTAGTTTATGTCCAATTTCAAAGTGAAATTAAATCCAATGACCAAAATTGGATTAATTGGTTAAAAAATAATATAATTAAACTTTAAAAACAATTAAAAATATATCATAACCATATATATAAATTATATTAAAATTCACTTTTGAATTAAAATACAGTATTTTCCACTATTCATTAAAAAATGAATTTTATCAGAAAAATTCCAAAAAATTACAGAAATTAAATTCTGATGTCATGATTCTTAAGAAGAATTTTATTTGGTGAAAGTGAACAAATAAAACTTACTATAACTATATTTAATGAGTGTTTTCCATTAAGAGGCATTAAATCAACCATTTAAGGTAAATTATGCTTAAAATTAGATTCATTCACATTTTAAGCCTCTAAATTTTACTTGATAAATGAAAAAACATTTAACTAAAATGTATAATCATATTTTAGTTAGATATACTCATTCTCATCAGAAAAATTTCTAGTCATTAAATACTATTTAAAATAATATTAATATAGTATTAGTGTGCAACTATAGATTTCAAAGAAAATAATTGTTGCGTATTGGATATGCCATCGAACATGTCATCCCACTTAATGTACAATTAATAATTAATTGAAAAATATTAATAAATATAAAAATTTCATATTCTTTATTTACCTTGTATATTACATCCTTCTCCCTTGTGGGAATTGCGTCCTCACAATTTTAAAATTGGGCTTGGAAACGTCATTGAATGTTCCACTTCGAAAAAAAGTAAATAAAAATATCAAATTAAAAGAAAGAATGATATATAAAAAGGTCACATGAGTCAAAATATACTATGATTTCATTAAAAAATTGATATGGAGGTGAAAAAACCCCCCACGTTCTGATGGAGAGATAGAAAACTTGATTAGGATAATGTTAACCACCAGAAAATCACAAACTTGTGATGGGTTAAACAGTCTTTGATTCCCCAGTAGGAAAAGTTACTAGATTTTTTTTTTAATTTACATTTCCTAAATTTGATAAATTTATTTATGATATTAACTAAAAATATAAGGAAACATACTTATTGGTCAAGTAGACATTCATTGTTTACTAAATTACTTCCACAAGATCAATTTTTTCTTCAGACGATGAGTATTCAAGATGACTTGTTCACATTGAAAGCGTAATAAAAAATATCCATAGAATCACATAATCTACAAAAGTTGAAATATATATTTCCCCTATCATTAGACATCAACCAAAACAAAAAATTGGTTAGTATAAGATCAAATAATCCCCCAAAAGGATAATCTTTTACAAATAGATAAACTACTCTTAATGATCAAAATTTGCAAAACAATACCCAAAGTTCAACAAAGATCATTCAATATACAATTGTCCATAAAATTATTCAATGTAATCAAAAATAAGACTGAAACCTAAATCTCAGATGGATTTAATCACATAGTCTTCCAAGATAAATCATAACATTTATCTCTAAATAACATCAATTACTCTTAAAGTATCATATAGAAAAGTAATTAACCATGTCACATATTCTCTATGATAGGTTAATAATTTCTATAGATAACCCAAAATCAACTTATTCATGATTCTTAAAATAATCTAACTAAAAAGAATTAGTCCTACTAACATGGGACTTCTTGTAGTCCAGTGGTAGGGGATAAATCCTTGCCGCACTTTGGCTGTGGTTTCGATTCCCGTAGCTTTTTCCGACACGATGGGTTGTCACATAGTTTGTGAGTTGTAATTTTTCAAAATATATAAAATTTTATAAAATTCCAAAAAAATAAATTCATAAAAAATAACCATAACATACTTTAACCAAAAAGGTTATCTAATAACTCTCATTTAGCATCCCAAAATGTATTAACCTATAATTGCCTCAAATTTTAAGATCATATAAACCCAAAGGGTTCTTTATAACTATATACAAAAAAGAAAGGATAATTATTCATCGAATAAAATTTTTATATATCAAACTTTAGGGTTACACGTACTATAAAAAGTCATCTAATGTAATCCAATCATCAAAATAGACTTAGCATTTCATCATCGTAAAATCTACCAAAACACTTGAATCCCTTATACGTTGGATTCTTATTAATTCAACATTCATCATGATCCATTAACCATTCCACTCCAACTAATTAAGAAATACTTATTTCCTACAAACAAAATCGTGAATCAAATTCTACGATTCTATAATGTCTAAACATTAGTTAAAAAATAATCCATATCTTTCATTGGTCATTGTCAGTTTCCTCATCCTCATTTGGAATGGCATTAAGTATTGGTATACATATATTTGTATGATCATGGTGACTCTATTCATGAACCTTATTTGTAGGACATCTGTTTGTATAATTACCATACAATCCACATTTAAAACATTCAATTGATCCCTTAGAAAGAACTTCTTTCCCTTTCTGAGAGTCAACTGGATGCTTCCTTTTTTCGTGACAGGATTTTGCTTTATGACCTTCACTTCCACATCTATAGAATCTTCCCATCCCTTTGAAACATTTTTCTATGTTTTTATTTCCACATACTTGAAACATGGGTTTTTGAATATACGTAACTTCATGACTATTACCTAAACTTATGTGGAGATTTGTTTCTTGCATATATGGTGCCTTATAAAAATCACCAAGGTTCAATTGGTCAATCATGACTTCAGATAGTTGGTTGAGAATAACCAAGAGAGTTATCATTAAATCTCCCATTTCATTAAATTTCTCATTCAGAAAACCTTCATAGTTTTCTTCATATTCATTGTTACTTTGATGCCTGCTAGACCCTTCCATTGACTTAAAACAAAAAGGTTAGTGTGAGTATATCAGTAAAATCATTTTATATTATCTTACGAGGATGGTAAACACTAAAACATACTTGTTCATGTTAACTTAAACTCATTATATTTATCTAAATAAAATATGACTCTTTACAATATTCTGACCATTATGGTTATGTCAATTATGATTAAATAACACCCGAACCTCTAATGTTATCAAAACCTACCTCTAATACCAACTATAAGGACCCGACCTTAAACATTACATAATCGTGAATTAAATGAATAATTAACATTGAGGATCCTTTCAGGTTTATAGTTTTAGAGAACATTGCATAAAAATTACATTACATCTCAAAAATTTCAATGTAGATACTTCTACTCAGTTTCCATTATTTTCACAAAATAATAACTCTTGAAAAAAAGAGTCATGTCTAGTTCCATGTTTTAGACAACAAGACTTTTCTTTGATCCCATCCTTCACATTATTCCACTTTATGTACTATGAAAAACATTTCAAAAACATGGGATGAGCATAAAAAGCTCAATAAGTGTTACACAAAGAAGAAAATCTGTTATTTATTCAAAACAACAAGTAAACCATGAATACTTTATCATAAGTAATACTTTTAACCTTTAAGAAGTATTAAATAATCTTCACTAAATAAAAGATCATTGCTTAACATTTTGTATCCAAAATATTACCATAAAACCCAAATGAAGAACACATAACATATAAAGGTAACATGGGATATAAAAATTATTAGTGGAATAACCATACGGTCATCTTCCACAAATATCACTAAATGGAATAACCATACAACTGAATTCCATACCCAATGTATTGGAGGTTATAACATAACCACCCATCCTGGCTTATCACGGCACCACCCGTCATATGGTTTATCACATAACCACCGATAAAATTTCCATGTACCATCATAACACATAAAATACTTCAAATATAAACATTTCAGAAATAACATTTCATTTTCAATCATAAAAAGTAATTTAAATTAGCAATCCATTTTCAGAAACAATTTAAAAATAGATTTTTGAATCAAAGTCTCCCATACCACATTGATGATTTAAATGGATATATACTTTCAAAACATTAATTTCCTTATAAATAAATAATCCAAACCATTTATAAAAACTAGACCTTAATGTTAAATATTTAGAATAATTAATCTTGAAAACCTTTAAAATGATATTTTTGTAAGTGTTTTTAACAAAATGAATGACTCTTGAATACAAATAATTGAGGAATAACATTTAATAAAAACATTATAATATCATGAGAATAAAGGGATTCATTATATATTATGAAAAAGATTGTATATACACCATTTAAGTGTGATTTGGTGCATAACAACCATGAAGTCTCAATGAAAATGTAAACTGAGATGAAATCCTTTATAAAGACATTATCCTTAAATTAATGGTTAAGAAGTCACATAATTATGTGTGAAAATATAAATAAACACAATATAAATGGATATTACATGTAAAACAATCATGGGTAATTCACACATATTCATAGGAAGACATATTCAAGAAGTATAAGTTTAACCCAAAGAATTGAAATTAGGTTAAGAAGTTCCCTTGCAAAAATTTGACAGCCTAACGACGTCACATTAAAATTCAGAAAATGATTTGATGAGATAAAAAGGGTATCTCATCACTTGGAAATACAATTTAAATCAATAAGGATATATAATAACATATCCCATCATAATAAGATGTAAATTAAATGACATAACAAAAAAAGTCTTAAAAAGAGGAGGGTGAGAGATTCCCTTACCGATTTGGTAACATAAAAAACATATGCCACATGAAAGAAGGATAATAAAATGAAGATGTAAATACTTATAAATTAAATTATATTACACAATGAGTACTATCATGTGAAGTACATAGACTACACAAAAGTGAATAGTGGAAAATATAACATGAACCTCACAGGAATAAAATTGAGATGAAGCCCTTTACCCCTTTGTAATCAACTGAGTCATATGACCAAAAGTTAATACCCAGAAAATTAATCACACAATTCCATGAATATAAGGAGAATAATTATAATATATATCAAATGTAAGTACACAATACACCACATGCAATGAATAAGTGGCGAACAATGTAAATATCATGGAATTAAAAGTGAGATAAGAAATCTCCTTACCTCATGTACGACCTAACCCGTTCATTCTTTAATCTCCTGAATAATAAACTAACTTTATTTTCTATTTTATTAAGAACCTTTTTCAAGTTTACTATTTCTTTTATATCACTTATTAACATGTTATAAACATTATGTAATCATTTAAGTTAATATAGTTTGTTTTTTTGATATTTGGTACTTGTGTCAAAAATGGACTTCTTATAATTACAAGTTGTTCACATGGTCAAAAGTTCATTATATCCATAAGGTTATTAATGATTTATATATCATATATGTGATATATATCCACTATATATATGTTTTTATAATACTAAATAACATTTGGAGGTAAGAAGTGAAGTGCATCGTTCATGGGGACGGTAAGCCATACGTACGAATGAACGCTACTTTCATTTGTATTTATCCTTTTAATGGAATTAAAACATACTGATACATAAGTATATTATAATTCAAGTATAATATCATATATAATATCATTAAATCCATCTTTTATATGTCTTACATATGGCATTAACGAGTCATATCACTTTGAGAGGGCGGTAGTCTGTACTTTTCTCAAATAAAATTATCGTGTTTACCCATAATGGAAACCATAAATGTATGATATAAAAGAAAAATACAGAAGCATAAAGAAAACATAAAAATAATATATATCATATATATATATATATAATTTCATATTAATGGCCACCATGAGAGGCGGTAAGAGATAATCGAACAATCATCATTTCGTGAGGCGTTAGTTTTCCATCCACAGAAACAGTATGTTCTTCACCCATTACATGGAGGTGTGTGTAAGTGTAGTTCAAATCCTTCTCATAAAAACATCATAGTATATTGAGAATACTTATTTTTAAAAAAAATAATGTAATAAAAAGTGTTTAGGGTTTGAAGAAGTAATATAAAATAAAACAAGTTTAGAGGAATTGTTACATTTAATTGGGGTAACTTCCTTTGGTTTGAACCAAAAAGACATCTTAAAGTGACTTCTGCATAAGGTAAGGCTTCTAGGAGGAAGAGAGGGATCTTGAGAGCTTATTTTGGCAGAATTTGGTTGAGACAAGGGGCTTGAGAGCTGTGAGGAATGGGTTAGAAGGGAGGGATTTTTATAAGGGGAGGGGAGGAGCTCTTTAAGAATGTGTGAAAATATTATTTTATTATATAATAATATTCGGTTTCTAAATGTCCAAAAAAAATAAAGTCTAAGATACAATGACTAATGGTAGAAATAAAATCATCCAATATGAATTGGACAGGTTTTGGATATTTTTTTTAATATTTATAATCTTATTTAGTTTAATATTTTATTAATGAGGTGAATACTCCATCATTATTTTGTCATAAATAATTTAATTTATTTCATTTCTAAAAACTAGAATAAAAATACCATGATGTAGGAAATATTATTATCATTACAATGAGTATTTATATTCAAAATGATAATTTATATAACCTCTTGTAAAAATCAGTTTACTAAACGATATTTTTTTAGTCATTTCTGCCATTACTTTAAGATAATTGATCTAAAGTGTCACTATCACTCTGAAGTGGATCAATGGGGTCCCAAAATAGTCTCAACTATGACCATGGTTTTAAATTACTAAACCAATAATGTTAGGACAAGTGTTAAGGTAATTTTTTATTATTATAAAATTATTTTTACCTTGAATTACCCTATTTGCCTTTAACCGTGGTAAATAAAAGTCAAAAGTTACTATTCGCCAACAAATTATTTTCATCTTATTGAACCAAATGTTACTGACTAATAAAAACCATGTATGTTTTATTTTCAAAATTTAATACACAGAAGCCTTAAATATTCATTTAAATGAAAATGTTAGTTTTTAACTACTACTTATTGGTTTCACTATTCATAAAAAATTGATGTTTTTCAGAAAAGTACCAAACAATCAGCCTATGATATATTTGATATTAATAACTCAAAAATGATTTCAATTTTACCAAATACAAAACATATAATTTTCATTAATTAATTAAAAATAATTCCGTTTGTCAAAAGAAATATCGTGTTTTTAAGAAACAATAACTATCAAAAGATTGATACTTGTTTATGTGCAATTTCAAAGTGAAATTAAATCCAACGACGGAGATTGGATTAATTGGTAAAAAAATAATATAATTACACTTTAAAACGAATTAAAAAGATAATATAAAAATATAAATAAATTAGATTAAAATTCACTTTTGAATTAAAATACAGTATTTTTCACTATTCATTAAAAATGAATCTTATCAGAAAAATACCAAAAATTTATCCAAAGTAAATTTTGAGGTCCCGATTTTGAAGAAGAATATTATTTGGTCAAATTGATCATATAAAAGTAAATATAACTAGATTTAATGATGGTTCACCATCAAAAGATGATATATCAACCATTTAAGGAAATTTATGCTTAAAATTAGATTCATTCAAATTTTAAGCCACAAAAATTTATTGGATAAATGTAAAAACATTTAACAAACATGTATAATCATATTGTATTTAGTTATATTAATTATTTTCAATAAAATTTCTAGGAGTTAACAAATATTTAAAATAATATTGTTATATTATTATTGTGCCACGAATGATTTCAAAGAAACTCATTTTTGGGTATTGGGTACGCCATCAAACATAGCATCCCCTTTAAAGTAAAATTTATAATTAATTTAAAAATATTAATAAATATAAAAAGGTAATATTATTTATTTACCTGGGATGTTACAGTTTGTGAATAATACTATGATATAAGAGGCTCAAGGTGTCAGTGTCCCCAACACCTATTAAGTCACATCTACAAGCGATGGTGAGAAATTTCTTATAAGAGACTCATGTATAAGAAATATTACAGTTATTTAATTATATTATCATTAATGTATGATGTTAGTTGAGGTATCTACATCCATACATGTATGATATAATGTGTCGTATTATCTCTGATAAGTTTGTAAGGTGAATGATAAGAAAGATATAAATATGAGATTATTACATCGACATTAGTAAATTGAAAGATGGATCCTAACCATTCAATGGATCCCTTATCATATCAAATTTCATATATTTACCCAAGTCATGTTTTAAGTAGAAAATTGAATAGTATTGAGTAAACACTTAATTACATTTTAAGGAATGTATTCTCATGTAAATAAGTATTAAATGATATTTCCATATTTAATTCTTGTGACAAAAAAATTGAAAGACCAGGAGGAAGGACCAAAGGCATGTCACGCTAAGGGAAAATTTACAAAGTCCTTCAATAAATATGAATGAACAGAATGTGATTTTCATTGAATATTATGAAATAAAACTATATAAGTTTAAACACAATAAACTGAGTTAATGAAATAAGTTACCTCTTATTCTTCCGGAATATTGATAAATGTATTGTTTCAATTTTACTTCTTTTTTATTCAATACAAAATGATTTTTAGATATTTGTGTTGATCTACAATAACCATTTATGTTAACAAATAATACTAGAGGAAAGGTGTATTCTCCCAATGGTTGAGAAAGGGTAATACCTAGGACAATGGTGAGAAGTACAAGACTTAAGGATTTCCAAGTGAACGATATATGTAGAAATATTATTAAGTCTAACTGAAACATTAATCTCATGTGTCCATGGAAAAATGACACATTATTCCAAGTTTAGGAATTATTGTTGTTTTTTGTGTTCAATTTTAATGTAATATTTCATGTGACACATGAATTTTGTGAAATATTTCATGAATATAAATGTACGACTTTCATACCAAGTCATGAAAAGAAAATTATTTGTCAAGGGATACTAATATTTGATGTCATGGATATACGTAGTTTAAAATTTATCCTTATTAAAGCTAAACACCTCTGGTATTATCGATGTCTTTAGTTTTGAAAATGAAACCTTTATAAATAAAGGTATGTCACAATGATTTCTGAATAATTTCAACAAGTGAGCATAAAAATACCACGACAAATTATGTATACTTCAATATATTCATTAAAGTAATTAATGAATGGAAAAGTGAATTATATGCATGATAAAAATATATGATTTGTTTTAAGATGACTTGTCAATGAATATATATACTATGAAATCATCGATCTTGATAATGTAGCCTGGAGTAATTCTTAAACACACATTACCTAATCTACATCCCAATATTGATGTTATTGAGGAGGATCAATAATGAAGTCTTACTTATAAACATTAATCAATAAAATGTAACAGGGAGTAATTCTTAAATGTATATTTTATACATCAGAGTTATGATGTTAGAAGTATAAAATTTTGCAACTTGCAGATGCTTCCATTATATTTCATGAATTGCATTGCAAATAATGGTGATATCCTATAATCATATGCCAAATATGATAAAAAAAAACAGATATCATATGAGTCACACTATGATTGAAATCCATTGTTTCATACGGACATGTCCTCTGATGAAAAGTGTTCGTTAGAACATAATAAACATGCATCAAGAACAAACACATTGTACATTTATTTTAAATATCATACTGTCTTCTAAGGATATTACATAAATCCAATAGATAAAGAAGTTGTAGTCAAGTGATAGAATATAGTTCTATAAAACTTTTCAATTCCCTATTATATATAGTAGGAGCTAGATTGATTTGGTTTTAGTCAATTCCAGAGATGCACATGTAGTTGGCATAAGAACTAGTTACTCAAGTTCATGTGGAACAGGTATGTTCTAGAGACACATACATCATAGGAATGATAAAACCATGGTGATGGTTTTGGTATTCACCATGTTTGGGTATTTATTATTCATTTTGAATAATATTTCCTACAGGTAAGCAGTATATAAAAATTAGCTAAGATTGACCATATTTATTAAAATTCAATAAATGGATTCCATGTATCAAAGGGAAAAGAGGCAAATTATAATGAATACTTTAGTGGGTTTTCATGTGAGATGATACATGTATGGTACAAGAACATTAACAAGAAGGTTTGATTGGTTATATAATGATATTATACCTAAATACATTAGAATTTTAAATGTCATAGCAAATATCTCTAACCATATTATTTAGAATTAGATGTCATGACGACCAATAATATAAGGTGTCTATATTAATAAACCAAAAATTCATTGTAATGTCACAGAATTATAATATAGGGTATAAGTTACTGAAAACCCATTTTGGATTGAAGTAAGAAATAAGATCATAGAGTATTCATTTGAGATGAATGACTGACATGTGTCTACCAGAGGTTAGTGGGAGTGTCATAGATTTCCATGTGAATTTTTTTACAACATATGGAAAATGAATATTGCTCTTTCAATTAGTTAAGGACATGATTAAATAAATAATTTTCTAGTGATTGAATTAAATTAGAAACAATATTTTCAGAAAACAAGATCAAATGTGGTAGATCTAAAGGTTTCTTTGACCTAGTCAATTGTACATATACTGACATGGTATTGAAAAATTGAAGCTAGAATAATGAAGAGAGAATTGATACCAATGTCACATGGAATAATCTCTTTAGGTTGAGATGTCTAGAACATGGAAAGAGATTAACCTGGTGAGTTTAATTACATATGATTTGTTTATGGATTAAGAACCCATTCCATTCTATGATCAAGAAATAAAATTTCTAGTATATAATTTATAGTAGGAAAATATCCATTATACCATAGACCACTACAAATGTAGTAGTAAAAGCTATCTAGTTGTTCCTTGGAAAGTAAAAAGATATATACCTGGTAAATGGAGAAGAGAGGATACTAGTTTTCAAGGGATATAAACTAGTCTTACATAGATCAATGTGATCCAATATCTCATTATGGCTAAGGCGATGAGTGAGAAAAGATCATATAAGCCAATGCTATTCCTACCTATAAATAATGATTATGTTACAACTTCTATAGAAGGTATGAAGCAGTTCATAAATGAAATTATTTGATCCAAATATTGGAATCACACCTACTAAATAACGAATTATCATAATGTAATTTATAATATTCTTACTAGCCTAGTTATCATGTTATGATAGTGGACAAAAGGAATACAGTTAGGAAAATCACCTATTAAGATGTTTTACTCAACTAGACGAGGTTGATAATAGTAGAAAAACCATGCGGAGGAATTGTTGAAGTCGCAAAAGCTAAAGTCATGGATCAGAAGAAAAATGATCTTAATAATGTTAGAGATAACAAGTTTCATTAGAATGCTTTATATAATGCAAGTGGGTGTGTTGTAATAGTGGTTTCCCTAGACCCATCTATGTTGTGATTTTGATTACCAAATCATGTATACAACTGGATATACTAGATGTATTCGTACAATTATTGTTTACAATTTTATAATTCCATAATTTAATAGAAATGTTTATATATTAATTATTATATCAAATGGTTATAGAAGATCCCATGATATAATGTGAACCTTAAGATACTATGACATTATTCATAAACAAAGTCCAATATTCTAGATGCATCACAATGAATGGAGGTAATTTATATTTTATTATTAGGTTCTGGTGGATAATATTCATCGAGGCTTCTTCTCTTGAAGATTTCCCTCGGTTATCTCTAGTGGTGAGATCATAAGGACATACTCGCCAATAGGAACACCACATGTTTTCGGTGTCATTGGATGTTCCTATCTACAGACATGTATATTGGTCTCCTAACTTGAGATAATTACCGATGTGAGCCATTTGAGAACGTAATTTTATGCAAAGAGAAACCCCTGATTGACCCTAAACTCCATCCTATGGAATTATTAGAAATATGAGTTCCAAGTTTAATGTAAAAAACGTGTGTAGAATTACCTTTCAAAAAAAATCCCAAGAGCGCCACTCCCCCCCACTATTGAAAAGCCACATTACTTCCCACTTCCTCACACATATCAAGTCACTTTTCCGGGACCAAAATCTTCCCAAATAGATTATAAAAAACATTTCCTCATCCTAGAACCCACAAATGTTTCATAAATCTATCCATTGAATCCCTTTGCTGCAAGTCAAAAATAGTTACCCAAAGAAGAGGTAAAATCATTCCTCAAGCTCTATAGTTTTATTTCCATTTCCAACAGTTCACTCACATTATTCCGTGCTTTTAAAAAAAAATTTTATCCTAAATATAATGATATGTTTTAATTATAAGGTTTCTAGATACACTTACTCAAAATTCAATCTAATGTGTAATGAACATACTGTTAATGTGTATGTCAAACAACCACATCTTGAAATGATGATTATTCATTTTTCCATTACCACCATTCAATTTTATAAATTATTATGGAAATAATGTTTATATATGATATATATATATATATATATTCATTATTTTTATGTAATTATTTTATATCATATACCTTTATATACTTTCCATCCTATGTAAATACGACAACATCTTTGTGGATGTGTGGACTGTAGTCTCCTCAAAGCGATGTGATTTTTTCACACATTTCATTGAATGTGTTAAAGTTAGTTTTCACGAACATATATTATATATATAATATAATTACACTATTATAATGATATTATATACATTTATACATATATTTCATTTACTTTCATTCAACATAACAAGAAAACGGAAACAACATTCATGCGTATATAATGTTTAATGTCTCCATGAAAGGTGTATTCCATTTCATCATTCAATATTTTATTGATTATCATAAATTAATATATAAGAAATTTTTATAATGTTTTAAATTAATTATGTAAGTAAATCATGATCTATTTAAGATGATCAAGAATCATAAGTAAAAAAAATGTATGATGAACAAAGTAGATGTTACCCAAACTAAAGCCTTGATATAGAATTATAAATAAGAGAGTAATATAAAGTGAGAATAAAATCATATATGGAATTAAATATAATAATATGGTTATGTAAAATAGTTATAACAAAATTAAATTTATTATAAAATAGTTTTTTACGAGTATTATTAGATTCAATATATAAGGTAAGAAATATTCATCTCACTTTTTATTTATGTGAGATACATGTGTTATTCATCATTCGGTTGTTGTTTGGGGTCTATATACATTCCATAAATGTATTCTATATCAATTATGATTAAATTTATTTGTATATAAATATATATATATATATATCGATTTTAGGATTTATTTTCCTTGGGTTTATGTAACAAATGTTACCATATTGGTAAGTTAATTTCGTCTCAATTTTCATTATTTGAGACGCATGCCATATTTGGAGAAAATATTTTTATATAACGGGTACATACTACCTTTGAAATGTTATATCATGAATATAATTCATTTAATAATATTTAATCATTATTCTATTTTTCTACTTATGTTATATTACGATTAAATATTACTCAAGTGGTAACGTTTTATATCCATAATCTCATTATTTATCGGTATTGTTTAGGATTATGTTTCTATTGATGAAATAATATGATCCATATCTCAAGAACTGTCATTAATTTTATTAACCTCTATACATTATTGTTTTATCAAAGTAAAGGTAGCATTTTTCCATTCCTTGTTTCCTAATATTTATAAATAATTTTTTATATGTAAATCTCACTTTTTTCTCCCTTCGGTCAGAAATCCGTGTTCTTTAAAAACCATGATTTCAAAAATTATTTGAAAATTTACTTAGTTTTTTCCTATGATGTTAATTAAAATTTTAAACCATTTTTTAACTTTTAAATATGGTTTTAAAAATAATCTTCTTATCATTTTACAATCAAGACACTTTGCTAAAGTTTTATGATACGAAAAAGGATGTTCAGATTTTCTAAACATACACTTTATCATGACCATCATTTCCTTGAAACTACCATTTTAAATGTTCATGTTTATTTTTAAGATTTTTTTATTCTTAATATTATTTTCATTCATTGTTTTTTATGTTGTTTTCAATGAAAAATGATTTAAATTTTTTTATGGCTATCATTTTTTCCTTTAAATTTTTTCAAATGTATTTATAATGAAAGAGGTTTTCGAAAAATGATTTATGATTAAAAAATTGTTTTAATATTATACATGATTTATTTATATATTTTCAATATATTATCGATGAAATGGTTTTCAGAATGTTTTCATGTTGTTTTATATTTTTTCAAGGAAGAAGATTTTTAAAACATTTTAATGCTCTCTTAATATGATTTCAAAGAAGAAGGATTTCAATTTTTTTTCAAATATTTCATTATGTGATTAAATTTTTATTATCACGAATATGTTTTTAGAATGGTTTTATGTTTTTAAAAATATTTTTTCTATAGATAAAGGATAATTTCCTTGTGAAACTTTTTTAAAATATATTTTCAAATTATGTTCTATATAAGAGGACGTATGTTGATGTAACTATTGTCCTTCTTGGAAATTATCAAATAGTTACATTAATATTATTTTTCTAAATAGTTTATGTTTTGATGGAATAATGTTTTTGAAAACCCATTCATATTTTAAAGGATATTTATTTATAAAACACATTCCACTTTAATGGGTTATATGGCTATTAAACCAGTTCCACATGCATGGGTTACAGGCTTTTGAAACCCATTTCTCTTCAAAAGGTTATACCATGAGAAAATCTTATTAAAGACACTTCATTTTCATGGGTTATTCTAGGATTATATGATTATGAAACCTATTTATTTTCTATATATTATGAGATGATTAAATGTTATGATTCACATTTGGATTTATGGATTAAGATATGATGTTTATGACTCCAATTTAATTTCATGGGTTATGATATAATTTTTTATCATGTAATGGAATATATAAGTATTATTTCTTTACAAGATGGGTGGGACTTACATATCCCTATAATGCATTGGGTAATGATTTATAGCTCAGGAGATTGAATAAGATGGTCCTAGTAGTGGAACTTGAATACTAAGATGGTATGTGAGTGAACCATGACTACTATGATGGTATGGGGAGTGAAACCATATTAACAAGATAGTTATGAGAGTAAACCATGACTACTAAGATAGTATGAGGGGTGAACTAATACTACTAATAATGCCATGGGAGTGAACCATGACTACCAGGAAGGTATTGGGAGTGATCCCATTATACTAAGATGGCCTTGATAGCAATGCCTCGACTATAATACAAATCATTTTATATGATTATGTGTTAGCCGAACCTCTATGAATTGTTCCTTTGTTATGATTTCATAGGCTATTCTCATGATTCCATTATAATTTCTATCTTATGAATTGTTAATATTAATTTCATGATATATTGTAATGATTATTGATATACATGTTATGATCTTCTAATGTTATGATCAGGTTCTTATACCTTCATTCTCATGGTTATTCTTAGATATCACCATTTTTTACCCTTACCGATCATCTTTGATCACCAATTTTTATGTTTCCTTCCTTAGGTTATGAAGATATGTACTATTTATAATGTGTCTATGAATGGATCTAGTCATTAAGAACCTATTAGGAGATAATGTAGCTCAATTATGTTTCATAGTTTAGGTTTTCATGTTTCCTAAGGGAATAAACTAATATGGTATTTTTGTTTATGTTTGGGAAATGTTTTAAGTATTCCTCAAAAGTTATGAAATGTTAATGTATGAAAAGTGTGGGCCACTATATGATGGAACCACTAAAGTAGTCCATACTCCTCCCATATAATATAAATAAGGAAATACTATGTTCTATAATTTTTTACACTGTTCTATAAATTAAATACAGTATTCTATTATTAATTAATATATGAATATGTAAATTAATTGTGATTAATATCTAAGATAAGCGTGGTAGAGAGGAAATATTGTTTAGATGTAAAAAAAATTTATTTTTATTTTGATTTTTTCCTTTTTGGTATGGAGAATAATAACATAAAAATGAAAAATTATTTTTCAAACTCCATTCTACCCAATAAAAGAAATAATAGCCAATTTAATTTTTTTAATATGATAAAAATTTATATTAGAAATTACGGAGGGATTTGAAATCCTAAATAATATAGAAAAATCAAAATTATTACCAGGGGAAATTTGAAATTCTGAACATAAACATCGCTCAACATTTTAATGTGATTTATTAACACCTTAGGGAGCCTCCATAAATAGAAATTTTATAGTTAATATATTTTGGGGAAAATATTTTAATGGGATATGACCAATAAATCATAAAATTCAAAAAATACCTTGTGTTCATGAGTTATGAATCAGATAATAATTAGAGAGACATTTGAGAAAGCTTATCGTCTATTTATTTTATTATCTGATTATTATAAATTGTCTTAGTAGAAAAAATATATCTTGGTATGTATTAGATTGGATTATTTATAATAACATAATAAGTAATTTTTCATAAACATGAATGATATAAATATAATAAGTTCCAAGTAAAAATGTATATGGAAGGAATTAGGGAATTCTAAAATTTGATGAATAAGGTGTAGTTGATATATCTAAAGGTTTTATTGGCTATATCTAGTATGAATGAAAAAGATCAGTAGAATATAGAGCATATGGTTCAAGGATTAATAAATGTTTTATTTGTTAAAACCTTAATTCCTCTAACATCATCTTTTCATAAAATCTTAAAACAAGAAATTTTTCTTTAGAGGATGTGGGAACATTGTGGACATGTGGAAATATCCTTTTTATTTTTAGGTATGTGATAAATCACGAAATTTTCAATATTTATAGTAGTTTTATATAAAAATAACCTTTGTTTTCTTTTAATTAAAAATTAATTTCCTAAATTTGGAAATATTGTTGAATTGAAAAGTAAATATAAAATAGGATTTATATTTATTTTTTCGATATATTTTTTCATATTCAAAATTATTCTGACTTGTACTACTTTAAATTTGTTATATTCCATGATTTTATGATGTGAAAGGTATATAAAATGGTTGAAGTAGTATAATATTCATCTCTGAGAACATCCAGGGTAAGAAATAGAAAAGTACCCTAATGTGTAATAATTTTTGTTAACGAAGTGGATATTTAACATTATTCATTAAAAAATATAAAAATAAATAAAGTATGAAATATGTTAGAATATTTTAACAAGAACATGTGATACATAATATTTTTATGAAGGAAAATGTTTGATATATAGTACATTGGAGGCCTTGAGAATAATATGTACTTTTTTAATCTGAAAGGATTATAAAATAGTCAAATAAATGACTTACAAATTATATTTTCTCCATGGGACATCATATCTAATATTTTTAGATAGGATGGTTGGTATATATTATTATATAAATTTAAAAATATTAATATGAGATGCGACACACAATATTTTTTTCAATATGAAGAGAATTTGTAATATCCAGTGTTTTAAAAGTCCAAGGAAATAACTCATGCATTATATTATTTTACAGGAAGAGAGGGGTTCATAATATTGTGTATTTTGACAAATTAATAAGACTAGATACGTTATATTATTTTCTAGAGGGAATCCCATACATAATATTATGTAATTTTGAAAATCTCCTGTCAAGATGATATGTGATGTCTTTATCCAGAACATGAATGATACATAAGAAGTAAGAAAATTTTAAATTATTAGATATGAAAAGTAACATATTTTACATAGTGAATAATTTATGTTTAATATTTTGGGAACTAAATAATTTGGAGAGAGAGAGTGTGTCCATTAATACTATAAAGTCATTATTGATTGTTGTAGAAAAAGGTTTGACCAAAAATCTGGACACACTCCTTTGGTCAATCCATATAGAAAATGATATGCATGTGGCCTATGGAATACATCCAACCAAATATTGAAAATGAATATGGTTGGAAGGAATTGAGAATCTATAGTTTTATTAAAATTCAAATTAAGAGGATCCACACAATTTGAGCTATAAACATGGAAGCAAACAAAGATGATGAATAATAGGAAGTCAAAAATAGGATGATTGTAAGGGCATCTGGGGAGGACATTAATAAATCAAGGAAGAGGTAACCACGTCCAATAAGGTGTGGAAATCATGCTTCTATGGATCACATGTGGATAATTATAGTAGGGGTAAATATATTATTATAAAAGGATATGAGATACACAATAGAATAGGGGATCATTAGATTGATATTTATCTTAATCTAATATAGATTTTATTTTATTTAATTTTCCTTTATGTTTTTATTCACTAGTGATATCACACTAGAACCGTAGTGATTGATCCAAAAAAAATTTTCCACCCCTGTTATTTTTTAATTTAATTTATAATTATAACCATTTTGATCCAATTCGGATTATTTGATTACCAAGATAATATGAGGATTCCATTTATCTATAAATTTTAGCTCCTCTTCAATACTTCTTCAATTATATAAATAATACTATTGGAATTTGAAAATTTTCTATATAATAGAGAGATATGGGTTATTTGTGGAGTTATCATAGATTTTTTATTACTTTACTAGGTGAGCGCAGGGAGTGTGATGATCATCGAACATCCCTATTAAACTCGAAAATCATAAGAGTAGGAGAATGATTGAGTTTTCGTATATTTAGTTAGAGATAATTAGAGTTGAAATCAATGGATAATGATTTAATAGTTTATTTTTGGGAATATTAATGATGATACCACTATTTTAAAATTTAGTTCAAGTGCCCTATTAATATTCATTCTCCAACAGACAATGTGAACCTATACAAAAACAAGGGAAACAATTTTAAAAATACCTCCTCTATAGAAAAATATCTAGTTACACCATTCAATACATTTAAGCTGGGCTTAAATTTATATTTTTATGGATTTGTATATAAACTAAATCACCATATATTCCGTCAAGAAAAAAATTCTCTGGAAACCCTCTTTAGAATGACATCATCGATCATCTACTCAGAAAACCATGATCAGGTTTTCCATGTTACTAGTTCTAGCTACCCAAATATCCATAACCTATCAAATCTAATCCCACTATATAACTTTTATTCTTCCCTCTTCTATGTTCCCCTCTTTTATAAACAAATGTTTTACTAACTCTAAAAATTATTTCAATATTAATACCTTTACCTGCACTCATATATAATTTCATAAAACATCCTATAATGACTCCAAATTTGCAACTAAATATCCTCGTGGAATTGATTAAAATTGTAATAAATATAAATAATTCATATCATAATCCATAATCAATGAATTCACATGCACTAAAAATATAAACTCCTAGGATTGGTCTAGCCACATTGTCTCTCGAAAGAAGTTCTTGAATAAGATCTCCAAGAATTCCTCCCACATAATCACATCATATATACCCACCTAAACATGTATAAAAAACTAGTGTTTCAATGGGACCCTAATAATTTAAATATCCACATTTACCCTTTTTCTCAGTTTTTTCTTGATTAGATAAATAATTGTTTTTAGTAACACAATTTAGGACTCCAATACCTAGGGTCCACCCTCTCTATAGAAGAAAGAAGTATGCTATGAGTAAAAATCCTATTTCAAAAGTTCCACAAATGGTTTATCTCCTCTACTTCCCTGGTAAATACATTGTATAAATCGCACCATTATTTCTCAATGATACTCATAAAACAATTTTCCCAATTCCTCAAGCTGTTTTAGTTGACCTTTCTATCTTGAAACCTCTATATATAGCTCATGATCCACCCATACCCATGGGAATCAGTTGTTACATGCCTCAGGGACACCATATCTTATCCATCATGATTCAATAATAAAGGCCATTAATGTGGAATCAATTTCAAAAGAGGTTTAAGTTTCTTAATAAAAAATAACAGTCTAGATATTTCAAATGGGAAAAACTATAGCAGGTATCAAATCCTACTAACCCTTACACTTCTCTACCACCCCAAATTTCCATACCATCTAACATCATATCCCTTCTTACATGTTTATAGTCTGGGTATGTCCCCCACAATAGACACACATGATCCAAGTACTAATTTACCAAAATATTTATTTCCCCGTGTAGGATGGGTCGAATTCCCCCAAGAAGCTATCAGGAGAAACATCAAATATTTTTTTCTGAATCATTAAAGAGATAATCCCATTTAAATTCTAGTAACATTGTGAAAATAATTATTAGAAAAACACATGTCAGGTGATTCTGATTTTCCTATATTTATGAATGTGTACTAACTCTTTTCTCTTTGGTATAAAAGTTTATATTTGAAATGAAAAACAATAACACTTTGTTTATCCATATAAACAAACAAAACTATAACACTCAAAACCAAAACAATATTCCCATTTCCCCTATTAAAATAGAAATTATTCCATACTTGTGCTATCTAGGAACACAACATGACATCCATCCCATGTTGTGAAAATTTTCTATGTATTTATCTACTAGAATAAAAATTACTTTTTTACATATAATACCACTTTGCAAAAACCCTATACTGATTTTACTTGGTGGAAAATAATCCAGATCATTCTAGGGAAACTATACAAGTGTTATTATAGGCCTTATTAATATCTCCATATACATTGATGGTTTCCAACTAGAAGGGAGGGTATGTAGAGTGGTAGTTGGGAGACTATAACCTATAAAGATAATAAATAACTATAACATAACTACACATGAATCGTAATTTTATAAAAAATAAATAACCCAATAAAAAATATGATAATTCACTGATAATTTTACAATAATCATTCAAATATATGAATATATAAAATATAAACCATAATTTGATCACATTTTTATGTGAAAAATAGAACATAAGATAAATATTCAAACCGGTACTGAGGAACCACATAAACATTAAGAATAACCATAACACCCAACCCAATCACAATATACACTCCTATCTCTAATAGAATCTTGATTATAAATCATTTACATTACATGTTCGATGAAATATAAATTCCATTTGAAAACTGGATGGCTCATGAAATGTGTGGTTATGGACATTATTGGCCACCAATAAAGGCATCACAAACTAATATCCATAAATATAATAGTTATTAAAAATATAAATATTTAATACCCAATCCAACCACCCAATATTCCACATGAATTCTTGAATTTCAATGTTCGAGCCTTTACTTGCCTTATTCGGTGTCTGTAGGGAAAGATTAATCATCAATTCTTCATACTAGAAGTGACCTTAACCATACATCCAATTTCATATCACATGGAATAAATCATCAACACCAAACCAATAACTTTATCAAGTAAATATTTTCCCTAAAATAACATATAACAAGTCCCATGATCATCCAAACCCTTGGACAATTGCCGAATTAGTATCCCGATGAATCCCAGGGATTTAAAACACCATCCATTCCCATATCTACCTCATCATGGTAGTTTTAACTATGTAAAAAATTTCTTACTAAGGAATTTGATTTTATAAATTGAATTATTCTTGATTTACATCTTCTAATGTCTATATTTGGATAATGAAAGAATAAAAAACAAATGCTTGGAAGACTAGATGTATAGATAAGTAGATGTCCAAAAAATGATGGGAAATAAAAATGTGCTACCTAACATTTAATAGAGGTGTTATTAAGGTGAAAAAGAATTTCATGAAACTAAATTTATGATATATATGGTTATTTCAAAATAATTAATAAGGTTTATTGAAAGGATATTTA
Organism: Viscum album; assembly: GCA_963277665.1. Lineage (NCBI taxonomy): Eukaryota > Viridiplantae > Streptophyta > Magnoliopsida > Santalales > Viscaceae > Viscum > Viscum album. The sequence continues at coordinate 2,127,017,552 of OY728140.1, forward strand.
ATTAATAATGAAAAAACATAGTTACTTCATGGGTTGATGTATAAGAGTAAGCTAATGAGAGTTTCATAAGTTGTTGATGTATACCAAAGGTTGAAGTAAAGGCTATGAATGTCTTCAATCATGCAAAGGCATACCCCTGAATATCAGTTTTAGAAGGAAAAAATCATTGATAAAATCATATGTTTTTCAAAATTGATTTTATTGGATGGACTCTACTATATTAGTCATGAGGAATCAATTATAGTAATATGATTGGCCAATCCTTGTAATAATTGTCCAATTATTTTATATTTTTTTTAACATTCTTGCAAGGATTCTAAATCATGTATGAACCATGTAAATTTCTTCTATTTTCATTATTCCTTTTATTTTTTTAAACACACCATTTTTTATGTTCATTTATGATTTTTGCATAAGTTAGTGAATCAATGTGGTTACATAGGCACAATGTTCATTTATGTTATGAATAATTGTATTCATGGGTTCAATATAGTAATTTATTTCACCTTTAATTCTCCAAAGGTGTAATTTATTACGGTTTAATAAAAAAGATTAATTAATACTAATATGTTGTATTAGAAATTTGGTTATAGAGCTTCATATAATAATACTAGGAGATTTGTTATTCAGGGAACTATATAGTAGAATTATTCATCCCCATTAATTCAATATTTAATATTAAGTAGTATCCAAATCCTACTAGGTGTTTTTGGATAGAGTGTGAGTTCCCTATATTTAAAGGTAATGTCATTTGAAGAGGGTGAGAACCAATTAATGAATTTTGGCATCAACTATTTTATATTTTAGGAGATGTATAGAGACGATTTTATAATACAAATTTATCATATTATTCTATTGATGTGTAATAAGATATAAGTGTTGATGAATGTTGAATTGGATAAGTTGGATAAGAAATCACTCAGTGTGATGTAAAGGTACCAAGACAAAAATAATCCTTCTAATGTTGGGGTGGTGATGACACAATAAAAATATATTATGACTATAATTGATCATTTATTATAAGTTGATAATAATGAAAAAGAGGTCCATTTTTGGATGTTTTGAATGACCCAAGGTTATTTTGTGCACCCTTAGGGTTTTACAACTCAGAAATAATGTGTCTACTATATTCTACGTGTCATGTGTCATCCTAGAATAGTATATATGTAGAACCAAACATTATGAGTCCCACATAGGGTGTCAGGGAGTTATAATAAAGGAATATATATATCTTTCGAGTATCTTCCCATGTATGAGGACTTTTATTGATGGTTGAGACACCCAGAAAAAACTAGGAAGTGTATTTTACTCCAAAAAGAGGTTGATTTCATGGAGGTGCGTGTGGGAATGGGTTCTAATGTGGAATGAAATTGGTGGGGAAATATTTAATACCCCTAGGTAAAATAGAGTTGGGGATTGTTGGACCCAAGGTTGTTCATGAGTCCCTACAAAATTCGTGACATGGCCTTAACTGGTATTCAATTTGTTAGGAACCATGCATGATTCTAAAAAATTTCACTATTGGTACTACACTTCCAAATTCCCACATGGTTTATAGGGGAGTCCAATGCATTCAATTTAAGTCCCACGAGTTTTCCAACCAGTCCAATTCATTTTCTGTATAAGTGATACAAATAGGAAAAATAAAATTATTACAGTTTTATAACGCCTGAACAAGATTTCAGGGATATGTGGGTGGTTATATATTAGTTTAAATATTTAAAATTCATTCTACCAATCACACAACTATTTTTATTTATCTCTTAAAAGATACAATAAAAAAGTAATGGGTAAGAAATTATAGATTTTTACACGAATATCTACTTTCATGTTTTTCCTGTGTTAATATCTTGTTTGTGTTACATAATATCAAGATTCTATTTATGTTTCATTCACCGAACAACATGCAATGACTCCACTGTATGTCTGAATCTCCATCATGATAATATTATTATGTATAATATCATTTTTAGGTCTTTAGTTATTCTTGTTTCATAAAAAGAATTTTCTCTAAAATGATATAACCCAAAAAACTACATCAACATGTAATATATATATATATATATATATATTAATATATGATTTGTTAAATCATTAATTATATCATTCATTCTTATACCAACCTTCTAATATTTACTATGTGTCTTAAATAGATGATTTTAATTACTATGATTTCCTATAAATTCTATTCCTTTGAAATCATTACCAAGTTTCTTCAACAAGATCCACAATACTTGGTTTCTTTAAAACACCATTTAAAATACAATTATATTTGAAGTAATCAGTTTATATATTTATGACATGATTTTAACTGGAATGGTTATTATTCAAACTATTACTTCATACATAGTGTACAATTAATATTAAAAACCAATAATAATTTTCAAAAATAAATATTTTGAATTCATGAAACAATGATGACTGTGGATTATTCATTAATGACACAAATAAATTAAATTATTCTTCCTATGTTAATACTATAATTATATCTCATTAAATGATCAACCATATATTTCATCTTATATGAATACATAATTTAATTATTTATTAACCAAACATGAAGGTTAAATCTTGATCATGGAGCCTATTACTATGAATATAATCTATTATGTCATCATCATTTTTAGTAATTAAGACTATATGTAATTGTATGTCTGTGTAGTAACTATCCCATCATTAACGTACATTGAAAATGTATCTATTCAATATTCATCCAATAATATTTTAATTTTAATTCAACCACCATGCATGAAAGTGTCCACGTACTTAGTGGTTCATCCTTTATATTTACTTCTCTATGATTCCCATTATTCTCTACATAATAATTCTTTTGAATTTTTAACAAATATGAATTTATGCATGCATGTACATGATACAGTATTGAATTCATTCCCGCATCACATAGATAATAGTTATTTTTTCATGACTGAGCTTTTATAACATAGTTCATACATTTCCATCTTTATAAAATCTTCTCAAATCATTATAAACGAGTCATGATATATTTTTATTGAATAATCATCATAAACAGACCCATATTTCACCTTGAAATGATTAAAATAAATCATATTATAAATATCACACAATATTCTCCATAATTTATGAAATAAATTCATATTTTTATAATATTTTTGTTTCCTAATAATTATTTTGATGTTTCCATATTCTTATGGAATTAGTAGATCATCCTCTTCATTGTGTTTAAAAGGATCTTGATAAACAATATTTTTATGAAAATAATATTGATGATAAAATTACGTTGCATTAATATATCTTATATCATGAATTTAATTTATTGAATGTGAGGCTAGTGGTAACATTATCTACTATGATTATTTCTATCACATGATTGACCATGGTTCATTTAGTCACTTTATCGATTATAAGAACCCATTGGGATTGATTATACCATACTGATTGTAAGGAGATATCTAGTGACTATGAGCCATGTGGCCAGTGGATTGATTGTCTTATATTAATATACCACATCTATTATTCATCTCTCATACTCATCTATATTCATTGAAACCACTTATAAGTATAGAGGTGAAGCTCTAGTTTACATCTTGGTGGGATTTATACTTATTGAGAATCACATATTTTTTAGGTATTACTATTTCTTGGAGAAGACAGTGAATAATTCACACTTGGAGTTGGTTCATGATAACTCCCACATTTTAATGAAAAATAATGCATTTAAAAACCACATACCACCTCATAAACACCTTCATAATTCCATTCACTAATATCAATTATCTTTACTTTAATTTTCATGAAACAAAATGAATGGGTGATGATGATCACTTTACAAACTCCCATTCCTCGTAATATATGGGGGGATAATCACCCCATATCCAATTTTACTATCCCATGATATTCATGAATGACTAAAGAACCATGTGCGATGTATCACCAATACTACCACTATTATGAAACTTCTATGAATAGATCACATATGAGATTAGATGATAGCCCCTTTTGAATAGCCTGAATACTTGGGTGGCCAACAGACCTTGAGTTGTAATTTTTTTAGAAATTTTCCGTGACATTTTCTTGGAAAAAATTACTAGACCAACGATTCTAAGAACAATGCAAGTCTTCTAACCTCTTCTTTTCGTTTCCATTAATATGTTTTTAATCCAATTTAAATTACATCTAAATAATATAACTCACAAAAAGTGGTGTGAATAAATTTCAACTTTTAATTGGTTGGAAATTCCTTTTCAGTGATTTATCAATATGTTCTCTTCCATTTATTCATCCTTTTATATAAATAATTCAATTTAATTTATGCCCACATAATTAAAAAAATAGTAAATAATTGGTAAAAAACCTATTATTCCAACCTATTTTTAGTTGTCTCCCCCAAAAAGACACACTCGTCAATATCTTCAGTATGTTTAATCTCTTCTTAAGGTTAATTATAAAATTTTTAATGTTGAAAATACACCGAGATTAATCTTCTCTATATAGAGCTGTCTAGATTTGAAAACATGCACATCTTTTCCAAGGATGATCAAATTCATTGTATGATCTTAATATTGTCAAATATTTGATTAATAAATGTTGGTATATTTTTTGTTCTTTCCCTAGAGTTTATAATATAAAAATAAAATTAATAAATAATGGCACTTTTAATTATATTTTCCCAAATACCAATAATGGAATAATTCAAAGATGGAAAATTCATTATATTTTTTCATTTTTTAAACATTCACTCTTCATTGGTTCTTCAACCAATATCATTCATCTTATTCAATTTCCTAAGTTATATATAGTAATACAACATAATATGTTTATGGGAATAATGTGAATTTTTTTTATTATCAATACAAAAAATATGGTTAAGAGGTATTTCTCAACATAATTTATCTACTATTTCTAGTATTCATGGTTATTAATCTATATATTATACTTATATTACGAATTATTGAACATTAAACTCTCCATATACACTTCTACATTGTTTGGATAATTAATATTTTCATTATTATTCATTCATAATTAATTTTAGATTATTTTAGAGGTTTCTTCTAATGTTTATTGAATGGTTAGACAACTTATATCATTATAAACAACCATTTTGAATATATCAAATAGTTATTATTGTACCCAATTGTTCTCTTTTGTTGAAAATATATTATGAGATTCATGTTCATCATGTAGAACCTCTTATTATCCATCCATGTAATTGTTTTTCTTCATCCTCATCTATCATCCTTGTTTTTTCCAAACTGTATAGAGATATGACTACAATGTTTTTGGGAATATTCAAAACGTATTTGGATTATCCACATGGTTTCTTATGAGTGATTTCTATATCATCAATATACAAAGATGAATCAACCATATAAAACTTCTTAGACCTTTTTTAATCTTATTTCAATTATTCTTGTTTTGAAACAATATCTCACCTACCAAATTAGAAATATTATTTAGTGAATTATTATTTTCATCATTTTCATGATTCATTTGAAAGGACTATTCATTATTATTATAATGGGGTATCCTCATCATACATTCATTTTTTTTTTAATTTTCAATGGATAATGAATCATTTATATGACCACCACCCCAAAAAGACAATATAAATATCTAAGTATCATCAACTTTTTTGCACTTTCATAATTTTTATTCTTCATATATGGTTATTTAAGTATCAATAGATGACATCACCTTGATATGGGGTTCCACTAATTTTCTAAACTTAAAGGAATATAACAATAATAAAATATAATTTTCACCGAACTATTACAACAACAAAACCAAATGTCATGATCACCTTTTTAAGGTTTCTTATTGTCAAACTTTTACAACATGTTATTATTGGAATTTATCCACTATATTTTGTATTTTTATTAGGTAACTAGTTTCAATAATTCTTATTACATCCACTAAATACATAGTGGTACGACCCTCTCAATATATTATCATTCATATTTTTATTGATCATATGACTAAAAAACACTATTTATAGAAATAAATTCTAAAAAATATTTACATTTTTAATAAATGGTACCATATTATTTCTTTCAGCATGGGAATGATTAGTTAATGATTAAATAATCTTATTTCCAATTAGTAGGAGTCTTTTAGGAACCCAACCCTCCTAAAAAGAGCATTTTTTCATAACTAATTTCTTCTATAATTTTGATTACTCAATATTTTCAACTTCAAAGTTGGCCAATTTTACTGTCAATTATAAACACTTCACATTGAGGGTATTCTCATATTCTCCAACCATTCAATATTATATTCACAATTATACATCATATTTCCAGCTTCATCATCATACACATTATAATTTTTCCATAATAATGTGTATATATCCGTAATTTTATTTCATTTAAAATCCAATTATGTATTCTTGATTCCAATGTAATTTTACAATTTCCCTCTAATGCATGGATATTAATTTTTAAATTATTCAATTGAATCATGTTTTTATGCATTATTTTGTTTTACTCTTCTTTAAATTTTTTTCATCTCTCTTCATGATTCTCATTCATATATTCCTTGACATAGATTTGTTTAGAGATCATTATATATTTTGTGTCTCTATTTCCCAAAGGTTTATCCAAGTCTTCTATCTCACCATCAAGATGGGTGGTCAGATTTTGTATGATTTCAAGTATTCCAAATGTATTAAAATAAATTATTTGGGTAATCAAAGAAATATATCTTTTAATGTATTAATATATATATATCCACATCTAGATGAACACTTCCACTTATTTATTTGTTATTTGGATATATTTCACAAAACAAATCTTGTTCCTCAATATCACATAATTTCAATGATCTTATTGAGATTGAAATATATCATTACAACATAGTGGTAGTTTGAACCACTTGATCAACTACGTCACAAATATATTTATTATATATATTTTAATGACTTGGAGTAACTAAAATATATTCTTCTTAATAATAGAGATATATATTTCCCATATGATTATTCATTTTAATTTTACTATTTATTTTGAACATGGTATAAAATAAATTTTTATATGAAATAGAGAATTATTTTCCAAATATTCACTTCAAAATATGTCGAAAAATAAAATTTATATATCCAAAATAAAAAAATATCAATTACTGATAATGAAATCCAAGGTGAATGGGGATCTAATATAAAATTAAAGGGACTAGTTGTAACATGAAACACTCTTTGGAGTGGGAGATGATGGGGAATAAATTTTTTATTTTTTATCATGATATGTTCCCACCCCTAAATACAATGATATTTTCATATCTATGGTTAAAAATATACTGGTTTTTTTACTTCTCCCCCAAACTAACGGAAAGGCATCATAATGGGGGGGGGGGAGAAAATCACATGGATTATATTTTATGATCATAATGTTTCCACTATCCATGTGAGACATATGATGTGTGGACCATATGTGACCTTCTTCTGAATTATGTGTAGTGCCCAAAATGTAGTGAGACTATTATGGCATGGTTAAAAATTCCTACGGGGGAATTTAACAACCCTAGTTCCAACTATCCCCAAAAAATATTACCGGAGGGTATGAATATATTTCCCTATATCATAATACCAAATCAATATTTTTTCTACCCTTAATATCTATCATATTATCCTCTATAGGGTTACACTATAATGCCTTTGTTTTTCCCTTGGAATCTCAGCCATATGAAAAAGGATTGATATTGGGAGAGGAAACATACATGAATTATATTCTACACCTGTATCTCCCTCATGCCTCGTGTGGGACACAGGTTGTGTGGTACCACATATTTCCTCACTCTGGATGATGTGCAATTCCTTCCACATAGTAGGTCAGTTAGGGCTAGGCCATAAATACCTAAGGGAGCATCGAAGAATCCTAGATTTAACAAGTTTCTCTACATGATAATGTAATATGTTAAACTTATAACTAATTACTTAAATGAATTGAATACTATTTATAGTGATATGGAATTAGTGAGGTGAAATTTTTAAATTTGGATTGGCTCTTGTATCATCTTTTGTAACTTGTAGAGTATTGGGATATGATGGTTACCATGGTTGCTAATTCAAAATTTTAAAAAGATTTGGTGTTTTCTAATAATTTAGATCTTATATTGAATGATGAAATTCATAGGAAGGATATCCTAGAATCCTCCAAAAAATTAATTATCATGGAAGGTAAGTGATATTCTATAACATGAGAAAGTCATTAGAAAATGAACTGAAAGACATTTTTTTGTAGGAGTAGCTTAGTGGACGGTTTTCCCATGTGTCAGAATTGTGGTAAAAAAATTATCCTAATAAAAAATTATAGTGAAATTAGATTCGAATATATAATATATTATTACAAAAGTGTATATAAAAATTCTATATTAGAATAAAATAATTTTATTTTATTGAGTATCACATGTTCACTTGAGTCTTTTATTATAGACTAGAGATACTAATCTATCTCTACATATGAGATAAAATCTATGAGTTGTTATACATTTACAGGATAACATATGTTACACATTATGGATGGTGTATATCTCAATACTTTAGGTAAAATGCTATTTTTATATCTAGATGTGTAATGAATGATTTATAGAGTTATATGAAGTGGAACCCATATTTCGGTAAATGAAGAATATAATTTATATTGTATAATTATATGATAAGAGTTTCTATAAAGATTATTAGATAAAATGTCGAAAATAACATGTTGTTATATGGTTTTATAAATAAGAGTAACATATAATTAATACTAACTAACAGGAGTATCTAATAGTGCATTGGATGTTGGAAATTTAATTTTTCCAATGTTATGACATGACTATTTGTGTCGCATGAGTGAGGGATGATGATACTATCTAATAAGGAAATGATAATGATTATAAATATAGAGTATATACCATTTGATGATTATTTGTTTGTATATTTGATATTTTTCATTATAAATGGCTAGTAACACACCAAATAATATCAATTAAGAGTTTGTGTATATGGATGAATGAGGGACAGCTATAGTTCTTTCAAACATAGTGTTTCTATATCATTTTTTGTTCATTGGGAATAACACATTAATGTTGTGGGTGTTCTGTGTAAAACAATTATGTGTTTTTTAGAAACCATATCCAATGGATATCCATGGTTTTAATGAATACAAAATAAAACTAAAGCGTCTCAGGTATGATAATGGTGTGAATAATGAAAGTAATGAGTTATAGAGGTTCTACTAGTGGAATATTATATAGTTTTAGAATACCATATTATGTAACAAGGAACACAATAAATTCTTGATGAGAATTAATCATACATTTGTAGATAAGTATGGGATAAAAAGGATTTAGATTTGTTTCCCCATGGAGTTATATATATAAGTAGTGAGATATATAGTTTACTTAATACAAAAGAGTCCCTATTATCCACTGATATTTAAGATTCTATAATTATATTCTTCTAGATGGATAGTTGAAAATATCTATCTCATAGACTTCATATCACTCATCAATGTTAATTTTTATTAAAATGAATTGTATAATATATAGGCCAATTCCTTAATTTTTTAATTTGTGGGGGTATAATAATGAAGTGTTTGGTTTTTAACTCTTGAAAAATAAATCATGAAAGGTTTATAAAAGTTAAAATATAATCATAAATGAAGAAATAATATAGAAATATTAAAATATAGAAGACAATATAGATACTATCAATGTATTATTAGATGCTATGTTTGGATTGGGAGTAATTGTAGAAGATATTTATGTTTTAAAAGGATTATGAGACATAGAAATTAAAATAGTAGTAGATCATATGGGGGATGATACAAAATGGGGTAAAAACTTGATACTGTTTCCAAGACTGTAGGTACCAGATTTATTAAAACCTATGTAAGCATGGTTAAGGTTTATGGAAGGTTGAGTTCAAGAAGCTATGGTTTTTGAAAAAAAAATCTATAGATGTAGTTGATGAGGTGTACCAGGATTACTTTCATGTGAAGATATTTAAAATTATATTTAACAATTTTATTATCATGGATGATGGGGAACTTGAGAATCATTAAGTTGTTAACTGATTCAATGTCTTGAAACAACATGAGTTAGCCCCAAAAAATGATATTTTTTTACCCATGTATGGAGAAAAATATAGAGGCTAAAAAAATAGAGTGATTATAATTAAATTTTTTTATCCAATAATGGAATAATAGGATTTTAGATGGTGGTATAAGGAAATTATAGTCAGGAAGGTGTTTTAATAAATGGATGGTTTAAATTTTCCAATGATCTTTTATCAAGTTAATAAACTAAAATCTTCTCAAATTATTCAAAATATAGCTGCAATGGAATAAATTATTAAATTCAATAATTGGATTTTAATACCTATTTTATTCGTATGGAAATATATATAAATAATTTTTCCTCATGAATCTGGAATAATTATTATAGGAAAGAAACAGAATTCATATGTGTAATTTGATGAATATCCTTTATAGATTAAATTATTAACTAAGTAAGTTGAATAAATTTATATATAATTGAATTTAAACTAGGGAATTATTTATAATTTCCCTATATAAAATTCTATGATGATGGGTATTTCATCATTCAACCTCTATATATTTAGGACATTATAATTTACACATTGGTAAAATAAAAGATCATTGACCTTAAAGGTAATTTTCTAAATTTTTTCAGATGAAGGGTCTTGTTCCTGATAAATAAATATTAGGTATATTTATTGTATAAGATATAACTTCTAGAAACATTTCCTTGGATAATTTGAATATATCTAGAAGGTGGTGTAATTATTCGACATTTCTGAGGTGAAACTGGTGACTACACCTGAGGATATACATTTGATGTTGGGAAAAGGGAATGCACAAAGAATCTAAGATGTTGTATATTTCAAAAAAGTTCCATATACATCAAAAATTAAAATATTTATTTACTCCATTGGTTATACATGAAAAAACATTATTCATGCTGTGGTCATTGTTAGTAGGTCCCTAGTGATTCCCATAATACAGAACTATAATGTGGTAAAGTGGATCATCTAATTTTAGAAGGGTTCTAAAAGTTCTTCACAATTATTATAAATTGACGAACTATTGTTGGGGTTTGGAGACACTAAAATTACGAAATATTTTTATACATGAAACAACATCACAGTATTTGTGTTCTCCTTTGATGGGATGACTACGATTTGGATGTAAAACGTAAATTTAATAGTGGCACATTCTATAATGGAAATAGAGTATGTTTCATTAACAATTGTTAGGAAGGAGTTTATTTAGATGATTGTAAATTTTCACAATCTAAAAATGTGTATAGAACTTATAAAATTTGTATATTACACCAAAAATAAAATCAATAAATTTAATAATTATATATTTCATTATTTGACAGTGAACATTCACATTTAGAATCACCTTATTTGGATGTTGTTGGAAAAAATTCTAAGATCTATAGAAGGAGGAAAAATATCTAAATGTAGTTGATAAGAAAATAATAAATATATTACATGATTAATTTATTTAGTATTTTATTTCATTAAAATAGGACAACTAAAAGAATAGTGAGATAACCATTTGGATACAAATAAATTTTGATGGAATGGAAGAGGGTTTGTGGATACTAAATAAGGGGTTAGTGGTAGCGCATGGAAAATTATTCTAAAGGGGGAGATGGCAAGGATTGGAAATAAAAACCATATTAAAAATAAGAAAATAGATATTTGGGATGTAGTGACTTTGGGATTATAACTTCCAAATTATAGAGGTGGATTTTGGAAGCAGCAGTGTCTAACAACGAAAATTTTAGAAGTAGAAAAATAAGATCCCTATTAGGTGATACACAATAAAAACATATCCCTTGAAAATATGAGGGTTGTTGTGTAGATGTGGAAATGAATTTTTAAAAAATTAGCATTAGGATATATAGGAGTCTTTATAAATAATTCATTTTGATAATTTCATAGTAATTTTATAAAAAGAAAACACATAAGTGATGTTAGGGGCCAATCCATATAATTTAACATGAGAGTGTTTCAGAAGTGTGAACTATATACTAGTAGTGCAAGTTAATGTTATAAAAGAATTTAAAAATTTTATCGTATACCCATAAAGACCAGAATTTGTTTAAAATACCTCTCTAATATATAATAAGGTTGTGGAACCTAGTTTCATAAAACTAGACTCTATTATATTAGTAGTGTCAAATCACTTATAAATTTAAAAAGTATCAATCATAGTAATCATCTTCCAAGTATTTTATAAAAAAAATTATAGATTTATAATTATGGTTTTGGAATAATTTATGAGGCATATAAATTTATTATTTCTTCTATTTTATTATATTTATTTTAATAATTGTCTTTTGGAAGCTCTTATTTAGGTTTTCCAGTGTGTACAAATGTAGTGTGGTGAATTAGGTGTTTTCTTATTCATTCTAGTGTATTGAGTTCGTTGGTTTATTTTGATAATTTTTTCCACATTGTAGGTTAAAAAGGAGTAACATGTTGTGGGTTAATTTAAAATTTCAAAATATCTAACACAATATCATTATAATATCGTACAATTATGTCAAGTATTATGTTTCTGTTCAGTGACCCCAATCATCACCATAACACTGTGCCAACCTAAAATGTGTCCCTCATCCATAATGATATTAAATAGTATCCCCAATTATGATTCCAAAAAAATATAGTTTACTATGAAAAAATATATTCGAAAACTCTATTCTGGGTCCAATCCTGGGAACACAAAACCCCAATAGCCTCATCCCCATAGTTAGTGTAAATATTCTTTCCTAATGCGACTATCACCACCTCTAGCATTGTTTAACACTCTCAACATCAATCCAAAAAACACATTGTACATCACTTTATAATAAAATCCATCCAAACATTATTTCGTAATTCCATAAAAGACTAAATCTAAAAAACCAACCCATTCTTGGAGAAATAAATACATTTACACATGATATTATCCTATAGTATCTCATAGTAATATTGGAAAATGCACATAGATTCATTCCTCACAGAAAATAAACAACTATTATAGGGACCCAAACCATTCATACATATACAATAAACATTTTTAATAGTAATATCAATTTCATATCAATAAAATATACTCCACAACCACAATGTAATAGTGTCTTTGGAAACATGGATACATAATCATCTATTAATTAAATGGTATAAATCATTTCCCAATAATTTCATCACAACCAAAAACATTAATAGACATAACATACTTAAAAACATTCTCTCTATCCTAGGGAAGGGAAAAATAATAATGTTTGAGCTCAATTTATCAGTAAGGGTACCCATTAGAGATATTAATCAATTTTAATAATTGATAAACTGATAAAAATAAGGGTATTAGAACATTATATTATAATTTGAAAATCATACCCATCAATTAATATATCATAATCTTGGAGCAATAATTCTTTATGAAATAATCAATATTTCAGAATGATCCATGATAATATTTCATAATCAGAAGACATATGTTTTTTTTCAAATAGATAATTATAGAATACTAGTTCATTAGTTAGGTATTCATACCAAGACTATTATTCAAGTATGGGTTCACTACTAACTCCATCACTTCTATAGCTGAGGATCCCTCTCAAGAAAATTACATTTCAAAAATACCCATTATGAATTGGTTTTACTCCCAAATTTAGTCCTTATTATCTAATGAGATATGTGATGAACTTTACTTGGGTACCCTTCAATATAATACCCGGCCAAAATATACACATAACCAAAGGAAGATCCCAATCCCCATGGGGTGGAGACTAGAACCCAGACATCAAGCAGCAATAAGAGAAAATATTTTCCAAAATTAAAGTAGAAACGATGACATATACAAACAACAGAGAGAAAAAATAGAGGAGACCAACATATTCTATTACTAAAGAAAGAAAGTGGAAAAAATAAAACACAAAAATCGTCAAAAAATCCCAAAGTATAAAACCTGAATCAAAGGAAAAATAAAATATATTAATTATCAGCCTAATTGATAGTGTGGGAAACACCCACAATCTCACCATTAGGCACCCAAAATCAATTGAAACAAACCTCGCTACCTCACTATGGATCCATGCCTCATAAAATGGACTACGCACCACGTAAGGGTTGCTAAGGGTCTGAGATAAATAGGCTTTATAGGATACCAAAAAAGTTTTCAATATAATGTATCTATATAAAAATCTAAAAAATAATCAACTATAAAGAAAACAGGTCATGAAAAATAGTTTAATGGGTTTTTATATCAAAGTCATAGATAAAAATTTAATTTCTAATTTCCCAAGATTTACAAAATAATCTAGCTAAAAATGATTCTAATTACCTCTTATATATCATAGAATTAAAATCATTGTAATGAATGAATCACATTCAATATTAAATCCATGGTAGTATATACAAGAATAGTACAAACAAATGTGGCCAAACTATCCAAAGAATAGATAACATCATTCCATAGATCACTACATGTTAGGATAGATTGAAAAAACATACATAAACATATACAATCACATGAATCAACTATCCAGATACATGCATCAAATCTATATGATAGAGTAATAGTCAATAATGTTTACCCACAAACATGTCTATCATTCCCCTAGGTGAGCATGGTGTGGGAGTAGAGGAACACCCCATGAGTGACCCCCTTGATGAATGGATGAGGCCTATTACCATGAAGTCAACATATGTATCCAAACCTTCCAATTTGATCAATTTTCCAAACAATTACCTCGAAACTATTCTTTGAAAACCATTTCATAAATTCATTTCACAGTAATTTGAAAATACATTTTTGTTTCTACCAAAGAAGTGGAAAATGACCCTTTATAAAAAAAACCCATTTCCTTACACACAAGTCATTAAATCAACCATTCCATTTCATTTATAAAACAATTTACCTAAAGTGGAGAAATAATGTTAATCAAATATTGGATAGAGACAGATCCACCTACTTCTATTTTGGGTTGCACACACCTGAAATCAATCCTTCCATTTCAAAATCAATGAAAAAGGGAAAAATATAATGGAGTAGATATATCAAAATCTACCTAATATATACTCACACATCACACCACAACTAAAAAAGTGGTTATCCTCTAGTGGCATATTAAACAATAGATCTATAAAGGATCAAAAATATTATCATTATAGATTAGAAAATCTAAAAAATGAAACACAATATTTAAAAAATTATAAAAAAAGAAGAATTAGATGAATTACTCCCCTTGAGAAATGTGCCACAACTATAATGGAGGTAAATCATTGAATGAAGTGATCTGGAAGAAGTATAGGTCTCGAAATTTCATGGGAGATATCCTATGTTAATAGGGAAGATACCTTCAACCGAATGAAATAATAAATCAACTATATATTTATTTAAAAAAATGTAATAAATACATGGAATTTAATACCATTTAATGTTATGTAATACAAAACCCCAAAAACGTCAAAAAAACACATTATCACATATTACAAATATGGATTTTTATCATTTTATGATTTGTAATACTTTCAGGCCATGTAATACCATTATTACCTAGTAACATATCACAACATCTTCTTAGAAACCAATAAATGCATAGAATTATTTAAATGGAATATAAAATATTGATGTTGTGTAATAATTATATACGGTGTAGTTGAATGGTAGAAAAAATAATAGATTCGTGAAAAAAAATAAATACTTCCATTGATGTTCAATGAAATTAAGGGGAGATATGATAATACTTTATCAAGTTTGTAACTATACTTTATTAATTGAAACAAACATACATTCTCCCAAATTAGGTCATTATACCCATAAAATTTATTCTATCTTTGGGAGTCCCAAAATTCACCAATATAAATAAGTAAATGAAAGTAGAGAAGAGAAATAAATAAAAGTATATAATAGGATGTCACAAAATCTCCTGCATAAGAAATTAAATCACTGTGAATTTATATGAAAAAATAATTTCTGTGAAAGTGGTGAGTCCATCATTCCATTATCAATAACTTATTCACCCAAGTCTCAAGATAATTTAATCTATATCACCATTACAATCTGACCAAAAAAAAATTAATTCCCATGCAATAAATTCTCTTGAGAGTCAATGATCCCCACTGGATACTCCACAATGGAAATTTTTTGCTCTAAAAAAATATCTTCCCTATTTAGAATGTGATAGGAATCTGCATGGTATTTCCTAAGCTAGGATATGTGGAAAAAATCACTAATTCTTATCAACTGAATTAGAAATTCTAATTTATAATCAACCAACCCAAGAAAATGATTTTCAAAAAATGGTCTAACATATCTAAATTCCAAATTACCCTGATTTCCAATTCGTTAGTGAACTAATAGAGGAGGAACATTAATGAAAACCTAGTCACCAACAGAATGTTTCAAGGGACTATATCATTGATCCACACAATATTTCTTTAGACTCTGAGGTATGAACTGATGTTGATGTATATATTGAATCTTCACAAACATTTAAAAAATGTGTGTCAGACCAACTAAATAATATTTTATATAATCTTCTTGAAATATAGGTGATATTTTTGAGGGACTATCTAAATCATTGAAATGATCCATTCTAATCGATGACTGATAACTGTTGTTATAACAAAACTCAAAAAATCACAGATGGTTATCCCATGCTCTTCTAGAATCCAAGACACATGCCTAAATAATATGATCCAAGATATGAATATCATGGTATATATGACCATCTATCTATATATGGATATCAATACGCAACCCGAAAAATGTCCACATCATCTTTTAGAGACTCCAAAACACCATGATATAATCCTAGGAACCCTTTCTAAAAAATGGACATAAGGAACCCTGATTAACTTCACTATCTTATACACATATATCCTATCGGATCCTCAAATTTAATCATGTATCTAAATAGAATGAAACAATGTAACTTTTTTAACAAATAACTCACCTCCTACATAGTTTACTTCTCATGGAGAGTCTATGGTAATTCATGAATAATGTCTGTGGACACCTCATAAAATTTCCAAACTTTCACATGAAGAGGCTATAGAATACAATAGGGTTTCAGATGATATTAAATTATCTAATAGTAAGTGTAACATTGTGACACAGAATTTGTGATTTCATACATCATACATAGAAACCCAAATAATTTTCTCAAGTAGTAATATATATTCAATTTTCATGGAAGTACATACCACAAAAAACCCATGACATTCAAAAAACTGAGCTCCTCCAAGACACAGAGATGAAAAACCGATCCCCAAAATAGAGAATATAATCATTTGAGAGAGACTAATAAAAAATGATATTCCCACTATATAGGGATTCATAAATTCCTATGAAGTCATCATACTACCTGTAACTCATCAAAATTGACTAATAGAGAGGTGATGATTAACGAACACTATTTAGAAACATACCTAAAACATTATCCAATGCCTCCAGGTGAAACCAAGAGAAGATCTCTTTATGGTTCTTCCCCTCCTTTTATTCTAGAATAACCATTGGTGTTACTTTCCATATGTGAGAATCTGATATGAAATTCCCCTTCTCTAGGGGTTTCGGTGCTATCAAAGTCAAATGTATATAGGTATTCCATCTTCCATATCAATCTTAGAATCAATTAATTTTGGTAAATGATATATATTAGAATCTAATGCTCATAATAGACTATGAAACTCTCCCAAAAAGATAATGCCACTAACACTTAAGCACATGTATAACTGTGATAATATCTAAATCATGAGTAGTGTAATTATTATAATATGGTAAATTATGAAGAGAGTTTTAATCCATCACATGATCATCCTTCAAAATCACAGAACCAAAACCAACACTAAAAGCATAAAAAACCACATACCCATTACTTGGCTCAGGTAAGATCATAATGTGTTCCAATGCCAGATGTAATTTCATCTTGTTGAAGGAAGATTGATAGCTTTCTTCCTATATTTTTTTTAACCTATTGTTGGAATGAATATTATTAGGTTTTTTCCACATTGAGAGTTTTTTAATGAACCGTTGATATGTTTTAACAATACCAAGAATTCCCCAAATCAGAGATAGATTATGTTGTTCTTCCACTGGAATGTAAGACTTTATATTCTCTGGATCAACTGATAATCTATTACTACAAATCATAAGGCCAAAATAATTATTTCTTGGATCTAGAAATTTCATTTAGAAATATTTCTATACAAATAAGGAATCATTTTGATTTAAAAAAACATTAATAGAGCACATGATCATGAATAGATGTCTAATAAACCATAATGTCATCAAACAACACCACTAGAAATGGGTCACGATACTAATGGAAAATCTAATTCATCAATTCCATAAAAAAGATAGTAAAATTAGATAGAAAAAAATTCAATAAATGATATTTTTAATGGACATACATGCTCTAGAATAACATCTTTGGAATATTATTCTCTCAAAATCTGAGATGATGATGACCCAACCGATGATCAATATTAAAAACCCACATTCCACTTTTAATAGATCAAAAGAAACCAACTATAAGGGGAAAGTGATGATTATTACTAACTGGTACTTGTTTTATCTTTTTATTTTCCTCAAAAAATAAGAGTGAACCATCTAAATTATTGGTAAAGATCATAGGGGATATCCATGTTAAAACAATAGGGTGAAAAAAATCGTTTTACCATCAAATTTTCCAACTGAATTTTTAGAACTTTCTGATCAACTAGAGACATATGATAAGTAGGTATCGAAATCAGATAAATACCAAGCAATAAGCTTTTAAAAAACTCTACCTCTATATCTGGATGCAGTCTATAGAAATAGTCTATTAAATCATTAGTAATGTCCCAAAAATTGAAGGAAAATCAATAATAAAATAAATTTCATCAGGAAAAACTATAAAATATACTACAGACACCTGATCTCTGGGTCTTAAGGTCATATAAGTGAAAAACATGGATCCCAGTATCCTTGAAAAACCTATGACCTCTCACTAACAACATGAAATTTGAAATTATGATGATAAAAATCATCCTCATCATAAAGAGATACAAGAAAATACATATCTATAGTGACATCAAGAATATCCAAATTGCGAATAAGGAAATCCCAGAATAATTCCACACCGGCTATTGATATCAAACATTAAACACACTTGGCCCCATAATATTCTCTCAATCTAAGAGGTGTCTTAAACTTCATGGAAAATGACATGATCTCCATTAGAATTTTATGAATATCAACAATGTGGATAGAAATGAACAAGTGGGAATATCCTTTATAAAATAAATAAATTTCTACAATAGATGCAATAAATATGCTACCCCTCACTTTCATTGGTGCCAGATCTACCTCAGCCATAAATTCATCTACCGAATGAAGGTTCTTCACTTTTGGGGCCTATATATGGATCCTAATATTCATTTAAGTGTCTATGTTCACCATATATTCCTATAAATACAATGATCCTAGATCATAATGGGGCATAAAAATATCATGGAAGAAATTTTTCGAATGTCTATAACATTCATAACTATTTCACATCATTGGAGGTGAAGAAAAAGAGCATTGGGTGTGTCCGAACAGGACACACAGATAGCATGTCATCTATAAAATATGACCCATAACTGAAGGTGAATATTATTCCTTCCATTGATAATGACATTCACCACTCCTATGATAATCATTACACTTATTATTTATCCCTTTCATTCCACTATATCTTACACTATGTGGGAGAATAGGGGAATAGTAACTAACCATGTAAGCTATATTGATTTCTTCCATAATGTCCCTATATACCATCTCATTATAGTTTATAATCACTATCATAATTACATGGGATCTTATATTCGATCACAATCCCTTCCAATAGTTTTCAGCCTTCAATTGGTAATTCTTTACTTCCTCTGGTGAAAAAACAAACCAAATTAGAAAACCAATTGGTTATTCCAACACCGAACACTCAAATATCTGGAATGTTAGACAAAAACCACATTCATAAACTACAGTAACATATAATCCCTCAAAATTTTTGTTAGGTCCCTTAAATATAAATGACACACATTTCACCTGGACACACTTATGTGTATCCTAGATGTAAAATATTTTATCGTTATTGTACTTCTTGTCATCCACCTCTTGAGGGTCATTCGTACCCTTGAAAGATGGTGTCTTCTTTCACAAGAACTCTCATAATTTATACATTTCCCTTATAGCTTATATATTTACCTCAATAAAGGTGTTATGGAATTGTAGTAAATTCTAGTTGACTCCACGAGCATCATAATCGATATCCTTGATACAATTCAAGTCTATATGAGTATTCACTTGAGGATTATATACTTCACCCTTATGAGGAACCCATTAAAGTCATTTTACAGGCATAACTTTACACACAACAAATAGAGTAATTGACAAGAAAATAGAATAGTCTTAGATCAAACTAGAAAACCATAATAAAAAAGTGTGATTAAGATCAAGAACTCAATACTAGTGACAAACATCCCAACATCATATGGTAACTTATGTCTCGTCAAAACAATAGCTATCTAGGAACTCACCACCACCAACCTCACAAATCCTGAAAATCATATCTCTAGTCTAACAAAATTCACAAGACAAGAAATCTTGAGTAAATATCACCTTTGATACCAAAATATGGAAAACCAGACCTAGATATCCTCTCATACTAGTACATGACCCAAATCTCCACATACATGAAGGTAATTCCTGATCCCCACGGGTTGCCAACTAGAACCTGGGAATACAAAAATAACCAAAGGGAATGATTTCACCCATAATAATGAAACGATTTTGTTTATATATAAAATTGAGATAAAAAATAGGAGAGATAAAAATATTCCATAATTTAGAGAAGAAAATAGAAATGATAATACTTGAACGAAATCATAAAATAGAATTACCACATTAAAAATTAAAGTAAAACTAAAATAAAAAATTTTCTACTCTATGTGATAGTGTGTGAAACTCTGAATATCTCACTATTATGTACCCAAACTCAGATTACCAAAACCCCACCACCTCAATATATATCATTGACATTATATGCAAAAAAATAAATAAAAAGTTTTATGCACAAACCATGTGGTTCACATGGTTTAAGCTAAATAGGATCGGTAGGATCCCACATTAGTGTTCCATATCATGTCTATATAAAACAACTTGGATAATACTAAAATATAACGAAATCAGCAGATGAAAAATACTAGAATAGTTTCTCTAAAAAATTCATAAGGAATCATTTAATTTCCCATTTTCCTACATTTACAAAACATGATTGGTAAAAATGGTTTCAAAGAATATACAAGGCATCAAAGTAGTCAAATTAAATAAAAACATGTACCACATATTATATAAAATACATTGAATTACGAACAAAAATAGTACTATAAAAAAGTATCTAAATTAGGCAAATCATATGTAACATTATTCTATGGATCACTACATGTTAGGTTAGATTGGACACTTATACCTAATCATACAGAATCATGTACATTATTTATCTTGATATATCGATTGAATAATGAAAATAGTGGAACAACCAAAAAAGTTAACCCCCCAACAGGTCTATCAAGTCCCTGAATTAATGTTCCAAGGGAGCATAGGTAAACCACATGAGTGAAACCTAGGATAAATGGACAAGGAATATTACTACACCTTCCACATAAGTACGAATGGAATCCCATGTGATCTATTTTCAAAACCATTTAGTCAATAGCATGCTTTGAAATCCATTTCATAAATCCCCTTCACAATGAATTGAAAATACAAACTCATTTTACCAAAATAAGGTGAAAACCATATTTTCTTAAAAAAGACATTTATACACACAAAAATAAATAAATAAGTCATTACAATTCATTTATAAAATAATTCTTCAATACGGTAGAGATAAATTTCATCAAATATGGAATATAGATATAAAAACCTTCCTCAAATTCATTTCATATAAGCCCGTAATGAGATCCACAAAAAATAAAGAACCCCAAAAATAAATTAGAGGTCATAGAATCAATACAATAATCTCATTATTGATTCAACAAGAAAAATGTAAAGTGGATCAGACATATCGCAACATACCACAATGAAACATGTACACCACACCACAACAAACACAACAATTAGCCTCAAGAGGAATATCATGAAATAGATCTAGAAATGACTAAGAATAATAACATTAACAATCAATATATCTAAAAAATGAAACATAAACATTATATATCAAGAAAAGGTAATGATTAAGTTTAATTATTACTCATGCAGATAAAAAAACCACAACTGTAATGGACATTAATGTCAAAAAAAGAAATCTGCAAGGAGTAGAGGTCTCCAAAATCTCCTAAGAGAGATCCAAGGTTAAGAGGGAAGAGACCTATAGAGAAATGAAATTATATATCCATCATGTAGTTCCGTTAAAATAAAAGACCAAGGAATTAAAAATAAGGTAATCCCATTTCATATCATGTAATCCTTAAAACCCAAAAAACCAAAAAAACATCTCTTCAAAATAAAATCTACATTTTTACTATTTCACACAATGTAGTATTTTAACGGTAGGTAAAACCATAATAACCTAAACCAAACACATGACATAGTCCCATTTTCCAATACACATTGTTAATAATTTTCTCAATATATATAATTCACCTTGTGTAATTCCCTAATGAATGAAAAAAACGGATTCATTACCAAAATTAAAACCTCCACTAAAGTTATACGAACTTGGGGAGAACATTGAAAAGACTTTAAACTTTTTATAATCAAACTACATTAATTCAAAAAATACCCATACCTGATCATTAGGTTAATTCCCCATGAAATCCCCGCATCCTTGGTAGTCCTAAAATTAAACTAATTGAAGATGGAATGAAAAGTAGAGAATAGAAATTCATAAAAGTGGGAAATGAGATATTATAAGATATCCATTTTCCCAAATTAATTAGAGGTATATATAATTTGTGCCCCACCCATGGCAAAAAAAAACCTTATATATGTGTTATATAATATCATAAAACATTTATAATATCATCAAATGATAACCCATGTAAAGGACAAATGATTTATAAAAATTTCATCATCTTAATAGTAAACCCTAAATAGAATGAATAAATATGGTAACATTGGATCATATCCCTAGAAGATAATAAGAATTATCAAATCATATTATTTTTGATAACAATACCTTTTTGAAATTAATAGATCATTTCCTGTTGAAAATACTATTTGAATTTGATGAAACTAATTTAGAATATATAAACATCCAAATATATTATATAAAAAAATAATTTTAAAAGAAAAAGTAAATTATAATAAAAATGTTAATTAAAACTATATTGATGTTGGTGGGGAATAAATATCATGGATTGTATGTAAAAATACAACTTCCCTTCACATTTTTGGAAAAAATTAAAATGTTCCACATTTGGAAAATGTTAATAATATTATTCTGAAACATTAGAAAATAATATTAAATATATTAAAAACATATTAAAATATCTATTCAATAATATTGAAAAAAAATCCTGGAAAAATCTAAATAATATATGGAAATGTAAGGAAAGATTCCATATGGATGAGAAAAAATTATAGTTTTCTTTAAAATCATTCATTTGTTATCATGAGTGAAAAAAAGATGAAAATAAAAGGAACAAATTTAAAATATATAGATAATCATAGGGGAAAACAATACATAACGATTGGGAGATAGATATCATATAATTTCATAATTGTAAAACCATATCATAAATATTTTTATAAAAAATGAGATCATAATATACAACCCTAACTTAAATTATATCTCTCTTCATAATCACTCTAAACAATAATATAATATATTTAAATATAATATAATTATATTACAGAACCATAATCATACATATAATATAATAATTTTTACATATAAAATATTATCAACCACTCATTAACAATCATTCATTACCATGATCATTTCAAGTGTTAACAACATTCTTTTTTATGAATGATTTCATTCCATAGATATGGTCCTTGAAAATTGATCATTGTTATATCATATCTATAACTTCAATAATTATATAATTATAATATATATATATATATATATATATATATTAATTATATAAATTTTTATAAACATTAATATAATGTGGTGATGATAAATGAATGACATCGTTATATAGGGACAGTGGTCTGTACATACACATGAGTGATGTTTCCATTTTGTATTGATTTAATGAAAAATATATAAATAATAATTCACCATTAAAAAATTATTATCGTATTATAAATCTCATATATATACATTTTTTTAACAAAATAAAAATCAAATAAATATGGGGATAGAAATCAAATAATATCATTATGTGGAGGAGTTAGTATACATATACGCATGAGCGATCCTTTCATCAACTATTTGATGGAGGAGATATGGAAAAAATTTATAATATAATTAAAATAACAAATCATTATATTTATAATAATATATTAATTTGTGAGTATATGAATAATACACGTTTATATGAAGTCTAAAAAGAAATAAAATTAATAGAGCATGGTTAAGAACATTACAAAATATTTCAGAGACATCCTTTATCATATCCCTTACACCATGAAGGGTTGGTATTAGTAGAATAAAAAAATCTCTAGAATCAATGTAAAGAATGTAGTAATTTTTTGGATTAGGTGTTTCATAGAGTAAGGCTCAGATGGGGTGACTAAGGGAGTAGAATAGGTAACCCTTTATAAGTGAGGGGGGCACACATGGAATTTCAAAAATCATATCAATGATATATTGTACATTTTGTGGGAATTTGGATAAAAATAGAATAATATTTTAAGGTAGGATAATATAAGGTTGAAATACCTCCAACCAAATAAAATTTTATAGGATTGGGTGGTAATATTACCCCTGTCTCTGGTTTAAACCTACTTGTAAACCCTTTTAAACCATAATCATTGAAGAAAAGTTTTATTATTTATAATATAAACTCTAGAAAAATCTGTTGAAACTATTATATTATATAAATTTTTCTGATTAATAAAATTGAATCCAATTTATAATATTAAATTTATATAATTTCTATAATTTAAATTAAAATCGGCACCAAAATCACACAAAAACACATTTTTGAAAAATGAATTTTTACAATAAACCATATTAAAAATAGATTATTTACCTTATAAAACCAGTTAAATAACTGTTAAAATAGTACACTAAATTTGAAATCTATATATTAATAAGAAACATTAATAATTATATTATAAAGAAATTATTAATATTGTAAAACATTATGGGTATGAAATCAGTTTTGGAAAAAAATGTATCTAGGACTAATAAATGAACTTATACCCAAATAAAGTAAGATTATGGTTCATATGAAAATATTTATTTTATTTATAAATTATTTTTAATTAATTTAAATTAAAAAAACATAAAAATATAATGGTAATTTTACTTTAAAAAATGTGAGTAATTATAAAAATCGGTAATTTTCATAATTTTCCGAAAAATAAGTATATGTAAAAAATAATAAAAATCACCATAAGATAATATGGAAATAATGATTAGAAAAATTTGAAAAAAAATCATCAAATAATATTTTTATAATTTTAGAATTTAATTATAATTTTCATGTTTAAAAATGTCGTAAATATCATTTTTATTGAAAACAGAATTTTGAGGCGTGAAATAGAATTACTAAAAATTGAGTACATATTAATTATGAATTAATAAATAAATATTCATTATATAAAACCATTTTAAAAATTTATTATAATGAGTTTATTACTATTAATACCTTCCAATTTAATGTCTAGTTTCTAATGGTCTACTATATCACGATTCATATAGACTTATTGTTGCGTGTAAGGTATTATATCGAATACTTAAACTTTATTTCAAAGTAAATACATATAATGTTTATTGTTATACAATATAACCCAATTAAAATGTATATTTTCCTCAAAATTAATTCAATTATATATAATAAAATGATTATATCATTGCATCATCACATCCCTATGTTCCCAAGAAACTTGATCATTTTTATAATTCCTCCAAAAAAATTTAAACATGTTAGTAGTAATGTTACATTGAAATTTATATCAATGATCGAGTATTTATACTGGTTTCTTTTCATAAAAATAATAATGATCAAGTGGTATAACCTATGTGTTTAGCATATGTGAAAGATCAGGTATGTACTTCTTTAGGATAGATATGTGAAAGACATCATGAACATTAAAGAGGTTGGGTGGGATTCCCAATAGATATGTTATAGTACCTACTCATTATTGTATATAAAATGTACAAATAAACCTAGGGATTAGATTTACCTTCCTTTCTAATCTCATAAAATTTTTCTATGGAGTGATTCATAGGAAAACCTTCTCACCAACTCTGACTTTTAGATCTCATCAATGATTGTCAATATATCCTTTCTATATTCTCTATGATTAACTGAAGTTATTTAATTGAATTTTACCTTTTATTCTGTTTAAAAATATATATTATGTCACAATAGCTTTCTTTATGTTACATTATCTATGTATTTTGGATTTATACACTTATTTCCATATAGGGTTTCATAAAAATCCATCAGAATGATTAAGTGAAAGATATTGTTGTATGAAAACTTTACTAGAGGAAGGTGTTGATGCAAAGTACCTTTGGAATATAGGGAAGTAGATCAAAAAATATCCCCCATGGTTTTAATGGTCCTCTTAGTCTAACCATTTGTATGAGGATGAAAAATAATTTTCAAACATAACTCAATATCTAGATACTTTTAAGGTATTATCTGAAACATTAAGGTAAACCATAGGTCCCAATCAGATATAATTTAATGTGGCATTCCATATAACCAAACAACTTAATGTATATCATATAAAGGCATTGAATAAATAAACATTCTTTAACAATAATTAATTGTTTTATCTTTTTAAGGCGATCGACTATAACCAAAATAGTATTATTCCCTTTAAATTTTTTATGGAGTATAATGATGAAATTCATGATGATGTTCTAACATTTCCATTAGGTTATTTTTAATGGTTGTAACATACCATTTAGAATATATTAATCATCCTTTATATGATGATATACCAAGAATCATGACACATTCTTTGAAATATCTCTCTTCATGTTTTCCCATTAGAAATATTATTTCAGATCTCTAATCATATTTATACTTTAAGGATTAGTAGTGAAATATGTGATATGGGATTCTTCTAATAGTACATTCTATAGGTATGATATTTAAGGGATATATACATAGTTCATGGTCCATATAATTCCATCATAATCAATGTTGGACTCTAGAACACATATCACATTCTTTTGTAGCTCCACACACCCCTTCTACAACTCTTTATACATTACATGCATATATGGTTGAACACTAATTTGAGAAAGATAATATTTTTTCCAACCAATCATGATTCCAATGTTAATACTTCAAAGATACATAAATATTTTTTCCTTTTTTATCCTCATAATAGACCAGATTGTTTGATCCTTAGAACATAATGTAAAATCCACTTTTTTTTCCACTGATAGTAATGTATTAAATTGTCTTAATCAATAATGAAATCCCATCATATTCATTGGAATATATTCAAGAAATTTTGTGTAAATATATAATCTAAATTTTTATGATCATTATAGATGTCACCTCGTTCTCCATAATGATATTTCCTTTATATATTTCATGAAAATATTTCCATTTCTAAATCCAAATCAAGACTAAGGTGATTTCTCTCCTGAACATTAAATTGGCATGAGGAACCAATTATCAATATATTAGTGTGTTTAAGAACACACCCCAACCCATTTTATGATTCATCACTCTAAATCACAATCTATTTTCTACCTCATGTTACTATGGGCATATATACACTAAAAAAGCTTCACTTAAATTATTTGAAATTTTATTCATATTCATTATTCTAAAGGAATTTAAATCCCTTCAGACATAAGTTCATGGGTGAAACAAATAGCATCTAGAAACCCATAAAAATGATTGATAACAACAAACTAATCCAAAATATAGAGATTCAAATCCAAATAGTTGGTCTGGTCCAATGCTAAATATCTTCTATCTTTTATGTATCCACTAATACACTATCATTTGAGATTATATAACACATAATTAAAACATTCTATAGAAAAGATTCGATCTTGTTAAATTTTGAATACAAATTATCCATATTAAGGGTATTCAGAAAAACCCTAAGTTGGTTTTCATTATATTACTTTCTCTTTGAATATATTATAATATCCTATATAAAGGATGACATATTCTTTTGAAGGTAATTTCAAAATAAACTATTCATTAAATCCATAAATATAGCGCGTTAATTATTATGACCAAATGGAATCAATATAAATTACTTATGATTACACCCTGATCAAAAGGATATATTGGGTATGTATTAATTATTTATACTCAATTAATAATATCCATTCTATATAATAAAAATGGGAAAATATTTATCTAGACATAACTAAGAAAAAAATCATCAATACTGGGCGTATAATTCTTATTATTCATAATGATATTTTAAGTTCATAATAATCAATAAAAATTCACATTGATCAAACTTTTTTCTTACTCAAAAGAATAATTAAACCCCATGATGATGCACATGACTGAGTAAGTTCATAATCAAGATTCTCCTCATGTTGATTCTATAATTATTTCAACTCAATTGAGGACATTCTATAGAGAGTCATTGAAATAGTTTTAGCACCAAGTATGTGTTCTATTGAAAACTAAACATAATGATTAATAGGAATACAATTTAACTCTCCCATTAACACATTAACAAAATCCTTTACAATAGAAACATATTTTATGTGAAATTTATCTAAAAAAATATGAGATTAATTCCCCCATAAAATAGGAATCATGACCCATGAAGAAGATGTAATGTCCAAAAGGAGTTCATATTTGTCCCTTCAATGTAATAAAATGATATATTTTATTATAATATCAAATGATACATCTATTATTTAGTAACTAATATGTTATTTGTATAAATAAATATAATCTATGCCTAAAATCACATAAAATTAATATAGAAGAATAATAACAGGATTTACATGGATAAAATTCCCAGAAATGTCATATGGGTTATATTCATACACATGATATGAAATCATTTTAACATTATATGTTTTTAGTAAAATATAATTTCTAATAATTGTGGTTATAATGTGATACCCTTATAAAATTATTCATATATAAAAGAGGGGGTAAAACTAGAATAAAATAAGATTTTATTATTTCTAGTGTGTTTGTTATGTATACCTTTTACCATATAATTATCATACCCCCATTGATGATAGTGGTCAATTGAGATATCCTTTTTACCAACTATTAAGAGGTTACTAGGGTCGATTATCATCATTAAACCTTGGTTTCTTGCACACGTTATCATAATTTCTACACCCCTTGTAATTATATGATTGTATTTAGGGCGGTTCAATCTATATATATTTATCTCCCTTTTAATTATTAGCTACTTTTTTCCCATTACATTAATATTAGATTCCATGTTAGCCATATTTACCCCACTTAAAACATTTACCATCCCCATTAGGACAATTCCCTATAGGATTACTTCCACCCATCTAGAATAAATAAATACTCATATACTTCCCTCCAAGTTTTTCATTTCTAAATAATACTTTGAATGTGATCTTTTTTTTCACATCAAAATCGTGAGATTTATGGGTGACACTAATCTCCATTTAAACCTTGTTAGCACATGTAATGATTTCAAAATAGCAACTTCTATCTCTTATGGATAATACCTTTTATAGAGATGGTTTTAATACACTGAATAATTAATCAATATTACATTATAGTTTTATAATTATACTAGATTCATACCTCACATGTCTGGTAATATTTATATCACAGGTAACAAGGGTTTCCTCACCCTTCTACATAATATCAATTAATTATTTCTCCATCTTTATATGTATAGTTTTGTGAATGTAATTGTTAGAAAATAATCTCTCAATCTCACCCAATTCCATTGAGATAATTTTTTTGTTGCATCAAATTATTGAAAACATTCAATAATTAATATTCTTCACTTTCCAAACGATAAAAAGATAAGATAACATTTTAATGTTTTGAGAACTGAGGAGTAGAAAATATATAGTTAGTGGTACTGATCCCTTCGTCAGAAATGGTTGTCTCTACAAATACCCAAATAAAGAGTTACATTTTTTATAAAGGTATCTATAACATCCAATTCTCAATATTTTAGCTATGTATTTAACCTCATAATTATTTTCATTTTTCAATGTCTATATTAGGCTAAGATGGAATTGAGAGGATATATATAATGGTGAGGTCATAGATTATTTGGACTCTCCGTTTTAACTGGTTGACTCTACAGGATGCAGGAGTATTTCACTCCATACAACATGGTTACACGATGTGTAATGGTTGCTGGGTGTAATCCATGAATGGGATTTACTCTATGAAAGGATTCATGATGCGATTAATGTTTAATCTTTATATGTTAATTTAAAATCTAATTTTTAATTATTAGTGATGGATTTTTTGATATACATGAACACTTTAGTTTTCACGACGTGTAAAGGTGTTATATGTCATGTAATTCCTTGAATAAGGAATTTTTAGTTTTCCATTCGAGTGTTGGGTTCCCATTCAACAACCTATTCTCCTTTTCTCTAGAACCAATGTTTCTATCTGGTTATTTTTGGAGACACCATTCCTTCTGGATCGATCTTTTCGATGTTCGATCATCATTGTAGTTGTGGTGAATCTCTCAAATTGAGTGGATTTTCTAATTATTCATTTCCATTGATCAAGGTAACTACCATGGGTATTGTTATTAGATTCCTTGGTCTAAAATTGGAATTTATTTATGACTTCCTCTAAATTTGACATTCAATCTTGTTCTGATGGTCATTCCATTATTGGTTACGGTGTGGAGGTTTTTTGTTTATGAGCTATGTGAAATTCCTTCTTTCCACCAAACTACTTTTTCTAAATTTATTCTATCATAATATGTTGATTGGATTCCATACCCTACATAGACTTTGATGGGTTTTTGTTGTGGTTGGATTCCACTGTGAGCATGTGCGACCCAAATTTTGAGGTAGGTGGTTCCATCTATACGTTATGTTTGATAAACCATAATATTACTTTTTTATAAATGTATTTTAAAATAAATTGGTATGAAATTGGAATGACTGTTTTTTTTTACAATGAGATTTTTAATAAAAGTTGGTTTTCCACAGTTTTTTATAAATTGAATGAAAATGGGTTTTTTAAAGAATAGAATGATTTTTGAAACAGAAGATGTTATGGTTACCCTATTAGATATTGAATTTCATAATTGTTTTTAAATGGTTTTCAAAACATAATGATTATTATGTAGTGGAGGGAATGGGTTACCTTGGGTATTAGGTGAAAGGTTTATCTTAAGGCCATCATCCATTGTATGAGTCCACTTTCTGGGTGTTCCTCTTGTCCTAGAGTATATATTATTAGATTTAGATAAATATATTATATTGGGATTATACACATTGTAGTGTTTCCCTATCCCTGGAGTGTATAAAACTAGATTCAGGTACCATAGTGCACTGATCATATATTCTTTGGTATGCATAGTCTACTACTTGACCTGTTTTATTCCATTGTGTTATGATTCCTATGCTACTACTGTTATTCTGTATTGCATTGACTTGTACTACTTTATCCCTTATATTCATGTTGATTACTGTGAAATATAATATGGGAAATTCTCATTGAAATTGATATACATCATTTTTTTGAATTATTATAAATACGAAAAGTTTACAATTTTTTTAAAAAACAAGTAGCAATGATTAATTAATGATAAGTAAAAAGATTAAAAAAGTCAAAAGGTAGGAAATTTACATCTGTCTCTTTGAAAAATACTGAGAAGAACACCTATGATTCTGGATATATAAGTACAAGAGTATTCATAGATCCCCATGTTTGCAATGCTATTATCAAGAAGGTTGGCCTCATGATAGACATGAGTTATGATGTATAGCTTTGATGGAAGGATGTTGAGGCATTAAATCCATTTGGGTGCGAGTCTCTAATAAATATGAATCTTCCACATTTTGACTACTTGAATAATTGTGGATTATTCGCTTTTAAACCATATTATATTCAAATTTATTTGTTGATCTACATCCACTACGCTAATAAGAGCCATCATTTATTCTTCTAGAGAAGTGCCTTGTCTACAAGGTCCAAATATACCTTCTAAGAAATCACTACTATGGTCCTTGAAATGAATACCATATCCATCAGGTCTTGGGTTGCCTTGTGAAGCTTCGACCATGTTTAATTTGATCCATCCTCCAAAAGGATGAGTCCAGAAGACGTCAATGGTGCATAGTGGTTTAGGATAATTACCTTGTAGTTTCAATTTCCAGAAGACAACAAAGTCTCTAATTGAGTTATCACAGTGCACATCATAGAAGTTGTTTTCCAATTGTGTCACCAAAAATATCTTTGAGAGATCAGAGTTGTAATCAAAAGTGGAATTTTTATGTCAGAATTTATTCTTTATCATACAAATTGTGTATATGGTTTCCAAAAAAGCTACTAGGAAGAGTATGCAAATCTGTTTCAAGAGAGGTATTTCTGAAATGAATAGGAGAAAGACCATAATATTCATGGACTTGAAGTAGATGAAATTCAAAGAGATTGATGACCTAGGTCTAGAGGGATGGAGTCGTCTTGAAGTACAGAAATAATTGAGCAATATCATCCTGGTGATAATGACATAGTGAACACCAAGAGAATAAAGTGATGACCACTTTCTGCAGATTATTGTCGATTGGAAGGTTTCCGAGTTGGAGGGGCTATAGAAGTGTAAATTCGGATGGTTTAAGAAACTTTTTGTGACAGTTCAGAAATCTAGACCTATTTCATGGCAGCAGATGATTATAAAATAGTTTGGAATATAGAATTTCATTTTTGTTCGGTTCCCATGTAACTAGATCTTCAGTTTTTAGGAATTCATAATCAGAGACTTTAACAACAAGCTAATGTGGCAGAATATTGATCTACTGAAGCTGCATTTCTATGGAAGCATTATAGTCTATATCAATATCTGTGATATCTACATTGTCAATCAAAGGAGAGCTTGTCCAATTTTCCTTCATGAATTTCATAGAGTAATTAGAACTGAAAAAATAGTGTGATCACATATTAATGTTTTGGAGGATCTTTTTAAGGCTTGAATAGACTGGGGATTGCATATAACTCATCTTCTCTTCAAGCAGTTTTCTTAGAATGTTATCTCTGAGGAAACCAAGGGAGTGATATTTTTCATTGACCAACATCCAAATAAGATGATCATGAAGGGATGTATTGAAAAGATCAATGTTTTTGAGGCCCAATCCCCCCATAACCTGTAGTTAAAAAACATTTTTTCCAAATTTGAGTGATAAAATTACATTCCAGAATGCGACCACTCCAGACTAAATTCCCTAGAAAATAATTGATTGTTTTGATGATGGATAAAGCCTAAAAATACACCATAAAGAAGTAAACCAATTTTGAAACAATCACATTCCTGAAAAGACAAATCCTTCCTGCCATTGATAGTGATTTACCTTTACAATTAGAGGGGTTTATTCTAACCCCACTCACCACATCAGTAAATAGGAAGATCGAGGTCTTACTAGGAATATAAGGACCCCAAGGTAATTGAAAGCCAGAGACTCCTCCCTTATTATAAGATCTTGCATCATGCAGTGTTTCCTAGGTGCAAAAAATATTTTTCCTAAAATAAATGAAAGACATTCTCCAGTTATATTCATATATAGAGACCTTTCCATAATGAAGGACTGCTTTCTTAATGTGTTGAATTTTCCTTCTATCCCCCTAGTTGAAGATAATAATATAATTAGAAAAATGTAAGCGAGAGGTGAATAAATACCCTTGGATGCTTTAATTGATTAGAATTTTCCTTGTCAACACTGTGGGTAATGAGTCTACTTAGATTGTACTCTACAATAGAAAAAATAATGCTAGATAGAGGTTCTCCCTACCTCACACCTATTTATCACATTAAATAACCTTTCGGTGACCCGTTAATAAGAATGGAGATGTGAGAAGAGCGGAACAACATAAAAGTCCACTATATAAATGTTCAATGAAAGAAAACTCTTTCAAAATTTGACTAATAAAACTCCAGTAAATGGTGTCGTAGGCATTCATGATATCTATAATAAGAAAAATGTTCCCTCCTCTTGTATTTTTCTCAAGATGATTAGTGAATTCAGAGGAATAAAGAATATAGTCTTGTGTCCTCCTTCCTCTGACCTATCTATACTGGTGCCAAGAGATTATTTTATCATAGATCTATGTTATCTGATTGGCCAAATTTTGGTAATGAACTTATGTATAGTATTTATCCAAGAAACTATCATGAATTTACCGATGTCACCTGCATTATCATCCTTAGGTATTAAAAAAATTAATTTAGAATTGAGGCAATGAATGTGTGATCCATTAGTAAAAAAATGCCTCACAAATTTTCAAACATAATATTGAATGTCATCCCAATAAAATTGAAAGAAGTGATTGATGAATTCATCTATTCCTAGTGATCCTCCTTTTTTGATTCCTGGCACTGCATCCCTGATTTCATTATCCATAGTTATCTATGTGAGGGGGTTTTATCAGCTTCAGTGACAAGTTTTTGCCTCAAACCGTCCATTAATTGTCCAGTTCAACAAGGTCCATTGAAGATGGTTTTATAGAAGGAGACAATATGATATGAGAGACTTTGTATGTCATGTAGGATAACATCCCAATCCATTAAGAGTTATATAGGTCTACTAGGCCTTTTGGATCTTTGAAATGCATTGTAGAATTTGGTATTTCTATCTCTATCTGTAAGTGACTGAACTTTGAATAGATCTTTATTAATCATGACCCTATGCAAAATTTGGTTATTCATATCTGAATAAACTTTAGCTTCTTTCTCATCAACACTAGAGAAATCATAGGTGGACTTCGATTTTAGTATTTCATGTAATGGGTTTTCGAGAGAATCAATTTTCTGATCAAGTGTCCTAAACCCTCTCTTACTCTAGTACTTCATTTTTAGTTTGATAGTTCGCATCTTGAGGATACAAGCTAACAGATTTTTGTTGTAATCATCAGTGTCCCAAGTGTCATAGAATAGTTGGGTGCATTTTGGAATAGTTGTCCATGCATTGTTAAACCAAAATGGGAGAGTATGTCTCTAACTTATCTCAATAATGTTTGTCATAATTGGATGATGAACTGATTTATGCCTCACTAGAGTGACACATGAGATGGTTTTCCATCTATCAAGAATGTTCTAATTAAAAAAGTCAGGATCAATCCTTCTAGATCTCTTGATGTTCAAATATTTTCGGTACCAAATGTACTTGGTCCCCATCAGATTGATTTCAGTTTGGTTTTACTCATCGATAAAGGATCTGGAATCATTCAGGGATAATACACCAGAAGCATTCCCAAGATATTCATCTATATGGAGGACATCATTGAAGACCCCATTATCACCCAAGCATTAGAGATGGAAGTGGACAAATTCAAGAAGTGTTTCCAGATAGATCTTGTATTTGAACAGTTGTTAGAGGCTTAGACCATAGAGTATATAATACTGTGGCTGGATTTATTAAACCGTCAGGTGATGAAATGATTGTCCAACGAGGTAATAATAGGATTATTAACGCTACTATGTACAAAAAGAAATAATATGTCTCCATAATTATCCTATAAATATCTAAATAGTGATTATTGATATACAATAAGAGTGGATATAGTGCCTGATCCTTTTGTTTTTGGTTCATAAATCCAATTAATATCATGTAAATATTTACCCCCACAAGTCTAAGATAACATAGAGTTCTAGGATTTGATAATCCCTGACAGTTCCAAAATATTATCCTCATTATGATTTCTTTGGGGGGGGGGGGTACGACCCCCCGTTTTTTATGTTTCTAAAACACTATTACTTCCAGATCTTCTCAGTTATGTATTTTGGGAAGCATCAATAGATAGTGTCTACCTTAGGGTAGCTGCAGTGTAATTTGGAATAGAATGATCAGCTGTATATTTGATTTCTATTTTAGAGTGTGTATCTATAATCTGCTGTGAATTTCCACGTAGGATCAGTGCATTCTCTATCATCCATGGAGAATTTGTACTGTCAATTATGTCTGTAGTGTCTTTATCTAACTCCTCCATAATATTTTCACTAATTAACTCCATAGTGAACTAATCATATATTGTGTTAAGAACCTGTTGAAAAATGTCTTCTGAGAACACCTATTGTTCAGAGAGGTCATCCTATTTAGGTAAACCTCCAATTTTATGGGCTTCATTGAGGCAAACCTACTCTTCTTTATGAATTTTTATATAATACATATTTAATACTTATCATTAAATGTTTTATTTTATATTATAATATAGTAATTATTGTACAGAGACATGCCATAGATCTCCTAGGCGGGATCCTATAAATCCTATTAGCTCACACCCTACACACCTCTTAAGAGATGTATAGACATATGTATCTCTTATAGTGCAGGGAAAGGGAAGGTTCCATAGTTAGGTGGTGAGGTTTCTTGTTAGGTGAGTTGGGTATCTATTAGTGGGATTGTTGGAGTTAGTCCACACCGTCA
Source organism: Viscum album (assembly GCA_963277665.1). NCBI lineage: Eukaryota > Viridiplantae > Streptophyta > Magnoliopsida > Santalales > Viscaceae > Viscum > Viscum album. The sequence continues at coordinate 2,127,054,239 of OY728140.1, forward strand.
CATAGAGTAGATTTCTTGTTTCGGCCCTTTATAGTTCCACTTTTTATCTTTGAGTATTGGATACTTTTAGTGTCGTTTTTTTCTAATATTTTATTAAAAATATGGGATATATTTTATTATATTTATGACATACCTTCTTTCTTCATGTGTATATATATCATGTGTTTGTTCTTGTTGGGTGAAATCATTCACTCTGTTTTGTTGTCCAATGCCTAGGTGCTTGTCACCAGCCAGTGGGGATCAGAAATGCCCTTAGAGTAGGTGCTTGTTTCGGTCAGGTGCTCGGTTTGAGGGTAACCCGATATGGTTCATTATAATTTGGTATTAGATGAGTTATGCTCCCATGAGTCCTTGTTTTGAGATGTCTTTTAGTCTAGCGATAGGATTTTCGAGTCATGAGTAGTATGTTGTGATATGTGCCTGACCATCTCTTATAGTGAAAAGACTCAATATTCCTTGGTATGTTGGGATATGTGTATCTATTCTTTGGTTTTTTATTATATCTTAGTTCCTTCTTATTGTTTTGTTGGTTTTAACTGAGAATTTTTCTATTATTCGATCATTCTTATGCTTCATTGTGCAATTATAGGTCTCTAAGATGTATTCCAAGAGTTACTTGGAAGTGGAAGTTGATTCTCCTCAAAGGAATCCACTAATAGATTCGAATCTATTGGAGAATATCATATGAGTAGTTCGTGATATTTATCAGGTTGTACCAAAAGATCATAATCTAGATGTTGAGGTAGTTCCAAGAGTTAGAGGAGGGAGAGAGATCATGAGAATTATTATGTGAGAAGCCACTATTATGTAATGGAACAAATGATAATAATGAGGTAGAAGACTAGGTATAGAGGATTGATCAAATCGTTAAAAACCTGGAGACACCTATGAATATCATTGTGAAGTTTTAAGCATTTCAGAATGAGGGTTCAAGTAAGTGACAGCTGCATTCTATAGTCTAGGAAGACAGACACATGGACTTGGATGGGAAGGGTTTCAAAAACCTATTCTACCAGAAATTTTTAGAAGAGTCCCTAATGATGGAGTAGTATATAGAGTTCATATCCTTTAAATATAAAGAGGGTTAGGTGTCAAAATACACCAATAATTTTTCTAAGATGGTCCATTTTTCTCTATATGGGTTAAAGAATTACCACCTGAAGGCCCAGATGTACCTGTGGGGTTTGCAACCGCATATCAGATCACAAATATTTATATTGAAACATTTTACCTATATAGAGATGGTATACATAGCTATGAAAGATGAAAAATATATGATGGACATAGTTGGTTTTCCGACCTCTTATCTTCCATCTAGTTGCAGTTTCAGTGGAGTGAATTGGAAGAAAAGGAAGTGGTAGGTTCATCACCGAAGTGGTGGAGGCGGGTCTCACCAATGAGCCTCCTCCACACCTTGTACTACAACCAGCAGTGTGCCCTTGACTTGGTATCAGTGTTTTAATATTAGACATAACATATGTTATTTTCATATACAAGTGAAGATGTTCAATAATTTTGGATGTGTTGTTCATTTACAATGATTACTTGAGGCTATGACTACACCTCATTATAGATAGGGTTTGTCGACTCCAAATGATACTGTAGTGTAGTTATAATATTCATAGACAATAGGGATCCTAATATAGGCCTAGGGAGTTAAGCACATTCATGTAGTAGATGAGTTACAAGTTGAAGTTTAGTAAGGTCCAACAATAGTGAGAGGTACTATCCTTATTGCATATTACATAGAAATAACTTTAATTGACATTGGTGCCTCCCACTCATTTATATCTGCAATTTTTTTTATATTCTTAAACATCAAAAGGAAATTATGTACATTATAATGGGGTTAAAGATACCGTTTAGTTAGAGAATAGAGTAGGGTTTATAATTTTATTGGTGATCTTTAATGATTGTTGATATTGAGTAAGTCTGGTATTTTCTCATTCTTGATTGGGATCAATTTGACATTATCATCTGTATGGACTGTATTAACACTCACTGAGATGAGGTTTATTTTTATCATTAGTGTGCTTAATTTATTCCTACTGATGGGAGATCTCATGTGTTTCAAGGAGAGTGTGGGGAGAGGTCTTGTCATGCAGGACCTTCCCGCCCAGAGATCCGGAGTTTTTTTATTACTTTTATGAGTGATCCTGGAGACATCTATTCCATTTTCAATCTTATGGTTTTTTGGATCTTTTCTAATGTTTTCCAACATAACTTATATGGTATTTCTCAAGAGATATGTAGAGTTTACCATTGACCTGGTGCCAAGTGCGGAACTGTTATTCATACCCTCTTATTGTATAGAACTAGCAGAGATGAAAGAGCTCAAGATTCAGTTTGGTGATATATTGGAAAAATGTTTCCTCCAAACTAGAATTCTTCCTGAGGTATCCCCTATTTTCTATTCCAAGAAGTAAGATGATTCACATTTATTGTGTGTGGACTATAAAAATATGAATCAGTTAAAAGTTAATAAAAATAACCTTTGCCTCATGTAGATGATTTGTTTGATTAGTTAAAGGGTGTGAAGTGGATTTCAAATATTGATATTCATTTAGGTGATCATTAGCTCAGAGTTCAAGATACTGATATAAAGTAGACAAATTTCAGGAGCAATAATAACCATGATTAATATTATCTGATTAATTTTGTTCTAAATAACACTGATGTAGTTTTTATAGTTTTTATGAATCATATATTCCATTAATATCTTAACAATTTTGGGTAGATTTCATGGATGATATTATAGTCTATTTGAAATATGATCATGAGCATCAGGACCATTTGAGTTTTTCTTATAAATATTGATAAGTCTCCATTTGAATGGAAGACTTTTAAAATATAGTTTCTATATTCAATAATTTTTGTTCATAGGGAATAATATTTCTAAACAAGTATTATCGGTTGATCCTAAGAAGGTGAAGGATATCTAGTCTTTGAAGGAAACACAAACTTTCTTTCAGATACAAATCTTCCTTAACCTACATTTAAACTACTGATAGTTTTTAAGTATTTCTCTAAATTGGAGTCTCCTTTGACTGGTGTTTCCCAGAATGTGGTGAAATTCACATGGGGTGTGATGTGTCAGTATTCTTTAAATGAAATGAAACAAATTCTGACATCATCTCATATTCCGACTTTACATGAGCCCGATAATGAGTACATGGTGTTTTTTGTATCTTTTTGTGCTAGCATTGGATTTGTGCTCATGTAGGATGACTATGTAGAAGATTAATGTTCTTTTCATATTTTACCACATGAGAAGAATTACCCCACTCACTATCTATAGATTTCTGTAGATATACATGTGCTTAAATGTTGATAGAATTTTCTTTTGGTGAAAGGATTATGCTCTTCTCAGATCAATAGAGTTATAGTTATATAATTTTCTTGAAATACTTGAATCTAAGCCATTGGTGAGGGGTAGAATCAATTTAAATGTTTGACTTTGATATTCCCAACCCTCAGGGGAAGGTAAATGTCATTGAATATTCACTTAGTAGGAATGTACAGTCATATATTGTTACTAAATCGATGTTGGAGGGTAACATTATGTGGCTTTTCACTTTGTTGCACCGAGATGCTCAGGAGGATGTTTTAGGTATTGTTTTCACAGGATTTTAGTTATCATCATCCCTCTTAGACAATATTTTGTATATTTAGTAGTAGTATGATTAGTTTAGGAATGTTCAAATAATACTTTATGGTGTGAAGACTATTTATGGTTGGTCTCATTCATTGGATAGTATGATCTACATTTTGAAGTGGGTTATCATCCTGGAATCTGTGAGGAGAGTAGTCTTGTTTTATTGTCAAATATCTTCATGTATCCTTCATCAAGGATCTTCTAATATTTTTTATTACATGATAAGATGATTTTTATGTCCGGGTATAAAGTTTGACATTGCGGATTATGCGTCCCATAGTTAAACCTACCAATTAATAAATGCAATGAAGTTGAATCCCTTCAGTTATCTTTATAATATTCTGGATCTGATCATGAAATTTGATGTGGTATCCATGGATTTTGTTATTGGATTACCATTGACTTCCCAAGGGAGTAATTCTATCTATATAGTTCTTGATCTGTTGACGAAGACTGCTAATTTCATTCTTACCAAGGATACCACTATTGTTGAATTTCTAGGGATGTTTTATGTATAGAAGATTGTGAGGTTACATGTAATTCACTCTTCCATTGTTTCAAATAGGGAAATTATGATTACCTCATAGTTCAATAAAAGTATCCAAGAGGTTATGGGAACATAGGTCATGTTGTTCAAAGCATACCATCTATACAAAAGATGGTCAGACATAGTGAGTAATTCAGATCGTGGAGGATATGCTTCAGGATTGTATCTTGGATTTCAGTTGATCAGGGTATCTCCATATAGGAATGGTTGGGTTTGTTTATAATAATATTTTTATTCATTGATCAAAATGGATCCATATGGGTAATTTTATGGTTTCACATAATGATCAAATATTTATGGGGCTCAGGTGGGCGATGTAACTTTGGTTGGACAATTTTTTGTTCAGGATACACCCATGAAGATTTAAGATGTACATAAACATCTAGTTATATCATCGAGTCAACAAAAATTATATGAAGATCAATGATAATATCCTTTGGAGTTTTCCATTTTTGACTGGTATTTCATGAATTTTTCACCTCGATTTGGACACTATCATCTTTTAACAAAAGGAATGTTTCCCCTAAGATATGTTGAACCATTTATGGTCACTGAGAAGACCCAACATATTTTTTACCTGTTATTATTGCTTCTACAATTGATAAGTATTATTTATGTTTTTACATGTCCTCGAATAGGAAGTATCATCCTGATAACACTCACATTATTTGTTGGTAACGAATTGTGTTTGATATAGGCATTAATATTTTGGAGGAACCAATTGATATCATGGAATCTCAAGTGAAAGTCATACGTGTTAAATCTATCATGTTGGTCATAGTTTTATGGAAACATGAATCAGATTATCATGAGACTTGGGAACATGAGTCATTGATGTGGGAGTAGTGGAATAATCTTTTTCTAGGTATTACATCTTCCACATGACTTCATATGTATGGAATGTCTCTATGGTAAGAGTTTGTAACATCCAATTACTGATTTATTAGGTATATATTTAACCTCATTTTAGTTTTTAGTTTTTTTGACTGTATAGAGCTATGAAAGAATAGAGTCAATACCTATAATAGTGAAGTCAGAGATTTATTGGAATCATAGTTTTAAATAGTTGTTTCTGTAGGCTACTGGTGGATTTTACAACATGTAACTAGGTTACACAACGTGTATTGGTTGCTGGGTGAAATATGGTAAATGGATTCGTTCAGTGAAATTTTACTCGATTTGATGAATGGTTACACAACAGGATTAAATTAAATATAATAATTTTAATATAAGGTTAATGATTTTTCATCGTACTAGAACATTATGTATTTCACGATGTGTAAAGGAGATACACGTCATGGAGTTCCTTGAATAGAGATGGTTTAGGGAAATATTTGAGTTTTTGGTGCCCATTCAAAAAACGCGTTCTCCTTCTCTCTCAAACAAAAGTTCTTCTCTAGTGATTTTTGGAGTTATCATATTTTCCAGATCAATCAATTAGATGTTCTATATTCATTGTATTTGTGGCACAAATATTCAAGTGAGTTTCCTTTACACATCTTCATTTACATTGATTGCGGTAGCACCCATGTTTATGTTATCAGATTTATTGGTCTAAAATTGGAGTTTCTCTGTGTCTTCCTCTAGATCATTGGTGAGATCACATTATGAATCCCATTATTCTATTGTTTGTGGTGTTGTAGGTGTTCGTTATAGAGGTATGTGAATTTCCTCTTTTCCACCAACCTACTTTTCCCAACATGAATCTATTTTAAGATGTATATTGGATTCTAGGTCCTTTGTAGATGTCATTGGGTTTTTAGTTATTGGTTGTGGGAATGTGTAACATGAGTTTTGGAATACATGGTTTTGTCTCTAGACTATGATTGATTAACCATATTATTCCTTTTTTATAAATTGATTTATTAATAAATTGGTATGAAATTTTAATGATGGACCATGTATGCTGTAACGAGGTTTTGAATAAATGAGTTTTTTCGTTGTTATTGATAAACATAAAGAAAAGGGGTATTTTAATAAAATTGAATGATTTGTAAACAATTAGAGGGTATGGTTACAATATAAAATGTTGAATTGTATAAATGGTTTTGAAGTGGTTTCCAAAACAATTAAATGATTATGAAAACGAGCACATGGGTCACCATGGGTACTAGGTGGAAGGTTTAGATTGAGTCCATCATCCATTATGGGGGTTCACTTTTTTGGAATTCCTCTTATCCTAGAGTGGTAAGTATTGGCTCTAGGTATGTATATGATATTGGGGTTTCACAAATTGGAGTTTCTACATTGTTTAACAGTGTAGATATTTGGTATCTGGTACCATAGTGCACTGATAATAGATTTTTGGGTATGAATAGTATGATCTCTAACATGTTGAATTCCTTGGTGTTGTGATTCTTATGCTTCTACTATTGTTTTTTATTTCTTTTCAATGAAAGTTTTTAGCCTTGATATGCATGTTTTTTCTTGTGAAATATTATATAGTAATTGTTATTTGAAATTGATATATATTATATTATTTTAGAACTGCTATAAAGAGGAAATGATTACAAATTTTTCTATGGAAATACTTTAATTCTTTTCAAGACTTGTTTTATTTATGATTTGAACACATGAATTTTTATACATAGACTTGTTATGAAACACCTAGGTGGGATTATATTGAGCCTGTTATCTCACTACATGTGCACCTATTCAGTAGTGTGTAGACTTATTCATGTCTTCCAATGCATGGAAATTCAAGGAATAACAGTGAGGTGGTGAGGTTCCATGTCAACTGAGTTAGGTTGCTAGGGGTGAGATTACGGGGGTTTTTCCATGCCATCACATGGAGCATCTCTTTGGTTTTTTTTCATTTACAGATGGACTTGTGTCTTGGGGTTATGGATACTTTTATAGTTGTTCAGTTTCTGATATTTTCTTATTGTTATGTTATATATTTTATGGGATTATATATGTTCCTTTTCTCATCAAGTGTATATATTACATGTGTTTCATCATGTTGGGAGAAATCATTCACTCTGGTTTCTTGTTAGACTTTTGGGTGCATATCTCCATCCCATGGGGATCAAGAAATTTCGTTCTGGTATGTGATAGATAAGTTTAGGTTCTAGGATTGAGGGTAACCCCATTCAGTCTGTTATAGAATCAATAATACATTATTCCATTATTTTCTCATTTTGATGGTAAGCATGATTTATGGATTGAGAATGTTTTTTAATAACAACAACTTGAATTTTCATTCCATAATCCATAACACTAGGTTTCTCAGTGGGAAAATCATTGCATTTTCTATCACATTAATCATTCGCATATTTAATTCTGGGTCTATCCAATCAATAAAATCATTAATCATAGCATGAGTAAAAATGATCTATGTTAGAAATCATATAATCAAGAAAGTCGTTTATAGGATGTGTTAATCCTGACACCTTCTATTAAAACAATAACCCATTATATTTAACCTAGGCCATCCATAACCATTATCTAATCGAATCCTTCTTAATGTCATTTGATAAAAATTTGAAATAAGATAACAATATCCTTTAGGAGTGTAAAAAATTGGTATTCAGTAAGGTTCAGTTTACCATGTAATATATTGATGGTAGAGATATACTATACCAATAATTTTTGGGGTTCTCACCACTAGATGCAAATGATCCAAAACCACATCAACCTATAGTTTTTGAAAAAGGATGTATCTTTTAAGGGAAAAGACACTCCATTATTTATACAAATATAGTGTATCCTCATTTACATAGTATTATAATTAGGTTTCTCACAAAATTTTCCTCATTATAGCTTCCTTAATATATTAATCATGTCTTTGATACCAATAATTGGGACCCCAATCATTCATTCCAAAATAAAATATCTTATTAAAGGGAACAATAATCATATATTAATATGATACAAGAATTAACCACAATGGTTTAGTGTATTTGGTGACATTGATACATATAAAACAACTATTTAAATGATAAACGTCATTTCCCATTATGATCTACACAACTGGAACCCTTCATCGACCTAACATACTTAAACCCATTCTCTATTAATCGTATAAGTGAATCATAAGAAAAGGTACGAAATGATTCATAGTAGGGGTAACCATATGTGATAACAATAAATGATAATAATCCAGAATAAGATAATTATAAGTGTATGAATACATGAGATTAATATTAAAAAATAATACCCAACAATTCATAGTTGATAATTATGGAACAAAACCTAATGTTTTATCAATAAAAAGGTTTAAGATATAAGTTTTTCATAATTATCAATAAAATATCATGATCTTTGAGAACAGATAAAAAGAATAATAAATTAGTTTATTATACACACATAAGCGTATAAAATAAATTTCATAGTAATGGATCACAGTAAAGACTACCATAATGGGTTTAGTTCAACCCAAATTTCATCATTTTCTGTAATTGAGGTTCACTCTCAGGAATATTTTAATGGAAAAGTCCCTTTGTAATATTGGTTCAATAACTATTAAAATATTTATAATATAATGAGATATCTATCTATACTAAATGCATTAGTGGGATATATTATTCGGATCCCACATATGACATGTTTTAATACATACACATATGTGACATAAGAAGATAAAAAATAAAAAATATAACGAAATAATAAACCTTGGAATTGATAAATGTTTTATAAACATTTAATGATCATAATAATTGACCATACAATGAAATAAATAATATGGAATCATTGTATCATATCCCTAGTAAATAATAATATGCATAGAAGGATGTGTTTATATATAGATATAACCATAAAATATCACTTGAACATTTATTGAGGAAAATATGAGTGTAATTTGAAATCAATTATATGGAGTATTTTTTTTTAAAAAAAAGTAGTGATTATTTTTTAAAATGGTAACAAAAATGTATCTTATAAATTAATATTTAGATAAAATATTATTCATAATGGCATGGAATATTGTCTATGCAATGTACATTAATACCAAAATTACATTTAAATTTTTAGTACAAAGTAAAAGTAAAAATTTTGGAAAATTATTTTAATCCATGGTAACAATAGTTAAATATAGTAAAAAAGTAAATTAAGAAGTCTACATACAATAAAAAAATCCTATGAAATATTTTACATAAAAATATTTACATGGAATAAACTACTCTCGATCGAAAACAAAAATTAGGAATATTTTCATTGAAAATATGCATTCGATGTCTTGAGTAAATAAATAAAGGAAATTTTAACGAAAAATTTTAATAGCTAGAAATAAACAATTTATAAAAAATTCATAATAATTATGGGAGATATAACATATAATTACACCATCATAGAATTTAATCATAAACAATCCTCATAAAAATGATATCATAATATAAATCCCTAACATAAAGTCAAGATTGTGTCAAAAGGCATATAAAATATTTTATAATAAACAGAAATTTATTATTTTAATATGAAATTTAAATAATAAAACCTTTACTACAAAAAATGGTTCACTGAAAATATATTATCACCCATTCATTAATAACATTTTTTTATCTTTATCATTTTTGGTGTTACTAGCTTCATTTTTCATGTATGATATGGTATATTGGTTTTGGTACATAAAATTTGATAATGTTCACTTAATATCCATAATTTTAGATATGAAATAATTAGTAATTATATTAATAATATAGATATTAATAACTATTCAAATAAAGTGGTGATGAAAAATAAATTTCATCATTATGTAGGGATGGAAGTCTGTACGTATACATGAGTGATGTTTCCATTTTATAATCAATGGAAAAAATGAATGATATATAATAATTCACCTTAAAACATTAGTATATTATAAAGATAATATATATACATTAAATTTATCATAATAACCATTCCTAAAAATTGGGGATGAAAAATGAATCATATCGCTATGTGGAGGTGATAGTCAACACATATGAACATGAAATACTTTTATATACCATTTGATACTGGTGAGGTGGTAAATGGTTAGAAAATAAGTTTAGTAACATATTAGTATATTTATGATACAATATGAAAAAAGTTTTTATGGATACAAAAATTATATAATAACTTGAATAATAAATAAAATAGAAGCAGTTTGGTTAAGATTTGTAGATCTTCATTGAGAGACCTCTTTTGGCTAACCCCATAACTCATGATAGATTTGTATTATATGAATATATGAAGGTATTTAATTAAGTGATAGAATAAATGACTGTTTTGGAACTATTATTTTCATAGATAGAATTCTCAAATGGCATGAATACAGGATGATATAAGGCTTCCTTTTATAAATCAGGGGAGGGACTCACCAGGAACCTCTTCCAACATTTCAGTGATATATGGTCTGTTTAATGGGAAAGTGTATTGAAATGGAAATAAATTATATTTTATGATAATAATAAGTTTAAATATATTTAAAAAATATTAATTGGATAGGTTTGGGTGAAAATTCTGAACTTATCTCTTTGTTTATCCCTCCTACACCACTTTTACCCTTAAAAATGGATTTTATTCATTTTTAATATCGATGTAGATAAAAAAATAAAGGTTAAACAATTAATTTTTTTATTATTATGATAAAGAATAATTAAATAATTTTACCATATTATATTTCTATAATTAGTAGTGTTTTATTTTCAATAAGTGCACAAAGCACAATGAAATTTGTTTTTAGAAAAATTAATATTTAAGCACAACCATTAATTTACTCCCATAAAAAACATTTGAAAAACACTAAAAATAATGTCAAAATATTATATTTAATATATAATATATAAAATTAATTTAAAATATAATAAAAATATTTTAACAAAATTATTTATGATACAAATACATTTTGTAAATAAAAATAGTTTCTAGAAAAAAATCTGTTTTAAACCCCAAAGTTGAACATAGACCAAAATAAATTAAAATATTATTCATATAAAATTAATTATATTATTTATAATTAAATTATTATTTTTTTACTTTTGGATAAATTTAAAATCATAATGGGACTCTAACATGAATATAGATGATTTGTTTTACAAAAATTAATCTTTTTTAGTATTCAATGATAATAATTGTCTTTTTCAGAAAAAATAATATACATTATATAATATATAAATGATGATTTAAAAAATTATATTAATTTAATATTTGAAAATTGTATTAAAAAGGAGAAATTAATTATAAAATTGTGCGGAAAAATGAGTTTAAATAATTTTTTCTGAAAACCTATTTTTGATCCAAAAAATGACATGACTGAAAATTGTGTACTTGTTTGTTTTAAAAAAATTATTTAATTGTAATTATTTAAAAACTTTTTACTTATTTTTCATAAATTTTTTAATACTATTAATACCTACCAATTTAATTGTTTGGTTTTAAAAACTTAATATATTACTATATTTATAGACTCATGGTTGTGGGTGATGAAAGCTATCAAATACGTCAACATTATTTATAAGGAAATAAATATAAAATATGGGGGTTTAAAACACTCCATAGGCATATATATAATATGAAATAGGTCTCATTTATTACAAAGATAATAAATATCCACCACTTAATATGAGATAGTAGGATTCCACTTATCATCAAAATATTGAAAATCCTTCTCCAATCAGAAGAAAAAAGGTAATTTAAAATAATATAACAATTAGGTAACACATAAAAAATGAATAAATTTTAATTTTTAAAGTCACATAGGATCAATAAAACTAATTATAATTGGGTATAGATTAATTGAATCAGTTTCAATCATTTACAATTTTTAATTTCTTGAAATTAACCCCTACAATTTGTAAGAGTTTTTCACACTTGTACATGTAAAATAATTATATCTGAAGCATGAAAAATTAAAACTAAAGAAAATAACACAATATTTGATAAACCCAAAGTTTTTATAAAAATAAATATAAATGTATGGAACTTTGTTTTAATGAAGAAATTCATAACTATCCTTTAAAACATAAATTTTCCACTTCTATGTTTTGAATTTCAAGAAATTGTCATCCACAATTGTAATCAGTATGTTATTTAGTGTCTATTGGAACCAAATTGTTTTTTTGGTGAATAGTAGCATACAATTATGAATAGTAAAATTAATAGTAATATGACCCTAATGAATAGTAAATTCTTTTATTATTTTATTTTCTTAAGGCTTTAAGATAATGACATATTGGTTAATTTTTCATCATGATATAAAAGTTGTTATAGAATTAGAATTGTTAATTTTTGAATTAAGTATGATTTTATTTAAAAAATAAATTAATAATATTTATAAATTTTGTTTTCAAAAAATGGAATTCATTTTTTAATATACACATCGAAAAAATTTTGGGGGTAGATTTTTGGAATTCTTCTGGAAGAGTTGAATTTTTGGTGAATAGTAAAAAATTCAGTTTTTAGTTTCGGTGTGATAATGACATCATTAATGATGTAATAATGATGTAAGAAATTTGGTAGACTTTTGAATACTTAAAAAAGACGTGAGGTGTCCCAAGTGGCTTATACCATGGGAAAATACCATGGGCAAGCCCATTGTTTTGCAAATACCACCCATGAGGTGTCCCTTGGAAATTATTAAAATATTCCCTTACTTTTCCTATAAATACCAACTCTTCCCATCAATAAATTCATTACCAATTCTCCCTAAACGAAGGTATGGCCCCCTTACCATCATATTAATCCTCTGAAGGTTTCCTCATTCCCCTAAGTTCTAAACCTTCATGTTATAAGGGTTACTCTACAAGGTAATAAAATCCTCAATTTCTTTCTTTTTCCATTCAAATTCTATTTTATGTGGTATATATTTCATGTTTCCATACCATGTTATTATTTACTTATTATTCTTGATCTATTCTATATTATTATACATTTTTGGATGGGTGACCCTTGTCCCCTCTCTTGTTAATTTTTTCTAAAACCCTACCGCATAGCGGTTGGGTTGCCAGATTTCTGTAAGAGATTTCTCACTTATTCTTTTATTTTGTGTTCCTTCTTTATTATTTCTTCATATATCCTTACCCAAGAGGCATTAAATCTCCAGAAATCATTTATATTCTGGATGATATCATGTTTATGGAAAATTACTCATCATTATTCCTCTCCTATCTCACTTATTTAAGGAGTAAAAACATTGTCCGTTATGTGTCGAATTACCGACATCGCGGACGATGTGAGTTCAATTTACATTAATTAATTTAAGTCTTGACATGAAACAATTTATATGGTTGAACTAGGTTATAATATATGTTTTATGAATCACCAATGGTTCTATAATTATTTTTTACTCATGGTTATAATTTATAAGACAAAATGAGGTTGTTATTATCAATGAACCACTAAAATGATCTAAACCAACATCATTAATGCTTTAAGTAATGAATCATCCTCATATTAAACATCAAAATGATAAATGGTATAAATTAGAGTACTAGAAATATGTATATACCTTTCGATTCAAATTCTGGAATTTCACTTCCAATTTACAAGAACATCCACCATGAACCAATCATGGAAATCATGTAAAGAGTTCACCCAAAAATAGTGCAAGGGGAAACATACTAACAATTAAAGGGTGAAATGATGATATGAAATGATCATATAAGATGTTATAAACATGAAAATGTTTATGAAAATTATTAATAACACTATTTTAACCATTATACAGGTGTTTTAAACAAGTTGGAAGTAAGAAAAACCCAAGGTAAGAGAATTCTTAACCCGATTTTCATTCTTTGGGTTGACCTTCTACTTCATTATTATGTGATATTTAAATTTTTTGTGTGATGGGTTCTATTTATATTATGTTTAATTATGTGTATTTACAGTATATATATATACTCCATCCACTATATTAGGTCTCTCTTCAATTGTATGATGTTTATAAGGGGATTATCTTTAAAAACAATCTTTTTAAATTCGGTTTTACGAAATTCCCAAGAAATGTTTTCATGGAATTATTAATGTAGTATGATTATGTTTTGGTTCTTGGGAATTTTTTATAATGATGTGTGGGACCTATATCTCCCTCCAATGTGTTGGGTATGTATATGTTGGAGGTTGGCCATATGGTTACTCTATGTGTAACTGCGATGGTTACACAAAGTAAGGTAGTCGTGAGGGTTACAGATTATAAGGTAGCCAAGAATGGTTACAATATTTTGTAAGTAATGCCCCATGATACCTTCATGATTATATTTATGTTCTCATGTTTGTGTGGATATTATGTAAATCTCATGTTACATGATGTAAGTATATGTGGGTGAGAAGCATGTCTTTTGAAAATGTTTTCATACGTTATGAGCATTCATGGACTAATGTGATCTTTACTTATTTTTCATCCCTTAGTGAGCTTTCGTGCTCATCCCATGTTTTTATATGATTTTCACTGGTTAATTGATGTGTTAGACAAAGCAGTAATCCATGTTAAATGTTGAAGAATTGTCTAGAAGTCATGTTTATTTTTTTTTGAAAAAAATGGAATTTTTTATGGTATCCACTATGTAATAACGTTTTATGTTATGAATGTATTGTCCCAATTATCTAAAAATATAAACATGAAAAGATCCTCAATGTAAATGGAAGTTTTTTCTTGACTAAATTCATGATTATGTATGTAATAAGGTAGGGTCCTTATAGTTTGTATCATAGGATGGTTTAGATAAATTTAGGTGTTAGGGTGATGTTAATAGAATACCATAAATGATTTCCACTCTATGTTTAATTTGAAATGTTTTATCATTTAAGGATTACCATGTTGAATCATCTAAGACATGTTTGTTCCTAATTGTTACCCATAGAAGGAACATGGATACTAAAGAGGAGAGGCACCGTCAGAATGACATCCTTCCAGAACTACATCCCAGAATGGCAGGGATTGGAACTGAGCAGTTGGTGACATTAATGGCTCAGCTAACGTAGGAAATAAATGGTGGTGGAATCCATGAAAGAGAACCAATAGATGTACCATAATGGAACATGACAGTAGTGGATCATTTTATGAGTCAACATCCTCATGCATTAAATGGATCTTCTAACCCAGTAGCTTCTAAAAGATGGATCAAAGCCCTTGATAAGTTATTCGATGTTATGGGATGTTCAGAAAATCCAAAGGAAAGTCTTTCCATTTATCATTTTTAAGGGGAAGATGATCAATGGTGGTCAATGGTAAGGAATATCTGGGGTTTAGAGGATTATTATGCCTTAGAGTGGGATGAATTTTGAAGTCTTTTCCTTGAAAATTATTTTCCTATGGTGGTGCGACTTAGAATGGAGAAGAAATTACCTGAATTGAAATAAAAGGAAGAAGACTTAGTGTCTATGTATGAAGTGAACTTCACCCAACTGGAGAGGTAATCTCCAACTCTTATTCAGGATCTTGATAGAAAAATCAACCGCTTTTACTGAGGATTGAAGCCAAGGTATTGAAGGGCGTTGGCCTCCCGTGAATTCAAAAGTTATGAGAAACTTTCCCGATGTGCTGAGAGGGTAGAGATGGAGTTTTCTGAGGATCAGGTGAATTTTGGAAACAAAGAGAAGAAGAGGTCTAGTTGGAATGCAATGGGTAAAAATCATCCAAAGAAATCTGAGGGTAAGAAAACCCAATTTCCAGTTTGTGAAGTGCGGAAAGAAACACCGTGGGGAATGTCTTATCAAAACTAGGAAGTGTTTTAAATGTGGTAATCTTGGACATATGGCCTGAGATTGTAAAGAAAATAATCCAAAGACTAATCCTAATAAGTACACTGTAAAGTGTTTTAAATGAAGTGTGATGGGTCATTATGAAAATGTATTCCCAAAGATAAATATGAATGATGAAAAGAAGCCAGACTACAAGCAGAAAGGTGTAGTGAGATCCTTTGTGACTACATCAGCAAATGTCGGTCCATCCTATGATGTTGTATCTGGTACTTTGTATGTTCACTCATATTTTGATGATGTTTTTATTGATATAGGGTCTACACATTCATTCATCTCTGAGAAATTTTCTGGTAAATTGGAAATATCACCTCAACAAATGAGACCCAAACTTATTGTTAAAACACCAGGGGGGAAATGTTATCAAAAATAGGAATTATATGAATCTTTATATTGTGGTATGTGGAAATACTTTACCTGCAAACCCTTTTTTTCCCCTTAGTCGAGTTTGATGTTATTCTGGGAATGGACTGGCTTTCGGATTATCATGCTAAGATTGATTGTAGAGCTAAAGAATTTGTTTTTCAGAAAGTGTTTCAGTTTTTATACAATAATGAACCCATAAAATTTTTAACAAATCAAGAGGTTTAGAAACTATTGAAATATTTAAATGAATTTTATCTTTCTCATGTTGTTGAAAATAAGAGAACTATTCAAATTAATGATGTTCCAGTGGTAAATGCATACCATGATGTTTTTTCTGATGAGTAACCTAGTGTCATACCTGATCGAGAAGTCGAATTCACAATTGAATTAGTTCCTGATGCTAATATAATTTCAGAACCCCCATATCATATTTCTCTAATAGAACTTCTTGAATTGAAAAATCAGTTGCAGGATTTTCCTGAAAATGGCTTCATTCGTCCTTGCACTTCACCATGGAGAGCCCCTGTTTTGTTTGTTAAAAAGAAAGATTGTTCCATGAGACTTTGCATTTATTATAGAGCTTTGAATAACATCACTATTATTAAAAAGTATCATTTACCTCATATCGATGACTTGTTTGACCAAATCCAGGGATCTCAGTGCTTTTCCAAGATTGACATGAGATTCGGATACCATCAGCTGAAGGTGATGGAGGATGACATCCTGAAAATAGCATTTCATACTAGATATGGGCATTAGGAATTTTTTTTGACGTTTGGATTATCTAATTCACATACTATATTCATGAATATTATGATTAAAGTATTTCATGAGTTCATGGATAAGTTTAAGGTTGTATTTATTGATGACCTTATGGTATTTTATAAAAATAAAGAAGAGCATGAAAAACATATAAGGATTGTTTTTAAAACATTAAATTAAAAGTATCTATATGAAAAATTCAGTATGTATGATTTTTGGTTGCAACATATTTCTTTTCATGGTCACATTATAAATAACGATGGGATAACAGTTGATCCTACAAAAAACGTAGTTGAAGAATGGACAAGACCCACAAATGTTATAAAGATTCTTAGTTTTCTGGGATTTGTTGGTTATTACAGACAGTTTGTTAAGAACTTTGCATGGTTATCCTACCCGATAACTAAGTTAACATATAAAGGGGTTAAATTTGTTTAGATAGAGGAATGTGATGTTTGTTTTTAGGAACTGAAGAAGATATTGGATAATGCTCTAGTTTTCTCCTTACCTTCCGGAAATGGTGAGTTTGTCATCTACAGTGAGGATTCTTTAAAGGGACTTGGTTGTGTTTTGATGTATAATGATTAGGTAATTGAATATGCTTAGATACAACATAAACCTACTAATCTAAATAAACCCACATGTGATTTTAAATTGGAAGATGTGGTTTTTTGTTTTGAAAATATATTGGTATCATTTATACGGAACCAAATGTCAAATATATATTGACCATAAACGTGTGAAGTATATATTCACTCAGAAGGAATTAAACATGAGACAGAGAAGATTCATAGAACTAATAAAGGATTATGAATGCACAATCAATTACCATCCTATAATGGTTAACAATGTGGTGGATTCCATGAGTTGGAAACATCATGCATCACTAAACATGTCACATTTGGAACATGATCCCTTGATTAATGATTTGATAAATTTTGCCTTGGAAGTTGTTGGTGTAGGGAATACATCTGTTTTTTTTCAGGTTTCAGTGTAGTCTTTGTTGTCAAACAGAATTAAGAGAGCACAAAAGGAAGACTGTGAAATAAAAAAAGGTAGTATTGGTAAAAATGGATATGTTTCCAGAATTTAACCTTGATAATGATTATGTTTTAAGATTTGGAAAAAGATTGTTTCTTCCTAGTGATTCTCAGTTGAAGAAATATTTTTTCTGCGAAGCTGATGGTTCTCCATTTTATATTCATCATGGCAGTACTAAGATGTACAAGGACCTTCAGGAGTATTATTAGTGGGATGGAATAAAAATATATATTGTTAATTTTACCATGAAATGTTTGATGTGTCAATAGGTTAAAGTAGAGCGGATGTTACCAAAGGGGATGCTTCAGCCTTTTCCAGTGCCAGAATGAAAATGGGAGAACGTATCCATAGACTTTGTGGTGGAACTACCAAGGACTTGTTGAGGTAACAATGTGATTTGGGTTATTTTTGATCGAGTAACAAAGTCTTCACATTTTATTTCTATTCAAGATATAATGACTTTGGATCACCTTTCTCAATTGTACCTTAAGGAGATTGCCAGGTTACATTGAGTTCCTCTTTAAATTTTATATGACTAGGATCCCAGGTTCACTTATAACTTTTGGAAATGAAATCAGAAGTCATTGGTCACAGAGTTAAATTTTAGTACAACTTTTCATCATCAATCAGATAGACAGTCAGAATGAACAGTCAAACATTGTAGGATATTCTTCAAGCTTGTTCAATGGACTATCAGTGAAGTTGGGATCATCATCTTTTTTTAGTTGAGTTTTCTTATAATAACAGTTTTCATTCCATTATTCAGATGGCACCTTTTGAGGCCTTGTATGGGATGTGGTGTCGAACAGGAGTGTTTTGGGATGAAGTTGGTGAAAGAAAGTTAATGGGGCCAGAATTAGTTGAAAAAGTGGATGATAAAGTGAGGATGACCCAGTAGCAGATGAGGACAGCTCAGAGAAGGCAGAAAAGTTATGCAGATAACAGAAGGAAAGACTTCTCTTTCGAGGTAGGTGACCATGTCTACCTTAAAATCTCTCCATGGAAAATTGTGATGCATTTCAGTAAGAAAAGGAAGTTAATTACATAGTTTATTAGTCCTTTTGAAATCTTGGAGAATGAGGGAACAGTTGCATACCGCGTAGCTTTTCCTCTGAGCTTGTTTTAGGTACACATTGTTTTTCATGTTTCGATGTGGAGAATGTATGTGCCAGATTAATCACATGTCTTGAGCCCAAAAGCAGTTTAATTGGAAGAGAACCTTTCTTATGAATAAAAACCAGTTCAGATTCTTGATTGAAGGGAACATGTATTTAGGAATAAGGTATTCCACTTGGTAATGGTTTTGTGGAGAAACCACATGGTTGAAAAGAAACATGGGAGTCTGAAAATGCTATGAGGAAAAAGTACCCTCATTTGTTTAATAAGTAAATAAAATTTTGAGGATGCAATTTCAAGAAGGTGGGGATAATGTAACACCCAATGTTTTTCTAAAAATAAATAGAAATTTTTGGAAAACTGTGTTAATGTAGATATTTATAACTATCCTTTAAAACATAACTTTTCCACTTCTATGTTTTGAATTTCAAGAAACGGTCATCTACAATTGTGTTCAGAATATTATTTGGAGTCTATTAGAACCAACATGTATTTTTGGTGAAAAGTAATATACCCTTATGAATAGTAAAATGAATAGTAATATGACCCTAATGTATAGTAAATTTTATTATTATTTTATTTTCTTAAGGATTTAAGATAATAAGAACTGGGATAATTTTTCATCGTGATATATAAGTTGTTATAGAATTAGAATTATCAATTTTTGAATTAAGTATGATTATATTTAAAAATTAAATTAATAATATTTAGAAATTTTATTTTCAAAAAATGGACTTCATTTTTGAATTTTATATGTCAAAAATTTGCTGGGGTAAATTTTTGGAATTCTTCTAAAACAATTGTTTATTCATTGAATAGTAAAAAATACAGTTTTTAGTTTTGCTGTGTTAATGACATCATTAATGATGTAATAATGATTTCATAAATCTGGTTGACTTGTGAATTGATAAATAATATGGGAGGTGTACAAAGTGTCTTATACTGTGGTAAATACCCTGGGAAACCCAATGGTTTTGCAAATACCACCCATGAGGTGTCCCTTGAAAATTATTAAAATATTACCTTACATTTCCTATAAATACCAACTCTTCCATTCATTTAATTCATTCCCAATTCTCTCTCAACGAAGATATGGCCTCCTTACCTTCATATTAGTCCTCCGAAGGTTTCCTCAAACCCCCAAAGTCCCAACCTTCAGGTTCTAAGGGTTACTCTACAAGGTAAGAAAATTCTCAATTTATTTCACTTTTCCATTCATGTTCTCTTTTATGTGGTATATCTTTCATATTTCCATACCATGTTATTATTTCCGTATTATTATTGATCTATTTGGTATTATGATTCATGTCGGGATGGGTGAACCTTTACCCTCTCTTCTTAATGTTTTCTAAAACCCTGCCGCATTGTCATTGGGCTGCCGAATGTTTGTAAGAGATTTCTCACTTATTCATTTATTTTGAGTTACTTCCTTATTCTTTCTTCATATATCCTTACCCAAGAGGCATGAAATCTCCCAAAATAATGTATATTCTTAATATTATCATCTTTATGAAAAATGACTCATCATTATTCTTCTCCTCCCCCAATTATTTATGGACTAAAAACATTGTCTGTTATGTGTCGAATTATCGACTTCGCGAACGATGTGATCTCAATGTCCATTAAATCATTAAAGTTTGGTCATGAAACCATTTATATGGTTTAACCAGGTTATAATATATGTTTTATGACCCACCCATGGATCTGTAATTCTTTTTTAATCATGGTTCTAATTTATAATACAAAATGAGTTTGTTATTGTCAAAGAACCAATAAAATGATCTAAAAAACATCATTAATGTTTTATGTTATGAATCATCCACATATTAAAAATAAAAATGATAAATAGTATAAATTATGGTACTAGAAATATGTAAATATCTTTCCATTCTAATTCTTTAATTTCATTTCCAATCGACAAGAACATATAGCATGAACCAATCATGGAAATCATTTAACGAGTTGACATGTGTTTAAAGAGTTTCATAAGGATGCACCCATAAGGGGTGAAAAGCTAGGGTTCTATCCCCGTCACCGCCTTCCTCCCCATGGGGGTTCGGCTGGAATCTACTCTTTGTTGCCTCAGTCCAGAATCTCATGGTGTGCGGTGTCTCCCATATAGAGGTAGCGTCGACTCCATGGGATCGTTCCTCTCAGAGAACCTCTATGTTTTCTAGCCTGATGCTTCACTCGGCGGCGTGGTGAGTTTTAGTTTTCCATGTTGCGGTGAGGGTTGCACTTCAGGTCTGAATTGACTGGGGGGAATTGGGCGGATCTGGTCTCCATTTCTGGTTTTGAAGGTGGCGACGAGATTCCAGGCTGGTGGCGGGCCCTTTCTTCTTCCATCGCAGGTTCTTCTACGACGATCTTTGCGGTAAGGGGTTTTCTATTTGATGCTTTGATGTTCAAAATTCGTGAGGTTTTTTTGTGGCGTCGTAATAATTAGAGGTTCCTTCTCAACCTTTCCGCTTCCCATGTGTGGTTCAGTCTCCAGTGAGACTTATGTCCATTGGGTGTCTGCGGCTGGTTGTGGTTTGGTTGGAGGGGGGGCCCGGCCTTGATTCAAGCATCCGGTGAAGGTTCTAGTGCATGATTCGGGGATTTGGATCTGTTTGGTTTCTCAGCTGAGTATCGACTTCTACTTTCATTTTCGACGGCGCCATTTCGATCTAATGAGGATGATCAGGGTGAGTAACAACGTGTTGATGATGGGCTAACGATGATGTTTTCTGGTGGATAGTATCACCGGAGACCTGCTATGATGTGATGATGGAGGCGTGTGATGTTAGGGTTCTCGACTCAAGGTAGTTGTGAGTCCAGAGGGGTCGCGTGGCATACGAAGTGCGGCATTGTGTGGAATGAGGCATGGAAAATTGTTCGCTCGATTTTTGTGATTTGAAAATTTTGATATTTGGATTGGTCTACTTGGGTAAAAAAATTTCTCGTCGGTGATTTCACACCAACGTTCTGATGATGCAGGGATGTCGGGGGCGCTGCTCGAGGTGGATCATCGATTGTGATTCCTCGGCCTTTGTGACTGTGATTATTTTTTCTGATATTTTGAATTTTGAATCCACATGGTTTGTTGAGTCAGGGTCTGTATGGTTACTGGTAACCCATAAACCGGTTTATTAGAAAATGAAAAAATGGATTGCATGATGTAAAGAGGTCACCCAAAAATAGTGCAATGGGTAAAATACTAACACTTAAAGGGTTAGATGATGTTATGAAATCATAATATAATATGTTATAATCATTAAAATGATACTTTAAATTATTAATAACACTCTTTTAACCATTATACATGAGGTTTAAACCAGTTGGATGTAAGAAAAACCCGAGGTAAGAGAATTCTTAACCCGATTTCCATTCTTTGGGTTAACCTTCTACTTCATTATTTATGTGCTATTTGAATTGTTTGTGTGTTGGTTTATGTTTATATTATGTTTCATTATGTTTATTTATAGTAAATATACATACTCCATCCACTCTATTAAGTCTCTCTTCAATTTTATGATATTTATAAGGGGCTTTTCATTAAAAATCTTCCTTTTAAATTCAGTTTTACAAAATTCCAATGCAATGTTTTTATGGAATTATTCATGTTGTATGATTATGTTTTGGTTCTTAGGAATTATTTATGATGAAGGGTGTGACCTATATCTATCTCCAATTCATTGGTTCTGTGTATGTTAGAGGTCGGCCGTATGGTTACTCCAAGTGTAACTTCGATGGTTACACAAACTAAGGTAGTCGTGAGGGTTACAGATTATAAGGTAGCCAAGAATGGTTACAAGATTTTGTAAGTAATGCCCCATGATACCTTTATGATTATATTTATGTTTTCATGTTTGTGTGGATATTTTTTAAATCTCATGTTACATGAAGTATGTATATATGGGTGACAAACATGACTTTTGAAAATGTTTTCATACGTTACAAGTAAAAACAGACTAATGTGTTTTTTCCTTCTTTTTCATCCCTTACTGAGATTTTGTGCTCATCCCAAGATTTTAAATTATTTTCATAGGTTAATGGATGTGTCAGACAAAGAATGAATCCAACATAAATGGTGAAGAATTTTCAAGAAGTCATGATTGTGTTTTTTGAAAAAAAAAATGAATATTGTTTTTATGGTATCCACTCGGTAATAATGTGTTACTTTAGGAATGTATTGCCCCAATTATCTAAATCTATAAAAATTATTAGATACTCAATGTAAATAGAAGTGTTTTCTTGACTGAATTCAAGATTATGTATGTAATAAGGTTGGGTCCTTATAATATTTACTGGGATTAACAAAAGTGTGGGTGTATATAACATTTTTAAGGAGACCTTCATCATTTCATCAAAATTCACTATAATTGAAATGTGAATATGTTAAATAAAGTCCCATTGTACTCCTTATTCCTCAAATTTTGTAATTATAATGACTAACATTAGTTACAAAGAATATATATATATATATTGTGATTGTTGGTATAATAACAATCAATAATAGTCAAACACACACTTAACACACATAGGCCACTAAGGAAGGACATATCCTCATGAAGGGATAGCCAACCCATCAAGCATTATTTATATATTACATGTATTCTAGGCCTAGTGGGTATGGTGCACATAACATATCTTAAAATCCTAGTGTAACATTATGCATGCATCATCTTACCTATATCACCAGGCCTGCTTCATGAATAAATCACCACATTCTTGTGTCCTTATCTACATCACCTCATACATAGTACTATAATAGTTCCTGAGTCTAATAGGTGTTGAACTCAAGACCGTTTGAATGCCAAGAAAGAACCATTAACACTCAGGTACAAGATCATTGGTGAGTAGAAAGGCTTATACCAAACAATATTACCTATAAATATTTCATTGTTAATATAAGACAACCTGAAAATATAAAACATTATAAAATATCTCCCAATAATATCATCGATAAATTTTCTTTTTAATTTTATCAACCTAGTAAGAGTCTGTTAGGAGAGTTTTATGTTGATCTGGTCTAGTCAATATAATACACCCAACTAATTTCACCACTAATATACATTCTATATGATAAAAAACACAATTTATAAAAATTATACTCCCGTTATGCCTCAAAAACTAATTTAATAACTTTTTATTCGATATCATTTATGAAACGTGAGTATAAGAGAATAACGTAATATAATAATCGTATTCTTCATAATATATTTACTATTTTAAATATCTTCCATATAGTTAAACACAAGAAACACCGATTTTGTTTGAAATTCATGATACAATGTGTTAGCGTACATCATATGCAACAATAAACATCCTTTATAGGATGAGTTATACAGAAAATCGACCTTTTTATGGATTTCTCTATAGACAATATTGAGTCTTATAGAGAAAAATATGAAATTAAAACAATAGAATTTTATATAATACGATATAAACAAGAAATTAAGAATAATATTAAGTAAATCATTAAAATTTATGGTTTATACAACTAAATAATTGTTTACAAATAAATTAGAAATGAATATAAGAAACAATTTTATATTAAAAAGATATTTTTATAGAAAACTATTTTTATGCTCACGAAGCTTTTTTGCCATAATAAGTAAAGTTAATTAAAATTAATAAATTATTTTAAAGTAATATATATGTTTTATAATGAATCAAATTTGTTTTATAATATTATATTTTATTTAATAAAAATAAGATAATAACAATCCCATTGTTTATCCTAAAAACCTATTTCTTTATAATGTCTATTTTACTGCCTTTTAATGGGAACCTATATTAAATTTTAACTGTGATACTATTATAAATTTTAATTGTTAAAATAAAAATTATTTTTGAAACCATAATTTCCAAATTTTCTTAGGATTAATTTATGGGATATTTATGAGAGGCTTCATTTTTAAGTGGATAGTGAAAAATTAAGCATTTTTGCAAAAAAAACATTCATTTCGTTTAAATAATTATTATTTTCAAATTATATTATAATTTATTTATAGAAACAATAGAGAAATTATTAATCTATTAATATAATAATTTTTATTATAGTCAATTTATATTTTAAATTGAATATAAAAACATAACAATCTTTTGAACATTCTCCCACTAAAACCAATTAATTTTTGTGTTTTTGAAATTAGCATTAATATTAATTTTTCCACTTATATGATTTGAATTATGAAAATACCACATAAAAAATTTAAATAAAGATAATTATTTTGGTCTAATAAGGTAATCATAATTATAGACAAAAATAATTAGTGAAAACAAAGAAAATTAATTACAGTGATTAAGGTGTAATTTGACTTAAAATGGACTAAAACCCCGAGATTAAGGGCCCAAAAAACATAGAAACATATCCAAAACCCATTATCTAGAAATAATTTGTCAATTGGCCTTCCATTTATTAGGATGGGTGGTTTTTTGTGTTTTATTTATGAAATAAAACGTGTTCACCTAACATCATTTCATGAATACCAAGTGAGTCATTTTCCTTCCTCATAAAGGGCCACCAACTCTACCCCTTCCTAACACCTCTAAAACAACTTAAATTAGGCCAATATTTACCCAAATTGTCTCATATCATCCATTAAATATACCAATAATATCTCATTTTGGTATAATACCTTTCATGGAATCTTTTCAGTGAAACGAGAAGAAGTTACCAAATTAAAAGGTAATGTGTTTTCTCAATCTCTCTTGTTTCATTTGGATTCCCCAAACCCTAAAATCACCTCAATAATTTTTTGTGTAAAAAAACCAGTATCCTCAATATTCTATTTTTTTTATGATAATATTTTTACCTACACTTACACATAGCACCATCTAATGGGAAATGAACATAATGTTTTTGTGTTCGGCAAACTACGGCCTCATGGAATGGTGATTTCTAAATTTACCCATATCGCCTCTCATGGTGGCCATTATGATGGTAACCCTATTTATATATATTATATATTACATTTATTGTGTCTTAATACATATTTAATCCATTTAATACACCCACCATTAATAATTTCTATTTTATGTTAATACGATAAAATTATTTGAGAAAGTGAGGACGTCCTCCCCCTCAAAGCATTGTGATTCATTCACACTAAAAATGGAACTTATAAAGGACGGTTTTAATTAAATAATTATATTATATTAATAAAACAATTATTTTTATATTAATAATATATATATATATATCATTTTATTTATTATCATTTCAAACACTTAAAAAGTTATAACGTTATTCGTGGACATGTGGACTACCGCCTCATAGACATGATGTGATTCCATTTACAATAAAAAATTATTTTTATAAGTATGAAAGATTATATAATATGGGGTTTATTAAAAAATGATCATTATGTAATGGTATGTGTTTACTTACCACCTTTCCACAATGATCACTTAAAATTGGGATTCTTACTCATCCAAATGCACAACCGACAATCTCCATGATTGTCACATATTCTCATTTTCATAACCATATTTAATAATTGATTTTAAAAGAATAATTTTTTTATAAATAAGATAATTTGATCATGGTTATTATTGTAGAGACGTTATATAATAAAACCTATGACTATAATGGACCAAAAATAGTTGGTTTGACACATAAACCGAATTTAGTAAATAAACCTGATGTAAAATTAATTGATTGAGTCTCTGTAAAATACAAGGTCATAAGTGAAATAAAAATAATTATAAAAATGAAAATTTTTATGAAGAAATTAGAAAATTAAAATAATTTTATTATGAAATTATTTAAAGGACTTTCACCCAAAATAAAATTCTAGGTAAGATATTTTGGTCTAAATTTACATCATATTGTGTCTTAATTGTGGTTATGAATATAGTTTCTTTTACATGGTGTATATACTTCCCTTTAAATGATATATAAATAATATAATCACCTTCATGATATTTTAAATATTCATATAATGGTATTACATCATGTGTATTATGTTTTAAAATATTTCGATGTGGTACGGGACACTTTGGAATGCTTAAAGATGATTTTCCACAAGACTAATCCTAATGATCATTCAATATAATTTCTATCCTAGAAATTATATAGCCATTTTTCAATAATATCTTTCAATATTATCTGGTTATTCCTTACCATTTTCAATTATTAGTATCATTTTACCACTATTTGGTACTCAATGTGTCTTATAAATTTTTTTTCTTCAGAAAACCTGCCTTTAATTCTCTCTATAGTTAGAGAACCTATTTTTTATATGAACAATGATTTATTAAATGGTTTGAAAAATGAGTTGGTAATTATTTTACCATTTTAATCTTTTACCAATATTTCAAAATAATCTTCTTATCACTTTTCTAACAATGAATTTTGTTACATTTTTTCGTACAAAAAGAATGTTATTTGTTATCTCGTATGACATATATGTATTCATCCACCATAATATCATTGAATCCTCTTTTCATGTGTAAAATGATTATTTTTAAAGAATTTTTTTTTGAATTTTTTTTCAGAATAAATGCTTATTTTCCTAAGGAATAATTTTATAATCTATTATTTTATTTCATCAATAACAACGACCCTATATTTTTACTCCACGTGGTATTTGTTGTATTAATACTATCCTTAAAATTGATCTATAGGGTTTATGATTTATTTTCCAAGGATATTATTCATATTAAATTTCATGATTTTTTAATAAGTCCCCTTGAAATATTCAATCTCTTATGATCATTGAAAATTAAATTTCCCCCAAATTATCAATTTCATTTATCAAGGATATTACTATTACCTAAACCATATACAATTTTACAATATGTGTATACTTTGAATGTTTTCTGATTAATCCTTATCATCTTCTCCATATTGATATTAGATATGAAACATTCTTAAATTGATTAGTTGATATACAAGTAATGTTATGGATATGTATGATATAGGTGGAACCCAATTATAGATATCCCCTCAATGCATATGTAGTCTTATGGGATGAGTCATTTGGCTAGCCACCATAAATGGGGTTTTACCCTAAACATTGTAAGCAGTATTGTGAAATTTATTGACAATAAAGGTACCATGTACCTTGTAATCAAGGAATCAAACAATTAATAATTTCATTC
The DNA here is from genome assembly GCA_963277665.1 of Viscum album. Taxonomy (NCBI): domain Eukaryota; kingdom Viridiplantae; phylum Streptophyta; class Magnoliopsida; order Santalales; family Viscaceae; genus Viscum; species Viscum album. The sequence goes on from OY728140.1 coordinate 2,127,082,477, forward strand.
ATTAATATTGTGATATTATTCGTCCATGGTATTTTTCATAAATAAATAAATATATATATACATATATATGCATTTAATTTTCAGGATTTAGATATTATTCATCAATTAGATAATGCATCAACATATCTATAGATACATTTCATTTTCATTTCATTAAATAAATGGATTGTACCTAAATTTCTGGACATTCCATATTGATATTTCTTTATCTAGTTATTTGAATGCATATTCTTCTAGTTATTTCCTTTCCACTTTTTTTACATACATCCATTTAGGTTATTGAATAAATAGCACGTGAATTTAGTTATTCTCTCTTCTATACTGACTATTCTTATTAATTCATTATTGTTTCTGCTATATTATTTTCTTACTAAGCATTTGAGATTACCCTTATTATGCTTCTTTACCTAGTAATCCATGAGTTTCCTATGATATATATGCATGTATTCTACAAGATAGATGAGAGTTATCTTCAATGCCTTTTAATTTTTTATTAATAACAATGAAAAAAAATTATTTTGTAATTAGGGTACTCATTTGTCATAATATAATCATTTATGTACCTTTTTTCTAAGACTACTAAAATTATCGGTCCTATGGGTATTAATTACTTGTAATCATGACAATTTATTTAGTTTTATACACCGTCTCTAGGATATCTAGGTCTTGGTTGATATATTTAGTACTAGAGGAAGTTTAGTAGCTACCATGGGAACTATATTTATGAAAACCTATATTAGATCTCATAAAAATAAGGTATAATTTTGAGATGTATAGATAAAAACACTATTATTTTGGTAAATTATATATTATGTGGGTATTATAATAAATACATCCCAATCTAGATATTAATTGTCGACGTGGTTTTGGAACAAAAATTCCTAAGTGTAACAACTCTGACATGGTGTTCTGGGATTGGCTTAGGGTAACCCGGTACATGACAACATGCCATACTGCGCAACTGGTTTGACACTCTGTGGGGATATGAATAGGATAATAATATTTTCCATAAAAAACTATTCTGAAGTATTTTTATACTTAATAAATAACCTTGGTTAAAACTATATAGTTTTAGAATGATGAGAATGTTTCATATTTTTTTAATCTAACTTCTGATATTATAGAGAAACCCCATACTGAGGAAGGGCCAATGTGGAAGTAAAATTGATGAGATATTTATGTATTGATGTTGAATTAAAAAATATTGTTTAAATTATATTCAGAGAATAAACTAATTTCATGGATGTATATCATATTTATATTTAAAAATTATATTAATGGGTTTTTAGAAATGTACAACCTCTAAACTAGGTAACAACCAATCAAATCCAGCAAGGCCACAGGTCTTGAACCCATTATTAAAGGATGATGGAGTTTTCACACCAACTATTAACGTATATAATTTTTTTGTTAATTTTATTTATATGTCATTAAAAAATATTTTGAATAAATCTTAATTAGGAACTAGTAGTATAACTTTTGAGGATTAGGGATTAAGAAAATATCAACATTTGTTTTGAAGGTATTTAAGGACTAATTATTATACTTTTCACTATAAGAATATTTTAAAATTTTCTTTTCATGATTCAGGCATAAACAAAATTCATTCTTGGTATTTAATTTGTGGTATTAAATAAATGAATTATAATTTGATTGAATCACCAAAAATGTTAAGATTATTCATATGAAATTGAGTCCTACCAAGTAAGAATATTTCATTATATTCTTGGTCAATAAAGGAGTTACCCAAAATTAGGAAAATGACTTCAAATTAAAAATGTTGTCCTAATACCAAAATTTATATTGAAACGAGGGATTTCTAAATCATCAATGATTTGTGGATTTGAGGCCATAAACATTCCATAGACAATTAAATTATTCGAGATAGAAGGCCAAATTCATTCTTTATAAATATAAACAATTTCCCTCTATATAAGTATCTCTACATTCCACTAATGTTCTCCTACTTAGAGACATAGTTTCTTGGTATTCCATGTGACCTTTTTAAAATTCTATTATCTCTTTTCTAGAGGATGTTACTTGAACTCTTATGATGATGTGAGATTTCAATGTAGAAAATATCAAAAAATCTATTACCAAGATTGAGTATGAAATGTGAGGAAAAAATTTAAATAATGTGGGGATAATATGATGCCTAATAAAACTAAGGTATGAACCTTTTATATTATATCATCTAGGACACATGACAATAAGCGTGTAAGGTAATATAATATCTATATAATTTAAAAAATAATTACTATTTAATATATATTTTATATATTTCAAAGCATGAAACAATGTGTTATCTTGAAATTCATGTGATATTAAGTTAGTGTATATCATACAAAATGATGACCTTCCCATATAGCTTGTTTCACTTGCAAATGTGACCATCATCGATGGCTTGCCCTATATGAAATATTGTGTCTTACTGAGAAATAATCAATAATTAAAACATTATTATTTAATAGAATATGATTTAAACATTATGTAATGAATATTATTAACTAACATATGAAAATATATGTTTTTGACAACTAAATCATAGGTTACAAACAAATTATAAATTAATATAAAAACTAAGTGAATATTAAAAGGTTTTTTTACAGAAAACAAAGTGTACGCTCAGGTACCTCTTTTACCATAATAAATAAAATTATCTACAATTCGTTAATTACTTTAATGGAATATGTATGTTATATATTAAAATAAATTTTTTTTATATTCGTCCATTAGATTTTATAATCATAAGATAAGAACAAGCCCAATGTTTTTCCTAAAAAACAATATTTCTATAAATGAAATTTTACCATCTTTTAATGGAAAACCCATTTTAAATCATAATTTTGAAAATATTATATACATTATTTGATAGAATAAACATTAATTTTTAATTAATAACGTAAAAATTATACTAGTATTAATTGTTTGTATTTTTTGAGATAATCTTTTTTTAATAAATAATAAACAAATAAAACATTTTAGTTAAAACTCCATTTTTCATTTAAATAATTTTTTAAGTTAAATTATATTATAAATCTATTTTAAGGTCAAATTGGATCAACTGTTCATCTATTAATTCAATTTATTTCATTATAACGAATTTAACTTTTAAATTCCAAATAAAAAAATAAAAATAGTTTGAAAATTTATCTACAAATACAAGTTAATTCATTTGTCAACATAATTAGTATTAATCTTAATTTTTTCACTTACGTGATTTTAATTTTGAAAAATAAAAATCAACATTTTAATAAAAATAATATTTATTTCTATTAATATCAAATTATTTTTGGGGAAAAAATTATTTGTGAAATGATTTAAATTAATTATAGTGACTAAGGTGTAATTAGGCTTAAAATGGACTAAAACCCGATGTTTATTGGCTAAATGACTTTGAAACATGTCCAAACCCCATTGTATGGACATATTTAGGCCATTGAAATTATATTAATGAGATTAGGTTGTTTTTATTACATTTTTTAGGTAATAACAATTGTACACCTAACTTCATTTCAGGAATAACGAGCGAGTCCTTTTCATTCACTATAAAAGACAACATCCTCTACCCATTTCACATACCTATAAAAACACTTAATTTTGGAAAATATCAGTCTAAATAGTCTCTTATAATACCTCCCATAGACTTATAATTCTATATTTTGGAAGAATAACTTCCATGGAAGCCTTTTGGTTAAACCAAAATAAGATACCCGATTAAAAGGTAATGTCCTTTCTCAATCTCTATAGTTTCATTTCAAATCTACAACCCATAAAATATCCTTATTCGGTTATTGTGTAACAAAAATATATATTTAATATAGTAGGATATTTTTATGTTGATATTTTACATACACATACACATACCACCATCTAATAGGTAACTAACACAATGTTTCTGTGTACGATTTACTGCTGCCTTATGAAATGATGATTGTTTAATTTTCCCTAGCACCACCCCTTTTGGCCATTAAGATTGTCCCTCTATTTATATATATTATATATGATATATATTGTATCATTATACTTCTTCAATAATTTTATTACACCTAACTTTAAATATTTTGATTTTATGTTAATACGATAACATCGATTGAGAATGTGTGGACTACCGCCCCTCAAAGCATTATGATTTGCCCACACTAAACATTGAACGTATAAAGGATGGTTTTTTTAAACATATGAGAAATAAAAAACATCTATACAATATTAGTGACATAATTATTTTTCTCGAAATATAATATATATATATATATATATATATTACTTTATTTATTACCCTTTCACACACTTTAAAAGCGACGACGGTATTCGTGGACGTGTGGACTACCACCTCTTAGACTTGAAGCAGTTACAATAATAAAATTTATTTATATAAGTATGAATTATTAATTAATATTTTATTTATTATATAATTATATTTATATAATTATATGGTGTTATATACCTTCGTTCCAAAATTATCTCTTAAAAACTGATATGTCACTCATGCATACGTATGACCTACCGTCTCCATGATTGTATCATATTCTTATTTGCTTAACCATATTTAATTATTGATTTTAATAGAATATTTTATTGATAAGTATGATAATAATTCCATGGTTATTATAATGGATATGTTATATAATAAACCCAATGAAAACAGTTGACATACAATAGTTTTTTTGATGCATAAATTAAATTAGGTCAAAACCACATGATGTAAACATAATTGCTTGAGTAGTTATACACAACATGATAATATGTAAAATAAAAATAATTATAAACTAGAGAATGGTTCTACTGAAAATAGATAATTAATATAAGTTTACTATATAGTAATATAAGGTATGGTCACCTGAAATGAAACACAAGGTAATGAATTTTTGTTTAAATTTGCATTCCTTAGAGGGTTAATTGTTTGTATTCACCTGGTTTTATTTAAATGGTGTATGTGATGAACTTTACATGATATATCATGAATCTAATTACTCTAATGATATTTTTAAATTAATATAATATTATTATTCATGATGATTACTTTTTAAAATATTTAAAAGTGGTATGGGACACTTTGGAATGATTAATGATTATTTTCCTCAAGACAAATCCTATTGATCTTACAATGGAATTTTTATTCGAGGAAATTATATAACCATTTTTTCAATAAAACCTTTTATTATTCTATGGTTATTTAGAAAAAATTTCATGTATTAGTACCATTTCCCACACATTAGTATTTAATGTGCTTTAGAAAATGTTTTTATGAAAACTCATCTTCATTTCCCTCATCAGTCGGAGAACCTTTTTTCTTTTAAAACCCATGTTTTATTAAAAGGTTTTCAAAAATGATTTTAAAATGATTTTTTAAATAAAATTTTACACTTTTTTTATATTACCAATGTTTCAAAGGAATCTTCTTCTTTCTTTCCTAACAAGACATTTTCTAACATTCTTAAGTACAAAAAGAGTATTCATTATAACTCATATCACATGTATGTATTCATCCATCGTCATTTCTGTAAGTATCCTTTTTATGTTTAAAAGGATTATTGTTAAATAAAAATATTTTCTAAATGTTTTCTTAAAATAAAATTATATTTTCCTCACTAATATTTTTAAAATATATTCATTTATTTCATCAATGAAAATAACCCTATATTTTCAATCCAAATTGGAATTATTTAATTGATACTATATGTAATCTTTCTATAGATGGTTTATAATATATTTGGTCAATTATAGTATTAAAATTCACATCCTTGATTTATTTATTATTCCCGTTGAAATTGTAAATATATTACGAAAATTGAATATTGAATTTTCCCAAGATTATCCATTTCATTTATCATGGATATTATGATTACCAAAACCTAATACCATTTTATATATGGTGTATACATGTGAATATTGTTTGATTGATTTTTATCTTATAATCTATATAGATATTAGATTAACAAAAATTTATATTTATTATATGATAGATGAGAAATGTTTTGGAATTTAACGACATAGATGAGGCCCAATTATAGACAGTCCATCAATGCATCAATAGTCCATGGGAAGATTTATTTGGATAGCTTCCTTATATGGGGTTTGACCCAGATTTTAATAAACCATTTTGAAAATTGTATTGATGGAAGAGGTACCATGTACCTAGGAATCATGGCATCCAATAATTCAGATTTCCATTAATTTATATTTTGATATTATTCATTCATGAGATTGGGCATCAACATATCTATGGATGTGTTTAATTTTCATGAATTATTTATTATTCACTGATGAGATTTTGTGTCAATATATCTTTGGATTTATTTCATTTTCAGTTTTTCCTTATTATTTAACCATGAGATAATGTGTTGACATATATATTGATTAATTTAATTTTCAAATTATCAAATAAATGGGTTGTTTTTCAATTCCCAAAAATTCCATATTGATATTACCTTATCTAGTAATTTGAATGGATTATGCTTATAGGTAATAATTTTCCATATTTTATCCAAACTTCCATTTAGTATAATGATTACATGACATGTGCATTCAGTTATTCGCCCTTCCATACTAAATATTCTCATTGATTCAGTATTGTTTCCACTATATTTTTCACTTAGTGAGCATTTGAGCTCACCATTGTTATGTTTAATTCCCTAAGAATCTATGAAGTGTACTATAAAGGATATTTATGGATTTTATTAGACATATTAGATTTATCCTCTATGATAGTTAATTATTTATTTAGAATGATGAAAAATAATCATGTTGTAATAAGTGAATTTAATTGTAATATAAAACTCATTTATATGTCAGGTTTACCAAGAATACTAAACCCATCAGTCATTCAAGTATTGATTACTTGTAATCATGATAATTTATTTAGTAGTATATATAGGATATGCCCTATCTGGGGCTCGGTCCCCAAATTACCTCTAGTATGAGAACTTCTAGATGAAATAAAACAGATGCACCTATAACCAGTAAACTTTGTCTGATTCCCTAGAATAGAGAACACCATATGATAGCATCGATAACATTGCCTCTATTCAATAGCTTATTTTTTTAAAAGTATGATATTTTGGGGTTGTAAAATCAACATAATCCAACATTATATTTTATCTTTTAATGTAGTATCTTCTTTTATACAATTTTCACAACACTTTAGGTTTTAAGATGCCTGAAAAGTACTCTTACATAATATCAATTCATCTATTTTTAATGGGTTTGATAGTAAGAGAATAGATGAAAATTCAAATTCATCACAATACGTAACAAAAACTCAAAATTTTATGGCCTCACAAATATAAAATTTTGTTGATTCCTCTCAATAAATCTAGAATACACTTGATCATAACTAATGCTCATTAAATACTATAACATCCATATTGTTATTATAACATCCCTAACATCAAAATTATGAATATTCATCAATCATTATTTAACTATTAAAGATAACATGAATTTATAGGTCATATCATTATCATCATACTAATATTATTTAATAATATTTTTAATATTATGAGATTTTGGGAATGTAAGAGATTTTTTATGACTTCATTAAAACATATTTATCCGGTTCCGACCAATTTGACTTCATTTTATATTTTCTGTTTTAACTAATTTACTCAATTTGATAAACTCATTTTCTATTCAACCAGTCCCCTTAATGTTATTACTTTGATTGGTGGAAATTTGAAATTACTACTTGATGAATTTTAATGATGATTCATCGTGACTATGTCTGATTATCCTTCCCCAAACCAAACACGAAATGTGGGTCACAAAACTTAGTATGTTATCTTCAGAAGATCAAATATAAAATGAAATATTATTTATATATATGATATTTATCCTCCTAATAAATATTTTAAATATGACATGAATTATCTGAATCCATTCATCTAGAAACACTGAAATTATATATGTCAAAATTGTTTATACAGATCACAATGAACTTCATCTTCTTTGAGAAAATGTATATGTTAATTGAATGAATACGTTTCTAAAATGGATTAATTTTTCTCTCTTATTAACTTCAAATATATATATATTTGTACATTATATGGATTGTGACATAATATTTTAAACATATTATTTTTAAAAATTCTCCATACAGAATACTCTTTGAATTATGCTAGGAAACCTCAAGATGCTAATTTTCCTATAATAGTATTACAATAATTAAATACATTATTAAAAAAATAATTCTCTGTTGGGTTAGATTTTATAAATCATTGATATATCTAGTATTTTTTATTTATAATGTCCTTGGTTTATATTTTATTTAAAATTTATCATTTTCTAGAACTCATAGATCAATATTCTCCATGATTTCTACATCTCCTCCTTTGTGAATATTACAATTTTTACAAACTCACAAAAAATGACATCATGAAAATGTGAAACAAGTTGAAATATGGTTATTCAAACAAATATAATTTTTTTCCTTCCAATGACTACAGACCACATTTGTCCAATGAAACTATTGAACATCACTCCCTTTTTATGAAAGCGTACTTACTTAGTAAAAACTCTTTATCCATTCACCTCCATCAGGTGATCTATATCTTGAAACATCAATGTTCCTTTTCATAAATGTGTTAAACTTTATCTTGGATCATCAAAATTTTCATACTATTATGTAATTTTATAATTGATTAAAATCATCTGATATTTGAAAATGTTCGTATCATGGTTAATTAGGAATAATTTTCCCCTCTAAAACATCATAAATAGTCATTCTTATGAAATATAGCAACTCTTTATCACCTGTTTGAAAAAATTTCAAAAATTTATGTTTCCCATAATTAAATAACATCTTACAAGAAAATCTAAAATGATAATCATTCATCCACATTCTACTATTGATAAATAGATAAGACAACTTTTAGCATTCAGATTCATTCTCAAATTTTATTAAACAACAAAATTTCTTATAAAGAATATCTTAACACAAATTTGTTCAAAAAAATATTGTTCATAAACGAATTCCATCCCTCCGTGATAATTATTTTTTCTATGATTAGATATACCCTCCCATAATTTATTATATCATCGAATTTATGATAACATTAACTTAAAATTTATAACAGAAAGAGTTGTACAACTTCTTAGAAAGTAGTACTCACTCTCCCACTATATGAACATAAAAAAGAAATATATTTGGGGAATTACATATGAAAGTTAGGATGTATATGGTGGAGGCTCAAAATTTATCGAAACCTCAATTATTTAAATATTTACCTTGAAATAGATTTTGTGAAAACGTGCATAATTTTGAATTTTAATGAAATATAATCAATCATATCATCTCTATTAAAAGCATTCAACTTAGTGAAATGATATTAAATATAATTGTTCATTAATGTCAAATAATGTACATGGTTTTTTTATAGATCTATGAGATCTCGATTATCATAGAGAATGATTAATTGTTTATAAATATTAACTGTAAAATATTCCTGCATTACTTTCATCTAAAACATTTGAGTACTAGAATGGGTGGAAAAATCATTTTCTTCATCTATTGTTCTCAAAGAGTCAAAATTTTTCTTTTTACTATGCAATCACACACAACCTTATCCCAAGAAAAAATTTCCCCGCGATTTATATATCTTATAATTACAAACTGCATCCCAATCTTCATTCAAGTATCTATAATAATATATTACATGAAATTTCATTTACCATCAAGAAGGTTTGTTTCATTGGGATCACTATTATATCTTAGAAATAATTTAATAGAAACAAATTTCTATCCTTAAAATGGATGATAGAGATGGATTCCTATAAACTACTAAAATTATTTATAATTTACACTTTTCCCAGCTTTATCCTTCTTTAAAATTACTCTGATAGGGAAAGGTAATGAATTTTTATTATTATTCAATTCTAAAGTTATTTATATACTTTTCAACAAACATTTCATGTGATTGAATGATATAAATTTCCATATGTTGAACATATCAACCTATAACGACATTTTTCTCTAAGAGAGTTAAAATTCAAATGTCATTCCCCAATTATTTAGAAAACCCTTTATAGGATTTATCCCAATACTGTAAACAATTATATAATTGAAATAAACTATAACAATCAATGTAATATAGTTCGTATCATTCACATATATGTTTCTATCAACATTTCATTGATAAAATTTGACTTGCTTCAGAAAACTATCATTTTTTAAGTACTATGAATGGGGGGAGTTTTTCTATCAATATAAGGATTTATGAATCATACACACTATTTTTCGATATATATCAATTAAGAATGGTATATATTTAATAATGTAATCATATTCTTTTATTTATTTCTTACTAAATATTACATTACATCCATATAATATTATTTTTTGATAAATATGATAACTAAAAACCATGAACATTATTATATTTTCATTTCTGAAAATAATAGATAAAGATTACTAAAAATCATCCCTTTCCATATGCGAGTAACCTTTACAATCATGTCTTGCTTTTTTTCATGAGATATAATCATATTATTTTAGTTTATTTCTAATCAATGAATTTGTTTGAATAAAATTAGTACGAACTGTTCGTGGAAAAAGATCCATGGGGCCATTTTCATCAGTTAAATAATATAATTAATGGACCATATATATCAAATATTTATGTTATGCTTCCATTTAAACTAATTGTGGTTCAGCATGTGATCTATGACATGTATGATTCTTAAATATTAAAACACTGTTGATTTGAATTTTATCTTTATAAATTTTTATAATTTTATTAGTAACAATATCTTTTTGTAATGTTTGGAACATTAAATATTTTATTCCAAACCTACATTCATGTTCAATGAACTGATTAATGTAACTTCGTGTAATAAAAATTTATTTTAAAAAAAGACCACTATGACTGATAATTAGTGTCACATGAAAAATTATGTTTAGATAAAACATAATATATTATTAAAATATAATAATTTATACATGACTACTAAAATTTGTTGTAAGAGTAAGAATACTTTTATAAAAAAATACATATAATGTTTTATATAATCAATATTTATTAAATAATCCAATATAAATAAGTAATAAATTTTAACTGAAGTCATTTTATGCTAAAAATATATTTTCTTCAAAAAATACATTATTTTTTTTGTTTACAAGTAACATAATTAAATAATTAAAATTTTATCAAAAGGATTTTATAAAAAGGATATAAATTTTTGAATAATTATATCAAAATTATCTTATGGTGTTTTTATTAATTTTTATGACAAGATTTTGTATTTAGCAAATAGTGAAAATTATCAGTTTTTTTAAAATCAATTATTTTAATTAAATAAATAAATTTAAAGACTAATAAATTTTTGGATTCGGTATTAAATTGAAAAATGGTCTTTTTTATTTTGATTAATTAAGTTAATTTCATTTTAAATATCAATTTTTATGATTTTGGTGTAAATTTATTTTTATTCCTAAAAGTCATTTATTACAAAAAATGTTCTTAAGTGTATACTTTTTTTCATTTTAAAAACAACTAATTATTAATTGGTTGAATAAAATTTATGGAATATATTTATAAATAATAATTCAAATAATTAATATTACTAGTCATATATTTAAAGTAAAATCCTATTTGCTTTGAAAAATGCATTTTCCTGAAAAAATTATTTTCATCATGCTTCCCGAGATACATATAGAATAATTTTATGTAAATTATAGAGATTGAATTTGCTAAAATTGATTCAATATTTTTAATCAATATAATTAATATTCTCAAATTTGATCAAAGTAATTTTTTCCCAAATTAATTGGGAAAGTAGTAAAAATATGTCACCATGATAAAAGGGTATATTAGATGAACCTTGTTCAGAAATAAGTGATATGGACCCCATTATTAATCATAAATATTAATTTGTGAAGGTAAATTTAAACTTATCACCTTATTCATTATATTTAGTTGTTTACACAATAATTTTATGAAAAGGTGACCAATATAATATTTTATATAAATAAAAATGTGAAATGTCACTATCACACCCGAACCCACACCATGAAATTACGGTTAGTTTAATTATATTGGATTTTTTAAAAATTAATTAATTAAAATAAAAATGAAGTAAAATAATAAAAAAAGAAAATTATATAAAAATAATAATAATAGTGATATTATTATTTAGAATGATAATAATTATATTATTAATATTATTATTATGATTGTTATTATTAAAATGAAGTTAATATTTTATATTACTTTTTGTAATAGGGTTTTTTTAATTTTCTCCCCTTCCCTTATCCCTCTGTCCCCTAATCGCGCCCTAACCCACTTCCCTCCCCATGTTGTTGTGCCCCAATCCTCCTCCTTCTCCATGCAGTCGCGCTGTTCACCTCTCCCCTTGGTACCAGCCAGTGCTCCACATTCCTCTTGGTGGACTGCCTTACTATGACGCCATACCCTCATGCCACCATCATTAACCCTCACACCGCCCCCCTATGTCGTTCATCACCCCCTATTTGGCCAAACCCTCCAGCAAAAACCCCATTTCCTACGCAATGCACCTCCGAAAGCCCCCTATTTTTCTTAGTCATCCTTACTCTCCCTCTCTGCATGCGTTTTCTATACCAGTGGGTGATTTATTCCATTTTTTGGTTTTCTGGTTAGGATTTTGTGTTTCATTTGGTTCATTTTTTATGCATGTGGTTCGATGTATTGATTTTAGGGCTCGATTGGATTTCTTTTGGGGTGGAATTGGAGAGAAATTGGAGTTGCACTCTGTTTTTTGTGGTTTTAAACACCGTGGTAGGTAGTGCCACATATATTTATTGTTTGACGAAATAACTTTCTTGTTTAATGATTTTATTTTGTTATGTAATTAGTTTTCATGGTGTGAAATTGTTTATAATTTAGGTTGGATATGCTTGATTTATTAGTAACATGTTTATATAGTATAAATTTGATTTGTTTTTGTAAAAAAACCCTTGTCGAGATGTTTATCACTATTTCATAATTTTTTAAATTAGTTTATTACATTATTTAAGGGCTACAAATAACGTATTATACTGGTTTTGTTGAACGGTTGATTCTCAAAGAGGGGTTAGATTTCATTTATGGTGAGGAACCATAAGGTGTTACTTAAATGTTTTTATAAATTATTTTAATGATTTATTATAATCATATAAAAGTTGTGAACCGTGTCTGAATTTTTTTTAGTGTGACTTTGATTTTAAAGGAATAAGTGAGAGAATTTTTTTTAAAATGTGAATCATTGTTGTACATCTATTAAATGTTTTTATAATTTTCGTGTTTAATGATTTTATTGTGTTATGTAATTAGTTTTCATGGTGTGAAATTGTTTATAATTTAGGTTGGATATGCTTGATTTATTAGTAACATATTTATATAGTATAAATTTGATTTGTTTTTGTAAAAAAACCCTTGTCGAGATGTTTATCACTATTTCATAATTTGTTAAATTAGTTTATTACATTATTTAAGGGCTACAAATAACGTATTATACTGGTTTTGTTGAACGGTTGATTCTCAAAGAGGGGTTAGATTTTATTTATGGTGAGGAACCATAAGGTGTTACTTAAATGTTTTTATAAATTATTTTAATGATTTATTATAATCATATAAAAGTTGTGAACCATGTCTGAATTTTTTTTACAGTGACTTTTATTTTAAAGGAATAAGTGAGAGAATATTTTTTTTAAAATGTGAATCATTGTTGTACATCTATTAAATATTTTTACAATTTGGTAAATTATTTATTAAATTGTGAGTGTGATGTGAATTGGAATTGTAACGTGGTTCTCCATGAAAGGTGATTTTTCATGTGTTGTTCTTAATTTATATTATTTTAGTGGGATTGAAATTTATTATGTTTATTTGTAGCCTTTGGTTGTTATTAGACACCATTTCATCGTTTTATGTTGTTCTGTTCATTACGGTGAGGGTTTTTGTCATCTTCGACAAAGACCTATATGTATATACATGGTCAAGAATGTATATATATATCCTCCTAAAAAACAATCCCTCTTGGAATGGGGAATATGTACTTTGGGTCAATTGATATATATATATATATATATATCTGTGTGTGTGTGTGTGTGTTTGTGTGAAAATGTATATGCGTGTAAGGTGAAGCGGTTTCAGGCTGCCATCGTTAAAAGAATTTCGTTTTGAGGTATGGACTTTTATGCAACTTGTTAGTTTTGAACTTGCTTTATGACATTATTTTGATGTTATAAGGATAATTATAATTGTTGTGTAGTGTGATGGACAGTTTCTAGTGGGTTTGAGTCACTAGTCCATGGGAAACACCCCAGCATGGGAATAGGTAATTAAATATATACATGTAGTTTCCCATAATATGTGTATATTAATCCATGGAATTGAATATACTTTTATGGGGATATGTTTTCATATTTTTATATATAAAAATACATAAAAATTGAGTGGAGACCAGTATATGCGTGTAACCATACCTATAAAATCCCCTTACACATGTTCATGGGTGATGCGTATGTGTGCATAGGGGCTTGGTTCCCTTGCATGTATGAGAAGGCACGTATTCAGAGTGGGGGAGCATCAGATTTTTGTTAGAATGTGGTAGGATCCTGAGTGGAAAAATTGGTTTCACATGGATATAGGTTCCCTATGCCATGATCTTTATTTAGAATCTCCATTATTTCTTAGTGTTCTTTTGAATGTGTTTTTTCAGTTTTTATATGAACTGCATTTTCTATATAAATTTATATATAAATGGTTATAGTTCTTGAATTTTTTTCTTCTATATGTATTGAATGTGAAATGGTTATTTAAAAATACATATGGCCTTTCAGCCGATTTTTTATTAAAGGGGTAATGACTAATTTTATTTACGATGTGTTTCAGAGTGATTTCCAAAATGGGTTTTGGGTAGACATGATTTGTAAAGAAAAATATTTACTTTTCAGTAATGAGGCCTGTTTGGAACCTTGAAAATCATTTGTGAATGTTAAAAACCCCTCTTAAGTCATGCCCTATTAGTTTAGAGTCATGATGTGTATGTTAAATGTGTGATTTGTGATATGTTCCAAATGAATATTCTTATGTGTTATTGTGTGAAATAAAAAGTGGAATGTGATTAAGGAGGAAAATTTTTGTGAGAGTTTGAATGGGTTTTGGATAGAGAACGTATTATGTTCATTTATTTTATTTTGATAAAACCTTATAACCATTTGAAATATGGCACATTGGTAACCCCAAGTATCTCGGTGGGTGGATTAGAAATAGCGCGCTAGTGATTCAAACTGGTATCTTACTTGTTTCACATTGTATGTTTGATGAATACAACAATAACTAAACTATTATGATGATGTTAGGGACACCTAGGTAATAGGTATGTTCCCCACTAGCTACCCACGTTCGAGAATAGATAAAATTTATGGTTACTTTTCACCGAGACACACGGTTATAGGGTCCAACATGAGATATTTAACTATAGGGATTTCCCATGGTGCTCATTTGTGATATATTTTATGTGAGTTTTCAGTTCAGTTATTTCTCAATTGATGTCTCATATGAAAAAACCACATCTTAATCTATGATTCTTTCTATTCATTTTGGTAATTTTAATGCAGAATTGGATTCTATTTTGAAAATGTAGTGGAAGAGAAAGGGTTTTCATAAATATTTAAACATTATAGTTTATTTTTAAAATAATAAATAACATTATTATAATATTTCTTGTTTTAAAACAAGCATGATTGAGTTTCCTATTAAAGGTAAAGTAATTGGTATTGTTACCAATTGGATTTCCTACTAAGCATCTCGGTGCTCACAGGTACATTTTATTTTTAGGTTCATGTCTTGGATTGATCTGGGAGAGAGGATGGTTCTATGTTTAGTGGTGACCCATGGGGTCACCTGGAGGTATGTCTAGTTGGTTATCTATATTTTCTTTTTCCGTTGTTAGTGTTTACCTATTTTTTCTATTTTGTTTCTGCTTATCTGTATTTTATTTTCTAGGATAAATCGTTCTCATCTTCTTGTCTTGATTCCCTACACTAGTTGTCTACCCATGAGGATTGGGAACACCCTTTGGGTCATGCAGTTGACCAGCTCGGGTGACTGGTTTTGGGCTGACCTAGGTTGGTTCATGACAAAATAGAATTATAGGATGTTCTGTTCTTATTATTTGGGGTGTGAGCTAGATCGAAGATAAGACTGTTGGTACTCAAGTGGTCGGTGCAGGAAGATATTTGAGAACTCTTACTCATTTTGATCCTCAAGTAACCTAGGGTAGTCCGAGAATTATGTATTTGGATTTGTTCTGTGTGGATAGGGGATAACATTTGGGGCAAACCAGTTCTATGTTCAATGTCACATGATGTAGTAACCCATGTGATGACCGAGAGGATGGTTCAACACTCCTAGTTGTTAGATCTTTCCTAATTATTATTTTTCTAAACCATTTAGCTGGGTGTTTCATGACCACTAGTACTCTATCTAGGTGATTTATTATTGGTTACGTATTGATTCAGTTTTTGGGTTGGCACGAATGGTTTTTTAATGGAATGAGGACATCAGTGTTGCTATAATTTTATCATAGTGAGAATTTGACATGTCTTTGAGGGTGATTCTATTGGACCATGTTTTTGTAATTCAGCGTTTGATTTTGTGAAATTGAATTTCTAAATGAACGACATGGGTTATTTGAAGTTGAGGTGTGTTATTTTGGAAATAGAAAGCATTTTGAAAATTTGTCTTGAATTTTTTAAATGGTTTTGGAAAAATTTATTTCTAGAATGATGGAAATGTTTTGTTTTGAAAGAAGAAGATCCTTGTTTTTTCCAGTGGTATTCCTATGGGTTCTCATGTTTTCATGTGGAGGTGATTAAATAGATAGCTGGTGGATTGTTTGTATGGGATTCTGAGTGGAATAGAAATTCATATCTATGAGGCATCATAGAAAATTAGTGGTGGGAAATTGATTTCTAAGGCTGCTTGTTGTTACATGAAAATTGTATTTGGATAATGGGATAGAAAATTTCTCGATGTTTTTCTTGTGTCTTTTTGTTTTTCTGGGAGTGTTGCCATTATTTTTTAAGAGAGGACATGAGAAGAAACGTGTGTTTTTGTATAAAATGGTTTTTTTGTGATTAAATTAATTTGTAATTTGAAATTGGTATTTATTTTGGAGTTAAAGAAATTTATTCAAAATAGCATTTGGGTTTTAATGTGCTGATTTGTGTTTCAAATAGGTTTTTTTATGAATGTATTGTTCTTTTAAATTGGAATTACATAATTTTTGTCTATGGTTTGGATGTTTTTTTGTGATGTGATTGGCTTTACAGAGGGATGTTTTGTGATTCTTGTTCAGGATATGGACCATAGAAAGGTCCCATGGGTTTCTAGCAGGTTTCCCAGTTCATGGTTCTTCCTAAACACTTAGTGGAGGGGCAGAGTTGGGTTTTGAACAGTTGTGTCAGCTGTATATAGGCATTGAAGTAAGTTGAGTATTTATGAGTGCTTTGGTAATATTATATGTGTCTCTAGTTTTTGAGGAAATCCTAATGTTGTGTGGGTGTATGTTGTCTTGTGTATGTTTGGAGGATCGAAACTAAACTAGTAAATGGTGATTGTTTCATTTTCATTGTGAATGGGGATGTCTTGAGTGATCCCCAAGACTAGATTCATAATGTGGTTGTACCTAATGAATCGATGTTGAGAGAAATTTGAGGAACTCATAGGTGCTCAAATAGTTAATAGATAGTGAATTAGGTGTGTTGACCCTTCGATGAGCTAGTTTCATGTTCCCTAGAGGTAGTGTGGAGAAATTAGTTTAAGGATCGTAATAGTTGTCGATCATGTTTATATTGTTGTAATTGATGGTTATTCATCTGATGAGGACAGTTAATCAAAGGGAAATATTTTTAGAGTCATCCTTCCATCATTTTGTGTTGTGTGTCTTGCAGACAACCCAATTACCTGTCTCTAGAATGGTCAATTGGGAACTCTAAGTCATTTTCCACAATTCCTAGTTGTAATGTTGAGGGAGTGGACACTTGGGAGTTGAGGATAAGTCTGTTGTTTTCTTTTCCAGTAGAGTAAGTTATATTTTCATATGGTCATCATATTAATGTGTGGCCCTAAATGGTTCGTATATTAGGGCCCCATCCATAGGTCACATGGTGAAGCTTGTGCAAAGTCATAATTCATCCGAATAGGTTTGGGTTTGTTCTGATATGTGTCTGTAGTGTCCAGATGAGGATGAATTAAGTTTCCATATTGAGGTATTACCTTTAAAGGCATTTTCTATTTGTTGTGGTGGAGGTTCTATTGGTATTTTAAGAGGTTCAGAGAACCCATGTTCTGGTAAATTGACTAGGGGATCTATCTGAATGTAGAATCTTGAACTGTTTACATTCTTTTGGTTCAGTCATGGAACTAAATTGTACTCATTTTAGGGATGCTCATGTCTTTTGGAGTTGATGAATGCCAGTTTGGTTGCTTCCTGGTTAGGGGTTCCCACTACCAAAACCCTCCAATGTGGTGTAATATTGGCTAGCATGGGGATTTTCTATGTATTTCGTACAATTTTGGTGGGTTTATAATGAAGAGTTCAGTACATATTTCTCAATGTAAATAGGGAATTCCCACATGGGTGTTGTGGCACTTGGAAAATTCTGAAATGGTGGGGAAACCCATTATGGGTCTCACTGGAATCCCCTCTTGTGTTGGTTTGGTTTAACATAGCGAGTTTGGAAGGCCAATTCAATGTTATTGGTTTCTCTCTGGGTTTGTGAGTTGTTTTGGTTTGGAGAACCAAAGTCTGATAAGAGTCCTAATATGCTGGGGAGACCACAATAGGAGGAAATTAGGGAAATCTCTATTTTCAAAGAGTTCATAGAGGGGTAATCCCTTCTACTCAACCCGACCCTGACCATGGTAATTTATTATCTTAGGTAGTGGGTCTCTTGATTAATGTTCATGGAGTTCTCAAACTACTCGGGTGATCCCTATGTTAGATGTTGTTGTGTTCCATGTTGTAGCAGTGTTGTGAATTTCTTATTGTTTTTTATTTTGTTTAATGATTCTTATTTTGGGATCTTTGGAGTTTTAGGTCATGGGTATTTTAAGTGCTCGGTCTTCAGGTGACTAACAATTCGGTTTAGGTATCTTCATGCAGCTGGTTCGAATCTTCTGTTGGTCAAGTCTTTTGGGACATTATGGGGGGAAGAAAGTGTCAATAGAGGAGATAATTGACACACCCCGATCGGTACCGTGTGTCACAGTTTTGTTAATTATATTCGATATTTTTTAATTTATTAATTAAAAATGAAAATGATTTAAGATAAAATAAAAAAAATTATTTAGAAATAATAATAATAAGGATATTATTATTTTGAATAATAATAACATTATTATTGATTATATTATTATTATTATGTTAATATTTTTTATTACATTTTGTGTTAGGGTTTGTTTCTTTTTTTCTTTCCTTCCCTTATTCCTCCCTCTCCTAGTCACGTCCCAACCCTCCTCCCTATCCACGTCGTCTCCCCCAACCCTCCTCCCTCTCCACATCGTCACGTCATTCACATCTTCCCATGGTCCCATCTTGCTCCCCACATTCCTCGTGACAGACCACGCCACTCTAGCACCCTCCCCTCATGCCACCCATGCTAGCCCTCGCACTTCTACCCTCAGCCATTTTTCGCCTCATATTCGGCAGTATCCTCTAGAAAAACCCCCATTTCTGGTACAACGCACCTCCAAAGCCCCTCATTTTTCTGGGCAAACCTTCCTCTCCTTTTCCATAGGTGTTTTCTACACTGGTGGGTGATTTCATCCATTAGGTATTTTTTATGAGAGTGTTTTATGTTTAATTTGATTTATTTTTGTTGCAATTGGTTGATGTATTGATTTTAGGGTTCGATTTGATATTGTTGTGGTGAGATTGGTGAGAAATTGGAGTTGGGCACCGATTTCATGAGGTTCTCTACACTGTGGATGGTGTTACCATGTATATTTATTGTTTTCTGACTTAATTTGTGTTTTTAATCATTTTAGGGAATTATTTATTTAGTTTTAATGGAGAGAAATTGTTTTTAATTGAAGTTGTATATGATTGATTTATTAGTAATAGGTCTATAAAGTTTAATATTGGATTTTTTTGTGATTAAAATCTATGTCGATATGTTTATCATTGTTTTATATTTTTTTTAATTAGTTTATGAAAATATTTAAGTGTAGAAAACTGTGTTTTTATGGATTTGTTTTCTGTTAATTCTTGAAAAGTGTTTTGAGTGCATTTTCATTGATGAATCTTAGGTTGTTACTTAAATTGTTTTATAAATTATTATTATGGTTTATTTAAATCATATAAAAGTTGTGAACCATGTATGAAAAATGTTTTATTGAGTGTTTGATTTTAAAGATAGGATTTTGATAATGTTTTGAAGTAAAAACGTGTTTTACATCTTGTAAAGGATATACCAATTATGATAATGATTTATTAAATTGTGAGTGTGATGTGAATTTGCATTGTAACTTATTTTTATATTAAATGAGAATTTTTCATGTGTTGGGATTAATATATTTTATTTTATGGGATGTGAATTTTTTAATTTTTTTTGGTGTGTTTGGTAGATATTGGACTCCATTGCATTGTTGTACAATTTTTTGTTCATCACAGTATGGGTTTTGGTTATCAGTGATAAAAATTTATAGGTATATAAATGGGTAAGAGTTTATAAATATATATCTTCCTTGCACATAATCCCTCATGGCGAGGGGAATATGTATTTTGGGACAAAAGTTATATATATATGTGTGTGTGTGTGTGTGTTTGTGTGTGTGTGTGAAAATTAATATACGTGTATGGCGAATAGGTCTTGGGCTGCCTTCATCAAAAGATTTGTGTTTTGCGGCATGGAATTTTATGTTTTTGGTTGGTTTCACACTTGATTTATTGTGTTCTTTTGACGTATCAAGGTTCATTATAATTGTTGTTAGTGTGATGGTGTGTTCCGAGTGGTTTCTATTCGCCGGTCGAATGGCGACTCGCTTGCGTGGGCATATGTAAGTAAATATATACATATAGGTTCCCCTGTTACACGTATATTCATCCATGGAGTTGAATATACATGTATGGGGATAATTGGGACTATGTGTATATATAAAAATGCATAATATGGTGAGTGAAGACTAGTATATTCATGTAAGAATACCGATAAGGATACCCTTGCACATTTTCATGGGCCATGTGAATGTGTGCATATGGGTTTGGTGTCTTTGAATGTATGCGAAGGTGCATACAATTAGTAGTGGTATAGTAGATTTTAGTTAGAGACCACTACGAGCCAATGTGGATAACTTTGTTCCTCCTTGAGGTAAGTTCCCAATTCCATGATCTTTATTTAGAATATCTATTATTGTTTAGTGTTTTATTGAAAGTGTGAATTTTTCTTTTATATGAAATGGATATGCTATATATATGTATATATAAATGGTTGTGGTTCTGGGAAAGTGATTTTTCCCAGATGTATTTAATGTGAAATTGGTATTTCCAAATACATGTGGACTTTCTTCTGATTTTTTTTAAAAGGGTAATGACCTGTTTGATTTCTAAAGAGTTCTAGAGTGATATCCAATATAGTTTTTCGGTGTACATGTTTTTTATAGAAAAGTATTTCTTGTGGAGTAAGTATGATCATTTGGATCCTTGAAAATTATTTGTAAATGTGAAAACTCCTCTCAAGGTATTCCCCATTATTTTAGAAACATGATGTGTATGTTAAACGAGTAAATTTTGATATGTTTTTAATGAAGAGGTTTATGCGATGTTTTGTGACAAAAATAGTGGAATGTTCTTAAGGAGAGAGAATAGTGGTGTGAAGATGAATGGGTTTTGGAAAAAAGAAAGTGTCATGTTCATTTATTTTTATTTTACAAAACCTCGCCATCTTATGAAATACAGAACATTAGTAACACCCAAGTATCTAGGTGGGCGGACTCGAAATAGTGCTCTAGGGATCCAGTATGGTATCGTCCCTACTTCACGTAGCATGTTTGATGCATCCAACACTCTCTAAATTATTATGGTGATGTTGGGTACCACTAGGTTATGTGTATATTCCCTAATAGTGTATTTTTCTTGATAACATATTATTTTTATGGTTTGTTTTCACTATGATGTGATGTTATAGGGTCCCAATTGTGCTAGTTACCTATAGGCATTTCCCTTGGTGCTCATTTGTGACATGCTATTTTTTATGTGAGTTTTCATTTCATTTTCTATCTCTTTATGCCTCATTTTTAATAACCATGTTTTATTATAAGTAGGTTTCCTTTCACTTTTGGAATGTTAACTCATGCTTGGATTCTATTTTGAAAACATAGTGGAAGTGAAATGTTTTCATAAAAATATATAATTGTTACTTGATTTTGAAGAGAATTAAAAACATTATTTTGGTATGTCTTTTTTTTCAAACTAGCATGATTGAGTTTCTTATTAAAGGTGCGGGTTTGAGGCTTGTTATCCCTAGCCTTTCGTATTGAGAATCTTGCTGCTCAGGCATAATTTCCAGTTTCAGGTTCTTGTTTTAGATCACAATTTAAGTGAGCATGGTTCACTATTCCGTGGTGACCCATGGGGTTACTTGAAGGTATTTCTAGCTAGATATATTTATTTTATTTTTCTGCTGTTAGTAGTTACATGTTAGTCTGGTTTATTTCTATTTATCTGCCTTTTATTTTTCTCGGATAAATCATTCCCAACTACTTGTTTTGATTATTGAAAATAGTTTCCAGCCCATGGGGATTTGGAACACCCTTCTGGACCTTCTGGGGACTGGCTCGGGTGACCGGTTGATGGTCGACCCCGGTTGGTTTGTGAGAGTAAATTTCTTACTTTTCAATATATATTATTTTCTCACATATGAAAAACAATGTTTCAAATTAATATTACTTATTTATTGTCTTATGATTTCACATTATTATTATTGATTAATATATATTTTAGTTCTATTTTAATATTTTATATCTGAATTCCACGTTTTCATGAAATATTTAATGTCAAATAAAATGATTAGTGTATAAAATGACATTAAACATATTTTTAAATAAAAAATATAATAAGTTATTTAAAATTCATAAAATCATATATTTGGAAAATTGAATGATATGTGACTGAAAATATAATCTATAGACAATTCTTGTCCCAATTTCCTATTTACAGTAACTATCCTGACCCTGATGTGGTCAAACATCATTATCCTGATAGTTTTCAAAAATGTTAATACGGGGAAAAACAGATAATGGAAAAATCAAAATCTAATATTAAATTTTTTTTGTAGGATTGTATAATTTTGATCCATACACATTATACCATAATATTATATATGTTTTGAGCCTTTTTTTAATAAAAATAAAATACATTAATTTAATACTTCACGAAATTCAAAGAGTGCCTCTAATAATACGAATTTCCCCAGGCCATTACTTTGTGAAAATCCAGTTCTTGTGGTTGTAGTGGGGGTGATTGTAGTTTGTTTTTGATGTTTTCAAAAAATACAATTTTACCCAAATAGGGAACACAGAAATGGTGGCACCATAATGGTGTCACTATAATGATGTCACCGAAATGGTGGCACCATAACGATGGCACGAAAACTCTAGCACACCAAAATGGTGGCACGGAAATTGTGGCACCAAAATTGTGGCACCGAAATGGTGGCAACAAAATGGTGGCACACCAAAATGGAGGAACCAAGATGGTGGGACACCAAAATTGTATCTTATCCTTTTACAAATTTCTTGTTTCTAGAGTTTTTCCAATTTAACCCCTTACATATTATATGACATAAACAGAGTTTAATGATTTGTTTGGAAATTTTTAATGGTGTTTCAAAGGATATTAATTATAACTTTATTATCATAACACTATTGGGAAATTGAGATATTCAAACCGTGTGATCTTGACCATGATCCCATGTTAATGTAAATTGGAACCATTTCCTTCCGTTGATTTAGGATATGAATTTTTCTAAATGCTGAGGCCCTCAATTCCCTTTTCTCTAAGTGCGGATAAATCCTTCCACTCTAGACATGTCATGCACCTCTGCTATATCCCCCTCCTACTCAGTTTTCTTGGAGTTTCCTACTACTCGTGTGATCCCATATTTTTTGCGCAAAGATGAGTTTCACTCGCTTGTTGTTTCAATTATGGATTCATCTACCTCTCATTAACTCTATATCATGTTCCGTGGGGGTAATAATGAATTTTTATGAAGATTAAGTTAATATATTTCTTAAATGAGTAATAAAATAGATGGGATATGGTGATCAAAAGATAATAGGGGTCAAATAAATAATGATATAGAAGTGATGATGTTATGCATGCTGTTTTAATTGTTTTCCATGATCCCTATTATGAATCTATATGGGATATAAGGGCTTATGAAAAGAATTTATATTTTTATTATTTTCTTGTGCACATGTGGTGTTTTTTATTTCTGTTGTGATTCTTTTGTTAATTCATCTAACATGAAATCTTCTTTAGAAGGTATACATGGATAAATAAATTGATTCCCCATGATAAAAAATTATCTTTGATCACCCCTATTATTGAATGTGGAATTAAAAACCCCTCTTGCTAAATATGAATAAGCCTGGGCTTATGGTGTTTCTATGTGATGTGTTTGGTTTTGTTTTGTTCATTGGGGGGTGTAAAGATTCTGTTTTAAAATTTATTATAGCTACCAGGGGTTTACAAAGGGGTTGGTCCTGTAAATGATGAAGGTCATGTTTGTGCCTCAAGGATGATGATTAGTGGTGTTTGCTTTTGGAATTTAGTTATGGGGTGGTACAAGAGGTGTAATGGAATATCAGGTTGACAGATTGATTGATAATTGATTATATGAACTTATTATCTAGTGGGACACCATTTGGGTAGTTTTTGGGCAGCGAGGCTATAGGACTAGGTTGTGTTGTTACGTCATGTTAGTGGGTGTGATGGGTGTGGTGTTTTTTGGGTAGCGGGGATGCTAGTTATAGTTGTGAGGGGATTATTGAGAGGGATAAATTTGTTCAATTACTGTTGGGAGTTTTTGAATTTCTGTCTAGGAAAAATTGGGTGTGTAGTGGAACTATAATTTGGTTGTTCTCTATTGTTTTTATGAATGGGTGTTAAAATGGATTTCCATACCTTGGCCCCTGCTTCCTTTTTTCCTTGGAAGTGGTTAGTGTCCTTTGGCCATCTGGTAATGATTGTAGATGTTTTAATAGGTAGTTTCTCTAGGTAGTTCTAGAATAAATTAATGTGAACCCCTTAATTAATAAATGAAAAGTGGTTAAATGAAAATTGGTTTGTCAGGTGCTTTATTGTGGTTCTTTGTGTGGTTTTTCATGTAGGGGAAGAAACAAATGTGGTTTTGTGTGGGCTAGTTGCCTATTTGGAAACCCAACGATTGGGTTGAGTGTTTGTTTACCTATATATATATATATATTTTATTTCCTTGTGATTTCTGGGAATACCCCACCCTTGTTGAGGAACATGTGACGAACACCCCTATTTCATGGGGTACAGTGTTATTCCCAACATCTCGGGGGGAGGATTTATGGAAGGTTACTGACTTTCTTCCTCGCACCCTCATTTGGATTCTTAACACTCAAGGGTATCTGATCAGCCTGTAATGGCATGAGGTTTACTATAGCCCAAGATACTTCAATAATGTTGAGGTTTTGGGGAGATACCTAGGTGTTTGCAGGCTATGATTTTTTCCCATGAGTCTTTCAGATGAGGCCCAGGTGTCATCGGGTGAAAGGTATGGTTTTTGTGGCCCAGGTGTGTGTAGGTGATATGTGTGGTGTGGTTATTACCTAGGTGTATGCGGGTGGGATTTGTGTGTTGTTTGAGGCCTAGTTGTGTGTGGGAAGGTCTTCATAGTGTGATTTAATTTTTGAAGAGTGGTAGCATCAATACGTAAGCCATTAGGATTGAGAAGATAACTACTGTGAAAGTGATGTAGGGTACGCTAATATTGATGTTCATATACTACTACATTACCTGAATTTCATTATTTGGTTAGTATAACATGGTGAGGTTGGGCTGTTTTTCACTCCTTAGTAGGTTCATTGATGATATATTATTCTTTCACAGGAGGATTATTATGTTTCCCCACTTATGCATGGGTGGATTTAGTTTTCCAACTGGGTATAATGGTATAATCACCTGACGTTTTTAAAACTATTTTCAAGATTCCAGGAGGACTTTAAGGACTATGTTGTACATTACTAGCTCAGGCGTTGGGATAGTTGTTGTGTTGTTGCTTAATATCATTCTTTTGGAATGTTCTTTGGTACTTTGGTTTTAATTTTTTTTCAATTAACATTTAAATCATGCATGGGTTGGATTTTGGTTTCCATTATATAAATTTTTAGTGTTGTTTGTGATTTTTACCATCTTATCTCCTAATCATGTTTTCATTTATAAGGGAAATTGTTTTCATTTTGTGTGAGATTTTATAACCATTGTGCAATTCACTACTCTGAAGCCTATTAAACGAGGGACTTGTGGGTCATTATCCCTCCTTCATCATGAAGAAGTACTGGTGTGGCCGTTAGCTATCCCTTCAATCATATTGAAAGAGGCGGGTCATTAAAGAATGGTATTAAAGGTTATTATTGAGAGATATGATGGAGTTAAATGTAATCTGTAGTAAGGATTTCATCAGATTTTAGAGAAAACAATGTCAGTAAATCATGGTTCGTAAGATATTATAGCGAATAACGACTACGAAACAGGATTTTTGGGCCCCTCGTGTTCCGATGCAAGGACTCTGGATCTACTTAATGGCCATGTGAGGCTACAACGATTACCAGGTAAAGACCTTATAATGATACATGCATCATAAATTCTTCTTCATGTGTGTCTTGGGCGTTTTGGTAATTTTCAATGAATGAAGGGTGAAAATGAATTTGAAATAAAATTTTCATACTGCTCGGGCATAAGAGTCCTTTTATCCATTTATAGATATGGAACTCAGACGTCTCCCGGGTGTGGTTTGAGTAGTTGAGTCCCAGATGGAAGACGTGGTTGATAAGTGGAGGGTAGATCGAGAGGAGGAATATGAATTGTGAAAAAAACCCTACATTATTTATTTTGGAAGACCTTGGGAAATTATAAATAATGTGCTTCAGACTTAGAGACAGAGGGTTGGATTGAGGTTCTAAAAATCCACTTTACCATAATCCATGCTCTGTGGGAGTACTAGGTTCCTCTAGACGTGATCCAGATGCGAGGTGTGGTGTTTCTGTGGTGGATGTTTTACCTCATGGTGAGGAAGCAGATAGATGTATCATGGGACGAAAATGAGTAAGAGTTTTGGGAAGAGTTTCTTTTCTTGATGATGTAGGCCACGAAGAGGTAAGAGATGATGTCTCTGAAGTAGGGGAGTATGTCTCTGAGAGAACTATGGATCAAGACTAAGGATCTCCAAAACATCACTGTAGATCTCTTTTCGGATGAGGAGTCTTGGGTGAGATGTTTGGAGGAAGAACTCTGACCTTATCATCAGTATTATGTCACTCGCTTAACACTGAATACATACCTAGAAGTTCAGAAAAAGGATTCAGTAGTGGAGAGGATGCACTCGCAGGGAGGTTTACTGTAAGGTGTTATTTATCCGAGTTCGTTGTATGGTAAGATAGTCAGCATCATGTCTCTATTATTACGGTCTTTGAGGTTTCAGTTGTGGGAGGTAGGCCTCATCTATTCTAGTTCTAATCTCATAGTCACCACCCTTTCCCCATGGGCTTGAGACTGGGGTTCCTTGTTTGTGAAGGCTGTGGAGATCATTGGATCTAGTACTTAGTTCAAGCTTAGTATGGTGGGGGTGGGAAGGTTTAGTGCCCACCTTAACAACAGTAGTTTCTTGTTAGACCATTCAAGCAGTAGGGGCGGTGTGCTCCTACTCGACAAATGGTAGACAGTGTAGTTGGAGGCCGACAATATGGTTCTCATCATGGATCTCGAACAAGATGTGGTTGGGGAGGTGTTCAAAAAAACAAGAATAGAGGATATGGGTTTGGGTAGTTGCACGCTACTGAGGAAGTAGTTCCAGTGGGTTTGGAAGTTGTTTATGGTATGATCAGTCTGTTTAATACCCTTTCATGTGATTTGTTTTATTCAATATATTCACACTCCTTTTATGCAGCTATCCTATCCCATGACTTTGTACTATACGTAGAGTGACTTTTCATGCCCTTGTTATTAAGCACACCAGTTAAAGGTCAGACCAGTTTTCTGATGTTTTCTTGGGATGTGGACTGATGTTGGGGGAGCATCATTGAAGTGGGGATATTCTCTTGCTATATATGAAACCATACTATGTCATTATTTATGTTGACTGTGTATTCTATGTGCACGATGATATTGACTACTTATATAAGAGAATAATGTTTTTAGATATGGATGGCCATAATGTAGCTTTCATTCGAAATGAAAGTCATCGAGATGGAATTCTTGGAGTGGATCCTCTTCTATCCTTGTCGAACAGGTTGTTTGTGGGATCATAAGGCACAATGATGGTGGAGGTTCTGAGTGTTTCTTGGGAGTTCCATGATGTTTTTCGTGAAGAGATTTTGGCACTACCCCCTTTCTATGATGTTGATTTAAGAATAGACCAGAAACATGGTGCCAATCTGATTTCTATGAATCCCTATCGGATGGCGCCTGTTAAGTATTTGGAATTGTGGATTAATGCTGATGAAATAATGAAAAATGGTTTTATCTTAAGGATTCTGTCACTTTAGGATTATCTAGTTTTGATCACGAAGAAATAAAAAGGTGTCCTGAGGCTGTGCATTTACTACTAGAGACTGAATTTGGTAATCATCAAAAAATGTTACCCTCTTCTGAGAATAGATGATCATTTTAACTAGTTGAGGGGAGCATGATGGTTCTCCAAGATTGATCTGTAGTCTGGATATCAGTAGTTGAGGGTGAAGGAGGGCGACATCTAAAAGTCTCCAGTCAGGTGCAGGTATGGGAACATCAAATTTGAGTTCCTTCCCTTCAGTTTTATGAACGCACAGACCATGTTCATGGGTATCATGAACTCTTTCTACTTTATGTTCATAGACTGGATCATTATCATGATAATCAATGAAATTATTATTTACTCAAAGTCTTTGGAGAAGCATGCTAAGGACCTTAAGAGAGTCATGGAGGTCCTCTGGCACCACCAGCTCCATCATATGTTTTCATAGTGCTTGTTCTGGATGCGGGAGGTTCCCTTCCATGAAAATGTGGTGTCTCAACAAGTGATAATAGTAGAACCATCAATGTTCGAGGCTATTGTTTCATGGGACTCACCCAAGAACATTATAGAGGTTAAATATTCTTGGGTCTTGCAGTATATTACAAGAGGTTCGAACCTGACTTATCTTGTTTTTCGGCCACATGTAACTATTTTACAGGAAAAGACAAGGCCCTTGTGGGGAGTGAGTAGTTTCATGAAGATTTTAGCAACATGAATGGGAATCATGTCAGTGATCTAGTGCTTAGGTTTCTGGAGAAATGAGCGACCTTCGAGGTGTTCTATGATTCTTCTGGTGTAGGCTTGGGATGTGTACTAATGCAGTAGTAGGGAGTGATCTCTTATGCATCTAAGAAGATTCATCCACCTGAATGTAACAATTCCACCCATGTTCTACAACTTACAATGTTCATATTCACATGAAAGTTGTAGAGACATTACCTCATAGGTATTATATTGTGAACTTCATAGACCACCAGAGAATGAGGAATATCTTCTCCCTGTGAGACCTAAAATTGTAGTAGAAAAATTTGATGGAGTTTCTCTAAGACTTAGACATAGAGATCTCTTACACCATAAGAAGGAGAACATGGTGGATGATACCTTAAGCAAGAAGACGTAGAAGGTGGTAGTTCAGAAATCCATGGATTATTGGAAGGTAATAGAGGAGTTATCCACTTTTCACCAAGACGATGGGGGAAGACAGTGGAAGAGGCTATCTATTTTAGATGGAAATACAATCTTCCTTGGTGCTGTAGGTGGTGGAGTGTCAATTGGGGGACTCAGAGACTGTGGTGATGCGTGATCATGCTGTCCAGGGTGATGATATGATGGGATGGTTAGAGGATTTTTAGAATCAGATGCAGTTTTTTGGGAAGCTAGTTTTCCCAGAGGGAATGCATGGGGGAGTTCTCCATGAGTTCCATATCTCACTCTTGGTGGTGTTTGTACGAGTTTTTAAAATGTACTAATTCTAGGAGGAATAATTTTGGTGGAATGGGGTGAAGCGGGTAGTGGTTGAGTTTATGGAATAGTGCCTAGCGGGTCAGTAGGTAAAGGATGAGAATCATGTTCCCGAAAGTATGTTGCAGCCCTTAGATGTTTCCAAGTGGAAGTGGGGCAACATATCGACTGTTTTTGTTACACGATTACCCAGGGTGTAGGGAGGATGTGAAGCATTTTTTATATTGGTGGATCTCTTGATGAAATCAACTCACTTCTTATCAATCAAGGAGTTCTGTGTAGTTGATGCCATATCAAAGAGGTATGTGGATTAGGTGGTGTGACTGCATTGAGTTCCAAGGTCCATTGGATCAGATCAGGATTCACATTTTATGTCGTGAGTCTATATGGGATTACAGTCCACTGGAACTCAGTTACGCCTCAGTACTACATTACAACCTCATATGAATTGACAAACACATAATATAATCAAGATGTTAGAGGAAATGTTATGAGAATGTGTTCTAGAATTTAGTGGTTCATGGGTTCCATATTTTTCCTTGGTATAGTTTTCTTATAATATTATCTATCACTCTTCCATTGTTATGGCTCCATTCGAAGCACTATATATGAGGTCGTGTCATTTACCCTTGTGTAGGAAGGGGGTTTGGTAGGCAATGATTATGGGTCTGGATGTGTTGTAGAGTAGGATAGAGAAGGTGCAACTTGTCTGAGAATGGATGAAGGTAACACAGGATTGACAGATGTTCGATACCGATCATAGGAGGAGGGATTTGGAGTTCGATGTTGGGGAACTTGTATTCATAAATGTTTCCCCTTGATATGGGTATCACAGGTTTGAAAGGGGGTGAATGATTTCCCCCAGGTTCATTAGACCATTTGAGTTGTTGGGACTAGTTGGTGAGGTGGAATATCAGCTATCATTGCCACCATGGATTGAGAGGATCCTTTATGTCCTATATGTCTCTCATCTCCGTCAGTATCTACATGATGACTCCCATATCTTTTACTGGGGAGAGTTTGATGTCGAGGATGATAGGAAATTCATGGATTGACATGTAATAATTGAGAATCAAGTGAAGAAGGTGCTTCATGGATGGAACATCCCATTATTTCATGTCTTATGGAGGAATGGTTTCCTTAAAGAGTGTACTTGGGAGCGATAGGCACAAATGTGTTCTAAAAACTCAAAGATATTCTGAGTTTTTATATTGTGTTTTTCTTTGTTCTTTTCTTATGATTTAAGGATTGACCTCATTTGTTCTGAGATAATCTGTTTCCTTGTTCTCTGAATGTCTGTGAAATATCATGACTATGAGGAGGGGATGACCTCGTCTTAATGAAGAAACACTAATGCGTATGTAATTAAACTAGTGTGGGTGAGTCAGTGATGACCAGAGCAGATAATATATTGACATGGGGGAACTGATTCTCTAATCCATATGTCCAGGAAATGGGGATTTAATGTTTGTAAAATTATTCAAGAGATACATGTCAAGGAGGTGTTGTTGGATTTCAAGGTTTCCACTCCAATTTTCAAACAACAGATGGAATTTTATCCATCAGAGTTATCTTATGTGGTGGTTGTTCAGACCCCTATTTATTATAGTTAGTTTTAAATTCTGTGGGACATGAACGGTTTGATAGGTATTTTATAAAATGACATGAATTTCATCTGGCCATTCCATTGTGAAAATCTAGTGCTTATGTTGTTCTTGGGGGTCACAATGGATTGTTTCCGAAGTTTTCCAAAAATCCGATTTCACCATAAAATGGCTCATAAAATGGTGGCACCGTAACGGCTGCACCAAAATGGTGGACTTGTGATTGTTGTACACCAAAATGGTGTCTCACCCTTTTCAGAATTTCCAATTTCATTATTTTTTCTAGTTTACACCCTCTTACGTTTTGATTGATGTAATCTGACATTAATGCATTGTTTGGGAATTTTTAAGGGAGTTTCAAGGAATATTAACTATATCCATAGTATATTAATTCTTTAAGGACATTGAGATATTCAGACCATGTGATCTTGACCTTGATTCTAGGTTAATGGCCTTTGGAACTATTTCATTCAATTGATATAAGATATGACATCTTCTAAAATTTGAGGCCATCTCTTCCATTTTATCTTGTGGTCTTAATGCCTTTATCTCTAGACGTGTTGTGAAACTATGCTAGAGCCCACTTCTACTCAATTATCATGGAGTTTCCCACTGTTCGTGTGATCCACTGTTTTGGAACAAACATGATTTTTGGTTTACTGTTGTTTCAAGTAGGGTTTCTTCTACCACTATATAATTGTGTATCATATGGGGTGGGTTTAATAATGTTTATTTTTGAAGAATAGATGAATACATATCTAAAATGTGTAATAATGAAAAGGGATATGATGATCATATGATAATAGGGTTTAATGAAATAATGACCCAGAAGTTATGATGTTACATTTGATGTTTTAATTATTATCCATGTACCTTGTTTTGAATATGTATGGGAAGTATGGCCTTCTAAAAATCATGGACATTGGTGTTATATTCTTTTTCATAGGAGGTTTTTTGTATTTTTTTTAGTGAATTGATAAATGGTTGTAACATTAAATATTCTTAATCATGTATGACTGGTTAAATAAATGGAATCCCCAGGATCAATGTTTTTATGTGATCACCCATGTTATTGATGGTGGAATTAAAATACCCATCTTGATACATATGAATATTCCTGGCTTAATGGTTTGGATGTGTGCTACGATTGGTTGGGTTTTTTACATCGTGGGGGTTGTGTGATGTTTCTACTGGTAAACTTGTTATGTGTACAAGGGGGGATAAATGGGTTAGTCTTGTGAATGTGGAAGGGTTTGTTTGTGAAGATATGATGCTATTTTTTGATGTTTTTCTAAGGTATTTGTGTATGTGGTGGTACTTGATGTGTGATAGAATCTTAGTTTGATATATTGATTGATTGTCGAATGGATGAACTTGTTATGCTATAGGATTTCATCTGGGGAGTGTTTGGGTAGCGGGGATGTAGGACTAGGTTGTGTTGTGATATCTTGTTTATGGGTGTGTTGGGTGTGGTGTTTTTTGGTAGTAGGGCTGATAATTCTTGTTGTGAGGGGATGATTGAGTTGAATAATATTGAATAATGAATGATGGTTGTGGTTGAACGAGTGTCTAGGAAAAAGGGGGTGTGTAGTGGGAATATAGGCTAGTTTTTCTCTATTATTTTAATGAATGGATGATAAAATAGACATCCTTACCTTGGTACCTACTTCCTTGTTTTATTTGTTATGGTTTAGGGGCCTTTATCCTAGTATGAATTATTGTAGATGTTGTGTTGGGTAGTTTCTATGGGATGTGCTAGAATACATTAATGTTAAACCCTTCATTAATGAATTTCATATGGTTAAATGGAAAGGGGTTGTGATTGTGGTTTATTGTGGTTGTTTTTTTGGTTTTTTATATTTGTTTAGCATCAAATCTGGTTACTTTTGGGCTAGGTGCTTGTTTACAAACCCATTTAATGGGATGAGTATTTGTTTACCTATATATTTAAATTCTAGTTACTTGTGATTTCTATGCTTACCCCACCATTTTTCGCAAGCATATGCCTAATAATCCATTTCATGGGGGAGGGTGTCATTACCAACATCTCGATGGGAGGATAGAAGGATGGTTACTGAATTTCTTCAATGCAGCCTCTATTGGCTTCTCAAAGCTTGAGCATATCTGGGCATTCCATAATGACATGAAAATTACAATAGACCAAGCTCCATCTAGAAGGGTGTGGTGTGCGTTAGTAGCCTAGGTGTTTTCAGAATAGGATTTTTTTTCCAAGTGTCTTCGGGATGAGGCCCATCTATCTTTGGGTGGGAGGTTGTGGTTGTTGTGGTCTTGGTATCTGTGTGATATGTGTGGTGTGGTTGTTCCCAGGTGTTTACAGGTGGATTCTTGTATGGTTTGAGGTCTAAGACTGTGTGGGAAGGTTGTGGCAGTGGGACTGCATTTTAAAAGAGTGTTAACATCAAGGTGTTAGACATTAGGAATGAGAAGATAACTTGTGAGAAAGTGGTGGAGGGTAACCAAATATCTATGTGCTTATACAACTACTTTACTTGACATGCATTATTTTTTGAGTGTACCATGGTGTGGATAGGTTGGTTACAACTCCTTGGATGATGCATTTAGGTTATATTGTTATATAATTGTGGAATTAGAATGTTTCCCCCACTTTTCCATGGGTGAATTAGTTTTATTACTGGGTAAACTTATAAACACACACTATTATTAAAAATATTTTTATGTTTCTAGGAAAAATTTAAGGTATCTGCTGGACTTTACTTTGGATTGTGACTATACGGCTTCTTTACCTCTGACTTTTGGTACTTTTTTTCGTGCTTTGGTTGTACTTTTTTCAAAGTTTACATTTAAATAATGCATGGGCTTGATTTTGTTTTCTTTTATGTAAATATTTGGGGTTGTACAGTATTTGTATCATCTTATCCCCTGATCAT
The DNA here is from genome assembly GCA_963277665.1 of Viscum album. Classification (NCBI taxonomy): domain Eukaryota; kingdom Viridiplantae; phylum Streptophyta; class Magnoliopsida; order Santalales; family Viscaceae; genus Viscum; species Viscum album. The sequence continues at coordinate 2,127,117,216 of OY728140.1, forward strand.
GTTTTAAAAAAAAGGGAAATTTCTTCCATTTTGTGTGAGATTATATACCATTGGTCAAGTTACCAATCCAGTGCTTGTTAATGGTGGGGCTTAGGGTTCATTATCTTCCCTTCACATTGATGAAGATTGGGAATGAAACTTTTCAATTCCTTCCCTCATCTTCAATAAGGCCGTTCAGGACAGTGCCCCACCCCTCTCAAAAAGTCACCTCATATCAACCTTTATTCCTAAAAGAAACTTCCATTTCAACTGATAAATACAAAAACAACAAACATAATTCTACCACATTATCCTATAGGCCTTTGTTTTCATACAACCCCCCTAAGAATAGATTTTGGTGTAAACCTAAAGTGGTTATCTCGAGAAGAGGAACATTTCATAACCGAGCATTTTTGTTTTTTTATCTTTCACAAACATAAAATATTATTAATCTAATTAGATATTTAAAATAATTATATATCATATAATACGTTTTTGTTATATAAATTTTATAACCATTATCCATATACACTTCCATCAAATGGGATGCAAAAACATCATTTTTGTGTGTGGCGGACTACCACCACACAAAAATATGTAATTTGTTTCCAATCATCACCTCTCACGCCATCTTATGATGATGAATTTACTGTATTTATATGATATTCATGAAATATTTATCATTATCTATAAGTAACATATAATATATTTTCATACTATTTCATTTATTGAATACGATAATGTCATTCATGCGTTCACATGGATTACCATCTAGACTATGTGATGAGATTCATTTTTATTATTGCATCACATGGATGAAATATATAAGTGTATTTACAGATATAATAAGATATTAATGACATTATTGTCATTATTTAAATATAAAAAACACTTTCATTCTCTCCATTATGATCCTTATAAAATGGAATCATTACTCCTATATATGTACATCTTATCATATCTATAGTGGTAACATAGTTTATTTTTAATAACCATATTTCAGGGTTAAACATATAAATGTAATTGATGTTCAAAAATGATAAGTATTTAATTATTATTCTTCATTTGATTGAATAATAACCCCTTTTATCATATTCAATATACGAAAGTCATTTTGGACATAAGAGTCAAATATTTCCAAAATAGCAAATGTGAATTTAATTTATTATGTAAATAAATACAACATGGTCATAAAAAATTAAATTTAATTATAAAAAAGAAAAACTTTTTTGATAAAATAAATAATTATCTTATTTTTATTATTTAGTTAGATAAATAATGAATGTGATGAGTTAGACCTGAGGAAATTGATCCTATCTGAATTTTCTTTCATTGAGACATATACTATTAGTATACCCCAATTTAATTTACATGATTAATTTAAATTCATTTTAAATGTTATGTCACGAACCCTACAAATTTCATCGTATTATGTGTTTCAATTCAAATTATTTTATCTAATCATATTTACATCAAATGATATGAATTTTATGTGATTTTTTATGTCAATTTCCATTATTTAGTTTGTAATTATAATGAAATTATTATTTTATGAATTAATTATTTGAGATATAAAATTTTATTGATGCATGTGGTATTTTAACATTTAATATGTAAATTTTTGTTTTTTAAAAATAAATAATTCATTTTATAATTCTATCATTAGTCATTCATTCTTGGTAATGTATTTCATCTGAATTTACACTCCATTGATATATATCTATTATTACAATCCTATTAAGTTTTATGTGGTTTACATACTTACCATTTTATATATTTAACATGAATAGCTATTTATGCATGATAATTAATTTTTTAATTCTTGTTTATTATTTCAATGGGACACAATTTAGTATTTCCCAAAGAGGTATGGATTTATTTTATAATTTAATTTTTTATATTCCATAATTTTTTATGATGGAATATTGTGATATATCCTTCATAAAATCTATATAATATTCTATCAAATATATATATATTTAATAACTTTTTATATTTACTTCAATCTTTTCCTATGGCTAGAATATAAATCTTGTAATTTAATATCTGAAAGAAAAAACCTATTTTATTTCTCTCCTAATTAGATATATATTTATTCCATATCTATATTTGTCAAACCTATTTTAAAATGGCCACATTGGATAATAAATTTATTTTATTAATGAATTTTTATATAATCTGTAAATTTAAAAAATTTAATAATGAAATATTTTTAAATTTTTATAAAATGATATTTTTCATTATGTTTATAAAAAGACAAAAAGAATTCTTTCTTATAGTATATAATTTTAATATACCTTCCAAGTACCATAAAATTTTTATGATATTTAGCATATAATAATTTATTTATATGGTTTTATATATAAATATGAAATGAGATAATATTTTAATATTTCTATTCCATTCTATTTGTTTCTCCAAAAGATTTGAAATTATCACAAATCCTATATTATCTCTACATTATTTTATAGTAGTTAATCGTATCTTATAACAGTTACATTCATGTGATCATTACACGTCACAATTATATTGAATATTCATTTTATTTCTACCTTATATATGAATATTATATATACTATATTCCATTTTTATATTTGGTGTTATACCATGAATGTTATTTGATCGTTTAAGGAAATATTTATATCAAATATTATTTATTCATAAAATATATTTTTTGATAATGATTTTTACCCATTTATTAAATTTAGCCTTCAATATATGAAAATTCATTAGAAATTCATAATCATGTGAGGACTAGAGTTACGTAGCTCCTATTGGAAATGATAGTACTCACGAGAAAAATAAATTTTCAAACTTAAATGGGTTTTTAGTGTATATCTATCAATCGGTTAAACTATCTTGGCATAGGGACTTAATGTTATAAATATCATGACGTCCAAGATCATGAATTACAATATTAATAATTTCATTTATTTAGAACTCAGTAATTATTATCTATATGGTTCTTTCAATAATATTATACATGGATGTATTTCATGCTCATGTTATTTATTAAATTACACTTTTTTATAGTTATTTACCTTTTTATACAAATTATGCATTATTTACTATTGAAATACTCAAATTTATGTGACCCTTATTGATAAATTTAGCTCAGAAATATTTTTTTCAATTCCAAATGACATAAATAAGTAATTTATTAATCATTTTAGGGATTTAGATCATTTACATTCACTAGGTTTTATATTTTTCTTATTTACAATGAGAAGAATGTATATAATATGTTTACCAAGACTACTAAGTTATTTTATCCATTTGAATAAAATTACATTAATTTAATAGAATATAATAGATTAGACACTAGATATGGGTTATAGAAGTTTAGGGTTTATAAATTTGGTATCAAAGAAGGAGTAGTAGAAACCATGGGAACTCAATTTAAAAAAATTATATTCGAGAACATATACCAATGAAATACATTCAAGAAACTCTCTAAATAAAATAAGGTTATGACTTAGATATGGATTGTTTAATATTTTAGGTACTAGTAAGGGTAAATAATTTTATGGTTTATTATAATTTTTATGTCGTATATTCCAATTTTTAGGGTTTATGTTATGAGAGTTTATCATAATTATTAATAGTTTGAGAGAAATTTATACGAACACATAGCTTGGGCTCTATTTATGTATTATTGAGAAGGATATTTGAGGATTAGTTAAATTATATTTTATATAAATAAGCATAAAGGTATTTATAACATTTTGGCATTATATGATCTTGATGATGAGGGAGTTACGAGTTATTAAATTTGAAAACATATGATTTATCGCATTGATAACCATGGAACTATAAAGTGATATGATTATTAGTTCCAATTTTAGGATGATAATCATATTTTTAAGAATATATTAGTAATAAAATTAATATAGTTTCGAAAAGGATCAAGTCACATGTTATATGACAACCCGTCAAATCTGGTAATGCTATGGTGCTTGAACCCAAAACCGATGGGCAACAAGGGTTCAATGTCTACCACTATAATACATGATGTTATAGTTAGTATGAAATTGTTTTTTAATAAAAAATTTTATATATAAATATTAAATTCATTTTTGGAAACAAATTATAGGATCAAATATTTGTTATTCTGAGGTAATTACTCATATTTTAAGAGACATTCATTTGGGTTGATGAATATACAACCATTATTTTTATTGTAAATGATTGTTTGAGAAGAATGAAATTAAATTTTTAGGATGTAAATTAAAATAAATGAGAACAACTTTGACTTGAAAAAAATATTTAATCTTGAGAACATTGTAAATAATTGGGATGCAGGGTTTTTTATAATAATGTATGTTAAACATTGAGTGGAAGGTTTTATGTAATATGTATTATTTATTAATATTATTTTATATACATTTTTGATATTATACTACCCTATGGTAACAATTTAATTTTTGGTTAATAGTTAACTAAATTAGGAATATCTTATTTTTCTATTATTGATCTTAAATTTTATTATAAGTTAATATTAGTGCATAGGGAATAATAATATTTGATACGAAACTCATTTTTTGAGTAAGAGATGAATTGAAAATTGATCAAATCACATCGAAAGGATAAAATTGTTGTTATGAAATAAATTAAATCAAGTAAGTATATTCCCTTATATTATATTTATATATGGTAATGAAATTAATCAACTCTAGGAAGATGACATCGAAAAAAAAATGTTTTCTTATTAATGTTATTTCCAATGAATTGATGGACTTTTGACCCATAAATAATTAATGGTATTGTGGTTATTAACATTACCCTATCCATGCTACATATAAAAATATATTATTCACTGGGAATTAGTTTTCTCATTACTGTTTATATGTTCAATTCCAATTAATGTTCCCCTATTTGGAAATATTGTTTTATGTTATTCTAGATGACCTTTATATTTACCATTCCATCTTTTTAAAAGTAATGTTTTTTTATCCCTTTTATGATATGGATTTTTGAAAAAGTCATTTTTAAATATTAGAAACCTCATGTTAGATCCTATGTTATATTTTTGAGTATTCAATTTACTTATGGTGTGGAGAATGTAACACCTATTGATTTTAAAATTTTAAAATTATATTTAATAGCTTATGTCACCTATAACACTGAGTATAAACGAGCAATGATTTAATATTAAAATATTATATTTAAATGTGACCATTAAAATTTGAGGTATGAATGTGATTAATAATATCATTAAAAATACCTCAAAAGTTTATATAATAAAAATGTATTGATTAATGCATAATAAGTTAGTACACAATTTTCAGAAAAGTTATTTTATTATTTAGAAATACATTTTCTTCAAAATTATTATTTTTGATTTTTGTTTATGGATAATATAAATAATTTAATATTCATTTTGTATTGGTGATTTTTAAATGGTTATCATTTTTGAAAAAATCTTAAGAAAATTATCCAAAGGTTAAATTTGTAGATTTTTTTGAAAAGATTTTTATTCCGTAAGGAGTGAAAAATATTGATTTTCATAAAACTATAATTTCTATTCCTTATAAAATTTAATGATTTATTATATTAATCATTTATTTTTAATGAGACATTATAATAAAAAAATATGAAAATTTAAATAATCTTGAGGTAATTCAATATTTCATATTGGTGATCTTTTCAGTTTTAGAGATTTTGAGTATTTGGTCATAACTATTACATAACCGAACAATAGAAATATAATGAGGACACTTCCAATAGTATCCATTTCTTCCATAACACAAAAAATTTTATAAATAAATATGGTTTATATTCATGTTTAATCATTATACATTTTCATTGACTCCATCATTGACTATATTCTCCCTTAAATCCCATGAATACATTTAAAAACATGCGATGAGTACAAAAAGCTCTGTAAAGGGACATAAAAAAAAGTAAACCACTATTCAAGTTAAAACATCGTAATCCATTTAATTTTTTTTGAGTGGATTAAAACAAAAAAATTCACATGAATAACACTCATACATTTTTCTCAAATAAAAACACTAAAATCAACAGCAAGCAATTAAAATTTTTTCAGGTGACATAGACAATCATATAAATAAAATCCATTAAAACCCCATTAAATTAGAATAATGATATGGATGAATTACAATATTATTATTACCCAATGAATTAGATATCTATAATGGGAGTCACCATTCATAAAAGTTATATCGGGCTCACTTGTGAGTTATAATGGGTATCATCCCTTCATATAAGCTATAAAAGGATCACCCGTGAGCTATAATGTGGACCAACCCTTAAAATAAAATTTTTCGAGATGAAACATGAGCTATAATTGGGTTAAATGATTCATATAAGGTATGACATGATCACCTGTTTGATATAATGGTCACGTACCATTTCATAAATAAAATAAGTTAATCACAAAACCCTTTTGAAAACTTCTTCTAATCTCATATGAAAAACATTTCCGTATAAAAAAAATACCATTTCAATTTAAAAACACATTTTCAATACCAAAATTCAAAAAATTATGAATAAAGGATTTATTTTCCTTTTAAAAACAATATTTCATATAGGGGAATCCTGTTATAAAAAAATGGTCATAGTGGTAGAGAGGTCGTTGTCTCCATATACCAGAAAAACATTCATTTTGATGTTTTCTAAATAAAGTAAAATGCTTCGTATAAAAATATTAATTTTGTTGACATTGAATGAAATTCAAGATAGACATAAAAGGTCCTGTTAAATCCTTTTATATCAATATAATGAAATATATAAATTAATATCATAAACAGAGGATTTTATAATTAAATAGTTAAAAATTTAGGGTAACCCATTCCAAATTGAGTATTTAAATCATAATATCCATGAATTATTACATTTACCAAAACAATAAATAACCCTATTATAGATAAAATATGGAAAATAAATTTCATGGTGTCTGTATATACATTTTATAAAATAATAATGGTACATATTATCATGAAATGCCTAAATGAAAGAATATTGATATAAAATCTCTTACGATGAGTCTGAATCGTTTCATAAATTCTTTATGTTCCTGAAAAATAAAATTATATAAATTTATAATTTATTGAAAAAAAATTACATTTCCATTTTCATTTTATATCACTTATTATAATGTAATAACATATATATAATTATTTATGTTCATATTGGATGTTTCGTTGATATTTGGTACTTGAGTTGAAAATGTACTTTGTATAATTTCAATAGTCCCTGTGGTCATATATACACTATATCTAAAAGGTTATTTGTAACATATTAATCAATTATTTACACCAATAATATTTTTTATGTCAGATCATTAATTTCTGGTATAAAAATTGAACTGTGTTATAATCATTGAGATGGTAGGTCATACGTACACAAGAGTAACGTTGACATTTTTCATTGATCATTATGGAATAAGATCATTATTATTTCATCTTTATAGAATGGTCTTAAAATAATTATGATTATAATAATAATTTTAATATACTTATATATATATATATATCATAATTGTGATGTGGGGAATAGAAATGATTTTCGCCTCTTGGTGGAGATGATAGTTCACAGTTATGTAGGAATGGCGTAATCAAATTTATGTTAATGTAAAGTAAGAAAATAATTGATATATTATTATTTTATAATTATAAATATGTCATGAACATAATAAAAAAATATTAATTACATCATTATAAATAGTCTTGGGAAATTGTATTTAAAAACAACCTATAGCGATTCGTGAGGTGGTAGTCCATCGTACACACAAACGAAATGATCATTTCCCATTTGATGAAATTGGAGATGGATTTTGGTGATTAAATTAACATAATAACAACTCAGTAAATTTAATATACTAGTTTTTTTAGTTATTATGTATGATGGAGATTTAAATTATGTGAATGAATAAATAAAATTGAAACAGTTAAATAAAAATAATACCTCTTTTTCAGTTGATCTCAATTAAAGAACACCTTAAAACTACTAATGAGGGTGTTTTAACTAAAATAATTTCCCAAGAATGTTTCTTGGGATTCTGGTATGTTTTTTTCATAGATACTTTCTCCAAATAATGGTTTTTTATGTCTGATTTATAGAGAAGAATGAGTGCCTTTTATAGGAGAGTGTAGGGGCACCCTTGGAATTATTAAAAGTATTAAATTAATATAAATTCAATTTTGATTAAAAATAACTACAAACAAATTTATATAGAATTTAAAATGATTTTGGGTGGAATTAAAATCATGAAATTAAAATTAGACATGTTTTGAGTATTTTTTATTCCTTATATTGTTATTTACCCTAATTTTACCCTTTTTAATATTGCAGTGATATCATGTTATTTATACATTGTTGGTAAATATAATTACCATAACTTGTAAAAAAACATAAAATGTGTCATTTATTAAATATTATAACATATAATAATCTTGTTTTTAGAATATTATATTTTTAGGAATTTTATAACATTTGACAAAAAATTTTATATTTTAAAATACTAATGTTGTCAATTCTGACACTATTCATTAGTTGACTTTTAAAAAATATAATAACAGCAACATATGTTTTAAAAAATCTCATTAAATTATCAAACATATTTTAAATATTTCTCAAAAATCTGTGTATGGCATTATTTATGTTAAATATTATTTATTTTTATATTTATAATAACTTTTATTTGATTCTTTCATTAATTATAAAATCACTACATCATCTTTATGTCATAATTAAATTAAATTATTTAATTTATAAAATTTAAAATTAAATTACCATGATATAGGTAATATTTTTTTTATTTCCAATGGCTGGTTATATTCAAATATATCCCCTATATAACTTTATATTAATATACTTTAATTTTTTTTGAAACTAAAGCGTAACAAAAATGACTATTTATTGAATATAGTATTATAAATTCATTAATGCCATAAAAGGGGCTTCAAGTGATTCTAAAATCGACCCAAGGATGATCATCATTGGAATAAAGTCTTCCAGTTAAATTAGAACAAGTTTTATCATAGTTTTATATTATTATAATTTTATTTTTACCTTTAATTACCCTATTTAGTTTTAAATGTGGTAAAAATATAGTTAGAAAACATGCTATTAATAATGTCCAAACATTAAAGATAGATATTTTGATAATTTGGATCTACTAAATCCAAATATGGAATCCTTTTTTTTCAAATTAAATTCTTTTAATTTTTTGTAATTATTTTAAAATTAAAACCCATTTTCAAAAAGAGAAAATAAGTTATTTAGAAGTAAGAACCATCAAAATGATTACATGAATTTATATCTAATTTTAAACAGAATATACATCTAATGAACATTTTTTTAAATTCTGAAAACATAAAATAATGATACATTAAAAACAATTAAAAAAAATAATCTATCAAAATAAATAAATTAGACGAAATGGTACTATGAAAAAATGCATTATATTTCACTATTCATCAAAATATGAATTCAACTATAAAAATATCAAAAATTTTAAAAAAAAATTAAATTTTGATGTCCCTCCACCAAAAAAGATTTATATATTTTCAAATATAGTATATAAATGTGAAAAAACCTAGATTTAATAGAGGTTCACTATCAAAAGTCGGCGAAACTACATTTTTTAAGAAATATATCATTTTTCTATAAATTGCATTTCATCTTATATCATGTATAGAAAAAATATAAGATGAAAATTAAAAATTAAATTGAATATATTACACATATATTTCATTAATAAACTCCTCCAAGGGTTATTCTATTATTGTCTGAACTCAATTATTTAAATTTAATTAGTTTTTTTTTCTTTAGAAAAACGCATCCTTTATATTCAATTGGTTTTTAATTTTCATTTATAATTAATTTTATATCCAATTAATAATTATATAATCATGTGTAACCACTATTTTCATAATTTAGTTAATTTATTTTATTCACACTATTTTAACGACAAAATTTTAAATACAAATACAAATTATTGTATTATTAGTATATTATTTTTTTAGTACAACTCACTCTTGTGTTCAACGTAAGATTCCAGAGAGACCCATTTTTATGTGTCATGTATGATATCAATCATAGATTCATTTAATGGTAAATTCTAATTTATAAATATTAATAATTATTAATAATTATTATTCAATAATTACATGGGATGCTACATCCTTCCCCATTTTTGAAATTGCTTCCTCTCATTTTTAAATTAGGGATCAGTAACTAAGGTTTTACTAATCAAAATTACTTCACTGAAATCCAAATTCAAAAAAAGATTCAATAAATCCTATAAATTAAAATAAATAATGAAATGTAAAATGGTCACCCCATATATCATATACTAGGGTTCCATGTACGAAAACATGGACATGGATGATAAAACTAACTCTCAAAGAATAATAGAGAGTGTTGGAGAATAGAGTCACTTGAAAGGTATTCATTAAAAAAACATAAATATGTGATGGTTCAATAGACCATTAAAAAAATTAAATGAATTACATTTTTATTTAAAGATCCTTTTTATAGTGTTGAGAAATTAACTTACTTCATGGAATAAGAACATATGGAAACCTAATTACATGATACATTTCTATTTTATAAGAAAAATTTCATCCTCATACTATTCCAAGAATTATGATATACATCCCTAAGAATAACCATATGCATAAAAGATCACACAAACCATAAAGGATATCCATATATCAAAACTGAGGTCTAAAAGTGAAGGCATACTTCCACATTAAACAAAAAAACATACATAAACATGACCCCAAAAAAATATCCAAAAAATGTCCTTAATAACATATTATCACATCACATAAAATTTAAAAAGGTGTGTCTAAAACCATGAATTATTGGTTCTCTATTGAAAAATTACTTACACTCATTAGATTCCATAACATTAGAAGATGTTTGAACATTAATTATAGTAGAACAAATAGATTATCCAAAACCATTTTTTTACAATCATTTTGACTTCCTCCTTGTTAAATTAACTTTGGAAACTTATTTTCATAATTTCCCATCTCATTTAAACTAGGGAATATTACTTTAGATTGGCTATCTATTATCTCATTGTTGGACAGTTCAGGACCCTTTTCCTTGTAGTCATGAACCTTGTGACAAAAAATACCACCCTCGTTACAATTTTTATATCCTAACATACATTCCCCAAAATATATTTTACCACACATGGTACAAGTTTAAGGGTTACATATAGAATTATTATTTGGTAGTTTTTCTATTTCCTATCAAATTGATTATTTCTTACTCTTATCATCTTGTGTCATGTAAGTGTCAAAAAAAACCGTTTCAACTTTCTCAGCACAATGAACAACTTTTTCATAAAATATTAATTCTTGAGAGGCCATAACACTTCAGTTACAAAATGATAAATCCTAAGTAAAATCTATTAAATTTAATTTTAATGCCTTGAATAAAATCTGGAACTTATCTAGACCATCTAGTTAGATTTACTTTATATGTAGAAACTAAATCATTATTTTTTTATTTAATTGTATGAATTTTTTCTCTATCCTAAGACAACCAAAATTATTTAAATATCTCTCAAGGATGATATCCTTAAATTTTTCCCATTCCATTTCATCAATAAATTTTTCTCTCTAGAATTCTTATCCAATGACCGCCATCGACCAGCTTCACCTTCAAAATGATAGATGAAAAGAGAAACCTTATGACGATCCAAAAATCACATGACTTCGAAAATCTTATATAGGTTATTGATCATTCCGTTGAATATCAATGGGTCAGATGATAAATTTAATGGTGGGGGATGTTTCATAAATAAATGTTCCACTACTAAAATATTCCTCTATAGTTCATCCGGATGATCTCGTACATGGAAACCACCACCGTTTATATCCTATTTCAATAGTACCATCACTGCAAAAAACTATTCAGTCTTGATTCTGACGACCTCATGATGTTTATTTGAATGTTTTTATCCTCTCGATGTCATCCCATTACAACATTATTATTTCCCCTAAGGAAAACCATTTTTAGATAACATATATTAACTAAAAGAACAGAGTAATATTAAAATGCTACATCATTTCAACATTACCATAAAGTATAATCCCTTAAAGGAAACCAAATAACACCATCAAAACGTCTTAAATTATACTAACCGTCCTATGATACCATCTATATGGCCCCAAATTTAAATAATAAATAATATTTAGTTAAGTCCATAATTCATATTGAGGATATTTTCAGTTTTAGATGTTTAGAGATTTAGTCCATATCAATTACATAAAAAATCATAGAAATACATTGTGGACACTTCTAACAGTATACATCTTTTCTATAACACAAATTATTTAAAAAAAATCATGGATTCTTTTCATGTTTAATAATCATAACTTTTCCTTGACTCCTTCCTTGACTTTATTGTCCACTAGATTCAGTGAAAATTTTTTAAAAAAATTGGATAATCACAAAAAGGATAGTAAGTGACACAAGAAGAAAAAAAACCATTAGTCTAGTTAAAACATGGTAACCCATTTAAAGATCATTGAGCTGATGAAACCAAACATTTTCACATTAATAACACCAATAAGTTTTCCTGAATAAAAACCCTAAAACAAATATGATTTAATTAAAACTTCTTTCAGTGACTTAGATAATCATATACATAAATCCCTTTCAAACTTTCAATTGAAATATCCATCTAGATGACATCCAATATTATTATTACCCAATGAATTAGAGATCGATAATGGTAATCACACTTCATATAAGCTATATCATGCTCAAATGTGAGAAATAATTGGACTCATCCCTTCATAAATTCTATAACGGGCTCACTTGTAAGCTAAAATGGGGCTCATCCCTTCTTACAAGCTATGTTGGGCTCACCTGTGTGATATAATGGGCCCCAAACCATTATATATGATATATCCAGCTCACTAGTTTTCTATAATTCTCATGTATCATTTCATAAATAATACATGTTCATCAAAAAACCATTTTGAAAATTTCTTACAATCCCATAGGAAAGAAAATCTGTATAAAAACACCCTTTTAATTTAGGATCCCATTTTCAATTCCAATATATAAACAAAATTATTAATTGATTTATGTTATTTTCAATAATATTATGCCTAATATGGGAATCTACTTAACAAATAACGTTTAGGTTGGTGGATAAGCCATTATCTCCATGTATATGAAAAACATTCATTTTTTCATTTTGTAAAGAAACTAAACAATTTCGAATATATATATTATTTTTCAAAAAATTGAATAAATTTAAATGTAAACATAAATGCCCTATATAATACTCTTATATCAATGTAAAATAATATGTAAATTTATATATTGAATAATTTATTTGATAATTAAATCGTTAAACATTCAAGATGTCCAATACCACCTTAAAATTTTACATCTTAATCACCATGAATTAATACATTTAACAAAACAATATATAAACATAGTAAATTTAAAATATGGATACTAAATGTCATAGTTTCATTATATACACCTTATAAAACAATAATGGTGCATATTTTCATGATATTCGTCAATAAAAGGAGATGGACACAAAATCCCTTACCTCGTGTCCGAATCATCTCACACATTATTTACCATCCTAAATAATAAAATTATGTTAATTTTTAGTTTCTTGATATGTATTTTCAGGTTAATTATTCCTTTTATATAAATTAATACCATTTTATAAAAATTACATAATTATTCATTGTCATATCAAATGTTATGTCAATATTCAGTACTTGAGTCGAAAATGAACTTGTATGAGGTCAATAGTCAATGTGGTCATAATTACATATTCTCAATTATTACATTAATGAAATAATAATCACTGTTATAAATATATTAGCCATTTTCAATAAAATAATTCATTTATTTCATGAAAAATGAACAATTTTATAATCATGGAGAGGGAAGATCATACACAAACATTAATAATGTTTAATTTTTTTCACAAATCATTATGAAAATAAGGTAATGATTATTTTATCTTTCAAAAATTATAATAATATAATTAAAATCATATTTATCATTTAAATATACTTATATATGTCATACAAGTTATTATGTGAACAAAAATGATTCACATCTCTTCATGGAGGTGATAGTTCACACATACGCATGAACGATGTTATAATTTTTATGTGAATGTAATTTAAGAAGATAATTGATATATTATTATATTATAATGATACATATATCATTAAAATTATATATAATCCTTAATTACATCATAATGAAAAGAAATTAGATATGGTAAAAAAAAAATAACTATATCAGTTCACTGGGTTGTAGTCCTTCGTACACACGAACAAAATGTTCATTTACTATTTGGTAAAATTGGAGATGAATTTAGGTGATTATATTAACATAATAACATCTATTTTTATTGAAAATAATGGAGTTTTTAATATCACATGTATGAAGGATATTTAAGGGGTGTTGAGGAAGAAATAAAATCAAAAAACTCAAAGAAAAATAATAAATCTTCTTTAATTGATGAACATTGAAGAACATATTAACACCTTAAAGGAGAGTGTTCTTCCTAAAATAAGGCCCAGATAAAATGGGTTGAGATTATAGGATAGATTTTGGTTAGATCATGGGAATAAAAATTATGCCTGAGTAATAGAGAGGAATGGGTGCTTTTTTATAGGAGAGGGGAGGGGAACCTAAGGAATTATTAAAAGTATTAAATTAATATAAATTCTATTTATATTGAAAATGAACCAAAAAAATTTATTTATAATATCAAATTATTTTGGGACAAATAAATATAATAAAAAAACTAGACATGTTTTGAATAATTTTTAATCCTTATATTTTTGTTTTAACCCATATTTTTTTTTATAAAGATTTTTTAATGGTTGGGGCCGAAGACTTATTTTATTATTAAAGAAAACACCTCTTTATACTGGGCAGAGGGTGACCCATTACATAGCCCGAAGCCCGAAGGCCAAGTGGCCTACATACAGGGCTAGAAAGCCCATTTGTATGGCCCAATGGACCCCTCAGTGAATAGTACTACTACAATACCCGCACAACTACAGTACCTGATACAGTACCGCCGCCACTACAGTACCCTGCTACAGTCCCTCCACCACACAGTGCTGACACTACTACAGTCCGTTGCTGCTATAATACTGCTATAGTGCTGCTACAGTGCAGCTGCTACAGTACTCGAGAATTCTCCCCTACCCAGATTTGATCCTGGGTCTTTTGGATGCCAAGCAGGAGCCTGAACGACTAGGGTACAGGCTCGTTGGGATGTTTTAACCCATATTTAACAATTTTTAATGTTACCATAATATCAAGTCATTTATAGTTTTTTGTTTAATGTAATTACCAAAACATGTCAAAATAACATAACAAATCTGTGATTTTTGAAATAATTTGAAATATACTAACCATTATTGGCATATTATGTTTTGATAAATTTTATGACATTTATATACAATTGTTTTTAAAAACCAATAGGGTCAATTCTAACACTATTCATTAGTTAACTTTTAAAAAATATCATAACATCAAGATAAGTTCGAAAAATCCTATATATCAACACCAACATGAAAAATATATGTATAAAATTATTGGATAACCTAAATTATTTCAAATTATATTTATTTTATATTTAGATTATCATTTATTTGATTCTTTCATTTATTAAGAAATTATATCATCATCATTGTGTCATAACTAAATTTAATTCATTAATTTATATATGTTATAAATAAATTAACATGATATAGGTAATATTATTAGATTTAAAATAACTACATATTTTTAAGAGATCCCAGGTATACCTCCAAATTAAAATAAATTACTTTTTATACATAAAAAGTGTAACAAAAATGACTATTCCTAGAATGTGATATTATAATTGCATTAAAGACATCCATATGACTCAAAGTGATCTAAAAATAGACCCAAGGGTGATAATAGTAATAATAATTTCATAAAGTTAAATTAGGACAAGTTTTAGGGTTGTTTTATTTTATTATAATATCATTTCTACTTTAATTACCCAATATACCTTGAACAGTGATAATAAAAATAATTTATAAAGTCACAATTTAAAATGTAACAAACCAATAGAGTAATATTTATTTTTTATGGACCTTATGATTTTTATATAGACTCTATTTTTCCAAATTAAAAAAACATAAGTTGTCTTAATTAATTAAAAATCAATCCCCATTTTGAAAATGAAAAAATGAATTTTTTTTAAAGTATAAACCTTAAAAATATTTACCAACATTTATATCTAATTTCTAAGTTAAATTTATTCAAATTAAAAATTTGGATTAATTCATAAAAATAAATAATATAATTATATAGTAAAATCTATTAAATATATAATTTAATAAAAAAAATTAGACGAAATGGCAGTGTGAATTAAAAATGCAGTATTTTTCACTATTCATTGAAATATAAATTTAATTATAAATATAACAAAACTCCACAAATGTATATTTTTATGTCCCATTTTCAAATAATAAGATTATTTTATGATATATAACATATATAAGTGAGATGTCCAGATTTAAAATAAGTTATCTTTCAAAAGGCAAGAAAACTGCATTTTGTTAAAATACATATTTTATCTAAAAATTAAAATTTTTATTATATCATATATATAAAACATATAAAGTGAATATTAAACCTTAAATTGTATATATTAAATATAAAATTTATTAATTAAATCCATAAAGTGTGATTTTATACTTTTATGAATTAACTTATTTTCATTTAAATATTTTTTTTCTGAAAACACACCCTTTATTTTATTTTCATATTTATTTTCATTTATAATTAACTTTTTATGAAATTAATCATTATATAATCATTTGTAAACCCAATTTTAATAATTTAGGTAATAACCATTATTCCATTCATTATAACGGCTATGTGATAACTAACACATAAAATAAAAATAAAAATAATATTTTATTGTTTAGTATAACATAGTCTTATGTGCAACGTAAGACTTTAGAGAAACCCATTATTTAGTGCCTGTTATGCTATCGAACATGGATTCCCTTTAAGTTAAAATCTAAAGGATAAATATCAATAAATATGAAAAATATTATTCATAAATTACCTAGGATGATACATAAAAATTAATCTTTGGATCTAATGTAATTTAATTAATTTTCATTGAACTAGAAATTATTATGATTTTGGTATGAATCCATTTTTATGCTTAAAAAATTTATTCTCTAAAAATTGTTTTCATTATATTTTCTTTCTAAATTAGTAACCCAAAAAGTGTAATGATTAAAAAAAATATAGATTATATATATATATATTTTAATATAAATTCATATATTGACGATTATTAGTGATATAGTTAATGTAAAACAAACTTTATATTGAAAAATGTTGTTTTCTTAAAAAACATATTTTCATCACACATTCCAAGATTCTTATTAAATTAATTTTCTACATTAATATATATTTAATTTAAAAAAAGTGATTATATATTTTTAATTATCATAATTAATATTATTTAATATGGAAATATTATTTTGATTTCATAAAAGAATATAAAGACAATAATAATATGACACCATGGTTAAAGGGTAAATCTAGTTAACCTAGGTTAAAATTAATTGATAGGGACACAATTTTCTACCTCAATATTTATTACATGAATTTAATTATAATCATAGAATCCATGGATTTATATTTATTTATTTATAGGAAAATTCTCTATGAATGTAAACTATATAATATTTTATGAAAAAATACAAAATGTCACTTTCTATTTTTTCAATACCTCTTATGTATTCACTTGTGAAAAATGAATGTGTTTAGAGCATAATAATTATTTTTTTCATAATAATGGAATTATTTTAAAAATATTAAAATTATTGTCATTATGTTAATTTATTTATAATTTTTAGGGATTATAAGATTACCTTAAATTCTTATGGCACACCGAAAATGTATTTCATTAATTAATAGAAAAATAAAATTAATGATTTTAAAAACAATAAAAGAAATGAAATTTGAGTGGATTACAGTGTTCCATTATTTGTTATCTGAATATATCATATTAATATTTTTTTAAAGAATATATTAGTATTATATTTCTCATTGTGTATTTATAGTAAAGTTAAATAAATAGTTTCAAAATTTATATTAATGTTATTTATAATAAATAATATAATATTAAATGATATAAGATTTCTAAAAATGATATAAACTAAATAAAAATATTATATTTATCTAGGTAACCTATAAATGTTTAAAATTATCATATGTGTTATATTTAGGGATTATGATACCTTTTATAATATATATATTTACCCTAAAGAGTAAAAACATTATTATCAGGGTAGTGGTCTGTAACACCCCAAGATTTTATGAAAAATATTCTTTTTAATTTCATTAATGTCTTGTGTTGTACGCTACATCAAAAGGAGCTTGTAAAACATGAATCCTTGGCTTGCCTTGCATTACACGCAATCGCAACCTTCCTTGATAGCGTGTGTAGTACGCAATAACGAGTTTCACTAAACAACAATATGCTATTAAAATATCATTAAAACTAGTCGTGATGAATAGTAATAACAACTTTTTGAAATTTTGTAAATTTTATTTTTCATAATGGACTTCATTTTTGGATTCGGAATATCTAAATTAGCTTAGGGTGAAATTTTGGTACTTTTCGGATAACTTTCATATTATGATGAATAGTGAAAATTACTAAATTTTAATTAAAAACAAATTTTTTAATCGAAATAATTAATAGTGATAAATTATTAATTTGAGTGGTTTTAAAGTATATTTAGAATATATTTTTACAATTTAATACAATGTTGGTAATTGGATGTAATTTCACATTTAAACCATACATAAACAAGTGTCAATCTTTTGATAGTTATTATCTCTTAAGAACGCGCTATTTGTTTTGATGACGGGAATTAATTTTTAAATAAATTAATGAAACTGATATGTTTTTCACTTGGTAAAATAGACATCATTTTTGAGTTCATAATATCAAATATATCTTAGGCCTAAGTTTTGGTATTTTTCTGGAAACTTTCATTTTTTGATGAATAGTGAAACCACTAAGTGGTAGTTAAAAAAAACGAATTTATCATAAAACGTAATTTTACCACTTCTGTGAATGGAATTTCAAAAATACGAGAGTCACGGTTGATGTTAGTAACTAAAATTTTGTTCAATGAGATGAAAATAATTTTTGATGAATAGTAACTTTTTACTTTTTTTAACCACGGTTAAAAGTCAATAGGGTAATTAAGGGTAAAAATGTTATTATTATTACCCTAAAACATGTCTTAATTCTATCAGATAAGTGTAATTCGACCAAAAACAATCTTAGGAATAAAATATTACCATTTAGGCCCACTTGGATTAGATTAGGACATTTATTATTATTTAATTCAAAAAAGAGTTAAAAGAGTTAAAATCAAAGTTTATTTACTACAACATTTTTAATATAGGTTCATACAAAAGATAAATTATATTTTAAACATTCATTAGAAATATAATATTATTTCCTACATAATGAAATTTTATTTATAATTTTTAGACATTATATAAATTAATTTATTTATGACACAATGAGGATGCAGTAATTACCATATTAGTGAAAAATTAGAATAATTGATATTATAAATACCCAAATAAATATAATTTGAGACTTTTTATGAATTACAATAATTTTATATGTAAATATGATAGTTATTATTGATTTAATTAACTTTTTTTGAACTAATAGTTCTGTTATTAGTTTCACAAAAAAAATTACTAAATAGTGTCAAAATTGACATAAAACAGTTTTTAAAACAAATATTATATTAGTAATTGTTATTTTAGTCCTAAAAATCTAATGTTCGGCCTAATGACTTAGATAAGGTCATATATATTAATAATAAACAACTTGGGGTTCTTTTGGCTTCTTATAGTAAGTTTATTAACCTTATTGTATAAGAACACAAGAAGACACGGTAATAGTAAAATTATTTTACTTAATGTTAAATCTAAATGATAAGGTTAAAATTTGAACCTAAACTTGTCTAAATTCTATTGGATGAGAGGATTCCGACCCATCCCCACCTTAGTTTCGAAATAAATCAATTTGGAGCTATTTAAAACCGAATTTGGCTTTATAATAAAATAATATTTTTAGTTTTTCCAAAGGAGCCCCTCTCCTCCCTAATAAAAGGGCACCTCCTCCCGCTCTTCCTCACACCACTTTGAGCCTTCAAGCTCGGTCAACCCCTGCCATATTCCATTCTCCACTTAACTAGAAACATCCTTGAGGTTCTGGTCTTTCTCAAAGACCATGTTTAGTGCCCTAAAAGGAGATCTCAAAGAGGCACTTCAAAGAAGAGGTAATGTCCGTTACCGATTCTTTCAACTTTATTTCTTCTTCCACTTCTTCTTCTTAGGTTGTTTCATTATGAAGTAATAAAATCAGTATCACTAATATACTGAAATGTTATTATAAGTATGAAACAACCCTATTTCACCATTTATCTATCCTACGGAAAACGAAATCACCGCGCGTGCATACGTACGGAATACCGTCTCCCCGCCGTGGTGTAATCTATTTTCCACCACCACCTTACTTGGATGGGTATAATGGTGTACATAATAACTATATATGATTATTGTAATGTGATATTGATTCTGAAATAGTATACATACGCTCCAATACAATTCCACGATCATGAGAACGATATCATCGCTCGTGCGTACGTACGGACTACCGTCTCCACGACGCGATGAGATTCATTCTACACGTTAACCATTCATGAATGATTATAAACTATATATAATAAGTAATCATGAAATATATGACATAATAATGATACTGGATTTATGTTTATATATATGTATGTAGAGACCCGAATCTTTACGTACAAGGACATTACATTACTTTTGCGGAATACTTATTACATAACACAAACACACACACAAGGACCATAATAGTTTAGTGTCTTTGGAAACTCGGAACGTAATCTTCTAATCATGGTGAAAGATCTTCAACATCTCCCATAAAGGTCTTCACTTTTTTTCTTACATAAAAACTTTCTTTATATCCTGGGGAAAGTAAAACATAAAAGGGTGAGCTCAAATGCTCAATAAGGGTAAACAAAAGAAAAATCAATCACATCATATTCATAAGAACATAACATTTTGGAAATCTTAACCTGCAAAAGAGATCATAACATCATAACATGGGATAAATCATAATAGTGAAATGTAATCCCAATAATCATAACATAAAACATGAAGCATTGTGGCATACACACATAATCATAGAGAATCATTTCTTATTAGTCAAGACTCATAGCCAAGACTATCTTAGTGGACAAAGTCCATTTCTGAGCCGAGTTCACTCCTCGTTTCAGTCCTATTTTACTGAATCGGTTTAACCTGCCGTTCCAACCATGTCTATCGCATGAGATATAAAGTCATTACCCAATGCATTTGAGGGAGATATAGGTCCCACCCATTTCATAATGATATCATTCTTATGTGTGCCACAAAATCATAAACCATACATCATAGCATAACCCATGTAATAAAAATCGTACTCATAAACATCATGAAATCATAAAACAATTCATATAAGATAAAGGAATTCATAAAAATAATTTCATCACAACATAATCAAATCAATGTAATAATAGGGATTGAAACAGAACCCTTTATTATCTTAGATGGAAAATAATTTTGATAAAACACTTGAACTCCATTCATGAGGAAAATATCATTTCTACTTCAAAAACATTTTCCTTTCTTAACATGTCATACAATTTTAAACTAAAATAAGTTAATTAAAAATAAACTTGAAAACTTTTAAAGAAAGCTTCTTGTAAATAATGTTTTAAAAATCCATTCATGCTGTATAAGTAAAAAAACATTCTTCTCGTACTTTTGTCGGAAAAGTCAAAAAGTACCTCGTACGAAAAACGACAAAATATTTCTTTCATATCCTTTACTAAAAACTCACTGAAGGGTAGAATTGGATTTAAACAATTTTTGGTGGATGGAAATAATATTAAATATTTAGGTAACATGGACATGGATGATAAAATAATACCCAGTAAATACCAAAGTATAAACAATCTCGGATAAAAATGAGATTGTGATATTTCCCTTACCTTAGGTCCGATTTGCTTCGTCAGTGTCCAAACCTCATGTATAATGATTTAAATAATTTCATTGACTTATTCCCGAATCATACGCATTGTTATTATATCATATATGGTTCACTTATGACATTATATTACCCTTTCTTTTGTAAATTCCATGTTAAAGAGAGTTTTGGGTAAAATTGTTTCATTTGTCGTCTGTGTTTTGACTTGTAATTATTCATATGATTAATTAGATCATGATTACTTAATTACAGAATATAAAACATGATTTATATATAATATATATTCATAATATACATATATATAATAAATCAGTAAATGGAAAGAAATGCACCGTTCACGGAGACGGTAGGTCGTACGTACGCATGAACGCTGTTTTCGTTTCATTATTGAGTTGAATGGAATTAAGTAGATGACATAAATATATATACACATAAATCCAGTATCATTATTATGTCATATATTTCATGATTACTTATTATATATACTTTATAATCATTCATGAATGGTTAAAGTGGAGAATGAATCTCATCGTGTCCTGGAGACGGTAGTCCGTACGTACGCACGAGCGATGATATCGTTCTCATGATCGTGGGACTGTATTGGAGTGTATGTATACTATATCAGAATCAATATAACTTTAAAATAATCATATATAGTTATTATTTACTCCATTATACCCATCTAAGTAAGGTGGTGGTGGAAAATAGATTTCACCATGGCGTGGAGACGGTATTCCGTACGTACGCACGCGCGGTGATTTTGTTTTTCGTATGATGGATAGATGGTGAAATAGGGTTGTTTCATAATTATAATAACATATCAGTATATGAGTGATAGTGATGTTATTACTTCATAATGAAACAGCCTAAGAAGAAGAAGTGGAAAAAGAAATAAAGTTGAGAGAATCGGTAACGGACATTACCTCTTCTTTGAAGCGCCACTTTGAGATCTCCTTTTTGGGGACTCAATTTGGTCTTTGAGGACGACCAGAACCTCTAGGATGTTTCTAGGGAAGTGGATAAGAGAATTTGGAAGGTTTTGGCCGAGCTTGAAGGCTCAAAGTGGTGTGAGGAAGAGAGGGAGGGGGTGCCCTTTTATAAGGGAGGAGAAGGGCACCTTTGGAATAACTAAAAATATTGTTTTATTATAAAGAAAAATTCGGTTTTAAATAGCTCCAAATTGATTTATTTAAATTATAAGGTGGGTATGTGTCGAAATCCTCTCATAAATAGAATTTATACAAGTTTATGTTCCTATTTTAACCTTATCATTTAGATTTAACATTAAGTTAAATAATTTTACTTTTACCGTGTCTTCTTGTGTTCTTACACTATAAGGTTAATAAACTTACTATAACAAGTAAAACGAAGCCCAAGTTGTTTATTATTAATATATATAACCTTATCTAAGTCATTTGGATGAACCTTATATTTTTAGGAATAAAATAAAAATTAATAATATAATATTTGTTGTAAAAACTATTTTATGTCAATTTTGACACAATTTAGTAATTGATTTATGTAAAAATAATAACAGAATTATTATTTCGAAAAAAGTTAATTAAATAAATACTAACATGTCATATTGACCTAGAAAATTAGTGGAATTCATAAAAAGTATCAAATAACATTTATTTGGGTATTTATAACATCAATTATGTCAATATTTTATTAATAAGATAATTACTGCATCATCACTGTGTCATAACTAAATTAAATTATTTAATGTCTAAAAATTACAAATAAAATACCATTATATAGAAAATATATTTATCTTTTTAATGAGTCTTTATAGTCGAATTTATCTTATATGTAACCCTATATTATAAATTCTTTAGTTATTAAACATTGATTTTAACTATTTTAACCCTTCTTTAAATAAATTAATAATAAATGTCCTAATCTAATCCAAGTGGGCCTAAATGGTCATATGTTATTCCTAAGGTTGTTTTTGGTCGAATTACACTTATCCAATAGAATTAGTACATGTGTTAGGGTAATAATAATAACATTTTTACCCTTAATTACCCTATTTACTTTTAACCATGGTAAAAAAAGTAAAAAGTTACTATTCACCAAAAATTATTTTCATCTCATTGAACCACATTTTACTTACTAACATCAACCGTGTCTCTCGGATTTTTAAAATTCCACTAACAGAATCGGTAAAATTAATTTTTATGAAAAATTCAATTTTTTAAACTACCACTTAGTGGTTTCACTATTCATCAAAAAATGAAAGTTTATAGAAAAATACCAAAAATTATGACTAAGCTATATTTGATATTATGAATTCAAAAATTATGTTTATTTTACAAAATTAAAAACATATCAGTTACATTAATTATTTAAAAATTAATTTTCGTCGTCAAAACAAACAGCGTGTTTTTAAGAGATAATACTATCAAAAGATTGACACTTGTTTTTGTCTGGTTTAAATGAGAAATTTCATCCAATGAACAACATTGTATTAAATTGTAAAAATATATTATAAATATAATTTAAAACCACTCAAATTAATAATTTATCACTATTAATTATTTCGATTAAAAAAGTTGTTTTTAATTAAAATTTATTAATTTTCACTATTCATCAGAAAATGAATGTTTTCCGAAATGTACCAAAATTTCACCCTAAGCTAAATTCGATATTCCGAATCCAAAAATGAAGTCCATTTTGAAAAATAAAATTTACAAAATTTCAAAAAGTGGTTATTACTATTCATAACGACTATTTTTAATAATATTTTAATATAATATCATTGTTTAGTGAAACTCGGTATTGCGTACTACACACGCTATCGAGGAAGGTCGCGATTGCATGTAATGCAAGGCAAGTCAATGATGCATGTTGTGAAAGCTCCTTTTGGTGTAGCCTACAACAAAAGACTTCAATGAAATTAAAAAGAATATTTTTCATAAAATATCGCGGTGTTACATTCTACCCCCTTAAAATTAATTTCTCCCTCGAAATTCATCGGGGTTATAAATGGTTTACTATTCGAATGTTTATTTGATAGAAACCCACATCGTAAAAAGGAATACCAAAACCAATCTTTAAAAACAAAAGTATGAAATGTAACGGTTACCCAAATAAACTAATCACTTGGTTTCCACATAGGTGAAAATATGGATATTGAAGAGAAATCTAACCATCATGTTCTGATGGAGAGTGGTAAAGAACATGGCTATGGAAAATCCAGCAATCACAAAGCCATAAATTTGTGATGATATAAGGTACCATCTGATTCATCAGATATAAGAGCACTAGGACACCATTTTTGGTTTTCAAGATCATTTCCCTAAAGTTGATGAAATTGGAATTAGAAGAAATACTTTCGTGATTTTGGTATAGACTCATCGTTGGGCGTTCTTTGGACAATTTCCCCTTCATCTCTTAAAGAAATGAAGTTGAATTTGTCATTTGTGATGTTCCAGCAGATCATGTGATAGAATGATGGGTCATTCCATCTGTCTCAAACAAAAGGTTAGAAAAGTTATCAAAAAATACATAAGTCCATCTATAGTGAGATTAATCATATATGGTTCCTAAAATGGACTTATACTTCATATATCATACTTATTAATATAATAAAACTTGTTTCTACTAAACATGGACTTCTTTTAGGCTAGTGGTAGGCGATAAAGGCCAGTCACACTTCAGTTGTGGGTTCGATTCCCACGACCTTGTCCGACGCGATGGGATGTCGCCTGTCCTGCAGGTTGTCCTTTTTCTAAAACTATATTATTATAACATCCCATCAATAATATCAAAAAAACTTCTATCATAAAACAATACTAACTTATTTCCAACATAATCCATTCCAATATTCAGGCTTATCCATAATACTGCAGTCCACTATCATAATATAGTGGCAACGATTACCAGAGATTTAATACCATCGTTGATCCCCATATATCATAAGATATGTCTTTTTGGTCACATTCCAAACATTCAAAGGCCTTAATCATGTATTCTCTTAAATACCCATTGAACCTTAGTGAAAACATGAATGCAGTTAAAAGTTAACACTTTCCACATACCAAAATCCTCAAAATTCTATATACTCAAACCATGATATCACTTAGTCCTTATATCAATCATGAGCTCATGAATACTATCAAATATTTCTTTTTCTAGTTTTCACTTCATTATGCGCATATCATCTTTTTTCCAAAAATATCTCAATCACTTTCCATGGTTACCGGTACCATAAAATTATTGAAAACCACAATAGACCAATACATAAATATTCCAATATTCCACGATACTATATACAACATTATTTTGGAATCCCATTACATAAACACTTAATCATTCCAACACATCGTTATCATATTCAACATTGACAATGGTGATCGTATGTGACTTTCCTTTGTCTTTTGCCTTAAGTGGTTGATCATGCCGATCATCACTAACCCTTGGATTAGGGCATTTATTAGCATAATGCCCCATTTCCTTGCACTTGAATAATTGAAGTATAGTAGGTTCATTATGTGTATCCCTTCCTTTTTTTGCATCATTAGACATCTTCCTCCCATAATTACGGCATTCAAGTGCCCGATGACCTTCCTTTCCACATTTGAAACATTTACTTGTCCCTTTAAGACAATCTCCACGATGCTTATTTCCACACTTTGAGCATAAGGAAACATTCATCTTCTTTTCACCAGTATTATGAGATTTCTCCTTGAACTCCATCTTTCGTTTCTTGTCAAAACTATGAGATGAATAAGTAACACCAACTTCCATTTCTACCTTGATATCACAACACACAATTTCTTCATTGCTACTGAAGTCTCTTATAGCTAATTCCCTTCGAAGATTTGGTTTTAAGCCACTGAAGAATCGATCAACTTTACATTCAGGTTGGATGATAAATCCAGATGCATACATTGCAAGCCTTGTAAAATTTTCTTCGTATATACCAACATATTTATCATCCTTTTGCTTTAGTTCAAGAAACTCTTTCTCTATCTTTGTTCAAAGAATATGAGGGAAGTACTTATTGAAAAATAAGTTCTTGAACTCATCCCATTCCATGGACTCAATTTCATCTCTTTGCCTCGTATTCTTGATAAGATTCCACCATTGATCAGCTTCACCTTCCAAACGATATACTACTAAGATGACTTTATCATGTTCAGAACATTGAAGATCTGAAAATATATTTTCAGTGGTACTGATCCATTGTTCAGCAACAAGTGGATCAGAATACCCACTGAAAGAAGGTGTACGTTGCCTCATGAAGGACTCAATAGAATATTGTTCCCTTCTCTGCTCATTTGGAAGTCCAGAATGATTTATATCTTGTGTAAGTATAGAAATAAGATTTTTCACTCCATATCATATAACATTTGTTTGTTCAGGAGGGAAATCATTTCATTGTCCATTTCATTGATCAACACAGTTCCTTCGGGTTCCAGCCATCATCTAAAACCCAAAAAGAATAGTGTGGGAGGCAAAAATCACGCTAGGGAAAACAATATAATAAAGGGGGAGTACCTTCAATATCTAACATCTTGGGTTACCGTAATTCTAGTACTATAACCTGTACTTATACTTAACCTTAGGGACATCCCTAGGAATACCTTAGAAATATATCCAGGGATCTCACTAAATTTATCGTATCCTAGTTTCCAAAGTTTGACTAAACCTTTCCTCTGATACCAACTGTAGAGACCCGAAGCTTGATGTACAAGTACATTACATTACTTTTGCGGAGTACTTATTACATAACAAAAACACACACACAAGGACCGTAATAGTTTAGTGTCTTTGGAAACTCGGAACGTAATCTTCTAATCATGGAGAAAGATCTTCAACATCTCCCATAAAGATCATCCCTTTTTTTCATACCTAAAACCTTTCTTTATATCCTGGGGAAAAGAAAACAAAAAAGGGTGAGCTCAAATTCTCAGTAAGGGTAAACAAAAGAAAAATCAATCACATCATATTCATAATATCATAACATGGGATAAATCATAGTAGTGAAATTTAATCCTAATAATCATAACATAAAACATGAAACTTTGTGGCATACACAGATAATCATAGAGAATCATTTCTTATTAATCAAGACTCATTTCCAAGACTATCTTAGTGGACAAAGTCCATTTCTGAACCGAGTTCACTTCTCGTTTCAGTCCTGTTTTACATAACCGGTTTAACCTGCCGTTCCAGCCATGTCTATCTCATGAGATATAAAATCTTTACCCAATGCATTAGAGGGAGATATAGGTCCAACCCATCTCATAATGATACCATTCTTATGTGTGCCACAAAATCATAAACCATACATCATAGCATAACCCAAGTAAAAAAAATTGGATTCTTAAACATCATGAAATCATAAAACAATTCATATAAGATAAATGAAATCATAAAAATAATTTCATCACAACATAATAAAATCAATGTAATAATAGGGATAGAAATATAACCCTTTATTATCTTATATGGAAAATAATTTTGATAAAACACTTGAACTCCATTCTTGAGGAAAATATCCTTTATACTTTAAAAACATTTTCCTTTCTTAACATGTCATACAATTTTAAACTAAAAGAAGTAGATTAAAAATAAACTTGAAAACTTGTAAAGGAAGCTTCTTTGAAATAATGATTTAAAAATCCAGTCATGCCGTATAAGTTAAAAAAACATTCTTCTCGTACTTTTGTCAGAAAAGTCAAAAAGTACCTTGTACGAAAAATGACAAAAGATTCCTTTCATATCCTTTTCTAAAAACTCACCGAAGGGTAAAATTGGATTTAAACAATTGTAGGAGGATGGAAATAATATTACATATTGAGGGAACATGGACGTGTATGATAAAATACTCCCCAGTAAATACCAAAGTATAAACAATCTCGGATAAAAATGAGATTGTGATATTTCCCTTACCTTAGGTCTGATTTGCTTCGTAAGTGTCCAAACCTCCTGTATAATGATTTAAATAATGTCATTGACTTATTCCAGAATCATACTCATTTTTATGAAATCATATATGGTTCACTTATGACTATATTACCCGTTCTTTTGTAAATTCCATGTTAAAGAGTGTTTTGGTTAAAATTGTTTCATTTGTCGTCTGTGTTTTGACTTGTAATTATTCATATTATTACTTAGATCATGATTACTTAATTCCAGAATATAAAACATTATTTATATATAATATATATTCCGAATATACATATATATAATAAATCAGTAAATGGAAAGAAATACACCGTTCATGGAGACGGTAGGTCGTACGTACGCATGAACGCTGTTTTCATTTCCTTATTGAGTTGAATGGAATTAAGTAGATGACATACATATATATACACATAAATACATTATCATTATTATGTCATATATTTCATGATTACTTATTATATATACTTTATAATCATTCATGAATGGTTAAAGTGGAGAATGAATCTCATCGCGTCATGGAGACGGTAGTCCGTATGTACGCACGAGTGATGATATCATTCTCATGACCGTGGGACTATATTGGAGTGTATGTATACTATTTCAGAATCAATATCACTTTAAAATAATCATATATAGTTATTATTTACCCCATTATACCTATCCAAGTAAGGTGGTGGTGGAAAATATATTTCACCACGGCGTGGAGACGGTATTCCGTACGTACGCACGTGCGGTGATTTCGTTTTCCGTAGGATGGATAGATGGTGAAATAGGGTTGTTTCATACTTATAATAACATATCATTATATGAGTGATACTTATGTTATTACTTCATAATGAAACAACCTAATATGAATAAGTGGCAGAAGAAATAAAGTTGAAAGAATCGGTAACGGACATTACCTCTTCTTTGAAGCGCCTCTTTGAGATCTCCTTTTAGGGGACTAAATTTGGTCTTTGAGGAAGACCAAAACCTCTAGGATGTTTCTAGGGAAGTGGATAAGTGAATTTGGCATGGGTTGGACAATCTTGAAGGCTCAAAGTTGTGTGAGCAAGAGAGGGAGGGGGTTCCCTTTTATAAGGGAGGAGAGGGGCATCTTTGGAATAACTAAAAACATTATTTTATTATAAAGACAAATTCGGTTTTAAATAGCTCCAAATTGATTTATTTAAAAGATAAGGTGGGGAGGGATCGAAATAATCTCATCCAATAGAATTTAGACAAGTTTAGGTTCCTATTTTAACCTTATCATTTAGATTTAACATTAAGTTAAATAATTTTACATTTACTGTGTCTTCTTGTGTTCTTACACTATAAGGTTAATAAACTTACTATAACAAGCCAAACGAAGCTCAAGTTGTTTATTATTAATATATATAACCTTATCTAAGTCATTTGGCCGAACCTTAGATTTTTTGGAATAAAATAACAATTAATAATATAATTTTTTTTTAAAAAACTATTTTATGTCAATTTTGACACTATTTAGTAATTTATTTTTTCAAAAATCATAACAGAATTATTAGTTCAAAAAAAGTTAATTAAATAAATACTAAAATGTCATATTAACCTAGAAAATTAGTGTAATTCATAAAATGTCTCCAATTACATTTATTTTTGTATTTATAACATCAATTATGTCAATATTTTATTAATAAGATAATTATTGTATCATCACTGTGTCATAAATAAATTAAATTATATAATGTCTAAAAATTACAAATAAAATACCATTATGTAGGAAATCTTTTTATATTTCTAATCAGTATTTATAGTCGAATTTATCTTATGTTTAAACCTATATTAAAAATTATTTAGTTATTAAACTTGGATTTTAACTATTTTAACCCTTCTTTAAATAAATTAATAATAAATGTCCTAATCTAATCCAAGTGGGCCTAAATGGTCATATTTTATTCCTAAGTTTTTTTTTGTCGAATTACACTAATAAAATTGAATTAGGACATGTGTTAGGGTAATAATAATAACATTTTTACCCTTAATTACCCTATTTACTTTTAACCGCGGTAAAAAAAAGTAAAAAGTTACTATTCACCAAAAATTGTTTTCATCTCATTGAACCACATTTTACTTACTAACATCAACCATGTCTCTCGGATTTTTGAAATTCCACTCACAGAATCGGTAAAATTAAGTTTTATGAAAAATTCATTTTTTTAAACTACCACTTAGTGGATTCACTATTCATCAAAAAATGAAAGTTTCCAGAAAAATACTAAAAATTAGGCCTAAGATATATTTGATATTATGAATTCAAAAATGATGTTTATTTTACCAAAATAAAAACATATCAGTTACATTAACTAATTTAAAAATTAATTCTCATCGTCAAAACAAATAGCATGTTTTTAAGAGATAATAACTATCAAAAGATTGACAGTTGTTTATGTCTGGTTTAAATGAGAAATTACATCCAATGAACGAAATTGTATTAAATTGTAAAAATATATTCTAAATATACATTAAAGCCACTCAAATTAATAATTTATCACTATTAATTATTTCGATTAAAAAAGTTGTTTTTAATTAAAATTTAGTAATTTTCACTATTCATCAGAAAATGAATGTTATCCGAAATGTACCAAAATTTAACCCTATGCTAATTTCGATATTCCGAATCCAAAAATGAAGTCCATTTTGAAAAATAAAATTTACAAAATTTCAAAAAGTGGATATTACTATTCATAACGGCTAGTTTTAATAATATTTTAATAGCATATCGTTGTTTAGTGAAACTCGGTATTGCGTACTACACACGCTATCGAGGAAGGTCGTGATTGCATGTAATGAAAGGCAAGTCAAGGATGTGTGTTGTGAAAGATCCTTTTGGTGTAGCGTACAACACAAGACATTAATGAAATTAAAATGAATATTTTTCATAAAATCTCAGGGTGTTACAATGTATATCATCTACTTAATTCCATTCAACTCAATAAGGAAACGAAAACAACGTTCATGCGTACGTACGGCCTACCGTCTCCATGAACGGTGTATTTCGTTCCATTTACTTATCTATTATATATATTTATATTCTGAATATATATTATATATAATTCATGTTTTATATTCTGGAATTAAGTAATCATGATCTCAGTAATCATATGAATAATTACAAGTCAAAACACGGGCGAAAAATGAAACGATTTTACCCAAAACGCTCTTTAACATGGAATTTACAAAATAACGGATAATATAAAGTCATAAGTGAACCATATATGATATCATAACAATGAGTATGATTCTGGAATAAGTCAATAACATTATTTAAATCATTATACAGGAGGTTCGGACACTTAAGAGGCAAATCAGACCTAAGGTAAGGGAAATATCACAATCTCATTTTTATCCGAGATTGTTTATAGTTTAGTATTTACTGGGGTGTATTTTATCATCCAAATCCATGTTTACTCAATATTTAATATTATTTCCATCCACCTACAATTGTTTAAATCCAATT
This sequence comes from Viscum album, assembly GCA_963277665.1. NCBI lineage: Eukaryota > Viridiplantae > Streptophyta > Magnoliopsida > Santalales > Viscaceae > Viscum > Viscum album. Next base: position 2,127,149,726 of record OY728140.1, read on the forward strand.
TTACCCTTCGGTGAGTTTTTAGTAAAAGATATGAAACGAATATTTTGTCGTTTTTCGTACGAGGTACTTTTTGACTTTTCCGATAAAAGTACGAGAAGAATGGTTTTTTAACTTATATGGTATGAATGGATTTTTAAAACATTATTTCCAAGAATCTTCCTTTAAAAGTTTTCAAGTTTATTTTTAATCAAATTCTTTTAGTTTAAAATTGTATGACATGTTAAAAAAAGGAAAATGTTTTTGAAGTAGAAAGGATATTTTCCTCAAGAATGGAGTTCAACTGCTTTATGAAAATTATTTTCCATCTAAGATAATATAGGGTTCTATTTCTATCCCTATTATTACATTGATTTAATTATGTTGTGATGGATTTATTTTTATTAATTCCTTTATCTTATATGAGTTGTTTTATGATGTCACGATGTTTAAGATTCCTATTTTTATTACATGGGTTATGCTATGATGTATGGTTTATGATTTTGTGGCACACATAAGAATGGTATCAATATGGGATGTGTAGGACCTATATCTCCTTCCAATGCATTGGGTAAATATTTTATATCTCATGAGATAGACATGGATGGAACGACAGGTTAAACCGATTCAGTGAAATAGGACTAAAACGAGGAGTGAACTCGGTTCAGAAATGGACTTTGTCCACTAAGATAGTCTTGGCAATGAGTCTTGAATAATAAGAAACGATTCTATATGATTATGTGTGTATGCCACAAAGTTTCATGTTTTATGTTATGATTATTGGGATTACATTTCACTACTATGTTTTATTCCATGTTGTGATACTATGATCTTTTTGTAGGTTAAGATTTCTAAAATGTTATGTTCTTATGAATATGATGTGATTGATATTCATTTTGTTTACCCTTACTGAGCATTTGAGCTCACCCTTTTACGTTTTCTTTTCCCCAGGATATAAAGAAAGGTTTTAGGTAAGAAAAAAAGGAAGATCATTATGGGAGATGTTGAAGATCTTTCACCACGATTAGAAGATTATATTCCGAGTTTCCAAAGACACTAAACTATTAAGGTCCTTGTGTGTGTGTTTTTGTAATGTACTAAGTATTCCGCAAAAGTAATGTAATGTCCATGTACGTTAATCTTTGGGTCTCTACAGTTGGTATTAGAGGAAAGGTTTAGTCAACCTTTGGAAACTAGGATGCTAAAACGTTAGTGAGTTCCCTAGAGATATTTCTAAGGTATGTCAAGGGATGTCCCTAAGGATAAGTATACGTATAGGATATAGTCCTAGAACTATGGTAACGATATTAGATGAAACCAAAGATTTTAGATATTGAAGTTACTCCCCCTTTATTATGATTTTTTCCTCTCACACTATTCTTTTTGGGTTTTAAAAAATAGCTGGAAACAAGATGATTCACGATAATAGAGGATATGATGGACAATGGAATGATATTATTCATGAGAAACCAAATGAAATGGGATTTTTAAGTCTAAACATCATTATTATGCCGAATCAGAAATCTCATAATATGATCAATAAAGTAAAATTTGGTAAGTTTCCTGACTCGGCTAATAAGAGAACGATGGAGTTTCATGATGATCATAGAGGAATGAAAGTTAATTTTCCCCTATGTAAATCATGTGGGAAGAGGCATCAGGGAGAATGTTTCAAAGGAACTGGAAGATGCTTTGGGTGTGCAAAATAATTACACAAATCCAGTAAGTGCAAAGGAAAAAGTTCAGTTAACACCAGGGATGAGGATAATGGTATTTCTACGACATCAACAATGGTTAAATGTTTTAAATGTGTAATGTTCGGGCATTATTCAAAACAATTCCTTAAGGGAAAGTCTCATGAAGAGAATCAGTATGGTCGTATGGGTAGTATTTATGTTGATGATGATGAAGAGACTACTAATGATATGTGAGATGAAAGAATTGTTGAAGCTCGGTCAATGGTTTAAGAATGTAGTGGAATGATTACATGTTTATCATGTGTATTTTTGTATAACTAATCTCATGGTACTATGAAATAAAGATACATTTAAGGATTGTTACACTATTGTCTTTCCTTGAGTTTTGAAAGTGTATGATTAATGGTACCAGTATACATGAAAGGTTATTCAGATATTTTTGGAATGTAGATGATATGCGCATAATGAAGGAATAAGAAGATAATGAGATGTTTGATTGTATTAATGATCTCATGATTGATATAAGGACTAAGTGATATCATGGTTTGAGTATATAGAATTTTGAGGATTTTGGTATGTGGAAAGTGTTAACTTTTAACTGCATTCATGTTTTCACTAAGGTTCAATGGGTATTCATTTTTCAAAATAATACTTGATTAAGGCCTTTGAACGTTTGTAATGTGACCAAAAAGACCTATCTTATGATATATGGGGATCAACGATGGTATTAACATGATTTTTATATGAAATATCTAGTAATCATTTTCACTATAATATGACAATGGACTGCAATATTATGGATAAGCCTAAAGATTGGAATGGATTATGTTGGACATAAGTTAGTATTGTTTAAGGATGGAACCTTTTTTTGATATTATTGATGGGATGATATAGTAATGTAGTTTTAGAAAAAGGACAACCTGCAGGACGGGCGACAGCCCATCGCGTTGGACAAGGCTGTGGGAATCGAACCCACAACCGAAGTGCGACTGGCCTTTATCTCCTACCACTGGCCTATAGGAAGTCCCTGGTTAGTAGAAACTAGTTTTATTTTATTAAGAGGTATGATATATGAAGTATAAGTTCATTTTTGGAACCATATATGATTAATCAAACCATAAGATGGACTTATAACTTTTGCTAACCTTTTGTTTGAAAGAGATAGAATGACCCATCATTCTATCACATGATCTGTTAACACATCATGAATAAAAAATTCAACTTCATTTCATTAAGAGATGAAGTGTAAATTTTTCAAAGCACGAACAAAAAGGATATTGTACCAAAATCAACAAGGTATTTCTTCTAATTCAAAAGGTTCAACTTTAGGGAAATGATCTTGAAAACCAAAAATGTTGTCCTAGTCCTCTTATATCTGATGAATCAGCTGGTACCTTAGATCATCACAAATTTATGGCTTTGTGATTGCTGGATTTTCCATAGCCATGTTCTCTACCACTCTCCATCAGAACATGATGGTTAGATTTCTCTTCCATATTCATATTTTCACCTATGTGGAAACCCAGTGATTAGTTTATTTGGGTAACCGTTACGTTTCATACTTTTGTTTTTAAATATTGTTTTTGGTATTCCTTTTTACGATGTGTGTTTCTATTTAAGAAACATTCGAGTAGTAAACCATTTATAACCCCGACGAATTTCGAGGGCGAAATTCATTTTAAGGGGGGTAGAATGTAACACCCCGAGATTTTATGAAAAATATTCTTTTTAATTTCATTAATGTCTTGTGTTGTACGCTACACCAAAAGGATCTTGCACAACACGCATCCTTGACTTGCCTTGCATTACACGCAATCGCGACCTTCCTCGATATCGTGTGTAGTACGCAATAACGAGTTTCACTAAACAACAATATACTATTAAAATATTATTAAAACTAGCCGTTATGAATAGTAATAACCACTTTTTGAAATTTTGTAAATTTTATTTTTCAAAATGGACTTCATTTTTGGATTCGGAATATCGAAATTATCTTAGGGTGAAATTTTTGTACATTTTGGATAACTTTCATATTCTAATGAATAGTGAAAATTTACTAAATTTTAATTAAAAACAACTTTTTTAATCGAAATAATTAATAGTGATAAATTATTTATTTGAGTTGTTTTAAAGTATATTTAGAATATATTTTTACAATTTAATACAATTTTGGTCATTGGATGTAATTTCACATTTAAACCAGACATAAACAAGTGTCAATCTTTTGATAGTTGTTATCTCTTAAGAACGAGCTATTTGTTTTGACGACGGGAATTAATTTTTAAATGAATTAATGCAACTGATATGTTTTGAATTTGGTAAAACAGACATCATTTTTGAGTTCATAATATCAAATATAGCTTAGGCCTAATTTTTGGTATTTTTCTGGAAAAACTTTCATTTTTTGATAAATAGTGAAACCACTAAGTAGTAGTAAAAAAATGAATTTTTCATAAAACATAATTTTACCGCTTCTGTGAATGGAATTTCAAAAATCCGAGAGACACGGTTGATGTTAGTAAGTAAAATGTGGTTAAATGAGATGAATTTTTATTTTGGTGAATAGTAACTTTTTACTTTTTTTTACCACGGTTAAAAGAAAATAGGGTAATTAAAGGTAAAAATGTTATTATTATTACCCTAACACATGTCCTAATTCTATTGGATAAGTTTAATTCGACCAAAAACAATATTAGGAATAAAATATGACCATTTAGGCCCACTTGGATTAGATTAGGACATTTATTATTATTTAATTCAAAGAAGAGTTAAAAGAGTTAAAATCAAAGTTTATTTACTACAACATTTTTAATATAGGGTTATACATAAGATAAATTAGATTGTAAATATTAATTAGAAAGATAATAAGATTTAATACATAATTATATTTTATTTATAATTTTTAGACATTAAATAAATTAATTTATTTATGACACAATGATGATGCAGTAATTACCATAATAGTGAAAAATTAGAATAATTGATATTATAAATACCCAAATAAATATAATTTGAGACTTTTTATGAATTACACTAATTTTATAGGTTAACATGACATGTTAATATTTATTTAATTAACTTTTTTCGAACTAATAATTCTGTTATGAGTTTCACAAAAATTAATTACTAAATAGTGTCAAAATTGACATAAAATAGTTTTTAAAACAAATATTATATTAGTAATCGTTATGTTATTCCTAAAAATCTGAGGTTCGGCCAAATGACTTATATAGGGTTATATATATTAATAATAAACAACTTGGGGTTCTTTTTTCTGCTTATAGTTAGTTTATTAACCTTATAGTATAAGAACACAAGAAGACATGGTAAAAATAAAATTATTTTACTTAATGTTAAATCTAAATGATAAGGTTAAAATAGGAACATAAACTTGTCTAAATTCTATTGGATGAGATTATTTCTACCCATACCCACCTTAGATTTTAAATAAATCAATTTAGAGCTATTTAAAACCGAATTTGGCTTTTTATAATAAAATAATATATTTAGTTTTTCTAAAGGATCCCTCTCCTACCTTATAAAAGGGAACCTCCTCCCTCTCTTCCTCACACCACTTTGAGCCTTCAAGCTTGGCCAACCCCTGAAAAATTCCATTCTCCAATTCCATAGAAACATACTAGAGGTTTTTTTCTTCCTCAAAGACCAATTTTAGTGCCCTAAAAGGAGATCACAAAGAGGCGCTTCAAAGAAGAGGTAATGTCCGTTACTGATTCTTTCAACTTTATTTCTTCTTCCACTTCTTCTTATTAGGTTGTTTCATTATGAAGTAATAAAATCAGTATCACTCATATACTGATATGTTATTATAACTATGAAACAACCCTATTTCACTATCTATCCATCCTACGGAAAACAAAATCACCGCGCGTGTGTACGTACGGAATACCGTCTCCACGCCGTGGTGTAATCTATTTTCCACCACCACCGTACTTGGATGGGTATAATGGTGTACATAATAACTATATATGATTATTGTAAAGTGATATTTATTATGAAATAGTATACATACACTCCAATAAAATTCCACGATCATGAGAACGATATCATCGCTCGTGCGTACGTACGGATTACCGTCTCCACGACGCGATGATATTCATTCTCCACGTTAACCATTCATGAATGATTATAAAGTATATATAATAAGTAATCATGAAATATATGACATAATAATGATACTGGATTTATTTGTATATATATGTATTTCATCTACTTAATTCCATTCAACTCAATAAGGAAACGAAAACAACGTTCATGCGTACGTACGGCCTACCGTCTCCATGAACGGTGTATTTCTTTCCATTTACTAATCTATTATATATATGTATATTCTGAATATATATTATATATAAATCATGTTTTATATTATGGAATTAAGTAATAATGATCTATGTAATCATATGAATAATTACAAGTCAAAACACGGATGAAAAATGAAACGATTTTACCCACAATGCTCTTTAACATGGAATTTACAAAAGAACGGGTAATATAAAGTCATAAGTGAACCATATATGATATCATAACAATGAGTATGATTCTGGAATAAGTCAATAACATTATTTAAATCATTATACAGGAGGTTCGGACACTTACGAGGCAAATCGGACCTAAGGTAAGGGAAATATCACAATCTCATTTTTATCCGAGATTGTTTATACTTTAGAATTTACTAGGGTGTATTTTATCATCCAAATCCATGTTTCCTCAATATTTAATATTATTTCCATCCACCTACAATTGTTTAAATCCAATTTTACCCTTCGGTGAGTTTTTAGTAAAAGATATGAAAGGAATATTTTTTCATTTTTCGTACGAGGTATTTTTGGACTTTTCCGACAAAAGTACGAGAAGAATGTTTTTTTAACTTAAACGACATGAATGGATTTTTAAAACATTATTTCCAATAATATTCCTTTACAAGTTTTCATGTTTATTTTTAATCAAATTATTTTAGTTTAAAATTATATGACATGTTAAAAGAAGGAAAATGTTTTTGAAGTAGAAAGGATATTTTCCTCAAGAATGGATTTCAAGTGATTTATCAAAATTATTTTCCATCTAAGATAATATAGGGTCTTGTTTCTATCCCTATTATTACATTAATTTAATTATGTTGTGATGGAATTATTTTTATGAATTCGTTTATCTTATATGAGTTGTTTTATGATGTCACAATGTTTAAGATTCTCATTTTTATTACATGGGTTATGCTATGATGTATGGTTTATAATTTTTTGGCACATATAAGAATGGTATCATTATGAGATGGGTGGGGCCTATATCTCCCTCCAATGAATTGGTTAAAGATTTTATATCTCATGAGATAGACATGGCTAGAATGGCAGGTTAAACCGGTTCAGTGAAACAGGACTGAAACGAGGAGTGAACTCGGTTCAGAAATGGACTTTGTCCACTAAGATAGTCTTGGCAATGAGTCTTGACTAATAAGAAATGATTCTCTATGATTATGTGTGTATGGAACAAAGTTTCATGTTTTAAGTTATGATTATTGGGATTACATTTCACTACTATGATTTATTCTATGTTAAGATACTATGATATTTTTGCAGGTTAAGATTTCCAAAATGTTATGTTCTTATGAATATGATGTGATTGATATTTCTTTTGTTTACCCTTACTGAGAATTTGAGCTCACCCTTTTATGTTTTCTTTTACCCAGGATATAAAGAAATTTTTTAGGTAAGAAAAAAAAGGAAGATCATTATGGGAGATGTTGAAGATATTTCACCACGATTAGAAGATTATATTCCGAGTTTCCAAAGACACTAAACTATTACGGTCTTTGTGTGTGTGTGTTTGTTATGTACTAAGTATTCCGAAAAAGTAATGTAATGTCCATGTACGTTATGCTTCGGGACTCTACATGGTTAAACAGGGTTGATGTAGGTCCAAGCAAAGACATAATCATACTAACCTAATAAAAACATGATAAGTTTTTATTTTATGTTATTATTTTGATGAATCCTCATCTAAACATATAATATATCACTTGGATCCTTTTTCACATTAAAATTAATTTATATTATTTTAATACTTAATGAAATTTCAAGAATTCCGCTCCCCTATCATATAAAAGGGAACATCTTATCATCTAGTGTTCACACAAAAATTAATTTTAAAACACAAAATACCTTCCAAAATAAATTAATTACCTAAAATAATATATCCTAGAGTACTTTTTTTGATTATTAAAACCCTAGGAATTCTTTCGATTTAAACCAAATAGGTTATCCAAATAAGATGTATCATTCTTAACCAAGTGTTATTTATTTATATATTTATTTATTCCCACACCACATCAAATATTCTGAAAACAATGTGACATAACAAAATAATTGTCTACTATATAATGAAATGTTTTAATTACAATTAAATAACTTACATCCATATCCCTTCTATCAAAAGGGAAATAAAACTATCATTCATGTGTATGACATACTACCACCTCCCAAAACGATGAAATTCATTTTATATCATCACATCTCAAGGATATTTAGGATGTTGGATTATATATATATATGTGATTTTAAATATATATTTATCATTATGTAAAAGTAATATATCATATATTATCATACAATTCCATTCATTGAATGATGGTAATGCAGTTCGTGGGTACGTATTGATTAGCACTTCCATGAATCCATGTGATTTTTTTCATTACCGCATCACATGGATTATGTATATATGTGTATTTAAAGAAATAATATCATATTTATGAAACATTAATCATTATATAATGATAAAATAATACTGACATTCTTTATACCGTGGTCATTGATAAATAGAAATGTTAGTTCTGAGTATTTACAAACTATTGCTTAATGATTATAGAGTAGTACAATTTTCATAACCAAATTTCATTGTTTGTTTTAAAATTTTAATTTATGTATGAAGATGATAACTAAATCAGGATTATTATACTAAATATTTTGTACAAATAACCACATTTACTATATTCAACCTAATGAAGTCATTTCGGCTATATGAATCAAATATCTTCAAAACATCTGAAGTGAAATTAAAGGATTATGTAAATACATATAGAATGGTATTAAATGTAATTATAATAAAAATAAACTTTAAATGTTTCTTAATTATTGTAAATATTTTATCTATGATTATTATTCTGGACAATAAACAACTACATGAAAATTTTGACCTGAGATAAGGGATTAATTATCAATATCCTTTGTGGAATATTTTAATGTTTCGTACCAATTTCATTAATATGGTATTTATACATCCATTTTAATTTTTATATAATTAATATTTTATATCTAATGGTAATATATGTTTTAATTCAATTTATGTTATCTTAGGTAATCTGAGTCAAATATGAAGAAGTTGTACAAGGATTCCTTACTCAATTTCCATTAATTGGGTGATACTTATATATTATTGTTTTTTATGAAATGATTATGTGAGAATTAACATTTATTTCACAACGTTTCATTTATACTTGTATTTTGTGAATTTAATTTTTTATTTCACATAATTAATTTATAGATTGGCTCTCCCATTAGTGATATGATCATAATAAGAACTCTACCTTAATCATTAAATAATCATGAGTTTTAAGTCATGAGTTCATTCTATACAATATTAGAAACTTTTCTTGTTCAGAGATTTAGGTAATTAAGGAATAAATCAGAAAAAAAATTCACATAATTCAAAATGGACACTTTACTTTTGTATTGATTTTTCAAACCATATAAATTATTTTTTTTATTTTTTTATTTTCATGAAAACGTTTGAAGACTATCAACATGACCAATTTATTTTACATACCCATAATTAAATAAGAAATTTTTTTAATGTAGTATGAAAAAAAAAATATATCAGTAACAGATATAAAAAGAATAATTCTCTTATTCTAGTGGAAAACAAGAAAAAACATGAATATAATATCCTGAAAACATAAATTTATACCCATAAATTGAAAAATATTTTATTAAGAAAAATCATTTATATTATGTTTTTAAAATAATGTAATTATAGGAAAAATCATTAGAAATAATATAAAAGTCATGTAGGTACCTAGGGAGATCATCCAATAGAACCCTTAAAGATCCCTTGATAAACCCTTACAGATTTCAATAAATATATGTCCATCTTTTAATATAATTATCTCGAGAACATAATTATTAAAAAATTAATTTGAGAGTTATCAGGTAGCACACATAATAGAATATATAATGGTATCAGTCGATGTTACCTAGGTTATCCCATCATTAATAATGGCCATGAATAACAACATGAGTAAATACTTATACTATTTCTTTTTTTCATCAATTATTACTCGAAAAAATATTTTAAACTCATATAAAATTAATTTTTTGAAATAAAAATATAATTTTAATTTACAAAATCATTTTTCGTACAAAAATACCCAATAAATTGAAAGAGTTATTTTAATTTTATAATACATGAAGGCTTGTATATGAATCTAGAAACAAAATAATTTTCAGAGTGGTGTAAATTGTTTTTCTCATATTTTATAGTAATAATATGACATTAATTTTTACATTTGTCAAAAAATTCCATGTCAAAAAGGTAAAATTTATTCTTTTAAAACATCTTAAATTAATGTAAAAATATACATACAATGTACTCTATAAATATTTTATTCCCATACAAGTTATTTCATAATATAAATTTAAAAACATATACATGTAAAAGGAAGAGTTAGTTGTAAAACAATAAAGGACCAATTTTTAAATATAAGTTACTTATCTCTCTAGAATTATTTAAATCATAATCTTAATGAAGGAATAACATTAAAAAAATGTTAAATACCATGCAAATAGAGATTATATTGATATAGTATGTGAACTACGATATAAACACACATTTTAAATGAATATATGTGGATAATATCAAAATATTACTCAATAAAATAAAATTGAGATGAAGTTTATTACCTTGGGCCTTACTTGTCGCACACATTCTTCATCTTCCACTTCTTTGGGTAACATCCTTTGGTTTTCACCGAAATAATTCTTAAGACAACCTTCATACTAGAGTAAGGCTTATAGGATGAGAAAATATTTGTAGGAAAGTGATTTGGGTACTAATTGGTGAACACAAAGGACCTTTAATGTGTGAATTAGAGATGGTAGGGTTACCCTTTAATAAGTGATTCAAGTTAAGCATTGTAATTTTTATTAAAAAGTAAACAAAATGCACATTCTAAAGAATTAAAAAAGGGATTATTCTGTAGAATTATGAATTTTATGGTCAATATATTTCCATACAATATAATTTGAACATGTTTTATGCAATTTTAACAATTAACCATTTTGTTTGACACCCAATAAATCAATTTTTACCATAATCATGGTAAAATAATATTTACTATTTTTATAATTGATTTTTGGTTAAAATAAATTATTGAAATTATTAGATAATATAAATGGTTATGATTAAAAATATGGAATAAATTTTACCTAATTCAATTCCTATAAGTATTATGTTTTTAAATTTTAAATCAAAACCCCCAGACATGACAAAAAATATTTTTTTCAAGAAGTGTATTTTTCAAGAAAATGTAGAATTATTATTAACTGTATAAATAATAATAATAATTATCTAAATATAAACTAAAATTTATTAATACTTATAAAAATTATTATTTAAAATTGTTCTCAGAAAAGATTAACTAAATTAATTAATATTTATTATCATTATATATTGTAAAAATTTTTTTTTTTGAAATTTATATTTTTAAACCAAAATAAAACATATAATAAAACACCATATAAAAAAAATAAAAATAATAAATTTGATAAAAAATAACTAAATAATACTTATTTTTAATTAAATCACAATTAAAACATATAGTAACTTTAAAAATAATAAATTTATATAAAAAAATTCAATTTTTAGATAAATATAAATTATCACAATTCATAGAAAAATTGATATTTTCAGAAAAATATAATAATTTCATAATAGGTTAATTTTTATCTTATTAATTACTAAATTATTTCCATTTTTATAATTCAAATGATAAAATTTTGAAATCAAACATTTAAATAAATCCTTTTAATAAAAGTTTTCATGTAAAAATCTTATATTTAGGTAAAAAATACTTTATATTTCTCATGAATTTAACTATATAATTCATATTTATAAACCAAAAAATGATTTAATATCTTACTACTTCGTTTTTTACATTATACTCACCTTTTAGAAATCGTTTCCTAATAATTTTATTCAATTATTAAACAATTGGGGACATCTTTCCCCTAGAGCACATTTAGATTTATATGTTGTCTCTTCCACCATATGGGTTATCTATAAAACATTAACCTAATGAATTGCCTTACATTGAAACAATTTCAATCTATAGTCAAGAATTTTTACAACATGTTCCTCATAAAAAATATTCCTTTCCAACAAAACTACTTCAGATCTCATCAGATGAGATGAATCCATCAAATACATTATTTGCATCGAAAAATGGAATTTGTAGGGTACTTAAGATATTTGTTTATGAAAATGTACTTGATTGTAATAATATACAACATTATTTAGGATTTCAAATAATCAAATGAACTATAGATTTATATTTATATTTTTACCAAACCTCATAACACATTTCTTGGGAGATAATTTGAGAAACACATGATCACAAACGTAGAATGAAATACTTTTTCTCTTGTTATCTGTATAACATTTTTTCCTACTCTATAACGTCCTCATATATTTTATAATAAACTGAACCTTCTCAAACATTTCCTCTATAATTTTTGGTCCCATTAAATTCTATTCTCCAAATCATCTGAGAAATATATCCTTTAATAATACTTTTAGTATAATACCTCAGGTGGTGCTATAATTCCTCGGCCCCAGTTACCCAGAGGTGGTGAATTATTACATAGTATTGGCATGATCACAAGGAATCAAGTCCTGAAGGACTGATTAGTTAAGTAGTCTTGGAAAATAGATTACATACATAAGTTCACCTTTACAACATGAAATGAAAAAACAACATTAATTCATTCCATTATAAATGTCCAAGCCTCTTAGATTATGCCTGCAAGTCACTCATAAAAAACATTTTTATATCCTGGGAAAATAAAATATAATAAAGGGGTGAGCTCAGATACTCAGTAAGGGTAAATAATTTAGTGGAAGCTATAAACTTTTAAGGAAATATGTGTAATAAAAATAATAGCCTTTCAAACATAAACATGAACATAATATGGAAAAAATAGATCTAACATTACCATATAAAAATTAACATGGATATTCTACTAGTCTAATAATCAAATGTAATAACTAAAATCATAATGAGGGAATGCATAATGTCGGACATTCCGAAACATCTTGTCAAGGGATCGACCAATACATCTAAAAATTATTTAGTCCTCAGCCAAAACCATATATATCAAATTGGGAAAGGCCTCGACCAATTCCACATATAATTGTCTCATGAGACCTAGTGATGCATCGAGGAGCTATAACACACTCCACCTGTCACTTACTAAGTCCAGTGCATTCCTCATATGAAAAGGTTTAATCATAACATAAACATTCATATTAAAACTATCTTATGAAATGTCAATACTTTAACCATAAACCATAAATGGTATGAAAATAGCACATTCACAGTCAAACATATCACAAAAACTTCAATACAATATGGAGGATTTTATCTATAATAAATCAACTTCAAACAAGTTTAAAATCCATCAATGGATGTTTAGAGAGATGCAAATAATATGTAATGATTTTGAGAGAAATACCCCTTTTACATGAAATCGTTTAAAATATCACAATTTATAAAGGATATTATTTAAAATAGATTTTTGAATCAAAGTTTCCCATACCACATTGAAACTTTTGGAAAGAATTATCATTTCAAAACATTCATGTCTATTTAAATAAATCATTAAAATCATTTTGAAAACATGGATATTAATTAAATTGGGTTGGAAAGATAAATATATATAAATTTTAAAATGATGACATAGTTAAATAGACCATACCATAAAACATTAAAATATTCCTTTTGAAATTTTTTTATGAAATATGGGTATCGATGATAATTATGTCCCAGAAAATACTTACACTTGAACAATCATGGATAATAATGAGATTGAGGAAGTAACCCTTACCTTGCACTTTTCCTTGGTTGGGGGTATGTTTAACCTCTAGTATAATGACCATTTTATGTTATTATATTATAAGAGAACCATATTCTTATTTATTATATCATAAAAGATTCATTTATGACTTTATACTACCCATATAATAATGATTTTCTTGTTAAATTAAAATTTTGGGTAATAATTGCTTTCTTTATTGTACATATTTTATCTTGTTATTATTGATCATATCATTTAGATCATGATTAAAATAATTCCAAAATATAAACCTTGATTTATATATCATATATATTTAGAATATAAATATTTATAATTGATAGATATACGAAATGGAAAACAGCATTTATGGAGACGGTAGGCTGTACGTACGCATAAATGATGTATCTGTTTTCATATCGCATTGAACAGAAGTAAGGGAATAAGATATATATATAAGTACATAAATAAATATATATATATAAATATATATATCTCCAGTAGCATTATTATGTCTTATATTACATACTTATTAGTAATATATATTTTTATAATCATCGATAAATGGTGATCATGGATATAAATATTATCGCATCGTGGAGATGGTAATCCGTACGTACAAACGAGCGACAATATCATTTCCTTAAAGGTGAAAAATTAGATGGTATATTAATTTTACAGAGACCTTATAATGTTATTTTGGTAATTTATATTCATATTACTCATCATTAAATCCATCCAAAAATCATAGTTTTGAATAAAAAATTACACCACGGTGTGGAGACGATATGTCATACATACGCACACATGGAAACATTATCATTCATAGGATAAATAAAATAATGAATTTTGTTGTTAAAAATATATAATAACATCACAGTATATATAAGGTACTGGATTTATTAATTTGGTATGGTAATAACGAAGAATGAGTAAGTGGAAGAAGAAATGGACTTGGAAGAGGGTGGTGAAATCATTACCTCTTCTTCGAGTTCTTCCATTTGATTTGATCAAAATGGATCTTTGGATGGATTTCAGACCAAATTAAGGCATCTAGGATGAAGGTAGGATAGTTGGGACGATATTTGGGCAGGTTGTGGATGAGACAAATGGCTTTGGAGATGTGAATTTGGGAGAAGGGGAAGTGTCCTTTTATAAGCCGGGTGAGGGGCTCCTTGGGAAAAACATAAAATATTATTTTATAATAAATTCATAATCGGTTAATAATGGCTTAAAAATGATTTATTTCGACGATAAGATGGATATGTGACAAAATAATCTAAAAAAATAGGTTTTTGACAAGTTTAGGTTACCATTCTAACCATATCTTTTAGATTTAATTCTTAGTTAAATAATTTAATTTTTTCCAAGTCTTCTAGTATTCTTACACTATATGGTTACTAAACTTACTATAAACTTCATAAATAACCTAAAGTTGTTCATTAATGACATATATAATATTATTTAATATATTTGGCCTATCCTTTTATTTTTAGTAATATTATATTATTTAATGATATAATATTTGTTTTAAAAACTTATTTATGTAAATTTGGTCACTATTGGGTATTTTGTTTTTGTGAAAGTCATTACATCCTTATCACTTCTATAAAAATTCATTCCATAAACCCTAAAATGTAATATTAATCTAAAAACTGAGTTTTAGGCATAAAAAGAATGAATTAATATTTATTTTGATATTTATAATATCAACTATTTTAATCATTAATTAATAAGTAAATTACTGCATCATCATTGTGTCATACATAAATTTAATTATTTAATGTATAAAAATTATAAATAACCATTATGTAGGAAATAGTTTTATATTTCTAATTATTAATTATATTAGAATTTATCTTATGTGTAACCCCGTATATAAAAATTATTTAGTTAATAAACTTTGAATTTAACACTTTTAACATTTATTTAAATAAAATATAATAAATGACCTAATCTAATCCAAGTGTACCTAAAAGATCATATTTTTGTTCTAATGTTGATTTTGGTCGATATATAATAATCCAATAGAATTAGGACATGTGTTAGCATAATTATAATATCATTTTTTACCCTTAATTACCATATTTTTTTAACCGTGGTAAAAAAAGTCAAAAGCCTCTATTCACCAAAAATTATTATCATATTATTGAACCAAATTTTACTTACTGAGGTTATCAATGTTTCTCTATATTTTTAAATTCAATAAACAGAAGTGGTAAAATTTATTTTTATGAAAATTGTCAAATGATTCTAGGAGTTGGGTAAAAGACGGTAAAATTTCAATAAATTTTTTATATATATTAACTTATTATAAAATGACTCCAATTAATTTTATTTAACTTATAAAGGTATTATGTTTCTATTTTGACCTAAAATAAATTTAAATAAAAATAATAATTATTTAAACGAAAAGTCGATTTTAACCAATAACGAAGTATTTTTCAGTATTCATTAAAATTTGAATGTTTTCATAAAAATACCAAATATTCACCCAAAGATAATTTCAATATTATGAATTCAAAAATGGAGTCTATTTTACCAAATTCAAAACATATAAGTTTAATTTATTAATTTAAAATTAATTCCCATTGTCAAAATCAAAAGGTGGGTTTTTAAAATGAAAAAACTATCAAAAGGTTGACATGTGTTTATGTCTAATTTAAATGTGAAATTACTTATAATGACCAAAATTGTATTAAATCCTAAAAATATAATATATTTATACTTCCAAACCATTGAATTTGAGAATTTAACACTATAAATTATATTGATTAAAAATGTTGTTTTCAGTTAAAATTTAGTTTTTTTCACTATTCACCAAAATATGAAAGTTGTTAGAAAAACTCCAAAAAATTTATCAAAACAAGATTTTTTGGTCAATATTCTAAATAAAATTTTAATTTTGTCAATTTTTATATATAAAAATTTCAGTTATTGGATTTAAAAAGGTTCACCATTAAAAGGCGGTAAAATTTCATTTTTTGAAAAATACTAATTTTATCTGAAAAAAATGAATTTGTTCATATATTATGTCTAAGAAACTCATAATATGTATTCTAAAACTATAAGGATTATATAAAATTCAAAATTCAGTTAATAATATTCCTAACCACTTTTTAACTGCCAGATTGGTATGTCGTGGTGCGCTTGAACTCGGTGCTGCATGTAGCACAAGTTATTGAATCACTTTGAAAAAATAATGTACTATGAAATCGTGGGGTGTTAAATTCTCCCCTAGTTAAATAAATTGCATCCTCATAATTTGAAATTTTTCTTTGAAAAAAAATGGTTAAAATTGATAAATACCTTTATGGAAAACCCACATCGGAAATAGGGTTAATAAAATTTAGATATAATAA
Source organism: Viscum album (assembly GCA_963277665.1). NCBI lineage: Eukaryota > Viridiplantae > Streptophyta > Magnoliopsida > Santalales > Viscaceae > Viscum > Viscum album. The sequence goes on from OY728140.1 coordinate 2,127,166,895, forward strand.
GATGGAAAGGGAAATGAGAATGTCACCACCAAATTAGGGTTTTGAATAAGAGAACATTGCTGGAAACTATAAACACATAATTGGAGGGCAAATATAAACATTTTTATGGATTAATTGAGGTTATCAATCACAAACAAGTGTAAAATTGAGGACCTCAAAGCCATCAATCTATGATAATATAAAATATCGTTTCTTGAAAAAAAACATAAGATATTAGGATAACATATTTTTTTTTTAAGATCCCTTAAATAAATTTTATGAATTAATTTCTTCATAGAATAAAAAAATATGCCTAACAAGTTGAGATCCACACTTTAACTAATTTCTACCACAAACTCATCAATCACTCGAACAGATAAAAGAACATAAAAAAACATTGTTTATCCTAATCGTATAGGGTTCCAAAAAAATTAATTTATAATTAATCTTTTAGAATGTTTAAAAAAACTAAATTATATAATCCAGTACATCACATAGGCCATTGGTTGGTGATACACCCATGTTGCCCTTCAATTGCGGGTTCTAATCTCATGTCCTTACTGGACACAACGGGTTGTCGCCCAACCTCCGAGTTGTCCTTTTTTATTACAATCCAAAAATAATCTTCAGAAATGCTTTAAACTTAACAATAATATCCAATGTCAAATATAATCCATTCGAACTTTAAGAATTATCCAAAATACTCTTGTCCGAACTCATTGTCCAATATTTATAAGGAAGGTAAACAAAACGAATATCTTTTTTAGCCACGCAATAATGTGTGAATACGTTCATCATGTATTCTTTTAAATGACGGTAACACCCTGAAATACCATAAAACCTTATTGATTACATATTTGATCTCTTATTCCTTATAGAATACTGGATATATTATTTACATTCAAAAACATTGAATACTACAAAAATTATGAAATAACCAAACCATTAATTAGTTCCAAGGTTTTCAATAATAACCAATATAATTTATCCTAATAAACCATCTCTTATTCCAAAATCACTACCTTAGTATCAGAACCATATTATGGTTTATCATTCCCTCAACTATGTTTTTTCCAAAACTTTTAACATGTAGTTGAGTCACTTTTCATAGTACCATATAATCTCAAATATTAAATGAAATAGTACTGAAGTGAAATACTTATTTATTTCCATATTTCATATAACTTGTAGATCATCGATAAAACTATGAAATGACAAAATTATTTAATAAAAACATAAGAACACAAATCATTCCTCCTCATCTGTGGTAGTATCAAAACTTATTTATTATCCAATAGAATCATTTGGGGCATACTCTGATGATTTGGACATTTATTCGCATGATGACCAAACTTCTTGAAGATGAAGCATTGTATATTTAAAACCATTTTCCTACCTTTTCAATCACTTACATGGTGTCCTTTCTCTCCACTCTTATAAAAATCTCCCATTCCCCTCATGAATTTACCAAGGTGATTCTTTCCATAGTTATCACATATGTGAAAATCCTTCTTTCCCTTCTTTCTATTATCCATCTTTCTCTCTACCATCCTTTTCATCTCTAGCTTCCATTCAAATGGAAAAATGAGGGTACTTCACACCATAGTGTGTAGATAGGCATGTGAGTGTCTCAACATGATGATGTTTGAGTGAAATTTCATAGGAATAATACGGATGAAGACTTTGAATAAATGACGGGTAGTGAGCTAGAGGTGCCAACCATCTCATGTGATAAGGAGTTAAATTTAGAAAATGGTAAAGGGTCGAAGGGGAAGTTGGAATACATTATGGGCATGAATATATTAAACAGAGGGAATGAGTATGGAGTTCAAATTTATTGACTCAGACCCCATTCCACATGAGCAGCAGGATTGGAGGACTCTTAGAGGTCGATATGCGATCTGATTCTAATATTTATGATAAGAGGGATGAAGGATACGTGAAGGAACCTAATGGGCCTGAAACTAGCTACTCAGAAGATGAAACATTAAATCTGAAGAGTAGAAGGAGCGTTATGAGAAGGAATCAGAGGAAGGATTACTCATCACTACCTCCTCCATTGGAGGACCTTTCTTAAAAAAAGTTATCTGAAAATAATTTAACCGGTGAGACTCCAAGTCATAAGAGATCAAGAGACTAGGTGGATCAATCCTTTGATCTGATATTATGTTCTAATGAGAATTTAACCGAGCAGGTCTAGGTTATCAATGAAAATGAAGAGAAGGTAGCCAATATGATGGGGAGGTCCCTAAGTGTGTCTCTCAATGAGGACAAATGCTCTTGGATTGACTAAAATGACCTCATATAGTTAGGGGGTTTTAAAAAAATAAGTTCTGTATAGAGGAGTAAATCCATTCTTGGGACATTCTAGATTTTGATTTTGAAAAGATGATGATAAAGGTACCAGACACTCAGGGTTCATCGTTATCATGAAAATTGTTTAGGGAGGTGTGTTTTAGTAATACGATGTAACACTTTTATGATTCTGTCTAAGTTGGTTTTTTTGGCTTGGTTGTTTTTTGTGCAAGTACAAGATGTACCTATGTTAGGTTTAGTTCGTTGAATTTTCATACTGAAATCAAGGTTCTTGAACTCATCACTACACATGGATTCTCTCTAGATGTGGATCAAAAAATGATTTATTCACTAGAACATACCTATCAGATTTGGTCACTGAGAGGGTATGGATTTTCCATAAGTTCTTTTCCTGTGCACTTCTACACCACACTATTAGAAGAAGGGTCCTAATTTTTTTTAAGACTTCAATATGTTTCATATAAGGACCCGACCTAAAATAGTACATATTCATGAATTAAATGGATAATTCACATTGAGGATATTTTATGGTTTAGATTTTTAGATAATTAGGTCATAACATTTACATAACAACATTAATATTTATTTTAGTCAGTTCTACTCAGTATCCATTTTTTCATAAAATAAAAACCCTTGAAAAAAAAGTGTAATGTCTAGTTCCATGTTATTGACAGCAATAATGTTCCTTGATCCCATCCTTGACCCTATTCATCTTTAAGTCATGTGAAAAACATTTCAAAACTTGGGATGAGCATAAAAAGCTCAGTAAGGGATACATAATGTAGGAAAACTGTTATTTTTTCAAAATGACAAGTAAACAATGAATACTTTATCATAGGTAATACATTTCACCTTTATGATGTAGTAAATGATCTTCAATGAATAAAAGATTAATTCATACCATTTTATAACCATAATATTACCATAAAACCCATATAAATAACAAATAACATATAAAGTTAACTTGGTACATAAACATAATTAAATGTAATATCCATATGGTTGACATCCACACATATCACAAAATGGAATAGCCATACGACTGACTTCCGTACCCAATGCATTACAAGTTATAACGTAACCACCCATCTTGGTTTATCACGAAACCACTCGTCAAATGTCTATGTACCACTTTAAATGCACAACACATAAAATATTAAAAATATAAACATTTCACAAATAACATTTAATTTGAAATCACAAGAAATAATTTCCAGATATTTAAATAATAAATCTATTTCAAAAACCATTTTCAATACCAAAACACCAAAAAATAGAATAAGGGATTTCCTTTTCATTTTATAAAACATTAATTCTTATAGAGTAAGAAAAATAATGATTACGATGGCAGAGAGGTCATTGTCACCGCAAAAAATCATTCCATTTGTCATTTAGTAAAACGATTCATAGAAAAAATATTCTCTTTGAATTAAAGTAAAACTCAAAGGGTTTTACTATACACCGTATAAAAGAAGAAGGTATATATTATCGAAATATGGCTCAATGAAAAAAGATTGAGACGAAGTCCCTTACCTTGTTTCAAACTTGACCCGTTTGTTCTTTAATCACCTGAATAATAAACTAAAGTTTATTTATAACTACTTAAAAACCTTTTTCAAGTTTATATTTCCTTTTATATCACTTATTACCATGTTATAATAATTATGTAATCATTTAAGTTAATAACGTTCGCTTTGTCGATATTTGGAACTTGAGTCAAAAATTGACTTATTATAATTACAAGTTTTTCATATAGTCAAAAGGTCATTATATAAAAAATGATATTCATGATTTATATATCATATATATCATATATATCCAGTATATACATGTATTTATAATATTACATTACATTAGTATGTAAGAAATGAAATGCACTGTTCATGGAGATGGTAAGCCGTACGTACGCATGAATGCTACTTTCATTTCAATTTCTTTTTTTAATTGAATTAAAAAATAATGATAAATAGGTATATTATAATTCCATCATAATAGATGATATAATATCATTAAATCCATCCTTTATACGTCCCACATTTGGCATTAACGATTCATATCACTATGAGGGGGCGGTAGTCTGCACTTCCTCAAATGAAATTATCGTGTTTACCCATAATGAAAACCAAAATAGTATGATATAGAAGAAAAAAAAGAAGAATAAATAAAAAATAAACATAAAATATATCATATATAAATATAGTTTCATCTTAATGGCCACAATGAGAGGTGGTAGGAGATAATCAAACAATCATCGTTTCGTGAGGCGTTAGTTTGCCATTCACATAACCCTTATGTTATTCACCCATTAGATAGAGGTGTGTGTATGTGTAGATCAAATAATTCTCATAAAACATCCTAGTATAATGATTATAGTGGTTGTTTTATAAAATAATGTAATAAAAAGAGTTTAGGGGTTGTAGAAGTAAAATAATATAAAATAAGTTAAGAGGAATCGTTAAGTTTAATTTGGGTAACTCTTGTTGGATTGAACTAAAAGGACTTCTTGAAGTTCCTTATTCTTAAGTTAAGGATTCTAGGAGGAGGATAGGGATCATGAATGATTATTTGAGTAGTGTTTTGATGAGCCATCGGGCTTGAGAGTATTGAGAAATTGGTTAGAAGTGGAGTCCTTTTATAAGGGGCGGGAGGGGCTCTTTAGGAATGTTTGAAAATATTATTTTATTATAAACCTATATTCGGTTTCTAAAGATCCCAAACTCATTAAAAATAATTAAAATATTCCTAATGTTATAAATAAAATCATCCAATAAACATTGGACTAGTTTGGATGTTATTTTAATATTTAAAATCTTATTTATTTAAATCATATATTAATAAAGTAAATACTGTATCATTATTGTGTCATGAATAATATAATTTATTTGATGTCTAATAATTATAAAAAACTACCATGATGTAGGATATAGTTTTAGGTTTCTAATGAATATTTATTGTTAAAAATATAACTTATATAACCCCATGTGAAAATTAATTTACTAAAAGATATTTGTTAATGTCATTTTTTCCTTTACATTAAGTTAATTAATCTAAAGTGTCATTATAACTCCCAAGTGGATTTATAGGGTCCCAAAATTGACCCAAATATGACCATGGTCTTAAATGACTCAACCAATTATTTTAGGATTGGTATTGAGGTAATTTTGTATTATTATAATATTATTTTTACCTTGAATTACTCTATTTACCTTTAACTGTGGTAAATAAAAGTCAAAAGATACTATTTACCAAAAATTATTTTCACATTATTGACCAAAATTTTACCTACTAACAACAACCATGTATGTTTTTGTTTTGAAATTCAATTCACAGAAGCTTTAAAATTTCATTTAAATGAAAATGTCAATTTTTAACTACTACTTAGTGGTTTCACTATTCACCAAAAATTGATGTTTTTCAGAAAACTACCGAAAATTCAGCCTAATCTAAATTTGATATTCTGAATTAAAAAATGATTTCTATTTTACCAAATTACAATATAGAATTTGCTTTAATTAATTTAAAATTAATTCACTTTTTCAAAACAAATAACATGTTTTTAAGAAACAGTAACTATCAAAAGATCGACACTTGTTTATATCCAACTCCAAAGTGAAATTAATTCAAATTTCAAAAATAGGATTAATTGGTAAAAATAAAATCAATTTAAACATTAATACCAATTAAAATTATAACATAACCATATAAATATATTAGATTAAAAGGAACTTTTGAATAAAAATACTATATTTTTTACTATTCATAAAAAATGAACTTTACTAGAAAAATAAAAAATATTTTCCCAAAGTAAATTTTGATGTCCTGAATCTAATTTTTTTTAAATAAAAATTATAAAAGTTACCAAAACTATATTTTAAGAGTGTTCTCCTTTAAAAGGATATAAATCGACTTTTAAAAATAAATTATGCGTAAAATTAGATTCATTCGCATTTTAAGCCCGTAAATTTTATTAAATAAATGTAAATACTTTAAAAAATATATAATAATATTGTACTTAATTTTTTCCATTAACTCCAATAAAACTTCTAGGAGTTATCTACCATTTAAAATAATAATATTATATAATTAGTGTGAAATGTAAGATTTCCAAGAAACCCATTGTTGCGTATCAGGTATTCCATCGAACATAGAAACCACTTTAATGTAAAATTAATATTTAATCCACCAAATATTATTAAAAAAGAGAATGTATTATTTAATTATTTACCTAGGATGTTACATTGCAGCTAGTGGGAGGGAGCTGATCTAGTGTATGTTTTGATTTTTCTGTTTTAGTTTCTAAGTGTTGGTGTTGGATTTAATGATTTCTCACTTTTCCTCAAAATTTTTATGATAAAAAAAATAATTTTCAGTCAGTTAGTTATATAGGAACCTTGGGACATCATCACATAAAAACAATATGAATCCCCTAATACCCATTAAAAAATTTAATAACCATGTGACTGAATTCTAATTTAATTATTGGGACAACATACTCATTATACAATGCATTGGATCACTATATGGTGAAACATACTATATCAGCTATAATGGGATCATCTAATGATATCTATGTGCACCCATTATATACAATCTCAAGGAAGTAGAACATGAATAAAAAATTTATCCATTTAATTTTACCATAGATAATTTAAAAAACACTTTTATAATCATATGAATGTAACTTTTGTATAAAAAAATACCATTTACATTTCAAAACCCATTTTCAATACCTAAGTACTGAAAAAGGGAAATACAGTCTTTCATTGAAGAAAACATAAAAACATACAAAGGAATCCCAATATAAATTAACAATAAATGTGGTAGAAAAATTCATTTTTCACCATGTACATTAAAAATAAGACATTCCTTTTTGTTAAAAAGAGTCCCTATAACACACATAAAAATATTCTAATTAAAAAAAATTAAATTAACATATAAATAGGAATAAAATTTACATTATATATCATTTATATAGATATAAAAACATTCAAAAAAATAATTTTAACTAAAATTAACATGTAAAAATAATATTTGGAGGGAAAGCGTTAAATGATTATATTTTTTAAACAAAGGGCCCTAATCACCATGTAAATATTTGGATCATAAGCCCCATAAAATAATACATTTATAAAACATTAAATACCATGATAATAGATAAATTCATTATATGAAATATTGAAGTGGTTGTATATTCAACTCATAAAAAATACATGTGCATAACATAAATACATTCCTCAATAAAAGAAAATTGAGATTAATTTCCATACCTTGAGTCTGACTCCTCATATAAATTCATTATCTTCATCTTTTTCCAGAAACATTTTTGGGTTGTCCCAAAAATATTCTAATGATATATTTTATAAACAAAAGTCATCTATGATTAGAATAGGGGCGTGGGGATTTTATTTGGAATGTTATTGTACAAAAAATATGTCATGAAGGTGTAAAGTGGAGAGGATAACGGTTATCCTTTTATAAGTGATGTGGGAGGTAGAGTTGAAAAATTGGAATTCAAAATGGGGTACCCATATATTTCACAAGCCATCAGTGTCCAAAATTTATTATTATAGATCATATAACATGTTAATATCAAATTATTTTCAGCCAATAGATTTTATACTTGTTTATAGGTCACTCTAAAGGTTATCTTTATTGTTTTACCTCCAGAAAATACTTTTTACCTTAACCACAAAAATTAATTTTTACTACATTCACAGTCCATTTTTTTAGACATTATTTTGGCCATATTTGAAAATGTAAATTAATATGATTCCAAATATGGGATCAATATAATCAAAATATATTCACAGAATTGGAAAAACTAAATTTAAATCAAAACAGACATACATGATAAAAAGGATAATTTTCAAGAATTGTTTTTTTCAAGAAAAAAATGATTTTTTATTAACTGTATGACTAAGAATAAATATTTTATTAATATGAATTAATATTTATTTGTATATAATATAAATATTTCATTTAAAATATTTCTCATTATGTGTTATCTTAATTAAATTAAATGTATAATCTTTATGAATTTTAATATTGGTTTTAGAAAAATTCTATTTTTAAGACCAAATGCAAACTACTACTTAAAAAAACTAACATGATTCAAAATAAATAATTCTTATTAAAGGAAACCAAATAATAAATATGTTACTTGAAATCATACTGAAAACATATTTTTACTTTTGGAATTCATAAATTATTTAATAGAAATACCTTTTTACACAAATCATTATTGTTCACTATTTGTATGAAAATAAATATTTTACAAAAATCACAAAATTTCACCATTACAAAATTTTGATGTAATTATTTCAAAAATTATATTAATATTTTCAAAATATAATTATAAAATTTTAAATATATTATTTTATTTAAAAAGTTTTATGAAAATAATTTAGTTAAAAGTAATTCATATTGAATTTAAAAACTATATAATATTTTTTAATTAAAATTACTTATAATTATATTTAGTAATTATTAAAATGATATTTTATATTATTAGCAAGGTTGTTACATTGTTGGTATTGGATTTCATATCAGCTTTCACTTTGTTGAGATATATTTTTTATTATTCACCTAATCAATTTATTGTTGTGTATATACCATACCTTTTATATATTTAACCTGAATACCGATTTATTCATTAGGTTTAATGTCATAATTCGTTTTTATTATTTCTATAGGTGAAAATTTAAATATTACCAATGAGGAAAGGTTTCATTTTACACTCTCATTTTTTGATATGTCATTAATTTTTTATGAATAATTATTATATTGCATACTTCATGAAATGAATCTATTTTACTATCCTCCAGATATTTAATTTGTTTTCATATTTATTTGAATATCTATATATTTTTTAAACAATGATCATGAAAAAATTTAAAAGGAAACCCATTTTTTTTCTTTTTCAATGCGATATATTTTTATTCCACGTTCATTTTTAAAAAATATTTTTAACAAAGAATTTATATTACACAATTTTTATTTAATGATTCATTTAATTTTATTGTTGAATTTTAAAGATGCATCAAAATGATTATTTAGAATTTTTCTTGAAATTATTTATTTTGATAATATTTAAAAATAATAAAAAGAAAGGTATTTAATGTATACAGTGTTAACATACATTCCCTCCACCATATATCTTATAATATTTAAACAATTTAACATGTTTCCAAAGGATTTACCTAGAAAACTCTTAAATAAAGGAATATTTTACCAATTCAATTAAATTTTATTTATTTCTCTAAATGATATGAAATTATTAATAAATCAATATTATCTACAAGTGATGTTTTGGTCTTGAACATTATCTTGATACAATAATATTCTAATGATCACTGGATAATAGATTTCACTAAATATCCACATTATTCATATAATGGATATGATTATAAACTAAACTCTATAATATTTTTACATTTGGTGTTTTTACATGAAATTTATTTGATTTACTGAGGAAATATTGATTCATAGTATTATTTATTCAATTTTGATATATTGAGACAAGGAATATTGTTTACTAAATAAATTTATCATTTGATATAAGAGTAATGCATTGGACAAGGAGTAATAAGTGGGGATTAGAATTATATATCACCTCAATGATTTCATAGGTATTATGAGAAAAATAAGTTGGAAAATTAAATGGGTTTTTTGGTGTATACCTTAAAATTGATTAAACTATCTTGGAACAAGATATTGACACTATAGATGTCATGATTTATGTGATCATGACATCCAATGTGAAGAATTTACTTCATTCTTAATTCATTTATTATTATCTATAAAATTATTTCATTAATATTATACATGGATGAATTTATTTTTTACGAAATTTTTTAAATGATATATGTTTTTAATTATTTACATTACCATATTTATTATTCCTTATGTACTCATGATAACATCTATTGTATGAAACTATTATATAGAATTTCAGTTCAAATTTATTTCATTACATCACATAGTATATAAATATGAATTATTTGAATTTGATCAATGATACAAAATATTTACTTTCAATATGTTTTATATTATATTTCAAATATAAAATGAGAATTATATGTATATGTATTTTATTAATACTACTAATCAACTTAGTCCATTGGGTTGAGAACCCTTGTATCAACTCCAAATTAATAAAAGATATTCAATCTCTAGGTTTCTAGAGATTTTGGTCTTTAAACTTTGTATAATATTTGGAGGAAATCACAGTCCACAATATCTTATTTAGATGTCAAAATTCTATATTCAGTAACATCTTCCTTATCATCATCAACAACTCTGTTAAAGGAGTTATTATTTTCAACAATGTTCACATCACTAGAATCAACAATAGTTTAGAATCATTTATAAAAAACCACTAACATATTTTATTATCTGAATATCCTAAGAAAATTCTTTACTTGTATTTTTCATTAAACATCCAATGTTATAGAATTTTTATCTTAGTAAACTTGGACTCCCAAAAATCATGACATATTTCACTATTAAATTTTTATTATACCACATCTCATATGAATTCATTTTAGAGTCCATCTATAAGAAATAATTTTTTTAACATGAAAATCCCCACTAATATATTCTCACTTGATAAATTTAAGAAGTTCATTTTCAATGAGAACGCATCTTCCAATTTCATCGAAACTTTTTTCATTTCCTTCCACTACACCATTTTTTCGAGGAGTGTATAGAGAACTATATTTTTGTCTGATTCCAAATTTTTTAATATGATTTTAATTCATTATAGTGCAATATGATCAATTTTTTTTCTCAACATCAATTTATAGAAACATATTTCTATTTATACATCAATTATTAAACATAATAACATCTATAAAGCATGTGATTTATTTTTCATGTACATTATATTGGTCATCAACATGAACAAATAAATAATGGAAAAAATTTTGATAATTTTTTTTGATTCATTTATCGTAAAAAAAATATCAGAGTGAATGAGATTAGTTGATTTAGTGTAATATATTTAAACTTCCTTATATCTTTCACTAACAATAGACCCTTTTTGAGTTGTTGTACAAACAACATCTTATTTACTCTTAAATTTTAGAACGATTATTATAGTCTCTTCCATAGAATATGTTCTCAAATTTTTATATATAAAAATATAATTACTTTAATTGAAAACTGATCTTCTTCCTCAGCACTTAAATACCATGAGATATAAATATATCTAATCTAGAAAAGATTTCCACTAGTTATTTCTCCCTTATTAAATACTTGTCAATCATTCAAAATTCTGATGATAAAATAATATTTCTTGAAGATAACTTCCCTTCCATCATCAAAAAGTTTTGTAACACAATATAAGTTGGGTTTGATCCCATCAACATAAAAAACATCCTTTTAATATTTTCATTGAGATTCAATCTAAGATATTACCATTCCTATAATTTTTATGAAACTATCATTCCCTAATGTTACAGCTCAATCTTCATGTTATTCAAAGTTTTCCATGATTTTAATATCACCTATAATATTTAAGGATTAAATATAACAACCCATACTTTACATACATTGATATTACTTCATAATTGAAGTAAATTCATTACAACATAAAACAAAACCCTGACAAGACTGAATAGGTATAATTTCTTTAGAAACTAAGAATCCTAAACAATCGGTTCAAAAAACATCTATATTGTCTTACATTTATTGATTCATAAATAGACTTCTTTTTGTAATATATTTCTTGAAATTTTTCTTCTTGGATAGGGTAAGAGAAACCTATTAAAGGGTGAGCTCAAATGATCAGTAAGAGTAATCAAAGGAAATATCAATCATATCATATTCAAAATAACATAACATTGGAAAATATTATCCTACATATAAAAGACCATAATATCATTTAATGGGATAAATCATAGAAGTGAAATGTAATACCAATATTCATAACATAAGACATGAAATTTTGGGTAATACACACATAAGCATAGAAAATAATTTCATATTAGTCAAGCCTCATTTCCAAGACTATCATAGAAAACAAAGTCCATTACCAAACCAAGTTCACTCATCATTCCAGCCCTGTATTATTGAACTAGATTTAAATTTCATTCCAAACATGTCTATATCATGAGATATAATTCTTTACCAAAGAATTAGAGGTATATATAGGTCCCACCCATCTAAAAATGAATCAATTCATTTTTTCTCCACAAAAACACAAAAACATTCACTATAACATAACCCATAAAATAGAATTCGTTTCTTAACCATCATTCTATCATAACATAATCCATAAAAAATATAATTCCATAATTAACACAATCAAATCATATTTATAATATGGATTTAAACGTAACCCTATTTGAAGAGAATTATCTTAGATGGAAAATAATTTTTATAAAACACATGAAATTAATTCTTGAGGAAGATATCTTTTCTCTTCAAAGACATTATATTTTCACAAAATGCCATGAAATCTTGAATGATAATAATTTAGTGTAAAATAATAATGAAATGGTTTAAGGTAATATTTAAGGAAATTAGGCATCATGAAACCATAAAAATCCATTAATTCCGTATATGTTAAAAGAACATTCTCCTAGTAATTTTGTCAGAAAATCCAAAAGTTCCTCAAATCAAATAATGACAAAAGATTCATTTCATGCTATTTAATTTTTTTTTAACCAAAGTGTAAAATTATCTTTAAAAATTATATAATAATTTAAATAATATATTACAATAGGAAATATGGATTTAGATGTTAAATATACCCCAAAAAAATATTTATGTATATTGAATCTAAGATAAAAATGATATTGTAAAATTATCTCGTAACATAGTTTCGTTATGCTTCGTATATATCTAAACCTCATGTATAATGATTTAAATAATTTTAATGATTTATAACACAATCATAATAATTTTTATGAGAACATTTATGATTATATTTTACCTTTTTGTTAGTAACATTTCATTGTAAGTCATTATTTAGGTAAAAACCGGTTTAAGTTCTTATGTATGTTTTTTCAGATTAGATTTTATTCCTATTTTTAGGTAATTGATATATAATTTACAATATGGTATAATTATAATATATATCATATTTATTCATTCATTTCATTTTTATTATCATGTTTTAATAATGATTACGTAGAATGAATCAAATCGCACGGTGGAGATGATAATCCGTACGTACGCTCGAGCGACGATATCGTTCCCATTATTGTTGAATGATATTGAACTGGATGTTTTATAGTTTCTAAGAATTAGTATCATGTTATATTAATCATATATATATATATATATATATTATTTTCACCATATAACCATTCAATTAATGAGATGGTGAAAAACATAACACACCATGACGTGGAGACGGTAAGACGTATGTACGAATGCATGGTGATTTTATTTTTAATTGGATGGATAGATGGTGAAATAGGATTGTTTCATATTTATAATAACATATTGGTATATAATTAATATAATTTTAATACATTATAATGAAACAACTAAAGAAGATTATGTATAAGAATAAAGAAATTTTGAATGAATATGTAGAAGAGATTACCTCTTCATTGACATGCCTTATTTAAATATCCTCTTAAGGAACTAGAGTTTTTCTTTTTAGAAGAAAATAAAATATATAATATAAATAGGGACGTTTAGAAGAGAAATTTCTATGGTTTGGCCAATATTTAATGCTCAAAATGGATTGAAGTGGATATGGAGGCAGTGGCCTTTTCTATGAGAGGAGAGGGACACTATAAGAAACTATCAAAAATATTATTCTATAATAAAATCAAACCCATCCCAAAGACCACCAAGGTGACCCAAATTCGAATATGCGATGATATAGGGTTGTAATATCATCATCCAATAAATTATATACAACTTATTTTTTCAATTTAAACATTATATTTTTAATTGAAACTTAGGTATTCAATTAAATTTTAATTTTGGTAATAACATTCTAGATATTTAATAGTAATGAATATTTACATATGTAGTTTTAATTTACAATAAATAGTTATATTATTTAGTTTTAAAACTTTTAATTATCACTTTGTAACTTTCATTTTTTTGTGTTTTGTAAATTATTTAATAAAATGTTATGTTAATAAAATGACAACAATGTAAATTTTTGACACTATTCATTTATTAGAAATTAAATATTATTAAAATATATGTTAAATTCAAAAAAAAATATTTAATACACTCCTAAAATGTGATAGTCAAATATAAAATTCTTGGAGATTATTAATTTGTTCATATTATATTTCGTTTAATATTTTTAGAACAATTTATTTGATACTTCTATTAATAAAATAATTTCTACATCATTACTGTGTCATTATTATTGGTAATTATTGAATTTCTAAAAATTATAAAGAAATTTATATTATGTAGCTAATTATATTATATTTTCAAATATTATATGTATTCAATTTTATCAACTATTTATCTATACTATAAAATTAATATACTTATATAAAATGAGATTGTGATATTTTGTCCATTTGATTAGTTTTTATCACATTCATGTCATTTTCATAGGTATATGGCCATAAAGTTATTACATTTAGAAAAATAGATGGTAAGGGTCAAATTTATTTATCCAATAGGATTTTTATAGGTGTTAAGGTAATTATATAATATTAATTTTACCCTTAATTACCCAATTTATCTTTAAACATAATAATAAAAATAATCACCAATGTTACTATTCACAATACCCAAAATAATAATTGAATCCTATTAACATAATTTCAACCTACTGATTCAAAATTTGGAATACATTTTTCATAATTGAAAACATAAAATTTGTATTCATTAATTTAAAATAAATTCCATTTTTGGGAAAATGGGTTTTAAAATTTAAAACATTTCAAAAGATTTAAATGGTTTTACCTATGAATTCAACGTAAAATTAATTATAATGAAATATATTATATTAGATGATAAAAATATATTATATTTATATTTTAAAATTATTAAATATAATAATTTGACCATATTAATTATCTTAATGAGAAAAAAGTTTTTTTAATGAGAATTTAGCGTATTTTTACTATTCATCAAAATATCATTGTTATCAGAAAAATATCAAATATTTATCAAATGTAGATTTGTATATCCCATATAAAAATAACATGTTTATTTTTTCATATAAAAATTATTTATTTTTCAAAATATTAATTTAAAATGGGTTTTCCATTAAATTGTGTAAAATTATCCTTTTAAAAAAATACATCAAATAAGTTTTTATTCATAACCCATGACTAAAATATCCATTTAATGAAAATAAAAAATATTTTTTTAAGTGTATAACACACACACATATATTATTAATTTCCTTACCAAAGTTACTTTACTCTAAAATAAAAATTTCTAATTGATTTATATATTTCATAATGCATTTGGATAAGTTTTTATAATTATTCCCGACAACCTAATAGCTTGGCTATAATGGTGATTTTATAATAATGGAATATTTCTATTTGTTTAAACTCACGATTTCATGAAAATAATGCTACTAATGAACAAAAATTATTTAATGAAAATATCTCATAAAAACCATTAGGTGTTACATTCTACCCCTCTTAAACTGAATTTTACCCTCAAATTTTGTCACATAGAAACAAATAGATGAAGATTCCTCTCCCTCATAATATCATCCATTTCCCACATAGCTTCATCAAATACGTTCTTTCTCCATAAAACATTAACCAGGAATATTGTCTTGTTTCATATAATTTTTTCATTACGATCCATAATATCTTTCAGTTGTTTTTTATAAGAAATGTCTTTCTCCAACGATATGACTTCTGAGCCTAGTACATGTTAAATATCAAGTATGTACTTTCTCATTAGTGATAAATGGAACACATCGTAAACATGAGAGTGATTTTTTGGAAACTCCAATGAGTAATCTTCCATCCCATCATGATCTATTATTTCAAAATGACTGATATACCTAGGGATCGACTTTCCCTTCATTCCAAATGTCATTACTCTCTTCTAGGGAGATATTCATAAGGACACCTTATCACCCACATCAAACTCTAGGTATTTTCATCGGTTGTCAGTAAAACTTTTTTCAACTCTAATATGATTTTATGTATTGTGTAATTTGTGATTCCTTTTCGTCCATTTCATAAAAAAGATTAGGTCTTAATAGCTTTCTTTCCCCAACTTCATTCAAGAATGTTGGAGTTCTATACTTCTTTCTGTTAAAGGGTTCATAAGAATCCATCTGAATATCAGAGTGAATGCTATTATTATAATAAAATTCCACCAATGGTAGGTTTTGATCCCAACCACCATTTATATCCTTAGAAAAATCTCTCAAGATGTCTCCTAGTGTTTGAATTTTCCTATCAGACTATCCATCTGTCGGAGGAGGATTAACAGTTCCGAAATGTAACTCTATATCTAGAGCACGCTGAAGACTTCACCAGAACATCATGGTAAACCATGTATCTCGATCAGATATAATTTTATGTGGTACTCCATGAAATTTTACCACATACATTACATATATCATGGAATGTTGTTCAAGATATAAATCCTATTTAATAGAAATTATGTGTTCAACTTCGAAAGACAATAGAATCGAACCCAGATAGCATTATTTCCATTGGATATTTTTGGAAGTCTGATGACAAATTCCATAATTATGTTTTCCCATTTCCATTATCTTATGGGTAATGGTTGTAATATATTCTTAGAATTATATATCTCAGCCTTAGCTTATGGAAAAACCACACATCAAGAGACATATTTGGAGATATCTCTTTTCATTCCATCCCACCAGAAGTACTCTTTTATGTCCATGTACATCTTTGTGCTTCTAGGGTGAATAGAGAATGAAAAACTATAAGCCTTATCCAATAGGTCCTTCTTTAAGTATGTTATGAATGGAATACAAATCTGGATCATGAATCATATTATTTTATTATAATCAATGATGAACTCAGGAATATTTCTCACATTCTTTTATAACTATACATCATCCTTTTATGACTCTTTAATCTTCACATGAATAGATGGTTGAAAATTCGATTATGAAAGAAAATATTTCTCCCACTCCATTATAATATCATGATAAATCCTTTAAAAATCCATAAATATTAGATATTTTATTCTCCCCATCACGGATAATATTTCATGGTCTTGTCAACATAATGTATCTTCCACATTGTTTCATTTCCCTGGGTGGTAATATATTTAACAGTCGTAATATTTAATCAACCCTAACCATCTTCTTTGGCACATAATAAGATTGTTCGGTGTGAAAAAATACATTAAATTTTTTTGATCAGTATAAATATCACACCTTTTACCATAGATATAATGCATCCATATCATTAATGCAAAGATTACTGCAGGTAACTCCAAATCATGATTTTGGTAATTTTTCTCTAGGATTTTAATCTTTCGTGAGGCATAAGATATCACAATATCAATTTTCATGAAAACACACCCTGAACCCTTCTTGGATTCATCACTATAGATCAGATACCATTATCCACTACAAGGTAGTGATAGCACACGTGCACTAGCGAACATTATTTTTAAACTTTTGAAATTCACTTCACATTCCTCCCTCCAAATGAACATAACTCCTTTCCAAGTCAACATTGTAATCACGAAAAATATTTAACAAAATGTTGATAATATCCAGCAAAACCAATAAAACATTAGATCTCAGTAACCATTGATGGTCTCGACCATCTTTCAATAAACTTTGTTTTCAATAGATTAATTTATATCCACTCTCTTTTGATTTTGTCACCCAAAAATGAAACTTTTTTAATTCATAATTCACACTTGTTAAATTGGTCCTAAACCATTACATTTCTCAAGGTCATCATTAAAATTCTCAAATGATAATCTTGTTCTTCATTTATCATTTAATAAACAAGAATATATTATATAAATACTACCACAAACTAATCATGATAGTCTTTGAAGACACTATTCATTTGACCATGAAAATATAAGGGGAATTAGTAAGACCAAAAGGAATCACTATAAATTCAAAATTTTCATACCTTGTACGGAATGCCTTATTTGGTATATCCTCATTTTTGACCCTTAATTTATGAAATAATGATCAATGATCAATCTTGGAAAACTATTGAGCTTCGTTTAGTTGGTAAAATAAGTTATCAATGCGGGGAGATGATATATTTTCTTGATATTGATCTTGTTAAGTTCTCGATAATCAATACAGAGTCTCATTGATCTTTATTTCTTCATAACAAACAGAACAGGTTCTACCCAAGGTGATTCACTAGGGAATATGAATAATTTATCCATATTCTCTTAGATCTTCTTCTTCAAATCCCACAACTTAATTGGGGCTATTCAATAAGGTGTCATAGAAATTGGAATAGGACCTGGTATGAGTTCTATTGAAAACTAAAGATCACGCTTTGGTGGAAGACCTGAAAATTCTTTCGAAAAGACATCATAAAACTCTCATACAATGGGAGTATTCATAATCGTGAGTTTATCACCAACCATTTTAGATAAATAACATTCATTTATTGGAATCAAGACCCATAATATGTTAGAAATTTATAATGGAATGTTATATTATTCCTTGAACCAATAGATGATCATAGATTGATATGGAATATGAAATTTACTTCCCTTATTTGGAAATTGATGTGTGCTCCTTACAAATAATTCCAATCCATGCCATGAATCACATAAAATTCCTCTATTTGAAGGATCACAAGATTTTCTGGAAGCACTATCCCACAAACATAAACCAGAAAAAAAAATATAAATTGTTGATGTGACTGTTGTGTCATTAGGATTTGTCACAGATATCTCAACATCTAATTTTTGAGGTAATATGACCAGTACCATAGAAAATTCCTTATAAATAAAAGTTTAGATGGATCCAGAATAAAATAATACATTTTATACTTTACAGTGGATGGTAAGTATACCTTTCACCACTTCATTATCATACTACATGTCACCAATATTAATTGCATGTGACTTTATTTTGTAATTGTCCTTAATAGTTTTTGAGGTCGATCATTAATAATAACCTTTGGGTTAAGGTATTGATTGGCATAATGCCACATTTACTTTCACTTGTAACATTGATGTATACGTGGTGCATTATATGTATCCTTTTCTTTGTTTGAATCATTAGAAATATTTTTTCCAATCAATTGAGAATTCAATTTCTCGATGACCTTTTTTTCCACACATAATACATTTGTAGTCCCTTTAAGGAAATTCCCACCATGTTTCTTTCAACACTTTGATCATAAGGGGAAAATAATATTCATTTTAGTGTGGTCTTTAAATTTTCCTTTGAATTCCATTTTCTTCATCATATTAAACCCATATGACGGATGGGTTACCCCAATCTCTATCTCAACCTTACAGTCTCATAGAACAATTTCTTCATATATATTGAAGTCTCTTATGGATATTTCCCTTCAGAGACATTGTTTTGTGACACTAAATAATTGATCTATCTTACTCTCAGATTGGATAATAGTTCTGAAAGCATACCTTGAATGTTATGTAAAATTATATTCATAGGTTCCACCATATTCATCATTCTTTTTCTTAATTTCAAAGAACTGCTTCTACATCATTTTTTATGAATACAAGTAACATACTTATTGAAATATACGTTCTTGAACTCATCCTATTCCATGGACCCATTTTCATATATTTCCTTCATATTATTGATAATATTTCACCATTTATCGACATCACCTTCCAAATTATATACTACTAAGATGACTTTATCATATTCAGAATATTGTAGATTTGAAAATATATTTTTACTGGTACAGATCCATTGTTCAGTTACTAATGGATCACATGACCCGCTGAATGAAGGTGAAAACTATCTCATGAAGGACTCAACAAAATGTTTATATCTCCTTTCACCATTTAGAAGTCCAAAATAATTCATAGCTTGATAATGTTTTATGATAAAATCTACAAGAATTTTTATTCCAACTCCCATGACATTTGGTTTCTCAGGGAGACAGTCATTGTATTTCTCGTCACATTCAAAATTAACGTGGTTCCATCAGGTTCCATCCACTGACTAAAACAACGCAAATAGTGTGAGAAACACTAATCATAATAGAATAACCACATAATCCTGAATAAAATTTATATTTAGTACACTTTATGTTTTATCCTAGGTTATTCATGTTCATTTATAAAACACTACGATTGTATATTATATTTTGAAACATCCTTATGGTTTTTATTAAGCCTTTATCATCCTAGTTTCTAAAGGCTAACCACACATTTAATCTGATACCAACTATAAAAACCCATAATTTACATATAGTGATATTACATTATAATTGAGGTAGATTCATTAAAACATATAATAAAATCAAGGAAGGACCATATAGTTATATTGTATTTAGAATGTGGGAGACATAAACAATTAGTTCATAAAACATCTACATCTTCTCCCATTTATTTCATCATAATTAGACTCTTTTTTTAATATCTTAATTAATTATCATCTTCCTGACATGGGGAAAAGAAAAATATGAAATGGAGATCTCAAATGCTCAGTAAGGGTAAACAAAAAATATCAATGATATCATATTCATAAGACATAACATTAGAAAATCTTATCTTGCATATAAAAGATCATAATACTTGTCATGGGATAAATCATTTAAGTGACATATAATCCCAATAGTCATAAAATAAGACATGATATTTTTTGGAATACACACATATACATATAAAATCATTTCATATTATTCAAGGCTAATTTCCAAGACCATCATAGCGGACAAAGGCCACAACTGAACTGAGTTCACTCCTCATTCCATCCTTGTATTTCTGAACTAGATTTAATCTCCATTCTGACCATGTTTATATAATGAGTTTAATATATTTACCTAATTAATTGGAGGGAGATATATGTCTTACCCATCACATAATGAATCCATTATTACATGTTCCACAGAAACATAAAAATATTTCTTATTGCAGAACAAATGAAATCAATTGGGTTTCAAAAACATCATTCCATCATAACATAATCCATATAAAATATCATTACATAATTAGCATAATAAATAATATTAATAAGTTGGATATAATCATAACCTTATATAAAGATCATCATCATTGATGGAAAATTATTTTGCCAAAACACTTGAAATTAATTCTTGAGGAAAATATCCTTTCTTCTTCAAAAATATTTTTATTTCTCCAAATGCCATGCAATTTAAAATTAGTAGAATTTAGTTTAAAATAATCTTGAAATTTTGTAGAGTATGCTTCAGAGAAATAATTAATCTTGAATCCATAAAAATCCACTCATGCTGTATATGTTAAAAAAATTCTCTTCGTACCATTTCTACAAAAGTAAAAAAGTACATCAAATCGAATAATGACAAAAGATTCCTTTCATACCATTTAATTTTTTTTACCAAAGGGTAGAATTAAAATTAATTTTTTTAGAAGATTATAAATTACATTTCATAATTAGAAAACGTGGATATGTATGATAAATATACAAAAACATTACATTTACGTATAATCAATATCAGATAAAAATGAGATTTTACAATTATCCCTTACCTTTGGTCTGATATTCTTCATATGTATCTGATCCTTATGTATAATAATTTATATAATTTTACTGATTAATTAAAAACTCATAATCATTATTATGATATCATTTATGATTATATTTCATCTGTTTTTTTGTAACATTTCATTGATACTCATTATCTAGGTATTAATTGGTTTATGTTCTTTTGTATGTTTTTTCGAATAAGTTCTTATTACTATTTTTTGTGTATAATTAAATAATTTATTACATGGGTTTAGAATAATAAATATAATATTTATTCATTTAATTCATTTATATAATCATTTTTTAATTAGTATTATATAGAACAAATCACATCGCACCCTGGAGACGGGAAGCCGTACGTATTTCCGAACAAAGATATCGTTCCCAAAAGTGTTGAATGGTATTGAACTAGATGGTTTATAGTATCTTAGAATTTGTATCATGTTATATTAATCATATATAGTTATTATATACACCATTTACACATCTATGTTAGGGGATGGTGAAAAATAGATTAAACCATGATATGGAGATGGTAATTCGTAGGTATGCATGCGCGGTGATTTCGTTATTCGTAGGATGGATTGAATGTGAAATAGGTTTGTTTAATAATTATAACAACATATCAGTATATAATTCATACTGATGTTATTACATTTAAATGAAACAACTAAGGAATAGTAAATAGAGGAAGAAATAAATTTTGAATGAATCAGTAGAAGATATTAATTCTTCTCGATGGGACTCTTTTAAATTTCAATATCTTAAAATTATTTCTTATGATTTCAAATTAAATGTTATTAGTAAAATGTTTATATTTTCAATATTTTATGTGTTATGAATTTATAATGGTACTTTGATATATCATGGGTTGTTACATGATAAACCAAATGACAGGTGGTCCCGTGATAAACAAGGATAGGTGGTTACATTATAAAATCCAATGTATTGGGTATGGAAGTCAGCCGTATGGCTATTCCATTTATTGATATGTGTGAAATTCGACCGTATGGTTATTCCACTTAAGAATTTTTATGTCCCAAGTTACCTTTATTTGTTATGTGTTCTTTATATAGGTTTTATAGTAATATTTTGGTTTGAAAATGATATGTTTTGATCTTTTATTCGGTGAAGAGTATTTACTAATTCATAAAGGTGAAATGTGTTAGATATGATAATGTATTCATCGTTTACATGCTGTTTTGAAAAAATAACAATTTTTCTTCATTGTGTATCCCTTACTGAGCTTTTTATGATCATCCCATGTTTTTAAAAAGTATTTTACAGGTCATAAAGGGGAATATGGTCAAGGATGGGATCATGGAAGTGTCATACTGTCTAAAACAAAGAACTAGACATGACACTTTTTTCCAGAGTTATTATTTTATCAAAGAAATGGAAACTAAGTACATGTTTCTACATTGTAATTTTTGAGATGTAATTTAATAGTTATGGCTTAATAATCTAAAACACTAAAACTAAAAAATCATCAATTTTAATTATTCTTTTAATTCAATATTATGTAATGTTTAAGGCCGAGTCCTTATATTTTGTATCAGAGGTCGGTTTTGAAAAATTTAGGAGTTTGGGTTTTGAAAAATTAATATCGATAAATTAATTTATGGTAATATTGAAATGATATATCAATTATATATTAAAATGTTTTTTCACCTAAGATATTTCTGTGTTTATATTGGTTTTCCGCAGAGGAAACTGAGAAACTACGTTGGGGTGACATCAAGAGGAAGACAACCTTCCAAATCAGCAACCTAATATGGTTGGAATCGGAACTGAAGAGTTTGTTGCTGATATGGAATAGTTGACTCGGGCTATAAATGGTGATGGTATCCATGCACGAGATCAGCCAGATCAACCATAGAGGAACATCTCAGTATTAGAGGGTTTCCTGAGGCAGCATCCCCCAATATTCAGAGGATAATCTGACCATGCACTTGCGGTAGGGTGGATTAAAGTACTGAAGAAATTTTTTTATGTCAAGGTTTGTTTAGAAAATCAAAATGTTAGTCTCATTGTTTACCATTTTGAAGGTGAAGCTGAACAGTGGTGGTCGATAGTGAAAAATATCAGGGCCAACGAGAAGATTGATTCTCTTTATTGGGATGAATTCAAAGGTACATTTCTTGAGAAATATTTTCCTTTGGTGGTTCGACATAGGATAGAAAAAAAATTCCTCAAATTGAGGCAGGAGAATGACTCAGTGGTTTCTTATGAAGAAATAGTCACTCGACTGGCAAGGTATGCTCTAAATTTCATCTGAGATATTGATATTAAAATTAATCGATTTTTATCAAAATTGAAGACACAATATCGAGGAGAATTTTCATTTTCTGAGTTCAAAAGTTATGAAAAACATGTTCGATGTGTGGAGAATGTGAAAATGGAGTTTTTTTAAGATCATGTGTTCTTTGAAAAATCACTGAATAAGATGTCCAGTTGGAAGGAAAAGGGAAATAATTCATGAAAGAAGCCCGAAGGTAAGAAAAATAAATATCCATCCTGTCAGAAGTGTGGTAAAATCATTCGAGAGAATGTTTATCAATGTCTGGGAAGTGCTTCCAGTTTGGTAAGTCTAGTCATATTACTCATAACTCTAAGAAAGATGATCAAGAATGCAATGAAAATCCAGCAGTAATATGGTTTATGTGCAATGAAATGGGTCATTATGCAAATGAGTGTCTAACTAAGAAATAAACTGATGGAAAGAAACTACACAACAAGAAGAAAGGGGTGGTAAAGTATTTTTCTTATACTTCAGTAGATGTTGGGCCATCAAATAATGTAATATCAGGTACACTGTTTGTTTGTTCATATTATTCCAATGTGTTGTTTGATTCAGGGTCTACACACTCTTTCATTTCTGAGAAGTTTTCTAGTAAATAGAGAATTCCATCTCATGATATGAATACTAATCTTTTAGTAAAAACAACATGAGGAAACGTTGATACAAAAAGAAATTATACGAACCTTCCTGTCCTTCTAGGTGGGAAAAATCTACCATTAATCCTTATTGTTTTTCCTCTAGTAGAGTTTGATATTAAATTGGGCATGGATTGGATTTCTTGTTTATCATTCAAAGATTGATTGAAGATATAAAGAGGTTTCTTTTCAGAATTATTTTCAATTTTTTTACAAAAAACGAACCCTTACGTTTGATTTCATATTAGGAAGGTGAGGAGCTAGTAAAATATGAAAATGAATGTTACCATGAACATATTGTTGAAAACAAAAGAACTGTTCAGATAAATGATGTGCCAGTGGTAAATGAGTATCTTGATGTTTTTCCAGATGAGCTAACTAGTATTATACATGATCGTGAAGTTGAATTTACTATTGACTTAGTTCTTGATACTAATCCAATTTCAAAACCCCCTTATCGAATGGCTCAAATTGAACTTTTAGAGATAAATAAGAAATTGCAGGAGTTATTAGATAAAGGTATCATTTGACCTGGAACATCAACATGGGGATCCCTTGTCTTCCTTGTTGAAAGGAATGATGGTTGAATGAGACATTGAATTTATTTTAGAGCATCTAAAAACGTCAATGTTAAGAATAAGAATCATTTTCCTCATAAAGATGATTTTTTTTATCAGCTCTAGAGAGATCAGAATTTTTGGATGATTGATTCGAGGTCGGGGTACCATCAGTTGAATGTAAAAGAAGTAGACATTCCAAAGACTGAATTTCATGCTAGATATGGCCATTATTAATTTTTAGTTAGGACTTTTGGTTTATCCAATTAACCTGCTGTATTAATGGAACTTATGAATAAAATTTTCTGTGAGTTCTTGGATAAGTCTATGGTTGTGTTCATTGATGATATTTTGGTTTATTCAAAAATTAAAGAGAAACATGAATTTCATTTATGGGTTGTCTTGAAAACCTTAAAATAAAAGAAACTGTTTGGGAAATTCCAAAAGTGTGAGTTTTTGTTACATCAAATTTCTTTCCTTGGTCACATTGTTTCAAAAATTGGCATAACTGTGGATCTAACTAAAACAAAGGTTGTTGAATAATGGCCAAGACCCACAAATATAACTGAGATTCATAGTTTCTTGGTTTGGATGGTTATTACCGGATGCTTGTTGAAAATTTTTCACTGTTATCTAGCGCAATGACTAAGATAACTTGAAAAGGTGTTAAGTTCATTTGGACAAAATAATGTGATGATTGTTTTCAGGAATCGAAAAGAAGATTACTGAATGCTCTAGTTTAGGTACTTCTTACTAGAAATTTGAGTTTGTTATCTATAGTGATTCTTCATTGAAAGGACTTGGTTGTGTCCTTATGCAGAGTTATCAGGTAATTGCCTATACTTCACTTCAGTTGAAACCTCATGATTTAAATTACCCTACACATGATTTGGAATTAGCTATTGTTGTTTTTTCTATAAAAATATTGAGGAATCATTTTTATGGAGTAAAATATAAAATAAAAACTGACCACAAAATATTGAAGAATATATTCACTCAAAAATAATTGAACATGAGATAAAAGGGATGGTTGGAATTAATCAAAGATTATAATTTCATGATTCATTACCATAAAAGAAAGGAAAATAAAGTGGATGATGATTTGAGTTGAAAAAGTAATTCATTATTAACAATGCTATGTTTGGAACGAGATCCTTTGTTTTTTGATTTGATGATCTTTTGCATTGAAGTTTTTGGTGCAGAAAAATTCTTCTATTATTTTTCAAGTGTCCTTGAAATCATCTCTATCAGACAGAATTATGAAACTACAAAAGGAATAAAGTTAGTGGTAGAAAAATCTCTGTTGATTTAGAAGAACATGAGAATAGCTCAGAATAGACAGAAAAGTTATGCGGATAACTGGAGGAAGGATATCTCTTTTGATGTAGGTGATCATGTACGTCTCATGGTTTCTCCATGGAAAAGTGTCATGTGTTTTTGTATGAAAGGAATGTTGAGTCCATGGTTTATTAGACCTTATGAAATCCTGGAGAAAGTTGGAATAGTTGCATACAGAGTGGATTTACCTCCATGTTTATCCCTGGTACACAATGTTTTTCAGGTTTTAGAGTTTAGAATGTATATGCCAGATCCATCTCATGTTTTGAGTATAGATGTAGTTCAGTTGGAAAGGAATATCTATTATGTGGAACAACCAGTTGAGATTTGTAACCGTAGAGAGAAAGTGTTGTGGAGTAAGGTAACTCACCAAGTATTGGTTTTGTGGAAAAACTATATGGTTTAATAGGAAATGTGGGAATCTGAAAATTCTATGAAGGATAAATACCCCCACTTATTTGATAAGTGAATAAAATTGCGTGGACACAATTTCCAAAAGGGAATAAGGATGTAACATCTAGAGTAAATAATGAAATATTACATTCCATTTTTTTATTAATACTTTGTGAATTAAATATAAAATTTACTTCAAAATGGTTGCAATGTTCGATGGCATACCTAATACACAACAATGGGTTTCTTTGAAATCTTACATTGCACAATAATAATATAATATTATTATTTTAAGTTGTAGTTAACTACTAGCCATTGTATTGGTGGGAATGAACACAACTAAATACAATATGATTTTATAAGTTTTTTAAATGTTTTTACATTTTTTAAATAAAAGCGAGATGCTTAAAATGTGAATGAATCTAATTTTAAGCATAATTTACCTTAAATGGTTGATTTACTACCTTTTAATGGATAACCCTATTTAAATCTAGTTTTTCTCACATATATATGTTCTATTTGACAAAATAAAATTATTATTTTGATTTGGGACATAAAAAATTTCCCTTGGGTAAATTTTTGGTACTTTTCTGGTAAAGTTCATTTTTGTATGAATATTGAAAAATATTGTATTTTTATTCAAAAGTGCCTTATAATTTAACTTATTTATATGGTTATATAATCATTTTAATTGATTATAATGTGTAATTAGATTATATTTTTACCAATTAATCCAATTATGATCATTGGAATTAATTTCACTTTGAAATTGGACATAAAAAATGTCAATCTTTTGATAGTTATTGTTTCTTAAAAACGAGTTATTTGTTTTGACGAAAGGAATTAATTTAAAATTAATTAACAAAACTTATATTATTTGAATCTTTTTAAAATAGAAATCATTTTTCAATTTGGAATATCAAATATAGATTAGGCTAATTTTTTGGTAGTTTTCTGAAAAACATCAATTTTTTATTAATAGTGAAACCACTAAGATGTAGTTAAAAACTGACATTTTCATTTAAATGATATTTTACCACCTCTGTGAAATGAATTTAGAAAATATGACATACATGGTTGTTATTATTAAGTAAAATTTGGATCAATAAGAGTAAAAAAAATTCGGTGTATAGTAACTTTTGACTTTTATTTACTGCAGTTAAAGGTAAATAGTGTAATTCAATGTATAATGAATATTATAATAATTTAAAATTACCGTAAAACAAGTAATATCCTTTTTTATGAGTCATTAATGATCATTGGAATCCTTGGGTATATTTTGGGACCCCATGGAGCCACTTATGAATGATAATGACACTTTATTTTAATTAACATAAAGTAAAGGTAAAAAGGACATAAATAAATATGTTTTGGTAAATACATTTTTAAAAGGGGTTATATAAATTCTCTTTTCGGCTTTAAATATTCTTTTTAAATCTAAAAATATTTCCTACATCATGGTATTTGTTTTATAATTTTTATACATCAAATAAATTAAATTATTTATGACACAATAATGAAGTAGTATTTACCTCATTAATAAAATATTGAAATAAATTAGATTATAAATAATAAAACAACATCCAAACCTATACAATTATTATTTGATGATTTTTTTCGACCATTAATCATCTTATATTCATTGGTAATGAGTTTGAGATCTTTATAAACAGAAGATAGTTTTATAATAAAATAATATTTGCAAACTTTCTTAAAGAGCCCATCCGCCACCTTATAAAAGGTTACAACTTCTACCCAATTCCTCACACCTCTAAATACCATTATATCCTCATAAACTTACCCAAATAACATTTAAATATCCCTATACTCCTCCTAGAAGCCTTACCATAGGTATAAGGCACTTCAATAATTCTTTTCGGTTCAAACAAATGAAAGTTAGCCAAATTAAAGGTAACAGTTTCTCTTAAATTCTTTACTTTTATATTACATCTCCAACACATAAAATATTTTTATTAATTTTTTTTATAACAAAAAATAATCTTCAATATAATAGGATGTTTTTATTAGAATTATTTGAAATACAATTACACACACCTCCATCTAATGGGTGAAGAACATACAGTTTCTGTGGATGGAAAACTAATGCCTCACGAAACGAAGATTGTGCGATTATCTCCTTCCGCCTCTCATGGTGGCCATTAAGATGACACTATATTTATATATGATATATATTATGTATATTTTTTTTTATCATTCTGTATTTTCCTTTTATATAATACCATTATGGTTTCCATAATGGGTAAACGTGATACTTTTATTTGAGGAAGTGCATACTATCACCCCCTCAAAGTGATATAACTCATTAATGATATATGTGGGACGTATAAACGATGGATTTAATGATATTTTATAAGATATTATACTATAATTATAATATAACTTTGTATAATTATGTTTTAATTCAATTAAATGAATAAATTGAAATGAAATTAGCATTCATGTGTACGTACGACTTAAAAACTTCATGAACAGTGCATTTCATTTATTACCTCTAAATGTTATGTACTATTATAAATACATGTATATACTGGATATATATGATATATATGATATATAAATCATTAATATCTTTATGGATATAATGAAATTTTGACAATTTGAACAACTTGTAATTATAAGAAGTTCATTTTTGACTCAAGTACCATATATCGACAAAACGAATGTTATTAACTTAAATGATTAAAAAATGTTTATAACATGGTAATAAGTGATATAAAAGGAATAAATAACATGAAAAAGGTTCTTAAGAATGTATAAATTAGCTTTTTTTTATTATTCAGGAGATTAAATAACGAACGGGTCAAGTCGAACATGAGGTAAGGGACTTCGTCTCAATCTCCATTAATTGAGGCATATTTCGATAATATATACCTTCTTCTTTTACACGGTATATAATAAAACCCTTTGATGTTACCTTTCATTAAAAAAGAACATTTTCTATATGGATCATTTTACTTAATGACAAATGTAATTTTTTTAACGTTTGTGGTGACAAAGACCTCTCCACCGCCGTAATCGTTATTTGGCTTCCTATATAATCCTTATTGTTTTATAAAATGAAAATGAAAATCCCTTATTCTATTTTTGGGTGTTTTGGTATTGAAAATGGTTTTTGAAATAGATTTATTATTTCAATATCTTCAAATTATCTCTTGTTATTTCAAATTAAATGTTATTATATAAATGTTTATCTTTTCAATATTTTATGTGTTATGAATTTCTAATGGTACTTGGACATTTGACGGGTGGTTACATGATAAACCGAATGATGAGTGGTGTCGTGATACACCAGGATGGGTGGATACATTATAACCTTCAATACATTGGGTATGGAAGTTAGCCGTATGACTATTCTATTTAGTGATATGTGTGGAAGTTAGCCGTATGACTATTCTATTTAGTGATATGTGTGGAAGATGACCATATGGTTATTCCACTTAAGAATGTTTATGTCCCAAGTTACTTTAATAAGTTATGTGTTCTTATATAGGTTTTATAGTAATCTTTTTGTTACAAAATGGTAAGTATTTATCTTTTATTTAGTGAAGAGTATTTATTAATTCATTATAGGTGAAATGTATTAAATATGATAATGTATTCATGGTTTACTTGTTGTTTTGAAAAACTAACAGCTTTCCTTCTTTGTGTATCCCTTAATGATATTTATATGCTAATCCCAAATTTTTGAAATGTTTTTAATATGACATAAAGTGGAATAGGGTCAAGGATGGGATAATGTAATTTTCATGCTGTCGAAAACATGAAACTAGACATGACTATTTTTTCAAGTGTTTTTATTTTATGAAAAAAATGGAAACTAAGAAAAAGTTTCTAACTTGTAATTTTTGAGATGTAGTGTAATAGTTATATCCTAATTATATAAAACACTAAACATGAAAAGATCCTCAATATGAATTATTCTTTTAATTCAATATTATGTTATGATTATGGCTGGGTCCTTATATTTCGTATCTTATGTGGATGTTTTATCCACTTATTCAACCAAGATTTTTTAGTCATCTCCATATTCTCCCATTTATTAATAGATAAATATAAAATAAATATAATTAATCATCACTATAAACATTTATGTCATATTTTTTATTTGACCATTCATATTATTCTTTAATATTATTTAGAGATAAGAGATTAAATTTTCTTACTATTTCATTTAAATTTTTGTTATCATCTAAATCATATTGGTCCACTATATCTTGATCACCATCACAGATTTCAAAATTTTTGAAATCATTAATATCTATTTAATCATTTAACATATTTATAATGATAGTTATTTTATCATCCCATATAATATAAGAAGGTTTTGTAATTCGTGAAGACATTAATCATATTTTTATTGATGGAAGAAAGTATAGATGAAACATTTTTAGGATGAATCTCATGATTTTCTAAAAAGATTGGTATGCTTACAAGATAATAGTAAATCCTCGGACATTGCATACAATTTCATTTACTCTGGTGATGTAATCTTCAATAGGTTCTTTATGTTCCTTTTAGATATCTTCAAACATGCAATGCTAGATTAATTGAATTTATTTCTATAGTTATATATTTAATTCTAAAATATGTTTATTTTTTACCAAATTTTTCTTATATCTCTTAAAAACCATAAACATATTAAAAAAATTATGAAAAATACATCAAAATATCCTTTCTCGATTTCCCATCAGTACATATATTTATTTATTTAGTGAATTATATAAGATTATCTTTCTATTTATGTGAAATCTAAACTGAAGCTATATTAATTACATCTAGGATAAGAAAAAAAAGATATGGCATCATTCACTTTTTATAACTATGATAATTTTTTACATCTATGAATCATTGAATATTCTGGTCACTAAATTTATATTATCCATGATATGGATATGACATGTGGACCATCGCATTGATACCACTTAATACAACTTAGGATCATACAAACAACTAAAAATGGGTGTCTAAATCAGTAGTGATTTTTTAAATTTAAATTCACTTCCAATTAATTCCTAAAACATGTTGTATTTTTTACAATAATAAAAATTAATTGATAATCTCACAAGCATGAAAATATGGAAGGTAAAAAAATATAAACAATATTAACAAGTTTTCCCCTAGTATGGGTGACAACTTTACTTTTATAGATACTACCACCATCCAATTGAAATTCACTATAATAGAAAAGTGAAGGGAATGAACCAACTCATTATCGGATCATTAAGTATCTCAAAAAAACATTTTACTGACTCCCTATCATCTATAAAGATTATTATGAACCTTATTAGTTAGATATAATTTTTTTTTAAAATTAAAAAATTAAAAATAATGTTAAAATTTAAAAAAACTCCAAAAAACATTATCCTGAAATCATAAATCTAGTATTCTCCATCCTATAAATTTTTTTGTCCAATGTTATCTTCTGGTGTAATCCATCTAGTGATCCCAATATATTTAAAAATAATATTTAATCTTTTTGATAAAAACCATTTCACCTCACCAAACTGTTCTTTTAATCTGATCTATGCTCAATGAACAAAACTCATTCTCCCCGGATTATTATACTCTATTTGATGTTTCATACCATAAAACTTAATTTGGTATGCTTGATTACAACACTTATGTCTAATAGATTCATCTCCTTCAACTAATCTATTGACTAGTTTGAATATCACTCCTCCCAAACATTTGATTTTATAAAATTTTCCCACATCTCTATCCAATAAATTTCATGTAGCACCTTATGTCTCTAAAACAAATGAATTCTAAACACCCTATTTTTCTCTAGCATAAAATATTTATAGGCTTTCTCATAAGAGAATATACACGAAGATTAATTAAATTCCCATATAAATGAAAACAGAGATTTGGAATCTCACCATCATTTTAAATTCACTAAGTTAATATTAAATATTAAAGAGTCTTCAGGAATATACATGATGCTTATTAAAATAATACATTACCCATCTGCTTCTTCAAACTTCATAAACCACAACATTATATAACCTATCAAAAAATTATTTAAACTGTAATATAATATAAATATAACTATAAATTTATAATAATCATTCAAATGTAATTGAAATTTTTTAATGTTTATAAGAACTCTCAATTGTCAAAGCTTGTCTAATAACTTCAAAATAAAATATCTTCAACATCCTATTAACCCCTTTAATGTAAATAAATACTCAATAGTTTTTCCACTTTAATTGTGGGTGCCTTTGAACTCTGGAGGATGGATAAAATTTTACTATAAAAATTACATAATTATTTACAGATGGTGGTTTATTTAATTTGTTGGAGTCTGGGTATAAACATGTAATGTATTTGTGGGGTTCTACTATAGTTTGTATAATTCATGAATTGGTCTGTGTTTTTTTAAATCTTTTTTTTAACTGTCTCCTTGTAATTTACTCGATATGTATGGAGTACATGACATTTAATGTTCACTAGGATGATTCCGTGATCCAAGTATACAACCTGAAATATTATGTTCCATGTATGTATTAAATGTAATGTACTATTAGAAGATCATTTAAAAAAAGGTGATGATTTTTTAGTGTATATGGAACCGATGGATTAAAAAAAGTATAATGGAATTAAAAACTGAATAATATTAAGGGATTATATTTTATGGAACATCATGAATAATAATTCAATATTTATTCTTCATCCATATTCCCTCTCAACCTAGAAGTAGTCTTTAATGATTTTGGAGACCTCAACCCTTTGAAATTGATTAATTCGGTATCATCATGGTATTGTATGATAAATCTCGGTTTGACTAATCCTTTCTATATATTAATCTATATTGATCATGGTTGTTCCATTTATCACTTTTATCAGATCCATTAATCAAAGATAATGTTTATTTTTATTCATTTATAGATCCATTGTGCGATCTTGTTTCACAAGATGATCCTTTATTGATTCTGGTGTGGCAGGTGTGTGTTCGTGTGGTATGTGTTATTTATTCTTCTTATCTTAACCTTACATATAATTAAATAAATTATAATAGATAAAAATTTATTATAGGTCCTCCATTATCATTTTCTAATTTTTTATTGAAGCCGATCAAATTGAGGTTTTCTATAAACTGAGTTATGAAGTAGTTGGTTCCATCTCTATTTTGATTTTGAGAAATGAATTTATTTGACATTATATAAATTGTTTTATTTTATGAAATGGAATTATTGATGATCTAATTTGTGTGTTTGGAAATGGGTTTTTGATAATAGATGGTTTCCCATTGTTTTGGAGAAGGAAACTATTTTCAATGCATTTTGAGATGGTTTTGTGAATGAGTTTTCATAGCATGGTTTGAATGAAATGGTTAGATAGATTGATTTTGAAGATAGAGAACATAGGAATCCCTATGTATTTAGGTGGTTGTTGTAGTTATTTTCCTCATTCACTATTTTTTTTGTTTTCCCGTGGTATTTCCCTTCTAACGAGGCTCGATATGTTTGGGGGTTCAGTTTCTGGCGTGTTACTATTTATCTAGAATCGATGCATAATAGAGCCTTGATGTTCACATGATGATATATTGTTAGGTAAGAGTGTCTAAGATAACATGACCTAGTGTGGTCCTTGGCATGATGTTACATGTTTTTTTGGCAAATTTGAGATATTTTGGATTATATAGTTTTAATCATACTACCATGGATTTGATGTGATATGCGATTCATGATTCAGTTTGACTTAATATATCTGTTTTGATATATGTATACTAAATTCATTCAAAGTTATTTAAATTCATTAATAGGAAATGTGGAGAAAGTGGAAAATAATTTTTTCCCAAGATTTTGATATAAAACTTCCAAAAAATATATCATTGACTAATTATTTAAATTTTTAACATGCTTGGATTGTTGTTCATATACATGACATGGAAAACCTTGGGGATACCCTACTGATCTTGTTAGCTCATAACCATCAGACCACATTGGTGGTGCATAAAAATTGTTTTCTATTTGGATGATGGGAAAGGTAGGGCTCCGTTGTGAGTTAGAAAGGATTTATGTTTGTAGGGATTGGGTAGATGGAATGTGAGATGGTGGAAGTTTTTCTATTCTATCACATGGATACTGTTAGAGTAGTTGTACAATTTTTTTTGGTCTTTTATAGTTTTAATTATCTATTGGATATTATTTTTGATATAATTTTTGTTTTATCAATTACCATGTTCTAATTATATTAATATATATATAAATATTTATATTTTATTCTAAAATTTTAATCTATAAATGTGTTTATATGTCATCTTTTCTACTTCATGTTGGGAAAAATTATTCCCTCTTTTTATTGTTGATTCCCAAGTGCTTGATGTCAGCTCATGGGGATTAGGAATGCCCTTATTGTGTGTGAAAACTCCAGTCATGTTCTGGTTTGGGAGGGTATTTAGGTCGAGTTCATCACACATAGGTATCAGATGTGTTTTATCCCCAATAGTCATTGCCTTGAGGCAATTGGTAGACTAGAGATAATATTGATGGGATTTGAGATATATGTTGTGGTGAGTCCAGGGATAGCTATGTCCATGTTGATTTTGTAGTTACTATGGGATTTTGATATCTACATTTAATATATTGTGTTTTTACCAGAATCAAAACATTTTCATTTTTGTATTTTGGATTGAATTGACATTATTATATCACATAATCATTTCTTTTATTTTGACATATAATTGCATGCATCTGAGACGCGTTTAATTGGTCAACTAAAGAAAAATAGGTAGTGTTAGGATCATCATTAGAGTGGTTGTTGTGGTTCTCGATAGAAGGCTTCTTCAAAACCAATATTTGTAGCTTGTGGCTTGCCTTTTATTGGCTATTATTATGCCAATGTTAGATATACTTGAAGTAATTTTCTATACTAAGTAAATATGTTCATTGGATTTTGGAATTATGGTAATCTACCATGTTTTTAACAGGTTATAACTACACCTCAATATGGCCAAGGATCATCCACTCCAATGTCTATCG
This sequence comes from Viscum album, assembly GCA_963277665.1. Classification (NCBI taxonomy): domain Eukaryota; kingdom Viridiplantae; phylum Streptophyta; class Magnoliopsida; order Santalales; family Viscaceae; genus Viscum; species Viscum album. Next base: position 2,127,203,008 of record OY728140.1, read on the forward strand.
TGGTATGGTATAGTGATTCAAATACTATAGGAATCTAGCCATATGCCACAAGAGTGAATAAACATCACTTATTATATGAGTTTCTAGCAGAGGTAGACACAATTCCAATGATAGTGAGAGGTACTATTATAATTTCATCTTTCATAGCCATTTATTTTTTTGGTAATATTTAATCCCACTAATTTATATGTTGTTATTTTTATTGATCTTATAAACCTTTTAATGGATCTCATGTATATAACAATTGAGCTAGAGAAACCTATTTGTAAGAGGAATGAGAAAGGGTTCTCGCTTCCTTATTGTGCACTATCGATAACTAATGCATAGTTAGTCTCATAATTTCTCATTCTTGATCTTGATCTATTAAATGTCATCATTATGATGGATTTCCATATTTCTCATCATGGAGAGGATAATTTTTATCATCTATGTATTTTATTTTCATATCCATTTAGATGTAATAGGTATTTATATGAGAGGTATATCTAAGGTTTTGTCATGAAGGACCTTCCCTCCCACATCTCATGGTTTTTTTTCTTCTACAGTAGTTGAGACCAATGAAATTTATTATTATTTTTATCTTCCATCTATTGTTTAAGAATTTTATAACGTTTTTTCAGATTATTTTTATTGTATTCCTTCAGAGAGGGTGTTAATTTTTATTATTGAGCTAGTGATAGGTATGTATCCATTATTAACACATACATATCGTATGGAGCCATCAGAGATAAGGGAACACAAAATTTAGTTGGACAACCTATGGGAAAAAGTATTTTTTTCATACCAATGATTCCCCTTGGGAAACTCCACTAAACTATTCCAAGAAGGAAGATTGTTCACATTGATTGTACATGGACTATAAATATTTAATCCTAGTAATGATTATGAATAAGAACCATGTACATCATTTGGTTGATTTTTTTATTTGTTAATTGAGGATAAGTGGTTTTGAATGATCGATCGTCATTTAGGTTATCATAAACATAGTGTTTGAGAGTTTAATATACTGAATAAAACTTTTCGGAGAAGATATACCTATTTCCAATATATTGAGATGCCATTTGTTTTGAATAAATCTCAAGAAGATTATATGGATTTTATGAATCAAATATTAAACCAGCATCTTTACACATCTATGGTTGTGTTTTTGTGTTATATATTTTTATTCAAGCTTGATAATGACCGTTATTTGGGTTTCATTATAAAAATCCTAAGGATTCACAATTTGTATCGGAAGGTTTTGAAATAAAATTTAAGTCTCTATGAAGTGATCTTCTTTAGGATTGTGATTTATATATATTTATATATATATTATGACATTATCCGAGGACAGAAATGGAATTTTTTTCATTGGAATAACCATTGAATGTTTTTTAGATTTATAGCTCCCTCGATCTTATTGGATTCTACCAATGATTCATCATGAATTTATCAATTTTGGTGTCACAATTGACTTCACATACCAGGAATATGGTGAAATTAATATTGTTTGAAAAATTTCAGTATTCATTCAATAAGAAGAAATTAATTCTGACATCATATCCTATTTTGATCTTACCTACAGCTAGTAAGGGGTATGTGGTTTTCTATGATTCTTCTAACACTTGATTGGGTTGTTTTATCATTAATTATTGTCGTGTCATAGCTTATGGATATTAAAATATTCTAAATCATGAGGATAATTAACCTACTAATGATTTTAATTTTCTCATAGTAATCTATTAGTTTTTGTGTTATAAATAATATCTTTTTTTTTGAAGAGGTTCCTAGTTTTTGTGAAAAAAAAGAGTTGGAGCTACATATTTTCCCATAAAAGACTCAAATATCAGATAGGGGAGGTGCTTGGAATACCTTCATATGATTTTCTTTGATATCACCCACACCCCAGAAAAGGGTAATTGTATTTTATTTTCTCCTAAAAAAATTTCTATCAAAGGATATTTTTGAATTTATGGAAAAGTAAAACATTATTGGGATTTTTCTCTATTGCATCAAGATAAATAGAAGGATTTTGTATGTATGGTTTTAACCATTTTTTTTATCATCTTGTCTTTTTAATTTTTTTTCTTAAAATTGATCATTATTATGATTATTTCATTGTGAATCAAGAAACCATGTATGCTAGGTAGACTATTTTTGGTTGTTCTCCCTTTTTAGATGGTGTTATCAGTTTCGAGGATTGTTTTTTCTCCCAGTATTTATGAGTAGCTCAATTTTTTAATATTCATAATTATTTTTTGTCCATTCATCTTGGAATTATTAAGAAGTATTATGACAAGAGACAATGTCTCTAGTGTCTAGATATAATGCATGGAATTGATGATTACGATTTCCACTATCACACAGTCCAATAGATAATGATAGAGCATCCACAACATTCTGGTTTTCTTCAACCTCTTCTAGTATTGGTTTGGAAAATGGATAAGGTATCCATGGAATTTATTGTTGGATTTCCATATTCTCCTTGATAGAAGAATTATATCTTGATGTTTATTGAACAGTAGAAGATGTTGGATCATTTAATTCTAATCAGGGACACCACTAAATATGAAGATATAATTATGCCGTATTTGCAAGTGATTATTAGGTTTTATGGTATTTCTACTTTTATGGTCTTTGATAGGGATACCAATATGACATTTAGATTATAGAAAAGTCACCAAGAGGTGATGGGGACTCAATTCAGGTTGATTATAGCTTATTATCCCTAGATAGATAGTTATATGGAGTCTGTTATTTAGATTTTGGAGGAAATACTTTATTCTTGTGTCTTATAGTATGCTGGATCTTTGGATAGACATCTGGGGGTAGTTGGTTTTTCTTATAAAAAAATTAATAGTCATTGATCAGAATGGATTCATTCGGCATAATTTGTGGTTTCCCATTTAGGTAACCTCTTTATTGGGAAGATGTTAGTGAAGCTTCATTGGAGGGATTGAGTACGGTTCAGGTGACGGCTCTGAGGACTCAGGTTATACATCATCATTTTTTACATAGAAAAGTAAATGGGAATATTATTTGGATCAAAAAATCATCTCAAGGAGTATTAATATGTGTCCATGTATTCCTAAATGTTTTCATTGGTTGTATCACCACCATCTTGTAAAACATGGGAAATTAGGGTATGATATATGTTACACTCTTTGAGAGAACATAGAAACTTGGTTATTTTTCTTAGCAGTTTTGTTTTCTTGTTCATTTGGATGGAATTTATGATATTTTCCATATATCATAACAAAATACTATTCATATCCCTCTCATTTTACGAGTTTAAAAGAGATTATGTTAGATCCATATGCTTCTATTTTGAAGCATCTAATTGTGATCATTGACTCTCAAGTGAAAGTCTTGTGTGTGATGTCGACACTATTGGTTATAGTGTTATGGAGATACTGATTAGATTCTCATAAGAAATGGTATTGAAAGTTGTTGATAAGGGATAAATTAACCCACATCATGAGAAGACTTCATTATTCAACAGGACTTACTAGGGATGAAAATTATTATTTTGGAGAGTTTGTAACATCTCATTATCGATATTATGCTAATTTCGTTCTCTTTTTTTCCCACTTTAACTCAGTTCATCATGGTAATATTGGGTATATAGAAAAATTTATTTGAAAAATGTCTTAAATTTTAAAGATGATTGTTTTTTATTTTGTGGAGTTGGGGTGTAAATTTGTAATTTATTTGAGGGGTTCTCCCTAGGCATTGAGAACACTTGAGTTGGTTTGAGGTTTTGGTAAAGAACCTCTTGTTTTTTAATTCTATTAGAAATTTAAAGACTTAGTAAGGATTAAATGATGTGAAATGTTATTTAAGATTGTGTTGTGAGGTGATTGAAGTGTGTGGATGAATATACACCATGTAAGAATTACAAACCTAATAATTCCAAGATTGAAGGATTTAATTAGAAAATAGAAAAGTTTTTTGGTGTATATAGAACCCATGGATTATACGACTAGTAATGAGATTATGATTTTTTTTAATGGCGATAGTTCTGATTTCATGTCACTTAATTAAAGTTAAACCATTCATGTTTCCGCATACCTATTCACGCTCGACCTAGACACACTCTTTGGTTATTTTTGACACCGAAAAAAATTATTGATTAATTCGTTTGAGGTTTGATCATCCACATTTTCTTCAATATCTCTCCATGTGATTAATCCTTTATACTATTTCATTTAATTTTATTATATTAGTAAAATTATTTTTTGTTATTATATCTGTTGATCTTAGATGATTTTTTCATTGATTAATTTATATATCAGATATGAAATCATGTTTCAAGGAAAAATTGATTGTTTGTTGTGGTAAGGTATGTGTTTTTATCTTATCCTAAAAACATAATATTTAATTACATTTTATTATTGTTTAAATTGATTATATGGACTCTATTTTAATTTTTTATTATGTCTTGTGATGGATCAAATTTCAGGAATGTGAGAAATGAGTTTTGAGGTAGGTGGTCCTATCTCAAGGAAATGTTGGTGAAGTAAATTGATCTTATTTTTTATGAAATTTTTTATTAAGTAAAATTAAATTATTTATGATTATTTATGTACATGGAAATGGGGTTGTGATTATATATTATTTCTACGATTTTTGGTTTATGGAAATATATTTTATGTCATTGTGAAATGGTTTTCAATGTGTTTCTTGATTAAAATGGTTTGATTAAATGGCTTGTAAAAAGATCCCAAATAATTCCATGGGTACATAAGGAGAATGGTGTAATAATATCCTATGTACACTATCAGGGGGTTTTCTCATGTGGATTTCCTCTAATACATAGCTTTGTTTTTTCGTGGGGGTGTTAGACTTGTTGTATGGTTAACTTTTGGGGAGTTTATCTAATCTCTAGACTCAATGACTACGTCTAGAGGATTCATGCACCCAGGATTTTCTATGTTTAGTTATGAGTGGCCTAGTTATCTAGTCCTATTGTTCCCTTTAGAATTATGTGGCATGTGATTTATTTTATTTGAGATATTTTTTGTACTATTTTAATCACAATTCTATAAATTTGATATGATATGTGATGAATCGACAAGATTGAATTGATTTATATATTTTGATATATGTGAATAAAATTATTTGAAAGTAATTAGATGTTTCATTTGGAAATTTGGGAAAAGGGAAAATTAAACTACTTTTCCATTCTTTTGATTTATAATTACCATATATATATTATAACTTATCTTCTTAAATGTTGATAATTTATGGATTATTATTATGGGACTTGATATGGAACACCTGTGTGAGACCATAATGAGCCTATTAGCTCACACCATGTCTACCCATTTGGAGATGTATATACCTAGCAATGTCTTTTTGATGCAAGGATATGAAAAGCACTGCAATGATGCGACATGGTTTTATATCAGTTGGGTTTCAGTATCATAATGGTGAAATGGTTGTAGTTGGCCCATCTAATCACATGGACAACATTGGATTAATTGTTGATATTTTTCACCCATAGTATTGGACAATACTTATTGAGATTTTTTTATACCGTTTTTTTTATTTATTCCCTTTTTATATTTATACATTCATATATATATATATATATTCATGTTTTATTCAATTATTTTGTTTTGTACATGTGTATATATCTCATGTTTTATAGTTTATTTTGGAAAATATTAGTCCCTAAATTAGTTTCTAAATCTTGAATTCTAGGTGTTATCCCATGGGGATTGAGAATTCCCTTTGAGTATGTGTAAATTCAATTCAGGTACCAGTTTGAGAGGGTATTCAGGTCGGTTTTTACACAATATCCATCTAGATCTCCACAATCTATCTCCCTTCAATCCGACTCCAATCGACCGATTGAATTTATAAATAAAAATCTTTTATTTCCAGATGACGCTCTTCCAATCCATACTCAAAATAGTTAAAATTACAAGTTTTTGTGTGATATTATTTTTCCAATGAGTAATTTTAAATCTATCCATTTATCTTGCCTCAGGTTAAACACTACAATTGCGAAAAAAAAATATTCTTATTTTTATTGGATAATCTACCCAATATCATAACCTTTATTTGTATGATTTTCATCCATATAACACATTAAGATTTTATAGAAGGTATTTTCTTAAATAAATTCAATATATTTGATATCTTACATTTTTTGAAACAAGAATCTTAAAAAAATCTGTGATATAATATTAATTATTAAAATGACATTTTGAATAGTAATGTGATAGTTAGGAAATCAAATATAGCCATTAGTAAAATAACCATATATATGAAATTATAAATACAATTTTGGAATCTCATAAATGAAAACATGATAAAATTATATAATAGAATAAATAAATAAATGTCTAAAAATATTAAATTAAGTGTTGGTATTTTTGGGAAATTTAAATGTCTATTTATGATTTTATAATTAATATAATGATTTAAAAGAAAATTTATTTTCATAAAATGTATTCATATATTCAAATTATAGTTTTTAATAATTATAATAGAATTTAATGAGACATTAATTTAATTGTCAATGTTACATAAAAGATGTTATAATTTTAAAATAAGTATTAGTTAAATTAATGATGATTTTATTTAGAAATTAAATTTCTAATAATTAGAAAATTATTTTCATAAAATGGTTTCCATTTTTTAAATATGCTCGTCAAAAAATTGTCATGGATATTTTTGGGATATTTCCAAAATAGTTAAATTTTTTATGAAAAGTGAAATACAAATAATTTATTGTATTTATAATTTTAAACAAAATACATGAATTTTTGAGTCATGGATGATGTAAAAAATCATTATTTCTTACAAACATGCACTCTTTATTGTAATTAGTCACAATAATTAACATTAATGGTATTCTTGATCCAAACTACTAAACAATTGAATAAAATAATCACAATGACCCCTCTCCTCCAACTCGTAGGATGTGGACGAGCAGTAGGAGAACTCCACCTCAATGTGATTTTGTATTCTAGGAATTCTAACTCATTATGGAATTTCATAACTACATAGGATTCTATCTTCTCCCCACTTTAGGTGGATCTGTGTTAGTGGTTCCCTTCTCACTATTGTCGGTATCTTCTGTATCAAGAGATACACCTGATGCTCCAACATGTAAAGATGCGAGGTAGTTGATAGATTTGGTTTTTCCTCAATTGACCCTAGATACAGGTTTGGTTTCTAGATCTAATGATTCTTCATATCTTTTTGTACTGAGATATATTGATGAAGATTGAATTTGTCGAATGGTTGCAGTAGGGGTGAAGCCTTCTTCATCAAATGCACTATCACAGGATACTTATATGTCTCTTTGAGTAGATTATTCACATGGATATTATGATTATTCAACGAAGAATTTTTCAACTCTAAGGATAATGCTGCGTGGAGCCAGGTTTTTGGATTTTCTAAAGGATTCATGTCATGGTAGAATCTGTTGTAAGGGATCATCAACACATGTTGATGACAACCCTATAGTGTTTGTTGAGATAATGAAATTTAGTAAAACCTATCAGATTACAGACATTTTCTTACCTAAAGGTGAACATCCTATGGAGATTGATGATTTGGTTTATAGGGTCTTAATTTTGTGGGTTTTCTCTATCTAGTAATGTGACCCTCTTGGGTGAGGATATTTTCATTTCAAGTTTCATTTATATTACATGAAGATTCAAGCATGGGGTGTTGGTTCCTTATTATTGAAACCAAGATGGATTCATTTTCATGAATGATATTTGGACTTTAGAGTCTCACGTGAATAAAATTCCTTTTGTCAGGTCTAGTTTCGTCTGCATAGAATCAATTGGGTTCAACAGAATCTGATGATTTTTCATGACATTGGAATGAAATTTGGGAATCCTATCCCGCACAAAAATGACACTAGGATATTATTTTTGGAAATTTTTCTAGGATGTTGGTGGAGATAGATCTTAGTTTCACCCTGATTTACAAGGTAATGCTTCAGAAGCCCTCTAATAACATCCCTATTGATGGTGTTTATGAATAATAATCCAATTTTTACCATGAATTTATGGATTTTGTGAACTCAATGGATCTATATCAGAAAATCGTTTCTTGTTAGGTATGTCAGATGAGAAGTCATACTGCGAATCTATATCAAAGGATGTCAAAAAAGAAATATTCAAACATTACATATTATATTTATCATGATGCATATTTCCTCAATGATCACGTTAACAGAGTGGAAGATGTGATAACTCTTAAATATCATTATTTTAATGGTATGAGGTCGCCCGTTGGGTCTCTACTGAGATAGAATAGTTTCTATCCAAGTGATTTAACTAATTTTAATGTCTCTACTTCTGAAAACAAGTAGAAGTCTTAGGCTGCGCTCTTCTCTGTAGTGGTTAATTTCAATGATGTTGATACATCATGAAAGGGAAAAAGTGATTACTTGAAGCACACTCAACCCCTGATTTCCAGAAGTGAAAATGATCCAGTGGCTGATCATGTGAACGAAGAAGAAATAATAAACATGTTGATCATCGATAATCTTATAAATGAAGGGATACTCTAGGTAACTAAAAGGGTATGAAAATTGTAGAAGTTGATTACCCCAGTCACTTCTAATAGTTTCACTAAATCATCAATATCCATTGCATATAATGAGGGTTTCCAATTTATTTCCTACAAGAGGACATGGTCTCAAGTTAATCCATAATTGGTGGTTGAGGAACCAAGTATAGGTAATCCTGATCCTTCTTTTGATCAAAATTTTTTTTTTCATTAATGTACATGAAACCATTCTGTGTTATTCTAATCCACTACATGAAGAAACAAAACCTCATAATATTATTCATTAGGATGGATCGATAGAGGTAGATGGGATGATAATTTCAAGGGACACCTCTATGGAAAAAATCATGTAGAAGAAAGCATATTGTTATGAATTTGAATGAACAGATGTTGATACCCTACTTGAATGGATTATATCACTTCCTTCAAGGGGAGATATAGTAGTTGGGGGCACATACATGGATGAGACGACTGGAATGGAATTCTAGTGGAAGAATAAAAACTAAGTGTATGATTTTTGAAAAATATATGTTGCTAGATTTAATGATTTGGCCTCATTGCCTTGTTTTCCCATACCCTCTTTTGACCAATTTTTTTTCATAATTTCAATTAATGAGGAATTTCCTCCATACTTTTAAAAAATCATCTACCATCTAACTGTATATACCACCCCTCATGAACCATTCCCCTCCCACCAGCAATGCCTTGAGGCTTGTTGAAATTTTGCAATACACCCTTTCCAGTCCACTCCACCACATACAAGAATTAAATTTATTTCCAAAAGTGAAAATAAAAGAGTCTTAACGAGGTTCTCAAGGTGATGATATTTGAAAGGTAAAATCCCCCTTCTTTCTCTTTTAATTTATTTTCTTTTATTATCCTATCCTCACATACCATATATAGAGTGGAATTGTAACTCAATTATGATATATACAATGGAACATTATTTTTAATGGAATATCTATCATCAAGTATTTTATATTCTTCTATTGATTCTGATATTTAAAACATCATCTGTGAGTTGTCAATTCACTATCTTCATAGATGATGAATTTTTGTTTTCCATTACCACCTATCAGGATAGTCATAAAAACATATTTATGGTTAATACATAATTTAATATCTGTATTAATTTTTTTTTATAATGGAACTATTATATTAACAAAATATTTAAAAAAACGATACTAGTTCATGATGGTTGTAAACCCCATCAAATGAACTAATCATTTTCCATTAATGTTTTATCTAATAAATCAATCTCAGGTCCAAATAAATATAAAATTATATTCAAGAAAATTTAAAATCCTTGATTTATGTTAATAATATTTCATTTAACTTATATATAATTTATCCAATTTGAAAATAACTTCCATAATTACACCCATGTTAACTGATCATGAAAATGTGAAACAAATACTCCTGTAACAATGAAATTAAAAATTATAACTCATAGAAATATCCATTAATGAAAATAATAAAATTATAATCAATCATATTATTTTTTTAATTGGTTATTAATTAAATAATTAATAAATCTAATTTTTTTTCTAGGACATTAAGTATAATTACCGAACACTTTTATACATAAGGTAATCTTTTTTTATCATCTCTCCTTTATATCTATGAGATATATTCCTTATTCACCACTTTATTCTTGTGTGTGGTGTATGTATACTTTCCATTGAAATATAATATCATGTATATACTTATCTTATAGGTATTTAATGTTTAATTTTATGATAATTAGTTTTAAGGGGAAAATGATTATATTTATTACAAAGTTGTATGGGATAGGTAGCTTAACATTGAACCATTGGGTTAAACATCAATTAAATTAATTATGTCATTCTATGGCTATGTGAAAAATAAATTTATATTAACTTATGTCATATTTCTACTTATGTTCTTTGTATTTATAGTGAATAAACATAATCTATTCATTTGCTTGATTATATGATCCTTGTATGGGACATCATCTCAACTTTCTTTCATTGATGCATATTTTTGATTCTGTGCACATATTTTATTTTCTCTATAATATACACTACCACTTTTACTTATGTTCATTTTTCACAAAATATTTCATTAAATTTCCATATTTCTTATATATTGGATATGATTATACTCTCTAAGGCATACCAATTTTTCATATGTTGTTTACATTGATTTTTATGTGATTAATTGCAGAAATATTCATAAATCCATATATTTCAATCTATATGGATATTTTTGTAAAAAAATAATGAATCATTAACTAAATCAATAATTTCAAAATTTTAGGATTGATACAGACATGGACACACAGATGGGTCCCGATTATAGATAGGCCCTCTATGCGTTGGTAGTCTCATGAGAGGATAATGTGGGAAAAATTAAATGGTTTTTTACACATACATATTAAACATTATTTTTTGAAACGTATTGATTGTAATGGTTCCATGATGCATAATATCATGGAATAAAAATTATTAATCTTTTCATTTTTAAGATTTATATCAATATAAACCATGTTAATTTCACTATGATCTTATCCATAGATTCATATTATTCTCATGTTATTGATCGAATCGAAGTTTTTTCTAATAATTTATATTCCCATAATGATTATGAAATATCCTATCATGATCAAAAAGTTATCAATATATTATAATTTAATTTAGTGATATCTACATTTCTATATTGATTATGTTTAATTCATTATTGATTCATGAATACTTCCATTGTATCTAACCCTTAATGAGCATATGAAATCACCCTTTTATTTGTTCTCCTTTCTCTAGGTTATGAAGATAAAATGATTAAATGAGGTCAATGATGAAATTAATTTCCTTTTTTATGTTCAATATTTTATTAGCAATCTAGAAAGGTCAACATTTATGTATCTAGTTATTTAAGGCTACTAAACTGATTGGGTATTTTTTATTTTCTTTTTGTATCTCTTCCAATATAAGAAAGTAAGGCCTTGGCACTAGGATACTAGGGTTTGGGAAATTATAATTAGTATCACATCTAGGTTTAGAGGAAACCTCAAGAACTATGATAATTCCTTATCGTATTTACAAAAACATTCCTTGAGAAGAAGTTTCATTTTGAGGCTCAAATGTCATGATAATTTTGGGATAACTCATTGTATACCCTTAATTAGAGGTGGATCCTAATTGATTGAAATGAATCAATACCCATGAACAGTATAGGGATTTCACCATAGAATATGTTTATATATTTAGTGATGGTGTTGAGAATATCATGACCATATTAAGACATATTTCTCAGGTTATGATGAATATACATACAACACCAATGCAATATTGTTTCATATTATAGATTACATTATTTATAGTGGGAATACTAATCCATTCGTATTTGAGAAATGGATCAAGTCCCTTGAAAATATATTTTTGGAAATGGGATGTGATGAAAGGGAAAAAGTATTACTAGTGTTATATTACCTCAACAGGCATGCTGATCAATGGTGGTCATTGATCCATAAAATAAAGGAGGAAGATTAAATAGAAGACATGGAAAATATAACACTTAAAGAAGCCTTTTTTTATAAATACTTTCCCCATATTAAATGACCGTAAATGGTAATAAAATTTCATAGATTAAAGAAAAAGGAAGAATATAGTATTAAAAAGTATGTAGTACTTCACAAGACATGACCATTTGAAATTGATTTTATTTTTTATATAAAAAAAACCATTGATAATTTCTTTGATGGAGTTAATGCAACTCTTAACAAAGGAACTTGGTTGTTTCCATTTTCATCATATGATTAAAAGTACAATATGAAATCAAAAAAGAATTCATTTTATATATCTTATTATTTAAATGGAAATAAGGAGAAGAATAGTTTGGATGAGAACCATGATAAGTTATAGAACCAAAGAAGAACAAATGAATGATGTGTTTTCAATATTAAAAAAATTGTTTGGTAAAGAATATGGGATAATGATTAAGCGGAAAAATAGTATATTATATATTCATAGACATGGTCCATTTGTCACATGAGATAAAGGGGAAAATAACTAATGGTATAAAGTTATTCAACTGCAAATAAATGGGTGAATTATTCAAACCAATTTCCCAAAAATCATGTAAGGCTACAATAGATTATTCCAAGTGGAGATCACCATGATTAAGTGAAAACTAAATTAGAGGTATAATTACATAATGATGTTGTAGTGGGTACATTAATCCTATATACAAATTTATCCAATTATTTATTTTATTTTTGTATAATCAAAATCCTTTATATCTACGCAATTATCCAAGAAAATTAGATATTTCCATTTTGATTTAACAAGGAAGTTATCATTCAAAACTCATAAGGGAAATCTCATAGCAACAAATTTGTGTTGGGATGTACCCATTATGGCGTGAATATATGATTTATTCGTAGATTATAACATTATAACTTAGTTTTAATTTGATATAATCCATGGTATGGAATGACATTCAAAATATGATGATAATGTTTTTGAGGAAGATGTATAATTCCTTATCATTAGAGAATACAATTCGTCATTATTCTCTTATCTAGATTCTCCCCTGTTGAACTACTAAATTAAATTCAATGGAATGAAGATAAAACAACTTCTATATGAAATAATTAATCTTCGATTTGAAGATATACCTATTGTATAAGAATACATGAATATATTTCCTGATAAATTGCATAGAGGCAACAGAGTGCCTGATGTTGAGTTTTCCACTGATTTAATCACTAATGAAATAATAATTTTAAAGAATCCCTATAGAATGGACATTGTAGAATCGGTGAAATTGATAAAAATACTAAAAGAGTTATGTAATATAATATTTATTCACATTAGTGTTTCTCCATGGGGATCCCCAATTCTCCTTGTTATGAATAATGAATTATCAATGAGATTGTGCAATGATTGTAGAGAAATTCTTTAAATTAAGATAAATAACAATTATCCACTACCTCATGTTTATGATTTATTTGGTCAAATTCACGGATCTCAATATTTTTTCGATGATTTGACTTTGATATAATTATCATAAATTGTAGGTAATGAAATAATACATTCAGAATACATCTTTTCAAATAAGGTATTGTCATTAAATGTTTATAGTAATTCTATTTGGATTGACTAATTCACCATTGATTTTTATGGATTTGATGAAATAATATTTGAAAGAGATATTAATGTTTTTTGTGGTATTAATTGATTATATTATGGTATATTCTAAATCATATTAGGACTAGAAGAATACTATAAATATTATTCATCAGACTCTCTAGAGTAAAGGGTTATATGGTAAATTGAGCATGTTTTAATTATAGGTTGAGGAAATCTATTTTTTTGGAATTTTAGTTTTTAAAGATGGAATTTAATTTGATACTATAAAGATAAATAATGTCTATTAAGGGTCTATTAAAATGATTATAACATAGGTACATTGTTTTATAGGTTTAACGCATTAAATATTTTTTTATTCAGAATTATCCCAATTGGATAACTAGCTAACCATGATTACATTTAAAGGGGTTCTGTTTGCATGGAAAAAAGAATGTGTAGAATGTTTTTATGAATTGAAGAGAATATTATTAAATCATACTATTTTGAATTTACATTATTAAATTATGGGTTTTTTATTTATAGTGATGCGTTAAATAAATGACTTGGTTGTGTCCATATGAAACCTGATAAATTTATTACATATTCTTTAATGCAGTTGAAGATTCATGAAAAATATTTCTAACTCATGATCTTTAGTTATAAACCGTGATATTTTATCTAATTTTATAGAGACACAATTAATATGGTGAAATATTTTATATATATATGCATAAAAAGAGTTTGAAATACAAATTTATATAGAAATAACCCATAATGAGGAAATAACAATGGTTCCAGCTACTCATAGATTATGATTTATCTATACACTACCAAACATTAAAAGAAAATAAGGTAGGTGATGCATTGAGTAGCAAAGATCACGATGTTCTGACCATGATGAGGATCGATAGTGATAAAATGGTCATGGACTTAGATAATGATGACATGGGAATTTTTAGGGAATTAAAAACATAATTAATTTTTTCAAATGAATAATAAATCATTTTTAATTATGAAGATAAAATGTTATCAATATGTTGATGATATTTTTTAATGGAATGTTAATGCTGTTAAACATGGAAAATTATAATACTTCATGTATGAGTTTGAAAATATAAAATTAGGAAAGATGTGATGTGTTCCATCAATACCTTGGATAGAAATCAATCTATTAGACGATCCTCATAAATAAAAGTTCCCTACACATCAATTTAGTACCAAGATGTATTGAGATATGAAGAAACATTTTTTGGTTGGATAATATGATTTGAGAAATTACTGACTATATGGAAAGAGGTTGTGTTATTAAAAAGTGAAGGCTAAGAGAAATCATGCTAAAGGATTCATGAAACCTCTATATATTCCTATGTTAATGTGGTACACCATTACTATGGGATACATCACATGTATACCAAAAACACGTATAAGGAATGGTGCGATATGGGATGTTGTTGATTGTCATAAAAAGTAAGCACATATTATTTCAATAAAAGAATATTTACTCTTGGGTTCAAAGAAGGACATCATATTAATGAATTTATAAGAATTGATGATGGACATCTATTGATTTGGTCTGATCAAGATCTTTGTTTACATAAAATGTTTGGAAGAGTCTTCATAAGTAACTAGATACTGAACTTCATTAAAGCATCACCTAACATCTTGAAACCCACAAACAATATGAAATGTCTTTTTGAACATTTAAAGACATGTTGAAATAATTATCACTTGAAATTTTAGGTATGTGGGATCAGTATCAACGTTTTTAGATTCTTTTTACAATAATTTTTTGAATTTGAGTATTCAAATAGATCTACGTGAAGAATTATATGGAATGATATGTCATACACCAACTTGTTGGGATGAAAATTGTAAAAGGAAACTTATATGATATTAAAATATTATAGAACAAATGAAAAAGGTAAATACTTGTTAGACTCTTTTTACTGAATATCAATGTAGGAAAAACAAGTATATAGAAAAATAGATATAAGATGTTGTAATCCAAGTGGCATATCATGTCTTTCTGAAAGTATCTCAATTTAATGGTGTCATATATTTCAGAAGGAATGGAACACTATGTCCTATGTATTTCATTTTATTCAAAATTATAGAAAGAATTGGAGTAGTAGATTACCGATTAGAAATTCCATAACGTCTCTCTAAAGGTCATGATTTGTTCCACATATCATTGTTAAATATGTACAAGCATTACCAAATTCATGTTGACACATACGATGAAATATAATTGGTACTTTATTTGTCTTACTGCTAAGAACCAATAGAGATTCTTAACACTAGAGATAATGTATTAATAATTCATATGACATGATTTCTACAGTTTGTTTGGAGAAACCATTAAATGGAAGAACTAACTGGGATACATGTTAATATTATAAATAAGTACCACCCTTATCATTTTAGAAGGAAATACTCATAAAATTTTTAAGTTAGAAATATTTTGAAGGAGGGAATAATATAACTCCCCAGGATTTTACATTATGTATCTTCTAAAATAAATTCTATTTATTAAATTGCTTTCATTGTATAAAACACCTAGATTAAATAAACCATTATATACAATTAAATATTAAAATGAAAGTTGGAATAATAATGTGACTGTTAGGAATAGTAAAATAGACATTATAATAAAAAATTCACTTAGGATTTTTAAATTAAAATTTACGTATCTTATAAATTAAAATAAGATATATTATTATCTATGAATAAGTTAATTATTTTTTTAAATATTTTAAATTATTTTTTCGTATTTTTGTTGAAAGTACATATTTATTAAAAATATAATAATTAATATAATAATTTAAATTATTTTTTTTACAATTAAATAATTTTTAGTTGTCTTATTGTTATAATATAACTTAATGAGACCATAAATAATTTTTCAAAGTGTTACATGATTAGTTATAATTTAAATTTTTTTTCTTGAATAATTGATGAATTTTATTATAAATTAAATTTCACATCTTAACAAAAAAAATATCATGAAATTGTGAAAATTTTGAAAATTTACATGTCAAAAAATGGTTAGGCTGAATTTTTGGTATTTTTCTAAAACAGATGATTTTTTTGTGAATGGTGAAGTAATGTAATTTATGGTACCTAATATTTTAAGAAAATGAATAATTTTTTTTATATAGATGATATAATAAACAATTAGTTTGGAATAACATGGACTATTTACTGTACATAGTTATAGTAATCATCCCTATTGATAATCATTGAGTCAAAATAATAAAAAAAAATGAATAAGATAATCAAAAATATGTCTCTCCCCCACTATAAATACAACCCCTCACCCCTCCTTCTTCTCACACATTATAACCCTTGAATATTGTCTAAATTATAGTTAAATACCTTACCAATTTTCTTCCCAACGTACAATAACTTCTAGTATTAGAAAAAGACCAAATACAATTGTCATAATAAGGTTTCTCTAGGATATGATATTTTTGAGGTAAAATCATTATTATTTCCCTTGTAATTTATTTTCTTTTCGTATCCTCTCCTTACCTCCCCTATCCAAATTGGAATGATAAATCCATTATGAGATATATTCTAAATTTCAATTTTTTAATGGAATATACATAATCAAATTTCTTATCCTATCCTTTTAATTCTAAAACTGAAAACATTTCTTATGAGGTGTTGATTCACCACTTTCATGGATGATGAGTATTTTTCATTACTACGTTCAAGGATGGAAATAAAAAAAATTAATCATTAAAAAAATTATAATATTTATATCAAAGATTATTTACTATTATAGAACAAGTATATAAACATAATATTTAAAAAAAACAAAATCTTGTGATGGTTGTAAAAACGGCCAAAATAAACTAATCATTTTTCATTAATGATTTTTCTAATGATTAGTCATCATATAAACAAAAACATAATATATTGGAACCATTAAAATACATGTATAATATTAATTAAATTTAATTACACATCAAAATAATTCTTTAATTTTGAAAAGGTCTTTAATTATTATACACAAACGAACCAATAATGAAACCATGAAATGAATGCTCCCAAAATAGTGAAAATAAACAATATAACTCTTCTGAATGATAATAAATGAACCTAATAAATTTATAAAAAAAAACTATTTCTGACACATTGTGGAGTATATAATTAATAATTGAATTTTTTTCTATGATATTATGTAGAAGTTTATAATGATTTCTGGCTTAAGTTAAGGGGTTTTCTCATCCTTGTTTTACTTAAGTGAGATAAATGACATATTCAAGACATACTTATTTTTTTGTTGTGTATGTATAATTAATCTTGAAATATAATATCAAAAATCTCTTTGTCTTCATTGTATGAAATTTTTTATTTTATGAGAATTGATTTTATGGGGTATACCATTCCACTGATTACAAAGAGGTGATGAATTTCTTAATACAATTTTCATTCATTAGTTTAAACTAATATTTAATAAATTATTTCATTCTAATATAATGTGTAAAATTAATTTTTGTTATATTCTGTTGTATTAACATTTTTTAATGTTGATTAATAGTGAATAGACACATTAAATGGCTCGTCTCAATATTTTTTCATTGATGCAAATTAATCATGTAATACAACTCTTTTAATTTCAATGGTGTATATACTACCCCATTTTATTATGATCATTAATAACTAATTATTTAATTAAATATAAATATTTATTATATCATGTTTATTATTATTTCATAATCTATACAATATTATAAAATATCCTCCACCAACAGTCTGAAAACATAGGTATAGGTCTCCAAACCATCGGTATAGGTCCAGTTTGTAGTAGTGATTTACAAAATTTTCATATGTGGTTTACTTTTAATGTAACATGATTAATATAGTAAATAAATTTAAATAAACATATTTTAGTCAAAATAGATATTTGGTGTCAATTAATATTGATTCATGAATTAAATCGATAATTTTGATATTTTAGGAATTCTTTGTACAAGTATATATATGTGGGCCCTGGTTACTGATATCCCTATGATGCATCGATAGTATCATGATATGACAATGTTTTAATAATTAAATGGGTTTATTTGATAAATGTTGATCCATATCCTTACATGTCTGGATGGTAAGGTTACCATGATGCTTGACATCCTAAAATCCAAATTATTTAACATTTACATTATTAATATTTCAGTCATAATTATCCATGATATTATTACTATGATATTATCCATGGATTCATATTTTTCTCATGATATTGACGAAATAAAGTTTATTTGTAATCATTTAAATTTCCAAAATGATTATTCCTTATTCGCTCATGAATGAAATTATTTTCTTTAAAAGGAATGTATTTCAGTGTTATATACCATTCCATATGGATTATGTTTGATTTATTTTTGATTCCATAAATATTACATTTTATTAAACTCTTACTAAGCAGCTGATATCACCCTTTGATTTATTCTACATTCCATAGGTTATGATGATTAAATGATTGTATGAGTTCAATGATGAAATTACATTCCTTTGTTAAGTTTTATATTTGATTATAAATTTTATAACGGTATTATGTATGTATCTAGTTCTTCAAAACTATTAAAGTGATAGGTCTTTTAGAATCTCAATCTTGTATCTATGACAGTGTAATAATGTAAATAATTAGCTTCAGACTACAAGAGTTAGGGTCATTATGAACCATTTGATAGATCTTTGACTAGTCATATGTGCCTTAAATACCCATTTTGCTGGTTCAATCATAATCATATATGTAGAAATAACCTAGGATGTTCATATTGAACATTGGATAAATTAACAAAATGGTTAACTTGTTGAATCATCTATATTATTGAAACATATTTTTTTCTCTTTCTGATACTCTTCCCCTCTAAAAACTATTTAATTTTAGATTCTTTGTATAGTAATTATTTGAACATAATATTTATACAAACTGCCTGATTGGAAGTCTCTTCTACCACTATATTGTAATCTAAATCAATTTAATAACTAATAAAATTGTTAAAAATTAGAAATAAATCCACTAAAAATGACTATCTATATATTAATATTTACTTAATAAATTATCATTATTTCATTTTCTGTTTAAAACATATCTACTTCCTATGATACAAAAGAATCACCTTCTTACTACAACACAAACATCAATTTTCCCATGTAATTCTATATATTCCCATAGGAAACTTCTAACATTTTGTGAAAACTCACCTATGATCTCTTTTGGAGAGCCTATGAATAATTACAATGTACTGGGTCCATCTTATACATCATGTATACTTTTTTGGTGACATTAGCACCAGTTCATCCAGTTTAACTATAGAAAATCTCTCCCCTTAGGAGAAAGGGTAAAAACATAGAAACAACTATTATCCAATCACCAATGTCCCATAAACATTATCCAGTAACACCAATAACCCATTGTAACAAAGTGTACATCTTCATCAGGATCCTCATAACCTTTTGATTTTGGGCCTATGAGAATGTAATAACATCATATATATTGTGAAATGTTTCATGACATGGTTATGTAAACTTCTTTAACCTATTATAGCTCTTCCTAATAATAAATTTATTAACAAATTTGGAAACTAATTTTCACCAATTTAAAAAAATATTGAACAAAAAATTATGTTGAAAAAAATAAAAAAAAACTTTTACAAAAACAACCCAATGGATATTTAAATAGAATATATAATAAATATATATGGATATAAATCCTTATGCATGGTTACTCCCAACAATAAATGACTATAACAAAATGATGATATCTATTAATAAATCTTCTGAATGAAGGAGGGAAGTAAGTGAGATAAAGATGAGATAAAATGGCACAATCCCTTTATATATATCATTACACGACTTTTAATAATAACAATTATTAATTACAACACAAAGACCATGACTCAAGGTGTCTTTTAGGGGATATGATCCTAATACGTCCAATTTAGGCAAAAATAAAACTTCTTTATTTTATTAAAATAATAGAAATCTTAAATAATTTGAATCTCATAAAACAACATATGATAAACTAGAAAATATATAGAAAACAATGTGACCCAACTTTTCAAGTAATGAAAGAAAATAATTAGGAAACATAACATGTTAGTAAATGATATAACATTATATCCTAAGAAAGATGGAAAATAAGTAATTAAACAGTAAAATAATATAAAAAATATATAATCATAATATTACAACAACATATGAAATGTGGCAGAAAAATAATGATGATATAAAAATAATTTATGGTAACTTCTATGATAACATCACATGGTGGAAAAAGTACCATAGTATATTAGGTTCACTCCCTAATCCCACACTTGACATATCACAGGACTACAAAATTAACATATACATTGTGGGGATATATAATTTTCTGTCCACTAGTTCTGATTAATTTAATGTAGATGTATATATATTCTATATAAAGAAATTAATAAAATAGAGAATTATAGGAATTACCCATGAAAAGAAATTATGACACATAATCATCCCTCATATCATAATCAAGGAAATTTCATATTGATAAAATTGAGAAATGAGAATAAATAATGTTTTACCCAATATAATTTAGTTACATTTTGAATGGAATATATTTATGATACATATATACATATTTTATAATCATTCTATAACATTAACGGTTTTTTATGAATAAAAATAGCTTTAAATATATTTGAAAAAATACTATTGAAAAAAATAACCACCCCACATTGAAAATAACTTCTAAAAAACTAAATATCATAATATATTATTTGAGTAATATTCCTTTAAATATACATTAATTATAATAATGTAATAATAAAGGAAAATAATTTCAATTATGATGGAAAATTTCATTCCTTAAACACATGTTAAAAAAGATTACTTTCAAATTTTTTCTAAAAGCTAAAAAGTAAATTATTAAATAATTGATAGGAAGTTAAATTTTAAAAAGTATTTTAAAATGTAAATTATGGGTGAAAATTTATTTTAATAATCACAGGATAACAAAATATTGAAATTTGAAATCATTTTTTGAAAATATGGAGAAAATTAATGTGAAGCATACACCTTTACTGCTTTAGTAAAATTTGAATAATTATTACTTTATATGAAGGAGATGAATTTTAAATTAAAATATGATGATATATGATTTTTTTCTTAATATAAAATATACTAGTTCACTATATAAAACATTAAAATAAAATTAGTTTCATAAATTAACAACTATCTTAATGATTGATTTTCTCATATGAAACCCTTACATTGATCCTGAATCGTTACACATGTTAATTGAATTTTAAAAAAACAGACATAAGTAAATTATTTACACCAATAATAATATTTTTCATGTTTATTATTTAATTTATTTTATTTTAATCATATAATAATAAATTAGATAACCAATTAATGTCACGTCATATGTTTTAATGAAAAATGTTGCATATTTCCATAATTAATTTTTTATTTTACAATGGTCAAATAGATTGTTATATAATCATCTCCATAATGGTAATAATGAAATAATTATAATATATATATATATATATAATTTATACTTTTAAATAAAACCATGAATCATGGTTATGAAAATTTATCTATGTTATAATCATAGATATGATAGGTTGTATGTATACGAGAGTATTATTTCAATTTTTCAATGATCATGATAAAATGAAGTTAAGTATTATTTTACTATTATTAATGATAATTATTTATTAAAAATGATACCATATATTTAAATAACTTTACAATTTTCATCTTTATAATGTGTTAATAATAACGAATGACAGCTCATTGAGAGACCATAGTCCACCGTACACATGAACGATGTTACCATTCATTCATTGGATGGAATAGTAAAAAATTATGTGAAATATTTTTTTTAAGAGTGTATAATATTTCATTAATATCTTATAAAAACATCAAATTTGTCATTATTACATTAAATTTAATGTGTTTGTAAAAAATAACTCATATCACTTCATGAGGTGGTAGTCCATAGTACACATGATCAACCTTATCATATCATATATAGAATGAAAATTATGAAGGGGTTTGTGATATTATAATTATAATGGCATAATAATATCAAAAATATAACATTTAAAAATTAATCACATAATTATAACTATAAGTAATAAGTGGTGATGTAAAACGAATTATATGAGTTCGCGATGCAGTGTTCCTTCATACACACAATCAACGATTTAAGTTCTCAATTGAGGGAGGAGAAGATGGGTTAAGGTTATGAAATTTACAAAACACATCTCATTAAATTTAATACATAGAGGGATTTATCATAATTTTATTTACTAATATTATAATGAGGTGGTTGAGGAAATATAATAATATGAACATCTATGGGCATTACCTCTTCTTAGAAAAAATTCTTTCGGTTTTCCCCATTATCATTTTTATGGTGGATTTATGGTACATACAAGGAATATTTTATGTGTAAATGTAATTATGGATGTTATTTCATATTTTTTTGGTCGAAGAAGTTTGTTTTTTATTTGTAATGAGGTGAGTATAGGTGGTTGACATTTATATGTAAGAGACAAGACATAGATTGAATTTTTGACAAGAATGAATTACACCCATATTTTTCACAATATATAAGTCTAAAAAATAGAATATTTGAAAACCATTTAAGAGATACTATCTAATTATAACGACACAATAAGAAATTGAATGTGTTTGGATAATTTTCATCCCTCGCCATTTAGTTTAACCCCCGGTAAACATGTTTCTACCATAAAATCGTGTTAATAAGTTTTACAGTTATTTATATCCTCAATAGTAAAAAATTAGTTTAAAAATATTAGATAATATAAATGAGAATGATTATAAATATGGACTCAATTATTTTCAAAAACAATTCCCAAAAATTTATTAATTTAATATATAATTAATCCCAAAGATATGTCGAAAACCCAATTTTTTATAATTGAATTTTATAGAAAATATGATCTCATATTAAATATATGAAAAGTAATCATATTTAAATGAATTTAAATTAATAATTATAAATATGAAATATAAAATTTTTATTTAAATATTTCTTCATTAGGATTAATTTTAAGTAATTAAAACGAAGGAATATTAATCACTTTCAATCTTTTTAAAAAAATACTGTTATAAACTTGAAAATAAACTAATACTAAAATATAGTATAAAAATGATTTTAATGTAATTAATTGGATATAATATGAATAATTAATACTTTTGTTAATTTTAGATTAGATTAAAATAAAAATGGGAATTAATTTATTATTAACAAAAATAAATATTATTGAAATTAATATTTTTTTATCTTTTCACTAAAAAATAGTAAATATGATAAATTTTAAAATTTCACCGTATATTAATTTTGATATTTGGACTTCCAAAAGTAAATAAATTTTATCAAAAACATTTTTTCTAAATGTTTAATAATAGTTATATTGTATTCTTATATAGAGAAGTAAATATCATTTTTTTATGAAAACATATTTTTGATAAATAAAATGACTTATTAAAGGAGAACAATTAGTTAATTGAAAATTTTAAATAAATTAATATTGGGATGTTAAATTATATACCTTTCATAAATAATTAATCAAATTCATATTGTCCAATTTAATATCTATGTTATACTGGTCTTTTTTAAATAATAATTTTAATAGGATATCACTATTCGTTGAAAATCAGTGTTGCATGTTATGGAAGATATTAATGAAATTTGATTTATTTTTAGAAAATAACATAATGTCTCACAGTGTCACATTATCAACTATTCTTGATTATTCATTTCACAAACTCTATTGAACACAATTTTATTCTCTTAAAAATCTGATAGTGATAAATTCTACCCCCTTAAATAAAATCTTTCCACAGAATTTTATCATGATACTGAAAATTAAGCGCAAGAAATTAAAATATATATTTATTCTAAACCCATATTAAAAAAATTTAAAAAACCTAATTTTTGACAATTGAAAATGGGAATTATGAATTTCATCATGAATATAACCCATTAGGTTTCCATATATGAGATCATTGCAAGAATGGAAATAAATAGACATGGTAGAAAAGTGTAAATAATAATGGGGACTCATAAAAATCATTTAATATATGGATGTGAATGATCAATATAAATTTATAAACCTGAAATATTTATTTTTGGAGTTAAATAATTGTTTTTCCTCTGATATGAATATAATAGGATAATGTTTTTTTAAGATCAATTTCATAGAGTTGAGGAATAATTTTACAATCTATACTATTAATATATAAAAATATACTTAATTGATAATTATAATTTCATAATTATTCAATTTCCACAAAAAACATGAATGTTATTAAAAATATGTGTATTTAAGATTAATTTTTTATATTCCTATTGTAGTATATAAAATTTAAATAGATCACATAATCCCTAAAATAATAAAAAACTAGTTATACTATCTTTACTGAATGCAATTTGGTTTTAAAAAGTTGTCCAATATAATACATCAATCACTAATACCACAATAGTAAGTCCAAAAGTTCAACATAGATTATTTTATAAGTGTCTGTCCTTAAAAACATTCATTAGAGATATCTATAAACATCATATTATTCTTCCAAAATAATCTTTTACATTAAACCAAAATGTTTTTAGATAATAAAATGTCTCCCAAATTATCAATAGTGACCTCGAAATTAAAATTACAAAAAAACACTAAATTTTTATCTATAATATTGGAAATATGATAAAACATTAACTCACAAAAATATTATGTAATGAATAAATTTTATGTTATCATAACATGAAGACATATATGCCTTTATAATTCATACAATCCTTATAAATTTCATTTTTTTTATAACTAAAATACAATTGGTAAAAATATTCATATAACATAATTATTAAAACTAAATACATATATACTGTAAGAATTTTACTTTAATGGTTTTTTATAACATATCCCTTCATTTTCCCAGGGGGTAACCCTTAATTTTGGATATTTAATAGTATAATTCCAAAATACCCCACATGTAATACATCGAACTCCTTGATAATTCATTTCTATATGACATCCACTTACACATAGAAAACATATTCAACTATATTTTAGATGTTATTATATGTTATTATTTCCACATTTTTGAAATTATGGAATCTTGATATTATTAACAATATGATCCTTACTAAAAAACATTCCTAAAAGTATATTTTCCTATTTTTTGACTTGTTACAAATCTCAACAAAGATCATTTTGTTAATCATATACTTCAATATCTGATTATTCATAATAAAATTATATATCTCTCTAGTTATTAGGATGTTATATTTCTCATAATCAAAAAAGATTCTATAAAAATCATTTTTAATTTTATTCCTCTGGCTTCCATCCATTTACTGTAACAAAAAAGAATAGTATGAGAAATAATAATTATAGTGGGAAACCACATAATCATAAAATATCATTTTAAAGATATCCAAAAAATAAAAATTATTTTAAAAATACGATAAAATTGGTTTATCCTTTGTTATGTATGTTCATCATCTATCCAAATCCTTCCCTATTATTTTTAAAGAGTATGTTAATTTTTAATTAATATCCCTTGGGAGTGTCAAACCAGGTGCAGAGTAAGACCCATTTTCTATAAAAGGTACAACATGAGTCAATCCTGAAATGAATTTTTCGAAGATATTATCTCTATGTACATATATTATAGAACCATCACCACTATTAATATCTATACATTGATGTAAAATCTCAAAAACCACTCATTCTATATTTTACTAAGATACAATGACATTTTTAAATATTTTTTTACTTTAGTTAGATTTACATAGAGGGTTCACACTATTTTTTTACCATCCTAGTTTTTAAAGGCTATCTAAAATATTTCTATGTTACTAAATATATATACCCAATCCATTTAAATATATCATTACTTGATTTATAATAGATACAACTATTAATTACATCCCAAAGAATATGAGGCCAAATTTATTTTTAAGACTAGGTTTATTGGACAAAAAAGAGGATAAAATATAAATTCAGGATTTTATAATCCATTTGGAGATCATAAATAATTTTTAGATTCTAAAAATACATTGGATAACCCCAGGAATATATTGAAAAATGGGTGAGATAAAAATAAAATAAAGGAAATAAAAATGATAAGGAAAAATAACATGTTATTTAAAGGAATAAATTGATATCCTAAAATAGAAGGTATATTAGTAATGAAAAAAATACATACATAAATAATATGGTATTAGAATATAATGGATTAATTGGATATTTTTAAGTAATATTAAACTAGACATAAACATATATCAAGGATAAATAACAAAAAAAACATCAAAACTATGATAGAGTCCCATAATTTATTAGGTTCACTCAAAAATCCCACACATGATGTATATTGAGACTAGAAGATTACCCAATTCAATGGTGGTATATATAATTATTGTACCTTGTTTCATATTCCTTTCATGTAAATGTATATGTTTTACACTTAATGAAATTATTCCTAAGGCAAAAAAATTAGAATTACCCATTATAATGAAATGGGTTACATAATATTTATTTATATCATAATGAAGGAAATTTCATAATAAATTAATTTGATAAAAGAACATAAAATATGTATTAACCCATCAAATTATGGTATAGTGAGAAAGGAATATATTTATGAGACATATATACATATTTTATAAGATTTATATAACGATAAAGGGTTTGGTTTTTGATGAAAAAAATATATTTATAAATATTTGAAAATAGTTTATGGAGGAATAAAAACATGCCCCTTTGAAAATAAATTTTGAAAAACTAAAATTCAAAACATAAATCGGGAACGATTATCTATTAAAATATCCTTGTAAACATATAAAATATATTATATTAAAATATTGTATAGGATGGTAGAAAGTACCTATAATCTGTATATATAAAAATGAAGACTCCATTCATATATTCAGTAAAAGCTAAAATGTAAACTATTCAAGAAAATTAAAGGAAGATTACATTTTGTAAATTAGTTAAAAGAAAAACAAGGTTAAAAATTACTTTTAAAAATCATATTATAATATTAAAAAATTTAATGCATTATTAAAAATCTTTTATTTTTATGGTTTTCAAACGAAGTGAGAAATGAGGTTGCATTTTCAAAAAAAATTTATAAATTATTTTAATTACCAAGGAGTGGAAAATGGTACATTTACATGAAACTGTCAAAAAATACTAGAGGGGAATAAAATTAGTTATTTTTATTATAATGTGATCAAATAATTTCCAGCAATGTAAAATCAAGCATAAAAATCTGAATAAAATATTATTGAAACATAAACACTTACCGCTTTAGTAACATAAGAATATTTATTTCCATAGATGAAGGATATAAACAGTAAAATTAAATATCATGAATTATAAATAAATAATTATATAATATTTATATATATGTTTATTATATAAACCATTGAAATAAATTAGTTAAATAATAGAGCATGTGTCTCAATTAAGAATTTTTTGGGATAAAACCCATACCTCGAGCCCAAATCGTCATATGAGTTCCTTATCATTCTAAATAATAAACATAAGTTAATTATTTATATAAATTTCTAGTTTTTATAATATTATTTTATTTTTTATAGTGTTATATTTAATTACATGAAAAATTAATCTGATTTCATAAATTATTAGGATTAACACATAATTTTTCTAAAATTACTTTGGTAATTTGACTAAGTTCAAATAAATTTTGTGAAATCTAATCAAAAATTGTAATAATGACATAAATATAATTTTTATATAAAAATTATAATTTTAAATCAATCTTGTTATATTATTATTAAAAATTGGTCTATGTATAATACCCCCAATTTCTGGTTTTAACCCTTACATGATTATTTTATTATTTTAAATTGTAAGGGGTGGATGAGAGAGTTGGGAGAAAATTGTAAGTGTTTTGGGGATAAATGGATTTCACATTGGCAGCGCACAGTTGTCCTAATCGTGCTGCCAAACAATGCTTAGTGGTCATCTTGAGGTTATAGCTCTAGCATGGTTGGAGCACAGTTTTGGGAGATCGTGTAAGGGGAGGTCATGAGGGTAGTGGCTACCACACGGTTAGCACATGGTGTTTCTTAACCTTGCAGCCAAACCATGCACAGAGTCAAATCTAGATCCTTAAAAATATGAACTCACTCATTTTTTCCATAACTCTGTCATTTTTACCCTAAATGATGTTAATTCAAGATTACTATCCATTGAGGTTAAGATAACCTCTTCCAAGAATTTTGGAGTCGATCTAAAGGCTTACCTTGGTGAATCGAAGCTGGATTCTTTAGGTATGTTATTGTTCTTCTTCATTCATGATCAGTTTCATAGATCAATATAGATCTACTTCTACAATTATTTTGGTTTCTAAGATCTACTTCCATTAGGGTTAGATCTATGTTGGTGGATGCCAAATATTATGATATTTGGTCTTGATCGTTGTTGTAGAAGATATCTAAGGAATATTCGTAGAGAATAAACCCGATTTACTAAAGCATTATTTGTTCTTTGTCTAGTTTCATCCAAATAATTAAGGTAGGAGGCTTCAATCTCAAATCCACTTTGTAGATCTAATTGAAATGATTTCAAATTGAATGTATTATGATGAATTGATAATGATTTGGTTGTTGAAAACATTCTGGAAAGCTTCTTGTGTGATTGTTTTGAAATTTCAAAAATTAAGGATTTTGAATGAGTGCTTTGGTTCATGGTTTTAAAATTTGATTTCTTAAAAGGAGATTTTTCTTGAATGTTGGAACACTAATTGGATTAGATTTTTTCAATGAATGGAAATGTTTTATAGAAATGAAATGTTTCTTTGAAATTTTTTTCCTTTATTTATCAATAAAAGAACTATTTTATTGGTCTGGTTTATTATAGTAATGGAAATATTTGTCCTATATGGTGTTGGTGTGAGTTCATGCTTAACAGGACCAAAATAGGGGATGAGTACCATCGGGGTACAAGTTACATGACCTTGGATTGGGGGACTATGTCATTGGGACACAAGGTAATTGGATGAGAGACCTCGCATGAGTATTGAACTGTCAAATAAATCATTCATGTGTTGGTGTGATGTGAACTATGGAATGGGTATACCATATGATAATAAGAATTGGTTTTATGCTTTTATTAGTTATTTCCATGAAAATAAATTTCTGTAAATTGGTTTCATTTACCTTTGTTTTCACATGGTTGTGATTGGTTTTCAAACTTGTTTGTATTTAGTTATAAACTATTTTGGTAAATTCTTTAATATAAACCATTTTATACAATGTTATAATAATTATAACCAAGTGAAGTGAGTAGGGAATTCATTCGGGAAAATCTACTGATTATTATACTCACCCCTGCTTTGTTACTTTGGTTCTTTTGCAGATGTTATCTTCCGGGACAAGGGACAAGGTAACGTTTCACATGTTTTTAGCACTACCTCAAGATGCTTGGGGTTTTCAGTGATTATGGAGAATAGAGCATGTGGATCTTGGAGTCTTATGGTTTAGTGAGTGTATTTATTAGTTTTTCTTCTATTTAGATTGATACTTGTTTGGTCTTCCATTGTTTCAGACATTGATTTGGTTTTGAGATACATGATGTTTTTTAGTGGTCTTCCTTTTTTTCATGCATCATATAGTGAATGGTAGGGTTATGGTGGTTGGTTTATTAGTTTATTTCATAAAGGTTAAATTATCTCCACATGTATTTAGAACCCTTTACATTTATTTCCATCATTTTTCACCATGGGGATGTCACTTATGTCCTACTAATGAATCATTGTACTCTCAATACAATGAGAATTGAAAGTTCATTACAAATGTTATCAGTATGGGCCTTCTTTGTGGATAAAATGTCCATCAATGTTATTAGTAATGGAGTTGTAATTCAATATTTTGTATTCTTGGGGTTGGAATCTTCGAAAGGAGAAGGATTTTAGGAACATCTGATTTATAGCATAATGGACATAGCAATCCATTTTAAGTTAAACATACAATAACTAGTGAGTTGGGTGCATTAGTATTTGGAGACAGTTCCATGATTTGGAAATCTCATTTTCATGGGATTATAAAATGAGATGATCATGAAATGAATTGTATAGGAAGCAATTCCAAATAGAATCTAACATTTCATTATTGGTAATGATTTATTATTTTTAGTAAAGGTGTAAATTTTTTAAAATTGGATTTTTTGTCAAATGAAATATTTTGAAAATTTTATATTTGGTATATTTTGAAAATGATTTGGTTTTCAAAAGACTAAATGAATGTTTAAAAAACGGTTGAACATAAAAAAGGTTTTTTTGGAAAATAATATTTTGATAGTTGTTGTGATATAATTTTATAAGAAATACCATCAATTCCTAGGGAGTGAGATTGATGAGTTCGTTGCTGGTTTAGGAATTGGAAACGAATAGGCTTTGTAAGAACTAACCGGAGGAAGCTACGGAGAATAGGGTTGCACCTAAACCATGGAGGAACCAAGAGATAGTTCAACTAATTTTACATTCTTTTCATGCTGTGGATACAGGGATCCAGTGGAATGATCCAAGGCATATGGATCATATCATCTAGTTCATAAAGCAGAATCCACCCATCTTCTAGGGTGATTCTGAACATGAAAAGGCAGAGGTGTGTCTAAGTAGGATGAATTATGTCTTCAATTTCATTAGCACACCATTGGAAAACAATGTAAATATGGTGACTTATATTCTAAAGGATATTTCGCGCTAGTGGTGGGATTTAGGGGTGCATGCTAACTTGAAAAAAGGCCTTACATGAGAGGATTTTGAGGATTTCTTCAAGAAACAATTCTATTCTCATATGTTGAAAATATAGAAAAAAACAGACTTCGTTAGCCTAAAACATGATAATCTCTCTATCAAAAAATATGAAGCTATGTTTATTAATTTAGTTTTCTTTGAACCAGATGTTGCAGAAAGTGTTCCCTTGAAGGAATACATCTTTGAAACAGGTCTACAATATCATATTCGATCGAATATTGTCGTGCTATGTATTAAAAATTATACATAGATGGTGAATAGAGCGACTGTAGCAGAACATGATATCTTAGGATGTATGTGAGGAGGTATGATGATACCTATAGTGAATTTTGGGAACTCAAATTATGGGAGAAAGCGGAAAATGGACACCTATTTCCAAGGTGGAAGTGGAAATTACAATCAGATAGTTGGATCAATGAACCGTACTCCAAAACGAAATAGTAACCCATGGTGTTTTCGACATGGTTCTCTAGACCACATAATTCTGTAGTGTACGATACAAAATAGATCATTTCATAATTATATATATATGGGGCTTCTTCATTTTTATTGTTTCAATGCTCTATGTTCAGGTTCTTGATACACTTCTCAGTTGTCGGAACCATCATATGCTTCTAAAAGGCAAGGACTGAAAAATTAGTCTCCTCAACAGAGTAGAGATAGCCATGGTGATTCTAGAAATACCATTATTTCTCAACCAAGGAAAACTCAGTAAGGCAATTAGTATAACAGTGCTAAGATAAATAAATTGTATTGAGTCGAGAAGATGATTTTCAATGATTTGGTTGGACTATCTATGGTGAGAGGTACAATTATTTTGAATTAGACCCTTGTGAATGTGATCTTCGATTCTAGAGAAATATAATATTTCATTACATATCGTGTTGTTTATTTTGTATGTTTAAATTAGGAAATGATTCCTTCTGTTTTAAAACTGAAAAATCTTCCTAGGGAAAGATAATGTCAAGACATTGTGAGTAAAACATCTGAAATAACTGCTTTTGGAGCTAAGATAAAATGGGACTTCTCAATTTTGTAAATGGATGTCTATGATGTAATATTGTGTATTGATTGTATGACATTGTTCATGGGTTACATAGACTATTATATGAGAATAGTTTGTTTCATGACTGAGGATGACATCAAGTATCTCTTCATAGGAGAGAAGAAAGTAAATAAAGGTGAAAAGAGCATGTTGGCACCAATGGTGTCAATGAACTCTTACCAGATGGCTATGATAAATTTTTCATCAATGGAATAGATCGAGGGAAATAGTTTTCCTATATTTGTGGATAAATTTGTTGATGTATTTCCCAAAAACATCTCAGGGTTACCACCTATAAGGAATGTGGAGATTATGATTGATCACCTTTTGGGGACCAGTCTTATTTCCATTATGTCTTATTGGATGTCACTAATAGAGTTAAAGTAATTTAAAGAAAAGTTATATGAGCGGGAAGGAATGGTTTTAATTCAAACAAGTATGCCTCCAGGGGGAACACTGGTCTTGTTCGTGAAGAAAGTGGATGTAAATATTCACCTATGTATTCATTATCTTAACCTAATCCATGTTTCGATAAAGAACATATATCCACTTCTACGCATTGATTATATGTTGGATAAATTAAGGGGATCTCAGTGGTTCTCCAAAATTGAATTGTGATCAAGATATCACTAATTGAGAGTTCAGAAGGAATATATTCCAAATATAGCTATCAAAAGTAGATATGGACACTAAGAATATGTTGTCATGACTTTTGGTATAATTAATGCATCAACGGTCATCACGACCTTGATGAATTTGATATTTCATCAATATATGAACTCTTTAGTTTTGGTTTTTGTGGATGGAATATTGGTGTATTCAAAGGCATGGAATTACCATGAGGAACACTTATAAAGACTGTTATAAATATTGAGATATTTCCATTTTTATGCATAATTATCATAGTGTGATTTTTGGATAAAGGAAGTATGCTTTATTGGCCAAGTCATTTATAAAAAAAATTATGTTGAACCTGAAATGATAGATGTTGTTATCTCATGGAATAAATCATATAATTTATTCTAGATATGAAGTTTTACTGGTATAGATGGTTACTAATGACCATTGTTTCATGATTTCTCATGACTATCTCCACCAATGAAAGCTCAAGAAAATCATAATGCTCCATTACAATAATTAGAGGAATGCTAAAATAATTTAAAGGACCTGAATGTTTTTCTTACATCAGAACCAATAATTATTTTTCTATAATGAGGATGGTGGTATGTGTTGTACAATGATGCTTTGAGATCAGTGTTGGGTTGTGTTATCATACAGGGAGACAATGTGGTTGCATGTTGTTCAAGGTAGCTGAGGGTGCATTAGAAGAATTAACCAGCACAAAATATGGATTTATCTGTAGTCATCAATGCATTGAAAATATGGAAACATTATATATTTGTTGATAATTTTACTATGTTGAGAGACCAAGAAAGCTTGAACCACATCTTCTCACTACGATATTTGAATCTGATGCAAGTGATGTGGATGAATTATCTCCAAATGTTTGCCATTCACATGATGTATACATCAAGAAAAGGGAATTCAGTGGCAGATTCATTGAGTAGAAGTTCATATGCCCAGTTGGTGATAGATGCTTCAGATGAATGGAAGTTGATGTCAGTCCTAACAGACGTGCATGTGGAATGTGAAGACCGAGGTCATGTTGTGGTTTTGGTTTCAGCTATATTTTTTCCTAATTTGGTAAATATGGTCAAAAGGCCCAAACATCTATTGTAGAGTGTCTAGATATGAGGTCAAAATTCAATGGTGGGGTGATAATTAACAAATGTAAACATGATTGAAGTTTGGTTTTTTTTATTAGAGATCAGTTGGTTATACATATGGTTTGTTAGGAATAAATCATTAATCCTTACCACCATTCGATATGGGTGGTACATCCAGGTACATAGAATATTTATAAGTAATTAAAGGCTCAATTTCAGTTCATCAGAATAAAAAGAAACGTGGCCGAGTTTGTCTCACACTGCTTAACTTGTCAGCAAGTAAAAGTAGAGCATCAGAGACCAGTGGGTATGTTATGGTCATTACTTATTCTAGTGTGGAAATGGGAGTAGATAGAAGTCTGTTTTTTTATAGGTCTTTCAAGAATGGTTTGGAAACACGATTCAATTTGGGTGATTGTGGATTTACTTACCATGTCACAACATTTATTCCTTATTCTTGAATCTCATACGATGGAGGATCTATCCAAAATTTCTATCCAAGATGTGGTAAAGAGACATGGAATACCAGTTTCAATAATATCAGACCGAGATCTGAGGATCACATATTATTTTTGTAAATCCTTAGAGGAATCCCTTTGGACTTTGTTGAATATGATCATAGAATATCATTCATATACAGATAGACAGTCTGAGAAGACGATAAAAATGTTGGAAGACATGTTGTAGGATTGTGTAATAGATTTTAGTGGCTCATCGGAGGAGCACATACCCTTAGTGAAGGTCTCATATAATAATAACTATCAAGCCTCGATACATATGGGTCTTTTTGAAGCATTGTATGGTTATCCTTATCATTCTCCACTGTGCTGGCCGGAAACATGTGAGACATCACTAGTTGGGATACTTTTGTATAATAAACAATGAATAAGATTTAGTTTATCTGTAAGAGTATGGAGAAAACTCAGAGTCATCAGAAATCTTAGGAGGATCATCATCGATGACCGTTGTCCATTGTAGTAAGTGATCATGTCTTCTTAAAGAAATCACTTTTTCTTGAACATAGTTGTTCTGAGAAGCCTGGAATCTTATTCCCTTGATACATAGGCCCTTTTTAGATACTATAATGATTTGGATAGATGGAATATCTGTTGGAATTACCAACATAGTTTAGTTTGGTGCATAATGTGTTCCATGTATCTTAGTTGAAAAAATATCTACCTGATCCTGACCATGTGATCAGATGGGATCACATTTAACTTGAGCTAGATTCTTAGTTCATACATATCCTAGTGAGTATTTTAGATAAGAACGATAATTTCATGAGTGTAAAAATCATCAGTTTATTGTAGGGTTTATGGAAACATTGTACGATTTCAGAAGAGACATGAGAACATGAGAAGGAGATGAAAGAGCAATGGACATAACTCTTTCATACCTGTGTGGGTTTTCAACTTTATGAGGATGGAAAGACCAATGGTGGTGATAATTTTTTACCCCCATTTTCTAGTATATAACCCATAATTTTCACTTTGATGAGTATAATGTGTAAGGGGGATGGATGGGATAGTTGTGAGAACTTTGGAATTGTTTTGGAGATAAATGGAAGTCACACTGGCCGCACACGGATTGCCAAACTGTGCTACCAAACCATGTGTAGTGGTCCTCTTGAGGCATTATATCCAGAACAATTTGATTAGGATTTGGGGATACTGTGAAAGTGGATTCCATGCAGGCAGTGGCGATCACATGGTTAGCACAAATTTTTCCTAATCGTGCAGCCAAATCATGTACAGAGTCAAATCTTGATCTTTAAAAATAAGATATCACTTTTTTTCACCACAACTCACTTATTTTTTCCCTAATAGCCCTAAATCAATATTACTATCCATTGAAGGTAGGAGATCATCTTCCACATATTATAGAGTTTATCCAAATGCTTCCCTTGGTGAATTGATGTCAGATTCATGTGGTATGTGATATTTCTTCTTCGTTCTTGATCAGTTTTTTTATATCTACTTCGATATACTTCTCATCTAGTCAAGGTTTCTCAATTATATACCCATTATGGGTAAATATAGATTGGTGGATTCCAAATATTATGATATTTGGTCTTTATATTGATAGTAGAAGAGATCTAAGGCACTTTTTTGGAGAATCGACCTGGTTTTCTAAAGTGTTCATTGTGAATTGTCTAGTTTCATCCAAACCTTTGAGGTATGAGTATTCACACTCGAATATGCTTCATAAAACATAGTGGAATGCATTCAAGTTGAATGTATTATTTTTTATTTATCATGATTTGGTTATTGAACTCTTTTTTGGAATCCTTCTTGATTGATAGTTGTGAATTCTAGAAAATTGGGGATTTTGAATGAGTCATTGGTTCTTGTTTTTAAAATTTGAATATTAAAAAAAACTATTTTTCTGCATTTTTAGTACATAAATATGATTATTTTTTTCAATATAAGATAATGTTTTATAGAAATGAAAAATTTCATTAAAAATTTCTGTGATTTGGTTTTCAATAAAAGTTCACTTTTGTTGTTGTGGTTTATTTTGGAAATGGAAATTTTTGTAAAAAATGGTGTTGGTGTGAGTTCATTCTTAATGATACCTTAATAATAGATGAGTACCACTGGGGAACAAGGTACGTGACCTTGGATTGGGGAAGTATTTCATTGGGACACAAGGAAATTGGATGAAAGACTACTCATTAGTATGAACTTTGAAATGAAGCATTCATGTGTGGTTGTGATGTGAACTATGGAATGGAAATGAAAAATTATAATAATAATTAGTTTTAAGATTTTATGTGTTATTTCTTATAAAATAACTTACTATAAATCTGTTTCATTAAACTTTTTTTACTTAGTTATGACTTGTTTTCATACTTATTTATATTTGGGTATGAACTGTTCTTGTAAATTGTTTTATATAAACTATTTTATATAATGTGATAATTGTTCTATCCTAGTGGCATGAGTAGGTATGTCATTAAGAAAAACTAATGTGTTTTATAATCATCCCTACATTGGAAATTTGGTGAATTTTTAGATTTTTCCTTCCGGGAAGGAGAAAAGGTAACTTTTCCCATGTTTTTATCACCACCTCATTATACTTGGGATATTCAGTGATTGTGGGGCATGGAGATTATAGAGAATAGAGTATTAGGGTCTCTTGAGAGTATTTAGTTTTTTATTCACAGTTTACATTGATACTTTTTTGGTCTTCCACTATTGCACAATTTGATGTGTTTTTGAGATACATGATGATGTGTAGTTGTCTTCCATTTGTTCGTGTTTATTTTAGTGAACGGTTGGGTTATGGTTACTGTTTTATTAGTTTATTTATTAAAGGGTAAATTTTTCCCACTAGTATGTTAAGAACTTAATCATTTATTTATAGACATTTCATCCTTGGGGATGTCTATTAAGGCCTATTAGTTGCTCGTTTTACTCTCAATCCAATGAGAATTGGCGGGTCATTACACTATGTTACAATGGTGGTGATAGAAGGTTGTATATACACATGAGTAATGTTCCAATTTTCAATGATCATTATTGAAATAAGGTAAGTGGTGAATCAAATTTCTAGGATTATTGATATATCATAAAATTTTTATTATTTATTTAAATAATCATACATATAACATCTATTTCATGTTTTATTAATAACGAATCACATCGCTTTGTGAGGCTATATTTCACCTCACAAAGGAATGACATTATAATTTAATCAATTGATAATATGGTAATAAATTATATGATTTATTTATTTTCAATGATTTATAATACTTTTTAAATATAATATTTTAAAATAAAATTAATCCTTAGTACGATCCACATAAAGTGGAAGGGAAATATGAATCGCATCTCTTCGTGGGGGGGTAGTCCACCATACAGATCTTTGACATTATCATATACTTTTTAGAATAGAAAATAGTATGTGGTATGTGGTATTATATTTATAGAGGTGTGATTATATCCTAAATATCATATTTATATATTAAATACCTCATTAGTTTTATATATGATAAGCGGTGATGGAATACCATTTACATCAGTTCGTGAGGTTATACTCATCCATACAGACATTCAACAGTTTTATTTCCCATTTGAGGGAGGAGGATATGGTTTAATGTCATTTCATTTTCATATAAAAATATTATTAGATTGAATATAATGAGGTAATTTTTCTAAAAAAATTCTTATGATTTTATGGAGGTTGAAGAAAAAATAAAATAATATTCCATTCTATGAAAATTACATGTTCTTTGGACAACTTCTTTAGGTTTAATTCGAAAGAATTTCTTGTGTGTATTTTTATAAAACCAAGGTTTATATAAGTAAAATAGGGAATTAAATAAGTTATTAGGGTAGTTATTTTATAAACCAATTTGTTTTTGATATTTAAATAAGATAAAAGATGTGGTGGCCTTTTATAAGTTGGAGAGAGGACACATTAGGAATTTTTGAAAAGAATAAATTACTGAAATATTTTGTTACTAGACACAATTCTAATAAATAGTCCATTTTTAAATTGTATAAGTTAAATGGTATAAATATTACCATCTAATTGGAGTTATAAAATGTTTTAGACATTTTGAACACTTATCTTTTTAGTTTAACCCTCATTAAATCCAGTTTTACCTTAACAATGATAAATAACATTTTTTGTTTCTGTATTCAATATTGTTAAAATTCAATTTGACCTTATTTAATAATATAAATTATGACTATTATAAATATGGAATACATTTTTTCAAAATTATCTCATTGATGGAAAATATGTTAAATGAAAATTATGCCTACAAATATGTTTAAAAAATAGTTTTTCCTAATTTTTTTTTAAGGAAATTAATTACTCATATTAGATATACGACAAGTAATTATACATAAGTTAATTAAAATTAAAATTTATAGATATATAATCTGAACTTTTAAAATAAATAAATTCTCATTTGTAGTTATTTTAAATAATTTTGTTGGAGAATATATATTCACATTAAAGTTGTTTTCTGAAAAATCTATACATGAGAATGGAGTATTTACTATGGGACCCCATAAAAAATACCTCATAGTAGAAATAAACATCGAAAAATGTTATATTTTCATTTTATATAGAAAGAATATTTTTGTGTGACTAACTAACATATAAATTAATTTTCCAAAAGAATTATTTACCAGAGTATTTTATATAGGTAGTCAAACCCATCACTAATAAGTATTTATGATGAATTTTACGCCCATAAAAAATATGTTAAAATAAAATTAATAAAATTAATAAAAATTATGAAAAATGTATAAAAAAGATTAAAATAAATATACATTAAAAATCATAATATATAAAAATGTAAACATTTGTAATAATAAAAATTTTACCAAAAATATTTCAATTTAGATCATGATATGATAAATGAGTACATAATGTATCATTCATTGTAGAGGGGGAGGGTCATATGGATGAGTGGGTTGTGAGGGATATAGATGCCTAAACCATTATCCCTTCATCACATGTATACCATCATCTACTGATGATGCTTCTCCATGTATCAACACATCTCCTCTTACTATTGTTGCTGCTGCAGATGTGGCTCTTCCTACTCTATAAACATGGTCTCTATAACTTCATGTTGAGATTGAAGATGATCATCATACTATGTATATGATGATGATGAATCTATATGTTCTCACATAGACTTTGATTCCACCCATGCACTAATACCATAATAACATCCAAAGTTCAATCGTGAATTGATACCAACTAACGAGACTTTCTCAAAAGCATAATGATTCTCTTGAATCCATGATACATCAACATAACCCATTTCACTGGTGGTTTTTACATTAGATATAGAATGAATGAAATCCTATTTCCGAGAATTCATAATCTCAAATGACTCATTAAATTTTAATTTTAATTTAAAATATTAAAAATATTATTTACAGTTAATTTTCTAACTCAAAATATTATACTAGCCATAATATGACATAATCGATCACCTGTATTCTCCCCAGTTACATGATCATTTTACGTACTCTTATAATCATCGAACACTATAATATCCTAATTTTCAACTACCTATATGAGTATGAAATAAATAGTTGAAATTTATATTTATATAAATTTTTATATAAAAGTACTTACAATATATCATCGAATAATACTTCATGTTCGACTTCTAGCTCTATGTGTCACCTCCTATCTTTCTTAAATATACAGACCTCATGATTACCTCAATTAAAAAAATATGTCCAATATAGTATGAAAAAAATCCCTAACAAACCTGATATAAGATGTAATATCTATTTTTTCTACTAATATTGTGAAAACAAATCATGAAAAAGGTCATGAATACAGTCCCCTAGCATCCCAGATATAGTGACTCTAACAATATTTGACGGCATAACATAATCCTTGCAAATAATTAATTATATAATGTTAATAATTAAATTTATTTCAAAAAATATATTTATTTCTGTACAATCCAACGATCAATCATCTAGTGTCGAACATCAATGGGAATCTAATCCCACATCACCAATTCTCCATAAAAATTAGGTCTAAAAAATACGAATACCTTGTCTATCAGTTATAGGATAAAAAAATTAGAAAATTGAACAAATAATGAAATAATTATTATGTTAATATATTAATAAATATTATTTATAATTAATGAAAATAAAGTAAAATACGCAACTGAACATTCATCTAAGTGCATTGATCAAAATAATCATGTGTATGTTGGTTGAGAATGTGGTTGAGAATTATTAATCCCACATGACCATGACCCCTAGTAGTCATTGATGTACTATTAGTAACCTAAGGATCATATTAACATGAATTGTTCTAACCACATGGAAGAATAACCTCTTAAATGTCACAAAACATCTTATTTATATGTTCATCGACTATCTAAAACATGAAATACAGGTTGTAAGATATATTTTAAATTTTATATTATATATATATATATATATTAATTATGTTTATAACCACATTTTACTTATTTTATATTCATATTCATCCTCATTTTTATATATGAGTGTGTCAATATCTTCATTTTCCTCCTCAATAAAAAATATTTTCATAAGAGATTTTGATCCATCATCTCTTATAATTTCAAATTCATTTATTACATAATCAACATTATTGTCAATATCGACACTTTACTATGGAAGTTTAATCATATATATTCTTGTATCATCATGTGAAATACATATTTGGAGATGTATATTGAAAAATATAAAATCATTTCACTTCAGCATAACCACATTTTGTTTTTATATAGTAATTTTGATGAGATTTCATTTTTATAATTCCACACAAATCATTTAACTCTCTTAAAGAAGGATAATAATTTCCATAATTATCTTATTTTTCATGATGAGCCAATATAAATTGTTCATTTTCCCCTAGAAAAATGTTATATTTAATATCCATGATTTCATGTTGAATATGAACTCACAAACCTCTTTATGTATTCATAAAATGACATTTAAACACCATAACATTTTTTTCCCAAGATAAAACAACTCAATTATTTCATAAAATATAGAATAAAATCCAACTTCACATTATTTATGATGATATCCTTTCAAGAAAACAACCCCATTTACTAGTTTTTTTGATTCACCAAATGCATGTGTATGAAATAGAAAACCATTCATCACACATGCATTATAAGATTTACCCATTTTTGATGGTGCATTAACCAATATAAAAAATCAATCATCAAATTCATATTCATTTTTGGGAAGCTACAAAATAGGAAAAAAATTCAGAAAAAATTCATATTTATATGAAGGACCATACAAATTTACATTAGCAATCTTTGAAACCATTAGAAAAATCTATTTTTCCGATATTCTTTATGAGAAGAAGTTGTAATTTTTTTAATGTTATTTCTTGATATGATCATAATATGATATAAAAATAACGTAACATTAATTTAATTTTAGAAATACATAGAATATGTTTTAATACCACTCCTTGTAAAAATGGTTTCAATTTCTTCACAGTTCAGCAGAATATATGGGTAATCACAATGAAGTACATGATGTGAAATCCATCATTCAGGAACTCCACCAAATCCAAATTTATGATGATTAATAAATGATAATTTATTTTTTCTTAAATACTTAACATTTACATCATTACATCTCATTATGCTATGTTTTTTTTAATATTTGCATTGGAAATAATGATAGATGAAAAAAATAAATTACCTCCAACAAATAATGTTTTATAATTAATTTATCAATTGTTTCACTA
This sequence comes from Viscum album, assembly GCA_963277665.1. Taxonomy (NCBI): domain Eukaryota; kingdom Viridiplantae; phylum Streptophyta; class Magnoliopsida; order Santalales; family Viscaceae; genus Viscum; species Viscum album. Next base: position 2,127,245,427 of record OY728140.1, read on the forward strand.
TTATGTATCATTTTTCATCAATTTCTGTTTTAATATCTCATATAGGTAAATATATAATATTTTTAACCCCCATCTACATTTTTCTTCATGTGGAAAATGTAATATAAAATGATCTATTGAACAAAAAGAAACAGTGGGGGATTTTTTCAAGTTTATAGATAATTCAAACAATATATTATTTCATTCTACTAAGTCTATAGTAGTTTATTTTCACCAAAACAAATTTCTATGAAAAAATATGATATTTTTTTAGATAATAACAAATCAAAGAATTGAACAAACCTCTGAATAAAATAATTATAATCCTTTCCATTATAACATGATAGCCCTGACCATTTAATATTGTGATATAATAATTTATAGCACATCTGGAAAATTGGAAAATGAACAACTGAAATCATCATATCCAAAACCCACTAACAAAATAATAAATTATTTTCTTTTGAAACTATATAATAATATTTTGGAATCATTAAATTTTAGGATCTATCATTTTAATACAAATCCATATATGGTCACCTATAAATTTGGCAGATTTAATCATGCAATTATGTTATCCTTTTTCTTAACCTATGTGTCTAAAACTGTATAAATTATATTATCTAGACAAACCATCTAAATTTTAATGAAAAACCACAAGTGAAAGTGGAAAAAATTAGACCAATATTGTAGGTTCAAGAAAATACATTGCTTTATATATTTTTGTTAATTCCCAAATCCATCTATTTTTATTTCTTTATATTTGATCCAAGTTTAATAAGAGTAATGAAGAGGAAAAAAAATTTAAATAAACATCTAAAATCATTGTTGGAGGGTTATTTATTTTTATTATACCTTTTTAAAATGATTATGCTTTCATCAGAAAGGATTTTCAGTATGAAGAAATATGCAATGATAATAAAAAAAGGTTTCTTTAAAGGATGATCAAAAAATATTTTTCTTCCATTCATGCACTATAGAAATTTTTTTATACCATGTGTACTCTATCAATATAGCCTGACATATACTATAAACTCCCAAATTTATCACATTAATTCAGCTATCAATATGAATGTGTTTTTTCAACAAAATTATATGAACTTACACCATTACTCCAAAGTAAATTTAACTCCTCAATCAACGGATTAAAAAAAACAAAAAATAATAATTTTTGGATGTTATGGAATTAATAATTTCAACAATATACTTAGGATATTCAGTAATATAAAAGAAAGTATGTTTTAAATAGTTATAAAAATGGCCCATTAAGACTACTGATGATCACAAGAAAAAAATGTATAGAAACCATTATTAGAAAGTCCAAATTGCATGTTTTAGTATTTTGAAGAAAAAGATTGATGTACCTTGTCAAAATAATTCCATGAATCACCATAAAAATGTTGATTTAATATTTTAGGAGTTGAAATATTGGTTTTATGCCATGATATCAATATAACTATGATTTTCAACATAATTAAATGTTTTAGTATTGGTGTAAGAGGAAACTATCTAAACTGTTTAAAAATAATACACCCTAATTTATCTTCTTGATCCTCCTTGAACCAAAATTTTCCTCAATAGAAATACAAACTATTGACTCATTTTCACCATAATATAAAATTAAATCATTTGAACATGAATGAAACATTAGATAACCAAGATATAAATTATAAACCATCCTCTTTATCACATTGAAATGTTTTGGCAATATATTTTCATTAGGTAAGATTGATTTAACCAATGTGTATATCAAATCCAAACAATAATTAAATTTTACATTTTTTGATTTAATAGCCTTAAATTTTTCAATCGATTTAGATTTTTTTTATCTTGAAATTACTAAATAATAAATCCTCCGTAGACTTTAGAATATCATATAATTGATATGGTTATAAGTCAGTATTAAATTCATTATCATCCTAAGATTAAATTTATGAAATGACAAACCAAAAACATCATTTACTAATTGTTGAAATAATGTTGTATCTAGAACCACATTACTAGTACATTCTATAGAAATGATATATCTATATTAATATAAACAAATACGATCTTTAAAAAAACACAACATAAGTCCTCCAATATTGTCAAATGTATCAAACCTTCTCAGTTCAAAATTCTTATATGGAAACATAATTGACTCTTCTAAAAAAATCTACTTTTGATGATGAAAAGGATAAAAAATATTCAACACCAAAAATATAAACATGATTTATACCAAAAACATTTGGATTCCTTTGATGATTTATCTGATCCCAATCTCGTAAAAAATATCATTTTCAACTTCCTTATTCAATATTTCCTTAAAAATAGAAAAGTAAATAATTTGAAAGATTATTTAAATATATGATAAATATTATCCTTGTAGAAAAGTATGAAATTAAAAACTACTTGTAATCATTATCAATTTTATCTATTTACGTCTAATTATTAAAAATCAGTGATGATTTTTATTAAGCACTATTAATTATTTCTAATTAAATTATATTTTTCATCAATTAAAAGTAATTTATACTAATTACAGGAATTATTTACCAATTATCGCAAATTTTTAGTAATTATGACATGTTTTTACTAATTACATCTATTTTTAGTAATTATATCAAATTTCAATTACTTTTTAATAATTATCAGTACTTTTTACTATTTATAGTTAATTATTTCTAATTTATACTTAATTTTGGTTATTACCAAAAATGTTATGTAATTACCTCAAATTTTAACAAAATACTACTAATTTTTACTAATTACATAATTTTTTATAATAATACATAATTTCTATTAATTAAAATTTTCAAACCTTATTCTTCAATAATTAGTAGTAATGATTACTAATTACCATTGATTACATTTAACATTTACTTATTACCTCTTAATGTACGTAATTTTACTAACTACTACAGATTGTAATAAATTACCATTACCTTTAACAATTTACTGTTAATTACAACTAATTGCTATTAGTTACTATTAATTACTTATAGTTCTCATGAATTGACCATCAGTTTTGCTAATTACAATTAGTTATTACAAATTACGAATATTGTTTATTAATTAACACTATTTTTTTAGTAATTAACACTATTTTTTAGAAATTACCACTTATTATCATTACTTTTTAGTAATTGTTAAATGTTACCATTAATTTTTACTAATTACCAGTGATTTATACTAATAAAATATCAATATAATTAATTTTTACTAATTACAGCTGATTAATTAAGGATAATTTTTACTAATTACCAATTATTACAATTAAATATTTTCAATTTCTTCTAGTTACCATTAATTACTACTAGTTTTTACTAATATTCACTAATAGCTACTAACGTTTCCTATATACTGATAATAACCACTATTGTTTACTAATTAATGATAAATACAACAAATTTTTACTATATATAGTTAATTAAAACTAATTTTTACTAATTATCACTAATTAACAATACCTTTTAATAATTTTTACTGATTTCTTTTAAATTTAAATGAATGTCAATAATTATTATTTATTATTGATAATTGTTATTAATTAAAACTAATATATAGTAATTATGCTAGATACCCCAAATTTGTACTTATGACTATGGATTATTGGTATTTTTACAAATTCCCAATATTTTTTCTTCATTTTCAATCAATTATCTTCCTTTTAACTAATTATTACTTTTTTTAAATATAGTTCATTACAGGTCATTTTATATTCATTTTACTGAGCACTGATGATTTTATCTATATACCGCTAAATACCTCTAATTTTTAAAAGGTATTTGTATTTACCTCTCGTTTTTACTAATTACTTCTAACAACTACAATTTTTTTCTATTTACCACTTATTAGCCTATTATTTAAAAATTATCATTGATTACCATTATTTTTTGTTAATTTTTCTTAATGACAACAAAATTTTAACAATCCCTGATATTTTTTACTAATTAAATATAAATGTTAGTAATTAATACTAATTATTGGTATTTATTACTAATTAATGCTGGTTTGAATTAATTAAATTTAATTACATCTCATTTTTTTCCATAACCACAAATTTTTATTAAATATTGTTAATTGCATCTAATTTTTACTAATTCATATGGAGCACATGTAATTTTATCTAATTACTGCTAGCCTTTACTAATTGTAGTTAATTACTAATAAGTTGTACTATGTATTTCTATTTACTGCTATATATTTTTAATTTTTATTGATTCTCCCTATTCAGTTTTAATTTCCTAACATTTTACTAAATATAATTATAAATCATTTATATTTGTAAATAGTAAAAACTAAAGCTTAATATTTTCACATTTCTACTAAATTTTAGAAATTAAAATTAATTTTTACTTATTAACATTTATTATTGGAAATTAATTCTAATAATTAAAAATTTCAATAAATATATTCTTATAAATCATTAATTGGTAATAAATATTCCTACCATTAACTATAGTTAATTATTTTTAATTTTAGTAAATTTTTATTTAGAATAAAAAATTATTTTAACTATTACTATTTTTTATTAATTTATACTGATTATTTATCAATTATATTTATTTATTGCTAATTGTAACTAAATACAGTTAATTATAACTCACTATAAAAATTTTCAACTAATAATATCTAATTAGTAATACTAATTTTAATTATAATAACATAAAAAATAATTTAAGAAAAATAAACTTTGAAACATTATTTAAATCAAAATACTACGATGAATCTCACAAGGGTACATCCATGTAAAAAAATAATATTCTCATAAGAATAAATAAGGAATTGTAGAGGAGAGTACAGAGGAGGAGAGGATAGGAGAGTATTGTTAGAATTTGGATTGGGGAATATATATTGGTAGGATTATTAGTGAAGATCATTATTGCGATGAAGATCCAGTAACAAATAGTTTAATTTTGGATTGGTACCCCTCGTAAATGGTACCATCTGTAAATTCGTATTGTGACGTAAATTTTTTTTAGTGACTTTTACCATCACAAATAAAAATTCTCCAACATAACATTCGTAACAGTTACCATCACCAATATCTAGATAATAGTGATGTTTACTATCACTAAAAATTTTACTTGTGATGAGAACTGTCTCTAATACCTTAATATTATTAAATTTATCAAATATATATACAACTATTTGTGACTAGGGATCAATCATGTCACAACTAATCTTCTGTTGTTTTAACTGGAATTCATGCTATTATTATATTCTAGGTGTAATGATCACCCATTGCAAATATTTTTTCATAGGAATCATTTTCAATGTGAAATGGTCACTCAGAAAAAATAATTATATTGGATAGGTTATTTTTTATTGGTTCCTAAACCATTGCAAATATCCCATTGCAAAAAGTCCTTCTTCTCGTAGTGAATGCATTTTGAAACATATGAATAAAATTATACTAAAATAAAGTATTAAGATTTTTTAATTGTTATTAATTTCCTTTAATATGACTGGATAATACTTATGTTAACATGAAAACAAATTAAGATGATAGTAAGACTTATATTAATAATAATTAAGCTATAATTTTTAAAAATTGTTATTTTTTAGTATTCAGTAAAAAAATTGTATTATATGAAAAACAAATTGAACTTATGATAATATTAATATAATGATTTCCAAAATTCATTCCCTTTTATCAAGTTCATTTTATAAAAGTGAAAAAAATTATTATTTTTTATAAAAATAAATAAAAAATAATTTTTCAAGAAAAATATTTTCGATGAGTAAAATTTCATTTCTTAAAATCTAGTGCTTGATTAATTAGAACATCTAAATAAATTAGTATTGAGTAATTAAAAAATATATCATTCATAATTTAGTTTGTACTATTCATACCATCCACTTTAATGGCTAGGTTATTCTGGTCTTATGTAAATAATAATTTAGATAGTATATCACGGTTTGTTAAAACTCAATGTTGCGTAATACAGAAGCTATCGAAGATATTTGATTGATGTTTTAAAAAGATATCAAAATGTATAAGGGTTATAAATTCTCATATAATCTCATTATTTTATTTCATATAATCTATCTAACATAATTTTATTCTTTTAAAATATTAGGGCATTATATTATACCCTCTTAAATACTCAAAACCCTTTGAATTTAATCTTGATCTCAGAAATAAGTTGTTGGACATTTCATAAAAACATTTTTATAATCCCGCCTAAAAAAATTTTATCAAAAAATTCTCTTAATTAGGGAGAAACGATAGTATGAACGTTATATGGAATAAAATTCCTTAGGCTTCCAAATAAGAGAACATTGGTGGAATGGGATGATATAAACACAAAATAAAAGAGTAAAAAATTATCATAAGTGATAGAAATCAATATTAATTAAGAGTTGAATTATCAATAGAAAGTTATGAAACTCAAAACTATATATCCATTAGGAGTTGAATGACAATAGATTCTTATGATTGGAGGTAAAAGGATAATATTGTTTGTTTTTCGATCTGTTTCATAGAGTTGAGTAATTATTTTATCATATAGACAAAGAACATTAGAAAATATTCATAATTAACATGATTAATTTCACACAATAATTAATTTCCACTACAATCTCATTTTTTTTTCGAAACAATGTGTATTCAATATGTTTTTTTGTGTATGAGGAACTAAAATTTGAATCTAATAGATGAAAAAATCCCTAAAAGAATAACAAGGCATTCCTCAAGCCTTTATTGAAACCAAATTTGATAGTACAAGTTATTAGGTATAATAAATTAATCTATACTTATCAATAATAACTTCTATATTTCAAAATAATCCTTTTTAGAAGATTTTATTCAAAAAAAAATCATCTTACATCTCCATACACAAAATAGCATTATTTATAAAAATTCAATAATGCCAAACCAAAAGGTTTCAACCTAATAAAATGTCTCCCAAAATATCTTTTTTCACCACAAATTAAAATTATTTATAAACAAAAAAGGGTTATCTATATCATTTAATATATGATAAACCTGAGACTCATATACAAATTAAAATATCAAAAACTCTTCTGTTATCGAAACAGGAAAACATATATGAATGATAATTTATCAAATACTTAATTGATTAATGATTCTCTAACCAAAATACCATTTTTAGAAAGACATATTCTACATTAATCACGAATACTAATATATAAATACATGAACTAAATTATTTCAACAATTTAGTATAACATAGTACATTCCATGTTCTAAGGGATAACATATAGTTTAGGTCATTAACTTTGATAATGTCACATATGAGTTATTATTTTGAGGAAATATGTTTTTGACACATTCTCCCTGGAACACATCCATTGTTTTGGTGGACACACTATTTGTTTCCTCGCATACCCTTTCTCCAAATATAGGAGGCATCTATCACTTATTTAGTGATTTTTTATCCTTGGTCAAAATGGGATAATTGGATGTCAATTCCTCATTTTTTGAATTCCACCTCGGAAGTCATCACATGTTCTGGGTCTCACTTAAATATTATGACATTTTTCATGAAACTCTTCCCAGTGCCATGTCTTCTGGGACAACTGTTCATTACACTACATCTTTCCAGACCTTCCATGGGGTCTTGATAGGGTAGCATCCTTCGATCGGAGGAGTAGTCACGTTGGATATCACTGGCTTGTCTGGATGCTGGAACACTGATGCGTCTGGTTTTCATCCCCTTATGATAGAGCTTCTCGAGGGTTCAGAAGCTTGAGGAATACCTCATGGAGTGTGGGGAATTATATGTCATTGGCATGTCTTTGAGTTTTTCACCATCTTACCACATTTAACACAAGGTATTACACGATTTTAACATCTAAGAGAGATGGATCAGACTGATCAAAACACAAAGAATAGTGGATCAGATGGGTGGAACCACATGAGGTAACACTAATTCTAGGGCTAATGTGTGGTTAGTTACCTTATTGCTCCTAGGAGCAGTGAGAAAGTGGGTGACCTGATCTTTTAGGGATGTTGTAACCAGGGTAAGAATCAGTATGGATAAGGATGGTTGAGAGTGGATGGAGAATGAGATGATACCAACTTAATGTAAATGGTGATGATGGGGTTGATCCTCGAAGGTACCTGTTATGTATCCTTGAGGAGGGTAATCAAAGTTCACTTAGTTTTGTGGGGAAAGGGGACACTTGAGTAGGTGACCCAGGGGAATGGACTCATGGATGGGTTCCGGTTGAAGTAGAACCATCAGGGTGGGTCATGAACTTCCTGAAAAACATTGTATTGAGGGAGAGATCACGATGGGACATGCGTGATGGGAATGAACATCAGGTAGGATTCATATGTATCCCTGTGGAAGGGAATAAAATTTCAAATAGTTTGGGATTGGGTATCGAATCAGGGTGTCTATGTAGGAAAACAACCCGACAATATACTAGGGCTTATACATGGTTAGAAAACCAGATTGTTCTGATGCTTGGGGGTGGACCAAAGTCGTGGGTCTCAATAAAGGGGACTACAACTAATTACCATTGATTGCAGACTACAACATATTACTGCTAGTTAAGGATCCAACAGCTTAACTCTGGTTGGGGTTCCAACATCTTAATGTTGGTTGGGGTTCCAATGGATTACCGCTGGTTGGGGTTCCAATGGCTTACCACTGGTTGGGGTCCTAAGAGCACACCGCTAGTTGGGGTTCAAACAGATTACCGCTGGTTGGGGTTGAACCTCAGGGAGGATTCATAAATAATCTGTACAGGGGAAAAGGATCAAATCCCACATAGTTTTGGCATCATACAGTTTTATGTCATGCTAGAGGAAAGGGGGAGGGGATACAAATTAATGACATGTAGGACGCGGGTGGACTGATGTAGAGTGGTCGGGACCATTTTTTGTTGGGATTCTACCTCATGGAGGCCTCCTATGTACCTTGCCTAGGAGATAAGGACCAAATTCCACATATATTTGGATGAGGGATACACTTTAAAGTCATGAAGAATAAACGAGAACCGATGTGAAGTGGTTTGGATAGGTAGGTGTTGGGATTGAACCACATGGAGGTTTCCTCGGTACCTTTCCTAGAAGAAAATGATCAAAGTCCATATAGTTTAAGATGAGGATACAGTTTAACATCGTGTGGGATGAAGGTAAACCAACATGAAGGGGTCAAGTGAATAAGGTATTGGTCATGAACCATAGAGAGGCTTTCAATGTACCTTTCTTGGATACAAGGATCAATGTCAACATAGTTTGGGATGAGGGATATATTTTAACGTCATGCGAAATGAAGGTGAACTGATGTGAAGGGTTCGGGACAAGTAGTTGTTGGGCATGAACCTCAGCAAGACATCCAACACACCTAGCCCAAATATTCAATGATAAATGTTTATATTGTTTGTGATCCGGGATTTGGGATAGACACTCTAGGGCATCCCAAGAAGAATGTCACGGTCAATGCTTACTTGAATACCATGTGAGTCACGCTTGGTGTGAGAAATAGGAGGTAGTAATGACCTGGATATCACATTATGAATTTTGTGTACATAGGGAAGTAATCGAGGCATAAACATTGTTAGCAGAATCTTGGTTAGTATGGCAAAGAAGAAATAGGAGATTAGGCGTGGTTAATGGACTAAAGAAGAAACATGGGATTATGCATGTTTAGTGGACTAGGGAGATAGTGATTGGGACTTACTCTAGGATGGAGGTCTGATGGTGACAAAGCCGAGAGGGAGAGGGACAAGGTAACTAAGATCTCGGTGCCCATAAATCATCTAGTCATGGGCACAGATAATGAGTGGAGGTGTAGGGATGCTACCAACCACAAGAAACACTAAGGTATTCTACCCGGATGGTTTCCCTTCCCCCCATATAGATGCCACTCCTACAAAGAGGATCACATTACATGTGAGGAAGATCTCACCCTAGTGGAGATGAGTGGGTGTGGAGAATGTCTGAGGTGGGGAACCCCGTGTATATTTCATGGGGCGAGGCCACAATTTAACATCATGTGCTGAAGACGATGGTGATTGGAAGTTTAAAGTCCAACAGATCAGACGAGGCGGGTTCACTCCACACCCCTAGGACATACATAAATAATTACCCCCAACCCTTATGGAAGGTAAGGAATCAGCAATGTCACGGTGTGGCAGTGCTATAGAGTTATCCAATGATGGCCTCATATTAGTTTGGATATGCAATTAATTAATAGCTATTAGCGTTCCTATCTGAAGAATCATAATGCTAAGAAACGTTACATAAAGCACCACCCATGTGACATTGAAATCCCTTCGCAAGAACCTGGTTGGTTTTACTGGAGAAGGGTGTGTAACATATGTGTTTTTCAAGTAAAAATCCCCCAATGATAGTGTCTCGGAAGGTGACTTCGAATAAAAGATCAATGGTGCACATAAAGAGAGAGGATTACATGAAAAAGGAAGGCTTTACCAGAAATAGGTGTGGAAATGAGAGATGTTGTGAGCAATAAGCCTGGATTACATGGATAAAGTAGGTGTGTGTGAAAATTAGAGGATCTTTGCACATAGTTATAAGAGGTTTTCACGCAAGTGGAAGAGATTTTCATGCAAGTGAAAGATTGTTTTCACAAAAAATGACTTATCAATAAAAGAACTAGGAAAGGCCCAAGCCCTAGTGGTCCCGTACAAAGGCATACCCCTAGGAGACCAAATGCGAAAAATCATGTACCTAAAATCCATCTTTTTCACAGAGAAGGTATGTATTACACACATAGGAGAAAGTTAGAATTCATCATCCTCAAAAGGGAGGTAGTTTAGCTTCTATTTATAGGAGAACAGAGGCCACAGAGTGAGCATAACTTGGACTATGAGGAAACCCAATACCATCATTCGTCCACATGAGACATTCTACACCAGTGTGCAAAATGAACCTAGGTTGAGCAAATTTTCACCCTGGGGGCGGTTTTACGCTCACCCCACTGATTTTCTACACAACCATTTTTTCCAATCCTGTAAAAGTTTACTGAGTTGAAATATTCTTTTGTTTTTCCCATGAATTTCTACCTGAGGCCTATAAACGATTTGGGTGACTACAAATTGCACCTCGAAATCAGAGCTATGAGGGGGCCAGAAGTACAGATTCTGAGGGAAATACATATATGCCTTTCCATGAAGAGGGAGCTTCGTGTAAAATGGATATTGTGGCATGAAATCTCTTTCTCACATGTAGAACTCCAAATTAGTGCCTATAAATTACCTCAAGGGTCCCATGGTCCGTACAGTATTTTTCACGTGATAATATTCGAAGCACTCATCCGCCTAAATTTTATCTACCTTTTCACCGAATCTGTTCTGTATTGCACATAATTCCCTGATAGTGGTCACAATTTTGCATGAAGCACCTATTTTCCATGCCAATCTCTTGGTTTTTCAAGCTGAATTTTGGTTTTTCATGAAACCTTCTAGTTTTTCGTGGTACCTCTTGGTTTTTATAGAATTTACTAAAAAATAACTACTAATCAAAGTGATACTGGAAGAGAAGATATGTATACCGCTCGGAGTTCTAAGATAATAGAAAACCCTAAGGCTTATAGAGCTATGAACATTTTATATGATAACCATGCTCTCTTTAATATGATGAACCATGCCTATAAGGATTATTTTCCATCTGACAACCTTATTATATGAATATTTGGTATTTTAGAGGATGTATTGGTGCCAGGATATGAAGTCGATAAACCACGGACATGGGGGATGCGTGAGGATGACCATACATGATACACCATTATAAACCACGACTATCCTTCCATGGAAACAAAACACATTGGCCTTTATGTCCTGAATCAAAGGACCAGAACCATCTCGGGAAGTGAGACGGTTGTTGAGGATTCTCGGGCACATTATGTGAGTTTCTTCTGATAGAGCATCACTGATGAGACCAAGGGTTGGCTATAGGATTGGTACATGATGTATGGAGTCAATCTCACAAGATAGTGGGTATGGTTGTATTGTGTATGCCAATCATGTGAGCAGTTCAGAGCAGAATTGCAGCACATTGCTCTATTTGAGGCATTGTGGATGTCGCAGTTCCATTTCAACTACCAGCAAGAACTTGGGACAGATCCATTTAGCTGGTGGTCCACTGATACCAACACCTTCTATCTCTATCATGGGGAGGATCACATTGGTCTTTGGGATGTTCATTGAATCCAAGGTATCCAATTATATGGAAAATAGTACAACAACTTTCTTCCGAAAGAGAATATATGGGGGCAGGTTACAGACTACCATCCTGACAAGGAATCAATTAGAACTAGACAAGGAGAGGCTAGGGAAAAATGGATTTTTGATATACATCACCTATTAAATATTGTCCAACATGTTTCTGCATAAAGACCCAAATATAAAGATATCGGGGTGAGGAATGTGTTGTCCGGCCTCAACACAAAGGAGAAAGAGAGAGTCATATTAAAGGATATTGGAGTTGGGGGAATATCAATCCTTGGGCTACCCTGTGGATGAATGTTGAGTCCCAAAAATTGGGTATTCCGGATTTCTGGAAACATTCCTCATTGGTTGGCTACGGGTAGTATGGGATTCTAGGATGGGAGTCCACCCAAAAAATTAGTGCTAGTTGGTATCATGGAAGAGAATCAGAGGTTTAACATGGTGGTCCTTATGCTTCCCCAATGTACACCATTCTAAGGAGTATTTTAAGAGGTGGATAACCAAGGAGGATATGTGGCCCATTCCAAATACATCATGGATGGATTGAAACTCACTATGGTGCATACAAATTTCCAAACACCCATTGTCCTTTGGGTAATGGTTTGTGACTATCTTTGTTAAATATTTTCAGGACCATTCCATTGATAATTAATGAAGAGGGGATAAAGGTTAGGATCAGTGATCAATCCAACATTACCTTTAGTCCATTCCCCACACTGGAAAACCATACGAGAGATGACAAGCAAGGCTCACATGAGTAAAGAGAATACATTCGAAGTATCAAAGGTGGGGTGCTTGTGTCCCAAGGGGATGAGAATATTCATTGTGAGCCCTATGTGCCATAATGGGTTTCTAGGAATCTTGGATGCATCCAATAGATGACGAATAAGGTGTATACAAATGATACGGAGTGAAAACATCATTGTTTTTTTTCAATTGTGGATGATGTTCACAACTTACAGCTCTAGTGAGATAATTACCTTTCCCCTCACTAGAGATGATGTTAGACTCTCCAAAATGTATGTCAAACATTGGGTGGTGTCATATCCTGAGGGGATCTTGCAGGAGAGAGTTAAACTTCTCAAGGGGGATAGTGTGGAACCTAGACGGTGGGAAATCAAACAAGGTGATGCTAGGGAGAAAAGGCTGGGAACAAGTAGATCAGCTGGTTTAGTACAGGCCGAGACTTCAGCAGTAGGAATGTCATGTGGTGTGGCCATACCCTCATCATCCAGTAGGAGAAGGGCTCATGGTTAATCTTTCGGAGCATCCAGGGAGATTCTTGAGAAAAAGATAAGATATCTACATAATCCATATGAAGACACAATCTTCCCTTTGTTGTGGTCATCTTGGTTGACCCTATGATAGTAAATGATACCCAAATCCATTTTTAGAAAAATGGTGCGATATGGGATCCAACTGCCAGAAATTGGGCTCATTAGGATTGATAAAAAGGTTAACAATCATATTCAATACACATATTTGACTAACATGGACGTATATGCATGCCAGCAGGGGTATCATGAGGAACCACATCTTCTAGTGAATGTGATGCTTGGCTAAGAGCACAAATAAGAAATGATGTCATCTGAAGATGATGACTGTGATGAGGAGACATAGGATAGTTTACTAGAAAAAGAAGAATAAGAAAAGGAGAAGAAGAAGAAGAAGAAATATGGGAATCTTATGAGGATCTTGGAGGTGAAGGGTCTTAGGGGACCTCTGACTAAGGGAGTCTTCAAGTGATTGGAAAGATTTCTGTCTTTGAATTCAAAATAGATGAGAAACTCAAGGCATGCCTCAATTATTATCCTAACCTATCCTCTTATGATCATTCATAATAACCATTCCAACTTTTATCCTGTTCAAGTGCATATTGTCATGGGTGGTTAAGAAGCTCTCTCTGCAGTGGGTGAATGTGCACTGATAGAATAGGGTGGAGATCCAACACCTTTCATTGTATTAATAAGTGTTGAAGGCTCTACTTCAGTGAAAACACCTACAAAAACTAAAATGCTAGAGGTTTATGCACTGAGCTCTTGTACGTTTTATTACATAGATACCTGTATCCATCATCAGAGATATTGGCTTATTAAAGCATTCATTTTTTGTGTAGTAATCATGATATTGGAGGCTCTCCCGAACACTAAATATAGACCATCTATAGCGGATCTGATTGAGAACACACCATCCCACTAAGAACATGCTTTTCAAACCAAGATGGCCCCAACACCTAGTGAGAAAAGGGTTGTGGAAACTAGTTATATAACTATCAGGGAGGGTTTTGATGTTTTAAGGGGTTTAATTCCCAAAATAGAGATGGGAGAGGAAGGTCTCCCATATATTGAAGATCCTAACACATTGGGGGGAATACCGGAGGGAGACCTTACCACTGATCTTTTGGGTGCATTCCCTGAATACCCTCCTACAGACCCTGATGAGATAAATGATTCTGATTCAATGGATTCAAAGGAGAGCCATATGATGTGATTCTTCTGGTGGAAGTGTATCAGGTGCTTCCTCAACCATCAAATAGCCTACTCGGTGCCCTGAATGGGATCACTATGCACCAAGTTACTGCTTCCATACACCGGAGGGGTGGATGCTCATCATTTTCACATGATTATCTGGGATAAAATGGTTGAGAATATGCGAGAAATTAGTCAATGTCTGGTCATAAACCAATGCTGGAGAAAATATGTGAACATGAAGAAGTTCCTTGAGGTTGAGCGAGAATTTCATCATCTGTAAGAGCATTAAAATGAGTGAGAAATATTCATCACAAACCAGTCTGAGGTCATCGAGTGGTTAAATCCTCAGATAGATGAAGCCCAAGAGTAAGAAACATAGGAAAACCATCAAATATATGGGTTTCAATCTATGTGGGAGTGAATGTAGATTAGAGATTATGAGCTCTGCCCCACAACAACGGATGAAGAGATGGAGCTCTAGGAGAGGGATGCAGTTCTAGAGGCTACAAGACAGAAGTTGGTATCACAAGAGAGATCAATCAGAGGGTTCGATCCATAAGGTCCACGTTTTGGCCAAAATCATAGACCTATCCCTCTTTGTTCATTTTATTCTAAACTATGTGGATGGACATATTATTTGTTTTCTCATTTATTTCAAATCATTCTTACCACAATCATGATGTGATTAGCAATGAATCCATAATCTCACGTGGGTTGTGCCCGATGTGCAAAACATGGGATGGCCTCATCGTTACATCGTCAGAATGTTTGAGTTCCAACCAATCATTTGGAATATAGAGAATAAATGATCCCTTCGGGGTTCTTAGGAAGAAAGAGGGAGGCGAGACTTGAGAATAAAGTTCTCAGAATAGTCGAATTTGTATTTTTCCACTTTGCTCTAGTGCATAAGCGGATTAATGGAAAGGGCGTTAGAATTGATCCAAATAGAGGGGAGTGGAATTGTGAATCACGATACCCAATATTCAGGAACCTGTTGGGCTAGTGTGACAATGGGGGAAAACCATTGACTGTGTTTTAAACACAGTTTCCCTATTGTGTTAGCCAAAAATGGTGATAACAAAAGAGTGTTGACCACTAACTAAGTTCTAAACACGAAGCCTAACTCGATATTTCATCTATTAGTCTTCCGGAGTCTTAGCCCAAGACATTAGGTGAGCCCTAGGCTGATCATCCTTTTTATTTTATGGGTTCCTTTAAACAATAAAGAGGATCATGATCCAAATAAAGGTAACACAATGCACTAACGATGGATTGATGGGATGTTCTAATAGAGTCCAACCCACGTGAAATTTTTCTACCGTGATGAAAACACATTAGGTGAGAGCAACAGACTGATCAAGGATCGTACCTACTTCCAGATTGTACCTCTCCTGTGAGAACCTATAAGGCCTTTTTGTGTACGTCAAACCAATTAGGATAATAGACACTTAGTTTAACTTCATACAGTGAGGACGGTGCACATAGTATTAATGTCGTACTTGTAAGACCACTGATAACAGTTTAATGTCATGTCGCATGGACTATAGGATCCTAGTTTAAGATCATAGATATTTGATCATAATCTGGGCCGAGGGGTCATAATGTTTTATTACCATGGGGTTGGGCCCAAGGAGTAATTCCTTGGCATAACTATGTATCCCATAAATATTATAATTAAACCAGACATTGTTTTTTAGAACAACATTGTCAGAGACCAACACTGGTTTGGGAAATCATCTCTGGTGAGGAAGCTAACTCATCGCATAGTTATCATGGGGAATCTTGAACATGATTAGGGTAGTACCACTATTTAATGTCAAGTGTTAAGGATGCGGTAACCCAGAAAAGAAAATGTGTGGTGCAGTACATACCCCGATATAAACAAGGATAGCTAGAGTCCATATCACACCATGTAACCCTTAATAAATTTTAGGTCAAGAGGCCAAAGATGGAGAAATTTGGGCTGGTCCCAAGGAAATGTGTACAAGCATTCTTACATACCCTAGTAGGATGGGAATCAAGCCATACATAGATCTGAAAGTGCAGTTTAATGTCATGCAGGATGAAAGGAATGTGTGGTCCGGATGCATCAGTACACATCCTACCAAATTTCATAATCCCATGTGATTTTTGCTCGATCTGGGAAACAATTAGTAGTGGAGGTACATTCCATAATGCACGGGGGTGTAAAACTGAGCATATAGGAATTCCACATGAAAATAAGGGAGTGGAAAAATGTGAGTCAAGGCACCCAAGATCTGGATCACAATGATGGCGATGTGATGAGAAAAGATATCTATTTCCCATGTTTGAAACACCACATCTGTTTTTTGTTATCCTGGCATGGTGATAAAAAAATGAGGGTCGACCACTGATCATGTTTGAATCAATGGACCTATCAGAAAATATTTTCTAATGTCTTCTGGGTAATGGGCCCAAGAGGACACGTGATCCAATGTTGCCTGAGACCAGGCCATAAAGGGGGTCCCATTAGAAGTGGAAGAGAACGTTGATCCAAATTAAAGTCATATAATTCATGAACATGAAACAAGTGAATTTCCATGTGAAAACTCCAAACTTTGTACTTTTATTCATGATGCATTTTAGTATGTCAATGAGGAGTGTCTGATAAAGGGGGTCAAATCCCCTTCCAAGGATAAGTGTCCTAAAGATTAAATCTCATAATTTTATGGGTTCTTTATTTTTATGGAATAGGCATAAGGTAGTGAAGTATCCAAACTCGATGCATGGTTTATATGGGAAGATCCAAGTTTATGGTCATAGAACTCGGACCAGGTTGTGAAGAGGCAAGGGAGACACATGGTGTGATTGTTCAAAAACCTAACATGAATGAGAACCCAATAGCTAATATCCATGATACATTCTCCCAAAAGAGATTAGCCGAAGGGGATGAAGGGGGGGCATGAATTATGATTCCTAGGTCTAGACTTGAAGAAGGAATGTTTGGTGTTTCTACGTATCCCAGGATGATGGGAATCAATCCACATGTAGTTCGGGAAAATGTCATGTAGTTTTACAACTTACGGTATCGACACAAAGTGATATTATTTTTAAGGTCTTAGAGATCAGAACATAGATGGAATGGAGGGAGGGAGACACGTAGAGCTGTAATTGTAATACCTGATGTGAATGAGGATTGTAGGATTCTATATCACCATGTGCTCTCAGGGGAGGATTTAGGTTGAGGGACCGAAAATTAAAGTTAAGCATGGCCCGAGGCGAAGTGTGTGGGTGTTCCTACGTAAGTCATGATGATAGGGATCCAACCATATGTTGCTCTAGAGGTTTCATGGTAGGGTACTAATGAAAGGGACAATATTGTTGGGTGTTTCTGCCCTACACACTAAAAGTGACATTTAATAGATCTTGTTTGTTCTTTAGGATGAATGTTTGTTGTTTGTTTTTGTGAAAAAACAAAACAAGGATAGATAATCTAGGTGTCTCTATAGGATTAAATCCATATATAGGCCTTGAAAAAAGGCACGTTGGAGAACCAATACCAAACATGATGTCCCCTCGAGTGAGAACACCATAATGTGGTGTCTTTTTTCTTCGTGCGGCCAGGACAATCATGTCATAGTTTAAGGTCATATTGTAGGACCAACCCCAACATTTTAACATCGTGCAGTAAGGAAAAAACAATTTAATTACATGTGGGAGCATAAAGTATTGTTTAAGTTCATATGGCTTGGATTCATATTAAAGATATGGGGTTTTAAAGGGGAGTGTAAATGGACTTATAAATCATATCATAAGTGAATGAGGATGAGATCCACACCAAAGCACATGAAATTATATGAAAAAACCTCGGTCCAAGGGGCAAACAATCTTTAGATAATATGGGCCTAGACCCATGGATGAAGTGTATAGGTTTTCTTACATATCCCATGAGGATGGGAATCAAGAGATACATAGTTATGAAGGTGCAGTTTAAAAACATGAAAATAAGAGGTAGGATAGGCCAGATCTCAGAAACATAGTACGTGGTACAAAAATCGAAAAACTGATGTGAATGGGAAAAAAATCCCTCACATGCCACATCATGCAGTCCTTTGAATGTCTAGGCCTAATGGCCGAATAGAAGTGGTAATTAGTGGAACCTGAGCAGGACTCAAAGATGAGATGCATGGGCATTACTATGTATCCCATGAGGATGGGAATCAATCTGTAGGTAGTTCAAGGAAATTCAATTTTGAGACATTGCAAAAATTACATAGTGAGATATTAGTTTAAGATCTTAGATCTCAGACCATAGATAAGATAGACTCTTCCAAACGAGAGTAGACATCGACCAAATCCCTAAGCCCATGTCAACTATCCTCAATTCTGAAAACAAAGGTGGAGAAGGTCTTTTTGGAACCTGTAAAATACATAAAAATGGGAAAATAGTGCAGAGCCGTGAATGATGCCTCATCATGGCTTTATCCTCCAAACATGCAAGCGTGCACTAAGGGATAACACCAAGAGTGTCAAAATTTTACTTGAACATGATGGAGTGAAAAAGGATGTTAATTATGAAACCAATATATAGGGATTGATGGGGGATGGAGTGATGATGGAGGATGGTTGGTGACTGCATTCGAAACACATCAACCATGTCATGTGACCTAAAATGGGAACAACAGATGACTATCAACCACTGACAATATTTGAAATGTGGGACTTGTATCAATTTTTCATTCTAGATCCTTGAGGATGTTGTCCAGAAATGGTTGGAGATCCCTAGGGCCTAGGTTCCATGCTGTTCAGGGGTACTTTTGGATGTGAATTATAATGAAAGCCCAAATGAAGGGGAACATATAGGAATAAAATGGATGATAGAATGCCTATGTAGAATCCAACACTCTAGATCCAGAACCGCAGTTCTCTTCAGAACATTGGTGAACATCCAAAGAGGGTTGATGGGGCCAATTCAAGAGCACCTACCTCTAAAATATTAGTTTAGAACCGGGGAGGAAGATCTCTCAAGAGGTAGAGGTATGTGGAATAGCTATTACAAAACTAACATGAACGAGGACGTAAACCCATACCACACAGCATACCTCCACTTTAGGAACTTAGGTAGGGAGCCTGGAAGAAGAGGAGGTTTCTAGGAAATAGGAATGGACCCGAAGACTAAATATCTAGGTATTCCTACATATCCCTTGATATGGGAATAAAGCCACATGTTTTTCTGGAATATTCTGTGCATTTTTACATCATGAGGCAAGGATATAAGATGAAAGAGGGATGTATTAAGGGGATATGTGTGGCATGAAAAAAATATCCCGTCCTGAATAAGGACATGGAGCCCATATTGCACTGCACAATACTAAATGAGATGTGGGGCCAGGGGCCTGAAAAGGTTGAGGGACATGAGAAGGGAAGTCCCAGCTAGTTTTCAAATTATCTTCTTGTAATGAGGATGGTTAATGATCATTGTTTAAGGTTATAGGGATTGGACCAGAGATACTTGACACTTTGTGTGGGTATTTCCCTACCAAAGCTCTTAATCCCACATAAGAAATGCTCATTGTGGAAAAAAAGAAATTGAATTTTGGATTTCCCCAATAAATATGTGAATGGTAATGAGAGAACGAGATCAAGAAAGGTTGATCATGACCATATCAACACTCCTGCCTAAGGCGGACAAATGTTTGAAGGGATAACAGGACAAAATGAACCATCACACCAAATATTTGGGACATACATGGGGGTTCTAATGATAGGGTATGGTTCTTGACAGTGTTCCAAAAGCATCTTCCAAATCAAGTGACCTTAAATGAGAATAAAAAATGAGCTTCGACTGCCAAGCATAGTCAAAACATGAGACTTGTATCCAGGAGTCATTCTAGATTCTTGAGGATGTTTTCCCAAAACGGTTGGAAATCCCTAGGTCCTATAATCCATGTCTTTTGGGGTCCTTTTGGATATGAAAGATGATGAGGACCCAAATAAATGAGATGCGTGAAGAATGAATATGCTCATGTAGTTTAACATCATGTGGGGTGATGAAAGTGGTAGAGATCTCCAATGAGAGGGATACATGGTGAAGTAATGATGAACTCAATGTGAATGAACGAAAAATCCCACACCACAGCATGTGTTTCGACCCAAAGGGAGATCATGATTTTTGGGGATGGGCCTATGGAATAAATGTATGTGCATTACTACATATTTCATTAGGATATGAATCAATACATATTTAGTTCTAAAAGGGAAATGCAGTTTAACGTTTTGTGGCGAGGATGTGGGAGGATAGACGAACGAGGAGGGACACATGGTAGGATCATCATATCCCCAATATTAGTGGTTCCAAAGGAGTCAATGGTACACTATGTGGGATCCCCCAAGGAAACTACACTCATTGGGGTTAGTCAAAGAGAATAGTATGGGGGATGTACTCTAAGAAAAAGAGCCTGAGTGTTCCTACGTGTCCCATGATGATGAGAATAAATCCATAAATAGTTATTAAATTTTAATGTTAACGTCTGTTTAGAATATGGATATGGGGATATCTTAGTTTAAGGTCATAGATCTTGGACCATGATGAGGTTTATTGTCATGCAGGATGAATGTATGGTAGTTTTACATCCTTCAACTCAGACTAATCACACATTTTAACATCATTTGGTAAAGACATCATAGTTATTGGTCATGTAGGACCATTTAATTAGTAAAATTATTTCGTGAGGAATTTTTCATTGGTGAGAGGAGTTATATGCTCACCATCCAAGGTAATCATGGAGTACACACTATAGGGTTAAAACTTGTGAATTATGTATGTTCCTTCATATTGGGGATCTAGTTTGTGTGGTTTCTTACCGGGTATCATCCGCATTATTGGGGCCAACACCATGTCACATTTTAAGAAATATAGGATGCAATCATTCAAGTTGATAGCTCTGGATATATTGTTTTAATGCCTCTCCAGATTTTACAGGGCACGAAACCTATTCTTTTCAAGTGCTTCTAGTTTATCCAGATTGATTACAGATACCTCATATGGTTCATGTTGATCGGACACATCTATTCATAATAAATTCAACTGATCCTTGATGGGAAAGATTGCCTCTATTATGTAAATCAGGGAATACGGGGTCCCCTAAGTGGATTTGTGAGTTGTCATCTGATAATCCCAGAGAGAAATGAAGAGTTCGTCCGGACAACGCTTCTTATTATGAAAAACCATCTTCTAAAAATTGTTAAAGAGGTGTTTTTTGACCACCTAGATCCTCCCATTTTTTGGTACATGAAAGCATTAGGTATAGTTAAAACGAATATTGTACTAGGTGTACAACTTCTTCAGTTCAGTTTCCCAGAAGATGGTGTCATTATTAGTGAGAACAAAGTTAGGGAATCTATATATTTAGATGATGTTGGAGGTCACAAATTCAATGATAGAATGGTCCTTGACCTCCTTGACTAGAACTTCCTCATCCCAATTAGAAAATAAATCTATAGAATTCATGATGAATCTGCAATGGTGGGTTATCGCCAATCGATATGGTCCCACAACATCGAGTCTCCAAACCTCAAAGGCCCGTGAATTCATAGTATTGTGCAGAGTCTCTTGTGGATGAGGCATAAAATTAGCATGGATTTTTCATGGATGAAACCTCTTGGTGAACTTAATATAGTCATGGATCATAGCGGGCCAAAAAAACCCCAATGTCTAGATCTGGTGGAGATTTTCAGCCTAGTTTGATGATCCCACAAGAATGAGCTTGAACTTCTTATATGAATTGAAAAATATCAAATCTCTAAATGAAATAGAGGAGAACCCCATCAAACCCGCAACAATAGAGGATCTTATCACTATAGGTACCACTCAAGAGGGTAAACAACAGTGCGTAGATTCAGATTCACTCATGCATAGCTTGATATGTTAGGAGATTTCTATGCTATAGATACTCGATAATGGGTGTCCTTTAGTTAGGATTCACATCCAACACTACATCAGGGTGACTAGGGGGTCCTGACGTGGAGGCCCAAATGGTATGGTGGATTACCTGAAGGCTATCATTGCTGTCCGAAGGGACGAGAGTGATGACTCTCTGATGTGCCACGAGGATAAACAAATCATTATGATCATGATATATAAAAGATATAGCCAGGATGACCTGGGAATTGGCTTGACCATTCTAGGAATGAGGGAAATGAGTAACTTCTGGCTGAGATTGGAACTTGGCCATTGGCTCGAGGGTGTATTCCAACAGTGGTACGAGCACTATCCTCCTGATGTAGTAGTCAAAATTGATTTTTTTATGACTAGTTCAGATTACCCTTTCACGTGTAAGAGGGGACCATAAATCCTGAGGGCTAGCTTGAGGCATGTAATGGGGACCTAGTACTCTACCTCATTATTCTTATAGCCTTCGGAAAACTGGAATGAATATGGAATAATTTCTAGTGTTGGCGTGATGAAGACGGTACCTAGGCCCACTCTATTGAGTCTGGGTCATTGAATCATCTCGCAGTAGGGATTTGAGACATTCCATAAAAGTGCGGAATCCATTATAGAATGGCTTGGACTACCAAGAGGATTACCTCATCCATGAAATCAATGTCTAGGGACTGGTCCACAGGATCTGGATGAGAAGAAAATATGGCTACCAATGATTTCCCTTCAATATCATTCTAGGGGGAAAACCTAATGTTGAACTACTAGAGGATTACTACCCAACAAGCTAGACCACCTGTCAACATGGGGCGTTTTGGGATGTACTTCAGCAGATCCACTCGGAATACTAGTTCTATCTCATGGTACGACAAGTAATTCCAAAATTTATTCATAGAAAATTCCAGCGTAAGGGGGATTTTTTGGATAGAGTATCTGGTCACCGTATTGAGGACCATGTGGATAAGATATTAGAGACTATTCTCAAATCCCTCATTTTTATTATGGGAGATAAGGGCACCGATATATCAATCAAGGGAAATCACATAAAGGAACAATGGCTTTCCAGAAATGGGTGGCATCAGGACCAGAGGCTGTAACAGACACTTCTTGATTTCCTCAAATGCAGTCTGACATTACTCGTCCCACTTGTAGACAATGAATTTCTTCAGTAGCTGAGAAAAGGTATTACACTTTCCAAATAAATTCACGACCAATCATTGTATGTAGTCCTAGTGTCCTTGAAAGATTCGTAGCTCACATATGATGCTCAGAGGAGACATCTGTCTGATGGCCTTAATCGTCTCTATATCAATCTTGATACCTCTATATTTGACAATGATGATGAGAAACATTATGGAGGTGACCACAAAGACACACATAAATGGGTTATATTTAAGTGGAATGAATTGAGGAATCTGAATACATTCTCACAGTATTTGATATGGTCCAAGTGTTGGTGAGATTTGACCACCATATCATCTACATAAAATTTCAAAAATTTCCTGAGGATCGATATAAATATTTGATGCATGGAACACTAATAGGAGGAATCAACATTCTTTAGACCAAAGGAATTATCTGGTAGTAGAAATTACCTTGTGGTGCCTTGAAGGTTATAGGATCTTGATCCTCAGGTGCCATATCAATTTGGTTATACATGGAATACCCATCCATAAAGGAGAGATCCTAAAACCTTGTGGTAGTGTCAATCAACAGTTCCATCATAGGAAGGGGAAAATGATCCTTAGGATAGTGACAGCTGAGATTCCGAAAGTTTATGCAGACTCTAATTTGTCCATTCTTTTTCATGATAGTCACAATTTTAGTTAACTATCGATGGTACTGGACCTCTTTGTCAAAGTTTGTTCTGATGATCTTATCATCCTTGGCCTCTACCATTCCCCCATGAGACAGGTTCATCTTTCTGGGAGGCTGTTTGAAACCATGATGATTTACAGTAAGATTGAGGTGGTGGATGGAAACCAAGGGGTCAAGTCCTAACATCTCATCATAACACTGGGAATACACATCACGATGCTACATCCGAAAGTCCATGTATTTCTATTTCTCTTCGATAGGAATAGTAGCACACATCATGATGGGTTTTGGATCTGTCTTATTACCAAGGTTCACCTACACCAATTCATCAACCGTGGTGGAGAAACCCTCTGAGAATACAATAGGGGAATACTCCAATTCATCTTCTTACCTTGTAGAAAAGGGATCCTCGGTGGGTGGTGATTCCTCTGAATCAACAGATCTTGATAGGAAGCTGGAACCGACCTGAGCGATGATGGACACCGCATTAGGGGGCTCTTATACAATAGAGAAAATTGTGATGACAGTTGTCGATCTGATCCCATCCGGTATTCATCTCAAAGGGCCACTCATGATGATATCGAAGGAATAGGGTTGTGTTGTCCTGAGCCGGTTTATCCAATCCCATAAAAACAGGCAAGTAGGATGTACTGTTGTTTCCATGGGGGGAAATCCCGATACCTTCTGAGAGTAGGGGGATCTTAGATCACTGATCAAGATTTTTCTCGGATTAAGCAGTGATATTCCAGTATCTCTTAGCCTTGGGAACATTCTCTCCCCTCTTTCTAGAAACAAAAAATCATTTTCCCTAATTTAGGGTCATATCCTCGAATTGGTGGATAAGGAAAATGTGTAAATCATCTACAACTTCCCATGGGTCAGTTGCATCTATATTTTTTTCTACTACGTTAGCTTGGATTTTCTTGTTCTTTCTCTTATAATTATTATCTTCAATGTAGCGGGATTCGCAAGAGGAAAAGGGAGATACATCACCTTGGGGTACACCTACTTGACCATTAAGGGAGTACATAAGGAATTGGGGTCACAAAGAAGGACCACCGCGTGCGGGTGGAGCCATGGTGTACACATCAATGCATTGTAGGCATTGTCCTATGAGACAACCATAAACTCAGTGCTAACTACTAGGCCACCAAACTTGGTCTTCAGGAGGGTCTTTCAAAAAAGTGTTTTTCCATCCTTTCATAACCATGAATTTTCTGGTTAGAGGGACTCAATTCATCCTCAAACAACCCCATTTTTGGACATGTCTGGGTTGGGATTAGTTTGATCCCAAATCCTATGTTGACGAGGCAATGAAAAATATCCATTCCATTGAAGTATATAGTGATGTAATGTGAGCGAATGTTCCCTTTTATGAGAGAGCCTTTATCTTCTCTAGATAAAGAGATTATGCCTTGACATTCTACTTTCTCGGCTTCCTTAGCCTGGAAGGCTTCTGTAGTTGCTACCTCCGTCTCAAACTGTAGGGGGCTTCTTAAAGTATCCCCAAGGGTTTCACGCATATCCACTGATAGTTAAATTTCTTATAGGATATAGAGCCTCACATGAATTCAGGAAAGATGCTTAAGGATATCATACTTCCATGCCATGCGTGAAATTTTTCTTACTAGATGTTGTTCTGTGGTAGGTGTTTGACATACCATTCCACGATAACCGATGGATGACTGGAACTAGGGATTCCCCGCTTCATGATAGTCAATGATTAGGGAGAGACTACCAGATTTGATATAGATTACTAAGGACAGTCTGTAAGAGAGTGTGGATGGTTGCGGTGTGGTCAGGGTGCCCAAGCCTGATCCAGTAACGTAAACGACAGCGAGGGCGGACTTGATGATACCAGATGATAAGGCTTCATGTGTCAGATCTGCACTATGCATGCTGTCTAGTTTCAGTAGCATGCACAACCTAGATTTAATTATTGACTGAGTCATTACAATAACTCATGTATCCACATCTTCGTCAATACTGTTGAAGGATGGGGATGTGGGGAGGATCCTCCTGGCTCTCCTCATCATCAGGCACCATACAGGGGTTCACCAGCTTCACAATGTTAACCAAAGCATACGCATGGTCATCACATAAAAAATCCTCCACCCTAGATGGATTATAGGGGTAATATTTATCTCCTTGGGAATAAACTCACTATGATTATGGGATGATGATGGTATCGAGTGGGGGGCTATGTTTTCCATTTTGCTGTTGACCTTGGCCCTTCTGGGAAGAGGAAGGATGGGAAGCAGACACAGAAGGAGTAACTGCGGATGACTCATTGACATTTCAAAGGCTTGGGTCAATTAAAATGTGAAAAAATAATGCCATAGGAATGTGTGACTTCCTTACAATCCATAAAATCATCATATTTTTGAGATCCACGATTAGAACCTACTGCCACTCACCTTCGATGCCACAGTCACCGCAAGGAAGTATGAATACACATGCCATCTATGCTAGTACTGGGCTTAAATTGACAATGTTATTATCAAAATGGTATTGAATCCTATATTTAAACACATTTCACTATTGTAGGGCGTGCCATAGGATTTGGTGATAAGGTCTATAATTAGGGTGGCCAGTGAGATCCGCCACTTCGGGCCTCCTTCATTTCAAAATGTGTAGAATCCCCTATTCGATGTAACTTCGAAAATAACCAGGTACCTGAGACTTATTGAATGAGTAGGTCCAATTACTTCTATTGAAGAATGGGGGTCTGAGATACTAGCCTAAACGAGGGGATGTAAAAGCCTACCGAGGATGTGGAACATGGTTATCTCGCATGTGTAGTGGCGACACATTATGCGGTGGAACCTGCTAGTTATGGGGTGGTCGCTTCTTGGACGAAGGCTATTCCTGAGGTTGAGGGCCACCACGAGGCTATTCAGGTTCCTTCATGGGAAATAACTCAACTTTCCTATGGACTATATTTGATACACCATGGTGGTTGTGGCCTTAGCGGCCCATCTTGCAGGAAACTACACTAGGAAATGGACATTCCTTCTTGTCGTGCTGTCAGGATTCCTCTAGAAACAGTGCCTCATTATAGAAATCCTGGATTCCACTAGGGTAATTTTGGGGATTAAGAGAGGGGACAAGTTTATTTCTGACATTCCCCACACACATTTTCAATAATTGTTCCTTGGTCAGTGACATTTCCAGCGAATAGGTATGGCATTTCCACTAGGGAACGAAGTCTATGACGTGCTCTTCAGGCCTCTACATGAACATGAAGAAGTAATCTATACTTGTCAACTATGTGGTAGAGATGAACTATTAAAGAAACTACCTACGAATATATTCCCAACTGATGACTGACCTTATGGGTTGCTGACTATTCCAAACAAACGCATGCCCTTATACTATCTGTATGAAACACTGGAGTTTGGCGGACTCCAACTACGCTGGAGTTCCCAGTATAGGTCCAAAATATGATATGAAATTGATCAAATGAATCAGTGGATTTTTTTCCCATTAAAGGTGGAAAAGGCGGGGTTTCTGAAACTCGGGGGTTCTATAATATCATCCACCAATTCTTAATATGGCTTACCATCAGGCGAGATTTCTACTTGTCAAGTTTCCAAAGACTTGAGATGTGAAATGGGAACTGCCATTTGATCATATGGCCATGGGTTCCTATATTGACGTGGATACCTAACCACCAGTGCATTGGAAAGTTCATCAATATGATAAGTAGGTCCAGTGGCATATGGAACAGCTGGCAGGATGACCTGCAGAGCGGCTGGGGGGAACCTGAGTTGGGTCCCAAAGATTATCACACTACTCAGGTGGATTTGGTGATATATACCATGCCATATTACTATAAACTCCAGCTTCAACCCCATATATGTGGGTATGATGGTTAGTTTTACCCGGAGGAAACTCGCCAGGGGGATGTTTTACATTCCCCTATTTCCCTGGTCGAGGATCACTGCAGTCTGGTCATCGCACCAAAAAATGTTTAGCAACGAGGTAATCAACCATCTTCTTATGCTCCATGATCTATTGAAGAAATGTAGACATTTTGGGATTATCTTCTGTCTTCTGGGCTACGCCAAATGGGATAGATGGTTTGACCACCCCAAGATGATCTTTTCCCTTTTTGGGATTTGAGCTGAGGACTAATGAATTTTTGGGAACACGAAATCCCAATAGATTAATCCGATGGGACATAACCATTCCCAATTTATCAATTAGATGTGAAACTCCCCTGGTGGGGGTTGTTCTATCCAAGGGGTTCTATCTCGGTCTCATCCTCTGATAGATCATCCATGTAAACCATTAATATACATGGAGTCATATCATCCATATTGTTTCGAAAGATGGGATGGAACCAAATAGAACTGAAATGAAGGGAAACATACTTCCCCAAAAAATAGAATTCAATGTTGGGGAAATCCTCCATTATAATTCTATAGAGCACAATAATTATCTGAATGCCTCATTGGTGGATGGAGCAGTGGTGACTAGGTGACTTAGGATGATGCGCCATAGGGTTGAATAGCCAATACAACCATTAAACACTATTGATCAATATCTTTAAAGTGTGCACGACTCTTGGTGTAAGTGAATTGCCGATAACATGGACAAAAGTGCGTCACCTTGGTGTATTAGAGAAAGAACGCAACATCCTAATGTGTAAGTGGTAACAGCGCACTGATGTTCGTGGTTGCAATTTCTAGAAGATCTCTTGGAGATGATACAATACAAGGATATCCCACAATCTCCTCAACTCAGACTCATGATCCATCCCATGGTTTCCCTACTCGTCAACTAGGGGTGGTTGCAGGACTAGTAATGACACTGATGCAGAAGGTAGAGACGACTGACTTGTGGCTGAAGAATACAAATAATGGGCCGACAAGCCACTACATCTTGGTCTATCTTAAAATGAATGAAATGACTAAGCTACCACATCTCAATAAGATGGAATGGTGACTATGGTTTCTAGTGTGGGGGCTACAGTTACTTGTTGTGGGTCATTTTTCTGCTCGTCATCTACCAATCCCCATAATAACTATCAATGATCTATGGTAGAGGCATACAATTAACCAGTTGACGATACAGAGGATTACAAGGCCATTCCCCAGAAAAAGACAAAATTATCTCCACATGGATGTTACTACGGGGGGAGTTAAAAATACAGTGGACCACACATTCCATAAGGGTAAGGATGAAATGCCTTGTTCCATACCTAACCCATAACATAGAAGATTGAGGTGAGAGTTCTATTGCTGAATCTCATTATTCCTTGGAATCTAAGAAAAACACAAGCTTAATCGCAATCTAAAACATCCTGGGATTCTTCATACGGCATCGACGACCTTCCCTCCTACCCTGGGAGGGCTCATTAGGACATGATAGGTTTTTTTCCAAAGGAGGACCATCAATCGAACCAATGATGTGCCAGAGGAATTCCTCCTTGGTGAGTTGGGGTGCGAGGAGCACCTAAAAAAATTTCAAAGGGAGCATAGAGAGGACCTCCATGTAAAATCTCTAAATCATGGTGGGATTCTCCATGGAAAGTGCTGGAGTGGTTAGGACCTTCACTAAAGCTAGTGGGATCATGGGCAGGGCCTCAATGCTTATTTCCATTGGCATAAAAAATATAAGTAAATTCTTCATACTGGTCGAGATGAACACTTGTGGGACCTCTGTGTTTAGTGCGAATGAAGAGATGAAAACCACTACTTCTCTGATTGCTGGAATGGGGAGGATCTTAACCAGTTTTTGTAGGACATGGGGAAGACCACCTCACTGATAGTTGATTGGATGGGTAGAAACATCACATCGGCGACATATGAATTGAGGAATGACTTCAGAAATGAGGTCAGTAGTGTGCAGTAGGATTTTGCACTGGGTTACCATTGTGATGGGGAGGACTATTTCTTGGATTGATGGTGGCATGGGGAGGACCTCCACACTGATCTTGGTAGTGGGTAAAACCTTTGCATGGATTGATGGTGGCATGGGGAGGACCTTGACACCAAAAATCGGAGTGGGGAGGACCTTCGATCTCATCGTTGGTGGTATGGGGAGGACCTCCGTACTGGATGTCATTGCCTCAGGTCAGATCGTGATGGATGCCACCAATATCAGTGACTAGGAGAGTCACCCCAGCCAGCCTGTGGGGTGGTTGGGGCCCCAATCCGAGCAGGGTGTATGAGTTCTTCTGGTTTTCATAAACAAGGGACGGATGGTATAGTTCAGCGGTGGTATAGTCCATGGTAGTTGTTGATTTTGACGTCCCTTGGTGGGTATCTGCCTCAATCTGCGCTTGACAACAGCATCAGGTTAACCAGACTAGGGCCAGTGGAATAGGTGTATATCTCACCAGATCATCAGCCAATGGGGCCAGGTGGTGGCGCTGATGCGGCCTAGTGGGTGCCCTCCATGGCCATCCCTAGGATGGGACTACATTTTGGTTGACCCAGACTTCCCACACATCATTGGTGTAAGGTAGGGATTCATCAAGGTGTTCTTGGTAGAGTCTCTCAAAATGATTGTAGGTCAGAGTGGGGAGTAGTGGATCCCTATGCAGCCCTTGGGGGCAGTGGTGATGGTGAGGCGTAGTAGTCAATAGGTCCTGTGAGGCCATATCCAATATTGGGATAATCCCCTCTTCCTTGTATCATTAGATGAGGCCATTAATCACCCTTTTCTTAATTAATTATGATGGAGATATAGGGATTGGGTTCCCAGAAGCCTTTGATATACAGGATTCTGAGGGAGAGATGAGGCCATGAGTTATTTCTTCATCAAAATTTTCCCAGCCCCTGTGTTGGTGGGTGGGAGGTGATCAGTTTCCTATAGTAGTAGCTTGGGTCCTGAAAAGTAGGAAGTTTTGACCATTAGTGTTGAATGGATGGAATGTGGCATCTAGTGATCTAGTTCCATTTAGTCTTCCATGGTTGGTAAGAAGAGTGCACACTGACAATGGCATACACCAGTATGTCTAACATTGCACTTCCCCAGTTTTGGGTATGTGTCATGCCAGGCACACTATTTTCTTGGTGGTGCATGGCACTAGATAACTGGATTGAGTGACATGTTAATCAACTGATAACATGAACACTACTAATATCCACATTGAGGAGATGAAATTCACATTGGGATCACCATTTCTATTTCTGATGCTTTTGATGGGGCGAACATCCATTTATTTTAGGATGCAATGTTTGTTGCCCTAAATTTCCCCTCCCCAAAGGCAGGGGGAACCATCGCTTATTTAGGGATGTTTTCTCCTTGATTGGGATAGGATGATGGGATGTCAGTTCCACCTTCTGTTGATTCCTTCTTGGAACTCATCACTTGTCCCAGGTCTCCCATACAGATTAAGATGTGGTTCGTGAAACCCATTCCAGGGACATGTCCTCATGGAATTCCGTTAAATATGTTGCTTATGTCTGGACTTTCCAATGGGTCATGATAGAGTAGAAACCATCAATGATGGGACTTTTTAGTTTGGACATCACTAGAATGTATGGATTCTAGAACACTAATGCATTTGGGTTTCTTCCTATTATGATAGGTCTTCTCGATGGTGCGGATGATCGAGGCATCTCACATTCAATGTAGGGATTTAAAGACCATATACATGACTATGAGGTTTCTCATAGCTTACCATGTTTAATATTGGGTATGAAATGATTTTAACATCTAGAATAGACTGATTAGACTGATGAGAACACTGATAAGAGTGGATCATATGGGATCAACCCTAGTAGGGAACACTGATGCGGAGGCCAATGCGTGGTTAGTTACCATATTGCTGCTAGAAGAATTGATAAAGTTGGTGACATGATCTCACAGGTATATGGAGGGCCAGGTATGAATCATGATTGATATTGAAGGTTGAGAGTGGATGAAGAATGATATGGAATCAGCATGATGATGAGGGTGATGTTGGGCTTGATCCTTGAATATACCTCTTATAGATCCTCGTGGCAGGGAATCAAAATCCAATTAGTTCGGTGGGGTGAAGGGACACTTGGGGAGGCGGCCCAGGGGAATTTACACATGGATGGGATCTGGAGCATGTAGAACCGTCGACATGGGGCATGAACATCTGAAAACACATTGGATCGAGGGAGAGACCAGGATGGGAGATTAGTGATGGGATTGAACCTTAGGGATGCTTCCTACGTATCCCTGTGGTAGGGAATCAACGTTTATATAGTTCGGGATGGGGGTATATAATCAGGGTGTATACATTGGAAAATGACCCAATGATATACTAGGTTCTACGCATGGATAGCAACCCCGGTTGGTCTGAGGCCCGAGGGTGGACCATAGATGTGGGACCCAAAAAAGGGACTACGACATTTTGCCATCTATTTTAGACTACATCAACTTACTGCTGGTTGAGGTTCCAATGGATTTCTGTTGGTTTCGGTTCCAATAGAATACCTCTAGTTGGGGTTCCAATGGCTTACTGCTGTTTGGGGTTCCAAAATCATAACGCTAGTTGAAGTTCCAATGGCTTACCACTGGTTGGGGTTCCAACTGCTTACCCCAAATTGGGGTTCAAACAATATTCTGTTGGTTGGGGTTCCAACGGAAAACCATTTGTTGGGGTTCCAACAAATTTCCACTTGTTACTGTTGAACCTCAGGGAGGATTTCTACAAACCATTTTCCATGGGAATGGATCAAAGCCCACATAGTTCTATAGAATACAGTTTAACAACATGAAGAACAAGGGTGGACCCACGTAGAGTGTTTGGGACCGATGGGTGTTTGGATTGATCATCTAGAAGGCTTCTTACATACCTTGCCTAAGAAACAAGGATAAGAGTCCACGTATTTCAAGATGATGTATTTAGTTTAATGTCTCATGGGGCGAAGGTGAACTGACATGAATTGGTCAAGACAAGTCGGCGTTGGGATTAAAACTCAGAGAGGCTTCCTATGTTTCATTCCTAGGATACATGCATCAAAGTGAAAGTAGTTCAGGATGAGGGATACAATTTAACATCATGAGGGATAAAGGTGAACCGATTTGAAGGGTTCGGGAGAAGTAGGTGTTGGACTTAAACCTCAAGGAGTCTTACTACATACAATTCCTAAGAGGCAAGGATTAATGTCTACAAATTTTGGGTTGAGGGATATAGTTTTTCATCATGTGGGATGAAGGTGAACTGGCGTGAATAGGCCGGGACAAGTAGGTGTTGGGATTGAACTGTAAAGACCGGTAAATTTCAAGGAAATTTTTTTCTTTATTTTATTTGGAATTTTAGAAGAGCGCAGTCTCTGACGGCACCTGATTCTGAGGCCCGGTGTGCCCGGAATCAATTTCCGAAGTTTGGATCGGGTACGTTCAGTGAACGGACGAGCGGGTTTTTCTAACTTTTGAACCGGTGCCCGGAATCAAATTTTGAGGGCACCGATGAAATCGCAGCGCCGGTATTTTCTTAGAAACGCCTCTTCCGGAGTTGCATTTGCTCGGGTGTTGTTTTTAATTTTCGGGCTTAAAGATAAGAAATAAAATAATTTTACGACAAATTTATTTTATTTCACTTAAGCCACTTGAATCCACTTGAAAGCAGCTTAAACTGAGTTGATCTGGATAGGATTCTATCAAGAAATATCCTACCCACTTGGTAGGATATTTGTGAGGTGGGGACCGCACGATCCCCACCGTTTCATTCCTCTAAGTAACGCACCCGCGAAAACCCGTCATTATGAAAGTCAACTGACGCGTTTTCTTAAATTCTTAACATACCATTTAATTGGGCGGTTTATTTTGTAAATTAAATGAGTTTTTTCTTTCTTTGAATTAATTCAATGAATTGATGGGTCGTTACTTACCCTTTTTCATTTGTTGGCATAATAATAAAATAAGACCAACCAGTCTTTTGGAGGATTACTGGTTGAGAGGTTTTGTAAGAATTCTTGAGCCTACATCCTCCTTCGCGAAGAACGCGAAGAACGCGAAGAACGCCGTCACCCTCAGAGTTTTACGACGCTTCATCCGAGACGTCCTTCCCCGCCCCGATCATCGATCAACTGCGTGGGGTAAGAGTCTCGGATTTTCTTTTTAATCTCCTTTGTGGTTTTACCAAAACACGGATTTAATTATTTAATTAAATTAAATATGTTGTTTCATGGTCCGTTGAGTTCAACGACTCAACGCCGTGTTCTGTGATGACGCGACGCCCTTCCGCGACGACGCGATGATATCCTCCTTCCGCGACGAGCAATTCCGCGAAGGATGTGCATACGACGACGACCAACGTGGTAGGGATTTTATTTTTGGAATTAAACCTTTTAATTATTCCTGCAAATATTTCTTTAAAAATTTAAAGAAACGAATTTGTGAAAAAATTTAAATTTATTAAAATTGTTGTTTCCTGCGTGGAATAAAAATTCTCTCGTTGTTTATATCTAATGCGGAGGGTGCGGGCCAAACGGACACGGCCCGACAACCCTCCGCTGATCTTCGTGGTTGTGCGGATTTTGCGGGCGACGACAAATCGTGACGCAAGGGAGATCTGACGATCCTGCAGTGAAGAACGGAACCCGGGAGGAGCAACGGCACAGACGAGAAGAAAAACGGGCCACTGGAGCGACTCTGGCGGCCCGCGGAAGCCGGCAGTGGCGATGCCCGGCGCGCCGCCGGACGAGACCGTCGCGGCTGAAGCCGCGTCCGGCAGCCAGGGAGACACCCCGCGGGTGTCGCGGGGGTGTCACGCGGGGGAGGCGGCTCCCCCCCCACGTCACTCGGGACGCGACTTCAGCCGCGTCCGGCTGTCTGGCTGACACCCCGCGGGTGCCGCGGGGGTGTCACGCGGGGCGGCGGCTCCCCCCACGTCGGCCGCTCGGACGAGCCGAGTCGGGCTGGCCGAGCCAGGCCGGTCCGACCGGGTTGGACCTGGTCGGACCAGGTTCGGCCGACCCAGGGGGGTCGGGCCGGGTCGGCCCGGGCCCGGACCCCCCGGTCTTCGGACCGTTTTTGGTCAAACGCCCATATCTTGAGCTACGGGCCTCCAAACGACTCGCCGTCAGCGGAAACACGATCCTTGGATTGAGACGGTCATTTCGGTATATCTCACTCAAGGTTTCAGAATACTTTGAGTTCGGCCGGGTTGGTTCGTACACGATACCAACCGGGCCCTCGGAGCGGAAACGCTCATATCTTGAGCTACGGACGTCCGATTGACGTGCCGTCATCTTTGTTGAATTCCTCTAAGTGAGACGGATCTTTTGGCTCACTCCGCCCGAGGTTTGGACATAGGTGGAGTACAGTCGGGTTGGTTTTTCCTTAAAAACCAACTGGGCCCCTGGGACGAAAAAAGCCAATAACTCTCAGACCGGGCGTCCGATTGACGCGATGTCTGCGACGTTGAGTTCCTGTTGTCGATACGGAACTTTTGGATACATCAACTTCAGACTTTGTGACAGTTGATGTATCGGCCTCTCGGCTCGTGGAGCGGACCCTCCCAAACGAGCTTGCTGTGTGCGGGAACCCTAGAGCTGGCTGCGACTGCTACTTCGACAGCGACGACTGTACAGAAATCCTCAGTGGTCTGCGACGACAACTGTGCAGAAATCCTCAGTGGACTGCGACAATGAAGAGTGCTAGTCTCGTATCCTATGTGGGTCCCAGCTATGCTGGTCTTGTATCCTATGTGGGTCCCAACTTAGATGATTCAATACTAGTCTTGTATCCTATGTGGGTCCCAGAATATATGAATCAATGAAGACAGCTGGTCTTGTATCCTATGTGGGTCCTAGCTGTGCTGGTCTTGTATCCTATGTGGGTCCCATCTTAGATGATTCAATACTGGTCTTGTATCCTATGTGGGTCCCAGTATAGATGAATCAACGAAGACAGCTGGTCTTGTATCCTATGTGGGTCCTAGCTGTGCTGGTCTTGTATCCTATGTGGTTCCCAGCCTAGATGATCCAATACTGGTCTTGTATCCTATGTGGGTCCCAGTATAGATGAATCAATGAAGAGTGCTGGTCTTGTATCCTATGTGGGTCCCAGCTTAGATGACTCAATGCTGGTCTTGTATCCTATGTGGGTCCCAGCCGTGCTGGTCTTGTATCCTATGTGGGTCCCAACTTAGATGATTCGGTATCTATACCTGATCATCCCTTTCACCTTTTCGACGAAGTATACCTGTGTGAGCTGAATCTTTTGTTACTTTCCTTTGTGGATTGTGTTGAGCTATCCTATGTGGATTTACTTTTTACTCTCCTTTGTGGATTGTGTTGAGCTATCCTATGTGGATTTACTGTTTACTCTCCTTTGTGGATTGTGTTGAGCTATCTTGTGTGGATTTACTATTTTCTCTCCATTGTGGATTGTGTTGAGCTATCTTGTGTGGGTATACGTTTTTCTTTCCTGTGTGGACTGGGTTGTGCTTGGGCTCGGACGTTGGAGCCGAACGGGAATTGATGACTTAGGTATATGTATGGCATATACCTAAGCAGTGTCGGTTGTTACTTCGTGATTGTATCTTCCCTTTGTGGTTTATCCTTTGATGATTTCAGGAGACCTTTGGGGGTCTCAGGGTCCCTAGTGAGTAGCTTATACTCACCCCTGCACTGGCTATGCCCGCACTTCGTCGTGTTGGTTGAAGACGATGGACAGCGCTGATCGTGGTGGAGGCATGCGGAGCAGGATGGTACCTGGAGGTGGACGACTGGGCAGGACGTACTCAGAGCGGTCAGGTGGACCCGAGGAGTAGTGGAGGATATCTGTACCCACCCTTCAGGTGGGACTTCCATAGGACGGCTCGACGCTGCGGCTTTTCCTTTCAGTTTCTGTTTTTCCTTTCAGTTGTACTTTACAGTTGGGCTTGTATTTCCGGCCCCTTTTACTTTCAGCACAGCTTGTATAGTTTTTACTTAGTGTTTACCTTTCCTTTTTCTTACTCTGTGGTGCTTGTTTACTTTTCAAAGGCAATGCCTTCCCTTTTGTTGGGATTTACGCCTTGGTGCTAGTCTCCAGCCCATGGCCTTTGGAAGGCGGGCATGGGGTAGTCACGGCACGGGCCCTGAGGACGGGTCGTGACAAATTGGTATCAGAGGTGGTCGGTTCTACCGGAGACTCTGATCTTTCTTCTATGTGAAGCAATAGTGTTTAGCGTATTGGGTGTGGTTATCAGTCCAGGGAGTCCAGTGTTGGTACGGCAGCCGACGTATCCGTACACCAGGACCCTGACTTCTGATTTCCGACTTAATGCACGAAAACATTGATTGCATGTGTGTTCAAGTTTTCTTTGTGATTACTTGTGTCAGCTCACCAGGTATACTGTTCTGACCGTGGCGCACCTGTTTCTTTCAGGATGGCCCCACGATGGCAGCCAGCTGGGGTTCCGAGAGTAGAGCGTGATGACAGCCCACCGAGCGACGAGGCCTCGGTGCAGGGCTCCTTGTTAGTAGAGGCACTGGCGGTACCTTTACCCGCCGAGCCACCGATGCTTCCAGCACCAGCCGCTGACGATGCACGTCGCCTCAGTGCACTGCATGAGTTCCAGCGCCAGCGACCGCCCAGATTCCGCGGGGAGATGGACCCCCAGGCAGCCGAGGACTGGCTGGAGGCAGTAGTGAGAGTTTTTCGGTTAGTGAGGACACCAGCAGACCGCATGGTGATCCTCGCAGCGAGCCTCCTACACGCGGCAGCAGGTAGATGGTGGAGCTTGATGCTCCAGGTGCACGACGAGGCATCACTCCTCTGGACGGACTTTGAGAGCATCTTCCGCTCTGAGTTCGTCCCAGCCACCCTCCTTGCGGTACACATACAGGAGGTTCTTCAGCTGCGGCAGGGCAGCTTGACAGTGGCCCAGTACTCAACGAGAATTACTGATCTCTCGCGCTACTCTAAAGATATGGTATGAGACCCGTTCTTCTGAGCCCGGACCTTCGAGCAGGGACTAAGGCACGAGATCAGGGCTTCGATGATCTCCCTCAACATTCTGACACATGAAGAGGTGTTGGAGAGGGCCCTTCTAGTGGAGAGTTTTCTCACCGAGAAGGTTCCAGTGACAGGACCCTCCGTAGGACGGCCCGTAGCAGGGTCTTCTACAGCTGGCAGTAGACAGGTGACGTAGAGGTTCAAACGGGACAGACCATCAGATGGGCAGGCTCAGGATGAAGACTCGGTTGTGCGGGGCACCCGAAGGAGAGCCAACTACGCGAGGGGTAATCATTGCTACGCATGCAGTGGGCGAGGTCACATGGCTCGAGACTGCCCGAATCGTCTTACAGATGAGCAGCAGGTGGTAGAAGGACCTCCCAGACAGAGGTTCGGCCACGATGGTCCGCAGGGTGCAGGAGGGCGAGGTAGAGGAGCTGGCCGAGTAGCCGATGGTGGGAGACACTTCAAGGTGTTGCCACCACCACCACCAGGAGGTCCACCCTAACCGTAGGGAGTAGGTGGACATGCAAGAGCTCAGCTTCAGGCAGCCGAGGCCTTCGATCATGGAGCTCTGGGAGCAGATGGACAGGAGCGGAACAAGTGGATACGTCTTTTGTACTTATAGTTCCTTGTTGCTATTGTGTAGCGTCTTTGTATTATGAGCTGCAATAATAAAAGATGCATACATTTGTGATGTTTTCATTCTTGTCTTCTTTTGTGATGTTACTAAGAGGTTCCAGTTTTGACTGTTGACTTGACCCTCACTTGTGAGACATCTACTGGAGGAGACCCAGTTACCACACACTGATGCCGATAGTGTGACTCAACCCTTGGAGGCGAGAGTAACAGTTGGATCTCTTGGTAGTAGCGTCGAGGCCTTACGACGTCATCATTGGTATGGATTAGTATCATCCATGTCGGGATTGACTATATTAGGCAAAGAATGTGGTTCATCCAGGGGATGGGACTAGATTTCTTTTATCGACAAAGAAGAAATCTTGCAGCTCTTGTGGGACCAGAGAAGGTCCAGGTCATCCAGGAGCGATGAGTACAGCTCAGAGCCGACAGAAGTCATATGCTGATAGGAGGCGGAGGCCACTAGATTTCGAGGATGGCAACCACGTCTTCTTGCGTGTCTCACCTCGACGTGGTTTTCGGAGCTTTTTCTGAGGCGGTAAGTTGTCTCCACGCTTCATCGGACCCTTCCAGGTCCTCAGTAGGGGTGGCGGGGTGGCTTATCGCCTGGCTCTACCACCTCAGTTGCACCAGGTGCACGACGTCTTCCACGTATCTCAGCTTAGGAGATACGTGCACGACCCGACACAAACCATTGACCATGGAGAGCTGGTCTTTGATGATGGGACGACTTTTTCAGAGGTCCCAGTAGAGATAGAGGATCGACAGAAGCAGGTCCTACGTGGAAAATCGATTCCTCTTGTGTGCATCAGATGGCAGCACGGGAACCTCCAGGGAGCACATGGGAGCGGGAGGCTCAGATGTGTGCTCATTACCGCCTTTGTTTCCCTAGTTTGTATTGAAGCATTATGGGGACATAAAGCCCTGTGGTGGGAGTAATGTAAAGAACCTTAAATTTCAAGGAAATTTTTTTCTTAATTTTATTTGGAATTTTACAAGAGCGCAGTCTCTGACGGCACCTGATTCCGAGGCCCGGTGTGCCCGGAATCATTTTCCGAAGTTCGGCTCGGGTAAATTCAGTGAACAGACGAGCGGGTTTTCATAACTTTTGAACCAGTGCCCGAAATCGAATTCTGAGGGCACCGATGAAATCGCAGTGCCGATATTTGCTTAGAAACGCCTCTTCCAGAGTTGCGTTTGCTCGGGTGTTGTTTTTAATTTTCGTGCTTAAAGTTAAGAAATAAAATAATTTTACGACAACTTTATTTTATTTCACTTAAGCCACTTGAAGCCACTTGAAAGAAACTTAAACTGAGTTGATCCGGATACGATGCTATCCAGAAATATCCTACACCCTTGGTAGGATATTTGTGAGGTGGGGCCCACACGAGCCCCGCCGTTTCTTTCCGCTAAGTAACGCACCCGCGAAAACCCGTCATTATGAAAGTCAACTGACACGTTTTCTTAAATTCTTAACAGACCATTTAATTGGGCAGTTTATTTCGTAAATTAAATGAGTTTTTTCTTTCGTTGAATTAATTCAATGAATTGATGGGTCGTTACTTACCCTTTTTCGTTTGTTGGCATAATAATAAAATAAGACCAACTAGTCTTTTGGAGGATTACTGGTTGAGAGGTTTTGTAAGAATTCTTGAGCCTACATCCTCCTTCGCGAAGAACGCGAAGAACGCGAAGAACGCCTTCACCCACGGAGTTTGACGACGCTTCATCCGAGACGTCCTTCCCCGCCCCGATCATCGATCAACTGCTTGGGGTAAGAGTCTCGGGTTTTCTTTTTAATCTGCTTTGTGGTTTTACCAAAACACGGATTTAATTATTTAATTAAATTAAATCTGTTGTTTCATGGTTCGTTGAGTTCGCCGACTCAACGCCGTGTTCCGCGACGACGCGACGCCCTTCTGCGACGACGCGACGATCTCCTCCTTCCGCGATGAGCAATTCCGCGAAGGACGTGCGTACAACGACGACCAACGAGGTAGGGATTTTATTTTTGGAATTACCCCTTATTATTATTCCCGTAAATGTTTCATTAAAAAGTTAAAGAACCAGATTTGTGAACAATTTTAAATTTATTAAAATTGTTGTTTCCTGCGTGGAATAAAAATTCTCCCGTTGTTTATATCTAATGCGGAGGGTGCGGGCCAAACGAACACGGCCCGACAACCCTCCGCTGATCTTCGTGGTTGTGCGGATTTGGCGGGCGATGACAAATCGTGATGCAAGGGCGATCTGACGACCCCGCAGTGAAGAACGGAACCCGGGAGGAGCAACGGTGCAGACGGGAAGAAAAACGGGCCACCGGAGCGACTCCGGCGGCCCGCGGAAGCCAGCGGCGGCGCCCGGCGCGCCGCCGGATGAGACCGCCGCAGCACCGGCCGCCAGGGAGACACCCCGCGGGTGTCGCGGGGGTGTCACGCGGGGGCGACATCTCCCCCCCGCGTCACTCGGGACGTGGCTTCAACCGCGTTCGGCTGTCTGGCCGACACCCTGCGGGTGCCATGGGGGTGTCACGCAGGGCGGCGGCTCCCCCCGCGTCGGCCGCTCGGCCGCCCGACCGAGCCGAGCCAGGCTGGCCGAGCCAGGCTGGTCGGACCGGCCGGGCCGCGCCCTGGCCAGGCCGGACCGGGTATGATCGGGTCGGACCGGGTCGGACCGGGTTCGGCCGACCCAGGGGGGGTCGGGCCGGGTCGGCCCGGGCTCGGACCCCCCTGTCTTCGGACCGTTTTCGGTCAAACGCCCATATCTTGAGCTACGGGCCTCCAAACGACTCTCCATCATTGGAAACGCGATCCTTGGATCGAGACGGTCGTTTTGGTATATCGCACTCAAGGTTTCGGAATACTTTGAGTTCGGCTGGGTTGGTTCGTACACGAAACCAACCGGGCCCTCGGAGCAGAAACGCTCATATCTTGAGCTAGGGACGTCCGATTGATGTGTCGTTAGCTTTGTTGAATTCCTCTAAGTGAGATGGATCTTTTGGCTCACTCCGCCCGAGGTTTGGACGCAGGTGGAGTACGGTCGGGTTGGTTTTCCTTAAAACCCAATGGGGCCCCTAGGACGAAAAAGCCAATAACTCTCAGATCGGGCGTCCGATTGACGCGCCGTCTACGAAGTTGAGTTCCAGTTGTCGATACAGAACTTTTGGATACATCAACTTTGGAATTTGTGACAGTTGATGTATTGGCCTCTCAGCTCGTGGAGCGGACCCTCCCGAACGAGCTTGCTGTGTGCGAGAACCCTAGAGCTGGCTGCGACTGCTACTTCGACATCGATGACCGTACAGAAATCCTCAGTGGACTGCGATGACGACTGTGCAAAAATCCTCAGTGGACTGCGACGATGAAGAGTGCTGGTCTCGTATCCTATGTGGGTCCCAGCCATGCTGGTCCGGTATCCTATGTGGGTCCCAGCTTAGATGATTCAATACTGGTCTTGTATCCTATGTGGGTCCCAGTATAGATGAATCAATGAAGACAGCTGGTCTTGTATCCTATGTGGGTCCTAGCTGTGCTGGTCTTGTATCCTATGTGGTTCCCAGCATAGATGATTCAATACTGGTCTTGTATCCTATGTGGGTCCCAGTATAGATGAATCAACGAAGACAGCTAGTCTTGTATCCTATGTGGGTCCTAGCTGTGCTGGTCTTGTATCCTATGTGGGTCCCAGCCTAGATGATTCAATACTGGTCTTGTATCCTATGTGGGTCCCAGTATAGATGAATCAATGAAGAGTGCTGGTCTTGTATCCTATGTGGGTCCCAGCTTAGATGACTCAGTGCTGGTCTTGTATCCTATGTGGGTCCCAGCCGTGCTGGTCTTGTATCCTATGTGGGTCCCAGCTTAGATGATTCAGTATCTATATCTGATCATCCCTTTCACCTTTTCGACGAAGTATACATGTGTGAGCTGAATCTTGTGTTACTCTCCTTTGTGGATTGTGTTGAGCTATCCAGTGTGGATTTACTGTTTACTCTCCTTTGTGGATTGTGTTGAGCTATCCTGTGTGGATTTACTGTTTACTCTCCTTTGTGGATTGTGTTGAGCTATCCTGTGTGGATTTACTATTTTCTCTCCTTTGTGGATTGTGTTGAGCTATCCTGTGTGGGTATACGTTTTGCTTTCCTGTGTGGACTGGGTTGTGCTTGGGCTCGGACGTTGGAGCCGAACAGGAATTGATGACTTAGGTATATGTATGGGCATATACCTAAGCAGTGTCGGTTGTTACTTCGTGATTGTATCTTCCCTTTTTGGTTTATCCTTTGTGGATTTCGGGAGACCTTCGGGGGTCTCGGGGTCCCTAGTGAGTAGCTTATACTCACCCCTACAAGGGGTATGCCCGCACTCCATCGTGTTGGTTGCAGACGACGGACATCGCTAATCGTGGTGGAGGCATGGGGAGCAGGACGGTACCTGGAGGTGGACCACTGGGCGGGACGTACTCGGAGCGGTCAGGTGGACCCGAGGAGCAGTGGAGGCTATCTTTACCCACCCTTCTGGTGGGACTTCCAGAGGACGGCTCGACGCTGCGGCTTTCCCTTTCAGTTGCTGTTTTTCCTTTTAGTTGTACTTTACAGTTGGGCTTGTATTTCCGGTCCCTTTTACTTTCAGCACAGCTTGTACAATTTTTTACTTAGTGTTTACCTTTCCGCTTGCTTACTCTATGGTGCTTGTTTACTTTTCAAAGGCAATGCCTTCCCTTTTGTTGGGATTTACGCCTTGGTGCTAGTCGCCAGCCCCTGGCCTTTGGAAGGCGGGCTTGGGGTAGTCACGGCACGGGCCCCGAGGACGGGTCGTGATATGAACCTCAAGGAATAATCTTACGTGTCCTTCCAAGGAGACAAGGATCAAATTACCCATAGCATGGCATGAGAGATTTGGGACACACCCAATAGGGAATCCCAAGAAAATTTCCACGGTAAATGCATAATTTGAGTCCATGTGATTCATGATTGGTGTGAGAAACAAGAGGTAGAAAAGACCTGATGATCATGTCATGAAAGGTGTTTAACTAGTCAATGAAGTGTGGGTTACACGTGGTTAGCAGACATGTGGTTAGTTTCACAAATAGGAAATAGGGTATTATGCATAGTTAGCACCCAAAAGGGGAAACATGGGTTATGCGTTGTTAGTGGCCCAGAGAGATGGAGATTGTGACTTAGTCAATGATGGAGGCCTGATAGTGACAAATCCTAGAGGGGGAGTGATAGGTTAACGAAGATACCAGGACCCATCTATCATCTAGTATTTTTCATGAAAGATTATAGGAGGAGAAGAGATGCTACCTCCTTCAATAAAGGATGGGGGATTACACCAGGATGGTTTCCCTTCCTGACAGACAGATGCCACTCCAACAAAGGGAATCACATTCTATGTGAGGAAGATCTCACACCTGTGGAGACGATTAGGTGTGGAGAATGTCAGAGATGGGAAACCTTGTGTATATTCCATGTTGTGAGGACAATCTTTAATGTCATGTGTAGATCATGATTTTTCTTTGAATATTAACATCTTGCATCTCCATGAGGTGGGTTCACTCTAAACCCCTAGGAAATACATAACTGATACCAACCCACCCTAAGGGATGTGAATGCATCAGCAATTCCAAGGTATGGCAGTGATATTTAGGGATCCAATTAAGGGACTAAGTTAGTTTTTCTATGTGAATAATGAAAATCCATTAGCAAGCCTATGTGAATAATCTTAAGGCTATGTAATTCCATGTAAAGAATTAACTATGAGACCATGAAATCACATCGTATGAACTTGGAGGATCGTATGGGAGAAGTCTATGAAACATAGCTATTTTACGTGTAAAAAGAGACCGAATATGGTGTATAGGAATGTTACATTGAAGACATGCTCATGTGCACACATATGAGATAGTATTGCACGCAAAAAGGTAGGATTTTCACTTAATAAACACACAAATGATAGCTATTGCACGCAGTAAGGAATGATTTCACGGATAAGGGTGGTTCATGTGAAAATTATAGGAGATTTGTGCATGGGTGGAAGAGTTTTGCACAAAAGTGGAAGTAGTTTCCACACAAGTGGAAGATTTTTGTGCACAAATGAATTATCAATAAAATAACTGGTCCAAGTTCATGCTCTAGTGGTCCCGCATGAAGGTGGA
This sequence comes from Viscum album, assembly GCA_963277665.1. NCBI lineage: Eukaryota > Viridiplantae > Streptophyta > Magnoliopsida > Santalales > Viscaceae > Viscum > Viscum album. The sequence goes on from OY728140.1 coordinate 2,127,290,418, forward strand.
CCCATGGGAGACCTGTCACGAAAAATCATGTACCTAAAATCCATATTTTGCATGCAGAAGGGATTTATTATGAACACATGAGAATGTAAAAGTTCTATATCCCCATAAGGTAGGGTGTGAACTTCTATTTATAGGCTATTGGTGGCCACAATTTTCACAAAATTCAACCTAGGTGGAAACTTGGCCCCATCCATCAGCACCGTGGGACATTCCATGCCAGCGTGCAAAATCCACCTGGGTTACCAAAATTTAAAAATTGAAGTGTGGTTTTACATAGGCCCCTCTGATTTTATATGTATCCTTTTGTCCCATCAATTATTTTCTGAGTCAAAATATGCATTTGGTTTTCCCAAGAATGCGTACTTGAGGCCTTCGTCAGATTTTGGAGAGTATAAATTTTCTTTGGTCTATTGTTTTCTGATTGTCCCAATTGAGTTTTTTTTTTCTGAAAATGGTGATCTTGGGATTGGAAGACGTTTTCCCATTATTGTAACATGGTCTGGGGAAACATTCCACCCTACACTTGGTAAAAATGTGTGCAAATTCCATTTTTGATAGTGGAGACAACACAGTTGGTGCAAGGTTTGTCAAACCATAAAGGCTAACCATGTGATTTTATCCTCTTAGAATGTGAGGGATGAAAAATTTCCACATGATTTGGAAAACAATGTGGCCTATCCATGTCATTAAAAAGTGGGAATTTAGCTTCATTACCTTCAGAAAATTTACACAAAATCATCTCTATTCCATCCCATTTAGGATTTTCATCCTTTAGATCCTCCTCTAATCCTTATTAGACCTCTTGGTCTTAATTCCACGGGTTGGTGTGGTGTGGGAACTTCAATGAATCTTCAAGGAATCCTATTTTATCATTATTAATCACTTATTCTGTTGTTTTCCTTCATCTTTATTGAGTTATTATATTCTACATGTTTGTTTAACCAAAAGATTCTTTGATCTGCTGTTGTTGGGAGAAATCAAGATGATTAATGTTTAATCCTTCCATTATAGTGTGTTTTGGTGGTGCATTTTTGGTTTAAAACTGGTTTTTGGATGTTTCCAAGTCTTATGTAGGTGGTTCCAGTCTTTTACATTGCTATATGATTTTGAAATGATTGTATGGATATTTAAATTTTTTCTATCGTTTATTTTTGTGGTGTGAGACATGTTTTGGAAATACTTTGGCATGAATATTTTATGAGATATGGTTTTTGAAAATAAATTTGTTTCATTTCATGTGCACTTCATTGTGGTTTTTCATAAATATATTAAATGCCCTATGTGAAAGGCGTGAAATGTTTTTTAAAATATATTTAAAGGTACAAATGTGATGAAAGTCTTGTTTCGAAGAGAAATTAGTTTTCTAGAACACTGACTTCTCTTTTCTCACCATAAATTTGTATATGAATTGTTATTCATGTTTTAAAAATGGTTTTGACTAGAATAAAATTGTGAAAGGGTATTTTCCCATGGATAATGGTTCGTATCATATTTTTTTATTCTTGTGGTGTTTCTAAATAGATTTCATAAGTTGTGTAAATGGCGAAAAATGTATTTACAATTTTTTTTATGTTCATTTGAAATTGAAAGTGGGTTATTATTGAATGTGTTGGCTTCCATTTGATATTTTGACCATTGGATCAAGATGAAGATTTTTAATTGTCAACTTGTTAAATGGTTGATTTCCTTGGGAGATTTTAAAGCTTGGCATGAGTATGTAAGTGTGTTGATTTATGTGATATGTGAAATTCATCTTGAGAACAATGGGAATACAAACCATCTAAGGAGTGGGATACAAGAATTAGTATGCTAGTTGATTTTGAAGTGGTCGAGGTCCAGATTCATCTAGAAGGATTAAATATTTTATCACTAAATAAACATGTCATATGGTCAATTAAAACTAGAACATTGGGTGGGATCATCTCTAATGGAGTGTGCATGAGGACATTGTTGGACACCAAGAACATTGGATGAGATCCTCTCTAGTGGCTCGTGCGCAATAACGTTATTGGTAGTTGCGTTAGAGGATTTTGATCATTGACGTATGATGTTCATATGGACCCACATTTTCTATTTACTTATAATGATTTTCTGATGGTTGTCTCTTCTGACCTGATTTTTGAGTGATATTTTCCTAGTCATAGGTATATGGTCATCCTTGTGTGTATTTTTATTTCGTGGATTCTTACTTGTGAAAATAGATTTTCAATGAAAAGTTTATCCTGAAAATTTTTTCATTAATTTTCATTAATGGAAATGTTTTAGATATTCTTTTGAAAATGTGGATGTTGATATTTATTGTAATTTTATATCATGGAATCTTTTCCTTAGATTGGCATCCTACTACTCTTTGGATCACACCCTACATACACCGTTGGGTGTATATAGACTTTGTTATGTGTGACCCATGTAAATAAAACTTCTATTGTGGTGATTATGGATTTGTTTCTAGTGTTCCACTTCTTACAGGTGATGGAAATGGTGGTTTTATAGTCATGTACCTCTTATTGAATAGAGGATTCATATTAGGATAGTTTTTATGGCCATATTCTATTCTAATATCTTCGATTTTTTGTTAAAATTTGTAATCATTAAATCTGAAAATTTTTGTTCCACGTTTGGTTATGTTTATCAATTATTGTGAATTATATTACAATGGGATACATAGTATCTTATAAAAGTTTAAAATTTACCAAAAATATGGTGTTGTTACCCAGAAACTATATTGTAGCTCGTGGGGATTAGGAACACACTTTGGTCCATGACCAAGATCAGATTGGGTGTTAGGTTAGATAACATACTATTATGATTCATGATAAAATGACATTGTAGGAGGTTGTAATAAATTTTTAAATGTTATTTTGGAAGATTCTGGATAGACCAAAGTTAGGATTTTTAGTTTTTTAGGTTTTTTTTTGAGTGGGGTGTCTGACCAATACACCTCGTGATAGGGATCAAGTCACCATAAGATGTAGGGATTGATTTTTCATATCCTCCAGGTGAGATAAATATCTTCAAAAATGTATATGGAAATTGGGTGAGGGTGGATTGGTTTTTTTTCAGTGTTACCTTTATGGATTTTTTTATGTTTTGATTTAATTTACTGTTTTATATTTTTTCTGTTGTTGGATATTTTTTTCAGAACGTGTGTTGGTAGTTCTTCCATGTGGTTGTTTTTTTTTTGAAAAATGAATCCTCAAATAATTACTATGGAATATCCATAAGAGTCTTTATATAGTACTCCATTTCCATCTGATCATAGGTTAGGGGAATTTTTGGTCAGGGATGTATGAGATTTTAGAGAAAGAGTATGCTCTGGTCTTGTTTACATTAGAGAGGATGACCTAGGACTGTTATAAGACAAGGCTCATTAGTTCCTCAGGAAAAATCATCCTTCATTTTGAGGTAGCACAAAACTCCAAGAATTATAAGAGTGGATTTAGAAGATTTTGAGGATTATCTAGTTTATTGACACTTCTATGGTGGTCTGATTTAAACGTGATTCATTTTGATTGGAAGGTCTGAGTCAAAAGTAGTGGGACAATGTGGTGAATGTGGGAAATAATTAGTAGATGGGATTAAAGAACTTTATGGTCTTTTTAAAAAGAAATTAAGGTTCAGAGATATTGTCCATCATAGGATCCTAATTTAAATCAGAGCCTAACCAGGGAGACCATTCCATGACATAGTATTCTTACCTCATTATAGATTTAGTCTGGTACATGCCCACGATCATTTATAATGAGCCGATGAACGCTCAAAATTTTGATATTATGGTTGAGGCTGGAAATTTAATATCACGTTTTCTTATTCAAGATGAAAACTTATGCAGAGGTGGTTGATCATTTCATAATGGAATTAATTTATCATGGAAGAATGTATGTTCTCGCTTGAGTAGTATCAATAGTCTAAGTGGGAGTTTATCTTAGATAAAAAAGGAAGCATGATGAGGAGGGGAAGGAGGGGGGTGGTAGTTTAGGCTATCATTCTCGATTTTCTTCATCTATGAATTCTGTCATTTGGTTAGTTGTGTGCTATATGTGGGGGAAGGGAGGGAAACATGAAATTTGTGTTCATATCCACATATACCTTGTCACTAGTGTGAAGTTATCGGGATGCTTCACTCATTTTATAAAATAGTGAACCTATATCAGAGAGGTGTATGGTTTGTAGATCCAAATGTATGACCACTCAGTCAGAACCATCAATGACCGTGAGTTCTTGTTTTGGAGTTCACGGTGGAAGGGCTAGATCAACTTCTGGGTGGAGTAAAGTTCTGATTGAGCCACAAGCTAGTGTCAATTCGTAGGGTTAGGCTAATATAATGAAACTCTATGTGGTGGATCCAACACCAGTAGAATCCAATGAAGTGATTTTGATATTTCTATGTATTTTTTTATTTCATAATCCTTATATATTGTTTTGTTTGACAATAGTGCTTTTATAGATTTTATTTCTTCCCACCTAGTTTATGAGTTAATGTTTCCATATGATTTGATTCCATATAAGTGGGAATTGGAAACATCAATTTGGTATGAAATGAGAGTAGGGTTCAGGTGTCCATCTTATGAACACACCATGTTGAGTGTCGAGTTGGAATATGATTTTATTTTCATGGGCATGGAAATTTTTTATGTTATCCTTAGCATTGATTAGATGGTGGGTACTTAGGTTTACAACAATTTTTATCGATGGTGATTATGATTTGTCGATCCAGGAAGTAGTACAAATGTTTTTCAAGGATAATGGGATCCTCGGTCGTGACATGCTAGGATAACACTTACGGTGTTGGTAAATCTTGTTTATCATATCATAATTCTCACATTGGAGGACAATGATGGTTCTCCTAAGGGTGTATTACCACATTTTGTGGATGAGTTCATGAGGTATGGATGGATGATTTTAAGGTTTGCGTTTAGATCGGTATGTGGAGTTCACAATTGGCATGGTAATATGAACACATAAAATATATCTTCCCTCATACCGTATAGTACCCACCGTGTTGGGGGAATTAATGGTACAATTAGAAGATCTTTAATCAAAAGGAATCATTTTCCTGAGTGACTCACCTTGATCCACACCGGTCCTATTTGCAAAAAAGACCAATGAAATTCTCTAGTTGTACATTGATTACTAGAATATGAAAAAGGTAATAATTAAAAAATACCCCTTAACCTAAATTGATGTTATTTTTGATCTATTTAGGGGGAGGAAGTTGTTTTTCATGATTTAATATCATTCTTGGTATCATCAATATATATTTTGAGAGGAAGATGTTATAAAAAACCTTCCAATGTCGGTGCAACCTCCTTGAGTATTTGGTTATGACATTCCTATTTAAAAAAATGTGAAAATGGTCATTACTATAGATATAAATAATTTGTTCCATCAGTATATCAATTAATTTTTGTGGAATTTTTAGATGAAATCATAGTCTATCTAGGACAGAGGAGGATCATGTGAAACATTTTAGGGTTTTTTAAGGCACCCTTTTAGATCATCCTCACTAATTTATGTTTTCTATGTGTGTCTTCTAGATCTGGGAGGTATATTTTATTAGTCATTTAATCTCCGAACAAGGGGTTTTAGTGGACCCCGAGAAGATTAGTTCATAGATGTCATGGTAACAGAAGAATAATATGTCTAACATCCCAATTGTTTTTGGTCTGGTAGGGTTTTACATGCGATTAGTTTAATATTTAGGTCATCTTACATCATTGAAGAAATTTCTTACCCAGAAAGGGAAAATGTTTGAGTGGATCCCAATGTGTTAGGAATTTTTTGAGGAGATTAAGAATCAGTTTAAGACATCCATTGTTTTTATCTTTCCATGTATCTCTAAATATATATGTGTTCTACTATGGTGATTTTGGTATTGGTCTTTGGTGTCTGAATATGCAGTTTGACCATGTGGGGGTGTATTGATATCCCCATATCTAGAAACATGAATATAATTACCAAAACCATGATCTAGAGTTTGATCACTAATTAATTTGATAAAGACATGATACCATTATTGTTTTAGGGATATGTTTTTAGTTTATTAAGATCATAAGATATTGGCCTATATTTTTTCTAATAATTATCTGAACTTAAGGAAGCATCATTAGGTCGAGTACCAGCATGTTTTTGACATTTAAATAGACTATAATGGAGGTAAGGTTAATGTTGCAGAATATTACTTGAGTATGAATGATCCAAGGAAAGAATTGAATGAGTCTATTGATGTGTGGAAATTGATGGGTCTTTTAACTCAAATGAATATCAAGACCAAGAAACTCATTGGAGTTGTGTTCTTACCTAGAATTTAGCTAAAAAATACTCTTTTATGGTTTATTCAGCATGAGCAGCTGAGTGATTATTTGTTCCAATAGTCTATGAGTTTCAAAATTGTGGGGATACACTTAATGATTGTTCTTTTTCTTCGAAGAGTGTTTTTTGCTTCAACGATCACTTCGTGGTGACTTTTACATTGAGGAAGGTGGTGAAGTAGGATAACCACCAGTCTTAGTGGGTCATTCATCCTGGTGCAACCATGATGTAATATGATCTGAATCGATAGGTCTAGTGGAATGATATGAGGCAATATGTAGCAGAAAATATATCATGGTGTTACTCTTTTCAACAGGTAAAAGTAAAGAACCAAAGTATCTCATGATTTCTTCATCCGCTGCCTATTCCTACTTGAATGTGTGATGAGATCACCATATATTTTTTGTTTGATAACCATATACTCCCTAGGGATTGAATGAAATTTTTTAGTGATTCATCATCTGACCAAAAATTCCCTCTCATTCCAATCAATGATTTAGACAAAGTGGATGAGTTAGGCCGGTTGTATATTCATAAGGGTGTGATGATTAATAGTGTACTATTAGAAATTATTACTTACTAGGATCCCCATTTTACCTATTGGTTTTTTGAAGGTCTTTATAAACATATAGGGACATAGGTAATGTTTAGAATTGAATACTATCATCCAAAGGATGGTTAGGTGGAATGATTGAATTAGATTTTGGAATACATGCTCTGAGTATGTGTGTTGGTTTTCAAAGGTACAAGGGATACAAATTTGTTGTTGTTTTTGGTTTCATTTAAAAATAGATACTAATACTCAAACTGTATTTGTTATTTTAAGGTGTTTTATAATCAACCGTGTTAGTAAACTTTGTGTTGGGTTGATGTGGGGGAGTCCTCATAGTTTGGACCGAGCCATGTGAAATAAACTTATGATAATTTCATGTTGATTCAATAGTGATTTTTTTAAGAGAATAGAGTTATCAGAAGTCTTATTATATTACATGGAAGTGAGCATTGTATTTTTTTTATTGGTTTCTATATGTTTTTAAATGTTCCACCTTTATTGGGTCACTTTCATTTGGGTAAGAAAGGGAAGGTAACCCTAAGGTATGTCAAACCATTTTTGATTATAGATAAGATTGGTAATATGGAATATATGTTATATTGTTATTATCATTTTACATCAAATCATGTTATTTTCCAAGAATATCTATAGAAAAATATAATCCAAATACTTACCAATAGTTGAATTGGGATGTGTTGGAGTTGGAGCATGATTTATCTATTTTTGAATGGATGGTATAGATTATTAATTATAAGTTGAAATTGATTCATAAGAAGTATATTACATTAGTTTGAGATCACAGGGAGCATCATAGTGAAGTGTGTAATACTTGGGTGTGTAAGTCATGGGTTGAGAAATAGAATCTTTTTTTAACTATGAATAAGATTTGAGTTGTGTTTATATGGATGGAATGTTTTCATGGTTGGGAACATTTTCACACCCATGTTTTATTTATAGGTATTGATTTTATAAATTTTGTATAGAGTTATCCCATAGTTTCCACATTAGTTTTCTGAAAAAATCGTGATTTTTTTCTTGACTGCAAGGGATCCATGGTTTCGAGAAACCATGATCCCTTTTCCAGGAAAGTGTATGAAAAAAAATTCCATTTTGTATTTTGGAGACCACATGGTTGGAAAATGGGTTGTCAAACTATGTGGCATGATATTATTTTACATGAATAGACATAAATTTTCAACATGGTTTGGAAAATAGTGTTGGGGAAACATCTTTCATTCCCATGTCATTAAAATGTGTGAATTTACACTCTTTCCCTCTGCAGATTAAACCATAAACCAACACAATTATTCCCCATTCCATATTTCATCCATTGCATCCTCCTCTAAGCCTTTATGAACATCTTGATAATATTTTATTGGTTGGTTTTGATGTGGGAACTTCCATAAATCATCAATTGAGCCCCTTTTCTCATGATTCCTCTATTATTGGTGGGAATCTCTAACCTTTTTCTTGGGATCATATTTTTATAGCAGGCTATATGACCGAAAGAGAGTTTGATAGAAATCATGATGATTGATTTTCTATCTTCCCTTCATAGGGTCTTCTGTTGGTGTGATTGTGGTTTTTCATAAATTTCTGAATGCTCCCAAGTGTTACGTTGGTGGATACATTCTTTTACAACAATATATGAATTGTTTAGGCCTTCTCATTTTCATAAATATGTCATATGGGTTTTTTAGCACGACGTGCTTTTTGGAAATGGATTTTCATGATTATGTGTTTGAATTTGGTTTTTGAATATAAATTGCATTAATGTCATTTGTTCATCATTGTGGTGTTTCATAAATATATTTTACTCCTTGTGTGAAAAGTGAAAATGTTTTTTCAAAGTGATTTAAAGGGGTATATGTGATGAAATTGGGTTTTCCAAGTGAAATGGGTTTTTTCACATGTTGGATTATTTTAGGAAAACATTAAATGTGTATTTAAATTTGTGAAGAATGTTATAAAAAATGTTTTGAAATGAATATTATTTAAAAATGGACTTTTCCCATGGAAAATGGTTGGAACTCATGTGTGTTCTTTATATGGTGTTTCCAAATGGATATCATAAGTTTTTCAAGTGGTTTAAAATTTAAAATTGTTTTGGCATGAATGTGAAATGGAACATGGATTGTTTTTGAAAAAATGAATGATTTTTGTGGGATCATTTGATCATTGGACCAATATGAAACTGTATTTTTGGTAAAATATGAAAGTGGTTATTTTTTTTGTTCTATTGTGATGCTTGGAATGGGTATATTAATGTGTTTATTTATGTGATATGTGAAATTTAATATGTGAAGAGATGTAGTTTTGTGTATCTAGGGGGTAACTAGAACTAGTATGCTGGTTTATTCAGAAGTATGTAAGGACCGAATTCATAAAATAGGATGGAGAATTTCAACAATAACTAGACATGTGATATTATAAAATTCCACATGAACATTGGATGGGATCATCTCTAGTGAATCATTCATGGGGACACTATTGGATCATGAGAACTTGGGATTAGATTATCTCTAGTGGATCGTGCAAGAGAACACTGATGATAGTTGAGTTGGATAATTTTGACCATTGATTTTTGATGTTCATAGGCACCCACTTGTGCTTGTTACCTATATGTATTTTACCATGGTTCCCTCTCATGACCAGATTCTTATGTGATATGGTAATTTCTATTGGTACATGGTAGACCCTATATATATTTTGGTTTCACACAAGCATGCATCTAAAAAATCATTTCAAATGAAAAGTGTTTCTCGAGAAGGTTATCTATAAACTGTTTCCCTGGAAATGATTCAAATATTATTATGAAAATGTGTAAGGTTATTTTTATTCTAATGTTATTATAGGGAATATTTTCTTTGGGGAGGAATCCTTATGGTCATTGTCTCACATCCTACAAACACATTTGGGTTTATCTAGAGGCATGATTTATCATGACGATGGTGGATCTAGTTGATATTGTTAAACATCATGTATGTGTAGGGGTGGTGTATTAAGGGTAATTCCCATATTTTTTCATGAATATATGTTTTTTGGGATAATTCTGATGTCCACATTCCATTGTAGTACATTTAATTTCCGGTAAAATGTTTTAAACATTCTATCATAGAATTTTTGTAACATTTTTGGTTAGGTTTATTTGTTATTGTGAATCTAATTATTGTGGGTTTTTTAAGATTATATAAATGGGTTAAATAATTACCAATGTATAGTGTTGATACACAGGAACTGGATACCAGCCCATGGGGATTGGGAATGCCCAGCAGGCCATTCTAGGGCTCAAACTAAGTGATTTTTTTGATAGCCTCCGTGCATGCGTTTTGGAAGATAATGTCCAATTTACCCACATAAATTACATTAAATTCCTGGGAAAGAAACTTATATAAGACCTCCATTTTAACATAAAATACACCTTCCCCTTCATTTGAGATATTCTTCAACATGATTATTCCTCCCTCATTACGACCATTGTTGCCGAATATTATTTCCACTTAGTTAATTACAATGATAAAATTTATGATATTATATTCTACTCTTATATGAAATGTTAAGAATATCAACAAATATAACATTATTAATAATATATCATGATATATGATTAGGAACAATCAAAATATCTTTATCTACTATCGTCATCCATTTCGGTTTCCCACAATTCCAAAATCATCCATCATATTCAGTGATAATATAACTCATACAAGTTCTTTCCAATGACAAAAAACATAAAGAATAGAATGTTAAAAAATAATCATACTGAAAAAACACATTATCATGAAAAATAATTTATAAGACATCTAAATCATGGAACATTTTGTTCAATCTTTGACACATTGGGTATATCCTATATCATTAATTGCAATCAAATATTAAAATCCTTAATAATGTTTCATGAAGAGTTTGTGTATTTCCAAATCATATCACCCAGTAATTTCAAACCATGTGCCCAGTAAGGCCCATTTTTAAGTACTAGCTAATGCTAGAGTCAAGTCCAACATTAATTGTTTTGAGTTATAACAGCTATGTACATATATGAGATAAAAATTTCCTATTAAAGTTTCTAAAATTGGATATAATTTCTCATACACCACTCTCCTTACACATCACCATGATTCTATGATATTTTACTATATTTCAACATATCCATAGAATTATGCCAACAGTTTTTTCTAAAGTTTCATTACCCTAGTTTATAAAGGATTACTAATCCTTTTACAAAAAAATATATAATCCCAATCTGTTTACATAGACCATTACACAATTTTTAACCTAAAATTTAATAATAACAATCAATTGATTATGAGGCATAGAGTCTATGAAAAAATAAGGTTAGAATACATCAAAGTGTGGTTAAAATAAAACATATTTATTTTATTATGCATAGTTAGTTCTAAAATATTTTATAGCTCATAAAATATCATGGGACAAGTTTGGGAATGCATATAAAAAGGATTTGAACTGAAAATACCAGTACAGAAATAAAAATTATAAACAAGTATAACATTTGAATAAAATGTATATAATGATATCATAAAAGGGAAGGAAAATAATTAATCACATGAAAAAAAAACAAAAATAACATTTTTTCCTAAGATCATGGAATCATAGAATGTATGGAAGGAACATAAAACATGAAATAAAAAAAATTCAAGTCTAACTACCATAATAAAATCACATTATGGAAAGAGTCCCATAATGGATTATGTTCACACCCTAATATCATACGTGAAATATCACGATGTTATAAAAATATCCAATGCATTTAAGAGATATAAGATCATAGTACCACTAATCACATTTATTTCAGGTACATGAATATGTTTTCCATGCAATGAAATTAACCACAAGGTATATACCTAGAAATTACCCTTGGAAATAAAATGGGTTGCATAATCATTCCCCATATCATAATGATCAAAATTTAAAAATGAATTCATTTGAGAAATGATCATATAAAATGAATTACGTAATCAATAGAAGGGATAGAAAGGTAAAAAGTTATATTTAAAAGGAATATGTAAAAAATTTATAATCATTCTATAACATTAATGGCAGTTTCCAGTGGTTAATATAAATACCATTACAATGATTTCAAAAACATCATGTGGAAAATAACTATTCCACATTAAAAATAACATTTCATGGAATAACATACAAAAAATAAAGTGAGAGTACTTTTCTATGAAAATGTACTTGTAAAATTTTAATGGAATATTCAATTAAAATAATTGTCATAACATGGAAAATACTTTTCATGTCAAACGCATTAAAAAAAGTTTCATTTCACATTATTTTTAAAAGATAAAAAGAAATTTTTTTGGATAATGATAAAAAGATTAATTATAAACCCTTTTTAAAAATCCAAACCTGAGTAAACAAGAATTTTAAAAATCATAGGATAATAGTTAAAACATTATTATATACATTTTTAGAAAACATAAATATGGAAGAGATTTTTAAATAAGAGAGAAATAAATTCGTAATTTGAATTTTTTTAATTTTTTTTAAAAAGAGGAAAATGGTAATATTACCTGAAAATTTTATAAATTTTGGGAGGATAATAAAATTAATTAGTTTTATTAGACAGTGACGCGAAAATTTACTACTAATAAAATTAATTCATTTAGAATCCTTAATAAATTGAGTCTAAAACACAAACCCTTACCGATTTAGTATGATTTGGATCATTATTCCCATGGATGAAGGAGTATAATAGTAACTAAACCTACCATGAAGTATGAAGTATTAATGATATAATATATAAACAAAAATTATATACACTATTAAAATAAATTAGGTGCATAAAATAAAATGTGTTTAAAAGAAGGATGTTTTGTGGTGAAAACCACACCAAAATACTAAATTGAAACTTGTATTTCATATCTTCTTGAGTAATTAAAATATGATAAATATTTAATTACATATTTTTTAAATGTTTATAATTATTTTATATTATATATTTTATCATTTAATTTTAAATTTATTAAAATATTGATTTCATGTTATACATTTTAACGAAAAACATGTCATGTGTCAAAAAATGGAATTGGTATGATTAATATGATCAAATAGAATGATATTTAATGATATTTATTATTTTAATAATTAAATTTTTTAAAATTATATATATATATATATATTATAATTGATAAATCAAGAATGAACTATATTTTTGAAAAGTGATCAATGTTACATTCATTTAGATGATTGTTTGTAAAAAACATGATTAACATTTCCATTTTTTGAAGATCATGATGGAAAGAAGTTATGTGTTTTATAATATATATAGGATGAAAAATATTAATAAATATTTTATTCTTTCATTAAATACCATTACTTATTCTATCCATGTTATGTAGTAATAAAATTGAATCCCATTACGTCAAGAGGCAGTAGTCCACTATACTCATGAACGACTTTATCATTACTAAATGAATGGTAAGATAAGAAATTAAATGAAATGATTATTTTACAGAATTAATAATATGTATTTAATATAATATATAAAAAATTATTCTATTTACCTTCCATTTAGAGTGTATCTGAAAAATGAATCACATTGCTTTGTGAGGCGGTAATCCACCTTACAGATGAGAGACATTATAGAATTCTCAGTGGAAAGGAAATTAATAAGGTATAAAGGATATAATAATTAAATAGGTATAATTATATCATATATATACTATATAAACAATAAATACATCATTATATAAATATGTGATAGGAAATTATGGATAATAAATAATGTCAGCTCGTGAGCCAACAGTTCACCGTACACACGATCAACTATTTCATTTCCAAGATGAGTGAGGAGTAGATGGTTAAATGTAATGGACATAACATAATTTTTTTATTATATGTAATATACTTATGTTATAATATCATCATTATTTAATATTATTTTAGATCGGTGGACATTGAAATAATATAAAATTCTAGTGGGCATTTATTATAAATACATGGTTTATGGGATAAGGATATGGAAACAAAATTATTTGTGTATGTTTTTGATGAAATAATTTTTTTTATGTTTAAATAGAAGAGGATATGGGGTGACCTTTTATTAGTGGGTGAGAGGACACACTTGAAAATTTTTAAAAGAAAGAATGAAACCAAATCTTTTCTCATGAATAAAGGAACAAAAAATAAATGTTTAAACCTTATAAGATTTTGGGTTTAAATAATATCATCCAATAAGAATTTAAAATTCTTGGGTTCATATATCACCCTTATCCTTTTAGTTTTACCCCCGATAAACCATTTTTACCTTAACCAGATAAAATTATTTTTATAGTTTTCCATTTTCATTATAGTCAAAAATTAAGTGGACATTTTTAGATAATAAAATTTATGGTCATACAAAATATAGAATATCTTTTTCCAATTTTTATTCACATAACTAAAAGATTTTCATTTAAATTTAAACATATATATATGTGTAGAAAAAATAATTTTTAAATAAATGTTTTTTAAAGAAAATATGATATTATATTAACTAGATGAAAAGTAATTATAAATAAATGAATATAAATGAATATTTATAGAAATATAATTTATATTATCTATTGAAACAATTCCTCATTATGGTTTATTTCTGATTAATTAATTTGTGGAAATATTATGCACTGTAAAAGTTCTTTTATGAAATTGGATTTTAAAGCCTTAGAAGAATATTATAGTAGAATATATTAAAAATTAGATTTAGATTTAATTAATTTGATTAAATATAAATAAATCATAAATATGTTAATTTTAAAAGAAATTGAATTCATAATGGGGCATAATTTATAAAAAAGAAATGATAAATTTTTAAAACTCATTATTTTCACTATTCACTGAGAAATTAGTATTTTCCAAAACAATCACCCATAGTAAAATACATTTTGTCAAATTTATTTTATAAATATATAAAATATAACTACATTAGTTTCTTTTCTGAATGTAAAAAATCATATTTTAATGAAAACATATTTTCGATGAATAAAATGTCAATGCTTAAAATTGAGTGGTTAGTTAATAAAAATTTATAAAAAAAAATATATTGAGTTAAAATTTTTCTTAAAATTAATAATATACTAAATAATATTCATACTCTCTAATTTTATGTTTAATAATAATACAATATTTAACTTCGTTAAAACTCTGTATTTCATTTTACACAAGTTATTAATGAAATTATACTTTTTTTGAACCAATATCGTAATGTTTGGAGGTGTTACTTTCTCATCTAATATTGTTGCTTCATGTCATATATAATCATAATTATAATTTTATAATTTTGAAATATCATTGATCTTAATTCTTCACAATTAAATAAAATTCATCATCATAATATAATCCTGATCTTCATAGTCAAAGGATTTTTATTTTAAAATTCCTTTTTTGTAGGCCGATATAAAAAAGGATTAATAAAATATTCTATTGATAAAAGTAAAAGATAATTATATGGGATTTGTTTAATAATAGGAATTTGGATTCAAAGGAGGACAAAATTCAAGGCATTTTAAGATATATAAATGGATGAAAAGTGTAGATAATTATAGAGAGTGATGGAAATAATTTTTCATAATGAAGTGAATGATAAATAAAGAGTTAAGTATATCAAAAATATATGATGAGTTAAAGGAATATTTATTCCTCTAATAAGAAGGTAATAAGAGAATTTTTTTTTCAATGTCCTTTTCCTAGATTTGATTAATTATTTTACCATATATAATAAGAACATAATATAATATACATAATTGAAAAATAATATTTTATCCATTAATCAATTTCCACCATAGATAATCCTTTTCACAAAATGATCAATATTTAACTTGATTTTTTTTTGTATTCGAAGCAGTAAAATAACTTTTAATGGATCACATAATCTCGAAAAGAATGAGAATCTATTCCACCTATCTGTACTAAGAAAAAATTGGTTATTAAAAGTTTTATATCGTAATAAATTAATATCTTTTACATCAATATTACTAAAAAAGATCATAAAAATCCACTAAATAAGTTCTTGTCATCATGAAAACGTAAAATTAAATCACTATAAATGAAATTTAATTACTCATTAACAGTAATTTACGTTAATTTGAAAGGTTTCAACCCAATAAAATGTATTCCAAAATATCAGTAGTCACCGAAAAATAGGATTAATTAAAACCTCATATGTTGTATCAAATGCATCAACCATAAACACATAAACCCAATTTGTTATTCATAACCCATATTTAATCATACCATGAAGACATACATGATTTCAAAATTAACAATATCATTAGTGTATCATGATTCTTATAACCAAAAATACTGTGGTAAAAATAATTCCACAAAATAATTATTGAATACAAATATATAAACACATCAACCATTTCACTCAAATTTCTAGGTATAACATATTCCCTTCCTTGCTCTAAGTGATGACCCTTACTATTAGTTAATTGAATCAAATAACACCAAAGTTGAAATCATATAATACATCAAATTACATGGAGAATTTTCCCCCCAGAACTCTATTTCATAATAGAAGTCATTATCCCCTACATTACATATATTCTTCTTGGTGTTTACTCCCACCCTATTGCCATTTAAGAAGTAGAATATTCATTCCACTGTGTATATTAAAAAAAATCCTAAAATTACTTCCTACATCTTATATAACTTGTTAGTAATATCACTTATGTTTATGTTGATAATAATATATCATTATAACTGATTTAGAGTAATCAAATATCTTTTCCTCTAGTCATCATCCAATTTGGTTTCTCATAATCACCAAATTTTCCATCACATTCAGTATTAATGTGATTCAACCTTGTTCTAATAACTGAATAGAACCATAATGAATAGTGTGATATTTAATAAAAATAGTTTAAAACTTATAAAAACGAAAAATAATCTATAGGAAGTGTATATTATAACACAATTTTTTCAATCTATAAAACCATAATTTTATCCTAGGCTATTCATGTTATTCAGGAATTTAAATCCTTTGTGATGGTTTGTCAAGGGTTTTTGAACTCCGAATTAATATCCTATAGTAGTGTCATACTAGATGTTCAACAAGGCCCCTTATCATGTACCATGCTTTAGTGAATACTAACACATCTTGTTTAGTGTTATTATCTATATTTTCATATATTATTGAACCACTTCAATTTGTAGTATCTAGAATTGAATGTAAATTATCATAAACCACGTGATATATATATCACCAAAGATTGAAGGATATTTTTCTATATTTTGTTTTATACATAATCATATCTCTATGCTTATGAATAATGATTTTTTATCCATAATACTAATGGTTATCTAAACCTTTTCTCTAATACAATATATTTATACGAAATCATAATATATATATATATATATAATTACATGATTTTTAACATAAAAATTTATTAATTACTACCAAAATATTTAATGTCTTAGTGTCATTGGAAGGCTAGGTTCATAATACATAAAAATGTGGAAATAATAAAACTTATGTATTTCATTATATATAATGGGATCCTAAATACTTTCTAGATTTTAAAACTATATGGTATAACATGGGAAATACATAGGCAAAAGTAGTGAGTTAAAAAGCCCCGTATGGAAATAAATATAATTATAATGAATAACCTGTTAGCAAAAGATATAAAATGATATAATAAAAGGTGGGGAAAATAAATAATCACATTGATACACAACTTAAATAAAATTGTATCATAATATCATTGAATTGTTGGAAAAGTCTAAGCAACATAAAAAATGCATAAACATAAGTCATGGATATCTTTCAAGACAAAATCACAATGTGGATGGTGTCTTATAATTGATTAGGTTCGCTCACTAATAACATATGGGATGTATCAGGATAATATAATAAGAACGAATTCATTTTATTAATATATAATTTTATGCCCACCTATCAAAATCTTTTTATATACATGAGTATGTGCTCTATATAATAAAATTAATTATAATCCATAATCATAAGAATTAGAAATGAAAATAAAATGGACTGTGCAATCTTTCCTCATAACTTAATCAATAAAATTTTGTAATGAATCTATTTGAGAGATTTTCAAAATGCATGTATTACCCCCTCAGTGGAAGGGAATTTAATAATTTTACATATATCAGAGAAAAATATATAGATTTTAGAATCACTATATAAAATTAATGGTTGTTTTCATTCATCAATAAAAACACTTTTAAAATGATTTTCAAAATTATTCATTAGTAAAATATCCATTGAAAATTGAAAATTAATTTTTAAAATTACAATTATAAAATATTGTGGGAAAAATATTCCTTGAAAATAACCTTAGAGATATATAATGTAAACATCCAGGAAAATAATGCATATTATTATAAAAAATTCCATTCATTTAGTACAAGTTAAAATAAAGATGCAGTTCAAATGTTTCGCATATTTTAAAAAGTTTACCTTTTTAAAATGAAAGGAATGTTCTTTTTAAATTTTTTTAAAAATAAAAATAGTGGAAAATTTAATTTAATAAATAAAATGATAATAATAATAAAAATTGAAATTTTGTTTATAAAACATAGATATGGAAAGATTTTTTATTGAATAGTTAGATGAATTTAGATTTTCTTAAAACGAAATTTCTGATCTTATAATGAATCAAATAAAAGAAAATGGTGATATTATATAGAAAATTTATAATAACCAAAGGTGATGAAAATAATTTTTTTATTTGAAAATGATAAGATAATTTCACTCAATGGTCATTCATGTAAAAATGATCCCAAATAAAATGAGATTGAAACATAAAACCTAACCGCTTTTCAAATAAATTAAATCATCATTTCCATGGATGATGGAGAAGAATTGTACCATAAAATATCATGATATATGAAGGATTCATGATGAAATATATAATGTGGAATTATATACACCATTAAAATAATTTCAGTGAATAAAAATGCATGTGTATTAAATAATGATGTTTTTAGATGAAACCCTTACCTCGAGCCCGAATCGTCACATGCATTCCTTATCATACTGAATAATAAAATTATGTTCATTATTTAATTACTTAAAAACATTTTATTGTTTATTTATCCTTCTAAAATAATTATTTTACTGTTATAATCAACTACACGACTAATTAATTTCAGGTCAGACAGTTTGACCAAAAACACAACATATTTTACAAACCCCATTGTTAAGTTGACTATGATAAAATAGGATGTTATTTATTCATAAAAAATGGTAATCAGGAAAAAAATATCATTTTATATAAAAAAATTAATTTTATAACAAACCATTAAATATTATTATGAAAAATGAACTATGTTACAATCATGGAGACTTTTGGTCGTACGTTGGCATGATTAAAATGTCAATTATTTGATGATCATTATTGAATTAATGAATGATTTATTTTATCTTTATTAGATGTATATTAAATCATAAATATCATATTATTTATTTAAATATCATCATGTATGATATCCATGTTATTAGGTAACAATCAAAAATCACATCGCTTCGTTTGGCAGCATTCCACCATATAGAATAATGATGTTATCATTTATTCATTGGATTGTATGGTAATAAATTATATGATATATTTATTTTAATATTACTGATATGTAAATAATATAATATATAATCATAAATAAAATCCTTATTACCTAATATTTCATTGATAACATATATAATAATAAAATTAATCCATATTACATTTGATGTAATTGATAAGTGACAAACAATTCACATCGCTTCACAATGATGTTGTCCACCGTACAAATGGGTGACATTATCATATTCTATATGCAAAGATAAATAAGAATGAGTTTGGGATATTATAAATATAGAGGTATAATTATATCATTAATATCATATATAAAAATTAAATACATCATAATATCTAGTTGTGAGATGTGGTGACTCAAAACAAATTACATTGTTTCACGAGGCGGTAGTCTGCCTTAAACGTGACCAATATTTTCATTTTATATATAATGGTGGAGGGGATAGTTTTAGGTCATAAAAATAACATAAAAAATTCTCATTATATGTAATATATTGATTCTATCATAATGAATTTATTTAATAATAATTTAATGATCTGGAAGAAGAAATAAAAAAAATGCATGTTTATGGACATTACATATTCATGAGATAACTTATTTTGGTTTTCTACAAAATCATATATAGGTTATAATTATGATAAAAATAAATTATAGGTGAATTGGATGGAATTATGTAATTTATTTTCATATTTATTGTATGATTCCATGTGTTTGGGAAGTGTAAAGATAAGAATAGAGGGGTGGTCTTTTATAAGTGGGGGAGATGACACAACTGGAAATTTTGAAAAAAATTAATTACACCCATATTTTTAACACGCCAAATAGATAAAAAGGATCATTTCAAAATAATAAAATCTATATTTTCTAATTATGACCATAAAATAATTATTGTAAATGTTTTGGGTGATTTTAGACCCATATATTTTTTAACCCCTAGTAAACTCATTTTTACCAAAACAGCTACAAATTTTTAGTTCTATTTTCTATATTCATCATGGTAAAAAATTAATTTTAAATTATTAAATAATAAAAATGAAGATTTTACAAAATATGGAATCTATTTTTACAAAGTCAACTAATAATTGTGAATGAACTTAATTTAAAATTAATCAAATATATGTGTTGAAAAAAAGGTTATTCAAGAAATTTATTATTTAAAAAAAGATGAACCTATATAAACTATATTAAAAGTAATCATAATTAAATAAATTTAATTTATTATATATATATATATATATTATATAACTAAAATTTAAATAATTCCTCATTTGGGTTATTTTAATTAATAAAAATTGAGAAAAAATATGCAACATAATTTTTTTAGCAAATTGAGTTTTTATCCCTATGAATAAACATATAATAAAATAAATTATCTATATAATTTAAATATAATTAATTTGATATTATATAAAATAATTAATATTTATGTTAATTTTTAAAAAAATTTAAAATAAACATTTAAATAAATTTTTTAAAAACAAATTATAATTTTATTAAAGTTAGTATTTTCACTCTTTAATAAAATGTAATTTTTTTCTGAAAAATAAAGATAGTTAAACATACATTTATAATGATATGATTATTTCAAAAATGAATTAGAATTCATTAAATAAATTTTCTATAATTCTAGAAAAATTACTTCAAATTCATTTAGAAAGTGAGTAAAAATATTTTTTCAAGAAAACCATATTTTCAAGGAATAAAATTAATTTCATTAAATATGATTGAATATTTAATAATAATTTAGAAATAATTTTTATATTGAGTATTAAATTTAAATAAATTAATAAATTAGTTTATAATATTAAAACAAAAAAATATATTTCCCAGTTTATATCATTCTTATGTATATAATTATGTTAATAGTGTATTATGGTTTGTTAAATCATGGTGGTGTGTGTTCCAGAAACTATTGATGAAATTATATTTTTTTTTTTAAAATATCATAAATTCTAAAGGTGAAATTTTATTGTATAATAATGGTGTTGTGTTTCATATACACTATCAGACATAATTTTATTATTTTAAAATATCACAGAGTTAAACCCTTCGCACTTAAATTAATTGGGTCCTCATAATTTAATCATAATTTCTGTAATCAAGGTTTAGAAATTTTAAATTATATTTTTTGAACTCACATAAAAAGGTTTAATAACACATTATCTTGATAATAGATTAAGGGAAGTATGAATTTCATTTTGAATAATAGACATTAGGTTTCCAAATAAGACAAAATTGATTAAAGGTGGAGATATTGACATGGGAGTGAAGAGAAAATAATTATGTAGAGTGCTAGAAATAATTTATTATAAAGAATTTAATGATCAATAGAATGTTATGGAGCTCAAAAAATCATTGATGAGGGAAATAACCTTTTATTCCTCACATATAATTGAATTATGATAATATTATCTTTCTGGGTTATTTTCGAAAAGATTTTAAATTATATTACCATCAAGAGAAATAATAACAGAAAATATACTAAATTTACAAATATAAAATAATCATTTAATTAAATTCAACAATAATATCATCTTTTTCTCTAAAATATGAGTTTTCAAGATGAATTTTATTATTTTTTATGACTAAAATTATCTTATAATGCATCATATAATATATTAATTATTAAAATGTTATTCCTCCTATCATTACTAAATCAAAATTATATAGTATAAGTTATCAAAAATAATATTTTTTTTTCTAATACCCTCCTTATAACTCCCAAAGTTCAAATTAATACATTTCATAAGTATATATCCTTAAAAAATAACCTCTTAAATATATATAAAAAAATTACAATTCTACACCAATAATCCATTATGTTAATCTAAATGGTTTAAACCTATAAAAACGCATCTTGAAATATCATTAGTCATCTCTAAATACAATTACAAGATACATGAATGTGGTTTTTACAATTTTGAATTTATGATCAAATATAATCTCATAATCCCTGTTATGGTAACCATTAATATTATGTTATGTTATCGTGAAAAAATATATGATTTCTAATTTAACCCAATCCGTAGATGTTTCATGATTCTTATAACCAAATATTAGTGGTAAAAATAATTCATAAACATAATTCATAAATCCCAATACATAAATACATGAAAAATTTTAAATCAATGATTTGGTATATCATAGTCACTTACTTATTTAAGGGTGTAAGACTTAGTTTAGGGAATTGAAATCGATAACTCAAAAGTTACCCCAATATATGACATTGAATTCCTCGGAAATTCATTTATCTATAACCTCAATTTCCACATAGAAAATATCTTCCCCTCCATTGGAGATATTATTATTGGTGGTTATTCCCACCTCCTTGACATATATAAACCCAAATATTATTTCCACAATATTAATTACCAAATGAATTTGGATATAATTCTATCCTCCTCTTATATGACTTGTTAAATTTATCTATAAAATTTACAGTATTAATCAAATATTGTGATAGTTGATTAAGAATAATCAAAATATCTTTATCTAATTTCATCATAAATTTTGTTTTCATAATCACAAAATCATTGATTACATATTGTTTTAACATTATTACTCTTATATCTATCCATTTAATAAAACCAAAAATTAAATTATGAGAAATAATAGTAATTGTGGAAACCCACATAATCATGAGAAAAAAGATAAACAATTACTAAATTATGAAACATGTTTTTAATATATGACACATATTGTTTATCCTGGTCCATTCCTGGTCATCATATATTCATATAAATTATCATTTTTCATAAAGATTTTGTGATTTTTCAATGAATCTCTAAATGGAGTGTGAGACCGGGTACATTGTAAGGCTCATTTTTTGTGTACTGGGTAATTCTGATGTTAATCCCAATATAAGTTTTAGAGCTATTACAACTATATAAATCTGTGAGAAAACCATATAAACTTTTAGTATCAATAAATGATAATAATTACACAACAACCAATCACTCTATAATTAAACAAGATTTTATGATATTTCTCAATATTTAGTCATATACTTATACTTATTGTTAGTTCTATATCTAATGTTTTTTAATCCTAACTTCTAAAGGATATGTAAAAAATTTCAAGGAAACCAACTAAAATGACCTAAAGCATTTAAACATATCATCAAATTATTTTTAACATAATAATTTACTAATTTCAACCCAAAGATTGTGAGTAATAGGGTATTGGTAAGAGTAGGTTCATTATATACCAAGGTGATGATAAAATAAGATATCTTTTTTTGTTCTTCTTTATTATTTCATAAATCTATTATAGACCCTTTAACAACCTAGGATAACCTGGGGAATAAAAAGATAAAAGTAGTGAGATAAAAGGTGTGTAAGGAAGTATACTTGATAATGAAGTATAACATGTGAGTCAAAGGTATAACATGATATCATTAATGTGAAGGAACTTTATTAATTACACTAAAAATTAATATTAAGAACATGGTATCATAATACCAAATATTCAAATAAATTTCATCTGAAACACAAAACATGAGATAAATATAAGTCAATGATAACTACCAAAAAAACATCACATGGTGGACACAATCCCATAATGTAATAGTTTCACTCCCTTATCCCATACATGAAGTATCATAATATAAGAATATTTCCAAATTTAGAGGAGGGATATATTATTTTTGGAAGAACTATCCCATTAATTTCAATTAACTTGAATTTGTGTCCCACATAAATAAATTAATCATAATTTATAATCATAGGAATTACCCATAAAAAATGGGTTACATAGTATTTCTTCATATCATAATCAAGGAAATTCCATAATGAGTGCATTTTATAAATGATAATATGGAATGTATTACCCCAAAAAATTAAGGGAAAGTGAGAATTTCATATTTATAAGAGATATATACATATATTCTATAATAAATAGATTACATTAACTATTTTTCTATTTGATAAATATTAATTGTTTAAAAACTATTATGGAAAAATTTCATTGAGGAAAATAGTCATGGAAATTTATAAATAATTATTGAAATATTAAAACATACAAAATAAATTTGGGATATTTCTTCTTCAAAATATCCTATAAAATATATAAAGTAATCTTTCGTGGAACCAATGTTCATGGTGGATTAAAATACCATTCAGGGAATACACATTAAAACAAAGACTCAATAAAATATTAAATAAAAATTAAAAATTAACATATTCAGAAAATGAAAATAATGTTCCTTTAAAACCATACCATAAAAAGTGAAACATGTGTAAAAAATAAATTGGAAAATCATACGAGAATAGTAAAAAAAATTATTATTGTATTTTTAGAAAACATGGATATGGAAGTACTTTTTAATGAATATATATTTGAATTCATATTTTCTAATTTTTTTCATAATCAATGTAGGTACCATAGAGAGGAAAATGGTACAATTACATGAAAATTTGATGAATAACCAACGGAGATTAAAAGTAAAGGGTTGTATTAAACATTATTAATCTAATTTCCAATAATAGGAATTCATATATAAATAATATCAATAAAATGGTATTTTTTAGATAAAACCTTACTCAATTGATGATATTTCAATACTAAATCAAATTTTATGAAATAGATGAATTGTAAATTAAAATATCATTATGTATGATGTATTTATGAGATAATATATAATGGGTAATTTAATACACTACTAAAATAAATTTAATAAATAAAAGAACACGTGTATCAAGGAAGAACATTTTGAGACGAACCCCTTAACCCGATCCCAAATTATCACATAAGTTTAGTTTTTTCATTAATAATTAAAATAGGTTAATTATTTAATTTTTTACGAATTTTTTATGTTTATTATTCCTTTTATTTTATTTTTTACATAGTCATATTCAATCAGTAAACCAACTAATTTAATTTTAGACATTTGAATGATAAACAGACAATATATCCAATACATATTTTTTAAGTTGGATAGGGTCAAATATATTATTATTTAAATATATATATATAATATTAATCAGGAATTTATTATAAATTTGACATATAAATTAATATTTTAAAACCATCCATTAAATATGTTTATGAAAAATTAACTAAGATTCAATCCTGGAAATGGTAGGCTTTATATACGTATGAGTAGTGTTTCTAATTTCCAATGATCATGATGAAGAGAATTTAAGTGTTATTTTATATTTCAATAATGGTAATTAAATTTTAAAATTCATATTATTTCATTAAATTTAATTTAATATACAATCCATGGGATGTTGTAATAAAAATGAATCACATCGCTACATGAGGTAGGACTTTGTCAAAGACACTAATGACTTTATCATATATTAAATGATGGTATGTTAAGAGAGTATAAGATATATTAATATTTTATAATTATTAATATACCATGAAATAAAAAATTAACATAATATTATTAGTTACTACCTTCTATGGTATATTTTCATGAAAAACTAATCACATCAATTCATGAGGTAGTAATCTGTCATATACACAAGAAACATTATTTTATTATCAACATAATTTTAATAAAAAAGGATTATGGGATACATTAATTTAATATGTAAAATAATATCATAAATATAATATTTAAATATAGAATATATCATTATATCCATCACTAATATGTGGTGGAGGAAAATTATGTATTTCAGTTCGTGTGGTGGTAGTCTTCGAAACACATGATCAACTATTTTGATTTCCCATTTAGGGCAGGAGGAGATGGTTTTAGTTCATTACCTTAACATATCAATATATCAATGTATGAAATATATTTTTGTTATTATATCCACTTGATTTAGAAATACTTGATGGATATGGAAGATGGAATAAAAAAAAATTCTCAGTTAAGGATGTCACCCATTCATTGGAAAAATTATTTAGGATTCCAGCAAAGTCCATTATATGATGGATTTATGATTAAAGGGGACTATAAGATGAGTTTATTTAGTTAAGAATGTGATTTGGGTATGTAATTTATGATCCAATGGGTTTTGGATGTGTAATTGTGATATGAGAGGGTTGCCTTTTATATGCCTGAGATATGAAACACTTGGAATTTTAGAGAATAATGAATTTAACCTTCATTATTCACAGGAAACAAAAATAAAAAATGTATCATTTTATAATATTAGAAAAAATAATTGCAATATTTTACTATATAATTTAAATTATACATGGTTTGGATCATTTTAATCACATTTCATTTTAGTTTAACTCCATGGTGAACCCATTTTTAATTTAACCACAATAAATAATTCTTATTATTTTATCTACTCATTATAGTGTAAAACATAGAATATCTTATTAAATATTGTAAATTATATTGATTCAAATATAGAATCAATTTTTCTAAATTAAAGACATAGATTTAGAAAAAAATTAATTTAATGTAATCCTGTAGACGTTTTAAAAAAATATGATATCAAGAAATGCATTTTTAAGGAATTGGTCATCTCCTACTATCTATATGAAATGTATGAATAATTAAAAGTACATAAATTATTACTTCTATATATTAAAAATATAATTTTTATTAAATTCATTCCACATTAGGCGTTATTTTAATTAATTTAAAAAGAGAAACAACACGTACTTCAGAAAAATGAGTTTTTATTCCTAAGTATAATCTTATAAAAATACAGTTTAAGGATTATTTAAATTTACGAAATTCATTTTAATATGAATAAATAATAATTCTATTCATTTTAAATGTCATTAAAATAATAATGGTAATAATTTATCTAAAATAAATATAAATGTTATAATAATTTGTATTTTTTACCATTCAATGAAAATTAAAAAATTTCCAAAAATTCATAAAATATCATCATACATTATTATTAAAAAAGTGAATTAAAAAAATACAAAATTTTCAAATAAATTTTATAAAATTGGAATAATAAATATATTATTTTCTTATAGAATTAAGTAGAAATCAATTGTTTTGAATAAAGTGGATTTTTGATGAATAAAATAACATTACATAAAATCACGATATATGTTAAAATGAATTTAAAAATAAATTTTATTAAGTAATATCATCATATAACTTTTCTTCTTTTTGTAATCCTATTTATACATACTAATATAATGAATAGGTAATGAAAAGATTATTTAAATAATAATGTTAATTATATATCATCATTTGTTAAACTCGACGATGCATGTTATGAATGATATTAAAGAAATTATTTTTAGCTTTTGAAAAAAATATAGTAAAGGGTGTAAAAAAATGTTATATGCTCTGTTTTTTTTCATATACTCTTCCAAACATAATTGTATTCTATTTAAATATCTAGGTGTTACATGATAACTACGGATCACCAATTCTATTTTTTCTGAAATGGTATGAATTCCTTTTTTGGCTAAAAATTCAATTAATATTAATTTTGGGAAAATATATAACAAAACTGCCAAAATAAATTATTAGAAAACATTGGGAACTATTTTTATCGAGCATCCTAGAAGATACACTTATATATGTGCCCAATGGACACCTATATATCACTAACCCATAAAAATCATCCATTAATATTTGAAACAGATAGGGGATCTTTTATATAATATAAATGTCCCTTACATATCAATATTTATTATAGAAAAAGCCAATATATATTTGTAAAATTTACAAAACATACACTAATGAAATTAACCAATGGAGGGAAACATGTATTTTGCGGGGTGGTCCCATGTCCAAAAAGACCAGAGCAAAAAAATTATAAAAACAAAGAAGAGATTACATGAGTCTAAAGTAAGGAATCATATTTTTATCCTTCTCATGAAGATGTAGAAAATTAGTAAGGGGAACATCAAGCTCGATAATGTATTGACTTACACCCATAATATCAAGTCCATTAGTAACTGTATTAGCTTGACGATAAATATGAATTATAATGTTATTGATGTCGAAAAGAAAGTTGGTGAAATCCATCAAATGAGTATTGGTCGACCACTCAAGGCATGTCACACTGTTCCAAATTTCATTCACAATGCTGGATGAATCACATTAAATCCATAGATTGTTCCAACCATGATCTTTTTCAAAATTAACAACATGTATCATACCTATCATTTCAGCATCCAAATAAGAGGCAATTCCACAATTACAAAGAAAACATCTGAGGATTTGAGTAGTTGGGGTTTGTCTTAGTGGTAAGCACCCCGTAATACTACATGGAAAATGGGGGTTCAAAACCAATGGGGAGCAGGTACTGTAGCACTACTGTAGCAGCGGCGGCACTGTTCATCAGCGGGTACTGTAGCGGTGGCAGGACACTGTAGCGGCGGTAGGGCACTGTAGCGGCAGCGATACTGTGCGGTACTGTAGCAGTAGGTTACTATTCACAGAATATGAATTGGCCTTAGAATTTGGCCCTACGGGCTATGTTATGGGCTAAAATCCCACTGGGCCTTCGGTCTGTGTAATGGGTTTCCCTTTACCCAGTTAAAAGAGGACTTTGCTTTGATTTAATAATAATAAAAATGAGGCTTCGGCCCCAACCTTTAAAAAAAATCTGAGGATTTGACCAAGATGATTCCTGAAAATAGCACTAAACCACTGGGACATAGATTTCCTTTATAGGAAGAATCCACATTTTAAATTATAAAACCAAGATAGGGAGCACACCACAACACTTCAATGGTGTGACACCGTTGAAAAAATTTACATCAATCCAAAGACATCACAGCATTTCGAAGTCATTAACAGTGTAATTGCAATGACCCTTTGAATTGATGTAGCTTCATGTATTGAAATAAGGATATGCATCTGACCTAAATTATGAATGAGTGAGTAGTTGTTATGAATAATAACATTTTTATCATATCATATCACTTGATGTATATTAGCAACAATAGCAAAGAATTGGTTCTTAATTGTTTGATAATTTTTTATTTCGGTACATCTATTCAGTTGAGTGTTAATAGATTCAAGGATCTAATATATGCAGTTAATGTTGTCAAAAATATTTCTCCAAAGAGTATAAGCAGTAGAACAATAAAGGTAGATTTTATTAGAATCTTTTCTTTATTGATTACAATGTCTACATTTAGTGAAAATTTGAATACCATACGATTTAAGGAATCAGTCTGTGGGAATTCTGTTATGAGAAAGGAACAAAAAAAGAGTGAATATTGACGGTTTTATCGAGGTTTTTTCTAATAATTTTATCCAACAAAAATATCATTCAGTATTATAGAAATAATTATTATAAAATTTTTTTGAATTAAGAGTAGACACTTCTGTATGAAAGGGTCGTACCACACTACACCATTATGAGGCTCAAATCTGGATGATTCTTAAATATCAGAGATTTAACATTACATATCACATGGGACTACAACACACAACTAATTTATTACTATAGAGTGAATCTTTTATATCATGAAGTTAAAATTATGTATTACTATAAAAACAAATGATTTTAGTACATAGTTCCAATTAAATATTTCTTAATACTTATTTCATAAGAAAAACGAAAATATAATGATGTGTGATATATTATTGGGATAAAATTATTAAATGTGGCTATTATATCAAATAACTTGATTTGGAGTTGATAAATTGATATAATTTTATTATGAAATAATTTTATAAAGGTGGATAAATATTACCAAGAAGTTTGATTCTTCAATATGATTCTTATTTTTTTTCATTCATTAAAATTAGGTAATATCACTAGTATTTTCCCTAGACCCTTCATAATTTTAAATTCCACAAGTATGAGGTGAGTGAAATCATATTACAAGAGAAGATCACTATACTAGACATAAATATAATATCTATTATATCTAAATCACCACTAATAATTTCTAACAATTTTTATCATACCCTTAGACATTATGTAGAGGTCTTTAGGGTTTTTTATGTAAAAAATAGAATAATATATGTATGTAATTATTAATGTTATATTTTAAAATATATTGTCTCTATTTTATTTTATTTATTTATAAAATTTAATTATGAAATAAATTTAAAAGGGTTTCATTAACAAAAATGGACATAAACCTATTAATAATATAAGTAATAAATTTAAAAAATTACAAATATAATTATTTAATGCAAAAAATTGAATTTTTTGAAAACATGATTTTCTATATATTATTTATATCTTTATTAATATAGAATCTATCACTATTGAACGAAGTGAAGAAGAATAAATATGGTAAGGCTTCGGTACTTGTTATCCCTAAGCCTCTGAAGAAGTAGACTGATGCCTGGGTTAAAAAACCACATTCATGTTTGAATGCTCTAGGATTATTGGGGCTGATCAAGTGGAAGTAGTGGAATCTGCGGAGCATGATCATGATATTGTGGATGACATCGAGCAAGATGTTCGAGACATCTACACGTCAGATGTAGGCCTCCCTGCGGGGCAATGGGTTGTATCAGTCTCTCCACCACTATCCTTGCCTGTACATGATCTAGGTTGTATTCCTTTGATTTTGAAGAATGATGTTTGAAAAATACCACCTTCCACTGGTTCAAATGCAACAGTGGCTCTTCATACTTCTCACAAATCCACCAATAAGGAGGAGGTCCATGTGGAAATTTGTGATACCGCTCAACCTCCTCAGCTGAACATTGATAATTTTCCTCTTGCATTAGATCCACCTCGAGCTTAGGGAGATCAATCTCTGGCTCAGACAGATCCTCTCCATGACAATTCAGCTAAGAATTGTAACTCTTATATGAATTCATGTGATCCTCTTGTTACAGTTACCGAACAAAGCATAGTTGTAAGCACTCTTATTCCCTTTCCATGCAATTCCACTACAATATCTCTACTAAATGCTAACTCAGACCCACAAAACACTATTTCTATGTCTCTTGAGACTTCCGAGATTGTAGAGAAATAGGATAACCTAGTCCTGCCTACTACTCCCCAGACCATGAACTTCAATAACACATCACTTGATGGTCATATGATCACCCCTATTTCTATTAAATCACTAGATTGCACTAATGATTTGAGTGTCTCAAGTGACACTAACATCTTTTCTTCCTCTCCTATGAGAAAATAGGTAACGAAGATAGCTTCGGACTCCTCCTAAAACCGTATAAGAATCAAGAGAGACATGGTCTCGAATGGTTCCAAAAATAAAAAGAGGGCCTCGGGCTCCAAAAACTGGTTTTAAATGGATTGTATTTTTTAGAAATGTTAAGGTATAGCTAACTATAACACCCTTTTGGTTCTAAAAATAATTACTTTGACTCATAAACCAAAAATCCTAGCTTTAGCGGAACCAAAAATTAACTTCTCTTTGAATTTTTGGCATCTCTCTACTACTAGTTTCAATTTTTGTGGTGCTTTCTCTAATAGTAGTAGTGTTTAATCTCTTTGGATCTTTTATCAAACCTTTTTGCAAGATGTTAATATGTCCACTTTCTTTGATCAAATGTTCACTTGTGATTTTATCTATGATAACATGCATTTCTTTTTCACCTTATTTTATACTAAAAATATATACCAAGATCGTAGTCCTCATTGGAATGATCTCTCTTCTTTAGCTAACTCCATTTATGATACTTGGTTGGTGATGGGTGACTTTAATACCATTCTTTTCTCCAGTGACAAGCTAGGACCTTTTCATTCTCCCATTTTGACAAGAATTTAGATCCTCAATTGAAGAGTGTGATCTGATTGAGATCAACCTTACCAGTGATAAATTCAACTGGTATCGCATGCATTATAATTGGGTTGTTTCTATTAAACATGGTAGGGCTATAGTGATTGTCCTGGCTCTTGATACATGAGACACTATCTCTAGAAACACCTTACCTAAACTAATCTCTGATAATCATCCTATTATTGTTACCCTTCTCTCAAAAAGAGAAAGACCTAGTATCCCCTTCAAATTAAACAATGCTTAGTCTAATGATCTGGACTTCTCTCATCTCATACAATTATGTTGGGATTCTATGAATCATCATTCTGATGCCTTTTCTGGCATCACCAAGCTCAATCATCTTATAATTTTCCTCAAAGGATGGTGTATTTCTAAATCCAAACAAATTGACCAATAAATTTCCACCCTAGAGAATGATCTCAATCAAATTCAAAACAACTATACTCACTATAATTTCTCCTATGATCCCCAAATCTAAATAAACATCTCTGTTAAACTGAACTCTATTTTAGTGCTCAAAGACAATATTCACAAACAATTTTTTCAAAACGGAATGTCTCAAAGATGGGGATTGAAACACAAAATTTTACAATGATCTTTGAGGGATCAAAAAATTCAACCGCCTCTTATCCCTTCTTAAATAAAATGACAATATCTTCTTCTCCATGGATGCCATTACTAATCATGTTGTCACTTATTTTGAAAACATTTTTAATGTCCCATAAATTATATGAATATTATTTCTGGGATCATCCCGACTTTGACCAATGAGGATCATAATCTATATCTCTTTAGCAATCTCCTGGACCATGAAATCAAAGCCACTTTCTGTAGTCTTAATATTGATAGTGGTCTAGGTCCCGATAGTTTCAATAATGGATTTTTTCAACACCACTAAGAGGTTGTTCATGTAGATTCTTGGAAACTTGTCAAATATTTTTTTTAATACCTGTATTCTTCCTTATGGTATCAACACCCAATTCCTCACCCTAATTACAAAGGTTTCCAATGCCTCAGAAATCCATCTATTTAGACCTATTTCTCTTATCATCTCTCTTTATAAAATAATTACCAAGCTCCTCGCCAATAGAAATTATTCTCTATGTAAAAAAAATTTTCTCATCGAAACAATTTGGATTTATCAAAGTTAGATCCATTCATCATTTCATTTTCCTTGCTTTGGAATGCACCAACTATCTAAACAAAGTCTCGAGTGGGGTTATTATTTCCATTAAGATCGATGTTAGGAAGGCCTTTGATAAGATCAATTGGTCCTTTATTTTCAAAATTCATTAAGCTTTTGGCTTTAATGATATATCCATTAGTAGGATCCACACTCTTTTCAATTCTGCCTCGATCTTCATTCATGTCAATGGCTCCCCCTAGTGACACTTTAAATGCTCAAAAGTTGTTCTCCAAGGTGATCCTCTCTTCTCCATCCTCTTTTCCATTGTAGAATACTACCTTATTAGACTGCTCAACTCTCTTGTTCGTCAAGGAAATCTTAAAACTATTCTGGTGGCCAGGAATATAATCGTTCAGACCCATCTCTTTTATTCCAATGACATAATCCTTTTCCTCATTGGGAGTAAACAAAATATTCTTAAACATTAAAACTATGTATCCCCCTATGAAGCTGTCTCGGATCAATCCGTCAGTTGGAATAAATCCATTATATTATTTGGTAAATCTTTCCCCATCTCAAGGAATGGACACATAATAGAAAGTATAATCCTAAAATAAGGTTCCCTTCCTTTTACATATTTTGGAGTACCCAATTTTTGGGGTAGGCCTAAATATATTTATTTTAACACTGTTGTGGATTAGGAGATTAATAAAATTTCCTCATGGAAAAGGAAATCCCTGTCCATGACTGGAAGGATATTCCTTGGGAAATCGACCATTGTCTCCAAAATGGTGTATTCCCTCATGCTCTACAAATGGAATCATGGTCTTCTTAAGATAATAAATACCTATATTAAAAAAAATCTGGACTTGCAGAATCATTGAACCAAAACTAGTTACCATTCCCTGGTCGATTTGATGCACCCCTCTAGGAAATGGTGGACTTGTTATAAAAAATCTCAAACTTTTCAATGAGGCTCTCTAATCCAGACTAACTTGCGGACTGATCAAAAATAAATATAACTCCATTTCCTTCCATAGAAATAAATTTATTGAGAGGCTAAAAAAGGGAATTTGAACTATGTCAAATACTCTCTTTGTACTTCGATCATAAAATTATTTTTCTACATCATGAAAAACTCTAGATGTTTGGCTATCTTGGACTACAACATTCACTTTTGTCTAGAAAATTGGAATGGCACTCCCCTTGTTTCCATTATTCCTTCTAATACTTCTCCACACATCATCAACTTCCACATAAAGGGAGTGATGCAATATCGATTTTTGGAGCACCCTGACTCTATCATACAGGTTGTTGATGGTTATCCATTCTCTAATGATGATGATTTTCTTGTTTGGGAACCTACTCACAATGGTATTATTGACTCCAAAATCTTTTACAATCATTTTTTCTCAGCCTCTGAATCCAACATTTCCTGGTTCAATTATATTAAAAAAACATGGATTAATCCATCAAGGATTAATATTATTTGGAGTATTGTGCACAACTGAATTCCTACTGAGATTTTTCTTCAATATTTTGACATTCATCCCTATTATAAATGTCCACTTTTTCACCAACATAGACAGGATATCAGTCATCTATTTTTGTCATGTCCTATGGCCTCTTCTCTTTGGAATTTTATTACTAACATTTTTATTGTAGATGGACGTTTTCGAACAATATCCTCCCACGGCTAAAACAATGTGTGGATATTGACTACTCGCAGCAAGTCAAGAACCTATTTCTATCTGCTGTTAAGGAGATCCTACACATTATTTTTTATGATTGAAATAAGTTTATTCATAGTAATTACTCACTAAACCTCATTGTAGGTTGAATGAGAATTGTGATTGCTGTTAGAGATGCCCCCACGATCCTGAAAGATAGTTGTGACAACTCAGATGGTGACATTGTGATCCTGCGATTCTGTAAGATTGATGGAATCTTCCCTCAGCAGAAACGCTTTCTTGAGGTGTTCTAGCAAGCCCCAATTCCTGGATGGATCATGATCAATGTATATGGGGATTCGAAAGAAAATCTGGGCCCTGCGGTCTACGAAGTGATCTTCAGAGACTTTCAAGGACATTGCTGTGGTTGTTTCTATGGCAGTTGTGGTGTCACCTCCTCTCTTGATGCTGAGATGTTGGATCTTATCTTGGCTATAAATTTTGTTAAACCAAAAGGCTGGAACAACATCTTGATTGAAATTGACTCCACCACGATTGTTCAAGAAATTTGGAATGGGGTGGTTCATCTTTACTGGCCTCTTATTGTGAGTTGGAAGAACTTCCTTAACTCGCTTCGATAGCTCAAATACATTTCCACCCATGCCTACCACAAAGCGAATATGGTAGAAGATGGTCTTGATAACAAGGGAATCAACCCGGAAATTATGTGGACTGATGAGTTTCTATTTGACCTTCTCCCTCTTTATGAAAAATATTGTAATAAAATTTCCACATTGAGACTCTTGTAATTTCTTTGCTTGCTTTTAATAAATTTTGTCTTAGTAATTGACCATGAAATTTCCTTTAAAATATATAAATATATATATAAATTTTTTTCTTAGATTGTTATGGTCACATAATTAATATTTTTATATGATACTAATAAGAATATAATTTATTTTTTTTTATTTTTATTATAATATTTAACTCATTATTAACATTCCACATTTTATTTTTAAGAAATTATCGAGACAAGGGAATTATATAATTTATCGTAGAGAGCCATACATGAAACTACAATTGAAGGAACATTGAAATTTATAAATAATTTTAAAACATTTATTCTCTTAAATATATTATATTTTAGATGATAAACTCAAGAATAGGTAATTATAACTTAAATTATTATATATAAACAGTAATGGGAAGGTTAAAACTACTAACATCGATGACCAATATTTACTAAAATTAATTATTATCAATGTATTAAAGGAATATAAAATATTAGCATAAATGGTTATAAATATGAATAATATTCTAAAAATGATGGATAATGATTATATTATTGATATATAGAAGGTTGAATCCCATCTAATGGCGAGGGAATCCATGGTATG
Organism: Viscum album; assembly: GCA_963277665.1. Lineage (NCBI taxonomy): Eukaryota > Viridiplantae > Streptophyta > Magnoliopsida > Santalales > Viscaceae > Viscum > Viscum album. Next base: position 2,127,326,628 of record OY728140.1, read on the forward strand.
TGTTTTATCATATAAATTTACCTTTCATTGGGATATAAAATTAGTTCCATGAAAGTGATCTTATAGGTCTATTTAATTTAAATATTTCATTATTATATATATTTTTTATATTTATTTTTTTGGAAATTAATTATTTTCATTAAAATAATATTATTTTATCTAATTCATTCTCTATAATGTTTTTGTATTTTTATAAAAAATTAGCATCATTTATATTGGCATTTCCTCCATTTCCATGTTCGTTTTTAGAAAAAATTACATTCAATTCTTTATTCTGAAAAAAAAACATCATGGAACCTCTACCCAATTGTATCCATCATAGAGAAAAATGAGGGAGGGGGGAGATAATTACCCCTATGTCCCACATTTAGTGAGCCTTGAGATTTAATGTAACACTAAGGGTATGAATATAATATATATATATATATATAAGGAATTACCTCAGTAATAATTATTGGATTGGGAGTTATAGTGAATAACCAATAAGTAAACTCCATGTACTTGGAGAAAGGTATAAAATATTCTAATCTGAAAAGTAATCGGCACGAAAAAATAAAATACATCCACAAAGTGAAATGATGAATACATATGTTGCACTCTAGATACCAAATAGGTATCTTTGTACCCTGGTGATATATACGACTAACACTAGAAAACATTGGTGGGTGAGAATAAAGAGACCCATCCTTTTCTTATATTACTATTAATTCATTATGAATATAAACAACATAATAGTATTACACCATGAGAATCAAATGGTTTATTGTCTTGGGAAAACTAAGACCATACATAAAATTTAAAACTTGAAACATAATCATTTATTTAATATATTTTTCTCCCTCTTTTTATTGTCCCTTGAAAACACTGTTTTACACATATTCACATGATGGTATACATATAAAATACGTGAGATACAATCAAAATAGGAGGATAGATAACAAAAATATTTTATGGGGTGATCATAATCAAAACATCATCATCAAAAACCAAGAGATAAACCATTAAATAAAGCCATAGAATGTGGCAATCCATAAAAAATGAAAACCTCATGTCTTAGAGGTTGAGTACCAAAAATAGTTATGAACAAAACTAGAATCATGTTCACAAATTATTTAACTTTAACTCATGAGATTCATGAATTTACCGAATGCATTGGAGCACTGTATAATTCTGGGTGCACCTATCACATTCCAACATTCATATTGTACTATATAATTTCGGGAACACCCGTCTCATTATAACATTTACACTATCATTCACGCCACATTGGAAATATTTCAAAAATGAACATAAAATATCCCATGGAATGAAATGGGTTTCACATAAAACATTCATAAAAATTTGGTTCTCAAATGAAATGAGGAATATCATTTTTTACATGAAACTGTTAACCATGAGTGGAGAGTGAAACAATCTTCACGAAGAAAAAATGGTGTGTGTATTTGAAAGATGAGTTATTTTGGAAAACATTAATATTTTAATAAAATAAATTAGACAACTTTTATATCCTAGAAAAAGTTAATATAATGATAAATAAATTATTTTTCACTCATATCCATACTGAAATGGGTTTAATAGGGAAAACCCAAATAAAGAGAGTTGGGTTCAAGAGTATCCACTTAAATTGTCTCTGAACGCTTTCTTTACTTTAATGACCGGTATAATGAAATTATATTAATTATTTAAAAAATTTAGAACTTTTTAAACATTACTTTTTTCATTATGGTTTCATTATTTTTTATGGGCCTTTTGATGTGTTATAATGTTTAAATTCATTGTTCAGGAGTGTCCTTTTTTATAGTTTTCTTGAACGGTTAATTTGTATTCCTGAATAGGAGTTCATTTAAAATGTAGATAAACATAAAGAATTGTTATTATATGATATTTATGATGTTATAGAACTTGAAATGATCTTATAAATTTTTTTTTTACATACCATGTGAATTAATCATTAGAATATAAATTTTTAATGATCGTTTGGGTTAATATGGGAGGTTTTTCAACCACAATGAAAATGCTTGGTTTAAAAATTTAGTAATATGTACATTAGATAGTTCCATAAAATTAAATAGGATATAAAAAATATATCCTAATCAGGTTAAAACCCAAAAATGGTTTCATGACTACATCTAAAGGTGGTAAAGGAAAAATGAAAACAAGTCATTCATGAAGGTGATAAATGAACACCTCACAAACAACCTTTTCTTTTAGAAAATAAAAAAAGAGCAGAAGGGGGTTGGATGATATAATATCCCATTAGTATCAAAACAGTATAGTATATTTATGATACTAGAGTTACCATACCATGTGGATGAGGATAGTTTGGGAGCGATTACCAAAAGAACATGAAATTGAAAAGAAATTAAAGGTAAAGAGTTTAAGGAATTGCCTCTTGAATCCTCCTTAAGGCAACATGGATTGGTCTTTTTATGAGACCATAAGATCTTCTGTCCTGGGGGAGGGGATAAGTAAGATGTTTGGACTAAATTTAGGCATTTAATGAAGCTTTTGAGGCTTGAGAAAATTGGAGTGTTAAGGGTGGTATTTATAGTGAAGGGGAGAGGAGTTTTCTTAATATTATATTAATTAATTTATTATTTATCCAAATGAAAAGTAATAGTGATGATTCCATGAAAAAATAATTTCATGTTAGTTATAAAAAATAGGTATTATATCATTAAAACATCATAAATGACTATAATTAATGTATTTATCTTATTTACTAAAATACAAAATTTCACTATTTATAAAAAATTCAAGCATTGTAGAAAAATCCCAAACATTCACTATAATAATTTTACAATGTGTAGAATCGAAAAGAGAAATCATTTTTTCAAAACTAATTTTTAAATATGATTAATTTAATTTTAATTAAAATCATAATTTACTTTGAAAAATATTTATTTTAAAATTAAAATTGATTTAATAATGATTTCAAAAATTGAAAATGTTTATATAAATTTATATTAAATCCAGAAGACATAGAATTGTTAATTTATGAAATCATTTTAGGATAATAAATTTTCATTTAATTTAAATATTTAATTATAATTATTTACTTATGAATTTCTAAAATACCATTACTTTTACTCATGTCATATTATAACTTATAAGAAGCCTAATGTTTATTTAATCATTAATGGATGAGTTTAGAATTATTTTATATGGTTTTTGATTCATAAAGGTTAAATTACTATTTATAAGGGTAGGTTAATATTCATAAGGTCAGGTTTCTATTCACCAATAATAATGTTTGTTATATTTGACTCCAAAAATCACCATGAATGCAACTATGTATGTCAGATACTAGAAATTCAAAACAGAGAAGTGGAAAAATTATATTTAATGATCACATAGTATTTAGTATCATGATATGTCATTGTGATTCATAATTTGATTATATTATAATGCATAATTATAAGAATTGAATTTCATTGATAAAACTTTGGGTCGTTAAATTCTTCCCAACTTATGAAATTTCATCCTAAAAATATTGTTTTACACAAACATGTTAGGTTAGTTCTACTCCATAGCCTCTTTTAATTCCAAAGTAGCTCCATCAAACTTTTGGTTCATCCAAAATAATTTAACAAGATGGATTGTCTTGTTGCATATGACCTTATCTATATTAACTAGAATATTTACCAGCTTCTCCTCATAAAAGATATCATCTTATCGTTTTACCACCTATGAGTTCAGCACATGTGATGGATCTAGTATGTACTTCCTCAGGAGTGATACGTGAAACAAATCATGAATGTGAGACATATTCAGTGGATTTGAAAGCATATAGGCTAAGACTCTTAGGATTTTAAGGATCTAAAATGGGACAATGTACCTTAGTAATATCTTCCCATTCTTTCCAAACAATGTGACACTTTTCCATAGAGATATTTGAAAGAAGAATTTATCTCCAACATCAAATTCCAAGTCCCTTCAATGGTTTTAGCACAAATGTTTTTTCAAATCAAGGAATATTTAATATGTTTCTGGATGAAATGAACATTCTTTTTCATCTCCTACAGAATACTGGGTCCATGTTGCATTATTTTTCATACTTTATCACAACAAGTTGGAGTTCTACATTAAATTCAATAAGGAGCTTCCAATGAAGCCATCCGAATACTCTAGTGGAGGCTATTGTAATATGTGGAATCAACCAATGGGAGATGGTGATCCAATCCATATTTAAATTCTATACAGTATGATATTATCATATCATCAAGAATCTGAATAGTTCTTTCAGACTGGCCATGAGTATTGGGGTGAAAGGTCGTTCCAAAATATAATACAGTACTAAGAGCATGATGAAGACTCCACCAGTATTTAGATGTGAACCATGGATCATAGTAAGAAACAATCAAGATTTGAATAGAATGTAGAGTCCCTTCATACATCAAAAATATCATTTCAAGTTATTCATGCGAGATATCTTCCCAAATAGTGATAAAATGGGCAATCTTGGTGAATCGGTCAAATACAACCCCTAGCATGTTATTTACCTTGGATGTCTTCAGGAGTCCCATGAAAATGTGCATATTGAAATTCTCCCATTTCCACATGGGTATAGATAATGGTTTAATAATCCCATTGGAATTTTTACTCTCTACTTCAACTTTCTGACATACCAACACCATGAGATATAATCTATTTATTCATGTTATCCCACCAGATGTGTTCTCAGAAATCTCATCACATATTGGATCTACCGAGATGGATAGTTAATGTTGAGCTATGTGGTTTGTCAAATAGATCCTTCTTAATCCCAGGCGATGAAGGAAAATTATTTTTTGTTCCAAACCGAATAACACCATCATCTTGGATACATAAATCTTAGATAATCATTTCCTTTTATTCATTCCCATTCTTTCGTTGCATCAGATCATCCCTTTGTTCCTCCTTAATATTCTCGTTGATATATTTTTGTGGAATAATTTGGGAATGGTAGGATATATCCCTTGGCCTTATTATTTCCATATACATCATTTTATAAACAAATATGATAGGGTATTTTTCAATCCATAACATGGATAGTGTAGCTGGTTCTTTTCTTCTTAGAGCATCAGCTACCTTGAACACATTTCCAGGATGATATCGAATAGAGAAATCGTCAGCCCTAATTAACTCTAAATAACTCCTTTGATGCATGTTGATCTCCTTTTTTGTGAATATATACATTAGTCTATTATATTCAGTGTATATTTCACACATCTCATGATAAAATTAGTGCCACTATATTTTAATGGAAAAAAACACAGATGCCATATCTAGATCATGCGTTAGGTAGTTATGCTCATGGATTTTAAAATTTCATGGGTCCAAGGATATAACATTATCATTTTTCAAAAGTATGAAACCCAATCCTTTATTTGAAGCACCAATTTATATCAATAAACATTCTCCACTTTTATGTAGTGTTAGTATAGGTGCAGTGATCACCCTTCTATTTAGCTAAATAAATCTTCCCTAACTTTATTTTATCTGGGCATACATTACCAATTTCCTTGTTAACATATTTAGAGGGATTTATTATTTTGAAACATTTCTCACTAAATGTAGTTAGTAGCTATCTAATCCAAGAAAACTACATATTTAAGTGAAACTATAGGGTTTGGTATGTTCCACAATCACCATAGTTTTTGAAGGGTTCACAGAAATTCCCTCACTTGTGATCATATGTCCCATGAACTTGACATGGATCATTCGAAAGTCACACTTGCTGAACATGGTTAATAAATTCTTTTTTCTCAATGTCACCAGCAAAGTTCATATATATTCTTCATGTTCCTTCATTCACTTTGAGTGGATGAGAATATCATCAATAAAAACATCCAAAATTTTATTGAGGTAATTTCTAATGATACTATTCATCAAATAGATGATGATTTTTGGGGAATAAGTATGTCTGAAGGGAATCACCATAAACTCATAGTCCCCATACCTTATACATAAGATATCCTCTTAAATATATTTTTTACTCACCTTAAGATGAAGATTTTCAGAATGAAGATCAACCATTTACAATTATTGATATCCTATTAACTAATAAAACAAGTAATCAATCCTTGGAAGGGGTTACTTGTTCTTTATAGTGATTTTCATGAGTTTCCATTAATCGATACATAGCCACATTCATCAATATTTATTCTTTACAAAGATAACTGGTGCACCAAAATGTGATGCACTTGGGTGTATGAACCCTTTTTCCAGATGCTCTTGTATCTTTTTCGTTAACTGCTATAGTTCAATAGGAGCCATCCTATAGGGACACTTTGAGAAATGTGTGGCTCCATGTATAAGTTTTATTATGAACACTTCTTCATGATTGTGGGGAAGTCCGAGAAACGTTTTTGGAAATAAATCACCATACTCTCTCATAATGGACAATTCTGCATGGTTGGAACTTTCCATTAACTCAACCATTTGGGAGAGGTATGATTCTTCATAAGGAATCAACACTCACACCAATGAAGGATTTTTCAATGAAGTTTACGATCTTCCTTGAATTTTTAGATGTGCATGGGATAGTTTGGAATATTAAAAGTAATTTTCTTTTCCCAACAATAGATATGTTCTCTATATAACATGATCCAATTCATTCCCATTATAGCATCTAATAACACCAAGGGATATATTATGTGATATGATGGTAAAATCTGCACACATACGATAATAGGAGAAGAGCCAAACACACGGGTTACAGTGATGGCACCTCTTAGTGTTCTTAAAGATATCTCTACATCAAGGTTTCAGGGATTTGATTCTGTAGTTCCACCAAACAGGAAAGATATACTGGAATTAATAGAACTAGAATTGAATAAGACTTTTTCCATTCTTGATTGAATAGGAAGTGTACCTTGTTTTACTTCATTATTATTCTCCACTTCTGCGGTAGTGATGGAATAGTAATTCCATAGTTCCTTTGGCTTTGGTGGAAACAGATGCTTATTACCCTTGAGGACTCGAGGTTTTGGGTACTGTCTTGCTTAGTGCCCTTTCTCCCTATAACTGTAGTATTAAACTGTGGGTGGGGCTCCCCTTTTATCTAATAAATTATCATTATTTCTCATGTATTTTCAAACTCTTGATCATGATGGCCTAAATAACCACACTTTAAGCATTTACCCATCCCTCTGAGGCTGTTCCCATGATGCAAAATCCCATATTTTTGGTATGTGGATCATTGAGTTTTCTTCCCACCATTATAATTAGATCCTCTAGAATAAAACTCCATCATTTTATTCTTATCACCAAAGACATGGGAATATTCTCCAAACAGAATATCTAATTTGTGGGCACATTAAACAACTTCATCATAACTCCCAACATCTTGAATAGAGAGATACTTTCAAAGTTGTTTTTTTAATCCACTAAAAAATCAATTAATTTTTTCTATCTTGTTGATAAAAAATCCCAAATAATACTTTTAAATCCTTGTGAAATTCTCCTTGTAGGTTGTGACACATTCCCATTCATTTTTCATAGGCTCTATGAATTATATCTCCATCATTGTATGAAGAGTTCATGGGAAATACATGTCAAGAAACAAAATCTTAAAGTCTTCCCATTCCTTCTCTTCAATTTATTCACTTGGCTTGGTGATCTTAATAAAATTCCACCAATGATCAGCCACTCTAGATAGATGATAAACAACACGTTTCACCTTCTACATATCAGATCAGCGATGCATTGAAAATATCTTCTCCATGGAGTTGACCTAGTGTTTCACAACTAGTGGATCAAAATTCCCAGTAAACGTAGGTTGTCATTTCCATATTAAACACCCAAAACCCAGTTTCTCCCTATTAAGTGAAGGAGGATGTTCCCCATTATTTTGGTTATTGTTTATAACCTAAGATATTTGTGTAATAATCACCAAGAATTTTTTATCTTCACCTCCCAAATCATTTGGGATGTTATTCGTGCAATCATTTCATTGGCCCTCTAATGGTTTGTTGGCTAGGTTTCTCTTAGTTCTCACCATTTTATAAAATAAAAAAAGTTATAACAAAACATAAGTCAAAAATTCATGATTAAATAGATTATTCATTTGTATAATTTTCACTACATTCATAACTTATGGGATCCCTATGTAATTATTCAAGTTTTTATATTTTTCCTTAGTCTCAAACTATAGGTTTTCTCTAGGGTTCACAAATCCCAATTCCCAAATTAAAAAAAACATACCTCTGATACCATCTAAAGAGAACCAACCATTTTTACATTACAATTACATCATTATGAAGATAAAAAACATAATAGTATTACACTGCAACAATCTATATGTTTAGTGTCTTGGGAAAACAAGGACCATACATAACATTTAAAAGATCAAACTTAAATATTTATTTAATTTATTCTTCTCGTTCATCTTATTGTCCCTTGAAAACTCCTTATTAAACATAATAACCAGAGGATATACATAAAAAGGGGTGAGCTAAAATCTCAGTAAGAAGATATATAAGAACAATATAGCATGGGGTGATTAAAATTATAACATCGTCATCAAAAATCATGAGATGAATCATTAGGTAAAGGCATGGAATGTGGAAATGCATAACAAATAAAAAAACATGCCTTAGTGGTTAAATAACACATATAGATTCGAATGAATATAGAATCATTTTCACACATTATTTCACTTAAACTAATTATATTTATCACTTTACCCAGTGCATTAGAGTGCTGTATAATTTCGGGCACACATGACTCATAATAACATTTATAATATCATGCATTCCAAATTAAAAATATTTCAATCTTGAACATAAAATAACCCATGGAAAAAATGAGTTTTGTATCATACATTTATAGTAATTTTGTTCCCAAATGAAATATATAATATGGTTCTGGAAATAGAACCATTAACTTTGATTGAAATTTGAAACAATCTTCAAGATGGAAAAGGGTGTGTTTATTTAAAAAAAGTGTTCTTTTAGAAAACATTGGTATTTTCATAAAATCAATTTTAGAACATATATATCCCATAAAAGGTATTATAAAGCTTAATAAATTATTTTTATGCAATATATATACTAAAAATTGGTTGATAAGGGAAACCCAAAGAAAGAGGGTTGGGTTCAAGAATTTACCCTTACACTGTATCATAATTCATTCATCACATTAATGAATTGTATGATGAAATTATATTCAATAATTAGAAATTAAAGAACCCTTTATACATGAATATGGTTCATTATTGTTTCACTATGTTATTTTATGGGCCTTTGGATGAGTTATAGTGTTTGAATTCATTGTTTGGGTGTGTTCATTTTTATATATTTCTTGAACGGTTCACCTATATTCATGAATGGGAGTTCATTAAAAACATGTATAAACATCCAAAATTGTAATTCTATGTTATTAATGATGTTACACAAATTTTAATGATATTATAAATAATTTTATTATATAAAATGATAATGAATCATTTGAAAATTATTTAATGATGATCGTTCGGGTTAAATTTGGGTGGGTTTTCAACCACAACTAACTTGTTTTGTTTAATAATTTATTAATATGTACATATTATACATCCCTAAAATTAAATATGATATAATAAATATAACATTATATGGTTCAACCATAAAATGTTTTCATGATTGGATCTAATGGTGGTAATGTAAAATGAAAACACGTTGTTTGTGAAGGTGATAATTTAACACCTCATGAGCAATGTTTTCCTTTCTAAAATAAAAATAAGAGGAGATGTGGGTTGGAAGATATAAAATTTGATTATTATAATAAAGATACATTTTATGTATGATAATAGAGTCAACATACCATATATATGAGGATTTTTGTGAACATATTAAGAAAAGAACATGAAATTGAATGGAAATTAAAGGAAATGAGAGAGAGAGAGAGGAATTACCTATTGAATCCTCCTTAAGGAACATTGGATTGGACTTTTGATGTGACCATATGATCTTTCTAAATTAGAGATGGGATATGGAATATGTGTGGATAGAGTTTTGACAAGTTGTTACACATGAAAGGTGTTTGGATATGAGGTTGTGAATGGTGGTATTTATTATGGTGGGGATATGTCACGAACCAGACCGGGTCGCCATCCGACCCGACGACCGACCCAGTCCGCAACATGCCCCGAAAGGCGTTCTCGATCCCATGGGCTGGCACAAGTGCATGGGTATCAAAACTATCACATAGGAATGATTTTACCCGAAATAGTAAACACAAAACAACTGATAAGATAAAGAAACTGAAACTGAAAGTAGACAACCAATCAGGGCCTTAAACTGAAAACGAAAATAGGGGTTTACAACTTGAGCCCACAACCAAAATAATAGAAAACAAAGGAAACTCAAATTCAAACCTTCAAGAAACCAGAGAGACGCAACATCTGCACGCCACAACACCAACCTGCACGAGAAGACCATCAACGACCTGAACCACCATCACTGAGCATGAAGTCACAACCTGGAAAGTAGAAGAAACATAATCTACATACACCCAAGGGTGTAAGAAGGGTTTGAGCTAAAATCCTAGTTGGATGCCATCGAGAAAAGGTTCCACGCATAATTATTAAAAGACAAATACATTTTCCATTTTACAGAATAAAAATAAATAAGTGCTTAAAGAATTTTAATGAAAACGGTTTTAAGGGGAAACTTCTCTAAAAGGAAAACAACCTAAATTAACTTACACAAACTCACACACACACACACAAACGCACGCACACACGTACACACACACACACTTTTCTTGGTAACCCCAACGTCACATCGTGTGCCGACTGTGAGCAGAAAGCAAAAGAAGAGCACAATACTTGGGAGAGGCCCTAAATATAATAGGGAGAAGTGGGACCCTAGAACCTCGTGTCTCGGTGAAAAATGTTACAGGAACACAATAATATATGTTCCCGTTCATGAGCCACTAGTAGGGAAACACATCCACAACCTAGTGGTCTCCAACATCATCCAAAAGTTTCGTTAGTGTTGTAGTCGTCAATCCAGCTGAGTGAAACTGGGCCAAATCCACTTCTGAATCACTAGAGCACTAGTCCTAGTCCACCCACCTAGAACCCAGGCTTCCCATTTCTGCTCATGTAGTTCAGAGTTCATGTTTGATGCTATAATCACATACTCAAACTGTAACGACCCAAAGTTTCGTTAATAGAAATCCCTCTTGATCTAATTAAATGTCTCTTTATGTTTATATAAAATGTCAACTTCCTTGGTTTTATATTACTAATTTTGACCATTTCTAATATAGCTGTTGAATAGTGATCACATGATTACTATTAATATAGGACTTTAACAAATCCAATTTACTCAGACAAAGGAAGCGATGGCCTCATCCAGTAGAATTTCTCCATACGAAGCCCATTTTTCGAAGCTCAGAAATGAGGTGGCATCTTTGGTCTTCGCTCTAGATCAATCCCAAGATGAACTTCATCATGTCAAGCTCGAACGTGACCGTCTATGGGAAAAGTGGAAGTTGATTGAAATTACAACTCGAGCGATGTTATCCGAGCCACCCCAAGAGTCATTCACCATCGCACACCTTAACCATTGGTCTTATGCGGTTGTTTTAATGGGTTATGTAACAAATAATTAGTACTATGTTCATGTACTTTATTTTTTTATATAATAATGAATATAACTTCTAGTCATTTTCGATACACTGTAAATAGTTTTTAAACTACAAATGGTGTTTTTAGTTATTATTTAATTAAGAAATCTATTTTATTAAAATAAGGGATTTTTGAATTAAATAATATTTTAGTAAAATAATAATATTATTTAATTAATTTTTATTAAATATAAATGATCTTATAATTTTATGAATGTAGTAATAATTTTTATTAAGGTTTGAAAGCCATTTCTGTCAAAACCCATGAATTTTCGATAAATGTCAGTTTTTATTTTAAAAGTGAAAATTAACATATTTAGAAAATTATTTAGATAAAATAAATGTTTTTTCTAGAATCAGAACATCTAAATTATCCAACAGTGAATTTTTCATAATTTTCTGAGACAGTCAAATTTTTGGGTAAAAATTAAATACCGTTTAAATATATAATGTGTTTTATGACATCTTAATGACCCAATAGTGATTTAATAAAATACTATAATCTTTATGTTCGGCCAATATATGTTTTAACATTAAAATAATGGGATTTTGGGTTTGTTTAAATTACTTTTCAAAGCATTAATGGACCCCTCAAGACTTATTCAACACCTTGCCTTTTTAAATTAATTTCCATGGGAGTGTAACTCACCTCCACATAAGCAACCCTGATATTTTAATAATTTAAGACTTTGGAAATATAAAATATTTATTTCCTCTTCCCTTTTCCAAAAACCATTGGAAAAAATCATTTTATGATTTGTGGTTTGGATTAATTTAATGTAAGGGGACCCAAACCTAAATAATAAAGAATTCCGTCACCTTTCCTATATAAACCCACCCAAGATCCCACTTCCTCCTCACTCAAAGCCTTTTTAGTTCGTCCAACCTCTGCCCAACTCTCTCTTGAATCCTCCCAAAGTTCCCCAAGCTCCCAAGAGGCCTCTCACAAGCCTCTCTCTAGCCTTTGGAAGCATACTTCCAAGTAAGGGTTTTTTCATCCTTTCTCATTTTTGTCCAATTTTCTTTAAGTTGTTTTTCCCTTTTAATTTCAATTATAAATGTAGGGGTATGGTTTCACACCTCCCTCATACTTCTATATTTATGTTTAAATGACGGGATACCCTTTATCTCTCATTAAATTCCCCCCATGTACACCCGTTACTATTCCGAAATTCCGAAAGGAACTTCTCTCTCTTCTTTTACATTCAAGAAATACTTTTGTATCATGAATCTAAATTCCATTAAAATTGTTGGTACATGTATCTATATGACCTCCTTACTTTCCATTACATGTAAATTTGATGAGGAACCCCTTTCTCTCTCATCAACCATTTTTATGAATTCTTATGTCATGTCGTTACGCTGCCAAAATCGCACCGATTTTCTAAGCCAATGTCATTGTGTAGTGAATACCATGCCCATTTCTCCATCAAGGGTATTAACCTTTATGAACATTTACTTATTGATTGTAAATTTTCATGTATTAATTCCACATTCCTTTATCTTATAATAAATGATTATGTTTTATGAATCCATGTTTTATGATCCATGTGGCACAATTATACATGAAATGAAATGTTTAAGAAGGGTGCGCCCTTATAGCGCTCCAATGCATTGGGTAAAGTATAGTATCATGATACGTCATGTGCAATGAGTTTTGAATCATGCTAAATCAAGTGCAACGAGGGTTTACTCGTGCTTCATGTGCAATGAGGATTAACTCATGCTCTATATGCAATGGGCCACGGCTCATGAAAATTCCATGTTAAGTGTTGTTGCCACATTTCGATGTTATGATTATCATGCTTTATCATGCCTTTATGTTCATGATTCTCTTATGATCTATTGATATATCTATTGTCTAACATGTATTGTACTCCTCATGTTATTCCATGTGTACTCCCTTACTGGGCTTTATAGATCACTCTTTTTCTATGCATGTCCTCAGTTTATCCCATGCAATGCTAAGTATGAGGGAATGTAGTGGTCATGTAAAGGAAGTTTTCAATAAATATGTTGTATTTCACGTTTTAAGTATTTATGTAATGATCCTAATCCCCAAAGACACTAAACCTCTTGATCTTCTTTGTTGTATCAAGTGATGTTTTATATAATAAATCATGTTCAAGTTGTAATAAGAAGAAGGTTTGTCATAGTTGGTATCAGAGGATAGGTTTAGTTATTTTTGGGATTAGGAAACCCCAGTAAAGCCTTAGATACAAGACTACTTATAATAAAAACATCCCTATGTTTTGGTAAGTACTGAGTATGTGGTTTATCATACAAATACATCCCTATCTGGATACGAGAAGGTAGAGGCGGCTCTGGCACATATGTATCCTAGGGGTAAAACCCGAAAACACCAGTTTGAGCTAGACTCAAACAAAAACTGGTGCACGACAACGGGCATTGCTACACTCTTGGTTATGACACTCCCGGGGGATATGTTTTGATAAATTCAAAAGCTTAGTATGAACCCTTATTAAGGGAATTAAAAAATTCCCCCCTACAAATATATGTAAGAAAGTCGATCATGGAAAACCTAGATTGAAGTCTATAGACTCATGAGTTAAGGAAATAAAAGATTATTTATAAGTCATCAACTTTTTTCTTTAGATTACACTTTATGTGTTACCCCTAACTTTCCTTTTATTCCAACCAATGGCCGGTAATAGGAGGACTCTGGCTATCAACCGTTGTGAAGATCAGTGTGATGACTGTACTATTGAGATGCCCAATCCAATGGGAGCGGGAATCACGAACTTTGTCACGCTTCTCTCTCATATAACTCAAGTTTTGAATAGAAACACGGGTCAAGAGGAACGTTCAACCCCCCCCCCCCCCTTAGAAAGAACAAGTTGCTATCGAGAGATTCATGAGACAAAGGCCTCCTACTTTTAGTGGATCATCCGATCCCACGATCGTTGAACAATGGATCAACTCTATTGAGAAGATCTTATCCATCCTTCAATGTTCTGAACAAGAGAACGTTCTCCTGGATGCTTATCATATGGAGGGTGTAGCTTATCAATGGTGGAAGTTGATCAAAAATATGAAGCCTGAGGTGGATATCATGGCGTTGGAATGGAAGGATTTCTGGAAGATGTTTTTTGATAAATTGTTTCCACGCACCCTCCAACTTAAGATTGAAAGTAACTTCCTTTACCTCAAGCAAAAAGATGAAGAATCTTTTGGAGAGTACGAGGAAAACTTCACAAGGATTGCATGTTACACTTTCGGCTTTGTCGTTACCCCCGAATGTAAAGTTGACGGCTTCTTTGGTGGGTTGATGCCTAGCCTACGGAAAGAATTAGAGATCCATGACTTCAACAACTATGAGAAGATTGTCCGATGTGCCCTCAAGGTTGAAATGGAGATCGGGTAATCACAGGGGTATCATGGGGACAAGAAGCGTCAGGTGGAATTCAATACTGGCGGTCCGATGGATAAATCCAACAGTTCTAAGAAGATCCAAAACCCCACTTGCCAAAAGTGAAGAAAGAAGAACCATGGAAATTGCCTTAAGGGGACGAGGAAATGTTTCAAGTGTGGAAGGGAAGGGCACCTAGCTGTTAATTGTGGGCAAGAAAGACCTATGGCTGAGACAGAGGATAGGAATTCTCCGTTCGAACCTCAACGCGTTGTTAAATGCTACAAATGCAAAGAACCGGGTCATTTTTTAAATCAGTGCCCTAATCCAAGGGTTTTTAGAGACAACCAACATCCTCCAAGTTAGAAAGGAAGAGCTTTTTCCATCACTTCTGCCGAAGTGAACCCCAAAAACGAAGTGGTGACAGGTACGCTGGTTATTCATTCAAGGATAGCGAACATATTTTTTGATCCAGGTTCTATGTATTCTTTTATATCTCGAAAGTTTATTAGAACAATCCCAGCACCACCACAAATCATGGAAGTAAAGATGTCGGTGAGTACGGAAAATGTGGAAATCATTGCATCCCATGAATATAAGTCCTCCCTTGTTATAATCTGTGGATTTAATTTCCTAGCGACCCTCGTCATACACCCTCTGGTAGAATTTGATGAAATTCATGGCATGGATTGGATTTCCTGATATAGAGCCAATATAAATTGTCGGGAGAGGGAAATCACACTCCATATAGAGAATCGACCCCCAATTCTTTACAAGTGTCAAGAGGAAGATGAATCTCCTTTAGCTCCATCATCTCAAGCATGGATATTACTGCCTTATGAGCATGCGTATATGGCTCAGATGATTGAGTCCAAGGAAGAAACCATCCTTTAAGAAATGCCTATTGTGAGGGAATTCGCTGAAGTGTTTCCTGAGGAACTGCCTGGTCTTCCTCCAAGAAGATATGTTGAGTTATCAATTGAACTTATACCTGGGGCGCTACCAATATCCAAGACTCCATATAGAATGGCTGTTGTAGAGATTGAAGAGCTGAATAAACAACTACAGGAGATTATGGATAAAGGTTTTATAAGACCAAGTTCTTCACCATGGGGTGCACCAGTCCTCTTCATCAAGAAGAAGGGTGGGTCAATGCGGCTTTGCATCGATTATCGTGAACATAAAAAAATCACGATAAAGAACATGTATCCTCTCCCACAAATCGATGACTTATTTGATCAGCTGCGTGGAGCACAATACTTCTCCAAGGTGGATTTGCGGTCGAGATATTATCAAGTAATGGTGAAGAAGGAAGATGTACCCAAGACTACTTTTCATACAAGATACGGGCACTATGAATTCATAGTTATTCCTCTCGGACACACCAATGCTCCATAAATATGCATGGACTTGATGAATAGAGTCTTCAGATATTACCTTGAAAAATTTGTGGTAGTCTTTATAGATGATATTATAATATACTCCAAAACCAAGGAGGATCATGAGAAGCATTTAAAAACCTTACTAGAGACTTTGTGCAAGGAGAAGATCTATGTAAAGTACAGCAAGTGTCAGTTCTGGTTGAAGGAGGTCTCATTCTTGGGCCATATCATCACAAGCAATGGGATATATGTGGACCCCTCCAAAAAAGATGCAATTGAGGGATGGTTGAGGGCAACATCGGTAACCGATATCCGTAGCTTCTTGGGGTTAGCTTGATATCATCAACAATTTGTGAGAAATTTCTCACGATTTTCCAACCCTCTAACCAAGCTAACTTGAAAGGGAGTAATTTATCTTGGAGTGATGAATGCGAAGAAAGATTGAAGGTGTTTAACATGAGGCTTATCACTGCGCCCGTGCTCACATTACCCACAAGTGGGGAACTTTTTGTGGTATTCAGTGATTCTTCAAAAAAGGGCTTAGGCTATGTGCTGATGCAGAATGAAAAATTGATATCCTATGCCTCAAGGCAATTGGAAATCCATGAGCGAAACTATCCAATGCATTATCTAGAGTTGCCGACTGTGATCCTTGCCTTGAAAATCTGGCGGAATTATCTCTATGGAGAGAAATGTGAGATATATACTGACCACAAGAGTCTGAAATATATATTCACACAGAAACAACTTAATATTCCCTAGAGAAGATTGATATAGCTCATCAAGGATTATAATTGTTCAATATATTACCACCCTGGGAAAGTGAACAAGGAGGCAGATTCCCTAAGTAGAAAGGCCCCAGCGATTCTGGCAATGATGAGAATTGAGAAGGATCCAATCTTCTTAGACTTGATGAATATGGAAATGGGAATCATAGAGAAGGGAACATCATTAATCCTTTCACAAAATATTTCTCAACCGTCTCTTTTGGAAAGGTTAAAGGATGCTCAAAAGGATGATGTGGGAATTCAAGAAAAAGTTGAAGCTATCAAAAAGAGGATATCCTCAGAGTTTAATGTTAATGAAGAAGGAATTGTGCTGTTTGGGAAAAGACTATGTGTTCCATCAAATCCAGAGCTGAAGAAGGAACTTTTGGATGATGCACATAGTTCAAATTTCTCTATTCACCCAGGGACCACAAAGATTTATCGAGATATCTGAGAAAAAATTTGGTGAGATAATATGAAGAAGGAGATTGCTGAATATACATCAAAGTGTCTGGTGTGTTATCAAATGAAGGAAGAGAGACAGAAGTCTAAGGGGATGATGCAACCATTGCCCATACCAGAATGGAAATGGGAGAACATCACGATGGACTTTGTCACTTGAATTCCGAGGACATCCAAAGCAACAATGCAATCTGGGTTGTTGTGGATCATCTTACAAAGACTGCACACTTCCTTGCTATTCGGGATGATTTTTCTTTGGATAAACTGGAACAGATATATATCAGGGATGTAGTAAGGTTGCCGGGAGTACCACAATCTATTGTGTCCGACCGAGATCCAAGATTCACCTCTATGTTTTGGAAGAGTCTTCAACATGCTCTGAATACTGAACTGAACATCAGTACAACCTATCATCCTCAAACTGATGGCCAATCAGAGCGGACTATCCAACCACTTGAGGATATGTTGAGAGTATTCTCAATGGACTTTAAAGGAGGATGGGATCAACATATTCCTCTGGTTGAGTTATCTTAAAAAAATAGTTTCCACTCAAGCATCCAAATGGCACCATATGAATCCCTATATGGGAAAAGGTTCAGAACACTGACATGTTGGGATGAGGTCGGTGAACATAATCTTCTTGGACCAGAAATGGTTGAGGAAATGGTGGAGAATGTGAAAACCATTCAGCAGCATATCAAGGCAGCCCAGAGTTGACAGAAGAGTTATGTTGATAATCGTCGATGATACCTAGAGTTTAAAGTTGGATACATGGTGTTTCTACACATATCTCTATGGAAGAAGGTCATGTGGTTTGGAAGGAAAGTGATGTTAAGTCCAAGGTACATCGGCCCCTTCGAGATTCTTGATTGTGTCAGGGCTGTGGCCTATTGACTAGAACTTCCACCTGCCATGGCCAAAGTACATGATGCCTTTCATGTATCACTCTTATGTAAGTACATACCGGACCCTTCACATGTAATCTCTTCTGAGGTGGTACAATTGGAAGATGATCTTTCTTATGAGGATCAACCAGTGAAGATCATAGATCGTAGAGAAAAATTTCTACGAAATAAGGCAATTCCACTCGTCAAGGTGTTGTGGAGAAACCACAAGTATGAAGAATCGATTTGGGAATCAGAGGAAATGATGAAGCTGAGTTACCCACTTCTGTTTTAGTGTGGGAAAAGAAAAATTTCTAGGGAGAAATTTCTTAAGGGGGGAATATTGTAACGACCCAAATATTCATTAATGGAAATCCCTCTTGATCTAATTAAATGTCTCTTTATGTTTATATAAAAAGTCAAATTCCTTGGTTTTATGTTAAGAATTTTGACCATTGCTAATATAGCCGTTGAACAGTGATCACATGATTAGTATAAATATTGGACTTTAACCAATCCAATTTACTCAGACAAAGGAAGCGATGGCCTCATCCAGTAGAATTGCCTCATACGAAGCCCATTTTTCGGAGCTCAGAAAAGAGGTGGCATCTTTGGGCTTCGTTCCTGACCAAGCCCAAGCTGAGCTTCATCATGTCAAGCTCAAACGTGACCGTTTACAGGAAAAGTGGATGTTGATTGAAATTACCACTCGAGTGATGTTATCCGAGCCACCACAAGAGTCTGTCACCATCACACACCTTACCCTTAGGTCTTATGCATCTGGTTTAAGGGGTTATGTAACAAATAAGTAGTATTATGTTCATGTACATTATTTTTGTATATAATAATGAATATAACTTCTAGTCATTTTTGATACATTGTAAATAGTTTTTAAAGTACAAATGGTGTTTTTAGTTATTATTTAATTAAGAAATCTATTTTATTAAATTAAGGTATTTTTGAATTAAATAATATTTTAATAAAATAATTTTATTATTAAATTAATTTTTATTAAATATAAATGATCTTATAATTTTATGAATGTAGTTATAATTTTTATTAATGTTTGAAAGCCATTTCTGTCAAAACCCGTGAATTTTCGATAAATGTCAGTTTTTATTTTAAAAGTGAAAATTAACATATTTATAAAAAAATTTAGACAAAATAAATGTTATTTCTGGAATCAGGATGTCTAAATTATCCAATGAGGGATTTTTCATAATTTTCTGAGACAGTCAAATTTTTGGGTAAAAATTAAATACCGTTTAAATATATAATGTGTTTTATGACATCATAATGACCCAATAGTGATTTAATAAAATAATATAATATTAATTTTCGGCCAATATATGTTATAAAATTAAAATAATGTGATTTTGGGTTTGTTTGAATTACTTTTCAAAGCATTAATGGACCCCTCAAGACTTGTTCAACACCTTGCCTTTTTAAATTAATTTCCATGGGAGTGTGACTCACCTCCACATATGCAACCGTAATATTTTAAGAATTTAGGACTTTGGCCTTATAAAATATTTTTTCCTCTTCCATTTTCCAAAAAACATGGGCAAAAACCATGGGATGGTTTGTGGTTTGGATTAATTTAATGTAAGGGGACCCAAACCTAAATAATATAGAATTCCCTCACCATTCCTATATAAACCCACCCAAGCTCCCACTTCCTCCTCACTCAATGCCTTTGGAGTTCATCCAAACTCTGACCAACTCTCTCTATAATCCTCACAAGGTTCCCCAAGCTCCAAATAATCCTCTCACAAGCCTCTCTCTAGCCTTTGGAAGCACACTTCTAAGTAAGGGTTTTTTCTTCCTTTCTCATTTTTTCCAATTTTATTTAAGTTGTTTTGCCCTTATAATTTCAATTATAAATGTTGGGGTATGGTTTCGAACCTCCCTCATACTGATCTATTTATGTTTAAATTATGGGAGACCCTTTCTCTCTCATTAAATTCCCCCCATTTACACCCGTTACTATGCCGAAATTCCGAAAGGAACTTCTCTCTCCTCTTTTACATTCAAGAAATACTTTTGTATCATGAATCTAAATTCCATTACAATTGTTGGGACATCTATATATATGACCTCCTTACTTTTCATTACATTTTAATATGATGGGTAACCACTTTCTCTCTCATCATCCATTTTTATGAATTCTTATGTCACGCCGTTATGCTGCCGAAATCGCACCGATTTTCTAAGCCAATGTCATTGTGTAGTTAATACCATGACCATTTCTCCATCAAGGGTATTCACCTTTATGCACATTTACTTATTGATTTTAAAGATTCATGTTTTAATTCCACATTCCTTTATCATGGAATAAATGATTATGTTTTATGAATCCATGTTTTTTGATCCATGTGGCAAACTTATGCATGAAATGAAATGTTTAAGAAGGGTGCGCCCTTATAGCGCTCCAATGCATTGGGTAAAGTATAGTATCATGATACATCATGTGCAATGAGTGTTGAATCATTCTAATTCAAGTGCAACAGGGGTTTACTCCTGCTTCATGGGCAATGAGGATTAACTCATGCTCTATGTGCAATGGGACATGGCTCATGCTAATTCCATGTTAAGTGTTGTTGCCACATTTCCATGTTATGATTATCAGGATTTATCATGCCTTTATGTTCATGTTTCTCTTATGATATATTGATATGTCTATTGTCTAACATGTATTATACTCCTCATGTTATTCCATGTTTACTCCCTTACTGGGCTTTATAGATCACCCTATTCTTATTCATGTCCTCAGGTTATCCCATGCAATGCTAAGTATGAGGGAATGTAGTGGTCATGTAAAGGACGTTTTCAATAAAGATGTTGTATTTAATGTTTTATGTTTTTACGTAATGATCATAATCCCCAAATACACTAAACCTATCGATCTTCATTGTTGTATCAAGTGATGTTTTATGTAATAAATCATGTTCATGTTGTAATAAAAACAATTGTTTTCATACAATCCATGCAAGACATCACACACACCAAAACCACCATTTGCACACACAAAATCCATTTGAAATAATAAACACACTAAAATATTTCAAAACATAATATGCATTTATTACACAACCAATTAAAACAACTTTAATCCTTAATAATAATTAGATTAAACATTTAAGATTTTTAATAAACAAATTTTGAAGAGAGGAGCATGAATTTACACACAAAACCAACCCAACCCTCTTTCGAAACCAAACACACACAACGCCACATCAAGATTTTAATCCACACCACTTACAAAAATTAAAAAAAGTTGGAGTAGTTTAACACAAGTGCTAACAAACGATGTAATAATGTTTTCACTAACGATAAATTAGATTTTATTTAAAATGCCACTTTTGAACCAAACACATGACGTAATCTTATCAAAACATGATTTTCACCACAAATATAATTTAATTAATAATTTCACAATTTATAAAATACTAAAAACAATCTTGACATGGGTTTCCAGAAAATCACTATAATATCACATAAACACATTAATAACAAATCAATGCATATGAGAACTCATGAGATAAAATAAAACCACTTCGCACCATGAAAACTAACTAAATAATACGTTGAATTAATTAAACACACAAATAAATTCATCTAACAATAATTATTAGCGGAAACACCTACCTCATGTGTCTAAATCCTCAAAATTGACATGAAATCTTCAAATTGGAGTGTGTAACTTCAATCACGTGTCGTTCTCACCGCAATAAGCCTAACGTGAAACCAAAAACAAGATATTAGACCAAGAAAGAGACAAAAATCAATTCGTACGGAACTTCACACCTGCTAAAAAAACTCAAGGTAAAATATGGACCTATCTGGGGGGTTGCGCACACATCAGGAGGGCGAGACGCCGGTGGGGGAAGTCGGAGTAGCGCCGACCAGCGGGGGAGGTCGCGCGACTTCACGAGCCAGCCTGGTCGGGGGTCAGATAGAGCAGAGGGCGTTGGGGTTCACCAGACAGAGGAAGGAGGTGTTGGGGTTCACCGGACCAAGCAAGGGGGTGGGGGCCGGTGGTTGGGGTTCGCCAGACCAGGTGAGGGGGTGCTGGGATTCGCTGGACCAAGCAAGGGGGCCGGTGGCTGAGGGAGAGGGGAAGTCCAGCGGAGCGGCAGGGGAGTTTACAGGGGAGTGACGATGAGGAAAATAGGTCGGCGCTGAAGGCTCCATTGGGGGTCACGCTTCCAGCCAGTCAAGAGGGAGGGAGAGATGCCAGCTGTATGGGGAGGAGCTGCGACGCCGGACATGAGCCGAAGGGGAGGGGGAATAGGGGGAAATGCAGCAGATCCAGGAGGCGGGCGAGAAGGCAAGAGGCCTGGCCGGGGAGGAGTCCGGCGTGGGAGGAGATGGTCACCTGTGCATGAACCTATCTAGGGAGCTGCGAGGTCCGGTGATGGGGAGTTGAAAGGAGGAATAAGGCTATGGCCTTCAGTGCACAGTGAAAAGAGAGCCTGCAGAAGCAGCGCAAGTAAGACCCGAGGGTATTGAAACCCTTATAAAATAATAATAATAATAATAATAATAATAATAATAATTAAAAAAGAAAATAATAATAATAATAATAATAATAATAATAAATGTAAAAATAAAAATGATAATTAAAACAAACTAAAATAACAATAATAATAATAATATCTTAATAAAAAAATTATACCTTCAAGGATAATGATAATATTATTAATTAAAACATTAACAATTATAATGATAATAATTAATAATAATATAATTATTATTATCCTTAAAATGAAATTCATTAATTTTTTTAACACACTTATTACATTTATGTATATATATATATTTACCACTCATTTTATTATAATTCATTATTATTAACTCATTTTATTTAATTATTTGATCATCGAGCATGGCGTAAGATGAACTGAGCTAGGTCGCGCGGCGACCCAAGAAATGTCTCACATCTTCGACCATTCCCCGCCCATGCGTCAGAAACTTCCATGCCTAAAATATTTATTTATTATCATAAATTAAAAAATTTAATCGGGTTCATCCCGCACTTCAACAAAGATTTGCAAAATAGAGTAAAAATAATTAAAGTAATAAATAAAAAAATTGTTTTAGAAATCCAGGTGTGACAATTCTCCCTAGCATAAATATTTCCTTCCCCAAAAATCCAAAACTAAAGTTAAGACTCAAAGAATAAATAGATACCCCAAATAAGAAAACCACAGTCCCATAAGGTTCAAAGGGAATCCCCACAAACACCCTGAAAAGTGAGGCAAAAGTATCGTGCTCAAAGAAAGTGAATCAAAGGGAACATCGAGAAACTCATATAAAGACTTTCTGATATGTCTCACTGCCCCAAAGAGTTAGAATGCCACCAGTTGACTGATCAAGTAAAAGTATTGTCGCACCCACGGAAACCAACGTCACAAAAAAAAATCTCAAGAACTACTAAACGAAAACCACAACATTTGTCTAGAATGAACAAACAAGGTCAAACCATGTCCGCAGAACACTCTTATCACTTAACACCAACACATTTTTAAATACGGAAGCAAAAGATCAACATGGGAAGCCTCAAAGGGCTCCCCACCATTTGTATGTCACTGAATCTTGAAACGAGACTGGAAAACTGACAAGGAGAAGTTCGAGAGGACTCCCCGCCATTAAAGATAAGTCCAGCACTGATTCATTCTATAGAAATTCATGTGAGACCCAATCTGGGATTCACCACCGTTAAGAACCTACCAACGGCCAAGGAGAGACTAGAAAACCAACATGGGGAGGTCCATATGGGTCCCCACCATTCAGTAAAGGCCCACACTGATTTATTCTTAAGACCTATGTGCAAGACCCATCGTGGGTCTCGCTGCCACTAGAACGAAAAGAGGATACAAAACTTTGAAAAAATGCTCAATGGTCACCGAACACCCCACCACAAGGTGTGGGGAGGGAGGGGCCCAACTACTGGGGCGTCAAAACCGTAACCCAAGACAAGCCAAAATCTTCACATCCCCGAACAAACACAATTCCAACTTTGAGACAGACATACCCAACATATCCCATCAGGACCACTAAAGCAATTTCATCCAGTGGAATGCGACCTCCAAGACTCTAAGGGAATGAGAGCACCCAACCTCTGCATAGTCAGAAAATCCTTACACGCCCAAATGGTTCTCTTGGAACGGAACAACTACAAGAAATGATTTAAAATACATTGACTTTAAACACTGATGACAGAACAAATTCGGTGTCCCATACACTCTTTGGGTTCCTGACCACTATCCAGCTTCACTCCGAGGCCTATGGCTGGGGCCCTGATGTTTGAAGTATCTCATGCCTCACAGTCAAGTGACAAAGACTCCCGAATGGAGATCCTCCTTTTGGTGTCACACGCAACCACACTGCAACCGAGACAACACTAGTAAACACAACACATTACGACATCCAACTAATCATACATGGAACATTCAACAACACAATAGCTAAAATGGTTCATGAGAATCACCCTTTGTCACACTAAATGAAAACACGACACCATAAATCGTCACCTCGACATGAACATTGTTGTAGAGAGGAACATTACGCTGAGAAAGACTTTAAACCGTGTCTTGAACAATATGTGATTCCTGCAAATGACCATAGAAGCCTCATATTACTAGGTCAGCAAAACTAGTAGCCTAACACAAACCTTTTCTTTAACAAAACAAACCAAAGACCAAAGGTCATTTAGAACAATAGACCGCACCAAATACTTCGGGTTGCTCCCACATTTTCCCCACAGGAGTCTCCTTTACTTCTCCCAAACAACTGTTGACTATCAAAGGGACCTCATGCTGCAAGACATCACCAAACACGACCCTTGCAGACGATGAATGTACTACAAAGCCCTTAAAGACACTGGTCAACACTGATAATTCTGAACTGCCTTCACCCTTCCCCGCGGGAATTTCTTTCACCGCTTCAAGGGGAACCTTTAGACACAACGATGTCAACTTCATAACTGAAAACTCATAACCCCAAGAGATCGAAACTCCCTTCAAATCCCCTCACATTTGTCATCCCGCTGTGAGAGGATCCTCTTAGTTGTAAAAAGAAGAGGTGGGTTCAATTCTAGAATTCAAGAAGATATTCCTCTGATCAGCTGGAGGGTCGGCCAATGGCGAGTAACCCATATCCGTACATCAATCACATGTCAACGATTTATGGGGGGAATACACTAGTCAAGAAAGGAATCCATGGACCCAACCAAACTGGTCCAGCGGTCAAGACATACCACAAGCGAACACCAAACGTGCAAGGGGAACCACTGCAAGGGCTCCCAGATGTACTTTTCAAAATAATTAACTAGTTACACGCTTGCATACCAACATACAAATATGAATTCAAAATCAAGACACAAATCATTTATAAAGGATCCTCGGCTCAAAACGCCTCACATCCGACATTTCCAAAACACAAGGACACACCACACAAACACTGGTTGTTTAAAACACCACACTTTTCCTGTAAAAAACCTTTTGAAAAGGGATGAAGCTGGTGGATTTGGCCACCACCAATGGTGTCCCATGGGCCTCACACATGCATGTTCTCGTTCCAAACTGGCACCAATCTCATTTCCATCCAGGCACTCATCCGCTCGTGTCACAACCCGTCCTCAGGACTCGTGCTGTGACTACCCCAAGCCCGCCTCCCATAGGCCAGGGGATGGAGAATAGCACCAAGGTGTAAATCCTGAAAAAAGGGGAAGGCATTGACTTTATAAAGTAAACAAACACCACAGAGTAAGAAAGAAGAAATAAACACTAAGTAAAACTGGGTACAATAGTATGTGCGGAAAGTAAATGGGCCAGAATACAAACCCAATCTGAAGTAATGTACAACTAGAAAAAAAGTACAGCAACGGAAAAGTAAAGCAGTAACACTGATCCGTCCACTGGAAATCCCACCTGAAGGGTGGGTACAGATAGCCTCCTCAGCTCCTCGGGTCCATCCGTCTGCTCTGTGTACGTCATGCCCAGTGGTCCACCTCTAGGTACTGACTTGCTCCACAAGCCTCACCCACGATCAGCGTTGTCCGTCGTCTGCATCCAACACAACTTAGTGCGGGCATAGCCCGTGCAGGGGTGAGTATACGCTACTCATTAGGGACCCCGAGACACCCGAAGGTCTCCCAGAATCCAAAAAGGATAATCCACAAAGAAAATATGCAATCACAAAGTAACATCCAACTCTACTTAGGTATAGGCCCATACATATACCTAAGTCATCAATTCCAGTTCGGCTCCAACATCCGAGCCCATGTTTTATCACATCCACATAGGATATTACAAACCAATCCACACAGGAAAACACAACCCGCAAAGTTGTAGGTGTGCTCCTCCTTAGTGGTCGAGTATATCAATATGTCTTCGATGAAGACCACGAAAAATCGATCGAGGTATGGCTGAAATATATTGTTCATGAGACTAATTAACATCGCTAGAGAATTGGATATGCCGAATGGAATAACCAAGAACTCATAGTGGCCATATCGACATGTGAAGGTCATCTTCTGCACGTCCTCGTCTTGAACTCTGAGCTGATGATAGCCTGAACTGGGGTCTATCTTTGAGAACCACAATGCTCCCTTCAACTGATCGATGAGGTCATCAATCCTCGGTAGCAGATACGTGTTCCTCATGGTCACCTGGTTTAGGAGACGATAGTCGACACAAAGTCGCAAGCTCCGGTCTGCCTTCTTGGAAAACAAAATCGGGGAAGCCCAGGGTGAAACACTGGGTCAGATGAATCCCTTGCCCTGCAAGTCCTCCAGTTGTACCTCTAGCTCTCGAAGCTCAGCGAGATCCATCCGATATGCTGGAGTGGATATCGGGGCTGTACCAGGGCATATGTTAATATAAAAGTCTACCTCTCTACGAGGAGGTAGTCCTGGAACGTCGCCAGGAAAAACGTTCGCATACTGATCCACCACTACAGGAAAACTCGGACTCCGCACGTAAACTACTCCTAGAACGAGGCTATCCAACTGATGAGTGATTGGTTGTCCTCTCCTCTGCATTAGTCCATACTGCGCTGCAAAGGATCCCTTCTCGTCGTTGAAGGTGAACCTACTCCCATCGGTGCGAACACACCTCACCTTGCACCTAATACAGTCGATCTGAGCATGGAATGTAGATAACCAATCCATGCCCAAGATGACATCGTAAAGCCTCGAAGCCACTACAAGAAGATCCCAGCCGAAGCTCTTGCCTCGTAGAGTAAGATCACACTTCCGACACCTGTGCGTAATCATCGAGTACGCTCCTGTAGGAGTCTCTAGATGTAAGGATCGAGCCAATGACTCCGTCAGAATCTCCGAGCTCCGAACAAGGGCAGCGAAAATAAAAGAATGACTCACTCATGTGTCTATAAGAACTGCAGAAAGGGTGGAGTAAACACAGATAGTACCTCGAATCATTTCTGGTGCGCCGTGGTTGTAGGACCCCGCTTCCTGAAGCTGAGCCTACCTCTGCCCTCCAGCTCCCTGTGGTTGGGGTGGACCTCCTGGTGGTGGTGGTGGTAAAGCCTCAAAGTGTCGCCCACCACCTGCTACTCAGCCAGCTCCCCTTCCTCATCCTCTTGCTCTCTGCGGACCTCCACGGTCGACCCTCTGCCTCTACCTGTGTGGCCCCTCAACCGTCTGCTGCTCCTCTGCACAGCGGGTCGGGTAGTCACGAGCCATGTGGCCCTGCCCGCCACATGCGTAGCACTGTCCGCTCCTCGGAAAGTTGGCTCTGCGCCGGGTGCCCCGCACCTCTGAGCTAGTGTCCTGAGGTCGTCCGCCTGATGGTCCGGTCCTCCTGGACCCTTGTGACATCTGTCGACTGCCAGCTGCAGAAGACTCTACTACATGCCGCCCTACGGTAGGTCTCGCTGCTGGAGTAGGCTCAACAAGAAATCTCTCTATGATAAGATCTCTCTCTAGTACTCCTTCTGGCGTCCAAATTCTGAGGGAGATCATCAATTCCTTGATCTCATGCCTTAGTCCTTGCTTGAAGGTTCAGGCCCGGAAGAATGGGTCTCGTACCATTTCCGTTAAATAGTGTGAGAGATCGGTAAATCTCACCGAGTACAGGGCGACCGTCATGCTGCCCTGTCGCAGCTGTAGTGGCTCATGGATGCGCACCACACAGAGGGTGGATGGGACGAACTCTGAGTGGAAGAGGCTCTCAATGTCCATCCATAGGAGTGATGCCTCGTCATGCACCTGGAGCAGCATGCTCCACCATCTGCCTACAACCGTGTGTAGGAGGCTCGCTGCAAGGATCACCACGAGGTTAGCTGGTGTCCCCACTAACATGAAAACTCGAACTACAGCCTCTAGCCATTCCTCAGATTCCTGAGGGTCCATCTCCCTGGAGAACCTGGGTGGTCTCTGACGCTGAAACTTGTGCAGTGCACTAAGGAGACATGCACTCTCAGCGGCTGGGGCTGGTAGCATCGATGGCTCGGCGGGTAGAGGTACTGTCGGTGCCTCTGCTGAAAAAGGGCCCTGCACCAAAGCCTCGTCGCTCGGTGGGCTGTCTTCTCGCGCTAAACTCAGAACCCTAGTTGGCTGTCATCGTGGGGCCATCCTAATGATAAACAGGTGCATCATGGTCAAAACAGTATACCTGGCGAGCTGACACAAAGTAATCACAAAGAAAACATTTGAAACACACATGCAATCAATGTTTCCATGCATTAAGTTGGAAATCAGAAGTCAGGGTCCTAGTGTATGGATACGTCGACCGCCAGACCAACACTGGACTCGCTGGACTAATAACCACACTCAATACCCTTAACACTATTACTTCACATAGCAGAATGATCAGATTCCTGAGTTCTACGGTAGAACCGAACTTCTATCTGATATAAATTTGTCACGCCCCGTCCTTGGGACCCGTGACGTGACTACCCCAAGCCTGCCTCCCATTGGCCAGGGGCTTGCGACTAGAACCAAGGGGTAAATCCCGACAAAAAGGGGAAAAATTTCCTTTATAATGTAAACAAACACCACAGAGTAAGAAAGCAGAAGTAAACACTAAGTAAAACTAGGTATAATAGTAAGTGCAGAAAGTAAATGGGCCAGAATACAAACCCCAAATGAAGTAATGTACAAATGGAAAGAAAGTACAGAAACTAAAAAGTAAAGTAGCAACGCCGAGCTGTCTACTGGAAATCCCACCTGAAGGTTGGGTACAGATAGCCTCCTCAGCTCCTCGGGGCCAGCCATACGCTCTGTGTACGTCCCGCCCAGTGGTCCACCTCCAGGTACCGACTTGCTCCACAATCCTCAACCACGATCAGTGCTGTCCATTGCCTGCATCCAACATAATGTAGTGAGGGAATAGCCCGTGCAGGGGTGAGTATACGCTACTCAGTAGGGACCCCTAGACCCCCGAAGGTCTCCTAGAATCCAAAAAAGATAATCCACAAATAAAATATTCAATCACAATGTAACATCCAACTCTACTTAGGTATAGGCCAATACATATAGCTAAGTAATCAATTCCAGTTCAGCCCCAACATCTAAGCCCAAGTTCGATCACGTCCACATAAGATAGTACAACCCAATCCACACAGGAAAACACAACCAAATCCACATAGGAAATAAAGTCAATCATATCGAAGATAATGATTGGAAGTCAAGACTCAACTCACATAGGTATACTTCTTCGTAAGGTGATAGAGATGACCAAATGTAGCCACTGATTCATCTAAGCTGGGACCCACGTAGAATACTAGACCAGCTAATCTGTCAGACCCACGTAGGATACAAGACTAGATACTTTGTCAGACCCACGTAGGATACTACAAGAGAGGTCAAAATACTGTCGGACCGATGTAGGATACAAGAACAGAAGTACTGCCAGACCCACGTAGGATACAAGAACAGTAGTCATCGTCGTCCAACCCGTAGAGGATTTCAGTACGGTCTTCATCGCTGCTGAACCCATGGAGGATTACAGTGCAGTCATGGTCGTTGTCAAACCCATGGATGATTTCAGTGCAGTCGCCATCATCGTCGCAGTCGCAGCCAGCTCTAGGCTTCCCGCACACAGCATGCTCGATTCCGGGAGGGTCCTCTCCACGAGCCAAAGGGGGTCGATACATCAACTGACACATAGTCCGGAGTTTATGTATCCCAATGTTCCGTCTTGAAAAAAGGAACTCAACGCGATAGACGGTGCGTCAATCGGACGCTCGGTTTGTGAGTTATTGGATTTTTCGTTCTAGGGGCCCGTTTGGTTTTTAAGTCCAAAACAACCTGACCGCACTCCAACTGCATCCAAAGCTCGAGCGGAGTAAGACAAAAGGTCCGTCTCACTAATAAGAATCCAAAAAAGTCAACGGCATGTCAATCGGACGTTCGGACCTCAAGTTATAAACGTTTCCGCTCCGAGGGCCCGATTGGTTTCGTGTTCTAACCAACCCGGCCATACACAAGGTTCTTTGAAACCTTGAGTGTAATATAGTGAAACGACCGACTCGATCAAAGGATCTCATCACAACTGACGGTGCGTCAATCGGAGGTCCGTAGCCCAAGATACAAGCATTTGAACGGAACTGTCTGAAAATAGGGGGTTTTGGGCTCGGTATGACCCGGCCCAAGACCCCCTGGGTCGGCCCGAACCGGGTCGACTCGAACGGGGTCCAGGTCCGGACCTTTAGGGAGCG
This sequence comes from Viscum album, assembly GCA_963277665.1. Taxonomy (NCBI): domain Eukaryota; kingdom Viridiplantae; phylum Streptophyta; class Magnoliopsida; order Santalales; family Viscaceae; genus Viscum; species Viscum album. The sequence continues at coordinate 2,127,357,775 of OY728140.1, forward strand.
GCCTAGTGGGAAGTCCAGACTGGGTGGCTAGTTGGCCTGGTGCAGGCACGGCCCGCATGGCCAGACATCTGGACCATGCTGAGCTGTCACGGAAGGGGGGGGGGGGGGGGGGGGGGCGGCGCTGCCCCCTGTTTTGAAACAGAGGCCCCCACGTGGGGGCTGCTGCTTTTTCCAGCCGGGGGTTACGACCCCCGAATTCTCCGAACGGCCGGCCCGGCTAGCCGACTAGTGCCGCCGCCACGTGACCCCGAGGTCCCGCTCCTCCGAGGCGCCGGCGGCCGGCGGTTTCAGCCACCGGTCCCAGCTCTGCCGCGGCCTCAGGCCGCGACCTTTGTCTGACTGGCACGTCGCGACGGCGTCACACCCCTCCGCTGTGGCCCCGCTCTCCCCGCGGCCTCTTCATGGTTCTTTGGTGCGGCGCGATGGCTCCGCGCCCCTTTTCCACTGCCCGACTCCGGCTGCGGCTTCTTTCGGCCTCAACGGCGCGACGCGACAGCACCACGCTTCTTCGCCGCATTCCTCCATGTTTCCGAGCGATGTCGTTGCACCATGTTGCCTTCTTTCGAGCAGCAAAACACACAACAACAAAGGGGGAGGAGGGTCGGTCGTGGTCATGTGGTCCGACCTCCTCCCGTTAAATTGATAACAAGCGGCCCAAAATAAAAGACGAAGAACGACAAAGAATATTTCACGAACAAAATTCCAAACCCCTACCTCGATAATGAGTTGACGATCGATGAGCATCGCGGAAAGAGGCGTCACAGGGTGAGGCTCCGTACACGTTGAAGGAGATTGTCCGAGGTGGAATGACATCTCCCTTCCTTTGACGCGGGAAAATAATGAAGGAAGGCGTGTCGGTGTTCTTCACGTTCTTCAAGGAGGATGATGAAGTTCTTCGATGGAGTAACTCTCCCCCTTTCAACACAATGAAGCAACCAAAATAAAATAAGTCTGTAGCCTTATTTTATTACTTTTTCCAACACTTTTAAAATTCAAATATTCAAAATTTAATTCACTTCATTTAATTATACTTAACTTGTGAAAATTAAATGGAGTGATAAGTTGGCAACTTTAATGACAAGAGAGGTATTAAAAAAGAGTTAGTGAAAAATGAAAAGGTGGGGCTTGTGTGGGCCCCATCTCATCTTAAATTGTCTCTAGGGGAGTTTGAACATCAGTGGGTCCCACCCCAACTCCCTCACATGGGCTAAACCACTTAATAATGTAAAAATTGTAACACGATTTTTATTTCACTTTAATCTTAATCCCCCTTTTTTAAACAACTATTCCCAAGAAAACGCAACTCTAGAAAAGGTCTTCCTAAGAAAATACCGACGATGTGGTTTCATCGGCGCCCTCGGATTTCGATTCCGAGCACCGGTTCAAAATTTAGGAAAACTCACTTGTTCATTCACTGAACGTACCCAAGATAAACATCGGAAATTGATTTCAGGCACACCGGGACTCGGAATCATGTTCCGTCAGAAACTGCGTACTCGTAAAATCACAAAAAAAAATTAAGAAAAAATTTCCCTTGAAATTTACGGGTCTTTACAGCTCGGGCCACTAACCATTTCCATTTTCATTTCCATATACGCCCATGCATGTGGTTGCCCAGGAGAGCACCTAAGATCAAAACAAGACCTTACCATATTTTTTCAGAACCAAAACATTCAATCCACACTTTTAAAACCTCAGAAATCATTTTATTTTTAAATAACTTCATTTCAAAACATTTTCCAAAACCAAACCATTTTTACTTAAAAACCATATTTCCACGAATCCAAAACAAAGAGACGATGAACAATGCAAGAGGAGACTAGTGTCAGCAGGTGACTGAGACATATGGTTGGCGGCCACATGCCAATCATGCCACTGCCACAGAGAGTATTCTAGGAAAGAATCCCCAGATCCACATGGATTTCCATACCCTACGAGCTCACTGGGACCATAGACCCCACTCCTTTTTCATTTCACCTAAATAAGATTAACCGCAAGGACCAAAGACTCGGAAAAAACTCAACTTACTTTGGTAGCTCGAGTCCCGCCATGAGGTGTGCTGGCCAGGAACGTTACTCTTAGCCAAGATGCCGAGTCCCGACAACATTACCTCCAATTTACCATAACTCTAACCCAAAATATCATGACCCAACGAGTAAGCCTCCTCTGATACAATTTTATCACGAACCAGGCCAGGTCGCCATCCGACCCACCACCCGACCCGGTCCGCGGCATGGACCGAAGGGCGTTCTCGATCCCCACGGGCTAGCACAAGTGCATGGGTATCAAAACTAACACATGGGAACAATTTTAACCGAAGTAGTAAACACAAAACAACTGATATGATAATGAAACTTAAACTGAAAGTAGACAACCAAACAAGGCCTTAAACTGAAAACAAAAACAAGGGTTTACAACTTGAACCCACAACCAAAATATGTGACAACAAAGGAAACTCAAACTCAAAACTACAAGAAACCAGAGAGATGCAGAATCCGCACGCCAAAAAACCAACCAACCTGAGAAGGCCATCAACAACACGAACCACCATTACTGAGCACGAAGTCACAACCTGGAAAGAAGAAGAAACAGAATCTATATACTCCCAAGGGTGTATATAGGGTGTGAGCTAAAAGCCCAGTAGGATGCCATCGAGAAAAGGTTCCATGCATAATTATTAAAAGACAAATACATTTTCAATTTAATAGAATAAAAATAAATAAGTGCTTGAAGAATTTTAATGAAAATGGTTTTTAAGGGGAAACATCTCTAAAAGGAAAAAAACTTAAATTAACGTACACACACGCAAACACACACACACACATGCACGCACACACACAGACGTACGCACACACGCACACACGCACACACACTTTTCTTGGTAACCCTAATGTCACATTGTGTGCTGACGGTGATCAGAAAGAAAAAGAAGAGCATAATACATGGGAGATACCCTAAATATACTAGCGAGATGTGGGACCCTAGAACCTCGTGTCTCGGTGAACAATAGTACAGGAACACAACAATATATGTTCTCATGCACGATCCACTAGTAGTGAAACACATCCATATGATAGTGGTCTCCAACATCTTCTAAAAGTTTAGTTAGTGTTGTATTCGTCAATCCAGCTATGTGAAATCGGGCCGAAGCCACTTCTGAATCACTAGCACACTAGTCCTAGTCCACCCACCTAGTACCCGGGATTTCCGTTTGTGCTCACGTAGTTCAGAGTTTATGTTTGATGCTATAATTACATACTCAAACCAAGAAAGACATCACGCACACCATAACCACCATTTGAACACACAATATCCCTTTTAAATAATACGCACACTAAAATATTTCAAAACTCAATATGCATTTCTTAGACAACCATTTAAAACAACTTGCATCCTTAATAACTATTAAATTAAACATTTAAAATTTTTAATAAACAAATTTTGAAGAGTATAGCATTAATTTACACAAAAAACCATCCCAACCCTCTTTTGTAACCAACCACACACAACACCACCTCAAGAGTTCAATCCACACCACTTACACCAATTAAAAAAACGTTTGAGTAGTTTAACATAAGTGCTAACAAACGATGCAATAATGTTTTCACTAACGATAAATTTGATTTTATTTAAAATGCCACTTTAGAACAAGACACATAACGTAATCTTATCAAAACATTATTTTCACCACAAATATCAATTAAAAATTTCACAATATATAAAATACTAAAAACCAGCTTGACATGGGTTTCTAGAAAATCACAGTAATATCACTTAAACACATTAATAACAAATCAATGCATATGAGATCTCAAGAGAATAAAATAAAACTCCTTCGCACCATGCAAAATAACTTAATTATATGATGAATTACTTAAACATGCAAATAAATTCATCAAACAATAATTATGATCAGAACCACCTACCTTAGGTGTCGAAATCCTCAAAATTGACATGAAATCTTCAAATTGGAGCACGTAACTTCTATTGTGTGTCGTTCACACCACAATAAGCCTAACGTGAACACAAAAAAAAGATATCGGACAAAAATAGAGAAAAAAATTCTTAAGGAACTTCACACCTGCTAAAAAACTCAAGGTAAAAGAGGGACCTATACGGGGGGGTTGCACCCACGGCAGGAGGGAGAGATGCCGGTGTGGGAAGTCGGAGCAGCGCCGACCAGCGGGGGAGGTCACGCGACTTCACGAGCCAGCCTGGTCGGGGGTCAGATAGAGCAGAGGGCTTCGGGGTTCACTAGACATAGGAAGGAGGTACTGGGTTTCACCGGACCATGTAAGGGGGGGCCGATAGTTGGGGTTATTTGGATAGAGGAAGGTGGTGTTGGGGCTCACCGGAACAAGCACGAGGGGGGGGGGGGGGTTGGGTTTCGCCGGACCAGGTGGGGGTGTTGGGATTTGCCGAAACAAGCATGGGGGCCGGTGGCTGAGGGAGAGGGGAAGTCCAGCAGATTGGAAGGGGCATTTCCAGGGGAGTGACGTCACGAAAAATAGGTCGGCACCAAGGGTTTCAGGGGGGTCGTGCTTCCAGCCGGGCGAGAGGGAGGGGGAGATGCTAGCTGCATGGCGAGGAGCTGTGATGCAGGACAGGAGCCGAAGTGGAGGGGGAATAGGGGGCGACGCGGCAGATCCAGGAGGCGAGTGAGCAGGCGAGAGGCCTGGCCGGGGAGGAGTCCAGCATGGGAGGAGATGGTCTTTGGAGCATGAACCTAGCCAGGGAGCTGCGGGGTTCAGCGGCGGGGAGTTCAAAGGAGGAAGAAGGCTATGGCCTTCAGCACACAGGGAAAAGAGAGACCGCAGAAGCGGCACAAGTAAGACTTAGGGGGTATCAAAACCCTAAGAAAAATAATATTAATAATTAAAAAAAGAAAAATAATAATAAAAAAACAATGAAAATAAAAGGAAAAATAATAATAATAAAAGTAACAATAAAAATGATAATTATTACAAACTAAAATAACAATAAAAATAATAATAACTTAATAAAAATATTATACTTTCATGGATAATGATAATATTATTAAATAAAACTTTAACAATTCTATTGATAATAATTATTAATAATATTATTATTATTATCATTAAAATGAAATTCATTAAAAAAAATTGACACACTTATTACATATATATATATATTACCACTAATTTAATTATAAATTATTATTATTAACACATTTTATTTAATTATTTGTTCATCGAGTAAGGCGTGTGGTGAACCGAGCTAGGTCACGTGACGACCCATGCAATTTCTCACAGCTTCGACCGTGCCCCGCCCATGCGTCGGACACCGCCATGCCTAAAATATTTATTTCTTATCATAAAGTAAAACATTTAATTGGGTTCATCCCGCACTTCAACAAAGATATTCAAAATAGAGAAAAAATAATTAAAGTAATAAATAATTTTTTTTAGAAATCCAGGTGTGACAAGATATGGGTTTTCTCAATATCATATTCATTAATATATTATTTCTCAACAAGGAATGTAATATTGATTATTCCATGAACAAGAATAGTAATATGTGCATTTGATTTCAAACCAATTGGGATTACATCAGCATTAAATCATACATGACTCTATAATTAATGTATTTAGCTTATTTTGTAAATTATAACATTTCACTATTCATCAAAAATTACAATATTTCAGAAAAATCCAAAAAATTAACCTTAAACATTTCTTGATGTGTAGAATCCCAAAAGAACTCAATTTTTTAAAAATAATTTTTCAAATATGAATAATTTAATTTTAATTAAAATCCTAATTTACTTTAAAAAATATAGATTTTAAAATTAAAAATTATTTCATAATTCTTTCAAAAATTAAAAATTCTCTTTTAAATATAACTTAAAACCTGAAGAAATAGAATTTTTAATTTGAATTTTTTTTATGAAAATAAATTTTATTTTAAATTATTTAATAAACTATTATATATTATTTATGACTTAAAAAATACCAACACTGATAATATGGTCATATTATCACTTATAAGATGCCTATTTTTTTTAATCATTCATGTGTGAGGTTACTATTATTTTATACAATTTAAAATTCATAAGGTTTATATTACTATTCCTAAAGGTAGTTTACTATTCATATGTGTAGGATATTATTAAAAAAATATATGTTTGTTCTATTAGAATCCAAAAATACCCCTTAATGCAACTATGTTCGTCGGATTTTTGAAAGTCAAAACATAAAAGGGGATCATTATGTTTAATGATCACATATTAGTTAGTATCACGATATTTCATTGTGCATCCTAATGAAATTATACATTAAGGAATAATTATAAGAGTGAAAATACATTGATAAAACTTTGGGTCATTACATTCTCCCACCATTATGAAATTCCGCCCTCAAAATTTCATTTTATAGAAACTGGTAATGGTTCTTCTCCTCTATCTCCACTTTTGGATCCCAAGTTGCTTCTTAAAACATATGGTTCCTCCAAAACACTTCAACATGATGGGTTGTATTATTTCATATGACCTTTTCCCTACAGTCCAAATCATTACTATCTACTTCTGATTTGAGAGATCATATTCCAGATGTACCACCTTTGAGTTCAGTACATGTGAGGGATCTGATATGTACTTTCTCTATAGTGGTACATGAAACACATCATGAAACTGAGCCATATTTGGTGGATGTGTAAGACGATTGCCCATGGATCCTATGCGGTCAAGGATATCAATGAGTCCAACGTACCTTAGTCTTAGCTTAACTTTCATTTCAAACGGCATGAATCTCTTCCATTGTGATATTCATAGGATGAATTTATCTCCAACATCAAACTCCAAGTCCCATAGATGGTTGTCAGCATAGTTCTTTTTCTGAATCTAAGAATATTTGATATGTTTCTGGATTACATGAAAATTATCTGTTATGTCTTGAAAAAGATCAGGTCCATGTAGCTATCATTCTCTTAATTCATCCCAATAGTTTGGAGTTCTATATCGTTTTAAATATAGAGCATTAAATGGAGCCATCTGAATACTCGAGTGGAAGCTATTTTTATGATAACTCAACCAATGGGAGATGTTCATCCCATAAAAATTTGTATTCTAAAGAGCAGGCTCATATCATATCTTCAAGCATCGGAATAGTGATTTCTTATTGGCCATTAGTTTGGGGGTGATAGGCCATGCCGAAATTTAATTTAGTACTCAAATCATGTTCAAGACTCTATATAATTTAGATGTGAACCTTGGATCATAGTCAGATCCAATCAAGAGTGGAACACCATGTAGTCTCACGACTTCCTTCACAAATATCTTTTTAATTTTCCAAGAGAGATATCTTCCCGAATAGTGGTAAAATGTGTAGTCTTGGTGAGTTAGTCAACCACAACCCATATCACATTATTTCCCTTGGACATCTTCGAGAGACTTGTGACAATGTCTATACTAACATTCACTTATTTCTGCAATGGTACAAGAAATGGTTTCATCATCCCTTTGGACATTTTTCACTAAGATTTAACATCCTAAAATAACAAGCACCGTGAGATATATTCTTCAATATCTTTCTTCATGTTGTCTCACCCAATGTGTTTTCATTTACAATAGTACATCTTAGTGCTACCTGGATGGATTGAGAATGTTTGAGCTATGTGCAATGGACAAAAGATCCATCTTCATCTCGGGTGATGAGGGCCCATGAAGTTGTGTTCCAAACCGAATCACACCATCCTCATCGATATGGAACTCTTGGAGATTCCATTCGTTTACTGCATTCACATTCTTCTGTAACTCCATATCATCTCATTTTCCTTCATTAATCTTCACCAATACAAATGGTTGAAAAATAAATTGGTCAAGGTAGGATGAATCCCCTACCATTATTATTTCGAAATCCATCCATTAAATATCCAAGAAGATAGGGTCTTTCTCAAAATGTAACATTGATAGAGTAAAAGGTTATTTTCTTCTTAGAGAATCGGCTACCTTTTTAACCATTCTAGGATGATAGTGAATAGAGATATCATATTCCATGTTTAGATGTAATCTTCCCCTTTGACTCATGTTGAGATCCTTTTGTGTGAATATATTTATTAGTCTCTTGTGGTCGGTGTCTATGTCACACTTTTCACCATAATGGTTGTGCTGTATGATTTTCATGGAAAAAATCACGATGATCTGCTCTAGATCATGGGCCGTGTAGTTATTCTCATGGATAAAAAACTAATGTGATATGTAGTCTATCACATCATCATTTTTCATGAGTACGAAACCCATGACATTCTTTGAAGAATCATTGTATATCACAAAACATTATCCACTTTTAGGTAGTGTGAGTACATGTGTGGTGATCAACCTTCTCTTTAGATCCATGAAGCATCCCTCATATTCTCCCATCCTGAAATTCTTTACCCATTTCCTTGGTAACATAGTCAGCGGTCTTGACAATCGTGACAAATTTCTCAAAAAAGTATGTATTAACTAGCTAACTGATGAATACTATGTATTTCTATGAAACTAGAGGTTCTGTTCCATTCCTCAATCCCCTTTGATTTGAAGGGTCCATAGAATTTCCATCACATGTGATCACATGTCCCATGAATGTGACTTGGTTCATCAAAATGTTACAGTTGCTGAACATGGTGTACAACTTCTCCATTCTCAATGTCACCAACAGAAGTCTTAGATTATCTCCATGTTCCTATTTTCTCTTGGAGTAGATGTGAATATCATCGATAAAAATTCCCAAAAAATTATTGAGGTAATGTATAATGACAATATTCATCAAATCCATGATGATTTTTGGGGAATTATTATATCCAAAGGGCATCACCAGAAACTCATAGTGCCCATAAATTGTAAAAAAGTTAGTCTTCTAAATATCTTCCTTTTTCACCTTTAGAAGATGAAATATAGAACAATGATCATCCTATGATATGTGTTGAGCTACTCTTAATTGTTTGAATAAGTAATCAATCATTGGAAAATGAAAAGTTGTCTTTATATTGATATTGTTGTGTTCTTGATAATCGATACACATACGCATTGTTATGTCCTTCCTTATCACAAAGAGCACTGGCACACAACAAGGTGATGTACTAGGGAATATGAAAACATTGTCCAAATTATCTTTCATATAGTTCTTTAACTCATCGAGTTCAATAAGAGCCATCATATAGGGAAAAATTATGATAGTATTAGCTTTGGGTATGATATCTACTGAGAACTCATCATCATGATCTGGGGGAATTTTGGGTAACTTTTTGGGAAATAAATCATAATATTTTCTAATAATGGGCATTTACACAAGGTTGGAACATTCCGTCGACTCAACCATCTGGGTGAGGAATTCCTCTTAAAAGGGAATCAACACCCACAACACTAAAGGATTTTTCTATGGAGATTCATGATATTCCTTTCATTTGTAGAGGAGCATGGGTTAGTTAGAAAAATTAAAAGACATTTCATTTTTCTAGTGGTTTATATGTTCCCTATATAACAAGAGCCAATCTATTCACATTATAGTGTTTAATTCCACAAATTAATGTGTTATGATATTTTCTGGAATAATATTCCATCATAAACCAACAAGAGATGAGAATAACACTTGGGTTTCAATGATTACACCACTTTGTGTTTTTATAGATATCTATACTTCAAGGTTTTGGGGATTCAATTATATTGTTATAGAGAAAAATCATGATATAAACGAATGCATAGAACTAGAATCAAATAAGAATTTTTCTATTCTTGAGTGAATAAGAAGTATACCTTGTACGACTTCATTATCTTGGTCCAATTCTGTAGTGGTGATGGCATAATCCTTTTAGTCTTCCTTTGGCTTTAGTGGCTACATACGCTAATTACCCATAAGGACTCAAGGTTTAGAGGATTCGATTCCACAGTTACCTTGCTCCCTATAGTTTTAGCATTAATTCATGGGTGGGGCTCCCCTTTCTTCAACTACATTCTTCTTTCTTATCACGTCTTTTTGACAATCTTGATAATGGTGCCCTTATTTACCACACATTAAGCATTTCCCTGTCCTTTTGAGGCAGTTCCTATGATGGAACATCCCATATTTTTAGCATGTGGGTCATTGAGTTTTCCTGAGACCATTATCCTTAGATCCTCCAGCATGAAACCATATATTTCATTTCTTATCACCATAGCCATGAGACCATTCTCAGAACTCCATATCTACATTGGGGGAACACCAGGAAACTTCTTTATAACTCCCATCAGTCTCATATTGAAATATCCTTTCAATGGTTTGGTTTTAATACACTAAATAGTCTATCTATTTTTCTACAATTGTTGATAAAAAACCCGATGTGTACCTTGCATGCCTTGTGAAATTCTCTTCGTATGTCATGATAGATTCTATTTCCTTTTTCTTGAGCTCTATGAATTATCTCCCCATCTTTGTATGAATATTTCTTGGGAAATACTTGTTAAGAAACTTGATCTTAATGTTTTCCCATTCAATCTCTTGAATTTTGTCACATGGATCAGTGTTCTTAATCAACGCTCACCATTGATCGGCCTCTCTATCTAGATGATAAATGACTAGTGTCACCTTCTTGATATTAGAATAGTGAGGCACAAAAAAGATATTCTCAATTTAGCTGACCCACAATACTGCAACCAGGGGATCATAAGACCCAATAATAGTCAGTGGTCATTTCCACATAAAACACCCGACATCCAGTTGCTCCCCCTTAGGTGAAGGATTACATTCCCCATTATTCTGGTTATTGTTCATAACTTGAGATAGTTTTAGTAAACATCACCATGAAGTTTTGAACTCCACCTCCCAAAGCATTGGGGATTTCATTCAAGCAATTGTTACATTGGAACTTGCTTGAGTTGTTGGCCTGTTTTCTCCTAGTTCCCACCATTTCCTAAAATAGAAAATTTTTGAACATAACTTAGGTAAATGATTCGTTAATAAATAACTTATTCATTTGTACAATTTTCACTAAATGAATAACTTATGGGACCCCTATGTAATGATTCTTGTTTGGATATTTGTAAATTGTCTCATACTAGTGGTTTTCTCAAGGATTCACTAATCCTATTTTCAAAATGAACTAAATCATGCCTCTGATAAAAAAAATAGACCAATAATTTTCTTACATTACTATTACATCATTATGAAGATAAAAAACATAATAGTATTACAGAATGAGGATCCATAAGTTTAGTGTCTAAGGCTAACTAGGACCACACATAACATTTACAACATCAATCTTGAACATTTATTTATTTCAATCTTCTCCAGTTTCTTATTGTCCATTGAAACCTCCTTAGTACACTGAATCACAAGAGGATATACTTCAAAAAGGGGTGAGATAAAATCCTAGTAAGAGGATAGATAAGAAAAATATATATTGTGGTGAGAATAATCATAATATCATCTTAAAAAATCATGATACAAATCATTATATAAAGTCGTGGAATGTGGAAATTCCTAAAAAAATGAAAACATCATGCCATATTGGTTAACTTCAAACATATTTGTGACAAAATATAGAATCAATTTCACACATCATTTCACATTAACTCATGAGATTCATCACTTTAACCAATGCATGAGAGTGATGTAAAATTCCGAACACACCTATCACATTAAAAAATTCATATTGCATAGTATAATTTCTGGCACACCAATATCATCATATCATTTACATTATCTTTCATGCCATAATGAAAATATTTTAAATTTGAACATCAAATAACCCATGGAACGAATGTGTTTCACATAATACATTCATAAAAATTTTGTTCCAAAAATAAATATGGAATATAATTCATGACATAGAAGAATGAATTTTCTGTGAAGAGTGAAACAATATTCAAGAAGTAAAAAAGAGTGTGCTTATTTGAAAGAAGTGTTCTTTTGGAAAACAATGGAATTTTTATGAAATTTTTTTTGAGAACATTAATTTCATAAAAAATGTATGATAATGAGGAATAAATGATTTTTATGGAATATCCATACCAAAAATGGTTTGAAGAGGGAAACCCCAATGAAAGAGATTTGGGTTTCGGAATTTCCCCTACCTTGATTAGCTTATTTTGTAAATTATAACATTTCACTATTCATAAATATTCATGTATTTCAGAAAAATCCCAAAAATTAACCCAAAATATTTATTGATGTGAAGAATCACAAAATGAAATCCATTTTAATTTATTTTTTAATTAAGATTAATTTAATTTTAAACTAAAATTATAATTTAGAAGAAGAAATACAAATTTTAAAAATAAAACTGATTTCATAACGCTTTCAAAAATTACAAATATTCATATCAAATTATCATAAATCCAGAAAAAATATATTTTTTAATTAATGAAAACACGTTAGGAAAATTATTTTTCTTTTAAAATAATTAATAAATCATAAATAATTATTTATGATAAAAAATACCAATACTTTTACTATGGTCATATTATCACTAATAAGATTCCTAAATTTTATCTAATCATTCATGGGTGAGGTGAAATTTATTTTGGATGAATTAGTACTCATAAGGGTCATATTTCCTTTAATAAGTTATATTACTATTTACAAGGGTTGGTTATTATTCACTAAAAATTCTATTTGTTATATTAGATTCAATAAATCACCTTGAACACGACCGTGTATATCAAATTATCGAAATTCAAAATATAGAAGTGGAAAAATTATGTTTAATGATCCCATATTATTTAGTGTCCTGATATGTCATTATTCTTACTAATGTGATTATGTTATAAGGAATAATTATAAGAAGGAAATTCAATTGATAATACAGTGGGTCATTATAGAGGAATTTGGATTACATTGAAGTAAAATTTATCTAAGTAGATAAACATCTGTGTGGAATAAATATTAATGAAAAATGGAGAGTTTAATTACCAAAGTTATAAAAATATATGAAACATGTATATAATCCAATTAGCATGAATACAAAAATAATATCAATCATCAATATCCAAAGTTTTTAAACCATCTTATCCCATCATAAATGATGAAATTTTTATCATAGATGCCAATATCGTTTAGGTATCATCATCGCCACTATATGGACTTGCACATAAACAATACATAATCTTGAGTTATGTCATTAGTATACATTCATTAAAATTTTGGATCTTTCCTGGTTTATAGTTTTAGATAATTATGTCATAATTATTAAACAATAGCTTAAATATTATAATTCAAACAAGTCTACTCACTATCCGTTTTTTATAATGGAATAAATTTTAAAATAAAACATGAATTAATTTTTCTTGATTAAAATATTTATAACTTTCATCTTTTCTTATTACATTCTTATACGCATCCTTATACAAAATAGAAAATGATGAAAAAAATGTGTTAAGAAAAAATATCTTAGTAAGGGATTTAAATTAAGGAATGAAACCATTAGTCCTTGAATATTTTAAACACCTAAAAACATTTTTAGAAAATCATAAATTTCTACCCATAAAACAAAAACCCTTTAAGTTACCTCATGAAATCATATTGTTCCATTAAAACTCAATGAAATCATAAATCATAAAGGTATCTTGTTCCATCCATATCATTCTTACACTGTATCTTTCCCGGCTACATAGTGATTACCCTTCATGGTTACAATTGAAATACCCATCATTTTGTAAACCCTAAATATTTTTGAAGAAAAAAATTGTTTTACTATGTCTAATTACCCAATGCATTATGTAACGACCCGAATCCAGAGCCACTCAATGGGTTCCCCATACCCAGTTTTCCACATGACCTCAAGCGCATTTTCCCAAATGCTAGAGTCTTCCAACTAGAAGCGAGGGCCTTGGTGAGTTATTGGGAATACTATGCCCTCATTTGGTAAGGTATACAAATAAAAGAAAACAGCATTCAATAGAGGAAGCCGTAAAAAGCATACAATAACAGAAACTAAATACCAAAAGCAATGTATAATGTAAAATGATGCAGCAGGTACAAGTATCTAAGGAAATTACCTAACACAACAACGTGCTGAAATACAACTGAGAACAAAGTACTAAAAATAAACAGTAACTCCAACATCATCGCAAGCCAAGGCTCGGTCCTATGCTCTCTAGCTCCAACAAGCAATCATGTACCTAATGTAGAAGGGACACAATCCATATCCACACCTGCAACCATATAACCTTTCTAGGATGAAAACCAGGACCCAAATGGGCGTGAGACTAATCCCAGAAGGCAATCACCACAAGATCAATGCCCTAAAGTCAGTGAGTAATATAGCTAAAGTAAATGAAATAAATGAAGTAGAGAAACAAGAGTACACTAAGTAAACAATACTACAAATCTATATTCACATTTATTTAGTAATTTAATTCAGTCATTTAATTATCACCCAAGTAATCTAGCAACAACTCTATATTCCCAAAGCATAGCAAGTAACACAATAGGTATCTCAGTGGACTTCTAAAACTACAAGCAGTAAAAAACACAAACTTGTTCTTTGGCTTTGTGGATTCATCAAAAACCAACAAAAAAATATTCACACTGACTCTTTGTGCGGCTCATACAAGCAGACCCCTATAGTCAAGTAATCATATAAAGACACAGACACTCTGGGAAGCACTCACCATCAATTACCATGTGGTCTTACAACAATAAGTATAGAATCTCTGAGGAAGAAGTTATGTATAATTCATAAATAGTATTGATACGTAACTAAGGACACTCTTAGGAATCACAAATTCCAAATCATATAGGTCTTGCAAATGATACTAATTTATAACAGACTCTCTAGAGAAACCCTTAATCGTCAATTCCCTCTTTAGTCTACCACACCAGGTTCACACAGCCCTGAGCAATCTAGTCGTGTGTAATTGACTGTCAGTAGCCCTATGTAAGTTCAAAAAATACTTGGATAATAGCTACAATGCATCAAAAGAATATAAAAAGAAAGAAATACATACAATCAATTATCTCAAGTCAAGAAATCAATGCAACAAGGTATGCCTCAATGGCAACCTATGCCAAATGGTGGTAAACAACCAAAAAAAGGGTAACACCCATGGGGTGATCCTCAAACATGCTAAAAAGCAATTATAAATCATATAATAACCTCAAACATACATGAAATCTAAGGAAGATAATAATATAGGTTCAAAATCCTAACTCGACATACCCGATACTTGGGAATCTGACACTTTTTGCAGAAAAACTCAAATACATTCAACGTATGGAAACAAACCACCTACCTCTATCCTAGGAAATGGATTTACTTGAACCTCTTCCTGTGAATCTGCCTAGAATGGATAAGATCTTTAAAAACATCTAAAACATTCAACCTTATCTACCTCTCATAAGAGAATGAGTCACAAAACGGGGCCAAGGAAGAACCAAGAACTCACCACTGCGATTCTATTGCAACCGATGACGTTTGATTCAGATAACTGGTGAAAGATCAGTGGCTCAGAGAAGATTCAGCCTCCTCGGGCTCTTTGGATGTAATTAGGTGAAGAAGTAGATGTAAATAGGGATTAGACGTGACCCCGGTCCGTTTAATGAAATAAAAAGAAAAGTACACGACGTGTAATTCTTGAGTACGCGGCATGTAATCGCCTTTTCCATACACTGTATTAAGTGGCCTCTACATCACCCCTACACACCGTGTGTGTGGCCCGAACACGGCCATCACATGGCCCTGCGTGGGATCAAATTACATGGAGAGTACTTATAAAGTATAGGGCGTGTACATAGAAAATTTCAAGATTTTCCTCTTTTCTTAAAAATGACCAGAAATGGAAAAACATACCTGAAACGAAGATCCAGGTTCTTAAAAACTTCCCCCCTTGAATAAATTCATCCCCGACTTTCCATAACAAGGTGTAGAAGAATAAATATCGAACAACTATGGCCACTATGATAGCATATCGGCCTCCCTCTCCCAAGTCTCATCCTGCAAATGGTTGTGCTGCCATAACACCCATACCAGTGGAACAGATCATCCACGGAGGACCTTTGCACTATGATTAACAATCCTGATAGGATGCTCGTCGAACGATGCATCCTGATCCAGCTCAAACTCGATGGGTTGAAATACCTAAGATGGGTCTGAGAAATAATATCGAAGATGAGAAACATGGAAGACATCGTGCATATCCTGGTACCTTTGATGTAACTGCAACTTATAAGCAACTAGCCCGAATCTCTCGAAAATCTCAAATCGATCAACATATCTCAGTGAAAGATTACCTTGTCTCCTGATCCTCTTGTGTCCTAACCTCGGGGTAACATGCCGGAAAACCTGATCTCTGACCTTGAACTCCAAAGGTCGTCTCCACTGATCATCATAAGATTTTTGCTGAGACTGTGTAGTTGCCATCCTTTTCCGAATCAACTCCACTTGTTCTGCAGTTTCCTGAACAAGACGAGGTCCCAACATAGACACCTCTCCTGCCTCCAGCCAATACAAGGGTGATCGGCACTACCTACCTTACAAAACCTCGTAAGGTTCTATCTGAATAGTTTCTTGAAAACTATTATTGTAGGAGAAATCCACTAGAGGTATATGTTTCTCTCAAGAACCTACAAAATCAAGAAAAAATGCTTGTAGGATGTCCTATAGAACCTGTATCATGCGCTCTGACTAGAAATTTGTCTATGGATGGTAAGTTATACTCAGAAGTACCTGTGTACCGAAATCCCTCTGTATCCCTTGCCCGAAATGAGACTCAAAGAGGGTGTCCCTATCTGAATTGATAGTACTCAGAACCCCATACAAGCGTACAATATCAAGGATGTACAACCATCAAAGAACATCGACACTGAAGGTATCCTTAATTAGAATGAAGTGAGAAACCTTCATGAGCCTGTCAATGACAAGCCATACTGCGTCATTCCCTCGAGGAGATCTCGGTAACCCTGTCACAAAGTCCACCATGAAATTATTTCACTTCCAATCAGGAATGGGTAGCAGCTGTAAAAGCCCTGCTGGTCACTGTTGCTCTGCCTTCATTTGCTGACAGGTAGAACATCTCATGAAAAAACCAGTAACATCTCTCTTCATACCTAGACACCAATACTAGAGGTGAAGATCATGATACATCTTGGTGACACCAGGATGAACTGCCCAAACCGAGGAATGGAAGTCTCGCATCACTCCTGACATATCTCTACTAGCACCCATAGACATCCCTGGAAACACAAGATCTCATCCTCATCTACGGTCCATCTGGGCAGAGGGTCCCCTCCTGACACGCTTTCTCGTAGGACTAGCCCTTCAGATTCTGATAGCTACCTCATTCGAACTCGGTCAATAAAGGTAGTGGGTACAACTACATATGAAATAAAAGTTTGACCCTATCTGTTGTGCACATCCAAATGCATTTCAGAGAATAGAGCCATAAGATACCACTCATTACTGGCCTCCTAAACTACCTGTATATGTGTCCTTCTGCTCAGGCCATCTGCCACAACGTTGCCTTTCCCATGCATATAAGGAAGCTTGAAATTCAAAGACTATAGGTATTCAACACACCTCCACTTTCTATGATTCATGTCACGCTGCGTGAAGATATACTTGAGGCTCTTGTTGTCGGTATATACGACAAAATTCTCTCCCATATGATAATGTCTCCAACAACGCAAAGCATGAACAACTAGATCCATCTCCAGTTCGTGCGTAGGATAGTTCCATTGATGTGGTCTCAACTACTGAGATCCATATGCAACAACACGATCCTCATGCATAATAACTGCTCTAAGCCCGATGCTAGATGCATCACAGAAAACTGTATAACTCTTGGACGGATCTGGAAAAACTAGAATCGGTGCTAAAGTCAATCTCCCATTCAGCTCATGAAAGGCTGAATAACAGTATTTTTACCAAACATACTTCACCCCCATCATAGCCAAGATTGTAAGAAGCACTGATAAGCATAAGAAGTCCTGTATAAACCCCCTTTAGTAATCATCCATCCCTAAGAAACTTCATACCTCAAAGACATTCTTCGGCTACTCCCAGATAACTACAACTCTCACCTTCTATGGGTCTACTGATACTTATGTCTCTAAGATGACATGACCCAGGAAGTGAATCTCGTCTATCCAAAAGTGGCACTTTGATATAATAGCATATAACTGATGCTCCCTCAGTGTACTCAAAACGAACTCAAGATGGGTTGCATGGTTTTGTCTAGTGTGAGAGTACACCAAGATGTCATCCACGAAAACCACCACGAAAGAATCCATGAAAAGATGAAAAACTCTGTTTATCAGCGCCATGAAAACTGCAGGCGCGTTCATGAGACCGAACGGCATAAACAAATACTCATACAAACCATACCTACTCCGGAAGGTTGTAAGAGGTATATCAAACGGTTTGACACGCAACTGAGGGTATCTGGATCTCAATTAAATATTCGAGAACACTCTATATCCTCTAAGCTGGTCAAAGAGATCACCTAACCATGGAAATGGATATTGGTTCTTAACTGTCAACTGGTTCAGCTTCCGATAATCCTCACAAAGCCTAAGGGTTCCATCTTCCTTCATCGCAAACAGGATAGGCGAACCCCAAGGAGAAGTACTGGGTCAGATGAAACCCCTTGCCTGCAACTCCTCCAACTACTTCTTGAGCTCCTGCAACATAGGTGTAGCCATCCTATATTGAGGAATAGACACTAGTGCCACTCCTGGCACAAGCTCTATAGAAAATTCTACCTCTCTCTCCGGAGGCAAACCTAAAAACTCTTCTGGAAAGACATCTAGAAAGCTATTAACCACTGAAGGAATAACTCTCTCAGAATTACCATGGTCATCCATATATAAGTTAGAAATCTGGGCTATAACACCGCCTAACCCATGATGCTCTAGTCCCACTCTACTCACCTGGACATCCCATTCTCCCTTTTGAAGAAAAGATCCACCCTCCCATGATGTAAAACTCACCCTATGGTGATAAAAATCGACAAAGGCCTGGAAAGGAACTAACCAGTCCATCACGAGAATGACATCATAGCCTGTCATTTCCAAAACATAGAGACTCCAAGAAAAACGACACCCACCATCATCAAGGGAGCAGTCTAAGCACTGACGCACGCTTGCCATTCTAATTCCCAAGGGAGTGTCTAGCGTCATCATATCCTCAGAAGTACAAACAGTAAGTCTAACGATTTCCACAGCATGCACAGAAATGAAGCTATGAGAATCTCATGTATCGAAAAGTGCAGAGGATAAAACTAAGGCTACTAAAATTGTACCTCGAACTGTGGAAGGTATAGGATCCTTCTCATGATAAATTTTCTTTACCGCAAACATCTGGCATGCCCTGCAGCGCCGTGTCGCAGCCTGAGATCCCAGAGCTGACCCTCCCTGAGCCTGACCACTGTGTCCACAGCCTCTACCCTAGCCTGAACGACCTGAAGAACTCCATCCACAAGTCTGTTGTGGAATTGGTAATCCTGCTCCTATAGGAGGAGTCGAAACTGATCCTCCTTCACTAGCCGCAGGAAGAATAACCTTCCATAAATGCTACAGATGACCCATATTGTCAAATTATCGGCACTCTAATGGGTCTCTTAGGCACTAAGGTTTATTATGCCCAATTTTCCACACTGATAGCACACCACTTTGTTTCCAGAATGGAGATCTCATATACCAGAAGGAATGCCTTGATTCCTCGAGTCGCCTCCTGTAGACTCTCGGTGGCGCTTCCTGTCATCTACATGAAAAGATTCAGCCCTGTAAGATGAACCTCCCTGGTCCACAGCTTCAGTCTCCCTAAGGTTTCTCTCTGTGATAAGTTCCTGGTTGACTATCAGTGTAATAGAAGTCAACTAAAATATGTTCACCTGTGATCTGATGTCTAGTCTGAGGCCTTCCGCAAACTTCCTCACTAAAAACAGCTCGTCATTCCCTATAAAGGTAGTAAAACTCTGTAACTTTGTGAAGCGAGAGGAATAATACATAACTGTGAGAGTACCCTACTACAGGATCATGAAATCTCTGGCTCTGTCAGCCCTCAGTGTCACTGGGTAGAAGTAGTCATAAAACATACACTGCAACTAAACCCAAGCCATATCCTGTTGGCACCCTGCCTGTGAAACCAAATCCCACCAACTCTTGGTGGAATCTCACATCATATAAGTCGTGATCTTCACTTTTCTATCCGAAGGCGTCTCCGGCTGATCGAAGATGGATAACATGGCTTCTAGACATGACTCCATAGCCTGAGGTCCTCCATCCCTTATGAATGTGGGAGGATGTTGCTACTGAAAAACCCACGTCAGCTCCTCTATAGACGGGGCAGGATGCTGAGCTCCCACAATGTTCTGCATGAATCACATGAAACCCTCTCTGAACTGAGCATAAAAACCAGTATCTAGAATCACTGTATGTGCCATGTCTGGAATGATAGGTGGAACTACTGGTAGTCCCTGGTCTGTCGTATCAGGCGTACGATCATTGCCTGGTTCCTAACATGAAATGGGAGGACGTCTTGGTGCCATATCTCTGAAAAGTCAAAAGCACACCTTCATTAACGATGAACACAATTACAACATAAGAGTGTAAAATGGATGTCTTCCATATTCGTAATATTGTTTTATTATTTTGTACTTAAGATAATTATGATTGTTTTATAAGAAAATTGGAATTTATTTATCTCTTCAGTATGAATTATGTTTCCTTAAAAAAACCATGTTTTCTAAAATATTTATTTTCCCAATGAATTAAAATAAATTTTAAATGAAAATTATACATATCTTTAACCATTTTATGTAATATTTTTTATTATTAATGTCATTTTTTATTTCTAATCAATAAATGTTGGTACATTTTTTTTGTTGAGAACTCTATGTTCGACATGCTCAGATTTTACCTATTTTCATGGCGATCATTGCCTTGAATATTTCATTGAATTGTTAAAAATATACATTTAAAGAAAATTATTTTAACAATATCCTGGAAAATAATTGTTTAATGTGGTTTTAAGATAAATTATTTTTGAATATTTTTTATGTTTATGAAGTGATTTAAATTATTTTCATGTTATATGTTTTCAAGGAAATTGCTTTTTAATTTTTTTAAGAATCATTATTATGGTTATAGTTGATATATGTTTTTTTTAAAATGTCTTCATGGTCAGTTTAAAATAAAAAGGTTTTGATAAGGACTTATGTTATAAAATGAAATATTTATATGATGATAATATTTTTTCTTCAAGAAATTTTTTAATTTTTTTAAGGTCATTCCATGAAACAGAACGACCAAATCTCCAATATTCTTGAAAGATAGATTACATGAGTCAAAAATATGGGATCATATTACATTGTTTTTCATGAAAGTAAATATGATCTGCGGGGAGGTATGAAAACAAATAAATTTCTTGATCTAATCCCATGTTTGTAATGCCATCAGAAAATATAATGGAATCTCGATAATAACATGTGATCATATAGTTAATATTGATAAATAAACAATTGAATTCCATCCATACCATAGTAATCGGCTATGCAAGGTGAGTTACACAATTCCAAATATCTTGAATGGTGGTTGTCGATTAACTTTTAATCCAGAGGTTGTTTCAACCGAAGATCTTGGGAAAAAAATTACATGTATCAAACTCAGCATCACACCTTCAAGGGCAGTGGAAATACCAAAATTACCCATAAAGCATCCATGAATTTTACTGAGGTTCTTCTTGAAGAAATCAATACACCCTTCAGGGCCTGGCATTCCCTTGGAGGCCCCATAAATATTGATTTTGATCCATCCAAGGATAGGGTTCCTCCACAACACCTCAAGAGTGCTATGAAGTTAACAGAAATTGTCAGTTATTTTTAGATGCTTCATGATTCCAATGTTGTGCATGGTGTGGTGGAAATGTCCCTTTTGAAAAAAGGTAGAGTCATGTATGGAAATGTGGTTCTTCATTCTACCTCCATTTAGATGGAGTGAGTAATTGTTATGATTAATAGTATTCTGATAATACCATATCACATTTTAGAGTTCAACAACTAAATCAAGGAAAGGATTAATGATTTGTTGAGAGGCCTCCATTTATGCACACTTCATTAATTGAGTTTTTACAAAGACAATAATCAACCATGTGTAGTTAAAAATTTCAAAAATATAGCTCTAAAGAGAAGAAGCAGAAGCACAATATAGGAATTGGTGGTTGGCATCTTTTCTCTGTAGATTAAAGATTTTACATTTAGAGAAAATCTAGATTTTAGATGATTAGATGAATATATCAACGGGGACTCTATTATGAACGAGATTCCAGATGAGAGTAAATATCGAATTTTTAATTCAATTTTTGTTAAAATTTTTTATCTCGTTTGAATCATTCTCAGTGTTAAAGAAATAATTATTATACAAATTATATTAGTTAATCATACTTTTTTGATCTGGTTTCTAAATTAGGAAATCATCAATGTAAGTGAGAGAGTTGTTTTTAATGACATTTAATAGTATCAGGTATGTGGTCATATTGAGTGTTTAAAATATCTCTATTAGTGTTATGGTTATTTTTAGGAGTTTTATTAGAATATATTATTGAAATTAAAGGGTTTCCAATCTAGTAATATAACCATAATTTCGTGGAAGAGTTTCTGGAGACCATCCATATTGAATTATTCATAATATTGGTGAATGAGTGTTTGAGGGAAGGCAAAATGGAAGAACTAATGTAGTTATAATTTCCAGCCTTAGGTTTTTCAAGGAATATATATTTGTGACAGGTAATAATCTATGAGGTATTAGGATGAAGGTTCCATGTGATCATAACCAGAAGGGCTTCATTAAATAATTATAATTTTTTTATACCAAAACTACCATTCTCAATGAGCATCCAATAGGTTGATCTGGGAATAGTCACATGTTTGTTTCTAGAGTTATACCAGTCCAGAATATATTCTTAATAGTGATTTTCATATTTTTAATAAGAACAACATTCCATTTTTAGTCCATCATGGATTAAATGATCATCAAGACAATATTATATTTAACAAGGAGAGTCCTATATTCCATAGAGGGAGATTTACCATTCCAAGAAGAAAGATGGTTTAGATTTTGGTCAATAATCTTCGCAATGTTAATGTAAATGGGTCTCCCCAAAAAATAGGAACACCAAGATAATTTAATGGGAGAGTACCTTCCTTCAGACGGAGGTCACTAATGATGTTACATTTTTTTTGGGAGGAAAGTTCTTCCCCAAGAAAATGTTGGATTTTTCCAACTAATGGTTTGGACAAAGACCTATTCATTGTCTGAGAGAGATATTTTGAGATTAAAGATGTTCCTTTTATCACCTTGAAGAAAAAAATGATGTCATTAACATTAAAAAAGTGAGTAGGATCATCCAAATTCCTAGAGACATGGATCAGTTTCATCTTATTCTAGACCACAGGACGGTTGATCAGATGACTAGGATAGTAATCCTCTATCGAGAAGAGAATGTCAGAAAGGGGATCACCTTTTCTAAAACCTTGGTTGAATTTAATGAATCCCTTGGGAGAGCCATTGATCACAATGTAGATAGACTCCTAGTTGAATAGAGTTATGATTGTAGTGATGAAAGAGGAACTAAAACCAATACCTTGCATGACCTTGATGAAAAAACTCTCTTCCATTGTTTCAATGGATTTTATGATGTCATGTTTAATAGATATGTTGCCTATATTTTTTTATTTCAAGCAATTTAAAAAATCATAGGAAATATTTATATATTCTTTAATGGATCTAATCTTTATTAAACCAAATTGGATCCAGGAAACAATTTGTCCATGATAGTGGAAAGTCTGTTAGAAATTATTTTTTTGAGGATTTTATAATGTGTATTTATAAGAGCAATGGGTTTGAATATGTGAATCTCATATGAATTATACTCACTAGGGATTACGGTGAGAAACTATGAATTGATATAATGAGGGTGTACCCCATTAGAAAAAAAGGATTTTACCTGATTACATACATTTATTTGAATCACATCCTGATAATGTTGAAAGAACCCATTATTGAATCCATAATGAACCAGAGAAATATCAGGATTCATACTAAATATAGTGTCTTTGTTTTCATTCTACATTGAAGTGTTGAGGAGAATTGTTTTTTTCTCATCACTGATAACTAACGAAATAAACTTAGAAAGGAGGTCTCTGTTAATATCAGGACCATTGATAATGAATTCGTATTAGGAGATGATATGATGAGAAATGTACTCTTCACTGTCAATAGGGTTGTCCACAACCATTATAATGGTTAATGGTAGACATACCTTGTTGATTCTTTGCAGTGAGTTATATAATTTTTTATTTCTCTCACCTCCAGTTAACCATTTAACTTTAAACACATGTTTTCTCATAATTTTTGTAAACGTGAGTAAGGAGTTTAGTTGGACCAAAATGTTCATATCTTGAGTAGGATAAGGGTTGAGGTCAGAGGTGGTGTTATTGTTTTAAATATTATTGTGTTCATTCTAAAGTATTATGATGTCATTGTTACCTATTTTTATTTAGAGTTACACAAAGATTTTAGAGTCTTTTTGAGATGTGTTAATATGAGTTTACATGTAGAGTCATCATTGTAATGAGACATTGAGGACCAAAAGTTTTGTATGATATTAGTGCACTCTTTATCAAAGAACCACACATTGATAAATCTGAATAGTACCCCGGATTTAATTCATTTGGAAGATACATTAACCATGATTGGGTGATGATCAATGTTAGGCCTGTGAAGGGTGGTTCTAGAGATACTGTCCTTGTTATCTAATGAATGGAAATTTGTGAAGGGTCTACCCAATTCAGAGGAAACAACTTTTTTATAATGTATCGTATACAATGATTATTTCACACTAGTGAGTGTAATTTCAATTATATTGGTGTCTTCAATTGAGGCATTAAATTCTATTGTGGATATTGAAGCATGAGATTTCTATGTTTTCTTACTTGATATAAGACTGACATTAAAATCACCAATAAGAAAACATGGGGCTATAATGTTAGTTCCTAGATATTTGAGATCATTCCAATGATTCCAACTTTCATGGTATCTATTTCTAGCATAGACAATGGAGAAGAAAGAATGTGTTCCTTCAATATAATAAGTGAAAGTAATAATTTGTTTGGAGATATTGAAAACACTAATACACTGTAAATAAGTGTGCGAAAAAATATATAATGAATCAAAATTGAGAGTATTATTGATAGAACTAGTTAACATATAATTAGGTTGACATAAATATGAGTATACAGAGAAAAAGGTAATTTTAGGAACATCAATAAAAAATTATATATAATGAGGGGTATTATCCTTTATTTTTTAAAACAATGAACGTGTCAGAGATGGTGACTACCTTACAATTTCAAAATGGTATCTTCATTTAAACCTAAATTTTGAGTTAGAACTCCCATTTTTCATTTTTTTCATATCCATTGATTCTTGTAGACCTTCTAACCTCCAGAGTTTTAGTGGTTTATTCTTGTTCATTGCTTGATGACATAGGTGCCTTCATTGCAGGTTATTTATTGGATCATTCATACATGAGTTTGTATATTTCTCAGAACACAATAATAAAGGTTTGATAAATTGTATAGAAATAATGTTTCTAGACATCATAGAGTAGTCATCACTAATTATATGTGGATAGATAAGAGTACCAGGTGACTTTGAAGGAGTTGCTATATTCTGTTTGACAATGTCTAGATCTAAAGGCTAGCACTGCATCTTCCCTATGGTGCCATGTATTTTCACCATAATATTATGGTCATGTACAGTGGGTGTAATAGCATGATTAAAAGATTTAGTTTTTGTTTGTGTCATAGTTTGAACACCCATAGGTTTTTTGTCTACATGACTGTTAAGATATTTGATGAGTGTAGTGGGAGAAGAAACAAGTTCATTCTATAGATTTTTGTTTTCATTATTCATTTATAGAGTAGTATCAGTGTTAGCTATAGGATTAGTGCAGTTATTATCAAAAAAAATTTCATAGTAGGTTTAGATAATGAAATATTTAAGGATGGGTCGGGTCTCTGTACCCCAAAATCCTATATAGCGTGAGGTTGATTAGTGGTCATGAAATTTTTTAATTGATTTTAAATAATTTATTATATTATGACATGTTTTTTCTAAAGAAAATGTAATTAAATATATTATATTTATTAAAAATTTAATATTATAGATTTTTTATTCTCCCTTAGAAATACCCCATGTAATCATTCATAGATTGTTTTTTGGGTAAAAAACCTGAAAATATCATTCATTACATTTATGCAATTTTTTCTGTTTTGATTTAATGTTTTCAATGAAATTTTTTTTCCTTCCATAGGTTATATTCTTATAAATATAGCTTCTTCTAAGTGGTTATTCACTGATGAAATGATTATGAAACCAATATATTTTTCACTATATATAATATGATGACATGTTTATAAGAACTATTTTAGTTCATTATATGTGATAAGATGAATGTTTTATAATCCTGTGGAAAATGAATTTTTGATTTCATTAAGTAACCATTGTGATATATATCTACCACCAATGCATTGGTTAATGATTTATAACTCATGAGTATATATTTTATGTTTGAACCCGATTACATGTTAAAATGTTTTGTGTGGACCTTATAACATGTTCACAATGTTATGAGTGTACCTTATCATGCAATCATAATTTTATGTGTGAACCTAATTACATGTTTACAATGTTATATGTGAAACTGGTTTCATATACATAAGATTATGCATGAATCAGATTACATGTTCATAGTGTTATGCAGGGACATGGTTTCATGTCCATAAGTTTATGTCTTAACCTGATTACATGTACCCAATTTTGCGCATGGACCTGGTTTCATGTCCATAAGTTTTTGTGTGAACCTAACAAAACATTTAAATGTTTTTCATAAAGTTGATAACATGTTCAAAATTTTATGAATGATGCTCATTACGTGGTCATATTGTTATGGGTGGACCTGATTACATGTTCCCAATGTTATGCATGGTCCATTTTTCTTGTCCATACTCTTATATGTGGAATATAAACCTAGACTTAACATACATTAATATCTCATAAATTTTTCATAATTCTTAAAACATTATACAAATTGAAACCCAATGAAAGTATTAGTTTAGTTCTTTTTAAAACATAGAAATATAAGGACTAGAACATAATGGAGCCATATTTTGACCCATTAGGTTTTCCAAGACTAGAACCCCTCTTCGACATATCATGTATGAATTATATATTCAAAAAATATGGATCTAAACATAAAAATGGATTTGTTCAGATGCTCAGTAAGGGTAAAAATGTTATATATTTAAGATTAAACAAGAACATAGGGATATGGGAACAAGATCGTAACATAAGAAAATCATACCTTGTAAATAAAATATCATAAACATGTGTATGGGATAAATCATGGAATTTTTTTTGAAACGAATCATAAATAAATAAAAATCATGATACATGAAATCATAAGTGATGAATAATACATAGAATTTGTGTCATGAATATAATAATTGAAACTATTTTGTCAAGGATACCTGTCATGACATTTAAAACATGATATGTTTGTACTTTGACTCGTGTACCTACTTTGAGCTTGGGATAACAACTCTTGTTCCTTCTTACATTTTATATTAGAATGTAACTCATGTTCATTTTTTTCAGGCCTGTGAAAAAAAATATGTACGTTTTTTTCTTATCGTGGGATACATCCCATGTTCCATATTTCATTTAGGGTTAGACTACAATCTATGTACCTTCTTGTTTTTATGTTTGGGATAAATCCCATTCACCATATTATTTTAGGATTGATAAAGAAACTTGTACCCTTTGACCTCCTATATTACATATCATTACCTAATTAATAATATGGAGACATAGTTCCCAATCATATGATAATAAAATCATTCATACATGTGATGTTAGATAATAAAACATTCATAATATCCTGACCCATAAAAAGAGGTATATTTTGTAATCATCAAATCATTGCCCATGAAACAAAATGGGAATCATTAATACATAGTCACATAAAAATATATGAAAAGGTTTATTTTTCATAATCACTTCATGAATTCATATACGTAGGATAGAATAGGGTTTCAAAAGCACCAAACATGAAGAAGTGAAACTGGTGTTTTAAGCTTCATTTAATCAAAACATACACCATTCCTGAAATAATATAAATAAAACCATTTTATAATTTCCTAGATGATATTTAGTAATGTCAAAATAAGTTTTCATATATGATAAATAACTTTTTTGGATCTATGAAAGCACTTCTAGAGATAAATATCATGTTTTCTTTTATAAAATTCCCTTTAAAGCATAAATACTTTGTAGAAACATTTTCCTGAAAAAACATATGAATGGATCATGAAAAAAAATTTAAACCATTTCCTTGGAAACTTATTTTAAAAAAATTCTTCCAAAAAAATTTCCTTCTAAATATAAAATTAAATTTTCAAATAAATTTTGTATATTAAATCCGTACATATTATATTAGGTAAAATAGATCATTCCATTTACATGGAATTTTTTTTAAAAAATACCTCATTCAGAAAGGGACTAGAATATTTCTTTGAAGACACTAAATAAATGGTTAAAATTACATTTACATATATTTTTTAGAAAAATTGAATATTATGGAAACCCATTTTTGAAATGATATTTTAAGGAACATAGGTTTCTCCCTGAAGGGAGGTTAATGTTGGGCTTTATTAAAAACACATTCACAATTATCTTTTTACGAAAGAGTTGAAATATGGCATGAATACATGAATATATAAGGCATGACCATAGGAGATGAAATTTAATGATTGTTCTTAAGATATGGACCATGATATTTCATAAATGAA
Source organism: Viscum album (assembly GCA_963277665.1). NCBI lineage: Eukaryota > Viridiplantae > Streptophyta > Magnoliopsida > Santalales > Viscaceae > Viscum > Viscum album. The sequence goes on from OY728140.1 coordinate 2,127,386,594, forward strand.
TGTATAATCATAAACAATCATGAAAAGTGATGAGACTGTTTCATTAAAATCTAACCACATGATAACATTATTAAATACATCCTATTTGAGGAAAAGAAATTTCAGGAATCATAAAATATTATTGAAATATGAATATTCATAATATATAGTAAAAGGAAGTATATAATCATCAACGTTCAATATAGGTGTATAACATGGCATGTGACTCAATGAAGAAAAATTGTGATAATATTACTTTACTAATAATATAAAATTAGAAAAAAAAAACCTCTGAGAGGAAGGTTATAAAATAAATTTTAAATAAAAAATAAATTTATATGAATCATAAAATAAATCCCATGGAATTATACATAACACAAAAAATTAACTGGTTTTGAGTAAATCATGTATCTAATGAAAATAAAAACTGATATGAAATTCCCTTACTTTGTGTCTCGAAACACATCGTACTTATTCAAATCACTTAAGAAAATAAATATAAATTTATTATAAATATTTTACAGAATAATATTATTTTATTAAATTCCAAATATGTGTTGATAGTTAACTTATAATACACACTTATTAACTATCCTATATTAAGGTTTCACTTCGAGTAATATCTACGTTGTTCTTAATATGTGACTTAATCTGCTATATAGTTTGGATTATACTTATATAATTATTCAAGAATTTAATAAATTAAATTAATATAATTTATATACATAATATTCTTATTATAATAATCTATATAATAATTACCTATGAAATAGAGTAATCCATTCTTATAGATTGTATGTCATACGTACACATGAACCATATTTCTGTTTTTATTATCGTATTGAATCAATGAAGGTAAATGAAATATGTGCATATATATGTATATATAAAATTACTCTACTTGTATTATTATATCATATATATCATATATGTTCAATAAGCCCATCTTTAATATGTTCCATGAAGTGTGTGAACAAATCACTTCACTTTGATGGGGTTGTAATCCTAACCTCCACAAATGAAATTGTCGTATTTACACCAATTGAGAAGTAAACCAGAAAGGTGTTATAAAAGGAATAAATAATCATTAATACCTAATAAATATAATATATGAAATATATAAACATATTTGTAATCATAATTTCCACCTTGAAAGGCAGCAAAGGGAAAATTAAAAAATCATTATTCAATATGGAGGTGGTTTGTGGTAAACATAAATAGAATGTTCATTACACATTTGATGGATGTGTGTGCAAGTGTATGTCAGAAAAATTCTATAAAAACATTTTAGTATATTTTATATATTGGTTTTTTGTAAAATAATTTAATAAATAGAGTTTATGGGATGGATAAAGAATAAAAAAGATAAGATCTTTATTGAAGATTTTACCTCTCAATCGGGTAACTCCTTTTGGTATCTGCAAAAAGGATTACAAATAATTTTCATTGACCAAGGGGATAAATATACGATAAATATAGATATGTTCAAAATTTTATTAGGATGATATTTTCTAGGCCTATGTAGTTTGATAGGTGGGGATAAGAGGGAGAGGTGGTGGCCTTTTTGTAGGGAATGGAAATGAAACACAAGCCATTTTTAAAACATGTTATGTGTAACAATCTTATTACCCAAAAAATACATTCCAAAAAAAATTAATTAAAGGTTTTTGGAATAATAATTCTTATATGGTTTCTTTGAATAGTTTCTATGTTTTTTTGGTTCATGATTTTTTGTTTTGTAATTTGTTAGCATAGTTTTTCTCTAAATCGTTCTAATTAATTTTAATCAGATTCCCTAATCAGTTTTCTATAAAAATGTCAAATTAATTGAAATGATGAAATATGATAATTATAAAAATGTAATTAATTTTACCAAATTCGAATAACATAACTGTTATAAATTATTTAAAAATTAATCCCACTGATGGGACGACACTCTGGGATTTTAATGTAAAAATAATCAAAATATTCCTATGTTTTTATATGCAATTAAAATGTGAAATTGGTTCTAAAAAAACTAATTGGATTAATAGATAAAAATATAATCTAACTAAACATTTAATCAAACAAAAAATATAATTTAACCTTATAAATAAATTGTGTGAAAAATTAGTTTTGAATTAAATTCAATCATTTTATCTGTTCAATAAAAAATGAAACCTTAGAGAAAAACACCAAAAATTATTCTTAACTAATTTATATTATTATATTTAAAATATAATGTTTATTTGAAAATTTTGTTTCTATAAATTTTTCAAAAATTGGATTTAAAATGGGTTCTCCATTAAAATGTGGTATAAGTACATTTTAAGAATTACACATTTTAAGCATTAAAATTGGTTTGTTATTATCTTATACATATATATTATATTGGATTATATTAATTTTTATGAGTATTTAAAATAAAAATTTAATTAATATGATTCAATATTTTTAATCAATTTAACTTATTAATATAAATTACATTCTTCACATAAAATAGACTTTTATAAAATCATCCCTTTCTATTCATTTGGTTTCAATATTTTCTTCCAATTAATTCGTAACAAATGAATTAAAATATATATAATCATATGTTAGTCAATCCTATAATTATAAATTAAATTTTTACGTTATATCCTATTAAATTAAAAACTGTGAATATTGAATTATTTTTTAGCAACACGCAGTCTTGTGTGTTACACATGCCATCGAGGAAAGTCATTCTTGCATGTAACATAAGCTAACATAGGTGTTCCACGTACAGAAAGATATAATGTATACTAATTATAGTGAATGATTAAAATTATGTTTCATATAACATAATAAATACATAGATATTTAATATATATATTTTTAGTTTTACATAAGAATGAAAAATATTAAAAATATTAAATTAATTAGGAAAACATATTTCACCAAATATAAATATGTAAAATTCAACCGCCCATATAATAAATTTCCTAATTGATATTCATCTCAGTTATCAAATGCTTAAAAAAATATAATTTCTGTTATTAGAAACTTACATTGTACAAATGAATTTAAAAATTCCTTTTAAAAATTATATAATAATAACAGTTACCCAAAGTAACTCATGACTGGCTTCCCGCATTAAGGAAAATAGGTGGTAAGGGAAAGCATAGACATAGATGAGAAACCTATCCTTCCATATCTAATGGATAGTGATAAAGAATCATCCTATGAGATTTTTTACAATAAAAAAACCCTAAATATACACTGATTTAAAAAGTCAATATGATATATTGGAAAAACGGTACTAGGATAAAAACAATTAGTAGATCATTTTCATAATGATGAATCATTTTCAGTAAAATATATACATGTGTGATTTGAATAAAATATCCCCCTTTGTTGTTACATTACCCACTTCACATAATAATCCAAAATGGAAGTTCAATTTTTTGATTCTTGAAGCTCTAATAGATCATGAGATTCATGATAATTCAACCCAACACTCTTTAGTTTATATCAACACCAAACAATTAGACCATGTAATCAAATACAAATGAATCCTCATCCTGTGAGATAAAAAATTAATCTCATAGACATTGTCTAATTTTTAATATAATCATAAAAAATATTTTAACATATAACCCTTCAGAAAGATTAAAATAAAAAGAAATAGAAATAAATTCAAAAAATCATCCTAAAATCTTTCACCCATATATCATTAATTAGTTATTTTTTTGTCACATTATATTCATGTTAATTCCTTAATTATAAATTTTCATGAATAATTTTAATGACCTTAATTAACATAAATACATTTCAAAAACATGCATGATTCCATATTCCAATGGATACTATATTCTGTAAATATATGATGTTATAAGAAACATCCATGATTACATTGACAACTTTTTCAACCAATCAATAATCAAATTCAGTGTAATGAATCTAATCCAATTTACTATATCTAAACCAATCATGGATTTATCCATGATAGACACAATTTTCTAATCATCATGATTGTATTAAGTGTTACCTTACCTTAATCAAAATATCACCATTCTAGGAATTCACCATTCAAAATGTATTTTTTATACTTACTAAAAAACTTATTATGAAAATACTTATATATTTTATGATTTAAATTACATAATCATTGAATTAAAAAATGTAATTTATTCATAAAACATTATTCGTAAACTATTAATTAGGATTCATCAACTTATTATTTAAAAACTCAATCCTAGAAAATGAAATATGAACTATTTCATTAGCTTCATCACCCTCAATATAATCATACTTCATATGATTAATTATAACAATATTGGATGAACATCACATCCATATCACATGACATTTGAAGTATTTTTATCTTCAGAAGTATGGCCAATACACATACCTCCTTCCTAAATTTACATTATGAGGCTTCCACTTGGGAAATTGACTTTCATAACACCAATATATTCCAAATATAAAATATTCAATGTTAAAAAAATTTCATTCAATTCTCTCCATTTACTAAAACAAGAAAGTATGGGTTGAGAAACACATATCATATAAGAAAACCACATAGTCATGAAAAATTACATATATTATGTCTAAACCATGATACATACCTTTTAATCCATGGAAACAAATGTTTATAATAGGTTATTCCAAGCTGTATTTTATTCAAATACTTCATAATAATTTTTTGAGTGTTTTTTTATTACTAAATATCATCCCTTGGGAGTGTCAAACTAGGTGTGCAGTGAAGCCTATTTTCATATAAAAAATTACCCTATGTCAACCCCATAACATCTTGTTGTAGTTTTAACCCCTAGGTACAAATATTCTCGAACCACATCCACTTGTAGTATCTAAATATATATGTATTTCTAGGAAACAACTCACTCTATCCTTTTTCAAAATTCCTAGACATTTTCTTGTAATTTTCTTTATCCTTAGACTTATCCCTAGTTAATTACTTAGGGTTATCACTATGTTTTTCTAATCATATATTCCAATTGTTATCTACACATGGATATGCTACAAAATTTAACACCCTATTTTTTAAATACATTAATAGTATATAAGGTTTTAGGAATAAATAATATATTATACAAAATGACACCCAAATACATTACTAGTTTAGTCCCTATAGATACATGGAAATGTAAAAAATAGTACATATGCGAGAAATATTTTCTCCAAATTGTTTCTCCAAGAATAACACCCCACATTGAGATATAATAATTAAAGTATATCTTTAGAACATGGGGAAGTAAAAAATAAAAATGGATGACCTAGGATTTTCATCAAGGGTAAACAAGGGAGACAAGTAAGTAAAAACATTAACATAGGGGTGAAAAAAAGTGATCATAACATTATATTATCATTCCAAGAATATAAAATATTATAGGCATGAGTTATGGTGTTCAACATGATAGTTTATAATACAATAATCTAAAAGAAATAAATATTAGAAGCCATAAAATAATAATTGATGAATATGATATATAATTTCTTTCATGCATAATAGAATAGATGAAAATTTTCAAGGATACCTACCAAGGCTTTTATAATAGGTTATTATTGGGATATTACCAGTGTACATACTTCAAATTTGAAAAAACAAACTATGTATCACCTTACTTCTATCCATGGATTGAAAAATATGTTCATTTTTATTTTCGAGGTTGTGGTTCAACCAATGTACCATCTCTATTCAGGCTTGGGTTATAACGTGTGTACTCTCTTACATTATGCATGGTATACTACAAATGTAGATATATATTTTTAGGATTGGGATACATCAAATATAAATTCTTGTTTTGGGGCTTGGGATAAAAAATATGTACCCATAGAGCTCTAATACAATATATCATTCCCTGATGCATTGGAGGGATATATAGGTCCAACACATCTCATAATAAAATTATTCATTATTTTACCACAAGATAATAAAAATTTCATTAAATAATAACCCAAAAAATGATATAGTATTTATGAACATATAATCATATCCCGTAAATTTAAATGTGAATAACTAACATTTCAAAAAATCATATCTGATGAAGGGCGATAGGTTTTATAATAACATTATGAATTGATTACCCATAAAAAGATTTAGTTTTAAAAATCCAAAAACATGTGGAAGGGAAACTGGTGTCTTATGCAATATACTACCGAGACATAATCCAATAATGAAATAATTTAAATGGAACTATTAGATAATTTACTAGAAAATAATATTTGAAATCCACATATGTTATATTAAATGTAAAATAACATATATGGATATTATTAAAAACATTTCCTAAGTTAAATATCATTTCTTATTTGAAAAGGGTATTCAAAACATAAATCCTTTTGAAAAATATTGTCCTTGGAAAATCATAAAATAATATTGGAAATATTATTAGACAAATTTCCATGAAAATATATTTTAAAATAATTTTCATTTAAATTATAAAATTAAACACTGAAATTATATCTTTAAATAATTTTTTTGGGTTAAATCTACACATGTTGTACGAGGTAAAAAATGTTTTTTGTAGAATAAAAATGTTAAAAAATTGTAACATTAAGAGAGTGACTAGAAGATTCTTGTGAAAACATTGTTAATAAAAAAGGGTAAAAATTAATTTTAATCATTTTATTATAATTTTAGAATATACGTTGAAATAGTTTTTAGAAAGAAAAATTAAGGAATGTAGATTTCTGACGGAAGTGATGATAATGTCAGGATATTATAAAGAGTATTTATTAATGATATTATTTACCAAAGAGTGGAATAATGTTTAAAATTCATTAATATATCATGAATAACCATATTTGAATAAAATTTACATTTTCTCTTAAGATATGTATCATAATATTTTTCCAAATAAATCATAAACATGAACAATCTGAAAAAGAGATGAAATTATTTCAATAAACTGTTAACACTTGGTAACATTAGACCATACTCCGGGTTTATGATAATTAATTTACATGAAGCCTAAAATTTCATGAAAATAATAATATTCATGATATAAAATCTAAATTTATTTATATTCACCTCATGTAAAAATATAGGTGCAAAACATGGCATGTTAATCAAGGAAGGAAAAATGGGACAAAATTACGTTACGATTTTAGTAACTTTTGAATAATAATACCCATTATATAATGATCATAAAATGGAAATTCTAATAACCATATCTTTATGTATAATAATTATATAAAACATCCATTGGATGAAAACACACCACATAAATTGTGTTTGTGGTAATTAAATCATGTATGTCATGAAAATGAATAGTGAGATGAAATTCCCTTACCTTGTGACAAGAGTCTCATCAAACATATTAAAGCCACCTATGTAATAAAAAAATTTATTATAAATTGTTTATATAACCATATTATTATATTAAATACCATATATTGTTTTATAATTCCATTATATTACTCTTTTGTTAACAATCAAATGTCAATATATCACTTCTTGTAATATCCGATTTGATCTTCGAATGTTTCATAATCTATTATATCATTGTTCCTTATACATATATAATGATTTCAGAATGTAAAACATGATCTAAATATCATTAATATTTATTATATTTTTATAATAATATTATATAGATTGTATAATTATGAAATTAAATACATCGTTCATGTTGATAGTAAGCCGTATGTACGAATGAACATTGTTTCAATTTATGTTGTCGATTTGAAAGAAAGAATGTAAATGAAATATGTTTAAATATATATATATATATATAATAATTAAAGTATAATTATTATATCATATATATAATATATTTTGACTAAACACATCTTTTGTACATTCCTTGTAGTGTGTAAACGAATAACATAGCTTTGAGGGGGCCAAATACCACACCACCTCAAATGAAATTACAATATTTACATAAAATGGGATATGAAAATATAAATGTATTAAAATGAATATATAATAAAAAATAAATAATAATTATAATATATTACATATATAAATATATTTTCAATCATAGTGTCAACCTTGAGAGGCGATAATGTAAAAGTAAACAAACATCATTTAGTGAGGTGATAGTTCATCATACACATATATAGTATGTTCAGTAAGAAAAAGATATAATAGTGTGTTAGTGTAGGTAATCCATATCAATAAAATCCTATTATGTATTATATATTGGTTTTTTATACCATTAGGTAATAAAAATAGTGGAGGGGTGGAGAATGAAAATAAAAGAAATGATCTTGATAGAAGACATTACCTCTTAATCAGATAACTCATTTTGGTTAGGGTAAAAATGCTTACGTGGATATCTATCTACCAAAATGGATGATTATAGTAATAAGGGATGGATTTTTTTAATTTTATTTTTAGGATCTTGTCCAAACCAAATTGGGTTGATATATGTGAATAAGAGTGATAGTTGTTTACCATTAATAGGTAATGGAATGGAACAACATTTCATTTTTTAATAGCTAGTTTGAATATAAATGTTTTTATCTGACTACAGTTATAAAACATCACATAATCCAATTATTTAAAGTTATTTTTAAAATAAATCCCATTACATGTGTGTTTTAAATGTTTATTGGTCATTTTATGTCTTAAAATTTCAGTTTAGTACTTTGGTAACATAATTTTCTATTAATCGTTGTAATTATTTTTAATCACCTTCAACAATATTTTGTGAAAATAATAAAGAACCGCATAATGGAAATTTTAAACTATTCTACTTCAATATATTTAATCGGTTTTGAAAATTATAATCTCAAAGTTGTAGAAATTAATTTAAAACTAATTCTTTTGATGCGAGGACACTAAGGGTTTTTAAAGAAAAAATATTGAATGCTTATTATTTTCATATCCAATTTCAATGTAATTTTTTTAAAATGAACTGAATTGGATTAATTTTTCAATATATAATATAATTTACCTTTTAATTCCTTTTAATATATGATTTAATATTATAAATAAATTATATGAAAAAACAGTTTTAAATTAAAATTCAATTTATTTTTTATTTACTAAAAAATAAATCCTTATAGAATACACAAAAACCAAATAATAACCTAATTTTAATTTTTATCTTTATAATAGGAAGTATATATTGACATATCAAATATATAAAATTTAAAAAATTAATATTTAAAATGTGTTCACTATTAAACGTACGTAACAATTTCTCAATAAAAATAAATTCTAGGCAAAAATTTTGGTTTATTATTATCACATACCTGTTAAATATATCAAATGATTATCAAAAATAATTATTGGAAAGTATTTAATATAAATTCAATTAATATCATTCAAGATAAGTAATAAATTAATCTTATTAATTTTAATCATCTTTTTTTCACATAAAATAGTCATTTATAAAATCTGTCCCGTTATATTCATTATGTTAATTTTTTTCTATTTAAAAGGTAACCAAAGAATAAAATATATATATCATAAGTTATTCAATCCTAAAATCATAAATTTAATTTCCATGTTATGTACTATTATGTAATATTACTTTTATAATGATTTATTGTTTTTTAACATCCCTTTATTCGTGTTACACAATCCATTGAGGAAACTCCATCATGCATGTAACATAATCTAAAATCAGTATTAAATGTTGAAAAAGAAAAAATTTATGTTGAATATATTTCACTATATCCATTTTATTGTATAAAATTCAATCCAAACAAGGTTCTTTAATATGAAATAAAATATTTTTGGTATTTCTTCTAATTAACATATATGAAAAACATTTAATTAAAATGAAATAATATTTTATCAAATCTTGAGGCGTTAAATGAGAACATGATTTCATGTCCTAATCCTAATGAGACTATTATTTTCTATTTAAACATTTTCAAATTTTTAGGGTTTATTTTGTAATCTATAATTAAATATCATATTCTTACATTTTGATCTCTTAGATTATACTCTAGATTTGAAAACGATTATTGATTTATAAACTACAAATATTTATTACATGACTATTGGTTATTTTATTTGAAATGGAAGGTAAATTCTTATAAATTTATGATCATATTCTCATACAATTATTCTCATTTTATTCTTACATGCCCTTCTTGATTACTCTAAATAAGAATATGAGACCACCCAATTCTTATGATTCCTTTCACCAGGTTATGAAGAAAAGTTTTATATAGGATCAATAAAGGTGAAGATCATTATGGGGAATGTTGATGATATTTCACCAAGTTATATGATAATGTTTCTCTGTTTCCAAAAAACTATGCTATTATGGTCATCAGACATATTATTTTATATGCATAATATTTATATAAAATGATGTAATATCCATGTTTGTAAAGCCTTGGTCACCGACGTTGGTGTTAATGTAGAGATTTAGTCACCATTTGGATACTAATTTGAGAAAATATTATTGAGATCCATTGGTATAATTCTATGGATATTTATAGGGATTTATCTAATGATAAACATATAGTGTAATATATTAAATAATATGGTTTAATTATTTAGATATCATAGAAATAATTTACCATGATTATGTGTCTTTTTTCATATGATAAGTGTCTTAAACATAATTTATCATGGTCTTAGTCAAAATGGGAACTTGAATAATCTAGGTTGACATTGAATCTATCATATGTAGAATGTTTTTGAATTATGAAAATATATGCCCTAAGTGAAAATTTCATGAAGATGCACATAATGGTTATATAAATATGGATATGTTGCTGTTGATTATGAGGAAACTAATGAAAGGTCAAAGGAATTGGATTGACTACAAATATTGTTTGCATTAAATTGGAAAAATTCGATTAGATTGTGTTTGAGGAACCCTAAGACATTATTAAAATTTCATATTTTAGTAAAGGTTTGTTGATGAATAAGATGACGAATCATGATTACCGGTTTAAGAGTTAAGTTGGATGATTGATGTGAATATGTGTAACACCCTATAATTATAAAGGGATGAATGGATACATGATATGACTAACTCTAAGAAGGATCACATTAATTTTTTGGAGCATACCTGATTAGAACTGTAGACTTGAATGCCTTTTTCATGGATTAGTGATCACGATGAGTGACGTTTATGGATGTTTCTCAGGTTCTGTGTGAGTGTGAATGAAGAAAACTAGAGAGAACATGTGTTTCTTTTTGGTAAGGGTCATTAGACAAATGAACCATTTTGGATCATGGGAGGGAACCACATTTTTTAGGGGAAACAAGTGGTAACTAGTGGGCCATGACATGATGACCATATAATTGAGGGTCTTATATTTAGTTAGTGTTTTCTATTTTTTAAATTTCTATCAGAGGAAGAAATGATCATTATGTGTGGTGGAAATATATTGGTGTAGCTATCTAGTCCACAAAGATGAAATTTTCCTCTAAGGGTAGGGGTTTATCATCCAGACCCAAACCATTGGGTTCAAACCAGAATTCTACAAGACCCCATGTGTGCCTACCAATATGAAAAAGGTTTCCAACTACTATCTAGGGCCTCATTTGAATCCTTTGGGAGACTATACCCTTTGTTTCATTTCATATTATTGATAATAATTAATAAAGAAAATAATAAAAAATAATATTAAATGAAAAAATAGAATAATGAACAACATATATGAGCTCCCAATGTGTTAATCATATTAAGTTTAAAATGAAATTAAAAAATACTAGAAAAAATTAAATAAATAATTATCTTTGAAGTACTCATGTGTTTTTCAAGTTTACTCCAGCTCAGTGTTCCCCCACTCCATAATTCTCCATAGGGCCCCCGCCCTTCATCAAATATCTGGTCAAGAAATCTAAATGTCTACTAAAATTTCTGGATAGGGTGTGAGTAATATATACCTTATGACACCACCAAAACACCCTTACTATAAGTGAACAATGTATATATAACAGTGTATGTTATTTCATAAGTAAATTCTTACTAAAAAAAGTTCCAACTCATCGTACGCTGACCTAGCCACTATGAACCCCGACCCCACCTACTTCATCTCATTTCTGGTAAGATATTTTATTACACATGTATCCCTATTAAGGTCACATATCTCACCCCACCATTTCAGTGGTTGTTACATGAATACCGCATGTTCCATCATGTCTATCATGGGTATGATTATCCTTTTAATCACCAAATTACAATGTCCGTAGGATTTAATGAAAGATATATTCTAGTAAGACACTATGATTTCTCCAATGTAAGGGTAGCCACATCCACCTTTGTTGACATTAGGACTACATCAGGTTGTGTAACCAGCCTCTGAGCCTTGTAACTACCAACCTCAATGTTTCACTTGGGTGTCTAAGTATCTGCCATCAAGTCACTATGCATCGCCCTTACAGTGGTAGTCAGACCCACCTTTAAGGATGTTTGGACTGTGTCAAGTTTGGTGACCTCAACAACCCAACCTGAAGGCTTCAAATGAGTATCATATTATAGAAACCACAATTCCATAGGATATGAAACACAAAAAATAGAATTTGTAGAAAGGAATGATAAGACACGTCATGATCAAAGTTAAGATGATCACACCAAACAAGTACCCACATGAATACTAACACAGCCATACGAAATTCATCACTAGTATAGGTTTCTCGAAATAAAAATAAAATAATGATAACATCACACACATATATATACCAAAATCATAAGTAACCTCTTACCTCAATTTCATAAATGTTAGTATAAATGATGAACTAGAATTTTTTGTTTGATACCCCTCTTCACAACCTTATTATCGCAACTGTCAACAAAATAATGGTCATTGTTCATTAAGAGTTGCCTGAAAAAAAAAACCAATTATTTTGTTTCAAAAACATTGAAAATTTTACATGTGATGTAACATTCCCTTTCTTGGATAATTTCATAATTATCCTTAGAATATAACATGTGATGATACTTTCTCAATCTGGGATAATTTCATAAATTAATGTTCAATGAATGCACATTTACATATAATATTCTCCATATGAACTAATATTATTGATAGTCTCATAATTTACCATTCAAAATTTTTAATACTTAACATTTTATAATCTCATAATTGTCGTTATATAATTATTATAATTATCCTTTAATAATATATATAACTATACTATGGTAATTTCGATAAAATGTGTCACATAAAAATTAAATTAAAATTATCCTTTATTGTTTTTTATAATTATATTAGAATAATTATTCCATAAAAATTATCATTTCTCAATTATCTTAAGATAATTGGCATCCACAATTATCATTTTATAATTTAGTTAAATTATCCTTTATTAATTATTGAAAATTATTTCGGATAACTCACATAATATTTTTTCAAACAATTTCGATAATATTTTTCAAATAAAAAATCTATTATAATTATCCATTAGTATATTTGTTAAAATTATATTTTATAATTTTAGTACATTACTATTTTATAATTCGTTGAAATTATCACTTCCGGAATATTCATTATTATTGTTTGATATTTTCAGTAAAACTTATCAACGATATTTTCATACAATTGGTTATTTATAATTTTTTACAATTATCATTATTTGATTTTTAAGAATTATGTTATGATAAATTCTGATAATATCATGTCTATATAATTTATTTAAAAATCATCTCTTTATAAACTAATTAAAATTATAATTTGATCACATTTGGGAATATTTCATTAATTTATTTCATGGGAAAAGAATATATTTTATATTTAACATTTTTTGTTATTATAAAATATGTGAATAAACAATTGATAAGGTATATAATGAAATACGAAAACAATTAATATTAAAATTTTAATACACGATGCACCAATCAGAGGAATCTAGAAGAAGTTTTCACCTACAGATCTAACTAAAAAACATCAACTAATATGGAGTAAGGGTGTGTAAGGTCATTAAACACTGAACGAATCCACCATTACCAAATTTCTTGGTTCTATTATAAATGATACACAACCTGCTTGTTAATAAATTCAAGATTTTAAAAACATGATTTCAATTTGTTATTCTACATAAAAATTAATGAAAAGTCATTTTTCTCTCATTTATTTCATTACCATTTTTTAATGGGCCAAAAAATGATCTACGTAGTTGTTTTTATAATATACCATGTTAACTAATAGTGGTTGTGGCATGTAGTTAGGGAGAAGATGGATAATAATATTAGATTATTTAATTGAATTAAAAAAATTAATTATTTAATATAATTATTAAATTTCACTAAATGCTTGTTTCCCATAAAATTTTTATCCTACCAAGGGTATACCCCTCATTTTGGGCCCAATGGTGGTCTCAAGATTTTCATATGATTTATTTTTTGAGAGATACTAATTTTATAACATTAAAAACTATGGGTAAAGAACACAAAACTGTGGGTATAGGATATTCCCACAGTTTGGGGAACCATGGTCGTCGGTGGCGTCGGTATAGGTCCATGACATATACCCATGGTTTGGAGAAACCATGGGTATAGGCTTTGTCACCAGGTCATAACACTATACCCATGGTTTCGAAACCGTGGGTATAGCCTATTTTACAAAATAGCAGCCCACGGGATTTGATCTCACGAACACTTCTTCGTTCACGAGCATCCTTCCCACTACCCCATCACCACATATATGTATGTATATATATATTTTATTAAATATATTTATTTAAACTATGGTTATAGAGGTAAAACTTATGTGTATAGAACTCCTGCCAAATTTGTTTTTGTTCCCACGGAAAAAATAAATTTCCCACGCACACGCGGGAAACATATACTCAATGTTTTGGAAAAACCATGAGTACAGGGCACCCTTTCCCTGCAATTTTTGGAAAACTGTGGGTATAGGCATGTTTGGATACCCTATAGCCATGGTTTGGAAAAAACTGTGGGTATAGGGTAGCCTATGACCATGGTTTGGGGAAACCGTGGAAATAGGCTATCAAAACATTCATATTCCCATGGTTTTCCCAAAACTGTGGGGATAGGGTGACCTATCCCCATGGTTTTCCCCACAACCGTGGGCATAGGTCCATTTTCCAGTAGTGACTATTCATTTGTAATTTTGGGACTAATGGGGATGGATGATAGATGTGAAAATAATCCATACTAATTTATCTCATAACATGGGCTTTTGATAGGTACGTGGTCTTGTAATTAATTCAAGGTCATTGGAATTGAGTGAGATATTAGTGTACAAGAATATCACAATATCTCTAAATGGGAAAAATGTGGGGATTTAGTATTAATTTTTCTATTAAAATTAATTCCAATTCCATCCTTATATATGTGAATGAAATTACCTATAAACATTAAATCTTGATGTTGAAATGGAGTTGAAACAAGATGATACACCTATAAATTTTATTTGATCAAAAAAAGAGGATAGGATCCCGAGGAAGAGAGAAATAACAATATTGAGGTATCCTAAACTTGTTTTCCTCAATTTGTTTATAACAATAAATTTTTGGTTAGGGATAATAGTAATTCTTATTTTACACTGAAAGTGGAAACAAAACAAATAGAGAGCTCATGTTCCCTGTGTACGTAGAACTCCAATTTCTAAAACTCAGGTTGGTCAATCA
This sequence comes from Viscum album, assembly GCA_963277665.1. Lineage (NCBI taxonomy): Eukaryota > Viridiplantae > Streptophyta > Magnoliopsida > Santalales > Viscaceae > Viscum > Viscum album. Next base: position 2,127,402,051 of record OY728140.1, read on the forward strand.
GGCCAACTACATAGTCTAGCCATGCATCTATACCAAATAGGAATATCACACAACATTTTCATTTTTATAAATATTTTCTTTCACATTTTATTTCTTTTCTTCATTTCATTCTTCTATTTTATTCCTTCTTTCTCTTATCATGGTTTTCTAACACACATCTCTCCCAAATAATTGACATGCATGAATTCTTTATGTGAAGTGAATTCTATGATATTATACAAAAATAAACTCATTTATTGGTCCCATGTGAGGTCTCTTATGAATGTTTCATACGATAATAATCATGTGTAAGAGACATGCACAAGGTTATATGAGAGATTTACCTTGACTATTTCAATTGCGTGAGTTGGCTTGTGTGAGGTTATTTGGAAATGTGACCATTTCAAGGACATTCCATTAACAAATATATTCCAAAATACAATCAAAAATTTTCCCCAAATACAAAAATTTATGATTTATTTTTATTATTTAAATGGATGGTTAAATGGATTGGGATTCTGATGAAAAATAATGTGCATGAGTCAATGAGATTTTGGACGTTATTTGGGATGTATTATTACAGTGTTTATGAATCTAGTGATCTGGTTCATGAGAATAAAATAATTAAGTATCATAATGAGTAACCTAAGAGAGAAAAATTATAATTCTAGGATAATGGGATTTTGAATTATGAACTGATTTAGAGGATAAATAGTTACATGAATTTTTCATTGTTTATTTATTTGAAAAGAATTAATGTAACCATCATCTTTTTGAAGGGTTTATTCAACATATTTTAGATGACACCAACCATATGTTTCATTTATAAAAGAATATTTTTCCATCGATTTCAAGAATCATACACCTAATTAGAAACGTTACTTTTATTCATTTTTCATCCCTTCATATTTGGATGACCAATCTATGGGGTTGAAAAAAAATAATTATTCACTAGGGAAGGGGGTGTCAAACTAATGTTGATTTTTTGTTTACATGGGTTGTAATGTGTCTACTATTTTAATTCAAATTATAATAATTAAATATTTATGATGATATCTAGATGACCAAAAAAATATATTGATGAATCACAATACAAACAATATGTTGGTCAGTCAATTAATTCCATATAAAAATAAATTTGTCCTAAAACGTATAAAACAACTATTTTTATTAGAGTAGCTCTATAAGAACATAAGTGAACCCATTTAAAATAATATTTATAATGATTTAATTTAATGTCCTAGAAATTCCAAATAATGTTTTTTTAATTATATGGAATTATTTCGAGACCATTAAATCTGAAGGCTCGTGATTCTGAGGCCCAGAGTGCCCATAATGATCTATCAAATTTTGGTTGTGTTTAAATTAGTGTGCGTAAGAAATTTTCCTGAGAAAATGGAATAACTGTTAAATGGTAACTCGGATCAGAAATCGAAGGGCACCGTTGCTTTCAGGATGGAAAGTTTAACTTAGGCGTGACGTATGTTTAGTCAACGTGGGCCTCCTGTGAGAAAACCCAAAAAATGGCATAATCATAAATAAAATAATTAAATATATTATTTTATTTTTCAAATGATTATAACCCACAAACGGTAACTCAGTTTGATAATATGAGACCACCACTGAACTCATGAGGGTACTCTTTATTTAGGAAGATATAAACACCGGTTGGCATAGGCAACAAGTGAGTGTTAATTTTTGGCCATAAATAAAATAATTATGTGACAATTATTTTATTGTAAAATCCATAAATTTTAAACATTAACTCGGATTGTAAATCCAAGAGTATCGTTGGGTTCGTTAGGGCGTGATTCACTTAGGAAGAGCCTAGCCTCATACGGAACGAGTTGAGGGTGACTTTAAATAATTTTACGAACTTCTTTTGGGTAAGTTCAGTAAACACGCATATGACATTTTATAACTTTTACACTGGTGATCAGAATTGATATCTGATGTCACCGTTGAACTCACAACATAGATATACGCTTAATTAGTCTTTCACCGTAACCATAGTAGGTCGAGGGTGAATGTTAGTTTTCATGAATTTCATGGGATAGTAAAAAGAATAAAAAAATAACAACTTTTATTTTATTTTTAAAACCTCCCAATTTGTATGTGTAGTGGTGGGGACCACCACACCCCGATGAACTCTTTCATTAATGTGAGTTACCCCTTTCCCTCAACCCCTAATTAAATGTTCCAACAATAGATTAATTAATGTACCAACAATTAGTTGAGTTAATAGACTTAACTTAATTAAAATTGGCTCCTCATCCTTTTGGTGGATATCGTTAGCAAAGGAGATTTGGGGAGCACCATGGAGAACTGGGAAGAACATCCCCAAAATGAAGAACCACTCCAACAAAAATGCATTTTCTGAATCAAGGAATATGTATCCCACTTCGGGAGCATGGTGCGGAAGCAACCAACACCGACGTCATCAACATCATCTCCATCCTCACGCCAACACCATCGAGAAATCGAGGTAAGGTTCAAATTTAAAATATAATTGAATTTATTTGTAAATTCTTCATATTTTGGTTTCACAATGATGATGTCCAAACTAACATGGTCATCATCCCGTACATATGCCTTGCCCCATTTTCTTTTTTTCTTCACACATTCTTTGTGCGTTCATCAATGCCAAATAATTAATCATGCTAAAAATGAAATATTGTGTTGAGAGCAACATATGGATGTGGATCCCTCAACCCTAGAATCACAAATATGTAGTCGGAATATTTTTTGGGCATAGAATTAATATGCGGCAGCCCATGGAAAGGGCGACATGGTGGTGTGATTTCTAGCATGTGTTCAGGCTGCGGCTCCAGGCGAGGTAGAGGGTGCGACATGCGGCAACAAAGGACAACTGGAAGGAAGCGTCTAGGCGGTGCATGTAGATACCCAAAGATTGACGTACATGGACATTACATTACTTTAGTGGAATACTTAATACATAACAAAAACAGACACACAAGGACCTTAATAGTTTAGTGTCTTTGGAAACTTGGAACGTAATCTTCTAATCGTGGTGAAAGATCTTCAACATCTCCCATAAAGATCTTCCCCTTTTTTTTCTTACCTAAAACCTTTCATTATATCCTCGGGAAAAGAAAACATAAAACGGGTGAGCTCAAATACTCAGTAAGGGTAAGCATGGATAAAATAAAACATACCATATACATTTGAACTTAAAAACATGAACATAATGTTTAAACATCAAAATCTTGAACAACGACATAAAACATGGAAGTACATAAGGCATAGATCATAATAGAACATAAACCATTATAAAATAGCATGGGAATAAAACATGTAACTGTTTCATCCATTAATAACATGTAATGATTTCCATAGTAGCCAAGTCATTTCTGTCAAGACCATTTTAGTGGACAAAGTCCCTTTCTGAATTGAGTTCACACCTCATTCCAGTCCTATAATACTAAACCGGATTAACTTACCATTCCAGCCATGTCTATCTCATGAGATATAAAATCTTTACCCAATGAATTGGAGGGAGATATAGGTCCCACCCATCTCATAATGAAATCATTCTTACTTATGCCACAAAACAAACATACATCATTCATAATAACCCAACAAATAAAATGGGTTTCATAAACATCATCCCATCATCACATAATCCATATAAAAGAAATGGATATCATTTCATAATTATAAAAGTGAAACCATTTAAATCATATAGACATGATACTTGAAACATACACATGTGAAATAATGTCATCTTAGATGAAAATGGTTTTGATAAAACACTTGAAATGTATTCTTGAGGAAAATATCCTTTTTCTTCAAAATCATTTTATTTTCACAAAATGTCATGAAATTTTAAAAGAAAAGGGTTTTGATGAAAATAGTCATAAAATATTTTGGACGAAGCTTCATGAAAATAAGGCTTTATAAAACCGTAAAAATCCAGTCATGCCGTATATGTTAAAAAAAGCATTCTTCTCATACTTTTTTCAGAAAAGTCAAAAAGTACCTTGTATGGTAAAAAAAGATTCCTTTCATAACATGCGGTAAAATTCAAAAATGGGTATGAAGGACTTTAAAAATACATGAAAAAACTTTTATAAAACATGTACATGGATGATATAAATAACCCCAGTAAATACTTACGAATAAGCAATCTCAAAAAAAATGAGATTTCCACAATTATCCTTTAAATTAGGTCTGATATGCTTCATACGTATCCGAACCTCCTGTATAAGGATTTAAATAATGTTATTGACTTATTAAAGAAACATATTAATTGTTATGATACCATATATTTTTCACTTATGACTTTATATTAGTCGTTCTTTTGTAAATTCCATGTTAAAGTACGTTTTGGGTAAAATCGGTTCATTTGTCGTCCGTGTTTTGACTTGTAATTATTCATATGATTACATAGATCATGATTAATTACATCCAGAATTTAAAACATGATTTATATATAATATATATTCAGAATAAACATATATATAATAGATCGATAAATGGAAAGAAATACACCGTTCATGGGGACGGTAGGTCGTACGTACGCATGAACGTTGTTTTCATTTCCTCATTGAATTGAATGGAATTAATTGGATGACATACATATATATATATATACATAAATCCAGTATCATTATTATTTCATATATTTCATGATTACTTATTATATATTCTTTATAATCATTTATGAATGGTTAATCATTGAGAATGAATCTCATCGCGTCGTGGAGACGGTATTCCGCACGTACGCACGAGCGATGATATCGTTCCAATGATCGTGGAATTTTATTGGAGTGTATGTATACTATTACAGAATCAATATCACTTTACAATAATCATATATAGTTATTATTTACACCATTATACCCATCCAAGTAAGGTGGTGGTGGAAAATAGATTACACCACGGCGTGGAGACGGTATTTCATACGTACGCACGCGCGGTGATTTCATTTTTCGTAGGATGGATAGATGGTGAAATAGGGTTAGTAATACTTATAATAACATATCAGTATATGAGTGATACTTATGTTATTACTTCATAATGAAACAACCTAATAAGAAGAAGTGGAAGAAGAGATAAAGGTGAAAGAATCGGTAACGGAAATTACCTCTTCTTTAAAGCGCCTCTTCGAGACCTCCTCTTAGGGCACTAAAATTGGTCTTTGAAGAAGACCAGGACCTCTCAGATGTTTCTAGGGAAGTGGAGAAGATAATTGGGCAGGGTTTGGCCGATCATGAAGGCTCATAGTGGTGTGTGGAAGAGAGGGAGGAGGTTCCCTTTTATAAGGGAGGAGAGGGGCACCTTTGGAATTCTAAAAAATATTAATTTATAATAAATCTAACCCACATAAAAACCTCCAAAAATAACTCATATTCGAATATTAGATGAGATAGGGTTGTTATCTCATCAACCAATCAAATTTAGACATGTTTGGATCTTATTTTAAACGTTATCATTTTGATTTATCCTTATTTAATCTATTTAAGTTTATTTGTGGTAATAAAATTATAAATTTTATATTATAACAAATAATTACTTATTTGTTATTAATGTTCCATAATTTTTTACTTTATAACATTATAGACCATATAAATTTAAATTTATAATTTTTAAATATTTTTGTGATTTTTAAACAATTTTATAATATGTTATTTTTATAAAATAACAATAGTGTCAATTTTGACAATATTCATTTATTTGAATTTAAATAAAATATATACAGAAGATATGTTTGAAATAAAAGCAATAATAGATTAATAAAAGGTCATATGTATCTATAAAATTAGTGTATAAAATTAAATAGTTCATATAATATTTATTTTATTATTTTTAAAACCATTTATTTTGTTTATCTCTTAATAAAATAATTACTACAACATTTTTGTATAATTATTTAATATACTGATTTGTTACATAACAATTAAAACTAAAATCCTATGATGAATATTTATATATTAAATTTCACAATAATACTTTTACTAGAATTTATCATCTTAAAATCACAATATATAAATTGTTATATTTATTAATTTGTGAAGGTTACAACATTGGCATAATTTAAAATAAAATAATATAAGTGTCATAATCACTTTTATAAGGATCCAAAAGTATATATATTAGGTAATTGTATTATTAAGGTGTAGATATACACTAAAAATAAGTTTTGGTCAGGTTTGTGGGCCTTTAAATGGGTATTATTATTTCAATAAAAACTATATTACTGATATTTCACTTAATAAATAATTTCTGCATCATTAATGTATCACCATTAATGACAATTATTTAATCCCTAAAATTCTCAATAAATTATCATGATGTAGATAATTTTGTTAGCTTTCTTTAGAATATTCATGTTCGATGTTTTATGATGTTTATCACTAAATTAAAATTATTATACTTATAAGATTTAAGAGAGTGACATGTTGTCACTTTCTTTGGTTTTAATAATAATTAAGTTATTTTCATGGAAAAAAGTCCATTAAATGATTCTAATCCGACCCTTAAGTGATATGGGTCTACTTTTATCCATCCAATAGAATTTTGGAATGTGTTAGGGTAATTTTATAATATTATATTTACCCTTAATTACCCGATTTACCTTTAACTATGGTAAATAAAAGTTACCGTAGTTACGATTCATAATTCCCAAAAATAAAAAGTATCTTATTAACATAATTTGGACCCACTTATTCCAAATATGTAATCCATTTTTTCCAAATTCAATACACAAAAGTTGCAGAAATTAAATTAAAATCAATCTCGTTGTCGAAAGAAAACGGGTTCTTCTTTAAAACATTGCAAAAGATTGAAATGATTTAACCTAAGAATTTAATGTAAAATCAATGCTAATGACATAAATTATATTAAATGGTAAAAATATATTCTATTTATACTTTAAATCCATTCAATATTATAATTTAACCATATAAATAATTGCGATGAAAAAAGTTGTTTTTAATTAAAATATAGCGTGTTTTTACTATTCACTAGAATAATATGAAAAATTTATCCAATGTAAATTTTTATTTCTTGATTCCAAAGAAGAATTTTATTTTGTAAAATTGAACATATAAACATGTAAAAAACTATATTTAAAGTGGGTGCGCCATCAAAAGGAGGCAAAACTGCATTTTTTGAAAAATACTTATTTTACACGAAAAATTTATTTTGTTCTTATACCATGTTCTAGAAAATGTGTAAGATGAATAATAATGTTATAAAATTTAAAATTTAGTTAATACTATTCATAACGGCTAGTTCATAATATTATTATAATAATATACCGTTGTTTAGTAAAACCCAGTATTGCGTACAACACACGCTATCGAGGAAGGTTGTGATTGCGTGTAATGAAAGCCACGTCAGGGTTGCGTGTTGTGCAAGAATCCTTCGTTGTTTCGTATAACATAATCCAACCATATTTCATTTATACATTGAATATATATATATATATACTCAATGTTGCGTGGAATAACTTTTATCAAAATTGTGTGTAACACGATCCAAGAATAGTGTTGCGTATACTGCAAGCTAATACGGTGTTGCGTATGGCTCAAGGTAATCTTGGTGTAGCATACAACACAAGACATTAATGAAATTAAAATAATATTTCTCATAAAATCTCTGGGTGTTACATTCTACCCCCCTTAAAATGAATTTCTCCCTCGAAATTCTTCGGGGTTATAAATGGTTTACTACTCGAAAGTTTGTTTAATAGAAACCCACATCATAAAAAGGAATACCAAAACATGGCTTTAAAAACTAAAGTATGAAATGTAATGGTTTCCCAAATTAACTGATCACTGGGATTCCACGTAGGAGAACATAGGTGAAAATGTGGATATGGAAGAAAAATCTAACCATCAAGTTCTGATGGAGAGTGGTAGAGAACATGGCTATGAAATAGCCAAAAATCACAAAGCCATAGATTTGCGATGATCTAAGGTACCATCAGATTCATCGGATATAAGAGCACTATGACAACATTTTTGGTTTTCAATATCATTTTCCTAAAGTTGAAAATTTTGAATTAGAAGAAATACCTACTTTATTTCGATATAATCTCAACGTTGTATATGCCTTGAACAATCTCCACATCATCTCTTAAAGAAATGAAGTTGAATTTTTCATTCGTGAAGTGTTAGCAGATCATGTGATAGAATGATGGGTCATTCCATCTGTCTTAAACAAAAGGTTATAAAAGTTATCAAAAATACATAAGTCCATCTATAGTGAGATTAATCATATATGGTTCCTAAAATGGACTTATAATTCATATATAATACTGCTTAATATAATAAAACTAGTTTCTACTAAACAGGGACTTCCTGTAGGCCAGTGGTAGGCGATAAAGGCTAGTCACACTTCGGTTGTGGGTTCGATTCACATAGCCTTGTCCTACGAGATGGGTTATCGCCGGTCCTGTAGGTTTTCCTTTTTCTAAAACTACATTACTATAACATCCCATCAATAATATCGAAAAAAGTTATGTCCTTAAACAATACTAACTTATGTCCAACATAATCCATTCCAATACTTAGGCATATCCAAAATACTTCTTTCCAAACTCATTTCATAAAGAGAATGATTACTAGAAAGGTCATATAAGAAGCATGTGAATACCATCATTTTTCCCTCATATATCTTGTTGGTCACATTCCAGTCATGTGAATGCCATAATCATGTAATCTATTGAAAAAGGAATACCCATTGAATCTTAGTGAAAACATGAATGCTGTCAAAAGTTAACTCATTCCACATACCAAAATCCTCAAAATTCTATATACTCAAATCATGATATCACTTAGTCCTTATATCAATCATGAGCTCATGAATACTGTCAAACATCTCGTTAACTTCTTATTCCTTCATTATGTGCATATCATCTACTTTACAAAAATATCTGAATAACATTCCATGGATACTGGTACCATTCAACATATTCTTTCAAATACATTTAAGAAAAACAATAGTGTAACAATCCTTAGATGATTCTTTATTCCATAGTACCATTAACTATAAAACATAACTCTCGATAAACATACAATCATTCCACTACCTTCTAAAACAAATTACTGAGCTTCAACACTTCTTTCAGCTCATATATCATTTGTAGTCTCCTCATCATCATCCACATAAATACTACCCATATGACCATGCTGATTCTCTTCATGATATTTTCCATTAGGGCATTGGTTTGCATAATTCCCATACATTCCACATTTAAAACATCTAATCATTGTTGATGTCGTAGCAATACCGTTATCCTTGTCCATGGTGTTAACTGAACCTTTTCCATTTCACTTACTAGCTTTGTGTACTTCTTTTCCACACCCAAAGCATCTTCCAGTTCCTTTGAAACAATCTCCCTATTGCTTCTTCCCACATGATTTACATGAGAGAAATTGAACTTTCTTTCTTCTATGATCATCATGAAACTCTATCTTTCTCTTATTATCTGTGTCAGGAAACTTACCAAAGTTGTGATTATTGATCATATTATGAGATTGCTGATTAGGAATAATAACGAAGTTTGGACCTCCAAATCCCATTTCATTTGGTTTCTCATGAAGAATATCATTCCATTGTCCATCATATCCTCAATTATCATGAATTTTCTTGTTTCCAGCCATTTTCTAAGACCCAAAAAGAATAGTGTGAGAGGCAAAAATCATGCTAGAGAAAACAACATAGTAAAGGGGAAGTACACTCAATATATAACATCTTAGGTTAAATTCAAAGACTGTTACCGTAGTTCTAGGACTATATCCTATACGTATACTTGTCCTTAGGGACATCCCTAGACATACCTTAGAAATAATTCTAGGGATCTCACTAATGTTTTCACATCCTAGTTTCAAAAGGTTAACTAAACCTTTCCTCTGATACCAACTAAAGAGACCCAAAGCTTGACGTACATGGACATTACATTACTTTAGCGGAATACTTAATACATAACAAAAACAGACACATAAGGACCGTAATAGTTTAGTGTCTTTGGAAACTTGGAACGAAATCTTCTAATCACGGTGAAAGATCTTCAACATCTCCCATAAAGATCTTCCCCTTTTTTCTTACCTAAAACCTTTTATTATATCCTGGGCAAAAGAAAACATAAAAAGGGTGAGCTCAAATTCTCAGTAAGGGTAAGAATGGATAAAATAAAACATACCATATACATTTGAACTTAAAAACATGAACATAATGTTTAAACATCAAAATCTTGAGCAACGACATAAAACATGGATGTATATAAGGCATAGAGCATAATGGAACATAAACCATGAAACAATATCATGGGAATAAAACATGTAACTGTGGAATCCATTAGGAACATGTAATGGTTTCTATAGTAGCCAAGCCATTTCTTCCAAGACCATCTTAGTGGACAAAGTCCCTTTCTGAATCGAGTTCACACCTCGTTCCAGTCCTGTAATACTGAACCGGATTAACTTATAATTCTAGCCATGTCTATCTCATGAGATATAAAATCTTTACCTAATGCATTGGTGGGAGATATAGTTCCCACCCATCTCATAATGAAATCATTCTTATTTATTCCACAAAATAATTATACATCATTCATAATAACACAACAAATAAAATGGGTTTCATAAACATCATCCCATCGTCAAATAATCCATATAAAAGAAATGGATATCATTTCATAATTAGAAAAGTGAAACCATGTAAATCATAGAGACATTATACTTGAAACATACACATGTGAAATAATGTCATCTTAGATGAAAATGGTTTTGATAAAACACTTGAAATGTATTCTTGAGGAAAATATCCTTTTTTCTTCAAAACCATTTTCTTTTCACAAAATGTCATGCAATTTTAAAAGAAAAGGGTTTTTTTGAAAATAGTCATGAAATATTTTGGAGGAATCTTCATGAAAATAAGGCTTTATAAAACCGTAAAAATCCATTAATGTCGTATATGTTAAAAAAATCATTCTTCTCGTACTTTTGTCGGAAAAGTCAAAAAGTACCTTGTATGGTAAAAAAAGATTCCTTTCATAACATGTGGTAAAATTAAAAAATGGGTAAAAAGGACTTTAAACATACATGAAAAAACTTTTGTAAAACATGGACATGGATGATAGAAATAACCCCAGTAAATATTTACGAATAAGAAATCTCAGATAAAAATGAGATTTGCACAATTATCCCTTACCTTAGGTCCGATATGCTTCGTACATATCCTAACCTCCTGTATAATGATTTAAATAATGTTATTGACTTATTACAGAATCATATTAATTGTTATTATATCATATATGTTTCACTTATGACTTTATATTACCCGTTCTTTTGTAAATTCCATGTTAAAGAGCGTTTTGGGTAAATTCGTTTCATTTGTCGTTCGTGTTTTGACTTGTAATTATTCATATGATTACTTAGATCATGATTACTTGCATCCAGAATGTAAAACATAATTTATATATAATATTTATTCAGAATATACATATATATAATAGATCGATAAATGGAAAGAAATACACCGTTCATGGAGACGGTAGGCCTTACGTACGCATGAACGTTGTTTTCGTTTCCTCATTGAATTGAATGGAATTAATTGGATGAAATACATATATATATATATAAATAAATCCAGTATCATTGTTATTCCATATTTTTCATGATTACTTATTATATATACTTTATAATCATTTATGAATGGTTAATCATTGAGAATAAATCTCATCGCGTCGTGGAGATGGTATTCCACATGTACGCATGAGCGATGATATCGTTCCCATGATCATGGAATTTTATTGGAGTGTATGTATATTATTAAAGAATCAATATAACTTTACAATAATCATGAATATTTATTATTTAGACCATTATACCCATCCAAGTAAGGTGGTGGTGGAAAATAGATTACACCACGACGTGGAGACGGTATTCCGTACGTATGCACGCGCGGTGATTTCGTTTTCCGTAGGATGGATAGATGGTGAAATAGGGTTGTTTCATACTTATAATAACATATCAGTATATGATTGATACTGATTTTATTACTTAATAATGAAACAACCTATGAAGAAGAAGTGGAAGAAGAAATAAAGGTGAAAGAATCGGTAACGGAAATTACCTCTTCCTTGAAGCGCCTCTTCGAGACCTCCTCATTGGGCACTAAAATTGGTTATTGAATAAGACCAGGACCTCTAGGATGTTTCTAGGTAAGTGGAGAAGATAATTGGGCATGGTTTGGCCGAGATTGAAGGCTCATAGTGGTGTGTGTAAGAGAGGGAGGAGGTGCCCTTTTATAAGGGAGGAGAGGTGCACCTTTGGAATTCTTAAAAATATTAATTTATAATAAATCTAACCCCACATAAAAACCTCCAAAAATAACTCATATTCTAAGATTAGATGAGATAGGGTTGTTATCTCATCAACCAATCAAATTTAGACATGTTTGGATCTTATTTTAAACCTTATCATTTTGATTTATCCTTATTTAATCTATTTAAGTTTATTTGTGGTAATAAAATTATAAATTTTAAATTGTAACAAATAATTACTTATTTGTTGTGAATGTTCCATAATTGTTTATTTTATAAAATTATATACCATATAAATATAAATTTGTAATTTTTAAATATTTTGTGATTTTTAAACAATTTTATAATATGTTATTTTTATAAAGTAACAATATTGGCAATTTTGACACTATTCATTTAATTGAATTTAAATAAAATATATACAGAATATATGTTCGAACTAAAAGCTTTAATCATTTAATAAAAGGTCATATGTATCTATAAAATTAGTGGATCAAATTAAATATTTCATATAATATTTATTTTATTATTTTTAAAACCATTTATTTTGTTTATCTCTTAATAAAATAATTACATCAACATTTTTGTATAGTTATTTAATATACTTATTTTTTGCATAAAAATTAAAACTAAAATCTTATGATGAATATATATCTATTAACTTTCAAAATAATACTTTTACTCGAATTTATCATCTTAAAATCACAATATTTAAATTGTTATATTTATTAAATTTTGAAGGTGACAATTTTGGCATCATTTAAAATAATATAATATAAGTGTCATAATCACTTTTATAAGTCTAAAACGGTTATATATTAAGTCATTGGATGATTAAGGTGTATATATACACTACCAATAAGTTTTGGTCAGGTTTGTGGGCCTTTGAATGGGTATTATTATTTCAATAAAAACTATATTACTGATTTTTCACTTAATAAATAATTTTTGCATCATTAATGTATCACCATTAATGACAACTATTTAATCCCTAAAAATACTAAATAAATTATCATGATGTAGATAATTGTATTATCTTTCTTTAGACTATTCATGTTCGACGTTTTATGATGTTTATCACTAAATTAAAATTATTATACTTATAAGATTTAAGAGAGTGACATGTTGTCACTTTCTTTGGTTTTAATAATAATTTAGTTATTTTCATGAACAAAAGTCCATTAAATGATTCTAATCCGACCCATAAGTGATATTGGTCGACTTTTATCCATCCAATAGAATTTTAGAATGTGTTAGGGTAATTTTATAATATTATATTTACCCTTAATTACCTGATTTACCTTTAACTATGGTAAATAAAATTTACTGTACTTACTCTTCATAATTCCCAAAAAAAAAAGTAGCTTATTAACATAATTTGGACCCACTGATTCCAAATATGTAATCCATTTTTTCCAAATTCAATACCCAAAATTTGCAGAAATTAAATTAAAATTAATCTCGTTGTCGAAAGAAAATGGGTTTTTCTTTAAAACATTGCAAAAGATTCATTTGATTTAACCTACGAATTTAATGTAAAATCAATGCTAATGACATAAATTATATTAAATGGTAAAAATATATTCTCTTTATACTTTAAAGCCATTAAATATTATAATTTAACCATATAAATTATTGCGATGAAAAAAGTTGTTTTTAATTAAAATATAGCGTGTTTTTACAATTCACTAGAATAATATGAAAAATTTATCCAAAGTAAATTTTTATTTCTTGATTCCAAAGAAGAATTTTATTTTGTCAAATTAAACATATAAACATTTAAAAAACTATATTTAATGTGGGTGCGCCATCAAAAGGCGGCAAAACTGCATTTTTTGAAAAATACTTATTTTACCCGAAAAATTTATTTTGTTCTTATACCATGTTCTAGAAAATGTGTAAGATGAATAATAATTTTATAAAATTCAAAATTTAGTTAATACTATTTATAATGGCTAGTTCATAATAATAATATAATAATATATCGTTGTTTAGTAAAACCCGGTATTGCGTACAACACATGCTATCGAGGAAGGTCGTGATTGTGTGTAATGCAAGCCAAGTCAAGGTTGCGTGTTGTGCAAGAATCCTTCGTTGTTTAGTATAACAGAATCCAACCATATTTCATTTATACATTGAATATATATATATATATTCAATGTTTCGTGGAATAACTATTATCAAAATTGTGTGTAACACGATCCAAGAATAGTGTTGCGTATACTGCAAGCTAATACGGTGTTGCGTATGGCGCAAGGTAATCTTGCCGTAGCATATAACACAAGACATTAATGAAATTAAAAGAATATTTCTCATAAAATCTCAGGGTGTTACAATGCGACTAGAAGGATTTGGTGTCTTCGGTTCTAGAAATGCGGAGGAACCAAACCATTTGGGAATGAAGTTAATTGGAGCATGAGAAAACTGCGGAATAAGAAAAATTTGATTGGAGAGAGAAAATTAAGAAGATGAAATAATAAAAAAAAATCAAAAATCATGGAAGAGTGGGGGAGGCTCCATGTGGAATCCATTTTAACCAAATGAATTCCCCATGCATGATTGAATTTGGAGTTAAGGAAGTATTTAATTAACAACAATAATAAAATATTATTATTTTTACTTTTGTTGATAAAATAATTTTTTATTGTAACTTATCCATGTGACCACAGTTTTACAAACCATTAGTGCCAGTATGACCCTGACTTTAAGAAGAAAATTATGAGTCCAATATTGGATTTCTTTTTTAGGTTTTTGGATTCGGTACACGAAACAATCAAATAATAATAATATATTATTATTATTATATCTTCGACCCTCTATAACTCCTGCATGTGATGTCTGATTGACTTACCGTAATTAGCGACATGATCCTGACATTAAGACGGTCGATTTAAGTCTAATTTTGAATATTAAATTTTATTTCATGACTCGGGTCCACGAAACACACAATATTATTATTATTATTATTGCTGGATATTGTATTTGACTTATCTCCCACATACGGTGTCTAAATGACGAACCACCTGTGGCACTTAAATCCTTGAGTTGAGGAGGTCCTTTTGAGATACACTACATGAATTTTGAAAAAAAAATTGGAGTTTGGCCGGGTTGGATCGTACTCAAATACAACTGGTCCCTCGGCACTAAAACAATTATAACTCACAGACCGGGCATCTGGTTGATGCACCGTCTCTTACGTTGAGTCCCATTTTACATGGAGTTCCTTTGGGATACTTCTTCATGCAACATCGTGGAAGCTGGAGTATTGACCTGTGTCTTGAGGAGCAGTCTCTCTTGGAGATGGTCATGCTTAGTGCGGGCACCCTGTAGCTGGTTGTGACGTTGTACTAGGATCATGTGTGGGTCTGACGACGTACTGACTATGTACTAGGATCCTTTGTGGGTCTGATGACATACTGAAAATGTACTAGGATTGTATGTTGGTATAACAATGTACTGATGATGTACTAGGATCCTATGTGGGTCTGAAGATGTACTGAAGATGTACTAGGATCATGTGTGGGTCTGACTATATACTAACGATGTAATAGGATCTTGTGTGGGTTTGACAACATAGTGATGACGTACTAGGATCCTGTGTATATATGATGATGTAATGATGATGTACAAGGACCATGTGTGGTCCTGACAATGTACCAGCGATGTACTAGGATAATCTGTGTGTCTGATGAAGTACTAACAATGTACTAGAATCTTGTGTGGGTCTGACAACGTGCTGATATTGTATTAGGATCCCCTATGGGTCTGATGATGTATTATGATCCTATGTGGTTCTGATGATGATTTAGGGTCCCTCGTGGGCCTGCCTCTTAATAGAGTAAGATGATTCAGTAGTTACAGGTAGTCATCTTTACTACTATACCATATTTATACCTGGAAAAAGTCTAGTCCTTTCCTTTGTCATGATACCTTTGTGGTATTATTCTGTGTGGCATACCTGGGTGGTACTTACCGACATGGAATTACTACCATTATGGAATAGTTGATCTTTGGGATTTTGGATTGGAAATTCTATTTCCTCATGATTGAGACGGGCTTACTTCACAACATAGGTATATGTATGGGTATATACCTATGTAGGGTTGTCAGTTGAGTTCTTGCTGTGTGGTTTTCCCTTGTTATATTTTTTGAGACTGTGAGGGTCTCGAGGTCTATACTGAGTATCATCATGCTCACCCCTGCACGGGCTATGCCCTCACCGAATTGTGTATGATGCAGATGAAGGATAGTGCTGACTAAGGACAAGGGTACCATGACTACAGGTAGCTCAGAGGTGGACCATAGATGATGCGTACCACATAGCTGACCATTCGAGAGATGTACCTACCCATCAGGTAGGATCCTAGGTGGGTGTTCATAAGAGCTATTCAGTTTACTTGTTCTTTCCAGTTTCTCTTGTACTTTTTAGTTGGCCTTGTATTCTAGCACCATTGTTTTACTGTACTCACTCCTTGTTCTATATATTTTTCTTGTTTTTGTATCTTGTTGTGTGTTGGTTGTGTGTGTTTACATGTTATAAAGGCAATGCCTTCTCGATTTTAGGGAATACCCTGTTCAGTGCTAGTCGCCAGCCCCTTCCCTATGGAAGGCGGGCTTGGGGTAGTCACGACATGGGCCTAGGGGGATGGGTCATGCCCAATTGGTATCATAAGAGTTGGTTCAACCATAGAACATAGGATTATAATATTTTTAACAAAAATATTGTTAATTTTATTGAGTGTGGTTATTAGTTTAGGGAATCCAGTGTTGGTATGACTGCCGATGTATCCATACACCGGGAGCCTAACTTCTGAGTTCTATCTTAGTGCATGAAAACACTAATTGCGTGTGCGTTTTGAAAAGTTTTCTTATGTTTTATTTGAGACATATCACCATGTATAACTTAATGAATGTGACACACCTATTCCATATTAGGATTCTACTGTGTAGACATATATGATTTCCGAGAGAGTACATGTTAACGGCCCACCGAGCAACGAGGCTCCGGTGCGAGGTCCTCTTAATATGTTGTCATCTTTGGGCGGGGTACCAGCAGCACCACCACCCATTGAGGAATAGTTATCACCAGCCACACTGGTAGATGGTGGGCGCTGACTGAGCATATTGCATGAGTTCTAGTGGGAGAGGCCTCTGAGGTTTCGAGGAAAGACAAATTCCCATGCAGCTGAGTGCTGGCTGGAGGCGGGTGCAAGAGTTTTCCGCCTAGTTGGGACACTAGTAGAGCAGATGGTGATCATATCTAGTAGTCTTTTCCAATAAGTGACCATGAGGATAGTCTACATAGTGATGATACTTTCATAAATAGACCATTTCATGAGATAGTACCATCGGGTATGGTGTCAGCTATATCACAACCCATTGGTTAGCAGTTACAAACGATGGTACTAGTAAAGGAAACATATAGTCTAAGTTCCTTACGCGTGATTCAACATCAGATACCCCTTAGTTTTCTAGGATATCCCGACTCACCGACAGTTGAGGACTGGTTTGAGGAGGTGGTTGAGACTTCTCTAGAACTTCTACAGCTTTGGAAGGACGACATGTTGGTTACTGAGTAATCATCGAGGTGTACCGATCATTCCTAGTACTGGATGAATACGACATGTTTAGTGATTCTGAGCATAGACCTCTGAGCGAGCTGTCTTTAGGAACATTCGAGGTAGCACTATTCCTTTATACATTCCTACTTATGCTAGGGTTCTAGAGACAAACTTTGTGGTTGAATGTTCTTTGGCTGAGAAGATACAGCCAGTGAATGTTAGTAGTGGGAAAACAAGAAACTAGCCCCAGTCATAGAGACTTGCGCATATAAAAATGTTTTGAGAATAAGAAGTGTATGGGAGAAATTAATCTGATGGGATACTGATGTGGAAGCAGATCTTGGGGAGAATCATGAGGTGGTGTACATTTCTACATGTTACAACCACCCCCCATTTTGGTCCCTACCACGGTCAGGGAGCTGGATGATAGGGGAAGAGAGTAGCTGCATGTGGTTAAGAAGTGTGACCCAAGGGCTCTATGAATTATTTGAGGTATGGTTTGTGGCTATTACTAAGTGATGTATCAATAGACATAGGTACCAATCATTCCTTCATTCCATGAATCTTATCCATGACCTAGAGTTTCTGGTTAAACTGTTGACATGACCCTCATGACTGGAGATACCTTTGGGAGGAGACTCGATAATCACAATTACACCGATGTTGTGATATGAACCTTGAGGTGAGAGTTTCAGTTGGATCCTCTTAAAGGCAACGTTGAGGCCTTACGAAATTAGTATGGGTATGACTGGACATCTACAATTCATACTCAGATTTACTGTATTAGGAAAAAATGTTATGGTTTATCTACTACATTGGGATGTGGTTTTCCTTAGTCAGTGAAAAAGGAAACCCCGGCAGAATAGAATAAACTCATGCTTAGAGGGTGCAGCTGATCACTCATGAGTCGGCCAGACTTACCCTCATGCCCGTAGGAGTTTGGAGTTTTCATGTTCCCAATGAGAGTGGCTATAGTTCCTCCAAGACTATGAATTTGATATAGTACATACTCATAGGAATGGTAACGTGGTAGTAGATGCACTCAGTAGTAGGTATAGGCTATAGATGGTGAGTGAGTCAACAGAGAAGCTAGCCTCTTTATGGATATCCTTCATGGATCTATATGGAGCAGCTTATCTTCAATCTATGACAGTCACTCCCCCATATCTTCAGCAAGTCAGGTAGGCGCAGTGTGGGGACATTGACTGTAAGGCTCGACGTGTTCAGATATCCAAAGGGAAGCTACCAGATGGATTTTATGATTCTGGGGAGCATGTAATCCTCTTGATAGGAAATACCATTGTACCAGTAGCGCTACTTGAGGAGGTGCTGAGGGAGTCCCATATGTCTCCTCTGATTGTACATCCAGGTGTGGTGAAGATGTATTAGGATCTCTGACGTTAGTACTGATGGCATGAGATGAAGAATGTAATGGCAGAGTTTGTATCATGATGTCTCACTTTTCAGCAAGTGAAGACTGCACAGAGTTGTTAGAAGTCTTATGCTGACAAGATATGGAGACCTCTGAAGTTCGAGGATGGTGAGAATGTCTTTCTCCGGGTCTCATCTTGACGAGTTTTGTGGAGATTTGGCCATGGTATCAAGTTATCTCCACAGTTTATCGGTTCTTTTATGAAATATTAGAGTATAGGTGAGGCATCATACCGATTGCATCTTCCACCACAGTTGGAGAGGGTGAATGACGTCTTCCACGTATCTCAGCTGAGGAGATACATGCACGACCCACACAACATCATCGGCCACGGAGAGCTAGACTTCGATGATTGGGTGACATAAACGTAGGATCCAATAGAGATTGAGGATCAACAATATCAGGTCCTTTGTGGGTGTTTCATACTTCTTGTGTGCTTTTGCTGGTAGCATAGAAACCTCTAGGAGATCACATGGGAGCAAGAGGCTCGGATTTGTGCTCAGTACCTCCTTTTGATATTTTTCCTTTATTGTGGATTTTAGGGATATAAAGCCTTAATGTGGGGAGAATTTAATGTCCTGGAAATTCTGTATTATTTCGTTTTTAATTATATTGAATTATTTTGAGACCTAAAAATCTGGCGGGGTGTTATTCCATGGCCCGAAGTTCCCAGAATGATCTGTCGAGGTTTGGTTGAGTTTAAATATGCGTGAGTATGCAATTTTCCTGAAAAAGTTGAATAACTCATAAATGGTAACATGGATCAGAACTATGAGGGAACCATTGCATTCAGGATGATAGGTTTACCCTAGGTGTGACTTAAGTTTAGTTGGTTCCGGCCTCCTAGGAGAAAATCCAAAAAAATGGCATAATCATAAATAAAATAATTGAATAATTTTTTTTTCAAATGGTTATAAATCCCAAAGAGTAACTTGAATTGGAAATTTAAGACTACCACTGAACTTGTGAGGGTATTATCTTTTTTAGGTAGATACTAACATTGGTCGGAATGGGCCACCAGTGAATGTTAGTTTTTGGACATAAATAAAATAATTAAGTGAAAATTATTTTACTGTAAAATCCATAACATTTAAATGGTAACTCGGATTGGAAATCCGAGTGTACATTTAGGTTCGTTGTTGAATGTTTCACTTAGGTAGAGCCTAACCTCATGCGGCATGGGTCGAGTGTGACTGTAAATAATTTTCTGAACTGTTTCTCATGTACGTTTAGTAAACGCACTAGCAGCGTTTTATAACTTTCGAATCGGTGCTTGAGTTTGAAATCTGATGGCACTGTAGAACTCGCAATGCCGGTATTCCCTTAAGGATACCTCCACCTTGACCTCAGTAGGTCTAGGGTGGAAGTTAGTTTTCATGAATTTCATGTGAGATTCAAATGAACAAAAATAAAATAAAGAACAACTTTAATTTTATTTTTAAAACCTCCCAATTTGTACATGTAGTGGTGGGGACCACCAGACCCCCTTGATCTCCCTCATTAATTTTATTTAACTAATTTTTTAGCCCCAAAATTAAATGTTCCCAAATTATTTTAATTAATTTTCCAACAACTAATTGAGTTAAAAGAATTAACTCAATTAAAATTGGATCCTCATCCTTTTGGTGGATAATGTTGACAAAGGAGATTTGGGGAGAGCCTTGGAGAACTGGAAAAAAAATCCCAAAACCGAAGAACCTCTCCAATGAAGAAGAATTATATAAACCAAGGAAGGTGGAAGAAACTTCAGGAGAGTGGTACAGGAGTGACGAACACCGACGTCATCAACAACTTCTCCTTCCCGAATCCGACACAAATGAGCAATTGAAGAAGGGTTTCTAATTTGAAATATGATTGATTTTTTTTAATTATTCATATTCTAGATTTTTTGTGACGATGGTCAAACTAAGATGGTTATAATCCCGCACATATACCTTGTCCATTATTCTTTTGTTCATCATGAATTCTTCATGCGTTCATCAACACCAAATAATTATGCATGCTGGAAATGAAATATTGCGTAGAAAACAAAATATGGACGCAGATCCCTCGACTAGAGGATCTCGAATATGCAGTCGTCATATTTTTTGGGCTTAGAATGAAGATACAGTGACCCATGGATGGGGCCACAAGGCGGTGTGATTTATGACGTGTGTTCAAGGTGCGGCTCTGGTCGAGGTAGAGGGTGTGACGTGCAGTGTCAAAGGATAGACGGAAGGCAACGTCTAGGTGGTGCGGCTAGCAAGAGGTGATGGATTCGGTTCTGGACGTACAGTGGAACCCAACCATTTGGGAAAGGAGTTAATTGGATCGTGAGAAAACTGTGGACTAAGAAAAGGTTGATTTGAGAGAGAAAATTAAGTTGATGAAATAATAATAAAAATCAAAAAACATGGAAGAGTGGAGGAGGTGCCATGTGGAAGCCACATTCACCAAATGAATTCCCCATGTATGAATGAATTTGCTGTTACAGAAATAAGTAATTAACAATAATAATAAAATATTATTATTATTACTTTTGTTGAAAAAACACTCTTTTGACTATAACATATTCGTAGGACCTCGGTTTTACAAACCGTAAGTGGCAGTATGACCTTGACATTGAGACGGAAATTATGAGTCCAATATTTAATTTCTTTTTCAGGTCTTGGGATTGGGTACTCGAAACAATAAAAGCATAATAATATATTATTATTATTAAATTTTCGACCCTCAATAACTCCTCCGTGTGACATCCGATTGACTTATCGTAAGTGACGACTTGATCCTAAAATTAAGACGGCCGATTTAAGTCTAATGTAGAATATTAAATTTTTGTTCATGGCTTGGGTCCAAAAAACACCCTATAATAATATAATTATCATTGTGGGATCTTGTATTCAACTTATCTCCCACATACGATGTCAAAATGAAGAACCGTCTACGGAACTAAAATCCTTGAGATGAGGCGGTCCTTTTGAGATAATTCACAATAATTTCTAAATAAGTTGGAGTTTTTCCAGGATGGATAATACTCGAATCCAACCAGGCCCTCGACACTAAAACACTTATAACTCACAAACCGGGCATCTGATTGACGGATCGTGTGTTACGTTGAGACCACTTTTTACGTGGTGTTCCTTTGGGATACTTTTTCAGGGGACTTAGTGGTAGTTGGGGAATCGACATATGGAATAAGGAGTGGACACTCCCAGAGATGAGTAATCTTAGTGCGGGTACCCTTTAGCTAGCAGTGATGATGTACTAGGATCATGTGTGGGTCTGATAATGTACTAATGATGTACTAGGATCTTGTGTGGGTATGAAGATGTGTTGTCGATGTACTAGGATTGTGTGGGGGTCTGACGACGTTCAGATCATGTACTAGGATCCTATGGGGGTTTGACAAATTACTAATGATGTACTAGGATCCTATGTGGGTTTGGTGATGCACTGGGATCCTATGTGTCTCTCACAACATACTGAAAATGTACTAGGATCCTGTGTGGGTCTGACGATGTACTGAAAATGTACTTGGATCATGTGTGGTTCTGACCATGTACCGACGATGTACTAGGATCTAGTGTGGTTCTGAAGACGTACTGACGATGTACTATGATCCTATGTGGGTCTGATGAAGTAATGATGATGTACTAGAATCTTTTGTGGGTCTGACGATGTACGACAATCCTTTGTGGGTCAGATGATGATTTAGGATCCTTCTTGGGTTTGCCTCTTAATAGAGTGAGATGATTTTGTAGTTACATCTAATCATCTTTACTAATGTACCTTAGTTATACCAGGTATGAGTTGAGTCCTTACCATCGTCGTGATACCTTTGTGGTATTCTTCTATGTAGAATACATGTGTGGTACTTACATTTTTGGTATTCCTACCTTGGTGGAATAGTTGAGCATTGGGATATTGGATTGGACCTTTTGTTTCCTCATGATTGAGATGGGCTCACTTGATAACATAGGTATATTTATGGGAATATACCTATGTAGGGATGTTAGTTGAATTCATATAGTGTGGTTTATCCTACGTTGATTTTGTGAGACCTTGTGGGTCTTGCGGTCCCTACTAAGTATCGTTATAGTCACCCCTACACGGTCTATCCTCACACCCTATTGTGTTTGGTGTAGATGACGAACATCGTTGACTGAGGAAGAGGGTACTAGGACTGGAGGTAGCTCGGAGGTGGACCATAGACAAGGTGTACCACATAGATGACCATTCGATAGATGTACCAACCCTTTAGGTAGGATCCTTGGCGGGTGTTCACAAGAGTTTTTCAGTTTACTTGTACTTTTTAGTTTCCCATGTACATTCAGTTGGTCATGTATTCTAGCCCCATTTTCTTACTGTATGTAATCCTATTACTATACAATTTGATTGTGTTTTTATCTTGTTGTGTTCTTGGTTGCATGTGTTTACAGGTTATAAATTCAATCCCTTCCCGGTTTTAGAGAATATGCCTTTCTGTGCTAGTCACCAGCCCCTATCCTATGGAAGGCGGGCTTGGGGTAGTCACAGCACGAGCTCTAGGGGATGAGTCATGACATTTAATCCCACTATAAGAAACATTGGGATACATTAAAATAGTCTTTATATTGGCACACAATATGTAATATATAAAATAAAATTCCATAACTGAAGACCTTTCCTAAGGGGTGTTTTTCTGAGGGCATGCATAATTTTTTTACGGAGATAAAAAATGATAGGTTCCAATATTTCATATCCGAATAGGATTTATATCATTTAAACACAATGAAATTCATAATAAATATTTCACCTTATTTAAAAAAGGATAATATAACCAGTGGGGGTATTCAATAAAGTCTAACATCCACACCAAATCATATCGCACCAGCTATTTAGAAATTTTTTTGATTTCCAACATGATGTTTTATACCGAATTCAATGAATGTTTAATGACGATGATGTTAGTTATGGAAGAAAATATTAGCTAATGGGGAGTTAGTGGGTATTAATGTACCACTTTTTATAATTATAGACTATTTATTTTTAAATATTTATTAATTTATGGACTGATTATTGATTTCAAGACTATTAAATTGTTGAGGAGGTGTATTTTGTTTCATTATTTCTCTTATTTCAAGAAATGTATGGTTCGTATTTTGGGATTCTAGTTCTAAAAATATGTTCAAGTTGTTTCTTTCATCACTTATTTTTCTTTTATTTTTGGAAAATCTTTCATGAATCTAAACATATTGGATGATTATAATATCTTCAATATGGGGATTAACTAAAGGAAAATTCATCAACAATGACCTTGGTGATGATGATGTGAGGTTATATATGAGTCTATAAGAGATTTTTTATAAATAGTGATGAATTGAATGATTATTTTTAATTAAAAGGCCACAATTTGATTTTTATTTCAATTTAGATTCTCAAAAAAATCCATATAACATATCACACATACCTTATTTTAGAAAAACCCAGTGGTTTTTGAATAATCCTGGATCCTTATAGATTTGGATGTATCTCAGGGGGCATTTAATAATTCAATATTTATTGTATAAAGTAGGTTTTATTTTGGGTACGATAATTCTTATATCTCTTCATTCCATCAAGTGTTGTCAACTTATATTCTACCAGTGTTTCAATCCCAAAAAATGCTTAATCCATAACACTATTGATGATTTGGATCACTAGAAAGAACACTCTAGGGTTTTTATATTCAAATTTAAATGATAATACCTCATGAGTTTTCTAAAATAATTTTTCTAGTCCATGGGTGTAATGTCAATAAATATACTAATTCTATAGTAACATATTAGAATCTAAATATTTATGTGTGTTATGTCACATCCCTAAATTTTGTTAATTCCACATACAATAATTTCTTAGTAGGAAATAATTGACTTTTTATTATGAATTCCTTTTTGTATTTCTAACCTATCATTTGTTCACCTTTTCAATTTTATGCATGTTAATTTTAATAAATCATGTGGTGTAAAAATATGGAATTAAATAATTCTAATTTTTTCATGGATATAGTTTTAAATTTTTCTACTTGGTGAGTACTATGTATATTTCTATATTATGTTTATTCTCTCTCAGTTTATAGTATTGAAACTGATTAATATGGTAAAACAATTTTGAAGGAAGTGAATTATCAATCACCAACTGCATTTTATAAGGGATGTTTTAAGTAATGATCAGGTATTTTGTAGATATGAATAAATGAAATGGTATAAAAATGAACATAATGGACATAGAAAATTATTGTAAAGTGGATCTTGATATAATATTTTTGTGAATTTTGATGGAAATAGTATCTTCTCCTATGGATGATCATACCTCGATTTGATAGGAATGATTGTGGTGTATTATAAATATCCACATAAAGGAATATTGTGAATAGTCAATACAATGGTTTACAAGAGATTTGGATTCTATAATCATTGATATCTAAGTGAGGATTAAGGGGATATGATATTCCAAAGACATGAAGTATGCTTTGGGGAATGTATATATCTAAGTATTATTCTAAGGGAAATAACAAAATTCAACCTTGGTTAATTTTGAAAATTGAAATATAAAAATTATGTTTATTTTACAATAATAATTATCTATTTATGAGAATTTGTTAAAAAAGAACTATAAAATAAATTTATCAAATGTTCAAATTAATCATATATTTTATTAAAAACCTATTCTTAAAATGTGAATTATGGAATAAGAATTTCATTTAAATAAAGGGATTACAAATTAAGTGACTAAGTCCTTGAGACAAAAACCCTTATAACACCCACATACGACTAAGGGTAAGGTATGAGATGGCAATACAATATTGGGGTGGCTTAGCTAACATCTCATGAGCAGTAATCTATACTAATGTGAACATATTCTATAGGAATATTAATTCAATCCTAACATGATGGAGCTCGGCTTGGGATTGGTCAAAAGTGAAGCCCAAATATGCTACCTCCCTCTCATGGTCTGATAAATGTTATTCTTATGAAATGACTCTACTATATGAGGATATCGACTCCTCTTTCTACATTAATTAACTATTATTATTTTTATTTGTAAACAATTATAATAGAAAAAATTATATAGTTTCCAATGGACTTATTAAAAATGGTCATAACTGTCTAATTATCATATATAGGTCCAAACCCAATGGTCACATTTAAATTTACATAAATCTTGTTTATTTTTATAATAATACCACACAAATTTCCTAAAGGCCACTATGATTCAAGGAGTTCAATTCGTTCCATTCACCATCCAACCGCAATTATTCAAATTAGAAGTGTGAATATACCACATAACCTCATCTAGAATTGAGAATAGATCCACCATCAGTATGTGTAAAATGATGACATGATTATCTCATTCAGATAATCTATCAAGTGAATATACTATAGATATCTTTTCATATAGTTAATTTTAGTACATTTTTCAAAATTATGCCTTCCTCGCATAACATAGAATACAATGAGTAAACAATATCAAATGAAGACATGATGCACCCTCCCCCTCTACAATTTTAGATTCAATTAATCAATATTCTCAACTACAACCTCCACCAAGAGAGGTTGTGACATCCTTATAAGGTTATATTCTACTATATTATTGGATTCATTGATATATACAATCTCGAAGACAAATTTCTATAGGAACACCAACTAGTTCCTCTATATCAGGTTATAGCCACTCTTCATGAAGACATAACTGAGAAACTGATTGTCTAGGTATAAAAAATAGTGTTTTCCTATAGGCTTTTTTTTATAAATTCATTGATCTAGGAAAATCAATATTAACACAAGTTATTGATTCAGGAATTTGTTCTCAAGGGTTATCAATTACCTCAACCTATTTGAGATCACTTCCTGCCTCTGAATTAATATATAGTCGAGACCTTCTATAGACGAATCACAATAAATATCATATTCCATACCCACCACAAGTAGAATCAAAATAAGATCACTAATCACCCATATATTCCATAATGCAAAAATATTTGTGGAACTACTCATTAATGATAAACGACATCCCTTTCAATGATAGAATGATCAAAGGGAATAAATTATAGATTATTATACCCCATGACTAATATAGTTAGTTGAAAATTAAAGAAACAACACATATCTAACTTGATATTGGGAAGATCCCAAGAAAGAACTACATCAATAATAATTGAGTCCACATCTCATCCATTATAATAATTGACATGCCCGAAAATGTGGACCTCATAAATCCAGAATTGGATCATCAAGAGTTTACCATAATGTTGGTGATCCAAATGCAACTCTATGATAAACCTCTAATGCATTCCAGTATCTATCTATGATGTTGAGTATATTCTTATTTCATTAATCAATACAACAAAAATTGATCCTTGAATGGATTTAAAATAATTTTTATTAGATCATTACACATATTTTTAGAATTGTTCACTATGAATATAATCACTATGAAATCCTTGTGTTCCTCATGACATTATAATTATAAATAAAAAATTCCACCACCAATATTACTAAACTAATGGTATATTATCCTATGATCAATATTATAGAACTATCATGTGGCACAAAAATAATCAAAGTGGTCATAAATAAAAAACATGTGTTTCTTTATCATTATCATGTCCTCATTAGAGTGATGATAATAATCAAAAAATCGCCATGATCTAGTTTTCCTATTTTGAAAACAAAACTACATCTGTGAGTGGGACATGCTCAGTTTGATAAAAAAACTTTTCTCTAAGGTCCACGAGATACCCTCTAACTACACGAAGATCAATATGGGAAATATGATGTTCCAAAATTGATTTCAGAGTATTCATATTCTGTAAGTTGGTTAATATATCTACATATTTCTTTTCATGTAGCAGCGTAATGTCCCCAAATAAGTCATCCATATAATCCTCTATGTTTTAATGAACCCATATTAATGAATATCATGCTACAAAAATATATAAAATCAAAAAATTATGGATTATTTGTTATATCTCACTTCTCACCAAACCAATTTGCTCGACTTTGATATCCTAGTATCCCAATAAGTGGAGTCATATCCCATTTGTCAAAAGACCTATGAATCACATAAAGTAACATTTGATTAGGGAATAGACTATATAAGACCAATATATACCAAATATGACATCATAAAGGCTCAATGTGGCGACTAAGAGGCCCCATAAGAAAATCACTCCACCAAGAGATGTATTTCACTAATAAATGATAATATATATTGATAATACATTCCTTTTCAGAACCTCATGGAATGATTGGTTAGATAATGTATCATGTGGGAGATATATATCATTCACTTATAGTAGGGTGATTAAGTATTGACTATCCTATTTTTCAACTAGTTCTAAATTAATATTTTAACAAACACACATTGTACTACAAATCATGTTGTTAGATGTGGGGTCATAAGCCTTTGTGTCTTGTAGTTTCCCAAACCCAAATCAACATCTCCATATGATTCTTGTGGAACACTTGGTGGCGTTGGTGGGAGCAGTTCATAAAGTCTTTCATAACTAGAATATCCTACCCATGGATATCCTCTTTCACATCATCCTTCTCTGTTTCTCCATATTCCACTCTAAACATTAATTGGAGATCCATGGTCATGGTGATGAATATTACCTATCAGTACATCATATATGATTCTACCCACATTAGTTAGTTAGGTTGGGAAATAATGTCCCATGTAACCTCATTGATATAATTCATTGAATTTCCTCTCTTCCTCCTACAATGGTCCACTCAAATTTTCATTTATAGAAGACCACACCCTTATGTCTAACCCATGGAATTTTGATTACTCCATGATACTACAGACAAGTACAAACTAGTTTTTGTAGATGACATAGTCCCATGATGCCCACATCTAGGTTCAATTTCATAGAGCTCCTCATATTTGATGTTGTTAATCACCAACTCACATGATAGAACTATAGAATATGTTGAAATGTATAGGGTTTCCACACTAGCACATAGGTCTCTATGGATACCCTTAACAAACATGTATTCTAGGAATAAATCATCAATGATAATTTTGAGGGAGTAAAACATAACGTCAGTGAACAATGAATCATACTCAATAATTTTCATCTCTCTAGATAAAAATCAAAAATCTCTTGAATCCATAATAAGTTTATTCCTAATGTGTTGAAATACTAATGAAAACAATATCGGATATTAGATTGTCGGAGTGCAGACTAATCATGCATCTGTAATACTTGACTACACCAAAACCTTGTTTATACATGGAATATACTATATCCTAATGTGAATATTTTATTAGTTAGGATCCCCACATGTCTAAAAGCATATTTCATTGACTCAAAAAAATCCTCTATTTCATAGTGATTTTGTCCACTTTCAAACCTTTTTATCCTCCATTGTTGACACATGTGGAGTTTTCTAGGCCAAAAATTTCTAGTTCATTATATTATATTATAATATACCCTCTCAATAGTGGGAGTTCTAATAAATGTCTCCCTATAAGAATGATCCAGGGACAAGGACACTAAACTAGGGACATAACACTCATTATATCATTTTTAGGATTATTAATTTCTAACTTGATTTGATGTATTCACAGGGGAATCCTAAAAAAATTAATTATATTTTACCACATTCATATGATCAAATATATATGGTTATATGAATCAATAAGTTCCGTAAAAGAACTCCATAATATAAGATTCATGTATGAATGTTCTTTACAACAATTGTTTTGGTAGAAGAAGTTCAAAAAAAGGTAGTAAAAGACCTATTGAATTGATATTTTGGGTTCCAAAAGAGAACATAGATATCATTACCAAATTTCATTCTCCACACACCTTGATTTTGTTTCCCTAATATCCCAACCAAACGTTATAAGGAGAAAAATATCCAAACTAAATATGGAGGTTGAACCACCTTTGATACCAACCTATCATGACCAAGAGAACAAGGACATACATGGTTTGAGGAATATTGAGTTGAAAAAACCCCAATAAAACCTATTTATGCTAGTGGTTGGAGAAATTCTTCAAAATTCATATTGAAATTCAATTCACTTTTCATTAAATACATATACACACACAACCATGCATATAAATGAATTAGTTTATAGGAATTTAATTATTTGAATATAACATCTAGATTGAAAAACATGATTTTAATAACCACTAAGGAATAAAAAATAGTATTCAATCATAATATGAAATGAAAAGATGAAAAAATACATGAAAATCCAAAAACTATGTTCAAAAATGAAAATTATTATAAATGAAAGAAAACTGATGATGTCATCTATTATTCTCTAATCCAGAAACAAACTATGTAGTAAAATACACCAATTAATCTCTAATATGATACAAATACACCACAAATATATATTTTTTATGTTTATGAAATGATTCATGAAGGAAAATCCCATATACGACTGATTATATACAAACACATGAGGACTCCTTAAAAAATGAATGGGGAGAAATAGGAGACCTGATAGAAGTATTCAGGTTATCCCTACAAAAGGGGAAATGAAACCTATATATATATGATTATATAGAAAATGTATTCAATAAAAAATGTGATTACATATCATATCCATTATTATGAAAGTGTATCCCAATAGTTACATGAGTCTATCATCGATTTACAATGAATCTTGTGCCTATATGTAAAAGTATCCAAGTGGATGTCCAACATCTCTCAATAGTACTACATATCCTAGGGGGAAAAGTCTGCATAAATATTACCCACAAGATAGTGAGTTAATGGGGAATCACATAGTATGTAAAAGTAACATGACCTATTCCATATTGGGGATACTACTCAGTAGGTAGAAGACCCATGCACTGGTACAATAGTTGGGTACCACACATAATATATTGAAACCATGCCTTGATACAATGGTATGGTACCAATTAGTTGGCACATGGACTATTACCTAATACAACATGAGGGTATAATTTATTAGGTTGAGGAACCATTTCATGATACAATGGAAAGGTTTCATTCATTTGGTTGAGGAACCATTCCCATATAAAAACATAGGGTACCGCTCAATAGGCAGTGGACCAATGCCTATACAAAATAGGAGGGGACCACTCAGTATGTAGTGGGAATATTTTCTGATACAATTGGAGGGTAACAATTATTTGGTAGAAGATCCACTCCAAAATTCAATAGGACAATGCCACATAGTAGGTAGAGATACATTTTCCTGATAAAACATGAGGGTTAAAATTAGTAGATAGATAATTATTTTGGGATATCCAACACTATCCTATCTCTAATGATTATTATGGATCATGTACATTGTGATGAATTTACTGATTAATTTTCAAAATCATAAAATCTCATTGCATATAACTAAATCCCATTTGAATTACACTATAAAATTGTTAGGGGAAAATCAATAATGATGTCATACATGGGGTGAAAAACCTAATTCAAAACAATGGAGATGCAAGATAAATAAGATTCATAATGAAGTACAAAAAGTTTAAGGGGTTCTCACAAAATGTTACATTACCAGAAGAAATGTTACTTTAAACTATATTACACAAACATATCTATATTCTTTATTACATGATAAATAAGAGTAAAATAATTCATATCATGAACTCCCAAGGCCATGCCATGTGATCATGGGCCTACCATTTCCATCAAGTCATTCCCATCAACTCCAATAGTAAAGAGAGATTCCATCCACATGGTTTTTGAGGCATGTGCAGTTGGAAGATAAAATACATTTCTATAGAGGGTCACATGGACAATGTCCCAGGATCATGGTGTGTGGTCATTATATTTTTTTGTAAAAATTTACTTACAACAATTGGGTGCCCAAAAGGCTTTTGTTCATCTCATTAAATTCTTTTTAGTTTATAATTTTGATAAAATGAATAGTTCTCTACAAGTTATCTAGATAAGAGTCTCTCACCACAATATCATTCAATTTATTATAAATAATTGTTTGGAAATGAGTGATCCATTACCAGCCATTGATTTTCAGGCTGCATTGGCTAGAAATTGAGAATCCATAACGCCCATAGGAGGTTAAAACTATCATGCATCCACTTATGATGGCCTCTATAAATACTATATCCATGGATCATTACCCATTTTACATAATGGTAAATAAATAAAAAATTGATATGTTCTTCTATTCACATATAACATGAATACATGGTAGCTAATTGGTCTAAGACACACCCCATAATATCGAACCATATACCCATATGTTAAAAACGATGAAAGAAACAAATATGTGTGCTAAAAGAAAAAAACCATGGAACTTCATTATTTTTTCAATTGTTTATTGAAATTGAGAAAATATAACTGATATAAGATGTAAGATTCCATGGAATAATGAGATTTATTTCTGTAAAACAATTCAAAATAAATAATTGGCTCATGCAAAGGATGGGAAAATGAGAAATAATAGAAAATTATTTATTCCATCCATAATTAATTAAAAAGGTTCATAAAAAACAAATATTTTTCTATAAATAAATATTAGATATTTTTTTGGTGAAGAAATATTTCATAAATGATAGGTATTATCTAAATTCTTCAATAACATTCAAACTACAATGATATGGTCACCATTCGTCGTCTTATCTTGATCCTCCAACAAATGGAGATAGAATGACTTCTCAATTATCACATGTATATGTGGAAAACACATGATATTTTAAATAATAGGATAATTATTGTGTAAAATTAGACTTATAAAATATATTAAATTAATTAATTAATTAATTAATTCAATTAGCATTCCCCTTAATGGCTGCCTCATCTGAACATTGAAAACAAAATAGTCATTGGTCTCTCTTATGGTAAATGTCATAATTCAGATATAAGTTTGGTAAAATATTTTTATCTGGGATAATGTTATAAAGGTATTTAATTATTTCATAAAAAATTAATATGTTATTTAAAATATATTTTATAATTCTATAATATTAAATCAGAGCTCACCATGTTTCAGAATTGTGCACCATATCATCCCCTAGATCTGAAAGTATTTATTAAAATATTCCAAGGTATTAAGATGGGGAAAAAATTATAATGTATAAACACATTATTCATTTATATTAATATCCATATAGATTAATATTGGTCTATTATCTTTATATATTCTAATATTTGTCCATTGGAGTTCATTATAGGTGGTAGAGGCACCATCCTTGAATGTGAAAGGTAAATAATTATGTTCATAAAGATCTCCAACTACTTCATCCTCACCCTATTACTCATTTCCCCTTTCCTATATTCCTAAATTAGTGTGATGTGATTAGAAGTGTAATATTTAGTATAACAAGAGATATTAATATTATAATATTTCATAAAACCTGGGATTCCATTTTACAGGAGAGACATGATAGTTCCCTCAAATTAAAATGGAAAGGGAGTGGAATTTTGATGTTTTAAGGATAGTTCAAGTGTAAATTATCCTGATTCATCTCCAACGGTGGGAGGATCATTGTTTTTTTAGAACTATAGTATTGTGTTGACATGAAAAATTTCTTGCAGGAAAAATATTACATTTCTATTTCTGATGTATCTAATTTAAACATGATGATGAGAATCACATATTCATAGAAGATATATTTTAATGTATAAAAATGTCGCATTTATAATATATTTAGATATTTAACTCATGTAATATTATCAACTCTGGTTTTTTTATTCCCAATAAAATATATAAATCAATATTTTTAGATACACAAGATTCAAATAGATATTTATAACTGTTTAATGTATTAATTTTCATATTAATGAAGTATTTGGGATGAATTTGATATTATTAAGGTATAAAAACATTATTATGAATCCAATTTGATTCTACAATTAAATAAGATGAGGTATTATTCCATACATCCAAACATTTATAATCATATGAAAGAAGCCCAAAATTCATCTTTAAAATGACCTGGTGGATGGGTTTTTGTGGACTCATGTCACACAATTAAATTTCAAAGGAGAATATGAATGCACTATTAAATATTTCCCACATAACAAATAAATTTGATTGAATTGTATTTAACCATGATCAATTAACAATGATTTCTCATCACATATTTTTGTTATCCATTTTTTCATATATATATATATATATTTATAAGAATCAAATATGTATCTATATAATATAATCCACATACAACTCTATGAAATATTGTAACTACACAGGGTCTGTATCATCATGTTATAACTAATAAATATTAAATTCATCATTGAACTTTTGAGGGCTCATTAGGGCCTTTTCAAGGGCCTCCCAATGATCCCTAAGGAAATTAGGAGCATTTAAAATTTAGAGCTTGGACAGAACTATATAAAAATAATTTCGGATTTCATATTTTTTTAACCAAAACTGTACATATCCATATTGTTAGATACATCCACATATTATATATTGGGATTTCATCCATTGGGTAAACTGGTCAGGTGAATGAATAGATATTGAGGAAATTTCTCTTACTATTTGATAATCTCGGTATGATATATCCACCAATATGGATTGAAAAAACTTATGAAATCCTTCTTTTATATATTACTAATTATTTAGTTCTTTATATATCATTTTGATTAAAGGTTCATTTTCATGTTCCTTCTCTACATATTGATGGTTTCCTCGCATGTTTCAGTAGCCTCGATAGCTCTTCTAGTGATATTCCCATATGATTGGGTTCGTTTAACCATAAATCATCCACTACATACATACCATTTTTGGATTCTAACCCTATTTCCCAAATCATTCATAATAAAAACATGTTTTAAAATATAAAAATAATTTAAAAATGGAACCATTAGACTTATGAGATTAATGTGACTGAATATTAATACATTATCATATGTGGATTCTATTTTACTGGGAAATACTTGTGGTAGCAATTAGTGGGATGGTTCCAATAATCTCATAACTAGAGGATTGAAATATGAGTGTTTTTGGACATGAATAAACATCTGTATAGACTTATCCTTCTATACATACTTTTCTTCTTGTTTAGTTATTTTATTTCATTGATGATCTAATACTATAATAATATACTAACAAAACTTCTGTTCATACTATGGATAATAAAATTTGGGGTGTTGTTAGTTGATTTAATTATACCCTATATACAACATGAGTCTTATGGATTGTTATTATTTTAATTAAATCATTTATTATCTATAAAACATTACTAGAATGTACTTTTCATTGACTATATAAC
The DNA here is from genome assembly GCA_963277665.1 of Viscum album. NCBI lineage: Eukaryota > Viridiplantae > Streptophyta > Magnoliopsida > Santalales > Viscaceae > Viscum > Viscum album. The sequence goes on from OY728140.1 coordinate 2,127,437,501, forward strand.
TTCAAATGGGAAGAGAAAAAACATTCCACATGCTCTGGTGCTTTTCCCATAATTATATTCCCAAAGGAACCCATTTTTTATGTTATATTTTAATAGATTTTAGTTCTAAATTGAGTTCCAAAATGTATATCAAAAGGATAAATAAATCATGTTGTAGTAGATGCTGATATGATAGGGGATATAAGTTTCTAGTAATATTAACATGTTATTTTCTATATCTTTTAAAATGTTACCCAGGACCTACTCAACTCAAATGAAGTAATTGTTATTCTACCAATCATCAAATTCACAATATATCTGCTTATTTTTTTATTCTTAATGTGAATTATTTTTTTATTGTTAATATTAATGTGGAGGATCCAAGTGATATTGTGTAGGATTTGGGGCTAGGTCCTACATAAAAGTGGTATTTAAGGTGATATTCAAATTTTAAACTTTTTTGTCCACCTTCAACAAGCTTTCAGTGCTGGAGGAGACATGGATGTAATTACAAAAATAGAATAATCTATCCATTGACCAATTTTATCCAACCCCTAATGTCAACTAAAATATTTTACTAGGTTATGTGTTGTTCATAACACTTCATGGTGTTTCTCATTTCAATGATAAAACAAGCCCTCTTGAGGAAGTTTCATGTTCAATTATTTGGTGAAATTAATCCATCAGTCAAAAAATTCATAGAATCACTCACTTTAAATCTATTTATATTCTAGAGGTTGATGACTAGATTTTTATATATAGAAAATCTGAATAGATAGTGAAATGTTTAGTTAATATCATCCAATCCTTTTGACTAATGTAGCTAATGAACTATTATACTAAACGAAGTTAGGTCCCACTAGGGTATTTATAAAATAGGATAGTTTGGCTTCCTCTTACAATTTAATAGTTTCCATAATTGGAATTCATCGAGACATAAATTACAAATGAAGATGTTTTAGACCTGAAACATTTCATCATCCCTTTAATTTTAAGAACTCCAATCTAGTTTTAATAATTCCATAAATACATTTATGTCATCCGATTGAGCTATCAATGTATCAATGGTGTTGATTATCTTAAGTGGAATGGTTTTTATAAAAAGATCTTAAATTTGAAGGAATCTTATTGATCAGACTATATTGAATCATTATTTACTCAATTCTGTTAACCATCATGTACTTTAATTTTAATATGTATCTAAAATATATATGGTTGTGTCGCTAATGGACTGAACTCCTGACAACCATCAATTTGGAGGTCCATGTATATTAGTTTTCTATATCTGATGATAAGAAAATGATCCATATTTTCCATCAACAATATGATGTTCACTTCCTATTTACATGAACTAGCTAGGAGTGTTATATGAGACTCCCCTTGAATAAAACATCTATTGAGAATAAAAACTATATGTAGTTCATCATTCAATATCTTCATCTTTTTTATTTCTAAATAACAATGGGTAGTAATGTCCTCTAATATAATTTGTTCAACTCATCTAGGTAAAGGATGGAATGTATCATCACCAATATATTTTTAATTCAATGATTATTATTGATGGAGATTTTGATGGTAGTTCATTGGAAGCCATGAATTTATGATTGTATTTTTATTTATATTTCACTTTCCTTCTTAAATAAATTTTTGTGCAGATCATTTTCTATATAAAACTATCTTCATAATATTTTTATTCATCGACTTCATGTTATGTAGAGACTGAAGATGAGGTACTAATGATTTTCACTAATAAATAATTATACAATGAGTCTTATTATTTTTAGAAAGTTTGGGGTCTAAGTTTTCCTAAGAATATATTTTGAAAAGGCATTATTCTATTGTATTAGTTACACCCTTTTTATTTTGATTTTGTTTATGGCCATCATTTTGCCTCATCCTTCCTTCTAAGGATTCTCTCAAATCACATAGAAAAGGGTTATCCAATGGTATGGTCCTATCATTTTTGTCATATCCATCTCTAAAAAGGATGATGGGTCATGAGATTGGATGAAATGGGATTTTCCTCAATATGGTTCCCCTTCAAAACATGATATGCTGAATTTCCATCCAGGAGTTGGTTGAGGAAAAATAACCCAATTAATGTGGATGGTGGATCCCCTTGATCACTTCTACGTCACATAAAAGTTTTTATTGAGTTCTTAAATGGAGATATGGTTGTAATAATTCACCATTCTTTTAAATTTGGGGATTCCCCAGTATCATCGTAGCTAAAGGAGTTATGGTTACTCATTTGATCATACACATCTTCATGAAATCATCGACCATTTTCATTATATGGTCTTCCAATAATTTTTTTTATTCTTACTCATCATGTTGTGCCTAACAATTAGATTCCCATAGGAAAGAGTTTTTTCCATTCATTCAAATTATAGATGCTAGAGTTTGTCACTAGATCACTCTAATGATGAATGAAATGTCAAAGATTCTACCAGGACAAATTATTCATGGGAATACATTCATTCATAACAATATATTTGTTTTTTATTTATGATTTATGTAACAATGTTAAATAATGTCGATTCTAGGGTACACATATTAATAAAGAGTGAGGTCAAAAGAAATGATTTTGGATCACCACATCCTCTGATATGAATGAAATTTTAGGAATTAGTATTCTATTTATTTATGTTGTTCAATTCAATAAGGAATTAATATTGAATAATCTTCTTCTAATTTCAAAATTTCAGAATTTTATTATCAAAAAGTTGGAAAAGTAAATTTAATGATGATATAATTTTATTTCATTAAATGTATATTTATAAATTCCATAAATAATGTTATTATCTTGAAGGATATAGAGAAATTTACATAGATTTAGGTAATTTTCTTACATGCATGTTCAAATATATTGTCTCTATAAAAATATATTGATTAGTTATCAATGTATAAAACATGATCACTATTTCATTAGTATCCCATTATCTATTTTTTATCAATGTATTCACTTAATCTTCTATGTGAGATTCCACCACTTGGTGTTACCAAAAGTGATTTCTACTCCCTTCACTGTTTTAGATGTTGGGATTGTATGGAATCTCTAGCATTTTGGAAGACAAAAAAAACTTTTGGGTGGCTCAGATGATGACAATTACTGTTTTATTTCATCCATTTGATAATGAATAATTAATTATAATGATATGAATTTAGTTATCTCTATAATTATTGTCATGACCCGTCCACCAGGGCCTGTGTCGTGACTACCCCATGCCTACCATCCATAGGACAGGGGCCGGCGACTAGCACCAAAGGCGTAATTCCCTAAAACTGGGAAGGAATTTCCATTATAACCTGTAAACACACACACACAAGAAAGCACACAACTGGATAAGAAACACCAAGTAAAATAAATATGAAAAGTGTGGTGAAAGTAAAAGGGGCCAGAATACAAGCCCAATAGTAAAGTACAAGAAACTGAAAGTACAAGTACAACTGAAGAAAATAGAAAACAGCTACTGGGCCATCCTCTGAGATTCCTACCTGAAGGGTAGGTACATATCACCTATTTTACAATCCTCATCTTCTTGTCTCCTCGGTGTACCGACATGTCGTAAGGTCCACCTCTAGGTACCGTCAAGTTATAGTACTCTCATCCTCTGTCAGTGCAGTCTGTCATCTGCATCCAACACAATAAGGTGAGGGCATGGCCTGTGCATGGGTGAGTATAATGATACTCAGTATGGACCCTAAGAGCCTCTAGGTCTCACAATATCCATCAAGGATAAACACAAATTGTTAAATCTACAAATAATATTACATTTGTATATGCCCATACATATACCTAATTTATCAAGTGATCTGTCTCACTCATGTGAAAAACATAGAAAAACATACTCAGCTCAAACCAGGATTTTATTCTAGGGGTAGTATCAAGTATGAACTGCAATCACATTATCGATACCTCAGAAACTAGGGAACTCCAACTCTATCGAGCATAGTGGGTATGCTGCGACACCCTGCATGCTTCCCACTATCCTTGGATTACTGAGGTACTCCTCCTGTCGGGTACCATGGGTCTACTGAATCACACAGAGGCACTCCCCACTACGGGTCTACCGCCACACCCAGGGACTCCCCTTCGTAGGCTTCTGAGGAACCTCTCCTATCGAGTATCGTGGGTCTATCGTCACAACTAGGCACTCCCCACAGGTCTATTAGAATCACTCCGTTTCAAACTGTCAGAAGTCGTCATGTCTCAGCTAGCTACTTTGTCTTTGCACTCTTCTCGCTCGTCACTGGAAGGATCCTCTCCAGGAGCTTCTGGTTAATACTCCAACTATCACGAATTCCCATGAAAAGTATCTCAAAGATCTGCCAAGTCTCATGGGTTTCAACGCAACAGACGACGTGAAAATTGGATGCCCAGTCTGTGAGTTATTATCTTTTTAGTCAAGGTTTCCCGGTTGGATTCGTGCAGGATCCAACTTGGTCGTATCTCAACTATACCCCACACTTTAGTGGGGTATACTCAAAGGGACCATCATTCTCAAATATTACCAGTTCTGCTGATGGTTCATCAAACGAACATCTGGTACCAATGATATGATCAAATGAAAGTAAATGATCGTAGTAGGCTTGAGTCCAGTCCAACCCAGTATGAACGACCCGGCCTGACCCAGTCTAGGTCGACCAGGTTCAGTTCAACCCGGCCCGTTGGGATTGGCCCTACCCGCTGGGCCTAGCCCAGTCGGCTATTAGGGGAAGTAGAGGGCCCTGATGGCATGGACCGACAGTGAGGGCGCGAACCGGTCACAGGTCGTCGTGCGGGTAGTTTGGCCTTCAGGGCGCCGCCTGGGCCACTCAGCCTAGAGGGTGCTGCGAGGGAGGCTCGGCCAAGGGTACGGGGTCGGTTCGGCTGGGGGGCCGTGACGGAGCGGGCTGGTTCAGTTGGGGCATTGTGAGGACGCGAGCCAATTTGGTCGGGGCACCACGAGGGGCGTTGGCGGCTCTTGAGGTCATGGTGCCGCGAGGGGCGCGAGCGACTTAGGAGGCTGGAAGGCGGTGCTGTCAGGGGTGCGGGCAGAGGGCGGTGCACCCGGAGGGTGTCACGGTTCGGCCTTGGAAGGCGGATCCAGTTCGGTCGAGGCACTAAAGCGTGGCGGGGGCAGCGCGGGTCGCAGAGGCTGCGGATGGCGCGACTATTTCCTTCGTCACCTTCATCGCCATTGTCTCCTTCCTCCATTACTAAGAACACGAGAAAGATGAACAACGTTGGGTCAGGGAATGTTGGTTTAGACCGCACCCTCCGCATTTAGGGTGGTAGCATTTGGCTCAAGCAATGATTATTTAACAAACCGCAAAAGAAAGAAATTTAAGTTTTATCTTGAAAATAAACACCCTACATCTTCCAGCAACAATTTATTCCAAATAATCAAGTAAAACATTCTTGGATCAACTTGAAAATAAGTTCATCAGTGTTCATTGTTTTTAGAAGGAATGAATCAAGTGAATAAAAATAATTCTTATTTGAAAACCATATCTCATTCGTTGATGTTGGTGTGAAAAGAAGTAAGGGCGTCAGTTCTCCATGGATGAGTACATCCCATGTTATAAGTAGTCTAGAGGAAGAAGGTTGAAGGAGGTCAGTGTTCTTCGTTGGTGGAGCGTTCTTTGTTGGGGAGTGTGTTCTTCGTTGGAGAGTGTAATCCTCCAAGAGTTGGGAGTTGCTTCACTTTACAAGCAATTAGTCGCTTGGTTATGCTGTCCCAAATCCTCCCCCCATGCTCGATATATATATGAGAGTAAGAATGGTAGGTAACAATCATGGAATTTATGACGGTTCATTTATTAGGAAGCTTCTTAATTTTCAACGACGCTGTTACTTAAATTAAAAAGGGGGGTAGCAAATTAATTAAATTTACCATAATTAAGTGGTGTGTTGACACAAGTAAATAATATGTGTGGTGGCCCAATTAAAGTGGAGGAGGTCAAGAGGCTCTCCCTCTTTAATTGTGGGAGTTGAGGGTTTCTCCCAATTGAAGGGGGGTTTAATCCCTGGTGGTCCCCACCATCATAACCTCTCATTGGAGGTTAGGCATGGGTGGTCCCCACCACAATAACCTCACATGGGAGGTTAAGGTATTGTGGTCCCCAATTCTAAACTTTTACATTTAAGATAAAACTTCTGTGGTCTCCCCTCCATAATATTCACATGGGTGTTTCAAATAAAAATAAAATGTTTGCACAATTTTTTTATTTTATTCCTTCATGAAAAACCCAAAAACTAACTTTCACCCTCGACCAACTGCTGTTGAGGTGAAAGTCTCCTTAAGAGAATACTGGTTCCGTTGAGGTGAAACCCTCATAGATACTATACAGTGTAACCCTCGAGGCTACCATACAATGTTACCCTCATGGCTACCTTATGGTATAACCATCGTAGTTACACTTGGTGTAAACATATGGTCAACCTACAACATAAACATAACCAATGCATTGGATGGAATGATATGTTCCAACCATCAGCATAATAATTCTAATAACCAGGACATAATCATAAAAGGGAATAATTTCATCATAAAATTACTCCATTTGAATTTTGTAAAAATATAAAAAAATAAAGGCATATTTCTAAAGACAATTCCCTTAACTAAGGTTTTTATTAATTAAAATGTGTTCAAAATTCATGTATAATGGTTTATTAAGTGTTATTAATATTTTATTTAACTATAGTTATTATTATAATACTTTATTTAAATATATAATAACAACATTCTACCAATTTAGTAATAATATTTTTTTATTCCTTCATGTGCATTGATTTAATTATTTTTATTATGGATTTCTTTTCAAATGGAATAAAAACATAATAATTAGAATAAATTTTTGTTAAAATGTTTACATAAATTTTAATAATACCATATAAATAATTTTCCATTATGAATATGATTCAATAGATAAAACATTAATGTAAATGACTTAATTATATGGATGTTTTTAAAAACCATCATGATCTCATATAATTTTATTTAATATCAAGTTTAAATATAGGTTATAAAAGAATATATAACTTACAACATGTATAATAAAATCATATTTTACCAAAATAATTGTTTTGGGACTAACCTTGACTAGTTTAATGGAAAATTAATGTGTATTTTTCAGGAAGGTGGTAAATCGACACATCCTAGATGATGTTCTCAATTTTTGAATCAAAGGGACAAGAGGAGTTTGATGAAAAAATTTTCCATCAACAAGATAAATTTTTAGTATTACAATATAATGGAGTTTTCATTTCACTTGGATAATAGGAGGCGAGGACATAATAATAAAATATAATAAATTAAAATGAAAATAATAGTAAATGATAGATGATTTTACATCTTGAATTCATCTCCTTGGGAACCTATTTAAGGCAATTGGTTTTGTTAATGGTGATACCAGATGTTCCTCGAAATGGTACAGTGTCTCGGGAAAAGGGAATTTTTTGGAGTAATTAAAAATTATACAAGGGTTTTAACATTGAGGTGAATATGTGGTGATAGGTGGTATTTATAGAGGAGTAGAGGGGAATTTTCTCATTATTTTATTCATTATTATATTATTTTGAATCAATAATCAGATTAGATTTAGAATTATCCCCAAATATATAAAAATAATAAAGTAGTGTTCTTGATTATGATGGTTACTTCATGAATGATATTTTTAATTTAGGTGTGTGTATTATTATTTAAAGAGTTTATATTTATGTAATTCATTTTTCAAATAGAAAATCAAATTTATTGTTAAATAATAAAAATTATCACTGGCCATTTTTCAATGAGTTTAATTAAAAAATAAAATCCATTTTTTAAAATTATTTTTCTAGATATGAAAATTTAAAATTTTAAATAATGTTAAAATTTATTTGAAAAATACAAATTTTAAAAAAATAAATGATTTCAGAACACTTTCAAAAACAAAATATGTTCATTTAAAGATTTAATTTATTCATAATAAAATAAAATACTATATTTTGAATCTATTTTATGAAAATAAATTTTTCCTTAAATCATTAAATACATTTTAAAATTTTAAATAATCAATAATGTCTCAATAAATTAACAAGTGTTAATTTAACACACTAAAAACATTTATTATCTTATTTGACGATATAAATATATCATATTATCACATTTAATATACTTGATGTTTTTTTATTCTTTTATAGGTGAGGTTACTATTATATTTTTATGTATTCCATAATATATATTAACACCACTAATTTCATTTTACATTTATAATGAATTTTACTATATAATATTAGTGTAAAAATAAATTATTTTATAATATCATGGGATGTGATATTATCCACACCTTATAGAAATTATACCCTCTCCATTTTATTTAGTTATTAAAAAAATTAGGGTACATTTTTCTCAGTGAATTTTTATATTCCCTTTCTATATTCTTCAAACATTGTGTTTCTCTACAAAACCTTAACTAGTAGAATATATTTATTTCATGATACATGCTCTATATTATCGTTATTCTGAACATGGTTCTCTTCATAAGAGTGGTTTCCTTCTTTCTGAACTACTTGTGGGATCAGAACATGAGATGAATATATCACATACTTTCTCAATTGATCTATCATTCTCCAGAATTTGAAAAGATCCCATGAACCGTGGAATTAAATTTTTATTTTATAAAAATCATAACACTATTTTAAGGGGAGATTTTATGAAAAAAATACTACCTACCTCGAAGTAAATGTATTTCTCTTGTTATCTACATAACTTTTCTTCTTGCATTATGTTGTCCTCATGTGTAGCTGGATCATCATCACTTTCCCAGCCACTTAATATACTAATTATGCTCCCATAAAAACATGTCACATGATGTAAGACAAAAATTATATAGTATGACACTACATTATATATATATTTCCTTAATAGGTTCAATCAACATACTGGAATAAAAAATGATATTAATAGAAAACTCAACTAAAAATATGTTGATCACGACTTCCTTGGTAATTCGTTGAACAATAACATAAAATTTCATGAAATTTAGGGATTTCTATTTCATTATATCTATATTATAATGGATGATAAGATATAGTAAAATTTAATTCAGTTACCAACAATATTTAAACGACTATCCAAAAGTAATAATTGAACCTAGGATAACAGTCAGATTCAAGGGAGAGAAGAAATCCATGTAACTTGAGAATATCTTTGTGGATCAATAAAGAATCTATATAAATAAATGGATTATGTCTAATATGAGTAAAATTATAAGATTTAGTAAGATGTTCAGTAATATCCCAAGTCAAATTGATACATTTTCAATACGTTCATAGTCCCATTACAAATTCGATGGATATATTTTATAATTTCTACTGTAGTATTGGGAAATGTTGAAGCACCCCTTTTGTAGATACCACTCGTCTTTAACCCGTTTACATGTTAAACATTTCAATCTAAAATCATCAATATCTCCATTCATTACATCACACCATTAATAATCATAGTGGTCTCTGTACATATTAGTTCTACAAGATAAACAAAAAAAGTAACCATGATATTCAATTAAAAATTCATTTCGTATATGGTTATCACAAGGAACACATAATATATGTTTAAATCTCAAGATAAAAACATTATCAACATTAAATACATTATATTTACCATTCATAACCAATTCTATAATTTTCTATAACTCAGGGTATTCTTATTGAACTTTACTAAATTTTTCTGAGTGAGATGAATGTACTTACACCAGAAGCACACCAGAATAATTTCTAGCACCAATAAATTCCACTAAAAAACTCATCAAATCATTAACCGAGTGGTCATGATCAAAACATAAAATGGATAACATAAAATTATGATCTTTAAATAATTCATCCACCACATTGTTTTCATTTCTATGATGATAATTGTTCATGAAATCATAATTATTTATTAGTTCCCATCATCTTCATTTCCTAATGTTCAATACTTTATGAGTATATATATTACCCAAATTTTTTTAGTCATTATATCTATTAAATTTTGATCCATATAAATGATGCATCGATATTTTTATAGTAAAAACTACCACTGCCATTTAAGAAACATATGTGATATAATTTTACTCATTCAGTTTTAGTTTCCATGAATCAAAATCAATTACCTTATAATTATTCATCAGAAAAAACTGTGTCTCTTCAATTGAGAATCATTCTAGATTATAAAATCACCATTTCTAGGAGGAATTTTCCAAATTGGAGAATTAACCAATCTATTTTTTAGTTCTTTAAAATCAACATTACCCTCTATGTAAAAATAAATTTATCTCCTTTTGTGTTAACATAGAATGTGGTGTAGATAACTTTAAAATGATTTAAAAAACTATTATTAAAAAACATAATAGTCTAATAAACTAAGAACATCGATAATATTTTTGGGTCTTGAAATTCATGTGTAACATTTTTTTTGGAATGAAAAATTATTATTTCATCTTTATTTAAAATGTTCCTTTGAAAGTAAATTTTTGGAAACCAAAAATAAAATATTCTATATTTTCCATATAACTTATTTTCTTTATTATTCTGCAGAGCTACCCTTTAATTTTCATCATGATCATCATATATTTTTGAATGAACTAAAATATCATAAATTAAAACAACAAAAAACTTATTCAAATATTCATGGAAATTATATTCATATGATGAATTAATGTATCATAGTACATTTTTCAATAAAAGTGAATAAAAAAAACAAATAATGCACATATATCATACATGAAGGATATTTTTGGAATATTGTACCCCTTCGCATTCCATTGATGGTATCCATATATCATTTCAATCATGGAAAAATACCAATATTCCAAAATATGATAATGAATGACATCTATATAAGTCAATGGGTGATTGTTATTAATACTAATGTTTTTAAATACATTATAATCTATAAAAAATCTCATCAATCCTTCATTATTTATAAATAAAAATTCGATCACCCCATTGTGAATTAATTGTGTGAGGGAAACAATTAACAAGAAACTCCTGTAATATCTTATTCAATAAAAGACGTTCTATTTTAGATATTTGATTGTGGGGTTTTGAAATTTTCTTAGCATTAGAAACTAAGTCATTAGTAAATTCTAATTCATCATCAGGTATAACATGAGACAACTTATCAAGAATACTATATAGTTATTTATTTATCACTCAAACATTAATAAGAGAATATATCACTTATTTTCAAAAAATGTGAAAGATTAATTCATTTTCTATCTTTAAAAATTCTATCATAATTTTGATATGTTATCAGAGGTTTTGGATGAGTCTTTCATAAAGCATAAATAGAAAAAATGAAAAAAGAACTCTAATATCTCTATAATCAATATTAACTAGGTAAACATAATCTAATACATACCAAAAATATCATCAAACTATACATGGAGCAAACAACAATGTTGTATAGTAATGTGTGTATATATGAAACGTCATTAAATTTAATATAATTCCATTTTGATATTATATTTATCCTGGGTATTTTTTCATTATTTTTTGAATAAATTTATTGATTTGAAAATTTTAATTTACCATAAAATTTATCCTAAATAAATGAATTTTTAGTCCCTACATCATTCGAAACATTATAAAAAATAAGGTAAAAAATCAAATTAAATTATCTCACTTCATTGGATGGTCCAAAATCTTCTGTAGTAGTCGCAAAGTATTTTATTACACCATTCTACTTATAGTCAGAATACTCAATACTATTCAAATCATTCATTGAGGAGGTGTTTTCATAAGGACCCGTATCACCATATTTGAAACATATTACATTTTTCTTATTAGAATTAAATATACCAAAACTATGATCATTATCATTATAATATTGGGATATTTTTCAAAGCATACAACATTATAAATTTTTTTTTGATTATATATGGCATTCCCAATGGTGATTTTTACCTCACATATCATAAACGAGAAACTATAATTTCTTACCTTTATATTTATTTGATTGATTCTTACCCTTTTTTCTATCTAGTAATTTTTTATATATGTTTTTTCCAGTTCACATGACCATAAAAAAACTCCATTTGTAAAAAATCATGACATCCAAAAAGTCTATCATAACATTTTAAATATCAGGAGGCCAAATCCTTTTGGCATGTTTACTTCAACCCTGAGGAAAAATCATTAATTTTACTATCAAGATACTGAATATGAAATGGATTGTACCATTCAAATAAAGTGAATATTTCATCATACATGATCACTTAATCCTCTTCCATTTATTTTACTTCCAAGAATATCTTTCCATTCTATTTCAAATAACAATAAGAAAATATTTTTCAAAAAATAGATTTATAAATTTATCCTATTAAGAAGAATCCATATCCTTACTATGAATGATATTCTTGAACATTGTTCAAAATTAGTAATATATTATTTGATTAAAATAAATAAAAATTCAAAAAATTTAATATTTGTACACCCCATGACATAAAATGTATTTTCAATGGATTTAGTGTACCCCTTAGTCACCATTGGGTCAGATTATCCACTCAAAGTTGGTGGGTGTTTCCTTATAAAATGTTCGACTGTCATCATGTTCATTTTGGGTAGCTCTGGTTGTTCTGCTTCATGGATGAAACCACCTTTTATAGACTATTTCAACTTATATATTACTTGGAAAAACTACTCAGTCACAATTCTGAACATTCAAGACCTTGTATTCAGAAGGATATCATTCTAATGGTGCTTTCACACTCTATCTTCCCAGTTTCATCACTGAAAAACCAATATGAATAGATATATCTTAAATAATGAAAAATAAGATTATAAAAATGGTATACCATTAACAATTAACGATTTATTAAAAATAATTTACGATATTCTGTTAACAAAATCCTATCAGCTACAGTTATGTAAATTGTTCTATGATACCAACTATAAGTAACTGAACATAAATATTTAAATAATCTAGTTAATTTATCTAAAGTACACTTATTACAATCACTAAATTCATTATAGTTTTTAATTTTAGAGAATTATGTTATAAAACATACATCAATTTCCACAATCAACCAAAGTTGATAATAAATAACTAGTATTCATTTCATCCATATCATAAATTATTTTAATAAAATAAGTATTATTTTCATTAAAAAATCATCACAATACTCAACTTGGACTCTTATTTTTTCTTACCTATCCATTAGCACTGTGAAAAATATTTAAAAAAATCAAATGAAATAATAGAAATAAAGAAAACATTATTAGTAGAATACATAGAATCATATGAAATTGTTTTTAGAGATATATACTTTTCACACATATATTACCACATACATACTTTGTAAAGTCATTAGATTTCCATAAAACATAGAAAACATAAAGAAAAAGAAAATAGGTAAAATGGGTAATTACATAATTAACATTTTATCCCGCATAGATACTATATTATGTGTAACCCTCATGGGTAATGTATTTTTTAACCCCCATATCTACCTTACAATGTAATCATCGCAACCACTTTATGGTGTAACCATAAACTTTACACATGGAGTAACCATAAAGTAGAATTCAATCATAAACCAACCCAATGAATTTGATGGATATATATGTCCTATACATAATGATATAAAATTACCAAGAACTATAACATATTCATAAAACATAAATACTTTAATCATAAACACCTTCCTTTTGAATTTTGTAAAACATTGAATTTTAATATAGGTTTCTAATGAAATGTCCCTTACCTCTAGTTGTTAATACACAAAACAAGTTAAATCCAACATTATAATGTTATAATGAGTATAATTAATATATTAAAGAAAATAATCATGTTTATACTACCTTATGTGACCACATTATGACATATTTCCACCCAATAATTAATAATATTTTTTTATTCCACTATTTCAGGTGTAGTTATATCAAATATTCCATTATTGATTTTAATTAAAATGGGACAAAAACACCAGAAGTGGAATGAAATAGTGATAATATTAATCCATAATTAAAAATTATTTCAAATTTCTTTTTACGAAATGAGAATGATTCATTATATAAAATGTTAATGAAAATGATTTAATTTGTTTTGGTAGATTATCACTGCCCTCACGAACTCATATAATTTTATTTAATATAGTGTTCATATATTGGTTCCAGAACATTATATAACTTATAATATTTATTATAAAAAATTACTAAACCCTAAGGATAATTTTATGACTAGATATGACAGCTGTTAGGGAAAATGAAATTCTCTGATCCACAACAGTGGTAAATCAACACATCATGGTAAATGTTAAAATTTTTATAATAAAAGGTAGAAGCGAAGCAGTGTGATGATGAATTTCTATATAAATGATAAAATTATATTATATATATGATAAAAAAGTTTTTGTGACACTTATATAGGGGGTGGTGATGTGATAATTATAATATAAAATAAATAAAAAGGTAAATAAAAAAAATGAATGAGGATTTTTCATCATGAATTATTCTCCATGGGAATCTCTTTAAGGCACATGGATTTGGAAATTTGCTAAGACCAGTCAATCTTGGACGTGGGGAAGGGGTTTGATAAAGGGATTTGGCCATATATTAAATAGTATATAAGGCATTTATGTTTTAGGAGAAGAGATGGTGAGGGGTGATTTCTCATTATATTATTCATTTGTTTATTATTTTAGATTTAGACTATGAATGGTTTGATAATTATCACCAAATATTTTTAAAAAACGATTAATTGTCTGTGATTATGGTTATTACATCATGCATGTCATTTTCAACTCGTGTATTTGGATTATTATTTAAATTCTATAAATTAATGTATTTCTATATTCCAAAAAATTCAACTATTTTAGAAAAATCTAAAAAATTAACCCTATATATTTTTCAATGTTTAGAATTAAAAAATGAAATCCATTTAATGAAAATAATTTTCTAAGTCTAATAAATTTTATTTTTAATCAATATCACAATTTAATTTAAAAATACCCATTATAAAACTATAACTTATTTAATAAAACATTGAAAAATTTATTAGGTTTACATAAAATTATCTTATAATTGCAAGAAAGAAAATAGTAATATATTAATCTAATTTAAAAAATAAATATTCATTTAAAAATTAAAATCATTATTATTTAATAAATAAACATATTTTTTAGGAATACCATCACTTAATTTATCACTTTCAAAACACTTATTTACCTATTCAATTATATAAATATTTCATTTTTTATTTTTTAATATAATTTAATAAAATTTATACATTGAATGGTGAGATAACTATTCTATTAGTATATATTACTTAATTTCATTAAATAACACTTCTTTTGTTATGCATTTATAAATAATTTTACTATTTAATTTATGAATGAAAAAAAATATTTTATAAGTACAAGGGTTGTTACATTTTTATTAAAACACTACATGTTGTTCTGAAATAATATAATATCACGTTCATGTATATTTCTCATCATCTCATGAGATACATCACATGACAAATTGAATTGGAGAGCTATATAATGTGAGTCGAACTAAACTTGTCAAAATAAAATTTATAGTCATACATACCACAAATAACATAATACAATCATTTTTATAATACATCCAATTGAGTGGATTGAGTTTCTATAGAATTTCATAAATAATACATTTATGAATAAAAACTGGGGCTCTTTAATGGAAAAAAGAAATAAAACATATTTGGAATATCAATCAATATTATTGATTGAATAAGAAACATATCAATATAGGTCAATAATGTGTTCTTTAATGATGAGTTATTTTTTAAAACCCATGTATTTATTAAAAAATAAACCTGGAAACACTTACATCCCCAAAAGAAAATGGTAATGAATTTCTATGAACAAAATATAAACATTGATACCATAGAATTAGAAAAATAGAAATGAATTAATTGGATTTCAGAATTTCTTTACCATTATATATACTTTCATTAAAAAGTTATCCACCAAAAAAATAATAAATTTATTTATATAAAAAAATTCATCCAAAAGTTTTTTATATTAATTTTTTATATGTGTCTTACAATTATAATCATTTAATTTTATTTCTAAATTTCAATTGATGAAATATAACTATTTTGATATCCTGAATTCATAAAATTTTATAACATACCTTCGATTTAACAATTTTTGTGGTCATTATTAAATAAGAATAATAAATAAAAAAATTAAAATAAATTAATTTATAAATTTATATATAATATATTATATATTTTAACAATTAATTTGGTATATGATGAAATAGAATTGGAAACATACTTATTAGCGGTTAACAGACCATTATGAATAATGTTGATAAAATATGAAAATAATACGATATAAAACATATATAAATTAAAAATATAATTTTTATAGCATGTGATCAAAATTTATTTAATTTTAAATATCTTAATTATTATATATTAGTATATTATTTATTAAATAATTGGGTATTGGATAGAGGAAAAAATAAAAATGAATTAAGAGTTGAAAAAATACTTGTTCTTTGATGTAGCTTATCATGTATAGTGCTAAAAATCCTTTACCTTTTGGATTTAGATTAATGCATAACATCTCTATGGATTATAAGAGGAATAATAGGTAATAGTTGGGTATAGGTTTGGAATTGGAATGGGTGGGAGCATTGTTTTCTAATGGGAGGGTTTGGGTGTTTTTTACATTAGAAGAGAGGCATTTTTTAAATAATGATATTAATAAAATAATATATCATTGGTAAAACAAGGATAAGTGAATTTTATGAGATTATAAATCAAATATAAATAATAGTTAAGGATTTTATTCCATTTATTCCAATTTAATATAATAATTCATTAGTTTATTGGACATAAAATTAAAAAAAAATTGGTACTTTATGGAGTGAATTTTGAAATTAGGGTTTCAGAAGTTAATATTATTTCTGTAAATTGAGATTATTTCATTTTAATGACCCATTTATGATATTTAATATAGAATATGAGATTTTAAATTTATAGAAATAATTTCCTAATTATTACATAAAAAATTATATAATTTGAGAACATGATTTTTTTAAAAACTATTTTTTTACTTTCCCCCTAAAAATTGAATTATTTTAAAAAATTAACGAAACATAACCCTTGAAAAATATTAACATTATAAAATAAATATGATATTAATTTAATCAAAATTAATTTATAAAATTGGTAAATATTTAATATGGTTTTTTATTTTTAAATATTTACTAAAAATAATATTTATTAAAATAATTCCTACTTTTTCTTAAATTTTTATAGTCATGTTATTTATTATAAATATTTTATTTACTGAAATAAGTTTTGATAAATATTATTTTTATTATAATTTATTATCTTGATGTATTATTAAAATTAAAATGGTGTCGGTAATATTACCAATTGTTAGGTCTCTATTCCAATGGAGAATTACCTCCTATAAATAACTATTCATTCATTTATTCATTATTTAATCAATTTCCTATCAATGTTCTGTATTTCAATTTTCAATTTTTTTTTTGTTTTTTAGGGAAAAAACAATTATTCTCTACTGTTTTTATTGTGAAATGATTCTAGTAGATATGGGGTATACATATTTTCCCATTTTTTATTTATGATTTTTTATTTTGTTTATGTAGTTTTAATTGTTTGGAATTTTAATTAGATATATTACAAAATAATTTTACCTTAGTAATAAAATAATTTATTTTTCTTATTTTTAATATGTATAATATTATGTGATATGATATAACAAACATTTATTAAAGGAGAAAATATTTCTAATAATCATTGGATCTTTACATTCTCCCCCCATTTAAAAATTTCATCCAAAAAAATTATACATGTATTATTATTTGAGAATATTTTAGAGTACATATGTTTGATTATTACCTCTAGATCCAATATTTCTTGTTCATATTTATGGTTATTTCATAACTCTTTGACAAGGTGAGTTGTATTGTTTCACATAAGATTTTCTCTATGGTCCATGATTTTCACTAGTTTCTCTTCATATGAGAGTTCATTCTAAAATTATACCAACTATTGATTTAGTACAAGTGATGGATTAAGTATTTACATCCACGGGATTGATTTGTGGAATGTGTCATGAACATGATCCATACGTGGTGTATGTAAAAGCTGAAAGGTCACTACTCATGTGTGATAATTGAACTCAATAGATCTGAGGTACCTTGGGATAATATGTCCCATGTTTACAAACCTCATGAATCTCTTCCATGATGAAATTTAAATGAAATAATATTCTCAATAATAAAAGTAAATGTCCCCTCAACAGTTTTTATCCTAGAAATTTTGATGACTATGTGTACATGTTATTTGTTGTTGGATGACTTGAAACAAAATTTTCATCTCATGAACAATGTTAACATCAAGTAGGTTTCATTGACAAATATCATCCCAACATGTTTTAGTTCTAAATATCTTACCATACATAGGCTCATATGGATCCATTTTAGTACACAAGGGGAATATATTTTTATATGAGAGCTCAATAAATTGTAGATAATAATAATATCCTCAATTTAATTATATTTTATTGGATCTTATCATTTCCTCAAGCATGTAAATATTCTGTTCACATTGGACATCAATATCGAGATAATAGGCCCCGGTGAAATTCAATTCAGTACTCAAAAAATTTTCAATCATATTCCAATAAATTGAAGTGAACCCTGGATCAGGATCATTGGTTATTGAAATTGGTACCCCTTGTAGCGTCACCACATCCTTCAAATATTTTTTGGATTGTATTTCAAGAATGAAATCATTTTGAATTGGGAAAATGTGGTCATTCATGGGGATTTTATTCTTCCTAACACATATCAAATTATTTCCTTTGAATTTTTTTGTGAGACTATTGATAATGTCCAAATTGACATTTTCCAATTTCAACATGTGTATAAGAAATGGTTTTGTCATCCCATTAGAGATATGTCACTCTAATTTAACATGATGTAATACCGAACACCTTTTGAAATTTACTAAACAACCCCTTTCTTCTTGTTGTCCCACCAAATGTTTTCATTATGATCATGATAGTTTTAATATAACCATGATGGATAGATAATTATGAGCTATGTGAGTTATATAATATCTCATTCTTTATATCAATTGATGAAGGGAAAAAATCCTCATTCAAAACCAAATCACACTCTCATCATCAATATTGAACACATGTAGTGTAATATACATACATTATCCTTATTTTTTAACTCCAAATCATCCATTTGTGCCTCCTTTTTCTTCTCTTGGATTTATGCCTATGAAATCATTTAGGAATGTGAAGACGTAATCCCTACTATTATGATTTACAAAACTATCCTTTCAATATCCAATAATATTGGGTTTTTCTCAAACCACATCATGGATAGTGTATATGGTTCATTTCTTCTATGATCATTAAATACCTTATTCAATGTTCCTTGATGGTAGTGAATATAGAAATTTTAGTAATTGATTAGATCAAACTATATTCTCTATTAAATGATACAACCCTTCTATGGTAATATATAAATTAGAATCATTATCTCAGTTTGTATACAACACTTTTAACCATTGTGAATGATCAACCAAATATTTATAATTAAGATCACAGTTTCTAACTGAAAAGGAAGTGTCAGGACGATCTTCTAATGGAAACTCAACTTTTGTGAAGAATATGATTTCATATTATCATTTTACATGAGTATAAAAACCATGTCCTTCATTAAATAATCACATTATAATAAAAAAAATGTTATTATTGGTATTGTGTGTAGAGGTGAATTGATTATCCTTTTCTTATCCTCCTTAAATAATTCCTCACATTCTAATATCAATACATAAATTACCCCTTTGTCATAAAATAGTTATAGGGATATAAAAATAGTATAAATTCGTCAATAAAACATCAGTATTACCAATATAAGATAATAAAAATATGAATTTCTAGGAATGTAGTAGTTCTGGGCCCTTTCTCAATTTCATATTTCATTCAAGGGTCTATAAAAAGTCTTTCAATTGTGCTCATGTTCCTCATGAATGTGACTTACTGCATCCAAAAGTCACACTAGTTGAAAATAGCATATATTTTATCCACCCACAATGCCTCCAGAACAATCCTTAATTATCATCATGCTAAAACTTTCCCTTTGATTAAATGATAATATGATTGATATAAACTACCACGAATATGTAGAAGAAGTTTTTAAAGACACAATTTACAAAATTCATGAATTATCACAAGTAATTAATAAATCTGAAAGAAATCACAGTGAATTCATAATGACCAAACATTTTTTGAAATCAGTATTTTAAATAACTTCATTCATAACCTATATTTGATTATACCCATAATGAAGAGACATCGTTGAGAAGTATTTAGATCGTTGTATTTGATTGAAAATGTCATAAATCCTTGGAAGAGTTCACATGTTTGTTGTGGTTATATTGTTGATCTGCACACAATAGATACACTTCTATATTGATCCATCATTATTCTTAACAAATATCACTAGATAACCAACATGTGACAGACAAGGGTATATGAAATTTTTTTTGAAATGATCTTACAAATGACTCATTATCAATTTTATTCTAATCTATTTCATCCTATTGGTGAAATATGAGATTGGTGAAGCTATCCATGGGAGATAATTTGAGAACACTACCTAAAGATTAGTGGGAAGTCAGGGTAACTGTTTGAGAAATAATTTTTTTTTTCACAAAAATTTGGAATTTACAATAGGCTGAGACCTTCCTTTCACATAAACATTTTCTTATGTTATTAACATTGTTGGGTATCAACACCCATATTTTTAATGAGTATTCCAATATTGGTCCAATATTTTTTTCATTTGTACTAGATAAATATATGGTTCAAATAATAAAAATATATATCTTTTTATTGATAGTTGATCTATTCTCCATATAATGTGAGACAATACATTCTCAGTATTGCATCAAATTCCACCAATTAAATAATTACATGAATTTTGAGGAAAATATTCTCACAGATTCCAACAGGATATGAGTCCAACACTTGGGTTAAATTTATTTTTAACTACATGTTTATAAATATGTCTATACTTTATTATATCAATGAACCAATTAAAATGTTCTACAAAACATAAAGGATATAAATGTATGTTTAGAACTTGAATCAATGAATAATTGTTTACATTATTTATTTAATATGAATCGTATCACTTATGACTTCATTATCATTCTACACTTACACAGTTTGAATTTCATATTTTTTTTCTCTTTCTATAATTTAATTTGGTTGATGATGACATTAATTATCATCATTGAATCATGGTTTAGTTCATTGGATTGTATAATTGACTTGCTTCCTCCAATTGAAGAATCTAACAATACGTTCTATTTTATGATATTCCCTTCTTCCCTTAATATTATTGGCAGGATTCATTATTTTTATCTGATATTTATGAGTTTGGTGGAATTCTCCCTCACACTTGAGGTATGGGACCATCCCATTGAGGTAATTTCAATGATGGTTATTCCAAAAAAAGTTACATTTTTTTAGTTTTACCCTCTTTTATCATTTTTAATATTAATAACCATATTGAAGCACCATTATTATTTTCTTATATCCATAACCATAGGAACATTTTATTAACTCTTTCACTCCCTTGAGTTATCATTGAACCACTTATTGACTAAAAATGAGGCCTTATATAGATAGATCCTATCAAATAATTATTACAAACAACTAAAAATCGATATATTTCGCTATCATTGATAATAAAAATGGTAAAGGTATACTTCTAAAATCATGTGATGTAATCCTTGTAAGTCTTGGCACATTAACCTTCCTTTTTCTCCATCTTTAAGAATTATCTCCCCATATTTGTTTGGAGAGATTGATGGAAATACATGGTATGAAATATTTTTATAATGTATTCCCACACAATATCTTACATATTTCATTTCTCATGATTTCTTTAGAAACTTATTCCATTGGTAGTATTCTCTGATAAAATATTAAATAACCAGATTCATCATCTCCATCTCAGTAAAATGGATCACTGAAGTAATAATATCCATTGTGTCATGTGACTAGTCTTTGATAAGTGGATCTGATGTTCTTCTAAATTTTTGTGGTCATTTCCACATAATGGCCACATTTTTCGTTGATCCTACAGAGGTGAAGTAAAATTTTTGTCATTATTAAACTTATTATTCATTTCTTGAGATAGTTGGATAAGAAATAATATAATGTTCTTTGGTCTACCTCCAACTGAATAAGGGAAAAAGTCTCATAATTTTTTCATTTTTCATTAGAAGGGTTTTTGTTCTAGTTTCTTCTTACCCGAGCCAATTTCTATAACAAAAAGTAATTGAAAACGATTATTTTCAAAAAAAATGACTTATTATTTTCCATAATTAACAATAAAGTCACTTCTTATAGGATACTTTTGTTTATAATATTCTAAAAATATTCTTCCAGGAATATTTTCCAATATATATATATATATATATATATATATAATTATTGATTACAATTTTTATTAATTGTACATACCTAAATAAATAATACATTATCTGATAGAAACTATAGTGACCCAATTATTTTTATAATACTATTATATAATTTTAAACAAAAACACCATAATATAGTTAAAAATACTAGATCCAAAATATTAGTTTCATTGAAAAATTAGAATTATTAAAAAATTATACATTAATAAAAAAATACACAATTCATTAATCATTATATTCTTACTATATGTTGAATTCACCATAGTACAAGTAATCCCTTGAGGATATACATAAGTCAAAGGGGTGATCTAAAAGTCATATAAGAGGATGAACATGGAACATGAATTAATATAACATGAGTGATAATAATCATCTTCATGATAACATATGTATAGTATTTTAAACAAAATAATTATGGAACTAATGGATAATTGTTTTGAATGTGGGAATGCATAAAAATGAATCATTATGTCATAGTAGAAAATAACACAAATTATTAAGTAAAATCAAGCAACATGTTGAATCATAACATATATTCATAATTGTTACATCATCATTGTGAAATCATATTGAATACTTTTTATAAAATTTGATAAATTTCTCATGCGATACATCCCATTACCCAATGCATTAGAGGGCTATAATTATGTATCCAGTGATCACATCCTATCATTTACATATACGTGAATGCCATAATGAACATAAAACAATTGTTGTTATAAAATAACCCATGAAACAGAATGGGTTTCTTTAGATTTCATGAATCCTATATTTTCTGAATAAACTATTGTGTTCTAATATGAATATGTGATTACCATATTTGGTATTAGAATAAACTAAAGAGATACTTAATATGGGTTTTGGAAAGAATATTTATTTGGGAAAATAATAGTATTTCCAATAAAAATATATTTTGAAACATATTTTTAACCTATGAAAAATGTAAAGTAAATTCGAGTAATATAATACCAACATTCATACCATGGACGATAGGATACCCTAAATAAATTTGTTGGGTTCACCAATCCCCTTACAATTATTCCCAATTTATTACAACACTTTTACACCTACTCAAAAATATTATTATATTTTTAAAACTTTGAAACATATGTAAATTATAGTCATGTATATAAATATTTATAAATAATAATGACTAAATAATATTTCATAATTTTATTTTTTGAAATTAATGTTTTTTTGTATCATTTTTTGTTAAAATTTTATTGTTTTACATTGATTTTGTTACATTACTAATGGTATATATTAAATATAAATAAATAATTTAAGAAGATAAAATACACACACACATATATATATATATATTCATTTATATAAAAATATTATATAAACCATTAATAGTATTGGTGATATAAATGTAATAAAAAACATCCATATTCACATATAGTAGGCCATTATCAGGAACGTTGATAAAATATGATGAAAAATTGGGATAAAACACATATACAGTAAAAATAAAAAAATTTACTTCATGTTAAATTGCATTAATTTCATGTGAAAATTAATCATATTAACTCAAATAATATTTTATTTTGAAATAATATGGAAATGATTATAGGAGAAAGTGGAAACACAAGAAGTGTTGAAAACCTTACTCTTTCTTTGATGTTGCTACTCTTAAACGACACTATGTCTCCGTTGATTTTTTGGCATTGGATTACTAAGGAACATCCCTATTTATTATCATATGTTTAATTATGAATAATTGGGATGTGATTTAGGGTTTTAATGGGTGGGATATTTGGTGTTCAAAGGGGAGAGAGTGGGGTTATGGATACTTGAGGAGATGGGTATATTTTTAATAAATTGTTGAAAAAAACTATATCTCAATGGTAAAATTTATAATAGTGAAATTTGGAAATTATAATTTATATTTAAATATTATATAACACATTAAATCATTTAAACATCCTTTAAAATTCTAATCTATATGTTCATAAAAATGGAAAGTGGATTGAACGAAAAATTGTTAGTTTAAAAAAATTAATTTTGACTTTTGGTTTTTGGAATGATCTTTTATGATTGTAAATTTATTTTGTTTTATTTTAAGGATATATTTAGGAAATTAAATATACAATGATAAAAAATAATTCTCTAGAAGGTATTATGAAATTATTACACAATTAATTATATATTTTGAGATATAATAGTTATACGGAAAACTATTTTTTTACAATTCACATGGAAATTGATGTTATTTAAAAAATTACCAAAAAATTATATATTGATTATTTCAATGTGATTATTTATAAAATGTTATTAAATTTTTCTAAATAAATTACTAAAATAGGTAATTTTATATTTTAATATAAAAATAATTATTTCAATAAAATACATTAAAATAACATTTATTAAAAACGTTGTTTTATTTTTATTTAGTTTTTTAAATCATGATATTTAATATACAATTTATATTTATATAGATTAATTATAATAAATTTAATTTTTAATTATATTTACTAGTTTTAGATAAAATAACTATTACATGGTTTTTATTACTATTCCCAACTATGAGGTAATTATTTAAACAATCATGTTTCCTCATATAAGTTCCTCTACATTCTATCAAGGAATATTATACACATTTCATCTCATGGATACATATTTAATTATTCTAAAAAAAATTCATGGTCTAGAAATATTTTATTTCTTCTCTATATTTTGTATTGGGGTCCATTATTCCAGTAGATTTAGGTGATCTATATTTTCCAATTTTAGATTATTAGTTTTTTTTTATTTTTGTTAAGTTTTAATGTTTTGAATTCTAATTAGTTTTGTTGTAGAATAATTAAATTGTATTTAGTAAGGATATATATTTTTCACTTTTTTATTTATATATTGAATGAGGATAACACTATATAATATGTTACATCATAAATTTTTTGTGGAAACAAATATTACTAATGAAAATAGTGTGGTTATATTTAACAAATTTTATTTATATGCATATGACATCAATAAAAATATTTCTAACATTAAAATAATTCATCAGTACAATTTCCATATTTTCCCTTACAATTCAACAATTTTTGTTATAAATATTTAATTTCAAACCATTTCATAAAAAATTTACACATTTATCCATTATATAATTTTTATATTCAAACCAATTATTTTTATAATGATATAAAATATTTTTTAAAATATATCCAACATCTATATACTAATTCCTATATTTTTAATCCATTTTTAATGTAATGGGAATCAATCACAAGTCCATGCCACACCGTTTATATAGATAATCATCCATTGAACTACAAAATTAAAAAAAAAACAATTCAATACAACTACCTCTATTAACTAGGTAAATTTTAATTTATTCGTCAAAAATTGATAATATGATATAAAATTGGTTTAAAAACACAATTACCTCTATATACACTATCTATCAATTACATATTTTACTATTATTTCATAATAATTTTTAATCTAAATAAAAAACATTAAAATTCTTTTTTTAATGATATATGATATAAAGAAGTATAACTAAACATATATTTATAGTGAATAAAAATCCTTAAATCTTTTAATAGTGATAAATATTAAAAAATATCAATGAAAATAGATCAATATATAAAAATAACATGAGTTTATGTAATAAAAATTTGAATAACAAATATTCCCTTAAATTTAATTTGTCTCAGTAATTATCTCTATTAGACATATACATACCATCGACCCATTTAAGAAAATAATATTCATAAAAAATTTATATCGATTAATAATGTATAGGGATAAAATAAGATACCCAAACACAAGAACTAATAAATATAGTGAAAGAACATAGACTATGTGATGAAAATATGGTGACAAACAGGCTTGAAAGCCCATAAAATTCAATTCAATAAATTAATATAACATTCAATTGATATTTCATTAAACTATCTTAAATAACAATGGTTTCTTATATTCCACATATATGAAGTGGGAGAGTTAATAAAGAAATAGAGGAGATTGAATTGAATATGGAACTCCTTTATATTGATGTCCTCAGTTCAATGAAAATATGAATATTGAGGATCCATTGAAATATCCAAGGACACATGAATAATAACTGATGGATTGAAGGAATTACATTGAATTTTATTTAAAATTTTATAATATTTCTATTTTTTAATATAACTAGAAAAACTGAATATTTCTAAATGAAATGGATCAACATGATACAGTGTAGATTTGGTAAAAAATTGAATAGCATTACATTGCTGTAATATTATAGGTCAATTTTCAATAAAATAGATACAAACAATGAAGATTACCTATAATACATGGTTGTTATGAAAATAATAAAAATAAAAAAATTATCTAAAAATGATACATGTCCTTCTCCCCTTACTTCTGACTTACTATAAACTAAACCATGATTCCATTAATGAAAAAAATCAAAAAAAGACTCAAATAGATAAAAAATTAAATAAAAATTCACTCCTATGACTCTATAAATAAATTAAAATAATCATTATATAATAAAATTTATATAATATTAACATTGAAAAACGTTGGGACACACAAAATTTTTTAAAAACCATTCATAATTAATCAAATCATACCTAGGTATACCTGTTAGAAAAAAGAGATCTAATATGTTGTTCTAGTTTTATGTTTTATTATTTCACATTCTACTTCTGGGAAGATAAAGGGACATTTAGGGGCTAGGATAATAATATAGTGAAATATTGTCCAACTGTTTTAAATGAAGAATTATGTTCAATTGAATTGTTTTCTAGTTATTGCCAAATTTTTAGGAATAAAGAATTGGAGGATTTGGAATTTGTTTAGGAATGTAATAATTAAAAGGAATGTTTTATATGTATATAGATAACATAAAATGTTGGATAATACATTTTCCAGACATCATATTATGTGTTAAACATTGAAATTACATTTCTTGGGTGATAAATATTTCTTAGTATAACATGTATAACAGTTAAAAGACAGATTGACCACATAAAGAAACCACGATCACTATCCCAATATTTTATCAAATAATATTTTACTATATGTAGTTTAAGGTAGTAGGTTTTTCATTTAGAACTTTATAATTTTCTGAGAATAAATTTTTGTCGCACAGAAATGGTAGATCATTTTTATTAGAGTACTCTATAGAGGATAATTAAGTATTGTGTTTTCATTTGTTTTTTCAAGGGATATAATGTAATTTTACTTGTTATATTGATTTATATATATATTCCTACAAATAACCCAATAATACATTAATTTTAGATATATCAGAAGTAATTTAATATCTAGATATTAGTCAATATAATGGTGGAGAATATAATAATTTACATTGCTAGATCTTCATAGTGAGTTTGAGGGGACCCATTTGTAATGTATGATTATGATTATGAGACTATCATGGTTCTACAGATTCGTAGTCCATTATTGATTATTGATGGGATTGGGTAATAAATTCACATCCCATATAATGTTATTATGAATGATTTTTATGAAGGGTGGATATTTAAGAAAAAATTTCATTTGGACAGTTCACACGGAAGGTCCAGAGAATATCTCTTTTAATGGTCACTTCATGAAGGATGAATACAGTGCATAATGAGGATCAGTTATATATATTGTGTGGTTTTTTATAGGTATTATTTGGTCCTTGATTGGAATTAAACAACCTATAACATTATTATATAAGGAAATACATTTAATAAATTTTCTTTTAACAATTTAGTTTTTAGAAGGTATTTTCATATAAAAAATCACATCAGTATTAATGTGAAAATAATGTAAATTAAGTAATTTTACATAATTTATTGTCATGAATATATAAGCATACAACCATAAAAATAGGGAACGAAAAAAAATATTTATAAACAAATGTATTATTTATCTAATGAAATTCACAAGTAAGGGTTGATGAAATTTATTTGAGCTAGAATATGTTCTTTCCACTAATTCCTTATTTAAGTAGAGATATTAGAACATACTTAATCATTCTAAAAAATGACAATCCTTAAGAACCGGTGTTTATTAATGTACTCTTCAATGACTATCACATTATCGGGGTACAATCCCTTGATTGGAATTTAGAGATTGTATTATTATATTTACATTATTTTGTTTTATTTCAATATTTATGTTTTTTCATAATTTAAATTTAAATTACATTGATTTAATGAGTTCATATAATCATGGGAAAGTGATAAATTAAAATAATTATAAATTATTGTCACAATATTTCACCCCTCCCATCATAGGGTTTCCAACTATACAACATGTCGTATCTGAGAAAGGATCAAGGAGTTGCATTTGACCTTAAAAATTATTTTTTAATGAAAATTCTCAAAAAAATAAAGATTCTCTATATTAGGAAATAAACTAACAGTTTATGAACAATAATAATACATCACATTAAAAATATATCATTAGTCAAATTATTTCTTCTTTAAATAATGGGATGGATGTCTGTGATGAAAAAATATATTTCTTGGATGATGATGATTAAAAATTAATGGATACCATTTCCAAACAAAAGAATTATTTTTATGATCCATTTTCAAATAATATCTATATGAATTAGAGGGGTTGTAATTGTGAAAAGCCCGTGTGGGTATATTTTTCAAATACATTTTAATTTTATTGTAATTTAAAAGAGTGTAATATATAAGTACCCGTTAATTTATTTTATTATTTTGACATTCTTCTAAATGATAATTTTTATGTCTTTATTAACTAATTCAGTAATGTTTTTGTATCAATTTGAGTACATAGGGAAGAGATATGGGATATTAATTGTTATTATTATGTTGAGACTAATTGAACCCCTGTATAACTCAAATATTTTATCTCATGATTTTTATTATTTAATTCCTGATATATATAGAAAATATGTTATTTTTTTATGGATTCAAAAATTATAGTAAAAATATATGGGTCATTTGGTCATACATATAAGTTGATGTAATTAAAATCCCTTAACAATATTATAAAAATAAATTGTTGAAATGATGAAGAAAATGTGTTTGAAGATGTTTTTTCTAAAATTAATTGAAAATTAAATAGTGTAAGTAGAAAATTATATGGAAAATTTTTATTGGAATATGTAGTATTTTTAGGAATATTTCCACAAGATACACAACAAGATGTGATGATGATTAATGTGAAGTAGTAGGTATATAGATTCCATGAGAAGAGACCCTAAAATTTTAATTTAATCAAGAAAGAAATAATAGATGTATATATTTGATTAAAAATAAGAAAAATGATAATAATGAAAATATAAGGAATGTTGAAATAGATTTAAAATATGAAATTTTAGATTTATTGATGTCTACTATTGAAAAGGATGATCCAAAACAAGAAAAAAACATGATGGGGGAGTATATTTCATGGGGGACATGAGGGATCATTATAAAAATTATATTTAAATAAATAATAGTTTAAATATTAAAATAAATATAAAATAATCCTTCACATTTTTATATCATCTCAATGATGAGTTTAACTGACTATAAATAGAGTTCGATCGTTAGAATTTATGTCAAATGAATTAAATGATCTTTTGAGTTTGAAGCTAGTAATTGAACAGTATATTATGTTGATAGATAACCGTAAATAAATAATACAATTGAGAGATATGGTGAATTAATTCATGGTTGAAGTGGGATTTCATTTATAATGAATCATGAATCAATACTGAATTGATGAAATCTGAAGAACAGGTTACACATTAGTATGTTCTTTAATGGGTAACTTATAGAAAGGGTCAAAATATATATATAAACACTTCAATGAAAATTCTAATTAAAAGTGTCTCGGATTTTTGAGTAAATATAATATTATCTATGATACTACGAAATAAATACCAGGAAAAGTAATAGATTTGAATGTGGAGAAACAATTTTTTTGATTTTGGCATCAAAATCTAGCCAAAAAATATTTTACCATAGATCAGTCCCATTAATATAAATCAATGGAAAAAACATTCCATGAACCACTGATACATTTCATTAATTTAGGTGGTATAAGATGTCTATGGACCTATATGGGAATAAAATGTAGATTAGTTTTTCATGTATAAAGATAAAATTTGATGGAAATCATGGACACAATTTATTATAATATAATAAATCAAGAATATATTTTAATAGAGAATCAATATAATTAATGAGATTTGTTTTCATTTAATATAATTTATTAAATAGAATAAATTATTTTGATGGATTTTTTTCATTATTCAATCAATTTCCATAAGAAAATTTAAATTATGGAATTGAGAAGTATATTTTGTTACAATGAACCAAAGATAAAAGTAAAAAAAATTCATCCATTAATAATTCCTCTAAATAATATGTACTATTAATTGGGAGAAATCATGGATTATTAATTCCCAAAAAATGCTATAAATAAAGAAGATATGGCATCTTATATCTCAACTCAACCATGAATATCATAAAGATATCATAATGACATAGATGGAATGAAAATCTCGATAAAATTTATATAAAAATCTATAATGAACTAGAAAAAATAGTCATATGAAACAATTTATCATTAAAGAATAAAAAATGTAAATATATCCAAAAGCACATCCAGAGACAAAGTCTATAACCATTTATTAAAATAGAAGAAAAGTACAGCATGCATGTATCACAAAAGACACCTACAAGTCATAAAATCCATACCTGTCATCATTTCCATAATCAAGTGCTTCATCTGCAGTGGCTGACTCCCAGTCTGAGCATTCATACTTCTTTATAGTCTTAACATATTTTCTTTTATGATTTAACTTTTCCAGACATAAAATCTCATCGGAAGGTTTCATAGCTTTTTCTTTGCTGATAGAGGACATAGTGGGCATTGGATTTGACATGGATGAGTAATCCTTCCTATGAATTATTCTTGTTATAGTGGTTGTAACTTCTTCCTTCTCTGATGTAGTCTTTCTTCCACCCTGAACATTATTACTATATGATATCCTAAACTTCTTGCTCGTATTCTATTTTTCACTTTCAGATATATAGCCCCAATTCCCAGATATATTTACCCTCTAGAAACCATCATTCACACCTTGGTCTTTTTCAAAGATATTTTTAGCATCGACCATTGCTATGTATTGAGGATGATCCACAATCTCAAGAGCACAATACATCTCTTTCTGCAGAGTATCTTCACCAAAAACAACATCTGGGGATTGAAATTTAAACAGTATTTTGACAACATCATTCCCTTGAGTTTCCTAATCATCATTAGAAATCTTCCCGTGATTACAATATTTTCTCAGATTAAGAGACCCGCTACCATCATGTTTATCAACAACTTATACCATCATCCAGACAAGAGTCATAGAAGATACATCTTGGTCCAACACAACTCCCTCCTGAGTCATATCTAAACCATCATTCATCATACCGGCAAAGAAATTTCTATGTGTAATGTTGGTCACCTATTTTCCAAGATGTGGCTATATCCCAGATGAAACCTTCACCCATCCTCCATTTTAATCAAATGGACCACCTGCATGTAAACCCACAGCAATGCTTCCCCTCAACGCATCATAAATTTCATCAGGTTCATCTATTGGATTCATTAAATCCATAGCAACTTCCGTTTTTATAGCCTCAATAACATCCTCATTGATCCCGACTAGTTTCATTGCCTCTTGAACATTGGTCACCAAACCTCCTATTTTGATCACACTAAGATCATTCATCAGCCTTCCAACTACCACATCCAACCTCAGGTTTCTGGATGCCTCAACCAGATTCAAGTGGTCTCCATGCACAACTGTCTGAGTAACAAGATTCATGACCTATTTCCCATGCCGAAAATGCATGTTCCCCGTAACCAGTCCATCTGATATTACATACAAATTCACCATTCTTCCCCTTCAAACATCCTTATGATTCCCAAATCTAAGACACAAAGAACAATACCCAAGCCACGAATCAAACACCACAGATTGATTATACCTAAACTCCTCACTCACAACAATGAAAAACGACTTACCAGAGGCTTCAAGAGATCAATTTCAACACATATTCTCGATGAGACAGGATGGCACACAACCCAAGTTCTATTATCATAACAATGATACCAGCCTAAAAAATTTCCATGCACGAGGAT
The DNA here is from genome assembly GCA_963277665.1 of Viscum album. Taxonomy (NCBI): domain Eukaryota; kingdom Viridiplantae; phylum Streptophyta; class Magnoliopsida; order Santalales; family Viscaceae; genus Viscum; species Viscum album. The sequence continues at coordinate 2,127,470,041 of OY728140.1, forward strand.
AATGGAAGGATTTTGAAAGAGAAGGGGTAATTCAGGAAATAATACCCAAATTGCAGTGGTTGAAGAATCCCACTTCATGTGGATGTTATAAGACCATCAGAATAGAAAAAATCATATTCCATCCCAAGTTCATGGAGCAAAGGACCATACCATAATCATATCTTCCTTCAAATGAAAACAAATCATTATATGCCTTGAGGTGAGGAGAGAAACAGGGGAACACTCCTTTAAATTCCACTAATTGAAGATAGAATGATCAAAGAGATCAACGGATAGGCAACGTATTTTGAATCACTCTATCAATATCAAGTTCAACAGAGATGAGGCATCAGTGAACTCACTGGCTGTGATCGATAGTTGCGGGATCCCAGCAAATAACTTAGGATCTTTGGGAGAGATAGTAATTATTGGAAACGAAGGCAATAACTCAGGATTTTAAAAGGGAAGATGGCGATGAGTAGTATCAGGATTCTAAGATCCACCCCCTTCCCACCAAGGGAGGATGGATCTACTCGAAGTCCATTACTGCCTACAACGGAGAGCGCCAAGCTCAAACTCTAATTCCCATCATCTCTAGCATTATGTGTTATAATATATAAATAAATGTAAATATATTAAAAATTAAAAATTCACAGTTCATAAATCTAATAATTTTGGAAATTTATGTGTAATAGTGAACAAAAAGAGTCAAAATATCTATTTCTTGGGTGATGAGCTAAAGAAGATTGAATTTCATAGTGTGTATGGGCTATGAAAAAGACATTCATGGTTAACTATCAATTGTGAAAATTTTCTTGTGAATAAATTTAATAAAATTTATTGTTTGACTAAAGGATGATATAAAAACTCTCCTAAGATAGTAAGGATAAATACTATTACATTTTATAAAGTGTGAATTTAATAAATATATTTTTCTTAATTGTGTTTGAATGAAAAAAATTATGGAATTAGAGGCGAGGTAAAATAGATCAATAATTAAGGGCTAAATTATATAGTATAATAGTTTTTTTCACATATTTTGTATTATAAGTGAATTTGAAAATAAATCTAATGAATTTATATGGGTAATATTGGTGGAAATATATTATTGAATGAATAATTGGAAATTTAATAAATATGATATAGTCCACAGTGATGTATGAAGTTTGATTAAAATATTCATAACAATGGAAGAATTAAATTTAATTAATATCATTGATGGATACGAGAGAATAGGTAATGAAATTATTAATTTAAATCATGGGTTATAGTAATAGGTATCTATGAACAGTAAAAAATTAGTCCAGATGGACAATAAAAAAATTACATTTAGAAAATTGAATATAGTACCCCACTATTGATTTTTATGAATATATTGATAATCCTTTAATAATTCATTATGGTTAATTATTAAAAATTTAACATACTATCATGGCTGCCATGAACCGATTCCCTGATTCAGTCTAAGACAAGACCTCATGCACACCATCCCATATGACAATGGATTTATACTAGAAGTGAGTGTCTGATAAGTCAATCTTGAGAAGACTATACCATGTCTTAAAAGAGGAAAAAACAAGCATAAATAAAAAATAACATAAGAATCATTTATAACCAATAACTATACAAATATTATAGGATAATAAAATATATAAGTAAAATATCTAACTAATGAAGATAACATTCTATATTATGGTATGTGCTTAGTTTCAGCAATTCATTCTAAAATAAAGACAATGAGGTCTTTTAATATTGTCTTGAACTACATAGAGTTCCTTTATCCAATGTCCATACCAACCAGAAATCTAACCCATGCCAATTTTCATTAAACTATCCAAAAACCAGAAAGTCTACTCATGTAAACCCCCATGAATTTTTAATTTTTTTTCAATTTTATTTTACCTTCTTGATAGTTTTCAATTCAAATAACACTGATAATAGTTTTTTAATATTAATGAACTATTTCCTGGTTGTATTATATAAAAAACCATGTTAATAATGTACTACCCACAACATAAAAATTATCATTATCTACATGGTATAACAATGTTAGCTGTGACATGGCTTATGTATCATGAAACATCGACTTCGTGTACATAACACACAACACCAACTTGGGGAATATTTCCCAAAACACTGAGTATATAAAAAATGTCATTTCATTGTTATAATTATTTACATGATATAATTATAGATTAGGCCATCAGAAAAATTAATATTAATAATGATAAATACTTTTCTAGTATGGTTTATAATGGTTTTAAATAAATAAAACATATTGATAATAGAAGATATAATATTTTTGGTAAATACCTTTTATTTTAAAAAAACAATTATATCAAATAAATTACTTTCAATGTAGTAATATGAAAAAAAATTTATTTTATAAAAATTTATAAATTTAATTTTAAAAAATAAACATCATTTATGAATATTTTTATTCTAAATTATCGTAGAGGGAATTTTTGAATTTTTTCTAAGAAATTTCATTTATTGATTAATAATGAAAAATCATTTTTTTTATTTCAAAAATCCCTCTTCATATAAATTATTTATAACAGTAATTATCATTAAATTTTCATTAAAAGTTTCCAAAGATTCTATTTTTATCAATTTATCGAATATTGGCCATTTGAGTCAAATTTACTTTGATATTAGGTATAAAAACACAGCAAATATGTGGACATTTTTACATTAAAAAACCGTAGTGTCATCCCATCAGTGGGATTATTTTCACGTTAATTTCTTCCAATTATGTGGCAACAATTTAAAAAAATTGATTCAACCTTTTTAGTAATAATAGTTTATACATTATAATAATTTAATATAATATTTTTACCAATAATATTAATTATAGTGATTCAAATTAATTACAATGATTAAGGGAAAAAATATGTTGATAGTGTACTAACATTAAATATAGGACCCAAAAAAACACCTAGACACTTGTAAAACACCCACTTTATGGAATTAATTTATAAATTCATCTTCGTTATTTTTTTAATCTTTTATAGATAAAAATGATGATACATGTAACTTGTTTTAAAAAATTCCATGTATTTCCTTTCCCTTCCCTATAAATAGCCAAAACTTCTCCCTTTTTGTCACACATCTAACACATCATAGGATAGGTGAAGATATGACCAATATAATTCCCAAAATTCATACATTCCTTCTAGAAGGATTCCCATTTGAGTAAATAAATCCAAGGAATCCTTTTGGTACAAAACAAATGGGGTTACATTATTAAGAGTAAAAAACTTCTCTCATGCCCATTTTTTTATTTCCACTATCAATCCATCCACTATATTTATCCCATAAAACAATAATATAAATAGTATCAACAATATTAAATTATGTTTTTATGATATGGTTTCTAGATTCACTTACACACAATTCCATATAATGGTTAACAAATGTACTATTTAAGTGTATGGTGAAATACCTTCTCACTAAACGATGATTGTTCATTTTTTCTCTACTGAATCTCATGAATGAAATTATTATAGGAATTATATTTATATATGTAATATATTATATTTTTTATGACTTTATTATTATTTATTTGTTTCTCCAAAAAAAATTACTTTCGAATTTTTTTATATACTTTAATTTAGTTTTAGGAAGTTTCTACTACCATCCTCTCAGAGAGATGTGATTCGTTCATAAATTACATTGATCGTATTAAGGACATGATTTGTAAAAATATAATATATAAATTATATAATCATGATAATGGGATAATTAAAAAAACATATATACACATATTTCATTTATCATTCTTCTTTCAATATTGAAATATAAATAGAAACAACATTCATGTGTACGTACGGATTACCATCTCCATGAATGATGTATTCTATTATGTAATTATATATTATATATATTTTGATTATAAAAATATATGAATAATACATGATATTTATATCATTTTTAAATTTATGAAATAATGATATGTTTATAAGGTCTAATGATATAATAAATTAAGACACATGCGACGAACAAAGAAGATATTTCCCGAAGTGAATCCTCAACATATGATTATTAAAAAAAGGCCAATATATGTTCATGATAAAAGAATATATGGAATTAGTTATAAGAATATTGTTATTTTAAGGATTTATCAAAAATATATTTTTAATATATATTTTTAATGGGTCTGACGTTATTCAAGACACATGGTAAAAAGATTTCATATAAATTTTTATTTTTGTGGGATATATACATTAATCACTAGACATTTATTTTTTTGTGGTTTTTATAATTCACATTGATGTATTGAATCATTATTATACATAAATTTATGGGTATTTATAATTCATTTATATGATACATATATCATGGTGTTTATGATTCAAATTTTACCAAATTGCTAAAATAGTTTTGTCTCAATATTCCTTCATTATGACACATTTTTTGTTATGCAGCTAAATTTTTCATTGAGGTGTATATATATCCATTAAATATTTTATAACATGAATCTCATAATTTTCAAGATATTTTAAGATTAATTTCATTTCTTTTTCTTACATTGGGAATATGTTCTCTTGTTACCCTTTGATAATAACTTATTGAAACAATCTCATCGCTTTTCAAGATCATTTTATATATGATTTACATGATGAAATATTATGATCCCTATCTTAGTAATATTCATGAATTTTATTATTGTATTTTTGTTCTTAATATAATCATGTATCGATAACATTTATTTACTATACGTTAAATAAAATAGTTTAGAATGTGTTTTTATGATATCTTGATTTTATGCTCTCTTTATGTCAAAAATCCATGTTCCTTTAAATCCATGTTTTATAAAAAGAATTTCTTATAATATTGTACTATTATCCTATAATAATTTAAAAGAATTTTTCCCATTTAATTCTTTTAAAAAAACATTCAATGTAATCTTCTTGTTTATTTTGAAATAATACACATTTCTAAAAATTTATTATGTAAATGAAATATCCATCATACGTAATTTTTTATATACAGATTTACCCATCATAATTTTTGTGATGATTCCTTTTTATTTTTTAATGGTTAATTGTTAAAAAAATTATTTTAATAAAATATTTTCAAATAAATGTTTTTCAATAAATTTTCAAAAAAATTCAATGTATTTTTCAATATATGTGTTTTTTGTAGAATGTTTTAGATTATATTATATTTTTTTTATGGAAAATGGATTTTGAAATATTTTTAATATTCTATTATATTTTTTGAGTAAATTATTTTCCAAAATATTTTCAAGCTACTTTTATATGTTTTCATGGAAAAAAATTTCAAAATCTTTCTCATTGTATTATTTTATGTTTTCAAAGAATTCTATTTTCAAAGATGCTTTCAATATTATTTATAAATTTTGAAGGAAAAATATTTTTGAAAATTATTTCATGATTCTTTTATATGTTTTCAAGGAAAAGGGTTTTAATTTTTTTTATCAAGATTAATTTATATGATTTCAATAGATTGTTATAATTTTTTTTCATTCCTATTTTATATATTTCAAATGAAAATTATCTTCAAAAATGTAATCATCCATCATTATTAAGTTTTCCAATAAAATTACTTTCAAAATTATTTCAATATTTGTATAAAATATTTCATGGAAAATTATTTTTAATGAGTTATAAACATATTTTTATATTGTTTTATAGAAATTATTTTCCAAAATGTTTTTAATGATTTATTTATATAATTTCATGTGTGTTTTCAAGAAAATTGTTTTAAAAAGGGTTTTATGTTTTAAAGATCCTTTTTCAAGAATAATGTATATTTTCTTTAATAAATGTGTTAAAATATACATATATTTTATTTTAAATATATGATGATATATATCAATGTTTTCTCATGCCTTTATAGGAAATAATCTGAATGTTCTCATCATATAATTTCTTGAATGGTATGTGTTTAAATGGAATTATTATTACGAAACCCATTTCTCTTTCATGGGTAATTTTATTTTGAAAACCACTTATATTAAGGTGTTATTGTTATGAAGAAAAAATTATGAAACCAATATATTTCCTATATTTTGTTATTTGATTACAATTTTATGCTACCCATTTCATTTCATTGCTTATAATGTGATTGGTTCTAATTATCTAGAACATGTATATATGATTTCATTATGATATAGTTGGGACCAATATCTCTATATAATTCATTGTGTAATAATTTATATCTAATGATATATAATAACATTTTCTTAAGAGTTAACATTGACTACTAAGATGACCATGGGAATGACCATGACTATCAGGATGGTATGAGGAGTAAACTCCAGCTAGTTCTATGGCCATGGAAGTGAACAAGGACAACAAAAATGGTATGGGGAGTAAACATATACAATTATAATGGATTTAGAAGTTCTTCCATGGTTAATATGACAATCATATTATGTACTTATGTGTTTTACACAATTCCACATTTTATTCCTATTTTATTTTTCATTTGTTTATATTCATTATTTTTTTATGATTTATGTCATTTGAACTATTATTCGTTATGTCAGGAATCATGTATATGATCTTTGATATGGAGGGTAAGATATTTTATTTTCATGTTCATGTTCTCATACCCTTATTCATATGATTATTCTTAATATCTCCCTTTTTTACCTTTAATCATAATTTTAGCTCACCACTTTTAATTTTTCCATCCCTAGGTTATGAAGATATTTATTATGTTAAATGGGTCTAAGAAGGGTGATAGTAAATAAGAACCTAGTAGGAGATAATGTAGCTCATTTATGTACCAGTGTTTATGATTCCATGATTCCAAAGGCATAAGATGAATTTTAGACATTGGGAACCTATCTTTATAATGTTCCAGGTATTCTGAAAAAGTTCTGTAATTTCGTTATAGTAAACACAAGGATCGCTATATTAGGAATTAGAGAAATGATTTAGTTCACATTTAGAAGATAGGATGATAAAATAGTTGTGATAACCCTAAAGACATGTATATGGATATTTTCAAGGATTATTAAACTATAATAAAATTACTTGTAATTTAGTTAAAGGGTATAGTGAGGGGTTTCTTAGAAATACACCCCCAATGGACACTTCAAGTGGATGTTTCTCTAGCACATATGTACTTAAGGGAAAAAACTTATAAAATGTTCCAGGCCTGATGTGGTGTAATTTTTTACATAAAAAATGTCTTTCTAGACACATGGTTTGACACTCCCTTGGAAAATTCATTGGAAATTAAAAAAACTATTCGATAACCATAATGATGTATTTAAAAATTTGTCTTTTTTGAATAACCAATGAAAAATCAAGGGTGTCATAGATTAAGAACGTTTTCTTGATTTATAAATTATAAAACAAATTATTTTCATGAAAATGTTGTTTTATTCTATGACAAGTAATGTTAACACTATGAATTGGGTTTTAGTCAATTATGAGAACTGGTATATATTAGATTATCATTGAATGTGATTGAAATTTTTTTAATGAGAAATCAAGTCATATGATCAGAGGTGTGATTAATTTTTGTTATCATTCCTAATCAGTTATCAATGAACATTATTAAAATAATGTACCTTAACCAACTCTTTGATACCCCATGGAAGATAATAATGAAGCCTACTGAATGTTATGGTAATGAATAACATGGAGGAAACATGATTCATTTTCTATTGTGTCAAGGATGTGAAAAGAATATCCTAAGTAAATTCCATAGAGGAATCAAAAGGTGTTAGGATTTTGGAAAAGAAAGAAACAAAGAAAGCCACTATATGGAATGAATTAAGGGTTTGATTAACAAAATGGATGATAATATTGTCCTTTTTAAGACACCATTAATGGTTAAGTGTTATAAGAGAGGATTAAAGTCATTATGCAACTGAATTTTCCAAGAGGTGAGCTCTGGAATAGAATCATCTTGTTAGTGTACATAACGGTAATAATGCTAATGATGAAGGTTCAATAAATGAAATATTAAAGTAAATATGTATTATATAATTGTATGAGGTATACTTTTTAATGAATTAAGGCGGATGTAATCAATGTTTTCATGTATTTGTATTTATGAATTCTTAAAGCTGAAATATATAAAGATTGTCTAGTTTATGTTTTTTCACTAGTTATTTATGGGAATATGTTGAATTGATATGATGTAATAGAAATGTGATTTATATGGAAGGTTATGTCCATGGAAAATAAATTATTAAGGTAATGATAAACAATAATGTTTTTTTATGTTATGATAAAGTTTTTTGGATAAAGATATGTTGAATGATAGTAAATTGGAAGGTTTTTATTACATTAGATTTAATTAAGGAATTTTTTTCTTAAAATTTATTATATCATTGATAATGCATTAAACTTCATGTATTTATTTAATATTTCCAGTAACCTATGGAATAATAAATAAAATGTTTCTGAGAAGTATTTATGGTAATTCATGTTATTAAAATGCTTGATGTGCATAAATAATGAGGTTATTCACATGTTTGGAATGTAAAAACAAAGTTCTACTTCATTATAAATAGGGAAAACAATGTTAGGCTAATTTCAAGGATTTATTTTTAATGTTTTTTGGTATTTATCTATCAAAAGCTTTATAAGGTTAAACATTCAATAAATGTTTAAGCCAAACTTTGGGGGAACTATTAATATTTTTAGAATGTATTGACGACATTGATTAAATGGCTATTTAGTGATTAATTTTATTTTAAATATGTGAATCACATTTTTTAAATTATATTCGAACAATTTTGGAAATGAAAATCATGTATATTGGGTTACAAATATTTATGATTGGAAAGGCCACATGTCTTTAACCCATGATCAAAGGACGATAACAGTTTCATGGCTACCAATATCTTATGCGATGTCCTAGCCAATGTATAATTTTTATGAGTAATTATTTATGATATAGTGTTACATTTTATTTTTATAGATTAATGTATAAATCATATTGGTTTTTAAGAATTTTTATATTTATATAGTCATACATTTCATTCATTTATAGGCCCTAATATCTGTTAAGAGTGCATTTTCGTGATTCAACCATCAATGTTAATTTATGGTCATACATTTAGTGAAGTAACAGATGAATTAAAGATTCATAAAACCTTTAACAATGAATGTAAATTTTCATATTAAAATATATCTAGGTAATATATTTTCTTATATTATAGTCATCAATAATGATATGATAAAGATCAATTTTTTTCCTAATACAATAATTGTTTTTGAACTAATAGCCTTATAAATCATCATAAATTTATGAAATTGTGGCCCTCAACGTTTCATTGATCATTAACTTGTTTGTGATTGATGACCTCAATAACTATATATAAATATTTACACCTTTAATTCATGTCCAATATTATCTCCCTACATATGTTCTCTTATATGGAAACCTACTGATATTTTACATTTGGTAAATGTAATAGTTATAAATTTCCCCTTTTAAGGGATGTTTTAGAAATAATTATTAGAATTTGGGTTTCTATGATGGAATCATAGAAGTATTTGGACATTGATAACCAATAAGATTTAAAGGGTGACATTCATTTTATGGGGTAATATTGTAACACCATGATCATTTTTGATTTTTTTTTTCAAATTAATTTAACCATTGATATATTTTTTCATTTCACGTAACACATTAAATTGTTAATTTATATAAAATATGTGTGTTTGGATTAGATGATATGAAATTTTATGTTAATCATGTAGTGAAAACAACATAAATTTATGCATTCTTAACACACAAAAATGAGGTTATATGTGTCATTTTTTACATTAAACACAACAAAAAATTAGAGTACGCATCATTCAACACCAACTTGGAATACGTTACATGTTACGCTTATTCTCTACAAAAAATCTTTTTATATTTATAATTACTTAAAATATATAATTATAATAATTATATAAATTATATTAATATTAATAGTGATATCTACTTTTCCAATAATTTTTCTAATGATTTTATATAAATAAAACATTTTTTAATGAAATAAATATATCTTGGAAAAGTCATTATGTGTTTAAAAATAAAATTCTCTCAAATAAACTAATTTTCATGTCATTATATGAAAAAAATTAAATCTAAAAACATATAGAAATTTAAATTGATAATATAAAATTCATTTTCATTTTTGAAAGTTGAAATTATGTTACGGTTATTTTTTGTATTATTCTAATAACATTATTTTTGTATAAATAGTGAAAAATATAGGATTTTAATTCAAAAATGAATTATAGTCAAATTTATTTATAAGGTTAAATTGTATTTTTATTTTATTTAATAGTTTATTTAGATAATTTTTTATCAATTATTATTATTTAATTCAATTGAATAAATTTCACTCAGAAATTGTGTATAAAAACATAGTAAATATTAGAACTTTTACAATAAAAATCCAAAGTGTTGTCCCTTCAGTGGGATTTATTTTTATTTAATTTGAAAAAATTCTGAAAAATAAATTTATAAAATGTGTTCCCTATTTTTAATCCTCTTAATTTATAAATAATAAAATTTTCATCATTGTTTTTGACCAGAAATATTAGTGAACGTGATTAAAAATTAATTATATTGGGTAAGAGAAAAATTTGGATTACAATGTAATAAACATAAAATTTTAAGACCAAAATTATCTATAAACATTTCATTCACCAATTTTATGGAAATTATTATTCCATGTAATTTACATTTTTTATTTTGGATAGTTTTCATTGAATTATCTAATATAAAAATGTGGGTACACTTAACATTCTTTAGAAAATGCCACGTGTGTCCTTTTCCTTCCATATAAAAGGTCACAAACTATCCCTCTTTTTCGTACATCTCAAACCAATTATATTCATAAAATATATTCAATATAAAATTAAAAATATCACAAAATGTTTCCTAAAAGTCTCCTCTTGTGAATAAATCATTCTAAATAATCCTTTTGGCATAAACTAATAGAAGTTACCCAATTAAGATATAATAACTTCCTTAAAGACCCTTTCTTTATTTTTCATTGTCCACCCCCTAAAATATATTTATTAAATAATTTTATAAAAATACCATTATATTAAATATATATGATGTTTATAGGATTTTTATTTTACCTATAAATACACATATATCCATAAAATGTGTAACAAACATAATATTTATAATTACGATAAATTACCATCTCATTAAATAATGATTGTTAACTTTTACTTTACATCCTCTCATGATATAAATAATGATAGAAACTATATATATTTTAAATATATTATATTTATTTTTTAACATATTTAATCATTTTATGACACATGTCATTTTTTTACTTTTCATATGTTGTAGATACTATAATTTCGTTTGAGGTAGTGTAGACTACCGCCCCTGGAAATGATATGAGTTCTTCACAAACTACGTAGAATATATGAAGGAAGTGATTAGTGAATTTATTTCATATATATGATATAATAATGATAATTTAATAATTATTTATATACATATATTGTATTTTCCTTATTTCAGAAAATATGATAATTAAAATAGAAACAACATTCATGCGTACGTAGGACTTACTGTCTCAATGAATGATGTATCCCATTTCATATTTCTATATTATATTGATTATAATAATAATAATGAAAATTATATAAATACAAGGACCCATAATTAAATATTACAATATCATGAATTAAGTTAATAATTCACAATGAGGATCTTTTCTAGGTTTGACCTTTAGATAATTAGATCATAAATTTTTAAAAAAACTTAAATAATTACATGTAGACACTTCTACTCATTATCCATTTTTTTCACAAAACAAAAACACTTAAAAAAGAAACATGTCTATTTCAATGTTTTTTACAACATGAAATTTCCTTAATCCCTTCTTTTTTTTATTCATCTTTGAAAATTGTGGAAAACATTTAAAAATATGGTCTGAGAATAATAATCTCATTAAGGGATGCATAAACAAGGAAAATTGTTAGTTTTTCAAAACAACATATAATCCTTGAATACATTATCATAAGGAAACACTTTTCACTTTAATGTAGTAGAATAAACACTTCACAGAATATAATCTCATTGCATACCCTTTTTTTTCCAAAATACTACAATAAATCCCATAGAAAATGACATAAATAATATAAATTTATCTTGGGACAAAACATAATTAAATGGAATAACCATACGGTTGATGGTCCACACATATAACTAAATGGAATGGCCATATGGCTTACTTCCATAACCAATGAATTAGAGTTTGTAACTTAACCACCCGTCGTTGGTTTATCATGGAACCACCCATCATTTTGGTTATCACATAACCATATATAAAATTTCCATGTACTATTACCTAATCATAACACATTAAATCTTGAAAATATTTACATTTCACAAATATGAATTAATTTGAAATCATAAGATATAATTTCACGATACTGAAAAACTCAATCAATTTCAAACACCATTTTCAATTCCAAAACACCCAAAAAGGAAATAATGTATTTCATTTCCTTTTAACAAAATTAAGGTATATAGAAGAATCTAATAATGATTACGATGATAGTGAATGCATTTCCACCTCATACTATAAAAGCATTTATTTTTTCCTTTACTAAAATAATTGATAGAAAAAAGATTCCCATTGAAGAAATGTAGAAGTCAAAGTTTTTTATTATACATTATATAATATAAGGAGGTATATATTTTAGAAATATTACTCAATGATAAGATTTTGGAACAAAGTCCATTACCTTATGTCTGACATGTCTCATGTGTTCCTTGTACATTCTAAATAATAAATATAGGATAGTTTCTAATTGATTCCAACCACTTTTTAGGATTATTATTCCATTTATATAACTTATTGCCTTGATCTAACAATTAGTTAATTATTTGATTTTATATTGTATATTTTGTGGATGTTCGTAACATGAGTAAAAAATAAAGTTGGAATAATTACAAATTGTCTATGTGGTAAAAATTACATTATATCCAAATTATATTCATTATTTAGAAATCATATATATAATCTATATCTAGGATATATTTATTTACAAAATTCTATATAATTTTGATATATGAAAAGAAATGCACCGTTCAGGGTGAAGGTAAGTCATACATACGCATGAGTGCTACTTTCATTTCATTATCTTATTTAAAGGAATGAAAAATACATTATAAATAGTTATAATATAATTACATTATAATATCTCTGTTATATAAGTTACACATGTTCATTAATTCTATCCTTTATATGTTCCATCTATATGTACGAGTCATATCTGATTGAGGGGGCTGTAGTCTACATTTCCTCAAATGGAATTGTTTTATATATAAAACATGAAATGTATAAAGGTATGTTATAAATAAGGTTTAAATAATCATAGAGAAAAACAATACGTTATATATCATATATAATTATAGTTCAATCATAATGGCGACCATGAGAGGTGATTGGAGATAGTTGAACAATCATCGTTTCATGAGGAAGTATTTTTCCATCAATAGAAAGAGTATGTTCTATACCCGTTAGACCGAGGTATGTGTAAGTGTAGTTATGATCCTTCTAAAAAACAATATATTATATATAGGATAATTTTGTTGTTATTTAAACAAATAATAAGCATAATATAGGTAGTGGAGAAGGAAAATAAATGAAAAGAATTTGAGAGAAGATGTTACATCTAAGTCGAGTAACAACTTTTATTTGAACTCGAAGGATTTCATGAATTTCATTATACCTCGAGGAAAAAACATAGAAGTAAGATAGGGATGTTGGGAGATTATTTGAGTAGAGTTTGTATGATCTAAGGGTTTTGATATGTGTGAGTAATGGGTTAGAGGTGGTGTTCTTTTATAAAAGGGAGGAGGGGCAATTTAGTAAAGCCTCAAAATATTATATTATTGTAAGCATTATTTTTATTTCAGATGGAAAACAACCAATTTAATTATAATATAAGTTGATATTTGTTTATATCCTCTCAAAAAATTGTGTTAGATAATTTTAGGGCTTAAAAGTGACATTATCTTTTAGCTTTATCCTTTAGTTAACAAATTTAACTATTACCAGGTCCTCTTTTATAGTCATACTATATGGTTAATATATTTACTATGAAATTACAAGAGGCCAAAAAATGGATCTATAGTAACATTTGTAGCAGAATATATTTTATTTTTTCGAATATTAAATTTTTAGGACTATATTATCATTTATTAAAACAGTATTTATTTTAAAAACTCATTTTGTCAATTTATTAACTATTCATATCATGATATTTAAAAAATAAATAAAAAATTGATTCAATATTAAAACAAACATTAATTAAAATATAGTAAGTTATAATCATCTTTAAAATTAATGGGTGGCATATAATGTTTCCAATAAAATAAAGATTAATATTTATAATCTCATTTATTTAAATCATTCATTAATAATGTAATCCCTACATCACTATTGGGTCATAAATAATTTTATTTTTTTGATGTCTAAAACTTATAAATAAAATAAAATGATTTAATAAATCCTTTAAAATTTGTAATTATAATTTATTTTATAAATTATCACTTATAATACCCAATATAAATCTTTTTTACTGAAATATATATGTTTATCTTATATTTTCCATAGAATTAAATTAATTTTTATAAAATATCATTTTCACATTAAAGTGGCTTCTTGGGGTCCCCAAATTGACATAAGGATGGCCATGGTCGGACATGTATAATCATATAGTACTCAGACCCATTTTAGTGTAATTTAATATTATTATAATATTATTTTTACCCTTATTTACCGAATTTTCACTTTAACCATGGTAAATAAAATATTCACGGAAGTTAATAATCATATAGTCTAAAAACGGTACCTATTTACAGAATGTGGACCTTCTAATTCCAAATTTGGAATCGATTTATCCAAATAAGAAACACCGAAGATGCAAAAATTTATTTAGAATTATTTCATGTTGTCAAAACCAAAAACATGTTTTTATGAAGTAAAACTAACAAAATATTGACATTGTTTATGTCTAATTTCAAAGTGAAAATAATTATAATGACCAAAGTTATATTAAAAGGTAAAAGTATATTTCAATAACCCTTTAAAAGCAATTTAATGTTCAAAATAACTACATAAATAATTTATATTAAAAGGTAGTTTGGAATTAACATGCATTATTTTTCACTAATCATTAAAAAAAATGAACATTTGCATAAAAAACCAAAAATTTATCCAAAGTTAATTATGATGTTCTTATTCTAAATAATATGATTATTTATTCAAATAAAAAATTAATATGTGTCAAAAACATGATTTAAAAAGGGTTTACCATCAAAAGGCAGTAAAACAGTCTTTTTAGAAAAATACATCTTTTATCCGAAATAATATTAATTTATTCGTATATCAAATCTAGAAAACATATATGATGAATTTTAAAAATTATATTGAATATATATAATATATGTTTCATTAAATAAAAAACTATATAATGTTATATGAAAACACAATTATTCTCATTTAAATGGGATTTCAGAAAAAAAAAACATCCATTATATTCAAATGGTTTTAATTTCCATTTATTAAAAATTTGGTAATAAATGAATCATGATTTAAACATGTGTAACCCAAATAAAAAAACTCAGTTTAAAAAATTCATTCCTACCATTCCAACTACCATGAATTAACTTCCATTTAAAATAATAATAATATTATTGTATTATTTTTAATATTACTCAATGTAATGTGCAATGTAAGATTTCAGAGAAGATCGTTGTTGCATGTCGAGTACACTATCTCAAAAAGAGTCCCCTTTATCATAAAATTAATGTCTTATTAATATGTATTAATATAAATCAAAAAGTATTATTCTATAAATACCTATGTTGTTATATCCTTCCCCACTTGTGGAAATTGTGTCCTCATAATTTTAAAATTTGGCTTAGAAACATCATTGAAAGTCCTACATCAGAAAAAGAGTCAACAAAACTACCACTTTAAAAGAAATATGGATATGTGAAAAGTTCACCTGAAATAACATATACTAGGATTTTATGAATCAATAGATATGGATGAGAAAACTAACCATTATGTTCTGTTGGATAATGATTGAAAACAAGATTATGAGTTAACAACATGAAAATAAAAAAACATGTGATGGGTTAAATTATATTTGATTCCACAGTAGGAAAAGTAAACAAACAATGTATTTTTATGTTCCATTACATATATTTGAGGAATTATTTTACTAAATAAAAATTTAACACAAGTAATTAAACTTACCATTCATGAAGTGTTTCATCCTTTATTAAATTTATACCACAAACTCATCTTTTCTCCAAATGATGAGTATTCAAGATGACTTGGTCACACTTGAAGTGCTAGAATCAACATATATAGAATCATATAATCCAAAAAATATAAAATATATATATTTCCCATGCTATTATACATTTATCCAAAACCAAAATTGTTAGTTCAAGATCATATAGTCCCCAAAAAATATAATCATTTATAAAAATGAATACTACTCTTATACTCCAAAATTTAACAAAAAATTCCTAAAGGTCAACAAAGACCATTCGTTACAAAAATTTCTTTAAAATTAATCAATATAATCCAAACTATTATATAAATCCATATCATAGATGAATCTTATCATATAGTCTTCCAAAAAATCATAACACTTATCTCTAAATAACATCATCTACTCATAACATCTCTACAAACAATTAATTAACCTAATCACATATTCTCTATGATAGATTAATCATTTCCCTAAATATCATAAATTGAAATATTTTGATAATAGAAACATAGAATATTCCAAAATAAAATTCCACCATTACTACTCAAATGTTATCCTAATGTATTATATTTTATTTAAGAATATGGTGTTCTCAAAAGAGAGAATGTCTTCAAAAATAACCATTATCACTTAATTACTAAATCATTTTCATATACTAAGGAAATGAATTTGATAAAAAATATGTTTCCAAAATAAAATTACGATTGATACATAATATCATTTAATGAAAATGAATAAGTATTACTAACCAGAGACTTTATGTAGGCCAACTGTAAGAGATTCGCCCTTGTCACCCTTCAGTTGTGTGTTCGATTCTCATGGCCTTGCCGAACACAAAGGGTTTTCATTTTTATATAAATCAAAAATTACCCTAACATGTTTTTATCTCAATGGATGTATTATACCTATCATGTTCATCAAAACTAATTAAGACCTCAACATTGTCATTTTTTTAATTCACCTCCATTTTATAAAATAAATTTATTCCCAATAGAAAGCACATCAATCCTTGATCATGTTGTCCACATGGTTTCATCGTCATATTGTTCATATAGCTAAAAGGTCCATGCATTCTAAAAATGTTTTATAGATTCATAAAAATCATTTTCTTCCATCATCCACACACACACCTTGTATAAAATGGGTCATATGGGTGTTCTCATTAAAATATTTTCGAAAAATAATCATGTATGGCACATAATATCAAAACATCTTATAGAACATTACTCTTATAAAACAATATGACTGAGTATGAGATGATACATTCAATCAATGTTCCTATAAAAATACCATATGTATGTTATGATAAACTATTTTTCAAAATAAAATATAAATAGGTAGCCCAAGGTTCTCCTTCTTTATCACCTTTTTTGAAATCATAATATGATTCAGAATATTGGGATAAGGTAAAATATTTTAAAATTAATTGGTAAAATTTACCTTTCTTGAAAATATTTGAATATTGAGAAAATTATTTTTTTATAAATATAGAAAATGATCCACGATGGTGTAGAGGTATAGTGGAGGTGTTTGATATCTAAAACAACTACTTTCGAGTGAATTCAATGCATGAAAAAGTTTCAGAATCATCCAAACATGACATTGTAATAATTATTGCAAGCATGTCATCCGGAGTAG
This sequence comes from Viscum album, assembly GCA_963277665.1. Lineage (NCBI taxonomy): Eukaryota > Viridiplantae > Streptophyta > Magnoliopsida > Santalales > Viscaceae > Viscum > Viscum album. Next base: position 2,127,487,923 of record OY728140.1, read on the forward strand.
ATAGGGTTGTTGTCTGAGATCCTCCTATGTCCATTTATAACCTTCCTTCCTTGATCGAAAAAATGTTACAAAACAAGGATTTATCTAGAATAATATACATAGGGACTAGCCATCTATTTAATGGAACTCCTAACCCCTAAAGTTGTCTAAATAATTCCTCTGATACAAACTATTTGGACCCAGACATAATCCTTATATAATCTTGTATTATGTTAATAATTCACATTGAGTATCTTTTTAGGTTTATATCATTAGATAAATAGGTCAAAACTTATACATTACATCTTTTATAATTACAAGATGACACTTCAAATATGTATCCATTTTTTTATAAAACAAGAAACTCTTAAAAAACATGTCTAGTTCCATGTTTTAGATTGCATGGATTTTCCATGATAACATCATTGACCGTATTCATCATTATATCCCGTGAAAAACATTTCAAAAATGTGATGAGAATAAAAATCTTAGTAAGGGGTACATAAAGAAGAAAAGTTGTTAGTTTTTCAAAACAACATGTATTCTATAAATAGTTTTTAATAAGTTAATATGTTTCACATTAATGAAGTATCCTAAACAAATTATTGAATATAAACTCATTTAATACACTTTTGTAACAAATTTATTACTATAAATCCTATATAAAACAACTTATAACATAAAAAGTATACATGGGTCTTAAAAATACTTAAATAGAATAACCATACAGTCAACTTCCAGGCATAACACTAAATGGAATATCTATATCGTCGACTTCCATACCCAATGCATTGGATGTTATAATGTAACCACCCATCATTATTTTATCAAAGAACCAACCGTCATTTGGTTTATCATGTAACCCCTCTTCAAATGTCCAAGTACCATTACATAATCATAAAACATAAAATATTGAAAATATCAAAATTTCAATAATAAGATTTATTTTTCAAACATAAGATATCTTTTCAAGATATTGAAATACTCAATACATTTCAAAAACCATTTTCAATACCAAAACACCAAAAAATGTAATAAGGGAATTATTTTTTCTTTTAAAAACATTAAGTCTTATAGAGAAAACCAAATAACGATTACGACGGCGGAGAGGTCATTGTCGTCGCATACGATAAAAAATCCTTTTTCCATTTAGTAAAACACTTCATATAAATATCATTCCCATTAAATTAAAGTTAATGTAAAAGGGTTTTATTAGAAACTGTATCAAATAAGGTGGTATATATTATCAAAATATTCCTCTATGAAAAAAGATTGAGACAAAGTCCCTTACCCCGTGTCCGACTTGTCTCATTTGTTTCATGTTCATATTGAATAATATACATTGGTTAATTATTAAATTATTAGAAACAAATTTCAAGTTTATTATTCCTTTTATATCACTTATTAAATTTCTATAACAATTATTCAATTATTTTTGTTCTAATCAGACATTTTGTGGATGTTCGAAACTTGATATAAAAATGAACTTATTATAATTACAAATTTTCCAAGTGGTCAAAATTCCATTATATATAGAATGATATTACTTATTTTTATATCATATATATAATAAATATACAGTAAATATTTATTTATAATAGTTCATAGTATATGGATATAATAAATGAAATTCACCGTTCATGGAGACGGTAAGGCATACGTAACCATGAACGCTGCATTCATTTCCTCTTCTTATTTAAAGGATTGAAAAATGAATGATACATAGGTATATTATAACTTAATTATAATATATATGTTATATTTGTTATATAAGTTCATTTATTACACCTTTTATATGTTTTATGTATATGAACGAGTCATATCACATTGAGGGGACAGTAGTTCTCACTTCTTCAAATGAATTTATCATTTATATATATGACATGAAAAGCATAATGGTATGTTATATAAGATAATTATAGAAGCATAGAGATAAAATAAAACTTATATATATCATATATAATTATATTTCCATCCTAATATCCCCCATGATATATGGTATAAAAAGATTGAACAATCATCATTCCAAGAGGTAGTAGTTCGACGTCCACATAAATAGTATATTCTATATCCATTAGACAGAGGTGTGTGTATGTGTAGTTTCAATACTTCTCATAACAAAAACCTCATATATTGGGTATACTAGATTTTTTTTAATATAAACAATGAATAAAAATATCATATGGAGTGAAGAATGTAAATAATATAAAAGAACTTGATATAAGACATTACCTTTAAATCGGGTTACACCCTATGGTTTGACGCAAAATGATTTCATGAATTTACTTATGCCTAGGAGAATTAATCTAGAAGAATGATAGGGATTTTCATATATTATTAAATCAGTGTTTAGAAATTACAAGGGGCATTATAGGTGTGAGTAAGCGGTTATAGGTGATGTCCTTTTATAAGAGGGAGGACGGGCATTTTGGGAATGTTTGAAAATATTATTTTACTATAAACCTAATTCTGATTTCAAAAAGTTCCCAACTCGATTAATTAGACTATAAGGTGTGCCATGTTATAAATCCTTTCATACAATAGGTTTTATATATGTTTAAGGCATAAAATTTACCATATCATTTAACAAAAACTATTAGTTAACAAATTTAACTTTTTCCATGTCCTCTTGTATAATCTCACTATATGTTTAGTATTCTTACTATTAAAACCAAGAAACAAAAAAATAGATCATTAATGAAATTTTTTACATCATATATTTCAGTTTGAGAGTCTTTAATTTTTACAAGTCTTTCATCCTTTAATAAAATAGTCATTATTGTAAAAATTTATTTATGTCAATTTGTAAACTATTAATCTCAATACGTTTAGAAAATCTATAACAACATTATTATTTCAAAAAACATACATTAATTCAAATATCTCAATTTATAATAATTAATAAAAATTTTGGATGGAAGAAAAATATTCAAAATAAATTTATTTTAATATTTTTAATCTCATTTATTTAAATCATTCATTAATAAGGTAATCAATACATCACCATTGTGTCCTAAATAATTTTACATATTTCAGGTCTAAAAATTATAAATAAAATAAAATGATGTAAAAAATAATTTCATATTTCTAATGAATATTTATAGTGGAAAATATATCATATATAACCACATATAATTTTTTTTTACTAAATGATATATGTTTATGTTACATTTTCCTTAACTTTTTAAATTATTTTTTATAAAAATGTATTTTTCACATAAAAGTGGCTTCATGGGGTCTCAAAATAGACCCACGGATTCCCATGGTCGAACATTTATCATTTAGTAGGGTTAGGACATGTTTTAGGGTAATTTAATATTATTAAAATATTATTTTTACCCTTATTTACCAGACTTATCATTTAACCATGGTAAATAAAATATTTACTGAAGTTACTATTCATATTATCATAAAATAAAGGTACCAATTTACAAAAAATTTATCTATTTATTCCCAATATAGAATCCATTTTTTCAAATTCAAATCACATATGTGGCAGAAATTAGTATAAAATTAATTTTCGTTGTCAAAACAAAAAAGCTTGTTTTTCGGAATTTAAAACTACTAAGCGATTGATAAGTGTTTATGTCCAATTTCAAAGTAAAATTCCTTATAATTATAAAAATTGGATTAAAATTTAAATACATAATCCAATTAAAAATTAAAACCAATTGAATTTATAATATAGATATATAAATAAATTAGATTAAAAGCCAGTTTTGAATTAAAATGCTGTATTTTTCACTATTTATTAACAAAATGAACTTTAGCAGAAATATACCAAAATTTTAACCAAGTAATTTTTTATGTTTCTCTCTATATAAAGTGTTTATTTTTTCAAATAAAAAATATAGATCTGTCAAAACTAGATTTAAAAAAAGTTCGACATCAAGAGACGGTAAAAGTTTTTTTAAAGTGCATATTTTATCTAGAAAAAATTATTTATTCTTATATCCTATATAGAAAAAATATAAGATAAATATAAAAAATTACATTGAATATATATCATATATTTTTCATTAAATAAAAATAAAAAATGATTGATATGAATTCACAAATTTTCTCTTTTAAATAGGTTTTAGAAAAATAGATCCATCATATTCAAAAGGTTTTAATTTCCATTTATAATAAATATTTTTATCAATTAATAATCATTTAAACATGTGTAAACCATATTTAAAAATTCATTGTATACTATTCATTCCCTCCATTTCAATGGCTAAAATAATAATAATATTATTATATTATTTTTCCGTATAACTTAATGTTGTGTGTAATGAAAGATTTTAGAGAAGCTCGTTGTTGCGTGTAGAGTATACTGTCTGAAAAAGCATCTCCTTTAACTTAAAATTAATATCTTGTTCATAAGTATTAATATAAATAAATAATTATTATTCTATAAATACCAGGTTGGATATAATAAATAATATTTACATCATTTTTTATAATCTATAATCATTATATAATAAAAAGAACAATAGTTATATCATATTAAGGAACATGCAAAAACAAGGAAGATATTACAAGTTGTGAAAGATTATTATTGGATTCTTTACATGGGGGTAATGTAAGGTCCATAAAATACCACATATCATATTAGATATAATAATATGTTATTTAAAAACATGTATAATAAATTTATATTTAGTATACAAGTGGTTTTTATGACTATGAAGAGAGTCAATATGTAAGATAACGTGATTACATATCAATTTTTATTTCTGTGAGATACATTCTTTATTCACCACCCATTCCATTTGTGTAGATTTTATACATCCCATGCTTGTATTAAATGATTATTATGATTTAATTTGTGGGAGTTTTTAAATACATAATATTTTCATTATTTTATAGGGTTTTTATTTCAATGGTTACTAAATCAGAAAAAAAAATTCCTCAATTTTATTTCATTACGACTCATGTTTTGTTATGATACGAAATAATTTTTGGGGTTGAATATAATTCCCTTTTACATTTTATTGAATTAATGAACAATATTTATTTATATTTTGTTCATCAAGAAAATTAATTTTCTTACATGGTGATTATGATCTCATGTTACCATATGATAAGAGATTATTAAATCAAACTAATTAGTTTGGATTATTTATTTTTTATGAAATATTATGATCCATCTCTAATGAAAATTCAATAATTTTATTCTAATTTTTTTATACAGAATATAATTATGTATTAGTACCATTTTATAATTATTTGTTTTGTATGATATATAATAAATGTTTTTTAAGAAAGCCTGACTTTAACATATATTATTTCGAAAGTCAATGTTATTTAAATACCATGTATTATAAAAAAGTTTCCCAAGAATATTATCTAATTACCCTATAATATTTAAAATACATTTTCCATTTTTATTAATAAATTTTTAATAGAATCGTCATTCCACATCACAATAAGGATTTTTTATAAACTTTTTCTTTGCAAAAGGAATTTTCACAATACCTCATAAGTTATGTATGTATTTCCACACTATAATTTTATAAATAATAAATATGATGTTTAAAAGGATAATTTTTATGATAAAATGTTTAAAAAATAATTAAAAATAAATTTCTTTCAAAAAAATTTAATATTTTTTCAAATTATTTTTCAAGGATGGTATTTTTCCTAAAAAAAATAAGAATCTTTTATATGCATTTAAGTAAAATTGTTTAAAAAATATTTTCACGATTCATTTTTAATATTTCAAGGAAAATTTATTTTAAAATTTTTTCCAAATTCTTCTATATGGATTCATGGATTAAAATAAGTTTTTTTAATATTATTTTAAATTCTTTCATGGAAAATAATTTTCAACATTTTATTCAAGGATGTTTCAAATGTTTTCCTTAAAATATGTTTTCAATATTTTATCAAGCTTCTTTTATAAGATTCCACTGAAATTTGTTTTCAAAAATATTTTTATCCGTATTTAATAGTTTTCAAGGAATCTTATTTTCACTATTTTTAATATTATTTTATATGATCACCAAGAAATTTGATTTTAGAAATATTTCATTCTCTCATTATATGTTTCCATGAAAAGGGATTCCAAAAGGTTTTCAAATCATTCTTTATAAGAATTTAAGTTTATTTTCAAAAACAATGGATGTTATTTTTTTATGTTTTAAAGAGTATTTTTAAAATAATAATTAATAATTTCCTCAATAATGGTTTTAAAAATATATTTCAATGTAATTTCACATCTTATATTACATCCTTTAATGTTACTCATTCCCTTCTATGAAATATTACAAAAGTTCCACTCATATTATTTAATATATAGTTAATTTTTTGTTTGAATGATTTTTATAAAACCCGTTTACATTTCTTGGTTATATGATTTTAAAATCCAATTCTTTTCATTAGTTATTATTATCATGAAATGATTGTGAAACCTAAATTTTTTTCACATGTTATGATATGATTACATATTTAATTTACCAATTTACATTCATGGGGTATGAAATGATTTTTTATTGTTTTTAGAACATGTACGATTGATTTATTTTTTATATGTGTGGGGAATATATCTCCCTCCAAACCAAGAGGTAAATCTTTATATCACATGAGATATATTGTGATAGAATTGGGAGAGAACCTTGACTACTTAGATGGAAAGGGGAGTAAACCTTGAGTACAAGAAGGTTTAAGGAGTAAAATCATGGTACTATGATGGCCATGGGGTTGAACCATTACTAATAAGATGGTTTGTGGATTAAAATAGTTATACTAAGATGTTGATGGAAAAAACCTTTTGGATACATTGGAAATTATATTATATAATTATGTGTTTTCCCAAATTCTGTGTTTTATTCCTATGTTATGATTTCGTGGTTCATGTTCTTTATTCTTATATGATTCATGCATAATGAACATACATTATTTATTCTAATATTTGTGAATATACACATTTCTATTAAAGGTTTGATATTTTATAATCATGATCATATACTTATTCCCATATGATCATGGGAATTATTATATATCTCACTTGTTTACCCTTACTAGGCATTTGATCTCTACCCCTTTTTATGTTTCCTTCCCCTGGTTATGAATACATGTATTATTTTTTCTGTTTATAAGAAGGGTGATAGTCAATAAGAACCTAGTGGGTGATAATATAGCTCATTTATTTACCAGTGTTTTTGTTTTCATGTTTCCATGGGATATAGACCAATTATGTTTTTTTCATTATAATTTTATATAATGTTATAATTATTCAACAAAATTTATGTGATTTTAATGTATGTAATTGGATGGATTCTATAATTCTGGTACAACTCAACCAACAAAATGAATGTATGAGTAAAACTCTATAGGAAACCACCAACGACCACTAAAACAATATGCAATCAACAACGTATGTAATATAATAATTTAATAAATATAATACATAATTAAAAAATTATCAAAATATTAAATTATTATTTATTTATCCACATAAAGCGCTAGGTTCTCTATGACACATGATCATCAATACCTAATTCAACCAATGTCACAATCTAAGTAATTTCACATTATCAATTCATAATTCATTAAAGTAAATAGATTTTATTGACAATTTAATTTGAATATATTATGAGGTTAATTGTAACCATAGTCCAATGCCAACTATTTGGGTCTAGATAATCAATCATAGGAAACCATGGGGTTTGAAAGAATCAAACCATGTCCCACACATATTAATCACGACCTGTTTCAGATGCTGCTTACGATGTCCCACAGACATGGTATTTGGATGTATTAGACCATTTCCAATACACTTTTATTAGTATGGGATCTGGAAATAGAGGAATATGTCCAATACACATGTGCTCTATAAGGAAATTCCCATTTTCTATACTCATTCATTAAAAAATTATATATATATATATATATATATATATATATATCACACACAAACACACACACACATATATATACATCACCAATATCCAAAAAGAAATAAAAATGACACATCAATCAATATTATTCAACATTAATCCTCATATCAATATAATTTTTGTTAATTAATATGAAAATTAATTTATCACTCACATTCCATTAGTTAATTATACACTTAACATTTCTCATCCATTATATTAATTAATTTAATATATATATTAAAACCATTTTTATAATCATAATAACTCATAATTAATATGATGACTGATTTTTCTAATTTAAATACATAAAACCTTCTAATTAATTCACTGAAATAATTATTCCACTCATAACACCATAATTTTACAATTAATTCTATAACTAATTATCTTAATATATAACATCAGTTTTACAAAATTAATTCTTCAATAATTTATTCCCAAATCATATAATTTTACAGTTCTATCAGTAATTAATTCACAAAATTATTTAATTTAACCAAGAATATATATTTCAAAATAACCATAGAAATTATAAAATGTTCATATATTTAATAAAAATAATGTCAATTGGATTTGATTATAAGACCAAAAACATCTGTTTTTTTATGAAGGATCACTCAAGGAAAATATCTAAAATTGAGAACCACAATGATATATATCTAGATCAAAAATAAAATCCTAAATAATAAAAAATCAATTCCGGCTTTATTATATCTTTCTAACTAACCATATTCTATGATCTAGATTCACCAAATCATGATCTAGATCTAGCTAAAATAAAAGAAAACTACTACTTGTAGAAATAGAGCAGAATTAAATATTAATGTGAAATCAAAAAGATATGATAAACTTATTGGGAAAGATTATTATCATAGATCTGTGATTCTAATTTCAAGGACTATTGTTTGGATGGACTTGGAATCAATAAAAAATATTATAATCTATTGAAAATTATTGGGTTCTATGTTTGGGTTGCAATGGGAGAGTTTCAGGTGTTTGGGGGAATAAAATACTAATTTTTAGGCCACATTTAAAATTATTTATTGTTTTTTGGAAAGGGGGGAATGATTATCTCTAATTGAATGCCAACCATGCCCCTAATTTGAACTGATTATCTTTTGGGTGAACTAATTGAGAAACGGTGTGCTAGATGTTCAAGACTATAATGTCAAGGGTTGCGTAGTTTAATTTGTTGGTTTTCATGTTTTTCTCTAATGATGAACCAACGATGAATAACCCATATTTATTCCATTTTTATTAATTTTCATCCAATCACACCCCAATGTAAAACCCAAACAAAAAACACTCAAATGATGGTAAAAGAGAACTTGAATTCAATCATGATTTAACTCCAGAAAAGGTTAATATCGTACAATCTACCCACACTATAACAGATCATCACTGGGGTTTACTACGAAGCTTCTCTATGATTATAAACGAAAAATATTGGTCCACTAATCCCACATATCTTCTTTTTAATCACATGTTTCTTCTAGCACACATCCATTTTTACATAATACATAAACTATCCACATTGTCTTTTCCCACAACAATTTCTCACTATGATCCAACATGCCAATCAGATTTTCCAAAAAGGTCACATCTATATCAATGTCAAACTCATCAAAATATAAATCTTTAGAAGTTTTTGGGTGATACATTTTTAGTTTTTATACATGGAATATAGCATGCAAATCATTTTATTTCTATTGAAGATCCAAATGCTACACCAACTACTCGATTATATTCACAACATAAAATGGTATGATAAACCTAGTTTCCAACATTCTATGTCTCTAAATCATGCAGTGACGCATCCTAGGAAACATAGAATGGAATACTTTTTCATGCTATGTAAACTCTATAGTTCATCACCATATGTCTTCACTCTACATATGCATAATTTGATATGAATCCCTACATTTTCATATTATCTAAACCTTCTCTGATGTCTTCAATAAAATACTCGGTCCCGATAACTCAGACTCACCAGCCCCCATCTAGGATAGAACTATTATACATGGATTACCATTAAGTACTTTGTATTGTTACATAAATATATTTTCATGATATAAATTATAATAGGGAAATTATACTAAATCGAAATGATTCTCCCAACACACACCGATTAAATTAACACATGGCTATATCATATCCTCATGAACATGTATGGTACACTCTGAATTCCTTCTCTTTTGTTCAGTGATAGTCTATACTCCACAATATTTGTATACCACGTGCCTTCTACAAGACCAACCAGAAGCGTTAAGTAAATCATGAGTCATGCTATTAGACTATATTCTTTGGTACCATGTGAAGATGGACTATATCTCAATGATACATTTCTACCAAATAGTATTCTATGAAGGTTTCAAGTATATGTATGAAATTAACTATGTTGTTCAACTGATACACAATAACCCAAATAGTCTCATTCCTATTTGTTGTATTCAATATGCCCATCAGGAAATTAATTGTCACATTATCCCATTTCTATTTTGGAATAGTCAATTATTACAGAAAATTAACAAGTTGTTGATGTTATACCTTCACTTACGAGAGGTTTTACATCATTCCATACACCATGAAATCTCTATTTTTTTTCATTTCTACAAAATACTTCATACTTGGTAATGGTATGTTATTGTGACAACTGGATGTGACACACACATTGTGGAATAAAATTCCAATATCATATCTTCTTGCATTCTCATTGGAAGAACAACTCAATTCGTGACCTAGATGATCTCATTCTAATACATGATTTAGTCTAAAGGTATCTCCCCACAATCATGTCTATTCATCAATGTAAAACATTATGGATCCTCATACTAACTTTTATTATCCTTTCCCAATAGTTTATAATCCACTAAAATCGATATGAGATCCATCTCCTCATGACTCTATCAAACCACAATGCACATCTCAACCATTAATGTCATCATATTCCACTGACCACTAGACACTTGAACAACTTGAGTTTGTGTTTTCCTTCTCAAATCATATATAACATTTTTCACCTTTATGGGAATATATTCTAGCTGTAAATAAAATGACTACGTATACCCCACCAATCTCCTATAACAATGATTCAAAACCCTATGTGAAAATATGTATTTCATTATATTATGGTATGAATGAAATATAAAATTATCTCCTAATAAATAATGATTCCATCATTTCAAATCCTAATACACTAATTAATGCTTGGGGTCATTGGTAGGGTAGTTAGATTCATATAGCCTCAACTACTGGACCCATAGGTTTCGAATCAATCTCACTACATCAACACTGCTCCCATTATAATACCCAAAGAATAATAATAAACTAGATACTCCTCACCTACCTTAGGTAAGATCATTATCAGTGCCAATTCCAAATTCTTATTCAACTCATGTATGGCATTTTCATAAGATTCAAACAATTCAAATTTATCACATTTCTATTCGAGACCAAAAGTAGCACTTCCAATAGATAAAATTCCTCAATGAATCCCTAATAATATCATGATATCCACAAAAAGATATAAACAATAAGTATATTATTAGGATTATCCCATGAAACCACTACCGAAATCTTCTCTGGATCAATAGACACACCTAACTTTTAGATGATGTTTCCTATGATGTGTACATGATCAATCCAAAATAGGCACATTGATGGATCAGTGTATAACTTATTCTCTCCTAATTTACTCATGATGATGTAAAATTGTTGAATATGATCTTCATGATACTTGGAGTACACTATCATGTCGTCCAGAAACACCATCACAAGAAAATAAAATTGTATATGGAATATTCTATTCCACAAGTCAATAAATATTGTTCATGTATTCCTCAACCAAAATATCATTACAATGAAATCCTAATGTTCATACCTTCTTCTAATAGAATTACTCGGTATAACAGGATTCTAAAATCTAATATTGTGATATCCTGATCCCATATTGATATTTGACAACCTAGAATATCATCTTAACTATTCAATGACAGTATCCATACATATAAGAGGACATTGATTCTTCACAATCATTCAATTCAGATTTTTGTAATCAAAAGTCTTGGGAAAACCCCCATTATCCATATTTGGAAACAACATATGTGATACCTATGGTGATCTTCTCAGATGGATAAATCCATTATCCTCCAACCCCTCCATCTGACTCTTAATCTCTTGATGCTCTGTCAGTGCCATATTGTAATATGCTATTGATATTGGATCTTCCCCTAGAATGATCTCAATAGTTAATTATACATTCCTCTAAGGTAGTAACCTTTAGGGTTATATAAGAATTACATTCAAAAATAGCTAAACTATATGTGAGATGACATATTTCTTAACCACTCTATCATCTAAAAAAATATTAGCAACCCTGCCTTTGAGATAGTAATGTTATTGAGTTATTTTCCTCTCTCAGATCAGCTACATTACCAATCCCCACTATGAAGGTAATTTTCACCCATATGAGATGTTAATGACACTCTCCTATTGTAATAATAAATATGGGCCTATTATGAGACTGTCTAATCCATGCACATAATTAGGTCAAAGAAAGACATGTAAATAATATAGATATCCTAGAGAAATTGATTCTTCCTGATCTCAAGAAAAAATACCTATCACATACATATGTCTCTATACTGCACTCCCAATGTTGTATCTTTATTCATTATCCCCCCTAAAAAACTCGATATCTAGGCCAAAATCATTAACATGTTTCATATATATGATGTAATGATATTTATCATCATCAAATAAATCACTAGATAAAGTAGATTCAATATGAATACGTCCTTTAATTGTCGACGGTCAAACCATGCAATTCACAAATTTAGTCCTCAATATAAGTAGTTGTATTTCCCCACCTCATTGATATATTGTTTGAATCCCCTTAGTCTCACCACACATTGAAATGATCATTCATTCCCATTAGAATCACATACAATAACTCTACCTCTTCGTCCAGTACAACTCTAGGTTCAATACTAATATGGTGTACTAGATCCCCATCCTACATCATTATTTAGTCTATATCATCCATTACTAAAAACCTATCATGGGTGCTTATAGAACCTCTATTAAAGTTACATCATGCAAAATACTCAACATTCCACTATTGGTCAGGGACAATTTATTTGGGATGTTTCTTGTCTTACCATTCTTGTTAAAAAATACACAGGTAAGGTCTTGTACAAATGATCCCCCTGCCATTGTATTATACATCCTACAACTCTAGTTAACATTTTCATGGTGATCCCTTATCTTAATGAATTATATCTACCTAGAAATGAATATGGAACCATTTATCCTTCCATATATGTTTCCCTAAAGTTGTCAAGAGCTATGCCAGACTGACCATGAACATCAAAAATATTCTTTAACCAAAAAATGCTACCTTTGGACATAATCTCAGACTTATGACTTTACCAAAATCCTATCTACATAACCATCTCATACACTTCCAACACTGGAGAAAAGCATTTAATATTATTGAAGCTTCATGAATAATCCATCAAATACATGCTCTCCTGAGTCAATATCATGAAAATTAATGCTTTATCTTGTATTAGATTTTCTGGGTATATTTTTTCCTAGTACAATTACTAATTTCGATTCATTACATGCCAGCATCCTAGCTAGTCCATTCATAAATTACCCAAAAGTTCTTTAAAGATCCCAATATAATAAAACTGGACAATATGAACATTTTATCAGCTAGAGTATCCATGATTTCTTGTATCGTCTTAATGGGTTCAACCTAGAACACTTCTACCTTGGGTCCACCCTCCCCTGTAAATTATAGAAGGTGCTGCAACAAAAACTCACTTTTCAGGTCATACATGTTATCCTCAACCAACCCTAAACATTCTTCCACAAATTCTAGGAAGAGAGTAAATATTTCATCGAAATGATCCCCTACATCCTCACTCGGTATCATTAGTGGCTTTGGTTTTACCACTAGATGATCATCCACTACCATGTACTTTGGTTGTCCTCTAAAAAATCTTCATCATCGAGGAATAACTATACTATGAAAAACAAGATCCACATGAATCAATTTAAATTCTTTACAAACTTATATGAAAGGAAATATCAAAACGAGTCATGAAAATTCTTTTTTCCATGCCTCACAAGACTCTAAAAATGAAGGTGATATCAAAACCCTAACCCATCCTACACCTAGTTATTGGTTAATAATGGTAAACACGTCCCCATTATTAAAATTCCATTATACACCTATTTATTCACATTTTTCTCATTTTACCATTCCAAACATCAAATTAGGCACTATTTCCAATACAATTTCACATTTATGGAAAAACATTCATGTTTAACAGCTTACACATAACATGTTTTCTGTGTGCTCCTAACATGTGCATGTTAGAATAACATTGACTGCCTAGAAAAATTCATGTAAACACAATAATCATTCCATAATGATATGTAAGAAAAACAGTAATCACATCAAACCACACATGTGTCACCCAAGGGGAAATAATATTAAATTATTACAACAAATAGTAATATAAATAATTCCCACACTTTGTACATAGGCTCCTCTTTTAACTTTGGCATAGCTACTCCCATGAATTAGCTCATAAATAAAGCCTAAAGTTTCCTAGTCCCTTGAATACATTTCCAAAATAGTAAGAAAAATTGAAAAAGAAATGAAAATTCATTTGATACAAAATTTTATCAATATTTCCTGGGTTTCACGGACCGTTTCCCCGAGATAGTTCTCTATATGACCTTAAGCCCGCCTCCCCGTATGCCAAAGTCTTCCGAATTGTAGTGAGGGTATGATAAGTCAGTCTTGGGGAGACTATAACCTATATTTTAAAATTAATACACTAGTGGAAATAAGTACAAAATATAAGAATCATATATAACAAATTACCATACTAAAATTACATTTTAATCAAAGAAGAAAATAGCATATCCAACTAAAGAAGATGAAATTTTATGTTAATGTACATATAAATAATCTAAAATTAAAGATAAAAATAATTTCATAAATGAATCCTAATAGTTTCAAAAACCACATTTATGTCCCTCATCCAAGTATTATCCCCAATCCACAATCTAACTAAGGTCCATTTCCCTTAACATGTCCATCAAACATAAAATCTATATGGGTACTGATCCTAAATCTGGAGTCGAGTGTGAGTGCATTTTAGTTGGCCACTACCAAGGGTGTCTAAATCAATATCCTATCAAGAGTTTATGAAGTTATATTATTAAATAAATATAATTTATTATTAAACAGTTATCACGTTATTAAGTTATTCTTTATTTCACCACTTAAACACCCAGGATCCTAAGGAAACCCTAATCTCAATAACTACTTGGGCCAATGATGGAGTCTAAACCATGTCACATTATCAATTCACAATGCATTAACCCAATGGGATTTTATTATTCATTTAATTTCAATTAATAATATAGATAATATGAACTATAGTCCATCACCAAATATTTGGGTCTAGACCTTCAAGAATAGGACCTCATAGTGTTTTTGAAGCAACAAACTATGTAAACTACATTTTTATCGTCATTGGCATCAGATATAGAAGAACATGTCCCAAAAATGTGTTCTTTGGAAGCATCAGATCATGTACCACACTTTTTACCACTATGGGATCCAAAAGCATTAGATCATGTCCACACACGAATGTGCATTGGATTTAGTAGTCCATTTTCCACACACATTCATCAAAACAATTTAAATATATAAAACACACATAGAGACACACACACACACACATATATAATTATCACCAATATTAGGAAATAAATAATTACGTCACAAAAATCTTGATTTATAAATATTAATCCTCTTATCATAATAATTCACATTAATTAATATGAAAATTAATTCATCACCCTCATACCATTAATTAATTTTATAATTAATTAATAACATTTATTTAACTAGTTAAATAATTAATTAATTAAATCCATTTCAAAATTCTCAATAACTCATGATTTCTTCTACGATTAATTGTCTAATTCAAAAAAATAGTACAACATAATTAATTAACATAATAATTATTTAAATAATAAAATCATTATTCCCTAATTAATTCTGTAATTAATTATAGAAATCTATAACATCAATATCAGATAATTAATTCTAAAATTAATTATTCCCAAAACCCACAATTATATAACTCTATCAGAAATTAATTTTCCCAAATTAAGTAATTTAATCAAGAGCTTCAATTTCCAAACAACTCTAGTAAAGAAAAAATTTTCAATAACAAAATCAAATTCAATACTATGTTATTTGAATATTAGATGTTATATCTAATGTTCTTGATGAATGATCGCTCAATGAAAATTCCTAAAAATGAGCAACACAATGATGTAAATAAATAACAAAATCCATAATCCCAAATATATATTTTACAATTAAGTATTTATTAAAAAAATAAATAGATCCAAAATAATAGATCACTATTTATGAAATCTATATCCCAATATAGAAAAATAAAAGATAACAACCAAAAAATGAAATTGAGGAAAATGGATGATGGACATGAATGCAATAGCATAGGATCCACATACCAAGAGTGGTTTGGTTCATCAATGTTGGTTTCAAATCACAATGAACGGAGGTCAAATATCTGATGAATCAATTCTAAAATCTTTGGAACAATACAAAATTATAAGGGTCTGATATTAGGTCTAAATGGGGGAGTTTCGAGGGTTTGGGGGATTAAAAACTAATTTTGGGTTCACATTAAAAATGATGCATGGTTTCCTTGAAAGCTGCACATAGTTTTCTGTAATCAGGCACCAACCGTACACCCAATATATTTACGGGGATGTTTTTGCAGGGATCATGGATTGATATAACATTCAACTTCCATTTGACCCCCCCAACTATCCAGGGTTCTAGGATTTATTTGGTTGTGGTTCATTGATTTTTATAACCATGTTCCAACCATGCATGATCCCCTTTTATTCCATTATTCTTAGTTTTCACAGAAATACATCGCAAATTACAAAAAAATAAATGTAATCAATTGGGGAGAAAATATAACCAGATTATAGGCCTAAGTCATCTCCAAAAGAGTTTGGGATGTAAAAGATAACTCCACTTAAAAATAAGGTTCTTGTATAATAAAATAGTATCATAAATAATATGGATCAAAATAACTCATTGTAGGTGTATTTTATATCCACTACATGAGAAATGTTGTTAATTTTTAATATTAATACTCTGAAATACCTATTTCTAAGAAATGGGGAATGGAGACCCACATATGAAATTTTATAAAGAAAAATGTATACAGTAATGAATTCTTCTGACATTTGAAGTTAGTTCTAAATCTAAAATAAATAAATGTGGGAATGTATGGTGATATAGAAAAAAAGGATTATTTATTATGAATTCAAATAGTTTTTTATTTTCACCAGTTCATTAGAAATAGGATAATTAAATTTTTTAATAGTAGTGCAACCAATATTATTGAAGATAATGTATTGAATAACTATAGAGGCACAATTTGGGATATAATATATTGATAATATGATCCTGAAAATAATATAATTATAATTCCAAAATAATTAATGAGTTTGGTGGATAATGTATATTCATAGGGTTAAGCAGGAGAAGGAAATATTATTTATGAAAGTCATATTATGCCTCATAAGAGGAATAATAAAAATATATATTGATTTATAAAAAAAAATATTAAGGAAAAATATTCTCCAATATATATTTTAATGGTGATAATTTTTTATCATACTACAATACTATAAATGATAGACCATATATTATTTGGTGATGTTTCTAATGGTTTATCAAGGAAACGATCAATTAATATAGATTAAGATCAAAATGATAAAAAAAATTAAATGATAAATTTTAATGTTGTTGAATCATCTTTATGTGATTACAAACTGAAAAATATAAAAAAAATAAATGTACTAAGAAAATTGATCCTAATTATTTCAACAATTAACTGTACAAGAGACACTCAAATAGATGGTATTCATGGTAAAGAGACATTTTAATATTTTCTTACATCATTTAATCAAAATATTCATATCCTATAATATTTATTTTGGATTTCATATTTATTAATTGGGTGTTAAATATTATTTTTTGAATGTTGTACATTATGAGAATGTTTATGTTGAATGGTTGTTTTCTTTTCGAATGGTATTTTATAGAAAAAAGAATGATAATTATAAATATAAATTTATGATATGACAGAAGAAAATTATTTTGAGACTGTAGAATGAAGAAGTATGTTTGATGAATTTTTTATAGAGTGATGCCTTTTGTTATCAAAGACGATAAATCAATTCACATTGTAAAATCCCTGGACAATTGTACAATGATTTTCGGGTTTTTATTTCACAAATATCATAAGTTTTTAGAACTTGTGATGGAATATTCATGAATTCAATGGGATGAAAAGGGGATTTCAATAATATTTTATTTTTATTGGTTCACATACTATGTATGAGAGGGGTTTACGGCCACATACCTAGTAGGGGGGACAGTAAGCGGGTGTGGTCCGTGAAAATAAAAATGGTTTTCCATGGAAGGACATGTTGTACACAAAAGGATTCTCATTAGCAGAAGAGATTGATATTGTAAGTGAAAATAAAGTACATGGACTAGGATGAAAAAATGATATACAGAAGGATTGTGGTTCACAGTAAGAGAATTAGTACACAAGGAAGGTTGTACCACATTGAAAATTGTGTAAAGCAATTTAACTAATTTTTTGGAGTTATTTTCTATTTTAATGGAACCTAATATAATCATTATGCGACATCATGGATTTTATAGAAGGGATCGTCATTTAGGAAGAATTTTTGGATTAGTATGATGATTTGGAGAAAGAGGATTCTACAAATAAAGGAGTTCACAGGAAGGAAATCCATGAATACAAGTGGTTCACGGAAGAGTGAATCTACACATGAAAAAGTGGTCCATGGAAGATAAGACAGTTCAAAAATAAAGGGGATGAAGTTCAAAGAATAATGGATTTATAATAAGTGGAAACATTACACAGAGGTGTTACATGGAATCGAAGGTAGTACGCGGGATAAAGGCGGTTCATGAGAGAAGGGCTATCCATATAGCATTCCCACTACACGATATGTGAAGGGAAGATGATGTAGGCATATGAGAATGAAATGATCATGTAGGATACTGGTCAGTTTGTGGAGACTGAATGAATATTCTACTAGCTTCTGGTTAGAAAAAATAATAATTAATTTTAAATATAAAATTTGTTAATGCAGATCAAGAAACACCAAAACATTGAATTTCCCTATTTGTGCTAAGAGGGCACAAATGCAATTTCATATTGTTTTCCATATTTTAAATGTGTGTAAATAAATATCCTACCCACTTTATTCCACATAAATTATTGTTTTCTATTATATAATGTTCTATTTGATTGTTTCCATACCATACCAAGGATGTAGCTTCTGTTGTTGAGTAATGAAACTTGTAAATTATTTTTTTCATGTGGTTCTGTTCTTGGAATTTGTTATGTGGGGAATAAGATCATTAACAGGTTGTTAAGATTGTTTCAAAACTAAATAAACATAAAAGAAAAAGATATCACTGACTCACCCATTTCCCTCTTAGTGATACTTGGATCTTGGACTGGAAACCTCAATTTGTATCAGAGTCAGGTTACCATTGTTTATTCGTTGGTGAAGTTGTGAAGGAGAATAATAATTGTTTGAACTGTATTGGGATTCCATTATTTTATGAGAAGAATTACCATATATGGAATTTTATAATGATGTCCTATCTTGTGTCTCTTGGGTATGATTTTCTTGAAGCTACAACATATGGATGACATTCTATTGATGATAAGGTTCCTCTTACACATTTTCCTAAAAAAAGGAATTATGAATTAGAAAAAATGATTTACTCTCATTTGAATTATGAGTGTGAGATTTTAAGAGTGAAAGGAGTAGCTACAACTAAAGGAATTTAGGATAAGATAAAAAACATCTATGAAAGAAATACGAAAGTGAAGAAGGAAAAGAAAAAAATATGGAAGTAAAAGTACGAAGGCATAAAAATGAGAGAGTCTGAATCTGTTGGGGGATTATTTATCTGGGTAAATTAAAATTTTAATATAATCTGATGTATTAGGGAAATGATAGTGTATTATGCTGTAGATGATAGGATTTTTTGAATTCTTCCTCTAATGTTTGATGCTAATATTTCATAATTGGAATATAGAGACTCTAAAACATTACCTCAAGATTATTTTCATTGCACTTACATAACATATTAAATGTTAAGGGATAAGACTATGAAGACCAGAATAAAAGATGATAGGGAAATTTCTTTCATTGCTGTAAATAAATTTAATTCATATAAGATTATTATTGACGATGAATCTATTGAATTCAATTCTTAATATGAGGTATGTCAAAACATTTACTAAATTTATCCTTGTTTTATAATAATATCAAATGAGTTATAGGGAAATACAAGAGGATACTTCCATTTCATTTTTTTTAATGTGGAGCTATTAAGAATTTTGTGACTAGCTTTCCTCACAGAAAAAATGAAGAATAAAATGAAGAAGATGAAAAAAATGAAAAGAAGGTCATGGAATAAACATGGAAATAAATATAAATATTCTACTAGTGGGAATGATTAGAAGTTATTCAAATAAAAAAATAAGAATCTGTTTGTTTAATGATGATGAATAAGAAGACAATGAAGATGAATCTGAAATTTTTTTCTGAGAATGATAGAGGGAATACAATTATTTTAGTAGTGAATTATAAAGATTACAGGAGCACTAGTTCTGAAGAAGATGAAAATCAACTCTAATATCATTTTAAAGAAGTTTTTTTAAGAATGTTTGAGAATTATCAGAAGTAATGAGAAGGGAAACTGAATGTTGATAAATAAAATATCCTCATCAAATAGTCATAAAGCTTTTATTAATGTGAAATTAAAGCCCATAAAAGAGATTGATGATCTGAAGAATCATAATGATAATTCAGAATTAATGTTGAAATGATAAGAAGAAGTTCTAGAACATGTCCAAAAGTTACATTTTAAAACTAAAGAATGTAATATAAGTATCCAAAACACTATTATAGGTTTTTGAGAATGTTCTATTAAAGACCAATATACTTTTTCTTCAGTGGATGCGAAGAATGCAGGAATAGTCTCTAAGAAGAATAAACATGAGAAGGTTATATATGTTTCCAAAGATAACATTGTAGAAAAATATGAAGTATCTAAAAATCATGAAGTTGGAAAATTTTCTAAAACTATTGGTTTTGATATGTCTGTGAAGAAATCTAAATATAAGAATAATGCTATGTCTAAAAACCGTAAGGTCAGTTCCTTTATGTAGTACATTGAGAAGCATGTTCACAACTCCAGTAAGTATAGATTCTTCATAAGAAAATATTATCTCTATGGTTTCTACAGGTATTGTGGTGGATTCGTTCATACCAAAAATATGTGTTGGATTAAGCATTAACACTATTACTATTTAATAGGTTATGGAAGGAGTTTTTTTAGGGAGATTCAATCCTCTCAATAGAATATGTCTGAGAAGGAAGTACTAATAAAATATGAGATGTTAGATGTGAAAGTTGATAATATTTTCCATCCATTAGAAATTATTTTTTAATGATGTAATAAACCTAGAGATATTTCTGAGGGTCGTATTGTTTCATTACTGGTGAATCAAATGTTCATTAACTATTATCAGAATATGGAGGTGAAAAAATAAAATGAATAAGAAAAGGCTCTTGTTGTTGAAACCACTTTGAAAGCTATAAAAGGAAAACAACATTGGATTCATGATAGTGGGTGCTTCTATTGTATGAATAGATACTTAATTATATTGAAGAATGTGAAAGACTATAAATAAGGAAAAATTTCAATCAGAAATGATGAATATATAAGGATAATTGGTGTTGGATTAGCCATAATTGGGAATGAAATGATGAAATCTGAGAAAGCATTATATATTGATGGACTCAAACCCAACTGACAGAGTGTTTCAAAAAAATTTGATGAGGGTAAAAAAGTTATATTTAGAAAATATTGGTTGGTTTTGAAAAGTGAAAATGATGGAATGGTATTTATAGGGGGACAACATACATAAAGGAAATTGCCCCAAGTTTTTGATGTACATAACACTTGTTACATGGGTGTTGTTGGTAAAAATAATTTATGGAATAAAAAGAAAGGACATTGTTAAGGAAATATATTTGAAAGGATGGGACAGTTCCAAACAAACAAATGCGGATGAAAATTATTTATCGAATAAAATACAAACAAATATGTGTCAGAGAAACATGTGAAACTTTTCAATGAATGATAGTGTCCGAGATATGCCTGATTTTTCAAGAAAAGGATATTGGTGTCGCACTATTTATAAAAAATAGAATATTAAAAAAATCTAAGTATAAATTAGTTAATATTCATCTGAAAAAACCAAGGGAACATATACATTATGATATCTATGGACCAATTATAGTGAAATAAACAAATAGAGATAAGTATTTCCTTACATTCATTTATGACTTTACTCGCATTACACGTGTTATTGTCATGAACCGTCCCCTGGGGCTTGTGCCGTCAGAATCCCAAGCCTGCCTTCCATAGGCCAGAGGCTGGAGACTATCACTGAGAGGCGTATTACCTAAAATGAGAAGACATTTACTTTAAACCTGTACAAACATATGGTCCGAGAACACAACTAGAAGAAACTGTGAAGTAAAATGCTATAGGAAATGGAGTGTTGGAAGTAAAAGGGGTAGGAATACATGACCAATTGAAAGTACACATACAACTGAAGTATACAAATACAACTAAAAGGAACAATAAAACTGAAAAGGGAAAACAACCACTGAGTCGTCCTCTGAGGATCCTACCTGAAGGGTAGGTACAGATCACCTCCTCAGCATTCCACATCCACCTGTCTCCTCCGTGTACTACCTAGTCCTGGATCCATCCAACCTCAGCCCAGCTGCTCATCATTTCCACAAGACACAATAAGGTTTGGTTGTATCCCATGCATGGGTGAGTATAACGATACACAGTAGGGACCCTGAGACCCCCGAAGGAATCTCAGAATTCCACAAGGAAAACAAAAAATGAATGATCTCAATCACAAGGCATAAAGAAATATACACAAATCAATTAAGGTCTCAGCTAAACCCAGCAATACAGCTCAGGAAAACAATATTATGATGGTGACCCAAAGAACATCGTTATGAATACTAATATCCAGCCATGTATTCTATAAAACTAGGAACAAGTAACATCCCCAGTCACAACGTCAAACACCTCAGATACTAGAGAACTACCCCTCTATCAAGTACTGAGGGCCTTCCACATCACATATAGGTGCTTCCCACTAACCATTTATTATTGATGTACACCTCCTCATTGCGTACCATGGGTATGCCAGGTCACACTGAACAGCTCCCCATAGTGTCCTATTGAGGTACTCCTCTTCATCATGTACCATGTGTCTACCGCATCACATAGAGGCTCTCCCCACCATGGGTCTACTACGTCAAATAGAGGTGTACCCCACTAGGTCATCGAGTCACTCCGAGTTGAATATATCACCAGTCATTAAGTATCATCCAATCTTAGGGTTCCTTATATAGTTCACTTGGGATAACCTCTCCACAATCAATTGGTCCTATATGAACCAGAACCAAGTCTCATAAGGAAATAACCCGATGGTCTATCAGGTCATAAGAATTGCAACACAATAAAACGTGCATCAATCGAACGCCCGATTTATGCGTCATTGGCATTTCAGTGACGAGGCTCGGTCGGATTCTAGTGCGATCCAACCAAGCTGTACACCAAGATTATCTAAAACACGCCCATAGTAAGTCAAAAGGTACATCTCTCTCCATGTATCTTGACACTGAAGATGGTTCGTCAAACAGATGTCCGGTTTAGGAGTTTGGGAATGTTTTCTGTAACTGCTCGGTACTGGGTTTTAGTTAGGTCAGCCTCGATCGGACCGATCAGGATTAACCTTGGTCGAACCAGCCCCACTCGAGTCCGACCCGACCCAGCTGGGCCATAGGTCCGGCCTCAGGGTCGCGGGTCAACCCACTGGGTGACAATTCGGTCTGCTGGGCCGACCCGACGGTGCCACCGGACTAGCGGCACATGCCGCCAGGGATATGTGGAAATTTCATGTTTGGGGTAGGGATGACGTGGCATAGAGCCACATCAGTGGGTCAAACCACAGGGGTTGACTCAGTGTGGTGCCACGTGGCACTGCGGGTCCTCCGTGCCATGACTGATGGGCAGTGACATTGCTGCAGGGTGTGCTGCTCGTGTGCGTCTCGTCCCCCAGCAGGTAGTCGAAATAGTGGCCCCTTGCTCCTACAGCATGGGTGCGCCACCGGGGCTTTCCCAACATCCACTCCACTGGTTATATTTTGCCCAATAGGCGTGCTGGCAACCTCTCCTCAGGTCACCTTGATTGACGAGTGGCTGCCTTCTTTGTTCAGTGGCGATGCACGATGGCACGTCGTGCCTCCTCCACAGTCGGCTGGTGTCGGCCGCTTTGAAGACCGTCGTGGCTTTGTGTCACTGCCACCTCTTGCAGCATGAGTCGATGAGCTATACCCCACGTAGCTTATCAGTACCTCCACCCCATCGGTATTCCATGGAGGTGAAAAATTAGCAATTTAGTGGAGGGTTCGGTTCGAGTTTGTTAGGCCTGTATCCTCCGCTTTAGTTCAAAAACATGTGGGGGGTAAAGGTTTTAAAAATTCCTGGAATTTAAATCCATATAAACCCCAAAATAATACACTGCAATTACCTCCACCAAAAACGAATGAATCATGGGTCAACTTGTTTGTCCGTTGACTCGTGTTCTTCAAATTATTCAAGAACATGGAAGATGAAAATCATTTAAAATCCATAAACGAATAAACCCCAACCTCAAATCGTTAGATAAATTTCCCACACTTGAAAGTGGATTTTGTTCTTCATTCCCGAAACAAGTTCCCAATGACACTACTTGAACCTCTCTCTTTGGATCATGGTTCGGTGTCTTCTGTCACCCCCCCCCCCGCTGGGTTAGCTTTTTCATCTAAAGGCCAGGACTCACAGCACTCCTTCTGCACCTTGTTTCTTCGCGAAGTTGTGCTAATACCCGTCCTTTTGCTCCATATATTTAGGTAATAGGTAGGCCAGGACTCACAGCACTCCTTCTGCACCTTGTTTCTTCGTGAAGTTGTGCTAATACTCGTCCTTTTGCTCCATATATTTAGGTAAGAGGTAGGGTAAGTAACAAAATTAAAATTGAATGGGGATCTATAATGATCCACCAATTCTCATTGGCTTGAGAGTACAATGAGTAATGACTATGACTTATGTGACATCCCCAAGACGCCCAAGGCTAGCAATAAATGTCTATGGGTTTCAAATACAAGTGGGGGATGATTAAACCTTTAAGAAATAAATAAATAAACCTAACAACCATAAAAAAATTCACTATATGATGCATGAACAAATGGAAGAAAACTCAAAAACTCCATGTATCTCACAACCACATCAAAGTAAGCAATAGCGAAAGAATAACCACGAATCAAAGTACACAATTGAAAAAACACATAGGACTCTCCAAGAAATCAAGACTCCATGATACACAAGCTCCATGATCAAAAATCTATAAACAGACCATACATCATGAGGTAGTTCTAAACACATGTGAATCATTACCTTTTCCCTTGTCCTGGAAGATATAATCTACAAAAGCACCAAAGTGCTAAAGCAGGGGTGAGCATAAAACTCATTAAGTTTTCACTAAAAACATCCCTACCCATGCCACTATGATAGAGGATTTTTTCCCAATTATATAAAATTGTTTATATAATACAACTTGTAAAAAATATTTTATTACAAAATATAAACATGTTTCCAAAACCATTCATTAACAAAAGCATACAAGTGCAATTGAAACCAATTTACCCAGAAAGTTATTTTTCTTGAAATATAACTAATTAATAATTAAAACCATTTCACAATAACCATTTATCAGCATACCCAACGAATACTCAAACCCATGAAAAAAAACAGGCATGCTACATTATGACAGTTCTATACTGATGAGCCATTTCTCATTGATCTACCAAGTCGTCACAAGGAAATTGTTTCCCCTGTGCCATTAACCCTTTGGCACCATGCACAAGGTCATATTTCAACCAAGCCACGTATATGAAATTCCCATGTGCCATTAATCATTTTTCACTAAGAACAAGGTCATATTTAAATATGAACACACACCACATATTCCAAATCATCATACCAAAACAACCCTTTCAATAAAAACCCGTATTTATTGAAAACCTTTTCCGTCAAAAATATTTTCATGCCAAACCATTTCAATTCCAATCAATTTCAATAAAACTATTTTTTTAAACCATTTAAATTGTTAACCCCATTTTTCACAACCATTTAGTAATTCCATAAAATACTAAATTTAAAATCAATATTAGAAATTCATGAAACTAAACCCCCTTTCCACAACTATTCACCAAGATCGTGCAATTTCACAAAAACCATAAATCATCACTAATGATGATTTTTCCATGTATTCCACAATCAATAAAACAATTTGAATCTAAGAAAATAAATTCTAGAATGTGGAGATAAGATTGAAGCCACCTACCTCGAAGGTTTTGATGAAACTTTGACAACAGGAAAAGAATGCACAAGAAAGCGGGTTGATTATCAAAGAATGGCCTTTGTTCTCTTATCTTAGCAAGATTATGAGTCAATATTGAATTATTTATAATACAAAAACTTAGATATACCCACTATAGGTTCATATAAAAGAGTTAATGAAGATCATAGAAGTAGATCTATGAAAATATAAGAAAAAATGACATGCCCGGAAAGAATGGTGACATACCTCAAGAATCAGACTCGAAATAACTAAGGGAAGGCTCTAGGATGGCTCCAAATCATGTGGGGTGGGTTAACCAGCCTTTTAAGGAGACTAATTTACAAATATAGGCTTTTTTAAGAACAAATGAAATATAAAGAGAAAAAATGAGTAAGCTCTTAGAAAATAGGATCTAGATTTGACCACTGCGCAAGTATTGACCACACGTTTTGGGCCAACCATTTAGAGATCGTGTGAACTTCCTTCTTGTCCCAAATCTCCTTATAAAACCCCAAAACTATCCCATCCTTCACCATTTCCCTTTTTATGGAAACACATTTTTTATGGAAACATCCCACATTATGGAAACACCCCACTTTATAGAAACACCCCACATTATAGAAACAACACACTTTATGGAAACACCTCACATTGTGGAAACAACTGAATTTATGGAAACAAACCAATTTATTAAAACAACCAACATTATGGAAACATCCAACATAATGGAAACTCTATATATTATGGAAACTCTCTATTTTATGGAAACATAATATTTTATAGAAACCAATTTAAAAAACATAAGGAAAGAGGTTATGTACCCAAAACTAGGGGTACTACATTCTCCCTACCACTGGTCTTTCCATCCTCGGAAAGTAGAAAACCCCCACTGGACAAAAATAATTCCAGCCACTTCTCTTTAATTTCCTTCTCATGTTCCCATGTCTCTTACAGAATCTGACCATGTTGCCATAAAACCCGCAATAGGCAGATTCTTTTCCCATGAAAGAATTTTACTTGTCTATCCATGATCTACACTAGGATATATATATCAGCGATGCCTCTGGTTATAGATCAATGTGATCCCATCTGATCACATGGTCAGGATCAGGGTGATACTTTTTAAACTGGGATACATGGAACACATTATGCACTGAACAAAATAGTGGTGGTAATGCCAACTAATATACCTCTTCTCTAACTCTTTCTAGTATCTCAAAAGGTCCAATATATCAAGGAGAAAACATGACCTTCTTCTAGTATCAATGATGTCCAAACCTTATATAAATCCTTAAGAATACATTATGACCCACAACGAATGACAATTGTCTTCGACGGTGATCTTCATAAGATTTATGACTACTCTGATCCCTATCCATCTTCTTTCTAATCAACTGGATCTTCTCCATTGTTTCTCAGAAAAGGCTTGATCTAACTAGTGATGTTTCACCTGTTTCCACCTAGCATATTGGAGGATGATAAGGATGCCCATTCAATGCTTTAAATGAAGCGATGTGTATCATGTATTGATAGCTATTATTGTATGAGAATTCCAATAATGGTATATTCTCCTCCCTGAGCCACCAAAATCCATTACACAATATAGAAACATGTCTTCCAACATTTGAATCATTCGTTCGGATTTCTCATCCTTCTAGGGATGATATGGCATTGACACAGTAAACGGATTCCCCGGGGATTTATGTAAGGATTTCCATAAACGATATGTGAACCTCATATCTCTATATGAGACTATTGAAACTGGTACACCATTCCCTTTTACCACTTCTCGGATATAGATTTTGGAAAGATCCTCCATCGTATGAGTTTCACGAATATGGATGAAATCAGCCGACTTGGTTAGATGATCCACTATCACCCAAATGAAATCGTGTTTCTGGACCGTTAATGGATGACCTGTAACAATATCTATTGAAATCTGGTCCCATTTACACACTGGGATGGTCACATGTTAATCACCAAGAGACGAACTCATTCACCTTGCTTTTCATGTCACTCCACCGAAACGATGACTTCAATACATTATACATTTTCTGTGTACCTGGATGTACAACCCATCTCAAATATTGGTATGATTGAAGGAGTTGTTCCTGAAAACACATAGGTACATCCATCTGATATCTGAAACACAAAACTGAACCCCCATCAAATTTCCTGCCCTCAATGGTCTCCCCACCACTATGTTTTTAACTAACAACCAAACATTATGCATCATATATTTGTTCTTCTTTGATCATTTTTACTAAATTAGAAACAAGTGTCGCTTACAAGAAAACCACAAAAAATCCTCAGTCTTCACATTCCACAAGCATGCTAGCTAAGACTGACATCAAATTCCATTAATCTGAAGCTTCTTGTGCCAATTGAGCACATGACTTTCTACTAAATGCATCCCCCACTGAATTTCCTTTCCCCGGTGTTTATATCAAGTCAAAGGTAAATATTTGGAAATAATCCATCCATCTCCTTTTCCTCAGATTCAAATATCACTGTGATAAAATGTGTTTCAAGATTTTGGGATCTGTAAAAATAGCAAATTTCTCACCAATGAGATAATGTCTCCATGTTTTCAATGCATGGACGACTGCAACTAAATTCAAATCTTATGTTGGGTAATTCTTCTCATGCACCCTTGTCTGCCTGGAATAACCAACCACATGATCTCTTTGCATGAGAACACAACCCAACCCTAATCTCAAAGCATCACAATACACCACATACCCCTATCCTGATTCTGGAATGATCAATACATGTCTCAATGTAAGCCGAACATTCTGTTCCAAGAAAGACTTCGTACATTCCTCCGACCATTGGAATGGATATTTCTTCTTTGTCAGAGCTATCATTGGTGAAGCTAGTCATGAGAAGCCACACAAAAAGCATTGGTAGTAACTAGATAGTCCAAGAAAACTTCATATCTCAAAATCATTTATTGGTTGTTTTCAAGAGATAGCGGCTTGAATATTTTCAAGATCAACCGAAATTCCTTTCTCCTAAATGACATGGCCAAAAAATGTAATTCATGTATCCAAAAATCACACATTGATAATTTGGAATAAAAACGATGATCTCTCAAGATTTCTATCATTGTTTCTAGGTGTACCTCATGACCAGTCCTTGTCATGAATAGATGATAATGTTTTCCACCAACACCACAACAAAAGAATTTAGATATTGTTGAAATATCAGATTCATCAATGCGATGAAGACCACTGGTGAATTTTTTATACTGAAAGGAAGGAATACATATTAATAGTTTCCGTATATACATTTAAAAGATGTCTTTGGAATATTCTGTTTCCAATCCCATAATTGGTGATATCATAATCACAATACAATCTTAAAGAACCACTAATCTCCCATTAATTTATTGAATAGATCATCAATGCATCGATGTGGATAACTATTCATTATCATAACATGGTTAAGCTTACAATAATCATCACACATCCAAAGAGTTTCATCGTTCTTATTCACGAAAACAATTGATGCTACCCATAGTGAAATACTTGGTAAAATGAAACCCTTTTTTCCGACTCCCCTAACTACACTTATAATTCTTGTAAATCTTTTGTTGCCATCCTATAAGATGGAATGTAAATCAGACTGGTCCCTGGATGGATATCAATCGTAAAATTCACCTACATTATAGGTGGTAACCTAGGAAATTCTTGGGAAAGACATCTGGAAATTAATCCACAATAGCTGGAAAAATATTTTCCTTGATCTCTTCCATTAATGAAAAAGTCAACATTGCAAAATGATAAGAGATCATTCCCACCATTGGTTCCAAAAAGTTCTTTTCACCTTTCTTTATAATCCTCACCCTTATGAATAGTTACTCAATGTTTTCCTCGGTCATGAAACTAGTTGTTCCCATATAACAGTTGATTTGAGCTTTGAACATTGTCAAACAATCCATATGCAGGATTACGTCACAGAAATACATCTCTAACATCGAGAAGTCCGATTTCACATCAGATCCATCAAAAGTTATAACACAAGCTCTATAGAAGAAGGCTCGACATTTTCATTCACCAAGAGGATTTTGGTGTATTATCATATAAGGCTTCATTTAATGTTTTAAACATTGAAAAATGTACCACACTTCCTCTTCATCTTTGTGCTAGAGTTCTTAGTACCTTTGGTGAAGAAAACTATACTTCACCCACTTGGATTTTCAGTAGTGAAAACTATCGTAAATGGAGTATCCAACTACATTCCCAAATCAAAGGTTTGAATAGCCTGAGTGATGTTTTCGAAAAACTATTGTTTCACCTAAGGCTCATGTCCAACCAAATTCTCAATAGCCTCATATAACTAGTTATTATGATGCCTATTAGGTGCCATTTTCTAAACCAACAACAAACTCTACAATTCTCACTCTCTAGAAACTAATGGCTAATCATTTCAAATTATATCACGTCAACTATAAAAAAAATTCAAAAAACAGTATTTTACCATGTTTAACCATTTTCGAAATCTTTTTACATTATTTTGAAAAATTAAACCATTTTTAAAATACCAAATACATCCCCTTTTTCAAAATCGTTCATTTGAAAAACAATTTCATTATTTTTAAAAAATCAACTCTTTTTCCAAACAATAATCATTCCTCAAAATGATGTATGCACTCTTATTGGGAATTCATTCCTCTATAATGCATTCCATGCATGTCTCATTGGCTAAACCCATGATAATGATATTTCAATATCCGAGAAGTGTCTCCAACCACTTATTTACCCAACTCCCTGGTAACTGGAATTTCAAAATAAAAGGATTAACTAAGTCTTTTTATGCTTTGAATTTCATGTTCTGAAAATCATGCTCCTTTCAAATATTCCCACCCAGGAACAGACAATAAGAGATTTCATCTCCAAAACTAGGACCATCGATGACTACTTATTAAGGCAAGAATGAACAAGCTAATACCATATGTACCAACAAGGAAGGACCAGACTGATACCATTTGTAATGACCCACCAATTATCATTGTCTTGAGAGTTTAATGAGTCGTTATTAGGCCTCAAGCGACATCCCCAAGATGCTCAAGTATGAAAATAAATGTCGAAGGGTTTCAAATACAAGTGGTGGAAAATTTACCCTTTAAGAAATAAACCATCAATCCTACCAACCATAACCAAACATTCACCATATGATTCATGAACACCTGTAAGACAAATAAACATCTACATGTATCTCACAACCACAACAAATTAATCAACAGCGGAAGAATAACCATGAATCAAAGTGCACAGCAGATAAACCACACAGGACCCTCCAAGACCTCAAGACTCCATGATCCACAAGATCCACACTCCAAAGTAATTGAACAGCCCATACATCATGTGGTAGTGCTAAAAACATGTGAAACATTACCATTTCCCTTGTCCCAGAATATATCATATGCAAAAGAACCAAAGTTCCAAAGCAAGGGTGAGTATAAAACTCAGTAGGTTTTCCCCAATGACATCCGTACTCATGCCACTATGATAGAAGAGTTAGCAACAATTATATAAAACAGGTTATATAAAACAACTTCTGTAAAACAGTTTATAACTAAAAATAAACATGTTTTCAAAACCATTCATTACCAAAAGCATACAAGTTCATTTGAAACCAATTTTCCAAGCAAGTTAGTTTTCCAGAAAAATAACTAGACAATATTTAAAACCATTTCACAAAATCCATTTATTAGCATACTCAACCATTCTTCAAACCCATGAAACCAACCATGCATGCTACGTTATGACAGTTCGATACTCATGAG
This sequence comes from Viscum album, assembly GCA_963277665.1. Taxonomy (NCBI): domain Eukaryota; kingdom Viridiplantae; phylum Streptophyta; class Magnoliopsida; order Santalales; family Viscaceae; genus Viscum; species Viscum album. The sequence continues at coordinate 2,127,520,241 of OY728140.1, forward strand.
AAGTTTATCATTGACCTACCAAGTCTTCATAAGGTAATTGTTTCCCATGTGCCATTAACCCTTTGGCACTGAGCACGAGGTCATATTTCAACCAAGCACGATATATGCAATTCCCATGGGCCCTTAAACCTTTTTCGATGAGAATAAGGTCATATTTCAACCAAGACCCATATATGAAACATGAATACACACCACTTATGCGAAATCATCATGCCAAAAAACACTTTCAATAAAAACACCTTTATATTCAAAACCATGTTTTTCAAAACCATTTTAGTGCCAAACCATTTAAATTCCAAAAAATTTAAATGAAACTCCATTTTTATTGAAAACTATTTCTATTGAAAACTAATTTTTCATAAACCATTTATAAATCCAAGAAAATCCATAATTTGAAATCTACATTTTAAATTCATGAAACAAAACACATGTTGCAAAACTATTCACCAAGATCACGCAATTTCACAAAAACCATATATCATCACTAATGATTATTTTCCATGTGTTTCACAATATATAATCCAATTTTAATATAATAAAATCAATTATAGAATGGTTATATTAGATTAAAGACACATACCTTGATGTTTTTGATGAAACATTGACAACAGACAAAGAATGAAAAATAATGTCGGTTGATTCTCCAAGAACGGAATTAGTTCTCTAATACTAGAAAGATCACAACTCAACATTGAATTATATGGAATAGAAAAACACATATATATCCAATATTGGTTCATATCTGAGAATGAATGATGATCAGAGATATAGACTTAAGCAGATCTAAGAAAACATGACAAATCTAAAGGAATGGTGACATACCTCATGAATCAGACCTGAAATCACTAAGGGAAGGATCTGGGATGGCTCCAAATCATATAGGGAGGGTTCTCTGGTCCAATAGGGAGATTAATCTCGAATTATGGGCATAGTGAAGCCAAACCAAAATATATTGGGCAAAACCGAGTAAGCACCTAGAAAGTAGGATCTATATTTGACCTCTGCGCAAGGTTTGACAACACGGTTTGGGACAACCATGTATGGATCGTGCGACCTTCCTTCATGTCCCAACACTCCTTATAAAACCCCCAAAATCTACCATCCTTCACCTTTACCATTTTTTTGGAAAAACATATTTTTATGGAAATATCCCACATTATGGGAAAACCCCACTATATGGAAACACCCCACTTTATAGAAAAAACCCATCATATGGAAACACCCCATTTTATAGAAACAACCCACATTATGGAAAAATCCCAATTTATGGAGACAACCAACATTATATAAACAAATAACTTAATATAAACTCTCTATATTATTGAATCTCTCTATTTTATGGAAACTTCCTATTTTATACACACAAAATAAAAAAAAAATCGTGAGTAAAGGGGTTATATACCCAAAACAGGGGGTACTACTAGCTCATTAATTAAGAAATATCCTAATTCCCCAATGATATCATTACATAGGGATGGAAGGTCAAGCCATGATTTTTCTTGAAAAATCATAGGCCCCACCCCTTGGATTGTCCGTTGGAGGATATGAAATATAATAACAAAATTGATTAATTTCATTTCTTTTAAAAAGTCACAAAATTTAACTTGTTATATAGACCTACTTAGGTCAACGTAATGCCTCCTATAAGAGAATATGGATGTTTTTGATTCAACGGTGCCCTTAGATTTTTAATCTGAGCACTGGTTCAAAATAGTGAAAATTATGCTCGTGTGTTTACTGAACATACCCGAAAAAATGTTAAATAAATTAGTAATGTTCACCCTCGACCTACACCGATAATGGTTAGGCTCTCACCTATGGAGAAAAATCCCTAAAGAGCTAAAAAATACTCTTAGATTATTAATCTGAGTTACCGTTTAGAAGTTATGAATTTTACCATAAAATAACTTTCCCATATTTATTTTATTTTCGACCAAAACTAACTTTCACTGGTGGCTTGCACTAGCCAATGTTAGTATCTCCCTAAAGAGAGAATACCCTCATGAGCTCAGCAGTGGTCTCGTATTTCTAATCTGAGTTACCATTTAAGAGTCATAAGCATCTGAAAAATAAATTAACTTTATGTAATTATTTTATTTACGGTTATGTAATTTTCAGCTTCTCTCACAGGAGGCCTGAGCCGAATAAACATAAGTCACGCGTAGGGTAAACCCACCATCCTAAGAATAACAGTTCCCTCATATTTCTCATCCAAGAAACTGTTTATGAGTTATTCCACATTTTTCAGGAAAACTTCTTATGGGTGCTAATTAAAGATTAACAAATCTTTGGTTGATCATTCCAGGAACTCTAGGCCACAAAATAACATGCTGTTAGATTTCATGGTCTCGATATAATTTCATATAATTAAAAAAAATATACAGATGTTCGGAGATATTAAATTATCCCCACCTTAGCTATTTTTTTCACCAAAATCCAAAACACATACTAAGAAATGAAATGGTGGTACTGAGAAACAATCTAAGACTCCCACTCCCATGTGCTCTCTTGGAGGTTCCTGTGCTGCCAGCGAATGGGCACCAAAGGTATCTATCAATGATGAAATAATAACTCTTGTCTATCCTCAATCTATACAGAAACCTATGTAAACTTCGCCCCATCATCTAAGTCTAGCTCGCCATGTTCGATGAAGTTAGATGGGTCATGCACGTATCCTCTCATCAGGGATACATGGAAAACATCGTACACCCTCTCCAACAATAGTGGATGTACAAAGTGGTATTCCACCTTGCCTATCCTTTGAAGTATCAATAAAGGTCTGATAAACCTCAGTGATAACCTTCCACCTCAGTAAAATTTCTGTAGGATGACAGGGTCTCACTCCTCGAACTCCATGGACCTCTATCTCATGTCGGAATAAGACTTCTGCCTTCTCTTTGCAGTCTTCCCTTGCTGACAAGATATTCATCTTTATACAAACTCATTCACTATTTCTATCATCCCTATCCACCGATACTAAAGACGGAGCTCCTGCTACATCTTCATCACTCAAGGATGCACCGTTAAATTGGATTAATAGATCCCCTTAAACACCTCGTTCGGAAGCGTCAATTGAACCATGGTGCATCCTATGAGGAGGATAATGTGATCCCCACTTTTAGGAGACCATCCTGAGGATATATGGCCACATCAGGCATCCTATCAATGTCCCCAAGATGTGCCTCTCTGACTTACTGAAGGATTGTTGGAGTGACTTTCATTGACTGGGGTATGCTGCTCCATCTCTATCCATGAAGGATAGTTGTAATGTTGCTTCCTAATAAATTGCCTCACTCAGAAAATATAGACTATACCTCATGGTGAGTGAATCTATTACCATGTTTCCCTTATCAGAAGTATAGATGATCTCTAAGTCATATTCCTAGAGGAACTCTAGCCATCATTGTTGTCTCAAGATTAGTTCCATCTGTGAGAAGATACGCATGAGACTCTTGTGATTAGTGTAAACAGTAATCCATGGACCCATCAGGTAGTTCCACCACATCTTCAGCACAATGACCATTGATGCTAAATACATGTAACGGGTAGCATATTTCTGATTTTCAGTCTCTGTCTCAGCTCCTGAAAGCTCTGGTGACACTTCTCCATCCATAAGAAATGCTCCCCTTCTTCGCCAAATATGACAAGGGTGCCTCCACCCTGGAGAAGTCTGGTTCAAAACTTAGGTAGTGCCTAGGAAAAGAAATTTTCCCTCTCCCTTTGGGTAGGTAATATTAGAAACATATTTTGAAAGATGTCCCCACACTCTGCCACTCTTGTTGAGAACTAAAAAATGAAAACACTTACTACCATGAGGTTAGGTCTGGCCGACTCATAAGTGATTAGATGCACAATCCTTTGTATGAGTTTATCCTATGCTCATTGGGATTCTTTTTTTACAGACCAAGTAAAACACCATTCCAACATTTTAGATAAACCACACACTATTTAGCCTAATACAATCAATAGAAGTATAAACTGTGGATGTCCATCCCATTCCCAAACTAATTTCTTAAGGCCTAGACACTGTCACAAAGAGGTTCCAATAGAAACTCTCACCTCATGGTTCAGATCACGCCATCAACATAAGTGTGATTATTGAGTCTCCTCCCAATAGTATATCTAGACGTGCGGGTCAAGTCATCATTTTAACAGATACACAAGGTCATAGACAAGATTCATGGAAGGAATTAATGACCGGTACCTATGTCTATTAATATGGAAGCTTGTAGTAGACATAGACCATACCTTGAATCATTCATAGTGAACTTGGGTCACACACCATGACCACATGATGCTACTCCCTTACCATATACACCATCTCCTAGAGACTATTGGGGATCACAAAGGGGGTGGTTGGAACATGTCAAAATGTATACCAACTCATACTACTCTCTTAGCTCTGTATCCACATCAACATCACTATAGATTCCTATGCCCCTATCACATTCTCTTATTGAAACATTTTACACACCCATGTCTCTGAGAATCGGACTAGTTTTTTTCTTTCCCACTGCTAACATTCCCCGGCTATATCTGTTAATCCAAAAAACATTCATCCACAAAGGTTATCTCTATCCCCCTAACATATGTATGAATGCATAGATAAATAGTACAGGCTAGAATGTCCTTAAAAACACCTCGATCGGAAGTCTGATCCCTGAATCACTGACCATATCATATTCATCGAGAACTAGAAATGGTCGGTACACCTCGATGAATACTCAGCTACTGACATGTCGTCCTGCCGAAGCTGTAAGAGATATAGGGAACTCTCATCCACCTCCTCAAGAAAGTAAATAGCCTCCTGTGATTCTGGATCACCTTAGAACCAGAGGGGTATCTGATGCTAAAACACGTGTAAGGCACTAACACTATATGTGTCCTCTACTAGTACCGCTGGTTGTAACTGCTAACCAACATTTATTGATATAGCTGGTACACTTCCCAAAGGTACCATATTGGGAAATAGTCCAAGTACTGAAACCACATTACCCTGTGGACCATCCTCATGTTCACATACTGTAAAAGACCAGTAGGTAGGATCACAATCAACTCAACTGGTATCCCAACTATGCAGAAAACCCTAGCCACAGCCTCCAGCCAGTTCTCAGCTACCAGGGAATCTGTCTCGCTTGAACCCTCAAAGGCCTCTGCTACTGAAACTTGTGCAACACGTTCAGTTGGCATTCACCCTTTTGAAGTGGGTTTAGTGGAATGGATGCCCAATGGGTAGTGGTGCTGCTAGTACACCACCCGAAGTTTATAACACAGTAAAAAGGCCATGCACTAGGTCCTCATCGCTCTGTGGGCCATCATCGTGTACTCTCTCGGGATTCCTAGCTGGCTGTCTACGTAGCGGCATCTTGATAAGGAAAAGGTTTGACACGGTCATTGAGTTATACCTAGTGAGATGACTCTAAATAAATCTTAAGAAAAATCCTTCCATAACACACGCAATATGTGTTTCCATTCACAGAGTAGGAAATCAGAATTCATGGTTTTGGTGTTTTCATACGTCAGCTGCCGCACCAACACTGGACTCCCCTAATTGAAAACCACACTAACAACACCTAACACTATTTATAAGTTGAAAATATCAGAGGCATAGTTCTTTGGTATAACCGACTCCTCTGATACCACATTGTCAAAACCCGTCCCTCGGGGACCTTTCCCTTACTACTCGAAACCCACCTTCCATAGGAAAGAGGATGGTGACTAGCACTGAAGGGCGTATTCCCAAAAATAGGAGGCATTTCCTTTAAACATGTACAATATTATTGTTCAAGAACAAAATAAGAAGAAATTTTGAAGTAAAATGCTATAGAAAAAGGTGTGTTGAATGTAAATGGGGTCGTAATACAATCCCAAATGAATGTTAGTGTACAGTTTAAGAATTCAAAAACAAATAAAATGAACAATAAAACTAAAAAATGAATAACAACTACTAATTAATCCCCCAAGGATCCGACCTGAATGGTAGGTAGAGATCGCCTCCTCAACATTCTATATCCTCTTGTCTCCTATGTGTTCTTCCATGTCCTGGATCATTCCAGCCATAGCCTAGCTTCTCATCGTCTACACCAGACACAATAAGGTGCAAGCCTAGCCAGTGCAGGGGTGAGTATAATGATACTCAATAGGGACCTCGAGACCCCTGAAGGTCTCTCAGAATCCCCCAAGGAAACCCAAAATGAATTATCTCAATCACAATGCAAAATTAAATAGATAAAACTCAATTAGAGACTCATCTCAATGCCAGTATACAACTCAGAGAAGCAGGATTATGATGTTTACCTACACATGATCTCTATGAATGATGGTATCCAGCAACAGATTTTCTAGGCCTGGGAACAAGTCACATCCCCAGTCACAACATCGAACATCCTTGGATGCTACAAAACTCTTCCTCTATTGAGTAAAGTGGGACTTCCACGTCATATAGAGGGCTTCCCACTAAACCTGGACTGCTGAGGTAGTCCACCCCATCATGTATCGTGGGTCTGTCAGGTCACCGAAGCTGCTCCCCACCATGGCCTGCTGAGGTACTCCTCCCCACCACGTTTTGTGTTTCTTTAGTGTCACACAGAGGATCCCCCATTGTGGGTCTTTCGCATCACAAAGAGTCGCACCACACTGGGCCATCAAGTCACTCTGAGTAGAAAAGATCAGCAGTCATCATGTCTCAGTAGTCATAGGGTTCCATATGTAGTGCACTTTGGAGAATGACTTCTAAAACCATTGATCTTATTTCATCTAGAAAAACGTCACACAATGAAATAACCTGATTTTCTATCACGTCATAGGTGTTCCAATGCAACAGATGGCCTGTCAATCGGATGCCTGATATGTGTGTTATTGGAATTTTAGTGTCGAGGGCCTAGTTAGATTCAAGTATGATCCAACCCGGATGTACTCAAACGTTATCCAAACCTCTAATGAAGTAAGTCAACAAGACCTCCTTTCACTAAGGATCCCGATGTCATAGACGGTTTATCAAACAGACGTTCGGTTTAGGAGTTAGAGGCTGTTTTGTGTAAGTGTTTGGTACTGGGTTAAGGTCCAGTCCGCCTAGTTTGGACCCCAGTTCGGCATGGGCCTACCCAGATCAACCTGGTTCAACCTATCCTGACATGGGTCTGACCCAACCCGGGTCAACCCAGGCCACTAGACCCAGCCCAACCCGGCTGGGCCGTGGGTCAGGCCGTTGGGCCGTGGGTTGGCCTACTAGGCCGCAGGTCGGCCCGCTGGGCCGACCCGGTGGTGCCATGTAACACCCCAAGATTTCATAGTGTGTTATTTCTTCAAAATAATTCAATAACATGCACTACAAGAAACACCGAGTTCAATCACACCATGACTTACAAAAAAATCCATTCAAAAGAGGTTATGAATAGTATTATCTAAATTTTAAACTTTATATAATCCTTATAATTTTAGAATCCATATTATGAGTTTCTTAGATATAATGCAAGAACAAATTCATTTTCAGTATTGCAATTTTATCAACTTTTAATAGTGAACCCTTTTTAAATACAATATTTTAAACTTTTTGACTAAATGGGGACATCAAAAATTTAAAATGTAACACCCCAAGCTTCTACGGTACGCTTCTCTTCGAATAATCGATAGCGTCTGTTGTACGCAACCTCGAGTTCTAACACACACCACAACTAATTAAACTAGCCGTTGTGAATAGTAATACCTACTTTTTGAAATCATATATATTTTATATTTCAAAATGGACTTCATTTTTGGATTCGGAATATTGAAATTAGCCTAGGGTGAAATTTTGGTACTTTTCGGATAACTTTTATATTTTGATGAATAGTGAAAATTACTAAATTTTAATTAAAAACAACTTTTTTAATCAAAATAATTAATAGTGATAAATTGTGAATTTTAGTGGTTTTAAAGTATATATAGAATATATTTTTACCATTTAATATAATGTTGGTCATTGGACATAATTTTACAATTAAACCGAACATAAACAAGTGTCAATCTTTTGATAGTTATTACCTCTTAAAAACACGCTTTTTGTTTTGACAGCGGGAATTAATTTTAAATTAATTTCTGCCACTTCTGTGTTTTGAATTTAGAAAAATGGATTCCATATTTGGAATCAGGATTTCCAAATTGTGTAAATAGGTAACTTTTATTTTTAGACATTTTGAATAATTACTGTGGTAAATATTTTATTTACCATGGTTAAGGGTAAATCCGGTAAATAAGGGTTAAAAAAATAATATTATAATAATACAAAATTACCCTAAAACGTGTCCTAACCTTATTGGTGGACACATACCCGACCATGAGCATCCTTGGGTCAATTTGGGGACCCCTTGGAGCCACTTGTATGTGGTAGGGACACTTTATATTAATAAAGTTAAAATAAAAATAAAAATGGCATAAGCTTACATCTTTTAGAAGAACAATTTTTACATAGGGTTATACATGTTGGATTTTCCATTATAAATATTCATTAGAAAGATAAACAGAGTTCCTACATAATTATATTTTATTTATAATTTTTAGACATCAAATAATTTAAATTATTAATGACACAATAATGATGCAATGTTTACCTCATTAATAAATCATTTAAATAAATAAGATTATAATGATTAAAATATTATCTAAAACCTGTCCAATTCTTATTGGTTGATGTTATTTAGAATATTAGTCATCTTATCTTCGACCTCAATGATTTTTGGACCATTATAAACCGAATATAATTATATTATAAAGTAATACTTTCACTCTTTCCTAAAGATCCCCTCTTCTCCCTTATAAAAGGAGACCACTTCTACTCATTCCTCACACCTCTCAAGCCACTTGGCTCGTCCAAACTCTGCCCAACTAAGCTCCCTACATCCCTCTCCTCCTCCTTGAAGCTTCCCCTTAGGCAGAAATCATTTCAAGAAGTCCTTTGGTTCCAACCAAAGTGAGTTACCTAAATTAAAGGTAACGATTTCTCTTAAATTATTTTCCTTTATTTTGCTTCTCCAACCCCCAAACTCTTTTTATTTCCTTTCTTTTGTAACAACACCAGTATCCTCAACATACTAGGATGTTGTTATAAGAAGGATTCAAAACTACACATACACACAACTCCATCTAATGGATGATGAACATAATGTTTCTGTGGATGGCAAACTAACGCCTCACGAAACGATGATTGTTCAAATACATATTACCGCCTCTCATGGTGGCCATTATGATGGCACTGTAATTAAATATGATATTAATGATATATATTTTATATATAAGCTTCTGTAATTCCATTTTATTTCATACCATTATTCGTTTCATGTTGTATATACATACGATAATTTCATTTAAGGAAGTGCGGACTACCGCCCCCTTAAAATGATATGACTCGTTCATACCACACATGGAACGTATAAAGGATGGTGTTAATGAACTTAAGTAACATATATAAAATATTATATTATACTGGAATAGTAATATACCTATGTATCATTTGGATTCAATTCTTTTAAAATAAAAATTAAATGGAAGTAGCGTTCGTGCGTACGTACGGACTACCGTCTCCACGAACGCGGTGAGATCCATCCTCCATCTATCCATTCAAGTCTTATTCTAATTTTAGGGTTAAAAATAATGTTAATATCATTCTGATTATGAATAAGATTTAATCTATCCATTACAAACATGTCTTACGTAACCAAACATTTAAGAAGAACGAATCGATTATCACCTGAAACGACGATAATACTAAGATATTATTAATAAAGCAATGTTAAAAGATCATATATGATATCATATTAATGTATATGATTCTTGTATAATTTAATAACAATTATTTCACCATTATACAGGAGGTTAACCGACCCCAACAAAGGAAAAGTACAAGGTAAGGGTTATTTCACAATCTCTTCATTATCCGAGGTTGTTTATACGTAATAATCTACTGGGATATCTTTATCATCCACATCCATGTTTCTTAAAAATGTATTTCAAAACATTTTTCCTATTTACAAGAATATGGGTTAAAGTCATTTATACCCTTGTTTTACTTTTTATAAGAGGTTTATAAAGGAATCTTTCCGTCGTTTTCAAAACAAGGTCCTTTTTAACCTTTTCGACAGAATTGAGGTAAGAATGTTTTTTTTAACTTATACGGCGGGTGCGGTTATTTTACGCCGTTATAAAATCTTCAAAGATTTCCTTACAAGCTTATAAGAATATTTTCAAAAAAAAATGTTTTATTTTATATGGATCTTAAATGATTTCAAAATAAAAGGAGATATTTCTTTAAAAATAATTTTGATTTCATCTACGTCAACATCCTTTGATGGATTTTAAGATTATTTGAAGTTGATTTATTATGATACAAAACTTCTATATTGTATTGAAGGTTTTGTGATATGTTTGAATATGGATGTGCTATTTTTATACCATTCATAGTTTATGGTGAAATTATTGACATTTCGTATGCTAGTTTTAATACGAATGTTTATGTTATGTTTAAACCTTTTCATATGGGAATGCATTGGACTTAATAAGTGACGGGTGGAGCCCGCTATAGCTCCTCGATGCATCGGTAGGTCTCATGAGACAAACTAGTGTCTTGGCACAAGGCCTTGACAAAATCTTATTTGTAGTCTTGGCACGAGGCCTTGGCTATGTGGTTATGATAGTCTGGCATTATGCATTCCAACATTATGAAAGTGGTTATTGATTTTTGCATGTGATTATTCGATTAGTAGAATATCCATGTGAATAAGTAAATGGAATTATTTCATTTTATTTATGCCATACCATGTTGAAAGTTCATGTTTGAAAGGCTTTTGTTTTAGTTATACATTGCCTTAAAAGTTTATTCTTATTTATGAAAGTTTCCGCTATTTTGTTATCCTTACTGGGCATTTGAGCTCACCCCTTTTATATGTTTTATTTTTCCCAGGAAGTGAAGAAGTAAATTATGAATGACCTCCAGGGATATTATGTGGGGATATGAGTGTGGATTATGGAGACATTATGTTGTTTTAGTAGTTTTTCATTTTATGATGTAATGTAAAACCTATGAATATATCTAGTGTTTCCAAGGCTACTAAACCAATCGGTCTTTCGAGATTTGATCTTTCTTGTGATCATGGCAATGTTACGAAGTAATGCACCGACTCTGGGTAGCTGGGGTCGGGGTGTTACAGTTGGTATCAGAGGAAGTTTAGTACAAACCTTGGAAGCTAGATTTAGATAAACTCTGATTAGAGCACGTAGACCTAAGATGAACTTTGAGGATTAGTATAGAAGAACTTCCTAGAATTTTGGTGTTGTAGAGATTTTGTGAGTTTTCCGAGCAATACATCCCTGTCTGGATACGAGCAGGTAGAGGCGGCTCTGGCACAGATGTACCTAGGGGTAAAACCCGAAAACACCGCTTTGAGCTAGACTCGAACGGGAACTGGTGCACGACAACGGTCCTTTCTGCACTCTTGGTTACGACACTCCCGGGGGATATGCTTAGGATAATTCTCATTTTCTTTACAAACCATTATGAAGGGTTTATGGAGTATATAAGGATTGTACTGCAGTACTATTTCATTAAGGACTTGAGATTGTGTGGAACAAAGAAAAGTGACTCAATAGCAGGATAAATTTTTGGAAAATATATGGTTGAGAGAATGATAAACCATAATATAGTTCTGATACCGATGTAGTGATTTTCGAATAATACATGATTATTTTGGAAAAATTACATAGGATATTCTTGACTACCATGGAAATGATTAATGATTTGTATATTCCATCATTGTTGGGGTTTAAAATTTTTTTGGATTGATGAAGTATATCCATCATTCTATATGGAATAAGGGAGAATGGATGTAATCAATAAGGAATATGGTAATTCAAGATGTTTCAGTGTATTAAAATAATACATAATGAAGGTATTCATATGCTATTACGGGGTAAAAAGGATCTACATTATGTTTACCTTCCTTATAAATGTTGGACTGTGAGTTTGGACATAAGTATTTTGGATAGTTCTAGTTTGGATTATTTTGGATTGCCATAAAAGGACAACCCGGAGGTCGGGCGGCAACCCGTCGCGTCCAGCAAGGCTGCGAGACTTGAACCCGCAACCGAAGGGCGACAAGGGTGTATCACCTACCACTGGCCCACGAGATGTCCTGGATTAAATAATGTAGTTTTTTTTAAAAGATCTGGTAGATGAATTATAAATTCATTTATTTTGGAACCCTGTACGAATAATATAATTAGAAAAAAAAATTACATTCTATTATCTTTTAGAGTGAAAGATGAGTTTGTGGTAGATATTTATTAATGGATAAAACTCTAATTATAAAGTAAGTATATCTACTTATGATCTTAGCCAATCTCATAAATAAATTCCCCAACATTAATAAAAGAAACATAGAACAAAAATGTTGTCCTAGATGGTACCTTAAATCATCACAAATTTATGGCTTTGGGATTTTTGGCCTTTTCATAGCCATGTTCTCTACCACTCTCCATCAGATAATTGATGGTTATATTTCTCTTCCATATCCATATTTTCCTACATGGAACCCTAGTATGTGTTATTTTCGGTAATCTTCATACTTTCCACTCTTTATTTTAAATATAGGCCTCATTAATTCATTTTTCGATGTGGGATTTAAACTAAGATATTTTGAAACGTCAAAAATGTGTTATCCTAATACCCTATGTTTTGTTGAACCAATGGTATTTCAAATCACCATAGATTGATGAGTTTAAGGACCTCAATTTTATACTTGTTTGTGATTGATGACCTCAATCACTACCTATAAATATTTACGTTTTTCCTCCAATTATATGTCTCTAATTGCCACCAATGTTCTCCTAATCGAGATCATAATTTGGTGGTGACCCTTTCATTTCTCTTTTCCTCATATTAAGAATAAATTTTAGTAACCCAATTTCCGATGTGGGTTTTCCCACAAAGATATTTTTTATTTTCAACCTTTTATTTTCGAAGAACAATTTCAAATTGCGAGGACGCAATTTATTGAAGGAGGGGAGAATGTAACACCCCAAGATTTCATAGTGTGTTATTTCTTCAAAATAATTCAATAACATGCACTACAAGCAACACCGAGTTCAATCACACCATGACTTACAAAAAAATCCATTCAAAAGAGGTTATGAATAGTATTATCTAAATTTTAAACTTTATATAATCCTTATAATTTTAGAATCCATATTATGAGTTTCTTAGATATAATGCAAGAACAAATTCATTTTCAGTATTGCACTTTTATCAACTTTTAATAGTGAACCCTTTTTAAATACAATATTTTAAACATTTTGACTAAATGGGGACATCAAAAATTTAAAATGTAACACCCCAAGCTTCTACGGTACGCTTCTCTTCGAATAATCGATAGCGTGTGTTGTACGCAACCTCGAGTTCTAACACACACCACAACTAATTAAACTAGCCGTTGTGAATAGTAATACCTACTTTTTGAAATCATATATATTTTATATTTCAAAATGGACTTCATTTTTGGATTCGGAATATTGAAATTAGCCTAGGGTGAAATTTTGGTACTTTTCGGATAACTTTTATATTTTGATGAATAGTGAAAATTACTAAATTTTAATTAAAAACAACTTTTTTAATCAAAATAATTAATAGTGATAAATTGTGAATTTGAGTGGTTTTAAAGTATATTTAGAATATATTTTTACCATTTAATATAATTTTGGTCATTGGACATAATTTTACAATTAAACCGAACATAAACAAGTGTCAATCTTTTGATAGTTATTACCTCTTAAAAACACGCTTTTTGTTTTGACAGCAGGAATTAATTTTAAATTAATTTCTGCCACTTCTGTGTTTTGAATTTAGAAAAATGGATTCCATATTTGGAATCAGGATGTTCAAATTGTGTAAATAGGTAACTTTTATTTTTAGACATTTTGAATAATTATTGTGGTAAATATTTTATTTACCATGGTTAAGGGTAAATCCGGTAAATAAGGGTTAAAAAAATAATATTATAATAATACACAATTACCCTAAAACGTGTCCTAACCTTATTGGTGGACACATACCCGACCATGAGAATCCTTGGGTCAATTTGGGGACCCCTTGGAGCCACTTGTATGTGGTAGGGACACTTTATATTAATAAAGTTAAAATAAAAATAAAAATGGCATAAGCTTACATCTTTTAGAAGAACAATTTTTACATAGGGTTATACATGTTGGATTTTCGATTATAAATATTCATTAGAAAGATAAACATATTTCCTACATAATTATATTTTATTTATAATTTTTAGACATCAAATAATTTAAATTATTAATGACACAATAATGATGCAATGTTTACCTCATTAATAAATCATTTAAATAAATAAGATTATAATGATTAAAATATTATCTAAAACCTGTCCAATTCTTATTGGTTGATATTATTTAGAATATTAGTCATCTTATCTTCGACCTCAATGATTTTTGGACCATTATAAACCGAATATAATTATATTATAAAGTAATACTTTCACTCTTTCCTAAAGATCCCCTCTTCTCCCTTATAAAAGGAGACCACTTCTACTCATTCCTCACACCTCTCAAGCCACTTGGCTCGTCCAAACTCTGCCCAACTAAGCTCCCTACATCCCTCTCCTCCTCCTTTAAGCTTCCCCTTAGGCAGAAATCATTTCAAGAAGTCCTTTGGTTCCAACCAAAGTGAGTTACCTAAATTAAAGGTAACGATTTCTCTTAAATTATTTTCCTTTATTTTGCTTCTCCAACCCCCAAACTCTTTTTATTTCCTTTCTTTTGTAACAACACCAGTATCCTCAACATACTAGGATGTTGTTATAAGAAGGATTCAAAACTACACATACACACAACTCCATCTAATGGATGATGAACATAATGTTTCTGTGGATGGCAAACTAACGCCTCACGAAACGATGATTGTTCAAATACATATTACCGCCTCTCATGGTGGCCATTATGATGGCACTGTAATTAAATATGATATTAATGATATATATTTTATATATAAGCTTCTGTAATTCCATTTTATTTCATACCATTATTCGTTTCATGTTGTATATACATACGATAATTTCATTTAAGGAAGTGCGGACTACCGCCCCCTTAAAATGATATGACTCGTTCATACCACACATGGAACGTATAAAGGATGGTGTTAATGAACTTAAGTAACATATATAAAATATTATATTATACTAGAATAGTAATATACCTATGTATCATTTGGATTCAATTCTTTTAAAATAAAAATTAAATGGAAGTAGCGTTCGTGCGTACGTACGGACTACCGTCTCCACGAACGCGGTGAGATCCATCCTCCATCTATCCATTCAAGTCTTATTCTAATTTTAGGGTTAAAAATAATGTTAATATCATTCTGATTATGAATAAGATTTAATCTATCCATTACAAACATGTCTTACGTAACCAAACATTTAAGAAGAACGAATCGATTATCACCTGAAACGACGATAATACTAAGATATTATTAATAAAGCAATGTTAAAAGATCATATATGATATCATATTAATGTATATGATTCTTGTATAATTTAATAACAATTATTTCACCATTATACAGGAGGTTAACCGACCCCAACAAAGGAAAAGTACAAGGTAAGGGTTATTTCACAATCTCTTCATTATCCGAGGTTGTTTATACGTAATAATCTACTGGGATATCTTTATCATCCACATCCATGTTTCTTAAAAATGTATTTCAAAACATTTTTCCTATTTACAAGAATATGGGTTAAAGTCATTTATACCCTTGTTTTACTTTTTATAAGAGGTTTATAAAGGAATCTTTCCGTCGTTTTCAAAACAAGGTCCTTTTTAACCTTTTCGACAGAATTGAGGTAAGAATGTTTTTTTTAACTTATACGGCGGGTGCGGTTATTTTACGCTGTTATAAAATCTTCAAAGATTTCCTTACAAGCTTATAAGAATATTTTCAAAGAAAATGTTTTATTTTATATGGATCTTAAATGATTTCAAAATAAAAGGAGATATTTCTTTAAAAAGAATTTTGATTTCATGTACGTCAACATCCTTTTATGGAATTTAAGATTATTTGAAGTTGATTTATTATGATACAAAACTTCTATATTGTATTGAAGGTTTTGTGATATGTTTGAATATGGATGTGCTATTTTTATACCATTCATAGTTTATGGTGAAATTATTGACATTTTGTATGCTAGTTTTAATACGAATGTTTATGTTATGTTTAAACCTTTTCATATGGGAATGCATTGGACTTAATAAGTGACGGGTGGAGCCCGCTATAGCTCCTCGATGCATCGGTAGGTCTCATGAGACAAACTAGTGTCTTGGCACAAGGCCTTGACAAAATCTTATTTGTAGTCTTGGCACGAGGCCTTGGCTATGTGGTTATGATAGTCTGGCATTATGCATTCCAACATTATGAAAGTGGTTATTGATTTTTGCATGTGATTATTCGATTAGTAGAATATCCATGTGAATAAGTAAATGGCATTATTTCATTTTATTTATGCCATACCATGTTGAAAGTTCATGTTTGAATGGATTTTGTTTTAGTTATACATTGCCTTAAAAGTTTATTCTTATTTATGAAAGTTTCCGCTATTTTGTTATCCTTACTGGGCATTTGAGCTCACCCCTTTTATATGTTTTATTTTTCCCAGTAAGTGAAGAAGTAAATTATGAATGACCTGCAGGGATATTATGTGGGGATATGAGTGTGGATTATGGAGACATTATGTTGTTGTAGTAGTTTTTCATTTTATGATGTAATGTAAAACATATGAATATATCTAGTGTTTCCAAGGCTACTAAACCAATCGGTCGTTCGAGATTTGATCTTTCTTGTGATCATGCCAATGTTACGAAGTAATGCACCGACTCTGGGTAGCTGGGGTAGGGGCGTTACATGCCACCTATATAGTGGTGCGGGCCGCTCAGGATACTTGGATGTGGCGCATCCGAGAAAGTCTAATGTGGCGTGAATCCATGTTATCATGTTAACCCGGGGTGGTTGACCCAACACGGTGCCACATTGTTCCGCATGTCCTCTAGGCCATGACCAATGGACTGCGGCTTTGTCTCCGGGCTCGTCACTGGCATGCAACCCATCCACAGACTTCCGGTAAAACCAGCGCCCCCTACTCCTACCAGGCCCATTGTAGGCAGCACCCTTATTTTAGAATTGGTGCATTGCTGGGGGAGCACCCCACATCCGCTCTGCTGGTTCTATCATGGCCGACCGGCATGCCATCTGACCTCTCCTCTGGTCTCCGTAGCTAACAAGCCATGTCTGCCTTTGTTCACCAGCGGTGTGCATCGGCATGCCATGACACCTCCACAGTCATCCTGTTCCAGCTTTTATGGCGACCACCACGTCATTGTGTTGCGTCCTCCTATTGCGGTGTGCGTCGATATGCTAACCCCCTCGTAGTCGGTCGGTATCTATGCGTTGTCTTTGTTCAAAGTAGGTGCAAAATTAGAAATGTAGCCAACTGTTATGGCCTGTTTCGTTAGGCCCACACCCTCCGTGTTAGCTCGAAAACAAGAGAGGGGTTAAGGGTTTAACAAACTCTTGGAATTTAATTCAAGATAAACCCCACAAGGATACCCAAAAATAACCTCCCATAAAAAATAATGGATCGTGGGTCATCCCGTTAGTCGGTTGACCCATGTTTTTCGTATTATTCAAGATCGAGGAAGTGAAAATCATTTAAAATGCATAATTGAATAAACACTCTACCTCTAATTGTCAGATAAAATGCTCGCACTTGATGAGGGATCTTGTTCTTTGTTCTTGCAAGAAATTCCCAATGATGCCACCCGTATGTCACCCTTCAATTTGTGGTTCGGTATTTTTTTTCACCTCTTGTTGGGTCGGATTCATCTTCTAATGGTTTGTCATCACGACGCTCCATCAGCACATCATTATTTGGAGAAGATGTGTTGATACCGCTCTCCAAGATCCATATATATAGGATAGGGGGAGGGTATGTAACGATGTTGGAATTCAATGGGGTTTATTAATTAGGAAGCTTCCTAATTCCCTAATGATGTCATTACTTAGGGTTAGCAGGTCAATAAATTTATTATCTAGACACATCACTGTCCCCACCCTTTGGATTGTCCAATGGAGGATATGAAATAAAATGATAAAATTAATTCATTTCATTTTTTGTAAAAGTCACATAAATTAACTTTTTTATGGGCCTGCTACAGTCAATGTAATTTCTATCTTAATAAAATCTCAGCGCAGCGGATTCAATGGTTCTATCAGATGTTTTATCCGAGCACCAGTTCAAAAGTTTGAAAACACCGCTCGAGTGTTTACTAAACGTAGCCGAAACAAAAAGTCATTTAATTATTAACATTCACCCTCGAACTTTTCCTGTCAAGGTTAGGCTCCACCTAAGGAGAAAATGACCCAACGAACTCAACTATACTATATTATTTTTAATATGTGTTACCATTTAGAAGTTATTGATTTTACAACAAAATAATTTTTATTTTATTATTTCAATAAAGGCAAAAAACTAACAATCACAGGTTCCCCATGCCTCCCAATGTTAGTATCTACTTATAGAGAGAATACCCACATGATCTCAGTGGTGGTCTTAGATTTTTAATCCACATAACCATTCATGAGTTAGAAGAATTTTAAAAATAAAATAACTTTATTTAATTTTTTTATTTATGGTTATGCCATTTTCTAGTTTTCTCATAGGAAGCCTACGCCGACTAATCATAAGTCGTGCGTAGGGTAAAATCGCCATTAGGAGTGAAATGGTGCCCCCATTTTTCTGATCCCGGAAACCGTTTAATAGTTATTACATTTTTTCATTAAAATTGCTTAGACGCACAAATTAATTCTTAAAAAACATCGATAGATCATTTTGAGCACTCCGGGCCTCAAAATCATGCACGTCAGATTTCTTTGTCTCAAAATAATTCCATATAATTGTTAAATAAATTATACATATGTTACGGGACATTACAGGTATGTACATGAGGAATAATTCAGATGATCTGAAAATGATTAAGAGATTCCGAAGGAAAGTAGAAAAGGAATGTGAGTAATCAGTAAAGATGTTATGAATGGATAATGGAAGAAAACATAATAATTAAGAGTTCAAACATTATCGTGAGTATCTGGGAATTATATATGAGTTCAGTTCACCATACAAACCTCAACAAAAGGGGATGCAATAATAAATAATATAAGTATGGTGGAAATAGGGAGAACTATGTTACTTGAACATTGTATTTCACATTAATATTGATAGAAATCCAGGAGCATAGATGTGTATATTAAAAACTAATTTTTATATAGGAAAAAATCAAATATGACTCTATATGAAATGTTCTAAGGAAAAATTCCAATTCTGAAACAATTATGAGTTTTTGGAGTCTGTGCCTTATACTTTTTTTAATACTTGGAATGTTTTATCAAAGAGGATATGATGGAATTTTTTTCTCTATGCTCTATAGAGAAAAGGATATATATGTTTCAACAAAGATACAAGGAGAATTATTTATTCTGCTATTTTGAATGTTGGTGAAAATATTGAGAATGAAAAGCATTCATATGATGATGTGGAAGATGATAAGGATAAATAATGTATTTTTAACAACTGTGAACTTGTTACAGATATTGATAATACTACTCAAGAAGGAGAAACAAACTCAGTAATTTCACGTGATGTGGAAGAAGTTCCAATATATCATCCTTGGATGAGGAAGCAAGTGGAATCTCATAACAATATTGGTGCTCAATGTCAAATGGTTCAAACATGAAATATGTTCAATGTTGTGACACATACTAAATTGTATTGAAATGTTGATCTGAATGATGTGAATGAAGCTTTTGTGCATCCATAATGGGTTCAATATATGAATTAGGATAATGAACATATAGAATATAATGGTACTTGGAATCTTATGTCCAAGACAGACAACAATATCATTATTGGTAAAAAGTGGGTTTTTTAAATTAATAATTAAAGAAGGGGGTGTGATAAGTAAAAAAGAAAAAATGGATTACAAATGGTATTCAAGAATTAATTTCAATTAATTTTAGGAAACTTATTCTCTAATGGAATGTTTAGAAACAATCAGAATCATTCTTGTTATTACTACAAAATGTGGTTACAAAATCCTAAAAATGTATTTAAAATCCAAATTCTTTAACAGTGATATTGATAAGGATGTTTACAATGATCAACATTATGGATATTTTTTATAAGCATGAATGATATATTATCAGGTTGAAGAAGTCTTTATGTAGGCTAAAATACGTTCTGAGGGCATGGTATTCTAAATTGGATACCCGCATAAGGAAGATGAATTTCATGAAGGGTATAGTTGATAGAAACCATTATATCAAGGAATGTCAGGAGTTTTCTCTCATCATAATTATTTATGTCGATGAAATTATTTTTTTCTAAAAATAAAGAATGATAATGTAAAATATTTGTTGACCAGATGAAGAGGTCATTGGAGATGTCAATTCTAGGAGAAATGAAATAATTTCTTGGGTTAAAAATTTTACAGAAGAGGAACCACATTAGTTTTTCTTAGGAAAAGTATGCTAGGAAACCTTTGAAGATATTTGTCTTGGAAATTTTGAAACAAGATTACACACTAGTTTTACAGGGATCCAAGTTTTTCTAATATATAGAAGGTAAGTATGTGTATCATAAAAAGTTTTGAAATGAAATTAAATGTTTATTATATATGACTGCAACAAGACCCAACATCATTTATATTGTTACCTTTTGTTCAAGATTTTAATGTGCTCCTAAAGAATAACATTTAATTACTAGAAAAATTAGTATCAGATATATCAAAATCACAAAAAAAATTAGAATCGGGTATGATGTCTCAAAAAATATTGATTTATTCAGTTATTTAAATGCTGATTGTGCAAAAACTATTTAAGATAGAAGATCTAAATCTGGTGGATTTTTCAATCTGGGGATAATTTGTATAAGTTGGTATTCAAAGAAATATAATATAGTGACTCTTATCAGGGCTAAAGTTGAGTATGATGTTGACACTCAAGTTGCAACCCAAATTAAATGGAAGATGACTCAGTTGGAAGATCTACTTGTTGATATGAAGCTACACTTCCTCTTGGGATGTGATAATTAGAGAAAAATCAAAAATACAAAAGAAATCTAGTACAATATTCTCATTCGACACACATTGAAATAACATACCACTTTATCAAAGAGAATATAGAGAATAATAAATTAAATCTATAGTAAGTTCCTATATCAAAACAAGATGCTGAAATATTCACAAAACCATTATCTAAGGAACATTTTTCTAATTTGAGGTAGAACATCGGTGTCTAACCTCCTTAACATCATGGTTGAGATATGTCTATCTATCCCTATATTATGTTAAATTTGGTTAGTGTTATAAATGGGGATAATTGATTGATAAATATATCCTTAAGGAAAATTCATAAAGGGGGAGTTTTGGGTAAGATGTTAATCCAGTATGTTAGTGTGTGAATTATTCAATAAATTTGTTGTAGTGGCTATAGGAAACAAAAAAAATTAATCTAGGAAAGTTCAATAAGTGAATAATGTTGAGGTTGAATCTTGGAATATATTATAAAGATTGGTGAAGAGAAATTATAATGAAATTTTATAGTCATTGCTTTTCGATAACATGATTTTGGCTATAAATAATTCGTTTTCCCTATAATGAGTTAGCTCACATAAGTATAGGATTGGTGATATGTAATCTATTGATTGAGGTTACAATGTTCTATGATTTATGATTCTATGTTGACTAAAAAATCCAATTCGGTCATTTTTTGGACCTTATAGGATGAAGAAGAATGTTTGAAGCGTTTTCATTTACATAGTAGTGTATTTTATTGTCAAATAGGATAAATCAATTCACTTTGGAAAAGATTTGGAAATTATAAAAATTGTTTTCTCATTTGTATTTCACAAATATAATATTTTTATAAACCATGTGATGCTTGATTTATGAAAAAAATGGGGAGAAAAGATGATTCCAATAATATTTAATTTTTATTGGAAACAATGATTTCACCATAAGAAAATGATGTTGTAATACATACTATTGAAAATATGATGATGCTAAAGGTAATCAGTCAAAGGAAAAATATCCTATATGATGAGGATAATAGGGAGAACACACACTTGCATATTGTTTTACATGTAATACATGAGTGTAAGGGAATATCCTACTAATTGTATTCCACATCAAAGGATTGTTTTCATGTGAATTGTGTTGTATTCAGTTGTTTCCATACCAAAACAAGGATATAGATACACTTGTTGAGTAGAGAACATTTAAAATTCTAGTGTTCTTATGGTTGTGTGCTTGGACTGTGTTAAGTACAGAATAATCTCTTTAACATTAGGTGAAGGCTGTTTCAAAATTAACAAAAAATAAAAGAAGAATATATCACTAATTCAACACCTCCCCCTCTTAGTAATACTTGGACACAGACTAGGAAACTTTACCTTGCTTATGTTATATGAAAATAAATTACAATATAATGATGATAGAATTTGAATGTTTTGACTCCAACCAAGTATACATTCAATGAAGTAAAATGATTAATAATAGAAATTTCATGTATATGTCAATAATATCATATTTCATTGATACAGAAATAAGTCTATGTATGGATTTTTTATCATAATGAAGGCATTGTTAAAATTTAGTATGATTGGAGAAATTGAATATTTTCTAGGGATACAAGATGATTTGAGGAATAGATGAAATTTATTATCATATGATACATAATAAATAATGTTGATAAATAAATTCAATGTGTGGAATTATAAATTAATAATGACTCTAATTTCTATCAGAACTAATATTTGGTCACATTTAGTTGTAAAATATATGTGTACCACATAATAAATATTCATAATAATAATTTTGATAGGTGTGATAGATACTCTGAAAGTTGATATGATTTCAAAAGTATTGGATAATTGTTCGTATTTTAACCCAAATGAAATAAATCTCACAATATTTAAATAAACTAATATTTATATCACAATACTATTCTTGTAGGATTATATTTTATGAAATAAAATAATGTAATTTTTTTTACTTTTTATGTATATTTGTATAGAGATGTGGGGGAGAAAAAATCTAAAATAACATGTTAATTATCCATTGGAAATAAGTTTCTTGAATGGAAAGAAATTTGTATAACATAAAATTATTAAATAAAATTTAATTAGAATATATCATGGGAACTAAGGCCTATACATGATTCTATGGATGAAATGTTTATTAATTAATTTTAGGGAATATTTTTGTTTCATATTATTCTATCATGGAATGCATCATGTTGTAACGTAGTCCATTTTCTAGAGTGAAATGTGACCCTTTTCAACTTATGGGGCATCCAACATGGTGTGCCCCAGATTATTTCGTTCAAGAATTGAGGGGCCTTTACCTCATTGGATGACCATGTTTTCTCTCTATTAAACTTAATATGATGTGATGATTTGTCATATTTCATTATATTTATCATTTGGGTTAATTAAATAATCTATTTATCCCTAAAATGTTATTGTAAAATACATGAATCCCATTTAAGGAGTCATGTTGAATTGGATGCTTGTAATTTAAATTGATTACTTTCACAATAATGTAGATAACTATGGTCTGAGATGAGGGTGATGTTCGGAATTTTTGGACATATTTGGATGATGTGTTTTGGTTTTAATCTATGATGAAATCCTCATTTAATGATAATAAAATACTATATATGAATATATGAGTGTTATCATTAGTTAAAAAGTTATTTATATAATATTTTTGTTGAAACATATTCCATAAGAATATGGAATCATAGGATTATTTCCCAGAACATGTAATATGAGATAGACCTGGCGACTCACATTTAAAATGTTTTAATAGAGGGATAAAATTGTAATTGATCTTGTAATATTATTCATATCACATAATTATTTCAATTATTTTTAACTTAGTAAAATATTTCTCATCACATGATATAGTGGTTTTGATTAATTATTAGGGGTTACATGTTTAATGGAATGTGGAGAGATTTTCAATGGTTTCAAGTGTAGTATACACTAAATAACTTGGTTATTGTGTTGTGAGGAATTTCACAATATATTCATGCTATTTACATTTATGAATATATCATAATATTTCCTAAATTCATATATATCATGTTAGGACATCATGTTTGGGTTGAAATGTGTTCATAACCATTCTTAAATGAATTAGTCTATATTTTGGGATTTCAATTTCGAGGGGACAAAAAATATTATTATGATGATGTTGGGATTGATCCTCATGTAACATTCCTTTATACAATTTAATGAGATGGGGATCATACCACTGTAGTTTGGGTGTAATGTCTATATTCATGTAGTAGGACCTATCCTTAAATTTTCACATTGTGTGGTATGTATGCTATTGTCTTGAATAGAGTAATAAAATGGTATTATGTAGTGATTAATCATAAAATATACCTATATAATTCAGGATTATATCATGATTTTTGTTTGATCATATTATGATTATAAATAATCGTAAGGGTGTAATTTAATTTCATCAGCTAAGAAAATTTTCATATAGTTTAGATGAATGAACCTATGATATTGGTGAATGAATTTATAGGACATAAATATAATATTTTGTTTTTGGGGTTTTAAAATAGCCATTTAAGTCCCAATAAGTATTTTCATAGATTCCCAATGACCTTTTATAGAAAAGAATGTGGCTTCCATGTGAGATTATATCATTCCATGGTCTTATGTGTCCATTATTCAAATGATTTTTGATTGAAAATAATGTATTCAGTACTTTCTCTAGATTAATAATGGATTTCCATGGTTTGGGATCATATATATTAGAGTATACTATGATTAGAATACAAAACTACTGATTGGTATAAAGGGTATGTGTATGTGAGTTGATGATAATGATCAAGGGAGTATTGTTTTCAATGAATAGAATACTTTGGATTGGATCCAGAAACCTTACTCATCTACATATGTGTAACTATGTAATTGATATGGAGGAATTGGCTTAGGATCATTTAGTATGTAATGAACAACATTGTAGGTTTTCACACATTTATGTTTTCACATGATAGGTTCCCTAAAACAATGATAGGGTATGAATTCATGTGACATAATTTCCCATAACTTTTGATTTTTCATGATGATTAAGGACACATGTGGGAACCTCATAATATGTAAAACCATCTACTAAACAAGGGATGTTATGTGAGGACATATTTGAAAATATAACTAGTTATTTTTGGAATATTTAATTGTTTCTATGAATTTTATCAACCTATAATATTTAATTGTATGTCATATTTGGGTAAGATTGTAAAAAAATGGTTTTTTTGAATGAGAGAGAAACACATCAACATCAATAGTTATATCTAGAAAAAGTGTGTATTGGTTATCTATTGAACAATTAATTATATTCAATGGGTAGGTTTAGAAAACATTGACTATGTTAGGGGAAATGTGGTTTTTTTCTTAACTAATTGTTTTATGGCTTCCTTGACTTTTTAACTAAATGATAATTGTGTAAGGATTCGATTTAATATCCCCATTCTAGAAAATGTAACATGTACAGAAAAATTCATGTTTCAAGAACGATCAAATGATGGATAAATACTTCTCTATTTATATGAATTTTCTTTCTTCTATAGAACAAGGAAAATTCGATTATTCCATTCTCATTTAAGTTAATTATGAAAAAACATAGGTCTTGTGTGAAATTGTGAAAAGTCTCAAACTAATTTATCCTTTTTTAAGGTTTTCTCCATCAACCATGTTACTAGGGGGATATTTTTTCAACCTTGTTTTTAAATTTAATTGCATTGAAAATATAATAAATGTTTACAAATTCATGATGTTCCACAATAACAAACCCTTTAACCCAGAATAGTCCACTATGAAAATTTATTCGTTAATTAAAAAACATTAATTAAATATGTAATGAAACCTTTTTTCACTATCAATTAGACACATATAAATTTTTATGATGGGGATGTGGATTGCCATTTATAGAGGGAAATGATGAAAATGAATTTTTTTTCATATTCTCCAAATTCTGGGTTTGGGTCTCATAACTATGTTGAATAAAAATGATACCTTTTGGATTTTATGAAAATAAATATAGAGATGGGAGAATTTAAGATTCCACTAGATTTACCATGAGACAATAACATCCCTCATACTTGATCTAATCCAATAGTCACTATGTCCTCAGCCTTATATAGTGAAATTCATAGATGATATCACCGACATGGATTGTCCTGTGCAAATCATTTCTTATTTCTTATTGTATAATTTCATGAATTATATTTCATTGGAAACAAAATTCTCCTATGATACAATTTTGACTGACATGCATTATCTTTCCTTTCATAAGATTCATAAACATTCAAAATGGGTGTTTATGCTTCTCAAAAATCACTAATTACTCCCTGGATTGTAGAAATGTGATGAAATAATTAAATTTCATGGTATAAGATGGTTTTAATAGAGAATTGGGATTATAAGTATGTTATAATTATATAATCATGTGTAAATTATAACATAATATTCTAAAATGGTGATATTATGGTTCTCCCACAATGATGAGCTTCAACACTTGAACATTTCCACTATTTGAAAATCATTTTAGCAGAGTGTCAAGAGAACTATATATGTACGTAATTAATGTAATGGTAAATTAATTGAGGATTAAATTTAAGAAAAATAGAACCCTTACCTATGAAGTCCCATAAATTTAATAAATAAATTTTACATAGTATTATATGATTAATTACAACATAACATTACGATCTATGATAGAACAATATACGGTTAATGTACATGGAATCATCAATAAATAAAAAAATATTCATAAGATATAAAGATATTCTCTCCATTATTATTCTCAACATCACACGTTATAGATACATCTATCAAAAAAACATTTATTCAAATCATATGGAAATGAAGACATAATAATCTTTCATATCAGACAATTAGTAAAGCTAAAAATGTGAGCTATTAATGTTAATTTCCTCAAAACAGGAACATTATTTTTATCATACCATAACTATAAAATTTTAAATAATACCTAGAAATTATTAAATCATAAACATTGTCATGGCTTAAAGAATAGGGCATTAAAAACCAATCTTTAAAAATGGATAAAAAAACAAAACCATAAAAAATATAACATTTACACACAAAAAATATTTTCATAAAAATGAGTAATAAATACAATGATAATAATAATAATGGAAATGATATTTTAAGGCTACCCAACAAGAAAATCATTACAACTTAGGCATGGGATACACACATTTAACTGTTTCAGGTTTAGGATAACCTCATATGTTACCTATTTTAGGCATGTAATAACCCCTAGTGTACACCACTTCATCATGAATGTTATAACCACCAACATACCCTTTCATCACAAATAACATTAATGTAAGACTAAGATATTTTAAATGTATATCATGATGTTCAATTTTAAATAAATAATAAAACAAAAATATTAAAATATTAATGATATATATTATATTAATACACAAACAATTGAATTGGTGGGATTGAATAATTGTATCTTATTAATGAAATATATATAAATTTCTTAATAATTGTAAATTTCCTGATGAAGGATTAATAAATAACAACATGACATTTAATAATAATATTTTATACTAAAAAATATTCATTTCCTTCAAAAATAATTTTGTTTTAATATTTTGAGACAATATTATTATAATTTTGATGAACGGTTAAAAATATTATTTAATAAATGAAATATCAATTTTCTAAATCAATGTTTAAAAATTAACCCAATTTGAAAAAATGAGATTTTTATAAAATATTAAATTTTACAATACATAAGTGTAGTTAATTATTTTTCAAATACAAAAATTTCTTTTATCTAAATAGTGTAATTTAAAAGAACCATTATATATTTTAATTTTTCAAAATATGAATTATGAACCATTAAATTTAGAATGAAATAATTGATTTCATTTTAAACAATAATATTCACGTTTTTTATATATTTCTATTTTTCAACTTCCAAACGATATTTGGAAATCTATTTTTATATGAATAATGTTTATCAATATTAATTAATTAAAATAACCCCTAGATACTCAATAATTACAATAAAATAAAATATTATACACATATTTTTATTAGTTAAAATTTAGCTATTGATGACTACTTGATATAAAGTTGATATAATATCTACAATTTCTTAAAAAATATAATTATTGAAAAAATATATTTTCAATAGTTTTTATGGGATTAATTTTAAACTAAATTTTATAACATATATGTAAATAATCTAGTAAAATGGTATCCGTATTTTTAATTATAATAAATAATATTATATAATAAATCAACCTAAATTTTGTCATAATGAATATTGCATATAGCAGAATGAACTAGTTACTATGGAAAAAAGAGTAAAAGTGAGAAACCATAGATGTAAATGGAATTAAATATCTAATTTTTAATGCTAGATGATATGATCAACCCAATAAATCTACCAATACAATATTTATCCCCTTTTGAGGTACTAGTACTTAAAATGACATCACATTTTTGAATTTATTTGGTTATTAAAAAAATCATGCCACTCAATTATATATGAGACCCTCCACTCAATTATTCACCCTAATAAAACCATTATGAAATCAAAAATAATAAAAAAAAATATTCTCTAAACAACCTTATCCTCATATTAGTGGTTCAATAATTCAATATATCTTCCATTAGGTTATTGAATTTGAGATCTAATGTAGTTTATTCTATGTGAATGTAATCTTCTTCACTGAGATCATTATTTTTAATTATTATTTTTCCACCATCAGTTAGGTATTAAAAATAATTTTATAACAACACCAATATCTAAAATATAATGAGTTGTATATTTTTTTAATGTATAATATATATCCATATCCTCTTCCATCAAATGGGGAATAAAACCGTCAAATCTTTTTACCATAGACTACCACCTCATGAACTGATATAATTCATTTTTCAACATCACCTCATATATATGTTCATGTTGATGGATTTAATATTTATATAAAATATTAATTTAATATTAAATATAATAAAAAATTATCTTATCATATACCTTCTAAAATTTATGTCAATTAAAAAATTACATCATTGTTCAAGTGTACGGTAGACTACCGCTGCACCAAGAGAATTGATTCTTTTTTTAATGCATAAGAGGGATGTCATTTGTATTTTTTATTTTAAAATAATATGATATTTATGATTTAATTATATAAATATAAATATATTTTACACATAGAAAATATTTTCCTTAAGATCATTGAAAAATGGAAACAAAATAATTTGTGCATATGACCAACTATCTATAAGATTGTAACATAGTTCATTTTCTATAAGGGAATTTTATGTTTTTTATTATTTTCATTTTTTTATAAAAAAATTATAATTGTGAAATTATTATTTTCTATGGGATTATAGAATATTGAACACATTGACAATTATTAACACACAGATTCTATTTTTAAATTATAAACCACATATTCTCAAAATGTCCTACCTAGAAAATTATGAATAAGTATATAAATATATCATTAGAAAAAATGAATAAAATTGTTTACATATTATATATTAAACAAAGACCTGCTACATGATAAAATTAAATATTTATTTTAGTTTATAATACTGGTGATGAAGAATATACATGACATGTACATACTCTATGTAATGGACTTCTCATCTAACATTAACTTTATTGATACATAAGACATATTCACCATATAATTTTATGGTTGTATATGCATCCAAATTTAATTTTTATATCATAAAATTTATTTTTATTCATGATCTGTAATTATTCATTTCAAGTTATTTCATGAGGGTTATTATTTACATGATACAAAAGTTGCAACAGTTTATCATTATTCAGGATTAATTATATTTAACTCTTTATTTGATGATTTCTATAATATTTATATCGTAATACTAGTCTCTTTTCATCAAATATAGTTATTAATGACCTTTTCAAGTAATTTTTACAATTTTACTTGTTTGGTAAATTAACTTATTTATAAAATGTTTTTTAGAAAATAAAATTTTATTTATCTATTCGGTTGATTAAATTTTTTGTTTACAATACACATTTTTGAAAAATATTTTCATTAATAATTATAGTACCATACAAGTTATTTATAAAATTCTAGTTTAAACATGATTGGATATTTTAGACATTATATGGAAGGAAAATTATTTTTATTTTTGGAACAAGGTATATTTTTTCAGTTGTATAACAACAAAAATTGATATTTTTTCATCCTATAAGGAATGTTCATAATTATTTATTTCCCTGACTATTTTTTTATTTTAAGAATAATTTCACAATTAAGAAAATTATATTATAAAATAATTTTTTTTAAATATTATTAAATTTTTAGTTTTTGGGATGATACTATCAATGTAGAATATATTATTTTAAGAATAATGTTTTAATAAATTTACATTATTTTATTTCTTAATGAGAAATACATTTAATGTTGTTGTGTGATTTTGAATTAATTATATATATCCATTAAATATATAACTACATTATTATATGTTCCATTGATTATATAACACATGACAAATTATTATTTCAAAACTAAATCCTTTATTAAATGTAATTTTTTAGTATATAAGTACATATTATAAAATGGATTTTTATTCATGGGTAATTATTAGGTATATGCCTTATGATTGATTTCTATTAATAGAATATATATGAATGTAATTTACATGAATGAAATGTGATGGACCAGATTTATAAATACCTCCAATGAATTGGGTAATTTTTTATTCTCATGGGATGTCTTTTAGGGGATTAAGGAGTTAACTTAATCTATTATAAAACATTCTTCATCATGTTACTTTGCCCTTATGGTTAACCATGACTTATGAAAAAGACATGTTTTATATTTCATCCACATTTCTTGTGATTCCATGCTCTTATGAAAAATATTTTATTTATCTTATAATCCATTTTTAATTCAATTTACACATCAACTTTATGATATTTTTTTATAATTTTGACACATATATTGTGATTTTTTGTAATGTATATCACCATCGTCGAATTTTATTTCACCCTTTTTTCATTTATTTTTCAGGTTATCAAAAACCCTTTTATGTCCTCAAAATAATTTAGGAGATCATTTTTGAAAATAATATTATATATTTTTCATTATTCTCACATTGAAATATATAAATACAGTGTTCCGAAAAAAGTAGTTCTCTTAATATTTGGAATTTATTTAATTGATATTGATTTTATATATGAAGTAATAATATTTTTAAAATATGTCGGTTTATATAATTTATATCATAGTAGGGTATAGTTGTTTATATGTATTATTATAAGACTAAATTAGTGAGACACCTTTATTGAAGGGTATGGTTAATACATGGTGTTGGAAAATATTTTTTAATTTTGGGGATGTTTAGAGGGAGTGGATTCTAATAATATATATCTATATCAATAAATTACAAGTATATTTTGTTCTAGAATAGTTTTACCAAGATATAATAACTAAATAAATGGATAATTTGGATTTGAGTGATCATCACATACTATAGGAAAATTGGATTTACATCACACCTGATATCAATGTTTTAGATGATATAATTTTGGAATTAAAAAACACATTACAATAAATTATGAAGAACATGAAAAAATATTTCTATTGCGAAAATAATAAGAAAAACTAACATCAATAACATTGATTGAAACATTTATAATTATAAGTGATGATAAAATTATCATTTTTAATTTATACCGTATAAGATTATAAATTTACAATTTTTATGTTATTTAATTATCACGTTGATTATTTTATAATATTTTTATTGGTAGGAGATTAGAGAATGAATTCCTCCAAAAAAGTGTAATGGGAAATATATTTCATTCAAAAATAAGATTAATAATATAATGGGAACAACTATTACACATATTATTATAGTAATAAATTATTGAAATAATATTATTATTAACAACATTAATATAGTTTTACATCCAAAAACATCAAATATGGGAATGATGACATCTATATTCATTTTTTAATGAATTTAATGAATTGAATACTCAATATATTTGATTTCAAATATGTGGGAAGTTAAACAGTGTAAAATTACAAAATGGAATTTTAATATTATATACAAATAGGAATAGATGGTTCAATGTTGATTATTATTAATGAAAAATGAATAGTACTATTAACATGAAATATAGAAACGATGATCAACCTATGGTACCACGTACAATTTAATGTCACAAATCTCAGGAAATTGATCAATATACATGTCAATGTAATATTCAAAGGATCAATTCCAAGTGTCATACATTATTGAAATATTTAAATTGGGATTATTGATCGGTTTAGGTTTTGGAATTAATGAATCATATAATTGATGAGTTATAATTAGTTATACTCTTATTATAAAATTCATGAAACATTTAAGCATCGTTTTATAGTTTTTCTTTATTTAAGGATTTAAAATAATTAAATGGATGGTAATAATAAAGAATAAATTTGATTTAATGGTATGTTTATATTTTATGGGAGACCCCATGATTTAGGAAACGATAATTAGTTATATGTTCATTATGTTCCTATATTTATTTTACATTAAAATTATATATTTTTTTGAAATGAATGAGTTGGATATAAAATATTTTATTTTAAAAATGGGATTTTATGAATAAAGATAATTTTAAATATGTTCTTCATATTATTGATAATGTTTTATGATTAAGTTGAATTTTTCATTTGATTGTCACATTTTATTTCCATGGTACTTGAAAATGAATAACGCACACATGGGGTATATCCACCACAAAACCAATTATTTCATAGGGAATTACCCAATATTAGATGGGATAAAAGGATTTAATACCGTCCATATGCCAATTTCATGTACTGGTTATTATAACAATTTTTTTTAGAAAAATGATTTTTTTAATTTGTATTATATTGACTTTTCTAAATTAATTTTATGATCATATATTTCTTAATTTTTGAGACATTAAAGTGATTAATGATAATTATGAAAAATGGTTTATTGTATGGAGGTATACATAAAACATAGGTGTTGTATTTTATTGATAATTAATGAATATTAAAAAATGAAAAAAAATCCTTAAATGTTGATGTTATTAGAGATGGATGTTTATTTAGTTATGAAAATATTTTTGTTGAACAATATATAATGAAATTAGTATTAAGGTTTATTCATAATGGTAAATTTGTTATATTTTTCATAAAATTTATAATATCAGTTAAAGTTTACTAAAAATAATTATATCTATATATAATTTTGTAGAATCATGTGATATGTTAAAATCTAATTTTATTTCATTGAGAATAAAATATTGAGCTCGAATACTAATCGTTTAGATAAATAGATTTTATTCTAGATAAAAATTAAAAATGGATAAAATTATATGTTTGAGTTAATTTTATTTGCATATTTTCTTAATATATTTTGAAAAATGATCCCTCTTCTTTGGTAAAAGGGTATTGAAATAATTTTTTTTCATATTCATTATTGTGGTGGTATCTTTACTCATAAAAATAGGTATGTCTTTATTTCTAAAATTGGCCATTATTTCCAATCCATGTTTTCACTTCCCACTAATGTTATCATTTTTTGGATAAATAGTTTTTTAGTTCTAATTACCATCATATTTTATGATCCCTCATTTTTAGTGTTTTTTAGTAACCAATTTTTCATTGTGGGTTTTCCCCAAATGAGATTCTTAATATCAAAACCATTATTACTAATATCATATTTAAATTTTAAGGATTTAATTTATATATGTTTGTTATAAAGTAATACCAAATTATTTTATAGTAAGAATATAATTATCAATATAGTGTATGACATGCATCAACATGGAAAAACGTTGTAATGATATAACCATCATAAATTAGCAATTAAAATTGTGGGTATGAATAATAATAATTACGATTTTAAAAATCTTTAAATATGTTATATAGTATATATTTATAGATAAATTTATAAATAAATATCTCAAAATTTAATCAAT
Organism: Viscum album; assembly: GCA_963277665.1. Taxonomy (NCBI): domain Eukaryota; kingdom Viridiplantae; phylum Streptophyta; class Magnoliopsida; order Santalales; family Viscaceae; genus Viscum; species Viscum album. The sequence goes on from OY728140.1 coordinate 2,127,554,399, forward strand.
ATATTTTATCTTTTAAAAAAATATCTTTCCATCATAAATTTTTTTTATTTCTTTTTGTGTGAAAATAATAAATTTATTTATAGAGTATTTTAGTAATGTTATTTTAGTAATGTATTTTTTTTAAGAAATCATAAAAATAAAATAAAAATACTTTAATATTTTTATATTTTTCTAAAATGATTGACTTTTTAATAAATATAAAAAATTAATGAATTTTCAATAACTAACATATCTTTTCATCAAATAAGTTTTATTAAAATTTAAATTATATTTTTTATTTAATATTTATTTTCCATTTTACTAATTTAATTTTGAATAACATAATTAATTTCATTTTAATTATCAATTATCTTTATTTTGGAATATGTTTATTTTTATGATTTAAAATTCACCTTTTGGAAAATTATTTTTTTATGAATAATGTTTACGTATTTCAATTAAATAAAATAACCCATGGTATTAAATTATTTAATTTAAATTCATATAACATATAATTACAAATGGAAATTAGTATTAGATATTTATGGTTTCTTGTCATATTGTAAACATAAGATCATCATTTCATTAAAAAATAATTTCTAGAAAAACCAATTTACGGTATCTTTTTTGTGTTTAATTTTTTTGAAATATTATATCAAATAAAATTGATTAGTATTATATAATATCTTCTATAAATTTAATTGGAATAATTAATTTTAGGTAGTACATTAAACATGCATTTTGTTATATCATAATATTAATAATAGTAAAAATAATGTTTTAATATATTGAATAACTAAAATTTTAATATTAGGTAATATTACAAGTAAATTGAATAGTATGTTAAAAACATATAATATTTTGAATACTAGAGGTTATGAAAATTAATATCTCTAATTCAATAAATTATTTTATATTTTTTAATTTCAATGGTTTGACATTGATATCGCATTATTTATTATTTATTGGTATTAAAAAAATTATCACTGATATATATTAAAATGGAACACTATCACTAATATTATTCACACATATAAATCACGTTGGGTTGAAAAAACCAAACATAATCTCTCAAAAATATCTTTTTAAACATTATAAAGATTATTTTAATCTCATAATACCATCATTAGTGTCTTTAATAAAACATCCAATGGAGGTTCTTCATAGAGAATGTAATGGTCTACACCAAGATTCTTCTTTTTTACCTACATCATTTGCAACCAAAAGTAATTTCATAAAGACTAATGATTAAATTAATATTTAGAAATAAATCACTTACACATTTAATATAATTTTAATTATGGTATCCATAAAATAGTAACATCAAATGAAAACGTAAATATTGTTATAATATAGATATTGATTATATAAAATGATATAAGTGAATAATAATCACCACATAATTAATGATAGTTGTATAACATAACAAAAACCCCAAATAAGGAAATTTTAGATGATAAACCCATACTTCAACATCTAATTACATTAAAATTAATCTAAAATCAATTATAATAAATTTTATTCTTTTAATTATCTAATATAATAAATTAAGTAATTTTTATATCATATATAATCCACTTATAACATTTATCATGCTTTTATCAAGCATTTATTACTAAAATAATCATCTCTCAATTTAACTCATTCATTTTTGATGAGAATATGGATTCAGTATTTCTGGTCATTGTTAATTAATGAGGGATACATAATTTTTTAATATAATATTATTATATTAATATCATATGTATTCATTATTTATATATTAATCATCATTTATAATATTTATAGGTAGAAAAATTAATTACGAACTCTATGGAAATAGTTTGTCATACATATGTATGAAAATTGTTCTACCCTTCTGAATAATGGAATAAACGAAGTATAAATATACATTCACCATAAAAAATAATAACATAATAAATATTATAAATTTTTATTAAATATATTCTTATTTATATTGCCGAAATATTTTTGAAAAATAGATCACATCACTTTGTGGATGTTATCGTCCAAACATATCCAGGATTGAAATTATCATTTCTCAATTATTTTTAATATAATACTATAGATAATATATTATAATTATATTATCATAATTCGGTCATCATTATCTAGAAAAAATATTATTTATATTATTCAGTATAACCATTTAACAGTTTTTTTATTAATATTGAATTACAATACTATTTAGAGACACTAAGTTGTATGTATGAACCCATAATGTTTTTTCTTTTCATGTGACTAAATTGAGAAGAAAAATATATTTAAAATAATTATAATATTAGATAATCCTATTTATTATATGTGAGTATTTATATTATATTGGTACAAAATAATTTAAGGAATTTCCAAAAGAATGATATTTGAAATAACATGTAATGACTGTTACAGCATATTGGGTAGACTAAAAATAAATCCCTTATTATGGACACATGGAATAGTAATTTTTGAACAGAAAACCCTAGAAATATTTAATAGGGAGTTTAATAAGTGAATTTGGTATAATTTTTTTGATATATATTGATAATAAAGTATTTGGAAGAATGGAGAAGATGATCAATTTTAAAGTGGGGAGGAAGTAGTTACAGAATTATATAAATTATTAAAATAATATAAAATAATTAACTTATTCAGGTGGCTAAAAATTGATATATTTCAAAGGAAATATGTGAATTATTATAATTAAACTAATTTTCTGATAGGATTACTTTATTATTTCATACTTGTAAATTTTTAAACCCTTGTTTCCTTTTGTGATAATTTCTATAATATCATTGTTTTTACATCAAGTATTAAGAATGTTACCATAATATGATAATTTCATCATTACAAGAAAAATTTTGATAGGTTAAAACATGTTCCATTAATATGTAAAACAATATTATTTTAAGTAAATGGAAATTATTTATTTGTAATTTTGATTATAAAATATAATTAATATCATATTTTATATAAAATGAATTATTATAATATTTTATGTGATAATTGATGTATAATGATTCCAAAATTACATGTATTCCATGATATGTAGGTTATGATTATAATATAATTATAAAATAAATTTTTGATGTTCTTTGATATAATTATTTACCATATCATTTGGATTTACCCAATAGCTAAATAATTTTATATTTAACAAAAGTATTAACTTTTTACTTATTTAAGGGTTATTATAAGGCCTGTAAGTGATAAATAAAAAATAAATAGATTTTTTTGAAAATTTGAGAAACATATCATCATAGTTTTCTACTTATATAATATTTATGATTTTAAAATAATTTAATAAACTATCAATCAAAAAATATTATTAATTAAATTTTAATAATTAGTGACCTAATTTGAAAATAAAAACAACATGATAGTGATTGAATTGAAATATTAACATTTCAATTATTTCAAATATCTTCTATTTAGTATAAAGAAATATTTTACACTTTTAATAACAACAAAAAATTACATGTGGATAATTTGTAATTATTTAATTCGTTTTAATACTTATTGATAAAACAATATATCGGCATAGCCTAAGAGTTTTTGGAAATTATTTCATCACTAAAAATTAATATTAAACTATCAGGAGAAAAAATAAATTATCATTAAAATCAACATTCATAAATGATTATAATATAAATGTAACATTTTAATAACTATATTCATACACAATAATTCAATAGAAATGTAACATTTTAATAATAATATATTCATTTTACATCTATATTTTCTAAAATATTTTTTTATGTTATTTAATCTATTATGGTTGTTATTATTTTAAATAATGTTTTATGTCTAATATATCACCCCCCTAAATATATTTCTACCTCTCAATTTTACCATTATCATTAATATCAATGGTTTTCATTATTTAGATGCATTTTTATCTAATCCAATATCATAAAAATAGCTAGAAAATACACACCATAAAAGAGGATGGGGGTAAAATGGTCACAATAAAGAATAACATATAAAAACATTTCACAAGAACTGACCATTTGTGTGATGTTAATATATATATATATAATAAATTTAGAATACCAATAGTTAGTGACATATATCATAGTCATGGTAATGTTAATGACATTAAATCAATAAAATAATGAATTTGAAAATAACACCAATTCATCATATTTGATCAAAATATGATTATATTTTTGTTTCAATATCCTTATATAATAGTTGAGGATTTCATTTATTATGAAGATAGTAAACCAAAAGGTTAATATACTGGATTTAATTCTATCCATATTAATTATTTAATAAAATGGTTGTGCTTTAAATAATTTCCACACAATATCTTATTATAAGATTAATATTTCATCCATGATGAACTAAAATTAAATTTCAATGGATCAAAAGATACATATATGAATGGGTGATCATGTATTCATTATAAAAAAATATAAAAAACTAAATTTCTTGCACATGTTATCTAATATATTACATTAATCTCTATAGCCTTTATAATAACCCCACAAGTTAAATACTATTGTTTTAATAAAATTTAACACATAACAATCATAAAAACTTGTCTAACCATTTTCAAAACTATAACTTCCATGATATTATGAAAAAAATAATTCCAATACCTAATTTAAAATTAATTCCACTAAAAATTATTTTAAAAAAAATCTCATACCAAATATGTGATAGACCTAGTTCAATTTCTCTAAAAACATACTAATAATTCCAATTACCATTAAAGGTCAATAAAAATATGTATTAATATAGAAATTATATACTCATAAATCCTTAGAAAATATCTTATTGTTGAGAATAATAGAAAATTAATATATTCTATAATCTTAAAAAATGTTAACATAATGGAAATTATCATTTAATCACTTACTAATTTCATATTTGTTATTACTATCCCATTTAAATTTCTATTTGAATAATCACATTAACTCAAATAAAAATTATTATTTCAACATTGGGAAAATTTTAATGGATATATTTCCCTCAAAAATGTTTTTTCCAATAATATTTCCCTAAAACTAAATGAATTTTTAATTTCATCAATACTATTCAATATATTCATTAATATACCGAAATAAAACTACCGGAAATTTATCCATAGATGTTTAAATATTATTATACTCAAAATACTATTGATATAATTACATCTAAAATATAATAATTGAATCACAATGCATAAAAAATCTATAACAAATATTAAAAAAATTATAATAACATAGGTCATCATGGGTATAAGATTCATCCATTTTTAATATGGTATTTAATCATATGATAGATTAGTTCCCTATATCTATGACGACAAGCTAGTAGTGGATCCCTTAGATGATTTTTCTACATCCAAAAAATTCTTTTTCATCAAAATTCATTGGTCCATTCCCTTATTTTCCACAAATAAATTATGTTATTATTTCATTAATAAATTCCACTGGGTATCTATGTCTACATTTTCCTCATGATATATTTTAAGACAAATGTCCTCTTCTATCACCACCACCCAAGATCTCATTTAACTATATTATTCTCTTATTTTGTGTCTATATTAGTTTTTAAGCTTCATGTATTTAATCATATATTATGATTAATGAAAAGGAATAAATAAAATATTATTCAAATCATTTATCAATCCATTTGGATTCTCTTAATCACCACGTAGTCAATCTCATTCATCCATAACATGAGTATTCATGGTACCCTCTTTTATCTAAAACCAATAGTCATGGAATGTGGAACCATAATCAATATCATGACATAATAACTTATAATATCTAATAAATACTGACACCTTTTTTAAACTTCATTGAACCATTACATTTGAAATAAGCCACCCATGATCATCACTTGTTCAAATATATCATTGTTTCTCGAAATAATAATTTCAGTTAAAATTAGAATACCCCTTGTAATTTCAACCCATCTGACAATAAAGAAACACTCATCATGAATTAAAATTATGAACTAAATATACTAGAAAGTATATTTTATTCTTATTAACCCTAAAATTATATGTACCCACACCACCTCCACATTTAATTTTCATAAAATAATTTATTTATAAGAATAGATTAAATTATACACCTAAAAAATTGGAGATATACTAAACAATTAGTCGTCATTCAGGTTCTCAAAATTATCATTAATTAAAATCAAAAAATATTGACTAAACCCTATTTTGATAATAACTATAAAGGCTACTAATTTGCTTAATAAAATATTATATCTTATTAAAAGAATATTCATTACACAAAATTACAATCGACACTAAACAGTGTCGGTGTTACGTCATTGATAACTATGATACATTAAAAACATATTCATACGAGATCTACATCATTAAATTATTTGTTCCTCAAGATAAAAAACCTTATTTGACATATCATACATAAAAAAAATTTATTAACATTATATAAATCATAATAAACTGTGTAAAAAAATCTCGAATAAGTAGATACAATGTAAATATAAATTATAATATAAAAATATCATGATAAATGTAACTTTTAGAACATGGTAATAACAATTTAAAGTCATTACCAATAATTTCATGTTCATAAATATCAGTCGTGGAAAAAATAATCGCAATTCAAAATTCATGAACCATAATAGGATTAATGAAAATGATCCATGAGAATAGAATAATGTTGTATGATCTTGTAATTATTGTGTGGAATTATATTTGAAATAATATTAATCATAGAAAGTTATGTCATAGTTTCCATCAAATAAATTCTTAATAGTGTAGATATGTGATAACCACCTATGTACATACATCCGACATGGGATATCCATTTATTTCATGTCCTTCAGGATTATGTGAACCACCCATATAAATAATCTCTTTCTAAATGTGATATTTTATTGTATACCCATTTATATTATATATATATTTAATATTTTTCTATTGAATTTAAAAGGAATATAATGTTTTTCTGATATATTATATAATTCTAAATCCATTCATATGATTCCAGCAATTTTATAGAATTTTTTTCATAAAATATCCCCTGAAAAATAAAATAGGAGACATCTATAGTACATCATAAAAATAATAAAAAATTTAGTAAAATAATAAATATTGAATCCTTTTAAAGAATCCCTAATAAATACTAAAAAATTTAAATGATGTTATCATATATAAAATCTTAGAATAAAACACAAATGGAATATTTGTTTAAGAAATGCCTGTTTAATTTTTTCAACATACATGTTAAATTAAAAAAAATTATAATACTAATGAAAATAGGTCCATAAAAATTATCCTCAGAAACATGAAATTTAAAATTCAAATATTATATTGGTAATAATGGAATAAAATTATTTTCATGTCTACAGTGTTAGAATAATAATTCCAATTAAATTATTAGTAAAAAGTAAAATATGTAATTCATTAAATAAAAATAACATTTTATTTCATTAATTTTTAAAAATAAAAAAAATTGTATAAAGAGATGTTAAAATTATCATAAAATAGAATTAAAAAAATTCTCAAAAATTGTTTAGGAATATTTATATTTTGAAGAACGTGGATTTTTTCCCAAAAAGTGTAATAATAATATTTTTCATTGAAAATTTAGTTATGATTCTAGAGTACAGAAATAGATAAAAAAAGAAAAATATGTATTCCACTTAAATATATAGTAATGAATAAAATTAATTGAATTTATGGGGAAAATATAATATAATTTTGTTCAATGGGAATTTTATCAAAATACAAAATAATTAAAATGAGAATGAAACATAATTCTATTACAACATTGGAATGATTTGAATCATGACCCCCATGTAAGAATATAATAATTTGAATCATTAAATATCATGATCCAAAGTATATTAATTATATGAAATGTATTAATATAATTATATACACAATATTGATAATGATATGTTCATAGAAAAACATATATATAAATGAAGATTATTTGAGATGTGAAACCCTTACCTAATGTTAAAAATAAAATACATAAACCAAAGTCTATTATTCATTATATTAAAATTAATATTATTAAAATACTATACAATAATAATATAAATAATTATAATTTAATATATTATCATCTTATTAAAATTAAAAATACAATTATCAGTAATTCTTTATTAAAATATTCAATTCTGGGTGTGAACGATTTTTTTTCATGAGAAAGTTGATTTGGTGGTTCTTGTAATTGTAAATTAATCAGGGATCATAAATATCTATAATTTAAATAATTATATGAATATCATAATTTTTTTAATTTTTTATTAATAAAAAAATGTTATATAATAGAAAATGAATTACATCAGTCATAGAGATAATAGGTCATAAATACAATTTTAAATGGATTTCACTAAAGGATAGATGGAATGGAATAAAGGTAGATAATAATAAATATTTCCAAAAAAATTATTATATAATTTATATAATATATCATTATTAATATCTATGTAATAAAGAAATTTAAAATATATCATATCGATTAGAGGAGGTGGTATTTTATACGTACACATTATCCAATATTCTTCTTTTCTAAAAACATTGAAGCTAACAGCGTGTATGTGATATTATAATTACTAAATCATAATCATTTCAAAAATATAATATAAGGTCATTATTTTCAACATTATAACAATACAACTAAAATAATGATTAAAATAAATTGTCACCACTAGCAAGAGAAAATAAGTAGTACATACACATGAGTGATGCTAATTGATATTATTAAGAAGAAAATGCAGGGGAAATGGTTTACCATATTCATAATAAACTATAGATTTTTTTATATTAAATTTATTATTATAGGTCAGCTAAAATTGGTTTTTATAAAATATAAGATGAATGAATTTCTATAGAGTCAGCAAAAACCACTACCAATTCATTATTAGAATCTTTTTGGATGAATTATTAATGACTCCTGGAATAGTTATTCATGAGTAATATATATTATAATTCATTTTTAATGAATATGTAATGAAAATTGGGTAGTGATTTAGTGATATTAATAGCTGAATGTTGTAATGGAATAGAGGATAAGAGGTTTCCTTTTACAAGGGAGGAGTGGGAAACTCTTGGATTTTTTATAAAAATAAATTATTATAAACTAAATTTTGGTTTTATGAGGATAAAATATGATATATTTAAATAAATATGTTTCTTATGAATCTAAATGAAATAATAAAATTTTATCTAGATTAGTTTAGGATATGCTTTCAAACATATCTATTTATTTTTACCCCCTTGTATCCCCATAAAAAATTTCAATGTTTTATTCTTATATTGGTAATAAATTATAAAATAATATGAAAAGTGTGCATAAGATGATCATGGATGATATTTAATAAAATGTAAAATTATCATTGATAAATATAATTTATTTATTTATTTTAAATCATATATATAAATTTTTTAAAAATAAATTTAATGTATTTTTTTAAAAAAATTTGTAATATGATAATATAATATATCTCAATAACATGAAAATTTGTTCCAAAATGAGTAAAATTTTATTATTAAGATTATATTTTCTTAATTAAATTTTTATGTAAAATTTATATTTTTTTTATATCATTTTAGTCCATAATTAATAGATTACCCATTTCAATGATAAATTTTAACCTTATTTTTGGTAATTATTCTTTCCAAAATAATGTTTTAATGACCCATAAATTTCAAGGAATTTTTTTTAAAAATTATTTGGAATTTTACGAGTCATCAGTTTCTGACGGAACTTGATTCCGAGGCCCGGTGTGCCCGAAATCAATTTCTGAAGTTTTGTTTGGTTACGTTCTGTAAACGTAATTGCGGGATTTTCTATCTTTTGAACCAGTGCACGGAATTGAAATCTGAGGACACCAATGAACTCGCACGACCGGTATTCGCTTAAGAGGACCTTTACCACAGTTGTGTTTTACGCGTGTTTAATGTTAATTTTTGGGGTTTAATAAAAAAGTTAAATAAAATTGTTGTGAACAATTTTATTTATCTTGGGTAGTTAAATCCTACATAGGGATGTTATTGGTGGGTCCCAAAACCACATAACCTCCCATGAGAGGATATTTGTGAGGTGGGGCCCACACGAGCCTTAACATTTCATCTCCCCATAACTCCCCTTAAACCCCCCCCCCCCCATTAACTCCACACTCTTATGTTAAGTCTTCACATTCTCTTTTTTAAATGCCAACAACTTGGATTAATTAAATGAATCATTTAATTAATCCTTGTTTCCATTTGAATTAATAAGAATTGCATGGAAATTATTTTTAATTGTGAAATCTTTTCTAATAATTTTGGTTATCAAATATTTGGTGGGGAGAACCTTTGGAGAATTATAGGAGCTTTGTTCTTCCCTGATGAACATCGTCCTCTCTCGGCGAAGAATACTCCATGGCTTGACGAACGCTCCATGACCCAAAGGATGTGAAGTAAATTATTCAATTTTCTTCTTCCTCTGCGTCAAGGGAGGAGACACCGCCGTGGGGAACATCGTCAACGACGACGACCCTTCCTCCGTCGACAACGGAATCGACACTGTTCTTCCACGATGCTCAACCACCGTGATCTTCATCATCTGCGGTTCGACGACGTGCGACGTCTTTTTGTGGTAGGGGGACTATATTGAATTTATCCTTTCCTTTTTTGAGGAATGAACGATGGGCGTGGACCAACCTCTGCCCGGTTGATCGGTGGATCACTTGTTCATGCGGGTTGTGATTCAAATATGATGTGGGGTTATGTTTGGGTTTGGTTTTAATTTGTATAATTTAATCTTGATTGAAAACTTCTAACCCGAAAGGCTCAGGTCGAAGAACAAGCCCGAACCCTCCGATGGATGATCGTTTGTGCGCGGATTGATGGGAGATGACGATACAGGACCACAATGGTGATTTGGGGCTTTAACAGTGGAGTTCGGGTCCCAAGATGATCATACACGCAGACGGTGGGCAAAACAAACCACCAGAGCGCGTCCGGTGGTCTGCAAAAGGCGGCAGAGGCGGCGGCGCACTGCCGTAACAGGACTCGGAGGCTGAACCATGGTGGCGGGTGGAACAAGAATGCCTCTACCATTCCAGAATAGAAGAGGCTCTACTTAATGTTGCGCCAGCTGACCGAGCCCCCCCCCCCCCCCCCCCCCGCTCGGGCAGCCTAGTCGAGCGGTGGCCGGCCGCAGGACGGGCCGCACCAGCAAGGTCGGGCCGAACCTAGACCCTTGTTCGGTCGACCCGGTTCGGGCCGACCCAGGGTGGGTTGGGCCAGGTCAGACCGGGCCCAGACCCCTCTTTTAGAACCTTTTTTAGTTAAACTCCAATAATTTGAGCTACAGACCACTGATTGATGCACAGTCCATTGAGTTGGAATCCTTAAAATGAGATGATGGTTTTGATATATTACACTTAAGGTTTTGGTGAAGTTATGGTATGGTCGCGTTGGTTCGAACCCGAAACCAACTAGGCCCTCAGAGTGGAAATGTTTATAAATTAAGGTTTGGATGTCCCAATGACATTCCGTCAACTAAGTTTGATTCCTATTGATGATATAGTCCTTTTGGAAAACTCCAAAAAGGGTTCAGATGAGTTTGGAGTATGGCCAGGTTGGATTGTACACCAAATCCAACTTGGCCCCAGGAATGGAAAAGCTTATAGCTCGCAGACCAGGCGTCTGATTGACGCGCCGTCTGTTGCTTTAAGATCCATTTGACATGGTAGTACATTGAGATACTTCCACCTGTGATTTCATGACACTTGGAGTATCAACCAGTAGCTCTTGGAGCGGATCCTCCCGGAGACGAGAAGACATAGTGCGAAGACCTAGTAGCTGTAGACCTGACGACTGCTTGACCAATTCGACTCAGAGTGATTAGACTAGCCCAGTGGATGGAGAGGCTAGTTTGGAAGAAAAAACATGGAGGACAGAGCACTTGGTTTGGAAGCTGACCCACTGTACTCGATAGGAGGAGTTCCTCTAACAGCTATTAAGGGGAGCGCCCGGTTTGGCGGCAGACCCACAGAGGACAGAGCGCCCGGTATGGCAGGAGACTCACGGTACTCGACAGGGGGAGTAACTCAGCAGTCTAAGGTTAGTGAGTAGGGCCCCGGAATTGCGACAGGGCCACTATACTCGACAGAGGATGAGTTCTCCAGTAGTTGCGGTTTTGATAATGAAAATCATGGTTTGAGCTGAGTCAATGATCTTTTTGTTTTCTCATGATTGAGATGGGTTACTTGATAACATAGGTATATGTATGGGAATATACCTAAGTAAAGGATATCTGTTGAGATATTTCTTTGTGGTTTATCCTTTTTTAATTTAAGTGAGACCTTAAGTGTCTTGGGGTCCCTACTGATTATAGTTATACTCACCCCTGCACGGGCTACGCCATCACCTCGTTGTGTTTGATGCAGACGATGGACAACGCTGACTGAGGCAGAGTGTATGAGGACTGGACGGTACCCGGAGGAGACGGAAGGACACGGAGTGCTAAGGAGGACATATGTACCTACCCTTCAAGAAGGAACCCGGAAGATGATCTAGGAGCTACTTCACCTTTCAGCTGTTTGTCTTTTCAGTTGTACTTTCTTCAGTTGTAGCTGTACCTTTTTGTTGGGCATGTATTTCCGACCCCATTGTACTTTTAGCACACTTGTTATACTACTTTACATAGTTTTTCCTTCAACTTGTTCTCTAGTTGAGTGTGTTTACATTTAATAAAGGCAATGTCTTCCCAGTTCTAGGGTATTATGCCTTTAGTGCTAGTCACCATCCCCTGGCCTATGGAAGGCGGGCTTGGGGTAGTCACGATGCGGGCCCCGGGAGACAGGTCGTGACAAATGTGTTATAATATTACTTATATGGAGAAAATTTTAGCATAGAAATACAGGGGAAGTAAATTTATACCATTTCAAAACTTTATTGTCATCTTTTATTATTTATTATATTTAATTAATTTAATAATATTTTTTTTGTAAAATACTATTAATAACTTTTTATGATATATTGGCATAATTTTCCTCAAAACATAACATTAAAACAATATAATTTAATATTTAACATTTAAAACATCACATAATATATATATATATATATATATCATAAAATGGTTTGTAATATTTAAATAACTCAAAAATTATAAAATTTAGTCTTTTAAAATTATTAAGTTAATTTTTCTATGGGATTCTTAAGAACCTAGTCGGTGTCGTCGTAGAATTTTAGTCAATTATTTAATAATTAATATTTAAAATAATGTTTTCATGATAAAACTAATATATATTAATATATATATATATTTATTACGAATTTCGTACAATTTTTTTAGTAGTGGAAAATTTTTTGGATATTAATAGTATGAATGTGATATTTTAAATTATACATTTACAAAAAATAATATATATGTCATTTTCGAATAAAAATAGAAATAATTTCAACAAAATATAGTATTTTACGAGTATAGTAAAACCAATATAAAAAATATGTTAATGAAATGTTGAGGTCTTTTTATGAATTTTCATATTATTTTCATCATTAGTCTCTTGATTTTCCATCACTGAGAAGATAAAATTTACTAAGGATACTATTTTTAATGACCAAAAATAAATATGACATACTTAAAAATTTGGAAACTATTATTTCCAACTATGGAACTATTTTTACAACATTAAATCAATATAATTTTCATTAATCTATTATATTATAATTACTGAAAGAATAATGAAAACAATTTTTAGAAAAATGAATTATTAAATCCAAAATGTACATTTATTTTGTTAAAGTATTATGATGAGTCATATTTAATTTTACATATTTTATTTAATTATATATCATTTTATTGTAAAATTAATTTCAATTCATGTTGATGAATTATGATTAAAATAAAATATTTTGTAAAAAAGGTATTTTCTGTATTCCCATAAATAATAATCGTTTCATAAAATTCCTAAGAAGATAAAAATTTCATAATTTTTATATGTTCATTTCAAAATTTGATTAATTTTGATAAAATAAAGTGTATAAATGTGTTAATCATTATTTAAAATTTTAAAAAATGTAATTACTATCATTATTGAATAAAATATATAATTGGTGAATATAATGACTTCACAATAAATTTGAGTTCAAATTTCCAAATATTGATTCAATTCTTTTATACTCAGTAATATAGATAATTGTATACTTCATACTATAGTTACTCATATTCATAAAAACCAGTTTATCTTCTGTTGACATTAAAATAATATAATTTTTATAATGTATCCCTATATTTTCTACCCAAAATGATCTAGTTAATGAAATATATTGATATATATAATTCATTTAAAAAAATGTAGGTTCGTACATGCCCATCACATATATAATGAGAATGCTAATATTTCAATAAATAGAATGTGTTGGTTTGAATACTGGGACATGCATTTAGGAAGGAACATCAATGATACGTGTTTTAGTGTGTATTGGGTGCACAAAACATGTGAATATTATGAGATAATGATTTGTCACCTCAGGTTATATGAGGTTTTGTTGATATCCCAATTCCATGTTTACGAATAATAATATCTACAGCCATATCTCCCTATCTAATGGTCTCCATACCTGAACAATTGTCATATCAACAATTTGGTGGTTGGGAACATAATATGGGACATGAATACAACCAATGGGATAACCCTATAATTATTATTGTATGATGAACTCCATGTCATCACCATTATCATGGTGGATTTCGGCCTTACTCTGGTTATGGTAATGATCATATAGGACAAGAAGACAATGGTTTGAAGGAATATGAAACCCTTACATGGAGATATTCCATTAATGTTGTGGATTGGGAAATTAATGAATTTTCAATATGATAATTTGTTAGGGTGAATAAAGAAATTACATGGGGATCAACACCAAAGGAGGAATGAGTCATATTTTTTAATACAATAATATAGAAATTATGAATAATTAGGATACACTCTAGTAGACTAGGACTAGGAGGTCCAATTTATAGTGTTTATATCCAATTTTCAAATTTAGATTCTACCTCTATTATGTGATTCTCGTGTGCATATTTAGTTTAGGACCATAGAAATTCTGATGATAATGGAATTTGTAAATCATGTCCAAATTGGTATCCATGTCCTAGCTTGTCTGAATTCACAAATGGGTAATATTTTAAGGGATACTTTCCAAGGTGAATATTAGGTCCATTCATTTCTATGAATGATGGTATCATGGAATATTTCAATGGATAAAATTTTTAACTGATATTATTCCATGAACACGAGTCATCTGAATGTCCCCATCAATATCACTGGTGTCCCATACGTGAATAATAGTGAGATTGGGATAGTTTCTAGTATAAGAAAAATGATTATAATTTTAACACTCAACACATATGGACCCAAAAAGTAGAGATGATCGATGATCTACTGGGTACTCCAGTGTAGAGGGAGTATTTTTAGGCTCAATGAGTTGGGATGTTCATTTCAAATATAAAAAACACTACCTATAATGAATAATACACCTCCTATTTTTTTCTCAGTAATATAGTTCTACCCTGAAATCATTGATGCAGGGTCATACATGGGTTTTCTCTAAATGAAACCTATATGTCCTTTACCACTTATTTAGTTTTCCTTTAATGATTTCTACGGTTAGGTGACAAGGTTTTCTTCCAACTACCCACAACACTATAATCTCCTTGAATTATAAAAATTATGGTGTTGTAATGTTCCTCGTAGTGGGGTTGCGGTAATGGGTGAGGAATGATTATCGCTCTAAAGAGACCATATAGTTGTATCAAGGAAGAGGGATTCCTTTCGAGTTGGATTCTAGACAGATAGTTGAGGGGAAATAGTGTTGGGAGATTATGATCCTACTAAACCACCCATATACAATGGGGCCCTAGAATCATGAACACATTGTTGGATTGAGATCCATCAAATATGTAGCTGAGAGTAGGTTTAATGCTCCAGGATACAGACCAATAGGTTCCAAGAGGCATCATGGAATAGGTTTAACCTCCTACAATAATAAGCCCAGAATTTTTCATATCTTGTAATCTATGGTGAATGATAGATAATGTGATATTATGATATATTAGAGAAAATGTAGAGGAGATACACTCAATATAACATTGGATTGAAAAATAAAGCAATTTTATAAATATTTGGTATAAATGGATATCTAAGTGAGATATATATATATAATTCATACATGGGAAATCAATACCACTGGTTTGTGAGGGTGATCCATTTAGTTCACTGATGAAATTTATAATCTGTTAGTATAGCGAAGAGGGTACTATTTCTTTGCCGCCAATTAATGAGGCAGCAGCTCTAGATCCCAACTACAAAGGATCATATGGAAGGGATTAATTTGGATCTAATCAGTGAAAAAACCACATAATTTTGTATATAACATGTAGGAGTGTGGAGAAATACATTATTCACACCCAATGGGGAAAAATAATGGGGGAGATGGGACCATTTGACAGAAGTTGACGAACTAGGTGACTACTGGTGAGGATTCTCCATGTCCTCCACATAAGGTCCAGAGACATCCTCGCCAATAAGGTATATTTAGAAATTATAGTGATTGATTTCACCTAATATAAGTATACTATTGAAGGTAAAAAGGCACTTCAGTCGACTAAATGATAATTTCATAGTTTTTTTCAGTTAATTATAGCCACATGTGGTCATCATCAATTCCAAATGGTGTATCATAAAAAAATAAGGTAAATGATAGCATCATAAGTGTCATGGGTAGGGGGATTCATCTATTGGGGAAGAATACAAGGATTAATAAGGTCATGTTCATATATATTCTATCAATGATGAACCTATAATAGTTTATGATACAATTTTTTTTTAATAATGGAGTGTGGTTCTCAAGGTAACTCCGTTAATTCTATTCAATATGTTGTCATGCCTCACCCAATATGAAATATAATGAAATGTTAGTTTGAATGGTTTATTGTAACACCCCAGGTAAATAAAAAATATGACATTTCATATTTATCCATATTTGTGAATAAAATATTTAAATGACTTTAAAGGGGACGCTATGCTCGATGGCGTACCCAACACGCAACAACGAGTTTCTTGGGAATCTTACGTTGCACTCTAATAATAAAATAATATTATTTTAAATGGTAGTTAACATGTAGCCGTTGTAATGGCGGGAATGGATAGAAATAACTAAAATATGATTATATATGTTTTTAAATGTTTTTACATTTGTCCAATAAAGGATAGAGGCTTAAAATACGGAAAGAATTCAATTGTAGGCATATATGCCCTAGTTTTCACTAAAGGTTCACTTATCGCCTTTTGATGGAGAACCGTCATTAAATATAGTTTTGTTCACTCTTATACATTCTATTGGAACAAATAAAACTCTTCTTAAGAATCGGGACATCAAAATTTACTTTGTGTAAATTTTTGGTATCTTTCCGATAATGTTCATTTTTTTTAATGAATAGTGTAAAATGTTGTATTTTAATTCAAAACCTCTTTTTAATCTAATTTATTTATATGATTAGATTATATTTTTAATTGGTTTTAAAGTGAAATTAGAAAATATTTTTACCATTAAATCCAATAGTGGTCATTGGAATTAATTTCACTTTGAAATCAGACTTAAACTAGTGTCAATCTTTTGATACTTATTGTTTTATAAAAACACGCTATTTGCTCTGACAGTGGGAATTAATTATTAAATTAATTAATGTGACTAATATGTTTTGAATTTTGTAAAACGGACATCATTTTTGAATTCGGAATATCAAATATAGCTTAGGGTGAAGTTTTGGTATTTTTCTGAAAAACTCCAATTTTTGATGAATAGTGAAACCACTAAGTGGTAATCAAGCAAACTGATTTTCCAGTTAAATGAAAGTTTACCACTAATGTGTATTGAATTTTGAAAATCCGACATACATGGTTGTCATTAGTATGTAAAATGTGGTTCAATGGGATGAAAATAATTTTTTGGGTGAATAGTAATTTTTTTCATTAATCGCGATTAGAGGTAATTAGTGTCATTTAAGGTAAAAATGATATTATAAGAACGTGAAAACACCATGAAACTTGTACTACACCTATTGGGTGATTCATGGCCGACCAATACAAGCCATGGGACAACTTGGGGACCCCATGGAGCCACTTTAGTTGGAAAATGACAATAATATATTTTTATTTAATGTTAAAATTAAATTGACACAAACATGAGTTGTTTTACTAAAATAGTTTTTAAGTGGGGTTACACAAGTCCAAATTTTGATTATAAATAGTCATTGGAAATCTAAAAATATTTCCTACATCATAGTGATTTTTTAATAATTTTTAGACATTAAATAAAATAAATTATTTATGACATAATAATGATGCAGCGATGGCATCATTATTTGACGATTTAAAATAAAATGGAAAGATAATGTAAAATTTATGAACTACACATGTCCAAAACTTATTGGATGGGTGGATTTCGAACCCTTATCACCTTATCCACGAATTATATCAATGTGGGACCTTTTAAAACCGAAACACATTTAAAAATAAAGTAATATGTCTTACTTTCCAAAAGTGCCCCTCCTCTCCTCTTATAAAAGGCCCCCACCTCTACCTCATTTCACACACTCCTCAAGCCTTTGGCTCGGACAACCCCTGCCCATTTAATCTCTCCACATCCCTCTCCTAATCCTAGAGGATTCCCTTTGGGCATAATCCTTTCAAAGGAATCCTTTAGTCTCAAATCAAAAGGACTTACACTTTTAAAGGTAATTCATTCTCTCATGTTCATTTGTTTTATTTTGCTTCCCCAACCCCCTAAACTCTTTTTATTTACTTCTTTTGTAACAACAAAAGTATCTTCAATATACTAGGATGTTTTTATAAGATTTATTCTAGCTACACTCTCACACAACTACATCAAATGGTTAAAGAACATACGGTTTCTGTGGATGGCGAAATTCTGCCTCCCGAAACGATGATTGTTCAATACTCATTTAACACCTTCAAAGGAGTCCATTATGATGTCACTATTTTTATATATGATATATAATATGTTTATGTTTTCCTTAAGCTTCTGTTTTTTTTTCATTTTGGGTATACCTTTATGGTTTCCATTATGGGTAAATGCGATATCTTCATTTAAGGAAGTGCGGACGACCGCCCCCTCAAAGTGATTTGATTCATTAAATACCATATGTGGGACGTATAAAGGATGGAACTATGATATTATATATGATATTATACTGTAATTATAATATAACTTTATATCATTATTATTCCATTCTATAAAATACGAAATAGAAATGAAAGTAGCGTTCATGCGTACGTACGGCTTACCGTCTCCATGAACGGTGCATTTCATTTCTTACCTCTACATGATTATGTAATGTTATAAATGCATGAATGTACTGGATATATATGACATATATGATATCTAAATCATGAATACAATTATGGATATAATAAAAATTTGGCCACACAAACAACATGAAATTGTAAGAAGTCCACTTTCGACTTAAGAACCAAATATCGGCAAAACAAATATTATTAACTTAAATGATTACATAATGTTTATGACATGGTAATAAGTGATATAAAAGGAATAATGAACTTTAAAAAGGTTCTTAAGGAAGTAGAAATTAACTCAAGCTTATTATTCAGGAGATTAAAGAACGATCGAGTCAAGTCGGACCCGAGGTAAGGGATCCAACACCTCTCTTTCTTGTTAAGTACACTCTTTTATGTCATTTATTTTAAGCTCATATTTCTTATGATTGGAATGTTATTTTATATTACTCATACTTTAATTTTTATGTTCATGTGATGAGATACCCTATTCTCTCTCATCAATCCATTTTGGGAGTTTTGACTGGCGCCGTTAGGCTGCCAAATTTTCGTAAGAGATCTAACCTCTCTCTTTCTTTTTAAGTACTCTCCTTTATGTCACTTCTTTTAAACTCCTCCTTGTAATTTTGGGGGATGTTCTTTTATATTCCTCTTTCTTTAAATTTTATTTTAATGTGATGAGATACCCTATTTGATCTCATCAATCCATATTCGGAAGTTTTATGTGGCGTCGTTAGGCTGCCGAGTTTTCGTAAGGGATTTTTCATCTCACTTTTATTCCCGTGAGATTTATGCTACATTTGCCACAAATTCCATTGAGTGGTGTATGTACTACAAATTATTCTACTATTTGTGTAATATACTTTAGTTTATGAGTATTTACATCAATGATCTATTGTCTTTCTTTCATGGGGTGTATGTTTTGAAAGATACCCAAGTCAGTAAGGGAACCTTTCACCCTCCTCTTTTTTAAAAGACTTCTTTTATTGGGTCTTTTAATTTACATATTTTTATGTTGGGATATGTTCTCATATATCCTTATTGATGTAAATTTTATGTCCATGTGATGAGATACACTTTTTATCTCTCATCAACTCATTTTGATGTGATGCCGTTAGGCTGTCAAGGGAACTTTTTAACCCAATTTCGATTTCTTTGGGTTCAACTTGTAGTAATTGAATATGTCATCCATTGAATATGTGTGAATGACCTTTTATTATTTTACACTTAATATCCACTTATATTTGGTGTATTCATTTGTCACACATAATTATGTAAATTGATTTATCCTTAAACCAGGGATACCGTCTTTGTAAGGGACTTCGTCTCAATCTCCTTTCATTGAGGCATATTTAGTTTTATACAGAACTTCCTTTTATATGGTTTATAAACCCCTTTGACTTTTACTTTTATACAAAAAAAATCTTTTTCTACGAAGCGTTTTACTAAACGACAAAAAGGAATGTTTTTTTAACGTACGCGGTGACAACGACCTTTTCCGCCGCCGCGAGTATTATTTGGTCTTTGGCTTCCTCAACAATCCGTTATGTTTTTAAAATGAAATAAATACCATATACTCTTTTATGTATTTTGGTATTGAAAATGGTTTTGAAAAATGATTCTATTATGTCAATATATTTATGATATATTGTGATTGAAATGTGGAAATGTTATCATTCTGTTATATTGGTTTTATGTTTTATGATTTTGTACTGGTACTTAGACATTTTAACGGGTGGTTACGTTATAAACCATATGACGGGTGGTGCCGTGAATACCAGGACGGGTGGTTACGTTATAACCTCCAATGCATTGGGTATGGAAGTCGGCCGTATGGCTATTCCATTAAGTATGTATGGAAATTGGCCGTATGGCTATTCCATTAAGTGATATGTGTGGAAGTCGACCGTATGGTTATTCAACTTAAGTATGTTTATGTCCCAAGTTACCTTTATATATGTTATGTGTTCTTTATATGGGTTTTATGGTAATCCTTTGGTTACAAAAAGGTAAGTAATGATACTTTTTTTCAGTGAAAAGTTTTTACTACTTCATGAAGGTGAAAAGTATTACATTGATAATGTATTCATGGTTTACTTGTTGTTTTGAAAATCTAACAGTTTTCATTCTTTGTGTATCCCTTACTGAGCTTCTTATGCTCATCCCAAGTTTTTGAAATGTTTTTCATAGGAAATAGCGTGGAATAGGGTCAAGGATGGGATCAAGGGAACGTCATGATACCTAAAACATGGAACTATACATGTTTCTTTTAAAGAGTTTTTATTTTATGGAAATTTAGTAGAAGCGACTACTTTGTAATCTTTTGATATGTAATAGTTATTTCTTAATTCTCTAAAACTCTAAACCTGAAAAGATCCTCAATGTGAATTACTCATTTAATTCAATATTAAGTAAGGTTTAAGGCTGGGGCCTTATAGTTGGTATCAAAGGTCGGTTTAGATAACTTTAGAGGTTAGGGTATTCTCTAAGCACAAGTGACATTACCATAATGGTTAGGATTTCAGAAAGAGTCCTATTTTTAGATAAATTGAATGAGTAAGTATATCTTAGTGTTTACCTTCCTCATTAGTACATGATGGTTATGTTTATATACTCACACTGACCTTTTTGGTTTTAGTAAATGGCTGGATCTAGCAGGCACCAAAGTGACAATGGGTTTGAAGGAAACTGTGGTGGTTCTCTGATTAAGAGACTGGATGAGATGGGGGATTCAATGAGGAAACTCGTGGTTGTTCTAAACCAAATATCAAGGAGTCATGATCAACCACTTCAACCTTGGTGAGTTCTCTAATACATCATGTACGAGATGGCCAACTCGATGTGGAAATTCAGGTAATAATTATTAAGGTAACCATTAGGGTTTATATGATACTTAATTTTTAGGTAATTATGGGTTACTCTATGATATGATGGAAAATGAAAGGAATGAGATAAACCTGAGGTTAAAATATGTTATGATTATTCTTTAAGATTTTATCTCATTTTGGGGAATGTTTTAAGAATTATATAGTTTTGGAAAAAGGACAACACGCAGACCGTGTGACTACCCATCGCGTCGGACAAAGCTGCGGGAATCGAACCCACAACCAAAGTGCGACTGGTATTTATCGCCTACCACTGGAATGCGTGAAGTCCCTGGTTAGTTTGACTGATTCTTTTTAGTTATATGATTTTATAAATTAAGAGTAAGTTGATTTTGGGTTATTTATGAAAATTATTAACCTATCATGGATGATATGTGATTAGATTAATTACTTTTCAATATGAGACTTTAGGAGCAACTGATGTTGTTTGGAGATAAATGTTACGATTTAACTTGGAAGACTATGTGACTAAATCCTTCAAATATTTGGGTTTGAATCTTAGATTGGTTTACTTTGAATAATTTTATGGAAAAATTGTTTATCGGATGGTCCTCGTTGAACTTTGGGTTTTGTTGGACAAATTTTGGAGATTAAGCATAGATTTTCTTTTTAAAGGGTTATACTTTTCTAGATTATCTAACCTTGTACTAACCTTTTTGGTTTTGGTTTTGGTTAAAGCCTAAAGACATGGGATGTATATAGTTCTCTTTTGTGGATTAGGTGATTCTCTAGAAGTTGATTATAGTACTCTTAATGTGAAAAAGTCTTCCTAAATACTCGTCTTTTGGGGAAAATATGAGTTTGTGTAAGGAATCTAATAAAAGTTGAAAGTCAATATGATAAGTGATTATGTTTCCTTATGAATAAATTCCTCAATAAAAAGTAACTTAAAACAAAAATGTTGTCTATTAACTTTTCCTACTGGGGAATCAAATACCGTTTAACCCATCACAAGTTTGTGATTTTCTCGTGGTTAACTTTCTCCTAAACATGTTTTCTATCACTCTCCATCAGAACATGACCCTTTGTTTGTTCCTCCATGTCCATATTTTCATACTTGGAATCCTAGTATGGGTTAACTCGGGTGACCTTTGTACTTATATTTCTTTATTTTAAAGTGTTTATTTTACCGACTTTTGTTCCGATGTGGGACTTTCAAGGATGTTTCCAAGCACAATTTTAAAATTTCGAGGACGCAATTCCCAAAAGGGGGGAAGGATGTAACACCCCAGATAAATAAAGAATATGACATTTCATATTTATCCATATTTGTGAATAAAATATTTAAATGACTTTAAAGGGGATGCTATGCTCGATGGCGTACCCAACACGCAACAACGAGTTTCTTGGGAATCTTACGTTGCACTCTAATAATAAAATAATATTATTTTAAATGGTAGTTAACATGTAGCCGTTGTAATGGCGGTAATGGATAGAAATAACTAAAATATGATTATATATGTTTTTAAATGTTTTTACATTTATCTAATAAAGGATAGAGGCTTAAAATACGGAAAGAATTCAATTTTAGGCATATATGCCCTAGTTTTCACTAAAGGTTCACTTATCGCCTTTTGATGGCGAACAGTCATTAAATATAGTTTTGTTCACTCTTATACATTCTATTGGACCAAATAAAACTCTTCTTAAGAATCGGGACATCAAAATTTACTTTGTGTAAATTTTTGGTATCTTTCCGATAATGTTCATTTTTTTAATGAATAGTGTAAAATGTTGTATTTTAATTCAAAATATCTTTTTAATCTAATTTACTTATATGATTAGATTATATTTTGAATTGGTTTTAAAGTGAAATTAGAAAATATTTTTACCATTAAATCCAATAGTGGTCGTTGTAATTAATTTCACTTTGAAATCAGACTTAAACTAGTGTCAATCTTTTGATACTTATTGTTTTATAAAAACATGCTATTTACTCTGACAGCGGGAATTAATTATTAAATTAATTAATGTGACTAATATGTTTTGAATTTTTTAAAACGGACTTCATTTTTGAATTCGGAATATCAAATATAGCTTAGGGTGAAGTTTTGGTATTTTTCTGAAAAACTTCAATTTTTGATGAATAGTGAAACCACTAAGTGGTAATCAAGCAAACTGATTTTCCAGTTAAATGAAAGTTTACCACTAATGTGTATTGAATTTTGAAAATCCGACATACATTTTTGTCATTAGTATGTAAAATGTGGTTCAATGGGCTGAAAATAATTTTTTTGGTGAATAGTAATTTTTTTCATTAATCGCGATTAGTGGTAATTAGTGTCATTTAAGGTAAAAATGATATTATAAGAATGTGAAAACACCATGACACTTGTACTACACCTATTGGGTGAGTCATGGCCGACCAAGACAAGCCATGGGCCAACTTGGGGACCCCATGGAGCCACTTTAGTTGGAAAATGACAATAATATATTTTTATTTAATGTTAAAATTAAATTGACACAAACATGAGTTGTTTTACTAAAACAGTTTTTAAATGGGGTTACAAAAGTCCAAATTTTTATTATAAATAGTCACTGGAAAGCTAAAACGATTTCCTACATCATAGTGATTTTTTTATAATTTTTAGACATTAAATAAAATAAATTATTTATGACATAATAATGATGCAGCGATGACATCATTATTTGATGATTTAAAATAAAATGGAAAGATAATGTAAACTTTATGAACTACACATGTCCAAAACTTATTGGATGGGTTTATTTCGAACCCTTATCACCTTATCCACGAATTATATCAATGTGGGACCTTTTAAAACTGAAACACATTTTCAAATAAAGTAATATTTCTTACTTTCCAAAAGTGCCCCTCCTCTCCTCTTATAAAAGGCCCCCATCTCTACCTCATTTCACACACTCCTCAAGCCTTTTGCTCGGCCAACCCCTGCCCATTTACTCTCTCCACATCCCTCTCCTCGTCCGAGAGGATTCCCTTTGGGATGAATCCTTTCAAATGAAGCTTTTAGGCTCAAATCAAAAGGAGTTACACTTTTAAAGGTAATTCATTCTCTCATGTTCATTTGTTTTATTTTGCTTCCCCAACCCCCTAAACTCTTTTTATTTACTTCTTTTGTAACAACACCAGTATCTTCAATATAATAGGATGTTTTTATAAGATTTATTCGATCTAAACTCTCACACAACTACATCAAATGTTTAAAGAACATACGGTTTCCGTGGATGGCGAAATTCTGCCTCCCGAAACGATGATTGTTCAATACTCATTTAACACCTTCAAAGGAGTCCATTATGATGTCACTATTTTTATATATGATATATAATATGTTTATGTTTTCCTTAAGCTTCTGTTTTTTTTCATTTTTGGCATACCTTTATGGTTTCCATTATGGGTAAACGCGATATCTTCATTTAAGGAAGTGCGGACTACCGCCCCCTCAAAGTGATTTGATTCGTTAAATACCATATGTGGGACGTATAAAGGATGGAACTATGATATTATATATGATATTATACTGGAATTATAATATAACTTTATATCATTATTATTCCATTCTATAAAATACGAAATAGAAATGAAAGTAGCGTTCATGCGTACGTACGGGTTACCGTCTCCATGAACGGTGCATTTCATTTCTTACCTCTAAATGATTATGTAATGTTATAAATGCATGAATGTACTGGATATATATGTCATATATGATATCTAAATCATGAATACAATTCTGGATATAATAAAAATTTGGCCACACGAACAACATGTAATTGTAAGAAGTCCACTTTCGACTTAAGAACCAAATATCGGCAAAACAAATATTATTAACTTAAATGATTACATAATGTTTATGACATGGTAATAAGTGATATAAAAGGAATAATGAACTTGAAAAAGGTTCCTAAGGAAGTATAAATTAACTCAAGTTTATTATTCAGGAGATTAAAGAACGATCGAGTCAAGTCGGACCCGAGGTAAGGGATCCTACACCTCTCTTTCTTGTTAAGTACACTCTTTTATGTCATTTCTTTTAAGATCATCTTTCTTATGATTGGGATGTTATTTTATATTAATCCTACTTTAATTTTTATGTTCATGTGATGAGAGACCCTATTCTCTCTCATCAATCCATTTTGGGAGTTTTGAGTGGCGCCGTCAGGCTGCCGAATTTTCGTAAGAGATCTAACATCTCTCTTTCTTTTTAAGTACTCTCCTTTATGTAACTTCTTTTAAACTCCTCCTTGTAATGTTGTGGGATGTTATTTTATATTCATATTTCTGTAAATTTTATTTTAATGTGATGAGATACCCTATTTTATCTCATCAATCCATATTCGGAAGTTTTATGTGGCGTCGTTAGGCTGCCGAGTTTTCGTAAGGGATTTTTCATCTCACTTTTATTCCCGTGAGATTTATGCTACATTTGCCACAAATTCCATTGAGTGGTGTATGTACTGAAAATTATGCTACTCTTTGTGTAATATACTTTCGTTTATGAGTATTTACATCAATGATCTATTGTCTTTCTTTCATGGGGTGTATGTTTTGAAAGATACCCAAGTCGGTAAGGGAACCTTTCACCCTCTTCTTTTTTAAAAGACTTCTTTTATTGGGTCTTTTAATTTACATATTGTTATGTTGGGATATGTTCTCATATATCCTTATTGATGTAAATTTTATGTCCAAGTGATGAGATACACTTTTTATCTATCATCAACTCATTTTGATGTGATGTCGTTAGGCTGTCAAGGGAACTTTTTAACCCAATTTCGATTTCTTTGGGTTCAACTTGTAGTAATTGAATATGTCATCCATTGAATATGTGTGAATGACCTTTTATTTTTTTACACTTAATATCCAATTATATTTGGTGTATTCATTTGTCACACATAATTATGTAAATTGATTTATCCTTAAACCAAGGATACCGTCTTTGTAAGGGACTTCGTCTCAATCTCCTTTCATTGAGGCATATTTCGTTTTATACACAACTTCCTTTTATATGGTTTATAAACCCCTTTGACTTTTACTTTTATACAAAAGGAATATTTTTCTACGAATCATTTTACTAAACGACAAAAGGAATGTTTTTTTAACGTACGCGGTGACAACGACCTTTTCTGCCGCCGCGAGTATTATTTGGTCTATTGCTTCCTCAACAATCCGTTATGTTTTTAAAATGAAATAAATACCATATACTATTTTATGTATTTTGGTATTGAAAATGGTTTTGAAAAAGGATTCTATTATGTCAATATATTTATGATATATTGTGATTGAAATGTGGAAATGTTATCATTCCTTTATATTGGTTTTATGTTTTATGATTTTATACTGGTACTTGGACATTTTAACGGGTGGTTACGTTATAAACCATATGACGGGTGGTGCCGTGAATACCAGGATGGGTGGTTGCGTTATAACCTCCAATGCATTGGGTATGGAAGTCGGCCGTATGGCTATTCCATTAAGTATGTATGGAAATTGGTCGTATGGCTATTCCATTAAGTGATATTTGTGGAAGTCGACCGTATGGTTATTCCACTTAAGTATGTTTATGTCCCAAGTTACCTTTATATATGTTATGTGTTCTTTATATGGGTTTTATGGTAATCCTTTGGATACAAAAAGGTAAGTAATGATACTTTTTTTTCAGTGAAAAGTTTTTACTACTTCATGAAGGTGAAAAGTATTACATTGATAAAGTATTCATGGTTTACTTGTTGTTTTGAAAATCTAACAGTTTTCATTCTTTGTGTATCCCTTACTGAGCTTCTTATGCTCATCCCAAGTTTTTGAAATGTTTTTCACAGGACATAGCATGGAATAGGGTCAAGGATGGGATCAAGGTAAAGTCATGCTACCTAAAACATGGAACTATACATGTTTCTTTTAAAGAGTTTTTATTTTATGGAAATTTAGTAGAAGCGACTACTTTGTATTCTTTTGAGATGTAATAGTTATGTCCTAATTCTCTAAAACTCTAAACCTGAAAAGATCCTCAATGTGAATTACTCATTTAATTCAATATTAAGTAAGGTTTAAGGCTGGGGCCTTATATTTATTGTATCCAGTAGAGTATATGGCGTCTGGATGGACCTCCTAATATTTTTTTATTTTTGGGATATAAATTTTTTTTTCTTCAAGATCCTATTTTTTTAATTTTTCATATCTACATAATAATAGAACGGAAAAAAAACTCCATTCTCACAAGAGTCAAGCTCAGTTTCGAAAACAAAATTCCAATAGATGTATCATTATTTAAATCATATAAAAAAAAATAAATCAATGGTTGTTGTTATAATGTTTCATCGACTATTGTGGGTTTCCTAACTATGGTTACATTGACTGGATATAGGGAATCTACACTACCAACATTATTTCTAAGAAAACTTGTGTTCAAGATCATGAGAAGACTAGTGCAATTTGATTTTTCTAGAATGACGAGGAAATTGAAAAAGCTGAATCGAGATATATTTGAATTAGAAAAAATAGGTTAGTGGAAATCCAAATGAGAATTATTAATGGCCATAATTGAAATGTACATTCTGAAATATCATTATCAATAGTTGAAAATTACTAACGATGGTCAACTATTATCCATTATCAAAAAATAATAACTATAAATTTTCAACAAGTGTCTTTCAATTGGTTTTTCCATGTTGGGTGGTGAGGCCATTTTTATAAGAACCATCCTTTTTACAATTATTTTATAGATGCATAATTTTGTGGGGTTATAAATCATCGATGATGCAATGCATGGAAGAAAATTAAGAAAATTATTGAGTAGAGTTCATCACTCTACTTATTTTACATTATGAATCAAATCATATTAATATGAATACATAACTAAATGGTGAAAATATATGACCGTATAAGGTAGTTCATTTCTATTTATAAAGGGAATTTCAAGGATCTAGTGAGGTCTTGTTAGGGACCAATAATAAAAGAGAGGAAAGAAATCATGTTAATAGATGACCCATATCATTTTGGTGTTTTATATTAGGGAATTCAAATGTATATCAAAACATAAAATTTCATTCAATGGGGATTTTTTATGTTAATAATATCATCATAAGTAATGATGAAGAATAAAAAAATATTAATTAGGTGACTATTTAATGAGTTTCATTTCATTTTATGTTTTTTCTAGCTATAGTGGTAACTTGGTTTAGATATTATAAATGATATTCATATTTATATATTATGGGTTTTCAAACTGATAAGAATTTATACCTATTTCTTAAGGAGTATTATTTACATGTTAGTCATATTATATGTGAAATAGATTTAGGATTGTGTGTGTGGATTATTTCAAATATTTTATTATCATGATGTTAAAACTAAGGATTACCGTATATGGATATAGAATATAGAACAAAGAAGGGATCATTTCATAGTGTTTTTTTATAGAATTGGAGATATAAAAAAACATGAATGGATGGATTTTGAGTCTTCGAATAAAAAATTATCCATAAAATAGTTTCAACTATGTTTTGGTCATAATTCACATACCACTAATATATGATCATCATAATTCCCTGGTCTGAATAGAGGCACTATGATTAGATGTTGGACAAGGAATTACAATACAAGGCTTGATCGATGTGAAGATTTTTAGTATTGTCATACATGGGAGATATATACATTTTTATGAGCCTTAATATATAGGGAATCAATCCAAAGATTGTTTTGAAGGGAGGTGAAGTAGGAAATCATCCTCAAAAGCGATTTTCTAGTATGGAAATGATTCTATGAAAAAAGGAATTAGAATGATGAATAACAGAGGATATTCAAATAATATTTTTTTTGAGGGACATCATTGGATAACTATACATATATTATAGTATTTAATCATATATATTTTGTGTTATTTTGGGGAAATTGTTTTCTTAAATAACAAAGTACTCAACTTACATTAAATTTTGTTAAAGGATGCCTTATTCCATACATAAATATCCCAAAATGTTTTACACCATTTAATGTCATGATGATTTGACATTATGGGTTTCATCTAGTCAAGGGTCATTGATACAGTAAAAATGGTTTTATTATTGATGTAGTCATGTAGTGTCAGAGAGTTGATATTGGAATTAAAATGAAGGAAATGGAGGTTCAAATTTTTCTAAATGACGATTTAAGGAGTTAGCAATAGATTGAAATCATGATTATTGTGTCACATACTAGCTTGGAATTTCTCAAAGATTATGTTAAGACAAAAAAAATAATATTAAGCCCGCATGACCCATGATCAATGTGGAAAACAAGGAACTGTGGCTGTGGTCTCACATGGGAGTGAGGAAAAAGCGAATGGAATCCATCTAGAGAGACTCCAAAAAAATATTATTATTTTTAGTGAATTTCATGAGGGGTAACCCTAAGGGTGTTAATATCTAACCTGAAAAAATGGTGTTGGAATGTATTATCTCATGTCTTCAGAGATATTAAAAAAAGTTTCAGACTGATTGGTTTGAAAAATATTCGTATCAATTTTTTATTTCCAAAAAATTAATATGTGTGACTCAACTCACATATAAATGGACCAAAACTATCCTCTTAAATTTACACCATACAATCCATTTAGTTCATCTAATACCTAACTAAATAAATTTTATAATTTCTTCACCTTGATATAATACCACTGGTTTTATCATAAATATATATTTTTTATGGCGTAGATTCAAGCCCAATGAGGTGGTACAAAGAGGTATTGTGGTTAATCAAGAATTTTTAATTTATTTATCTCCAAATTCCATAAATTATTATTCAATTATTTGGATATATATATTTCCAATAAAATTATATTTTATAATATTAATTAAATAACCTAAATATATCTCACAATCCATAAAATGGTAAAAAAGACAACCATTGTTGTATTTAAAAAACCATATGTGGATCTCCTGTAAATAATGTATTGAGGGGGAGATTACAAAAGCGGTAACGGCCACTATCAAAATTTTCCTTCATAGAGGAGTAATTTAATTTCATTCTTCTAATATTTTTTATATGTTATATAGATATACCATTTTACTTGTAATATCACTAATCACTCATAAATTACTGTGTTTTAATATTTAGCTTG
Source organism: Viscum album (assembly GCA_963277665.1). NCBI lineage: Eukaryota > Viridiplantae > Streptophyta > Magnoliopsida > Santalales > Viscaceae > Viscum > Viscum album. Next base: position 2,127,585,606 of record OY728140.1, read on the forward strand.
ATTGATTTAATTAAAATAGAATTGAATTGAATGTTACTTAGTGGTAAATAACTTTATAGCTCAATAATTTTCCCTAATTTATATTAATTATTCCTTATATTTGATATAATATGATTTTTTTCTATAATTTATATTGATTATATTATGTTTCACATCATTTTTTAAATGATGGCATGCATTTTATTCACAAAATCGGCTAATCTATTCATTGCGAAATTCAATGGTATGATATTTGAAAGTATTTATCTTCTTATATTCTATTTCATTGAGAAATACACAAATTCTACGAACCAATATTGATTTCTAGGGTGTATATCATTCCATTGGTTAATTTATATCATTAATCGCCATTTGATCCTAATATCTAATGTCTCATTCGATGTTATTCATTCATGGGGTTTATGTTTGAAGTGTTACAAAAGTGGAAATTGATTTATGTTTTGATATAATTATATATATATATATATGTTGTTATGTGTAAAGATATATTATAGTATATAATATGACATTATTTTCTTAAAAAATTATCTTATTCTCAAATTGTTATGTATATAGTTAAAATATTTAATTTACAACTCCATCCATATTTATTAAATTAATAATAAGAATAATTGATTTATGGGAAATAGATCTTGTTTCATTAAATTTGATCTAGGATATTTCTCTGACATTGTAATTTTATCAAAAAATTATTTCAATGGTTTTTATTTTTGTAATTAAATTATCTCCGTAATGTATTTTTAGTTAATATTGACCTTATTTTAAATGGTTTTAAAAAGGAAATTTATTAAAATCTTCCAAATTGGTTATGTTGAAACCCATTACATTTTATGTAAAAAAGTATTATATTAAACATTAACAACATTAATGGATATTCCATCCATCATGAAATTAATTCTTTTAAGGATTGATTTTTATATTTTAAATTGCAATTTAATAGATAAATATTTATTAAATGTTTAGAATTTTTTTTATTTTATATAATTATTTTAAGATTATAATACATATTTTTATCATGAACGGTTCAATGTGATATTTCAATATTATTTTCCATCAATGATGGAATATTTTGATATTAAAAGGTGTAAGTATAATATATTCCCAATGAATTCTTGTAATGATAATTATAATATATTTACATTAAAAATATCAATAACACTTGATGTTTAGTATTCTCCACTGGTATATGTTGACATTATCTATAATTATTCTATATATGGATGGTTTAAGATTAATTCAAATAGATTTATATGAAACTAGTTCTTATTGATTTAATTAAAATTTTTAATAAAGGAATAATTGTTAATTTTGTAGTGTTATGATGAAATATGTTATTTTGTGTACTATGATTATTTAATAAAAATTTTTAATTTATCATAATGACTTGTAGTTCTGTTATAGACTATGTTATTGTGATAAAATTATTAAACATGGATATGGGGTTCCATTGTAAATCATAGTAATGTGGATTTGTTTGATACCACAAATAGGTGGATAAGTAATTAACCAATGATAGGAGGTTCTATTATAAACCAAGGATGGGTGGTTCAATGGTAAACTATATATGGTTGTTTCCATGATACCCTCTAATGAATTTGATATATAATTTGACAATATGGTTATTTGATTTTTAATAATGAATTTATGAGTGATACAAAAATGATTTTACAAGGTTTATAAATTTATTTTTTATCACTTCTATGTGTTTTTAATGTATCATGTTATCATCAAATAATTAACATTTTTAATGATTATTTATTTATATAACTCTTTCATTTGATAAATACTTATTCCATAATTTAGTATTTATTATCTAGGTATAGTTGGTTATGATTTCTCTTGTGTTATGGTCATGACCTTTGAAATTTTCATCAACGCCTTATACTATTCATACATGAAATGATGATATCAAATTGTTAATTCTTATGTTTACCCACATAGATCATTTGACTTTAGGGATATTATGTTTCTTTTTCCCCAGGTTTTTTAGAATGACGATAAAAAACTATATTAGTAAGGGTATCATATGTATTATATTGATAACCTATTATCCAATTATATAATATTTTTATTGTAGGAATGATACTATATAGAGTTCATTTTATTCCTTTAAGTAGTTGATTTTCCAAATTCTAATAAATTATAAACCTATATTATCCTTAGGTATGTAAATATTTCAATTTTACCATTTTATGTTGTACATTTTGAATTGTATTTTTTTCACATTCATCGGTATCATATAATAAAATAGAAATAGGGTTATTTTTTCATCAAGTCTAGTATATATTGTTAACTATATTTTTAGTTTCTATAAGAGAATAATTTAGATAACATTTTTTAATAAGATGTTTTCATCAGAGTTTATAATTTTATTTATGGATAACATCATAGGTCTTTATGATTAAGGTTGATCGAAAGTTATAATGTCTTTTAAATGTGATATTTTGTTTTAAGTGATAATTTCTTCACATGATTAATGTAGAATTAAGATTTTTTAATGGGTTGAAGTTAATGTTATTAATTGTACAAATGTGAAGTATTCCATTAAATTTAGTAGAAAATATTATTAATGAATTAATAACTATTTGGTATAAAAAGATTTTGGATATTTTTGTAACTATGGTAATACATTACTGTGAGATCATTGATTTTATAACTAAGTGATTAATGATATTTTACTATAATAAACCTATATTTTTTGGTTTTTATGAAAAATGGTATGATATATCATTTTTCTATAAACAAATATATAATTCTAATTATATTGAAGACATATTTTCATTAAATCAATAATATATATAATGATTATGTTTAATCTCTTGTTATGAAAAATGAATTTATGGGATTAATGTATTATTTCATTATATTATGTATTATTCATTTTTGGAAAATATCATCCCACATGGTAATAATTGTTTTGATTTTTATCTACATACAAATGGAATATATTTGTTTATAATTTTGTGTATTTAATACATCAAAATTAGTTTTTTAGATCAACTAAAAAATAATGTAAAGGAAATAAATTCATTTTGAATAACTATGATTTGGTAAAATATATATGATTTTTTCTGGAAATAAAATGAAGTATGAAATTATACTAATCCAATTTTTATATTTAATTTTTTAGTATAAATGAAAATATATTTCTTAATTCTTATGTAAAGGATCATGAAAATGAATATTTTATCCAATTACAATAATTTTTGATGAAATGATTATTTCTTTCACACCACTATGTGGTATAGTATTTGGGATGTTGAATTTTTTGAGATCATTCAAATTACTATGATCAATGAAATATGTCACTTACCTTAATTATTTAGTAATTATTCCTTTATTAAATTTATATATATTCACATCCCATTTATTTTCTCCAACATGGGTATCTAGTAATGCATTATTTCACATGGATTTATTACTTCCCTTCCATTTTTATGTAGAGGTTATTTTGCTAACACTTTTTTTATTGAGTTTTTGAAGAAAAGTATAAATAAAATTTAAAAACAATAAATATCAATATCATGTTAACATTTAGATGATTAAATTTATAAATTTGGGGAGAATATAACACCCTAGTATTTTAAAATATAATCTATGTTTTAAATCTAATTCATCGTGAATCCTCAAGTATAAATGAAAAGGAATATAATATACTACTATAATCAAAAAAAATTGAAAAATTAATTTTCATAAATAAATTATGAAGAATAATTTTTTAAAAAATTTAGAAGACAAAATCAATGGTTATATATTGATTATAAAATAAAAAAGCTTATTTTAAGGAAAATTTAATTCTTTCAGAATGAAATTTTATTTTTCTTAAAGGCGGTTTTGTTGATATTTTGACGTGTATATTAAATTTTTTTCCACTTTTAGAAATAAAATTTACAAAAATTGGATTTGTTTTTTTATTAATCATATTGAAATTATATTATGTTTAATTGTTCAGATATTTCTAAAAATATTAATTCTTTATTGAATATTATAAAAGTAACATCTTGTTTAAATATTTTATTTATTTTAAAATAAATAATTAATTTAAAAGTAAAAATAAATATTTAAATTGATTCATAATAAAATATTTATTCTTTAGTTATATTTAGAAAACATATTTAATTCTATGTCAAATTTAAATAATATTTTTAATATTATTATTTTTGTTTATAATAACATGATTTCTTAAAAAACAATTTTATATTAAACAATGTTTCTCCATATATAATAATTAAAGAAAATATAGTGATTATTTTTAAGTTAAATGTAATATATATATATAAATATATAAATAAATATTAATTTTAATTAAATCAATGAGAAATATTGGTCATAGTGTTAGTATAAATTTAACTTAATTTGGAAAAATACTATTAATAATAAAGCTCTATTATCACCACTAATGTGGTATTAATGTTAAATTAAAATTTTTCATATTTTTTAACTAATGGTGGTAAAATGGATTAAATATTTTTTATTATCATTTTTTATATTATATATTAATTTGAACGAATTATTTACATAATTTTTAGAGATAATAGTAAAAATATCTAACCAAGGATAATGTAAAATCATATTTACAAGTGGATAAAAAAATTATATTGATAAAAATGACCAAATGGTTTTTTCTAAAGAATAGATTCTTTTGGAATTTTGGGCATTTTTCATGTGGTAAATGTGGGTATAAATTTTTAACATCAGAAATTACAATTTTTTCACACACCTCACATATAAAACTCCTCCACCTATATTGTCCTATTCACAATATAAAACCATTTTTCATTAGCCAATACATTCATAAATAACCTAAACAATTCTTTTCAAATGACCTGGATACCAATTAGTGACCATAAAAGAATCCCTTGATAAATTATTTATGTTATTATAAATATGTTTTCAAATGAAATTGTGTCATTCTTATCCGAGTGTTGTTATTTTATTTGATAATAAACCACCTTAAAATATTATTCAATTATAAAAATTTAATAAATAAATAGACTCTCATATATTAATATTTCGCTATGTTAATATATTACAATAGATCCATCACCAATTCAATAAAATGGTATATGATACCATCTTTGAAATTTAATATAGACTACCACCGCGCGAACCCATGTATATAATTTTTCATCATCATTTCTTATAGATATTTATAAATATGTATTTAATGTATATATCTATATATATTAATTTTGTAACATATTTATGCCTATTTAATTAGTCAATCGTATATTCCTTCTTACATTCACTTTTGTAGGGGGTATGATAATGTCACTTGTCTGTATAGAGACTATTTTTTTCCAAAGCAATGCGATTCATTTTTCATTATCTCATTACATGGATGGTAATAAGAATACGTTTATAGAATTTTCTTTCTATATACATGATTTTAATATGATATTAATGATATATTAAATATAATTAAAAGACAAAATATGATTTTATTTCTTACAATTCCACTATTTTAAAAAGGAAAATGGCATCCCACATTATGTGTGGACTGCCACCACTATAATAAAAATGTATCTTTTTCTTAATATCATAAAATGTTTAATGAATAGAAATATATTTAAATAATTAATTTTAAATTCATGATATCATATATATTAAATTATTTTAAAATAATACTTTTATTCCTTCTATAATGATCATTGAATAATGTAAATGTAAATCATATGTAGACCTGAAAAACATTCTTATTGATTCTAACACATTCAGTTTTCCCAAACATAATCCATGATTCATGATACATATATAAATAATGTATATAAATGATGACAATTTCATGATTTTTATTCTAGAGATGATGTAACAATAACCTCATTGACCATAGTAAACACACCAAATCCTTTTTTGAAACAACGAACCAATGATACTCAAAACACAAGATATAGAATTAATAATTTTTTATTTAATTATGTAACTAATATAATTAAAATAAAACAAATTTCATTAATGTATTAAACATTGAATTTATTAAAAAGGATGATTTATAAAATCTCATTATATGTTTGTTATATGACATTCATGGAATGTCTTGACTCGACTTAATGATTTCTCTTCTCAATTTTACATTCATAAGATATATTCAATGTTCCACACTAATTATTATATTATGGTCAATATAAATACATAGAATTTGTAATTATTATACATTTCATGAAAATTATTATCATTTAAAAATCTATATGAATTTCTCTATTTAATGAGGTTTTTGAGCATGGGATTACCAAAGTAGTATGGGACATCTTCTAAATATACTTTTGTTATGGTAAATTTTATTTTTATACACCTAATTTTAAATATATGATATATATAATTCTCATCATAAATGTGCTAACATGAATACTTGAAAATGTATAGTAATATAAATTTCAATTTGAAATATTTAATCGAAGGGATTATATTTGAATGCAAACATGTGTTAAATAATATTAAAACTAATTTTATTTTCATTTTTTTATTCTATTTATTCTTTATATTTGATATTATATGATTATATTTGAAATTAATTATGATTATGATCTATTTTATATATAACTTTATTATGTGCATTTACATTCAAAAAGCATAATTTTTAATAACACTATTTTTGGTATGAGGTAAAATCTCTTATTTTTTGGATTAAATGTTTATATATGTCCTAATGTTATTAACATATAACTTTATAGAGGTGTCAGGGGCTGTACGAGGCTTGTTCGAGTCTGGAACATAATTTTCAAGGGGAAATGGCATGGAACATGGTATGCTCAAATCATTCGGGGAAGGCCACATGATCTAATAAAAAATGTGAGGTAGGGGAAAAGTGTAGAAGAAACCTGTATGGTTTGGCCAACCTTGATATTTGCATCACACAGCCATGGAAAACATCAAATATTTTGACAGAAGATTTTTTACCCCTTTCTACATGGTTAACCCAACCGTGTGAGCAAACAATAAAGGTGACATTCCCCTATAACTATTCATGCATGGTTGGTGCTTGATTTTTCAAACCAATGCCATAAATACTGTGACACTACAAATTGAGGTGAAGTTATGATTTTACGTAAACATAAACTTTTAAATAAAACCATATTTTCATTTCAATTCCCCATATCATTTCACCCATTTTAAATCCATCGTTGACAACTATTCAAGGAATCGAGGTAACCTTTTAATCTAATATTGTAATGAAGATCTGTTAATAGGATCAGATAAGTACCAGTAAGTTATCCTCTATTTTTTTATAAATTTTTTATTTTTTTATTGTTTTTGAAATTTATATTCAATTTAATTTTCCCTGTTATTATGTTCTTCATAATTTCTTCGATTTTCTCTCGATATGAGTGGAATCATAAGCTGACACTGGATGAGAAATTAACTACAGACCTAACATAGGAGATCTATAATTTTTCAATTGTTTTAAGAAATATTTTGGTAGCTATCATTATTCACCACAAGATACATTCTGATAAGGTCTCAAAATTGTAATAGTAAATTTACTAATTTTAATAGGTACATGTTCAAGAAGCCCTTAGGCACCCCTGCAACTTGTTTAAGGTTGTTATCCCCACCAAGGACACATGTCGGGTGAACTATTTAATTTTAACTTGTATATGCCCTGTTGAACAGTCCATTAGGTGTGATTTAGGCTTTCCTAGGTGATGCAATATTAATAGTATATATTGAGATTAAATATTATAGTTAGGATGTGTTTTCCATATAGTTAATGTTGATCATCTTTATTTGAATAGTTATATGGTACTTTTATTTCAGAAGGGGATTTGTAATCAATTGATAAATGACTGGGTATGCTCATGATTTAGTTTTCATATTTTGATAAATTATTGAATAAACTATAGAAATATGTTTCTTTATGTCTTTATAAATGGGCTTTATACTCATTGATTTATTTGAATGTGTATTATGATTTATTATTCGGTACAATCGTGTGATTCAATTGAATGTGAATCATTTTGAGTGGGTAGACACATCTGAAATGAGATGATAAATGGTATAAAATGGGGAATTAATGAATAGATTTCTTGGATCTTCAACATGGAAGTGAATTACTTGGATTGAGTATTCTGCTTGGGTTTTGATTTTTTTTTGGATGACATAGACTTCTTACTCCTTAAATCCTGAATTCATGGAAGCATGTAAGACTTATTTGAATGTCATGATCCTAAGACTCCTATAATTACCTTTACAAGGATTCCATTGAGATTCTCTTGGTACATGATGGGGATGTCTCAGTCTTGTGAAAAATGGACCCGACCCTTCCTAGTATGACACATCATTATATGGAAAGAACATGGTCATTTTGACATATTTATTTTATTTAATTGTTATGGAAAATGTATTATTCTTTCTTGAATGACTCAATAGTTGTTACTCATTCACTTCATTGTATGGCAATGGTATAGCTGAAATGACAGGTAGGGAGGTACAATGAGGCCATGTTGGAGTTTTTTTGTTATTGGAAAGTTATGATCATGAAACTTATTTTTTAGGTTGAATTGGGATTATATTTTAGTCTTAATTGTTTAGTAGTAACATGCCACGGGAATCGATACTTTTGTTTACTACTTAAATGTTTGCCTAAAAACTGCTTCAATTATTATATTTTATATCATGGAATTGGCTAGACAATTTGGTGGATTACTATTTGGATTATGTCTCGCACATATTTTGGGATTCTCTTGGTTAACAAAATAGACTATTTTTTTATAGTTATTGACTGGGGAATGTTCACACTGTTCAATAGTACATTGTGTACCATGCATAGGAGTAGGGATCATGATACCGAACTGAGGCTTATGAAGGGAAATATCTGATTGATTTTTTTTAATCTTTTCTTATTTTGTAAACTTTTATTGTAATGCACTAAGTTTTATATAGTTTGGGTACTTTATTGATATATGTATAATCATTATTTTTTATATGATCTTCTTTATGATTTCATTATCTATTCATGTTGTGTATCTACTGTCTACATTTTTTACTACACTTTATATTTATATGTTATTTATATTCCACTATATTACACTCTTTTTTGAGAGAATAATATCCCCACAAACACACTCTAGGCCATAAATTCATTTTGGTTACCTAGGGCATTTTGGAAGAGGTACTAGAGTCCATGTGGCCAACTGGGCTCTATGTACTGCTGATTGATATATGGATTTGGGACGTTAAAAAGATGTATCAGAGAAATTATTTTAATGGTTTCATTAAAATCTTGAGAAAATAGAGATATATATGGTGTAAATATAGTTTTTAATGATATTTTCTTGGGCATAGCTGACCGTCGTATATGAAAAAGACTAATTTCCTCAAAAAAATGGTTATTTTTTGGATTTTTCTATTATAGCTAATTTGAATCCACTGTGGAGTGATGCATATGGTATATGGTGTTATTGATTATTTGAATTTATATTCAATTCCTTTTCCTCTTAATGATATGAAGGTATTACATCTCATGCATCATATAAAAAACTTTAATAAATCACATTCATGTATTATAACATGAAATTTATGTTGAAGTACTTATTTCTAAGACATTGTGACAAATTTTGTGATTGATCTACCTATAGTAGTGATATATTTTCAGTATTTTATATAGAAATTGATACAATAGTTTATTTTATATGGAGTATGTGACATTATGCAATATAAATTGATGAACCTTTTATTTAACTAATTCATGTTAATTTGATATGGTGGGAATAATATTTGAACCAATTTTGGGTTCATGAGGTGTGATGGGCCCTAATGGATTAGAATATGAAAATACATTTTGATTAAAATTAATTTAAATTATGATTTAAGTGGAATTAATGTTAAATAAAATTGAAATGGAATTGGTAAACATAAATGTAAATAATTAACCTATACCTATATTTTGAGTGGGAAATAAGCTGTATATCTAGAGGTTTTTGGTGACTATTTCATTATACAATCATAGAAATAGGAGAAGGATGGGCGGTATGATCTAGTTTTAGGAATGTTTTAACATTTCCTCTACTTATGATCTATATAAATTAATGCTTTTTTATTCTAAGATGTTTGATTTGATTAATAAAATTAAAAAAAGGATGATGTTGGTAGTAGGGGCATATTTTATTTGAAACGACCTATTATGGGTGTTTATAACATTGATAATTAAATATATTGTATTTGGTATCTTTTTAGAGGTCATAGGAATTTTTAACAACCATTATTGATTTCATAATCTGTTATAACCTAAAAATTAAATTAATTTATAAAATTATAAAATTATTATAGGATTCTGATAAATGATTAATGTATAAAAATGGATTTTAAAAGAAAATATTATTATTCCTTGGTGAATTAGTTAAATCATGTACCGAGTATTTTTTTCAATTGGTTCTTGAGGATTTATTTTAATCAATTAAATTATTAAAGGGTTATTGTAAATTAGGGTAATGACCTTAAATATAAAACCTATAATTGGTGTCCTTGGTTCAATTTACTTTTGATATTCCTTTGAAAGGAATCATGGGAATTTACTATAAGACATATGCTTTTTAATAATGGAATAAATAATACGATCTTGAGATTGGATACTTCTATTTTGTGATACCTATTTATTAGTTCTGTGCTTTATTTTTTTAAAGTGGCTATCATAAAGAATGTAGCACCATTAGAGATCTTGTCACTTGGTAAATGTTTTCAGTTTTTTTCATTTGGTGTGGTTTGAGTGTCGTTTTCCTATTATGAAACTTACCAACAAAATAAAACCCTTGTTCAGATTGGTGTTCATGGTATCCTTGACCCATGTTAATGGTGCGACGATCCTTTAATCCACAGTTTTAGTAGGTTAAACATTCCTAGTGAATGGATAGTTGCATAGTAGTTCTCATGAACCTCCTCTTTTCTGTAGTAATAGGAAACAAGGTATATTATTATCCAGGATAAAGGTTATATGGGGATTTAATAATCTGGGTTATATATATTTTATAAACAGACTAATACTTGAATATATAGGGAAAATTGCATATGAATTATATTTAGGAATTTTCTTGCTTCGAGAAAAATTGGTAGTATATGTTCACCTATACAGTACCTATAGTGTTCATAAATATTTTAATGAACTGGATGAGTTTGATTAAATGGTTTATCATTATGCTATTGAGTATGTTTATTGGTCATATATAAATTAGATTTAATATGGTGTTAAATATGTTCATCTCAATGCTAGGTATGAATTGAATAGGGAATGTGTATTTTAATATTCCAATTGGTTTGGTTTTTTATTTATGGGATAATTCTTTGGAATAATTAAGCATAACTTAGAGGAGTATCATGTATGTAATTAAGATGGATTTTATCTTCCATAATTATGATTGGCTGTTATATCTCTACATTCAATTACTAGGACACTCCAAAGGTGGGGATAGCCATTTCAATTTTAGTAAATATGTTTTCTTCCAGGTTGGATGAAAAAATCATTTGAGTAGCATTGGGAAATGCTTGGTCTTTCTAGAATTCCATTTATGATTTCATGTTGGAATTGTCTCAGTTCCTTATCAGTTACATGACATAGAAACAACCGGCTATGTATGAAAACATCAAGAATCACCGCTGTTGTTGGAAGGACATAGTGTATTATCATGATGGTCATAGGGTTCCCTTAGATGATGAATACTTGTTATCAGTTTGTAATAGTTTGTCAACAGGTGATGTTGAGCTTCGTTCAATGGAATCCAAAAATTAATGGCATGACTGATCATATGGGGAATGTCTACTATACTCAATATGTGATCTTTTTCATCATCATGGATCTCTTATATCTTGATATCATCCTTGATACACTATCATTGAAGTGGTATTACACTATTTTAATGTTTTATAAGGTGTTGGCCTTGTCTGAGAGGATATATAGTGTTGCACACTGTCCAGTGGTTCATATTGAGGTATGGTTAATCCAGATTGATTATTGGGTTCCTGTGTAGGATCTCATTCAATGGACCACTAAACCCAATTCATTTCCATTTACATGACTATTATGATTATTCCACTATGGTCCCATTCATTGATTTATAATTTATGTATTGGATTTCATCCAACATCTCACTATGGAATATGGAGTATGGACTACCTTGGTTGGGTTCTATATAATCCAGTTCAACATAAATTATGTTACCTGATACATGTGGTCAATCTCAGTGACGATGATTATAATTGGTGATGATTAAAGTGAGATGGATCTCTCTTACCGCTTATTCTTATTAAGGAATTATATTTTTAAATTTTAGGGGGATGTTTTGACCATGAAATGTCACTGGATGTCAGGTATATACTTTGGTGGAAACGATATATTGGTACAAAATAATTTAAGGAATTTCCAAAAGAATGATATTTGAAATAACATGTAATGACTGTTACAACATATTGGGTAGACTAAAAATAAATCCCTTATTATGGACACATGGAATAGTAATTTTTGAACAGAAAACCCTAGAAATATTTAATAGGGAGTTTAATAAGTGAATTTGGTATAATTTTTTTGATATATATTGATAATAAAGTATTTGGAAGAATGGAGAAGATGATCAATTTTAAAGTGGGGAGGAAGTAGTTACAGAATTATATAAATTATTAAAATAATATAAAATAATTAACTTATTCAGGTGGCTAAAAATTGATATATTTCAAAGGAAATATGTGAATTATTATAATTAAACTAATTTTCTGATAGGATTACTTTATTATTTCATACTTGTAAATTTTTAAACCCTTGTTTCCTTTTGTGATAATTTCTATAATATCATTGTTTTTACATCAAGTATTAAGAATGTTACCATAATATGATAATTTTATCATTACAAGAAAAATTTTGATAGGTTAAAACATGTTCCATTAATATGTAAAACAATATTATTTTAAGTAAATGGAAATTATTTATTTGTAATTTTGATTATAAAATATAATTAATATCATATTTTATATAAAATGAATTATTATAATATTTTATGTGATAATTGATGTATAATGATTCCAAAATTACATGTATTCCATGATATGTAGGTTATGATTATAATATAATTATAAAATAAATTTTTGATGTTCTTTGATATAATTATTTACCATATCATTTGGATTTACCCAATAGCTAAATAATTTTATATTTAACAAAAGTATTAACTTTTTACTTATTTAAGGGTTATTATAAGGCCTGTAAGTGATAAATAAAAAATAAATAGATTTTTTTGAAAATTTGAGAAACATATCATCATAGTTTTCTACTTATATAATATTTATGATTTTAAAATAATTTAATAAACTATCAATCAAAAAATATTATTAATTAAATTTTAATAATTAGTGACCTAATTTGAAAATAAAAACAACATGATAGTGATTGAATTGAAATATTAACATTTCAATTATTTCAAATATCTTCTATTTAGTATAAAGAAATATTTTACACTTTTAATAACAACAAAAAATTACATGTGGATAATTTGTAATTATTTAATTGGTTTTAATACTTATTGATAAAACAATATATCGGCATAGCCTAAGAGTTTTTGGAAATTATTTCATCACTAAAAATTAATATTAAACTATCAGGAGAAAAAATAAATTATCATTAAAATCAACATTCATAAATGATTATAATATAAATGTAACATTTTAATAACTATATTCATACACAATAATTCAATAGAAATGTAACATTTTAATAATAATATATTCATTTTACATCTATATTTTCTAAAATATTTTTTTATGTTATTTAATCTATTATGGTTGTTATTATTTTAAATAATGTTTTATGTCTAATATATCACCCCCCTAAATATATTTCTACCTCTCAATTTTACCATTATCATTAATATCAATGGTTTTCATTATTTAGATGCATTTTTATCTAATCCAATATCATAAAAATAGCTAGAAAATACACACCATAAAAGAGGATGGGGGTAAAATGGTCACAATAAAGAATAACATATAAAAACATTTCACAAGAACTGACCATTTGTGTGATGTTAATATATATATATATATAATAAATTTAGAATACCAATAGTTAGTGACATATATCATAGTCATGATAATGTTAATGACATTAAATCAATAAAATAATGAATTTGAAAATAACACCAATTCATCATATTTGATCAAAATATGATTATATTTTTGTTTCAATATCCTTATATAATAGTTGAGGATTTCATTTATTATGAAGATAGTAAACCAAAAGGTTAATATACTGGATTTAATTCTATCCATATTAATTATTTAATAAAATGGTTGTTCTTTAAATAATTTCCACACAATATCTTATTATAAGATTAATATTTCATCCATGATGAACTAAAATTAAATTTCAATGGATCAAAAGATACATATATGAATGGGTGATCATGTATTCATTATAAAAAAATATAAAAAACTAAATTTCTTGCACATGTTATCTAATATATTACATTAATCTCTATAGCCTTTATAATAACCCCACAAGTTAAATACTATTGTTTTAATAAAATTTAACACATAACAATCATAAAAACTTGTCTAACCATTTTCAAAACTATAACTTCCATGATATTATGAAAAAAATAATTCCAATACCTAATTTAAAATTAATTCCACTAAAAATTATTTAAAAAAAATTCTCATACCAAATATGTGATAGACCTAGTTCAATTTCTCTAAAAACATACTAATAATTCCAATTACCATTAAAGGTCAATAAAAATATGTATTAATATAGAAATTATATACTCATAAATCCTTAGAAAATATCTTATTGTTGAGAATAATAGAAAATTAATATATTCTATAATCTTAAAAAATGTTAACATAATGGAAATTATCATTTAATCACTTACTAATTTCATATTTGTTATTACTATCCCATTTAAATTTCTATTTGAATAATCACATTAACTCAAATAAAAATTATTATTTCAACATTGGGAAAATTTTAATGGATATATTTCCCTCAAAAATGTTTTTTCCAATAATATTTCCCTAAAACTAAATGAATTTTTAATTTCATCAATACTATTCAATATATTCATTAATATACCGAAATAAAACTACCGGAAATTTATCCATAGATGTTTAAATATTATTATACTCAAAATACTATTGATATAATTACATCTAAAATATAATAATTGAATCACAATGCATAAAAAATCTATAACAAAGATTAAAAAAATTATAATAACATAGGTCATCATGGGTATAAGATTCATCCATTTTTAATATGGTATTTAATCATATGATAGATTAGTTCCCTATATCTATGACGACAAGCTAGTAGTGGATCCCTTAGATGATTTTTCTACATCCAAAAAATTCTTTTTCATCAAAATTCATTGGTCCATTCCCTTATTTTCCACAAATAAATTATGTTATTATTTCATTAATAAATTCCACTGGGTATCTATGTCTACATTTTCCTCATGATATATTTTAAGACAAATGTCCTCTTCTATCACCACCACCCAAGATCTCATTTAACTATATTATTCTCTTATTTTGTGTCTATATTAGTTTTTAAGCTTCATGTATTTAATCATATATTATGATTAATGAAAAGGAATAAATAAAATATTATTCAAATCATTTATCAATCCATTTGGATTCTCTTAATCACCACGTAGTCAATCTCATTCATCCATAACATGAGTATTCATGGTACCCTCTTTTATCTAAAACCAATAGTCATGGAATGTGGAACCATAATCAATATCATGACATAATAACTTATAATATCTAATAAATACTGACACCTTTTTTAAACTTCATTGAACCATTACATTTGAAATAAGCCACCCATGATCATCACTTGTTCAAATATATCATTGTTTCTCGAAATAATAATTTCAGTTAAAATTAGAATACCCCTTATAATTTCAACCCATCTGACAATAAAGAAACACTCATCATGAATTAAAATTATGAACTAAATATACTAGAAAGTATATTTTATTCTTATTAACCCTAAAATTATATGTACCCACACCACCTCCACATTTAATTTTCATAAAATAATTTATTTATAAGAATAGATTAAATTATACACCTAAAAAATTGGAGATATACTAAACAATTAGTCGTCATTCAGGTTCTCAAAATTATCATTAATTAAAATCAAAAAATATTGACTAAACCCTATTTTGATAATAACTATAAAGGCTACTAATTTGCTTAATAAAATATTATATCTTATTAAAAGAATATTCATTACACAAAATTACAATCGACACTAAACAGTGTCGGTGTTACGTCATTGATAACTATGATACATTAAAAACATATTCATACGAGATCTACATCATTAAATTATTTGTTCCTCAAGATAAAAAACCTTATTTGACACATCATACATAAAAAAAATTTATTAACATTATATAAATCATAATAAACTGTGTAAAAAAATCTCGAATAAGTAGATACAATGTAAATATAAATTATAATATAAAAATATCATGATAAATGTAACTTTTAGAACATGGTAATAACAATTTAAAGTCATTACCAATAATTTCATGTTCATAAATATCAGTCGTGGAAAAAATAATCGCAATTCAAAATTCATGAACCATAATAGGATTAATGAAAATGATCCATGAGAATAGAATAATGTTGTATGATCTTGTAATTATTGTGTGGAATTATATTTGAAATAATATTAATCATAGAAAGTTATGTCATAGTTTCCATCAAATAAATTCTTAATAGTGTAGATATGTGATAACCACCTATGTACATACATCCGACATGGGATATCCATTTATTTCATGTCCTTCAGGATTATGTGAACCACCCATATAAATAATCTCTTTCTAAATGTGATATTTTATTGTATACCCATTTATATTATATATATATTTAATATTTTTCTATTGAATTTAAAAGGAATATAATGTTTTTCTGATATATTATATAATCCTAAATCCATTCATATGATTCCAGAAATTTTATAGAATTTTTTTAATAAAATATCCCCTGAAAAATAAAATAGGAGACATCTATATTACATCATAAAAATAATAAAAAATTTAGTAAAATAATAAATATTGAATCCTTTTAAAGAATCCCTAATAAATACTAAAAAATTTAAATGATGTTATCATATATAAAATCTTAGAATAAAACACAAATGGAATATTTGTTTAAGAAATACCTGTTTAATTTTTTCAACATACATGTTAAATTAAAAAAAATTATAATACTAATGAAAATATGTCCATAAAAATTATCCTCAGAAACATGAAATTTAAAATTCAAATATTATATTGGTAATAATGGAATAAAATTATTTTCATGTCTACAGTGTTAGAATAATAATTCCAATTAAATTATTAGTAAAAAGTAAAATATGTAATTCATTAAATAAAAATAACATTTTATTTCATTAATTTTTAAAAATAAAAAAAATTGTATAAAGAGATGTTAAAATTATCAAAAAATAGAATTAAAAAAATTCTCAAAAATTGTTTAGGAATATTTATATTTTGAAGAACGTGGATTTTTTCCCAAAAAGTGTAATAATAATATTTTTCATTGAAAATTTAGTTATGATTCTAGAGTACAGAAATAGATAAAAAAAGAAAAATATGTATTCTACTTAAATATATAGTAATGAATAAAATTAATTGAATTTATGGGGAAAATATAATATAATTTTGTTCAATGGGAATTTTATCAAAATACAAAATAATTAAAATGAGAATGAAACATAATTCTATTACAACATTGGAATGATTTGAATCATGACCCCCATGTAAGAATATAATAATTTGAATCATTAAATATCATGATCCAAAGTATATTAATTATATGAAATGTATTAATATAATTATATACACAATATTGATAATGATATGTTCATAGAAAAACATATATATAAATGAAGATTATTTGAGATGTGAAACCCTTACCTAATGTTAAAAATACATAAACCAAAGTCTATAATTCATTATATTAAAATTAATATTATTAAAATACTATACAATAATAATATAAATAATTATAATTTAATATATTATCATCTTATTAAAATTAAAAATACAATTATCAGTAATTCTTTATTAAAATATTCAATTCTGGGTGTGAACAATTTTTTTTCATGAGAAAGTTGATTTGGTGGTTCTTGTAATTGTAAATTAATCAGGGATCATAAATATCTATAATTTAAATAATTATATGAATATAATAATTTTTTTAATTTTTTATTAATAAAAAAATGTTATATAATAGAAAATGAATTACATCAGTCATAGAGATAATAGGTCATAAATACAATTTTAAATGGATTTCACTAAAGGATAGATGGAATGGAATAAAGGTAGATAATAATAAATATTTCCAAAAAAATTATTATATAATTTATATAATATATCATTATTAATATCTATGTAATAAAGAAATTTAAAATATATCATATCGATTAGAGGAGGTGGTATTTTATACGTACACATTATCCAATATTCTTCTTTTCTAAAAACATTGAAGCTAACAGCGTGTATGTGATATTATAATTACTAAATCATAATCATTTCAAAAATATAATATAAGGTCATTATTTTCAACATTATAACAATACAACTAAAATAATGATTAAAATAAATTGTCACCACTAGCAAGAGACAATAAGTAGTACATACACATGAGTGATGCTAATTGATATTATTAAGAAGAAAATGCAGGGGAAATGGTTTACCATATTCATAATAAACTATAGATTTTTTTATATTAAATTTATTATTATAGGTCAGCTAAAATTGGTTTTTATAAAATATAAGATGAATGAATTTCTATAGAGTCAGCAAAAACCACTACCAATTCATTATTAGAATCTTTTTGGATGAATTATTAATGACTCCTGGAATAGTTATTCATGAGTAATATATACTATAATTCATTTTTAATGAATATGTAATGAAAATTGGGTAGTGATTTAGTGATATTAATAGCTGAATGTTGTAATGGAATAGAGGATAAGAGGTTTCCTTTTACAAGGGAGGAGTGGGAAACTCTTGGATTTTTTATAAAAATAAATTATTATAAACTAAATTTTGGTTTTATGAGGATAAAATATGATATATTTAAATAAATATGTTTCTTATGAATCTAAATGAAATAATAAAATTTTATCTAGATTAGTTTAGGATATGCTTTCAAACATATCTATTTATTTTTACCCCCTTGTATCCCCATAAAAAATTTCAATGTTTTATTCTTATATTGGTAATAAATTATAAAATAATATGAAAAGTGTGCATAAGATGATCATGGATGATATTTAATAAAATGTAAAATTATCATTGATAAATATAATTTATTTATTTATTTTAAATCATATATATATATTTTTTAAAAATAAATTTAATGTATTTTTTTAAAAAAATTTGTAATATGATAATATAATATATCTCAATAACATGAAAATTTGTTCCAAAATGAGTAAAATTTTATTATTAAGATTATATTTTCTTAATTAAATTTTTATGTAAAATTTATATTTTTTTTATATCATTTTAGTCCATAATTAATAGATTACCCATTTCAATGATAAATTTTAACCTTATTTTTGGTAATTATTCTTTCCAAAATAATGTTTTAATGACCCATAAATTTCAAGGAATTTTTTTTAAAAATTATTTGGAAATTTACGAGTCATCAGTTTCTAACGGAACTTGATTCCGAGGCCCGGTGTGCCCGAAATCAATTTCTGAAGTTTTGTTTGGTTACGTTCTGTAAACGTAATTGCGGGATTTTCTATCTTTTGAACCAGTGCACGGAATTGAAATCTGAGGACACCAATGAACTCGCACGACCGGTATTCGCTTAAGAGGACCTTTACCACAGTTGTGTTTTACGCGTGTTTAATGTTAATTTTTGGGGTTTAATAAAAAAGTTAAATAAAATTGTTGTGAACAATTTTATTTATCTTGGGTAGTTAAATCCTACATAGGGATGTTATTGGTGGGTCCCAAAACCACATAACCTCCCATGAGAGGATATTTGTGAGGTGGGGCCCACACGAGCCTTAACATTTCATCTCCCCATAACTCCCCTTAAACCCCCCCCCCCCATTAACTCCACACTCTTATGTTAAGTCTTCACATTCTCTTTTTTAAATGCCAACAACTTGGATTAATTAAATGAATCATTTAATTAATCCTTGTTTCCATTTGAATTAATAAGAATTGCATGGAAATTATTTTTAATTGTGAAATCTTTTCTAATAATTTTGGTTATCAAATATTTGGTGGGGAGAACCTTTGGAGAATTATAGGAGCTTTGTTCTTCCCTGATGAACATCGTCCTCTCTCGGCGAAGAATACTCCATGGCTTGACGAACGCTCCACGACCCAAAGGATGTGAAGTAAATTATTCAATTTTCTTCTTCCTCTGCGTCAAGGGAGGAGACACCGCCGTGGGGAACATCGTCAACGACGACGACCCTTCCTCCGTCGACAATGGAATCGACACTGTTCTTCCACGATGCTCAACCACCGTGATCTTCATCATCTGCGGTTCGACGACGTGCGACGTCTTTTTGTGGTAGGGGGACTATATTGAATTTATCCTTTCCTTTTTTGAGGAATGAACGATGGGCGTGGACCAACCTCTGCCCGGTTGATCGGTGGATCACTTGTTCATGCGGGTTGTGATTCAAATATGATGTGGGGTTATGTTTGGGTTTGGTTTTAATTTGTATAATTTAATCTTGATTGAAAACTTCTAACCCGAAAGGCTCAGGTCGAAGAACAAGCCCGAACCCTCCGATGGATGATCGTTTGTGCGCGGATTGATGGGAGATGACGAAACAGGACCACAATGGTGATTTGGGGCTTTAACAGTGGAGTTCGGGTCCCAAGATGATCATATACGCAGACGGTGGGCAAAACAAACCACCAGAGCGCGTCCGGTGGTCTGCAAAAGGCGGCAGAGGCGGCGGCGCACTGCCGTAACAGGACTCGGAGGCTGAACCATGGTGGCGGGTGGAACAAGAATGCCTCTACCGTTCCAGAATAGAAGAGGCTCTACTTAATGTTGCGCCAGCTGACCGAGCCCCCCCCCCCCCCCCCCCCCCGCTCGGGCAGCCTAGTCGAGCGGTGGCCGGCCGCAGGACGGGCCGCACCAGCAAGGTCGGGCCGAACCTAGACCCTTGTTCGGTCGACCCGGTTCGGGCCGACCCAGGGTGGGTTGGGCCAGGTCAGACCGGGCCCAGACCCCTCTTTTAGAACCTTTTTCAGTTAAACTCCAATAATTTGAGCTACAGAACACTGATTGATGCACAGTCCATTGAGTTGGAATCCTTAAAATGAGATGATGGTTTTGATATATTACACTTAAGGTTTTGGTGAAGTTATGGTATGGTCGCGTTGGTTCGAACCCGAAACCAACTAGGCCCTCAGAGTGGAAATGATTATAAATTAAGGTTTGGATGTCCCAATGACATTCCGTCAACTAAGTTTGATTCCTATTGATGATATAGTCCTTTTGGAAAACTCCACAAAGGGTTCAGATGAGTTTGGAGTATGGCCAGGTTGGATTGTACACCAAATCCAACTTGGCCCCAGGAATGGAAAAGCTTATAGCTCGCAGACCAGGCGTCTGATTGACGCGCCGTTTGTTGCTTTAAGATCCATTTGACATGGTAGTACATTGAGATACTTCCACCTGTGATTTCATGACACTTGGCGTATCAACCAGTAGCTCTTGGAGCGGATCCTCCCGGAGACGAGAAGACATAGTGCGAAGACCTAGTAGCTGTAGACCTGACGACTGCTTGACCAATTCGACTCAGAGTGATTAGACTAGCCCAGTGGATGGAGAGGCTAGTTTGGAAGAAAAAACATGGAGGACAGAGCACTTGGTTTGGAATCTGACCCACTGTACTCGATAGGAGGAGTTCCTCTAACAGCTATTAAGGGGAGCGCCCGGTTTGGCGGCAGACCCACAGAGGACAGAGCGCCCGGTATGGCAGGAGACTCACGGTACTCGACAGGGGGAGTAACTCAGCAGTCTAAGGTTAGTGAGTAGGGCCCCGGAATTGCGACAGGGCCACTATACTCGACAGAGGATGAGTTCTCCAGTAGTTGCGGTTTTGATAATGAAAATCATGGTTTGAGCTGAGTCAATGATCTTTTTGTTTTCTCATGATTGAGATGGGTTACTTGATAACATAGGTATATGTATGGGCATATACCTAAGTAAAGGATATCTGTTGAGATATTTCTTTGTGGTTTATCCTTTTTTAATTTAAGTGAGACCTTAAGTGTCTTGGGGTCCCTACTGATTATAGTTATACTCACCCCTGCACGGGCTACGCCATCACCTCGTTGTGTTTGATGCAGACGATGGACAACGCTGACTGAGGCAGAGTGTATGAGGACTGGACGGTACCCGGAGGAGATGGAAGGACACGGAGTGCTAAGGAGGACATATGTACCTACCCTTCAAGAAGGAACCCGGAAGATGATCTAGGAGCTGCTTCACCTTTCAGCTGTTTGTCTTTTCAGTTGTACTTTCTTCAGTTGTAGCTGTACCTTTTTGTTGGGCATGTATTTCCGACCCCATTGTACTTTTAGCACACTTGTTATACTACTTTACATAGTTTTTCCTTCAACTTGTTCTCTAGTTGAGTGTGTTTACATTTAATAAAGGCAATGTCTTCCCAGTTCTAGGGAATTATGCCTTTAGTGCTAGTCACCATCCCCTGGCCTATGGAAGGCGGGCTTGGGGTAGTCACGATGCGGGCCCCGGGAGACAGGTCGTGACAAATGTGTTATAATATTACTTATATGGAGAAAATTTTAGCATAGAAATACAGGGGAAGTAAATTTATACCATTTCAAAACTTTATTGTCATCTTTTATTATTTATTATATTTAATTAATTTAATAATATTTTTTTTGTAAAATACTATTAATAACTTTTTATGATATATTGGCATAATTTTCCTCAAAACATAACATTAAAACAATATAATTTAATATTTAACATTTAAAACATCACATAATATATATATATATATATCATAAAATGGTTTGTAATATTTAAATAACTCAAAAATTATAAAATTTAGTCTTTTAAAATTATTAAGTTAATTTTTCTATGGGATTCTTAAGAACCTAGTCGGTGTCGTCGTAGAATTTTAGTCAATTATTGAATAATTAATATTTAAAATAATGTTTTCATGATAAAACTAATATATATTAATATATATATATATTTATTACGAATTTCGTACAATTTTTTTAGTAGTGGAAAATTTTGTGGATATTAATAGTATGAATGTGATATTTTAAATTATACATTTACAAAAAATAATATATATGTCATTTTCGAATAAAAATAGAAATAATTTCAACAAAATATAGTATTTTACGAGTATAGTAAAACCAATATAAAAAATATGTTAATGAAATGTTGAGGTCTTTTTATGAATTTTCATATTATTTTCATCATTAGTCTCTTGATTTTCCATCACTGAGAAGATAAAATTTACTAAGGATACTATTTTTAATGACCAAAAATAAATATGACATACTTAAAAATTTGGAAACTATTATTTCCAACTATGGAACTATTTTTACAACATTAAATCAATAAAATTTTCATTAATCTATTATATTATAATTACTGAAAGAATAATGAAAACAATTTTTAGAAAAATGAATTATTAAATCCAAAATGTACATTTATTTTGTTAAAGTATTATGATGAGTCATATTTAATTTTACATATTTTATTTAATTATATATCATTTTATTGTAAAATTAATTTCAATTCATGTTGATGAATTATGATTAAAATAAAATATTTTGTAAAAAAGGTATTTTATGTATTCCCATAAATAATAATCGTTTCATAAAATTCCTAAGAAGATAAAAATTTCATAATTTTTATATGTTCATTTCAAAATTTGATTAATTTTGATAAAATAAAGTGTATAAATGTGTTAATCATTATTTAAAATTTTAAAAAATGTAATTACTATCATTATTGAATAAAATATATAATTGGTGAATATAATGACTTCACAATAAATTTGAGTTCAAATTTCCAAATATTGATTCAATTCTTTTATACTCAGTAATATAGATAATTGTATACTTCATACTATAGTTACTCATATTCATAAAAACCAGTTTATCTTCTGTTGACATTAAAATAATATAATTTTTATAATGTATCCCTATATTTTCTACCCAAAATGATCTAGTTAATGAAATATATTGATATATATAATTCATTTAAAAAAATGTAGGTTCGTACATGCCCATCACATATATAATGAGAATGCTAATATTTCAATAAATAGAATGTCTTGGTTTGAATACTGGGACATGCATTTAGGAAGGAACATCAATGATACGTGTTTTAGTGTGTATTGGGTGCACAAAACATGTGAATATTATGAGATAATGATTTGTCACCTCAGGTTATATGAGGTTTTGTTGATATCCCAATTCCATGTTTACGAATAATAATATCTACATCCATATCTCCCTATCTAATGGTCTCCATACCTGAACAATTGTCATATCAACAATTTGGTGGGTGGGAACATAATATGGGACATGAATACAACCAATGGGATAACCCTATAATTATTATTGTATGATGAACTCCATGTCATCACCATTATCATGGTGGATTTCGGCCTTACTCTGGTTATGGTAATGATCATATAGGACAAGAAGACAATGGTTTGAAGGAATATGAAACCCTTACATGGAGATATTCCATTAATGTTGTGGATTGGGAAATTAATGAATTTTCAATATGATAATTTGTTAGGGTGAATAAAGAAATTACATGGGGATCAACACCAAAGGAGGAATGAGTCATATTTTTTAATACAATAATATAGAAATTATGAATAATTAGGATACACTCTAGTAGACTAGGACTAGGAGGTCCAATTTATAGTGTTTATATCCAATTTTCAAATTTAGATTCTACCTCTATTATGTGATTCTCGTGTGCATATTTAGTTTGGGACCATAGAAATTCTGATGATAATGGAATTTGTAAATCATGTCCAAATTGGTATCCATGTCCTAGCTTGTCTGAATTCACAAATGGGTAATATTTTAAGGGATACTTTCCAAGGTGAATATTAGGTCCATTCATTTCTATGAATGATGGTATCATGGAATATTTCAATGGATAAAATTTTTAACTGATATTATTCCATGAACACGAGTCATCTGAATGTCCCCATCAATATCACTGGTGTCCCATACGTGAATAATAGTGAGATTGGGATAGTTTCTAGTATAAGAAAAATGATTATAATTTTAACACTCAACACATATGGACCCAAAAAGTAGAGATGATCGATGATCTACTGGGTACTCCAGTGTAGAGGGAGTATTTTTAGGCTCAATGAGTTGGGATGTTCATTTCAAATATAAAAAACACTACCTATAATGAATAATACACCTCCTATTTTTTTTCTCAGTAATATAGTTGTACCCTGAAATCATTGATGCAGGGTCATACATGGGTTTTCTCTAAATGAAACCTATATGTCCTTTACCACTTATTTAGTTTTCCTTTAATGATTTCTTCGGTTAGGTGACAAGGTTTTCTTCCAACTACCCACAACACTATAATCACCTTGAATTATAAAAATTATGGTGTTGTAATGTTCCTCGTAGTGGGGTTGCGGTAATGGGTGAGGAATGATTATCGCTCTAAAGAGACCATATAGTTGTATCAAGGAAGAGGGATTCCTTTCGAGTTGGATTCTAGACAGATAGTTGAGGGGAAATAGTGTTGGGAGATTATGATCCTACTAAACCACCCATATACAATGGGGCCCTAGAATCATGAACACATTGTTGGATTGAGATCCATCAAATATGTAGCTGAGAGTAGGTTTAATGCTCCAGGATACAGACCAATAGGTTCCAAGAGGCATCATGGAATAGGTTTAACCTCCTACAATAATAAGCCCAGAATTTTTCATATCTTGTAATCTATGGTGAATGATAGATAATGTGATATTATGATATATTAGAGAAAATGTAGAGGAGATACACTCAATATAACATTGGATTGAAAAATAAAGCAATTTTATAAATATTTTGTATAAATGTATATCTAAGTGAGATATATATATATAATTCATACATGGGAAATCAATACCACTGGTTTGTGAGGGTGATCCATTTAGTTCACTGATGAAATTTATAATCTGTTAGTATAGCGAAGAGGGTACTATTTCTTTGCCGCCAATTAATGAGGCAGCAGCTCTAGATCCCAACTACAAAGGATCATATGGAAGGGATTAATTTGGATCTAATCAGTGAAAAAACCACATAATTTTGTATATAACATGTAGGAGTGTGGAGAAATACATTATTCACACCCAATGGGGAAAAATAATGGGGAGATGGGACCATTTGACAGAAGTTGACGAACTAGGTGACTACTGGTGAGGATTCTCCATGTCCTCCACATAAGGTCCAGAGACATCCTCGCCAATAAGGTATATTTAGAAATTATAGTGATTGATTTCACCTAATATAAGTATACTATTGAAGGTAAAAAGGCACTTCAGTCGACTAAATGATAATTTCATAGTTTTTTTCAGTTAATTATAGCCACATGTGGTCATCATCAATTCCAAATGGTGTATCATAAAAAAATAAGGTAAATGATAGCATCATAAGTGTCATGGGTAGGGGGATTCATCTATTGGGGAAGAATACAAGGATTAATAAGGTCATGTTCATATATATTCTATCAATGATGAACCTATAATAGTTTATGATACAATTTTTTTTTAATAATGGAGTGTGGTTCTCAAGGTAACTCCGTTAATTCTATTCAATATGTTGTCATGCCTCACCCAATATGAAATATAATGAAATGTTATTTTGAATGGTTTATTGTAACACCCCAGGTAAATAAAAAATATGACATTTCATATTTATCCATATTTGTGAATAAAATATTTAAATGACTTTAAAGGGGACGCTATGCTCGATGGCGTACCCAACACGCAACAACGAGTTTCTTGGGAATCTTACGTTGCACTCTAATAATAAAATAATATTATTTTAAATGGTAGTTAACATGTAGCCGTTGTAATGGCGGGAATGGATAGAAATAACTAAAATATGATTATATATGTTTTTAAATGTTTTTACATTTGTCCAATAAAGGATAGAGGCTTAAAATACGGAAAGAATTCAATTGTAGGCATATATGCCCTAGTTTTCACTAAAGGTTCACTTATCGCTTTTTGATGGAGAACCGTCATTAAATATAGTTTTGTTCACTCTTATACATTCTATTGGAACAAATAAAACTCTTCTTAAGAATCGGGACATCAAAATTTACTTTGTGTAAATTTTTGGTATCTTTCCGATAATGTTTATTTTTTTTAATGAATAGTGTAAAATGTTGTATTTTAATTCAAAACCTCTTTTTAATCTAATTTATTTATATGATTAGATTATATTTTTAATTGGTTTTAAAGTGAAATTAGAAAATATTTTTACCATTAAATCCAATAGTGGTCGTTGGAATTAATTTCACTTTGAAATCAGACTTAAACTAGTGTCAATCTTTTGATACTTATTGTTTTATAAAAACACGCTATTTGCTCTGACAGTGGGAATTAATTATTAAATTAATTAATGTGACTAATATGTTTTGAATTTTGTAAAACGGACATCATTTTTGAATTCGGAATATCAAATATAGCTTAGGGTGAAGTTTTGGTATTTTTCTGAAAAACTCCAATTTTTGATGAATAGTGAAACCACTAAGTGGTAATCAAGCAAACTGATTTTCCAGTTAAATGAAAGTTTACCACTAATGTGTATTGAATTTTGAAAATCCGACATACATGGTTGTCATTAGTATGTAAAATGTGGTTCAATGGGATGAAAATAATTTTTTGGGTGAATAGTAATTTTTTTCATTAATCGCGATTAGAGGTAATTAGTGTCATTTAAGGTAAAAATGATATTATAAGAACGTGAAAACACCATGAAACTTGTACTACACCTATTGGGTGATTCATGGCCGACCAATAAAAGCCATGGGACAACTTGGGGACCCCATGGAGCCACTTTAGTTGGAAAATGACAATAATATATTTTTATTTAATGTTAAAATTAAATTGACACAAACATGAGTTGTTTTACTAAAATAGTTTTTAAGTGGGGTTAAACAAGTCCAAATTTTGATTATAAATAGTCATTGGAAATCTAAAAATATTTCCTACATCATAGTGATTTTTTAATAATTTTTAGACATTAAATAAAATAAATTATTTATGACATAATAATGATGCAGCGATGGCATCATTATTTGACGATTTAAAATAAAATGGAAAGATAATGTAAAATTTATGAACTACACATGTCCAAAACTTATTGGATGGGTGGATTTCGAACCCTTATCAACTTATCCACGAATTATATCAATGTGGGACCTTTTAAAACCGAAACACATTTTAAAATAAAGTAATATTTCTTACTTTCCAAAAGTGCCCCTCCTCTCCTCTTATAAAAGGCCCCCACCTCTACCTCATTTCACACACTCCTCAAGCCTTTGGCTCGGACAACCCCTGCCCATTTAATCTCTCCACATCCCTCTACTAATCCTAGAAGATTCCCTTTGGGCATAATCCTTTCAAACGAATCCTTTAGTCTCAAATCAAAAGGACTTACACTTTTAAAGGTAATTCATTCTCTCATGTTCATTTGTTTTATTTTGCTTCCCCAACCCCCTAAACTCTTTTTATTTACTTCTTTTGTAACAACAAAAGTATCTTCAATATACTAGGATGTTTTTATAAGATTTATTCTAGCTACACTCTCACACAACTACATCAAATGGTTAAAGAACATACGGTTTCCGTGGATGGCGAAATTCTGCCTCCCGAAACGATGATTGTTCAATACTCATTTAACACCTTCAAATGAGTCCATTATGATGTCACTATTTTTATATATGATATATAATATGTTTATGTTTTCCTTAAGCTTCTGTTTTTTTTCATTTTGGGCATACCTTTATGGTTTCCATTATGGTTAAATGTGATATCTTCATTTAAGGAAGTGCGGACGACCGCCCCCTCAAAGTGATTTGATTCATTAAATACCATATGTGGGACGTATAAAGGATGGAACTATGATATTATATATGATATTATACTGTAATTATAATATAACTTTATATCATTATTATTCCATTCTATAAAATACGAAATAGAAATGAAAGTAGCGTTCATGCGTACGTACGGCTTACCGTCTCCATGAACGGTGCATTTCATTTCTTACCTCTACATGATTATGTAATGTTATAAATGCATGAATGTACTGGATATATATGACATATATGATATCTAAATCATGAATACAATTATGGATATAATAAAAATTTGGCCACACAAACAACATGAAATTGTAAGAAGTCCACTTTCGACTTAAGAACCAAATATCGGCAAAACAAATATTATTAACTTAAATGATTACATAATGTTTATGACATGGTAATAAGTGATATAAAAGGAATAATGAACTTTAAAAAGGTTCTTAAGGAAGTAGAAATTAACTCAAGCTTATTATTCAGGAGATTAAAGAACGATCGAGTCAAGTCGGACCCGAGGTAAGGGATCCAACACCTCTCTTTCTTGTTAAGTACACTCCTTTATGTCATTTATTTTAAGCTCATATTTCTTATGATTGGAATGTTATTTTATATTACTCATACTTTAATTTTTATGTTCATGTGATGAGATACCCTATTCTCTCTCATCAATCCATTTTGGGAGTTTTGACTGGCGCCGTTAGGCTGCCAAATTTTCGTAAGAGATCTAACCTCTCTCTTTCTTTTTAAGTACTCTCCTTTATGTCACTTCTTTTAAACTCCTCCTTGTAATGTTGGGGGATGTTCTTTTATATTCCTCTTTCTTTACATTTTATTTTAATGTGATGAGATACCCTATTTGATCTCATCAATCCATATTCGGAAGTTTTATGTGGCGTCGTTAGGCTGCCGAGTTTTCGTAAGGGATTTTTCATCTCACTTTTATTCCCGTGAGATTTATGCTACATTTGCCACAAATTCCATTGAGTGGTGTATGTACTACAAATTATTCTACTCTTTGTGTAATATAATTTAGTTTATGAGTATTTACATCAATGATCTATTGTCTTTCTTTCATGGGGTGTATGTTTTGAAAGATACCCAAGTCAGTAAGGGAACCTTTCACCCTCCTCTTTTTTAAAAGACTTCTTTTATTGGGTCTTTTAATTTACATATTTTTATGTTGGGATATGTTCTCATATATCCTTATTGATGTAAATTTTATGTCCATGTGATGAGATACACTTTTTATCTCTCATCAACTCATTTTGATGTGATGCCGTTAGGCTGTCAAGGGAACTTTTTAACCCAATTTCGATTTCTTTGGGTTCAACTTGTAGTAATTGAATATGTCATCCATTGAATATGTGTGAATGACCTTTTATTATTTTACACTTAATATCCACTTATATTTGGTGTATTCATTTGTCACACATAATTATGTAAATTGATTTATCCTTAAACCAGGGATACCGTCTTTGTAAGGGACTTCGTCTCAATCTCCTTTCATTGAGGCATATTTAGTTTTATACAGAACTTCCTTTTATATGGTTTATAAACCCCTTTGACTTTTACTTTTATACAAAAAAAAATCTTTTTCTACGAAGCGTTTTACTAAACGACAAAAAGGAATGTTTTTTTAACGTACGCGGTGACAACGACCTTTTCCGCCGCCGCGAGTATTATTTGGTCTTTGGCTTCCTCAACAATCCGTTATGTTTTTAAAATGAAATAAATACCATATACTCTTTTATGTATTTTGGTATTGAAAATGGTTTTGAAAAATGATTCTATTATGTCAATATATTTATGATATATTGTGATTGAAATGTGGAAATGTTATCATTCTGTTATATTGGTTTTATGTTTTATGATTTTGTACTGGTACATGGACATTTTAACGGGTGGTTACGTTATAAACCAGATGACGGGTGGTGCCGTGAATACCAGGACGGGTGGTTACGTTATAACCTCCAATGCATTGGGTATGGAAGTCGGCCGTATGGCTATTCCATTAAGTATGTATGGAAATTGGCCGTATGGCTATTCCATTAAGTGATATGTGTGGAAGTCGACCGTATGGTTATTCCACTTAAGTATGTTTATGTCCCAAGTTACCTTTATATATGTTATGTGTTCTTTATATGGGTTTTATGGTAATCCTTTGGTTACAAAAAGGTAAGTAATGATACTTTTTTTCAGTGAAAAGTTTTTACTACTTCATGAAGGTGAAAAGTATTACATTGATAAAGTATTCATGGTTTACTTGTTGTTTTGAAAATCTAACAGTTTTCATTCTTTGTGTATCCCTTACTGAGCTTCTTATGCTCATCCCAAGTTTTTGAAATGTTTTTCATAGGAAATAGCGTGGAATAGGGTCAAGGATGGGATCAAGGGAACGTCATGATACCTAAAACATGGAACTATACATGTTTCTTTTAAAGAGTTTTTATTTTATGGAAATTTAGTAGAAGCGACTACTTTGTAATCTTTTGAGATGTAATAGTTATTTCTTAATTCTCTAAAACTCTAAACCTGAAAAGATCCTCAATGTGAATTACTCATTTAATTCAATATTAAGTAAGGTTTAAGGATGGGGCCTTATAGTTGGTATCAAAGGTTGGTTTAGATAACTTTAGAGGTTAGGGTATTCTCTAAGCACAAGTGACATTACCATAATGGTTAGGATTTCAGAAAGAGTCATATTTTTAGATAAATTGAATGAGTAAGTATATCTTAGTGTTTACCTTCCTCATTAGTACATGATGGTTATGTTTATATACTCACACTGACCTTTTTGGTTTTAGTAAATGGCTGGATCTAGCAGGCACCAAAGTGACAATGGGTTTGAAGGAAACTGTGGTGGTTCTCTGATTAAGAGACTGGATGAGATGGGGGATTCAATGAGGAAACTCGTGGTTGTTCTAAACCAAATATCAAGGAGTCATGATCAACCACTTCAACCTTGGTGAGTTCTCTAATGCATCATGTACGAGATGGCCAACTCGATGTGGAAATTCAGGTAATAATTATTAAGGTAACCATTAGGGTTTATATGATACTTAATTTTTAGGTAATTATGGGTTACTCTATGATATGATGGAAAATGAAAGGAATGAGATAAACCTGAGGTTAAAATATGTTATGATTATTCTTTAAGATTTTATCTCATTTTGGGGAATGTTTTAAGAATTATATAGTTTTGGAAAAAGGACAACACGCAGACCGTGTGACTACCCATCGCGTCGGACAAAGCTGCGGGAATCGAACCCACAACCAAAGTGCGACTGGTATTTATCGCCTACCACTGGAATGCGTGAAGTCCCTGGTTAGTTTGACTGATTGTTTTTAGTTATATGATTTTATAAATTAAGAGTAAGTTGATTTTGGGTTATTTATGAAAATTATTAACCTATCATGGAGGATATGTGATTAGATTAATTACTTTTCAATATGAGACTTTAGGAGCAACTGATGTTGTTTGGAGATAAATGTTACGATTTAACTTGGAAGACTATGTGACTAAATCCTTCAAATATTTGGGTTTGAATCTTAGATTGGTTTACTTTGAATAATTTTATGGAAAAATTGTTTATCGGATGGTCCTCGTTGAACTTTGGGTTTTGTTGGACAAATTTTGGAGATTAATCATAGATTTTCTTTTTAAAGGGTTATACTTTTCTAGATTATCTAACCTTGTACTAACCTTTTTGGTTTTGGTTTTGGTTAAAGCCTAAATACATGGGATGTATATAGTTCTCTTTTGTGGATTAGGTGATTCTCTAGAAGTTGATTATAGTACTCTTAATGTGAAAAAGTCTTCCTAAATACTCGTCTTTTGGAGAAAATATGAGTTTGTGTAAGGAATCTAATAAAAGTTGAAAGTCAATATGATAAGTGATTATGTTTCCTTATGAATAAATTCCTCAATAAAAAGTAACTTAAAACAAAAATGTTGTCTATTAACTTTTCCTACTGGGGAATCAAATACCGTTTAACCCATCACAAGTTTGTGATTTTCTCGTGGTTAACTTTCTCCTAAACATGTTTTCTATCACTCTCCATCAGAACATGACCCTTTGTTTTTTCCTCCATGTCCATATTTTCATACTTGGAATCCTAGTATGGGTTAACTCGGGTGACCTTTGTACTTATATTTCTTTATTTTAAAGTGTTTATTTTACCGACTTTTGTTCCGATGTGGGACTTTCAAGGATGTTTCCAAGCGCAATTTTAAAATTTCGAGGACGCAATTCCCAAAAGGGGGGAAGGATGTAACACCCCAGGTAAATAAAGAATATGACATTTCATATTTATCCATATTTGTGAATAAAATATTTAAATGACTTTAAAGGGGATGCTATGCTCGATGGCGTACCCAACACGCAACAACGAGTTTCTTGGGAATCTTACGTTGCACTCTAATAATAAAATAATATTATTTTAAATGGTAGTTAACATGTAGCCGTTGTAATGGCGGTAATGGATAGAAATAACTAAAATATGATTATATATGTTTTTAAATGTTTTTACATTTATCTAATAAAGGATAGAGGCTTAAAATACGGAAAGAATTCAATTTTAGGCATATATGCCCTAGTTTTCACTAAAGGTTCACTTATCGCCTTTTGATGGCGAACAGTCATTAAATATAGTTTTGTTCACTCTTATACATTCTATTGGACCAAATAAAACTCTTCTTAAGAATCGGGACATCAAAATTTACTTTGTGTAAATTTTTGGTATCTTTCCGATAATGTTCATTTTTTTAATGAATAGTGTAAAATGTTGTATTTTAATTCAAAATATCTTTTTAATCTAATTTATTTATATGATTAGATTATATTTTGAATTGGTTTTAAAGTGAAATTAGAAAATATTTTTACCATTAAATCCAATAGTGGTCGTTGTAATTAATTTCACTTTGAAATCAGACTTAAACTAGTGTCAATCTTTTGATACTTATTGTTTTATAAAAACATGCTATTTGCTCTGACAGCGGGAATTAATTATTAAATTAATTAATGTGACTAATATGTTTTGAATTTTTTAAAACGGACTTCATTTTTGAATTCGGAATATCAAATATAGCTTATGGTGAAGTTTTGGTATTTTTCTGAAAAACTTCAATTTTTGATGAATAGTGAAACCACTAAGTGGTAATCAAGCAAACTGATTTTCCAGTTAAATGAAAGTTTACCACTAATGTGTATTGAATTTTGAAAATCCGACATACATTTTTGTCATTAGTATGTAAAATGTGGTTCAATGGGCTGAAAATAATTTTTTTGGTGAATAGTAATTTTTTTCATTAATCGCGATTAGTGGTAATTAGTGTCATTTAAGGTAAAAATGATATTATAAGAATGTGAAAACACCATGAAACTTGTACTACACCTATTGGGTGAGTCATGGCCGACCAAGACAAGCCATGGGCCAACTTGGGGACCCCATGGAGCCACTTTAGTTGGAAAATGACAATAATATATTTTTATTTAATGTTAAAATTAAATTGACACAAACATGAGTTGTTTTACTAAAATAGTTTTTAAATGGGGTTACAAAAGTCCAAATTTTTATTATAAATAGTCATTGGAAAGCTAAAAAGATTTCCTACATCATAGTGATTTTTTTATAATTTTTAGACATTAAATAAAATAAATTATTTATGACATAATAATGATGCAGCGATGACATCATTATTTGATGATTTAAAATAAAATGGAAAGATAATGTAAACTTTATGAACTACACATGTCCAAAACTTATTGGATGGGTTTATTTCGTACCATTATCACCTTATCCACGAATTATATCAATGTGGGACCTTTTAAAACTGAAACCCATTTTCAAATAAAGTAATATTTCTTACTTTCCAAAAGTGCCCCTCCTCTCCTCTTATAAAAGGCCCCCACCTCTACCTCATTTCACACACTCCTCAAGCCTTTTGCTCGGCCAACCCCTGCCCATTTACTCTCTCCACATCCCTCTCCTCGTCCGAGAGGATTCCCTTTGGGATGAATCCTTTCAAATGAAGCCTTTAGGCTCAAATCAAAAGGAGTTACACTTTTAAAGGTAATTCATTCTCTCATGTTCATTTGTTTTATTTTGCTTCCCCAACCCCCTAAACTCTTTTTATTTACTTCTTTTGTAACAACACCAGTATCTTCAATATACTAGGATGTTTTTATAAGATTTATTCGATCTAAACTCTCACACAACTACATCAAATGTTTAAAGAACATACGGTTTCTGTGGATGGCGAAATTCTGCCTCCCGAAACGATGATTGTTCAATACTCATTTAACACCTTCAAAGGAGTCCATTATGATGTCACTATTTTTATATATGATATATAATATGTTTATTTTTTCCTTAAGCTTCTGTTTTTTTTCATTTTTGGCATACCTTTATGGTTTCCATTATGGGTAAACGCGATATCTTCATTTAAGGAAGTGCGGACTACTGCCCCCTCAA
Source organism: Viscum album (assembly GCA_963277665.1). Lineage (NCBI taxonomy): Eukaryota > Viridiplantae > Streptophyta > Magnoliopsida > Santalales > Viscaceae > Viscum > Viscum album. Next base: position 2,127,621,189 of record OY728140.1, read on the forward strand.
AGTGATTTGATTCGTTAAATACCATATGTGGGACGTATAAAGGATGGAACTATGATATTATATATGATATTATACTGGAATTATAATATAACTTTATATCATTATTATTCCATTCTATAAAATACGAAATAGAAATGAAAGTAGCGTTCATGCGTACGTACGGGTTACCGTCTCCATGAACGGTGCATTTCATTTCTTACCTCTAAATGATTATGTAATGTTATAAATGCATGAATGTACTGGATATATATGTCACATATGATATCTAAATCATGAATACAATTCTGGATATAATAAAAATTTGGCCACACGAACAACATGTAATTGTAAGAAGTCCACTTTCGACTTAAGAACCAAATATCGGCAAAACAAATATTATTAACTTAAATGATTACATAATGTTTATGACATGGTAATAAGTGATATAAAAGGAATAATGAACTTGAAAAAGGTTCCTAAGGAAGTATAAATTAACTCAAGTTTATTATTCAGGAGATTAAAGAACGATCGAGTCAAGTCGGACCCGAGGTAAGGGATCCTACACCTCTCTTTCTTGTTAAGTACACTCTTTTATGTCATTTCTTTTAAGATCATCTTTCTTATGATTGGGATGTTATTTTATATTAATCCTACTTTAATTTTTATGTTCATGTGATGAGAGACCCTATTCTCTCTCATCAATCCATTTTGGGAGTTTTGAGTGGCGCCGTCAGGCTGCCGAATTTTCGTAAGAGATCTAACATCTCTCTTTCTTTTTAAGTACTCCCCTTTATGTAACTTCTTTTAAACTCCTCCTTGTAATGTTGTGGGATGTTATTTTATATTCATCTTGCTGTAAATTTTATTTTAATGTGATGAGATACCCTATTTTATCTCATCAATCCATATTCGGAAGTTTTATGTGGCGCCGTTAGGCTGCCGAGTTTTCGTAAGGGATTTTTCATCTCACTTTTATTCCCGTGAGATTTATGCTACATTTGCCACAAATTCCATTGAGTGGTGTATGTACTAAAAATTATGCTACTCTTTGTGTAATATACTTTCGTTTATGAGTATTTACATCAATGATCTATTTTCTTTCTTTCATGGGGTGTATGTTTTGAAAGATACCCAAGTCGGTAAGGGAACCTTTCACCCTCTTCTTTTTTAAAAGACTTCTTTTATTGGGTCTTTTAATTTACATATTGTTATGTTGGGATATGTTCTCATATATCCTTATTGATGTGAATTTTATGTCCAAGTGATGAGATACACTTTTTATCTATCATCAACTCATTTTGATGTGATGTCGTTAGGCTGTCAAGGGAACTTTTTAACCCAATTTCGATTTCTTTGGGTTCAACTTGTAGTAATTGAATATGTCATCCATTGAATATGTGTGAATGACCTTTTATTTTTTTACACTTAATATCCAATTATATTTGGTGTATTCATTTGTCACACATAATTATGTAAATTGATTTATCCTTAAACCAAGGATACCGTCTTTGTAAGGGACTTCGTCTCAATCTCCTTTCATTGAGGCATATTTCGTTTTATACACAACTTCCTTTTATATGGTTTATAAACCCCTTTGACTTTTACTTTTATACAAAAGGAATATTTTTCTACGAAGCATTTTACTAAACGACAAAAGGAATGTTTTTTTAACGTACGCGGTGACAACGACCTTTTCTGCCGCCGCGAGTATTATTTGGTCTATTGCTTCCTCAACAATCCGTTGTGTTTTTAAAATGAAATAAATACCATATACTATTTTATGTATTTTGGTATTGAAAATGGTTTTGAAAAAGGATTCTATTATGTCAATATATTTATGATATATTGTGATTGAAATGTGGAAATGTTATCATTCCTTTATATTGGTTTTATGTTTTATGATTTTATACTGGTACTTGGACATTTTAACGGGTGGTTACGTTATAAACCATATGACGGGTGGTGCCGTGAATACCAGGACGGGTGGTTGCGTTATAACCTCCAATGCATTGGGTATGGAAGTCGGCCGTATGGCTATTCCATTAAGTATGTATGGAAATTGGTCGTATGGCTATTCCATTAAGTGATATGTGTGGAAGTCGACCGTATGGTTATTCCACTTAAGTATGTTTATGTCCCAAGTTACCTTTATATATGTTATGTGTTCTTTATATGGGTTTTATGGTAATCCTTTGGATACAAAAAGGTAAGTAATGATACATTTTTTTCAGTGAAAAGTTTTTACTACTTCATGAAGGTGAAAAGTATTACATTGATAAAGTATTCATGGTTTACTTGTTGTTTTGAAAATCTAACAGTTTTCATTCTTTGTGTATCCCTTACTGAGCTTCTTATGCTCATCCCAAGTTTTTGAAATGTTTTTCACAGGACATAGCATGGAATAGGGTCAAGGATGGGATCAAGGTAAAGTCATGCTACCTAAAACATGGAACTATACATGTTTCTTTTAAAGAGTTTTTATTTTATGGAAATTTAGTAGAAGCGACTACTTTGTAATCTTTTGAGATGTAATAGTTATGTCCTAATTCTCTAAAACTCTAAACCTGAAAAGATCCTCAATGTGAATTACTCATTTAATTCAATATTAAGTAAGGTTTAAGGCTGGGGCCTTATATTTATTGTATCCAGTAGAGTATATGGCGTCTGGATGGACCTCCTAATATTTTTTTATTTTTGGGATATAAATTTTTTTTCTTCAAGATCCTATTTTTTTAATTTTTCATATCTACATAATAATAGAACGGAGAAAAAACTCCATTCTCACAAGAGTCAAGCTCAGTTTCGAAAACAAAATTCCAATAGATGTATCATTATTTAAATCATATCAAAAAAAATAAATCAATGGTTGTTGTTATAATGTTTCATCGACTATTGTGGGTTTCCTAACTATGGTTACATTGACTGGATATAGGGAATCTATACTACCAACATTATTTCTAAGAAAACTTGTGTTCAAGATCATGAGAAGACTAGTGCAATTTGATTTTTCTAGAATGACGAGGAAATTGAAAAAGCTGAATCGAGATATATTTGAATTAGAAAAAATAGGTTAGTGGAAATCCAAATGAGAATTATTAATGGCCATAATTGAAATGTACATTCTGAAATATCATTATCAATAGTTGAAAATTACTAACGATGGTCAACTATTATCCATTATCAAAAAATAATAACTATAAATTTTCAACAAGTGTCTTTCAATTGGTTTTTCCATGTTGGGTGGTGAGGACATTTTTATAAGAACCATCCTTTTTACAATTATTTTATAGATGCATAATTTTGTGGGGTTATAAATCATCGATGATGCAATGCATGGAAGAAAATTAAGAAAATTATTGAGTAGAGTTCATCACTCTACTTATTTTACATTATGAATCAAATCATATTAATATGAATACATAACTAAATGGTGAAAATATATGACCGTATAAGGTAGTTCATTTCTATTTATAAAGGGAATTTCAAGGATCTAGTGAGGTCTTGTTAGGGACCAATAATAAAAGAGAGGAAAGAAATCATGTTAATAGATGACCCATATCATTTTGGTGTTTTATATTAGGGAATTCAAATGTATATCAAAACATAAAATTTCATTCAATGGGGATTTGTTATGTTAATAATATCATCATAAGTAATGATGAAGAATAAAAAAATATTAATTAGGTGACTATTTAATGAGTTTCATTTCATTTTATGTTTTTTCTAGCTATAGTGGTAACTTGGTTTAGATATTATAAATGATATTCATATTTATATATTATGGGTTTTCAAACTGATAAGAATTTATACCTATTTCTTAAGGAGTATTATTTACATGTTAGTCATATTATATGTGAAATAGATTTAGGATTGTGTGTGTGGATTATTTCAAATATTTTATTATCATGATGTTAAAACTAAGGATTACCGTATATGGATATAGAATATAGAACAAAGAAGGGATCATTTCATAGTGTTTTTTTATAGAATTGGAGATATAAAAAAACATGAATGGATGGATTTTGAGTCTTCGAATAAAAAATTATCCATAAAATAGTTTCAACTATGTTTTGGTCATAATTCACATACCACTAATATATGATCATCATAATTCCCTGGTCTGAATAGAGGCACTATGATTAGATGTTGGACAAGGAATTACAATACAAGGCTTGATCGATGTGAAGATTTTTAGTATTGTCATACATGGGAGATATATACATTTTTATGAGTCTTAATATATAGGGAATCAATCCAAAGATTGTTTTGAAGGGAGGTGAAGTAGGAAATCATCCTCAAAAGCGATTTTCTAGTATGGAAATGATTCTATGAAAAAAGGAATTAGAATGATGAATAACAGAGGATATTCAAATAATATTTGTTTTGAGGGACATCATTGGATAACTATACATATATTATAGTATTTAATCATATATATTTTGTGTTATTTTGGGGAAATTGTTTTCTTAAATAACAAAGTACGCAACTTACATTAAATTTTGTTAAAGGATGCCTTATTCCATACATAAATATCCCAAAATGTTTTACACCATTTAATGTCATGATGATTTGACATTATGGGTTTCATCTAGTCAAGGGTCATTGATACAGTAAAAATGGTTTTATTATTGATGTAGTCATGTAGTGTCAGAGAGTTGATATTGGAATTAAAATGAAGGAAATGGAGGTTCAAATTTTTCTAAATGACGATTTAAGGAGTTAGCAATAGATTGAAATCATGATTATTGTGTCACATACTAGCTTGGAATTTCTCAAAGATTATGTTAAGACAAAAAAATAATATTAAGCCCGCATGACCCATGATCAATGTGGAAAACAAGGAACTGTGGCTGTGGTCTCACATGGGAGTGAGGAAAAAGCGAATGGAATCCATCTAGAGAGACTCCAAAGAAATATTATTATTTTTAGTGAATTTCATGAGGGGTAACCCTAAGGGTGTTAATATCTAACCTGAAAAAATGGTGTTGGAATGTATTATCTCATGTCTTCAGAGATATTAAAAAAAGTTTCAGACTGATTGGTTTGAAAAATATTCGTATCAATTTTTTATTTCCAAAAAATTAATATGTGTGACTCAACTCACATATAAATGGACCAAAACTATCCTCTTAAATTTACACCATACAATCCATTTAGTTCATCTAATACCTAACTAAATACATTTTATAATTTCTTCACCTTGATATAATACCACTGGTTTTATCATAAATATATATTTTTTATGGCGTAGATTCAAGCCCAATGAGGTGGTACAAAGAGGTATTGTGGTTAATCAAGAATTTTTAATTTATTTATCTCCAAATTCCATAAATTATTATTCAATTATTTGGATATATATATTTCCAATAAAATTATATTTTATAATATTAATTAAATAACCTAAATATATCTCACAATCCATAAAATGGTAAAAAAGACAACCATTGTTGTATTTAAAAAACCATATGTGGATCTCCTGTAAATAATGTATTGAGGGGGAGATTACAAAAGCGGTAACGGCCACTATCAAAATTTTCCTTCATAGAGGAGTAATTTAATTTCATTCTTCTAATATTTTTTATATGTTATATAGATATACCATTTTACTTGTAATATCACTAATCACTCATAAATTACTGTGTTTTAATATTTAGCTTGATTGATTTAATTAAAATAGAATTGAATTGAATGTTACTTAGTGGTAAATAACTTTATAGCTCAATAATTTTCCCCAATTTATATTAATTATTCCTTATATTTGATATAATATGATTTTTTTCTATAATTTATATTGATTATATTATGTTTTACATCATTTTTTAAATGATGGCATGCATTTTATTCACAAAATCGGCTAATCTATTCATTGCGAAATTCAATGGTATGATATTTGAAAGTATTTATCTTCTTATATTCTATTTCATTGAGAAATACACAAATTCTACGAACCAATATTGATTTCTAGGGTGTATATCATTCCATTGGTTAATTTATATCATTAATCGCCATTTGATCCTAATATCTAATGTCTCATTCGATGTTATTCATTCATGGGGTTTATGTTTGAAGTGTTACAAAAGTGGAAATTGATTTATGTTTTGATATAATTATATATATATATATATGTTGTTATGTGTAAAGATATATTATAGTATATAATATGACATTATTTTCTTAAAAAATTATCTTATTCTCAAATTGTTATGTATATAGTTAAAATATTTAATTTACAACTCCATCTATATTTATTAAATTAATAATAAGAATAATTGATTTATGGGAAATAGATCTTGTTTCATTAAATTTGATCTAGGATATTTCTCTGACATTGTAATTTTATCAAAAAATTATTTCAATGGTTTTTATTTTTGTAATTAAATTATCTCCGTAATGTATTTTTAGTTAATATTGACCTTATTTTAAATGGTTTTAAAAAGGAAATTTATTAAAATCTTCCAAATTGGTTATGTTGAAACCCATTACATTTTATGTAAAAAAGTATTATATTAAACATTAACAACATTAATGGATATTCCATCCATCATGAAATTAATTCTTTTAAGGATTGATTTTTATATTTTAAATTGCAATTTAATAGATAAATATTTATTAAATGTTTAGAATTTTTTTATTTTATATAATTATTTTAAGATTATAATACATATTTTTATCATGAACGGTTCAATGTGATATTTCAATATTATTTTCCATCAATGATGGAATATTTTGATATTAAAAGGTGTAAGTATAATATATTCCCAATGAATTCTTGTAATGATAATTATAATATATTTACATTAAAAATATCAATAACACTTGATGTTTAGTATTCTCCACTGGTATATGTTGACATTATCTATAATTATTCTATATATGGATGGTTTAAGATTAATTCAAATAGATTTATATGAAACTAGTTCTTATTGATTTAATTAAAATTTTTAATAAAGGAATAATTGTTAATTTTGTAGTGTTATGATGAAATATGTTATTTTGTGTACTATGATTATTTAATGAAAATTTTTAATTTATCATAATGACTTGTAGTTCTGTTATAGACTATGTTATTGTGATAAAATTATTAAACATGGATATGGGGTTCCATTGTAAATCATAGTAATGTGGATTTGTTTGATACCACAAATAGGTGGATAAGTAATTAACCAATGATAGGAGGTTCTATTATAAACCAAGGATGGGTGGTTCAATGGTAAACTATATATGGTTGTTTCCATGATACCCTCTAATGAATTTGATATATAATTTGACAATATGGTTATTTGATTTTTAATAATGAATTTATGAGTGATACAAAAATGATTTTACAAGGTTTATAAATTTATTTTTTATCACTTCTATGTGTTTTTAATGTATCATGTTATCATCAAATAATTAACATTTTTAATGATTATTTATTTATATAACTCTTTCATTTGATAAATACTTATTCCATAATTTAGTATTTATTATCTAGGTATAGTTGGTTATGATTTCTCTTGTGTTATGGTCATGACCTTTGAAATTTTCATCAACGCCTTATACTATTCATACATGAAATGATGATATCAAATTGTTAATTCTTATGTTTACCCACATAGATCATTTGACTTTAGGGATATTATGTTTCTTTTTCCCCAGGTTTTTTAGAATGACGATAAAAAACTATATTAGTAAGGGTATCATATGTATTATATTGATAACCTATTATCCAATTATATAATATTTTTATTGTAGGAATGATACTATATAGAGTTCATTTTATTCCTTTAAGTAGTTGATTTTCCAAATTCTAATAAATTATAAACCTATATTATCCTTAGGTATGTAAATATTTCAATTTTACCATTTTATGTTGTACATTTTGAATTGTATTTTTTTCACATTCATCGGTATCATATAATAAAATAGAAATAGGGTTATTTTTTCATCAAGTCTAGTATATATTGTTAATTATATTTTTAGTTTCTATAAGAGAATAATTTAGATAACATTTTTTAATAAGATGTTTTCATCAGAGTTTATAATTTTATTTATGGATAACATCATAGGTCTTTATGATTAAGGTTGATCGAAAGTTATAATGTCTTTTAAATGTGATATTTTGTTTTAAGTGATAATTTCTTCACATGATTAATGTAGAATTAATATTTTTTAAAGGGTTGAAGTTAATGTTATTAATTGTACAAATGTGAAGTATTCCATTAAATTTAGTAGAAAATATTATTAATGAATTAATAACTATTTGGTATAAAAAGATTTTGGATATTTTTGTAACTATGGTAATACATTACTGTGGGATCATTGATTTTATAACTAAGTGATTAATGATATTTTACTATAATAAACCTATATTTTTTGGTTTTTATGAAAAATGGTATGATATATCATTTTTCTATAAACAAATATATAATTCTAATTATATTGAAGACATATTTTCATTAAATCAATAATATATATAATGATTATGTTTAATCTCTAGTTATGAAAAATGAATTTATGGGATTAATGTATTATTTCATTATATTATGTATTATTCATTTTTGGAAAATATCATCCCACATGGTAATAATTGTTTTGATTTTTATCTACATACAAATGGAATATATTTGTTTATAATTTTGTGTATTTAATACATCAAAATTAGTTTTTTAGATCAACTAAAAAATAATGTAAAGGAAATAAATTCATTTTGAATAACTATGATTTGGTAAAATATATATGATTTTTTCTGGAAATAAAATGAAGTATGAAATTATACTAATCCAATTTTTATATTTAATTTTTTAGTATAAATGAAAATATATTTCTTAATTCTTATGTAAAGGATCATGAAAATGAATATTTTATCCAATTACAATAATTTTTGATGAAATGATTATTTCTTTCACACCACTATGTGGTATAGTATTTGGGATGTTGAATTTTTTGAGATCATTCAAATTACTATGATCAATGAAATATGTCACTTACCTTAATTATTTAGTAATTATTCCTTTATTAAATTTATATATATTCACATCCCATTTATTTTCTCCAACATGGGTATCTAGTAATGCATTATTTCACATGGATTTATTACTTCCCTTCCATTTTTATGTAGAGGTTATTTTGCTAACACTTTTTTTATTGAGGTTTTGAAGAAAAGTATAAATAAAATTTAAAAACAATAAATATCAATATCATGTTAACATTTAGATGATGAAATTTATAAATTTGGGGAGAATATAACACCCTAGTATTTTAAAATATAATCTATGTTTTAAATCTAATTCATCATGAATCCTCAAGTATAAATGAAAAGGAATATAATATACTACTATAATCAAAAAAAATTGAAAAATTAATTTTCATAAATAAATTATGAAGAATAATTTTTTAAAAAATTTAGAAGACAAAATCAATGGTTATATATTGATTATAAAATAAAAAAGCTTATTTTAAGGAAAATTTAATTCTTTCAGAATGAAATTTTATTTTTCTTAAAGGCGGTTTTGTTGATATTTTGACGTGTATATTAAATTTTTTTCCACTTTTAGAAATAAAATTTACAAAAATTGGATTTGTTTTTTTATTAATCATATTGAAATTATATTAAGTTTAATTGTTCAGATATTTCTAAAAATATTAATTCTTTATTGAATATTATAAAAGTAACATCTTGTTTAAATATTTTATTTATTTTAAAATAAATAATTAATTTAAAAGTAAAAATAAATATTTAAATTGATTCATAATAAAATATTTATTCTTTAGTTATATTTAGAAAACATATTTAATTCTATGTCAAATTTAAATAATATTTTTAATATTATTATTTTTGTTTATAATAACATGATTTCTTAAAAAACAATTTTATATTAAACAATGTTTCTCCATATATAATAATTAAAGAAAATATAGTGATTATTTTTAAGTTAAATGTAATATATATATATAAATATATAAATAAATATTAATTTTAATTAAATCAATGAGAAATATTGGTCATAGTGTTAGTATAAATTTAACTTAATTTGGAAAAATACTATTAATAATAAAGCTCTATTATCACCACTAATGTGGTATTAATGTTAAATTAAAATTTTTCATATTTTTTAACTAATGGTGGTAAAATGGATTAAATATTTTTTATTATCATTTTTTATATTATATATTAATTTGAACGAATTATTTACATAATTTTTAGAGATAATAGTAAAAATATCTAACCAAGGATAATGTAAAATCATATTTACAAGTGGATAAAAAAAATTATATTGATAAAAATGACCAAATGGTTTTTTCTAAAGAATAGATTCTTTTGGAATTTTGGGCATTTTTCATGTGGTAAATGTGGGTATAAATTTTTAACATCAGAAATTACAATTTTTTCACACACCTCACATATAAAACTCCTCCACCTATATTGTCCTATTACCAATATAAAACCATTTTTCATTAGCCAATACATTCATAAATAACCTAAACAATTCTTTTCAAATGACCTGGATACCAATTAGTGACCATAAAAGAATCCCTTGATAAATTATTTATGTTATTATAAATATGTTTTCAAATGAAATTGTGTCATTCTTATCCGAGTGTTGTTATTTTATTTGATAATAAACCACCTTAAAATATTATTCAATTATAAAAATTTAATAAATAAATAGACTCTCATATATTAATATTTCGCTATGTTAATGTATTACAATAGATCCATCAACAATTCAATAAAATGGTATATGATACCATCTTTGAAATTTAATATAGACTACCACCGCGCGAACCCATGTATATAATTTTTCATCATCATTTCTTATAGATATTTATAAATATGTATTTAATGTATATATCTATATATATTAATTTTGTAACATATTTATGCCTATTTAATTAGTCAATCGTATATTCCTTCTTACATTCACTTTTGTAGGGGGTATGATAATGTCACTTGTCTGTATAGAGACTATTTTTTTCCAAAGCAATGCGATTCATTTTTCATTATCTCATTACATGGATGGTAATAAGAATACGTTTATAGAATTTTCTTTCTATATACATGATTTTAATATGATATTAATGATATATTAAATATAATTAAAAGACAAAATATGATTTTATTTCTTACAATTCCACTATTTTAAAAAGGAAAATGGCATCCCACATTATGTGTGGACTGCCACCACTATAATAAAAATGTATCTTTTTCTTAATATCATAAAATGTTTAATGAATAGAAATATATTTAAATAATTAATTTTAAATTCATGATATCATATATATTAAATTATTTTAAAATAATACTTTTATTCCTTCTATAATGATCATTGAATAATGTAAATGTAAATCATATGTAGACCTGAAAAACATTCTTATTGATTCTAACACATTCAGTTTTCCCAAACATAATCCATGATTCATGATACATATATAAATAATGTATATAAATGATGACAATTTCATGATTTTTATTCTAGAGATGATGTAACAATAACCTCATTGACCATAGTAAACACACCAAATCCTTTTTTGAAACAACGAACCAATGATACTCAAAACACAAGATATAGAATTAATAATTTTTTATTTAATTATGTAACTAATATAATTAAAATAAAACAAATTTCATTAATGTATTAAACATTGAATTTATTAAAAAGGATGATTTATAAAATCTCATTATATGTTTGTTATATGACATTCATGGAATGTCTTGACTCAACTTAATGATTTCTCTTCTCAATTTTACATTCATAAGATATATTCAATGTTCCACACTAATTATTATATTATGGTCAATATAAATACGTAGAATTTGTAATTATTATACATTTCATGAAAATTATTATCATTTAAAAATCTATATGAATTTCTCTATTTAATGAGGTTTTTGAACATGGGATTACCAAAGTAGTATGGGACATCTTCTAAATATACTTTTGTTATGGTAAATTTTATTTTTATACACCTAATTTTAAATATATGATATATATAATTCTCATCATAAATGTTCTAACATGAATACTTGAAAATGTATAGTAATATAAATTTCAATTTGAAATATTTAATCGAAGGGATTATATTTGAATGCAAACATGTGTTAAATAATATTAAAACTAATTTTATTTTCATTTTTTTATTATATTTATTCTTTATATTTGATATTATATGATTATATTTGAAATTAATTATGATTATGATCTATTTTATATATAACTTTATTATGTGCATTTACATTCAAAAAGCATAATTTTTAATAACACTATTTTTGGTATGAGGTAAAATCTCTTATTTTTTGGATTAAATGTTTATATATGTCCTAATGTTATTAACATATAACTTTATAGAGGTGTCAGGGGCTGTACGAGGCTTGTTCGAGTCTGGAACATAATTTTCAAGGGGAAATGGCATGGAACATGGTATGCTCAAATCATTCGGGGAAGGCCACATGATCTAATAAAAAATGTGAGGTAGGGGAAAAGTGTAGAAGAAACCTGTATGGTTTGGCCAACCTTGATATTTGCATCACACAGCCATGGAAAACATCAAATATTTTGACAGAAGATTTTTTACCCCTTTCTACATGGTTAACCCAACCGTGTGAGCAAACAATAAAGGTGACATTCCCCTATAACTATTCATGCATGGTTGGTGCTTGATTTTTCAAACCAATGCCATAAATACTGTGACACTACAAATTGAGGTGAAGTTATGATTTTACGTAAACATAAACTTTTAAATAAAACCATATTTTCATTTCAATTCCCCATATCATTTCACCCATTTTAAATCCATCGTTGACAACTATTCAAGGAATCGAGGTAACCTTTTAATCTAATATTGTAATGAAGATCTGTTAATAGGATCAGATAATTACCAGTAAGTTATCCTCTATTTTTTAAAAAAAAAATTATTTTTTTATTGTTTTTGAAATTTATATTCAATTTAATTTTCCCTGTTATTATGTTCTTCATAATTTCTTCGATTTTCTCTCGATATGAGTGGAATCATAAGCTGACACTGGATGAGAAATTAACTACAGACCTAACATAGGAGATCTATAATTTTTCAATTGTTTTAAGAAATATTTTGGTAGCTATCATTATTCACCACAAGATACATTCTGATAAGGTCTCAAAATTGTAATAGTAAATTTACTAATTTTAATAGGTACATGTTCAAGAAGCCCTTAGGCACCCCTGCAACTTGTTTAAGGTTGTTATCCCCACCAAGGACACATGTCGGGTGAACTATTTAATTTTAACTTGTATATGCCCTGTTGAACAGTCCATTAGGTGTGATTTAGGCTTTCCTAGGTGATGCAATATTAATAGTATATATTGAGATTAAATATTATAGTTAGGATGTGTTTTCCATATAGTTCATGTTGATCATCTTTATTTGAATAGTTATATGGTACTTTTATTTCAGAAGGGGATTTGTAATCAATTGATAAATGACTGGGTATGCTCATGATTTAGTTTTCATATTTTGATAAATTATTGAATAAACTATAGAAATATGTTTCTTTATGTCTTTATAAATGGGCTTTATACTCATTGATTTATTTGAATGTGTATTATGATTTATTATTCGGTACAATCGTGTGATTCAATTGAATGTGAATCATTTTGAGTGGGTAGACACATCTGAAATGAGATGATAAATGGTATAAAATGGGGAATTAATGAATAGATTTCTTGGATCTTCAACATGGAAGTGAATTAATTGGATTGAGTATTCTGCTTGGGTTTTGATTTTTTTTTGGATGACATAGACTTCTTACTCCTTAAATCCTGAATTCATGGAAGCATGTAAGACTTATTTGAATGTCATGATCCTAAGACTCCTATAATTACCTTTACAAGGATTCCATTGAGATTCTCTTGGTACATGATGGGGATGTCTCAGTCTTGTGAAAAATGGACCCGACCCTTCCTAGTATAACACATCATTATATGGAAAGAACATGGTCATTTTGACATATTTATTTTATTTAATTGTTATGGAAAATGTATTATTCTTTCTTGAATGACTCAATAGTTGTTACTCATTCACTTCATTGTATGGCAATGGTATAGCTGAAATGACAGGTAGGGAGGTACAATGAGGCCATGTTGGAGTTTTTTTGTTATTGGAAAGTTATGATCATGAAACTTATTTTTTAGGTTGAATTGGGATTATATTTTAGTCTTAATTGTTTAGTAGTAACATGCCACGGGAATCGATACTTTTGTTTACTACTTAAATGTTTGCCTAAAAACTGCTTCAATTATTATATTTTATATCATGGATTTGGCTAGACAATTTGGTGGATTACTATTTGGATTATGTCTCGCACATATTTTGGGATTCTCTTGGTTAACAAAATAGACTATTTTTTTATAGTTATTGACTGGGGAATGTTCACACTGTTCAATAGTACATTGTGTACCATGCATAGGAGTAGGGATCATGATACCGAACTGAGGCTTATGAAGGGAAATATCTGATTGATTTTTTTTAATCTTTTCTTATTTTGTAAACTTTTATTGTAATGCACTAAGTTTTATATAGTTTGGGTACTTTATTGATATATGTATAATCATTATTTTTTATATGATCTTCTTTATGATTTCATTATCTATTCATGTTGTGTATCTACTGTCTACATTTTTTACTACACTTTATATTTATATGTTATTTATATTCCACTATATTACACTCTTTTTTGAGAGAATAATATCCCCACAAACACACTCTAGGCCATAAATTCATTTTGGTTACCTAGGGCATTTTGGAAGAGGTACTAGAGTCCATGTGGCCAACTGGGCTCTATGTACTGCTGATTGATATATGGATTTGGGACGTTAAAAAGATGTATCAGAGAAATTATTTTAATGGTTTCATTAAAATCTTGAGAAAATAGAGATATATATGGTGTAAATATAGTTTTTAATGATATTTTCTTGGGCATAGCTGACCGTCGTATATGAAAAAGACTAATTTCCTCAAAAAAATGGTTATTTTTTGGATTTTTCTATTATAGCTAATTTGAATCCACTATGGAGTGATGCATATGGTATATGGTGTTATTGATTATTTGAATTTATATTCAATTCCTTTTCCTCTTAATGATATGAAGGTATTACATCTCATGCATCATATAAAAAACTTTAATAAATCACATTCATGTATTATAACATGAAATTTATGTTGAAGTACTTATTTCTAAGACATTGTGACAAATTTTGTGATTGATCTACCTATAGTAGTGATATATTTTCAGTATTTTATATAGAAATTGATACAATAGTTTATTTTATATGGAGTATGTGACATTATGCAATATAAATTGATGAACCTTTTATTTAACTAATTCATGTTAATTTGATATGGTGGGAATAATATTTGAACCAATTTTGGGTTCATGAGGTGTGATGGGCCCTAATGGATTAGAATATGAAAATACATTTTGATTAAAATTAATTTAAATTATGATTTAAGTGGAATTAATGTTAAATAAAATTGAAATGGAATTGGTAAACATAAATGTAAATAATTAACCTATACCTATATTTTGAGTGGGAAATAAGCTGTATATCTAGAGGTTTTTGGTGACTATTTCATTATACAATCATAGAAATAGGAGAAGGATGGGTGGTATGATCTAGTTTTAGGAATTTTTTAACATTTCCTCTACTTATGATCTATATAAATTAATGCTTTTTTATTCTAAGATGTTTGATTTGATTAATAAAATTAAAATAAGGATGATGTTGGTAGTAGGGGCATATTTTATTTGAAACGACCTATTATGGGTGTTTATAACATTGATAATTAAATATATTGTATTTGGTATCTTTTTAGAGGTCATAGGAATTTTTAACAACCATTATTGATTTCATAATCTGTTATAACCTAAAAATTAAATTAATTTATAAATTTATAAAATTATTATAGGATTCTAATAAATGATTAATGTATAAAAATGGATTTTAAAAGAAAATATTATTATTCCTTGGTGAATTAGTTAAATCATGTACCGAGTATTTTTTTCAATTGGTTCTTGAGGATTTATTTGAATCAATTAAATTATTAAAGGGTTATTGTAAATTAGGGTAATGACCTTAAATATAAAACCTATAATTGGTGTCCTTGGTTCAATTTACTTTTGATATTCCTTTGAAAGGAATCATGGGAATTTACTATAAGACATATGCTTTTTAATAATGGAATAAATAATACGATCTTGAGATTGGATACTTCTATTTTGTGATACCTATTTATTAGTTCTGTGCTTTATTTTTTAAAAGTGGCTATCATAAAGAATGTAGCACCATTAGAGATCTTGTCACTTGGTAAATGTTTTCAGTTTTTTTCATTTGGTGTGGTTTGAGTGTCGTTTTCCTATTATGAAACTTACCAACAAAATAAAACCCTTGTTCAGATTGGTGTTCATGGTATCCTTGACCCATGTTAATGGTGCGACGATCCTTTAATCCACAGTTTTAGTAGGTTAAACATTCCTAGTGAATGGATAGTTGCATAGTAGTTCTCATGAACCTCCTCTTTTCTGTAGTAATAGGAAACAAGGTATATTATTATCCAGGATAAAGGTTATATGGGGATTTAATAATCTGGGTTATATATATTTTATAAACAGACTAATACTTGAATATATAGGGAAAATTGCATATGGATTATATTTAGGAATTTTCTTGCTTCGAGAAAAATTGGTAGTATATGTTCACCTATACAGTACCTATAGTGTTCATAAATATTTTAATGAACTGGATGAGTTTGATTAAATGGTTTATCATTATGCTATTGAGTATGTTTATTGGTCATATATAAATTAGATTTAATATGGTGTTAAATATGTTCATCTCAATGCTAGGTATGAACTGAATAGGGAATGTGTATTTTAATATTCCAATTGGTTTGGTTTTTTATTTATGGGATAATTCTTTGGAATAATTAAGCATAACTTAGAGGAGTATCATGTATGTAATTAAGATGGATTTTATCTTCCATAATTATGATTGGCTGTTATATCTCTACATTCAATTACTAGGACACTCCAAAGGTGGGGATAGCCATTTCAATTTTAGTAAATATGTTTTCTTCCAGGTTGGATGAAAAAATCATTTGAGTAGCATTGGGAAATGCTTGGTCTTTCTAGAATTCCATTTATGATTTCATGTTGGAATTGTCTCAGTTCCTTATCAGTTACATGACATAGAAACAACCGGCTATGTATGAAAACATCAAGAATCACCGCTGTTGTTGGAAGGACATAGTGTATTATCATGATGGTCATAGGGTTCCCTTAGATGATGAATACTTGTTATCAGTTTGTAATAGTTTGTCAACAGGTGATGTTGAGCTTCATTCAATGGAATCCAAAAATTAATGGCATGACTGATCATATGGGGAATGTCTACTATACTCAATATGTGATCTTTTTCATCATCATGGATCTCTTATATCTTGATATCATCCTTGATACACTATCATTGAAGTGGTATTACACTATTTTAATGTTTTATAAGGTGTTGGCCTTGTCTGAGAGGATATATAGTGTTGCACACTGTCCAGTGGTTCATATTGAGGTATGGTTAATCCAGATTGATTATTGGGTTCCTGTGTAGGATCTCATTCAATGGACCACTAAACCCAATTCATTTCCATTTACATGACTATTATGATTATTACACTATGGTCCCATTCATTGATTTATAATTTATGTATTGGATTTCATCCAACATCTCACTATGGAATATGGAGTATGGACTACCTTGGTTGGGTTCTATATAATCCAGTTCAACATAAATTATGTTACCTAATACATGTGGTCAATCTCAGTGACGATGATTATAATTGGTGATGATTAAAGTGAGATGGATCTCTCTTACCGCTTATTCTTATTAAGGAATTATATTTTTAAATTTTAGGGGGATGTTTTGACCATGAAATGTCACTGGATGTCAGGTATATACTTTGGTGGAAACGATCTTTGTAAATGCAATATGACTTGTAATAAGGTTTGGAAATTCAATTTTTAATATATCAAATGGCTAGTATGAGCATTTTATGAAAATTATTCTTGTGCCGGTCAAACTTTTAACCTCCTTCTTGGATGATATGGTTGTTATGAAAAAGTTTATACTCATTTATAGGTTTATTAGGGTGTGTCAAAAATGTGAGTTATGGATTTAAAAAAAATTCATGACTAATTTCTATATGGTAAAACAGGATTCAACCCTTCCATCATGGTGAGAGCCCTCACATGACCTTTGATATAGTTGGCTACTCTCTGTTAAAAAAGTCACACCAAGAGAATCACTAGAACTCTTATTGTCTTTCATTGTAATACAATACTGATGGTGGAGGTATTATGGTTCAATATTTGACCATTTCATGATGAAATCAATTCTAGGGATCACCATTAGTAACAATTTAAAATATACTATGCTACGATTATGTCTATAGACAAATGGATTCACCAATACTAGTAGACGAGTATTAAAATTGATGTTTCATGTTTTGTTATGTGATATTCCATCTTTCAGTTAGGGAATGTGAAAAACTAGTTACCTGCTAGAAATTTACAGTAACTAGACATCCCAAAGTGGAGATGGAATAATGTGGTATTAAATTTTAGGATAAATTTATTGAGGTCACCTGAAAGTAATTATTATGTATGTGTTGTTTTTGACATTATCATGAAATTAGATCATTTATTTTCAATCTAGGAGACATTCCATGTGGATGAGCAAGGGAGGTTTTATATTCATGAGAGTGTATTACATCATGGTGTCCCACAGACTATCATTTTAGATATGGAAAAACATTTTATGTTTTTTATAAGATTTCAAGTGGGAAATATATACATTTTTTCTTTTTAGAATAACCTACCACCCACAGATTGATGAGTAGTTAGAACACATTCAGGTTCTTGAAGAAATACTTTAAGCTTGCATCCTAGATTTATGGGGATATTGGTAGAGGCATATACCCTTGGTTAAATTATTCTACAAAAATTAATTTCATTATAATATTCAAATGGTTCCATATGAGGTAATGAATGGTATTCCATGCCGATAACACATGTGGTTGTTTGAGGGGGGAGATACAGCTATGCATGTACATCATATTTTTTGGGAGAACACATAACATTTTTAGTTACATGGAATAAGAAATATTTTTTGTAGGGTCATTAGAAATAAAATTAAGATCTTTTTAGAATAACCCTATAGTTTGAGGTCAGGTATTAGACCATCCTACATGTTTCATTGAGGTTTTATATTAGATGGATTAGGAGATAGGGTGCGATTTTACTACAATAAGTTAGACTGTATAAGAATTGATAGATAGTAGGGTCAGTAGCCTATCAGTTGTAGTTAAATAAGTGGTTCCAATGAATGAAATATTTCTTCTATGAAACTATGTTATGCTTCTATCATTCGTACATGTATCCAGATTTTCATCTTGATGAGGATTACTAATAAGTAGTTGCATCCTCACAGGAGAATCCTATTCGTATCTCTAACCCAAAAAGAATGGTTTTTCCATTATATCTAGTTTTTCTATAGTGGGTATAGTGGAATCAGGTCCATTTATAGAATGAAACTATGGAGGGGTGCACAATATATGTGATTTCTGTCTATAGTTGTTCTTTGAAGAATCATGACAACCCTTTAGAGAGAAATTTGAAGATGAGTTTTTTTTTGTGGGAGAATGTTAGAACATGGGTTGTTGTATATGGTCATGATCCTTTATATTTTAGTTATAATGTTTTTATAAGGCCTATTGTGAATTAACTTTGAGGGCATGGGAGGTTTTTAGGGTGTTAGGATCTTGTTCAAAGACCAAAACCAATGTTTTTGGGTGAAAATGCTCTAGCACATGGATTGTCCAAACCATATAGTTGATGCCACAAATTTATAATTAATGAATTATTTTAAAATATAAAATATATTTTTCTATATTTAATTATACCATTAAAATATTGTTCTATACATATATTATTTGGATGGTTGTTGACCAATTGTGGAGCCTTATAAAGAATTCAACTAAAAAGGAAAATGTTGACTTTAATTAATATGAGAACATATCAAAAATATTTTCATGAAATTTATATAGTGAAATATTTAGAAATTATAGAAAGTGAATTGTTTTATATGAAGATTATAAATGATAAATCCACTATTAATTATGAGGATAACATCATGATACATGCCTGTTACAACATCTTTTTTATTACTTGATGAGAAATTAAGATAGATTTATTTGTTAGTGTACAAAAATTATTCATTCTAATGAAATTATCCATAAGAGAGTTTGTAATATTTGATGAAATTATTTATTGTGGGCCTAAGGTGGAGATGTAAATTGGTGGAACCCATTATTCTAAGTAGAATAAAATTAATATGGGGTTTCATGGAGACCCAAATAATTCTTGAAATAATGTTTAACATCATATAGTCTAATAACGTTAGATGAAGTACCAATTTCATTTTATCAACACATATCTAAAATTTACTACATATGAAATTGATATTTAAAAACAATATAATTTCATGTGTAATTGGATGAAGATAATCAAAGAACAGTGGAATAAGGAACTATCAATTGCACTAATCACATTTCAATGTTTTAATTTAATGCCTTTTGAAATGTAAAAATATTTCTCCCAGCAATAGAGAGGGAATGGAACATAGGAATAATTAAAATTATGGACCATTTAAATGAATAATATCTAAAATAATCATTATAAATAATGAAGATCATGACGCGTTACGTGGTACCTTTAATTTTCACTCCATATCAAGGAATGTATTATTTGATTCTGGTTTATCACATTAATTATAATCCTTGATGTTTAAATAGAATCATAATTATTCACCTCAATTTTTAAATTATTAAATATCTATGAAAATAGTTGGTGACAGAATGATTATATCTATAATATAAAAAAATTATCATATAAATTGTTTTGAAGACACTTCCTAAAGATATAAATCTCAATCCCTTGGTATAATTTGATGTGATATTTGACATTGGTTAACATTAAATGAATCATTCATATATCAATTATCATGATAAAGAAGTAAAAATCCATATCACTAACCATACCATTATAAAATATTAATAAATAATTTATCACATAATCCTTTTGAAATAAATTCAATAATAATGGTCCTGATATCCAAAAACGAGGGACTCTTTTCTCAAATACTTGTATATGACCTCAATATTTGTTTTATATAAATTATAAAATATAATATCAATATATTTAATTATATAAAAACATGAAATCCACCAAAATGTGAGTTTAAGTTTTAAATTTAACTAATTACTCATTCTATTAATATATCAATAAATGCTTATGGGATTATACCCACTAAATTGGATAAAATAATGTTAAAATATTAGTTAAATTTTGGATGTGTTTTTATATTCCCTATTACCTCAATATGGGGTGAACCAAAAATCTATTCTATAAATAATGATGGATCAATTCATTGATTATCCTAAATATAAATAAATGATGATCAAGAACAAGTATCACATTCCATATAATGATGAATTGATTGAAAAACAAAGAGGGGATCATTATTTCTCTATGATTAAACATTAATATAGATAATTTCAATTATGTATCAAAAAACAGGATATATCCAAGAATACCTTCAATATATGGTATTACCACTATGAATTAATAATTATAGAATTTAGAAGTACAAATTCCACTATAATCATTATTTATTTGGTAAATAATATATTTAGATGTTACATTTATTAATTTTAATTTTTTTATGTTACTATTAAATTTAAAAAGATTGGATTATTATAAATATAATGGTGGTTATTATATAATGACATCGAGATTAGAGAAAATGTTGGAAGCATTTGAAAATTATGTATTTTATGTGAGTAAATTACCATCAATATATAAAATTATAACAACCAAATGTAAATTTGTAGCGATGGATATTATAGAACAATGGCTTATACCAACCCCAATAACTAATATATATTATTTTCATAGCTATGATAGAAACTATTGACCAATTGTGAATGTTTCTCACATATATCAAATCAATGACCATGTTAACATTTGAATGATTGAATATCCTTTAGATAAATGATTATTTAAAAAGATTCAAGTAATTAAATAAGGGCTTGGAAACTGAACTTGTAATTATATTATCCTACTATGGTGAAAAGTTTGTAATATAAAATGATTAATTGAATAAGATAATGGTATCTATCCACATACAATACATAACAGTTGCTTAATAAACATTAAAAAAATTATTATGTATAAAAATTTTCAACCACCTGAATTGGAGTTAGCTATAGTGATCTTAGCATGAATGAATTAGTGAAATTATCCCTATAGTAGATAATTATATATTAATATTGTTAAATGAGGTTTAAAACATATATTCATAGAATGGAAACTAATAATTCTCTAATGAAGATAGTTATAGTCTCTTAGTTGACTATGATTTCTCAATACATGTCCATCATGTGAAGGGAAACATTGTAAATGATCAAATGAGTAAGAAATGGAACTCAAACATATAATTAATGAGGAATATAAATGATACAAAAATCATAAATTTAATGATAATGAATCATGAATATATAAGGGATGAATTGACATCAAATCATTTCAAAATGACTATAACATTATCCATCCATGTTATGAAATAGAAAGTTGAGACTAATGATATAGTGCATCACATTTTTTTGTGTATTTTGAAGATTAACATTTATTTATTTTAAAAATAAATGAATAAAGATATGTGTCCCATTAAAACCAATATTTATATGGTATATTTTTCATTATTTATATATCTCATCCTTATATGTTCTTCTTGGATGAGTATAGATATATAAAAATCTAATACTAAATGTAATACACCTAATATTTAAAAGAAAAAAACTATTATTTATATATTATATGACATGAGAAACTATTAATACGGTAAAATATAAAACAAGAAGAATTAATTTGATTTTTTAAATAATAGACATTCTTATATTGCTTATATAACATAAATCATCATGTGTTAAAGTACCGCAATATACTGTGAACATTACTATTTAATTAAGATGATTATAAAATATGTGTTAAATTAGAATTTATTAATGAAATTAACTATTGTATTCATGTCATATTAAGGGTATACATAATATTATTTTATAAATAATCTAATTATCCAAGCACATCATTTCATGAAAATTAATTTCTGTCATCGATAAATCATTTTCATTAAAAAAAATCAATTATTTCATTGAGAAATTATTATAATTAATTTAATTACACATTATAAAATTTATTTCATAAAATAAAAATAATTTTTTAAATCATCATTTCAATATTATTTTATTGTGAATTTTTATTGTTTTTCAGAAAATGTGAAATTCTCCTTGAATAGTAGAATATTCATATTTTTCTATAATTACAATCTATTTTTCATTAATTACATCCCATTAATAATTAATTTTTATTTGAAATTAACATATATAATATTAATTAAAACTTAATAAATTTTTTTAATATTTAATTATCATTATAATAGTTTTTGTATAATATTATTCTACTTCATAAAAAAAAATTGGAAAAATATCCTGAACTATATAATACTTCTCCTCTTTAATTCATTAAAATAACACTAATAGGGAGTGATATAATTTAAAATTATAGATTATATATCTATAAAAAATAATTTAAAATAAATTAATTATTATTATATTTCATATTTTTATCATGATATCATCTTTTCCATATAAATGTATATCATGAAATATCATTTTTAGACAAGTTTGTGGGTTTAATGTTAAATTAAAATTAATTATTTTCAGAATTTGGAAAAATAGATTCCATATTTCTAATCATCAATATTTATACTAACTCTTTATTTTATCATGGTTATTGACTATACTGAATAGAGAAAATATTAAAAAAAATACCATGATTAAGGTAAAAACAGGTTTTCCTTGGTATTAACTACGTTTTTAAGAAAAATAATTGATAAAAAAGTTCACAACCTATTTATTGTATTATTTTGATTTTTTGTTTTATAATGGATTTTTTTCCATTTTTAGGTTTTTTAAATCCATGAAACATGGGTTTAATTTTTTTTCAACATTCCAAATGTGTCCTCTCCCATACTTATAAAAGGCCACTCCCTAACATTTACTATTTACACTATAAAACCCCCATAATATCATATGATCCACACCAAAATAAAATCTCTAATTACATAAAATCATCCTAGTGACAATGAATTGATCATAAATCCATCATTGATTATATTTTTTTGTTACCCTGTAGACGTTTTTCAAATAAGAGTTATGGCCCTTAACCAATATTTTTTTCCACCTCCATAAATGATTTTTAAATATTTTTTCATATAATAAAACCTATAAATAACTTATTCTCAAGACATGATATAAATATGTATATAATTATAATATATTATATTTATAATATAATTAATCCTATAGAATTACAATATCACATTCACATTTTACATTACATTTCAATGGGAATATGATAACATAACTCGTCTGTACAGTGACCTACCACCTCAAGAAGCGATGTGAGTCATTTCTCATTAAAACAATACATGATTGGAAATAAGGATTTAATTTATATTTATATATGAAAAAAATAATAATAATCAATCATATTATAAAATAAATATTCTCTATTAATTTTTACCTTACCATCCATTAAACCAATGATAATGTTATTCATATGTAATTTGGTCTACTGGAAAATGAAATGACTTGATTTTTTTCACCGCATATTATGGATAGTATATGTAAGTAAATTTAATTAAATAATATGATATTTATAATATATTTTTCATGATAAAAACACAAAATTACACTATCCTTATATCCATTGTGATTTCCAAAAAATCAAAATGACTGACTTGTAAAAAAGTGTCCTACCATCTATATGAATTAAATGTAAATCATTTTTCCTAAACATTTTTCTTGGTTTTTATTATAAGTATAATATATGAAAATAAACGAGAAATATTTCATTATATTAATTTTATATATGGTAAAATAATAATATATTTGACCTTATTTTACATACCAATTTTATTTTAGAAATATGAGTTTTTCATCATTTAAATTTTTAACATTAAAATAATTGGTTAAGTAATTGAGTTTTACATGGTATGAAATAAAATAAAATTAATAGTGATGGTGAAATAAAGAATTAATAATTTTAATATTTAACTTAATTATATTATTCATCATATTATGTAATGAACATGACAATTCAGGCACGAGGAAGGGGTTTCATCTTAATGATATCCTTAAGAAAAATGTTATTTTATTCAACTAATTTATTTTAATGGGGATTATAATTCTCCATTATATATTATATCATGAATAATTCATGATTTATGGTATTTTATGTTTCATTATTATAATCATCAATGTTAATTATGATCCATATCTTACAAAAGGTTTAAGGGTTTATGTTTCATACAATTTTTTTTGGATGATTTATACATGAGTTTATGTTGTAAAAATATATTAAATAATAGATTAATTGAAAATTTTCATTTGAAGATTCTCTGTTTTTGAATTATATTTTCACTTAATATAACAAATTTAACCACTTTTATTATTTATAATATAGAGGAACTTTTTTTTAAAAAAATAATTTTTTTATATCTTTATCTGATAATTATTCAATATACATGCTTTATAAATATATTTACATAAACATTTTCATTTGTATACAAATATTTTTAAATTTCATTTTTACCAATGATTTAATTTTAAAAAAATTATTTAAACCGGAAATAACAGTCTTTTTTTTACATGTAGATTTTTATCATTTACCAAAAATATTAAATGAATATTTTTTAACATGTTCAAAATAAACAGTATATTCCACTATCATGTACAATATTTTCCATTAATCATAAATTGTATATTTTTTATTTTATTTTCAAGGAAATATGTTCCAAAAATATTGTTTGTTTTTTATTTTTTTGAACGTTATTTTAAATGGATCATGGATACTTTATGGATTATTATTTTTTTCTTATTTTTAAATGTATTAGAATTAATCAAAAAAAAAGAACCATTAATGTTATTTAATTATTCTAAAATATTTAAATACATCTTTTAAATATATAACTTTTTTTCTATCCATTATTTTCATGGTGTAATATATTATTCTATTTTCTAAAATTGAGTCATTGTGAATTTTTAATTATTATGATACCGGGAAATATTATATAACATATTTTATTTTCATGGGAAGTTAAAACCTTTATTCATTATGAGTAATTTTCTTATGGGTAATACATATACATGTATATGTAATGAATTTGAATGTTTTTCCCTATGTCATACAAACCTTTAATACACTATGTAATATTTTAGTCTCATGATACATTATATCTAGGATTTCAAAGTTTTTTGTACCCATTGTGGGACTACGAACACCTTGCAATGTGGTTCTTGTATATATATTTGAATTATTTTTATTTCATGTTTTAAATTGATTCCACATTTCATATGATTAGACTATATTATTATACATTGTGATTATTTTATATTTACATGTTATTAATCTTGGTCCATCTTATTTATGATGTCATGTTTCAACATTGACTCATTTGTTTTGATTCCTAATCATGTTTATTTCTATACATGGATTTTTAAAATACCCCTTTCTCATATGAAATTCCCAATGTTGTCATATTTAATTTTAGGATATTTAAATTATATATGATTTATACATGGTTATAAAATAATGATGTTTTTTCATAACATTGATGTGTTATATATATTGTATTCCAAAGACACTTGACCTTAAGATATTTTGTTTGTAATTAATAAAATTTTATGTTAATAATCATGTAATTATATGCATAAATGGATTGTGTCACAATAGATTGTATCATATACATGGATTAGATAAACATTGGAATTTATGATGTGAAACATTTATTGGGAACTCAATGGAAATGTATATGGATAAGATTAAAAATAAAAAAATATCCTACAGTATAGTTGAAGTATATAAAGAATGTTTTCTAAGATATTACATCCCAATCTAGATACTATAATTTTATGAGGTTCCAGAAAAATTTTATATAGTGGAAATAAATCATATAAAACTTTATCAAGTTGGACTGGAGAAATACCTAGTATATAAAAATGATCCTAAATATGCACCTAGTTTGTCACACTCATGTTATATGGTTTGAAATATTACATACTCTTTAAGAACCATTGTGAATGATTTCAACAGATTATGACTATAAATATCTTTGTATAAACTAATGAATTCAGGGTTGGATATAATTTGTGATGATTTAGATGTCATAAAAAGAAATTTCATAATTATGTTGTTTACCCTATAATTATAATTTATAATCTTATAATTTATTATCTTAGTGAATAGAATGATCTAGGAATAGTCCTCTTAACCTAGAATGAGATGGACACATTAAGGACTATGAGAAAAAAATTGGATGGTAAATCAGAGATAAAATAACAATATTATTCCTAATTATCTGTTAGAATTTATTATTAACAACATCAACATTGGTTACCTTCCTTACACATCAAATAAATTGAGGGTGGTTCACTTATTAACGAACCATGTGGATAGAATGTTCAACATAATTAATTTAAATAAGGTGTGAAGAAGAACCAAGAAGAACATCTAAATTATAGGTCATATTTTTTCATTGTCTAAATGGATGTCATATTGTATTGAATTTTTAAATTATTGAATTTCAT
This sequence comes from Viscum album, assembly GCA_963277665.1. Lineage (NCBI taxonomy): Eukaryota > Viridiplantae > Streptophyta > Magnoliopsida > Santalales > Viscaceae > Viscum > Viscum album. Next base: position 2,127,648,939 of record OY728140.1, read on the forward strand.
ATCTTTTTGGAAAGATGTGAATTATCTAATTCAATTCCCTAATAATAGTTTGTCCAACAAAGTAAGTAAATATGGACTTTTTCAAAAAATAATTGATGGAAATTGTTTTATATATTATAGAATTTAAATTCATGAATTATGATATAAACTTATTTTTACCAAAGTATTTTTATTATATCATTCATGGAACATCTACATATTGTCTTCAATTTTGAAGCATATATGTATTTATTTTATTATATGTTATGTGTTATGGATATAATCATGCATTTATGTGTTTATGGATGATAATAAGGTAAATTTATTCGATATCCCTTTTTAGGTTTTTAGGAATTTTATTTCATGGTGACTAATGATATTATGAGAGACATTGTTTTTGGATCATGTATAAATAACCTATTTGTTTAATAGAATGGACTATTTGGGTGGAATTATTTCTACATCTTTGGAGATTTAAGAAGTATTGGGGTTAATGATAAATAATTATGCAATATATTATGATCATATTTGATAGCTATAATTGATTTAATATATATTAAAGTATTATATTGGATAACTTTTTCAAACCATTTTGTTCGTAGAAATGATAAGGGGAATACTTTATTATAGTTTTATGTATCTAATGCTCTATTATAATCTAAACCTATTCTATTAGGGAAAAAATAGTCTAGATTATTTAAAGATTACATTTTGGATTTAATTTATTAATGGATGAAATACTATTTGTTATAATATATTATTTTTAACCTATTTTGTATTGATTGAAAATGAATTCCTCAACACAGGAAAACATATCTTAAAAAATTATCCTATTGCATTCATATTCAAGGAATAAATTTTTATTAACTCAATACTAATTTATGGTTTTTACGTCCATAATATTATACTAGTCATTCATTTTCACTTGACTAAGGATTTAAATCATTATCCATAATTATTTATTCATTACATTTATGTCCATATCTAAACATTCCACAAATTTTCCCTACTATGAAACCCTTTTTAGTGATTTTATATATTAATTTAATACATATATTTATATCTTATTAAAAGTGATCTTTATTTACCCTTTTTATGATGTGTTATTACAACGTTGGTATTTTATAATTTCAAACCCATGAATATAGTGATTAAGAATATATTTCTACATGGAAACTCTCTTTTTTGGGTTGAATGAAAATACCATTCATTTTAAAAGTATATAGAATAGTTTAATTATGCAATTTGAATGAAAAAATATACTTAGATAATAATTTAGTACACCATGGAATTTCAAAATACCTAAAAAAATTAAATACACTTTCCTCTATATCATGCATGTCACTCAGCAGTGATTTTTAATGAACCATGATATAATATTAGCATTATTAAATATATAAGTCATTAATAATCATTCCCTTACATTTTAAGGTTTTAATAGTATTAAAAAATAAAATAAATAAAATTTAATTTATAACTAAATGTAATTTTATTTATAATATATTGTCAAATAATCACTCAATTTTAAGAAAAGTTTTTAATTTCCTGATAATATATTTACATTTTAAAATTGTTTTCAATTCAATTCATGAGAAAAAAGAATTATTATTCATTTCTACATTTGAGAAAATGTTATTTGATAAAATGGAAGTAATTTTTCAAATCATCATTTTAATATTAAAATAATGTGATATATTTTTGGATGAATGTATTAATTTTTTGATGAATATTGTAATATATAGAATTTCTTATAATTTCCCTATATTTTTTAAAAAATTATATCTCATTATTCATTTAATATGGTATAAAATTATCATATTAAGTAATTATTTATATTAAATCCAATTTATTACATTTAAATCAATAATATAATGTATTTTTTCACATTTTTATTCGAAGTAATAAAAAGGCATTTGTATGAAAACTATTTAAAAGTCCATAATATTTCTACATTATTAATAATTAATATAACCCTTAATAAAGAATTTTTAATAGAATATTATAGATTTAATTTATATAAATGTTAATTTAAATTCATTAGACTATAATTACTTTTCATATAGTTTACATGAGATCAAATTTTAATTAAAAGGGAGTTTTTAGAAAATGGTCTTTTTTCAACATAGTTGCAGGTTGAATTTTAAAATAAATTTATACAATTATGTTAGAATAATTTGAAACAATGGATTACATATTTTTAATCAGATTAAATTAAATTTTATAATAATTTCATCTTATTTCTTCATGTAATGAATATATAATGTAGTAAAAATTATTTCGTATGGTAAAAGTAAAAAATGGTTTTACTGGGGCTGTAAACTAAACATTTAAGGTTTAAAAATATGAAAAAATAAATAAAATTCCCAATTTATTTTTTACATAGAAAATATCTACTTTGTTGTTTTAAATGATTCAATTTTTTATTCATTTTTTGTTAAAAATATAAGGGGTGTAATTATTTATTTTCCAAAATTAGTATCATGTCATATCATAAACCTAAAGAATGATACCACCACCCTCTAAACATTAAAATTCAAAAAACAATTAATATGTGAAATACCTGCCATAATAACATATTTTATTAAAAACCTTCAAACTATAATTCATGGTTTTACCCTAAAGGCAACCTATACAGGAATTTTGTGTAAACCTAATGATATTTTTTTAAGAAAATTTTACATGCTTTTACATGAATTTTATTTAATTTATTCTTTAAACTCCTTAATATCATATTATACCTATTTTATATAGTAAACTAATTATATTCCGTATTCATAGAATTTTTATGCTAAATTAATATCCTAAAACCATATAAACCTCTCTCAAATTGGTATCAAATCCATTGATCATGGCTACAGTGGACAAATTCCTCACGAACTGACGTAATTCATTTACTATAATAGATTCTCATATATGGATATAATGATGTAATTAATGTTTATATATAATTTATATTATATAATTATTCATATGGAATTATAATATTCTATATTTCTTCCTAAATTCCATTCCATGGAGAATATAAAAACATCATTTGTGAGTATAGAGGATTAATGTCTCATGAAGTGAGGTGAATAATTTTTCAATTATGAAATATATAGAAGGTATTAATGATTAATATGATGTTTATATATGATATTAATGAAATATTTATAATTACATTAAATATATATTTTATATACCTTATTCATACCTTTCCACCCGCTGAAAAAATGATAATGTCATTCGTGTGTATAGTGAACTACCGCATAGTGAAGTCTTGGGATTCTTCTTTATTAATGCATCACATTGATTGAATATGTGAGGAAATTTAATAAAATAATATTATATAAATGAAATAATTACCATCCTAGAATATTCATATAACATATACCATATTTCAATAGAGGTCAATAAGGGAAATTTTTTAATGCATATATACAACATAACATCTCCATGATTGAAATGGAGTTAATTTTTCATAACCATATTCCATGGATTGTTTTAAAAGTAAAGATTACAAATAAAAAGAATAATTAATTCATGATTATCATTATTTATATTATTATATAATTTTCTCTCTGACCACATTATATATAATTTGAATATATAATAATGTTCTATTTATCATTAAAATGTAATAATGTTAGTAAAAAACTTAAAAAATATTCTTATGAAATAAACTAATTATCACATATTTATTGAAATTGGATATTAGAAAGGAACATAATGATTCAGTCTCAAGGTAAGAGTTTCATCTCTAAACGTATCTAAGGAACATGTTTTTTATGCACTTAATATCTAATAATTGTATATATAACAATCCTTTATAGATTTGGTCTTAATTATTTCATACATGCCGATGTTATGAGTTGCAATTCATCAAATTGATCCATGTGAGTAATGATTCCAATGTTACCCAAGTGGTAAAGATTTATGTTTTAATCACATTTTAATTAGGATTGGTTACACATGAGTTTCCATTTTAGTGAATTATATAATCATTGTCTAATTAAAATATTCAATTAATTATCATCTTATTATAACTAATATTTTATTTTATAGGAAACGTTTTTTCTTTTGGTACATTAAATGATTGTGAAATTTATTTTCTGAATATCTGACATCATTTCTATCATTGGATGAAAAACCATCATTATCTAGGTTTTAATATATGGAAATTCATATTTTTTTGTTCTGATATGATTGTTAGTAAAAAAAAATTACCCATGTTATAAATGTTACAAAATGTATTAAATGTATAATTTTAATCATTTATCAAATAGTAAACTTTAATAATTTTACCCATATTGTGAATAAAATATTTATTTAACATTTAATGAATGAAATTTATTTTCCCCCATTATAAAAATTATTTTTATTAAAGATTCCAATATTTGATTACATGGATATTTTCTTGGAAATGGATTCCCATATTCTTTTTTGAATATTGATTTTTTTAATATTGATATTCATCCAACCATGGATATTTTTCTCATGAGTAACATTTTTCATCTTTTAAATAATATTTTTATTCATCTACAATAACAAAAATTATCAGTGAAGAATATTTCTAATATATATATATATATATATATATTACTTATATTTCTACCTAACTCTAAAAACTTTTTATAGGGCGATGAATGGCTTATTTTCATTTACCAAATTCTTTTATTCTTAAATTTCTTTTATTTTGATATGAGGAAAGATTTAATAACTGATTTTTTCAGGGGTAATTCATCTATTTATTCCTTATTAATATTTTCTATATATTGAACTTGTATTCAATAACAAAAAAAAAATTCTTCCATGTTGGAATTGAATTATATATCCCTTTAATGCATCATGTAATTTTCTAGTCCCATGAGACGTCATGTATGGTGTTCATGAGTGAACAAAATACATTTTTGGAAACTATAAACCATTTAATTTTTTCTTAGTATTTATACTTAAATAGTGTTAATGTTATATTTTAGTTTTATTAAAAAATTAAAATTATTCCATGATCCTATGATCCACCTTTATTTATGTTATTTTAACATGTGATTCTTCATGTATCACAAAACATTTCACGTATATAACCCACTTTATATTTTGTATATATATAATATGTTGGGGATAATGTTAGGGAGGGTTTGGAAAACTTTTGTGTGTTTTTATTATTATTTAATGATGATGAAAATTTTGATAATGGTTAGTAGAAATTATTCAACTGATACTGGAAAATGTGTAAGTTCCAACAAGGGATTTTAGGAAGGTTCACTATTATGTACACGATTTTTCCAAACCATGGGCCCACCATGCAAATCCCATGTAATGGGAGGAAAATGGATTATACATGTTTGGGGCATGATTTTTCATGATTTGTTAACAAACCATGAGGCGTGTGTCTTGAGGAAGTAGATTTTTTAGGGTTGGTATACTGTTTGACTTTTCATGCGACCCTTCTATGTCTAATTTAAAATTAGTCCTTAAAACTATATATAGCACAAATATATCTCTAAAACATTATTTTTCACTTTTTCCCACTTATGATGGTTTTGTCCCTCCCAAAGGGGATAGATACTTTACCATTTGATCCCGGAGTATTCCATAGAAAAATATTAGTCCATTTTAGCCAGATTCCCAAGTAATTATTCATTTTTAGTGTTTTCCATATATCTACATCTATTAACTATCTTGGATCAATAGATATAGATAATTGAGGATTTATATGCGATTTTATTTTCCAATAATGATGAGTAATAATTTTTTTATTTTTAGGAAATGATATATAAGGAAGGGTTTTTGAGATTCAACTCAGGATGGTTGAAGAATTCACACCATTTTTCATTTTCCCCATAATTCTTTAGGTAAGTGGATTCACTCTCGACTCATATTATTAGAAATTTAAGGGTTTATTTAAAATTTCATGTGTTTGTTGATATTTATTATAGTGTTTTATTAAAATGATAAATGGAAACCCTCTTTTTTATACTTTATGAAATATTTAAAAGTTTGTGTATTAGTGGAAACTGAAAGTATTAACTATAATTAAAATGATTATTTTGACATGGTTGTTTGTTTTTTATGTAGGGACAAAATTTATTAAAATTGTGTATTTAATAATATTATTTTTAATATATTGTCTTGTAATGTTGTTAGATTAATTTCATAAGCATGAGTATATTGGGATATTAATTGGTCGTGAAGTACCACAATCAATGGGACAGGTTATGGACATAAAGATCCATTGTCAATGGTAACACCAGGAAAATGTTATTTAGTATGTGTGTGTATGGTCATGTGAAAAATAATGGGTTATAATATATGATTTTGGAATATTGGATAAAAGATTTTTTTGGTTTCATTTAAGGGAAATTTATTTTTTATGGAAAAATGTTTATGTATGGAATTTGTTGTGGTGTGAAACAACTCGACATTGATATAAAAGGTTAATATGTTTTAAATTGGTTTATATAAAAAAAATTATATAATTTTTTTAACATGTTCAATCATGGGGGAGTAAGTGGGAAAATTAATTGGGGAAAGCGTAATGATTTTTCTTACTCACCCCTTCAATGGAATGATATTGTTTTTTTATTGTATTTTAGGATACATGTAAAAGAAAGGTATCATATTTTATTAGTGTTTCTTCTTGATTCTTGGGTTGTATTATGGAGTTGGATCCTATTAGAGGTTGTGATTTGTGTACCTATTTCTCGTATTCTTTTAGTTTTCCCCATATTTAGTTTTCTATTTATAGTTTATATTGATATTGATTTCCACTGGGTAATGAAATATAGTTTCTTATGTTGGATATGTATTGTACTATCATACAATACTACCTTAAATAATATAGTTATTTTAGTTATGGGTTTTTTGTTGTTGTCTTATTCTCAAATAGAAACTATTCCCAAATTTTATTGATTCCTTGGGCATTTATTACCTGCCTTTGGCATCTTGGGGATGTCACGTACGGCCATGTTTGAATTATTACTTAAATCATGCAATGGGTAGTGGTAGGATGTTACACGTGGAATTATATTATTCTAACATTAACATTAATGTAGTACCAGTTTCCTCACTACTTGGTTATTAGTTCATTAAGTGAGGGATTTTAAATTCAATATGGTTCATTCCTTCTTTGGGATTGAAGAAAGGGGTATGATTGTTGGGAATTTTAATTCTAAGTGATACATTTTATTATGAATGTTATATTACTGTGCAGTTGGGTAAATAAGTGTTTCAGATACACTTATAGGAGTATTAATTTCATGTTCATGGGTATAACCAGTGAGATGATCCTGACATGCATTATAAAAATATTTTTTTTCTGGGAGTTATTATTTCATTTTTTAGTAATTATTTATGATTTGGTGGAAACATGATAAATCTTGAGTAGTTTTGAGTAATTTTTTTCAAATTTTATTTTTTAAATGTCATGATAATTTTATTTTGAAAATTTTTTATTTTAAAAATCAAGGTGGACATATAAAAAATGTGTAAAAAATGGAATGTATAGAAATTTTGGAAATATATATTGTGATATATGATGTTATAAAATATGAAATTATTTTCCATTTGGATTCTAGATATTGAGACATACAGAATTGTTTTTAGAAAAATGGACCCTAGTATATGTCATAGAAACTAGCATGATTAAGCTATTGATAATATGGTTTCACCTAAGCCCAATGTGATTGAAAAACGTCATCATAGTGTAGTCCATGTGTTTGAAGATTATATAGAGGGAACATGTAGGATTAAATGAGTAAATTGGGTCATTATATTCAATTCTATATTTAGAATCCAAAAATCATTCTGGGTGATTCAGAACCATAGATGTCATATTTGTGGCTTAATAGGAAGTGTCAAATATAATATTTTATACACACACTAGAATAGGTAGACATTAATTTTTAAATGTATTTACGGGAGTATCTTTCATATTAGTGGTGGTATTTATCACTTAAGGATAAATTAAAACTATGATTTAATGAGATGATTATGACAATTTATTTAACAAATAATTCTATCCTCCAACATTACTGTTGGGATCATGTTCTCATAAGAATCAATCCAAGTCATGGGAATATTTATTTTCTAAAATAGTTCATGTTATATCATCTATACATAGGACCTTTTCATATTGTTGAATGGGTGGGCGTGGTGACATATATGTTGGATTTTCCCCCATGGTTTAGTGTATTGCTTAATGTGTTTCATGAATCTCAGTTGGAAATGTATTATCTTGATTTTGACCATGTGATCTAATTGGATCATGTTGTCATAGATTCAGATTCATAATTGGCTCATATTATAGTACATATTGTTTATCGGAAATGGAAATTTTTTGCAAGGGAAAATTCATAAATCTAACTCATATTTTATGGAAACATGGTTGGATCTTAGAAGAACCATCACAATATAAGAAAAAATAGACCATATAATCACCCGATCCCTTCCATGATAATGTTGGTTTTCTAATTTTCAAGGATATAAAGGCCTTTTTAAAGTGAATGTGGCACCCCCATTTTTAAGTATGTCAACATTTAATTATGAATTTCAATTATGTAATTGGTTTTTTGATGTTTGATAGGGATTATGTTTTTATTTTAATGGTTTTTTTAGATTTTTTACAATTTCACAACATGATAATGGTTATAAGAAACCATGTAACTCTTACTATATATCACGAAAGGTAAACCATGGGCATCTAGGATGGCCCATGATTTGGTTCATTATTTGTCTAAATAGTTCGGACACCATGGAGAACCCATTAAATTATTTTTAGAGGTATTATTCATGGATGGAGGGTGATTTATCTAACCATGATATTCATCCATGATAGTTTCTTCTCCCATTAGTGGCTAGTGCATATTTGGTTCACAGAATATCTTAACCATTTGACCCATTCTTGAACAGTTTAAAATTAAATCCTAAAATTGTATAATTGATTTAAAAGTAAATCTAAACCACTAATTTTTCATTATTTTTGACACTAGGCCAGTTTTTCATTCTCCTACTGTTATTAGAGACCTTTCCCTTTGATCCAAGATTGATCTATTAGAAAATATTAGGGCGTTGAATCATAATTCCCGTGTTACATTGTAACACCATGATGTTTTTATGAAATATTTTCTCTAAAAACTTTCAATTCTTTAATAGCTTGTGTTGTAAACATTAATGAGTTTAACCGAAGTATGAGATTCTATTTGTATAAAATTACCATTTTAACCAAGTGATTTGGTTATTGGGAATAAATATAAAAAAGTTATGAAAATGTAGGGTGGATTCAATCACTACATATTATTTATGAAAAATATAAATCCATTCTATATTCATAAGTTTTGTTAATAAATTTTGTGAATTATTTTAAGTAAATGAAATTAATGAAATATATATGCTATATACTTCATATTTTTTTATATTCATCCATTTTATATTTACCCTAGGGTATGAATTATGCCTATTTAATTTATAAAACATATTATTTTTTAAAATGTGATTTTAGAACCTTATAATGAATAACTAATTTTAAATTATTATTTTTAAAAATTAACAATATTTATATGAAACAAAAACATGTTAATTAGAAGAAGGATATAAATGTTTTCATTGGAATAAAATTTAATATTTATCTGATAACATTCAAATTTTGATGAATAGTAAAAATACACGAAATTTTAATTAAAACAACCTTTTTTCAGTAAAATAATTTATAGGTTACAATTATAATATTGAATTATTTTAATGTATATATATAAAAATTTTGTGTCATTAAACCTAATGTATGTCATTATTATTATGTTAACATTGAATTTTGATGTAAAAACACATCAATCTTTTGCAATGTTGAAACGTTTAAAAACAGTTCTCCCTTTACAACAATGAGATTAATTTTCAATTTATTACTGATACTGTGATCCATTGAATTTTTAAAAACAGATTAAATATTTTGAACTAGTGGGTGAATATTGTTTAAATTGCATTATATTTTTAGTATTAAGAATACCTATATTAGAAATTTTTTTGATACTATAAAATGGTAAATTGGGTAATTTTGGGTAAGAATACTATTATAAAATTATTCTAAAACACGTCTTAATATCCTTGGATAAGTTTTTTATTGACCTAAATAATTATTGGTTTGAAATGGTATCCTATAGAATCTATTTGGATGAGATTAGACTTGTAATTTATTTTATATAAAGTAAAGTACAATTTCACTCACACAAATTTTAATAACAAAACCATTTTTATATAAGGTTATACATTAGATAAATTTGATTATAACTACTTATAAAGAAAATAAATTTTTTTTCTTTATCATTGATGTTTATTTTTAATTTTTGAAAATAAATAATTTAATTATTGTCTTATACATTGATGATGTTAAAATTAATTAATTGATGGGAAATCGAGAAAACAATTTATAATAATATTATAATTACCATAAAAGGCCACAAACACATGGCCAAATCATATATGTCAAGTATATCTCGACAATAACCATACAAGGGTTAATTTATTGACCGTTTGGAGCCTTGTAGAAGAGATTGTGACACTTATATTATTTAACATAATGTGATGCTAAAGTCATCACATTCATAACTTAATAAGTACAATAATTTTAATGTAGGTATTTCAAAAAGATAAAGTGGACTAAATATATTCGTCTCAATTATAGTAAATTTTTATTAATAAGAGAACATTATTTTTAATTTTTTAAAATATATAAGTATATTAAATATTTACACAAAATTGATGTAGTAATTATTTTATTAGTAGAGTAAAAAAATAAATTTTATTTGAAATATTAATATAAATATAACATGGGGAAATTAATATTTCTAATGAATTTTGTGGAAGATATTGACCTCTAATGAATATAGTAAAATAGTTTTTTAGGAACTTATATTGTTATGTTATTATTTTTAAATATCATTGAATTGAATAGTGTCAAAATTGACACTATTGGCATATTATAAAAATAATGGTTTGTTCTATTATTTAAAAAGTATTAAACATTTTTAAAAATATACATTAATTATTTTATTGTATATATTTTTTATGGTATTTATATATTGACTAATTGATATTAAAAAATTAAATATGAAACACATTAAATATAGATATATTTGATACCCTACTTAAAAATTAATTAAAAATAACTAAGTGTGAATTAATATGATAAGGTTTAAATTCACAAAAATACATGTAAAAGATTTTATATTTTAACAAGAATGTAACCTTATCTAATACCATATTATAATTTGGTACATTGTAAAGGTATTTATATTGGGATTAATTTTTTATAAGTTATCTTTTTAGGAGATCCCAAAAATGACCCTCAACTCAATTATAAAAGTGAACATCCTCCATAATCTATTCACATTAAATTGACCCTTAATGCTCATCCATCCACTAAAATTTTCCCTTCTCAACTTAACATGTTATATTCTCAAGGTTCTCGTCTTCAACCACGAACAACTCTAGTAGTATAAGAGGATATTTTAAAGAATGACGTTAAAGAATAGATAATCTCTTCTGTCGATTCATTCAAACTACTTTCATATTCTACATCCTATTCATGAGTTGTTTCATTATAATGAAAAAATATCAGTATTTAATATATAATAGATTTTATTAAATTTTTGAAACAACCATATTCAACCATATATTCATCCCATGAAAATTGAAATCACCAAGCATGTGTGTGTAAGACTAACCTTCTCCACGTCGTGGTGTATACTATTTTTCACCACCACATTACATGGAAGGTTATAATTATGTAAATAATAGATACATATTTTTATAATATCATTTTATTTATTTTTAAATATTTTACACCATTCACTTCAATACCATTACACAATTATGATAATTATAATGTCGCATGGGCATACATATGACATTCCATCTCCACAATGCGAGGTAATTAATTCTACATGATCTTCATTAAATAATGATTATATAAATGTATGGAGCTAATAAATATTATATATAATTTGTTAATATAATTTATGAATGATATAAATATGAACTATGATGGAGAACCAGAACATATTATACAAATCATCCATAAGCGAAGGAAGTAGTTAATACCAAGATAACCTGTAATAATGAATTTTTAATAAAAAATAGATGATAATATAAAAAAATACGATATCATAAAAATTGATATGATTATATAATAATTCAATTAAATTTTTTAAACCACTATACCGGAGGTTCAGATACATATAATGGAATTTGGACCTATGGTAATAGATAATTACACAATCTTATTAATATCTGAGATTGTTTATACGTGAGTATATACTGGGGTATATTTATCATCCACATCCATGTATACTGATTATTTAATACTATTTTTATTCTTATAAAAATATTTAATTCAATTTTACCCATTAGTTATTTTTTAAATGGTATTAGAGGAATCATTGGTCATTATTCGATACGAGGTGCATTTTTCCTTTTGTGGAAAAAGTACATGAAGTTTTTTTCTAACATATATGGAATTAATATATTTTTACTTATTCATAATTACTTATTTCTATTAATAATTCTCTATAGGATTTAAATTGTATTTAAAAATAAATTTCATTCTTTTGAAATTGCAATAAATTTAAAAAAAATTGAAGAAGAAAGTATATTTTCCTCCATAATTAATATCAAGTGTTTTTTTGAAAATAATTTTCCATATAAAATAATAACCTTTAAGTTGATATATGTTTATATTATTATTATTACTAAGGTTTTATAGTGTTTATTATGTAATAATTTTTATGAAATCCAATTCTTTTATTTTGACTATGAATGAATGATGTTTAAGAAACACATTTTATTCTTGGGTTATGTGATGATGAAAGATTTATGTTTCCTACTCCCCTGTAATAATGGTTTAATTATGAGATGGGTGGGACCTATATCTCTCCCCAATTCATTATGTACATATTTATATCTCATGAGATAAACATAGCTAGAATGGGAAATGATCTATGTTTCATAATACAAGGATGGAACGATGTGTGAGCTTAGTTCCATAATGCACTTTGTCCACTATGATAGTCTAGGAAATGAGACTAGACTAAAATGAAATGGTTTTCTATTCTTATGACTATGCCAAAAAATTCATTTCTTATGTTATGACATTTGGTATTATGTTCACCAATTCTTAAGAACTTTCATGATTTATCACATGGGATGATATCATGATATTTCATATGAAATATAATATTTTCAAATGTTGTATTATTATGTATTATGTTTATAATATGATTGATATCATCCTTTTTGGACCTTAGTGATTATCTAACCTCATGAATTCAAATGTTTCTTTTCCCTGGGTCATGAATAAGGGTATTAATTAAGATATATAAAAAATGGTTCTAGTTATGATGAAATAAGTGGGAGACAATTATGATGTCTTATGATCTAGTTTTTTATGTTCCTCATTTTCTCTAAAAACTATGCCTATATGATCCTATCATGGATTTTTTGTCTTTTAAAATGAATAATATTAAACATTCAAGTAATATATATGTATATAGAGACTTATTATCACAGTATTTATCAAATGAAATGTATATATAATCTTTGGAAACTAGGATGAGAAAACATTATTAAGAACCCAAATGATATGTGCAAGAATACGGTACAATCCTATTGTTTTATAACTTATTATGAAAAATCAAAGATAAACATTAATGTATCATAAAGTGAAATTTTATTCCTGATTATGTATTTTTTCAATTATCATTAATATTACTAATACAATGCATGTGTTTTTTAGTCAATAGTTGTGACTTGAAAGAACTACGTTAATGTTAAATGTGATTGGAAGTGCAATTATTGACCTCCTGAGCAAAAAAATCTAATGAGATTTGGAATGAAAAAACATGTAGTTATGATCATAAAAATTTATTAAGATATTAATTATGTATAACATATAAACGATCAAAGGAGGGAAAAACATTCTATTATTTCATTCATTATGTAGAATCCACCATCTTTTAGCATGTTTTAAAATCTATTAGTGGATCAAGAGTTGATCAGTAACATTAATAATTTTTTTTAGTTCTCCAATGTTTAGAACATGATAAATTCATCAAATCAGCCAACTGTATGAAAAGTGAAGCTGATCGGTGGTGGAACCATATTAAGAATACGAGGCATGGATATGAAATTGAATCCAAATAATAATATGAGTTAAAGAACTTTTTTCCATATGTTCATTCCTTGTATTCATCGGACAAATATGTGTAAGAGTTCCCTGAACTTATTCAAAAGGAAGATGAATATTTTGGTACATTTAAAGAAAATATTTCTAGACATTCAAGGTAAACTTTTGTAATTACAGTCACACCATATAGTTAAATTGATTGATTCTTTAGTGTCTTAAAACCAAGTCTCTGAACAGAAATTACCCATAAGGGACTTCAACTGGCACCAAAAAATTGTTCGGTGTGATATAATGGTTCATATTGAGATTGGGGTAACCCATAAGTCATATGGTATTGAAAAGAAGATAAAAAATGATTTTAAGGGAAAATCTATTGACAACATTGAAAAGAACATGGGTTTTCTCTTGTGCTCAATGTATGGAAAGAATCATGGAGGAAGTTTTCTAAAAGTTACTAGTGAATTTTTTAAGTTTTGAAATAATTTTAATTAGGAATTTGAATGAATAATTGATTGGAAAAAGATATCTAATGATGTAAATAGAGATAAGGCTACACATAACTCACATCCTACAGATCAATTTCACATGTGATAGGAAACATGGAATTATACCAATCAATGATCTATTCAATGGGTCATTGATGATAATTGTTGTAAATAACCTCTTAAGGCCATAGATAAAAGATATTAACATTCAATTACTACCAGTGATGTGGATTATGACAATGAAGTGGTGAAAGGTACACATACCATCCACTCTAAAGAATAAAAAGTTTCATTTGATTATAGATCCACCCAATCTTATATTAATGAATAATTTTTTTTGGTTATCTCCTTATAAACTCAAAAATTAGATGTTGAGTTAGCTATGAAAACTCATAATGTCACAATGATCACATTCAAATTTTATTAATCTTATCTGGTGAATGATTGTCGTAAAGTGATTCCTAAATATATTTTGGTCCTTCCTATAGAGTAATTTTATGTGATTCTATGCATGGATGTGATTTCTCAAAACAGATCTCATATCATAAACCATGTGAATTCACAATTCATATTCCAGATCTGTCTATGGTCATTTATCAACACAAGTATGCGTATGAACTTCTAGTAAAAATTTATTCTATATAATGGGTCTTGCTCCATATAAATGATGTTTATCAATCTTAAATAGTTGGAGGGAAACTGATAATTAAAAATAAACCCTTCATATTGGAGTTTTTTTATTTATTTCTGGAACAATTACTGGTTCATCCACCAAACCATAAAGATGAGTTTTCAATAAAACTCATATCGGGTGCTATTAATATTTCATAGACACCTTATAGAATGGCCCCTATTGAATTTTATGAATTAAAGAATAAAATCCAAGCGAATCATGACAAGGGATTAATATTCCCTAGTGAATCTCATTGGGGTCCACCAATTCTATTTTTTAAGAGAAGAGATAGCTCAAAGACACTTTTAATTTATTATCAAGAACTTAATAAGATCACAATCATTAATAAAGATATTATTCCCCATATTTAGGATTTATTCGGTCAACTACACTGAGCTTAATACAATTCCAATATTGATCTTATTTAAGGATTCCATCCATTAAGAGTCATTAAGGAGGATATAACCAAAAAGACATTCTATAAAAGGTATGAAAATTATTAATTTAAAGCGATTCCTTTTGATATCCCTAATTCCCACACTATCATTATAAATTTAATGAATACAAACTTTAGATACTATCTTGTTCAGTTTTTGGTATTATATATAGATGATATACTTTTATATATTAAAATAAGGGAAGAAGATGAATATCACTTAATAATTACAATAAAGACCCATAAAAAGAAGACACATTATGAAAAATTTATGAACTCTGAATATTGGCTTCTGAATGTTTCACTTGTTTGTCACATAATATCAATATATGGGATAAATATGGACCTAAAAAATATGAATGTTACTGAAAGCTGACTAGAGCAGCTGGAGGGAAGGGAACTTCCCGAGGATCCATGATGCAAAGCATTTAGGGAACTATTACTTCAAAATCTCTCTCAGACTCCATCCCCTCGGAGGTGGGTGTAAATTTGGGTGATCAGAAGGGAGATACTATGAGACCTCTGGTTTTTAATGGCAAGATGATAGCGGCGTTCAGTAATTTTGGGAAGGATACAAAAGAAGAGACCAGTATGCCAAGAATTGAAGATGATGCCTTGGTAGTAGAGGAGTGGGAGAGACTTGAGCAGGGGAGGTATCTAGAGAATCTCAACTAAGAGCAGATGGTGTGGTACACATCTCAACTTGATGTCTTCTTCCTAGACTTTGTCTCTCCAGTTGATATGGACTCATTCAGGGAGTTTATTGATTCTATTGAACCCAAGTTAGAGGTTTTTGTTTCCTCACACCCATATACTGACATTAAAGACTTAGTGTCGAAGTACTGGGCTGATCCAGCTGGGTAACCTATCCAGTAATGTATGCTTTTGTATTGGTATTTTGGTTTTTTTGTTGTAGTGTCATGTTTCTTTTGTGAGGACTAATGATGTACCCCAAGTGGGAACTTTTTAAAATGAAATAAAAATTTACTTTGGAGGAGGAATATGGATATTATCAATATTTTGTGAAATATTTTTCATTATTATCAAATCCCATCACCAAGTTGACTTGTAAAGGTGCTATGTTTTTTTGGACGAAGGAATATGAAGATAATTTTATAGATAAAAATTATGGTTAGCCAGTGTACATGTTCACACATCTTTATAGTGGAGAATTATTGTTGATATATAATAATGCATCGAAAAAGGTGTTTGAATGCGATATCATGAAAAATTATATGGTTATAGCTTGTTACTAACAACAATTGAAAATCAATGATTAAAATTACCCTACACATGATATGGAGTAAACTATAGTAATATTTTCCATAATTATATGGAGGAGTTTTCTTTATGGTTAAATGTGTAATATTTATACTAATCATAAAAATTTAATATATACATTCCCATAAAAGGAACATATTATTCATCGAAGAAGATTGTTGGATTTGATAAATGATTATGAATGTTCAATATATTACAACCTTAAGAAAATTATTTTTTTTGGTTTTTTTATGTTGATTGGGCCATGCTACCCTATCCATGATGAGGATCAAAAAATATCCAATATTTTTTGATTTTTAAAGGATGGATATAGAAATTTTAACTAAATGGTATAGATATTACCTTCCTAAAATGAATGATCAGCCTAATATATAAGAAAATATTTCGTATACAAAGAAGGAAAATGTAGATCCACAAAAGAACATGATAAATGGTTTAGAATTAAACCATGATTGTTAAGTAATAATAAGGATCAAGAATCAGGTTTTTATTCCACCCATACCAGAATTTAAGAAGGATTTATTAGATGAGGCTAAAAGTTATTCATTCCATATACACCATATAAGGACACCAATTTATAGGGATGGGACATAGTATTTCAGGTGGGATGGCATGAAAACAGATGTTACATAATATGTCTCTTAGTGATTGGTTTGGATGCATGTTAAAGATAAAAGATAGAGGTCTATGGGGATGTTACTACTATTATCCACACAAGAAAAGAAATGGTAAAACATCACTATAGAATTTTTCTTCAGACATCCCAAAACCTCTAAAGGCTATAAAAAAATATGCATTATAGATTATTTCCATACGAAGTCGACACACATCAATTTTTTTAGAATGGATTTATCTATTTTTCAGCAAGCTATGATATATGTAAATGAAGTTGTAATATTTCATGGTGTACCACATTCCATTATATCTGATCAATATCCATGGTTTTCCTCGATGTTCGGGTGAAGCCTTCAATAGGGTTAGGATATAGAGTTATGATTTAGCCCTAATTATCATCCTAATGAAAGATGGTCAGTCTGAGAGGATAATTAAAACTATATGAGACATGTTTAGATCACTCTATACATATTTCAATAGTTGTTGGGATCAACACATATTGTTTGTGGAATTTTATTACAATAATAGCATTCACTCCATTATTCAGATGGCTTATTATTTATCCCTCTATGGAAAGAAGTTTAGAACTCAATCATTCTGGGATGAAGTTGGGGAAATAAATCTATTAGTACCAAATCTAGTTGATTAAAATTCAGAAAAGGGATGTTCTATTCAACAACACATAAGACCAAATCAGTGTCCAAAAAAATGTTATGTTGATAATTGAAGAAAATACCTTGAGTTTTGTGTGGGTGACAAGGTATTTCAAAGAATTTATACCAAGAATTGAGTAATGAGATTTTGAAATAAGGCCATGATGAGACCATTTCATATTTGTCCATTGGTAATTTAGAATAGCATTGGGAAGGTTGCTTATAGATTGTAACTCCCACGAATCACTCTAAAGTTCATGAGGTGTTTCATATTTCTCTTCGAAAATAGTACATTCTTGATATTTTACTCGTACTAAACTATAAATTTGTGCTACTTGAGAAATATATTTCTTATGAAGAACAAATGATAGAGGTTCTGGATCATAGAGAATATATTCTCTGAAAGAAGGCCACTGACGAGGGTAAAAATCAGTGGCGAAACAACCAATTTGAGGAAGCTATGTGGGTACTTTAGGATATGATGAGGGAATGATAACATCACATTTTATAGCCATGTTATTAATTTATATGGTCAAATTCAGTTTATGGAGGGGGTAGAATGTAACACTAAGATGTTTTCAGAATTATATTTTGTAAATAATTTTAATTCATCAAAAGATTTCATTACAGACAACAATTATATTAAACGAACCATGAGATTAACATCTTCTAAAACTATCAATTTAATATATCTATTTGGTTATTGATAATAAATATAACTAAATTATAAAAATGTATGCTGAAGAAATTCCCTACCAATTATTTATAACAAATATAATTAAATTATATATTTATATATTTATTTACTAATAAAATTATTGAATTGCTATTAGTATAGGAAATGATTTAAATATATATGTTATATAGTTAATAAATGTTTTTATATTATTATAATAGATATTTTTGTCATAGGTTATTAATAAACACTATATAATATATTAAAACCAGAAATTTTAAATGGAAAATTTTATATCATTTTAATAGAGATCCGTTTTTATATTATGATTTTGAATGATTAATAAATTTTTTATGAAATCAAGAACATTTTCATTAGAAGTGGTATATAAAAATTTACTTTGAATGAAATTTCAATATTATTCTGATAACATTCAAATGTTTTTTAGATGTAAAAATAAAATTAATTTTAATTATAAAAAACGGTTTTCATCAAAATAATTTATATAGTTATGTTTTGATATGTATGCTTTGAAAGTATATATAGAATATATATTTATTGTAACAAATTAGAACTTCCATGGAAAATTTTTTCTTAAATACATGGAATTTTACAATTCCGTTAAAATTTACAGTGCATGATTCAGAGACCCGGTGTTCCCATAATCAATTTATGAAGTTTTTTTCAGGTACGTTCAGTAAACGTATGAGTGGGTTTTTTTTGAACATTTGAATTGGTGCTCGGAATTGAAATCCAAGGGCATTGTTGAACTCGCAGTGCCGGTATTCGCTTAAGGAGACTTTCACCTCAACGACAGTTAGTCGAGAGTATAATTTAGATTTTGGGTTTTTGTAGAAAGCAATAATATAATGTGAGTTTTCATTTAATTCTATTAGAGCCACCATGTGGTGTTTGGTGGTTAAGTCCTTCTCATGGGAGTTTGAGGTGGGACCACCACACCTTACCCTCCCATGAGAGGTTATGTTAGTGGGGCCCACCCAATCATAAACTCCAACGAGAGTTTACGGTGTGGGGAGAACAGGAGGGCTTAACCCCCCTATTGATGTAAGAGAGTAAAACCTCTCAACTCACCCTCATTATTGAGGGAGAGCTTCATGACCTTCCTTAAATTCAATTGTGCCAATCTCTCATAATTAATTTGTGCCAACTCTCTTTAATTAATTAAGGGGAGCCAATTAATCTAATTCCTCATTTTGAATTTCTTTTCTAATGAAATATTAGATAACTCAATCTCATATTATTTCACTTGGAATTTGGGTGGAAGTTGGGAAAAAGGAGAGCTTGGGAGGATTAGAATTCTACAAATGAAGAACAAAGAATTCATTCTTCCAATGAAGAATGACAGTGACGATTTTTATTCAACTTCTTCTCCAGACACCTACCGATGTGGAGCGTCTTCCAGAGCCGATGCAGCTTAGATTTGGAAGCATGCGGCAGACACGACGAACAGTGATTCTCTTCATCTACCTTTCGCAACTCCATCAACTAATGACGAACGATGATCAAAGGTAGGGGGTTTACATTGAGTAATATTCATTCTCTATTTCTCATCTTCATTTGAAATAAATTTATGTGAAGTATTGAAAATAATTGATGTTTATCATACTACTTTGATAAACCATTTGCTATCACCCCTAAATACGGAAGGTGCGGGTCAAACTAACTTGTCCTGACACCCTCCATCGAACTCTTTGTGATGTTTCTTCAGCATGGAGATTAATCGATGGAACGACGAAGGTAGTGACGAAAAATGCCACGCTACCCGCGCCCTCCGAGAACCGCGCCGCCCCCACAATTCTCCATTGCTCTAGGCCGAACCGCAGCCCAATGGCTGAGCTTCCCCGGCCTGCACCGCTGCCTGATAGCCTCCGTGCGTGCCACCCCGAAACGGCCGCCCGCCTGGCTGTGCACTAACCGGCCTCCATGCCGTCTACTTGGTCGTGCCCCGCCTCGTCGTGCATTGCCTGGCCACGCACCACCTGACCATGCATCGCCTCTCCACGTGCCGCCTGGTCAGGCCCCGCCTGGCCGCGCAGCGCCTGGCCGCACACTGCCCGGCCGCGCCTCGCCTTGTTGTGCCCCACTTGGCCGCGCCACGCCAAGATGCACTCCACCTGGCCGCGCACCGCCTGGTAGTGCCCCTCCTAGTCAGGCCACTCCATGGTCGTCCAACCGGCCTCCGCACACGGCACCCTCAACTGAGAGCATGCTGGCCTCTGCGCGTTCCAATTCGAACCGGCTGCCTTCCGGCCTCCACGTGTGCCCCACGCGCCTCTGGGGAACCAGCTCTCATGGGGCCTCCTGGCCGAGCTAGTGGCTAGACCCCCTCACGTCACCCTGTTCGAACAAGCCCGGCCATGCCCTCCGGGCTAAGCCGTGTTGTGGATCTCCCTTGTGATTCTCTATGACGAACCGACCCCGAGCCCATGCTGAATCTCCATCACGGCCTGCTAGGCTGGGCCCAATGGTCCGGGCCAAACCCAACGGGCCTGCCCACCCAATAGGCTAGGCCAGACCCTTTGGGTCAGCACGGGTCAACCCGAACTGGGTCGGCCTAGACTAAATCGGATCGGGTCGATCGGACTGGGTCAGACCAGACCTGGGCCCACTACCAACCCTTTACATTATTGAACATATCTTTATCATCGCTCGATCGTTTGATGAACTATCAGTGGCACTGGTAATCTTGGAATGTAGAGGTCCCTTTGAGTATACTCCACTAGAGTTCGTAGTAATGTTTATATATGGTCAGGTTGGGTCATACATGAATCCAACCAGGACCCCGATACTAAAAATCTAATAACTAAGAGACATGAAATCTGAATGACGCGTCGTCTATTTCATTGAGACCCATGTGACGAGGCTAACCTTTGAGATACTTCTACATGGGACTTCGCAATAGATGGTGTATCGACCAGTAACTTAGGGAGCGGATCTTCCAGAGATGAGCAGACATTTGTGTGGGAACCTAGTAGCTGGCTGAGACTTGACAGATGCTGACCGATTCGACTCGGAGTTATTCTTCTAGCCCAGTGGAGAGTGTCTGTTTGTGGAAACAAACCCACAGCAGAGGGGCACCTGGTTGTGGCGGCAAACCTGCGGTACTCGATAGGAGGAGTACCTCTACAGGCTATGAGGGGGGAGTGCCTGGTTGTGGAAGCAGACCCATAGTGGGGAGTGCCTCTGTGTGAGCGCGGCAGACCCATGGTACTCAACTGGAGGAGTACCTCAGCAGTCCAAGGTTAGTAGGAAGCACCACTGTGTGATATGGCATACCCAATGTAATCGATAGAGGTGGAGCTCCCCAGCAGCTGAGGGTTCAGATTGATATTATCCCTAGAATAAAATCTAGGTTGAGCTGAGTCATTAACTTTGTGTTTTCCTCATGATTGAGATGGATTACATGCTAACATTGGTATATGTATAGGCATATACCTAAGTTAGGTTATATGTATAATTCATACTATATGGTTTATCCTTGTTGGATTTTGTGAGACCTTGAGGGTCTCAGTTTCCCTAATGGGAATCGTTATACTCACCCATGCACGAGATATGCTCACACTTTGTTCTGTTGGATGCAGATGACGGGCAGCACTGACCGAGGCTGAGTGAACCAGGACTGGGTAATACTCGGAGGTGGATCACATGGCGTGATGGTACATTGAGGAGACGGATGGACATTTAGTGTTGTGGGGGCTATCTTTACCTACCCTTCAGGTAGGATTTCCCGGAAAATGATCCAGTAGTTTTTTTACCTTTCTTCTGTTGTACTTCAGTTTCCTTGTACTTTACAGCTGGGTTTATATTTCCGGCCCCATTAATTTTCATCAATCCTTTTTTATATAGATTTACGTATTGTTTTTCTTCCAGCTTATACTCTGTTGTGTTTGTTATAATTTATAAAGACAATGCCTTCCTAGTTTTCAGGATCTACGCATTTGGTGATAGTCTCCATCCTAGCCTATGGAAGTCGGGCTTGGGGTTGTCACGGAATGGGCCCCGGGGGATGGGTTGTGACAAGTTGGTATCATAGGAGTCAGTTCTATCGCATATAATATTACTCTGATCTTTCTTTTCTGTGAAGAAATAGTGTTAAGGGTACTGAGTGTGGATCTCAGTTCATGGAGTCCAGTTTTGGTGAGGCGGCCGATGTATCCATACACAAGGACCGTTACTACTGATCTATGTCTCAGTGCACGAAAACATTGATTGTGTGTGTGTTTTCAAAATTTTTCTTTAAGTCAACTCAACCAGGTCAAATCACCATGTATAACTTTTGAACATGTCACGTCTGTTCGGGATTCCTCCACAAAGACAACCAGTTAGAGTTCTGAGGGAGTACATGATGACGGCCCATCGAGCAATGAGTCTCTGGTGTAGAGCCCTCTTACTTTGTTGGCACCTTCGGGTGGTGTACCAGAAGCACCACCACTCATTGTGCAACAAATTCCACCATCCGCACTACCAGACGGTGCATGCCGACAGA
The DNA here is from genome assembly GCA_963277665.1 of Viscum album. NCBI lineage: Eukaryota > Viridiplantae > Streptophyta > Magnoliopsida > Santalales > Viscaceae > Viscum > Viscum album. The sequence goes on from OY728140.1 coordinate 2,127,672,396, forward strand.
GCATGTTGCACGAGTTCCAGCGGTAGAGGCCTCCAAGGTTAAGAGGTGAGACAGATTCCCATGTAGCAGAGGACTGGCTAGAGGTGATTTCTAGAGTTCTCCACCTAGTTGAGACACCCATAGAAAAGATAGTGGTCTTAGCTACTAGTTTATTCTAGTAGGTGACCATGAGGTTGGTCAGCATAGTGATGAGGCTTCGGTATGTGGACTGTTAACTGAGATTGTACCTTCAGGTAGTGTGTCAGCTATATCACTACCTATTGGTCAGCAGTTACAACTGACTGTACCGGTAAATGAAACATGTCGGCTTAGTTCCTTACACATGTTTCAGCATCAGATAACCCTCAGGTTCCGAAGCAAGCCTGACTCACAAGTATCTGAGGAATTTCCTGAGGAGGGGGCTGAGAGTTCTCTAGAGCTTGTACAGCTTTGTCAGGATGACATGTCGATAGCTGAGAATTCATCATGGAATACCGATCGTTCTTGGTACTCGATGAATACCTTATGATCAGTTCTTTGGGGCTCAGACTACGGAGCAAGGTCCGGTTTATGATATTCGATCCAACACCTTTTCTCTAGATGCTAGAGATAACCTTTGTGTATTGAATGTTCTTTTGCTGAGAGGATACATCCAGTGAATGTTAGCAGTGGGAAATCATGAAACTGGAGCCAGTCTGAGAGACTTGAGCGTGTAAAATTTTTTGAGATGAGTAAGTATTAAGGATAGATGAATCTGCAGGGCAGCAGACATGGATGAAGAGTTAGGAGAGAAGCATGTGGTGGTGTACATTTTGACATGTTACAACCACCCTCCTTTGTAGTCCCCGCCAGGCTCAAGGAGCTAGAGGGCAGGGGAAGAGAGTAGCTGCATGTAGTCAAGGAGTGTGACCCAAGGGATCATGGAATGATTCTATGTATGGAATGTGTCTACTACTAGCTACCGTATCAATAGATATAGGTAACAATCACTCCTCCCTTCCAAGAATCTTATCCCAGACCTAGAGTTTCAGGTTAAAATGTTGACTGGATACTCACGTCTGGAGATACCTTTGGGAGGAGACTCGATAATCACACTTACACAAATGGTTTGATCCGACCCTTGAGGCAAGAATTTTGGTTGGAACAACTTTGTGGCAGCATCGAGGCCTTACGATGATAGTTTGGGTATGGATTGGGGAACCGCAGTTCATACACAGATTGACTGTATTAGGAAAAAAATTTATGGTTTATCTAAAACATTGGGATGAGGTTTTATTTAGTCGGTGGAAAAGGAATAATAGGAATCATAGGATAAACTCATTCATAGGATGGTGTAGCATACACTTTTGAGTCGGCCAGCCTTACCCTCATGGTAGCCGGAGTTTTGAGTTTTCAATTCCAATCAAGAGTGAAAAAACATGGGGACATCTTTTCAAAAGATGTTTCCAGGATTACCCCTCCCCCCCAAGGGGAGGGATGTCTACTTTGGCTAGATACTACCATTGGTTCATTCCAAACTTCTCCAGAGTTGCAGCACAACTATCATCCTTGATAAAAATGGGGAAACCCTTCGTGTGGTCGAAGAGATTCCATTAGTGCTTTCAGGATCAGTGGTAGAGGTTGACTAGTTACCCCATCTTGATTCTTCTAGGGGAAGGTTTAGGCTACATAGTCTACTGCGACGCATCAAGGATCGGACTCTGGTGTGTCCTAATTCCGGAATGAGCAGTGATCGCATATGGTTTTTGGTACCTGAGACAACACGATCAGAACTACACTACCCATGACCTGGAGTTAGTAGCAGAGGATTTTGCCTTGAAGATGTGGCGGTACTATATTAAGGGAGAATGTTTTACCGTGTACTCTGATAACAACAGTCTCGGGTATATCATCTCTCAGAAGGACCTGAACCTAAGACATCATTGATGGATTCAGTTTCATCAGGACTATGACTTTGAGATAGTCTATACTGAGGGGAAGGGGAATGTTTTAGTAGATGAACTCAGCAGGATATCTAGTATACAACGTCTAGTTGAGGCGACGGAGTAGCTGGCTGCCATACAGATATCCCTTGTGGATAGATATGGAGAATCCTTTCTACAGTCTCTTATAGACACTCCCCTTTTTCTTCAGCGAGTCAAGGAGGCACAGTGTGGATACGCTGACTGCGAGACATTACGTGCTCAGATATCCACAAGGAAGGCACCTGATGGATTTTCTGAAGGTGAGGAGGAAGTCATCCTATTGAGAGGACATACTGTGTTACCAGTGTCACTTCAGAAGGACGTTTTTAGGGAGTTTCACACATCCCCTCTAGCAGTACATCCCGGAGTGGAGATGATGTAGAAGGACCTTCGATGATAGCACTGGTAGCCAGGTATGAAGAAGGCAGTAGAAATTTTTGCCTCTTAATGCCTCACTTGTCAGCAAGTGTAGGCAGAGTATCAGGTACCAGCAGTATTGGTTCAGCCATTAGAAGTCCCAGAGTGGAAGTGGGATGGGATATCCATGGACTTCGTGACGGGTCTTCCACATACGTCTAGGGGTCATGACTCGATCTGGGTGATCTTCGACTGACTCACCAGGTCGACGCACTTCCTACCGATTAGATAGCAGGGTTCAGTAGAAAGCTTGGGATGCCTATACATGAAATTTATTGAGCAGATACATGGACTACCTTCTTCTATTGTCTCTGATCCTGACACATGATTTACTTCCCAGCTATGAAGGGGGTTGCAAGAGGATTTCGGGACGCAGCTTCATCGGGGCACCGCCTTCCATCCTCATACGGATGGACAGAATTAGTGGACCATTCAAACCCTCAAGCACATGCTATGTGCTTGTGTCCTTGACTTCATTCGCAGCTGGGAGGATCACTTCCCTTTAGTGATGTTTCCATAGAACCACAATTATAACTCCACCATTGGGATAACACCTTTTGAGGCATTATACGGGCAACATTTCATATCACCCTTATACTGGACTGACCCTGGGGAGTCTGCACTAGTGGGACCAGAGACAGTACGGGCTACCCCAGAGAAGGTGCAGATCATCCAGGAGTAGATGAAGACTGTACAGAGTAGGCAGAAGTCGTATGCAGACACGAGACGGAGACCTCTGGAGTTTGAGGATGGCGACCATGTTTTTCTATGGGTCTCACCTCGATGAGGTTTACGGTGTTTAGATGAGGTGGTATGTAATCTTTGAGATTCATAGGACCTTTCCAGGTCATTTTCAGAGTAGGCAAGGTGGCTTATCACTTAACTCTTCCACCTCAGTTGCACTGGGTGCAAGACGCCTTCCACGTATACCAGCAGTCGAGATACGTGCACGACCTTTCTCACATCATCATCCATGTAGAGATGGACTTCGATGATGGGGAGACTTTTATAGAGGTACCAGTGGAGATTGAGGATCGACAGGAGTGGGTCCTTTGTGGACAGCCCCTACCTTTTGTGCACGTTTGTTGGTAGCACGGGAACCTATATGAGAGAACTTTGGAGCGGGAGGCTCATATTCATGTTCAGTACCCCCATTTGTTCCCTTAGTTCGAGTTGTATCTTATGGGGACATAAATCCCTAATGTGGGGAGAATGTAAAAACCTGAAATTTCAATGAAATTTTTTTTATTAAAAATATGGTAATTTTAAAATTCCGCGAAAATTGACGGCGAATGATTCTGATGTCCTGTGTGCCCGGAATCAATTTCTGAAGTTATGTTCAGGTACATTCAGTAAATATACGAGCGGTATTGTATAGATTTAGTACCGGTTCTAAGAATTGAAATCCATGGGCACCATTAAAATTTCAGCACTAGTATTCATTTAAGGAGACTTTCACCTCGACGGATGTTGGTTGAGAGTAGAAGTTAGATTTTGGGTTTTCATGGAAAGTAATAAAATAATTTGAGTTTTCATTTTATTTTATTAGAGGTGCCATGTGGTGTTTGGTGGTTAAAACCTTCTCATGGGAGTTCGAAGTGGGACCCCCACACATTAACCTCCCATGAGAGGTTATGGTGGTGGGGCCCACCCAAACATAACCTCCCGCGAGAGGTTACAGCGTGGGGACCACCCCATGGCTTAACCCCCCTATTGATGGAATAGAGTAAAACCTCTCAACTCTCCCTCATTAATGAGGGAGAGCCTCATGACCTTCCTTTCATTAAATTTTTCCAATCTCTCCTAATTATTTAGTGCCAACTCTTGTGAATTAATTATGGGGATCCAATTAATTTAATTCTTCTTTTTGAATTTATGTGCCAACAAAATATTAGATAACTTAATCTAATATTATTTCACTTGGCATTTGGGTGGAAGTTTGGAAAAATGAGAGCTAGGGAGGATTTGAATTCTCCCAAAAATGAATGAAGAATGGGTTCTTCCAACGAAGAACATTGGCGACGATCCTTCTTTGACTTCTTCCCCTGAGACCTACCAACATGAAGCATCTTCCATAGCAAACACAGCTCGGGTTAGGAAGTGTATGGCAGACACGATGAATAACGATTCACTTCATCTACTTTCCATGACTCCTTCAATGAATGATGAACTATGATCAATGGTTGGGGGTTTACTTTGAGTAATATTCCTTTTATTTTTCTTATCATCATTTGAAAGTAATTGATTCCATGTATTGCAAATAATTGATGTTAATCATACTCCTTTGATGATCCAATTGCTATCACAATTAAACGCAGAAGGTGCGGGTCAAACTAACATGGCCTGACACCCTATGCCGAACTCTTTGGGATGTTTCTTCAGCATGGTGATGAATCAATGGAATGAAGAATGCGAAGATGACAAAGTTCATCCTACCTACGACATCCATGAACTACGCCACCCCCATGACACTCTGGTGCTATGGGCCGAACTGCGGCACACTGGCCGAGCTACACCGGCTCGCACCTCCGCCTACAAGCCTCTGCTTGGGCCACCCAAACCGGCCGCCCGATCGCCCGCCTGGCTGCACCCAAACCGGCCGCCCAGTCGTTCATATGTCCATTTCCCACCTAGACTCGCTTCGCCTTGCCGCGCCCCTCCTGGTCGCGCACCTCCCGTCGTGCCCTGCCTGGCCGCACCCCACCTGGCCGCGCCCCACCTGGCCGGGAGCCCCCTGGCTGTGCCCCGCCAGGCCTCGCATCCCATGGTCGGTCCCCGCCTGGACGCGCCCCTCCTGGCACAGCCCCGCCTGACGTGCCCAACCTGTCCGTTCCTGGCCTGGCCACGCCCCGCCTTGCCATGCTCTGCCTGGTGGTGCCCCACCTGGCTGCTCCCTGCCTGACCGAGCTGCTACCCGGCCAGCCAGCCAGCCTCCAAACACGCCACCACAAACCAGCCGCTTGTCGGCCTCCGTGTGTGCAACCCCAAACCGGCCGCCTGTCGACCTCCATGCGTGTCCCACATGCCTTAGGCGAACCGGCTCCCTTGTGGCCTCTCGGCTGAGCCGGCGTCCCCGCCCCCTTGCGGTGCCCTGTGTCGAACCATCCCGGCCACGGCCTTCGGGTCGCGCCCTCTTGATGATCCGGGCGAAACCACCCTCACGGCCCGCTGGGATGGGCATAGTGGTCCGGGCCCATCCCAATAGGCCAGCCTGCCCAAGGGGCCTGGCCGGACCAGTTCGGCCTGCACGGGTCAACACGAACCGGGTTGGCCCATACGAAGTCAGGTTGGGTCGGTCCGACTTGGTCGTACCGGATCTGGGCCCACTACCGACCCTTTACTTCTTTGTTCAAATCTTTCGTATCGGTCGACCGTTTGATGAACTGCCAGCGGCACTGGTAATCTTGGAAGGTAGGAGTACCTTTGAGTATACCCCATTGGTGTTCGGGGTAATGTTGAGATATGGTCAGGTTGAGTCGTACACGAATCCAACCAGGCCCCTGGGACAAAAAAAACTAATAACTCACATACCTGGCATTAGATTGATGTGTCGTCTAGTACGTTGAGACCACTATGATGAAGCGGACCTTTGAGATACCACTATGTGGGACATCATGATAGATGGAGTATCGTTAAGTAGCTTGTGGAGCAGATATTCCAGAGATGAACATGCATTTGTGCGGGAACCTAGTAGCTGGATGAGACTTGATGACTGCTGGCTGATTCGACTCAGAGTGAATTGACTTTCCCATTCGGGAGAGCCTGGTTGTGGTGGTAGACCCACGGTAGAGGAGCTCCTTGTTGTGGTAGAGGACCCATGGTACTCTACAGGAGGAGTACCTCTGTAAGCTTTGAGGGGGACCACATGGTTGTGGTGGTAGACCCACGATGGGGAAAGCCTCTATGTGAGTGGGCAGACCCATGTTACTCGATAGGAAGAATACCTCAGCTGTCCAAGGTTAGTGGGTAGCACCTCTGTGTGACGCGGAAGGCCCACTCTACTCAATAGAGGAGGATTTATCCAGCAGTAGAGGGTTCAGATTGATACGATCCCTTGAATAAAATCCCGGCTGTGCTAAGTCAGTAACATTGTGTTTTCCTCATGATTGAGATGGATTAATTGATAACTTAGATATGTATGATAATATAACTATGTGAGGTTATCTGTTGAATTCATACTTTGTGGTTTATCCATGTTGGATTATGTGAGTCCTTGAGGGTCTCAGGGTCCTTACTGAGTATTGTTATACTCACTCCTACACGGGCTATGACCCCACTTCGTTCTATTGGTTGCAGACGATGGGAAGCGCTGACCGAGGCTATGTGGACGAGGACTAGAAAATACCCGAAGGTGGATCACACGGCATGACGGTATACAGAGGATATGGATGAATGTGGAGTGCTATGGATGTTATATGTACCTACCCTTAAGGAAGGATTTCCCAGAGGATGATCCAGCAGTTGTTTCACCTTTCTTCTGGTGTACTTCAGTTTCCTTGTACTTTACAGTTTGGCTTGTATTTCTAGCCCCATTACTTTCTAGAAGTCCTTTTTTATAGAGTTTTTCTTAGTGTTTTTCATCCAACTTAAACTCTGTTGTGTGTGTTATAATTTAAAAAGGCGATGCCTTTCTAGTTTTAGGGATTTACGCCTTTGGTGATAATCACCAGCCCCAGGCCTATGGAAGGCGGGCTAAGAGTAGTCACAGTACGGGCCCCAGGGGATGGGTTGTAACATATATCATTTTATATAATTTATGTCAATAGAATTAATTTTTCATTTAATTAATATTTAAAAAACATTTCAATCTTTGGAAATGTATTTTCTTATAAAACATGTTCTATATTTCCAACAACGAGATAAATTTAATGTTAATTAATGAAATATATTATCTCTTAATTTTAAATTTTATTCCATAGGTGGAATAATTATTTTCAAATTATGTACATACCTTTATTTTATTTTTGGGAATTATGAATAGTGTGTTTGGTAATTTTTATTATTAATTTAAAATGGTAAAATGAGTAATTAAGTGTAAGAATACTAATATAAATATACCCAAAATCTTTTCATAATATCATTGGATGTGTGTTTTCAGACTTAAAATTAATTTTGCTCGAAATGGGGTTCTTTGGGTGTCATTTGGATGATATTAGGACTTGTAATTTATTTTATTTAGAATAAAGTTAACTATATCTCACTCAACTTTTAAAAACTAATTCAATTTCTTATATAAGGTCATATAGAATATAAATTAAATTCTAAATTATAATTTAAAATTTATAATGTTTTTTATCATGTATGTTTATGTATAATTTTTATGATAAAAATAGTTACCTTAAATAATTATACTTTGATAAGTTAAAAATTAATTAATTTGTTGGAAAAAATTAAAACAATTTTTAATAAAATTCGAATAACAATTAAAAACCAAAATTCATGACAAAAACATTTTGGTCATGTATATTTCTATGATAAAAATCCAATGGTAGAGTTAGTAACCATCTGGAGACTTGTAGAAGAGATTGTAAACCATATATTATTTTTTTTATACTGATGTCAAAGTTTCTGCATTCATAATTTAATAAGTATATAATTTTAAATGCTTGTGTTTCAATAAGATAAATTGGACTACATATATTATTATGAAATATAGTATAATTATTTTTATCTATTATTTAATTATTTTTTTACTTTTTTAGGCATATAAGTATATTAAATAATTACAAAAAATAATGTATTAATTATTTTTTAAATAGAGAAAACAAATAAATGTTATCAAAAATATTAACAAAAATATAATTTTATATAATTAATATTTATAAAAACATTCTATATTACCATTAAATACATAAAATATACTAATTTTTTTCGAATATATATCTTTATATTAATATCTGAAAATATTAATGAATTGAATAGTTTCAAAATTGACATTATTTATTGTTTATGAAAATATTTTTTTTATTAAATTATATAAATATAATTAAACATTTTAAAAAAACATATAATAATTATAATATGGTCTTAAATGTTATAATTTACTTATTTGTGGTCTAATATACATCAAATTATTAAATATTACACCCTTTTAATATTGAAATATGTTTTACCGAAGTCCAAAATTAAATAAGATAACTATGTGTTATTTTAAATGATAATGTTTAAATTTACAGGAATAGTTGTAAAAAATATATATTGGTTGATGACATTGAAACTATATCTAGTATAATATTTTAATTTTTTTAAAATTATTAGGTATTTTATGGGGTTTAATTTTATTATAAAATATTATTTTCTAAGATCCCAGAAGTGCCCCTCAACTCAATTATAAATGGAGACCTCCTCTCTCGTCTCTTCACATCAAATTAAGCCTTAAATATATATAATCCCATACCATTTTCCCTGATAAACACCCCTATTAAAATTATATAGTTTATTTTCTTCATCAGAGACCATATATAGTGCTCTTAGTGGAGATTTAATGGATGCAAATCGAACAATAGGTTATATCCTCTACCGATTATTTCAATCTTTTTTCTTCTTCAACATCGAATTCTTGATTTTTTTCATTATAAAGTAATAACTACCATATCACATATATATTGAGATGTTATTATATTTATGAAACATTCATAATCCACCTTTTATCCATCCAATGATAAAATAAATCACCACATGTGCATACGTACGGCTTATCATCTACATGTTGTACTATAATATAATTTTCACCACAATGATACATGGATGGGTATAATGATGGAAATAATATTTATATATGGTTTTTATAACAATATATTCATTATGAAATATTATACACTATTTAATTTAATTCCATTCCACAATTATGGGAAGTATACCATCGCCCATGTGTATCTACGTCATATTGTCTCCATGAAACAATGTAATTCATTCTACATGATCTCTATTAAAGCCTAATTATATAAAGGTATAAAATGAATTAATATGATATATATAATTTTAATATCATTTTATAGTTATATAAATATGAGATAAGAAGGATAACCAAAAGTTATTCAACCAAACATGCATAAGAAAATGAACTAGTTAATACAAGAATAACAAGTAAAATTAAATGTTTCTGAAAAAAGAATTAAAATATGATCATATATGACATAAAAAATATTACTATGATTCTAAAATAAGTCAATGAAAATATTTAAATCATTATATAGTATGTTTGATTATATAGAAAGAAAATAATATCTAAGGTAATATATACTGTAAGAATCTCATTATAATTCAATATTGTTTATGCATAAGTATTTACTAGTGTATATTTGGCATCCATATCCAAGTTTCATAAATATTAAATACTGTATATATTATTATAAATATTTGGAATGTCAATTTTTTCCACTGGAGAAATTTTTTAAAATGTATGAAATAAATATATTTTTTTATTCAATATGAAGTAATTTTGGACACTTCCTGAAAAAGTATGAGGAGAATATTTTTTTTACATATAAGAAATCAAAATATTTTTTTATATCCATAATTACTTATTTCCATAAATCATACTCTACATTATTTTAAGTTTATATTCAAATAATATCCTTTATTTTGAAATTTTGTTCCATTTTTAGGAAAGAAAATGTTTTTGAAGAAGAAATAATATTTTCCTCGTGAATTAATATCAGATGTTTTATCAAAAATATGATCCATCTAAGATGAAATTATTTAAATAGGGTTATTTTTCTAACCATATAATTTTAATATTTGATTGTTTTTATGATGGAATGTTAACTATGAAATCCATTTGATTTATATTGATATTTATGGAATTATTTCCAAGAAACCCATTTTATTCCTGGGGTTATGCTATGATGAATGATTTATTTTTTGGGGGAACACATAAGAAAGAATTAATTATGAGATGGGAGGTACTGATATATCTATCCAATTCATTGGTTAAATATTTAAATCTCATCATACATTCATGGATAGATTGGGAAAATGATCTTGGTTCAGTAATATATTGTTGGGACAAGGATTTAACCAGGTTCAGTAATGGACATTGTCCACTATTATGATCTTGGGAATGATATTTGACTAAAATGAAATGATTTTCTGTGATTATGTGTACACAAAAAAATTTTAATTTATTAGGTTATGACATTTGGGATTATAGTCATTTATTCTTATGATGATTCATTATTTATTCCATCGAATAACATCACGATCATTCGTATATCGGATAATATTTTCTAATGTTATGTTCACATGTATTATGATTATGATTTGATTGATATCTCCCTATTTTACCCTTACTGAGAATCACATATTACCCATTAAAATGTTTCTTTTCCCCATGTCATTTAGAAGGGCATTGATTAAGATATGTCAAAAATGCGTCTAATTTTGATGAAATAAGTGGGAGAATGTGAAGATGTCTTGTGAACTAGTTGTCTATGTTTCCCATTTTTTAAAAACACTATATCTATATTGTCCAATTGTGGATTTGTTATATTTTTTAATTAATATTATTCAACATTATAGTTATATCATTTTATATAATATAAGGGGCATTAAATAAGTCTTCATTTTTTTGAATTTTTCTTAGATATAATTTTATTCTCTATCTTGGATTCAATGAAAAGTATTTTGGGGATATATTTATGATATATGATGCCAATAATGATTATATATGTATTTTGTGTTGTTTGGGAATGAGAGATAAAGAAATGTTTTGGATATTTATCTGTGTTCTATTAACGAATCAGAGTCTTCTTCATTTTCACTATAAGTCCCAATGTAGGTGAATTCATTATTGTCTCATATTATAATAACATGAAATATTTATTTTAAATCAATTTTATTTTTGAAAATTATTGATATTTTTTAAAAGTGTTAATGGAAACCCTATTTGGTGGCAATTAATATAATTGTAAAAATTTTGGTTTTGGTGGAAAAGTAAAAGTAGTGACATGATATTTAAATTATTATTTTAAAATGGTTTTTTATGATGCATGGAATTGTGATTTCAATAATATAATAGTTTTATTGAAATTAATAGATTTTATTGGGATGGAATTTGATAGGAATAATTTATAATGTTAAAAATGATTTATTAGTGAATTTATGATAAATTTGTTAAAGGCCTTAATCGCCTGTTACCATATTAGAATATTAAATTGAATATTTTTGGCGTTTGACACTACATTGTTGAATGATTATGAGGCCCTCAAAGTATCAGGTAATACTGAATTAAAATATGAAATATAATATATTTACCGTATACATTTTTCTAAAATAATTGAATAACTCCAAAAAGGTGTATCTTATGAGAAATATGAGACAACTGTTAAGTATGGAATTTGGGGTTTACCCTTGGTGTTTTATAACTTTCAAAGGATCCATAAATTTGGATGCCTCACTCATGAGATAAAGTTATTAAATAATATTCAATATATTATTTATTTAAAAAAATTAATTAACTCATAAATGTTGCATCGTATGTAAAATCCCAGACCACTAATTGGTTACAAATGATGGTTTTACCTAAGATGCGGTATAACATTTTTTAGCGTTGTGTGTTTGGACGTCTCGCTCAAAAAAATAATCATTTTTGTTTTAATTAATTAATTAGTACGATTTTTTATCATTAAAGCATTAATATGCTTCAAAACGCTCATATTTTGAGAATTTTGAGGCTACCGTTGTGTCTAGAATGTGGTTTTTATCATAGAAATAATATAATATTTATTCTCAACAGATATTGGATGTTTTTTAATTTTTATATTAAATAATTAATATTATTTAATAATTAAATCCTATTTTAATTATCAAATATGATTTACTTATCTTAATTCTCAAAATACACCAAACCTCCATTGATTATGGATCATGATTCTAAAAAAAAGATTTCAAGCATTTTTCATCTGTTTTAGATAGCTACACATTAAAAGGGTAAAACTAATGACTTTGCTGTAATTTTTAATTGGTATCATGTATTAAATTGGTTGTTTTCATTCTACCTAAGGTTTACACATTTTGGGATTTTAAAGTGTCCAAACCAATCCATTATTCATTGTCGATTCTTCCATCGAGGATTACAAATTTTGTCATACGCTTTTTTTTTGCATTGGTGTGATAGATCCTAGCTATTTTCTGATCCATGTGTGGCATGTTTCTTCCCATCTTCATTGTACATTGCATTTCCTTATTAAATTACCAGTTTTCTCATTTATCTTTTTCTATTTTTAATTTATTCATTCATCCCAAAATGTTTCATAAAATATTAAACAAAATTTTAAAGAGTAATATTCTAAAAAATGAAATTTACTGGATCTTCAAATTTAATCCATGTGTCTATTCGATTGATAATTTTCAGAATTTGCAAAATAATGATTACATGGGTAATTTTCTACGATATTAAAATATATAAAAGAATTGTGATACAATAAACAATGTTCTTTTATAAAATAGATATTGTTAATAATTATCAAATAATAATTGCAGTAACTTATAAAATAATAATATAAGTTGAATTATTGAGGACAATTTTTTAACTATTTACTCTAAGGATAATCACATTGTTTTTTCGAGATATAATTCATAAAATTTTTAAACAACAATTGATCTGAATTATCTAAAACCAATGGTTTATATTTATCAAAAAAAATATTTAATGAATAATTTCTTTAAATTGTCATATGTTAATTATTTGGATTACCAAAAGATATTGAATTATTAATATATATATATATATATATATATTTAAACAGACTAGTGATATTTTATTAAATTTATCTACTGTCATTTATTTTGATTATAAAAATATACATATATATATTTAGATATATATTTTTTATAAATGCTTTTGAAGTTTATGATATTTGTATTAAATATAAAATTATCAACCTGTATTTTTTAAAACTATTGAAGGATAATGTCAAACACTTTCATTGACATAAAACGATAATCCATAGATTGTCCAGGAGAGAGAAAATGTATTCACTTTCAGTATTTTATTTCCTTTAGAAATAAAATAGGGGAAATAATTATCAAACGTTGTTTATATTTATTTGTATGGATATTTATTGTGATTTTATACATTAACAAAAAATGATAATATATATATTATGGAGGGGACATAAAATGTAATGGCATTTAATTTATTTTCTATTGAAAAATAAAAGATGATTTGTTTATTGAAAACCTTGATGAACGTCGAGCAATGGTGTTTTGATGCTTACTATGATAAGGTTGTGAGGTGGTGTATTAAAATAGACATGGTGGCTAATCTTTAGAGTTGAAATTGGAGTCCTAGAGGTATGTGATTCCATTCTGATTAGTTGAATTGATTATCCCTGTATTGCTCAATTTATTTCAACTGTTTATTTAAATTCAGTTCCTTAGATTTTCCTTTAATTAAATTAATAAAAACTCGATTCCAATGAATCGAGATATTAGAAATGGTTTTGTCATAGATATTTGGAAAATAACCAATTCCATTGAATTGGGTGTGTTTATGGGAATTTGATGATTTAAATTTTTTAATTAAAATTTAGGATTCGATGGAAATTATTTCAATTACGTATTTAAATTTAATTGAAGATATAAATTATGTAATGATGTAATTGGTTTTAAATGGATTTAAAATAGGTAAAAATGACTTAATATGATTTGATAAATATCCAGTGGTTTTATCTTGTAAAAAATGCATGCTTTGGAATGAAGCCTATTTTGGTTATAAATAGAACGAAATAGGCACTTTTTGAATTGGAAGAATGAGATTGATCTTATTTTTAGAAGTATTAAAATAGTTCATGTATCATTTAAGAGTGAGTTAAACTCTTAATTAGTTATAGAGTTATTTTGATTCACTAAATCCTACAACAACATTCTAAAGAATACTTATTTTGGGTTATATCCCCAACAGGTTAGTGATGAGTATCATTTGGCCAGTTTTATAGGGACACATTTTTATGTGTTCACATTAAGAGTATGGAATCCTATAGCTAGTAAATATTATCTTAAATTTTTCAATATGAATATTTCCCCTTTTTTATTTATATTTGAGATATAAAAGTATGAATATGCATTGGAAATAATTAAATTTTTTAATTTATATTTTTTAATTGATGAAAATGATTTCAATTTTGCTGTTAAATTTAATTGTGGAAATAAATTTTGTAATGGTGGAATTGGGATTGAATTGATTTTAAATTCTGAAATTACATCAAATTTTCTTTATAGAAACCCAGTGGTTTTATCTAGTAAAAAGTATTTTTTTAATATAACTGGTTTCTTTTTAAAATAGAACGAAATTTGTACTTTTGAAATTGAAGAATAGGATTGATAGTATATATATGTTTTCTTAAAATAGTTAACCCTGTCATGTGAGATCACATGAATGCCTTAGGTAGTTAGTGAGTTATTTGGAAAACCTCTACTCTAGGACAATGTTCTAAAGAATACTTGTAGTGGGTAACATCGCATATGGGTTGGAGATGAGTCTCCTTTGGCCAGTGTCATAGGGATGTGTGTATATATATATTGATGAGTTTACATAGATTTTGCAGAATAGAATAGGTGGTTAATAATATCATATATTATTATATATGACCATGTTTCTCCCTTGTTTATTTATATTTTAGATATACATGTATGAAAATTATTTTGAACTCTTTTACATGCCTCCTGATTTTACATGAACATTTTTATGTAACTATTTTATATAAGATATTGTGTTAGATGTATTCTATTATTTTGTAATGTCTTGGCATACATTATTTATTCATCATTGGAACTGTATTGCATGATTTGTTTAAATATTCTGTAAAATTTAAAACATGATTATATTTAAAATGTATATCAGTATATGGTTAATCAAATTTTGGAATCTATTATATAATATGTGGTGAGAACCTACTAGTAATATTATCTTAAACACAAATTTTTCCTTCAAGTGTTTGTAGAAATTATCCTCCTATGTCTGAGCAAGAGGAAAGGATATGTTGGAGTCGGATCCTGCTGTTGATTATTGGGATTAGTGAGTTGTGTTTCTTAAAACAAGGGGTTGTTTCCCCTATTTTGGTACATTGGTTGTAGAGAATTGGGTATGTTTATTCCTTGTTGATGTCTGGTATATTACTGTTAGTGGATTTTCGTATGTTATTCGGATTTCTTGTTTCTTTTTCTCCACACTGTTGGTGGAAAAAAATCATTCCCACATGCATGTTGTGTGATGCCATGTGCTAGTCGTCGACCTGTAGAGATCGGGAATTCCCTTTGGGATATGTCAAGGTCTTCTCAGTTATCAGGTTACTAGGGTACCCATGCTTGTTCATGAAATGAATAAATCTCTCTAGAGAAACAATATTTTCATACAAAAATATTAATTATTATTATTTGAATTTTAAATAAATATCATTACGATCTAGTCAAAAATAATAAATGATTATTATAATAGTAATCTAAGATTCATTACAATTTCAAAAATATAATTTCCATAATATCTCTCTCATAGATTATCAAAACTATAACCATTTTTATGAAGTATAATTATAGAACACATTGTTCAAATCCTAACATATTATAGATCATTGTACAAATTAATTTCACATTTCTTGGAAGTTTATAAGAAATAAGTCATAGTGAAATAAAATAGTACGATCCATGAGAGAAATAAAATATAATAAGATATTAGATTGTGTAATACAATAAAAAATATATAATTAAATCCTTATTCAATGATAACATAGATTACAATAATTGAGTATTTTTTTCAATCCACATTTCATCACATCATTAGAAATGATTGACTCAAATGATTAACATAATAGATAGAGAGCCATAATGAATTGTGTTCAATCCCCATTCAAGTATATATAATCCCATGAGATATCTAAATTTACCCAATTCATAAGAGGGATATATAATTCTAGTCATACTTATTACATAATTGTATTACATTCACAATTATTCCATGATATTATAAATATTTCATCATATAGCATAACCCTTGGATAAGAAACATATTTCATAAACTTGACAACGTTTCTTGATAAAATATTCATATAATGATAAATGGGTATCTTAAATATCTCATCATTTTTATAAAAACATATAGACAATGAATATGGAACGCATAATTGGATCATTTACACTACAAAGAATATGTATCTTCAAAAAATTTTATTGTAGGGAAAAAATATTTACATGATCTCTTGAATATTTCATGAGTAAAATGCCAATTCATTTTGTAATTCACATATTGAAACTTGAAATATATTAATAATATTATGGAAAGTAATTCTTTAAAAAAATAACAATGGAAAATTGAAAATAAATCTACAAATAATTGAGATACAATGATGGTGGATATTCAATTATTGTATAATATGACAAAAGAAAAATATCTTATCTCATTTTTCTAAATTAAACAATAAATCCTTCAAAAAATGACAATAATATTATTTTTTATCATTTATATCTATTCATCAATGGGTAAATTTTTTTACGAAATCATTTAATAATTGTGAAAAAAAATTTAAATCATTATAACAATGATAAGGATATGGATGAAAAATAATTTCTTTAAAAATTTTTGTAATGACCAAAAATTATAATGAAAAACAATTATATTAAAAATTATGCATCACGTGCCACACCTAGAACATTAGTGAATTTAATATCATTATAATTTAAAATATAATTAATTTTTAAAATAAAATAAATATATTATATATATTAAAATGTATAAGATATTTAGTTTTTGAGTATCACATAAAAAAATAAGTTTATTTGATGACTTTCATTACATGCTAGAGATAGTTTTTCTGAACAACAACAATGAATTAAATTGTCATTATTTAATATAATATCATATAACAAAGACATTAAATTTTAAGATCGATATAGTATAAATTAACTAATATTAATATACAATATATATTTCTAATAATTTTTTTACATTCAAACAATATAAATTATAGTCATACGATTAGAGGAAAAAAAATATTATTCTTGAAATCATATATTTTTCTAATGGAAATTTTACCATCTTTTAATTGGTAAAGTATATTAAATATATTTTTTGGAAGATATATATATATATATAATTCTTAATTAAAAACATTAGAATTGCGTTAGGGTGTTTTTTTATTTTTCTAAATTTATTCATTTTCGGTTCTATATATAAATATACTGAATTTTAATTAAAAACTTCATTCACATCAAATTTTTTTATTAGGGTAAAATTTAATTATAATTGGTTTTAAAGTAAATTTAAATCAATTTTAATTCAATCGATCCAGTGTATGTAAAGTATCGGAAATTCCATGTGATATTTTTTTAATAAATTGGAATTTTACGAGTCCGCGAAAATTTTCAATACTTGAGTCCAAGGCCCAGAGTACCTAAAATGAATTTTTGAACATTTTTTGGGTACGTTCAGTAAACATGTGAGCTGGGTTTTTCTAACTTTTGAATCAGTGCTCGAAATTAAATTCTTTGGGAATCGTTGAACTCGCAGCACATGTATTCTCTTAAAAAGACTTTTACCTCGACAACTAATGGTCAAGGGTGAAAGTTAGTCTTTGGGTTTTTTGAGTAAGAATAAAATAAAAATAAAAGTGTGTGACATTTTTATTTTTTATTTACAACACCCATGTATGTGTTGGGAGGTGGGGACCACCAGAACTAAACCTCCATGAGGAAGTTCATAAGTGGGGACCAGCAGACCTTAACCTCCCATGAGAGGTTATGGTTATAAGGACCACTCAAACCTAAACTCCCATGAGAGTTTATAGTGGTGGGGACCACTTGAGGCCTAACCCTGTTGAAATCCACTCATTATGGGGAAAACCCTCTCAACCCCCTCATTAATGTGGAGGATCCTCTTGAATTCCTCCACATTAATTATGCCAATGCACTTACCTTTAATATGCCATCCTAATTAATTGATTACGTTATTTTTAATTAGTGAAAACAAACTAAATAGAACTAAATATATTATCCTTGGAATCTTTTGTGGAATTTTGATGAAGGAGATCTAGGGATAAGGCTCTTCATCAAAGAAAGTGTTCTTCCATGAAGAACGCTCCACCGAAGAAGAACGTTGACCCCCTTCGACCTTCTTCCTCGGGACTTCTTCCGACATGCGACGTCCTCATCTACAGCGAATCGATGATCATACAACCTTCATGCACCAACGTCATCAAGAGAATGAGGTAGGGGTTATTTATATTTGATTATCACTTCCCATGTTATCCCCTTCTAATTATTTTGCGGGTTTGGGAATAGAGATTGATGTGGGTTGTGGGAAATGATGCTTAAACAATATCTACCATTCACGTTCATGCTTCGTTCTTAGTGAACAATTCTCTACCACTCTAAACGCGGAGGGTGAAATCCAAATGAACATGACCCATCCCCTCTGTCGTTCATCTATGATGTACTCTTCGTAATAGAGGAAGGTGACGAAGGTGATGAAGGTAACATCATATCCACCCGCGTTCTCCGCGACCCACGCCGCCCCTGCAGTGCTCCAGCCTCCCGGATGAACCGGCCACATGCCCCGGCTCTACACCCCGTTTGTGCCACTCACAGCCCTCAACCCTCCTGGCCGAACGGGCCATGTGCCCTGGCTTTAAGCCCCGGCCATGCCGCCCCATGACGCCCGACCACCAGGCTGAACCGTCCTCATGCCCTTATGTCCCTTCGGCCTCCCGGCCGAACCGGACACACGCCCCGGCTCTGCACCCTAGCCGCGACGTGCCCCCATGGTTCTCCAACCTCCCATCCAAACTGGCCACGCGCCCCCGCGGCGCAGCTGCCTCCCAACCGAACTGGCCTCACACCGCCGCGGTGCTCTAGACTTCTGGCCGAACTGGACCTCGTCCCCAGGGCACACCGGCCTCCCGGTCGCACCGGCCTTGTGGCCCCATTGCACTCCGGATTTCTGGCCGAATCGGCCCGACGCCCCAGCGGCCCTCCAGCCTCCAGCCCGAACCGGCCCCTCACCCCAGCTGAACATCCCTCGCTGCGGCACTCTGAGCCGCCCCGGCTCATGCCGACCACCGACCCTCTGAGCCTCCCAGACCGCGCTACCTGCTAGCCGTCCGAACGGCCCTGTCCGAGCCACCCCGCTTTCTCGTGCCCTAGCGGTAACTTATAGTCGAGCTACTCCGCGACCATGTGCCCCCGCTGCCATATGCGGACCTCCGTGGCCCCTCGTGGCCTGTCGGGCAGTACTCAACCGGCTGGACCGACCCAACGGGCCGGCCCGCACCGCGGGCGAGGCCAGAACCCCTGATTTGGGCCAGGTTGGTCCGACCAGGTCAGACCAGACCTAGGCCCACAACAACCGATTTACCTTCTTTTGGAAATAACATTGGCACCGGACATCCGTTTCACAAACCCTCAGTGGAACTATAAATCTAGGAGCGAGATGGCCCCTTTGAGTGATACCCCACTGAGTTTTTGATTCAGATGGGGAATAGTCAGGTTGGATCGAGCACGAATCCAATCAGGCCTTGTGGACAAAAAGGCTAATAACTCACATATTGAGCGTCTGATTGACGCGCAGTCTATTACATTGATGTAGACGCCGAAAAGCTCTTAAGAGATGAAGAACATGGATGTGCGACAAAGCGATACCATATTTGGAACTGTTTACCCTTTCCGGGGGGCGCGGAGGGTTGGAGCGAAAAAAAATACTAAGGTACAGGAATAAAATAATTCCCACAAGAAAAACTCTGGGATTCGTGAGTGTTTTTCGCGTGGGTGTGGAAATTTTTGCGCCACCACCCCGCATGGTTGAGTTTCATTTTTTCGACGCCGGGTGCGCAATATTTCATGCCGGCTTGTTTGTCATGTGGACTGATGATCCTAGGAGCCTATAAATAGAAGGCCACCACTTCGACTTCCCCCCAAAGAATTTGAAATGTCTCCCCGATGCAAAATTCATCTCCCTTACACGCAAAGATATGGCTCTCAGGTACTAATTTTTTCGCGCCATGTCACCAGGGGGTTCGCCTTTGCACGAGACCCCTCAGGCTTGATCCTCTTCAAAATCACATTATCACCCTTCCCCCTACGCACAATTCCTACCAATTGCGCACAGTCAGTTATTCGGCGTGCAATTCATTTTGTGCGCTGAAAAAATCCTTTTCATGCGCGCAATTTCTTTTTCCCGATGCCCCTGGCCTTTTTCGCGCCCAGTGTTCAATTGTGCGTCATTCTGGCCTTTTTTTATGCAATAACCCCTTTTTCGTGCGAGCCTCCCTCCTTGTGTGCCCGTGATGTCACTCTTTTGAGCATCATTTTCATGCACCTCCCGCTCCCAAGGCACCTTCATCATATACTCATTTCCAATGCAACCACCTAGGTTCGCACAAAGTGATTTCAAAGTCCCCTAGACGATATCGTCCATTGAATTTCATTCCCTCATGCTTCATCTCATATGCACACTAATGGATATTTCTTCTTATTATAGACACACTAATGTTTACCTCTGATGGATCACTCCATGACACCCCCTAGCCATGGTGTTGTCCATGCTTTTCATTCCACAAGGAATAGAGGGTTCCAGTTATGTAAGTCCTAGGGGTGGAGAGTGAACCCACCTCGTCTGGGCTACAGGATGTTAAATTGCCAAGAACTCTCTTCCTCCGCACATGAAGTTAAACTGTGACCAAGTGACACATGTCAGACACGGGGTTTCCCAACCTTGGACATTCTGCATGCCCGCTGGTCTCCACTGAAGTGAGATAATTCCTCAAATGGAATGAGATCCTCTTTATCAGAGTGGAGTTTATCCATGGGGAAATGGCAACCACTCTGGTCTAAGCCCCTAGCCTTCCTTGCATGAGGTAGAATCTCTGCTCCTCCTCTATTCATGGGTGCCAAGTCCTTCTCCCATTGGGCTTTGTCGCCACCGGGCCTCCATCCAAGAGTACGTCCCAACCTCTTAGGGGTACTAACCATTCATAAGCACATTTTTTCTCTTTGGGAATCTTCCTTACGTAATCCCCATTCACCACCCTCCATGGTCTAACCTTTCGTGATGTGATCATTGGGTCCTTATTGTCTCTTGTTTCTCATATAGGGCATGACTCACATGGGCTTAGAGCAAGCACCGACCATGACATACACATGGGAAGAATAGAGTGTAAGCCCCAAACCCATTCCACTTGAGCTACGTAGTCTTTGATCATTTCCAAGGTATGTTATGTAGGAAGCCTCCATGTGGTTCAAGCCCACCATTCACCCAGTCGTTCTGACCCCCTTCGCATTGGTTCACCAACATCTTTGGAAGCCTAGTGTGTAAGCCCCACACCCGTACCTGAAATACATGGTTTCTGATCCTTCCTAAGGTATGGTACATAGGAAGCCTCCCTGAGGCTCAAGCCCAACAACCATTGGACCCCAGTTCCTCCTTCACTTCGGTTCATTGACCCCCATGAACTTCGTGGTCCTTGATCATTACCAAGGCAGGGTTTGTAGGAAGCCTCCCTCAGTTTCAAGCCCACCATTCACCCAGTCGTTCCGACCCCCTTTGCATCGGTTCACCAACACCTTGGGCAGCCTAGAGTGTAATCCCCACACCCATACCTATGATAAGAGTTCATTGATCATTTCCAAGGCAGGGTACATAGGAAGCCTCCCTAAGGATCAATCCCAACACTCAGTAGTTCTGACCCCCTTTCACGTTGGTTCACCCCTATCGTACATGACGTTAAACTGTGGGTCCCATCCAAAAGTAAGTTGTTGTCACCTCCATTCATCGGTAAGCCAGTTTCACTCCATCTAGCGGTAAGCTGTTGAAAACCCCAATTAGTGGTAATTCATTGACATCACTATTCATTGGTAAGGCCCTGACATCCTGAAACAGTGGTAAGTCGTTGTGACTTAATCTAGCTGTAAGACATTGAAAAACCCAATTATCAGTAAGCAATTTCAATCACTATTTAGCGGTAAGCCTCTGACATCCTGAACCAATGGTAAGCCATTGTGACCTAATCCATCGATAAGCCATTGAAAACCCCAATCGACGGCAAGCTTCCACCAGATAAAATTTGTGGACTTTGATTCCATGCCACGGGGATACGTAGGAAGCCTCTTTGATTCTTGAACCCAAAATCATCAGCATCCTTATGATGGTTCTACCCCATTCACCATCTGAGTCATTGAAATTTCCATCATCCATCTTGATTCTTACCCGGGCCGCCACATCCTGGTGGGATCATGCCACCCCATTACTCATTCCATTCAACAACATTCGAGATTCCAACCACACTTTGACCCCAACATCAGTGTTCCCTCCAGGGGGTTCCTCCATCTAATCCACTCTAGTCAGTGTTCTGATTAGTTTGATCCATCTTCACTGGATGTTAAACTTGCAGAATACCCCGTGTTAAACATGGGAATTTGAGGAACACCTCAGACACATTCCCATGACATATGATTCCTCGTGTTCTATGTGGTATTTATCAGGCTTCCGCACCCTCGAGTGTCCCAATAATAAGGGACAGAAGACAGACACAAAATTCCCCCAGTGTCCAGAAACACCAGTGAAGCCCAACGTGACTACTCCCCTGACTGAAGGTTTCTACCTTGAACGGACCCCTTGGAATGTCCCTATAGAAGCAGTGTAATTAACTAGTGTCCATTGGTCTGTGTCTCTAGGAATAGTTTCACGAACAATATATTAAATCTATGAGGGAGACCCTGACTAGGTGACTAGTTCCGTGGAGGAATCCACGGAAGGAAGAACTGACATCCCATTATCCCTTTTCAGTCAAGAAAAAAATGTCCCTGAATAAGAGAATGATTCTACCCGCCTTTGGAAAGAGGGAATGGAGGGTAGGAAAGTTGTTCCTTTCATTCTCCAGCTGATGGACGTGCACACCTTGGCGAAAGTGTCAGAAACAGAAATGGCGAACCTGATGAGAATATATTCTCCTCAGTATGGAGATTAGTAGTGCTTGAGGAATCGATGGATTGACATGTCATCAGATCCAGTTATCTGGCACTGAGTGCCGCCAAGAAAATAGAGGGCCTAGCGTGAAAATCACTAGTAGTTGGGGTAGTAGAATTTTGGACATCCCATTCTGTGACGTTGTCATAATGGATCCTTTTTACTGGTCATAGAAGACAGGATGGCTTTGGGGCATTGGTCGTTGACTCCTTTTTCTTTCAGCACTGATGAGTTAATATCCCTACTTCTCAGAAATCATGTTTCTTCTCCAGTGATGCGATCACTGCTTCCCCATCGACGTAGGTCCAAGGGAAGAACCAACACACCCATTCCACTTGGCTTTACCTCTACTAAAACAATCTCTACATCTACGACCATGGGGCACCCACGCCCCCTCTCCCTATATGAGGTCATTCAAATGAGGGTAATCAACGACCTCATTCTGCGTTATGAGGGGGAGGGAATAATGCCAACCCGGGATATGGCCCACCTAGATTTGGAGGCTTCTGCGCCGCCTCGTCAACGCTACCCCTGAGGGCCACACAGGTAGCCATCGCTCCCCACCCCGACATACATACATTTCAGAAGCCTATCCCCAAAGATCTTTGATGACTATATGCCTTGTGCTGATGAGGTAGGTGATGTCCAGCCCAGCCCGATCAGAGTCCCCTTCTAGAGGCTCCCAGCGTGGACTCCCATCCTGTCGTGCCATCGCCGCCGCCCGGTCTTACTGGAAGAGGATCAGGTAAGCTACGTACCAGAACCACCGACCCCGGTTTTCCCGAACCGATGCCAACGTCAGGCGCAAGCTAAGGAGGACACCCACCATGGGGCGTCAACATCGATGGCTAGTGTGGCCCGAGCCACCGCTGATGCATATCATTAGTTATCTGCATACATTGATCATGGGGAACTTATATCCTCGACAAGGATCGAGGCCCCAACCACCCCACGGGCAGGCAGAGTCGACAATTGTGGTCGTTGGCCCAACCAGTAGCCATCGCGAACCAACTCGCAGCGATGTCACCCAGTACGAAGGTCTTCCCCGTACTACTACCATAGAAAGCACAGGCCTTCCTAGCTTCAAGGCCTAGAATGGAGGTATTCTATGTGAGACCCTCAATTTTAATGAAGGTCTTCCCAATGGATGTGATACTCGGCACGGAAGCCTCTCCCATGCACATTACACTGGGTATGAATTCATTACTCCTGTCCCCGACCACCGGAATTGTGACATTGCACATCCGGTCTCTCTTCTACATGGGGATATTCCCAATGTCCTCTTAGCAGCCGGTGAAGGTCCTCCTCACGTCTGAAACCAGAGGGGTGAGGGCCAGCCTCTCTCCACCCACACCCATCACAGAGGTCATGCCCGTGTTTAGCTAGACTAGTACAAGGACCCTCCTTGTACTGAGGTCGCCCGAAAAAACAAGTGTGAAGGCCCACCCCATGCTTCTTCTAGTTCTAGAGGAGGTATTTACCACTCTAGTTCTACCTAAGGAGATCCTCACATGCCCCTTTTTACATTTTTCTTAGTTCTCTTTGCACCCCGTCTTTCTCGGGTGGAAACCATCTTCGCCACACAAATAGTGCGGTTGAAAGACCCCATGTTAGAAATCTTCCATGTCCCGAGGAGCCACCCAAGGGGAGGAAGACGGTCCATCGCCTTCATTAGAAAAATCTTGGGAAGGCCCAAATGGAGATCAGACTAGTCCGCTTCTCAGACTCTGACGCGGAGTACGACTCAACATGGGAGCCCTCATCTCACTCATACAAGTCAAGGGACGGGGTAGGGATGAGGCGCATCATCCTGGTGCTCCCAGAATGTGAGTCCATAAGATTCCCGCCTCCCTCTTCAGGTATATTCTGGAGGATGAAAATTCATCAACCCCCTAGGTCACAGTTGTGCAATCACCACCGTCATCACCGGAATCTCTCTCTACATCGACAAGAGATCACAAAGAACTATTCTGGGGCCAATGGTAGGTGAGCAGCAGCACGACCCATTTCCATTAGCCCTAGACCTTGAGCCAGGAATGGAGTCCTTCATCCCTTCCTTCCGCAACGTAGTGGCCAGGCCACCACACTCTTTGGCAGACATCCTGACATTCAGTAGCTAGTCAGCCCGTTCGCCATACACTCCACTGGCTAGCATGCCGTCCCAGCGGTCTGCCTCAGTACCGCTACCAGTTCCTCATCCACCCCCAGTTGAAAAGTGGGGAAATAAAGGGCCAGACACTGAATCTAATCCATGGAGTATATGGAACATCCTTAAAGTGGACCACTTCCCTAAAAATTTCTAGCCCGTGGCAGCGCCAAATTTCTTCATACCGGAATCCCTCACCCCAGAGGAAGATGAGTGTTTCTGCCACACCCTCTTGGAGATGCATCTTAGCCTCCTTCATCAGCAGGTGGATTATCCAAGGAGCCAAGAACATTTTGAGCACATTGGCGAGTAGTGTCGTCTAGTTGATCTTGCAGTGATCCCTATATCCCAACGCCCAGATTCACCAGGCTTCTGCAAGGCCCTCCAACGACAATGCATTAATAGTTTCAAGGTACTCCGCAAAATTATCAGGGAGGATACACCCCACGTGAAAATCCATGGTGGGGGTAGTATGTTGTTCTCCACTTCCGTCCTATCGGGTGATGGCCAGCTCGCTTGGTGACATCGAAGACATGCCCCCAGGATGGGTCACGGTCAACATGGCTAACCTGGTGTATGTGGAGAATGAGTTAGATCTTCACAATAGAGACATACCCCCCGAGGGCATCCCACCACTATTAGACCCATTGGGAGGGATCACTCATTAGTAAAAGAACCTACTTGGTCTCCCTACACCCACCGAGGCACAGGTACTCAGTAGGAATTATGGTAATAGAAAAGAGCATGTTGGAGCTGCCAAGCTCTTTGACCTGTCCACCTCAGTTCCCAAGATGGAGGAGGACCCTGAGGATGTCGCATTGTGCTAACAACTTGTTGAGTATAAGAGGTTGGTAAATGACCTCCTGGATAAACGCACTGTAGAGCGATGGCCCGACGACCGAAATCCTAGGCCAGCACATCAGGGGAAGGAACAGCTTCCCCTTATCGAGTTGCCCCCAGGAAACTCTGATCATACTGCTTCCTTGGGAAGGGCTGAAGACGAATCTCATGGCAATAGGGCGCGATATGTCTCACCGAACACTCTGAATGGTGCGATAATCCAAGGAACCCAGCATGGGTTCCCCCAGCTGCCCCACAGGCCGCCCCACCAGCCGATGAGCCGCCATACCGTGTTGAATAACCAACCAACGCGCTTCTAGTTAGATATCCCCATCAAAACATATACCCCAGCCCATATGATCCTATAGTAGTGCTCATAACCTGCCTTGAGGAATGGGAAACATGGCAGGTGGTAATCCTACCTGATGGTAAGCCATACCCGGCATGGGTGGATGATATGATGGCACCTCTGGGTTTCGAAAATCCAAACTTCTCTCCTTTAACAGGATAGGGGACCCACCTCATCAAGTTACCCATATCAACTCAAGGTGTGTGCCCATGTTAAGGAATCCAATGTAGCTTGAGGCTGCCAAGATCCACTATTTTGTTCAGACATTGGAGGGGTCGGCGTTCGTATGGTATAACCAACACCCCATCGGATCTGTGACCAGCTGGGAGGACCTTCACTGGAAATTCCCCTATCAGTTCAGTTCCACTACCAAGAAAACATGTATCACAGACATTTTCAAGTGAAAACAATGGCCTGATTAGCGAGTCGGGGACTTTATCGCCCGGTGGAAGGGGCTCACATACTACCTTGACATGCCACTAACTCAGGATTATTTACTAACGATGTGCGTAGGAAATGTCAAGACAGAGCTGGTTCCTTCTCTAAACACCCAGAACTACCCTGGAGAATTACGATACTTCATTGTTAAGTCCCAGATCCTATAGGAAGTCCTACAATAGGCCGACCAGGAACGCCCATTTCCCCCTGTAATTCTAGCAAGGACGGGTTCCAAAGCCGAGCCCGTCGTGGTGTCCCAAATAGAAGCCCCTGGGAAACTAGAATTTCTACTAGTGGCACCAGCCCCACATCCATGTAGAGTCCCTCCACCTCAGGCGCAGCCTCCAGCTCAGCAACGTCTACCCCAAAATTAGCAGGTGCTTATGCAGAATGCAACGCCACCGCCCAGGCGGGACAATTAGGGTCTGCCTCCTCGAAAAGCTCCCCCAGATCCTCATCAGGGTCAGGCTCCAGGGACCCCCTTCTCAGACATGAAAAACCAGACCTACTCCTTCAACAAGAATCATGTCACTAGTTACTTCTGTTGCACTTTAAAGTAAGGTATTTTACGCTTGCCTGGGTGCAGAAGGCCAGAAGATCCAAACCTCACTGATCGCCCCAACTACTGCCTCTATCATCGGACTATGGGGAACATACTCTAGAACTGCTATGTGTTTTAATACTGGAATCAAGACCAGGTCAATAACAACATAGTTAGGCTAGGCCTGAGACCGACACAAGTGGCGGGTTTCTTCGTAAGGTCGGATGGAAAAAGCGATAGCGAGGGTGAGTGGAAGTAGGGTTCTTACCGCTAGTCGCAAAAATATGATGACTAGATGGATCGAAAAATGGTTTCTCATGCCCATGGTATCATTAGTGCAGTATTGAATCAGTCGGAACCTTCAGAGGCTACATCAACCGCTTATGTGTCATCATCCCAACAAACCTCTTCCCAGAAAAACAAGTATCGGTGGTGTAAGGGGAAGCAACCCGCCCCGCCAATTCCCTCGTCGTCTCGCACACTCTGCGACTTCATTCCCCCTGAGATGGGGATTCCTCCACGAATCCACCCAGTAGAGGATGACTTTTCAAGTGATAGTTAAGGGTACACTTCGGTTAATACCGTGGAGTTGTTAAACCCCTACATGTCTCCCGACGACAGGGAGCGCCAGGTGAACATCCCCAACATCCCCAGCTGACGCCAGCATCGGTGGAGCTGCAGCTACATGGGTCGTCGAGGCACATCAGTTGGCACCTCTAGACAGGTTGTGCATGCCACTGAGACCAGACAGTAAGCCTAGCACAGAAATCAACATGCAGAACCTCTTCATCGGGTGTCGTCAGACCCACCTCCACCACCGTTTTTGCGATTAGATCAGGCAGAGCTACCTCAACCACGTTGCGACCAGCCTCGCCATAGTACAGGCCAGTCTCAATAATCATACCCTCTTCCTGTAGCTACTTTGCAGGCTTTGATTAGTGAGAATCGGGATATCACTACCACAAAACTGGGCAAGGCCAGCACCACCCCTTTAGCAGCGCTAACGAAAAAGCGCTGATAAGGGGGGGGGGCTTTATCAGCGCTAAAAAAAGCGCTGATAAAAGGACCCCGTTATCAGCGCTTTTTTTAGCGCTGATAAAGGCCCCCCTTTATCAGCGCTTTTTTTAGCACTGATAAAGGGACCCCCTTTATCAGTGCTTGTTTAGTAGCGCTGATAAAGGGGGGGCCTTTATCCGCAATTTTTTTAAAAGTGCTGATAAAGGCTCGACTTCAAAAAAAAATAAAAAATATATTAATATATAAATATAGTTATATAGTTATATTGATATAAATATAATATATAATTTTTAAATATATTTTAGATAAGTATAAATGTACATTTACACTTAATATACATAATATATAAGATATTTAGTGAAAATGGATTCTTAAAAAATTTAAAAAATATTTTTAATTTATAATTTGATATTTATTATGGAGTAATAGTAATTTAATAACAATTTGAATAATAAAAAAATTAAAAAAAAATTAAAAAAAGATCCAAAATATGTTGAAAACGCAACTCAAACTTCAAACGGCCATAACTTTTGATCCGGGTGTCCGTCTGAGCTCTACCACATATCAAATCGAATCCTGCGACGATCTCTACGTTTCTATGACTGAGGGGCCACCCTAGTCAAGTGTTTTTCGAGGCCAAAAGAGACCCAGAAGGCCTCCAAAACTGAGTTTTTTGTCGGGGGACTCAGATTTTTTAACATTTTGTGAATTTTCAACCTCGTTTAAGGAGGTATTATTGGATTTTTTTAGTGGGGACTAAATTTATTCCAAGGTATTACATTCATATTTGTATTATTTCTTTGAAATTTCATCATTTTTTATAATTCACTGCTATTTATAATCAAATATATAACTATATGTAAATATTTTTTATATATTAACACCTAAAAATAAAATTTTTTAATTAAATAATTAAACATATTTACATAAAAAATATATTAGATTTATATAAATAATAAATAATATCCATTTTATTTAAAATACCAATATATGAATATTTATATATCTACAATATATTAATATAACTATACATATATTAATATAACTATATATATATATTAATATAACTATATGTATATATTAATATAACTATATATATATTAATATAAATATATATATATTAATATAACTATATATATTAATATAAATATATATTACTATATGAATAAATCTAACTAAATATATATATATATAAATAAATAGATATATCATGAATAAGAGAACAAATCAATATAGGGTAGTGGAAAAGGCTTTAGGTGCGCAGGGGGGAGGTCTTGAGATCAAATCTGGGTGGAGGCACGGGTGCGCGTGCAAGGTTGATTTAAAGGGCTAGCACTGATAAAGGGTGTAGGAGGTGCGGGCGGGTGCTGGAGGTGCGGGAAAGAGGTGATAAAGGGGGGCTCACGCACTGTAAAAAGCCCCCTGAGATTGGAAGTATTTTTTTTATTTTTTTTATTTTTAATTTTTTTGATATTTTTTTTTAATTTTTTTTATTTTTATCAGCGTTCAAAAAAGCCCTGATAAAATTTGTCTTTTATCAGCTCTAAAAAGTAAGCACTGATAAAAGACCCTTTTATTAGCGCTTCGTTTTAGCGCTGATAAAAGACCCCTTTTATCAGCGCTTTTGTTTAGCACTGATAAAAGGGGTCTTTATCAGCGCTTTTTGGAGCACTGATAAAGGGGACCCCCCCCCCCCTTATCTCCACTGGCTTTATTGGCTCTTTTCTAGCCCTGATAAAGGCCATTTTTTAGCGCTGATAAAAGCCGTATTTGTAGTAGTGTATGCCAAGCACCAGCCAACCGTCGGCCCAGCCTACAGGACCCTCCATGCCTCCCATCACAGAGCGGCCTCCAACAAGAAGAATCTTGTTCCTGGCATAGAAAATTGATGTTATAAAGCACCTTTCTAGCATCCTAGTAAGTCTTTCCATCCTCGAGGCCCTTCTCTTGACGTCAGATATGCACGAGGACCTCGCTGAGGCTTTAAGAATCCCCCTCTAGTTTGAGACAGAGGTAGCAGCTGTAGAAGTGTTTCATGTTGAATTGGTTGAGAATTACGAATTTCAGGCCATAATTACATTCTCTAGAGATGATTAAGGCTCTCCCATACAGGTGCACATCCACACACTTTACATCACCGACCAATTTAACGGCATGGAGTTTTGCCGTTGTCTTGTTGACACTGGCTCTGGGATTAACCTTATCCCAACGTGGACACTGTAGAAGCTGGGGTTATCTGAAGATGACATGACTCCCTCTGATTTAAGAATCCATGGATACAAAAGGATAGATTAGACCCCAGTCGGTATGATCCGTTTGAAGACCCAATTCGATGGCCTTGTTGCCAGCACCAAGTTTATGGTTGTCTCCCATGACACTGCGTACAATTAATTGATGGTAAGACCATGGCTCCAACTACATGTGGTGGTCCCATCATTGTATCACCAGTGCCTCATGTACTCCCTTAATGGTCGAGTAGGCATACTCTAAGGTGGTTCATCTCTTTTTTCCTCTTGTGAATCTCGCTACTTGGATTTCGACTATTATATGAGCCTGGACAAACAGATTTAGATGAGTGAGGTTGAGCCAGCCACAGTCTCAACTGACCTCTGGGCAGGTCTGGATGAAGCCTACATCTTCCTAATCCATCGATTGGTGGCCACACCCCCCAAAATGGGGCAATGTTATATTTTCTCTAGTACAAGGAGAATACATATTTACAAGTCCATGAAACGACAGAATCTCACCTCGTACTCCTACAAAAATCAGGCTCAGATGATCCCTGAGCCTCTTACCCCTGTACGGTATCGGGATGTCCGCCCCATGGAAACGACATTACATCATACATGCCTGTTTCATCAGGCTGGAATTAACTGAATTAAGATGACTCACCAAAACTAATTTGATATCATCAAGCATTGACCCTTGGACCAGACAATATATGGGATCAGATTGACTGCCTTAATTACTATGGTTTCGGTAGCACGTGAACCTACCGATATGATGTCCACTACTACCCAGGCTGGTACCAGCCTCCAATCGGGATCTTCCGACCTAGAAGAAGCTTCTTCCACTGAGAATCCCTCATCCACGAGTAAAGAAGTGGATCTGGAGGATGCTACCCCCACCATTGAAGAAGGCATCTCCTCCACGGTCGATGAACTGGTACAGGTGAATCTTGGTAGTGAGGAAGATCCAAATCCCACATTGATCAGTGCTTCCATGCCTCCTAAGGAGAAACAATGGTACATTGGATTCATGAAATAGAATTGTGATATGTTTTCCAAGAGATATGACGAGATGCTAGGACTAGAGCCTCAGGTAGCCATCCATTGCCTCAGTCTCCTAGAAAATCATCACGGCTTCAAGAAGCCTCCTAGAAAGATTCAACCTTCACATGGATCCATGGTCAAGGTCGATGTGGACAAGCTCATTAGAGTCAGATCCATCAAGGAGGTCCAGTAACCCAAATGGTTAGCCATAATGATGCTAGTCAGGAAGAAGAATAGAAATATCAAAGCCTGCATCGACTTCTACGATCTCAACCACCACTGTCCGAAAGATGACTTTCCCCTTCTAGTGGAAGAATTGTTGATCGATGCTATAGCTGGGTTCCAAGCCCTCTACTTCATGGATGGTTACTCCGGATACAATCAGATCTGAAGGGCACCTGAGGATGAATAGTCCACATCTTTTAGGGGGGACCAAAGGTAGTTTCTGTTACCAGGTTATGCCCTTCGACCTGAAGAATTATGGTGCCACCTATTATCGGGCCATGCACCACATATTAAATCCAATCCTTGGGACATTGGTGGAATTCTATATAGATGATCTGGTGGTCAAATCTCACCAGCACAAGGACCATCTCGAGGACCTTGATAAAGTGTTCATCTTTCTCCTTTCCCGCCATCTAAGGTTGAATCCATTAAAATGTGCCCTTGGGGTCACCACTAGGAAGTTCCCTGGATTTTTTGTCAAGTATCGGGGCATCGAGATCGACCCAAAGAAGATCAAGGAAATCATCCAGATGCCTCGCCCCAGCAATATTCGGGAGCTTTGATTTTTCCAAGGACACTTAGCCCGAATATGTTGATTCATTGCTAATCTGGGCAGAATGTGTAAGATCTATTCTCTTATAATGAAGAAAGGCTCTACCTACGAGGGGGATGAAGAGTGGCATACCGCGTTCGAGGAAATCAAGCAGTACCTACTCCAGCCTTCGGTCCTGATGTCACCCGTCTCTCAATACCCACTGATCTTGTACGTGACTACCCTGGAAAGATCTTTCAGCGCCCTCCTCACCCAGAAGAATAATGAGGGGATGGAAAACATCCTATACTACCTAACTCGTATGCTCTTCGATATGGAGACCACATACTCCCCCAATGAAAAGAACTTCCTTGAGCTGGTATTCACAGTACAGAAATTGGGGCACTACTTGCCAGCATCATGAGGTATGGATGGTGTATCAGGTAGACCCTCTGAATTAAATTCCACACCGCCCCATGTTGACCATATGTCTAGCACCGTGGGCAGTAATATTTCTGCTATTTGACATCAGGTTAGTTCCTCAAAAGAATATCAAGGGACAAGCATTGAAAGATTTTCTAGGTGAACATTTAACCCCCACAGACCAGCTTCCAAACCTGGATTTTCCCAACGAGTCAAGACTCTCGATATATCATGTTATCCCATGTTGGTAGATGCACATTGATGGTGACTCCCAGATCCCCACTGGCAGGAGCCTCAATGATCCCAGACTCAATAGAGTGGGCCTGGGTATTTTCTTCATTACCCCAGCACAATCCATTCTGTCGTACTCATTCTTGTTGGTGTAAAGATTCCCCAACAACGAGGTTGATTATAAGACTCTTATCACTGGCCTCAAACTGTCCATCGAGATTGATGAGCCCCATTTTCATGTGAAAGGGGATTCCAAACTAGTCATGAAGAAAATCAACGGTGACTACCTCATCAGAAATCCAGAGCTCATACAATTATTGGAGAGCACCCTCTAGATAATGGAACAGTTTCTATCTCGGCCAGAAGTTACACATGTACCTCAATCTCAGAACGGTCCAGTTGATACCCTGGCCGGCCTGGTTGCATCACTTGCAGTACCTCAGTAGGATGATATGGTTATACACATGGCATATCATAGAGTCATTGCTCCTATCACCCCAGATGATATCGATGGCCTATGAGTAATCCAACTTACTGTAATAACATCCACGTTAGGACCCCCAAGTTCCTCAGATGCAGTGGTTAAGGTGACCCCTGACTAGAGGGCCCCCATTATCCAATATCTCCAAAACTCTTACCTATCGGCTGATCAGGCCGAGCACAGACGAATCTGACGCTGTGGGATGCAATTTACCATCCAGAGTGGTCCCAGTCTTCCGAATATCCTCTACGAACTCATTTTTGATGGTGTTCTCCTCTGTTGCATCCAATGAGTATAGATTTTTCAGGTCATGCAGCAGTTTCATGTCGGTTCCTGTGATGGCCACCAGATTGGTCTAAAGCTATCTCATCAGATCCGGAGATTGGAGTACTTATGGCCCTCCATGATCAATGATTGTATCGAGTTCTCCAAGAGATGTCACATGTACCAAATTCATGCTATCTTCATGCATCGGACTCCATAACCACTCCACTCCACCAAGTAATCTGGGCCATTTGTGGTGTGGGGACATGATGTTGGGGAACCGTATTCAATGGCAACAGCTCGCCAGATGAGGTTCATCCTGACCGCCATAGATTTCTTTTCCAAGTGGGCAGAAGCAGTTCCTCTCAAGAAGGTCAAGGCACATTCTATCATTGACATTGTGAGCTCCAATATCATATACTGGTTTGGAGTTCCTCATGCCATCCTCACAGATAATGACACAATATTATGTACAGCTGAGCTGAAAAACTTCTATGCCAAGTACAACATCCATTCAAACCATACATCCCGCTATCACGTGTAGGAAAATGGACAGATCGAGGCGTTCAAAAAAACCCTCTCTAACATCTTGCCAAACATGTTTGTCTAGAACATGAAGAGTTTCTGGACAAGCTCCCCAATGCCCTCTGGGCTTATCGGATGATAGCTCGTAATTCCACCCAGGTGACCCCATATTCCCTGGTGTACGGAGTTGAGGCTATCCTGCCCATCGAGATCCAGCTGCCTTCATTACACAAAGCAGTCTATGACCAGTAGGCGCTAGATAAGGTAATAGAAATTCTTCGGGTTGAATTGGAAGCACTTGATGAGAATATGATTCGTGCCCTGCACAATCTAGAAAGGCATAAAAATAAGATATCTAGAGCCATCAACAAGAAGGTTTGACTCTGCTCTTTCAAACAGGGAGAATTGGTATTGGCCCTCTGGAAACCGATGATACATGTCCGAAACCACCCAAGTGGGAGCCCAAATGGGAATGACCTTACAGAATTCATAGGGTTCACCCCAGTGGTACTTACTCCCTAATGACCATGGATGGTGAGCATATAACTCCTCCCACCAATGCCATGTTCCACAAGAAATACATTTCTAGAGCATACTAGTCCTGCAAGACCTTAAACTGGATGGTCCTACATGACCAGAAACTACATGGAGGTCCTAGATGACCCTAAACTATTTGGTCCTACATGACTGTAAACTATAAAACATCCCTCATTAGGTTAAACAATATTTCGTCCTGCAAGACATTAAACCGAACCCTTAGAACTACGTACGGACTGATTCCCATCCGCATGGGATACGTAGGAATTCTCAAGTGTTTCTCCTTGTGCCCATCCCCTAAAATCTTCTCTTTGAATACCCCCTGGGTGTAGTTCACTCAGAGGATCCTTGCATGATATGGTGTAACCTTCTTTAGCCCCAGTCATGCCAGGATTATAATGGTTCCACCATGTTCCCTCTCCCAAAACTTCTATCCTCCCACATGCTCACCACATGATGTTAAACTTCTTGTCCTTCAAAAACTACATATGGCTTGATTACCATCCTTATGGGATACATAGTAACGCCCGAACATTTCGTCTGTTGGCCCTACCCAAATACCAGAATCTCCCCTCGAGTCAAGTCATATCGTGTGGTGCACATCAAGCTCATCTTGATTCTGCCAAACATCCCACTCCCCAGAGGTGTCTGCCTCTTTCACCACCCTGCTTGACTTTAAAATGTTTGGGTATAGCTATGCGTTTCCCAATCCTTTGGTTGGGACTTCATCATCCATCCCATCTAGAAGGGCCCCTGAACGGCAGGGATGCTAGTCTCAAGGGCTCTCCTTGCACTTCAGGACAACACCCTCGAGGGTGTTGAGCTACAAATTGATACAAGTCCCGCGTTGCGAATATGGTCAGCAGTTAA
This sequence comes from Viscum album, assembly GCA_963277665.1. Lineage (NCBI taxonomy): Eukaryota > Viridiplantae > Streptophyta > Magnoliopsida > Santalales > Viscaceae > Viscum > Viscum album. Next base: position 2,127,708,397 of record OY728140.1, read on the forward strand.
TACTCATTTTTTGTTTCCATTCCAGGTCACTATAAGGTCGATGTGTTTCGAACATGGTAAAAACCTATCATTTGTCATAATTTTCTACCCCAAGATGTACAAAACATTAAGTACAATGGTTCATTCTACCCCATTGTATATCCATGTGACGAACACCCCTCGGGTGATGCCAGCTATTTGACCCCTATATGATAGGAAGCCGAATCTAACTACTTGTTTCCCACACTGAGCACTTCTCATGTGGGATTAGAAGCTTTGATGAGGTGTCAATTGCACAAGAGGTCGTATGGTTACCATTGGTCGAGAAACCCGGCCTCAGGCCCCTTGGCCTTTTCTGGCCCCTTGGCATTTTCTGGCCCCTTGGCCCTTTCTGGACCCTATCCCAAGTTCTCATTTATGGTTTTGTGGTGTGGAGCGGAATTATGTCCTCATTCACAGCAGGTTATTTTTCCATGCAACACATATCCCATAAAAGCATCCTTCCCTTCATTTATCGTCCATACCGTGAGCACATGCCCGATGGCGCATCACGTGCCTAGTTTTGGGCCCTCGACCCAGCTTCTCTCTTATGGGTTTGTACAATGTGGTATGGGATTTTTTCTTTCCACTCCATACACCTCCAGTATGTGGGGTATTTTACCCATCCCATGTCCTCACCACATTACTTTAAACTATATGGACTTCAAGAACTCTGTGCGGATTGATTCCCATCCACATGGGATATGTAGGACCGCCCGAACGTCTAGACTTCGGGTCCAGCCCCATCTCCTGTAAATATCCCTTTAACCTTGGCCACTTGGCCTACCCTTTCCCAGGGAGAGGAATATATGGTGTGGTATGGGATTATGTTTTCATTCATGTAGGGTGTTGTAACAACCATTCCATTTACCTCCTCTTGAGAGTTTTCCATCCCCTTGTTCTACGCTTATCTTTTCAAATAGGTCGCTCTCAATATGAGCCCCTCGGTCCTCTTAGGCAATTCACTAATGTGCCCAAGGATACTCTGGTTCAACACCTGGAATGTCGGATTCTACCCGGACATGCTTTCACCCATTTATCAGTCTTAGTGTTCCCCTTCATTAGGGATTCCATCACCTTTCACACCTAAAAGGACCCCCAAATGGCCTGGATGGTCGGCCTAAGGGCTCTCCTACCATTACAGTCCAACGTCCTCGAGGGTCTCAGACAAAAAACCGATACAAGTCCCACATTGCGAATATGGTCAGGGGTCGACACTCATTAGTTTTCCCCCATTTTAGGCTAACACGATATGGATGATGTGTTTAGAAAATGGTAAATGGTTATCCTCCATCGTCACATCAACTCCATTAAGCACAAAATGTCAGTTACAAGATTCACAACCTACTCCACCTCATCATGTCTAAGTAGAACATTAAAACTCTTGGTACTATTCCTCAGTTCACATCTGCATGTTGGGAGGAAAAACTCCTAGATAAGGAAATCATTTAGGGCTCCACCAATTTCCCCTTGGCGATAATTTCACATATTGGAAATACCTTATCCGCCCTTGTTTCCTACATTGAGTTCGACTCACGTAGACTTGAGGATTGGGTTACGGTTCGCCTTTACATGGGATAATCCTACTTCTCAATGGTCCGAGTTCTAAGTCCTTAAACTAAGATATTTTTGTATTTCCCCTTTTCATGAACTATGTATAGATTGATTCCCATCCTCATGGGATACATAGGAACACCTAAACATCTCGTCTGTGGGTCCATCTTAGTTCAGAGCTAGTCTCTCCTACATCCTGCCCTCTTACCTCTCTTTGGACCCATGGCCTGATGTTTGTTTCTTCAAATCGCATAAGGTTTGGTGTGGGATTATGTACTCGTTCACATCAGGTATGCTTTATTGCACCGTGCACATTCCATTTTCAGCCTCATCTCTACTACGACTGTGCCGCAAGGAAATAAAAGGAATGTTTGGTCCCATCACATGACCCTAAACTATGAAAATATCGTCTTAGACACATGATGAAAAATGACACTACATTGTGATGTCCTCACCCAAGTGAACATCGTGTTTGGTATCAGTTACACACCATAACATTTTTCAATATCTATTAATGGCTTGATTTCTATGGTGATTCCTAGACCCTCCATCCTAGGTCCATAACTTCACAAAAAACCATTCATCCCAAAGGATAAACAAGAACTATCAAATACCGCTCCTTTTTTAGAAAGGGCTAGACCAGCACAACCTTATCTTAGAACCACGTGCATCTTGAACCCCATACTCATGGGGTATGTAGGAACATATATGAACCTTTCCTCGGGCCCTGATTAAATCTCGTTTTCGGTCCTTCAACCTAAAACCATCCCAGGGAATAGGTGGTGGTCAGAACCCCAGGTTCCCATTCCCGTCTGGTTTTATAATTACCCCACCATGTCTCTCTCATGCTTCCTACCATCCATGGTCCAAGCTCTAATACCTTAATGTAAGATCTCTCCTAGAACTACGTTTTTCTTGATTCCCATACCCATGGGATACGTTGGAACACCCATGCATCCTATCTCTAGGTCCATCCCCAGAAATTGTAATTCAAGTTCCCCCTTATTTTTTGGTCCCTTGTCCTGAGATCCTTTGGGGAACCAAAAAATTGAATCTTTACCTAGAACTTGTTGGGATGCCCCATGATAAGCATTGGGAGGTAACAGTTTCCTCATCAGAGGGGTCTTGTTTAGAAGAATGTTTGATCCTTGATTAGACTGAGGTACCCAACTAATGCATTTCCACCACGGTGGTTTAATTTTAAGAGTGTCGGACTCCAGACGAACAAACCATCACTTAACTCTCCGTTCATTATGTTCCCTTTATTCAGATCCTCGCCCTATTTCATGTCTGGAGGAACCCCCTAACAGTATGGATGCACAGCCTACGGCTTGCCTACTATCTTGGGCTAACATTCCGAAAGACTAATGGATGGCACTTCGAGTCAGGTCCTATGTTTTGAACATGGTGTGCAGTCGACCCTAATTTGTTCTCCCCATTTCAAACTAACACAATAAGGATATTGTGTTTCAATCATGGTCAACAGCCATTTTTAATTATCATTCCATCACCACAATGTTCCGAATCTTGGTTATTGTGATTCACACCTCTCATCCCCCCTATTTGGATTTATTCCAACACCCGTGGCGTTACTCCATTCATGCACAAGAGCACATCAGGAAAGTAGTAATTTGACTGTGCTGAGAGATTCAATCTCCAGTCAAGTCTCTATCTTCTATTTCCAGGAATCCGAGTCGGTCATTCGAACCTCGGGTGCCTGAATCTTGGGTGAAACTCTTACATTAAATAAATGTAATGGATCATAGTTGAATGCGTTAAACCAATTGAACGAGTAAATGATTATATTCATACACATATCCATACAAGTAGTTTCGAATAAGAATAAGAATGGAGAAATGAGCTTATGATCTCAGCCAAAATAAGACACTTAAGGGTCAGCTTCATGGATGGATCGCTCGAGCTCCGCTACCCTTTGGCGGATGGCATCCAGGATTGCTTTCCACCCCTTGAGGACTCTCTCTTCGTCAGTGACTGTATAGCGTAGTCCACAGACCCGAGCCCATGCTTGCGCGTGTTCAGTTGGATGTGCGGATATTTGATGACCCACTTCCACCTGTTTCTCAAGGGCGTCTTCTAGATGGGACCTCAACTTCTCCACTTCTCCAGAACAGTTTTCATTGAATATTTCCTTTTCCTTCACATGTTTTTCAAGGCTTCGGGCCTCTTGTTCTAACTTTATGAACACATGGGTGATCCTTGACTCCTTCTGAAACTGGGCAATGTCAGAGCGTCGATTTCTCTCACACAGCTTCTCGACCATGTAGTCATGAACCTTTGAATGAAGCACTGAGCATCCACCCCTCCAGCGTAGAGAAAGCGTGGCCATGTTTGGGGTGATCCCATTCATTTCAACCATGCTGTCTGGGGTTGACTGAGAAAGAGTTTGATGCACTTCCACCCTTTGTGCCATGTCATTCGGCTCCCCTTGGCTTCCTACGAGTCAGAATCATCTATCTAGTCAGGGTCTATAGGCCGATAGTTGAGAAAGGCAGCCAAGAGACCAGTAGTAGGGTCTTCTTGAGGTGCCCCTACCAAAGGGTTGGGCTCCTCAACACCTGGGTGATTGTCCCCTCTACCCTCAGTCTCGGTAGCTCCCTCGCTAACTTCCGGCCCTTCCCCAACCTCGGTACCACTGATGTCCACCGCTCTATGCTCACCAATTTTCGGGTCCATCTCAGTTTGAGAAGTGTGGCTAGAATGGGACGACACATTTTCAGTTGAATCAATCGCGGACGACCTGGGTTCGGCAGCCCAACGGGCCTCCAAGGATGTGATTACTGGACAAACAAAAACACACTGACCAATTGAGCTCTCCAATGGCAATTAACTGATGTTGAAATAATGAACTTACAAGAGACCAGAGCATCAGCCTCCGGTGTTCTAGCCCCAATAGGAGCGGCCATTATAGGGGATCTCTCAGTGCCAGTCAGCTCAATAATGGGTGTCATCCCCCCACCTTGTTCTACCGACGCCTCCTCCCATTCGAATGGAGACCCTTGGTAGGCACCCATATTCTCTTGAATAGTATAATGATACCTAATTGTGGGAAAAAATGATGAGATTAAAGGATATACAAGGCCTGAGACGTACCTTGAGTAGCTCAGTTATATCTATATCAGAGCCGATGATTTTCCAACTCTCCCGAAGACTCATTTGGTTGGACCCCCCCTGAGACCCTCCACCTTCTGGCTACTCTTCACTTTCACCCCCTCATTCACCCCCTTCTTCACCTTCTACCTCTTCCTCCTCTTCCATCTCAGCACCCTCCGACTCATTGTCTCTATCGTCATCCTCTGACGACATCATTTCTAGATCATGCTCCTGGTCGAGCGTTACTTTCACCAAAATGGATGTCTCCTCACGCCAACCCCGTTGTCATGCATTCACTTCCATGGTCTTTAGGTACGCATTCCGAAAATTAATGTTCACCCTTTCAACAACCCGAATGAGTCTGAACTCTAGGAGCTGGATTCTGTCTTGCATTATCTTTTTCAAAAGAGCTTTGGTACCCATCGACTATTGTAGGGTCATCCATGCTCACCATAGAGCTGGGAAGATTTCGCCGTTGGAGGGTTGAAGAAAATACCTTATATACTTCCCAGGAAGCTCCCGGACTTCTCCGTAATCCCCTCTCCCCCTAGGCGATGAGGGCATGGTCGCACCGAGCGATGTCCCTGCTACTGAAGCCCCGACCTGTGTGGTCCCGGTTTCTTGACGTGCCTCTGACCATTCCTTCCAAACAGCACTCTGCCTACTATCATTCCGCCTAGGTTCTACACTAGCTACCTTGATTTGTCAGAGTCTCTTACGCAAAAGACCTTTGGGGTATTCTATAGACCAATGTTCGGCGTATTCTATTGAGAGTCCAGCGTCCACTCCAGTAGGGGTAAAGGTTATGACATCGCTAGATCCCTGGGCTGTGAACATCATCCACATTTGGCGAAGAACGCAGGGGTACCTATCATCCCAAACAATTGGTTCACCTTCATAGTCATCTATTAAAGGCATCCAAACTACCTAGAAAACCTGGACAACATGTAGGGATCACAAAATATCTTCCCATCAATCATGGTCATGAGAACCCCACCTCTGATGCTCTGATACTATTCCCTTTTCTCTGGTGATCCTATCATGTTATCTGTCATCTGGCCTGTCAGGGTGGGGAATGGGCGGAATATGAGGTTTTCATGATTGTCGATTTTGATCCTTACTCCATCCATATTGAGCATCAGCGGTATGACCCAGAAAATGTTCAGCAAGGATGGTCCCAGACCATTAACTGGAAGATGAATGTCCTTCGGAAAGGTATACCCACTGCAATAAGCCGTGACCTAGCCATAGAATATCTAGAAGGGGCCACAAATCCTCCTCGGTGACCCTACTCTTGAAATGCATCCCAAAATTGCGTACAAACGATCTAGCACGGGGACTACCATATTGAACCTTTGATTAGCGGCCATGATGTCGGCCATCACCAAGGTCGCTGGGCGAACTCCCATCCTTGCATCCCTCCCCGGTAAGAGCCAACCACTTATGAATGCAGCAAGAAACCCGGTGTGCCACATGTTTGGGCCCCGACTCTCATATATGCTAAAGCTCCATGACTGATAGTCCCCCACCTCCAGCATCCTCCAGTAATATCCACTTTTTCTTCTCTGTGATGTGGTCGGACTCCATCACCCTAACCCCGACATCTTTAAATATGGATCTATTTGCTGGAACTAGCTGAACGAATTCTTATAAGAGATTTCCTTCAAGAAATCCTTGACCCCCCAGCCTCTCCTTAGCGAGCTCCAACTGGTTCCATGTCAGCAGAGGGGTTCGTGATCTATCTCCCCAGATGTTCCCCATCCGGACGAATTCATCATACGGGTGCCCATATAAAGGGATACACCCGATGCAATGAATATCCCAAAGGCTCCTGCAAAATTCCCCATGAAGAAGATGGAAGGTATTGGTATCATGGGACCATCGAGTAAACAGCTCTGGCCCGAGATTAGGCTGGTGATATAAGTGTAACTGTGACATCCACACCGCCTCGAACAAACCGATGTGCCACAGTTCTGCCCCAAATTGGTCGCATTTCTGGTGAACCCAATACGCCCAAGCCCATTCACTGGTGAAATTTCCTCTAGATCATAGATCTCAATCCTGTAGCCAGCCTTTGGTCTCGTCAGTAACATTCAGACTAAAGGTGCTTGTGTAAAGAGCCGAAGAATTCTTCGCAATAGGGTCACTCCCTAAGATGGTTCTATTTGTAATGACCTGCCAATTCTCATTAGCTTGAGATCTCAACAATTCATTACTTGTCCTTAAGCGACATCCCCAAGGTGCCAAAGGCTGGAAATAAATGCCAAAGGGTTTCAAAACAAATGGGGGACGATTTACTCTTTTAGAACATAAAACAGAACTAACAACCGTAACCAAACTAATCAACTAAATGATGAATGATAAAAACTAAGACAACTCAACCAATTATTTTATCATTAACCAACTAAGAGTACCATAGGAGAAACCAACACTAAATCAGAGTAAATAGTGGAAATAAAAACTAAAAGACTATAAGATGATAACCCAACTCCATGCTCCACCAGATCTGAGCTCCAACATCATGAACTGTCCCAAGTATCACGAAGTGGGGCTCTAAACATTTGAAACATTACCTTTTCCAACATCCCAGTATATTACATCTACAAAAGCACCAATGTGCCAAAGCAGGGGGTGAGTAATGAAACTCATTAGTTTTTCCCCGATGACTTCCCAACTCATGCCTCTAGGATAAAACATGTTATCACATTTCTATAAAAAAATTATAAAAAAGAGTTCCAAAACAGTTCACAATAGACAAGTTCCATGTCAAACAATTTTTCAACAAACAATCTTTCTCATGAAAAACTACCAAGCAATGTTTCCCAATAAAATTCACATTTCAACTTTGGCATGACCATCCGTTTCACATAATCACATCATTACCCATGCATGCAATGTTATGGAAGTTCCATACTCATGAGCGGTCTATTGTCGATCTACTAAGTCATCACAAGGTAATTATTCCACATGTGCCATTACTCTTTTGGCACCAAGCACAAGTTCATATTTCAACCAAGCCTCGTAAATGCAATATGAACACACACATTAAGTATTCCCAAAAACCACACCATTTCAACCATGCCAAAACCATTTCAATGAACAACCCTTTTATTAAAAACCCCTTTTCCCCCAACTATTTTCCAAATCCAGTAAAGCCATATTTTAAAATCACTATTTTAAAATAAAGTAACAAAAACACTTTGCACAAACCATTATTTCAATTTCCACAATTTCGTCAAAACCCATAAATCATCACTAAAGAATATTTACAACATGTTTTGCACCAAAATTTCACAATAAAAACCAAGAAATTAAATCAATTTTAACTAATCCATCAGGTTCTATGAAAAAGGAATCGAGTGTGAAGACACCAACCTTAACAAATTGGTAGAAACCAACCAATGGACGAATAATGCCAAAAAACCCAAGCCAATTCATCAAAAACCCTCCTTATATCTCATCTCCTAACACAAAGAAGAAAAAAACTTGTCATATTTGGCATCCACACCCTTAGATCTACCCATAACAGGCGTAGATCTAAGAAAACAAGAGAAGAGGAGATGTAGATCTATGTAGATCTAAGAAACCGATCAGGAAAGATCACATACCTTAAGAATCCTGCATCGATTCTCCAGGAGAAGCCTTCGGATCGCCTCTAGAATTCTTGGGAGAAGTATTCCAACCTTCAAGGGAGAGTAATCCTGAGTTAGGGATGCTAAGGAGATTTAATGAAGCAATTAGAGAGAAAATGAATTAGATCCAAAATTTTAGGATCTAATTTTAAGTGACCGCACAGTTAGTCCGCACAGTTTGAAAAACTGTGCGCTAACTGTGCCTTATCTTCTACCTTGGCCATCCTTCACACATGACCGCATCGCGTGGTTTCCCTTAACCATGTGTCGACCGTGTGTAATCCACTGCCTCCCTAGTCATCCATGCACGGTTTGGCTGTACGGTTTAGACTAACTGTGCACCACCCGTGTGCCTTCCCCTTTGCTTCAAACATTAATCCAGTATCTCCCGACTCTCCCAAACCTCACCCTTATCTTTTAAAACCAAGAAAAGCATCAACTAAGGGTTACATACCAGAAACTGGGGGTACTACATTCTCCCCACCGTTGGCCTTTCCACCCTCAAAAAGTAGAAAACCATTGCTTTACTGAAAGAGTTTTGTCCATTTCTCCTTCATTTCTTTCTTGCGTTCCCAAGTCTCTTCTTGAATCTGACCATGTTTCCACAAAACCCGCACTAGGTCGATGCTTTTTTCATGCAAGACATTATCCTACCTATCCACAGTCCACACCGGGATATGTACCAACAAAGCATCTGGCTCAATGTCAACGTGATCCCATCTAATCACAGGGTCAGGATCGGGCTGATACTTCTTCAACTGAGATACATGGAACACAATATGCACTGCACTAAACCATGGTGGTAATGCCAACTGATACGCCACCTCGCCAACCCATTCCAGTATCTGAAAAGGTCCTATATATCAAGGAGATAATTTTCCCTGCTTCTCGAAATGACGATGTCCAATCCTTGGATAGATTCTCAAAAAGATATGATCACCTACTACGAACGACCACGGTCTACGACAGTGATCTTCATAATATTTATGACGACTTTGAGCCATCTCTATCCTCTTTCTAATGAATTGAATCTTCTATGTTGTTTCTTGGACAAGGCTCGGCCCAACTAGTGAAGTCTCACCTATTTCCACCGAGCATAGTGTAGAACGACAAGGACGCCCATACAGTGCTTCAAATAGGGCCATGTTTATCGAGGCTTGATAACTGTTATTGTATGAGAACTCCAATAAGGGTATATTCTCCTCCCATGAGCCACCAAAATCCATTACACAAGCCTGCGAAATTTCTTCCAACGTTTGTATCATCTGCTCAGATTTCCCATCCGTCTGAGGATGATACACCGTGCTCATAGTCAACTGAGTTACAAGGGCTTTCTCTAAGGATTTCTAGAAACGAGATGGGAACCTCATATATCTATCTGAGACAATAGACATGGGTACACCATGTATCATTAACACTTCCTTGATATATATTATTAAAAGATCTTCCAGCGTATGGGTTCCATGAATAGGAATGAAATGGACCGACTTGGTTAGACGATCCACTAGCACCCAAATGGAAAAGTGTTTATAGACTATTCTTGGAAGACCTGTAAAAAAATCCTTTGCTATTGATCACATTTCCACAGTGGGATAGGTAAAGACTGTAATATACAAGCCGGTCTCTGATGCTCTACTTTAACCTGCTGACAAGTTAAGCACCACGAGATGAAATCAACTAATTTCTTTTTCATGTCGCTCCACCAAAACTGTGCCTACAACGCCTTATAGATCTTCTGTGTACCCGAATGTACAGCACATCTACAATGGTTGTAAGCATGAAGGAGTTGTTCCTGAAAAACCATGGGTACAACCATCCGATTTCTGAAACACATGACTGAACTCCCATCCAGCTTCCATCCCTCAATGGTCTCCCCACCATTGAGTTTTCAACTCAATGTAACACAGTCTACATCGGATGCATGTGCCTCCTTTACAATCTCTACAAAATCAGGAACAATTATAGCTAAAATGAAAACAACAACATCACCTCGGTATTCACATTCCACATGCATGTCAGCTAAGACTGACATCAACTACCATTCATCTGAAGATTCCTTTGACAACTAAGCATAAGACCTCTTTCTTAATGCATCAACCACCGAATTTCCCTTACCCGGTGTATACATTATGTAAAATTAGAATATTTGAAGATACTCCATCCATCTCCTCTGATTCAGATTCGAATCTCTTTGTGAGAAAATGTGTTTCATGATTTTTGATCTGTAAACACAGTAAATTTCTCACTAAAGATATACTTTATCCATGTTTTCAAAGCATGTATGACTATAGTTAACTCCAAATCATGTGTTGGATAATTATTCTCATGTGACCTCAACTGACTTGAACCATAAGCAACAACATTGTCTCATTGCATGAGAACACATCCCAACCCTGATCCTGAAGCATCACAATACACCACATATCCTTGCCCTGATTCTGGAAAGATTATGATAGGTTCCGATGTAAGCCGAATATTCAACTATTGAAAAGATATATAACATTCCTCAATCCATTGAAATACACTGTTCTTCTTTGTCAATGTTGTCATAGGAGAATCTAGTCTTGAGAATTCACACACAAAGCGTCGGTAATAACCATCTAGACCATGAAAACTTCGTATTTCAAATACATTCTTCGGCGGTTTCCAAGAAAGAACAGATTCTATCTTTTCTGGATCCACTGAAACACCTTCTTCAGAAACAACATGTCCCAGAAAGTGTACCTCTTGTATCCAAAAATCACACTTGGATAATTTTTCATACAACTGATGGTCTCTCAATATTTACAACAATATCGCCATGTGTTTCTCATGCTCAACCCTTATTCATGAATAGACCAATATTTCTTCTGCAAACACCACAATAAAGGAATCCAGATATCAATGAAATATCTGATTCATCAATGTCATAATGACTTTTGGTGCATTCGTAAGACCAAAAAGAATGACTACATATTCGTAGTGGCCATATATGATTCTGAAGGTTGTCTTCAAAATATCCTCCTTCTGAACTCACAACTGGTGACATCCTGAACGCAAGTCAATCTTGGAGAACCAATGAGCTCCCCACAATTGATCAAACAGGTCATCAATTCATGGAAGTGGATATCTATTCTTTATCTTAACATGGTTATGTTGACGATAATCTACACATATCCTCAAAGTTCCATATTCTTTTTTTAAAAACAAAGCTGGTGCTACCCACATAGACACGCTTGGCCGAATAAAACCCTTGCTTTATAGCTCCTCTAACTGCACTTTAAATTCCATTAACTCCGTTGGTGCCATCCTATAATATGGTACTGAGATAGGACTGGTCCCCAGAAGGAGATCAATCGTAAACTCCACTTCTCTTACAGGTGGTAACCCTGTGATGTTATCAGAAAAAACATTAGGAAATTGATCCACCACAGTAGGAAAACTATTTTCCGCAATCTCTTCCAATGATTCCAAAGTCAAAGCTACCAATATGTGAGATATTGTTCCCACCATTGGTGCCAAAAATCTCTTTGCACCTTTCTTTACCATCCTCTCTTCTATGAAGAGATGGTCGATGCCGTCATCCGTCGTGAAACTAACTGTTTTCATATAACATTCGATGTGAGATTTAAATGTTTTCAACCAATCCATACCTAGGATTACATCATAGACATCCATATCCATCATGGAGAAGTCCCATTTCAGCTCACCTCCATCAACCGTTATAGAAAATACTCTACAAATGAAGGCTTGACATTCTCTTTCACCAAGAGGAGTTTGCAGTTTTAACATAGAAGGTATAATTTCATGTTTTATGTTCATAAAATACACAATCGAAGAAGAAAGAAAATAATGGGATGTGTCGGTATCTAACAACACTTTCATGATGGTAGAATTCAAAAGAATTGTACCTCTCACCTTAGAAGGTCCAGACTGGTCATCCACAATCACTTGTTTCGCTCCATACAATTGCTTTGTTGATTCACTTTTCTCCTTATTGCCTTTTTGAGATTGCACTCCCTGAGGAGTCATGGTATTCATAGAATCACCATAGATAGTTTTGTTCTACTGGCGAGACAGATTTTTTTGTCCGCGTCCTGTCGAAGCATAGGATACTTGCGACGCCTGGGAAGTGTCATGCGCAACCGACCTCGGAGCACTGTAACAATATCGCTGATGATGCCCCATCTTGTTGCAATTTTGACATGATTTCGGTGGTGATGTACATTCTCTTTTCATGTGGTCAATTGCACCACATTGAAAACACCCGTCTTTCACCATGGTTCATGGACGAAGATTCACCGATCCAGCAATTTGATTCTGATTTTCACTCCCACCATGTAAATAGGTGTCCCTCTTCTGCTTGTTCACTGCATTAGAGTTCCCACCTGTTCCTATGGGTATCATCATACTTCCTCCTCCCATAACTCCTGATATGTCTCTTTATTCTACTGTTGCTCTGTTTACCATCTCCGTATAATCCATAATACAGGGAAAAACTATCTTCGAGCGAATCTCCTGTCGCAATCCTGATTCAAAGATGTGTGCCTTCATCGACGCACTTGCAGGAACTTCCAGTGCAAAGCATACTAAATTATTGAATTTAGTCGCATACTCCGTGACAGAGAGATTTTCCTACTTCATGCCGAAAAAGTAAGTTATCCTCTAGATCATGAACGTGTGAGGATAGAATTGATTGTTAAACAATTTCTCAAATTCCACCCAGCCCAGGCCGTGATCCACCTTAGCCTGCACCACCAGCTCCCACCACTATTCTACAAGATCCTCCAGAATATATGTCGCCAACATTAATTTCATATCTAATGTTGTGCCGATGAAATCAAAGATACGATCCATCCTTCTTAGCCACACCTCCGCCTTTTCTGGTTCAGAATCACCCCAAAATATGGGTGGATTCTACTTCTGGAATTGGACAGAATGGTATAAATGATTTGACTCATCCCTCTGATTCCCTGTTTCCAAAGCCTGAAATGCTTAAACTATACTTTTTACTCACTGATGGTTCACATCTGGCTCAAGTGAGACCACATTCTCTGCAGCCTCTTCAGTTTGGTTTCTACAATGCATAACGGTTGCCATCTTCTATTAAAAGAACGCACACTGTTAGTCTAAATTCCTAGCAACTGAAGGCTTAGCATTTCAAATTTGGTCACATTATCTATCACAACATTGTTCTCAAAACAGACTTTTTCCATGTTCAACCATTTTTGAAAATATTCAACATAATTTTTGAAAATCAACCAATTTTCAAAATACACAAAATACACCGTTTTCAAAGACTTTCAGTTGAAAACAATTTCTTCATTTTTTTCAAAAAATGAAAACTTACACCAAATCATTACTCATTCCTCACAATGAGATATTGAATCCTAGTGGAAAGTCATTCCTCTAAAATGCATGTCATGCTCATCTCATTGGCTAAACCCATGGCAATGAGATTTCCAACATTCTAGAAGTGTATCCAAATCACTTATGTACCCAACACCCCGGTAACTTGAAGTTCAGCATAAATGGGTTAGCTACGTCCTTTTATGCTATACATTTCAAGTTCCAACAATCCCACTTCTATCTAAAATGACCACCCAAGGAATAGACAAGATGGAATTTCAAATCCAAGACCATGAACATTGATGACCACTTATTAGGAAAGGACCGAACAACCTGATACCATTTGTAATGACCCGCCAATTCTCATTGGCCTGAGAGCTCAACAAGTCATTACTTGGCCTTAAGAGACATCCCCAAGGCACCAAAGGATGGAAATAAATGACGAAGGGTTTAAAAATGAATGGGGGACAATTTTCCCTTTTAGAACATACAACAAAACTAACAACTGTAACAAAACTAATAAACTAAATTCTTCCTAATAAAAACTAAGACAACTCAACCAATTATTTTATTATAAACCAACTAAGAGTACCAAAGTGGAAACCAACACTAAATCAGAGTAAAAATTGGAAAGAAAAACTAAAAGACTACAAGATGATAATCTATCTCTATACTCCACCAGATCCAAGATCCAAAATCACGAACCAGCCCAAGTATCACGATGTGGTGCTATAAACATGTGACACATTACCTTTACCAACATCCTAGTATATGACATCTGAAAACCACCAACGTGCCAAAGAAGGGGGTGAGTAATGAAACTCAGTAGGTTTTCCCCAAATACTTTCCAACTCATGCCTTTAGGATAAAACATGTTAGCACATTTATATAAAACAAATTATATAAAAAAGTTCCAAAACAGTTCACAATAGACAAGTTCCAAGTAAAATCATTTTTCAATAAACCAACTTTCTCATGAAAAACAACCAAGAAAAGTTTCCCAATCAAATTCACATTTACACTTTGGCATGACCATTTCATTTCACATAATCACATAATTACCCATGCATGAATCGTTATGACACTTCCATACTCATGAGCGGTCTCTTGTCAATCTACCAAGTCATCACAAGGTAATTATTCCCCTTGTTCCATTACACGTATGGCACCGAGTACAAGGTCATATTTCAACCAAGCCTCGTAAATGCAATATGAACACACACACCAAGTATGACCAAAAGCAACACCATTTCAACCATGCCAAAACCATTTCAATAAACAACCATTTTATTAAAAACACATTTTCCCCAAACCATTTTCCAAATCCAGCAAATCCATATTTTAACATCACTATTTTAAAATCGTTAAACCAAAACACTTTGCACAGACCATTCTTTCAATTTCCATAATTTCATCAAAACCCATAAATCATCACTAAAGAAGATTTATAACATGATTTGCACCGAAATTTCACAATCAAAACCAAGAAATTAAATCAGTTTTAACTAATCCTTCAATTTCTATGAAAAAGGAATTGAGAGTGAAGCCACGTACCTCAAAAAAGTGGGAAAAACCAACCAATGGATGAAGAACTCCAACAAAACCGAGAAGATTCTCCAAAAACCCTCCTTATATCTCTTCTCCTAACACAACCAACTAAAAATATTGTCATATATGGCATTCACACCCATAGATCTACCCATAATGATCATAGATCTAAAAAATGATAGAATAGGAGAAGTAGATCTTAGAAACCGATCAAGAACGACACATACCTTAAGAATCTGACTTAGATTCTCTAATAGAAGCCTTCGGATCACCTCCGGAATGCTTGGTAAAAGTCTTAAAACCTTCAAGGGTGAGTAATCCCGAGTTAGGACTGATAAGGAGATTTAATGAATAAATTAGAGGAAAAACAAATTAGATCAAAAAATTTAGGATCTAATTTTAAGTGACCGCACGGTTAGTCCGCACGGTTTGAAAAACTGTGCGCTAACCATGCTGATGACACTGCCTCCCTAGTCAGCCATGCACAATTTGGCCACACAGTTTAGACTAACAGTGCGCCTTCCCCTTTACTTCAAACACCAATCCAGGATCTTTTGACTCTCCCAAACATCATCCTTAACTTTTAAAACCATGAAAAGCATCATGTAAGGGTTACATACCATAAACCGAGGGTACTACACTGGTCCTGGGATTCAGGACGTAAATTTCCATGTGTCTGGTTTCTCTATCAGGATGGCCATTGTAGGTGATGTTATAACGGGGTAGGTCATCCTCACGGTTCACCCATGACCGCGGTGCGTCGACCTCAAATCCTGGCACTTGTACATCCTCTATGATACCGAAGTCCCATATTGGTAGGTTGGAAGACTGTGCATACTCCTTCTGCTTTGGCTTCTACATGTTGAAGAGAGTATGGTTGTTGGATATGATCCTTTGGGTGCCATAAACCTCAGGGTTGGCGATCATCTCAGCCCTTTGATTAGCAGACGTGACTTCCCTCTCAGTGTCATCCTGATTGGGGGCTATCTCTTGCCAGAATGGTTTTAAAAAACCAGTGTGAAAAAGTAGTGGTTGGGGTAAAAAAGCAATGGGTGGCATGAAAAATCAGCGATTGGCACAAATTAACCTGGGATTGCGTGAAAACCTCTGATTGAACTCGGAAAATTCCGTACAAATGAAGAGTTTTTTTTTCCTTAGGCGAAGGAAATGTTTTCATGCACGCGAGATCCTGGCATATCACGCAAGAAAATCCATACGGAATGGGGACCTACAGGGTATTTTATAGGCGCAAAGATTGGTTTCCACGTGAGTGAGAGAATCAGATTTCACACTCTATCTTGGTGTTTCGCACCGCTCCATTTTGAGCGCGCTTCGTCCCCAAGGATTCTTGTTTCTCAGCATTTCCCTCGAAATCTGACCTTTGTGGCCCCTTGCCGATCCGATTCCTAGGGGGGTGGAATTTGTAGATGGAGAAAAATGATTATGATCTGAAGAAGGTTTAGAAGCGACAAAGAAAAGGAATAGATGGAACTGGCGACCCAGTCTGGGGGCCCGAAGGGGCGACATGAAAATAATACTAAGGTGCACGAAAAAATAAGTCTCGCGAGAAAAATCTAGGAATCGAGAGAGTTTTCTTTGCAGGTGTGGAACATTTCACGGCACTTCCCCGTGTAGTTGAGTTCCACATTACCGACGTCGGCCGTGAAATTTGTTGGGTCTCCTTGTTTTTCATGCAGAAAAATGATCCCAGGCACCTATAAATAGAAGGACACCCATTTGATGTTCCCACTGAAGAATCTGAACCATCTCCCTGGTGTGAAACTCCTCTCCTGTGAGTGCAAAGAGATGGGTCTCAAGTACTAAATTTTTCACACTAGGTCACCCGAGGGTCTGCCATTGTGCGAGACCCCTCAGGATTGATCCTCTTCCAATCCCATTGAGCCTCGTCCCTATGTGTGAAATTCATTCCAATTGTGCGCAATGAGTTATTCGGCGCACAATTCCTTTTGGGCTTCGTCCAAACCATTTTTGTCCACACAATTACTTCATTGTGCCACCCAGAGTCTTTTTCACCCCCCGCAGTCAATTGTGCGTGGGTCTGGCCCTTTTTCGCGCAACATCTCCTTTTGCGAATGAGCCTCCCACCTAGTGTGCTAGTGATGTCCCTCTTCCGAGCATAATTTTCAGGCTCCTCCCACGCCCAAGTCTCCTTCATCATATACTCATTTCCCGTGCAACCTTCTAGGTTATCATGAAGTGATTTCAAAGTCTCCTGGAGGATACCTCCCATTGTGATGCTTCGCCTCCTACTTCTTCTCATAGGTGCACTAATAGATATTGCTTCTTCACAAAGCCACACTAACGTGGACCCCCCAATGGTTCTCTCCAAGACATCCCCTAGCCACGATGTTGTCGATGCCTTCCCTTCCACAAGGAATAGAGAGTACTGGTTATGTATGTCGTAGGGGTGGAGAGAGAACCCACCTCGTCCGAGATACAAGATGTTAAACATCAAAGCACTCTTGTCCTCTACACATGACGTTAAACTGTGACCATGTCCCATGTGTCAGATGCAGGGTTTCCCCACCTTAGACATTCTGCACGCCCACTGGTCTCCATGTGAGTGAGATCATTCCTCACATGGAATGATATCATCTTTATCAAAGCGGATTTTGTCCGTGGGGAAAGGGAAACCACTCTGGTGTAAGCCCTTAGCCTTCTTTTCATGAGGTATCATATCTGATCCTTCTCTCTTCCTGAGTGCCAAGCCATTCTCCTGCTAGTCTTTGTCACCAACGGGCCTCCGTCTTGGAGTAAGTCCCATCCTATTCGGGCTTCTAACCACACATAATCCCATGTTTACTCTTTCAGTAGTTTCCTTACGTAAGCCCCATTCACCACCCTCTACGGACGCATCATTCACGACGTGATAGTCGTGTATTTGCTGTCTATTGTTTCTTACACCGAGCATGACT
This sequence comes from Viscum album, assembly GCA_963277665.1. Lineage (NCBI taxonomy): Eukaryota > Viridiplantae > Streptophyta > Magnoliopsida > Santalales > Viscaceae > Viscum > Viscum album. The sequence goes on from OY728140.1 coordinate 2,127,726,524, forward strand.
CACGTGGGCTTAGATAAAGCACCGACCATGAAAAACACATGTGCATCCTAGAGTGTAAGCCCCACATCCATTCCCCTTGAACTACATGGACATTTATCCTTGACAAATCAGGGTACATAGGAAGCCTCAGTAAGCATCAATCCCACCATTCACCCGGACATTCTGACCCCCTTCACGTCAGTTCTCCAACACCTTCGGTATCCTAGAGTGTAATCCCCACACCCATACCTGAAATATGTGGTCTTTGATTCTTACTGTGTCATGGTACATAAGAAGACTCCCTGAGGTTCAATCCCCAAAACCATTAGATCCCAGTTCCTCCTTCACATCGGTTCACCGACCCCCATGAACTATGTGGTCATTGATCCTTGACAAGGAAGGGTACATAGGAAGCCTACCTGAGGTTCAATCCCACCATTAACCCGGTTGTTCTGACCCCCTTCGTGTTAGATCACTAACACCTTGGGAAGCCTAAATTGTAAGCCCAACACCCATACCTGAACTAAGTGATCATTGATCCATTCCAAGGTAGGGTACATAGGAAGCCTCCCTGAGGTTCAAGCCCAAAGACCAGTAGTTCCGACCCCCTTTCATGTCGGTTCACCCCCGTCCTACACGACGTTAAACTGTGGGTCCCATCCATTGGTAAGCCGTTGTCACCTCCATTCAGTGGTAATCCATGGTCACTCCATCTAGCGGTAAGACATTGAAAAACCCAATCAGTGGTAAGCCATTGCCAACACTACTCAGTGGTAAGCCGCTGACATCCTGAACCAGGAGTAAGTCGTTGCGACTGAATGCAGCAGTAAGTCGTTGAAAACCCCAATCAGCAGTAAGCCATTTCCATCACCATTCAGTAGTAAGCTATTGACATCCTAAACCAACGTTAAGCCGTTGCGATCTAATACAATGATAAGCTGTTGAAAACCCCAATAGTTGGTAAGCCTCCACCAGATGAACTGCGTGGACTTTTATTCCCTGCCACAGGGATACGTAGAAAACCTCTTCAAGGCTTGAGCCCAAAAACATTATCATTCTAATGATGGTTCTATCCCATTCACCATCCACATCATGGAACTTTCCATAATCCATCCTGATTCTTACCCGGGCCGACACATCCCGACGACATCATGCCACCTAATTCCTCATTCTATTCAACAACATTCAGGAATCCAACCACACGTTTACCCCGACATCAGTGTTACCTCCAGGGGGTTCCTCCATCTAATCAACTCTAGTCACTATTCTGATCAGTCCGATCCATCTCCGTTGGATGTTAAACATGCGGTATACCCTGTGTTAAACATGGGAAGCTGAGGAAAACCTCAGACACTTGCCCATGGCATATGATTTCCATATTTCAATGTGGTATACCTTGGGATTTCGTGCCCTCGAGAATACCTATAGTAAGGGACATAAGACAGACATTCCAATCCCCCAGCATCCCGACATGCTATTGATACCCAACATGACTACTCCCCTGACTGAAGGATGCTGCCCTAACCAGACCCATTGGAATGTCCCGACAGAAGTAGTGTAATAAACTGGTGTCCATGACAATATGGAACTAAGAAGAGTATCACGAAACACGAATTAAATCTATAAGGGAGACCCGAACAAGGTAAAATGTTCTAAAGAGGAATCTGCTGAAGGATGAACCGATATCCCATCATCTCATTTCGATCAAGGAGAAAACGCCCCTGAATACGTGACCGATGTCTCCCGCCTTTGGAAAGTGGGAATGCGGGGAAACAAAGCCATGACTTTTGTTATCCAACAGAAAGACACTCACGCCCTGAAGAAAGAATCAGAAATTTTTGAAACACCTATGATGAGGAATACCTATGAGATACTTCGTTGTGGTACTTTGTGGTAGTTGGAGTATAGACCAGTAGCATGTGGAGAGGATCCTCCTAGAGACGAGTGTGCATAGTGGGGAGAACTATTTTCTAGATGAGACATGACGACTGCTGAATTTTTCGACTCAGAGTGACTCGACCGGCATAGTGGGGAGCGCCTTGGTGACGCAGCAGACCCACGGTGGGGAGCGCTTTGGTGACGCGGCAGACCAACGGTACTTGACAAGAGGATTACCTCATCAGGCCATGTGGGGGGGAACCTCTATGTGATGTGGCAGATCCACTGTGGAGAGAACCTCTGTTTTATGTGGAAAACCCACAGTACATGACAGGAGGAGTACCTCACTAGTCCAATGTTAGTGGTAAGTGCCACAATGTGATGCGGCATGCCCAGTGTACTCGATAGAGGAGATATTCTCCAGAAGCCAAGGTGTTCGACACTGTGTTCGGAATGTTACTTGACACTACCCCTATATTAAATCCTGGTGTGAGATGATTCAAAAACTCTATGTTTTCCTCATGATTGAGATGGATTACGTGATAACTTAGGTAAATTTATGGGCATATACCTTAGTGTGGTTATATGTTGATTTCATAATTTGTGTTTTATCTTTTTCGGATTTGTGAAACCTAGAGGGTCTTGGGGTCCCTACTGAGTATCGTTATACTCACCACTGTATAGGCTATGCCTGCACCTTGTTGTGTTGGATGCAGACGATGGACAACACTGACTGAGGATGAGGGTACCAAGACGGGATAATACCTAGAGGTGGACCATACGACAAGTTGGTACACACAGGAGACAGACAGATGATGAGTGCTGAGGAGGCGATCTGAACTTACCCTTCAGGTAGGAACCTCGGAGGATGACCCCGTTGCTGTTTTCCTTTTTTTCAGCTATAATTTTACTTTCTCGTTCTTGTACTTTACTATTGGGCTAGTATTCTGGCCCCCTTTTACTTTTAGTAACCTTTTGTTATATAGTTTCACTTGGTGTTTCGTATCATACTATGTTCTTGGTTATGTGTGCATGATGTTTATAAAGGAAATTATTTCCCAGTTTTAGGAAATATGACATCGGTGCATGTGGCCTGCCCTTGACCTATGGAAGGCGGGCTTCGGGTAGTCGCAGCACGGGCCCTGGGGGACAGGTCATTACAAATTGGTATCAGAGGAGTCGGTTATACTGCAGAACATAGGACTCTAGTCTTTCTTTTAATGTAAATAGTGTAATGTGTATTGAGTGTGGTTAACAATTTTGGGAAACCAGGGTTGGTGCAGTGGCCGACGTATCCATACACCAGGACCCTGACATATGATTTCTGACTCAGTGCACGAAAACACTGATTGAGTGTGTGTTTTCAAAAGTTTTCATGGTTTTCTTTTGAGTCAGCTCACCAGGTATAACATTTAGCTCACCAGGTATAACTTTTGACTACGGAGCACCTATTTATTTTAAGGATGCCTCCATGCAGACAGCCAACAAGATTTCTAAGGTTTTTTTGCACTGATAGCCCATTGAGCGATGAGGCCTCAATAGAGGGCCTTTTTTATATAGAGGCACTAGGGGATTCACCCGCGGTACCACTCTCCATTGGGCCACTGATGCCACCATCCCCAAAAGCATAAGGTGCACACCACTTGAGCACGTTGCACGATTTACAGTGCCATAGGACACCCAGGTTTAGGGGAAAGATGGACCCACAGGTGGCAGAGGATTGCCTGAAGGCTATGGTGAGAGTCTTCCGACTTTTAGGGACACCAACCGATCTCATGGTGATCCTTGCAGCTAGAAATCTACAGTCATAAGCAGGAAGATGGTGGAGCATGTTGCTCCAGGTTCATGACGAGGTGACGCTTCTCTGGGAAGACTTCGAGATCCTATTTCGGGCAGATTTTTTCCATGCATCTTGTTGTGAAGTTCTGATACAATAGATTCTTCATTTGAAATAGGGCAGCAAGACTGTGGCTTAGTATTTAGAGAGGTTCATTGACCTCTCACGCTACTCCATAGATATGGTGTGGGACCCTTTCTTCAGGGCCCATACCATCAAGAAGGGATACAAGTGGGAGATCAGGGTTTTGGTGATCTCACTTAGCATCTTGACGCAGGCGGGGGTGTTAGATAGTTACGTCTTGGTGGAGTGTTTCATTGCTGAGAAGTCACCAGTGGAGAGACACACTACCAGTAGTCAGGTAGCGGAGTCTTCTACATCTAGCAGCAGACAGACATAATATAGGTCCAAGGGGACCAGACATATAGGTGGTCGATCGCATGACTTAGGATCGGTTGTGTGGGGCACCCAAGATAGAGCCATTCATACCAGGAGCGGGCAGTGTTATGCATGCGACAGGTAGGGTCACATGGCTCATGACTGTATGACCCTTCGTATAGATGATCATCAGATGGTTGAAGGACCACCCCAGTTGAGATAGAGGTTCGACCGAGGAGGTCCGCAGGGAGAAATCGGACATGGCAGGGGAGCTGGTCGTGCAACTGGTGGTGGGATATGATTTGAGGGGTTACTGCCACCACCATAAGGAGGTCCACCCCGACTGCATGGAATAGGTTGATAGGGGAGAGCTCAACTCCAGGAAGTTGAGTCCTACGATCATGAAGCTCTAGAGATGATACAAGGTATAATCTGTGTCTACTTCACCTTAGCTACAATTTTTATAGACACAGGTACCAGTCATTCTTTTATTGCCACCACCCCCTTCGAAGCTCAGAGATTTCGATGGTGACGTTGGTTCAATCCTTATGGATAGAGACATTTGTGGGAGAGGATTTGATGATTATGCAATGTAAATAGTAGTTCAAGCTTACTCTAGGATGTGAGAGCTTCAACTAGGATTTCCTAGTAGCGGCGTCAAGGCCATCAGACGTCATCTGGGGTATGGAATGGTTATGTACAGTCCATGCTTAGATAGATTGTATAAGGCGTAGGGTGAGGTGTGTCCACACGAATGGGACCTGGTTTACCTTCACTGGTTAGAAAAGAGCCTTTTTAGTGTGAGATGGACTTACCCATAGGAGAGTGCAGCTGATCACTCATCAGTTGGCATGAATTACCCTCAAATCTGTTGATGTAGAGAGTCCAAGCTATCCTATAGTGGTGGACCAGTACGCCAATTTTTTCCCTGATGATGTTCTGGGTATACCTCCTCACAAAGAGGTTTAATTTTAAATTAATTTTTATCCCAAGATAGCACAGATATCTACACCATCATATCGGATGTCTCCCGTAGAGATTTGTGAGTTGTGGGTACTGCTGGAGGACTTATAGGGGAAGGGAGTCATTCTGCCCAGTGTTTCTCCTTGGGCAGCCTTGATTTTTTTCACCAAAAAGGCGGATGGTAGCTTGAGAATTTGTGTCTACTATTGGTTCATGAACCAGGTGACCATGAAGAACAAGTACCCACTCTCAAGGATTGACGACCTCTTTGATTATCTTAAGGGAGCACGGTGGTTCTCGATGATTTCCCTCAGATAAGGCTATCCCCAGCTCAAAGTATGAGAGGAGGATATGCAGAAGATGTCCTTCATGCATCGGTACACCCATTATGAGTTCTTGATTATGCCATTCTGCATGACCAACGCTCCATCATTGTTCATGGGACTCATGAAAAATATCTTTCATCCATACATTGATCGCTTTGTAGTGGTCTTCATTGATGACATTCTAATCTACTCGGATTCTGGGGAGGAGCATTCCTATCATTTGCAGGTACTACTGGACACAATCTACAAGCACCATATTTATGGTAAGCTCTCAAAGTTCCAGTTCTTGATCTGATAGGTTCACTTTCTTGGAAAAGCAATATTGGTTGTAGGAGTTGTAGTGGATCCAATTATGATTGAGGCATTATTTTCTTGAGATCATCCTAGGAGTGTCAAGGAGGTGCAAAGTTTCTTGGGTTTGGATGTATACTACCAGAGGTTTGAACAGAATTATCCAGAGTTGCAGCACCAATATCGTCATTGATGAAGAAGGTGATACCCTTCGTTTGGTTAGATAAATGCCTATGATGATTTCAAGAGTTGAGCCAGAGGCTGACCAGTGAATTCATCTTGAGGCTATCAGAGGAGGGCGTAGGGTACATAGTCTACTGCGACACATCAAGTTCTGGGCTCGGATGTGTCCTGAGGCAGGAGTGAGTAGTGATCTCATATGGTTCTAAACAGATGAGACAACACGAACATAACTATTCTACCCATGACCTAGAGTTAGAAGCTATGGTCTTCGCCTTGAAGATGTGGTGGCACTATCTGATTGGATAGTGTTTTAAAATGTACTCTGATCACAAGAATCTCAGTTATATCTTCTCTTAGAAGGAACTGAATCAGATATAGCGATGTTGTCTTGAATTCCTATAGGACTATGAATTCCAGATAGTTGATACTCTTGGGAAGGGGAACGTTGTAGTAGATGCACTCAGCAGGAGGTCTGGTATACAACTACTAGGTGAGTCGATAGAGAAGTTGTCCAATTGCAGATATCCTTCATGGAACATGATAGAACAACTTTTGTATAGCCTCTTATAGTCACTTCCCCACTTCTTCAGCAAGTCAGGGAGGCGCAGTGTGGGGACGCTCACTGTGTGGCATGACGTGCTCCGATATCCACAGTACTTTCACCTGATGGGTTTTTTTAAGGTGGGGAGCATGTCATCCTCTTTAGAGGATGTACCATGGTACCAGTTTCCCTTCAGGATGATGTGTTGTGGGAGTTCATCACATCCCCTCTATCGGTACATCCAGGAGTGGAAAAGATGTACCAGGATCTCCGACGACAGCACTGGTGTTTGGTAATGAAGAAATAAGTTGTAGTGTTTGTTTCTTTGTGCCTCACATTTCAGAGGGTGAAGGCGGATCATCAGGTACCAGCAGGCTTGGTTCAGCCTTTAGTGGTCCTAGAGTGGATGTAGTGCGGGATATCCATGGACTTCGTGACAGGACTTCCACGTACATCCAGGGGTCATGACTCAATTTGGGTGATCGTCGACCAAATCACAAAGGCGGCCCACTTAATAACGGTCAGAGAGCCGAGTTCATTAGAGAGCGTGGGATACCTCTATGTGCAGGTGATTGTGCAGAAACATGGTGTACCCTCGATGATAATATCTAACCATGATTCACATTTTACTTCCCAGCTATGAAAGGGGTTTGAAGAGGATTTTGGGACGCAGATTCATTTGAGCACCACCTTCCATCCTCATACGGATGGCCAGACCAAGCGGACCATTCAGGACCTTGAGGACATGATGTGTGCTTGTGCCCTCGACTTCGGTCGAATTTTTGAGGATCCCTTTCCTTTGGTGGAGTTTTCATACAACAACAAATATCACTCCATTAGGATGTCACCTTTTGAGGCGTTGTATGGGAGACCTTGAAGATCACCTTTGGGCGGGACAGACCCTGGGTCTTCAGCACTATTAGGTCTAGAGATGGTACGGGATACCAGTGAGAAAGAGTAGATCATCCAGGAGCAGATGAAGACATCCCAGATCAGGCAGAAATTATATGCCGACTGGAGATGAAGACCTATGGAGTTCAAGGATGGTGACCACATCTTTCTACGTGTCGCATATCGATAAGTATTGTGAGGATTTTGCTGAGGGGGCAAGTTATCTCCGATATTTTTCGTACATTGTCAGTTCCTCAACAAAGTTGGCGAGGTGGAACACAACGTAAATCTTCCACCTCAGTTACCCCGGGTGCATGACGTCTTCCACGTGTCCCAGCTAAGAAAAAACGTGCATTACTCTTCTCACATCATCGACCATGGTGAGCTAGAAATTGACGATGTAGAGAATTTTATGGAATTTTCAGTAATGATTTAGGATTAACAGGAGTGGGTCCTTTGTGGATGGTTGATACCTCTGGTGCACATTCGCTAGAAATACATGAACCTCTAAGAGATCACATGGGAGCGGGAGGCTCAGATGCATTCACAATACCCCCATTTGCTTACCTAGTTATGATTTGTGGCCTATAGGGATGTAAAGCCCTGAGGTTGGAAGAGTGGAAAGACATAGAATCTCCATGTAATTTTTTTTATAAATGGGAATTTTAAAAGTCTGTGAAAATTTACGGTGCTAGATTCCGAGGCCCGGAGTGTCTCGAATGATTTTCTAAACTTCATTTTAGGTACGTTTAGTAAACGTACGAGTAGGTTTTTCTAACTTTTAAACCGGTGCTCCAAATTGAAATCTGAGGGCACTGTTTAACTCACAGTGCTGGTATTTTCTTAAAAACACTTTTACCTCGACTGCAGATGGTCGAGGGTGATAGTTATTTTTTAGTTTTTTTCGTGTAAGAATAAAATAAAAATAAAAGTGTGTAAAATTTTTATTTGCAACACTCATGCGGGTGTTGGGATGTGGGGTCCACTGGAACTACACCTCCATGTGGAAGTTGAGAAGTGGGGACCGCCAGACCTTCACCTCTAATGAGAGGTTATGGTGGTGGGGACCACACGAAACAAACCTCCCATGAGAGGTAATGGTGGTGGGGACCTCCGGAGGCCTAAACCTCTTGAACTCCCCTCATTAAGGAGAAAAACCTCTAAACCACCCCATTAATGTGGAGGAACCTCTTGACTTCCTCCACATTAATTGTGCCAATGCACTTACCTTTAATATGCCAACCTAGTTAATTGATTAGTTTATTTTGAATTTGTGCCAACGAACTAAAAAGAGAACTTAATCTATTATCCTTGGCATATTTGGTGGAATTGGGAGGAAGGAGATCTTGGGAGAATGCACTTCAATGAAGAACGTGTTCTTACACGGAGAACGCTCCACGGTGAAGAACGCCAACCCCCTTCAACTATCTTTCTCAGGACTTCTTCTGACTTGGGATGTCCACATCTATGGTGAATCGATGGTCGTACTACTATCTTGCACCAATGTCATCAAGAGAACAAGGTAGGGGTTTATTTATATTTGATTATTGCTTCCCATGTTATCCCCTTCTAATTATTTGGCTGGTTTGGGATTTCAGATTAATGTGGGTTGGGGGAAATGATGTTTTGAAAATATCTTCCATTCATGTTCATGCTTCATTATTTGTGAACAGATTGCAACCACTCTAAACGTAGAGGGTGCGGGACAAAATAAAATAGACCGACCCCACCACAATTCATCTTTGATGTGATCTTCATAATGAAGGAAGGCTACAAAGGCGAAGAAGGTGACGAAGGCATCAACGCGCCCTGACTCTATGCCCCAGCCGAGCCACTCACGGCGCTATAAACTCCTAGCCAAACTGGCCGCGTGACCTGGATTCGCACCCCGACCGAACCACCCCACAGCGCATCGGCCTCCCGGTAGAACCAGCCCCATGACTATGTGGTTATCTGACCTCCTAGTCAATCTTCCCACATGCCCGGCTCTGCACCCCTGCCAAACCGCACCCCTGCCACGCTCTGACCTCCCGACTGAACTAGCCACGTACCCCTACGACGCACCGGAATCCAGGACGAACTGACAGCGTTCCCCCGTGGTGTTCTAGCCTTCTGGCCGAACCGGCCCCGTGCCCCTGCGGTGCACCGGCCTCTCGACCAAACCCGCACCATTCCCCCACGGCGCTCCGACCTTCTGGTCGTACCAGCCCCGTGCCCCCGCAAGGCTCCGACCTCCCGGCCGATCTGGCCCCGCTCTCCGGAAGAACCCCCCTCTCTGCGGCCCTCCGAGCCTCCCCGGCTCGTGCCACCCTCCGACCCTCCAAACCTCCTTGACAGTAATGCCTGTCGACCCTCTGATCCGCCCTGGCCGAGCCGCCCCACAGCCCCATGCCCTCGCTACAACATTCGACTGTGCCGCTCTGTGACCTCGTGCACTCGCGGCCATCCGCAACCCCTCGCGGCCTGTCAGGTAGGACCCAGCAGGTCGGACCAACCCAACAGTCCGGGCTACACTGTGGGCTGCGCCATACCCACCAGGTCGTCCTAGGCCGGGTTGGGCCGGGTCGGACTGGACCCTGGCCCACTATGACCCATTTAACTTCTTTTGGCCATAACATTGACATCAGAGGTCCATTTGACGAACCGTTAGCGACGCTGAAAATCTTTGTTCGAGACAATCCCTTTGAGTGATAACCCAAAATGTTTTGGATTGAGATTGGGAATGGTCAGGTTGGATCGAGCATGAATCCAACCGTGCCCCCAGGACAAAAAAGGCTAATAACTCATAGACCGGGACTAAGATTGATGCTATGTTTATTATGTTGGGAACCTTATGATGAGGCGTACCTTTGAGATACTTCGATGTGGGAATTCATGGTAGTTTGAGTATCGAGCAGTAAATTGGGGAGCGGATCCTCCCAGAGACGAGAGAGCATAGTGCAGAGACCTAGTGGCTGGCTGAGACCTGATGATTGCTGACCGTTTTGACTCGGAGTGACTTGACATGCCCAGTGGGGAGAACCTTGGTGACGCATCGGACCAATGTTGGGGAGTGCCTTGGTGATGCGACAGACCCATGATACTCGATATGAGGATTACCTTTACAGGCCTTGAGGGGAGCACTTCTGTTTGATGCAACAGAGCCACGAGTGGGGGGGGAGCACCTCTGTGTGACCCTGTAGACCCATGGTACTCGAAAGGAGGAGTATATCATCCATCCAATGTTAGTGGGAAGCACATATATGTGACACGGTAGGTACACTATACTCAATATAAGAGGATTTCTCCTGCAGCCTATGTGTTCAACATTGGTTTCAAATTGTTACTTGAAACTACCACGAGAATAAATCTTGGTGTGATCTGAGTCCGAACCTCGGTGTTTTCCTCATGATTGAGATGGATTACTTGATAACTTAGGTATATCTATGGGAATATACCTAAGTATGTTTATCTGTTGATTTCAAACTTTGTGTTTTATTTTTGTTGGATTTGTGACGCCTAGAGGGTCTCGGGGTCCCTACTGAGTATCATTATAGTCACCCTACACGGGCTATGCCCGCACCTTGTTGTATTGGATGAAAATGGCCGATAGTGCTGACTGAGGATGAGGGTACCAGGACTGGATGGTACCCATAGGTGGACCTTACGATGAGTTAGTACACAGAGGAGACGGATGTACAAGGAGTGTTGAGGAGGTGATCTGCACCTACCCTTCAGGTAGGAACCTCGGAGGAAGCCCTAGTTGCTATTTTCATTTTTCTTCAATTGTACTTTTACTTTCAGTTTCTTGTACTTTACTGTTGGTCCTGTATTCTATAATTGTTTTACATTCATCACTCTTTTCTTATATAGTTTTACAAGGTGTTTCATATCTTTCTGTGTGTATGGTTACATGTTATTGTATGTTATAATGGAAATGCCTTCCCTATTTTAGGGAATATGCTTTCGGTGCTAGTCTCCATCCCCTGGACTGTAGAAGGTGGGCTTGGGTTAGTCACAGAACTGGCCCCGGGGGAAGTTTCAGGACTGTGTATGTCATTGTAATCAAATTTTTATTGAAATTTTGTAAAATATATCTAAATCTTTTGCCCATTTTTTACTTTATAAAACTTTGATGTCATCCCGTTGGTGATATTAATTTTAAATTAATTTATACCAAATATAATATAGGAATTTGAAAAACTTAACAATATATTTTTAAAAATTATAATATATATATTATAATAATATTAAATTATTTTTTTAACCAATTTATTATTGAATGAGATTAAAATTAAATACAGATCTTAAGAGAAAAATTTCTTTAACAAGGGAAAAATCATTAATCATAAGGGCCCAAATGACATAGAAACTTGTCCAAAATAAATTATATGAAAATATATAGATCATATTCTATCCTATATATAATTGGGATCATTATTGGAGGTAAATGATTCATGTGAGACCTCTCTATAGTGTTTTCATTTTTTATACTTATAAGAATTCCACAACCTCTTAACTACATAAAGGAAATCAACCCTCCAACTTACTCAATCCTATGAAGACATTCATCCATCATGTAATAATCCTAAACAAGCTTTCAAACTCCCAAAAATAATCTTAGAAGCCTCATTTTTTTGTGAAATCCTTCCAATGATTCCCTTCGGTGCAAAAAAAAAGAGTTACCCTAAAATGAGGTAACTTTTTTCAATGATTTCTTTAGTTTAGTATCATTTCCAAATCAATAAATTATAATTATTAAATGATTATAAAATAAAATAAGTATATTAAATGTTTTTTTATGTTTTTATATATTTATTTTACCAAAAAAGACACAAACATACATCTAATGGGAAATGAACATACAATTCATGTGTCTGTCGAACTATATTCTCATAAAATGATTATTGTTCATTCTTCATTTCCCACCACTATTAGTAGGAATTTTGATCGAGGATATATTTTTATATGATAAATATTATATATATAATTTACCAATTAATATTTAATTTTCATTTAACAAATACTCTTATGGTTTCCATTTTCTGTAAATATGATAACATTGTTTGTGGAAGTGTAGACTACTGACTACTCAAGGCGATGTGATTTTGTCACACTATGGACAAAATTTATAAATTATTTTTTAATAGACATATATTACATATATGAAATATATATTATAAGTTAATTATAATAAACTTATATATTATTAAATTTTCAGTTTTCTAACATAGAAAGGAAATAAAAGTATCCTTCATGCGTACATATGGCATATTGTCTCAATGAACGTGGAAATTTATTTTTTATCTAAAAATACTTTTTATTATAAAAAATACATATATAATTAATATATACGATAATTAAATAATGTATTAAATTATATATATTATTAATTTAGGATATATTTAATATGAACATCAAGTAACAAAACAAAACATATTAAAAAACCATGGCAATTAACTCCTGAAATACTGAAAAATGAAGGAATGATAACAACTGGGTAATATGATATTATAATATGTAAAAATATTATGTTATAAATAATTTTATGGTTATTTTATAAGTTACTAAAATTATTTAAATCACTATATATGAGGTTATAGTTATTTCACCAGAAAAGGAACTACAATGTAGTGTATTTTCATTTCACTTTTTTACATCTATGTGAATCATGTCATATTTAACAAATAATTCATTTTAGTGATGTATATACCTCCCCATTTATATATTATATAATTTATTTTGATATATTATTGTAATATTGGGTTTAAATTATATTTATTTCCTTTATAGGTATTATATTTAAAATATACCAAACGGTAAAGGTTGTTTTAACATGATTCATTTTCATTTGGTTATATTATATCTACATTTTTATTAAGTTTATATGATTTTGTTTATAATTTTTTTTACCAATAATAGAATAATTTAAATTTATTTATGTGGATTTAAATCTACATACATAATTGATTCAAATTTTTATTCACACATCAATGTTATTTTTATTTCATGGGTTTACATCACAATCTCATTTGGTTTAGGAATGATTACAAATGAATTTACATCCGAATAAATTAATGAAAAATTTCATTAAAAAAATTAAACATTATTGTCCTTTTTATATTCATGACCTATTCCCAAAATAGTCCGGTTTTACATCATTTGGTATAAAACATGGTTTATTATTTTCTTAATGAAACACCGAATTTTTTTCTCTCTTTAGTCAAAGAACCTATTTTCTTCTAAAACCATATTTTCTAACTAGTTCTCAAAAAAATAACCTTTCTAATAATATTTTTAAATAAAATTTTACCCTTTACATCTTTTATATTTTTTTTGAATTTAATCTTCTTATTTCCTTCTAAACAATGAAAACATTTTATCCTTTTATATTTCAAAAGTAATGTTTTTTTTACCATGTATGGGATATATATAATTTCCCACTATTGTATAACAGAATATTAATTTTTATGTTTTAAAGGTTAATTTCTCAATAAATGTGTTAAAAACATTATTTTCTATAAAGAATATATTCGATATGTTTTCAGAATGAAAATTATATTTTTCTCAGGCATGAGTTTAAAATATCGTTATATAGGGTTGTCATTCATGAATGGAAATAACCATTATTATTACACAAAATGGTATATATTTAATGATACCATACTTATTTTTCTTATGTATGGTATATGACTTCTTTTATCAAGGATAGTACTGACGTTCACTACCTTAATTCCATTTATTTACCATTTAATTATTCAATTTCCTGTGGTCATTGAACATTTAATTTCTCCTAACTATCAATATTATTTATCATTGATATAATTATCACCTAAACTATATATCAGATTTACATATAGTGTTTTATTTTTTAGATATTTTATTATATATTGAAATTTTGATAAATTAATTTCGAGTATTCCATATGGATATTTGATATGGAACATTGTTCTTTGATTAAATAAATTTGTTCACAATATGAAAATAACCTTAGACATGCACTATATGAGTTGGGGAGTAGTTAATGCATACCCTATGGATGGGGATCATAAATTCAATCCCTATAGAAGGGGGAGTATTTACTGTGATACCATTAATGGATCTCTAGTATTAGGAGATGATGTTAGTTGAAAAAAACCAATTTGTGGTTGCTTCCAATAAGAATATATGGGTTTCCTACCCATATATTTATAAATTATTATTTATTTTATTTATGGTATATGTTTTAATTTTCCTAATACATTATATCCAAAAATTAAGAAATCCATTAATTTTGATTATGTTATTTATTATTAGTGATAATTTCACAAGTATATTATATATGGATGCATTTCATTCTCATTTCATTGATTAATTGGCATGTGCTTTCAGTTATGTACCTTCTTATATTGTTTATAAACATCCTTCTTATTTTATTTATTATAATGAATTTTTGTTCAGTAATTACCCTTCTATATTAAATATTTTCATTGATTCAATATTTATTCAACTATACTTTACCCTTATTGATCATTTGAGTGCACCTTTATTATTTTTCCTGTCTCTATGATTCCCAAAGGTGTACTAAAAAGATATGAAAGTATATTCCATATGGAACAATGTTTTTATTCAATAAATGAGAAATAATACTGTTGTAATTCGTGTTTTAATTTATAATATATGTTTCAATTGTGCTTCTGGTTTACTAAGACTACAAAAAGTGTTATGTTCTGTAGAAAAAATTATATGTGTGTCTTATTCCAATGTAATACTTCCTATCCCTGTCTTTGGTCTATCTGGGTCAGGTATCCACAATATAAAATTTATTATATTTGTCAAAAAAACATATAAAATTATGTAAAAATGGGCATAAAATGGTAATATTACCTAAAAATTACATTAATTATAATAATAGAATAATTACAAATGTATTAATCTATTAATGATCATAAAAAGTAACTAAATGTAATATTTAGAATAATCTATCCTGATTACAAATATAATTATGCACAAATACCTTATTACATCAGTAAATTATGAGTCCTACAAGGCATTAAATAAAACATCATGTTAAAAATTACATATTATAATAATATGGTTAATCAATATTTAAAATTTCATTTGGTTGTATATTCACCTACGAAACAAAAATATGTTTATAATATAAAATATGTCTCATCCAAATAATATTGATACGAAGAACCCATACTTGTTTGGAAATTGATGAATCAAAACCCCATGAGAGGAAGAAAATTATATGGATTTTTATATCCTAATAATATTAATGATTGGAAAAATAAATAAAATTCCTCAGATGTATAACCCCTACAAAATGGAAAGAATAGGTGTATATACAAAATATCTCACATAATTAAAATTGAGACAAGAAACCCAAACCTAATGTATCGTCATTCATATTACATATTTTATCCACTTATATAATTAATATTATTTTTTATATATAAATTATTGAATCATAAAATTAAATATCATAATTCTTATTTTTTACATATATCATCTTATCAACTATTTAGTGATAATTCATTATAACAATAACTATTGTATGTGAGTATTACCTTGTTATTCATACATGTTTCATTTTAACATTCATGTCCCATATAGAATGATTAATGTTTCATAATGAAATTTTTTTAATCACTTATTGATTATTATATTTATAAAATTTATATACGTCAATAACCATTCATATTCATGGATGAAAAAAAACCTAATTATATATCATTATAGTGATAGTAGTCGATATGTATGCATGGGTGATCAAAACTTTTTTAATGTATCGAATAATAGTAAACGTAAATAAAAATTATCATTCATAGAACTACAATAATAAAATCATATATATATATATATATATATATCTTAATTATAGACATCATTATACCCATCCATGCAAGGTGTTGATGAAAAATGAATTACAATGGTACGTGGAGTTGTTAAGCTGTACATACACTAGTACATTGTTTTCGCTTTCTGTATTATGGATAGTAGACAGATATCATTGATAAAAAATTATATTAAAAACTTGATATATATATATATATATATATATTATTTAATTAATTAATTAATAGTGGATACAAATTATTTATAGGATGTAGAATAAGAAATAATATTAAAAATGCTTGGTTAAGAGTAATACCTCTTCATTTAGAAATATATTTTTTCATACATAATAAGTTATAAAATTATGGTGTTTTGGATGTAGTAGAATATCTTGGATGTGAGAGGGAATATAGGATTATATTATTTTATGTCATGAAATTAATTGATGGAGTAATCTTTGTGAATATTAAGGTATAGGAGGATTCCTTTTATATGTGAGGGGATGGTCACCCATGGAATCTCATAAGGTATAAAATTAATCTTAATTAGATATTAAGAATAAGTGTTTTAATTGATAATATTATAATAGAGGATGAACATGATTATAAATTCCTTGATCTAACAAATATTTTACAATATTGGTTTATTTTTTCCCACATATTTGTTAATCTTAACCACATTTTCTCCCTTTTTGAAATTACCTCAATATCAATGATTTGTAGTCGTTATGTGATATGGATATTACCACAAGGGAAAACCTCACCCGTAAATGGATCTTGGATGACTTTATTAACCATATCTAATTCACTAAGATGAAAATATTATTTTTTTGATAATAATAAGTCATTTAATAAATTATTTTTAGCATAAAATATCTTTTATATCATATTATGATCTTTTTATCTAAATTAACATCAAATTAATTAATATATATATTGATTTAAAATATAAAACATAAAAATTATAAAAATTATAGATTGATATAATTATTTTTTGAACCTTCTAATTCAAACATAATTTGTAACATTTTTTTAATAATGTTTTTAAAATTAATTGAATAAATACAGGACCTACCATGACTCTACATTTAATGTATTTATCTGATCACTAAGTGATAAAAATAAATTATTTTAATAATAAATGATTAAAATATATAACTATTTTTTTGTTGACATAATATTTTATAGCAAAAATGAAAAATATAATTTCAAAATTAATTTTTGTAGAGTGAAAATTTGTTTTTTACTTTTAGTAAACTAATATTAATTTCATAATTAAATATAAAAGCCACCAAGGTTCTATATTTTATAAATTTTTTTGAAAACATAAAAACTACAGTAATATAATAGGGAATGAGAATGTGTTTGAGAAATTTTATATACTTATTCTAAAGCATTTACAGAGTTTTACAAATTACACCAATTAAGAGGTGGAAAACATTTACAAGGTTAATATGCCTAATTAAATAAAATAAAGTTCTATTTTAAAATATTTAATCTTCAAAATTCTAAATATGGAATATATTTTCTATAAATAAAAAACAATAATTATTTAAAATTAGTTAAAAAAAAGAAAATATAATATACAAAAAAAATTATTAGGAAAAAATATATTTTTGAAACGTAAAAAGACTTCACTAAAAATAGAGTTATTATATTAAGTTAACTAATATATTTGAAATATGAAAAATTCAACATAGATATTTAATAATTATGTTAATGTCATTTATATAATCAATTTAATGGGTAAATTATAATATATTCTTGTTCATTTTAATATCTCAATTATGTCTTAAAAAAACTTATAAACTCATAAAATTTATTTATTCATAAATATATTTAACTTGAAATACATTATATTAGGAAACGTAGAATTTACATATTTATTTAGTGTCAGTAAGAAATATGATGCATAAATAACTAGTACATATAATATATACATCATCTCCCACTTAGTTCAAATAAAATAGATACCATATAATACATATCACAATTAAAATAATTCTCTATAAACCTACATATCATATATCATAATAATGTTTCATATCATGTATAATTGAAGAACATATAATATAAACCATAAATAAATAAAAATCATGGGTAATGGGAGAAGAACATTTTCATATGACATAATTGTATTTTATACACATAATAATAAAAATTCACTTTCATTGTCATTTGCCACTTAAAATACTATCATAGAATATTGGGTTTACACCACATTCTATATAATATGTAGTCCTCTTTGACTCCTAGTACCATCATAGTGGATAGAATCCCATACTAAATTGGTCACACTCACAAATCCACTCCCAATAATCTCATGAGATATAAATCATTACCTCAATACATTGGTGGGATGTATAATTTTATAACTAAAAATATCATAACCATAATACATTCATATATATTCCACAAGATCATAAATCATTCATCACCTATAATATCATTTGAAAGGAAAATGTTTTCCAAATCCTTTAAACATTTTAAAAAAAATTGCTGTGAAAAATAAAAATGATTCATAAACATGTCATTGTCATAATCATATATGATATAGAGATATAATTTGGTTTCTATCATTAGTTAAAATTCCATGTAGAACATATATATCGTCAATGTAGGCTACCATTGATTAAAAAAATTCTTTAATAAATTTCCATTAATTTTATGCAGAAAATTAACATTTAATTTTGAAATTACATTTTTGAATTCTATTTTTTAAAAACATTTGGAAAAAATTTCTTTGAAATATTACCATGGAAACATAAAAAGTAATATTACTAAAATTGACCTATCATATTAATGGTAAATATTATTTCTGATGTCTTAAAGGGTAAATTAATAATCCATTTAAAATATCCAGTAAAAAATAAAACAATGTATATCTTTAAAGTTATAATAATATTACATTTTAGTGATTTATATTGATGTAAAAAATTCATAAAAATAATTTTAACATTTATAGGAGAAACATCATAAAAAATAATATCATTTTAATGAAAACATAGACACAGAAGAATAATATTTCCAATAAAGAGAAAATAAAGTCTAATTTTTTCATTGTCATTTTTAATATCATATTAAGTACCTATAAATTTAAAATGGTAATATTAATTTAAAATATGATCAATAAAAATAATACATAATAATTAAATTAATTTTTTCTTTATTTACCATAAAATATCATTAATTAAAACTCAAGGTAAATTATTCCTACTAAAAATTAGATTGATACATAAATATCTTACCACATTGGTCATATTTAAATCATAATACCCAAGAAATAATAATATTGTATGAAATATTAAATATCATAAACATAATAAAAATAATGATATTACTTATCAAAGGGTAGTATATATATCTCATAAACATAAGTACATTCACAATATCAAATTTGTTTCATAAAAACATATTGTAATGAAGAAAAATTATTACACAGGTAATATATGATCCAATATATCATGAATGACATAACCATATATTTATTTTTAGTTCCGATAATTATTGGGAAAATAATCATTACAGATATTCATGGGTAGTATATACACCACAAAATGAAAACAAATATAAAATGTGGAATATTTGTCACAAATATAATAGTGTGATAAAAAACATTATTCTATGATTTTGGTTACATAATATCTAATATGTATATTATTTTATTATTAAATTATTTTATAATTTTATATACCTCTAATAATTTTCATATAAACTAGTGTTGAATAATGAGTTACATTACTTATTAGATATGGTATTTTATAAATATGCACAAGTAAAGTTTCAATTTTAAATGTATGGATAAAAATAATGGTATTTAATAATTTAGCTTTCAAAATCTATAATAATATGATAAATATATCATATATTTATTAAATACATCATTATGACTATTAATGTAATTTGGTTATGAAATATAAATTTCACCACTTCATGGAGATGTAATGCTATATATACGCACAAGTTATGTTTTTAGTTTCTATATGATGGAAATTAGGTATATTAAAGTTGTTATATAAAAATATAATAATTAAATGTACTAAATAAATCAATTTAATTAAATTATATTGTATACAAATATTTAAATAATTAAAAAATATGAAATAAAATAAACAAATTTGTTAAATTTCATAACTGCATGATGATAATCTACTTTTGGATAAAAACATGGGGACTAAAGGATATCATCTATAAGTATAGGGATGGGAACCTTTAGAATTTTTTAATGTATTAAAATAAAATAAAATACTTTTCATGTAAATGATGAAAAATTATTATATATTTATTATTGGATGAGAATAATAAACTATTACATGATATATCATTTGATAATGTTTAGGATATATTTATACCATCATCTCTTTATTTTAACAACCCTTTATCCCTTTTTAAATTATCCAAGTATTAATGTTTTCTACTCTTAATTTGGAAATAATAATTTTATAAACCGAAAAGTGACACATAAATGGATCGGAGTTGGTATTCTCAACAATATCTCATTCCCTTATAAGAAGATATGTTTTTTTGGAATATAATATCCTTTAATAAATTATTTTTCTTATAAAATACCATTTCTATCATTATTGATATCATTAAATTGAACTGTTTCTAAATTTTTCATTTTTGTTATGGATTTCTAATCCATATAGTTTAAACATTCATTATATTTTTTATATATCAAAAAAATTCCTCAAGTTAAATAGTTCACCGAAATTGTATTACATTAAGTATATATAAATTATTGTTTTCATCAACTAAGTGAATTAATACTGCATCAACATTTTTGAAGACTTTATATTCATTATTCAAAAACGTAAAATTTAAATAAAATATTTGATAAGAAAAATTAATTCATATTTCAATTAAATATTTATAACTAAACCCAATCTATTTTTCCACATATATATAAATATTAGAGATTTTTTATTCAAGATATTGAACATATGTATTAATCATTTCATTAAAATATATGATAGTCTTATTCAATGTAATGTGGAACGAAGTATCCACATTATAGTATAATGGATGAACATTGAAAAGATAAATTAATTTAATAACATAAATGAATTTGATATAGAAATTTTAAGGCATTATCAGAATGTTTTAGCCCTATTTAAACCATTTACCCATACGAATTATACAAATATTTACCAACATTACAATAAAAAAAATATACCAAAAATAAAATGACTTATTTAACATATTAATAAAATTATTGATAATATTGAATTTTTTTTTCAAAATTCTATATCTATAGCTGCTATATATTCCTTTTTAAATCTTTGTGTAAATAGTGAAGAAAAGTGTTTCTTATGAAAATACCTTTTAAACATTAAACGTAATTTTATCATATTAAAAGTATAGATATAACATAATAAGAATTATATATCATTTTATTGAATATATAATACATTCATTTCAATAAATTCTTTCACTAAATGTCAAAAATTCAGTTCATTTTGAAAAATATACCACATATTCATAAAAACATTATTTAGAGAAAATTTGTTTTTACCAAAAAACTTAAACCTATATAAAAATCATGATTAATGAATATAAATTTCAAAAATATTATGTTATAAATAATTATATCATACTAATTTTAATTTGTGATAAAATACAAATAATTTTGAGTTTATTAAATGAAAAAAATTGCAGTTATACAAAATTCATTAGTTCACTACTCCCAATAAAATCAATTTTTAATATAAAATACAAAATATAAACCAAAGAATTTTTTTATATTTTTATTTATTATCTGATATTATTTTATGAATTTAAGAATATAAAATATAATGTATTCAGTTATAACATTTACATTAAAATTGAAATAAAATACATTTTAGAAGAAAAAGAATATTTGAATCATATAACGACTAATAAAAATTAGGTAAATATATATTATTAATTTACTAATACATTTTAATTAATTAAAAAAATTAAATATATTTATTTATTATAATTTTTTTAATATTAATCATAAATATGAATTTGAATACAATGTTACATTTAATCATTGTTTTTTATTCATGGTTATTCATGTCAAGAAATCTATTAACCCCTTCTAATTTATTATTTTGGAAATATAATATGTAATCATATGTTGGTACATTCTCTCTTGACGATACGACACTTAATCATATCAGGGAAGTGGTAAAGTGGAATGTAGTATTATTATATATTGTACATAACTTATATTTGTGGTTTTCCTCAAGCATGGTGAGAATATATTAAAAATAATTCACAATAATAATGGGTATCGATACTCCATTTCACCCAAAGATAAATGTCTAGTTTAATATATCCATTCAATATATAAATGATATGATGAGTTTATTTTCAATGGATTTATGTGGAGGTTTATATAAATAAATTTCCATGTAGAGATCTTATACAATGATTTTTTTATTATATTATTCAATATCCACTATATGACCAATTATATATGAATAGGGTCATGACTCTAACAAAATAGGATCAATTTATGACGATGATAGTGAAATGAATGAATATTTTCCATGAAATTACATAGTGGATTAAAACCATCTAGAAATGTATAAATATATAAATAATTCAATAGATAATATATAATGGTAACCACTGGTGAAATTTGGAGTTTGAAGTTGGTGATAAAGTATTTATTTTGGTATAATATTTGACGCAAGTACGAGATTTCAAAGGAAGGAAATGTTAACCGATAAATACAATGACCTTTTTAGATTACATTTAATTTTGGGGATATAACATATCACATTAAAAATCATCTACACATATGAATGGAACATGTATTAGTCCACGTGCCAACATTGTGGAAATACATAACTGATCCTTCACATGTAAACAAATTATATGATTTATATATAGAACATGGTGTCCCTTATGAGGAAAATATGATAACGATTTATGATTAAATGGATAATGTGTTGTATAACATCATCAACCACCATGATAATATTAATTCGACAAATCATATGTTTTAGGAATCTATTTGATATCATAGGGATTTAATATAAAAAATGAACCATCACCAATACTCATCACATTATTTTTATTTAGAGAGTGAAATTTGAATAATTTTGTTATAATATAACATCCCAATGTTTCATTATATATGTATTATAAATAATTATTTATTAATCAATGGATTGTTTCCCATGAAATTAAAAAAAATGATCCATGATATATTAATAATATAAATTTTTTAAATATAAATATAGTAAAATATAAATTGAATTGGTATATACAAATAGAGATAATATAATTATAAAATTTATTTTAAAAGGGATTGAAATTACATAGTTATGTACACATATTATATATGATTAATATTTTTATCATAACTGATAGTAGTCCACATCTCTATTTTTTCGATATAATAATCCAATGTAGATACTTAAATAGTAAAAAATGTAAAAAAATCTTATGTAGGATAATTTCTAGCTTCTGTAAATTATAATGTTATTCATGTTTATTGGACCACCATTGAAAAATTACAAAGTAACTCATCTACAACTTATATGTTATGTGAATGACATAAGGGTTTTTAATATATTGTTAATATTATATAAACATGTACTTATTAATTTGAAATATATTATTTTTATAATAAGACAATTTCTAATCACTTTAACAAAATAATATTCATTTGAATTTTTTTTGATCAACTTCAATTAATCTAATGAAAATAATATTGGTCACTATTATATTATTTATTTTATTAAATGAAAAAATTAATATTCTAAAAATAAAAATTATCATAACATAAATTAATTTTATTTTTTTAGTGAAGATGATAATCTATTGATTAGTAGAAATACAGTTTTCATTTTTCAATGCATATTTATATTGATGTTATTTTAAATCCTTGTTTTATATTGAATTTATAAATTTTGATTTCAAATTATGAGTTATCATAATAATTATTTGGTATTATATTTAAAATAATTATATAGAATATAAATATAATATAATGGTAAATGTTTTCCACCATGATTATTGATTAAAAGGGTTTAAGAGGGTCATTTACTAATATGATTAAGCCATAATCATTAATAAAAAACTAACCAATTTGATTTCATGAGTTTATTTAGTCCCTATAATACAATCAATTTTTCTATTGGTAAATTATGGTTCAACTATAAATTAAAAATTTATTTTTTATATGGAAATTTTATGTTTTTGTAAAAGTTAATGTCCCCTCACTTATAAAAGGATTACTTCAACCCTCACATCTCCACAAACTGTGATCACATTATCATTCCAAGAACATCACATATAGATTCAAAAAACTCATATACACCCATTAGTAATTTTATCCTCACCAAAATACCATCTCAATATATAATAAAGAGTGATGTAAAGGTTGATAGAAATTAATAGGTAATCATTTAAACTAAGTGTGTTCATGTTTTCATTCATATATAATATTCACCAATTAATTTATAAAGTTTAATAATAGAAGTATATTAATAATATGAATTCTAATTTTTTTTTTATTTAACCACCAATTTCTTATTTCTTATTAATCATTTTGAAAATGGAAACATAACATGCACAAATATAGAGACTACATCATCCACGTAGGTATGTATTTCACATAACATCACTACTTGAAATCAATTGATTCAAATAGAGATAAGATAAATAAATTCAATATCGATGAAATTATTATTATACATTAAATATAAATAATGATTTTCCATTAAAATCCATGCACACATAAATTAGAATTTGTCCCTAATGGTCATTTGTACTGCCACCACCACAAACGACACATTGCATTTTTCATCACTAGAAAACTTTTTTAGTTAAATATGTAATCATATTGAAAAAAATTTGAAATTTATAATAAGATTATTAATTAGTAAGAAATTTCATAACAATTTAACTTTTCATATTATTGATAAATGGTATTTATATATTTTATAGCATAAAAATTAGCCCACCAAAACAAATTTCTTAATTTTAATTTATTTACAATAATATAATGAAAATAATTTTTTTTGTTATGGAATGAGAAATAACATATATTTCATTAATTAAAGATAGGATAATACTATTATGTAACTCCATCTACCACAATCAGTACCCTTATGTTTTTTATATTAATTGATTGAACCGGTCTTATGACATGGGGAAGAAAAACGTGAAAATGATTAAAATAAAATACTAAATTTACCATAAAATGACTCATAATCGGACCATGATATATGATAATTACAAAATACAATTTATTTAACTTTTACGGCATTATAAGAACACAATGTGAGGATAGACATGATTAATTGGTTTTTTCCACTCAATATTATTTCATTGAGTCATAAACTGTATTTATTGACTAAACACATTAATGTTTCTATTTATCATCCCTTTACATACAAAAATTAATTGTTTGTTATTTTATCTAAATATTTAAAAATTTCTCCTTAGAATATTTCCCAAGGACCATTTTCATTATTCATAATGTTACTAACTTACTATGAGTAATTCATACCCTTTATAATGGAACATGTTATTACATATCCACATTATTCATATGACCATTATTATTTGTAATTAATTGGAAATCCATTTATATTATACTTGATCTAAAATTAATATTTACTTTTCAATTACATTAAAAAATTTCATATCATATGAATGATATGGTAATCAATAAGGTATTCGAAAATAATAAACATGTTACTTTTGAACTATAAATTTTGATCTTCAACTCGTCATTATTTTATTTAAATCAACTTCATTTCATGGATTTCATATTTTTCTTATTTTTATAATATGATTATTTTGTCTTATTTTTATACCTCCCTTAAAATGGGTTTATTAATTTATATTTAATTTTTTACAACTATACAACAAATTTATAATAAAAATATATTTCATGATTACATATCTATTTTGATATCTATACCAAATAGTTATTTTACTTATTTTTTATGGTTATTATTACCCATTAAAATATTGTTTACTAATTTCAATTGTTTAAATTTATGGTGAGAAAAATAATATTATTGATGAAATTTTATTTTATATAATATAAAAATGGTGTGATGGTCATATTTTATTTCATGGTTTTTTCAGGACAAGTTCATTGATTTTTTCTTCTTTAATACAGAATTATCATATATAATTATGTGATATGTGTGGTCCAAATTCAACTTTTAATGAATTCATTATAGATTAATATCTAATTTAATGTATTTATATCAATGAAATGATTCGGCTGGTTCACAATATATGTCCCATGTATGATTGAGTTTTTTCACATTATAAAATGGTGAAAAAATGAGATATCTCAAAATATATTATGTCAGAAAAATTGGGTTCTCTCTAAAAATTTTGATTTCATTTGAATAATATTGTTTTCGCATTTCTATGTTTTGAAAAATTAAATTGATATGTTTCCATTTTTTATGATTATATCCACTTATTTCCAAGACATTATACATGTCTCTTAATCCCATGATTTTTTATATATAATCCTATAATCTATGATATTCAATAATTAAATGTGAATGTTTATTATGATTCCGATTAAATTTTGGCATATATTTCACCCTGGAGACAGTTTTACTCAAAATTTTATGATCTAACCCGTTATAGATCATTTATAATTTTTCTTCACTAATAATTTGATCTCGAACTTTGATTTAATTTTCATTTCCCAATGGAAAATATTAAAGGTTACAAATATAATGAATTCATATATATATATATATATATATATATATATATATATATATTTTTTGATTAAATACTATGTAATAATAAGATGATTAAGTCTATTCCACAATGAAACAAAATCATTGGGTTCTATGATTTTATGATTATTAGTGAGGTGTGACTATTAAATTATGAAACGACAATAATATTTTTTTATCATTGAGTATCTCTCAAAACAATTATATTTTTACATTATTACGTGCTAGAATGCATAATAGGACATTATTCATGACCCACCCTCCCCTATCAACTAATCACTCGTATGGTTAAACTCTCTATCCTAATACACCACTCCATCCAGATATACACATAATCAAAAAAAATATGCCTCTATATAGAAAACAAAAAATAAAAAATACCATCTACATGGATTTTATTTATAAACATTTATTTATATTCAATTTATCTTAAAAAGAATCATTGTAATTGAAACACATGTATAAGAAATGATTCCTGCTTATTTTCCTAGGATTCTTCCAAAAGAATGAAATCATATGGAATTTCATGTTCACTAAGATAATGGTCCAGTAACTATATCACAATGGTCCCAAAATTAATTTTACCAAGTAGATATACATTGGCAAAACATATATTTTTTCCCAAAATATATTTTCCATACCCACCCATGATGTTCTTTAAATTTTTCTTCACCAATCATATGAATAACTGTAACCTTATCATTGGTAGAACTCTCCAAAAACCTACCCATAATGGGAACCCTTACCAAGCCTTTATTTATAATGTAAGATAATCCATATGTCCCCATTAAAAAGGACATGGTTTGGTGACAATCATTAAGGTACAATCGTATATAAATTAGATGAATTTGTCTTAAATTACTACTAAAATAAGGAAAGACCACCACTTAGCATCAAATAAAATTAATAAAATAAATAATTTATATAATCATAAAACATGAACATGATCTCTAAAAAAATAATATTAGAAGTAAACTCCAAACATTTTTATTTCAACATTGATTAGGAATTATGTGTTCTAAAATTATCTAGTTGAATTACCATATATTTAGATATATATTATATATATTATATGCGTGTAAACCTATGAATTTAAGAATTCATTGTTTTTATCCTAAAATATTGTCATGAAAATGTTTAGTAAGAAGAATAAAACATAGAAAAATAAACAAAAAAACCACTCCACACATATATGAGGTTAACTATTAAAAAAACACACAATGCTTTAGACACATAATATATCTTCATTGTATAGCAATGTAATATATAAGGAATATGTACCATTGAATTATATTTTAACAATAACCCTACGGATATGATCTATCTCAAAGAATAATGAAAAATTTCATATAATTCAAACCCTTTCATATAATTATATAAGAACGTATTAATATTTCATGATGAATTCTATACCCCACATCCACACCACATTCTCCTCTTTGTATCATATCACTATCATATATCATTTCAATGATGTTCTATGATCCTGATATGAATGACCCCACAATGAATTTAAACCGATTTATATTAAAAATTATTGTTGTATATATATATATAATATGTTCCAACAATTAAAACCAATATGTATATATTCCTTTTTACGTGATAAATTACTACACATGATATATTAGGAGGGTTAGTGGGGAAGATGGATCAGTTAGTCCTCTCTTCCCTCAATAAAAAATGTTCAATGGAAAATAAAAGTACTAAAAACCGTTTTTGAAAATTTGGAATTGAAAAAAGGGTGGTTATATGAAGTAAATAAAAATAAAAAAATAGATTTCCAATAGTCACATACAAGTATATTCATATTATTTATAACAAACAATATCAAATATTACCCACAATGTTAGATGTATCATTTATGCATTTTTATAACCACCAATACAATCACCAATACATTAATGAGCCCCATATATTCACCTAAAAAACATATATAAATATTAGAAACATATCATTTTTTATTATTTAATATATATATTTGAGTATTAATAAGAAAATTCAATTAAATAAAAATATTTTATGTCAAATCATTAATTGTTCATCAAACCAAATTATTACTTCCATTATATTTTCCTCCTGCAAATCTAATTTCATTATGTATTCAGTCATTATTTATTATCTGGTACATTTCTAATAACTTTTTACATTTATTTTCAACCATGTGAACTATCTCCAATCCACTATTACAAGGAATCAAAAATCCATTCCCTAACCACATCGACAACTTCTCTACAATAAGAATATAGCCATTAAACAATTACATTCACATACCCATTACTAAATAAAAAAATACACATCCAATACCCCAACATGTATATTAAGGAAAGGAAAATAAAAAATAAAAAAATATATTACCACAAAAAATTATACTCGTTAATTCCTTATTTTTTCATTAGTTCATATATATAATGAATCTCATTATTAAAAAACAAAATAAATAATTCTAGGTTTTCATTCCACATGTTATTGTTAATATTAATATTATTTCTATTTATGATGAAAAAAACACATCATCATTAATACCTAATGTTAAAATAATTGAAATATCAATCAAGAATAATCAACATATATCAATAACAAGAATTTATCTATTGATATTGTGAATCAATGGAAATACCTTTAATTTAATTAGTCTATTTATTTATCAATAATTTATGAATATATATAGTAAACCTAAAATATTGAAATTCAATTCACCAATTAGTGAAAAATAATAAATATGAGGTACCCAATCCATTACCAATAAGAAAAAATTGAAATTAATGGGGAATTATTGAGATAATGATAGTGTTGATAAAACATCCAAAAAATTCATGGATGAAATAAATGACCTATGACACAATAAATAATATTAATGAAATAAAAAACATTAATCAAGCTAAAACAACATAGATTTAATTTAATTTCAACATAATAATGAACATGATGTATTAATGTGGAGGAGTATTGATAAAGAATCATTAAACTAAAGGCGTTTTATTTCATAAATATAAAATAAAAATCATTATAATGTTTCAAATATATATTCAAGGATATTCCACATATTACCTATCATTTGAAGAAAAATTCTTTAATTCGTTGTAAATATATATGGGATTTTTATAGACTTATTTATTTAAAAAAATTCCCCATGTGATAGTAGTCTTAACAATGTAGTAGAGTACAAGGAATAATAGAAACCATTTAATCTCCATATCACAAAGGTAAGTGTTTTTTAAAGCTAATTAATTTAATAAATATGATGACCTAAAAAAATTAGAAACACTATAACAATGAAAATTTTGATAATCAAGAAATAATACTCAATAGTATCCATAGAATGTAGACATAACTAAATGTTTACGATTTTTTAATTAGTGTTATTTTTCTAAAAATAAATCATATGGGATGGAAAAAAATTCTCAAAAACATATTCCTCTATGAAAAAATGAGGAAAATTATGTCACAAAATACATTAGTGATGATTAAAATCAATACACCTCCAAAAAATCCACACAAATTAATAAAATCTATATTTTTATCTAACATTTACATTATTTAAAATTTGGCCATTATGTAATATTAAAATAGGTAAACAATATGTAACAAAAAATTTGTATACATTCACATGAAAACAATATCCATCCATCTTTATGAAGATTTAGTGATCATGAACACATTCATGAACATCATCTTGAGTCCCAAAACATTCACAATCTATCTTCAAGATTGAATCACAACAAATATCATAAGGTAATTATAAGGATATGTGATTCCAATTTGATAATGATACCAATTGATATAAATTTTATTAACAAACCAGAAATAAAATCCCAATAGATATC
Source organism: Viscum album (assembly GCA_963277665.1). Taxonomy (NCBI): domain Eukaryota; kingdom Viridiplantae; phylum Streptophyta; class Magnoliopsida; order Santalales; family Viscaceae; genus Viscum; species Viscum album. Next base: position 2,127,757,119 of record OY728140.1, read on the forward strand.
GGAGATGATTCACCACCAAACTGAAGATAATTTATTATCTCCGTGGATCAATTAAAATCCAAAAGGAATTAATAAATAACTATTGGGATTTATTTCTCCAATATAATATTATAATAATAAATTTAAACTATAAACACATCATTAGATACAAAAATTTGTATAATCATATCATTCATAATGGGACAATAAAAAATTGAAATAAAACAAGGCTACCAAAACCCATCACCTGGTGGTCAATGACCACCCACCATTGGTCACCCTAGCGTGATCCTATAATGGATGATTATGTAATGGGAACTATATATATGATTTTATAGGGATATGAACACCAAACTGTACAAGCTGGATGTGAGCTATAGAGCGTATTATGATAATGTGGAAGATTCAATGTTGTTATATCATAATGAAAAATAAATATTTCAAAAGAGGTTTATAATCAATATAAAATTTTTTATAGTTAAAAAATATTTTTTGTTAAAATTTAAGAAATATTTTTCTAAAAAAAGTATGAACCATGTTATTATAATATATAAAAATTAATCACATTCATGAAATGCAAACAAAATAATTTCAAATAGATATATTGAGATAATAAAGAAAATATGATAGGATGCACCTTATAAAGAATGTTTTACATGAGTTAATACAATATATTAATGGCTTGTAAAAAAATAAACAACTAAATCATGAGAGGTAAATATGGTGCCATTTAGTGATAATGATGGAAGTTTTGTATGAATATCACATAACTGAATTTCATAGTTACTAACAAGGTATGATATTGAGTCCACCATTGAATAGCTAATAAAAATTCTGCCATATTAATCTTTGGTATTAAATAAAGTCCCACATGTCTCGGAAATCATATCTCAGAGAAAACCTTGTTTCTCGGTTTCACGTCCATGCCCAGAACTATTCATGCTCTCAACAGATCCACCGGATGGGTTGAATGTGCTGTAATGATTAATATATATAGATCATAACATTTAACAATCATGCTTCTCATTACAATTAAAATGTATCCAGGTAAATAATAACGTTACATAGATCACATTGGGATCCATATCAATATTATTCATGTGAAAAACATCAAAAAAATATAATCATGGGAGCATGAAATCAATTAGAAAATCAATATAAATTGTAAATTCCCTCAATGTATATTAACCCTTTTTCAAAACCCAATAATGTGAATCATAAGAATCTAAAAATTTATAAAACTGGTTTATTACATGAGGTAATTATAATAATATATCAACGGGTCTATTAAGAATCATCAATTTTATACCAATCGCTTTTATAAATTTCAAAATTCTAAAGGATAATCATATAAACATCATTTCACAAATAAAAAATATAATTTCAAAATGGACTATAAAATAACCATTTATTTTAATGAAACCCTCAATCATTCAATGCATGTACTATAATTTTAAATTGTTTGATCACATTTTATAATATGGGATTACACCATCATTCCTATTGAATGAATCACATATTTCAAATCAACTAAGAAGAAAAACTTTATAAATGAAGGCAAAATCATTCATAGAGGTCTCATAGTAAATTCAACAATTCATGGATATGAATCTATTTAGAAATATTCATATAGATAAACTTATTTTATTTGAATCATGGAATTTAATTTTAGTAATAATACACTAGGAAAATTTACTCAATTTCCCAGAAAAAAAATTACTGTGTTATTTGAAAATAATTTGAAAAAAAGATGGAATTAAAATTTTCCAAAATATGTGTCATATCATGATCATAGAAATCCAATTCATTGTTGGTTTCACTTAATGATGAAAGGGTTAATGAAACATCCAAATAAATTTTATAGTAAAATATCATATAAAAGGTGTTTGAAATCAATAAACATGTATGTATTATAATGAAAAAATAAATTGAAAACTATGGAGAATCGTATGAACCTAAAATTGAAAAATATGACATCCATGCTCAACATATCCACGATGTTTTGCCTCTGATAGAGAGCATTGAATATTGGAATAGAGAATATGAAAAATTATACAAAAGGCCATATGCCTATAATTTCACATCAATATTTCTACGTAAAATGAAACACATTTCCATCAATAAATTTACGAATAAGGAATGTTGAAGTGAAAAAATATGGAAGCCTTATAAATAAAGAACTCATCATAAAAGGATAAAACATTAATTGGAACATCAATCTTCCATGAAATGATTTTCCAGTGGAAAAATAAATCTAGAGGGCCCCAAAATTTTATTGGATTGAATTTGATTTTAATAGGAATATTTTTCTATTACCACGGTGGTTTTAGGATTTTATTAAAAAAAATTAGATCATTAAAATCTGGTAACATGGTTGACTGGGTATGGTAAAACAGTTCATACTAACTATGAACCGTAACATTCACCACAAACATATTACTTTAATAAGATGTATGGTAACACAATATATTTAGTTTAACTATGTTCTATCTTTGTGACTTCATTTATACAATAATCATTTTTAGGAAAACAATGCACAATCTATGGGAAAACTCTGCCCCCCCGCCCCCAACATGGGCTACGGGAAATGTTCCATGGTATTTTTGGATTTTTTGAAAAACTATGTTCCAACATGGAACATGATTAGTAACATTCATAAAATTCCATGAATCAATAGAAACAACCTATAAATATGTCCAATAATTTTATAATCAAATCAATTAATCAAATACCCTAAAAATATATAGCATGATGTTTCAGGTAATATGGTTATATTTGTTTTTATTAAAATTTATAATTATATTAATATAGAATATTTTGAGATACCATAACAATGTAAACTATGAGGTATACAGATATATATAAGAGTAATTTCCTCATTTTTCAATTTATATTAATATAAAACATTTTGAATTTCATTGAAAATTACTCATCTCTATTGTTTTCCAATTTTTGATTCAATTCATATTTCATCCTATAATACATATGTATTAATGTTTTAGAATTGAAAAAAAATATACTATGATACTATTAAAAAAATTAACCCATATACACCAACTATAAAAAACCCTAACATTCATTTTCCCCAACAATATTTAGAAATTTTGACTTGTAGATAATATTTTTAAAGGTGATCCTTATATAGTTTCTATATTTTGAAACATGAGATCTAATGATAGATCTAAATATTATTTAACACAAAAGAACTATTGTAAAAAATGTCAATCTTCATTGTTGACGTTAGTGACAATTCTTGTTTATAGGTATATAATGAATGGTTTTTTCCATAATCATATTATATCTTATTAAGATTTAACCTATATTCTCCATCATTAACTAGAAGTAGTATCTTTGACTACGAACATCCTATATATAATCCATGTTTGAAATATTTATTCTATAGAAATCCATTTTCTATAAATTATTTCATTAGTTTAATTTCACTTAATAAATAATTAATATTAAATTTAATGAGTGTTTTTTCTTGATTTCATAGTACACTCTCAAAGAGTTCCTATAATTATAGAAATTATAATTTTTAAATCACTTTCATCATTTATAATTTTGTAAATAAATTTATCTCTTAATTCAAGAATTATCAAAAATATAATTTTTACATTCTTATTAAATTATTGTACTTTATATAATATCGAATTGAATTTGTATTAATCAACTAAATTCACATCCATTGATTTATATTTCATATTGTCAACATATTATAAAATATTTAATTTTATATACTTTCCCATTGGAATCCTATGACATGATTTTATTTTACATCAATGGAATTAAAATAATTACTATAGTTGTCTTAATAAATTATTCTTAATGAATTACCAAATAATTATTCATGTTCATCACTGAATAACAATTATTTGATTTATACACTATATTAATTATATTTCACTATCTATGTTTTTATCCTTCCAATTGAATATGTAATATTATATATCTATTTATATAATAATTAAAAAAAATTGTATCAAAATAAGGGCTTTTAATAATGTTTACATTATAAAATATATCATTTAAACGATTAACATCCATCCATTATTTTGGGGTTTCGCTTCCATGAATATTTTCTTTCATAAAACAATATTATTTTTCATGCATTTTAAATATGATATATGTAATCTATTAGGTAACACTCATAAATTTTTAACACATTTGAAATGAATATTTCATAAAATGTTCATTTAAATAGATCACACAATACATTAAAACAAATATGTACCATTTATTTTCTTTTTCACTAATGAAATGTTTTATAATTCACTATATTATTATTAAATAGTTATAATATTTTGATCCTTATTTCATTTTAGGGGTGATAAAAATTGATATAGTGATTCTACTGTGTTTTGTTACCTACCATAAAAAATATTTTATATACATTATATATATATTTTTTTAAACATTAAAATTATTTAATGAAATATCATTCCATTATTTCACATTTATTTTTCATTATTTTTATAAAATAATGAATAATATCATTTTTCATCAATAAACATGAACATTAAATAAAATTAAAAAAATTTAATTTTTTTTATTATTTGAAATATAATATATTTCTATCTCAGGATTGAATGGTGTTCACATGGATAACCATACCACCCTATTGTCTAGGGAAATTTATTTTAATTTTCATATAAAATTTCACTTCATATATTGTAAATAACACATTATATGTAATAATAATTTAATATAATACATATAGATAACCTCTAACCATTTTTTGGTGATATTTTACTCATAGAAATTTAGAAGTACCCTTGTTTATTTTAAATGGATAATCATGATTTTGTTTTTATGGGTATTATAATAACTTTATCAGGATCATATTATTATAATCATATCATTATGAGATTAGTGGGATTAGAGTTATATATCTCACGAATGTGTTGGGTAAATATTATATCTCATGTGAGTATAGGATACATTTCAATTTTAGATACCCTAATCTAATTTGTTATGGGTCTATTTAAATCACATTATTCCACTATATCTTGTGATATGGGGGATTATCAATTAATTTTATGTTATCAAATGTTTTTATGTCATAATCGTTGATATATGTTATGATTTCCTGATCTTTTGAACATGCAATGTTCTAAAAAAAGATACCATAGTTTCATATTATTCAGTTCTCATTCATATTCCATTGAATATGTTATTCATTCATGATGTGTTTTATATTTCTATTCTCATGTTCCATTATCTGGATTATGTTATTATTTTTAATGTTAAATTGAGATATTTCAAATTTCATTTCCCATTAAATGTATCATTAATAATAATATAATTTTTCAATAATTTTATGCTATGGATAAGTATTTTTTAAGGACCACATACATGGATTTTGATTATGGATTTTTTGGGCTCAAAATAATCAACTTTTCCTTCTCCATATGCAATGATAATAAGTATTATCTAATTTTACAAATGGATGCAAATATAACGATCAAATTTTATTCTGAATTTTTTCAATTGTAATATTAGATGATAATATATTTCATCCCAAATTAAATTAACCCATATGTTTATGAGAGTGTTCATACATGGGAGATGTAATATATTCCCTTATGATATAATGTGTGTGATGTTTTTATTATCTCATCAATAAATAATTTATATTATAATATAATTTGTGTATTTATTTCACATATATTTCATGAAATAGAACAATAATATTTATATTAATATATATTAATTTATAAAAAATTAGTGTTTAACTACTTTCATCAGGATGTTGAATATCCTTATAATGTATATGATTATATTATTTCATGATTCAAGTGATAAAAATCAGAAATTATATATATATATATATATATATATATATATATATTCTACCTTTATTAGTGTTTTTTAGTAATATCAAAAAAATTCTTTTATCCCATTGTATGATAACATAAATTTGATACAATCTTTTATTTAGAAAAAACATGAAACCTTATATTTATCATTAGAAATAATATTTTATATAATTTCAAATATTCATTTAACCTTGATATAAAAAATTCATTATATGAAAAATAGTAGTTTTTAACATTCACCATGTCTTAACCATGATTTTATTAAAATATTAAATAAAACATTATTTTGAAAATTCTAATTTACGGATTATAATAAAAAATATGTTATAACTCAACCATTTAAAATGGATGAACCAAATGAATAATAATTAAGTTAATATGTGAAAACACATGTACAAGTTCTGATAAATTTGATGAAAATGAATTTTCTATTGAATTAATTGTGTCTTGGTATTCAATGGATTTAAATGTGAGTAAAATATTAAATAAATTATACAAATATCATACTCAATCATAATGTTATGGACATAAGGAATGTAATGGTATATATATGATTGGTTAAATCAGAACAAACCATTTATAATAACTTAAACTATGTTGTATGGTCAAATATAAAATAGTCCCTAAAATTTTGACTTAATTTATAAAATTATTTATAATTAAATTAATTTCCTCAAAGGTAGAAAAATTAATCTTAATATTAAAAAAAATTGTGAAAATTTCGGAATAACAATTTAATAACAAAAATTCATATAGATTATAGATCATTATTAAATATATATTAATGGTGTAAAAATATGGAATATAAAATTTGGATTGTTATTCCCATTATATATGTGTCATATTGATATTAGATAAAATTGTGTTCATGCATTGGGTATTAAGATATCACCAATTAAGAATTAAATAAATAAATAAATAAAATATTTTAATAATTGTTGAAATATTTGAGTGGTGATAATATTTTTATATATATGAAAATATAGTAATCAATCATTCTAACCATGGTAGTATTTATTAAATTTAATAACTTCTTGATATTGGTTAATAAATTATCATATTGTTTGAATACCTTAATTCACTAAAATAATGTTGATATTGAAAAAAGATTCCATCAAAAATAATTATAATGTACACAAAAAGTTATTACGGTTGATATATATTTATAAGAAATAATTTTAATTGAATAATTCCTATGATTGTATTTCTAGTATTATGAAATGGAATTCCATATCTACATAATAGTACCTATATATTATTAATTATATATGAAAGAATTTATGAAATTATATTCATTATAATATTATTTTTGACATATTATATTTTTTTATATTTATTAAAATATAATTAATAAACTTAAATTTTTGATTAATATAAAAAAATATCATTCCAAAATTCATATAATTCATATACCTAAAAATGAAAAAAAATCCATATATTTTTTATTTATTTTTTGGATAATCCCCTTTTTAATTGTTATGGGGGAACCTTTAAAGGACATGTATCCCCATATAAAAAATCCAATTAATTTTCCAAATGAAACTATGCCAAAGTCCCATTATTTGACCTAGATGGACCATGACCATACTACAAATAAAACTTGTTATGCATAGAATCTGCATCTTTGAAGGGACCACGGTCCCCACCTCATATAGCTGATAGGATAGTATTACCTCATGAAAAGATTCATTGTGACTGAAACTGATGGATATTTCCATACCCTATCACTCCTCAAATATATTTAACAATACTCTAATGGGTGATACATGATCTGAATCTTATTCTGGGCCTTTTTTTGTGTGGTCTTCTGGGTCTGGTTCTCGATGTCTATGAATAAAAGATCATATTGTCTAAAGGCCAATGGTGGCCAAAAAGACAAATGGATTGATATCCACTGAATACATGAAGGCAATGTGGACCACTGGACATAGTGGCATGAATTCCCTATGACCTAAGAACCCAAACTAGTAGCCTCAAGGCCAAACTTGGATGAATTGTTCCATATTCTATAGTACTATATAATAACTTCTATAGTAACAAAAATCTTACTATTCCAGTAACTCAGAAATTCACACCCACCAATAATTTTTATTAGGTCATTCAGATGCCAATAAGGGTCCTCTACTTAATGTGTACAATATCATTGTATATATAATGGATATAAAAAACATAAAAATATTTTGATATTAATACATTATTATTGAGAAAAAATATTTTTTAAAAAATATTCAAAATATCGATGAAATAAAATATTGATTAAAATATTATTTCCATTAAATTTATTAGAAAAACATTTTTAAAAAATATTATTTTATTATCTATTCAGCGTATTATTCATTCACCATTTAATGAATTACATTGAATTTTGAAGATAACATAGCATAATAAGAACATTATTTTTGTTGAGTATATGGAGTGAATCAATAAACCAAAGGACCATGAACATGGGTTATAATCTCCCATTTAATTAATTGGAAAATAAATAATACATCCATTTATTTTTAAAATTCATAAATGTACATTATATGGTATTTTACCAATGAATGCATTAAATAAAAAATTATATGATTTATATAAATATTATACAATTAGTATCATTGTAATTAATATGACCCTTATACCTTATAACAATATGTAATCTCATGGATATTTAATTATTCAAATCCATTAATATATTTTATACGATAAATCCATGTATTGGGTCAACATATTTTAATAATGTGATATGGAAAATTATATAATATGGTTTAAAAAAATTGAAATGAATCTCAAAATGAATAGTTTAATCCTTATGTATCACGAATTATGAGTATTTTTTAGTTATTTGTGATGTAAACATATAATAGAGTCTATATAAAAAATATAATCTAAGTAATGACTATGTACCAATTTTCCTCATCATGAAATTTCATTATAACTAAAAATCATAGATTCATAAAATCATAAATGATTAATCATTACACATTTTATTGTTGGATTATAGAAATTTTGGCCCACCAGTCACTTGACATGTTTATGACTCAATAAAATAATTGAAATATAATTTAAATAATATAATATAATGGGAAATTAATATATCAATTCATAAATTATAAAAACTAATTTTTTTCATATTTAATGGATAACTAATAATTTAGGAGGGGAAAGGAGAAATTGTATACCCATATGAACATTATTTATTTTTTGTAAGACTAATGGATGAATCATTATGGAATCATACATGAAAAATATTATCTTTATAATCATATTATAATTAATATTTAGAAATATATACATATATAACTAGATCATAATTTTTGAAAAATATTTTTAATAATGTTCCAATGTAGACTATTCAAATTTAAAATGTTAAATTTTCTCCTTAAAAAATAAGTCTTAATATTTCATAAAATACCTTTTCCTATTATTTGGTAAAAACCATTTTTTAAAACATCATAAATTTTGATCATTTTATTATTATTATGTATTGAAGGGGGGGATGTATGATATTTTTTACAATTGGACCAAGATTTGGATGGAATAAAATATTTAATGTGTCATTTCAATTCATTATAGTACAGGGTCACACAAGGACAATGGTCTCATCATACTACAAGAAGGAATGTTTGAAATGTTAATTGTTGTGGTGTGAGAATTTTTTTTGTAAGGAGTTTTCATGTAATAACATTAGATATAGTTGTGTGGTATGTATATCATATGTCAAATTACACTTATGGATATTGAACATTCCACATGAATAATATTTTCTCTAATTCCCAATACACACCTCTTAGATTTAGGAAAAATGAGATGTATATATATTTTAATAATAATATTTTTAACATATCAAGATAATATGAATTTTTTATTATCAATAATATGTACGTAAAATACTATTAAAAATTATCAAATAAAACATAATTATATATCAACTTATTTATATAATAATATATATCCTTTCTAATTAATATGTATAATCAAGACAACATCCAATTAAAACACTAGCATATTATAATTACAAGGGAAAATAATTTTAAAAATCACTTTTATAAAGGGGGATAATAAAGATTTTCAAAATTGAGTCATAATAATTTTCCAAAAAAACCATTGATTCATTTTTGAAAACAGTTTTCCTCAAAATAAAATAAATAAATTTTAATAAAACATTTGTCAAAGAAATAAATTTACATGTGAATTTAGATTCAATAAAAGGATTTTTTAGAAAAAATTTAAATATTACATTTATTAACCATGTTAAAGTATGGATAAACATAAAATTATACAAATACCATTATAAATTAATTAATCATTATGAAAAATTATTTTGTTCAGTATTTATATACATTGAAATATTTCATGAAAAACACTTTGAGTGATTTTTTAATTAATAAATTGAAATATCAAGATAAAATCAATGAAGGTAATTGAAATAATAAAGGATTTATAAATTATTCCAATTAAATGGTGTAGAAATTCCATTTTTTAGTTAATCCCCATTCTGATATATATGTATAAATTCAATATGCCCAATTAAAAAAATATCTTATTAGATTCATATTTTTCCATAGTATTTTCTATCAATCCAATATATTTAAAAACTAAAAATCAATATATATATATATATATAAAGATGTAAACCAAATATATATATATATATATATATTACAATAAAAAATTATAAGTTACTTAATAATTTTTTTGAAATTTTATAACTTAGATATGATCTATTAACACACATGGAACACTAACCAAAATAATATATTGTATGAATATAAAATAATATTTTTGTATGTGATATGCATGGAATAAAAATTGATTCTATGTAAATCATCCCTTAACCAATATAACAATGTTACTTTTTTGAATTTCAATACATTTAAACAAAAAAATAATAACTTTTAAATGATGGGTTATTTTTGAAGAATAAAAAATTAAACATAAAATATTAATATTGAACCCATTAAAATAGAAAAATTCATTAAATGTCATTTTATAAAACATTAAAAGTGGAATGTTTATAATGGTTTCCCAAAAACTGATAATATTAATTCTAAAACTAACATAAAACCAATATTAACATTTAAAATAATTACATAATGAGAAGGGTTTATAAAGCTTCATAAATGAAATTTTATTTAAAAAATATTCACATAAAATAAAAAAATTAACCAATAATTTTCCATACATATTATATTCAAATTGGACATATAGATAGTAAATGATCACTTCAATTATAAAATGTTTTCATAACAACACCAAACATTTTACTCCACTTCGCACAAATAAAAACTAATTCTTATACACAGATAATTATTTTTGGTTCATAATCAAATGTAAAATTTCTACTAATAAATCATTTTAAATTCCCAATATATTTCTTAATTGAAAATATTTAATATGTTATTAATATTCACTTTTAATGACTAGTATAAAGTGGTATATTTTAATAATGTTGACATAAACCAATATATACTAAAAAATTTTCAATACATACCAACAAGTATCAACATCATTCATTTCATCAAATTTAATGGGGTTTATGAATAAATTTTTTAATCATATATATACATGTGGATTCTTATATATAGTCTACAAATAAATCAGGTAAAATAATATGAAATAATTAAAAAACATCCTTCAATGTCTCGTATTAAGTAATTTGTAAAATAGTGGGGATCTATCATCCATGATTCATATATATTTCTATATTTAAATTTATTTATATATACATGTAATTTTTTTCCTCCTCAGAATAAACAGTTTATTTCCACATGAGGAAGAATCAACAGATTATGGCGCCATGCGTTATAGAATTTAGTAAACACCATATATGTACAATAGTATCTTCTTATTTCTATAAAATTTTGCATATGTTTATATATATATCATCACCATTTAAAGCCCAATATTTTGATATAGTGGATGGGAAACCATTATATGTTTAACTCATGTCCTATACATATTTTTATGATCCTCATATGATCATTCAATTTCTTCCTCACATGTAGTTTTATCTATAGTTGTATATGATTAGGAATATAATTAGTATTTTACACAATCAATGCTTGTTTGGATAATGATGACACAATTTAATTTCCTAATTCATAAAAAACATGATTGTGAAAAAATCATTGATTTGATGAAACATTAGTAGTTATCTACATATTTTATTAAACATATTTCTATAACATGGCTTGACTAAATCCCACAACATAAATATGAATATCTAAATGTTTTTTTAAATAAACTCATTTTCCATGTATTCTAGTTTTGTGATTCATGGACTATTATACCATCATAGGACATGCACTCCCAAATGCATTGCTGAAATTGTATAGTTTACATTTCCATATAGAATGTTAAATGTTGGGACCCAATTTTTTTCAATCATATCCATAAATCATAAAAAAATGTAATCATTGATTACATATAATCTAGAGGACCTTTTACAAAAATGATTTATTGGATTGGAATAAAATATTACATAAACAATTCACAATTCATGAAATGAAAATTTAACATATCTAACATATATTTTTTTATTTCACAATAGGTCATGAACTTCATATTTTTGAAATAAATTAAAGACATAAATTTTAAAAAAATTTATAAATTTTATAAAAAGAAAATACAAAAAGGGTTTGTTAAAATGTTTAGTAGGTTTAAACATAAAATTAAAAATTTATATCCATCAATGAGAATAATAGTTAAGTAGGATATGATTACATAATCAACGTTCATGATAGAATCATATAGAAACTCATAAACATAACTTCCTAGACCATAAAATATTTAAACAAGACCATGGTAACAATCATAATCACCAATAATCATGATCCCTATAATATCAATATCTATCATTAAAAACATTATAAAACCCATAATTAGAAATTAATAATATTTTTGTTAACATGTAGAATCAATATTCCTAAAAAGGATTCCAAAAAACTAATTTGAATAACCAAATGGTCAACATAAATTATTTCAATTACCAATATATTGTACTGATGTTTGGGATCACTAATCGTTTAACCTATAACCAGATTAAAAAACATTATTTAGGCCACCCCATGTTAAGAGGTATTGGGAATACCACACACTATTTGGGAGATATCATTTTATGATTTATTAGGATTAAATTATTCTATTTGGGACTCCCATTGTTATTTTATGATAGTATTTCCTATCACTTTCTGGAAAACTAAAATTTTCATTAATAGTTTACATGAGTCATATCATTAATAAAAATTTCATCCTAAAATTACTAAAAAATGATGAACCAAGGGAACAGAAATAAATTCCCTAAAATAAAATTGAATCATGATTAACCCAGGAAATATTAATGAGTTCTTTAAAAATTTCATTGAAAATTGATTATCCCATGTAAATGAAGTGGGTTCAATAACAATGTTTTCAATAATGATTAACCCATGGAAATAAAATGGGCTCCATAAAAATCATTTTAAAACCTAATTACCCTAGCTAAAAGAAATGGGATCAATAAAAAATTATTAAAACATGATTAACCCAGGAAAAAATAGGTTTCATTTAAATATATTTGAAACATTCTTAACAAAAGAGAAAATAATGAGTTTCATTACAGTCCATTCAAAACATAATTCTACTGAGGAAATTATATGGGTTTAATGATATTGGTTTCATTTCATCAACAAGGCCATTGGAATATTATAACAAAATGAAACATTTTATATCATGAATATAATGATATTTATGAACATAAATTCTGATCATATAAACCATAAAAAAGTTTTAATTTCATAAAATAACATGTTTATCAGATTAATAGGTTTTGACAGGGAAACACCTACCACTTTTTTAACAACCGAATAAGAATCCACACAAAAGAGTAACATTAAATTAAACATATAATATCATGAAAATAACTATATTCCTGATATACCATGTTAATTAGTAATTATATATACCTCATAAATGAATATTGGTGTATACCACAACAAATGTCTCAATGATGGCATATTATGACAAAAAATAATTACCACATTGGTAACTTTGAAAATGTGATCCCCATGCAATAGAAATATTAAAATGGATATTTAAAAATCATAAATATATATATAATTATAATAAAATGCATTCATGTTTTTTATATAAATTTTATAATAATAATATGTAGTGAATATGGTGTGTATTTTATAGAAATAAAAGTGATATGAGAAAATTAAGTACTATAAGAGTATGTTTTTAATCATGATTTCCTGGAATGAATAAAATCAATTAAAACATTTAATGTGACTAAATAAATTATATTCATGATATAAATATTTATTGGGAATTATATGAATCAAAAAATTAAAATAAGTATTGAATATGTACTAATTATTATTGAAATAAATGTTAGAAATGAAATACCCTTACTAGTTGAGTAACTTTTGAATCAAAAGTTCCCTAAAAGAAAATCATCAATTGAAACTTTTAATTTCATGAAATAAAATAAATTAATGATATAATATTTTACAGGTAATTATATGAACCACACAAATTTATCAGTGGTGAATTTATAATAAGTCTTCTAGAAATAAATTTGATACTAAAAATCATATTATCTTTATTCTGATTCAACACACATGTTATTTATCATCCTGATTAACAAAATTATTTTTATTATTTATTTTCATGATAAACTATTACAATTTTATTATAAATTTATTTCAATTATAAGAATGTTATATACAATTAAATATATATGTAAGAATAATTTAGGTGTCTTGACTATATTTTGTTTATGTGGAAAAATTAACATTCGTAGGTCCACTATAGTCAAAGTGGTGATTATTTAAATATTAAATGAATAATAATCATGAAATAATAATTTTTTTTATAAAAGAAATATTTTTTAAAACTAATCATGGATGATATAGTAACATCCCAACTCAGTTTCCATAAACTGGTTCCCCAATCTAGACCACTACATTACTTCAAACATGCCTGCCCATATGCTAGATGATTCAAACTTTAAAATAGGGACTAATGCTGATCATGGGGTGATGATAAACTTATTATAAGAGTAATACACAATGTAAATAAATATAAAATATTAAAATAATAATATAACATATCAATAGTAATGTTGTATCACTGGATGTCCAAAACTATCAATACAATGTAAAAATTGAACAGTAGATATTACATGCTAGCTTTTCATCATTGTCTAAAAATGAAATCCCAAAAATAATGAAAATTAAATATATCTATCATTTCATGAAAAATGTATGGTTCCATGGTCAATTTTCCATCCCAAATCAACCATCTAATATGGGGCCTTATCCATTAACCTATCCTATTATCATATAATCTATTCGTGTATTGATCATGCATCTTGGGTAGGGTGTGAGTACAACTCAGTAGGGGGCCATAAATGGTGTCTAAAACAATAACCAATAAATAAAATCGTATATAGTTATATAAATAATAAATTATAAGCAAAAAAGTTAACATTTTACATGTATTAATTTACTATTTATTTAACAACATATCACATGGGTATGCAATGACACTCGTACTCTAGTAATATAACTGAATGTAATTGTCACCATTCATAATTCATGATTGAATTTCCATGTTACCATTAATAATTTTTGAATTCAATTTCTATTTTATCATTTATATTTAATAATACATGTTTTAATTTTCATTGACCATTCCCCATTTCATAATTTAATGTTTATTATATCATTCATAATAAATTGATAAATTACCATTTTACCATTCACCATTAAATTTTACATATATCAAAATATCACAATACGACATCTATCAAAATTTTACATATATCATGGAAACCCATTTATTAATTAACCAATTAAATAATATAATGTAACAATTGTATATTCATATCATTCTATTAATTAATTTAACAATTAGTTATTCAAATCAAAATTTCCATATCGTATAAATAATTTTATAATTAATTATTATATTTCCTAAGAAAAATATATATATAATTAATTTCAAAATTATATACCACATTTTATAAATCTCATTATCACATAATTAATTCACCATAAAATTATTCCCAATTCAATATCCCTTAATTTATTAATTCAAAAAATAATAATTAATTAACATAGAAAACTAAATTCAAAAACAAATCATAGAAATTATAAAATTAGATAAAAAAATTGAAATCATTACTATGTTATTTGAATCATCAGCCACCTACATCAATTCATTGATGAACGATATCATAATAGATAACCTATAATTTGATAGTGATAAATCCAGAATACGATGAAGAAAAAGGTCTAGATATGAAACCTATGTCCACAATCAAATGAAATAAGACCATTTAAATATATATCTATATCAAAAAATCCTAAATATTGTACAATGAAATATTGTTATGTAACCATGAAAATAGATAATATAACCCACAAATATAATGGTATATTAATGGGAGAGATATGGTAAAATCAATCGAAAATAAACCACATACATGATGCGGTGCATATCTACCAACTGAGCTTCAAATCACAAATAAAGTAGGTTAGAGTGACTTATAATCCCTTTGGTATTGTATTGAATTTATTGAAATTTATTATCTGTTGATCTAGTGAATTCAGGTTATATGATGGGATTTCATGATTTTTTAATGTTTTGAGGGTTAAAATACAGTATGCATAGTTTGTTTATTAGGGTGCATGGTTTCTCCTAGACAATAACCTTAGTCACACACCTATTCTAGGGGTGAAATGTTTCACATATTAAGGGTAAATATTTGACAAAACATGTTCAATTTGGACAATTCACATCAATTTGTGTTCATGTTGTTTTGGGGACAAGGCACCTGGTTTTTCCACACTGTGCACCAATGATACACATTCCCTCTTATATCAAAATTCTCAATTTTCAAACAAAATAACCCCAATGTAAAACCCAAAAAAATTACTCAAAACTAGAAAAAATAGTACATGATGATGGGCCCATGATATATCCATAAAAAGAATGGGGTTTACATAGTCCCTACATATAATAACACATGCTTAAGTTGTACTCCTAAGAATATCTACAATTCGAATAAAAAGTATAGGATATTGAGGCCTCATGTTCACTTATCTTCCCCAACTATCCTTCTACACATTCCCATGTTTCCACAATACATTAACTATTGGAACAATATATCCTTGTAACATCTTCTTACTATGATCAAAAAAAATGTATCAAATTCTCTTAAAAGTACACAGATATCTCAAGAACAACATCATCAACATCGATCACATGAAAATGGCCAGCTTAATACCAATAAATTTGTGAAACTTGGAAAATTTCATGAATAACACTATATCTCTATCGATGATCTTATCTGTACACCACCAAACTTATTCTCTCCCTAATATAAAATTGTCCAATGAACATGGGAATTATATTCCCTACATATAAAACCTACGGTAATCCAATCTAGCTAACACATGATTTAATACCTATCCCCCATCTCCATGATCTATGGTTCATTATCTTATATCAGTATACAAGTATTTGTCTTTGGTAAGATATAACCATAGGCTTCAAATTCAATTACACCATCTTTTATGTATCCCCTTCAAGACTCAGTCCCACTTTTTTTACTTACCTTCCTCCATCCATCATATATGTGATATTCATGGCCGACCACCATGTTCAGTATATGGTACCATCTCAATATTTTATTAATAAATATTTTTATAAGAAAACTCCACAGTTTTCAGGTTCTTCTCCCTACTCCCTCTAATGTTTAGATCACATGCTAGTAAAATATCCTCAAGCCATATAATGGATTCTCCGACTTCCCATCTCTCGTTTTGTGGAAAGAGTTATACAATTCATCCTTTGTACCCAAAGTATTCAATATAATCTACTAGATTCCCGAAGTAAAATTTAAATCATGATATGAAATTATTATCTATAAAAACTTCTGTAGATGGATTATCTCATGAACATATTGTTCCCCTAATACCTTAATTATGAATGTCTCCTGTATCAAAAAGATGCGTGCTACCTTTTTCAAACTATTGAAAATCGGAAAAATATTTTCATTCACCCATTTGTGTCCTCAGGTGACATACTAAAATATCCATTATCACATCATTCCACTTCCATTATTGAATTTTAAAAACATCTAGAAAAAATATAAGTTTTTGATGCTCAACCTACACCTGCTGACAAGTGTATAATTGTGTCACAAAACATTCTATCATTATTTTCATTAAAATACACCAAAAGTTTCAATGAATGTCATAGTACAATTTAGTCAGATATGGTAATACCTCCAAAAATAAGGAATGAAATTCTTACATCAGCTCATTCAACATACTCATCGGCACAACAACCCTATTACCCACTTTGATGATCACAAAATTGTTTATGTGTAAATATTATGGTACCACCCAATCATCAAGGATTTACATCATCGTCGTCTATTATTGATATTTAACTTTCTATCCCAAATCAAATAAATATGATTAAAATCCATTAAAACTGACATGTGTGCAATCTATTCCAGACATTCTTGATCCACAAAATGAATATTAGAAAGTAAGATCAACATAATCCACATAGCACTGGACTCTTGAACTGTATGAGCCTATGGGATACTTCTTACTGTGTTGATAATAATATTCCCCATTCCGAGCATATATTCTAGATCAAAATAAAATTACTTCATATACTCTACCGATATCCACAACAATATATTCATATCTCATTATGAAATGATATAAATTGGGGTCTTATGATGTATATAATGAGTTAATATATCAGCCAAAAAGAAATGTCCCCAACAAATTAAAGAACAAAACATTGTAAAAACATGAGTTCATGCATAGGTTTATTTTGATCGTGTAACCTCAATTATAGACACATATACTCTACAACTCTCTCTCCCTACATCATAACTACTCCTTGTAGAACCCTAGGAGTGTCACAAATCATCGTATACACCACACTAGTCTTTCAAAGGATCATGATTAGTGAAAATGTCAAAAACTTCTTCTGATTCTGGAAAGCATTCACATATGCCTCTAATATTTGAAACATTATACTCTTATTGGTTAATCTCAAAATGTAAAATGAAAAATGAAAAATGTTTTGGATGATCCTCTGATAATATCTATATTACTAAAAAATAGGGATATTGAATACATTACTGGGATTCAAAAGAGAAATGATTACTTTAACATTATCTGCATCTAATAACACCTTCCTTTTAGATGTTGGGATCCAAGATGATTACCTAATCAATATAAAATTAAGATATAGATATCTTGTAGTATAACCAATTCTCTATTAGGTTAATCTATATAATTCAATATATTTGGAATGATCAAGAAGATTCGGGGAGTACACTAAGTTGTTTTCCACAAACACAACCACAAACTGATCTACATACAGATGACATATTATATTCCTCATGATCTAAAAAATATTTTTTTTTTGCTAAGAAAAACAAAAATACAAATAACTCATATATTATATAAATCTTTCTGAATGATTTCCTCATTATATCATAATATTTAACTCTGAATTGATGATTCCCTAATCACATGTCATTCTTTGAGAAAACACAAGATCTCCTCAGTATATAAAATAAATTTCCAATATGAAGAACAATATATAACTTATTTATGATTAACCGGTTTAACATCTGGTAATATACACATACACAACGAGTCCTATCGGTTTTTTAGAAAAAAAACTAGGGAACCCAAAGGTAAATACATTGATTGTTAAATAACTTATCCACCAAATCTTCCAACTGAGTATGGATCACATGAATCTTTGAGGGTTTAATTCTATATGGTGGAATTGAAACTCAATTTTTCTTATATATGAGGTCAATGGTAAATTTCAAATCTCTTTAATTTGGAAGCACTGAGAATTATTCGTGAAAAAAATCCTAAAACCATTGTTTCGGATAATTTATGTTGGGGCACACCACTTGAATATCCTTGACATTCATAATGATTGCATTTCACCCCATATTCACACTTTCCAATGGCGGGAAACATTCATCATGTCTTTATAGATGTTTTTTTCTAAATCAGAATGGGATGATGGGATTCCAGTCCATATTTCAGTGGATTCCTCCTGACAATTCTTCACTTATTCTTTGTTTCCCTTATAGATTATGTCGTTGATCTTGAAACACGTTCCTAGTGAAATCACGTTGTGGACACATTATAATTGAACTTCTTTTGTTAGGGCATTCCAAAGGGCCAAGTTAGGAAATAATCTTTCAATCTGTTTAGCAGTTATGATTGGTATCAGTGGAATGTGTGGATGCTGGACCAATGAAACACCTATATACATCCTCATTAGAGGGATTATAAATGGTGATGAAACTGAAATATTCCTATGATGTTCATGGGGTATCTTTTGATATAAAAATGTGTTGATGATTTCATTTTATCCCAAGTTTAAAATTATGTATTACACATGTTTAACGTCTAGAAGAGTTGGATATTACAGATCAAAAAACTTATAATGTTGGACCTGATAGGCCCACCCATATATGGGAGCTCTGGGAATTTTTACTGGATGGATAGATCAGAACACCCTATGAGGAAGGTCCTATGATTTGTGTGTACAGTGAATTGATGGTTTCAGATGATGAAGAATGATCTGAACACCACTGCTGGAGGAGAATAAATGGTGGGACCTAATGAGGGGGACACCAGGGATTACCATTGGTTGGGATTGAACCTTAAGAAGGATTCCTACATACACTATGTACGTGATAGGTATCAAAACCCATGTAGTTGGAAGGGTTGATTTAGGGCTTAAAAATGGATAGCTTCCTGTTAAATGATGGACACACTTTGTTGGATTTATATAAGTGATATGGATCCGACATGAAGATGATGGTGTTGGGATTGACCATGAGGGAGGTTTTTTACAGATCCCACATAGTTGGGAATGAAACCCACATTATTATGATGGGAGAATTGAGTAATATGCATGGTTATATTTTCTATTATAATTCAACCTATGGTTGGGGATTATTCATGGTTAGCCACACATGTGGTCTCAAAAAAAATATCTTTCATGTGGAGAATGATCCTCCAGAGATATAGATGACCAATGAAAATTTCTGGATTGGAATGGATGATGGTGGATACTATGATCCGGGATGTGCTCCCATGAGAGTAGGGAACCATGGGTTACCATTGGTAGGGATTGAACATCAGGGAGGCTCACAATGTACCCTGTGTAGAAGATAAGGATGAAAACTTACATTGTTCATTTATTGGGTCTTATTCATGTTTTGAAGCCATTGAAGGTGGAATCTAGGGTTCAATCTAGGACGAATTCCTGAAATAAGGGTGTCATGGCCTCTATTAACCTCTTAGCCCCTGAGAGTCATGCTCTGTGAGAGAAACAAAAGGTAGCAGAAGAATGGATGGTCGCGCAACAAAATATGCACTGGTGAGTAATGATATAGGGATTACACATGATTAGTGACCAAGAGATATAGATATTGAAGCATAAACTTGGTTATTATCCTATACTATCATATCATAACTAGATACTTATGGGGTATTGATATTCCACTAATCCCATGGCTTTTCGGGAAATTGTGTCTTGAAGAGGAGAGGATAAAATGTAGTACCTTCTGCAAGAAAAACTAGGGGATTACACTAGGATAGTTTTCATTCCTCATGTAATGATGCCACTCCATGAGAGGAGGATAACATTACATTGGATGATTATCTCACTATCATGGATGCGATTTGGTGTTGAAAATTCCCACAGTGGGTCACAAAATGTGCATTAGATGGGGTGATGATATAGTTTGACTTCATCAACTAATAACGACGGTTCTTTGATGTTTAACATCATGTATCTTAGATTATGAGGACCCACTCCTTACCCATTGGAAATACATGAATGGATCCCCTTAAACTATGGTGAAGGGATTTTACTAGTAATATCAGGATACAACTTGGTAGAATAGTGGTTAGTTGAGGGGTCCATAGTAGAATAGTAATTCTAAGAAGAAATAGATATTATGATACATATGTTGAGAAGAATTAGGTAGAGAAAAACAATTAGAGACACCACTTGTGAGACCAAGAAATCACTACGCATAATCTTAGAGGGATGTATTGAGGATGTACATGGAAGATGTGGGTGTTGGGAACAAGAGGTATACAAACATGGGGTTTAAAAGATAAGACATCCCATGGGGACTAATGGATTGGGTGCACACAATATTGGAGTCTTGCACACAAAATGTAGGGGTCTGAGAAAAAGTGGCACTGCCAAAGGGAATTTTTTGTGTGCTAGAAGTGTTTTTTGTGCACTCATGCCTGAGGTTAAGAAATTAAAAGGGTAGGGGTAAAGCCCTTGTGTTTCCACATGAAGGGGGGGCCATGGTGGAACTGTAACACAATATCCCTTATATCTTGAATCCATGACATTTTTATATTCATATAAGGGGTTGTCTAATAGATAGGGGAGACATTGACATCCATAGAGTTACCATTAATTGGGCGGAGATCCATTCTATTTGTAGATGTACATCATGGTGGCAGCAAGAAATTACTATGGGGAATATATGGCTGGTTGATGTCACATAGGAAGTATAGGATCCTTACGTGCGAGCCGTCATTTTACTCACTAAACATTACTATTTTTTTATATTACATTTTTGTTTTTTGGTGGATGGGGTGAATGAATTACTTTGACTTTTCATTGGGAACATAACAACTTTTCACATGGATTTTCATCTTATGTGATATTGTACAAACATTAACATGGCACCCATTGGAATCTTGGAATTGTCTTTTGTGTCCAAATATGGATTTATGTTCTCCAATATTTTTATATGTTTCTACACATGGAATTTGGTGCCAAAACATTCACCCCATTAGAATATGATATAAAAGGGGACTAAATGATCGGTTTATGTGTAAATAGGGAGATGTGTCCCTGACCCCGCATCTAGGGTTGAGCAGAATGGAAGATCGTTTATGGACAAATTGGAATTAAATGTTCCGTAAGAAGGGTTCAAAGTGATGACCTTATAATCATGGGCTATTTTTATTGTTCATTAGTATCATATGGAATTCATTGAGCTAAAAATCGTTGAGGGGTCTCCCATGGTAGAAGATCCCAATTTGAAACATGCTCTTTATATGGTTGTACATTGATCTTATATGTCTCTATATTTCATTGACCCGCATATATTCATTGAGTATCAGAATGACCAATGTGTTCATTACACATAGTGATCGTAAGAATGAAATCCCTAAAAACCAAAGTGTAAAGGACATATACAGGGGATATCATAATGATTTCACCTATCTATGATGATATATTCACTTACGTTGACCATTACTTGGCTCCAATTTAGTAGGATGTTGTGGTTGTGGTTGATTACACCGCTATGGTGGACCCCGAAACTGGTGGAGATGAGGATAATGAAGAATAAATGAGTGAATACAGCCTCTTCCATGTCATATATCCTAGCCCCTCAGAGTAGATGCTGTAGTAATATCATGCCACTTAAAATTTTTATATCTTAATAGAATTAATACCCATAGAACCTGAGGAGCTAGATGATTATAATCTTGATGCAACAGATGAGAGAATTATGACACGACATGGGTAATTGAAGTGAATCATGCATTTTCTTGATATCTCAATGGTAGAATGGAATATAAAATTGCGGTTACTATACACCTGGATTCATTGTATCTATGATGGGGGGGGTCGATTCTCACCATCTTCATGTGATGATCCATGAATATGGTGGTGGGAAGATATAAGAGTGTAATCACCACCTGGATGTTTCCTGGTGATGAAACAAATCTGAAAACATCCAAAATGTTGATGAGGTTCAATGAGAAAATATGTCACCATGATGAGAATATTAACAATAATTCCACATTAATCATGAATCATTAAGAAATCTTAGAATGACTCAAGGTCTAGTTGGTAGAATTCCCATTGAATCTGGAACATGCGATTTGTTTGGTGGATGTGATCTGAGACAAATTGAATCGAATGTTGATCATGGGGTGACTTTTTCTCTGAGGAAATTGATGATGAGATATAGCTCAGGAAGGGGAAGTAGACATTGTAAGACCCATGTCAGAAAGTGGAAATATTGATGCACTCCATGGAGGGGTCAGATCCATAAGGTCCACATTTGGACCAATGTTATTAAAAATAATTTCTCAATTTATTTTCTATTTTTAAATGCATTTATTGACACATTTCACACATATTTAATTTATTCACCAAAATAATAGTTGTCAAGCATCTAATGATCAGTACCCAATCTCATGTGGGTTATGCTTGTTGTGATAAACAAGGGACGATGACATAATCATTCAATTAGTATGTGAGTTTCATGTAATCATCAAATACTCAGGGTCTTCTATTGTTGAATAACCACCAAGAGAAATTTTGATTAATTAGCTTATAGATGGAGAATATGTCTCATAGGAAAACCAAATTTTATTTCATGATGTGCTTTTGTGTATGAACAAGATAATTCTAAGGATGTTAGAATCAGTCTAAGCAAAGGAAGAGGAATTCCATGAATTACAATTCCCAAAACTCAGAGAACAAAGATGATGTCCTATCGACTTGAGATAACTGATTACCTCATTCTAGACAGAGTATTAATTATTTCATCCTAGAATGTTGAAAAAAAAATTAGACAACCACTTGTCATATTCAAGACATGGGACCTAAATCAAAATGCCTTTTGATATCTTCTGGGATTTTAGTCAAAAGTTGTAGGTGAAATAAGTAATCATATCGATACCATTAGGGAGTCCCATCAGACATGAGAGAGGAAGAGTATCCAAATAAGGATACTAAAAATAACGGTTGTGAGGAGGTTGAATGTTCTAAAATATTACAAAAGTTTGAAATCATTCCACACGGTCATGGAGCACATCAGTGTAGGAACATTAGTCTGAAAAATAATCAAACATTTCACCTAAGGGAGTGTCGTATCATATGTTAAGTGACAGTTTATAATGTGAATAATGTGTTAGATTACCAACATTTTGGGAGAGGATCTCTCTAATGAGGGCCTGCTATCATTTTATGTTTTATGTCATCCATGTGAGGATGATGCATGTTATAGATTAATGTCATGGGATAAGTTCATCCCATAGTTTACTGTTATGTGATTATGATGTTTGAAAATAGTTTATTTTCATACATCATGGACCATCGAAAGTAGTTTATTATCATTATTCATGTACTATAATATCTAATCAAATAATATTTTCATTGAATATAGTAGATGGAACTAACGTGAATTATTCAATGGTGTCTTTCACAATATACAAATACCACGGAATAAAAGGAAATGAAAGAATATTTGACGATGTGTGGGAAAAAATCCAACATCAATGATGTATAATGATACCTAATATCACTTCTCATACCCCTATGAGGATCTTAGTTAAATTTCATATAGATTTTCTTAAAATTGGGGACAAAGGGACAAAATGGTTAATGAACATGTGGATGGTCCTGAGATGAATTGATCGGGCGTCACTATGTATCACATGAGTTGGGTAATCAACCCATGAGTAGCTCTAGAACATATTATAGTAAAAGACCAAAATTGGTGGTGTAACTTCCAATCCCTAGTTACTAAGGGTTTGTGCATTATTACATAACATTGGTATGATCCCAAGAGATCATGTCCGAATGACTGATCAGTTTAGTAGATATTGAGGTACTAGATACATATGCAAGTTATACATTACATTATGAAATGGTGAAACAACAACATTATTTCCCATTTTTTACACACTCATATCCCTTAGCATATTCCTACAGGTCAATCATAATATACTTCTTCGCGTCCTGGAAAAAAGAAAACATATGAAATGGGTGATCTCAAATGCTCAGCAAAGATAAAAATATTGCAGAAACATTCATAAATAAGCATAAAATTTTAAGGAAGTGTATAAGAATAAAGCATAAAACTTTTAAACATAAACATCAATATAATATGGAAATGAAAAATATAATAATTCCATCTACTTATTCACATGGATATTCTACTAGTCAAATAATCACATTTAATATCAACAGCTAATTTCATAAGGACGGAATGCATAATGATTGACATCATAACTACATAGTTATGACCTTGTTCCAAGACTACAAATAATATTTTTTTTAAGGCCTTGGGAAAAGAAACTAGTTTTCGCATGAGACTTACTGATGCATCGATGTTTTGTAGCGGGCTTTAGCTGTAACTTACTAAATCCAATACATTCCACATATGAAATGATTGAAGCATGACATAAAAATTCGTATTAAAAATAGAATATGAAATTTTAATACTTTAACTGTAAAAAATGAATGGTATAAAAATAACACATCCACATTGAAACATATCAAAAAACCATGAATATAATATGGATGAATGTATCATAATAAATCAACTTCAAACTAGAGTAAAATCTATCAATGGATTTTGACATAGATTAAATCAAAACTATTTGAGAAAAATATTGAAATCATTTAAAAGATATGTAATTATAAAATAAAACACTTATTTTGAAAATATTTTTATAATAATATGAGGGAAACATTGATGGTGTTTTAGAAGAAGAGAATAGCCGCACCAACCATATATGTTAAAAAATATTACCATAATTTTTCAAAGAGTCATAAGGTACCTTGTTTGGAAAATGTAAGAAAGATTCATTTCATAAAATTTTATAAAAAATAAAACAATGGTATAAATTCCTTTTACCCATATTATAGGAAATAGTAAATATGTTTTGAAATAGATTATTATGAATCACATTTGTGGATGATAAAGAATTCCTAGTAGATACTTATGTACAAACATCATCGGATAAATAAAGGTATTGTAAAATTAACCCTTACCTTGTACTTTCCCATAGTCGATGGTTTGTTAACATCATGTATAATAGATAAATCATTTTTATAAAATTATAAAATAACCACATACATAAATATGATATCATATATGATGTTATAATATTTCTTTGTTAATAATATTTTAGTGGTATAACTGTTTCGGGTGTTAACTGATTCATTTTTCATTACATGTTTTTTTTGTAAGTCAAGTTTGTTATGGGTAGATTGTATTTGATTCATATAAAGAATGATATTACATTCTTAAACATTATTTTTAATCGTAAAATGTAAATTATTATTGAATGGTTACTATGTGAATGAATCTCATCTCTTTCGTGGAGACGGTAATCCGTATGTACGCACGAGTGACAATATCATTTTATTGATGGTGAAATCGTATGATCATGGATTATATATTACATATACAGAGTCATTAACATGTTATATTTATTATTTACTTTAGTTATACTCATTATTATACCCATCCAAATAATGATGTGTAGAATAAAAAACTACACTAGGACGTGGAGACGGTAATCCATACGTATGCACGTATGGTGACTGGTCATTCATAAGATGGATAGAATAATGAATATGGTTGTATCATATTCATAATGTCAGCACAATATTTCTAAGTTTCTGTAGTTATTATTTTGGTATGGAAACAACAATGATAGAGGAAGTGGATAAAGAAAAGAACTATGAAAGAGGTGCTGATATTATTACCTCTTCTTCGTTTGCTTCCTTTTTATTTGATGAAAATGGATCCTAATGTTGGAATTATGATAAAATTAAGGAATCTAAGTTAATGTGAGGGTATTATAAAGGATATTTTATTTGTGGTTTGCTAATATAAATGGCACTGGAGGTGTGATTTTGAGAGAAGGGTAAGTACCATTTTAAAAGAGTGGTGAGGGTCCCTTTAGGAAAAGGTTGAAATATTAATTTTTTTTTAAAACATATTCGGTTTATAATGGATCCAAAAGGATTTATTTTGATGTTATGGTGGATTTGGGTCTAAAACCTATCATCTAATATGTTTTAGATAGGTTTGGGTTTCCAAATTAACGTTATCATTAGGATTTAACTCTTAGTTAAATAGTTTTAATTTTACAATGTGTTGTATGATTATATTACATGGTTAATAAACATACTATAAAATTCCGAGTGAACTAAAAGTTGTTCATTAAGAAAATATATGTCAATATATAAGTCTTTTGTCCATTCCATAGATTTTAAGGAATATTATATCATATAATAATATAGTATTTGTTTTAAAAACATATTTATGTCAATTTTGACACTATTTAGTTTTTGGTTTTTGTAAACGTCATCAAAAATAGATTACTTTGAAAAAAATATAATAAATCAATCCTAACATGTTATATTAATGTAGAAATTTTTTATAATTCATCCAAAGTCTCAATTTACATTTATTTGGATATTTATATTATTAATTTTTTTAATCTTTCATTAATAAGGTAATTACTGCATCCTCATTATGTCAAAACTAAATTTAATTATTTAATGTCTAGAAATTATAATGAAATACCATTATGTAATAATTATTTTTATATTTAAAATTAATATTTATATTAGAATTTATATTATGTATAACCCTATAATAAAAATGTTTTAGTTTTGAAAATTTGAATTTAATAGTTTTAACTCTTCTTAAAATAAAATAATAATAAATGTCCTAATATAATCCATGTGTATCAAATAAGATCATATTTTATTCCTATGGTTTATTTTGGTCAAAATAATCTTATCCAATAGAATTAGCACATGTGTTAGGGTAATTATAATATCAATTTTACCATTAATTACCCTTTTTATTTTTAAATGTGGTAATTAAAATTCAAATGATGTAAATAACCAAAAATTATTTACATCATATTAAACCACATTTTACTTACTAATTCCAACTGTGTGTCTCATATTTTTGAAATTTAATATATATAAGTGGTAAAATTATGTTTTACGCAGATTTGTAAATGTGTCATGAAGGTGGTTAAAAGACGTTAAAAAGTTCAATAACATTTTATAAATCTAATTTTATTATAAAATGACATCAATGAATTGAATTAAACATATATAGGTATTATTTATCTATTATTAGTTAAGATAAATTCAAATAAAATATATAATTGTTTTTAAAAAAAAGTCAGATTTAAACAATAACATAACGTTTTTCACTATTCATCAAAAATTTAATGTTTTTAGAAAAATACCAAAAATTAATCCTATGATAATGTTTATATTAAATATTCATAAATGAAGTCTATTTTAACAAATTAAATAAAATACAATTTTCATTAATTAATTTATAATTAATTCTCATTGTCAAAACCAGAATGCGGGTTTTTGAGAAGTAAAAACTATCAAAAGATTGATACATTTTTCTGTCCAATTTAAATGTAATATTACCTACAATTAAAAAAATTGGATTAAATGAAAAAATAATATCTAATTAAACATAAAATACATTCAAATGTATAATTTAACACAAGAATTTATTTATATTAAAAAAGATGTTTTTAATTAAAATGTAGTATTTTCACTTTTCATCAAAATATGATTGTTATCAGAAAAATGCCAAAAAAATTATTAAAACTAATGTTTTATGTCCATATTCTAAAAAATAATTCTAATTTTTCAAATTTTACATATAAAAATGTAAAATATTGTATTTAAAAATGGTTTTCCATTAAAAAACAGTAAAATTGTATTTCTTAATAATTACTTCCTTTATCTAAAAAATAGAATTTGTTCATATTTTAGGTCTAAAAAACACATAATATGGATTTTAAAATTATATGGAGTATATAAAATTCGATAATCTAGTAATACTATTCATAACCACTTTTTGAACGACTAGTTGGGTATGTCGTGGTGAACTAGAACTTGGTGTTGCATGCAGCACATGCTATAGATTAATTTAAAGAGGTAACATGCTTTGAAATCATATTGTGTTAGATTCTACCCCCCTTCAATAAATATCATCATCACAATTTGAAATTGTTATTCAAAAATAAAATTATAAAAATAGAAAAGACATTTTTGGAATACCCACATCAGAAATAGGATTTATAAAATTTAGTCTTAATAAGAGGCAAATGGAAATGAAAAAGTCACCACCAAATTATGAAATCAAATAAGAGAACATTGGTGGTAATTAATGAAAAATAATTTTAGTAAAATGCAAATATTTATAGGGAGTGATTAAGGACATTAATTATAAACTAGTGAACTATAAATGGGATATTAAGGGCATTAAATCCATAAATCTATGATGATTTAAATATCATATGTTCAACAAAACATAAGGTATTAGGATAAATCATTTTTGATTTTAATATCCCTTCCCTAATGTTTAGGAATTAATTTCTTCTTAGAATAAGAGGAAAAAATTACATGACACGTAGAGTTTCATCCTTCAATTAACTTCTACCAAAACCTGATATTTTTTTCAAAATGTAATAGAAATCAAAAAGGTTCTATTTATCCTAAAAATATAGGGTTCCAAAATAAATAATTTATAATTCATACACCACACTAGGAAAAAATAAAATTACATTACATAATCCAGGACATCACGTTGCCAAGTGGTTGGTGATGCACCCATGTCACCCTTCGCTTGCAGGATATTGTCCCACATCCTTGCCAGACGCGATTGGTTGAAGACCACAATTTGGGTTGTCCATGTTATAGCAATAAAAAAATAATATTGCGAAATTTTTTACCCTTAAACAATAGTATCCAATGACCAAATAAATTTGTTAAAACTTTTAAAATTATCAATAATACTTCGGTCCAAACTCACAGTCCGAAATTAATAAGGAAGTTAAAAATAATGAAGATCACTTTTGCCAAATATTAACATGTAAATTCCTTCATCATATATTCTCCTAAAACATGATAACACATTGAATTACCATTAAAACATATTGAATACATTCATGCTTCCTTATTATTTATAGAATACTGGATATACTCCTTAAATCCAAAAATGTTGTAAACTTGAACAATGATAGAATAAAAAAACATTTAATTTGTTTCTAGGTAGTCAAAAATATCAAATATAATTAATCCAAATAAATTATATCTTATTCTGAAATCATTTTCTCAATTCCAAATACTTATTAAAGGATTTATTTCCCCCAATCTTATATTGTGCAAAATGTTTAACTTGAAAATGTGTCACATTAATTGTTACCATAAAATCTAAAATATTTAATTAAATAATACTGAAGAACAATCCTTATATAATGTATAATTATTATAACTTGTACATAATTAATTAAATACTTAAATGAAACAACTCGATAATAATTACATAAGATCACTAATCATTCAACTTCATCTGCGGTAGTATCATAACGTGATTATTATCCAATTGCATCATTTGGGGTGTACTATGATGAGTAAGGAATTGATTTGGGTTGTGTCCCAACTCCTTGTAGATAGAGCATTATATATTTGAAACCATTTTATTACCCTCACAATAACAAGCTTTGTATAATTTTTCTTCACAAATATAACAAACACCTATTCTTTTGAATCGCTTCCCATGGTGATTCTTTCAATAATTATAACATATCGGAAAATCATTCATTCCCTTATTCCCTTTATCTATTTATCTCTATACTATCCTCTTCTTCACTAGCTTCCTAAAAACCATATGAATCATAGAATTCATTACATATCTATTTAACAAATGACACTATTTCTTCATATCAATAGAATATGTGGGTGACTATTTCACTTTTAATTATTGGGTTATGACCCTGAAAGATATGTTCTTATTAGTCTTTGGATCATGAATATTGTCGGAGTTTGGATTACTTCAACTAGGAGCCATTTCTATATGATGAAATACACTATTTTAGATAATATCATAATGTATAATCCAAAAACTATAAAAAATTGCATTGTTAATTGAATATTTACACTCATCTAGTATCATAATAATAACATTGGTTTGTTTACCAATATAATTACTCATACATATTTTATAATTGTTTGTAATGAAAATGTGAATTTTACAAATCATATCTCCTGGGAGTGTCATGACCCAGAGTGTAGTAAGGCTCGTTTTCATGTACTGAGATACCCCAGGTCAAGCACAAAACTCCTTGTTGGAGTTTTCATTCCAATGTACATATGTGCCATAGCCCCTATACCTGCACGTATCCAAACAGGGATGTATTTCATAAAAATGTGATAAAATCATTACATTACCAAAATTCTCGAATGTTCTTCTATTCTAATACTCAAATTTTATCATAGGGTAATGTTCTCTAATCAGAGTTATTTTAAATCTAGTTTCCACGATTGGTACTAAAATTCCTCTGATACCAACTGTAACGCCCCTACCCCAGTTGCCCAGAGATGGTGCATTATTACATAACATTGACACAATCACAAGAGATCAAGCCCAAAAGACCTATCTGTTTAGTAGACACTGAATTACTAGATATATGCATATGTTTTACATTATGTTATGAAATTGAAACACAACATTTATCCTTGCAATTACTGGATACATACATAAGTTTTACATTACATTATGAAATGAAAAAACATCAACATTGTGTCTTCTTTTGAACACACATGTATCCCTTTACCTATTCCAATGGGTCATTCATAATATACTTTTTGGAATCCTAGGAAAAAAAATTAATCATATGAAAGGTGTGAGCTTAGATTCTTAGTAAGGGTAAACATATAGAGGAAACTTTCATAAATAATCATAAACATTTATGGCAATGTATAAGACTAAAACAGAATAATTTTAAACATAAACATCAGTATAATATGGAAATGATAAATTAAATAAAGTCATTTAATTATTCCCATGGATATTCTACTATTTTAATAATCACATGTAACATCGATAGCTAATTTAATAATTATAGAATGCATAATGTCAGACCTCATAACCACACAGTCAAGCCTTGTTCTAATACTGAAAATACGATTTTATCAAGGCCATGTTCCAAGAAAATATTTTGTGTCATGAGACTTACCGATGCATTAAGGAGTAATAGCAGGCTTCACCATCGCATACTATGTCCGATGCATTACTCGTATAAAATATTTAAACATAACAGAGTAATTTGTATTAATATTAGCATATGAAATGTTAATAAATGACCCATAAACCATGAATGGTATAAAAATAACACATCCATATTCAAACATATCACAAAACCTTCAATACCATATGGAATATTGTATCATTATAAATCAACTTAAAATAAGTGTAAAATCCATCAAAGGATGTTGACATTGATGAAATCAATACTTTTTAAGAGAAATTTTGAAATCATTTAAATGTCACATAAATATAGAAAACAAAATTCATTTTGAAAATATTGTTATAATATTTTAAGGATATATTTTATGGTTTTATAATGGAGGAGAATAGCCCACCCACTTATATGTTAAAAAAACATTCTTACCTTAATTTATCAAAAAGGTCATAAAGTACCTTTTTTGGATAATAACAAAAATATTTATTTCCAAACATTTTTTAAACAATAGTATAAATGAATTTAATTTGTATTCTAGGAAATAGTAAAAATGTTTCGGAATACATTTTTATGAAACACATATTGGATGATAAAGAAGTGCAGGTAGATACTAATGTACAAAAGACCACAGATAAATAAAGAGATAGTAAAATTAACCACTACCTTGTACTTTTCAACAGTCAAGGGTATATTAAACTCATATATAATAATTTAATCATTGTTATTAAATTTTTCAAGGACCACATACCTAGATATGATATTATATATGATCATCTAATACTTCGTTGTTAATAATATTTCAGTAGTATCATTGTTTCATGTGTTAACTAATTTGTTTTCCTTTATAATTTTTTATGTAAGTAATGTTTTTTATGTTCAGGATGTATTTTATTCATATAAATAATATTATTATGTTCTTATACATTATTTTTAATTGTAAAATGAAATTTATTTTTGTATGGTCACAATGGGAAAATAATCTTATCGTGTTCGTGGAGACAATAATATATACGTATTAAAGAGAAACAATATCATAATATTGATGGTAAAATCCTATGTAATTGGATGGTATATTACATATAAATAATCATTAACCTATTATATTTATTATTTCCATTACTTATTCTCATTATTATACCCATCCAAATAATGAAGTGTTGAATAACAAACAACACCATGATTTGGAGATGGTAATCGGTATGTACACACATATGGTGACATGCCATTCATAGGATGGATAGAATAATGAATATGGTTGTACCATATTAATAATAACATAAAATTATACATATGAAACTGGAGTTATTATTTTGGTATGGAAACAATGAAGAAAGTGGATGTGGAATATGAAATGATCTTTGAAAGAGGTGGTTAAATTATTACCTATTCTTCAGGTGCTTCATTTTGATTTGATAAAATGGGATTTGTATGTGGTCTTTATGATAAAAGTAAGACCTCTAGGTTTATGTAAGGGTATTTGGATGGATATTTGAGAAGGGGTTGACTGAGTTTAATGGATTTGGAGATGTGATTTTGAGAGAAGGTGAAGTACCCATTTATTACAGAGATGATGTTCACATTAGGAAAAGTTTGAATTATTAATTTATTATACTATCAAATTTTTCTTCTAATAGCTAAAAAAGGTTTTATATCGATGGTAATTATGTTTTTGGTCGATAATATCTCAACCAATAGGTTTTATATATGATTAGGTCACAATAATAACCTTGTCTATTATATTTAAATCTTAGATATATAGTTTAACTTTTACAAAGTCTTCTTGTATTTTTATATTACATCATTAATAAACATACAAAAAAATGACAAAGTAACCCCATGTGTCTCATCAATGAAATAACTATCATTATATAAGTCCTCTTTTCAATGATTATATTTTTAGAAATATTATATTTTCTAATAATATCATATTTTTTTAAAGAAACTCATTTCTATCAATTTTTACACTATTTAGTATCTAGTTTTTGTTAAAGTAAAAAAAACTTTATTACTTGAAAATTATAAATTTAATCAATACTGAAATTTCATAGTAACCTATAAAATTATTGTAATGAATCAAAAGTCTCAATTTACATTTATTTCAAAATTAATAATATAAATTATTTCAATCATTCATTAATATGGTAATTACTGCATCATCATTATGTCATAAATAAATTTATTTATTTAATGTCTATAAATTATAAATAAAATTTGATTATGTAGGAAATATTATTATATTTGTAATTAATATATATAGTAGAATTTATATTATGTATAACACTATATTAAAAATGTTTTAGTTCTGAAAATTTGAATTTAACCATTTTAACTCTTCTTTAAATAAAATAATAATAAATGTACTAATCTAATCCAAGTAGATCAATTATTATCATATTTTATTCTTAAGATTTATTTTGGTTGAAAAACACATACCAAATTAAATTTTAACATGCATTAGAGTAATTATAATAGAATTTTTACCTTTTATTACCATATTTACTTTTAAACGTGGTAAATAAAATTCAAAAGTTAATATTCACCACAATTTAATTTCATCCTATTGACTGACATTTTATATATTTATTACAACAATTCCTCTTGGATTTTTTAAATTCAATTCATAGTAGCAGTAAAATTTCATTTTAGGAAAATTTTCAAATGTGTCAAAAAGGTAGGTAAACGAAGATAAAAAGGTCAATAATATTTTATTCAAATAATTTTTTTATAAATTGAATCCAATAAATTGAATTTAACTTATATAGATAATATGTACCTATTTTTACAAAGAATAAATTTAAATAATATAAATATTTATTTAAATAACAAGTCGGTTTTAAACAATAATGCAGTGTTATTCACTATTCATCAAAAAATTAATGTTTTCCTAAAAATACCAAAAATTCACCCTAATATAATTTTATATTCTAATTTAAAAAAGGATTTATATTTTACCATAATGAAAACATAGAAGTTTCATTAATTAATTTAAAATTAATATCCATTGTCAAAACCAGAAAGCAGGTTTTCGAGATGTAAAAACTAAAAATGATCGATATGTGTTTATGTTCAATTTAAATGAAAAATTACATCCAATGACCAACATTGGATTAAATGATAAAAATTTAATTTAGTTATACTTCAAAACCATTCAATGATATAATTTACCAATATAATTTATTTTTGTTAAAAATGTTTTTTTCAATAAAAAATTTGTATTTTTCTCTATTCATCAAAATATGAAGTCATTATAAAATCGCAAAGAAAATTATTGAAACAAAAATTTTACGTTCAGATTCTAATTAAGAAGTTTATTTTTTCATATTTAATAAATAAAAGTGTCAAATATTGGATTTTATGAAGGGTTCTTCAATAAAAGGTGGTAAAGTTATATTTTTTTAAAAAATACTTTATCTGAAAAATTGAATTTGTTCTTATATTATGTCTATAAAACACATAATATGGATGTTAAAATTATATTGGTTATATAAAATTCAAAATTAAGTTAATAATATTCATAACTGCTTTTTGAACTGGTAGTTTGGTATGTCGTGGTGCGCTCGAACTCAGTGTTGCGTGTAGAGCATGATATTGAATTACATTAACATGATGAAGTGTAATAAAATCATTGGGTGTTATAAGAGGTGGTAGACTTCTTTGGTGAGGATTCTGAAACATCCCATAATTATCATGGGGAATCCTGTACTTGTTCAGGGAATGGTTGCAGTTTATCATCATGAAATGAGAATGACGAGTTCTTAGTTTATAGGAATATATTTTGTAACATATGGATCATCGATTAATGTTGTAGAGTTTTGACCATAGGGTTTGTGGCTATGAAAAAACAAAAGGTGTCTATGTGTAACTACATATCCTGGAATGGGGGGAATCAAGAAATATGTTGTTCTAAAATCCTATGTATTTTATCATCATACAATATGGATAATTATGTTTTGATGTGAAAATGGGAAATAATGTTGTTGTTAGGCTCCAAAGTGATTATTCGTGCATCACTAGGAATCCCATCAGTATGGGAATCAATCCATAAATATTTCTTTATGGCCACTTTCACAGTGGAGGTGTGACCCTGGCATAGAGAGAAGATGTATTAGATAATTATTATTTGATATTTAGTTCCTTTATTTTTTTAGTGGCTGACTAGGATGGGAATCTGAGTTCCAATATTGGAATAATGTTCTATGTAGGTATTAATAGGTGGCATGGGGGATTCCCAATTCCAAGAGGGATTCCATATCATGTGAGAACACCATAATATTGTGTCATTTTTCATCATGTATCTAGGATGAAGATAACATAGATTCAGGTCATAAGACAAGACCGAACTAATAATTTTATGATCATGTGGTAATGAAAAAATAGTTTAACAACATGTGTGATGGGGTAAAATAGTTTAAAATACAATTTCATGGAAGAAATATATATTTTTTTAAGGTCATATAACATAGAATATATAGTTTCACAACTTCTCAATGTGGTTATAACCCTACCATGAATCTTAATCCCACATGATCCATGCAATGTGTGAGAAAAAAGGATTGATTTTAGACTCTGGCATCATATGGGATAATGGATAAGGGAAAAGAACATACATGGAGGGGATATCCGAACCAAAAAAACATTACAACTCAATGTTCACTATTTCACAGAGTGAAACACTAGGGATGTTGTAGATCCCAATGAATATAAGGGAAATATAATTGAATAACTGCATCCAATATCATAGAAGATAAAAATTCAATGAGTGTTGGCCGCTAACCATATTCAAAAAGTGGGACCTATCTAAAAATATCATTAGAAGTATTTTGGGTTTTTTCCTAGGATGGAAGGGGATCTATATGTCTAGACACAATGCCACTAGGGGACCATTCAGACATAAAAGATGATGGAGACCCAAATAAGGGGATGAATGAAGCATGAAATTAGAGTGATTGAATATTTGAAAGGATTACCACTCATGAAGAATTAAGAAACCTTACATTCAAACATGTCATTGTGTGACATACATATGTAGGACCATTTCCATCTTAATGAATTGTTTTCCAAATGGGTTTTGTGAATAGATTAATGGTTTCATTTATCAGAAAATAAGTTCACAATTTAAGGTTATAGAATCTGGACCACAAGTTCCCAGTTCTACATCATGTGTATAGGGTATAACCCTGAATCATAAAGTAATTTGGTAAGGATGAAAATGTCATATAGTTTTCAGTTGTGTAACTTGGTCATGTACATCAGAAAGGAAAAGCGTGTGGTGCGAAAAATAACCTCACATGAATGAAGACCAATTATATAGGGACAAAACCACACCTTCTCAATGGGGAACATATGGAAAAGGGAAAAAATGGTGAATTTAGGGCTAGGCCCAAGGATTTTATTTCAAGGTGTCACTATGTATCCCCCAAGGGTATGAATAAAGTTAAATGTAGATCTTGGAGATGGTATGGAAGATGGAAGGTGTTGAAAGGGGCGACGTCCTCTCAAATGAGAAAATTTAGTTTTTTATTCAATTTAATGTTAACAAAACAAGGACACATAAAATATAATTTTAATGTTGTATATTTAATACCACAATGTTTAGAGATGTGTAGTGGTGCCATGAGAAACCCCAAAGAGAAAGAGTACAATTGAGGAAAACACCGAATGACACACTCCAAATTGATATTCAGGATAAGGGGTAATGGGGATGATATTATAATTATTCCCTATGACTATATTTCTATGAGTTCCTATGTATCCTAAAAGGATGGGAATCAATCGATATGTAATACATGGATTCCTTTTAGTATAATGACTTGTAGTGAGGATTTAGCAGGGTTTATTGGAAGAAAGATGTGTAGTGCGACCACTATAACTCGATGTGAATGTGGACCAAAAAGATACACACCACACCCCACATTCGGGAGGAGAGAACCTATACCAATATGGGGAGAAAGGAACCGTTATTATTTTTAAGGGAAAGGGAATAACATTCCAAACTGTCATTATGATTCCCATAAGGATTGATATTATTCCACATATAGTTCTGGAGATGGCATGGCAGATATCTAGTGTGAAGGGGAAACATCATCTCAAGTGAATACATCATAATGTTGGGTAGTTTACCAGAATAAAACTACGATATAGAATAATTGAATTAACATCATTCAATAAGGATGAGGGTTATTATTTATGTTTTTATGACGCTAAAAGGACACTACGGATCTTAGTTTTCAGTCGTATAGATCGGACCATAGGACGAGGCTTCTAAATCGAAAATGTATAGTACGACACCATAAAGCATGTCGATATAAAGGAGGAAAAAATATTCCCACTACACACATTCCTTAAGGAAATAATTAGCATAGATTGAAGTCATAAGGCATGGAATTGGATTATTAGTTTTACATTTTGTTCATGGGATGTAAAATCAATGTTTAATGTCCTAGAGTTTGGACCATAAAATGGTGTGATTATTCTATGTAGGTATAATCCCAACCAAGATATCTAAGCCCAAGTGAACCACAATCGGTGTGGAAAATAAGGGGAGGATTTGATTCATATGAGATAAAGAAATACATGGTAGGGGAATTGAAAATTCAGTTAAAGACGTCCCAATTATTCTAATCAGCCACTTTAACATTATAAGGTGCATGGAGGGGAAATTATGAGGTTCATGAAGTACCGCATGTACCTACGGATGTGGAAAGTGATCTGAATAACATTATATTATATTTGGGTCATGATGGGGGTTGTGTAAAAATGGATTATTACTGACGACCTTAATAAATATACGAAATCCATATCGTGTAACCTATAATGATAAAAAAAAATGAGGTTCAGTGGCTGACCATATTCAAAACATGGGGATTATCTAAAAATGTCATTTGAAATTTTCCAGTGAATTGGATCATGATAGTAGTTTATCCAATGTGGCATGAGATAATTCATTAGGGATTCCCTTCATATGTGAATAATGATTAAAACCGAAAGGGACATGTGATGCATGTATATGAAATGATAGAATGTCCATGCTGAATCCATAATTCTAGGTTCTATGCCACATCACATCTATTTGTGTTAATGAATCATATTAGGCAAAGGGATAAAAACCCCTTAATATGTGTAAAACCATGACATGGATCTTGGATTTCGCATGCTAGCTGACCCATGTGAAATAGATTCGATGATGGTGGATAGAAGAGGGTTAATAAACCAAGGGATCTAATAAGAGAAAATTTCAA
Source organism: Viscum album (assembly GCA_963277665.1). Taxonomy (NCBI): domain Eukaryota; kingdom Viridiplantae; phylum Streptophyta; class Magnoliopsida; order Santalales; family Viscaceae; genus Viscum; species Viscum album. The sequence continues at coordinate 2,127,797,055 of OY728140.1, forward strand.
GCTTTTCCCATATATCCCATTAAGATGGTAATCATTCCATATTATGTTTTTAAATTCATTGTATTCTATCATCATGTGGTAAGGATGAATGAGTCACACAATTAAACATCATTCGACTAGGATGCTAGAAGGAGGAGGTATCACAAATAAATATATATGATATGACCACTATAACCCGACATGAAAAAAGATCAAGGAGGCTCTTCATACCATATATTTCATGGGAACGTATAGTTTATTGTAATTATGCCTATACTCATCTTATATTTTATGGTCACATAGTTGGGGCCAAAGGATGAGTACATTCTAGTGGAAACACATAGCATGTTAAGAAGACAAACATGCCATGAATGTGGTCCAAGGACGCCCATCATCATACCACATATTCCTAATAAATATGGATGTTTAACTGGGGTGGACTCGATGAATAAAATGTTTTTTCATTCCAATAAACCCCATAGAAATGGGAATGATGATTTCTGTGATTAAGTGTATTGTCATGCAACTAGGAAATTGGGTGAAAATAATTTCCCAAACAGTATTTTCATGACATGGAAAAATAAAACCTACTAGAATGAGGACCCTAGAAATAAACATCACACCATGTTCTCCCAAGAGATATATCATGCCAAGGGGCATAAATAATGAAATTTTTTCAAGGCCAAAATACTAAATGGTCGGGTGTTCCAACATATCCTATATGTATGGTAATCATGAAATGTATATTTCTTGGGTTCTATGAGGATTAACGTGATACGGTAAGGATATTATTTTATAGGAATGTCCCTAAAGGAGGTACATGGTGTGGCCATTATAAAATCATTTTAAGGAGAACCAATGAATCTTTTCATACCACAAATTCCTGGGATCATCCTAAGATGAGAATAGGAATAAATTTTTGATTGGGTCATAAAAGGAATTCATATAAATTATAATGTATCATGTGATATTAGTAATTAATACACATGTAGTTTTACAATTCCATGCAGTTTAATGTCATGGGGTGAGGGTGAAGGTCATAGTTTAACATCATAGAGGATGCAGACGTTTTGCATCATATAGGAAAAAGTGGAGTGTTCCTTTTAAATCCATGAAGAACAGACCAAAAATTAAATGAATTTTAACATCTTGTAGGTAGGATGCAATAGATTAATGTCATGCTGGAAGGGGCGGCATAGTTTAATGACATGATTCTTGGATGAATTAGATGTTAGTGTAGGGTCATATAACATAATCCACTGTATGATGTTTCCAATATATAGATGCGTTGAATGGTTTCATGAAGCAACCAGATGTGAATGAGCCAAAAGAACCACAATTCCACACCAAAACCCCCATATAAAACTCATTCCATGGAGTTGATTTTTTGGTTGGTCCCGAATACAAATTATTTGGGTTCTACTATGTATCCAACTAGGGAAGGAATCAATCAATATATAGTTATAGAAATTCAATGTAGTTTAATGTCATGTAAGATGATGCATCATAATTTTTATCATTATGTGATTAGGATGATGGTTATAGAAAGTTTTACCATATATATCTTGGATGAATGGTGTATTAGTTTATTGTCATAGAGTTTGGACCATAGGATTGGATTTGATGATTATCATCATGGTGGATGATTGGGTTGTTTTTTGAAGTTTAAAATCACGCAGGATGACTATATTTTGTCATCATATAGGACAAAAGAACCCCTCTTATTTGATGTACTATATTAATAATATCGTATTGGTAGGTGGTGTAATTCACTCACAATCCATGGTATCGAATTAAAATTCACTATTGTGGTAAACCTTCTGAATTATTCTAGGTCCTTACCATTTGAGATCCATTTTTCGTGGTTTCATTTAGGGTATCATCAACATCCTTAGAACCAATAATGTGTCTCCATGAATGAAGGAACATAGAAAAAAATTATTGATAAAATATCAACCTATATTATTTTGGTGCATATCTAGATTGTGAAAATATCATATCATGTTCTAGTTATTGGATTCCATCTAAACTATATTGACTTCTGCTACACTAAATGACATATGTTTATTGTTTTCAATTTTACAGGGAAATTGAAATTGAATCGTGATGGGAAGGACTACCTATGTTTAGTATAATAAGGAATATGGTGTCACCTGGGTGGAATTTCGATTTATTGTCCAATAAACCCAATGTGTGTTGTGGGGTTTTCATGACCGACATTTCTTGTTGTATATCACTATCTTCTGAAAAATGATAAACAGGGTCTTGTTCAATGCCTCGATCATTCCATCTTCTTATGGATGGTAGTTACATGTGTGGAAAGACTAGATGAAGAATGTGTAATATAGTTTCATCATCGCAGATTCTCATAAATTTGTGTCGTTATTAGTGAGGATATAATGATGTAATTCAAATCGATGGATGATGTTGGAGCTCTTGAAATACACAATTGAATGGACCATGACATCCATGAGTTGAATTGATTCATCTGACATATAAAAAAATAAGTTGAGATCAAAATAAAAATGTATGGGTGATCAATTTCAGGTGGATAATGTCCCATGACAATGTGTCCCCAGACTAAAATGGGATGATATTACACTTTAGTATGGAGGATCTTCGGTGGTCGATGCACAATGTTGGAATTGATCAAACAATCATGGAAACTCATGAAGAACATTATGAAGTATTGGACGATGGTGGGACAAATTTATCCAATCATATTGATTTGGTGAGATAGTTTCAACCCTTCCTCATGAGATCCACAAGATCCAACATGAAAATATTGCATAACCTAGGGATTCTATTCTCCTTTAATACAAAAGAGGTTAATTACATGAAAACTAAATTTGTAGAGGATGTTCTCAATGCTAGGAATGCTTCAGAGGGTGAACTGTAATGTAGGAAGATAGACTGTGTCATGATCGGATCATTCTATTAGGATATTTCTTGGCTGAAGGCACATGATGAAAGGAATTTTCCAATAAGACGTTTATTCTTCTACAATAGGGGGATCTAGGGGACATGATGTTGAAGCATCGATGATAAGGTGGATTTCCTGCTGGTTTTCATCATCATATAGGGAGATGTGAATGATGACCCTTATATTTTCCAAATGAATAAATAGATCTTTATTACCATGGTATAAGAGATAAGAGGAAAAACTATCCATGTCATTAGCTCAACCATTCCATGGACAAGGAACATGACGAACCTCTGACTGAGAAGGGGACTCAGACATCATCTACCATGTGTTCTCTAATAGTGGTATGGGATTTGGATCCATTATGAAATAGTTACCATTTTTCTTATTAATGATTAGATAAGATTCAATATTCAGATGTATCTGGGGAACATCAATATCGAGATCTAACTCAAGACTAGCTATCAGATCCTGATACAATGCATCATTGTTGGTGCATCCTTCAGATTTTAAGAATGAATAGGGAAAAATATCATGTGTAGGAATGATGTATACAATCCCCAAGCCTACAATATTGAGCCTATGATCATTCAGCCTCCTATTGGAGGGACTTCAAGAGGCACTATCAAATTGCATCTACCTAAACAGCATATCCTGATTCACTGAGAGTATGGCTTCATCTGAAAATATCACGTTCTAAGGAATGCTCTATGGGGGTCGGATTGGAAGAATGAATTTCTTATAGTTTTTTAACCTTCACCAACTTCTATTATATGAACATGATGTTTAACTACCGAAGTAGTACTGCCCATCAAACTAGATGGCTTAATAACATAGGGCAGTCTAGACTATAATTAAGAATATCCATGTCGGACACCAGTTATATCTCATGATTCCATATATAATCCCAGAACATCTACAATATGAAAACAATTTTGGAGATTCTCTTATAAAAATAATAATATCTATTATTTGTGTAAATGTGCATGAGACTGAGAAAATTCAAATGGTTCTATGAACTTTTTTTCGCATAGGAAAACAGGTGCTAAGGGATAGTTCGCAGGAAATATCATAAAGGAACAATATATTTTAGGATATATGTTGCACAGAACCATAGGATGTAAAAAATACTTCTAGATATACTCAATGGTAGTCTAACACACATCATCCAATCTGTAAATGAATTCTTTCATTGCGATTTTGGAATATGTTTTATGCTATCCATCTAGATTCACAATGGATTGACATATATAAACTTAGTGTCCTTTAAATCCTAGAAGCTCTCAATTGTTTTTTGGGGGATGAGTTTAATTGATGGAATTGCTTTTATCTAGATCGATCTCAATTAATTTTAATATGAAAAAATGAAGGAACTTCATAGATGTAACCCTGAAAACAAATTCCATGGGTTTCATCATTAGAAGGAGGGATCATAAGAATCCAGACACTCTCTCAAGATCATTGAGATGGTTATGATTCAAATAGGATTTGACCCCAAATTAATCCTCATATAATTCATCCAATATATAGATTAATAGTTTCATATTGTGGTTTGTGGAACATTGATAAGTGTCATCTTCATTCTTCAAACCAAAGGGAGTTACCTGATATTAGAAGATACACAAAAGCGCCCTTATGGTGGTTGACTCTTCATCATTGGAAGCCATCTGAAATTGAATGTAGCTAGAATATCCATCCATAATGGAGTGATCTTGGAATCTAGTGGTGGAATCTATCAAAATATTTATCATTGGATGTGTGAAATGGACCATTAGATTATGATCACTAAGATCTTAGATGTCGATACAAACACTGATCCTCCAATTTTTCTTCCAAAGAGTAACGATGGTGGTTAACCACATGGGGTATTGTAATTAAATAAAAAATTTGGATTCAATAATCTATTCAAAATTATCCTCGACCATGTCATCATGGGATTGGTGCACCGTCTTGGGAGGATATTGGAACCTACAATGAATTTCTGAGAGACAAAGACATAGGACAGAGAGCAGAAGGTCTACTCCAAGAATTTCATCATAACTCCATGAAAATACAACACGATGCAAATTTAGAAAACACACTTACAACGTTTGTCCCTTTGCAGGAATAGACTAATTCCTCAGTTTGGGTCTCGGGTCTACCTCTGTATCAAGATTCACCTATACCGACTCATGAGTTATGATGAAGACACCGTTTTAAAATGTTTGTGGAGCATCTTCTGGGCCATATTCATCATCTGAGACTAGGAGATCTATTTGAGTATATGGTTCATAAAATCTAATAGATCATGCTAAACATGGATTCCTATTGGGTGAATGTTGAATCATTAAAAAAATTACACTGTAATGTTAAAATCATGGAAAAAATCAATTGAATTGATTCCATTATACCTTCAACATAAAGTCTCGTGCTTGATTATTTAAAATTACTGGTGGAGGGTTGGCCTATGTTGATATATTTCATATTAGAGAAACAAGGATTTATGTTGTACTGTTATAGGCACGAGGTGCACATATGGAAACAAAATAGGGGTAAGAGGCTCTGGTATCACTCAATCATGCCATGTATAAGAGGATCTGGTATCACAATAGTTGTGTTCTCAACCTCATTGGTTTGAACCCATTTTTACATACTCTTGTAATATTTATCATCTCAATATTAGAATTCACAAGAGTAAATGGGAGATGCATCATCTTGGATCATGCCCACTCAACCATTGAGGGATCACTTGAGCCATTTGTAATATGAGGATGGAACTTTTATATTCATGGAGAGCCAGTGTATACCCATCAATGCATTTTATGTGGTGTACTTAGAGATGACCATGAATTCAGTGATTGAAATCTTGAAACTAAATTGTTTTTTCAGGAGGATTATGACACATGGCTTCTACTCTAACCAAATGGAATTGAGTCCTTCATTTTTATTTTATTATAGATAATACCCCTTTTAAGGGTTGAAGGGGAACATGTACAAGACCTGTATGACAAAGGCACAAGGCACGACATGTCCCGTAATACATGACTCGAATGCCCATAGGCAAACCATTCCCAATACCTTACATGTAGGCCCAACCCACGGTGAATCAGATCTTCCTCAATTAGTCCGGGCATGTGGAGCATTTGGGTCGAGATTAGATTTATTTAGGAAAATTTTTCAACTATATAACATCATAAATAAATTTTATTGAGTTGTCTTGTGATGTATACAGAATGTATGTGCCCATGTAAAGGGGGGCCTTCATCCACTCCAAATACTGAGACGATGGATACAAACTAAGATCACTCGACTTCCTCATAATAGAAGGCCTATTCCAACACTAGCTTTGTCTCAAAATAGAGGGGTAATTCCAAATCCTATATCAGGGAATCACACATCTCTTCTAAAATATAAATGCCCTTGAGGATTTACATATCTTCATGTATGTCTCCACGATGCTTTACCACATCATACATTATTTCCATACACACATTTATGTTAGTATGTGGTCACTCTTTTCCCGGAGGTATGATGTGCGTTGTTGGTCAAATAGGAATATTTTAGTTGGTGTTCAAGATAACATTTATCTATATTTGATATAAAAAAATTAATATCTGGTGACTATCATATGACTAAGGTCAGGCCACAAGTAGAAAAAACTAACATGAGGCTATCTCATAAACAATGCCTGGTCATGAAGCACGAATGAAGTTGATGGTGAACCTGAGGAGATAAAATTTGAGAAATTCACATGACAATCCATGTACATAGCATTTTTTCTAGTCTCAGTAGCATGCTCATCGTGGATGGAAGCACTAGCCATATCAATCTGACGATTCATATAAACACAGCCTCATCGTTGGTTGCCTCCATCCAGAAAATTGGGAGGATCTAAGCGACACTCCTCATTGAGAGGAACCATGTATGAATCCACTAGTTTAAAGATATTCATAGAGGCATACTACAAATTATTACCAAATTAATCCTCCCATACTCGGAGAAATCCATTGATGATTCCCATATCTGGGGGGATGAAAATACCAAGAGTATGATATTTGATTTTCACCAAAGGGGGAATTTTATTTTTTTTACATTTTCATTGTCTACTCTTTTGATAATTAGAAGGATGAGATGTGGATGAATAAGTGGAAAAGAGAGAAGGAAAAAAACCTTGGTAGTATCAAGTCGATTCAAATCGGAACAAATGATACCATGGGTGCTAGTGACTACTCTACGGGCTAACCAACTGGCATACTTCTGAGACTCGTGGATAGAGACCGAAATTAATTCTCCTTCACTTTAGATGTCTAGATTTACAGATTTACACAGCTCCAATATGATGCAAGACCCAATCTGTCCATGTTGTTAATAATTTGCTCCCAGTGAAAATCATAGAACAAATGACATTAATTTATGGTCAGTCCAAGGAATTTATGATATGGGAAGTAATCATGGTGATAAGTGGGATCACCTTCATGAGGCCTCCATCATTATAAAAACATAATGATTCTATAATACAAATAACATATGAAATAAATAGATACTTGAGCCTCATCAAATGAGTGGATCCATTTTCTCCTTTTTGGGAAAGGGACTCTGGGGTATTGGCCCTAACGAGGGGTTTGATCCTATTAGAGGGGTAGAGCCTGATTTCCAGGACATGGTTGTATCTCATGATAGGGGTGGCGAAAATTGATTCTACAAAAAGAATTGATGCGCCCAAGGATATTCATGAGGCTATTTTATATGGCGTGGATGTGGAAAAGTCACTACGAGTTACTATTCTAGAAATCTGGGGGCCCTACTAGTGAAATAGTTAACGTCTCTGCCTTAGTGGATCATATTATAAGAGACGTGTGAGGAAATGGGTATTCCTATTTAGCTTTATGTATGGCCTCCTCTAATTATTGATCATTTTTATATAATCCAATAATCCACATTGAAAACATTGAATAATTTGGGAGGGAACAAATTTACTCTTAATATTCCCCATGAACATCTCCAGTAGATGTTCTTGAGTCATCGACATGTCGAATTAATCCATGACTCCTTTCCACATGGATACAAAGTCTATGGCCTCATCTAGTTGTTTTTTTTTTTGTACTTTAAGAGGTCCCCAATACTATTCTTGTATGTAGTGGAGTTGAACTGATAAACAAACTACCTACAATTGTCTTCCAAAACTTATATGCACTTTATGGGAAAATACATATACTAGAAGAATGTAGGCCCTTCCAAAGTCAGCAATAAAACATAGCTTAGAATATTCCTACTATACTGGAGTTCCCATTATAGAACCATAACAAGAAATAAATTGGGCCATATGCTATACGTCACTCATCCAATTGAAGGGACATAAGTAAGGATTCCTGAAATCCAGGTGTGTTGCCATGTCATCCACCCACACAAGATACTACGCCCCATCAGGTGGGATCACCAACATTCCTATCTCAAGGGTCTAGTGGCTAGAAATGAGATCAGTCTTTAGATCATCCAGATATAAATTCTATTATTGGAGATGATTATGGACTTCCAGTGAGTTAGAGGGTTCTTTAACATGGAATGTAGGCTCAACGGCTCGTGTAGTGTCTAGTGGAAGTATTGGAAGAAAACATGAGGAGATTCTGGCTAAACGAGTACAACCAGGTCCCGAGGAGTATTATCATGCAACTTGAGTGGATTAAGTGATATATACCTCATTCAGATTCATTTTTCTCTGATATCTACCCTGTTGGGGTGAATAAGACAGTTGGGATTAATGGTACACATTTATCCAAAGAGGGAAAGTGGATTCCCCTTCTTCCCTAGTAGAGGATTGAGGTGATTATTTCTAGGATCATCATAGTATAGAATCCATTCTACAAGCTTCTCAAAAAATCACATCAATGATTTTTTTTTTGGAATATTTATAGGGCATGGTGGTTATAACGGGATCGACCAACATCTTCCACACTGAACCACATAGGTTCGAAGGAATAGAAGTTATGGTATTTCCTTCACCTAGAATGTGGTAGCGACCTATGGTCAATGACTCTAATACCACATCAATGGCAATAACATTCATTTCCCCTAGAATGAAAATTCATGGGGGTCTGCAGAGTGTGGTGATACACCAATTGTTGAGTCATCCTCTTTGGATCCTATAAAAATACCTCCTTCTAGTTATATCTTTAGAAAACAATATTTATAATTATGGTATCCAAAAAAATATCTTCTATATTGTCGGGTAGGTTCAGTTGTCACATTATTCGGCCCAAATGGAGAGCAGAATACTACCCACAACACTGGATATGCACATACAATAATTCCCCTTTTATTATTTTGAAGTGAATAGGAATGATCAAAACACATCTTTGTGGAAGTGGCCATTGAAGTCTACGTGATGCAGGGTCCTATGCCTCAGGAAGCATAGTAAGGTAATCCATGAGGCACTTCTAGATGATATCATCAAAGTGGTCCATTCTTTTTGGATAAGACAACTATCAACCTTGAATGTGGAAATGTCTCACCCAGAGGTATTTGTGGAAGCACCTGACTATTTCATCTGTGGGTGACATTGGAACATCAAAATCTATTTTATAAATCGATGAAAACATCTCAGATAAATAGTCTACCATAAGATTTTCCTGAAAACATATTGATTCCAAGGTGGGATCTAATACATTCTTTCCTTGTTCATCTATTGGTGGTGTCTAAGGAAATGGAAATGCCACTTATTTGGACCTTTGGAAATGTGCAGTGGTCGATGGAGACTTCACTACCAGCTATAATATGTCGTTATTAACCGGTTTGTCTCTCGGGGGAGTTACCAACCATATAATCTTGTCCTTATATAATGGGGGTTTCAACCACATCTTCATGTGAAATGGAATTCGTTATTGTTGGAAGATCTGGATTGTTCTCACCAATTACTATGAAATAGAATAAATCATCACTATCTCATTTCATGGTAGAGAATGGTTATGTTTACTATCGATAATTCTATATTACAAGACCTTGATCAGATCCAAATCATCCACCTCCATCATGTACATTTGGAGGGTTTCAGGGATGTAGTATATATCAGTTTCCAAGATAAAGAAACTCACATGATGGGTTTCTTCCTATGAATCTGATATAGAGGACTAGGTTAATGGTTTCATCATCGTGTGGAATTCTAATTCATAATATGAGAAATACACTATTTTGATAATGAACTAGAATTTCTCAAAGTTCATCCTTCAGTGGTGATGGTTATCTAGTGTTTCCCTGGATGGTTCTTCAAGGAAGGGTAGATCTCTAGCATGGGGAGTACATCCTTGTGTGTTGGTGTCACATGGGGATATCCTCTACTTTTTATAGTTGTGACATGAGGATGACCTTCATATCAATTGTCGTTGTAGCATAGAGGACTCATATTTATTTACCTAAGAAAAGAAAATCACCTAGGCATATGTCAAATGGAAAATAGGGAGGACCCCTATTTCTACTAATGGTTTTACGAGGATTAACTCCACATTGATGGCCATTGTATTTTGGAGGACCTCCACTATTGATGGTTAGAATATGGGGAGGACCTTCATGTCTAATATAGGTGGAACGAGGTGTACCTCCTTGAGTTATGGTAGATTTATCATCAGTTGGACCATCACATTGATTGAACTAGACATGGGGAGGACCTTCATTCTTATTTTTGATGAAGTGGGGATGACCACTTCATTGATGGTTGCTAGAGCATGGATGAACTATGCCAAAGATAGTGAGAACATTGGGAGCACCTACATGTTGAATGATGACAGAGCAGGGGGGGTACATTCACCTTGGTCTATGCTACTGTAGGGAGGACATATGTTTGATCTATGAATGAGGAGGAGAGGGCCTTCAGGTTGACAATTTGAGATAAAAATAGAATTTCCATATCTGAAATCATAGGCAGGGGGAGGGAAACTATGCTGGATGTCAACAACATGGGGAAGAAATCCACTTGGATAGAATACAGGGACATGGTGAGGACCTCCATGCTGAGTAAAAAAGATTGGAGGTCTTCCATTATAGATCGTGATGGTACGAGGATGTTCTTAATTCCGGATCTTATCACCATTGGTTTAATCATGATGGAATAAACTCATTATAGTCATCAATGAAGTCAACAAAGTCAACCTAGTAGGTGGCTGAGGTCTCAGTGTCGATCTTCCATTAGTGGGTCTTGATCGCACCGCAATTCACTGTTTCATTTTCAACCTTACACCACTTTGATAAATGTGTTTTACATTAAAAATTATAAAAATTATAAAAACAATTTATTCCATGTTTTATTCATTTATGTTTGGTATATAACTGTTAAAAAGGGAAATGTTACTGGTTTTGATGATTCCATTGTAGGGGCATGTGATTTGGAAGACCCATGATAATGTCCAAGAAAAACGTGCCAAACTGCGCTTGATCCCTACACACCAATGGACTCATCCTTGCACTACTCCTGAACCGTGGTTGCAAATGGGATGAAATTTTGTGGACTTGTTCAAAATTCATTGGGATAAAATTTATCTGACGAAACCCAAGATACATTCTTCAATATATTGGCCCAACCGACCTGATCTCTACAGTACACCAAGTCTACACGATGTCAAAAGTTGTGTGATTTTATCTATACTTTTCTCGGGCTCTAGTTGTCAAACTTGTTCCAAAAACACGGTGAAGAAATCCAAGAGGTGGGGATACTAATTTTACATATTCTAAAAAATGAGATAAGGATGTATGGTGGTTGAAACCCATGTGAAAAGTGGTTTTAAGAAATCATTATCCTCAAAACCACCTTCCCATTTTCTTATAAAATTACACCTTGGGATCCCCATTTGTAAGTTCAACCAGGAGACAATGCTCTAGAATTTTCAATACCCAAAGTAGTAATCTCCTCATCCATGATGTTCTGAAGACCCCTATCATCATAGAAGGATCGACAATGAAGAAGGAGTTCCGCCCAATCCTACTCCTCCTCTCGATGATGAGCTAAACAGTGGACAACCATTTCATCAGAGCTACACATATGTGTGAAGGAGTTTAGACACTTTATAATATACTAGTTTTGTATAATTTGTGTGTGTTTTATTTCACTTATGTTTTATATAAACATTTTTCTCCTCTAAATTCATTTATTGGGATTAATTATGTGAAACACTTTTTATTTAAACCCTGATTAGGTTTAAATTTCATGTGGGAATCTTGGGTTATTCCGATTGGGAAACACAAGGACCCTCTTTCTCTCACTCATACAAAATATATTAGTATTCTTTGGTAGCCATTAATCTATTCTTTAAGTAGAATCCTTGATAACATTATTTTTTCTTCAAGGGTTGGTACAGTGTGCATCATTTTAAGAGGCAACAGGGGAATCAATATTATGACAACCCTCGTCAAAATAATTAAACAAAACCATGATAAATTTTCAGATCAATGATTTATCCAATATATGTATAGAACTTGAACTGATCTCTTAATCTCATAATTATAAAACACCACTTTTATTTATAAACTATTAAACTCTTTAAATCAATTCATTTTCTTAAAATTGTTTTCAAACAACCCCCTATTTTAGTACATCTTATTAAAATGCACACTCTAATACTACAAACTCTCTTTGAGAGAGGACCTGGGGTCTTCTCTAGGCTATAAATCAATGTTAAAATCAAAATCAATTTGATGTGTTAGGACAACGCATTCAAATTTTGGCGTTTTTGCTGGGGAGTGCTTTGGTTTTTTCTGTGTGTTTTGTTTATGATTTTTAAATTTGTTTTAATATTTATTTGTTTTATCTTATACATTTTCCTATAACTTTGTGTTGTAATTTATTTATTTTGTAGGTTTTTTCAATGAAATATTCAAACCCATGTGAGTTACCACCTTTCAAACCTAAATATGAGAGGATCTTACATCAGCGACCCCGAGATGCCCAAGACAACCCTTTAAATGAGGACACACCACAACTAGAGATATTTCTAAAACTATATTCATCTTGAACCAAATTAGAACCAGAAATTAATTTTTTTACAATGGATGAAATAACTATAACACTAAAAGAATTATCCTCATCGTATTTTGATATCCAACCCACTTAATCTCAAAATCAAGGTGAGGCACCCACTTTTGAACTTAAATCTGGTTTAATTCATTAATTACCAAGACTCAATGGAATTGTTGGAGAAGATACCCACATGAATCTTAAGGAATTTCATACTGGGTGTTCTACATTAAAAACTAAAAATGTGGATGAAGAACAAGTAATGTTCATAGCATTTCCTTTTTCATTGGAAGAAACAACATAAGTCTAGCTTTACTATGTTAATTCACCAATTAAATGTTGGGCGGACATGAAACACCTTTTTTTTAAATATTTCACAGCCTCTCGAACTGTAACTATAAGGAATAAAATATTTGATATATGGAAATATAAAGTGGAAAAATTACATGAAAATAGGGAACACTATAAAAGGATATGTTCAAGATGTTCATACCACCAAATATGTGATCAACTTTTAATTCAATATTTTTATAAAGGTTCAATTCGTATTGAATGAAATATGATTGATGTTGATGGGGGTTGTGTTCTAGTTGATATAACCCCAATCTCTACAAGGACCTTAATTGATAACATTGCACAAAACACTCAAAAATATTTTTTCAAGCTCTAATGTACCCATTCAAGGTGTCCACGAGGTGAAATGTAAAAATTCATGAAGAAGGTGGGAAAAATTTTCGAAGAGGTATGTACCCTTCTTCGACAACATTCTCTTTCCCAAGGTAAATCCTAATATCCTCCTCTCATCCATTTTGGTATATATTCTTCTGAAACCCACTACTCTGATCAATTCCCCCAACTAATAGATTCTTCTGAGATTTGTGAGGAAGTATTTCCAGTCCACCCCTATAACCAACCATTTAGGAAAGAACCATACTATCCATATAATCATTGTTGGAATGAAAACCAATCCTTTAGGAAAGGGGGTATTCAAACCAACCTCAACAACCATGGAACCAACTGGGGCAGAGTAGTCAACCACCACCTCCCATAAATCCCCAACCCCCAAAGGTCTTTCTAACAAACCCCTCAAATACCTGAGCCTATCATAGATGTCATGATGAAACAAATGGATACCAACAGTATACAATTCCAACAAACCAACAAATATTACATACAATCCATAAAATCCAAATTAGGTCAACATTCCAACTCAGTGGGGGAAATCTAGAGCCCGGGGTTGGGTAAAATACCTTTTGAACCAGTAGTTAACCCTAAAGATAAAGGAAATGTTAGTGCCATCACCCTTCGGAGCAGAAAAAAACTTCAAACCCAAATGACCCCTCCACTAGAGTTATCACCTCTAAATGAAACCATCAACCCAACTACTATAATGCTCTAAATGAGGCAGAACCTTTCCCGGAGGGAATCCCATAAAAAGGAGAGAGTTTATCTATTGATGAGTCACCTAGCACTACCATCCATATTCCATGTCCACAAAGGGCCACCCAACCTAGAAAACAAATGGAAACCAAACTTGATAAGGAAATTATGGAGGTCTTCCAAAAAGTGCAGGTAAACATTTCCTGTATTGATGTTGTGAAACAACTTCCAAGATATTCCATGTTTCTAATTGATATGTGAAAACAACGAAGGAGACTTCTAGGTGTTGAGATGGTGATCTTGGGGAGGAATGATTCAGCATTGATAGATCCATCACATCCAACCAAGTGAAACTATTGAAAAATTAATAAATGAGGGGAGTGATGAAATGTAAAAAATATGGGGATATCTTGGTCAGTATATTATGGTTTGAATTCAGAAATGATTAAGTGAGTGGGTTCAGAAATTTGATTGCAAAGGATGTGAGGAAAGTTTAGTGTAAAGGAAATTGTAAGTAGAAAACTATTAAAATAACAAATATTTACTATATAAAAAGTGGAAAGAATATAATTAAATGGTTTTCACACACACACGTGGAGAATTATAGACCTGATTAACTTTTTAATTATTTTCAATCATTGGTATATCCATCACATAGAATTTCATTTGGATTCAAGTTTTGAGACCTCTTTTTCAATGGTTATTGATAAATACTTCTCAGTGTGATTTTTTCTTTGATCACATTTCTTTATGGAGTTAAATTTTAATAGAATGTTATATTTTTAAAAAGTTGGAAATATCTACATGCATAATTTTTTGAATTATGACTTTTCCAAGGAGTGAAAATGCTATGGTTTGGGGGTGTGATTGCACTGTGATTCACTGTTTCATTTTCACCCTTACACCACTGTGATAAACTTTTTTTATATTGAAAATTATAAAAATAATAACAAATTTCATTCCATTTTTGAATCATTTATTTTCTATTTATCACTATTAAAAAGGAAAATTTTACTTTTTTTGATGATTCCATTACAAGAGGAGATGATGTGGAGGACCCATGATGATGTCCAAGAAAAACGGGCCAAACTGCGCATGATTTGTGCACACTAGGGGACTCATCTATGACCTTCTCCTGAAATGTGTATCCAAATAGGAAAAATGTATTGGTCTTGTCCAAAATTAATTGGGATACATTTAATATGAAAGCACCCAAAAATCATTCATCCATCTGGTGGCCCAACAGACCTGACCAGTCGAGCACACTGAATCTGAACAATGTCAAAATTGGTTTGATGTGGTCATTCCATATCATGGGCTCTATATGTTAATAGTGTGCCACAAGTTCAGTGGATATTGTGAAGAGGTCGGGATACAACTTTGTGATTTTCTCCAAAGTGAGATATGGCTATCTGAAGGTTGAAACCCATGTGACAAGTGGTTTTAAGAAATATGTGTGCTCAAAACCACCTTCCCATTTTCCTATAAAATAGAACCTTGCGATCCCCATTTGTATTTTCAACTAGGAAGAAAACATCTAGCATTTGGGGTAACCAATTTAGTCTTCTCCACATGTATGATGTTTTGGAGGCCCCTATTATAAGGACTCGACCTTAAATATTACATATTCTTGAATTAAATGGATAATTTACATTGAGGATATTTTCAAGATTAAAATTTTAGAGAATTTAGTCATAACATTTACATAACAACATGAATATTACATGTAGTCAGTTCTTCTCAGTATCCATTTTTTTATAAAATAAAAACTCTTGAAAAAAAAGAGTCATGTCTAGTTCCATGTTTTAGACAGCAAGACTTTTACTTGATCACATCCTTAAGCCTATTCCTCTTTATGTCCTGTGAAAAGCATTTCAAAACATGGGATGAGCATAAAATGATCAGTAAGGGTTATAAAATAAGAATGAAATCATTAGTCCATCAATACATAAACAACATAAACACGTTTACTTAACTCATGAAAACATAAGAATTAAAAATAACACATTTTCATCACAAATCATAAACGTACTTATGGAATTAATATAATTATTACATTATAGCTATCACAGCTACATTGGGAGTTATGTTGGAATACCCATCACAGTATATTCCCTAACTCTCTTAGGAAAAACATTCATGTTTACCTCTGTCACATTACCCAATGCATTGGAGAACAATCTCAGGCTCACCCGGCCTACATTTATCACGAAACCACCCGTATACGTAAATAATTCCCACGAACCATAACATATTCATAACACATAAAACTAACATATAGGAAAGATAAATTTCCCACATTTTAATCACAATATATAGTTAAAATATATTAAAATATCAAATACATTATAAAAACTATTTTAAATACTAAAATATGTAAAAATTATATGTTATTTATTTTCCTTTAAAAAAACCCTACAACTTGTTAAGGAAGCCAAAGATAAAAAAATACTCACAACGGCGGAAAAAGGTCATTGTCATTGCTTACGTTAAAAAAACATTATATTTTGTCTTTTAGTAAAACAATTCATATAAAAATATTACCTTTGAATGAATTGAAAAGTAAAAGTGTTATTATACACCATACAAAAGAAAGTCATGTATAAAACAAAATATGCCTCGATGAAAGGAGATTGAGACGAAGTCCCTTACCTCGTGTCCAACAGACCTGTTCCTTCTTTAATATCCTTAATAATAAAGGAAAGATAAAATCCCCACATTTTAATCAAAATATATCGTTAAAATATATTAAAATATCAAATACATTATAAAAACCATTTTAAATACTAAAATATGTAAAAAGTATATGGTATTTATTTTCCTTTAAAAAAACCATACAGCTTGTTAAGGAATCCAAAGATCAAAAAATACTCACGACGGCGGAAAAAGGTCATTGTCATCGCTTACGTTAAAAAAACATTATTGTTTGTCTTTTATTAAAACAATTCATATAAAAATATTCCCTTTGAATGAAATGAAAAGTCAAAGTTTTATTATACACCATACAAAAGAAAGTCATGTATAAAACAAAATATGCCTCAATGAAAGGAGATTGAGACGAAGTCCCTTACCTCGTGTCCAACAGACCTGTTCCTTCTCTAATATCCTTAATAATAAACTAAAGTTAATTTATACTTTCTTAAGTACTTGTTTCATGTTTATTATATCTTTTATATCACTTATTACCATGTTATAAACATTATGTAATCATTTAAGTTAATAATGTTTGTTTTGTCGATATTTGGTACTTGAGTCACAAATAGAATTTTTATAATTACAAGTTGTTCACACGGTCAAAAGTTCACTATATATAGAATTATATTCGTGATTTAGATACCATATATATCATATATATCCAGTATATACATGTATTTATAATAGTACATAACATTTTGAGGTAAGAAATGAAATGCACCATTCATGGGGACGATAGGCCTTACGTATGCATGAACGTTACTCTCATTTCTATTTCTTCTTTTAATGGAATTAAAACATAATGATTCATAGTTATATTACAATTCCAGTATAATATAATATATAATATCATTAATTACTTCCTTTATACGTCCCACATATGACATTAACGAGTCATATCACTTTGAGGGGACGGTAGTCTGCACTTCCTCAAATGAAATTATCATGTTTACCCATAATGGAATCCATAAAGGTATTATATAAAAGAAAAATACAGAATAATAAATAAAAAATAGACATAATATATATAATATATAAATATATTTTCATCTTAATGGCCACCTTGAGAGGTGGTAGGAGATAATTGAATAATCATCGTTTCGTGAGGCGTTAGTATGCAATCAACAAAAACAGTATGTTCTTCATCCATTAGATGGAGGTGTGTGTAATTGTAGTTTTAATACTTCTCATAACAACATACTAGTATATTGAGGATACTAGGCTTGTTCTAAAATAAAGGAATAAAAATACTTTAAGTGTTGGAGAAGTAAAATATTAGAAAAAAATTAAGAGTAATCGTTACAATTAATTGAGGTAACTTCCTTTGGTTTGAACCAAAATAACTTCTTGAAGTGGATTCTGCCTAAGGTAAGGACTTTATGAGGTGTATACGGATGTAGGGAGATTAATTGGGTATAGTTTGGACGATTCAAAATGATTTAGTGGGGTGATGAATTGGATAGAAGTTGTGTCCTTTTATAAGTGGGAGGAGGGGCTCTTTAGGAAAATGTGAAAATATTATTTTATTTTATAATGATATTCGGTTTCTAAAGGTCAAAAACTAATTAAAGTGGACGATAAGATGACTCATGGTCAAAATAAAACATCCAATAAGACTTTTATAGGTTTTTGATGTTATTTTAATATTTATAAACTTATTTATTTAAATAATTTATAAATGAGGTAAATACTACTTCATTACTGTGTCATTAATAATTTAATTTATCTTATGTCTAAAAACTATAAAACAAATACCGTGATGTAGGAAATAATTTCATATTTCAAATTAATATTTATAGTTGAAAAGATAATTTATATAATCCCTTAAAAAAATTAATTTACTAAAAGATATTTGTTTTTGTCAGTTTTGCCATTACTTTAAGTTAATTAATCTAAATTGTCTTTATCACTCCCACGTGGATCAATGGGGTCCCAAAATCTACCCAAATATGACCATGGTAGTAAATGAATCAACCAATAAGATTAGGAAAAGTATTAAGGTAATTTGATATATTTATAATATTCTTTTTACCTTGAATTACCCTAATTACCTTTAACCGCGGTAAACATAAGTAAAATGTTATTATTCACCAAAAATTATTTTCATCTTATTGAACCACATTTTACTTACTAATAACAACCATGTAGTTCATATTTTCGTAATTCAATTCTGTGAAGTGGTAAATGTTTATTTAAATAAAAATGTTAGGTTTTTTAACTACTACTTAATGGTTTCACTATTCATCAAAATTTGATGTTTTCCAGAAAACTACCAAAAATTCAGCCTATGCTATTTTATATATTCCAAATTCAAAAATGATTTCTATTTTAACAAATTAAAAACATATAAGTTGTATTAATTAATTCAAAATTAATTCTCATTGTGAAAAAAATTTCATGTTTTTAAGAAACAATAACTATTAAAAGATTGATGCTTGTTTATGTCCGATTTCAAAGTGAAATCAATTACAATGACCAATATTGGATTAAATGGTAAAAATATTTTCTAATTACACTTTAAAACCAATTAAAATGATAATATATCCAAATAAATAAATTATATTTAAATACATTATTGAATTAAAATATATTATTTTTCACTATTCATTAAAAAATAAACTTTATTAGAAAAATACAAAAAAAATACACAAAGTAAATTTTGATGTCCTGAATCTAAGGAAGAATTTTATTTTGTCAAATAAAAAATATTAAAGTGACCAAAACTAGATTCAATGAGGGTTCACTATCAAAAGTCAGTAAAACGACATTTTACTGAATATTAGAGTACTTATGCTAAAATTATATTCATTCATATTTTAAGCCTCCAAAATTTATTGGATAAATGTAAAACCATTTTACAAACATGTATAATAATATTGTAATTAGTTATATTCATTCCCAGCAATACAACGGCTAGGCATGGACTACCATTTAAAATAATAGTATTATATTTTTAGTGTGCAATGTAAGATTTCAAAAAAACCTATTGTTGCATATCAGGTACGCCATTGAACATAGCAACCCATTTAATGTAAAATTAATATTTAATTCACAAAATACTAATAAAAAATAGAGTGCATTATTTCTTTATTTACCAAGGATGTTACATCCTTCCCCCATTTGGAAATTACGTCCTCTCAATTTTATTCACTTATCAAATAAGTGGGGGTATTTTTTCCACATAGCATTTTCAGATTTTCACATTGCCTCTTCAACCATATGGGTTTTACAAAAAAACATTACCTGGTGAATAACCTTATTCCACAACACATTCTGTCTACGGTCATGAATCCAGACTGGTTTTTCCTCATAAGAGAAATTATCTTCTAACTGTACTACCTCTGGACTCAAAACATGAGATGGATCTGGAATATACTTTCTCAACATTGAAACATGAAAAACATTGTATACCTAGGATAAAATTGGAGGTAAAGCCACTACTTATAAAATAGATCCAACTTTCTCCAGGATTTTATAAGGTCCAATTAACCTCAGACTCAACATTTTCTTATTTCCAAAACACATCACACTTTCCATGGAGAATCCTTGAGAAAGAAATGATCACCTACCTAAAAAAATATCCATCCTTCGATTATCTGCACAACTTTTCTGTCTACTTTGAGTTGTTCTCATGTTCTTCTGAATCAATAGAACTTTTTCTACCATCTCTTCTACCAATTATGGTCCCATAATCTTCCTTTCACCTACATCATCACAAAATTCTGGTGTTCGACAATTCTTTCAATATAATTCCTCAAATGGATCCATTTGTATACTAGAATAAAAACTGTTATTATAAAAAAATCAACCAAAGAAAGATGTTGGTCCCAACATCCTTGGTAGTCTAGTGAACAAGCATGTATCATATCCTCCAAGGTCTGAATTTTTTGTTCTGACTACCCATCTGATGGAGGATGAAAAGTTGTACTAAAATTTAATTCAGTACCCAAAGACATCAGAAGGAATTTCCAAAAGATAGAAGTAAAACTGGGATCCCGATCAGATATAATTGAGATGGGAATTCCATGAAACCTGACAATCTCTTTAACATACAACTGAGAATGTTGATCTAGGGAAAATGTATCTCGAATAGGAAGGATATGAGAAAATTTTGTCAACCGATCAATAATAACCCAGATTTCATTATTACCTCGAGATGTCTTCAGTAATCCCATTACGAAGTCCATGGTTTTATTTTCCCATTTCCACTCAGGCATTGGTAATGATTGAAGAATTCATTTAGGTAAATGTCTCTCTACAATAACCTTCTGAGAATTCAAAAACTTCATAGTAAAATCAACGATATGTCTTTTCATTCCATCCCACCAGTAATACTCCCCAAGATATCTGTACATTTTATTACTGTCAGGATGAACTGATAACGGGGAACTATGAGCTTCACATAACAACTCATTCTCCTACTATGAATTAAAAGGCATGAATAATATTTTTCCAAAACTCAAAACACAATCATTATCAATGTTAATGTCAGGCAACTTTCCCTTCTGAACCAACTCTACCTTTTTCTGCAACTCACTACCCTCTTTCTGCCCTTGCTTTATTATGTCTGATAGAGATGATTTCACTGACACCTGAAACAAAATAGAAGAATTTCGTGCTCTAGGAACTTCTATTCCAGTGATTATAAATTCAAAAAGTAAAGGATCTAATTCCAAATTTATCATCGTTAATGAAGCATTACTTTTTCGACTCAAAGAATCAGCCACATAAATTTCCTTTCTTGGATGTTAATGGATCGTGCAATCATAATCCTTGATTAATTCCAACCATCTCATTTGTATAATGTTCAATTCTTTTTGCGTGAATACATACTTCAAACTTTTGTAGTCAGTATATATTTCACATTTTACTCCATACAAATGATGCCTCCAAATTTTTAAATAAAAAACAACAGCAACAAATTCCAAATCATTTGTAGGGTAATTTCACTCAAGAGGTTTCAATTGACGTAAAACTTAAGCAATTACCTGATCATTCTACCTAACGACACAACCATGTACTTTCAACGAAACATCACTATAGATAACAAACTCACCATTTCTAAAAGGCAGTGCAAAACTGGAGAATTCACCAATCTTCTTTTCAATACCCGAAAAAATCATCACATTCGTTTGTCCAAAGGAACATAACACATTTTTGAGTTAACATAGTCATTGGACTACAAAAAAATTTCAACAAACCACCATTAAAAACATGACAAACCAAGAAAACTACGAATATCAGTTATATTTGTGGGTCTTGGCCATTATTCAATAACTTTTGATTTAGAAGGATCAACTGTTATGCCATTTTTTTAAACAATGAGATCAAGGAAAGAAATTTTCTATAATCAAAACTCACACTTACTAAATTTCCCAAACAGTTTAATTTATTTTAAGGTTTTCAATAAAACCCTTAAATGACTTTCATGATCCTTTTTTACTTATTGAATAAACTAAAATAACATCAATGAACACAACCACAAACTTATCCATGAACTCATGGAAAATTCTATTCATAAGATCCATGAATACTGCAGGTGAATTGGTTAAATAAAAAGGCATAACTACAAATTAATAATGGCCATATCTAATATGAAATGCGGTCTTCGGAATGTTTTCATCCTTTACTTTCAACTAATGGTACCCCGAACTCAAATAAATCATCAAAAAATACTGATCTCCATCGAGCTGATCAAACAAATCATCAATATGAGGCAATGGATTCTTGTTCTTAACAGTGACGTTATTCAATGATCTATAATAAATTCAATTTTTCATTGAAACATCATTATTTTTAACAAACAAGGTAGGATCACCCCATGGTGATTTGATAGGTCGAATAGAACCTTTATCTAATAACTCCTGTAATTGCTTCTTTAACTCTAAAAGTTCGATTGGAACCATTTGATAATGGGGTTTTGAAAATTTCTTAGCATCAGAAACTATGTCAATAATAAATTCAACTTCTCGATCAGGTATAATACCAGGAATCTCATCAGGAAAATCATCAAGGTACTCATTTACCACTGGCACATCATTAATCTCAACACATCCTTTATTTTCAACAATATGAAAAGGTAAAATTCATTTCCATCTTTTACTAGTTTTTCAGCTTCCTGATATGTTATCAAAATCAAGGGTTCATTCTTGTAAAAAAACTGAAAATCTTTATGAAAAGAAAATTCTTTAGCTCGGAATTCAATCTTAGATTGATAAACAGAAATTCAATCCACACCCAAAATAACATCAAACTCTACTAGAGGAAAAAAATAAGGTTGGCAGGTAGATTCTTTCCACACACAAGGACATGAAGGTTATTATAATTTTTTTGTCTCAATATTTCCACTAGGTGTTTTTACCATAAGTTCAGTATTCATATCATGAGATGGAATTCCCAATTTACTAGAAAAAATCTTAGAAATGAACGAATGTGTAGACCCTGAACCATATTGGCATAATATTAATAATCAAAGAGTGTACCTGATACTACTTAATTTAAAGGCCCAACATCTGTTGAAGTCGTCGCGAAGGATTTCACCACTCCTTTCTGCATGTAGTCTAGATGCTTTCCCTTATTTGAGTTCTTCATTGGACTCTCATTTGCATAATTACCAATTTCATTGCACTTATAACATTTTACTGACTGTAAATCATATTTTGTCTTACCATTAACCTGAGATTTTTCAGTGCAATTTCGAGCCTTATGTCCCACTTTACCACATCATTCGCACTTAACAGAATTTAAATAAATTACCCATCATGCTTTTTACCACAATTTTTACAAGTTGTAAACTTAAGTTTCTTACCATCAGACTTTTTTGAAGAGTTATTCCCCTCCGCCTACCACCTCGACCTCTTATTCTTTTGTTTTTCAATGAACACATGATCATCGGTGAACTCCATTTCCACCTTCTCTACACAACGAACAAGTTTTTTTATAACTTTTTATCTCATGACAAGCTAAATACCTTCAATAGATTGGTTTTAATCTAGAGTAAAAATGGTTCATTTTACTATCAAGATATCGTATCAAATTTTGATTATACCTTTCTAGTCGAGTGAGATTTTTTTCACAAGCAGCCACTGAGTCATCCTCTTACCTTAATTCTAGGTATTTTTTATCCATTCAAAGATGAACCACTGTTGGAAAATATTTCTCAAGAAAAAAACCTTTGAATTCATCCCAATCGAGATCGTTAATCTCCTCACTATCCCTGATATTTTTCACCATCGACCACCACTAATCAGCTTCACCTTCAAAATGGTAAACAACGAGACTATCCTTTTGATGTTCTGAAAAACCCATGACATCCAAAATCTTCTCCCGTGATTTAATCCACCCTTTTATAAGCACTGGGTCATATGATCCTCTGAATGATGGGGGATTCTACCTCATGAAATGCTCCACTACTGGAATGTTTCTCTATGGTTGATCTGGGTGATCTCATGGATGGATACTGCCACCATTTATAGCCTGAGTCAATTGTTCCATCATTGCAACAAATTGTTCAGTTCTGATTCTGACCATCTCAGGTTGCTGATTTGGAAGGTCATCTTCTTCCTGATGTCGGCCCAATATACCTGCACTATTTCCTCTACAGAAAACCATTATGAACACATAAATATCATAGGTGAAGCAATATGGAAATCTATCAATGTTTTATCATTTCAATCATATCTGAAACTAAAAACAAATAATTTATGGATATTAATTTAGCTATATTCTGTCTCCTAATGTTGTCTAAACTGACCTCTAAAGCCATCTATAAGGACCTGGACTTAAACATTACATATTCAGGAATTAAATGGATAATTCACATTGAGGATCTTTTCAGGTTTAGAGTTTTAGAGAATTAGGTCATAAAATTTACATAACAACATGAATATTACATGTAGTCAGTTCATATCAGTATCCATTTTTCATAAAATAAAAACAATCGAAAAAAAGATTCATTTCTATTTCCATGTCTTAGACAGCATGGATTTTCCATGATCCCATACCTGACCATATTCATCATTATGTCCTATGAAAAACATTTCAAAACTTGTGATGAGCATGAAACGCTCAGTAAGGGTTATAAAATAAGAAAGAAATAATTAGTCCATAAATACATACAAAACACAAACTCTTTTACTTAACTCATGAAAACATAATATTTATGAATAACACATATTAATCACAAATAATAAAAGTACATATAGCATTCATATCATACTTACATTGTAGCTATCACAGATACATAGGGAGGTACATTGGAATACCCATCACAGTATATTCCCTAAATATTTTAGGAGAAACATTCATGTTTACCTCCGTCACGTTACCCAATTAAATGAAGAGTTATCTTAGGCTCACCTTCCCAAGGTTTATCATGGAACCACCCGTATACGTAAACAATTCCCAAGAACCATAACATATTCATAACACCTAAAACAAACATAAAGGAAAGATAACATTTCTACATTTTAATCACAATATATCATTAAATTATATTGACATAACAAATCCATTATAATGAAAATTTAAATACCAAAATACATAAAAATTATATGGTATTTATTTTCCATTTTAAAATAAAATACAGTACAGATTGTTAAAGAAGCCAAAGATCAAATAATACTCGTGGCTGTGGAAAAATATTATTGTCACCGCTTATGATAAAAAAACATTTATTTTTGTTGTTTAGTAAAACAATTCATATAAAAATATTTCCTTTGAATGAGATAAAAGTAAAATGGTTATTATAAACTGTACAAAAGAAAGTTGTGTATAAAACAAAATATACCTCAATGATAAAATATTGAGACGAAGTCCCTTACCACATGACCGATATGACCCGTTCATTGGATAATCTCCTGAATAAAAAACTAATGTTACTTTATAATTTCTTAAGAACGTTTTTCAAGTTAATTATTTATTTTAGATCACTTATTACCATGTTATGAACATTATGTAATCATTTATGTTAATAACGTTTGTTTTGTCGATATTTGGAACTTTAGTGAAAAATGGACTTCTTATAATTACAAGTTTTTCACCTGGTCAAAAGTTCATTATATAAAAAAATGATATTGATGATATAGATACCATATATATCATATATATTCAGTATATACATGTATTTATAATAGTATATAACATTTGGAGGTAGGAAATGAAATGCACCATTCATGGAGATGGTAAGCCGTACGTACGCATGAACGCTACATTCATTTCTATTCGTCTTTTAATAGAATTAAAACATAATGATACATAGATATATTATAATTCCACTATTATATCACATATTATATCATTGACTCCATCCTTTATACATTCCACATATTTCATTAACAAGTCATATCTCTTTGAGGGGACGGTAGTCCACACTTACTCAGATGAAACTATCATGTTTCCCCATAATTCAAACCATAATGGTATGATGTAAAAGAAAAATACAGTATCATGAAGAAAACATAAACAAAAATTATATCATATATAAATATAGTTTCATCTTAATGGCCACCATGAGAGGCGGTATGAGATAATCGAACAATCATCGTTTCGTGAGGTGTTAGTTTACCATCCATAGAAACAGTATGTTCTTCACCCATTTGATGGAGGTGTGTGTAAGTGTAGTTATAATCCTTCTCATAACAAAATACTATTATATTTAGGATACTATTTTTGTTATAAAAGAAATAAATAAAAAGAATTTAGGTTTTGGAGAAGTAAAATAAAAGAAAAGAATTTAAGAGAAATCATTATCTTCAAATGGGGTAACTTCCTTTGGTTTGAACCAAAAGGAATTTTCGAATTTCCTTCTTCCTAAGGTAAGGATTATAAGAGGAGGATAGGGAAGTAGGTAGTTTAATTTTTCCGAGTTTGGATGAGTCAAAAGGCTTGATAGGTGTGATGAATTGGTTAGAAGTGGTGTCCTTTTATAAGTGGCAAGAGGGGCTCTTTAGGAAAGTGTGAAAATATTATTTTATTGTATAATGATATTAGGTTTCTAAAGGTCCAAAACGAATTAATGTATAAGATAAGATGACTCATGGTACAAATAAAATCATCAAATAAAAATTGGATAGGTTTTGGATGTTATTTAAATTTTCATAATCTTATTTATTTAAATCATGTATTAATGAGTTAAAAACTAGATCATTATTGTGTTATAAATAATTTTATTTATATGATGTATAAAATTTATAAAACAAATAACATGATGTAAGAAATATTTCTATCTTTACAATGAATATTTATAGTCTAAAGGATAATTTATATAACCCCTTGTAAAAACTAATTTACTAAAAGATATTTTCTTTTTTCATTTTTTTCCTTTACTTTAAGTTAATTAATCTAAAGTGTCATTATCACTCCCAAGTGGCTCAATGGGGTCCAAAAATCGACCCAAAGATGCTCATGGTCGTAAATGACTCAACCAATAAGGTTAGGACAAGTTTTAAGGTAATTAGATATTTTTATAATATTCTTTTTACCATGAATTACCCTATTTATCTTTTAACGCAGTAAATAAAAGTCAAAAGTTACTATTCACTAGAAAATATTTTCATTTTATTGAACCCAATTTTTCATTATAATAACAAACATGTAGGTTGGATTTTCAAAATACAATTTATAGAAGTGGTAAAATTTCATTTAAATGAAAATTTCAGTTTTTTTAACTACTACTTAGTGGTTTCACTATTCATCAAAATTTGATTTTTTCCAGAAAACTACCAAAAATACTACCTAAGATATTTTTTATATTAAAAATTAATAAATTATATCTATTTTACCTATTTAAAACCTTATAAGTCATATTAATTAATTTAAAATTAATTTCTGTTGTAAAAACAAATTACGTGTTTTCAAGAAACAATAACTATCAAAATATTGATACTTGTTTATGTACGATTTCAAAGTGAAATTAAATACTATGACCAAAATTGGATTAAATGGTAAAAATATATTCTAATTAAACTTTGAAACCAATTAATAAGATAAAATATCCATATAAATAAATTAGATCAAAAGGAACTCTTGAACTAAAATACAATATTTTTCACTATTCATTAAAAAATGAACATTATCAGAAAAATACAAAAAATTTACCGAAATTGAATTTTGATGTCATTAATCTAATGAAGAATTTTATTTTTTCAAAAATAAAATATAAAAGTAACCAAAACTATATTTAAAGAGGGTCCTCTGTTAAAAGGCGGTAAATTGACCATTTACTGAATATTAGAGTATTTATGCATAAAATTAGATTCATTCATATTTTAAGACCCTGACATTTATTGGATAAATGTAAAAAAATTTAACAAACATGTAAAATAATATTGTAGTTAGATCTATTCATTCTTTCCAATAAAAGATCTAGGTGTTATCTACCATTTAAAATAAAAATATTATACTATTACAGTGCAACTTAAGATTTCAAGGAAACCCCTTGTTACGTATCAGGTACGACATCGGACATAGAAAACCCATTAAATTAAAATTAATATTTAATTCACAAAATATTAATAAAAATGAGAGTTTATTATTTCTTTATTTACCCAGGATGTTACACCTATCATCATATGGGGATCAACAATGAAGATGGAGTTCCACCCAATCATTCTCCTCCTTTCGATGGTGAGCTTAATGATGCAAAATCATTTCTAGGGAGCTACACATACATGGGAGGGAGTTCTGGAACATTATACTTGACTGGTTTATTATATTTTGTGTGGTATTATTTCACTTATGTTTTATTTAAACATGTTTCTCCTCTGAATTCATTTCTTTGGTTTAATTAAGTAAACCACTTTTCATTTCTACACTGATTGGGTTGAAATTTCAAATGGGAAACATTGGTGGTTCCGATTGGGAAATAATAGGATCCTCCTTCACTCACACTGGAAATTGTTATTAGTTTACTTTGGAAGATATTAATATGTTCGTGAAGTCAAAACCATGACAACATGATTGTTGTGTCAAGGGTTGGTACATTGTGCGACGTTTTGAGAGGAAAGAGGGGAATCATGATCATGACAACCATCAGCCAAAGAATTAAACAAAACCATGTAAAATTTTCAGAACAATGATCTATGTAATATGTATAGGGAACATGAAGTTATCTCCTTATCTCATAATTCTAAAACACCAGTTTTATTTATCAACTATTAATGTCATTAAATCAAGTCATTTCCATAAAGCTGTTTTCAAACCATCCCCCTATTTTAGTACATCTTATTAAAAAATAACACTCTAAACCAACAAACTCACCTTGAGAGATGACCTAGTTAATTCCCTATAATATAAACCAACATTAAAATAATATTCAATTTGAAGTGTCACAACAGCGCGATCAGGTCTATTCTCTATAGTAGGTGGGAACTAATAGAATGAATGAAGGGTGGAATGGCCAACAGAAGCTATAGAAGATGATTCCCCTGGATGTAAATATTCTTGATCTTATTCAAGATGTTGTAGTCAGGTCATTTGGACTAGAGATAGTGGAGATGGGGGTGTACACTACCTATTCTTCAACCTAAGGGACATATAGTTGGTTGTGTTAAGGTGTCATTGTGGGATCTCTCATTGGAAACTCCAAGGTGGTAGTAGTAGCCGATATGAATCAGACTCCCCTAACCTCATTTATAGAGGGGATTGATCCATATGATGTTTCATGGCATAGTGTCTAGAAATGGTTGAATACTGGTGTGGGGAGTAGTGGCTCCCAGAACATCCCTTGTGGTTAGTGGTGACAGTGATCCACAAAATCCTACAGGTCATGATAAGACATATCTCTCATGGGAATAACATCGTCTTGCTCACATTATCAGATCAGAGGGTTGATCAATCTCCACTGATCATTTTCTAATGGTGACTATAGAGACCCGAATCTTGACGTACATGGACATTACATTACTTTTTCAGAATACTTAACAAATAACAAAAACAGACACACAAGGACCGTAATAGTTTAGTGTCTCTGGAAACTCGGAATATAAACTTCTAATCATATTGAAATATCTTCAACAACTCCCATAACGATCTTCCCCTTTTTGTTTCCTTACCTAAAACCTTTATTTATTTCCTGGGGAAAATAAAACATAAAAAGTTTGAGCTCAAATGCTCAGTAAGGGCAAAAATATATAACATAAAACAATCCTTAAAAATTTGGAATAAAAAACTTTTACATAAAATTTAAATATCAAAATCTTGAGCAAAGACATAAATCGTGGATGTATGTAATAAATATATCATAATGGAACATCAATCATGATAAAATATAATGGGAATAAAACATGTAATTGCGGCAACCATTCAGCACATGTCATGATTTCCAAAGTAGCCAAGGCATTGCTGCCAAGACCATCTTAGTGGACAAATCCCCTTTCTGAATCGAGTTCACTCCTCGTTTCAGTCCTGTAAAAGAGAACTGGATTAACATACCGTTACATCCATGTATATCTCATGAGATATAAATATTTACCCAATGCATTGGATGGAGATATAGTTCCCACCCATCTCATAATGAAATCATTCTTACTTGTCTCACAAAATAAACTTGAAACATTCATCATAACCCAAAGAATAAAATGGGTTTCATAAACATCATCCCATCATCTCATAATCCATATAAAACAAATGGACATTTCATCATAAGAAAAGTGAAACCATGTAAATCATAGATAAATTAAACTTGAAACATACACATATGAAATAATTTCATCTTACATGGAAAATGGTTTTGGCGAAACACTTGAAATGAATTCTTGAGGAAAATATCCTTTCTTCTTCAAAATCAGTTTCTTTTCACAAAATGCATTGAAATTTTTAAAGAATAGGATTTTGTTGAAAATAGGGATGAAATCTTGTAGAGTAATCTCTATTAATAAAAGGCGTTATGAAACTGTAAAAATCCGTTCATGCCGTATAAGTTAAAAAAACATCATCCTCGTACTTTTGTCGGAAAAGTCAAAAAGTACATCGTATGGTAAAAAAAGAAATATTCTTTCCAAACCATGTGATAAAAGTTAAAAAAGGGTAAAACTGACTTTAAACATTCATGGAAGAATAATAACATTTTATGAAAAAAAAATTAGAAAACATGGACATGGATGATAAACATAACTCCAGTAAATACTTACGAATAAACAATCTCGGATAAGAATGAGATTGGAATAATTATCCCTTACCTTAGATCTGATATGATTCATACGTATCTGAACCTCATGTATAATGATTTAAATAATGCCATTGACTTATTACAGAATCATATTCATTGTTATGATATCATATATGGTTCACTTATGACTTTATATTACCCGTTCTTTTGTAAATTCCATGCTAAAGAGCGTTTTGGGTAAAATCGTTTCATTTGTCATCTGTGTTTTGACTTGTAATTATTAATATGATTACTTAGATCATTATTACTTAAATACATAATATAAAACATTATTTATATATAATATATATTTATAATATACATATATATAATAGATCAATAAATGGAAATAAATACACCGTTCATGGAAATGGTAGGTCGTACGTACGCATGAACGTTGTTTTCGTTTCCTCGTTGAATTTAATGGAATTAATTGGAAGAAATACATATATATATACATAAATCCATTAGCATTATTATTTAATATATTTCATTATTATTCATTATATAAACATTATGATCATTCATGTATGATTAACATGGAGAATGAATCTCATCGCGTCGTGGAGAGGGTAGTCCGTACGTACGCACGAGCGATGATATCGTTCCCATAATTATTGAATATAATTGGAGTGGATGGTATAATATATCATAATCCTTATGATGTTATAATAAACATATATATTAATTATTTACACCATTATACTCATCCATGTAAAGTGTTGGTGGAAAAAACAGATTTCACCAGGGCGTGGAGACGGTATTCCGTACGTACGCACACGTGGTGATTTCATTTTCTGTAGGATGGATAGATGGTGAAATAGGGTTGTTTCATAATTATAACAACATATAAGTATATGTGTTATACTTATGTTATTACTTAATAATGAAACAACTAAAGAAGAAGAAGTGGAAGAAGAAATAAAGTTGAAAGAATCGGTAACAGACATTACCTCTTCTTTAAAGCACCTCTTTGAGACCTCCTCTTAGGGCACTAAAATTGGACTTTGAAGAAGACCAGAACCTCTAGTATGTTACTA
This sequence comes from Viscum album, assembly GCA_963277665.1. NCBI lineage: Eukaryota > Viridiplantae > Streptophyta > Magnoliopsida > Santalales > Viscaceae > Viscum > Viscum album. The sequence goes on from OY728140.1 coordinate 2,127,829,193, forward strand.
TGGAAGTGGAGAAGAGAATTTTTCAGGGTTTTTCTTAGCATTAAGGCTCAATGTGGTGTGAGGAAGAGAGGGAGGATGTGCCCTTTTATAAGGGAGGAGAGGGGCACCATTGGAAAATCTAAAAATATTATTTTATTATAATGTCATATTCGGTTTTTAATATCTCAAAATTGATTTATTTCTAATCTAATGTGGGTATGGGTCTAAATCCTCTCATCCAATATAATTTATACAAGTTTATGTTTCTATTTTAACCTTATCATTTAGATTTAACCTTATGATAAATAATTTTACATTTACCGTGTCTTCTTGTTTTCTTACACTATAAGGTTAATAATCATACTATAACAAGCCAAAATAACCCCAAGTTGTTTATTATTAATATATATAACCTTATATAATTCATTTGTCCGAACCTTATATTTTTAGGAATAAAATAACAATTAATAATATAATATTTGTTTTAAAAACTATTTTTTGTCAATTTTGACGCTATTTGGTAATTAATTTTTGTGAAAATCATAACAGAATGATTAGATCTAAAAAATATAATTAGATCAATAAGAACATGTCATATTAACCTATAAATTTATTGTAATTCATAAAAATCCTCAAATTATATTTATTTGGGTATTTATAACATCAATTATGTCAATATTTCATTAATAAGATAATTACTGCATCATCATTGTGTCATAAATAAATTAACTTATTTAATATCTAAAAATTATAAATAAAATACCATTATGTAGGAAAACGTTTTATCTTTCTAATGAATATTTATAGTATAATTTATCATATGTATAACCCTATATTAAAAATTATTTACTTATTAAACTTTGATTTTAACTATTTTAACCCTTCTTTAAATAATTTATTACTAAATGTTCTAATGTAATCCAAGTGGGCCTAAATGGTCATATTTTCTTCCTAAGGTTGTTTTTGGTCGAATTAAACATGTCCAATAGAATTAGGACATGTGTTAGGGTACTAATAATATCATTTTTACACTTAATTACCCTATTTACTTTTAACCGTGGTAAATAAAAGTTAAAAGTTACTATTCACCAAAAAATATTTTCATCTCATTGAACCACATTTTAGTCCTTGATAATAACTGTGTCTCTCGGATTTTTGAAATTCAATTCACAGAAGTGGTAGAATTTCATTTAAATAGAAAAGTCAGTTTTTTATCTACCACTAAGTGGTTTCACTATTCATCGAAAATTGAAGTTTTTCAGAAAAAATACCTAAAATTCAGCCTAAGAATTATTTGATATTCCGAATTACAAAATTTATGTCTATTTTTCCAAATTAAAAAAATATAATTGTCATTAATTAATTTTAAAAGTAATTCACATTATCAAAACAAATAGCGTGTTTTTATGAAACAATAACTATCAAAAGATTGATACTTGTTTATATCCAATTTCAAAGTGAAATTAATTCCAATGACCAACATTGGATTAAATGGTAAAAAATATATTCTATTTAAACTTTAAAACCAATTTAAAAGATAATCTAACCATATAAATTATTGCGATGAAAAAGTTGTTTTTAATTAAAATATAACGTGTTTTTACTATTCATTAAAATATGAAAGTTATCAAAATAATATGAAAAATTTATCCAAAGTAAATTTTTATATCCTGATTCCAAAGAAGAATTTTATTTTGTCAAATTGAACTTATAGACATGTCAAAAACAAGAATTAATGTGGGTGCTCCATCAAAAGGCGGCAAAGTTACATTTTTTAAAAAATAATTATTTTACTCGAAAAAATGATTTTTTTCTCATACCATGTTCTAGAAAACGTGTAGGATGAATAATAATGTTATAAAATTCAAATTTAGTTGATACTATTCATAACGGCTAGTTTATAATAATATTATAACCATATATCATTGTTTAGTGAAACCTGGTATTGCGTACAACACACGCTATCGAGGAAAGTCGTGATTGCGTGTAATGCAAGCCAAGTCAGGGTTGCGTGTTGTGGAAGACTCCTCCGTTGTTTCGTATAACATAATCCAACCATATTTCATTTATACATTGAATATATATATATTTCTATATATACACTCAATGTTTCGTAGAATAACTACTATCAAAATTGTGTGTAACATGATCCAAGAATAGTGTTGTGTATACTGCAAGCTCATAGGGTGTTGCGTATAGCGCAAGGTATATTGTTGTAGCATACAACACAAGACATAAATGATTTTAAAAGAATATTTTTCATAAAATCTCAGGGTGTTACATTCTACCCCCCTTAAAATGAATTTCTCCCTCTAAATTCGTCTAGGTTATAAATCGTTTACTATTTATAGAAACCCACATCGTAAAAAGGAATACTAAAACTTAATTTTAAAAACTTAAGTATGAAATGTAACGATTACCCAAAGTAACTCATCATCGGGTTTCCATATAGGAGAACATAGGTGAAAATATGGATATGGAAGAAAAATCTAACCATCATGTTCTGATGGAGAGTGGTAGAGAACATGGCTATGAAAAAGTCATCAATAACAAACCCATAAATCTGTGATGATATAAGGTACCATAAGATTCATCGGATATAAGAGCACTAGGAAAACATTTTTGGTTTTCAATATCATTTCCCTAAAGTTGAAAATTTTGAATTAGAAGAAATAGTTGCTTGATTTTGGTACAATCTCATTGTTGTTCTTACTTTAAACAATTTCTGCTTCATCACTTATAGAAATGATGTTGAATTTTTTATTTGTGATGTGATAACAGATCATGTGATAGAATGATGGTTCATTCCATCTGCTTCAAACAAAAGGTTTGAAAAGGTTATCAAATAAATATAATTCCATCTATAGTAAGATTAATCTTATATGATTCCAAAAATGGACTTATACATCATCTATCATACCGCATGATAAAATAAAACCAGTTTCTACTAACCAGGGACTTCCTGTAGGCCAGTGGTAGGTGATAAAGGCTACTTGCACTTCAGTTTTGGGTTCAATTCCCACAGCCTTGTCCGATGCGATGGGTTGTCGCCCGTCCTGCAGGTTTTCCTTTTTTCATTATAAAAATACATTATTATAACTTTCATCAATAATATCGAAAAAGTTATAGCCTTAAACAATACTAACTTATGTCTAATATAATCCATTCCAATCTTTAGGCTTATCCAAAATACTGTTGACCAATCTCATATTATAATGAAAACGATTACCAGAGAGTTCATATTACAAGCATTTAATAACATCGTTGATCCACATATATCATAAGATGTGTCTTGTTGGTCACATTCCAAAAATTCAAAGGACTTAATCATGTATTCTCTTGAAAGAATGAATACACATTGAACCTTAGTGAAAACATGAGTGCTGTCAAAATTTAACTCCTTCCACATACCAAAATCTCAAAATTATATATACTCAAACCATGATATAACTATTTCCTTATATCAGTCATGAGCTCATAAATACTGTCAATCATTTCATTTTCTATTTATCCCTTCATTATGCACATATCATATTTTTTCCAAAAATATCTCAATCACTTTCCATGGTTACTAGTACCATAAAATTATTGAAAACCACAATAGACCAATACATAAATATTCCAATATTCCACGATACTATATACAACATTATTTTGGAATCCCATTACATAAACACTTAATCATTCCACCACAACGTTGTCATATTCAAAATCTCCAATAGTGATCTCATGTGACTTCCCTTTGTCCTTTTCCTTAAGTGGTTTCTCATGTCAATCATCACTAACCCTTGGATTAGGGAATTTATTAGCATAATGCCCCATTTCCTTGCACTTGAAGCATTGAAGTGTTGGCTGTATGTTCTCTACAGTATTTTCTTTATTCACATCATTAGCAACCATTTTTCCCTTACTTCATCACTCAGCTACTCGATCACCTTCTTTTCCACACTTAAAACATTTTCTAGTCCCTTTAAGACAATCTCCACCATGCTTTTTTACACACTTTGAGCATAAGGAAACATTCATCTTCTTTTCACCATTATTATGAGATTTCTCCTTGAACTCCATCTTTCATTTCTTGTCAAAACTATGAGATGGATATGTAACACCAACTTCTATTTCTACCTTGATAGCACAACACACAGTTTCTTCATAGGTACTGAAGTCTCTTATAGCTAATGCCCTTCAAAGATTTGGTTTTAAGACACTAAAGAATCGATCAGCTTTACTTTCAGGTTGGATGATAAAGCCAGATGCATACCTTGCAAGCCTTGTAAAATTCACTTCCTATACACCAACAGATTCATCATCCTTTTTCTTTAGTTCAAGAAACTCCTTCTTCATCTTTGTTCGAAGAATACGAGGGAAGTACTTATTGAAAAATAAGTTTTTGAACTCGTCCCATTCCATGGACACAATTTCATCTCTTGGCCTCGTATTCTTGATAAGATTCCACCATTGATCAGCTTCACCTTCCAAATGATATACTGCTAAGATGACTTTATCATGTTCAGAACATTGAAGAACTGAAATTATCTTTTCAGTGGTACTGATCCATTGTTCAGCAGCAAGTGGATCAGAAGACCCACTGAAAGAAGGTGGGCATTGCCTCATCAAGGACTCAATAGAATATTGTTCCCTTATCTGCTCATTTGGAAGTCCAGAATGATTCATAGATTGTGTAAGTACAGAAATAAGATTTTTCACTCCATCTCACATAAAATTTGTTGGTTCAGAAAGACAATCATTGCATTTTCCATTTCATTGATCAACACGGTTCCTTCAGGTTCCATCCTTCATCTAAAACCCAAAAAGAACAGTGTGAGAGGGAAAAATAATGCTAGGGAAAACAACATAATAAAGGGGGAGTACCTTAAATATCTAACATCTTAGGTTTAATTATAATATTGTTACCATAATTATAGGACTATAACCTATACTTATACTTAACCTTAGGTACATCCCTAGAAATACCTTAGAAATATCTCTAGGGATCTCACTAAAGTTATCGCATCCTAGTTTCCAAAGGTTGACTAAACCTTTCCTATGATAATAATTGTAGAGACCTGAATCTTGAAGTACATGGGCATTACATTACTTTTTCAGAATACTTAATAAATAACAAAGATAGGAACACAAGGACTGTGATAGTTTAGTGTCTTTGGAAACTCAGAATATAAACTTCTAATCATGTTGAAATATCTTCAACAACTCCCATAACGATATTTCCCTTTTTGTTTCCTTACCTAAAACCTTTCTTTATTTCCTGGGGAAAATAAAACATAAAAAGGGTGAGCTCAAATTCTCAAGAAGGGCAAAAATAGATAACATAAAACAATCCATAAACATTTGGTTGCAAAAACATGAACATGAAATTTAAACATCAAAATATTGAGGAAAGACATAAATCGTGCAAGTACGTAAGGCATATATCATAATGGAACATCAATCATGATAAAATATAATGGGAATAAGTCATGTAATTGTGGCAACCATTCAGCACATGTCATGATTTCCATAGTATCCAAGGCATTGCTGCCAAGACCATCTTAGTGGAAAAAGTCTGTTTCTGAATCGAGTTCACTCCTCGTTTCAGTCCTGTAACACTGAACCAGATTAAATTATCGTTCCATCCATGTCTATCTCATGAGATATAAATATTTACCCAATGTGTTGGAGGGACATATAGGTCCCACCCATGTCATAATGAAATCATTCTTACTTGTGCCACAAAATAAACTTGAAACATTCATCATAGCCCAATGAATAAAATGGGTTACATAAACATCATCTCATCATCTCATAATCCATATAAAACAAATGGACATTTCATCATAAGAAATGTGAAAAAATGTAAATCATATATAAATTAAACTTGAAACATACACATATTAAATAATTTCATCTTATTTGTAAAATGGTTTTGGCAAAACACTTGAAATGAATTCTTGAGGAAAATATCATTTCTTCTTCAAAATCATTTTCTTTTCAAAAAAATGCCATGCAATTTTAAAAGAATAGGATTTTATTGAAAATATTCATGAAATATTGTATAGTAATATTTATTAATAAAAGGCATCATGAAACCGTAAAAATCCGTTCATGCCAAATAAGTTAAAAAAACAATATCCTCGTACTTTTGTCAGAAAAGTCAAAAAGTACCTCGTATGGTAAACAAAAGAAAGATTCCTTCCAAACCTTGTGGTAAAAGTAAAGAAAAAGGTAAAAATGAATTTAAACATTCATGGAATAATAATAACATTTTATGAAAACATTTATAGAAAACATGGACATGGATGATAAACATAACCCCAGTAAATACTTACGAATAAACAATCTCAGATTAGAATGAGATTGGAATAATTATCCCTTACCTTAGGTCTGATATGCTTCGTACGTATCCGAACCTCCTGTATAATGATTTAAATAATGTCATTGACTTATTACAGAATCATATTCATTGTTATGATATCATATATGGTTCACTTATGACTTTATATTACCCGTTCTTTTGTAAATTCCATGTTAAAGAGCGTTTTGGGTAAAATCGTTTCATTTGTCGTCCGTGTTTTGACTTGTAATTATTCATATGATTAATTAGATCATGATTACTTAATTCCAGAATATAAAACATTATTTATATATAATATATATTCAGAATATACATATATATAATAGATCGATAAATGGAAAGAAATACACCGTTCATGGAGACGGTATGTTGTACGTATGCATGAACGTTGTTTTAGTTTCCTCATTGAATTGAATGGAATTAATTGGATGAAATAAATATATATATACATAAATATAGTAGCATTATTATTTCATATATTTCATTATTATTAATTATTTAAACTTTATGATTATTCATGTATGGTTAACATGGAGAATTAATCTCATCACGTCGTGGAGACGGTAGTCCGTACGTACGCACGAGCGATGATATCATTCCCATAATTATTGAATTTAATTGGAGTGGATGGTATAATATATCAGAACTAGTATGATGTTGTAATATCCATATATAGTTATTCTTTACACCATTATACCCATTCATGTAAGGTTTTGGTGGAAAAACAGATTTCACCACGGCGTGGAGACGGTATTCCGTACGTACACACGCGTGGTGATTTCATTTTCCATAGGATGGATAGATGGTGAAATAGGTTTTTTTTATACTTATAATAACATATCATTATATCAGTTATACTGATGTTATTACTTCATAATGAAACAACTAAGAAGAAGAAGTGGAAGAAGAAATAAATTTGAAAGAACCGGTAACGGACATTACCTCTTCTTTGAAGCGCCTCTTTGAGACCTCCTCTTAGGGCACTAAAATTGGTATTTTAAGAAGACCAGAACCTCTATCATATTTCTATGGAAGTGGATAAGTGAATTTTTCAGGGTTTGGCCGAGATTGAAGGCTCAATGTGGTGTGAGGAAGAGAGGGAGGAGGTGCCCTTTTATAAGGGAGGAGAGGGGCACCTTTGGAAAAACTAAAAATATTATTTTATTATAAAGTCATATTCGGTTTTTAATAGCTCAAAATTGATTTATTTAGAATATAATTTGGGGATGGGTCTAAATCATCTCATACAATAGAATTTACTCAAGTTTGGGTTTATATTTTAACCTTATCATTAAGATTTTACCTTAAGTTAAATAATTTTACTTTTACCGTGTCTTCATGTTTTCTTACACTATAAGGTTAATAAACATACTATAACAAGAAAAAAGAACCCCAAGTTGTTTATTATTAATATTTATAACCTTATATAAGTTATTTTTCCAAACCTTATATTTTTAGGAATAAAATAACAATTAATAATATAATATTTGTTTTAAAAACTATTTTATGTCAATTTTGAAACTATTTGGTAATTGATTTTTGGGAAAATCATAACAGAATTATTAGTTATAAAAAAGTTAATTAAATAAATAAAAACATGCCATATTAACCTATAAAATTATCTTAATTCATAAAAATCTTCAAATTACATTTATTTTGTTATTTGTAACATCAATTATGTCAATATTTCATTAATAAGATAATTAATGCATCATCTTTGTGTCATAAATACATTAAATTATTTAATGTCTAAAAATTATAAATAAAATACAATTATGTAGTAAAACTTTTTATCTTTCTAATGAATATTTATAGTCGAATTTATCTTATGTATAACCCTATATTAAAAATGATTTACTTATTAAACATTGATTTTAACTATTTTAACCCTTCTTTAAATAAATTAATATTAAATGTCCTAATCTAATCCAAGTGGGCCTAAATGGTCATATTTCATTCCTAAGGTTGGTTTTGGTCGAATGAAAATTTACCAATAGAATTAGGAAATGTGTTAGGATAATAATAATATCATTTTTACCCTTAATTACCCTATTTAATTAAATAGTGGTAAATAAAAGTAAAAAGTTACTATACACCAAAAAATATTTTCATCTTATTGAAACACATTTTAGTACTTGATATTAACCATGTCTCTCGGATTTTTGAAATTAAATTCACAGAAGTGGTAAAATTTCATTTAAATGAAAAAGTCAGTTTTTTATCTACCACTAAGTGGTTTCACTATTCATCGAAAATTGAAGTTTTTCAGAGAAATACCAAAAATTAAGACTAAGAATTATTTGATATTCCAAATTCAAAATTGATGTCTATTTTTTCAAATTAAAAATATATAAGTGGCATTAATTAATTTTAAAACTAATTCCCGTTATCAAAACAAATAGCGTGTTTTTAAGAAATAATAACTATTAAAAGATTGATACTTTTTTATATCCAATTTCAATGTGAAATTAATTCCAATGACCAACATTGATTTAAATGGTAAAAATATATTCAAATTATACTTTAAAACCAATTAAAAATATAATATATCCATATAAATTATTACGATGAAAAAAGTTGTTTTTAATTAAAATATAGCGTGTTTTTACTATTCATTAAAATATGAAAGTTATTAGAATAATATGAAAAATTTATCCAAAGTAAATTTTTATATCCTGATTCCAAAGAAGAATTTTATTTTGTCAAATTGAACTTATAGACATGTCAAAAACAATATTTAAGGTGGGTGTGCTATCAAATGGTGGAAAAACTACATTTTTTTAAAAATACATATTTTACTCGAAAAAATTGATTTTGTTCTCATATCAAGTTCTAGAAAATGTGTAATATTAATAATAATGTTATAAAATTCAAAATTCAGTTGATTCAATTCATAACGGCTAGTTCATAATAATATTATAATCATATATCATTGTTTAGTGAAACATGGTATTGCGTACAACACACGCTATCGAGGGAAGTCGCGATTGCGTGTAATGCAAGCGAAGTTAGGGTTGCGTGTTGTGAAAAACTCCTCTGTTGTTTCATATAACAGAATCCAACCATATTTCATTTATACATTGAATATATATATATTTATATATATATACACTCAATGTTTCGTAGAATAACTACTATCAAAATTGTGTGTAACATGATCCAAGAATAGTGTTGTGTATACTACAAGCTCATACAGTGTTGGGTATAGCGTAAGGTAATCTTGTTGTAGCATACAACACAAGACATCAATGATATTAAAATTATATTTTTCATAAAATCTCGGGGTGTTACAGTGACACAGGGTGTGGGAAACCATTAGTTATGGTAATGGATGATGTCGTAGTGTAGGTGCGGTCATGATGGACGTCCAAATTACCGTTCCTCCTACCCCAGCATCTATGAAGAGGGTGGGGATTGGATTCATATAGCATTTGTCCTATAATTTAATATGATTAAGCCATACACATAGATATTATGGAATCAATTCCCAATTCCCTAGTGCAATTATGTCTTCCATTGTTGGAGTGATAGATCCATTCCAAAAATACCATAGAATAGATTTCCCAATGATTAAATAGCTTTAATTCTGCTGAATTTCACGCCAGGAACATTATTTTCATAGTGATACTTAATACTGGATAGTGGTATTTCGTGACACACCATACTATCAATGTCTCAAGTTGTAAATATACCCATGGTTGAAGGATAACTAGTTCATGTCAGGTTCATCATTTATGTTTTTGATACTTATTTCTAGGGAACACCGCCTAAGAATCATTGAAATTCGCTGATGGTGCATTTTACCCTTCATTATAACTTTCCAATGGCCAGAGGCATTCATCACTTTTTCATGAATTTCTTCTCCATAATCGAAATGGGATGATGGGATGTTGGTTCTTCATTACATGTATTCCTCATCACAATTCATTTCCTAGTGTGGGTCTCTATTATAGATGAAGATTTTTTTTCATGAAGCTATCACCTTATAGATTTCATTTAGTTACACTATTTTTGTCATGACAGTCCAAATGTAAAATTCAGGGTAGCAACATTCGATTTAGAGATAAGAAACAATGGGCATCCGTGTAATGTATGAGCATTAGAACATCGTCACACCATCACTCTTCTTAATTAGAGGGCTTATCTAGGGAACTAAACCCTGATTCATCCCACATTGATTATGATGTATCTTATACCCTAGTTATGTCTCTAAGGTTTTCATAGGCATAACATTTTTATCATGGTGTATACCATGAGTTTAATGTTTAATAGAGATGTAACAGACTAATAAAAATACATCTAAAGGTTGATCAGAGAGGTACATCCCTAAATGGGAGCATGAGGATCATTTAACATCTTTATGGATCAGAATTATCTATGTGGATGGACTCGAGAATGGAATTTCCTGTGATGTGAAGGTTCAACATAATGATTTATAATCTAAACACCACTATGGGAATATCATAGAAGGTATCCCTAATGAGTGAAATATTATGGTTTACCATTTGATGGTATTGAACCTCTAGGATTCTTCTTACACACCATGTGTAGAATATAGGGATCAAAACACACATAGATCAAAAGGGTAATTTGGAGAATACCAATGTTTGGTTACCCATCAAAAAAGAGGAGGTATTGTTTGGATGGATATGGATGTGTTGAAGCTGACATGAAGATCATGGTGTTAGGATTGAACATCACTGAGGTTTCCAAAGTATCCCATCTATTTTGGAATAAATGTCCACATAGTTTGGATGGGGGTGTTGGGGATTACGTATATTTAGCTACCCTTTCCAAATGGGACACATGGTTGGGACATGCACATGGTTAGGCACCCAAGTGGACCCAAAAGAGATATAGTCATTGGGTGGGGCCTGATCCTCAGTATATATATTTTCTCGAGGGAAAGATTAGGATGTGAATTGATGATGGTGGATACTGAGATCTAGGAGGTGAACACCAAGGAGGAGTGAAATTGGGCTTACTAGTGGTTGGGATTAAAAATGGGGGAGTCATCCATCATACATTGTATAGTTGATAGGGATAAAAATCCACATAGTTCATTGTTTTCAGGCTTAAATATTGTTAGCATCACATGAAGGTGGATGTTGTTTCTTACTCCTGGATGGAAGCCCAAAAGAAGGGTGTCACAGTCACTACTAACCTCTAATCCCACACAGGTCTTGACCAATGTGAGGAATAAAATGAAGAAGTTGTCCATATTATTGTGTCATGAAAGATTCATCAATGAGGAATGGGCTTGGGATTATGGATGGATTATGGCCCAGGGATATGGATATTAGGTATTACACATATATAGCATCACATCGTGACCATATTTTTGTGTCATGAAATATTCATCAAGGGCTCCCTATTGTCAAATGTATGAAAAGAATAAATTTCAAAAAGATTACCAATTTATAAATGAATCGGGTAGAGTAACTCAACATGATACACAACACGAGGGACCCTGAAATCACTATGCACAAGCCTAGAGGACCGAACAAAGGAGGTGTGTGAAAGATATTTTATATTCACGCAAGTGGGGCCTTAAAATGGGGATTCAAAGATAAAACAACCCATGGAGACTAACAGAAGGTTTTAATGCAAGATAGGCTCCTTGTGTGCACAATGGACGGTTCTGAGTGAAAGAGTTACTATAGAAGGGAATTTTTGTTGCAATATGGGTATTTTTCACAAATATTTTTAGGGGAAAATTGGAAATGGGTGAGGGTAATTCAATTGTTGGGCCCCTGATGGAGTGCCCATGGATAAATATCGTGCAATATCATATTCCATAATTCCATGAATTTCATGCAGTCCGAGAAGGAGTCATCTTGCCTGCACATGAGCGATGTTTGACTTCCACAGTATTAACCTAAAATGGGTGTGATATCCATCGATTTATAGGTTTTTTTTTTAGAATTATGATCATGGGGGATCTAATATTGATAAAAAAACATTACACAAGACGGAAAGAGGGAATTTTACATTTTTCTTGGTAAGAAATAGGACCATGTCACTAGGAATAGGGTCGATGTGGATGTCTCTCTCTACTAACACCCCTTTGTTTGTATGCCATCTGCATTTTAGTTCACCTCCCAGAAGGTATGTGTGATGAACATGTTAAGGGAAGAGATTTTTTCAATTAAATTTATCCATTTACCTGCCATCTTCGATGCTAATCATGTCTGTCCGATTCTAATAGCATGAACCAGTGTGGCTGAGTCACACTTGAACCAAATTTTGTTCCGATTTCATTGGAAAGAGATATCTACCACTCTAATGAGTACCATTATTTCATCATCCAATGTTGTGGTGTGCCTGAATGGGCCATAATTGCATTCCACAACCTCCCCATGTTGATTCCTAAAGATTACCTCATATCCGAAAGGTCTAGGGTTTCCCTTGGAGTCTTCATCCATGTTACATTTTTTCCATCCATTGAAGGGGCAGTCCATATCACCTCCATAATGCCTCTTGGGTTGGCATAGTAACCCATAACCTTTAATGTTCTGAGTATGATGATCTCACTGACCTAGGTGTTACAATGGACATTAATCTGTGAGCTGGCATTTTGAGTGGCCACCAGAATGTTTCTAATTGCATTGGCTTCATTGAATCCTATTTGGCGATGAATAGTCTTATTACGAGCCTTCCATACTGCATATATCATCTCACCATATGCCACCTACAACAATGCATTTATCTATTTGGATTTATGAACAATAAACAAATGCTGAATGTACTGAATAATCGAGGGAGTATTGGGAGATTCCAGCTCAAAAATCTAATCACTCCATTCCACAGTGAATAAGTCGTGTTGTAGAACAAGAACAAGTGATCGATGTCCTCTATATGCTAACCACAAAGTGCACACCTCTAGCATAATGAAATCCCGACTCTTTAAATTTTCACAACCATTGATATTTTGTTATGATAAAGCCTCCAGATAATTAAAAATTTTGAGGTATGTATCCAGTTTATATTGATAGAGCCTTTCCATTTTACCTCACCCTTCAACATTTAATTGTAGAAGATTTTAGAGTTAAATAGGCTAGCTTGAGACCATTACCGTAGCAGCATATCCTCATGCTTGATAAAATCATATATTTCAATCATAGAGGTGATCTCATCTTGAATGTCACCTCTGCGATGGAGCTGATCTTTGATAGATAAGATGTTGTCAATGGCAAGCTCTTTATTGGTTATCCTTTCCAAAAGAAATGTGCCTGTCCAGTTGGTGGAACATAATTTTAGACATGAATCTGAATTGACCACTCAACATGATTGTATCATGATTGTGCTAAACACCAAACATAGACCAGTCGAGATTGATGAATCCATGTATCCATACCTCCCATCAATGTGCCTTGGTAGTATTATTCTCCTCAGAAAATCAAGAGAGGATGAGTTTTTGTGAATAAGACACCAGATAAACGTGGCTAGTAAAGCCTAGTTAAATCAATTTAAATTCTTAATTCTCAGGTATCCCTGCTGGATAGGCCTATAGCATGTGTCCCATTGAGAAACGATGTGCTTACATTTCATTACATTTCCACACCAAAAAATTTTATTCATCATGGAGTTAATTGTTTTCACCACAGTGGTAGGACACTTGTAGACCATGAAATAATAAACATGTTTTGAAATAACCACATGTTTTAAAAGCCATACTCGTCCTTCCATTGAGAGAGAATTTTACTTCCAAGATACAAGAGTTTTCCTAATCTTGGATATAGCCTATGAAAAGTGGGAGGCCCGAGGCTTTCCACAGAATAGGGGGACACCATGATACATAAAAGGTAGGGATCCCTCCCTATGTCCAAGATAATTCATTATTTGAGACCTCCATGCCGCTTCCATGTTCTTTCCAAAGTAAATTAATGATTGTATCCTATTGATTTCTTTCCCTGACACATTCTCATATTGAAAAAGTTCCTATCTTAGACGAGTGATGTTATTTCTATAACCCTTCATAAAAATGGCAATATCATCAGCAAAAATTAAGTGAGAGGGAGTAGAGAGACCTCTAGCCACTGTGATGGCTCCATGTTTTACATTTTCCACTATCTTAGTGAGCATCCTTCTCAGGTAATCCTCGGAAATTGAAAAAATGATTCTAGAGAGGGTAGAACCCTATCTCACACACATTGAACTATTAAAATATCTCGTCGGTGACTCATTAATCAGAATTGAAATGTGGGATGATTCCATTAACATTGTGATACATTTAACAATGATTTAAATGATTCCAAACTTGAGAAGAATTTGTTGAGTAAAGCTGCAGTCCATTGTGTCAAAAGCTTTTTTAATGTCAATTTTCAATGCCACATTGCGGACCTGCATTGTCTTTCTTAGAAGATTGATGCATTCCATGGCCGTAAGCAAGATGTCCTGAATATTCCTAACCTTAACAAAACCAAACTGATTCCAGGAAATAATTTTTCCAGTCACCTGAGAAAGCCTCTTAGCCAAAAATTTAGTAATTATTTTGTGCATGCTGTTCACAAGGGAAACTTGCCTGAATTGACCAATTACACTGGCATTCTCCAACTTGGGTGTTAGGGAAATGAATTGGGAATTGAAACCTGGAGTGAATTCCCCACCTATGAAAAAGTGTTTAACAACTAGGCATACCTCACTCTGAATGACATCCCAATATCATTGGAAGAAAAGGGTACTGAAACTATCATGTCCTAGAGAGATATCTTTTTTATGACCTAACACTCCATCCATGATTTCAAAATCCATAGAAATCCCCATGAGAAGATGATTGAAATCCTCAGTGATTAACTTAGAAATGATTTTGTCTCTAACATGCATAGATATATCCCTCCCATCGAATAGATTCCTACAGAATGGTACAATATGTTCTGCAAGTTTCTTTTTTCCTCCAGAATTCTGTCTCCATCCTTTTGTAAATAAAGGGGAATATTCACTCTTCAGACACTATGAAGTGCATTGAAGAACTTTCTGTTTCGATCCCCTTCCTGGAACCACCTAACATTTAATGCCTCCCTCTTGATATTGTCTATGATCTTTTTTAGGTTATTCTACTTTATGGAAAGATCAATATCATGTTTCATCTCCCTTCAGAAATTAGCTATTGTGGCTTCTGCTTGCATATCATGTAGGGAGCATTTAAATCCTTCGATTTCAGTATCCATCGATCTGAATCATTCTTTACTCCAATCACTAAGCTTAATATTGAGCATTAGAATCTTGTAAATACATAACAAAGGCTTTTCATTACATATCAATGAGCCCAAATTCTCTTGATAAACTCTTGAGAATTCTGGAAATGAGTCTTATGAAATAAAAAATATAAAAGGAATTTGTTCCCCACCATCCTTTCCAAGTACTCTAATTAGAATGGGGTGGTGATCTGAGTTGATTTTAGTAAAAGTAACACATGTGATTGAGTTCCATGCATCAAGAATTCATTTATTAAAAAAATGCTTGATCAATTCGAATTTCCATCATTCCAATGATATTTTTATTTTACCACGTGTATTTGGAACCAATAAGGTTCACTGCTATTATACCAGCATTTTCAATACATTCTCTAAAGTCTATTAAAGAGGTGGAATTTGTAACTGAACCCATTTTCTCATCATCATGATGTATGGAGTTGAAATCACCCGTTAAAATCCATGGATCTTAGATAGAATTCTCAAGTTTCTATATTTTCCCCCATAGAAACCTCCTCTCCACGTGATAGTTGTAAGAATACACAATTGAGTAGAAAAACTTCCCTCCATCCTCCATAAAACTTCAGGTGATGATCTTTTGGTCCACATATATAATCTTTTCCAAATCCACATTGTGATGATTAAGAATCCAAATCCAATCATGACTTGTATCTTCACCGTTAGTACCTAGAATATTGTATCCCCTACTACAGAACAAGTTTCTTAGATTTTTGGAGTTCATCTTGGTCTCCACAATTCCAATAATCTTTGGACTGTACCTTCCATCAAGGAGCCTCAGGGAACCTTCACTGGTGGGGCTAGATATGTCCCGATTGTTCCAGAAGAAAATCCTCATTTTGATGTCAATTTGGAGGTCGCACCTCTTTTTATTCCAAGGATTCTGGGTGATTTTCCTGTTGATTTTAGTTGTGATGCAGTGCAACCCAAACTCAGTTCTCTACATTCCATACCAGACATTAGCTGGGAGTTTACGTTTTTCTCTTTATTTTCCCTTTCCTTTTCATCTGCTGCTTCCCCAGACTCTTTAAAGTAGACATGCTTCTGGACTGTCCCTGCCCCCAGTAGATTTTATCTTCTATCACTATATCTAGTTGAGAATCAATTACAGACAACTGAGCCTTTAATTCAGCATCAATTAGGAGGATATTGATTCCCTCTAATTGGATATCTTAAACCGTGCCACACAACTCCAAAGAGAGTTACAAAATTTTCTCATTAATGTTGTTTGATGAATTGTTATCCCCAATAAGGTCTAGAATTTCAATGTTAGCTTTCATTTTATCCACTTCACCCACCAACTCGGCCTAAGACATTCCAACTACATTTGAACATCTGGCCTCCTGATCATGCATCATTCATTTTTCATGTGCTCCCAAAGTACTTCTTTTTATCATTGGAACCTCCTTCCAAACAGATGAAGGTTGAGCTGGGATGACAAGCTTTTTAAACACATGGAATGATTAAAACTCATGTCCAACCATCTTACAGTGTTTGATTAATTTAGGAAAATTCTCAATTTCAAAATTTACCTCCAACTGATGACCATTTACATCCAAAAAAATTCGAACTGGTGGTTGTAGCTCCATGTCAATTTCAATGAAGACTCTAGCATAGAGGCCGAAGCCCCTTTTGATAGTACATTGATCAATATTGAGAGGATTTCCTATTCTTGATGTAATTTCATTTAGGATTTTCAGATGCTAGTAATCACATGGTAGCCCATGAATCTGTGTCATGACCTGAGCCATCGATAGTCTTTGATTGAATGGATTGATGTTTTCATCCCATTCCGATAGACTCAAGAAACCGGGATTTAGGCTTATATTGTCGATCATCCAAACTATATCAAGATCTTCTTTTCACTCCAGGATAATGTGGTAATACCCCTTTCCAATTGGAATAATCTTCCATCGTGAGAATCCCTAAAAGTGTGAGATTCTCAATATTATATAATGAATTGACCAGGGATTCCTACATTTTTCAAAGGATGTTCACCCAAATACCAAAAATTGGTATAGCTCAATTCGTTGTTGGAACGTAGCCTGATCCACCTCGGTCACGATAGATCCATACCCTGATAGCTTGAGTATAGGTTCATTTTAGAGCAACAAATCTTGGTCACCTCCAACTCGAACATACGTGAATGATACCTCTTTTTTGGCTGAAGGGTGAGCAGCAACTCCATTAGAAGCCTCTTGGATTGATATTTCCCATTACTAATATAAAGAATCCATTCCCACAAATGTTTTATTTATAGGAGAGTATATCTATTGTGTAATTATATAAATGAGGTGAAGAAGTTGTCATTTTATGTCAGATTGGTCAATTAAGAGCCTTATGAAAGTGAGTGTATGTTGTGTATTGACTTGTATTCCTTTAGAATCATGCCTTAGTTATTTTTAGAAGGTCGGGTTGAATGAATTATTTTGAGGTTTCATTGGCTACATAAGTAAATTTCATGTCGATTTCTTTCTTGCTTCCAGGTGCATAAAAGTACACACGACAACCTTTTGATTATTTGAATTTTCTACTAAGGAAAATTATTGAGTTTTGATTTGAAATTATTCCAATATATGGCATCAATGAGAATTTGGAACCAACAACCACTCCATGATTTTTGGAAAGAAACAATTCATTACTCATTTTATATCCAGTTACAAATTATGAAACATGTGTAGTGAAATCCCCTAGTTGCTGGTGAATTTTCCTTGCACGACATACATAGATACCCCGTTGTTTTTGACACTTTTGTTAGGGTGTGCGACTCTGTCCATTCAAGGATGACGATGATGTTTGTTACCCCAAATTCCCACATTACAAATGCTGGAGACATCTGTCGCTTAGTCAGGGATGTGAGCACCTTGATCGAAAAGGGATGATGGGATGTTGGTTCTTCCTTATGTGTATTCCTCCTCAGAACTCGTCACCTTTCCTGGGTCTCCATTAAAGACTTAAGATGTTGTTTGTTAAACTCTTCCCAGTGCCATATCTTTATGGACACCTGTTAATTACACCTATTCTATTAGTACATTCATTGGGGTTCAGTTAGGGAAGAAACCATCGGTCGGGGGAGTAGTCACGTTGGACATCACTAGTGTATCTGGACGCTGGAACACTGGCACGTCTAGGTTTCTTCCCCTTATTAAAGGGATTCTCTGGGGCGTGGAAGCCTGAGGAATCCCACTTCAAATGTGGGGAATTATATTCCATAGGCATGTATCTATGGTTTTCCTCATCTTCACATGCTTAACACAGGGTATGTCGAAGGTTTAACATAAATAGGAGATGGATCAAACTGATCATGTTAGCTCCACTAGGCAAGATACCATTAGAGGGGGGGTGAATCATGGTATGATAGAATGCACCAGCAGTGTGCCGATGTACCAATTTCACAATAAGCGCACTACTATTTACATGTTTGATGCAGACTCACTGTCCCTCCTAGTTTACAACCACTAACAATTTGAGAACTCACTACTCTCTCTATTAAAGTGAGCTCACATCTTCTTCAGAATATTCACTCACAATTTACAAACCTATATATTTCTTCATTACCACTAATGAATGAATCCTACACTATACATAGATGCTCAATTGAAGTTAAAAATATATCCACTGTTTAATACACCATTTTCCCCTGAACGGTGGGAAACTCACTTTGGAAACAACTTGTCAAAGATCCCTCTACATTGGGAGGCTCCCAATTTCACAAAGCTCAAACATTCCTTCATGAAGCTCCTTCCTTTTTGCGATGATCTATAATGAAGAACTCTCACAAAGATGAAGCCTTTGAAATGACTAGGTCATCGCAGAGCTCAATTTTTCACAAAATGACTTCCCTCCCGATGCTCACAGAGACAACGAGGAGCTCGCAACTTTTTCAGAGCTAGATTAGCTGCCGCGAAGCTCTTCTTTCATGAAGCACACAGCCTTGGCGAACCACCTTTGTGAACGGAGAGAAAAATATTTTCTCTGAAAACACTCTACTTATCCCAAAGGGGTCTTGGTCTATTTATAGAATATTTCACTAACCCTTTAAGCATCTGCACAAATTCAACACCACATCATCTCAAATCGCGAATCTCCGATGTTCCCACTGAAATTCTCTCAAAATTGCGAAGCACCATGGAAATTGTTTGACCGCAAAGCTCATCATAATCACAGAGCATCTCGTAAATTCCTTCATTCCTTCTCTGTGAAGCTCCACTCACAACACCCTTCATCACCGCAATGCTCTTCAATACTTCCTTTCATGAAGCTTGTTGTAATTGTGAAGCATCACTGTCAACATTCTTATAGTCTTCGAGAAATCCAATCCATGGAGCCTATCTTTGCAAAAAACATGCCTTTGAAATATTTAAAGTAGTTCTTCAATGAAATCCTATTTCAACGATGCTCACCAAAATCCAAATTTTGGACCCCAAAAATTTGGAAAACACTGGAAAACAGAAGCACCTTGTATCTATTTTTTTATACCACCTCCAGATCATCCATTCCTTTATCATGGATCATTTTAAATAGTTATTTTCAATAACTTCTCTGGAACTCAACAATTCACCATAGAATCTTACTTTTTCAACAAAAACTATCAACCCAAAAATGATGCAATGTTACCTTGAGGGATTTTTTCCCAACAATCTCCGCCTTTGGGTTTATTGAAAACTCTTCTCAGAATAATTTAATGTACATTGATGCCTCTATGAAGCTCCTTCCATCATCAAACACCCTGGGCCTCTTGCGAGTTAGATAGATACCAGAGATTCACTCACCAACATACTCTAAGCCCACATCTGCAATGCTCGTCGTGAGAAACTGGAGTAAATGGAATGATCTTCAATAAATCACTTCATTTATGCCACCAACTATTGACACCAAACTGAAACCAATTTCCAAACTGATCACAATGGATGATACCACACTGATACCAATTGGTGACACCTGGGATCCCTCTCTCACCTTTCAAACATCACTGTTCTGCTTTTATCATGATCCTCAGTTGTCATGACATCTATTCTTTGATCGATCACTTCTAGAATCGTCAGATTTAAAACTCTTAGTCCCCCTATCTATTTTATCCCCCTCACTCACTGCTCCACCTGTCATCTTCTCCCCATATCAATCATGATTTTTCAAATAGTGACACTGTCACACTATCTCCCCTGTAAAATTTTATCCCCCTTTGTAAACGAACCTAAAGGTCACACCTTTTCAGTTTGTAACAGGGTAAAAACACATATTAGTATTTTAGGGGAAAACACATCATACCTCGGGGAGAGGGGGTTTCCACATTTATAGTCATTCAAGTGCGGGGAGTAGACTGAACTCTCAGAGCCAGTCGATTCCTTTCAAATACTTCCTTGGGTAAGGCCTTTTTCAGAATGGCTGAAACCTATGGTTCTGTAGTCACATACTCCAACTTCACGATTCCCTGCTCAACCTTATCCTTTATAAAATGATACATTATATCAATGTGTCTTGTCCTTGAGTGATGGAATGGATTTTTGATGAGATGTATATCACATGAGTTATCTCTTAGGATTATGATCGGATACATCACTTCAACTCCCATATCATCAAGCTTCTACTTAATCCACAATAATTGTGTGCATGCTTGAGTGGCAGCAATATATTCAGCTTCTGCGGTGCTCAATGAAATACAATCCTGATTCTTGCTTAACTGTGTTATACATAGTCCACCAATATAGAATTCACCTCCTGATGTTGATTTCCTATAATCCACATAATATGCCCAATCTGCATCAGTATATACCAATAACTATGTCTGAGATTTTCCATTATACATCAAGTTGAAGTCCATCATTCCCTTGATATATCTAAGTATTATTTTTACTGCAAGACTGTGGATTTCCTTTGGATTACTTTGATACATCGCTACTTGTCTTGTGGAATTAACAATATTAGGTATTGTCGCAATTAGGTATAGAAAAAACTCGATAATCTACCTATATTCTATGATATCAACTGCCTTTCCATTATCATCTTTTGATAATTTCATCCGAGTTGCAACCGGAGTCTTCATCTCCTTGGAATTTTCCATTCCAAATCTTATCAAAACCTCCTTGGAATATTTATATTCAGAAATGAATATTCTATTCCTTCCTTGTGTCACTTGTACACCATAGAAAAATGTTAGCTCTCTAATCATTGACATTTCGAACTCACTTTTCAGGAATTTGGAAAACTGTCTACACTGAGCTTCATCTGATCCACCAAATACTATCCCATTGACATAAACTAGGACCATCATCCTTTTATTACTATTGTTGTTGACATAGATATTGTAATAAAATCCCCTACACTGGAAACCAAGCTTCTTCATGTACTGATCAGGTCTTGAGTACCTTGATCTAGGTGCTTGTTTGAGTCCATATAACACCTTCTTTAGTCTGCAAACATTTTTCTCATCCTCATGAATGAGAAAACCATATGGATTCTCGATATATACTTCTTATTCTAGAATCCCATTCCGGAATGCATATTTGAAATCCATCTAGTATACTTTTAACTTCCATTTCACTACAATGTCTAGGAATAATCTGATTGTATCTAGACTCGCAACTCGTGAAAATGTCCCATCAACATTTATTCCCTCTATCTGGGAGTATCCCATGCACACTAGTCATTCTTTGTTCTGAATCACTATGGAATCTTCATTCATCTTTTTGTGATAAACCAATTTATTCTAGATGAAATTCTTATTTGATGGCCTCAAAACAATCTCCCATGTCTGATTCTTCTCAATCTGATCTAGATTTTCATTAATTTCATGAACCTAGTTTTCATCTTCCACTACATCAGTGAAGTATTTCGGCTAAACATGAGATAGTAAAGATATCTACTATAGTGATTTCATTTTTCTTGTCTGAACTGGAGCTGACTAATCACCAATTATATTCTGCCTATCAATTTTAGCTCTACTCCTTGGCTTTTGTGAAGATACATATTTTACTTCCTCATGCTCATCATCAATATCTTCTTCTGAATCAACATCATCCAATTCTTCTCCGCCTATGTCGCTTTCTTCCTCATCAATCTCATCAAGAAATTGTTCACTGCGTTGTTGAATGATCGCCTCATACTCTACATTAGTGTCATCATTGCTATGAACTACTTTTCCCAGCCTTTTATTAAAGTATTTATATGCCTTATTTTTTCCTGAGTAGCTAATGAATATCCCTTCATCTCCTTGTGATTCATATTTCCTATTTTTTCCTTATTGAGTAAAAATAACTTACATCAAAATATTTGAAAGTATTTCACCATTGGATTATTACCATACCACATCTCTTACGAAGTCTTTCCTTCCTTCAGACACAAAACTGCCCTTTTAGAAATGTACACCGATGTCAAAACTACTTCCTTCCAAAATTTCTCTGGTAGGCCTTTTTCAATGAGAATTGTTCGGGCCATGTTGTTGATGATCCAATTTCTCCTTTCAACCACTCCATTCTTTTGTGGAGTTCTTATTGAGGAAAATTGATTTCCTATATCATGTTTATTGAGATAGTCTTCCACCTGACTGATTGTGAATTTTGTACCATTATCAGTACAAAACTTCAAAATTTTCTCTCCAAGCATCCTTTTTCACTCCCTATAGTACTGTTTTATGATGCTGACAACATCATACATCTGGGAAATAAAAAACACCCATGCCATTCTGCTATAGTAATCAATGAAAGTAACATAGTACCTTTCTCGGTCAATTTCTCTTGGTGTGATATGACCAAAAACATCAGCATGCACCAATTTGAGCAGTCATGTTGACTTATTTTCCTTTACCTTATACATCTTTCTGATGAGCATCCCTTATTGTCTTACATCGCACATGTGAGGATGATCACATGATATATTAGGGAGGTCACTTGCTGCATCTCACTTTACCAGATCTTCCAGGGATAGATGGAAATAATGACCAAGTCGTTTATGCCACAACTTGTTTTCTTCCTCTCTGGATAGAAATCACATATCTTCTTCACCACTTACCATGTAGAGATTTCCCTTTGTTATTTTTTCTAGTAGAACTACTACCCCATATCTTCCTTTTATGATAAAAGTCTTCTTATTAATCCTTATATAATATCCTAAGTCACATAGTTGACTGACGTTGAGCAAATTGTGACTAAGGCCATATATTACTAATACATCAGTAGGTCTCATCTCTTTTCCCCCAAACATGGCCTTTCCTAATCCAATAATCTTCAGGCCTTCATCATTTCCATACTTGAAAACTACTTCTTTGTCAAATTTTATGCCTGTAATAAGATCTTTATGAAATGTCATGTGAGATGTGCAACCACTATCAAGGATCCACACACCCGAGCGATCTGATGCTTTAAGAGAAATTTATGCCACCACAGCCTTCTTCTTCATTGTCCATATTTTTTACTTAACACATGGAATGAATTGATACTTATATTCTTTTTCAGTGTATGATGGACCATCTTCATCTTGAAAAAGTGAAAATCTATTTTTCGTTTTCAACTCACCTGTTGGTTCATTGATCTGTTGCTTGAGAAAATTTTGGTTCGGCTTTGGAACATTCATCTGTATGGTCAATGTGCAGTGCCTAGCCTTGTCCCCAAATCCTCTGCTCAAAAAATAGTGTCCATAGAAATATCATATAGAGAACCATTCTCAGTTTGGCTTCCACCTTTGTTCTTATGAACTTCGATATCACTTGGCTAAGGAACACACATATTGTGAATGTCCCATCATTCCACAACAATAACACCTGATTTGAGGTGAATTCCTTTGTGTGACTTCTGCACTATGAGTTTCTCATTTGGATCTTTGAATATTCTGATTCTGCCTTATTCACAAATAAACCTTCAATCTTAGAGTGGGTGATTGTGGTCTGACCTCAATTTTCACAGCTTTTTATTTTTGATCAAGCCCCCCATCGATCATAGCATCTAAACATAGTTCTTTCTTCTTTTCTCTTAAACCACTATTCTCCACTTTCTGCTTCATAGTTTTCTGAGTGATCTGCTCTCATGATGACCCAATAAGAGTCAAGAGTTTTTCATGATCTTTAACATTTTTCCGCAAACCGAAAACATATCCTTCATGTTCTTCAATACGCTTGATTTTATCTTTCCATGTGTTATTCAAACTATCGATCTCCCTTTTTTTCAATTTTTATTTTATACTCACTAACTAATTTTGAGTCCTCTGGTGTTGATGACATGATTTTCTAAATTTCTTCCATCAACACAGTCTTCTCTTCTTCTTGGTGTTGCATATAGAGTCTGGTGTCAAGAACAACATTGTTGGATTTCTTTTTTTTTGGCTCTCCAAACATCTATCTCCTCAAGAGATGCCTCGTACTCAGCATCCATATCAACTCTTCCCTCAACTTCTTCTTCTTCTTCATCAGCTTCGATTTCATTCTTATTCTAAGAACTACCGACAACTTCCACCATAGCATTTTATCCACGATATTTGCAGTTCTCTATCTCTTCAAACTCATCAACCTCAGACTCGTCTGAACTATCATTTTATTTTGAAAGAAGGTTCTTCTTCTTAATTAAATTTCTCTTGAACTGTTTCTAGGAATTCTCATTGGGTGGAGACTTCTTCTTGAGAATTTTTATTTCATCGAAATCATCATCCTCTTGGAACTTTTTTGGGCACCTTTCCACAGGATGACCAACCTTTCCACATCGAAAACAAGCAAGTGGAATATTCGTTTTAAACATTAATTTTCCTCTTTGAAGGCTTGAGGAGAGGAATGAAATCACCTCACCTTTCTATTCTTCTTCCTGAGAGTCTTCAATTGTGAGCTTCTTCATGGCCTTGAATGCCACCACTTTGGATTTCCCCTTTTCCACAACATCGTTATCATCATTTCTCATTTCATATTCATTTAGGGTTCTATGAAGGTTATCCAATGTCAGCTCTTTCAGGTAATTATCTTCCATAACTAAAATGTTTTAATTGACCGAGGTATAAGTTTCCTCAAGATGAGATTTACATACTTTATGTCTTCAAAAAATTCTCCAATACCTCTCATGTGTTCCACTAAAACATTTACCCTATCGAAGAATGCATCAACACACTCATTCGGGTTCATTCTCAGATCTTCATACTTGTTTTACAACACTTGTATCTTCGTCTCTCTTACCTTTTTATCCCCTTCATATATATTAAATAGTTATTCCCACATGGAATGTGACGTTTTTCATGACATTACCTTTGAATAGATAGGATTGGATAGGGCTCCCCTAAGGTATTAATTCCTTTGGCATCAGCATCCAACTCTCTACACTCAACTTCTGATAATGCACCACTATTAATATCAGTTGTTATGCCATGAATTGTTTCTTTGAACCCGTCCATTCCTAATGATTGAAAGTAGGGTTTCATATGATTCTACCATAGCTAGAAATTGTTCTCGTCCAAGATCTAAATCCATTTATGATTAGTGACCTCCATTTAAGAGAGAAGTGATGATATTAACATTTCCCTCTGATAAAAATTGTTAGGTCCACTAGGCAAGATAACCTGAGAGGGGGGGGGTAATTAGGGAATGATAGATTAAAATGATTGTCCCTTTTGATCTTGTTTTTCTATTAGACAAGACCATCTTCCCTCTCCTTCCCCATGCAGAGTATGAACAAACCATAAAGCATGAACATGACATAACGATTTTTACTTGGTTCAGTCTCACTAGGCTATGTCCAAGGGGCATACACCGGCAATGTGTAGATGTACCAATTCCACTATAAGCACAAAACTGTTTACAAGTTTGATGCAAACTCACTGTCCCTCATGGTTTACAACAACTCAAAATTTGAGAACTCACTTCTCTCTCTACTGAAGTGAGCTCACAGCTAATTCAGAAGATCCACTCACATTTTATAGACCTGTAAGACTCTTTATTACCACTAATAAATGAATCCTCCATTGTATGTAGATGATCTATTGATGTTAAATGTTCATCCACTGATAAATACCCCTTTTTTTCCTCTGAACAACGGGAAACTCACTTTGGAATCACCTTGTCAAAGAACCCTACATCGCGAGGCTCCCAATTCTGCAAAGCTCAAACATGACTTCGAGAAGCTCATGCCTTTTCATGAAGAACTCTTGAGAAGAACTCTCGCAAATCTCAAGTGTTATCAATTCTTAGGTCATCATGGAGCTCAATTATTGGTAGAGCGACATCACTCGTGATGCTCACTGAGCCAACGTGGAGCTCACAACTTTCACGGAGCTAGAATAGTCGTAGCGAAGCTCTGCTTTCACGAAGCACACTACCATGGAAAACCACCTTTGTGAGCCAAGAGAAAAATATTTTCTCCGAAAACACTCTACTTATATAGAGGGTGTTGAGGTCAATTTATACACGATTTCACTGACCCTCGAAGAATCCACGCGAAGTCAACGCCACATCATCTCAAATCGCGAAGCTCTGAAATTCCCGCCGAAATTCTCTCAAAATCACGAAGCACCATGTAAAATTTTCAGATTGCAGAGCTCATCATAATCATGGAGCATCTCATCAATTCCTTCATGCCTTCTCCATGAAGCTCCACTCAAAATTCCCTTCATCGCCGTAATTCTCTTAAATACTTCCGTTCGTTAATCTAGTCATAATTGTGTAGCATCACTGACAAAATTCTTCTGGTCTCCGCGAAACCCAATCCATGAAGCATGTATCAACGAAATTCATGCCTTTTAAATATTTAAATTAGATATTCATGGAAATCCTCTGTGTGTGATGTTCGCCAAACTCAAAATTTTGGACCCCAATAATTTGGAAAACACTGAAAAACACCACCACCATGTATCTGTTATTTTATACCACCTCTAGATCATCCATTCCTTTGACATGTCTCTTTGTCAACATGGATTTTCATCAAAATCTCTGGAACTCGAAAATTCGCCATGGAAACCTGCTTTTTCAACAAACACAATCAAACAAAAAATGATGCAATGTTACCTTGAGGGAAGTTTTTCCAACAGATCAAAACACTATGTTGAATGGATCGGTTTGGTTTCACCCCTAGGGGAAACACTAATGTTAGAAGGTGAATTGGCATGATCTCACCAGGATGTGGCCACCCAAATAAGAATCAGAATGGATGATGGAAAGTTAAATTAAATGGATGTAAAATGAGGTGGAGTCTACTTGAGGACAGTGGTGATGTTAGGATTGACCCCGAAGAGACCACCTACGTATCCCCGTGGCAGGGAATCAAATTCCACATAATTCGTGAAGTTAGGGGACACCTAATGAGGAGACCCATATGGATGGGACCTAAAGGAAGTGAATCCTCCAGGGTGGGGCATGAAATTGGGGTGCATGCGATGGATAGAAACTCGATGATATGTAGGGGGTTACACACGATTAGCAGCCCAAGAGTTGGTCTGAAACATGAGGGGAAGGCCAGAAATTTGGCCCCTAATTGAGGATAGTACAATGGCTTACTGTAGGAGGCAGTCACAATGGCTTACCGTTGTATGGGCTCACAACTTCTTTCCACTGGATGGGTTTGCAACGTCTTACAGCTAGATGGGGTCAGAACATCTTACCACTATAATGACCCATACTTTACATACATTGTTAATACTTCAAAATTGAAGCATACTTATTACAACATATAACAAAACCACAAAAGGGCCGTATTGGTATAGTGTCTTTAGAAACTGGGAAACATAAACAACTGGTTCATAAAGCGTCTACATTGTCTCCCATTTATTTCATCATATCTATAGTCCCTTTTGGAATATCTTACTTAATAACCTTCTTCCTAACCTGGGGAAAGAAAACATACAAAAGGGTGAGCTCAAATTCTCAATAAGGGTAAACAAATGAAATATCAATCACATCATATTCATAAGAACATAAGTTTTGGAAATCTTAACCAGCAAAAGAGAGCATAATTTCATAACATGGGATAAATCATAGTAGTGAAATGGAATCCAAATAATCATAACATAAAACATTAAACTTTTTGGAATACTCACATAATCATATATAATCATTTCTTATTAGTCAAGACTCATTTCCAGGACTATCTTAGTGGAAAAAGTCCATTTCTGAACCGAGTTCACTCCTCGTTTCAGTCCTGTTTCACTGAACCGGTATAACCTACCGTTCCAGCCATGTCTATCTCATGAGATATAAAATCTTTAACCAATGCATTGGAGGGAGATATAGGTCCCACCCATCTCATAATGATACCATTCTTATGTGTTCCACAAAATCATAAATCATACATCATTGCATAACCCATGTAATAAAAATGGGATTCTTAAACAACATGACATCATAAAACAATTCATATAAGATAAAGGGATTCATAAAAATAATTCCATCACAACATAATAAAATAAATGTAATAATAGGGATAGAAATAGAACCATATATTATCTTAGATGGAAAATAATTTTGATAAAACACTTGAACTCCATTCTTGAGGAAAACATCCTTTCAACTTAAAAAACAATTTTCCTTTCTTAACATGTCATAGAATTTTAAACTAAAAGAAGTTGATTAAAAATAAGCTTGAAAACTTGTAAAGTAAGCTTCTTGGAAATAATTTTTTAAAAATCCATTCATTCCGTATAAGTTAAAAAACATTCTTCTCGTACTTTTGTCGGAAAAGTCAAAAAGTACATCGTACGAAAAAAGTCAAAAGATTCCTTTCATATCTTTTACTAAAAACTCACCGAAGGGTAAAATTGTATTTATAAAATTTTAGGTGGATGTAAATAATGTTAAATATTGATTAAATATGGATGTTTACGATAAAATACACCCCAGTAAATTCCAAAGTATAAACAATCTCGGATAAAAATGAGATTGTGATATTTCCCTTACCTTAGGTCCGATTTTCTTCGTAAGTGTCCGAACCTCCTGTATAATGATTTAAATAATGTCCTTGACTTATTACAGAATCATACTCACGGTTATGATATCATATATGGTTCACTTATGACATTATATTACCCGTTCTTTTGTAAATTCCATGTTAAAGAGCGTTTTGGGTAAAATCGTTTCATTTGTCGTCCGTGTTTTGACTTGTAATTATTCATATGATTACTTAGATCATGATTAATTAATTCCTGTATATAAAACATGATTTATATATAATATATATTCAGAATATACATATATATAATAGATCAGTAAATGGAAGGAAATACACCGTTCATGGAGACGGTAGGTCGTACGTACGCATGAACGCTGTTTTCATTTCCTTATTGAGTTGAATGGAATTAAGTAGATGACATACATATATATACACATAAATACAGTATCATTATTATGTCATATATTTCATTATTACTTATTATATATACTTTATAATCATTCATGAATGGTTAACGTGGAGAATGAATCTCATCGCATCGTGGAGACGATAGTCCGTACGTACGCACGAGCGATGATATCGTTCTCATGATCGTGGAATTTTATTGGAGTGTATGTATACTATTTCAGAATTAATATAACTTTACAATAATCATATATAGTTATTATTTACACCAGTATACACATCCAATTAAGGTGGTGGTGGAAAATAGATTACACCACGGCGTGGAGACGGTATTCCGTACGTACGCACGCGCGGTGATTCTGT
This sequence comes from Viscum album, assembly GCA_963277665.1. Lineage (NCBI taxonomy): Eukaryota > Viridiplantae > Streptophyta > Magnoliopsida > Santalales > Viscaceae > Viscum > Viscum album. The sequence goes on from OY728140.1 coordinate 2,127,859,348, forward strand.
TTTCCGTAGGATGGATAGATGGTGAAATATGGTTGTTTCATACATATAATAACATATAATTATATGATTTATACTGATGTTATTACTTAATGATGAAACAATTAAAGAAGAAGAATTGGAAGAAGAAATAAAGATGAAAGAATCGGTAACGGGCATTACCTCTTCTTTGAAGCGCTTCTTTGAGACCTCCTTTTAGGGCACTAAAATTGGTCTTTGAAGAAGACAAGGACCTCTAGGATGTCTTTAGGGAAGTGGAGAGAAAAAATTGGTAGGGTTTGTCCGAGCTTGAAGGCTCAAAGTGGTGTGAGGAAGAGAGGGAGGAGGTTCCCTTTTATAAGGGAGGAGAGGGGCACCTTTGGAATAACAAAAACTATTATTTTATTATAAAGTCAAATTCGGTTTTTAATAGCTCCAAATTGATATATTTCGAAGATAAGGTGGGTAGGGGTCGAAACCCTCTCATCCAATATAATTTAGACAAGTTTAGGTATCAATTTTAACCATATCATTTAGATTTAACTTTAAGTTAGATAATTTAACTTTTACCGTGTCTTCTTGTTTTCTTACACTATAAGCTTAATAAACTTACTATATAGCGCCAAACGAACCCCAAGTTGTTTATTATTAATATATACAACATTATCTAAGTCATTTTTCTGATCCATAGATTTTTAGGAATAAAATAACAATTAATAATATAATATTTTTTTAAAAACTATTTTATGTCAATTTTAAAACTATTTAGTAATTGGTTTTTGTGAAAATCATAAAAGAATGATTAGTTCAAAAAAAGTTAATTAAATAAATACTAACATGTCATATTAACCTATGAAATTAGTGGAATTTATAAAAAGTCTCAAATTACATTTATTTTGGTATTTATAACATCAATTATGTCAATATTTTATTAATAAGATAATTACTGCATCATCGTTGTGTCATAACTAAATTAAATTATCTAATGTCTAAAAATTAAAAATAAAATACCATTATGTTGGAAATCTTTTTATCTTTATAATTAATATTTATAGTCTAATTTATCTTATGTATAACCCCATTTTAAAAATGATTTACTTATTAAACTTTGATTTTAACTATTTTAACCCTTCTTTAAATAAATTAATAATAAATGTCCTAATCTAATCCAAGTGGGCCTAAATGGTCATATTTTATTTATAAGGTTGTTTTTGGTCGAATTAAACTTATAAAATAGAATTATTACATGTTTTAGGGTAATAATAATATCATTTTTACCCTTAATTACTCTATTTACTTTTAACCGTGGTAAAAAAAAGTAAAAAGTTACTATTCACCAAAAATTATTTTCATCACATTGAACCACATTTTACTTACTAACATCAACCGTGTCTCTCGGGTTTTTGAAATTCCACTCATAGAAGAGGTAAAATTAAGTTTTATGAAAAATTCATTTTTTTTACTACCACTTAGTGGTTTCACTATTCATCAAAAAATGAAAGTTTCCAGAAAAATACCTAAAATTAGGCCTAAGCTATATTTGATATTATGATCTCAAAAATGATGTCTATTTTTTCAAATTCAAAACATATTAGTTTCATTAATTAATTTAAAAATTAATTCCCGTCGTCAAAACAAATAGCGTGTTCTTAAGAGATAATAACTATCAAAAGATTGACACTTGTTTATGTCTGGTTTAAATGTGAAATTACATCCAATGAACAAAATTGTATTAAATTGTAAAAATATATTATAAATATACTTTAAAACCACTCAAAATAATAATTTATCACTATTAATTATTTCTATTAAAAAGGTTGTTTTTAATTAAAATTTAGTAATTTTCACTATTCATCAGAAAATGAAATTTATCCGAAAAGTACCAAAATTTTACCTTAGGCTAAATTCGATACTCCAAATCCAAAAATGAAGTCCATTTTGAGAGGCAAAATTTATAAAATTTTAAAATGTGGTTATTACTATTCATAACGGCTAGTTTTAATAATATTTTAATAGCATATCGTTGTTTAGTGAAACTCGGTATTGCGTACTACACATGCTATCGAGGAAGGTCGTGATTGCGTGTAATGCAGGGCAAGTCAAAGATGCGTGTTGTGCAAGTTCCTTTTGGTGTAGCGTACAACACAAGACATTAATGAAATTAAAAAGAATATTTTTCACAAAATCTCGGGGTGTTACAACCACTGGATGTGGTAGAACCTCATGGAGGCTTCTTACACACCCTGTCTAGGATACAAGGATCATATCTCACATAGTTCGAAGTGTTGGATGTAGTTTAATGTCTTGCAGGACTAAATGAGGTCATAGATTTTAACTTCAAGCGAGACAATGGTTGTCCGACGTGAATGGGTGGTTGTTGGGATTGAACATCAAGGAGGCTTCCTACGTACCTTGACATGGCCAGGATCAAAGTACACGTAGTTCTAGAGGAGTGGGAATCGACGTGAATATGGTCTGGAGAAATGGGTGTTGGGTATGTACCTCAGGGAGGATTTCTATGTACCTTGCCTTGGCAGGGATCAAAGTCCACGTAGTTCTAGGGGTGAGTGTGAACCAATGTGTAGGGGGTCAGAACCAATGGATGGTGGGATTGGATCTCAAGGAGGCATCATATGTACCATTCCTTGTCAGGGATCAATGTCCACGTAGTTCTAGGGGTGAGTGGGAACTGACGTGGAGGGGGTCAGAACCAATGGATGGTAGGATTGGACCTTAGGGAGGCTTCCTACGTACCTTGACTTGGAAAGTATCAAAGACCACATAGTTCTGAGGGTGAGTGGGAAATGACTGATGGGGGTCGTAACCAATGGATGTTGTGCTTCGACCTCAGGGAGGCTTCCTATGTACCATGCCATGGCAAGGATCAAAGTTCTTGTAGTTATGGGGGTAAGTGAGATCTAACGTGAAGGTGTTTCGGAACCAATGGATGGTGGGCTTGGAACTCAGGGAGGCTTCCTACGTACCATGACTTACAAAAGGTAACATTCCACATAGTTCTGATGGTGTATTTTGGGATTACGCACTATGGTGGCCCAGAGAGGATGTCCTGGTCGATGCATAATCTCAGCCCACGTGAGTCATGGTCGGTGTGAGAAAAAAGAGGTATCAAAGACCTGACGATCACGTCGCGAATGGTGCATATGTGGAATGTAAAATATGGAATACACATAATAAGAATATCAAAGAAGAAACTGGGGCTTACGCGTGTTTAGCAGCCCGAGAAGATGGAGATTGGGACATAATCCAGGGTGGAGGTCTGGGTGGCGACAAAGCCTAGAGGTATTTGGCACAAAAGAGAGGAGGGTTACAGTGCCCATCCCTCCCTCTGGACTTTGGCCAGAAAGGCTAGTGGCTTACAAAAAGATGGTTTCCCAATCCCCGTAGACAAATGCCTCTCCACTAAAGAGGATCTCATTCAATGTGAGGAGTAATTTCACTCCCGTGGAGACCAGTGGGCATGCAGAATGTCCAAGGTGAGGCACCACATGTATGATGCATGGTTCGGGTCACCGTTCAATGTCATATGCTGAGGATGATGGCACTTGGCAGTTTAATGTCCTATATCTCGGATGAGGTGGGTTCACTCCACCCCCCATAGGACATATATAACTGATCCCCCCACCCTTGAGGGAAGGAAGGCATCAAAAATTCTATGGTGATGGGGTGTAATTGATTTGTCCATTGGGGGTCCACGTTAAGGTGGATATGTGAATAATCAATAGCCATTAGCGTGCCAATGAGAAAAAGCATGAGGAAAAGAAAATGAATGGGAATCATCACCCAAGGTTCCTTGAAATTGGTTCGTGCAAACATGAAGGGCCACACAGGAAAAGGAGTTTCAGAGCAAAGGGGTTCATAGGTAGAAGCTTTGTGATGCTCTGGTGCTCCACAAATTGGAGGGGCTTTGTGAAGGTTTGTTCTTTGAGATTTAAAGTTTACTAGACTAGGAATAGGGCATATGTTCATATGGAAGGTGGTTCAAAAATTGGAAATCAATTCGGGGAGCAATGCCTCGTGAAGCATAACATTGTGAAGTAATGTGATTCACGACGCACAGTGACCATGACATAACATGCGGGTCACATGTGTATGAATGGTACTTTGTGAAGCATAAATTCTCCATGATGACCTGAGTCCCCTTGGGGATCTCATTCCCTCATGGAGGTGCGTGGTCTCCTCGGAGGGAGTCCTACTTTGATGAGGGGAATAATTCATGAAAAGGGGATGACACACCACGATAAAAAAGTACCGTGAAATGTCCATGCTTCATAGAGGAGAAATTACATCGCATTGTGGGAGCTCATAAGGTGAAAGTTCGGAGCATCCTTCCTTTGGGAATGAGGGGGGAATGGTATTTATAGGCAAGAGGCACCACGTAGGTGAGCTCACTCGGTGCAAATACGGAGCCTTTATGTTGGCAGGTTTTCAAATGTCAAAGGGGTTTGTGAAACATCACGCCTCCTTTCTTCGGGTCAAGTTTGCGAATGTCAAAGTTGTTAGCGAAGCATCATGCCTCCTTGATTCTTGGCATGTTCAAAAATGTCAAATGGGTTCCCGGAGCACCCCGTCTCCTTTCTCTATGGTGGGTTTGCGAATTTCAAATCGATTCGCAGAACATCCCACCTCCTTGATCTGCGGTGGGTTCGTGAAGGGGAGCATTGTGCTGCATGCGGAGCTACGAGGGCTTTGTGAGTTGTCTTCGCAAGCCATCCCATTATGCTTTCCCTTTTTTCTTTCTTTTCCTTGATATTGGTGTAACACTTCGACCCCAGTGACCCAGAGTCGGTGCATTATTTTAATACATTGGCATGATTACAAGGAACCAAGTCCCGAAGAACCGATCAGTTTAGCAGTCTTGGAAAATAGATTACATACATGAATGTTACATTACACATCATAACATAAAAAACAACATAAATAATCCTTTATGAATGCCATTATTCCCTTTTCTTAACCCTGCATATCAATCACATTACAGTTCTTGGAATCCTGGGAAAAATAAAACATAGAAAGGGGTGAGCTCAAATGCTCAGTAAGGGTAAGCAATACAACGGAAACTTTCAAAAATAAGCATAAACATTTAAGGCAATATATAAAACTAAAAGAAAATTCTTTTAAACTTGAAATTCAGTATAATATGGCAGAAATAAAATGAAATAATTCCATTTACTTATTCACAAGGATATTCTACTAATCGAATAATCACATGCAATATCACTAACCACTTTCATAATGATGGAATGCATGATGCCGAACTTTAATTTTTGTGTCGAGGCCTCGTTCCAAGACCTAAGGGATAACTATAACAGGAACCCAACCCTGAGAGACTCTGTAACCGGACTCCATCCCGGAGTTCCTCTAATAACCGGACACCAACCCGGAGTGCCTCTAATAACCGGACACCAACCCCGAGTGCCTCTAATAACTAGACACCAACCCGTAGTGCCTCTAATAACCGGACACCAACCCGGAGGGCTTACTTTTACCGGTCCCCAACCCGAAGCATACTAGTCCAACACATTCATCTTAAGTAGAGGATGAAATATAACATAAACATTCGTATTAAAACTAACATACAAAATGTCAAAACATTAATCATAAACCATTAATGGCATAAAAATAACTCATCCATAGTCAAAAATATCACAAAACCTTAAATACAATATGGATGACTTGTATCATAATAAATCATCTTGGAAAAAGTTTAAAATTTATCATAGGATGTTGACATAGATGAAATCAATACTATTTGAGAGAAATATCTTTTTTTTAATCATTTAAAAGTCTCATAATTATAGAGAAAACCTTTATTTTGAAAATATATTTATAAGCTTGTGAAAGGAGATTCAAAGGTGTAATAACGGAGGAGAATAACCACACCCTCCGTATATGTTAAAAAAAGACATTCTTACCCTAATTTTGTCAAAAGGTTAAAAAAACCAAGTTTGGAAAACGACGGAAAGATTCCTTTATAAACACTTTATAAAAAGTCAAACAAGGGTACAAATGTCTTTAACCCATATTCTTGTAAATAGTAAAAATGTTTTGAAATAAATTTATAAGAAACATGGATGTGGATGATAATGAGATCCCAGTAGATTATTACGTATATACAACCTCGGATAATGAAGAGATTGTGAAATAAACCCTTACCAATTTGGTAACTTACGAAACGTACAACCCATGAAAGAGGTATCATACAATGAATATGTAAATACACATAAATTAATTTGTATTAAACAAAGAATATAATTATGGTCAGTACATACACCACAAAAAAAGTAATGGTGGCAATATGGCATGAATCTCACGAGAATAAGGAGTGAGATGAAAACCCCTTACCTTGCACTTTCCTTTAGTCGAGGGTACGTTTAACCTCCTATACGAAGATCGTAGTATGTTATTAAATTATACCAGAACCATATTAATATTTATGATATCATACATGATTCATTTATGACTTTATATTACCCATTTAATAATAATTTCCATGTTAAGTTAACATTTCAGGTAATAATCACTTTCTTTATCGTACGTGTTTTAACTTGTCACTCTTGGTTGTATCACTTAAATCGTGATTTAAATACTTCGAGAATATAAAACATGATAAATATATCATATATATTTAGAATATAAATATGTATAACATACATATATATGAAATGGAAAACACCGTTTATGGAGACGGTAGTCCGTACGTATGCATAAACGTTGTTTCTGTTTTCATATAGTATTGAACGGAAGTAAGAGAATAAGATATATGTCAGTACATAAATCCTTATATATATATATATATATATATATCTAGTAGAATTATTATTTCATATATTACATACGTATTAGTAATATATATTTTATAATCGTCGATGAATGGTGAACTTGGAAATGAATCTCATCACGTCGTGGAGACGGTAATCCGTACGTACGCATGAGCGAAAATATCATTCTTTTGATATTAAAATAATATAGAATTTGATGGTATATCATATATATAGAATCATTATCATGTTATATTTATTATTTACATGAATTACAAATCATTATTATATCCATCCAAATAATAATATATTGAATAACAATTACACCACGACGTGGAGACGGTAAGCCGTACGTACGCACGTATGGTGACATGTCATTCAAAGGATGGATAGAATACTGAATATGGTTGTAACATATATATAATAATATTATAGTATATAGGAGATACTAGATTTATTATTTTAGAATGGTAATAACAAAGAAAGAAGTGTAAGAAGAATGGAACTTGAAAATGGGTGGTGAAATCATTACCTCTTCTTCGGGTTCTTTCTTTTGATTTGATCAAAAGGACTCCGTAGAATGGATTTTTGACTAAAGGAAGGCCTCAAGGATGAATTGAGGGAAGTTTATAGAGTATTTGGGAAGAGGTTGTCCGAACAAAAAGGCTTTTAAGGTGTGAGTTAATGAGTAGGAGGAGTGCCCTTTTATAAGAGGGTGAGGGGCACCTTTGGAAAAGCTAGAAATATTAATTTATAATAAATTCATATTCGGTTTATAATGGCTCAAAAGTTGATTATTTAAATTTTAAGGTGGGTATAGGTCGCAAACCACTCAACCAATAGAATTTAGACAGGTTTGGGTCATTATAGTAACTTTATCTTTAAGTATTAACTCTTAGTTAATTAGTTTCACTTTTACAATGTCTCTTTGTATTTTTATATTATATAGTTATTAAACATACTATATACATCCAAGAGACCCCCAAGTGGTCCATTAAGGATACAACTATCTTTATATAATTCACTTCTCTGAACCTTAGATTTTTAAGAATTTACTATCAATTAATAATATACTATTTGTTTTAAAAACTCTTTTATGTCAATTTTGACACTATTCAAAAATTGATTTTTATAAAAATCATAACAGAATTATTACTTCAAAAAAAGTTAATTAAAGCATTAATAACATTTCATATTAACTTATAAAATTAGTTTAATTCATAAAAAGTCTCAAATTATATTTATTTTGGTATCTACAATATCAATCATTTTAATGTTTTACTATTATGGTAATTACTGCATCACAATTGTTTCATATATAAATTAAATTATTTAATGTCAAAAATTATAAATAAAATACTATTATGTAGTAAATCATGTTATCTTTCTAATGAATATTTATAGTCAAAAATCCAACATATATAACCCTATGTAAAAATTGTTTTTCTAAAAGATATATTCTTATGTCATTTTTGTTCTTATTTTAACTTAATTAAAATAAAGTGTCCCTATCACCTACAAGTAGCTCCATGGGGTCCTAAAATCGACACAAAGATGCCCATGGTCGGAAATTTATCCATCAATAAGGTTAGGACACGTTTTAGGGTAATTTAGTATTATTATAATATTATTTTTTAACCCTTATTTACCGGATTTACCCTTAACCATGGTAAATAAAATATTTACCGTAGTAATTATTCAAAATGTATAAAAATAAAAGTTACCTATTTACACAATATGAAAATCCTGATTCCAAATATGGAATCCATTTTTCCAAATTCAAAACACAGAATTGGCAGAAATTAATTTAAAATTAATTCCCGTTGTTAAAACAAAAAGCGTGTTTTTAAGAGATAATAACTATTAAAAGATTGACACTTGTTTATGTCCGGTTTAATTGTAAAATTATGTACAATGACCAACATTATATTAAATGGTAAAAATATATTCTAAATATACTTTAAAACCACTCAAATTCACAATTTATCAATATAAATTATTTCGATTAAAAAAGTTGTTTTTAATTAAAATTTAGTAATTTTCACTATTCATCAAAATATAAGTATTATCCGAAAAGTTCCAAAATTTCACCCTAGGCTAAATTCAATATTACGAATCTAAAAATGAAGTCCATTTTGAAATATATAATATATATAATTTCAAAAATTAGGTATTACTATTCATAACGGCTAGTTTGATTGGTTGTGGTGTGTGTTACAACTCGAAGTTGCGTACAACACACACTACTGTATTATTCAAAGGAAAGAATACTGTGGAAGTTTGGGATGTTTCATTTTAAATTTTTGATGTCCCCATTTTGTCAAAAAGTTTAAAATATTGTATTTTAAAAGGGTTCACTATTAAAAGTTGGTAAAAGTGCAATACTGAAAATGAATTTGTTCTTACATTATGTCTAAGAAACTCATAATTTGGATTCTAAAATTATAAGGATTATATAAAGCTTAAAATATAGTTAATACTATTCATAACCTCTTTTTAACGGCTTGTTTGGAAAGTCATGGTGTGCTTGAACTCGGTGTTGCGTGTAGTGCAAGTTATTGAATTATTTTGAAGAAATAACACACTATGAAATCTTGGGGTGGTACATTCTCCTCTCCTTCAATAAATTGCATCCTCACAATTTGAAATTGTTCTTAGAAAATAAAAGGTTGAAAATAGAAAATATCTTTGTGGGAAAACCCATATCGGAAATTGGGTTACTAAAATTTAGTCTTAATATGAGTAAAAGAGAAATGAAAGGGTCACCACCAAATTATGATCTCGATTAGGGGAACATTGGTGGGAATTAGAGACATATAATTAGAGAAAAAACATAAATATTTATAGGTAGTGATTGAGGTCATCAATCACAAACAAGTGTAAAATTGAGGTCCTTAAATTCATCAATCTATGATGATTTGAAATACCATCGATTCAACAAAACATATGGTATTAGAATAACACATTTTTGGTTTTAGGATTCCTTAAATAAAGTATAAGAATTAATTTCTTCATAGAATAAGAGAAGAAGAAAAATATATTCTTGACAAGTAGAGTTCCATCCTTTAACTAATTTCTACCACAAACTCATCTTTCACTCTAAAAGATAATAGAACTTAAAAAAATTATTCTATTTATCCTATTCGTATAGGGTTAAAAAAACGAATTTATAATTCATCTACTAGATCTTTTAAAAAAACTACATTATTTAATCTCAGACATCACGTGGGTCAGTTGTAGGTGATACACCCTTGTCGCCCTTTAGTTGTGGGTTCAAGTCTTGCGGCCTTGCCGGATGCGACGGGTTGTCTCCCGACCTCCGGGTTGTTTTTTATGGCAATCCAAAATATTCCAAACTAGAACTATCCAAAATACTTCAGTACGAAATTTATAAGGATGGTAAACACAATAATGATCCTTTTTTCCGCGTAATAACATGTGAACATCTTCATCATGTATTCTTTTAAGACACTACAACATCCTGAATTACCATAAAACCTTATTGATTACATTCCTGATCCCTTATTCCTTAAAGAATAATATATATACTCCTTCAATCCAAAAATGTTTTAAACCCCAACAATGATTGAATATAAAATTCATTAATCAGTTTCAATATTGTCAAGAATATCCAATATAATTTATCCAAATCAATCATGTATTATTTCAAAATCACTACCTCAGTATCAGAACTATATTATGGTTTATCATTCTCTCAACCATATATTTTCCAAAAATTTATCCTGCTATTGATTCACTTTTCTTTTTTCCACACAATCTCAAGTCCTTAATGAAATAGTACTGCAGTACAATCCTTATATACTCCATAATTATTATAACAAGTAAATTGTTGATACAACAATCAAATGACATAATCAACATAAGTACTCTAATCATTCCTCTTCATCTGTGGTAGTATCATAACATGATTATTATCTAATAGCATCATTTGCGGCATAGTCTGATGACTGGGACATAGGTTTGCGTAGTGTCGAAACTCCTTGCAAATGAAGCATTGTACATTTGAAACCACTTTCTTACCCTTGTAGTCACGTACCTTGTTCCCTTTTCCTCCACACTTATAACAAACTCTCATTCCTTTCAGGAAAGTTTCAGGGTGTTTCTTCCCACAGTTATCACATATGGGGAAATTATTCTTTTCCCTCTTCCCTTTATCCATCTTTCTCTCTTCCATCCTTTTCTTCTCTTGCTTCCCTTCAAAGCCATAGGACTCAGTAAACTCTTTAGTTATCTTATCCACACATGATATTATTTCTTCATATGATGATAATACGTGGGAGACTATTTCTCTTCTAAATGATGTCTTAATACCATGAAATATACGATCCTTCTTACTATTTGGATCATAAGTATTACTGGAGTTCACATTCCTTCTACTGGGCACTATTTCTATACAATAGCATTACATATATCAGTTTATGAATTGCAATAAATAATTCATAATGAAAATTGAACAGTTTATGGATATAATCCATAATCATAAAAAAAATGTTTCCTTTGAGTAAGTATATACTCATGAGCCCTTCATAATGGTTTATAAATAAAATGAGAATTATCCTAAGAATATCCCCCGGGAGTGTCGTAACCAAGAGTGCAGCAACGCCCGTTGTCGTGCACCAGTTCCCATTCGAGTCTAGCTCAAAGCGGTGTTTTCGGGTTTTACCCCTAGGTACATCTGTGCCAGATCCGCCTCTACTTGCTCGTATCCAGACATGGATGTATTGCTCAGAAAACTCACAAAATCTCTACAATACCAAAATTATAGGAAGTTCTTCTATACTAATCATCAAAGTTCATCTTAGGTCTACATGCTCTAATCAGAGTTTATCTAAATCTAGCTTCCAAGGTTTGTACTAAACTTCCTCTGATACCAACTGTAACGCCCTGACCCCAGTGACCCAGAGTCGGTGCATTATTTTAATACATTGGCATGATTACAAGGAACCAAGTCCCGAAGAACCGATAAGTTTAGAAGTCTTGGAAAATAGATTACATACATGAATGTTACATTACACTTCATAACATACAAAACAAAATAAATAATCCTTTATGAATGTCATTATTCCCTTGTCTTAACCCTGCATATCAATCACATTACACTTCTTGGAATCCTGGGAAAAATAAAACATATAAAGGGGTGAGCTCAAATGCTCAGTAAGGGTAAGGAATACAATGGAAACTTTCAAAAATAAGAATAAACATTTAAGGAAATGTATAAAACTAAAAAAAATCCTTTTAAACTTGAACTTCAGTATAATATGGCAGAAATAAAATGAAATAATGACATTTACTTATTCACATGGATATTCTACTAATCTAATAATCACATGTAATATCACTAACCACTTTCATAATGATGGAATGCATGATGCCGAACTTTAATTTCTGTGTCGAGGTCTCATGCCAAGACCTAAGGGATAACTGTAACCGGAACCCAACCCGGAGAGCCTCTCTAACCAGACTCCATCTCGGAGTGCCTCTAATAACCGGACACCAACCTGGAGTGCCTCTAATAACCGGACACCAACCCGGAGTTCCTCTAATAACCGGAAACCAACCCGGAGTGCCTCTATTAACTGGACACCATCCCGGAGTGCCTCTAATAACCGGACACCAACCCGGAGGGCTTACTTTTACCGGTCCCCAACCCGGAACATACTAGGCCAACACATTCATCTTATGAAGAGGATGGAATATAACATAAACATTCTTATTAAAACTAACATACAAAATGTCAAAACTTTAATCATAAACCATTAATGGCATAAAAATAACTCATCCATAGTCAAAAATATCACAAAACCTTAAATACAATATGGATAATTTGTATCATAATAAATCAACTTGGAATGAGTTTAAAATTTATCATAGGATGTTGACATAGATGAAATCAATACTATTTGAGAGAAATATCTTTTTTTAATAATTTAAAAGTCGCATAATTATAGAGAAAACCTTTATTTTGAAAATATATTTATAAGATTGTGAAGGAAGATTCAAAGGTGTAACAACGGCGGAGAATAACTGCACCCGCCGTATATGTTAAAAAAATACATTCTTACCCTAATTTTGTCAAAAGGTTAAAAAACCAAGTTTGGAAAACGACGGAAAGATTCCTTTATAAACACTTTATAAAATGTCAAACAAGGGTATACATGTCTTTAAACCATATTCTTGTAAATATTAAAAATGTTTTGAAATACATTTATAAGAAACATGGATGTGGATGATAATGAGATCCCAGTAGATTATTACGTATATACAACCTCGGATAATGAAGAGATTGTGAAATAAACCCTTACCAATTTGGTAACTTACGAAACCTACAACCCATGAAAGAGGTATCATACAATGAATATTTAAATACATATAAATTAAAGTGTATTAAACAAAGAATATAATTATGTGTAGTACATACACCACACAAAAAGTAATGGTGGCAATATGGCATGAATCTCACGAGAATAAGGAGTGAGATGAAAACCCCTTACCTTGCACTTTACTTTAGTCGAGGGTACGTTTAACCTCCTGTACGAAGATCGTAGTATGTTATTAAATTATACCAGAACCATATTAATATTTATGATATCATAAATGATTCATTTATGACGTTGTATTACCCATTTAATAATAATTTCCATCTTAAGTTAACATTTCAGGTAATAATCACTTTCTTTATCGTACGTGTTTTAACTTGTCACTCTTGGTTGTATCACTTAGATCATGATTTAAATACTTCCAGAATATAAAACATTATAAATATATCAAATATATTTAGAATATAAATATGTATAATAGACATATATATGAAATGGAAAACACCGTTTATGGAGACGGTAGTCTGTATGTATGCATAAACGTTGTTTCTGTTTTCATATAGTATTGAACGGAAGTAAGTGAATAAGATATATGTCAGTACATAAATACTTATATATATATATATCTCCATTAGAATTATTATGTCATATATTACATACGTATTAGTAATATATATTTTATAATCGTCGATGAATGGTGAACTTGGAAATGAATCTCATCACGTCGTGGAGACGGTAATCCGTATGTACGCATGAGCAAAAATATCATTCTTTTGATATTAAAATAATATATAATTTGATGGTATATCATATATATAGAATAATTATCATGTTATATTTATTATTTACATGAATTAAAAATCATTATTATATCCATCCAAATAATAATATATTGAATAACAATTACACCACGACTTGGAGACGGTAAGCCGTACGTACGCACGTATGGTGACATGTCATTCAAAGGATGGATAGAATACTGAATATGGTTGTAACATATTTATAATAATATTACAGTATGTAGGAGATAATGGATTTATTATTTTAGAATGGTAATAACAAAGAAAGAAGTTTAAGAAGAAAGGAACTTGAAAATGGGTGGTGAAATTATTACCCCTTCTTCGGGTTATTTCTTTTGATTTGATCAAAAGGACTCCTTATAATGGCTTTTTGACTAAAGGAATTCCTCTAGGATGAAGTGATGGAAGTTGATAGAGTATTTGGGAAGAGGTTGTCCGAACCAAAAGGCTTTTAATGTGTGAGTTAATGTGAAGGAGGAGTGCCCTTTTATAAGAGGGGTGAGGGGCACCTTTGGAAAAGCTAGAAATATTAATTTATAATAAATTCATATTCGGTTTATAATGGATCAAAAGTTGATTATTTAAATTTTAAGGTGGGGATAGGTCGCAAACCACTCAACCAATAGAATTTATATATGTTTGGGTCATTATAGTAACTTTATTTTTAAGTATTAACTCTTAGTTAATTAGTTTCACTTTTACAATGTCTCTTTGTATTTTTATATTATATGGTTATTAAACTTACTATATACATCCAAGAGACCCCCAAGTGGTACATTAAGGATACACCTATCTTGATATATGTCTCTTGGCCGAACCTTAGATTTTTAAGAATTTAATATCAATTAATAATATACTATATGTTTTAAAAACTCTTTTATGTCAATTTTGACACTATTCAAAAATTGATTTTTTTAAAAATCATAACAGAATTATTACTTTTAAAAAAGTTACTTAAATAATTCCTAACATGTCATATTAACTTATAAAATTATTTTAATTCATAAAAAGTCTCAAATTATATTTATTTGGGTATCTACAATATCAATCATTTTAATTGTTTACTATTATGATAATTACTGCATCACCATTGTGTCATATATAAATTAAATTATTTAATGTCTAACAATTATAAATAAACTACCATTATGTAGGAAATCTTTTTAGATTTATAATTAATATTTATAGTCTAAAATACAACATATCTTACCCTAAGTAAAAATTGTGTTTCTAAAAGATATATGTTTATGTCATTTTGTACTTATTTTAACTTAATTAAAATAAATTGTCCCTATCACCTACAAGTGGCTCCATGGGGTCCCAAAATCGACACAAAGATGACCATGGTCGGAACTGTATCCACCAATAATGTTAGGACACGTTTTAGGGTAATTTAGTATTATTATAATATTATTTTTTAACCCTTATTTACCGGATTTACCTTTAACCATGGTAAATAAAATATTTACCGCAGTAATTATTCAAAATGTCTAAAAATAAAAGTTACCTATTTACACAATATGATCATCCGGATTCCAAATATGGAATCCATTTTTCCAAATTCAAAACACATAACTGGCAGAAATTAATTTAAAATTAATTCTCGTTGTTAAAACAAAAAACGTGTTTTTAAGAGATAATAACTATCAAAAGATTGACACTTGTTTATGTCCAGTTTAACTGTAAAATTTTTTACAATTACCAAAATTATATTAAATGGTAAAAATATATTATAAATATACTTTAAAACCACTCAAATTCATAATTTATCAATATAAATTATTTCGATTAAAACAGTTGTTTTTCATTAAAATTTAGTAATTTCACTATTCATCAAAATATAAGTGTTATCCGAAAAGTTCCAAAATTTCACCCTAGGATAAATTCAATATTATGAATCCAAAAATGAAGTCCATTTTGAAATAAAAAATATATATAATTTCAAAAAGTAGGTATTACTATTCATAACGGCTAGTTTGATTGGTTGTAGTGTGTGTTAGAACTCGAAGTTGCGTACAACACACGCTACTCTATTATTCAAAGGAAAGCGTACCGTGGAAGCTTGGGATGTTTCATTTTAAATTTTTGATGTCCCCATTTAGTCAAAAAGTTTAAAATATTGTATTTAAAAAGGGTTCACTATTAAAAGTTGGTAAAAGTGCAATACTGAAAATGAATTTGTTCTTACATTATGTCTAAGAAACTCATAATATGGATTCTAAAATTATAAGGATTATATAAAGTTTAAAATTTAGTTAATACTATTAATAACCTCTTTTGAATGGATTTTTTGGTAAGTCAAGGTGTGTTGAACTCGGTGTTGCGTGTAGTGCAATTTATTGAATTATTTTGAAAAAATAACACACTATGAAATCATGGGGTGTTACAATTGGTGTCAAGAAATGACACCCTTATAACATTGAGATGAAATTAAAACGAGGTTCAAAGTCATGGGTCAACTGCCAAAATTCCTCGATCAATCATGATGGAGGCTCTAAAAGGGGGATTGTGATGAGGAGCGGCGCGCGCGGGCTGGCGCGCTGCGCAACTCACCGCGGATCGAACACACCGTGAAGCTCACTATGGATTGTATGTGACGTGATGCACCCGGGGTACTCGACTATAAATAGGGGAGCTGAACTCTCTCTTGTCCTTTATCTTCTTCACATTTTTGGCTTGTTGTGCTCTCAATTCTCGAAGCTCCGCATACTCTGTGATTTCTCTCTGTGAATCGGGCCTTCTGCTTTGCAGCGCACAGCTAGTATTTGACTTCACATCGTTGCGCTCCACGAACTGCATCTAATGGCCATGGAAGACCATCTCAAACCACCATCATGGCCAAGCTCTATGAACTTTCTCCGCGAAAGAGATTCACGAACCATACAAAAAGAACGCCCAAACATAAAAACTGAATGGGTCATCAAGAGGCTGTCAGGGGGTCCATGCGAACACTGCCCGAAGGTATGAGATGGAGAATAGATTGGATCTGGGGGAGTTGATACAGATCCACTCTAACCAAAATTTTCTAATGGAGCTACTTTCGGAAAGCTAGAGGAACTATCTGTTGTGTAAGAGGTTGTCGTTGTGCAGTTTTGGGTTGAAGGACGATGTATGCATCCCTGATGCAAGTAAGGACGAACCAGCTTACTGTTTTAGGAGAACCTCTTGGAAACTCCGGCGGTTCAAGGAGGATGAGGGCCACGCCTGAGAGAACATCACACCTATTTTTGTTGATCTCCTATACAGTCATCTGAAAAATGTTGATGGGATGGAATTGCAGCTGGAGACATCCCCCGCATTGTACCAGATAATCTTAAAGGCGGTCCTAAGGAACCTGGGGAAGGGATGGCCTGATGAGTGATATCTAAGCCACAACGGAAACATTACAGATGACTAGAACTGGGCCTACAGGGTAGGTGCCTCGTGTGAAGATTTCGGGGTACAAATGAAGAGAGTGTTATGAATGAGGCAGATTGGGCCACCCAATTTCATATCTACCAACCGAAGAAGCTGATTCTAGAGTATTTTAGAAGGTGGCCATCGAGGACCAATACCTTCCTCTTACACTACAGAATGGTTGGCATCAGTTTATGGGATATGCACTGGATCTCAGGATGTCAACAGGAAATTACTCGGCCCGTCTGATTTGTGGAAAAAAATAAATCATCTCAGGATGTACATTCTAGGAATTGACCCTGCCAGGGCTGGCGTTGCAGATTCCCTGGTGGAGGTGGAGTGATACATGACCAATTTGGATGATTTTTTCAACTCCCGAGGTGCCCTGCATACAATGACAGACTAGGTGATGGTGTTTTTGGATTTAACGACCCCCCCTCGCAGTTATCGGTTCCTGAACTGATAGAGTGCTTTCCTCTACCGGAAGAATCAGACGAGTCCTCTTGGGGGGAGGAGGCCAGTTGGGGGAGCCCATTTTTGGAGGGAGAAGATGGTGATCAAGGCTCAGATCTTGAGGAATTTTCAAAGGCCCTTGAGGTATCATCCTATGACCCTTCTTCAGGGTCTATTTCCATGTCATTTTGAATTCCTTACCATTATTTGAACTGTGTGGGGGAACCTCATACACCGAACCCACTCCCTCCCTACAACAAATGAAGATTCAGGGCCTTTGGGATCTATGCCCACTGCTATCGCGATTAGTGCTCCTGGCGGGTCCAGGGAACCCAAGATGGATTCCATGGAGCTTTCACACTTCCCTATAATATACGAAGGGCAGTGCCTCAGGGTCCCCACACCATCATTCTAGGAACAAGACCGAGAGTTTGACCCCTATAAGTTTCATTCGTTCTATTCATGACTGGCACTCATTGTACAGACTAACTACATATGTTCTCCTCAAACTATGCATTGTTTTTTAGATGGTGTGGGCCGCCATGACTTGTTTGGTTGGGACTTCTAGCGGGGCCTTTCTGAGAGGAATGCTGGAGATTGTAGAGATGGAGATCCAAATCGACTAAGCAGTAGTGTTATTGATCACTTGTGGGATCAATAGTGGGGATGATGCCGAGATCTTTGAGTTTGGATATGATGATGAGGATCGATCAGATAGCCCAAGACCCATCATACCCAACCGAACACAAGATGTGGACCCTACTGATGAGTTCCAGGGGGCTTTTCCTATGTATGATCCTGCCAACTACACTGACTAGGATGAGATGACCTCTAATGGAGAGGAAAGAAAAATTTTATATCGCTGACCATGAAAGATGATCAATTTCTTCATTGATGACACCCCCCAAGTGCAATGTCTAGATGAGATGGATAGAAATCATTTGCAGCTACGTGAATTTTGTTCTGGGGGATTGGATGCCCTACATCCCCACATGCTTATCCGGGATCTTAAGACGGAGAAGATTTTGGTGTATGACCGTGGTCGCAGTGTGGGTTGGCAGCGGAGGAAAGAGGTGAACATCATGAGGGCCCGGGAGGCTGAAAATGAGGTTCAGTGGATACAGGTCTAGGCGGATGGGCACTCAACCTCTCTCAATTTGTAATCAAATCTAATATTTCGATTGAAGGCCCAACTAGTAGAGGCCGAAGAGAGTATGATTCAAGGTGTTGCAGAAATTACTAACATCCAGACTGATGTAGAGTGGGTCTGGATTTTGGGGGACGAATTGCTCCCCAACACTGCTGAGGAAGAGAAGGATCTTAACAGGAGACAAAAAATCCTATATTACACATGCCAGAGGGTGGAAGTGCTTCAACGCTCTTTTGAGGGGGTTAACCCATCCATGGGGGCGATCAACCCTCGGGTATTGGAATGATTACAAACCATCAAACATAAATTCCTTCTTTGATTGTTTTATTCTAGAAGCATGCATGAGTTATGTTATTTTCATTGGTTTAATACATTTCAATTAAATTCATAGAGCGTCCAGCGATCAATCCCTAAGATCACATGGGTCAGGACCGATGTGAGAAACAAGGGATGACAACCTTATGGTTCAACCTAAATGTATGAGTGAAAACCAAGCTTCGGGCATCCAGGGGTTTTGAACAACCAATCCATATTTCCAAGAAGAAATGTAGAGTCCTGGTTAGGGGATGAGGACCTCAAAATAGTCAAAACATTGAATTCCTAGTGTGCACTAGTGCACGAGAAAGGTAATTCTAGGGGTGTTGGAATTGGCTTGAACATTGGTGAGTAGGATATGTGATTCACGATACCCAAAATTCATAACACTATAGTATGGTGTGAAAATGAAGAATAATTGTTGACTATTATTGAAACATAGTATCACTATAGCATTTTCCTGAAATGTGGATAACAAATGAGTGCTTACCACTGACCCTGTTCGAAGCACAGTGCCTGACTCGAAATGTCATCCATTTGTCTTCCAGAACGTTGGCCCAGGACAGTAGGTACGCCATAGGCCGGACATCCATACTATTAGGGGGTTCCTTAAGATGTGAAAAATGAAAATGGTCCAAATGAACAGTATGAAAAGTATGGATTTGGAGTGATTGGTTGTTAGAATGGAGTCTAACACTCTTGAAATCATGTCACTATGATAAAGGAAAATTAGGTGGGAATATTCATCTGATCATGGATCAAACATACTTCCGAGAAGGACCTTGTTGGAAAGGGATCGAGTGCATCCCATGAATAACATGGGGCATCCTGAACTTGATTAGGGTAGAATCTCAGTTTAGGGTCATGCGCTGAGGACATGTGGGCTTGTGCTATTTAACCTCATACAATACGATGAAGGTTGAAATGGGAATTCCAAGGAAGGGAGTACGTTGTACGGTAGCTATTAACCTGATGTGAATGGCAGAAAAAGGAGACTACACCACACTGCATATCCCTAGAGGAAGTTCTTTTTGTCAAGGGACCAAAAGTGAAAATTATGTTGGGCCCGAAGAAAAGGGATCATACATTCCTATGTACCCCATTATGATTAGAATCAAGCCAAATGTAGTTCCGTGGGCATAGTTTAATGTCATGCGGGATGAATAAATGCATGCACCACATGGAAGTGCCAATACACGTCCTATCAAAATTACTAATCCCATGTGAGTCATGCTCGATGTGGGAAACAAGAAAAAGTGATGGGAATTTTCTGACACATGAAGTAACATGTTTGTGGCGATGGGATGCTAGTTGAATGACGTCCCAATGATGAGGACCTTCCTATATAATACACATAGATTCATGGAGGAGTAATGTCGAGTATGTTGGAATTACAAATGTACATAAGGAAGTGGAAATATGTGAATCATGATGCCCAAGATCTGGACCACAATGTGGGTGGCGTGGCGGTAGGGGATAACTATTTACCATGTTTGAAACACATTATCCATTCTACATTATCCTGGAATGGGGATAGACAAATGAAGGTCGACCATTGACCATGTTCAAAACACAGGACCTGTCACAATTGTCGTCTGAGGTCCTCCGGGACATTGGACCAAGATGGTAGGAATGCTAGTGTGTCATGAGACCAGGTTGTAAAGGGGGTCCTTTCAGACATGGAAGATTATGGGGATATAAATGACGGGATCACAAAGCATGGACATGGAATAAGGGAATTCCCCTGTGAAAATTCCACACATCGGGCACTGTTGCAAGGAATATGAGTATGACCACAAGACATATCAGATAGAGGGTGTCAGGTCCCCCTCCATGGACAAGGTTCCTGAAGTTTCACGTCTCCCAAATTAACAATCAAAGTATGTGACAGTAATGGTAGACTGAATTAATGGACTGGGGACAAGATATCGAAGTAGAAAACCCAATGCACGGTTCCTATAGATAGATCTTTGATTAGGGTTATAGATCTTAAAAAAGGGTGGGAAGAGACATGGGAAGGACATGGTGAGGCTTTTACAAAAACCCGATGTGAATGAGGACCCATGTGGTACTCTATACACCACATGTTCCCAAGATAGTAGGGCCAAAGGGCCAAAAGAGAGGACATGATTTTAGATTCCAGGGGCTAGACTGGGAGACAATGTGTATGGGCATGTCTATGTATCCCATAAGGATGGGAATATGGACATATTTAGATCAATAGGATGTCTTGCAGTTTAACATCTTGTGACGAGGACATTGAGGGATATCTTATTTTAAGGTCATAGAGAATGGACCATGGAGATGTGGGAATCTTCCAAATTATAGAAAACCTCAACTGAATGCCTAATCCCATGTGAGCTACGATCGAAGTGGGAAACAAGGGCGGAGAAGATCGTTGTAACACCTGGAATACACGCAGAGGGGAAATCGGTGTGGGGCCCCGAATGACACCTCACAATGGATTGTCCTTCAAATGTGCAAATACACACTTTGGGATAGTACCAAGAGTATAAAAATTCCACATGGACATAATGGAGTGGAAAATGATGTGAATCATTCAACCAATATTTTGGGCATGATGGGGTTGGTATGACGGTGGAGGATAACTATTGAACATGTTTGAAACACAACATCCATATCATGTGACCTGAAATGGGAGAAAAAATTAGTGTCTGCCACTGAAAATATTCAAAATTTGGGACTTGTATCAATTTTCCATTCAAGATTCTCAAGGACGTTGGCTTGAGATGATAGGAGAGCCCTCAGGTTGATTATCTGTACCATTCGGGGGCCCAATATGATGTGAAAGGTGATAAAAACTCATAAATGGGGATCATGAAGCCTAAGGATGGGCAATAACATGTCCATGCAGGATTCAACACCTTAGGTGCTGAACTAGAGTGCTCCGGGGACATTGTTAAACTGCTGGAGAGGGTCAGGGGGCTCAGCTTAAGAGCATCCGACAAGAAAAGATGAGTGTAGAATAGGGGGATGAAGTGATCTTAAGAGGAAGGGGTATGTGAAATGGTTGTTATAAGCCTGATGTGAATGAGTACTTAAGCCCTTACAAAACCACGTACCCTCCCATCTGGAGGACTTAGGCCAGGGGATATGAAGATAAGAAGGTTTCAAAGAAACATGGCTAGACCTGAAGATAAAATGTTTGGGCGGTCCTACGAACCCCATGGAAAGGGGAATCAAGATAAATGTAGTTCTTGGGATGGCACAATAAGATACCAGTACCAGAGATAATAAGTTTATGCGGGTCTGGACCATGCACCCAACAAAGAGGCATTTGAATGATCTTGTTTGTCTTTTAGGATGAATGAGTGTTGTTGTTTTTTGTAAAGCGATGGACCTAAGAGAGAATGTATAGGAATCACCACATGAATCAATCTATGGGAATGAATTAAAAAATGGTATGGTGTGTCACTAATACCAAACATGATGTCTCCTTGAATGAGGATACCAACATACAGTTCCATTTTTTATCGTGCAGCCATGACGATAATATCATAGTTTAGGGTCATGTGATGGGACCATACATGCACTTTAACATCATGTTGTATAGACGCTACAGTTTAGTGTCTTGCGGGACTAGGTGGCATAGTTTGAAGTAAGATGGCTCAGACATAAATAAAGTTTGCATGACATGATAAAGCATACACAATGTGAAGGAGGACATAATCCCATATAACACCATCATAACTCCAAGGAAGAAACCTTGGGCCGAGGGGGCCAAAAAAATGTTAGGGAATGTGGGGAGGAGATAGGAGGGACTGGCTCCTTGAAAGGGGTGTACATGATGCGACAATTGTAAAACTGGTTTGAATGAAGGCATAATCCCACACATGCCACATCTTGTGGTCCTATGAGAGCTGGGTCCTAGAAGGAAGAACACAATAGCTAAATAAGTGGAACTCAAGCTAGACCCAAAGAAGAAATGTCTAGGCATTCCTAAGTATCCCATTGGAATGGGAATAATGATCTAAATAGTTTTAAAAAATATCTTAGTTTATGGTCTTAGTGCCCGGACTAAGGAGAGGAGGAATCCGTCCCAGTAGGCACAGACCTCAATCCAATTTCTAATCCCACATGAGTTAAACTCAGTGTGGGATACAAGGGAAGAAGAGGTTTTTTTCAATACCTATAACACACGCCAAAAGGAAGTCTGTGCGGATCCCTTAATGATGAATTACCGTATATTTGTCCATGTAACATGCAAATGTGCACTATGGGATAGTGCTAGGAGTGTCGAAATTCTATTTGGACATGATGGGGTGGAAAATAATGTTAATCATGTAACCAAAATGCAAGTCTTTAAGGGGTTGTCAAGAAAATGGAGGATAACTATTGACCGTGTTTGAAACACAGCATCCATATCATGTTGCCTAAAATAGGAACAACAACTGAGCATTGACCACTGACTATATTCTCAACATGGTACTGGTATTGATTTTTTTTCTGAAACCCATGAAAACGTTGGGCCGTAATTGGTGGAGATCCCTTAGTCCTAGAATCTATACCATTTGGGGTTTCCATCAGATAAGAAATATAATGGAAGACTAAATGAAGGGGGACACAAAACCTGAAAATATGGGGTGAAATCATGTCTAGGTAGAATCTGACACTCCAGGTTCTAGACCAGTGTACTCATGGGCCAATTGGTGAATCACTGAAGAGGGATGAGGGATCCCACTTAAGGGCCGCCGACTCAAAGAGATGAGAGAAGGGAAATAGAGCGATGACCGCTCAGTAGAGGTAAGTATGTGGAGTGGTTATTATAAACCTGAAATCCCATGACACACCATATAACCCACATCCGGAAGAATGCAGGCCAAGGGGCCAAAATGATACGGTGGGTTCTAGGAGATGGGGCTGGGCCTATGGATGAAATGTCTGGGCGGTCCTATGTATCCCATGAGGATGGGAATCAAGCTAAATGTAGTTCTGGAAGAGCCATGAAGTTTAATGTCCTATATTAAGGACGTAGATAGAGGAAATGTATCTCATCTAGGGATGTGTATGGCAGAACATGTAACCCAACATGAAAGAGGGAAAAATCCTACACCACACTAGACAACCCTAAGTGAGAACATGGTCCCTGGGCCCGAAAAGGCCATGGGGCCTGAGGTTGGGTCAGGAATAGAATGTCAAATCCAACTTACAGTTTAACATCTTGTAGTGAGGGAATAGGTGATCTTAGTTTAGGGTCATAGTGCTCAGACCGCATATGCATAGTTTAATGTCATATGCGTGGGACAGAGAGGGTGAATCATCATGCCACTGGAAGACCACAAAGAAGAAATGATGATAGAGGACAACTGTTGAGCATGTTTGCCACACAGAATCCGCCATTGTGTGATAGGATTTCTGGGAAAACAATTGAGCATCAACCATTGACCATATTCACAACATGGGACTTGTATCAATTATCCACCTGCAATCCTCAAGGAATTTTTCACGTAATGGTATGATATCCCTTGGGTTGAGAGTCCATGCCATCCAGGGGTCCTCTTGGATATAGGATGTGATGGAAGCCCAAATTATGGGACTCCCGAAGCATGGTGGGGCCTATTATCACGTGATAGATGATAAATGAAGGGACAGATGTCTTAAGGGGATATGTGTGGTGTGGCAACATAGCCCGACATGAATGAGGACATGAGTCTCTACCCCACCGCACAATACTCAATGAGAACATGGGCTAGGGGGCCGAATGGGTAGACAAACTAGAGGCTGGGCATCCCAACCAACTGTAGCCATATGATCTCTCATGTGGGTATGGCCTTAATAGCTCATAAGCCCACATGATCAATTCTTAGTTTGGGAAACAAAGAGTAGGACTAGGCTCTCCCAATCACATAAGGGCCTAACAGCTAGAATTACACCCCAACTCAATTCAAACTGAGGATTGGAGAGACGATGGGGAAGAATAAACACTAAATTCCTTGTTTTGGACAAATGGGGGTGGTGAAAAAAAATGATGTTTGTTGACCTATTTTGAAACACGACATCTATATCATGTGACCTGTGATGGGAACAACAACAGAGCACTGACCACTGACTTTATTTGCAATGCAGGTCTTATATTAATTTTCCATTCGAAATCCTCACAAGCGTTGGACCGAATTGATAGGAGATCCTATAGGCTATGTATCAATATCATTAGGGGGACCTTTTGGATGTGAAAGTTAATGGAAACCCCAAAATTGAAGGGATGTATAGAGAATTAATATTCCTGTGTGGGACAATACTCAAGGGGAAATCTCAGTATTTGTGGCTTGGCCTTCGTATGAAATGTACGAGCGGCCATACATATCCCATGAGGATAGGAATCAACCCACATGTAGTTCTGAATGGGCCATGTAGTTTAGTGTCATGCAGTAAGGATGTGGGAGGATTAAAAGAAATATGGAGGGAACCTGGAGCAATCACCGTAACCCTGAAATGGGTGGGGCCAAAGAATCTTACACAATGCCATGTGAGATTATCCAGAAGAACTATGCCTAGGGGGGCATTGTCAAAGAGGAAACTACGGTCTGGACTCAATATGAGGAGTCTGAGCGTTCCTACGTATCCCATGAGGATGTGAATCAATCCATATGTAGTTATTGAAATGGAGTTTAACATCTTGTAGGATGACACACAGTTTAATGTCAGGTAGGGCCATACAGTTTATGGTTATGTAGGACCATAATGAAGTTTAGGGTCATGCAGGACCATCATGTAGTTTGGGGTCCTGCAGAACTGTACAATTTAAGTTCGTGCAACACCGTAATTCATTTTAGAGTCATGCAGGATCATTACACAGTTTGGGGTTGTGCAAGAGCATACAGTTGAAGGTTGTGAACGACCGTAATGTAGTTTAGGGTCATGCGAGACCATCACGCAGTTTGGGGTGGTGTAGTACCATATAATTTAATGTCATTCAGGACCATGGAGACTCAAGAAAATTATTTTTTGAGGAACATGGAATTGGAGGGAGTATTTATACACTCACCATCCATTGTAAATAGTGAGTATGAGCCATTGGAGTAAACCTTGTGAATGATGTAAGGTCCTTCCCATATGGGCTCCAACATGGGTGGATTCCTTCTTGGTATCATTGGTGCCTTCAGGGACAATACCAAGACACCTGTAAAGAAATAACCAAGGCAATCATTCTTGTTGAAAGCTCTTGATAACTTGTTCTGATGCCTTTTCAGATTGTGTAGGGCACGGAGCTTGTTCTCATCGAGCGCTTCCAACTCATCCATATGGAGTTCAGCTACATTATCTGGTGCTTTATAATCATAGAAGAATTTGTGAAATGAGGGAAATTAGATCTCGTTTGGTAAAATATCCTCCATTACGTACCCAAGGGTATATGGGGTCACCTGGGTTGAATTGCGAGTCATCGTTTGATAATCCCAAAGGGAAATGGGGTGCTTGTCCGGTCAACTCTTCCTATCATGACCAACCATTTTTTGTACATTTTATGAGAGGTTCTTGTTGAATTCCTCGATCTATCCATTTTCTTTCACATGATAGAAAGAGGTGTGGTTAGAACGAATGTTGTACTGAGCGTACAATTTCATCAGTTTAGCAGCTCGGAAGTTCGTACCATTATTAGTGAGGATGACGTGATGGACTCTGAATCAGTAAATGATGTTTGAGATCACAATATCAATAATGGAATGAGAATTTACCTACTTGAGTGGAACTACCTCTTCCCATTTGGAGATTAAATTTGTCGCAGTTAGGATGAACCTGCACTAGCGTGTTGTCGCCGGTAGATATGGTCCCACGACATCGATTACCCATGCTGCAAATGGCCATGAGTACTTGGTGGAGTGGAGAGGCTCTGGAATATGATGCATGAGGTTAGCATGAATCTGGTACACATGGAACCACTTGGAGAACAAGATGCAGTCATGGATCTTGGAGGGCCAAAAGTACCAAAATCATTGGATCTGGTGGATAGTTTCGGCCCGGTTTGATGGCCCTGTAGGAACCAGCATGAACCTCTTGCATGACTTGATAAATCTTGATTCCTTGAATGAAATAGAAAAAACCCCATCAAACCCATGATTTTAGAGGATCTTCTTATGGATAGAGATGTCCTGGAGGATAAACTACAATGTGCGGCATCAGATTCGATTTCGCTAGTACAGATCAGCATGGAGGTAACCATTTGGGAGATACTTGAGAAAGGGGGATCTCCATTTGGTAATAACTTCAATCACTACATCCAGGGGACCTGGGGGTCCTAACGTGGAGGCTCCGGTTTTTAGATGGCATACCTGAAGGTCATCGTCATCACCTGGGGTGATAGGAGCAATGCCACTCCGATGTGCAATGTGGATAATCATATCATCCAGCTCGGGCTCTGCAAGTGAGGCTGCTAGGCTGGCCAGGGCATCATCTTGACCATTCTGTGATCTATGGACATGAGTAACTTCAAGCCTAGATGGGAACTAAGCCATTAGTTGGATAGTGTGCTCCCACAATGGTACACACTCTAGTTTTTGGACAACGTAGTCAACATTGATCTACTTGATGACTAGTTATGAATCCCCTTCCACATGAAAATGGGGCACATCAATCTCGAGGGCCTGCTCGAGGCCAGTGACATGATACTAGTACTTTTCCTCATTATTGGTGCAGACATATGGAAATAGGAATGAATAAGGCATAATGGATTTCACAGGGGTAATGAAGATGATACCCATGCATATCCGGTTGAGTTCGAGATCATTGAACCTTATACCAGTGGGGCTCTGGGAAGAACCATCAAAGTGTATCTTCCAGCACATTATGGCTTGGTCTACCAAGAGGATCACTTCATAAGGAAAATCATGGTTGAGGGACTGGTCTACAGGAGTTTGGTGGGTGGCGAGGAAGTCTTCCAATGATTTCCCTTTAATAGGCTTCTGAGGGAAAAACCTGATATTGAACTGTAGGAGGATTACTACCCACCGAGCTAGTCATCTTTTCAGCATGGGGCAGTTCATGAAGTAAATTAGTGGGTATACTCAGGACACTAGCTGTACATCATGGTTGTTCAAGAAATGCCGCATCTTTTGTACTACAAATACGATCACGAGGTAGCTCTTCTCGATAGGGGAGTATCAGGTCTCTATATTGAAGAGCGTGGAACTGAGGTATTGAAGGCTATTCTGTGTTCCCTCATTGTTCTTCTTGGTGATAAGGGAACCGAGAGATCCCTATAGGGTAGTCACATAAAGGAACAATGGCTTTTTGGAGATGGGTGGTATTAAGACCATAGGCTGGAGCTGATACTACATGATTTACTCTAAAGCAGTTTGACACTCTTCTTCCCATTCATAGAGTGTGTATTTTCTTGAGCCCATAAAATGGATTACACTTGTCGTCCAAATTCGTGATGAATCGGAATATGTTTGATATGTGGCCTAAGAATCATTGAAGCTCCCGAATGTTGCTCGGAGGAGACATATGGCTGATGGCCTTAATCTTCTCTTGGTCGATCTAAATTCTCCTATATCTGACAACGAAGATGAGAAACATTCCAGGGGTGACACTGAAGGCACACTTCAATGAGTTCATCTTCAGGTGATGGGAACAGAGGAAGTCAAACATTTTACCATGGTCATTGAGATGATCCTAATTCTCTCAAGATTTGAAAACCAGATTGTGCACATAGCATTCCACCAACTTTTCGAGGATTGGCTTAAATATGTGATGTAGAGCCCACAGATAGGTGGAACCTACATTCTTTAAACAGAATGGCCTGACAGGGAAACAGAAAGTACCTTGCAGTTCCCTGATGGCTATAGACTCCTCATCCTCAGTGGCCATTCTAGTCTAGTTATACTCAGAGTACCCATCCTTGAAATATAGGGCTTAGAACCATGTTGTATCTTCAGTTAACAATTATTTCACTGGAAGGGAAAAATCCTCCTTTGGACAGTAATGTTTGAGAACCCGAAAGTTGATATAGACTATGATATGTCCATTCTTATTCTTTATTGGAATAATGTTGGCCGACCATTTGCAGTATTGGACCTCCTTGATGAAATTGTACCTGATGATTTTATCATCTTCAACCTCTACCATGGAATTGTGAGAAGGGTGCATCATTCTGGGAGACTTCTTGAACCCGTGATGATTTGTTTGGAGACCGAGTTAGTGAACGTCTACTCAAGGATCTTTTCCTGAAATATGATCATAAATCTAATTTAATACTTCACAGTGTTGTTTTAGGAAGACTATGTAATGATGTTGCTCCTCGAGGGGCATAGTGGCATAGATCATTGTGGGTTTTGGGACTACCTCACTACTAAGGTTCACATGTACCAACTCGTCAACCGTAGTGGAGATTCCCTCCACAAATGTGGGGGGAGAATCCTCTAAATCCTATTCTTCACTTATGTAGGAGGAATACTCAACGGAAGGAGTCTCTTCTGAGTCGGCTGCTCCCAGTTGGAGGCTACTACCATCCTGAGAAGCATTGGACACTCCATCGGGGGACTCCTGTTATATCGTGACCTTAGCGATGAAGTCTATTGATTCAATCCCATCTGGTCTTCAGCCTTAGGGGCCACACTTGAAAATATTGAATCAATAGTGGCACGTCAGCTTGAGCTGGTTAATTAAATCCCAGAGGAAGAAGAAATTATAACGTATTGTCAATGCCATGGGGTAGACATACTGATATCTTATGGGAGTAGGAGGTTCCATGATAACCTTATCCTGATTTGTATAGGATTAAGAGGTGATTTTCCTACATCACTTAGACTTGGGAATATATTCCCCCCTCATCCCAGAAACAACGAATCATTGTCCTCTTTCCAGGATCATGGACTCCAATCGGTGTATTGGAATGATGTAGGCATCATCAAGATCTGTCGACGGGTCAGTCTCAACTGTGGCATGATCGACCTCATTAGTATGAATCTGCTAGTCCTTTCTCTTGTAGTAGACATCATCCAGTTAGAGGGCCTCACAAGAGGAAAATGGTGATTTTACACCTTGATGTATGCTCACTCTACCATTATGAGAGTACTTGTGTCACCGGTGATATGATGAGGGAACTACCGCATGTAGGTGGAGTCAGGGCCTTCCCATCAATGCATTGTAGTTGGTGTCCTGGGAGACTACCATAAATTCGTTTTTGGAAACTAGGCCACCAAACTGGGTCTTCAATAGGGTCTTTCCTATTGGTGTCTCTTCCATCCTATCATAAACTTGTATTATTAGGTCACATGGACTCAAATCATCTTCAGACAGTCCCAGATTTGACAATGTCCATGTTGGGATTAGGTTGATTCTATAGCCCATGTTGACAACACAACGACAAACCTCTACACCATAGAACTAGATAGTGATGTAAAGTGGGCGAGTGTTCCCTTGTATGAGAGATCCCTCACCATTCCCAAATAACAAGATAATTTATTTTCATTCAGCATTCTCGACCGCCTCAGTATTAATGGCTTATGCAGCTGCCACCTCCGTCTCAAACTGGTGGGGGCTTCTTTAAGCTTCAGAGAGGTCCTCACACATATATGACTAAAAGAGAAGGGATTAGAGGATGGAGAGTCATAGTGGAATGATGGAATGATGCTTATGAACATCATACTTCCATAAGAGACGTTAACTTCTGGTTACAAGATGAAACTCTATGACAGGAGGTATGGTGGGCCCTGCCAACTCAACCACTGGCTGAATGGTACTGGGAATATCTTGCTCCTCACTAGTCGAAACCTATGGAGTGACTTCCAGATGAGGTCCATATGACTGAGACCATCCTGGGTGAATGTGTGACTGGTCACGACTTGGTCTAGGTGTCTCTTCTTGATCCAACAACACGAACTGCTGTGAAGGCAGGCCTGATGTCACCCGATGTGATATCTGTGTGTGCTAAGCACTATGCAGAGTGAATTTCCTAGTTTCGGTATCATGAATTTCTTGGCTGGAAGTGCTGACAAAGGCACTCTGGTGGCCCACATAGACGCTGCTCCATCGATGCTGACGACGACTTGGGACATTGGGAGGATCCGCCTAGCAATCCTCATCGTCAGGAATCATGTAGAGATTTACCAACTCTACGGTATTAACTGAGGCATACCCATAACCATCACTCAATGAGTCATCCACTACTGGATGTATCCAGGGATAGATTTCCATCACTGGGGGCATGAAGTCACTGAGAGTATGGGATGACGATGGAATTGGCAGGGGATTTTGCTTTAGATAACGGCGTTCGTGTTTGTTCTTTTAGGAATAGGACGTCAGAGATGATGATGGAGAAGTTATAGCTACGACATCTGAAGGTTCTGGCTGACTCAAGCTTGCATAGATGATACCAATGTTAGGGGTGACTGTTTTATGTTCCATATAGTCATCATACATCTGGGACGTGCAACTGGAAACTTAATGCCACTCAACTTCTCTACCATTGCTACTGTCTAGCCTCATGAAGATTCATGACACCTATGCCGGAGCTGGACCTAAACAGACTATGTTTTTTTCTACCTGGTCTTGACACCAGTCATTGAACACATAGCACTACTTGTGAGTGTGCCCCAGGATCCAAGGATATGGGATGTATTTAGGGCGATTAGTGAGGTTTTCCTCTTCTGGACTTCTACACTCAGGAAAACGTAGAATCCATTACTCTGAGGCTCTACGAAAGTAACCAGGGAATTGTGCCTCATTGAATGAGTAGGTCCGGTTTCTCTTCTCCAGAAAGGGGGTCCTGGCGCCTGACCCTGACAAGGGAATGGACGAACCTTCCACAGAGGTGGAGCTTTGTTATCTGACCCTGGCGGTGGTGTATCATTTAACAGGGGCACCTTGCAATTTTGAGGTGGACGTTGTTGGGTCGGTCGATGTACCTAAGGTTGAGGGCCTCTGTGAGGCTATAGAGGCGGCTCCCCTAGTAAAAACTCTAGTCACATGGGTCCACTTATTTGGGAAACTGCGGCGAGCTCGGCTCTGGCAGACCTTCTCACCGGGATTGTAGGTGGAAACAGACGTGCAAGATTAAGGTACTGTATGGCTTCCTCTAAGTGCTGGGCCTTATCAGAGAAGTCTCAAAATACCCCAGGATAGTTCTGGGTGATCAGAGGGGGGCTAGTTCCATCTTGACAATCCCTACGCACATTGTCATAAATTGATCCTGAGTCAGCATCATGTCAAGGGAATACGTGCGTCCTTTCAACTGGGTGACAAAGTTAAAAACTTACACATCCTACCTCTGATTGCACTTAAAGAGGTATGTGATATTCATCTTTAGAGTGGTGGAACTAAACTAGTAGAGAAATTTCTTATGGAGTTCTTCCCAGCCGGCTACTGATCCGAAGGGGAGATGGCTGTACTAGACAGACACAGGCCCTTCCAATGTCTGTATGTAACATCATATCTTGGAGTCCTCTTACTACACTGGAGTTCCCAACATGGGGCACACCATGGGATAAAGTGGGACAGATGATGTGGCGGGTCCACTGTCCCGTTGAAGGGGGAAAAAGTGGGATTTTCGAAACTCGGGGGTGCTACAATATCATCCAACCACGTCGTATATAGCTTTCCATCAAGAGGTAGCACCAAATGTCCTATTTCTAATGCCTCGAGATGGGAAATGAGTGTTTCTATCGGATCATAGGTGTGTTGGTTACTATCTTGACAAGGATCCATGACTACCAGTGCATTGGAGATTTCTTCAACGCTGTAAATAGGCCCAACAGATCATGGAGCATTCAGTGGAATGGAATGGGGGCAGGTGGGGGAACATGAGGTGGGTCTCGGGGATTTTCATACCATTCAAGAGAATTGGGAAAGAAATATCAATCTTTATTTCCATAAGTTCCGTCCTCAACCCATTCTGTGTGGGCAGGATGATCAGGGTCCCCAAGAGGCAATTCGTCGTGGGGATGTTGTGCTTGAACCTGCTTCCCCGACCTATGATCACCATAGTTCGGCCATCTCTCTATAGTGAATTCATCAAGGAGGTCTTCGACCATTTTTTTTGCTCCGTGAGCTGCTGGTGCAATGTGTATTTTTCTGGGTCATCCTCCACCTTCTACACTAATCCAGACGGGTCAGATGGTTTTATAGTTCTGAGGAATTCCTTTCCCCTGTTGGGATTCGGGCTAAGGACTAATGCCTCGATGGGCATGAGGAGACCCATAAGATTCTTTTATTGATGAGTAATCCTTCCTGATGGATCCAAGAAGTGTGAAACTCCCTTGGAGGGTTAGTTCTATCCAAGAATCTCTAGCTCGTTCTCACCCTCCTGCAGGTCTGCGATGTTAACCATTACTCTTCTTGGAGTCATTATCTATGCTGCCTGGAAATTTTTGTTGTCACTAAATAGGATGGAAGAGGAGTTAAGTATACTTCCCCATCCATGGATCAGTTCATGTGGAGAAGGCTATTTGATAATCCTATGGTGTATAATGAAACATTCAATTCACCATTGATGGAGGTCCCTTTGGTGACCTAGTGACTCTAGGCGCTAGGCCACAAAGAGTGTGTCCAAATCAAACATACAACATTGTTCGCTAATTTATTCAAAATATGCTTGGATCATAGTGAATGCTACTTTCTAATGAAAAAGATAGATATGAGTTTCCCAGAGGGTCTAGTAGAAACAATTGACTTCCTCTTGGGTGAGGGATTCCGACACACGGAAATTCATCTCTGCAACCAGACAAATCATCCCAGGTAAGTGGTCTGCTGCGAGGATATCCCAAAAACATCAGGGCTCAGATTCAGCGTTTGGCTCTTCATTTCTCCACTTTTCAACCAAGGGTGGATGGGGAATAGGTAGAAAAACAAAATCAGACTGTTGGGGTGGTGGGTTGGTTGGTGGAGAATACGGGGATCGAGTTGACAAACCTCAGCATCTCGGGCTATCCCCTAAAGAGTGTAGTGGAATAGTCATGATGTCACAGTAAGGTGGTCTGATGACCCCAGTTTCTTCCGTGGGGACCAGGGATATTGGCGATGTACAACACTGTTTCTCATCCACCATTGGTCCCTAGAATTGCTCTATGTTATCTCTAGTCGAGGTAGATATTTCTTTAGTTGAATATGGTGTCAATTTCTCGGCCATAACTAGTGGAGTTGCCAAAATTTCATCCTCTTGAATATACCTGCTGAGGGATGCAGAAATCCGATGGACCTCTCATTCTGTTAGTATTAGGCTGGTGCACCCTATTCCTGCCTCGACCCTTGACACGAAGGATATGGGTGAGGTTTCCATCGCTGATTCGTATTCCGCATCAGAATCTGAGAAGAAAACCAGTTTTATCTCCATCTAAATCTTCTCAGTGCTCTTTTATAGTGG
This sequence comes from Viscum album, assembly GCA_963277665.1. Classification (NCBI taxonomy): domain Eukaryota; kingdom Viridiplantae; phylum Streptophyta; class Magnoliopsida; order Santalales; family Viscaceae; genus Viscum; species Viscum album. Next base: position 2,127,893,871 of record OY728140.1, read on the forward strand.
TGGAGACCCACCCTCCTACCCCGGAATTGTTCTTAAAAAGAGGGTAGATTTCTGCAACGAGTAGGACCTTCAGCCGTACGGGTGCTGGGGTGGAGGGGATCCCTGCCTGAGTAAGCTAGGGTGCGAGGGGAACCGGGATAGATATTAGAGGGTTCATGGGGAGGCCCTCCATGAGAAGTGCTAGAGTGGATAAGACCTCTACTCGATCTAACATGAGCATGGGTAGGACCTTCGTGCTTCTTTCCCCTAGTGACATTAGAGCGAGGAAGGTCCTCATACTGGTCAAGCTTCACACGGGTAGGACCTCCGTGATGGGGCATGGTGAAGAGATACTTTTCATCACCTCTTTGATTGCTGAGGCGAGGGGGACCTTTGCCGGCTGATACAAAGAAATGTGGAGGCCCCCCATGATGGAGATTGACCAAGGGTGAGACGTTCCCACTCCAGCTGTCTATACCAGGTGGAATGACTCCATTCCCAGTGTAATGAGCATGGGAGAGGCTTCCACCCTTAGTGTCACCATTGTGGGGAGGTCCTTCATTCGAAATGTGGGTAGCACAAGGAGGACCTCCATACAGAGCATGGAAGTGGAGAAGGCCCGATTTCTCCATTGTGGTGGTATGGGGAGGGCCTCTGTTCTGGCGACGACCACTAACTGTTCCGGCGGCCCATAGAGTCCACCCAACCTGCCCGTGGGGTGGTTGGGACCTCGATACGGGCCGTGTATCCAAGTCCCCCTACTCAAAATATGCAAGGGGATGATGATATACGTCGGCGGTGGACCATACCATAGTTGCTGCTGACATTGATACCCCATGGAACACATCCTCCTCGGCCTGTGTCCAACGATATCATAGGGTCAACCTAACATGGGATAATGTTTCTGATGCATGGCTTACCTACTCCTCGACACATGGGACTGGATGACAGAGATGGCACGGACAACTGGAAGCCCTCCTTGGAGGACCTTGAAACAGAATCATGATCGGGTTGTCCCAAACCTCCACTACCTCATCAGAGTAGGGGAGAGAATCATCGAGGCATTTCGGGGAGAGGCTCTCAAAATGATTGAAATTTGGTGTGGGGAGAAGTGGCTCCCTGCACTCCCCATGGGGGAAACGATTGTGACGAGGCGTAGATGCCTCCAGATCCTAGTGGGCCATATCCCAAGTTAGGATATTCATTTATTCCTCGAACTTTCATATGAGTTCATTGATCACACTACGCTGAATGAATTAAAATGTGGAGACAAGGCGTGGGTGCCCGACGTTTGTAGATGTACAGATTGTCACAAAAGCGGTGGAGTTGTGCGAGACTGCCGTGTTGGCATTTCCCCTACCCCTAAGTCGGTGGACAGGAGGTGATCAAATTCCTACAGCAGCCTGGTTATTGATAGTTGGGAGATTAACTCATTAGTACTGAAAGGAAAGGAATCGATGACTAGTTCCCCAATTTCATTCCAACTTCCATGGATTGTAAGATGGATCCAAAATTAAAATGTCATAAATTGGGATGTCCAACATTTTGATAGACCCAACTTCTTGATAGTTTCACAACAAACCCAATATTTTCATAGCGGGACCTGGAACCTAATAACTGTATTCAGTGACACATTGATCTATTGATGCCTCAAACGCTATTAATCTTCACAATGAAGAGAAGAACATCACGTCGGGTTCACCATTTCTATTTTCGATGCTTTCTTCGGGGTGCGTGCGTCCTCTCATTAAAGGATGATGACTCTATTTGTTACCCTGCATTCCCACATTCCAAAGGCGAGTGACATCCGTCGCTTATTCATGGATGTTTTATCCTTGATCGAAACAGGATTATGGGATGTTGGTTCTTCCTTCCGTGGATTCCTCCTCGGAACTTATCATTTAGTCTGGGTCTCCCTTAAACACTTATGACATTTTTCATGAAAATCTTCCCATTTCCATATTTTCCTAGATACTAGTTAATTACACTACTTTTGTCGAGACATTCCTAGGGGTCTAGTCAGGGAAGCAACTTTCGGTTGGGCGAGTAGTCACGTTGGCCATCACTGGCCTGTCTGGATGCTGGAACACTAGCGTCTCTGGGTATCTTCCCCATATTATAGGGCTTCTCTAGGGAACATATGTATGATGAATCCCACATAGAATGCGGGTATTATATTCTATAGGCATGTATCAGAGGTTTTCCTCAACTTCCCATGATTAACATAGGTTATGTCCCATGTTTAACATCTAGAAGCGATGGATCAGACTAATCGGAACACTAACTAGAGTGGATCTGATAGGTGTGACCCCCGAGGGAAAAACGGATTCTAAGAGGTGATTTGGCATGTTTTCACTTGGATGTGGCGGCCCAGATAAGAATCATGATGGATGATGTATGTTTAAATGAAGTTGATGGATAATGAGGTGGAGTCAACTTCAGGACGATGGTAATGTGGGGCTTGATCCCCGAAGAGACCTCTTACGTATCCCCATGATAGGGAATCAATGTCCATGTAGTCTGTCAAGTGATAGAACACCTAAAGAGGTGACCGGTATGTATGGGACCAAAATTAGGTGTAAACTCTAGGCTGGGTACTGAAATTGGGGTGCGTGCGAAGGACAACAACCCGATGACATATTGGGGGTTACGCACAATTAGTGGCCCGAGAGTTTGCCTGACGCCTTAGGGGAAGACCAGAAATTTGTGTCCAAATTGAAGATACTACAAGTGATTACCACTGGATGGGGTCACAACGACTTACCGCTGGATGGGGTCACAACATCTTACCAATGGATGTGGTCCCAATAGCTTAGCACTGGATGGGGTCACAACGTCTAACCGTTGGATGGGTTTGAACCTCATGGAGGATTTCAATGTACCATGTTTAGGAGAAAAGGATAAAATTGCCCATAGTTCAAGGTGATGGATGCATTTTATTGTCAGGAAGGAAAAAATGAGGGCTTTTAGTTTAACTTCATGCGGGAAAAAGGTTGCCCCGTGTGAATGGGGGGTCGGAACCAGTGGTTGTTGGGATTTCACCTCATGGAGGCTTCCTATGTACCTTTCCATGGCAAGAATCAAAGTCCATGTAGTTCCAGAGGAGTGGGAACGAACGTGAAGATGGTCTGGACCAATGGGTGTTGGTCTTGAACCGAAGAGAGGCTTCCTACGTACCATTCCTTTGCAAGGATCAATGTCCATGTAGATCTGAGGGTGAGTGTGAACTGACGTGAAGGGGTACAGAACCAATGGATGGTAGGCATGGTCCTCAAGGTGGCTACATACAAACCTTGCCTTGGCAAGGATCAAAGACCTGTAATTTAGAGGGTGAGTGGGAACCGACGTGAAGGGGGTCAGAACAAATGGATGGTGGGCTTGGACCACAGAGAGGATTCCTATGTACCTTTCCATGGAAAGGATCAAAGTCCACTTAGTTCCAGGGGTATGTGTGAACTGATGTGAAGGGGGTCAGAAATCATGGATGGGGGCTTGGACCACAGAGAGGCATCCTACGTACCATTCCTTAACAAGGATCAAAGTCCACATATTTCCAGGGTGAGTGGGAACCGACATGAAGGGGGTCAGAACAAATGGATGGTGGGCTTGGATCTCAAGAAGGCATCCTATGTACCTTTCCTTGGCATGGATCAAAGTGCACATTGTTCTGGGGGTGTATGTTGGGCTTACACACTATGTCAGCCCAACGAGGACGTCATGGTCGATTTTTACTCTAAGCCTACATGAGTCATGTTCGGTGTGAGAAACAAGAGGTATTAAAGACTTTATGATCACATCGTGAAAGGTGCATCCATGGAAACTGAAATGACGCTTACACGTAGTATGTGATCCAAAGAGGAAACAAGGGATTACATGTGCTTTTCAACCCAGGAAGACGGATATTAGGACTTAATCAAGGATCGAGGCCTGGGTGGAGACAAATCCCAGAGGGATTTGGCACAGAATAGAAGAGGGTTCCATTTCCCATCCCCCCTTAGGTCATTGGCCAGAATGTCTAGGGGCATACACCAAGGTGGTTTCCATATCCCTGCAAACAAATGATACTCCAATAAAGAGGATCTCATTCCATGGGAGGAATAATTTCACTCCTCTGGAGACCAGTGTGCTTGCAGAATGTCCAATGTGGGGAACCCCATGTATTATGCATGATGCAGGGTGACAATTTAAGGTCATATGTAGAGGACGATGGTGCTTGGCAGTATAACGCCCTATAGCTCATATGAGGTGGGTTCACTACACACCCCTACAGAATTACATAATTGATACCTTCCTTCCTTTGAGGGAAGGAAGGCATAGAAAATTCCATGGTGATGGGGTGTAATGGATTGGTCCATTTGGTGGTCCATATTAGTGTGGCTATGCGATGAATTAATATCCAATAGCATGCCTAGGTGAAGAAGCATGAGGTGAAGCAATGCAATGGGAAGAATCACCCAAGGGAAGTTGAAATTTCTTCTTGCAAACCTGAAGGGCCACATGAGAAAAGGAGTTGCAGAGTAAAGGGGTTCATAGGATGAATCTTTGTGAATCTCTTGTACTACATGAATTGGAGGGGCTTCGTAAAGGTACGTGCTTCGAAAACAGATTTTTCCTAGCATAGACATAGGGAATAGGTGCATATGGAAGGTGCTTTGTGAAGTGAAAATGCATTTTCTGAGAAATGCCTCACAAAGCATAAAATTGTGATGAAATGTTCATCTCGAAGAACGATTACCACAATTAGCACGCAGGTCACATTTTTATGAAGGGTAAATCTCAAAACATAAACACTCCGCGATGACCTGAGTCACATTGGGGATATCCTTCCTTTACGGAGGTACGTGGGCTCCATGAAGGGCATCCCGCTTTGAATAGGGGAGGAATTCATGCAAAGTGGAAGTTACTCCATGATGAAAACATAACTTGAAATTCTCATGGTTCACAGAGCATAAATTGCTTCATGATATGGGAGCTCAGAAGGAGAAAGGCCAGATGATCTATCCTTTGGGATCAAGGGGAGCCTGGTATTTATAGTCAAGAGGCGTTGTGAAGTAGACCTTGCTCGGTGTGAAGACGGAGCTTGATTCATGGTGGGATCGCGAACATCAAAGAGGTTCACGGAGCATCATGTATCCTTCCTCTGTTGTAATTTATCGAAGGTCAAATGGGTTCGCAGAGCATCCCATCTCCTTGTTCCACGGCAGTTTCACGAATGTCAAATCTTTTTGTGGAACATCTCACGTCCTTGATCTTTGGCGGGTTCAAGAAGGGTATCTCTACGCCAGCCGCAGGGCTATGAGTGCTCCGTGAGTAGTCTTCACAAGGCAACCCCTAAGGATTTCCCTTTGTTCATTCATTTCCTTGATTTTGGCATCAACACCCACTCTACTCATTGAATATACTTGTCACCATGTGGAGAATATAAATTCCCACTCTCGTGTTAACAACATATGTGATATTATTATTCTACTATATATTCAATACCCAAAATTATATCAAATCCAAACATGTGAATGATGTAAAGATACCATAATAAAAAATACCTGCCAACCTCAAGAGAACACCCATTACATAAAACTATGCATCTAAAATTTAGAACCACATAATCACAACTCGACTAAAAAACCCTTCCACTAGGCTCAAAAAATTCAAATGTTTTCAAAAAATATGAAGGAATGAGATGAAGAAATATCAAATAATGAACTAGAAAGAGTAGAAGAAAAAATAAAATGTACCTCTCAATGATTATGGTCCAGACTCACTGTCCATAAGTGTAGGTTTAATAAAAAGTCAATATCATGACTATATTCCCTATGAAATAGTTTGAGATCCTTGATCAACAACACACTAATAATACATTCTCTATTTCCTCAAAGCTTCATGTTCAGTACCTCTACCACCATGTCTAGTAGAACTCTTACTTACACGTTGATATGGTGTAGAATATCCCTTTATAAAAATGTGTTTCTATCTAGAAACATCATCACTACCTTTCTATACCAGGTTTCTTGTAGAACCTCAATAGATTTTCAATCTAGCCACTTGAACAGAACTGTACTATTTATCATGATTACTATCTTTGGATGCGTCCCTACATACCACACAGGTGAGATATCACTATAAAATGTCTTGTATAACATTACATTCCCTTTTTTTAATAAAATTCCAATCACACTTACTAAAATACTCATAGGGGTACTTTTTTTCCTGAAATACACAAATCCTAAACTTCTAGGTGAAACCGTAAGTCCATTAGTAGAATAATCATTTAGGTTCCCTTCATCATTGAGTGGCTGATCTACCACCTTTGAATAATTCCTTAACTAAAAGAGGATAACTTGAGAATAATCTCAAATTTCATTCAATATTGAAAATTTATATCCATACCTATCTCATGTCCTTATAATTCCAAATCAAAGCTTTATAGGTTTGTAAAGAATCCAACATTGTCCATCCTGGACATTCTCCCATCATTCCACTACAAGAACTCATATTTTATCTCATTCTTATTCATCTATGTATTAATGTGTTCTATAGAGTTCTCTTAGAAAATATCCATAACATACCATTAGTACTGTATGAGGCACTGTAGCAGTACTATAGCCATTACTGTTCGACACTGTAGTAGCGGGAACTATTCACCCGATCTGGGCCTTCGGGCCACCAGTTTGGGCTTACGGGTCTCTAGGGCCTTCAGGTCATCAAAGGCCTTCAGGCCATAGGGCCTTCGGGTCACGTAGACCATGGACTAGCCTAGTTCACACAGAACAGGCCCCAGAAGAGGATCAGAGCAACATGAGTAGCCGCCACTAGATACAGAGCTAACTGGATTGGAAGAATGAGAGGGCATGGCAGCCGCCATCGAGACCAGGCACCGTGCACCTTTGTACGGGGCAATGCTAGATGATCAGCAATTCATGGTGGGGAGCTAGGTGATCAATGATGTAGAAAGCTGGGGAGGGACAGTTCAAGTGGGATGGGCCTACGAGTCATGTATTGGGCATGGTATGCCTCTGGGCCTTCGGGTCATGTATTGTGGGTTTGTCGGGCCATGTTCCTTGGGCCTACGGGTCATGTACGAGTTCCCCTTAAACCCTTAAAGGAGGGATTATCCATAATAAAAATAAAAAAGAAGGCCTTCGGGCCATTCAGGAATATGATAATGTATAGTATATATAGGTTTAACCAAAACCTTATCTCCCATTGTTCCACCCTCTCTAGTAATAGTAAAATAGAAATGAAAATGAAACCCCCTATTCAGGTCAGACATTCTCTTCTCTACCCTCCCTAGGTCTCTTTCCATCAATAACATGAAATGTGAAATGTTCTCCTAGAAATTCACCCATACATCCACATCATTTAGTATATGTGTATCATATTCCAATATTGGGAAATAATCTATATCTATATACTCAGGTCATCCTATCAACATGATTTCTCTTGGAAGAATATATCTAAAGTATCGAACACATTTATCAGGATACCTAAAACCACTTTATCGCATCTTTTTAAGTGAAACAACACAGTAAGAAAACAAAAGTATTTTCCCAAACACCTTCCATGGGGTAAAAACTTGGGCACTATCACTACCCTAAGCCACCATACATCTAAGTCAATATTAACAAAGGGTGAAATAATTCTCATTATCATAAATATCAGTGAAGACCCATTAATCCCAATATTTATTCATATTAAAATTTACATGTTCATATTAGGAAAATATTTTGAATTTAATTTTACATGAATAGAAAATAAATTCAATTCTATCAACATACCAAAAACCCAATTTCCATGCATACATATAATTATGAATGACACAAAAAGTTATTGTGTATATATAATGATTAATGAATTCTCATCACACATTTTGTTCTAGTCCACATGTCAAATTTTAGAAAATCTCAAAAAATTATAACATCACACCACATGTGCATCACCCAATATAGAATAATATAAACTATAACTGAAAATTCTAATAACAATAATCCTACACTGAGTTTGTGGGATTCCCCCAAACATTGATTATCTACTTCCATGCATGAGCTCATAACCAAGGTCATACACATCAGTGTATATTTTCTACCTTTCCCAAATAGTAATATAATATAAATGAAATGAAAACACCAATGATACCTCATTATAACATCCATAATTATGTCCCCCATACTGGTTCCCCAAGTAGGACCACTACATGATCTCAAGTGTGCATGCCCATATGCTAGAGGCTATGATCTATTAGTGAGGTTCTAATTCCGAACATGGGGAAGGCTATTCACTCTTTATTTGAGTAATAAAATAGATTAAATACATAAACAATAAAGACCAAATGATATAACATTACCTATATAATATTTTACCACTACATGCCCATAACTAAAAATACTGGACTGAACTGAAAATTATTTTTATTAAGAAAAACACTTTTGCGGGAAAAGTGAGAAACTATAAAGTTCAACATATCACCCAAACAACCCCATGAAAAAATAGGATTTTCCTCTTCCCAGCATAAGCAGTAACCACCATCCCCAATGCAAGACCACTCAATAATCTCATGGTTCCCATATCTTTGATCTAAATGAAAACCCAAAAATAAACACACTAAAAACCCCCAACCAGGTCATGAACAACCTATGGCTCCCATATCCTTGATCCATCCCAAATATACCATCTATAAAGGGTCATTTACCCTCAAAATCTCTTGCATTCATGTGAACTATTCGAGTATCAATTAAAAATCCTAATTATGGTGTGAGTACAATATTGTAGGCCAACACCAATGAAAACCAAAACAATATAAACTAAACAATAGTGAATGTAGTTGTATAAAAAATAAAACACATTTAACAAATTATGCAGTTTATATTTTTTTCAATTACTCATTATTTAATCTCATAACACTCAGTTTCTTAAGGACACCAGAACCCAAATCTTATACACTAAGGTTGATGATACCATTAATAATTCATAGATGAACTCCATTATTTTTATTCACATGCTGCTAATTCATGAAAAAATTTCCATTTCACTAATCACCATTTCATAAATTAATTACCATATTATCATATTATGTAATAATACATGATTTAATACCACTATTACCATTCATCATTTCATAATTAAATTCTATTATTACTATTCATTTTTTAATAATTCATGATTCTATGTCCATGTTTAAATACATAATTGCATAATTCAATGTATATACTTCCATTCATAATTGTTAATAAATAATTAAATGTAAAAATTAAAATACATCATTTCATAATTGAATATTCATGTTATAATTCATTATACATGGATAAATTTTAAGGTTACCATTAACCATTTAAAGTCTCATATGTAACAATATCTCAATACCCCGTAAAAAAACGTTTTATGTCTTTCACCAACAAAATATTAAATTCGAAAATTAATTAATTTAATAAAAGAAATTTCATATTCTGTGATTACATTAATTTATTAAACAATTAATTATTCAATTTAATATATCAATCTCACCGAATTAATTGAAATATTAATTATTATATTTCCTAATCAAAATATATCACAAATTAATTAAGCTATTAATTAACACATTTCAATAATCTCCATATCACATAATTAAATCAAGAATTAATTATTCCTAATTCATATTCCAATAATTAATTAATTATATAAATTAATTAATTCAACTATAAAACACAATTTCTAAAAAACACTACAAATTGTAAAGTGAAATACAAATAAATTAAATCATGACTATGGTAATTTAGCTATAGACCACCTACCCCAATTCTCAATTAAACAATCTCTCCATAGAGAACCACATTTAGATGTTGATCAATCAATAGTGCGACAAAGAACAAGATAAATATACGAAACCTAAATCCATGTTCAAAGAATAATATATATCTCAAATATTGATATAGTACCAACAACACTAGTTCAATATTACCAAAATAAATATGCAGATCAAATAAAACTAAGGATATGACCAACAAAATAAAGGGAGAATAACATGAGAGGGATGGGAAAATTAACCAGAAACAAACCACACCCCCATAGAGTTGATGATTTTCTAATCAGGCTCCGAATCTAAATGGTTGGAGGTTCAAGGGACCTGAAATTAATTAAATAGGCTTTTTAGTTGATGTAAATTGATAATGGGTCGATCTGGGAAATTTTAGGTTAAAATATGGGTGTTCGGGTGTTTTCTTAATATAATTCCATGTTTAAAACACCATACAAAAGGTTTGTAACTAGGAGAGCGCAGTATCCCCAAACTGTGTGCCTTTACCATGTTCCAAGTATTAGAGTTTCTTGATTTTAAAAAATATTCACCAACCATGTGAATAACTTCTTTTTTAATTTCCATAATTTTCTAGGCCCTAGCACATGGTTTGGCAAAACTATTCACTAATAGTACATGCACCCTCTTTCTTCAAAAAATTTCAATTTTCACCCAAACACACCCCAAGATAAATATCAACAAAAATTTAATCGAAACATGAAAACTTTATCTAAAAAGTAGTTTGAGACATCTATTGATAATTCCATAGTTTTATATACTTTTATTAAAACTAAATTTTTGTATGATCATGTAGATGGTAGTTCATATGTATATATAGGTATGGTACCAATTTTTCCATGATCATTGTCGAATGAAGGAACTTAAAAATTATTATTAATTAATGATAATTATTTAATAGAAATATAAATATTTAGGTATATATAATTATATATATCAATATTCTATTTTTGGGATGAAATAAGAAGATCATTTGGGTGGGGGGGTAGTCCACATAACCACGAATGATATTATAGCTTTTTCAGTGTCAGAAATGGGAAGAATAAAATGGTATATTATATTTACCAAATGATAAATATGTCCTGAAAATAAAAATTTTATAATGTATATATTATATATTCATTTTAGTTACACATATTACCTTCCACATAACAAATTATGGAAAACACCTCACATCGCTTCATGAGGTGGTATTTTAGTGTACATTTGAGAACTGTCATCATATCCCCAATGGTATGTAATGTACAAGAGTTTTATATGATATAATGAATCCAAATGAATATTGTTTTTATTAACATGATAAATATAATATAAAAATATTAATTGAATCATGATTCACCACCATGAGGATTGGGAATATAGGAACGAACAACATTGGTTCGTGAGGCAGTATTCTACTGTAAACAGGAATGGCGTTTTCATACAAAATTTTATGGATATGTTTGATGTTTTATTTTTTCCCAATAATATAAAAAATAGTTATATTTTATATTTTTATTTTAATATATAATCATGATATAAAAACAATTGACAGGATGGATGAAGAATTAAAAAAATGATTGTTGAAGAATATTACACCTTCTTTAGGTTTCTCCTTTTGGTTTCAAAAAGGACATAATTGGAAATCATTTTTCAAAAATTTATGCTTCTATGAAGAGATTAGGTATGATGGGAATTATGTTTTATATAGTTTTTTTTTGAGAAAAAACGATTGACCGTTGTGAATAATTGGGGATAGTGAATTCCCTTTTGTTGTGGAGGAAGAGTGGAATTCTATAAAATATCAATTTTTTAACAGTATTGGGTGGTATAAAATAATTAATATGATTCAAACAATGAATAAAAATTATAAATGAGTTTATAAGGTAGTTATATGATAGTAAAAAATATTTTTTACATGTTTCCAGGTCATTTGGCCCCTTAAGATTAATGTTTAATCACTAGGTTATCTTGTTTTTACCATAATCTCAATAACACCTTTTAATTTATTTCACTAATATTTTTTAAAAAAATTACACCATATGGAAAATTATAATTTATCTTGATTCCTAATATAGAATACATTTTTTTAAATTTCAATAACATAATTGAAAAAATTTAATTTCCTACTGATCTGACAGACGTAAAGAGAAAGTGTATTTCTAAAGTGAAAATGTTGAAATGTTTACTATTATTTTCAATACAAAATATAAATAAATATGATTCCAATTGAATAAAATGGGTATATATATGTATAATTGATTTATTTTTACTTTGAAATTAATTCAAAATATATTTCTAATTTATAAATTTTTAATTTTAATAATCTGTTTTCTATTAAAATTCTGTATTTTTCACTATAAATTTATAAATAAAACATATAAGAAAAATAAAAAAATCACCCTAAGATATTTTTTATTTTATTATTTCAAAAATAAATTTATTTTTTTTAATGAAAATAACTATTATAAATTTTAGTTTTAAAAAAATCACCCATTACAATTTTAAAAAACCATCATAATGAAAAATACATCTTTTTTTCTTAAAAATTTAATTGTACTATTTTATGAATATAAAATATATTGTTTAAATATAAAAAATTGATTAATTTTTTAAAAAAGTATTTTTTTTAAATATAATTCAATAATAGTAATTATTTTTCACTTATTAGTATAAAAATACATTGTTGGAAAAAATAGGTTTTCATAAGACTCATTATATATATTCAATTCAATTGTTCTCAATATTAATTAATTGTTCACCAAATATTTCATTATATAAATTTTTTAAACTATATATTCGAATATTATTAATTCATATACATCACATCCATTCCATATTTTTATATGATAACTACCTTGTTAAATAATGATAGTAGTATTATATTTATTTCTACTAAGACTCGACTATGCATGTAATGCAATTAGTCAATGAAACTAAATGTCTCTTACAACACAAGATTAGATTTTTGTTTCATATAAACAATGATATTATTTTCATTTTCTGTAACTATTTATATCAAATAATTTCAATTAATTTTAAAGAATATATACAATCTAATATCAAGATGTTACATAACTCTCCCTTAATATAATTTTCTCTCATAAAATTCATATTGGTTATCAAAGTAGTAGCATTTTTATATTTCCATTATTTAAACCAACATCAAACATATTAAATAAATATATAATCCCCATAAATGATAAATTGGGGATCATTAAGGTCACCAAAAGATACATATTACTTGGATTCAATGTAGGGATAATATTGGTGGGATGTACAATGATAGATTTGAAATAAAGAACTTATTCTTATGAAAAAATAGAGAGATTGATTGAGAAATTATTAAATAAAAAGACCATTTCAAAAATACCAAAAAAACCTAATTGGTGTGGAAAATGTCTTTTTTATCATCATAAAAATGATAATAGGAAATAATTTTATATCATGATCCTTTTCCGTATACTGAAATGTTTCTTTCAAAATCTAGAATGAAAATAATAATAAATATACATATGTAGTAAGTGAATTTCATCGTTTATCCAATTTTCATAATAATCTAATTTTTTTTCTAAATGATTAAAATTTTAGAATATTTTTCATATCCCTAAATTCCAAAAATAAATAATTAAATTAAACTTAATAAAATAATTTATTTTTAAGAGATTACACATTTCATTAGAAATTAACCCAATCCAAAATGGTTAGATCATGGTATGATAATTCCGTTAATGAATAATCCTTCAAAATATTCTTTAATCCTATAAATTCAATAGTAATTCAAATATTTCTAATGAAAAAATTAAAAAATTATATATACATCAGATTCTTCCTACATTCTCTAAATAAGTTCAAAACCTTATGACATTAAGGACTTGATCATATATTCTTATAATATAAATCAATAATTATTCTTCATATTAAATACCATTTTTACAAAAATAAACATAATATTTTCTTTAAAAATTGTTGTACTATATAAGAAATTGAGTAGGCTTGTGGTTGGCTCTACACGCTTATCATTATTCAGTTATCAGTTAAATCCCCATGGCCTTGCAATAAGTGACAGATTTTCACCCATCCATGAATTTGTCAATTTTTACCATAAATATGAAAAATAATTCCTTCATCAAAAATATTTCTGGTTTATCATAGGGTATATAATTACAATAACCCAATAAAACATCTACAATAATTTTATTAATAATTATATGATCTCATGGATTAAAAAATCAAAGGGATGTATAAGACATTGAACGTATGATAATCATTAATCTGATGGACCTATAATGGTATCCATGACTTCTTATATAACCTCACATGAACACAAATTATTCTCCTAATTTATCAAAACTGACCTTTGATACCATCTATAAAAACCTAGGACCCACACTCTCAGTTCTTTTGATGAATTCAAATATGTACATCACTAGATATTTTTTTGATAGTTGAGAACCAATATTTTTATAGAAAAACCATCAATCATAAAATTTAAAAAATTGGATCAACTAGATTTTGGAGGAAATTTTTTATTCATATATATTTAATTAGGAAAAAATCATACATAAACAATTTGTAAATCATTAAATGAACAGTTTTCTTATTTAAGATAGTTTTTCTTATTCCACTATAGCTTGTCAACATAATCCTTGCAAATTAATTTATAGTCAAAAATCATTATACAACATTATTTATAACATAGGTAGAAAAGAAAATTAAGAATGGTGTGCTAAAATTCTCGGTAAAGGTAAATATAAAAATTTAAAAATGAATATCATCAATGTGTACAATAGAATGTGTATAATAGTTAGAGTTGAAACATGGAAATGTAAAGATTCATTACAATCAAGAATCATGAACCATGTTATATCAATCTCTATCATTTGAAACATTATAAAATACATTGTAAAAAATTAATTTGAATAAATATATGGCCAACTTACAATATTTAAATTACCCAATGCATTGGATCACAATTTAGGTGCACCCATTTTTTATGCTATTATATGCATACTAGACATTATTTGGGACACCCCATGTAAATTTGTAATGGGATATCCTGACACTATATGTTCCACCCGATGATAATATGTAATGGGATAACCATGAACTACATAGGCCACCGCATTTAAATTAATAATTGTAATACCTGGTGAAAGTAGGGAAACCCCATTGTTCATGTTTAATATCCACGAACTATTTCATGAATAACAAAATTTCATCATAAAACCAGTAAAAACATTATAAAATCATAGAAAAAATTTCTCCCATGATAATATCATCAAAGTATGATTCAACCATAAAAATTATACATTTTCATTAATAATATAATTGAAAAATATTATTTAATTGAAAATAAATTTGTTTCCTTACAATATCAAAGAAAAATTAATAACGAATGGAAAAGAAATGGGTTCCCTAAAAATACCCTTAAAATGATTATTCCATAAAAATAGAATAGTATACATAAAAATATAATGAATAATGAAGAAAAAGAAAAAAAAATGGATCCATTAAAATATATTTAATACATGATTAACCCAAGGAAAGGAAACAAGTTCCATTATAATGTCATTAAAATATGATTGACCGAAAGAATTGAAAATTGTTTTATGAATTTGGTATCATTTCAATCCAAATCCTTCGGAAAAAATAGAATTAATTAAACAATAAATTTAATCATCATGATTAAATTCATGATATCACACATTAATTGTGAGTATGTACACCTTTATAAATAATTATGTGCATAAATTATCAAGTGCCTCAATGAAGGTTTTTTTGATAGAAAGTCATACCACATTGATAAATTCCAAATAGAAATCCCCATGAAATATTAACATTAAATGATATTAAAAATATAATTAACATATGTATAATCATTATATAAAACTTAAAATGGGAAATTTATACACCTCATAAAAGAATATATGTGTATAACACATCAACCATCTCAAAAAAAATAATTGTGAGGAAATAAATTACCGATATTATAAATATTAAACCATGAGACTAATGAAATATAACTCATCATATTGTTATGAAAAATACCATTAATTTATGTATAAGAATAATTAAATACATTCATGTGAATTATATACACCACATGATAAAAATAATTACTGAATATGGCATGTATCTCATTGAAATAAATGATTGATGAGAAATACTTTTACTAATGGAGTTACTTTTGAATCATGAGATATGTGAAATAATATAATCAAATGAAATATTTATTATAATTAAATACATTAAATTAATTATTTAAAATATCTTTTTATATTATATACACCTCATTAAATAAATTATAGGTGAATATCTATCAGTTTTTAATGAAATAATAGTGATACTAGAATTCCAATTGCAGCTTCATAACTATTGAATCATGAGATCCCAAAAATAATATAATAAATATAACATTTTAGTACTATGATGTAATAAAAATATGAAAATACCATTACATAGAGATTTATATAAAACTGTCATATGAAATGAATGGTGAATATTGAAGAAGTATTAAAGAAATAAAAGAGATACATGAAATCCCTTTACATTGAGTCTGATTCATCAAACATGTTCATTATATTCATGAATAATAATATTAAATTAACTATCTAATTTATTTATAACCTTTTAAAATATGATAATAAATTTTACTACATATATAGACAAGTTATATATGATCACTAATATTATTGTGATTATGTTGGTTATTTTGTTAATATTCAGTTTATATGCAAAAAATGACTTTTGTAGGTTAAATATGGTAAAATATTTACTTATAAAAATAGATATAGAATAATAATCCTCATTTAATAATTATATTTATATGTAAATTATTATTTTAACACAATTAATTTTTGTTTTTTGTGAAAAAATGAATGATTATAATGATTAGGGAGACCGTAAGCCATACGTAAGCAAGAGTAATGTTCCTTTTTATGAATGTTCATTATAGTGAGAAAGATAGTAAAATTTGTTTTAATATAAATATAATTATATAAAAATTATAAAAATAAATTATTATATGTAATTATATATATAGTTATTTTAATTTTTTGATTAAAAATAATAATCACATTTCTTTGAGGAGGCAGTAGTCAACACATACACAGATGATGTTATCACTTATTCAGTGTGTCAAATGGAATGAAGAAAATGATATATTATATTTAAAGAAATATGAATATTCCATTAATAATGTTATTATTTAATTTATTTCATATATAATAGTTATATTTACTCTTATTACCTTCCATGTTACAGGATAATTAAAACGCTTCACCCAACATCAAAAGCCAGTTTCCCGTTGTACACACGAGTGACATTATCATATGTAATATAGAATAAAACGAAAAATGGTCTATCATGACATAATAAATCAATAAGTATAGTTATTTTATAAATATAATATATATTATATATAAATATTATGTCCATTATTATTCCTAATCGTTTGATGTGGTAATAGAAAAATGAACAAAATGGGTTCATGAGGTGGTAGTCCACCATACATGAAATGATTATTTCAAATCCCATTTTATGATTGTGTGTGAATTATTATTTATTATAAATAAAATAACATCATCAATGTATATTTATGTTACTTATTATATTTTATAATCATGATATAATATGAATATAATGTCTGAGAATGAATTAAAATAAATGTTTTGGTTGAAGATTGTTAACTCTTCTTCAGGGATCTTATTTTGGATTAAACCAAATGAATTAATTAGTTTTGTTTATTAAAAAATTTGGGATTTTTGAATGATATTATGTACTGAGGGATTTTATTGTGTCTTATTTGGGATTATCTAAAAGGATTTATATGTCTGATGATGAGTAGAGAGTGAATGCAATTTTATAGTGGATGAGTGTCATTCATGTAAATACCTAAATGTAAACATTATTGGGAGGGATTTCCTACACAATGTTAATAAAATACTGATCTATAAGTGATAAAATATGGGATATGTTATTAATATGGCCATAAAATGTGGTTTTGATAGGTTTTAAGGTCATATTTCCCATTAATATTGAATTTTAATCACATAGCGAAATTGTTTGTACCTTAATTGCTATAGTTAATAATATATTTTTTCAATAATATTTTATGTCAAAAAATATGTTTAACATAATTAAAATTATATATTATTATGATTCCAAATATGGAATCAATATTTATATATTCAAAACAGTGATGTGGGAGAACATAACTTCAATCTAATCACTGAAACATAATGGCAAAGAATGTTTTTAAATTCAAAATGTTAAATAGTTTTATATTTTTTATATACAATATCAAAAGAAAAATTATTTCAATGACATTAATTGTAATAATATATATTATTGACCTATTATGACTAAAAAAACTAAAAATATCTGTATAATTTTAAAATTTTTAGATGAAAAGTATGTATATTTCACTATTGATAAAAAAATCCAAAATATATATCGAAAATTAATCTTAAAATAATTATTCAAATTAACCATTCAATAATAAATATTTTTTTTCAAATAAAATATATCAAAAAGTTAGAATTTAGTTAAAACCATGTCTCTCATTAAAATTTAGTAAAAATATCTTTTATGAAAATACAACATTTTATGCATAAAATAATATTTTTTATTATTATATGCAAATAAAATATATTGTATTAAAGAAAAAAATATCTTATAAATAAAATATAAATTTCTATAATATCACTCATTAATAGAAATTCATTTGACTTATTAATAAAAAATTCCTTTATTGGAATAAATATTGTTTCTCATAAAACTCGTCATTTAAATTTAATTGGTCTTTGTATTTTAAGATTTAATTAATTGGTTCCAAAATAATTCATTATATACTCATGTGTAATCCATATATTCATAAATTTTTTAATAATTATAATTCTCTTCAAATCCAACTTCTAGGAGATAACAGTAATGTAAAAAAATAATTTTTTTCATCGAAATACATGCCACATGAACAGTCATGGATTGATCAACCATTGAATAGAAAAATAATACTAAATGAGACTCAAATACCTATGAATGAGTATGTATCAAAAATTCTCACTGATTATAAAATTTATGAAGAAATTTTAATCCCAATCTATTTGTTTCCATTGTTAACACACAATGTTTTGATGGTAAATATTTGAACATCTTGTTTTGGAGTTGTGAAGCGCTTCATGATCCCTTGTAGCATTGACATTGTCTTCATGAGTTATATTGAAACATATTGATTGATTAATCCAAAAGTTATTATTTAAATACTTATAATCATAATTAAATCACATTTTACTAAATGACCCCTCATACCAATAGTTTGGGGTCTTTTACCTGACCATTCAGCTTTTGAATTGCTCCCAATTGTTGATCCTCTTGATCATCTTGAACTAGACCATAAATGGATTATCCAAGGTACCTATTCTTCCCAAATAACATTTTAATGTTTTATTTAAATCATAATAACTTAATATTTTTTTTCATGATGTCCTACACCGTTCATGGCGGAATATGGCCTTATGGAGAACATGAGGCTTTGTGAATAATTCAACTTTCATGAAGCACTCTATTTAAGAGCCAAGAATTTTTCCCGAGGAAAGGTCAATATATTTCAAAAATCCAACAACATAAAGTATCCTATAACCTTCATTAAGAACATGGACAACATAGATCACCTCTCTGTGAGGACATAATCTTTACTAAACCTCTCTTGTGGAACTCTCCATGTTTCCTCAATTTTATCGACTTCTTTTAATGAAGGTTGAGTAAAAATACCACCCCCATACAAGAAAATCCCAAATGAACCTCAAGTCCCTATGTGACATGTTCCACTCATTATTATGTTATAATCTACTTCCTGTGAAGCCCAATACTCCCAACTACATTTTTCTTCTAAGCATATGTATTATAATTCCCATTTCTTCATAACATAGGCACACTGACATGGACTTCGTGACTAGGGACATGTCCTGTAATTTTAATCAGGTAGTTGAAAAGCCATGAATATCCCACAGAATCATTTTCTATTGTCACATAACCCCCTCCCCCCTCGAGATTGGGAGTTACTCCCCCATATCTGAGTAGCATGATGTAAAACTATCTAGTCCAGACATCCTCAACACATGACATTAATTTGTTTATTTACACTACGAAATAAGAATATTATGTTCTATGTACGAGTGGAATGGGATGAAATATACATGACCTACCCTCACATGAATTGAGATCATAACAATGGGGAATGAAATCCAATTTGGGTAGCATTCAACCACAATCCATACTCCATCTAGCATTGATGGGTTTTTCATGACACTAATATCATGTATGCTATTACCATTGGTTTCTCATAGCAAGCATAACTCAAATTTTCTTATAGGTCAGTTGTGATAATGAAATGCACCCATTATCCACATTACCGATTGTGATGCAATAATATATATGTTCTATCCCTAAAAAACCTCTCTTATGGACCAATCTACATATAATCCCAAGCAATATGAATCTACATTCGTGTGACTCTCCTAGGAGTAATCCCCAATTATACAGATCCTCTCTCATTGGGAAACATGTATTCATAAATGTCAAAAATAATAAATCTCTCATGAAAATCCCCTACATTTAATCCCCAAATAGATACATCTATACGTGAATTCTAAAAAGATATTATCCCCAACCTATAGTCAAACGGGATGCACATACATGGAATAGCCAACTATGATCAACCTATGGGCCATTTTCAAGGGTATACCTCAACTATATCCACTCCATGAGAATCCTCCTCAGGTATATTCCCCAACCAATTCAAAAAATGCTGTATTTTATTTCCATCTTACTAGGATACATAGGATTTTTCCTTAAGGTCCATAAACAACATCCATGTATGTTATTTTATCTCTAAGCCACATCCCCATTTTGATCAAACCCATTAGAAGGAAAACCACCTCTCCTCTAGGTCACTCCAGATGTTCATGCATAATCCAAAAAACAAACAAAACCAAGAGAATTATTCTTCTAAAGGGAATATCTTACAAGAAATTTCCACAACATCTCTCATAGATTGTCCCAAAATTTCATGAGTGTCCTTATCATCTGTTGTAAAACTGTATGGGCCGATCCTTTCACATGACCTTAAACTATGACATCAAACTACATGGTCCTAGATAAATGAAATAAAAATAGTTTATGTTGTATGAAACTTTGAGGTTCATTAAAAATAAATGGAAAACCGTGTTTCTTTCAACTAGGGATATACCCACCCGGATCTAAACCAAGGGGTGTTCTGATCTATATTAATGGTTTCACGTATTCCCGTTAGAAGAAACCCCTTAGATTAACCTCGATAAATAAATATGATCCATCCATGAGTAAAAAAATCCGGTGCTCTATCCATGGAATGAAATTCACTAATCGATTATAAGATATGTTCTAATAAACCTTCATCGAATGTCATATTCCATTTATGGGACATAAACCTATGGATCTTCCTCTAAAGGGGGGTTCTGATATATACATTAGAGAAAATTTAGGAGTTCTATAATAGAATAGTACCCAACTAATCCATCGTAATGTTTGATTCAATAAACCTTCATGATTGTAAATATCCCCTTCAATTCACACCCCCTAGACCAACCTCCATGGGGAATTCTAATCCATTTATTAATAAACATTTCATAAGCATCCCTTAATTCATATACCTCACAGATCCACCCCATGGGGTGTTCTGAGAAACATTAATTATGTGAAATCATCCCTTTATGGGAAACACACCCTGAATCTAACCTCCACAAGGAATTTGGATCCAAAAATTGTTAACCTTCTATGTTTAGCATATTTCCTAAAAGGGATTCACCTCATTGGTCTGCCTCCATGGGGGGTATTGATCCATCAACTTGATCCCCAAAATATTTTAAATACATGACCTAATCCATCACAACTAGGCACATCGACCTATTTTCACTAGATGTTAATCAAAAGACCCAATACCAAATGCAAACCTATTTCTAAACATGGGATGCATAATGTGAAATCCATGGAATACATGCAAACATGTAATCAACTATGTTATAAAAAACATGGAATTCTATAACTTAATTCATCGGAGGATTTACACCCCTAGTGTTACATACCTCATGATTGAAATAGGATTCATTGTTTTTCATGCCTAAAATGCCTCCATAAGATGACCTATCATGTGGTAGTATATAGGTTAACAATGTTCCAATCATCAGGACATGTTAGTAATGGAAAACATGAATACTCTCCTAATAAGATTTTTCATCTCCATCAATACCAACTATAATTTCTAGAAGCATGTAGTTTAATTAACTTCCTCCATAGTGGGATGGAACTATTAAAGAGTTCCACAATCATTAAATTATTGTATAAAGGGGGATAATACTAGGAAATGAGTAATAAGGAGGAATCCATGGAATGAGGAACCAATATCCCATTATCCCATTTCGATCAAGGAGAGGACATTTATGTTTTCATTAATTATTATCATCATGGAAAAACAACATTCCATAAGATTGGTTTCCCCTGGAAAAGCATGGAAAATAGAAATGGTGAACCCGATGTGAATTTCTTCTCTTCAATATGGGGACTCGTAAAGAACAAGACATGACATATATAGAACATCACCGAATCTAGTTATCCATCGGTAGGTCCCATTAATAAAATAGTCTTCAAGTATGGAATTCATAGGAAATTAGGCCATCAAATGTTGGTCATCCTTCTGCATAATAAATTTTAAATGTGTATCCCTATATTAAATTTGACAATTGGATGAAAATGAGGAATTATACATATATTTTATTGCATCTATACTGGTGTCCTGTAAAACTAACTTACAATACTATAGTAACATAAAATTTTTACCCTAATGCCCTTAGACATCGGGAAAGAGAAATGATATTGTTATGATAAAACATGACACCCTATCCACCATGAATTCCACTATGAACTGAGTAACATGTAACTCATTTTATATCATACCATTTTATATCATCCAATATATGGTTTTAAAAACCCCTGTAGTTCAGTTTGACCAAAAGGGGGTCTTTCCCAAAAGGGACCTGGCATTCCCAAACCAAGAATAATTAGAGCCTTATTGACAACACAACACCCAAGGTCCACAAATGGAGAAGCCACTCCAAATTTTAATTACGAATTGCTTCAGGAGTATCTCTACATATAGATCCGAGGAATCAATCCCATGTACCAAAGATGTTGGGGATGCATTAGTGACATTGGACATGGATTCAACTAAGAGCTTCTAAAGAGGGATCCCACCACACCCATAGAAAACAAAAAAACTGGCATTAATATATGAATAACTTCTGTAATGTGATCATTCCCCTCTACCCCTAGTACAACACACTAGGAATCGTGGTTGGTGTAGCCCTAGGAGAATTTCCAAAATGGGCACTGTTTTATATAACTCTTGGTGACCCTTCCACAGTTGAAAAATTCCACTTGGTTCCTATGGAATATGATCATGGATCCATTTTTTTAGTAGTTGGTATTGAGACATCATCTACCACACAAGAAGGATATATTTAACATTTCAACCACTTTGACCAAAAATAGATGTTTTTGAGTGGCATGTGATGATGTGATTTAGGGTTGAATTGTAATATATCGAGTGATTGTAAAATATAAAATTTTCATATCTTATGAAATTATGAATTACATATTATTTTTTTATTGAAATGGGATGTTATGTCTAATAGAATATCTGAAATACAACAATGGGTTTCTCTCAAATCTTATGTTGGACATAAGATTACGATATACAGAAAAATAATACAATTTTATATTATTATTTTAAATAGTACTTATCACCAAGCCATTGTATTAAATTGAATGATTAAAACTAACTATTTTATGTTTAAATACTTTTATTAAATATTTTTATGTTATTATCATAAATTTTCGAGGCTTAAGATTAGAATAAATCAGATTTTATGCATAAAATAATTTAATATAATTAAATGGTAGTTTTAATGCCGTCTGATAGAGAACAAATTTGAAATCTTATTTTTGGAACTTTTATAATATTTAAATGATAAAATAAACATCTTATTTTGATGGGGGACATAAAATTTTACTGTGGATGAATTTTATGTATTTTTCCTGTAAAATTCATATTTTAATGAATAGTGAAAAATAATTCATTTTAGATTAAAACTAATTTTTCATCTAACATTTCATTTTTTTACATTATCTTTTTAAATGGTTTTAATATGGAATTAAATTATGTTTTTATCATTCAATGCAATGTTGGTAATCAGATGTAATTTCAAGTTGAAATTTTATATAGAAACATGATATTCTTTTGATGGTTTTACTTAAAAAAACTATATTTTCTTATTCTGTTAACATGATTAATTTTTAATTAATTTATTCATATTTTTTGTTTTTAATTTAGTAAAGTGGATTCCATATTTTGAATAATAATTATGAAATTATAAAAATTATTCATTTTTATTTTTGGACATTATGAATTGTAATATTAGTAATTATATTTAATTATCACGGTTAAAGGGTAAATAATGTAAATAAGGGTAAAATTAATTTTTATTATTATATAAAACTGGCATAATACTTGTAATAATCATAATTTATGAGATATTACTTGTAATGGCCTAGAACTCTCTGGTCCATTCCTTGGAAAAAATTTGGTGTCTGAGGTGTTTTGAGAGGTGAAGGTGACGTATTCCCCACACTCTTTCAAATTTTGAGATCATGAACAGTGTTTCCATAATAGTGATGTTCAAATAGTGACCTCTTTCCTTTTCTAAATTTTGAGTTCTTGAAAAATGTTTCCAGAACAGTGATGTTCCTATAATAACCTCATTCCTCTGCAAAAATTTTAGTTCATGAACAGTGTTTCCCGAAAGGTGAAGTTCCAACATTGACCTCTATCTTTTTCCAAATTTTGAGTTCAGGAACATTGTTTCCAGAATGGTGAGGTTCCAACGGTGACCTCTTTCCATTGCCAAATTTTATGTTTATGAACAGTTTTTCAAGAATGGTGAGGTTCCAACAGTGACCTCTTTCCTTTTCAAAATTTTGAGTTCATGAACAGTGTTTCCAGAACAGTGAGGTTCTAATGGTGACCTCTTTCCTTTGCCAAAATAATAGATCGTGAATAGTGTTTCCTGAATTGTGAGGTTCCAACAGTGTCCTCTTTCCATTGCCAAATTTTTTGTTCATGAACAGTGTTTCCATAATTGTGAGGTTCCAAGGGTGACCTCTTTTCATTGCCCAATTTTAAGTTCATGGATAGTGTTTCCAGAACGGTGACGTTCTAATGGTGACCTCTTTCCTAGGACATGTTTTGAGTTCTTGAATAGTGCTTCTAGAACACCGAGGATCCAATGGTGAGGATTCAACAGTGAGGTTCATGAATAGTGTTTCCAGAACTGTGAGGTTCCAATGGTGTGGTTTCAATTGCGAGGTTCATGAATAGTGTTTTTTCCTTTTCTAAGTTTCTAGTTCTTGAACAGTGTTCCAGCATCCTACAGTTCACCCCTTTGACGTTTCCATTGGTGTAAAATGCATTTAAAGCCTTTTTTAAGGACTATAAGGCCAAATAAAAATCCATAACTCCTATATTAATTTCCCAAAGGCTAGGGATACTTTTACTTAATCAAACCAAATTGTGTAATGTGATCCTATTTTAATGGAAAATGCATACTATATTAAACAACTTCTCTATTAAATATTCTAAAGGGACGATCTATCATCCCCCTAGTTCTTCCTCTTTGTTCATGGCTGGGATATGGATGGAACTGTCATTCCATATCGTAAGAATTGTGCAATCAAAATTCCCACAATGGATTGGTTCCCCTCTATTTTGATGCAACCAAGTTGTATCGATCAATCGTTGATATAAGGTATCTTCTATCATCATTCCATTTGGTTCATCACCATTTGTTTTCCCTTTACATTGTATGGAATGCTATCTCCATGTTCCTAAAAAAATTTCTTACGTGTTGATTGGTGTGGTGGTGTCTCTGCATCCTCGGGTTGATATAGTTGTCACGAGGGGAGGAGATCGTAACCTGTTGTGTTTCTCATTCTCATATAAAGAATTACAAGAATCATTTGAGGTAGGGGATTCATTACTTCTCTTTTCATTTACATGAAATTGTATAGTTAACATGTTTTATCCCACTAGATCATAATATAATTGACATAATAAATATTTGAACCAGATAAATAAATTTATAGTGATCGTATGTTATTACCTATTATTTTTCTAGATAGTGTGATATATATGATTGTTTTGTTTAGATTTTTGTTCTTGTTGGAAATTGGAAATAAACGTATAGCCGGAATCCATCAATAATTGTTTGGATAAAAATAAAGATTCATGTAAATGAATCTAGTTCTTCTTGTTGCAATTATATGTTAATCAAATTACTGCAATAATCATGTTTAATTATTTGTGATAGCTTACTAGTTTGGGATGCCGAATTTGGAACATATAAATAATAAATCGGTTAATCCATGGTGGGTTAAATAACTGGTTGTTTGATAAAATATAATTCGTTTTCGGGATATGAGATACACTTTTTCTTATTTAAGGGCCATGATCCTAATTGATATATGGTTTTTCCCTGATTCATGTGTTGTGATGTGATCCTGGAAGGTTGTTGTGATATTTGGGGGTTGGAAGGCCTACTTGTTTTTACAGCAGTTGATGCCTAAAGTGGAAAGATGCATCGGTTTATGTATATGGGTGTTAGGGAGGACACCAGGGATGATGAAACATGTTGTATGTGAATGTTTGGATTCATTCTAATTCTTTTTGGTTGTTTATCTGCTTTACCTTCCCCACTGCTCAATGTAGCCGGTCTTACTAACCCATCTTCTGAAAGGGGAGAAGAGGCATGGGTTTTTCCACATGCTTTCTGTGTTTAGATTATTAAGGGAGAATGGGTCTACGCACTAGATATAGGAGGAAAAGACTTGATGGGTAGATTATCTACTCACAGTGTTCATCCCCCTTGTGTTTAGTAGCATAGAATGTTAATCTAGCATTCCTGGGAATATGGGAAAGTAATGTTGTTAATAAATAATTGAATAAATGATGACAACCCATGTGGTTAAGCTTCCAGTGATGCAATGGTGAGGATACAATTTTTAAATGAACAATCATTGGTTGTGATGCTAATGAAATTTAATGAGGAATTGATAATATTTAATTAATGTTTATTGAATTATTTAATGTAATGTGTAACTAATAAAAAGGTAATGAATTAATTTTATTTATCTCTCTAAATGGTTGTGGTCTTATTGGATACCAAGTCTTAGACGTGGCAGTTGGGAGTCTGAGAGATGTTAGCTACAGTTGAGTCTAATACTAGGTTATTCCCCTAGTGAGGTTGTGATATATAGTATATTCTATTCTTTTTGTCTTTCTATAAGCTAATATACCCCATTTGTAAGGGAAACTAACACCCAGGTGATTATGATCCAAATGGGGGGGTGTTTTACCAACATTCTAGTGGGAGGATGGATGGATGACTACCCCCTTTTTCCAAACCCTCTTCTAAAGGTAGTTACATGTGCTAGTAGGCACAACAGTTAGTTTTCTCCATATATGTGTGTAGTGGTTTGTAATGGCTTGTGGTTATTCGAATACATATATTCTAGATATAGATTTCTATGGACTACTATAGGTATAACCTGTATAGGCTATGATGGTTTGAGGATACTTACTTAGTGTATGGGTTGTAATGATTTGAGGTATAATACCTGACTTATGATACACATTTTGCAAGATATGGTGGCTCCTATAAACTACCCGGCATCATTTCTTACGTGGACATGGTGGTTTTGTTGCACAAGGTGCATGTTGTGGTGCTTCACCAAGGTGTCTGTGGGACAACCTTTTGGAGAGAGATGCTTAGGATGTACGACATTGGGGAAAAGTGAAAAAACAATGGGGAATTAGTAGTTGGGTACCCGTGATATTCTTTATTATATTATATACTCTTGTTTTTGTTACATGGTAAGATTATCCATGGTGAGGTTGGGAACTTAGTATACCTGTTTAGGTGATGAGTTAGTTTCACTTGTTGTTAAGTGTGATTTAGCATGCTTTCTTTACTTTTGCCTGAGAGGCATTGGGGAGGATCCAAAAGAGTATACTTTTATACTCACTCTGTGTCTATATAAAATGTTTTTAAGGTCCCATGGATCAGGTTGGAGATCATTCTAGTTCTACTATCTTTGGGTTTCATGAGCTATTTGGGATTTGTGGCCGCTGCTATTTTTAATTTTTTTGGTTAGTTTCAATTTTCCCATTTCAGTTCTAGTAGATTTCATGAAATTACATATTTGTACTTGGGATTTATTTTATATTGATGTTTTACTTGGTGTTGTTTGGTGTCTATCTTATATCAAACTCTTCCACATGTTTTCTCTTAGAGGGTAATTCCTACCATTTGTGGGTTTACCATACCCTCAGTGCTAGTCACCAACCCAGGGGATATATAATGTGGGACATGGGGGGTCATTATCTCCCTTCTCACATTGCAGGCCCAAGAGGGGTACACTTTTTGGGGAGGGTTCATGACATAATGGTAAAATAGGCCCGATTGAGAGATGGGATAGTGTTTGGAGTTAGGCACATGTGAGGTTGCTTTGGTTGGTAGGAAAACAATTTCATTCATGTTTATAAAGTGATGTAAACACTGGAGACATATGACACATAGGTGGTTAGGGTCCCCCAATGATCTGATGTATGAACCTTTAAGTTTACAATGTCCGCTAAATGATGTGATACTAGTTGTAGGGTATATTCCTAGGTATGTATCACACATCATTCTTCTTTGTGCATGTGTTTTAATGGGTAGACTATGGGATATGTTAACCTAAAATGAATAAAATAATATAGTTTATTAATTAATGTTGAGTCATCCATATTCCAGGTTTATGAGCTATAACTATTTGTTATTTTACAGGTATGTCTCTAGATCGGTGTCTTCGTCCGGTTTACATAGAAGATGTCCAACAGGATCTGTCATCAGATCGTTGTAGGGAAGATGTTGATGATAATGAAACATGGATGAGAAAACTCTAAGAGCTTCATCACCAGTTTCTGTAGATGTATGAGGTCTATGTTTCAAATTCATTCATGGAGGACTTGTTGGAGGAGGTCAAGATAGGCTTCAGTTTGATCCATGCTCGGAAGGAGAAATGGGTGTCCATGGTTGTGACGATTCTACTTGAAGCAATGAGGCAGTTGTGTTTCTTGTTCCTCGGGGATTTAGAGGAGTCAATGGTCTCATGGTAGGAGTTTCGAGACATTTTCAGCATCGATTTTCTTTCTTCGACCGTGAAGGTGTCAAGTTTCCAGGAGATTCTTACCCTTCGATAGGGGAGCTCCGGTGTGCGAGATTTTGTAATCTATTTTAAGAACCTTTTACGATATTCTTCAGACCTATTCCAAGATTAGGAGGATAGAGTGAGTCATTTTAAGGAGGCTTTTCATTCATAGATCTATTTCCAGGTCACCCCATTTATGCTGAAGACATATATTGAGGTGTTGGTGAGGGAAGAGGTCATCAAGAGGACATTGGCCAGAACCAAATCATCACGAGAGTGGAGTCGTTGTTATTTCTCATAAATTACATCTATGGTCTGGGGTTTATGGTATTTAAGGAAGAAAACCTTCCGTTCGGAAGAGGGTAGTTCCCATCCCTGAACATATCATTTTTTGAGGGCAGTAGTTCTCATGAAAATTCCATGGGATGAAGAGCTTGTTTTTATTTATGTGGTCAAGGTTATCAAGAATGGGAGTACCTGAACTTTTAGAGTTGTCATGTTGCACCAGGTGTTCCACTACATGTTCCTTTGTTGATGAGGTTCTAGTCGAGGCAACAATAGTAGAGTGCACCATCTTTAGATCAGAAGAGGCTATATGGAGAAGGTAGAGGACAATCCCGTGATGCACCCTGTCCTCAGAGAGGATAGCGTGGCCGTGGTGGGGGTCATCATTAGGGTAAGATAAGCCATAGAGGATGTCAGGTTCAGCATCAGGCTTTAGCATTTCCATCTCCATGTGAGCCATACATCGTTCGAGGTACAAATTGCTTTTTTTCTATGTTAGATTATTCCTTGTTTGATTCAGGAGTGACACACTCATTCATATCACCAAACATTGTCCATGCATTGGGACTTGAGTTAAAGTGTCTTTTATTTCCCTTGGAATTGACTATGCCAGTTGGAGGTCAGGCAGACTTGATTAAAGTATGTAGAGACTGTGAGCTAATGTTGGGGCTGCACCCATCTTGGGGAGATTTATAATGTTTATGAATACAACCATATTATTCCATCCATTGAATTTATTAGTTTTATTTGGTGCAGGCTATCATGGATTTCATCAAGAGGCAGGTTGTGTTCTATGATGCGGATGGAGAGCCAGTGGAGTTTGTTTATGAGAGAGACCCTCAGATGGGTCAGATACATGTTACATATTTATCATCCATTATGGATGAGCTGATGTTGAGTTCTTTAGATGCACAACAGTTGGAATTTAATAGGTTTTTAGAAGAGTACCCTGATGTCATTACAGAAGAGGTTGTAGCATCACCCCCTCTATGAGAGATCATGTTTGGGATCAAGCTACAACCAGGATCATCTGTAATCTATATGTCTCCATATAGGATGGTCCCATATATGTTACAAGAGCTACACATACAACTTGATGGTTTGTTACAGATAGGTTTTGTTTGGCTGTGGGTGTCACAGTGGGGTGCACCAGATTTGTTTATGAAGAAGGATAATAGCATTTCGTGGTTGTGTGTAGATAATCGCCGCTTAAAAAAAGTGAAAACTAAGAATCGCTATCCTATTCCATAGATTTATGATTTATTCGATCAACTGAAGGGTGTAAGTTTGTTCTCAAAGATCTATTTGTGGTCAGGATATCATCATATGCGTGTAAAGGAAATGGATATCCCATAGACTACTTTTCGTTGTCATCATGGGCATTATGAGTTCATTTTAAACCCATTAGGTGGGAAAAATTCTCCAGATGTGTTCATGGGATTGATGTACACTATATTCTGTGAGTTCAAGGTCAATTTTGTGGTAGTTTTCATCAATGAATTCATTTTGTACTCCACACATGAGGAGGAGCATGCAGAGAATCTACATGCCGTTTTAGGAGTTTAACGTCAACATCAGCATTTTATGTGTTGTAGAAGTGTGAGTTTTGGGCTCGAGAAGTCCATTTCATGGGGCATGTTGTGTCCCAGTAGGGAGTAGTTGTATATCCATCTATGATAAAAGAAGTGGTGTCTTTGGAAGACACCAAGACAGTGTCCGAGGAACGAAGATTCCTTGGTCTCGCAGGCTACTACAAGAGGTTCATGGCCGATTTCTCTTGAGTTGAGACTCCTTTGAAAGCTTTGATAAGGCAAGATCCAGCATTCATATGGACTGATTAGTACCATGAGCATTCAATTATTTAATCAGATGTTAGTAAGTGCTCTAGTTATCTGTATTCCAGTTGAGGGAGTTCAGTTTGATGTTCTCTATGATGCTTTGCATCTAGGGTTAAGTGGTGTTTTGATGTAGTAGATATTAGTTGTATTTTATGGGTCTCTGCAGTTGCATCCCCATGAATGAAACATTGCCACCCATGATCTTGAGTTTGTATCCACAATATTTTTTATGAAGTTGTGGAGACATTACCTCATTGGTGATCACTTTGTAGTTTTCACTGATCATAAGGGCCTAAGGTATGTCTTCTCCCAACGTGACATAAACTTGCAACAACGTCATTGGAAGGAGTTCTTATAGGAATACGACTTGAAAATATCATATACATCTGGGAAGGGTAATGTTGATGTTGATGCCCTGAGTCAGAAGTCACGTAGTGATGCAGTGCGTGAATATGGTGACTCTTGGATATTAATGGAAGAACTATTAGCATTACATCTTGATATTAGATAATTAAGGAGAAGATGTTGTATTTTTATGATGACAGTGTTTTCATCTCTAGTGAAATAGGTGGAAGAGTCCCAATTGGGGGTTCTAGAGGTGGAGGTCTGGAGAGACTAAGTTGTTTGTGGAGAGGCCCCTAATGGCTAGTCTGAGGATGAACAACACCGAGTTTTGTATAATGGAAGGATATTTGTTCTTTTGACAATTCATGAGACGGTTCTCAGAGAGTTCCATAGTTCTCCATTAGCGGTGCATCCTGGCATGAAAAATATGTACCAATCATTGAGGAGTTAGTTATGGTGACTTGGGCTAAAGTGTGTAGTTTCAATGTTTGGTCTTCCAGATGGTGATGGTCGAACCCCATGTTCCTGGTGGTATTCTCTAACAACTATATTTTCCACAGTGGAAGTGGAAGGACATCCCAATGGACTTTGATACTTTTTTACCTTGAGCTCATGGAGAAAATGATGCTATTTTGGTGGTAGTGGATTCTTTATCAATAACATGCCATCTTCATAGAAATCAAGGAGTCATGATCAGTGAAATACTTGTCGAGGCAGTATCTGGAGAAAGTTGTGAGACATCATGGAGTCCTAAGGATGATCATTTCCAATCGAGATCCTTGTTTTACCTCTAGGGTTTGTAGAGGTATCTAACATGATTTTGGTTCTAAGCTATGCCTTAGCACTACTTTTCATCCTCAAACTAATGGTCAGACAGAGCGGACCATACAAAATCTTGAAGACATGTTCCTCTCTTGTGTCCTGTATTTTTTAGGTTTATGGATGAGGCTCATACCATTGGAAGAGTTCGCATACAACATTTGTTTTCACTCCAACATCAGTATTTCTCCATTTTAATTCTTTTATGGTCGGCCATTCCATTCTCCGTTGTGCTGGACTGGGGTCAGAGAGTCAGAAACTCTTGGACTGGAACTAGTGCAGAATAAAACATAGATGGTTCAGGTGATTAATGATAGGATGAAGACAGTGCATGATCTTCATAAATAATATGATGATCAAAGGAGGAGACCCTTAGAGATTGATGTTGGGGATCATGTGTTTCTAAATGTGACTCCCCCTCATGGGCAGTGATGGTTTGGTCATGGGAGTAAGCTCTCTCCCTAGTATGTTGGGCCTTTTGAGGTGTTTTCTTTTGTTGGAGTTGTGGCATATCGAGTAGCAGTTCCCCCGAAGATGAGTTGGATACACGATGTTTTTCATGTATCACAGCTCTATCATTGTTTTTATGATGACTCTCATGTCATAAATTGGTGAGAGGTCGATGTTGATGATGAAGAGTCCTTTGAGGAGCGAATTGTGTAGATCCCATACTGCATATAAAAGGTTTTGCGTGAGAATTCTATCCACTTGGTTTGTGTATTGTGGAGATAAAGTGTCATGGAGGAGAGTACCCAGGAACAAGAGTCACTGATACATTCTCTATTCCAAGAGTTTTATGATGTTTAACACTTTTCATGTAACAATGTCCTCTTAGTGTTTATAGAGCTCACATGTTTATGAGATGACATTCATTGGTTCCTTCTTGTGGATTGGTCTCTTTTTAGAGGTATCTCGAAGGATGGTTGTTCAGACTTCTTTTCTATTCCCTTTTAGCTTGGTTTTGAATTCTCCTGGACAAGAATGTTTAGAAGGTATTTGTTGTAATGGCCTGAACCTCTATGGTCGATTACGCAGTGACAATCTAGTGTCCGACGTGTTCTAGGAGGTCAATGTGACTTATTCCCAACACTTTGCCTAATTTTGAGTTCATGAATTGTGTTTCTAGAATGTTGAGGTTCCAATGGTGACCTCTTTCCTTTTTCAAATTTTGATTTCATGAACAGTGTGTCCAGAACATTGAGGTTCTAATGGTGACCTCTTCCCTTTTCCAATTTCTGAGTTCATGAACAAGGTTTCTAGAATGGTGAGGTTCTAATGGTGACCTCTTTCATTTTTGAAATTTTGTGTTCATGAGTTGTTTTTTCATAATGGTGAGGTTCCAATGGTGACCTCTTTCTTTTTCTATATTTTTTGTTCATGAATAGTGTTTCCAAAATGGTGAGGTTCCAATGGTGACCTATTTCCATTTGGAAAATTTTGAGTTCATGAACAGTGTTTCCAAAACGGTGAGGTTCAAATGGTGACATCTTTCCTTTGCCAAATTTTGATTTCATGAACAGTGTTTCCAAAATGGTGAGGTTCCAACGGTGACCTATTTCCTTTACCAAATTTTTTGTTCATGAACATTATTTCTAAAATGGTGAGGTTCCAACAGTGACCTCTTTCATTTGCCAAAATTTTAGTTCCTTAATGGTTTTTCCAGAATTTTGAGGTTCCAATTGTAACCTCTTTTCTTTTCCAAATTATTAGTTCATGAATAGTGTTTCTAGAATAGTGAGGTTTCAATGGTGAGGTTCCAATGGTGATTTTCATGAAAAATGTTTTCAGAATGGCGAGGTTCCAACATTGAGGTTCCAATGGTGAGGTTCATGAACAATGGTTCTACTTTTCCAAATTTCAAGTTTGTGAACAGTGTTTCCAACCTCCTATAGTTTTCCCCTTGGACATTTCCATTGATGTAAAATGCATTGAATTCCTTGTTTTAGGAACCCTATGACCGGTTAAATGGAAATAACTCCTATATTAATTTCCCTAAGTCTCGGGATACTTTTACATAGTCAAACCGCATGGTTTAATGTGATCCTCTTTTAAGGGAGAATCCAACACATCATAAACCACTTCTCTGTTAAATCATCTAAATGGACGATATTTCTTCCTACTTAGTTCTTCCACCTTATTCTCAGCTATGAGATGCTGAGACCTTTCATTCCATCCCGCTGGAGTTGTGCAATAAAACATACCTCCTTGGATTGGTTCCCCTCTATTTTGATGTAACCAATATGTATCAACCAATCATCGATATAAGTTAGGTTCTATCGTCATTCTTTTGGGTTCATCTCTTTCTTTTTACATATACCTTTTATGGAATGTTATATCCATGTTTATAATGGTCATTTCATGGGTGTTGACCGGTGTGGTGGTGTTTATGTATCCTCAGGTTGATACAGTTTTCATGAGGGGAGGGGGTCATAAACCATTTTGTGGATCATTATCGTATAAAGAATGTCAAAAACTATTTGAGGTATGGGATTTATTTCCTCTATTTTATTTTATGTGCCACTGTATAGATAGCATATTTTATCCGACTCGATCACCATGGAATTTACTTAATAAATACTTACACCAGATAAACAAATTTATAACAATCGTATGTTATTCCCACTTTTTTTTTGAGATTGTGTGATACATATTCTTTCATTGTTTAGATATTTTTTCTTGATGGATATTGGTAAAAAACATAATTTCAGAATCAATCGATAATTGTTTGGCTACAGATAAAGAGGTATGTAAATTAATGTAGTTTTTCTAGTTTCAATTTTATTTTTATCAAATTGGTTTAGTAAGCATGATTAATTATTTTTGATCGCTTACTAGTTAGGGTTGAAGAATTTAGAACCTACGAATAATAAATCGGTGAATCCAAGGTGGATTAATGAACTGGTTTTTTGGTAAAAGATAATCCCTTGTAGATTTCTATGTTACACTCTTGCTTATTTATGGTCAAAGAGCCCAATTGATATGATGGTTGTTTTCCTACTTCTTATGTTGTTATGTGAGCCTGGAAGGCTATTGAGATATGTGGGGGCTGTAAGGCCTACTGGTAGTGTTAGCAGTTGACACATAGAGTGGCGGTATGCATTTGTTTATGCATGTGGTAGTCAGGGAGGACACCGGGGATGATGAAAAAGGTTGGGTGTGAATGTTTGTATGAATTCTGATTATTATTTTTTGTTTATCCGCTTTACTTAATCCACTTTTCAAGGTAGTTGGTCTTTCTTATCCTTCTTTTGAAAGGGGTGAAGACGCGAGGGGTATTCCACGTTCTTTCCGTGTTTAGCTTCTCAAGGGAGGATGTGTCTATGATCTTTATATAGGAGGAAAAGACGCGATGGGTAGTTCATCTACTCACCGTGTTGATCCCCCTTCTATTTAGTAGAATAGAATATTTTTCTAGAATGTTTTGGAATATGGGAAAGTAATGTTGAAAATAAATAATTGAATAAATGATGTTAACCCATGGGGTTGGAGCAAGCTGGGATGAAATGTTGTGGATACAATTTCTAAAGGGTTAGTAGAATTTTGTTGTGATGCTAATGGAATTTAATGAGGAATTGTTAATGGTTAATTAATGTTTAAATAATTTATTAATGTAATGTGAAACTGAAAAAAATGGAATGAAGTAATGTAATTGAGCTATTTAAATGGTTGGGTGCTTATATGATTCTGAGTCATAGATATGGAATTCAAAATTCTGAGAGACGTTATCTATAGTTGAGCCTATGACTAGGTTATGCTCATAGTGTGGTTGTGAGATATAGTATAATATTTACATTTGGTGTTTCAATACGCTACTCCACCCCGTTAATAAGGGGAACATGCACCCTAAGAATTCTGATCCCTGGGGAGGTGTTTTCCCTAACATTCTGGTTAGAGGTTGGATGGCTGAAAACCCCCTTTGGTCCCTCTCTAGTTTCTTGGTAGTTACTTGTACTAGTAGACATAGAGGTTACTTTTCCCCATATATGTGTGTATATGGTTGTAATGGCTTGTGTTTATTCACACACATATATTCTGGATATTGTTTTCTATGGAATACTATAGTTATAACGTATATAGTGTGTGGTGTCTTAATGATCCTTAGTGTATGGGATGCAATGGCTTGGGGTATAATACCTGATTTATGATACACATTATGTGAGTTGTGTTGTTTCCCATAAACTACATGGTTACTTTACTTACGTGGATGTGGTGGTTTTTTTTAGGAGGTGCATATTGAGGTGCATCGCCAAGGTGTCTGCGGGAAAGCCTTTTTGGAGAGAGATGCTTAGGACGTGCGATGGTGGGAAAAAGCTACAAACCAGTGGGGAAGTAGTAGTGGGGTACCATTTATATTATATATTATATTATATACTCGTTTATGAGTTACTTGGTGAGATTATCCGTGGTGAGTATGGGAACATAGTATATCTATTAAGGTGACGAGATAGTTTCATTTGTTGTTCACTATGCTTTAGCATTCCTTTTTTACTTTTGCATGAGAGGATTTGGGGAGGAACCTACTAAGTATACTGTAATACTCACCCTATGTATATATAAACTATTTTTTCAGGTTACATGGATTAGGTTGGAGATCTAGATGGTTTATACTAGCTGGGGGTTTCAGGAGCTATTTGGGCTTCGTGGTCACTAATATTTTTAATTTTTTTGGGTACTTGTAGTCTTCCCATTTCAGTTGTAGTAGTTTGCATGAATTACACATGTGTATATGGGATTTCTTTTATATTGATGTTTGACATGGAGTTGGATGGTGTCTATCTTAACTCTCTCTCATCTGCATGCCTTATCATTAAGGGTAATGCCCCCCCATTTGTGTGTTTACTATACCCTCAGTGCTAGTCGCCAACACGGGGCATACTGGAGGTGGGACTCGGGGGCCATTATCTACCTTCTCACATTACCGGCCCAGGAGGGGTACACTTTGTGGGTAGGGGGTCATGCCATTACCCACCTAACAAACCCTTGGGATGAATTTTTTCCCTTTTATTCCACTTGGGTGTGATTATGATATTTATAACTTGGAATTTTTATTAAAGGCCAAATAATCATAAACATGACTCTTGTTACTAAAACAATCTCAATAAGTTGTTATATAATTGATCTCTTAGACTATAAATATTCATTACATAGATAAATGGAATATATAAAGAAATTTATTTTATTTATAATATTTATACATTAAATTATTAAATTTAATTATGACATATTGAGGATGTAGGGATTGATTTATTATTAAAGAAATCAAATAAATGATATTATAAATAACAAAAAAATATAATTGTATATAATTTATACCACCCACATATTTTATAAGTTACTATTATATTTTATAATTATATTAAATGGGTTTTTTTCAATGTTACCTCTCTCTTTTTAAATTCTTTAACTTCAATGAAATGAATAGTGTTAAAATTGGTAAAATTGATATTTTATAAAAATAATAAATTATAAATTTTTAAAAAAATAATTGAAATATTTTAAAATTACACAGATACATTGATAATGTATAAATGTTAATTAATTGTAAAATTATTTGACATTGAGTTCATATATGTTACCTTAATAGACTCATAATATTTACAATATTTTTACCACAATTAAAATTAAATGTGATTAATTAATGTTAAACCAAAATGATAAAGAATAAAATTAAATTAATATATGTCAAAATATTTTTAGATGAGAAGATTTCAAATATACCCAATTTATATTCTACATATTTCATTTTTTAATCATTTTTTTTTGAAATAGTAATTTATATTAATTTTATATTTTAGTGTTTCCATGGGGGGCCCTCTAATCCATTATAATAAGGTACCCACTGTTCTCTAATACTCACATGTCATGAATAGTTTTTATAATTCAATGCCTTCGAAAAAATATTCCTAAAATCTCACTCCACATTCTTGAGTCCATATTTTTTTCAAAAACCGTTTAACTATAGAGTTAATGTTTCCATCAATGGTGATCAACCAAATAATATGTATCATTTCATTTATGTATTTCTTTTTTCTTCTTCAACATCATTAAAGTATCCTCTAAACATGATGAGATAATTACTATAGTATAATAAATATAATGAGATTTTATAATGATAACATAATCCCCTAAATACATATTCACTTCCATCAAATGATTATGGAATTAATCATTCATGCATACTTGTGAAAAATCACCTCCAAAAACTGATCTAATTCATTTTTCCTAACCATCTCTCATGACTGTTTTTAATAATGTAGTTAATGTTCATATGTTATATTCAAGAAATATTATTCATTCTCTGAAAACAATATATCATTTACATTCTTACTTTCTAGGATCATAAAAATGAAAAAATCATTTATGTGTCTGTGGGAACAATCATTTTCATGATGAAATGTGACTTGGTTTTATTCATTATATAACGTGTTCAATATATATACATATATATCAATGATGAATAATATTTTATGATTTTATTATCGTTATTTTAGGATAAATTAATAGTTAAATAATTTCCAAAATGGTAAATAAAAAATAGAAAATGATACTCATGTGTTTGTACGACATACCATCTCCATGATTATAAAATCATTCATTTTTCTTAACCAAACATCATAGATCTATTTAAAGGAACAATTTATGTATTAATATGGTAATAATGTTAGGTATATTATTCTAGAGATGATTCACTTATGACCACACATACTAGTGGCATTAAAACCATGTTTATTTTTGATTTCATTACCGAACATTGACAAAAAAACCATTATGAACTAAATAATTATGTAATTTTTATAACATGGTTATAAGTTATACCAAAGAAAAAATAAAACTGAAAAATGTTTTAAATAACGTTGACATTAATATTATTTTATTATTCAGGAATACAAATATTGTATGGGACGAGTTAGACTCATTGTAAGGGACATCATCTTAATGTCCTCTCATTAAAGGACTTTTTGAGAATATACAAAACATTCATTTATTCAATGTATATTCAACCCATTTGAATTTTAATTTCATTTAATGGTTTTAAAAATGAACTTTTTTATTCGATTAATTTTACTAAATGTTAAAATGAATTTTTTTAACATATGTGGCGATAATGAACTTTCAACCACCATGACGAATATTTGGTTTTTTTCATCATATACAAGATAATATTTTTAAATAATAGTAAATAAAATATTAGATTTTAGGTCTTTTGGTATTGAAAATTATTTTTAGAATGGATTTATTATATCAATATCTTGAAATGAAACTTTGTATTTTCAATGTGTAAATTTTATTTTTCCTTTATTCTAGTTAATGTGTTATGATTATGTTATGGTTATTGGGAATTACTTATTTATATGGTTTGTTCCTTGATAAATTGAGGGTGAGTGAGCTCATTTTATCTCTCTAATTCATTGGGTAATGAGATAGTGCAAAATAATAATTGTTTTCTTATGATAATTTTGGAATGTATTATGATGGGTATTCCAAAATTAACCCTGATGTTTACTAACAATGTAGCTGTGAAAGCTAAAAGGTAAGAATGATATGGATGACTCATGTTACCCTTATGATTTTGGATTTCAATAATGTTTATCAGTATTATTATGATTTAATGTAATTATAAATATTAATTGAGTAATGTTTTCATTCCTTTTTTATATAACTTTTAGATTCTTTTATGCCCATCCCATGTTTTTAAAATGATATCACATGGTATAAAGATGGGTAAGAGAAATACTGAATTAAATAACTAATTTATCTTGATAAAGAAATAATGTTTACCTTTAAATGTTTTATGTTGTGTATGAAATCGATACTATTGTTTTTTATGCACCATTTATAAATTGAATTTTTAGTAATAGCTATGTCATAATTCTCTTTAACTATGAACCTGAAAAGATTTTTATTATGATTTATTGACTTAACTCAATATTATGTAATGTTTAAGACTGGTGCCTTATATTTGTTAACAAATATCCATTTATATTTGATTAATAGGTATGATATTTTTAGTATAGTATCCATAAATTAATTTTACATTATAGTCAAATTGAAATAACATAGTATTTTATGTTTACCTTGTTGATTCTTCTAAGATATATCTGTTCATAATTGTTATCCACAGAGGATGTATGGTAGTTTTTCTAGGAAAAAATATAGAGGAAAACAACCTTCCAAATCATGAACATTTTATAGTTATAATTGGAACTAAATAGTTTTTTATAATTATCGAATAGTTGAACCAAGATATAAATGGTGGTGTTATCCAAACCCGGTAACTTCTAAATCAACCATTAAGGAACATGTCAGTAGTTGAACATTTAATGGGGCCACTTACTTAAAAATTAAAGTGATAATATTATGCCATTCCATCTAAATTGTTTATTAAATCCCTATAAATGAATTTTAATTTCATGGGGTGTTCATAAAATTCAATGTTTAGTCTAGCTATTTACAGTTTTGATGGTAAATCTGATTATTGGTGGTTGATGGTTAATAATATCACAGATAGTTAGGAACGTGAGTCACTATATTGGGATGAATTCAAAGATAAGTTTTTTGAGAAATATTTTTTTAATATGGTTCAACTAAATATCAGAAAACAATTCACGAAATTGATGCCAGAGGATGACACAATGGCAGCTTATGAAGTCCAATTTACCTGACAAACATGGTATTCTCCAAATTTCATTTGGGATATTTATAGAAAAATAAATCATTTTTACGTAGTTTTGGACCTAATATATGTAAGGGAATTCGATTATTGTGAGTTAAATATTTATGAAAACAAGTTCAATGTGCGGAGATGGTGGAATGTATTTTTCGGATGATCTTATTCTATTTGACAACAAGCAGAATATGTGGTTGATTTTCCAGACCAATGTGAATATTTATTCAAAAAAATATAATGGTATGAAAACTATGATTATTATTTTTAAAAATTGTTATAAAAACCACAAGGCGAAATTCCTTTTGAATTCAGTTAAATGCTTAAGATGTGGTAAAATGGGGTAAATGGATCATAACTACATTGAAAAGGGTAATTGTAAGAAAACATTTTATAGAGAGTAAGTGAAATGTGTTAAATGTAACGAGATGGGTCATTATGAAAATGATTTTCTCATGAAGAATTTTATTGATGGGAAGAAAATAGTATATAAGAAAAAAAAATTATGGTGAAATCCTTTTCAACTACCTCATCAGTTGTAGGGACATCAAATGAACTGGTATCAGGTTTATTGTTTGTTTATTTAGATTATGCCAATATTTTTTAGGATTCCTGGACAACACATTCATTCATTTCATATAAATTTTCAGGTAAATTTGGGAATTACCCTACATGAAATGAATCCAATTCTTATGGTAAAAAACATATGAGAAATTTTGACGGAAAAAAAATTATAAGAATCTTATTTTAATTTTATTTTGAAATAATCTAACTACAAATATTATTTTTTTGGCTCTAGTAGAGTTTGAATTTATTATAAGTATAGATTTGATTCCAATTTACCATGATAATTTTAATTATAGAGAAAAAGATTTTTCTTTTCAGAAAGAGATTCATTTTGTTTATAAGAATGACCCCATACCATTGGTAACATATAAAAAAATAAGAACTAAATAAAATATGGAAATAAATGTTACCTTGAACATATTTTTGAAAAAAATAAAATTTTCATATTAATTATGTGCTAGTGTTAAATGAGTATCATTATGTTTTTCCTGATTAGTTTCGTAGTACAATACCTAATCAGGAAGAACAATTTACTGTTGATATAGTTCATGATGTTAAGCCAATTTCAAAGCCCCCTTATCGAATGGCTATGTATGAACTTTTAGAGTTAAAAAATCCATTGTAAGATTTTTTAGGTAAATGATTCATTCAAATTAGCACATCAACATGGGGTGATACTATAAGTTTTTATTAAAAAGAAGTAGTGTTCACTGAGTATTTTAATTAACTATAGATCCTTGAGTAACATCACTATTATGAACTTGTATCATTTTACTCATATCAATGATTTGTTTGATCAAATATAAAGAGAAAAATATTTTTCGAAGGTTGACTTGACATCAGGGTACC
Organism: Viscum album; assembly: GCA_963277665.1. Taxonomy (NCBI): domain Eukaryota; kingdom Viridiplantae; phylum Streptophyta; class Magnoliopsida; order Santalales; family Viscaceae; genus Viscum; species Viscum album. Next base: position 2,127,936,325 of record OY728140.1, read on the forward strand.
ATAAGTTAAAATTAAAGGAATATGACATTCTGAAGTCAATGTTTCATACAATATATTGACAATATGAATTTTTAGTTATGCCGTTTGGGTTAACTAATAAACCTTCTATATTCATGGATCTTATGAATTGAATATTCCTTGAGTTCTTGGATATATATTTTGTTGTGTTTGTTAATGTTATTTTGGTATATTCCAAAAGTAAAGAGGAGGATGAATGTCATTTATGTGTTTTCGTTCAAACCGTAGAAGAATGTAAAAATTTTGGGAAATTCATCTAGTGAGAGTTTAAGTTATAAGAAATTTCATTAAATTGTCACAATGTTTCTAAAAATGGCATAAATATTGATCCAGCTAAAATAAAATTTATTGATGTATAGCAAAGTCCCAAAAATATTACTGAGGTTTTTACTTTTCTTGGTTTAGCAGGTTATTACAAGATTTTTTTTATAAAAATTAAAGGTTATCTAGACCACTGAATATGTTAACTCAAAAGGGTGTTATGTTCATCTAGACAAAAGAATGTGATGAATGTTTTTATGAATTGAAATAATGATAGGTGATCCTATTTTGGAACTGAAATCCAGAAATGGGTAATCTATTGTATATAATGATCCTTCATTGAGTGTAAATGGTTGTTTCCTACTTCAGAATGATTAGGTAATTTATTATAATTCACATCAGCTGAAAAATAATATGTTAAATTACCCTACACGTGATTAGGCATTATCTGTTGTTTTTTTCAGTTTAAAAATATTTATGTATCATATGTATGGAGTAAAATGTGAAATATATAATGACCAAATTTTTTTTTGTATATATTAACTCATAAATTATTGAAAATCATACATAAATGATGCTTGAAAAAATCAAGGATTGTGAATTCATGATTTATTACCATCCAAGAAAATCAAACAATATGGTTGATGATTTATGTCAGAAAAATAATACTACATTAACAATTTTATGTATTGATCATAACCCTTTGATTAGTGATTGATGAGCATTGTCTTGGAAGTTATTGGTGGTGGAAATTTATCTGGTTTGTTTTAGGTTTCAGTGTAATCATCTCTGTTATAATGAATTAAGAAAGTTCAGAAGGAAGATAGTTAATTGTAGAAAAAGGTATAATTGGTTCAAAAGGGAATATTTCCTTAATTTAAAATTGATAAATATTTTTTTGTGATTTGGGAAGAGATTATGTGTGCCTTATTATTCATTTTTTAAGAATGGTTTGTTATATAAATGTCATAGTTCTGTATTTTCTATTTAAAATGGAAGTACTATGATGTATATAGATCTTCATGAGAATTACTAGAGGGATGGAATAAATGAAAAAATTTCCAACATTAATTTGAAATTTGGGACTTTTCAACAAGAGAAAGTAGAGTTCCAATTACAAAGAACGTCTTTTCATCCTTTTATTATAATTGAGTGAAATGGGAAAATTAGTCCATGGATTTTATAGTGGGTTTACCAAATACTTCTTGAGATAACAATGCAATTTGGCTTATTATTGATAGATTGGATTAAACCTCTCATTTTAATCCTATTTGAGATACATTGTCTTTAGAGAAAATTTCCCATTAGAATCTTAATGAGATATTAAGGTTGCATGGGGTTCCCCAATTCATTTTATCAGATCATGATCCTAGGTTCACTTCTATATTTAGGAAAGGATGTAAAAAGTCAATGTGAATTGAATTAATTATTAGTATATATTTTCATCCTCAATCAGTTGGGTTGTCTAAATGAACAATTCAGACCTTGGAGGATTTACTACAATCTTGTTCAGTGGATTAATAGGGAATTTGGACTCAATATATTTCATTGGATGAGTTTTCAAATAATAACATTTTTCATTCTGGTATATATATGGCATCATTTGAGGATTTATATAGATAGTGGTGTCAAAAAAAATCTTATTGGGGTGAATTAGGTGAAAGAATGATGATGGGGCCATAATTGGTTGATGATATGGTAGAAAACTTTCAGTTGATTCAAAACCACATATGGAAATCTCAGAGTTGGAAGAAATGTAATGTTGATTATTGGAGGAAGTATCAATATTTTTAATTAGGTGAGCGTGTCTTTCTCAATGTTTCGCCATGAAAATGTGTTATGTGTTTTGGTAATAAATGAAATTTAAGTCTGTGGTTCATTAGACCCAATGAAATCCTTGAGAAAGGTGGATCCGTTTCTTAATGAGTGGATTTACCTCTGATTTTATTTTAGGTATTCAGTTTTTTTCATGATTAAATGATGATATGTATTTTTTGGATCTATCTCATGTTTTGTGTCCAGATATATTTTCATTGGAAGAGATTCTTACAAATGAGTAGCAACCAATACTAATTCATGACCACATAGAGCAAGTGTTGTGGACTAAGGTGATTTATCACATTATGTTTTTATGGAAAACCAATATGGTTGTATATGAAAAAATGGAATTTTAAAATTCAATGAGGGGAAAGTACTCCCACTTAATTGAGAAATGAATAAAATTGTCAGGAAGAAATTTACAAAAGGGGGGATGGATATATTATCCAAGGTTATTATATAATTATACATTTTTATATATATTAATATTTTTAAATTACATTATAATATAATATAAAATTTTATTATATGTCTGATCACATACCTAATCACAATCATGGTTTTCCTCAAAATCTTATATTACACACAATATTAAGATATAACAAAAAATAATATATTTGTAATATATTTATTTTATATGTTATTTATTGACAAGTTTTTGTATTATTGGGAATTAATATAAATAAAAAAAATTATAAATTTTTATTAAATTTTATTTATTTCATATAATAAATTTTAGAGGCATAAAATGAGAATATACCCAATTTTAAGCATAAAATTATCTAGTAATTTTAAATTATTTTTTTAATATATATTTATTGAGAAACAATGTTAAATATTTTATTTGAAAAATTTATATGTTATATTTTTCAAAATAAACTTCTTATATATATGAGGTACAAAAAAAGTTATTTTGGTTGAAATGTTTTTATTTTTCTATAAAAATTCATATTTCAATCTATATTCAAAAATACATCATTTTAGTTTAAAACTACATTTTCATCTAATTTATTAATATAGTTAGGTTATTATTTTAAGTGGTTTTAATATATAATTGAATTAAATTTCTTCCCTTTAATATAATTTATTGAAATTGTAAGTAATTTCACATTTAAATTGTTCACAAAAACATGTCAATCCTATGATTGTTTTACTTCATAAAAACTATTTTTTATTCCAACAACGAGACTTATTTTTAATTAATTTTAGTTAAATTTGTATTTTGAATTTCTAAAAATGGATTCCATATTTGGAATCATATGGACTAAATTATTTTAATAGGTCACTTTTATTTTTGGACATTATGAATAGTAACATTAGTAATTATTTTAATTTAATGCAGTTAAAGGTTTAATAAAGTAAATAAGGGTAAAAATTTATTATAATAATATAAATATACCAAAAAACTTGTGATAATATTTTTAGATGAGATATTACCTACCATAATAACCATTGGGATGAAAGCTCTGGCCTTTGGAAGCCACTTGGCAATGATTATGAAATTTATAACATTTATTTTATTGTAAATGCAACATTTATCATAAACACGACTCTTATTACAAAATAAGTTTTAATATAGGGTTATATCAGAGATACCTTCATTTATAAATACTCCATAAAAAGGTGAAAATATTAACTACACCATGTTATTTTATTTATAATTCAGAAAAATTAATTAATTAATTTTAATTTTAACACAATGATGATGCATGATTTCATTATTAAAGAATGAATAAAAAAATTATATTTTACATAATTTATTCCATAAACTAATTTTATAGGTGACTATGATTTTTTATAGGTCAATTAAATTTTCTGTTTTGAATTTATCTCCCTGTTTAATGTTTATTTAAATTTAATGAGATGATAGTGTTAAAATATACAAAATTGATAATAAATTACTAAATTATATAAAAATCATAAAAATATTTTTAAATCACAAATTTACTATTATTTGGGGGAAAATATAATAAATTTTATAATTTTTGGAAATATAACCCATATGAGTAAAATTTATTTCCTCATAATATTTAAAATGTTGCTACTACAATAAAAATTAAAGGAGAATAAATAAGGGTAAACTGAAATGATATGGTTTAAGAAAATAGATGTCTAAAAATTATTTTATGTGATTATTTAGAACTATTCTCATCTTATCTTAAGAATATATCACTAATGAGTAATTTGGATTAACAAATTAATTTATATTAATTAAATATTTTAATAGATTCCAAGGGTTCCACATCAATATCCTACAAAAAGGTATCCACTCTTCCCTAATAATCACACAAAAAAACCAATTTGATTCTTCCATGATATACCAAAACCTCTTCCTAAAATCCTCTCCCAACATTCTTGCGGTCATACATTAGGTATAATATCTATCTTATATGTGTAAATGAATTCTTAAAAGTTGAACAACCACAAAAGAGGTATCATTTTCATTAAGTATTTAAATTTTATTTCTTCTTCCACTTAAATCAAGTATCCACCAACCATGATAAGATAAAAAATTCAGTATCCTCAATATACTTAGATGGTATTATTTTAATATCATCACTTAAATCTATTTCTACTTCCATTAAATGGGAAGGAAATTAATCATTCGTGCGTACGTTTGAACTATCACCACTACAAATGAATATAATTCATTTTTCATAAGCATCTCCCAAAACTAGTTATAATAATAGAATTAACTTTCATATGGGATATTATGGTCATATTAATCATTATATGATAATAATATATCAATTAAATTTTTTACTTTCCATGTGCATAAAAATGATAATGTCGTTCATGTGTAAGTGTGAACTATCATCTCCTTTAAGAGATGTGACTCAATTTAATTAATTATAAAAATTTTAATATATATATAAGTATATTTAAATTATCAATATGATATTAATGATGTTATTATAATTTTGGATAGATTAAATAATACTTAAATTCTATCTATAATGATCATTTAATAGTGGAAAATGTTACTCCAGCGTACGTATGGTTTAACATCTCCAAGATTATAACATTGTTCATTTATTATAACCACACTTCATGGATTGTATTCAAGTTATAATGTATGTATAAATATGATAATAATGTCATGAATATTATTCAAGATATGATATACTTTTGAAATCATGGACCAGTGACATCAAAACCATGTTCATTTTCGATCATGTACCGAATATCGACAAAACATATGATATGAATTTAAATAATTATATAATTTTTATAACATGGTAATGAGTAATATAAATAAAATAATAAACACAAAAAGGATATTGTAAAATTAAAAATTAAACTATTTTTATTATTCGGTAATATAAATATTATATGTGATGTTCCAGACTCTAGATAAGGGACTTTATCTCAATCTATTTTCATTGAGGAATATTTAGATAATATACAACATATTCTTATATACATTTTATTTTTATCCCCATTCTAATTTTAATTTTATTCAATAGTTTTCAAAAGAAATAATTTTTATATGAATTGTTTTTATAAAAAAGGTGTATTTTTTAACATACATGGTGATAACGACCTTTCAGCTACGATGACCATTATTTTTTATTTGGTTTCCTCTATGAGCCTTAATTTTTTTAAAAGAAAATAAATAACATATTCCCCTTTGTTGAATTTTTTTTATTGAAAATTATTTTGAGAATATATTGATAACATCAATAACATGAAATGATGTCGTATTATTGTAAATTGGAAATGTTATTTTTTTCATTATGTTGGTTAATGTGTTATGATTGTGTTATGGTTATTGGGAATTTCTTATGTATATGGATGGTTACACGATAAACCGATGGGGGTGATCTCGTGATAGCTCTCCAATAATTTGGGTAATGAGACAATGTTAAATGATAAGGTTTCTCCTAAGAAATTTAATGAATATTCTGTGATGGTTATTCCAAATGTAACCATGATGGATACTCCATTTGTAGCTGTGAAAGCTAAAATATATGTATAATATGGATTACTTTAGTAATATTTATTATTTATGATTATTATGATGTTTTTTTTGGATTCTTATGATTTTATTGGTTTTAAATATTCATGGACTAACATTTTATTTCCTTATTTTACATAACTTACTGATATATTTGTGCTCATCCATTATTTTTAAAATGTATTCAAAGAGTATAAGGATGTGTAATACAAATGAATATGTCAATAAGTTTTTTATCAAGAAAAATAAATCATGTTTTGTTTTAAATGTTTTATATTGTTATATAAATGGATATTGTTGTAATTGTATCCTCTTTCATATAAATTTGAGTTTCTATGTAATTGTTATGTCTTAATTCTCTAAAACTATAGACATTAAAAGATCCTCAATGTGAATTTCATACTTAATTATATATTATATAATGATTATGGAAATTTACTTATAGGAATTCATCCTCACACCATCATAAACCAATGTAGAGGTCCTTATTTCTCTCACAGTGAACCTAGAGGTCCTAACTATGCTCCAATTTATTAATTTAGATTTCCTCAAATCTTTAATGTGCATAAGTACATATGTCATCCTCATATATACGAATCCAAAAAATAGAGGTCGTCATATTCTATAGAAATTTATCATGAATTTCATCAATGTTCTATTCCCTTATCAAGTGAATGTATTACCCATTGCAACACAGATCCAAGAATAGTTCCTCCTAACATAATTGACAACCACCATATAGTTCTTCCTACATTGAAACAAATTAGAGTGTAAGGACTCCTAATTAATTAAATAATTAACAAAGTGTCCCTCTTCATGTTACCAAAAGAAATATATAATGTCATCCCAATGCTTTCGGCAACCCATATGGAGGTTTCCTTTATCTTCAAACTTCTGAACATTGAGGTACACCCCATTACCATTCTGATATATGAAAATTTCTTCCTCATGCTTCACCATGTAATTATTGAGGCCCTCTAAAGGCAATTACTACCAATCATCATAGAGGTTGTCCCCATGTCACTATCGACAAAAGTAGAGAACGTCCCTACTTCATCAAATTCTAGTGTGGAGTACCTCCCCACTCATTCAGTATTCAAACTGTATGTCCTCCATAAACTGAAGAAAAAAAACGAAACAGAGGCCCCACCCATATCCCAACTAATAAAGAGTATCCTCCCAGATTATAACCTACCATCACGGTGGTCGTCCCTATGAAGAAGAATTACCATGTCCAAAAAAACCATTACAGGGTTAAAGGGAGAACCACAAAATTATTAGGCAATATCTAGAGAATGGATAAGTCATCTTCAACCACTTAATCTTCATTGATTATGGGGGTGTTTTAATTGATTATGTACCATTCACCATAGCCATAAACATGAAATTATATTGTATGATATTGGATGGTAATTTTATTCATCCCATACAGAGATATCAAGAGAATCCAAGTATCCCCTTATCGGTACATGTAGGTGGAGGATGATCTAGCTCCCATCCACAGTCTTATAGTGAAACCATATCTGTCATCATCATTCTTTTTCTCTACCACTACTATTGAACAAAGGAATCCATTAGGTTTATGGTAGCTCCATTAGAAGGTTAGCTACCTGAGGATCCACTAATGAGTGATTCTTTATATTCACATGAGGATGCAGTGAACACCCATCCCTATAAGTTTGACATGATATGGGTGTCCCCATCCAGAGAGATGTTCCATCATGTAGCAAACTATTTAGTTATATATAATCTTTATAATCATATAAAAATCCATTTCACTATCCCACTTTTGTGTTATTGGTGATTTATTTCCCAACACCAAATAAACTCCCGAACTACAAAGAGAAGGGTCGTGCTTCGATCAAGATTTTAGGTGAGAGACTGTAGGTACTAATTTGTTTTTGGTTATTTTCATCCTAAATTTCACATCCAACTTAATTACTCTAGAGTCCATTATAGTGGCCTCGAAAATGTGTTCGTGCTGAACTATATGAGTAATGCTTAGTCAAATACATGAACATCAGTGGATCTATCCTAGATTCTATGACTACTTACATAAAATTGATCAATATAAGAATCATTTCATTGGGAGTATTCTGAGTGGCTCAATTCCCTACATCACCTGACTACCATGAGACCCTCTCATGGAGATGTGAAACAGCTTCATTTCAATCCATGGAAAATTGAAGAGGTGTCTTAACATATTCATCCCTAAACTAATGAAAAATAGACGTCTATGGTCTATGTTATAGATTTCGATGAAGAAAACAGACCCCATGGGGTCCCAGAGTATCAACTTGTCCCTCATACATGGGGTACTCACATTCTAGTGAATATATACACTCATCCTAAATGATCCATATACATCATTTAACAATGGTAGAAATATCCTAAAGGGTAAGGGGAATATATATCACTCAAATCAATGTGATATAATTCTGAATAAATTGACAGATCTGGTGATTTCTTCAATAATAAAAAAGGTTGTAGATCAGAAAAGTATCAATGATGAGGTCTTTGTTGATAGTCTTATGGATTATGGATATCATAGATTACATCATAATTATACACTAGTTTGGAACTAAAATTTCCCCATTTTCCAAGTGTCACAATCGATTTTGGGGATCCCACCCATCTAAAAGGTTTAGATGTAGTAATCTATGTAATGAAAATGAGATATGAGTCTCTGAATCTGACTGATTAGTCTGATCATCTTCTTCAATACCTAGATCTAGCTACAATAGAAGCCACTAATCATGGATTCATAGATGAAAAGCCTATCAATGTATTGGTGGTTAGTAATCCCCATCATAACTAACATCCCTTCATTGATAGTCAGATATCCATTATCACCACTCATCTTGTAGCCCCTAAAAACAAAAAGTTACATTCCTACATGATGTCATGACATACACAAAAAGGATAAATGACATGAGATATCCCTAATATTTTTGTATCCATTTCTTAACCCCACTAAACAATATGGGTGACCTAGTATATTATTTATCTGGTGTTATCTCGAGGTGAGGGCCCATGTTCGTAACCCTAGAGTCATAGGATTCCACCAAGATCTGATATTTGATATATACCCTAGAGAGAGCTATGTTTTTATTTTATAGTCATGTGAAAATATTTTATATCACTAGTTGGGATGATCTTAAGAATAATCAAATGTAACTATTTATATCTTCCTCATGAATGAAAATTATAGATGAGAACATCAAGTGAAATTATCATACTGATGAATGGGTTGTACATTTTTTCACTAGGTGGATGGGCCTTACATATTAACTCATCATTCTAGTAACCCATGAATAGAAACTAATGATGTTCACATTGAATTTTATGATTTATCTAGTCCCTCCTCTCAAAACATGAAATATCTAGATTATGTTCTATAATTTTTATTATAATTCATTGTGTCTGGAAGATGGCTTGAAACATGTTATTCTAGTGTGTACATTTCCTCCTCTGGCTTCTTCAATATGGGTGGCCATTGCTGAGACTTCCACAATAGTACATGTTGAGGACCACTAGAAATATTATATTTTCTATTATTTTCCATCTAAGCCTCTTCAAATGTATAATCCATGTCAAGATCATCCTCACCCAGTAGAGGATCAAAAGGCACCACCCCACCAAGCACAACCAAGTATCCAGTAGATTTTATCTACAACCCCCTCAGGATTTATCCCGTCACCTGGAATAGGCACCCATAGCCACCATACCAAACAAAATTAACCCAAACAATGCCTTTAATGATAATCATGTTCATGGATATTTCCTCAATTCCATGTAATTGTGTATTATGATGTTCAAGAGTGTAAGAGTCACCATAATTCTCATCATACTGATCACCCCAACCATTTTCCTTTCCATTGGATCCTTAATGATACGATAAAATAATGTAACGTGTTAAATTATTAACACAATGAACATGTAGATAATGTCATATTAAAATTTGGAAATATCCATGCATTTTTGGACCATATATCTACCCTGAATGATAGTGACAAGGATAGTTCATGTGAATGAATATAAGTTTCCAACTATGGGAATCATAATTATGAGGATTTGTTGGAGATCAGGATAGTTTATCATCCCATAATCATGTATATTCCATATCATTCTGGCCTAAACATAATGAATCCACAACAACCTCCCCAATCGATGAATCTTCATTCATTTTCGAGGGCCCAAAATATAAAAAATGTAGGTGTTGACATATCAAGGTAAATAAGATTTCCCATCGGTGATAAATACATCCCAAAATCTCAATGATTTTATACCTCCAATTTTCAAAATATCACACAGAGTCTTTCCATCATTGTAGGAAACCTATGATTATGAGAAGGAGTATGCCTTCATGAACATCATCAGGTTGACAGACTGTTACATACAACTGAACAATGAGTAATATCAAGAATTCCCCCCCAACATCCTCTACATGAATCAGTCAAAGGAATTTTCAAATTCATAAATAAAGAAAGTATTCTCATTTAATAGCATTCAATGACCTTGAAATCTACAGAGTCTATGGAGTAGGTGTATTCTATAGATAATATAGAACAATCCTCCTAGTTCTCTCCATTATACATACTGAAAAATCTGATATTGCTAGCTGACCTGTAAGAATAGTTTTTCCCACATCGTGATTGGCCATGATCATATAATTTTTGTCCTCATCATGAAAATAATTAGTCAATAGTGGTTTTTTATGAGTTATCTAATGATAACCCAGATATTGGAAGCACAATCTAGAACTTTTTGTTAATGTTGAAAATGCCAGTTATGCCTCCAGGTAAAGTGTGCCCCCTTATGGGATGAAATATGCATCTAGAAACAATGTACACCATTAAAATTCACCTTACCTTAATACCTATAGGGATCACAATTTATGAGTCTACTTATTAGTAATGGAAAGGTATGAGTTCCTTACAAAATCCATTAAAACCGCTTCTAGATTGAATAATATGTAACTTCTCTAGAATCCTACTATTTATAAGAGGTTGAGAAAAAAAAAATGTTAACAAATCATCTCAACTATTAGAGAGGATGAATTTCATGTTGTTTTGGGGTACATTAAATTATTTTACATCAATTTCTACTTAAAACGCTTTGAGATTCATCATTTTATAGTGAACACTTGTTCTGTGATAAACCCCATACTCAACCGAACACTATGAAAGATGGGTCTTACTAAACCAATATTTCACTCTCATGGCTAGAAGATTTATGGTTATGATAGGACTAATAAGAATCCTTGTTATAATATTCATTTCATGAAAAAATTATTTGAATTCATTAGTTTTTATTTATTTATGATTTGGTAACAAGATACTACTTATTTTGTGTTGATTTTTAGGTCATGGATTTATCTGTATACATGATTCCACTCTTCATAACACAAATGCCTCAAATACTCCCTCATAAGCTGGGTGAGAATGCATCAAAGATTTTAATATCCATTTTTTCATGTTAATACAACTACATAGATTCCAGATATTATAATATAAAGGAATACATATTCAGACAAATGAGGCTCAACACAAAACTATTTTAGTCATTCCATGGGTAGACATGGATGATTATTTCATCCTCCTAATTTGTTGGATGGAAGACTTGATTCCATATTTGGGAATTTTAATTTTTATTCTCTGTTCAAATGGTACTATGTCCCTTAGTAAAAATAGATTATGAACATTACCTCATACTCTTATATATACCTGACCCAAGGAGACACTAGAATCCTCTACCAGTGTGATGTATCTTAATTTTTTCCCTATGGAAATTATATCATTTTATTCCCAACTATTATTTTGAGTCAGAATGAATAGATGAATGAAGACCTACCAATATAAATAAATTTTCATGAATGGAGCACATAGTTCAACGCCAGATGGGATTAGAACAATTGTCATTTTTTCCAAGCAGTTAGGTGGGAATTAGTCCCTCGTATTGAATTATATGTCATCCCAAGAAGGAACCATAGTTGATCAAAAACCAGGTTTCCTAGATGAACATATTATAACAGATTCTCCTACCTTTGAAAATGAATATGATTTGAAATATTTTCCTACTACATTTGATGATGGTGTCAATTCCACCATCGATGAGTTGATTAAGGTAATACTCATCTTTGAGATAGATCCAAGTCCAATTTTGATTAGTGCATCCATATGTCTAGAGGATGAGCATATGTATGTTGCCTTCCTGGAGAAGCACTATGATTTATTTTCCTAGATCTATGATTTTATTTTAGGACTGCACCCTTAGGTCTCCATCCATCATCTTTCTCTCCTAGTAACTCCCCAAGGATCCAAGAATCCTCAGTAGAAAATGATATTGTCTCCTGGTTCCATAGTTGCGGCTGATGTTGATAATCATATAATGAAAAAAAATTGGGATGTTCACCACCACAATTTTCATTCTGATTTCATTATCATTCGAATATAGAATTGGAATGTTTGAGTCTGTATAAACATATGGAATATTCACTTCCATGTACCAATGGATAATTTTACCATTCTAGAGATTAAGCTATTAGTTGATGCCATAGCTGGATTCCATGATCTCTCTTTCATGGATGGATATTCCAGATATAATTAGATATATGTGGAAACCAATACTAGAATTATACTACTAATAAGGAACTACAAGGGACCTTATGATATCATTAAATTCATTTTTTAATAAAGAATTATGGTTTTATTATCATTGGTCCATGAGCCCTACCATCAAACCGATTCTTATAATTTCTCTTTAATTAAAATTTGATGATTTGTTGGAAAAATCCAACTTGAATTTGGACTATCTCAAAAAACATTGGAAAATATTCAACTTCCTGAACTCCTATAATTTGAAGAGAAATCCTATTATGATCGATTATGGAGTTGACTCTATGAAGTTCCATGTCATTTTCATCAGATATAGTGGAATTGTGTTTTCCCTGGTGAACAACAATGCCATAATCTAGAGGCGTCCTCTATGAATACTCATAGATATCCAAGACCTCCAAGACCATAAAGATAACATATGAAAATTATTTGTGAAACTAGATGGAATGTGTGATCCTTTTAGTAGCCCTAGAAAAAAGGTACAATATACCAATTGCAAGAAGAGTTCCCAACATCCTTATAATAAATTTAAGAGTATCTTCTACAAAATCAGGCTCTGACGCCACTTGTCTTAGAGAATACATTGGTCCAATAAATTACATACCTAAAATGATCCTTCACTACACTTATCACTAAAAAGTACAATGAAGTAATAGAGTAGAGTTTATAATATCTCAGTCACATTATCCTCAACATAGAGACCGTAAACACTATATTCAATAAGATATTAATTTTTCTAGCTTTCACATTGCATATTTTGTGGAATTATATGTAGCATCCTGAAATACCTATTGTATCATGAGTTATCTTTAGAATTTATATCATCAATAATTCAACTATTTTAGGATGTATAGAATTTTGAGAGGTTATCCTCAATTAATTTGACATTAATTTCATCAGGAAAAAATAAGTGAATGGATAAGCCTCTCCATACTTTATATCCACCCAAACAACTACTAAATAATTTCACCAAGACATTAATTTTTCAGAAAAGGGTATAATTTTAATGGATTATCCCATGCCCTACTGGAAGATGAATTTTGATGGGGCATCTGGATGTGTAACTGGTAGAATTATCAATGATCCCAAACTCAATAGTGTTGGCTAGAGGATCAACTTCTATAACATGACATTGTATTTCCATATATAATCATTCATTGTATCATAAGGGTTCACCAACAATAATTTTAGGTATCAGGATCTCATTACAGGCCTTGAACTAGCCCACAAGATTCAATTTATCCTCTAGATTATGAAGGGAGGTTCCAAGATAGTCTTCAAATAGATTAATGATGAATGAATTATTAGAAAACCAGAAATCATTCCCCTGATGTAGAACACTCTACACAATATAGACATGTTTCCTTCACAACTAGAGGTGAGTCATGTTCCCTAATCACAAAATGTTCCTCCTAATTCCTTGTCCATCCTACTATCCTATGTTGTAAAGCCAAAACAGTTTGTACTTTTCATTCATTTTGCACATCAGAGAGTCTTCACTCACATCTTTAATGATGGTGATGAAATATAGTGGGTGGATCATATTAACACTAGTTCTTCCACATCATAGCATCATTTTCCAACCATAACAGAATAAACCTTTGATTTGATAACTTCTTTCATCACGTATGTCTGGTGTGGTGTTCTTCATCTCAAATGAGTCATTAATGGTTAATCTATCACCGTGCTACAACGATTACCCTCCATGATGGGATTAAACTATAAATGACTTCGTATAGATGTGGATTTTATATAATAATCCTTCATTACATACTAAGAGATGATATTACCCATGTTTTGTTGGACGCCCTTACTAGGTCTTATTGTGACCATTAATTAGGATTATAGCTCCCCCCAATAGAATTAGAGTCTAATAATTCTATCCCACTATGATCCATGACATCATAATATATTTCAAAAGTGGACATAGAAGTTTGATTCATGTCCACATTGTAAATAAAACATTAGTTCTCTCACACAATGTTATGTATTCTTGTCCCTTTATTGTATGGAGACTCAAATCTCTAGGACCCTATCATTTAGATACATCTCACCCATATAGATTCATTCTTAACACATAATAAATTTACTGTATGATTGATGAAACAATACCTATTAAGGATGTGAAGGCCAGATCTATGATTTAATTTGTGGTATCACATATCATCAACTAATTCAGAGTTCCTAATTCCATTCAAAACAAAAAGTGCACTAAATTATGTGATATTTACTTGAAGAGGTTGTATGCGAATATAATCCTTCAGTACAACCATACTTCCCGCTATCACAAGATGGATAATTGGATGACCTTTAAATTCAAAAAAAATGCTCCATTGAATTTTACAAAAGATGGTGGGTGAGAACTAGGAGGGTTGGTCAAACAATATCTCCAATGACCTCTGGGAAAACCAAACAATGAATCACAATTCCACCTTGTAGAAGTCATATTCCCATGATATGTTATAATGTATGTAATACCAATTATATATCAGCTAAAATCTCTAAAAATAGTTGTCTATGGATAGAATATTCTAAATATTATGACATAAGTCAATCTACTAGTGTTATAACACCTTGAAGAGATCTAGGTCTAGGAGTTGCACAATATAAAGAGGCACCAGAACTAGATAGAATTTGAGTTCATCAAGAAGGATTAACTCCACAAAGTTTTTCAATGGAGACATGGTACTATACCATTTAATTCCAATGACACCTTGAATGAATATTTAGAGGCCATTTGGGATTGACTGCACATAATTCATAGGTTAAATTTCAATTGTGTGTAATCTTAAATCAAAATGGATGAAGATATCATTTCTCCAACATAAAATTCCATGTTTTTCATGTAGTAATTCATTTTAGGTGAAAAATGTGGTCCGTCCAACATGATTATAAACTGTTTGAAAAAATTCCATGCTACATGTCATTAAACATTGAATCCCAAAACAAACATTGTCACATAAAACCGAATAAAATATTTAATTGCAATGTCCTTAGTAGAAGTAGAAATCATAGTACTCATTCATTTAATGTATGTTACTACTCCTCCCTACGTGTATTCATTTCATGATATTACCCATTCCTGTTCAAACACCATGATGTTAAAATGATATTTTTTGTAACACCACCATGACTTTAAACTGCGTGATATTCTTTCTGGGACTTTGTCGTGCCATCAAATGATCTTTATCACTTATTCACATTGGGTTAATTCTATCATTCCACACATATAGTTTTGGTTGTGATTCTCCCCATAATTGTTAAATCACTATTACTTTTAACTAGGAGTCTACATCCCAATCATGGGACATAATACTAGGTGCTCCCTCCCAAATCTATGACCTAAAAATATGTTTTTTATGGTCTAAAAATTATGAACATAAATTAATTAACCTTATAGTAAAAACATTATAACATAGAAAAAATAGTATATGATCTTGGAAACATGACCTTTAAATTTTAAAAATAATTTCAAGCATCATTACATTAATATATATGAGGAATTATCTAAGAACTGTGTTTTGTGGGGTTGTCCCTCCTCGACCTTAATTAAAATTGTGTTTGTCATATCACCACACTACTTATATCCTTTTAATGAAATATCCTCTCTCGTTGACCTCAAATCCATGACCTCAAACTGTGATCCTATGGTAGTGGATAGACGACCAATTGTTTTTGTATTAAGTGAAATAATTATGAACATAGAATATTTTTATCCCATTTAGTTCATGTAGTATTACATTGAACTAAAAATCCTAATATACTCAATGCATGTCTTTAAACAATGATTCTACCAAATTCAAAATTAGGATGTCTCTTAATATTAGATGATTTTTAACCCATGTAGATTAAATTTCCCCTCATGATAAGTATGATACTATTGAAAACAATATCCCATTTCAATAACATGGCATGCCTCATGAAAATCATCTGATGCATCAGAATACCTCATAGTGGGCGATCACACCTACTGAAATTGGTCTCCTACCATGATGTTTTTTAGAACTAGTTATATAATTATTTCTATCCTCATGAGACATGTATCAATATAATGAATTATCTTATCAGGGACTAGATTAAAATTCATTAACCCTTATTTACCACTCCAAGAAATATGAAATTAAAATGTTTTTTCCCTTTTTGAGAGTCCAAGCATTACATCCATTTATGATGTTCTTCTTGTCCCCTACTATTTCTGTTGTTTAGGACAAACATTCCATAATATACATCATTTTTTTATATTCATTAAATTACATATATCATTTTTTTATTATAAGTTTGAAATGAAACTATTATTATACCACATCATGAAATGAGATTCCGAAAATATAAGAGGTGATTTATTTCCACATTTTAAATAGGGGTGCCTCATAATAACTGTGTGGGATGAATAACTGAAAATAACCCATGATCCAAAAATTGGATTCACCACAATAATTGTTGGATGTATCCTATCTCCTTGAGATAGATGATTTCCTCCCTATGGGTGTTGGTCTCCTTCTATACAGTGTTTGAGATCTATGTGTGGCTTGAATACCATCTTTAAGGGATATGTAGTGATGACTATATATTTTATTTTAGGCCCACCCATCCTCCATTGGTCCATGGGGTAATTTCATCCTCATATCCATGATGTTCATATAAAATGGGGGTTTAAGGGTTTTAGTTGTATAAGGTCACATAGAAATGTCATTTATAATTATAACTATTTTTCCCACATGTAATTTTCCAAAATCACATTTTCTCTTTATGGTACAGACTGTATGACCCTAAAATATTTTAAATATCTTTATTACATGACATTAACATTTTCAAAGCATCATAATGACCTGATTTTTAATTATACCATAAAATATTGTCACCATATGATAGTATACATTTTTTTATCATCCTTAATGTATGTAGTAAAATTAAAAAATATCATAGTCCTTCTCTATAGAATTCATCTTCTATGGTGTCGATTATCTCAAAAATTATTTATATTTTTAGATTTCACTCAGCATCTAAGATGCCTCTCATCTAGATGATGAGTTTAACATTTTTTGAGATTGATACACCTACATCAACATTCTATAATCTGTGGGTGTGTAATTACATATGATTTGGGATACATTAGAGAATTCCCTAAATTAAATTTCTAGGACATCATTACTCATTATTTTTATCCTCAACCTCCTACATGTTTGATGGGACCCACTAAAGACATGTTGTTTTTCAATGTAACAAATACCATTAAAGGAAAATTCCCCAGATAACATTAGATGAAATTATAATAATGGTTCTGTGTTTTATTCATCGTAGAAGTAAACCCTCATTTTATTTTCCCCATTCTTGGTTAATGCTACAAATTCTATTTTTTAGACATGGTCAATAGTTATCTCATATTAGTATTCCAGTCTTTGAGTATTCCGAATATTGGGCATTGTGATTCACACACCCTATTGCCTTTTTTAGAGTATAATTAAACTCCCCTATAATCATCCCAATATTTAACTAGAGAATATTTTAATAGAATTTCAACAACATAGATGAACAAGTCCTTTAGTAATAGCATCTCATTATTGACGTATTATTGATGGTTATTCCACAATAGAAGTCCCTGAGGGCATAATTATTGTCCAAAAATATTATATGATGAGAAATAATATGGATGCCTTATTTATCAAACCAAGAAAATCCCACCAAATCAATGGGATTGGTTTTTGGTTTTCATAGAATTATTGTCAATGTAAGACAATAAGGTATGTAGGTATGTTTCAGAATGAAAACTAAGGTGAATGTTTTATAGGGTTATCTATGTACTAGGTCCTCTCATCTGCAAAAAAATTTAGCATTACAACTCATCTTCAGTGATTGAGTGAACAAGATCTACCTAACTTCTTTTATTGGAGTCTACAATTCACTTTCACGTCGTTAAGTTTTATTTATCTTCATTGAAATTAGACTGAACATTTTTAGCACTGATTTGATTTCTCATTCTACTTAGCCCGACACTCAGCCTGTAACTTCATGATCTCATCTTCAATATCCTCAGACCATATCATTGGTGACCTCAGAGTATTGTAATCTCATCTAGAGTAGTAGCGGTCATTGTGTTCTCCACTTATATCCACCCTAGTTGGGAAATTTATTCTTTATCTTCTATAATTATTTGAGATTCATCATCATTATATTTCATCTAGGGTGTACCATCCTACTTCCATTGAATACATTCTCACTCGATGAGGATGTCCCAGGCCAGTGAATGAAAATTGTTATAAATCACCCCACTAGTCCCCAAAATGACATTCCAATCGTAGATAGATCCATACTGTTCTGGTAGTTCAGCTACCTAATCACACGTGATAATATTCTACACATTCCTCTATGCCTTGTGATGTACAACATAGTTATCATCATTTCCCTTTGGTCCTGAGTCATTAATATCTCCAAGTGGTGAAATATTGTATAGTGAAAATACTTTTAATATATTTTTGAACATGTCTTATATGTGTAGGACTTCAACGCTAATAATCTTGAGAACTATCTCCAAAATAGAATCCTCTTTATCCAATCAACCTATAGTAGATTATTTTACTTATGGTATTGAAGATGTGGGATTCTTCATCCCATTTTTATTGACAACCACTACTATAGGGGAAACCATAGAATCTACCACTTCATCCACCTATTATTTCCATTATATGGCTAGCACATGTAATGAAGCCTCCACATTCGTCACATCCACTAAAACCAACCCCACTCCCCCATCACAATTACATATCCAACTATAGCCAATGGTGGAACACCTCTGATCAAATCATCCACCATAGATCCTTTGTCCATCCCCATCACCAGACATCTCTCAATCAAAAACATTGAATAAATTTTCTATGTAGTATACTCTACATTAACATTATAGTTGGATTTATTGATATGAAAACTACAAAAATCTCAATTGGGAGAGAACCATTTTCTATCACCACCTCGTTCCTAGGTTAAACTTCAGTGAGTGTTCTCAACAGTGGTTTACTCCAAATAAACATTTGAAATTTCATTCCAAAATATTTCATTCAGGAACAGAATTGAAAATAAAGGATTTAAATTGGTTGAGGTGGATGTGAATTATGCGTATTGAATACTCTAGTTAGGAGTTCTTGATGGTTATTAGGAATCCCCCGGTGTTGGTTACCTTCCATAGGAACTACCCTATTTTTGAAAAACTCATGGATGAATAATTATAGGTACAACATTTAGAAAGATCACTACCTTCACTCATTTATGGGTTGAGGTCCCCCTTATATTATTTTTATGTGTATATTTTACCTCTCCATTCACCTTTATTTATTCTTATGTTAGTGGAAAAAAGAGTTAAAAAATTGTACTATGGAATAGGTTATATCTATGGAACCTAAGATCCCAATATTTACTAAATCAGATGAAACACTTCCTCTAATTATTGATCCTATATAATCTCCCCTTACCCTAAATTCGCACCACTCCTCAGGAAAAGGATCACACATGTCCAATTTAGATACTTATTGTTGCAGGGGATATATCTTGTATAATAACAATGTCAACTAGTTAGTTAATGTATGAGAAGTGAATTGAGTATGCATTGGGCATTCTAGATATATAGAGTAACACTCTATATCATTCAAATATGAGATTAAGATAGAATTTTCATGAAAAATCACATTCAAGAAAATTTCGTACCAATTTTGATTTTTCATCATTCTGTGGGGTTTGGGGAACTACATGTATGCATCGCAGATATCACATAAATTGAGAAATATGACATAACTAGAAATACCGATGGGGTGAAACTGAATCCTTATAGCATGGAAAAATATCCTAGAGACCACCTGAGAATTATCCACTTGATCATGTGTCGTCCAACCCAATAGTGTTGGGCCTTGTACTATTGCTCCTCTCACTTCCCTTTTTGTATTTCAGCACCAATGAATTGTTGGAACCTCTATTGATTCCCCTCCCACTTGGATAACTCCAACTCCATGGAATATCATATCCACTACTAACTATGGCCCCAGGATTGAGGATCCACCACATTATTGTCTTGGGTAGCCCACTACCTTTCCATTACCCTATGATATTCTCTCTCCCAACTGTTCACATTCTCATGAATTAGCCTATATATAATAGTAGATATTGGAAGATTGTTCCACATATTTAAATATAATTTGAGAAAATAATCTAAATATTCCCCATAAAAAATGGAGACACTCATGATACCCCTTCGAGTATAACATTACAGTCATTAGCAGCTTAAAACTATATATTCCTACAAAAATGTGTGGATTGTTCGACTCAAAAGCCCCTCATAATTTACTCTTTCTATTATTTCCAAACCTCAAATTTCCATGAGGTAATATATCTGAAATACATTCCATGGGGTTTCATTGGTTAGGAACCCCGTTTTATAGGTTGGATGTGAGAAATATGACATCCTCCACAAGCCCTATATTCACAAACACTTCCATCAAAACCAACATGAATTGGAAAATTCCATCAACATTACTAATCAACAGACTAAATTTTTCTTGTGCGAGGAGAAATGGGGTGTTGGTACTTGTAACCTTATATATGTGTATCCACCCTAATATAAAAAATTTTAAAAGTCCAAAAAACATGTAGAGACCACTCGCCATCCCAGAAATGATGATGTACCTTATATAACATCTCCAATACATAGGAGATAAATTTGATATGTTACGTTGTCTCCAGCATTACTTCCATTATATAATTTCTCGATCATAGCCCCCTATGTGGATCCCTCACTGGGAGAGTCCTTCCATAGATGAGAATGATGATGTAACCCACCAACCGAATATGGGGATGAACTTTAGTTAGGGCATTATAGCCCCACATCTGCCACTAGATCACCACTCGAATTCCATGTTAAGAGAAATCTTTTCTTCATAGGTATCCCTTGGGACACATGCAGGGATTATTCAACAACATCCCTACATGATCATGTTCTCTAACATGTTCTATTACTAGATTTTTTATGAAATGTATGAATCTTTAATTAATGGGGACATCCATCATCCCCAACTTATCTTCAACATTCCATACACCAAATCCAAAAACACCTAATCCAAGTCAGTAACTACTCATGGACACCCATACATACTTCATGGGGAGATAATAATTGTACATCACCACCAGAATCAGGATACCAATGATATGATGAATTTATTAAAGTCTAACATGAACCTATCCATGTTGAAAATTTAGTGTATTGGTCCTCGGTGACCATCTAATCTTAATCATGGGAATGACCTCTTACATATGATAAACATGGAAAATCAAAGCCCATGAATCTTTTTAGTATACTACATCTATATATCTACTTATAATTAAAATAATTTATTTCATTCCTAGTTGTGCATTCCAACACATTATCATATTTCAAGCCTTGAAAAAATCCCAATATACATTTTAATACATGAAAGGATCCCACAAACAAACCGCTTGATCTTATAATAATGTAATGAAGTTACCTTGTCCTATATAATCTCCATATCAATATTATTGATATTGTTTCAGAGATGGACTATTGTAATAGGATTTTTTTCTTTCCCAATATGGCCTGAATTTTTTATATGCCACTATTACCACCCTGTTATTCTAGTAAACTCGTATGTTGTTTCATCTCATCCTCCCTCTATTATAAAGGAATTATATTTCTTATAGAAGACATAAAGACATATAATATTATAGAAATGAAAATCCTTTTGTGCCAATAATAGAATTTCAGGTAGTGAATCATGGCCTGTGACACTTTATTAACAGCCGCTAATAATGATGTTAGCAACTATAGATTCCCTCTAAGTATAATCACTGATTACATCTTGAGAACCCATTTTTTTTTTAGAGTTATGTTTTTTTTGTTTCCATTCAAACAATATCTCTTGAAAATAATTTTCATGGGGCCTTGTTCATGTTTATATTGGTTATATGGATTTTTTTCGACGATTTATTTCCTGATGTCATGTTCTCTAAGAAGATTTCACAAACCAATGGTCTAGAATTCAGTTTTTCTATTATAGCATTAATGGAGCATAGTTTTAGAGACGATGAGCACCATGGAATGATATAAAAATAATTTATTTTCATGATGATTATGTTATATTGAGGGAACCCCTCTATATAATTTTTAGGTGTAAAACCACCTAGGGTTCATGACATACTTTGGTAAAAAATACATCATCCAAGAACATTACTATTGATCCTCATTAATGGGCTTCATGAAATATAGTATATTATCAATTTTCAGATATTATTAGTCCAAAAAGGTCACACATTTTCCAATAAGTAACCATTATATTGGGGGATTTATGGGGATAAAAATATGTTCCATAGGTATTTCCATGTAAATCATGGACAATTTGGATCAAATTAGACATCAAATGGCCCAAAAACCTCTAAAAATATTTATTTCATAATGTCCTAATTCCTCACAAATGGCCAGATCTCGTGTACCTCCATAGTCATGTGTTCACATCATGAACATGTGATTTATAGATGGTAAAAAATCTCCCAAAATATTTATGGAGTCATTGAGTGCTTGTAAAACCCACAAATCATTAACAATGTCTTGACGTTTCTGACATAGATTCACCCATTCTAAATGCTCAAAAATTAATTCCAAATTGTATAGAATCATAGAGAAACCCATTGACTAGAAGACACCTTCATTCCAATAATTCTCTGATGCTTACCTGGCCATTTGAATTTTAAATATATCACAATTATAGAACCATCCCTTCATCATGATATATAAAAAATATTGATCATCCAAGATACTCGGGCTTCAATAAAACCATTGAAGTTTTATTGAAATCTTCCACACTAGGTGGAGATGACTTTCATGATGTCATATTATCTTTACAGCTTAATGTTGCAATATGGGGAACATGACACTTTATATAGAATTAAATTTTTTTCCCATTATTTTCTTAATCCAAAACCTCATACTTAGGTAGGTTCACCCTATATTGAGGAGCATAATCCTTTTTGATGATCATGAAATTTGTGAAACACTAGAGCTTCAGGATGCAACTCTCCACGAGGCCTAAATAAACATGAAACCAGTACTTGGGTATCTTAATGATGCCTTCTTTATGCTGAAACCTTTTAAATGAGTTTTCATAGAAAAAACATGCATCAAGGATCAATCAAGTGGAACCTTGAGTCTCTATGTGTCATATTTCTTCCCTTAATGTGGGCTAATCATCTTCAAGTGTGGCCCGAAACACCCTCCAACCATTTTACACACATCATCGGTATATTATGTCCTTTTTATAAGCAATGGCATGCAAACCTATACCTAGAGACTGGACACTCCACCCTATGTTTTAAAAAAATAGTTCCAATTCCATGCCCCTCCTAGAGGAACGTTAGCTATGGCTATATTGGCCATGTGTTTGGGGGTGACCCATCTCCCATTTGAGATGCATGATGAAAAATTTCATACTCCTTACATCCTAAACACATGATAATAAAATATTACGTTACCACAAGTAGTAATCACATGATTCTCAATGTATTAGTGGCCTAGGATAGTCTCTACACTACCTACCTTCACATGGAATGAGAACATACTCATAGTGAATGAGATCCACCTCCAGTAGTGTCCATCTGTAATCCCCAAACCATCTCTGGTTGATTCTTCATTCAAGACAAGAGATTTGGATTTTCTATTTTTTCTTTTTTCTCATAGTAATAATTTGTTGTCTAGGATTAATGGATAGTTGTGTTCATAACATCATCCCAATCTAATTATAATTATATGGGACACTGTTATTGGTTAGAAACAACCACATGAAACTTCTATCGTGTTATTTTCCTACATGTAAACCTCAAACATATGAAACACAACTCATGGTCCACTCCTACAGGTTATCCCCAATAATAAGAAACGTATATCATGGGTTGCTCTTATGCATAAGACTCAACCATAAAATACTGCTCTCATGGGCTGCTGTTATGTTTAATCCAAAACCGTAAAAAACCTCTCTCATGGGTAACCCAAACATGTGATCCCCATCTATAACTGACCAATCATAACATAAATCGAAATTTAATTTTTTTTTGGAATATTTCATACATTACACAAACACATTCCCAAATTTCATATTAGTTTGGGGAATTTTAATTCATGGAACGAAAACATATAATATTGTGAATGAAAATCAATTTTTCCCACAAATATCTATCCATTTAGTATCCCTACCTAAAACCATTGTTTATAACTTAGGGAAATGAATCAAATGGAATGAGTGATCCCAGATGCTCTGTAAGGTTAAACATGGGAGATATCAATCATCAAATAATAATAAGGAATATGTAAATATAATTTTTTGAAATCATATCTTGTATATAAATGATCATGACATCATGTTATGTAAATAATCATGGATCTTTATAATTAATCAATGAAAATAGTCATTGAGGTCATAACAAAATCCATTAAATTATGACATAAACATAACCATAGGAAAATAATTTCCAAATTAGTCACGAATCATTTCCATGATCCTCATACTAGACACAGTCCTTCACTAAATGAGTGTCACTCGCCATTACAATTATATATTATTGAACTGAGTATACCATAAATAATAACCTGTATTACTAATTCTTGTTCCCTTTATATTCTAGTTCTATCAATCTTAATATATTTTAATCATTACCTAATGAATTTGAGGGATTAATAGGTCACATCGATATCATAAGGAAAATTATCAAAATGTGTGATAGAAAAAATAATTCATCATATCAGAACCTGTGGAATAATGTAGTTTTTTTAAACATAATTCCATCATATCATTACCCATTAAAAATAAATGGGAATCATTATTATCATTCCATTATAAATATAAAACCACCACACAAATAATATTAATAATATCCTTGGATAATATACCAAATAAAACAAATGTAACATTAGATAATTTTATCATAGAAGAAATATAAATTAGAGGGACCGAAAGAAAATAATTATGGAGGTAAATATCCATTCATATTCAAAAAAAATCCATCAATAAAACTCAGGAAAAAATTAAAAGATAATATTTTAAATTAAAATAAAATTTTATGGTTTTAAAGGATGATTAAATGAATTAAGACATAATGAAAGGGGAAAAATATGTTCATACCATATATTTTTAAAAAAAATCATTTCAAACTTTTTCAACAAAGACCTAACAAACCCCACTTCAGGAATGAAAAAAATGATTCCATTCCAACTGTTTTAGGAAAAAGAATAAAAAATTGTTTGAAATGACATTAATTTTCTTTACAAGAATACTAAGATTATTTTTGAAAACATATTTATGAAACATTTACATGGAAGATAAATTTTCCTAATAATATATATATATATATTAAATATCTCTAATAATAATGTGATTTTAAAATTATCCCATACCACTTTGTAATTATTAGAATATTATTAAATAGAAACGAAAAAAAACAAAATAGATATAATGAAACCATAATATTAATTATAATAATCATAAAATACAATAATTGGTATAATATACATCACAGAAAAGTATTCAGTAGTTTACTGTGAATTTTTTCCATAAAAATAAACTGGTGATAAAAATCACTTACGTTAAGTATTGAATACATAATATAAATTAAAAAGTCATTTATAATAAATATTTATTTATTATAAATCTAATAAATATATATATTAATATATAATAAGATTTTTAATTTAATTATTAATATATATTATTTTTTTAAATATAAATCCCATGTTAATGGTTGGTTTGGGGTAATATCCACTTTGTTTTTCATACTTTTATTATCATATTATAATCGTTTCTCAAACATAGATAATGAATTAATCATATCTGGAATGATATCCATGATATAAATATAATTATATATATATATATATATTTAGTATATATTTATTTATAGTTTTTCATAAATGTTATAGATAAAAAATTAAATATATTGTTCATAATAAAAGTAGGACATACATACGTAAGAACATTGTATTCATTTTTTAATAATATAAAAAGAAAATGTTCATATGATATATTATCTCTATAGAACAATTTTTTATATATATCATAAATATTCTTAAAATTCTACCACATTATCACCCGTGTGAATTGAATATGAAAATGAATCACATTACATCATGGAAATGGTAAGATATACATATACATGAGCAACATTAACATTTTCCAAATGATACGTAGTAAATATATATATTTTATATATTCATTTCGTTAGTATAATAATATCCTAAATACAATGTGTACAAATTAAATATATAATGATTCCCTCCCATATAAAATAGTTCTTGAAACTGAATTGAATCAATATGTGGATATGGAATGTCCAACAAACACACGAGCGATACTTTCATTTATTGTTTAATAATAAAGGGAATGTATGCTGGTGTGTTCATAATCATAAAAAAATTCCTAATATTTGGGATGATGGAATTATTATTTTATATTTTAAATAATATATTTAGGAGTGGTATAGAAGAGTAGAAAAAGTTTGAAATTTGTCAAAGTGATTACTTATTCATTGAAATGGATCCAATAGATAACCTCTAATGGAAACTATAGTTAATTTGGATGATATTATTTTATTTAATATGATAAAATTTATATGAAGAAGTGAGGGAGGATGTGTCCCTCAATAATGAAGGCGAGAGGCACTTTCTAAATTTCTAAAAAATATTTAATTAAAATAAATTAAAATTTATACACAAATACCACAAAATGGAATAATAGTCAATGATAATATAGTATTGGGTGGTAATAATAACATTTTAAAGATTTTAGACATGTTTTTTTGTAATTTGTACCTTCTCACGTTTATTAACACATAGTGTAACATCCCAGGTAAATAAAGAATATGAAATTTTCATATTTATCAATTTTTAAATTAAATATTAATTGTACTTTAAAATTTTTTCTATGTTCGATAGCATACCCGATACGCAACAACAGGTTTCTTTGAAATCTTACGTTGCACACTAATACTTTATTATTTTAAATAGTTTTTTAAGACCTAGCCGTTGTATTGGAGGGAATGAACGTAACATACTAAAATATGATTATACATGTTTTTTAATGTATTTACATTTGTCCAATAAAAAGTTAGCGGCTTAAAATATGAATGAATCTAATTTTAAGCATAATTTACATTTAAAGGCCGATTTGTCGACTTTTAATGGTGAACACTTTTTAAATTTATATTTTTTCAGTTTAATACATTATATATGGCCAAATAAAATCCTTCTATAGAATGGAGACATCAAAATTTTCTTTGTGCAAATTTTTGGAATTTTTCTGATGAAGTTCATTTTTTTAATGAATAGTGAAAAATATTGTATTTTAATTCAAGATTTCCTGTTAATCTAAATTATTTATATGGTTAGATTATCTTTTTAATTTGTTTTAAATTTAAATTAAAATATATTTTTACCATTTTATCCAATTTTGGTCATTGGAATTAATTTCACAATTAAATTCAACATAAAAAGGTTTCAATCTTTTTATAGTTATTGTTTCTTAAAAACACGCTATTTGTTTTGATAATGGGAATTAATTTTAAAATTAATTAATTACACTTTTATGTTTTGAATTTGTAAAAATAGACATCATTTTTTAATTTGGAATATCAAATATATCTTAGGCTTAATTTTTGGTATTTTTCAGAAAAACTTCAATTTTGATGAATAGTGAAACCACTTATTGATAGTTAAAAAACTGACTTTTTCATTTAAATGAAATTTTACCACTTCTGTGAATTGAATTTCAAAAATCCGACATACATGGTAGTTATCAAGAAGTATAATATGGTTCAATAAGAAAAAAAATATTTTTGGTGAATAGTAACTTTTGACTTTTATTTACCGCAGTTAAAGGTAAATAAGGCAATTCAAGGTAAAAAGAATATCATAATAATTCAAAATTACCTTAAAACTTTTACAACCCTTATTTTATGAGTTATTAACGACCATGGGAATATTTGGGTCTATTTTGGGACCTCATTGAGCCACTTGGGAGTGAAAATGACAATTTAGATTAATTAATTTAATGTGAAGACCAAATTGACATTAACAAAACTCTTTTAGTAATTAATTTTTATATAGTGTTATATAAGGTATATTTTTGACTAAAAATATTATTTGGAAAGATAAAAAGTTCTCTAAATCATGTAATTTTTTTTATAATTTTTAGACATCAAATAAATTAAATTATTTATGACACAATAATGATACATTGTTTTCCTCATTAATAAATGATTTAAAAAAATATGTTTATAATGAATTAATTATTATCCAAAACATCTTCAATTATGATTGGATGATTTTATTTAGAATTTTAGTCATCTTATCTTCTTCTGTAAGGATTTTTGGACCATTTGAAACCGAATATCATTATATTATAATATAATATTTTCACACTTTCCTAAAGAGCCCCTCCTCTCCCATATAAAAGGAGACCACTTCTAACCAATTATTCACACCACTCAAGCCATTTGGAACGTCCAAACTCTTCCCAATTACACTCCCTAAATCCATATCCTCCTTTTAGAAGACTTAACTTAGGAAGAAGGCAATTTAATAAGTCATTTTGGTTCAATCCAAAGGGAGTTACCCAAATTAAAGGTAACGATTTCTCTTAAATTGTTTTCTTTTATTTTACTTCTCCAACCCCTAAAATATTTTTATTTCCTTAATTTTTGTAACAACACAAGTATCCTAAATATACAAGGATGTTGTTATTAGAATTATTTGATTTACACTTACACACACCTTTATCTAATGGATGAAGAACATAATATTTCTGTGGATGGAAAACTAATGCCTCACGAAACGATGATTGTTCGATTATCTCCTACCGCCTCTCATGGTGGCCATTATTATGCCACTTTATTTATATATGATATATATTATGTTTATGATTTCATTATACCTCTGTATGTAACAATTATATCAAGCCTTTATGGTTTCCATAGTAGGTAAATACGATAATCTCATTAGAGGAAGTGCGGACTACTGCCCCGTCAAAGTAATGTGATTCGTTAATGCCTTATGTTGGATGTATAAAGTATCATGTTAATGATATTATATATTATATTATACTAGAATTATAATATTACTATTTATCATTAATCTTTAATTCCATTAAAATAAGAAATAGAAATGAAAGTAGCGTTCATGTGTACGTACGGTTTACCATCTCCATGAACAGTGCATTTCATTTCTTACCTCAAAATGTAATGTACCATTATAAATAAATTTATATACTGAATAAATATGATATTTAAATCATTAATATCATTCTGGATATAATGTAATATTGACCACATGAACATCTTGTAAATATAAGGTGTTCATTTTTGAATCAAGTACCAAATATCAACAAAATGAACGTTATTAACTTAAATGATTACATAATGTTTATAACATGGTAATAAGTTATATAAAAGGAATAATAAACTTGAAAAAGGTTCTTAAGAAAGTATAAATAAAATTTAGCTTATTATTCATGAGATTAAATAATGATCGAGTCAAGTCAGACATGAGGTAAGGGATCTGACCTCTCTCTTTCTTTTCAAGTACTCTCTTTTATGTCATTTCTTTTATGCTCCATCTTCTTATTTTGGAGGATGTTATTTTATATTCACCATACTATAATTTGAATTTTTAAATGATTAGAGACCCCCTATTACTCTCATAAATTCATTTTATTAATTTTTTAGTGGTGCAATTAGGCTGCTGAATTTTTTTACGGGATTTCTTATATCACTCTTAATTCCATGAAATTTCCATTGTTCGCCACTTATTCATTTCATGTTGTGTATTGTGTACTTCCTTTTGATATATATTATCATGATTAGTATTATATTAATATTATTATTTGATATATTTGGTTGTAATTAACTTTTGGTCATGCGACTCAGTTTAATACAACGTGGTAAATCATTTCATCTCACTTTTTATTCCTGTGATATTCATGCTATATTTTCCACCATTTCCTTTTGTGTGGTGAATTTACTTCCCATGATTGTACTATTTGTGTAATATAATTTCATTTATGAGTATTTACATATTCATTGTATGATCCTTCTTTCATGTGGCATATGTTTTGTAAGTTACCAAGTCGGTAAGGGAACCTTTCACCCTCCTCTTTTTAAAAGACTTCTTTTTTGTTACGTATTTTAATGTACATATTATTATGTTGGGATATGTTCTTATATATCCTTATTGATGTAAATTATATGTCCCAGTGATGAGATACCCTTTATATCTCATCAACTCATTTTCTTAATTTTAAAGTGATGTTGTTTGGTCTCGAATTTTTACAAGGGAACTTCTTAACCCAATTTCAATTCTTTGGGTTCAACTTGTACTTATTGAATATGTCATCCTATGACATTGTGTGAATTTTCTCTGATTATTTTACAATTAATTTCCCCTTATATTGGGTGTATTTATATTTGTCACACATAATTATGAGACTGATTTATCCTTAATTTAATGATGCCATCTTTATAAGGGAATTCATCTCAATTTACTTTTCCATTGAGACATCATTTTTGTTATGAACCAAATAAACTATTATATGGTGTATATACTATCCTTTGACATATTATATCATGCATATATTTATTCTCATAATATTATAATCTTCTAATTAATTGTTATTCTGCAATTATTTGTATTCAAGAGTCTCTCAATTTGTTAAAAAATCTTTAACAAAAATAGAATTTTTTAATGATTTAAAGATTTATCATTATAAATATTTATCAATAATGTCCTTGTTTAAAAAATGGTTTTGAGTATTTATTTATATAGACATTAATGTTTTAAAATTATAATTCCATTAAAACCATCAATGTGGTATGGGACACTTTGATTCATAAATCCTTTTTTTAAATGGATTTTTGAAAATGGATTGATTATTTCAATATCATGAAATTACTTCTTGTGATTTCAAATGAAATTTTATTATTGAAATGTATATATGTGAAATATTTTATGTGTTATGATGGTACTTAGACATTTGATTGGTGGTTACGTGATAAACCATATGATGGGTGGTGCCGTGAATACCAGGACGAGTGGTTACATTATAACCTCCAATGCATTGGGTATGGAAGTCGGTCGTATGGCTATTCCATTTAGTGATATGTCTGGAAATCAACCATATAGTTATTCCATTTATGTATGTTTATGTCCCAAGTTACCTTTATATGTTATGTGTTCTTTATATGGGTTTAATGGTAATCTTTTGGTTACAAAATAGTAAGTAATGATCTTTTATTTAGTGAAGAGTATTGACTAATTAATAAAGGTGAAAAGTGTTACTTATGTTAAAGTATTCATGGTTTACTTTTTGTTTTTAAAAATTAATAGTTTTCCTTCTTTGTGTATCCCTTACTGAGCTTTTTATGCTCACCCCAAGTTTTTGAAAAAAAAATCACAGGACATAATGTGGAATAGGGTCAAGGATGGGATCATGTAAAAATCATGTTGTCTTCAATATGGAACTAGACATGACTCTTTTTTTAAGAGTTCATGTTTTTTAAAAAAAAATGAATACTGGGTAGAAGTGACTACTTTGTAATCTTTTTATATCTAATTGTTATGTACTAATTCTCTAAAACACTAAACCTGAAATGATCTTCAATGTGAATTATTCAACTAATTCAATATTATGTAATGTATAAGGCCGGGTCCTTATAGTTTGTATCAGAGGTCGGTTTAGATAACTTTAGAGGTTAGGGAATTATTTAAGCATAAGTGAAATTACCATAATGGTTAGGATTTAAGAAAAAGTCATAGTTTTT
Organism: Viscum album; assembly: GCA_963277665.1. Classification (NCBI taxonomy): domain Eukaryota; kingdom Viridiplantae; phylum Streptophyta; class Magnoliopsida; order Santalales; family Viscaceae; genus Viscum; species Viscum album. The sequence goes on from OY728140.1 coordinate 2,127,968,842, forward strand.
TTGATAAAGTGAATGAGTTTAAGATAACATGAATAAGTATATCTTAGCATTTTTCCTCCTGATGAGATGTTATATGATGATTTTACTAATATACTCACACTGACCGTTTTGGTTTTAGTAAATGGATGGATCTAGCAGGCACCAAAGTAACAGTGGATGTGAAGAAAACTGTGTCGGTTTTCTGAGTGAGAAACTGAATGATATGGGAGTTGAAATGAGAACACATGTGGATATTCTCAATCAACTATCTGGAGTCATGATTGGCCACCACGACCTTAGTGATATTTATAAGGAGTCATATATTTGGGAAACAAATCCCTACAGGAGTTGAGGTAATAATCATAAAGGTAAGTGTGTTCAAAAACCTATGTGTCAAAGATGTGGAAAGAAACACCTAGGTAAATGTTTAAAAGTGAAAAAAAGATGTTATAGATTTGGAAATGAAGGTCGTAAAGAAAGAACCTTCCATGGAAAAAGGAAGCATCTAGTAGACTCTAGTAAAGGCAAAGAAGACCTTTTCGTGGGATCAATTGAATGTTTTAAATGTGGTGTGCATGGTTATTATGAAAACACTTGTCCTATGAAGATATTTTGGGAAAGGTATTACCAGGATCATACAAATATTTGTCTACCAATACCTAATGTCATTCTAATTGAGGATGAAGAAACTGACAATGACCAATGAAAGGTATGGATAATTTCTTAAACATATGTTTTCCTATTATTGAAATCTTAAGATATGATTCATGATTTTTTTGTAGGAAATAAGTATTTCAGAATATTTTGGAAAGGAATGGTAAATGGATATTGAAGAATGTTGAATGAGTAATAAGTCAACATATAAGGGATTCAAGAGTTATGGTAGAAATTAGTATGGTGAAATGCTTAAAAGTAATAAGTCTTTTCTAATGATGGTATAACATTATAAGATTTTTTATAGTATATGTAACCCTGAATTTTGATATAGGAAAATTTTATTCAAGGAATAATTATCTTCTCTTTTGTGGATATAGTTATAAAGAACAATTTGGGTTTATATGATCCTTTAATTTGAGGCAATTACCGGTTAATACGTTTTAGGAATAAAAACAAAATTTATTAGATAACCTTTATGGTTTAAATATGTTATGGTTATTTTTTATGAATTTATCTCTTTTTGGGAATGTTATAAAATTATATAGTTTTTGAAAAAAGGACAACACGCGGACCGTGTGACAACCCGTAGCGTCAGACAAAGATGCGAGAATTGAATCCACAACCAAAGTGCGACTGGTATTTATCACCAACCACTAGACTACGTGAAGTCCCTGGTTATATTTGAATAATTCATTTTAGTTAGATGATTTAATTAATTAAGAAAAGTTGATCTTGGGTTATCTATGGAAATAATTAACCTATCAGGGAGGATATGTGATTAGGTTAATTTATTTTCAATATGATACTTTATGAGTAACCAGTGTTACTTGGAGATAAATGTTAAGATGTATCTTGGAAGTATATGTAATTAAATCCATATGATATTTGGGTTACAATCAAAGTTTGGATTAATTTTGATGAATTTTATGGACAATTGTTTATTGAATAGTCTTTGTTGAACTTTGGGTTTTTTTAAGACAAATTTTGGAGATTAAGAGTAGTATTTATTTTTATAAAGGGTTATCCTTTTGGTGATTATATGATCTTATTCTAATCATTTTGGTTTTAGTTAATATCTATAGACATGGAAAATATATAGTTCATATTTTGTGGATTATTTCATTCCCTCTAAGTTGAATATAGTGCTCTTAATGTGAAAAAAAAAGTCATCCTGAATTTTCATCGTTTGGAGAAAATATGCATTTGTGTTAGAAATATAGTAAAAGATAAATGTTTACATGACAAGTAAGTATATTTCCCTATGTTTTTGGTTAAACTCATAAATTAATTCCTCAATGAAAAGTAACTGTAAACAAAAAAAAATTGCTTGTTAACTTTTCCTACTGGGGAATCAAAGACTGTTTAACCCACCAAAAGTTTGTGATTTTCTGGTTGTTAACTTTCTCCTAAACATGTTTTCTATCACTCTCCATCAGAACATGATGGTTTATTTTCTCCTCCATATCCATGTTTTCATGTAATCTTAGTATGTTTTAACTCGGGTGACCTTTGTACTTGTCTTTCTTTCTTTTAAAGTGATAGTTTAATTTACTCCTTTTATGATGTGGGGCTTTCAATGAAGTTTCTGAGCCCAATTTTAAAATTGCATGGACGCAATTCCCAAAATGGGGGAAGGATGTAACATCCCAAGTAAATAAGTAATATGACATTTTCATATTTATTTATTTTTAAATTAAATATTAATTTTACTTTAAAATTGTTGTTATGTTCGATAGCGTACCCGATACGCAACAACGAGTTTTTTTGAAATCATACATTGCCCACTAATAATTTATTATTTCAAACAGTTGTTAACACATAGCCGTTTTATTTGAGGGAATGAAAAAAAGTAAATAAAATATGATTATACATGTTTTTTAATTGTATTTACATTTATCCAATAAAAATTTAGAGGATTAAAATATGAATGAATCTAATTTTATACATAATTTACATTTAAAGGCCGATTTACAACCTTTTAATGGTGAACCCTTCTTAAATATAGATTTGGTCAATTTAATACATTATATATGACCAAATAAAATCCTTCTATATAATGGGGACATCAATATATAATTTGTGTAATTTCTTGGAATTTTTCCGATAAAGTTCATTTTTTTAATGAATAGTGAAAATGTTGTATTTTAATTCAAAAGTTCCTTTTAATCTAAATTATTTATATGGTTAGATTATTTTTTTTAATTGGTTTTAAAGTAAAATTAAAATATATTTTTACCATTTAATCCAATATTGGTCATTGGAATTAATTTCACTATAAAATTGGACATAAACAAGTATCAATCTTTTGATAGTTATTATTTCTTAAAAACACATTATTTGTATTGATAATGGGAATTAATTTTAAAATTAATTAATGGCACTTCTATTTTTAGAATTTGGAAAAATATACATCATTTTTTAATTTGGAATATCAAATATAGAATAGGCTGATTTTTTGGCATTTCTCTGAAAAACATCAATTTTTTATGAATAGTGAAACCACTTAGTGGTAGTTAAAAAATTGACTTTTTCATTTAAATGAAGTTTTACCACTTCTATGAATTTAATTTAGAAAATATGACATGCATGTATGTTACCAAGAAGTAAAATTTAGTTCAATAACATGAAAATAATTTTTGGTGAATAGTAACTTTTGACTTTTATTTACCATGGTTAAAGGTAAATAGGGTAATTCAAGGTAAAAATAATATCATAATAATTCAAAATTACATTAACACTTATCCAAACCTTGTTTTTTGAGTTATTAACGACCATGGGCATCTTTGGGGCGATTTTGGGACCCCATTGAGCCACTTGGGAGTGAAAATGACAATTTAGATAAATTAATTTAATGTGAAGACAAAATTGACATTAACAAATATCTTTTAGTAATTAATTAGTATATGGTGTTATATAAGTCCAATTTTCGACTACAAATTTTATTTGGAAATCTAAAAATATTTCCTATATAATGGTATTTTTTTTAGAATTTTTACACTTCAAATAATTTAAATTATTTATGACACAATATTGATGCAGTATTTATCTCATTAATAAATGATTTAAATAAATAAGGTTATAATAATTAGATTATTATCCAAAACATTTACAATTATTAATGGATGATTTTATTTATAATATTAGTCATCTCATATTTTACCTTAATTATTTTTGGAAAATTTGAAACCGAATATCATTATATTATAAAATAATATTTTCACACTTTCCTAAAGAGCCCCTCCTCTCCCTTAAAAAAAGAGACCACTTCTAACAAAATAGTCACACATATCAAGACATTTTTGTCATCAAAACCCTGCCCAATTACACTCCCTACAACCCTTTCCTCCTCCTAGAATCCTTATCTTAGACGGAAGGCACTTTAAGAAGTACTTTTGGTTCAATCAAATGGGAGTTACCCAAATTAAAGGTAACGATTTCTCTTAAATTGTTTTCTTTTATTTTACTTCTCCAACCCCTAAACTCTATTTATTTCTTTTATTTTGTAACTAAAACAGTATCCTCAATATACTAGTATGTTTTTATGAGTATTATTCTATCTACACTTACACACACCTCTATCTAATGGATAAAAACATAATGTTTCTGTGGATGGAAAACTAACGCCTCACGAAATGATGATTGTTCGATTATCTCCTACCGCCTCTCATGGTGGCCATTATGATGGAACTGTATTTATATATGATATATATTATGTTTATGATTTCCTTATGCTTCTTTAATTCCAAATTATATCAAGCCATTATGTTTTCCATATTGGGTAAATACGATAATCTCATTAGAGGAAGTGCGGACTACCACCCCCTCAAAGTGATGTGATTCGTTAATGCCTTATGTGGGATGTATAAAGGATAGATTTAATGATATTATATATGATATTATACTGTAATTATAATATACCTATGTATAATTATGTTTTAATTCCATTAAAATAAGAAATTGAAATGAAAGTAGCGTTCGTGCGTACGTACGGCTTACCGTCTCCATGAACGGTGCATTTCATTTCTTACCTCCAAATGTTATGTACAATTATAAATACATGTATATACTGAATATATATGATATTTAAATCATTAATATAATTCTGGATATAATGTTCTATTGACCACATGAACAACTTGTAAATATAAGATGTTCATTTTTGACTCAAGTACCAAATATCAAAAAAATAAACGTTATTAACTTAAATGATTACGTAATGTTTATAACATGGTAATAAGTTATATAAAAGGAATAATAAACTTGAAAAGGGTTCTTAAGAAAGTAGAAATTAACTTTAGTTTATTATTCAGGATATCAAAGAACGATCGAGTCAAGTCGGAGACGAGGTAAGGGATCCGACCTCTCTCTTTCTTTTCAAGTACTCTCTTTTATGTCATTTCTTTTATGCTCTATGTTCTTATGTTTGAGGATGTTCTTTTATATTCACCATACTGTAATTTGTATTTTCATATTATGAGAGACCCCTTCTTACTCTTATCAATTCATTTTATGAATTTTTAAGTGGTGTCGTTAGGCTACCGAATTTTTTGTAAGGGATTTCTTATATCACACTTAATTCCATGAAATTTCCATTGTTCGCCACTTATTCATTTCATGTGGTGTATTTTTTACTAACTTTTGATATATATTATAATTATTATCATTATATTAATAGTATTCTATTATGAATTTGGTTGTAATTAACTTTTTATCATACGACTCAGTTGAATACAATGTGGTAAAGCGTTTCATCTCACTTTTTATTCCTGTGATATTCATGCAATATTTTCCACTATTTCATTTTGTGTGGTGAATTTACATCCCATGATTGTACTATTTATGTAATATACTTTATTTTATGAGTATTTAAATCTTCATTGTATGATCCTTATTTCATGTGGCATATGTTTTGTAATTTACCAAATCAGTAAGGGAACCTTTCACCCTCCTCTTTTTAAAAGACTTTTTTTTGTTACGACTTTTAATTTACATATTATTATGTTGGTATATGTTGTTATATATCTTTATTGATGTAAATTTAATTTCCAAGTAATGAGATACCCTTTTTATCTCAGAAACTCATTTTCTGAATTTTAATTTGACAATTTTTGGCTCTCAAATTTTTACAAGGTAACTTCTTAACCCAATTTCAATTCTTTGGGTTCAACTTGTACTTCTTGAATTTGTCATCCTATGAATATGTGTGAATGACCTATGATTGTTTTACACATAATTTCACATTATATTTGGATTATTTATATTTTTCACACATAGTTATGATATTGATTTATCCTTAATTTAAGGATACCATCTTTATAAGGGAATTCATCTCAATTTACATTTCCATTGAGACTTCATTTTTGTTATGCACCAAATCCACTTTAATACGGTGTATATACTGTCCTTTGAAATATTATATCATGAATACCTATATTCTCATGATATTATAATGTTCTGATTAAATGTTATTCTGCAATTATTTGTTTTCAAGAGTCTCTCATTTTGTTAAAAACACTTTAACAAAAATAGAATTTTTAAATGTTTTAAAGATTTATCAATATAAATATTTTTCATTAATGTCCATGTTTTAAAAATGGTTTTGATTATTTATTTATATGGAAATTAATTTTTTAAAAATTATAATTCCATCAAAAGCTTCTAAGAGGTATGAGACACTTTGATTCAAAAAAAAATTAAATGGTTTTTTGAAAATGGATTGATTATTTCAATATGTTGATATTACTTCTTGTGATGGAAAATGAAATGTTATTAGTGAAATGTTTATATTTGAAATATTTTATGTGTTCTGATAGTACTTGGACATTTGATGGGTGGTTAAGTGATAAACCATATGACGGGTGGTTCCATGAATACCAGGACAAGTGGTTACGTTTTATCCTCCAATGCATTGGGTATGGAAGTCGGTCGTATGGATATTCCATTTAGTGATATGTGTGGAAGTTGACCGTATGGTTATTACATTTATGTATGTTTATTTTCCAAGTTACCTTTATATGTTATGTGTTCTTTATATGGGTTTTATAGTAATCTTTTGGTTACAAAAGGGTAAGTAATGATCTTTTATTCAGTGAATAGTATTTACTACTTCATAAAGGTGAAAAGTAATAATTATGTTAAAGTATTCATGGTTTACTTTTTGTTTTGAAAAATTAATAGTTTTCCTTCTTTGTGTATCCCTTACTGAGGTTTTTATGCTCACACCATGTTTTTGAAATGTTTTTCACATGAAATAATGTGGAATAGGTTCAATGATGGGATCAAGGAAAAGTCATGTTGTCTTAAATATTGAACTAGACATGAATCGTTTTTTAAAAGTTCATGTTTTGTAAAAAAAATCAATATTGGGTAGAAGTTTCTACTTTGTAATCTTTTGATATGTAATAGTTATGTCCTAATTCTCTAAACCTCTAAACCTGAAAAGATCCTCAATGTGAATTATTCATTTAATTCAATATTATGTAATGTATAAGGCTGGCTCATTATACATAGTTATCCAATTCTAATTTTATTCACAGTAAAAAAATTCAATTTTAATATATAGTGAATTTTTCTTATAAGCTCTACATTGAAAAATAAATTTTCACATTTGGATAATTTAGAAAATAATTTTTTCCCACTATCATTATTTATGAATTTGGTGATTTTTATGTAATTTACTAAAATATTATTTTTATAAAAGATCATGACTGTAAATTTTGATACAATTTATAACATAAAAATTATGAAAATCAAAAAAATAATGATAACAATTAATAAAAATTAATAAAATTGTAATATTTCATGTTAATATATATTATTTTTGGATAAAAATATGAAATTATTATATTTACCAATTATTATATTAGGTATCATAGTTTTTTATTAATTTAAAAATTAATACATCATCATAATGTAATTATTAATGATAATTATTTATTCATTAAAATTTAAATTAAATTTCCCTCATGTATATATTTAATTTATATTTCATAAGAAGATATATATTTGTGTGTTTCTTCTATTTAACCCCATATTAAAAATAATATACACATTAATAGTTAGAGTCTAATATTTTTTCACACACTTTGATTTTAATAATATTGAAGTCATTTTCGTAGAAAAATTCCAATAGTTGATTAATTTCCCAAATATATGTGTTAGGTGTCGATTTAAATTCATCCAATAACATTAAGGGAAGTTGTAGGGTATTATTTTAATTTTTATTAAATTATTTTTAACATATATTGCACAATTTTACCTATTACTGTGGTAATAATATTTTTATTTTTACAATTCATATAATCCAAAAACTAAAATGGACCTCTTTACTAAATTTGTACCTTATGATTCCAATTATGGAATCATTTTGAAAAATTTAAAAATATGTAAATGGATAATATTTAAAAAAAACAATGTCATCGGAATGATAAAATGGCCTTTTAATGTGAATACACATAAAATAACAAAATGATTATATATCAAAATACAATGTCATATTAATTAAAATCATATAAATTAGATAAATTAATATAAAATTGTTAAAATTATTGACTAAATATTATATAATATAAAATATCACACTAAATTATTTATATAAAAAGGTGTTTTCAATTGAAATTTAGTATTTTTCACAATTAATAGAATCAAAAAACTTTTCAGTATAATACCAAAATACCGCCTAAAATATAGTTTTGTTTTAGAATGTAAAAAATGATGAATATTTTTCATATAAAAATTATTTAACTATAAATATTTAGATTTAAAATGGGTTCTCCATTCAATGTTGGTAAAATTACCCTTTTGAAAATACATTGTTATATTTATAAAATCGGTCTTGTATCCTAGGTGTATCAAATATATTGGATGAGTGTAATAAAATTGAATGAATATTTAAAATATAAATTCTATTATAATATTTTATATATAGTTTTTCTTAATTTATTTTGATAAAATGTTGTGTGTATGAAGAATATAGTTTTAGTAGAAAATTAATTTCATTATTTTAAAATATTTTGCACTTTAACTTTTATCTAATTGATAACATATTGGTTAATATTAAATACATGTTTAAATCATTTTTTCAAAATTATTTTAATTTTCCATTGCAATGGATAGGTTATTAATATAATAATATTTTCATAACAATATTGATTTTATATTGTTATTTAGCAACACATGGTCATTCATGTAATGAAAACAATCAAAAGACCTCAGCATTGTGTGTAACACATGCCAAACATAGTGTTACATGTACCACAAGCTAATTTGTGTCCTTCATGTTGTGTAATAATAAATTGTTGGTGTGTATTATTCCATCCAAACATAGTTCTTTTCTATGTAAAAATTTATAATTTGTCTTGTGTGATGTTAAAAATATCAAAAAGATGAAATTAATTTAAAAATCACAAAATCCCACCATGTTGCATTCCACTAACATTAAAATAAATTTACTCAATGAAATTCAGGTAGGTTTAATTGCGGAATGTTTTATTCATATAAACCCACAATGTAATAATGAATACTAAAACCTCATTTTAAAAAGAGAATATTGTATTCATAACTGTTTTGGAATGTAACTCGGAACTAGGTTTCCTTATATGAAAACATAGGTGGAATTAAAAAATATGGAAATGAAATATAAATATAACAATCATGTTCTGATAGAGAGTGAGTGAAAACATGGTGCGAAGAATGTTTTCAATCACAATGATATAAATCAATGATGATATAAGGGACCGTTTGATTCATTGAAAAATAAGTTACCACGATAGCATTTCTAGATATATGGTATTTTCCATAGAGTTCAAAATTTTCATGGGAGGAAATCATTACATGATTTTATTAAAGTCCACATGCATAGTCCCATCATTTCATTTTTCCTTAATTAATTTCCACTTAATCTTATATTCTATGAAATGATGTGGAATTTATCATTGCTTAAGCATTAATAGATCATGAAATCCATATAATGAAATGTTATTCCATTTTCATTATGAATAAAAAAGGTTAACATTGGTTATTCAATATGCATAAATCCTCATTGGAAAAAATAATACATTAATCTCCAAAACCTCATCCAAATATAAAAAAAATTCTTAAATGGATACCCTTAAAATTCATCCAAAGTGATTATGATTCAAAAAAATTTAAATAATATCAAAGAATTTCCAAAACATACTTATCAATAACCACCCAGACAACATTACATATATCATAAATTTCAAACACCAAATATGTGAATTATATTACCATGTATTCTCTTGAAACATGGTAATAACATTAATTACTAAAAAAATAGTGAAAAAAATAATGCTTTATAAATTTTACACTTTCCCCTCACCATAAATCAAAAATGTTTATAAACTCAATCCATTACTCCCAATATACCAATAGAGAGTGATATATTGTGTGGTAAAGCAGGAGTCAAAAAATACCAACATGTTTTAGAAAATGATAATGATCTCATCAAGAAGGATGGTAAGAGGGTAAAATTTTATATTAATATACTTTTAAAAATTTTAATGGTTTCCATTCACTCTATAAATTATAAAAATATTGAAATATAAAAACATGACTGCGGAATTTTATCATTTAATAAATTTACACCACAATCTATTATTTTTCATCAGCAGATGATTAATCAAGATAAATTTTATTGTTCTTGAATAATGAAAATAATATTATAATAACTTCATTATAATAAATAAGTGATTAAATCTATTTCTCCAGTAGACATATGACAAATTAAAAATTGTAAGAACATGGTATGATAAATATGAAAATGAGTAATCATTTATATCATCAAATAATCTAAAAAATTCAATATTAATACATAATGTTTAATCTAAATTTATCCATAAATAAATATCCTTAATATTCATGAATCATTTACGAACATAGTTTGAAACCCAAAGTGTAGAATGATTTCATCATATATTATTCTATGATTAATCAACTACCATTCAACAATTAAAATATCATTTTATTCAAAAATATAGAAAATATTATTCTATTAAAATGTCATAAAAATTAATAGATTATATAGGTTAGTGGTAGGTTCTATATAGTCATCACAATTCGGTAGTGGGTTCAAGCCCCCACATCCTTACTAGATTCGATGGGTTGTCACCCAACCTTCATGTTCTCCACATTATATTTATCCATTAAATACTTAAAAAATAATTACTACATAAAAAATACATCATGATGATCGTTGAGGTAACATTTACCTAATACCAAAAATATATCTCCAAAAATTACTTTAATTACATTATGTTCTCATCACTCAAAACCTTTAATGGGAAACTAATAAATTGATCTTATGATGATCAATAATATTATAGATCTATTATAAAGTCTATAAAAAAATAATAAAAATGAAAATAAAACATCATTTTTTATAAAGGTATCTACAATGACAGTTAATACCAAAAATAATAGCCTACGTCCCGTACTCCTAGAACCAATACTAAAATCATAAACATTACATTTCTAGCTATGATTCCAGTAGTTGTAACCCAATTTTTTCCATAAAAACCATACAAAAAGGTAATATTGATTCAATTATATTAAATAGGACCATTAATGTTTAATGTTTTGTATAATTATAAAAAAACACAAAAAACATTCAAAAATCATCAAAGTTAAAATATCTCTGTTTGACAATGATTTTCATACTTCATAATAGCTAAACAAAATCATCATTATGAAATAAATTATAAAACTTTTTACTCATGTAAATTATTTATCACCTAGGGATATGGAAAACATTTTAAGGTTGATCATAAATTCATTTTAAGGGTTAAAATTAGCAGCAAAAATTGAATTACATGAGTGAGTATACGAGAATAGAATGGTATGTTGACATAATCTATGTGGGTGATTGAATCCTAAAAGATATCATTGAAATAATTTCATTTTTCATCAAATGTTAAGACATGGAAATATAATGATGCATAGGTATAAATAATCATGATCTATGTGATATCAACATCATTCATCTGAAACATTATAAAACCCATAATAATAATTAAAATCCTTGTAGGTATCTTAGAGAATAATTTTTCATAAAACCTATAGAAAACACATTAAATATGAATAGCCATATAAATGAATTAAAAAATTAACATTACCAAATGCATTAGAGTAATATAAAGGTTCACCCATTTCTTAAGATATTATGGGCTTACCCGTATCTATATACATTACCCCATATCATGCAGAACGGGATTACGTGGTGCTATTTGTGCCACTCCATATTATTATTTAAAGGGATTACTGGAATCTATCTTGTCAAACCCATGATAATATATAATAGGAATAAGAATAAATATATGGGAAAACAAATTTTACATGTATACATTCCAATTAACATTTCATGAAGAAAACATGTTCATCATGAAATACATAAAAACATGATTAAACAATAGAAAATAAATGGATTATATAACAATATATTTCAAAAATGATTAAAACATTTAAAAGATTTTGGTTCCTTAACAAAATCATTGATGGGTGACTAAACTAAAGAAATGTAATGGGATCCATAACAATATCATTTAAAAATGATTACATAATATAAATTAAATGGGTTATATAACAATATATAAGAAATATGAATAACTATTGAAAAATTAATGGGTTACGAAACAATAAAATTTCAAAAAGATTAACTATTGACAGAAAATGGGATCCATTAAAAATTTATTAAATTGTTTCTAACCTGAGTAAATGAAACATGATGCATTAGAACCTCATTGAAACATGATTAAGACAATAAAATGAAACAGGTTTAATGATATTTGAATCATTTCAAAAGAAATCACTATACAATATTATCTTAAAATAAAACATTAAAAATAATTAAAAAAAGATGATTCATTTTAGCACACAAAATATGTTATTATATACATCTTATAGAATAATTTGGCGCCTAAAAATCATGTTTCTCAAAGTATAATGTTTTATATAAAAATTGTTACCACTTTGGTAACATATGAATCAGATGATCCATGAATGGGAAACAATAATTTAAAAATATAATATCAAGATAATAATTAGATTAAATATATATAATTTTATATGGGTATTATATAAACCTTAAATAAAAATTCTAGATGCATGACATTAAAAATGTCTAAAATAAATAAAATTGTCTGGAAAAATCAATTACCACTTTTGTAACAATGAAACTGTGATCCACACAAAAAATAAAAAAATAAATTTATATGTAAAATCCAATATATTAAATTAATATAATCGTAAAATATATTCACATGATGTATATATACCAATCAACAAAAACATGTGTTTTGTATGTAATTTATCTCATAGAAATGAATGTGGGATGTGAAAAACCATTAATAAATGAGTAATTATTGAATCTAGAGATCCATTAAATTATAAAATAAATTTATATAGTTAATATCATAAAATTAATTATATAAATTATATTACATTTCATATGGAGGCATAATCTACACACAAAATAAATGAGTGGTTAATATTCCTGAAGTCTCGTATATATAAAATTAAGACCAAAAATCTGGTTAATACTTATTGAATTATTGAATCACAATATAAATGAATGAACAAAATAAATTGAAAATTTTAAAATCATAAATTAAATTAAATTCAATATATAAAATTTAATTGGGAATTATATACACCAGAAAAAAGATACGATGGGAGAACATGGAATAATTCACATTGAATTAAATGTGAGATAAGAAATCCCCATACCTTGAGTCAGATTCATCATTATTATAATATTTATTCATTAAAAATAACATTTCATAATTTCATAAATTCTAGAACACCATCTAAAATTTTATTATTATTTTCATTTCTCATAATAACTTTTTATATAAAATTATTTTATCAATTTATATTGTTTCATGTTTTTGTGACCATATTCAACTTATGTGTCAAAACTGACTTTGGAAGGTCAAAAAATGGTCAAAGTGATGATTATATAAATATATTCTAAATAGTATTAATGAAATAATATTCATATTATAGAAAGTGCAAGAGAAAATTTTTTCACATAATAATAATTGTATTAAAAAACTATAGTATTTAAGTTTATATTCTAATATATACCATTCATGGGATGTGGTGATTAAAAAATAATAATAACATAGTTTCAAGGAGGTAGTCATCCACATGTCCACAAACAACATTATCAGTTTTTTAGTGATGGAAGTGTAATAAAAAAAGATATAATATATTTATAGAAATATAACTATTTGACTAATATTATATTAATATCATTTATATCATATATATTAATTATTTTTACCAATATTTCCTTCTATGTATCATGTTAGTTAGAACACATCACATCGTTATCTATGGCGGTAATCTATCATAGATGTGAGAAACATTATCGTATCCCCTACAATAAAAACTGTAATAAGGGTGTATATGTTATAATCAATCATAAATTATAATTATGTTACAAATATAATAAATAAAAAAGATAAATAAAGTTTCCATATAGATATCTAGTCATAAATGATAGGGATATTACCTCAATTTAGATGAATATTCAACACATTACAGATGAACATAACCAAGGACCATTAAATTTTACATCCATTGGTAGAAAGAATCAAAATAGTCAATCATAGTGAATTAGAATTAATATTTCCTGCAAAAATATCCCCTATAGTACTTATACATTAAAATAATTATTCATGAATCAGGGAAAGGAAACATGAGAATGGGTGAGCTTATATGATCAATAAGGGTAGAAAAAGGATATATAAAATAATGGAATGAGAATATAAGTATTGTGACATGATAAAAATAATAAATTATAACACATTTCATATAAAGGATGATAAAAATGAGTCATATAATAAATTTGGGTAGTTTATAAGACATGGGTTAATTGGAAATTAGTGAAATAGTTTCATAAGATCATTAAATCTATATAATATGATGTCTTGTTAAATATATATAAGAAGATTAAAAACATTACCAATATTTAAAGGTCCATTTAAAAAACTTATCAAAGATATTCCTAGGTATAACCCCTACTGGGTAGAACATACCACCATCCACAATTACAGTCATTTCCATATAAGTTATCAGGTTACCCCATCTTCACATAGTGTATCAAGTTTCCCCTTATTCTCATAGTGGGTCGTGTTTCCACATCCTTCTATAGTGGATCAAGATTCCCCATATTCTCGCAATTTATCATGATTAAAATATTTCTCATTGTGGATCATGATATTATAATTTTTATGAATAATTATATAATGATATCATTATATTTATCAAATTAATTGGTGTTATATATATGTCCCATATGTAAAATAATAAAATCATATTTACATGAGGCATAATATAATTAAACATGGATCATATCATGACACATAAATTCAAATATTCACAATTTTATATATTATATTAAGTACTAATGAGTAGTAAACGGTAATACTAAATTATGATATCATAAAAACAATACATGATGAAAAAAATGAGTTTTATTGATGTAAGGATATTATTATTTCATCCATGAAAGCATAATCTTAAATAATCCAGATAAATAAAGATATTGTGACAATAAACTCAAATGATTTGGTAACTTGGAATAATAATTCTAATGCCTTTATTTAAAAATACATGATGCATAAAATATAATTAAAATAATGATATTATTTATATAACATGTCAAATGGTAGTGTATTCTCCCCATTAATGAATATAGCTTTATATCATGGAATGTTTTTAATATATAGAAAATTTGGAAAAAACATTACATGTTTGGTATATTTGTAACTATAAACCCCATGAAATAAAATTCATAAAATGGATTTGTAAATACTCATAAATATTTTTATAATAATCATATAAAAACTTATGGTTAGTATATGCACCATGGAAATGAAATAATTGGTGAATAAGGTATGAATATAACATAAATAATGTGAGACTATAAATGCTATTGATACATGAGTATCTTTAGAATCATGTTCACCATGAAACAAAAAATATCAGTTAATATTATTAATATAATTATAAAAGGAAATATATTTTATAACATTTTATATCTATGTATATACACTACACAAAATAAGTGAGTTGTGATGATGGAAGCTCTGTCATGGAAATAAAAAAATTGATGAAATTCCTTTAATACATGAGTAACTATATAATCATGATCTATTTTAAATAATAACATAATTTAAATTTAATAATATAATTAAATAAAATTAATTAATTATATAACGTTTCTTAAAGAAGTATATAGGCCACGAAAATGATGTGAGTGGTGAACATAGAAATTATCTCACTGAAATAAAAAGTGAGATGAATTTCCCTTACCTCAAATCTTATAATTCATCATAATTGTTAACACCTCATTCATAATTAACATAATTTTATTATTAAACTACAATATATCCATATTTTTAATTATAATAAAATAAATTATTTTATATTACTTGATTATTAAAATTTACTTGTTATTGATTTTCTTCTTCTATTATCCTCTTTTTTTCATATATGTTTTGATTTAATATCAATTATCCTCTTACATAGTTCTCGATTAAAATAATTAAATAATG
Source organism: Viscum album (assembly GCA_963277665.1). Taxonomy (NCBI): domain Eukaryota; kingdom Viridiplantae; phylum Streptophyta; class Magnoliopsida; order Santalales; family Viscaceae; genus Viscum; species Viscum album. The sequence goes on from OY728140.1 coordinate 2,127,985,056, forward strand.
TAAAACCTGATATAAATTTAAAGTAAATTTAAAATATTATTTATTTATTAAAATATCGATTAAATAAATATTAAATGGAGAACACCGTTCATGGAGATGGTAGATTGTTTGTATGAAAGAACCATGATTCCATTTTATTATTATTTTAAATGAAATAAGGTAAATGACACAGATATATACATATATATATATTCTAATTATATTATCATTTTTATTTCATATATTTGACATAATTTTACTAATCCAATCCTTAATACATACCATGCAGAGTTTGAACGAATCATATCACTTTAAGGAGGTACCATCACACACATCCAGAAATAATGTTATCATATTTACAGAAAATAGAAAAAACAAATCCATATGTTATATAATATTCCAAGAAGTATAAATACATAATAAATATCAAATTTATCATATAAAAACAAAATATCCTTCCTAAATTCCATCCATGATTTTTTGTAATGGAAAACAAAAGATCATCAGTTCGTGAGGCAGTAGTTCATCATATATAATAATGGTAAATTCATTACCAATTCAGTTGATGGGTGTGTATGAGTAGGTAGAACTATTTTAATAGAAACATATCAACATATATATGATAATGATATTATTTTATAATGAAAAAATATATATATTTTAGGTGGTTAGATAATGAAAATAAAGAAAAAGAAAATGAGGGTGGATATTACCTCTAATGTGGGTAACTTCTTTTATGTTCCACCAAAAATATTCTATTGTATGACATCATCAAAATGGGAGGATTCTAGGATTAAGGGTTTTTTTAAAAGTTATTTATAATTGTTTTTAAAATCCTAAAGGCTTTATATATGTGATGTAGTGATGGGGTGAGTGCACTTTTATAGTACTGTATGAGTGTAATTATTATAAATATAAAATGATGAACCCAGTTGAGGGGTATACATTACATGATATAGAAAAAAATAATTTCCCCAATTAGATTAATATTCGTAATTAGTGGAAATAATTATATAAAAATTCTTTTGGACATGTGTCTTAGTCATTTGGATCCTTAAGAATAATTTTTATCCATAATATAAACTAATTTTTACCTTAATCACTATAATTATTTTTAATTACTTGAAATAGTATTTTTGGTAAAAGAGCAATGTAGACCTTATTATAAATTTTAAATTATTCATATTTTAACACAAGGAATCTATTTTTCCAATATATAAGCTAACATAAGGTAGAAATAGATTTAAAATAAAACTTATAGATATATCATGACAGTGTGGTTTTTTAAAAAAAATGATTAAATGTTTAAGATATTTTTATATCAAATTTAAGGGTGAATTTGTATTCAAATGAAATAGATTGGATTAATTTATGAAAAAATAATATAACTTTTATTTAAAAACAATTCAATATATAATTTATCATTATAAATTATTTATATGACAATATTGTTTTTGATTAAATTTAGTGTTTTCCATTATTCATCTAAAATATGAAACAACTATAAAACACATACCCAAGTTAATTATTTATATTTTGATTACAAAAACAATGTTTATTCTTTTAAAAAATAATAAATTTTCCAAAAAGTATATTTAAAATATTTTTCTTTTGAGAAGGTGGTAAAATTACCTTTTTGAAATATATATATTTTTATTCATAAAATTGGATTTATTCTTATCTTATGCCTTTTAAAAACTTTTAGATGTGTGTAAAATAATAAATTTTCGTATATATTATATAAATTATATTACAAATAATTAAAAATAATTTGTTTAATTAATTTAAATTAACGGTTGTTTTAAAAAGTATTCCATGAAAATGAATTTTTCTATTTCAAAATAGTTCTTACATTAATTTATATTTAATTTTATACCAATGGATTAATTTATAATCATTTATAAACCATATTTTAGTAATTAAATTAATCATATTAATTAATCCTAATCATAATTTATGTGGTAAAAATAATGATATTTTAATACAAATATTAATAGTATATTGTAGTTTGGGAAAACATTACTTTTTGTGCAACACATGCTATTAAAGGATATTTACATTATTAGTAACTAAAACCAAAATAAATATTTCATACAATACAAGCAAATATTTGGGTTGTGTTAAGTGCTATATAAATATGGTGTAGGATATAACGGTATCTTAATTTGGTGTAGTATACAAAAGTAAGAATAAAATTGTGCTTTCACATTACACAACCTATATTCTGTATATCTTCAAATGAAAAATATAAAAAATATTAAATTAATTCAAAAATATGATTCACAGAATCTCTTGTATTTATATTCCATTGTTATTTCCAACATTGAGATGTGGTATAAGAATAGAAAATAACATTAGTTAAATAGGAAGATGTCCTCCATATACCCAAATAATGATTTTGTATCCAATTTGATTGTATTATTTGATTTTTAGGTACTTAACATAACATAAAAACCACATTGTTTAATAGAGATACACAAGATATTATATATGAATTATATAAATGAATAATTGGTGTTGAACTAAATAAAACAAAAGAGCTCAATGAAAAACATTACCTCTTCTGTGGGAATATTTTTTGGATTTATCCAAAGGCCTTAATTGGTTTTCATTATTTCTAACGTGTATAATCTATTATGAATTTTTGGAATTTAGAAAGTTTTTTTTTCATAGGATGGATGATCAAAAAGGCTTTAGAGGTTTGACGCGGTGGGGAGAGTAAATTCCCAATAATAGTGTATGAGGAGTGATATTATTGTAGTTATTAAAATGTAAACACTATTATGAGGTCTAACTGAAATCATTTTATTCCAATAATAAACCATTTTCAAGACAAGAAAGGATATGGTTGAATAATATCTTTAAAGTGAGTTTTTTTACAATTTTTTATATTATTTGGCCTTATATGATTAATTTTTAACAACTATGTAAACATTATTAATTGTAAAATGACCACCTGTCTATAAGCATAGGACTCTATTGATGAAAAAAATAAATCAGGTTGACAAAATTCTAAAAATGACTATTCAATGATCTGTAGAAAATGGGAATGATATAAATATAAATCAGGTTATACTAAATGAAATAAATTCTATCTGAACTATTATTAGAAGTCCCATCTTCCAGATCATGAGCCTCCATATAGATACGGGTGATATTATATTCAATATAATTGAGGAAATATAATAACATAATCTTTTAATTAGATAAAATAATAGGTAAAAAATGATAATGTTATAATATATTGAAAAATAATGTTTGAATAAAATTCCATCCAATGATTTTTCTAACATCTATGATTGGATAGATCAGAATTAATTATAAAACTAAGTGTCTCATATTATAGAGAAGAATAAAAACCATAAGATCTATGTATAAATCCTAATACTTCTACATTATTTCCCTATAAAAGGCACCATAGAAAAATGGACTTGAATTACCCTATGAATATTAATATGTATTAATCGTTATCCATCCCATGAAATGTGATAGCCAAAATTCATACATTTTTTCAAATTGATGATGACAAATTAAAATTATATCCAATTAATATATGGATAGATATTTCAGGAATTGAAATATAAAAAACCCTTTGGTAGATAATATCACTTTTGATAGAAACAAGTAGGTGAGCGTAGTAAATATGTGGAATGAATGAAACACCATCATGTTCCCATTTATTCTAATCCTCATATAGAATAGTTACTAGTTCCACTAAAACAATGGAAAACAATATTGAAATATTTGTATAATGTTTAAGACCAATCCATCATTTGACTAAATAATGAATGGAGGAGGTGGATGACATTTGTATTTCAATAATATAATGAACAAATTTTAATATTATTGAAGAAGTCAAACAACATAAAAATAAATGATCTAAATCCTCAAAATATTTATAAAAAGGCCACAAATCGATAAAAGTGAGATATTGGAGATCTAAAAAAGAAAACTAGATGGGGTCTTCCAATGATCCATCCTATAAACATAGTTTAATAGGTACGAAATAATGATAATTTGTTCACATTCTAGACCCAATGAATTCCCAAAAAAGAAGAAATTACATGTCCAAAAAAATATCAATGAAATATAAATTCAACTAATTTAAGTCACACAAAGAATAAAATCACCACGTGATGAAATTACAAATACATAAGAACTTCAATGGAAATATATTTTCCACTCTAGAAGGTAATCATCCTTTTAATATGACTACTGTTTCCATGAATGTGTTTTTTTTTATACTCCCCAGAACCTAAGAACACCATGTTAATTAAAAGGAAATAATATGTCTCTAATATAGAAATATTTGATAATAGTTTTTTTCTTTGTAGAAATATTTTTCAAAACAAAATAGGGAAAATATTTTATCCAAACATATAATTGTTAAAATTCCCCCTCATAAAGAGAGAGATCCTTCTTGATGTTCTCGATTATTCCTTTGTGCCCTTTGGATAATCGAATTAGATAATCAAATTAAATAATATGAGTAAGTGTATAGATTTCTCAAGCCCCACATATAGACATAAACATCCCTCTACCATCCATTATCATAATATTACTGCTTACGTAATCCTCAGTATTGGAAAATATAATAACAGAGAGAGGGTAACCCTATTTGACACCTCTATAACATTCGGTGATTCCCTCAAGGGATACCTTGATTTTAATAGAGACGGGTGAGGATTCCAATATGAATATAATATTATTAATTAAAGTATAATCATAATAAAACATCATAATAATACTTCAAATGAATTTCCAATCCATCATACCAAAATCCTTCTTAATATAAATATAATTATAATTATTCCCTCCTCTAACACACATTTCAGGATCATTGAAACATTCCAAGGAAGTGATAAGGAAATCCAAAATTACTAGCCCTTTAATGAAACCAAAATTACATGAAGAGACAATTTTACGTGAAATATAATCCAATATTTTATTAAGGTTATTTCTAATATCTTAATAAATTGTATCGTAGAATGTAACATACCTAGAAATATCAATCTAATTGGAATTTTTTATTTTTTGGATAAGTAAATGAAACCTATAATACAAACCATTATTAAGAGAACCACCATTAAAGAAATGACGAAAAATAATAAAAAATCTTCTTGAATTATTTCTCAATATTTCTAAATAAAGAAGTTTATAAGGATATCTAAACTAGGATTAATATTAGTATTGAGAACAAATACATCCTCCTTGACCAATGGTAATAATGGAACAAAAAAATCATGAATTATCCAATATATTAACTTTTAATTGTATAATACGATCAAAAATATCATAATTGATGGATGGATCATTAAAAATAACAATGTAGTAACAAATAGCATTGTGTGAGGGGGATGTCTATTACCTATAATCTGAATTGAATTATTGACTAATGATAAGGGTCTGGACACTGTTCTAGTTCTTTCATGGGAATTAACAAACATATAATTTCTATCCCAATAATTAATCAAATTTTCATTTTATATATCTCTTTTCATGGAATCATTAATAATAATAAGACCATTAAGATTTATATATATCTAAACATCATTCAAAAGTCTATAAAAAATCATTGAAGGTGATATTATCTGGACAATACTAATTAGAGTCCTCATGATAATAAATTTCAATGTAAATATATATAAAATCATCCTTTACCTTTTTTATGAAATATTAAATAACAAAATTTGAGTTTAATACTTCAATATAAAGAAACATTCCTATAATTAATTCACCTCCATACTTCTTAATTTTTTTTACCACAATCAAGATGATTCACCGCGAATTGTTGATTCTAAATGGATAAGGGGTATTACAATCCTTGAGGACATGATTAATCAGAATTATATGATGATCAGAACTAATACATGAAAACTTTAGGTAGAAATGGTGTTCCATGTGTCCATGGAAGAATCATTAACCAAATATCTATCCACATTTCATATCATTATGAAATTTCCATTCCACCAATACCATGTTTATTGGGAAGATGATTTCTTCAGTTCATACAATCAATTAATTTTAATACACTAGTAATTATGTTGAGGAGATTTAATTAGTCATAGAACCCTATTTTATATATATTTTTATAATTTCATTAAATTCCCAAACTAAAACCCTTTAAAAAGTGAAAAAATCTTTTAGAGACACAATTTCCATCCAAGGAATCCTATTATTCTGATACTTATTGTGATCATTCATTGTTTTATTGTATAGCTGGACACCAACAAATTTAAAGGCATTTGTAATCTGATGCTAACTGGATACGACATGGAAGGGATCATTCATGGGGAAATGTGCAAAAAACCAATAATTTTTAAACACTAAAATTTAATAATTGCTTCCAATAAGTGAAAACTAGGGATATCTAGGCTGTAAAATCTGTTGGAAAATTCAAATTTTTATTCTTCTAATACAATATAAACAAGAATATAATGCTTAATATGAATCCCAATGGAGATGTAAGTATGATTATTAGACAACCCTTTGAAATTCAAAAATGAATTTCCATTTTGATTTATATCTAGGTTTGAAAACCCCAAAGACTATCGCCCATGCCTTATTCTTTTCTGGTTTGGGGGGTATCCACCTTTCTTTTAAAGTGATCAGAGACTTGTATAAGACTTCAAATATTAGTTGGTTTAATGGATTCTTCCCAAGAATCTTGATTTTTTACCTAACATTAATAGGAAACCAAAAAATTAATATATCAATTAGATTGGTCAATATGATAGAGATGACCTTAAAAACTAAATGAGAACCATTGTTACCAAAACATACAAATCCGCTACATTGGGAGACCCGATTAACTGAGAATCACAATGATACTGTGAAAAAACATGAACCACCACATAGATAATAGTTGAATCGTCAACCTCCATGATAGAATTAGTATCAAGAGGTATTACCTGCATCATAATAACCAGCTCTATGATTTTTAAAGATACCTTTAGGACTAGTTTATTCCCTACCTCATCCCCCATAATAATGAAAAAAACAGAAAATTTATTTTAAAATTTCCATATTTCACTAATTCTCATTGATTTACTCTATTAATATGTTCTTATTTTCACCAGGTCCCAGAATAATGTCTGAGAATGTAAGATCATGATTCATGTGACCATCATATTCTTCTGCCACAATGTCGACCCAATGCCTTGTGATTTGAAATTGTGGGAAAGAATAACATTTATATTTAGTATATTGCAGCACAATATTTAGAAATTCACCTTTATCAATAACAACTGCAATATTGTTTTGGTTCCTAATGATCTTATATGAGTCCCTATCTTTACTAATCTCCATTATATTTGTTAAATTTCTATTTAATATTTAACCAAATTTTCAAAATAAAATTGTAGAAATCACGAAAATGAGAAACATGCTGATATTATACATTAACATCAATACTAATATCATTCAATATATGAGTAATGAAATAATGATGCTTAATTTTCATATCAATATCTTCAAAAATTATAAAAAATAATCCACATTCATTATCTGGTTTTTCTTTATCTGTCCTGATAGGGTTACCAAAACACAAGGCAATATTGTTATCAATTTTGGGGTTCAAATACACACAAATCAGGACATGTAGTCTCAACCATACATGATCATTATATTAACTTTGATTTAGTGGATTAAAATTTTGATCATATTCAGAAACATTAAATACTCTTTGGAAAAGTTGTATATTTCCAAACATTTAGGTGACCTTGAGATCGTCTCAAAAGATTATGATAATTTTATTATAACCTATACCTATATGGATGATTTCATTATGTAAACATGTCATTACATTTATCACTATAAATAATATTAATTTAATTTCATATTCAATTTAAAGAAAACTATGTTATGACTAATACATATTATTAATGATGATTTTTCCCAATAAGAAATCCATGTTTTTAAATTCCAATCATATAATTGGAATAATTTGATTTAAAGAAAATAATAGAGACCGAACCAGAAAACATAGTATTAAGTTGAAAACTATCAAAAAAATAAAAAACCTTTAATACTAATTAAATATATAAATTGTTATAATGATCTATATTTCATTAGTATATGTATAATTGTAATATATTTACATTAAAAAATCTTAATATAATTTATGATTAAAAATTATTTAGTGGAAAAGTAACATTTCAATAAACATTCATTAGTTTAAACTAGACACCAAAACAATAAATATATCATAAAAATACACATAATTCACCCAAAGATAATTTTTACATTAATATTTAATTAAAGATGATTATTTTGGAATATGATGTTTATAAATGTGTTACTATTAAGTTTTAAAGCAACTATTCCACTAAAGATTATAAAAACACCCATTTAGAAATATATATATTGTTATTATTGGATTTTTTTCATATATTATGACTATTAAATATCTTGAAAGAATGTACAAACTAATATTGAGTATATAATATATCAATTGATATACGATGATTCATTAATAGTGATTGGTTTAATTTATTATTATAAGACACCATTGATTGTATTTTTGTTTTCTAAATCTAATCATTTATATTCAATTTTTTTCATTGTTAATTACTTTATCACAATATAATTATTTCTATAAATACATGTAAACCCTTTATTCATAAATTATTTAATCATATTAATTACCTTATATACATTGTATCGTGGTTGTTAGATTTTCCTTTTTTTATTTTTACATTTTATATGAAAAAATAATTATTCCCTAAATAATAATTCATGTTTATCATGGGGATTACAAAAATCCAAACCCAATAAAACATCTCCATAATAAATGTTAATCAATTTATGAAATCATTACTCAAAACCTCAATGTGGTGTCATTGACATTAAACATATTATCATCCATAATCTTATAGAAAAATTATTATATCCATAACACTTAATATATATTCATATGAATAATTACTAACATCATATGTTATATAAATAGACCATTGATACCTATAATAATAGTACAGTACCCACACTCCAATATTATTTGATAAAATATTACAAATTTCATTTACAACTATGATGCCGATAGTTGTGACTAATTTTTCTTCTATAAAATCCTAATAAAATAAAATCGGAATCATTGATAACATACATAATTGGGGAAATTTTATTTTTTAAGTGAAATATTATTAGTAAAATATCATATATAAACAGGTCACAATTCCTTAAATGATCATTTATCCTGTTTAACCCATATTTTAAAATTTCACAATTGGTCATCATTATCATTTTTGTAAAATAATTTAAATACATAAATAATTGAATCTCATTATAAATAACATGGTGTTATGGGAAACATATTAAAGATGACATAAAATTATTATTTAGTGTAAACATAGGCATTAAAAATTGAATGTCAGTTATGAGCATATGATTTCATAGGGGTATGATGATATAATCAATATCTGTGAGAAAATAATAAATGTACTCAATGAAATCACTAAATAGATCATAACATATAAAATAATATAAAATAAAAGGTTCATAAGAATTAATAATCATGATGCATTCCATATCAATCTCAATCTTTTGAAAAGTTATTAAACAAAAAATAATAAATTATTAATATTTTTCATAACATGGAGCTTCATTATTCTTACAAAATTTTTAAAATTCATTTAATTAGAAAAATCACATGACTTAATTTCAACATTAAAATTATCTATTGAATTGGAGAAAAATATGCACACATACATTATTTAATCTATTACAAGATTCTCAAATCTATCTTGTCCAACCCATGCAGTGATGTAACGAGAAAACATTGCAAAATAATGGCCACCCCATCTTAAACTGTAATTGGATTACATGATCTATCTGGACCACCCGTTGTTAAGCTATAAGGGTCTTGCACCACTGTAACATCCCAGGTGAATAAACAATATGACATTTTCATATTTATTAATAATTTTAAATTAATTATTAATTTTACTTTAAAGGGGATTCTATGTTCGATGGCATACCAAATACGCAATAATGGGGTTCTTTGAAATCTTTCATTGCAGTCTAATAATATAATAATATTATTTTAAATATTAGTTAACGCCTAGCCTGTTATTGAGGGGAATGAATTCCACTAACTAAAATATTATTATACTTGTTTGTTAAATGTATTTACATTTATCCAATAAATTTTAGAGGCTTAAAATGTGAATGAATCTAATTTTAAGACTAATTTACCATAAGTGGTTGATTTACCACATTTTGACGGAGAACCGACATTAAATCTTGTTATAGTAACTTTTATATGTTCAATTTTACCAAATAAAATTTTCTTTAGAATCGTGACATAAAAAATTACTTTGGGTAATTTTTTGGTATTTTTCTGATATGACTCATTTTTAATGAATAGTAAAAAAATAGTGTATTTTAATTCAAAAGTACCTTTTAATATAATTTATTTATATGGTTATATTATCATTTTAATTGGTTTTAAAGTGTAATTATATTATATTTTTATCAATTAATCCAATTTTGGTCATTGGAATTCATTTCACTTTGAAATTGGACATAAACAAGTAAAAATCTTTTGATAGTTATTGTTTCTTAAAAACACGCTGTTTTTTTGATAACGATAATTAATTTTAAAATAATTAATGCATATTATATGTTTTTAATTTGTTAAAATTGAAATAATTTTTGAATTCAGAATATCAAATATAGCTTAGGATGATATTTTGGTAGTTCATGAAAAACATCAATTTTTGATGAATAGGGAAACCACTAAGTAGTACTTAAAAACTGAAATTTTCATTTAAATAAAATTTTACTGATTTTGTGGATTAAAATTTTAAAATCCAACATACATTTTTTTTATTATTAAGTAAAATTTTGTTCAATAAAATGAAAATAATATTTAGTGAATAGTAATTTTTGACTTTTATTTACCACAGTTAAAGGTAAATAGGGTAAATCAAGGTAAAAATATTGTTATAATATTACAAAATTACCTTAACACTTGTCATAACCTTATTTGATGATTCATTTACCATCATGGTCATATTCGGGTCGGTTTTGGGACCCCATTGACCCACATGGGAGTGATAATGACACTTTAGATTAATTAACTTAAAGTAAAGGAAAAAATGACAAAAACAAATATTTCTCAGTAAATAAATTTTTACAAGGGATTATATAAATTATCATTTTCAAAATAAATATTCATTGGAAATCTAAAAATATTTCATACATCATGGTAATTTTTTATAATTTTTAGACATCTTATAAATTTAATTATTTATGACACAATAATGATGTTGTATTTACCTCATTAATAAAATATTTAATGAAATAAGATTATAAATATTTAAACAATATCCAAAACCTATATAATTCATATTGGATGATTTTATATCGACCATGATTCATCTTATCTTAAAATTTAATTAGTTTTGACCTTTAGAAACCGAATATCATAAATAATAAAATAATATTTTCACACTTTCCTAAAGAGCCCCTCCCCCCTTATAAATATCTCCCACTTATAACCCATTCCTCACACCTCTCAATCCCATTGAATCAACAAAACCCTACCCAAATATTCTATCAAGATCACTCTTCTCCTCCTAGAAGCCTTTACTTATGTTTAAGGCACTTCTAAAAGTCCTTTTGGTTCAAACCAAAGGGAGTTACCCAAATTAAAGGTAACGATTTCTCTTAACATATTTTATTTTATTTTACATCTCCAACCCATAAACTCTTTTTATTATTTTATTTTATAAAAAAACTTGTATAAAAAATATACTAGGATGTCTTTATGAGAATTATTTGAACTACACTTACACACACCTCCATCTAATGGGTGAATAACATACTGTTTCTGTGGATGGAAAACGAACGCCTCACGAAACGATGATTGTTTGATTATCTCTGACCACCTCTCATGGTGTCCATTAAGATGAAACTATATTTATATATGATATATATCATGTTTATGTCTTATTTATTGTTCTTAATTTTTATTTTATTTCATACATTTGGGGTTTCCATTATGGGTAGACACGATAATTTTATTTGAGAAAGTGAGGACTACCGCCCCCTCAGAGTGATATGACTAGTTAATTCCATATGTGGGCCATATAAAGGATGGAGTTAATGATATTATATATGATATTATACTGGAATTATAATATATCTTTTTATCATTATGTTTTAATTCCATTAAACGAATAAATTTAAATGAAAGTAGTGTACATGCGTACGTACGACTTACCGTCTCCATGAATGCATTTCATTTCATATATCCAAATGTTATGTACTATTATTAATACATATATATACTGGATATATATGATATATACATAATATCTAAATCATGAATATAATTCTAGATATAATGAAATTTGGACTATGTGAACAACTTTTAATTATAAGAATTCCATTTTTGACTCAAGTACAAAATATCGACAAAATGAATGTTATTAACGTAAATGATTATATAATGTTTATTACATGGTAATAAGTGATATAAAAGGAATAATAAACATGAAAAATGATATTAAGCAAATAAAAATTAACATTAGTTTATTATTTAGGAGATTTAAGAATGAACGGGTCAAGTCGGACATGAGGTAAGGAGATTTCGTATCTCATTTTTAATTCCGTGAGATTTCTAATGTTCTCCACTTAATCAATGCATGTGGTTTATTGTGTAAATCCATTTGATATATATTATAATTAATCTCATTATACTCATGTTATTGAGCTATTAATTTGGTATCTATTAACTTTTGATCATATGACTTAGTTGATTACAACGTGGTAAAGGGTATCATCTCACTTTTTATTCCCTTGAGATTCATGTAATATTTCCCACTATTTCCTTTTGTGTTGTGTATGTACTTCCAATTATTGTATTCTTTTAGTAATATAATTTCATTTACGAGTATTGACATATTGATTGTATGATCCTCCATTCATGTGACTTATGTTATGTATGTTACCAAATCAGTAAAGGAACCTTTCACCCTCCTCTTTTTAGAAGTATTATTTTTTGTTATATCTTTTAATTTACATCTTATTATCTTGGGATATATTCTTATATATACTTATTTATGTAAATTTAATTACCATGTGATTAGATACCCTTTTAATCTAATCAACTCATTTTCTTAATTTTAATGTGATGTTGTTAGGCCGTCAAAATTTTGCAAGGGAACTTCTTAACCCAATTTCAATTCATTGGGATAAACTTTTACTTCTTCAATATGTAATCCTATGAATATGTGTGAATGAATTCTGATTTTTTTACACATAATTTCCACTTATATTGGGTGTATTTATATTTTTCACACATAATTATGTGATTTATTTATCGTTAATTTAAGAGTACTGTCTTTATATGGGATTTCATCTCAATTTCAATTTCCATTGAGACTTCATTTTTGTTATGCACCAAATCACTCTGATATAGTATATATACTGTCATTTTTAATATTATATCATGAATCCCTTTATTCTCCTGATATTATAATATTCTGATTAAATGTTATTCCTCAATTATTTGTATTCAGGAGTGCCTCATTTTGTTAAAAACTCATTAACTAAAATATCATTTTAAATGTTTTAATGATTTATTATTCGAAATCATTATCATTAATGTCCATGTTTTAAAAATGGTTTTGAGTATTTATTTATATGGACATTATTGTTTAAAAATTATAATTCCTTTAAAATCATCAATGTGGTATGGGACACTTTCATTCAAAAATCACTTTTTAAATGTTTTATGAAATTGGATTGATTATTTCAATTAATTATTGTGATTTAAAATGAAATGTTATTAGTGAAATGTTTATATTTACAATATTTTATGTGTTATGATGGTACTGGGAGATTTGATGGGTGGTTACGTGATAAATCATATGATTGGTGGTGCTATGATAAACCAGGATGAGTGGTTATGTTATAACCTCCAATTCATTGGGTATAGAAGTAGGTCGTATGGCTATTCCATTTAGTTATATTTGTGGAAGTTGACAATATGGTTATTACACTATGAATGTTTATCTCCCATGTTACCTTTATATGTTATGTATTTTTTATATGGGTTTTACGGTAATCATTTGGTTATAAAAGGGTAAGCAATGATCTTTAATTTGGTGAAGATTATTTACTACTTCTTAAAGGTGAAAAGTATTACTAATGATAAAGTATTCATGGTTTACTTGTTGTTTTGAAAAACTATCAGATTTCCTTATTTTTGTAACCCTTACTGAGCTTTTTATGCTCATCCCAAATTTTTTGAAATGTTTTTCACAGGACATAAAATATAATAAGGTCAAGGATGGGTCAAGGAAAAGTCTTTCTGTCTAAAACATGGAAGTATACATGACTCTTTTCTTCAATGGTTTTTATTTTGTGAAAAAATGGTAACTGAGTAGAAGTATCTACATTGAGATTTTTGTGATGTAATGTAATTTTTATGACTAATTATATGAAACTCTAAACCTGAAAAGATCCTCAATGTGAATTATTCATTTAATTCCAGATTAAGTAATGTTTAAGGTTGGGTCTTTATAGTTGGTATTTGTAGTCAGTTTAGATAACTTTAGAGGATAGGGTGTTATTTAATCATAAGTGACATAACTATAATGGTTATAATATTAGAGAGAGTCCTATTTTTTAGATAAATTGAATGAGTTTAAGATAACCTGAAAAAGTATTTTTTTTTTAATGTTTACCATCCTCATAAGAAAATATATGATGATTTTAGTGATATAATCACACTAACCTGTTTGGTTTTAGTCAATGGATGGATCTAGAAGGAATCAATGTAAGAATGGATGTGAAGAAAATTGTGATAGTTTTCTGAATGAGAAATTGATTGAAATGGAAGCTTCAATGATAATTCTTGTTGTTATTCTCAACCAACTATCTGGAGTCACAATTGAACACCTAAAACATTAGTGATATTTAGAATCCATCATATATGTAAGAAAAAAAATCCCCACGGATGTTCAATTAATAACCATAAGGGTAATTATATTCAAAAACCTATGTGTCAAGGATGTGGAAATAAACACATAGGAAAATGTTTCAAATGGGTGGGAAGATTCTATAGATGTGGAAGTGATGGTCTTAAAGTAAGAGCCTGTTATGGAAAAGGGAAGCACCCAGTTGAATATAGGAAAGGTAATGATGTTGTTTATGAGGGATCCATTGAATGTTTTAAATTAAGAGGATATGGTCATTATACAAAAATATTTCCTACAAAGAATGTTTGATAATGGAATCACCATTATCATATAATTATTGTTTTACCAATACCTATTGCCATTCCAATTGAGGATGAGGAAACTAAAAATGACCAGTGAAAGGTATGGATTTTTTCTAAACTGAAGTTTAGAAATTATTGAATCATTGAATTTGATTCATGATTTTGTTTTAGGAAAGAATTATTTCAGAATAAGTTGGAATGGAATGGTTAATTGATCTTGTATAATGTTGAATGAGTAAGAAGTCAACATATAAGGGATTCAAGAATTATGGTAGATTTTTGGATGGTGAAATGATAAAGCTCTTTTGATGACGGGATTACATTAGAAGTATTTTTATAGTATGTGTAACCCTAAGGTCTGATATATAAAAATTTTATTCAAGGTATAATTATATTTTCTTTTATGGATATAGTTATAAAGAACCATTTGGGTTTATATGATCCTAACATTTGAGGCAATTAAAGTTAATACATTTTGGGATGAAAAATGAAAGTTATTAGAACCTTTGTGGTTAATGTATGTTATAGTTATTTTTAATGAATTTATATCATTTTTTAAATTTTAAAAAATTATATAGTTTTTGAAAAAGGACAACACGCAGACCACATGACAACCCGTCACGTCAGACTAAGATGAGGGAATCAAACCCACAACCAAAGTGCGACTGGGTTTTATTGCCTACCAATTGACTATGTAATGTCCCTGGTTAGTATGACTAATTATTTTTTGTTAAATGGTTTTATGAATCATGAATAAGTTTATTTTGGATTATCTATTGAAATGATTAACCCATCATGAAGAATATGTGACTAGGTTAATTAATTTTCAATATGAGAATTTAAGAGTAAATGATGTTATTTGGAGATAAATGTTAAAATTTATCTTGGAAGAATATGTTATTAAATCCTTCTGAGATTTGGGTTTCAATCTTAGTTTGGATTACATTGAATAATTTTATAGAAAATTGTATATTGAATGGTTTTTGTTGAACATTGGGTATTGTTTTACAAATTGTAGTGATTAAGATTAGTTTTTCTTTATATAAAAGATTATCCTTTTTTGGATTATATGATCTTCAGCTAACCAATTTTGGTTTTCGTTGATGTCTAAAGATATGGGAAATATATTGTTCAAATTTTTTAGATTATGTGATTCTCAAGACATTTATTATAGCGATTTAATTGTGAGAGTGTCCTCTTGAATACTGATCGTTTCATGAAAATAATGAGTTTGTGGTAGGAATTTAGTAAACAATGAAAGTCTACATGACATGTAAGTATGTTTCCTTATATTTTTAGTTAAGATCATAAATAAATTCCTCAACATTATAAATTTTAACTTAAAAAAAATGTTTTCAATTTTCTTTTCCTACTGGCGAATCAAAGACTGTTTAACCAATTAAATGTTTGTTATTTTGTAGTGGTTAACTTTCTCTTAATCAAGTTTTCTATCACTCTTCATCAAAAAATGATTGTTTGTTTTCTCCACCATATCCACGTTTTCATGGAATCCTAGTATATTTTGTCTTAGTTGACCTTTGTATATATCTTTCATTATTTTAATTTTATAGTTTTATTTACTTTTTTTCTGATGTGGAACATTCAATGGTGAAATGTTTATTAACCCCATTTCATTTCCTAGGTAATATTATGATTTTTTATGATCTTGTTGGATTAATTTTTAATATTTTCTTTATATATTGATTAGTAAACATATATAACTATAATGAATTTGGTAATTAATGATATATAATATGATAAACATGACTATAATGGATGTAAAATTCATTTAGTAAGGGACTATATACACTATGATATTCTAGGGAGTGAACTATGAATAATATGATGATTTGGGGAGTAATCGCATTTCACTATGATAATATTTGACATGAGACATGGAATACGAAGGAAATTATTGAAAATTAATATGTGTATGCCAAAAATATATATATTATGTAAATTTAAGGTTCTCACAGTTCATTTTCATTAATTACAATATTTTTCAGGAATTATGAACATCTGTTATTTATACTAGGACTCATGTTTATTATCATTAATATAAAGGGTTTAGTTTTCAAATATTATTCACATATTTTAATACCTATAAGGTTATGATATATGGATATCATACTTGATTACAGTTAATTACTATATATGTTAAAAATTTATATTGTTTCATTTCCATTGGTATAGATGAATGGTTTTATGTGTGATATTTTTTATAGTGGTTCTTTTTATGAAGGAAATTGTGGTTGATTATATATATAACATCTAAACCAGTTGTTTCTCTATTAATTATTCTATGGGAATATAACTTTACTATCATCATGCATATTATAGATTAATGTAATATTTATTCAAGTATGAATCTGTAATATTTATGTAGGTGACTATTGGATATATACACCTCTACTAACATTAGTAATTTATATTCCAAGGATTGTGCTCTTACTATAATTTCCCTATTCATGTGATATTTTTTCTTATTGATATCTGGGACTAATTATTTAATTTATCTTAAATTTTATTTTAGTCATTCTTGATAATCCATTTTATTAAACCGATAACTTTTTATACAATATTACATTATTTTTGTGGAATCATTAGTTTAAACCATTATATTTGTTATCATATAGTGAAATTTAATAGTTTTTATCTTATAATAAAGAAGTTGGTGGACCCTATAATATCCATATTTATTTATCTAATTTATTATAGTTTTATCATTTTTGGTAATACTAAAATAATATTCAAAAAATATATAGTTTAATTAAATTTTATATTATTTTGTTTAATGTGTAAATAAACATATTTGACATATAAGTGGTATTTTAATAAATATAATGTCATTCATATAATTTAATTATGGAGTCATTTTTTTGGAATTATATTTTATATCTAGTTTTTCTATGATGTTATAGATCCATAAAAATTTGATGGATTGATTTTTATGCTTATATTAGGTTATTGTGTATTGTTTGTAGAAATCAATAAGAAGACCCATTTTCAATGCTCTATATCCATTAGAGTTTTTTAATCATTTCATGGTAATTATAAATATTTAGAACATGGTTTACTAGAATCCATAGAGATAAAGTATATAACCATGTGAAACATTTATATTTATAGGTAAGGGAACATGATTTTTTAAGGTTTTGTAAACAATGGGAGTATCTATTGAGTGAGATAATTAATTTCTGTTTAAAATTTTCAATGTTTGTGAAAAATTTTATCCAACCACATATATGTATAATGTGAACAGTACAAGTGTGTGTGTCCATTTAATTGATTCATCAAGTTTAGAGAATATTTTGGAAACTAGTGTTTTCATATTTTCCCATGATATATCTAATTCCCATGAATCATAATATTGATGTCCAATAAATGTGGGGTTAGTGTTTGTCTAAATAATTGGAAATTTATCTTGTAGGGTTATTAATGGGAACTCATTCTCTTTTGGGAGTGTTCTTATTAATTGAACATTAATTATTTTATCTAGTTCTCTATTAATAAAATAGAGTAGTGTCATTGTAGTGACATTTTTTTTATTCCATTTAATTCAAGATGGATTTTTAGTTTTTTTGTTCATGTTATACATATTTGTATTAATCATGATGGGAAAATTAATTTTAAATAGTTATACCACTTTTAATTTAATGTTATTAAGTTTTATATGTTCATGGAAATGAATAATTTACATATAGATGACAAACTAATTTTTGAAGGTTATGGTAAGAACCATATATAATTTTTTAATATTTGATTTGATCTAATATTTTTTTAAATATATTTTTTTCGTTTCTAATGTATTTTAAATAATAAAAATTTGGTTTATAATTAAAAAGTGGTGTTTTATTCCATTTTAATGATGTTAACAACTAGATAGTGGACTTTATGGTTTTCATTTTACATTTAATGAAAAAACGTGATATCCCATTTAGGATTAAAAAACGAATTAATGATATTCATCTAATAGAGTCTATTTGGATGGTTGTGTATGTTTCTTTATTTTTTCACATTTATAAAATGTATTTCAAAATAAATGGATTCCACTATAAAATTTTTTTTTCTCATGAATTAATTTAGGAAAATTTTAGGTTCCATGTGGTACTTTTATTTCACAAGGTGTCTTATGACCCATTATTGGATATGTAACATTAATGAATCTTTATATTTTGAGGTTCATAGATTTTATTGGGTATGTTCTTGTAAAGATGTTGGTTTTGAGGAATGTATATTTTCAAATAATTAATATTTTAATTAATAATAATTTTTATAGTCATATAAATTTTAACTCTCTAGGATTAATATGTTTATTATAAATGAACTATATTTAGTTATATTATTTTATAGCTAGTTAGTATACTAGAGAGGGTTGTCCGACAACTTCGAGATGGTTATATGGGAAGGGATTGTATTCCATTATGATAAATATATTTCATTATTTCCCTTTGTTATTGAAGGATTAAAAAATATATTTGTTATATATATCTCTACAAGACATTAATGGGTTATAATGGTTTTGTATTTTGATAACTAAGATAATTTTATCAAGTTTACAAATTGATTAATATAGGCATATGATAAAATACATATTACTGGGATACTATTTTGTATCATCAAATGGGACTTCACTTTTTTTTTTGATATACAGACTATGTTTTTCATGAATTTAATTTGAAATTGTGAATCAATTATTCTATTAGTT
This sequence comes from Viscum album, assembly GCA_963277665.1. Classification (NCBI taxonomy): domain Eukaryota; kingdom Viridiplantae; phylum Streptophyta; class Magnoliopsida; order Santalales; family Viscaceae; genus Viscum; species Viscum album. The sequence goes on from OY728140.1 coordinate 2,128,004,975, forward strand.
ATTTTCATTGAACATGACCTGGAGGTTTCTATATGTTCTTTTTCTAATGTTTATTTTTTTATTCTTTTTAAAATGTCTTAAAAAATGTATTTTATGGAAAAAATTTGAAAATTTTTGAAGTTGATATAATTTTATTGGCTTCTAAAATATTATTATATGAAATTTAATAGTAAAATATTTAAATCATATAATGTTTTTATCTAATTTTATTTTTGTGTGATTTAATGGAATAGTGATAATGTATTGGTTTTTTGTTTGAGGTTTTTTATAATACATTTATTAGGGGAAGAATTCATATTTTTAGGTATATTTGTAATTGATTGTGTTTTAGATAACTATATGAATTAATGAGAAAATTCATTTGAGTTTTCAGTTGTATATTTTTATAGTAGTTTTTTGAGATTCTGTGTTACTTTGTTTTTTTCCCTAAAAGTGTGATTGATAAAGGTAATATTTGATATTGATGACGATATCATATAAAATAAAATATATAAAATCAGTTTTAAAATAATTATGAAGTGGTTCTTGTTTCATTATGTGAAGGAATATTATGAAATGTATTATTTTATAAAATAGTGGATGGAATTTTTTAGAATGATATATTAGGTAAATAACCAATATTCTATAGGTGGTTACCAAATGGTCAATTTAGATAACACCAATATTTTATAATCTCATTACTATTAATTTTATTCTCTCTCACATTGTCATTCATTAGATAAATGATGTGGACATTTATTATGGCCTATACAAGGGAAATTAGAAAATCATTTGTTTTTACTATATTTTTTTGAATAATAATGATAATTTCTAGATTATATAATTGTTTTATTCAACTATATTTTCTTATTCATCGACTATTTTTTTATCAATTTTATTTTTTATTGGATGTTATGTTAAACATACCTTTTATTTAGATAAAATATTTTTATCCATTTAATTTTTTTCTTTATTGAGGCATCCCTATTCACATCATTTCATTGAAGAGTATTGGGGATATAATATTATATAGGTGAGATTTATACACCACTTGATTTTATGGTATGTCTCTTTTTAAATTTAATTTCTTCGATATCTTATAAATAACACAACACCAATTATAAATGAATAATCAAATTTTATTATTTGATAATTATAATATTGATATTAAACATTCCTAAATGAATATTATTAACTAAATTATGAAATTTATATTTTTTATATGTTCTTAAAATATATTTTATGTGCCAATGATAATATAATATCAAATTATATTAAAAAATGATATTTTCCTACACACTCTCTTTCACCATTTAATGGTGAACGTGTTTAGAACTACATTTTGACACTTTTATATGGTCTATTTTAGGAAATAAACTTTATTTTTACAATAATATTTTCAACATTATATTACTATGAATTATTGGTACTTTTATTAAATGGTTGATTTTTCCATTGAATAGTTTAAAAATTATTATTTTTATTACACTGTAAAGTTAAATACATTGAAGTCATGTTATTATTTGAATTTTGTATTAGTGGGAAACAATAAAAATTTACCTCTAACTAATATGATAAATTTATTTTTAATCATCCTTACACCTTATTTTACTATTAGTACATTTTTTTGATTGAAAAACACTTTTGAGGGAAATTGTTTTTTCATTGTGATCAATTTAGAATTTGACACTAAAATATCTATTTATTGAATTTTTAAAAAAGGATTCCATATTTGGATTCATATGTTCCAATTTTTTTAAATTGTTTACTCTTATTTTTTACAAATATGAATAATACCCTTTTTTATTTTTATTACCAATGTATTGGGTAAATTGGGACTTTTAGATTAAAAAAATTACGAGGAAAATAAAAATAACCTAATACATGAAATTTTTTTATTGGATGTCTAAATTTAATAAATAATTAATTAATGATCAGTTATATAAACATTTTGTTTCATTTAATTCAATTTATGATATTTTTAATATTATATTTAATTAAAAGTCAAATATGTCCCATTATTATTTTTATTAACTATAACATTTTTAAAATGATATTATCTAAAATTTATCTCCTACTATAAATTTTATTGAAATATTAATGATTTTTTTAATAATAGTATTTTATTTTTAAATTTTATTGAAAATTTATATACCTTACATATTTACACAATAATGATCCATTAATTAATCAATTAATGAAAATATCATAATACTGATATTAAAAGAATTAAAATAAATATCATTTGAAATAATTAATGTAATAAAATATTTTTAGTTAGATATGACTTAAAAAAGATGTATTGAAGGATTTTTTATATGATATCATGTCATATTGATTTTCCTAAAAGTTTAATTATTCAATATTTTTACCATTGACATGAATGATATATTATAATTAATTATAATTTATATAATAATATAAATATCATTAAAATTTGATTTACATCAAATTTATTTTTATAATGATTAAAATGGGATAAATTATCTATTTTTTGGTCTTTTCGGGATTTTATTGTAATAATATTAACCGTCAAATTGTAAAAACTGATATCTTCACAACAAGATTAATTGGAATTAAATTAGGGTTAAATCACAAAGATAATAATAATAATGAGATATATACCTATATAAATTTTATTATATGAATATATATAGACACATTATCATTTATAATTGAAATAAATCAATTTTAATACATATCTATATAAAAATTAACATATATTAATACTTTGTTTTGAGAGTTTCTAAAAGGTCCCCTCACCCCAATTATAAAAGGGAATTGCTTTCTTCATTTATTATCAACACGTTGAGTCTTGTAGCTTGACCATCCCAAAAAATATATTCTTCTAAAAATACATATCTCTGTTATATATGTTCTTTTCAAAATAAAATACATACCCAAGATACTATAATATGATATATAATGCAATTCCTCTGAATAAGAGATATTTTTCTTTACCAACATTTTTTTTTGATTTAATCTTACACGTAATCATAATTTTTTACATAATAAATTAATAAATATAGTATATTGTATATAATTATATTTTATTATGACTATGGTAGAACCATATTTCACCTACTATCTATATTTCAAAAAATAAAGCATCGTGCGTGTATATGTTTGACTTACCCGCTCCACATCATGGTGTAATGTGGTTTTCATCACTAAATTTTTTGTACGGGTATAAATATGGATGTAATTTATATATAATATAATTATTAAAGGAATTTTTGTATTCAATATTAATATACAATCCACTTCCTTACCATTTAACCATTAAAAATATTCTATTGTCTCTCATGTTTACATACTATCGACCAAGTTTACTATGAGATGTGATTCATTTGACATAATATTAATTAAGTAATGATTATAAAAATGTAAATAATTAATTAATATGATGAATATGAACCTAATATAATTTTGGAGATTATGGAATAATATATTATGCATATGAAATAAAACTTTCATGAAAAAACATCCTTTTGAAAATAGAGTAGTTAACAACAAAAAATGATAATAATGAAATATTACAAACAAATGGCTATTAAAATGTTATAATAATATCATTATAAAGTATATTATATATAATTGTATAAATTTTTAACTTAATTTTAACCCCTGTAAAGGATTTTTAAAAAACAATTGACTACAAGGAAGTGAATGGCGAGGGTTTCACATTTCACTTTTACATCCTTAAGATTCTATTGTTATTGATCACTTATTTCTTATGCACGATTTATATACTTACAATTTATATATTATAACATGATTATTTTTTAGTGAATGGTTTTAAATTTTTTATTTTATAATTATTACTTTTAATGTGCATACAATTCTAATTATTTCATGTGGTGAGGGATTTCATGAGTCAATTTGAATTCATTGGGATAAAATTACACTTCATTGATAATATAATTATAGGATTATGTGTGGAATGACTTTTATTTATATATTAATTTATTTAAACTTTATTTATCTTTATTTTAATATATTAATTTTATAAAATTAATTTTATTTATTCTCACATTTATGATATGATATTATTAAGAGACATCATCCAAATTTCACTTCACTGAGAGACATATTTATATTAGTCACAAAATTTATTTTTATTGTATATAAATATAATGGATTTATTAATGTTTATAATTATTTGAAAATTTCATTTTTCTTAAATATAATTTTTTATTTTGAAATTTATTTGATTATAATCTATTCCAAGATCAAATTTTACATAAATTTTTTAAAATTAAATGTTATTTAATTAAGTTGTAAATATTGATAGGTTTGTATCAGTTACTCAATATAAATATTTAATGATAAGTTGTATTGTTCGTTAACATAATTTATTATTCTATATACGAAGACATATTTCGACTAGAAGAAAAGCCTTATTTCATGATATTGATATCCCCTCAAAGCGCCGATAGTATCATGGGATTAATAAGTTAACCTATCATTATAAATGTTTTTAAAAACAAATTAAATCATCCAAAAATAGTAATTGATGGTATTGGGTTATATTCTTTATACATGTCATCAAATAAATATGAATTTATTATATTCACTGTTTAGTTATTGTTATGCTGAGAATTTTAAATTAAAAGAAATAATTGCATGCATTTCATTCAAAGTTAATTGGTGAATTGGAAAGAGTTCGTAAATATTTATATTTATACACTTCTTATTTTTATTGATTCAAGAAAAAATCAACAATATTTAACCCTTACTAAAAAATTTATATTTTTGTTATTTATTCTCCTTTAATAGGATTCAATGTATTTTACTATGACTGATATACTGTGATATACAAGATGAAATAATGTAATTGTTAAAAATAATATGTTTTAATTTTTATTCCAAATGTGATATATGAATCATGTATGTATATTTTTTAACATGTTTACTAAACTATTTGGTAATTTGGGATGTGATTCTATATATCTTATTATAATTTATTAACATAATTCACTATACATGAGGTCCTATAATACGTTTCATAACAGTTTTCCAGGCGAGTATTCATAGTTGAATCCTTGGTATGGGGATTTCAGAAATACAAGATTAGATAATGTAACCCTCTAGGTGACATTGATTATATTTATATGTATATACTATCATCATAATTATTTTTTAATGATTATGTATAACCTAAGGTTAAATATATAGATTCATACAAAAAAAAATTCTATTATATATGCATTATATACATGATTATTCATGAAAATATCACTTTTTTTAATATTCACTAAAATGTGGTTTCAGTTATAATAAATACTGATAATATAAAGTTACTCTGATACCAATGAATATAAATGAAAAAAATTTCATGAGAAATAATGTTGAATTATTTTTAGAGAAATGGATATTATGATTATTCAACAAAAATTATCACCTAAATGTAAACCTTAACAAACAACCAGACTCTCCAAATATGATAAAGAAAGAGTTTGATGATAGATCAGGGAATAAATTCATATTTGGATTATGATTCAGTTTCGTATATGTTGAGAATATAATAAAAAACCTAGAAGTGAATGTCTTATATGATCTTCAATATGTCATTCTTTTGAAATAAAATATATAAGGTAAGTAATTTTTGAAGAGAAATTAATATTTTTTCAATAATGGTCGCAATATGGTATTATTGATGGTTGAATGATTTTGCAGTGAAATTATTGTCATTATTATAATATATTTACTAGAGGGAAAAATCACGAAGAGAATCAACAATTTTATAAATGTAGTGGTTATACTGCAGATGATTAAGAGACTAGAAATAAAAATTTAAATCATGTATATATTGAAGAATAAGATAATAAAGAGTAGTTAATAGATTATGAATGATGTAGAATGATTGTGCTTCTCATGAATATGGGTTCATGAATTATTTTATCAATGATGATTCGGTTTTAAGAATCATGAGATAAATAAGGATTATGCTACAATACATATTCAATACAGATTTCAAAATATGTGGTTAAAATTACTTATAACAGAAAGATGTTACTCTGTTACAGGTTAATCATTTGTAAAAGTCAGGATTTGGGTAAGAGAAACCTAATTTTTGTGTTATGATTAGATAATAATTTTAAATATTTGTTTTTGGGTTAATATTAGTGACCATGAATGTGGACAATGATTTATTTATTTTTTAAAATTAACATAGAATATTAAAAGATTAGATTTATGAATCCTTCAAGATATTTAATAATTACAATTGGGCATGATTTCATTAAGGATTAAGGGTGATGATAGTATTCATATATTTGGTATGGAAAAATAAGGGAAACATTTTTTTGTGGTAAATCTATTGTTATTTGAATTTTTGAATTTTTTGGAAATCCATTATTGATATTATATAGTTGAATTTCAAATGATATATTTTATATGAGTGATAAAATAAACTACTTATGGAATGAATTAAATAGACCATTGTATACTATTAATTTTAGACAAATTTTCATTTATTATATTTGATAAAAATTTCCAAAATTTTGTTTCTATTAAAAATATTATGGAATATATATTTAATTGTGGGTCTGTGATTAATTAATGTGCTTCAAGGATAAAAAATGATCATGAACATTCATTTGTTACTTTAAGGGATGAATAGAAAATTGATCAAAGAATAGTAAAATGATGATTTATTTTTATGAATTTAAATTTATTCAAGCATTTTTATATTCTAAAGGTATTTTCTTAATAATAAAAAACTCCCTCAACTCTAGAAAAGATTATTTTTGAACAAAAATTTTATTAACATAATTTTTATTCGAAAAAACTCAAAGGTATTTTCTCTAAACACAAATTTATCGTAATTTAATGGTTAAATTTATAATGACCAATTTTATATAACTCCACATAAGAACATGATAATTATATTTATCTTTTATACCGATGTTTTCACATCACATTAATGTTATCCTATATTTATTCCTAGTTTTGTGGTGACCTTCACATTTCGCGTTCTATTTTATTAAGATGATATATTATTAAACCTATATACGATTTTAGTTTTCCAAAAAAATAATATTCAACCATTAAACAATGATTTTCTATGATAAATTTAAATTTAAGAGGATTCAATATATTTATAGTGTGGAAAATGTAACCCATAATTATTTTTTTATCACTTTTAAACGTAAATATTTCTATTGATTATGTATCACACAACACCCATCTTAAAGGAATAATGAAATGTTATTAAATGATAAACATATACTATAAATTAAATTACCAGGATTTATTAATTGTAATTACATTATAAAATTTATTTATTATACATGATCATAAAATATATTTTATATGCATATGATAAGAACAAATCAAAATATATATTTATAATGAAATATTTTCCTAAATTTTGTTTTGTCATCTTTTAATTGTGAACTTATTATTAAATCAATCACAAATAGTTTTATAAATTATATTTCAACAAAATCAACATCATTTTTAAAATTATATAATTATCTTACTATTTATTTTTGGGGTTTTCTAGGAAATATTGATTTCCAAATGAGTAATGAAAAATATTGAGTTTTATAAAATATAATTTTCATTATAATAAAGTATATAAATTATTTTAAATTGATATCAATATAAAATAAAAAATATTTAGTTATAAGTATTGGAATAAATTCTACTTTAATCATCCACAGAACATTATTTTATTTTATGTTCATTTTTGGCATAAAAAATACATAATTCAATAAAAAAATTTGTCCTTGGATTTTTTATGAATAATTTTAAATTAAATTTATATATAAAAATTGAATTTGAAGAAATTTATTCCATATTTGGATTCATATATTCCAAATTGGGAAATTATTTCTCTTTTATCTATGAACAACATGAATATTATCAGCGTTAATTTTTTTTTACTATAATAAAGATTAAATTGGAATATTTTTAAATAGAAAAATATAATGACTAGAATGTCATAAAAATAAACAACCATGTTTTATTTTATGACCCTACTTAATCCATACACAATTAAGGTTCCATTACATAATCATTTATTTCAATTTTAATTAGAATATTATATTTATAATATTTCCTTTAAAAAAAGGTCAATGATGTCGCATTTATATTTTTAATAATTGTATCATTTTTCATATTAATTTATTCAATAGTTATATTTGAATAAAAATATAATTTTGAAATGAAAAACAATACTTTCCTTATATTAATATATTTTTAATTTTATTTTAAGACATAATAACCCCAAATTATTTTATAACAATGATCCATTAATTGTTAAATTAATAAAAATATCAAATAAATGATATTAAAAGTAATAAAATAAATATTAAATGAGACAATTAATTCTAGATATGAATGTTATAGATGAAATGTACATATTTTGGATGTATCAAAGTAATTGTTTTTGTTATATGCTTTTTCATGGATATTTTTGAAAGGTAATGTAATGAATAGTTTCAAAATTTTCATTAATGAAATTATATAATAAATAATATTTTTTGAATGATAAAAAAATATTAAAAATATTTAGTTAAACTAAATATTTGACATAAGAATTAATATTTATTCAATGATCCATTTGTTTTCAATTATATTTATAGAAAATATATTAAACCACAATGAGTAAAAATTGATTTTTCATGATAACTGTTAAAGGAAATGAATAAGTAATAAAACCAAAATGTTGTGCATAAAAAAGTTAAAAAAACATGTATTAAAATTATTTTATGAGAATATTTCTACCCATGATCATTTAATCTTATAAATAACTCATTTTTACTAATTTGCAATGGAATATTAATTTATATTTATTTAATATTTATGTTGTTTCCAAAATTTCCCCTAAATTCAATTATAATCCTCGAACCTCTTCCTTCAGTTTATCACAGCACCTGGATCCTTCTAGATATACCAAACCCTGACCATTAATATTATAAGCACATATAGTTATTTTATTGTTGTTCTTTTCTATTAAAATACCTACCCAATATCCATTAAGAATATTTCAAAAAAAGTCCTCCCCTATAGATGTAATCATATTTACTGATATTTGATGTTTATTTCAAGATATATTCCCCCTTAATTTGTTTTTTATTTTTTATTGTCATAATTACATTTGAATTTAATTTATGACATGTTATTATTTTTATTGGATAACTATATTCTACCTTTTACCCATCCTATAAACAACGAATTGCATGAATTTTGGTAAGTATGACTTACTGTCTCAACACTGTAGTGTAATTTTTTACATAACAAATTTTCTTGGATGAATATAATGATTTAAATAATATATATATGATAATTATGAAATTATAATGATTTATTAATAATAATTTAACATCCACTTCAATAATATTTCACCATTTTTGGAATGATATTGTCTCTCATGCGTACATATGGTATACCGTCTCCACGATGTGATGTGATTCATTTTCTAAATTCACAATTCAAAAATGATTATAAAAAGTTAATAAAAAATAAATATATTATATACCACTATAATATAATTCTTTATATTATGTAAATATTTCATATAAATACGAATCGGGGAATTCATGAAAAAACAAGGATAAGAAGAGAGAGCGGCTAACACACAAAAAAAGGGTATTATTGAAATACTATTTTCAAAAGGATGATAAGAAGATATAATAGGATCATATGTAATATCATAAATGTTATATAATATATTAATAACAAACATTAAATAATAATAAATAATGTTAAATAATTTTAAACCAATGTGAATAGAATGGTAAGGGTTTCTCGTCTAAATTATACATATATGATATACATACCTTATTCAATCCTTATTTCTTTTGTGTAGTGAATGTAATTTAATTTGAAATATCATATCATGAATATCATTTTATTCTTTATATCTACTGTATAATTTAAATATTTTTAATTTTATTGTTTATACGATTTGACTAATTAAAAGTGGTAAAGGATTTTATAACTCAAGTTCCATTCAATGGGTGAAATTTCAACATCATTGATTAGGTAATTATATGACAGTGTGTTTAATGAAAATTTATTGTCATCTTATTAAATTTTTCCATGTTTTATGTTGATATATAATAAATACATATATATTATTATTTTTATTTATACTCACTTTTATGATAGGATACTTGAAAAGAAAATTATATCAATCTCACATCATTGAGTCACATTTTAATATAGTTCACATTATTTTCATCAATATTATTCCCACTAATTTATGTATGATCATCATCCTTTGGAAATTAAATTTATCTTAAATATAAATATTTCATATGACATAGAAATGATTATTATATAATCCATATACCATTTTAATAAATGGTGTTAATATTGATATATATTTGGTTAATTAGGTAAATAATGTTAAATCTATATCAATTATTCAATACATATATTTTACAAAAAGGCACATTACTTATTAATTTAATAATTTATTCAATATATAAGGAATGCGTTGGACCAGAAAACTTGAATGGGGATTAATTTTAAATATCCCATCGATACTTAGGTAGTCTCGTAGGGTCAATTAGTTTGGATTTTATTAATTGGGGTATTACATGTTAATTAAACGACATATTGAAAGGTCTTAATGGTATCAGTTCATGTCCCAAATACATTTTTTATAATAATTATGTATTACATTTGTAATTAGGTCAGTTATTATTATACAAAGTATTTTAACATCATAAGAAATGAATTAAGATAACGTTAGATATTTTTTATTGAGGTAAAAGTGTGATGTTTTATTTTGGATATCATATAATAATTATTTTTTAAAATAAAAATTAAATTTCTAATGTAATTTAATTGGGATTTTATGATTCATTACCAATTTTCATTAATAAAAAAATCATCATGAAAATTCATTTCTTTGTGGATGTGATTAAGTGAAACTATATCATGGAACAACCCAATGATGAGAGTATCCTTATGATATTGAATATAATCAATATATTTATATTTTATAATGTTATTAACTAAATTTTCAATACATCCCTTATCTTTGGTAAAATGCATTTTTGAACATAATAATTCTTCATTATCTTTTTCTTAAAAGAAATTAATGGCCTTTTAAAATGTTCTTAACTAAATGTTTTTCTAATATTACTAATTTTAACTGATAATAAATCCTAGTTTTGTGGTGGCCATTGTATGTGAATTTTCAATATCATTAAAAATGGTTTATTAATATAATTTATAATGTGGGTTACAAAATTTTATTTATTTATAAAAAAATTATTTATTTTTAAAATTTCAAATTGAAATGATGGAATTTATTTAATATGGGGATAATGTAACACCTAAATATTACGTTGTATGTCTCTTAAATATAATCTATTTGATAAAATTTGTACCACATAACACCCAACATAACTGAACAATGAAATAATATTATGTGACCAATATAATATAGAAATTAAATAGAAGGTAAACAATATAATTATCTACATTATTAAATTTATGTATTATATATTTTCATCCGTTATACTTTATAAGAAAAATATATCAACAAATCCAATTTTACCCATAAAACTATATAGTTTTTTAAAGGAAGTACACTCCCATTTTACTAGTGCAATTTTTTTTTAAAAATAAAATTAATAAAATAAAAAATTATATTTCAAAATATAATAATCATTTTAAAATGATAAATGTAAAAATTATCTTAGTGTGTATTTTGGGTATTTTTAGGAAAATAATAATATTCCAATGAATAGTAAAAAATATCGATTTTTATAAAACATTTAATTTCATTATATTAATGAATCTTCATGACGGATATTTTATATAAATGTAATTTTTTTACTATTTAGTTATAAATAATATAATTAATATAATTTTAATCATAATAATACCTTATTTTTGTATAAGTTAAATTTTTGGCATAAAAATAAATTTTACAATAAAATTATTTGTCATTCATTTTTGTGGGAATAATATTAAATAAAATTCTGAAATTTATTTGTATTTAATTACTAAAAATGGATTATATATTTTAATTCCAATATTCATAATTTAGAAAATATTCCCCTTTTATTTTTATTGTAATATGAATAGTAACCATGGTGATTTTTATTACGATAGAAAAGGGTAAATTCAACAAATTAGGTTAAAAATTATATGGACTTGGAAATGACCATAAAATATTCATAAAAATAATGGATGATTAAATTTAGTCCCATAACAATTATGTTTCAATTATATTATAATGTATTTCTATTTTAATTTCTTTATGATATTTAAATTTATTTTTTTAATCCAATTAGATGACATTCATATTTTAATTCATAATAACCTTCTTAATATGTGGTTATAAAATTTATATAAAAAATATAATTATTATATTTAAATATAAATACATATTTTTCATTATAAAAATTTACATTTTATTTTTATAAAATAAATATTTTCCTAAAATAATTACACAAAGATGATGAAGTAATTATTTAACTTAGGAATATGTCAAATAGATGATATTAAAAATATTTAAATATATTTTATTTGTGATAAATAATTTCATTAATGTACTTTACAGTGTCATTTTATATTTTTTGGATGTGATTACTGAGTTTTTCCTATTATATACTCATTTATCGATAATAATAAAATTCAATGAAATTAATTGTATCAAAAATGATTGTAACGATAATTTAAAATATTTTTATTATTAAATGATAAATACTACTAAAAATTATAAATGTTGAAAAAATAATTAGGATATGGTTTAGAAATTTATCAAATAACCATTTATGGGTATTTTTTAATTTTATAGTTAATATATTAACCCTCAAAGTCAAAAAACTCACGTTTTCACTGGTGGAGTTAATGGAATTTAAAAATGGTTATAACTGAATGACTGGAAAAATAATGGGACCTAAAATTGTCTTGATTTTTTGGACAAGATTATTTAAAACCATAAACATATTAACATATAAATAACTCATTTTGATTCCATTTTGTATATACAGTTTATTTAAATTAATTTAATATTAATAGAGTTTCCAATGTGCAGAACACATCAATTAATAAAGGCCAACCTTAACATATTCACACCACATTGAGACTTATAACTCAAAAAAATCCTGAAACTTTATTATCTAAACATCCAAATTTAATTTCTAGATGTTCTCGGCCTTTCTGTGATAACTATATAAAATCCAGTAAGATGTTATCTCAAGAATGTTATTAGAATAATATATAATCCTCTTTACCTACACATTAACATTTATTTATCTTCTCAATTCTTATTCATGTATAATTTTAATCATAAATAAATTAATATAGTATCAAAAAACTGATTTTATTTTATTATTATTTTGGAATAACCATATTAATCCTTTTATTCAACCTAAAAAACTAATGCACCACATGTTCATAGGTATGACTTGTTTTCTCCACACCGTGGTATTTATTTTTATCACCAATATTCATGGATTAGAATAATTTCCGAAATAATTTATATATTAGAGAATTATTAAATGATATTGAATCTATAAAAATTTATATAGCCTCCAATTCATTATTTATTCAGTATTAAGGTAATGATACCATAACACGTGCGTACGTATGGACGACAGTCTCCCCGAAGTGATGTGATTAATTTTCTAGGTTTTCCATTAATGAGTTATTATAAAAATGAAAATATTGTAAAAATATGTTATATATAGAAATATTATATAATTATTAACATTATGAAACTATATCATATTTAATGGAATGAATACATCCACAAAAAATTAATATGAAAATAAAGAAGGTAAAACCTGAAAAAATGGTAATTATGAAATATTATTAAAAAAGTGGTGAGAAAATGATATAATATAATCATATATGATATAATAAATATTATTGAATTAATTAGAGATATTACTATACAATCATAAATTATTTTAAAAAACATTTTAATAAAAAGAAGATAATGGCAGGGGTTTCTCATCTAACATTTAATTCAGTGGGATACATGCCTTATTCACTACATATAACTTTTATTGGGTTTTTATAATTCCCATTGTTATATCAGTTCATGAACCAGATTATATTCATTTATTCCAATGATCAATTTTATAATCATTATATTTAAGGGGCATATGATTCAACTGATTACAAGTGGTTAGGGTTTTCTTTACCTAGTTTCCATTCATTGTATAGATCTTATATCCATAGATTTTGTCATTCTATGATTATGTGTGATATTACTTTTTATTATCTTATTATTATATTCCCACTTTATTAGGTTTATTTACATCATGTATGTATATTTGATTAATTTTATTAATTCACATTAATGATATTATATTTGGAAGGGGTTTCATCTTAATTTTCACTTATTGGGGCATATTTTGAAATTAAAGACATAATATATTTTATATAGGGTATATAATGACCATTTATTTATTTGTTATCATCATTCACCAAAATTTTCAATTCACTTGAATATACATATTTCGTGTATCATACATTTGATTATTATCTCAGACATATTCCTGTTTTAAATATGGTGTTAAATTTAATGTAATTTTATTAACAAGGTAATTAACTCCAAATATGTATCAATTACACAATAATTTTATTTTAAATTTATCCACAATGTTCATTGATTAAATCATGTATTCTATAAATAACGAATTATTTAGATTGGAATACATAGGTGGGGCCTAGTTATAGTATGTCCCTTGATGAATCAATAATATATTGGGATTAATCAATTAATGTAGAATTAAATAAATTCTTAACTATATATTAATCCACCAAGTGAATTTTTTGGATAGTGCTAGTTTATTTTTCAGATACCTTACATTAAATAATTAAAATTTTCATGTATTTAGAAATTATTTATTTTAATCCATAGGAATTTCACTAATGATAATATATATGGATAGATTCCTTTTATAGTTTATTATATATATGGAATTCATGCTTAGTTATTTACCATTGCATTATTATTTTGTTTATCAAATCATGTTGGATTTAAATGAATTTAACCCTTTTGTTTAATTAGAGTGCACCATTCTTCTTTGACCAATCATAGGAGTTAATTATGTTTAATATAACTTATATGAATGGATACATTTTATGGAATAACATTATTTTTGAACCAAAAATTTTAATTTGTATTCCACACATAATGTAAGACTCATTTATAAATCTATTTTACCAATACAACTAAACTTTTAGTTACTTTGAGATTTGATTCGTTGTATCTTTTTCAAATGTAAAAATGTAAAACAAAGGTAATGGAGTTAATTAAAAATATATGAAATTAACTTGATGTCTATTGTAAATTAAAATTAAATGACCTTATTTTTTCTATGCATTCTATGAAACATGCTATCAACAAAATCCCTATGAAATACACTTTCTTGCAGTGAAAATAATTCATCAATATATAATGGTAACAATGGATTTTATTTTTCTATACAGTTAATACTCTCAACTAGTGTTCATGGATATACAATTCTAGATTTGGTTGTATCAGCTAATGATTGAAATGAAATTCCAGGTATTGAATTATACTATTTAGTATTCTATATCATTTGGCTTAGATAAAAATAAAATTTCATTTCATTGAGCATATAATATTCTAAATATATTGTAGGAACTCCAGCATGCACACAATTATTATTTATGAAGCTTCATTTTGATGATAAGTTAGTTATATTGAACATTCCCAGTGGAATTTTTTGAGATAATTCAAGAGAAAAAAATATTAGAAAAAATAAAATCAATCATACATGGAAAAATCAAATTGAAATAAAATATGATTTTATCACATAGAAGGTGGATAAAGGCCTTGATATATAGGTTTATTTGCTTACAAAACTACAAATTTCATACATTCTGATGAAGGTTATAACAAAAGTAGTATTTCAATAGAACTGGTTGTCTCTAGGATTTCAGTAAACTCGCAAACATGAAAAAATGTGAATGTGGTACCCCCTATACTCAATGTATGGGGTTTTTTTCTCTATTGTGAGGATAAATTTTCATTAAACTATTTCATACAAAAATGAAGATACCTTCATGTTCTTTGAAAAAGGGTTAGAAAATTTTTATAATTATTTGGAGAAAATTTCTCCATCAAGATAGGGTAGAATATGATATGTTGATAAGTGAAATAGTTAGATATTAGAAATTTTAATGCATCATTTATTTTACAAAACATGTAATGATTCTTTGACATGATTAGAGTTAGGTGATATAAGGAATTAGATCATGGCTATCCGAGCGTAGCTTGGATAACATTATGAATTCCAAAGCATGAGAAACCAACCAGTGGTCTAGATATTGTTTTGTATTTGATGATGATAATGTTAAATGATATAGGGATATATACCATGATAGATGGTGTTCATGGTGAATGTACTTGATTTTTTTCATGAAAAAAGTGTTTCATTGATGGGAATTTCATTACACTATTGTTTCTCAGGCCGTGAATATATCTATTGGGATTAGAGTGTATATTGAGTAAATCATTTATCTCTATCTGAATTTCATGATTAATGTGTTTTTATAAGATGGATGATGATTTATTAATGTATCAAAATGTGAAAAGTTTTCAAAAAATCCAAAGGGTGTAATTTTTGGGAAAAAATCCATCATGCTATCATTATAGTATATTTGCGATGATTGTGTTCATAAAAAATGTAGGTTTCCATAGTAAGTTTTGGAGTTCCAAATTGATTATTTGAAAGTGGAATCTCAGGAACATCATTTCAAAATCATGAATGTAAAGAGTTATGCATAATATCTACAATTTTGTGAATAAAGAACATACACGACATAGGTCTATACACACACACGTGAAATAAATATGCTGTCACCAATGATAATAAGTGTTATACGGAAAATTTTACAAAAAAATTTCTTTTGTGATCGATAAAATATTGTAGTTAATGTTATTAATGAGTGAGAGACATGATCATAGGTAAATGAAAGTCTATAAGTTAAATAATACCTAAATAATTTTAGCATCACTAACCTTAAAGAAATCTAGGGATCTAAATCGCATAAAATTTGTGTTCAAGGTGGTACGGTTTTACACAAGAAGTATTACATAACGTATCAAATAAATTAATTGATTAGTGAAAAAAGAAACATGAGTATGAATGAAAAATATAGATTCAAAAAAATTAATGTTTCTCACAATTTTGAAATCCATTTGAAATATTCACGTTTAATTAAATGTGAAATGGTTACACTCAAATTATTCAAATATTTCTTGGAAAAGAATGTGTGAATAAAAAGGGATACACTATTGAATCCTTGTTAAAGGTTATTCATCACATGGATTAATTTGGAATATAATGATAAAAAAATGTGGTGTATAAAATATTTATTAATTTAATGAAAGGAATGTATTCTAATAAAGTAGTGAGTACACTGCAGTTCAGAGAGAAGTGTTCATTCATAAAGTGATTTGTTGTACACCATGAGGGATAGTGAGTCTGATATGAACATTATAAAAATAGTGAGATTTATTGTATTTGGAACATAGGAACATAATATTTGTATACTCCCAAAATATAGACCAGTTCAGGTGTACCATGTAAAATTGATGTGTCATGTCCATTATTTCATTTGTATTCAAATATTTTTTCAAGAATGGGAGTGAAGTGTTATTTGTATAATGATGAAAATAATTATGAAGGGGTTGTTTTTAAATTATTCATTTCCTCATTAACCCCTCATAATTAGAGTATTTGACCTAGTTGTGGAAATATTAACCAATGAGGTTTATCTATAGTTGGGGTTTGGCTTAGTTTTAATCACCCCATAGTTCTACATGAAAAATGGTGGTTCAAAACCCATTGGGTGAATGTGCTGTAGCGCTACTGTACTAGTGGCCTCATTAGGCACAGGTACTTTAGTACTACTATAGTAGTGGTGGCAGGTAACTGAAGCAGTGATAGGGAACTGCGCGGTACCGCAGAAGGCGGTTACTGTAGCAATACTATTCACAAATGTGATTTTGGTCAAAAATTTGGGCCTATGGGCCATGTAAAGGGATAAATTTCCTATGGGACTTCATTATCTATAATGGGTCTCCCTCTACCTATTTAAAAGAGGTATTTGATTTAATTTAATAGTAAATGAGGCTTCGTCCCCAACCTTTTTTTTTTAAACCCAATGAAGTTTATCTAATATAATTAAAAATATGAAGCCTATTTTTGATATACATAATCAATGTGAGGTAACAATTAGTTACTCATGAAACCTTATAGAATGTGTCTTCTTTGATGATACCATTAGATAATAATGTCCCTTCGAGCTTGAGATGTGGGGAAATAAAATTTATCAATGGTTGTATTATACATTGGGACACTAAAGAAATATCTCCCAATAACAACTTTTGTTATTATGGTATTTTTTAATATCACTATGAAGAGAATAAATCAGATGTATAGGTCAAAAAATAGAAGAGATCCACAGTATTATTTCCCATTGTGAATGAAACACATACCACCACACATTTATTTGTTCATCCTGTAATGATTAATATATGAACATTTTATTATAAATTTATTTAATTATAGATCACTCAAATGGATTGTTTCAAAAGGAACGAGGGATATTTAAATAAAAAATTTATCTAGATTCAATTACATTTGGACCCTAGTAGTTTAAACCCTCAAACAAATCTTGTTTATAACTAGATTTTCCATAAAATGGATAAATAGTTTATAATTTTACATCTCTAACACTTTTGGATCAAGATATGAACCAATATAATTAAGTATGTCAATAAAGGATATGAGTCAGATAAAAATAACCTCAAAACATACATATTTAATCTGAATGAATTAACATCTTCAATTACCATATATCCATTCGATAATTCGAATTTCATAGGGAATACCATTAGATAGAACAATTTATTGAGGTACTAGAAATTCCATGTTTTATAGATAAACAAATAAAAACATATCATAGAAAAATATTACATCTTAAAAGATAAATTTTATTTATAGTACATAATGATCCTTTATAATATATTTTACATAAAAACATGCTCATAGGTAAGGTATGTAATTTGACACTATGTTCAATATAACATGAATTATACAAAGAAATATAATAAAAAATACTTATCATTATAATAATGGGGAAGAAAATATAATAATGGTTGATATCAGATGCTAATTATGGGAAAATAATGGATATTTCAACTTATAATGAGCATCATGTTTTTAATACCTGATAATAACAATTGAAACCCACACCCATTTTATCATAGATCATAAACAATATTTATCTAGTAAATCATAAATATACATAATACAATCATAATAAAGAAATCAAATAAAATAATCGATGAGGGAAAACATTGTTATTAAAAATAGGTTTATGGAAAAACATAATAATAGAAAAAATTATATAAAATATACCCACTAAGATATTAAAAAAATGTTAATATTAGGCTAACAACCTATGTAACTACTTCAGAAATGTGATAACCTCCCTTATACCCTCAATTTCGGCTTAGTATAAACTATTAGGTAACCTCTGAGCTCATATAACCTTAAACATTACCCAAGGAATTGAAGATAGATATTAATCCTAACCATCACATAAACCTTATTTCTATGTTCTAGAAGGACATCAAAATATCTTCATATCACAACCCATGGAATGAAATTATTTTCAAAAACAATTCTGCATATCATTGTAACACAACCCATGATAAAAAGAATGGGCTTCATAAGCATCATTTAATAATAATTTTAAAAGATTCATAAAATTTACAATATTTGTATCCTTTGATAATATAACCAATAATGTACAAGTCACATCCAAGGATTTCATATTATAAGGAAAGATATATGAAAAATTAATTTTTATCATTACATAAGGAAAATAAAAGTTCCTTTAAATTAAAAAAATTTAAAAATATAAATTCATATAATTTTGATTTAATTATTTTCTATAATATTTAATTTCATTTCATATAATTAGATATTTAAAATTAATTTCAATAATTTATTGGAGATTGTATCAATTGATCATTGAAAAATAATTTTTAAAAAACATTAATTAAATTTAATTAAACTATTTGAAAAAAATCATTACTTCATATAAAATAATATTTAAAAAAATTATTGGTAATGATGGTAAGAAATTGATTACACATTAGAATAATATTTCTATCAAAATTTTCATTAAAATATAAATTGTAAATGAAATTAAAATGAAATGAATATTATTTTTCAAATTTACTTGAAATTTTATGAATGATAAAATTTAAATTAAATATTTCTAATAATATATTTATTATTATGTCATGTCATTTATAGAAAACAATATTACTGATGAAAAATAGGTATTCCAGATACGATAAAAATAATGTATTCTTTTATTAAAAAAATATTATAAAATAATTAATACATAATAATGGGTAAATTAAGTGAAAATATAATATTCATTACCAAACATAATGATAATTAAATACATGATTTTATTTAGTTATGGGATATACTATTTCATTATCAAAATAATAATCATAGATAATTATGATAAATGATGAGATTGTGCAATATATTCATTACCACATTAGAATCATAAATTTGTAATCCCAATGAAATTATAACATTTAATTTAACGTAAAAGATCATGATAAAAAATAAATTTAAGATATTTCTAGCACATGGGTCTTTATATACACCTCATAATACAATATGGGGGCATAACTTTTAATATTTCTGAAAGAATGATAATTTGGACAATAATCCCATACTACTATTATAACTTTTTCTAATAGAATTCATATGAAATAGAAATATTCACATTGATATTTATATCAAAATATTTTTTAGTAAGATAATCCTTCTACTATTTCCTTTAATATTTATACAGCAAATAAAATGAAGACATGGGGAATATGGAACGTGTCTCTATAAAATAAAAGTGGGATGTAAATCCTTACCTTAAGTCTTGATATACGTCATATAATTTAGGAATTACATTGTAATATATTTATTATTATTATAATATAATAATATACCATATATATATATATATACAGTACCATATACTATTTTATAATGAAGTTATATTACATGTTTATTAAAAAGTCCATCTTAAAATAATATTTGTGGAAATTACTTATTCTTTCTTTTTATATAGGTTTTGATTGATTACTTTTCCACCTATTAATTTAATAATGGTTCCATAATATTTATATAATTATCCATGACATAAATATCATATATATTTTGTGTATATGTATTTATATCAATCCTAGAAAGATTGACATAAAATATGAATTTGCTGTTTATGATGATGGTAAACCATACAAATGCCTGCACACTATTTTAGTTTTACCAATGAACGAAATGAATGAATTGTAAGTAATATATTAATATTATATAAATTTTTTGATATCATATATATCACATATATTAATTAACATCACAAAAATTAACTTCTATGAAAATATTTAGAAAATAATGAACAACATCACTTCGTGATGCTGTAGTCTATCATAAAAATCAATCAAGTAATTATATTTTGTGTGGAATGGAATGAAAGAATTTATATATTATATAATGATAAAAATAATATATAATTATGTATTAAATGAAATTTATGTTCATTTATAATAAAATTTAACCATCAGTATGAAAAACAAAAACACATCGCATCGGTTCACGAGGATGTAGTTCACAGTACAGATGAGCGATGCGATTGTTATATACTGGGTTGTAAGATAATATGGTAGACGTGAAATTAAATAAAATTATAATAATATAAATATTTTTTTATATAAACATTAATTCTTTCAATATATAAATATGTGCGAGATTATGATAGAAAATGAATAACATTAGTTCGTGAGGCTATAGTATACCATTCACAAGAAAAAATATTTCATTTTCCATTTGATAAATGTTGAGATGGATATAGGTTATGAGGATAAAATAGTATCCTATCAGTATATGAGTTATTACTGATTAATTAAATTAAAATATTTGAAAAATATTTAATCAATGAGGAAAAATATATAAAACAAAAACACCAGATTAATAAATTTACCACTTATTCATGGAACCTTTTTTAGGTTTATATGTAAAGCCTTCCTGGGAGGTTTAAACAATTTAAATAATTGATATATTAATCAAAGGGGTTTTTAGA
This sequence comes from Viscum album, assembly GCA_963277665.1. Lineage (NCBI taxonomy): Eukaryota > Viridiplantae > Streptophyta > Magnoliopsida > Santalales > Viscaceae > Viscum > Viscum album. The sequence goes on from OY728140.1 coordinate 2,128,027,082, forward strand.
GGAGATATCTTTTTAAGGAATTGTGGATTATAATGGGTTTTGAATGTGTGAAGAGGGGAGGATACTGGGTGGAATTTTATAAGACAGGTTAGGAGAACACATGTATTCATTAAATTGAAAAATTTGTACCGTCATTTTTATCACTACCTAATGATACCAAATAGAAAATTTTCAAAACATATATTATTTATGGTTGATATATGTACAAAATATTTGTATTCAATAAGAATATATGTATTTTTTCATGATAATGTTATTATTGTTTTTACCTCCAATAAATTTATTTAAATTGTAACTACGGTAATTAATTTCTAAATTTTTAGTAATTATTTAATTAAAATTTAATGTTTACCATATGAGATGTAGTGAATTAGTATTATTACAAATATTTAATTCCATTCTTCCAAATTTAATTCTACTAATGTTGAATTTTTTGAAATATTTAAGCAAATAGAGGTGATGATAAAGTTTTTTTCAATGAGAAAATATTCAAACATTTACATTGTATTTATATGATAAATCAAATTGAAATTATCTAAATCAAAATAACATGGAATAAATAATATATTATTGGAATATGATTTTGATAAAATAATTCATTTTTTTGGTCATTTTTTTAAATACTTGAAAATAAAATAAAATTCATAATAAAATCTAATATTATTAAAATTGATCAATAAATTTATCTTTATTGAAATTTCAAAAAAAATAAACAAAATATATTTTTGAAATAATTATTTTAGAAATGAATTTAATTTTACCAAATTTATTTTGTCAATTTTTGAAAAATGAATTTGTTAAATTAGTGCTCAATATGAAATGAATATACTTTTTTAGACAAGTATATTTTTTAAATATAAAATTGTATTTTTTTCATATAATATTCTTATAAAACACAAATTATAAGAGTTAAGATATATGATTGAATATATTATTTATAAAATTAAATAAATTGTTGAAAAAAAATGATATTTATAATTTATTTAGTTGAAACATATTTCTAGGAATAATTTTTTTTAGAAATTTGATTTTTTATATTACAATGGGTTTTATAATCATTTCTAATAAATTAGTAACCAAAGTATAAATTTTATATTTAAGTGTACATCTGATATTTTATAATTCAGTTAATCACATTCATTCCTAATATTCTTGATGTTAGGTTATATTTTCCTAATTCAATAGATTTTTTCAATAGTATGTCCCGTTTCATTTAAAATATATGTTTTAATTTTTTTTTAAAGAATGATGTGATGTTTTGTATAATACATGAATTAAAAATATTAAATTTTTTTATAACTACCCAAACATTTTATGATATGATTCTATTAAATAATTTTTATTCAGTATATATCATATATTGAATAATGTACTAAGTCTCTATAAATCAACAATTTCTTATTTGTAGGATAATTTCAAAACCTAGACATTAAACACAAATTTTCCACTTCTTTGTTTTTTAATTTGAAAAATGTACACACACGGTAGTGGATAAAAAGAACTTCCATTCGTGAATATTAGTAAACCAATCGTGAAAAACAAATATAAAACTTCTTGAAAAACAATAAATTTGAACCACTTAAACCCATCGAAAAAGACATGAATGAAAATCATAAGGTTAAAATAAATAAATTACATGTATAGGAGGTTATGGAATTAATAATTAATGAATCTGAATTTGATTATTTTGGTTATTACGATCAATCGAAGAACACATTCGAGAAAGAGTTAATGGGTTTCTCATATCACTTCTATTTCAATGAGATTTTCATTATTCTACAATTATTTATTATTTGTGGCATATGATTTATGAAATTTGATATATTATATCATTATTATTTTTATATTCATTGTATTCAGTGATTCATTTTTTGATTATTAACTCGACTGATTAAAATGTTGTAAGGTATTGTGTTTTGGATTCCATTTCAGTGTGTTTTACATGAAATTTTGCACCTAATAATTCTTATGTGTTGAACTTATTGCCCCAGTTATATTGTTTTACCTTCGAAATAGTGAAAATATTATACATCCATATTTTGGTTTCATGGATATGATAAATGTCTTCAGCCGTATACCCTTTTTCATATATTTTTTATTTGGAATATTTTTTTAACTTTGGAAATGTTGATGAATTTGTATCCTATACTCTACATGGATATGGAGATGGTATATTATACTTGTATTAAAAAAAAATTAAATAATGAATTGGACGTGATGTGATGGGTGGGGCCAACTATAACCCTCAATGCATTGATAGGTCTCTTGAGACATTTCATTCGGCGACTAACCCTTCCAGTATGTTCCCAAAATATAATCAAACGATTATCTACTCACAGACATAAACTGCATCTATGGTATAGTGGAATCATGTTCCAGATATATGACATCCATTTAATAAGAATCCTATTTTTTTCATTTTTAGTTTTTATTTCCCATGTATTTTTCACTATGACTAAATCTACGGGTGAAGTCAATGTTGGAGTGAATCATATCATGACCATATTGAGAAAACAAACATATGCTATGAAGAATAACCATTCTATAATTGTTTTGAATTGTTTCATGTGGTAGAAGCCCCCATCATTTAGTGTTACTACTAATCCAATGGTAGCTGAGTAGAGGATCAAGTCCCTTGAAAATATATTCATGGAATTAATATGAAATGATATTGAAAAGGTACTTTTAGAAGTATATTTTCTAAATAGTGATGTTGTTCAATGGTAGTCCTTGATACATAATACCCTAGTGGAAGTAAAAATATAGGATATTGAATGAAGAAAGTTTATGGAAATATACATTAACAAATATTTTACTCATGATCAACGAAACTAAATGAAAAAAAATAATTAGATTAAAAAAAGGGACTAAGACAATATTGTAGAGTATAAGGTTACCATCACAAGATAAACCATGTATGCCATAGATTACATACATGACTAAGAATACAAGATTGATCATTTATTTGATGGTCTTAAGACATGTCTCCCAAGGTAAATAGATGCTCGATAATATTCATCAAATGAAGAATTTTTATTAACTACCATCAAAAAAGAGAAAGAATTTTCTAGATAAAATATGTTCAAGGGAAACCAATATAAAAATCAGTATTCTGATAACCGTGGAAATGTTGAAGCACCAAGAAAGAATGATGTAATGATGTAATTTCCCTTACGTGAGAACTATGGAAAATTCATCTTGTTAAATGATTGAATGTCATGGGAGATTTCAATAAGTGTGGAAAAAGGGTCATCGATCTACTGTATGAAAGGGGAAGAGACAATTCAATTAAGTTCAATGATTAAATTTTAGTTATATGGGAAACAATGAAAAATAGTTTCCAAAGTGCTATAGAAACAGTCCTCTGAAAATGCCATGGGAAATAAGAAATCTTATATTATTAAAAAAACAAATTTTAATGTTTCTAATGATGTGGTTTTAGGTACATTATTATTTTCCGAAAACATATCCAATGAATTATTTGATTCTAGATCATCAAATTCATTTATATATTCCCATTTTTCCTATAATATTATTCATGAACAATTTGATTTAATAATTGTGTATTTGTTCAAAACTCTTAATAGATTTATCACTACATCAAATATATGTCGATCAGTCTCTACCATGGAAAAACATGATTTTGTTGATACCACTTTAGTCTTACCAATTATTAACATTGATATGGTGTTGGGTATGAATTGGCTATAAAATTATGATGCGAAGATCTATTGAAGGAAAAACAGGAAGGTATAATTTTTGACTATGTTTTACAATCATTTATCATTAGAGAAGAATCCATTCTATTTGATTATTATATAGAATAATCCCTGGTAGATCTATAGAATTTAATTCATGGAGAGTAAGAGAATATAATATGTATTGTTGGGGAAATAAATATTTATATTGGAGATGTACCTATTGTGCAAGAATACATTGATGTATTTGAATAGGAGTTACCTCTACACCCTCCAGAGCGGGATGTTGAGTTCTCTATTGATATAATTAATAGTGAATGACCTATATCAAAGACTCCCAATATAATGGACACACTAGAATTAGTAGAGCTAAAGAAACAAAAAGAGGAATTTAGTGACAAATGATTTCTTCGACATAGAGTTTCTCCATGGGGAGCCTTTGTCCACTTTGTTAAGAAGAAAGATGGTTCCAGTAGGCTACACATTGATTATAGGGAAATCAATATTATAACAATAATAAAAAATAATAATCTTCATTGAATCGATGAGTTATTTGATAAAATATATGGAGACTAATATTTTTAGATGGTTGACCTTCTATATCGATATCACCAGCTATGTGTGAGGTATGAAGTTATTCCAAAGACATCATTTCGAACCAAGTGTGGGAATTATGAGTGTATAATAATACCCTTTGGATTGAATAATAAACCATATATATTCATGGATCTAATTAATAGTGTTTTCATGGAATATCATGATGAATTTATTTTGTGAAATTTATCGATGATATCCTAGTATGCTCCAAAATATCTGAAGACTATGAGAATCACTTGCGTATTATTCTGAAAACAATTAAAAGAAGTGGATTATATTGTATGTTTCAACGGTGCAAATTTTGGATTGAAAACTTTTCTTTTCCTGTACATATTATCTCTATATATGGAATCTTAGATGACCCTGTGATGACAAATGAAATCCAATAATTTCTTGCACCAATGAACATAACCGAGGTATTTAGTATTATTATCATAACAAGATACTATCTGTGTTTTGTTCAGAATTTCACTCATTTGGATAACCCATGAAAAAACCTCACATATAAAGTTGTTCTATTTGTGTGGACGAGAGTATGTATAAAATGATTTAAAGAATTGAAAGGAAGATTGGTCAATGATCCAATTTTTAATCTTCTATCTGAAAATGACAGATTAGTGATAAAAAGTGATTTATCAATGAATTTACTGGGATGCATCATTAATAAAAATGATAATGTTTTTTCTTATGCATCAAGGTTGTTTAAGACTCATGAGAAAAATTACCCAAATCATGATCATGAGATAATAGTCGTAATATTTTCTCAAAATATATGGATACATTATATCCACGGGGATATTTTTCTGATATATATGGATTAGAAGTGTTTGAAATAAATTTTTAGGGTGAACGAACTTGACACGTGGAAAAGGGGATGGATCGAGTTACTCAATGATTATGATTTTCAATACACTACCATCTAGGAAAGGAAAATAAGGTGTAATATTCATTAAGATGAAATTTCATGGACATATGATGCAAATGAGGATTGGGAGAGATCCAATATTGATGGATCTACGGAATATTGATATGGGAATTTTTTGGGATGGGGTAACATCATTAATATATCAAATTATTGATAAACAATATTTATGAGAGAAGATAAAATGCTCTCAATCTGATGATGAAAATCGACCAAAGAAATATAAATCTGTGTAGGATAAATGATTTGTAGACATTGTGAATAAGGATTGAGTTCTGATATTTGATAAGAGGTTATGTTTTCCATAAGTACCTGATCTCAAAATAGTCTATTAGATGATTATCATATATAAAATTTATATATACACCTTGGTAGAACTATGATGTATATATATTTTAAGGAAAGTTTTGTGTGGTATAATATGAACCCATAAACTGCTGAATATGTCTAAAGGTGTCATGTTTCTCAATAATTGAAATCAAAGAGACAAAATCTTATAGGAGTCATGAAACCTCTATATATTACTATCTACATGTGGGATGTCATTACGAGGGACTTTGTCCCCTGAATACCAAGGACACTTAGAGGGAATGGTTCCATATGGATAATTGTAAACTATCTTAAAAAATTGGCACATTTTCATTCAATAAGAGAGGATTTATAACATGAGCGCATATCAAAACCCTATATTAACGATGTTGTAAGACATCATGGTGCACCATTATTGATTGTGTCTAATCAAGTTCCCAATTTAGATCAAAATTATAGAGAATTCTATTGAAGGATTTGGGTACTCAGCTTCGTCTGATTATTTCTTATAATCCTCAAACTAAAGGACAATATAAAAAGGACTATCAAAATGTTGGAAGACATGTTGAGAGAATTGTCACTTGACTTTCTTGGTATTTGGGTTCAGTAATTACCCTTGTTTGAATTTTCCTCCAATAATATTTTTTATTCAAGTATTTAAATGGACCCATATAAATCATTTTACAGAAATAGATTTCAAACTTTTACTTGTTGGGACAAAGTTGGTGAGAGAAAACTTATACACCCAGATATTATTGAAGAGATAATGACAAAGGTGACAACAAATCAGGTCTAAATTAAAGTGGCAAAATGTAGAAAAAATATATATGCTGAAAAATGGTGTAAGGATTTGGAATAAAAAGTGTTAGATCATGTATTTATGAAATTATATTCATGGAAGGGTGTCTTATGGTTGGTTATGAAAGAGAAACTAAGCACTATGTACATCGCACCGCTTGAAATATAAGAAAGAATAAATGTTGTATATTACCATTCAACAATTCCACCAGAACTCTACAGTGTTCAAAATGTTTTCCACATGTTTTTGTTAATGAAATACATGTCAGACCCAACTCATGTACTCACCTATGATGAAATATATTAGGAACTAGATCTTTAATACTGTGAAGAGCCTATCGAGATTCTCGATAAAGAGAGATGGTATAGAGAAATTTGAAAAATCGACAATTAATGGTACCATAGAGAAACCAAAAAATTAAGGAATCAACATGGGAACCTAAGGATGTTTCTAAGAAGAACCACCTATATCTATTTAAATGGATTTTTACATGAGGAATATTGTGGGCAAAATTTCCGAAGGTGGGAAGTATCTAACACCCAAATAATGTAATGGTATGTTTCACATAAATTATTTTAATTCATTATATATACATTATGGCATGAATAACTGAGTATCTATGATATAGAATTTAATATTATAGGATATTCTCATTACCTATTCATTAAACATAAATTTTCCACTTTTGTGTTTTGAATTTCAAAAGGCAGACATACACAGTTGTGATTAGGGTGATATTTGGAGGCTGATAAAATCAACATTATTTTTATAGATTACTAACATACCCTTTTGAATTGTAACATACCCTTATGAATAGTAATATAACCCTTATGAATGGCAGCCTTACGCATGAATGTCTAAACAATATTCAAACAACTTAAAAATAAAGATGAATATTGTATGTTTCAGTATTTTTTGATTAATTAATTATATTAATTAAAAATTATATTTACCATATTTCGATTATTATTATTTAAAAATTCAGTTCATTTTATAATTATACATGTTGAAATATGTTTATGGGGAATTTTGTTTATTTTTATGATATTCTTTATTTTTTGACGTCAAGTCATATATGATAAATTGTGATAAATGCTAAATACATTTTTTATACATCATTGGAGACAGAAGGATGATGCAATACCACATGTTTCGAAATCACATGCACTTATTATGATTTTTTTTCATAGAATCATCAATATTTATTTTCTTATGGAAAAAATAATAATCTAATTATTAAAATATTACGAAAACTCTCCTCCCCTCAACTATATCATCTACCCTCACCCCCTCTTCCTCCCACACCACTAAAGATTTAAGACATAAATATGTTCAACCAAATAAACATCCCAATACCTTCCCCCACGTCCAATACCTGATGGTCTCACTAAAAGGACAAAATCAAAGTCCTTAATGAGATTCCCCAGGAGGAGTACTAATGTGGTGAAAAACTCATCATGTTTCATTCATCTTCTTTTAAAAGTTACATTATTTTGTTTCTATCTCCTAAACACCCTTTATCCAAATTTTATAATAATTACATTGACTTACATGAACTAGAATTTTATTTTTCTAATTGAAAATTTCATCATCATCACTCTTTTTCCCCTCCTCTTATATTAAAAATAAAAACACCATTCGAGACGTGATAGTTTATTAGATTCATGGATGACAGATTTTCAATATATATTATTTTATTCATGACTGGTCAAAAAACATTTTTAATGGTTGAAACAGATCATAATACATGTATTTTATCTTATTCAATGATTTGAATCCTTACAAACTCATAATATAAAATAATAATAATAAAAATTTTATTGTCCACAAAATAACCATATTAATCATATCGTTTATCATTAACATTTATCTAATGGTTCATAGGCATGGTATATAGAAAAAATCATTATATGATCATATATATCTCTGTAATATCAATAATAATATATATTAACAATTATATATGTTAAGTCAAATTTCATGTGAACATCCATTCATGAATATTAGTAAACCGATCTTGAAAACCAGTGAAGAAAATGTTTTAAAAACAATAAAATTTACCCTCTTTAACCCATAAAAGGTTATAAATTAACCTCATAAGTTTATAATAATTAAATTGCATATATATGAGTTTCTATAATTATTATTTAATGAGCTAAATTTTTTTAATCTGGTCATTAATATCAATCAAGAACACGTTTAGGCATTATGTATGGGGTTTCTCATCTCACTTTAATTTTGGCGAGATTTCAATTTTTTAACACTCATTTCGTTTATGTAGTATATGTTTACTGCCATATGATATAAAATTTCATTATTCTTTTTATATTCATGTTATTTTATGATTCACTTGATGATTATTAACTCAATTTATAATAATGTTGTAAGGGACATTGATTCAGTTTCCATTTTAGTATGATTTACATTGTATTGTGAACCTAATCAATATTATATGGTGTTCCTAATAACCATCTGAGATCATATTTCATTTGAAATAGAAAATATATTATATATCTATATTATGGTATAATTTATTTCTTTCCTGTGTTAGGTCATATACCCTTTTAAATATGGTTTTGATTTGGAATATTGTTTTAACTATTTAAATAATGATAAATATATATACTATAATATATATAGATATTTAGAAGGAATATTTTTTTCTATTAAATATATCTAAAAATAATGAATTGGACTTGTAGAGATGGGTGGGGAAATATAGTCCCTCGATGCACCGCCATATGTCATGAGCCAAATTAGTTGGCGACAAACCCTTCAAGGTTTTTCCCAAAACAAAATCTCACATGTATCTGCCCACAAACACAAAACATTTCAATTATATAGTGGTATCTTGTTCAAGATATATGATGTCCAATTAATAATGATCCATTTAATTCATTTTCAATTATTATTATCCATGATGTGTCCACTATGAAAAATATACTGATGTAGTTTATTTGTGAGTTTATTGATGGCTTATGTTTTTCATTTATTCACCATTCAATATTTACTATGAATATATCATTATGATTCAATTATTATTGATTCATGTTTCCTCTATTTTTAACACTTATATAGAATTTGAGCTTAAAAAATTCATTTTTGTACCCTCATAATGTTATTAATTGAAGATCCATAATTTAGTTCTCATGGATGCACATTATTAGTTTTTGTTATGAATTGTATGTTTTTACATTTCCCAATTTTATATGAGTTATATATATGTATCTTGATTCTTATAGACTATAAATCTAATCATTCCTTTGAAATTTCATCCCTTAAAATCATCCCAATGAAATAAAGTAATGAACTGTGTCCTGGTTTATAGGGTCAGGATGTTACATTTATCATGTGAAAAATATTTCCTAAAATATTAGCGTTTTACACTCGACCAACATAAAATGAATTTGTTTATTTTATATCAATTATTTTTTCAAAATAAATTAGGATGCATAAACCTCATTCAATCATTAGTCTCCCACATAAATTCCTCAATCTTTTGTATTAACAAAAAAATTGACAAAATAATTGATTTGTTTAGTGGACATTATCTATATGATATGGAATCAACACTAATATTCCTAATAAGAATGACTATACTGCAATAGTACAAACAAAATGTTCAATATAAGTGATGGATATGTTATGTTCTCTATTAAGATAGATACATTGATGAAATTTTCAAAATGATATAGGATTAGTGGAATCATCAATCGATAAGCTAAATTCTGAATACATAAAATAACATAAATGAAACTGATATAAATTGTGATTATTTTTCAGTTATTTATTTCCTAGGAAATATCATAGATACATTTAAAACTATCAAAATATCATATATCACATCAATTATAATCAAGATAATGTTTAGTTTCATTTTTTTACTACAAATGTGTTATACATAATGGCTGAAACCTACTCTATAACTTCATTAACTAGATGTATTACAAAAATATTTCATTCGGAAAAATTATTTCTATATGATTGAGCACTAAAAACTGTTATATATAGGGCTTCATAAGGATCCATATAAATATTTTTGAGAAATCCATTTTTTTATTAAAATTATTTTAGAGAAAGTTGTTAATCCCAAATATATCTTAAATACATTGAATAAGATCATAGCCTAACCTCAAGTGTTTTACAGTTCATCCAAATTGATAATTTATCTGAGGATGACAAGAAGTGATGAAAATCATCTCTATTTCAAGATCATTATGAAGTCATCTCTGTAACATTGTTATAAACATTGGATGCAATTTAAATAAAATACAATGAGCTACTCCATGATACCACACACCATAATTAATTTATAATCTAGAAATTTTATCCAAGAATAATTCCTCTGAGATACCAATGATGCGTGATTATTTTGTTATGTGTAAATCTAAATCCTATATAAAATTGTACCCTATTGATTTTTATGGGAGTCTAATTAGTAAAATAATTTTTCATGATTTCTTATTTTAATTCATTTATGGATAATTGTTTTACCACCTCCTTTTACATTTTCTTCCATCGTTATTCTGATAACATACCAAACACTATGATACAAATTCTTGAAAGTAACTATTAATGTTTTCACACCATCAATACTTTTCCATGTATGATATTGACATGCATTAGAAAATTTTCGACATATTTTAGTGGGTTTAATCCATACATTCATTTTTTATGAAACATGTGGTAGCCTAACATGTAAGATTTCATTTTTAAAAAACTATATTGTTATTGAAATAGTAAGAAATTGTAATAACCCATAATTAGCTTAACATCCAAGGAAATATGAACACTAATGCTTTGCGATAAAATTAATCAAGTAACCACCAAATTTAAATGAATTCACCTATAAATATTTTTTTTCCATTTATATATTCATTAAATTATGAGGTTTAATTTCTACAAATCAGTACTAAAATATACATAATCATAATAAAATCATATGACATAATACCAAAAACTATTATTCTATGATACTAAACATATGATCAACCATAAACTAAAAATACTATGATTGTATCCATCACTCTTACCATAATCATACATAGAGAAATATATTATTTCATAATTAACACTATCTTTCATCTATTCCTTATTCATAAAAACCAAATTACATTTGAATAAAAATACTTTTCCAACATAATCCCTAAATCCTTATACAAAAAAAATTACATCCCTCTACATGAATAATATACATGGAATATGTCATTCCATTATCTACATGTAAACTCTTGGATCAATATATTTCCTAGGATAAATCTCTTTTTCACCACAATAATAAGTCATTTAACTCTATGATAAAATGGTTGTAAGAAACTGAAACATCCATTCAGATATGGGTTTTCTATTTTCATGTGTTTTTGAGAAAATGTGGAGAATCCGTAAATTTAATGAGAACTCATTTTTTAACTTTAAGTATATGATATGTACATAGTTTTCACAGGTGACCATGTATTGGCTCTATAATAGCTGAGTACATGGAATTGTGCGGTGACCTGTAAACAGTCTATTGTGGAGGCTGGTTAAGGAAAGTACATGCTGTGTACTTTTAAAGAACACATCACGTAATTTTATTTTTAATTTTTATACTTGACCAGTTTTGCGTCTCATTCATAAAATACCTTCTTCTCGACTCCTCTCATCCAGCAGTGACCGAGGATGACATAATATCTCAAAGACCTCGACTCACCATCCATTCTCTGAATCTAACTCTGTCTATTGTGTGGTAATCACCACAATAAGATCTTAATTATTCTAGAGCCTCATTCCATGATTTCTCCTCTCTTGTGAGATATAATTAGTTGAATATTTTAGAAAATTTGGTAGATCTATGAAATTCTAGGGCTATTCCTGGATTTAGATTCACGTATATCATTCGTACAATTCCGAGGTAGGTGGTTTGTTCCTTTCCATAGTTAGTCTGTGGGTAATGCGTAAAAAAGTTATCAATACCCTTGTTTGGGGTATTGGGTGTTTTGATATTTTAGACCTATTAATACATGATTTATCTTAGTTGCATGAGAAAATATATTTCCTTTTTAAAAGGTTTATTCTTGCAATGATGTGGATGCGATTTCCCATGTTTATTTTTTTGGAAAGTTCTGACAAGCTTTTCCTATTAGGATGCTTTTTTTCATGCCTAGTGTTATTAGGATAGATGGATTTATTTTATCTTCCATACTGGGATATGTATTAGACTATAGAGAAAAGTTTTTATTGAGGATTACTTTGGCTTAAATATATCTTTTGTGAATTCATAAATTACACAGGGCAGTACGAACCTAGTGTAGTACACCATATGGGGAATGGACATTGAGGGCATCCAAATTGTTTGTTTACTTTTTATGTTATAAGACCATATGGGGGATGATCATCATGCTCCCTCAGAGTTTCTATAGTTCCACGTTGGGAGTTCACAAGGGGAATTAGATATTGTGTGTCTCCTTTTAGTGTCTATATTTACCAGTAAGTGGCCAATGAGGGAATTGAACTTTATTTCATCCTTAGAGAGTCTTTGCTAAAGCAAAACCATAGGGATAATGCTGTGATTATTTCTCATAGGGTTGATTGTGTTTGATTGGTTAAACCAGATGGGTTAGGATGTGAGTACTCCCCAGTGGGTTATTAGTTTTTTTAGCATCCTACTTGATATATTACAATTAATGCACTTGAAACTATAGGATTGTTAACTGGGAGTACTTCTATGTTTAATGCTTTATTTTTCCTACTGCCTGCCTTATATATTCACTAATAGTTAGGCATAGAACATTGTGTGGTTCCCTATTGGAATTCGTCTCACACCCATTTTGGGTCTTTTTTTTTGGCCCAAACTGATTATTTTTCTTCAGGTATAGATTAAAGAAAGTTCCCTTCTCTTTAAAGTAATTTATTGTTGTGGAGTTGGGGAGCATGGGACCAAGACGAGTTTTGCGATGTTGTGGAGCTATTTACATGATTTTATTTTCTACATTGGTTTAGTAATATATTCCAATGTTGTGAGTTTATGGAATTTTTCCTAAACGTATGTACCATGAATCATTTATATATTGGCTCATGTTTCTTATTTATTTCAGTCTTCCGATGATCACCCATTGCATGTTATTACTTCTTCCTCTATTTCTATCTGATTATTTCAGCTGCTTTACTCTTCCAATGATAGAATATTTTCCCTAGTATAACACCCAAGGACCTTGCTTCTAGTCGAAAACCTCTGACATTTGTTGAAATTTTCTTGAGGCCATGTGACCAACAATGTACGAGACACCTATGGGTGTCTCCTGAAACCTAGACACTACAAAGTGGTATTAGAGGGGGGTTTTGATGCTCCGACCTATGGGTTATGGGCCCACATGGATCATAATTTTGTGGATCATGGACATGTTATTCCTTGAATATAACATTTATAAGATGTCTAACTTTGATTCCTAGGGAGTATGGGCCCTCATAGATCGAAATTTGGCACTTTAATTATCATTTTTGTGTTTTTCTGGTTTCCAGAGTATTTTTTGAGGCTTACTATCTGAAAAAAAAACTCAGAATACATAGCGTGCAATGATAAATACACACCATGTCTCCTTCTGTTTGAGAAAGTAATTGTTTTTCATAAGTACTCCCCATGTACATATGTACACGCCATGTAATCTCTAACTGTGGCATGGTCTGTGTGGGTAGAGACACGGGGATGGGAAATGATTGGATTAACACGCCGTGTGCCAGACTACATGTTGTGGTTTTAGACCATGTTTCTAAACGTGTGACTAATTACATAGGTTGATTATGGTTAGTTAATACACACGGTGTCTGGAGTAAACACTGAATGTAGAGTAATCCGTGTAACCGGCCATGTGACTAACAACACGGGTAGGTCAAATCCTCCTAGTACACACCGTGTCTAGAATGAAAACAACATGTAATATCGTACATTGATAACCATGTGGGATATTCCTATAGAAGAACATGGGTAGGGGAATGTGGTTTAGGTACACGCTATATTGGGAGAACACACAATGTGGATGGGGTGTTACACGACTAGGTTTGGCAGGGTACACACCCAGGTGAAGGCATAATGGAAGACATTGTTTTGGGGATATACATGTTGTGTATCCATATTTTTAAGAACTTGAATTCCTTCTTTCTATTATTCCTTCATGAACTTATATTTTTCAGTCCATGATAATCTTGAGCTAAGGTGTTTTCTTGACCTTGAAGAGTCATTCCACCAAAACTTCCTCCAGTTGTATGATAATTATAAGGCAGTGACTAGACACTAGACAAGGAAGATAAAAAATTACCAGTAGATCCTTTAGTTGTTCATATCATGAAACCCACCATATTTTTAGATAGAGGTGAATATGGATTATTCCTAAGAGTCTTCATGAGGTTTATGCAGACCTTCCGAGGAGTACTACATCCTACCCCTCTATGGAAGAGTTCACATGGGTTTTTCAGTGGCAGAATCATCCCACCTTCACAGGGGATGGAGAACCGTAGGCTTCCATGTCATGTTAGAAAGCCATACTTTTGATCATCAAGGAACATGGGGATGCCTCCAGAGAGGAGAGTGAATATCTCTCTATATATGCTTCGGGATTCCACCAAGAGATGGTGGGATGTGATCTCATTAGCGGGACACCGGTAGGTTATATCATGGGATTATTTCCATCATACCTTCTATGATTACTTTTACATGGATACTTTAGGGCCGAGCGAACCCTAGTGTTCATGAGTTTTGAGTTGGGTACTTTCTCATTCATGGAGTACACTTCTCGCTTCACAGAGCTGAAGTGCTTCACACCCATCCTAGTAAGTGATGATTTATTCCTAGAGATGCACATTGTGGATGTTCTTAGGCACAACATATGATCATAGGTGAATATCTTCCGGATGACATATGTTACCTCTATAGTCAACCCGGTGCAGATCATGGATCACAATCTGAGGAATTCTAAATCTATGAGCTTTTAAGGGTCAGCATCGAAAGTTGGTACCCCTCAGATTGATAGTACGAAGGGATGTCGGGATTCTACCTACTGAGATCATAGTATGAGGGATACTTTTTATTGTAGTCAGGAGGTGTTATACCAGTGCGTGATGAACGGGCATACGAGGCCTCATTTCCAGAGAGACCCATTAGAGTGATAATCTTGTGGAAATATGGTACATCTTCAGTATTTATTTTAATAATTTTCACCAGCATCTGGTGATAGGGGTTCCTCTATGACTCATCATTCAGGAGAAACACCACTAGTTTCTCATCTATATTGGAGTTGGAGTCCTTCCAGCCATTCATGTGCAGGTGGAAGTCTCGACCGTGGTATCCAGTCGGCAGGTGTTCAGTGAAAATAGGGTGGATCAACTCAGGGTGGTCATGTAGGGTCATAGGGCCACATTACATGCCAGACTTTTGTAGTTGAGTAGACCCAGAAAGAAGAGGATCCCAGACTCTATACAATTTATGGTACGATTTTAGTTGCATCAATTTTAGCATATGAAATTTTTGATATAGGGGATTCCCATATATTCATATCTATTGTTTTTTATGAAAAACTTGGGCTCTTTATCGTTACATTTGCTAATATTTTGAATCTAGACACTCTGTTAGGGATTATAACGGCAAGTGTATGTATATGCAAGAAGTGACCTCTTAAGGTTAGTGGGTGTCACTTATTTTGGAACCTC
Organism: Viscum album; assembly: GCA_963277665.1. Classification (NCBI taxonomy): domain Eukaryota; kingdom Viridiplantae; phylum Streptophyta; class Magnoliopsida; order Santalales; family Viscaceae; genus Viscum; species Viscum album. The sequence goes on from OY728140.1 coordinate 2,128,043,085, forward strand.
TATGTCCTAGATATGTAAGGATATGATTTCATTCTCACAATGGACCGGTTAGTTACCTGCCACGATGTGGTTGATTTATAACGTCGTAGGGTGAGTTTCACATCACCAGAGAGCATATCGTTTCATCATAAGGGCGAATGAGATCTCCAGGTGAGGAGAGCTGGACCAGAGCAACCAGCGCTAGGAGTTACAACCCAGTTTTCTAATCTATATCTAGATGGATAGGGGACATCATAGTTAAACTTTCCTCTTGTGGTCCATAGCTTCATGGATGCCATTCCATATGACTTTTTAGGTTTTCCTATGAAGATAGATCTGTTGAGCTTTCTCCAGGAGTGGCACCACTATTCATTCCTCTTTAAAGTATAGCTACACTCGAGTTACATGAGCTCAAGAAGCAATTAGAGGAGTTGCAGGAAAAAGGATTAATCTGACCCCGTACTTCTCCCTGAGGTTCAACTGACCTGTTTTTGAATAAGGTGGATGGTACCCTAAGACATTGTGGGGATTCATGGAAGCTAAATCAGTTGACGGTCAGGAACCGATATACCTTTATGAGGATTGAGGATGTATTTTATCATCTTCTAAGAGCCCAAGTGTTTTCGATGATTGACATGAGATATGATTACTATCAATTGCATGATAGACCATCTGATATACCTATTACAACCATTCATGGAAGGTATTGTCTATAGAGTATGTGTTTATGATGATCGATCTCACGAGCGCGCCTACAATTTTCATGGAATTGATGAACTGAGCGTTCCATCCAAACATGGATTATTTTGTGGTAGTCTTTGTGGATGATATAATGGTGTACTCTGACACTCAAAATGACCAAAACACACATATTACAGTCATTCTGAGTACATTGAGAGAGCATTAGTTATATGATAAGATCTCAAAATTCAACTTATTGATGGACGAGATTCACTTCTTGGGTCATGTTATCTTAGAGACAGATGTATCAGTAGACCTAGAAAAAGTGAGAGTAGTATTTTTCTGGGAGAAGACGATGAACATCTTTGAGGAATGGAGTTTTCTAGGGCTAGATGGTTACTACATACCTTTCATACTGAACTTTTCATGCATAACAACACCACTGGTGGGCCTGACTATGAAGGTTGTGACATACATGTGGTCATATTCTTATTAGTCAGCCATTCACGAGTTGAATGATAGGTTATCTTGCGCACTGATACTAGTATTTATAGATTTAGAAAAGAGTTATATTGTTTACTGTGATGCATCAGGTATCTCTCTGGGAGCAGTGCTTATGCAGGGAGAAGGAGTTGTTGTGAACGAGTCTTGGTAGTTGAGGCCACATTAGAGGAATTACCCAACACACGATCTATAATTGGCAACAGTTGTTCCTGCTTTATGTTGTTGGAGACATTATCAATTGGGGGATTATTTGGTGGTTTTCAACGATCAAAAAAATCTCAAGTATATCTTCACTCAGCGCGATTTGAATTTGAGATAATAAAGGTGGATTGAGTACCTTCAGTCGTTAAATTTTGAACATTCCTATATGCTTTGGAAAGGTAACACAGTGGGTGATGTGCTGAGTATGAGGACTCATATACAGGTTGTTTAGGAGGCTAGTAGTGAGTGGAAGGTTATGGCTCTATTCCTTGAGATTCATTTGGATGTGAAAGACATAAATGGTTAGATATTTCTTTCTTCTATGGTTGTTACCTTTACTCTACTTGATGGAGTGAAAATAAGGCAACTATCAGATTCTCAAGGCCTAGTCCTATGGGAAAGTTTTTTAGGAAAGGACCCTATTCATGGATGGAGCATAGATGAGGATGAGATCTTTCATTTTCATGGGAGCATATATTTGTCAGCAGGCATACTCAATGAGTTAATTAGGGAAATACATTCCACATTTTGGGAAGTTCATCTTGGTGTCACCAAGATGTATTGTGATCTACACCCTCAGTATTGTTGGCCATTTATGAAAAGATATGTAGCTGGTGTTGTGGTGAGTTGTTCCACTTGCCAACTGGTGAAGATATAGATTTAGTGACCTGTAGGTCTTTTGCAGAAGTTTCCCCTTCTTGAGTGGATGTGGAATGATGTCGTGAGGGGCTTCATGACAGGTTTTCCATGGTCACCTTGAGGGAATGATGCAGTTCGGGTTGTCATTGACATACTCACGAAGGATTCTCACTTCCTTCCGATCAAGGAGACCTTCAGTGTAGATGATATGGGAAGATTTATATCTAATATATTCTACATCTACATGGAGTTCCACACTCAATTGTTTCAGACAGGAAAAAAAAATTAATACTTGGGTCTTGCAGGGACGAAAGAGGGCTTTGGGGACATAGGTACTTCTAGGTACAACTTACCGTCCATAGACAAATGGTCATTCTGAGCATGTGATTTAGAAGTTAGAGAATATGCTACAAGCATGTTCCCTAGATTTTGGAGTTTCATGGAACAACCACATACCTATTGTGGAGTTTTCCTACAATAATAATTTTCATGATACTATTCAGCTAAAACCTTATGAGGCATTGTACGGTATCAATTTCGTTCACCCTTATGCAGGCTGGAGGCAGTAGATGAAGCTATGTGGGGACCTCATCTTGTCTAGGAGACCACAAAGAAGATAGATTTTATTCTGAAGAGGATGGATACTCCACAGTCCTGATAGAACTCTTATGCATATCGGTGGAGATGACATTTGAAGTTCAAGGCTGGAGATCAGGCATTCATATGTTTCACATCATGGATGAAACATATAAGGATTGGGTGACAGGGAATGATTTCATCAAGATATGTTTGACTGTTTGATGTTTTGGAGAGAGATGACCCTGTTTCCAATCAATTGAAATTACCTTAGAGGTACCAACCTATGCATGAAGTCTTCCATGTTTCTCACATACTAACTTACTTATCATACCTATATCATGTCTTTCAACCAGAGGAGTTCGAGCAAGAGGTGGAAGCATCATTCGAAGAGAATACTATCGGGATCATTGATCTCAGCCTGAAGGTTCTACGTGGTCATTATGTTAGTATAGTACGGGTGTTATGGCAGAACTGTTGAGTACAATACGAGACATGGGAGAGGGAGGATGATATAATATCGCAGAGTCCGGATCTATTTGAGGTTTCTTCTTATACTCTTCCATTCTAGGGAAATACATATATTAATTTATTTTAGGGGGTATTTCTTAACAAACTAGATCTTCTTTTATGGTATGAGTTTTTCTTTTCTGGTGTTTGTGATAAAATGTGGAGAATATGTAAATTTTAAGAGTACATTCCTTGTACTTTGATGTACACATTGGGCACATTGTTTCTGCAGGTGACCATGTACTGGCCATGTAATGGTTGTGTACAAGGCTGTGTGGGGTGACCTAGAGAGTTCCTAATGCAGAGGCAGTTTAAGACAAGTACACATCGTGTACTTTTAATTAACATGTTGTGTACTATTCTATTAAATTGTTATATTAGTATAGGGTCACGTCTCATGCACAAAAATACATTCTTCTCAACACTTTTGGTCTAGGAGCGACCGATGATGACAGATCTTTTCTGAGCCCCCAACTCACCATCTGTTCTACAATTCAAACTATATCGGTTACGTTGGAATCTCCATGGTAAGAACTTCCTTCATCTAGTGCCTTGTTCTTTGATTTCTACTATCTCATGAGATATCCTTGGTTGAAAACATTAGACATTTTATTACATCAATGGAGTTCTAGGGAGAGTCAAGTCTTGAGGATCAATTATATCGTTTGTAAAATGCCGAGTTTGGTGGTTTGTGCCTTTACATTGTTTTTCATTGAGTTATATGTGAAAAAGTTCCAAATACCCTCGTTCAGGTTATTGTGTGTTTAGGGATTTTAGCCCTGTTAATATCTTCTATGTCTTGGTTTCATGGGTATAGTTATTTGGTTGTGAAAAGGGTTATTTATTCAATACTATGGATGTGTTTTCCAATGGTTGTTGTTATGAACCATTTGGTCTATCTTTTCATGTTATACCACTTTCTTATCCATGCTTGGTGTTGTTAAGATAGAGGGAATTATTTTATCTCCATTGTTGTGATATGGTATAGACTATTTATACAAGTAGTTCTCGATGTTTATTTTGACTGACACATATCGTTTGTGCACAATTGACTTAAACAGGGATGTGGGAACCCGGTGTATTACACCATAGGGTTAATGGACGCTGAGGGATTCCGTAGAGTTTTTTTTTACTTTTTACATTACATGATCATAGTGGGGGTGGAAATTGTGCTTTCTCAGAGTGTATGTAGTTCCACGTTGGGAGACCACATGGGGAATTAGAAGTTGAGTTATTCTTCAGAGTGTCTATAGTTTGAGATACAAGACCACATGGTGAATTAACGGTGAGTTATTCCTCATAGACTCTTTGCTAAATCTTAATCAGATATGTTAGGCTTTGATTACATCCTAGAGGGTTTCTTGTATTTGATTTGTTCAACCAATGGGGTTAGACTGTGAGTAATTCCCAGAGGGTTATTTGTTTTTGTTTAGCTCAATATTTGATAAATGCAAATGAATGCACTAGAATATTTAATATTGTATACTTTTGAGTACTTCCTTGTTTACTAATTCATTTCTCTTCAAGCCTTCCATATACATTCACTAACTTTTAGAAATAGATCATTGGGTGGTTTCTTATTGGGATTTCTCACACCTAGTTTTGGTCATGATTTTGTGCCCAAAAAGAGTATATTGTTGTAGGTATGGATTACGGCAAGCACCCTTCTACATCAGGTACATGATTTTTGTAGAGTTGGAGAGTATGGGACCAAAATGATGCTTGTGGGGCTATGGAGCTATTTACTTTGTTTTCATTTTTAATTTGTTTTATTACTATTTTCAAGCATTGTGACTAGTTTTGATATTTTCCTAGATATATACCATGCATATTTTGTATATGTACTCTAGTTTCATATTTCATTTAGTCATCTAATGTTTACCTATTGGATGTTATTATAGATTACCCTATTTCTATCTATTTATTTCTAATACTTTACTTTACCAACTACAGCATAGTTTCCCCACTATCACAACCAAGGCCCTCGCTGCTAGTTAATAGCCTCTATCATTTGGGGAAATTCACTTGAGTCCATATGACCAGCATGGTACAGGGTACCTCTAGGTGGCTCCTGGAACCGGGACATTACAATTTTACACTATGACAAAATTTTAATAGTTTAAAACATTCTCTCATAAATTTAATATATTATTATAGGTTCTTCTTCCCATATTCTAGATAAGTATGATGGGAAATATTATTCATTTACCTTCATTACAAAATGATCATTCATAAAACTATGTCTTCATCTTATTTATTTGAATATGAACATCATGTAAGTTAAAAATACTAATCATTGTCATTTTACCTCAATAGGAATAATAAATCTATATTTATATAAAATCATTATCAAATTTGGTTTCTAATAGTTATTTAATTTTCCATCAGATTTATTATTATATTCATTCCTAATTATTTCATTTATAGATAAGAATTGAAAACTATAGTGTGTGTAACAATAATGATAGTGGGAAACCAAAAAATTAGGATAAATCACTTATACGATATCAAAATATTGATATTTTTTTAATATATGATAACATATACTTTTCCATGGACCTTAATAGACATTATATATATGAATATTTAATGAGAGATCATAAATATTATTTATATATTCAAATCATATCCCCTAGGAGTGTCAAACTAGGAGTGTATCTAGGAACACTATCATGTGTTAGGTGATAATTATGTCATGCTGAATGCACTATTTTTATAGTTATTACCCCAATGTACCAGTATATCATAGAAACATCCATTTTCAGTATCCATAAAATAATTTTATTACATCGATAATAATCACTCTATCTTTCAACAAAATGCAATGATATTTAACTATTCATATAATTATTATTATAATTATCACTAATGTAATACTTGTAAATATACAAGAGGTTGGAGCCTGAGATGTTGATTCCACTTTTGGTTTGATGGTGATGGATAATGAGTTTTCCCCCCCCCCTCCAATGGTGGGGGGTTAGATTCCTCCATACATTGAGGGAGCTCTACATCCTTTCATCCTTTCCTTTTACAACCCGAAAATCCCTCCCTACCTAACAATAATTTATCTTACCCCTAATGATCTAGAGCTTATCGATGGATGCCCATATCTTCTAATTTTATCCTTAGATATCAGTGACGGATCATCTATTTTGATTTTAATGTGTATTTCACTATTCAAAAAACTTATTATTTCTGTGGATTTATTCAGCTGGATTATTTTTGGAACTTGGTGATTAGAAAATCATGAAATGGTAAGCCTACATAAGAATTGTAGAATAATCATCTAGTTTGCATCGGAGAATGACTTTTAAATGTCTTAGTGTAGTTACCCTCACCAGTAATAGATTCTAACTCTAATTATTCATGTTGAATTATGATTTTCACAAGAAGAAACATACCCTGATCAATTTTATTTGGGTTATTTTTCATCTACTTTTTTTACTATTTCAAAATATTTTGAATATGTGAATATGATGTAATATTTAAAGTAGATATCTCTTTTACAACAATAGAACTGTATCATTTTGTCACTGTGTTTATCCCATAATATTTTTATTGGTTTATTTTTTATGAATGATAGATTAGTATGTTTTGATTATTGTTGTGGAATAGTTACTCTAAAAACAACACATTATTTTTTATTAATGCACTGATTTTTCTTCTCCTGTAATCAAAATTATAGCTCAATTGTAGTTTTAGGGCATGATATAATGAAAAAAATTCAATAAAAACATGTTATTTTTGGAGAATGTGGTAATGGTTTGGTTTTTGGTTCATGTGATAGTTTATAAGAACAGATAAAAATAGGGTTTTTTATTGATCACTGTAATGAGAGGATTTTTCACTCTGGGCCACACAAGGGATACCCAAATGATACCAGAATATTCAATAACACATGGAATTAAATATTATATTTGAACCATATTGGTATAGTGTTAGTAGGATCATCATGAATAGAAGAGGAGAGTGCTTCAAATATCATAGATTACTATCCCTGTGAATTAAATTTGGGCTCTATTACTAGGGATGTGGAGTTTGGTAGTTAAAATAACCCTAGAGTGTGGATACAAATATATATATAGGGAGATTATATGGGGCTTCAAGTTTTGGAGAAACTGAATCAATGTAATAATGGTTTTTTGGAATCATAGAAACGGTCCTACCCAAGAAGGGTCCTATCATTCTAAAACACGAGTAATTGCATTTATTACCTATGATTATAAGAATTGGATCGATATTAACCTTTAAATGTGTGTTGAGAAACTATCAATGATATAAAAGGACTGTCTGTGTCACGACCCGCCCTCGGGGTCTGTGCCGTGACTACCCCAAGCCCGCCTTCCATAGGCCAGGGGCTGGCGACTAGCACCAAGGCGTAAATCCCGGTAAAAAGGGAAGGCATTTCCTTTGAAAAGTAAACACACACCACAGAGTAAACAAGCGGAAAGTAAACACTAAACAAAGCAGAGTACGACTGTAAGTGCGGAAAAGTAAATGGGCCAGAATACAAACCCAAACTGAAAGTAAAGTACAACTCGAAAAGGGAAAAACAGCAACTGAAAAGTAAAAGCCGCTACTCCGAGCTGTCCACTGGAAATCCCACCTGAAGGGTGGGTACTGATAGCTCCTCTGCTCCACGGGTCCCGCCGTCCGCTCCGTGCACGTCCCGCCCAGTGGTCTACCTCCGGGTACCGTCCCGCTCTGCAAGCCTCAGCTAAGGTCAACGCTGTCCGTCGTCTGCAACCAACACAACGTAGTGCGGGCAAAGCCCGTGCAGGGGTGAGTATAAGCTACTCAGTAGGGACCCCGAGACCCCTGAAGGTCTCTCAAATCCACAAAGGATAAACCACGAAGAAAAGTACAATCACGAAGTAACAACCGACACTGCTTAGGTATATGCCCATACATATACCTAAGTCATCAATTCAAATACGCTCCAACCTCCGAGCCCAAATACAACTCAGTCCACACAGGATAGTAAACGTATTCCACACAGGAAAGCAAAACGTAATCCACACAGGATTGCTCAACACAATCCACACAGGAAAGAAAAAAGGATTCAGCTCACACAGGTATACTTCTTTAAGGACGATAAAGATGATCATTGATCCATCTAAGTCGTCGGACCCACGAAGGATCGATAGGTAACTAACCCCCGCAGAAGACCCACACAGGATCGGGCTCACACAGAACCTGTAGGCGCTGGCTCACACAGAACCGCTGAGCGCAAGGACCCACACAGGATCGGGCCCACACAGGACCTGTAGCACTGATCCACGAAGGATCGCTGAGTGCTGTAGTCGTCGTCGTCGAATCCACACAGGATCTCTGTACTGTCGTCGTCGAATCCACACAGGATCTCTGTACTGTCGTCGTCGCAGTCACAGTAGCAGTCGTAGCAGTAGAACAGTCGCAGCCAGCACTAGGGTTCCCGCACACAGCAAGCTCGTTCGGAGGGTCCGCTCCACGAGCCGAGAGGCTGATACATCAACTGTCACGAAGACCGAAGTTGATGTATCCAAAAGTTCCGTATCGTCAACAGGAACTCAACGCAACAGACGGCGCGTCGATCGGACGCCCGATCTGAGAGTTATTGGCATTTTCGTCTCCGGGGCCCGGTTGGTTTTAAGGCAAAACCAACCCGACCGTACTCCACCTGCGTCCAAACCTCGGGCAGAGTATGCCAAAAGATCCGTCTCACTAAGAGGAACACTACGCGACTGACGGCACGTCAATCGGACGTCCGTAGCTCAAGATATGAGCGTTTCCGCTCCGAAGGCCCGGTTGGTTTCGTGAACGAACCAACCCGGCCGAACTCAAAGTAAACCTAAACCTTGAGTTCGATATACCAAAACGACCGTCTCGATCCAAGGATCGCGTTGCCGCAGACGGTTCGTCATTCGGAGGTCCGAGGCTCAAGTTATGGGCCAAAAACCAAATCTGGTTCGAAACGGGGGGGTCCGGGTCCGGGCCGACCCGGCCCGACCCCCCCCCCCCCCCCCCCGGGGCGGCGCGGCGGCGGCGCGGCGGCGCGGCGGGCCGCGGCGACCTGGCGCCGCGAGGTGGCCGCACGCGGGGGATCGAACCCCCGCTCTTCAACTGGCGGCGCGGCATAGCCGCGCCGTTTTCTTTTCAAAAAAAACGCCCCCCTCACGTGGGGGGCCTGCTGGAGCGCAAGCGGGGGGCCGGCTGCCCCCCTCCTTCAAGGAACCACCCCCCTCATTAAGAGGGGGGTTTTGTTGAACCGGCCGGGGGATTTATTCCCCCGGTTTTATGTCATCCGGCCGGCCAGCTGGCCGGCCGGTTTTTACCAACGGGACCGGAATTTCCGGTCCCGCCTTCGACTTCCGACGCCGGCGGCCCGGCCGCCGGTCTTCACATCCCGCCGCGGCCCGGATCCGGCCGCGGTCTCCTCGTCCCGCCGCGGCCCGGAACCGGCCGCGGTGTTCGTCGTCCGGCGCGGTGCGACGGCACCGCGCCCCTTTCGCCGTGCCATGATTCTTTTCAACGCGGCGCGACGGCGTCGCGTTCTTGAAGATTCTTCCTCGACGTAGCGCGACGGCGCCGCGTAAAATATTTGCACGATCATCCGCGTGGTGCGATGGCACCACGCCACTTGCTTCCTCACGCAAGAATAATCAACATGAACGATGGAGGGGGGTTCGGCCGTGTTCATGCGGTCCGGCCCCCCTCACGTTAAATAAATAAATCAACTTAAACATTCAAGCCTCAAGTTAGACATGCGAGATCCACGTTCAAGAAATGGAATAAATAAATAATGAATCAACAACCCCTACCTCGGGTTTAAGATTCGAAGATTCGTCTACGTTCCGCGGAAGACGGCGTCGCGGAGGTCGGGCGTCGCGGTCATCGTTCGTCCAATCCGTTGACGAAGAGATATGCCCGAAGAGATACGTCGTTGGCGAATCTTCGTATGCCGACGAAGAAGGTCCGAGGAGGAAGCGGCGTTCCCTCTTGTTGACACCGAGGACGAAGAAGAGAGGCGTCGTTCTTCGTCGAAGTTTGAGCGTTCTTCGTTCTTCGTCAGAGCTTGAAGATGAAGAAGAAGCTCTCCAAAAGCTCTCAAGGAGACAAACAAACAACCCATAATAAAATAAGACAACATCTTATTTTATTATTACAAAACACATTAGAATTTCAAAAGTTTGAAATTCAAAAAGGTTTAACTCCCATAAATAATTAAGTAACTCAAGTTATTAAATTAGGGGTTAAGCAAGTTGAGAGAATTTGAAAGGGTTAGGGGTTCGTGTGGGCCCCACCACACTTAATCCTCCCAAGGGAGGTTAAGTGGGTGTGGGTCCCACTTCCAACCCCCTTTGGTAGGTTTTCAACAAGTTAAAATAAAATTTTTTCTATACAAATTTTATTTAACTCAAACTAAAAACCCCTAAAAATTAACTTTCAACCCGCAACAAACGCAACTCCCGAAAAGGTCTCTTTAAGCGAATATCGGCGCTGCGAGTTCATCGGTGCCCTCGGATTTCAATTCCGAGCACCGGATCAAAAGTTAGGAATTCCCGCTCGTTCGTTCACTGAACGTACCCGAGCCAAACTTCGGAAATTAATTCCGGGCACTCCGGGCCTCGGAATCAGGTGCCGTCTGAAACCGCGCTCTTGTAAAATTCTAAAGAAAATTAAGAAAAAATTTCCCTTGAATTTTACGGGTCTTTACATTACTCCCACCTCAGGGCTTTACGTCCCCGTAAAGATACATCAAAAACTAGGGAAACAAATGAGGGTACTGAGCACGCATCTGAGCCTCCCGCTCCCATGTGCTCTCCTGGAGATTCCCGTGCTGCCATCTGATGCGCACAAGAGGAATCGATCGCCCATGCAGGACCTGCTCCTGTCGATCCTCTATCTCCACCGGAACCTCCGTAAAAGTCGCCCCATCTTCAACGTCAAGCTCCCCATGGTCAATGATGTGCGTCGGGTCGTGCACGTATCTCCTCAGCTGGGATACGTGGAAGACGTCATGCACCCGGTGCAACTGAGGTGGTAGAGCCAGGCGATAAGCCACCTCACCAATCCTGCTGAGAATCTGGAAAGGTCCGATGAAGCGCGGAGATAACTTGCCGCCTCGGCCAAATCTCTGAATACCACGTCGAGGTGAGACCCGCAAGAAGACGTGGTCGCCATCCTCGAACTCCAGTGGCCTCCGCCTCCTGTCAGCGTATGACTTCTACCGGCTCTGAGCTGTCCTCATCCGCTCCTGGATGACCTGGACCTTCTCTGTCGTGGCCTGGACCATCTCCGGTCCCACCAGTGCTGACTCCCCAGGGTCTGTCCAGCACAAAGGAGATCTACATGGTCGGCCGTACAACGCCTCGTACGGTGCCATCCCGATGGTGGAGTGGTAGCTGTTGTTGTATACGAACTCCACCAAGGGTAGGTGGTCCTCCCAGCTACGACCAAAGTCGAGGACACATGCGCGGAGCATGTCCTCGAGAGTCTGAATGGTCCTCTCCGTCTGACCATCCGTCTGAGGGTGAAAAGCTGTGCTAAGACGTAGCTGCGTCCCGAATGCCCCCTGTAACCCCTTCCAAAGCCGGGAAGTAAAGCGGGCATCTCGATCGGAAACGATAGATGATGGCACGCCGTGGAGCCGCACAATCTCCTGAACGTAGAGACGTCCCAAGCTCTCCACTGAGCTCTGCTCTCTGATGGGTAAGAAGTGTGCCGACTTGGTGAGTCGGTAAACAATCACCCAGATGGAGTCGTGACCTCTGGAAGTGCGTGGAAGTCCAGTCACGAAGTCCATAGATATGCCATCCCACTTCCACTCCGGAACCTCCAAGGGTTGTACCAAGCCTGCTGGTACCTGATGCTCTGCCTTCACCTGCTGACAGGTGAGGCATCGAGAAACGAACTCTACTACAGCCTTCTTCATGCCCGGCCACCAGTGCTGTCGTCTGAGGTCCTGGTACATCTTCGCCACTCCAGGATGTACCGCCAAAGGAGAAGTGTGAAACTCTCTCAGCACTTCCTCTCGCAAAGCTACTGGTACCATGGTACGTCCTCTGAAAAGGATGTCGTGCTCTGCTCCAAGGGAGAAACCATTAGGTGCCTGTCCCGAGGATATTTGTGCACGCCGTGTCTCACAGTCAGCGTCCCCACGCTGTGCCTCCCTGACTCGCTGCAGTAGCGGAGGAGTGACTGTGAGAGACTGAAGGAAGGCTGCTCCATCTCTATCCACGAAGGATATCTGCAAAGAGGCTAACTGCTCCGTCGCCTCCTCAAGTAGCTGAATGCCCGTCCTCCTGCTGAGGGCATCGGCTACTATGTTCCCCTTCCCAGGAGTATAGACTATTTCAAAGTCATAGTCCTGGAGGAACTCGAGCCATCGTCGCTGTCTCAGGTTCAGGTCCTTCTGCGAGAAGATATACCTGAGACTCTGATGATCGGAAAAGACTGTAAAGCGCTTGCCCATCAGATAGTGTCGCCAAGTCTTCAGAGCGAAGACCACTACTGCTAACTCCAGGTCATGGGTAGCGTAGTTCTGCTCATGCGGCCTCAACTGTCGTGACCCATAGGCGATCAATGCCCGCTCCTGCATCAGAACACATCTGAGTCCGGTCCCTGATGCATCGCAGTAGACTACGTACCCTACTCCCTCCTCAGGCAACCTCAAGATAGGTGCGCTAGTCAATCTCTGTCTCAGCTCCTGGAAGCTCTGCTGACAACTGTCTGACCACACGAAGGGTTTCCCCTTCTTCGTCAAAGCTGTGAGTGATGCCGCAACTCTGGAGAAGTTCGGCACAAATCTCCTATAGTATCCAGCTAGTCCCAAGAAACTCCGAACCTCAGTCACGCTCCTGGGTGGCTCCCATGCTAACACAGCCTCAATCTTCGCGGGATCCACTGCAACTCCTACCTCAGAGATAACGTGTCCCAAGAAGTGGACCTCACGTATCCAGAACTGGCACTTCGAGAGCTTACCATAAAGCTGGTGCTCTCGGAGTGTGTCAAGAACAACTCACAAGTGAAAGGCGTGCTCCTCCTCTGTCGTAGAGTAAATCAGAATGTCGTCGATGAAGACCATGACAAACCGATCGAGGTATGGCTGAAAGATCCTGTTCATGAGATCCATGAACACTGCTGGAGCATTGGTTACACCGAAAGGCATAACCAAGAACTCATAGTGGCCATACCGACATCTGAAGGCCGTCTTCTGCACATCCTCGTCCCTGACTCTGAGCTGATGATAGCCTGACCTGAGGTCTATCTTCGAGAACCACCGTGCTCCCTTGAGCTGATCAAAGAGGTCATCAATCCTCGGCAGCGGATACTTGTTCCTCACTGTCACCTGGTTCAGGCGACGATAGTCGACACAAAGTCGCAAGCTCCCGTCCGCCTTCTTGGCGAACAAAATCGGGGAAGCCCAGGGTGAAACACTGGGTCGGATGAACCCCTTGCCCTGCAAGTCCTCCAACTGTACCCTTAGCTCTCGAAGCTCGGCGGGGGCCATCCGATATGCTGGAGTGGATATCGGGGCTGTCCTGGGGTACAAGTCAATATAAAAGTCTACCTCTCTGCGAGGAGGTAGCCCTGGAACATCGTCGGGAAAAACGTCCGCAAACTGATCCACCACTGCAGGAAAACCAGGACTCCGCACGTCAACTGCTCCAAGGATAAGGCTAGCCAACTGATGAGTGATGGGCTGTCCTCTCCTCCGCTGAAGTCCATCCTATGCTGCTAAGGCTCCCTTCTCGCTGGTAAAGGTGAACCTGCTCCCGTCGGTGCGTACACATCGCACCTTGCGCCTAAAACAGTCAATCTGTGCATGGACCGTAGATAGCCAATCCATGCCCAAGATGACGTCGTAAGGCCTCGACGCTGCTACAAGAAGATCTCAGCCGAAGCTCTCGCCTCCTAGAGTAAGCTCACACTGCCGGCACCAGTGCGTAATCGTCGAGTCTGCTCCCGTAGGAGTCTCTAGCCGTAAGGATCGAGCCAACGGCTCTGTCGGAATCTCCGAGCTCCGAACAAGGGCAGCGGCTATGAAAGAGTGACTCGCTCCTGTGTCTATAAGAACTGCAGCAAGGGTGGAATAGACACAGATAGTACCTCGAATCATCTCAGGTGCGCCGTGGTCATAGGCCTCTGCTGCCTGGAGCTGTGCCTGTCGCTGCCCGCCAGCTCCCTGTGGTCGGGGTGGACCTCCTGGTGGTGGTGGTGGTAGAGCCTCAAAGCGTCGACCACCACCAGCTGCTCGTCCAGCTCCTCTGCCTCGTCCGCCTCCTCCCTGCGGACCGCCACGGTCGATCCTCTGCCTCTGCCTCGGTGGTCCATCAACTGTCTGCTGCTCCTCGGCACGACGGGTCGGGCAGTCACGAGCCATGTGGCCCTGCCCGCCGCACGAGTAGCACTGTCTGCCTCTCGTAAGACTGGCTCCGCGCTGTGTGCCCCGCACTGCTGAGCCAGTGCCCTGAGATCGTCTGCCCGAAGGTCTGGTCTGTCTGGACCCCTGAGTCATCCGTCGACTGCCTGCTGCAGATGACTCTGCCACGTGCCGCCCTGCGGTGGGTCTCTGTGCTGGTGTAGACTCAGCAAGGAAGCTCTCGATCAGAAGGGCCCGCTCCAGTACTCCTGTCTGAGTTGGTATGCTGAGGGAGATCAGCGATGCCCTGATCTCGTGTCTCAAACCCTGCTCGAAGGTCCGGGCCCGGAAGAATGGGTCCCGTACCATGTCGGTCGAGTAGCGCGAGAGATCGGTAAATCTCGCCGAGTACTGAGCGACCGTCATGCTGCCCTGCCGTAGCTGTAGAAGCTCCTGGATACGCACCGCACGAAGGGTGGCTGGGACGAACTCCGAGCGGAAGAGGCTCTCAAAGTCTGTCCAAAGTAGAGATGCCTCATCGTGCACCTGGAGCATCAAGCTCCACCATGGTCATGCTGCTGCGTGTAGTAGGCTCGCAGCGAGGATCACCATGAGGTCTGCTGGTGTCCTCACTAGCCTAAACACTCGAACTACTGCCTCCAGCCAGTCCTCTGCTGCCTGGGGATCCGTCTCCCCGCGAAACCTGGGCGGTCGCTGGCGCTGAAACTCATGCAGTGCGCTGAGGCGACGTGCATCGTCAGTGGCTGCTGCTGGAAGCATCGGGGAATCGGCGGGTAAAGCTACCGCCGGTGCCACTACTGGAAAAGGGCCCTGCACCGAGGCCTCGTCACTCGGTGGGCTGTCGTCTCGCTCGACTCTCGGAACCCTAGCTGGCTGTCGTCGTGGGGCCATCCTGAAAAGGAAACAGGTGCGCCACGGTCAGAACAGTATACCTGGTGAGCTGATATAAGTAATCACAAAGAAAACTTTGAAACACACACGCAATCAATGTTTTCGTGCATTAAGTCGGAAATCAGAAGTCAGGGTCCTGGTGTACGGATACGTCGGCCGCCGCACCAACACTGGACTCCCTGGACTGATATCCACACTCAATACGCTAAACATTATTGCTTCACATAGAAAAGATCAGAGTTCGCGGTAGAACCGAACTCCTCTGATACCAATTTGTCACGACCCGCCCTCGGGGTCTGTGTCGTGACTACCCCAAGCCCGCCTTCCATAGGCCAGGGGCTGGTGACTAGCACCAAGGCGTAAATCCCGGTAAAAAGGGAAGGCATTGCCTTTGAAAAGTAAACACACACCACAGAGTAAACAAGCGGAAAGTAAACACTAAACAAAGCAGAGTACGACTGTAAGTGCGGAAAAGTAAATGGGCCAGAATACAAACCCAAACTGAAAGTAAAGTACAACTCGAAAAGGGAAAAACAGCAACTGAAAAGTAAAATCCGCTACTCCGAGCTGTCCACTGGAAATCCCACCTGAAGGGTGGGTACTGATAGCTCCTCTGCTCCACGGGTCCCGCCGTCCGCTCCGTGCACGTCCCGCCCAGTGGTCTACCTCCGGGTACCGTCCCGCTCTGCAAGCCTCAGCTAAGGTCAACGCTGTCTGTCGTCTGCAACCAACACAACGTAGTGCGGGCAAAGCCCGTGCAGGGGTGAGTATAAGCTACTCAGTAGGGACCCCGAGACCCCTGAAGGTCTCTCAAATCCACAAAGGATAAACCACGAAGAAAAGTACAATCACGAAGTAACAACCGACACTGCTTAGGTATATGCCCATACATATACCTAAGTCATCAATTCAAATACGCTCCAACCTCCGAGCCCAAGTACAACTCAGTCCACACAGGATAGTAAACGTATTCCACACAGGAAAGCAAAACGTAATCCACACAGGATTGCTCAACACAATCCACACAGGAAAGCAAAAAGGATTCAGCTCACACAGGTATACTTCTTCAAGGACGATAAAGATGATCACTGATCCATCTAAGTCGTCGGACCCATGAAGGATCGATAGGTAACTAACCCCCGCAGAAGACCCACACAGGATCGGGCTCACACAGAACCTGTAGGCGCTGGCTCACACAGAACCGTTGAGCGCAAGGACCCACACAGGATCGGGCCCACACAGGACCTGTAGCACTGATCCACGAAGGATCGCTGAGTGCTGTAGTCGTCGTCGTCGAATCCACACAGGATCTCTGTACTGTCATCGTCGAATCCACACAGGATCTCTGTACTGTCGTCGTCACAGTCACAGTAGCAGTCGTAGCAGTAGAACAGTCGCAGCCAGCACTAGGGTTCCCGCACACAGCAAGCTCGTTCGGAGGGTCCGCTCCACGAGCCGAGAGGCTGATACATCAACTGTCACGAAGACCGAAGTTGATGTATCCAAAAGTTCCGTATCGTCAACAGGAACTCAACGCAACAGACGGCGCGTCGATCGGACGCCCGGTCTGAGAGTTATTGGCATTTTCGTCTCCGGGGCCCGGTTGGTTTTTAAGGAAAAACCAACCCGACCGTACTCCACCTACGTCCAAACCTCGGGCGGAGTATGCCAAAAGATCCGTCTCACTAAGAGGAACACTACGCGACTGACGGCACGTCAATCGGACGTCTGTAGCTCAAGATATGAGCGTTTCCGCTCCGAAGGCCCGGTTGGTTTCGTGAACGAACCAACCCGGCCGAACTCAAAGTAAACCGAAACCTTGAGTTCAATATACCGAAACGACCGTCTCGATCCAAGGATCGCGTTGCCGCAGACGGTTCGTCATTCGGAGGTCTGAGGCTCAAGTTATGGGCCAAAAACCAAATCTGGTTCGAAACGGAGGGGTCCGGGTCCGGGCCGACCCGGCCCGACCCCCCCCCCCCCCCCCCGGGGCGGCGCGGCGGGCCGCGGCAACCTGGCGCCGCGAGGTGGCCGCACGCGGGGGATCGAACCCCTGCTCTTCAACTGGCGGCGCGGCATAGCCGCGCCGTTTTCTTTTCAAAAAAAACGCCCCCCTCACGTGGGGGGCCTGCTGGAGCGCAACCGGGGGGCCGGCTGCCCCCCTCCTTCAAGGAACCGCCCCCCTCATTAAGAGGGGGGTTTTGTTGAACTGGCCGGGGGATTTATTCCCCCGGTTTTATTTCATCCGGCCGGCCAGCTGGCCGGCCGGTTTTTACCAACGGGACCGGAAATTCCGGTCCCGCCTTCGACTTCCGACGCCGGCGGCCCGGCCGCCGGTCTTCACATCCCGCCGCGGCCCGGATCCGGCCGCGGTCTCCTCGTCCCGCCGCGGCCCGGAACCGGCCACGGTGTTCGTCGTCCGGCGCGGTGCGACGGCACCGCGCCCCTTTCGTCGTGCCATGATTCTTTTCAACGCGGCGCGACGGCGTCGCGTTCTTGAAGATTCTTCCTCGACGTAGCGCGACGGCGCCGCGTAAAATATTTGCACGATCATCCGCGTGGTGCGACGGCACCACGCCACTTGCTTCCTCACGCAAGAATAATCAACATGAACGATGGAGGGGGGTTCGGCCGTGTTCATGCGGTCCGGCCCCCCTCACGTTAAATAAATAACTCAACTTAAACATTCAAGCCTCAAGTTAGACATGCGAGATCCACGTTCAAGAAATGGAATAAATAAATAATGAATCAACAACCCCTACCTCGGGTTTAAGATTCGAAGATTCGTCTACGTTCCGCGGAAGACGGCGTCGCGGAGGTCGGGCGTCGCGGTCGTCGTTCGTCAAATCCGTTGACGAAGAGATATGCCCGAAGAGATACGTCGTTGGCGAATCTTCGTATGCCGACGAAGAAGGTCCGAGGAGGAAGCGGCGTTCCCTCTTGTTGACACCGAGGACGAAGAAGAGAGGCGTCATTCTTCGTCGGAGTTTGAGCGTTCTTCGTTCTTCGTCAGAGCTTGAAGATGAAGAAGAAGCTCTCCAAAATCTCTCAAGGAGACAAACAAACAACCCATAATAAAATAAGACAACATCTTATTTTATTATTACAAAACACATTAGAATTTCAAAAGTTTGAAATTCAAAAAGGTTTAACTCCCATAAATAATTAAGTAACTCAAGTTATTAAATTAGGGGTTAAGCAAGTTGAGAGAATTTGAAAGGATTAGGGGTTCGTGTTGGCCCCACCACACTTAATCCTCCCAAGGGAGGTTAAGTGGGTGTGGGTCCCACTTCCAACCCCCTTTGGTAGGTTTTCAACAAGTTAAAATAAAATTTGTTCTATAAAAATTTTATTTAACTCAAACTAAAAACCCCTAAAAATTAACTTTCAACCCGCAACAAACGCAACTCCCGAAAAGGTCTCTTTAAGCGAATATCGGCGCTGCGAGTTCATCGGTGCCCTCGGATTTCAATTCCGAGCACCGGATCAAAAGTTAGGAATTCCCGCTCGTTCGTTCACTGAACGTACCCGAGCCAAACTTCGGAAATTAATTCCGGGCACTCCGGGCCTCGGAATCAGGTGCCGTCTGAAACCGCGCTCTTGTAAAATTCTAAAGAAAATTAAGAAAAAATTTCCATTGAATTTTACGGGTCTTTACAGTCTGGGGAACAATCAATTGATGGGTATTATAGTTCTACAGATATTATAGAGGAATGACATGATAGAGGGCTACACAACCTGTATAAAAAAGAGGGGTTGCTAGGGTTTGAGGGATTTTAGATGCTTCATTATGTTCATAAAGATGAAAAAAAGGCCAAAAAATTATTCATACCTTCAAAATTATTTTGTGAAAATATAATTTATGAAGTTGATGCCTAAATAGATTTATTATATCATTACATATATCGATATTGAAACATAATATAGAGTCTCTATGGAACCGAATAATGAATTGGGTGAGCTGGATGACTCTAATAGGCCACATGGTATTGATGTAGTTGTATCCCTTACCATATTTGATGTAATATATAAGAAAATTGATCAGCTATAATAGGATAAGAAGGAGGCATGTGACAAGGGAACATCATGGGAGTTGATCAGCCATTCAATGGGAGAAATGATGGAGGTTGAGTTTTTTATTAATGCCCCGAATGAGGTTGCAAACTAGATATATTAAAAATTTATAATCGTGAACAATAATATAGATCAGTGTGATTTGATCAACAAGAAGAAAATTATTCAAAAAAAAGATTCATTGAAATTAATATATATATAGAAGAGTTAATTCAAACATGGTACAAGATAGAATAATGGTTTAATGACCTAGTTAAAGAAGACTTGGATAAAAAGGTAAATTTTCTCAAATATATATTATTGTAGTAAATTTATTATAATAATTTCAAACATGATTTTCATAGTTTGGATATATAATTCTGTGCATGTGGTTATTGTGGTTTAGATTGTGAGGTTTCTCACTTGTTTATCAAAAGTGTATTAAAATATTAAAAATTAAATTATTTTTCCCTATTTTTTCATCTTTATATTTTCATAGTAATAAATAAATATTTCCCTATTATCAATATTGGAGACCCAGACATCATATAAATAAATATTACAATGTATTAATCGAGTTTTCATTAAATTAAATAAAAATAGATTCTAGAAAATTTTAGGTCTGGTTCCTTTTGAAACATTAAAACATATAAAAACTGGTTAATATTTTAGTTACATCATATCCGACCATGTTCTCTACACTGACACCATTATTTAATCATCAAACGTAACACATTAACTCATAACCAACCGAATTAAAACCCAAGAAATTGTGAGGTTATGTTCTTTATAAGGTTAAATTATGGATATATCAACATAATAAAAGAATATGGGTGTTAGATCATGAGAATAAATTTTTAAAATCATAAAATTCTAATCATTGAACATAAAATTGTTTAATGGAATAATTAATGGATGTTATAAATACATGAATAATAATGAAATTCTAGAACATAGGGCTTGAGTGCATAATATTTTCATAAGAAAAAGATTTTTTGAAAAGAAATAAGAAAATAAAACATTATGTCAAGGGTACACACCATGAAACTTATAAAATGATATGTTTTATAGAATATCTCATATACCTACATTGATCATGGGAAAACCTCATGTGTACCCTCAACTAGTTCATTTGACAACCACATGTGTACCCTCGGATATCATAGATAATTATTTATTACCAAAAGAATTTTATATTGATATAGTTATCACTAGTCACAAAACCATTAAAATTTGTGAAACAAGATAATAACAATAAAAAATAATATAAAAATTTAAATTGGATTCATAAATATTTTATCATATTACCATAATATAGCCGGTGGTAACTGAAATATATACCCAAAAAATTATCAACATAAAAAATAACCATTATAGAAAATAATAATAATGAATTCCTTAGATCACAACACCAATAATGAATAAGATAAACCAAATGATGTCATCGTAAATTAAATCATATTTTTAAATGAAATTATCTTATATAATTTCATAAGAAATATAAAAGATAACATAATATATCCATTTAAAACAAAAAAAAATTGAAAATTATTCTATAAATTTATTTCTTTTAAAAAATTCATAAAAAAATATAAATAATGATTTAATAATCAATTATAAACATTTATAGAGGAAATATCCATTCAAATTTTAATAAAATATATTAAGGAATAAGACATGATAGAAATAATTTTCAATTAAAATAATCATTGAAAAATATAATGGTATGTTGAAAAAAATGATTGATCATGAAAGAGGGAAATACTGAACAAGATAAACACTAATTCATCTCATATTTTCTATAGGATCTAAATGGTCTTGTTATGATAATGGAATGAATATTCAAATATAAAACTATAGTAAAAATTTAGAAAAGGGAATATATTACTATAAATTTTCCAATGGGAAAACTGAATAATTGGTGGAATGATTTCTAGAAAACATGTATATGGATAAAAAATGGATTTCAAATAAAGATATTTTTTTAGTATTTTCATAATAAAAATTCTATTAGAATCAGTAGTAAATAAATAGTGGAAAATGAAGGAAATACATGAATAATAATGAAATAGATAGACATGTGTAAATTTCATTCATTTCCTAAGATATAGATCATTTGATTTCATCATTTGATGTATTAAAAATATTATTCCAAATAATTGATGAGAATATACCATAAAACCATTACCACATTGGTAAAATTGAAATGTAGTACCCATGAAATAATTTTAAAATTAATCATTAATTATCAAGATATTAAATAAATTAAACATAATACATTACAAAGGGGATATATCTACATCTCATAAATGAAGACATGTAAATAAAAGACAATTGTCTTAATGACAACAAATTTCAAAAAAAAATTCCATGATGGTTTTATATCTTATTAAATGTAATCCCCTTGAATGTGGGATGATAAAATTGAAATTTGATTTAAAATATTTTTCTAGGTATGAATCATAAAATTATTTAATATAAATTATTTTTACAAACAATCATGGGATATATATGGAATGTTTATCAAGTAAATAAAAGTAACAGAAATATACTTCTTAAAAAGTGTCAAAATCATAAATAAGTGATCAAAAGGAATATATAAAAATATTTTTATATTATAAATTTATTATAGATCCATAATTTTATATTATATGATATATTATTTTCATATTACAAATTTATAAGCATTTATTGAAAATTATATATTAAAATAATGTTCCTGACAATAATTGATTTATTATTTTTGTGTATGTTTTGATTTTTTTTATTTTCAGTTTATATACATTAATACATTTATAATCACTTGATTGTATAAAATTATAGAAATTCCATTTATATTTAATATATCTTTACTTATATAAATCATAAAATGTTAGAGAAAGAAAATAAAATGAATTGTTTATAAATATGGTAGGTCTTACAAACACAAGAAGGTTGTTTACATTTTCTCAACAAATGAAATGAAAGAAAGTTCAAAAAATGTATTAACATGCTAATAGAATTTTTAAATCATATATTCATTAATGTTTCCCTCACCAAAATCTATAAAAATAATTTCTAAAAAATGAATCGCATCGTTTTGTGAGGTAGTAGTCTTCCATAAAAATGAATGTCATTATTGTATCACCCATTTAGTGGAAACTAAGAAGTTGTATATGATATAAAAATTATATAATAAAATTTATTTGAAAAATATAATATAAATTTATTGTATATAACCTTGTTACAATTTATGAAAATAATATAGTAAAAACACATCAAATCTGTTTATGAGGAAGTAGTCTACTGTCCACCTGAGTGATATTATTATATTACAGTGGGTTTTATTGTAAGAATATAGTTGTGATATTATAAATTCTATAAGACTTATAATATAAATAATTTCATATATAAAAACTAAATTTATCATTATAGTGATTTGTTATAATTTTTGATGGAAAACTAAAATAATCAGTTCGTGTGGTGGTTGTCTTCCAAACACAAGAGATACAATTTGATATTTCATTGGATTTATGTGGAGGGGTATATATGTTACAAGATTAAAAAAATAAAATCTATGAATATTTTTGAATCCTTTTTATCTTATCAACATATTTTAATACGGTTTTGAAGTGGTGGATAAAAAAATAAAATAGAAAAACAGGTTTATGAATTTTAACCCTTCCACATAAAACCTCTATAGGTGTATAGAAAAACCATTTATAAGAGTTTTTACTATGAAAAAATTATTATATTATATTTTAAGGTATAGGGGGAATATATATCTTTAGTTATTGTCTAATATTATAGGCCTTGGATCTATGAATGGATGCAGATAGTGACCGAACTTTTATAGGTGAGGTGAGTGACAAACTTGTAATTTATAAATGAAAAATAAATATCTATTTCTATCACATTCCACAAGGCTCTAATTTTTTAAAATACATATACATTTATGTGATATGGTCCTAATATGAAAACCCAATTGGTTATATATCCTTTTCTATATCATTTTACCCCATATATTGTTTTACCCCCGAAAACATATATTCTAACCTCATCCGCTGGTATTTATTTTTACTACATTAACCATAAATTTTGGTTTGTAATAAATTTTACCTAATTATAGAGTATTAATTATTTTTAATCAATTTATGTAATAAATTCTCCTAAAATCACATTCACATATGTTTTAAATATTTATTTTAAAAATTTTCAATGACATGAAGAAAAACAGGGGTTTCAAAACTAAAATCAGGAAGAGCATTGACTAATTATATAGAAATTCACTATTAAAATATTTCAATTGAACATAATTTGATTAATAAATATATAAATTAACTAATTTTACATTTAAAACCGTTATAATAAAATATTTATTTTTTTAAACAACTCAAATTAATATACAATTCTTCTTAAAAATGTGTATTTTTCACTATTAATTGCAAAACATAAATATTCAAAAAAATATAAACATTTAACATTATGAATATTTTTAAATTTTTATTTAAAAAATGAATTTAAATTTTCCTAATTAATTTTATTATATGTTAAATTATTAATTTTATAAATAACTAAAAAAATTCCACAAAACTCATTTTTTTTAAAAATATACATTTTGGAGTAAATTTTGATTAACTCATATATAAATCCAAAAAAATTAGTTTACTAATAAAATTTTATATTTTATATATATTAGGAAAATTTCATTAATATACCACATAAAATTTATTTTATTTAATTATTTTTTATAGGAATTGAAATTGCGCATTACAGTGATTTTCATTATTTTGAATATTTTTTTATTTTAATTTATAATTAATTGGTAACCAAATATATACATTAATATATATGGTTAAACAATATATTATCATAATTTATGTAATCTTATTCATGCCCCTTATTTCAACTATTTTGGGACAACTATTAAAATAAATAACAATATTTTAATAGTATGTCATCTTTTATTTAATCTAGGTGTTGTGTGTAATGAAAGGAAAACATTGTGTTATGTGTAATTCCAGATATCAATGAAATTAAATTTATTTTATATAATATTTCGCAAATATTACGGAGTTATAGTGTTATAGGATGCACTAGTTTGGATCAATATTAAATTCATCCATGTGCATCATTTGGCAATGCGTGCCAAGATAATCAACCTCCATAGCATCATGTGAAACAACACTCTCTGTTATTCTCCCATGAGAGTAAACAAAAAAATATTTGGTGGATTAATATCTATTCCCACAAAAAATATTAAAAGGTAAATATAATTATGTTAAAAATAATTGTAATCAGTATTTCTGTAGTGATAGAATCCATCCAATCTCTTTTTTAGAATTATTCTTCTCCACCTTTTCCAGACCATTTCCCATTATGTAGTCAATTATTATTGTAAATTAATGACTCATATAAAGAACCTAACCACTGATATTGTGTATCACTATTTTGAATTGTAGAAGAAATTCATCAAAATTGGTTTGAATATTCTCATTATTGATACATAAATTTTTATGATACACTCCTTTGTACCTCATGATCTACCTCCAGCATGAAAATAACCATTTGTGATACTATTAATAAAATTTTTTATTATACAATAATCAAACAAGTGAAATACAATTATAATCACATCTACAACTGTATTGGGAATTCCGATTGCTATAATTACACTTCTAAGAACTCCATTCATTGTTATAACAACCATTAGTTCTATACATGACAAATGAGTTTAATAAATCTACCTTACTACCTTCTATGCCTCCCTAAGGCCTCTTGTATTTTAAGTGGAAGCTATTTATTAGGATATTGGTTGGTCTATATAGTCATATCCCCTATTACCACACCCACGATGACCTATCGATGTTATTGGTGTCTTGGTACAAGAAAAAATAGTTAAAAATTTGTATACTACAATATATATACCCATTCAAAATCGATATACTAATAACCACACTAATAAGTGGTACAAATAGTAATATTTTAGTTTCTTCCCTATAAAAAATGATAATGGACTCCAAATATACAATTGAGTTTCTATCTTAATGAATATTTCATGGAGGATCATTGTACTTATAATAGTTGTACCAAAACTATATCCCAAATTTTAAATCATTTTACAATTAAAATAAATTATTACCGTGAATAAAATTTATATATCCAACCTTACAAAAAACCCATATATATGGGGTAAATTCATGATCTCCTTATTATTTTTAATTATTGAATAATTTGGTTCTCTAAATGAAATGAATACAAATTCATCATTCTACTTAACGTTATTCTTATTCACAAAATTTAACTATCTACTGAGCCAGAAAATAATGTTTATCTAGTGTAGTATCCAATATAGTGCCCCAATAATTATGTCGTTGTCCATGAAATCTTATATTCTAATATCATCTCAAGTCATCCACCACACAAATTATATTGATCCTAAAAACCTATACAGATCCTACTCTAATAAATATTATTTAATTTATTATACATCTTAGATACTAAATGAATGAAAAATTCAATTTAAGTCCAACCCTTAAATAATATCTCTATCATCGAATTTTTATTCCATAATATACCCTTCCTATGAATATTGAATATATTCCCAATAATGAACATCACAAAAAATATCGGTATATTAATTAAATCAATTAGTTTATGATGAGAATTTCCATCCAAACCATTGAAAAATTCAACATCAATAGATTTAAAACAATAACCATCCACCCCATGTGATACGTGTGAAGGATAATACTTTTGTGTCATAACTAATGTTTTAGGTATGGACATTAAGAAAAATAATGTGTCCCACATAATAAAAGCTAAGTTAATTCCTAAATAAAGATCTTTCTGAAAAAAAGAATTCACTATGATGTGTCCCTATATATTATAATTATTCCACATGCCATCATCCTACTTAAATTATGGAGGTAATCGTTCATTATTAATATCTCTCAGAATTTTGTCACCACATACATTCTCAAAATCCAACATATTTTTTAGAACATTAAATTAATAATATAGAATGTATTGAAATCTTGTCTCCACTTTATGAGAAGTCCATCCAAAAAAAATTACAATATAATATTTCATTTAGAAAAAGATAACTTCATATAAGAATTTATTGTAAAATACTATAGAGAATTTTATGATAGTGAAATAAAATTAAAAAGGCATACCCTAATCCTGTGGGTATCCCCCATATAATCAATTGTCATGACATGATGACTATCCAAACATTATTTGAAACAATCATTTTCTTCTTTAACCCATGAGAAAAAATATAAGGCTCAAAATCTCATCATTTCATATCATTAACTATCAAAATATCCATCAATACATAACTATCATATTATTCCCCCTCGATGTAGAAATTATCCATATTATAAATATTTCATAGAAATGTGTTTTGGGTCATAAAAATCCATGGTAGAGGAAATATCCATACACAATGTGGTCATATCAATGCATTATTACAATTTTATAACCCTTAAATATATATCCAATCATATATAAGATGCCATTAAATAATTATCCTCAAAAAACCAATAAGATGATTTATGAGGTATCTGAAATATGGAATTACTGAGTATCTATTTTAATATCTGTAAAATTTAATTAAGATATACCCACCACAACCTCATGTATTTATTTCATCTCCATTATAATATATATGATAATTATTATGTAATTAAATTAATGGAAATCATATCAAAAAAGTGTCCCGGGATTTATATAATGTCACATGTTCTCAAGAATACCAAATGGACACATGATCATATGATTATTGTTGAATCAAGTGAATGAATATTACTAATGAAATCACACTATCATATAAATATATAAAGGATTAAATATATCAGGAAATTATTATTTAATGTAAATTATTTTTATGTAAAGAGGTTATGATATTCATTTATGTAAAGGGTTTATGTGATCTGATCATGTAGAAGACGTGTTTCTATTCTGACTGAGCAACAATGAATTGCGTTATGACCCTAGACAAATCCCTAAACAACAAATTAGTTATTTTTTGGACTATATAATTACCAAATGTCAATTATCAGTCTACCAGAATCTATATAGATCAAGGGATTCTTAATCTAGATTCCATCATCCTTTACAAAACATAGTTGTTACATCCTTCCTTTTGTTGACGTCATTTGGGGTGGGGTGTAATTAATCAATTTTATCCATATGAAAATTAATTTGAATAAGTGGATATAATATTTTGAATTAAAATCACGTTTTTAAAAAAATCATGAATTAAAAAAATCATTCATTTATTTGATTACATATTAATGGTTAAGAAATCTTATTATGTGATCAAATAAAAAGGTCAAAATCATGTTATGTTCAAAGTTTTTTAAATGAATTGACCAAACAATAATCATGTGATTCAAATCAAAAAGGATTTTCATGATGGGTTGTTTGATATCCACTATTATCATAAAATATAAAAACAATATATGATCATCAAACATCGATAATATTAAACAATGAGATCATAGATGTTTTCTATTGCAGATAGATCATAAATATTTATCGATAATGTGTTTCTTATTAGATATATGATATCCCCTCACCATCTAATACACATGAAAATCCTAGAATATTCTTATACATAAATAGGTTTTCAATATAATACATTATTATATTTTTATGAATATTTCGAAATCCATGCAATGAGTAGTCCTGGGATCCCGATGCCCGGAGATCCTCAGTGCAGTTACATTAAAAATATTAAAAAAAAAGTTTATCAGCTGGGTGAAAATTCTTGGGGAACATAGTATATATCTCATGTGGAGTCCAAGATTCTAATTCTATGATCAAAGATTATTTCATCACATCATATTTACCCTATTCATGAAATTATTTTTTCTCAGTGTCATGCTGGATGAAACATGGTAGGGAATGTGTTAGAGGGTTGTTAAATGAGATTTATTGATCTAGTAATATTTTATCAATTTTTTAACCCTATATAATTTTTTTGTATGATTTATTTCATGAACCATCCATGTGGGGCTCATGATGCGAATCCCAATCCTTACCTCCAACAGTCTTGTGGCTGGTGACTAGAACTATGTAGGCATATCACTATCATGGGATGCTTTTCCTTTGTACGTGTATGCACATTTACATCTCGTAGACCAAAATTGATGAAATATTAAAACCACTAAGAAATAAATGAATGAATACCACAATCCCAACCAATATAATGCGACAAAAATTAACTTACATTAATATGAACAGGTAAAGAACACAATACCACCAAAAGAATGAGTTTATAAATTATAAATTTTAACCTATAAACTAAATAAGAACATGGAATATTTCTCGGATCCATAGGAACACCTTGGACAACCTGAACTCAAAAATCAATTCCCGATCATAGTCCTCCCTTGACTCCACCAAAATGATGCTTGTCTACAAAATATACAACATGTATAGGAAAATCACATATAGTGGTGAGCATAACAATACTCAATAAGACAAAAAAAAGACCACAATGAAATAAAAAAAAGAATGATACAATCAACTCTAAATAGTATATTTCTATAGTACATATAACAGGAAAATCTAGATATATTTAATCCATGAAATTAATTCTAGAGTAAATTCACTAACATTGTATACCAATTATAGATATTTAGTCTGAAGATTCCATTAATCACTCATTTGGGAGAACACACTCATGAGTCTTATAGTTTTGATGACATCCTTCTAAGTTGTTTTGTTCATTGGGAACTGTAATAGGAGATATAAATTGATAGTTATGAAGAGAGATACGATACACATAATAGGATCACTGCTAGTTCATGGGGTGATACCAACAACTCCGTATGGATTAACATGCTATGTAAGGGATTGATTCTTGGTGATGTTGTTCATGTCAATAGTAAGGAATCTACCTAGAGTACAAAAATCTATAGAGGATCCTACTCTGGGCCTCATATAGTGGATTCCAACAACTCAATCCATAATGTCATGTTGATGGGATCTTACTAATATGAGAAGGAATTGATACCAACTGACCTCCATGTGTAGGAAATTGGATCAATTCCTTAATGAAAAGTGTTCAAGATATTGTGGAAAAGTGGACCATGCAATGTAGATGTGAGTACATGGCATATATTAGGATCAAAAGTCGTGTCTCTTCACCCCGGGTACTGTACATGTAGAATAAACTTTTAAAATGTACATTTTTGGAAAAAAAGAGAGTAAACCATGTGTAGAAATACTTAAATGATATTCCCTTCCACATGGGGACCACTCATATACTCTTAAATTTTTCAAGTGCATAATGTCAAATCATATAGCTCTGCATGTGTACAAGTACAAGACATATTCCAAGTACTTGGTATAGGCCATGTCATGTGGTGGGGTACACGTCATGTAGGAATCCAATTTTCTCCCCCCTATGTAATTTAATTTTATGAGATATACATTGTGTGTTTAATTGAAGAACACGCGTCGTGTAGGCCATACAATATATCCCGTTCTCTAGGATTTTGAAAATGATATGTTCTTCCTACAAGAGTCTCGACCATTCCTTCAGGCATAACACCCAAAGTTTCCATGGTAGGTTTCTTTTTGAATAATGTGATAGTGTGTGATGTACACAACACTTAGTTCAAACGCACCATGACCAATCAAACTAGCTGTTTAAAAAGTGGTTATGAATATTAATAACTTCATTTGGAATTTTATTATATCCCATATAATTTTAACATTCATATTTTGTGTTTCACAGACATAATATATGGAAAAATTCGATTTTTTCATATAAAATACTTATTTTTAATAAAATGCAGTGTTTTAGACATTTAATGGCGAACCCTTTTTAAATATTATATTTGACACTATTTTATATTCAATTTTACAAAACAAATCATCATCTTTATAATAGGGACATAAAAATTAATTTTGATGAATTTTTTGTACTTTTCTGATAACTTTTATATTTTGATGAATAATAACAAATAATAATATATAACTGAAAAAAAAAATTAATCAACATAATTTATAGTTTTTTATTATTAATTTAAGTGGTTTTAAATTATAATAAGATTATATTTTTACCATTTAATATAATTTAATTCATTTTACATAATATTACATTTAAATTGGATATAAACAAATGTTAATCTTTTGTTAGTTTTTACTTCTTAAAAACCCTGTATCTGGTTTTGACAACGAAAATTAACTTTAAATTAAATAATTCAAATTCTATGTTTATAATTTGGTAAAACATAAAACATATTTGGATTTGGAATATCAATATTATCTTAGGGTGAATGTTTAGTATTTTTCTAAAAACATTCAATTTTATATGAATAGTGAAAAACACTACATTATTGTTTACAACCAAATTTTTATTAAATAATTATTTACATTCTTTAAATTTATTTTCAGTCAAAATAGATATCTAATACCTATATTATATCAATGAAATTATATGGATTCATTTAATAATAATATTAGACGTATAATATTTTATTGATCTTTTTATTGTCTTTTCCCACCTTTTGGGCACATTTGCATATTTTCATAAAACATAATTTTACCGCTTCTATGAATTTAATTTCAAAAATATAAAAGACTTGATTGAAATAATTATGTAAAATATGGTTCAATAAAATTAAAATAGTTTTTCTTTAATAGAATATTTTAAATTTTATTTACCATAGTAAAAAGTAAATAGGGTAACTAAAGTTAAAAATGATATTATAATTACCCTAAATCCTATTCTAATTCTATTGGATAAGTGTATTTCAACCAAAATCAACATTAGGAATAAAATATTATCTTCTATGATCAACATGGATTAGATTTTGATGTTTATTATTATATTATTTAAAGAAGAGTTAAAATAGTTAAATTCAAATATTTATTACTAAATCATTTTTAACATAGCTTAATACATAAGATAAATTTGAGTATAAATATTTATTAGAAATATATAATGTTTTCTTAAATGATTTTATTTTATTTATAATTTTTAGATGATAAAAAATTAAATTTATTTATGACACAATGATAATGTAGTAATTACCTTATTAATGAACGATTAAATAATAGATATTATAAATATCAAAAAATTAAATCGTGAGTTTTGATTCATTAAAATTATTTATAGGATAGTATGAAATTTTAGGGGTTATTAAATAATTTTTTTTCAAACTGATAAAGTTGTTATGACTTTCAAAAAAAATTCCAAATAGTGGAAAAATTGACAAAAATCAGTTTTTAAAACCAATACTATATTATTAAATGATGTAAAATTATTAAAAAACTTAGGTTAGGACAAAGTACTTATATATGGTTATATATGTCAATAATTAACCAGGTGGGGTGTTCGTGTCTTTTTATAGTATGTTTATTAACCATTTACAATAATAATAAAATAATACAAGGTAAAAGTTAAACTATTTAACTAAGTGTTAAATCAAAAAAGATATGATTAATATGGTGACCAAAACTTGTTTAAAACCTATTTGATGATAATTTTTGACCCATACCCACCTTAGACTTGAAATAAATCCGTTTGGAGCCTTTATAAATAGAAAATAATTTGATAATAATTTAATATTTCTTGCTTTTCCTAAAGTAACCATCACCTCTCTAGAAAAAGGGTATTTACCATTCTATTAATTTCACATCTACAAAGACATTTGGCTCATCCAACCCATGATAAAATATCACCCCAATCCCTTAGATCAACCTATAGGCCATATATTTATAATAAATCCAACCTATTGATATTTTTTGATCAAATCAAAATGAAGCACTTGAAGAAGAGTTAATGATTTATTACATCTTTCAAAGTTCTTTTCTTCTTCCACATCTTATTTCATTTTGGTTTTCCTTCCAAAATAATCACTCCAATACCTTATACATTTTTTGATGTTATTATTAATGTTGTACACCAATATTAATTATTCTATCTATCTATGAATGACAAAGTCACCATACGTGCGTACGTTCACCTTACCATCTCCACGTCGTGGTGTAGTTTGTTATTCAACACTTAATTATTCATAAGGGTATAATAATGAGAAGAATTTTTTAAAATTATAAATATAACATGTTAATTATTTTTTATATATGATATAACAAAAAATTACATACTATTAAACCATCTATGAAATGATATTGTCTCTCATGCATACGTACGTATTACCGTCTCCACAAACGTGATGAGATTCATTCTGTATCATAACCATTTAGGTATAATTTTAATTTTATTATTAATCATAATGTTTCAGAACTAAATATTATTATGTGTATGAATCTAATAAATCCTATCCATAAACACATTACTTATGTAACAAATAATATTAAGAAAAACTAATCAGTTAACAACAGAAACAATGATACTACTAAATTATTATTAAAAATGATTATAATAAGAACATATATGATATCATATATAGGTATGTGGTTCTTTTATAATTTAATAATAGTGATTTAACAATTATATAAGAGGTTAATGTACATTCTACTAAGGAAAATTACTAGGTAAGGGGTTTTCATCTCACTTCTTATTCGGGTGAGATTCCTGGAATATTACCACTATTTCTTTTTGTTTGGTGTACAAACTGCCCATTATTTTATTCATTGTGTAATATAAATTAATTTATTTATATTTGAATCCTCATTTTATGATCCTTATATCACTGGGTGTATGTTTCATAGGTTACCAAATTGTAATGGTAATTTCGAATTTCAATTTCCACTCATTGGGTATTACGCAAACATCATTGATTATTTTACTCCAATATTATTTGGGAAATTATGATTTATTTACCTATGTAGTAATTAAACTCCACTTTATGTGGGTATACTTATTATACACCAAATTAGACCATTGATAAATTCTCAAGTCATCTATATGAACTTGATCAGAATAGTCTTAACTCAATTTCCATTCATTGAGTTAAACCTCAAAGTCATTGGTGTTGTTTTTTCAAGAATAAATGTGTGTGTACTCTGATTTATTTTCACTGCATATCCAATAACATTTACTGTATTTATATTTCTCACACATAATTATGTCATTGATTTTTCCTTCCTAAGGATTCAATCTTTATAATGTATTTCATCTCAGTTTAGATTCCATTTAGACTTCTTTGTTTTTATGCGCCAATTCACTTTTATATGGTGTATATACTATACTTTGACATAGTATATCATGAATGCATTTATTCTCATGATATTATAAGTATTTTATTACCTCAATTATTTGTATTCAAGAATCTCTCATTTGGTTAAGAACTCTAACTAAAATATGATTTTAAATGCTTTAAAGATTTATTCTTCTAAATTCATCTGATTAATGACCATGTATTATAAATTGTTTTAAGGATTCATTTATATTGACATGAATGTTTTAAAACTAAATTTCCTTTTAAAAGTTTAAATGTGTTATGTTACACTTTGATTCAAAAATCTATTTTAAATGGCTTCTTAATAAATTGTGAGACTTTTTAATGTTTTCAAGAAAAAGGGGATATATCTTTGAAATAGTTTTACTAATTATTTTCATCTATGTCAATGTCCATAATTATTCATGATTGTGGTTGATATGTTTTAATACAATCTTCCATATTTTATTGAATGAGTTATGTTTGACTGTGGATGTACTATTTTTATAACATTCATGGTTTTTTGTAAAAATATTGACATTTTGTATACTGGTTTTAATAAAAATGATTATATTATGTCTCAAAATTTTCTTATGGGGAATGAATTGGATGTAGTACGTGATAGGGGGAGCCCGCTAGAGCTCTTCGATCCATCGGTAGGTCTCTTGAGACAAACAAGTGTCTTGGCACAAGGCCATGACAATATTTAATTTGTAGTCTTGGCACGAGGCCTTAACTATTTGGTTATGATGTCTAGAATTATCCATTCAATTGTTATGAAATTAGATATTGATATTACATGTGATTATTTTACATGTAGAATATTTTTGTGAATATGTAAATGGAATTATTTGATTTATCATTTAAATACTATGATGAAGTTTAATTTTTAAAATATTGTGTTTTAGTCTTATACATTCCCTTCAATGATTATGCTTATTTATGAAGGTTTCTTCCATATTTTTATCCTTACTGAGAGTCTGATCTCGCCCCTTTTTTATGATTTACTTTTCTTAGGATGTGATGAAGTTTATTATGATTGACCTACAGGGATAGGCTATGGGATATGAGTATTTTCAAAGGATACAAAATGTTATTGTTCATTTATTTCACTATATAATGATAAACTTATGTATTAATCTAGTACATCCAATGTTACTAAACTGATCATTCTTTCGAGACATGATCCCTTGTGATCATGACAATTTTATTTTATAATGCACTGACTCTCGGTTACTTGGGTCAGAGCGTTATAGTTGAAATCAGAGGAAGTTTAGTACAAACCATGGAAACTATATTTAGTAAGACTCTAAATTAAGAACATTACCCTAAGAAAGACTTCGAAGATTAGTACATAAGAACATCCAAACAAATGGTAGTGTAAATATTCTATGGATTTTCCATGAAAATAAATCGTTGTTTGGATACAAACAGGTAGAGGTGGCTATGGCTCAGATGTAGCTACGTGTGATAACTACAAAAAATGAGTTTTAGGCTTAACCCAGGGTATTTCCGGTATATTAAAACCATCCATGATTCAGTCTTGGTATTTCCAATCCTGAGAGATATGATTAGGGTAATTTACGTTTTCCTTAAAGATCGATTTGAATGATTTTAATATAAGATCAGAATAAATAGACTTTATTAATCCTATGGTGTTTTATATTGAAAATAATGTGTCATGATATTCCCAAAATGATTTTATGACTATTGTGACTCATACTATGCTTTCTAGTTTTATTCAATGGCTGGAATCCAAGGAATACATTGTAGCATTGAACATGATGTACAGTGTAATGGCCCAGGGTTTTGGGGTCCATTACATTATGAAAATATAAGTTGGGTTTTCTGGTCTGGGAAATCTCGGTGAAGTTTGGCCTAACGGTGGGCCTACCAGTAGGCCTACCAGTAGCTCAGTCTACCGGTAGCCGCATCCTACTGGTAGCTCTGTCTACCGGTAGCTCGGTGTACTGGTAGCAGCAGCTACCTGTAGCTCTATCTAACTGTAGCTCGGTCTACCAGTAGCTACATCCTATCGGTAGCTCAGTCTACCAGTAGCTCGTCCACCGGTCGCTGCAGCCTACCGAAAGCTGTCAGACACCGGTAGGTCCCGGCTACTGATGGCTGTCAGCCACCGGTAGCTCTCAGCTATTGGTGGCTATCGCCTACCCCCATGGGGACTTTCCAGTAGCGCTCCGTTTTGCTCGAATTGGGTTTTAAACCCTTTATTCTTAGTTTTAAAGCCCATTAATGCCCATAAATGTTTTAATTAAATATTTAATGAATTAACCTGAGTTCATTGGTTTAAACTGCAGGGACCCACTAATGACGTGTGGGGTGTCTCAACCGTGTGGTCAACCCATGACCTCCGCTCCTTACATGGTTTCAAGTTCTTTTTCTCTATATCTAAACAGCCCGGGGCGTGCTGTATCTCACCCTTTATAACCTAAAGGTTTCTCGCTAGGTTTCATTTCACAATCACCCTTTCTTTTCTCGATAGGTTTCTCGCTATTCGATCATGCAAACCGCATTGCTATCCGTGAAGTTCTGCGCCTGGCCTCAGCGTCGATTGTTGATCAACATGTAAGGAATTTCTCCTTCGTCTCTCCCCTTTTTTGTATCATGCGGGGTGGGTATTCTTTTGATTCTGTAGAATTTGATGAACCAAACCTAAATAAAGATAATTAACGGATTCTATAAAGAATGAAGGGGGGGATATGATTGATGACATTGCTCTATTTTATTATCTTCTTTTCTGAATTTTGCGGGCTTCCGTCTACTGAAAATCATGGTCGTTGGTGGTCTTTCTCTGTGCACTAATGAACCCCTGGTGATGTTTTAAAAGTCTTGTTTGTAGTTGTGAACTCCTGATGAGAAAAGGAAACTGGTTAATAATGTATATCCGGCTAAATAATTTGAGGCACCAGGATCAATCCTTTTGTGATAACATCGGTTAAAGCACACGGAAATTGAAATCATGGAGTGTGTTAAATCTTATAAATCAGAAAATAACTGCATAGGCCTTCTTAGTGGTGGTGGTTTGGTTGTTTTTCCTTCACGGGCTGTTTTCTAGGTGATGTGGGTGGGGATGCGATCCCCCATTGTTATGGATTCAGTGGTTGTGAATTTTAAGACCGTGTGGTTACCTTGTTTATATCATGAATTGGGGTGGGATCCTCTGTTGTTAAGAATCCTTTTGGCTCCTTGATATTGGACATAGGGCTGTAACTTGTGGTTTTCATTGGTTGTTGTGGTTTTACGAGAGAACCAGGTCTAGATGTTGTATTTGATGCTTGAATGTTTTCTTTCCTGGACTCGTGCTTATGCTTACTAGTTTCCCAAGTAGGTGCATTACTTTTTTAAACATCATTACTGAATATGAAAACAAATGGGACAAATGGGTTTTGTTGGCGAGAGTTGTGACTCGGACTTGAGTGTTGTTTGTGTTCTATAGGCGGGCTGAATAAAAACCTAAACTTGGGAGAGTGATTGTTACCTATATATATACATTTAGTTTTTGTGTTTCTTATTCACGCCCCACCCAAGATGAGAACTTAGTGCTGAACACCCCCATTTCATGGGGGAGGGTGTTTTTTTCCAACACTTCTATTAGTGTATGGTTATTAGCTCCTTTATTCTCCCTTTCCTGGATAGCCCAAGTATCATCGGGCAGGATGTGATGGCCTGAGGTCCATTATTATCCCAAGAACCTTCGGGCGGGGTGGTGTGGTGGTTATGGCCCAGGTCTGTGCGGGCAAGTAGTTTCCCAAGTATCTTCGGGATGAGGCCCAGGTGTCTTCGGGTGTGGTAGTGGATCTTCTAGCCCAGGTGTCTTCGGGTATGGCGGTGGTTGTTCTGGCCTAGGCGTTTGCAGGCATGGTTACGTGTGACAGTTGGGGCCGAGGTGTGTGCGGGTGGGGTTTGGCAGTGGGATTGTGTGTAGTTATGGCCCAGGTGTGTGCGGGTGGGGTGTGGTAGTGGGACTGCGGTGAGAATGGCGGGATTGGTTTGATGCGTAGGATGTCTTCAATAACCAGTTGGAATGTGGCGCGGGGTACCCAACATGGATGTGCTCTTATTATATATATTACTTGACTTGCGTTATTTGGGGAGTGTTCCTTGGTGAGGCTTGGGTGGATAGTTTACCTTGTTAGGTGTTTGGTTTATTCTTTTTATCACGGGACTTTAGTACGTTCCCCCTCTTGTGTACGATAGTTTTTGGTTTCCCCTACTGAGTATACATGTATGCTCACCCTACATATATAAAACTTCATTAAGGTTTCCATGAGGACTTTGGGGATCGCACGGGACCATACTAGCTCGGACATTTAGGGAAGTTGCATAAGCTTTTTTTTTCTTTGGTAATTTACCCTTGTAGTCACATTGTAACATGTATCTTTTACTTTTGAACATGCATGTGGGAATGGTTTACTTATGGCTTTACTTTTCTTTCAGTTTTGGTGTTGTTGTGGGATTCACTATCTTATCTATGAATCCTATTAAAAGAAAAAGGGTAATACATTCCATTTAGTGTGTGATTCTATACCCCTGGTGCTATTAGCCACCCCAGGACCTATTGAAGGCGGGTTTCGGGGGTCATTATCTCTCCTTCAGCTTAAAAAAAGAAGGGCCTAGCAATCTTCTGACCCTTCCCTCCTTTTGGTGAAGGTGGGTCGTGACAGAATGGTGTCAGAGGAGGGTTGAGAGATAGGATGGAGTCTGGAGTTAGGAACAGTGAGGATTCCATGGGATGGTAGGGCAACAGTGTTGGGTGACCTAGGTGCGTGAATTAGGCCAGGGAAGACCGGCTAGGACACGAGATTTTAGGGCACCCCGTGATCTGATGTAAGGACTATGGACCTAGCGAATGACCAAGTGAGGACACACTGATTGCAGGGTAGAGACCCTAGTAAAGGTACATGCATCATAATGACTTGTGTCCTCATGTTTCGGGGGTGTCCTGGGAATTAAGAATAAATAAAAAGTTTAATATGTTTTAAGAACAATATTCCGCACTACTCGAGCTTAGATACTCCTTGTTTACCTTGAATCCATGGCACTTGGAAGGTGACCACGTTTGGTGTGGGAGATCGAGGCCTAGGACTACCTTGTTCGATCGGCAGAAAGCTGATCGAGAGGAGGAGGACGACCAGTGGTAGAAGACACTTCATGCCTTCCAGCGACAGACCCTCGAGAAGTATGAGGTCAACACCTCTGATATGAAGACGGAGGGCTGGCTAGAGGAGCTAGTGATAGACTTCAGCTTGATCTGGGCTCTGATTGAGTACTGGGTTTCTCTGGTCGTCATCCAGATGGGGGGAGCAGTGTGTCAGTGGTGGACACTTTACCTGGGGGAGAGGAGAGAGGCTGAGGTGGCATGGGCTGATTTCGAGAGGGAATTCCGGGTGGAATTCCTCTATTCGATGATGAAGGCAAAAAAGAGATAGGATCTACTATCCATCCATAAGGGGAGTATGTTAGTGATGGATCTAGGAATAAAGTTCAAGGACCTCCTACATTTTTCTCTGGACCTCTTTCCCGAAGAGGAGTCTCGGGAAAGACGATTAGATGAGGCGCTCTGACCCTCCCTCCAGTATGATGTTACACCCTTTACCCTGCCGACGTACTTGGAGGTCCAGAAGAAGGACTAAGTGGTGGAGAGGATGCACTCTCTAGGAGGTGTGTCATGATAGGGGATCTAGCTTTGACCATCGAAGGGGAAGGCCTTCGGCACCAGGCCTCCAGCGTCAGGACCCTCCAGGTTCTGACCAGCATGGAGCAGGCTGCAGCAGTTCCAGTTCTGGTCCCCTAGTCCTCGCCCTTTTCCTTCAGGCCTGAGACCGTGGTGATTCGTCTATGGGAGCCATGGACAACTCCAAAGTCAGTGCCCGGACTGGGTACAGTATGATGGTGGCGGACAGCCCCAACACCCACCCCAACAGCAGCTTCCAGCTAGACCTTTCCAGCTGTAGCAGCAAGGACAGTGTGCTCCCACTCCTCTGAGGCTAGACGTAGGAGGAGGAGGACGACCTCAGGGCACTCCTCAAGGACCTCAACTGGGGCATGTTCGGGGAGGTGGCCGACAGCTGAGGGGTAGAGGAGCTGGGCATGGATAGTTACACGCCGTGGAGGCAGCAGTTCTAGCAAGGTCGAAGGTTGTTCGAGGTACGATCATTTTGTTCAGTTCCCTTGCTTTTTCCTTGTTCGATACCGGAGCTTCACACTCTTTTGTTGCACCCCTGTCTAGCCCATGCCTTGGGTCTAGATGCCGAGAGACTTCCAGTGCCCCTAGTTCTGAGTCCACCAGTCGGAGGTCAGAACGACTTTTTATTTGTTTGTCGATGATTCAGACCGATGATAGGGCCACATCAGTCGGTTAGGGATATACTTATGCTACAGATACAGCCATATGATGTCATCCTAGGCATCGACTAGCTATTCTCTGTGTGTGCCGTCATCGACTACTTCCGAGGAATTGTTGTGTTCTCAGACATGGGCATCCGGCGTGTTAACTTCACCGGCGAGCAGAGCAGCAAGAAGGGCAGCAGGCGAGAGGAACCCCTCCTCTCCTTGTTAGCTAAGATGTTAGTAGAGTCAGTAGATGTTGAAATGGTGGAGGTGCCAGAGATCGTCCGTGAGTTTATGGTTGTCTTTCCTGATGAGGTGACAACTCTACGCCCTCGACAAGATATAGAGTTTGGGATATACTTTCATTCTGGTGCTCGTCCGATCTCGATGGCTCCTTACCGAATGGAACCTTCAGAGCTACGGGAGTTGTGGATTCATATTGACGATCTGATGAAGACAGCTTATGTTTGACCGAGTATGTCATCATGGGGTGCTCCAGTCTTTTTCTCAAAGAAGGCAGATGGTGGTATCAGGTTGTCCAAAGACTACAGGGGGTTAAATCAGGTGATGATTAAGAATCGCTACCCTCTTCTGAGGATAGACGATATTTTCGACCGACTAAAATGGGCAGGGTGGTTCTTGATGATCGACCTCCAGTCTGGGTATCACTAGCTGAGAGTGATAGAGGGAGAAATCCCGAAGATGACCTTCAGGTGCAGATATGGACACATTGACTTCATAGTCATTCCCTTCGGTGTTACGAACACCCCGGCAGTGTTCATGGGGCTTATGAACTCCATCTTCTGGGAGTACCTAGATAGGTTCATGGTTGTGTTCATCAATGACATACTAATCTATTCGAGATCAGAGGAGGACCATGTGGAGCACCTGAGGACGGTTTTGGAGGTCCTCCGACAGCATCAACTCTATAGGAAGTTGTCAAAATGAAAATTCGGGACATGAAAAGTGCACTTCCTCGAGCATGTGGTGTCCGAGCAGGGGGTAGAGGTGGACCCATCAAAGGTTGAGGCAGTTGTTTCTTGAGCAGCACCCAAGAATGTGGCAGAGGTCCGTAGTTTCCTCAAGCTAGTGGGTTACTATCGGAGTTTCGTACCCAACTTCTCCCAAGTTGCAGCCCCTTGGACGACCCTGACCAAGAAAGACCAGGTTTTTGTATGGAGTGAGCAGTGCGAGTCAGCCTTCAGCAATCTGAAGGAGAAGTTGGTTAGTTTCCCAGTGCTGAGATTACCAGAAGAAGGGGCGGTGTATGACGTGTTCTGTGATGCTTCAGGACAAGGTCTGGGATGTGTGTTGATGCAACGACAAGGGGTGATCTCTTATTGGTCTAGGAAGCTATGCCCTCATGAGCGTATTTATGCCACCCATGACATGGAGATTGCAGCGGTCGTTTTTTCAATGAAGTTGTGTCGGCACTACCTCATCGTAGAACGCTTTTTTTTCTTCACCGATCACAAAAGTATGAGGTATATCTTCTCCCAGTGGGACCTAAACTTGAGACAGCGAAGGTGGATGCAGTTCCTCTAGGATTACGACTTTGAGGATTCCTACACTTCAGGGAAGGGGAATGTAATGGCTGATGCCTTGAGCATGAGGTTGCAGAACGATGCGGTCTGAGAATCGACAGATGCCTGGAAGGAAATGGAGGATTTGGATGCCTTACACCTGGAAGCAAGGATGGATAGTAGTAGAGGTTTCCTGTATTAGATGACAGTGTAGTCTTCTCTGTTTTAGCAAGTGGAGGTGTCTCAGTGGGGAGACCCAGAGTGCGAAGTGATGCATGACCGATTTGACCAGAGGAATGCTCCGGAAGGGTGGATGGAGGATGGTCAGAACTGGATTCTTTTCCAGGGAAGGTTGTTTTTTCCAGAAGTGATGTGTGACATGTTTCTCAGTGAGTTCCACAACTCACCCCTAGCGGTACACCCAGAAGTTTCCAAGATGTACCAGGGACTGAAGAGACAGTTTTGGTGGCCCGGAGTGAAGCGAGCAGTGGCGGAGGTTGTGGCCAAGTGATTAGTGAGTAAGCAACTGAAGGTTGAACACCGAGTTCTAGGCAGCCTACTGCAGTCTCTAGATGTACCTGAGTGGAAGTGGGACGAAATCTCTATAGATTTTGTCACGGTACTACCCAAGGTCCAAGGGGGATACGACGCCATCTGGGTGGTAGTGGACCGGTTGACAAAATCGGCTCACTTTCTGGTGATCAAGGAGTCGAGTGCAGTGGATGATTTGGAACGAAAGTATGTGGATAAGGTGGTGCGTTTGCATGGTGTTCTGAGGTCTATAGTCTCGGATAGGGATGCATGGTTTACCTCGCGAGTCTGGAGAGGATTGCAGCATGCTTTTGGCACCCAGCTGCGCCTTTGCACTACTTTCCATCCCCAGACAGATGGACAGACAGAGCGCACCATCCAGAACATGGAGGATATGATACAGGCATGTGTTCTGGACACAGGAGGATCATGGGTGTGACACTTTCCTCTAGTAGAGTTCGCCTACAATAATAGAAATCACTCTACCATTGGTATGGACCCGTTTGAAGCCTTGTATGGGAGGCCATGCCGCTCACCTGTGTGTTGGACCGAAGTCGGAGAGGCGGGAATCCTTGGCTAGGAGGTGGTTCAGAGCACGACAGAGAAGGTTCAGCTCATATGGGAAAGGATGAATGCGGCCCAGGACCGATAGAAGTCGTATGCTGATACAAGGAGGAGGCCCTTGGATTTTGAAGTTGGAGGCCACGTGTTCTTGAAGGTCTCCCCTCGGCGTGGAAAACAGAGGTTCGGCAAGGGGAGTAAGCTTTCTCCCAGGTTCATCGGACCCTTCAAAGTGTTGCGGCGGGTCAGCGAAGTGGCTTATCAGCTAGAGCTACCACCGACACTACTGAGGATACATGATGTATTCCATGTGTCCCAGCTTCTTCGTTACCTGCATGACGATTCACACGTCCTTGATTAGGGAGAGGTATACATCGAGGATGACGTGACTTTTTTGGAAAGACCAGTGATGATCGAGGATTGTGAGGAGAAGGTCTCTGTGGGCGAACCATCCCCTTGGTTCGTGTGTTATGGAGACATGGTGGGCTTGAGGAGAGTACATGAGAGAGGGAAGCACAGATGCGTGCCCAGTACAAAGATTTGTTTTGAGTTTTGTGATATTCTGTTTGTTATACCTGTTGTGGTAAGAACATTTTGTTTTGATTGGTTATGAATTACTATTTTTCTATCCTCTGAATGTGTGTGAAAGGTACTGGCTATGGGGAGGGGAGGACCTGACCCCTAATAAAGACGCATTAAGGTGGATGCGATTAAACCTGTGTGGGTGAGTCAGTGTCGCCAAAAGCGGATATTATCTTGACATGGGGAAGGAGACTCCCCAACCCACATGTCTGGGCAGTTTGACATGGTATGTTTCTTGGTCCTTGACAGAAAGGTTTTCTTAGTTAACACGAGGTCCACTCCTGAGAGGTATCTTTTGAGGTGGTAGTTCAGACTCTATCTTTCATTCTGGGTTGTTTTGATTCTCGGTGACGAGAATAGTTTAATAGGTATCTGATGTAATGGCCTGGGGTTTTTGGGTCCATTACATTGTGAAAATCTAAGTTGGGTTTTCTAGTCTCGGATCTGTGGGCCTACTGGATTCCTTAGCCTACCGGTAGCAGGCCTACCGGTAGCAGGCCTACCGGTAGCAGGCCTACCGGTAGCAGGCCTACCGGTAGCTCGGTCTACCGGTAGCCGCAGCTTACCGGTAGCTCTATCTACCGGTAGCTAGGTGTACTAGTAGCTACAGCTACTGGTAGCTCTATCTACTGGTAGCTCGGTCCACCGGTCTCTATATCCTACCGGTAGCTCGGTCTACCGGTGGCTGCAGCCCACCGGAAGCTCGGCTACTGGTGGCTCTCACCTACCCCCACAGGGTCTTTCTAGTAGTGATCCTTTTTTGAACGAATTGGGTTTTAAACACATTAAGCTTGTTTTAAAGCCCGTTAACACCCATAAATGTTTTAATTAAATATTTAATGAATTAACCTGAGTTTGTTGGCTTAAACC
Source organism: Viscum album (assembly GCA_963277665.1). Classification (NCBI taxonomy): domain Eukaryota; kingdom Viridiplantae; phylum Streptophyta; class Magnoliopsida; order Santalales; family Viscaceae; genus Viscum; species Viscum album. The sequence goes on from OY728140.1 coordinate 2,128,087,025, forward strand.
GCGGGGAACCACTAATGACGTGTGGGGTGTCTCAACTGCGTGGTCAACCCATGACCCCCTCTCCTTACGGGGTTTCTATTTCTTTTTCTCCATATCTAAACGGCCCAGGGAATGCTATATCTCACCATTTATAACCTAAAGGTTTCTCTCTAGGTTTCTTTTCTTGATCACCCTTTCATTTCTTGCTAGGTTTCTCGCTTTTAGTTTAGGAGATCCGCATCGCTATCCGTGAAGTTCCGCGCCCGACCTTAGTGTCGATCATTGATCAACAAGTAGGGAATTTCTCATTCGTCTCTCCCCTTTTTTGTATCATGCGGGGTGGGAATGCTTTTGATTCTGTAGAATTGGATGAACCAAACCTAAATAAAGATAATGAACGGATTCTATAAAGAATGAAGGGGGGGCTATGATTGATGACACTGCTCTGTTTTATGATCTTATTTTCTGAATTTTGCGGGCTTCCGTCTACTGAAAATCATGGCCGTTGGTGGTCTTTATATGTGAACTAATGAACCCCTGGTGATGTTTTAAATGGTTTTTTTGTAGTTGTGTACTCCTGCTATGAAAAGGAAACTGGTTAATCACATATATCCGGCTAAATAAATTGAGGCACCAGGATCAATCCTTCTGTGATAACCCCAGTTAAAGAACACAGAACTTGAAATCATGGAGTGTGTTAAATCTTATAAATCTGAAAATATAGGCATGGGCCTACTTAGTGGTGGTGGTTTGGTTTTTTTTTCCTTCACGAGCCATTTTCTGGGTGATGTGGGTGGGGATGGGATCCCCTGTTGTTATGGATTCAATGGTTGTGAATTTTAAGACCGGGTGGTTACCATGATTATATCACGATTTGGGGTGGGATACTTTGTTGTTGAGAAACCTTTTGGCTCCAGGATATTGGACATGGGGCTGTAACATGGGGTTTTCTTTGGTTTTTGTGGTTTTACGAGAGAAACGGGTGTGGATTTTGTAGTTGATTCTTGAATGTTTTATTTCTTGGACTCATGATTATTCTTACTAGTTTCCCAAGTAGTTGTAGTACCTTTTTAAACATCATTACTGAACATGAAAACAAATGGGACAAATGGGTTTTGTTGGCGAGAGTTGTGACTCGAACATGAGTGATGTTTGTGTTCTTTAGGCTGGCTGAAGAAAAACCTATACTTGGGAGAGTTCTTGTTACCTATATATATACTTGTAGTTTTTGTGTTTCTTATTTCAGCCCCACCCAAGTAGAGCACTTAGTGCTGAACACCCCCATTTCATGGGGGAGGGTGTTTTTTTCCCAACACTTCTATTAGTGGCTGGTTACTAGCTCCGTTCTGCTCCCTTTCCCGAATAGCCCAAGTATCTTCGGGCAGGCTGTGATGGCCTGAGGTCCATTATTAGACCATGAACCTTTGTGCGGGGTATTGTGGTGGTTATGGCCCAGGTGTGTGCAGGCATTTAGTTTCCCAAGTATCTTCGGGATGAATCCCAGGTGTCTTCGGGGGTGGTAGTGGATCTTCTAGCCCAGATGTCTTCAGACGTGGCGGTGGTTGTTCTGGCCCACGAGTTTGCAGGTGTGGTTACGTGTGACAATTGTGGCACAGTTGTGTGCAGGTGGGGTTTGGCAGTGGGACTGTGTGCGGTTATGGCCCATGTGTGTGCGGACAGGGTGTGGCAGTGGGACTACGGTGAGAATGGCGGGATTTGTTCGATGCGTAGGATGTCTTCAATAACCAGTGGGAAAGTGGTGCGGGGTACCCAACATCTATGTGATCTTATTATATATATTACTTGAATTGCGTTATTTGGGGAGTGTGCGTTGGTGAGGCTTGGATGGATAGTTTACCTTGTTAGGTGTTCGGTTTACTCTTTTTCTCACGGGACTTTAGTACGTTCCACCTCTTGTGCACGAGTGTCTTTGGTTTTCCCTACTGAGTATACTTGTATGATCATCCTATGTATATAAAACTGCTTTTAGGTTTCTAGGAGGACTTCGGGGATCGTGTGGGACCATACTAGCTCGGACCTTTGGGGCAGTTGTAGTCGCTGTTTTCTTTCTTTGGTAGTTTAACCTTGTAGTCACATTGTAACATGTATCTTTTACTTTTGAACATACATGTGGGAACAGTTTACTTTTGGCTTTAATTTTCTTTCAGTTTTGGTGTTTTTGTGGGATTCACTATCTTATCTCCCAATCCTATTAAAATAAAAAGGGTTATGCCTTCAATTTAGTGTGTGATTTTATACCCTTGGTGCTAGTCGCCACCCTGGGACCTATTGAAGGCGGGTTTCGGGGGTCATTATCTCTCCTTCAACTTAAAGAAGGAAGGGCTTGGCAATCTACTAACCCTTCCCTCCTTTTGGTGAAGGTGGGTTGTGACATTCATGGTGGGAACTATGGTGGAAATGAGAAATTAAATTAAATTCTTATAAGAGTAAAATATATAGTGTTCATGCCAAATAAATTATCCATAAATATGATAAAAAATATATACGGTAACCAACTCTGAAACTAAAAAATGAAGATAAACAAAGAGAATCATAATATCTCCAGCAGAGGAGACTATGGATAAATGAAAGCACATTTTCCATCATGTAGGAATTGTTGAAGGAGACACCCAGAAAAGTGTCTCAATAAAACAAATAAATATTTTTTTTGTGGAAAAGGACATAAAGTAAATAATTGTTGAGAGAACATGATGAGTACAATGGAAGAAAATATAAATTATCATAGTAATCCATTTATAGTCATTTTCTGTAAATTTAGGGGACGTGATCATTATCGAGTCAATGTCATATTATTTAGGATAACCTCTATGTCAAGGAAGAATTTATGTGGAAATAAAGGGATGCATTAATATTTAGAAGTATTAATGTTATTTATCGATTCTATTACTTTGGATGTCTTTTCTCTTGTATGTGTTACCCTACAGTATGTTATGTGAGAATTCTATTTGAGAAGGAATTGTATATATTTTTTCAATAATATTATAATCAACTACATGGGTTTACATGTTCCTTGAATTTTGAGTCAATGGGAGGTTATTAGATTTGGGGAAGAAAATGAAAGTTTTGTGATAACATTTATGGTTAAAATATGTTATGGTTATTTTTGTGAAATTTATCTCAATTTTTGGGATGTTATAAAATTATATAGTTTTTGAAAAAAGTCAACACGAAGACCGTATGAGAACCCGTCCAGTTGGACAAAACTGAGTGAATAAAACCCACAAACAAAGTGCGACAGAGATTTATTACCTACCAATGGACTACATGAAGTCCCTTGTTATAATGACTAATTATTTGTAGTTATATTTTTTTATGGATCAATAATATGTTGATTTTTAGCAATATATTATTTATCATTATATAGGAATATTATATGTTGATTAAGTGATAAATGTTATTTTGGAAGGTGTTTTCTATTTTAAAAAGACTATATAACTATGAAACATATAATAATATGGGATTTCATTTGAGGAATAGTGGTGGATTATTATTTTTTTATAATGTAGTTTTTTTTGTGGACTTATAGAGATTTAGGTTATTTATGAAAAATTATTAAACTATCCTAGAAAATATTTTTTTAGATAAATTACTTTTTAGTATGTGACTTTATGAGTAGTCGATGTTATTTGGATATAAATGCTATGATTTATCACCAAATAAATTGTGATCAAATCCATATTAGAATTGGGATTCAATTATAGTTTGGATTATATTGAAAAGTTTAAAGGACAATTGTTTTTTTGAATGGTCTTTTCTGAACATTGGGTATTGTTTGTTTAATTTTAGAGATTAAGAATATTTTTTCATTCTATAAAAGATTACCCTTTTTGGGGATAATCTTATCTTGTACTAAAATTTTGGTTTTGGTTAATGTCTAATGAAAAGGGAATATATAGTTCATCTTATTTGGATTATTAGATTCTATTGATGTTGATTCTAGCACTTTAGGTTTGACAAAGTCATCTTGAATACTTATCTTTTGGAGTAAAAGATGTGTTTATGGAAGAAATTAGTTTACAGTTGGAACCCTACTTGTCATGAATTCTTTTTTTTATTATATGAATAAAATAATTATTAATATTTAGGGAAAAGAACATAAAACCAAAAATATGTTATCTTAGTACCTTTTGTTTTTTTGAACTGATGATTTTATTAATCGTCATAGATTTATATCTTTGAGACCCCCAATTTTCCATTCACATGTTTGTGATTGATGACCACAATCATTACCTATAAAATTTATGTTATTCCTCCAATTATAATTTACCTCATTTTTCTCTTATTTGAAATCCTAAATTGTAGTTGACTTTTTCATTTCCCTTTCCTTATTATTTAGACTAAAATTTATTTACCATATTTTTTATATGGGATTTCCACAGAGGTAATTTCTATTTTTTAACCACATATTTTAAAAGAAGCATTTCAAATTATGAGGAATGAATTTATTGAACGTGGGAAGAATGTAACACCCCAATCATCCACGATACATTTCTCTTTGAATAATATGATAGTGCGGGAAGTACGCAACATCATGTTCAAGCAAACCACGACTTATAAAACTAGCCATTTATAAATAATTTATCAATTGTAATAACCACATTTGGAATTTTATATATATCCCATATAATTTTAACATTCATCTTTTGTGATTCTAAGATATTATATAAGGGAAAATTCAATTTATCAGATAAAATAAGTATTTTTAAAAAATTCATTTTTTCACCTTATAATAGCGATCCCTTTCTAAATAAAATATTTGACGATTTTATATATTCAATTTGAAAAAATGAAACTAATTATTTTGAATTTGGACATAAAAATATTGTACTAATAAATTTCATGTATTTTCTGATAACATTCATATTTTTATGAATTGTGAAATATAATAAATTTTAATTGAAAAAAATATTTTTAATGAAATAAATTATAGTGTATAATTATTAATTTGAGAGGTTTTAAAGTAAAATTAGATTATATTTTTATCACTATATATAATTTAAGTCATTGTATGTAATTTAAGATTCCTATTGGATATAAACACAGGTCAATGTTTTGATAGATTTTACTTCGTAAAAATACTTTTTGGTTTTGATAATGGGAATTAATATTAAATATATTAATGAAAATTCAATGTTTTGGATTTGGTAAAATTGAAATAATTTTTGGATGTAGAATATCAAAATTATCTTAGGTTGAATCTTTGGTATTTTTCTGAAATCTTTCAATTTTTCATTAAAAGTAAAAAACACTACATTATTGTTTGGATCTGACATTTTATTTAATTATTTAATTATTTAATTTAAATTTATTTTATGTCAATAATTGATACATGATACCTATAATAGTTCAATGTAATTCATTGGAGACATTTTATAATAATATTATATGTATAAAATTTTATTGAACTTTTTAATGTCTTTTACCTGTCTTCTAGGCACATTTGAAAATTTTCATAAAATGTAATTTTACCATTTCTGTGAATTTAATTTAAAAATCCATGAGAAAAAATCGACATCAGTAAGTAATATGTTTGTTCAATAGGATGACAATAATATTTGGTGAATAGTATCTTTTGAATTTTATTTTACAAGGTTAATAGAAAATATGTTAATTAATGCTAAAAATTATATTATAATTACCCAAACTCATGTCTTTTTTTATTGGATAAGATTATTTCTAAAAAAAATGAACATTATGAAAAAAATATAATCTTATTGGATCCACTTGTGTTAGATTAGGACATTTATTATTATTTTAATTAAATAATATTTAAAAGTGTTAAATTCAAATTTTAATAACCAAAACATTTTTAATATAAGGTTATACATAAAATATATTCGACTATAAATAATAATTAGAAAGATAAAACGATTCGCTAAATAATTTCATTTTATTAATAATTTTTAGACATTATCTAATTATATTTATTTAAGACATGATGGTTATGTCATAATTATCTTATTAATTAATGATTAAAATAATTGATATTATATATATCCAAATAAATGTAAAATGAAACTTTTGATAAATTCCACTAATATTATAGGTTAATATTAAAATTTATGGGTTTTTAAATAATGTTGGTGCTATGTGATCATATTTTTTATAAATTTCACAATAACAAAATACCAAATAGTGTCAAAATTGACATTAATCGGTATTTAAAACAAATTCTATAATATAAATAATATAATATTGCTAGAAATATAAGGTTCTAAAAAAGGACATACATATGGTTTTATATATCAATAATAAACCACTTGGGATTATATTGGATTTTTATATTATGTTTATTAACCATTTACTATAATAATACATGAATACATGGAAAAAGTTAAACTATTTAACTTAGAGTTAAATCTAAAAGATAAGGATAATATGGTGCCTGAAACTTGTCTATGTTCTATTTGATGATAATATATTGACCTATCCCCACCTTATCTTCTAAATAAAATCATTTGGAGCCATTATAAAAAGAAAATAATTTTTTAATAAAATAATATTTCATAATTTTCCAAAAGCAACCCCCACCTCTCTTATAAAAGGGTACTTACCCTTATCGTAATTTCACACCACAAACCCATTTGGCTCAGCCAAACCCTACCCAAATATCATCCCATATACCCAAAATTCATCCTTTATGCCTTACATTGATTATAATTCCAACCTATGTATCCATTTTGATCAAATCAAAATGAAGCACTCGAAGAAGTGGTAATGATTTAATAACCTCATTCATAGTTCTTTTATACTTCCACTTCATCATTCATTGTTGTTTCCATACAAAAAATAATAACTCCAGTACCTTATACATATATTTATGTTATTATAAATATGGTTCAACAATATTCATTTTTCTATCCATCCTATGAATAAAAAAGTCACCATACATGTGTATGTACGGCTTACCGTCACCATGTTGTGGTGTAGTTTGTTATTCAACACTTCAGTATTTGGATGGTTATAATAATGAGTATAATTTATTTAAATAATAAATATAACATGTTAATTATTATTTATACATGATATACCATCCAATTACACAATATTTCACAATCAATGGAACGATATTGTCACTCGTGCTCACGTACGTATTACCGTCTCGATGAACGCGGTGTGATTCATTCCACATCATAAACATTCATGAATAATTATAATTTTAGGATTAAAAATAATGTATAATATCCTATTATTATTATATATTTTAATAAAATACATCCTATCAATAAAAAACATGACTTATGTAGGAAAACATATAAATAAAACGAATCAGTTAACATCCAAAACAGTCATACTACTGAAATATTATAAACAAAGAAATATTAAAAGATCATATATTATATCATATTTAGGTTTTTGGTTCTTTTATAATTTCATAACAATGAATTAACTATTATACCCGAGGTTAATATACCCCCTAATAAGGAAAATTACAAGGTATGGAGTTTTCATATCACTTCTTATTCGCGTGAGATTCATGCTATATTGCCACTATTTCTATTTTTGTGGTTTATATAGTACCCATGATTGTAATCATTTTTTAACATAAATTAATTTATAGGTAATTAAAAATTCAATTTATGATCCTTCTTTCATGGTTTTTATATTTCTTAATTTAACAAATGGGTAAGGGAATTTTTAATTTCAATTTCCACTCATTGGGTTTAGTGAAAACATCATTGATTATTTTACTCAATGATTATGTGTGAAATAACTATTTATTTACATTATAGTAATTTAAAATACTCTTATTCTGGATATACATTTGATACAAATCATCACTATGTTGATAAATTTTCCATTCATCGATATGATCTTGATAAGAGTAATCTTAACTCAATTTCCATTCATTGATTTAAACATCAAAGTCTTAGGTGTTTTTTACCAGAATATGTGTGAATGTCCTCTGATTTATTTACACTAAATATCCAATAATATTTAGTGTATATATATTTGTGACAAATAATTAGGTCATTGAAGTATCCTTAACCTAAGGATACAGTATTTAGAAATGATTTTATCTCCATTTAAATTCCATTAATATTTCATTATTATTATACGAAAATTCACTTTTATATGGTGTATAAACTATACTACGATATAGTATATCATGAATCCTAATATTCTCATGATGTTATAATGTTTTTATTAGCTCAATTATTTGTATTCAAGTGTGTATCATTTTTTTAGGAACTCAAACTAAAATATCATTTAAACTTTTTTAATGATTTATTCTTCCAAATCATTCTCATTAATGTCCATGTTTATAAAATAGTTCTGAGTATTTATTTATATGTACATGAATTTTTTAAAATAAAAATTCATTTTAATAATTTCAAAGTAGTATGGGACACTTTAATTAAAATATCTATTTTAAATGTATTATTTATGAATTGTGAGACTTTTAAATATTTTAATCAAAAGGGGATATTTCTCTCAAATAGTTTTACTGATTATATTCAATTATGTCAATATCTTTAATTATTCTAGACTGAGGTTTATTTATTATAATAAAATCTTCCATATTGTATTGAATGAGTTGTGTTTGACTGTGGATGTTCAATGTTTATACCATTCATGGCTTGTGGTTAAAATATTGACATTTTGTATACTAATTTTAATATAAATGTTTAGCTTATGTTTTATCCTTTTCATATGACGAATGCATTGGACTTAGTATGTTGCGTGTGGAGCCCTTTATATCCCCTCGATGCATCTGTAGGTCTCATGAGACAAACTAGTATCTTGGAATAAGGCCTTGATGAAATTTAAATGTTATTATTGGCACGATGCCTTGACTATATGGTTATAATGTCTAGAATTATGCATTACATCATTATGAAATTATCTATTTTTCTTACATTTGATTATTAGAGTGTTAGAATATCTATTTGAAAATTGAAATGGCATTATTTAATTTATCATTTCCATATTATGCTGAAGTTTAATTTTAAAAGGCTTGGTTTTTTTTTCTTATCATATCCTACAATATTTATTTTTATTTATCAATGTTAACACTATATTAATATCCTTCCCTAGAATCTGAGCTCACACCTTTCTTATGTTTTATTATTCCTAGGATGTGAATAATTATATTATGAATGGCCTGTAGGGATAGTCTATGGGATATGAGTGTGTTCAAAGGAGACACAATGTTGTTGTTGTTTTATTTCACAATGTAATATAAAACTTATGTATGTATTGAAATATTCCAAGGCTATAAAACATATCGATATTTTGGGACTTGATCCCTTGTGATCAGGCCTATGTTGTTTAATATTTCTCTAACTCTACGTACCTATAGTTGTGGCGTTACATCGGGCTTCAATGCAATGGTCTATATTCTCCTACAATCAGTATTTTGGCTCAACTCATTTCCCAAACAGAGAATTGTCAAATTTCGTGCCTTCAATCAACTCAGAAGAAAACAACTATATCAACTGAATAAAACCATATAACAACAGGAAACACCCAAATAACTTTCAATCATCCATAGTTGTAGTCATAACAAATCTGCTAGTTCATCCCAATGCTAGATATATAATTTCTGAATATCGATCTATTAAAAAATGGTGAAACAATGTAACATCCTTGGTAAATAAAGAATAAGAAATATTCATATTTATTAATAGTTCTTATTTTAATATTAATTTTAATTTGAAAGTGATTCTATGTTCGATATCATACCCGATACGCAACAACAAGTTTATTTGAAATCTTAAGTTGCACACAATGTTGGGTCATACTGAAAAATAATAACATAATATTATTTTAAATGGTTTTCAACGCCTAGAAATTTTAATGGAGGTAATGAATATAACATACTACAATATTATTATATATTTTTTAATTTTTTTACAATTATCCAATAAATGGTAGAGGCTTAAAATGTGAATGAATCTAATTTTAAACATACATACTCTAATATTCTTTAAAAGGTGTATTTAACACATTTTCATGGTGAACCTTCATTAAATCTAGTTCACGTCACATTTATATGTTCTATTTGTCAAAATAAATTTCATCATTAGAATAGGGACATCAAAATTTACTTTGGGTAAATTTTTGGTATTTTTCTGATAAAAATCTTTTTAAATGAATTGTGAAAAATAATATATTTTAATTCAAAACTTCCTTTTAATCAAATTTATTTATTTGGTTAGATTATCATTTTAAATGGGTTTAATTTTTAATTTGATTATATATTTACCATTTAGTCCAATTTTGGTCATTGGAAGTAATTTCATATTGAAATTGGATATTAACAAGTTTCAATCTTTTGATAATTATTATTTCATAAAAACACATTTTTTTTGTCTTGAAAACGGGAATTAATTTTAAATTAAATTATGAAACTTATATGGTAATAATTTTGTGACATAGACCTAATTTTTTAATTTATAAAAACATATATAGATTAGTCAGGATTTTTGGTATTATTCCAGAAAGCTTCAATTATTTATGAATAGTGAAAACACTGAGTATTAGTTAAAAATCATACTTTAACATTTAAATGATATTTTACCAATTTTTTGAATTAAATTTCAAATAATAGACATATATGGTTGTTATTGGTAAGTAAAATGTGGTTTAATAAGATTAAAATAATTTTGGTTGAATAGTAATTTTTTACTTTTATTTACTGTGGCTATAGGTAATAGGGTAATTCAAGTTAAGATCAATATTAATATAATATAAAACTACCTTAACACATGTCCTAAAATTATTTTATGAGTAAATTCTGAAAAAAACAATCCATGGGTGAGACTTTTGTTCTTTGAATGCCACTTTGGTACAATAATGATATTAATAAATTTTTTTAATGTAAAAATAAAGGTATCATAAACATATATCATTTTGCTAAATAAATTTTACTATGGAGTTATATAAGATATCTCTTAAACTATAAATATTAATTATAAATATAAAAATATTTCCTATATTATAGTATTTTTTTATAATTTTTAGAAGTGAAATAAATATAAATTTTAATGACACAATAATGATGCAGTGTTTACCCTTTTTATGAATGATTTAAATAATTATGATTATAAAAATTATTACAATATCCAAAACCTGTCCAATTATTATTTAATGATTTTATTTTGAACATGAGTCATTTTATCTTCATCATTAAAGTGTTTTTGGAACTTTAGACACCGAAAATCATTATATAATAAAATGTTATTTTCAATCCTTACTAAAGAGCCCCTTATAAAAAGCCATCACTTCAAACCCATTCGTTACACCTCTCAAGACACTTGCCTCATCCAACCTATAGCCAAATAATCTATCAGGATCCCTCTATTAAACCTAGAAGCCTTATCTTAGGAGGAAGTCATATTAAGAAATCCTTTTGGTTCAAACCGAAGGGAGTTACCTGATTTAAAGGTAAAGTATTCTCTTATGTTAAATTATTTTATTTTAACTCTCCAACACCCTAAACTATTTTTATTAATTTATTTTATAACAAAACCAGTATTAGAAATATACTAGGTTGTTTTAATGTGATTAATTCGGACTACACTTACACACACCTCCATCTAATGGGTAAAGAACGCACTATTTCTGTGGATAGTGAAATACTGACTCACAAACGATGATTGTTCAAATATCTTAATCCGCCTCTCATGATGGCCATTACAATGGAAATGTAATTATATATGAAATATATTATTTTTATGTTTTTTATGCTTCAATATTTTTTTATAGCATAACTTTATGGTTTCCATAATGGGAAAAAGTGATAATTTCATTCGAGGAAGTGCCGACTACCACCCCATCAAAGTGATATGACTCGTTGATTCCATTCATGGAATGTTTAAATGAAAGAATTAATGTAATTTTGTATGATATTATACTATAATTATAATATAACTATTTTTCATTAATATTTCATTCTATTAAAATATGAAATAAAAATTAAACTACCATGCATGCTTACGTACGACTTACCGTCTCCATGAACGGTGCATTTCATTTCTTATTTACAAATGTTACATACTATTATAAATAAATATATATAATAGATATATATGATATATATGATATCTAAATCATTAATATCATTATGTAGATAATTTACTTTTGACCACATGAATAACATGTAATTATAAGAAGTTCATGTTTGATTGATGTACCAAATAGTGACAGAACAACCATTATTAACACAAATGATTAAATAAAAAATATAAAATGGTATTATGTGATATAAAAGGAAAAATAATCTCGAAAAATGTTCTTATACTAGTATAAAATAACATTAGTTTGTTATTTAGGAGATTAAAGAACAAACGGGTCAAGTGGACACGAGGTAAGGGACTTCATCTCAATCTCCTTTCACTGAGGCATATTTTGATTTTTAAAATACTTTATAATATACAATGTATAAAATCTTTTTAATTTTAATATCATCAAAGGGTAGATTTTTTCTATGAAACCGTTTTACTAAACGACAAAGGGAATGTTTTTAACGATTGTTGTGACATTGACCTCTCCGCCGTCGTAATAATTATTTGCTATCCTGTATAATCCACAATTTTTTTGATCAAAAAGGAAACCCATTATTCTGTTATTGGGTGTTTTGGTATCAAAAATGATTTTTTAAATGGATTTATTATTTCAATATCATGAAATAATTTCTTGTTTTTGAAAATGGAATGTTTTTAGTAAAAAGTTTATATTAGCAATATTTTATATGTTATGATTTTTGGTACTTGGACATTTGATGTGTGGTTAAGTGAAAAACCAAATGCCGGGTTGGGCCTTGATAAACCCAGATAGGTTGTTATATTATAACCTCCAATGCATTGGATATAGAAGTTGGTCATATGGCTATTCTATTTATTAATATGTGTGGAAGTCGACCATATGTTTATTCAATTTAAGTACGTTTATGTCCCATGTTACCTATATATGTTATGTGTTCTTTATATGGGTTTTATGGTAATCTATTGGTTACAAATTTGTATGCAATTATATTATATTCAGTGAACAGTATTTACTACATTAAAAATGTGATAATTATTACATATGATAAGGTATTCACCGATTACTTGTTTTTTTGATAATCTTATAGATTTGTTTCTTTGTGTATTTATTATTGAGCTTTTTACGGTCATCCCCTATTTTTGAAATTTTTATCACAGGACATAAAGTGGAATAGGTTCAATGATGGGATCATGGAAAAGTCATGCTATCTAAATGATGGAACGATAAATGACTCTCTTTTTTCATAGAGTTTTTATCTTATGAAAAAATGGATACTCAGTAGAAGTGTCTACATGTAATATTCAATTTGTTATGTATATGTTATGACCTAATTCTTTAAATCACTAAAACATAAAATATCCACTATGTGAATTATTAACATAATTTAAAATTATGTAATTTTTAAGGATGGGTCCTTATAGTTTGTATCATTGGTCGGTTTAGATAAAATTAAAAGTTGGAATTTTTTTAAATTAATATCCAAAAATTAATGTATGGTAAAATTGAAATTACATAACTTTTACAGATTACCTTGTTTTTTCGCCTAAGATATCTATGTGTTCAGAATGGTTTTCCGTAGAAAAAATACAGTATCTATGTTGGGACGGCATTGAGGGGAAGACAACTTTTCAAATTAGCAACCATAGATGGTCAGAATTAAAACTGAATAATTTTTTTACAGTGATGGAACTGTTTACTCATGCTATAAATGGTGGTGGTATCCATGAATGAGATCAGCCTGATCCACCAAAGAGGAACATGTTAGTAGTTGATCATTTCAATGTGAAACATCCCTCATAATTTAGAGAATCATATGACCCGATGCTAGCTGAAGGGTGGATTAATGTACTGGAGAATATATTTGATGACATGGGTTGTTCAGAACATCAAAAGGTTAGTCTCATTGTTTACCATTTTTATGGTTAATATGATCAGTGGTGGTAAATGGGAAAAATTATCATATATATTGAGGAGATTGATGCTGTTGATTAGGATGAATTGATAGTTATGTTTCTTGTGAAATATTTTACTAATGTGGTTCCTATTAGGATGGAAAAAAATTCCTATAATTGAGGTAGGATGATGACTCAGTGGCTACTTATGAAGAAAAATTCACTCGACTTGCAAGATATGCACCAAATTTCATCTGTGATATTTATAGTAAGATAAATTGATTTTACTCAGGACTGAAGCCATTATATTGAAGAGAATTAGCCTCTCGTGAATTCAAATGTTAGGAAAAACTTATCAGATGTGATGAGAATGTAGAAATGGAGTTTTCTGATGATCATGTCTTCCAAGAGAGTATACAAAAGAATAGGTCCAGTTGGTAGTCCAAGGAAAATAATTCATCAAATAATCCTAGAAGTAAGAAAATTAAATATACATCTTCTAATAAGTGTATTTAAATTTATCCTGGAGAATGTTCATCAATGCATGGAAATTACTTTTGATGTGGTAAGTATGATCATATTTCTCATAATTGTATGGAAAATGATCATGAAAGCTATGAAAATCCAACAGTAAGATTCATTAAGTGGAATGAAGTGGGTCATTATAAAAATGATTTTCCAATGAAGAACTCAACTGACGTAAAATATACATACTACAAGAATATAGGGGTGGTTAAATTCTTTACAACTACTTCAGAAGATGTTGGGCCATCAAATAAAGTAGTATCAGATACATTGTTTGATTTCCCAAATTATGCCAATGTGTTGTCTGATTCAGGGTCAACACATTTTTTAATTTCTTCTATGTTTTCTAATAAATTGGGAATTTAAACTAAAGATATGAATACTGAAATTATGGTAAAAACACCAGGAGGAAATGTTTATACAAAAAGAAAATAGAATAATATTTCTATCCTTTTGTGTGGAAAGAATCTACATGCAAACCGTAGAGTATTACCTCTAGTATAGTTTGGTGTTATGTTAGATATGGATTAGCTTTCTGTTTATCAGGCAATGATTGACTGCAGATCTAAAAAGGATTCTTTTTAGAATGAATTTATGTTTGAGTACAGGAATGAACCATTAATTTTGTTAACATATCTAGAATATAAAAACAATAAAAATATGGAAATGAATGTAACCTTTCACATTTTTTTGAAAAACAAATAAACTATTTAGATTAATTATGTGCATTGGTAAATTAGTACCTTGATGTTTTTCTTAATGATTTTATAGGTATTATAATATATCAGGATGTTGAATTTATTATGAACTTAGTTTATAATGCTAATCCAATTTCAAAACCCCCTTATCGAATGACACAAATTGATCTTTTAGTGATAAAAACGAATTGCATGAGTTATTTGAAAAAGGTTCCATTTGACCTAGAATATCACTATGTGGTTCTAATGTCTTCTTTTTTAAAAATAAATATGGTTAAATTAGACATTTCATTGATTATAGATCGTCGAATAACATCACCGTTAAGAACAAGTATCCTTTACCTCATATCTATGATTTGTTTGATCAGCTACAGGGAGATCATTATTTTTTGAATAATGAGATGAGGTTGGGGTACAACCAGTTGAAAGTAAAGAATGTAGACATTTCTAAGACAAAATTTCATACTAGATAAATACAATATGAATTTTTAGTTATGAATTTTGGTTTAACCAATACACCTATTGTATTTATGTATCATATGAATAGAATTTTACCTAATTTGATGGATAATATTGATGTAGTGTTCATTGAGGATATTTTGGTTTATTCTAAATGTAAAGAGGAACATAAAAGTCAATTTAGGGTTGTATTTAATACCTTAAAAGAAAATAAACTGTATGGGTAATTCAGAAAGTGTGTGTCTTTGTTACAACAAATTTCATTCCTTGGTCACATTGTTTCAAAAAATGGCATAACTGTTGATCCTACTAAAAAAAGTTGTTGAATAACTTCCAAGACTTGCCAATATCATAGAGATTCGTATTTTTATTGGTTTAGTAGATTAATACAGGATGTTTGTTGAGAAATTTTCACTGTTATCTAGTCCAATGACTAAGGTAATTTGAAAATATGTTATGTTCATCCGGAAAAAAGAATGTGATGTTTGTTTTTAGGAATTTGAAAGAAGATTTGTGAATACTCTAGTTTTTTAACTGCCTTCCAGAGATGGTGAATTTGTTATCTACCATGATTCTTAGTTGATATTAATTGGATGTGTCGTTATGCCGAATGATCATGTAATTTCTAATGCTTCAAGTCAGTTTAAACCCTCTTGAGTTAAATTACCCTACCCATTATTTGGAAGTAGTTGTTGTTGACTTTTTTCATTAAAAATTTGGAGGCATCCTTTTTATGGAGTAAAATTGAAATATATACTCACCAAATTTTTATTGATATATATATAGACTCATGAAGAATTAATCATGAGATAGGAGAGATGGCTAGAAATAATCAAGGATTATAATTGCATTATCCATTACCATTCAAGAAAGTGAAATAAAGTGGATGATTCTTTGAGTCGAAAATGTAATGCAACATTAACCATGATTTTTTTGGAATGAGATCCTTTGGTTTTTGATTTGATGAACTTTTTAATTGATGTTGTTGGTGAAAGAAATTGTTTTGTTTTGTTTTAGGTTTCAGTGAAATAATCACCATTAGATAGAATAAAGCAAGTTCATAAAGAAGACAGTGATTTACAGAAAAAAGTTTAATTGGTTCAGAAAGGAATGTTGCCGGAATTTTAGATTGATAATGATTTTATTTTGAGATTTGGATAGAGATTATGTGTTCCTTATGATTCGCAGTTGAATAAATAGTTATTATGTGATGCTCATAATTTTATGTTTTCAGTTCATCCTGGAAGTAATATGATGTACAAAGATCATTGGGAGTATTACTAGTGGGATGGAATAAAAATTGATATTGCTAACTTTACTGTGAAGTGTTTGAATTGTCAATATGTTAAAGAATAGAGGAAGATAATGAAATGGATGCTTTAGACTTTACTAGTGTTTTAGTGGAAGTTGGAAAATATATCCATGGACTTCATTGTTGGATTTCTGACGACATCATGAGGAAAAAATTCAATCTAGATTATTGTTGATAGATTGACTAAATTTCTTCATTTCCTTATTATTTGATATACTTTGCCTCATGATCAATTTTCTCAGTGGTATGTTAAAGATATTTTCATGTTACATTGAGTTCCCCTCTCCAGTGTATCTGATCATGATCCCAGGTTCACTTATATCTTTTGGAAAGGCCTTCAAATGTTGTTGGCTACTAAAATAAAATTTAGTACAATATTTCATCCTCAATCAAATGGGTTTTCAGAACTGAAAATTCAGACCTTAGATGATATGTTACATGATTTCTCAATGGATCACCAGGTAATTTGTGACCAACATATTTCTTTGGTTGAATTTTCTTATAATAACAGTTTTCATTCCAGTATACATATGGATCTGTTTGAGGAATTATATTGAAAGTGTTGTCAAACTCCATCTTTTTGGGATGATGTAGGTGAAAAGAATCTTATGAGTCCATAATTAGTAGAAGAGATGGCATAAAATATCAGTTGATTTAGAAGAACATGTGATCCGCTCAGAGTACGCAGAAAAGTTATGGGGATAATCAGAGGAAGGATCTTTCTTTCGAGGAAGGTGATCAGGTCTTTCTCAAAGTTTCTCCATGAAAAAGTGTGATGTGTTTTGGTAATAAGGCAATGTTGTGTCTGAGGTCTATTGGACCTTATAAAATCCTAGATAAATTTGGATCAGTTGGATTCATAGTGTATTTTCCTCCTTGTTTTTTCTAGGTACACAATTTGTTTCAGGTTTCAATGTTGAGAAAGTATATTCCATATCTGACTCATGTTTTGAGACCAGAAATAGTTCAATTGGAAAATAATATTTCTTATAAGGAACAACCAGTCCTAATTCATTACCGAAGAGAGAATGTATTGCATAATAAAGTAATTAATCTGGTAAAGGTTTTGTGAAGAAACCATATGGTTGAAGAGGCAAAATAGAAATATAAAAATTTTATGAGGGATAAGTACGAAAAATTATATGATAAGTGAATAAAAATTGTGGGGAAGAAACTCTTAAAAGGGGGAAGGATGAAATAGTCGAGGTAAATAATGAATAATTCATTTTAATATTTATGAATATTTTTTAAAAAAATTTAATTTAATTTAAAAGGGATAATATGTTTGATAGAGGACTCGATACGCAACAAAGAATTTCATTGAAATCATACGTAGCACACAATTTGGGTAATACTGAAAAATAATAATATAATATTATTTTAAATGCTAGTTAACGACTAGTTGTTTTATTGGTAGGATTTAATTTAACAAACTACAATATTATTATACATGTTTTTTAAATGTTTTTACCTTTATCAAATAAAATTTAGAGGTTTAAAATTTGAATGAATCTAATTTTATGCATAAATAGACTAATATAATTTAAAAGGATGATGAACATCTTTTTAATGTAATTCCCTCATGAAATATAGTTTTTTTCACTTTAATATGTTATATTTGACAGAATAAAACTATTCTTTTAGAACCGGGACATAAAAATTTACATTTGGTAATGTTTTGATATATTTCTAATAAAATTCCTTTTCTAATGAACAATGAAATATATTGTATTTTAATTCAAAACATCATTTTAATATAATGTATTAATAGGGATATATTATTTTTCTAATTGGTTAGAAAGTGTAATTATATTATATTTTTACCATTTAATCCAATATTGGTCATTGGAAGTAATTTTACTTTGAAATAGGAAAAAATGAGTGTCAATCTTTTTATAGTTATTATTTCATTAAAACACCCTTTTTGTTTTGACAATGGAAATTAATATTAAATTAATTAATGAAACATCTATGTATTTAATTTTATAAAAAGAAATCATTTTTGAAATCTGAATATCAAATATTTATTAGGCATAATTTTTGATAATTTTCTAAATACCTTCATATTTGGATAAATAGTAAAAACACTTGGTATTATTTAAAAAGATGATTGTATTCATTTAAATGATCTTTTACTTCTTATCTTAACTAAATTTTGAAACTCCAACCTACATGGTTGTTATTAGTATGTAATATGTAGTTCAATAAGATAAAAATAATATTTTGTGAATAATAACATTTGTCTTTTATTTACCGTAGTTAAAGCTAAATTTGGTAATTCAAGGTAAAACAATATAATAATAATATAAAATTACCTTAACACTTGTCATAACCATAATGGATGTGTAATTTCTGACCAAGAAAATTCTTTTTAGTGGCTTTTGGATTTGTAATTCCACTTGGATAAGATAATGATATAAATAAATTTTTATTTAAATTAAAAATAAAAATATCATAATCATATATTATTTTGCGTATGAAAATATAATGTGGTGTTATATAAGTAATCTATTTGGTAGTAAAAATATATAATAAATTTAAAAATATTTTATACTTGATGGTATTTTTTACTTTTAGACATCAAATAGGTAGAATATTTAATGACACAATAATGATGTATTGTTTTCCTCATTAATGGTTCATTTAAATAAATATGATTGATAAAATTAAAAAAATATCCCATAACCTTTCAGATTCATATTGGATGATTTTTTAGAATATTTTTCATCTTATTGTTGACATTCATGAGTTATAGACCTTTATAGACCTAAAATCATTATATAATTAAATAATATTTTCAAACCTTTTTAAAAAGCGCCTCCTCACCCTTAAAAAATCCATCACATATAACAAATTACCCACACCTCTCAAGCCCCATTGCATCATCAATACACTATCAAAATAAGCTCACAATATCCCTCTCTTCCACCTAGATGCCTTACCTTATGTATAAGGAACATTAAGTAATCCTTTTGGTTCAAACCAAATGGAGTTACCCGATTTAAAGGTAACATATTCTTTTATGTTATTTTCTTTTATATTACTTCTCCAACCACCTAAATTATTTTTATTCCTTTCTTTTATAAAAAAAACCAGTATCATAAATATAATAGGTTGCTGTTATGTGAATCATTATAACTACACATACCCACACCTTCATCTTATGGGTAATGATCTTACTATTTTTGTGAACAATGAACTACTGCCTCCTGAAATGATGATTGTTCAAATATTTCAAACGGTCTCTCTTGGTCTACATTATGATGGAACTGTATTTATATATGATATATTTTATGTTTATTTTTTCTTTATGTTTCATTATTTTTACATTATAACATACCATTAGGGTTTCTATAAGGGGTAAAAGCGATAATTTCATTTGAGGAAGTGTTGGCTACCGCCCTCTCAAAGTGATATAACTCATTCATTCCCTATGTGGAATGCATAAATGATGGTGTTACTGAAATTATATATTATATTATACTATAATTAAAATATAACTCTGTATCATTAATTTTTCATACCATTAAAATAAGAAATATAAATAAAAGTAGCGTTCATGGGTACGTACAACATACTGTCTCCATAAACAATGCATTTCATTTCTTATCTCCAAATGATATGTATTATTGTAGATACATATACATACTGTATATATATGATTTATATGATCTAAAAACCACGAATATCATTATGGAGATAATGGAATTTTGACCACATTAATAACATGTAATTATAAGATGTTCATTTCTGACTCAAGTAGAAAATATCGACAAAACGACCATTATTAACATAAATGATAACATAATGTTTATAACATTGTAATAAGTGATATAAAAGGAATAATAAACTGGAATAAGGTTTTTATGAAATCATAAATTAAATTTAGTTTATTTTTCAAGAGATTAAAGAACGAACGGGTCAAGTCAAACACGTGGTACGAGTCATCGTCTCGATCTCCTCTCATTGAGGCATATTTTGATTTATACATGACTTTATTTTATATGGTATATAAACTCATTTGACTATTCATTTCATTCAATGGGAGTCTATTTTCCCTATGAAATCATTTTATTAAATGAAAAAGGAATTTTTGTTAACATTTTCAATGAAAATGACCTCTTCTCCTTTGTAATCGATATTTAGATTCCTCTATAATCTTCAACATTTTTTAATGAAGAAGAAATACCTTATACTATTTTTTGGGGTTTTGGTACTGAACATTGTTTTTGAAATTGATTTATTATTTCAATATAAATAAATTATTTCTTGTGATTGAAAATTATATGTTATTAGTCAAATGTTTATATTTTCAATATTTTATATGTTATGATTTTTCATACTTGGACATTTGACAGGTGGTTATGTGAAAACCAAATGAGGGGTGGTGCCAAGATAAATCGGGATGGGTGGTTAAATGATAACCTCTAATGCATTGGGTACTAAAGTCGATCAAATGGCTATTCCATTTAGTGATAATTATAGAAGTCGACCGAATGGTTATTCTATTTAAGTACATTTATGTCTAATGTTTCCAATATATGTTATGTGTTATTTACATGGGTTTTATGGTAATATTTTAGTTAAAATGGGTAATAAATGATATATTATTTAGTGATATGTATTTACTGCTTCATAGAGGTGAAAATTTTTACTTATGATATGGTATTCATAGTTTACTTCTTGTTTTGATAAACTAATAGTTTTCCTTGTTTGTGTATCCCTTACTGAGCTTATTATACTCATCCCATGTTTTTGAAATGTTTTTCATAGGATATATAGTGGAATAGCAACAAGGATGGGATCAAGATAAATTCATGTTGCCTAATACATGGAACTAGAAATGATTATTTTTCCAAAGAGTTTTTATCTTATAAAAAACGTATTCTAAGTAGAAATGTATACATGTAAAATTCAAGTTGTTATGTATATGTTATGACCTAACACTCTAAAAATCTAAACCTAACAAGATCCTCAATGTGAATTATAAACATAATTCATGATTATGTAATGATTAAGGACATGTTCTTAAAAATAATCAAGCTTTTATAATTCACTGGGAACATTTAATATATGGGGAAAGGGATAAAATAAATATAATAGAATAAACTACAAAAAACTCGACATTTGTTCATTATGGACATGATCCATTCTCGTTATAATGATTAACAAGAAAAATTAATTAATAACAATCAACACAAAACATTCCCACAATTTAAACACATCATTCATTAAGGATCAATTAGTGGGGAAACATGTTGATTGGTTGATCTGTATTCATCATTTATTCTAGGAATGAAGAAAAAATAAATTGAAATAAAAATTCCATTCCTGGGAAAGGATAATTTTCCACTAAATTCCTATATTCATTGGTAACCAATTCATCAATGATCCTTTCTTTATGCTTTATCGTCATCCACCGAGAGATTTCTCAAAAGATCCTCTCCGAGGATGCTGGGAATTTTCTAGTGTTATGAGTTAGAACCTAGGTCCCAACACAATTTATAATTTATAAAAGTGAAAGAACATCAGTGCATCACTATAAAACATAAAATGAAATTAAATATTAATTTTATTTTATTCAAATTAATTTCCAAAAGAAATGTTTCATATCAGACCCATATCGGTCGATATTAGGCCTCTCCTAGGGTAATTCCACAACTTTGAACTAAATTATTCCCTAAGATTTATGTTCTAGGAACCCATATAAAAGTTATTCTACTTTTATAGGAAAACTACCTGCCTGTGATCATTAATATTTTAATAGTTTTATTGAAATAATTCTTCTAATAAGATTCCTCAAAATAACTTTCCGTCTCAGTTCTTGGCCTCTAATTAATTCCATATATAATTTAAAAATAACATATATAAAAATACTGGATATTACATTCTCCATAACTTTGGGATTTACTTATCCAAAAATCCAATAAACAAACACTAAACAAAATGATGTGTGTACTATACATGAATATGAGATTCCCACTCGCATGTTCTCACCTAGAGATTCCCATTATACAGACTTTCAAGGACCTAGGGAGTCACATTCCCATATAAGATCATCTCCTGCCGATCCATAGTCTCCACTAGGGACTCATTAATATTCACTCCTTTATTAATGTCCATCTCTCCCCAGTCGATGACATGTGATGTATCATCCACATATCTCTTCTGCTGATAAACCATGATATTTCATGTAATCAATATAACTACGGGGGCAGATCCAATCTATACACCACATTTCGAACTATAAATAGTATCTGAAAAGGGTTGAAAACATCTATGAAAACATAAAACCATGATCAAATTGATGAAATACCTATCCAGGTGAAACTCAAAAGAACACATGGTATCCTTCTTTAAACTAGAAAGGACCCCTTAGTCTCTCACCATAAGATTTATAATGTAAATATTATGTTTTAATCTGCTTCTAGATTATAATCACCTTCTCCATAACAGTTTTCACCAAATTAGGGTCCATTAGAGTTGACTCTCATTAGTCAGTACAGCAATGTGTTGAATCATTTGGTCTATCATAAAAATCCCCGTATGGCGCCATTATAATGTAGGAATGTACGTTGTTATTTTATTTAAAATCACCCATAGATAAGATATCCGCCCAAATATGGGAGAAGACTATCATGAATGTCTGCAACATATCCTATAGGATCTGAATTATCCACTCCATCTGGATGTCTGTATAGGGGTGAAACACCATTCTCAATCATAACAGAGACTTAAATTCATCGTGTGATCCCTTCCACAACAGATATGTAAAATGAGAATCTTGATCTGAAACTATTGTTGATGGGGCTCAATGAATTCAAACTATCTCTTTAATATATAAACATTCTAATTCTATATTTAACTCTTTTACCAGGTTGTTAGGGAGTTGGATGAAACGGTGAGTAAGTAAAAAATCATCTAGATGGAATTGTTTCACCTAGATGTATGGGGTAAACTCATAATTGACTCCATCTATATCACATCTCAGTTCCGTTATGGAACCATAAGGGTTTAATCTAATCCCACTGGTTCCTAGAGCTCAACCTTCACCTGCTGGTATGTAAGGCATCGAGAAACAAACACTACCACTACCTTCTTCCACCTTGTCCTCCAATACTAATTTTATAGGTCTTGGTACATCTTCACAACTCTAGGATGTACCTCCAAATATACCTATAAGACACCCACCAATCCTCCTATTTCAATGAAACTGATACAACTGTGTATTCTCTAAAAATTATGACATTCTCCCACCATTTTAATATTCATCATGTGCATGTCCTATGAACATCTGAGCATGTAGGGTCTTGTCGTTGATATCCCCATGATGTGCCTCCCTGAAAAATTGTAATAGTGGACGGGTTAAAGCCATGTACTTGAGGTAAGTTCCTTTATCTTCATCCACAAAGGATAACTGTAACGAGGCCAACTACTCTGGAACCTCCTTCAACATCTCCAAACAAAACCTCTTCCTAAGAGATTATTCCACCACATTCCCCTTCCATGGAGTATATAAAATATCAAATTCATAGTCCTTGAGGAACTCCATCCATCATCATTGTCACATGTTTAGATCTTTCTAAGAGAATATATATTTGAGACTCTCGCGATCAATATAGATGATAAACCACTCGCTGATCTGGTATTGTCACCCTATATTCAATACGATAACTATAACATCTAAAATAACATTATGTGTCACATAGTTTTTATCAAGTGGTATAAACTAGTGTAAACCATAGGCAATCACAACATTCGTATTCATTAGGACACAATAATTTCTTCTCCTAGATTCATTGTAGACCACTACGTACTCCACACCATCTTCCAGAAATCCATTGATTGGATTTCTCATCAAACTCTTCATAACCTACTTGAAAGTCTACAAAAACTTCTATTTAAATACTAAAATCTTCCCCTTTCGATCCAATGATGTCATAGGTGTTGATATCTTGGAAAAATCGGGTATGAATATCAGATAATATCATGTTATCCCAAGGATGGTCCACTGCTCTATTACTCTCTTTTGTGGATCACATGCTTACACTAATTCCACATTGCCCATGTCTCTAATCACTCAATATTCTAAGATAACATGACATAGAAATTAGACTACCTAAATACAGAACTGGAACATCTAGAGTTTCTTATAATTCTGATAATCTCCAAGTTCATCCAAAACCATCTTTCATTGTCTCGTGTGTTCCTCATCGGACACCGAGTATACAAGTATATCGTTGAGTAACACTTCCATGAACCATTATAAGTAAGGCTGAAATATCTGTTTCATTAGTACCATGAACACTATGATGGTGTTCGTTACACCAAATGGAATCATAATGTACTCATAGTGAATGTAAAAAAATATGAATGTTGTCTTTGGTATATCCACATACCATATAAGAATAGGTGATAACCTAATTGAATCATAACATTATAAAACCATAATTCCCCTATCAACTGATCGAAGAGCTCATCGATACTGTCTAGTGGAATATTTTTTTTCATAGTCACCTTGTTCAAGCACTGGTAGTCTACAGAAAACCTCAATCTCCCCAATGAATTTTTGTAAAACAAAACTGGGGCTACCCAGTTAGAAACATTGGGTATCACAATGTCGTTCCCCTACAATTACTCCAACTATACCCTTATCTCAGAAATCATTGTGGGAGGGATCAAATATTCTCGTGATGATTTCATTGTCATCCTATAGAATATGTTGGTGGCAAAGTCTATCTCTCGATGGAGAGGTAAACTCATAACATCTCTTAAAAATATACCCATGTACTCTGGCACTACGTCTGTGAAAAGTAAACATATAAAATATTCTTCTCTGAGGGTCAGGAAAGCTGAATCCTTAGAAATCATCTAATCCCTCCTATGCATGATTCCACCATGTACTACATAGGTTTTCTTTTCTTGAACAAAGGAAATCCTTGTTCCATCAATTGTGGAGACACCACACCCTTATTAAAAAAGATTCATTTTAGTAATGGAGCCATGAGAATCAATAAATAATTATAATTAAATAATAAGGCCTCAATGCTATATCCAATAGGTTCCAACAAAAACACTATCCTCTATGGGCCATGTCACGATGTCGACATAACTGTGTGATTATCGAGTCTCTTACCCAAGGTGTATCTGTTTCCCTCGGAATCCCGGGATGACCACCTTGATGGGAGGTTCAAACATTCCGATCCGTTTCTAACAGGTTTGTTCATAGAACTGGAAACATCCAGTGATTCCAGATCCATTCGGACCTACTTTCCAAAGGTAGGTGCTCATTAGTTTGTGGACTGATGAGGATTAGGAATTTGCATTGGTCGAGAGGATGGGAGTTCGGACTCATCACACCTTTTTAGGGGAATTATTGTCTACTCCGGGACTCTCTTTTTAGATTTAAGTTATGTTCGTGAATCCTTATTACATTACCAAGTATAAAATGAGCTTTCCTTCATATCTGATAATCAATGATTAAATATTTAAGAAATTTAGAGAATCTTTTGTATGTATTCGAGGTTCTTCATCGATAGAGAATCATCTATATTTGTTAGAGATTCCTGGTCAATGGTACCCTTCGACACATTTATACAGATGTCTCTTGGTCATTATGATGACCATGATGGTTTTAAATCCACTCAGTGAGGCACTTTAAGTTTATTACCATTCAGAAGGACATGGATTATTTTAGAGTTGGTATCGAACTCGTAGACAGGCTACCTACTTATCCTTTGTTTAGAAAAGGAATCATAACCCACGTAGTTCGAGTAAGGGTGTATGATGTTTATGATTGATGGCTCAAAGAAGGATGTCACAATTACTTTTACACTCTAAGATCACGTGAGTCATGCTCGGTGTGAGAAACAAGAGGTATTGGTAAAAATTATACAATTGTTCCATGAAAGATTTAATCATAAGAAATAATGTGGGGCTTATGTATGTATGACTGCCCAGATAAATGAAGGTTGGGATTTAATTTAGGGAAGAAATCCAGGAACATGGTCCATAAAGGTATATGTGCTTCATGGAGATTTTGAATACTCTAACTTGGGGCTTACTCCTGAAAGGAGGCCCAAATTAGAAGAAGACTTATGATTGGGTTTTACTCCTGAAAAGGAATCCAATATCAAAGGTAAATTATGAATGGTTAAGAGAAATTAAGACTGGGGATTATTCTTGAAAAGGAGGCCCGGGTTAAGGGAATTAAGGTTTGGGGCTTACTCCTGAGGAGGATGCCCAAATTAGGGGACTAGGGATTACTCCTAAGGAGGATGCCCATATTTGAGACTGGGGCTTACTCCTGAAAAGGAATCCCAAAAAATTAAGGGACTTGGGGCTTACTCCTAAATAGGATGCCCAAAAATTAAGGGACTTTGGGCTTACTCCTAAATAGGATGCCCATATTAGAGGACTTATGACTGGGGATTATTCCTGAAAAGGAGACCCAGGTTATGGATTCTCTCATCTTAAAGGATGAGGTTGAATGAATGAAATCTCAATCTTTAGTGAAATAAAGAAGTGTAAAGCACTAGGTCTTGAGAGATATTCCATAGAATTCCATTCAGATAAGGAATTCAAATCAAGAAATCATGTCGTAAATGGATTTGAAGAGTGTATTGAAGACTCAATCTTGAATAGGAAAGGTGGAATGGCTTAAGAGGGGTGAAATAGGCAAGAAGGGCACCCAAAAAGGCAGGGGAGTGCAAGTCCTGGTAGGCACGCAGGTACTACGTGGGCGCTCAAGTACTGGTCGCGCAGGTATGCATGTGCGACACATGATGTACTTGTGCGACGGTTAACCAGCAGGGTAATACTTGAGCAACTCTTGATTAAAGCCTTTATAATCCTCTTGAGGTTCTTCCAAAAAAAGGGCATGCATGTTCTATTGAAGGAGTAAGGAGGCGCGCAAGTGTGTCCTTTTTCCCTTAAGGGCTGGCTACTCAGGCGGCAAGTGTTGATGAGTTTCAACACTTAGGCCTTCCTCCCCCTCTTTAGATCTTCCATTCTAAGTAATAAATTACCTTTGAAGTGTTTCGGAAGCTTTGAGAAGAGACTAGGGCGCCGGGAGCTCAAAACTGAGTTTCTGGAAAAAATCCTCCTCAAATGGGGGGCCCACAGGGTTTATTTATAGGAAGGAGAAGACCCCGGGCGGTTACCACTTAGGTCATGCAAGTCACTTGCGCGACCACTAGGCGTCGCGCCATTATACTTGCGCGACCACTAGGCGGCACACAAGTGTACTTGCCCAACCACTAGGTGGCGCGCAAGTGTACTTGCGCGACCATGAGGGAACTTGCGCGACCTATGGGCAATGTTCTCCTTGTTCACCGCTTTATCGATATTTTTATGTTTCTTAAAATGATGAATCACTTTGGACTAAGGTATTTCCATTTTTCAGACGTTAGACTCTGTGACGGAAAGGAACGTCAACAAAATTCCCCCCTCAGAGTTGGATCCGGAGAGAAAAGAGGATTTGACTCTGAGGTGAAAAGGAGAAAAACAAGAAATCTGGCAGTTTAAAGTCATGCATGTCAGACATACAAAGGCTAATGTTTAAGGTCAAAATAGCTTTGACCGAAATGGATTAGAATTGACTCAATTCCTTGAAAATTCATCTGAAAGCATATTACCATACTCAAGTATGAGGGAAAATATGTAAGTTATGACTTAAGAATATTTGAATTTGAGGAATGATATGAAAAAGAGCTAAAAGGAATTAGAAGTAGTAGTTTCCAAGAATGAAGTTACTATTATTTAACGAACCCGTTAGGGGGTTGAATTATGCAAGTCCACCTAAGGGCATTGGCTGCATAGTTAAATAAAATAGTATCTTTTGGATAACAAGCCTGTTATGTAGACTGTTTATGCAAGGCCACCTATGGGCACATAATGAATAGTCAGGAAAAAGAACTCTCAGAAATTTACTTTCCTAGTGCTAAAATCTAGTGAAAGTTTATTGAGATTCAAATCTTCCAAAGTATAGAGTTTGTTGTATGGAAAGAGGTACTTGAATATGGATAAGATATTTCCAAACAAGATTATCGACGAACTGGATGAATATCACTCCTACGAAGGTCTGATCCAAACGTAGGGAAGAATAATATAAACCATAGACTGGAATACTTTCAGATCATGAAAAAGTTTATGGGACAAATATGTTAAGGATGGCTATTTTTTTGTGGATCCCTACATACTGTCATTTAATACAAATAAAGACAAAAGAGGCATTCTTCCCAAGAATGAAGTTACCACTATCCGAAAAACCTGTAAGGGGGTTGAATTATGCAGGGACACCTAAGGGCATTGGATTCATAGTCAAATAATAGTATCTTTTGGATAAAAAGTCTGTTATGTATACTGTTTATGTAAGGCCGCCTATGGGCATGTGCTGCATATTCAGGAAAAAGAACTCTCAGAAGATTGACATTTTTTGTGACTAGAAGTCATGAAAAGGGTTATGAGTATCTAAAAATATTTAAGGTTAGGATTATGACACATAAAGATGGGTATTGTTCAATGTATTCAGAGATACATAGATCAATGCTAACCATAATCGTGTTGTGGCTGGGTCCTGAATTGAAATGTTGGACTTCACTACGTATCCCATAAGGATGAGAATCAAGCCATACGTAGTTCTTAAACTACAGTTTTACATCGTGTGGGATAAAAGGATTAGAGATCTAAGTCTAGGGTCATAGATCTTGGACCATTGTAAGAAATACACAGAGTGTGTTTTCATGGGGACTTTTCAGCCAAGGGACTGAAAATGGAATTTGGGGTTAGGCCCAAATACTTGGGGCTGGATTTGAGGGACACTCGAAAGTTCCTACATATCCCATAAGGATGGGAATCAAGCCCACGTAGTTCTAGAAATACCCTCTGTACAAATTTGGTTCATACATGTGAAGGGTGAAAGGGGACTTCAGTATAATGATGGTTTAACCCAAGATAAAAGGTTTGGGCATTGCCATGTATGCACGTAGTCTTTGAAATGAAACATGATTAAAAAA
This sequence comes from Viscum album, assembly GCA_963277665.1. NCBI lineage: Eukaryota > Viridiplantae > Streptophyta > Magnoliopsida > Santalales > Viscaceae > Viscum > Viscum album. The sequence continues at coordinate 2,128,116,918 of OY728140.1, forward strand.
ACAATGTAAATATTGGTTCCCTCTCATGTGAGGGTATCAAAGAATATTGTAGTTTATTTTCATACTGGAAAAAAGTTTTGTATAGTTTAACATCGTATAACAAGGATGAAAGTGAACCAATGTAAAGATATTGTTCTAGGGGCGGTTTCAAGAATCAACATCGTATGAGATGGAGATGAACCAATGTGAAGATATTGGTTTTGGGATTGAACCTTGGGAGGTTGCCTACATACCCAGCCTGGAAGGCAAGGATCAAAGTTCGCGTAGTTCAATTAAAGAATGAATTAATGATCAAGTTGGTCTTGGGGACAACGACCTAAAAATGATGTTGGGACTTACACATGGTTAGCGGCTCAGAGAGAGTGTTATGGTTGAGGTTTTCTCTAAGATCACGTGAGTCATACTCGGTGTGAGAAACAAGAGGTAACAACAACCTTAACGATTCATAGTTTAATGTCATGTATGACATATAAAGGGACTATACAGTTTAATGTCTTGCAGTTAGGATTATTGGTGCTACACAGTTTAGTGTCATGTAGTTGGGAAAAAATACAGTTTAATGTCATGTAGGACGTATCACAGACTTTCTGTACAGTTTAGCGTCATGTAGTTAGGACGATGGGGACGATACAGTTTAGCGTCATATTGGACGAAAAAAGGGATGATACAGTTTAGCATCATGTTGGATGAAAAAAGGGACGATACAGTTTAACATCATGTTGGACGAAAGTGCGAATAGTTTATGGTCATATGCATCGATCGTGGATGGTGAAGTTTAATGTCATGTCGGATGGTGGCGTAGTTTAAGGTCATACAGGACCTTTGATGATTATGTAGTTTAACGTCTTTCCGGACGTAGGGACTTTTATACAGTTTAGCGTCATGTAGTTAGGACGTCACAGTTTAACGTCTTGCTGGATGTAAGGGACTTTCAAATAGTTTAGGGTCATATTCATGGACCGTTGATGATGCGGTTTATTGTCATACAGGACCTAGTTGCAGTTTAAGGTCATACTGGACCATTTAGGGAACTTTTTCACAATTTAACGTCGTGTGGGACGAAAGTAAAAATAGTTTAAGGTCATATGTACGGACCGTTGTTGTATAGTTTAATGTCATATAGCAATGACGAAAAAAAGTACTTTTCATTTTATACAAAATACTTCTTCAAAAATCTGGCATTGGTTGGAGTAGTGATGAGTTCTCCATCCATTGAGATTAATGAATAAGCTCCATTGGAGTAGACCCTATGTATTGAATAAGGTCCTTCCCATTTTGGCTCAATCATGGGAGGTTTCTTTCCTGGTATCATTGGAGTTCTGAGAACTAATACCAATTCTCCCTGAGTGAATGAATGAAGACGAACTTTTTTGTTAAAAGCCCATGCTATTCGATTCTGATAGACTTCCAAGTGGTGCAAAGTGCACAATCTTTTCTCATCTAACCGTTCCAATTCATTCAATCGCTTTTGAGATTGTTCATCTGTAGATGATTGATTACAAATGGTAACTCTGAGAGAGGGTAGTTGAACTTCAATGGGAAAGACGGCTTCCGTTCCATATACCAATGAATATGGAGGTGACCGAGTTTTAGTGCTAGTGGTAGTCCGATAAGCCCATAAAACATGAAATAGTTTATCAGGCCATGACCTCTTATCTTTATCCACCATCTTTTTCAGTATATTTGACAGAGTCTTGTTAAAGGCTTCTATCTAGTCATTGGCCGCTGCATGATACCGAGATGAATGTTTGGATTTGATGTTGTATTCTTGATACAACTTCTTCACCTCGGATGAACAGAAATTGGTGCCATTTTTCGTCAATATGTTATGAGGGACACCAAATCTGGTAATGATGTTAGATTTTATGAAGCTAACAACGCATTTAGAACTGACTTCCTTGAGAGGTATTTCCTCTTTCCATTTGGAAAAGAAGTCAGTAGCAGTAAGAATGTACTTAAACTGCTTGGTCGTAGCCGAAGGGTAAGGTCCCACCACATCCATTCCCCATGTGGAAAATGGACATGAGTATTTAGTTGTATAAATCAACTCTGGAGTTTGATGAATGAAGTTGGCATGTACTTGGCATGAATGACACTTCTTTGTGAAATCGACACAATCTCGTATCATTGAAGGCCAAAAGTATCCAAGCCTTCGAATCTGGTCAGACAGTCTATGTCCAGACTGGTGGGCACCACAGACTCCTGCATGCACTTCTTTCATAATAGCCATTGTCTCTTCACCATCAATTCATATGAAGAGAACTCCATCAAAACCACGTTTGTAGAGAATTTTCTCTAAGTGATCTGGGCTATCATAAAGAGTAAAATTAACCACACGTCGCCGGATTTGTTCTTTCTCAGCTCTATCAAGTGGAAGTGTTTCATTTTGAAGGTATTCCCTGATAGGTGACATCCATCCTGTAGTATGACCATATAGTTCCGGAATGGGACAAATTTCATTAATTTCCTCTGTTCTGATTTGAACATAAGGTGAAATTGCATGACGGTGGGCAATACTGATGGTTGTCTCGTCCCGATTTGGATCTTCCAGAGCTGTGGCCATATTATCCAATGCATCAGCTTGAGTATTTTGTGATCTTGGGACATAAGAAAATATCGGTTCCAAAGGGAATTCCACCATTAACTCTCTGACGTAATCATACAAAGGGATTAGTTCATCTTTTCTGATGGCATAATCCCCATTGACTTGTTTGATTACCAGGTCTGAATCACCTTTCACCTTTATGTGATTCACTTGTGCCTGAAGTGCTAATTCCAAACCTATGATGAGAGCTTGGTATTCTGCTTCATTATTGGTACCACCTTCCCACAATAAGAAGGAATAAGGTAAAATTTCCTTTTCTGGAGAAATGAGCACAATTCCTAAGCCAACTTTGTTGAATTTAGGATTTTCCATTTTCCTCCCTGTTGGACTTCTGGAAGCACCATCAAAAAACATTTCCCATGCCTGGGGACATTCTTGAATAGAGAAGAATTCCTCATCAGGGAGTTCAATATTTGAAGATGTGTCTTCCAATGGGGGGTGTTCAGCTAGGAAATCATCCAGAGCATTTCCTTTTATCGCCTTTTGAGACACATACTGAATGTCGAATTGCTGAAAAATAATTGCCCACCTTGCCAGACGTCCTGTAAGCATAGGAAGACTTCAGATAAATTTGAGCAGGTTATTGCGAAATACCAATTGGACCTCATGATGTTGTAGGTAGTGTCTCAACTTCTGAACTGCAAAGATTAATGCCAGGTAGCACTTCTCAATACTTGAATATCGGGTTTCTGCTTCAAGCATGGTTCGACTGAGATAGTAGAGACTGCTTTCATTCCCAGCATCATTATTTTGAGCAAGAAAGGCACCCAATGTAACACCCCAGGTAAATAAAGAATATGTCATCTTTATATTTATCCATATTTGTGAATCAAATATTAATATTACTTTAAAGGGGATGCTATGCTCGATGGCGTACCCAACACGCAACAACGAGTTTCTTGGGAATCTTACGTTGCACTCTAATAATAAAATAATATTATTTTAAATGGTAGTTAACATGTAGCCGTTGTATTGGCGGGAATGGACATAAATAACTAAAATATGATTATATATGTTTTTAAATGTTTTTACATTTATCCAATAAAAGATAAAGGCTTAAAATACAGAAGGAATTCAATTTTAGGCGTATATGCCCTAGTTTTCACTAAAGGTTCACTTATTGCCTTTTGATGGAGAACTGTCATTAAATATAGTTTTGATCACTCTTATACATTATTTTGGACCAAATATAACTCTTCTTTAGAATCGGGACATCAAAATTTACTTTGTATAAATTTTTTGTACCTTTCTGATAAAGTTCATTTTTTTAATGAATAGTGTAAAATGTTGTATTTTAATTCAAAACCTCTTTTTAATCTAATTTATTTATATGATTAGATTATCTTTTGAATTGGTTTTAAAGTGAAATTAGAAAATATTTTTACCATTAAATCCAATAGTGGCCATTGGAATTAATTTCACTTTGAAATCGGACTTAAACTAGTGTCAATCTTTTGATACTTATTGTTTCATAAAAACAAGCTATTTGCTCTGACAGCGGGAATTAATTATTAAATTAATTAATGTGACTTATATGTTTTTAATTTTGTAAAACGGACTTCATTTTTGAATTCGGAATATCAAATATAGCTTAGGGTGAAGTTTTGGTATTTTTCTGAAAAACTCCAATTTTTGATGAATAGTGAAACCACTAAGTGGTAATCAAGCAAACTGATTTTCCAGTTAAATGAAAGTTTACCACTAATGTGTATTGAATTTTGAAAATCCGACATACTTGGTTGTCATTATTATGTAAAATGTGGTTCAATGGGATGAAAATAATTTTTTGGTGAATAGTAACTTTTTTTCATTAATCGCGATTAGAGGTAATTAGTGTCATTTAAGGTAAAAATGATATTATAAGAATGTGAAAACACCATGACACTTGTACTACACCTATTGGGTGAGTCATTTCCGACCAAGACAAGCCATGGGAAAACTTGGGGACCCCATGGAGCCACTTTAGTTGGAAAATGACAATAATATATTTTTATTTAATGTTAAAATTAAATTGACACAAACATGAGTTGTTTTACTAAAACAGTTTTTAAGTGGGGTTACACAAGTCCAAATTTTGATTATAAATAGTAATTGGAAAGATAAAAATATTTCATACATCATAGTGATTTTTTTATAATTTTTAGACATTAAATAAAATAAATTATTTATGACATAATAATGATGCAGCGATGACATCATTATTTGACGATTTAAATAAAATGGAAAGATAATGTAAAATAGATGAACTACACATGTCCAAAACTTATTGGATGGGTGTATTTCGAACCCTTATCACCTTATCCACGAATTATATCAATGTGGGACCTTTTAAAACCGAAACAAATTTTCAAATAAAGTAATATTTCTTACTTTCCAAAAGTGCCCCTCCTCTCCTCTTATAAAAGGCCCCCACCTCTACCTCATTTCACACACTCCTCAAGCCTTTAGTTCGGCCAAACCCTGCCCATTTACTCTCTCCACATCCCTCTCCTCATCCTAGAGGATTCCCTTTTGGTATAATCCTTTCAAAGGAAGCCTTTAGGCTCAAATCAAAAGGAGTTACACTTTTAAAGGTAATTCATTCTCTCTTGTTCATTTGTTTTATTTTGCTTCCCCAACCCCCTAAAATCTTTTTATTTATTTCTTTTGTAACAAAACCAGTATATTAAATATACTAGGATGTTGTTATAAGATTTATTCGAGCTACACTCTCACAAAACTACATCAAATGGTTAAAGAACATACGGTTTCCGTGGATGGCGAAATTGTGCCTCCCGAAACGATGATTGTTCAATACTCATTTAACACCTTCAAAGGTGGCCATTATGATGTAACTATTTTTATATATGATATATAATATGTTTATGTTTTACTTATTCTTCTTTATTTTTCATTTGTGTATTACCTTTATGGCTTCCATTATGGCTATACGCGATATCTTCATTTTAGGAAGTGTGGACTACCGCCCCCTCAAAGTGATGTGATTCGTTAATGCCATACGTGGGACGTATAAAGGATGGATTTAATGTTATTATATATGATGTTATACTGGAATTATTATTTAACTCTATATCATTATTATTTCTTTCCATTAAAGTATGAGATAGAAATGAAAGTAGCGTTCATGCGTACGTACGGCTTACCGTCTCCATGAACGGTGCATTTCATTTCTTATCCCCAAATGTAATGTACTATTATAAGTACATATATATAATGGATATATATGATGTATGATACATCTAAATGATTAATATAATTCTGGAATTAAAATATACATACCTCTCATATAGTTTTAATTCCATTAATACGACATAGAAATGAAAGTAGCGTTCATGCGTACGTACGGCTTACTGTCTCCATGAACGGTGCATTTCATTTCTTTCCTCTAAATAATTATGTGATTTTATAAATACATGTATATGCTGGATATATATGATATATATGATATCCAAATCAGGAATGTCATTTTTGGATATGAAGAACCTTTGACCACACGAACAACATGTAATTGTAAGAAGTCCACTTTCGACTTAAGAACCAAATATCGACAAAACAAACATGATTAACTTAAATGATTAAATAATGTTTATAACATGGTAATAAGTGATATAAAAGTAATAATGAAATTGAAAAAGGTTATTAAGGAAGTATAAATTAACTCAAGTTTATTATTCAGGAGATTAAAGAACGATCGAGTCAAGTCGGACCCGAGGTAAGGGATCCTACACCTCTCTTTCTTTTTAAGTACACTCTTTTATGTCATTCCTTTTAAAGCTCATCATTATTGTTATTGGGATGATATTTTATATTAATCTTACTGTAATTTTTATGTTCATGTGATGAGAGACCCTATTCTCTCTCATCAATCCATTTTGGAAGTTTTGAGTGGCGCCGATAGGCTGTCGAATTTTCGTAAGAGATCTAACCTCTCTCTTTCTTTTAAAGTACTCTCCTTTATGTCACTTATTTTAAGATCCTATTTGTTATGTTGGGGGATGTTATTTTATATTACTATTTCTGTAAACATTATTTTTATGTAATGAGAGACCCTATTTCCTCTCATCAATCCATATTCGGAAGTTTTATGTGGTGCCGTTAGGCTGCCGAGTTTTCGTAAGAGATTTTTCATCTCACTTTTATTCCCGTGAGATTTATGCTACATTTGCCACAATTTCCATTGAGTGGTTTATGTACTGCCCACTATTACAATCCTATTGTAATATAATTCCATTTATTGGTATTTACATATTCATTGTATGACACTTCTTCAATGGGGTGTACTTTTCAAAAGTTACCCAAGTCGGTAAGGGAACCTTTCACCCTCCTTTTTTTAAAAGACTTCTTTTGTTGGGTCTTTTAATTTACATATTGTTATGTTGGGATATGTTCTAATATATCCTTATTGATGTAAATTTTATGTCCAAGTGATGAGATACCCTTTTTTTATCTCTCATCAACTCATTTTGATGTGACGCCGTTAGGCTGTCAAGGGAACTTCTTAACCCAATTTCGATTTCTTTGGTTTCAACATGTTGTTATTGAATATGTAATCCTTTGAATATGTGTGAATGACCTTTGATTATTTTACACTTAATATCCACTTATATTTGGTGTATTCATTTGTCACACATAATTATGTAAATTGATTTATCCTTAAACCAAGGATACCGTCTTTGTAAGGGACTTTGTCTCAATCTCCTTTCATTGAGGCATATTTCGTTTTATACACAAATTCCTTTTATATGGTTTATAAACCCCTTTGACTTTTACTTTTATAAAAAAGGAATCTTTTTCTATGAAGCGTTTTACTAAACAACAAAAAGGAATGTTTTTTTAATGTATGCGGTGACAACGACCTTTTCCGCCGCCACGAGTATTATTTGGTCTTTGGCTTCCTCAACAATCCGTTATGTTTTTAAAATGAAATAAATACCATATACTCTTTTATGTATTTTGGTATTGAAAATGGTTTTGAAAAAGGATTCTATTATGTCAATATATTTATGATATATTGTGATTGAAATGTGGAAATTTTATCATTCCTTTATATTGGTTTTATGTTTTATGATTTTATACTGGTACTTGGACATTTTAACGGGTGGTTACGTTATAAACCATATGACGGGTGGTGCCGTGAATACCAGGACGGGTGGTTACGTTATAACCTCCAATGCATTGGGTATGGAAGTCGGCCGTATGGATATTCCATTAAGTATGTATGGAAATTGGCCGTATGGCTATTCCATTAAGTGATATGTGTGGAAGTCGACCGTATGGTTATTCCACTTAGGTATGTTTATGTCCCAAGTTACCTTTATATATGTTATGTGTTCTTTATATGGGTTTTATGGTAATCCTTTGGTTACAAAAAGGTAAGTAATGATACTTTTTTTTCAGTGAAAAGTTTTTACTACTTCATGAAGGTGAAAAGTATTACATTGATAAAGTATTCATGGTTTACTTGTTGTTTTTAAAATCTAACAGTTTTCATTCTTTGTGTATCCCTTACTGAGCTTCTTATGCTCATCCCAAGTTTTTGAAATGTTTTTCACAGGACATAGCGTGGAATAGGGTCAAGGATGGGATCAAGGGAAAGTCATGCTACCTAAAACATGGAACTATACATGTTTCTTTTAAAGAGTTTTTATTTTATGGAAATTTAGTAGAAGCGACTACTTTGTAATCTTTTGAGATGTAATAGTTATGTCCTAATTCTCTAAAACTCTAAACCTGAAAAGATCCTCAATGTGAATTACTCATTTAATTCAATATTAAGTAAGGTTTAAGGCTGGGGCCTTATAGTTGGTATCAAAGGTCGGTTTAGATAACTTTAGAGGTTAGGGTATTCTCTAAGGACAAGTGACATTACCATAATGGTTAGGATTTCAGAAAGAGTCCTAGTTTTAGATAAAGTGAATGAGTAAGTGTATCTTAGTGTTTACCTTCATCATTTGTACATGATGGTTTTGTTGATATACTCACACTGACATTTCTATTTTTAGTGAATGGATTGATCTATCAGGCACCAAAGAGACAACAGGTTTGAAGGAAACTGTGGTGGTTCTCTGATTAAGATACTAGATAAAATGGAGGATTCAATGAGGAAACTCGTGGTTGTTCTAAACCAAATATCAAGGAGTCATGATCAACCACTTCAACCTTGGTGAGTTCTCTAATGCATCATGTACGAGATGGCCAACCCGATGTGGAAATTCAGGTAATAATTATTAAGGTAACCATTAGGGTTTATATGATACTTAATTTTTAGGTAATTATGGGTTACTCTATGATATGATGGAAAATGAAAGGAATGAGATAAACTTGAGGTTAAAATATGTTATGATTATTCTTGAAGATTTTATCTCATTTTGGGGAATGTTTTAAGAATTATATAGTTTTGGAAAAAGGACAACACGTAGACCGTGTGACATCCCGTCGCGTCGGACAAAGCTGCGGGAATCGAACCCACAACCAATGTGCGACTGGTATTTATCGCCTACCACTGGACTACGTGAAGTCCCTGGTTAGTTTGACTGATTCATTCTAGTTATATGATTTTATTAATTAAAAGTAAGTTGATTTTGGGTTATTTATGAAAATGAATAACCTATCATGGAGAATATGTGATTAGGTTAATTACTTTTCAATACGAGACTTTAGGAGCAACTGATGTTGTTTGGAGATAAATGTTATGATTTAACTTGGAAGACTATGTGACTAAATCCTTAAAATGTTTGGGTTTCAATCTTATATTGGTTTACTTTGAGGAATTTTTATGGACAAATTTGTTTATCGGATGGTCCTTGTTGAACTTTGGATTTTGTTGGACAAATTTTGGAGATTAAGAATAGATTTTCTTTTTATAAAGGGTTATCCTTTTCTGGATTATCTGACCTTGTACTAACCTTTTTGGTTTTGGTTATGGTTAAGGTCTAAAGATATGGGAAGTATATAGTTCTCTTTTTTGGATTAGGTGATTCTCTAGAAGTTGATTATAGTACTCTTAATTTGAACAAGTCTTCCTAAATACTCGCCTTTTGGAGAAAATATGAGTTTGTGTAAGGAATCTAATAAAAGTTGAGAGTCAACATGATAAGTGATTATGTTTCCTTATGAATAAATTCCTCAATAAAAAGTAACTTAAAACAAAAATGTTGTCTATTAACTTTTCCTACTGGGGAATCGAATACCGTTTAACCCATCACAAGTTTGTGATTCTCTCATGGTTAACTTTCTCCTAAACATGTTTTCTATCACTCTCCATCAAAACATGACCCTATGTTTTCTCCTCCATGTCCATGTTTTCATACTTGGAATCCTAGTATGGGTTAACTCGGGTGACCTTTGTACTTATCTTTCTTTATTTTAAAGTGATTGTTTTACCGACTCTTGTTCCGATGTGGGACTTTCAAGGATGTTTCCAAGCGCAATTTTAAAATTGTGAGGACACAATTCCCAAAAGGGGGGAAGGATGTAACACCCCAGGTAAATAAAGAATATGTTATCTTTATATTTATCCATATTTGTGAATCAAATATTAATATTACTTTAAAGGGGATGCTATGCTCGATGGCGTACCCAACACGCAACAACGAGTTTCTTGGGAATCTTACGTTGCACTCTAATAATAAAATAATATTATTTTAAATGGTAGTTAACATGTAGCCGTTGTATTGGCAGGAATGGACATAAATAACTAAAATATGATTATATATGTTTTTAAATGTTTTTACATTTATCCAATAAAAGATAAAGGCTTAAAATACAGAAAGAATTCAATTTTAGGCGTATATGCCCTAGTTTTCACTAAAGGTTCACTTATCGCCTTTTGATGGCGAACTGTCATTAAATATAGTTTTGATCACTCTTATACATTCTTTTGGACCAAATATAACTCTTCTTTAGAATCGGGACATCAAAATTTACTTTGTGTAAATTTTTGGTACCTTTCTGATAAAGTTCATTTTTTTTAATGAATAGTGTAAAATGTTGTATTTTAATTCAAAACCTCTTTTTAATCTAATTTATTTATATGATTATATTATCTTTTGAATTTGTTTTAAAGTGAAATTAGAAAATATTTTTACCATTAAATCCAATAGTGGTCGTTGGAATTAATTTCACTTTGAAATCGGACTTAAACTAGTGTCAATCTTTTGATACTTATTGTTTCATAAAAACACGCTATTTGCTCTGACAGCGGGAATTAATTATTAAATTAATTAATGTGACTTATATGTTTTGAATTTTGTAAAACGGACTTCATTTTTTAATTCGGAATATCAAATATAGCTTAGGGTGAAGTTTTGGTATTTTTCTGAAAAACTCCAATTTTTGATGAATAGTGAAACCACTAAGTGGTAATCAAGCAAACTGATTTTCCAGTTAAATGAAAGTTTACCACTAATGTGTATTGAATTTTGAAAATCCGACATACATGGTTTTCATTAGTATGTAAAATGTGGTTCAATGGGATGAAAATAATTTTTTGGTGAATAGTAACTTTTTTTCATTAATCGCGATTAGAGGTAATTAATGTCATTTAAGGTAAAAATGATATTATAAGAATGTGAAAACACCATGACACTTGCACTACACCTATTGGGTGAGTCATGTCCGACCAAGACAAGCCATGGGACAACTTGGGGACCCCATGGAGCCACTTTAGTTGGAAAATGACAATAATATATTTTTATTTAATGTTAAAATTAAATTGACACAAACATGAGTTGTTTTACTAAAACAGTTTTTAAGTGGGGTTACACAAGTCCAAATTTTGATTATAAATATTCATTGTAAATATAAAAAGATTTCCTACATCATAGTGATTTTTTTATAATTTTTAGACATTAAATAAAATAAATTATTTATGACATAATAATGATGCAGCGGTGACATCATTATTTGACGATTTAAATAAAATGGAAAGATAATGTAAAATCTATGAACTACACATGTCCAAAACTTATTGGATTGGTGTATTTCGAACCCTTATCACCTTATACACGAATTATATCAATGTGGGACCTTTTAAAACCGAAACACATTTTCAAATAAAGTAATATTTCTTACTTTCCAAAAGTGCCCCTCCTCTCCTCTTATAAAAGGCCCCCACCTCTACCTCATTTCACACACTCCTCAAGCCTTTGGCTCCGCCAACCCCTGCCCATTTACTCTCTCCAAATCCCTCTCCTCATCCTAGAGGATTACCTTTGGGCAGAATCCTTTCAAAAGAAGCCTTTAGGCTCAAATCAAAAGGAGTTACACTTTTAAAGGTAATTCATTCTCTCTTGTTCATTTGTTTTATTTTGCTTCTCCAACCCCCTAAACTCTTTTTATTTATTTCTTTTGTAAAAGCACCAGTATATTAAATATACTAGGATGTTGTAATAAGATTTATTCGAGCTATACTCTCACACAACTACATCAAATGGTTAAAGAACATACGGTTTCCGTGGATGGCGAAATTGTGCCTCCCGAAACGATGATTGTTCAATACTCATTTAACACCTTCAAAGGTGGCCATTATGATGTCACTATTTTTATATATGATATATAATATGTTTATGGTTTACTTATACTTATTTATTTTTCATTTGTGTCTTACCTTTATGGCTTCCATTATGGGTATACGCGATATCTTCATTTTAGGAAGTGCGGACTACCGCCCCCTCAAAGTGATGTGATTCGTTAATGCCATACGTGGGACGTATAAAGGATGGATTTAATGTTATTATATATGATGTTATACTGGAATTATTATTTACCTCTATATCATTATTATTTATTTCCATTAAAGTATGAGATAGAAATGAAAGTAGCGTTCATGCGTACGTACGGCTTACCGTCTCCATGAACGGTGCATTTCATTTCTTATCCCCAAATGTAATGTACTATTATAAGTACATATATATAATGGATATATATGATGTATGATACATCTAAATGATTAATATAATTCTGGAATTAAAATATACATACCTCTCATATAGTTTTAATTCCATTAATACGACATAGAAATGAAAGTAGCGTTCATGCGTACGTACGGCTTACCGTCTCCATGAACGGTGCATTTCATTTCTTTCCTCTAAATGATTATGTGATTTTATAAATACATGTATATGCTGGATATATATGATATATATGATATCCAAATCAGGAATGTCATTTTTGGATATGAAGAACCTTTGACCACACGAACAACATGTAATTGTAAGAAGTCCACTTTCGACTTAAGAACCAAATATCGACAAAACAAACATGATTAACTTAAATGATTAAATAATGTTTATAACATGGTAATAAGTGATATAAAAGGAATAATGAACTTGAAAAAGGTTCTTAAGTAAGTATAAATTAACTCAAGTTTATTATTCAGGAGATTAAAGAACGATCGAGTCAAGTCGGGCCCGAGGTAAGGGATCCTACACCTCTCTTTCTTTTTAAGTACACTCTTTTATGTCATTCCTTTTAAAGCTCATCTTTATTGTTATTGGGATGTTCTTTTATATTAATCTTACTGTAATTTTTATGTTCATGTGATGAGAGACCCTATTCTCTCTCATCAATCCATTTTGGAAGTTTTGAGTGGCGCCGATAGGCTGTCGAATTTTCGTAAGAGATCTAACCTCTCTCTTTCTTTTAAAGTACTCTCATTTATGTCACTTCTTTTAAGCTCCTATTTGTTATGTTGGGGGATGTTCTTTTATATTCCTATTTCTGTAAACATTATGTTGATGTAATGAGAGACCCTATTTCTTCTCATCAATCTATATTCGGAAGTTTTATGTGGCGCCGTTAGGCTGCCGAGTTTTCGTAAGAGATTTTTCATCTCACTTTTATTCCCGTGAGATTTATGCTACATTTGCCACAATTTCCATTGAGTGGTTTATGTACTGCCCACTATTACAATCCTATTGTAATATAATTCCATTTATTGGTATTTACATATTCATTGTATGACACTTCTTCAATGGGGTGTACTTTTCAAAAGTTACCCAAGTCGGTAAGGGAACCTTTCACCCTCCTTTTTTTAAAAGACTTCTTTTGTTGGGTATTTTAATTTACATATTGTTATGTTGGGATATGTTCTCATATATCCTTATTGATGTAAATTTTATGTCCAAGTGACGAGATACCCTTTTTTTTATCTCTCATCAACTCATTTTGATGTGACGCCGTTAGGCTGTCAAGGGAACTTCTTAACCCAATTTCGATTTCTTTGGGTTCAACATGTTGTTATTGAATATGTAATCCTTTGAATATGTGTGAATGACCTTTGATTATTTTACACTTAATATCCACTTATATTTGGTGTATTCATTTGTCACGCATAATTATGTAAATTGATTTATCCTTAAACCAAGGATACCGTCTTTGTAAGGGACTTCGTCTCAATCTCCTTTCATTGAGGCATATTTCGTTTTATACACAACTTCCTTTTATATGGTTTATAAACCCCTTTGACTTTTACTTTTATACAAAAGGAATCTTTTTCTACGAATCGTTTTACTAAACGACAAAAAGGAATGTTTTTTTAACGTACGCGGTGACAACGACCTTTTCCGCCGCCACGAGTATTATTTGGTCTTTGGCTTCCTCAACAATCCGTTATGTTTTTAAAATGAAATAAATACCATATACTCTTTTATGTATTTTGGTATTGAAAATGGTTTTGAAAAAGGATTCTATTGTGTCAATATATTTATGATATATTGTGATTGAAATGTTGAAATTTTATCATTCCTTTATATTGGTTTTATGTTTTATGATTTTATACTGGTACTTGGACATTTTAACGGGTGGTTACGTTATAAACCATATGACGGGTGGTGCCGTGAATACCAGGACAGGTGGTTACGTTATAACCTCCAATGCATTGGGTATGGAAGTCGGCCGTATGGATATTCCATTAAGTATGTATGGAAATTGGCCGTATGGCTATTCCATTAAGTGATATGTGTGGAAGTCGACCGTATGGTTATTCCACTTAGGTATGTTTATGTCCCAAGTTACCTTTATATATGTTATGTGGTCTTTATATGGGTTTTATGGTAATCCTTTGGTTACAAAAAGGTAAGTAATGATACTTTTTTTTCAGTGAAAAGTTTTTACTACTTCATGAAGGTGAAAAGTATTACATTGATAAAGTATTCATGGTTTACTTGTTGTTTTTAAAATCTAACAATTTTCATTCTTTGTGTATCCCTTACTAAGCTTCTTATGCTCATCCCAAGTTTTTGAAATGTTTTTCACAGGACATAGCGTGGAATAGGGTCAAGGATGGGATCAAGGGAAAGTCATGCTACCTAAAACATGGAACTATACATGTTTCTTTTAAAGAGTTTTTATTTTATGGAAATTTAGTAGAAGCGACTACTTTGTAATCTTTTGAGATGTAATAGTTATGTCCTAATTCTCTAAAACTCTAAACCTGAAAAGATCCTCAATGTGAATTACTCATTTAATTCAATATTAAGTAAGGTTTAAGGCTGGGGCCTTATACCCAATGATCGCTCTAGAGCTGTCACATAGAGGATAAGTGGTCTTCCTTCAACAGGTGGCATGAGTATTGGTGGACTCAAGAGGTATTTCTTGAGAATATCGAATTATTCTTGACATTCTTCAGTCCACTGGTAAGTGACTCCCTTCTTTATCAATTTAGTGAAGGGTAAACTTTTTCCTGCTAAATTGGCGATGAAACGCCGAATATAGGCTAAGTTTCCTTGAATTCCTCTTAATTCTTTCAAATTTTGAGGATTTGACATTCCAAGGATTGACTTGTTCTTCTCAGGATTGACTTCAATACCACGATGGCATACAAAAAAGCCGATAAATTTTCCTTAGGTTACCCCAAAAGCACATTTTAAGGGGTTCATCTTCAAATTATGTTGTCGAAGCTTATAGAATATGACTTCCAAATCAGCCAAATGATTAGAACATTGTTTGTATTTAACTAACAAATCGTCTACATAGCATTCAACAAACTTCCCTAAGAAGGGTTTGAAGATACGATGCATGGCACGCTGATAAGTTGCACCTACATTCTTTAAGCCAAAGGGCATTACCCGGTAGCAAAACACACCCTGAGGGGCTCTGAAGGCTGTATATTCCTCGTCTTCTGGGGCCATTCGGATCTGATTATATCCGGAATATCCATCCATGAAGGATAGTGCTTCATAGCCATCTATTGCATCAATTAGAAGTTCTGTAATTGGAACTGGGAAATCATCCTTAGGACAATGCCGATTAAGATCTCTGAAATCGATGAAAACTCTAATTTGTCCGTTCTTTTTCTTTACAGGGACAATATTAGCCAACCATTTGGGATATTGAACTTCTATGATGTAGTTATATTTGATATTCTTATCCACTTTAGCTTCAATTTTGGAAGCATAAGTTGGGTGTGTTCTTCTCGCGGCTTGCTTAAATCCTCGATGTTATTCTGGTAAACCCAAATGATGAGTAGCAACATCAGGATCAAGCCCAGGAATTTCTGTATATTTCCAGGAAAATATATATCTATTTTTCTTTAGAAAAGAAATATACATCTCTTTCTCTTCAAGAGTCATGGACGCACTGATTAAAGTGGGTCGTGGATCTCCTTTTGTACCCAGATTTATTTCTCTGAGTTCATCCATAGTGGTAGAGATACCCTCTTCAAATGCTGGAGGAGCATCTCTGAGATATTCCTCTTCTTCTTCATCATGTGTTATTTCTTCCATTTCTACTTGCATAGTAGATGATAAAGTAAAATTCTCATGATCCGAAGAGATGTCAAAATTTGCATATCTTGAAGAAGAAGCTTCCATTTCCAACCCGATTGATGATGAAGGGTCTTCTTTGGATAATAAAGAGGAGATGATGGATTGAGAATCGACATCATTGTTCACCTTCGATGTTGCTATAACTTCTTCTGGCCTAATTCGTGATGCATAGATTTGTTGTATTTTAGCAGATTAAATGAAGACATCACCATTTGTGCTTTCATCACTGCTTGGTAGATTACCAATTTCTCCCATGTTGTCTGGCTCGATTGCCGTAATTGACATTATTGATCTTTCCATAAGAGTATTTTGATTTGGGTCTATCTTGTCAATTTGACTGATAAGCAACACATAATCTATACTCACATGTGTAAATGGATTTACTGGAATTTTTTCCAAACCATATGGGGCATCAACTTTGGTAATCTCCTTTGTTATGGATTTCTCCCTTTGCTTCATGTGATAGAATTCCTCCTCAATGTATTGAGACTCACATGTCTTGAACGGGGCCTTATCACCATAAAATTTTCCAACATGACCATCGAAACAATATTTGAGACATTGATGGTATGATGAAGGGATAGCCGCATGTTGATGTAGCCAGGGTCTTCCAAGAAAGATGTTGAAGGCCGGGTCTTGATCAACAACCACAAAATCTGAATTGAATACAAGATCACCAGACTGAGTTCTGAGTGTATCTTCACCCAGTGGTTCTTCGTCATTTTTTATCATATCCCTGTAGCATCATGGTGGAAGGAGATAAATCAGATTATGTGAGGCCCAATCGACGAAGTGTACGAATGGGCATGAGGTTGACTCCTGAACCATTGTCAATGAAAGCTCTTCGAACATCCACACGATTGACCTTTCCAGACAAGTACAATGGTCTAATATGTCCATGCACAACATCATCTTCATCTTCATCAGTTAAGGATATTATTGCATGGAATTCTGCAGGATTATTCATTATGTGATAGACTTCAGCTGCAGTAATTTCAGTTTCAAACTCCTGAGGACTTGACAAAGCCTCAATGAGTGCTTCCCGAAGATCTTTTGACAGATTCAGAGCATCCAGAATTGATAACTTGGCTGTTACTTGGGACAAGTGTTTCAATATATCATACTTTTGATCCAAAGGTCTATGTTTCCCAATAGGAATATGTGGTTTAGCAGGCACCTTGGAAGCAGATGCTTTGGAAGTTGATGCATCTTGTATTGGGATAGGAGTTGGTAATATTCCTAGTTTTAGAAGATTAGACCGATTAGATCCATTTACTTACTGAGAGGAAGAAGATGGAACCGTCAACCGGTCTTCCAAAATAATTGTGCCAGGACTGAATTTGCTATTGGTAGAAGAACTTGCTTGTTCTTGTTGAGCTCGCTGAAGGGCTCTACCACGAGTTTCTGCTACGTACACAGTTCTAGCTGGGGTAGAATTGGAATAGTGGATTCTAAAAGATCCACGTCTTCCCCTGTATCCTGATCCCCTGGAACTTCCTATGATTCCTCTGTTTGATATAGGTAATTTAGGATCATTGAAATCGAAACTTCGACTGGCATATGGATCTGTTAATTTAATCATATTAACAGAACCACAGATTAATTCTTCATCTAATGAAGACTCTGCCTGATTATCCTGTTTAGGCTGTGCTGTTTGGTGGGGTAGTGCCTATGGATTTGAAGTAGATGGCATGAATTCTTCCAAAGTCAAAGACATCTTAGGCTTTGACACATACTCATCTTCTTCTGATTCTTTTTCTTTATTTGAATCATGCCGTTTCTTTGAGGACTTTTCCTCTGATGAAGATGTTTTTGCCGAAAAATTCATGGCAGAAGACACAATTAGTTTCCTTAATTGTGTTCGTAAAATAGTATGAGTTCGATTGATTGTCTTTTTGACTATCCAATCATCATACTTATGTGAATTTTTTCTTTTGACTTCATTCCATTCACCTTTCTCCTCTGGAACTGTAGCAGTGACACATGCTACCTGGGAAGAGGAGCCTTTCAATGTGACTTGTCCCGAGTCGACCATCTTTTGCAGGAGGTCTTTGAAGACAAAACACTCCTTGATGGGATGCCCCAACATTTGATTAAAAGGTAAATAATTAATATGGTCTTCATATCCTTTCTTATTTGGCCTCTTGGGCATTGGCAATTGAACCAAATTTTTTTCCAGAGCCGAAATGAAATAACCAGGAACTTGTTCATTTCGGAAAGAGTATGTTTTTCTCTTCAAATCCTCAAATTGTTTTTTCCTTTGATCTTTTTGATCATCTGGATGAAAAGGCATTTGTTGTTGGTGCTCAGAAGGTGGATCCCTTTGAGAAGATGAAGGTTTTGAGGTAGAAATAGGTACAGGTGTTTGTTTAAGCATAACTGTAGCAGTTTCTGCTTTACCCATTCTCCTTCCTGGAGCTGATGGAATTACACGAGATTTATCCTTAGCCTGTATAAGGGAATCTTCAATCTACTGAGCGATTGAAGTAAGGTCTCAAAACCCTCCTGTGTATTTCACAGGGATTAAGGGCGTGCGTAATTCTTTAAATAGATTTGCCACACAGATTGGAAACAATTCTTCTTGAGGGAGTCCTAAACTCAAGGAATATGTTAATCCCTTCCATCGAGCAATGAAATCAGAGACCCTTTTATTCTCCCTTTTCTTACAGTTTGTAAGATCGAAAACTGTTGTCTTTGGAAAAGTTGATCTGAATTGAAGGAGGAATTTTTGGCGAAGATCCTCCCATCTGGTAATTGACCAGGATTGCAAGCTTGTATACCAAACAAAAGCTGTTCCTTACAAGGTTCGCACGAAGCATCTGAGTTTCACTGCTTCTTGCTGCTCCAGAGTTCCCATCATAGGATCGCAACAAGACACGTAATGCGTCAAATGTTGTTCAGGATCGCATGATCCAATGAAAATAGGGAATACAGGGTTCCCAAAACTGGATGGAGGAGAAATTGAATCTACCCATTCAGGGTAAACTTTATTTTCTAGTTAAACTTGTGCACGCTTCCCTTCCATAGTTTCTAACCAAGCTGTTAATGACTCAATAGTAGTAATTAACTTTTGAGAAACATCCGGTTGAACTTGGACTTGGGTAGGTGCAATGACTGGATCTTGGAAAGATGTGGCGATTGGTGCTGCAACTGATGGTAGCACTACCAAATTTTGTTGCACTTGACCCGTAGGATTAGACCTGTGAGGGTGTACTGATAGAGCAGAATATTCTTGATCCATCTCAGTATCTGCAAAAAATTGCTTTGGCTGCCTGACTCCAGCATGCTTAAGAAGAAGACTACTCTGAAGTAGTTCTGCATTCAACCTTCTTAATTCCTTCATTTCTTCCTCCTGTTGTGCAAACCTCTTCTCTAGTTAGAGCGATTGACCTTCTCCAGAAGAAGTATAAGTAACCTGGTTCTTTCCCTTCCCTTTGTTGGATCCTTTTCAGAGAGGGGGAAGTGGGTTACTCGAAGGATTACTTAAGTTTTGAGTAATCCTTTGACTTCTTGTACACACACCTTCTACATTTGTGTCAGTGCGTACATCTTCTTGAGAAGGAACCTCTTTATCTGAGTCCCCTAAGTGAGCCTCATCTTATGGATCAGCAACAACGGCGTTGATGAAATTGATTTATTCATAACTCATCGCATCCCTTCCATCAGCATTTTTGTGATATTGTCTTCATCCATGTCTTTGATGAGACATTGCCTTTTGTTGATTCTATCCCTCAGGAACTTCTTGACAAACCGTAATTTGGAGGGAATCTCCTGATAATTTTGTTCTTAGTTCCTCTTGAGGTTTCTTCCCCAATCGAGAAAAGACCGACTTTCTCTGAGGAGGGGATTGATGAGTTGAAAAAGTCTCCAGTCCAGTGGACTGGGGTTGTTCCTGCTATTCTCGCTCAACTCCCCGAATCCTTTTTGTTGATTCCAAGGGTTGGTTTAAAAGTGTCCCCAGTCTGGCGAGCTGGGGTGGTTCTTGACATGCTATGTCTGAAACTTTATTGAAAGTACTCTGGATCTTGCGAACCTTAGTCCGGAAATTAGTTGGATGCATTAACCTGTATCTGCTTTTATCTCCTGGTTCAAAAGACCGTTGGATGATTTTCGACACTTCTGTCACTTGGTGATGTGCTTGCTCCAAACGAGAGGCATGTTCAATATTCTTGTTTGCTTGATGAAAGAGTAATTCGACAAATTTTTCTCTATATTCTTGATTTTGAGAGGAACTAGTTGAAGCTTGTTCTTGGGAAATATTTTGATTACAAACAAAGCTCATTGACTGTGGCTGGACATGGGCAATAACATTGCATGAGACCATTTTCGGCGGGCTTTTCTGACTGGAGAGCACTGTGAAATGCAGTGCTCCATGAACACCCCATCCTCTGACATGAATACCAGATGGGGAATTATCAATTAACTGACGCAATCTTCTTAATGCACTCAAGAATGAATGTTGAAGGGCTCTCTGCTGCTTTTCAGCGTTCGGATATCGAGAGTCTGATAGAGACGCCAAATCAATCTGACGTTGTAACCCATCTATTATCTTAAGATGATTTTCATATTCATCATAATATAATACTTTCTTTTTCAACTGACAAAGAGTTTTCCATATGTTGAGACGAATATCGTGAATTTCATCTTCCGTCAACATTTCTGGAATATCATACCGAGAGTCGGCCAAATGCCAAAACATTACTGACACATCACCTTTCGCCAGTTTTTTCCTCATGTTCAGCATTTACTCTTTATCCTTTGATGAAGATTATTCTAACTGATTTGACCAGAGTTGGTGTTTCCTTATTGCTTCATTGGATTCAACAGGATTGGTAGAGAAATCATTTATCAAACTAGAAGATGCATGACTTAGGGGTGGTTAGGAGAATGACCTACACCTTGGGCTATCTCCTAATTGAGAAAGTATTTCACCTGCTAGCGATGAAGCTTCAGACATGACTGGTTTCGCATTTGCAAGTGCCTCAAGATAAGTGGGATTTCTCGGCACTACATTGTCCACTAGATCATTTTCCGGTCAATGTGCATCACTAATGCTGAGAGGAATTTCGCAGCGAAATTAATCATCATGGGGAGGACCACCATAATGGGTTACAACAAAAGATGAGATCTCTTGCTCCTTGGTCTTCTGACTACACAGAGGGTTCCTGTGGCTCTTATCTAAAGATGAAACTTCGAGATCGACTGAATTGTCATGAAGCTAGCCTTCATGAGGAAGTGTCTGTTGAAGACCTTCGGAATTAATGTTCCCACTATTGGGAAATGAGGGAGTAGAATCTTGAATTTCAACAGATAATTGTCTGAGGGCTTCAAGAACTCCAGCATCGAGCAAGGCCTTGTTATAGATTGGCTCTTGATCTCCTGACTATGTTGGGTAGGTCTTTTTCTTAGACGCATTCTTACTCGCCTTGGAAACCACTTGTTGGAGAAAGTGGTTGCTCTGAGCAGGTGTATATGCCTAATCAAGAAAGATTTCCAGGTTAGGTTGATGATCTCTACTCAAATTAGGTGTATGTGCCTTACTTGGTTGTTCGTATGATATGGGGGAGTATTCCCTACAAACATCTTGGAATAGAACAGATGTGTGTGTCTGTTCTGGAGTGAATTATTGATGTTTCACTCCACTGGTAGGGATAGATTTATGTTTCTTTCCCTGAGATGTCGCTAAAGTTGTTATAATATCCTGGAAGGCTTCCAGAATATGAGCAGGGATTTTCTTCTGCTCTTTCACCATTGATAGAATATGCTTGGTGACATCAGATGCCGAAACGGGAATATACATCCATTCCGAGCTTGGAGCAGGTGTATGTTCCTGCTCGTGTCCTCCTTTTCCTGTCAGTGAATCCTGACAGTACTCAAGTGTGGGGGCAGAGAGTTGAGTCTGCCGCCTATTTGTTTTCGGGGCTTTCTGACTAACTTCTTCGAATGCTACCAAGAGAGACTGTTGGTAGGCTTGATTAATACTAGTAGGTGTATGTGCCTGCTGATTGCACTTTGCCAAACGTGGTTGACGAGATCCATCATATGTAGTCAGACGAGTCTGCTGACTAGCTGATGATGTATAAACAGGTGTATGCTCCTACCTATAGTACTCCGCCGGAATTGCCTGGCGGGATTGGCGTGATGCTGCCAGACGAGTCTGCTAGACAGCGGAATTAAAACTGGCAGGTGTATGTGCATGCTCGTTGCTTTCCACCAAGTTAGGTTGGTGGAATTCTCCGGAGATGGAAGAGATGAGAGCCTGCTCACTGTTGACCAGATTCTGCCTCTGGTGGTTCTTCTTGCTTGCTCGGGTTCGAGGAACCTGAGCCGAACGCCTGGAGTCGGTACCCTCATCATGTTGAGGGTGCACTGCCACACGAGTCTGGTGGCAATTGTTGGTGCGAGCCCTCAAGAAGGACTCCTGTTTGTTTGAATTAAGGTCCTGAGGGACCTAATCATTCACCTCCCTAGAATAAGGGAGCGAATGGTGATTGTGTTCTGGGGATAATGACCCAAAATGGTTGGAGACGGTAGTCAGCATCGCCTTCTTCTTGATCATTGGTCGTCGTTGCTCGGACGACCGATGTGAGTTGTTTACTTGGAGGGCTTGTCAGGCAGCCTCTAGAGTTGGGATGGTACCGTGTTGAAGGTACTCCTTAACCAGTGCGTTTGATACCCAATGTTGAAGATGCTGAGTAGGTGATATTGTCCTTAGAGCGTACGACGATCCAGCAGGAGTAGCAACAGTGGCATTTACAGCAGCAGTATTCACAGGTGTGAACTTGAGAGCAGCCATTCTAGAAATGCAGAAGATCTTGGAAAATAGTGTCTGTTTGATATAACAGACTTAATCAAGATAAATTCAGCCACTACATCTTTTGGATGAGAACATATGTCAATGATTGTTTTTGTTGGACCACTTATTGAGTTTTAAATAGGGACCTAACAAATTGGTAAAACATTATTTTAACTTGGTTAAGGATTCTCATCGGGTTTACAATTTTCGTTTCCCTCGGAATCCGGGGATGACCACATTGATGGGAGGTTCAAGCATTCTGATCGGTTTATAACGGGTTTGTTCGTAGAACTGGAAACATCCAATGATTCCAGATCCATTCGGACATACTTTCCAAAGGTAGGTGCTCATTAGTTTTTGGACTTATGAGGCTTAGGAATTTGCATTGGTCGAGAGGATGGGAGGTCAGACTCATCACACCTTTTTTAGGGGAATTATTGTATACTCTGGGACTCTATTTATAGATTTATGTTATGTTCATGAATCCTTATTACATTACCAAGTATAAAATGATCTTTCCTTCAGATCTGAAAATCAATGATTAAATATGTAGGAAATTTATAGAATCTTTTGTATGTATTCGAGGTTCTTCATTGATAGATAATCATCTGTATTTATTAGATATTCTTGGTCAATGGTACCCTTCGACATATTTATAAAGAAGTCTCTTGGTCATTATGATGACCATGCTGGTTTTAAAGCCACTCAGTGGGGCACTTGAAGTTTATTATCATTCAGAAGGACATGGATTATTTTAGAGTTGGGATCGAACCCGTAGACGGGCTACCTACGTATCCTTTGTTTAGAAAAGGAATCAGAACCCACGTAGTTCGAGTAAGGGAGTATGATGTTTATGATTGATATCTCAAAGAAGGATGTCACAATTACTTTTACACTCTAAGCTCACGTGAGTCATGCTCGGTGTGAGAAACAAGAGGTATTGGTAAAAATTAGACAATTGTGCCATGAAAGGTGTAATTATAAGAAATAATGTGGGGCTTATGTATGTATGACTGCCCAGATAAATGAAGGTTAGGATTTACTTTAGGGAAGAAATCCAAGAACAGGGTCCATAAAGGTATATGTGCTTCATGGAGATTTTGAATACTCTAACTTGGGGCTTACTCCTGAAAAGGAGTCCCACATTAGGAGAAGACTTATGATTGGGTTTTACTCCTGAAAAGGAATCCCAGTTCAAAGGTAAATTAGGACTGGTTAAGAGAAATTAAGACTGGGGCTTATTCTTGAAAAGGAGGCCCAGGTTATAGGAATTAAGGTTTGGGGCTTACTCCTGAGGAGGATGCCGAAATTAGGGGACTGGGGCTTACTCCTATGGAGGATGCCCATATTTGAGACTGGGGATTAATCCTGAAAAGAAATCCCAAAAAATTAAGGGACTTGGGGCTTACTCCTAAAGAGGATGCCCAAAAATTAAGGGACATGGGGCTTACTCCTAAAGAGGATGCCCGTATTAGAGGACTTATGACTGGGGATTATTCTTGAAATGGATACCCAGGTTAAGGATTATCTCATCTTAAAGGATGAGGTTGAATGAATGAAATATCAATATTTAGTGACATAAAGATGTGTAAATCACTAGGTCTTGAGAGATATTCCATAGAATTCCTTTCAGATAAGGAATTCAAATCAAGAAATTATGCCATAAATGGCTTTGAAGAGTGTCTTGATGACTGAATCTTGAATATGAAATGTGGAATCTCTTAAGAGGGGTAAAATAGGCAAGAAGGGCACCCAAAAAGATAGGGGCGTGCAAGTCCTGGCAGGCACGCAGGTACTGCGTGGGCGCGCAAGTACTGGTCGCGCAGGTATGCCTGCGCGACACATTTTGTACTTGCGCAACGGTTAACCAGCAGGGTAATACTTGAGTGACTCTTGATTAAAGCCTTTATAATCCTCTTGAGGTTCTTACCAAAAAAGGGCGTGCAATTTATATTGAAGGAGTATGGCGGCGCACAAGTGTGGCCTTTTTCCCTTAAGGGCTAGCTACTCAGGCGCGCAAGTGTTGATGAGTTTCAACACTTAGGCCTTCCTCGCCCTCTTTAAATCTTCCGTTCTAGGTATGAAATTACCTTATAAGTGTTTCAGAAGCTTTGTGAAGAGACTAGGGCGTCGGGAGCTCAAATATGAGTTTCTGGAAAAAATCCTCCTCGAATGGGGGGCCCACAGGGTCTATTTATAGGCAGGAGAAGACCCCAGGCGGTTACCACTTAGGTCGCGCAAGTCATTTGCGTGACCTCTAAGCGTCGCGCAAGTCTACTTGCATGACCACTAGGCGGCGCGCAAGTGTACTTGCACAACCACTAGGCGGCGCGCAAGTGTACTTGAACAACCACTAGGCGGCACGCAAGTGTACTTGCACAACCACAAGTCGGCGCGCAAGTGTACTTGCACGACCATGAGGGAACTTGCGCGACCTATGGGCAATGTTCTCCTTGTTCATCCCTTTGTCTATTTTTTATGTTTCTTCAAAAGATGAATCCCTTTGGACTAAGGTATTTCCCTTTTTCAAATGTTAGACTCTGTGACGGAAAGGACTGTCAACAGTCTCCAAGTGTAATAGATGAGTCAATAGTTCTTCATGAAATATCAAGTACTCAAAAAAGATATATAGAAAAAAGGAATGACAAGAATATGTTTCTATCTTTTCTGAAAATAAGGATGAATAGTTGTATATCGTACACAAAATCATCCCTTGAGCCCTTGGGTTGTATGTCTCAGCCGCATGTAGGCATCCCTACCCCTATCTTAGGCCCTACTAAAATATATCACATGTCCATATCCCTTAGTATATTTTTGGCTTGATATTTCTGAGGTATCTAAAAATTAATATAGTCTATTCACTATCAATGAAATTATCTACTCATCCAAAAAGCTTTTGACCACCAAACCACACTCAATCACTCCAACATAACTCAGAATGAATAGAGGTATAATGTAGGCTCATATGTCTCTACATAGACCTCATTCAATGGTCTTGTCCCTGAAGTACTAATCTATGATCACATCCATTGATTACCTAGAATTGTTGATGAACCTGAATGAATAGTCCAACACCATGAAAATACTCTACTAGAGTTGAATAACCTTATGTAAATGCACTTATATCAATGTAATCAGTGATAAATCATCTATAAAGTGACACTCAAACCCCAAAATCAAAAGAGTCACCTTGTCGTGAGTCTGTGTGGACAAACTCCATAATCTAACTATCAAACCATGAAGAAGTCTCACCACCACGAACACTATCTAGTCCACTGGAGTCCTAACTACAGGGAAAACTCTGGTCACTACATCAAGACAGTACTCAATGGTTTGAGGTTTGGGATCACCTCACAAAACTTTAGGGTATCTGTCTCTGAAACTAGTGGAGCATGTCTTGACTATGCCCCTCATCTACTGGTACTGTAGGTACTACATGTTATTCCACTAGTGGTGGAAAAACTTGGGTTCCACCTTGAAGGAACATATGGGGAATTGGACCTTGTAACAAATCATCATCACTGAGGGGGGTAATCGTTATTATAAATGTTCTTAATCATTGATTTTATGCATCATGGGGGCATCTTTTAATATAAAATTAAGTACCACAACAAATTAATATATCTGGAGAGCTTCATAATGAAGGAAATGAAAACCATAACCCATTATTATATGATTAATGTACCCTTATTATTTCCCTATAAACATTTTTCTCATGTACTGAGTCAAAAAGTTTGTTATCAAAGTCTTAATGTATGAATATGTTTGAATCCCACAAAAACAATAGAGTCCCTGGCCTGAAATCTGAACATGAAGAACCTAAAATAGTATCCCCAAACAAACCTTAAAGAATCATGTTCCTAAAGTAGAATCGAACACCATTGATACATATTTGTCTTATCCCATGACAGTGGGGCTCTTGTCACTACACCCCCAACCCTCCTCCTATATTCCAAGGGCTGGTTAATAGCACTGAGTAGGAATATCACTATGATAGAAGGTATTTCTTATATACTTTTAAGTATGAACACATCTACATGCACAAAAATGATTAAATGAAAAAAAAACTATGAAACAAATACATGCATAAAACTATTCCAACCCACACAATAAGACAATATGTCATGTGTAGTAATGTAAACCGGTCCAGTATAAAGTCCCACTAAAAGAGATATTAAATAAACTAAAATATAAAACTACTAAATAATAGTAAATAGATTACTACTCGAAGACGTAAGAACACCTCTACCTGCCTAAACTCCCAATGCTCTGTCCAGTCCTAGTCCACCTTAGTCTTTGTGAAAAGGTAACACGTCTAAAAAATACATGAAATTTGAGGGATAATCCGTGATGGGTGAGTATAACAATACTTTGTAGGACACCTTGTAACCACATATAAAAACACAAATGATATGTATAGTCATATCTACATAGTATATGTCTAAATTACGTATTATATGATCATCATGATATTCTCAAACCAAAACACACCATATAGAGAGAGTTTACTACCACTGTATACCAATGATATATAATCAGTATGAATATTAGACAAATCACTCATCCTGGAGAACACACTCCTGAGTATGATATCGCTGATGGAATCCTTTTAATAATTTCTATTCTTTAGTAACTATCATGAGAGAGATACATTGAGAGATATTAAGATAGATAATATACATATATTAGGATCATAACTATGGCCATGGAGTGACAGCAACAACTCCATCTATATTTACATTTTATATAGAGGATTGAGGCCCAATTAATTTGGTTACATTAATACTAAGGACACTACATAGGGAGTGAATAATGAATAAGGGGATCCTACTATTGGCCTCTATGATGGGATTCCACCAACTATATCCAAAAATTACTACTGATGGGATTATACTCATATGAGTATTAATTGATACCAATTAACATTCATAGGAATGATAGGGGAATAATCCCCTAATGAAACCTTCCATGATATGGTTTAAATGTGGCTCATGCCTTATAGAGGAGAGTACATGGCCTGTAGTTGGGTCACATGCCCTGTCCCATGACACCGATGAGTACTCGTGTACAATGACCCATGAAAAAATTACACGTAATTTAAAAAATGGAGTACATGGTGTATTGGAATACTTACATGCCTTGCCATTCTATCATGCGTCAACCAGTGTACTATAGCCAGATACCCATAGATGGTGTCAATATGTGTAGCTCTGACCGTGTATCAGTAAATAGGGTAGTCTATGTACTTGGACCAAACCTATTCATGTGGGGTGGTAAATTCATTGTAGGAAACCTGTGTTCTCCACCATGATTCTATGTATCTATAGAGATATACATCGAGTGGATCATCGATGATAACATGGCTTGTAGCCTATACTACATGTTGTGTGTTCTGGAATTTCCATAATTTCATGTTCTTCATCCGAGTTCCTCATCCAATCCCCATGGAATCGCTTCCATACCCTAACACTGAATCAGTGTGTTTCAATCCTTCAATCACCTCATAAAAATTATTGAAATCATCTGATGAAAACCATCCAAAAAATTATATCTCTCAAATAGCCTTGATTCATGCATATTTGGAATAATCGTACCACTGATATATCATCTCAATGTAGGATATTTAATTTGGTATCATTGTTCCAAGAAACGAGGGAATAAGAATAATCCACTTATAAGTTAAGAAGAACATAGAACGTGTATTAAAAATGGGGAAAATGACATAGAACCAACATGAGGAACAAATGATAACTATTTCTTATTACAACCTCTATCTTTTATTTTATTAAAGATAAAAAAGATATATAAATAATAATAATCAACCAAAAAATTACCAAAATCAAAACTCATCCAGCATGAATGATTGACCCATAGATCAACCTATTCATTTGTTGATCTATGATCATCGTTGATTCTAAATATATTGAATGAATAAACTGAAATAACATGTCCCTAACTAGGAAGCAATAATTTTCCACTAAAGACCAACATCCATTGGAGAATCCTATTTGAAAAAATCCATGATCCATGTTTCATCATAGTCCAATAAGATATTTCTAAATGGTTCTTTTCCAAATCCTTCATAGAATTTTCCAATGTTACGATTCATAAATTGTGTCCCTTCTTAACGACATATTTAAAAAAAGGAAAATGAATCACTACATCACTGTAAAATGTCAAAATAAAATAAATCCTAAATACATTTTATTCTTTAAAACATTCAAAAACTATCCTTTATAGTTAAACCACGTAGGCCGACGTTTGGCCACATAGAAGGTAAAGTTTCTTCTCTAAACGTAATGGTGCATTTATATTTTTTGATCCAGGAACCCATTTAAATGTTATTTTATTTTTTAGTAAATTTTCAATAGTGTTCTATTTAATATTTTAGTATTTTGTAATATATTTTTTTGGTCGCACCATGCCTCAAAATCACACACCATCATAATGCATGGTCTCTAATTACTTCCATGTAATATTTATAAATAATACATGGAAAAAAATGGGCCAATAATGTGGTTGAGGAAAAAATCACATCCAAAAATGGAGAAAAGGATGACATAAGGACCAAATCGTGGAGGACCAAAAACTTCAATCAACCATCTTGATGAGGATGTAGTTTGTATCATGTTAATGTGACTGCTGAGAAAAGATTTAACCACTATGCTTCTGCATTTTCCCACAAGGTGGAATTAATTTTAGTTTTAGATCTAAATCCCTTTTTTATTCATTTAACTATGTTTTTAGAGACCTAAGACACTTCTTAAAACCCAAAATTGATAAATCATGAGGTTTCATGTTAAACCATAGTGATTGGTTATCTCAGAAGGGAATTATTGTCATAATTCCATCTAACATGGCATGTGATACGATGGACTATGTTGTGTGTTCTTCTTATTCGGGGAATATTATTTTTGGGGAATAAAATGAATGTTCATGTGTTCTAATCCATTTAGTGACTCTGTTTCATGAGTATATGGGACAAGGTGATGGAAGCCATGTGATGGGACACGGCTATGTGGAATTATACAGCTAGCATACATGGACATGAGGTTTCAGACACGAGAACTTGTATAATTCCTGAAATTTTATCCAGTTAGTTGGGACACACCTTGTACCATTTAGTACACACCATGTCAGAGACATGACTGATCGAGTTTTTTAGGGGAATGGAATAGTCACGAGATGGGGTGAGGAGAGACCCATGGTGTACGAAATGTTTAATACATTTATTCACAGAAGCAAAACTATGTCGTTTTTTCATCATACATTTAAGGGTTTTTGGAGGGGTCACGTGTCATGTGAACCCTCTAACAAACAATTTAGTCAACATTGGTGATAATTTCTACTTTTTTATCTCCTTCTTCATGTCTCAGATTTAGGCCTATGAGTACCCTATCCTTTGAAATTTCCATGTAGAATGTAATGGTTGAAAAATAATGGGACTTGTATATATGATGTGTGGAGATGTATTTGTTCTATTTATTAAGAGATGTTCAAACACATAACGGTTGAGTGATCCCCTTATTCCTTTCCATATGATGGTAAAATGTGACATTAAATTGATGGTATATGATGATGATCAGCTTAATAAGATGGAGATGCATATATATAAGAAACCCATCCGAAGATGCCAGGGTGGGATACTCTATCATATCATATTTCCTAGATCATGTTTAGGGGATATTCATGTCCAACAATACTTTGGTGATGATCTCCTATCTAAGGGAATAAATCTCAGGGATATCATATTTGTTTGTGGGGTCCTGCAGAGGGTCCTTAGAGTGATCCCCATTATGAGATATATTTTTTTACTGTATTGGGATCGTGGTGTCCGCTAGAGGGTCAAAGGAGTTAAGCCCAATATGAGGAGGTATGGAATATAGTATTCTAGACCTGGTTAATAGTGTCCACCAATAGATCCTCGTAGAGGCCCCCCATCAGAGATATGAAGTGGAAATGAAAAAAAGAACAACAAAAGGGTGAAAGGGTTCTTATGCGATAGAAATATAATATTCCATGTTCAATATCATGATATAAATATAAAATATGTACATAAATAAAGACATCTTGAAATAATAAAATTATAATTTCATGTTTATCTTTGATGAATCAATTTTCATCCTTCCATTTTTAAATTATATTTATTATCCCTCTATAAAATATTTTTTTGTGAATAGTGGTATTTTAAAATATTTCACTATTGATAACTAAAATAATAATATGAGGCTGAAATTTATTTATTTAATGGGAAATATGACACTATAAAAATCTACTTAAAAATAATAATAAGATGGGTAGGTTTTTTAACATTCAAGACTAAGATTTCTGTAAATATAGATATACTGTAAAATATTATTGTTAAAATCCGACCTGGAGGTTGAAATGTTTTTTAGGGATATTATTGACCACATGATAAAATATATATTCCATTTTCTATATAAATAAAAATTTATTTATTAATAATTAGGAAATTAGGAGTAATGTTTTTGAGAAATAATTTTATTATTCAAATACAAATATGCAACAAAAATTATTTTTCATTTTATTCATTAAAATTATAATTAATTTTATCAATTTTTAGAATGTATATCTTAAAATTTTAACTTATTTTGGAAATTATCATATAAATATTATCTTACAGTGAAATTATTCTAATTTTACTATGAAGATTTATATTTCAATAACTTGAAAAAAAGACATTTTTATTGTAACTTTTTTGTTTATGAAGTTATAACGTTTTATTTCTTTAAAACAATTTATTAATGAAAAAAGTTGGTATAATTAATTTTGAGTAAAATTAATGTAAATGGACTTAATTTTATGTTGTCTATTGTTACAAAAACATTGAATACCTTATGAAACATTTGTCTGGATAACAACTTTTAGTTGTGTTTTGCAAGGTTCATTTTAAATTAAATTCAATCACATATACGAATTGACTAATTCATAATATATTTAAAAACAATAATTAGTGGGATTAAATTTTTAAAGAAGGTCTGTTTTATAATTAGTAAATATTACTTGGAACCCTGCTCAATTTTTTCCATAATATGGGGAAAACTGAGAAATATCATTTGGATAAGGATTTCCAATCTCTCAAAAACAATCCTTTTTCATATTTAACTATTAGAGATCATAAATGGGCATCCATTTATCAAATATATATCCACCAACTATAATTTTTCTTGAATGAAAAATTTTATATTATATTAATTTATTAATAAATACAATATGACACTCTATTAAATTTAATAACAATATTAATTTACCTAAGGATATAAACAAGATATGTTCATTTATAAGGGATTAAATGATTGATAAATAATTTTTATTATAATGATACTAAATTTAAAATTTCCAGTGATGGAATAAGTAAATTATATAACTAGGAAAAACTGACACAAAATTTAACAAATTAATAGAAAAAAAAATAAATTAATTTTTTAATAATAAAATTTATTCAATTTTGAAGAATTATTATGTTTGATTACTTTTTAGAGATTTGATACATGTTAGAGATTTTTTTTGGTTTATATTAAAATATATTGATATTAATTTTATGAAAAAAAATTATTAACTATTTTAAAAAAATAACATTATTTTAACCATATTTTAAAAACATTTTTCTAAAAAATTAAAAATTCCTAAAAATAATGAATGTGGAAAATTAGGATTATAAATTTTCAGAAACAAAAATCCAATTACGTATATGATTCAACTAATAAATTATAATTTAAATTATAGAGCATCAATATTGAACATCTGTAACTGATGTTATTGATAAAATTCAATAACAAATGGTTTAAACAAATAGACAATGTTTAAAATAATATAAAAAGCTTAAAATAAATTTAATGGATGAATATATTAAGACCATATATATGTTGTTTATCTTAAATTGATTTTCATAATAGAATAAATTCATATTAGATACACACATATATTATAATTATATATTAGGTATTTCCGAAAACGGTAATAATGTTGTTTTATAAAAATAATATTTTATTAAATAATTTAAATTTCATAAAAATTAAAATTATGATTTTTTAGTATATGGATTAAAAGATAATATATATTAATTTTATGTGTTTACTTTCCATTTATGATTTCATTCATTGCCCTTTCATTGGAAATATGTTTTATTTTTTTTCAAATTGAATTGATGATTATCGGGGTGTACAATAGAATGATAATAGAAAAAACATCATATTATTTTGACTAAATATAACTTGATCAAATGATTTTGACTTATAGAAATATTATATTTGTAATTATTTAAATTTTATTCACTTTATTTAAAAAATTAATTTATATTAAATAATTACATTACATAATTCTATGAGATCTCATCCAGTCACTTATAAATCAGAACCACTTATTCTCTCTTCCACAAAAAATCTTATCCATATATACATGGAATGACCTAAAATAATACATTCATATATTTACTAAACATATCCAACAACAACCAATCTTAATAAAAGTTTTTCTTTTTCAAGGGTTAAGGTGTATGAAAAATGTTGTTTTTCAATATAGGTATATATATAAAAATAGAGTCTTTTCCAAATTATTTCCCATTTTACTATTTAGTTTTCATTGTAATTCATTAAAAAATAATTTCACCATATATAATAATATAATTTTTTATCATGATGATGTATAAACCCTTATCCACCTTATTATAATCATAAGAAATGAAAAAATAGAACTCCTATATATGTCTGACTTACAGTCACCATATTGAAGTGTAAAGTATTTTTTTCATTGATTTATAAAGATAGTTGTTTTTATTGATATAATGAAAAAATATAAATATTGTATGTATTTGATATGAAATATTATATAATGGTGAATTATGATTTACCATTCATATATTCCATCTATCGAAAAGTAAAAACTATTTTCATCGTGTGTAAAACTTACAGTTTCCATGGATGGTGTCATTCATATTATATATTACAGTTTTCATGAACATAAACTCATATTTTGAATAATTGATCATTGATATCTCTCTATTTAATCATAATTAATAATTTTAGCTCAACCATTATGATGTTTGCTTTCCCCAGTTCATGAATAATTTTTTATATATGTTATTTCAATGAAAATAATTCTATTTAGAGAAATTTGTGAGGTATTTTAATGTTTTACATGGAGAATGATTACAAGTAATGTTTTTCTCAAGGCCATGAATCCATTTTAGTCATCGTTTATGCATTTTAGTAATATATTTAATATTATTCTATTAATATATAATATCAATATATAACATGTTTTGGTTATAATGATCCATTACTATGTAATAATCTTCATGGATAATTACACATGTCTCCCTTAAATAACATTTGATTACTACAATGTGCTATAGAGATTTATCAGACCTGTCTATCATCATATATAACATTGAAGAAAAATATAAAAGATATTATTTTCATGTGTTCATTAATCATTAAAAAAAATTATTTTCAACCATATGAAAAATAAAATTACATTTAATCTAAAAAATGAGGATAAATAACATTTTTCACTCAAAACATTAAAAAATTGAAAATTCTGTAAAATAAGTGGGAAAATATTCATTCAATTAACATGAATTATTTTAAGAGAATCGTGATAATTAGTATTTTCTTTGATGTATGTATATGTTTTTATTATTGTAATTATTAAAAAACATTCTATTGAAAATCAGTTTAAACTGAAAAAGTAACCAGTACAAAAAATGTCAAATGATTCTATATTAAAACCATTAAAACAAATTCATGATAGTTAAAAATAAAATTTAAAAATAATTTTCAAAGATAAAATTAAATTATTAAAAAATTATGACTATTTATTTGTATGAAACATATTTTCAATAAAAACAATGTATTTTTCTAATAGGAAATCCATTATATATTGATACGATTTATTTCATAAATTCACAAAGACTAGATTAATAATATTAAATTAATAATTTACATTAACAATAAATATTTTCATGTTTATTAATATTATATTTAATTAAATATTTCTCATGTTTCATGTAGATACTAATATCTTTTTTTCATGTTATAAATTTTGATGCTTTTTTGATGCATAAAATATTAAAAAAAATCTATATTTCAATGGTTTTAATATCCCGTTACCCACATTATAGAATTTTTCTTCCCAAATTTTGTTTACCTCTTTGGATTGGTATATTTGAGGGATTTCAATGTGATGACTAATTTCTGGTTGAAAATAATTTGTTTTTTTTTTTGTTATGTTAGTTTTTTTGAATTAATAGATTACATGTATAAACATGTTAATGGTAGAAGTGTTCTCACTAGTTTCATAGTATATTTGGGTTACATTGTATACTTTTAGAAGAATGCTTTATTCTGACTATCAGTAGGATAAATACATGTCATGTAGTATTTCTACACAACATGTCACATTTTTACATGATATATAAGAGCTACAATGAATATTTCATGTGTTTCATTTCTATCTTGGAAATATTACACACCATGATATAGTTCAACAATATATGTAAATAGACTATATAACATGTAATGGGTAGAAAAAAGATGTTTTTAACCCATACAAGGAATACTCGTTACATTTTTTTGAATATATTTAACATCACACAATGGTAAAATCCCGATTTTTAACCTAATGTGATAGTTTTTTCTAAAATATTTTGATTTCATTGATTAAATATTTCAATGGGGATAGCATAGTGACCGTAAAACACATGTTTGGTATTTATAGTAAATTAGGTTGCAAATTTACATTAAGATTCATCCCTCATTCATATTAATCTATGATAATTCCAATGATGTTTTGCAGACCTCTACCCATTCTTGGTCATTTCATTCAATGATTGATCATCGTTGCATTTGAAGTGTGTTTCTTATTGTGAGTAATTAGTCAACCTCTACATTTTTCTTAATATTGGTCACATCATATTGTGGTCTTATTGGATTGATTGAAATGTCATTATAATATTCTTCATCCATTTTTAATCTATTGTATAATCGTCCAACAATAAATATACCTTGTATTGGATGGGTTGTAGTTTTCATTTTTAATTTAGGTATGTAGTGACATGGAATATTCTCTAACCCCTTTTTTGACTAATTTATTCTAAGATGTTATGGTTAATTATAGGACTTATGTTGTTTTATGTTGCATCTTTCCATATTTTGGATCGTGTTGCAGACATTTTCATCACATGTCTTAGGTAAGATGTTCTCTCTGTAGCCTATTTTGGATGAACAATAATGATCTAGTTAAGATAAATTGTTTTATAATGGCAACATATTGATTGATTTATAAAAAATTTTGTATGTAAATGGGTTTTTGATGAAAGAATTTTTTTCTCTTTTTGTTAAATTAATTGGATATTTTAAAATAATTTGAAACTACTTTTATGAAATGAATTTAAATGAATGGTTTTTATGAAGTGGTTGAAAAATGAAGTATATGGGAAACCGTTTGTTCATAGCAGTAATATATATATATATATTAGGTATATCATCTATGTGTTATATAGGGGATCATACATGGGGTGATCCACTTTTTAATAGAATTTTTTTAAAAAAAATTGATATTGACATCCTTGTGGGATTAAATATTAGAGGGTTCACATGCTACAATGCCTGAATATCAAAGGAATTGATTTTGAACTTGTCATTGATAATGTTAAGAATAGTCATCTAATATGAACTATAATGATCCTTAGTGTTATATTACCTATTGTTTTTTATTTTACAATTTATCCATTAACATCCATGGATTTTTATATGATATGTGACACATGATTTTATTGATTTGACGGTATTGATGTATTTGATATTAGTTGATAATATTTTACATTGATTGTTTTGGAAATGCATAAAATAGTGTTTGGTATTGGATTATGATACATTGGATGGTTCTCTACATTTGATCTATTTTATGTAAGAAATTTTTTTTTTATTAGAGTATAATGATTAGTTTTGATTAGAAGGTTTGGTTTTTTAATACATGTCGTAAATAATGAATGGAAAAATAATTATAAATACCCACCATGATTGAAAACAGATATCAAATCACTGAAATATATGCTGAAGCATTCGAAATATTTAGAAATTGGAGAAGGAGATATGATATATGAGATGAATATATGAATATTAGATTTTTATTCTTCAAATTGACACACAAACTATAGATCGTTATTATTAAAACAGGGATAAACAAATATTTAGATAGGTAATTGCAGAAGTGGTGGAGGTAGTTCTTAGGAGTATGCATCCTATGAACCACATGTAACAAGTAGAGGTTTTCCTCTATCATTATACTACTTTGGAATGTTTAGAAACCAAGGATTTCCTTTTCCCTCACATGTTATGATGTGTAATAGTATTAAATATAATGTCCATATTACACTTTTCTATTATGCTATATCAATTACTTATTATTGTATGGAATCATCATCTCCAAAGGATACTATGGAATAATATATTTCTTGATATGGTATTGGTATCCTAACATATACCTCTAGAGTGAATCACCATCATATTTTAGATAAATTTCATGTTGTGGTAGACATGTGTCCAGGGACAGTGAAATGTACCATCATTATTCCATCATCTGTATAATTTTCATTCATTGATATTGGCATTCTTATTTTATTAGTTATGGATTTTTTTACAATCGTTATACTTGAATTGATCTCATTATCAATTTAAAATATTTATAGAAACCAGATTGAAAGTGTAATAAGCATGGGATTCAGTTCCCTTGTTCAATATCAATTATTGATATGGATTTGGTTTAGGATATCCTTTAGTGAAATCAGTATGTTTTTTATTTCACCCAAAGAATATATTATCTTGTTACTCATCATGTTTAGGGTGATAATTATCATAGCAATTTTATTTTTATTATGTGTATCAGAATCCCAAAGGTTTTTTGGTGGATTTGGATCTCTTATTTGGTCATTCATGGAATTCCCTAATATAGATTATGAGTTTTTTATCTATTGTAGAAGTTTAGGTAATAATATTTTCAAATGTTTCTGGTCTTACTTACTATTGTTGCTAATTTTAAATTTTTAATCCCATAAAATGTCTCTATTCTTCCACTGGATAGGATGGATGATTTTTCGATTAACCTTGTGCAAGGTATATATGATATTTTGTTACCTTCATAGTCTATGGAACTAAAATATCTAAAATAGAGTAATATTCTTTAATATTATATGATATAAAATGGTTTTTTTATCAATTGTATTTTACATTAGTATGAAAAAGTTCTATTTTATAAGAAGTAATATTGTTTACATAGATTATGAGTTGTATACAGTTTGTTGGAAT
Source organism: Viscum album (assembly GCA_963277665.1). Classification (NCBI taxonomy): domain Eukaryota; kingdom Viridiplantae; phylum Streptophyta; class Magnoliopsida; order Santalales; family Viscaceae; genus Viscum; species Viscum album. Next base: position 2,128,155,411 of record OY728140.1, read on the forward strand.
GTGTAACTGTTAATAATATGTATGCCTTTTCTCATGTGGGTGTATTAATTGACTATATAATGGAGCATAATTTTTTTTGAAGATATATATTGGGTATCATAATCATATTTTCTGAGTTCAAGAGTCTGAAATAGAAATTATGGATTTTAATATAAAGAATTTCCATTAAAAATATGTTTAGTTTCAATATTCCATAACTAATTTTTCTTTATATTTTTTTTAATTTTTTTATAGATTATTTAGTGATTGTCATAATACATTTTTTTTCAGTTAGTGGATTTTTGTTATTTTATATATAATCATGAACATGAAATTCATTATAGTTTATTTTTAAAGATATTAATGAGTCTCCATTTATATGGAAATATTTTCCATTGAAATTTCTAGATCCATGATGTGATTCTCATGGGGAACGTTATTTCAGATTAGGGACAATCCATTGATATTGAAAATTATAAATACATTTTTTAATGGAAAGGTCCACATAATTTATATTTGATTTATAGATTTCATTTTCATATTGTATACCACCAAAATTTAATCAAGGATTTCTAAAATTCAGTACAACATTTTACTTCACTTACTAAGAATGCGTAAAACTATATGGGATGAAATGTGTCAGTATAATCTAGATGTGTATAATAGATTTGTAACATTAGATCCTATTCTGTTCTTACCTAATCATTTATCAAGTACACGTTTTTCTATGATACTTCTAGTAATTATTTGGGTTTTAGGGGGTTTAGGATGAATTTTTTGGTGGATTATGTCTCTCACAATCATTGGATACTTTATACGAATTAACCAAATCATGAATTAGATCAATTTTTTATTATGAATACAATTGTGTTGTAGATTAAATAACAATATAAATATAGGATCATAGTATTTTCTAATGAGAATATTTAGATAAATATTTTTTTAAATAAGTAACTTGATATAATATACATGTGGTGTGTGGAAAATATATATATATTGATGTCATCATTTCCAAAACTATAGGGGTGGTGAATGTCATTATAGAAATTCTTAATAACAATATTCCACTGCTAGCTATTTTGGAATCAAAAGAGAGGTTAAACATTACTAGACTCTTCAATGAGTATGTCATTGATCCCTAATCTATTGTTTCATGTATAGTTCTAAGCAGTGTTCAGTTATCATCATATATCTTTCAATTTATTCTTTAGAATTAGTAGCAATAGGAAGAGGGAAATTAAATTTGAGAAACTCTACATGTTCAAGATACCATTTCTATATGGCTTCACACTTCATTTGGTATACAATATTTTAAGGATCAGTTTATTGTCCCTGAATATATGATGGGATCAATTTTTCAATATTTTTATAGTTCTTCATTAGGAATTAATACATTATATAATAAGAGGTATTATGACATAATACATAGACTCATGTGGTTGGGTACGAAGCGTGATATTTCCAAATGTGTGTCCCATTATTACAGTTTCCAATTGATAAATTTTGTGAATTAGAATCCCTATTGCTATTTTTGGAAAATTTAGTGATGGATTTAAATTGGACGAGGTGACCATAATGAATTTTTTAGATTAATATGGAATCCATGATGGTTGAAATGTATTTGGGTTCATGATGGATTTGTGGAACATTTCATATCAATTAATTCTGATTAGAGACGTGATTAAATTTGAAGATCCTGTAATGTTGTATGTGAATGTGATTATGAGGACACATGGTGTTCAATATTTCAATATTTTAGAAAGTGATCCAACGTATACATCAATGATAAATAAGAGTCTACAAATTTTTTTGGGACTCAAGGGATTTTTGATATAACTAATGATAAATATATTGATTTTTGTATGAAGGGTGATATTCAAATCATAAATGATATTATCTATGCCTAAATCATGGATTATGGGTGATCCTGGACCATCCATCTAAGAATGGTTGATTTTTCTACGATGAATAATTATTTTTCATATATCAGAATGGATCCCTATATGGTTTTGTATAGTTTCCCATGAAAAGATCCCATTTGTTGGTATGTAGAGGGTGAGGCCACTTTGGTGAGACAAAACCATTTTTGTAAGAAATTATGGAGTATTTAAGATATACATCATCGCCATGTTTTCGCTCAGAGTTGATATAAATCATATGCAGACCTTCAACATCTTTATTTTTGAGTCTCCCTTTGTTTAATTGATTTCTAGTAATGTTTATCCACTATTATGTCACCATCAAATAGAAATGATTGAATTTTTATCAATGAATTATTTTAGGTCATTTTAAGTCACTAATGAGCTTGGTAGGGATTATTATTGGATGGTTTTACCAATTATATTTTTTTAATTAATGATGATTTCCAAATATCATAGCCGAAGAAGTACCATTGAGACATCTCTCGTATTCTAATTTAGGAAAATATTAATCGGGAGCCTTATGTTTCGATTTTGGATAATCTAGTTAAGATAGTTGACCCTAATGTAATAGTCATTTATAGGATGTTTATTATATTTTTCAGAATGTTAGGAATATATATGTCATATTTTCTTGTTCCTTTGCGGCATGAGATGTTGAACATGGAGTAGTGGCCTCTTTTTTTTTTGAAATCATTCATCACCAGGACATCATGGGGAATTAAAATATTATATATGGGATTTATTAACATCCTATTAACAACATTTATGTATTTTTCATTTCTAATTTTGTTTGACTATTTTTATTGAATTTATTGGTGTCTTTTGAGGATGTCATGAATTTACTGGCGGAAAATGACCAAATTTTTTGGGATATATTATTGTATGAATTAATGATGGATGAGTATAAAAATGTAATATAGTTTTTAAGAGGTCGTCATTTTTAGATAATATTGATGTTTTTGGTGTTTTCTATGTATAATTTTTCATTTTCACTATCATTAGGAAAAATAATCTCCTTATAATGTGTTTATGTATAATTTAATGTTCTTATATGAATTTTATAGTCCACTTTTATAAAAATTTCAGTTCTATTTAGAACTTGAAAAACATAAACATTTTTAAATTGTTTAACAGATCGTGCAAAGAGTTTATCCATCATGAAATGTGTGTTGGAAAGAATCTTTGAACTATTATAAGTCATAAATTTTACACATAGAAAAATATTACATGTCATATTTTGGTAATATTTTGATATATAATAGAAATATATGGTTTCTTGAGATATTTTGGTTTCATAGATTACATGATGGGAAAAGGGAATAAGTTATATATAATCCTTTGATTTTGAGTTTTTTGGAAGCCAAATTCATGATTTCGTTTATTTATCCTCTGCCCTCATCCCTCTCTACCAAGGATCTCTCCCATGTTTTTTATAGAACTCATCTCTTTATACATCAGTTCACTCAGTGATTGATAATCATTAAGGTTTGAAGTGTTTAATCATGTGACTAACCCATATGCATTTTGGTTTTCATTTTTTATTTTATCTTTTTCTTTTGTTATTAGATCTATTGATTTCTGTTGATAATATTTTTGATCCTTTCTAGTTATTTTTCATGATCTTCCTTAATTAGTTAACGCATTTATTGGTTTTGGCGGGTCATTTTATGTTATTCAAGGTATGTTGTAAACATTCCAGTTTTGTAAACCCTTTTTCCGTATTGAGTTGAGTTAGAGATGTGGGGAACAGTTACTTGACCACTATTGTTGAATTTGTGACATTTCTTATTTGTGCATCCTATTGCAGGTGTGTGTGACTTTATTTTTTGGGTATGAGGTTCCATCACTGTCAAATTGTTGATGAAAAATAATGATCTATTATGGGTAAAAAATATAAATGAAATTAAATAATTGATTTATTTATTTATGTTTTAGGAATTTTTTTTTATAAAATATCGGTTTTCAATTGTTTTTGGGAAAAAATTATTTTGAAAAAATTATTTTATTCATTTCTAAAATTATTTTCAATACCCTATTTTGATAAAATTAAAGAAATAACAATAATCATTTGAAGACATGGGTACTTATCTTAAAGGTATAATTTTGGGAAAACATACATGTATTATAAAGGGTTAACCAGGGGGTTTTTCATATGATTCCAAGTCCATTTGTCCTAGGGATATTATATTGACATCATTTTGGGGTAAGTCATTGGGTTTTCCTATTATTTTTAGGCCTATTTTTTAAGGAATGTCTAGTTCATTGGTATTTTTTGGCATGAGTAGTCTACTATACAGATATGTATTTATTCATTGTGTGATGTTACTTTTTATTTTGACATGCACTATTTTACATTAAACTAAAAAAGATTCTGATATGAAATGCGAAAAATTCATGTTAATATTTTAACACTTTTTTGTATATGAAATTTTTTGAAACCAGATTACATGGCCTATTTGGTAAATGATGAAGAAGGTGATATTAAATTCCTATACATTATTTTGTTAAATGTACTAATCATTTATTTTTTAATACTTATTTTTAGTAATGTTGGGAATGGTAAAAATGTAGTATATAGGCTTGTTCAGGAACCCCACGGTGGGATCCTACAATGGCAGTTAAATCACACTATGCATACCACTTCAGCATTGCATATGCCTTTGAATATCATTTTTATGAGAAATTCAAGGTTTCATTGTGAGGAAATGAGGTTCCATTCATCTAATTCATGGTAGATGGTGGTGATATAGTTGGATTCTCCCACACTATCATATAGAGTAGTCAATTTTTGTTTCATTTTTCGTTTGACGTTGCACATGTATATTAGGATATGCTAACTTATTTTACCAGAAAGGCCCAGATCAGAAAAAAGTCTGATCTCCCAAATTATTATTAGAAAAAAGTAAAGTGCAAAGAAAATACAAGGAAAAGTCTCTACATCACATCAAATCCATCCCCATCTGCATATCCATACACAGTTACCTCATCATATTCTTGCGTGGCCGATTCCCATTAAGAGGACTCATATCTCTTGAAATGTTCTTGGTATTGATTCCTCTTGACGAGTTGTTCTTTGGTTAACTGATCCTTAAAAGTATGCTTCCCTCCAATATCTTTTGTCACATCATATTTCATCCCAACACTTTTCTTATATGATGCCCTAGTCGCCATTGGTTTGGGAAGATCCATGTAATCTCTTCATGGATTCCTTCTTCCTTGAGATTTCCCATTCAACTCTTTATCCACCATCTTTGTGCCCCCATTTTTGACAACATCACTGTAAGAGGACTTTTTGCATCCATCTTCCTTCCCAAAATCAGGTTCAACTGACCTTCTCTTCTGATGTTCCATTGGAGGAGAGGAAAATGTGATTTTTCCCAGGGTATTAACCATTGCCACCGCTGCCTGCTAACCAGCAACTGAGTCCTCTATCACACAGAAAGTGTTGGAATCTTCATGAGAAGGGGGACATCGAATTTCCTCCTCTCCCATTGGTTTATCCTCCTTCGGGTCAATATCCTCTAAAACAGCAAAACGGTTTGGAGAGAAGTTCATCATTCCATCAGCACTATCCTGTATCATGATAGGAGAACTCTTCCCTAGAAATTTGCTCTCACTAGATGTCTGAATTTTTTATACTCCCCTTCCCATATACTGTGAGTCAGAATCACCAGACTTCATCTCCCCTTTATCAGACTGCTCCATTACTTCTTTCTCCTTTATTCTAGCCATATTCATGGTGTTCTCATTTTCCTGAATTGCATTCTCCATAGCCATATTACTCCCATTCGACAGTGCTCCTGATTGGACCTCCTTCCCCACACACATTTCTGAAGAAACACCAACTTGAGCCTGATTATTTTACAATTCATCTTCTGCTGGGGACACTCCATTCTCATATGCCCCTTGATTCAAACCTGTTTGAGTCTGAGCCAGATCATCATTCTCAGTAGCATTAGGCACACCCAGATGGGCATCTGGGGTCTTCCTTCGGCATTTAACTGTTTCGTGACCCTGCTTGCAGCAATTGGAGCAAAACGACATCCATGATTCATACATAATTTTTTGAGCGTACCTGTATTCTCCTTCCACGATGATCCAAACAACCTCCAATGGGACTCTTGAGAGGTCCATTTCAACACAGAACCTCGCTGTGGCAAGATTTGAAAAAGAAGAAGTTCTTTGATCACAAAAAATAAATTATCAAATGGAATTACCTATCGATCGTAGAAGTCTCGGATTTTGGAAAGGAATGGGAAGACACGGCATTTGCAACCAGATTGCAGAATTTATTGAATCAAAATTCATATGACTTTCAAAGGACTAGTGAAGAAGATGAAAACCAAAATCCATCTTGCTTCAGGACCAAGCCTTCCCCAAATCCTCATCATCTGCAAACAGAATGAGGATTTGTCGCTGTCCAAGAATCCCAACACGCGCAAAATTCTTGAGCCCCCATTTTTCACTGAAAAACTTACCGAAATCTTCCACAAGAGGACACCTTCTCACGAACCTTGCAATTAGGGCATTAGAAAGCATCAAAGAAGCCTCAGAGAATTCCTGGATCGTAACCGGAACAACGGGTTGACCGGAGATGCATCCGGGGACCTTCGGGGCGACATTGATATGGATTATGTTTATAACTTCTTTTATTTATCCCTATTATATATATATATATATATATATATATTAAGTTATTTGAATTTGGTTGGGTGAAAGAAATATCTACATTTTTATGCCCGATTGTTAGTCTGTAGACCTTGTAGACCGATAATTCCATTCAGTTATGAGAAAATTTAACTATCGTAAAAATTTGAGAGTGTATCTTGGTCAGGTTTTCCCTAGCTGTCAATTAGATCATGGTTCTAACATATGGAAAATTTTGATCATTATATAATTTTAATTATTGCACATTCAATATAGTATTGGAATAATTTATTTAATATGTAAATGAAAATCAAATAAATAATTTCATGTATTTGGTTGAATATATGTAAACTTGATCGACCATTTCATTATTAACATGGGTAAAATAAAAATTTGGTAAAAACTTTCTAACATTTATATAATCAAAGAAATATTATAAATCTCATAGATATTTATTAAACACTTCAACATGATTATAAATTTGAGACAATATTGAATATTCATTCACATCAATTTATAGAATATGTAGTCTAAATGTATGCACTATAAACGCTACCATTTTTCAATAGAATATAAGTTTAGAATGTTAGTAATATTTTATGTTTACCAAAAATTAATGATATAAACATTATATTTATCCATTAGATCCATCATTATAACCATTTAGGTGAGTAATCATTAAAGATAAGCTCATGGAATTGTGATGTATTATTTTTTAGGTAAACATGAGAGATATATTCATTTTCTATGTGATTAAAAGAAAGTACAAAATCATATTTTTATAAAAACAATATATTTTTTATTAGAAATATACAAATTTTATTACATTTGGGTGGTTATAATGAATTTTAAGGAGGGAGAATTAATTTTTTTTGAAATAATTCAATTAATAAATTATGTCATTCTTTATATCCTATATTTGATGAAAATATGAAATTTGGAAATGATATTTATTGCTAACATCATGTGTGGGGATTTTACTATGCATTTTTTAAGGGGGATTTATTTATAATTATAAGGTGAAATCTATGCCTTGTGATTTTTTATTTGTTATATTATGTACTCTTTGACACTGAAAATATATGGAATATATTCAAATATTTTATGTCATCAATGTTCTTAATATATATTTCAAAAAAAATCCATGTGACACAGAAATAGACCATTGATGAAACTTTCAACCAAAAACCATCACACAATACTTTTTGTAAAAATTTTATGTTTATTAGATCAATTAATAAAATATTTTTTTACATGTAACATCCTTGAAGTCATTTTCTGGTATATTAATAAAATTTTAATTTTAAAATATTTTGATAAAAAAATATTGAAATGAAAAAATTATTTATCCATCAAAATTATCTATAAAATTCTTCAAATACTACAATTTATAAAAAAATCCCTATTTTAATATCATGTACTTGAAATTTCTATTAGATGTGCAGGTGTTGTGCTGATGCATCATACCTATTTTAGAAAATGATAGAATAATTTAAAATTAGCAATAAATTAAAAATAAATTTTTAGTATATTCACAATTTAAATTGAGATATTTAACCATTCATAATATATATTTAATCGTGTCATTAAGATTAAAAATAATTAATAGATAATGCGTGACAATTTTTTATATAAATTTAATAATATAAAACCATAATAATAATAATACAATGTTGATCCAAATTCTTATATTTTGAATTATGGTTAAATATATTTTCAATTTACACTAATCTAGTATATATTAATCACATTGTATTGGTATTTTTGGCCTTACCTATAAATTTTACTTCACTAAAAAACTTTTTTACCATTACTATATTATTAATAATTTACCACAATAAATATTCATCATCACTAAAAATAAATTGCTACTTGTTAAAAAAGTTAATATTGTGATCCTAAATCAAGAATATGTTTCATGTCACTCAGTTTCAATCTATGGAAATTTTTTTAATAAATAATATTGTAAAATTTAATAAGAATATTTTTTTAGAAAATAAAAAATTTAATAATAAAATAGATTATACAAAAATAAAATTATAATGCTAACACAAATTGAAATAAGAAAATTTATATAACATAATATAGAGTTATTATATATTGAACCCAAGAAAATTAAATTATAATTTTTATAAATCCATTAAAAATAATAAAATATAGTTTTATTTTATATAAAAAACATCACAATGATTTCAAAAATCCTATTCAAATATTTCTATGTACATCATAAAAATATGAAATTAACTATGAAATTTATTAATTATATATTTATTTCATACAAATAAGTTCATAATATTTTAATTAATTATTACACATTAATTTTGGATTAATGATTAACCAATTTTAATAATAGTTATTTTTAATTATTTAATAAAAGTATTCTATTCAAGAAAAATCCCAAATTTTTTGGTCTGGTTTAGATTCAAATAATGATTTAAAAAAATTAATTTCATTATAAAATTTTTAATATCTATATTAATATAATTGTTTTTTAAATAAAATTCAAATATTTGAGGAATAAAATAATTAAAAAGTTACATTTATTCATATTTTTTTCTTATTCTTGTATTATATCAATTACAAATGTGCGTTGTTTTATATTGTTTAAAAATTTTTATTCCAAATATGTTGATGATTAAAATTTATGTCAATAATGTGTTCCTCACATTAGAATATATTTTCATATTTAACATTATATTTGATGATACACTTACATAATGTAGTATATGGTAAATTCCCATGGTATTCAAGAACCCAATTGTGAAAAGTATGGAAACATTATCAAATTTTTTCATTTAGGATCATCCCATAACTAGGTATGTTTTTTTGTAATTTTTATTATTTAATTAATATATTATTGTAATAAAACATTATATAGAAATAACATTTCCAAAAAAAAATATTAGTCAATATATATTTTAGATATATATATTCATAATCTCATTAGATTTATAGCATTATAATCTCAATTATGGTATATCCATTGCTATATATTTTCTTTATATCTACTATAAGTCTTATTGATAATAAAAATATAATTAACATTTCTCTTTAAAATATTTGTAAGAAAATAATTAAAAAAATTATATATGTTATATTGTTATAATTTCTATAAGAAAATGATTCGAACATTAGTATTCTGATGTTGATGAATTTCATTTTTTTCGATTCAAATAAGATGTAAATGATTGTATTATAGAGATGGTCACTATGAATACCATTACTTCATTGTTTGAGATTTTGATATGAAAAATGCTATGTTATTCACAATTTAATTTTTAATCTAATCTAATATTATTCCCAAATAATATTCAAAGTGAATAAATTTAAATTAGAAAGGAAGGTTATTATAAAAACCAATCAATATAAATATAATTATGAATTTTAGCTCAACTATTATGATGTTTCCTTTCCACAATTTATGAATAATTATTTATATATGTTATTTCAATGAATATAATTCTATTTAGTGAAATTTGTGAGGTATTTTAATGTTTTTACAAGGAGAATGATTACATGTATTGTTTTCCACAAGTCAATGAATCCATTTTAGTCATTGGTTATGCATTTTAGTAATATATTTAATATTATTATATTAATATATAATATCAATATATAAAATGTTTTGGTTATAATGATCCCTTACTATGTAATAATCTTCATGTATAATTACGCATGTCTCCTCTAAATAACATTTGATTACTACAATGTGTTATAGGGATTTATCAGACCCGTCTATCATCATATATAACATTGACGGACAATATCAAAGATATTATTTTCGTGTGTTCATTAATCATTAAACCAAAAAATTATTTTCAACCATATGGAAAATAAAATTACATTTAATTAAAAAAATGAGGATAAATAACATTTTTCATTGAAAACAATAAAAAAAGAAAAATTCTATAAAATATGTGGTGAAAATATTCATTCAATTAACATGAATTAATTTAAGAGAATCATGATAATTAGTAATTTCTTTGATTGATGTATATGTTTTTATTATAGTAATTATTAAAAAACATTCTATTGAAAATCAGTTAAAAGTGAAAAAGTGACCAGTAAAAAAATGTCAAATGATTCTATATTAAAACAATTAAAACAAATTCATGATAGTTCAAAATAAAATTTAAAAATAATTTTCATAGATAAAATTAAATTATTAAAAAATTATGATGATTTATTTGTGTGAAACATATTTTCAATAAAAACACTATATTTTTCTAATAGGAAATTCATTATATGATGATGCGATTTATTTCATAAATTCACAATGACCAGATTAATAAAATTCAATTAATAGTTTAAATTAACAATAAATATTTTCATGTTTTTAGTATTATATTTAATTCAATATTTATCATGTTTCATGTAGATACTAATGTTGTTTTTTCCATTTTATAAATTTTGATGCTTTTTTTATGCATAAAATATTTAAAATTTATATTTCAATGGTTGTAATATCCCGTTACCCACATTATAGATCTTTTCTTCCCTATTTTTGTTTACCTCTTTGGTTTGGTATATTTCAGGGATTTCAATGTGACGACTACATTCTAGTTGAAAATAATCTGTTTTTTTGTTATGTTATTTTTTTTAATTAATAGAGTACATGTATAAACATGTCAAATGGTAGTAGTGTTCTCACTAGTTTCATAGTATCTTGGTGTTATATTGGGTATTTTTAGAATAATGCTTTCTTTTGACTATCAATAGGATAAATACCTGTCATGTAGTATTTTTACACAACATGTCACTTTTTTACATGATATATAATAGCTACAATGAATATTTCATGTGTTCTGTTTCGAGCATGGAAATATTAAACACCATGATCTAGTTCAAAAATATATGTAAGGAGACTATATATCATGTAATGGGTAGAAAGAAGAAGTTGTGAACCCATTCAAGGAATAATTATTACATTTTTTGAATATATTTTACATCACATAATGGTAAAATCCTGATTTTTAACCTAATGTGATTGTTTTTTCTAGAATACATTGATTTCATTGATTAAATATTCTAATGGGGATAGTACAATGACCGAAACACAGAAGTTTGTTTTTTATAGTAAATTAGGTTGCAAATTTACATTAAGATTCATCCCTGATTCATATCAATCTATGATCATTCCAATGATGTTTTGTAGACCTCTTCCCCTTATTGGACATTTCATTCAATGATTAATCATCATTGCATTTGTAGTGTGTTTATTATTGTGAGTAATTAGTCAACTTTTACATTTTTGTTAATATTGGTCACATCATATTGTTGTCTTATTGGATTGATTGAAATGTAATTATAATATTCTTTTTCCATTGTTGATCTATTCTATAGTCATCCAACAATGCATGTCCCTTGTATTGGTTGGGTTGTAGTTTTCATTTCTAATTGAGGTATGTAGTGACATGGAATATTCTCTAACCAATTTTTTTGAAAAAATTATTATAAGATGTTATGGTTAATTATTGGATTTATGTTGTTTTTTTCATCTTCCCATATTGGGGATCATGTTGCAGACATTTTCATCACATGTATTATGTAGGTTGTTCTGTATCTAGCCTATTTTGGATGATTAATAATGATCTAGTTACGATAAATTGTTTTATAATGGAAACATATTGATTGATTTTTTAAATTATTTGTATGTAAATGGGTTTTTGATGAAAGTATATTTTTCCTTTTTTGTTAAATTAATTGGATATTTTTAAATAATTTTGAACTGGATTTATGAAATGAATTTAAATTAATGGTTTTGATGAAGTGGTTTCAAAATGAATTATATGGGAAAATATTCATTCTTAGAAGTAATATATATATATATATATATATTAGGGATATCATCTATGTGTTATTCAGGGGATCAAACATAGGGTGTTCCACTTTTTAATAGGTTTTTTGTTTTAAAAAATTTATCTTGACATCATTGTGGGAATCAATACTGGAGTGTTCACACTGTACATTTCCTGATTATCAAAGGAACTGATTTTGAATTTGTCATTGATAATGTTACGAATAGACATCTAATATAAACTATAATGATCCTTAGTATGATGTTACCTATTGTTTTGGATTTTACAATTTATCCATTTACATCCATGGATTTTTATATGATATGTGACACATGATTTAATTGATTTGATGGTATTGATGTATTTTATATTATTTGATACTATTTTACATGGATTATTTTTGAAATGCATAAAATAGTGTTTGGAATTGGAGTATGATACATCGGATGGTTCTATACATTTCTTCTATTTTATGTAAGAATAATGTTTTTTATTATAGTATAATGATTAGTTTTGATTATAATGTTTTGTTTTTTTAATACATGTCGTAAATAATGAATTGAAAAATAAATATTAATACCCATAGAGATTGAAAACAGATATCAAATCACTGAAATATATGCTGAAGCATTCGACCTATTTAGAAATTTTAGATAGAGATATGATATATGAGATGAATATATGAATATTAGATTTTTATTCTTCACATTAACACATAAAGTATAGTATCATTATTATTAAAAAAGGGATAAAAAATATGTAGAAAGGTAATTTCAGGGGTGGTGGAGGAAGTTCTTAGGAGTATGCAACCTATGAACCACATGTAACTTATAGAAGTTTTTCCCTATCATTATACTACTTTAGAATGTTTAGAAACCCAGGATTTCCTTTTCCCTCAAAGGTTATGATGTGTAATTGTTTTAAATATTATGTCTATATTACACTTTTTTATTATGCCATGTTAATTTTTTATTATTGTTTGGGATCATCATCTTCAAAGGATACTACATAATAATATATTTTTGGATAGGGTATTGGGATCTTAACATATACCTCTAGAGTAAAGCACTATCACTCTTTAGATAAATTTCTTGTTGTGGTAGACATGTGTCCAATGATAGTGAAATGTACCTTCATTTTTCCATCATCTGTATAATTTTCATTCATTGATATTGGGATTCCTATATGATTAGTTATGTATTTTTTTTACAATCTTTATACTAGAACCGATCACATTATCAATTTAAAATATTTATAGAAACCATATTGAAAGTGTAATAATCATTGGATTAAGTGCCCTTATTCACTATCGATTATTTATATGGAGTTGGATTAGGATTTTCATTATTGCAATCAGTATGTATTTTATTTCACCGAGAGAATATATTATCTTTTAACTCATCATGTTGAGGGTGATAATTATTAGAGCAATTTTATTTTTATTATTTGTATCAGAAGACCAATGGTTTTTTAGTGGATTTGGATCATTGATTTTTTCATTCAAGGAATTACCTCCTATAGATTATGAGTTTTCTATCGATTGTAGCATTTTAGGTAATAGTATTTTTATATGTTTCTGATCTTACATACTATTTTTGCACATTTTACATTTTTAATCAGATAAAATGTATCTATTCTTCCACTGGATAGGATGGAATATTTTTTGATTATCCTTGTGCAAGGTATATATGATATTTTGTTACCTTCATAGTCTAGGGAACTAAAAGATCTAAAATAGAGTAAGATTTTTTAATATTATATGATATAAAATGGTTATGTTATCAATTTTATTTCACATTAGTGTGAACAAGTTCTCGTTTCTATAAAAAAATATTGTTTACTTAGATTATGAGTTGTATACAGTTTGTTGAAATTTGTAACTGTTAATAATAAGTATTCCATTTCTCGTGTGGGTGTATTAATCGACTATATAATAGGGAAAATTTTCTTTGTGAAGATCTATTTTTGTTATCATAATCATATGATCTGAGTTCAAGAGTCTGAAATAAAAATGATGGATTTCAATATAAGGAATTTCCATTAAAAATATGTTTAGTTTCAATATTCCATAACTAATTTTTCATTATATATTTTTGGAATTTATTTATAGTTTATTTAGTTTTTATCATAATACATTTTTCTTCAGTAATTAGATTTGTTTATATTTTATATATAATAATGAACATGAAATTCATTATAGTTTAGTTTTAAAGATATTAATGCATCTCCATTTATATGGAAATATTTTCAAATGAAATTTATATATTCATGATGTGATTATCATATAGAACATTATTTCAAATCCGGGATAATCCATTGATATTGAAAATTAGAAATGCATTTTTTTCATGGAATGATCCACAAAATTTATATTCTATTTATAGATATCATGGTCGTATTATATACTATCAACATTTACCAAGGATTTCTAAAATTCAGCACCAAATTTTACATCTCTTACTAAGAATGGGGAAAACTATATGGGATGAAATGTGTCAGTATAATCTGGTTTTGTATAATAGATTTCTGACATCATATCCTATTATGTCCTTTCCTAATAATGTATCTTGTACACGTTTTTCTATGATACTTCTAGAACTTTTTTGGGATTTAGGGGGTTTTAGGATGAATTTTTTCAGGGATTATGTCTCTCACCATCATTGGATACTTTAGAAGAATAAACCAAATCATGATTTAGATCATTTTTTTATTATGATTATAATTATTTTCTTGATTAAATAACAATCTAAATATAGGATCATATTATTTTCTAATGAGAATATTTATATAAATATTTTTTAAAATAAATAACTTGATATAATAATCATGTGGAGTGTAGAAAATATATAGATATTGACATCATGATTTCTAGCACTATAGGGGTGGGGAATGTCATTATACAAATTTTAAATAACCATATTCCATTCCAGTCTATT
The DNA here is from genome assembly GCA_963277665.1 of Viscum album. NCBI lineage: Eukaryota > Viridiplantae > Streptophyta > Magnoliopsida > Santalales > Viscaceae > Viscum > Viscum album. The sequence goes on from OY728140.1 coordinate 2,128,170,693, forward strand.
TTGGAATCAAAAGGGAAGTTAAACATTACTAGACTCATCAATGAGTTTGTCATTGATCCCTAAGATGATGTTTCACGTATAGTTCTAAGTAGTGTTCAGTTATCATCTTCTATCCTTCAATTTATTCTTTATAATTAGTAGGAATAGGAAGAGGGAAAATAAATTTGAGAAACTATACATGTTGGGGATACAATTTCTATATGGATTCACACATTATTTAGTATACTATATTTCAAGGATCAATTTATTGTCACTGAATATATGATGGGATCAATTTTTCAATATTTTTATAGTTCTCCATGAGGAATTAATACATTATATAATAAAAGGTATTATGACATAATACATAAACTCAAGGGTTTGGGTATGAAGTGTGATATTGCAAACTGTGTGTCCCACTATTACAGTTTCTAATTGACAAATTTTGTGAATTTGAATCCCTATTTATATTTGTGGAAAATTGGGTGCTGGTTTTAAATTGGAATAGGTGACCATAGATAATTTTTTAGATTACTATGGAATCCATGATAGATGAAATGTATTTTGGTTCATGATGGATTGGTTGAACATTTCATATCATTTCATTCTGATTAGAGACATGATTAAATTTGAAGATCCTGTAATGTTGTATGTGAAAGTGATTTTGAGGTCACATGGGGTTCAATATTCCAATATTTTAGAAAGTGATCCAATGTATACATCAATGATAAATAAGATTCTAAAAAAAAATTGGGACTCAAGGGATTATTAATATAACTAATGATAAATATATTGATTTCTGAATGAAGGGTGATATTCAAATAATAAATGATATTATCTATGCCTAAATCAGGGATTATGGGTGATCCTGGACTATCCATCAAAGAATGGTTGATTTTTCTACTATTAATAATTATTTTTCATATATAAAAATGGATCCCTATATGGTTTTGTATAGTTTCCCATGAAAATATCCCATTTGTTGGGATGTAGAGGGTGAGTCCACTTTGGTGAGACAAAACCATTTTCGTAAGACATTATGGAGGATTCAAGATATACATCATCACCATGTTGTCGCTCAGAGATGATATAAATCATATGCAGACCTTCAATATCTTTATTTTTGAGTCTCCCTTTGTTGAATTGATTTCTAGTAATGTTTATCCAATATTAGGTCACCATCGACATAGAAATGGTGGAATTTTTTTCAATGAATTATTTTAGGTCATTTTAAGTAACTAATGATCATGGTAGGGATTCTTATTGGGTGGTTTTACCAATTATATTTTGTTAATTAATGATTATTTCCAAATATCATATCCGAAGAAGTACCATTGAGACACCTCTCGTATTCTAATTTAGGATAATATTAATCGGGAGCCTTATGTTTCGATTTTGGATAATATAGGTAAGATAGTTGACCCTAATGTAATAGTCATTTTTAGGATGTGTATTATTTTTTTCAGAATGTTAGGAATATATATGTCATATTCTCATGTTTTTTTGTGGCATGAGATGTTTAACATAGAGTATTGGCCTCTTTTTTTGGAAATCATTCATCACCAGGACATCATGGGGAATTAAAATATTATATATGGGATTTATTAACATCCTATTAACCACATTTATGTATTTTTCGTTTCTAATTTTGTTTGACTATTTTTATGGAATTGATTGGTGTCTTTTGAGGATGTCGTCAATTTACTAGGGGAGAATGACAAAATGTTTTGGGATATATTATTTTATGAATTGGTGATGGATGAGTATAAAAATGTAATATAGTTTTTAGGATGTCTTCATTTTTAGATAATATCTATGTTTTTGGTGTTTTCTAAGTATAATTTTTCATTTTAACTATCATTAGGAAAAATAATCTCCTTGTAATGTGTTTATGTATAATTTAATGTGCTTACATGAATTGTATAGTCCACTTTTATAAAAATTTCAGTTCTATTTAGATCTTGAAAAACATAAACATTTTGAAATTGTTTAACAGACCGTGCAAAGATTTTATCCATCATGAAATGTGTGTTGGAAAGAATCTTTGAACTATTATAAGTCATAAATTTTACACATAGAAAATATATTACATGTCATATGTTGGTAAAATTTTGATATATAATAGAAATATATGGTTTCTTGAGATATTTTGGTTTCATATATTACATGATGGGAAAAAGGAATAAGTTATATAAACTCCTTTGATTTTGTGTTTTTTGGAAGCTGAATTCATTATTTCTTTTATTTAGCCTCTCCCTCATCCCTCTCTACCGAGGATCTCTACCATGGTTTTTATAGAACTCATATCTTTATACATCAGTTCACTCAGTGATTGATAATCATTAAGGTTTTGAAGTGTTTAATCATGTGACTAACCCATACGCATTTTGGTTTTCATTGATTATTTTATCTTTTTCTTTTGTTATTAGATCTATTGATTTCTGTTGATAATATTTTTTATCCTTTCTAGTTATTTTTCATGATCTTCCTTAATTAGTTAACGCATTTATTGGTATTGGTGGGTCATTTTATGTTATTCAAGGTATGTTGTAAACATTTCAGTTTTGTAAACCCTTTTTCCTTATTGAATTGATTTGGAGATGTGGGGAATAGTTATTTGAACACTATTGTTGACTTTGTGACTTTTCTTATTGGTGCATCCTATTACAGGTGTGTGTGACTTTATTTTTTGGGTATGAGGTTCCATCACTGTCAAATTGTTGATGAAAAATAATGATCTAGTATGGATAAAAAATTATAAATGAAATTGAATAATTGATTTATTTATTTATGTTTTAGGAAATGTTTTTTTTATAAAATATGGGTTTCCCATTGTTTTTGGGAAAAAAATATTTGGAAAAAAATATTTTATTCATTTCTGAAATTATTTTAAATACCCTTTTTTGATGAAATAGAAGAAATAAAAATAATCATTTGAAGACATGGGTACTTATCTTAAAGGTATAATTTTGGAAAAACATCCATGTATTATAAAGGGTTAACATAGGGGGGTTTTCCTATGATTTCAAGTCCATTTGTCCAAGATATATTATATTGACATCATTTTGGGGAAAGTCATTGGTTTTTCCTATTATTTTTTGGCCTATTTTTTTAAGTAATGGCTAGTTCATTGGTATTTTTTTGGCATGAGTAGTCTACTATATAGATATGTATTTATTCATTGTGTGATGTTACTTTTTATTTTTTCATGTACTATTTTACATTACACTAAAAAATATTCTGATATGAAATGTGAAAAATTCATGTTAATATTTTAAGATTTTTTTATATATGAATTTTATTGATACTAGTTTACATGGCCTATTTGGTAAATGATGAAGAAGGTGATATTAAATTCCTATACATTATTTTGTTAAATGTACTAATCATTTATTTTTTTAAAACTTATTTTTAGTAATATTTGGAATGGTAAAATTGTAGTATAAAAGCTTGTTTAGGAACACTATGGTGGGATCCTACAATGGTAGTTAAATCACACTTTGCATACCACTTCAGCAGTGCATATGCCTTTGAATATCATTTGATTATGCGAAATTAAGGGTTTCATTGTGAGGCAATGAGGTTTCATTCATCTAATTCATGGTAGATGGTGGTGATATGGTTGGATTCTCCCACACTATCATATAGAGTATTCAATTTCTATTTCATTTTTCATTTGACGTTACACATGTATATTAGGATATTCTAACTTATTTTAAGTTGTACAATTAATACTAAATATTATCAGATATGGATTATGTTTATAACTTATTTTAATTATTTCTATTATATATATATATATATTATTTTATTTGAATTTGGTTGGGTGAAATAAATATCTATATTTTTATGCCCGATTTTTAGTCTCTAGACCTTGTAGACCAGTAATTCCATTCAGTTATGAGAAAATTTAAATATCGTAAAAATTTGAGAGTGTATCTTGGTTAGGTTTTCCCTAGCTATCAATTAGATCATGGTTCTAATATATGAAAAAATTTTAACATTATATAATTTTAATTATTGCACATTCAATGTAGTATTGGAATAATTACTTTAATATGTAAATGAAAATTAAATAAATCATTTCATGTACATGGTTGAATATATGTAAACTTGATCGACCATTTCATTATTAACATGGTTAAAATAAAATTTTGGTAAAAAATTTATATCATTTATATAATCAAAATAATATTATAAATCTCATAGATATTTATTAAACACTTCAATATGATTATAAATTTGAGACAATATTTAATATTCATTCACATCAATTTATAGAATTTTTAGTCTAAATGTATGCACTATAAACGCTACCATATTTCAATAGAATATAAGTTTATAAGGTTAGAAATATTTTATGTTTACCAAAAATTAATGATATAAACATTAAATTTATCCATTAGATTCATCATTATAAACATTTAGGTGAGTAATCATTACAGAAAAGCTCATTGAATTGTAATACATTATTTTTAGGTAAACATGAGAGATATATTCATTTTCTATGTGATTAAAAGAAAGTACAAAATCAAATTTTTATAAACACAATATATTTTTTATTAGAAATATATAGATGTCATTACATTTGGGTGCTTATAATGAATTTTAAGGAGGTAAAATTAATTTTTTTTTGAAATAATTCGATTAATAAATTATTTCATTTTTTATATCCTATATTTTATGAAAATATGAAATTTGGAAATGATATTTATCGCTAACATCATGTGTGGGGATTTTACTATGAATTTTTAAGGGGGATTTGTTTATAATTATAAGGTGAAATCTATCCATTGTGATTTTTTATTTGTTATATTATGTACTCTTTTACACTGAAAATATATGGAATATATTAACATATTTTATGTCATTAATGTTCTTAATATATATTTCAAAAAACATCCATGTGACACAGAAATAGACCATTGATGAAATTTTCAACCAAAAACCATCACACAATACTTTTTATAATAATTTTATGAATATTAGATCAATTAATAAAATATTTTTTTACATGTAACATCCTTGAAGTCATTTTCTGGAATATTAATAAAATTTTAATTTTAAAATATTTTGATAAAAAAATATTTAAATGAAAAAAATAATTTATCCATTGAAATTATCTATAAAATTCTTCAATACTATAATTTATTAAAAAATCCCATTTTTAATATCATGTACTTGAAATTTCTATAAGATGTGCAGGTGTTGTGTTGATGCATCATACCTATTTTAGAAAATGATAGAATAATTTAAAATTAGTAATAAATTAAAAATAAATGTTTATTCTATTCACAATTTAATTTGAAATATTTAACCATTCATAATATATATTTAATCGTTTCATTAAGATTAAAAATAATTAATAGATAATGTGCGACAATTTTTTATATAAATTTAATAATATAAAACCATAATAATAATAATACAATGTTGATCCAAATTCTTATATTTTCAATTATGGTTAAATATATTTTCAATTTACACTAAGATAGTATATATTAATCACATTGTATTGGTATTTGCGGCCTTACCTATAAATTTAACATCACTAAAAAACTTTTTTACCATTACTATATTATTAATAATTTACCATAATAAATATTCATCATCACTAAAAATAAATTGCTACTTATTAAAAAAGTTAATATTGTGATCCTAAATCAGGAATATGTTTCATGTCACTCAATTTCAATCTATGGAATTTTTTTTAATAAATAATATTGTAATATTTAATTAGAATATTACTTTAGAAAATAAAAAATTTAATAATAAAATAGATTATACAAAAATAAAATTATAATGCTAATAAAAATTGAAATAAGAAAATTAATATAACATAATTTAGAGTTATTATATATTGAACCCAATAAAACAAAATTATAATTTTTATAACATCATTATAAATAATAAAATATAGTTTAATTTTATATAAAAAACATCAAAATGATTTCAAAAATGCATTTCAAATATTTCTATGTACATCATAAAAATATAAAATTAACTATGAAATTTATTAATTATATATTTATTTCATACAAATAAGTTCATAATATTTTAATTAATTATTACACATTAATTTTGGATTAATGATTAACCAATTTTAATATTAGATATTTTTAATTATTTAATAAAAATATGTTATTCAAGAAAAATCCCAAATTTTTTGGTCTGGTTTAGATTCAAATAATTATTTAAAAAATTAATTTCATTATATAATTTTTAATATCTATATTAATATAATTGTGTTTTAAATAAAATTCAAATATTTTAGGAATAAAATACTTAAAAAGTTACACTTATTCAAATTTTTTTCTTATGCTTGTATTATATCAATTACAAATGTGTGTTGTTTTATATTGTTTAAAATATTTTATTCCAAATATTTTGATGATTAAAATTTAAGTCAATAATGTGTTCCTCACATTAGAATAGATTTTCATATTTAACATTATATTTGATGATACACTTACATAATGTAGTATATGGTAAATTCCCATGGTATTCAAGAACCCAATTGTGAAAAGTATGGAAATGTTATCAAATTTTTTCAGTTAAGATCATCCCATAACTAGGTATGTTTTTTTATTTATTTTTATTTAATTAATATATTATTCTAATAAAACATTATAAAGAAATAACATTTCGAAAAAAAATTATATTCTTCAATATATTTTTTAGATATATATATTCATAATCACATTAGATTTATAGCATTATAATCTCAATTATGGTATATCCATTTCTATATTTTTTTCTTTATATCTACTATAAGACTTATTGATAATAAAAATATAATTAACATTTCTCTTTAAAATATTAGTAAGACCATAATTCAAAAAATTATATATGTTATATTGTTATAATTTCTATAAGAAAATGATTCGAACATTAGTATTCCGATGTTGATGAATTTCATTTTTTTCCATTAAAATAAGATGTAAATGATTGTATTATAGAGATGATCACTATGAATACCATTAAATCATTGTTTGAGATTTTGATATGAAAAATTCTATGTTATTCACAATTTAATTTTTAATCTAATCTAATATTATTCCCAAATAATATTCAAATTGAATAAATTTAAATTAGAAAGGAAGGTTATTATAAAAACCAATCGATATAATTCTAATTACAAATTTTAGCTCAAACATTATGATGTTTCATTTCTACAGTTCATGAATAATTATTTATATATGTTATTTCTATGAATATAATTCTATTTAGTGAAATTTGTGAGGTATTCTTATGTTTTTACATGGAGAATTATTACATGTATTGTTTTCCACAGGTCCATGAATCCATTTTAGTCATCGGTTATGCATTTTAGTAATATATTTAATATTATTCTATTAATATATAATATCAATATATAAATTTTTTTGTTTATAATGATCCCTTACTATGTAATAATCTTCATGGATAATTACACATGTCTCCTCTAAATAACATTTGATTACTACAATGTGTTATAGGGATTTATCAGACCCGTCTATCATCATATATAACGTTGCGGACAATATCAAAGATATTATTTTCACGTGTTCATTAATCATTAAACCAAAAAATTATTTTCAACCTTATGGAAAATAAAATTACATTTAATTAAAAAAATGAGTAGAAATAACATTTTTCATTGAAAACAATAAAAAAGAAAAATTCTGTAAAATATGTGGTGAAAATATTCATTCAATTAACATGAATTAATTTAAGAGAATCATGATAATTAGTAATTTCTTTGATAGAGGTATATGTTTTTATTAAGTAATTATTAAAAAACATTATATTGAAAATCAGTTAAAAGTGAAAAAGTGACCAGTACAAAAATGTAAAAAGATTCTATATTAATAAAATTAAAACAAATTCACGACAGTTCAAAATAAAATTTAAAAATAATTTTCATAGATAAAATTAAATTATTAAAAATTTATGATGATTTATTTGTGTGAAATATATTTTCAATAAAAACACTGTATTTTTCTAATAGGAAATCCATTATATAATGATATTATTTATTTCATAAATTCACAATGACCATATTAATAAAATGAAATTAATAATTTACATTAACAATAAATATTTTCATTTTTATTAATATTATATTTAATTCAATTTTTATCATTTTTCATGTAGATACTAATGTTTTTTTTCATTTTATAAATTTTGATGCTTTTTTATGAATAAAATATTTAAAAAATCTATATTTCAATGGTTTTAATATCCCGTTACCCATATTATAGAATTTTTCTTCCCTATTTTTGTTTACCTCATTGGTTTGGTATATTTGAGGGATTTCAATGTGACGACTACTTTCTGGTTGAAAATGATCTATTTTTTTGTTATGTTATTATTTTTCGAATTAATAGAGTACATGTATAAACATGTCAAATGGTTGTAGTGTTCTCACTATTTTTATAGTATCTTGGTGTTATATTGGGTATTTTTAGAAGAATGCTTTCTTTTGACTATCATTAGGATAAATACCTATCATGTAGTATTTTTACACAACATGTCACATTTTTACATGATATATAATAGCTACAATGAATATTTCATGGGTTCTGTTTCGAGCTTGGAAACCTTACACACCATGATCTAGTTCATCAATATATGTAAGGAGACTATATATCATGTAATTGGAAGAAAGAAGAAGTTGTGAACCCATTCAATGAATAATTGTTACATTTTTTTAATATATTTTACATCACACAATGGTAAAATCCTGATTTTTAACCTAATGTGATAGTTTTTTCTAGAATAATTTGATTTCATTGATTAAATATTTCAATGGGGATAGTACAATGATCAGAACACATAAGTTTGGTTTTTATATTAAATTAGGTTGCAAATTTACATAAAGATTCATCCCTCATTCATATAAATATATGATCATTCCAATGATGTTTTGTAGACCTCTTCCCCTTCTTGGACATTTCATTCAATGATTGACCATCGTTTCATTTGTAGTGTGTTTCTTATTATGAGTAATTAGTCAACTTCTACATTTTTTTTAATATTGGTCGCATCATATTGTGGTTTTATTGGATTGATTGAAATGTAATTATAATATTCTTCTTCCATTGTTGATCTATTCTGTAATCATCCAACAATTAATGTCATGTATATTGGTTGGGTTATAGTTTTCATTTTTAATTGAGGTATGTAGTGACATGGCATTTTCTCTAACCCATTTTTTGACAGATTTATTCTAAGATGTTATGGTTAATTATTGTACTTATGTTGTTTTTTTCATCTTTCCATATTGTGGATCATGTTGAAGACATTTTCATCACATGTCTGAGGTAGGTTGTTCTGTATCTAGCCTATTTTGGATGATCAATAATGATCTAGTTACGATAAATTGTTTTATAATGGCAACATATTGATTGATTTTTTAAATTCTTTGTATATAAATGGGTTTTTGATGAAAGTATATTTTTCCTTTTTTTTTAAATTAATAGGATATTTTAAAATAATTTTGAACTACTTTTATGAAATGAATTTAAATTAATGGTTTTGATGAAGTGGTTTAAAAATAAATTACATGGTAAAACATTCATTCTTAGCAGTAATATATATATATATATATATATATATATATATATTAGGGATATCATCTATGTGTTATTTAGGGGATCAAACATGGGGTGTTCCACTTTTTAATAGGATTTTTGTTTAAAAAAATTGATATTGACATCACTGTGGGGTTCAATATTGGAGTTTTCACATTCTACATTGCCTGATTATAAAAGGAACTAATTTTGAACTTGTCATTGATAATGTTATGAATAATCATCTAATATAAACTATAATGATCCTTAGTATGATGTTACATATTGTTTATGATTTTACAATTTATCCATTAACATCCATGGATTTTTATATGATATGTGACACATGATTTTATTGATTTGATGGTATTAATGTATTTGATATTATTTGATACTATTTTACATGGATTATTTTTGAAATGCATAAAATAGTGTTTGGTACTGGAGTATGATTGTAACACCCTAGGTAAATAAAGAATATGACATTTTTATATTTATCCCTATTTGTGAATAAAATGTTAATATTAATTTAAAGGGAACGCTATGCTTGATGGCTTACCCAATACACAACAATGAGTTCCTTTGAAATATTATGTTGCACTATAATAATAAAATAATATTATTTTAAATAATAGTTAACGCCTAGCTGTTGTAATGGAGTAAATGAATAGAACTAACTACAAAATGATTATATATGTTTTTCAAATATTTTTACTTCTTAAAATAAATGTTAGTGGATTAAAAATGTGAATGAATTCAATTTTAAGAGTAAACATTCTAATATTCATTAGAAGGTCGATTAACCGCCTTTTGATGGTGAACCTCTTTTAAATCAACTTTTTGAAAATTTTATGTGTTATATTTGAAAAAATAAAATTCTTCTTAAGAATCGAGACATCAAAATTTACTTTCTGTAAATTTTTGGTATCTTTCCGATAAAGTTCATTTTTTTATGAATAGTGAAAAATGTTGTATTTTAATTCAAAACCTCTTTTTAATATAATTTATTTATGTGATTAGATTATCTTTTGAATTGTTTTTAAAGTTAAATTAGAATATATCTTTACCATTTAATCTAATATTGGTCATTGGAATTAATTTCACTTTGAAATTGGACTTAAACTAGTGTCAATCTTTTAATAGATATTATTTCTTAAAAACACGCTATTTGTTTTAACAGCGGGAATTAATTAATGCAACTTATATGTTTTGAATTTTGTAAAATAGACATCATTTTTGAGTCGGAATATCAAATATATCTTAGGGTGAATTTTTGGTATTTTTCTGAAAAACTTCAATTTTTTGATGAATAGTGAAACCACTAAGTGGTAGTTAAAGAAACTGATTTTTCGTTTAAATGAAACTTTGCCACCTCTGTGTTTTGAATTTCAAAAATCCTACATACATGGTTGTAATTAAGATGTAAAATGTGGTTCAATGGGATTAAAATAATTTTTTGATGAATAGTAACTTTTATGTTTTTAATCGCGATTAGAGGTAATTAGTCTAGTTTAAGGTAAAAATAATTTTTTAATAATATGAGATGATCTTGAAACATGTCCTACCCTTATTGGATGTGTCATGGCCGACCCATAATATTCATGGGTCAACTTGGGGACCCCATGGAGCCACATTGGAAGGAAAATGACATTAATATCTTTTTATTTAATGTAAAAGTAGAAATGACACAAACATGAGTTGTTTTACTAAAACAATTTTTAAATGGGGTTATACAAGTCGTATTTTTGACTATAAATAATCATTGGAAATCTAGAAATAGATACTACATCATAGTATTTTTTTTATAATTTTTATACATTAAATAAATTAAATTATTTATGACATCATGATGATGCAGCGATTACCTCATTATTTAATGATTTAAATAAAATGAAATGATAATGTAAAATATAAGACCCGAACTTGTCAAAAACCTATTTTATGTGTATATTTAGAACCCTTATCACCTTATACTAGAATTATATCAATGTGGGACCTTTTAAATCCGAAACTCATTTTACAATAATGTATCATTTCTAAACTTTCCAAGAGTGCCCCTCCTCTCCTCTTATAAAAGGCCCCCACCACTATCACCTTACCCACACCTCTCAAGCCTTTGGCTTGGCCAAGATCTGACCATTTTGTCTCTCCACATCCCTCTCTTACTCCTAGAAGCCTCACTTTGGGCAGAAGTCTTCTCAAGGATTCCTTTGAGCTCAAATCAAAAAGAGTTACCCGATTTTAAGGTAATGTCTTCACTTGTGTTCTTTTGTTTTATTTTGATTCACCAACCCCCAAACTCTTTTTATTCATTTATTTTGTAACAACTCCAGTATATTCAATATATTAGGATTTTTTTATAAGAATAATTCTAGATACACTTACACACACCTACATCTAATGGTTAAAGATCAAACTGTTTCTGTGGATGGCGAATTCATGTCTCACGAAACGATGATTGTTCAACACTCATATAACACCTTCAAAGGTGGCCATTAAGATGCCATTATATTTATATATGATATATAATATGTTTAAGTTTTACTTAAGATTCTTTATTTTTCTTTTGTGGCATACCTTTATGGTTTCCATTGTGGGTAAACACGATAATTTCATTTTAGGAAGTGCAGACTACCGCCCCCTCAAAGTGATTTGATTCGTTAATGCCATATGTGGGATGTATAAAGGATGGATTTAAAGTTATTATATATGATTTATGTTACATATAAATGATTAATATAATTCTGGAATTAAAATATACATACCTCTCATTTGGTTTTAATTCCATTAATATGACATAGAAATGAAAGTAGCGTTCATGCGTACGTATGGCTTACCGTCTCCATGAACGATGCATTTCATTTCTTACCTCTAAATGATTATGTAATATTATAAATACATGTATATTCTGGATATATATGATATATTTGATATCCAAATCATGAATATCATTCTGGATATATTGAACCTTTTACCACACAAACAACATATAATTGTAAGAAGTCAACTTTCGACTTAAGAACCAAATATCGACAAAATAAACATTATTAAAATAAATGATTACATAATGTTTATAACATGGAAATAAGGGATATAAAAGGAATAATTAACTTGAAAAATATTCTTAATCAAGTTTAAATAAACTCAAGTTTATTATTCATGACGTTAAAGAACGATCGAGTCAAGTCGGGCCCGAGAAAAGGGATCCAACCTCTCTCTTTCTTTTTAAGTACTCTATTTTATGTCATTTCTTTTAAGACCGTCTTTCTTGTGTTTGGGGATGTTATTTTTATATTCCTAATACTTTACTTTTTATTTTCATATTATGGGAGACCCTATTTGATCTCATAAATCCATTTTTGGAAGTTTTAAGTGGCTCCGTTAGGCTGCTGAGTTTTCGTAAGGGATTTTTCATCTCACTTTTATTCCCATGACATTTATGCTATGTTTGCCACTATTTCCATTGAGTGGTGTATGTACTGCCCATTATTATACACTTTGTGTAGTATAATTTCATTTATGGGTATTTACATCTTCATTTTATGACCCTTCTTCCATGGGGTGTACTTTTCGAATGTTACCCAACTCGGTAAGGGGACCTTTCACTCTCCTCTTTTTAAAAGACTTCTTTTGTTATGTATTTTAATTCACATACTATTATGTTGGGATATGTTCTTCTATATCCTTATTTATGTAAATTTTATGTCCAAGTGATGAGATACCCTTTATCTTTCTCATCAAACCTTTTTGTAAAATATTATGTGACGCCGTTAGGCTGTCGAATTTTACCAAGGGAACTTCTTAACCCAATTTCGATTTCATTGGGTTCAACATGTAGTTATTGAATATGTCATCCTTTGAATATGTGTGAATGACCTTTGATTGTTTTAAACTTAATATCCACTTATATTAGATGTATTTATATTTGTCGCACATAATTATGAGATTTATTTATCCTTAATTTAAGGATACCTTCTTTATAATGGATTTCATCTCATTTTACATTTCTTTTGAGACTTCATTGTTGTTATGCACCAATTCACTCGTATGTGGTGTGTATACTATCCTTTGACATATTATATCATGAATCCCTTTATTCTCATGATATTATAAAGTTCGGATTAAATGTTATTCCGCAATTATTTGTATTCAAGAGTCTCTCATTTTTGTTAAAAACTCTTTAACAAAAATATCATTTTAAATGTTTTAAAGATTTATTATTCTAAATATTTATCATTAATGTCCATGTTTTCAAAATGGTTTTCAGTATTTATTTATATGGACATTAATGTTTTAAAATTATAATTCCAATGAAAGCTTCAAAGTGGTATGAGACACTTTGATTCAAAAATATCTTTTAAATGATTTTTGAAAATGGATTGATTAATTCAATATCTTGTAATTACTTATTTTGATTGAAAATGAAATGTTGTTATTGAAATATTTATATTTTCAATATTTTATGTGTAATGATGGTACTTGGACATTTTACGGGCGGTTACATGATAAACCATATGACGGGTGGTGTCGTGAATACCAGGACGGGTGGTTATGTTATAACCTCCAATGCATTGGGTATGGATGTCAGCCGTATGGCTATTCCATTAAGTATGTGTGGAATTTGACCATATGGTTATTCCATTTAAGTATGTTTATGTCCCAAGTTACCTTTATATGTTATGTGTTCTTTATATGGGTTTTATGGTAATATTTTGGTTAAAAAAGGGTAAGTAATGATATTTTAATTCAGTGAAGAGTTTTTACTACTTCCTAAAGGTGAAAGGTATTACTTTGATAAAGTATACATGGTTTACTTGTTGCTTTGAAAAACTAACAATTTTCATTCTTTGTGTATCCCTTGCAGATATTTTTATTCTCACCCCAAGTTTTTTTGAAATGTTTTTCACAGGACTTAATGTGGAATAGGGTCAAGGATGGGATCAAGGGAAAGTCATGCTATCTAATACATAGAACTAGACATGTTTCTTTTTAAGAGTTTTTATTTTATGGAAATTTAGTAGAAGTGACTACTTTGTAATCTTTTGAGATGTAATAGTTATGTCCTGATTCTCTAAAACTCTAAACCTGAAAAGATCCTCAATGTGAATTATTCATTTAATTCAATATTAAGTAAGGTTTAAGGCCGAGGCCTTATAGTTGGTATCAGAGGTCGGTTTAGATAACTTTAGAGGTTAGGGTATCCTCTAAGCATAAGTGACATTACCATAATGGTTAGGATTTCAGAAAGAGTCCTAGTTTTAGATAAAGTTAATGAGTAAGTATATCTTAGTGTTTATATTCCTCATTAGTACATGATGATTTTTTTGATATACGCACACTGACATTTCTATTTTTAGTAAATGGATGGATTAAGCAGGAACAAAAGTGACAATGGGTTTGATGGAAACTGTGGTGGTTCTCTGATTAAGAGACTGTATGAAATGGTGGATTCAATGTGGAATCTCGTGGTTGTTCTAAACCAACTATCAAAAATTCATGATCAACCACTTGAACCTTGGTGAGTTCTCTAATGCATCATGTATGAGATGACCAACTCGATGTGGAATTTTAGGTAATAATTGTAAAGGTAACCATTAGGGTTTATATGATCATTACTTTTTAGGTAATTATGGTTTAATCTATGATATGATGGAAAATGAAAGGCATGAGATAAACTTGAGGTTAAAATATGTTATGATCATTTTTGAAGATTTTAGCTCGTTTTGGGAAAAAAATTAAGAATTATGTAGTTTTGGAAAAAGGACAACACGTAGACCATGTGACAACCCGTCGCGTCGGACAAAGCTGTGGGAATTGATCCCACAACCAAAGTACAACTGGTATTTATCACCTACCACTGGACTACGTGAAGTCCCTGGTTAGTTTGACTGATTCTTTTTAGTTAGATGATTTTATGAATTAAGAGTAAGTTGATTTTGGGTTATCTATGGAAATTTATTAACCTATCATGGAGGATATGTGATTAGGTTAATTACTTTTCAATACGAGACATTAAGAGAAACTGATATTCTTTTGAGATAAATGTTACGATTTAACTTGGAAGACTATGTGACTAAATCCTTCTAATATTTGAGTTTCAATCTTAGTTTGGTTTACTTTGAAGAATTTTATGGACAAATTGTTTATCGAATGGTCCTCGTTGAACTTTGGGTTTTTTTGGACAAATTTTGGAGATTAAGAATAGATTTTATTTTTATAAAGGGTTATCCTTTTTTGGATTATCTGATCTTGTACTAACCTTTTTGGTTTTGGTTTTGGTTAAAGTCTAAAGACATGGGAATTATATAGTTCTCTTTTGTGGATTAGGTGATTCTCTAGAAGTTGATTATATTACTCTTCATGTGAACAAGTCTTCCTAAATACTCATCTTTTGGAGAAAATATGAGTTTGTGTAAGAAATATAGTAAAAGATGAAAGTCAACATGACAAGTAAGTATGTTTCCTTATGTTTTAGTTAAGCTCAAAAATATATTCCTCAATTAAGAGTAACTTAAAACAAAAATCTTTTTTTGTTAACTTTTCCTACTGGGGAATCCAATACCATTTAACCCATCATAAGTTTGTGATTTTCTTATGGTTAACTTTCTCCTAAACATGTTTTCTATCACTCTCCATCAGAACATGACCCTATGTTTCATCCTCCATGTCCATGTTTTCCAACATGGAATCCTAGTATGGGTTAACTCGGGTGACCTATGTACTTATCTTTCTTTATTTTAAAGTGATTGTTTTACCGACTCTTGTTCCGATGTGGGACTTTCAAGGATGTTTCCAAACCCAATTTTAAAATTGTGAGGACGCAATTCCCAAAAGGGGTGAAGGATGTAACACCCTAGGTAAATAAAGAATATGACATTTTTATATTTATCCCTATTTGTGAATAAAATGTTAATATTAATTTAAAGGTAATGCTATGCTTGATGGCTTACCCAATACGCAACAATGAGTTCCTCTGAAATCTTACGTTGCACTATAATAATAAAATAATATTATTTTAAATGGTAGTTAACGCCTAGCCATTGTAATGGAGGGAATGAACAGAACTAACTAAAAAATGATTATATATGTTTTTCAAATATTTTTACTTCTTACAATAAATGTTAGAGGATTAAAAATGTGAATGAATTCAATTTTAAGCGTAAACATTCTAATATTTATTAGAAGGTCGATTAACCGCCTTTTGATGGCGAACCTCTTTTAAATCCACTTTTTGACAATTTTATGTGTTATATTTGACAAAATAAAATTCTTCTTTAGAATCGAGACATCAAAATTTACTTTGTGTAAATTTTTCGTATCTTTCCGATAAAGTTCATTTTTTATGAATAGTGAAAAATGTTGTATTTTAATTCAAAACATCTTTTTAATCTATTTTATTTATATAATTAGATTATATTTTGAATTTTTTTTAAAGTAAAATTAGAATATATTTTTACCATTTAATCCAATAATGGTCATTGGAATTAATTTCACTTTGAAATTGGACTTAAACTAGTGTCAATCTTTTAATAGATATTGTTTCTTAAAAACACGTTATTTGTTTTGATAGCAGGAATTAATTATTTAATTAATTAATTAAACATATATTTTTTGAATTTTTTAAAATAGACATCATTTTTGAGTTCGGAATATCAAATATAGCTTAGGGTGAATTTTTGGTATTATTCTGAAAAACATCAATTTTTTATGAATAGTGAAACCACTAAGTGGTAGTTAAAGAAACTGATTTTTCATTTAAATAAAACATTGCCACCTCTATGTTTTGAATTTCAAAAATCTGACATACATGGTTGTCATTAAGAAGTAAAATTTGGTTCAATGGGATTAAAATAATTTTTTTTATGAATAGTAACTTTTAAGTTTTTAATCGCGATTAGAGGTAATTAGTGTAGTTTAAGGTAAAAATATTTTTTTAATAATAGGAGATAAGCTTGACACATGTCCTACCATTATTGGATGTGTCATGGCTGACCAAGAAAATCCATGGGTCAACTTGGGGACCCCATGGAGCCACTTTGGAAGGAAAATGACATTAATATCTTTTTATTTAATGTAAAAGTAGAAATAACACAAACATGAGTTGTTTTACTAAAACAATTTTTAAATGGGGTTATACAAGTCAGATTTTTGACTATAAATAGTCATTGGAAATATAGAAATCTTTACTACAACATAGTAATTTTTTTGTAATTTTTATACATTAAATAAATTAAATTATTTATGACATCATGATGATGCAGTGATTACCTCATTATTTAACGATTTAAATAAAATGAAAAGATAATGTAAAATATAAGACCTAAACTTGTCAAAAACCTATTGGATGTGTATATTTCGAACCCTTATCACCTTATACTCAAATTATATCAATGTGGGACCTTTTAAATCCAAAACGCATTTTAAAATAATGTAACATTTCTTTACTTTCCAAGAATGCCCCTCCTCTCCTCTTATAAAAGGCCCCCACCACTATCACCTTACCCACACCTCTCAAGCCTTGGGTTCGGCCATGATCTGCCCCTTTTGTCTCTCCACATCCCTCTATTACTCCTAGAAGCCTCACTTTGGGCAGAAAGATTCTCAAGGAAGCCTTTGAGCTCAAATAAAAAAGAGTTACCCGATTTTAAGGTAATGTCTTCACTTGTGTTCTTTTGTTTTATTTTGCTTCACCAACCCCCTAAACTCTTTTTATTCATTTATTTTGTAACAACTCCACTATCTTCAATATAATAGGATTTTTTTTTATAAGAATCATTCGAGATACACTTACACACACCTACATCTAATGGTTAAAGATCATAGTGTTTCTGTGGATGGCGAATTTCTGCCTCACGAAACGATGATTGTTCAACACTCATATAACACCTTCAAAGGTGGACATTAAGATGCCACTATATTTATATATGATATATAATATGTTTATGTTTTACTTAAGCTTATGTATTTTTATTTTGTGGCATAACTTTATGATTTCCATTGTGGGTAAAGACGATAATTTCATTTTAGGAAGTGCGGACTACCGCCCCCTCAAAGTGATTTGATTCATTAATGCCATATGTGGGATGTATAAAGGATGGATTTAAAGATATTATATATGATATATGTTACATATAAATTATGAATATAATTCTGGAATTAAAATATACATACCTCTCATTTGGTTTTAATTCCATTAATATGACATAGAAATGAAAGTAGCGTTCATGTGTACGTACTGCTTACCGTCTCCATGAACAGTGAATTTCATTTCTTACCTCTAAATGATTATTTAATATTATAAATACATGTATATTCTGGATATATATAATATATATGATATCCAAATCATGAATATCATTCTGGATATAATGAACCTTTGACCACATGAACAACATATAATTGTAAGAAGTCCACTTTCGACTTAAGAACCAAATATCGACAAAACAAAAATTATTAACTTAAATGATTACATAATGTTTATAACATGGCAATAAGTTATATAAAAGGAATAATGAACTTGAAAAAGGTTCTTAATCAAGTGTAAATTAAATCAAGTTTATTATTCAGGACGTTAAAGAACGATCGAGTCAAGTCGGACCCGAGGTAAGGGATCCAACCTCTCTCTTTCTTTTTAAGTACTCTCTTTTATGTCATTTCTTTTAAGCCCGTCTTTCTTATGTTTGGGGATGTTCTTTTATATTCCTCATACTTTAATTTTTATGTTCATATTATGGGAGACCCTATTTGATCACATAAATCCATTTTTGGAAGTTTTAAGTGGCGCCGTTAGGCTGCCGAGTTTTCGTAAGGGATTTTTCATCTCACTTTTATACCCATGACATTTATGCTACGTTTGCCACTATTTCCTTTGAGTGGTGTATGTACTGCACATTATTATAAAATTTGTGTAGTATAATTTCATTTATGGGTATTTACATCTTCATTGTATGACCCTTCTTCTATGGGGTGTACTTTTCGAAAGATACCCAACTCGGTAAGGGGACCTTTCACCCTCCTCTTTTTAAAAGACTTATTTTGTTATGTATTTTAATTCACATACTATTAAGTTGGGATATGTTCTTATATATCCTTATTTATGTAAATTTTATGTCTAAGTGATTATATACCCTTTATCTTTCTCATCAACCCTTTTTGTAAAATTTTATGTGACGACGTTAGGCTGTCGAATTTTACCAAGGGAACTTCTTAACCCAATTTCGATTTCAATGGGTTCAACATGTAGTTATTGAATATGTCATCCTTTGAATATGTGTGAATGACATTTTATTGTTTTACAATTAATATCCACTTATATTTGGTGTATTTATATTTTTCACACATAATTATGAGATTGATTTATCCTTAATTTAAGGATACCTTCTTTATAATGGATTTCATCTCATTTTACATTTCTGTTGAGAATTCATTGTTGTTATGCACCAATTCACTATTATGTAGTGTGTATACTATCCATTGACATATTATATCATGAATCCCTTTATTCTCATGATATTATAAAGTTCGAATTCAATTTTATTCTGCAATTATTTGTATTCAAGAGTCTCTCATTTTGTTAAAAACTCTTTAACAAAAATATCGTTTTAAATGTTTTAAAGATTTATTATTCTAAATATTTATCTTTAATGTCCATGTTTTCAAAATGGTTTTCAGTATTTATTTATATGGAGATTAATGTTTTAAAATTATAATTCCAATAAAATCTTCAAAGAGGTATGGGACACTTTGATTCAAAAATATCTTTTAAATGATTTTTTAAAATGGATTGATTAATTCAATATCTTTGAATTACTTAATTGAATGAAAATGAAATGTTGTTATTGAAATGTTTATATTTTAAATATTTTATATGTAATGATGGTACTTGGACATTTTACGGGTGGTTACCTGATAAACCATATGACAGGTGGTGCCGTGAATACCAGGATGGGTGGTTACGTTATAACCTCTAATGCATTGGGTATGGAAGTCGGCCGTATGGATATTCCATTAAGTATGTGTGGAAGTCGACCGTATGGTTATTCCATTTATGTATGTTTATGTCCCAAGTTACCTTTATATGTTATGTGTTCTTTATATGGGTTTTATGATAATCTTTTGGTTAAAAAAAGGGTAAGTAATGATATTTTAATTCAGTGAAGAGTTTTTACTAATTCCTAATGGTGAAAGGTATTACTTTGATAAAGTATCCATGGTTTACTTGTTGCTTTGAAAAACTGACAGTTCTCATTCTTTGTGTATCCCTTGCTGAGCTTTTTATGCTCACCCCAAGATTTTTTGAAATGTTTTTCACATGACTTAATGTGGAATAGGGTCAAGGATGGGATTAAGGGAAAGTCATGGTATCTAATACATGGAACTAGACATGTTTCTTTTTAAGAGTTTTTATTTTATGTAAATTTAGTAGAAGTGACTACTTTGTAATATTTTGAGATGTAATAGTTATGTCCTAATTCTCTAAAACTCTAAACCTGAAAAGATCCTCAATGTGAATTATTCATTTAATTCAATATTAAGTAAGGTTTTAGGCCAAGGCCTTATAATGATACATTGGATGGTTCTATACATTTCTTATATTTTATGTAAGTACAATTTTTATTATTAGAGTATAATGATAAGTTTTGGTTAGAAGGTTTTGTTTTTTTAATACATGTCGTAAATAATGAATTGAAAAATAATTATTAATACCCACAGAGATTGAACACGGATATCAAATCACTGAAATATATGCTGAAGCATTCGACCTATTTATAAATTGTAGATAGAGATAAGATATATGAGATGAATATATTAATATTAGATTTTTATTCTTCACATTCACACACAAACTATAGTATCATTATTATTAAAAAAGGGATAAAAAATATGTAGAAAGGTAATTTCAGAGGTGGTGGAGGTAGTTCTTAGGAGTATGCAACCTATGAACCACATGTAACTTGTAGAAGTTTTTCCCTATCATTATACTACTTTAGAATGTTTAGAAACCCAAGATTTCCTTTTTCCTAAAAGGTTATGATGTGTAATAGTTTTAAATATTATGTCCATATTACACTTTTTTATTATTCCATGTTAATTTATTATTATTTTTTGGGATCGTCATCTTCAAAGGATACTACAGAATAATATATTTTTGGATACGGTATTGGGATCCTAACATATACCTCTAGAGTGAAGCACCATCACTCTTTAGATAAATTTCCTGTTGTGGTAGACATGTGTCCAGTGATAGTGAAATGTACCTTCATTATTCCATCATCTGTATAATTTTCATTCATTTATATTGGAATTCCTATTTGATTAGTTATGGATTTTTTTACAATATTTATACTTGAACAGATCACATTATCAGTATAAAATATTAATATAAAACACATTGAAAGTGTAATAATCATGGGATTCAGTGCCCTTATTCACTATCGATTATTGATATGGAGTTGGATTAGTATTTCCTTTATTGCAATCAGTATGTATTTTATTTCACCCAGAGAATATATTATCTTGTAACTCATCATGTTTAGGGTGATAATTATTAGAGAAATTTTATTTTTAATATTTGTTTCAGAAGACCAATGGTTTTTTGGTGGATTTGGATCATTGATTTTGTCATTCAAGGAATTCCCTCCTATAGATTATGAGTTTTCTATCGATTGTGGAATTTTAGGTAATAGTATTTTCATATGTTTCTGATCATACATACTATTTTTGCACATTTTCCATTTATAATCAGATAAAATGTATTTATTCTTCCATTGGATAGGATGGAATATTTTTTAATTAACCTTGTGCAAGGTATATATGATATTTTGTTACCTTCATAGTCTAGGGAACTAAAAGATCTAAAATAGAGTAAGATTTTTTAATATTATATGATATAAAATGGTTATGTTATCAATTGTATTTCACAATAGTGTGAACAAGTTCTCTTTTCTATAAAAAATATTGTTTACTTAGATTATGAGTTGTATACAGTTTGTTGAAATTTGTAACTGTTAATAATAAGTATTCCTTTTCTCATGTCGGTGTATTAATCGACTATATAATGGGGAAAATATTCTTTTTGAAGATCTATTTTTGTTATCATAATCATATGATTTGAGTTCAAGAGTCTGAAATACAAATGATGTATTTCAATATAAGGAATTTCCCTTAAAAATATGTTTAGTTTCAATATTCCACAACTAAATTTACATTATTTTTTTTGGAATTTATTTATAGTTTATTTAGTGTTTATCATAATACATTTTTCTTCTGTTATTGGATTTGTTTTTATTTTATATATAATAATGAACATGAAATTCATTATAGTTTAGTTTTAAAAATATTAATGCGTCTCCATTTATATGGAAATATTTTCAAATGAAATTTATATATTCATGATGTGATTCTCATGGAGAGAATTATTTTAGATCAGGGATAATCCATTGATATTGAGAATTAGAAATGCATTTTTTTCATGGAAATATCCACAATAGTTTTCCCCATTCTTAGTAATAGAAGTAAAATGTGGTGTAGAATTTTAGAAATCCTTGGTAAATGTTGATGGTATATAATACAACCATGATATCTATAAATCATATATAAATTAGAAATGCATTTTTTTCATGGAAATATCCACATAATTTATATATGATTTATAGATATCATGGTTGTATTATATACCATCAACATTTACCAAGGATTTCTAAAATTCTACACCACATTTTACTTCTATTACTAAGAATGGGGAAAACTATATGGGATGAAATGTGTCAGTATAATCTGGTTTTGTATAATAGATTTCTGACATCAGATCCTATTATGTTCTTTCCTAATCATATATCTTGTACACATTTTTCTAGGATACTTCTAGTACTTTTTTGGGATTCGTGGGGTTTTATGATGAATTTTTTCATGGATTATGTCTCTCACCATCATTGGATACTTTAGAAGAATTAACCAAATCATGATTTAGATAATTTTTTTTATTATGAGTATAATTATTTTCTTGATTAAATAAAAATATAAATATAGGATCATAGTATTGTCTATTGAGGATATTTATATAAATATTTTTTATAATAAGTAACTTGATATAATATACATGTGGAGTGTGAAAAATATATATATATTGACATCATCATTTCCAGCACTATAGGGGTGGGGAATGTCATTATAGAAATTTTAAATAACTATATACTATTCCAGGCTATTTTGGAATCAAAAGAGAAGTTAATCATTACTAGACTCGTCAACGGGTTTGTCATTGATCCCTAATATGATGTTTCACGTATAGTTCTAAGTAGTATTCAGTTATCATCATCTATCCTTCAATTTATTCTTTATAATTAGTAGGAATATGAGGAGGGAAAATAAATTTGAGAAACTATACAAGTTGTGCATACCATTTCTATATGGATTCACACATTATTTGGTATACTATATTTCAAGGATCAATTTATTATCCCTGAATATATGATGGGATCAATTTTTCAATATTTTTATAGTTCATCATGAGGAATTAGTACATTATATAATAAGATGTTTTATGACATAATACATAAACTAAAGTGGTTGGGTATGAAGTGTGATATTGAAAAATGTGTGTCCCACTACTAAAGTTTCCAATTGACAAATTTTGTGAATCTGAATCCCTATTTCTATTTGTGGAAAATTTGGTGCTGGTTTTAAATTGGAAGAGGTGACCATAGAGAATTTTTTAGATTACTATGGAATCCATGATGGATGAAATGTATTTGGGTTCATGATGGATTGGTTGAACATATCATATCATTTTATTCTGATTAGAGACATGATTAAATTTGAAGATCCTGTAATGTTGTATGTGAAAGTGATTTTGAGATCACATGGGGTTCAATATTCCAATATTTTAGAAAGTGATCCAATGTATACATCAATGATAAATAAGAGTCTACATTTTTTTGTGGACTTAAGTGATATTTATTATAAATAAAGATAAATATATTTATTTTTGAATAAATGGTGATATTCAAATCATAAACAATACTATCTATGCCTAAATCAAGGATTATGGGTGATCCTTGGTCAGCCATCTAGGAATGGTTGATTTTTCTATGATTAATAATTATTTTTCATATATCAGAATGAATCTATATATGGTTTTTTAAAGTTTCCCATGAAAATCCATTATTTTTTTGGAAGTAGAGGGTGAGGCCACTTTGGTGAGACAAACCCATTTTTGTAAGACATCATGGATGATTCACGATATACATCATCACCATGTTGTCGCTCATAGTTGATATAAATTATATGAGGACATTCAACATCTTCCTTTTGGAGTCTCCCTTTGTTGAATTGATTTTTAGTAATGTTTATCTACAATTAGGTCACCATCAACATAGAAATGATGGAATTTTTTTCAATGAATTGTTTTAGGTCATTTTAAGTCACTAATGAGCATGGTAGGGATTATAATTGGATGGTTTAACAAATTATATTTTTTTAATTCATGATGATTTCCAAATATCATAACCAAAGAATTACCATTTAGAACTCTCTCGTATTATAATTAAAAAAAATATTTATCGGGAGCCTTATGTTTCGGTTTGGGATAATCTAGTTAAGATAGTTGACCCTAATGTAATAGTCATTTATAGGATGTTCATTATATTTTTCAAAATGTTATGAATAAATATTTCATATTCTCTTGTACTTTTGGGGCATGAGATGTCGAACATGGAGTAGAGGCCTCTTTTTTTGGGAATCACTCATCACCAGGACATAATGTGGAATTAAAATATTATATTTGGTATTTATTAACATCCTATTACCCACATTTATGTATTTTTCATTTCTAATTTTCTTTGACTATTTTATTTGAATTTATTTGTGTCTTTTGAGGATGTCGTGAATTTACTGGGGGGAAATTAAAAAATGTTTTGGGATATATTATTATATGAATTAATGATGGATGAGTATAAAAATGTAATACAGTTTTTAGGATGTCTTCATTTTTTTATAATATCGATTTTTTGGTGTTTTCTAAGTATAATTTTTCATTTTCACAATCATTAGGAAAAATAATCTCCTTGTAATGTGTTTATGTACAATTTAATGTGATTACACAAATTTTATAGTACACTTTTATAAAAATTTCAGTTCTATTCAGATATTGAAAAACATAAACATTTTGAAATTGTTTAACAGATCCTGCAAAGAGTTTACCCATCATGAATTGTGTATTGGAATGAATATTTGAACTATTACAAGTCATAAATATTACACATAGAAAATATAATACATGTTATATGTTGGTAAAATTTGGATATCTAACAGAAATATATGGTTTCTCGAGATATGTTGGTTTCATAGATTACATGATGGGAAGAGGGAATAAGTTATATATAATAATTTTATTTTGTGTTTTTTGGATGATAAATTCATTATTTATTTTATTTAGCCTCTTCACTCATCCCTCACTACCAATGATCTCTCCCATGGTTTTTATAGAACTCATCCATTTATACATCAAGTCACTCAGTGATTGAAAATCATTAAGGTTTTGAAGTGTTTAATCATCTGACTAACCCATATGCATTTTGGTTTTCATTTATTATTTTATCTTTTTTTGTTATTGGATATATTGATTTTTGTTGATAATATTTTTGATTGTTTCTAGTTATTTTTCATGATCTTCCTTAATTAGTTAACGCATTTACAGGTTTTTGCGGGTCATTTTATTTTATTCAAGGTATGTTGTAAACATTCCAGTTTTGTAAACCCTTTTTCCTTATTGAATTGATTTGGAGATGTGGTGAATAGTTATATGAACACTATTGTTGTCTTTGTGACTTTTCTTGTTAGTTCATCCTATTCCTGGTGTGTGTAACTTTATTTTTTGGGTATGAGGTTCCATCACTGTTAAATTGTTGATGAAAAATAATGATCTAGTATTGATAAAAGATATAAATGAAATTGAATAATTGATTTATTTATTTATGTTTTAGGAAATGTGTTTTTTTATAAAATATGGGTTTTCCATTGTTTTTGGGAAAAAACTATATTGAAAAAATTATTTTATTCATTTCTGAAATTATTTTCATTTTCCTTTTTTGATGAAATGTAAGAAAGAACAATAATCAATTGAAGACATGGGTACTTAACATAAAGGTATAATTTTGGGAAAACATCCATGTATTATAAAGGGTTAACATAGGGGGGGTTTTCCTATGATTTCAAGTCCATTTGTCCGAGGGATGTTATATTGACATCATTTTGCGGTAAGTCATTGGTTTTTCCTATTATTTTTAGGCCTATTTTCTAAGGAATGTCAAGTTCATTGGTATTTTTTTGGCATGAGTAGTATACTATACTGATATGTATTTATTCATTGTGTGATGTTATTTTTTATTTTGACATGTACTATTTTTTATTAAACTAAAAAAGATTATGATATGAAATGTGAAAAATTCATGTTAATATTTTAACATTTTTTATATATGAATTTTTTTGAAACTAGTTTACATGGCCTATTTGGTTAATGATGAAGAAGTTGATATTACATTTATATCCATAATTTTGTTAAGTGAACTAATCATTTATTTTTTAATACTTATTTTTAGTAATGATGGGAATGGTAAAATTGTAGTATAAAAACTTGTTTATGAAGACCATGGTGGGCTCCTACAACGGTAGTTAAATCACACTATGCATACCCCTTCTGCAGTGTGTAGGCCTTTGAATATAATTTTTTATGAGAAATTCAGGGTTTCATTGTGATCCAATGAGGTTTCATTCATCTACTTCATGGTTGATGGTGGTGATATGGTTGGATTCTCCCACACTATCATATAGAGTAGTCAATTTTTGTTTCATTTTTCTTTTGACGTTGCACATGTATATTAGGATATTCTAACTTATTTTAAGTTTTAATATTAATACTAAATTTTATCAGATATGGATTATGTTTATATCTTCTTTAATTTATCTCTGTTATATATATATATATTATGTTATTTTAATTTTTTTGGTTGAAATGAATATCTACATTTTTATGCCTGAGTGTTAGTCTCTAGACCATGTAGACTAGTAATTCCCTTCAGTTATGAGAAAATTTAACTTTCGTAAAACATTGAGAGTGTATCTAGGTCAGGTTTTCCTTAGCTGTCAATTAGATCATGGTTATAATATATGGAAAATTTTGAACATTATATAATCTTAATTATTTCACATTCAATATAGTATTATAATAATTACTTTAATATGTAAATTAAAATTAAATAAATTACTTCATGTATTTGGTTGATTATATGTAAACATGATCAACCATTTCATTATTAACATGGGTACAATAAAAATTTGGTAAAAAAATCTGACATTTATATAATCGAAAGAATATTATAAATCTCATAGATATTTATTAAACACTTCCATATGATTATAAATTTGAGACAATATTGAATATTGATTCACATCAATTTATAGAATTGGTAGTCAAAATGTATGCACTATAAATGCTACCATTTTGAAATATAATATTTGTTGATAATATTTTATGTTTAACAAAAATTAATGATATAAACATTATATTTATCCATTAGATCCATCATTATAACCATTTAGGTGAGTAATCATTAAAGAGAAGCTCATTGAATTGTGATGCAGTATTTTTCAGGTAAACATGAGAGATGTATTCATTTTCTATGTGATGAAAAGAATGAATAAAATAATATTTTTATAAACATAATAATTTTTTCATTAGAAATATACATATGTCATTACATTTGGGTGTTTATAATGAATTTTTAGGAGGTTGAATTTATTTTTTTTGAAATAATTCAATTAATAAATTATGTCATTATTTATATCCTATATTTGATAAAAATATAAAATTTGGAAAAGATATTTATCGCTAACATCGTGTATTGGGATTTTTCTATGTGTTTATTAAGGGGGGTATTTTTATAATTATAAGGTGATATCTATACCTTGTGATTTTGAATTTGTTATATTATGTCCTCTTTTACACTAAAAATATATGAAATATATCCAATTATTTTATGTCATTAATGGACTTAATAGATATTTAAAAAAAAATCCATGTGACACGGAAATAGACCATGGATGAAATTTTCAACCAAAAACCATCACACAATACTTTTTATAATAATTTTATGATTATTAGATCAATTAATAAAATATGTTTTAATATGTAACATCTTTGAAGTCATTTTATGGAATATTAATAAACTTTTAATTTTAAAATATTTTGATAAAAAATATTTAAATGAAAAAAATTATTTATCCATCAAAATTATCTATAAAACTCTTTAAATACAATAATTGATTAAAAATCCCTTTTTTAATATCATGCACTTGATATTACAATTACATGTGCAGGTGTTGTCTTGATGCATCGTACCTATTTTAGAAAATGATACAATAATTTAAAATTAGTAATAAATTAAAAATAAATGTTTAGACTATTCACAATTTAAATTGAAATATTTAACCATTCATAATATATATTTAATCATGTCATTAAGATTAAAAATAATTAATAGATAACGTGTGACAATGTTTTATATTAATTTAATAATATAAATCCATAATAATAAAAAAACAAAGTTGATCCAAATGGTTATATTTTCAATTATAGGGAAATATATTTTCAATTTACATTAACCGAGTATATATTAATCACATTGTATTGGTATTTGCGGCCTTAACTATAAATTTTACTTCCATAATAAACCTTTTTACCATTACTATATTATTAATAATTTACCAAGATAAATATGCATCATAAGTAAAAATAAATTTCTACTTATTAAAAAAGATAATATTGTGATCCTAAATCAGGAATATGGTTCATGTCACTCAGTTTCAATCTATGGATTTTTTTTTAAATAATATTGTAAAATTTAATTAGTAGGTTTTTTTTAGAAAATAATCAATTTAATAATAAAATAGATTATATAAAAATAAAATTATAATGCTAATACAAATTGAAATAAGTAGATTAGTATAACATAATGTAGAGTTATTATACATTGAACCCAAGAAAATGAAATTATAATTTTGATAACATCATTACAAATAATAAAATATAGTTTTATTTTATATAAAAACATCACAATGATTTCAAAAATGATTTTAAAATATTTCTATGTAGAACATAAAAATATAAAATTAACTATGAAATTTATTAATTATATATTTATTTAATACAAATAATTTTATAATATTTTGATTAATTATTACACCTTAATTGTGGATTAATGATTAACCAATTCTATTAATAGTTATTTAATTATTCAATAAAAATATGTTATTCAAGAAGAATCCCAATTTTTTTGGTCTGGTTTAGATTCAAATAATGATTTAAAAAATGAATTTAATTAGAAAATTTTTAATATCAATATTAATATAATTGTGTTCCAAATAAAATTCAAACATTTGAGGAAGAAAATATATAAAAATTTACACTTATTCAAAAAAGTTCTTATGCTTGTATTATATCAATTACAAATGTGTGTTGTTTTATTTTGTTTTCAATTTTTTATTCCAAATATGTTGATGATTAAATTTTATGTCAATAATGTGTTCCTCAAATTAGAATATATTTTCATATTTAACATTATATTTGATGATACATTTACATAATGTAGAATATTGTACATTCCCATGGTATTCAAGAACCCAATTTTGAAATGTATGGAAACATTATCAAATTTTTTCATTTAGGATCATCCAATAACTAGGTATGTTTTTTTGTAATTTTTAGTATTTAATTAATATATTATTCTAATAAAACATTATAGAGAAATATCAATTCCAAAAAAAATTATATTAGTCAAAATATTTTTTAGATATATATTCATAATCTCATAAGATTTATAGAATTATAATCTCAATTATAGTATATCCATTGCTATATTTTTTCTTTATATGTACTGTAATTCTTATTGATAATAAAAATATAATTAACATTTCTCTTTAAAATATTAGAAATACCATAATTCAAAAAATTATATATGTTATATTTTTATAATTTCTATAATAAAATGATTCGAACATTAGTATTCCAATGTTGATGAATTTCATTTTTTTCCATTCAAATAAGATGTAAATGATTGTATTATAGAAATGATCACTAGAAATACCATTAAATATTTTTTTTGAGATTTTGATATGAAAAATTCTATTTTATTCACTATTTAATTTTTAATATAATCTAATATTATTCCCAAATAATATTCAAAGTGAATAAATTAAAATTTGAAAGGAATGTTATTAAAAAAACCAATCAATTGTCATCGAAATAACTTACCATGAATGTTTTATATGAACTCAAATTTGTTTAAAAATTAGTCATTTTATCATAGTCGCCCCTAATTAGATAATTTCTTCAGCATCATTATTATTTAAAAAATATTACTAGAATTTGAAAATATAAATAAATTTTTATTAAAAATACATTTTAAAAAATATAATATTATTTTTTTCATATATCAATAGTGATCGTAATGTTTTCAGTGGTTATAAAAAATTAAATATATTACACAACATAAAATATCCCATTCAAAAATAGATTATAAACAATATGAAAAAGTGTAAAACATATTTTTGGATGAAACTAAATTCACTCAATTTTATTAAATATTTATTAATTTTATTTGAAACATAATATGGCTAATATTAAAATCATTATATTTTATACATTAGTGAATCTGTGCTTCCACAAGTATAAGAAATCAATAAATCTGTTTCATGGTAATAAAAGAGAAATAATTTTTATGATAAAAATTTATTTTTCATTGTATCTAAATATTAAAACATATTTACAATATATTAATATTATTAATTTTTTTTATTATATGACACTATAACAATTATAATTGTTTAGAAAAAAGAATGATATAATTATACATTAAATTGTGTATCTAATCGAATGTGTATGTTCTATACAGTATAATTTGAATATATATTTCAAAAAATTACACATTATAAAATTAATCAATATATATCTAGATATATAAAATATGAAACTATTAAATTCACCACATAAATTTATATTTACATCCAAATATGAATTGTAAATTATTATCATATTTTTATAAATATTGTTTTAGAAAATATAAAATCCACTATCCACTATATTTACTAAACCTGGGTGTACCCATGGCTTTGTGTCACGACCACAAATAGCCACGTCACCAATTTTACACTTCCAATTACACTCATACCCACTACCTTTCTCACAAACGCCCGCGGTGCCCTTCATTTCTCGACAACCAGCCACGGCTTCGCCGCGTTACGCATTCGTACTTAGGGTTCATCTCATCGAGCTTCTTCCTCCCGCAGCTCGGTTGCGACGAAGGCCATACCTACGATGCCTTCAATGCCTTACACCTTCGGCAATATCGTCCATCGTGTACACTCCCCTGAAACCCTTGCCTCTATTGTCTAGGCTTTCACGGTCAATCCACAGTTGGTCAACGCCCATCTTTGACTTCCTCCTTCTACCAGGTTATACCCTACCGTCCTTCTTTTTCCTTACGTTGATCGTGATCAGGATTGCGTTCTTCGTATCCTTGGGTTCGTGCAAAATCTCGACGCGAGCGTCGCCTAGGGTTATCGGTATTTCATTCTCCTCTCTCATTTATGGGACTGCTCTTCGTCAGGTATGGTTCTCACTCTCTGCAACTCCTCCCGGAAATCCCACCTCGATATTCTTTGGCTATGTTTCCTCTTCTTTTTTCTCCTCACACAAACCACCGTCGAACCATCCTCAGTGTTTGATTCCTATAGATACATGGGACATCCTTCCAATCCGCTTACTACCTTTGTCTAGAGCTTTGATTTCAACACGGGATTTGTCCTCCAGCTCCTCTGCTCGACCTATGCTTCCCACAGAACCATGCCTGCACTGTGATCCCACTACAGGTTCCCGCAGAACAACGTAGGAATCATGCTCCTGCTCTTGGTTTCCCTCTGATTCTCCTCTAATTGTGTATTTGCTGATAATAGTACTCATATTTTTTCAATATTCTGTATGAAATTCAAATTAACATTCGATTTTGGCAACATTCATTATCTGCAACTATTGATTCATTAGAGTTTCAAATCCTGTTTTATTTTTTGATTCTTTTGAGAAATGTGAATTGAATTACCTCTTTATTCTCCATGGAAATTTTGGTATATTATTCTTTAAATACCACCATTTTGAGCGATGTCATGGGGATATTCTTCTCCTGTTGTGCTGCAGGAGACATTCAATACAGAACCACGTCGATCATCCTTGCTTTTCTCTATTGCACCAACGAAATTGTTCTATAAGAGAAATCATGGACCAATCCAAGTAGTTGATTATGCATGGATGCTCTAGCACAGAGGTGGTGAGTTATGCACAATGTCAGTGTTCCCCCTTAGCCGGACAACTAAATATTGTACATCAGTTTCTTGATCTGGAATTTGAATTAGGTACTAAAATAGTGAATACATCATTGAAGTGTCATGTTCATGGAATTATTACTCACGGCCTCTGGAATTTTCATTAGTTACAATGACTATGCCTCCACTGAAATCTCTATATAGTTCTACCAACCATATCATTATATGGATATATCACTTAGGTGCACCTGCATTCATATGGCCATGAAAATTACATATTTTCTTACACATTGTGAAAAACATAGTGTTTCAGGATTTTTATATGTAACTGTTTCCATATTAGTTGTACATATATATTTATGAGATTCATTGCACCTGTTGTTTTCTCATATGTTGATTTCATTCATTGCCCAGGTTGTATGGAACGAAACATGGAAACTTTTTTGAGAAGATATCTTATATGTACAATGAAGATAGTTACAAATAGAAGGTACATGAATGTTTACCCCTTATGGATGAATGCATTAAAACAGAATATGCCCTCTTTTTAGTATTTATTTTTTTAGCATTGCTGATTTTTTAGGATATATTTGTTCTGTTTAAATCCCTAATGACGTCACGTTTTGTCTTGGATACTTCTACATCCCCACTATCTTCTCTATATAGTTCTACCTACCATATCATTATATAACTTGGATATGTCACCTAGGTGTACCTGCATTCAGATGGCCATGAATTTTACATAATTTCATACACATTGTGAAAACCATAGTGTTTCATGATTTTTTATATGTAACTATTTCCATATTACTTTTACAAAGATATTTATGGATTGATTATTCAATTGTTTCCTAATTTCCCAAACATTTTAATTTTACACATTACATATGCATAACCATTTGCATGTTTCTTATGCGCAAGTGTTTCCAGATTGCCTATGATCACCATTTTAGGTTCATATGGATAATTTGATATTCACCATTCAAATGTACTGAATGAATATCGATAAGCTATGAGTTTTGACTACATTAATATGGCCATGGTAATCTTCCAAAAACACGAGTTTCAATATGGGTGGACATTAGTGTTGATTATGTATTTCTTCTTAATAAGTGTTTCCATATTTCTTATGGAAAACTATTTCCAGATTTCATATGAACACCATTGGAGGTTGATATGGATAGTTTGATATGCGGTATTAGTATGTACTGAATGAATCCCTATAGGATATGAGGTTTGACTACATAATATGTCCAAGGTAATCTTCATTAGCGTGTCTTCTTATTTTTAAACATTAATGTATCTATACGTAAACATTTTGGATGATTTTCTAGGTACTGAAACTACTGGATCATTACCTCTTCTTCCACAAGCCAACAGTTTCGACTGAGGCATGGACTGGATGGTATATTTAGGGTTTCCTTCCTTGAGACCTTTATTTGAATTCCTATTTTTAGAGAATGGAATTATATTTATAAATAAAAATGCTCTGTTTTTTAATATAAGCATCATGGATTTTTAATTCTGTTTCAAAATATATGTTTCATGTCTCTACATATATTCCATATGCATTTCATTTGAATTCATGCAAAATATAATTTCTTATTTACTCATCGAGTCTGACCGAAAATGAAAATTCCAGCTATTACACCTATATTTATTTCTCACTACTACTTTCTATAGTATGCACTTTATAACTTTTCAAAATAATCATCATTCATAAACTATGCAATTCATGTATAAATTTTATGAATCAATATGCAATTGTTCTATATGATATGTACACACACACTTCTCCATAAACATATTTCCACTGAGTCATTATAACAGGTAGCCCATATGACCATCCATAAGCCATAACATGCATTTCTACTCCAGCTTTTGAAGCATAATGTGGGTCTGTCAGTAGGAATTTTTAAGTGAATTATCATGTCAATGGACTCATCAATGAGCAGTGAGTAGAAAATTAACCAGGTCATCACTTCAAATGCCCCCTTCAACTTGAAATTGTAAAGGAGCATATCTAGCACAATAATTGGTTAGGATTTCTGTGGACCATCATGTTTGCATCATGACAAGCAATGAATCCATATTCTCCCTTAATGGTCGAGACTGATATTCTGACATGATTGTAATGTTGATAAACATGATTCTTGTCTATCCAGATTGAGAACGAGTATGGGCATCTTGAGAAAATATACGGAACAAATGGTCATGATTACATGACATGGGATGCCAGGATGGCTGTTCAATAAGGAAATGGGGTTCCTTGGGTGATGTGGAAGCAAGAAGAAGCCCCAGATCCTGTTTTATGTGAATTTATACCCTGACATAGAATCCCTTGTGGTTCGATTATATATCATCTTGTGTCATGGAACAATTGCAATTCACTGGATCCTTCTCAGCATTATGGGGTTGAGGGAAGGGTATATTTATCATTGTTGTTTATGACCTTATGTTAATCCCTCCTAAACTTCCATTTATGAATGGAGTGTAAACAGAATGTTTTAAGGCTTAAATATCTAATTTTTGTACAATGTATGCTTCAAAGATAAATATACCATTCACAAAGATCATTCTAAATGTCCTGGACTGCTACTTGATGATGGTGACAAATGAACACGTGCAATGGTTTTTATTGTGACACATTCTCTCCAAACAATCCTTACAAGCCAACATTTTGGACTAAGGGATGGACTGGATGGT
Organism: Viscum album; assembly: GCA_963277665.1. NCBI lineage: Eukaryota > Viridiplantae > Streptophyta > Magnoliopsida > Santalales > Viscaceae > Viscum > Viscum album. The sequence goes on from OY728140.1 coordinate 2,128,206,302, forward strand.
ATGTTTAGGGTTTCCTTCCTTGAGACCTTTATTTGAATTCATATTTTTAGAGAATGGAATTCTGTTTCTAAATATAAATGATCTGCTTTTAAATATAAGCATCATGGATTTTTAATTCTGTTTCAATTTATATGTTTCATGTCTCTACATATATGCAAGATTCATTGCATTGGAATTCATGCAAAATATAATTTCTTATTTACTCATTGAGTCTGACTGAAAATGATAATTCCAGCTATACACCAATATTTATTTCTCACTACTGATTTCTATAGTATGCACTTTATAACTATTCAAAATAATCATCATTCATAAACTATGCATTGCATGTATAAATTTTATGAATCAATATTCAATTGTTCGATATGATCTGTACACACACACTTCTCCATAAACATATTTCCACTGATTCATTATAACAGGTAGCCCATATGACCTTCCATAAGCCATGACATGCATTTCTACTCTAGCTTTTGAAGCATAATGCGGGTCTTTCAGTGGGAATTTGTAAGGGCATTATCATGTCAATGGACTCATCAATGAGTAGTGAGTAGAAAATTAACTGGGTCATCACTTCAAATACCCCCTTCAACTTGAAATAGTAAAGGAGCATATCTAGCACAACAATTAGTCAGGATTTCTCTAGACCATCATGTTTGCATCATGATAAGAAATGAATCCATCTTCTCTAGATATGATGTTGTTTTTGGGTGAGTATGGAGCCATTTCATAAAATTCCTGGTAAAATTGATTTCATCTTATCTTCTGATCACCAGCATTGCATGTCTTTCATTCAAAGTATGTTCTTATTCCAAATTTTGGAAATAATTTTAAACATAGTATAGATTTGGACATGCATGTTTGTTTGATTTGTATAAAATCAATTTATTTTGATCGTTATTTTATATCATGAGAATATGTTTTTTCGTTCTATGTTTTTAATTGTTTTAAATTTCTTTGCTGTTTTTTTAAATTAGATAAAAAAATTCGTTTGTATTAGTAAAAATTGATTTAAATCTCTAAATAATCATTTTTATTGTGTTTCTACTGAAATGGATAAATTTTTTTTTGAGTTAAATTGATCTGATTTGATTTTTGTGTTGACTGTTGTTATTTATTAAATGGTAAGTATAGTGTTTATATCATAATTTTAGTCTTCAACTAAGTGAATGTGTTGATTTATAAAATCAATGGAAGACAATTAACATTTTCTACTATGGGTCGGTGTGGCTTATGATTGGTTCATCTGCGGCAAAGTGGTGCACAACCCATCAGAAAGGGGAACCATCCATTCGTTGTAATGGAGAAGATGTATATGCGGGAGAACATCCATTTTTCTGTGTTATTTCTAATGTGATCTGGATTATTTTTATTGAGTTATACTAACAGTCTGTTTTTGTATATGTACAGTATTTTTGTTCATTGTTAGCATGTTTCATGTGTTGGTCCATTTTTACATTAAACTGTTATGATGTAGGAAACGTGGGTATTAGCTATTCCAAAATTATGTTTTGTTTAACAGAAAACATAAAATAGATAATTTTTTTTTTCATGACATCTAACTGTACTTTTTATAGTCTTTATATTTGAGGTACTATAAAAACCGTCTTGTTAGAAACTAATTTTCATTTATGTTTCCTGTAACTTTACTTCCAAAAAATTCCCTCCTTGTGAAACTATAAGAAATTGATAGAATAATCAGTGTAATTACGTCCAAATGTATGATTATTTTATATTTATTTTGTACTTTCCAATCACAAAGAATGTCTTCACATATTTATTAGGTCACAATATTTTTATATCCTATGATCTCTATACTGTGTATTTCTAGAACATTCATTCATATTACTGCAACAATATTCTATTTACATGTTACATTGGATTTTCATTTTTAAATATTTATTACTTTTTATTAATGTATATAATAGGATTTTTGTTAGTAGGATGCACTTCGTGGATAATAAAGAAGCTGAAGACATATTGCAACCTCAATATGTTCTTGCGGACATTGTTACTTCAGTTATCTTGAACTCTTCTTTAAACATTAACTTCATAAAATATTGTGCTATTAGAATATTGGCTTTTATCATTCTATATTCAAATGAATCCTTTGTGTTCACATTTTTTATTGTTGTAATCACTCGATCTTTGGGATTTACCAACAAAGACTAGAGGTTCATGTTAAAGAGTATTGACATGATGATCATTTACAGATCTGTTCTAGATGATCATGTGTAGTTCTCAGTATCTTAATCATGTGCAGTTCTGTTGATCCTGTGCAACTCTATTGTAGGTCATTTGATCATGTGCAGTTCTGGTGTAGATCATGGTAGATCATTTGATTTAGATGATGATGCAATGGAGGTAATTTAGGAGTTTCTTGGAACACTATAACTGGGTATTTTACACTAACTAAAAATATTTCTTCTACTCAGGTAAGTGTTTTCTATTTTCATTCACTGCTATTTTTATAAAATCATCAAAACTAGAAATACTAGATTCTTTAATGTCGTATGCATTTCCTCTAACTATCATATATACGGCATTTCTTCTCTATTGGAAACTGTTAGAGTTCTACTTCAATAAATTCATTTGTCAATATTATATGCTACTTATTTATATAATTAATTTGTTCATGTAGGAAAATTTGTTTACTATGTTTGATGCTGATGATGCGGTATGAAGATATGTTAGAATGTTTCCAGACTCCCCTTTTTCTACAATCTATGCCTTTGAACTGAAACTCGGAATAGAGGAAAGCATAAACTAAAATACTGATCAAATAGACGGATATTTCATGATGTAATTGCATGGTAATTGAAAATCAAGCATTGTTCAGTTATTTTCAACATTGTTTTTTAATTTTAATTTCCGATAGTAATATATAATATTAATAGATTATGCAGATATTCTTAACATGTTTTTTTCACATTTTTTGTGAAACTATTGTTCCATTCAACGAATTATTTTCACTTAATTTAGGTTTCTAATTACTATCCATTGTATAGTTAACAACTATCCCAGTTTGTTTCCCCAAAATATTGTATTGCCTCCATAAAAGCAGTGAACCATATCATCATGAGAACGCATGAACTAAGAATTTTGTTTTATCACCGTGCAAATGCACGGGCGAGTACTAGTTACTAATAAACACGAATGTTTTGGTTTTAAGATAACATTATCTATTACAGAACTCATAAATAAACTTCCCCATATGAATATATCAACCAACAACATGAGTCCACTCACATGAAACCATTTTAATTTGTTTCTCAGGTTATATAGCATAAAACGTCTTGTATATAACTTTATATATATAGAATCAAAAATAATATATCCAAAATCAATCATAATTTTTACCTCTTATAAGTAATTTAATATATATATTTTATTCATTAAATATAGAAAATTGATATTGAAATCAACCTGTCATTGTAAAAAATTATATATTCATGATAAAATATATTGTTATAGACATAAATATTTAATTTCATGAAATCCATCTAAAAATTGATAATGGATGATTTACCAACTTTTTATAATAAAAAATATTACATCCTATAATAATAAACAATGATAGAGGCTATTTATACACCATCATATTCTGATTTCAGAATAATAAAAACTTAATATTAAATTTCCTTATTAATAATGTAAAAATATTCATATATAATTATGTTAAACAACCTATACAATTATAATTATATCTAGATACCTTTTAATATAAATATTTGATAACATATATTCATCGCACCCCATTTATCAACACACATCAAGGAAATTCAGTAGCTGATACCTTTTCAGGATTAGATTCATTTTCCAAATATTTCTATAATTCAAAAAATGAAAAAATATTTTGAAATAGTTATTTTAATGTAATAAACTACTTATTTAAATTTACATTGTGAATAATGAATAACACAATATCAAAAATCGATTCATTATACGAACAAAAAAAATTATCTCCGATGTCGGTTAACCATTATCCAATAAAAATAATATTTGTTATCATTATTGGAAAATCTTATAGTTAGACCTCTGTGAAATATATATAGGAGGTTATAAAATAATTCGATATCATAGTAATCATTTTTTGCTATATATTTATTATTTTTGATGCAATTAATATGATGGTATGTGATATGCTGTAAGGATTATTTTTATTGAAACTAAAAAAACATAATTAATGAAAATTATTATTTTAGAAATGCATATCCTTTGGACGACCAACAATTATACATTATAGTAGTTATAATGATTTTATTTCCCCTCTTTTCAAAAAATTATAGAGTTGATTAATGTTATATACTAGTTCACCTTCACATATTTAATCTTTTATTGAACTCATAAACAATAAAAAGATATAATTGGTCATTATTTCATACAATGAATAGTTGTAGAAATCACCCATCAATTGAGTGTTTTTTGTCCTAACTCCCTAATTTTTATTAACAATATATTATACAACATAGCTATTAAATTACCATAATAAAAATATTCACTACCTTATTCAAATACTCCATCATATAATAAATAGATTATCAATAAGAATATATGTTTCATGAAAATAGGGAATGAAGAAGGATAATCCTAAAAAAGAATAGTTAAATCATCACCTCTATCCAGATTAATAATAATCCATACCAACACATAATTAAATAATTAATCAACAATACATTCATATTAAATAGTCAATATGTTTTATGTTTTATTTCATCCTGTAATTTATCAAGAGTGATAGCTCTCTACAGTCAAAGAGATTATAGTTCACGAGGTACATAGAAAACTGAATACATATTGAATATAATTCAGATATTATAACAATTACGATTTTGTGGAATAGAAATACCAATATAATTCCATATTTACAAACAAAATTTATAATAATAACATCTGGATTTTATAGGTATCCCCCTCCAAAATATGTTTTTTCTTAAAATTTTTTATGAAACTAGAACTACTTTAAATATAAAATTCAATTGATGGATTTAATAATACATGTTTATAAAATGGTTTTCCAATTATATTAGGAAATTAGAATTTGGAATCACGAATAGTCCAATCATGTTAAAAAGTTATTACACATGTAAATCAATTAACTTCTATATCAATGATCCTTTTTCCAATATGGAATTATTAATGATGGTTTTGGTGTAATTTTATTACGGTTTTGTTTTATTTTAAATGTTATTTATATAAACATTACTACAAAGGTTTATGTGAATATAATTCTATATGTCAAAAATACCATATCTGTTATATGATGGCGATAATAATGTTTTGATGCATGGTTTGATAGCCAATGTGTGGTATTATAATGGGGGATTAAATATATATTAGTTTCGCACTAGTATTCGATTTTTCAGTGCTATTAATATTATTTTATATATGTTATTGAAATGAAAAATATAGAAACTAGGTTACATATGTTATATTTATACCTATATAATGTTATATAACAACAATGTCATGAACCCATGTTTATTATCTTATTAAGATGGTCCATAATTTTTTCCATGGGTGATAAGGTATTATCATTTATTTAAATAAAAAATTTAAATAATAAATTCATATTTTTCATCTATATAATATATATTTGATGGACTTTGTTCTAATTTGGTGTCTACAATTTTTTTTTTCCAACACTATTGAAAGATGATAACAATTTCTTATAGCACGAAGATCAGGATCCGGTGTGGGCCTGTCCTCAAAAATAATATATAAAAAAGAAAGAGTCAGAAATACAAGGGTTTATTACAATGGTGAGTGTATAGAACACCACATCTATCTGCATCCACCATTAGAGCACAATAATCAGGGGTCATGAAAGACCACATCATATCAGGATCATGTAGAACCTTTTTTGCCAATGTATCAGTAACCTGATTGGCCTCCCGATACACATGAGAAACAACCATGAGTATTTGACTAGATTGGTGGAGGCACACAACCAATGGAGGAAGCACATTCCACGACACATTACGCGTTCTAGTATTCAATGTGTGTACTGCAGTCATAGAGTCAGATTCAATCCAAAGCCATCTGCAATTAAATTGGATAGCATACCTTAAAGTATGAATCATTTCCCATAACTCATCTTCAAAAGCAGTGCCAAGTATAATGTAATGATAAAAGAATCCCTTGACAAACCCATGAAAAGTACGGAAAACACCTCCGCATCCCGATGGACCTGGTGCGCCTGAGACAGCTCCATCAAAATTCACATTGAGGAACAGTGAAATAAGTGGTATCCATCAGATATATTTAAGCATCCGAGTTCTACGAGGACTGCCAGAAACTCCAAGAAACCTCAGAGTTTGAAGGTCAGAAATAGTGTTATCCATTGCACCATCATGGAACATTGACGTAGCATACACATGCTTGTGGATGGAGATCATTACCTTCCGAATATAATCATGTGCACCATCACACAAATCCATGTTCCGCGATTCCCACAAGGATGCAATGATTGCCGCAATAGCAACATCGAGAAGGTTGCACAGTTTCTCACTGCAGCACATATTCACCACTCCGGACAGCAGGTCCGTAAGAAGAATTATAGAGTCCACCGCAAACCCGAATAGAATTACCAGATAATTCCAGAGTTGTCAGGCCTGCCCACACTCCATAAACAGATGTTGTGTGGTGTCCTCCACAGACTTGCATAAATCACACCTAGAGGTCATCTGAAAACCAGCTTGCTTCAAGTGTTCAGATGTGGGAAGTCTGTTCTTCCATATTCTCCAAAGTAGGAGAAACCGGGCTAGCTGAATGAATAGGGCACTGAATTTCTTGATCCATGTTAGGGCATGGTCAGTACCATCACAAGTAATCCTGTAGAACTCCTTGGGGTCAAAAATGCCAGTCCTGCTAGGAAGCCAGATCAGTTTGTCACAATCCATAAAAGAATAATTATTTATTTGAGACAACACATAGTCAGAGATATTCAACTCAAGAAATATCTAATGTGATAGAATGTACGAGATGGACATTGAAGCTGATTCAGATGGAACATTCATAGAATGAAAGGGTTGGTCCAGCCACAAGATGTTCCAGCAACTATGAGTGGAATCTCTACTGACCATCCATTTATTATCATGAATTATCATTGCATAGGCCTGCCTGAGGGAATCCCATACCGAGGATTGAAGGTAGTATTTATATCCATTCATGAGCCGTTTTCTGAACCTGCTCGACAGAAACTCATCATCAATCTCATTTGATATCATCCTCCATGTGAATTTTCCAATCAGACCATCATTAAAGGTTCGAAGTTCCTTGAACCATAATCCTCCCATTTCCACAGGTTTTATGCAATATTTCCCCTTAATCGTGACCATCTTCTTTTCAAAAATTGATCCTGTCCAAATAAATTTTCTTACCATGCTTTGATGCTCCTTCATAAGCCCTCGCGACCATTTGTAAAGAGATAAAAAGTATACAAATTTGGATGTAATGACTGAGTTCATGAGACAAACCCTTCCTACCATGGACATAGATTTCCCTTTCGAACTGGAAAGCTGATGACTAATACCAGCATAAATACCTTCTAGATATTGCAGTTTCACCATTCCCCAGAAGAGAGGAACCCCATGATATTGAAAAAGAAATGATCCCCTCTTCACCCCAATATATCCGACGAGGTTGTTCTTCTTTCCACCAGGACTTCCATTGCCAAAGACAATTGTAGATTTATCCCAGCTTATGGCCTATCCAGCCACAACTTCATAATGAACAAATGGAGCCTTAATGTAGGATATGGTTATCTTTGAAGCCTTCCCAAACAATAAAAAGTCATCATCATAGAGGGGATGGGATGGATCATGATCATTAATACCAGCTCTAATCGTCTTATAAATACTCATATGAGAAATCACATTGAAGAATGAACTTATGTAATCCTCCGCAATAGCAAACAAAATACCCGATAGGGGGTCACCTTGTTGTACACCCCTTGAGCAGGGAAAGAACCCCTTGGGAACGCCATTAACATGAATTGACAACTGTGAGGATCCAATAATAGTATTAATTAGATTCAGAAATCTGTCCAAAAACCCATTCCTGCGAAGAATATCAATGAGAAAACTCCTTTTAAGGGTGTCAATAGCCATAGATATGTCAATCATAAGAGAAAACCTCCCCTCCTTTGAATTCCATTTCATGAGATTAACTATCTCTGAGGCCATGAAAAAGGAATTGATGTATGTTCCTTCCAGGTACAAAACCAAATTGATTTGTAGTGATCAGACAATCAACATGCCAACCTATCCTGCACATGATGATCTTGATTATGAGCTTAGGTATTGTATTCCCAAGGGCAACCGGTCTGAATTCTTTAATGTCAAGGGCATTCTCTTTCTTTGGAATGAGGGAAATGAAGCAAGAGTTCATCCCATCAGGCATATATGAATGACAAAAGAAATATCTTTTGGCACGCTCAATATCATCCTTCACAATATCACAGAAGAACATAAAGAATTTATTAGTAAAGCCATCTGGGCCCAGTGCACTCTCAAGATTAAGAGAGGAGAGCAGTTATGATTTCCACCTTGTAAGGTGGGGCTGTGACAAACTGATTCATAAGATAATCAATACAGGGGATAATGTTTTCCACCAGGTTAGAGGAGTATGGCTATCCATTATCAGAGTACATTTCATTAAAATTGTCAACAACAGCTGAAGCAATCTCATTACCATCAGAGTAAACGTGGTTACAAATTCTGATAACCTTGTTTCTATCACACGCTCTCCTCTCCTTATGCATTCTTTTGAAGAGATTAGAAATTCTATCTCTGTTCATAAGCCATTTCACATCCAACTGATTCCTAACCAGTCTATCCTTCACGATGAGAAGATCATCTAGCCGATTCTGCTCCATGATTTCATCCCTAGATAAGATGGGATGATGTTCATGATCAATTTGAATTCTTCAAAGGCCCTCCTCAGCAAATTTAATGTCTTCATCAATTTTAGAGAATGATTTCATGATCCATTACTTTAAAAACACTTTTAGATGCTTTAATTTGACATCAATTCTATGAAGAGGGCTCCCAATGGGCTCAAGCCTCCATGCCTCCAAGATAATTTACCAACATTCTAGGATCACAAGTCATGAATTATTAAACCGAACGGGTTTGGGGGCTGACTGCATCCTCTTAAAGTTTACATCCACAATAACTAAATTATGATCAGAGTGATACTTGGGATGAGTAAAACCAGAGACCCCCTGGACAACATTCTGGTCATCAATTTGCACAAGGCATCTATCAATATTGCTGGCCTGCTTCCCTTCCCATGTGTATCTACACCATGTGAAGTCTGTTCCAGCAAGAGGGATCTGAATCAGATTACAAGAATCAATGCACATAGAAAATTCATATACAGCTGTCCCATTAAAATTAGTCCTAGTTTTTTTCCAGGCATCAAGACAGTGTTAAAGTCACCATCAAGCATCCACCACTGGTCCATCCTTAGAGCGGTAGCTTTAAGGTCCTCCCATTGCTCCCTCTTCCTTAAATAAGAGGTGGAGGCATAAACAAATGAGACAGAGATATTCTGTCCAGCATTGTTGCAGCTAATCAGAATATTCTGGGGTTTGCTAATGAATGAATTAATATGACTACTATCATGTCTCAAGACCCACAAGTGATCCATGCTCGAGCTATGCTGATTTCTGGATATAATATTAAAGTAAAGAGAACTCCATTTTAAGCCTTTCTAGTTACCAAAGAGATGCTTTGTCTCTACAATACCAACAATCATCAGATTATAGGTCAGGATGTAATGTCGAAGGGCCCTGACCGTACGGGAATTTCCCAGCCCCTCACAATTCCAGTATAAAATCCTCATTGGAGCTGGACCCTGCCCCTTGTCTGGGGGCCCTTTGTTTTCTCAGAAATACTTCTCCCTTTACCCTTCATACCTTTACCTTTCTTTCTTACATTAGAGGAAGATTTGGAAAACTTATCATCTTCACAGCTCTCTTTGTATTTACGAACATCACTCACACCATCCATCTCTTTCAGAGTAAGATCATCTTCCCTAGAAGAAACCTCAGGACCATAAATCCCTTTAGCAGCATCCTCCTCCACTTCATCAGACCAGAACCTCCCAATCAAGGGAGTAAACATGTTCTTTCCTTTCATATGAGAAGGTTCAACGCATATATCCTTTTTCTTCCTACCCAATTTTGAAGGAGGAACCTGTACAAAAGATCCAGCAGGGTCAGAAGCAGCTATATGGACAATGCCTAGACCACACCCATCACTGCTATTAATAAGAATTTCAACCTGTTCAGGCCTCAGGGTGACTCTTGTGACAATCTCCTCACAGGTATGGGCCATGCAGGTATCATCTTGTGCCCCACTGCTCTCCCCACTCCCATCTGCATTACTGGGGGGTGTTGATCAGCCATCTTCTTAGACAATTCCAAAGGGGCATATACATTGACCTTCTGCATCTTATCAGAAGTTGTCCCTGGTGAGATCTCTTACCCTGAAGCACAATCATCCCATGAAGTCCTTTGATCATAAAATAATCCCTATCCACAGCCATTATTCCCAATGGAATGCATCTTAGCTCGTTCCAATTCAGTCCACACAGTAGCAGGTGAGGCAACTAGATTCTTTGAGGTGGCAATTCTGTTGGGTAATGCCTGAGAATCCACCTGTTCAGATAGAGGACCATGTGCATCAACAAGAGGATCCCCCTTTTTCCTTCCAGCAAGAAATTCAGAACCACCATCACCTTGGGAAGGCAAGGCCGCTCCCTTGCCCTTTATTCTATTGTAAGTGTTATCATCATTCCCTTTTTCTTTACAGATCGAACAATTCATATCCCTCCTACACTTAGGGGTCAAATGACCAAAGATTAGGCACTTCATGAAAATTTTTGGCTTCCTTTCATACATGATTTCCAATTTAATGCTATCATCCCTCGTTGTGAGGATGACTTCTTCCACCAAAGTGCTGGAAAGATAAAACTTCAACCAAGATAGGGGCATAATGACCATACCTGGGATTATCTATTTGCCTGTCCATTCAGATTGGATTACCCACAGCCGAGGAAATGTCCCATATAATACGTGGATGCTAGTAGAGCCAGTTAAGCTTATGAATCATAATCCACATTTGGGTATGTGTGCATCGAACAGTAATGGGGTAATAATTCTGATCACATTCCTGTATACATAAGAAGCTAGGATTCAATGATAAATTACGTTTTATCCATGCCCTCCTCTTGATCTCATCACTGGGAAAGACAACATGGAAGTAACCCTCCTCTTTCTCCACATCCTCCTCTTGCTCTTATACATAAGTCATTGCATATATTCCATGAACATTACAATTTGAAATATTGAAATAGAATAGTTAGTTCATGAACACTGAAATTTTGTAATAAATAATAATTAAATCATAAAATTATAGTTTAAGGTCAGTTTACAATTATTATTCTAAATAAACTAAACAATTAACAAAAAAATAATATCCCATATGATATAAAATTTATGTAAATATAAGCACTAAATATATTGAAAAATGTGTTTCCTCACATTTATATGAAATTAATTATTTCTTTATATGAATACATTATAATTAGATTTAGTTATTGAATTCCTTATGTTGCTTAAATTCATAATCCAAAGAAGAGGGAACTGACTAATTTGTCCATCATTTAAATTTTCCACAGCCTCTATGGTGAGTAAAAATCTCTATCCCGGTTCTTGTATCATTGGTTTTCATGAATTTATTTTTATAAATGTATTAATAGTGACAATAATCCATGATAATTTTCCTCAAAAGTAAATGAATAATTTATATGTATATTTTATATGCTCAACGATTCAAAGGTGTTTACAAAAATAATGCAAATCCCCAATTTTTTACAGACATGTTTGTTTAAATAAATTTAAATTTTCATTTATATCATGAAATTCCCTAAATAAAATATTACATTCATAGGAAACCCCATCTTGCTGTATGTTACATGAAACACTAAAATGGTGCATGATGCATGCCACATTGAGTTGTCATTCGATACATGCAACACTGACTTTATACAAAATATCTATTTTAAATATTTTTATTATTATTAATGATAATTATATTCTAGAAATTAAACATATTTTAATTAATAGTAATAAATAATTTTACAAAATATTTGTAATTTTATATAAATAAGACATATTGATAATAAAAGAAATGATTTTTTGTAAAGTCCTTTAATATTTAAAAACACTATTTCCTCTAATGAACATTTTTTAATAAAAAAAATAATTTTAAGCCAGTTTATAATTCTAATTTGATTAAAAATATGAAAATTTAAATTATCTTAGGGTGATTTGTTTTGATTTTTCTAAAAAATATCAATTTTGATGAATATTGAAAATACTTTTTTTTTTAATTTAAAACGACATTTTTCCTTATAAATTATAAATATTAAATGATGTTATAAATTTGTTTTAAGGTCATATTAGATTAATAAAATATATTAATACAATGTTATTCCTTAAAATCAATTTCACTTAGTAATGGAATATAAAATCTTAACAAAATTTCATACTTTTTCTAACTTTAAAACCCAATATTTCGTCCCATTGGGAGGATTAGTAGTAATCATAATTTTGTTAATTTTGTAAATTGAAATTAAAAATTCCAACAGAAACCATTTTATTCAATCTCAAATTATGATTCTAATATGTCACTATTAATTTTTGAAAAAACTGATTACAATTAATCAAAGTCGTACAGGCCAAATTAAGAAAAATTAATGACTAAACATTAAAATTAATAGCCTGAATGACCTAGTCACTTGTAAAACAACCATTTTATGTTTATAATTATACAATAAAGCATACATTCTTTATTTTTATCTTCTTGGTATTACTTTAGTTATGTAATAACACCTTCACGCCTAACTTGTTTCATGATATTCTATAAGAGACTTTTTTCCTTCCTTATAAACGGGCACAAACTCTACCCATTCCTCACACCTCTCAAACCATTTATGTTTATAAAATCCATACCCAATAATAGTTCCAAATTTAATCCCATAGATCTTGAATCCAATCTTGGGGAAGAAAAATTTCAAGGATGATTTTTGGCATAAACCAAAAGGACTTACCAGATTAAGAGGTGACATATTATCTCAATATCATTTTATTTGTATCCATTAATCACCCCATAAAATATCATTATTACATTTTTGTGTGAAAAAACATATATTCTCCATATACTCAGATGATGTTATGAAATGTTTTTGACTTATAATTAAACACACCTCCATCTAATGGAAGATAGAGATAATATTTCTGTGTATGGGGAACTACTGTCTCACACAATGATTATTCATTTTTCCTTTACAGACAATCATGTTGGAAATTATGATTGGAAATATATATGTAAATGGAATATATTATATTAAATATGTTTTTAACATTCTTTATTCCTTTTTAAAAACACATCTCTTTACATTCAATTTGGGGTTAATATGATAATATTGTTTGAGGAAATGTGGACGACCGCCCCATCAAAGTGACATGATTCATTCACAAACCACATAAAATCTATTAAATAAATTTTTATTGAATATATATTAATTATAAGATATATTCATGATAATGTAATAAATATATATATATATACATATATTTATATAAGTTAATTTCATTTGCATACTTTATTTCAATACAAAATTAAAAACAGAAAAGAAAATTCATGTGACTTACTATATCCAGGAAAGTTGTTTTCCATTACATATATCATTGATATATAGATTATTATAATATAAATATACTAAATATAAAATATGTTTATGTCATTTTATACATTCATGGATCATCATATGAGTATACAGAACAACGATATTACAAATTAAGGCACAAGCGAAGAACAAAGTGAGTATTACTTTAAGTAAAACCTTCAGATATGATTTATAATAAGTGGGTAATATATGGTTATAATAAAAATATATGGAAATAGATATGATAATATACATTATTTTAAATATTTATAATAAAATTATATTTATTATTCATTAATATTCTACTAGTATGGATATAGTCAAGATACAAGGTAACATGATTTGCATATCACTATTAATTTATGCGAGATACAAGATTTGTTCACCAATTCCATTTGGGATGTGTATGTATGTCCCATGATTTTATTATATTTATATTTTACATAAATTCATGGTTATTTAGATTTCCATTATATGATCGTTTATTCCGGGGGATTATCTTTCAAATGTTACCGGATTAGTAAAAAACAATTTGTCTCAAATTGCCTACATTGAGACTCATATTTTTTATTGCACCTAAAAAATTCTTCATGGTGTATATACATTCAATATACATTATAAATAAGGAATATATATAATTTAAATATATCTTTAGACTCTTGTATTTTTATTTTTTTACATGGAGATTATGATCCCAAGTCACCAAGTTAAAAGGGTTTATTGAGATAATCTCCCCATTTTTTTGAGAATATTTATTTTTATTCTTCCATTGATGAAATTTTATGATCCATAGATCATTAATAATAATCATTTTTCTGTATCCTATGGTTATTCAGGATACACTCATTTGTTAGTACCATTTTTCCACACCATGGTACTTAAAATCTGATTTTTAGAAAAATCTAACCACCTCTCACATTGGTCAGAAATCTATTATATTCAAAAAAATTGTTTTTAAAAAATTTAAAATATCAGTGAAGATAATTCTAATGGAAAAATTTATTAAATATTTTTTTATTATTTTAAAGGATTCTAGTTTTTTTTCAAATATATTTTCAAAGAAAATAGTTTACAAATGGTTATATATAATAAAAAACATTTTTCAAAGAAGAAAAGATCTTTTCCTCAAGAAGTATTTTATAAATGATCATAAAAATTTGTATCCCAGGGAAGAAAAAATTTATTGGTGTTAATCATGACTTCATGAGGAAATTATTTAGTCATTCTATTAAAATAAAATATTTTAATGGTCTATGTTTTGATGGAATAATGTTATGAAACCCATTTCTATTTCACGAGGTATATGCTTTTGAAACCCACTACTTTTTATGTGTTATTTTAATGATGCAATTTTTATGAAACCTATCTTTGTCCATATGGTATGATATGTTTACATGTTATAGATATTCATTTCATTTTCTGGTTTATGATATTTTCATTAATGATCTTATGGAACATATCTGTACGATTTCGTAATGTGACGGTTTGGACCTATATATCCCCAATGCATTGGGTACTGTTTTATATCTCATGAGTGAGATAATGATGGTATGAGAAGTGAAACAATGCATTTAGTATAGAATCAGGTGTGAGTCTTAACATCTAATATGGCCATGAGAGTGAATAGTGACTACTACAATTGTATGAGGAGTGAAATCATGCTTCTATGATGACCATGGAAATGAACCATGACTACTATGATGGACTTAGAAGTGATGTATTGGATAATATGGAAATAAATGTGTGCTTATGTGTTTCCCAAAATTATATTCTTTACTCAAATATTAGGATTTAAATTATTATTTCCTTTTTATACGTTTTATTTATGTCTTGTGATCTTCTATTATTTTTTCCATTATTCTTGTGTATGATATTGGATATGAAGGGTACGATTTTGTATTTTACTAATCATGTTATAATAACCTTATCCATATGTTTAGACACTCATGTCTCCCTTATTTAACCTTTTTGTGCACTTGAGATCACCCTTTTTTATGATTCCTTCCCCACGTTATGAAGGTATGTATTATCTTTTATTTTTATAAGAACAGTGATAGTTAAGAAAATCCCAGTGGGACATAATGTAGCTCATTTATGTACCAACATATATGTTTCCATGTTTCCAATGTCACATGACTAGTACTATTTTTTCAAGTATGTATTAATAATGATTATGTATTTTGAAAAATTTATGTAATGTAATGTTTATAAATTGAGGGTTTCATTAAATAACTATAATGAAAAGTCATTTTTTCTTTATACAGACTTATTTTATGAAATAATTTTACAAAAAATTTGATCCTTACTTATATTTATCAATATGAATCACATGAAACACATTTATCATTGTTTTTTTGGTATGGAATAATCAATATAATGATTAAAATGATTTATTAATTAAATTTATTCATTGATTAGAATACATCATTTTTTTCATTTTTTTAAAAAATAAAATTCATATGTAATATTTTTAAATTTTTCTAATGTGGGTAAATATATTAATATTAATATTTTTACTCTTATATCCACACAATCCATTACTAATTTATGATCTCAAAATACATTCCCAACATAGTTATATTATGCATGTGTGATACAATGAACACACCGTTTCAACATAAATAACAAAAAATATATCATTATGTTTTATATGAAAATTCTATTGAAAGAAAACATTTACGTAAAATGTTACATTCACACTAATACGTTCATTTATTGTAATAAATATTTTTGGTAGATGATAAGGTGGCCTTATAATATATTTTAAATTGTTTTTTCCATAAAAGATCTCCTTAATCATAATTATTTTACTACACTCTCATATCATTAAATGAGTATTAATGTTTAATTCAACTTCATACATGGTAAATTATTTCCATGAATATAATGTTTTGTGATGAATATAGAAATTAATATTTCCAATACCTTTTATTAATTTCATAAAAATAAAACAAATTCATTTTTATTCGTGGAAAATATTATCATATTTAATCAAACATAATAAATTAATCATAAATATACATGAATAATCATGTTAATAATTAGATAAATACACAGTTTAAAAATATGTATGTCATGAAAAAAATTGAAGATGTTTTCTATAGGAATGGCTTCACTTATAGTCAATATATTTTTTATAATATATATATATATATATAATTATTTATATTTAAATGCTATAAACCCCCCCACCAAACATTTTAAATAATATACTTATATGTGTTACAGGTTGTACGACAAATGAATATGAATAATAAGAATATTTTGTGGTTTAATATAAACAATCATGTATATATTTTAGGGTAGAATCCCGAGTTAACATCCAACATACATCTACATAGAATAAATTTTTTAAAAAAAATTAAAATAAAATTATAAAACAAAATGAAGGGTACAATTGGTAGATATTGTAAACAGTAAGGAATTTCCCCCCCTAATTGTTTTTCTATTTTATCCATATATAGAGTTCAAATTTCCATCCTCAATCAAAATAGAAATTTGGTTTATTTAAAAAAAAATTATTTTCCAAGGGTTCCAACATTCATATTGAAAAAATAGTTCTTAAGTTCACAACATTTTTTATAATAGTCTCTGACCCCCAATCCACTGAGAATTGTATTACAAATATTGGGTTGTTGAAGGAGGTAAGGGGTTCAATCATATTATTTATATGATAATATATTCAAATTATCTTATATTAATTTAAATGTAAGAGTGTTTCATTTAATTCTAGTAAATCATTTATTTTCTCTTATAACATTATATCAACATCACTTCACTCATTATACCATTTTGGGTTGAAAACCTTTATCATCTTTCAACTATTACTATACAACCAAATGTGTTTTTAACATCAACATGAAGGAGGTAGAACAATATTATGGAATCCAAATTTATATTATAAGGATACACAATTTTATATTTGATTTAAAATAATCTATATTAAATAAATTCCAAAAGTATATATCTCTATTACATTATAAAACTATTGTATTTTCACTATGATAATAATAATGGAATTTGGATGCTCGTATATGGTGTGTGTTATTTTTTATTTTATTCCTGACATACTCTATGTCAATGACAAGAAGATTCATTTCATGATCCTACTCTTATTGTCATTTAAGTGGAACTTGCCTATTTATATAATATAGAATTAATGAAATTTTTGTTTTTTAGTAATTCAAATCACATGTTTAAATTTTATACAGTATAACAATATCCACTATAAACAATGTAATAGATCTTGTGATGGTTTAATAATATTATGGTGGAAATTAGTATCATTATTTTTCACATTGATTATATACTCATCTAGGATAAAATACTACTAATCACTGTTGTTTTATTTAAAACGAGTCTCCTCTTATATGAATTAGTGGGTATGAATTCTCGTTAGAGTATAATCGTACATGTTAATTAAACATACTATTTAATACAATTGAATGTAGCTAGTTTTAATATAGATTTACAATAATAATCCATGTTATCCATGTGTATTTTTTCTTGATAAAAAAATAAATTGAAATGAAAATTCACATGAATAATTTATTTTCATAGTTATAATTATCATTGAATGAATCATTATATATAGGAAGGTAGTGCTAACTTAAAATAAAAATTACCCATTAACGTAATGAAATTAATTTTTTAAACAAATATTGAGTGAAATATAGATTATTTTATATATTATATCACCTAGATATTTTAGAATTTTTTGTTATACACGTAATGTATTATTGTTTTTTTGTTTTATATTTTTATGAATGATTAGGAAATGATGGGATGTGTTGTATAGTAACGAAATATAATTTTGTATTTTAAAAAATATGAAAAGAACTTATTTACAAAAAAATTGTAGTCTTTATTATAACTATGTGTTATTCCTTATCATAATTCATCTAATATATCTTATCAATATTTTTATAATTTTGGGTATGATTCAACATTTGACACCACATTACCATTTCGGTATTGTTTATTTAAGGACCCTTATAATTAGAATTTAAAGTGCATAATCCCATGTATACTACATTTATCATGGGTATACATCAAACCTCAATTGATTTTATATTGTTATGAATCTCCATCCCATTTGAGCAAATGGTGTTTGTAGTCCCAATAAAAATGAGCTACAATTACAGAACCAATCCACAATATATTTTATGAATTGATAATAGGGAAAATTTAATATTTATGAAATAGTTTTATCATTCAATTAAAAAAATAGTATAAACATCTTGTATAGGAGGTGGGTTCATAACTAACACCAATATCTATGACTTATTAAAAAAATATCACATAATGAAAAAATAAAACAATATAGATTACATTAGATAACTAAAGTGTTAATAAATGGATCATTTCTCTTTAAATATAAGTTTTATTATCACTCATTGAATTTGGAGATTTGATTTTATAATCTATAAGGATCAAATGATAGAATTAAATTTTTTAATGAAAATAAAACATTTTTTTGTAGAGTAAGATTCATTATTATATTCATAAAAATTAAATCCTCTTTGGTTTCAACTTGGGTTCATCTTTTTGGAATATACCATTTATATTCATACCTTTCATTGTTTTTAGTAATTTTTTATTATTTTATTTGATCTTTTATTCCTTGGATTATGTCAATATGTCATGTTTATTTAATAATTTCCCAATTCAGTTGGATAATCACTCTGAGAAAATAATTATAGCACCCTCAACATAAATATTAATGGAGTATGTAATTTTTTTTAATTTCACATATATGATTCATTTTTATCCTCTATTCATACTATTTCAAGGAATCAATATGATGATATATTAAGAAATCATCCATTACATAAAATAGGGTATTCATATTTTTTAAATAAATCTACATGTATGAATCACATCATACACGAAAATCATTGTAAAAGATTTGTAGAAAATATATTTTTCATTATTCATATAGAATTTCATAAGGAATATTTTTTCTAGATATTCTTCCTCTAACATAATTTTTTTATACAAATAAAATAAATGATCTGGATATTTTTCTCTTCCAAAATAGTACATCAAAATGAAATATAAATATTAATATGTTTTTATTTGTATTTACTCCTAAAAAGTAATTGGATATGTTTTATTGATATAGTGTTTTGTGTACGGTGGTGTATTTATTGTAAAATAGTTTTAGTGGATGTTACAATATTCCATTATAAATAAAACCATGAATATATCACAAAAAAATATGACATAATTCATTTATTTTCTATAAAGAAACCTTTGATGAACATGGGGGGAATCCGAATAGTTTATGTAACATATTTTAACTTCATAAATACTAATTTATGAAAATTAATTTCACCAATATTAAAAATTGTACAATGGAAAACATTAAAATGAAATATTTTTTACGAGGTATATATTTTTTATCATTAAATATAAATTAATCTACGAAACATACAATATTAAACTATATTAGTATGATTCTATTAATTATTCCTAAACCTTCATTATATAGTACATATATATATTTTTCATAATTTTTATGTGATATAACATTTGAATTATAGCATCAAAAATTTCAAAAATATTATTACCATTAATTTAATTTTTTTATGATTCTAAAAAGGTGTTTTTGCCACGACCCCCTCACCACAATGTGTAGGCCTCCTAGGCCGATAATGTGAGAAGGGAGATAGTGAACTCTGAGTCCCGCCTCCAGTAGGCCCCGTGTTGGTGACTGTCTCCTAGGGTATAGTAACACACAAATGGGAGGCATTACCCTCTAAGAGAACACATGTAGATGTGAGAGATAATATAGACACCAATAAAATCCAACTCAGAATTGGAAATATAAAAGAAACCCAAGTGAACATATGTAATTCCATGCAAAAGTACTATAACTGAAAGTGGAAAAACAGCAAGTACCAAAAAGAAAGTAAAAACAGCAGCAACCACAAGCCCAAACAGCTCCTGCAACCACAAGCTAGTAGAAACTAGCTTGATCTCCAACATGCTCCAAGTGACCTGAAAAACAGTTTGTATATACGTTGGGAGAGTATAACAGTATACTCAGTAAGATCTTCCCCTAAGCCTCACGTGCAATGGTAAAAAAGAATTCTAAAGCCCAGTGAACAAGAAGTGAAACTAACTCGTCACCTAAATAGGTATAATATGTTCCCAAACTCACCATGGATACTCTCACAATGTAACACATACAATAATATAGAATATAATAATGAATATCAAGGGTACCCTGCTACTACTTCCCCACTGGTTTTCTGCTTTGACCTAACATCGCACGTCCTAAGCATCTATCTCCAAAACGACATTCCCACAGACACCTGGGCGAAGCATGACAATCTGCACCTCGTTCACCACAAAGGCTTTCCCGCAGACACCTGGGAAAAGCACCACACTATCCTCACAAAAACAAGTAACTAGGTAGTTTCTGGGAGCCACCACATCTCGCATAACGCGCATCATACGTCAGGTATTATACCTCAAGCCATTACAAACCATACACCAATTAAGGATCCTCAATCCTTCACAAAATATAATGTTACACCTATAGTAGTCCATAGGATACTATATCCAGAATATATGTGTGTGAATAACTACAAGACATTACATCCCTCTACACTCATATATGGGGAAAACTAACTACCGTGCATAATGGAACAAGTATCTACCAAGAGAAGAGAGTGTGGCCAAAGGGGGTAGTCAGCCATTCATCCTCCCACCAGAATGTTGGGGAAAACACCCCTCAGGGCTCAGAATCACGGGTTTGTTAGTTTCCCTTACTAACATGGTGGATCAACGTATAGAAACACAAAAAGTACAGAATATATTATAACTCACAACCACACAATGGGCATAACCTAGTCTTATACAGAACTACAGCTAACGTCTCTGGGACTCCGGGATGCCACTTCTAAGACTAGGTATCCTATAAGAACACAATCATTTAAAGAGATATAGTAGATTAATTCATTCCCTTTTTATCAATTCAATTATACTTTAATTAATTCTTTAAACAGTAATTAACCATGAAAAAATACGTATTAAATTTCATTACCATCACACCCAAAGTCAATTGTTCCTTCAAAATATTACAACCTCATCATTATGTTTAAAAAAACACTAACCCTTGGGATAACACCATTTATTCAAACATTCATTACAGAAACACATTCCCATATTCCCAGTCATTCTAGAAAATTATTCTATGCCACTAACACAAGGGGCCTCAACACGGTGAGTAGATGTACTACCGGTCGTGTCTATGCCTCCTATATCAAGATCGTAGACTCATTCTCCATTGAGAAGCTAAACACAGGAAGCTTGTGGAATTCCCAGCATGTCTTTGCCTCTTTTGGTAGAAGGGTAAGCAAGACCAAATGCCTTGAGCAGTGGGGAAAATTAAAGGAGGTAATAAAAAAATAAGAAACAACAAGCATCCAACAATCAAATCCAACCCATTCCATCGTCCCGGGTGTCCTCTCAGACACACACATGTATAAACTAACACATCTCACCACTCTAGGAATCATCCGCTGCCGCAACCAAAAGGCCTCTATTCGCCCACATATCACAACAACCATCTAGGATCACATCACCACACAAGTAGAAGGAAAGAAAACATCACATCAATTGGACTCTTTTCCCTTTAACAATCAAGAGGGTAAATCATAACCCTTCAAGGAATTATCAAACAATCAAATCATTAAACCATATTGAATTAACAGATTTATAATCCGTTGGTTCCAAAACGGGGATCCTAACGAGTATGCTATCACAAATGATTATACATGCTAACTATACCAATTTGATTATCATCAAATTACCATAAGAAATAGATTCCTTTTCATGCCTCTTTATCTTTGGCCAAAAAAATATCAATTAGTCCCAGTTTACATTATTTTCCAATTTCTATCAAGGACAATAGCTAAGCAAAGCGATCGTAGATATCACACCATCTAGAAAAACAAGAGGCAATAACATACGATCGATACAACTTCTTTGTCCATTTAAAATAATTTATTATGTCAATTCCATTTTCATCCAGTGGGATTAAACATGATAACAATATAGCTGCACATAAAAGAAAGAGAAGCAACAAATCCCATACCTCAATGTTTTTTGATGAAAACCACAACGGTCGAAGAACGCTCAAGAAACTTGGGTCAATTCTCCAAAACCCCACCTTAGATCTCTCCTATTAGAAAGAACAAGAACAAAGCTCACCATATTTAATATCCACAAATTTAGATCTACCCATAACAGGCATAGATCTAAGAAACTGAGGGAATAGGAGGATTATATCTAAGTATATCTAATAAATCAAACAAGAATGATCACATACCTCAAGAAATGGAATTCGATTCGACAAGAGAAGCCTTTAGATCACCTCCAAAGCACTTGTGAGAGGTTCTCCTACCTTCGAGGAAGGGTAATCCCAGGTTATGTCCTCTTAGGGTCTTAAATGATAATGTTAGAGGTGAAACAGTTGAGATCCACAATTTTAGGATCTAGATTTATGTGCCCGCACGGTTTGCTCGCACGGTTAGACAAACTGTGTGCTAACCATGCGGTAGCTACTGCCTCGTCAAACACTCCTCGCACAGTTAGGCTGCATGGTTAGACAAACCATGCACTAACCATGCACTAGCCACTGCCTATAACACCAACCTTGCATGGTTTTTCCGCATGGTTTAGACAAACTGTGCGCCTCCCGTGTGAAATCTACAACCCTTTAGTTTCCCTTAAAAGTCCACAAAAATGCACCCCAAGTAACCTTAACCTCCCAAAACACCCCTAACACCGCATTTTCACAAGTTAATGGACTGGAGAGGTCTGGTACATTACATCAGATACCTCTCAAAACATTCTCATCCTCAAGAATCCAAAACCCACGTAAAGTGAAAACGAAACAGGGTCTGAAAAAACACCCCTTGAGATACCTCTAAAAAGATAGCAAGCCACAAAATAAACAAAGGGAGCCACCTCATAAAAATGAATGTTTCATAACCACATCGACAACAACGATATATGAAAAGTGTTAAAAATCAAACATCTCTGGTTACTGAGGATGTATCTATGACTCACGTTCCCATGTACTCTCCACCAAGCCACCGTGTTGCCACAAGACACGAACTAAAGGAATAGAACTCCCACGAAACACCTTCTCTTTGCGGTATTCGATCTCCACAGGTCGTTCCTCAAAGGTTTCATCATTATCAACATCGATCTCTCCCCAATTGATGATGTGAGAGTCATCATGAAGACAATGACGGAGCTGTGATACAAGGAAAACATCATGTATCTTACTCATATGTGGGGGAAGTGCTACTCGATATGCCATAGCTCCAACATGAGCTAACACCTCGAAAATCCCAATAAACCGGGGAGAAAGCTTACTTCCACATCCAAACCATCGTTTCCCATGATGGAGAGTCACCTTCAGAAACACATGATCCCCAAAATTAAACTCTATTGGTATCCTTATAATATCGGCATATTCTTTCTGACGATCCTTCACTATCTTCATCCTCTCACGAATCACCTGAACCATCGATGTTGTATTATGCACTAGTTCCGGTCTGAGAATTGCTGACTCTCCAACCCTAGTCCACACAACAGAGAACGACAATGTCGTACATACAAGGCCTCAAACGACACCATGTCGATGGTGGAGTGAAAACTATTATTTTATGTGAACTCCACTAAGGGTAAGTGACTTATCCATGAGATTCCAAAATCTAGAACACAAGAGAGTAAGATGTCTTCGAGAGTTTGGATGGTTCGCTATGTCTGACCATCCGTTTGAGGATGAAAAGCAATGTTAAGGTATATTCATAACCGAAATCATGTTGGAGACCTCTCCACACTTTAGAGGTAAAATGAGGATCTCGATCAGAAATAATCTTCCTAGGGACTCCATGAAGTCTCACCACATCCTATAGATACTGCCTCGACAAAACTTCCACTGATCTTGACTCCTTGATTGCTATAAAGTGTGCTGATTTTGTTAAATGATCCACTACCACCAAAATAACATCATTTCCCCCCAGAGCTCTAGGTAAACTAGTAACGAAGTCCATAGAGATGTCCTCCTATTGCCACTGAGGAATCACTAATGGTTGAAGAGGACCTCCTGGAACATGGTGTTCAACCTTCACCTTCTGGCAGACTAATCATCAAGACACAAACTCTGCAACTGAACGCCTCATCTTAGGCCACCAAAAACTGACTCCTCAAGGATCAATACGTCTTTGTCAAGCCAGGATGTAATTCTATGGGAAAACTATGGAACTCTCGGAGAACCATCTCATGCATCTTCAAGGGAACACAAATCCTTCCATGATACAACATTCTGTGTTGTTCATCCTCAGACCAACCATCAGGGGCCTCACCACAAACAACTCGGTCTCTCTAGATCTCCAACTCACGATCCCCCAACTGGGACTCTTCCACCTTCTGCATCAGGGATGACTGTACCGTCATATGAAAAGCACAACCCCTACCCCTGACTTCTCCCATATCAAGATGTAATGCAGACAGTTCTTCCATTACTCTCCAAGAATCACCGGATTCACAGACATCACCACTACATGAATTTCATATTAGTGTATCCGCTTCAACATTCCCTTTTCTAGGTGTATATGACATTTCAAAGTCGTATTCCTGTAAGAACACCATCCACCGACGTTGTTGTACGTTCAAGTCACGCTGGGAGAAAATATACCTCAAACTCTTATGATTAGTGAAAACCACAAAGCGCTCACCGATGAGGTAATGTCTCCACAACGTCAGAGAAATCACCATGGATGCTAACTCAAGATCATGGGTGTAATAGTTACATTCATGGGGACTTAACTGCTGAGACCCATAAGAAAAAACTGACCTCTGCTGCAAGAGAACACAACCCAACCCCATATGTGAAGTATCGCAGAAAACATCAAACCGAACTCCCTTAGTTGGAAGACAAAGGACTGGTGCACTTAATAACTTCTCCTTTATATAATCAAAAGCTTCCTGACACTGATCGGTCCATATGAATTCTTGATCATTCCTAATCAAAGTTGTCAGAGGAGATGCAACTCGTGAAAAATTGGCTACGAACCTCCATTAGTAGCCTGTGAGACCAAGGAAACTTCTCACCTCTAACACTATCTTGGGGGTTTCCCAAGACACAACAGCTTCTATCATCGATGGATCCACAACTACTCTCTATTGGGAAACAACGTGCCCTATGAAAAAGGCTTCTCGAGCCCAAAAATCACACTTCGACAACTTCGCAAACAGCTGATGATGATGAAGAACTCCCAAAACGGCTTGTAGATGCTCTGCATGTTCCTCCTCAGACATGGAGTACACAAGGATGTCGTCGATGAAAACTACCACGAACTGGTCCAACAACTCACAGAACACAACATTCATCATTCCCATGAATACAAGAGGAGCATTCGTCAAGGAAAATGGAATTACAATGAACTCATAATACCCATGACGACAACAGAAAGCAGTCTTCAGAATATCCCCATCCTTCACAAGCATCTGATGATATCCCGATGGAAAGTCGATCTTTGATAACCTACTTGCACCCTTAAGTTGATCGAATAGGTCATCAATCCATATAAGAGGATAGAAATTCTTTATTGTCACTTTTTTATGCGACGATAATTGACACACAACCACAAACTATCTTCAGCTTTCTTCACAAACAAAACTGGTGCACCCCATGGTGAAAAACTTGGCCGAACAAAACACACTATAACAGACCATCAAGGTGTATAAAAATCTCTCGCAACTCAGAAGGGGCCATCCTATATGGCGACATAGAGATAGGAGACGCTCCTGGCTGTAGCTCGATCCCAAACCCGATCCCTCGTCGAGGGGGTAATGCTGCAACCTCTTCTAGAAAGACATCAGGGTACTCCTCTACGAACCTTGGAAACGCCAAATGCTGATCCCCTGATGAACTCATAATTATCATAGCCATCATGGACGATAAGGATGGGATGTGCCAATGACCCGTCTGAGTATCTCACTCACAAACAAACACCACTTTCTCTCTATCTGCAACAAGGAAAACGACCTTCTTCTTGAAGTAATCCACGATAGCCTACACCGAATACAAGCAATCCATGCTGAGGATGACTTCATATGGTTTTATTCATACACATTAGAAATAACCCCAAGAGCGTTGTTTCCCCAACACTAGCTCACAGTCTCTACATACATCAAACAAGTTAGCTCGACCTCCAACTAGCATAGTCAATTCCAAGGGCACTGGAAGCCTCTCTACCTCAAGTCGCAAAGCATGGAAAAGGGTAGGTGATATGAAGGAGTGTGTCACTTTTGGATCAAACAAGGAATACACCATGTTTGAAAACAAGCAAAGGGTACCTCGAATGACATCTGGCTCGTTTGGTGCTGGTAACGCTAGAACATGAATCTGACCACGACCTCTTCCACGGCCTCTCTGACCCTGATAACGACCACCACCACTACTGCGCTCTTCTCTCTAAGGATGTGGAGCTTCATGGAGTTTTCTTCTGCTTGCCCAATTTACCCTCTGCTGCTGTAAAGCTGGTGCAATTGGATGATGCTGCCTCAGATGGAACTGCCTCAACGGAGGAACCTGGAGCGTAGATCCCGGTGCACGATGACCACTCTGAAAGGTTGGGCACTCCTGCTGATGATGTCCATGACCACCATAAAAAAAATAATCACCTGGTCCATTAAAATAGGCCTTATAGTAGCTGCCTCTAGAGAAACATGATGTGAAGGGGTGGGACCTACCTCCAGCTGAACGAAAACTCTTCTGCCTTGAAAACCGGGATCCCAGGACCACAACCTTGCTTCTTGAGAGATCATGAAAATCCCCCTCTCGTGATGATCGTGTCCTATCCAATGTTATCTCAACAACCTCTTCCCTATCCAGCACGCCAAGATATGTCTTCAATATACATGGGGTGACATGGAACTGGATCTCTGGATGCAAAGCCTTCTCTAAATGCCTCTCCCTAGCCTCCTCATCTGGTAACAGGTCCGAATCATACCATAAAAGGTTCCGGAAACGGATTCCAAAGTCTCGAATGGTAGATCTCCCCTGTCGAAGGGGAAGAAGCTCCTGGCAACTAGATGCCTTCACAGTTGAAGAAAGGAACTCGACTCTAAATATGTCTCAGAACTCCTCCCATGATATCTCTGATTCCTCATGATCCCCAAGGAACAAGAACCACCACTGCCTCGCTGCTCCACACAACATCTTCACAGCTAAGGAAAGACAGTGCTCTTTCCAAGCACGGATCGAACTGAAGCCTGTCTTGACCACCTCCAACCAGTCTTTCGTGACTTCATTTGAAACAGAGCCCTCATACATCTGCAGTCTCTGGTGATGAAACTCTCAGAGTGTCATCCTCCTAGTGTCGTCATCGTCAAACTCTACCCTGAAGTGAACTGTTGGAATAGCCTGCTTGACATTTTCTACGCAAACCTGAGGAGGACGTCGACATGGATCCATACCTATAAAATAAAAAACTTTTAGAGCTCATAAAACTGGAATATGGAAGACTAACATTAATTAAGTAATTTTATTTCTTTTATTCATTTTAGGTTAACCTATCTCAAGGTCTACCCATTCAAACACAGGAACAAAGAAGAATGATGCATGATCCTTTCTTAGGTCTCTACCCTACAACTAGTATCACCTTATTTAGTAGAAATTGTAAACATAAAGGTCCGTACTTTAGATCATAGGGGGACCTAAACGCCTATGTCTCCGCTGGTCTCCAGTGTTTACCTCACTTGCTAAACATGAATGACACAGTTTCCCTACCAGCCAGCCCATGCATCCTCACATGTGCCTAACTCCAAACTCCATACTACCCCTCAACCAGACATCTGATACCACTCTATCACGACCCCCCCACATAGTGTACCCCTCCTGGGCCAACAATGTGAGAAGGGAGATAATGACCCCCCAAGTACCGCCTCCAGTAGGCCCCAGGTTGGCGACTATCATCAATTGTATAGTAACACGCAAATGGGAGGCATTACCCTCTAAAAGAACACATGCGGGAGATAGAGATAAGATAGACTCCAATCAACTCCAACTCAGAACTAGAAATATAAAAAAACCCATGTGAACATATGTAATACCATGAAAAAGTACTACAACTGAAAGGGAAAAAACTACAAGTACCCAAAAGAAAGTAAAAATAGTAGAAACCACAACCTGAACATCTCCTAAAACCACAAGCTTGTTGAAACCAGCTTGATCTCCAACCTGCTCCATGTGACCTGAAAAATAGTTTCTATATACATAGGGTGAGTAAAATAGTATACTCAGTAGGATCCTCCCATAATCTTCTCGTGCAATGGTAACAAAATCATGCTAAAGCACAGTGAACAACAAGTGAAACTAACTCGTCATTTAAACAGGTATACTAATTTCCCAACATCACCATGGATACTCTCACAAAGTAACACATACAATAATATAGCATATAAAAAAGAATATCAAGGGTAACCTGCTACTACTTCCCCACTAGTTTTCCGCATTACCCCAACGTCGCACGTCCTATGAATGTCTCTCCAAAAAGTCTCACCCGCAGACACCTCCGTGAAGAAACACAATCTACACCTCGTGCACCACAAAGGCTTGCTCGTAGACACCTGGTTGAAGAACCTCCCCATCCTCACAACCAAAAGTAACCGGGTGGTTTTCGGGAGCCACCACAGCTCGCATAATGTGTATTATATGCCGGGTATTATACCTCAAGCCATTACATCCCATACACCGAGTAAGGATCCTCAAGACATCACTACCTATACACGTTACACATACAGTATTATATAAGATACTATATCCAGAATATATGTGGGTGAATAACCACAAGCCATTACAACCCTCTACACACATATATGGGGAAAACTAACTGTTGTGCCTAATGGCACAAGAATCTACCAAGAGAAGAGAGCGGGGCCAAAGGGGGTAGTCAGACATTCATCCTCCCACTGGAATGTTATGGAAAATAGTCCTCACGGATCACAATCCACGGGGTGTTATTTTCCCTTACCGACAGGGTGGAGTAGCGTACAGAAACACAAAAACTACAGAATATATTACAACTCACAACCACACTATGGGAACAACCTATTCTTAGACACAACTACAACGATCGTCTCTCGGACTCCGGGATGCCACTTGTAAGACTATGTATCCTATAAGCACACGACCATTTAAAGAGCTTTAGTAAATTACTTCATTACCTTTTTATCAATTCCACTATACGTTGATTAATTCTTTAAACATTAATTATCCATGAAAAAATCCACATCAAATTTCATTATCATCACACCCAAAGTCAATTGTTCCTTCAAAAGATTGCAACCTCATCATTATGTTTCAGTGAACAACAACCTCATGGGTTAACACCATTTATTCAATAATTCATTAAAAAAACACATAACCATATTCCCAGGCATTCTAGAAAAGAATTATATGCTACTAACATAAGGGGGATCAATACGGTGAGAAGATGTACTACCTGTCGTGTCTTTTCTACCTATATTAAGAGAGTAGACACATTATCCCTAGAGATGCTAAACATGGAAAGCATGTGGCATACCCCACGTGTCTTCGCCTCATTCGGAAGAAGGGTAATAAAGACCAACTGCCTTGAGCTGTGGGGAAAATTAAAGCAGGTAATCAACCAACAAGAAACAACAAGAATCCAATAATCACATCCAACCCATTCCATTGTCCCTGATGTCCTCCCTGACACCCACATGCATAAACTGATTCATCTCGCCACTGTAGGCGTCATCCGCTACCACAACTAAAATCCCTCTATACCCCCACATATCACAAGAACCATCCAGGATCACATCACAGAATAAGCACCAGGAAAGAAAACATCACATCAATTGGGATCTTGTCCCTTTAACAATAAAGAGGGTAACTCAGAACCCTTCAAGGAATTAACAAACAACAAAATCTTTAATCCATCTTGAATTAACATATTTATAATCCGTTGGTACCATAATCTAGAACCTAACCAGTATGCTATAACAAATGATTATACAAGGTTACTATGGAAATATTAGTAACATAAAATTACCACAAGAACCAGATTTGTTTTCATGCCTCTTTTTCTTTGGCCAAACAAATATCAATTAGTCCCGGTTTACATTCTTTAAAAATTTCCATCAATGATAATAACAATTTAATACGAGCATAGATATCACAACATCTAGAAAAACAAGAGGCAATAACATACGATTGATATAATTTCTTTATCCGGTTCAATGTATATATTATGTCAATTCCATTTTCATCCAATGGGATTAAACATGATAACAATACATTTGCATGTAAAAGAAAGAGAAGCAAAAAATCCCCTAGCTCAACGGTTTTTGACGGAAACCAAAAGGGTCGAAGAATGCTCAAGAAACCCGGGTCGATTCTCTAAAACCACACCTTAGATCTCCCCTCCTAGAAAGATCAAGACCAAAGCTCATCATATTTGACATCCACACACATAGATATACCCATAATGGGCATGGATATAAGAAACCAATAGAAGATGAGGAGTTGATCTAAGTAGATCTAAGAAATCAAACAAGAATGATTACATACATCAAGAAATCGTCTTCGATTCGCCAATAGAAGCCTTCAGATCACCTCCAAAGCGCTTGGGAGAAGTTCTCCTACCTTAGAGGAAGGGTAATCCCGAGTTATGGCCTATTAGGGGATTAAACGAGCAAGTTAGAGGCAAAACAGTTGAGATCCACAATTTTAGGATCTAGATTTACGTGCCCGCACAGTTAGCTCGCACGATTAGACAAACCGTGCACTAACTGTGCGGTAGATACTGCCTCATCAAACACTCCTCACACGGTTAGGCCGCACAGTTAGACAAATAATGCGCTAACTGTGCGTTAGCCACTTCCTCCAACACTAACCCCACACGATTTGGCCATACGGTTTAGACAAACTGTGCACCTACCATACGAAAGTTATAGACCTTTATTATCCCTTAAATGTACACCCAAATACACACCATGTCACCTTAACCACCCATAACACATCTAACACCGCATTTTCACAAGGTAATGGACTGGAGAGGTCTAGGACATTACAGTTTTCATCATTTAATATTATATATAATGAATATCATAGAACTATTGCCTTATATTTAGTTAATAAATATAATATATGTTACATGATGTAATAATATATATCATACATAATTGAAAATGGAACATATAGACCTCACGTTCATATGTAATTATCCTATATTATTGGACTCTATATTGATTGAATCTGATAATTGCTAATCTTTTTTTGGGGAAGAAAGGGTACAAATTAAGACTATTTGAAGAATATGTGTGATCCTTGATAATCCCTATAGTCTCTTATTGGTTGTGTCCCAAAAAAAATTTACATTTTTTTATTGATACAAAGACATAAACCCCCTTGAAATCATCATTGTATAATTAAAGTGTTACATATTAAAAACCATCTCGTATAAATGATCTATCTATTATTTTGGGAAGTACATGGTGGAAAATAAATACAACCAAGATGAATACAGTGACTTGAAATACTATAGTCCACACTTGCTATTTATTTTTTAATGGATACCACATCCATTGTAAAAGGTGATACTAATTCATTTAATATGAATTTTAGTATGGTAACCAATTATTTCCATGAAATAGAGTTGTTCCTAGTGACCTCATAATACAACTATTGGGATAGAAAGTTTTCCCATATACATAATAAAGAAAATTAACATTTTATATTATTCTTGTTCTTATACCAGCTCCATAACCTCCTCAAGTGCCACTGGATATCCTGTTATACTACAAGAGGCCTTTCCACAAGTGTTATTATTCTCCCTTAAAAAAAATACTCTTCTAGAATCAATTTGAATTTTCTATATTAGGTATTCATTTCCCATTATAATTTCTAAAAAACGTTTTATTATACATTTTTCTCTATCCCCCAAAGATGGGTCATGTTCTATGAGATACATAATTCATGGGGATACATAGTTTATTTTAATGAAAGATGAGTGTGTGATGAATTTTCCCAGTTTCTATCATCAACTCATCAATGATTTAGACATTCTGACATTGATTCCATGTTTTTCCCCACACACCACATTTTAATTTTCTATTTCCTAATTTTATTGACTATAAATTCATTTTTTAGTACTTATTTATTATATTTCTAATTTGAATTATACATAAATCAAATAAATTATATTTCATTTTTTAATATATTGAAATTGTTGAGGTTGTCTATTTTAGGAATATCATGATATATTATTTTCTATAACCACATTTATAAATATTTTATTAAGTGGTTCAAAAATATTTTTAATATAAATTTATATTTTATTAAATTAATTCTTGGGTTTTAATTTTATTTTGAAAAATGTCTTATGTAGACTCTAAAAATGATTTTTTTAAATATAAATAAATAACTACTGAGTGTTAATTTTAGTTTTCATATGACAAGTTTTTTATTTATGCCCATTGTAATGAATTTTCATGGTGTAATTTTGTGGTTTTATATATATAATATAGTATACATATATATTTTTATATATGTTATAAATTATGACATAATTTGTTGGATATTTTTTTCTGATCCATACAAAAAGGTGTGTTAATGTGTTAGAATAAAATGAGAGGCAAAAAAATAAATTAATGTCCCTCTTCTAACCTATTTTTAAAAAGTTATTGGATTCCCATTTTAAATATATGGACTTGATTAAAAATCTATAATGTGATGACCCAGAATCTCTTGGTCCTTCCATTTGCCAAAATCTGGGTCGCATCTCGGTGAGACCGATCGGCGCGACCGATCGGCGAGACCGATCGGTGAGACCGATCGGCGTCAGTAGTGCTCCTCTGCGCAAATGGGGTTTTAAACCCTATTATGACTCGTTTAAGCATATTTTTAAGAATCGTAACGCGCATAAGAGCTTTAATTAAATACTTAATCAATTCATGAGTCGACTTAAACCACCCGACCCCCTTTTTGTGACGATTGGATCCGCGTGGTCAACCCACGACCCCCGAGCCTTACGCGGTTTCGCGTTTTCACCTCAACCGTCCCCGACTCTTATAAACTAAGGGTTAGCCATTGTTTCTCTTTTCTCGATCGTGGAATTTCACAAACGGCTTCTGGTGCATCCGCCGCATCGTTATCCGTAAAGTTCCGCGCCCCCAGCCTAAATGTAGATCATCTATCAACAAGTAGGGAATTTCTCCTTTGCCTCTCTCTTTTGTGTATCATGCATGGTGGGCGTGCTTTTGATTCTATAGAATTGGGTAAACCAGACCTAAATAAGATAATGAACGAATTCTATAAAGAAATAGGGGGGGTTGTGATCGTTGATGGTGTTTTATATTTTGATGTTGTTTCTTCTATGACCATCTTGCTGAGTTGTGCTGGCTTGTGCCTCCTGAAAATCGAGGCCGTTGGTGGTCGTTGTTTGTGCATTAATGAACCCTGCTGATGTTTCAAATGGCTTGTTTGTGGTTGTAAACTCCTGCTGTGAAAAGTGAATTGGTTAATCACGTATATCCAGCTGAATAAATTGAAAGCACCAGGATCAACCTTTCTGTGATAACTCCCGATTAGAACACACGGAATTTGAATCATGGAGTGTGTTAAGTCGTTTAAATATGAAAATACCTGCAAGGCCCTGCTTGTGTTGGTGGTGTAAGTTGGTTGTTTTCCTTTCGGGCCGATTGTTGGAGATGTGGTAGGGGATGGGATCCCCTGTTCTTTTATACTCTCGGTGGTTGTGTGAATTTGGGGTGGAATCCTCTGTTGTTGAGAACCGGGTGTGAGCGTTTTTTGTTGATGTTTGACTGTTTGCTTTCCGGGACTTATTCCTATGCCTACTAGTTGCCCAATATTGCTTAAACATAAACATTATTACTGAATGTGAAATGAGAAAGGGGACAAATGGGTTATTAGCGTGAGTCGTGACTCGGACTTGAGTGTTGTTGTGATCTGTAGGCTGTCTAAAGAAAAACCTAGCTTGGGTGAGTGCTTGTTACCTATATATATATACTTGTAGCTTTGTGTTTCTTATTCGCGCCCCACCCAAGTTGAGAACTTAGTGCCAAACACCCCCATTTCATGGGGAAGGGTGTTTTTCCCAACACTATTCATAGTGGCTGGTTATTAGCTCCTTTTCTGCTCCCTTTCCCGGATAGCCCAAGTATCTTTGGGCAGGCTGTGATGGCCTGAGGTCCATTATTAGCCCAAGAACCTTCGGGCGGGGTAGTGTGGTGGTTGTCCAGGTGTGTGCGGCAGGTGGTTTCCCAAGTGTCTTTGGGATGAGGCCCAGGTGTCTTCGGGCGTGGCAGTGGATCCTTTAGCCCAGGTCTCTTCAGGCGCGGTGGTGGTTGTTCTGGCCTAGGTGTTTGCATGCATGGTTACATGTGACAGTTGTGGCCCAGGTGTGTGCGGGCGGGTTTCAACAGTGGGACTGCGTGTGGTTGAGGCCCAGGTGTGTGCGGGCGGGGTTTCGGCAGTGGGACTGCATGTGGTTGTGGCCCAGGTGTGTGCGGGCGGGTGTGGTAGTGGGACTGCGGTGAGAATTGCGGGATTGGTCCGATGCGTAGGATGTCTCAATAACCAGTGGGAAAGTGGCGCGGGGTACCCAAACATCGATGTGCACTTATTATATATATTACTTGACTTGCGTTATTTGGGGAGTGTGCCTTGGTGAGGCCTGGGGTGGATAGTTTACCTTCATAGGTGTTTGGTTTACTCCTTTTCTCATGGGACTTTAGTATGTTCCCCCACTTGTGCACGAGAGTCTTTGGTTTTCCCTACTGAGTGTACTTGTATGATCACCTTACATATATAAAACTGCTTTCAGGTTTCCAGGAGGACTTCAGGGATCACGCAGGACCTTACTAGCTCGGACCTTTGGAGCAGTTGCAGTTGTTGTTTTTCTTTTTCCTCTTTGGTACTTACCTTGTAGTCACCTTTTGTACTTTGTGGCTTTTACTTTTGGAACATGCATGTGGGAATGGTTTACTTTTGGCTTTACTTTTCTTTCTACCTTGGTTTTGTTGGGTTTTCTTCTCCTTATCTCTTGATCCTATAAAATAAAAAGGGTAATGCCTTCCATTTGTGAGAAATTTCTATACCCTTGGTGCTAGTCGCCACTCCAGAAGCTATTGAAGGCGGGTTTTGGGGGTCATTATCTCTCCTTCGAATTAAAGAAGGAAGGGCCTGGCAATCTGCTGACCCTTCCCTCCTTTTGGTGAAGGCGGGTCATGACAGAGTGTTGAGGCGGGTCAGCGAAGTGGCTTACCAGCTAGCGTTGCCACCGCCGCTACTACGGATACATGATGTCTTTCATGTGTCCCAGCTCCATCGGTATCTTCACGACGATTCACACATCCTTGATTGGGGTGAGATGGACATCGAGGACGACGTGACCTTTGTGGAGAGACCAGTGGTGATCGAGGATCGCAAGGAAAAGGTGCTTCGTGGACGAACCATTCCCTTGGTTCGCGTGTTGTGGAGACATGGTGGGATTGAGGAGAGTACGTGGGAGAGGGAAGCACAGATGCGTACCCAGTACCCAGAGTTGTTTTAAGTTTTTTTCCTCGTTGTACCTGTTGTGATAGAACGTTTTTTTCTTTTGGCTATGAAATGTACTGGTTTTCTTCCTCTACTTGTGTGTGAAAAGCCCCGACTATGGGGAAAGAGAGAACCCGACCCCTAATCAAGACTCATTAAGGTGGATGCGATTAAACCCGTGCGGGTGAGTCAGTGCCGCCCAAAGCAGATAATATCTTGACATGGGGGAGGAGACTCCCCAACCCACATGCCCGGGCGGTTTGGCATGGTATGTTTCTTGGTTCGTGACAGGAAGATGTTCATAGTTAATGATGAGGTTCACTCTTGAGAGGTATCTTTTGGGGTGGTTGTTCGGACCCGCCCTTTCCTTCTGGGTTGTTTAAATTCTCGGGGACGAGAATAGTTTGAGAGGTATCTGATGTGATGACCCAGACTCTCTTGGTACTTCCCTTTTCCAAAATCCGGGTCACGTCTCGGTGAGACCGATCGGCATGAAACCGATCGGCGTGAGACCGATCAGCGTCAGTAGCGCTCCTCTGCGCAAATGGGGTTTTAAACCCTATTCTGACTCATTTAAGCATGTTTTTAAGACCCGTAACGCGCATAAGAGCTTTAATTAAATACTTAATCAATTCATGAGTCGGCTTAAACCACCCGACCCCCTTTTGGTGACAAGTGGATCCGCGTGGTCAACCCACGACCCCCGCGCCTTACGCGGTTTCGCGTTTTCACCTCAACCGTCCCTGGATCTTATAAACTAAGGGTTAGCCGTGATTTCTCTTTTCTTGATCGTGGCCTTTCACAAACAGCTTCTGGTGCATCCGTCGCATCGTTATCCGTAAAGTTCCGCACCCCCGGCCTAAACGTCGATCATCTATCAACAAGTAGGGAATTTCTCCTTTGCCTCTCTCTTTTGTGTATCATGCGGGGTGGGTGTGCTTTTGATTCTGTAGAATTGGGTAAACCAGACTTAAATAAGATAATGAACGAATTCTATAAAGAAAGAGGGTGGGGGGCTGTGATCATTGATGGTGTTTTATATTTTGATGTTGTTTCTTCTATGACCATCTTGCTGAGTTGTGCTGGCTTGTGCCTCCTGAAAATCGAGGACGTTGGTGTTCGTTGTTTGTGTACTAATGAACCCTGCTGATGTTTCAAATGGCTTGTTTGTGGTTGTAAACTCCTGCTATGAAAAGTGAATTGGTTAATCACGTATATCCAGCTGAATAAATTGAAAGCACCAGGATCAACCCTTCTGTGATAACTCCCAGTTAGAACACACGGAATTTGAATCGTGGAGTGTGTTAAGTCGTTTAAATTTGAAAATACCTGCAAGGACCTGCT
Organism: Viscum album; assembly: GCA_963277665.1. Taxonomy (NCBI): domain Eukaryota; kingdom Viridiplantae; phylum Streptophyta; class Magnoliopsida; order Santalales; family Viscaceae; genus Viscum; species Viscum album. Next base: position 2,128,244,001 of record OY728140.1, read on the forward strand.
TGTGTTGGTGGTGGTAGTTGGTTGTTTTCCTTTCGGGCCGATTGCTGGAGATATGGGAGGGGATGGGATCCCCTGTTATTTTATACTCTCGATGGTTGTGTGAATTTGGGGTGGAATTCTCTGTTGTTGAGAACCGGGTGTGAGCATTTTTTGTTGATGTTTGACTGTTTTCTTTCCTGGACTTATTCCTATGCCTACTAGTTTCCCAGTAGTGCTTAAACATAAACATTATTACTGAACGTGAAATGAGAAAGGGAAAAAATGGGTTATTAGCGTGAGTCGTGACTCGGAATTGAGTGCTGTTGTGATCTGTAGGCTATCTAAAGAAAAACCTAGCTTGGGTGAGTGCTTGTTAGCTATATATATATACTTGTAGCTTTGTGTTTTTTATTCGCGCCCCACCCAAGTTGATCACTTAGTGCCGAACACCCCCATTTCATGGGGGAGGGTGTTTTTCCCAACACTATTCATAGTGGCTGGTTATTAGCTCCTTTTCTGCTCCCTTTCCTGGATAGCCCAAGTATCTTCGGGCAGGCTGTGATGGCCTGAGGTCCATTATTAGCCCAAGAACCTTCGGGCGGGGTAGTGTGGTGGTTGTCCAGGTGTGTGCGGAAGGTGGTTTCCCAAGTGTCTTCGGGATGAGGCCCAGGTGTCTTCGGGCATGGAAGTGGATCCTTTAGCCCAGGTGTCTTCAGGCGCGGTGGTTGTTGTTCTGGCCTAGGTGTTTGCAGGCATGGTTACATCTGACAGTTGTGGCCCAGGTGTGTGCGGGCAGGTTTCAGCAGCGGGACTGCGTGCGGTTGAGGCCCAGGTGTGTGCGGGCGGGGTTTCGGCAGTGGGACTGCGTGTGGTTGTGGCCCAGGTGTGTGCGGGCGGGTGTGGTAGTGGGACTGCGGTGAGAATGGCGGGATTGGTCCGATGCGTAGGATGTCTCAATAACCAGTGGGAAAGTGGCGCGGGGTACCCAAACATCGATGTGCACTTATTATATATATTACTTGACTTGCGTTATTTGGGGAGTGTGCCTTGGTGAGGCCTGGGGTGGATAGTTTACCTTGATAGGTGTTTGGTTTACTTCTTTTCTCATGGGACTTTAGTATGTTCCCCCACTTGTGCACGAGAGTCTTTGGTTTTCCCTACTGAGTGTACTTGTATAATCACCTTACATATATAAAACTGCTTTCAGGTTTCCAGGAGGACTTCAGGGATCACGCAGGACCTTACTAGATCGGACCTTTGGAGCAGTTGCAGTTGTTGTTTTTCTTTTTCTTCTTTGGTACTTACCTTGTAGTCACCTTTTGTACTTTGTGGCTTTTACTTTTGGAACATGCATGTGGGAATGGTTTACTTTTGGCTTTACTTTTCTTTCTACCTTGGTGTTGTTGGGTTTTCTTCTCCTTATCTCTCGATCCTATAAAATAAAAAGGGTAATGCCTTCCATTTGTGAGAAATTTCTATACCCTTGGTGCTAGTTGCCACTCCGGAAGCTATTGAAGGCGGGTTTCAGGGGTCATTATCTCTCCTTCGACTTAAAGAAGGAAGGGCCTGGCAATCTGCTGACCCTTCCCTCCTTTTATTGAAGGCGGGTCGTGACATATAACATGTACTCTAATATTTATACCAGGTACTTGAAACAAATTTATATATGTTTCAAAGAAATTAATGTTTCATTAAAATATATAAGGGAATTAAAATAATTTCCCATTAAATACATATTGTAACTGTTTAATGAGACATGGCATATTTGACAAGTTGAATGATATGAATTTGTTTTGATGAAATGTTTTTAACCTATGGGAATCACATGTGTATTGATGGGATGAAATCAATATCTATAACAAGAAATTTTCAACACTCCCATATATATATATTATTTTATTTATTATGAAAACATTATTATACCATGTATATATTTATCTCTTGTACATCGGCATCATCCTATATAGTGGTTTATAAATAATTACATTTAATAATAGTTTTATCACCTAGAGTTTAGGTGTCCTAGAATGATACCCTAACAAGAGTGTCCTTATAAATATGAAGAATTATAATATGGGAAACCAATCAAATATTTATATTTACAATCCTATAAGAAAATGGGTCTTTATTTAATAGTGTAACCATATAGAAAATTGATAGGTGACCAAAATGGTAATTTAATTATTAGCCTTATATTTATATTTTATTTTTATATTTTATCCCATATATTTACCAATGAAGGGGAATTTATTTGTTATATGATTATATTATGACACCTAGAGTCATAAATAGTTATGTTAATTTTTTGGTGTTATTTACCTTCAACTATTATATTAACCATGTAATCGTAAATATCATTCCCATACTAGTTTTGAGGAATTATTCATAACAATTGAGGTCATAGAGGAATATGATTTTATTTCTATGGTTGGAATTTTATTCTAAGGGTAGTGCTTACATATATTAAAATTTTAAAATTGATCCATTTATTTTTAAATTGTATTGATTATACGTACTTATATATATACATCTAATCTATGGTTTTGCAATGAAATTATATTCTAGTATTTTAATGTTTCTAATAGTATAAAATATCTCTATAGAGTGAATTCTATATAAGGAAAAGTTGCATAGCCTTAGTGGATCTAGGACCCATGATTGGTATGTCACTGCATAGCTTGACCATTTAATGATTGACTAATCACCATAGTTTATGATAAAATGGTATCAGGGAATTGGATATAGGAGGGCCTAGATTCTAGATTCACCCATTTATATTTATTTTTTTATGTACATTACTGTATGATGTTTGATGATATGGATATCATATATGGGTTTGTTCTTGATCAAAACACATCATGACGAATCTTGCATTACCATATAGTATCATGTTTTTTTATGAAATTATTTGTTTTCATTATTAATATATGGTGATTTTGATTTATTAACATCTATATTTGACTTAGGGATGACAACAGGGGTATAACCATTTTCATGTGTTGAGCTCGCAAGGCCAATCAAATCATATGATTCATGAGTGATTTGTTCATCATAAATCCTAGTGGAAGTTACATGAGTTGATAACTGTTTTTTTTCATGCGCTAATGTCACATACAATAAATTTTCCATCATAATGATTTTATTTTATTCGATATAATTTATTAATTTCAGTTTAGTATTTTTTTAATAAGATTTTATTTTTTTGTAATAAATGGATTTACATTAAAACTATTAAAGTTGATGGATATATTTTTTTAATATTATATATATTGATTTTATAATAATATTTGGGATTATAGTGTAAAAAATGTTATATGTTTTAGAATGGAATCATTGATACTTGTGAAAGATATTTTTAAAATTAATTATAAATATTTTTGTTAATAAATATAAATATATAAATTTTTAAAATACATATTACGAATATTATATATTTATTAATGCAAGTCATATAAAATTTAATAATAAATATTAAAAAATATAAATTATTTATGTGATGAATGTCAATTGATAATTTATTTTGAGGGCTTATCATCCAAAAATATCCATTATAGTGAATTTTTGGTAGTATTTTATTTTCATGGAACTGAATATTTGTAAAAAAATTAGTATCTACAATTAAAACTTTAAATGAGGCGTCCTAAATAAATAAAATGATATATATATATATACATATATAATATTATACAAATGTTTTCAATTTAGTGGACATAATGATCAGAATTTTTTAATATGTCAATTTTACAGATTTCTAATGTAAGATTTAGTCATGAAAATTTGATAATGAAGATGATCCAATAATTTTGGTTGTTTTGGATTCCTTGAATGGTGATTCAGTTTTAATAGAATGAGTTATATTTGTTACATTGGATATATTATATGATGGAGATTCTACATTGAATGTGATTGATTAGATTTTGTGTTCTCAATTTTATTTAGATTATTCCATTAAATTTTTTTCCAAACATTAATTCGTCTATTGATTCTTATATATCATTTTTAGTTTTTTTATTCTTTAGGTTACATCATTCAAAGGATCTTTGTTATGATGCCCATTACTTGTTCTGTATTAATTTTATGATCTATCATTTTTTTATACATTTTAGATGTATTTATTCATGGTTTTTCTAGATATGGTAATAATGAGACATGTTCTAGTTTCAGCTATAATCAAAAAAATATTGGTTGATTTTTTAATTGTCTAGTATTTTCATTAAACCAGACTATATTGCAATTTTTTGGGAATTAATAAGATTTTATAGGGTCACAATGAGTGGATTCTTTAGTATACAGTCACAGACTACCAATTTTCATTTACCAAATATTTGAAACCATGTTTTTAATGATATATTAATATTGTGTACATCACCTGAATTTCCATTCCTATAAAGGAGTGTATATGTATATTACTAGTTAGTAATTTTCATGTATTATTTTTGTAACCATTTCATCATGTTATACCATAAAAGAGTAAATAGAAATTTTGTTACATTGAAACAATATTCATGATTGATTGTTCATGATTATGTATGTTCAATTGGGGCATTCAGTTTCCATCTGCATAAATTTTATTAGTGTTCCATTATCATTTCATATAACTATGCTATTTTTTTACCTTAATTTTTTTAAAACTCAATAAGGGTCTCTTCACAAATATATGTTTTCAGAATCGTTCATTTCTATGTTTTATCATGATTATATAATTTAATTTTTTATTGTTTGAAATACAAATATAATGTAGTTATAATTTATTAAGATGTTGAGTTGAGATCATTCCATTATTTTTCTTCCCCATAAATAGATTTAATCATTATGTTATTCCTTTGAATTCATAAAATTTATGTTTGTAGATACCGTTATGGTGGGAAATATTTTAACACTCTACCTCACTATATCATGTTATTATGTTTTATGATCAGTCCCTATTTCATTTTTTTTGATTCATGGATTTTAACAAATTGGTGAGGTCTATATGGAATATGTGGGAATTTGATATGAGTAATGGTTATCCTAAAGTCTCATCATGAACTTATATATATTATGGCCCCTCTATCCTAGAAATTATATTTATCCATGGGCAGGTTTATGCCTTTGATTTTACTATAGATCCATGGGTGTTGTCCCTTTGAAAGAAGGACTGTTAAATAAAATGCATGGGAAATATTGAACTTGAAAATGGCACCCTATATAGTCACATCAAAAATTTGGAATTATTTTACCATGGACCTAGCATAGTATCCATTTCTTTTGGGACTTCAATATTTCAAAAATGTGGATACAATGCATTTTTGTACGCATTTTATCATCATCCTCAATGTGATCTACATTATATATATATATGTCGTTATGTATAATGGGTGATTTTACAATGAGAATTTTTACAAATTCAACTTATTAAAAAATTAATAAAAATTTAGGCCTGCTTCCCCTTGTCATGCAAGTCCCCTCCCTCCTAATCACATAACCTTATTACACCAAAAACAAAAGTATTCCCCGTGAATATTCATATCCTCTCCGAGCATCTTCCTTTTTTTTGTTCATGTAAGAATAATCTAGGATTGAGAATCTCCACCACTTAATCCTTATTAATATCCTTTTTTATTTCTTCTTCATTTATTCCCATTTTTCACATCTCATATTAACTATACCCATGGTTTTAATGTTGATTATAATTAGTGTTTTTCAAAAACCAATGGATTTCAATTTCTTATCCAGGTTATTCCTATCTTGTCTTCAATTTTTTGGACTTATAACATTTGATTCCAAGTATTATATCCCCATTATTGACATACTAATTTTGAAACACATAATTACATTATTTTAATAAATTTTTCTATATCGGTGAAATTAGTTTTAGTTGTGAATGTGATATCCAAACATATACATATATTTTTAAAATTTTTTCCATGTAAAATAATGACTCCACCTATATTAAACATTGTCTTCAATATTAATTTTTCTAACAATGTATATAAATGGTTTATAAAATTTGTAGAAATGTTTTTTGATAAATTATATAAATTGTAAAGTTACTAATATTTTTAAACTGATTTTAATATTCGTGGTTATCCATAATTTGAACAAATTTTTAATTTTTCGGGATTATTTTTAAATAATTTAGTGTATATTATAATTATTAATGATAATTTATTTCTATTTATGTCGAATGTAATGAATTCATATTTCCATAATTCATTTGTTTGATCAATGTACACTCATATATATATATATATCATAAAATATCACTAGGCTGGATATGATTTAATGAATAATGAAGTATATATATATATATGGGTAAATCATTTGAATTTATATTTGGTCCCCAAGATAGGTTTAAACAAAATAATTTTTAGGGTGTCAAGATAATATATAGTTGGATAATTAAAATGTTTTACCATGGTTTCAATGTTTTAGAGAGTGATATTCAAATAAAATATGGTATGATAATTTCGATTATTTGGTTGATTAAATTCCTTATGAGAATTTTATATATTTCACCTTTATTTTTTAATTTGAATGTTTTAAATTGGAATATTTTACTTGAAATTTGAAATAATTTTTAAATTGGTATGTTAAAAAGGCGTGTGCATGTGGGAAAAACATATATATATAATGGATTATAGGGAAATTTATATAGGGAATTATTTTTCCAACCCTTTCCTTTATTTTGTTATACTAAAATAACTACAAAACATGATGATATGGATACAGTTTCCCCTGGGACTTTGGTTTCATCCAATATAGAGTACTGTTCATGGGAATAGACTATATATGGTTCGATTTTAGACATAATGAGCTTCCTAGAATGGTGATCTGGACTAAGATTCCATATAGTTTCTATGGTTCTAAAAATTATAGTAATTTTCTTTTGTTGTGCCCTATTTGTATCAAAATTCCGATTTAATATATTTCAGGTGTAATAAATTAGTATCAATAATTCTTATTCTTCCTTTAAATAATATTTAAATTATTTACAAATGGATCAATAAATAATCTTTCTAAAATGGACACAATGTGGTTTTAATATAAGGATTTTACGAAAATATAAATATTGGATACCACAATTATTTCTATATGATTATATTAATTTTTGTTACATTGAAAATGAATTATCAATTGTTTTATGATAATGGATTTTATTATAAAATCAAAATAATATTTTGAATTCATATTTTTAAATCCTAATGAAAATAAACATGAAATTAATGTGTGAATCATTTTGAAAGGTTACTTATAATATACATGTAATATTTTTTATCTCAACAATATATATATATACATGTTGTAATAAGAAAAATGGGACTTTATTTATTTCAATAATGGTTATTTGTATAGGAATTATATCTATAGATTTGTTATTCAATAGTTTTTGTTTCTACAGTGAGCATTAGATTTATAGTTTAGAGTATAAATTCATTAATTCGTATACATTTTTAAATTCTCTAATATAATTTTATTTTTCAATGTTATGAAATTCACTTACATAAAATATAGTGGTAATACCTAATTTACATGAAAACGTATAGTATATTATGTTAGAAAATTACAATATAATTTTAATTGGTTCCAGTTATGTTTTCATTTATCGTAGGTTATTAGGGACACCTGTTGTGTACGTTATAGACATGATTGAGAATAAAATATATGGATGAATCAAGTTGTAGTTGGCCTAGTGGGAAATATTTCAATTGGAAACTATATAGAGTACCTAATTTTTTTCATCATATATAGAATAAAAAAGATTAGATCATAAATGTATGTTAAAATTGATATTAGAAAAATCATGGAGTCTCCCATCAATTATTCAGTGTTTTAACCAACCACAATATTATGGATTATAATTACATGATCTATCATAGAATAAAAAAAGAAATATCCCTAACAAATATTTCTCATATCTAATAAGTCATTGACAAAAAAATTAGTAAAAATACCATGAACAATTCTCATAATCAGTCCCCAAAATATAACAATTATATGAAATATATTTTATATTATATGAATATTTATGTAAAATAATTATGGGAAATAACCTACACTATTATTTAAGTATCATGCTTTCAGTAATGAATATGAATATATAAATTTCAATGTATTTCTTATGAGAGGAGAACATCAAGATCATCATTTAACTTGTAATCAACATAATAGAATAAATAATCAGGATCTAAATGTAGTTTCATGTATTTCCAATCCTTTTCGAAAATAAATATATATGAATTTATTGAGTAATGAATTCAATAAAAGTATTATAATATAACACTAAATATATCATCTGACTTTTTTGGAATACATTTTTAATGATCTCTCAAGATATATTTAAATATTCAAACATTATTCTAATATTAAATTATAAAATTGAAATCATGTTAGGGAACTATAAATCAAAAATATAAGTTGTTGGTAAAATTACATATATATATACAAAAAATATAAATATAATACCCAAAATTAACAAATAAAAACCCAAATAATCCAATCAAAAATAAAATTACCTATATTCCAAAAATATTCAATAATCAACCACTATATGTTTATTATGTATTAAATAAAATTGAATATAAAAATATTATAATCAATAATGAAAAAATTATTCCATGGTGATATCTCAGGTCCCAATATCCTGGAATTTAGTTGAATTTATGAATGAAGCTAATTATTTTATTAAATAATCATAATAATAAAATGACATCACAAATATCCATCAACACCACAAATTCATTTATATTATTTTGATTTTTTATAGTATATTCATAGTTAATGAAGGATTTTATTTAATTTTCGCATTGATTATTAGTTAATGTGTATCTATATTAATATGTCCTCAATTTTTTGGGTATTAATTTCTCTTGAGAGCTATATTTGTTAACACTTTTCTTTTTCAAAATAAAATTGTTATTCTTATAATAAATTAGAAATTAGTAAATGTGAATTATCACCATACATCCAATTAGTTGTCCCCTCACACAAAAACATAGGTATATATTCAATGGTAAGTATTCATATGTTATTATTTGACGTATGTAATTTAAATAATATAATCTTATCATAAAGAGAATTATATTTAATGTATATTTGATTATATGATATGCCACCAGTAAAATATCATTTAACTGGATCCCACTAAATATCAATAGTATGATATATCATGGCCTCTAAAAATTATTAATCCTAATAATAGATAATTATGATATTCACTTATAATCAATTCCAATAATATTTGACAAATTATGATCAACCATTGATTAATATTCAATGGACACAAATTTTTTGGAATGAATTTTGAAAAACTGTAATTTCTTAAAACATAAAATATCATATAAGTAAAATATAAAATTTTTTGTTGTAAAAACATAATAAAATTGGTATTTTAAACATATAAATTGATTTTTATTATAATATACAGTAGATATTTTTATAAACAACATATAATAAATGAATTATGAGTATATTCTAATATTATTTTTGACATATTCAACTCTAAAATAAAATATATCGAAATATATTTCAACTTTATCATATATTTAAATAAAACATTTATAATAAAAAAACTAATATTTAATATACCAATATATGTAAATGTGTTCATAAAATTTCAATAAAATGTGGAAATATATATTTCATCAATATAACCCATAAAGACTATCCAGAATTTTAATAAAAATGTACATAAATAGAATCACTATCATTAAATAGTTTTTAATATTTATAAAAAAATTAATCTAATATATTGTATAATTAATAATTATTCAATGTTTCTTTTACAAAAATAATACATTAGTATATCACTACCAATGTACATTCATCCAATATGACTTAAGGTACATGATTTTATTGGAATCATTTATTAAAATAATTGAAAATAAATATCACATATACCTACATCAATACTTCAATATAATAGAATAAATATAATAAAAATTGTAATAGACTTAAAATAGATAACATATATTCACCTACCTCCAACTAGTATATATTTAAATGTTTGGTACTCGGTTCCAACTGTCAATAATTAAGTGCATTAAATGTAAATGTAAAATCTCACCATATTCAATTCAATACCATCTTCCATGGAATATTGAAATACCAATAATGAAGAATAATTCTTTAATAATTAGTGGATTTCACTATAATAAATTAATAATTATTTAATATACTTTGAAAACTATCCAAATTATATTTAAAAGAAATAATAAAAAATAATGAATCCAAATGTAGTGAACCTAATCCGTACTCAATAAATTTATTTAATTCTATTACATCGGTCTAAAATTTCCATGAAACTACAATAAACCAAAATATAAGGCTGTATGAGTGCACCATATACAAAAATATGGGAATATTCATGGGAGATTAATAATACTCGAATTTAGTAATCTGATGTAATAAATCTACTTCAATAAATTTTTATTTATCTTTACTAAATTCAATATAGGTTTCTTTGATAAAATCCAATATTATTAATGAGTACTACAGTTATATTAATATGCACATTACAATAAATATATTTTTTTATCTCATAATTCACCATATTTATTAAATATTAACGAAAATATATTTTATAAAAATATATACAACTATTATGTAATATCATAATATGAAGGTACCTCGAAAAAAATATTTTAAACGGTCTTTTTGAATAATTACTCCCATGCTGCACGACTATATAGAATATAGTAACAACGAATGAGGTAATGGTAATAATAGTTTTTTCTATTTACAAATAAATTTTAGGCCACCCTTTAAAACTATTAGTTTCCAACTAGTCTAAAAATCGATGTTATAAATAAAATATAATGTGTTCCCATAGTGTATTTATCTATAAAACACATAGAATGAATAATGTAACCATATATGATAAATGAAATAATATAAATCAACAATAGCATACCCCATATATAATCCTAACATTCATGTCTAAATAATTGACTAGATTGTTTCACCATATATTGTCTATGAAGCACATTTATGGATTTTTTAAATAAATAACGAATATATGGATGGGAAATGACTATGAATAGAATTCATTGTTATCAACCAGGACCATAAATTTATTAAAATGAATGGTAAATGAAATATTAGTAATTATATGCCCATTTCATAGTAATAATTGTCGGAAAAAATTTGAATAAATACAATAGTGGAATATCAATATTAATTATCTAATCGTTGTGGGATAATATAGAGTCAATATGTAGATATAATTACCATTTATGGACTAATGTGAGTGAGTATAAGGGACTATACACCGATTCAAAATTGATACTAACTATATACTAAAATTATTCTATATCACATATAGATGTAAAGGTGGTTAAAAAATTAAATAACACTACTTAATAAATTCTCTATCCATCAATCACATGTAAATGATTAAAAATAAATATATTTGAAATTTTTATATTGTCAATAATATCCTTGTACCTAGAATTTAAAAATGCATTTAATTTTTTGTATTATTTAATAGATTAATTATGTATACCATGTTTTCATATTAATGTTATTATCAATATCTATATCAAAAAGTCCTATCAATATTATTACATATAATTAAAAATTACCACATAGTCCTTCATATTTAATATAAACTTTTATCAGGCCAATAATATTTAAAATAAATAAATTAATTAAATAAATAAAAAATTAAACCACATTTATATAAAAATAATTACACCTCTTTTATGTTATTCATAATATTTCTGGTACAAAATTATGATATCATAGAAATATAATTAATGGGATAAATAATATACACTGAATTATGTGCATGATTCCACTAAAACCATTATAGTTATAATTTTTTTATAACATCATATAATTTCATCCTATATTACATCATTATATTTTAATGAATATAATTCATCAAAAATTAATATAAGTCTCATTATTATTGAGAGATATATACCATCACTTATTTGCATAATTCATCATCATTTTAGTATATTATTTTACCTTAGTTGTAATATAATTTAAATGAATAAAAACCCTAAATTAAAATCAATACACAATTAATATATATTTTTTCACAACAATTTTATGTTTCATCAAATATTTTATTATTATAAATTATTACCTTAATTAAAAAAAATCCTCCACAAATAAAGAGTTTTATAAAAAAAATATATTTTCAAATTAATGTGATCTGAAATATAATTATTTAATATAAATAAATAAAATTACAACCCATGAAATTATTGATAATTTCAAATATAATTACATAATATTTCATTACTTATCCATTAAAAAAATTTATAAACTCTTTATTGTCTCTAGTGTGTTTAATCTGAAAAATTGTTTTTCCACATCCACATATGTGACATTTCATAAAAATTTCTAATTTGAAAAATAAAATTTGATATCATTCATTATAATTTATTAAAATTATAAAACTTTTCTTTCAAAATTATCAAATGTATTTCCAAAAAACATTAATTCAACCTATGAGTCGACATCTTTTTGAAATATATTTTTATCCCCTCGTTTTTATCATCAATGAAAATTATATTCCATGAGAAGATTCATTTCAATTATTGATTCATCATGGAACCTATATTAAAAAAATACAATAAAGATAAAAATACCAAAAAAAATGTCATATCAAGAACAGTAGTACAAATCATTCAGAAATTTGAATTAATAAACCAATTAATCCACGAAAGACCGTGACACATGCCTAGGACTTTCTAATAATCTGAACATATAATTTCAATTATATATTTCATAGTTTTGACTTATAATTAGTCACCCTATAGATAAACTCATCGAATATAATGAAATAAGATACAAAAATTTCCCAAATCATTCAATCATTAATTGCAATGACTTAAGAGCTGTTATTTCCTTCAATAATGAATACATTTATAATTTCCACCAACACCATTTTGTACCATCTATGTTGAGAATATTAAGAAATATTTTATCTATCATGATTAATATATTCATAATAGTTTTGTAACAACATATTTATTATAGAAATGTGTGTTTCATTTAGTGATTCTGCCAAAAAATTATTGTAATTTTCATGAAAATGTTTTGTTATATTTAAATAATAAATCAGTAGTATTTATTAATTATGTGACATAAAAACTTTTATTGACTAATTATATACGCCTTTTCACATTTAATATAATATCATATCTTTTGAAATATGAATTTTCATGTCTAATTTTGACATCCACATCAATTAATAATTTCACTGTAATTTCTATATAAAATATACCTAAAATAATAATTCCAAACGTAGAAAAAATTAATCACAAGAATTTGAATAAATAAAATTATAATAAATATTTTTTTTTCATGTCTAGTCCTTGAACACTAATTGAAAAGTTTATGATTACAATAATTATAATTAAAAATGAATTTTATATATCTACTGAAATTACAACATTCTAATTTTGTAATATTATTAATTATTTTGTATTTATTTTTATAAATTTTCCAACATAATATGAATCTTATAATGTTTAAAAAATAATTTTTTAAGGATAAAATTAAAATTCATTTAAAATATTCGGCCTTCATGGATGATTCTAAAAATCATTCAGTGGAATTATATTATTTATCGAAATATTCCATCTCCGTTGGGGGCCCTTGTTTATATATTATCAATGTATTGTGTTTCCATGTAAAAAATATTTTAAAATATGAATATTTTGGTGATAAATTTAGCTAATTAGTCATCCATAATTAAATATTTTATTTAAAAATTCACCATAAAAATATTTTTTTTTTACTATGTTAGAAATGATCAATCCAATAGTAAAAAAGATTCCAAAATTCAAAACTCAAAAATGAATTATTTTCCATAATACAAAAATAATTTAAAACTTAAATTTTATTTTATTTCTTTCATTCAAGAATTTATATATGTATTCAATCTATATATGCTTCTCAATAAACAATTATATATAAATATTTGTTACAAATGTCTATTAATGATTGTAATTAAATTTTGACATAGTAAAAATAATGAAAAAATTGTTATTCATTCATACATGTATCATGTAAGAGTATAATAAAAACCTAGTGTTTTTGTTTTTTTACATTTAGTTAGATTATATATTGGTAATACTCAATGAAAGGATCATGGAGTAATAATTTTTTTACATATATTGATCGAATAAATAGTATTACTGTAAATACCATTAGAAAAATATAAAAACAAATCCCTAATGAATGGAAATATAGAGTACTGGTTAAAATAATATCTAGTATGAATTCCTGGTTTATAAACATGTGGGATTCACTAATTTTGGAGGGATACTCAATTTTTTGGGTTAACTGGATTATCATTATCAATAATTATTTAGTTTATATAGTTGTATAAATTATAAAATTTGTCTTATTTACAAGAAATTAATGGGAATGTATATATACTTATATATTACATGATAATCATAGAAAAATTATGTAACATTTTTAATATTTTTTCTACAATTATCTATGAGTCATGTAAATTTTATAAAAAAAATATATTATAACTGAAATGTGTAGTGCTTATATATTATTGAATGAATGAATTTGATACAAATATTTAGCACCAATTTAAAATTTTCATTTCATAAATTTATAAAGGATACCAACAATTATTTATGGGAAAAAATATTTGAATTATACCTTCATAATTTTTTATATCTCATATACATTTTATTAATGTAATAATGAAAAATATGATTTAATTTACATAATAAGTAAATAAAATATCTAGTTTATTTTAATATCATATATTTAAATAATTTTTTTAATAATTTTTTTAATCTATAATAGATCAATTCTTTGAGTAATCTAAATTTTGATATAATCCTCATGATAAAGGGTTCGATATTCTAATAGTATAATATAATAATGGGGATTATAATAAAAAAATATATCTAATTTTTGATTTACTCTTTTTAAATATGATTAAAAAATATTTTGGTTTAATTGTTCATATTAAATACAAAATTAATATTATAATATTTATATTAGAAATAATAAGGTGAAATTTTTTTGAAAATATTTTTTATTGATTGTTTTATGATTCAATGACCATTAATGATGATTCTATTAATAAATTTTCAGTATGATCAATAGAACTGTGGGCGTATTCATTCCAATATTTCCTCTTTCACATGTCCAAGATTCCATAACACATGAACTGTGGGTACATTCATTCCCGACAACACTATATCACTATGATGCACACACTTGTCTGATGCACCTCAAAGGAAACATCTATTTTAAGGTCAACCGCATGCACATCGATCACATGAGAAGGGGCATGGTGATAATATTGAAGTTGTGACACATGGAATGCATCAGGAATTGCATTGTATCTCTATTGAAGAGTCAATCATAATGCCACTGGCACGATTCTGTCAACTATATCAAATTGTCCAACAAACCTATGCCCCAGCCTGCCCTACATTTATATATTGTGGTGACCCAAACACGATGACACTAGAAGTAATACCTGATCACCATATATAAACTATAGTTGTAATATATTCCTATCAGTATGTGACTTAGATCTAACTTAAGACGTAGGTATTCATTTATGAATCAATTGTAATTTATTTGATGTCCCCTGCATGAGTCTCAGTCCAAATAACTCTAACTCACTAGCCTCTGACCAGTATAGTTGTGATTTACTTGGAAGACAAAAAATATTCTCGTATGGTCCCATATATATAGTTTCTTGATAACATTTTCTATTGGATAACTCTACTAAATCAAATTTCATTTCCCATGATCTGCCAAAGTCATTCACTCGTGCCCGTATCATATCATCAATAATCTATACAATACATTCCTATTATCCAACTATTTGTGTCTTTGAATCCATAATCAATAATTCTTAGATTCCCATTTTTTTGGAAATCCCAAATTGAAGTTTCAATGAAATCATGAATCCCAAACTAAAACATTACTTCATGGAACTCCATGTAGATGGATTATATTCTAAATGTATAGTTGTTTAATCTTCTCTACTATAATGGTTTCCCTTATAAGAAATAAATGTCCTACCTTTTTCAGTCAATCCACAATGACAAAAATATTTTCATTATTCCCAAGCATCATTAGGATACCCACCATTAAATAAATCATTGACAAATCCATGACTTATTTTAAAGTAAATTTTCATTTAATTTTTATTCTTTCTTTGTTATGGGGGTTTTCCATGCATTTTGATTGAAAGGGTGGGTTTTCAAATGTTGGGCCAAACCGTGAGCCCATTTCTAGATTTAAAAATAATTATTTTTATAACACTAGATTTTTTTCAAAATTTTAGACACTTTCCAATTTCCAATTGAAATAATTTGGTGTATTAAAACCTCCATATCCATTTGGACCTCATTTGAATCCTTAATAATGATGGATTTTGTTTTTTTTATTATGGTGTTGGGCCTGCCTGAAAGCCCACATCCTACTTTAAATATTTTGTACAATTATATAATATTTCATTGAATTTTTATGTTTTTTCAATTATGTCCACTCTCACCTGAGTGAACTTACCAAAAGAGCCCCACCATTCTCCCCCCCGATTTAGAGATCAATTCAATCATGAATACAGAAAAAATTGCTCTTGATTTAAACAATCGCCTAAATTTGGAGATGTAAATTGAACCTTTCATAAATCCTTCTATTTTTTCTTTGTTTCTCCCATTACAGTCCTTACATAACCTCCTCAACCTTATTAAAACCCTAATTTCATTTATGGTTTTTTTAATTCAGATACAAGTGTATATGTGTTGTTTTCTTCAAGATTAGATTGGGTATGTGATTCTCTCTTCATTTATGTCCTTATATTTAGGATTCCACCCTCTTTAATTAATTTATATAGTTTTCAGAAGTTTGGTTTCATATCTAGGGTTTTATTTGTGGTCATTTTGATGAAATTTTATGGTTTAGGGTTCTTTTTCACTACATTGTGGTGCAACGAAGGTGTCGTTCAAGTTTCACACAATGATTAAAGGGTTTTGTCTCAAAATTTAGGTGTTTTAATGTATAAGATATTTTTGATGAGTTATATTTCTTTATTTACTGGCTTTATGGTTCCTCATATGCTTCTTGTGGTGAGAAAACCGTTTTTGATGGATTTTTTATGCTTTTAATTTTATAACTGTATTTTGTCATGAAATTGTGGGACTTTCATGGGAAACGCTTTGGTTAATGATTGGGAGTATTTTATATCAAATGAATGAGACTTATTGGTTTTTAATGGGGCTATGTATTCTGGTTTGTTCTTACCTTAGTGACATGTGGGTCTAGAAATTGGGTTTTTGAATGGGTTCAAGGTGTAAACCCCTGTTGTACATCTTGGAAGTGATTTATGTAAACTTGAGTTTTTCATGTGTGTCTTTGAGGGTGTTAATTGAGATATTTTTATAACACATGGGGTTGTTTAATAAATATTGTTAGGATATAAAATTATGTTATGTATTGGTATTGGTATGATTTATGAATTGAATAAGGGATTTGAAATGGGGTTTTTCTGTGAAGCATAATTACACCCCTTGGGTTTGTTTTATGAAAATTGGACAGGTTTTGTTTGGTTAAACAATGTGGGAAAAGGGTTTATATGTAATATTTGGTGGGTTTGTTAACATAATATGTGTTTTTAATGGTAAGGTAGTTATATATGATGTCAAATATTTTTTAGAATGTTTTATAAATTGCTTATTTTTTTTAGAAAATTGAAAGAGAGCTGTGAAACATGGTTGTGAGATGTTTTCTGTGAGTGTGTTGGGAAAAATGATTTTTTTTCAAGAAAGAAGTGTTATATAATGTAGAATCCCAGGTAAATAAAGAATATTACATTTTCTTATTTATCAATTTTAAAATTAAATATTAATTTTACTTTAAAATTGTTGCTATGTTCGATAATGTACCTGATACACAACAGCGAGTTTCTTTGAAATATTACGTTGCACACTAATAATTTATTATTTTAAATAGTATTTAACACCTAGCCATTTTATTGGAGGTAATGAATGAAACTAACTACAATATTATTATACATGTTTGTTAAATTTACTTACATTTATCGAATAAAAAGTTAGAGGCTTAAAATATGAATGAATCTAATTTCAAACATAATTTACATTTAATGGCCGATATACCGCCATTTAATGGAATACCCTTTTAAATCTAGATTTGGTCATATTAATACATTATATATGACAAAATAAAATCCTTATTTATAATGGGGGCATCAAAATTTACTTTGTGTAAATTTTTGGAATTTTCGGATATAGATCATTTTTTTAATAAATAGTGAAAAATATTTTATTTTAATTCAAAAGTGCCTTTTAATATAAATTATTTATATGGATAGAATATCTTTTTAATTGGCTTTAAAGTGAAATTAAAATATATTTTTACCATTTAATCCAATGTTGGTCTTTGGAATTAATTTCACTATGAAATTGGACATAAACAAGTATAAATCTTTTGATAGTTATTGTTTCTTAAAAACATGCTATTTATTTTGATAATGGAAATTAATTTTAAAATTAATTAGTTCCAATTCTATTTTTTTAATTTGGAAAAATATACATCATTTTTTAATTTGGAATATCATATATAGCTTAGGCTTAATTTTTGGTATTTTTCTGAAAAACTTCAATTTTTGATGAATATTGAAACCACATAGTGGTAGTTAAAAAATTCACCATTTAAATTTAATGAAATTTTACAACTTCATTGAATTGAATTTCAAAAATACGACATATATGGTTGTTATAATGTAGTAAAATGTGGTTCAATAAGATTAAAATAATTTTTGGTGGATAGTTTCTTTGGACTTTTACTTACCACGGTTAAAGATAAATAGAGTAATTCAAGGTAAAAAGAATATCATATTAATTAAAAATTTCCATAACACTTTTCCAAAAATTATTTGTTGACTTATTAACGACCATGGTCATATTTGGATCGATTTTCTCACCCCATTGAGACAATTGAGAGTGAAAATGACAATTTAGATTAATTAATTTAATGTGAAGACAAAATTGACATTAACAAAACACTTTTAGTGATTAATATTTATATGGTGTTATATAAGTCCTATTTTCGACTAAAAATATTATTTGGAAATCTAAAAATATTTAATACATCATGGTATTCTTTTTATAATTTATAGAGATCGAATAAATTGAATTATTTATGACACAATAATGATGCAGTATTTACATCATTAATAAATCATTTAAATAAATAAGGTTATAATGATTAACATATTATCCAAAACATGTCAAATTCTGATTATATGATTTTATTTAGAAATTAAGTCGTCTTATCATCGACCTTATTTATTTTTAGACCACTTTAAACCGAATATCATTATATAATAAAATAATATTTTCACACTTTCCTAAAGAGACCCTCCTCTCCCTTATAAAAGGAGACCAATTCTAACCAATTAATCACACCTCTCAAGCCATTTGGATCGTCCAAACTCTGCCAAATTACACTTCCTACATCCCTATCCTTCTCCTAGAAGCCTTACCGAAGGAATATGGCACTTTAGGAAGTCCTTTTGGTTCAATCTAGAGGGAGTTACCCAAATTAAAGGTAACGATTTCTCTTAATTTTTTTTCTTTTATTTTACTTCTCCAACCCCTAAACTATTTTTATTTCATTTATTTTGTAAAAAAACCAGTATCCTAAAAATAATAGGATGCTGTTATGAAATTATTCGATCTACACTTACACGCACCTCCATCTAATAGATAAAGAACATAATGTTTCTGTGGATGGAAAACTAACAGCTCACGAAATGATGATTGTTTGATTATCTCCTACCGCCTCTCATGGTGGAAATTATGATAACAAAGTATTTATATATGATATATATTATTTTTATGATTTCCATATTCTTTTGTACATCCCAATTATATCAAGCCTTTATGGTTTCCATAGTGGGTATATACGAAAATCTCATTATAGGAAGCGCGGACTACTGCCCCCTCAAAGTGATGTGATTCGTTAATGCCTTATGTGGGATGTATAAAGGATAGAGTTAATTATATTATATATGATATTATACTGTAATTATAATATGCCTATGTATCATTATATTTTAATTCCATTAAAATAAGAAATAGAAATGAAAGTAGCGTTCATGTGTACGTACGACTTGCCGTCTCCATGAACGGTGCATTTCATTTCGTACCTCCAAATGTTATGTACTATTATAAATACATGTATATACTGAATATATATGATATTTAAATCATGAATATCATTCTGGATATAATGGAATATTGACCACATGAACAACTTGTAAATATAAAGTGTTTATTTTTGACTCAAGTACCAAATATCTACAAAATGAACGTTATTAACTTAAATGATTAAATAATGTTTAGAACATGGTAATAAGTTATATAAAAGGAATAATAAAATTGAAAAATGTTTTTAAGAAAGTTTAAATTAATTTTAGTTTATTATTCATGAGATTAAAGAACGATCGAGTCAAGTCGGACACGGGGTAAGGGATCTGACCTCTCTCTTCCTTTTCAAGTACTATCTTTTAGGTCATTTATTTTATGCTCCATGTTCTTATGTTGGAGGATTTGATTTTATATTCACCATACTGTAATTTGTATTTTCATATGATGAGATAACCCCTCTTACTCTCATCAATTCTTTTTAATAATTTTTAAGTGGTGTCATTATGCTGCCGAATTTTAGTAAGGGATTTCTTATATCACTCTTAATTCTGTGAAATTTCCATTGTTCGCCACTTATTCATTTCATGTGGTGTATTTTGTACTTCCTTTTGATATATATTATCAATATTATAATTATATTCTTGGTATTCTGTGATTAATTTGGTTGTAATTAACTTTTGGTCATACGACTTAGTTGAATACAACGTGGTAAAGCGTTTCATCTCACTTTTTATTTCTGTGTGATTCATGCTATATTTGCCACTATTTCCTTTTGTGTGGTGAATGTACGACCCATGATTGTACTGTTTGTTTAATATACATTCATTTATGAGTATTTACATCTTCATTGTATGATCCTTATTTCATGTGGCGTATGTTTTGTAAGATACCAAATCGGTAAGGGAACCTTTCACCCTCCTCTTTTTAAAAGACTTATTTTTGTTATGTATTTTAATTTACATATTATTATTTTGGGATATGTTATTCTATATCCTTATTGATTTAAATTTAATGTCCAAGTGATGACATACCTTTTTATCTCATCAACTCAATTTTTTAATTTTAAAGTGATGCTGTTTGGCTCTCGAATTTTTACAAGGGAAATTCTTAACCCAATTTAAATTATTTGGGATCAAATTTTACTTATTGAATATGTCATCATATTAATATGTGTGAATTACCTATTATTTTATTACACATAATTTCCCCTTATATTTGGTGTATTTATATTTTTCACACATATTTATGGGATTGATTTATCCTTAATTTAGGGATACCATATTTATAAGGGAATTCATCTCAATTTACATTTCCATTGAGACTTCATTTTTGTTATGCATCAAATCCACTCATATATGGTTTTTATACTGTCCTTTGACATATTATATCATGAATAACTTTATTCTCATGATATTATAATGTTCTGATTAAATGTTATTCTGCAATTATTTGTATTCAAGAGTCTCTCATTTTGTTAAAAAATCTATAACAAAAATAGCATTTTTAAATGTTTTAAAGATTTATCATTATAAATATTTATCATTAATTTCCATGTTTTAAAAATGGTTTTGATTATTTTTTTATATGGACATTAATGTTTTAATATTATTATTCCACTAAAAGCTTCATTTTGATATGGGAAACATTGATTCAAAAATCCATTTTTTAAAATGTTTTTTGATAATGGATTTATTATTTCAATATCATGATATTACTTCTTGTGATTGAAAATTAAATTTTATTAGTGAAATGTTTATATTTGAAATATTTTATGTGTTATGATGGTGCTTGGACATTTGATGAGTGGTTATGTGATAAACCATATGACAGGTGGTGCCGTGAATACAAGGATGGGTGGTTACATTATCACCTCCAATGAATTGGGTATGTAAGTCGTCCGTATGGCTATACCGTTTAGTGATATGTGTGGAAGGTGACCTTATGGTAATTCCATTTATGTATGTTTATGTCCCAAGTTACCTTTATATGTTATGTTTTCTTTATATGGTATTTATGGTAATTGTTTGGTTACAAAAGGGTAAGTAATGATCTATTATTCAGTGAAGAGTATTTACTACTTCATAAATGTGAAAAGTATTACTTATGTTAAAGTATTCATGGTTTAATTTTTGTTTTGAAAAATAAATTGTTTTCTTTCTTTGTGTATCCCTTACTGAGCTTTTTATGCTCACCCCATGTTTATGAAATGTTTTTCACAGGACATAATGTTGAATAGGGTCAAGGATGGGATCAAGGAAAAGTCATGCTGTCTTAAATATGGAACTAGACATGAATATTTTTTTAAGAGTTAATATTTTTTATAAAAAATGGATACTGGTTAGAAGTGTCTACTTTGTAATATTTTTATATGTAATAGTTATGTCCTAATTCTCTGAAACAGTAAAACTAAAAATATCCTCAATGTGAATTATTCATTTAATTCAATATTATGTAATGTATAAGGATAGGTCCTTATAGTTGGTATCAGAGGTCGGTATAGATAAATTTAGAGGTTAGGGAATTCTTTAAGCATAAGTGACATTACCAAAATGGTTATGATTTCAGAAAAGGGCATAGTTTTTTTTGATAAAGTGAATGAGTTTAAGATAACATGAATAAGTATATCTTAGTGTTTATCCTCCTCATAAGGTATTATATGATGATTTTACTGATATAATCACACTAACCTTTTTGGTTTTAGTAAATGGTTGGATCTAGTAGGCACCAAAGTAACAGTGGATGTGAAGAAAGCTATGTCAGTTTTCTGAATGAGCAACTGAATGATATGGGAGTTGCAATGAGAACACTTATGGTTATTCTCAATCAACTATCTAGAGTCATGATTGACCACCTGAACCTTAGTGATCTTTATAAGGCATCATATATGCGAGAAACAAATCCCTATGGAAGTTCTAGTAATAAACATAAAGGTAAGTGTGTTAAAAAACCTATGTGTCAAAGATCTAGAAAGAAACACCTAGGGAAATGTTTCAAAGGGACAAAAAGATGCTATAGATGTGGAAATGAAGGTCATAAAGAATGAACCTACCATGGAAAAAAGAAGCATATAGTAGACTCTAGGAAAGGGAAAGAAGTCCTTTCCGAGGGATGAATTGAATGTTTTAAATGTGGTGTGCATGGTCATTATGCAGACACATGTCCTATGAAGAAGTTTTGGGAATGGGATCACCAGGATCATACAAATATTTGTTTAACAATACCTAATTCCATTCTGATTGAGGATGAAGAAACTGACAATGACCATTGAATGGTATGGATTATTTCTTAAACATAAGTTTTCTTATTATTGAAATCTTAGGATATGATTTATGATTTTGTTTGTAGGAAAGTAGTGTTTCAGAATATGTTGTAATGGAATGGTTAATGGGTCATGAAGAATGTTGAATAAGTAAGAAGTCATCATATAAGGGATTCAAGAGTTATGGTAGAAATTAGGACGGTGAAATGCTTAAAAGTAATAAGGCTCTTCTAATGATGGGATTACATTATAAGACTTTTTATAGTATGTGTAACCCTGATGTTTGATATAGGAAAATTTTATTCAAGGAATAATTAACTTCTATTTTGTGGATATAGTTATAAAGAACAATTTGGGTATATATGATCCTTTAATTTGAGGCAATTACCGGTTAATACATTTTGGGATGAAAAAAGAATGTTGTTAGATAACCATTATAGTTAAAATATGTTATGGTTATTTTTGATGAATTTATCTCTTTTTGGGAATGTTATAAAATTATATAGTTTTTGAAAAAAGGACAACACGCGGACCGTGTGACAACCCGTAGCGTCGGAAAAATCTGCGAGAATTGAACCCACTACCAAAGTGTGACTGGTATTTATCACCTACCACTGGGATACGTGAAGTCCCTGGTTAGTTTGAATAATTATTTTTAGTTATATGATTTTATGAATTAAGAAAATATGATCTTGGGTTATCTATGGAAATAATTAACCTATCAGGGAGGATATGTGATTAGGTTAATTACTTTTCAATATGAGACTTTATGAGTAACTGGTGTTACTTGGAGATAAATGTTAAGATGTATCTTGGAAGTCTATGTAATTAAATCTATATTAGATTTGGTTTACAATCAATGTTTGGATTACTTTTGAATAATTTTAGGGAAAATTGTTTATTGAATGGTCTTTGTTGATATTTGGGTTTTTTAAGAAACTTTTTGGAGATTAAGAATAGTATTTCTTTTGATAAAGGGTTATCCTTTTGGTGATTATCTGATCTTATACTAAACGTTTTGGTTTTATTTAATATCTAAAGACATGGGAAATATATAGTTCTTCTTTTGTGGATTATGTTATTCCCTCGAATTTGATTATAGCGGTCTTAATGTGAAAAAAATCCATCCTGAATTTTCATCGTTTGGAGAAAATATGCGTTTGTGTAAGAAATATAGTAAAAGATAAATGTCTACATTAAATGTAAGTATATTTCCTTATGTTTTTGGTTAATATCATAATTAAATTCCTCAATAAAAAGTAACATAAAAAAACATGTCCGTTAACTTTTCCTACTGGGGAATCAAAGACTGTTTAACCCTTCACAAATTTGTGATTTTCTGGTGGTTAAATTTCTCCTAAACATGTTTTCGATCACTCTCCATCAGAACATGATGGTTTTTTTTCTCCTCCATATCCATGTTTTCTTGGAATCTTAGTATGGTTTTACTCGGGTGACATTTTTACTTTTCTTTCTTTCTTTTAATGTGATAGTTTAATTTACTCATTTTCCGATGTGGGGATTTCAATGAAGTTTCCGAGCCCAATTTTAAAATTGCGAGGATGCAATTCCCAAAAGGGGGGAAGGATGTTAAATCCCAGGTAAATGAAGAATATGAAATTTTCATATTTATCAATTTTTAAATTAAATATTAATTTTACTTTAATTTTTTTTCTATGTTCAATAGCGTACCCTATACGCAACAATGGGTTTTTTTGAAATCTTACATTGCACACTAATAATTTATTATTTTAAACATTAGCTAACACCTAGACATTGTGTTGGAGGGAATGAACAAATCTAACTACAATATGATTATACATGTTTGTTAAATGTATTTACATTTATCCAATAAAATGTTAGAGGCTTAAAATATGAATGAATCTAATTTTAAGCATAATTTACATTTAAAGGCCGATTTACCACCTTTTATTAGTGAACCCTTTTTAAATCTAGATTTGGTCACTTTAATACATTATATATGACCAAATAAAATCCTTATTTAGAATGGGGACATCAAATTTTACTTTGTGTAAATTTTTGTAATTTTTCCGATAAAGCACATTGTTTAATGAATAGTGAAAAATATTGTATTTTAATTCAAAGGTGCCTTTTAATATAAATTATTTATATGGTTATATTATCTTTTTAATTGGTTTTAAAGTTAAATTAAAATTTATTTATACCTTTTAATCCAATGTTGTTCATTGGAATTAATTTCACTATGAAATTTGACATAAACAAGTATCAATCTTTTGATAGTTATTGATTCTTAAAAACACGCTATTTGTTTTGATAATGGGAATTAATTTTAAAATTAATTAATGACACTGCTATGTTTTGAATTTTTAAAAATATAAATCATTTTTTAATTTGGAATATCAAATATATCTTTGACTGAATTTTTGATATTTTTTTTAAAACTTCAATTTTTGATAAATAGTGAAACCACTTAGTTATAGTCAAAAACAAACTTTTTCAATCAAATGAAATTTTAACACTTCTGTGAATTGAGTTTAGAAAATCTGACATACATGGTTGTTATCAAAAAGTAAAATTGGGGTCAATAAGATGAAAATAATTTTTGGTGAATAATAACTTTTGACTTTTATTTACTACGGTTAAAATTAAATAGGGAAATTCAAGGTAAAAATAATATCATTTTAATTCAAAATTACATTAACACTTTTCCAACCCTTATTGGTTGAGTTATTAACGACCATGGGCATCTTTGGGTCGACTTTGGGACCCAATTGATCCACTTTGCAGTGAAAATGACAATTTAGATTAATTAATTTAATGTGGAGAAAAAATTGACATTAACAAAAATATTTTAGTAATAAATTTTTATATGGTGATATATAAGTCATATTTTTGACTAAAAATATTATTTGAAAAGATAATATTATTTCCTATATAATGGTAATTTTTTATAATTTTTATACATCAAATAAATTAAATTATTTATGACACAATAATGATGAAGTATTTACCTCATTAATAAATGATTTAAATAAATAAAATTATAATGTTTACATTATTATAAAAAACATGTGAAATTCTGATTGGATGATTTTATTTAAAATATTAGTCATCTTATATTCTACCTTAATGATTTTTGGACCATTTGAAACCGAATATCATTATATTATAAAATAATATGTTCACACTTTCCCAAAGAGCCCCTCCTCTCCCTTATAAAAGGAGAACACATCTAACCAATTAATCAAACCTCTCAAGACATTTGGCTCATCCAAACCTTGACCAATTACACTACTTACATCCCTCTCCTCCTCCTAGAAGCCATACCTTAGGCAGAAGGCACTTCAAAAATTCCTTTTGGTTCAATCGAAAGCGAGTTACCCAAATTAAAGGTAACGATTTCTCTTAAATTGTTTTCTTTTATTTTACATCTCCAACCCCTAAATTCTTTATATTTCCTTTTTTTCGTAACAAAACCAGTATCCTAAATATACTAGGATGTTTTTATGAGAATTATTCGATCTAAAATTACACACACCTCCACTTAATGGATCAAGAACATAATGTTTCTGTGGATGGAAAACTAACACCTCACGAAATGATGATTGTTCGATTATCTCCTACCGCCTCTCATGGTGGCCATTATGATGACAATGTATTTATATATGATATATATTCTCTTTTTTATTTCCTTATGGTTCTGTACTTCCCAATTATATCAAGCCTTTATGGTTTCTATAGTGGGTAAATACGATAATCTCATTAGAGGAAGTGCGGACTACCGCTCCCTCAAAGTGATGTGATTCGTTAATGCCTTATTTGGGATGTATAAAGGATAGAGTTAACGACATTATATAATATATTATACTGGAATTATAATAAACCTATATATAATTATGTTTTAATTCCATGAAAATAAGAAATAGAAATGAAAGTAGCGTTCATGCGTACGTACGACTTACCGTCTCCATGAATGATGCATTTCATTTCATACCTCCAAATGTTTTGTACTATTATTAATAAATGTATATACTGAATATATATGATATTTAAGTCATTAATATCATTCTGGATATAATGGAATATTGACCACATGAACAACTTGTAAATATAAGTTGTTCATTTTTGACTCAAGTACCAAATATCAACAAAATGAACGCTATTAACTTAAATGATTTCATAATGTTTATAACATGGTAATAAGTTATATAAAAAGAATAATAAAATTTAAAAAGGTTTTTAATAAATTAGAAATTATGTTTAGATTATTATTCTGGAGATTAAAGAACGACCGAGTCAAGTCGGATACGAGCTAAGGGATTCAACCACTCTCTTTCTTTTCAAGTACTCTATTTTATGTCATTTCTTTTATGCTCCATGTTCTTATGTTGGAGGATGTTATTTTATATTAACCATACTGTAATTTGTATTTTCATATGTTTAGAGACCCCCTATTACTCTCATCAATTGATTTTAATAATTTTCAAGTGGTGTCGTTTGGCTGCCGAAATTTTGTCAGGGATTTCTTATATCACTCTTAATTCCGTGAAATTTCCATTGTTCACAACTTATTCATTTCATGTGGTGTATTGTGTACTGACTTTTTATATATATTATCATGATTATCATTATATTAATTCTATTCTTTGATTAATTTGGTTGTAATTAACTTTTGGTCATACGACTCAGTTGAATACAACATGGTAAAGCGTTTCATCTTACTTTTTATTCCTGTGAGATTCATGATATATTTTACACTATTTCCTTTTTTGTGGTGAATTTACTACCCATTATTGTACTATTTTTGTAATATAATTTCATTTATGAGTATTTACATGTTTATTGTATGATCCTTCTTTCATGTGGTGTATATTTTGTAAGTTACCAAATCGGTAAGGGAACCTTTCACCCTCCTCTTTTTAAAAGACTTCTTTTTGTTATGTCTTTTAATTTACATGTTATTATGTTGTGATATGTTATTATATATCCTTATTGATTTAAATTTTATGTCCAAGTTATGAGATACCCTTTTTATCAAATAAACTCATTTTCCGAATTTTAAAGTGACGATGTTTGGCTCTCGATTTTTTACAAGGGAACTTCTTAACCCAATTTGAATTCTTTGGGTTCAACTTGTACTTCTTGAAAATGTCATCCTATGAATATTCAAGAATGACATCTGATTGTTTTACACATAATTTCCCCATATATTGGTTGTATTTATATTTTTCACACATTATTATGAGATTGATTTATCCTTAATTTAAGGATACCATCTTTATAAGGGAATTCATCTCAATTTACATTTCCATTGAGACTTCATTTTTTTTATGCACCAAATCCACTATTATATGATGTATATACTATCCTTTGACATATTATATCATGAATACCTTTATTCTCATGATATTATAAAGTTCTATTTAAAGGCTATTCCGCAATTATTTGTATTCAAGAGTCTCTCATTTTGTTAAAAACTCTTTAACAAAAATAGAATTTTTAAATGTTTTAAAGATTTATCATTCTAAATCTTTATCATTAATGTCAATGTTTTAAAAATGGTTTTATGTGTTTATTTATATAGAAATTAATGTTTTAAAATTATAATTCCATTAAAATCCTCAACGTGGTGTGGGACACTTTGATCCAAAAATCCTTTTTTAAAATGGTTTTTTGAAAATGGATTGATTATTTCAATATCTTAAATTACTTCTTGTGATTGCAAATGAAATTTTATTAGTGAAATGTTTATATTTTCAATATTTTATGTGTTATGATGGTACATGGACATTTTATGGGTGGTTACGTGATAAACCATATGATGGGTGGGGCCATGAATACCCGGGCGGGTGGTTATGTTATAACCTCCAATGCATTGGGTATGGAAGTCGGTCGTATGGCTATTCCGTTTAATGATATGTGTTGAAGCCGACAGTATGGTTATTCCATATATGAATGTTTATGTCCCAAGTTACCTTTATATGTTATGTTTTCTTTATATGGGTTTGATGGTAATATTTTGGTTACAAAAGGGTAAGTAATGATATTTTATTTAGTGAAAAGTATTTACTACTTCATAAAGGTGAAAAGTATTACTTATGTTAATTTATTAATGGTTTACTTTTTTTTTGAAAAACTAATAGTTTTCCTTCATTGTGTATCCCTTAATGCGATTTTTATGCTCACCCCATGTTTTTGAAATGTTTTTCAAAGCACATAATGTGGAAAAGGGTCACGGATGGGATCAAGGAAAAGACATGTTGTCTTAAATATGGAAGTAGACATGACTCTTTTTTAAGAGTTCATGTTTTGTAAAAAAAATGGATACTCGGTAGAAGTGTCTACTTTGTAATATTTTGATATTTAATAATTATGTCCTAATTCTCTAAAACTCTAATCCTGAAAATATCCTCAATGTGAATTATTCATTTAATTCACTATTTTGTAATGTATAATGCCAGGTCTTTATATATAATATATTATAGTGGGATTTTATGTGAGTTATAATGTCTTTTAATGGTTTTTTAAATTTTTTTAAAGGATTTTTGATGGTGTTAATGAATAGTTAAAAATGTTGTTGGCTATTTATTTTGTGAGTATTATTTAAAAATGCATTTGAATGAAAAAGTGTATTTTTCAATTTGTGTTATGTACATGTGGGATTTTTGGTGAACATGTTATTTTGAAATGATATTTTTAATTTGAAAATTATATTTCATAACTTTTTGAACCTTTTTGAGCATAAGTGGAAACCTGAGTATCTACGTTGGTGGATGTGTACTAGTATGCTAGTGAATATGTGGGGTTTGGACTCTGTTTCACATAGCATGATTGATTCTCACACCCTACTTACACCATTAGGTGTAAGTAGACTTGGTTATTTTTGTTGTCATAGGATGGATATATTTTTTAGTGCTAATGTTTCAGAGTTCTAGTAGGTCCTTGGTAGTGAAGTCTTGTGGAGATGGCTTGAGGGAGGTGCCCCTTTCCGTGAGAGATCATGGGTTGTTTTGTTCTAGTTTTGTACCTGTGTTATAGTCATTGTGAGTTGTTTTAAAATATGTAATTCAGTTCCTAATTTTATGGAAAGATTGTTTGCTTTGAAAAACCAAATTCATTTTATTGGATTATTTTATATTTTTACATTTATAAACTCAGGTAAATAATTCCCAATTCTAATTTGATAATAACTGGGAACCTATACCAGCCGATGGGGATTGGGAACACCCATTAGGAAAATTGATGAGTAGGGTGTGGATTCAGTTTTTTTGGTGACCAAATTTGGTTTGTGATAATCATCACATCGTCACAAATCCATTCTAGGATGAGAAATGTTTTATTAAACCACCTGGTAGTTGATTCTTCGCCTTCACATTCTGAAAATTGAGGCATTTTTTCACAAAACCTACTATCTACGTTTTTATTCATGGACACCAAAAAATTACTCATATGTCATGGTGCATTTTTTACACTTCGTTTCACCACCCATTTTGAGGCATGAAATTAATGCATGTGATCCTCTTGTATGCTCTTAGGAAATGAAACTAAATTAT
Organism: Viscum album; assembly: GCA_963277665.1. Taxonomy (NCBI): domain Eukaryota; kingdom Viridiplantae; phylum Streptophyta; class Magnoliopsida; order Santalales; family Viscaceae; genus Viscum; species Viscum album. The sequence continues at coordinate 2,128,274,933 of OY728140.1, forward strand.
TCAAATAAATGATCTGATCCTTATTTATTAACAATTTTGAAGATGTCTCCCTACCTTCAAATATTTCCCTCAAGGAAAATCATAATAGATATTCAGTATTTCTATCCCTAATCCTTATCAAAAGCATTGAATCCACTTCAAATGAAACCACAGACACCCACTCTGGAGTCTCATAAACCACCACAGGCATTTCAGCCAGTATGGTTGACATCTACCACTCTATACTTGACTCCTTATCTGTCTGAGTCTGATATTTCCAACTCAAGAATTTGGCACAATATTTCAATTCATGGGAGAATATACTAGTTAAAAATTAAATTTATTCATATACACAACCAATATTTTTTTCTAATGATTAAAATAATTTTTTGAAAATATATACATAAAGAACTTGTGATATGTATAGACTGTAAAATTTTCACCAAACTTATTATGTAACCAATACATAAGAGCATAAACAACAACATACAAATTTTGATCATGGGTATAGTAATTCAATTCATGATACCTCAACAGTTGAGACCCATACTCCAAAACATGATCTACATGCATCATAACAACTTCATGTTCAATCCCATAAGCTACAAAATACAACATTTTATCTTCACCTGATTTTGGTAGGAAAAAAATCAGTGTCGATTTCTAATGTTTCTTCATCCCTGGAAAATATATTTCACAATCCTCCTACCATTCAACCATTAATCACTTTTTGGTTAGGCTTGAATGCGAAACTTCCAAATAAGACATGTCTTAGATGAATCACCTATATTATCCATGTAATCCATGGAAGATTTTGACATCAAAAATATTCCAGGGATTATCTTAATAAACCACTACTTATAACTTCTCTAGGTTCACTGACACACCTTATTTTGAGATGATGTTCCCCATGATGTGGACCTGGTCAATAAAAAACTGACACTTATTTTTATTGGTCTATAGTCATTGCCCTCTCAGTGTACTCAATATGATGTTAAGTTGTTGTATGTGATTTTCAAGACTCTTGGTGTACACAAAGCATTCATCCATAAAAACCACCAAAAAATAATACAGGAAAGGATAGAAAATTATATTCATCATGTACATATACATTTCTAGTGAACTTTACAACCCAAAAAACATTACTTCAATATAATAAAGCCTATACCTTCTCTGGAAAGAAGTCCTCAATATATCAAAATTATAAACTCTCAACTAATGATACACTGATTTAAATTTGATCTTTGAGAAATCATAATCACCCATGAACTAGTCAAACTGATCATAAATACACAGAAGAGGATATTTTTTCATCACAGTCATCTTGTTCAACCATCGAAAATCATCACTCAAACGAAGAGTCTCATCTCCCATCTTTGAGAACAATATAGATGATCCCCAAGGTGATGCACATGGATAGGTAAATCCTTTATCATCTAACTCCAAAAAATAATTCATAATATCTAAAATCTTATTCATTTCCATTTTTTATAGTAGAATAGATACGGTCTCAACCACCAGCATGATATCCGTATTTAATTACCCAAATCTCTTTGGTTTTATCCCTGAGACGTCTTCAGAAAAGACATCAGGAAATAGTTCCCCTATTAGTGGAAGGATATCTTGTATAACACTGAATCATATTACAATAGACTAGAAACATGTGATGTGGTATATCCTCATTGTAGTTTAGTTTTCCATGCTAATCTAGCCTAGAAATCCCACGCTCCATGATGAATATACTAGTCTCCCTTAAGAGATGTAAATATAACTCACCTATAGTAATTGTCGATGTGGGATTCATATGTGAATAGTTATTCCATATCCTTAATTAGTTAAATGAATAACATATCAAGAATATATAGATCCTAAAGAAAATTATACTCATCAATATCTAGTAAATATCCCTTGCATAGACAGATATATCTACACCAGAATCACAATAATGTATCTATAGTCATAACCCTACTCACAAACTCCACCACCAGGCTCAAAAAAATAATATTTTTAATAGATAATAATTAATATTATGAAATAGTATAAAACAAGGAACTAGATAATGTGAAATATACTTGAACATTACCTCTCACTATTAATGGTCTAGCCTTACTATCCACAAGTGTAGGTTTTACCGAATATAACTGTGTATTTCATATTCCCTGTGATGATTTCTGACTCCGCTAGGTAGAACCACTCTATGTATGTGTGAAGTATTTCCTCTAAGCACCGCATCAACTATCTCTACATCCTCGCCCAATGAAACACTAGCTACCATTTTATTTTGGTGCAAAAAATCCTCAACACATACACTGAATGTACACTACTACTCCATCAGTACCAATCTATCACTATGGAAATCATAATTTATGTATATGTCCCATATAGTCTCATGATATAAACTCAATTGGTGTTCAAGAACAATGTCTATGGTAGTGTCTCAGCCTACAACAAGAATGATAGCTTACTTTAGTAGCATCCTATCCAAATGATCCTCCTGCCTGCATACTCTACTTCTATGTAACATGGATAATGTTATCATAATTTTGATTCCTTCTCTTGGAAGTAATACCTCAGGATCATCCGGTAAAAACTACCTATCATGCACTGGATGCCTCTCAAATTTTTCTTAAAATATGTGATCATTAACCACCACTTCCAAAACATTATTTATCCTGAAGATATTAACTATGTACATGTTCAAATAAATATGTCCATCCTATAAAATATTTAGAGTAGAGGCCTTATATCCTTAAATATTTTGAGGAAAGAGATGCATATATATATAGTGTCCATCATAGTCTATCATCTAAATGATACCCTATGACAGATGCTTTTACTCGAAATCTTTCTCTTGTCTCAATGTGTCTGGATAAAAGTGATCTAGGAACCTCTCTTCGATGTCCTTCCATAGCATACCATCATCCTGGTTAGTTCATGCATGAATTTTCCCCCAATTCTTCATTGATCCCCGTAGTATATAAGTGTCCTACATGACCCTCCTCTCAGCCAGTGTCTCCAAATGGTCAAGAATTATCTCTATATACTCAACCCATAATTCAAATACCATAGTTATACCATCACTAATAAAATTAAAATTGTATTGCAACTGAAACTGACACACCCCAGGTAAATAAAGAATATGACATTTTCATATTTATCCATATTTGTGAATAAAATATTAATATTACTTTAAAGGGGATGCTATGCTGGATGGCGTACCCAACACGCAACAACGAGTTTCTTGGGAATCCTACGTTGCACTCTTATAATAAAATAATATTATTTTAAATGGTAGTTAACATGTAGCCATTGTATTGGAGGGAATGGATAAAAATAACTAAAATATGATTATATATGTTTTTAAATGTTTTTTCATTTATCCAATAAAAGATAATGGCTTAAAATATGGAAAGAATTCAATTTTAGGCGTATATGCCCTAGTTTTCACTAAAGGTCCAGTTATCGCCTTTTGATGGTGAACCGTCATTAAATATATTTCTGTTAACTCTTATAAATTCTATTGGACCAAATAAAACTCTTCTTAAGAATTGGGACATCAAAATTTACTTTGTGTAAATTTTTGGTATCTTTCCGATAAAGTTCATTTTTTAATAAATAGTGTAAAATGTTGTATTTTAATTCAAAACCTCTTTTTAATCTAATTTATTTATATGATTAGATTATCTTTTGAATTGGTTTTAAAGTGAAATTAGAATATATTTTTACCATTAAATCCAATAGTGGTCATTGGAATTAATTTCACTTTGAAATCAGACTTAAACTAGTGTCAATCTTTTGATACTTATTGTTTCATAAAAACACGCTATTTTCTCTGACATCGGGAATTAATTATTAAATTAATTAATGTGAATTATATGTTTTGAATTTTGTAAAATAGACTTCATTTTTGAATTCGGAATATCAAATATAGCTTAGGTTTAATTTTTGGTATTTTTCTGAAAAACTTCAATTTTTGATGAATAGTGAAACCACTAAGTGGTACTTATAAAAACTGATTTTTCCATTTAAATGAAAATTTTCCATCTTTGTGTTTTGAATTTCAAAAATCCGACATACATGGTTGTCATTAAGAATTAAAATGTGGTTCAATGGGCTAAAAATAATTTTTTGGTGAATAGTAACTTATTAAGTTTTTAATCGTGATTAGAGGTAATTAGTGTAGTTTATGGTAAGAATAATGTTTTAATAAAATGAAATGACCTAGACACATGTTCTAACCTCATTGGACATGTCATGGCCGACCAAGACAATCCATGGTTCAACTTGGGGAACCCATGGAGCCACTTTGGTTGGGAAATGACATAAATTTTTTTATTTAATGTTAAAGTAAAAATGACACAAACATGAGATGTTTTACTAAAACAATTTTTACATGGGGTTATATAAGTCATATTTTTGACTATAAATAGTCATTGGAAAGATAAAAATATTTCCTACATCATAGTATTTTTTTATATAATTTTTAGATATTAAATAAATTAAATTATTTATGACATCATGATGATGCAGCGATGACCTCATTATTTAACGATTTAAATAAAATGGAAAGATAATGTAATATCTAAGACCTAAACATGTCCAAAACCTATTGGATGAGTGGATTTATAACCCTTATTACCTTATCCTAGAAATACATCAATGTGGGACCTTTAAAATCCGAAACTCTTTTGAAAATAAAGTAACATTTTGTAACTTTACAAGAGTGCCCCTCCTCTCCTCTTATAAAAGGCCCCCACCTCTACCTCCTTACCCACACTTAATAAGCCTTAGGTCGGCCAAACCCTGCCCATTTTGTCTCTCCACATCCCTCTATTACTCCTTGAATCCTCACATTGGGCAGAAGTCTTCCCAAGGAAGCCTTTGAGCTCAAATCTAAGAGAGTTACCCGATTTTAAGGTAATGTCTTCACTTGAGTCCTTTTGTTTTATTTTTCTTCTCCAACACCCTAAACTCTTTTTATTCATTTACTTTGTAACAACTACAGTATCTTCAATATACTAGGATGTTGTTATAATAAGGATTTGAGCTACACTTACACACACCTACATCTAATGGTTAAAGAACATACTGTCTCCGTGGATGGCGAATTTCTGCCTCCCAAAACGATGATTGTTCAACATTCTTTTAACACCTTCAAAGGTGGCCATTAAGATTACACTATACTTATATATGATATATAATATGTTTATGTTTTACTTAAGCTTCTGTATTTTTCATTTATGTCATACCTTTATGGTTTCCATTATGGGTAAACGCGATATCTTCATTTAAGGAAGTGCGGACTACCGCCCCCTCAAAGTGATGTGATTCGTTAATGCCATATGTGGGATGTATAAAGGATGTATTTAAAGTTATTATATATGATGTTATACTGGAATTATAATATACCTTTATATCATTATTATTTTCTTTCCATTAAAGTATGAGATAGAAATGAAAGTAGTGTTCATGCGTACGTACGGCTTACCGTCTCCATGAACGGTGCATTTCATTTCTTATCTCCAAATGTAATGTATTATTATGAGTACATATATATAATGGATATATATGATTTATGTTACATATAAATGATTAATATAATTCTGGAATTAAAATATACATACCTCTCATATAGTTTTAATTCCATAGAAATGAAAGTAGCGTTCATGCGTACGTACGACTTACCGTCTCCATGAACGATGCATTTCATTTCGTTCCTATAAATTATTATGTGATATTATAAATACATGTATATGCTGGATATATATTATATATATGATATCAAAATCAGGAATGTCATTCTGGATATAAAGAACCTTTTACCCCACGAACAACATGTAATTGTAAGAAGTCCACTTTCGACTTAAGAACCAAATATCGACAAAACAAACATTATTAACATAATGATTACATAATGTTTATAACATGGAAATAAGTTATATAAAAGGAATAATAATATTGAAAAAGGTTCTTAATCAAGTAGAAATTAACTCAAGTTTATTATTCAGGATATTAAAGAACGATCGAGTCAAGTCGGACCCGAGGTAAGGGATCCTACACCTCTCTTTCTTTTTAAGTACACTCTTTTATGTAATTCCTTTTAAGATCATATTTCTTATGATTGGGATGTTCTTTTATATTACTCCTACTATAATTATTATGTTCATATGATGAGAGACCCTATTTACTCTCATCAATCCATTTGGAAGTCTTGAGTGGCACCGTTAGGTTGCCGAATTTTCGTAAGAGATCTAACCTCTCTCTTTCTTTTCAAGTCCTGTCCTTTATGTCACTTCTTTTAAGCTCCTATTTGTTATGTTTGGGGATGTTCTGTTATATTACTATTTCTGTAAACTTTATGTTAATACAATGAGATACCCTATTTGATCTCATCAATCCATTTTTGGAAGTTTTAAGTGGCGTCGTTAGGCTGCCGAGTTTTCATAAGGGATTTTTCATCTCACTTTTATTCCCGTGAGATTTATGCTACATTTTCCACAATTTCCTTTGAGTGTTGTATGTACTGAACATTATTTTACTCATTGTGTAATATAATTTCTTTTATGAGTATTTACATCAATGTTGTATTGTCATTCTTTCACGAGGTGTATGTTTCGAAAGATACCCATGTCGGTAAGGGAACCTTTCACCCTCCTCTTTTTAAAATACTTCTTTTGTTGGGTCTTTTAATTTACATATTGTTATGTTGGGATATGTTCTCATATATCATTATTGATGTAAATTTTATATCCAAGTGATGAGATACCCTTTTTTTATCTCTCATCAACTCATTTTGATGTGACGCCGTTAGGCTGTCAAGGGAACTTCATAACCCAATTTCGATTTCTTTGGGTTCAACATGTAGTTATTGAATATGTAATCCTTTGAATATGTGTGAGTGACCTTTTATTATTTTACACTTAATATCCACTTATATTTGGTGTATTCGTTTTTCACACATAATTATGTAATTGATTTATCCTTAAACCAAGGATACCGTCTTTGTATAGGACTTCGTCTCAATATCCTTTCATTGAGGCATATTTTGTTTTATACACAACCTTCTTTTATACGGTGTATAAACCCCTTCGACTTTTATGTTTATCCAAAAGGAATCTTTTTTATACGAAGCGTTTTACTAAACGACAAAAGGGAATGTTTTTGTCGTACATATGCGGCGACAACGACTTCTCCGCCGCCGTGACTATTATTTGAGTTTCAACTTCCTCTACAAGCCATACCTTCTTTTTAAAAGAAAAATAAATACCATGTTTTAATTTTCTTTTATTTTGGTATTGAAAATTGTTTTCATAATGTATTTATATCAATGTGTTGTATTGATATCTTGTGATTGAAATGTGGAAATGTTATGTTTCCTTTATGCATGTTTTATGCGATACGATTATGTTGAGGTTCTTGGGCATTATTATGAAGACGGGTGGTTCTGTGATAAACTAAGGGCAGGTGAGCCCGATATAGCTCTCCAATGCATTGGGTAACGGGAAGGAGTGAAACGTTAAGGTTTCTCCAAAGAGATTTAGGGAATATACTGTGATGGGTATTCCAAAATGTAACCAAGAGGGTTACTCCCTACGTAAGAATGTTATGAATGCCTCAAGTTACCTTTTATGTGTTATGATTTCTATTAATTATTCATGATTTTATGAGGTATGTTAAAGTGCTTATGTTTTATGGGTAAAGTATGATTTCATTATTATGTATACATGTACTCATGTTTCCTTTCCATATTTTTATATCCCTTACTGAGCTTTTTATGGTCATCCCAATTTTTTGAAATGTTTTTCACAGGTCAAGGGAAGGGTACATGATGTGATGATAGTGTCAAGGATGTGTCAAGAAAGAATCCATGTTTTATTTTAAATATTTTTCCATTGATGGGAAGAATGAATACTGTCTCTTATGTAACCACTTTGTTTAAATATGGAATGTAATGCAAGTTTCATGATCTAATTCTCTAAAACTCTAAACCTGAAAAGATCCTCAATGTGTAATCTTGTAATAACTCAAGATTAAGTAAGGTTTAAGGCTGGGGACTTATAGTTGGTATCAAAGGTCGGTTTAGATAACTTTAGAGGTTAGGGTATTCATTAAGAATAAGTGACATTACCATAATGGTTAAGAATTCAGAAAGAGTACTAGTTTTAGCTAAACTGAATGAGTAAGTATATCTTAGTGTTTATCTTCCTCATTAGTAAATGATGGTTTTGTTGATATACTCACACTGACCTTTTTGGTTTTAGTAAATGGCTGGATCTAGCAGGAACCAAAGTAACAGTGGATGTGAAGGAAACTGTGACAGTTTTTTGAGCAAGCAACTGAATGATATGGGAGATGCAATGAGAACCCTTGTGTTTATCCTAAACCAACTATTAAGGAGTCATGATCAACCACTTGAGACTTGGTATGTTCTATAATGCATCATGTACGAGATGACCAATCGATGTGGAAGTCCAGGTAAAAATTATAAAGGTAACCATTAGAGTTTATATGATCCTTACTTTTGAGGTAATTATGGGTTATTATATGTTATGATGGAAAATGAAAGGCATGAGATAAACTTGAGGTTAAAATATGTTATGATTATTTTTGAAGATTTTATCTCGTTTTGGGGAATTGTTTTTGAGAAATATACAGTTTTGGAAAAAGGACAACACGCAGACAGTGTGACAACCCGTCGCGTCAGACAAAGCTGCGGGAATCGAACCCACAACCAAAGTGCGACTGGTATTTATTGCATACCAATGGACTACGTGAAGTCCCTGGTTAGTTTGACTTATTATTTTTAGTTATATGATTTTATGAATTAATAGTAAGTTTATTTTGGGTTATTTATGAAAATGATTAACCTATCATGGAGGATATGTGATTAGGTTAATTACTTTTCAATACGAGACTTTAGGAGCAACTGATGTTGTTTGGAGATAAATGTTACGATTTAACAAGGAATACTATGTGACTAAATCCTTAAAATATTTGGGTTTCAATCTTAGTTTGGTTTACTTTGAAGAATTTTATGGACAAATTGATAATAGAATGGTCCTCGTTGAACTTTGGGTTTTGTTGTACAAATTTTGGAGATTAAGAATAGATTTTCTTTTTATAAAGGGTTATCCTTTTTTGGATTATCTGATCTTGTACTAACCTTTATGGTTTTGGTTTTGGTTAAAGTATAAAGACATGGTAAGTATATAGTTCTCTTTTGTGGATTAGGTGACTCTCTAGAAGTTGATTATAGTACTCTTAATGCGAACAAGTCTCTCTAAATACTCGTCTTTTGGAAAAAAATATGAGTTTGATTAAGGAATATAGTAAAAGTTGATATTCAACATGATAAGTTATTATGTATTCTTATGAATACGTTCCTCAATAAAAATTAACTTAAAACAAAAATGTTGTCTATTAACTTTTCTTACTGGGGAATCGAATACCGTTTAACCCATCACAAGTTTGTGATTTTCTTATAGTTAACTTTCTCCTAGACATGTTTACTATCACTCTCCCTCAAGAACATGACCCTTTGCTTTTTCTTCCATGTCCATGTTTTTCTACATGGAATACTAGTATGGGTTAACTCGAGTGACCTCTTTACTTATCTTCCTTTATTTTAAAGTGATTGTTTTACCGACTCTTGTTCCGATGTGGGACTTTCAATGATGTTTCCAAGCTCAATTTTAAAAATTGCGAGGACGCAATTCCCAAAAGGGGGGAAGGATGTAAAAAACCAGGTAAATAAAGAATATGACATTTTAATATTTATCCATATTTGTGAATAAAATATTAATATGACTTTAAAGGGAATGCTATACTCGATGGCGTACCCAACACGCAACAATGAGTTTCTTGGGAATCTTACGTTGCACTCTAATAATAAAATAATATTATTTTAAATGGTAGTTAACATGTAGCCATTGTATTGGAGGGAATGGATAAAAATAAATAAAATATGATTATATATGTTTTTAAATGTTTTTTCATTTATCCAATAAAAGATAATGGCTTAAAATATGGAAAGAATTCAATTTTAGGCGTATATGCCCTAGTTTTCACTAAAGGTTCACTTATCACCTTTTGATGGAGAACCGTCATTAAATATAGTTTTGTTCACTCTTATACATTCTATTGGACCAAATAAAACTCTTCTTAAGAATTGGGACATCAAAATTTACTTTGTGTAAATTTTGGGTATCTTTCCGATAAAGTTCATTTTTTAATAAATAGTGTAAAATGTTGTATTTTAATTCAAAACCTCTTTTTAATCTAATTTATTTATATGATTAGATTATCTTTTGAGTTGGTTTTAAAGTGAAATTAGAATATATTTTTTCCATTAAATCCAATAGTGGTCATTGGAATTAATTTCACTTTGAAATCAGACTTAAACTAGTGTCAATCTTTTGATACTTATTGTTTCATAAAAACACGCTATTTGCTCTGACAGCGGGAATTAATTATTAAATTAATTAATGTGACTTATATGTTTTCAATTTTTTAAAATATACTTCATTTTTGAATTTGTAATATCAAATATAGCTTAGGGTGAATTTTTGGTATTTTTCTGAAAAACTTCAATTTTTGATGAATAGTGAAACCACTAAGTGGTACTTATAAAAACTGATTTTTCCGTTTAAATGAAATTTTTCCATATTTGTGTTTTGAATTTAAAAAATCCGACATACATGGTTGTCATTAAGAATTAAAATGTGGTTCAATGGGCTAATTTTTTTTTGGTGAATAGTAACTTATTAAGTTTTTAATCGCGATTAGAGGTAATTAGTGTAGTTTATGGTAAGAATAATGTTTTAATAAAATGAAATGACCTATACACATGTTCTACCCTAATTGGATGTGTCATGGCCGACCAAGAAAATCCATGGGTCAACTTGGGGACCCCATGGAGCCACTTTGGTTGGGAAATGACATAAATATCTTTTTATTTAATGTTAAAGTAAAAATGACACAAACATGAGATGTTTTACTAAAACAATTTTTACATGGGGTTATACAAGTCATATTTTTGACTATAAATAGTAATTGGAAAGATAAAAGTATTTCCTACATCATAGTATTTTTTTTATATAATTTTTAGACATTAAATAAATTAAATTATTTATGACATCATGTTGATGCCGCGATGACCTCATTATTTAACGATTTAAATAAAATGGAAAGATAATGTAATATCTAAGACCTAAACATGTCCAAAACCTATTGTATGAGTGGATTTCGAACCCTTATCACCTTATCCTAGAAATACATCAATGTGGGACCTTTAAAATCCGAAACGCTTTTGAAAATAAAGTATCATTTTGTAACTTTACAAGAGTGCCCCTCCTCTCCTCTTATAAAAGGCCCCCACCTCTACCTCCTTACCCACACTTCATAAGCCTTCGGTCGGCCAACCCCTGCCCATTTTGTCTCTCCACATCCCTATATTACTCCTTGAAGCCTCACTTTGGGCAGAAGTCTTCCCAAGGAAGCCTTTGAGCTCAAATCTAAGAGAGTTACCCGATTTTAAGGTAATGTCTTCACTTGAGTCCTTTTGTTTTATTTTTCTTCTCCAACCCCCTAAAATCTTTTTATCCATTTCCTTTGTAACAAATCCAGTATCTTCAATATACTAGGATGTCTTTATAAGAATTATTCGAGCTACACTTACACACACCTACATCTAATGGTTAAAGAACATACTGTTTCCGTGGATGGCGAATTTCTACCTCCCGAAACGATGATTGTTCAACATTCTTTTAACACCTTCAAAGGTGGCCATTAATATTACACTATACTTATATATGATATATAATATGTTTATGTTTTACTTAAGCTTATCTATTTTTCATTATGGCATCCCTTTATGGTTTCCATTATGGGTAAACGCGATATCTTCATTTAAGGAAGTGAGGACTACCGCCCCCTCAAAGTGATGTGATTCGTTAATGCCATATGTGGGACGTATAAAGGATGGATTTAAAGTTATTATATATGATTTTATACTGGAATTATAATATACATTTATATCATTATTAGTTTCTTTCCATTAAAGTATGAGATAGAAATGAAAGTAGTGTTCATGCGTACGTACGGCTTACCGTCTCCATGAACGGTGCATTTCATTTCTTATCCCCAAATGTAATGTATTATTATGAGTAAATATATATAATGGATATATATTATTTATGTTACATCTAAATGATTAATATAATTATGTAATTAAAATATACATACCTCTCATATAGTTTTAATTCCATAGAAATGAAAGTAGCGTTCATGCGTACGTACGGCTTACCGTCTCCATGAACGGTGCATTTCATTTCTTTCCTCTAAATTATCATGTGATATTATAAATACATATATATGCTGGATATATATGATATATATGATATCAAAATCAGGAATGTCATTCTGGATATAAAGAACCTTTTACCCCACGAACAACATGTAATTGTAAGAAGTCCACTTTCGACTTAAGAACCAAATATCGACAAAACAAACATTATTAAATTAATGATTACATAATGTTTATAACATGGAAATAAGTTATATAGAAGGAATAGTAAGCTTGAAAGAGGTTCTTAATCAATTAGAAATTAACTCAAGTTTATTATTCAGGATATTAAAGAACGATCGAGTCAAGTTGGACCCGAGGTAAGGGATCCTACACCTCTCTTTCTTTTTAAGTACACTCTTTTATGTCATTCCTTTTCAGATCATCTTTCTTATGATTGGGATGTTCTTTTATATTACTACTATTGTACTTATTATTTTAATATGATGAGAGAACCTATTTCCTCTCATCAATCCATTTTGGAAGTCTTGAGTGGCGCCGTTAGGCTGCCGAATTTTCGTAAGAGATCTAACCTCTCTCTTTCTTTTTAAGTCCTCTCCTTTATGTCAGTTCTTTTAAGATCCTATTTGTTATGTTGGGGGATGTTCTTTTATATTCCTCTTTCTGTAAACTTTATGTTAATACTATTAGAGACCCTATTTTATATCATCAATCCATTTTTGGAAGTTTTAAGTGGCGTCGTTAGGCTGCTGAGTTTTCATAAGGGATTTTTCATCTCACTTTTATTCCCGTGAGATTTATGCTACATTTGCCACAATTTCCTTTGAGTGCTATATGTACTGACCATTATTTTACTCATTGTTTAATATAATTTCTTTTATGAGTATTTACATCAATGTTGTATTGTCCTTGTTTCACGAGGTGTATGTTTCGAAAGATACCCATGTCGGTAAGGGAACCTTTCACCCTCCTCTTTTTAAAAGACTTCTTTTGTTGGGTCTTTTAATTTACATATTGTTATGTTGGGATATGTTATCATATATCCTTATTGATGTAAATTTTATATCCAAGTGATGAGATACCCTTTTTTTTTATCTCTCATCAACTCATTTTGATGTGACGCCGTTAGGATGTCAAGGGAACTTCTTAACCCAATTTCGATTTCTTCGGGTTAAACATGTAGTTATTGAATATGTCATCCTTTGAATATGTGTGAATGACCTTTTATTATTTTACACTTAATATCCACTTATATTTTGTGTATTCATTTGTCACACATAATTATGTAATTGATTTATCCTTAAACCAAGGATACCGTCTTTGTATGGGACTTCATCTCAATCTCCTTTCATTGAGGCATATTTTGTTATATACACAACCTTATTTTATACGGTGTATAAACCCCTTTCACTTTTATGTTTATCCAAAAGGAATATTTTTTATACGAAGCGTTTTACTAAACGAAAAATGGGAATGTTTTTGTCGTACGTATGCGGCGACAACGACTTCTCCGCCGCCGTGACCGTTATTTGAGTTTCGACTTCCTCTACAAGCCATACCTTCTTTTTAAAAGAAAAATAAATACCATGTTTTAATTTTCTTTTATTTTGGTATTGAATTTTTTTTCATAATGTTTTTATATTAATTTTTTGTATTGATATCTTGTGATTGAAATGTGGAAATGTTATGTTTCCTTTATGCAGGTTTTATGTGATACGATTATGTTGAGGTTCTTGGGCATTATTATGAAGACGGGTGGTTCTGTGATAAAATAAGGGAGGGTGAGCCCGATATAGCTCTCCAATGCATTGGGTAACGCGAAGGAGTGAAACGTTAAGGTTTCTCCAAAGAGATTTAGGGAATATACTGTGATGGGTATTCCAAAACGTAACCAAGAGGGTTACTCCCTATGTAAGAATGTTATGAATGCCTCAAGTTACCTTTTATGTCTTATGATTTCTATGAATTATTCATGATTTTATGAGGTATGTTAAAGTGCTTATGTTTTATGGGTAAAGTATGATTTTATTCTTATGTATACATGTACTCATGTTTCCTTTCCATATTTTTATATCACTTAATGAGCTTTTTATGCTCATCCCAAGTTTTTGAAATGTTTTTCACAGGTCAAGGGAAGGGTACATGATGTGATGATAGTGTCAAGGATGTGTCAAGAAAGAATCCATGTTTTATTTTAAATATGTTTCCGTTGATGGGAAGAATGAATACTGTCTCTTATATAACCACTTTGTTTAAATGTAGAATGTAATGCAAGTTTCATGATCTAATTCTCTAAAACTCTAAACCTGAAAAGATCCTCAATGTGTAATCTTGTAATAACTCAAGATTAAGTAAGGTTTAAGGATGGGGCCTTATAGAAACTCCCTATTCAACTCTTACATGATTTTCACAACTCTCTTTGGGTGATTTTCTGTAGAGCACATGTTATATATCATAATGTTTCATCATAAGAAGTAAAATTACTTAAAATATTGAAAAGTGATGATATTGTATTAATAAACTCTTACAAATTGGTTTTTGTTGGATCATTCACTACATGAAATAATATATAATTAAATAGATGTTATGATTTCATTAAAATTATAACATTGATGATATAACATGTCAAATAGACCTTGAAAAACATAGAGAGTGTATACCAAAACAACTGCATCAAAGAATGAAATTTCAGAAAAAACTATTTTAACAATTTGGTAAATTTTGAAACATAATCTCCATGAATGAAAGATCATAAAATTTGAATATAATTAATATAAAATATAGTTATAATAACAATATAATAAATCCATGGGACATATACACACAACAAAAAAAATTGGTGGTGAATAAAGAATATATCTCACAAAAATAAAAAGTTAGATGAAATTCCCTTAAATTTTGTCTTAACTCTATTCGAACTAATAAAAATATCTAGTATAATAAATGTAATAATATTATAATTCTTTTACATAAGAATATTATTATATCTAATAAAATATATGGTTTTATTTTTACATTATATTTCCCTCTTGTTAACACTTATATGTTAACGATCCACTTCCGTAAATATTTGGTTTGTTCTTCATATGTATCTTAATTTGTTATATAATTTGTAATTATACTTATAACAGGATTTGAAGAATATAAATAATGATATATATATTAATTATATTCATTATATATTTATTTAATTAATCCATTTAATATAGATGTATAAAATTGAATACACCATTTAGGGAGACTGTAGGTCGAATGTACGCATTAATGTTGTGTTCATTTTATGGTCGTATTGAATGACAAATAATAAATGAAATATATTATTACTAATTATCATATATAATTAGTAATTTATCATGATAATATTAGGAATAACATATAATTATTCTAAACCTATCCTTAATACATTCTGTGTAGTGTGTGAACGAATCACATCACATTGAGGGGAGAAAGTCCACAATTTCTCAAACAAAGTTATCCTATTTATGAAAAATAAAAATTATAATCAAATGTATTTTAAAAGAATTAAATAATATTAAATATTTTAAATAAATCATATATATCATATATAAATAGATTTTCCATCATAATCACAACCATGAGAGGTGGAAATAGAAGAACACACAATCATCGTTTCCTAATGTGTTAGTTCACTATACCCATAAACATTATTTTCACTACACATTATATAGAAGTTTCTGTAAGTGTATTCTGAACCGTTAGTATTAAAAAAAGTATATTAGTGATAATTTATTTGTTTTAAAAACTTGGGGTTAGTATATTTTTGGGATTGGACAAAATAAATATTGTTAAAGAACATCAACAAAAATTATACCTCTTATTCAAGTAACTCGTTTTGGATTTCAAAAAAGGGAATCATTTAAAATATTTCTCTATAATTGGAGGATTCTAGAATTTTTGGAGTGATATTCAGGTGCTATTTGAGAATATCTTGGTATAGACAATGAGTCTTGGGAGGTGTATGGATGTTGTGGGAAAATAAGTCTTTTTATATTGGATGAGGAGTGATGCTCTTGTAAATTTTGGTAAAAGGAATTGCAAACACATTTCATAACTTGAATGTGGATCCAATAATGACTAAAATATATAAAATAGATTATTTGGCCAAAATATGGACATAACATGGTTTTTGGGCAATTTTAAAGTTCATGTAGTCTTTTATGATTAATGTGTAGTCCGTAGTTATTTTTAATTCTGCCACACATGATATAATTAATTTTAATTACATTCCCTAATATTTTTGGTCACTAACTAATTTTAAATTATTATAGATTATAATTAATAAATAAAAAAAATAAAAAAAATCCATTTTTATAAATTACAATCACATCAGTTTCAGAAATTATTTTAAATTTAGTCCTAGAGTCATGTCGCCAATGCATGTTTCTAAAGTAGAAACATTAAAAATATAGCTATGTTTTATATTCAATTTAAAATTAAAATTTATTGTAATTAATTAATTATGTTTATTGATAAAATATTACATAATTAATTTTCTAAACTGATTTTATATATAACTTTTCTTTAAAAAATTCTAAAAAAATGTATTTTTCTAAAAAAATTAGTATTTTCAATATGCATTAATAAATTAATTTTCATAAAAAACACCAATTATTTATTATAACCATATTACTATGTTATTCATTTAATGAATAATTTCATTTTTACATATTTAGTATATAATTTTCCAAAAAAAATAATTTAAAATGTGTTCTCCAATTAAAGGATGTAACATTGTCTTAACAAAAATAGATGTTTTTAGGCAAAAAATTATTTTTGTTCTTATACTATATTTTTTTAAATCTATTGGATGAATATCTATAATATTTTATTATATATTTAACATATATTTTATATTAATATAATTAACTAATTTTAATAAATTTAATATATTAGGTTAAAATAACATTTTGAATATAAAAATAAGAATATTTTCTATTATATTCAATCAGTTGTCATATTCATTTATAATTAATTAGTAAGATATGAATACATATTATATTTTAGTAAATTATATAATTTCATTAAATAGTTAATAATATTCATAAATTTTAATTTAATTCCAATTTTATGTCTTATTAATTTAAATAATAAATTTTTTATAATATATTATTATTCAGTACAACATAGCCTTATGTTTTAGAAAAGTCATCAAGGAAAGTCATTGTCGTGTTTAACACAAGATAGCCTGGGATTTTCTTATTAGGATAACTAAAATATATATTTCCAATAGTTAGTGAATAATTGTATGTTTTGTATAACTCATGAAGAAGATTAATTTAATATAAAATAAACAATTCTCAATGTTGCATGAAATGAAAAATATAAAAAATATAAAACTAAATTGCAAAAAATAATTCACAAAATCATGAGATGTTACATATTCAATAGCAATTATTCTCCCATGAAAATTATCATAAGAAGTGTAACACATCCCTTATCAAAATCTATTAAACTGCACTAACTCATATTACAAATAGGGATAACCTCATAAAAGTGGTGGCCTCGAGCCAATCATTGTTCCATATCTTTATAGGTGAGCTCGATCATCCAGCCCATCTGTCCTTTTGTAAAATCATTGTTCCGAAAACAATAGAATATAACTTGCTGATATAAAATTATGAAATATTTTTTCCATGATTCATCCATAGATAATTCTCACATCCCCCATCCAGAGCTTATCCTAGGAAAATCTTTGGAGGCAACTTGATTCAAATATTAGAAGAATAATCCTCAAAAACAATTCACATTCAATGAATCCCAACTGAGAGGTACATAAAATAACATGAGGATTAAATCATAAATTTATATGTGTAAATTTACAAAAATTGGAATCCACTTTTTTCTAATTCTACATATAATGTATTGACTCACCCTAAACCCTCAAATGCAAATCAACGGTGCAGTACACAACATGAATGCCAAGTAAACAACAAGTACTCCAAAATATACACCTTATTAATTTAAATATAAAAATCCTAATTACATATAGTTTATATTTATTTACTAACACAAGGATTAGTCCCATGTGGGTCTCTATATGATCTTCCAGAATTCCATGGTATGAATGTGGTCTTATATCGTATTACTATGCGGCCATGTCCCCATCACGTGGGGTTTCTACCAAAGTACACGCCAACATTGACATATACCATTACATGATGAGTACACTGGTTAGATATTTTTAGGCAAATGAAATTCATACTCTCCAAATAGGATGAACACATGATGTGTGTCCATGTAACCATAGATTGTGTTCTAGCATTTCAGAAACTGAAATTTATGAATTCTGGATGAAAAAAAAATTTCCCAAAAAATCACTTATTATTTAACATTATGGTGTTTCAAAAAAGTAATATTTAGATCCAAAAACATAAATAAATAAATAAATAATATTATACATCACATAAAAATCAATGGGTGATAACTCCTGGTGATATGATCGATGAAAAATCTCTGAATCCCTGAACAAAAGACACTACACCTAAATCTTGTGTCAATTACCAACCTGGTAAATGATCACTGGTTCCTCCTTTACCCTTTTATATTAGTTTTACTATCATGTTAAAGTAAGAAGTAATCACCATTATATTATATATAATATTTAGTATGGTGTGGGGAATTATATTATATTTAATTAAAAATTGTAATTTTTTAAATTAATCCATTTTTTCATTTAATGTGCTCTTCTTGAGACCAGATACATGATGCAGGGATACATATATTCTAAGACAAAACCCCTTTCTAAACTCAACCAAAATGTCAAAATATGAATCAAACACACCATTCATGATATATGATGATCAAAACCAGCACAAATAATTTAATTTCTAAATGAATATTTTTTAACTATTTCTCCAAAATTATAAGGTCTATAATTTCAACCAAACAAGTATTCTCTTATAATAACCATTTTCTAGGACCAAAAAAATTGTTAAAAAATATTAATGGTATATTTAATTAATTTTATTTTGAAATTTTACACATATAGTAAAATTAAAACAAAATATTTTAATTTTATCAATTTTCACATGATTAAAAAATGTAAGATTTTAAAATCCCCATTGTAACGACCCAAAATTTCATTAATGGAAAATCCCTCTTGATCCAGTTAAATGTTTTTTTATGAAAAATGTTTTTATAAGATGTCAACTTCTTTAAGTTTTACGTTAAGATTTGTGACCGTTACTTTTATAGCCGTTGAACAGTGATCATCTGGGTAGTTTAAATATAAGGCTTTAACGAACCAATTTTCTACTCAGACAAAGGAAGCGATGGCCTCATCCAGTAGAATTGCCCCTTACGAAGCCCATTTGTCGGAGCTCGGTAAAGAGGTGGCATCTTTGGGCTTTGCCCTTGACCAAGCCCAAGCTGAGCTTCATCAAGTCAAGCTCGAACGTGATCGTCTACGAGAAAAATGGAAGTTGATAGAGATTACCACTCGAGCGATGTTATCCGAGCAGCCCCAAGAGTCTGTCACCATCGCGCACCTTACCCTTAGGTCTTATGCGGCTATTTTAAGGGGTTATGTAACAAATAAGTAGAACCATGTTCATGTTCATTATTATTTTTTATATAATAATGAATATAATTTCTAGTCATTTTTGATACATTGTAATTAGTTTTTAAAGTACAAATGGTGTTTTTAGTTATTATTTAATTAAGAATTATATTTTATTAAATTAGAGGATTTTTGAATTAAATAATATTTTAATAAAATATTATTATTAATATTAAATTAATTTTCATTAAATATAAATGATCTTATAATTTTATGAATGCAATTAAAATGTTTATTAAGGTTTGAAAGCCATTTCTGTCAAAACCCGTGAATTTCTTTATAAATGTCGGTTTTTATTTTAAAAGTGAAAATTCACATATTTAGAAAATTATTTAGATAAAATAAATATTATTTTTGGAATCAGGACGTCGAAATTATCCAACGGTGAATTTTTCATAATTTTCTGAGACAGTCCAATTTTTGGGTAAAAATTAAATACCTTTTAAATATATAATGTGTTTTATGACATCATAATGACCCAATGGTGATGTAATAAAATACCATAATCCTTAGGTTCGGCCAATATATGTTTTATAATTAAAATAATGAGGTTTTGGGTTTGTTTGACTCACTTTTCAAAGCATTAATGGAGCCCTCAAGACTTATTCAACACTTTGCCTTTTTAAATTAATTTCCATGGGAGTGTGACTCACCTCCACATAAGCAACCCTAATTTTTTAATAAGTTCGGACCTTGGCCTTGTAAAATATTGTTTCCCTATCTCCTTTTCCAGAAACCATGGGCAAATACCATGGGATGGTTTGTGGTTTGGATTATTTTAATATAAGGGGTCCCAAACCTAAATAATAAAGAATTCTCTCACCTTTCCTATATAAACCCACCCAAGCTCCCACTTCCTCCTCACTCAAAGCCCTTGAAGTTCGTCCAACCTCTGCCCTACTCTCTCTAGAATCCTCTCAAGGTGCCCCAAGCTCCCAAGAAGCCTCTCACAAGCCTCTCTCTAGCCTTTGGAAGCACACTTCCAAGTAAGGGTTTTTTCTTCCTTTCTCATTTTTGTCAATTTTTTCTTTAAGTTGTATTGCCCTTTTAATTTCATTTATGAATGTTGGGGTATGGTTTCGCACCTCTCCCATACTGCCCTCTTATTGTTTTAATGATGGGAGACCCCTTTCTCTCTCATTAAATGCCTCCCATGTACACCCGTTACTATGCCGAAATTCCGAAAGGAACTTCTCTCTCTTCTTTTACATTCAAGCAATACTTTTGTATCATGAATCTAAATTCCATTTCTAGTGTTGGGACATGTATATATATGATCTCCTTACTGTCCATTACATGTAATTATGATGAGGAACCCCTTTCTCTCTCATCAACCTTTTTTATGAATTCTTATGTCACGTCGTTACGCTGCCGAAATCGCACCGATTTTCTAAGCCAATGTCTTTGTGTAGTGAATACCATGCCCATTTCTCCATCAAGGGTATTCACCTTTATGAACATATACATATTGATTGTAAAGTTTCATGTATGAATTCCACATTCCTTTATCGTGGAAGAAATGATTAAGTTTTATGAATCCATGTTTTATGATCCATGTGGCACACTTATGCATGAAATGAAATGTTTAAGAAGGGTGCGCCCTTTATAGCGCTCCAATGCATTGGGTAAAGTATAGTATCATGATACGTCATGTGCAATGAGTGTTGACTCATGCTAATTCAAGTGCAACGAGGGTTTACTCGTGCTTCAAGTGCAATGAGGGTTTACTCATGCTCCATGTGCAATGAGCCTTGGCTCATGCTAATTCAATGTTAAGTGTTGTTGCCACATTTCCATGCTATGATTATCATGCTTTATCATGCCTTTATGTTCATGTTTCTCTTATGCTCTATTGATATGCCTATTGCCTAACATGTATTGTACTCCTCATGTTATTCATTGTGTACTCCCTTACTGGGCTTTATAGCTCACCCTTTTCTTATGCATGTCCTCAGGTTATCCCATGCAATGCTAAGTACGAAGGAATGTAGTGGTCATGTAAAGGAAGTTTTCAATAAAGATGTTGTATTTCAAGTTTAAAGTTTTTATGTAATGATCCTAATCCCCAAAGACACTAAACCTCTCGATCTTCCTTGTTGGATCAAGTGATGTTTTATGTAATAAAGCATGTTTAAGTTGTAATAAAAAGCAGGGTTGCCACAGTTGGTATCAAAGGATAGGTTTAGTTATTTTTGGGATTAGGAAACCCTAGTAAAGCCTTAGATACAAGACTAAGCATAATAAAAACATCCCTAAGTTTTGGTAAATACTAAGTAAGTGTTTTATCAAACAAATACATCCCTGTCTGGATACGAGCAGGTAGAGGCGGCTCTGGCACAGATGTATCCTAGGGGTAAAACCCGAAAACACCGCTTTGAGCTAGACTCGAACGGGAACTGGTGCACGACAACGGGCCTTGCTGCACTCTTGGTTACGACACTCCCGGGGGATATGTTTTGATAAATTCACAATCTTAGTATGAACCCTTATTAAGGGAAAAATGCCCCTAAGAATATATGTTAGAAGGAAGATCATGAAAAGCCTGGATTGAATCCTATAGACTCATGAGTTAAAGAGATTAAAGTTTATTTATAAGTCATCAACTTTTGTCTTTGGATTACCCTTTATGTGTTACCCCTAACTTTCCTTTTATTCCAGCCAATGGCCGGTAATAGGAGAACTCGGGCTAACAACCGTTGTGAAGATCAGTGTGATGATTGTACCAATGAGATGCCCAATCCAATGGGAGCGGGAATCGCGAACTTTGTCACGCTTCTCTCTCAGTTAACTCAAGTTTTGAATAGAAACACTGGTCAAGAGGAACGTTCAACCCCCCCTAAGAAAGAACAAGTCGCTATTGAAAGCTTCATGAGACAAAGGCCTCCTACTTTTAGTGGATCATCCGATCCCACGATTGCTGAACAATGGATCAACTCCATTGAAAAGATATTCTCCATCCTCCAATGCTCTGAAAAAGAGAAGGTTCTCCTGGCGGCTTATCGTATGGAGGGTGAAGCTGATCAATGGTGGACGTTGATCAAAAATACGAAGCCTGAGGAGGAGATCGAGGCTTTGGAATGGAAGGTATTCCGGAAGATGTTTTTCGATAAATATTTTCCACGCACCCTCCGTCTTAAGATGGAAAGGGACTTCCTTTCCCTCAAGCAGAAAGATGAGGAATCTGTGGGAGCGTACGAGGCAAACTTCACAAGGCTTGCACGATACGCTTCCGGCTTTGTCGTTACCCCCGAATGCAAGGTTGACCGCTTCTTTGGTGGGCTGAAGCCTAGCTTGCGGAAAGCATTAGCGATCCGTGACTTCGACAGCTATGAGGAAATTGTCCGATGTGCCCTCAAGGTTGAAATGGAGATCGGAGAATCACAGGGGTATCATGGGGACAAGAAGCGGAAGGTGGACTTCAATGCTGGTGGTCCGATGGATAAATCCAACGGCGCTAAGAAATTCCAGCACCCCACTTGCCAAAAGTGTGGAAAGAAGCACCCGGGAAATTGCCTTAGGGGGACAAGAAAATGCTTCAAATGTGGAAGAGAAGGGCACCTAGCTGTTAACTGTCAGCAAGAAGGACCCGCGGCTGCGACGGAGGGGAGGAACGCTCCGTTCGAACCTCAACGCGTTGTTCAATGCTTCAAATGCAAAGAACCGGGTCATTTTGCGAATCAGTGCCCTAATCCAAGGGTTATCGGAGGCAATCAACAACCTCCAAGACAGCAAGGAAGAACTTTTGCCATCACTTCTGCCGAAGTGAACCCCGACAACGAAGTGGTGACAGGTACGCTAGTTATTCATTCAAGAATAGCGAACGTACTATTTGATTCAGGTTCTACGCATTCTTTTATATCTCAAAAGTTTAGTAGAACAATCCCTGCACCACCACAAACCATGGAAGTAAAGATGTCGGTGAGTACGGCAAATGGGGCAATCATTGCATCCCATGAGTATAAGTCCTCCCCTGTTATAATATGTGGATTGAATTTCCCGGCGAACCTCGTCATACTCCCTTTGGTGGAATTTGATGCAATTCTTGGCATGGATTGGCTTTCTTTATATAGAGCCAACATAAATTGTCGGGAGAGGGAAATCACACTCCATATGGAAAATCGACCCCCGATTCTTTACAAGTGTCAGGAGGAAGATGAATCTCCTTTAGCTCCATCATCTCAAGCATGGATATTACTGCCTTATGAGCACGCATATCTGGCTCAGATGATTGAGTCCAAGGAAGAAACCACCCTTGAAGAAATGCCTATTGTGAGGGAATTCGCTGAAGTATTTCCCGAGGAACTTCCTGGTCTTCCTCCAAGAAGAGATGTTGAGTTCTCAATTGAACTTATACCTGGGGCGCTACCAATATCCAAGACTCCATATAGAATGGCTGTTGTTGAGCTTGAAGAGCTGAAGAAACAACTACAGGAGAATCTGGATAAAGGGTTTATACGCCCAAGTGCATCACCATGGGGTGCACCAGTCCTCTTCGTCAAGAAGAAGGATGGGTCAATGCGGCTTTGCATCGATTATCGTGAACTTAACAAAATCACGATAAAGAACAAGTATCCTCTCCCAAGAATCGATGACTTGTTTGATCAGCTGCGTGGAGCACAATACTTCTCCAAGGTCGACTTGCGGTCGGGATATTATCAAGTAAGGGTGAAGAAGGAAGATATCCCCAAGACTGCTTTTCGTACAAGGTACGGGCACTATGAATTCATAGTAATGCCTTTTGGACTCACCAATGCTCCAGCAATATTCATGGACTTGATGAATAGAGTCTTTAGAGATTACCTAGATAAATTTGTGGTAGTCTTTATAGATGATATTCTAATATACTCCAAAACCAAGGAGGACCATGAGGAGCATTTAAGAACTGTACTGGAGACTTTGCGCAAGGAGAAGCTCTATGCCAAGTACAGCAAGTGTGAGTTCTGGTTGAAGGAGGTCTCATTCTTGGGCCATATCATCACAAGCAATGGGATATCTGTGGACCCCTCCAAAACAGATGCAATTGAGGGATGGCCGAGGCCAACATCGGTAACTGATATCCGTAGCTTCTTGGGGTTAGCTGGATATTATCGACGATTTGTGAGAAACTTCTCACGATTGTCCAACCCTCTTACCAAGCTAACTCGAAAGGGAGTAAAGTTTGCTTGGAGTGATGAATGTGAAGAAAGCTTCAAGGAGTTGAAAAGGAGGCTTATCACTGCACCTGTGCTCACTTTACCCACAAGTGGGGAGCTTTTTGTGGTATTCAGTGATGCTTCGAAGAAGGGCTTAGGATGTGTGCTGATGCAGAATGATAAAGTGATATCTTATGCCTCAAGGCAGTTGAAAATCCATGATAGAAACTATCCAACGCATGATCTGGAGTTGGCGGCGGTGATCTTTGCCTTGAAAATCTGGCGGCATTATCTCTATGGGGAGAAATGTGAGATATATACTGACCACAAGAGTCTTAAATATATATTCACACAGAAAGAGCTTAATATGCGCCAGAGAAGATGGATAGAGCTCATAAAGGATTATGACTGTTCAATACATTACCACCCTGGGAAGGCGAACAAGGTGGCAGATGCCCTAAGTAGAAAGGATCCAGCAATTCTATCAATGATGAGAATTGAGAAGGATCCAATCTTCTTAGACTTGATGAAGATGGACGTGGGAATCATAAAGAAGGGAACATCATCAATCCTTTCACAAATGATTGCTCAACCATCTCTTTTGGAAAGGTTAAAGGATGCTCAAAAGGATGATGCGAGAATCCAAGAAAAAGTGGAAGCTATCAAAAAGGGAAAATCCTCAGAGTTTAATGTTAATGAAGAAGGAATTGTGCGGTTTGGGAAAAGACTATGTGTCCCATCAAGTTCGGAGCTGAAGAAGGAACTTTTGGATGATGCACATAGTTCAAATTTCTCTATTCACCCAGGGAGCACAAAGATGTATCGAGATCTCCGAGAAAACTTTTGGTGGGATAATATGAAGAAGGAGATCGCCGAATATACATCAAAGTGCCTGGTGTGTCAGCAAGTGAAGGCAGAGAGGCAGAAGTCTAAGGGGATGATGCAACCATTGCCCATACCAGAATGGAAATGGGAGAACATCACCATGGACTTCGTCACTGGACTTCCAAGGACATCCAAAAGCAACAATGCAATCTGGGTTATTGTGGATCGTCTTACAAAGACTGCACACTTCATTGCTATTCGAGAGGATTTCTCTTTGGATCAACTGGCACGGATATATATCAGGGAAGTGGTACGGTTGCATGGGGTACCACTATCTATTGTGTCTGACCGAGATCCAAGATTTACCTCTAAGTTTTGGAAGAGTCTTCAACATGCTCTGAATACTGAACTGAACTTCAGTACGGCCTATCATCCTCAAACTGATGGCCAATCCGAGCGGACTATCCAAACACTTGAGGATATGTTGAGAGCGTGCTCAATGGACTTTAAAGGAGGATGGGATCAACATCTTCCTCTAGTTGAGTTCTCTTATAATAATAGTTTCCACTCGAGCATCCAAATGGCACCATATGAAGCCCTGTATGGGAAAAGGTGTAGAACACCGGCATGTTGGGATGAGGTCGGTGAACGTAAGCTGCTTGGACCAGAAATGGTCGAAGAAATGGTGGAGAAGGTGAAAACCATTCAGCAGCATATCAAGGCAGCCCAAAGTCGACAGAAGAGTTATGCAGACAATCGTCGACGAGACCTTGAGTTTAAAGTCGGAGACATGGTGTTTTTACGCATATCTCCGTGGAAGAAGGTCATGAGGTTTGGAAAGAAAGGGAAGTTAAGTCCAAGGTACATCGGCCCCTTCGAGATTCTTGATCGTGTTGGGGCTGTGGCCTATCGACTAGCACTTCCACCTACTATGGCCAAGGTGCATGATGTCTTCCATGTATCCCTCTTAAGGAAGTACATACCAGACCCTTCACATGTACTCTCTTCCGAGGTGGTACAATTAGAAGACGATCTTTCTTATGAGGAGCAACCAGTGAAGATCTTAGATCGTAGAGAAAAAGTTCTACGAAATAAGACAATGCCCCTCGTCAAGGTGTTGTGGAGAAACCACAAGTTTGAAGAAGCAACTTGGGAGTCGGAGGATATGATGAAGCTAAGTTACCCACATTTGTTTTAGTGTGGGAAAAGGAAAATTTCGAGGGCGAAATTTCTTAAGGGGGGAATGTTGTAACGACCCAAAATTTCATTAATGGAAAATCCCTCTTGATCCAGTTAAATGTTTTTTTATGAAAAATGTTTTTATAAGATGTCAACTTCTTTAAGTTTTATGTTAAGATTTGTGACCGTTACTTTTATAGCCGTTGAACAGTGATCATCTGGGTAGTTTAAATATAAGGCTTTAACGAACCAATTTTCTACTCAGACAAAGGAAGCGATGGCCTCATCCAGTAGAATTGCCCCTTACGAAGCCCATTTGTCGGAGCTCGGTAAAGAGGTGGCATCTTTGGGCTTTGCCCTTGACCAAGCCCAAGCTGAGCTTCATCAAGTCAAGCTCGAACGTGATCGTCTACGGGAAAAATGGAAGTTGATAGAGATTACCACTCGAGCGATGTTATCCGAGCAGCCCCAAGAGTCTGTCACCATCGCGCACCTTACCCTTAGGTCTTATGCGGCTATTTTAAGGGGTTATGTAACAAATAAGTAGAACCATGTTCATGTTCATTATTTTTTTTTATATAATAATGAATATAATTTCTAGTCATTTTTGATACATTGTAATTAGTTTTTAAAGTACAAATGGTGTTTTTAGTTATTATTTAATTAAGAATTATATTTTATTAAATTAGAGGATTTTTGAATTAAATAATATTTTAATAAAATATTATTATTAATATTAAATTAATTTTCATTAAATATAAATGATCTTATAATTTTATGAATGCAATTAAAATGTTTATTAAGGTTTGAAAGCCATTTCTGTCAAAACCCGTGAATTTCTTTATAAATGTCGGTTTTTATTTTAAAAGTGAAAATTCACATATTTAGAAAATTATTTAGATAAAATAAATATTATTTTTGGAATCAGGACGTCGAAATTATCCAACGGTGAATTTTTCATAATTTTCTGAGACAGTCCAATTTTTGGGTAAAAATTAAATACCTTTTAAATATATAATGTGTTTTATGACATCATAATGACCCAATGGTGATGTAATAAAATACCATAATCCTTAGGTTCGGCCAATATATGTTTTATCATTAAAATAATGAGGTTTTGGGTTTGTTTGACTCACTTTTCAAAGCATTAATGGAGCCCTCAAGACTTATTCAACACTTTGCCTTTTTAAATTAATTTCCATGGGAGTGTGACTCACCTCCACATAAGCAACCCTAATTTTTTAATAAGTTCGGACCTTGGCCTTGTAAAATATTGTTTTCCTATCTCCTTTTCCAGAAACCATGGGCAAATACCATGGGATGGTTTGTGGTTTGGATTATTTTAATATAAGGGGTCCCAAACCTAAATAATAAAGAATTCTCTCACCTTTCCTATATAAACCCACCCAAGCTCCCACTTCCTCCTCACTCAAAGCCCTTGAAGTTCGTCCAACCTCTGCCCTACTCTCTCTAGAATCCTCTCAAGGTGCCCCAAGCTCCCAAGAAGCCTCTCACAAGCCTCTCTCTAGCCTTTGGAAGCACACTTCCAAGTAAGGGTTTTTTCTTCCTTTCTCATTTTTGTCAATTTTTTCTTTAAGTTGTATTGCCCTTTTAATTTCATTTATGAATGTTGGGGTATGGTTTCACACCTCTCCCATACTTCCCTCTTATTGTTTTAATGATGGGAGACCCCTTTCTCTCTCATTAAATGCCTCCCATGTACACCCGTTACTATGCCGAAATTCCGAAAGGAACTTCTCTCTCTTCTTTTACATTCAAGCAATACTTTTGTATCATGAATCTAAATTCCATTTCTAGTGTTGGGACATGTATATATATGATCTCCTTACTGTCCATTACATGTAATTATGATGAGGAACCCCTTTCTCTCTCATCAACCTTTTTTATGAATTCTTATGTCACGTCGTTACGCTGCCGAAATCGCACCGATTTTCTAAGCCAATGTCTTTGTGTAGTGAATACCATGCCCATTTCTCCATCAAGGGTATTCACCTTTATGCACATATACATATTGATTGTAAAGTTTCATGTATGAATTCCACATTCCTTTATCGTGGAAGAAATGATTAAGTTTTATGAATCCATGTTTTATGATCCATGTGGCACACTTATGCATGAAATGAAATGTTTAAGAAGGGTGCGCCCTTTATAGCGCTCCAATGCATTGGGTAAAGTATAGTATCATGATACGTCATGTGCAATGAGTGTTGACTCATGCTAATTCAAGTGCAACGAGGGTTTACTCGTGCTTCAAGTGCAATGAGGGTTTACTCATGCTCCATGTGCAATGAGCCTTGGCTCATGCTAATTCAATGTTAAGTGTTGTTGCCACATTTCCATGCTATGATTATCATGCTTTATCATGCCTTTATGTTCATGTTTCTCTTATGCTCTATTGATATGCCTATTGCCTAACATGTATTGTACTCCTCATGTTATTCATTGTGTACTCCCTTACTGGGCTTTATAGCTCACCCTTTTCTTATGCATGTCCTCAGGTTATCCCATGCAATGCTAAGTACGAAGGAATGTAGTGGTCATGTAAAGGAAGTTTTCAATAAAGATGTTGTATTTCAAGTTTAAAGTTTTTATGTAATGATCCTAATCCCCAAAGACACTAAACCTCTCGATCTTCCTTGTTGGATCAAGTGATGTTTTATGTAATAAAGCATGTTTAAGTTGTAATAAAAAGCAGGGTTGCCACACCCATGAAATTATAATATTAACTCATATTTATTTGAAGACACTCCATGACCAAAATTATTATAAATTTTTATATAATAACATCTGTAATTTATTATATTCTAATATAAATTATAATTTCAAAATTATATTGATTGATTTTTTCAATTGTAGTCATGATATTTTTGTTTGGGGACACAATGTATAATGTTTTTTCTCCCAAAATTATTTCCATTGGTTCAGTACCTTTAGAGTATGTGGGGACACATTGAAAAACATATTTCAATTTTTTAACTACTCAATACTATGGGTTTCTAGACATGGATTCACATAGATATACATGCTTTCTAATATGGTTATATCATTGTTGGAAATATCAATAGTAAAATAAACAACTACAACTATTCTCATAGATATATCCCAATTTTCTAGTTTGAAAATATTTCCATTACTATTATAAAGTAAACATAATATGCATAAGGGAGTGATGAGATAAATTTGATATATTTTAGGAAATAATTAATTTAGTGTTTTTGGATATGTAATTGTTATAAAATAAATATAAAAATAGAGTTGAAAAAATTTCTAGTGGGGATGATCATGAAAACTAAGAAGAACAATACACAAATTTCCCAACATCAAATCATGTATTCTTAAGATTAAACATTTTTTAGTTAATATATTATATTACTAGGGTAAATATTCAACTATATTTATCATATATCCTATGACATCTGGTTAGTTTTATTATTTTTCATGCCTTATTTTTCTATCATGTGTCAGCTATACACATTATATAACTAGTTGTCCATGCATGCTCTGGGTACCACCACACTTGTCATTTTTTTTGGCCCCACCACTCAGCGTATACCATAAATATTGGTCATCCTTCCTATATAATTTCATACATCATGTACCATAACTAAATCTCATGTATTCAACAACTACGAAACATAATGTATTAATTATACGTACTATCAAGTTATGAAAAAAATTATATTATTTCATTTTATGTACCATTATTGACACACCATATTGGATTATCATGTATTACACTGACCACCTTGATAATAAATTACCAATAAACAAGATTTCAATACCCACCTTATATCTTATAGGGGAACACCATATATGAGGAAAATATTAGTTTCTATCATATTATTCCAATTATGAGTCGAAATAATTTTTATTCCGAGAGAATCCATTTGTTTTTTCATAAAAATGAAAATATAATTCCTTCTTAATATCATGGATTTTATATTAATGGTATTCAAGAATTAATTTGTTCATTTTCAATTATTGTGGTTATAAAGAGTTTTTGTGGTAGACTATAATAGATACTATTCATGTTACCCACCTGGAAGCATATAATCTCTATGGTGTGGTTATTTTAATTATTTTGTAGTTATTGTAATCCTAGTAATAGGGAGTGGTTTCATAAAATATAGTTATTTAATTCATTTAAATTTATTCACATTTCACATTGTGATGTGTCGATCCACCACATGGGTTGGTAAACCATCTTATCTTACTATCTCCCTTCAACTGGGTATGTGTCCCCCATTTTTTATCCAATGAGTGTGGGTTTGGAAGTTATTAATGTTTGTTATTAATGTATCTAATGGTTATGGTTGTCCATAAATGAATATTTACGTTATTTCCCTCCTATATTGAATCATAAACCATTTACATATTTGTAAGGTGAATCATGATATGTGTCTCTCTATAATAATTAGTGAATTAGGGTAGTTGAGTGGTTTGAATTGTTGAGATTAATTGTGATGAATGTTTTTTAGTTATATTTATTTATAAAAAATATCATATAACCATTTATAATTTTCATTACATTCAGATATCAAATATAAGTTGAATAAGTAGTAGAAAAACTAGGTATCTTTTAAATATATTCATCTATGACTACTAACATAGTTATGTTGATAAAGTTATAGATTTTAATTTTTTGTTCTTTTATATTTCATTTCATTAATTTTTTTGTTTCTAATGATTGGTACAAGAATGGTTTTCATTCACCCATAAATTATCCAAGAACCTATATGTTTTTTATCTAATTGTTTTATTTATTCGGGTTTAAATTAGAGGTATTAATGATTGTGTAACGTTTTTACCTTATGCATATTTTGGATGATGGTACATGTAAGTGTTTATTTGAAATGGTTTCCAATCCATTGATTTTTTTTCTTGTTTGGATGTATTTATTCATTTACTACTCAGTTAATTTTAGAAATTATATCTGATATAAATTAACATTTCTAATTATTCAAAATAAAATTATAACAGATATCTATTATCAAAATAATGAATTTTATATATATATTTATTGTTAATACACACCCTAGGACATTATTAAAATTATTATATGTAATTGGGTAATATATATGATGAAACATGATGTGTTAAAAGGTTTTCAATATATGTATATACAATATTGGTGACATTCTATTGCTCTGGATCTATTGGATGTGGGATTTTGGGAGATGAAAAATCCTACCACATGCCCATGTTGGATACCTTTTTGTTTTATATTGTCATATGCGATATAGACAGATGGAAATACCCTCATCCCCCTTTTAATTTTAAGACAAGTTATGGTATATGATGTCTTAATATTTTGACATGTATTGTACATCATACTTTAATTTTATATGGTTATATTGTATATAATAATTTTTTTAGATTAAATTTATTTATTTATATATATGGGCATTATGTAAGGCCTTAATGATATGATTTATATACATATATATAGGTTATGAGATCAATGGTATGATATTTTATTATGTGTGTTCTTTGTGGGGGAATAAATGGAGGGAGGATGGAACAATATCAATCATCTTTAGGAATAAATTATTTAATCTAATATGATACGATGAGGTGATAGTGAAATAGATATGTATTTATGTAAGATGCAGTGATATAATTTTTTTATGGTGTATTAAGTATGATTTATGATGATTAAGATTCATGTCGATATATTTAGTGGGGAAGATGATGTTGGTATCATTAATTTATATATTTAATATATTATTATTTTACTAGATCAATATGATATTTGTTGTTTGAGAATTTGTGGGGATTGGGAAATTTGTTAACTATGTCTAGAAACCATGTCGATTTTCTGGTTATTAACAAAGGATTTTTTATTTTTTTTGGATGATTTTTAATTTATTTTTTGTATTATATAAATAAGAACATCCATACAAAATCATAATTGTTTGAAGTATAAAATGGGGCATGAGAACCACAAAATGTGAAAATAAAAAATAAATTTACCACAAATAAAACATCCCCAAAACATAACATCCAAGGGATGAATAACCACATCCAATATGATGTAAGTGATAAATCTAATGGGATCAGCTCAATTATTAGAATAATTATCCAGTGATTGAGAAAAGAGTTAGTCTAACGGGCTTACACACAAATCCATAAAATATCTGTTCTCCCCATGAACATGCTTCATATAAAATCCAATAAAATAATCCTAATCATTTCATGTGAAATATTATCTCATCAAGTTATAATATACAAGGAATTGGAACCCTAAAAAGATATCCCCTTGATCATCCAAACACTCAAGAACTATCCCACCATAACCATAGTCATCCATCTCTATAATAAATAATATATGTATCTAGGTACCTCAAGAAAACATCCATTTAAACCAAAAACATCCATATATAGCTAGTGAACATCAAACAACAAAAATGAAAAATGATTAAAATAAAAAATTACACCAGGAACACATAAATTATTTTTTATAACATTGATGTTATAACATTTTTCAACCATTACAGCCACCCTGGGACACATATTAACCATTTTATAATTAATTTAGACACATATTGCATCCTAAATTGAGTAATAAAATATCTAATATATAATCTCATTATATAAATAGAATTATAATTTAACATAACACCAATATCAAAGAATATTATTTGACTAAAAAACATGTAAAATAATTCAAAAATATTAAAATTAAAAACATAACCATTCAAAAAATAATGAATACCATGGGGAATATTTTTCACTAGTGGTTAGTTATTAATGAATATAGATTACATTAAAACATATACAACATTTTTAGAATCATAAAATTTAATGTAAATGTAATTTTATTTCAAATCCATCAATTTACCATAGTCTCACTTCTTCATGAATATAATAGATATATATCATCTAAAAGACATAGTAAGATTGAAATAAAATCTATCAATAATTATTTTCAATATATAATCATATAGCCCCATTAAAACTTATATTTTATATAAAACAAAAAATTGATAGTCTCCTTGACTGAAATGTCAATTACATTGCTCCCAAATATCATCACCATGAAGATGCACCAGTGCACAAACTACATTGGGTGGGGCCCAATATACCTAGAATTATAAATAAATTAACCACACTATGATGATTAAATTTTCTTCTTCAATACTATAAATATTAATTCATAATTTTTATATTAATAGAATATTATTGAAATAATTTGATTAAGGTTGTATCTATATAAATATGTCACACCAAATATCATAATAAAAGAATATTATTAATGGAATAGAATGATAATGAGTTTCCCAAAACATACAATATAACACTAACACTTAGGGGATGAAAAAAATTAAAAAACCTAAACAACTGATGGTAAAAAAAATAAATTCCTATTAAAAATTTCAATTTCTAAAATAAGGAACATAATCTATTATATAATACTTTGTAATTAATGAAAAAAATTATATGAATAACATTATTCATTTCATGAATTAAATCTCATATAATGTTATATATAATACATAGATTGATATAAATATATTAAATAACTATGTATAAATATAAAGATATTAGTATTTACATGAATAAATATATTTTCACATAGATTTATATTATGAATCTTGTAAAAACGAAATTTCTCATAATGGATTAACATGAAAACAACATATTAAAATATAAATTTTATCAATTTTTAGTCAGGATTATAGGATTTTTTTCTATTTTTCTAAAAATCTATTATAAAATTCTAAGAATTTTTTTTACTGATCTTAAGAAAAAAATATTATTCATTATAGTGGACATTATCTAATTTTACTAAAATTATTCATTCAATTTTCATGCATAAATATGTTTTAGTGTATAAGATCAAAAATAATAAAAAAATTCAAAATTATAGTAATCCCAATATATTTATATATTTTTAAAATTTAAGAATCAATATTTTTTTATAGTATTGTTTTTGTCCAAATTTTATTACCTATGGGTGAGTCCTATTGATGTTGTTTAAAATTATAGAGGCTTTTTAAGATAGAATGTTTAATTATGTTTAGTTATTTTTTATTCTTTATTACAAATAAAGGATATGCTATAATAGTTGGAAAGTCAACATAGTGACAAGAAATGATAAATTTTCACTACTATTTCATGAATATGATCATTAATTAATAAATATATATACTAATTATTATTTTCAAGATGGCTTCCAAGATTACATATAAATTCTAATTTCATGAAATGCTCATTTTGAAACTAATTTCACCTGTGTTATCTTCTACATAAACATATATAATAATTTATATTCCATTTCTATAATTATTCAAAAACCATCACATATGATTTATAAGGATTTTTATTTTTTATAGTGTAATTTATGGGGGACATTATGGATCTGAATAATGAATATTGACCACCATTTTATTGCTGTGTAAAAAATTACTATAGATCTTGAAAATGGTGTTGATAAAAATTTTGTTCCTGATTATGGAAAACAAATTGAGTAGATAAGTTATATTATATTTTTAATGATAATTATGAAGTAGAAATAATTATTATAAAATAGAATTATATTTTCATTAAATCCTTTCAAAATAAAAAATTGGTGGTTACATTAGATCATTCTTTGGACATAATGTGTATTCGATATATTAAAAAATATATAAAATATTTCCATTTTTTGTTTCACATAATATAGTTTCCGAATTGTTTATTACTATTATAAAAATGGAATTAGGTGGATAAAACAAATTATGATGACCACACCCAATGATATACCAAAAAAGAAGGTTTAAATATTTGAAATAATTCCGATACAGTTTATTTCTCCCTTGTGTATGTTTTTAGTATACATATATAAATTGTGTATCATGTGAATATAAGAATCTAAATAATGGACATGATAACTATAAAACAACATAGTTTTCATTATATTGGAAAAATATAGATGATATTTTTTTGTCCATAATATGATTACTTCCAATGGTTATTCTACAATCAACTACATAATAATGAATCATGACACAAAACCGTAAATTTTGATATAAATATTTTTGTTACTATAATTTAACATATAAATAAGTGGTATAAAAGAAATAGAAAATATTTTTTAAACCAGCTAAGATTATTATTTATTATTTTGACGTAAAATATCTATTTTCATGATAAATTAAATACATATTTTATAGTAGTGAAATTAGTATTCATAAATCTACTAGTAGATGGTTTTATTGTTTGTGAATAATAATTAAACTAATGATATTCACCAATGATTTTGTAGGTAGAAAATTTATTATTTTTTTACTGATTCATTTAAATAGTTTTTAGCAAATCTTTATATGTGGTATAATGGTAGTTGAAAAATGATTATGTGATTCATTATAAAAAAATTAAATTATAATAGGTCCTAATATGTTTTGACACATCGAGTTATGGATGTATCATTGGATCTCTATGAGGTTATATTAGTATTCTTGTTTCTATATTATATTTATTTTATATTTCATTATACGATTTTTAAATTTTAAAAAAATTGGGAATTCTATAATTAATATTATATTTATATTGAAAATGAGATGCCTCAATATCACTATTTTGGGGATTTTTTTGACGAATTTGGTGTGTATTTAATGGGAGTGCTTCCAATTTTTTTTATAAATGTACATATAAATATATATTATGATTCAAATTTTAAAGAATCAATTCTCACCGGGCTTGAGGATTCCAATTTTATTACTATATTTTTTAGTGGAAATATATTTCTCATATTTATTTACCCCTTAATATATTCACTGATCAATGTACTGACATCAGTAAGAGAGACATATACTCTAATTTTACTATGTATATATACAACATAGCGTTTCAACACCCAAATATACAAATATTATTGGAATTTATGAGTAATAAAATATCAAAATAAATTTAATTTATGAAAAAAAATATTCCGAATAACATAAATTTTTCCTATTTTACATTAGATGATGAACATTGGGATTATTATCCATTAATAAAAATGAAATATAAATTTTAATTATTATACATGTGTGAAAAATTTATTTCATTCAACCATTGGTTCTTGAACATATTGCATTTTTATTTTGAAACATTTCACATGGAGTTATTTACTTCTATAAATTAATGAATATTATACATAATAATGTCAGAATAATTTTGAATTAATTCATATGATAGATCAAATGAATATAATAATAAAAAAACTTCTTTTAAGATATATGTGATCCTCAATATATAATTTTAAAATGGATATTAAATCATTAAATTTAATTTTTAATATTAATTTTGTTCCCCAGTAATTTTAGATCCAATGTGTCATGACTTTTTATTATTACTCATATGGTATTTTGTTAATTTATGCTATACATGTTATTGATCTATCTAGTAAAACACTAATAATAATCATTGGTAATCGATTTATTTTTTTAGTTCATTGTTGAAGAACATATAATAGAATTTGACAATATTTATAAAGGTGACTAAAATAGAATAATAGTAAGTTCCTTATCTTTCTACATATTTTTTTACAAACCAAGATTCAGGTTTATCATTTCTAATACAAAATATTTCATAATTAGGTAATTTAATAAAACTAATTAAAGGGATGAAAATAAATTACTAAAATATATCTGTCTGTATCTGATAAATCAATAACAAGTTATCATTAAAATATTTCTATTAATATTATTATTATTTTAATTTCATTTTATGTGTTTTTTAATGATTAAGATAAGATAAATTCATACCATTAAATTTTTTAAAAACCAATCTAATGAGTGGATTATTTTTAAAATGAAAATGATGTAAACGTAATGATAACACATATTTTTTTATACTCAATTTTTCCATTATTCATAAAAATGGATAAAAATTGTAGTTTTATTCCATATTACACTATTTAAATGTCAATGTTTCTTGATTTGGAGGATTAAAAACACTTTTTGTCATATTTCATACCCTGTACTCACTTATTATGAGAACTAAAAAATGATTACATAATAAATAATATCTATATATTATTCATAACATAAAAGTTTATGGAATGTTTTGTATATGATTTAAGCAATTTTATTTATTTTTAATGAATCACTTTTTATAAAATTAATGTTTTTCATTCTCTTTACCTATTATATTTGAAAACTGTATCCTATAAAAATCATAAAAAATATTTTAGGAATCAATATTTTTAAAAAATTTCCCAATTCAACATTCCCTATAAAATTATATAAGTGAACTTATGGAAATAAAGTGTGGGTGGATGTTTTGATGTTGTTTTTTAATAAATTTAGATGAAATATAGGGGATAATTTATATATGGAAAAAATAAATTAATATTTTATTTATTGATACTAAATAATATTTTTGATAAAATAATGGATAAAAATTATATAAATGTAATTCTACATTGTTGGGGCTTCTCTTAAAGAAAAGGAAAAATAATAATTTTTGTACTAAAAATATGTGTAACCATTCCAAAATTGGATTGGTATTTATAAAAATAATAGGAAACATTATTGAAACATCATTACCATTTTAAAGAAATTCTGAATAAATTTTAAATATATATACATATAAATGGATCATAAATGAATATTTCTGAGTTGGTAATTTGTTTCTATTGAAATAGTGAATATGGGAACTACCAAATACATTTTTCAATAAGATTAAATAATTTTTTTCTAATATAGATTTGATATTACCATTTTTTAGACTAAATATAATCATGATATATTTATCCCTAGTGAGCTAAAATCAATTTATCTATCCTAAAATTTTTATATATTTTGAGAATACAAACCATAAGCATGAAAAATATTTCAAAACATTCAAAATTCTTATTTCATGTTCATGGATCATATATGTTGAAATTTATGTTAATATAAGTAATATGGATTCACATGAATATTTTATTCTAAATGTTTTTTGATATATAAACTTATTAAAAAATAACTAAGGTAGGTTTTTTTTCGCATTATTGGATAATGAAGTATAAATAGAATGAACATCCAAATGGTTAATTTAAAATTATAGTAATGAAGGAAGAATGAGGCTTTTATTTCCCTTAATGTTAAATTAATTGATCTCAAGGTATTTGTTAAAAAATCGTTATGAGTTATTATATTATCATGATCTTAAGAATTTTTTTTTATTTGATGTCATATCATATTGTTTTTTTAATTTATAATTTCAAATGATTTTACAAAATATATTATGATTTAATTTTAGTGTCATAGAATTTTCGTTAAAATATTATAGTATTTTTGGGTCACAATTATTGTGTCAGGACAAACAAAATTCACATATTTCATAACATTTTCATTTTAAGGTAATACAATACATAATGTCACATGTTTTTGATGAAAAATTCATATCAAAATTAATTTGGAATTATTTTTTTAATTAGTTATATAATTTTTGGATATGATCTTTGTGTATCAAATATATAATTTCAAACAAATTTTCAGAGGTATTATAGTTGCCAATGCTCTAGTACATTTCGCATACAATAAATAAATAATATATATTCGAAGAGGTGTCCACGTAATATATGTTGAGTCTTAAATTCTATTTTATATTTATATATACTACACCAATCATCAACATTTCATGGTGATGATTTTCTATATAAATATGGAAAAAATATTATGGTTTCACTGTAAGAGTTTCAATGGTATTTCAACATTTTTCTCAACCTTGAAAACATTTGGAAGAAAAAAATCAGGGTGACTGACAATGATATAACTTTTATAAAGAAATATTTTTAACTATCACCATGTAGAAAAAAATTTGCACAATTTATTAAACAAAAAAATTTCTATTAACATCACCATGATGGTTTATAGTTTTTTTAAATGATAAAATCACCTTCAAAAAATTACATGTTGCAATAGGTTATATTAAATGAAATTGTTTATGGGGATCCTTCTCATGTAATGAAATTTGAGAACAATAGTTGTGGAAGATGTCCCAAAATATGTTCCAATATTCATTTTGAAGATAAATTCTATATGTAATTATATCAGTATCCTATCCATTACTGATTAATTATTTTAATATTTATTTTTATTTGTCGCAATTTTTTAGTTAGAAATAGATTTTATGATTAATGAAATTTTTTTATATTACTAGTATATAACATTAATCCATTAAAAAGAATTTTAATTTTCATTCTCCATTATAGAGATTCAATTAATTAAATCCCTCACTTACATGGATGAAATCACTACAACATGTATTTCCAATATCAAAAAAATAATATATATGAACACATTATAAAATAATAAATTTATATAGATTTTACATGTGTAGAGGTTTTAATGATTAAAATTTAATACAATTAGCTTTTTTCAATTTCTTCCCACCACCTGGATGAATATATAAGATGATGGGAAATAAAATGGGAGATTTGATGAAGGAATATGGTATTTATTAGAAAATAATATAATATAAATCATTGAATAAATATTTTTCATGTAAAATTTACATATGATAATTTAGTATATGGATTTACTAACAATGTCTCTCTATTATATTTGGAGAATATGAGAAGTGATAATCCCAAAAAGTGCCACTCAATGGCTTGAACACAATTTATTTTTCCATGTTTTACATTTATATAATTATTATTCAAGAATAAAATAACTATTATGTTTTAGTATAAAATTTATAAAAATTTTATTTTGAAATATTACTCAAACTATAAACTAGAGTACATTTTTTTCATTGTTAATAATTCTTATGGAATCAATTTCTTATGGTTGTAATGAAATCAATATGGATTAATTAATATTTTTATTTTGGGTGATTGAATCAATCATATTGTTGGATAACAAACATATCAAGTAGTTGTTATGAAATTCATGTAGAATTTTTTGATTAATAATATTTAGTAGGTTAAAAATATTGAAATATATTTACGACCAATTGATTTAAATGGAATAAGTTCGTCTGCCCAAATTGATATAAATGGTTCACTAATTATTCTACAATAATTAGATATTATAATATTTTTATCCATAATACTATTTTTCAATTATAGTCATCTACTATTAGTTATATAAATTTAATTTTTTAGATTAATTTATTTTTTCTTCATTCTATTAAAAATATCCAATACGGTTATTATTTGAAAAAATTAATAAACAATATCACACGTTGTCATCTGTTCGTGCAACATCATTGAGAGAAACATCTGGGATAGTATCATTAAATATTGGGGGAACATCTCTTTTTTCCTAAAAATACTTATTGTCATGAGTGAATTAAAATGATATATATATTTAATTAAAATGTCAATATATACATTACCCTCAAATAGTTTAAAAAATCACTCCATCATTGATAATATATTTTTCAATTATTATTTTTTTATAAATCATTCCCAATTGGAATATTATTACATCAATTATATATTTTGAATAATTGGAAAAATTAATAACTTTTCATAACAAAATAATTAATAAAAATATAAATTTGTATTTTGGGTTAACCAATTTAATATTAAAATTATATTATAATTAAATTTTAATAATATTTTTCACAATATATATAAATAGGATGTTGATAATGATAATGATTATTATATATATAATATTAATACTCATGTTGATTTATCTTGTCATTAAATATGGGGATCCATTTTAATTGAGGATTTATAAAACCATAATGTGTCGATAGTATACCAAACATGAGAATGGATTATTTGGGAGACATTATGGGATATAGATTGATGATAACACCCATTTAATGCTATGTATTAATGGATTTATTCAAGTCGTAGTTTTATATGATAGAATGTGGGACATTTTTATAAAACCTCATTCAATACAAAATATGAATGTAATTAACAATGTAAATGTAAATAAAAAGGAGGGAAAAGGGTTTTATTTGTAATTTATTGTATAATTTCCATAAATTTGTGACATTATTTTTAAAATATAATATACCACTGCAAATCATTTAAACCTTATAATTTTTAATTCTACAAAATGGAAACTTAAAATATATCATATATGTTTTTTAAAAAAAATTAATTAACCATAATACATAATTATGAAATAAGGATTCAAATAAATATATCAATTTTATTAAATTATTTTTGTCAAATTGAGGAAA
The DNA here is from genome assembly GCA_963277665.1 of Viscum album. NCBI lineage: Eukaryota > Viridiplantae > Streptophyta > Magnoliopsida > Santalales > Viscaceae > Viscum > Viscum album. The sequence goes on from OY728140.1 coordinate 2,128,317,051, forward strand.
AATAATTTTAACAGAATATTACAAAACATATAAAAATAATTTAGAGAATTTTTTTAACATTTGTTGATTAATTCTTACTTATGGGTTATTAATAATCATTTCATTAATATTAATATATATATATATAATATTCAACTAAATTTCAAGATAAATATATTTTTAATATAATATTTACATAAATACTTTCCATTTTTAGAAACTATGTCTTCAATAACAATTAATTTATTTTTTTTATAATTTTTCATTTATAACCAAAAATTATTTTCATTAATTTTCCATCATTCAATTATTTATAAATCCAAATATTTTGTATCACAATTTAATAAAAAATTTATTTTGGGGACCTTCTTCAGAAAAATATAGTATGAACCTGTAAGAAGATACTCTTTTTGGTTTTCTTTGACAGGGCAAAGACTTCATCCCCCATTGTGGATACTCATTTTTTACGGCATAACCCGGTGAACATGTGGAATATAGTATTTATTCCATGGAAATATCATGTGACTCTAAGGGATCAAACATCTTGGAGAAGATTTCCAATTTCTGGCATTTTCATGTCCTGTCCTTGGATTTAATAAGTGCTACACATTGATTCATAGATAGGGTCCAATGATCGAGTCTAAAGATTCTGCGGTGAAGGTTGCTGTCACATTACTATGTAGGCTCCTGATGCATTGGGATGAAAAGGTCATTGTAGCGCTTGGAGGCGGCGATGAGATGTTTTGTCTTCTTTTGGTTTGTTTTAGCATTAATGTGACTGTTTTTAGTGATGATTTATTATGTTTCATGCATTTTTTAGTGCGGTTTAGATGGGTTTTGGTTAAGGTGATGGATTTGTATTTGTGTTTTTCTGTTGATCTCTCCATCTTTGTGGTGGTGTCTTCTTCCAGTGATAATGGTGAATTCTGTTAGGGGATTTTTTTGTGATTCTGACTGTAGTGAAAATCTTGCATGATGGATTTGTTATTTTCCTTGTTTCTCTGGGTTTCTAGTGTAGATTTTTGTTGAGTTTGAGAGGTTATGTTGGAGGACCTATAATCTACGAACTGGTTTTGTGAAGGTTTTCATGTGTTTTTTTGTTTGTTCATGGATTTTTCATTGTGAAATTGTTTACAGTGTGGCCATGTGGTTTGCGTTTAAGAGAATCGGCAACTAGTTCAACTATAAGGGGGCTCTCTAAATGGGGTTCAGAGCATAGGTTTTCATTTGGAATAGCTCATTGGATTCAGGCATTTGAGAGGATATCATTTTCAGGCTCATGTAATCATGAATGGGATAGATTCTTGAGTAGTGATGTGTATGTGGAAGCAGGTCTTCATGGTTATGATGATGGGTAGGTTCCTTACATGGTTATTTTGAATGAGTATTTTTTATGAAGTAATTTTTGTGGCTTGGTTGTTGTTTATGTTATGATTTAATGTTGGTTTCCTCCTCATCCCTTAACAGGGGAAATTTAATAAAAAAAATATTTTTAGTAAAAAAATTCAATAATAGAATATTTAACTACAGAATAAAATATATAGAAAAAATGTCAGAATAGAAAAAAATATATCTTTACTATATTAATTATTAGATAAATAACCAAATCATTATATTATATTAACATATACATACCATTGTAAAAAATTAAAAAAATAATTATTTCATATGGTAATATTTTAATCTTTTTTAAAACACCTAGATAATTTGAAACATTTCCTAGATTATGATTAAGAAAGAAGTTTATTACATTTTTATTCAAATATTTTAAAATGAAATATAATATATACAATAATAGGAAAATTATTATTGCTGTTATAATAACATTGTTCCCCTAAACCACTCCTTCAATATTCTCTCTATGAGATGAGTGGTTATCAAATCTGAAGTACTTTTATCCATGGAGTTAGATAACCTAGTGTGGGTTGTTGAATCCTTACAAAAAATACATTTATAGGGCCATTAGATTCAATTAATTAAATATTGAAACACAATATTATTAAAATCAAATGGCAATGAACTATGATAAAATGGATGGTATGTAAATTATTTAATATTGGTTTAACAATAATTTTCATCCATGCCTTACAAGAGATTGATTTTTATATTAATATAATAATGAATTCAAATAAATTCCATTTGAATAATATTTATGTTAAAAAGGTTATTTTCTAAACTAAATACAATCTAAAAAACATATTAATCAATGACATGATAAAAATAGAAAATTTTGACACAAAACTAGTATCTAAAGTGTAGTTCTAATAATGTATTTCTATCAAATATAAAATAAGAAAAAAATGTTGGACCAGAAGTCTAACATAACTATAATATTCTTCATAAGTACTGATGAAATTACAACGATGTTAATTTTTAAAAACATGCAAGAATAAGATAGTTATTAAAACATAATCACTCTCTAATCCAAATAAATTTATTAGATAAATAGATTAATAATTAAACATTAAATAATTAATATTATATTAATGATGATCTAAAAATATATCCAATGATATAGAATTTATAAAAATTATATTTGTTTTAAAAAATAATAATAAATACACCATATAAAAACATAACATCCCATGGAAATATTATTTGTTAATAAATTTATTAAAATTCATTAAGAAATGTATTTTATGGATTTTAATTATATATTTTGTCTATAAAAAACATGGATGAAATATCAAAATATATCCAAATTTCAAAATAATGGGATGAATTATTTAATATAGGGTTTGTGTGTGAGTGGATTAAACAAAAATAATGTTTCAAAATGTATGTGTTAGTCCAAAAATTTGGTTACCATAATAAATGTTTGATTCTCAAACATAGTGTTCATCAATAAAGAGATATTTTTAATCGTGATGTTCACATCAAAAGTAATGATTGATAAGTAACATTACGTTTCAAAATATATGTTCCTAAACATATAATTTTTAATAAACATAAGGATATCGATTTTCAATCAATATTAACTTAAAATGACCTAAATACATAGAAGAATAAAACATCATTCAAAATTTGAGTAATGACCTTCATGTTTCTATTAAACGATACTAAATACTATAAAAAATATAATCATGAAACACAGATAATGAATTAGAATTAGTAAACAATTGAAATTTTAGGGGATCATTAAAATAAATTATATAGTAATTAAATTATTGAATTAAAATACATATTTACAAAAATATACATCATTTTATGAAGATATAACTTATATAAATTTTATCACAAAAAGTCTTATAGGTTTTAGTTACTAATTATTCAAATATAGAACTACTATAATGAAAATGAATAATTTTTTCCTATATCCTATTTTATAACCTTCTCTTGAAATAAAATATAATTTATAGAAATGCAGTGAAACAAATTAAATTTAGAAAAATCAATAAGTTAATGTAATATAATTCAAATAAAATACCATCCTAAACTGTGTAGATAAAGAAATGTAACATAAGTAAAAAATATATATTGATAATGGAAAATAAAAAAAATAAAAATGTTTTGTAAATCAAACCTTATTTTTTTAATGATTTAATCAATCATAATCATGTTATGGTATAGTGTGATAGTATGGATTAGTTTTAGGATTGTGAGAGAAGGAATATTTTTCATTAAGTAAACTGTGATAGTCTATTACATAGATATAATTTCCACCATATTCTCTTATAAGTTATGTTTTAATGAGTCTTCCCATTCCTTCATTTGATTCCTTTTATACTGAAATATCATTATCATTAAAAAATATATACTTTTAGATATTTTGGAATATCTTAAATAGAATAAATATACATTACCATCATACCTCATAACTAGATTTCTAACACACTAACTCCTAGCTTCAAGGGAGTCATCCTATTAACTAAGAAATTATAATTTTACATTAATATATGTGCGGGATATTTATAAAAATGCAATCATTCAATTCCCTCGTCCACAATTTAAAAATCGACATACAATATGTCAATTGTCCTCAATAATTCTAAATATTTTTTACTCTTAAAGTAGAAACTCTTTTTTATTGGGAACATGAATCATTAAAATTTTCATAAAAAACATACGATGAATTTTTTCAAATAATTTAAATATGGTTTTAATGTTATTGATTTTGAAATCAAGATATACTATTTAGAAATAAAATTTCATAAATAATAAATATTTTTTAATATTATATATTCTCAATGAATCATTAACACTAATTATGAAGGTTATCAAACAATGTTAATGATGTAAATGAAATTATTATTTCATTAAATAACTTCTATCAATTCTTATGTTATATATGAAAAATAAAAACATCATCACTTATGTTTATAATATTGGAAAAAATTAATCCCATAAAACATTGAACATGGTATTCAATTCACTAATCCCACTTAGATTAAACATGTTCTTCATAATCACTAATAGATTATAATTCCTATTTTGATAATTGGTGAGATTTATCATTTATATCCTAAATAAAATTGGTATTTAATCGATAAATAATTTTTATAGAACCAAATCCTTATTCATAAAGTACTCACCATTAAATAATAAAAAAAATTAGCAAATTGATCCCATATCAAATGTGTTGTGGTGGGTATAAGGATAATTAAATATTCAATAGAAAAGATCTTCCTCAAAACAAATGTCATTAGTTCCTTGAGACCGATGAAAGATTCTTCTAAATAAAATTTCTCCATATTTTGAATATTCTCTTCATTTTATTCTACATCTAAATTATATAACACAATAGCATCACTCACAAATTCATTATAAAAAAATAGTTGATCAACTTCACTAATCAACACATTATTATATTCAATAGTTGTATAGTGTTCTATTATTTTATGCATTTTAATAAGTACATCACCACTATAAGTTTTAGTATAATGTGCTAAAAATTTTGTGAATCCAATAAATGATCCTAAACCAATATAGGATGTTATCATCCAATATTTTCTATTATTTGTTCTTTATGTAATTTTTATTCAACCAAAAGATGATTCCTCTAATACACTATTATAATGAGGCATGGTATAATCGCTTTCAATATTAGATTAATCAATTTAATCATCACAACATTTCGAAGATCTAATTTAATTCACACTCTTTTTACCACTATTAATTACCACATGCAATTTAACCATCTAAAAAATGAATATGAATCATCATTTATCTTTTTTCAGACCATAAAAATAATAGTTTTATAGTTTTCCATATAAAAAAAATATTTTGATGAAATTTCATCGATATCTACATGTAAATAATTAGTATTATCTTTTAAATACAGTGATTCACCAACCAAACAATGGGATAGAATGAAAATAGCACATAATTATAGAAATAATTATTTAGTTATTCTAACATTTTAATAATAATATGGGTCTTGGTGTCACTAATCTCATGAAATAATATCTATATATCAAAAGGTTAATTTTATATAATCCAAAAACCATCATTGAAAATACAGTCTGATAACAGTTTTAAATTCATTATGAGAATCATTAATATTCATCACAATAATCTTACTATTCTGATTGAAAATAAATAGTAAATACATGATATAACCATATTTTTGGTGTTTGGAACACAATATATCCAAAAAAAGTAACAAACCTATCATGATAGATTATAGATATATAATCCATCATCAATAATTAAATTTAAAATTCTCTATATTTCACCATTTATGAGACAAAGTTTTCACTATAACAAAATATAATAATAAATTTTTCATTAAATAATTATAAATCTCAATCTAACAAATTATAACAAATAACAATGTTTGACATGTTTTCTTATAAAGAAAATATCAACTCATTCATCAATATCTAATTAGTTTGAAATATAAATTCATAACCCCAGACTATTTCTTATGACACATTTCAGTCTAAACATAGTGTTTTTTTCTCCATTGTGTTGGTTATAGATTCTGTTTCTATTGTCTTAAAAATTTACAAAATTATAATAAATAGTAAATGTGTTATGAATATAAGGATCAAAATATATTATTAGAATGATCAGTCAAATGGGTGCATATTTGAATATGGTATAATGTTTATATATAGGATAAACTCTAATATTTCAAGAAAAGTATTTGATTCCTGATAAAAACATCATGTGAAAACATTCCAGATTATTTTAATTAAAAAAACATCATAAAATATTTTTCCCAATTTTTATATCTACTAAGTAAATACAAAAACAAACAAAAACAAAAAATATATAAAACATAGAAAACCAAAACATTAGATTAAAATATATTATTAAAAAATATATTGTGTAATGAACTGAGCCACGTTTCAATTGAATATAGAACCTGAATCGATCCTCCACACACCCCAATGGTATTCATGATCCCCACGGGCTAGTAAAAAGTACCTAGGCATCAAAAAATACAGCTGGAGGAATGATTTTTAAATACCAAAAATAACACATGAAATATATACATACTTTGTACAAAAGAAACATCAAAAGAATAATAAAATATAAATAAGAGATAACAGTAAAAAACAGAAGGAATGAGTAACTGAAAACATAGTCAAAGCACCAAGAACATGTCTAACTACGAGGACCAAAACCAAATAGAAATTACATTAGATGGTGTGAACAAACTCCCAACATCTCACCACAAGTTACCCAAAACAATCTAACACAAACCTTGTCACCTATCTACAGTTCCTTTCCTTTACCTACATTGGAATTCATACAATGCTATACCACCCATTGATGAGGTATGCATGGTATGGGCTCAAAAGATATGTAAGATCCCACCCAGGTGTTCCATTCCAACTATATTTATAACAATTCATGTTTCCTTATTATAAATATAACATGGAATGATATGTAGTAAATATTTTTTTATAGAAATCAAGATAAACACATCAATTTTCACAGTTCTAATTGAAAAATGTGTAACATGAATATCATGGATAACTTAGAAAGATGGGTAGTAAAAAATAGAAATAGAAACATAGGCATCAGTACCATGTATCACTCTAGGTTATACTAGTAGATTAAATTTTCCATAATAAGTCATGTTTACAATCCAGTATCTAGAACATTTTCATATAATTAGAGGAATACCCCAAGTGTAAACCCCAACAATGTCAATATCTATCTTCTAGTAAAAATTTACTCCGAAAAATAGTAAATACCAATGATAAAACCTTCTTTTAATAATAATAATGTAGAAAATGGCCTGAAGCTATACCTTACACCTAATAACCCATGGTAACCTATGCACTCATTTTCACAAATCAATTTCAATGTTTCAAAAGTACACATTTCCTTTTCATTTAATAAAAAAACTATGAAAACCATTTATCATAAAAAATAATTCCCAACACACTCAAATATGTTTCAAATTTGATAAATTAATTTATATATCTGATCCACATATCAATATTGACTTAATGGGAAAATAAAATGTCTTACAGGGAAGATAAAACCACATACCTCAAGAAATAAAGCATGTTGCGCTATGAAAAATAATGGAATGGCCATTAGAATGAGATTGCACAAAGAATCACAGCATAACACAAGATATATAACTATATTAGATTGAATGATTATTATTACGTGACTCAAGAGAACTACAACAATAAAAATAAATGAATTACAGAGAGATTACTCAATCGGAGGGACACACCATAATCACAATAAAGATCAAATTCCAAATATAAACTCTTATTAAATTCATGAGTTCCATGCTATTTAATTATACAGAAAAATATATTGTCTCAGATTAGAAATTGATTATTTAAAACATACAAAATGTGAAACTAACATTCATGATGTGTATCCATTCATAGTGTGACCCCTTTCCAAACATGAACCAGAAAACCATTACACATCATGTAACCCAGTTTCATGACATGAAATCCTCCTTTATCAAGGAGAACAAGCTTGATAAATTTAAAATTACAAAAAATTTCTTACATCACCATTATAGGTATCCTCTAAATTTCATATCATTCCTCAAAATATGACAAGAAAAATAAGAACCGTGATGAGGTCATGGAATCACATAGTAGATCTGTAACAGTATGTTACATACTCCCCAACATAAATACATTATGTCCTTGGTAATTCATGTGAAAGATGTAATCCCTAGAAAAAGTATAGGCCACTACTCCCTTATCCACAATTAATGTTCCAAATTTTCAGGATAATATAATCCTTATTTCAAATAAAACACTATCCAATAAAATAAACTTCCCATGAAAGCATTCACTTGGGAGTCAACAATCTCAACTGGTTTCGCCAAAGAAAGAACATCTGGAACTAAAAAAATTTCCTACCAACTCATAATGTGAGTGTGGTCAGGATGGAATATCCTATCCAGATACATGTGGAAAACATCAAGAATACCAATCTACTAAACCGAACATGCTAATAGATAAGAACCTATGTCGATGGAGACCCTACCAAGGAGAAACATTCAAGAAAACCCAATCACAAACAGAAAAATCTAGGGGCTAATGTCTCCGATAAATATAATATTGTTGTCAAATCAATGTTATATCAAGACATTTATGTAAATATTATATCATGATAGTCATTTCATAAACAAAACTTCACCCAACTAGAGATATATATTTCATATTAGCCCAAAAAATATGTGAGAAATATTAGTTAACATACATTGCCTCAAAAGCATCTATTCTGATTCACTGATGATAAATAAATTTATAAATAAATTAAACTCGTCCAAGATGGATATCCCATGATCCAAAAAAATCTAAGACATAGGCATGAAGAATAACATCTAGGATCTGTATCACACTCTCCATCTGACCATCTATCTCTGGATGGTAGGTTTTGATCAACATGACCTGAGTTACCATTTCCTTTTGAAGCCTCCTCCAGAACGTCAAGGTAAAACTAGGATTCCAATATGAAACAACGATATAATGAATCACATGTATCCTCAAAATAACATTCATATAAATATTACCATGATATTCAACATTAGTGGTGTCTTTTATCAGAATGCAATGAGAAGAAATTGTCAACTGATAAAAAATCACCCAGATAACATTCCTCCCATGAGAATTCTGTTATAATAAAAAAAAATACATATAAACCTCATCAAATTTTCAAATCATCATCGTAATAGGATAAATTAAACCAGAAAGTTTCAGGTAATCTGCCTTTATCCATTGGCAGGGGTAATAGAAAGACAAAAACTATATGATGTCACATTTCTTACCCAGCCACCAAAAATATATCCTCATATCATAATGCATCATCGTAGTGACTAGATTAAAGGCCCATGAAGATCTATGAAAATCAAACAATACAAAAATTAATAAATATTATAGGATGAAAACTCGATTGCTAATGTGGAGCATACCATCCTAAAAAACACCATCAAGAAATAGTTTCCCCAACATAATGTCTTTATTTAGTCATCTAAAACACATAATCCTATGGTTGAAATTTCAAAATAAACACTAGTATATATGATGATAAATGAACACTAGTAAAATGCATCCCTGAAATATCCTCCTTAGAATCCAAGTGCATGTAATTGAAAATCCCCAAAAGGTTCCACTCCACCACTAATTTTATTACAACATGTGAAGGTACATTCCATATAAATGTGTCTACAATAACATTTCCATTACTCATCGTTTATATGATATAAAATTCATATATTTTATGGTATTCTACCCATTGTATCTATTAGAGACTCAAGTAATTCTGGGAAAAGATATATCTCAAAATTTTTATATCATAAAGGTTTATGATCCTCTCCCAAAAAATATAACGCCACCAAACTTTGAGTACATGATTGACTATAGAAACCTAAAAATCATGAGTGGTGAAAATTTTAAGATGTTGAAAATGTTTATGATACATTTAAGCAACCTACTGGTCATCCAACATAAGAACACCTTCAAAAACAGAAGTAGAACAATAAATAACAATGTATCCACTATAGGGCTCGGGTATGATCAGATTAGAATCTGATGCCTGAATTAATATCAGTTAATCAAATTATGAATGAAACTTTTCATCCCACATTAATTATACTAAATTCATGGTATTTTTAGTCAAAAGTGACACCAACAATGATAAATCCTTGATTTTTTCATATTACACAATACGAACATGGTAGCTCTATATATCAATGACATTCTATAGTTCCTTATAATATTAGACATCCTTCAACTTCTAGGAATCTACCGATGAGATTTGTTCAAAAATATTCTTTGTATATAATTTCAATTCATGTATCCATGAACTACACTTTGAAATATTTCTAGAAAAACAATGATTTCTTTGAATTTCTAAAACCAGACTATGATGGGGATCATGCTCATGTTCTAATTAAGATTAAACTAGAATACCATCAATGAACACTACCAAAACAATTTCAATATATTAATGAATTATTTGATACATTAATGAGATTATATCAATAAGAGAAATAGTTATACCAAAAGGAATTACAAGATATTCATTATGGCCCTACTAGCTCCTGAATGATGACATCGATAAATCTGTCTCCAAAAGTCTGAGTTGATGATAACCTGACCAAATATCAATGATTTATAACCACATTTCACATATTATCTAATCAATCAAATCATCCATATGATAAACATGATATTTTTTCTTAACTTTTACTCAGTTCAACTATTGATAGTTCATACACAACTAATGTGAACTATATTATTTCTTGTAAAAGATAACATATGATACCAATGGTGAAACACTAGGGAAAACCAAACAATTGTGTTATTCATATTTCAACTGAACCATATTATCTTCCAAATCTTCTACTACTATATGATAATAATGTATTATTATTTTCTATTTTCATGACACTTCGTTAATCACAAATTTTACCCCTCTCTAGAAGAAGACAAGCGAATTAATCAGTGAAAACATTAAGAAAGTCAATGAAAAAAACTTAAATATCAATAATAAGAGATATTTCATTGGTATTATACACAAAAACATACATAAAACACTAGACCATGAGGTTGGAATGTCCTACATGACAAGAACATGGGTTCTACACCCCTAGAAATACAGACAATATCTCATTAGTATTGAGAAACAAAACATCAAAATGGTGAAAATAATCCTCATCGCATTGATAAACAATCCAATCCATATTGATAATAATGGGAATCAATTTAGGATCATCAATGAGAAAATTCTAGACCAACATCGTGTCAACAATCATTGACAAACATGATGGACATTGAAACCCCTTCCCTTTCCTATTACTATGTGGTGTCCCTAACTCGTTTGTAAAGAAAACATGTTTTTTGTATGTTTAAAAATTTCAAAAAAAAACATTATGATATGGAGGAGTGGGAGGAACATGTATCGAATATTGAAATTATTACTTAATATGCAATAAGTATAGTACATGTCAATCAGGTCGGACCTACTTCAAATTTTTCTAGGAACTCATCTACTGGGTGAAAATGATTCACTTCTGAGGGCTTTGGATGGATCAATGATGAATTGGAAGCATTTGACTATTCCATAGTATCCTTTGGTGTAGATTAACCCTGTCTATATCAAGGCATAGTCATATTTTAATATTAGAGATGTATGTTAGAAATGCGTCCATGACTATTAGACATCTTGAAAGGCATAAGACACTAATTGTTTCCCCATACCACATCGATCAATGGTTAGAGGAATATGTCTAGCAGCATAGAATTGTTCAGAGGAGGTTATATTCTATGTCCAACTTCCACAACTTTTAAAATGATCCTAACATTTCTACTTCTTCCAATGTACAACACTACATTATGCACTAGATAGAAGAGAAGGGTTGAAAAAAACCATTCATTCCATATTCATATCTACCATCATAGCTATCAGTACCATATCTGCAAAGCTATAATGTACCAACGTGAACACTTACAATCTGATATTGGTCAAAAAACCCTAAAGGAACTTCTGAACCTTTAGCTTTTCATTCCTCCCCACATCCATAAAAAAACAGAGAATCTCTAAAAATCAGTTGGTGTATACTGAAACCAATCATTATCCCTATTGTAAGGATAAGAACTCCAGAGGATTTTCTAGAATCATGTAATATAGAAAGAACTACTAGAAGAACCTAGTTTTGAAACTCTTCCAAAAAGAGTCCACATGGATGTCTATCTAGACCATTTAATATCACCATTCCTTCCTAGAACCCTCAAACAAGAACGCTTAAAAAGGCATCTCAAAATTTTTAGTGGTCTCTAGGAAATTGAATATTTGATCAATTCTATAAATCTAGTCCTCTTCATCTTGTGGATCAGTCATTCCATTAATGGATGATTACTTCTCATGCGAGAACTACAGCAATTGATCTCTCTCAACTCTAGCTCAGGGACATTTCCAAACATCGATGTTATCAAATCATGTTATATCATTATCAACAACACTGACATCTTGTACGATAGTACAAATGAGATTCTAATTTATTGGTGGATTCTCTTGTCAAAAATTAGCTATACATTCCCGAAGAACATGTTGATGAAGTCTCAGAAGCTAACTGCTACATAATGGAATACATGAATGATCAGAAAAAAAGAACAATTATTTGTACAAACCAAAGAACCCTTAGGAATAAACTAATATTTAAAACCAAACCCAACACTAGAGAAATGTATCTTATCCTCCCATAGATACTCGAGTCTCATTAAGGCACGTACAAGATTATCACTCTTCATAAAAATACTTATCCAGTCCAACAATCCTATATCCAATATAAAAGACCTCCCAATACAAGGACTCTTGAGGAAAAACTACCTACCGCTGATAACATTTTGTAAATAACTGACCCACTTTACTCATTAATATGGCACCCAATCCAATCTCCCACACACCCAAAGGGAATTCCTTTTCCCCACGGGATAACAACAAGCACCTGAGCATCAAACAACACAACATAGGGAATGATTTATCCCAACCTGAACAAACACATGGAATATATAAATACACAGAAATAAAGAGACAATGGAAGACTAAATAAATATATATTCAATTATAGTTAATAAATGGTTGAAATGGAAAACAAAAAAGTAGTAAAATATCCAAAAAATGTCCATCTACATTGACCAAAATGACACAACTACTCCCTGTTATGGCACAAATGAAATACCACCTTCTCACCACAAGCTACCCAAAAACCACTGACACAAACCTCACTGACTCACTATAATGCCTTTCCATTCCCTAAATTTGAAGATATACAAAGTTTTAAGAACAACCAAAGAGGTGTGTAGGGTGTGAGATATCAAAATCAGTAAGATCCCACCCAACTTTTCAATTTCAAGTATATTTATAACAAATATTATATGATTTTTTTAAATATGACACATCATGATATAATGTAAAGATGTTTTATAGAAAACATTTTAAATTTTTAAATTTTTCAATGATACAAAATAAAATCATGAACAACATTCGTATAATTGAATACTCAGAAATCATTGTAGTATAAAACAGTTTCCAAAAGATAGGCATTTGTCCCAATGATCACTACGGTTCAAACTAGAAAGCAAATCATTTTAGAATAAATCAGGTTCAAAATCTAGTTCATTGAACATAGTCCTATGAAAAACAGAAATACCCTATGTGAAAACACAACCCTTCACCCAATAATGTCAATATCTGTCCCCTAGAACACTATGACAATTATAAAATTGTAATTCCACACGATAAAAACTTTGAATTGTCACAAAAATATGGATAATGGCCTCAATCCAATCCATCCACCTAACAACCCATGGAAATCTATGTGATAATTTTTAGAAACCTATTTCAACATTTCAAAACTAAACATTTTCTTTTCATTAGTCAAAAACATGGGAACCCCCAATTATCTTCAAACCCCATTTTTTAACACACACAGAAAGTCATTCCAAATTTTTAAATCAATTTAGAAAGAATTTAAAAAAATAGCTTAGTATCATAGTCTTGAGACAGAACCACCAATATCCATGCTTGGTTAACACGCACCCACAACAGGATCCACCAAAAACGAAAACTAAATTATGAAAATGAAGGACCAATAATCCAACCCACATATTATGATTGATTAAATTGTAAAAAATAGTCATTGAAGAAGAGGAAACCACACACCTCATAAATGGAATCCCACCGCACCATGATCTATAACGGAATGGCCTTCAGAATGAGATCAAACAATGGATCTTGGAAGATAACAAGAGAGAACACAAATTTAGATCAATAGATTCAGATAACATGACCCATGGGCACTACCCTGATCAAATGATATAGATAAGGGGAAATATTACTCACTCGGATATATTAACATGGTTTGAAATAAATATAGAATGACATACAAATTAATGTAGAAGGAATATTGTCTTTAAAAATCATCATAGAAGACCATGACATTGAGGGAAAATAAATAGAGGTGGACGAGTGGGCACCAGAAACATGATTGGCACCCTAAAACATCCCTAAATGAATAATTACACAATGTTAAACTTCTATTAATATCATTAATTCCACAATATATACGTATAATAAGAAACATGTGGGATTAGATTAAAACAATTATTTATAACATAATCTATGTGAAATTGATATTAACAATGTGTAACTTTTCATGGTGTGATTTCTTTCATGTATTCCTCTTAAAAACCATTACACAACATGTATCCCTGTCAAATGTCACTGAATAATCCTTCACCCTACATAAAAACCTAGTTAATGTTGAATTTCCAACAAATGTCAAACATCTCCATTATAGGCATCCTCCCAATTCCTTCTCAGTTCTCTAAGATAATGGAAAAAAGCAGAAACATGAAGCCAAAAAGGATGTACCTGATATATCAGCTACATGACGTTATATGTTGAATAATTAAAATATTAACTAGAAATTTAGTAAAAAACTAAATATATAAAAATCAAATCAAATATTTTTTTAGAAGGTGGTTTAGTGAGAAAATCAGTATGTTGATACTCATCACTACAAATTATAATGATATATCTCCTTTTCAGACACCACCACAAAGAAAGTAATTCCATATTTGAATATTCATAGAGATAGATTAGATCAAATGTTGTTTAGAATGATACATATCACTTCTATTGAAACATAATATTGGAATATGATCCAAACCATGTCCAATGTATAATATTGTCTGTTTTATAAAATAAATTTTACGATAATAACTTCAAACTAATATTTATTATGCTTATCACATTTAAAGGGAAACATAATGCTTATTCCTACCTAAATGATATACTGGTAACCTTCCTAAAATGGTGGTTATACCGAAGGATATTTATTTTTTATCCATTTACACATAAAAAAATATTTAGAAAATTAAATTAAATAATTTTTTTTAATATATTGTAGATACAATAAAAGTTCCCTTAAAATAAAAATAAAATACATTTTCCCATAGTTAGATGTGATTATTTATGATATTTTTGAAATCCCACACAATCTATAGGAAAAAAAAAGATTTATGATCTAATTGAATTAATATATAGATGACTGCTTTTTTAATCATAGTTAAAATATTTTTCAACTAAAAATACTACTTCTTCCAAATCAATTTTTACATTAGTTCACATGGGAGTTGTATTTGACGTACTAGTTTCATGTCTATATATATTATATACATAAATTATATATTTACATTATAAAAACACATTTATAAAATGATTATGATAAATTTGGAATCATGAAATTAATGTAAACTCTCCCGATAGAATAATTTGAAATTATTTCATATTTTTTCAATACTCATTAAAATAGTTTGACAAATTGAACAGAAAAGAACCTCCCAACTATAAATAAGAACTAATAATATATCAAAAAAGGATTTAAAAAAATGATGATAACTTAATAAAAGATAAATGAAATATTAAATATAAAATTACAAAATCTGTAAAACTGTCTTATTCTTGTTTTATTATGTCCATTAAAAAATTAGTATGTTTAAAGGGAATATTTGGTAGCTTTTAGATAGAAACATATATGGTTTTCAAAATAATCTACCACAATAAAATAAAAATATAATAAATATTATTTTACATCCACCTTGTATAATTTAAAATTTATATTTCAACCATATGAAAAATGAATAATAATTATATGAACCCTAAAACCCTTTGTAAATGATTACTTGTAATAAATTCAATTTTGTTGTAATAAAAATTAGAAACTATATTATCCTTATTCATTGAAATTATTCCCTATTATTTATTATTGTTCATAGTGTCCCATTTAGTTCTTATCATTATATAGGTCAAGGGACTATTCACAAATAAATAAAGGTTATATATGTTAATCTTATTTATATTTTTCTACATACTTAACACAAAAAAATTATCATAAAATGATTACTATGTAGTATTATTTCCAAAATATAATACAATGGAAGTAATCTCAATATGGTTTTCAATATGTCTTCCATTCATCAATCCTCCATAGAGGTCTCCTAAAATAGTCTCTTGATGGTGGTCCTTTAGGGTTTTAGAAAATAATGGTATGACATATTTAGGTTCCTCAATTTCATGTTCAGTATAACTAGAATTACTCTCATAATATTTTAATTTAAATTAATAATTATTATCAGAAATCCTATGCCAAAAAGTATTTAGTGAATTAGTTACTTATCTTTTTTAAATATTGTATAATCAAATGGATGACAATAATCCAAAATAAATTGAACAGGTTATTCAATTATATTAGAATTATTTTAATACCTTATAAGATTTTGAAGATGTATAATAACTATTATATATTCCTTCATCATCAATTTTATCAAACATAACAATGTTATCTAAATAATTCGTGATATATTCCATGAATCCAAAAAATTACGGTATCTAACCTTAGGATTTATATTATTTTATAGCTCATAAATTATATTTATAAGTAATGATATTAATAAAACAATATATATGATATTTAAATATTTATTAATGTATTTTTTCCTAAAAAAATTGAATGTAAAATATATTCATTAAAAAATATATTTCAATTTCATTAATTTTAAAATATATTATGTCTCAAATTTATTTTTTTAGTTGTTCATAGATCCTAAAAATATACCTAATAATGTGTTAAATGAATTTATTTCATAATTCTATATATCTATACAATTATAACATCCCAATTAATTTATTTTTTTTCAATTTGAAGACTCATTAATGATAAATATTAATACGTCACTATTAAATTTTAAAAATTAAACCCATGTATGTCATAAAAATTTTACAACTAAAATATAGTCAATTAATATAAAATTAAATATTAATACACTATATTTTACAGAATAATATGATATGGTATGTTATGATGTTTTAGAATTAGAATACATATTAATTTATTAGAAATAGAAATTTTGTTTATTACATATTTTTGTAGTGTCATAATGTTTATTCCCAACAATAGTATGACTAGATTGATCTTGATCTAACTTCATATTTGAAAACATATAAGGGGAAAAATATTACATCAACCCATTATCCTATAAAATATCCTAGATTCAGATATTTAAATAATTTTATAGTTAATTTCTTATTCAAAAAAATAAATAAGTTCCAATGTATATATGTTTATCAGTTATAGTTCATCAAAATATATAAATTTTTTCATTATAAAATGACCAAGAAATGATTGAAAAATAAATATAAAATCCATCATCAAGGACTCTGGAGTTACTTATTAAGTTATGATTTAGAAATTAAATGTATAGTAGATTATTGATAAATATTGATTTCAGATATCAAACATATAAAGCACAACTGATCATGCCTTTTACATTATCAAAAAAGTTAACCAAGCCACCAAATATATTTTATTGGTCATAGAAATTTGAAACTCCTACACTCCGGTCCTTGAAAATAAACTACACAAAAAACATATTTTATACCATTCCATATGTATCTTCTATTAAAAAATTATAAAAATTAATTTTCTTGTATATTAATATTTTTTGGACTATTAGTTTCATTTTACAATGATTTTAATAACCACATATGTTTATCATTTTATGAATCAACATTAGATATTTATTTATTAAATATTAGAAATTTAAAAACATCTAATAATATTATATTTTATGAAAAAATTATTTATATAGAATACAATATTTCTAATTTAATTAAATTTAATTATAAAATTGTTGTTTTTATTAGAACTAGGAGAAGAAAAATTATATACAATTTGGATTTCCCATCAATTATATCAATATAATATCTTTATATTATATTAATATTCATCCAATAAATCATATCTAATGAATATCCACAAATTAAAAATGTTGTATAAATTATTTTAATATATTTTACCTCTATCATGAACTCCATAAATTTATTTTCATGTACATTGTATCATGAATCTAATTTCATTAATTTTTGTTTTAATTCAATATGTTTTATTATGATGAAATATTTTTCACTAAATCCAGCATTATGTAAATTATTTAAGGAATTGTTCATTTTCATTGCATAATTATATTTATATTAAATTTTCAAATAGTATCAAAATAATTTACCTTGTCAATAGTTTTCATAATTCGAATATGAAAAATAATAAGATCATACCAAATCTTATTTATCTATAAATAACATGTTTTCATTCTAATTACATATATATTAATCAAAATTATAACATGATGTGGTTGAGTAAAATTTGCAGACTCTCTATGTAACATTCATATATTTTATTCCTTTTCATTCATAATAAGGAATCATCATGATCTTCTCAATTTTATATACTTTTTTATCTCCTTAAACTATGGGAAATTGTCTCTAATATGCCCCATTTTCATTCCTTTATAACATCTGACATTGTTTATGTCACATCTATTATTTATTGAATCATTTAGATACATCATGAATCTTTTCATTATTTAATATAACATATTAAATATTCATTATATTTTATCTGTTTCATATTAATTTTTTTTACAAAAGGTATCATTTTATTTTATAACATAATCCTTAATCATATTTTCAGTTTTTTGGATAGAGAAAATTAACGTAATAATTGTCAATTGGTATCATTTATTGATCCTCAATTTTATCTTATATTTCATAATAAAAATTCATTAGTGTAATAATAAATTGTAACATGGTTATATTATTTATATGCATTCATTTTCTAATTACATCTAACAATCAATTCCAATTAGATGGTAAA
The DNA here is from genome assembly GCA_963277665.1 of Viscum album. NCBI lineage: Eukaryota > Viridiplantae > Streptophyta > Magnoliopsida > Santalales > Viscaceae > Viscum > Viscum album. Next base: position 2,128,336,183 of record OY728140.1, read on the forward strand.
ACCTTATGAAATGTTAATTATGGAACTAGATCTGGTGTTTGATTTCCTTGAAAAAAAAAACTACTTTCTATTTCAATAAGTGGTCAATTAATTTTATTATATAATTTTCCCTCACACATTATGATTGTATCTAATTTTAATTAAGAACGTCAATTCTTGAACTATCTAATATTATTTGTTCCTACATAGATATTTTTTACAAATCCCAAATATTGCAAACACTAAGAGAAATGTCTTAATTCATTATATCCATGTCCAGAAATGATTTCATTATTTTATAATGAAATTTGATCCCACCCAATTATTTTCTTGTATTCAATTTTTTTTACCTTCTATGGGGATTTTATTAGTCTTAAAAAATTATATAATTATTGAAACTAAAATTCTTAAAATAGATGACCATATGGTATTTCCAGCATACATAATATTCTCTATTAATGTATAAACACATTAATATTTATATATAACCTATTATCTCATAAAATAACATAAAATCTCTACATATACAATTATTGTAATCAAATTAGATCTTAATATTAAATAGAATTCATCTGATACCAAATATTGGTCACATTAAAAATGACGGTACAAGATGTGGTGAATTGTGTACATTTAAAAAACTCATGGATAATTTAATATTAATCTTCCATTATAATTTGAAATGGGATATATTATTAACTTTATTTTATTGATTATGATGTGGAATAATATATAATTGTATATAGTTTTTTATAATGATCTTAAGAATATCGTCAACCACTATAATCCACCAATGGTCTCCCATTTTACATTTATATTTTCACTAAAAATGTAATATTATTTTTGGACCTCGAGTACTAAATATAGATAGTTTATATATTATAAAAATAAATTTATTGGGACTTCATTATTATCTTTAAGGAACCTTGATAATCAAAACATAATATGAGATGATGTAACTCCAATATAAAATAGATTGGTTATAATTTTTTTTAATACATGATTATCCCACTATATCCTATATTTATGAAAGAATAAGTGATCAATTTAGGAATATTAGGAATAAATTATTGCATAGTCCAATTTTATGAAACTCATTGTTCCAATATACAATTAATATATGGAAAAGTTGAAAAATAGTCGTCTCTGTTGAAGTTAGAAACAAATAGTAGTATTTTAAAACCTATATATCTCTAAAGGGAAGTTTTGATAAAGAGTGTCTAAAATAATGAATAAGACTAAAAATACAAAGAATCAACACATTCAAAATTATTAATATTTAGATAATTTCAAATTCAAATAATGTAATAATTCATATTCAAGAAATTTATAAAATTATTGATTTTCTAAAAACATTTGACTCTATGATCTTAATCTATAAATTTTATATAAGCATGAATAATTAATATGAAATATAATTTGATCGCAGTCAATTAGATCATGAAATATAACCTGGAATAATTTTATTCTAAAAAATAATATAATATTTGAAATAAGAAATAATCCATGAATTTAAATCCTAAACATAGAGATGAAATATGATTGATTTTATATTTTGTAATATAGGATTTTAAATGGTTATTGAAATAATGTAAATGTTATTTCTAATCTAGTCTGAACATTTTAGTAAACTCCAAAAATATCCAAAATTGAAAACTCATAATCTATTAATTTGACATTTGGTTTCCCTATGATGTGATAGTTGAAGTTGTATGTTCCATAACTGATGGTTAATTCTATAAGATTGATTTTCATTCCAAATAATATAAAATAAATTTTAGGTTTGTTCAGAATGATATACATCCCAATTAAAATATTCAATACAAACATAATATAAAAATTGATATGTTCTCAGTCAAAATCATGGTTTATAAACATAATTGTCACCCTATATATGAAATAATATAAGAATAAAACATAATAAAAAATAATAATAATGAACCTATTTATATAAAAAATAAATAAATAAATATATTTTAATAATTATAAAATAAAAATAAACATAAAAAACTACATTTCAATGGAAAAAATATTTCATATTATCATTATAATTATAGATAAATTAATTAATATTGTTTTAAAAATTATTATTCCAAAAAATGATAAAACCTAATGTTCTTCAAATAATAAATAAAAGTGAGATAATGACTGACATATATTACAAGTTTTGGGATGGTCTACATGAATCATGTGGTGCCTTCTATGATAATGAGCTTCTCCCATAGATTATAATGAAAAACTAAGCCAAATTATATATTCGATTGTGTATATTAAATGAAAAATAATTATTGATCTACCTCAACTCTGTGGTCCAAAATACAATCATCATAAAGATAAATTAAAAACAACATGGAATGGATTCACTAATAGATGATATATTTCATAATGTTATTATAAAATCATGTATTTACCATAAAAGGATATATTATCACAATTATTTCCTAGGATTATTATAATTTTGAATTATATATAATTTCAAATAATATATTTCCCCTCATTAATAATTCTTATATCTAATGATCTAATATTAAAAAATATTTAATGTTCATAATGATTATATATTCCCAATCGTCCTATAATGGTTACATTACCATTTTTCTTTTTAATATATATTGATAAATATTTTAAAAAATTATTAATATTTTTATATTTTCCTATCATTATATAATCATATATAGTAATTTATATTCATTATATAGTTATTTTCATCCGAACATTATTTCTGTGATATCATGATGGGAAATTTTTAAATTGGGAAGTTTATTTTACCATGGATTTTATTCCTAGTATAATTTTCATAATTATATATCATTTCACTACTTTGTAATGAAATAAAACTAATTTAATTTTATATTATAATAGATTATGTAATAAAAAAATAGGTGTTGTATTTCACTTTGAAAAAATTTCAAATGATGTGATTTTTTAAACGGAATTTTATAATAATTTTATTTTATATCATATCCAACCACAAATAAAAAAATAATACCACAAATTTATTATCCGTGTTAAAATTGATCACTTACTATTTTATTTTTATTGTATTATTCAGTTCAAAAATTTCATCATTAATTTTATTATATATCCACATGACATTTTTTAAGACAATAGACTCTATCATAGAAAATCATCTTTATGTGAAAAGCTCTTAACTAGTTGTTCCATTAAATAATGATCATGTTCTTATCAGATAACTGTTTACATTCGTAGATAGAATAAATATCATATATAAATTCCAAAAATTTATACGCGTAACATGTCATGAAACTATAAGTGGATATGTTGTTTTAATGGGTTCAAATATATGATCCAAAAAGTAGAAAAATGTTATAATAAAGATGATCTTTATTTTAATAAGAGTTTCCGTTGAAAATAATAACATGACCATCCTCTATGGTGATAGTACAAGAAATACTATTTTACAAACATTATTCTATAAAATTAAACTATGGTTTATCCTTTTTGGATTCTGGGAGACCATCGGGGATCTCGGGGTCCTCTATTGGGTATTGTTATACTCACCCCTGCATAGGCTTTTCCAACACCATGTTGTGTTATGTGCAGATGACGGTCAGCAGTGATCGAGGCTAAGGGTGATGGACGAGAGGCTGATCGGAGCTGGACTAGACGGGACATACCTCAAGGACGAGTTGTTCGAGTTCTGTACCTACCCTTCAGGTAGGATTCCCCGGTGGATGATCCATGAGCTGTTTTCCCATTTTACTTGTACTTGTACTTGTTGTTCAGATGGGTTTGTATAATGGACCATTTACATTCATCACTATATTTGTATTCAGTTTTACTTAGTGTTTTGCTTCTATTTGTGTACTCTTATTGTGTGTGATTTCTCTTTATAAAGGCAATTCCTTCCCACCTTAATGATGTATGCCTTTGGTGCTAGTCACCAGCCCCTGGCCAATGAAAGGCGGAATTGGGGTAGTCACGACTTGGGACCTGAGGACGGGTAGTGAAAAATTGGTATCAAAGGGAGTCGGTTCAACCACTGAACATAGGACTCTGATCTGTCTTACTATGAAGCAATAATGTTAAGAGTATTGAGTGTGGTTTTTAGTCCAAGGGGTCCAGTGTTGGGGCGGTGGCCGACATATCCATACACCCGGACCCTGACTTCTGATTTCTGACTCATTGAATGAAAACCCTGATTACGAGTGTGTTTTCAAGAGTCTTCTTGTGAACTCATTGAGTCATATCACTGGGTATAACTTATTGAATATGGATCATCTGTTTTTATCATGATTCCGCTGTGAATACAGGCAGTTAGGGTTTCTGAGAGAGTACAAGATGATGGCCCACCGAGCGACGAGGATCTAGTTTAGGGACCTATTTCTTTGTTGGCACCATCAGGTGGTGTACCAGTAGAACCACCACCCGTAGGGAAGTAGATACCCCCAGCCACATTGCAGGACGGTGCACACCGATTGAGAGAATTTTACAAGTTCAAGCGACAGAGGCCTCTGAGGTTTCAAGGCGAGAATGATTCCCAGGAAATAGAGGACTAGATGGAGGTGATTACTGGAGTTTTCCGCCTAGTTGATACACTAGTAGAGAAGATGTTGATATTATCTACTAATCATTTTTAGTGAATGAACAAGAGGATGGTCTGCATAGTGATAAGGTTTCAGTACTTGGACCGTTTTATGAGATGGTACCTTCAGGCAGTGTGCCAACTATATCACTGCCTGTTGGTTAGCAGACACTATTGGAAGTACCGATAGATGACACTTATAGGCTTAGTGCTTTACACTTATTTCAGCATCAGATAGCCCTCAGGTTTCTAGGCGAGCCCGACTAAATGGTGGTTGAGGTATGGCTTGAGGAGGTGGCTGAGAGTTTACTAGAGCTTTTACAGCTTCGACAGGTTGATGTGTCAGTAGCTAAGTATTCATTGTGGCATACCGATCATTCATGGTACTTGTTGAATATGATACGATCAGTGGTTTAGAGCTCGTAACTCTGAGCGAGATGTGTTTAAGGATATTTGAGCTAGCACTTTTTCCTCTATGAAATTCCTACTTATGTTATGGTGCTAGAGAGAACAATTGTGGTTGAATGTTATTTGGCTGAGCGGATACAACCAGTAAATGTTAGTAGTGGAAAATCATGAAACTGCTTCCAGTCTCAGAGACTTGAGCATGTAATAATGTTTTGGGAAGGGGAAGTGTTAACGAAAGATGAATATGGAGGGTAGTATATGTGGAAGGAGAGATAGAAGAGCATCATGAAGTGGTGTGAATTTTGATATGTTACAACCACCCCCTTATGTGGAACCCTCCAGGCTCAGGGAGATGGAGGTAAGGGGAAGAGAGTAGATGCATGCGGTCAAGGAGTGTGACCCAAGGGCCCTAGGAATGATTCTAGGTACGTTCTATATCTACTACTAGCTATCGTTTTAATAGACATAGATACCAATCATTTCTTCCTTCCATGAATCATGTCCAAGACATAGAGTGTCCAATTAAATAGTTGACTTGACCGTCACGTTTGGAGATACATTTTGGTGGAGACTCGATAATCAAACTTTCATTGATAGTGTGATCTGACCCTTGAGGCTAGAGTTTCGTTTTGAACCTCGTGGTGGCAGCGTCGATGACTTACGACATTAGTTTGGGTTTGGACTTGACATCCACATTTCACACTCAGATTGACTATATTAGGCAAAAAGGTTGTGTATTATCTACAAATTTGGGATGGGTTTTTGCTTGGTCGGAGGAAAGAAAAACTCAGGCAGCACAGGATGAAATCATGCATAAGAGGGTGCAGTTGATCACTCATGAGTCGGCTAGACATACCATTGTTTCAGACTTCTCTATAGTTGCAGCACCACTATCAGCTTTGGCAATGAAGGGGAAACCCTACGTGTGGTCAGAGAGATTCCAGGAGAGTTCTCAGGATTTGAGTCGGGGGTTGACTAGTTCACCCATCCTGGGGATACAGGAGGATGGATTTGGGTATGTAGTTTACGGCGACACATTAGGTACCGGACTCGGGTGTGTACTGAGGTAGGAGCAATCAATGATCGCGTATGGTACTCGACTGTTGATACAACATGAGAAAAACTATGCTACCCATGACCTGGACTTTGAAACAGTGGTCTTCGCCTTGAAAATGTGGCGGCACTATCTAATGGGAGAGAATTTTACAGTCTACTCTAACCACCAGAGTCTCAGGTACATATTCTCGCAGAAGGACCTGAACCTTAGACATCTCATATGGATCGAGTTCCTCGAGGATTTTGACATCAAGATAGTCTATACTCCTGGGACGGAGAATGTTGTAGCATATGCTCTCAGCAGAAGATCAAACATTCATCTTTTAGGAGAGGCAAATGATCAGTTGTTTGCGTTACAGATATACTTTGTGGATAGAGATGGATCATCCATTCTGTAGTCTCTCATAGTCACTCCTCACCTTCTCCAGTGAGTCATGGACGCACAGTGTGGGGACATTGACTATGAGACATGATGTGCTCAGATATCCATAGGGGAGGCACCTGATGGATTTTTTGATGATGGGGAGTACATCGTTATCTTAAGAGGACATACCATGATACTAGATTCCCTTCAGGAGGATGTGTTGAGGGATTTACACACATCTCCTTTAGCGGTACATCCTGGAGTGGTGAAGATGAACCCGAACCTTCGACGATAGAACTGGTATCCAGGTATGAAGAAGGTGGTAGCATAGTTTGTCTCACGATGCCTCAATTGTCAGCAAGTGAAGGTGGAGAACTAGGATCCAGTAGGCTTGGTTCTGCCCTTAGAGTTCCCAGAGTGGATGTGGGATGGAATATCCTTGGATTTTAGGACGACACTTCCATGTACATACAGAGGACAGAACACTATCTGGGTGATTGTCGACTGAGTCACCATGTCGGCCCACTTCCTATCGATCAGAGAGTAGGGCTCAGTAGAGATCTTGGGATGCCTCAACATACAAGAGATCATATGGTTTCATGGTTTCCCATTGACGATCATCTCTGATCGAGATGCTATTTTCACTTCCCAGCTATGGAAGGGGTTGAAAGAGGCTTTCAGAATGCATAATCGCTTGAGCGCTGCCTTCCATCATCAAAAAGATGGTCAGACTGAGAGGACCATTCAGAATCTCAAGGAAATGCTTCGTGCATGTGTCCTCGACTTCGTTCGAAGCTAGGAGGATAACTTACCCTTGTTGGAGTTTGCATATGACAATAGTTTCCACTCCACCATCGGGATGGAACCTTATGAGGAACTTTGCAACTAACCTTGACGATCACCTATGTGTTGGACTGAGCCAAGGGAGTCAGCACTTATAGGACCAGATATGGTGGAAGCTACGACGGAGAAGGTGCAGATCATCCAGGAGAGGATGAAGACTGCACAAAGTAGACATAAGTCCAATGCAGATAAGAGACGGAGACCACTGGAGTTAGAGGATGGAAACTACGTCTTTCTATTGGTATCACCTCGACAAGGTCTACATAGATTTGGCTGAGGCAGCAAGTTATCTCCGCGATTCATCGGACCATTTCAGTTTCTCAACAGGGTAGGAAAGGTGGCATACCACTTGGATCTTCCACCATAGTTGCACCGGGTGCACGACGTCTTCCACGTATCTCAGCTGAGGAGGTACGTGCACAACCCGTCCCACATCATCGACCATGGGGAGCTGGACATCGATAACGGGGTGACATTCAGGAAGGTTCCAATGGATTTTCTGGATCTCCAGGAGCAGGTCTTGCGTGGAAGTTTGATTCCTCTGTTTCACGTTCGATGATAGCATGAGAACCTCTAGGAGAGAACATGGGAGAGGGAGGCTCAGATACATGCTCAGTACCCCCATTTAATCCCTTAGTGCATGTTTTAGCTTACAGAGACGTAATTACCTGAGGTGAGGAGAATGTAAAATCCTATAAATTTTGTGTAATTGTTTTTAATATATGGGAATTTTACAAGTCCACAGTTTCTAACGGCGCTTGATTCTGAGGCCTGGTGTGCCCAGAATCAATTTTGAAGTTTTGTTCGGGTACATTCATTAAATGTATGTGTGTTATTTTATATCTTTTGAAGCGGTGCTCAGAATTGAAATCGGAGGGCACCGTTGAACTCACATTGCCGGTATTCGCTTAAGGAGACCTTACCGCAGTTGCATTTTATCGAGGATGGAAGTTAGTTTTTGGGTATTCTAAATAAAATGAAGTAAAAATATGTGTAAATACTTTTATTTGGTTGGTGGATAAAACCACCCAGTGGAGGTTAGCGGTGGGGCCCACCACACCCTAACCTCCCATTCGAGGATATAACTAGGTGGGACCCACTATCTTGAACCCCCTTAACCCCCCATTTAAACCCTTGAGCTACCCATTAATGGGGGAAACTCTTGAAACTTTCCACCTTCCCCCATAATGGTGCCAATTCACCCATTAATGAAGTGAGGTAGCTTATTTGAATTTAACTCTTCACCTCCTCTAATTTTGAATTTGAACCATCCCTTAGTATTATTTAAATGAATTTCCTCATTTAATTAAACACATCTTTGTGTTTTTGTGGGAATGAATTAAAAGTGGTCATCGTGTGTCATTTTGGGGGTTGGAATAATCCTTTAGAAAGCTTGAGAGAGAAGAGATTCGTCCTTCCACCAAAGAACCACCGAAGAACTCTATTCTTTCCATGGAGAACATAAAGAATGCTCTTCATCTATGATGAACATAAAGCACCACCTTCTTCCTTCTTCAATCAGAGAAAGGAAGGGAAGCACTGCCACCCATGAAGTACACCAAGGGCATCGCCTCAACTCATCTTCACCAAGCCCTACCTCCTCCGACATTGACATAATGGCGTCCGTCTTCCGCGATGTCTGTCTTCTGCGACTTGTCAATATAAAAAGAAAAATACGAGGTAGAGGGATTTGAATATTTTAATGTATGAATATACCTTCATACCTTGTCATTTATTTTGGTTTGACGGAGGCCTTATGTTATCACCAAATGCAGAGGGATCAGGCCGTACAAACACAGCTTGACAACCCTCCATTGGATTGTTGTTTGGTTGATGATGGCGACAGAGCTGGAAGGGAATGGTGTCGTCGCATCGCGTCGGAGGAAGGGGGTCATGGAGAACGAAGACGATGTGGCGTTCTCATGCAATTCCATGGAATCCCCTCGGCCGGGCAGCCCCACGGCCAGGCAGCCCCTCCAACTTTGACGGAACGAAGACCGGCTTCCGCGACTCCATTGTTGATCACCAAATTCGAGGTAAGGGGATTTTTGAGTTATTTTAGATATGAGTTTAAACCTCCATACTTTGTCGTTTGTTGAGCACTTCTTTGCTAAATGCTATCTCCATAACAAGGAGGGTTTGGGCCGCACGAACATGGCTCGAACCTCTCCCATTTGCTTGTTCTTGATTGATGATGATGGAGGTGGTACACACAATGATAGCGTTGAAGACAGAGATCAAAGGACGGACTACCCGCATCCTCTACGCACTGCCCGGTGCCCTGGAACACTGCACGGAGCCCCCACGCTGCTTCCCGGTGTCCCCGCGCCGCTGCCTGATGCCCTGGTACGCAGCCCGATGCCCCCGTGCCCTTCCCGGTGCACCCGTGCCCTGCCCGGTGCACCCGTTCCCTACCGGTGCACCCGAAGCCTGTCGGTGACAATGCGGCCTGCCTGCGCCCCGTGCGGCCTACCTGCTAGCCTCCCAGCCACCGGCCTCCCCAGTCGACTTGTAGTGTCCCCCATAGTGTCGATGTCTGAACCGGAAAATTCTATCAGGCTGAGTTATAGAGCCGGCTACGTGGCGACTATCGGGCCGAACTGACCTCGTGGTCCGCTGGATCGAGCCCAGTGGACCGAGTCAAAAATTAGCAGGATGACCTGCTCAATGGGCCTTGTCAGACCCGGCGAGTCTGACCGGTTCGGCCCAGACTGGGTCGGCCCAGACTGGGTTGGGTCGAGTCGGTCCGACTGGGTCGGACCAGACCCAGGGCAATTACTGACCCATTACCTTCTTGGGCCATATCCTTGGCATCAGACGTCCATTTGACGAACTGTTAGTGGCGCCAATATTCTTGGAGCATAGCCGTCCCTTTGAGTATACCCCACATGACTTTAGGGTATAGTTGAGATTCGGTCAGGTTGGTTCGTACACAAATACAACCGGGCCCCCAGGACTAGAATGCTAATAACTCACAGAACGTGCGTCTGATTGACGCGTCGTCCATTGCATTGATACCCCTATGATGTGGCGTCCCTTTGAGATACTTAAACTTGAGACTTTGTGACACTTGGAGTATCGACCTGTAGCTCGTGGAGCGGATCCTTTCCAGTGATGAGAAGACAGAGTGCAGAGAACAAGTAGCTGTAGACCTGATGACTGCATGACCGATTCATCTCGGAGTGACTCGACTAGCCTAGTAGACGTAGCGCTTGATATTTGGCGACATACCCATGGTGGACGGAGCTCCTGGTAGTTGGCAGCAGACCCGCGGTACTCGACAGGAGTAATACCTCTCTATACTATTAGGAGAAGCGCCTGGTATTTGGCGGTAGACCCAATGTAGACGGAGCACCCGGTATTTGGCAGTAGACATGCGATACTCGATAAGAGGACAACCTCAGCAATCCAAAGCTAATGAGAAGCACCTTGGTGTCGTGAAAGACCCACTGTACACAACAGAGGAGGAGTTCTCCAGTAGTCGTGGTTTCGATAATAAAAATCATGGTTTTAGTTAAGTCAATGACCTTTGTGTTTTCCCCATGATTGAGATGGGTCAGTTGATAACATAGGTATATGTATTGGCATATACCTAAGTAATATTTATCCATTGATTTCATACTTTTGGTTTCTCCTTGTTGTAATTTGTGAGACCTTGAGAGTCTTGGGGTCCCTACTGAGTATCATTATACTCAACCCCACATGGGATATGCACGCACCTTGTTGTTTTGGATATAGACGATGGACAACGCGGACCGAGGAGGAGTGTACGAGGACTGGATGGTACCCATAGGTGGACCTCACAAAAAGTCGATACCCAGAGGAGGCGGAAGGATGTGGAACACAGAGGAGTCAATATGTACCTACCCTTAAGGTAGGATCCGTGGTGGAAGATCCGGGAGCTGCTAAACACCTTCTTGTTGTTTGTATTTTTAGTTTTACCCATTTTTCCTTTCCTTTTACTTTACTATTGGACTTGTATTTCCGGCCTCTTTACTTTCATCATACTTGTTTCATAGTTTTTACTTAGTGTTAGCTTATGCTTGTACTCTAGATGTGTTTTTTTATAGTTATAAAGGCAATGTCTTCCTAGCATTAGAGATTTACACCATTGGTGCTAGTCACCATCCCCCGGCTTATGGAAGACAGTCTTGGGGTAGTCACGATACGGTCCCCGGGGGCCCCTGAAAAAGTGAGACTTAAAAGGATAAATTTTACTACCCATGTCAAAAAGGTTCACCTTTTTTTCAGGATCCTACCTGATTAGAACTCCACAGTTAAGCATGATTGTCCTGGAGTAGTAATCAGGATGGGTGACCTTCTAGGAAGTTACCCAGGGTGTGTGTGAGTGAGGATAAAACACACTGAAAGAACATGTGTTGGCATGTGGGGACATTCATTAGTCTGACAAGTGACCCTAGTGAGTAATAGCCTATGGTGTGATAGGAAGGAAACCAAGGTATTACAGGATACCCATGGGGTCAGATGACAAGGTTCATGGCCTTGGGAGGCATGTCATGAAAAATTGGTATCAGACGTAATACCTAGCCGTAAGTGCTAAGGCACTACCTGTGTTTGAGGCTTGGGGTCCACAATGAGGGCGTTGTGATTTAAAGGGGTGGATAATGTAACACCCCTGAAAAATTGAGACTTAAAAGGGTAAATGTTATTACCCATGTCAACAATGTGCACCTTTCTTTTCGGGAGCCTACCTAATTAGAACCCCAATGTTAAACATGCTTGGCCTGGAGTAGTAATCAGGATGGGTGAACTTATAGGAAGTTACCAAGTGTGTCTGTGAGTGGGGAAAAACATACTAAAAGAACATTTTTTGGCCTATGGGGAGAGTCATTAATCTGATAAGCCACCCTATTGAGTAATATCCTATGGTGTTCTAGGAAGGCATCCAAGGTATTGCAAGAGACCCATGGGGTCAGATGACATGGTTCATGGCCCAGGGAGGCGGGTCATGACAGATTATCTGTTCACAAGTGATGTGACACACTCTCTTGACCATGTAAATATGAAATTTAATTACATAACTAAAATTTTTATGATATTAAACCAAATTTAATTTTTTTTACATAACAACATTGAATTATGGTTTTTTAGCATAACATGAAAACACTAAATGATTTAAAAATTGTGAGTGGGTAAATGTGATGAATTTTTTTGGGGCATCTTCATCTTATTAAATGGTTAAAATGTATGTTAGGAAGTTGTGGATATGAATAAATAGTAAAATGGTAATTTTATAAAATGGGGTTAATTGTATATAATGTGTTCGACCTTGAGAATTGTGAAAAATAGAAGTTGTTATCAGGTTGGTGTATAATTGTTGTAAAATGGAATAGGTTTATTAAAACTTAATAATTATTTTAATGAATTCTAAATGGTTTTCAATCAAATAGGACAACACCATGGTGAGGATAATAGTCATGGGGATTGACATTGAGGAATGGTTTTTAGTCATGGCGGTCCACATTAAGTTAATGATTCTAGTTATAGACCACCATTTCTAGAATGAGTGATGGAAATAGAATTTTTTATCATTGATGGGATACATGGAGTGATGATTCATGTATGAAATTATGTAAAACCTTGATATATTATTTATACATCATTTTTTGGATGAATAAGGAATTTTGTTTTGGTAAAATAGTACAACTATGTATCTTTAAGGAAAAAAACTTGTATCATATACCATATAAGTTATTTCTAGTCTTTACTTCTTTATAAAAATTTATATGTAATATATTGTTGTCGAACTATTGGTGTTTTACCACTAGTATGTACTAACACCTTAATCAGTCCACTTTTGGGTATCGTACAAGACATCATGGTTATAGGATATTATAATAGAAAAGAACATATACAACATTGATGATGAATGATTTGGGATGGATGATAGATAATGGAAATATACATGAATTCCAGACCCTATATGTGGTTTTTATATTTGGTGTATTCTTTTTGTTTCTTTTTTCATATTTATATTATCAAGAAATTTTATAAATTACTATATTGGTTTGTTTTTACATATTATGTTGGATATGGGGTCTGTTATATTTCTGGTATTTATTGTTTTTTCGTGATAATTTTTATCATGATTGTAACTATGGGATCATTCAGGTATTTAAGATATAGTACCCCATATGTTCCATTATACCCTAGATAGTATTTAGTAGCCTCTACGAAATGTGTATTTTTAATAGATGACATATAAAAAACCATAATTGTTAAAATAATTAGTTTCACCAATTCATGGGAATTACAATGTTGTATCAATTGGTTTTCATTTTTTTGTTTCATTACTATTCGGTATGGTAAACTTTATATTCTGATGTTCAAAGTCAGGTACAATACATATTTCATGGGATTAAAAAATCACTAACTAGGGTAAAACTAATGTACCTTGGGGGGAATGTTGTTCATAATGTTTTTTGTTATTGTAGTATGTTATTTCACCCTCATCAATCAACTTGTTGAGGGATGTTATCATTTTATGTTATTTTATTCATTGAAAATAATAGAAGAATTTTTTAAATTCATAGTCCATTATATAAAATCATTATTTATATGTAATTAATTATATTACAACCATTTATAAAAGTAAGGTACAGTTTGATGTGGGAAATGAAATAAATTTTATAGTTTATGAATTTATTTCTGAAAATAGTTAATAATAATGAAGGTGAATATTTTATCAATTGACATGTTATAAAATTTAAAGGAAAATATATTTAAAAAGTGTCATTGGATTTATATTGTTGTAATGTTAAAAACATAAAATAATGTAAAATTAATGTATTCTGATTATATATGTTTTTCTATATTGGGTTAACTATGTCCCATGATATGGGTGGTTGGGGATTGCAATGGGGTGGTTTTTAACACATTGGTAATTGTATGGATAGTTGGTTGGTTTCAAAAATATGGGATCCTTATTTTATTTATTTTATAAAACTATATAAATTTTATTTTGGAATGATTGAGTTTAATTTTACAAATATGAAAACATAAGGACATTTAATTATTTGGGGGAATGTGGAAAACACTATGAATGATCCTCTATTAGTGGTATATGAAAATATATTTTTTTATAGATTCTATAATGAATTTAATTTCAAAGAAATTTATTCCCATTTTATGTAATATAGGAGAAATAACCTGGGAGGGCTGTTTCGAGTATGTTTATGATGGTGAAATATTTTCAACTACAACCTCGTCTGATGTTTTTAATAGATTATTGGATTGATCTTATATACTGTTGGATCTATTTGATATATAAAAAACTAGAAAAAATAGAGATTCATACATATAATTGAGTTATGTAGGTATCATATATGTTACTTGTACTTTGAAAATAAAATTGTGATATTTAGGATTTTTATGAGATGTTAGAGGGAATGAAAATGAAGGACTTAAATGAGATGTTCCTAGAGTATTTCTTCATTAATCTCTTTAGGAAATAAAAATCTGAACTGTAAATGTGATTGAGTATATAGAGTGTGTAGGTAATATATTATTCTTGTTTTATCATTGACATACTATTTTTACCCCAAATTAGATAGGATATGAGCCATAAATGTAAATTCTATTTTAGGATGGTTATAAAGGTGAGATAATTTCCCATGAAAATATGATTGGTTTAAAGTGTTCATTTGAGGAATTTGACTAGGATATAATTTCCAATGCTAGAAAATAGTATAATATTAGTTGTAGGAAGATAATTTTATTTTTTTCATTTGGTGGTAGACCATCAATTGTAGGATTCTTTGTTATGTGTATTTTCAATAGGGTTGTGTTAAAAAATAAAACTATGTGAGAGATGTTGTCTCTCAACCAATTATTCATGTTATATATTATAATTATTATATGTATGTAAACAGGAGTGAACATTTCATTCAACTTTAGATTAGGTGTCGATATTGTGGAATGATGGTCTTATACAAAGGATTTAACAGAAAATTCAGAAAAAAAGATTAGTGACGGATGACCTAGATAATTACAGAGAACCAACATTGTGTTAACTACTAAATACCCATCGGGAAATTATAGTTTCACTAGTCATTATATATGGGGAGGAATCCAAGGAACATATAAATGAGAGATCATTTTAATGTGAAGAATGTAGCTCCAAGGGATCAAAAAGAATCCTATGGTGTGGAGATAGGACCTATGGAAGTTATTCAGTCAACTCAAGTTTGATAGGATGTTATAAAACCGACCTATTATGTTATGATAATTATATATTATATTATTTATTTCAATTTTACCAACATTATAACTTTAAATGATTTTATATCATCATATTTACTATTTGGTTTGGGTCTGTTAGTGTGGAAGGTGTTTGGGATAACGTGGAATGAAATATCTTTTTTGGTGTAATTAGATGATATTCACTAATGTTAGGAGTCTTAAATAATGGTTAATGAGTATCCTTAAAATATGAACTTCTATATTCCTGAGATGATTTTTTACTTGATACTGTGGATTTAATGGATTTTTTAATACATGGTTGACATTTATTATTTGTATGGAACCACATTAAAAAATCAAATGTATATGATATATATGTAAATTATATTTTTAATATAATATATATTCCATATATAAAAAATATGGTAATTAATACTATACTTTATATGTTACATTTATAGTGTGAATGACTCACATTTACCCGAGGAAGCGATACTTCACAATACCACAAAATATGTTATTATAGTTACTCATAATAAAAATCTTGAAGGTATGTGTAATATAAAAATTTAAGAATAATTAGAAGAATATAACTATCATAAATATCAAAATAAATTGTTTTTCTATCATAATGACATACCATTATCGGTGGTAATGAAAAACTAAACCACATCATTTCATGAGGCGGTAGTTCACCATATACGAATGGAAAATTCGTTGTCTATATGACAGATGTGTCTCTCTGTGAAGGTAGAACACTTAAGAAAACAAAATATAATTATATTTAGTATACTACTAATATTATATAGCTAATTTATAATAATAAATTAAGGAGTGTGGAATGAAATAAAACAAACAACATCAGTTAATAACATTACATCTTTTTCGGTTAATTGATTTTGGTTATATTTAAATTCTTGTTTGGTTAGAATTATGCTAAAAGGGATTCTTATAGGATGAGGTTATAAAAGTTGAGAGATTATTTGGGTAAGGTATGGACAATATATAAGGCACATTATAGTGCGAGGAAGTGAGGAAGGAGGTGACCTTTTATAATTTACGTGAGGGGTACTTTCAAAAATCCACAATACATTAAAATATAATAAAGTTATTATACATCCAAATACATCAAAATGGGCTATAAATTAATAGGGAAAGATATTTTTTTACCATGTATTGTTTTGTTAAGGCCATCGGGCCACCCATGCCTTCGTGTCAGTAAGGCTTTCAGGCCACCTTTAAGGCCTTAAAACCACGTCAAGGTCTTCAGGCCACATGATCAGTGACATTTTCCCAGACAGACTCTACAAAAAATAAGAAGCCGACCAAGAGGAAGATACATAGAATGTGCACTCTCAAGATCAGAACCAAATGGAATTCAAATAATTATAGGGTATTGTGTTTCCATTGGGACCAGCCTGTGCATGCATGAGAAGCCTTGCCAGAAGGCCAAGCTAAGGCTTCGAGCTACCATCACGATGCAGATGCTGGGGAGGGGCAGTTCCTTGTAGTTATAGTCTTGTTGAATTTTCTAAGACCTTTGAGTCTTTTAATCTCTTAATCCTATGGGACATGTAATCTCTGAGCCTACATGCCTTGTAACGGTTCACCCTCATCCCTTGAAATGGGGGTTATAAAAAATTATTAAGAATTACAACCTTTGAGTAATTTTGTCAAAAGGATTGAAATGGATTATGAATAAAAACTAATAAAACATTAAAAATACGATATATATTTTAATGATATTTGTGTATATGAATATATTATACTTTTTCAGTATATTTATTATTTTTAGTATGATTTATTTTATTTAGAATACATGAAAATATACTATGTTATCATTCCTCAAGCATATATAGTAATCAATAATTCAGTAAAAATTAATAAAATAACAGTAATTAGATTTATAATATATAAATTAATCTTTTATAAGATGAATTAATATATTTTTAACACTAGGAAAAATTATTATATTTATATAAATATAGATAATAACAATTTTGATTTTCTATTTATTCAAAATAATATAAATTCATAAAAAAATAAAAAATATCAATATTATCCAAAAATGAGTTATAATTTTTAATTAATATAATTAAATTGAATAAATCCAATATTATTATATATTTATATTCTTAATCCCATTTTTAGAAACATATTTTAACTATTTTATCCTTGATGAGGTGACAATTATTTATTAGTTTTACTGTCAATAGTGACTAAAAATTGTATGAAACTATTCACCAATATAGATCATCATATATAAAAAAATATGTATCAAATTTTAGAAATTCAATTATTAGGTGTTTATAGTTAAACTATAAGAAAACAATGAAAAATAAAAAAAATATTTATTTTAAGGAAAATGATTTTTTTCTATAAATTTATTATAAAATAATAATATATAATGTTAATTAATATGTAATTAATTATATTATTTTTATTTAAATGCATATAATCATATTCTAAAATCAAACTACAAATATAATGGTACTTCACTGATACACATTCAATGAAATGAAATATCAATTTGATGAATTTTTTTCATTACTATCTCAAATTTAATATTTTTTGACAAATACAAAAAAATTACCTTTTCATAATATTATTATGATGAATTTAAATATCATATCATTTTATAGAATAAATATAATGCAATTTGAATAAATTATTTATTTTATTTTATCATAGATATATTTAATAAACATTTTTTATTATAATACATATTTATACCTAAAATAACATTACTAAAAATTACTTTCTTATGTAAATTTAGGTAATCAATATATTTTTATTTAGTAATAACAATATACATTTATTTCACATCACAATTAATAATATTCATACCAATGATTTAAAAAGTTATGTTATAATAAAAATATAAAATAATAATAATTCAATAGCATGACATAGTTCTTTTAAACTCAGTAATGCAAGAAATACAAGCTTTTGAAGATATAGAAATTAATTAAAGAGTAATATGTGATAAAATATTTTGGCGTTACACCAATACCATTGAAATTATACATAAAACATTCTGATTTTCGTTTTATATATTCTGCACTCTTATTATTGTGCCTCAAATATCAATTTGATAACCTATGGACCCCTTTATAATGTGGTTTACAAGAGAAATACCTTTATCATAATTTTATTATTTAATACCAATTAATATTTTATTAATAGTCATGCTCTTAACAAAAAAATTGGAAACACCCAACTATAGTGAAATAATTATTTATAATACAAAACAATGTAATTATATTAATGGAATAAGAAATTATACAATCATATTCATCGACTAAGATAAATATCATTAAGTGGATCATGTATATGTTATTACTACCACCTCCACAAAGTGATGTTGATCAGTTTCATTGAAATCTATAAAATATATTGAAAATAATATATATATTATGAATAAAAAATTTGAATATTCAATAATTATAATTCAAAATTATATTTTTATAAAATATCTTTGTTTTATCCTGCTCATTGAGAAAAAAATATCGTTAACCACGCATGCGTGAAGACTACCGACACCACGAGTGAAGAATATTATTTTTCACCCCCACATCACAAGGATTGTTCTATGAATAAATATTATAATGTTTAATTAATATTTATTGAATATTTAATTATTTTTATATGTTATATAAATATCATATTGAATCCTTTCCTAGTAAAATAGATATAATATTTTTAGGTATGGGTTTGATGTAAAAATCTCTTGAGGGATGTTATAATAATTATTTGATGTATGATTCTGGAATATTATATAATTTCTATATCAAGTAATAATATTTTATTGGGGTTTCAATGAATTTGGATGTTTATTCTAAATTATTAAATTTATTTATTAATATAAATCCTTTCAAATATTAAACACACTAGAACTACTTCATTGCAATTTTTCATTGATATAAGTTTATGATTACATGCATTATGATTATAAAAATGTCCTTTGATTTCATGATATTATTATTCTAGTTCATTATTACATGTTTTCATTAATATGATCATTGTCATTATGATATCATTTTATGCCACATAACTCATATGTTTTTCTTCATTTCCAAGTTCATTCCATTACATAAATTAATATATAATCATTTTCGATTTTAACTTTCCCACAATAATCCTATACAGTTTTCATGATCAATATATGTTAGTAGAGCTATTTTTTGTTTTAAATATTGACTTCATTTACATTAATGATGTTGTATTTCCATATCTACGAATCCTAAAACATTATCCCACTATTTATATGGATTTTGTTATAGGGAGTGTATATTTTAAAACCTAAAATAATTTGTTTGTATACCCTAGATCACTATATTATAATATATATTAATAATAATAATAAATTATTATCTTAGGTAACATAATTTTTCCCTTATACTATTCGCAAAAGTATGTTATATAAATTATTTTTATGATGTTTCTTCTCAATTATTCTTATTTCTAAATTTTAAAAAGGTATTCCATTCATGATCCTATATTTTTTAATCTTCTCCACATGTCTAATAAAAACCATAAAATTATTTTAAGGAATTATTTTTTTAAAATCATATATATAATAAAAAAATCATAAACCTTCACTTCTCCTTTTTCAAAATGTGTTTTCAATGTGTCCCATAATTATAACATTTAGAAGGATAGTGATTTTTTTTAAATAAAAACATTTATGCTTTCTCTCACTATATGATATTTCTTATTTAAACATCTTTTTGTATAAGATTTAATATGCTATATGTAACACCCCAAGCTTCCACAGTACATTTCCCGTTGAATAATACAATAGCATGCGTTGTACGTAACATGGAGTTTTAAAACACCACAACTAATCAATCAAGCCGTTATGAATAGTAATACCCATTTTTTGAACTTTTATAAATTTTATCTTTCAAAATTGAATTGATTTTTTGATTCAAAATATAAAAATTAGCTTATGGTGAATTTTTGATATTTTTTGAAACCTTTCAATTTTTGATGAATAATGAAAAACATTGGGTTATTGTTTAAAAACTAATTTATATTTACATAATTATTTATTTAATTTAATTTAGTTTTAATTAAAAATAGATACATTATAACTATATTAGCTCAATGTAATTCATTGGAGTAATTTTTAATAATATTAGATGTATAAAATTTTATTGAATTTTATTTAAAGTCTTTTACCCACCTTCTAGGCATGTTAGAAAATTTGTAGAAAATATAATTCCACCTCTTCTGAGAATTTAATTTTCAAAATATGAGAGACCTGATTTATATCATTAAGGAAAATGTGTTTCAATAAGATAAAAATAATTTTTTGTTGAATAGTAACTTTTGAATTTATTTACCACGGTTATAATTAATTATGGTAATTAATGGTAAAAATTATATTATTATTACCCTAACACATTTACTAATTGTATTAGATAAATTTACATTAAAAAAATGAACCATAGGAATAATATATTATCCTTTAGGCCCACTAGTTTTAAATAAGGACATTTGTTATAATTTTCTTTATAGAAGAGTTAAAAGTGTTAAATTCAAAGTATAATTAATAAAAAAAATTAATATAGGGTTATACATAAGATAATTTGACAATAAATACTCAATAGAAAGATTAAATTATTTCTTAAATAATGGTATTTTATTTATAATTTTTAGACATTAAATCTGTAAATTTATTTATGACACAATGCTAATGAAAT
Organism: Viscum album; assembly: GCA_963277665.1. Classification (NCBI taxonomy): domain Eukaryota; kingdom Viridiplantae; phylum Streptophyta; class Magnoliopsida; order Santalales; family Viscaceae; genus Viscum; species Viscum album. The sequence continues at coordinate 2,128,357,289 of OY728140.1, forward strand.
AATTACCTTATAAATGATAGATTAAGATAATTGATATTACAAATATAAAAATAAATGAAATTGATAATTTTGATGCATTACATGAATTTACTAGATTAATATTACATTTTGGGTTTATTCAAGGAATTTATATTGAAGTAATCATGCTGTAATGAATTTCACAAAAAAAAATATCAAATAGTGTCAGATTTGACATAAATGAGTTTTTAAAACAAATATTATATTATTAATTGATATAATATACCTAAAAATAATAGGCTCAGCCAAGGGACATAGATAATTTTATATATATTAGTAATTAACCACATTAGGTTCTCTTTGATTTTTAATGTAATTTTATTAACCATTTATTATAATTATACAAAATTACATGTTAAAAGTTAAACTATTTAACTAAGAGTTAAATCAAAAAGATATTGTTAATATGGTAACCTAAATCTATCTAAAACCTATTGGTTGAGTTCGCTCAACACATATCCACCTTATCCTGAAAATAAATTATTTTGGATATATTATAATCCGAATATGAGTGTATAATAAAATAATATTTTTAAACATTTATTACAGTGACCATCACCTTTCATATAAAAGGGTACTTCCCCATCACTCAAAATCACACCTCCAAATCCATTTGGATCGTCCAAATACTTCCAAAATATCCTCCTAACTACCCTCACATTAACCTATATTCTTTACATTGATCATATATTCAACCTATTTAGCTCTTTTGATCAAATCAAAATGAAGAAACTGAAGAAAAGCTAAATTTTTCATCACCTAATAAATTTATTTTCTTCTTCCACTTCCTCTTTCTTGTTATTTCCATACCAAAATAATATCTCTAGTACCTTCTAAATACTGTGATGGTATTATACATATGGTACAACTATATTCATTATTCTATCCATCATATAAATGACAATGTCACCATACGTGGGTGCGTACGGCTTACCCTCTCCACGTCGGGGTGTAGTTTGTTATTCAAACACTTCATTATTTTGATGGCTATAAAGATGACTATAATTGATTTAAATAATAAATATAACATGTTAATTATTTTGTATATATATTATAAAATCAAATTACATACAATTTCACCATCAATAGAATGGTATTGTCACTCATGCGTTTGTACTGATTACCGTCTCCACGAACACGGTGAAATTTATTTCCTGTCATAACCATTAAAGAATAATTTTCATTTTATGATAAAAAATAATTTCTTAGAACTAAATATCATTCTTGATATGAATCAAATAAATCATATACAAGTCAAACATGATTTACGTAACCAAGTATATATAGGAAAACGAATCATTTAACATCTGAAACGATGATACTATTGAAATTTTATTAAAAATGCAATATTAGAAGATCATATATGATATAATATTTATGTATATGTTTCTTGTATAATTAAATAACAATTATTTTACTATTATACTAATGTTTAACATTCCTTTGATCAATTAAAAGTACAAGGTAAGGTTTAATTATACAATCTCTTCATTATTCGGTGTTGTTTATACTTCAGTATCTACTAGAACCTCTTTATCATCCACATTCGTGTTTCTTAAAAATGTTTTCAAAAACATTTTTACTATTTCCTAGAATATGGGTTAAAGTAATGTATACTCTTGTTAGAATTTTTATAATTTTTTAATAATGGAATATTTCCATCATTTTCCGAATAAGGTACATTTTTTCATTTTCCAAAAAATTAAGGGAAGAATGTTTTTTTAACTTACATGGAGGGTGGGGCTATTTTACTCCATTATAACACCTAAAATTTTTCCCATACACAATTATAAAAATATTTTCAAAATAAATGCTTTCTTTTTTAATTACATGACTTTTAAATGACTTCTAAATAGAAAAATATATTTATCTCAAACCGTTTGGATTTTATCTATGTCAACATCTGTTGATGGATTTTACACTTATTTGATGTTTTTTTATTTTGATAAAATAATACATATTGTATAGAAGGTTTTATAATATGTTTTAATGTGGATGTGTTATTTTTATATCATTCATGGTTTATGGTTAATGTATTAACATTTCTTATTCTAGTTTAAATACTATTGTTTATGTTATGTTTCAATATTTTTATATGAGAAATGCATTGGACTTACTAAGTGACAGGTGGAGCCCGCTATAGCTCCTCGATGCATCGGTAGGTCTAATGAGATAAACTACTATCTTGGAACAAGGCCTTTACAAAATCATATTTGTAGTCTTGACATGAGGCCTTGACTATATGGTTATGATGTCTAGGAATATGAATTGCATCATTATGAAATTGGTTATTGATATTACAAGTGATTATTTGTCTTGTATAACATTAATTTGAATATGTCAATGGAATTATTTGATTTCCCATGACCATATTATTATCATTTTTTTAAAAAAAATTATGTTATAGACTTATACAATTCCTTAAATGTTTATGCTTATTTATGAATATTTTCACTATATTGTTATCCTTACTGAGAACCTGATATCACCCCTTTCTATTTTTTATTTTTCCTAAGATCTGAAGAAGTATATTATGACTGACCTGAAGGGATACTCTAAGGGATATGATTTTGTTAAAATAAGATATAAGGTTTTTTTTCAGGATGTAATGTAAAACTTATATAAATATCTTGTACTTTTATGGATACTAAACATATTGGTCATTTGATAGATGATTTTGTATATAATTTCTAATGTTATGTAATAATTCACCAACTTAGGGTAACTATGATTGGGGAATTACAGTTGGAATCAGATGAATTTTAGTAAAAACCATGGAAGTTAGATTTAGAAAAACTTTTATTAGAGACATTACAATAAGATAGATTTTGAGGATTAGTATAGAAGAACTTCCATGAATTTTGGTAATGTAGAGATTTTGTGAGTTTTCAAGAAATAAAACTCTGTCTGGATACGAGCAGGTAGAAGCGGCTCTGGCACAGATTTACCTAGGAGTGAAAACACTAAAAAGTAGTTTCCGGAATGACCCGGTGTATCATGGTACATGAAAAAAAGCCTTACTTCATTCTTGGTTATGAAAATCATGGGGGATATGCATAGGATAATTCACATTTACATTACAAACCATTATAAATGATTTATGATTAAATACTTCCTCAAAGTATTTTTTTATGGATTATATCCACAAACTGTTCGATTTATGTTATGTGTTTTACAAGTTAGGAATTATGTATTGTGATTCATAAACTAATCTAGTGTATGCCATTGTTTAGAAACGGTGCCTAGTGGAATTAATGGAAACTGTATCAACACACATAATCCAAGTAGGGATTTCCCTCCTACTCAAGATAATTATAGTAGAGCTGGTAATATAACTGGTTGTGATCAGCTTATCACTATACTGGGACAACTCACTCAGGTTATGAATAATAACCTTACGACTATGGAGCACTCCGATCTATAATGAGGAGGATCAATGTTAGACCTCTTTATGAGTCAATAACCACCAAAATTTTATGGGACTACAAATCCATTTGTAGCTGAGAAATGGAAACGTTCCTTATAAAAACTATTTCTTTCTTTGGGTAGTAGTGAAAGGGAAAAATTTTTGTTGGTAATTTATCCCTTCATAGTATATGTAAATCAATGGTGGTCATTAATTAAAAACAAAAAGGAAGATTAAGTAGTATCAAATACGGAATGGATGGAGTTTAAAGAGTTTTTCTTAGAAAAATACTTTCCTCATGACCATCAAACTGATATGGAAAGACAATTTTCATGTTTGAGGAAAAAAGAGGTTGAAAATGTGGAAAAGTACAAGGCTAACATTACAAGGTTAGAAAGTCATTCATCAGATTATATACGTAACCCACAGAGTAATATTGTAAAATTCTTCGATGGTTTAATAAATTTTTTTCATCGAGCATTATTCTCACAATCCTTCTCATCATACGAAGATATTTTCTCATTTTCTATCAATATAGAAAAGGAATTATCTATGTTGTACAACATTCAAATAAATCAAGTGGAGAAGAGAACAGTTGATCACTCTGGAAATGGAAATAATGGGATGAAGGGAAATATTGAATATCCATCCTATAGTAAATGTGGGAAGAAACACCCATGTACATTCCTGAACGGAACGAGAGTCTGTAATATGTGTGTTGAAAATGGCCACCGAGATCGGGATTGGAAGGAAATGAAATAGGCTATCAATATTGAATGCTACAATTTCAGAGAAAATGGGCATTGTGAAAATTAATGACTTATGTGCCAAGGAATCATACCTCAGAAATGACCTAGGGATAATAGCCATGCTTATGAAATCACTACTGCTATGTTTAAAGCAATGAAAGATGTGGTGGTAGGTAATTTATTTTTTTCCTCAAGTTTAGCCAATACATTATTTGATTCTAGATCATTTCATTGTTTCATGTATTCCTTTTTTTCTTAGAAAATTAGATATTTATAATTTATATAACAAGTGTGTATTCAGTAAAAACTTTAAAAGGAAGTATCATTGCAATAATGTTTTGTGAAACAGTTCTAATTAGGGCATATTAATGTTCATTATCTGTTGTTCTCATTGTCATACCCAAGATTGAATTTGATATAATACTCAAAATGAATTTTCTTTCAGACCATGATGCGAAAATTTAATTTATGAAGAAGGTGGTTACAATTTTAAATGATGATAAGGAGAACCTCAGAACATCACCACCTGATTCTTATCTAGATCCACCCCTAGTAGCTCTACTAAATTCAATTATTAGGGACGAAGAGAATGAAATAACTATGGGTAATGAAAATAATGTTCAAAAAGAGTATGTACCTATTGTACAAGAATATGTTGATGTGTTTTGACAAGATTTACTTAGACATCCACCATAATGTTAAATTGAGTTTTCTGTTGATTTAATTGTTGGTTCACGACCCATATTAAAAACCCTTGATACAAATGACATTATGGAATTAGTTGAACTAATGAATATACTAGAGGAATTGAGTAAAAAAGAATTTATTCAACCTAGTTTTTCCCTATGGGGATACTGTATTCTATTTGTTTAGAATAAAGATGAAACTTTGAGATTGTGCATTGAATATATGAACATTAATGCTATAAAAATAAGGAACATGTATACCTTACATCACATTTATGATTAATTCGACCATCTTCATGGAGCTCATAATTTTTCAAAGATTTACCTTTGATCTAGATATCATCAGTTCTGTGTGAAGAAAGAAGTCATTCCAAAAACATAATTTTGAACATGGTACGAGCATTATGATATTATAGTAATGACTTTTGGACTAACTAATGCACCCTCTATTTTCATGGATCTAATGAATGGAGTTTTCAAGGAATATCTTGATGACTACGTTGTGGTATTAATTGATGGTATCTTGGTATACCTAAAAAGCAATGAAGATCTTGAAAATCACTAGCGCAGTAATCTAAAAAACCCCATATAAAATGAATTATATGGGAAATTTAGCAAGATTGAATTACATATTTAGATGATTTATTTCATGGGATATATTGTCTTTACGGATGGAATCTCAGTCGATCCTTCAAAGACCAAGGCTATCCATGACTGGCCCGCACTAACAAGTATAACTGAGCTACGCCGTTTTATTGGTTTTTTAGGTTATTATCGACGTTTTGTCCAGAATTTTTCCCGATTGGATAACCCATTAACCAAGATCATGCATAAAGGGGGTTAAATTTTCTTCAAAAAATAGTGTGAAATTTTTTTAGAAGAACTGAAGAGAATATTAGTCAAAAATCCTATCATGACTCTATCATTGGGGAATGATGGGTTTGTTATTAATAACGATTCTTAAGATAATGGACATGGTTTTTTCCTTATATAGAATGAAAGATTTATTTTATATGCATCACGATAGCTAAAAATTAATGGAAAAAACTATCCCACTCATGATCTTGAGTTAGCATATGTAATATTATCATTGAAGATATTGAGACACTATCTCAATGGTGAAAAATGTGACATATATACTGATCACATGAGTTTTATGTATATTTTCTCACAAAAAGGACTCAACATGAGGGAAAGATAATGGCATGAACTAACCAATGATTATGATTGTAGTATAAAATACCACATATGGAAGGCAACTAAGGTGGAGGATGCTTTGAGTAGAAAGGATCATGGTGTTTTGAACAAGATGAGTGTTGAAGGGGATCCTTTGTTCAAGAATCTAGTAAATATGTAAATGAGAATAATCATGGTTGGTGAAACATAATTATTTTTTTAAATGGTTTCTAAACCATCATTAATATAAAGGTTAAAAAGTTCTCATACTGATGATGAGGAGTTCCAATAGAAAAGTAAAGTTGGGAGCGATTAGAGATTGATCAAAATCTTATATGAAGATAGAATATTAAAATTTTGGAAGAGACATTGTATTCTCGATATACCTGATCTAAAAATGGAATTATTGGATGATGTTCATAGCTCTAATTTATCTATACACCTAGGTAGGACTAATTTTTATAGAGATTAGAAAGAACATTTTTGGTTGGACAACATGAAGGGGGAGATTGTTGATTATGTGTCAAGATGTATGGGTTGTCAATAAGTGAAGGATAGAAGAATTCATCCAAGAGGATTCATGAAATCTTTTCCCAAACCCGAGTGTAAATGGGATGATATTAATATGAAAATTTTCATGGGGCTACCGAAGACTCCTAAAATGAACTATGAAATATGGATCATTGTTGATCGTCTTACAAAGTCATCACATTTTCTTTCTATAAGAGAAGATTTACCACTTGAACATCTAGTAAGAATTTATATTAATGATGTTTTAAGACATCATGGAGTACCACTATCAATTTTATCTAATCATGATCCCCATTTTATATATACATTACTGAAAACTATTCTGAAAGACCTAGATTTTGAACTTCGTTTGAGAACTGCCAACCACCCTCAAACAGACCGAAAATTAGAATAGAATATTCAAACACCAGAAGAAATGTTGAGATATTCCTCACTTGACTTTCAATGTATGTGGGACCAATATTTACCTCTGGTTGAATTTTTATACAACAATAGCATTTATTCAAGTATTCAGATGGCATTGTATAAAGCATTAAATGGAAAGTGGTGTCGCACACCAACGTATTGGAATGATGTTGGTGAAAGAAAACTCACATTCCTAGAACATGTTGAGGAAACCATGGAAAATGTTAAGATTATCCATACACACATAAATGAAAATCAAAGTAGAAAAAAGATATATGCTGATAACAGAAGGAAGGAATTGGAAATTTCAAGTAGGTGATCATGTTTTCTTGAAATTATCTCAATGGAAGGGTGTTATTAAATTTTTTAGGAAGGGTATATTGAGTCCCTAGTACATTGGATCTTTCAAAATTCTAGAACGAATTGGATTTATATCTTATTGGTTGGAAATGAATCCATGTCTCTCCAAAGTTCAAGATGTGTTCCATATATCACTCTTGAAAAAATACATGCCTGGCCCAATGCATTACTCAGCTATGAAGAAATAGAATAGGAACCTGACATGTCTTATTGGAAAGATCCTATCAGAATTATAGATACAAGAGAATAAGTGTTGAGAAACTGCACGACTTGTCTGCCGAATGTTTTATGGAGAATCTATAAGATGGAAGATGCAACGTGGGAATACGTAGAATTTATGATGAAGAACCAACCAAATCTATTTATTCATTATTATTCTAAAAATTTCAAGGATGATATTAATTGAAGGATAGGATAATGTAACACACAGGCTTCCACGGTACGTTTCCCTCTGAATAATGAAATAGCTTGGGTTGTATGTAACATGGAGTTTTAATACAGCACGACCAATAAAACCTGCCGTTATTAAAAGTAATAATTTTTTTAATATTTTATATGTTTTATTTTTCAAAATGGGCTTCATTTTTCAATTCAAAATATCAAAAATAGCTAAGGTTGAATTTTTGGTATATTTCTGAAAACATTCAATTTTTTTATGAAAAGTAAAAAAACAGCATTATTATTTAAAAATGAATTTTCATTTAAATTTTTATTTATTTTATTTAAATTTAATTTAAGTCAAAATAGATACATTATACATATATTAGTCTAATGAAATTCATTGAAGTTATTTTATAATAAAATTAGATGTATAAAATTTTATTTAATTTTTTAACGTATTTTACCCACCTTCTAGGAATAGAAGAAAATTATCATAAAATGTAATTTTACTACTTCGGTAAATTAATTTCAAAAATCTGAGAGACACAGTTGATATTATTAATTAATATGTTGTTAAATAAGATGAATATATTTTTTTGTGAATAATATCTTTTGAATTTTATTTTCCAAGGTTAATTGTAAATAGGGTAATTGAAGGAAAAAATGATATTATTATTAACCTAACAACTGTACTAATTCTATTGGATAAGTATATTTTGACCAAAATCAACCTTATGAATAAAATATGACCCTTTAGGTCATCTTGGATTAGATTAGGTCATTTATTATTATTTTATTTAAAGAAGAGTATAAAGTGTTAAATTCAATGTTTAATAACTAAACCATTTTCAATATAGGGTTATACATAAGACAAATTAGACTATAAATATTAATTATAAATATAAAACAATTTCCTAAATAATGGTATTTTATTTAAAAATTTCAGACATTAAATTATTAAATTTATTTATGACACAATGATGATGTTGTAATTACCTTATTAGTGAATGATTAAAATAATTCATATTATAGATATCATAATAAATGTAAATTGACACTTTTTAGGAATTAAAAGAATTTATTGGATTAATATGACATGTTAGGGTTGATTCAATGAATTTTTTTGGAAGTAAAAATCATGTTACGACATTGACAAAAACCAGATACCAAATAGTGTCAAAATTGAAATAAATGATTTTTTAAAAAAAATATGATATTATTAATTGATATAATATTACAAAAAAACTAAATTGTTAGAAAATGAACTTAGATAAAGTAATATATATTATTGATGAACCACTTGTGGATCTCTTGGATTTTTATAGTATATTTATTAAATAATTATTATAATAATACAAGATTACATGGAAAATTTCAAACTATTTAACTAATAGTTAAATTTATAATATAAGGTTAATATGGTGACCTAAATCAATATAAAACCTATTTTTTGAGTTTTTTTACACATACCGTAAATATCCTTAATATAATTTTTTTATTCATTAAAAATAGAATATTATTGAATAATAAAATAATATATCAAACTTTTTAAAAAGTGACCCTCACCTCTCTTATAAAAGGGTACACCCCCTTGTCTCAAAATTACACCTCCAAATCCATTTGGATCTACCAACCCCTGAAAAATATCCTCAAAAATACCAATACATCAACCTAGAGGCCTTACTTTGATCAATATTCCAACCTAATAATCACTTTGGATAAAATCAAAAGGAAGAACCTGAAGAATAGGTAAATATTTCATCACCTCATTCAAGTTATTTTTTTATTCCACATCCTCTTTCTTTATTATTTCCATACCAAAATAATAAATATAGTACATTATAAATACTATGATGTTATTATAAATATGGTACAAAAATATTCTTTATTCGATCCATCTAATAAATGACAAAGTCACCATACGTGCGTACGTAGGTCTTACCATCAACACATCATTGTGTAGTTTGTTATTCAAACACTTCATTATTTGGATTGATATAATATTGAGTATAACTGATGTAAATAATAAATATAACATGTCAATTATTCATTATATATGATATAACATCTAATTACATATTATTTCACCATTAATAGAATGGTATTGTTACACGTGCGTACATACAGATTTTCGTCTCCACGAACGAGATGAAATTCATTCCCCATCATCACCATTAAAGAATAATTTTCATTTTATGATTGAAATCAATGTTTATAAACTTAATATAATTCTGGATGTGAATATAATACATCCTATTCATATCAAACTTGAATTATGAAACCAAGCATATAAAGAAAAACAAATCAGTTAACACCCGAAATGATGATACTACTAAAATATTTTTTACAATGAAATATTAGAAGATGATATATGATATCTTATATATATGAATATAGTTCATGTATAATTTAATAACAATGCTTAAACTATTATACAGAAGGTTAATTTAACCCTAATCTAAGAAAAGTTCAAGAAATGGGTTAATTCTATAATCTCTCTATTATCCAAGGTTTTTTATACACGAGTATCTACAATGACCATTTTATCACCCACATATGTGATTCTTAAAAATGATTGTCAAAACATTTTTTCTATGTCATAGAATATGGTTTATATTAAATTATAATTTTTTTGACTTTTTATAAAAAATTTATTATGGAATCTTTCTATCATTTTATAGACAAGGTACATTATGACCTTTTCGACCAAATTAAGAAATGAATGTTTTTTTAACATATAAGTTGGGTGGGGATATTTTCCACCATTATAAAACCTATGAAGAATACCTTACAAGAATATAATAATATTTTTAAAATAAATGTTTTCTTTTAAAATTACATGAATTTTAAATGATTTCAAAATAGAGAGAGATATTTGTCTGAAACTATTTTGATTTCTTCTATATCAACATCCTTTGATTGATTTTAAACTTGTTTGATATTGATTTATTATGATACATTCATCCATAATGTATTGAATATTTTGTGATATGTTTGGCTGTGGGTGTGTTATTTTTATACTATTCATTGTTTATGGTTAATGTATTAACATTTCGTATGCTAGTTTTAATACAAATGTTTAAGTTATGATTCAACCTTTTAATTTGTGGAATGCATTGGACATATTATGTAAAGGGTGGAGTCTACTATAGCTCTTCGATGTATCAGTAGGTCTCAGTAGACAAAATATTGTCTTCGAACAAGGCTTTGACAAAATATTATTTGTAGTCTTGGCATGAGGCCTTGATTATGTGGTTATGAAGTCTAGAATTATGCATTCCATCATTATGAAATTGGATATTGATATTAAATGTGATTATTCAACTAGTGGAATATACATTTGAATATGTAAGTGGAATTATTTGATTTATCTATTCCATACACTTCTCATGTTTATGTATAAAAGGATTGTGTTTTAGTCTTATACATTTCCTTAAATGTTTATGCTTATTTATGAATGTTTTCGTGACATTTTTATACTTACTAAGCACTTGATCTCACCCCTTTATATGTTTTATTTTCCCCAAGATGCAATGAAGTATATTATGGCTGACCTCCAGTGATAGTCTATGGGAGATGGTTGAGTCAAAAGTAGACAAAATATTTTTTTTATTTCATTATGTAATGTAAAACATATGTATATATCTAATATTCCCCAGGCTACTAAACTTATTAGTCTTTTGGGACACGATTCTTTATATCATGAAAATGTTATGTAATAATGTTACATCTCTGGATAACTATGGTCGAGGAATTATAGTTTCCAAATTTATTTCATCATATGATTTTTGTCTTAATAAAAAAATATGTTTTTATATTTTCTAAATGTAAAATTGTAAAATATAGAATAGAATCATATTTTTTATGTGATTATTATTAAATTTTATATTTAATGAAATATTTACCATATAATTTTTTTGAAAAAAATATTATTTAAATGAATAATTATAATATAAAATTTCCTCTCAAACCAGCTTAATTAGATTAATTAAATTATATTTAAATTTTTTCTCAGGAACAAGTATTTTATTTTAATGAAATAATTTTAACGGGTTATACATCTCCTAAAAATCATAATCCCATAATAGAATTTATATTATTTATCCAGAATTCTTGAATATTTATTTTTAATGTATTAAAATATCCTCAAATATCTAAACTTTACAATGGATATATTTTTAAACCACCATGAAACTTCTATTGTTGGTTGTATTTTTCAATTTTAATGAAATGCTTTTTATTGAAAACAATTATATTTAATTGGATAATTAAGTGATTTAAAATGAAAAAATTAATTATGAATTTAATTCCAAATTTATATATTTATAACTATATATAATTATTATTATAATGTATGGAGTTTTATATTTCTCTAAAATTATATAGTTATAGTTTCATTATATCATGAGATAAATATATTATTTAAGTATTGATTATACAAAAACTATATTTATCATGAATTGATTCGTATATTAAAATGTTTTTGGAATATTAAATTGATGTAAAACCTGATGATTTTCGAAAAGGAAACAATTTCTCTTAATATAAAAGATACATAACATGAAAATTTATCGAACTTTGACACATATTTTTTATTAATAATATTCTAAAATAAATATTGAGTTAAAATTTATGAATGATACTGTCTAAATTATAAAATTATATAAAAATTACTTATTAAATATAAATTTATTTATATGTGATTAGAAAATAATCAATTAATTTTCAATGAACTTATTTTTCATGTTCAAAAATGTTTTCTCCTCTGGTATTAATTTAATTGTTTTTTTGTGGAATCATTATATTTATTTACATGTATTTTTTAATATTATTTTCAACAATTATATTAAACTTTAAATATATATTCATATTGTTTTATAGGGTTAATTTTTGGTATTTTAATAAATTAATGATTTTTTGTGATTAGAGAAAAATACAGATTTTTGTAAAACATTATTTTCAATTCCATAAATTATGATGTTAAAATTTAAAATAATTATTTCAGTCTCATTTAATGAATCATTAAAAGTATTTATTTTTATTTAATAAATAATTTACATTTTAATCAAATTTATAATAAAACTTAATATAATATTATTTTGGGGTTTATTAATATATTTTTCTTAAAAGAATGTTCTAATTAGTGCAATGTCACTTCATTGTATGTTTTTATAAAACCCAAAATTATGAAGCATTTAATTTATATATATTATATATATATATATGAAACTAATTTAATAGAATAATTATTTAATTTAATTTATATATTAATTCATCATATTCTTGAAAAATACATTCCATGAAAACGATCTTTTTTGTCACAACTTTGAGTTTTATATTAAATTTTTTTCTCTCCTAATATGAATTGATTTTAAAAATAGATTCCATAATTTTAATCATAAATATTTTCAATAAATAATATATTCAACATTTTTATTGGTCATAATTAATTTTTAAAATTGAAAAAATAATTTATCATGGTTAAGTATAAAATATGATTAATTTGGTTTATAATAAAATGATATGTGATAATATGTCATAATAATTAGTATAAAATATATTTTATTCAAAAATTTCAACATTATATTGACAATTTATTTGTATAGTATAATTCTAGATCATTGTGTCTTCTGAAAAATGTTGTTACAACATTTAATTTAAATAAATTGAATACATGTGACCTCTGATACTTATAAAAGGAAACCTTATTATCTCTACTCTTCATAATAGAGAATCATTTTTTATTGTCCATGAAATAACCAAATAATTAATTAACAAACTATGTAATAAAAAATCCATTTTTTATAATATATCAATTATTATTAGAATTTTTAGAAAATTTATTGAGGTTTTACGAAGAAGATATATCAGGATTAACCGTGGGTTTTAATTTTATTTAATCTTCCAACAAATTATAATATTCATAAATTTTTATGATATAAAACAACAATATATATAATAAATTAAAATTTTATTATTTAAATGGACAAATTTAAATATATCCCCTATTTCACCAACTCCAAAACAAAAATTTAATTCAGTTTCATTGTGGACTACTGCCTTGTGAAGCAATGGCATTCATTATTCTTCATCATATATAATTAATTTTTATAAAGTAAAATTTAAAAATATTTATACATATATATGTGTGTGATATTTTTAATATAATTATTTTTATTCAATTATTTTATCATATATACCTTTACAATTTTCATTAGGCATTGGATACAATGACATTTCTTATGAGTATGGAAGACCAAGACCTCACATATTGATGTGACTCGATTTTCACTAACATTAAACACAGAAGGTAAAATGTTTAATGATAATGAATAAACATTATATATATGTTAAAATAAAATTATGTTGATAATGTATTAATCATTTTTATAATATATCCTATTATTTACATTATTACCTTTATTGTATCTAAAATTTCATAATCTTGTTAATGTGTTCATGTTCACTGTCACATCCACCAATATATTTGATTCATTTTTCATAACCACTTCAAATGAACAATATATATAATAATAGTAAAATATATAATATTTTTTTTATGATATTATACTATTTATTTATATTTAAAATAATATATAACAAATGTACAATGAACATTTAGAATTGGAAATTTTTCACATGTGTATGTATGACCGAGAATCTCTATGATTGTATCATAGATAATTTCTTATAAAAATATTCAGGATTGGATTTATAATTATAATTGAAATATTTTAATGATAATTATTTCTTGATTATAATTCAGGTGATTATGGATTAGTGACCACTTTGACAACAGTCATTCTATGGTAGTCTTTGTTGATACACAAGACATATATCCACAACACACAGTGTAATCTTAATAGATTTATAAATTGTACATAAAACGGAATGAAGTGAAAGAAATTGAAAATAATCATATTTTTTATTATTAATAACTTTAATACTAATAATTATATTATTAATCTAGGTTATATATTATATTATTGGTGATTAAAATTTTTCTATAAATACACATTATAAAAAAAAAATTAAATTTTCATTTATTTTTTTAAACATATTTACTTATCTATAACTGATTTATGGAAAATGTAATTAATGTTAATATATGGACAAAAAAACATATAATTTTATTCCCATAATTCAACCAACAATTTTCAAAATATATTTTTTTATGAAATTTTTACATTTATTTAATATGGAACAATGGAATACTCTAATTAATTATATTGGGTGATAATGAATTTTCACTCCACCATATCCAATATTTTATGAATGAATTTCATTTGATGCATTCATATTTTCATTAACGATAACCCCTATTTCCATTTTTGGGTATTCTTGTATTGAAAAATGGTTTTTCATTTGAATGTATATTTTTATATCTATAAATGTTTTTATCTATGGAAATCTATATTTTGTGAGACTAAATGTAAAAATATAAAAAATTTATGTTTTTAGATTTTTTATGCTTCGTAGGAATAATTTATTAATATGTTTAGTTATTTTATAGACTAGTGATTGGTGGTTAACCTGTTATAAAATGATGGGAAATTATGTAGTTAATAAATTAAGGGTGGTTTTGTTAAAAACCAAAGTAAACATGGTACATTAAAACCAATGATGAGTGATTAAATGATATTCCTAAACAAAATTTGTTATCAAATTTAATGGTACAAATATTAATTTTTTAAAATTTAAATAGAAATTAATGTCCCAAGATAATTATGTGTATTATCTATTCATACTATTTTATTTTATAGAAATATAATTAATGTTAGATGCTATTCTATTAGATTATTTTAAAAATATTTTTTTTAATTCATCATAAGGGTGAAACGTATAATATTATAAATAAATTCATGAGCTTATCATGCTTTTAAATAAAACACAATGTGTTCAAATTTTCTTTTATGTTTTCAAGTGATATGTCTTTTTGAATATCATTGGGTTGATAAGTTGATTTAATGTTTAAGAAAATGTATATTTTCTTCCAAAAACATAATTTTCAAAGTATAAATTTTATAATTATTCATTGACAAAAATATTTCTTTTTTCCTCTTTCTTTGTTTATTACTCGGATTTTTTTTCACAACCCAAAATTTAAAAATGATTATAAATTTGATTAAGGTTGGGTAATAATATTGAATAATTCATTTTTCATTTTGAAAAAAATATAATGAAATAAAATGGGTTTTCCTTTTAATTGATTTATATTTACAGAATAAGGGATATACATTTTATATTTTGACATTTTAAAATATGGGTTTTAGGTATGAAATATGACCAAATTCAATAAAACCCAATAACTAAAATAATCATCAAAATGAAATAAATTTATTTATTAACTAAAAAAAATCAATATATATATAATTATAATACTCATGTGCATGTTGCTGGTATCATTGCAAATGATTATCTGAAATTACAGTTTATGATAATATTAACACCATAACCTTCAATAATTCCACTTTATGGTTATATAAAAATGATATTTAATTTTACTATTTCAATGATTAATTTCCTAACCTATTTTTTATGATTTTTTAACAATTTATTCATAGATAATATTGGTTGATGTTGTATAGATTATAATAACATTAAAAAAATCATCTCAGAATTAGTGTAATTGGAACTGAACAATTTTCTGTTATGATGGATCACATTATGAAATATATAATTTGGTTGGAATCTATGTTATTGAGAAATTCGATATACTAAATATGTACAAGTTTATATATATTATTTTCAAAAGAAAATATCCTCCAATATTAAGTGGATCTTTATACACAGTTGTAGCTAATAAATGGATTAAATTTCTATAATGATTTTTATGTAATGATTTCTTAAGAGCTTTAAATGTAAATTTTCAAATCACTATGTTTTATAATGAAACTAACTCGTAGTGGTAAATGTTAAATACTATTTGATATAAAGAAGTTATTAATTCATTTGAATAGGGTGAATTCAAAAAAACATCATTAAGAAATAATCTCCAAATATTGAAGTACATTGGATAGATAAGGAATTCATCGAATCAATAAAAAGGGAAGGGTGATTTGGTGGCTATATAATAAAAAATAATCACTTCATTTTAATGGTATGTTCAAAATATAATCCTTCACATTTAATATAAAATTTATGGTTTTACTCATGATTATTTTAAATTAATCAATGTTACTTTCTATCCCATAAAATAATTTTTTTTGAGAATCATGGTCACTATGTAGAGAAGTTATAAATGGTGTTTTAAATTTATCATGAATTCCATTAAAAAAAGAAGAATAAAATGCCTGAATGGACATAAATATGGTTATAATAAATTTATGAGATTATTTTTTTTGAAATCATATACCAATATTATGATAAGTTATGTAAAAATAACATTGGGAACATTATTATTAAAAGTATAAAACACATCTAATATACAATGTATGGAAATATGTTTTAAAATGAATGGATAATGATAAATTAAATAATGATATTCTTATTGTAAGATGAATTAATTTTAATGATTTATGGTGTTATGCAGACATCTATTAAAATTTAGCAACTTTGTGTAGAAATCCATATTATTGAAAAAATTGGTTAATGGATTATGAAGAAATTTTATTTTTAATTTTTTTTGAATGGTCCACATACAGTACCCAAAGATTAGGGCATAGCCCTTTTTATTAATGAAAAGAAATGAAAAGAGAACAAGAAGAAAGACGGGGTCATACACGCACACATGCCCTCGTACCCAAGGAGACCCAAATTAAAGTACTCAAATATCAAAGTCAAATGGATAAAAAAGGTCATAGTCATCGTCCCATCCAGAATCATAATCAGGAGGACCATGGGAACTGGTAACCATGGTTGGCTTCAAGTTTGAGTAATTTTTCCTTGGTATCATTTTCTTAGGAGGAATAGGTTGAGAACCGTGAACATCCACAACCACAGTCTTACCTTTGGACAATTCTTGACTGCATGTTAGTTTTTTGGGGGAGTCATCCTCCACAGCATCCCACCTTCCCTGAATGTCATGTGTTTCCTTTAATTTATAAATTTCCAATTGGGTGTTTGAAATAATCTCACTATCACTGGGAGTTTGTTGCTCATCAGGCACAAGATCCAAGAATTTATTCAACACTCCTAGAATCACGTCACAACCACCTCAGGAAACATGCTCAGGAGTCAAAGAATTCCTGCACTCTTCTTGAGGCACTTGAGCAAAATCCCAAGAAGCATCATCCTACACCTACAAAACATTAGTACCAATATTCTCTGTATCCGTATCCACCTGAGGCACCTGAGCGAATTTGCGAGAGGCATCATCCACCGCCTGTGAAGGAGTATCATCCATAAGTTGTTGTGTTGCTTGATTTATCACCTTCTTTCTACAAGATACCACACTATGCCATTTTGATGAGCAAAAGGTACATACAACATTTTTACAACAATTCTATTTGACATTTCCAATAACATCACAATCAACACAAATGTCAGGTAGTCTCTCATACTCCACATTTAAAGAGATATCATCATCTATGTCCGACAAGATTATATTGTGAATTAGACAAGTACTTAAATCAAATTCTACCAAAACTGAAGCATAGTGTCCAAAATTCGCAGCCTCAGTAGTCCTGTCCATTTTAATTGGAATACCCATTGTAGAGGAAATTTTAAAATGAATTTTAAGATTCCATAATATCCTATAAAGGCCAAAAAGTTTAATCCACACTTGATCCCTGGTATTTTTTTAGGGAGAAACGATTGAAATGAAAGTCCCATTCTTGAAAGAAAATCATACCTGACTTCAGAGAAATTGACCCAAACCCCCAAGCTCCCCGATTGAGATCCTCTGATGGAAATATAATTTTGACAAATCCATGCCCCATAGGTATGCATATACAACCAGAAAACCCCCATGCAGAGGTTAATTTTCAAACCAAATCATCGATCCTCCAAATTTGACCACCTGCAAGAAGAACTAATCTAGCAATAATTCAATGCTCACATATATTGAATCTGTCAAGGATAGCTTACATATTAGCAAACACACGGGTTGTATCACCCTTTCTAACAATTCGCTATGCAATATCATCACAAACCAAAGAAAAATGTCTTCTGTCAGAATCCCCCCACCGCCTGCAGGACCCCTGCTAGATTTACCTGCATCTGTCTATTTTCTAGATGAATATCTATTCTCCACCCTCTCTTAAGGGATTCTTTCAAGTTCCCACTCCACAAAAGGTAAAGTAAAATCCTCGCCTCTGTTCATGACAATGTCTAAAGGGTGATTCCCATTCATCCTCTTCGTAGAAAATCTAGACAACCTCACGCCTTGCAGAGACGTCTCCTTCAAAAAGGGCAGTACAATTTTCACCACCGCAGGCAGACGAGAGTGGGAAGAAGATGCAATCAGCACATCATCCAATCCCACAAAGGTTGCATTGACTCCCACATGACCGTTATACTTAGCAATCGTCCCTTCGATCTGTCGTCGATCTGTTGACGCGACACCCATCGAAACCCATCACAAACCCCAAGCATCACCAACGAACAGATCTAATACAGATCTGTGGGTCTCCAAATTAGAAGTTTCAAACGATTTATAAATAGAGCTCAGAGCAGTGGCATGATCCACTTGTGGAGCCACAGGATGATCGACAATGACAAGCAGGGTAGAGCCAAGAAAATGAGGAACGTCAATCTTTAAGAAACCCTAGATCTGGAACACTATGTATTCTCTATGAGAGGGTAAGACCAGACCTGCTCCATCCTATCTCCACATATATTAATATATGTTTTGTGAATAAATTTTAATGATTATGTTTTCTACATATAATAATTATAAAAGAATATTTTAGTTGTATAATTAAGGATGATAATGAGTTTAAATTACTTAAATCATTTTATTATTTTTTATGAGATGGTGGAGTAAAGGGACACTTGTTTTTTAAGTTTTAATATATTTTCAGGGTATATATATTCCTTAATATTAACATGTGATAACATTATTTAGGGATTAATACACCATTTATTTTTTTGAAATATGTATAATGATATTAATAATTATTAGTATTAATATAATATTTTTTATTATTATTTATATATTAATCATATTTTGATGAATTGTATTAGACTAATATTAGTATGGTTTTATTGAAAATTGTTCTTATATCATATGAAATGACCATGAGGATTGAAACCACAACTAAAAGGAATAAATGATGTAACTCATAACACTAGCCTATGTGATATCTTGGTTATTATGAAATAATTATTCTACATAAATTGATTTATAAATAATTATTACTTGGATTTGAAGAGCATTATTTTATATATAGAGATAACCAAGGGATTAATTAGTTATGATGGAATTAGATGATTAATGTTAATTCAAAATACGTTCACATTTTTGATAAAATGATATGATTAATGAAAGTAGAAATATATAAGATTTTATTATATAAATCATCGTTGAATCATCATTTGGATGTATAAATGTTTTTAACGGGTTAATTATAGTGATTCATTCCATTTAAGTAAATTACTATCACATCATGGAGTTAAATTTTTTTCTATTATACATTAATAGATATTTATGACCATTGTTTAAAAATGATAAATAAATTTTTGGTGAATTTGTGATCATTCTATTCTATGAGTATCAATTTTATTTAGTCATATTTTAAAAAATATTTATGTATTGTTTTATATCAAATGATCTAAGATAATCATGGGTTATGAGGAATTTTATATTAATGTTTTAATCATCATTTGAGGGAATAATAATTTTTAAATAATATTACCTTTTTATAAACATTTCAGTTTTTGATAATAGAAAATGACCAGATGAATAGTTTCTAATCATTTTGGTTTTGATTTATTTGAACAATTAGACGATGATTTCAGTTCTAGAGGTATAAACAAATCATTTATGAATAAAAATTATTTATGAAAACATATTATATTAAGAGTGGGAATTCATTAATTTATTCTATTATAATCATCAAGTATTTATATTTATATATTTTCATAGTTTTTGTGGTAAAAAGATTCCACTATATATAGAAAAATACACTAATGAAAAAACGTAATTGATTTTAGAAATATGAATGGTATCTATTCTCATTGAAATAATATAATGTTTCCTAAAAAAAGAATCATTATTACAAATCTATAAATTAAATTTTCATAAATTTAATCCAATTTGTATGTTTATTAGGTTTTAATCCAAATGAACATCATACACCATATTTTATCATTGCAATAGGATGTCCCATTGAACTTTTTTTTTGACATTGGTTTCCCAGAAAAATATTTCATAGTTTTTTACCTTTAGTTTATAAGGTAATGTTCATATTGTATGGATGAAATAAATTAATTGGGGGGGGGGGTGTGATACACCATGATTTCATAAAATAACTCTTTATTAGATTATATACACTATATTCCACATATAACTTAAACAAACTACATAATATTATTTTTTTACATGATATCGTTATAACATAGGAACTGAATTAGGGTGTCTGAAAAATATTAACTAAGATGTGAAATATATATATTTATATATATTAATAATTAATTTATATTTATTGATAAATTATTATTAAATAATCCAGTTATTTATTTCTTAATAAATATTATTATTTAAAAATATTTTTTTCATGTAAAATGATTTTTTTGTTATTATATAAAAATATTATAAATATTTTTAGTGTAATTTTTATAATTTATTTCATAAAATAAAAATAATTTTTGAAAAAAGTATATATATACTTATTTGATTAAAATTTTTGATTTTTTTAAAATGATGATATTTAATGAATTGTAAAACATATCGATATTTGAAAACTATATTTTCCTTTATTTAAACTAAATAATATAAAAGTTCTATTCTGAATTTAAATTGATTTCAAATAAATTATTTATTATTTAATAATTTTAAACTAATATTTTATAGTTTAATAATATTTATAGTTAATTTACTATGTGTTCATTTTTTAGGTATACAAACACATTTTAATGAAAACATATTTCAAATGCACAATACTTATCCATCTTATTTTAAAGAAGATGGGATGATAAGGATTGATTTTAATTTATTGTACAAATTATTCACATATTCATATGACATTAAATTATTTTTATGATTACTACTAGTAATTGATTTAATATAAAATTAATTTATACCTGAATAATCTATTTCATCAAAAAAATATTTTTTATAACTTATCTAGGATTAATTATAAATTAAATTATTCGAGTTATATGGGATTGATTTTATAAAATGGATTTAATATTTGATATCTGTAAAATTTAAATTACAAAATAAAGTCAATTTTGTATCATAATGATTATTTAAAAATAAAATTATTTTAACAAGAATGAGGTAAAAATTTGTTTGTATCTATTTTAAAAAAACTAAGATTTAAAATGATCTAAAACATTTATAACGTTTATTTTATAGACATACATAGACAATTTACTATATATTTATTTATAATTTCCAATTTCAGAGAATTGTGGAATTTGAAAATGTGGTTTTGTCATTTTCTTTTAACAAATTACAATTCCATCATGTAACATCCTAACCTGAACCATAGAGACCGATTATTTTTTATTTGATAATTATATGTAATAATCATTTTTAAATTACAATAATTAATCAATTTATAATTACATGCGATTATCCTTTGATAAATTTTATGGTATAATTTTACCTTTGTTAAAAAATAACTTTATATATTGATATTACCTTTACTTAACCTTTGATATATATTAATTTATCTTTAGAGAATTTTAAATATTTTCAATTGATAAATAAACATAACAATCCATTTATAATTAATTACAATTAACATTAATAAATTCATTGAATTTAGATTTGATAATTTTAAACATTATCTGTTAACAATTTTGATGATAAATTGACTTATAAAAATATGAAATTATATTTGAATTTTTTCTGCAGGAATTATTTGATTACATTATTTATTATCACTAGATAATTTACATTTCATAAATTTATTTTTAATAAAATAAAAAAATTTATATTTCATTCTAGAACATATTTATAAATATACCAAATGTGAGAATAATAATAATAAAAATAATGTAATTATTATAATTATTATAATTACTATTATATTAATAATATTAATAAAAAAACTCTCCACCACTGTGATGCACATCATGAAAAGTATAATCAACCATGATTGGTATCATAAGGAATGAAATGATCATATATTGGAGACCTCACTTATTATATATAGAGGAGAACTATGTTTTCTCGGACTCAAAATAATCGACCATCATTGAACCCAAAATATTTCTAGTAATTCAATAACCCATAAAACACACCAACTAATACTTAAAATTTTAAACATTCATATCAATAAATTATACACACAAAATAGATTTGGGATTTTTCTAATTCACCACCTTAAAGATTCATAATGAAACTATTTAAAAAAAATCAATAAAACAAATGATTTTAAATGCCCCCATAAGTAATAATGGTTTTTTGAATGTTTTGGGGAATTGAAGAGTTAATTTAAAATTTTTAAATAATAATAAAAAATACTAAATAAAATTATATAATGAGAAATTTTTCCCAAACATATGATTCACATAAAATATATATTGTTCTTAGGGTGCTCACTACGTACTGGGCCAAACAGTAGTTTCGTAATAATTATATACCACACCATCTAGATGATATTAAATAATGTTTAAAAAAATAATATAATAAAAATATATCAAAAAATTATATCATCACTAGCATCCTTATCAAATGTCTGAAACTAAAATATGTAATTACAAACCTAGGGTAAACAAAACATCATCGACCTAACACTGGTCTCATATTTTTCATCTGATGCATTACTTAGGAATTAATAATTTTTAAAAAAAAAATAATATTATACAAATATAAAAAAAACTAATCCTAATGGGTGAAAATATGAAAAATTCGGCACTAAAAAATGTTATACCCTGTGTATGGGAAAGAAAAGTCTCAGAAATTATAGTGGTCTTAGATTTTCCATAAGATGCATAATTTGGTATTTATTCATTTATTTTGGAAAAATATCTTCCAAAAAATATAATATATTTAATTTTTTTATTTTCTAGGTGAGAAGGCTCTATGATTCTTAGGATGCGATATTAATTCAGTTCATGACATCAATAGTATCTTATATAATATTTTATGATTCAAACTGGTCGTTTATTTTAAAACCCTGATATTTGGTGATATTTTTCAAAATTAATTTATTCATTACGATATTTTTCATTTAATGCAACACTAAAAATAGATTATTTTATTTCAATGCAGTATTCTTGGAATGGATTATATGAGAAACCAATATAATCATTCCTTACATGCAATATATATTTACCTTTATCTCTATAACACAAGGAGGATTGATAGTGTTACACGAAATAATAAATTTCTATAATGGCTTGTGTAACATAGAAGATTGAGTATTACTGAATAATGATATTTTATTAAATTTAAACTAGAAATTATATTTGTAGTTATGAAAATGGTTAAACATCTTATGAAAATATATGAGTAAAAAATTATAAAATTAATTCATTGGTTAAAAATAAATTTGAAAAGAAAACAAAAACAAATTGAATATTAATAAAAATATTATTGCAATCAAATTTTTTTCCCCCAGATAAAATAGATTAATTAAATTTATAGTTTGATATAAATTTATTATATATTTTCTATATTCTGGAAAATACTTTTCATATTCATAAAATATTTTTTATAGACATATATTAACAATCCAAATTTTATATTTCAAACCATATATTTTTATTAAGGAATTTATATCACCTCTTAATGGAGAAACTAATTTGAATCAAAATTTTGGAACTTTTAAAAAATTAATATGTAAAAATTAAAATAATATTTTATATAGGAATGTAAGATTTATGATAGGGTGAATTTTTTGGTGTTATTCTTTGATGATTCATTTTTTAATCAATATTGAAAAATACTGAATTTCAGTATTAAAATTATTACTCATATAATTTATTTATAAGGATAAATTATATATTAAATTTGTATAATGTTCAACTATATCATATATTTATCAATTAATCAAATTTAGGCCATTTTTATCAATTTTTCATTGAAATTTTCTATAAAACATTGTAAACATTTTGACATTTTTACTTTAAAAACATAAATTGTCATCCCACCTATGGGATTAACAACATATTAAATTGACGGACTTCCATGATTGCAATTTGTAAAAATTGATTCCATATTTTTAATAAGAGTTATTTATATTGTCTAATATATTCATAGAAATTTATTACCAAAAATATTAGTGAAAGTTGTTAAATTAAATACAATGATTACGGAAAAATTAATCCTAAGAATCGAATAAACAATAATTATCAATTCCAAAATGACATAGAGACTATCCTGACACCCATTTAATTTACATATTTTCACCATATAACTTCTATTATTGAGTGTTTTGTTTTATATGACATTTCTTTTGTAACAACATGTGTACACATAAGATGTTTCCAAAAATTCCAATTGTTTTCTTTCCCATCCTTGTAAAATGCCACCACCTCTCACACTTACAATCACCAGTAGAAAAATATAATATCAACCAATATCTACCCAATATAACTCCCAAAAACCCTACCTTCATCCTTGAATACACCATTTCTGATTAAAAACGTCCATGAAATCCATTTGATGCATACCAAAAGAAGTTACCAGTTTAAGAGGTAACCTCCTCCCTCATGATCCTTTATTTTATTCCCATTCTCCACTCCCAAGTATATTATTATTACATGCTTGTATAGAACCACTACTATCACAAATATATATTTATTTTTTTGTTATTTATTTGAACTACACTTACACCCTCATCCATCTAATAGTTCATAATCATACTATTTACATGTTTGGCGGACTTCAACTTAATGAAAAGATGATTGTTCATTTTTTCATTACCACCTCACATGGTGGACATTATTATAAAAAATATATTTATATATGATAAATTATATTTTAATAATGTCTTTATGTTGGAAACAATGATGTTTTTTGGGAGATGTGGAGTATGGTTTGTGTTTATTGTCAATCCACATTGGGTTATTCAATGTGATTTCATGGAATGTGGTCTTATAATTGAGGAAGAATTCATAATTTAAGGTGGTGGAGTTTCCTAGAACATTCAATATTTTTAGCCTTAAAATCAGGAGTTTGTTTCTAAAAATGAAGTGTTTCACCTTAGTAATGGCGGACCGAAAACCATGTTCTAGAAACATTTTCTGTATCATGAGATATGTTATGTGAACAACGTAGGAGGAAAGGTTAAAGGTGTGAAAGAGGTTCATGGTGAACACTTTCAGTTAGTGGGTAGGCTCGTCGTACAATGATGGCATGATGTCTCACCAAATGGAGTTTCATTCATGAAAATGAGGTAGATTTTTTAGAGACTGTTTAAGAGATGTTGTTCTTGGGAGATGTATGGTTCATGATGAATCTGGTTTTGCAATATTAATTTGGTAATTATCAATTTAGCATATTTTTCAGATCTATTTTCTCATATATGTAACCCTAATCACTTTATTAGGACTCGATACTAAGACTTAAAATCATGGAGGATTTTGGTGAAGTCTAATGTGGTTCGTCGAAATTCAACCCCACATAAAAGGTTGTGAAATGAAATTATGACAACATTGTTGATGTTTGAAGTTGTTTGTAGGAATACATGTCGACATAGAAGACTTAGTAATTGTTGGAAGAACTCAGTCCTAAAATCTTCTACAGTACATGTAGAGTATGTAGATATAATCCATTGAGTGAAGAATCTTCAAAAAAGGAGTAGTAGGTGAATTTGGTATGCAAGACCAGTATAAGGGAGTGGTACACCGAAGTAGTACCTGAAAACGGTGTAAAATAATAGTATGCAGATGTAATTTGGGAAGGAAGTATGTGGTAAAAATTTGTGGAGGTAGTATCCAGACCACTAAAAGTACATAGTGTAGTGTGGTATGTGGAGGAAGAAGGCTATTTTGCGAAGGACATGTTTGAAACAAACATTACATATAATTTTAAATTATATTTTCAGGGGAATACGAGACTTGAATTGGGAATATATCTATATTTGGTGATGCATGATTTAATTTCAACCCATTGAAGAGACCTTTAGGTCGATAAACTGAATTCAGAATTTTCCCAACACAGTGAGCTAGGGGGAGTCAACAAAAGTGATATGAGGGACAAAATTTGATATCTATAAACCTCTGTAAAGGAATTCTGTCTAGTAAAGAGTGACAAAGATAAAATTTTGTACTCCAAAATTAGTGAAAATTAGTGGAATTTAGTATGACCCACACACTGTCAGCATGTGCTCCATCAAAATAGACATTAATGGGAAAGCATGAAAAATTGTTTTGTCATGGTTTTTCATGTTATTGTTTTTGTTCTTCACATTCTCATTAGATAGATTTAATAGGTTCTTAACAATTAGGGAACATGATAAATCCTATTAAAAGAATATTTTGACACTTTTGATTAACAGTCCCCTCTTATAGTGTTTTGGGGTACTTTAAGTGGTGTCAGAGGGTAATGGTTGTTGGTGATAAATTTATATGTTTCTTCCATCATGAACAACTCAATAAATGTCAGGGTATTTCCCATATTTAATGAAGAAAAAATCAAAATTTGGAATAATATGATTAGATCACATCTATGATATCAAGGAATTAATGTCATCTTTTATATTTAACTACGAATTCATCTATCTAATACAATATAATTGTCTATGAATGAATCTGATAAGAAAATTATGGATGATGATACTAGAGCATAGAATTCCCAAAATATAGATCTTTTTTATCTAACGTATCTAATGGTTCTGAATTTTACATTAACAGTGCCTATTAGGGAAAAACTAGAGAACATTTATGAAGGAGACAACAATGTAATAGAGGTGAAACTCCAATTCTTGCCCAAACATTTCGATGATATGAATGTGCATCCATATAAAAATCTAGATGCCTTTATTAATCAAATTGCTAGATTTTTTTGTAGAAGTATGAAGAAATTGTGAAGATATCAGAGAAATGTTTATTTTAAGAAAAATCATAAGAAGATGTCCACATATTTACAATGCAATGGTGTCTTCCCTTGAAAAAAGGGATTCCTCTAAAAATTCTTTGTATATACTGCTGAGGAGTATGATCGCTTATGAAATGAGAGTCAAACCTAAAAATTTAATAATTCATGTAATTCAGGAAATGTAATTCTAATACATAGAAAAATGGAAATTTTACGAGATTGTGTTGATGATGATAACGAGGAAAAAGAAATTCTTTCACTCATTTAAATTCAATTAAAGAAGGGGATAGAAAAATTTGAAAGTAAAATACCTCTAATGTGATTCCATTCTGAATTTGTTTGGAACATAGACTCTTGATGCCCAAGAATGTTCGATTATGAGGAATGTGATTTTAGAGAAATATTGATGACTCATAAAATGATTTTAAAATGAGATGTTTCAAATATGGAAATAAATTGTAACAAAAGACGTTTTCTATGAATAAAAAGTTGATGACAATGAATTATTTGAGGAATAAAAAGAAAAATGTTAATCTAGAAACCATTCCTACAAGCTGTTTAAATTAAAAAATCTGAACCATCAAATAAAAATATGGAGATAATTAGTTAACCTATAATGATGATCCCAAGATGAAACTCAAGTATTCTTTTTGTAAGCATGATAATCTATATAACCGGTTCAATAAGTGGAGAGAAATTAAGTAAGTATCATCAGAATATGTTTATCACCATGAAGCTCAAAATGATGGTATAGATGAATTTATGAAAGCACTTTCATCAATCCTTGAATGAAAAATTTGATACTCTAATGATTAAGCTCAAATTTAATCAATTTTAAAAAAAATATGAAAATAATGTTTGAAAATTTCTTATATGCTGAGTTACTGTAGAAATCCATGCATGGTTCAGAGGGAGATGAAAATATTCTGAATGATGAAAGACCTTCATTCATGGGTTTAAAAAGAATCATTTTTACTCCAAAAAATAGAATGATGAAAATAGAATGAGAAAAAATAATGTAAAAATGAATGTTTCATAGGTTGAAAATTTACATGAAGTACTAAAAATGACACCATCAATTAAAACTGAATGGAGAACTGAAAACTATTCCGATGTATCCTAAGATGACATGGATTCAAAAAAACTGTTATAAAAATCTACATTAGAATTAATAGAAGTGAAAATGCATTTCCCTTTATGAAATTTCAATTCTATTATTATCCAGGCCTTTCCATGTCATATTGTAAAGTCACATGTAGATAATTCAATGGGGGAAGATCTAGGAAGTCAGAAAAGAATAATTAATTCATATAATAATTATTATTGAAAAAATAGTTTCTATGGATATTATTTTTAGTGTTATAACTTTGTCCATGAGGCTGTTGATTGCGGGCATATGAATGATATCAACAATTTTTATAGAACTCATATACAAGGCAATACATTTCAATGAGACGTTGTTACTATTACAAACATATTTTCTCCACAATTATATAATTTTGAGTATAATTAACCATATCACATGGAATAGTTATTTGAATGTCCATATTTATCTGTCAATAAATATAATATTTCATGGAAAGAAAAGAAGAAAATTGAAAAATTAAACCTTGCATAGGTTGCTCTCAATTTTACCAATAACAATAGTTCGTAGATTTTGGAATGTATATTCTCATTCCATATGATGGGAAATGAAAAACTGTCAAAAAATATTAATAAAATTTAAAATGGATAATTGAGATTCAATAATGATGATGCTTCTACTATCAAAATATGTGGAAGTACATAACATGCCAATGGTGAGCTAAAGATGACAGTTGTTCCTTATATAGACATGTTTCATCAAAATATCTAATTTGTGAGCCAGCTCATTGACTCCATAATCATGGTGAAATTCAATA
This sequence comes from Viscum album, assembly GCA_963277665.1. Taxonomy (NCBI): domain Eukaryota; kingdom Viridiplantae; phylum Streptophyta; class Magnoliopsida; order Santalales; family Viscaceae; genus Viscum; species Viscum album. The sequence goes on from OY728140.1 coordinate 2,128,387,000, forward strand.
AAAATGGGTGAAATATAAATATAATAACATGTTGTTCTCAAATGAAGGGATATACAAAAAATGGAAACTTATATCAGTTATATTGTGTAGGGAACATTTTTTAGATTACAATTTATCAATATAAGAACATGTGACCCTGAAGGTTGAGTCAAATCAATTAAAAAGATATGGAAAATATGTTTATATTGAATATTTTCATGGATATCCCAAATATGAAGCTTGAATGGAAGAATATTTTTTGATGCATAAATGTGAGGACAGATGGTGTGCAGTTCATATCATCCAAAGAAGAAAATAACATCAAATATTCTTAATCTCATTCATACATATTTTTATGGTTCGATAAATGTTTTTGGAACTTTTGGAGAATGTTAAATTTTCCATTTCATTGATGATTATATCATATTTTTTTGTGTGATGGTTATACGCAGTAAAAGAAAAGTGCATGACTACATTAATACATATAACCGAATAGCCATGACTGACACATGATAGACAGTCAAAGTTCATCAGAATTATAATGAAGTTTAATACATATCCATTTAATTTGAAAATTACCTTGAGATACATGAAATAAAAAATCAGGTGGATTCAATGAGGACTCCATATAAAAATGTTGTTGTTGAGAGATTGAATTAACACACGTATAATGTGGTCATAACTATGATTATTGAGATTTGTATCTCTCTCCAATACTGGAAGGAGTTTATTCAAGATGTAGTTTATATTAAAAAATAAACATGGATTTATATTTGGGAAACCAAGAAACCCTATGTTTTAGGGCGTAGAAGGAATCCATCATTAATTTATTTTTATGTTTTCAGATGTAAATTCATTAGTTAAAAAAACAAAGATATCAGGGAATGTATGGTGATTCTATAGATGATGGAATATTCCTAGAATATTTAATTAAAAAAAATCCTAAAAATCTTTTCATAAACATATTGGAAAAATTATAGAAGGCATTAATGTGAATATCATTGAATACAAATCTAAAAATTCCTTGAGAAATTCAATTATTGAAGCGATAGAGGGTAAGGAATAATGTGTACATGTAACGAATACAAATACAGAATTATAGGAAGGTGTGGAAGATAGTCAAGAATCATATCATCATATTTAATAAGTTGAAAAATATGAATAACAAACCATGGATAAAGAAAATTCAACTGAACCTCACATGGTAAATAAAATAGATGAAATTTATCAATCCAACAACAATGGGGAATGGACACCTCCAAAATATAAGATACTTTTGTAGATGAATCATTTTCTTTAGTAGCTATACTAGAGTCAATCATAATGTTTCTTTCCATGGAAATTAAAAGAGGTTACAATGTGTATCAAATGGATGATAAGATATCTTTCTTAAATGGCATTCTTTCAGAAGAAGTATACATTGAAAAAATAGTGTGTTTTCTATTTGGTAATGATGAAATGAAGGGTTTTAAATTTAATAAGGATATCTATGGTCTAAATAATACACAACGATCATGTTAATCTTAGCTGGATTCTTGTCTAAGAATCTCGAATTTAAAACAGGAGGAGTGGATCAGAATCTCTATATGATGAATTTTCAAAAAGATCAGTCCATGGTTTTGGTGTACATATATTATATTATATTTGGTGCAAGTAGGTAGTAATTAGTGGATTAATTTTCCAATCACCTAAAATCTAAATTTTATATGTCTATGATCGGTTAACTCACATACACATAGGGTTTATAGGTGATTAATAATAAATACTATACTTTCGTATCTCAAGAAAAGTATGCAACAAAGTTGCTGGTGAAATTTAATATGCAAGATTCAAAACCATTGTCAACTCATATTATGGTTCAAAAAAATCTAAAAGGATGAATATGGTACATCTTTAAATCACACAATGTATAGTAGAATAATTGGAAACATATTATACATGATAGAGAAAATAATAGATATTGTATTTGAAACATTTATGGAGGCCCGATTTCAATGTAATCTAAAGGAGGAAAATATGATATTGGTGAAAAGAATGATGAGGAACATTTAGGGTAAAATAATTAATTGATTATAAATTTCTAGAGGAAAATATAATGAAAATTCGGTGTTTTATGATGCTTAATTGGCTAGAGATGTGGCGGATAGAGAATCCTCAAGTGTTAGAGAAATATTAATTTGTATGAAACTGTGGGATGGTAGAGTAAGAAACATGAAAGAACTAGTCTTAGTACTACTAAAGATGTATATCCCTTCCCAACAATGTATTGCACTCAACTACATTGTATTAAGAAACAAATAACTGAACATTGGTGATGAGGTGAAACATCCAATGGTTATTCATTATGATAAGAAGTGTTCAATTGATCTTACAAGGCGTCTTATTAATCATTCTCATATCAAGCACGTTGAAATAAAATACCACTTCATTGAGGAAAAAGTTAAATAAGGAATCATTAAAATGGTTTATTTTTTAACTGACGATCAAGTTACTGACAAACTAACCATGCCATTGTCAGTATATGTGTTCGAGAAGCATCTATTAAACCTTGGTGTTCAGCCACTTCCCCATGCAAGAGGAGGTTACAAATTTTCATCTCCCTAGTTTTTCAAAATATATTAATTTTTTTATAAATGTATTGTTGGTTTGTGTTGGTTATACGATCCACGGGGTCTATGCTTAATGCTTGACATGTAAAAATAGGATTTTTTGTGTTCATTTACAAAGAGTCACTATAAATATATTGAATGATAATGAAATGTTTTTATAATATGTTTTAGAATGATATAGAATAGAATAATTAAAAGAAGATACAATGGGGGAGAATGTTGAGTTACAAGACAATGGAATTCATTAAACTATGGTTTTCTACAAAGATCTTTGATCATATAGACATAGAGTGTTGGATTATTATTTTTTCGCATATCATGTTTTGATTTTTTCTTGCTCATTATTGAATTTATATGTAGATTTCCAATAAATCAAAAGTGGGAAATTATTGAATCCAAAACTATTCTATGCAGGATATGGAGTATTGTTTTTGTTTTTTGTCAATTTTCATTTGGTTGATCAGGGTATTCGTAATTAATGTGGTCTTATGATTGAATATGAAAGATGAATTGAGGGAATTGAATTTTTCCAATGTTTGTCAAATTTTTTGTCCCTCAAAATCGAGAGTTTTTTTAGAAAAGATAGTGTTTCAAAAAAAGGAATTTATGACCATGAACCATGTTTGAGTAAAATTTTATAGATCATGTAATATGATATACATAATGAAGAACTGTGAACCATGAAGCATGAATGTTATATGGACCACGTTGGAGGAATGGTTTATAGAGCGATGGAGGGTTTGTGTGATGAATTGCAGTTTCTGGGAATGACCATAGTATGTGAATGTCATGATGGTTAATTGGATAAAATTTCTTTCATGCATTCAAGGAATATTATTTATAAATTGTGTATGGGGTGTGGTTCTCGTGAGATGCATGGTAGACAGTAAAGGTAGTGTCGTAATAAAGATTTTGTAAATCATGGTTAGGAATATTATTTGATATATTTTCCTATATAAGGATCAATAATCCCTTAATTAGGATACGATAATGAGATTGGAAATTAGGGAGGATTTTATGGAAGTCTAGAAAGGTTCATGGGAATACAACATCATGAAAAAGGTTCTGAATAGAAATTCATAAAATGTTTGAGATGTATGGAGTGGTTTGCTAGAATACATGTCCTTGTAGGATAGACAATACATGGGGGAAGAACTTAATTTGTAGATATCCTTTAGTATGTGGAGTGTGAGTGGATACTATTCAAGGAGCATAGATATTTCGTAGAAAGTTGTAGTATTTGGAAGTGGTATGCGGGAGTGGTATGTTGAAGTGGTTTGCGAGAGCGGTACGCCAATGTGGTACACTGAGGTAGTGTATAGTAATAGTATGCAGATTTAGTTTGGAATGGAAGTACAAAATCATTTTTTGGGGAGAACATATGCAGATTAGTCGTAGTAAACTGTAAAATGTGGTACACATTGGAATAAGGTCAAATCAAAAAGGACAAGTTTACAAATAAGGACTACGCAGAATGGTAGATTACATTTGTAGAGGAATAAATTACTTGAATGGAGAATCTATCTACAGTTGACGATTCATGATTTAATTACAACCCATTAAAATGAATTGGATGTTGATCATGTGAGTTATGACTATTCTTAATGCGGTGAGAAAGGGGGAGTCAAGAGAAGTGATCCGAGGGACACATTTCTCTATCCCTAAAACCTTGTATAGGCTGTGCACCTAGAAAAGAGACTGTGATAAACATTTCTACTCCACAACTAATAAGGATTAGTGGATTTTCGTAAAACTGAAACACTATTTGTGTATACTCTTTAGACATAGAACATTGTGGTGAATCATGTAATATCTTTGGTTCTTTGTTTTTCAAGTGATTGTTTATGTTCTGCACTTTCTTATTTGATAGATTTAAAAGGACCCCACTAACGTGGGAACAAGATCAATCATATTAAAAGAAATTTTTGAAACTCTGAATTAGCCTTGCGTATCATGTTCTTTTGAGATCCTCCAATTTATTTTTATATAATTTTTATTTTTATTTTTCCATTATTAATTTCATATTGTATATATATGATAATTGTTTAGGAAGGGTGGACTACCTCCCCCACAAAATGATGTGATTTATTCTCACTCTACAACGTATGTATTTATTATTATTTTTCATTAAAAATATAATATAAATGGAAGAATAATTATAATATAATTATATTAAATACATATATATATATATATTTCATTTTATTTCATTCAATCAATACGTTTATAAAACAGAAGCAATGTTCATGCGTACCTATTGCCTACTGTCTCCACCAATGATATATTCTTATTCATACAAAAATATTCTATAAATTATTATAATACAAATTTCATGAATAATAATTATATTTATATCACTCTATACATTATTTAAATCATTATATAATAATAAGGAACATATTGATAACAAATTATTACACAAGTGAAAACAAATTTTTTTTAATTGAATTATATCCATAACATTAAATTGATAAAAAAAGGTAATATAATATCTACATAAGACTATGTATGGTATTATATATAAAAATATTTTATGCCATCATATTTATAATAAATATACATTTATTTTAAATTATGTTTTAATGTGTATGATGAAATTCAAGAGAAAAGAATAGGGTATTTGTAGTCTCACATTATGTTTTGTTAAATTTACACCATATTCACCACTCATCTATTTTGTGTGGTCATTATACTGCTCATGAATATATTATATGTTATTTAAACATAATTGCAGGGATATTTACATAACCATTTAATGATATTTATTTCATTGGGTTTTTGTTTCAAAAGTTACCAAATTGTTAATGTAATATTGTTTAAATTTTATTTTTTTAGTCACATCCCATGTTAAGAACCTATAATTTTTCTTGTGGTGTACATAATTTTTTCCAAATATATATCATAAATCAAATTATTTCAGTATATTTTATGTTTCAATTAATTATATTTTATTAAAAGGGGAGTATGGTTATATTTTAACATGTTTTATGAGTTAATTGAATCAATCTCATCACTTTTTGAGATTGTTTATTTTTATGCTTCCTTTGATGAAATCATTGGATCCATCTCTTAAATTTTTTAATGAATTTCTCTATACATTTTTTATTCAAGATATAATCATATATTGTTACCATTTTCCGCCTTGTTAATAATAATGTTACAATTTTTTTCATGAATGATCTCCATTACCCTATCTTCAGTTAGACATCTATGTTCTATAAAATTTATTTTTTTTCTAAAAATGTATTCATGTAATATTCATAAATTTTAAATATACTTTCAATGGAAAAATATTTTCAAAAGATTTTATAAATTCATTATAAATATTCCTTGTATTTTTAATGTAATTGGTTTCAAAATGCTTCATGCTTATTTTATATGATTTCCTAGAAAATATTTATTGAATTTTTTTTGATGAATTACATGTATGTTAGGAAAGTGTTAAAAAATTGTCTTTATAAATTATTCAAGATTATTTTATATTTTTTCAAAGAAATATGTTTTCAAAACATTTTCATGATTATTTTAATAGTTTATATTGAAAAATATTATCAATATTAATTAAATACATCATTTAATGTTTTTAATGAATTTTCAATTTAAATAGTTTTCTATGACATTAATGATTATCCATTGTTTTCAAAGAAGAAAAGATATTTTCTCATAAAGATATCATTCTATGTAATTTTCAATCTAAGATGACATCATTAGATGTTAATCAAGCCCTTAAATGTTATGATCCAAAGATTACATACATAATATTTGATGAATGATTTATATTTTAATGGAAATATTTTAATGACACTCATTTATTTACAATAGGTACTATTTTTTTCAAACTCGATTCTTTTCAAAGGTTATTAATTGATTAAATGACTTTAAAACATTTCCCATTTCCATATTTTATGATGTGGGGAAATGTTAGTGATACAAATTTCATTTCATGGGTTTTGATTTGATGTGTATAGAACCCATATAATTTCATGGTTCTTGGTATAATGAATGTTCTGTTTGATATGACTGTATGATTACATTATGTGGTTGATTGGAAACATATCTCTTCCCAATCCAATGAGTAATAATGGATGGATTGTAATTATAAATTCCAAACAAGAAACTGATTACATTTTCACAATGATATACATGAACCCAGTTTCAGGTCCATAAGTTTATATGTTAACATGATTACTTGTTCACAATGTAATGAGTAAACCATATTATATGTTCATATTTTTATTTTTAAACCGAATTAATTGTTTTTAATGTTATGAATGAAATTGGTTTCATATCCATAATTTTATGTGTGAACCTAATTACATGTTCACAATATTATGCATAAACCTGATTGCATGTTCATAATTATAATTTCTTGACGTACTTTCAGGTCCATATGTATATGAGAGGGAATTATTTCTTGTACTTGACATAATGGGTTATTGTAATTATACTTATATATGTTAAATATATTCTTTGTTGATGTGTATGCAATAATTTTTTTCTTATTCATATATTATGTTTTCATGGGTTATGTTATTGATTTTCTTAGGATTTATATCTTGTGAACTACAAATATTATTCTATGATTTCTATTTATGATAGTTTATATATTGGGTATTATATTATAATGATATTTATCACTTTCTTATAGCCTTATTCTCATAATATGAATTTGTATTTCAATTATTTACCCTTACATAGAATTTGATATCTGTCCATTCATATGTTTCTTTATAATGGGTTATGATGAACGGGTTTTAGGTTGAATTACTGAAAGGGAGATATATGGGGTAAACATAGAAGATCATTCATTGATCTAGAATATTTTTCCCTTGTTTCCATATCAACTATTATAATATGGTCTTTGGGAGTTTACTTTTTTAATGTTTTAAGTATTCCACATAAATGATTTAATCTCTATGTATGTTAATACTGGTTAATTATTGTCGATATCAAATCCAATGTTTAGTTAAACTTTATAATAATGGAGATAAAATCTTGCTGAAAACCCAATGGCTATGTATTCGGAAATGTACAAGGATTGAAAAAATTATAGGAAAATGTCTTGGAATTTTAGTAATGTATATAATAGATGGTTTCCTAAAAATAACCCTATGAATGGATACTACAAGTGGATGGGTATTTGGAACATATATATCTAGGAGTGACAACTTTGAAATGATGTTTCTAGCCTAACACAGGGTAATCTGGTACATGATAACGCACCTTTCTACACACATGGTTTGACACCCCTAGGGATATTCATTAGAAATTCAAATACTCTTTACAAACAATCATAAAGGATTTTAATATATGTAGAATATGAATAATCTAGGATAGAATAATGTTCACATTGATTAACATTTATGTTTCATGATTAAGATATATGATATGTAATTTTTAATGATTATGTTGTTTTATTCGATGATATGTGTGTTTGTCTCTGTCCTATCTTGTTTTTTTCAATGGAGACAACTTAAAGGAAAATTATTAACATAGACTGTTTGAGGTGTGGAAACAATTGGAATTTTGAAAATCGATTCCCTAAGCAGATACCTCCTAAAGGGAATCCAGAATGTGGTATGAGTATTGGTTATATTTCTAATGATATGGAGACCGCAATCAACATGTGAAATGTATGTGACTTTATTCATGTATTGTTTGTAGAAAACATAAAAAGAATTATTGTATTAAGGTAGAGGAACCTTAATAAAGGTTTATAATTTCATGTAAAATGAATGAGTTATTATGTAATAAGTTAATTAATCATGAGTAATAGTTAAATAATAAACTTTTATTAATGAAGTATTTATGTTTTGGAATACAACGATTATGTTTTATAAATCATGAAATATATAGGAATTTTAAGTATACGATTTCCATCCATGAAAAAAATGATTTGTTGATTATTTATTAAGACTTATAAATTAGATATTTTTTAATAATGAAGGTAACCTTTAAAATGTTAAAGATGTTGATAGCATTATGCTTAGCATGGATAAAGAAACGATTGATTTATATAATGTAAATTGAACAGTAGTGATTATCATGAATTTAATTATTTATTTATAAAAAATGATTTATATTTCACATGGAATATGTTTATATTATATTTGATTCCAGGAATATATCCATTAACCATTATAATTACAAAGAATGCCTATATTCCAAAATAATATTTTGTAATTCAGGTCATTACTCTATTTCATTAGAATACAAGATGAAGGTATTCACATGTTTGGAATATGAAAACCTAGATATATTTTGTGATATTTTGGTAGCCAACATTAATATTATTAAATGAAATTATACACAAGGTTTTATAATTTCAAAATTTATAAGGGTAATATGGTTATAAATTCATTTATTTATCAAAATTATTTCACGGATGTTTATAATATTTATGTGGGAAATTATATTATTGTGGTTTTAGTAATGTACATCATGTATTTCCTGGGACAACTAATCATGTTTGGAAAGACTACAGGTCATAAAAACATTGTCAAAAGCTGATAATGGTTTCATGCATTCCTCTAACCATTACGATGTCCATGTTAAAGAGTATATTTTTTGATGAATAAATATGAACAAGAATATATAATTTTATGTTAGGAAATTAATTAATAAAAAATGTTGATTATTAATAATAGTTATAGACAAATAGTTATGATTTTAATTATTCAATAAGACTTAATATCTACTAAAATTTCGCTTTTGTATATCATGAATAAATTTTAATTATTATTCATCCATTTCTTGATGTAAACTATGAATTTTTAATAGATAAAAGAACAACCAAATAATGAAAGTTTAATTATAGTGATATTTCAAGAAATTATATTTTCATATATGATAGTTCAATAAAATAATTACTCCACATTAACATAATTATAAAAACATTTTGTTTCCCTAATACCTTAATTTTTTATGATCTGAAAGCCTGTCAAATTATCTCATATTAATGATTTTGAGGCCTGAAACATTTCATTAATCTGTTAGTTATTTTTGATTCATGACCTAAATAAGTCCCTATAAATAAATAGGTGTTTCCTCCATGTGAATAATCACTCAAAACCTATTTTCTCCCATAAGGAAGAATAGTTATATGTTACCTTGTGCAACCATTATGGTACCCACATTCACATATTATGGTATTATTTTGTATTCATTTTTTAAATGTGACTTCTTATGAATGAAACATTAATGTATTAATACGTTGATAAAATTGATGACTTTCGACGATGGGCTTATTTTTAATGGGGGTATAATGTAAAACCCTCAGATTTTGTAAAATATAATTTTTCAAATTAATTTAACAATTGATATATTTTTTTTATTTCATACAACCATATAAAGAGATTATTTTATATTAATGAATAATGTTATTGTTGATTTATAAGATAATAAAATTTAGTCATGTGATACACACTGCATAAATTTTACCATTTTCTTTACATAACGCCATGGATAGCTTTCATTACACACAATAGTGAATTTTTTCGATTGCTTTTGTAACACACAAGATCGAGTTTTACCAAATAACGATTTATTATTCAATATAACACAGTAATTAAATTAGTATTTATTAGAAGGAATAAAAATAATTAAAAAATTTAGGGTTGACACAAATATGAAATTAACTCACTGGATAAAAAATATTAATAAATAAAAATGAAACCTAATTAAATAAGAAGAAAAATATTATTAAACCCACAAATCATTTTTACCCTAATAGAATAAATTAGATACAATTATTGGGAAATATAAATTTAATATATAAGTAATATATTAATTTTTTTTGATATTATTCCAATATATATGTTTGACATAAGATAAGAAGAAACCCATTTTATGCTTAAAACTGTATAATTTTTTTAAGGAATTTATACCACATTTTTGTGAACCCATTTTAAATCCAATTTTTCAAAATCTTGTTCATATTTTATTTCAAAATTAAATTAATATTTTAATGAGAACTATAATAAACAGTTCAAGGTAAATTTTAAGTATTTTTCTATAAAGATTAATTTTTTAATAAATTGTGAACCATATTAAATTTTAGTTTAAAACTGCTTCTTTATACATTTTATTTATAAGGTTATATTAAAAATAAATTTTATTAAAAGTTTAAATATTTATTCATTTTATAATTAATCCAATTAATTTATTTTCAATCAATTTATCTTTGATATTGGGTACAAAATCTTAACAATATTTTTGATGCTTTTACTTTAAAAACTTTCATTGTAGTCTAGTCCGAGGGATTATATTTATATTAAATTATTTCACTTCTTATACTTGAATTTTCAAAAATGGATTAACTATTTTTAATCATTATATTTTATAATTTATAATAGTTTGAACATAATTTTATACAAATAATAGGGAATGAAGTTAAAATTAGTTATGTGATTAAGGTAATATTGAGCCTAACTAGGGAATCAACATTAAAGTTAAGGGCCCCAATGACCTAGAAACATGTCCGAAACTCATAATACGAAAATATTCTATACCTAAACCTTAAATTTTTTATTTTGGTTCTTTTTTTAATGACATATTTAGGTTTGAACTTGGGTAAACCTATGTAGTTTTTAATAATTCCAATTCTTTCATTTCCCTTCACTATAAAAGGACATTGGCTCTCCCACATACATACACCTATGAAAAAAATTTGAATAATCCAATATCTACCCAATACACTTCTTAATAACCCTCCATTACTCCTCATATATTCCATTGGTTAAAAAAGAAAATCTTTTAAAGAATCTCATTGGTGAATACTAATAGAAGTTACCTGACTATCTGCTAACACCCTCCCTCAATCTCTTTTATTTAATTTCCATTATCTACACCCAAAACACTTCTTATTACATGATTTTATAAAATGAATATTATAATTAATTTAGTATTAATTTTTATTATAATATTTATAAATACACAAATAAAAACTTCCATGTAATGGGTAACGAACAAACTATTTACATGTACAGTGAGCTACCGCCTCATGAAACAATTATTGTTCAATTTTGATTTATATCCTATCATGGTTGAAATTATTATGGAAAATATATTTATATAAGATTTATATTATTTTTATAATTTATTTATTCTTATTTAATTTCGATTTATAACATTCTGTTATGGTTACCATCTTATCTAAATATGATAATTTCCTTTGTGGATGTTTGGACTACCACCCCCTTAAAGTGATGTGATTCATTCACACCATACATGGAATGTATTAGGGAAATTATTAGTAAAAATATTTTATATATATGAAATAATAATTTAATTTAATGATAAAATATACATATATTCATATACATATATTTCATTTACATTTTTTCCTCCAATATATCAATAGAACATAAGTAGCATTCATGTGTAAAAAAACCTACAATCTCTATGATCGTTCATTTCCATCTCAAAATTATATATAAAATATATTATTATAATAAAATTATACTTAATATTAAAAATATTAATATAATTTTTGAATTCTGTTAATAATGATATAAATATAAGTACCAATGTGATAACAAATTAGTATACCAGAGAAAAAAAAAATAATATTACATGAAGTGCAACCTTAACATGAATTTCATAGCAAGTATATAATGTATTATCATTATAAAAACATATATGTTATTAGATATAACAAAAGGTTAATTTAATATATGCATAATAAACATACATTTATTTTATAGTAGTATTGAACGAGTATAATGGGAGTCAAGAAACCTTGTAAGGGTATATATTATCTCACTTTTATTTCAATGATATTTTTGGTATATTCACCATTCATCTCATTTGTTTGGTAATTATAATTACTAAGAATATATTATATATTTTATAACCATAATTTTATGTTTATTTTCATATCTCTTTAACTATATTTCTTTATTAGTGTTTGTGTTCTAAATGTTACCAAATTGGTAAAGTTAATTTGTCTAAAATTTCATATTTTTTTACACATTCCATGTTATAATCCTATATAATTTCATTAATATTATATAATAACATTTAAATTTTATAAAATAAAACTATTAATTTCTTGATATTGTATTCTTCATTTAATTTCATTTCTTTATAACGGGACTATAGTTCTATGTTTTTAAGAGGTATGACATTATTGAAACAATCTCATCACTTTTCGATATTGATTTTGTTTATGATTACTTTGATAAACTAATATGATCAACATATTAACAACTATCATTAATTTTCACATCCAATTATTATTCATTACCTATACATCTATAGGGTAAATTTACTACTCATTGGTATATAAGATTATTAATAAAGTGTTTTTAAGAAATCCTGGCATTACCCTCAATTCGGACGAAAATTTGTGTACCTTAAAAACAATGTATTATGAACATGTTTTGATGTATTATTTATAAGTTTTAAAAATATTTTCAATAAAAAAGTTTTTCAATTGTTATTTAATGACTCATTATATGTATTCAATTTATTTTTAAATAAATTGATTTCAAATCATTTTCTACCTTCTCCTAATAGTAAACATGGTAATTTTTCTACAAAAAATATTTATCACATTATTTATCGTTTTAATACTAATTTCTAACAAATTGATTTTAAAATATGTTTAGATTAATATTATATGTTTTAAATTGAAAATGTATCAAAAAATATTTCATGAATATATAATATTTTTTCAAGGTAAAATGATTTACAAACGATTTAAAGCCTTATTTATATGTTTTCAATGATTTTTCAATGAAAATACTTTTCTAAAGGTTTTGTGCATAACAGGAAATTTCATAGAAGAAAGGAATTTTAATTAAGAAATGTTTTCAAAATATTAATACATGTTTTTTTTATCTATATAGCAATATTTTCATATGACTAAATCCCTTATAAGAAATTATCCAAAGTTCCCATTCATATTATTTAGTGAATGGTTTATGTTTTTATGGAATAATGTCTATCAACAAAACTTATTTCCATGTGTTTTATTATTTGTAAAACTAATTCTTTTAATAGTTAATTCTTTGATGAACTGATAAATAAACTAATTGTTTTCCATAATTTATGATGTAATAAAATTCTATTGGTTACCATTTCATTTTATGTGTTATGATTTGGCGTTTATAGGACCCGTCTATTTCAATGTTTCACGATATGAATACTGTTTTGTTAAATATAAAAGTATGATTTTATTTTTTGATGGTTGGGCCTATATCCCCCTCCAATGCACTGGGAAATCTTAGATGAATCCTAAGTTAAACTTTTATGTGTAACCCTAAATACATGTTAAAAATTTTATTCATGGTCTTGGTTATAAGTCTATAAATATATATGTGAACCAGATTACATGTTTAAACTGTTATGAGTGAACCATATTATATATTCATAATGTTTTACGTGAACCTTATTACATGTTCACAATTCTTTACATGGACCTGGTTTTATATCCATACATTTATATGTGAACCTCATTACATGTTTATAATGTTATGTGTAAACTGGATTTTCTGTTCTAATCATTTTTTGTGGACATGGTTGTATGTCTATAAGTCTATTAGAGGGCCCGAATTCACATCCTTAACATTATGTGTGACCTTATATCTATATGTACATCTTAACTATATTATACATTGTTTTGTATGACAAATCTAAATGTCTTATTCATATCTTATTCTTTCATAGATTATTCTCTTTATTTCCATATGAATCATGTATTATTATTTGAAAATATTTATTCCGTGATTCATTTTTTAGATCATTGATATGTTGGGTATGATCATCCAATAATTCTGATCATGTTCTTATACCCTTATGTTCATGATATTATTTATTTGTCACTTTATTTATCCTTTCTTACCACTTGATATCACCCATTAATTATGTTTCCATTCCCCATGTTACGATGAATTTTTTTTAATATAATTACTAAGGGGGAATATTATTGTGGGTAATATAGAATATATTTCGCTTAGCTAGAAGATTTTGGTTCTAAATATCTGAAGGCACTAAACTCATACAGTCTTTAAGAATCATTATTTCTAATGATTTATGTATTCCAAAAAATTTACGTAATGAATATCTACATTAGTACATGGTCATTATATTTACCCTCATGAAAATCCTTGAAAATATTTATTATTTCATTTTGATGGAAAATTATATTATCCCATAATATATATATAAATTATTAAACAATATAGTTTTTATTATCATAAACAATTATGGATATTAAAATTACCAACCCTTATGTGTGTATCATCATTGAGAAGTTTCTTTATATTTAAGGATCAAATAAATAATTCCATTGAGATAAAAAATTATATATATGTACTCTGGTTTCATCCAAGATCTATTAATGCTACCAAAAAATTTAGATTTGTGGTACCGTATTTCATTACAAAACCTTCTCACATTGATATAAAATCTTGGCTAGATGGACATCAAAATATTCATCAGTATCCAACTCATCATATTCATAAAAAAATAATATTACTGTAAACTATGTACCTTCGAAGCGATGACACATGGAACAAATCATGGATACCTCAAGAGTGAGAAGAGAGATATAGATGATATTTTGATTATCCTATCCTCTTGGGGAAATAAATTTTTCTAAAAAAACTAGGTTTTGTCTTTCAGAGAATCATTATACTACTCAACCCGAATAATGGTGTCACTCATAATAAACCTTGTCACCCATAGTAAACAACAAGAGAATTCTCCTATGGTCAAAAAAAAATTTTCGTTCTTAATCTGTTAACAACCACTTTAAAATTAGATAAACTCTTTTAGATGCCTCCTAGATGAAAGTTAATCCCCATGTTCTACCTCTCCTACCATATACAATTAATTTCTGATCTCAATGGTAACTCATAATGACCCTCATATTGTTCTTCCTGAATTAAATCTTGCAATCTATTTATGAATGAAAACACAATTATATCTATGTGAATATCACATGCTCCAACAAACTGTAGCACACTTTCATAAACTATAAACTCCAATATTATTGTATTTTGATTGTAATACATATGATTATGATTATTTTATTCCATGGTTAATCAAAATTTAGATCCTAGGGAATTCTACATGTCATCCCAAAACATGACGTAAAACATGTGTCCCAACCCGTTGTATCTATCTCATGTTTTGTCACACTTCATAATAATTTAGTGAAGGATTTTGTGATACATATTAATGAAACTCTCACCAAATAGATTGAGTCAGCAATGCTATAGAGCACATAACATGTAAACCAACACTATATCACATGTGGTGGAGATTCACTATAGAGGTCATTGCAGAAGAGACGCTTTGGCTACTACATACTCTCTTTGGATCCGTACCACTACAAAGGAAATTCCCAATTTAGTACAATATACAACATAAAAATAAAAAAGGCCATGGAGTGTCAGTATTGGATATTTTTTCTATAATTTTATTAACTAATGTAAAAACTCATCACAGATTTCCATTCAATAGATAATCTTTAAAATAGATTTCACAAACTCATTTGAGGAAAAAATTTAAAAATAAATATTCATAAAAATAATAAAATTATTATTTTGATGATTTTTTAATGGTAAAAATCCATAATAATTTATATTAAAAATTCATATTGTAGTATTATAATTTTTCTTGAAATAATTTTAAAGAAAACATTGAAATTGATGAAATATACTCCTTACAAATTAATAATAAATTTTATTTATCATAAAAACATTTTCCATGTAATTTTATATACCCCAAATTGGAAAATAGATAAATAGCCTAAAATTTAAATGAATAGATAAATTATTAAAAATTTAATATGATTTATAAGATATAGTTTTTTTAATTTCCATAATTGGAATTCATTTATAAAAAATCACGATTATAATGAGAGTGAAACCTAAATCCACTCCCTCAGCACATTCATCGTAACGATTGCATTATCTTCCATAATATATTTTTACATGATTTGTATTTTTTTCTAGAATATTATTCATTCATTTAATTCAATTTACTGATTACATATAATATATTATTACCCATTTTTAAAAAATATATATTTGAAATATTATTTTTTATTTATTACTACTGCATTTGTTTGAGGAAATTATAGTATTAATGTTTTGATGCTTTTACACTGATAATCCTTCCATCATCCTCATAATATTATTCATGATAAAAATATAATACATTTTCATTATAATTATATTTATAATCAACATTATATGTTGATTAAGAAATAAAATCTCACCATTCAAGGGGATAATAAGACGTGGGTACACTTAAATGTTGTTTTCATTTTGGATGTAATTTTGGAATGAAATATAAATAGTAATTTAATTTTTTAGAACCATAATTATATAATAAATTACATATATAAAAATTTTAAATCAGTCATTATTATCATTTCTTTATATCTTAAAAAAATTACTTCACTTCATGATGGTAGTAGTAATAAAGTATGCATGAGAAACGTACTCATTTTCCAATAAATTAGATGTAAATATGTTACATAACATATCTTTATTAAATAATAAAAATATTTTAAAAAAATCATATATAAAAAATAATCCAAAAATAATAACCATCTATGAAATTTACTGATTTAAAATGAATAGTATCCTTATATTGATATGGTAGTCCACAGGTACACATGGGTGAAAATTCACTTAAAATTTGATGGAATAGAGGAAATATACTGGTGGTTCCATATACATAATATATGTATATATAGATGATGTATATGTTCTTCGGACGTCCACTTTGGATACTGTGTTATTGACCTTTGTAATTCTATTTCTAGAGGAAAAGAATATCTAATTTATCCATATTTATCTTGATATAATAAGTTTTTATGTTTTTTTTTCATTCTAGATTGATGATCATAGTGTAATAACGATAAAAGTGTGGTTTCCTTCTATAATTGATGTAGATGACAATCTAGTAATTTTAAAAATGAGAGATATATATATAATATCATAATGAAGATAAATTCATACCATTAGATTTATATTCAATTGTGGGGAATCATATGGTCTAGATGATGAATTAAAATTGAATGTATAATTATTTAATTATAAAATAAAATATTCTATCTTGGTTTGAATCAAGTGCTATTCCCTTTTTAACCATAATTGTGAGGAATTTATGAATTATTTATCAATTCACTATAAGTAAATATGAACTTGAATACATTCCATCATTTGGTCACATAGATTGAAAATTTTCATTTGATATTATAAAATTAAATATATAAATGTTGTAAAAATTACATTAACATTACTCCAACAACACACAATGACAAATATTTATGAAGAAAAGTCTTTCTTTAAAAATAAAACCTTTTTATAACAAAATAAATTTAAAATGAATTCTAATTAATGAAATTGATTTATTTTTTATAAAAATTATCAAATTTTACTCATAAAATCTTGTAAAAATCAATATTATCTTTTTATATTCAACAAATAGATTTCTTAATAATATTTTTTTACTATTCATAAACAAAATCACTTCCAATAACATTAGAAAATAATATCTATCAGAAAACATTATACTTTTCTGTAATTATATTTTCATATAAAATAAAATTTTTAAATAAATCAACACTAAATTATAATATTTTATAAAAAATATCATTAAAATCCATGTTATTTGAAAATTTATATTACGAAACACATAATGAATTTTTTGAAAATTATTTTCATATTTACCATTATATTTATATTACTTGAAAAACAATTATTTTCAAAAAAATGAGGTCTTTAATATTTATGTATTAAATTTAAATAATTGGTTGTCATGGTATAATATATAATTTTTCATTTATGTTCATTTTTTAATTTATTGAAAACTACACATGAAAGTAAATTTATTGGAAGATAAATATATACCTAATATCATGTTATATAATTTTACCCCATTCAAAAATGAATTTCCCACCATGTTACAATTATATTTATATTAAAAAATGTGAGTATATTTGTATCATAACATTATATTTGTTCATAAGAAGATTATTTGAATTATTTATTCATCCACAAAAATGTAAGTAAATAAACGTTCCCTAGTACATTATCTATATGATCCATCTTTTATAACCTGAAACCACTATAGGGAAGATCATTCACTAGTATGACAACTTTTATGTTTAGTTCATGGTGAGGATAAGGTACATAGTTCTTTATGATATATTCCTGGAAAAATCGTTATCTTGAGAGATTATTTGTGTAATTAACAAGTGATAAAATAATAACACTAATTGATATGGAATTTTAGTGGGTCTAATATAAATTAGGCTTAACCATTTCATCATTCCATATCTCATAACCATCTTACAATAATGAGGGTTTATGAATAACTTATCATCATCTTTGAGAAAATATATTTTTACAATGTTTTTTTGATTAAATTTACAATCTAAAATGAGACATTGTGATGTACTATTGAATAAATATGAAATTCTCTTCCATTCCCACACTGTGATCAGTCCCCAATATAATTTTTATCTAGCCTCATACCATCAAATTTGATTTATACACATAGTTCCATAGATGTATTCAAATCCATCCAAATTGATACTAATGTGAAATCATTTATAATTTTAAAACTCAGTGAGAAGAATCTATTGATCCCACATACCTTCAAAATAAAATAAACAAAGTCCCACCATCTTCTCCATGAATCGACTATTTCTCTCAGATAAAGAGTATTATAGAGGATGATAAATAGTACAATAAATCAATAATATAAAAAGATACCAGTACAAACATCTCTAAAACATTGAGGTAAACCTCATATCTCTATCATATATAGTATAATGTTTTACAATATTAAAAAATAAAAATTCCAATATTCATATCAGAAAATATGTTTAGGAGTGAAATATTAACTTTTTTTAATGATATGTTCTGAATTAATAGTCTGGTTGTCTATAACATAAATAAAATTTTTCCATAAATATTATATCAGGAGTCAAATGATAAAATCCATGGAAATTTTTTCATATTTCCATTTTGTGGTGGGGAATGTTTTTTACATTAACTTATATTATATCTCATTTACATTGTCAAAGGAAATTATAGTTATAGTGATATATACTTTACAATATCCATTTTCTGGTTTTCCCACATTAAATACTCATTCATATATTTATACATCATAGTAACTCCAGAATTAATAGTAATTAATGAACTATGAGATTCAACAAAATATCTTCTTCCTTAGATAATGTATAAATTTGATTAATAATCTATTATTTAACCATATTTTCATAACAGAATCATTGTTGAACTCAGGAATATTTGTCACCTTTTTTACTACTTATATCACCCTTTTTCTCATATTCATTCATTTATGATTATATGGCTAAACATTCATTTGAGAAAAATATGATATGTATACATTCCTAATTATTTCAATATACATGTTCATAATCATTAAAAAAAATTATCATTAAATATAAATTATTAAAGAACTATCTTTCTCTTTTATCACTAAGTGTATCATCGACATTATTCATAATCCCATGGTGGTTTTTTATCTAGAAGTCAACATATTTAATCAATTAAAACTATTTTTTGTGAATATTTAATAGATTTTTCATGAATATTTAAATCAATTATTTATGATCAATATATATATATATATATATATATATATAATTTCAAATAATAAATTTACCTCCACATTTTATTTTATAAAAGACCAATTTCCAAATTCAAATCAAGAGTTGGATAATTTTACTCTTTACTATTCAATTTATGTTGTGTAAAAATTATGCCCTAATGATTATATATGAGTTTGAATAAAATTCCATTAAATTATGCATTAAAATATATTAAGACCCAATATCCACATAAAGTAAATTTTAATTCTTAGGTGTTGGGAAACAATTTCATAGATCATTAAATTTTTAATCATAATCACAATTCCTCATAAAAAATGATAATATCAAATTTTATATATTTATTTGATCATATAGATCTAATAAATAAATAAAAATGTGTTATTTTCCACCATATAACCAAAATAATCAAATCTCTATTAACATGGTTGGCCTAGGAAATTTTTTAATAAATTAAATCTTTAATGAATCAACATATATTTAATAACATTAAATTATATATCCAAAAAATGATTCATTCTTTAAATAAAATCTAGTGTAGGTAAATTGTGAATATATAATATCCTTCTATATTTTTATCATTACATTTTCAAATGATATTAATGATCTATATTTTCTAGGGAATATAAATGAATATTTTCAAAAATAAATAAAAAACGATAATGTTAATTCATGAATAATATTTTCCGTAATTACATGATTGAAATTAGATAATTGGTAAGTCTAGAGGAAAATGAAATAATTTCATAATTATAAAACCCTATACCTAAGGTTTTCAAGGAAATATTATCTCTTGTAACCCATAAATGTTGATATCCAGATCAATGATCAATCATAGAAATTTTTCGAGCATGTTTTGTTTCATTAATCAAATCCTAATTTTTTTAGGTGAAACATCTCTTTATGAGTGATCATTTTACATTATTGATAGTAAATAAATTTATACATTGAACCATTTTTATTGAAAAAAAATTAATATTGGAACCCCACAGTGTCAAATAGGGATGAATGAATCCTTTAATGTGATTCATCTAGAGTTTATTTTTGAATTTCTGATATTCAATAAGTCTTATTATAAATTGATTCAATGAATTGTGTGTCGCAGAACATATAAGTTCTATTTATAAATATTCTTCCTTATTCATGGGTATGTTTATAATTTCATTAGGTATTACCCCATTATATTCACTAAGAATATTTATATGTTTAATTTTTTGTTTCTCCCAAAAATTTAATATATATTTTACAAATGAATAAACATGACCCCCATAATTGTATTACCCTATAGTGTTTGTTCCATTTCATACTCGAACTGATAATCTATTAGAGGATGATGCAAAATATTACACATGAAATATATTCCCTATCAATTACTATGTGATCAATGTAAAGAGATTCAATACATCCACATTGTTAAAAATCTTTAGTCAAATGTAAGTATTTAATGGAAGATAATTCCCTAAATATTCTTTCATTCAGGATATATATTCATGAGATGTGGTCACTCGAAAAAAAAGAGTTTTTAAGGATTAATCCAAATTTAAGCAAAGACGTGCAGACATGATACACATAGAACAGTCCATTGCTTTAAATTTTTTATAGATCTATTATATGTTGATGAAAATATTATTCATGAATGGATAATATTGGTAGCATCCACCAAGTCATTCTTTGAATCACATTCATTTTTAATGAAATGGTTATTCCATTTTCATTTTATATAAGGGTTTTTAAGTTGAACAATAATCACTATATATGCAATTGGGGAATTGATTCACACTATTCCAAATCACCTAGCATTTATAACATATATATTTATCAGTTGAAACGTTTTTTACCTCTTTTAAATTTTCTTACCTTTTTGATACGCATCATCAGTCACTATCTTGATGAACAAAATGTATAGAATTTATGCATTTGAATGTTCTATTGAGGTAATTTCAAGAATATTATCCGCCAAATAATATCAGTGTATGTGGTTGATATTTATTACCCCCATTATTATAATGAAAAATTCTTTTCATACATGGATATTACATATATTTTTATAGTCATTTCATACATAACACAAAAACACGACTATGGAAACATGTAAACACACAAAACTTATTCATAACACATCAACTTCAAATCCCAGCTATTTCTTTATAACTAGAACCATTTTTTACATATCCAATTTAATTTATTACTTAATATTTTAGTGAAAAGAAACATAAGAAATGGTGAGCTCAGATTCCCAGTAAGGTGTAAAAAAGAAAGATTCATAATTATAACCCACAAATAAGGGTATAAGAACATAAAAATTACATTTTAATTTCATACCATATATATCAAGTACAATACACACATTCCAACGAATAAATATTGTGTAATTATTAATGCATGAATATTTAGGAAATCATGAGCATAAGACATGATATCATAATAAAAGAATATGGCATGAAATTTATGATAGATACATAAACATGTAATATCATTCCATATAAATCAATAAGAATTTACATAACCTTACAAGGAAATTCAAGGGGACTACAACTCTTGGGATGTACACACTACCATCATTATCCATAGACTTTTCCTTATTATTAACCTTGTTACCTCATCTTCTCATAGTGGATCTGGTTTCCCCATTATCCCATAGTGGATTAGGTATTCCGTTATTCAATAGTGGATCAATATTGTTTAATTATAACCATCATTATCTTAGGAGGCATGAATCATTACCCTATGCATTGGAGGGGGTATAGGTTCCACACATTAAATAATGAAATCCCTTAATATGTCTGAAATCAGAACATTAATCACACATTATATCAGTACATATAAAAAATTAGGTTTCCTATAAATTAACATAAACCAACCATAAAACCATAATGATACGTTCCTTGACTAATATCCCCTATAAAGAATATGGATCATCATATAATATTATATTAGTTGTTAAATAATATTTATAGATCACTTCAAATAACTATTGAGGAAAATATCCTTTTCATTTTCGAAATCAAAATTTTTTCAATCATAAGATATTTAAAAAATATTATTCATTGAAAATAACTTTGATATTATATAAATAAATATTTAAAAACGAATTTAATACAAACATTTAAATCTATTTCCTACAAAATAACAAAAATTTGTTGTTAAACACATTTATGACATTTTGATAAAAAATATATTTATAAGATACATAAATTCACAACAGTAGAAAGAATAGAATTACATGAATCTTAAAATATCCTGAAAATAAGGATATTCATGATAAATCATGTCAATGGGAAGTATATACACCTTTTTAATGTATATAGTTTTGTAATATATCATGTGTCTCATGGAAGGAAAATTCAGGAAACATTCACTTATTCTTTTGTAACTATTGAATTGTAAACCCCATTTAATATAGATCATCCTATGGATATGTAAATAAAAATAAATTTTGATAATATTGTTCATATGTATCATTATATAATATCATATACCAGTCATAAAAAGATTACTGTATTATTCATGTCTCCCACTGAAATAAAATTGCGAAAAAATCACCTACCATTCGTATGGTGCCACTTCGTACTCATTCAAACATCATTTACAATAAATATAAGTTTATTATAATTTAACCATAGAACCATATTCAAATATCTAGTACCATATATGATTTTATTATGAAAATATTTAACCTTTTTATTAACAATCCCATTGTCATGACCCGTCCTCGGGGCCCGTGCCATGACTACCCCAAGCCCGCCTTCCATAGGCCAGGGGCTGGAGACTAGCACCAAAGGCATAATTCCCGATAACTAGGAAGGCGTTGCCTTTATAAAAGTAAACAAAACACCACAGAGTTCATGTGGAAGTAAAAAACTAAGTACAAAAGTAGTGATGAAAAGTAAATGGGCTAGAATACAAACCCAACTGAAAGTACAACTACAATAGATGGAAATTACAACAAAAAAGACAAGAAGCTGGAAGAAGACACGCAGCTCCGGGATCGTCCACCATGGATCCTACCTGAAGGGTAGGTACAGATTCCCTCCTCAGCACTCCACGTCCGATAGTCCATCCATCTATCTCCTCCGGGTACTGACTCGTCGTGAGATCTATCTCTGGGTACCGTCCAGTCCTCGAACTCTCGGCCTCCGTCAGCGCTGTCAGTCGTCTACATCCAACACAACGAGGTGCGGGCATAGACCGTGTATGGGTGAGTATAACGATACTCAGTAGGGACCCCGATACCCTCATGGTCTCTCTAAATTCAACAAGGCTAACTAAAAACCAGAATCTCAACAGATAACTCTTACTTAGGTATAATCCCTTACTTATACCTAAGTCATCAGTAACCCATCTCAATCATGAGGAAACATAAAAGTTATGAAATCAACGGATAACCTTTACTTAGATATATTCCCATACATATACCTAAGTTATCATGTGACCCATCTCAATCATGAGGTAAACACATAGGTCATAGACTCAGCTCAAACCAGGATTTTATTCATGATAACAAAACCACGATAGCTGGAGAACTCCTCCTCTATCGAGTACAGTGGGCCTTCTGCTACAACCAAGCACGTCCCACTAACCTTGGACTGCTGAAATACTCCACCTTTTGAGTACTGTGGGTCGGCCGCTGCAACCAAGCGCATCCCACCATGGGTCTGCCGCTACAACCAAGCGCACCCCCTCATAGCCTACAGAGGTACTCCTTCTGTCGAGTACTGCAGGTCTACCGCTATAAACAAGTGCACCTCCTCCATGGGTCTTCCACTACAACCAAGCGCACCCCACTGAGCTATCCGAATCACTCCGAGTCGATCGATCAGCAGTCGTCATGTCTCAGTCAGCTACTAGGTCTCTGCACTCTGCTATCTCTTCTCCAGGAGGGTCCGCTCCACGAGCTACTGGTCGATACTCCAGGTATCACAAGACCCACTAAGAAGTATCTCAAAGGACTTCCTCATCATAGGAGTCTCAAAGCAACAGATGGCGCGTCAATCGGACGCCCGATCTGTGAGTTATTAGCCTTTTCGTCCCACGGGCCCGGTTGGTTTCGTGTACGAATCAACCCGACCGCATATCAACTATACCTCAAACTCTCATAGGTTATACTCATAGGGACTGTTTCCCAATGTGATCACCAATGCCGCTGACGGTTCATCAAACAGACGTCTGGTCTGAAAGTTATTAGCTTTTCCGTTCCAGGGGCCTGGTTGGATTTCGGGTATAATCCAACCCGGCCATTATCCAACTGAATCCAAAACTTAGGAGAAGCATGAAAAAGGTTTTGTCTCATCACGAAGAAACCAACAAAGTTGACGACACATCAATCGGACGTCCAGAGCTCGAGATATAAGCATTTCTGCTCCAAGGGCCCAGTTGGTTTCGGGTTCGAACCAACCCGGCCATATCCAAAGTTCTCCGAAACCTTGAGTGTATTATACCGAAATTACCGTCTCAATCCAAGGATCACATCTCAGCAGACAGTGCTTCGATTGGAGGTCTGTAGCCCAAGATATGGGCAAAAGACCGTAAGAGGTCCGTGAATAGGGGGTTCAGGCCCGGTCCGACCCGGCCCGATACCCCCTGGGTCGGCTAGAACCGGGTCGACCCGAGACCATAAGAGGTCCGCGAATAGGGGGTTTAGGCCTGGTAAGACCCAGCCCGATACCCCCTGGGTCGGCCCAAACCGGGCGACCCGACCCGGGTCCGGGTCCGGTCCATTATGGCGCGACCTGACCCAGTGGGCGCGGCCCGACCCAACCAACGAGGCCCGAGCTACCTGACACGGCCCGGCCCTACCTGGGTGCGACCCAACTAGGCGGCCCGGTCAGATTCGCTCGGCCTGGCCAGTGTGGCCCGACGGCTCGTTCGTAACGGCCGAGCGGAAGGGTGCGGGGGACACACTGCTCCCATGTGTCAAACTGCAGCCCCCATGAGGGGGGGGGGGGGGGGGGGGGGGGCGCTCCTGCTAGCCAGCCGGGGGTTACGACCCCCGGATCTTCTCGGAAGCTGGCCGGCCTGGTCCGGCCGGCCGGTTGCTGCCGTCGGGGGACCGCCGGGGTCCCGCTCTCTTGCTCCGGCGCCGGCGTCCGAAAGCCGGCCGCCGCTCTCTGGTCCGCCGCGGCCAAAGGCCACGCCCTTGGTCCATCCAGCGCAGCGTGACGACGTCGCGTCCCTCCGCTGCGGACCCGCTCTGGCCACCGTCTCTTCCAAGTTCTCCGGCGCGGCGCAACGGCGCCGCGGCTTATTCGACTTCAACGCCGCTGCACGACGGCACCACGCTTCTTCGCCCAATCTTTATTATTTTCCACGCAGTGAACTGGCACCGTGCTTCCTTCTTCGTGCCGCAAACAAATCAACAATCAAGTGGGGAGGAGGGACGGCCGTGTTCGTGCAGTCCGACCTCCTCCCGTTATTGCGATATCAGGCAGCTCAAAAGGGATGATAAACAGTGAAGAATGTATTCAGGAACAAAAATAAATAACCCCCCTACCTCGAAGAAAAAGTTGAACGAAGGTTCGTCGCGGAATTGCACGTTGCGGAAGAAGGTGTCACGGAAGGAGGATCATCGCGTCATGAAGAAAAGATTCATCGGCGTCGCGTCGTCAATCTCCGAGGATCCTGCGTTCTTGTCCACCTTCGTCAGAGGTCGGCGTTCTTCACGTTCTTCGCATTCTTCATCGAGGAAGGAGTGCTTCCAGGATTTGAGTGATTTCTCCCCAGCCCTATCGCACAACGAACCCCTTTAATAAAATAAGACTTGTCTTATTTTATTAACACACAAGCGAAACATTTTGAAATTCAAAATTTTAATCAATCAATTAATTGAATTAATTGAAACGTTTTAACCGCCCAATTAAAAGAGGCGTTTAATATCTAGTTAAATGCAAGGGTTGACATTATTTAAAGGGGGTGCTGGTGTGTTACTTAATTAAAGGAGGGGGTTGAAAAAGGTGGAGCTCGTGTGGGCCCCGCCCCACAAATATCCAACCTGGTGGAGTAGGATATAGTGGGTCCCACTCCAACCACTTTGCTTAGGTTAAACAACATTAAATAAAATAAAAATTGGTCACACCATTTTTATTTTATTCCTTTACTTAACCCAAAAATTTAAAAACCACACCGGAGAAAATGCAACTTCGGAAAAGGTGTTCCTAAGAAATTACCGGCGCTGCGATTCCATCGGTGTCCTCAGATTTCGATTCCGAGCACCGGTTCAAAAGTTAGGAAAACCCGCTCGTTTGTTCACTGAACGTACCCGAGCTAAACTTCAGAAAATGATTCTAGACACACCGGGGCTCGGAATCAGGTGCCCTCAGAAACTGCGTACTTGTAAAATCTCAATGTAAATTAAGAAAAAAATTTCCTTGAAATTTACGGGTCCTTACATTACTCCCATCTCAGGGATTTACGTCCCCGTAAAGCATTAATACAAACTAGGGATACAAAAGTGGTACTGAGCACACATTTGAGCCTTCCGCTCCTAGGTGCTCCCCTGGAGGATCATGTGCTTCCAGTGAAAGAACATCTGAGGAATCGATCGTTCACGTAGGACCTACTCCGGTCGATCCTCGATCTCCACTAGAATCTCTGCGCATGTCGCCCTATCATCGACGTCCAACTCGCTGAGGTTGATGATGTTTGAAGGATCATGCACGTATCTCCTCAGCCGTGGTACGTAGATGATTTCATGCACTTGGTACAACTGAGGTGGAAAGGTCAAGGTGTAAACCACCTCGCCTACCCTGCTGAGGACCTGGAAGGGTCCGATGAATCGCGGAGATAACTTGCCGCCTCATCCAAATCTCCGTAATTCCACGTCGATGTGAGACCCGTAATAAAACATGGTTTCCATCGTCGAACTCTAGTGGTCTCTTCCTGTTGTCAGCATAAGGCTTTTTTCGGCTCTGAGCTGTCCTCATCCGCTCTTGGATGACCTGGACCTTCTCTGTCGTGGCCTGGACCATCTATGGTCCCACAAGAGCTGCTATAATTTCTTATTTTACGATAAGAGAAATCTGGTATCATCCCTTGGATGAACCACATTCTTTGCCTAATACAGTCAATCCGGACATGAATGATGTATTCATGCCATGGAAGACAACGTAAGGCCTCGATGTAACTACCAAGAGATCCAACCATCACTCTCGCCTCTAAGGGTCGAGTCACACTGTCGGCATCAGTGTGAGGTAACTGGGTCTCCTCCAGTAGGAATCTCGAAAGTGAGGGTTAAGTCAACAGTTTAAATCAGAACCTCTTAGTATAAAAAAAGGAAGGAAGAAAATGTCACAAAGGTAAGTTTCTTTTTATTATTACAGCTCATAGTACAAAGACACAAATGTAACAACAACATGGAACTAGAAGTACGAAGAACAAAAAGGAAACCCCTAGTTCCGCTCCTGTACACTTGCTTCCAGAGCTCCATAGTCATATGCTTCTGCTTTCTGAAACTGAGCTCTCCCATTTCCACCTGTTCGCTGCAGTCGGGGTGGACCTCCTGGTGGTGGTGGTGGCAACACCTTGAAGCATCGTTCACCTCCAGCTGCATGGCCAGCTCCCCTGCCACGGTCTCCTTCTCCTTGTGGTTTTCCTCGATCGAACCTCTACCTCTACCTTGGAGGTCCTTAGTTTATCTGCTGGTCATCTGTATGGCGGGTCGGACAGTCACGTGCCGTGTGACCAACCCCGCCACAGGAGTAACACTGTCCGCTCCTGGTAAGTCGCTCTCCACCCCGAGTGCCTCGCACACACGATACTGTGTCATACGATCAACCACCTGTAGGTCTGGTCCTCTTGGACCTCTGCATCATCTGTCTACTTCCTACAATAGAAGACTCTACAACATGACGGCTAGTGGAGGGTCCTGCTGCTGGAGACTAATCAGCAAGGAAACTCTCCACTAATAGGGCTCGCTCAAACACCCCTGTATGCGTCGGGATGCTTTGAGAAAAAACAGAAGATCTAATCTCTCTTCTGAGCCCCTGATTGAAGGTTCGATCCCTGAAGAACGGGTCCCGTACCATATCTGTGGAGTAGCGCGAGAGATCTGTGAACCTCGCTGAGTACTGCGCCACCATCATGCTACCCTGCTGTAGATATAGCAGCTCCTGTATACACACCGCTCAAAGGGTGGCTGGTACAAACTCTGCCCGGAACAGGCTCTCGAAGTCTGCCACAGAACTTTCACCTCGTCATGCATCTGGAGCATCATGCTCCAACATCTTCCTGCTGTTGCCTGAAGAAGGCTGGAAGAAAGGATCTCCATGAATTATGCTGGTGTCCCGACTAGACGGAAGACTCTCACCACAACCTCCAGGAAATCCTCAGCTACCTGCGGGTCCATCTCTCCCCAGAACCTGGGTGGCCTCTGTCGCTGGAACTCGTGTAGTGTGCTCAAGCGACGTGCACCCTTTGCTGCTGGGGAAGGTGGCATCGGTGGCCCAACGGGTAGTAGTACCGCAGGTGCCTCCGCTGGTGCCTCAACAGAGATAGGTCCCTGTATTGAGGCCACGTCGCTCGGTGGGCTGTCAGTACGTACAACTCTCAGGGCTCTACCTGGTCGTCCGCGGGGAGGCATCCTGAAAGAAACAAATGTGACACGGTCAAATGATTTATACCTAGTGAGATGACCTGGTTTGAGATGTTTTAAGGGAAAACATTTGAAAACACACACGCAATCAGTGTTTTCATTCACAATGTTGGAAATCAGTTGTCAGGGTCATGGTGTATGGATAAGTCAGCCGCCCGCACCAACACTGGACTCCTTGAACTGAAAACCACACTCGGAACCCTTAACACTATTGCTTTACATAAGAAAAATATCAGAGTTATAAGTTCTGCGGTAGAACCGACTCCTCTGATACCAATTTTTCACGACCTGTCCTCGGGGCCCATGCCGTGACTACCCCAACCCCACCTTCCATAGCCTAAGGGATGACGACTAGCACCAAAGGCGTAATTCCCGATAAATAGGAAGGCGTTTCCTTTATAAAAGTAACAAAACACCACAGAGTTTAAGCGGAAGTAAAACACTAAGTACAAAAGTAGTGCTGAAAAGTAAATGGGATAGAATACAACCCCAACTAAAAGTACAGCTACAATAGAATGAAAGTAAAACATAAAAGACAAGCAGCTGGAAGAAGACACACAACTCCGGGATCGCCCACCATGGATCCTACCTGAAGGGTAGGTAAATATGCCCTCCTCAGCACTCCACTTCTGATCGTCCATCCGTCTATCTACTCCGGGTACCGAATCGTCGTGAGATCTACCACTGGGTACCATCCAGTCCTCGAACGCTCGGCCTCCGTCAGCGCTGTCAGTCATTTGCATCCAACACAATGAGGTGCGGGCATAGCCCGTGTAGGGGTGAGTATAACGATACTCAGTAGGGACCCCAAGACCCTCAAGGTCTCTCTAAATCCAACAAGGATAACCACAAAGCAAAATCTCAATAGATAACTCTTACTTAGGTATAAGCTTTTACTTATACCTAAGTCTTCAGTAACCCATCTCAATCCTCAGGAAACAAAAAGGTTATGAAATAAACAGATAACCTCTACTTAGATATATGCCCATACATATACCTAAGTTATCAAGTGACCCATATCAATCATGAGGTAAACACATAGGTCATAGACTCAGCTCAAACCAGGATTTTATTCATGATAACGAAACCACGACTGCTGTATAACTCCTCCTCTGTCGAGTACAGTGAGCCTGCTGCTACAACCAAGAACGTCCCACTAACCTTGGACTGCTGAAGTACTCCACCTTTCAAGTACTATGGGCCTGCCACTGCAACCAAGTGCATCCCACCATGGGTCTGCCGCTACAACCAAGCACACCCCCTCATAGCCTACAGAGGTACCCCTTCTGTCGAGTACCGCAAGTTTTCCGCTATAACCAAGCGCACCTCCACCGTGGGTCTGCCGCTACAACCAAGCGCACCTCACTGGGCTATCCGAATCACTTAGAGTCGATCGATCAATAGTCATCATGTCTTAGTCAACTACTAGGTCTCTGCACTATGCTAGCTCGTCTCTGGGTGGGTCCTCTCAATGAGATACTGGTCGATACTCCATGTATCACAAGTCCCACGAAGGATCGCCTCGTCATAGGGGTCTCAAAGCAACAGACGATGCATCAATCGGACGCCCGATCTGTGAGTTATTAGCCTTTTCGTCCTAGGGGCCCGATTGGTTTCGTGTACAAAAAAACCCGACCGCATCTCAACTATACCCCGAACTCTCATAGGGTATACTCATAGGTACCGTTTCCCAACGTGATCAGCAACGCTGCTGACGGTTCGTCAAACGGACGTCCGGTCTGAAACTTATCATCTTTTCCGTTCCAGGGGCCCGATTGGATTCCGGGTACAATCCAACCCGGCTATTATCCAACTACATCCAAAACTCAGGCGAAGAAATCCAAAACCTTTGTATCATCAAGAGGAATCCCACAAAGTCAACTTCACGTCAATCGGACGTCAGGAGCTTGAGATATAAGCGTTTCCGCTCCAAGGGCTCGGTTGGTTTCGGGTTCGAACCGACCCGGACGTACCCAAACTTCTCCAAAACCTTGACTGTAATATACTGAAATGACCGCCTCGATCCAAGGATCGCATCACAGCTGACGGTGCATCGATCATAACTCTGTAGCCCATGATATGGAAAAAAGAGTGTATGAGGTCCGCGAATAGGGGGTTCGTGCCAGGTCCGACCCGGCCCGATACCCCCTGGGTCGGCCCGAACCAGGTCGACCCGAGACCATAAGAGTTCCGCGAATAGGGTGTTCGGGCCTGGTCTGACCCGACCCGATACCCCCTGGGTCGGCCTGAATAGGGTCGACCCGACCCGGGTCTGGGTCCGGTCCATTATGGCGCGGCTCGGCCTGGCGGCCCGACCTGGCTCGCTCGGCCTGGCAAGCGTGGCTAGGCGGCTCAGCTGTAATGGCCGAACGGAAGGGTGCGGGGGGCGCACTACCCCCCTGTGTGAAACCGCGGCCCCCATGAGGGGGGGCCGCTCCTGCTGACCAGCCAGGGGTTACGACCCCCGGCTCTTCTCGGAAGTCGGCCAGCCCGGTCCGGCCGGCCGGTTGTTGCCGCCACAGGACCGCTGAGGTCCCGCTCTCCTGCTCCATCGCCGGCGGCCGGAAGCCAGCCGTCGCTCTCTGCTCCGCCGCGGCCAAAGGCCGCGACCTTGGTCCGTTCGGCGTGGCGCGACGGCACCACGTCCCTCCGCCGCGACCCCGCTCCGGCAGCGGTCTCTTCCAGGTTCTCTGGAGCGGCGCGACGGCGCCATGGATTGTTCGACTTCAATGGCGCGGCGCGACGATGCCACGCTTCTTCGCCCAATATTTATTATTTTCCGAGCGGTGCACCGGCACCATGCTTCCTTGTTCGTTCCGTAAACAAATAAACAATCAAGTGGGGAGGAGGGTTGGCTGTGTTCGTGCTGTCCGACCTCCTCCCGTTATTGCGATATCAGGCGGCTCAAAAGGGATGATAAACAGCGAAGAAAGTATTCAGGAACAAAATGAAATAATCCCCCTACCTTGAAGAAAAAGTTGAATGACGGTTCATCGCGGAATTGCACGTCACGGAATAAGGTGTCGTGGAAGGAGGATCGTCGCGTCGCGGAGAAAAGATTCGTCGGCTTCGCATCGTCGATCTCCGAGGATCCAGCATTCTTGTCGACCTTCATCGGAGGTCAGCGTTCATTGCGTTCTTCGCGTTATTCATTGAGGAAGGAGTGCTTCCAGGCTTTGAGTGATTTCTCCCCGGCCCTCTCACACAACGAACCCCTTTAATAAAATAATAATTGTCTTATTTTATTAACACACAAGCCAAACGTTTTGAAATTCAAAATTTGAATCAATCATTTAATTGAATTAATTAAAACGTTTTAACCGCCCAATTAAAAGAGGCGTTTAATATCTAGTTAAACTTAAGGGTTGACTTTATTTAAAGGGGGTGCGGGTGCGTTACTTAATTAAAAGAGGGGGTTGAAAAAGGTGGAGATCATGTGGGCCCCACCCCACAAATATCCTACATAGTGGAGTAGGATATAGTGGGTCCCACTCCAACCACTTATCTTAGGTTAAATAACTTTAAATAAATAAAAATTGGTCGCACCATTTTTATATTATTTCTTTACTTAACCCAAAAATTTAAAAACCACACCCGAGAAAACGAAACTTCGGAAAAGGTGTTCCTAAGCAATTACCGGTGCTGTGATTCCATCGGTGTCCTCAGATTTCGATTCCGAGCACCGGTTCAAAATTTAGGAAAACCCGCTCATTTGTTCACTGAACGTACCCGAGCTATACTTCGAAAAATGATTCCGAGCAAACCAGGCCTCAGAATCAGGTGCCGTCAAGAAACTGCGTACTCGTAAAATCCCAAAGAAATTTAAGAAAAAAATTTCCTTAAAATTTCCGGGTCTTTACACCCATGTTAATGTTTCATTTCTGATAATATATGTCTTGTTTTCATATATGTTTTGAATTTTTATTTAAGATAAGCATTCGTAGATAATGACATACTTATTTAAAAAATTTAAAACATTAAATAAATATAATATATATTTAATTACTATAATTATTTATAATATATTTAAATATGAAATGGAATTCATTGTTGATGAAGACGGTATGCCATATATACTCATGAACGATGTTTTTATTTTATTGTTTTATTGAATGAAAGTAAATGAAATATATATATATATATATATATTATACCTATAATTTAATTATAATTTAATACACATTATATATTTTTATATACACTTACATAATACATTCCATGTAACGTGTATCAATTCACATCGCTTTGAGGAGGCGATAGTCCACACGTCCACAATCAAAGTTATCATATTTACGAAAAAAATGTAAATAGTGAAGGTATGTTTTTAACTAAGACATTAATAAGAATAAAAATATCATTTATATAATATATTTGATAATGATATTATATAAATCATAATTCCCACCATGAGAGGTGGAAAATCAAAAACAAACCATCAACATTTCACAAGGTGGTGGTCGACATTACACATTAATGTTGAGTTTATTATCCATTAGAAGGGTTTCTGTGTGTAATTGTAGGTCCATGTCTTAATATAAAAACATAGAAATATATTAATGATATTGATGTTATTATTAATACATGAAATATATATAATTATGGGTTTTAAGTAAGAAATAACAAAAATGTTCATTGATGAATGCTACCTTTTCAATGTGTAACTAATTCTATGTTCCACCGAAGACTTAATAGGTAATTTTTTTTTGCAATGTATTTTTTCTATGATTAATTTAGTCTATTTGGGATTATATTTGGACATTTTTTGGTAGAATCAAATAGGTTATGCACTATGAAGAGATGAGAAGGAGCGGTTCCCTTTTATATGAGATGGGAGGGAACTGTTGGAATTTGACAAATGATTAATTATTAAATAATTCAATGTCAATCCAAATACATCAACATATTCATTTATTCAATGATAAGATATGATCGAGTTTAATTAGAATAATCCAATAAATTTTAGAATTCTTTTTATAATTTTAAACCGTTTCATTTTGGATAACAATTAAGAAAACCATTTTCATTTTAACATTTTTTTTAAAAAGTAATACATTAATATGAGGCAATTTTAACATATAATGTGTAAGTAAGACCATAAATAGAAAAAAATATATTTTAGACCATATAAAATCCATTTTTCCCTTATTCAATATTTATAATATTTATAAAAGAATTTATAAAATATTATTTTTTAGAAAAATCATAATTGTCAATTTTGACACTATTTATTAAATTGATTTGAAGAAATAAATAAAAAAAATATAAATTTGATAATTTTTTTATTAAAAACATAATAATTATTATGAAATTAATGGATAACCACAATTATGTCAAATTATATTTATTTAAATTTTTCTAGTTCCATTTAATTGATTTTATCATTAATTAAATAATTACTTGGTCATCCTTTTGTAAAGTTTATGATACAATTATCTACAAAAAAAATTAAAAATAAAAATAAATTATGTAGATAACATTATATATATATATATATATCCTAATAATATAATTATTTTTTAATATAATATATTTTTTCACATATTAAAAATATTGTATGTATTAACTAGAAGAGTGTGACATTTAGTCATTTTCATTGATTTTTAATAATATCCAATACATATTAAGTGAAAATTGACTATTAATTTATATAATTTTGAGCATTATATCTTACAAATTGGATTACATTCACCATGTAATTTTTTCATGTTTTAGGTTGTTTTTATAGTCCTCATAACATTATTTTTAAATTAAAATTTCTAATTTTCGTTTTTTCTATTTTTCCATTTAAAAAAAAATTTAATGTTATTATTCATATTATAAAACAATAAAAGGGTCCTATGTAATAAATTGTGAAATTATTATTAAAAATATAGAAACCATTTTTCATTATTCTTAATGCAATATTTTAAAATGTAAATTTAAAATTAATCATGTTGATATAATTAAATAAAAATATTTTAATGTGAAAATTCCCAATATATTGATCATTATTTGTGTCCAGATTCAATTTGATATTGATTCTAATGGAAAAAATTGGTTTTAATTAAAAAAAATTACCTAAATATACTTTTAAACAAATTAAATATAAAATTTATCACTATAAATTATTTTAATGAGAAATTTTATTTCAATTAAAATTCACTATGTTTCAATATTCATAAAATCATGAAACATATCATAAAAATAAGAAAGAAACCAAATAATATTTTGATTCTAAAATTTAAAATAAGAAAATTATTTAGTAAAATAGAATTTATAAAAATTTCAAAACAATATTTAAAAAAGTTTTCAATAAAAAAGCAGTAATTAGGGCTCTTTATAAAAATGAATCTTTTATGGATAAAAGTGGAATTTATATTATATAAGGTCTTGAAATAAAACAATATGAATGTTAAAAATTAGTATGAATAAATTATATATCGTTTTCATTAATATTATTCAGGGATATTTTTTAACTGGTATAAAACAAAAAACTGGCCATTGAAATTATTTTTTTCCAAAAAAATTTAATT
This sequence comes from Viscum album, assembly GCA_963277665.1. Classification (NCBI taxonomy): domain Eukaryota; kingdom Viridiplantae; phylum Streptophyta; class Magnoliopsida; order Santalales; family Viscaceae; genus Viscum; species Viscum album. The sequence continues at coordinate 2,128,423,291 of OY728140.1, forward strand.
TTATTATGAAAAATAATTTACATTCATTTATAGGAAAATGGTCCCATATTTATGTGTAAATCAAATTTTAAACATTATTTTAATCATGTTCATATTCACAATTATAATGTATAGGACATAATTATCTTGTTTCATTATATTTAGCATTGAAAGGTTGTTTGGTAGAAAAACTAGAGGTCTTTGTAATAATGACTAACACAATGTTTAATGTAGTTTATGCTCAAATTCATTTTTTTATAACACAATAAATCAAATAAATTTAATTTATTTGAAAAATAATTTCATAAAAATATACTGTTTTTCATTCTCCCCCTCTATAAAACTAATTTCACAATCAAAATTTTTCATTATATTAAAAAACAATGATAAATATACATCATCATATCCTAATGTTACTGAAAAGTTACATCAAAATGGTGGATTTAACATAAAAAAATTTCCCAAATGAGTGATATTTTTTATAAATTTATTTTTATGATCCAAAATTTACACTGGGATCTCATCATAAAAAGAATATTCATATAGTGGTGTGATTCCTATGAATAATACATGTAATGAATAAGGTATGTACTATAGCAGAAAGGATATGTGGAATACATATTAAACATGAGAAAAATGAATAGGATTTTCTAATGGATATTTTACTAGTCCAATACAATCCATAATTTTATAATGAAATCACGTACTTAAATTTTCAAATTGATCATTCAAAATCAATGGTGGATGTTTTTAAATTAATTTTTCAGAAACCCATATTTAAAAAATGGTCAATAAAACGTTCTATTAGATAAAGGAAATTTAAAAGTTTAATAACATATAAATAATATCATATAAACATTAAAATGTTGGCATAGAAGAGAATTGATAATATTTAGTTCAAATGGAGTGTGATCAGGTATTTTGTGACTATAATGTTTTTCATTATAAAACGAAAAATCATTAATATTCTTAGGGACAATTTATTTCATCAATAATAATGGTAAAATGATAACTTTATTATTTCTCAATACCTTTAATAGTGTAAAATAATATTCACAAGATGATACACTTATTTGATCTCATTCCAAGTTATATGCATGATTTTCATCCATCAGTCATTCAATGAAAAGTTTTCACTTCATCTCTTACTACAAGAAATTTTGTGGAAATTGTAATAAAAAACAAATAGTTGATCATAATATCTATAATGATATGATAAATCATTAATTTTTTCTATAGGTATCATTGAAACAAAATATTTATCATATGTTATCCAACATTCAAAAATCAAAAAAAAAAACATTAAAAAATAATCTATATTTCTATTTAAGAAAAATAATAAATAATTACCCTTATGAAGCTCCCAATATATTAAAAACCGATTAATTTATAATAATTTCAATAAACAAATAATTTATCCATCCAAAATTCTGAATAATATCTTAATTGTCACATACCAAACATGTGATTACCATTATCATGTTTTCTATAGGAACAAGTAAATTACCCAAATTACCAAAAAAAAATTATGTAAAATATACATGATTTCAAAAATTGACTCATTAATAATTATCAATTTTATGTCTATCTCTTTCATGCATAAAATTTGATAACTCTCCGTGGGATTGATGGATCTAAAAATTGTGTTGCTATATCAGGGGGATAGTTTGAGTTCCTGTAAATTAATCTCCTTAATTATTTATGGTGGCGTATCATTATAGGTGATGAGATTCTGTGAAATAGAAAAGTATTTCCATTTAATATTATCCATTTTTTTAAACGATTAACAGTTAATTTTATGAAAACTCATTAAATTTAATTCTAAAAAACCAATTTTTTTATTTGTACTGTAAATTGAAATGATATGTATTTTGTAAAATCTCCACAATAAAAATAGAATTGATTTTGCGAATATTTTGAAATTGATGTATATTTTAATTGATGATACATAAATAATGGATGCAATTTAATTCCTATAAATCAATGATTGGTCCAGCTTGAAATGTGAATGAAATGATCAAAAACTTGTGTTTTGGATTTAAAACAAAATATTAGTATTGAAATAAAATAAGGAAATTGTATTATAAATTGTCCGAAATAATTTTAATATTGTTGATTGATTAATTGAGTACATGTGGTCTTGGGTAGTTAGTGGGTTATTTTGGACTTAAAAACTATAATGGTAATTCAATAGAAATATATTTATGATTAAAACACAAAAAAAATTAGTATGGAATATATTATTCTTGATGGGATGATGATGGGCCACATTCAACATTATCTTAGGGTATGTATGTAAACATATTTGTAGTGTTCATTGATATGAGGTGTCTAGGGATTGTATATTAAAATACAATAGTACCATAGGGTATGTGGAAATTATAATTTTCATTATTAATTTGATATATATTCCCCTGATGTTGAATTATTTTACTAATTCCAATTTATTTTTATAAAATGTTTCATTTATAAAGTGTTTATTTGAGACATTTTTTAAATGTTTTCCATATTTTTAAAATTGAAATCATGTTTTTTCTTAAATTTTAAATACTATTATGCTTTATAATGTGAATAAAATACAATGAACTATTTGTATTATTATTACCATGGAATCATATTATTGAATTCTTGGTGAGACCGTAGTGGAATATTTATCTCACACCCTACAATTTCAATCTATCATTTACCGATGATATCCTTCCATTTAAGATTAAATGGGAAGAACAGCTTTGATTTGGTAGTTGATATTTATCAATAATGTATAGAATTATGCATCCTTTATTATTATGGGATATCTTTTTTTTATTGTACATTAATATTGTACTATTTTGGTATATTATATACCTATTTTGTTTTTTGTACTATCTCTTTGAGGAGTATTGATCATACAAATATGTTCCCTTATCTTTTGTTTTGATTATGTAATATATATTCCAAATTTTTTATATCATGATTCTAGGGGTGTGTCACAAAATTATTGGGATTGTGAGATCCCTTAGAGATATTTGAGTGACAACATGGGTATCAGGATACCGGGGTATCTAGGTTAGATTTTGAAAACATATATCACAGGTGATGGTTGAGAATTTTTCCTTTATTTTAGTATTCTATTGGAATATCATGATTGGATATTGGATTTAGTTGTTTGTGAGTTAGAGATAGCTCTAATCATAATGGGAATTTTTTCCATATGGGTTATAATGGAAAGGCATCTTTTTGACATGTTCTTATGATTTACCAACATTATAATTGAACATGAAAATACTGAAAAACTTTTTAACTATCTGATGTGATTAATTTCAATTATTTTTCTCTCTTGATTATTAATCATAGTAATCTTCTAATGCCTTCATTATTGTTTATTTATTTTGTATGAAAACATCCCTCTATAAATATTTGTGAATATGATCGATGGGGAATATTTTGGTTAACCACATATAAAAAATCATCCAATTGGCCAAAACCTATTTAATGTTTTCATCTGTGATGTCAAAGAAATTAGAACTAGCATACACACCCATTCATCTTTATGAACCATATATGGATACATAGAGTGATAAATATATGAATGATTATTATGTTTATATTTTTTATAATACCACTAAATTCCATAGATTCAATGTTCCTCAATATGTTGAGTTCTGGAACAGAATGATAGATCATCTATTTGAGTTCATGGAAACCCATGAAGGTATTTTTTAACGAGTAATACCTTAATGTTGTAGGGTTCTAGAAAGAGATGATTGGATTTGATTATAACCATAATTAATCATGAGGCTTTAGATGTGAAGGAAATTAAATATGTTTTTACTGGAATGTTTTATCGAGAGTCTATGATGCTAGATAATGTCTATATCCATGGATTTATTCAATCACGAGTAGGATGATAAGACCATTATGGAAGATGACAATTTTTTCACGGATCTTATACAGTTTTTTCTTATGATTGTATCAAACAAGAAGATGAAGACTCAAATGTTCCTGATGTTTCATCAATATTATATTCACATATAGTTATTTTTGTTGAATCATAAATATTATGTTGATTTGATGGATATTAAATTGATTGTGGAGATTGATAATGCTAGTAATTTTGGGTTTAAAGAGATAAATTTTCTCCCAAGGTTAGTTTTATGAAATCACATAATTTAATGAGGATGCGTGATGTGTCCCATGATGGCTCTCTATTGTATGGTTATCCATAAACTCTTATATTTCCTGGTAGAGTCCCATTGAAATTATTCTAGTGTGTCATGTATCATAATTTAAAATGGATTTACACTAAGGCACCAAAAATATGATGTTCAGGTTGTTATTCTGGAATCATGAAATTTTTTTGTGATATCTATTTTTCTACACAGAGTGGAATGAGCTCATTATCCATAAAAAACATGAAAGGGTACTCAGATGCATCATGATCTATGTGGTTTCATCCACATACATCTAAAATTAAGTAACATCACATAGTGGAAGAGTCCCTAGAGGAAACTCATATGAGTATAATGATGGTGACATTGACAATCTATATAGATTAATATTTAGTACCTTATTTATTTGACACTGGTTATTTCCTATCATTTATATCAAAAAATTTATAAACACATTATTAATTTATATGATGATTTTATATTATTTAATGTATATTACTATACTCCTCAAAACAAATACTATACATGGTGTCTTTTTTCCTCACACGTGTTTTTTATTTATCAGAGATTGATATTACATGAGATTATCAGAGGTGCCTCAGAGTGGCGACGTCACTCCCGTCTCCCGTGACTAGGGTCTCCCTGAGTTTCCATCTCCTTCCCTCCTTTGGCTAGGTTCGTTCGCCGACATTTCTCTCGCATCGATCACGACGGCCTCGTCCTTTAATCGACAACTCTGGGCGCGGATTTTCGGCATCAGGTGACTTGATCTCGGATCGTCGCTAGATCTGGTGTGTATCCGGTTTGGTGGGTTCCTCTATTCTTGGCTCGACATCAGATCTAGCGTGCACCAGTTTCCAGGTAGCTACTTCGGATGTTGCAACAGACCGGTTCGGTTCCTTCCGGCATTGACTTCTTTGGATCGGTGTTGGTGCAGTCGGGTAGGTCCGTTTCCTTCAGGGAGCTTGGCTTTGGCTTCTTTGGACCGGTATCGGCGTGGACCATCGTCGTTTCTGGGATAGCATGTCTTCCGTGGGTGGCGCGACGACAGCTTAGGAGCGGTTGAAGGGGGAGTTTTTGGTTTTAATCTTGGTTTATTTTCTGGGTTTAAGCATGAATTTGGAGTGGTTTTATTGGAAGTGTGAAGAAGTTCATGCGACATCCTTTTCACCGGAGCTTCCCTTCTCGTTGGCCCTTCGATTCCCGTGGTTCGGTCTTTGGGAAAGCTGGGGAGGGTTCTTTTGCAGCTTTGATCTGGCCAAATTCATGCTCTAAGTGGCGTTGTTGGTTCAGATTGACTCGGATCCCCTCAACAGTGATTCTCCATCGATGTGTTGTTTGGTCTTCTAGTCCTAGGTGACGAAGAACGGAATTCACGCTCATTGGCTCGTCTTTCTCTTTGGGTTTCAGCGGTTGTGGCAGAGGTGCCATGAGAAGTGGAGGGGCTTCTCTGATTTTGATTCCAGCAGTGGTTTCTCATTTTTGTGGATGATTATGTTTTGTTGTTTGTAATGCTTTCGGGACTCAGGATCAGAGACACAGTCAGACGTGATCACAAGGTTTAGTCACTATGAGGTTTCAGAGCTATCATTTCACATGTGCAGGCTTTACAGATTTGGACGTTTGGAGGGTATGGCTATGCCATCAGATCGAGCCTGTGCTTCGTCACAAGACACTTGTTTGCTGTACAATCCTACATTGGGTGAGAGCATTATCATGTCTTAATTGCTGGGGAGATGTAGTTCTATGTTTTCAGTCTGACTTTTGTTTTTTATGATCTTCAGGTCGGTTAATGTGTTATGTCATGAAGACTATCTGGTTACCCCCTTCTTCAATTAAAAGGGACTTCTTTTCAAAAAATAAAAAAAAATCTATGGCCTTCAGGACATTGGAGTATATTACTTATGATTTTTCTAATTCATTACCTTAAACCTATTAAAATAATTTTGATGAATGATTGGTTCATTAAAAATAAATCATATATTTGTATTTATCATTCAAGGGTCACCTTTACTGTACCTGATGGGATGTTTCATATATTTTTAGTTGAGTGGGTCCAAAGGTCAAGAATGTCTCGAAATTATTATACATAGTTGGGGAATACAATATCCATTTTTTCAATTTATATAGAGTGGGAATCTATGAATAGTGACATTCATCCAATTTTCATCGAGTTTCTATATATTTTTCCTTTTTAATTCATTGGTTATCCATTGATAAATGAGGTTTAAATTTATATTTATTTGGTAGATGTTAATCATATGTTATCTATTCCTTCTTATAGTATGTCAACGTCGGAAAGTAAATAGTGGAAAAAGTAATTGGATAATCTATAATGTAAAGTATTTATAGGAATGAATGTTTAAGAATTGAAGGTTCCTTTACCCTTTTAAATTAAAGATAGTGAGGCACTTCACCTATGGTGTTATTAAAATAATATCAATCATTTAATACTAATGTTAAATAATCTATTTCCATACATTTATTATTTTCTTTACCAATTTTAAAGGGAGAAGTGCTTCTAAAACATTCCCATTTATCTGGTTGTCACAATTTGACAATAAAATAATATTACACTCATAGAGCCTATATTCACAGAAGTTATGGATATTATGAGAATAGTTTCATGAATTTTCGTCAAACTAATGCTCATGTAGTCTTTATGTATTTAATGAAAAAGATACTGCATGAGTATGTTGATAGATTTCATTGGTATTTGTAGATGACATCCTATTTTACACTATGTCTAGAGAGTACAATGTGAATCATCTAAGAACAGTTTTGGAATTTTTGGTTAATCAATTAAATTATTCCATTCTTTCAAAATGCGATTTATTTATATATAATGTTATGTTATTAGGACACATAGTGTCACACCATGGTATTTTACTTCATCATACGATGGATAAATCTATTATTTAATGGGAGACACATTTTAATGTATTAATTGTTTATATATTCTTAGATTTAGCTAGAAATTGTCACCGAATTGAAATGTATTTTTCTATGTTTTATTTTATGATGACATCAATAACTTGTATGGGAGTTAATATTTCTTGGGTTGATAAATTTCATATTTTATTTTTTGAAATGAAATGTATTTTTAGAATTTTCATTAGTGTTGAGTCCTTTAGTGGTTGAATACTATTATGTGGTTTTCTATTATGAATTATGTTTGGGGTTGTTATATGATCTTATACAAGGTTACCAGGTGTTTCCCTCTGGATCATGGATGATTAGGCCATGCATGATTGATTCTCTGACCCATGACCATGAAAATGTACTGAAATTCATTTACATAATAGTTTAAAAAATTACATTATTTTTGAATAATGTTTTACTATGTTTTAGGAATACATGATTTGAGCAATATCTTCTCTCAAAAAGTTCTAAATCTCTCTTAGATGCATTGTGTGGCGTATGAAATAAGTTTTAATTTAAAAATAAACAATACCATGGGGATGAAAATTTATAAATATATTTTATGAGAACAAATATTATTACCAAGACCCTATAACAATCATCAGATGAGTGGAAATTGATGGACCTTATTACATAGTTTCATATTTTAGTTTGGGGAACACGGGATGGGGATTTATTGTCTAGTTTCTTGTTGAACTCCATACTCATAAATATGATTATCTTAGAAAATTAAAAGGATAAATAATTTCATAGTATTAGATACTCTCTTAATATTGGTGAAACTAGTTTTTAGGGGCCATTTTACATGGTTTGTATTATATCTTTTTTATTTTAGTGTGGTGTGTCATTAGATATGATTATGATATAAATGAGTATTTTCATACACCCTGTGTGTAGTGAATCCAAGAACAATGAAACCGTTATATGACATACCATGATGATTATTGAGTACTATTATTATGAATGACTTTTATTATACATTTCTATTGTTATTATACTTTCTAATTGGTCAATGTTTTTCATTACTGACCTCAGGTATGGTTTAGCCACTTCTAGAGATGAATTGGATATGGGATTTGATTTTTATAGACTATATTTATGGGTTTCCATATAACCCAAGAATGAAATATGTGATATGGGTTGTGATCTATGGCCTGGAAACTAATATCACTTTAATAAATTCATGATTAAACCAAATTTGAGGAGTTAGAAAATATTTATGTGAGAGAGATTATTCATTTTACAGATATTAATAGGCTATTGTATTTGATAGAGATCATCATTTATATATTTCTTTTGAGGAGGCCTTCTGGATGAAAATGGGATATCATCATCATTTTAATACAACATTCCAACATCATATGGTGGCCCAGATATAAAGAACACTACATATTCTTTATTATGTGCTTCGTATCTGTGGCCTTGGTTTTGGTGGATCTTAGGATTACCATTTTGGACATTTTATGTTTTCTTATTATAATAGTTAACTGTTCAAGATCAAAATTGATCATTTTTTACACCTCATATTGTCATCTTATTAAATCTCTATTATATTGGTCATAGGCCAATGAAAATTCCTTGTTGGGATAAAAATTATTTTCAAAAATGGCAGAAAATATTAAATTTACTCATTTTATAATCTTTATGGTATATAGTCAGTATAAATATTTTGATAACCAACAGAATATAATTTCTTAATGTTCATTTGGGGGTCAAGTTTTCGTTAATTTTTCAACCTATTTGGGTCATCGATGGATTAGGATTCAGGGGAATATTATTCCATGTCTTCTGGTGAATTATGATATTATTGAGATGCCATATATAGTGTCTTACAATTTGGAACATCCACCATAGTTGAAATATATATATGATGTGATCTTAATATCTCATATTTGGAAAAATCTTACGATTACATCTTAGTTTTTAGATGGAGGGAACATTATTTTGAGTCTAATTTATCCTTGAATGAGAATCCAACAATGATTACTGATTTTTAGATAATTTTTCTTTGTGGGAGGAAATTCCTTTGGACCATGAAGAATCTATGGAAGGTAATTATTATCTTGTTACATAGGGATGTGAGTTCATAATAGGATATTAGTGGTGAAAAATTTAATATAAGGAAGATTCTTGACTAGAATTCATTGGTAGAATGTTTTAAGGGTGCAGTAGTTTTAAAACCCCTCAAAATTCATGTACGGTATTTTTCAAACATTATTTTCGTTTTAATTTTAGGTAATCAAATTATAGAAAAGAATAAATTATTAGTATACCTATAATACTGAGGTTAGTGATTGGTTGGATATTTTTTTAAAAAACATGATTTTTTATAGTCTAATTGGGTTTTACACACTGTTTAATGGGCATACATGATGTGTATCCATATCTTGAAAGATATCCTAAAATTGGTACATATGATTCATGTAATATAAACCATTAATTGTATAAACATCATGTAAATATTAAAAATCCTCTTTTTTTTTTAAATAATGTAGATTTATTTTTAGTGTATATCATACTAAATAATTACATGACATGTAAGGGGTTTACGTGTAGGGTAATTATTGAGCATGTGGATTTATTTATAATGCTCGACTATTCTTCATTTTATAAAAATTTTCATCCTTACCTAAATAATACTATATCTTCTCTTAAGAAATTTTTTAGATGTTCAATTCCCCTAGATCAACGATTATGTGATTTATCATCATTATGGTTATAGATCAAATCTCCAGGTAAGGGATCTCTATGTCTCTTCTATCTCTCTATATTTAATAATTTCTATTTAATATATTTTTGTTGTATTCACATTTATTTACAACATGTTGTTGATTCATGATTCTATGAAGAATTCTAAGAACTTATAATCATATGTTATTCTACAGACATTCCTATTGAAGGCTTTTTGATTCCATGATAATTTTCGGTGGCTCCATTTATGATTGGTCAATAGATTAATCATTAAATTTCAAATTGATTGAACATTCAATAAATTTAATTTAAAAACCCAATTTGATGTGATATTGAAATAAAATTGATATTGTACAATATATTTTGTAAAAAACAATCATTTAAAATGTAATTATTGATTGAAGAGTATTTTGAAATTTATGGATATTTAATTAATTCGTAGATAAAATTATTAATTTGAATTGATAAAAAACTAGGATTGGTTTGGTTTGAAAATTTTAATTAAATGATGCAATCATTTGGTTTTTATTTTAAAATGAAATATGCATATTGAAAAAATGGGGCAATTCTATTTAAAACTGGTGTCTAATAAGGATCCCATTGTTGATTATACTATTTAGCACATGATATATTGTATAGTTTGTGGGATAAATTGTACAAGAACACTATAATGGAAATTATATGGAAATTAATTTATGATTACAAATATAAATAAAAACTAGTTCATTATATCTTCTCTATAGTGGGATATTGATGGGTCTTATTCAGATTGATCCTATACAACATGTTTACACATATTTTTTTGATCATTGATATGGAATGTGTAAGGATATTATTATTAGAAAATACCATACTATAAAGATAATTTTCGTGACCCTTATTCTAATTTTTTTCATATATATTCCAATGGTGTATAAATTTTTAACTCTAGCCATTTTGAATTATATAAAATATTTTATTTAAATTATTTATTTAATCCATGTTTGAATGTTTTCAATCTTTTAGAAAATAAAATGATGCTATTTTTTAAATAATAAAATGTAATTACATTCATATTTTGATAAAAATTCGAAGAGTGATTTTTTTATTTTTAAGAAATATTATTATGGAACAAATTTGGTGATAATACTAGGATTTTCTTCTCACATCATATTTTTTCCATTAGGTGTTTTTATATATTATCCTAACATTTTCGATAAGTGGGAAATCTCTTCATGTAGATGGTGGTTGATATTAATCAAATATGGATTGATGAGATGCTTTCATTAAGATGTTGGGTTAACAAGTCTATTTTATGGTACAATGGTGATGTAATATTTTGGATTTTGATATATGTATATGTTTTCATGAATTATCCTATTGAGTATTTTTGAAAATACTAATATGAATCATTATCATCCATTAGGATTTTGTAATATTATATGTTCTTTTTATATTATATAATCCCATATTATTTTTTCATCATATGGGTTTGATGAATACCCCTCATGTTATGTCAATAATGGCTCAAGTATAGGTGTACTCCGGTATCTAGGATGGTTTGTTTCAATGATAGTTATGTAAATGATACTTGATAACTAATGAAACAATTTTATAAGATTTCATTTATTCCCCAAATCCATATCTTAGTCCAATGTTATGTTCACATGCCTCAAGTTCTTTGATTCCATTAGGCTTCATTTCTTATGAATTTATATGATTTGTGACATCACTCATGTTTAAAATCTACGTAATGTAAGGTAAATTTTAAAAAAATTATAATATTGTTGTACATTTTTCCTCCTATTATATCTGATTGTTAACCATTACATAACATCTATGATAACCCTTTCTTATTTTCCCTTTCCTAAGGTTATGAATAAATGTATTATGTAGGGAGTGTATATGAAGATTAGTAAATGAGATGATATTTGGGTAATGTAATTAGATATCCTTATATAATATATAATATATTGTATCTAGTCTCCAAGTAGACTAATAATATATGATTAGTGGGCATGTATATGTGAAATTTATTTAATTTTCATCTAAAAATATCTAATATTTATGTATGATATGTTTGGGCCTCCAATGTTGGTATCATATAAATTTTTTAGTTAAACCTTGAAAAGTAGGATTAGAAAACTATACTGATATCCTTAAAGTTATATTTAATGATAATTTTATGTAAAGTTAACATATAGTAAAATTTCATGGTGTTTTTTTTAAAAGTTAATAAAGTTGATTATAGGGCATCATTGTCCCTTTATTGATAAAACAAAATTAGGTACCTCTGGAATAGTGTTACATTGTGGTAGTAATAATAAAAATAGAACATTTATATGTATTCAATCAATACCTAATTTATGGCAATGGGCCTTTCTACAAACCATCATTGATAGCCTCGGTCAATGATCTATGGATATAATAAAATTCATAGAGGTTAATCATGAAGAATTTTAAAAATGACTATGAGGATAATATGTAAATATTGTGTTTTCCAAAATTTTATATAATTTTCTATTATTTATCCATCCTATAATTAAGTTTTACTGATTTGATAGATGTCCACTATGTTTAGTGATACTAATACAATGATTTGTTTTTCTAATCAATGGCAGTAAACAGGAGTAATTGTTTTTACCCAACATCTAATAGATAATTCATTGAATATAATTAAAACAATATATGATGAATGGAGAGAAATATATGGTGATTATTTCTATTAAATTATTTTTAAATAAGATTAACAAAATGAATGTTGGTGAGATTCCTAATACATACAAGAATAGGAATAAAAAATTTCATAATAGTTAGAGTGATAATTAATACATATGAAATTGTATTTCGCATAATATATATCCTGAAGAAGGGATGAATAACTAAGAAGAAGATATCAAATTATGGGAATAAGTTTTATATTTGGGAAATAAATCCCTATAATTTGAAATTTTATAAGAGTTTGTTGTTCTATATTTTGGAAACATGGGAATTATCAATGTAAATGGCCTAACCAAAGAACTATCTTCTAGAACTAAGTTGGTTTTATTCCTTGTAAATCATTAATGTAGACTAATTAAAGTATTCATGTATTCATATTCAGGGTTTTTAATATAATTTTTTTTACAAATGTAATTTGTGTTTTAAAAATCATTAAACTCCTAAGGATTAAATTAATTTTGGAACAATATAGGTCTCCATGTAATATTATCATAAGAGTTGTAGATAGTATCAAGGGTATATGATTTTTTGTTTGACCATTAATAAAATACCTTCTAAAAATTATTTGAGGTATTATTTGGTGGTATTTTATTTAATATATGGTTATTTTTAGATACATTTATTTGAATGAAACCCTATGTATTTTTATATGTTTAATGAAAATGTTATTTGAGGATGAATGAATTTTATTGACATATTACTAAAGGTATTAGTAACCATTTTGTTTTAAATTATATTTTATGTTAATGTTATTATTGGAATGTTAAGTGAATTATATTTTATAATAAAAACTATAACATTCAAGATAGGAACAAAAATATTGCATTTGTCATGTCCACGGGGCTTGAACACAGAGATGTATAGAGTCAAGGATTTTTCCACTACTTCTAAAAAAATTAATGATTACAAAAGGAAGGACATTATAATGAGATATATTATGATGTATATATCGTTTTCATAGTTTTTTTAATTAATTTATAATGTATAAATGTAAATGTGGATGTTATAACCTTAATCCGTATATGGCATGAAATTGGAAAATGACACGTGTATTTTATAACCAATATCTTCAAAACATATCAAGGGAAAAATTATATATGGGTTTTATTTTATCAATTTACAATGTATTAACACATCAACTCTAACAAACTAATAATTTTTCATTATCTTCCATACATAGTATATATTAGTGAATTTCTAAATTTATGTAGAGTTCACCATTACATTGTATCTGATCATGATTAGGGGTTATGTTGAATATCTCGTATATTTATCAGTAATGTCTTTATACATAGTTTAGATTCATCACTATGTATTATAATTATAAATATGGTTATTCAAAGGGAAAAAATCAATCCCTGTCGGATATGTTGAGATCTATTTCATTGTAAATTAAATATCGTTGGGATCAACACATTACATAAGATTATTTTTTATATAGATTTATCATTCACTCGATCATTCAAAAGGATCATTTTTAGGCCATATATGGAAACAAGTATAAAAATCCACATTAAAATAATTTGGTTATAGTAAAAATCAATTGAGGATTTATCTAGTAGATGAAATGAGTGAGAAAGTTAGAATCATTCAATATAACATGAGGGAATAAAATGTTAATAGAATCATTTGGATGATAATAATTGATGCAATATAGAATTTCAAGATGATGATAACTGTTTACAATGAATTTATCAATTGAAAAAAAAATATAATAATAAACCCCAGGTATATAAATAATTTTCAAATTATTTTATTGATACCAGGATAATAGCTTACCATTTAGTGATTCTTCTAATCCTATATCAGTTTCAAGATTTCCTCCATGTATCTCACAATATTTATTACATACCTAATCTATAATATATAATAAACTAATGTGTGGTACTACAAATCATGTTAATTATATGGAGGTATAACTGTTGGATATTTTGATGAAACTAATATTTTTCTACAAAACATGACCAATCACATTTTCTAGGATTTGTTTCAAAATCAAAATCTCGTGGAAGCTACATGAGATCCATAGGTTGTGATGAGGTATAAGTATGTTTAGATTTTTATTCGAATATTATAAATTTAAATTTATAAAATCATCTTATTATTTTTAGAATGTATAACAATGTGATATTATGAAATAATTTTTTAAAATAAATATATTTTTTTCATATTTTTCATCCCACAAATCACCATTTTCAACTTATGTTAAATGCAACCCAACCTTTAAATGAAACATGAAATAATATAAAAATGTTATTTCATAATATGGTAGTTATTGGATAAATTTTCAAAAATAGGGTATGAATATGAATAACTAAATTAAGTAGATATATAGTTTACACATGTATATACAATGAAATAAATTCTAAACAAATTAATTATAAATGTAAATAAAACTATTTTATAATAAAGGATATCATGTTCAGGAAAAAATTTCTTATTAACATAATCATGATTTACGATTATTAATTAGTCAAATCAAATTTGTTTAATGTTTATAAATAAATTTATATATTATATATTACATCAAATTGTTGACATTCATCACACATTTTTCTATGTGTGAGATAGTAATTTATCAAATTTTACACTTAAAAATTACATTTTTCATAAAAAGTTGTTATTACATATTCCACAACTTTTTAAAAAAATAAATCTTTAAAAAATATTTAAAAAATATTAGGAATAATTAAAATATTATTTCTGTTATCTTGAAAAATAATACAAATGTGATTTTTTTGAAAAAAATAATTAAATATTTTATTATTAGTGAAATGTAATGGGTTCTATTGAAAGAATCCTTTTCAACTAAAAAATTTATTATGTTAAATTTTATTTTATCTTGGATTTAATATTAAAATATGATAAATTGTATATTTTTTAGTAAAATTTATATTAAATTAATCATTTTAATATTTATATTCTAATGTGTTAGTAAAAGTAAACATTTTTTCATTGGAAACAATCTTAGACATCACATTATTTGTTATAATAATAACATAAATGTTCCCAATTATGTTATTTTAACTTTATATATTGAATCACATATTTGTAATCTTCCTAATTTATAATATATAATATTTTCCTATTAGTCCAAGAATATTAAATACCCTTATAATGATTAAAAAAATGTTTTTTTTGATGTGCATGGTCTTGTGAACTAATTAGTATTCTACACATATATGTATTTACATAAAAAAAATTGAAAAAAATTGTCCAAATTTCCAAATCATTCTCAATATAATTTTAGACCTATATGTTAAATTACATTGGAAATAAAAAAGATACATGTTTCCAATGTGATAAATAAAATAGTTAAATTATGGGAAAACAAATGCCAGGGATTAATGGTTTCAAAACATGGGTTTTTGGTAGAGAAACGTCCCAACAATATAATCCCATAAATCCGTTATTTTTCAATTTTTGAAGAACATAGGCTGGAACATGAGCCTCAGCCTGGTTGGTGAGGACTCATAAGTGCATCCAGGTGACCTGGGATCAAATCCAGGCAGAGGCACAATTTGCAGGCACTGTAGCAGTACTTTAGTGTTACTGTAGCTAGAATTGTGCTTTACTATAGTAGGTACTGTAGCGGGAACTGAAGCAAGCACTGTTTATCATTGTAGCATCCGAGAATTTATCCTTGTTAGGGCCTTCAGGCCACTGATTTGGTCCCTGAGTCCATTAAGGCTCTCAGACCAGTTTGGCCTTCAGGCCACCCCAAGGTCTTTGGGCGACCTTAAGTGCAGATAAAAACCAAACACCCTACAAGGAACATGCTCTATAGTAGGATGAGAAAGGGGAATTCACAATAGTAGAAGCTACATGAATTTCAAGAATGAGAGGCTGTGAAATCTACCATCAGGACATTTTTTTCATGCATGGAATAACCTAGTTGAACAACCATGCGAATGTGGTGAGATGATTTTACAATGTAGATGCTAGGGGGGAGCAGTTTCAAGTAGTTAGTATGGGTTTTTTGTAATGTTTGAATCCTATGAGTAATGAATTCCTATAAGGCCTATAGTATATTTAAGACTTTTCCCCACAGGCATTGTAAGGATTCCACCTCACCCCTTGAAAAGTGTATTATCAAGATAAATAAAAAAATAAAGGCCTTCAGGCCATTGGATGGATGGAAGAACATGGGCTGAGAGTTAATTTCCATTGTTGAATTTTTTATGTATTTAAAAAACATCCACTCATCCCCACTATGAAGGGATACCACCTATCATAACTAAATCATACATATTCTGCAAATTATCATTGAAAATCCCTAATAATCCCTCTCCATTATTGTTTTAAATGATCTAAAACTATTGGAATCCCCAAATTCCATCACAGGAATCCTTAATAACAAATTTAAATGAAGTTGTTCAAAGAGAAGGTGATTTCCTTTCCTAAACAATTTCATTATAAGTCATCATTTTCCACCATCAATATACTCATTGTAATTACAATATAAAAATATATATACAATATTCCGATAAGTTATTATGTTGTTTTTATAACATAAACCATCTAATCACTCCTTATATAGGGTTATAAAATCACAGATCATGTTTATAAAAAAGTACCAGTATATGAATTAATATTTTACACTTTCTATCCCCACCTCACTTATAAGGATTTATTTATATATTTATCTTTTATATATAGTATTTAGAATATTATTATACTTATGGAAATATAATTTCACATATAATGTCTTACATTTTATTTCATTATATTTCAATAACATCGTTCATGTGTAAGGCATAATACCACCTCACCAAGTGACCTGGTTAATTCTTCATGTATGTTTTAAATGAAATGTTATAACGAAAGGATTAATTAAAAATAATTTTTATATATGAAATTTTAATAATTCTAAAATGTAAATTTAATATTTACATTTCTTTTTATCAATCTTTTTTTGAAAAGTAAACATTGTTCCCACATATATGTGACCTACTGTCCTCATGAATATTGATTTCTATTTCATATCTCTATATTTTATGGATTAATATAAATAAGTATATTTGTAATATATTTTATGTTTATATCATATTTCAAATTTAGAAATATATGGAACTATAATTAATATAAGAGGTCCAAAAATGGAAAATCCAAACAAAAATGAAAACAATGTAATTATTTAAAAAAATGAGACATTAACATTGAAAAGTAATTAAAGGGGTAATAAAATTAATAATTAAATCCTATATGGAAAACATATATTTTTTTGGTTTTCAGAATGATTTATAAAAATATTATATTTTTTTGGATGGATGATCTAATGTTTTTGAAGGATGTTGATAATTATGGTATGCAATATTCATCTCATTTTAATTTTCAATGTGACTGAATCCTTATTTAGTTTTTTCTTCTTTTCGGAGGCCCATATAGTTAGTTTGAATGTATTTTATGATTATTATCCATAAAAAGTTTAATTTTACATATCAATTCTTGGATATCATTATCATGGTGTTTATAGACCAATTGATACCATAGAGTAAAGGGATATTTTCTTCAATTTCATTATTTCAGACATAGTTTTGGTTCTACCACAATCGTAATTTATTCTCTATATTTACCACCTGATATGGGATGTTATAAAATATATCACCATTTAATTCTGATATTTTATGTTTCATTAAATTTTTTAATTCATCATTCATATAATTCAATGTTACCAAAGTGATAATGGTTAAATGATACAATCATTTCATTTACAATGACTATTTATGGATATTCATTTGATGATGAAATATTATGATACAAATTTTCTGAAACTCATAACCATTATTCATTTAAATTTTAGCATAATGATACATTTATTTCTGATATTTTAAAATTTGTCGATACTAATTATATAAATGGAATGATTTTATGAAAATTGACTTTATTTCATTCCTCGGCAAAAAAAAATTATTTTTCATAAACTAATTTATGAAAAAATTAAAACATGTGTTTTTAACATTTTCAAATGTTTTAATAATGACATTTTTATACATAATATTCATTTTATGAAATCCTTTAAAATTTAAAATTCATTTCATTTTCAAAATAATGCCAGGAGATATTTTATTCCAAATGTAAAATTAATCATTTCAATATCATGTACAATGTGAAGGATATTTTAATACCTCATAAAAAATGAATATTTTAATTCCTCTATTATATTATGCAATTTTTATTTTTTTAAAAAAATATTTTAAATTTTTTTATGAATATCAAATTTAAATAAGGTTCTTTTCGAAGAAATATTATTTTCCACAAAAGTGGTTTTAAAATATTTGTAATGATTCCATTATATGATTCTAAATTTTTTATTAATGAAAATATTTTAGAAAATATTTTATTTTTTAGAAAACAAATACCAATGTGGAAAGCCAATTGTCATAAAGAAATATTCAATTTGATCAACAAAATAATTTTCCATTGATGATGACATATTGTAATTTTACTTCTGCGATTTTCTAGATAGGATACCTGCAATCAGTACCTAATAATTAGTTTACTATTTATGATAATGATGATGTGATTATTATTATACCATTCTCATTTACTTGTAGTATGCTATGATGAAATGACTTTTGAAACCCATTTTTCGTATGTTTTTTCATGATGATATTTTTATAATATTTTTGATGCAAATTTCATTAGTGGGTCTTGCATATTAGACCAATACATTGGGTAAATATTGATATCTCATGATATAAAAAAGAATGGAATTGGGAGTGAACCTAGTTCAGTGAGGGACTATATCCAATATGATGGAATATAAATTAACCCTTGACTACTAATATGGTTTTTTTGAGATAACCCAATCCAAAATATTTTTTTAAATGACCAATTATGAATAAGAATATTATTTTCAGTGCTTTTTATGCTCCATAATTATATGTATTATTACAATTTTATATTCACATAGATCATTTTCATTGATTTAATTTGGATTATTATCATGTGAAGGTCCATGACTTATATCATGTCTCATGTTTATGATCTATGAAATGAAACATATGGTTTAAATTTCACAATATCACATTCTCATAATGGTAGGTTTATGTAACATGTATAATTATTTCTCATACTTAGAATTTGATATCACACTTTCATATTTTTTCTTTCTAAATATTATGGTTAATTGTCTTAAATGGATATTCCTTTGAATATTAATGATGGTGATAATCATTTTTGGATACATTGAACTAAATTTATGAAATAAGAAAAAAACTATATTGTTATAGGAGATACTATTACTATATTATCTACAAATGTGTTTTCTGAAATATATTAAATTATTATCTAAAAATATTTAATATTTATATAAGTTATTTTTGAGTCTTTCAACAAACTCCCTACATTAAAATATATTGTGACTTAACAATGTTTTCAGACACATGAATGAGTAATAATAAAAAACCAATCACTTATGGTTGATGAATGACTAGAAACGTTATTCTAACATATACTAAAATTCCATGTAGAAATATTTTCATAGCATTTAACAAAATATGGTGATCTCCCAACCATACAGATTCCCATACGTATCTTCTCATGCTCTTCCGTGATAGGTTTCACCATAACTCTGGTGTCACTCATCCCATGCCACAAAACATATCATATAAATCCTTGAAAACATCCATCAATGGGTGCACCAAAATCTCTATAGATACTCCTCCTTATTAAATTAAAATATTGGGAATTCATCCCATCGATAACATATTTAATCACATTAGATGTTTGAATACTCATAAATTAACAATTATAATTGGAATTATGTTTATCCACTACGTACCACATCTATATCATCTAAAATTAATGACTTGAGGCACTCTTATTATTAAGTAACCTACCAGACATATTAACTCATTAGTAACACACCAAAAAATATAGGCTCATTCACATTACAAATAAATTGAGAATACCTACCATCTATGAGTCTCTTCTAGAGAAACTATCCATTAGGATTAATTCAAAACAATATGAAGATAAATTTTATGATGATAGTGACCCCACCCCACAAGTCCCTATTATTCATTTCCTAAATAGAATATTTTATGGATTTTCCCCAAACCAATTAATTAGCATAAAAAATTAACTATCTCTATCATCCTTTTAGTGATTCCATCAATATCATATCCTCCATAGTAATGTACATAAAATTATTTAAATAATAAAAACTAAATGAAAATACAATCCAAGACCATGTATATCATTAATCAAACCATGTTTTAATAAAAATGAATTGAATCTACCAGAACATCAGTTATTTTAGGTACTCACAAATTTGTGATATCCTATATGTCATATTACCCTCCATATATCCCTTAGTTAATTAATATCATGATCAAAATATAAAATGCACTAGGAACATCCATACATCAAATAAATCATTTCCTACAATGGTCAATTATTATAATGAAATTTCTTATGATCCCCTCCCATATTCATAAATAGTCACCCATACCAAAACACCAATTATAGGGTAATAATATTCATAGTCCTCTAAAAAAATAAAATGAAAATTTATAAATCTCTATAGGGAACTATTCCTCAACTAACATCAGAATATGATACTACCAAATGAGGAACACAATATAATCATTGTTTATATAAAGTCATAATATTATAATGATTTATATTTTGAACACTATAAATTTATCATTTGGTTATGTATAATTATACATAAAAATATATTTTGAAAAACTATATATATTTTTATTTTCAAGCATTATAAAACAAAATGAAATTATATCAAACTAGTACTCAAGTATTTTGGGCATATTGCAACCAACTATAGGTCACTACACATCTCATAAACTAAGAGACTATAGAGTTATAATCAAAGGGTTATCCCACTATAATAAAATCAAAAAAAATAATCTAATAGGATATTTTTTGTCCTATTATAGAGGAATAATTCCAATATATTATGTTGAAAAATCCATATATTTTCATGTTGACATGTTTATCAATTATACCCGCATTATTATTGAAATAAATTTAACAAAGGAATATTATTGTCATACAAATCTTATATTTCAAAAATTAAACATATATAATGACATCATTTCTATTTTCTAAGAGAAAAAAATATATCCAATACAGAAAATAATATTATAGTAGACATCAAATTTGAAATATTACAAAATCATAGTAATTAATATTAAATAAATAGTTACATATTCATACTCATAATATTGGTGTATGTGACATAATAGAATGAGGTACATCACAAGATAAAAAAACCATATCCCTATCAATAATATTCAAAATTGTAAAAATTAAAATACATATTGATAACACATTATAGAATCCCCTAAATCATGACCACTAGAAAATGCCTAGAGTTATTGTGTTATCTAACCACAAGTGTCCCTCCCAGTATTCTACTGAATACCATCTAGTAGAGAAGGACTATAGCGATACTATGGTGTGTTTATACAATCATATATATGTAAAAATAGAACATTTTCTATATAAAACCATCATAGATAAATATCTCGCATATAATAATAAAACACATCGATGAAATATAAAATTAACAAATTAGAAAATAATCACATTTCCAAACATAATTTTTTATTATTTTATCATAAATAAAAAATATGTAGAAAAAAATATCATAAGCCTCATCATTACTGTAATAGAACATCATAACATCAATATCTTATGTCTATCGAATCAATTTATATGGATATTCCATTTCAGGGCCTCTTTTGTATATGATCATATAATCAATGATATATTCCCAATAAATAATCCTCGGTGGCCTTCTTATTAGGGTGTGAGTCAAACAAATAAGTGATCTAAAAACTGGTTTCAATACATTTTTAATAATGAAGTGTATGCACAATTTTGATGGTTATAATAAAAATGATGGCACACATATAATAAAATAATCACCATTGATACTTAGGATTAAATAGAACATCAAGGTTTGATAATAAATAAAACTGCTAGAGAAGTATGAATATTTTTATTATACAATAATTTTGATCTAATGGGCTTTCATGATCTCCATACAGAGAAAATTATGAATAATTTATATTGTAGGTTCCAACTCTATCAATTTGGAATCTTATATAGACTAACATAAACTCCATTGATTATTACCCCTAAAAAGATGTAAGTAACCTCATCTAGAATCAATATAGAATGACTAAAAATATAAAAAACAACTAAACTCATCTTGAATTTTTTTGAGGTTCCAAAAAATAGTATGAGGAATAATGTTTCTCAATTTAAAAACTCAATGATGTTTTGGTGTACTACAAGCGATCATGTAATATTTCTTTATGATTCATGTGTTAAAATTTAAATTTCATTATGAATGTTATTTCATTTATAAAGACTCGTGAATGAAAAACCCCTATGTAAAAAACCCAATACATTATCTAGAAACAAGTTCCCGAAACACCAAAAATTAGGATGCTAGGGAAATCAACTTTATATTAAAAATAATCTCACACCATTATAGAATATAAATTTTTTCCATCATCCTCAAATGGGTTTCCAACTCACTTGAACCATTCCAAAATCCTCTAGGTTATGGTTTCAATCAAAAATATATATTCATTAATTGATTCATGCATTGAAATAATGATTAATAGTATAGATCTTGGTTGATACCTGAGATTATTGTACTTATACCTATAAACATTCCCTTACTATGTTTAAAATATAATAGGGCCAACCAATCATAAATTCCCTAGTCTCATCATTATCTATAAATCATATATTATATTTTCTATCTATGTATCATATCATGATAGCAATATTTTTTTTGGATTCCTCTTATGATAATCATGTTTTAATTATCACAAATCTAATTTATTCTGTAATAACTTTTTATTCCTGTGTAATTTATCTTAAATCATGTGTACAAATGATTTGTATATTTATGATTTAAATAATCCTTGTGCACTACATTTAATGAACATTATAATGATTTCTCTGATGAATTATTATGTCTAATATATTATATGAATATCATTTCTTATTTCTGAATACAGATATTTGGCTATGTCTGATACACCGTGACTCTGCCATTAGTTGTATTTTTCTGGCAATGGATCCAGACACCGTGACCATCCAGACACTGTGACCATCCAGACACCGAAAGAATCCAGGCATGGTGACCTTCCAGACACAGTGACCATCACGACACCATGACCGTCCTGACCCCATGACAATCCAGACACTTTGACCATCCAAACACAATGACATCCAGACATTGTTTCAAGGAGACACTGTTTCATGAAGAAACCATATGAAAACAAAATGTGACACCATTTCTTATTTTGTTTTGTCAGTTTTCAACATAATTTCTATTGGTCATATTTGAATCTTTAAAATACACTGACCTAATTAATGGTTCATCGTAGACATATCATCTCATAGTATGAGGTACGAGGTGTAGAATACATTTATCCAATTGGCACCAACACATGCACTCCGAAAAATAAAAGAGAAGTGTGGCCTAAAAAAAGAAAGAGCAGAATAATGAAGTACACCTGAAGTTTTTGGAAAAATGAAATTACACATGCAACACAACATTCCATAAAAACACACAAAGCATTCATGAATCAACAAGATGGACACAATTGATTAGATTCGTTGAGCACATCATTTCATAATCAATACCATGAAGAACAGGATCCACATCAAGCTGAATTACGATACTCTGTTTTCCACAAGAGGACTTGATTTCTGAATATTCTTCATCCTAGATGTCCAGAGCTACATAGACTAACACTTAGAGAACTTCTAAACTTATATCATCATTCTACTTTGTTGTGTGTG
This sequence comes from Viscum album, assembly GCA_963277665.1. Lineage (NCBI taxonomy): Eukaryota > Viridiplantae > Streptophyta > Magnoliopsida > Santalales > Viscaceae > Viscum > Viscum album. Next base: position 2,128,447,527 of record OY728140.1, read on the forward strand.
ATTTTTATCTTTCGAGAAATTTTTGTGTCTATATAAAAACACACATTGTCTCGTACATCAACCTGAAGGATACATGATATACTTTCTCTTACATCTTTTTACACTTGTGTATTCCCACAGATAAGTGTGGAAGAAGTCCATGTGTGTCTTGTTAGTGTTTACCCACGAAATACAGTGGAAGAGGACGTGCGACCTAGATTGTGTTGTGTGGTGTAGTAAACCTCAATCCATGGTGTGGATCATTTTTATTTATATAAACTACTTGGTGGTAGGTGATCATCAAGTGGAGTAGATTATTTCCCATCTTGAGGCTAAACCAGATGTTTTATATCCGTTGTGGAGTTTTCTTTACTTTTCTATGTTTTACTGTTTAATCTAGAAATCACTAAATATACTTTTATTTTTAATCATATAGAAAAAGTTATAATCATTTTTCCTTAATAGAATAGCTTCAAATGTAATGTTAATAATTGTGATTCAGATTTCTAATAATTAATAAATCTTTAAGAAGTTATTTAAACAGTCAATCTTTATTAACATTATTACCATGAATAAATGGGTTATATTTAACTATTGGGAAACCATTTTATGAATACGTTTTTAAACATAAATATTAATAGATAATTAATAAATCTTTTTCCTTAATAGAATAGCTTGTTTACTCTAATCCGACCAACAATTTTGACATAGAAGTTATGGTATCCTTTAAAACTAATATGTTTATATCATTCTCTTAACACCCATTGATGGAAAAACCATACAATCATCAAACTATAGGAATATATTATGGTACATATCCAATAAAACTAATAAATGGTACTAATAAGGAATCCATTTTAGTGATAATTTATCCAAGGTATACAATCAATGGTATTGAAATATGTGGTACAGATGAACACTACACCCTTTTATATCTCAACTAGAAGAAATGATATACTGAAACCCATGTATAACTCATATCCTATCCCAATGAATGTCAAGATCCATATTTCCCATGTAATGTTTTTAATTATATGGAATTATTAAAAGTCTATTAAAATCAAAGACGCGTGATTCCGAGGCCCAGTGTTCCCAGAATGAATTTCTGATCATTTTTCATGTACATTTAGTAGACATGTGAGCGGCATTTTCAATCATTTGAATCATTGGTCAGATTAAAAATATGAGGAAACCATTGAATCTATTGTGTCGATATTATCATAAGAGAGTATTCTATTTGACCGTGGTAGATCTAGAGAAAAGTTAAAATTTGTGACATTTAAAAGAAAAGAAATGAAATAATATCATTATTTTATTTCTCTTCCACCAATAGATAGGCGAAGTGTGAGACTAATGTTGAGTCAGGCTAATGATTGGATTGATTTTCCAAATCCTAAGTAATTATGTTTTTGGGTGATTAAGAAGATTTATAATTTATGATCCCCATTTACTCACCGCATCGTTAAATACTCTCCCCCTATCTAATAAATATAGATCTTCATGCAGAGGTATCAGAAAAGCTTCACCAAGAAACAATGTTCTGTTGTAGTGTGATAACTCTGAGCATATAGAGGATAGAGCTGACCAATGTTAGAGGAGACGTGAGATACCAAAACCCCAAACCAGAGTTTGACATTCGAACTGTAGTGAGGAAAGCCTGTTTCAGGGATGATGAAATACGAGACTCCCTCAACCACATGTTCTCTGAAACATTTCATGTTAGGGGGTATTATTTTCGTTTATTCTTTATAAATAATTTAACTCTTCCCCGTTCTTGAATAATATGAAGAATGTGGGTCAACTGATGAATGGGTTGACCCGTGATTCTTTCATCTTTATGGGAGGTTGTTATAGGGTATCTTGTGGGGTTTATATTGTTGATTAACTCAATTATTATTAAAAGATGAACACCTCTACTGTTTATTACCTAATGCGGAAGGTGCATTCCTAACAATCATGACACGAACCCTCAACTATCTAGAAATACTTATTCCACCTTGGATGATCATGAGAACGTCAATGCAAGCCACAAGAGGAAGGATGTGGCTCGCCTACTGCGGCGAATGAAGGAAGTAGCCAGCACGACAATGGGCCATGGTAAGGGAGGCGGCACAACTGCAATGCCTCCAGCGAATGGTAGTTATGGCCAATGCTGCAGTAAGGGATGGCCCACCTCCGTTGGTTTCCATGGTGACCTATCTATGCCACCACCTCACCAACAAAATGGTCTTCGGGCTGGTCAGGAATTGAATGTACCGTGGGGTTACACCCCCTACGTCAGACCAAATTGGGCCTCCTCCCTCAATTAGGGCCGCCACGCTCAGACAGGGCCACCACCCTCAGAGCTGGCTGTCAACCATGAGTTGGGTCGTCACCCTCCTGTTGGGGCCACCTCTCTCAGGTCGGTCATAGACCTCAGAGCCAACCGTCGCCCTCACATAGGCTACTACCCTCGAGTCGTGTGACTGACCCCATGTCGGGCAGCCGACTCAAGCCACGTCGCCGCCCTTGGATAGGGTCCCTGCCCCTGGAGCAAGCCGCAACCATCAATTTGTCCCAACGCCCTCACTTCGGGCTACCACCCTCGGACCAGGCCACCTCCCTCATACATGGATGACGCACTTGCAGTGGTCCTCCTCACTCAATTTGGGCTGCCATCATTTTATAGGGCCACCACTCTCAGACCAGGCCACCACCCCAGCAGGCCGCCGCCCCCAGATCGGGTCGCCACCCATAGACCAGGTCGCCGCCCTAGTAGGTCACCACCCCACGTAGCTAATATGTATCCTAAATTGGCAAATTAAGACAAAAAATAAACAAATTTGTGAACAGTTTTCATGGTAAAACCATTATGCTAATATGGAGATTGAATTGGTCAATTAAACTTTGGTCAGGAAGGATTAAATGAATCTTGGGATTTGTAGAATCTAGAAAAGAATAAATTTTTTAATTTTGGATTAGTGTAGAAAAGTTTTGGCCAAAATAATGAAATAATTTAAAATATTTAAAAATTCAAAATGGGCCATTTTTACTATTAAGCACAAATTATCTCCAATATCATTAAATGAGGAAATTTATCCAAAAGTAACACTTCGGTGGGATATAAAAAAATTGTATTCAACATAAATTAAGCGAAAATATTTTCTCTATCACATGGGTTCTTGGTGGCTCATTCAACACACAGTGACTAATCTCATGTTTGTTTAAAGAGGGTTTACATATGTCATGATATAAATTGTTATATATATATATATATATGGTGCAGTTATTGTAATTATGCATTGGTGGTGTCCTAATGAGCCTTATACTGACACCATATGTGGGCATTTCACTATGCTTTCAGATTTTGTGACAACTGATCCAGTGAATTACTAGGGCCTATGGAGAATGGTTGATCAATGGATCATGGAGCTGGTGAACTCCATGAAAAACACTAGAGTACCTAGAAGACTGTGTTTTTATTTTATCTTATTTTATAATAATTTATATTTTCGGTAGGGTTGACATATTTGGAGATCTAATATATATGTCATTATTCTGATTCATCCGATAATATGATTTTTTAAGATATGATTTATTCATTATTATCAATCATATGATAGGATACAGAGGATATAGTCTCTCAAGGGTTTTACTCGAGACTCTCTCTTCTAGTTTAGAACTTCATTCATATGGGAAGACAAGCATGATAACATGCTTAATTTAGATTCGGACATGGTGTTTCTTCTCATGATGTTAGAAAAAGGTAATAGATGTAGGTTTTGACCCTCCGACTTATGGGTTATACACTCAGTAAATTTTTCTCTATCATATAATGTGTTGGGATATGATACACTTGATACAGAAAACTGGCACATAGGTAGGGGAACTATGTCAGTTCATAGCCAACACTATATAGTGGAATTTAGGATTTCCATATTTGGTCAATTTGTGTTATGCAGTAAATATTGGTTAATTAACCTAGGGGGATGCACATGATGTTATAAGTGATATATTAAATTTAACCAATGTTTAATCATCATGAATATTCACAAAGGTAAACATTCAATATATATATATATATATTTTCCCAACATAGTAATTTATTAATTAAACTCACCTATCTTTGAAATTTTTTCATTATATATTTCCTTTTGTGATATATTTGTGTTTCATTATTGTCTGATATATCTTAATTGACATTAACTAGTTCAATATAGAATGTTTTTTTATTATATATTTAATATCTATGAATAACAGGTATGGTTTGGTATAACGATTAGGTTTAGGAGGGTTAAACCATAGGTATCGGTAGACTCCTAGGGAACCCTTTAAGTGATCACATTGATGGTCATACTTCTTACATTGTGATTATTTCTCATATTACAAAGATATGAAATATGTAGTATGAAGTTTGAGATCTATCATATTTTTATTTATAGTAGGTCCTATTATGATACATCTTATGGATTAGAAGTCAATATAGGGGGGAATTTTATTATATTGAATTTTTAAAAAATTATATAAAACCTATTGATTATTATTTATAAGTATTTTTATATGAAAACATTATTTCTCAATTAATAGAAATTAATAAATCTTTTAAAGATAATGATAATGGGAAAAATATAGTTAAGACCATGTAATATTAGAAAGAATATTTTCAAAGTCAATCAAGGAGTCAGTGCATGTTTACATGGACCGTGAGGACTTTGCATAGAAGAAATAAAAAAATATTAAATTTATTATATTAACTATGTGAGAATTAATCAAAATAATTGAAAAAAACCCAAAAAATATATCATATGTGAAAACTAAGAACAACATTAGGATTAGGACACAATGTTTACCCTAGGTAGGGTTTATCATTTGTAATCACTAGATGTATTGATGTCTCACTCTTGAGAATAAATTATTTAATAATTTTTTATTAAATTAATTTTTTGAAATAATTTTATTTCTCCAAAATGGTTCATTGTATGAGAAATCATATACCACAATTGGTTCGACAACATAAGGTTATCCTTTGGCGAGGTATAAATGTTATGCGCATTGGTTGTTTGGCTACTTCACATATGATAAATCCATAATTTATATATAATTAATTAGTTTTTTTTCTTATTTGTAATTAGGAACAATTAGTATCTCCAAAATGGTGGGTTTTATGAGAAATATGAGAAAACCATAATGTCCAAAACATGTTGTTTCCCATGGGTGGGGTTGAAATTTTGTGAGCATGAGTTGTTTTTGTAATTTAGAATTTTTAATTTTTAGTGGAATATTAAAATTATTTGAATAATCGTTATAAGTTTTTAATATTTATTATTATTATTATTTTTCATGAAATAAAAAATTAAATTACATCATTAATTAAATGAATTTAATTAATTAATGATTATTTCACAATGGATGGATATTTATTTCATTGGTTATAAAATAATAGTGAAATTGTTAATTATCTCTCATGAATGCAATAGTGTGTTTAATATTCATTTTTAACCACTATGTATTTAATGAAGGTTTGAATTTGAAATATTAATTTTGGAACTAAAGTGAGATATTTAATAATAATAATATTTTTTTTCTATTTTATTATTATATGTGTAAAAAAATATTAATGGTCAAAATAATGAAAGTGAATTAATAGTATAATTTTTTTATAATTATATTATTTATGTTAGATATTAACAATAATAAATATTTATTATTATTAATATTATTATTATTATGTTAAGAAGAAAATAATTTATTTTTTTTCTAATCATTTTTTTAACATAACTTTGTCGTACAACTTCAGAATTACAAGTCATCGATGGAAGTGTGACCCTAAAATAAAGGCATTAATTTTAAGACCAATGATGAATATCAAATTCAGGATCATGATATAGGTCCACAAAATTCAAAATTTGATGATGTTTTGGTGTATATAATCAATATGAGTGGGTACTAATTAGATGATGAAATTAAACAATGTTACAAAATTAATTGATGAAAAAGTATTTTAAATTGGATTTGTGGTGGTGCATATTGAATTGGTAGGAACAAAATTATTTGTCATGAGTTAACCCAATATTTTACTCCCATTATATTTTATTTCTTCATCAAAACATAAATCATCCACATAATCTTCGTTTCTGATCAGATTGACACGTAGTGAAATTTTTTAATTCGTGTTAACGAGCATAGTTTTAATCGCATGCTTTTTTAAAAGGAATCAATGTATGATAAATTTAATTTTGAGAATTTTATTAGTTATTAATTTAAAAATATATCAAAATAGAAATTACAAAAATTTTAAAATGATTATTGAAACAAATTTCTCATTGATAATTTATAAATTTATCGAGTAATTATTGAAAAAATTGAAGAAAAGGAAATTATCAATGATGATTTTGGAATTATGAAGGGAAATTTCTACAAAAAACATTAAAGGTAATATAATTATAAAAATCATCCATAGGTAATTATGATAAAAATTATCAACTATTATAGATTTTATGTTATCTGCTGATAATAATTCATTTAACAATTATTATTATATAGTTGTACAAAATAATAATTATAAATAATACCACAAGTGTTATTCAATTAATTTAGATTCATAAATTTTTGAATATATTTTAATAATTATTCCTTTGGAGAAAATTATACCACATGTCTAAAATGACAATTCTAAAAGTATCTAGGAGATATAAAATATCAACACAATTGATATTTTATGTCCTTAAAATAAAATAGATGGTTTTTTTGTTAGAATCCTTAACAAGAAATCATATTTTTGGTTGTTTTGCGAATGCAGTTAAGTTGATTACACCAACGAATAAAAAATTGTTGATGTTTTTTACCTTTAGAAATGACGGTCCTTCCAATTTTGGTAAATATATATCTTATGTTATTATTATTTGATGTATATGTTGGACTAACACATGATTTTCATTAATTACATGTTGGTGTGTGTAGCCATGGCCATACATGATTATGTCTAATATTCCCAACATTGTTATTATTGTGAATTATTGTTGCAAGCTATGACATGTGTTTTTGTGTGTGCATATCCCATGGATTTGTGTTGAGTTTATCAGGATACTCAAGTGGATCCTTGAGGTTGGGAATTAAGTGGCATAATGGTCAGGTACAAATCCATACAAAGAAATAATGTCCTTAATGGTGGATGTGGAAACCCCAAAAGATGGGAAATCAAAGTAGCTAATTTGACAATACCTGTCATTTCATCTTGCATAATTGCATCACAGGTGTTTAGAATGTTTAAGTGCGATGGGGAGGCTTATGTGAATTATACCTGACATTTAAATGTATGGAACTAGGTCATTGTAGTTTTAAAAGGTTATGCAGGTTAGGGATTCATAGATGATATATATTGGTCATTTCTTCATATGAACATGGGATGTTGCTGTTTTAAATGTTATGCAGGATGGTGATCTACTTGATGGAACATTGGGCATTCCCAAAATAACAACCAATGGGGTAGGGAGAGCCATGTTTCCATAGTGGAGATTTGTAACTTCTTGAATTTCTTATCGGCGATGAGTTAAAGGAGGTGGGGATGAGGTTTATTGAGACTTGGTCTGTGTACAATGACTCGACACATGTTTGGTTACATAGCCTTTACTTATTTCAGGATATACATTGTTATATATATTTTTTCACTTATGTTAAGGATGAATTTATTGTATCACAGTGAGTCTCTTACTCACACCATGGTCATCCATTTTAGTACTCCTGTAGATCTCTTGATAAGTGATCCAATGAAGGGAAAATGCCATATGGATGACAGTTTAGTGGTTCAACATGAAGATGGTACAGACTGGGTCAGACACTATAGTATCCCATTGATGGTTGATTATTTACCTTTATCTGTTTTATATACCTTTTTATTGTCTAGATTTGTTTACCACCAAGGGAAATCATATATATATATATATGATTATTCTATCTCCACGTTTACTCAGATTTTCAACTATTTTGTTTATTATTTATTATTTATCCTAGGACATGAGATAAGGGGTATAGTATTTCCAGGGTTTAACATAAGTCCCTCACATCTAGTCAGTAACATCTTCCATATGGGGAGGTGGGTATGAGTTTATATAGCATTCAATCTCAAACCTTCTGATTTAGTTCCAGATGTAACAATATGGTATGAATGGGAGGCTTCGATTCTCAGACAAGTGGGTTATGGGGCAACTAAATTATTTTTTTTTATGTTTATTTATTTTGGGATGTGTTAGATATGATAAAGTATATTTGTGTACGTTCCACTTGGTCAAATACCCTGGGGGTGAATCAGGCTATGATAGATTAAAACATTTTCTAGTTCAGATCTTATTTCATTGTTATAAAATACTCATTATCTCTTCCTCCCGTAGCAATTTATGAACAGATATGAAATCCTGAACATGAAATAGTGAGTTTTACTTAGATCATTCTCACTGGGATACATCCAGGGAGTATAAAATGGAAATTTTCTGATGTACCAAATTCACTAAGGCTCACTACTAATAATGAATACAATGTTCGGGCTAGAACGTTTATGCCCAGTCTCACTACCTTTAAAAGCTTTAGTGTCCGCTCACTGCATTCCAAGGGTGACTCCCTATGAATCATTCTCTATCTCACTACTGGTGGAATGGGTCACCACCTTCCTTTTACTTCTCTCAATATTCTTGGAAAAGAATCCACTAACGATTTATCAACATGTAGATCAAACACAGTTTATGGACATGTAAGTCTCTTCATTTTCATAAATTCACGAATCCTCATCAATAGGTAAATGATATGTTGATGTTCCATTTTCACCCGCAGATGAATTACACCTTCCTGAGTACTATTATATACTAGAAAATACTTTCTCAATCAAAATTGACACCTTTTCATGCTTTATTGAGAAAACTGTGAACCACCTCCTTCTCCCGTGTACTGAGTATCGGGTTTGGTATGCGAAAAACCTTGTCTATGTACAAATGCCTCTTTCTTGAACCTTCTCTATCCAAGGAATACTTCTTCTGAGAACCTCTTCTATCCACAGACTGCCTCTTCCGATGCTATCATATACAACTACCGTGTACTGACTTTAAAACCACTTCTACAAAACCCATCTGGTCCTCGAACTGTTTATTGTTCGCGGAAAGCCTTCACTTCCATTTATCGGAGATCCCCTACCTCTTGTGGAATTCTCCCTCTCGTATACTATAGATTCTTCCACAGTGTACTGGGAAAACTCCTTCCACTTATCGGATAGCCTCTTCTTCCAACTGGACTTCTTTTGCGGGTTAAGAAACCCCACTACCACATTTGGTGGAATTCATTCCGCGCGAACCACTTCAGCATTTGCGATCGTCCAATCATGAACTACCTTCGGTCTTCTCCAAATTCCAGGAGAACAATATGATTTCTAATGATGTTCCATATCTGATATAATCTATGAGTTTATCATTTCTTATAAAGTCAAGGATACCCGTTTCCTGGTACACAGCTTTGTACCCTTCCGAGTCATGGTACATGATCCTTGTCTTAGGCTACTCATTCCACTTCCTTTTTCGATTTTTTTGGCTAGTATTCCCATAAATTCCTGACTATACACATTTGCAGTCATCTGGATTTGTGAACAATCACAATCACACCCAAAATATTCCGAGAGGATACCTTTAGAGATTTTTCCAAACAATCACACTTTTTTTCATTGTTTAAGACTATTCTCATATTGATGCTTGCACATTTTTATAGCTCATTATAACTCATTCCAATGAAAACCACCATTTTCTCCACGCGATATTGGATGAAATCAAGGATTTACTCAACAAATACTCTAAGACAACATGAGATGTGCTCACCATGAGAAATAGGAGTAAATTGAAAGATCATAAATGAATAACTTCATTTCAAACACCAACTTTTGACATCAAGTTGATACCAATTGCTTAAACTGATTCAAATTGTTGGTCCCTAAAAACCATCTCACACCATTTAAACATTACTCTTCTGTTTTTAACATGATCCTTTGCAATATAGTTGTATACTCACTAATTGATCAGTTCTAGCATCATTAGATTTAATGCTACCCCTATATTATGTATTTTTCAAATAGATTCATCTGATCTTCAACTCCCCCTAAATCACTGATCCACATAACAGCTTCTCCCCAAACCTTTTCTCTCCCTGTAAGTTACACTTTCTCACAATTTTTCAATGAACCCTAATGGATATTCAAGGTTTTCTTAAATAGTGTAAAGAACACGTATCATCCCATTAGGGAACGACACATCATGCCTTGGGGAAAGGGGTTCGGACATTCACACTTTTTCAAGTGTGGGAATTAGAATGGACTCCAAAAGAAAGTAGACAACATTAAAATGCTTCTTTTCATATGGCCTTTGTTAGAATTTATTCAACCTGTTGTTTTGTATGCACATACGCTAATATCCCAAGTCATTTCTCCACCTTCTCCTTCATAAAATGATATTTGATTTCAATGTTCTTTGTCTCTTAGTGATGGACTAAATTTTTACTGATATTTATAGAACTTGAATTATCAGAATAAATTATAATTAGATATTTTACTTCAACTCCCATATCTTTAGGTTGATGTTTCATCCACAATAGATGTGTTCAAGATTTAGTAGTCATATTGTATTCAACTTCTGTAGAGTTCAATGAAAATGCAATCTTGTTTCAATCTTAAACAATACACATACAACCTCCAATGTTAATAGTAACCACCTGATGTTGATTTACTATAATCTTTTGAACTATCCCAGTATACATCTATATATCCCAATATCTCTGGCTGAGATTTGTCATTATTCGTTAGCCCAAAATCAACTATTCCCTTGATATACCGAAGAGTTCATTTTACTACAATCATGTGGCTCTCATTGGAATTTTTTGGTTCCTCACTGCTTTGCATGAAGGAAATACAATATACAACCTTTTCACTATTATGTACAATTGACATCCAATGATTTTCCTATATCCCATAATATTATCTGACTTACCTTCATCATCTCGTGACAATTTTAATTGGGTGGCAACAAGAGTCTTCATCTCATTGGAATTATCCATTCTAAACCATCTCAAAACGTCATTGGAATATATTTATTGATAAATAAAAGTACCATTTTCCCCTTTCATCACCTGTAAGCCATTGAGAAATTTTTAGGTAACCAATCATAGAAATTTCAAACTCAAATTTAATGAATTCAGAAAACTGTCTAAATTGTGCTTCATTTGATCATCCAAATATTATTTCATCCCCATAAACCAGAACGATCATCCTTTGAATTTTTCCACTGTTTAAATATAGATTTTAATCAAAAACACCAATATAGAAACCAATATTCGTTAGAAACTAATCATTCCTTGAATACCATGCTCTTGGTGCTTTCTTTAAAAAATATAAATCCATTCTCAACTGATAGCCTATGTTCTCATCTTCATGAATGATAAACCCATCTTGTTGTTCAATGTTGATTTTTTCTTCGAGAACCCCATTCATAAATGTAGAATTGAAAACTATATTTAAAACATTAAACATTTGTTGCACTACTATATCCAAGAATAGAATAATTTACTCCAGCCTTGCAATAGGTGATAATGTTTCATCGACATCTATATGCTCAATCTGGGAGTATCTATTGCAAAAAAGTCATGATTTGATTATAATCACAACACAAAATTTATTCTTTTTGTTGAAAAAGACCCATTTTTTTCTACGTAATTTTTTTCATATAGTATCAAACCAATCTACCATGTTTAATTCTTCTCAATTTGTTCATGCTCTTCATTAATTTCCTGAACCCAATTCTCATCTCCAGCTACGTATTCAAATAATTATGGCTCTACATGTGATATGTATGGTTCTTTCTATTGAGACATCATCCTTATTGTCTGCACTGGTGATGTTTGATAAACAATTATGTACTGCCTATCAATTTCAGCTCCTTTTTCTGGTCTCTGGGAAGGAACTAATTTATTCTCATCATCTGAGTCTTCTACTGAATCAATATCTAGAGCTGGATATTCTCCTGATCTTCCCATATCATTATCTCTATCCTCTTTAGTCTGATCATGTATTTTCTGATTATTCGGTTCATTTTATAAAATAGTAACATCATGAAATTGAACTATCTTTCCCATCCACTTATTGAATCTTTTGTATGATTTTATTTTCATTGAGTATCCATGAAATATCCCTTCATACCCATAAGATTAAAACATCCTATGTTTCTTCTTATTGATAATGAAACATATACATCCGAATAATCAAAATAACTTAAATGATGGATTCTTCCCATACTATAACTCATATGGAGTCATCTTATCTTTTGGACAATGTAATGATGGATTGAAATTGTATACTCATATCATCAATGCAGCTTTTGAAAAAAATGAAGGTCTTTCTCAATGTGCATTGTTTTGGACATGTTTTTAACAATCTGATTTCTTCTTTCAACAACTCCATTCTATTATGGAGTCTTAACTAGTGAATCATTATTCCTTATACCATATTTTTGAGATAATACTCCACTTGGGTATTTTATAACTCTATTCTATTATCTGTTTGTATCATTTGGATTTTCTGACCATGCATCTATTCACCTTCCAGTCGATATCTTGTAATTCCTTTTAACACATCAAATTTGTGGGTGATTATTCAAACCCATGCCATTATATTATGATCATTAATAAATAAAACCTAATATATCATCCCATAAATATCACATGGTGAAATCTTCCCACACACATCAATATGAACCAGCTCAAGAAATATTGTTGAATTTTTCTTCTTTTTCTTATATGCCTTTTTATTTAACATCCCTACTCGTAGGAATCAAATTTATTTGTATGATCACGTGATAATCTAGGGAGATTTTGAGCTACATCATATTTTACCACATCATCCAATGTACATTGGATAATGTTCCCATGACGCTTAATCCATAACATGCTTTCTTCATCCTTGGACCGAAAGCACATATCATCTCCTCCACATACAAGGTAGAGATTCTCTTTCGTATGCCTTCCTTGAAAAACAATAACACCATTCATTTCCTTGAGGATACATAATTTCTCTAAAAAACCTATATAAAGTCCTGAGTTGAACAATTTACTAACACTAAGCATGTTGTGAATAAGCACCTCAATAACCAAGACATCTACTCATCTTATATCTTTTCCTCCAAACATGGCTTCTGCAGAACCAATAATTATCAATTCCTCATCATTAATGAATCTTACATTACCTTCTTTGTCATACCAGATTCTGATGACTGGATTCCTATTTTCTTGTCATATGGGAAGTGCATCCACTATCAATAATCCATATCCATATGAGATCTGATGCATTGAATGCAGTTTTTTGGAACCATGGCTTGCTCGACCCTTTTCAGTTTGACCCATTCCTTTTAATTCATTACTGAAATCAAATGATAATCTTGATATTCCATAGTATATGATGTGTCATCTCTAACCGGTAGTGCTACAAATTGATTTTGAATTTTTATCTCCCTTGATGATACTTATGGCTACTTCTTAAGATCAAATTCAATTGGTGTTGGACCATTCCTAAGAATTTTTGATGTGTAATATCTGGCCCTATGTCTGATAACATTACAAATAAAACAATGACCATCAAATGATGTCCTATAATTTTTAACTACGTTCTACCACCTCTATTGTTCTTGTTCCCTTTAGTACTTCATTGCTATGGAACATACATATTGTTAGTGTCCCATCTTACCACAACAATACAATCTCATTTGAGTTACAATATAGTGTGGTAATGATGCACCATTAGTTGTGCCTTGGGTTCTCTGAATCTTCGTATTATGCTTCGTAAACAAATCAATATTCAATCATGGAGTGGGTACTTGTGGTCTGACATGAACCATAATTGATTCTTGTTTTATATCAAGAAATGTTTGTTTTGATGATCCATTCCTCTCAAATATCATTTTATCTGTTGCATGTTTGATCTTCACTGCTAGTTTCAAACCATGATTTTTTATTTTATCATGATCTTCAATTGTATGTCACAGACTGACAACCTATTCCCCTAGATGCTCTATACGTTTGATTTCACCATTTCATTTTTCAGTCAAACAATGAATTTCCATTTTCTATTGTTCAATTTTGAGTTTTTTCTCAACCACCGTTTTGGATAATTATGGAATTGAAGACCTCGACTTTTCAATTTCTGAATACAGATCAAAATTCTATTCTTCCTACAACTGCATAAAGTGTTTGGAATCATGAAAAACATTGTTAGTTTTCTTTGTTTTGACTCTCATAATATCTATCTCTTCAAGGAAAGATTCTAATTCAGCCTAAAGATAAACTATTCTTTAAGTTTATCCATTTTCATTGTCAATTTTCTCTCATGTTAATGAATTTCTAGAAACTACCACTAAATCATCAACTTTATGATTAGTGATGTCCTTCAACTCTTCTGCCTCATATTCTTCTGAACATTCATTTTATCTTGATAATAGCTTCTTCTTTTTTAAGAACATTATCCTATTACTTCACCCATCTTTATCATTTGAAGAATACTTATTTTGTGGAATTTCATAATTTTTGTCATTTTCATCATCAAACATCTTCGGGCACTTTGATGAAAAATACCATATCATTACACATGGATAGTATGAAAATAGAAGTTTACCTTTGAAATATCTGTTTGAACATTGCAGATTAGATGATAGAAATGACATGACATCATCCATATTGTCTTTTTCTGAACAATCTTTAATGGATAGATTATTCATGGCCTTGAACCCCACATCCATTGAATTCCCCTTTTCCACTACATCATTGTCATCATTTCACATTTCATATTCCTGAATAGTACTATGTAGGTTATCTAGTGTCATCTATTTTGGGTCATTGTCTTAAAAAACTAAAACATTCAGGTTGAATCACAGTGGATGTTTCGTCAAGATTTGTTTCATAATATTTATATATTCAATGACTTCTCTAAGACCCTCATATGTATTCCATAATAATATTTATCCTTTTGAATAATTCATCAATAGTCTCATAGGGATTCATTATTAGATCATCATTCTTGTTCTATAGTACCTGAAGATTTCCTTCTCGGACTTTCGTGATGCCCTCATAAATGTTTAACAATTATCCCACATTGCATGTGATGTTTTACAGGACATCACATTATTGTAAATTTCATTTTATAGGGATGTACCTAAATCATTGATCTCATTACCATCAGCATCCAATTACCTTATTTATGATTTCGATAAAGACCCACTTTTAATGTCAGCTGATATTCCATTAATAGCTGATGTGAAGACATACATCGAAACTGATCGAAATTAGTGCTACGTTCGATTCTTCCATAGTTGAAAATTAATTCAATCAATGATTGTAACTCATTAAGGATTTCCAACCTCTATTTATTCTTCATAGAGAGAACCACTGACTTTTAAACTTTTCCAATGATACCAATTGTTAGGTCCACTATGTCTAATACCCTAATGCGGGTGGTGGGGGTGAATCGGGATATGACAGATTAAAAAATTCTCCCGTATGGATCTTGTTTCATTAATAAAAATATTAATTCTCTATTTCTCCCGTAGCAATTTATTTAAAAATATTAAATCATGAACATGGAAGGTCAATTTTTATTTGGTTCACTCTCACTGGGATATTTAAATGGATCATAAAATGGCAATGTGCAGATGTTCCAAATTCACTAAGGCTCACAGCCAAAAATTAGTACAATGTTCGAGCTAGATATTCATGGCAGAGGCTCACTCCATTTAAATGGTTTAGCTTCTACACACAGCATTCCAAAAATTCACAATATATGCCACTTTCCCAGGATCACTACTGGTGGAAAGGGTCACGGTCTACCTCTTCCTTCACCTACTGCTCTTGAAAAAAATCCACAAATAGTTTATCGACTTGTATGTCATACATAGATAATGTACATGTAGGTCCATTCATTTTCATGAATTATTACATTTTAAAATATAGATGATGCTCTGTTTTCACCTATAGATGAATTATTACTTCCATATTACTGTAAGTTACCGGAAAATACTTTCACAAGTTGAATTAGATGTTTTAAAAAATTCCTTGAGAGAACTGTGCACCACCTCATTCTCCGACGTACTGTGTATCAGGTTTGGTATGTGAACAGCCTTCACCTCGTACAACTACCTCTTCCGCGAACCTCCTCTACCCGCAGACTACCTCTTGCACATACCATAAATCCTTGGTGGGTTAAGAAACCCCAAAAACATCTTCAATGAAACTCATTTTTCATGAACCACTTCAGCCATTGCAATTCTACCTTCGTGAACTACCTTTGATCTTCATCGAATTTCTGGAGTAAAATATGATTTCTATTGATGTTACATCTCCACTGTAATTTGTGGGATTATCAGCTAGCTTTTTGAACAAACACAATAACACCCAAAACATTCTGGGAGGTTTCCTTGAGGGATTTTTTTCCCAACAATTTGGTCATAAGAAGAGGAACTATGGAAGTGACTAGCGCACACTACATTGCGGACCACTATGATTCTATATTGGGTGAATATATGTTATGATTTTAATATTGATTAAATTCACCTTTGGTGATGAAAATGATGTTATATGTGATTTTTGATATTTTGTGAATGTTCAGGCATAATGAATAGGCACATAGGTTTAAATTCCATATATATAACTATTATTATACTATATAGTAGTTCATTAATTAAATGATTATATTTTTTCTATCTATTTGGGAATTTTTCTCTTCTACGAAATTTTTTTTCTATGTTGTGTGATATATATTTATTGTCATTAATTAGTTAACCATATACTATTGTTTTTCATGTTTATATATGATTACTTTAACAAATGTGTAGGGATGGTGAAAAGGGTTAGGATTAGGAGGGTTAGACATTGGCTTGTCAATAGACTCCTATGGAAGCCTTTGTGTGATCCCATAGATAGGTATGACTTATTATGTTCCTATTGTTTCTTTGTATATGGAGATATAAAAAATGGAGTGTGATGTTTGAGCTTGATGGTCTAGGTTGTTTGTGAAAGACCACAATGATACTACTCGGGGATGAGTTTTTTATAGAGTGATGAATTGTAATATGGATAATTTTTTAAAAAAATGAAAAAAAACTATTTTTTAATGTTTATATATTATTTATGGGAAAATATAATTTCTCAATAAAAATAAAATAACAAACATTTTAATGATTAATCATATTAATAAAATCATAGGTAAAACCATGGAATATTTTATAGAATATTTTCAAACTAAGACACTGAGTTAGTGTACTATTCAAATACAGATAAAGCATCGATGTAGATTAAACAAAAAATATTAAATATAATATGTTAGAAATATTTGATTTATTCAAAATAATGAATAATTCTTAAATGGAGTGACATATCCGAAAATTTATACCATAGTTCGGTCTAGGAAAAGTGTTTACCTTAGATGGGGTATATCATTTGTATGTGATAGATATTTGGATGGATCTGTCATGATAATAAATTATTTAATAAATGTTTATTATATTATTATTTTTTAAATAATTTAATATATCCCAAATGGTTCATCATATGATAAATCTATGTAAAATAGTGGTTCATGAACATGAGATTTACCATAGGCAAGGTATAAATTTTTTTCATGTCGAGTGTTTGGAAACATTGTAAGCGATAAAATCATTTCTTTTACATTATTCAAATTTTATTCAAATTTTTAATTACTAAATAATTATTACCACTAAAATGGTGAATCATATTATAAACTTGAGTCCATCATATGGTCTGAAACTTGGGTTTTACCCTATGTAGAAGAAAACTTTATTGAGCATTTGACATTCAATTTCTTTGGAAGTTGAATTATTTTTTTTTGTAAATTACAATAATTATGTTTAACATAATATAGTTTTAATGTTTTATTATTAGTATTTTTTTTAGGAAATTGAAATTTAAATTACATATTTAATTAAATTCACTTAATTAATTTTTGAAGTTTTCTCCATGGGTGGATATTTATTTTGGGGTAATAGAACTATACTGATATCATTAATTATCTCAAAAAAATAAAATTGTGTTGTTAATATAAATTTATTCACCCTTAGGTATTTAATTGATGTTTTTTATATCATAATAATGTAACAAAATTGATATATTTAACAACAATAATAAATGTTGTTGTTATTATTATTAAATATGGAAAATAATATTAATGGTGGAAATGTTTAAAGTGATTTAATAATAAAATTTTGTAATAATAATAATAATTAGTGTGAGATATTAAATAAATATAATTTTTTATTTTATTTTATTATTATTATGTTTTGAAAGAATATTTTATTTGTCTTCAAAACACCATTTCAACCATAACTCATTTGTACTGTGTTGGATTGGAATGACGTTAGTGGCAATAAGACCCTAAAATTACGACATCCATGTTAAGACCAATGTTGAATATTTACTTTAGGATTTTTGTATAGATCAAAATAAATCCCAATATGATAATGTGTTGGTTCATTTAATTAATATTAAAGAGTAAAAAATAAGTGTTATAATTAATAATTGTTAATAAATTAATTGATAAAATGTTATTATAAATTTGATTTGTAGTGGCCCGTATGAAATAGGTAGAAATCCTATTAATTCTCACATATTTCCCCTCTATCTTACCCTTTCGATATTCTATCATCTTATTATTATTCTAAACATTAATACTCAATATATCTTTATTATTTATTGGATTGACATACCATCATTTTCATTGGATTCTTGTCGATTGGGGTAATTTGAATACAAAGTTTGTTTTTAAAGGAAACATTGTATGCTAAATTCAGTTTTAGGCATCATTTAATAGATAATTAAAAAAATATTTAATTTTAAATTACTAAAATTATAAAATGATAAATGAATGTTTTTTCAAAATGATCATTCAATAATTATAAATGTTTAACACATGAATTTTTTCAATGATGGTTTTTTAATTATGAAAGATAATTTTTAAGGAAAAGTATTGGAATATAATTATACAAATTATCGATGGATAATTATATGAAAAATTATAAAGTGATAAGGATATGAAATTATTAAATGAAAATTATTATTTTTTCAAAGACTATTGTATAGTTTTACGGAATAATATTTATAATGAATACCAAATGTGTTCTTGAATTAATTTTGATTAATAAACATTCAAATGTGGTTTTATAATTTTTCTTATGAAGAATATTGCAATGGGATGTCTAAAATTATAATTCAGAATATATCCAGGATGGATAAAATATTAACACATGTGAAATTAAATTTTTTTAGTGATTAAATAGATATTAATTATTTTAGTAATCCTTGATGTGTGAAAATATTTTTGGTTGGTGTGATAACTTGTTTTATGTGATGAAACCTTCAACGAACAATGTCATTGGAATGTTTGACATTGAGTATGTGGTTCCTTTTGATATTTGGAATATATATATATATATATATATATAATTTTATATATATGTGGTTTTTTTATTTTAATAACCCATGTTTATGATATATTGCAGGTAATTTTGTGAGAAGCCATGGGTGTACATGTGTGTGTGTGATTATCCAGTCATTTATCTTGGTGTGATATATCATTCACTTCTATGAAATGTGTTGTTTTTTGCACATAGCCTATGTTATTGTGTTGTAGGTATCAAGATACATAGGTGCATCCTTGAGTTTGGAGTAATGTGTCCCATTGGATAGCTACAGAACCAAACATGGTCATAATATCCTTAATAGAAGATGTAGCTACCCGAGTAGAGGGGAATACATAGTATCATGCCTGTATATATCGGTAATTAATCCCTAAATAATTGGGACATGTTTTTTTACGATGTATGAATGGTTAAGGGATGCATAGGCAAAATATACCACTCATTTATTCCTATTTACATCTGCCATGGGTGTTTTATAGGTTAATTAGGAAAGGGATTTATATTTGATAGATAATTATCATTGATTCCTATAAACATAGTCTCTTGGTGTTTTAAAAGGTTCAGCAGGTTGGGGATCTACTTGGTGGAACATGATATATTCATCTAACAATTATTTGTGGGATTGGGTGATCCTTGTTTATTTGGTGGCGTTACATAACTTCTTTATATTCTTACCAAAAAATAGCTGAAGCATGTGGGGACAGGGTTCATAGCGGCTTGGAAAGTGCATGATGACTTGGTAGCTATATGTTTACTAATAATTTACTTATGTTCTCATTTTATAAGATATATATATTTTGTTCAAATATGGTAAGTATTCATTTGTGGTGTCCCATTGAGTCTTGTACTCGCACCATACTCAGGAATTACCATGGACTTATAGATTTTATGACCATGTATTCAGTAAATGGAATGGGCCCTATGGATGATGGTTGACCATGGTAGAATGGAGATGGAGCAGACCAGAACAGAAAACTCGTTACACCATAAAAGGTTAATTAATTATAGTTATATTTTTTTCAACTTCATTATGCTATGGAAAATCTATCCACATTGGGATATCGTGGATGTATGTCATTATTCTATCCATACATTTACATTGATTGTTTATTATTTTGCGTATTCACTAATATTGAACATATGACTTGATACATATGGTATAGTCCTTCTATGTCATCCATTGTGTCCCTCAAAAATATTATATGACATCTGGAATATGGGGAGGCAAGAATGAGCTAATGTTGAATAATGATTTTGGATCTGGTGGTTTAGGTCATGAAGTTACATCATTGATCCCATCATCATCAACTAATCTCTCATATTTTTTACACTAAAATCCATAGGATTATGCATATTACAGAAAGGGGTTTCCATAACATGGATTTTTTAGAGGATTAATTAGGTTTTTACACATAAATATAAAAAAATTATATAATTTAATTATTTTATAATAAACCAAGGACTAATCTTATACCAAGAACATGAAACCTATAATGGAAATCTCACACCTAGGGTAATAAATGACTCAATGTTTTAATTTTGATCTAATTATTTCAACCCAGACTCTATTTCATTTCAATTATATTATATTATAATGACTACGTGTTCATGATATAAAATTTACGGTGTTTAAATTTTGTCAGAATAGAGGATCCATGGTACATAGAATCTTGCAAGAACATTAGGTGTAGCTCTAAGAATATTCATTAAAAAATAAGAATGTTTTTAATGGATAAAAAACTGTAATTCAGTTGCATTGAGAATAATTATTTTTTTAAAAAAATAGAAAAATATACTAAAACTTGTAAGGATAGAGATCTCATACGTAGTTCCTCAACTCTAAGGTTCTCTTTTAAAGGCTCCTGTCATTCTATCATATAGACACAAATGGGATATATCTCTAATAAATGAACCACATTATATATCATACATCACTATTATGTACAATATGTATTTAGCTATATCTTATTATTCTTATCAACCCTGTTCATAACATTCCGTGGGCCTTGAAAATTCCACCTCTTGCATGACATGTGGAATAAATCATTCACATGGTTTAAATGTAGTGGTAGGTATAATTTGTACTACATCTCACCCACAATATGAATCATCTAATATGGTTTAGTTAATCATAGAAAAACATAATTCATCATCCATATATCCATAATCCATTCATAGTTGAGACAATAAATAACACATGGTTTCCCTCATTGATCTACAATGGCCTCAACTAGCTGGCCTCATAATATATCTCATTGATATTGTAAGTAATCATCAACTCCATGATGCTTTGTAATTTCTCTTCCTTCACTCACCCGAAATCCAAACCCATTAGTGAATACTTCTTTATATCATTCATGTTCATTTTCTCCCTAAATGTTCTCACATTCAGGTATAAGACTGGCCGCATTCCATTATTGGGGTGGGATATATAGTTATTCATGAACTACACCAAGAGTTTTTGATCCTAGAAAATAAAAAAAATGTAAAACAAGAACACTTAAATAATTTACAAACTAAAATAAATATTATGCTCATTATGGACATCATTTTTTTTGGTAAATATTATGATAAAACAAAATTGAGTCTAATAATCCTTTTGTAATCATCTTTATAATAATGATTGGAAGTAATAATTTCTGTATGAAATGATTGCTTAATTAATTCCATATTGTTATTCTATCTAGTAATTGTATTGGGATCTCATTCTCTCTACGGAATTATCCTCTTGTATTTATATGAAGATTTTTTATTTTTTTAGATGGTCTATGATCAACTTGATAGTATCATGACCAATAGCTAACAATGGTTTCCCAATAATTATTTCTACAAGGATATCTTATCACATTCACTCTATCACCTCATGGGGTGATCTAAAACTCATGGATCCAGGTGCTTGTTAATAAAATTCTATTGAGTTATTAATTTATACCCAAACATGCATACACAAATATTCATCTAAAGTCATCACACTTAATACTAATGGTACTGTTAAATATTCTTCACATAGTTATATTAAATTATGAGAGTGACATAAAATCTATCCAAACATCCTCCTAAAACATCACTAGTACCATTATCCACCCTAAATTAACAGATTAGATTCCTCCCCCATCAATATAATATATCTAGATTATTTCATTAGGAAATATAAACCACACATATCTCATTATTGATATCTATAATATATGACTCTAGAACACACTGATGATGTTGTGGGGTAACAACCATCAACTTTAGTCCAATTTCACCATCCACATTAAACATATAAATTTGAGGTGATGAAAATTTATCTGAAACCCCACTCAATAACATTGATCAAAATATCATAATAATAACATCAACCACCACATTCCCATTTCCGGGAGTATATATTATAATAAAGTTAAAATACTAATGGAAACCAATCCAAATCCTCAATCTTTGGTTATTATATTTCTATGAAAATAAATATGTGATATAATTTTTGTTATAATATATTATAAAACTCTTACCCATAAGGTAGTGACACCACATATTCTTTGAAAATACAACCTCTCCCAAAATTATATTTTTGATCACTTTGTTCATTTCATGGGGAATAAGATTCATGGAAACATTGGAAATCACCATCTTCATCTACATTAGAGATAAGATAATACATTCCCTAGAATAATTATAGAACCATATATACTTAACACACTCCTCTAGATTTCCCAGGAAAGTGCAGATCATCATCCTCTACAACTACTCGTGAAAAGTCTAATAAACCTTTATGAATATATGAATTAAAACCCATTTTAGGTATTAGAATCCTTGGGTGGAAAATTATTATTGT
Source organism: Viscum album (assembly GCA_963277665.1). Lineage (NCBI taxonomy): Eukaryota > Viridiplantae > Streptophyta > Magnoliopsida > Santalales > Viscaceae > Viscum > Viscum album. The sequence goes on from OY728140.1 coordinate 2,128,470,792, forward strand.
AATTGGGTATAAAAAACAAATATTCTCCATCAATCCCAAAAAATATCTTCCCCTACTACAATCACCTAGGAGGCTCTAAATCAAGAACCACCTAAACCATCACTCTAACAACTTCCACTCCCTAAATTATCATGAAATATCATGTGATGAGATTTTTTGAATCAAGGATTCATAAATTTTTGGATCCCCAATAATTTTATTCTCTTAGATTTTTTCTATGACCATTGAAACATATTTTATCTTATCCTCTTATGAAACTAAATAAACATCGATAAAATCATTAAATTATACCATAATTAAAAAAAAGATATTATAAAATAAATGATTCATGAGTGACAATAAAAATTTTGGTTTTCCATTCATTACTAATGAAATAACAATGTAATATTATTTAATATAATTATATTATAATGCCCTCCTTTTTATATTCTCATATCGAACATGGATCTAGTTACTTATCAACCTGGGTAAAATCTACATGAAACAACATTACCCAGTGATCTGGTTAAAATCAATTATTCTCCTTAGTTGATGATAATTTTTTATGTAACATTATTTGGGAAACTATAATACATATTTATCCTCATCCTCACATCCACTATCTTGATGAAAAAACATGCTTCATTGGGAGACACATTAGTATTTCAAATAACTTACAATGAAAATACTAAAACAACACCCTCAACTATCAAATCATTAATTGTCCCATCCAATATACTAGAATAGATAATAGGGAACTACCAATTTTAATATGTATGCATAATTTTATATCTGTGTCTATTGGTTACTCAAACACATCTTCAAGGATGATGTCCCATACTCAACCACAACTATAGGAAGAAGAATGACCATAACATCTACTACACCCCAGGTAATACTAGATGACTACATATTTTCAGATTTATCTTCATATATATGTGGATATCCTCCACCACCAAGATTTACTCCACACTAATGAAGAATAACCTAGTCAACTTAACTCATATGCATTTTATGATCCTCCCAAAATAGTCAATATGCACCACTATTATAGAGGGAGAGCCCAAAATATATTTATTTAATAAATAAACATGGTTATATTAAATGATACCATAGGACCCTACACATTAATACGTCAGGTCTCAATATCATAATATATTTTTTATTCCTTTGTCTCCCGGGTAAGAGACTCAAAATATAATTTTTGTTCCAAATGCTTGAATGGAATATATAAATATCTATCAATAGATATGGAATGAACATTTTGGAGAATCCATTTTTATATAAATACCACATACAATGTGAAGAAGAAAAATATCAGAACTTGAATCAATCCAATAGATTTGTTTCCATGATCCTAAAGTGGATATAGATTCTAGGATCTCATACCTCTAACTCCATGTCACTAGCATCGACCACCTAGCCATGGTGGTGGAAATAGGTCAAAAGGATGAAAAATTACTGCTCCTATCATTGTTCCATTACCATGTCCTCCACTATATATATATCACTACTATGAAGAATACCAATTTAATTTATTTCCTTCAACCATCTCCCTCTATGATAAATGGTAAAATAAGTAATTCAGTGTGAAATGTAACCACGAATCATAGGAATATCATCACCTCCCCCTCAACAAATTGTAACCACCAGGAGAGATATGGAATACAAAAACAAATCCTATGAATACCATATCATATGACTCCCACACATGTACCCTATGATTGACATTGACTACCAACATTTGATGTATCAACTATTGGGTCCCCACTCACCACAACTACTATTGGCATCTTCTGATCTTAAAATCTATCCACTACTAAGGAACTCTCTAACACACCATTATATATAAGAATGTATATAGCTTCCACACCATTATGGATACACAATTAATATCAATAGACAGTGTTTCATACTGAATGCATGAATCTCAACGCATAACCCTATAGTAGAGTGAGAGGATATGGCACCTCAATATTCACTGTAGAACCGCCATAATGATGTATTAGACATCCCGAAGCACCTGGATTTGAACAAGTCGTATTGTAGTTCAATTATCTATAAATGGAATTTTTATCTCATTATACGATGGATTTTTCTTCTAATCTTCCTATTTGACAAGACGACAACACTTCCATTCAGATCCATGAAGATTGTATAATTATAGGTCCAGCACTAAATCAGATGGGGTCCTAACATGGTCAAAAAATCACCCAACTACAAAATACTGGTCCTTAATAATATGGTGTTTATATTATAATTATATATTAGGGTCTCTACCAATCAAACTCATGAATTATGCAAATCAAACACACTTTATATGTATGTATTTCTATAATTACTTTCATAAGTATGAGTAGAGATAAAACCAACATTTGAGTCATAGGTACCACCTCTTTTAGACAAAACAAAACTAACAGATCATAAAATGGTGGATCATTATCATGATCCTATAGTATAATATCATCTACCATATGTTATGATGGAAGAATTAAAATGTTATCATATAACATAGTCAAATATTATATATGGCCAACAAACTCACGAGGGAAAATAAAACAACAACCTATTCATATATAATTTATTTAATGATGTTTCCACATAGTCTATTCCAACATATACTGAGTGAAAAACATATTTATTATTTTCTTGGGGAATGAAAATGTTATTTGGAACACTAATACTATGTTCCATGACACCATCATTAAATTTGAGACTCTTTAATATGGTTTCCCATGTTCCCAATCTAACACCAACAACGCTAAAATCTAAAAATTATTGTCTTAACATGAACTATGATCTAATACTAATTGGTCACAACCAAACCCCCAAATGGTTTTATGTCCAATTTTAATATGAATGTCACCACCAATTCCACCATCGATATTCCAAAATATAATTACAAGTAATGAGTATTCTTAACAAACAATTTGGACTCCATATACTATGATAAATATAAAAATGATCACATATCCAAAATCATATACAGTGAAGATTTAAATGATTCATCAACCACCATGATGCACAAATATTACTAAATTTTGCAGTAGAGTATGACATGTATTTAAGAAATCTATATTCCCAAACAAAATCACAAAAAAACTATAAAATATTTAAATATATTAGAATTAGGGGAACTATTTTTAATTACAACCCCAACTACCAACAACTATAATACCTTCTCAATTATTCTCTATATTAAGTTTTTTATCCTATTGCTCCATGAAATGACATATTTTCGACATAATACATTACAATTTTAGGTATATTTCATATATGGGTGTGATAAAAAACACATTATGATACATGAAATTACCAAAGATAATGAATCAAGGAAAAATATTATCTTATTATAATGATATATTGTCAAATATAATATGATATTATAAAATAATAATATCTTGGTTATACTGAATGTGGATAACAATTCTCTGTGATTGTTAACATCCGTAAATAAATCCAATGAATCCGCTCAAGGATTCATGGTAACTATTTTTAATGATAAGTCACTAATCTTGTCTTTTAATGACTTATGGTTATCATATGATAGATCATATTTATCATAGATCATAATGATGAAGATGGTGCTATATTTTAGAAGGATTTGGTATAAACATATGGGATCAAACCAAGGGTCTAATGAGGATTCCAATCCCCGACTAACATATTCAATGAAGATGGGGATAAGTTGTAACAAACAAAGACATTATAATATTTATATTTATAATAAATCAATTTTTTTATAATTCATTACATTAAAATCCAAGTTATCCTCATTCTACACACAACAAAGAGTTAGTTTGTGTTACACACACAACCAAGTTTTACTGCATTTTATTGAATCACATGTTTTAAAACTAAATTTTAAATATTTTTAATTATTATTTTTTAATGTAAACTATATTTTATGAAATAATAATTTCAAATATACATTAGTAATAATTTTAGATATTATTTCTGAGATTTTTTTGATTAATATTTTAAAATAATTTATTTTAGTCAAATACTACCTTTTCAATTATATAATTATTAATTTTGAATTATAGTTTACATTAGTTTAACAGAACAAGAGATCAATTATACATCTATTAATCAGATTTATTTCATTAGAATATTTTTTAAAATAAATTAAGATATAAAAAGATATTTAACCTTTGAAAATTTTTACTAAAAAACATTATTTCTTACCATGTCTGTAAGATTGTATTTAAAAATAATCATCCACATATTTTAATTGAATATTTTAAAAAAATGATATAATAGGTTTTGATAAATATAATATTTATAGACTAATATGATGAACATAATTTTTTACTAAAAACATTTGTCATTGTATTTAATATAAATTTCCGAAATTCTGGTAATGTAAAGCTGAATATGTCACGACCTGTCCCCAAGGTCCCATGTCGTGACTAACCCAAGCCGGCCTTCCATAGGCCAGGGGCTGGCGACAAGCACCAAAGGCGCAAATCCCTAAGATGGGAAGGAATTTCCTTTATTAATCATAAACACACACAATTAGAGTAAGAAAAAAGCAAAACACTAAGTAAAACTATATACAAATGAGTGCTGAAATGTAAAGTGGTCAGAATACAATCCCAACAAGAATGTACAAGTACAACTATAATGGTACAAAATAGATGAATGGTGAAAGCAACTCTTGGATCATCCTATGATAAAATCTTACCTGAAGAGTAGGTACATATAGCCTACTCAGTACTGTACGTCTGTCAGTCTCCTCCATGTACCGATTAGTCATTGGGTCCACCTCCGAGTACCGTCAAGTCCAGGAACTCTGATCCTCATTCAGCATTGTCCTTTTCATGAAACCAACAAAATGTGGTGCGGGCATAGCCGATGCGGGGGTGAGTTAAACGATACTCAGTAGGGACTCTAAGACCCTTAATGTTACACAAAATCCACAAGGATAAACCAAAAATTATAAAATCAATAGATAATCCAACATAGGTATATTCCCATATATATACATAATTTATCAAGTAATCCTTCTCAATCATGAGGTAAACACCAAAGTTACTTACTCAACTCAACCATGATTTTATTATAGGGGTAATATCAAACTGAAACCTTAGATTCTAGAGAACTCCTCCTTTATCGAGTATAGTGGGCCTACCGCGTCACACCAAGGCGCTTCCCACTAACATGGACTGGTGATGTAATCCACCTATCGAGTACCATGGATCTATTGTGCTCACACATTGGCGCTCCCCACCATGGGTCTACTGCGATCACACAAAGGCACTCCCCCTCGTATCCTACTGAGGTACTCCACGTGTCAAGTATCATGGGTCTGCCATACTCAACCAGAGGCACTCCCCGCCGTGGGTCTGCCATGAAACCAAGGTTTTCCCCACTAAGCTAGTCAAATCACTCTGAGTCGAATCGGTCAGCAGTCATCAAGTCTCAGCCAACTACTAGGTTCCAGCACAAATTCATGATCGTCTTTGGAAGATCTTCTCCAAAAGATACTGGTTGATAATCCAACTGTCAAGAAATACCACATAGAAGTATCTCAAATTTCCTCCTAGATATAGAGGTCTCAACGCAACATACAACGCGTCAATCAGACACCTGGTCTATGATTTATTAGAATTTTAGTCCAAAAGGATCAGTTGAATTAATGCATGATCCAACCTGACCATATTTCAACATTACCCCAAACTCCAATATTGTATACACAAAAGGACCATCACCCTCCAAGGTTCCCAGTACCACTGACAGTTTATCAAATAGACGTCTGGTGCCAGAGTTATGGAGGTTTGTGCTGGGGTGCATGTTTGGCGCACGGTCTGGACATACCGTGCTACCAAGCCGTGTGAAGTCCCTGGGTGGGATAGTGGCTACCGCATGTTTGGCGCACGGTTTCCCAAACTGTGCGGCCAAGCCGTGCGAAGTCCCCTGGTGGGATAGTGGCTACCGCACGGTTGGCACAGGGTTTCCCAAACCGTGCATCCAAGCCATGCGACCACATAAAAAATTAGGGTTTGAAGTCCTGGGACACTCAGGATTTCCCATAATTCCCTATTATTCCTCCCATTTGAGGATCATGCTGGAATTCTGTTTTTTAGAGGTTTGGGGATCTCCTTAGGTCATTTTGGAGGCAAAACGATGGGGTTCTTGGTGGATCAGAGATGGTTCTCCATTCATCGCTATGGTAAAAAGCTGCCTTCATCCTTCATGTAGAACACATCATTCATGAAGAGTATAGAGGGGTTGGGCAATCTTTGTTTGGCCCTCACCCTTCATGTTAGTGTGGTATCAAGTGTATCAACAAAAAAATATATGGAAGATAATTAAAAACATCATTTACCACAACCCTCGTTAACAATATTTTCCCAACCCACGAGGAAAAACATCAGCAGATCAACATGATAATAAGTTGGTCCAGGTTCTTTGATTTATTAGGTAAGAATCAAGGGAATAATATCATACTTAAATAAAATCCCTAAATTTGATTCGCAGTTCTTCATTTGTTGAAGGAGTCGTGGAAGAAATACAGAGGAGATCATCATTCATGGTATCCACCGCACACTTCCAATCCAAGATCATGTGTTGGTTTGTTGATGACGATGAGGAGGAACGATTCTCTACGTCAGTAGGTTTCTGGGGTAGAAGTTGAAGAACAAGTAGTCTTCGGAATTATTTGTGTTCTTCATTAGAAGCATTCTTCGTTGGGAGCCTTCATCAAATATTTCTCCCAAGTGTTCCTTCTCCATCAATCCTCCTTTCCCACAAAAAAATATCCCCCAAAATAATAGATCACGTGGTACATTATGTTCGTTTGGAAAAATTCAAAAAGAGGAATTTAATTAATTGATGAAGCATAGATAATTATATGAGGTCGGTTGGCATAAAATTAATTAAAGTGAGTTTATGAGTTTTTCCACCTTAAATGGGGCGTTCCAATGAGTTACATGCCCGGGTGGTCCCCACCGTATTTAACAAGAAGAGGAGTTTAGACCTCAAGTGGGTCCCACCTCTATAACCACTCAAGGGAGGTTGAATAGTGGTGTTACCCACCTCCAACCTCTTCTTGGAGGTTTTAACAAACAAGAATTAAAATAAAGACTCAAATTTATTTTTTTTAAATTTATTCATAAGAACCCAAAAAAATAGCATTCATTGTCATCCAACTGCCATCGAGGTGAAAGTCTTTTTAAGAGAATACCAGCATTTCGAGTTTAACGGTGCCCTTAGATTTCAATTCAGAGAACTGGTTCAAAAGTTATAAAAATCCGCTCGTATGTCTACTAAACGTACCCAAACAAAACATCAGAAATTGATTCCGGGTACACATGGCCTTGGAATCAAGAGCTTTAAATTTTCACGGACTTGTAAAATTCCCATGTATTTAAAAAAAATCCACGGGATTTCTGGGTCATTACATTCTCAAAACCTCAAGGCTTTACGTCCCTATATTCTACAACTCACACTAAGGGAACAAATTGGTGTACTGAGCACGCATCTGACCCTCCCACTCCCATGTGATCTCCTAGAGGTTCCCATGCTGCCAACGAATGCGCACCAGAGGTATTGACCATCCACATAAGACATGCTCGTGTCGATCCTCAATCTCCACTAGAACCTCCGTAAATGTCTTCCCTTCATCTAAGTCTAGATCCCCATGGTCGATGATGTGCGAAGGCTCATGCACGTATCTCCTCAGATGAGATACGTGGAAGACGTCATGAACCTAGTGCAATTGAGGTGGAAGAGCAAGGCTGTAAGCCACCTCGACTACTCTGTTGAGGACCTGGAAAGGTCCGTTGAACCTAGAAGATAACTTGCCACCTCGGCCAAATATCCGTAGACCTAATCTGGATGAGACTCATAGAAAGTCTTGGTCGCCATCCTCGAACACTGGAGGCCTCTATCTATTGTCAGCATATGACTTCATCCTACTCTATGCAGTCTTCATCCGCTCCTGGATGATCTGCAGCTTCTAGGTGGTAGCTCTCACCATATCTAGTCCCACTAGTGCTAACTCCCTAGGGACAGTCTAGCACAAGGGTGATCTATAAGGTTTCCTTCACAATTCCCCAAAATGTGCCATACCGATGGTGGAGTGAATGTTGGGTTTACAGTCAAAATACACCAAGGGTAAGTGATCCTCATAGCTACGACTGAAGTCGAGGGCACAAGTATGAAGCATGTCCTCGAGGGTCTGAATGGTCCGCTCGGTCTGACCATCTGTCTGTAGATGGAAGGCAACGGTTGGGCAAAGATGTGTCCCAAAAGCCTCTTGCATCCCCTTCCATAGCCAGGAAGTAAACCATGCGTAATAGTTGGAGACAATAGAAGAATGTACACCATGTAGCTGCACAATCTCCTATACATAAAGGCATCCCAAGCTCTCTACTGAAACCTGCTCTTAGATCGGTAAGAAGTGGGCCGACTTGGTGAGTCGGTCGATGATTAACCAAATCCTGTCATGACCCCTGGATTACGTTGAAGACATGCCGCAATGTCCATGGATATCCCATCCAACTTCCACTCTGGCACCTCTAAAGGTTGGACCATGACTTCTGGTACCTAGTGACCCATGTTCACTTGCGGACAAATGAGGTACCGAGAGACAAACTCTACAACCACCTTCTTCATACCTGGACACCAGTTCCTCCGTCTGAGGTCCTGATACATCTTCACCACACCTGGATTTATTGATAGAGGGGATGTGTGGAACTCCCTCAACACATCCTCCTGTTGTGGCCAAAGTACCAAGGTACGTCATCTGAAGAGGGTGATGTGCTCCCCACCTTTATAAAATCAATCAGGTGCATGCCCCATGGATATCTGAGCACATCATGTCTCACAGTCAGTGTCCCCATGTTGTGCCTCCCTGCCTCACTGAAGAAGTGGGGGAGTGACTGTAGTAGACTGCAGGAATAATGCTCCATCTTTATCCATAAAGGATAACTTTAAAGCAGCCAGCTGCTCTATCAACTCTCCTAGAAGCTGTATACCAGACCTCCTGCTGAGTGCATCTACAAGAAAATTCACATTCCCAAGAGTATAGACTATCTCGAAGTCATAGTACTGCAAGAACTCAATCCATCACCATTTTCTCAGGTTCATGTCTTTTTGAGAGAAGATATACCTGAGACTATTATGATCAGAGTACACAGTAAAATGTTCATCCATCAGATAGTGTCGCCATATCTTCAAGGAAATGAAAACTACTGTTAACTTCAGGTTATGGTTAGTGTAGTTATTATCATTTTTTCTCAGCTTCCGAGAACCATATGTGATCACTACTCTCTCCTACCCCAGGACACAACCAAGTCTGGTCCCTGATGTGTCGTAGTAAACTACGAACCCTACGCCCTCCTCTGGAAGCCCTAAAAAGGGGGCACTATTCATCCATTACCTCAAATTCTGAAAGATCTGCTGGCATATCTCGGACCACACAATGGGTTTCCCCTTCATTTTTAAGGCGGATAGTGGTGTTGTAACTCTGGAGAAGATAGGAATGAACCTCAGGTAGTACCCAACATAACACTGGATACTTCGTACCTCCGTCACACTCCTAGGTGGCTCTCAAGAAAGTACAACTTTAATCATCACTGGATCTACTGAAACTCCTGCCTCCGAGATGATGTGTCCAAAAAATTGAACCTATTGAATCCAAAAATAGAACTTCAAAAGCTTTCCATAAAGATGGTGCTCTTGGAGTGTGTCCAGTACTACCTGTAAATGGTAGGCATGCTCCTCCTCAGTAGTCGAGTTGATCATAATGTCGTCAATGAAGTATATGACAAAGAGATCGAGGTAAGGCTGGAAAATCCTGTTCATGAGTACCTTTAATACTTCTGGAGCATTGGTTATTCCAAAGGTTATAACCAAGAACTTGTAGTGGTCATACCACCATCTTAAGGTCGTCTTATTTACATCCTCTTCTCGAACATTGAGCCGGTGATAGCTTGATATGAGGTCTATCTTCAAGAACTATCGAGGTCCCTTTAGCTGATCAAAGAGTTCTTCAATTCTCAGTAGTGGGTACTTGGTCTTCATTTTCTCCTGGTTTAGATGACGGTAGTCAACACAGAGCCTCAAGATCCCGTCATCCTTCTTGGCGAATAGAATCGGGGCTGCCCAGGGAGAAAAACTAGGCTAGATGAGTCCTTTCCCCTGCATGTCCTCCAGCTGTACCCACAGTTCACAAAGCTCAGTATAAGCCATCCAATATTTTGTTGTAGATACCGGTGTTTTCCTGGGGTACATGTTATTGTAGAAGTCCACCTCTCTAAAAGGAGGTAGACAAGGAACTTCATCAGGGAAAACATCAACGTGTTGGTCCACCACTAATGTATAAGTCATGATCTCCACATCTGATGCTCCGAGGGTAAGGCATGCCAACTGATGAGTGATCGGTTGCACCTTCCTCCGAGTAACTTTGTCATGTGCTGCAATGGCTCCCTTATCACCGGTGAAGGTGAACCTGGTCACATTCGTGCAGAGAAACCACACTTTGGGCCGAATACAGTCGATATGAGCACGGACTATAGATATCCAGTCTATACCCAAGAGGACATAATAAGGCTTTGACACCATTACGAGGAGATACCAGCCGAAAATCTCACCTCCTGAAGTAAGCTCACACTGCCAAAACTAGTGCGTAATCATCGATTCTTCTCCCATAGGATTCTCAAGTCATAAGGATCAAACTAACAGCTCCTTTAGAATCTCCATGATTCAAACGAGGGATGTGGAAATGAAAGAATGCATGGAACCTATGTCTATAAGAACTGCAGCTATGTTTGGAATATACCCAGATAATACCTCGAATCATCTACAGAGCACCATGGTCATATGCCTCACCTGCCTGGAGATGAGATCTCCCTTGTCCACTTGCTCCCTGCAGTCAGGGTGGACCCTTTAGTGGAGGTGGTGGTAACACCTCAAAATGTCTCCCACCACCAAATGCTAGACCAACTCCTCGGCCACGTTCCCTTGCTCCCTATGGACCACCTCGATCGAATCTTTTTCTCTGCCTAGGAGGTCTCTCATCTGTCTGGTGATCATCAGATCGACGGTTCGGACAATCACGGGCCATGTGACCCTGCCTACCACACGAGTAATACTGCTTGCTCCTTGCAGGTAAGTCACTACCCCGGGTGCCCCGCACAACAGATCCTGAGTCCTGCGGTCATTCACCCATGGGTCTAGTCCTCTTGGACCTCAGCGTCATCTGTATACTTCCATATGCAGAAGAATCTGATGCATGTCAACTAGTAGTGGGTCTCCCAACTAGGAGGGCTCTCTCTATCACCCCGACCTGCGTCGGGATGCTGAGGGAGATCACCGATGCTCTGATATCTCACATAAGCCCCTACTCAATGGTCAGGGTCGTGAATAATGGGTCTCGTACCATATCTGTAGAGTAGCACCAGAGGTCGATGAACCTCGCGGAGTACTGCTCCACTATCATACTACCCTGCTGTAGATGTAGTATCTCTAGTATATGCACCACACGAATGGTGTCTTGGAAAAACTCCACCCGAAATAGGCTCTCGAAGTCTGTCCATAGCAGTGTCATATCGTCATGAACCTAGAGAATCATGCTCCACCAACTGCCTTCTGCTTCCTGGAGAAGGGTGGTAGAAATAATCACCATGATGTCCGCTGGTGTCCCTACCAGTCTGAAGACTCTCACCACAACCTCCATCCAATCCTTAGCTGCTTGTGGGTTCGTCTCTCCCCTGAACCTAGGTGGCCTCTGGAACTGGAACTCAAGAAACACACTCAAGTGGCGTGCATCGCCTGTTTCCGGGGCTTGTGGAATCGGTGGACGAATAGGAAGTAGTACCTCTGGTGCCTCCGCTGGTAAAGGGACCTGCACCGAGGCCTCTTCGCTCGGTGGGATATCAATTTGTATGACTCTCGGGGCTCTAAATGGTCATCCATGTGGAGGAATTTTGAATGAAACAGATGTGACACAGTTAAAATATTATACCTAGTGAGATGAACTGGTTGAAATGACATAAAGAAAAACTTTTGAAAACAAAACACACAATTAGTGTTTTCATGTACTGAGTCAGAAATCAGAAGTTAGAGTCCTGGTGTATGGATACGTCGGCCGCCGCACTAACACCCGACTCCCTGAACTGAAAACCACACTTGGTATGCTTAACACTATTTGTTCACTAAAATGAAAGATTAGAGTCCTATGATCTGTGATAGAACCAACGTCCTCTGATACCAATTTGTCATGACCCATCCCTCGGGGCCCGTGCCTTGACTACCCCAAGCCCGCCTTCCATTGGCCAGGGGCTGGCGACTAGCACCAAAGGTGTAAATCCCTAAGCTGGGAAGGCATTGCCTTTATAAATTATAAACACACACAATCAGATTAAGCTGGAAGCAAAAAACTAAGTAAATGTGTATACAAATTCGTGATGAAAAGTAAAGGGGGATGAAATAAAATCCCAACAGGAAAGTACAAGTACAATTAGAATGGTACAAAATAGCTGAAAGGTGAATGCAGCTCCAAGATCGCCCTCTGAGAAATCCTTCCTGAAGGGTAGGTACAGATAGTATCCTCATCACTCTACGTCTGTCAGTCTCCTCCGTGCACCAATTCGTCGTAGGGTCCACCTCCGGATACCGTCCAGTCCTACTACTCTGATCCTCATTCATCATTTTCCATCATCTGCAACCAACACAATGAGGTGCAGGCATAACCCGTGCATGGGTGAGTATAATGATACTCAGTAGGGACTGCGAGACCCTGAAGGTCTCCCAAAATCCAACAAGGATAAAACACAAAGTATGAAATAAATAGATAAACCCACATAGGTATATGACCATACATATACCTAGGTTATCAAGTAATCCATCCCAATCTTGAGGTAAACACAAAAGTTACTAACTCAGCTCAACAAGGATTTTATTCTAGGGGTAGTATCAAACAGAACCCTTGGTTTTTGGAGAACTCCTCCTCTATCGAGTACAGTGGGCCTACATCATCACACAGAGAAGCTTCCCACTAACTTGGACTTCTTAGGTACTCCTCCTGTCGAGTACTGTGGATCTGTCATGCTCACACAGAGGCACTCTCCACCATGGGTCTGCTGCGCTCACATAGTGGCCCTACCCCTCGTAGCGTGGTGAGGTACTCAACATGTCATTTACCTTGGGTATTTTGTGCTCACATAGAGTATCTCTATACCGTGGGTCTGCCATGACACAAAGTAAATCCCCACTAGGCTAGTCGAATCACTTCGAGTCGAATCTTTCAGTAGTCGTCAAGTCTCAGCAATCCACTGGGTTCCCACACAAATACTCGCTCGACTCTGTAAGATCCGCTTCACAAGATACTGGTCAATACTCCAAATTTCATGAAGTCCCACGTAGAGGTATCTCAATGGTACTCCTCGTCATATGGTCTCAACACAATAGACAACGCGTCAATCGGACGCCTGGTCTGTGAGTTATTAGACTTCTAGTCCCGGGGGCCCAGTTGGATTCGTGCTCAATCCAACCTGACTATATCTCAACTTTACCCTGAACTCCAATAGGGTATACTCAAAGGGACCATAATGATCCAATGTTCACAACACCACTGACGGTTCATCAAATAGATGACAGGTACCAATGTTATGTAGTTTTATGCAGGGGCGCATAGCTGGCGCACTGTCTGGACATACCGTCCGGTCAAGCCGAGTGAAGTCGCTGGGTGGGACAGTGGCTACCACACGGTTGGCACATGGTTTCCAAAATAGTGTTTCCAACCCATGCGAGGTCCCCAGGTGGGATAGTGGCTACCGCACAGTTGGTTCACAGTTTCCCAAACCGTGCGTCCAAGTCGTGCGATCACTTAAAAAATTAGGGTTTTAAGTCCCGGGCCACTCGGTATTTCCCATTTCCCCCCATTTCCGTCCCAATCGAGGCTCACGTTGGATTTATGGGTTTTCAGAGGATGGGGGAGAACCTTAGCTCATTTTGTAGGCAAAAATGAACGGGGTTGTTGGTGGATCAAATATGGTTCTCCATTCATCACCGCTACGAAAATCCACCTTCTTCTTTTGCAGAGAACACATCATTCAAGAAGAGCGAAGAGCGGTAGGGCCATGTTTGTTTAGCCCACACCCTCTTCGTTAGTTTGTTATCAAGTGGCTCAACAAAATAAGATATGTAAGATAATTAAAAACATCATTTAACCCAAACCTAGTTAACAATATATTCCCATCCTAGAAGGAAAAACATCCGTGGATCAACATGATAATAAGTTGGTCCATGTTCTTTGTTTTAGAAGGTATGAATCAATGGAATAATATCATACTTAAATAAAATCCCTTCCATTGTTTTGTCATTCGACATTCGTCTATGAAGACATGGAAGGAAGATAGAGGAGTCTGTTGTTCGTCACGTCCGCCGCACATTTCCAATCCAATCTCATGTGTCAGTTCATTAATGATGATGAAGAGGGAATATGCTCTATGTCGGTAGGTGTCCTGGGAAGATGTCGAAAAAGAAATTGTCATCGGATTTCTTCACATTCTTCGTTGGAAGCGTTCTTCTTTGGGATCCTTCTTCCAATATTTCTCCCAAGAACTCCTCCTCCCTCAATCCACTTTTCCCACAAAAAGAATAGCCCCCGAAATAATAGATCATGTGGTCTATTATGTTGGTTGGGATTAATTCTAAAATAGGAATTTAGTTAATTGATGAAGCTTAATTAATTAAATTAGGTGGGTTGGCATAAAATTAATTAAAGGAAGTTGAAGATTTTGTCCACCTTAAGTGGGGAGTTCACAGGGGTTACAATCCCAGGTGGTCCCCACCATATTTATCAAGAAGTGGAGTTTAGACCTCGGGTGGGTCCCACCTATATAACCTCTCAAGGGAGGTTAATGTGTGGTGGTCCCCACCTCCAACCTCATCATGGTGGTTTTAACCAATAAGAATAAAAATAAATCCTCTATATTATTTTTATTAAATTTATTCATAAAAACCAAAAAAACTAACTTTCATTCTCGACCAACACCCATCGAGGTGAATGTATTCTTAATTGAATACCGGTGCTGCGAGTTCAACGGTTCCCTCGAATATCAATTCTGAGCACCTGTTCAAAAGTTATAAAAACCTGCTTGTACATCTACTGAATGATCCTGAACAAATCTTTAGAAATTTATTCTGGGCACACCTGGCCTTAGAATCAATCTGCATAAATTTTTGTGGACTCATAAAATTTAAAATTTAAAATAAAAATTTCCATGGGATTTCTGGTTCTTTAAAGAATAGTTGTGTAAAATATAATCATTAGGGTGAAAATGACCTAGATAGATATACAAAGAATATTTTATGACTATATTTATACCACATCCCCCAATGTTTTTTAATTTTATTAGATCTTGGAAACCAATTTCATTATATTGACCCACGATTCAATTATGAATTGAAAAAAGGAATAATTGGAATCTATGAAAATATAAATAATTATAAATATTTAAAATATTAAAAAATCTACATTGTTTTGGTTATACACACTATATTGATATTTAATTGATATATTTTTCCATGGTGATTTAAATTTAATCTTTAGAGAAGAAATTTTAAATTAAACCCATAATAAATTCCAACACATGGATTATAAAGCTAATGATTAATTAAATAAACTATACTAAAATGAATATAATTAATTAAATTTAGTTATTTATTATGTAAGTCGTTTTTTTGATGAGAATATCACATTACACAGCTATAAAATAAATATATTTTGATCACAATATAGTCTTGATGTTTAAAATAAATTAAATATATACTGTCAAAATTGACATTAATGTTTTTTTAAAATAAATTACATATTGTTCATTGATTAAAAAATAATAAAAATAATGGATTCCGATAAGTTATTTTTTTGTTAATAAATACCAAATATGTTTAGTTTATGGACGAATTCGTCTTTTAGAAATAAAATACTAATAAATATATAGTAAAATCTTTGTTAGCATGGTTTAGGTTAAATAAGTTCTTTTTAATGTTACATGTGTCTGTTTTTAAATTAATTTCCAAAACACATTGTATTTTAATTTTATAAATTAGATATAAAATTTATAAATCAGTGGAATTATATTTTATCTTATATCTCACCTAATTTTTTTCTTAATTTTAATATTACTTTGGATAGAAAACTATTTAATTTAATAAAAACCAAAATGATATATTAGGGTTAATATAGAAGTTAACATGAAAAATTAGAAAATTAAAGTAACTATTTTTAGTTAAAGAGGTTGTTCTCAACCATAAGTCACATTAAGAAAATTGTTTCCATAATTTGTAGCCATATTTGGAATGGGTAACCTCTAATTTCTATAAGTGTTTTAATATTTACAGGAATGTCCCTCATCCTCCACTAAAAAAATGAAATCACCACTCCCATTTCCTTACACATTTATAGCCATTTGAATCTCCCAAACACTACTCAAATAAGATTCTATGATTTATAACATCATCTTAGAAGCCTCATCGTCGACCAAAAGACATCATGGAAGCTCTTTATTGCAAAAAAGTAGGGGTCACACAAAGAAGAGGTAACATCCTTCCATGCACACTTCACATTCCATGATTATATAATAAAATAATTATCCTAAATATACATAGATTTTTCTATTATAATGGTTAAAAATAAAATTTCACAAACATCTATCAAATGGTAAATGAACATACCATTTATGAGTTCGGAAAACCATCACCTCCTGAAATTATGATTTTTAATTCTTTCATGAAGACATCTCATGGTGAGAATTATGATAAGAAAAACTATTTTTAGAGGATATATATTATTTATATTTTCTTTTTCCTTATGGAATTATTTTTATCACATTCCATTTTATACACTATTTTTTTGAATATGATAACATCATTAGTGGATGTATAGACAACCACCTCCTCAAAGAGATATGATTCCTTCACGACATATGTGGAATATAATAAGTATTTTTTAATTAAAATTATGTTAATAGAATTAAATATATGATATTTAAAAAATAATTAATTTTATGGAAGTATAATATATCATTTGGTTTATTACCCATTCGAAATAAAACTAATTGATAATGTCATTCCTAGAAACGTGGACTTCTTCCTCCTCAACATGATGTTAATCCATTTACACTAAAATAAATAAATAAAAATAATTATATATGATTAAATTTCATTTTATTTAGGATATAATGTTCACTCTAGAAATTTAATATGTTACATAGCTTCATTCCATAATAATCATTGAAAAAAGTGCACATTACTCATGTGTATATATGACCTACCATCTCCCTGACTGTATTATTGATTCATTTTTCATAACCACTTTACATAATTTGTTTTAATAGTATAATTGATGTCTAAATATAATAGTTATTTTTTTTATATTTTATGTGTTTTTATAATGACCCCTTGGACCATAGTCGACCTACTAATGATTTTTTGACACATAAACTAAATGTGTTAAAAACATGAGATGTAATAATAAATGGAATTTTATTAAAGAAAAAAGAAAAACAATATAGGAAAAAATAAAAAAAACAAACACCAAACAACCATAAAGTATAGATATGGTGAAAAGGAAACCAAATCAAAAAAACACCCAATGAAATAGGGTGTGATATTGAAGACAAGAATAAGTTGCTGCATAAAGAATCCTGCAACGGAAGTCTTCAAATACCCTATGTAAGAGCATGATCGCTTCATCACCAAAGTCTCAACAACGAAGACACCTAAAAGCCCCCATCAAAGGCAGCAGCCGACTCCTTCAGATCAGCACTGCTCCCACAATATTATGTAGCTTCAAAAAACAGCAGTCAAAGCAAACCACTCGAGGCCAACACTCTATGAAAGAATCCCCGAAAAAAACTGCATCAAGAAAGAAAACATAGAAGAAAAAACAGAGAACAAAGTCCTACTTCTACATACAGTTGAAAAATAAAAGCAAACCATTACAAATAATCATTTAGCTCCAATGATCGGCCTACAGAGGAAGCTCCAGCGGCCCAAGCCTGAAAAAACACCTTCACACCCAAGGATATTATGGCAGGCTCACCAGAATTTGGGAAGACCGCTACAACTGACCTGAAATTGGGAAACCACTACAACTGAATGCAGCACAAAAAAGGACAAGAAATAAAAAGAAAGAAAGCATGGGGAATTTTTGGATAACAAAAACAGCTCAGGAAAGTGAAATCATGAAAAATTCCACCTCTGGTTCCTCATTAGCAGGCCGAACTACAAGATTATTCCCTAAAGGAATGCTCCATTTCTCAAAATTTTGACAAAGATCCTCATTCTCAGGGCATCCCAACACAACCCAACGCCTCTCTATATTCCCCTCAATAATGATGGGGCAAGAAGGCTCAACATCCAACCAAAAGAAAGCTAACAAATAGATAGGAAAATCTTACAGAAGTCTAAAAATGGGAGACTTGTCACGATCCTCTTTAAGAAAAGGAAAGAGATCATCAGGAACTTGATCATACCAAACAAAATCAACTCCATTAACACCTTTATTAGCCAGAACATTAGCAACATAATTGTCTTCCCTATAAATATGAGTGATAATATGATTCAATGAAAATAGAGTCTCCAAAGAATTAATCCAGTGATTAGTAAGCTTCAAAGACAAGTGATGAAAACCCATCCTTATGGAAGAAACAACAACATAAGAATCAATCTCAAACCATAAATTATCCAAACCTCGCTTCAAATCTTGATTGACATCAACGATAATACCAATCATTTCATCCTCAAGTGAAGAGGAAAATCCCCACGAACCATGAAAACAACCAATGACATCCCCTTTATGATTCATAAAAACAACACTATAACCAGATCGCCCTGGATTACCCCTAGAAGCACCATTTGAATTTACTTTTAACCAACCAAAAAGAGGTTCCTTCTAGAGAACTTCTAAAGTACCCCACAGAGGCTTGGAATTTCCCTTAACACCTATCCTATTCAGAATAGATAAATCATGAACCGAGATGAAGAAAAATTTCTTCTTTGGAATATCAGCATTACGCATAGCACCAAGAAAAGCTGAAAAAACCCCACTTACTGAGAAGGTAAATCTATCATGAATCATCTTATTACGAGAAAACCAAATAAAATTAAGGAGTTCAGATGAAGCAACTCTAAAAAGATCCATCAATTGGGGAGAGAGTGAAATAGAATGCCATCCTTGAAGGAAATTATGAATTGAAGACATATTCGGCATGGGGATTTCAAAAATATCAAAAACAACCTTCCACATAGAAGAGGCATTGAAAAAAATAATAAAAAAATGATCAATATCTTCCATATGTTGAAGTAAAAACACACACGAAGAGCAGAGAGAGATGCCACATTTCTGAAGGAAACAATCAATAGAAAGCTTCCCATGAGCCAGTCTCCAGGAAAAAGATGTCCGAGATGGCCTAATAAAGTTCATATGAAGATCCCTCATCCATTTACACCCTATATTGCAAGATATAGAATGACTATAATTTTGTTTTGAAGTCAGCAGGCCATTATTAGTAGGTTATGAATCCCAAAAATCCTCACTGTTAGAGAAATAGTAACTATTGATAATAGTAACAATATAATTAGGGAGACCCCCTATATTATCAAGCTGATCTTTAATCGTAGCATCCAGATCAACATTAAAGTCATCATTTATCATGGAATCAGATAATGGAAATCCGGTTCAATTGGCCTTCCAAAAGGATAAATATGAGTTCCATGAAACAAGCCATCTGGCATGAGAATCAATGGAAGAGAAGATGGATTTAAAAGAAGTACAAACAGAAGAATCCAGATAATTAAAAACTCCATTCCTAAGAATGTCCCTGAATTTATTACGGAGAAAGTCCAGAGACTCAGAATTACTATTGACAAGACTCTAAATGAACGAATCCTGTAGAGAATCATTAAACACCTCATGATTTTTAATACCAAGACCCCCAGCATCATAGGGTTTACAACAATTATTCCAAGAGACCGTAACTAATTTTCTCTCCGAAATATTACCGATCCAAATGAATTTTTTAATAGAAACATTAATGCTCTTAATAAGAGAGATCAACCACTTATAGACCATGAAAGAATAAACAATCTTAGAAATGATCACAACCCTAACCAAGCAAACCCGACCTTCCAGGGAAAGGGACATACCCTTCTATGTAGTAAGATGTTGTCTGATTTTACATATAATATCAGAAAAATAAAAAAGCTTTAGGCCTCCCCCAAAACATAGGAACACCCAAATATGTAAAGGTAAAAACACCTCCATGAATACCCAAATCCCTGATAATGCCAGTCTTCTTAGAAATAGGAAAATTCCTACCAAAATAAACAGAGGACTTATTCAGACTAATCTCTTTCCCATAGACTTGTTCATAATGAAAAAGGCCACGCATAATATTATTAATATTTATCTTATCCCCTTTAGTGAAAAGAATAATATGATCAATATACAACAAGTGAGTGGGAGAAAAAAAAACCTCTACCAGCACTAATAGACCATAGTTCCCCATTGCCATCTATAATAGAAAGTAATCTACTAAGATAATCATCCACAATGGAAAAAATAATGGCCGAGAGAGGGTCACCTTGTCTAAAACCTCTAGAACAAGAAAATAATCCCTTAGGGGAACCATTAAAAAGGACATAGATACAAGCTGAATCGAAAATGGTTTTAACCCAATTAATGGAAACATCATCAAAACCAAAAAAACAAAGAACCTTATAAATGAAATTCCAATTTATAGTATCAAAAGCTTTCCTAACATCCAACTTGAGAGCAATATTACCATACCTTTTGGATTTATTAAGAAGGTTAGAACATTCCGAGGCAGTGATAAGGCAATCTTGAATGGACCTACCCTTAATAAAACCAAACTGATTAGGAGAATCAATCTTACTGGCAATAGAGGACAACCTTGTAGCCATGATTTTGAAAATAGTTTTAAAAATTATGTTGATCATAGAAATTGGTCTGAACAAATGAATCCCATTATCATTCACTATCTTTGGAATGAGGGCAAGGAATTGAGAATTCAATCCCTGAGTAAGAGAAAAACCTTTAAAAACGAGTAACCAACCTGCAAACATCATCATGAATGACGTCCCAAAATGTCTAAAAGAAAAAATTCCCAAAATCATCAGGACTCGGGGAGCTGTCAGACATTTGGCAAAAGGTTTCTTCCTTGATTTCAAAGTCCAAAGGGATAGATGTAATATTGGAATTATCCTCTTGATTAACAAGAGTCGGAATAATAATCTCCAAAGGATCATCAAGAGAAACATGACCGGAAAAGATATCCTTAAAATAAGTAACAACATGCTCAGAAAGATCCTTTCTGTTTTCTAACACATTATTCCCATTTCTAACCAAAGAGAGAGGCCTTGAGAAATTCCTAATTCTCTGTAAAGTATTGAAAAATTTAGAATTTCTATCCCCATCTCTCAACCAATTAGCCTTAAAATTGTCTCTTTGAAAAGAATATTTAAGATTCAACAAATTATTAAGCTTGGAAACTAGGTGAGTCTCACCCAAAACATCATTAGAGAAGTCATTTGAATAATTATGATCCTGTATTTGTTGAAGAGAATCCTCAAGAGAGGAAATTTCAGAATCAAGGGAACTGAAACGAAATTTACTCCAGAATTTCAAATTTCTTTTAAGGAGTTTGAACTTGATGACACAAGCAAAATCATTGTACCTACCATACCAATAATTACATGTTTTTTTGACAGTAGTTCTACATTCAGGATGATTAAACCATGCCATATTAAATCTAAATGGCAAAAGAGGTTTGGGATCTTTACTCACAAGGTCAACCAAAATAAGATGATGATCGGAGTTGATTCGAGAAAGAGTCATACAAGAAATAGAACCCCATTAATCAAGACAAGACTCATTGACAAAAGCCCTACCAATTATACTAGCAAAAAATCTATCCAAAACTTTCTTGTACCAATTATACATAGCCCCAACAAGATTAACTTCAATCAAACCATTATTATCAATACATTATTTGAAATATCTAGAAGAAATGACATTAGTCATGGCTCCAATCTGCTCGTCAGAATTCATGATGGCATTAAAGTCACCAAGAATAGACCCCGGACCATATATCAAAGAATTGAGAGATCCAATATCCATCCATAAATTCCTAAGGTCCTGATAACAGTTATGGGAATAAATAAAAGAGCAGAAATGTTGGAGCCCTTGAAGAAAGAAGGAGCATGTGACATGCTGATCAGAATTAGTAATTAGGGAGATATGAGATAAAGAACATTGATCCAAAACCCATAACCATTTAATATCCGATGAGGATCTATTGGATTCCACAAAATTAAAACCTAGGTTCTCAAAATTGGAAATATTGGGAGAAAAAACTCTTTTGGGTTCAGAAAAACCAATAAGAATGGGTGTATGTTTTAGAATGAAGAGCCTAAGGGACCTCATGGTATCATGATTGGCCAAACCCTGATAATTCCAGAAAAGAAGCTTAATTTAAATATAAGACCATATGTAATGTTCAGTAGTTGAATATGACATTGTAAGAAGACACATTAAATTAATGATAAACATAAAATGATTCTGAATCATGTAAAAAAATTATTATTCAAGAATATTAATACATGGGTGACAAGTCAGACTCAAGGTATGTGATATTATCTCAATTAATATTTTATTTAGAATAATTTTTTTTAGGTAGAAATTTGCTTTTATATGGTCTATATACATCTCTTTGACAAGTTTTACCATCAATATTCATATTCTATTGATATTTTCAAAAATAATTTAAATTTATTCCATTGTAAGTATTATGAAAAAATTATTTTAAAGTGATTTGGGGTACATTTGAATGTTTAAATATTATCATCCTCATGAATGTTTTAATGACCTTTCAATGGTATTTCTATTCATCAACTTAAATACCAATTATTGTTACTTATCCTGATTTAAGGTATTATTAATAAATAAGTATCACTTATTCAATATGGATATTTGGTAAGGCACATTTTTAATGAATAAATTTTATTACTTGATATATGTTTACTACTTTAGATATGTGTGAAATGAGTGGGGCCTAGTTATATATAGCTGATGGATGTGTTGGTAGTCTCATGAGATATACATTTTTTCCAAGTTAGATGGGGTTTTGCATGATTTTCTAAACCTTATTATGAAAGGCCATGGAAGTGATGGTACATTTTACAAAATAAAAATGGAATATATTAATTATTAATTTTCATCATTCAGATTCAAATTCAATTTTTCCAATAGTTTTTTCATTAAAATATCTATTGATGAATTATATTCTCAGTTTACTTATTAAATGGAACATTTTTTCATTTACATAAAATCCATATTTATAATTCCTTTTCTAGTTATTTTAATGCATTATATTATCAGTTATTAACATTTCCATGTTGATTAAATCTCATCAATTTTTTCTTTATTCCACATTATATACCATTAATGAGCATTTACTCTCACTCATATTATGTTTTCTTTCCCATAATATGATGTTGAAATTATTGAATAAGTTTTCATGATGGCGGTTTATTTTATTTTATTATGTATTATATTATATTTTCAATTTCATAATGTAATATTGATATATTTTATGTAATCTAGTTTTCTAAATCTACTAAAAATAAGGTACATTACAATTATATTCCTTGTAATTATGCCAATGTAAAAAAATAAAATTTCTCTGGGGTTTAGTGGCTAGGTCTTTATAGTTGGTATAAATGGATGTTTTGAATAAAAATTTGAATATAGATTTATAAAACATAGATTTGTGAACCTAACTTAGAGATTAAATTTGAGGATATATATAGAAGTACATCATAAACTTCATTTAAGGTATATATTGTGTTGGTCTTACTTGAATTATTTAATTGTCTATATACTAAAAGTGGAAATGATTCTAGAACACATGTACCTTTGGGTAACATCTCTAAAAATGTGTGTTGGGAGTAAGTCAATGTAACCTGGTACTCAACAATAATACATACATCACACTATGTATATAACTATCGAGGGATATAAATAAGATAATTCACATTTTAATTTTAGACAATTATGAAGGATTTGAAGGTAATGATATCGAAAAATTAACCATGTTTTTTATTACAAGATTAGATATGAATTTTTTTACAATTTATATTATGTGTCATTCCATATAGATAATTATACAATTTTCATAATTTTATAAACATATCTATAATTTTTCACTATTACGAAATGGATTATGGAATGAAGAATGTTATTAATAAACATGGAAATATAAGAAATTTCAAAATTAAGAATTATGATATTACTAGAAATAGAACTAACCAAGATATGCATATATTATGAGATATTAATAAGGTTATGAAAAAAACCTTTCCCTATATGGATATCCTTCTCCATACTGAGATTATCTCTTGTTGGATCGCTTAATGTTATAGACGAACCAGTCATTTAGTGAGAGTACTAAAATAATAGAATATGAGTTGAGGATTACGTATTTGGTGAATATATTTTTCATGTTTCAATATAGTGAAAAGTAAATGGTTTCACTTGATTTGTATTATAACAATGGTTATGTAGATAAATTGTGTTAATTGATCTAGAATACTAAGTAGGAATGAGAAATAATGCTAATGGAACAAAAAAAATTTAAGGAGACATTCTTCGATTAATATTTCAATCATGATAAAAAAATTAATATAAATATAATGTTCCTTAATTTATTCAAAAAGAATGAATACAATGTATTAGATTACAAATCAACCATTACATGGTTATATGGGTATGTTATAGATTATATATGAAATAGAGATTGTAAAATATAAATCTTCATTTATGGACTTAAGGAAATATACAAAGGGAAATGGATTCTCAGAAAATTTCATCATACATAGTGATATTTTTATATTCCATTAAAATAGAGTAGGATTTTTGTAGGAAAAATATGTTCATGGGAAATCAATATTATATGTTGTAATCTTAAAACTAATAGAAATAGAATTTATCAATGAAAATTATGAAGAAATTTCCTTCATTTGAAAACTGTGGAAGGAATAATAATGGGAAATGACTTAATAGAATTGTAGTCACTTAAAAGTGTAGTGAAAAGTATTAGTAGAAAAAGAATAAAAAAGGAAGAATAAAAATGCATGTATTCATAGTAACAAACGAAAAGAGATGGGGATATGTTAAAATGAATTCTAAAATAGTCAAGATAATATACCTTGAAAGATGATACTGAATCAAATTCAATAATAATTTAGTCATATGAACAAATTGTAATTATTAATGGTGATGGATTTAGAATCAATAATTATGTTATTTATGTATTTTACCTATGTTATACATGTTATATAAGTTATGAAATATGAAAGGATTATAATGTAGAATTATTTCATTAAGGATTAGATTTCATATGTTGAATGGTAAAAACCAATGTGCTTCAATATATGATTATACATTTTGTAACTCACATGGATGACGAAAATAATACGATTAATATGATCATAATTATAGAAAATGTTTTCCAAATAATGAAAGGATTTTTTGGACATATAAATTGTATAAGTTTTTACTACAATATAACATAGTAATGATTTAAGGATAAAGAGTTTTGTTCTATTATTAATGCTAGTTAGATAATTTTTTCAAGATTAATATATAAAATAATCTTTATTATATATAAGGAATAAAAATATTGAATATTTTTAAAAAGGATTAATGTAAATTTATGTTATTACCATTTTTCCATGTTTGGTATGCGATTATTAAAATTTCTTTCATATTATTTGGTATGTTCATTTTATAAATTCTATGACCTTCCATATAAAGTGATATATAATATTATTTTTGTAAGAATATCCAATTTGAAATAGTTATTGTTAATATTAGGATGTGATTTTAGATTTTAATGTATTCAATCACAAAATGACACATTATGTGCTATGAGATGAAGTTGATGTAGGTCATGAATCAACCAAACTATAATATATTACTTATGATAATGAAACATATATTTCTTTATATTATTATAGAATAAATGAAGTTATCAATTATATGAAAATGGTAATTTAAAAAATTATTTCTTGTTATCATAAATTTTTATAATATCAATGGCCTTTTCAAAATATATTTTAAGGATTTCATGTTATCAATATTCCACTAAAATGTTCTCAATAAGTCTCCATCAAAACATGATTGTTAGATTTTCCTTTTATATCCATGTTTAAATTTCCCAAAAAATATCTCCTATATGGGATCATGTTTATGTGACATTCATACTTCCCTATATATATTAGTAAGAAGATGTTTTATTTTCCCAATTTATAATGTGGTTTTTTGAATAATAATATTTTCAAATATCAATACATAAATTTATATAATCTATTTTAAAAGGAATTGATGCAATTTAATTAGTGGTTGAGAGAATGTAACACCCCAAAAATGTTCAATATATTCCTTTTATAATATTTTTTATAGCATGTTTTATATATAACACCATGTTAAGATCACACTACACACAACAAAGAGTTAGTTTTTGTTACATGGAAAACTAGTTTTTACAACCATTTAATTGAACAACTATTTTCATATTAAATATTTTAAATTTAATAAATTATATTTTTCAATGTAAAAGTTAGATTTCAATTCATAATGTCAATATTATATTAGTTTTGTCTTTTGGTATTTTAAATATATGTTTCATTTTTTATGAATAGTATTAAAGCATACATTTTTGTTAAATACATCCTTTTAGTTTAAAAAATTATTAATGGTAATTATTTTCTAAAATTATTATTTTAAGAAAAAATAGAACAATTATTCATATATTAATACAACTAAGGTATTTTTAATAAATTTTATATTTAATTTGGATTTAAAATCTTGTTGATCATTTATAAATTTTGACATAAAAACGCTGATTTCTCACCACGTCTCTAGAATTATCTTTTGACATAATTTTTACGCTACTCTATTTATAATTTGAAAAGTTAAAAAAATTATTTAAATAGTCTAATTTCTATTTTTAATAATATAAACATATATTTTTTGAGAAAAAATAATACTAAAAGTAAATAAAAGTAAATAGAATTATTAATTTAAAATTAACCTTATCAAGGGAATAAAAATTAAGCTTTTGGGCCAAAATGACCTAGATACATTTCCCAAATCCATTATCTAAAAATATTAATAACACATCCCCTATTATTTTTAATTTAATGTGTATGTGGGTCAAATTTCTATAAAAGATACCCATAAAAAATGTAAAAAATGTAAACAGATATAAAACGAACCATCATTACTTTTAAATTTAATAAAGCTTTAGATTTTGGAAGAGGCCACATGAATTTGGTTACAAAAATTATTTTGAAACCTAAATGGTTTTTATCATGGTAATTTAAATTTATTTTTTAAAAATTATATAAAACCTTAACCACATAAAAAATATTAATTCAAGGATTGTTTACTTAATAAAAATATAAAATAAATGATTCAAAAAATAATAAAAGTAATGTTATATTAATTATTTATTTTTTCTATTTTTAAAAATTAAAGTATCATATTAAATATATTTTCAAATTAATATATATTAATTAAATAAATATTTTTGTATTATTAAATAAAAATTGAACAAATAAATTCAAATATGAAATTAATAATAATTTACAATAAATTATATTTTAATAAATGATTTTAAATTAATTAAAAAATTTACCCCTAAAAAGAGGTTTTGATGATTTCAAAAAATTCCAAATATGGTCCATTAATGTTCGAATTAATCATTTATAAATTAAATGCTTACCCATATATAGTAATAGGTTTGTTTATCATGGTCAGGTTTGATGTATGGTTTTTGTGTATTATAGGTTCTTGTTCGGAAAAAATAATTCCCAACACAGATGAGATTTTATTTTTTAAATTAGCTATAATATATATAATTCAGTAGGTAAATATATTAAGAAAAATATAACCTTAATTAATTATTATTGTTAAAATTTTCAATGATATAAAACAATTACTTTTATAAAAACAATAAATGATAAAATTAGGGAAACAAAGATGTTAATGATAATAATTATAAAACTACACATACATTCATATAGTTTTGGTTTTTATAGACTTTTATTACCCTTTAATAAATTATTTATCCATTTATTAGTCACATTAGGTAAGGGAAACATCAAAATAGTGTATACCATTTGTTTTTTACAAGGCTGCCACTCCTACACCACTATCAAAACAGACAAACCCTCCCAATTCATGAAATCATTAAATCCATTTAAATCAACAAAAATATTCTCAAAATTAGATCAAAAGATCCATACCATCAACATTTAATCCATTTCATGGGAATAAATTAATCAACAGAAACCGTTTTTTTCTAACCAAAATGAGTTACCAAAAGAATTTGTAACTTCCTACCTCATGCAATTATGTTTATAGTCATTCTCCACCAAATCAATTATTCTTATTAAGTAATTATATAATAAAATTATTATAAAAAATATAATAATATGTTTGTTATGTTAGTGGTTAAACATAATTTAACCACACATCCATCTAATGGTCATCAAACATATTGTTTATTTGTATGATGAACTACCGTTATACGAAACAATGATTGTTCGTTCTTCCGTTACCACCTATCATGGTGGGAATTAATATAGAAAAATTATTTTAATATGATGTATATGTTATGTATAATTTATTTATTCAAACGGAGTTCTATTATATCACACACATTTATACACTCCATTATTTTAGAAATACCATAACATCCTTTGTGGAATTGTGGACTAACTCCTCATCAAAACGATGCGATACATTCATTTTATAAATGTAATGTTTTAATGTTTTATTTAAATTAAAATATGTGACATAAATTAAATTTATTTTATATTTATAGAATAATTAAATTTTAAAAAATTTAATGTATTATTTTCTTTTTTACCCATTTGAAACACTAAAATTATAATAATGCATTTTTCGACATGTGAACTACATCATTCTCATCTTGATGTGAATAAATTTAAATAAAAAGAATTATATATATATGTATATAGTATTATGTTACTTGGTATTTCATATATAATTTTAATTCTATAATTATATATCATTTCGTAACTTCTTTCCATAATGATCTTTGAAGAATGGGAACATTACTCATGCGTACGTATGGCATACCATCTATATTATATCATGGATGGTTCACTTTTCATAAAAAATTTTATATAATTTTTCTTTAAATGTATAATTCATGTATGAATATGACAAAAAGATCATTATTATTACTCTATAGGTATTTATATAATGACCCCTATGACCATAGCCAACCTCCCAATTTTTTTAATACATAAACCAAATATGAAAAAATGACTACAGTACACAAAAGTAGTTTTTTACAACATTGTAATATGTGAAATAAAATTAATTATAAACATGAGAATGGTTCTGAATCACCTAAATAATTACCACAATTTTATTATTGATGGATATCAATGCACATGTTCCATTTCTAACTCAAGGTAAGAGTCTTCATCTCAATTTACATTCCATCCTGGATTATTTTCTGTTTTGAACCAATTTAATTTTGTATTTTTTATATTAATTCATTTGACATGTTATATCATGGATATACTTATTCTACCCAATATTCTAAATTTCATTTAATTTTATTCCATCATGGGGATTTTTAGTTAAATGATTCAATATTTTATGGGAATCATTTTAATATCTATATACTATTTTCCTCAAGAATGTTTTAACGACTTTGGTTTGATATTTCCATTCATCAATGTCAATAACCCTTGATTTTAATAATCCTCCACTAAGGAATTATTTTTGAATACATATCTCAAATTCAATATAGATATTTGAGAAGTCTCATTGTTAATGAATTAAATATATTACTTGATAAATAAGGAATTATTTAGACATTTATAACAAGAATGTGTCCTGGTTATAGATATCCCCTCAATTCATTAATAGTCTAATGAGACCAACTAGAATGAAAAATTTGATGGAATTTACCCAATATGACAAAAAAACTTGTGAATGTTCTGGAAAATAAATTTACCATGTACCTAGGAAACAAGGAATCCATTAATTATAAATTTTTCTTATTCGGACTCAGTTATTATTTTTCAATGATATTTTTCATCAATGTATCTATAAATTAATTTAAATATCTGTTTATAAAATAAATTTAATATATTCTTAGTGTCTTACCTTTTTATATAAATTTTGATTTATCCATTTATTTGAATTTAATGTGATATCAGTTACAATTCCATTTTCATTTACTATCATCATTTCATTTTTTATTCCACATTAATTATCCTTACTGATAATTTGAGATCACCCCTATTATATTTCCATTCAATAGGTCATAAACCGTTAATATTTTAATTATATTTAAAAGATGATACTAATTTCATTTCATTATGTATTGTTTTTTATATTACATTTCCCAAAATAATATGGGAAGCATGTATGTCATGTGGTTTTATAAAATTACTAAAATGGTCGATTATTATTGATTTGATACCTTTTAATCATGAAAATGAAATAAAACAATGAACCAGAATAGGGATTGTAGGTCCATGGAATTACATCTTTTTCCCTTGATGATAGTAATGAGATACCACATCCAACCTAGGGATGAATTATAGGGGATCATAGCTCGATCCACAATGAGGGATAAATGAAAAAATCTATGAATAATATGAAATGGGGATCATTCATCATTTGAATAGTAAGAGAAACCACACATTACCCTTATAGGGATGTACCAACAGATGTTAAACTACCAATACTCATCTGCATTATAGATAAAAGAGTCATAAACCAACCATAGAAGAAGTATACCCCATGTATATGGAATACTCATGGTCGTCATTGCTATCCATAGTATTCTATTGTATATTAGTCCATTCCATGTCATCTAACACATTATAGTGTTGTTCGACCAATTACCATGTACTTTAGCCTTGTATTTTTATATAGGTAACAAATGAGTTGTTGGACATGGTCATATAGTGTACTCATTCCATTTTACAATGTTGTCTATGTGTAAATTGGTCATGCCCATGTACCTAGTCATCCTCATTCCCATATAGCTAAAATTGAACCTGAATGTGTACCATTTGAGTTACATATAGTGTCAGAAGAATAAGGTCTCACAATTTGAGGTATGACAACATAGTTTTAGACATTTAACATTATTAAAATTAGAATCCACCATAATTATGCTCCACGAAACATGTGTTTATCCAAACTACATGTTTTGAATCTAATGATTTTCTATCATAAAAAATTTGTAAGGGGATTCTTTTACAATCACATTTTATTTATATATAACTGAAAAAACCATGAAAATATGATTTGAGGTCGACCAAAATAGAGAAATAATCAGTGGTCAAATTACAACCCCCAAATGCTCCAGTATAAAAGTCCTCAACCCATGACCAAATTGAATAACTAAAACCATGATATTAATATCAAATATAAAATAACAATATCCCATAACATGTTATTACACATAAATCATTCTTGATACCCCATATATGAAACCATGTAATCAATTCACTTTTCGAAATATTGATTGTTCCATAATCAGATTTTGAGTACTCTAAAACTATTAGTCATTGGAAATAATAATGCAGATTGATCAAAGAGTCATAAAATTAAAGAACAAACCAAAAATTTTATTAGTGAATGTTTCTTATTAATATGTATGGGATAAATAATTTTATAAATAAATCATATACATTTAGTTGAAAATAATTATTCACCAAATTAATTTAAATTTTTAAAAGATAATGATAAACAAAAAATCATCATGTGAATAATTTTATATAAATAATTTATTCCTCTTCATCAGGGGATAATAAATTGGTGTTAAATAAACTAAAACATAATTCATACCATCATATTTTGTTGATGGATGTTGTATAATTGTTATATAACTCTATAATTAGTGAGTTTCTAGGAAATTTATTAGGGTGTAATACTCTAGTGAAATTCGATTACTAATCATCATTCCTATCATTATCAGCTAAAATATCTTCAATATTCATCATTGCTCCCTTTGATTATGTAGATAACACTATTTATTATATACTAATAATATTATTAGGAGTATAATTATTTTTGGAAACTTCAATAATATGTAACTAATAAATTAATTATCTAATATTACCAAGACCAATCATAGACCAGATACTTCAAAGACACAATGGTAATGTTGTGCATAGGGAAAACCCACATTTTGTAATTGATGGTGGTCTTAGTTTCATCATCAGATTAACTTTTTGAGTTTCATTCCATTATTTCATAACTATTTTTCATGAATGAAATACTAGATTTAATATTTTTATTATAACAATAAAAAAGAATAATTATTCGTGGAATCTCCCTCTGACCACATGGTAAGATTTGAAATTATTTATTTATATATTTCATAAAATATCATTGAATATATTAACTCATTTGATACACCCCCAATGAAATTACCACTTGTTTATTATGAAATAGGTCATTTTCATAAAAAAATCGAAATCCAGAATGTTTCCATAAACACATATATAAGATTCATAATCATGATGTGGTATCCCGTTTATACCCAAAACATAAAATAAAGGTCACAAATATATAATATTAGGTTCATAGTCTTATTAATATTATACTCTCAATGATGATATAATTTTATATGAAATAAACTATTTCAAAAATCCATTAATGTCAAGATACCAAGAATCGCTCAGCTATGTTGTCTAACAACCATTTCTTCATCCCATCATGGGATGAATAACTAGTAGTGACCCAAACTAATCATTTACGGTAAGGATATAATTGGGTATGTGGAATTGGTATCCCCATATACAACATTCTAGAGAAACTGAAACATTATGCAAGACTCTACCCATATCTAAATATATTTTTTACTAATGTACTACTACTCATGTTTTGGATCGTAATCTTAATTCATGAAATATTTTTCATTTACCACAATATATGAATTCACTCATAATTACAAATCATGAAAATATATGGGTGCTTAAATTATTTTCCCTAGAACATATAGTTAAAAAATAAATAAATAATTATTTTAGAAAAATAAATTATATCATTTATTAGGTTTTTTAATTTTACAATGTTCATAGTGAATTTAAATTAAAATATAAGAACCATGATTAAACAAAACACTATTTTATTCTATAAAAAACAATGGTATGTCTTTATAATCGAGTTATTTTAATTAGAATAAAAAATAATTCAATGTAGTTATATATTCACATTATTACATAATTTATAATTATCTATTTAGTAATTAAATAATATTTTAAATGTTATATCACAAATATTAAAACATATTCTCATTTAAAATAATAGATATTTATTCTATTTTAGTAGAATTATTAATACTCATAGATTAAGAAACTATACATGATTACACTGAGTATATGATGATATAATAAAAGAGATGACTCTAGGGTTTAACTCAAAACCATATATGTATAATAAAAATAATTATTGATTATATTATTGAATATGTGAAAAATATTTATTGTAATAATCATATTAATTTAAGAAGTATTTAACTTATTTACTAGATAAACAATAATATAATATATCCATTTATAAGAATATAAAAAATGATAAAAAAATACAAAATATTTTATATTTATAAATTTTATCTCAATAACCATTTAGGTAGTCTGTTATATTTAAATCCTATAAAATTAAGATAGTTGTTTTTAATTTAGTTTCATAGAATGTATATTTTGAAAATGAAAATTGTGGTATTTAAAAAAATTATAGACATTGAGTATTATGTGATGTTGATTAATATTGTAAGATTAAATTATTATGAAGAAATTAATAATAAATAATTTAAAGAAAAGTTTCTTAAAATCATTAGTTAATAAATCAATATTTTTAACTATTAATCAATTTTGAGAAAAATGATTGATTAGTATTAATAAAAATGATGATTCTATATATATATATATATTTTATTCCAAACATAAAAATTTACAATTGTTGACGGTTGTTTGAATTATTGTTAGTTTGTTTTTCGAAATAATATATTGAGTATCATATGATATACATAATGATTTGTATGAATGGATCCATAATTGTGACTCCTATCAAGAAGAATTGATGGATCTAAATTTATATGATTAAAATTAAATAGTCGATGTTCTAAATTGGTGAGATATTAATAAAATGTAGAAATGTAACAAACCAAATAATGAATTAAATTTCATGACAATTTTAAACAAAATTATCAAATTTATTATTTTAATATATAAATTATTATTTTACAACTACAGAACCCCACTAATCCATTTTAATATATAATCATTATAAATAGAGAATGATAATGTTATATAAAATATTTTAAAAAATTCTAATAGTATTCAATTTTCTTTTTTTGAGATTCTAATTTTCTTATATTCCGTAATCAAAATAAAATTATAAAAAATGTTAATTCTACTTAATTTATGTTGAAATACTATAGTGTGTATTGAAATAAAATGAATATAATGCACATAGTAATATATTATAATTATATCATCATAATTACCGTTGGTATCTTTAAATTCTTTATCATAGCATCTTTTTATAAATTTTCTATTTTGAATCAATCCCCTCCGTATTTTTATTATGAATAAAAAACAAAACTATAATAATTTAAATTAATATTTTTATTTATATATAAATATTTATTGTTCATTCACATAGTTTAGTTAAAAAATAGAAAATTAATTTAACATAATATTTTTTAAAAAATCACATTTATCATTAAAATCATTTTGATATATAGTAATTTTCATCAAATTATAACCACATTTCTTTTTGAAAAATATTTTCAATACTTATTTTGATTATATTTTGAATATTTTATTATTATGTAGATTATTTAAAATCTTATGAGTCATAAATAAAATGAACCATATTTTTAGTGAAAATAAAAATATAATTTACACTATTAAAATAGTATAATTTGATGTAAAAATGAAAAAATATTAATCAAATAATAATTGATCATTAAATATAAATTATTTTATATTTTCTAAAAATTTTTAAATGCTTAGTAAATATTAGCACTTTATTTGTATTTGTTCATTTTTTTGGACATAGCTAATAAATGAAGGAAACATACTTTTATCCCTATTGATGAGTGCTGGTATAATGTAAGATCATTGATATAGTGGATGCATCAATAAAAAACATTAATAAGAAAATAATAATAATGTAAATTAATAATATATAATATTTATTATTTATTTGATGTTGAAAAAAATTTATCTAATGTATCCATATTTTGTTATTAACTTTTAAAATAATTATACATTAATATTGATAATCAAATAGTTATAATTTCATGATTTATTTAGAATGTAATTAGATAGTATTTGGTTTATGATTGGTGATATGATATTGCATATGATTTTTTATTTTATAACAATCATAAAAATATTGATGAAATAAGAAAGACATTGAATTCATTCATAACATATCACTACATAATTCTATTACACCTCAAGAAATTAATAGTAATTAATATGTAAAATTGAATATATAATTTTATTTTATCCATGAATTAAAATTAAGATTCATTGATAATGTGATCATATTGTTCAGCCATAATTCAATTAAATTATCATTTTTTTATTCATAATTTTCTATATAATCATCAATTACTGACACTGCTTTTAACACACTAAAATAGCATTATCGGATGTTTTATCAGTATTAACAATACCACATTGCCCCCCTTCCAATCTGAAATTATTTTTATATTCTATATAAAAATTTATTATATAATTCAACAATTTATAATATTATTATATTGTGAAAAATTATGTATAAATTTTCAAAATTATAATGGACAATAAGTACAATAAACATAACAAAACTTATCCAAGAATAATAAATATAACATTCTACATTTTATCATGTTAAAATATAATAAAATTTATATATTAAAATAGATACAATTATTAAACCAAAATAAAATACCGCTTAATTTTTTTAAAAAATATATTTCAACTATATTACAATTATCTATTATAACATTTTTTTTACATCTTTAATTTTTACTAATCATACTAATTTTTCATCAATTATGGGATCTATTCCTTGAAAAATAATACCATGTATAATAATAATATCTCCTAGGGGAAATAAAAATTTTCATTTAAATTAAGGGATTCAATCATATCCACTAAATAAATAATCATTTGAACTAGAAATTTGTTTATTCAAAATATCGATATATGAATCAATTAAATAATAGAATCTTTATTTATTAATAGATGTAAAACATATATGGTCTATTTTATAAGTATTTTTTCATAAAAATATTGAATATATTGTTAATGTCGATCAATAATGTTGGACTATGTATATTATATAGTAATAAAATCATAGATATTAAGAAAATCACTAAGATATTTTTTCACTATATTAAATTCCATAAAAACTATGTTCTATAGAAATGAGAGTGATAATATTATCATAATGTTCTCAATCACAATAAAATTTATTGAAAATAATTATATAATATAAATTCATATAAATGTTTTAATCTAATATTTATTCATTATTTGGAAGAAAATACTAATATTTAATGTATACCAAACCAGAATATCAAACAATTAATAAAATGTATTGGTCATATAGAGTATGATTTTATATTTTTGACACAGTGGTATTTGTTTAATGATCATATCCCAGCTAATATTTCAATTTTCATGATAACCACTCATCCATTAAATATATGTTTATAAAATAAATTTAATATATTTTTATTGTCTTACCTTTTTATATAAATTTTTCTTATTTAGACTCAGTTATTATTTTTCCATGATATTTCTCATCAATGTATCTATAAATTAATTTAAATATCTGTTTATAAAATTAATTTAATATATTTTTTGTGTCTTACCTTTTTATATAAATTTTTATTTATCCATTTATTTGAATTTAATGTGTTATCAGATACAATTCAATTTTCATTCACTATCATCATTTCATTTTTTATTCCACATTACTTATCCTTAATGATAACTTGAGATCACCCCTATTATATTTCCATTAAATAATTTATAAACCAATAATATTTTAATTATATTTAAAAGATGATATTCATTTGATTTCATTATGTATTGTTTATTATATTACATTTCCCATCATAATATGGGCATCGTGTATGTTATGTGGTCTTATAAACTTACTAAAATGGTTGATTATTATAGATTTTATACCTTTTAATCATGAAAATGAAATAAAATAATGAACCAGAATAGGGATTGTAGGTCCATGGAATTACATCTTTTTCCTTTGACTATAGTAATGAGATACTGCGTCCAACCTAGGGATGAATTATAGGGGATC
Source organism: Viscum album (assembly GCA_963277665.1). Taxonomy (NCBI): domain Eukaryota; kingdom Viridiplantae; phylum Streptophyta; class Magnoliopsida; order Santalales; family Viscaceae; genus Viscum; species Viscum album. The sequence goes on from OY728140.1 coordinate 2,128,508,200, forward strand.
ATAGCTCGATCCACAATGAGGGATAAATGAAACAATCTATGAATAATATTAAATAGTGATCATTCATAATTTGAATAGTATGATATACCACACATTATCCTTATATGGATGGACCAAAAGATGTTAAACTACCAATACTCATCTACATTATAGAGAAAAGAGTCATAAACCAACCATAGAAGAAGTATACCCCATGTATATGGAATACACATGGTCATCATTGGTATCTATAGTATTCTATAGTCTATTAGTCCATTCCTTGTCATCTAACACATTATAGTGTTGTTCGACCCATTCCCATGTACTTTAGCCTTGTATTTATATATAGCTAACAAATGAGTTGTTGGACATGGTCATCTAGTGTAATCATTCCATTGTACAATGTTGTATATTTGTAACATGTTCATGCCCATGTACCAAGTCATCCTCATTCCCATATAGCTACAATTGAACATGAATGTGTACCATTTGATTTACATAGAGTGTTAGAAGAATAAGGTCTCACAATTTGAGGTATCACAACATAATGTTAGACATTTAACATTATTAAAATTAGAATCCACCATAATGATGCTCCACACGACATGTGTTTATCCAAACTACATGTTTTTAATATTATGATTTTATATTATAAAAAATTTGTAAGGATATTCTATTACAATAACTTCTTATTTATATATAACTGAAAAACCATGAAAATATGATTTGAGGTTGACCAAAATAGAGACATAATTGGTGGTCAAATTACAACCCCTAAATGCTCAGGTAGAAAAGTCCTCAACCCATGACCAAATTGAATAACTAAATCATGATATTAATATCAAATATAAATTCACAATATTCCATAACATGTTATTACACATAAATCATTCTCGATACCCCATATATGAAACCATGTAATCAATTCACTTTTAGAAATATTGATTGCTCCATAATCAGATTTTGAGTACTCTAAAACTATTAGTCATTGGAAATAATAATGCAAAATGATCAAAGAGTCATAAAATTAAAGGAAAAACAACAAATTTTATTGGTGTATGTTTCTTATTAATATGTATGGGATAAATAATTTTATAAAGAAATTATATAACTTTAGTTGAAAAAAATTATTCACCAAATTAATTTAATTTTTTAAAAAATAATGATAAACAAGACACCATCATATGAATAATTTTATATAAATAATTCTTTCTTATTCATCAGGGGATAATAAATTGGTGTTAAATAAACTAAAACATAATTCATACCATCATATTTTGTTTATGGATGGTGTATAATTGTTATATAACTCTATAATTAGTGAGTTACGAGGAAATTTATTAGGGTTGAATACTCTAGTGAAATTCGATTACTAATCATCATTCCCATCATCATCAGCTAAAATATCTTCAACATTCATCATTACTCCCTTTGATTATGAAGATAACACTAGTGATTATATACTAATAATATTATTAGGAGTATAATTATTTATGGAAACTGCATAAATATGTAATTAATAAATTAATTATCTAATATTACCAAGACCAATCATAAACCAGATACCTCAAAGACACAATGGTAATGTTGTGCATAGGGAAAACCCACATTTTTTATTTGATGGTGGTCTTAGTTTCATCATCAGATTCACTTTTTGAGTTTCATTCCATTATTTCATAACTTTTTTTCATGAATGAAATACTAGATTTTATATTTTTATTATAACAATAATAAAGAATAATTGTTCATGGAAGCTCCCTCTGACCACATGGTAAGATTTGAAATTATTTATCTATATATTTCATAAAATATCATTGAACATATTAACTCATTTGATACACCCCAAATAAAATTCCCCCTTGTTTATTATGAAATATGTGATTTTCATAAAAAAATCGAAATCCAGAATGTTTCCATCAACACATATATAAGATTCATAATCATGATGTGACATCCCGTTTATACCCAAAACATAAAATAAAGGTCACAAACTTATAATATTAGGTTCATAGTCTTATTAATATTATACTCTCAATGATGATATAATTTGATATGAAATAAACTATTTCAAAATTCAATTAATGTCAAGATACCATGAATCCCTCATCTATGTTTTCTAATAACCATTTCTGGATCCTATCATGGGATGAATAACTAGTAGTGACCCAAACTAATCATTTATGGTAAGGATATAATTGGGTATATGGAATTGGTATCCCCATATAAAACATTCTAGAGAAACTGAATCATTATGCAAGACTCTACCCAAATCTAAATATATTTTTTATTGATGTACTACTGCTCATGTTTGGGATCGTAATCTTAATTCCTGAAATGTTTTTCATTTACCACAATATATGAATTCACTCATAATTAAAAATCATGAAAATCCATGGGTGCTTAAAGTATTTTTCCCTGGAATATATAGTTAAAAAATAATTAATTAATTACTAATGAAAAATAAATTATATCATTTATTAGGTTTTTTTAATTTTACAATGTTCATAGTGAATTTAAATTAAAATATAAGAACCATGATTAAACAAAACACTATTTTATTCTATGAAAAAACGATGGTATCTCTTTATAATCATGTTCTTTTAATTATATTAAAAAAATAATTCAATGTAGTTATATATTAACAGTATTAAATAATTTATAATTATCTATTTAGTAATTAAATAATATTTTAAATGTTATGTCACAAACAATAAAACATATTCTCATTTAAAATAATAGATATTTATTCTATGTCAGTATAATTATTAATACTCATAGATTAAGAAACTTTACATGATTACACTGAGTATATGATGATATTATAAAAGAGATGACTCTAGGGTTTAACTCAAAACCATATATGTATAATAAAAATAATTAATGATAATATTATTTAATATGTGAAAAATATTTATTGTTAATAATCATATTAATTTAAGAAATATTTAACTTATTTCCTAGATAAACAAAAATATAATATATCCATTTATAGGAATATTAAAAATGATAAAAAAATCCAAAATATTTTATATTTATAAATTTTATCTCAATAACCATTTAGGTATTCTGTTATATTTAAATCCTATAAAATTAAGATAGTTGTGTTTAATTTAGTTTCATAGAATGTATATTTTAAAAATGAAAATTGTGGTATTTAAAAAAATTATAGACATTGAGTATTATGTTATGTTGAATAATATTGTAAGATTAAATTATTATGATGAAATTAATAATAAATAATTTGAAGAAAAGTTTCTTAAAATCATTAGTTAATAAATGAATATTTGTAACTATTAATCAATTTTGAGAAAAATGATTGATTAATATTAATAAAAATGATGATGCGATATATATATATATATTTTATTCCAAACATAAAAATATACAATTGTTGATGGTTGTTTCAATTATAGTTTGTTTGTTTTTCGAAATAATATAGTGAGTATCATATGATATGCATAATGATTTGTATGAATGAATCCATAATTGTGACTCACATCAAGAAGAATTGATGGATCTAAGTTTATATGATTAAAATTAAATTGTTGATATTCTAAATTGGCGAGATATTAAAAAAATTTAAAAATGTAACAAAACAAATAATGAATTAAATTTCATGATAATTTTAAACAAAATTTTCAAATTTATTATTTTACTATATACATTATTATTTTACAACTACAGAACCACACTAATCCATTTTAATATATAATCATTCTAAATAGAGAATGATAATGTTATATAAAATATTTTAAAAAATTCTAATAGTATTAAATTTTCTTTTTTGAGATACTAATTTTCTTATATTCCGTAATCAAAATCAAATTAAAAAAAATGTTAATTCACCTTAATTTATGTTGAAATACTATAGTGTGTATTGAAATAAAATGAATATAACGCACATAGTCATATATTATAATTCTATCATCATAATTACCATTGGTAACTTTAAATTCCTTATCATAGCATTTTTTATAAATTTTCTATTTTGAATCAATCCCCTCCGTATTTTTATTATAAATAAAAAAACAAAATTATAATGATTTAAATGAATATTTTTATTTATATATAAATATTTGTTGTTCATTCACAAAGTTTAGTTAAAAAATAGAAAATTAATTTCACATAATATATCAAAAAAATCACATTTATCATTAAAATCATTTTGATATATAGTAATTTTCATCAAATTATAACCACATTTCTTTTTGAAGAATATTTTTAATACTTATTTTGATTATATTTTGAATATTTTATTATTATGAAGATTATTTAAAATCCTATGAATCATAAATAAAATGAAACATATTTTTAGTGAAAATAAAAATATAATTTACACTATTAAAATAGTAGAATTTGATGTAAAAATGAAAAAAATATTAATACAATAATAATTGAACATTAAATATAAATTACTCTATATTTTCTAACAATTTTTAAATGATTAGTAAATATTTAACACTTCATTTGTATTTGTTCATGTTTTTTGGTGTTCTTGTGATGTCAACGAACCCTTCATCTCCATATCTTGTTGGAACTGGTCTTGCGGGATCTGTTTGTGCTGGTTTCTCTTCCCATGGTGGTCTGCGGATGTCGTCTGATGGTGGTGCTGCGTCTACATTTCACTCGTCGATGATTCCTTCCTCTCGGGATCTCGGCGCTGTTGTCAAAACCTCAGCTCTGCAGGAAGAGCGCCTCGCGTCGGCTTCAGCTACTCGTCCCGGATCTGGTGTTGTGGAGAGGAATAGAGAGAACCTTCCTCTTGCCGGATTTGGAGTTCCTATGAAGTCAGCTAACCCTTCGGCTCCAGATCTTGTTGGACCTGGTCTTGAAGGATCTTTTTGTGCTGGATTCTCTTCCCATGGTGGTCCGTGGGTGTCGACTGGGAAGACTGAGCTGCTTTGTGTCTCTTCTACATCTGGAAGTGGAGGTAAGCTGCCTTTGCATTTGCTCAAGGATGTTCATCCTAACAGAATCATCTGAAAGGGCACTTGTGATCCTGTAGAATCCAATCATGTAGCCCTTGCAGAGAGAATTATGATTGGTAAAAACTCTCTGATTGCTCGTAATATTTTTCCTAAGGGTGAGAAACCGTGGATGTTGAATGATTTGAATCATAAAATATCAATGTTATGGGGTTTTTCAAACTGGAAATGTGTTTCTCTTGGTTGTGTATTTTTTCACTGTCTGTTTCCCTCAGAGGAGATGAAACTTCAAGCTTGGAGCATTGGGACCCTACTTCTGAAACCCGGCTGGCTTCACTTGCATGAATGGTCTATGGACTTTAATGTTTCACGCGCAAGAAATGATTTTTACCAGGTTTGGGTTTGTCTTCATGTACTAAATTGGGTTCTATGGCATCTGAAGATATTGCATGATATAGGTCTGGAAATTGGGACTCCAATTCGCCTGGATAAAGAGACTGAGGATGTCCGGTTTGGTCACTTTGCCCAAATATTGGTAGAGATTTATCTCAGTTCCACTCTGATTGATCAGGTTACCCTGTCTACACCCTCTGATAATATTCAAATTGATGTTGAATATGAAAAAGGCCACTTTTCTATAATCAATGTATGGCTATTGGGAACTCATTAGATTCATGTCGGAATAACCTCTTATGTGAAGATTGTGGGATGAAAGGTCACTCAAAAGATCTTTGTCAAAGGAAAAAAACAAAATAAAGGGAAGACTTTATCAAAGGACACTGTTCAAGATGGTGTTTCATTTAAAGAGCCAGCTCCCTCTACAGCTGATGCAGCTGATGGTCTGACTACTGGGAGCTCTGGTTCCCATTTTTCTGAGGGTGATGTTTTTAAAGAGTCGCCTCCAGTTGACGCTGAGGTTTTTGTCGCTCAACCTCTCAAAGATAAAGAAAGGACAGTGGAAATTTCCCCGACAAGGGTCCTTAGTGGACCTTCTTGTGTGAATTTGGATCAAGGACTTCCAACTGATAACTCTGCACCTATGTTGGTTGATGGTTAAAAGGTTGATGGTCGACAGGAACCCCTTTTTACTGAAAAATGGGGGAATTTTTTAGATGAGGAGAGAGAAGTGCCTGAATTTACTACTCCGAACAATGGTGGATCTATCTCCTTCAAAGATATGGTATTAGCTGGAGAGGTAAGGATGACTGATGGTGAAAATTTTACTTCTGCTCCTGTAAAGAGAAGACCTCGCAAAGATTACTCTCAAATCCCTAAGACTATGTCCACTAGATCATCTTCAAGGGCCTCAATAAGAATTGATGACAATTATTGGAAGGATTTCAACCAGAATAAATCTCAATCTGAGTGGGAACCTGCTGGAGGCTCGGATTATGGAAATAACATGTCGTACTATAATTTATAGTCTTGAGATCGAGGGCACTGCTGACTGTGTGACCTCGTTCGCCTCCTTCATGTATCTTCTTTTCTTTATTAAATAAAGGGTCAGAAGCATTTTCTTCTGACTTGAACTTTAAAAAAATAGTTATAATTTCATGATTTATTATAGAATGTAATTAGATAGTATTTGTTTTATGATTGGTGATATGAGATTGCATATCATTTTTTATTTTATAACGATCATAAAAATATTGATGAAATAAGAAAGACATTGAATTCATTCATAACATATCACTACATCATTCTATTACACCTCAAAAAATTAACAGTAATTAATATGTAAAATTGAATATATAATTTTATTTTATCCATGAATTAAAATTAGATTCATTGATAATGCGATCATATTGTTCAGCTATAATTGAATTAAATTATCATTTTTTTCTTCATAATGTTCTATATAATCATCAATGACTGGCACTGCTTTTAACACAATAAAATATCATTATCGGATGTTTTATCCGTATTAATAATACCACATAGCCCCCCTTCCGATTTGAAATGATTTTTCTATTCTATATAAAAATTTATTATATAATTCAATAATTTATAATATTATTATATTGTGAAAAATTATGTATAAATTTTCATAATTATCATGGACAATAAGTACAATAAATATAACAACACTTATCCAATAATAATAAATATAACATTCTACATTTTATCATGTTAAAATATAATAAAATTTATATATTAAAATAGATACAATTATTAAACCAAAATAAAATACTGTTTAATTTTATTTAAAAATATATTTCAACTATATTTCAATTATCTATTATAACATTTTTTATTACATCATTAATTTTTACTAATCATACTAATTTTTCATCAATTATAGGATCTATTCCTGAAAAAATAATACCATGTTTAATAATAATATCTCCTAGGAGAAATAAAAAATTTCATTTAAATTAAGGGATTCAATCATATCCACCAAATAAATAATCATTTGAACTAGAAATTTGATTATTCAAAATATAGATATATAAATCAATTAAATATTAGAATCATAATTTATTAATAGAAGTAAAACATATATGGTCCATACCATAAGTATGTTTTCATAAAAATATAGAATATATTTTTAATGTCGATCAATAATGTTGGAATGTGTATATTATATAGTAATAACATCATAGATATTAAAAAAATCACTACGATATTTTTTCTCTATATTAAATTCCATAAAAACTATGTTCTATAGAAATGAGAGTTATAATATTATCATAATGTTCACAATCACAATAAAATTTATTGGAAATAATTATATAATATAAATTCATATAAATGATTTAATTTCATATTTATTCATTATTTGGAAGAAAATATTAATATTTAATGTATACCAAACCAGAATATCAAACAATTAATAAAATGTATTGGTCATATAGAGTAAGATTTTATATTTTTGACATAGTGGTATTTGTTTAATGATCATATCCCAGATAATATTTCAATTTTCATGATAACCACTCATCCATTTTTATATGATTACATTTCTGAGATATTTTTGTTTGAAATTTCAAGAACAATACCTCTTCTTCCAACTTCAAACCATAATTTCATGAAAATTATTTTAATATAATTGGAATGAATGATGTTACAAAACATTAGTTAATATAACTAGAATAATATCCCATTATAATTGTTTTTAATTGGATACTTATTGATATTCAATATATCATAATCTATATACATTAGCTCAATATTTATGTCGTCGTCTTATTATAATGTGTATGATATTAATTTCATTATCTCTTTATTTCTCATTTTATTTTTCCATATATTTTTACATCACCCATTTTTTATTGGACTTAAAACTCATTAATTTAGAATATATATATATATATATATGTATTTTTTTCCATGTCCCCATGGGACAAACTGATTAATTATTTTATAAATACACGAATATTTGTTAAATAAAATATTATTAAATAGTATATTTTATTTTAATAAAATTTAATAACTAACTTTTATCCATTTTTATTCTCCAACTTCAATTCCTTAATTTGGTTTGATTTCATTATTCTATGGGTTGTAATGAATTTTTATTAACTCCATGTGCAAATTGAGTGTTAATATAGTCACTTAATTTTCTTGTATGTTTTTTCTTTAAAAAAATTCTTGCAAACTCCACTTTGAAGGAGTTTAAATTATAGTAGCATAATTTCATCAACTATGACTTTTCGACTTTTCTTTAGTTATATTACCATTTATCCAAATATTTATTATTATTTTACACTAAAAATGTACATTTACCATAGGGTGGTTCTCCTTATCTTCATACAATGTCTGGTATGATTATAAAATGTTTTCATATAAAACCATATTCCTATCACAATATTATTTCTTATAAAAATAAGAGTTTTATGTCCCCATCAACACTATTTTACATATTCCAATTCACTACATTGTATTTTGGAAATGATGAATTAATTTTGGTTACATTATAAATTTTTATACAATATTTTAAGACCACTCAATGCTTCACTTCACTAAATCATGGATACAACGATAATGTTATGTTAAACAAATGATTTTATTGAAAATTTCTATCCTTTAAAAATAAAATTACATATTATCCATAAAATTATATATTCCATACATGATATAATGAATTTTAAAAACATTGAAAAATATATTATTTCAAAAAAAAAGTATTACAAAACTAATTTGTTAATGTAATAATAAACACAATTCATATAAAAAGAATATTACAAGAGTTAAAAAAGATTTAAACAATTAAAAAATAATTATTCAATCATAATCTATAGTTTTTATAGGTTTCTAATATTCTATCACCCCATGAAGGTTTAAAATTATTTATTTTATATCACTAATTGATTAAATAATTTATTATTATGTGGTTTTAAATGATTAAGAATAAATTTAATATAATTTATAACACTATATGTTTAATTATAAGTGAGTAAAACTAGACTGCATACAAATATTCCTATTAATATAGATATTTATCTCAATAATTTCATGAACCCAAAATATTATATATATTTGAAAATATAATTAAAATATGAAACACATTAAAATTAGATTTATCTGTGTCAACTTTTAATCAATATATCTAACAAAAAACTATCATTATCAACTAATCTGATTTTACTACCCGCGAATTAATTCCACATGTCTAACATGGTTTTCTTTTACTGATAAATTATATAAAACTATAATTATTAAACCACACTAGAAACAAATTTCTCACATTTTATATTTTCTATTATAACCGATCATTGAAAATAAAAATAATGGAATACAGATTATTATGTATACATTGTTATTGAAATTTTGAAATATAAAACTAATATGGAAAATAAATTTCAATAAAAATCTCCAAATAAGTTTATATAATTTAATCTAATGTTTCAAAATATTATTCCCAAATAATTTTTTATGTTTTGAATTATCTTTTATGTATAATACATTATCATCTTCACCAATATTCCCCTTATTGTTAATATCATTCTCCATATACTACATTACATTTTCAAATTTGACCACAAAATTTTTTATATGTGTCTTTTGTACTCAATATTTGTGGAGATCGATTTATTTTTTATATATGATCTATATTTGTATATCTACATATTCACTATGATTCACCACCTTTTTTATTATCCAAATAGATATGGTATATGACACTATATAAAATATTTACTCCACAAAATCAATGTTTTTATATGTAATATATTTTTCAAGTTAAACCAACTAATATATTATTTTAAAATATATAATTCACCAAAACAAATTTATTTCAATAAAAAATATTATTTGTAATATGTCACACAAAACTCCATTAACTCTTTCTAGTTTTTTAGAATATATTGATATCTAATATTTTGAGTTCCTTTTCCATAGCCCACTATTAATTATATTATCATGAGTTGTTTCCCTTTTGGATTACATTGACAAACATTATCAAAAAAATATTTTTTATACTATATCAGGTCAAAATACATCAAATTATATCATATATCCAATAATTATCCAATATAGGGTTTTATTAGAATATATTCCATTTTTTTTATTTTTTATGTTTACTTCTAATCATAGTCAAATTTAAAGGATGTATAATTTAAGGTATTTAAAGATACATGGTTATCTAACATGAATGATTGAAAAACGATATAAATATGTATTCATTAATATAATTTTTTACATGAATCATTAAATTATATTGTCTAAAAAATAATAAAATTTTTATATCTTTTATATCATTAATCATGTAAATCTAATATTCCAATATATTTTCTTATACATATAATAATACAATGTAATATTATTCCCTTATTCTCATATCAAAAATATATCAGAAAAAATACCAATATATGAATTTTATATAGTAAAAATACTTTACATTTTAGGTATAAAATTATCATAGAATGATTTAAAAACAATATTTGGATGATATTCCTTTCAATAAAAAACAATCAATTTCAAGGATATCAATCTCTATGATATAAAATAACATAATGATCTAATATTAATTATTTTTTCAACAATAATTATTTATTAGATGTGAAATATATATTATATGTGAACTATAGAAAAACGAATCAATTGATTAATTTATTTCCACTATTTTTAATGAATCATCAATATCAAATCCCGAATCATGGTAAAATCCTTAGTATAAGAATTATATAATTTTAATCAACAAATTTATTTATTTATTAGGAAAATTAGTGGACATTTATTTATTCCAATTTAAATTTTTTCATATTGTCTCTTAATATTATCAAATACAATAATATTATCAATTTCATAGAAATCCTGATTTATTGTAAAGAATTATATTTAAATTTAATAGTTTATTGAAATGTTATTGGAAATACACTACACAAAAATATATATATCATTGTTTTATTAAAAATTCATGTTTTGATTTTTGGTTTTTTTGGTATCCTTAGATATTGGTTTAATAAACATTTTGTAACCACCACAGTATGTGTCTGTGTGGTATTCAACAAATCAAAATCATCAAATTCAAATTTTGTTTATTTTTCATCAAAATAATACTTATAATATGAATCATATAAATTATTTTAAAAATAATCATCATACTAAAAAAATTTACCTATGATTAAATATGTTGTATATTTCAAAATAATTCTTTAATCTCTTCTATATAGTTACTTACAATTATTTCATCAAAAAAATTGGAATATATATAGGGAATTTTATTAAATAGTAACCATGTAATATCACATCCACAATTATATCAACAATTTATTTTGCTGCTCCTTCTTATTTATTGAAATGATTTTTTATTGAATATAATTTTTTTGATTGATTCAAAATGTAGCACATCAAATGAGGTGTATATTTTTATAATGTATTTTGAAAATATATAATATAGACATTCTTCACCTCTTTTACTGCATCCATAAAATATAGATTTCATGTGAAATCAATATGATAAATGTATTCTTTCTATAGTCACCATAGAATACCTACATTCAACATCACTATTATTTTCATTTCCTAATACAATTTATCTAACAATACTGTATGTAATTACATACAAATAAAATTGATTTATTTAAATTAAAATATGTTTTATTGAACAATAATATGTGTTTACTATGATTATTGAATTGGTGAGAGCCTTTAAATCCTCTTGAATCCATTCATCTCTTCCATCATTGAGATAAACCCTGTGAAAAAAATATACGTTATAATTATTATAAATGAAAAAATATAATAATAGTATCCATTAGAAAACATTTGGGTCATCAAATAATAATATTTTTTTGTGAGGTATGTAATGAATGTTTATTTATAAATAACCCTTTAGATTTTATTATTTTTGAAATATATTTTATTCAATGAATTTATAAAAAGTTTTATCTCATTAATGTTTTTAAAATTATATATCATAAACTAATTTGACAGTGATGTTATTATATATTCGTTGAAAATTAATTTATCTACTATATTACTGTAACAAATTACTTTCATCTTCAACAGTGGGAATATTTTTGTTTACATAGCTATTAATACCATAATGATTCCCTTTATTTCAATAAACAAGAATCAACAAATATAAATCATCAATTATAATTTAAAATTAATTTCTGTTTAATGAAATATAATTCCTATAGTTATTTAATTCGATCATTCTCTTGAAATTATAATAATTTTCATCCATATATTGTCAATTAGTGCGCAATAAATCATCATATATTATACTAATCACATTACTTAAATTTAAATTAAAAACCCATCTACTCAAAACTAGATTATTATATCTAATAATATTTATATGATTATTAATAATTCTTAAATATGATATTATATATTATGGGAACCTATAATTAGAGATCCAAGTGAAATAATTTTGATATTTTACCAAGAAAAAAATCAACCAGATATTTTTACAACATTATTCTGATTTAATAAAAATCAATAAATTATGTTTTCTTAGTTATTTCATAACTACATGTTAAAAACTCAAAAAATCATTTAAATAATATAGGTATTTCGAAAAATAAAATACTAAAAATGGCCTCCCAATTATCTTCTAAGGATTTTTTTTATTTGAAATATTTTTTTAAACAATATCATTATGGATATAATTAATACAATTGAATTAAAATATATTTATGAATTATCGATGTAATTTTCATTTTAGATTTGATATACCTTATTCATTTATAAGGCAGCTACATAAAATTTAGTTATAAGAAGTTTTATGAAACATGTTCAAAAAAATAGTTTGAACATATTTATTGGTAATGGTTTCACTATCCTATTGAAAATTTTGTCGCATTAGAATATATTTTTTTCATTTATAATTATAATTTAATGTAATATATATAATAATAATTTTGACTAATTTATATATTTCCCTGATGAAAACCACAATGTAATAACAATAGTGCAATATGCACTCATGCATGCATTGTATTTTAGAGGAGGACTCCCAGTTGTTGGGGGGTCTATTTTATTAATTTGGTATACTATATCCATAGTATCATGTAAGAAATAAATCACAAAATATACAATATAATTAAATAAAATTCATGATGAAAAATAAATATATAATATATTTCATGTAATAATAGTTCTCCCAACATTGCAAGCTAATCTAGATAAATTAATGTAGCTGATTAATTAATAATGTAAATAGTATGGTCCTCCAAAATATTCCCAGGTCTGTTATCATCTCCAATATCCACAACTCAGCCATCAGTCACCTACCTCGTTCTCTTACTCTTGATTTTTATACAAGATTTCATTAAACACATAATGATCCATATTCATTGTGTGAGTAATAATACATAGTAGGACACCACCAATTTTCCATTATAAAATTATCAAATTTTTAACAATATAAATACATGAAAATATTAAAAATTTAGCCATTAATAAATGTTATAAATTCCCCAATTGATAAATTAATCAACAATTAATATTATAACAATACCTTTATTTTCTAACATTAGCTTCACTATTAATGGATAAATGTGATATGTTGTATATTACCAAGATAATCAAGTGGTATAGTGATGTTGATGCTTGAAAACCTACTTGAGTCTTGAATTCATGTAGTTCAACTTAACATAGACTTTATTTATGGAATACTATTAATAAATAACTATATATCGATAACTATTCCCAAAAATAACTAGTCTTTCATCACGATTCAATCAAATTAATATGCATCATATAACCTAATACATAGCTTCAATTAAACATCATCAACACAACATTCCATGGTATTATTATGTCTATACCTTGTTACCGTGTACCTCATCTTCATTATTTCATGATATGTGTACTTTATAATTAAGAAAACTATTATAACAATGGCCCACATTTTATAGTCATAAATAATAATATTCCCAAATGATATATAACATATGTGAAATGGTATATTATATTTTTAAATAATATCAATATCAGAATAATATAGTAACATATAAATATGTGATCTTCAACAAACATGGGAATCAATATACAAATATTATCATAATATAATTCATGATTAAATGGATACACATGATACACTCACACACACATTAATTCCAAATCATTCATGTTCATCAATGTATGGATCATTAGAATAATTGTTAGGAAGAAATGTGTATTTGGGATCTTTTAATGATTAGAATCATCATACCATAATTTAATCACTAAATAATTTCTTATTTCATCAATGAATTGTCACTCATACAATATCCATGTTTTAGATAGCCCAAATTATTCACTTAGGATATGAGGAAATTATTTTCATGTTTTAATAAAATAATAATAATAACACCACCTGATATAAAAACTTCTATATCCAATATATTTTCAAATTATTATTACATGATTTTTAAAGAGCTATTCATTCTTAGGAAAAATCACAATTTACAAATAATAAAAATTTGATCTCACTATAATAATCATAGTTAAAAAATAGATAATTATTTAGCATCATTGTATGATAAATTCAATTCTATTTTCATTTTAGAATTAAAAAGCCTTATTTTACATAATCACATGAGGAAGAATACTATCAATATTAACAAAAATGATACATCGAAACAATATAACATTAATAAATGTTTCCCTTAAGAATAATGTAGACTAATGTAGTTTATTGTCACGACCCCCTCCCACCAAAGATGCCCCTCCTGAGCTGGCAATGGTGAAAGGAAGATAATGACCCCCGAGTCCCGCCTCCAGTAGGCCCCGGGTTGGCGACTAGCACCAAGGGTATGAGTTTTCACAAATATGGGAGGCATTAACCTTTTTATTATTTTGGATCGGGAAATAGGACAAGTCAACCACCAAAAAGGGAAAAGAACAAGTGTACATAAATAAACCCAAAACAAGCCCACATGCATGTTTAAACAATTTTTATAACAAGGTACAAGTACAAGGAAGCTCAAAAGTACAAGTGAGTACAGTACCAAAAGGAAAACAAGAAAACAGCAACTGCACAACTCCCACTGCCTGACTAGTAGGGTCCCGCACGGCCCTGGTAGTCCTCCTGAAAACCTGAAACAACGTAGGGTGAGCATACAAGTATACTCAGTAGAGAACCTAAATATCTCATGCACAAGTGGGGAGACACCCTAAGGTCCCGTGAGAAAACAGAAGAACCAGAAACTAACAAGGAAAAACTATCCACCCAGCCTCACTGGTCACACTCACCAAGTAACACAAACAAGTTTAGTATATATATAGAACAAAAGTATTGGGTACCCCGCACCATTTCCCACTTAATTAGATGCTGCTCT
Organism: Viscum album; assembly: GCA_963277665.1. Classification (NCBI taxonomy): domain Eukaryota; kingdom Viridiplantae; phylum Streptophyta; class Magnoliopsida; order Santalales; family Viscaceae; genus Viscum; species Viscum album. Next base: position 2,128,523,819 of record OY728140.1, read on the forward strand.
TCCTAACGGCAAACTTCCTGACGCTACCACACTCTTCCCGCCCGCACACACCTGGGCCAAACCACGCATCCTGCCCGCACACACCTGGGCCTCACAACCACGCATCTCGCCCGCACACACCTGGGCCACAACCACTGACCCGTCCGCAGACACCTGGGCCTCATCCCGAAGGTTCTTGGGAACGGTAAGCCTGCCCGAAGAGTCTTGGGCTAAAGGTCGCCTCAAGCCATCACAGCCTCCGAGACCTACCCGAAGAGTCTTGGGTGTAAGGTCACCTCAAGCCATCATATCCTATGGAAGAAGGAGCAGGAAGGAGCTAGTAACTAAGGGGGAACACCCTCTCCCATAAAATGGGAGTGTTCGGCACTAGGTGCTTGACATGGGTGTGGTGTGACAAAACACAAAAGGTACAATTATATATATACATATACCAAACACACAGCCCAACCTATGGCTTCTTAAAAAGAGAAACTGAGCATGTGCCTCGGCAATGCTACCACGAAGCATGCATCAACAACCAAACAATCATCCCCCAACCCCATTTAGGTTTTCATGTTTCATGCAATGGTTTAACAAAATTATTACTACTGGGCAACTAACATCCAGACAAAACCTTTCACAAACATATCCCTGCCATCCACAACCAAGGTTAGGTAAAACGCAATCAACCACATGCCATTTCATTTACAAGAGATTATCACAACCATACAACATTCCATCATTCATTTATTTCAAAGTTCCACACATAAAACCCTTTCCACACACAAAACATTTCCGCATTTGAAAACACCTTTTACTTCAAAACACTTTTCATAATCAAAACACTTTTCATAAATAAAGGCATTTTCCACAAAACAACCAAACCACCAACATGTTCATTATTCCAACTTTGTTCAATCGGGGTGATCACACAAGGTTTTCATTCTCATTTAATCAGCCAGTCTTTACGTGCTTATCCATTTTCCATGTTTTAACAAAACCAACCACAAACAATTCAGATATCAATTGCACACGCAAAGGCCACCAACGACCTTGATTTTCAGTAGGCAAAGGCCTTTCAATCCAAAATCACAATCAGAAGATAAAGAAACTGGAAGGCAATAGAAATAGCACAAAACCCCAAACCCTTCTTTATCCAGTTATTATCTTTATTTAAAGTTCAACTGCATCCCATGGAACAAAAGAAAAATATCCCACCCCGCATGTTGCACCAAAAAGAGAGATGAAGGTAAACCCCTACCTCAAAAGGTCCCGATCACGTCGCTTCCGACGACGTCCTTCGATGTCCTCCGCCTTCGCCAAACCCGACAAATGCCTCCTAGGATGGAAGCTGGAGAAGGAAGGTCGGAAGGAAAGGTGACAAGTCCGGGCTTAGAAGCTTCGTCTCGTCGCTACGATCCTGTGGCCGCTGACGGATCGTAATTTGGAGCTCGGACAAAGAAGTTAGAGGAGGAATACTTCTCGATCGTCCAAGAACATCGTCGTGCGACAAAGAAGCGATCGATATGGAAGATAAAACATGACCTCGTTCTTATATAGGCAACAAATAGGTAAATCCGTATTCAGCGTGCATTAATGAATACACGATGTGACCGTACATACGTTACATGTTTTGACTGGTCAACACACAACACGTCACGCGGTTTCCACGCGTTTTAATAATAATGGTAATTCTATCAATATGTGTTGTTTCGTTGACCCGAGGCATGAGTCATAAAAGTAGCTCATTAATGGTCTTAAAATGACCGTCATAATTTCAGGGTTATGCTGTCGCTGACGGATCGTCAATCCGATACCGTATGAGGGAGATACGTTGGATACAAGATCCCGTAATAATAACAATATTAAATCTATTAATTCATGAGCGTTTTGGGTACCCAATCCAAAAACCCGAAAAAGACATCCAATATTGGACTCATAATTTTCGTCTCGTAGTCAGGGTCGCACTGCCACTGACGGTTCGTGAAACCGAGGTCGCACGAAGAAGTTACGGACAAAAAAGTGTTTTATCAACAAAATTAATAATAACAATATTTTATTATTATTATTAATCAATTATTTATTTATTTTTCATAACTCCAAAAGCAATCACATTTTGGAGTCTTCATGGGCGCTATGATTAAGCACCAATTCCTCCTTTTTCATTTATTTGTCTTTTAATTTTATTTATCTTATTATTATTTTTTTGTTTCTCTCTCCAATCTATTTTTTTTCTTTCATGATTCTCTCCCACCACCAAAAGTGGCGCCTCCCATCATTTTATTAAATATATTAGATTTTATTTCTTATATTTTACAATGATTAAATTAAAACCATTTTATCTAATTAACACCAAATATTTTCACGCCACCATTATCATTTATTATTATAAGAAATTATTATTACAACACGTGTCGTGTTTGAACACATCAAATTTTTTTACAAAGAAATGGACCGGAGAGGTCCGGGCCAGTACAGCAGATACCTCTCAAAACATTCTCGTCCTCGAGAATTAAAACCAACCCATAAAAGGGGGAAAGGTACGAACAACCACCCCTCAAGATACCTCTCAGGCCTCTTGTCATAACAAGAAACAACCGACAACCCTAATTATGTGAGTTAGGAATTCCCTCTCCTATGTCGAGATATTATCCTCTTTAGGCGGCACTGACTCACCTGCACGGGTTTAATCGCATCCGCATTAATGCCTCTCGATTAAGGACTGAGCCTTCCCACTTCCATATATTAGGATTTTCCAACTTACACTTCCCCCCAACACCATACAAAACATCAATAAATTTCCCGAACACATGGCTTGAGGAATTCCTTCTCCCATGTCGAGATATTATCCGCTTTAGGCGGCACTGACTCTCCTGCACGGGTTTAATCGCATCCACATTAATGCGTATTGATTAGGTATTAGGTCCTCCTCCCCCCACATGTTATGACTCTTTACACACATTTAAAGGAAAGAGGGAAACAACTTAGCATTATAAATTCATGAAAAAAAAGTTCCAGGCCCAAATCATGGGCGAGAATGAGTTTCAACAAAGGAGTGTGATGATCTTGAATTTAAACAAAACATAAATGAGAGCATTTAAGTAAAACCGGAAACATCTCTCTTGATCTCTGGCCTTGCTAGGGTTGCCACTTCTATTGCATGAAACTGTCTGTGTCCCACTCCTCTTCCGTTCTGTTGACGTCCATGTGCCATAGTTGTTCGGTAAACAGGGAACGCCTAAGACCAAGTAGTAATGAAAAACTCAAAGTTTTAATTATCATTTTATTTCAATTTCTTTCCCAGAACACCCAAATCAAGTAAAACAAAAACATGATGATGCATGTACCTTCCCTAGGGTCTCTACCCTGCAATCAATATAGTCTCACTTGGTCGTTCGGTAGGCTCAGAGTCCTTGCATCGGATCACGGGGGGCCCTAAAATCCCGTGTCCTAGCCGGTCTTCCCTGGCCTATGTCACGCACCAAGATTAACGAACACTGTTTCCCTACCATCCCATGAAATCCTCACTGTGCTTAACTCCAGACTCCATCCTATCTCTCAACCATCAGCCTCTGATACCATTCTGTCATGACCCCCTCCCACCAAAGATGCCCCTCCTGAGCTGGCAATGGTGAAAGGAAGATAATGACCCCCGAGTCCCGCCTCCAGTAGGCCCCGGGTTGGCGACTAGCACCAAGGGTATGAGTTTTTACAAATATGGGAGGCATTACCCTTTTTATTATTTTGGATCGGGAAATAGGACAAGTCAACCACCAAAAAGGGAAAAGAAAAAGTGTACATAAATAAACCCAAAACAAGCCCACATGCATGTTTAAACAATTTTTATAACAAGGTACAAGTACAAGGAAGCTCAAAAGTACAAGTGAGTACAGTACCAAAAGGAAAAAAAGAAAACAGCAACTGCACAACTCCCACTGCCTGACTAGTAGGGTCCCGCACGGCCCTGGTAGTCCGCCTGAAAACCTGAAACAACGTAGGGTGAGCATACAAGTATACTCAGTAGAGAACCTAAAGCTCTCGTGCAAAAGTGGGGAGACACCCTAAGGTCCCGTGAGAAAACAGAAGAACCAGAAACTAACAAGGAAAAACTATCCACCCAGCATCACTGGTCACACTCACCAAGTAACACAAACAAGTTTAGTATATATATAGAACAAAAGTATTGGGTACCCCACACCATTTCCCACTTAATTAGATGCTTCTCTTCCTAACGGAAAACGTACTGACGCTACCACACTCTTCCCGCCTGCACACACCTGGGCCAAACCACGCATCCCGCCCGCACACACCTGGGCCCCACAACCACGCATCTCGCCCGCACACACCTGGGCCACAACCACTGACCCGCCCGCAGACACCTGGGCCTCATCCCGAAGGTTCTTGGGAACGGTACGCCTGCCCGAAGAGTCTTGGGCTAAAGGTCTCCTCAAGCCATCACAGCCTCCGAGACCTACCCAAAGAGTCTTGGGTGTAAGGTCACCTCAAGCCATCATAGCCTATGGAAGGAGTAGGAAGGAGCTAGTAACTAAGGGGGAACACCCTCTCCCATAAAATGGGAGTGTTCGGCACTAGGTGCTTGACATGGATGTGGTGCGACAAAACACAAAGATACAATTATATATATACATATACCAAACACACAACCCAAACTATGGCTTCTTAAAAAGAGAAACTGAGCATGTGCCTCGACACTGCTACCACGAAGCATGCATCAACAACCAAAAAATCATCCCCCAACCCCATTTAGGTTTTCATGTTTCATGCAATGGTTTAACAAAATTATTACTACTGGGCAACTAACATCCAGACAAAACCTTTCACAAACATATCCCTGCCATCCACAACCAAGGTTAGGTAAAACGCAAGCAACCACATGCCATTTAATTTATAAGAGATTATCAGAACCATACAACATTCCATCATTCATTTATTTCAAAGTTCCACACATAAAACCCTTTCCACACACAAAACATTTCCGCATTTGAAAACACCTTTTACTTCAAAACAATTTTCACAATCAAAACACTTTTCATAAATAAAGGCATTTTCCACAAAACAACCAAACCACCAACATGTTCATTATTCCAACTTTGTTCAATCGGGGTGATCACACAAGGTTTTCATTCTCATTTAATCAGCCAGTCTTTACGTGCTTATCCATTTTCCATGTTTTAACAAAACCAACCACAAACAATTCAGATATCAATTGCGCATGCAAAGGCCACCAACGTCCTTGATTTTCAGTAGGCAAAGGCCTTTCAATCCAAAATCACAATCAGAAGATAAAGAAACTAGAAGGCAATAGAAATAGCACAAAACCCCAAACCCTTCTTTATCCGATTATTATCTTTATTTAAAGTTCAACTGCATCCCATGGAACAAAATAAAAATATCCCACCCCGCATGTTGCACCAAAAAGAGAGACGAAGTTAAACCCCTACCTCAAAAGGTCCCGATCACGTCGCTTCCGACGACGTCCTTCGGTGTCCTCCGCCTTCGCCAAACCCGAAAAATGCCTCCTAGGATGGAAGCTGGAGAAGGAAGGTCGGAATTAAAGGTGACAAGTCCGGGCTTAGAAGCTTCGTCTCGTCGCTACGATCCTGTGGCCGCTGACGGATCGTAATTCGGAGCTCGGACAAAGAAGTTAGAGGAGGAATACTTCTCGATCGTCCAAGAGCGTCGTCGTGCGACAAAGAAGCGATCGATATGGAAGATAAAACATGACCTCGTTCTTATATAGGCAACGAATAGGTAAATCCGTATTCAGCATGCATTAATGAATACACGATGTGACTGTACATACGTTACATGTTTTGACTGGTCAACACACAACACGTCACGCGGTTTCCACGCGTTTTAATAATAATGGTAATTCTATCAATATGTGGTGTTTCGTTGACCCGAGGCATGAGTCATAAAAGTAGCTCATTAATGATCTTAAAATGACCGTCATAATTTCAGGGTTACGCTGTCGCTGACGAATCGTCAATCCGATACCGTATGATGGAGATACGTTGGATACAAGATCCCATAATAATAACAATATTAAATCTATTAATTCATGAGCGTTTCGGGTACCCAATCCGAAAACCCGAAAAAGACATCCAATATTGGACTCATAATATTCGTCTCGTAGTCAGGGTCGCACTGCCACTGATGGTTCGTGAAACCGAGGTCGCACGAAGAAGTTACGGACAAAAAAGTGTTTTATCAACAAAATTAATAATAACAATATTTTATTATTATTATTAATAAATTATTTATTTATTTTTCATAACTCCAAAAGCAATCACGTTTTGGAGTCTTCATGGGAGCTATGATTAAGCACCAATTCCTCCTTTTTCATTTATTTGTCTTTTAATTTTATTTCTCTTATTATTATTTTTTTGTTTCTCTCTCCAATCTATTTTTTTTCTTTCATGATTCTCTCCCACCACCAAAAGTGGCGCCTCCCATCATTTTATTAAATATATTCGATTTTATTTCTTATATTTTATAATGATTAAATTAAAACCATTTTATCTAATTAACACCAAATATTTTCACGCGACCATTATCAATTATTATTATATAAAATTATTATTACAACATGTGTCGTGTTTGACCACATCAAATTTTTTTACAAAGAAATGGACCGGAGAGGTCCGGGCCATTACATTTATCAACCCTATGACTATAATAAGAGGAACCTTGTAAAATTATTAAGAAGTTATAAATAATTAATATTGTAATTTATTGGTTTTAAGGACTCTAAATGATATAAAACATTATTCCAACTATGATTTGGATATTATATAAAATGGAATTATGTATACAGATTCACAATATTAAAACCCAAATATTAAATTTCATTTTAATTTTCTTTTTAGTAATTGATTAATTATTTTATATAAAAAATAAAAAAATAAATATTATTTTAAAATATAGATTGTTCAAGGATATAAATATAATTATATTTGGAATTAAATATGCCTTAAAACATGTTACCAGGTTGTGGTGGGGAAGAAGAAATAAGAAAGCTATTTGAATATAATTTTTACAAAAAAAGGGAATAATAGAAAAAAATATATGGTTTCACGGACCATATCTCAAATGATTCATTTATGGGTTGATGGTAACACTTATTCTTCATTTTGAAAGTGTATTTGACCCCTATATATATATAACCATAAAACATCATAATGATTTAGGTACCCTTGCATAGCCTTTGAAAATGGGTTCTGAACCACACAACACCGGAAGATCCCTTTTAAATCCATTGAATATTAGAACATACCCTTACAGAGGTCATGAGGTAATGTAATGATGAATTTTTAAAAATAAGGTTAAAATTACATGGTTCATGACATGCCTTTAAATTTTATATTATGAAGCTCACTTTCTATTTCAAGTCACATATAAACACTAAAAATAATGAATCCCATAGAAATTCCCTTTACACATACACATTGATTAAAATATTCATTATACACTTTAAAGTTTCATATTTACCCTTACGTGACCCAAATATATATATATATATATATATATATTTACCCATATGAAACATAGAAAAACAACCCAACATAATGGTAGTTGGAACTTACATCGACGTTAACACTATACATTATATAAGGTTAAATTAAGGTTAAAATTTATTTAATTTACATTCAATAGATTTTAAAATACTAATCAGAAGTTATATTTTTTAACTTATTAAAATTTATAATTTTAAAATTATAATCCTTTAAAAACTTCTCATCATCAATATGTATCGCTAGTGGGATTTCTCGAAAACATTATCCTCTAAGATCATACATTAGAGTCTCACACCCATTTATCCTTATATATATACATTATTCCATATGATCAGCAAAATATGTACCATCATTCGATAATTTAATTTGTAACTCGGGTTAATAAAATAATCCATACTCTACTCAAAATTTTTATCATGTCAAAACTAATAATCCTTACAGTGTATAAGATTAAAAATATTAGTTATATATCAATGTGGGATATATACACAGAATACATTAATCATTCCTCGATAGTGAGGATGGTCATCCAATAGGTACAACACTATCCTACCTCATTCGGTGATATGATGGAATCCAAAAATCAATTGGGCCAATTTACCCTTCTTCAACAAATGATGATTCAAAATCATTGTGAAACCCATAATAATGCTTAGTCCCCAATAGAGATATCAAAATGAAATCACCTATAGTATTCTTATGATGGATGATTGATCTAAGATTCAACCCACTACCTCATTCACATCTTCAACATCTCATTAGACTAACGTAGAATAATTTTCCCAATAAAATATTCCTTAACCACCTCGTGTTGTTATAGTAGTGAGTAACATGTCTATCTATAGAGATCCTCTAAATTTTCGATCAATATATACAAATGGTATCATTTTTTAAAATAAATATAACACAATGATAGGTGTTAATTCAATGTTTCACTGATGTTTAAAATTTAAACATGAATTATATCCTCCATTATGTTAATCAATTACTATAAATATCTGTATATCTGAAGATAATACACTTTTTAATAAAAAAATAAAGTCCATATGGATTCAAACAATCAATTTACAATGATTGATATAAAAAATTAATCAAATGAATATATGATTCTTGTTTCAATTCTATTTATTTGTATGATACTATTTATATAAATATTTCCCATCTTATTATGGTTTTTGGTCTCCTGATTTAATAAAAAGTAAGAGATATTAATTATATGAATGAAAATCATCAAGTTAGAATCATCACTTATCATTTTTAGGCTATAATCATAAAAAATATATTGTATTATCATCCAATTACCAGGTTAAAATTGGATATATATAGATAAAATCCTCCAGACACCGTTGCTCTAAATATAACCAATATTTGGTAATCCATCATTAAATAACCCAAATAATGTCACTCTTTATCACTGAACAACATATCTATCATATTATGTCGGTGTATACCTTTGTTAAACTTGGATATACATCCTATATAAGGGTATTGAGGCCCCTAATTAATACTTCTTTGACGAATTATTTAACAACTAACATTTAATTTATAATGATAACATCAACATCACCAAATAATAACATAGGTAATGGGTCACCTCCAAAAATCCATTTCCACATTACAAAAAACTATAGTTCAGTTCAATCCCTTAATTTCTCATAGTCTATGAATTAATATGGTACCACCATTGTATATCATGTTAACTATTATTTATTATCATAATATGTCATCCTTCACTCAAGTAATAATATCATAATTCAATGATCTTCCTTTGAAGGTCGCCAAATAATATATTATTCAACCTATGCCTCATATATAAGAGCATATTCTACTATGTTATAATTTCTTCAAACATATTTAATCTAAAAATAATAATTATAGGTGTTAATAAAAGTGTATATACATTTAATTAATGTCTTGTTTTGTGAATATTTAACTAAGGATATTATGTCAGGTGAATATAAAAGAACCAAACTAAAGATATTGTTCTTCTAAAACACCAGAGTTTGATCTGTTAATGTTATATCAGTGTCAAAACATGGAAATTTATACTAATATATTTTTTATCATACGTGACCCATAATCTTTTTGATGATCTTTCATCGCCTATTATAAACTGACACTAAATTTCAATGAACTATAGTATAAATAATAGAGGATCCCATGCTTGGTAAGCATCAACACTTGATTTAAATTAAACAACTTCTATGTCTTAATAAATGATTCTTTATATTGATTAAACCACAAGAACATAATTTCCTTATATTAACGTTCATTAATATTAATCGATAACTGATATAACGAATATATAAAAAATTTACAATTTTTTAATAACATAAAGCTACTGACATTGAACTTTTTCATGGTCATGTTTAAGATGTCTCTTCCCCCATTTTATAATTGCTCCATGGATATACCAATCTCATAAAAAAATAAACCATGATGATAAACTCTAAAATATAAATGTTTTCCTTAAACAAATTTACTTAAATCTAATTTGATCAATGTATACTCAAGAATATCACACGATGTCTTACATGATGAATTTGTGTCTGCGTGTAGATATTGATGTCAATAATGAACACCATGAATAATGATAATACCTATAGATCAACCATGATTTTTTTACATTACTATTACATGATGTTAATGATAAAAAATAAAAAATAATTAAATGACCTGGATACTAAGTTTTATTATCTCATCAAAACTATGAATATAGAAAACTATTAGAAAATAAAACATAAATGTTTATTTAATTCATTCTTCTCTAGATTTGTATTGTCCCTTGAATTTTTCTTAGTATAAATAATCACCGATAGATAAAAATTGAAAAGGGATGAGATAATAACCTATTAATAAAATAGATAAGTAAATGAAACAATATATCATTGGTTGTGAAAAATATTTTCATCATAAAATAGGTATAGGATCATAATCATGGTATGGACCCTTAGTAGATGTTATAGAATACAAAAATGCATAAAAATGTAACATCACGTCTTCGTGGTTAACTACCACACATAGTTCTGTACAAATATTGAATCATGTCCATGTATATATCAATTTTTTCATGAAATAAATCACTTTACCCAAGGCATTGGAGATATATCTATTTACGAGTGAACCCTTAAAATAATTATATTTATATTAGGATATATAACTACAAGTATATCCATTACAACACAATAATTGCATTATCGTGCATCCCACGTAAAAAAAAATCAATATTGAACAAAAAATAACCAGTGGAAAGAAATGTGTTTCATTTATTAATAATAAATTCATAATCCTTATGTTACTGAAAAAAATAGGGAATAAAATACTTTATATAACAATCATCAACCTCTATTGAAGATGAAACAATCTCGAGAAGTAAAACGATTGTTTTAAAAAAAAATAGTTAGTTCGGAAAGCAGATAGATTGTAGTAAATGCCAATATAAAACATTTATATCCCTGAAATGGTACTATAAAAATGAATAAAAGATATTTAAGGAATATCCATATTGAAAATCGAGTGATAGGGTAAAACCCAATGAATGATAGATGGGTTCAAGAATTCCCCTTAACTTGTGTCTGAATGGTTCATTCACATTAATAACATATATAATCATATTTTACCAATTATTTACAAAACCAAAATATTTTAAAAATTAATTACATTCAATTTATTTATTATGATCATTTATTTTATTTTCGATGATTCAGATAGTTTAGTTTCATCGTTCAAAAGAATTCGTTTTAATGGTTTTCAGGATTGGTTTGCTTGAACACATGAATGGGTGTTAGTGTAAAATGAGGATAAATATAATGAATTTTTATTATATTTTATTAATTATATTAAATAAATTTAAATTTTATTTTAATTTATTTATGTATATTGAATTTGTATGAGTCATTAGATATATTTTAATGATGATCGTGTTTGGATAATTTTTTCTGTTTTTTGATCAAAATGAATATGTTTTATTTCATCTTTTAGTATTATGTGTTTAAGTTAGTTCTAGAATGTAATATTGGATTGAAAATACACCATAAAATATTTTTCAACAATTATAATGTTTTTATTATCATCATTGAAGTCATTAAAGGAAAATGAAATGGCACGACCCCTGATGTTTGTAAATTGAGGCTTCACGGGTGACAATTTGAGTTTTAGAAAAAAAGAGATGAATTTAATGATGGATATTAAAATAACATGAAATAATTATATTATATAAAACATAAAATATTTATCCTGTACTATTGATAATATAATATGAGGATAAGATATGAAAATAAATGAAATTTAAATGAAATTTAAGGAAAAAGTATAAGGATTTTACCTCTTAAATCTCTCCTCAATGAGATACTCCATAAGAAAATGTTTTAGGTATTTTTATGAGTATATGAGATAATGTATGTGGGATAAGGGATCTTAGATTGTTTTTTGAGGAATTTCAACAATGTTCAAATCATGAGAGGAGTGAGGCGAAGAGGGTGTGATGTGTGGCATTTAAAGTGGTGGGGAGGGGTTCTTTTTAATTATTATATTATTTAGATTATTATTTTTGATTGGTAGTATGAGTAGTTTTAGAATTATCTAAAAATATAATAAAATAATGAATTATTATTCTGGATTAGGGTTCTTACATTATACATACATAAACAAGGGCACCAAAATTCATGTGTTTATAATTTATCCAAAATTATTATATTTAATTATTCATTAAAAATTCAGGTATTTCAGGTAAATCCAAATGATAAACACTAAAATGATTTTTACATGCATAATTAAAAAATACAAACCATTTTATGAAAATATTTATAAAAATATGGGTAATTTTATTTCTAATTAAAAACATCATTTACTTGTAAAATACTAATTTTAAAATTATAAATGGGTTTGTAAGTCATTTATAATTACATAAGGAATTATAAAATTATTCCAAAATCATATGACAAAAAACATTATTTTATCAATAAAATTTATAAAAATAAAATTTATTTTAAATTATTAAATTATCCAAAAAAATTATGATTAAATATTTATGACCTATAAAATTTCAAACACCTAATTAATAAATTTTATGAAATTTATTTACTTAGAGTAATAAATAAGTAAAATATTTTTTTATTAATTTGATTACTAAATTTTACCGATACATTCATGGGTGAGGCTTCTATTCATTTGAATGGATTACTATTTATAAGGTTCATATTACTATTTCTATTGTATGGTAACTGTTTCTTTGGCATTAAATCCTTATCATCGAGAAATACTTCCCATTTCATTAATTATTCTTTTATAATGATTTTAAAACTATATAAAATTACTATACGTAGAAATAAATTCCTTTGATGAAATATTGGGTCCTTACATTCTTCACCGTTTGGAAATTTCCCCATCGAAATTTTGTTCTATATAAAAATGTGAGGGTACTTCTCATTCATCAGCACCTCTGATTCCCATGTAACATTATCAAACGTATGGTTCTCAAAAACACTTTGACAGGGGGGTTTATCTTGTTTCATTGAATATTATCTCTCTTATCCGAAAGCCTCATTTAATGGTCCACATATGTGATTTCATCCTCCACGTGTTCCACATTGGAGTGTAGTATATGTGAAGGTTCATGTATAAACATCCTCATGACTGATATGTGGTGCACATAATGAACATTTTCCTTGATCTTTGGATATTTATGCTAATTTCCCATAAATTCTATGTAATCAAGGATATCATAGGGGACAATGTACCTTTGGGTTATCTTCCATTAATATCCAACCCACATGAATATTTTCAATGGTGATATTCAATTGAAGACAATAACTAAAATATTAAGCTCTGATTCCCTTTAACGATTGTCAACATAGCCCTTTTGCTGATTCCAAGAATCTTTGACATTTTTCTAGATGGATTCAACATTATTTTTCATCTCTAACACTCGTTTCTGTCCAGGTAGCATTCTTTTTTAAACATACCCCTAATAGGTAGGAATTCAATAACACATTCCATATAGAGCTTCAGATGGAGCCATCTAAATTCTCAAGTGGAATCTATTGATGTTTGAGAACTCAACCAATGGAAGATATTGATCTTATCCATCATTGAATTCTAAATATTAGGCTCTTTGAATATCATCAAGAATCTAAGTAGTCCATTTATATTGACCACCAGTTTAGGGGTGATGGGAATTTCAGAAATTTAATTTAGTACTTGACACACGTTAATGACTCCTCAATATTTTATATGTTAACATAGGATCATGATCTAGCATAGTCAATATTGGAACTCTACATAGTCTCACAACATCTTTCACATATATTATTTAATCTTTTTAAATTGATATATCTTCTCGAATGGATATAAAATGGGATGCCTTTGTGTGTAGGGCCACCACAACCCATGTCATAGTATTTCCTTTGAATATCTTCGGGATACCCGTCATATTGTCCATAGTGACATTCCCCAATTTCCACATGGGTATTGGAAATGGTTGAATCATCCCTTTATACTTATATTTATCAACATTAACCTTTTGGAATATCATGAAACTGGACATATACTTCACAGTCTCATGCTTCATGTTGTCCCACCAAAAGTGTTCATATTGATCACGCTGCATCTTGGAAATCCTGTGATAGATAAAGAATATTGAGCTACTTTCATTATCAGAATTATTCTTCTTTATCCTAGGTGATTAAGGAATATAAGGCCTTGTTACAAAAATTAATTACCCCATTATCATTGGTAAGAAACTCTTTTAGCATCCCTTATTCTACAAAAATCACCTTCCTTTGTAACTATGGAGTTTTCTTTTGTGCCTCTTTAATATTCATTTGGATTGATGGTTGGGAAATCATTTTAGAAACCTAAGATCTATTAATGACCATTACTATTTCCAAATACACCCTTTGAATATCCATGATGATAGCTTATTTCTCAATCCACAATATGGAAAAATTAGTTAGTTTGTTTCAGCTAAAAGAATCAACTAACATGTTCACTTTGATGGAATGATAGTGAAAAGAATAATCATAGTCACTTATAGGATATTACCATCTATTTTTATTAATTTTGAGATTATTTTATATGAATATATATTTTAATATCCAGTGATTGATATATATATCACACTTCTCATCATAGAGGTAGTAACACCATATTTTCAAGGAAAAATTCACAGCTACAAACTCCAAATCACGTGTCATGTAGTTCTTCTCATTGATATTCAACTACTTTGATGTGTAGGATATCAAATTTTCATTTTGAATGAGTACAAAACCCAATCCCTTATTTATATAATAACTATATATCACAAAATATTATCCACTTTCCTAAAATGTGAGTATGGGTGCAGTGACAATCCTTCTATTTAGCTCCTTGAATATTTCATCTCATTCATCCATTCAAATATACATCCCCACTTCCTTGTTAACATATATTGAAGTATAGACAATCATTAGTAATTTATCCTATAAAATGTATAGTACCCTTCTAATATAGCAAAACTATGGTTTTTTGTAACACATGAGGGTTTGGTCCATTCCTCAATCACCTTTGTCTATAAAGGGTCAATGGAAATTCCATCACTTGTGAACACATGTACTAAGAATGTGACTTTCTACATATAAAATTTACACTTTCTAGATTTGGATTAAATATTATCTTTATTTAATGTCACCCACATAAGCCTTCTAGGTTCTTCATGTTCCTCCTTCCTCTTGAGGAAGATTATAATATCACTGATAACAACTACCTCAATTTTTGAGGTAATGTATAAATAATCATTTCTTTAAATCCATGAATATTAGATGTTAATTAGTAATTCTGAAGGGAATCACTAGAAAATAGTAGTACCTTTATCTTACACGAAATGAAATCTTCTGAATATCATTCTTACTCACCATTAGATGATGATGTCCATAATAAAGATAAAATTTGATGATTACTATGCTCTTATTATCTAATAAAACAATTCACAAATCATTGTAAGATAGTACATTTTCATTGTGTTAATCTTGTTGAGTTTCTTATAATCGATACACATCATCATTGATTTATCTTTCTTCATGAGAAAGGGAACTACATCAGCCCAAGGTGATGCACATGGGTCTATGGACCCTTTTTTTCAAATGCTATTGAACCACTTTCTTTAAGATCTCTAATTAAATAAGAACCATCCTATAGGTACACACAAATATTGGAGTAGATTTGGATATGAATTCCATTGAGAACTCTACCTCATGATCTGAGGGGAGTCTAGGTAACTCTTCTGGAAATACATAACTATAATCCCTCATGGTGAGAATTTCCCGTAGTTTTATAAATTTATTTGACTCATCCTTTTGAGAGATGTATTCTTATTCACATGGAATTAAGACCCAAACCGTCGAACAATTTCAAAATGAGACTCGCGGTATTCCATGAATTTGTAGAGGATCATTGGATGGTTAAGAATAATAAAGGATATTTTTTCCTAATAGTTTATGTGTGGCCAATATAATGAGATTCAAAACATCCCCATTATAGCATAAAATTCTACCATGGCACGTATTATGAGATTTTTTGGAAGAATATTCACACAAAATAATAATAAAAGATTAGGCTAACACGGGGGTTATAATGATTCAACCGAAATGTTTTTTTATATATATGTCTAAATAATTGTTTCATTGACTTTTTTAAATATTTATAGAAAAAATGAATGATATAAAAAATTACGTACAAAGGGAATAAAAGATTCATTACACAATCTTTAGTGAATATGAATTGTTCCTTGTATGACTTGTTTTTTATTTTTTACTTCAGTTGTAGCGTCATCATAATCCTTCTCATGTTATATTGGCTTCAGTGGATGCTAACTCTGATACACTCAAGGACTTGAGGTTTAGTTCACTATATTGAATAATGTCTTTAATCCCTGATGTGTTTCATTGGACTATGGGCAGTGCTCTCCTATCCTCTACCACATTGTCCTACTTCCTAAATTATTTTCAACATTTTTGATATTGGGGTCCTTCTCTCTCACAGTTGATTTATTTCCCCATCCCATTGGGGTAGTTCCCATGATTATAGTTCCAAAGATTTTTACATTTTGTGGAATGACTTTCAATTCCACCTTTCTCATAATATCCTCTCCCTTGAAGCTCCATATTTTTTTCTTACAACCATAACCCGGGAACCATTTTCCAAACACCATCTCCACATTGAGAGAACATCGAACAACAAATTCGTAAACCCCAATTTCATTAATTTATAGATCCTTTAGATGGTGTGGTTTTAAAACAAAAAAAATCTAAAAGCATGGATAAAATTATTTCTAACAAAACCTAAACTATTCCATGAAAGCCTTGTGAAATTTTCATTGTTGACCATGAAAATTACCCTTGTTTTTTTATAATCTCTATTAATTTATTCTCTGTATTAATTCAATGTTTTTGAGGGAAATACTTGTGAATGAACATTATATTAATGTTTTCCTACTCTATCTTTTCAATTTCATCCTTTGGCTTAGTGTTCTTAATAAAATTCCCTCATTGATTTGTATCTCCATCAAGATGATATTTAGTGAGATTTATCTTCTCTATTTCATAATTAGAAAGAAAAAAACTTATTATCATTTTTGTTGACCAAAATTTCCATAACTAGATTATTAGATGATCCTATAAATTTCTATGGTCATATCCATATAAAACACTCGATATCTAGCTTCTCTAACATAGGTGAATGAGGATATTCCTAATTATAAATTTTATTATTCATATCCTGAGAAATTTGTGTACGAATCACCATGAAATTTTGAATTCCATCTCCCTAATAATTGTGGGTGTCATTTGAGAAATCAATTCACTATCCCTTACATGGGTTCTTGGCCTTTATTCTATTGATTCCAATCATTTTCTATAATATCAAAAATTAGAACAAAACAAAATCCAACTATTCATCTAAAATTTATTCCTTTGTAAAATTACATCAAAATAAATTCAATATGGGAACAAAATTTGTATAATTTTTAAAATCAATGCTTCTTGGGTTCTTACATATACTTAGTCTCATACTATAATTTCTCACTAAGGTTATCTATTCTATATTAACAAATTAACTAAACTTTTAAATAATACCAATTAATGAGACCCTTCTTTTTCATACATTACAATTACGTCATCATAATGATAAAAACATTAAATCATTAAATGGCCATGACATAATGTTTTTGAATCCTGGTAAAACTAATACCATACATAAATATTAAAATGTTTAAAATTAAAAATTATTTATTTCTTATTCTCTTGCTTTATATTAGATATTTAATACTCCATAGTATAAGTAATCACCTAATGATATATATTAAAAAGGGGCGATCTAAAATCCATAAAAGATGATATTTAAGAACATGAATAAATATAACATGGGGTGATAATAATATTTTTCCTCATAACAAATTTATATGATCATAATCATGATAGGAATCACTAAAAAATGTATGGTGTGAACAAATTCCTAAAATTGAAACATCTTGTGTTAGTGGTAAACTACAAGGCATATTATTAAAAATAGATCACATCATTTTCATTTTTATTTACCATTTCACTAGATATACATCACATTAACCAATTCATTTCAGATATATATTATTCCAATTTCACCCGTAACATCATAACATTTAAATTTTCCTATAAAATTCCTTGTGCACCAATGACATCAAATCATTTACATTATCATGCATGAAACATTAATCATATATCAATGATGAAAAAAACAAAACAATGGAAAGGAATGGGTACCATTTTGTAAGAATACATTCATATACTTTTTTTCCCAACATAAATAGGGACCACCATACTAGATAAAATAACTATCAACATTGAGTGAAGAAGAAAGAATCTCTAGAAGTAAAAGATGTGTTTTTTTAACAAAGTGTTCCTTTGGAAAGACATTTATTTATAATAAAACAAAATAGAAAACAACTATATCTTATAAAAGGTAATATAATTATTAAGATTTTATATTTAAGGAATATGCATACTGAAAATGAGGTAGAATATGGGAAACTGAAGGAAATAAAGTTATGTTTAAGAATTCAATTTACCTTGTTTCCAAATATTCCTTCACATTAATATCATGTATAATAAAAATATAGTAATAAATAAATAAAAATTGAACCACCTAAACATTAATTTTATTCATTATGGATTTATTAATACCATTAATTTGCTTTTATATTAGTTATAGAGTTTAATTTCATCGTTTGGATGCATACATTTTGTGCTTTTCAGGATTTTTTAGCTTGAATACATGAATGGATGTTCATTTAAAATGACTATAAATATGATTTTTTTTTCATATATTACTAAATACATTGTTCATATAAAAATGATGTTATAAAATATTTGGTTATATTTCTTGAGGATGAATGATTACATACAAGTTAATAATGATCAATTTAGGTAAATTTTGGCTGGTTTTTATCCCAAAGAAATCATTTAATTTTATCATTTTGTATTTTTTGTATAAATTAGTTCAATAACATAAACAAGGATATAAAATAAACATTAAATTCTTTTTCAACCATTATAATGGTATTTTTTACATCCAAGAATGAATATAAGGAAATTTAATGTGCATCGCTGATGATGTCGGTAAATAGACACATCACGGGAAATGATTTAATTTTTTTAATAAGAGGGAGGTGTTTGATGATGGATATTCCATAAATATGATATAATTATTGTATATAAAAAAATTATTTATCATGCCATTTGTAATATAATTTTTTTTGGATAATAGAATAAATTAAATGAAGATGAAATTAAAAGAAAAGAAAAATGAAGAGAATTTTACTTCATAAATCACCTCTCCTTGATATTCTCCAGAGGGAAACAGTATTTGTCATTTAATGATAATAATAGGTCATGGATGTGGGATATGGTATTATGGAGAGTTTTCAGAAGAATTTGGACAATGATCAATGATTGAGAGACGTATGGAGAAGAGGGTGTGAGGTGTGGTATTTTAAATGGAGTGGAGGGGTGTTTTGTCAATATTTTATTCATTAGTATTTTATTTTAGAATAATACAATGAATATATTGACAATTATCAATAAAAATAATAAATTAATGAGTCACAAATCGATATTAAGGTGCTAACATCATCATTATATCAACAATTACTCAAAAATTACGGTATTTATCAATAATAAAAAATGATCTTATTCTACTATTCTTTAAAAATTAATGTATTTAAAAAAAATTAAAAAAATTAAACCTATATTTTTTTGTGAAGTGTATAATTATAAAATAAAATCCATTTTATGATGATAATTTTCTAAATATGTGTAATTTAATTTTTAATAAAAATAGTTAAATCAAAAATACAATTTTTCCAATTATAAATGATTTTATAACTCTTTGAACAATTACAAAAGATCTCAAATAATTATTTTAAAATCATTGGAAATAAAACTATTAATTTATGTATACATTTAATAAAATTAAATTTTCATTTAAATTATTATATTAATCATAAAATTGTAATAAATATGTTTGACTTAGAATAAATCAAACACGTAATAATTTTTAGAACATTTATTTAATAAGACTCTTTTATAATTATACCATTCTTTTGTTCATATGATTCTAAAATTTTACATAAACATTCATTGGTGAGGATACAATTAATTTTTATAGTTTTTTTTCATAAGGTTCATATTACTATCCCTATGGTCATATTACATTTTCATTGCAATTGGATCCTTAACATCTACATATACATCTAATTTCATTAATTCATCATTTTTAAACATTTTATTATAGTATATAAATTATATTATGAGATTTATACTACATAAATTACTAAAATAAGGATTAAATTGATTTTATAAATGTTTGGGTCGTTACAATGTAGGTTTTTAATTTTTTCCATGACATCCATGAACACTAAAAACACATTCTACAAAAAAATATTCATCACAAGATTCTCATATTTGATATAACATCACTAATACACCATATTTGAAATATCATACTATATAAATTATTTCTGGTGATAGCATAATCAATTATCAAACATGGGGAAACACACACTCTCTCTCACTAATCATAATTATCAATGTTTTTTTTGAAAAGTTAACACACTCCACAATATCACCATTGTCATAATTTATTAATTGATATAGATTTAAAAACTATCATTTTATTTATTGGAGAACATGATAGGTACAACCCATGGTGATGTAATCATATTTCTAAAACCCTAAAACTACATGTCCTCGAGCATCATGTTTAGACCCGTCATCATAGAAGGCACTCTATGATAAAAATTATCTAAACAATCTAAATATATATATATATATCCATATCAATCTCCAATATTAACATATAGAAATATAATAGAATCTAAAACATAATATGTGATTCATGTCCATCAATGACTAAAGTAGATATTAAAATAATAAGAATAACTCGTTTAAATAAATATTATAGATAACATATAAGTTATCTATACCAAATAATTAATTTTAGATTTTACCCATAATTATTTGTTGGAGTATGAAGAACAATATATAATCTGCCTAAATATGCTTCTCATACCTATGCTTTAGACTCATGAGAATTCCATGACATCATCATCTGATCTTTCTACTAAGAACCCCAACCACATCCCTTGTTCATATGTCAAATATTTTTAACATGCTAATAAAACATCATTTAGTTGGATTCATATAGCTTAAGATTATCTATTTTTTCAAACTGAAAATTTTTCCGTTGAGGTGATAAGAAAAACATATAACAATAACCAATGTATATAAAGTTTATGTAATGATTTCATCTTTTATAGTGAAAAATTATTATCATACATCAATAATGAATATTTTTTATAAATATTAAATACATTAAAAAAATAGGCACCTAGGTACCATAATATTTTATTTCCTCTGTAATAATGTTAAATAATATTCTCAATTTCTAAAAGTTCATTGATATCTCTAAAAAAATATCATCCTTTTAGGTACAATTAAATGTTATACACTATTATATACCATTATTCATCACTTAGGGGAAATGAAACATAATATACAATGAAATAAGATTCCTATGAATGGTAGACAAGAGATCTATGTAATCCTAACATGAAAATATGGGTTTTAGAACATGATTATGATATTTAAAAATCATACCATACAAATTAAAGATAATATTTTTGAGCGATGGAATAATTATTGGTTGTTTATATGACCAGAATCAAAGTGAAATTGATGATCAATAGACATGATATATTAACATTTCTATAGGAGATGTAATTTTGGATTACTTTTCATATTGTAGCATTTTGAAAATTTATATATAGATGTAGATATAATCATTTTGTTAGAAACATGAAACTAAAACCATCAATAGATGTATTGACATGCAACCTAGTCCATGAATGACATAATGAAAATTGATTGTAGGTCCAACAGTAATATTTTAAACATGTAACCATGTTAACAAATAATATTTTCAACATTAAAAAATAGATCCCACAAAATATTGTTAATGTATAACTAGGTTAAACAAAAACCTTATTTGCATGAATGATTGGTCAACTAATAACATCATAACAGTCAATGTTCAATCCTAGATCCAATATAGGGGAAATGTTCTCTTATTGAATATGGTTCACTCTCTACTAGAATATGGCAGATCTCTGGAGACATAAACCATTACCCAATGATTTGGGGGGGATATATCATTCCCACCCATATTTTTTTATATTATAACAATAGTCCTTTATTATAAAACTAACTCCATCTATATCTATAAGGTCACCACTTTCGAAAGATGAAGATAATAAATTTGGGATCCAAAGTATCGTAGAACAATTTCTATATCATAACCCATTTAATGAAGTGATTTTAATAAACATTATGTTATATAATAAACTATAATGTAGAGACAGTTTTATTAAACATTTTAATATTTCATCATAGTATAAATAGTGAAAAGAATTGGGTTTGAGAATCATCTTCTCATGGTTTATCCCATGGATGAGAAATAAGTTTCATAAATATCATATCACTAAAAAAATAAAATATTAGGGAAAGAATAAAAATGGAATCAATGGATACTATACCAAGTAAATCATAATAAACCTAAAAAACATTCGATTTAGATGGAAAATAACTATGAAATACTACATGGGACATTTCTTGAGAATAATATCATTTATTGGAAAATATTTTTTCAATCATAAAACATTATTATATTTACATTCATTAAAAATAGAATATAAATATTATCAAAGATACTTTTAAAATTAATTTAAAACATTTCATGAGGATACTACCATATCCCATTTGAATTGTTTTTTAAAAACATAAATCATGTTCAAAATCATTTTCATTAGAAATGATTTATTTTAAAGACAAAAAAATTATTAAATATTAGGGAATAAATTTTATTCGAAGATAAATTTTAAAAAATTTATGGGAAGCATTAAATTTCTGATTTACTTTGATATAATTAAATTTACATCATGTCATGCATTTTAAAATGATGATTCATATTATATTTTTGACAAAAAAAACACATGATTTTTTTTTAAAATTTCCTAAATAATCTAATTACACTGTTCTATGAAAATTAATACATGGGTATAATTTTATTTAATAAAACAATTTTAAAAATTTCTAAATAGTTTTAATTTTTTAAGAAATAATTATTTTTAAATAAAATATGTTTTCAACTGAATGGTAGATTTTCTTTGTCATTTTATTTCATGGGTACATAAAATGTTGTAAATAAAGGGTATTCATGTATTCTAATCACATACCAAATAATAAGAAATTTTCAGAATTTATTTACATAAGGATTATAAGTTTTTTTCCTTGGAAACCTAGTTGTAAAAAATATAAATACATGAAGAGTTTATAATATTATATCATTAAAACATTATTAACATCGAATTTTAATACCCACAAATGAGAAACATAAAATGAAACGAAAATTATTATGGGGATTATTTAGTTGAATATGTTAAATTTTTAATAGGATATATATAATCCTCATGAAAAAATATTCATGTATAACCTAACATAGGTCTCATGGATGGAAAATTGAAGGAAATATAACATACCACTATGTTAACATTGAATCATAAATCCAATGGAAGAGTAATATCAAATGGATATATAAATCAGCACATATTAATTTATAATTATAAAAAAATCACGTTCATTTTAAAAACTATGTAAATGAAAATTATGGTGAATATGGAATTTGTGTCACATAAAATGAATATATATATATTTATTTATATAGTAATCCCTCCCCATAATTCTAGAATTCTCTATTAATCTTTCCAACTTCATGTAGAAAATCTATAAGTTTAGTTAACAGAAATTAAAGATCAATAATAATATCTATCATACAATATATTATTTTTTATGACTTATTTTTACCTTTTTATTAACCTAGTCATTGTTAATGATATTTTTCTAGTAATAATCTCGTTGTTTTTAATATAATATTTTATTTGTTATTTTTTGGACCTCTTACTATGACCATGGTTATATAATATTCATACTGATAACCATGATATAAATATCATGTCCATTCATAATATATTTATTTATAACAATCTATAAAATTTATTGATTAGAAATGGAATACATTATTCATGGAGATGATATGCCTTACATACCATTAATCTCTATTGTTCATTTATTTGGTGGGTTGATAGAAAGAATATTAATTTATATATATTATAATTATACAATAAATGTTATGTAACATATATCACACATTTTTCTAAAGTGAATCATTAATTCATTTCATGTGTATTGTCAATGAATCACATTACTTCTCAAGAAAGTAGTTATCCATACACATGAACAACATTACCGTATTCATACATTGTGGAAACCCGGAAGGTATATGTGGAATAAATACAATAGAATTATAACTACACCATAAATAACATTTATATAATATATAATCAATAATTATTAACTTCCATGATATGATGTATTGGAAAAAATTAATGACCATAGTTCACGAAGTGGTTGTCCTCCATTCAAATGAATGATGATCTCATAACCCAATTTACAGTAGTAGAGATAATGATAGATCTTTACATCATCATTAAAAAAATATGATTACATAGAATATAATGATGTTATTATATTATCATGTTTAAATTATTAATTTTATGGGTGTAGGATAGAGTAAAAAACTAGTCGTTGAATGCCACATCTTCTACATATATCCTCCATAGGATTTTTCTAAAATACATCCAAGGATGAATTTAATTATATGATTGGTATTATAGGATTATGGTAAAGATATTAAGATTATATTTGGGTAGTATTTTTATCATCCAGTTTTTTTAAAATATTGATGATAGAGTAGTGTGTTGCAATTTATATATCGGTAATAGGACAAACATGGTATTTTTTAAAAGAAATAAGTTCTCTTACATTTGCATATGAAAAAAAGGTCCAGAATGGACCATTACCAAAGTTAATAAGTATAATGGTAGAAATATGGCTATAAAAATAGTTTTTACTAAATTTTATGATTTACTTTTACCCATGTCTGTTTATATTAATCCCAAGTAAACTCATTTTTACCATAACCATTGTAATTAATATTTATTGAATTCACTATTCATTTGGATCAAAAAATAAGTTGGACTTATTATAAAATATATATTTTTTATGAATCTTAATATGTAATTAACTTTTCAAAAAATCATTAATATAAGAGGTAAAGGATAATTAAAAATTAATCCTGCTGAAAAAAATGAGAAATCAGTTATCAAAAACAAAGTTAATAAAAAATTTCATTATCTTGTTTGAAATTGTCATTATTAAATTAATTCTGATGAGCTAAATTGGATTAGTCCGTATATTGTTGATATAATTATACATTAAGACCAATTTGAAATATAATTTTACTCTATAAATAAATTATATGAAAATGATGATTTTGATAACAATTCAGTATTTTCACCATTCATCATGAAAGGAAATATTTCATATAAATCTTGACAATTCAACATAAAATGAATTTGTCACGACCCATCCTCGGGGCCCGTGCCGTGACTACCCCAAGCCCGCCTTCCATAGGTCAGGGACCGGTAAATAGCACCAAGGTGTAAATACCGGTAAAAAGGGAAGGCATTGCCTTTGTAAAGTAAACAAACACCACAGATAAAGCAAGCAGTAGAAGTAAACACTAAGTAAAAACTGAGTACAACAGTAAGTGAGGAAAAGTATGTGGGCAAGTATACGGACCCAAACTAAAAGTAAAGTACAACTGGAAGAGAAAACACCAACTGAAAAGTAAAGCTGCAACGTCGAGCTATCCACTGGAAATCCCACCTGAAGGGTGGGTACAGATAGCCTCCACTGCTCCTCGGGTCTTGCCAACTGCTCCGAGTACATCCCGACCAGTGTTCCACCTCCAGATACCGTCCTGCTCCGCAAGACTCAGCCACGATCAGCGCTGTCCGTCGTTTGCAACCAACACAACGTAGTGCGGGCATAGCTCGTGCAGGGGTGAGTATAAGCTACTCAGTAGGGACCCAGAGACCCCCGAGGGTCTCCCAGAATCCACAAGGGATAATCCACAAAGTAAAGATACAATCACGAAGTAACATCCGACACTGCTTAGGTATATGCCCATACATATACCTAAGTCATCAATTCCAGTACACTCCAACCTCCGAGCCCAAGCACAACCCAGTCCACACAGGAAAGAAAAATGTATATCCACACAGGATAGCACAACAAAATCCACATAGGAAAGCAAAACATAAATCCACACAGGATAGCACAACACAATCCACATAGGAAAGCAAAATGTAAATCCATACAGGATAACACAACACAATCCACATAGGAATGAAAAACAGGATTCAGATCACACAGGAATACTTCTTTGTATGACGATAAAGATGATCAGATGTAGCCACTGATTCATCTAAGCCGTCAGACCCACAATGGATTGGTGGGTACTAACCCCCACAATGACCCACATAGGATCGATCATGAAGTGAAACCATAGCTATTGGGAAACTCCTTCTCCATCAAGTACAGTTGGTATGCCGCTACAACCAAGCGCTTCCCTCTAACCATGGACTATTGTAATACTCCACCTATCGAGTACTGTGGGCCTGCTGCTACAACCAAATGCTTCCCACCATGGGTCTGCCGCTACAACAAAGCGCTCCCCCTCATAGCCTCTAGAGGTACCTCTTCTGTTGAGTACCACAAGTCTGCTGCTACAACCAAGCGCTCCTCTGCCGTGGGTCTGCTGCTACAACCAAGCGCTCCCTCGTGATGCTACAACCAAGCACTCCTACATCGTAGGTCTTCCGTTACAACCAAGCTCTCCTCCGTCGTGGGTCTGCTGCTACAACCAAGAGCTTTCCACTGGGCTATCCGTAACACACCGAGTCGTTCGACCAGCAGTCGTCAAGTCTCAACCGGCTCTCGGGTTTCCGCACACAACATGCTCATTCTGGGAGGGTCCACTCCATGATCCAAGAGTTCGATGCATCAATTGACATGTAGTCCGGAGTTGATGTTTCACAAAAAGTACCGTAGTGGTCACTACCGAACCCACAGAGGATTCCCGTACTGTCTTCATTGTCGTCGCAGACGCATCCAGCTCTAGGGTTCCCGCACACAGCAAGCTCGCTCGGGAGGGTCCGCTCCACGAGCCAAGGGGATGATACATCAACTGACACATAGTCCAGAGTTGATGTATCCAAAAGTTCCGTATCGTCAACAGGAACTCAACGTCGCAGACGGCGCGTCAAACAGACGTTCGGTCTGAGAGTTATTGGCTTTTTCATTCCAGGGGCCCGGTTGGTTTTTAAGGAAAAAGCAACCTGACTGTACTCCACCTGCGTCCAAACCTCAGGCAGAGTAATCCAAAAGATCTGTCTCACTTAGATGAATTCAACAATGTTGACGGTACGTCAATCGGACGTCCGAAGCTCAAGATATGAGCGTTTCTGCTCCGAGGGCCCGGTTGGTTTCGTGTACGAACCAACCCGGCCGAACCCAAAGTATTCCGAAACCTTGAGTGTGATATACCGAAACGACCGTCTCGATCCAAGGATCGCATATCTGCTGAAGGCACGTCTTTCAGAGTCCATTAGCTCAAGTTATGAGCAAAAGACCAAAAAGGTCCGAAAACGGGGGGTCTGGGCCCGAACCGACCCAGCCCCACCCCCCCTCGGTCGGCCCGAACCGGGTCGACCCGACCCAGGTCCGGGCCTGACCAGGCCGGTGCGGCCAGGCCTGGCCCGGTCTGGGCGCATCCCGGCTGGCCAGTCTGGCGGCCCGACGTTGGCCGAGCGGCCGCACCAAAGGGAGCCGCGACCCCCGCGCGGGGGCCACTCCATGTCACCGGACGCGGCTTATGCCGCGTTCCTTCCTCCGCGGTCCCGCGTGGCCGTGGGACCGGCCAGCGCCGCCGCGGTTTCAGCCGCGGCGGGTCTTCCCGGCGGTGCGCCGGGCGCCGCCGCTTCCTGGCGGCCGGCCGCCGCCTTCGCCGTCGTGCCGGCGTGGCGCGCCGGCGGGAACTTCCACGGACCACCAGACGCGCTCCGGTGGTCCGATTCGTGCGCGGTCTTCACCAGTGCTCATCCCGGGACTCGAACTTCACTACAAAGCCTTCAAAATTAACTTGCGGCCCCGTTTGTCACCGCCCGCCAATCCGTGCATCAACAAAAAACTGCGGAGGGTTATCGGGCCGTGTTTGTTTGGCCCGCACCCTCCGCGTTAGGTGATAACAATCAGGAATAAAAAAATATTCAACACATGAAGAACAAACAAGGCACAATTTTAATAAAATTAAAATTGAACTTTGATTCGGGTTCTTTGTTTTATAAGAAACAACCATGGGAATAAATGTTGTTCTCAAATAAAACCCCTACCTCGTCGTAGCTGTCGTCAGACGAGAGTTCTTCGCGGAATCGACCGTCACGGAAGAAGAGGATCGTCGCGTCGCGAAAGGGCGTCGCATTGTAACACCCCAAGCTTCCTCGGTATGTTTCCTTTCGAATAATGCAATGACGTGCATTGTACGCAACTTCGAGATTTTAACACACCACAACCAATCAAACTAGCCGTTATGAATAGTAATACCTACCTTTTGAAATTATATATATTTTATATTTCAAAATGGACTTCATTTTTGGATTCGGAATATCGAATTTAGCCTAAGGTGAAATTTTGGTACTTTTCGGATAACTTTCATATTTTGATGAATAGTGAAAATTACTAAATTTTAATTAAAAACAACTTTTTTAATCAAAATAATTAATAGTGATAAATTGTGAATTTGAGTGGTTTTAAAGTATATTTAGAATATATTTTTACCATTTAATATAATGTTGGTCATTGGACATAATTTTACAATTAAACCGAACATAAACAAGTGTCAATCTTTTGATAGTTATTATCTCTTAAAAACACGCTTTTTGTTTTGACAGCGGGAATTAATTTTAAATTAATTTCTGCCACTTCTGTGTTTTGAATTTAGAAAAATGGATTCCATATTTGGAATCAGGATGTCCAAATTGTGTAAATAGGTAACTTTTATTTTTAGACATTTTGAATAATTACTGCGGTAAATATTTTATTTACCATGGTTAAGGGTAAATCCGGTAAATAAGGGTTAAAAAATAATATTATAATAATAATAAATTACCCTAAAATGTGTCTTAACCCTATTGGTTGATACATGGTCGACCATGGGCATCTTTGGGTCAATTTTGGGACCCTATGGATCCACTTGTAAGTGATAATGACACTTTATATTAATTAAGTTAAAATGAATACAAAAATGACACAAGCATATATCTTTTAGCAAAACAATTGTTACATAGGGTTATATATGCTGGATTTTAGATTATAAATATTCATTAGAAAGATAAAAAAATTTACTACATAATTATATTTTATTTATAATTTTTTGACATTAAATAATTTATTTTATTTATGACACAATGATGATGCAGTAATTACTAAAATAGTAAAAAATTAACATAATTGATATTATAAATACCCAAATAATTATAATATGAAACTTTTAATGAATTAAACAAATTTTCTAGGATAATATGATATATTAGTATTGATTTATTTTACTTTGTTCGAAGTAATCAATCTGTTATGAGTTTCACAAAAATCAACTAGTGAATAGTGTCAAAATTGAAATAAAAGAGTTCTTAAAACAAATATTATATTATTAATTGATATTAAATTCCTAAAAATCTAAGGTTCGGCCAAGAGACTTATATTATGATAGGTTAATCATTAATGGACCACTTGGGGGTCTTTTGGATGTATATAGTAAGTTTATTAACCATATTATATAAAAATACAAAGAGACATTGTAAAAGTGAAACTAATTAACTTAGAGTTAATACTTAAATATAAGGTTAATATAAGTACCCAAACCTGTCTAAATTCTATTGGATGAGTTGTTTTCGACCTATCCCCACCTCAACCTTTGAATAGTCAACTTTGGAGCCATTGGAAACTGAATATGAATTTATTATAAATTAATATTTCTAGCTTTTCCAAAGGTGCCCCTCACCCCTCTTATAAAAGGGCACTCCTCCTTCTCATTTCCTCACACCTCTCAAGCCACTTGGCTCGTCCAAACTCTGCCCAACTAAGCTCCCCACATCAGTATCCTCCTCCTTGAAGCTTCCCCTTAGGCAGAAAGCATTTCAACAAGTCCTTTGGTTCCAACCAAAGTGAGTTACCTAAATTAAAGGTAACGATTTCTCTTAAATTATTTTCATTTATTTTGCTTCTTCAACCCCCAAACTCTTTTTATTTCCCTTCTTTTGTAACAACACCAGTATCCTCAATATACTAGGATGTTGTTATAAGAAGTATTCAAACTACACATACAGACAACTCCATCTAATGGATGATGAACATAATGTTTCTGTGGATGGCAAACTAATGCCTCACGAAACGATGATTGTTCAAAAACATCTTACCGCCTCTCATGGTGGCCATTATGATGGAACTGTAATTAAATATGATATTAATGATATATATTTTATATATAAGCTTCTGTAATTCCATTTTATTTCATACCATTATTCGTTTCATGTCGTATATACATACGATAATTTCATTTGAGGAAGTGCGGACTACCGCCCCCTTAAAATGATATGACTCGTTCATACCACACATGGAAAGTATAAAGGATGGTGTTAATGAACTTAAGTAACATATATAAAATATTATATTATACTGGAATAGTAATATACCTATGTATCATTTGGATTCGATTCTTTTAAAATAAAAAATTAAATGGAAGTAGCGTTCGTGCGTACGTACGGACTACCGTCTCCACGAACGCGATGAGATTCATTATCCATCATATCCATTCAAGTATAATTATCATTTAATGATTTAAAAATGATGTTTAAGTACTTGATATCATTCTGGATATGAATAAGATACAACAAACATGACTTATGTAACAAAACATATAAAAGAAAATGAGTAAGTTAACACCCGAAACGGCGTTAATACTAAGATATTATTAACAAATCAATGTTAAAAGATCATATATGATATCATATTAAAGTAAATGATTCTTGTATTATTCAATAACAATTATTTCACCATTATACAGGAGTTAAACCTACCATCGACCAAGGAAAAAGTACAAGGTAAGGGATTTTCTTATCTCACTTTTAATTCCGTGAGAATTCCATTGATCACCACTTAATTATTGCATGTGGTGTATGTGTACTGCCCATGATTGTATTCATTGTGTTATATACTTTTATTTATGGGTATTTACATCATCATGGTATGATAATTCTTTCATGGGTGTATGTTTCTTAAGTTACCTAATCAATAAGGTAATTTGAGATTTCAATTTCCACTCATTTGGCTTTACGCATATTTCATTGATTATATTACCCCAAGATTATGTGTGGAATCACTATTCATTTGATTATGTCATAATTTCCACTCCCATTCCTGTGGATATAAGTTTGATACACATAATCACTCCATTGATAATTCTCAAGTCATTGATATGAATTTGATAAGAGTAATTTTAACTCATTCTCCATTTATTGAGTTAAACATCCAATTCGTTGGTATTGTTTTTACAAGAATATGTGTGAATATACTTTGTTTGATTTACACTGAATTTCCAATCATATTTAGTGTATTTATATTTTTCACACATAATTATGTCGTTGATTTATCCTTAACCAAAGGATACAACCTTTATGAGAGATTTCATCTCAATTTACATTCCATTGAGACTTCTTTGATGATATACACCAAATCACTTTTATGTGGTGTATATAATGTACTTTGACATAGTATATCATGAATTCCTTTATTCTCATGATATTACAATGTTTTTATTACCTCAATTATTTGTATTCAAGTGTCTCTCTTTTGGTTAGAAACTCTAACCAAAATACCATTTTAAAATGTTGTAAAGAATTATTCTTCTAAATCATGCTCATTAATGTCCATATTTTAAAAATGGTTTAAAGGATTTATTTATATGGACATTAAAGTTTTAAAATTAAAAATCCTTTTAAAAAGTTTCAAAGTGGTATGGGACACTTTGATTCAAAAATCTATTTTTAAATGGCTTCTTGACAAATAGTGTGACTTTTAAATGTTTTCATGAAAAGGGGGATATTTCTCTCAAATAGTTTTGATGATTATTTTCATCTATGTCAACATCCTTCATTATTCATGATTGAGGTTAATGTGATACAATACAATCTTCCATATTGTATCAAATGAGTTACATTTGACTGTGGATGTTCTATATTTATACCATTCATGGTTTGTGGTTAAAGTATTGACATTTCGTATGCTAGTTTTAATACGAATGTTTATTTTATGCTTAAACCTATTCATATGAGGAATGAATTGGACTTAATAAGTGACGGGTGGAGCCCGCTATAGCTCCTCGATGCATCGGTAGGTCTCATGAGACAAACTAGTGTCTTGGCACAAGGCCTTGGCAAAATCTTATTTGTAGTCTTGGCACGAGGCCTTGGCTATGTGGTTATGATAGTCTGGCATTATGCATTCCATCATTATGAAAGTGGTTATTGATATTGCATGTGATCATTCGACTAGTAGAATATCCATGTGAGTAAGTAAATGGCATTATTTCATTTTACCTTCTCCATTTTATGCTGAAGTTTAAATTTAAAAGGCTTTTGTTTTAGTTATAAATTGCCTTAAGTGTTTATGCTTATTTATGAAAGCTTCTGCTATAATGTTATCCTTACTGATCATCCGAGCTCACCCCTTTTAATGTTTTATTTTTCCCAGGATTATGAAGAAGTAATTTATGAATGACCTGCAGGGATAGTATGAGGGGATATGAAGACAAGATGTTTTTTTTATGATGTAATGTAAAAATTTATGGATGTATCTAGTTATTCCAAGGCTACTAAACTAATCGGTCTTTCGAGACTTGATCTTTCTCATGATCACGCCAATGTTATGTAATAATGCACCGACTCTAGGTAATTAGGGTCGGGGCGTTACAGTTGGTATCAGAGGAAGTTTAGTACAAACCTTGGTAGCTAGATTTAGATAAACTCTGATTAGAGCACGTAGACCTAAGATGAACTTTGAGGATTAGTATAAAAGAACTTCCTAGAATTTTGGTATTGTAGAGATTTTGTGAGTTTTCCGAGCAATACATCCCTGTCTGGATACGAGCAGGTAGAGGCAGCTCTGGCACAGATGTACCTAGGGGTAAAACCCGAAAACACCGCTTTGAGCTAGACTCGAACGGGAACTGGTGCACGACAACGGGCCTTGCTGCACTCTTGGTTACGACACTCCCGGGGGATATGCTTAGGATAATTTACATTTTCTTTACAAACCAATTTAAGTAATATATACATAAGATGAGAGTAAATGACCTTGGTTAATCCTAATATGTTTCAAATTGAGAATATGGTGACATTTTAATCTCTAAATGATTTTACGACTACTATTACTCACACAATGCTTTATGGTTTTAGTCAATGGCTGGATTCCAAGGAAGTCATAGTGACTTTGAGAATGATGTAGAAGGTGGGAACGGTGGTGGCAATGAGCAACAAAATGGAATGTTGATAGGCGTAAAAGATATCGTCTTTATGCCAAATCAGTTTTCCAAAAATATGATCAACAACATATATATTAACCAACTCCCAGACTCAACAAGGAAGAGAAAGGTGATAAATGATAAGAGCTCCAGCAATGGAGACCATGGAGAAAAGAACCCTCAATTTTCATCATGCAGGAAATGTGGAAAGAGACACCCAGGAAAGTGTCTCAATGGGACAACGAAATGTTTTACGTGCGGGAAGGAAGGACATAAAGTAAAGAATTGCCGAAGAAAAATGAAGAGTA
This sequence comes from Viscum album, assembly GCA_963277665.1. Classification (NCBI taxonomy): domain Eukaryota; kingdom Viridiplantae; phylum Streptophyta; class Magnoliopsida; order Santalales; family Viscaceae; genus Viscum; species Viscum album. The sequence goes on from OY728140.1 coordinate 2,128,557,741, forward strand.
CTATGGAAGAAGATAAAAATGGTCCCAAGAGTCCATTTACAGTCATTTGCCGTAAATGTAGGGGACCTGGCCATTACCCGAGTGAATGTCCTATTCTATAGGATATTTTCTTGGTCAAAGAAGAAGCTATGTGGGAATAAATGGTTGGAGAAATGTTTAAAAAGTATTAGCACTCCTTGTTGATGGGTTTACTATGGAATAATTTTCTCTTGTATTTGTAACCCCGCAGTTTTCCATGTGAGAATGATATTTAAGGAAGAATTGTCTCTTCTCTTGTGGATATGGGTATAAATAACCATTTGGATTTATATGATCATTGGGGTTTGAGAGAATTATAAGTTATTCTAATTTGGGATGAAGATTCAAAGTATGATATAACATTTGTGGTTAAATTTATGATATAGTATTTTGAGGAATTTATCTCATTTTGGCAATATTATAAAATATAGTTTTTGAAAAAGGACAACAGGTAGACCGTGTGACAACCCGTCGCGTCGGACAAAGCTATGGGAATCGAACCCACAACCAAAGTGCGATTGGGATTTATCGCCTACCACTGGACTACGTGAAGTCCCTGGTTAGTGTGACTTTTTTTTTAGTTAAATGATTTTATTGATAAATAATAAGTTGATTTGGGTTCTTATTTCATATCAAAAGAATACCCTTGGTATAGGAAAATGATTTTGTGATTAAGTGATAAATGTTATTTTGGAAGATGTTCGCTTTGTTGGGAACACTATATGCCCAAGGAAAATAGAATACTACGGGGTTTCATTTGTGGAGTAATGATAGATTTTTATCTACGTTTTTATTGTGGATTTATAGTGATTTGGGTTATTTATTGAAATGATTAACCTATAATAGAGAATATGTGATTAGGTTAATTACTTTTGAGTATGTGACTTTAAGAGTATCTGATGTCATTTGGAGATACAATTTAACATGGGAGACTACATAATCAAATTCTTCTATGTTTTGGGTTTCAATATTAGTTTGGATTATATTAAAGGATTTTAAGGACAATTGGTTATTGAATGGTATCTATTTAACTTTGGGGTATTGTTGGTTTAATTTTAGAAATTAAGATTAGTGCATATTTATCTCAATGAATATCCTTTTGGGGGATCATTAGATCATTCACTGACCATTTTGGTTTTGATTAATCTTCAAAGACAATGTAAATATATGGTTTATCCTTCATGGATCATGTGATTCTATAGAAGTTTATTCTATCTCTTCCAGTGTGACCAAGTCTTCTTGAATACTCATCGTTTAAAAAAAAATGAGTTAGTGGTGGAAATTTATTAAAGAATGAAAATCTACTTAAAATGTAAGTATATCTCATAATGTTCTTAGTCAATATCATAAATGAATTACTCTTCCTTATGTAATATAACTTAAAAAAAAATGTTGTCCGTTTACTTTCCTACTAGGAGACTAATGGTCGTTTGTCCCAACACAAGTTTGTGGTTTTCTCATTGTTAACTTTCTCCTGATCATGATTTCTATCCCTCTCCATCAGAACTTGACACTTAGTTTATCATCCATATCCATGTTTTCTTACATGGAATCCTAGTATGGGTTATCTTGGATGACCCTTATACCTCTCTTTCTTTCTTTTAAAGTGATAGTTTTATTGACTCTTTTTCCAATGTGGGACTTTCCATTATATTCCCAAGCAAAATTTTAAAAATTGCGAGGATGCAATTTATTGAAGGAGGGGAGAATGTAACACCCCAAGCTTCCTCGGTATGTTTCCTTTCGAATAATGCAATGACGTGCATTGTACGCAACTTCGAGATTTTAACACACCACAACCAATCAAACTAGCCGTTATGAATAGTAATACCTACTTTTTGAAATTATATATATTTTATATTTCAAAATGGACTTCATTTTTGGATTCGGAATATCGAATTTAGCCTAAGGTGAAATTTTGGTACTTTTCGGATAACTTTCATATTTTGATGAATAGTGAAAATTACTAAATTTTAATTAAAAACAACTTTTTTAATCAAAATAATTAATAGTGATAAATTATGAATTTGAGTGGTTTTAAAGTATATTTAGAATATATTTTTACCATTTAATATAATGTTGGTCATTGGACATAATTTTACAATTAAACCGAACATAAACAAGTGTCAATCTTTTGATAGTTATTATCTCTTAAAAACACGCTTTTTGTTTTGACAGCGGGAATTAATTTTAAATTAATTTCTGCCACTTCTGTGTTTTGAATTTAGAAAAATGGATTCCATATTTGGAATCAGTATGTCCAAATTGTGTAAATAGGTAACTTTTATTTTTAGACATTTTGAATAATTACTGCGGTAAATATTTTATTTACCATGGTTAAGGGTAAATCCAGTAAATAAGGGTTAAAAAAATAATATTATAATAATAATAAATTACCCTAAAATGTGTCTTAACCCTATTGGTTGATACATGGTCGACCATGGGCATCTTTTGGTCAATTTTGGGACCCCATGGATCCACTTGTAAGTGATAATGACACTTTATATTAATTAAGTTAAAATGAATACAAAAATGACACAAGCATATATCTTTTAGCAAAACAATTGTTACATAGGGTTATATATGCTGGATTTTAGATTATAAATATTAATTAGAAATATAAAAAGATTTAATACATAATTATATTTTATTTATAATTTTTTGACATTAAATAATTTATTTTATTTATGACACAATGATGATGCAGTAATTACTAAAATAGTAAAAAATTAACATAATTGATATTATAAATACCCAAATAATTATAATATGAAACTTTTAATGAATTAAACAAATTTTCTAGGATAATATGATATATTAGGATTGATTTATTTGACTTTGTTCTAAGTAATCAATCTGTTATGAGTTTCACAAAAATCAACTAGTGAATAGTGTCAAAATTGACATAAAAGAGTTCTTAAAACAAATATTATATTATTAATTGATATTAAATTCCTAAAAATCTAAGGTTCGGCCAAGAGACTTATATTATGATAGGTTAATCATTAATGGACCACTTGGGGGTCTTTTGGATGTATATAGTAAGTTTATTAACCATATTATATAAAAATACAAAGAGACATTGTAAAAGTGAAACTAATTAACTTAGAGTTAATACTTAAAGATAAGGTTAATATAAGTACCCAAACCTGTCTAAATTCTATTGGATGAGTTGTTTTCGACCTATCCCCACCTCAACTTTTGAATAGTCAACTTTGGAGCCATTGGAAACCGAATATGAATTTATTATAAATTAATATTTCTAGCTTTTCCAAAGGTGCCCCTCACCCCTCTTATAAAAGGGCACTCCTCCTTCTCATTTACTCACACCTCTCAAGCCACTTGGCTCGTCCAAACTCTGCCCAACTAAGCTCCCCACATCCCTCTCCTCCTCCTTGAAGCTTCCCCTTAGGCAGAAAGCATTTCAACAAGTCCTTTGGTTCCAACCAAAGTGAGTTACCTAAATTAAAGGTAACGATTTCTCTTAAATTATTTTCATTTATTTTGTTTCTTCAACCCACAAACTCTTTTTATTTACCTTCTTTTGTAACAACACCAGTATCCTCAATATACTAGGATGTTGTTATAAGAAGTATTCAAACTACACATACACACAAATCCATCTAATGGATGATGAACATAATGTTTCTGTGGATGGCAAACTAACGCCTCACGAAATGATGATTGTTCAAAAACATCTTACCGCCTATCATGGTGGCCATTATGATGGAACTGTAATTAAATATGATATTAATGATATATATTTTATATATAAGCTTCTGTAATTCCATTTTATTTCATACCATTATTCGTTTCATGTCGTATATACATACGATAATTTCATTTGAGGAAGTGCGGACTACCACCCCCTTAAAATGATATGACTCGTTCATACCACACATGGAACGTATAAAGGATGGTGTTAATGAACTTAAGTAACATATATAAAATATTATATTATACTGGAATAGTAATATACCTATGTATCATTTGGATTCGATTCTTTTAAAATAAAAAATTAAATGGAAGTAGCGTTCGTGCGTACGTACGGACTACCGTCTCCACGAACGCGATGAGATTCATTATCCATCGTATCCATTCAAGTATAATTATCATTTAATGATTTAAAAATGATGTTTAAGTACTTGATATCATTATGGATATGAATAAGATACAACAAACATGACTTATGTAACAAAACATATAAAAGAAAATGAGTAAGTTAACACCCGAAACGGCGTTAATACTAAGATATTATTAACAAATCAATGTTAAAAGATCATATATGATATCATATTAAAGTAAATGATTCTTGTATTATTCAATAACAATTATTTCACCATTATACAGGAGGTAAACCTACCATCGACCAAGGAAAAAGTACAAGTTAAGGGATTTTCTTATCTCACTTTTAATTCCGTGAGAATTCCATTGATCACCACTTAATTATTGCATGTGGTGTATGTGTACTTCCCATGATTGTATTCATTGTGTTATATACTTTTATTTATGGGTATTTACATCATCATGGTATGATAATTCTTTCATGGGTGTATGTTTCTTAAGTTACCTAATCAATAAGGTAATTTGAGATTTCAATTTCCACTCATTTGGCTTTACGCATATTTCATTGATTATATTACCCCAAGATTATGTGTGGAATCACTATTCATTTGATTATGTCATAATTTCCACTCCCATTCCTGTGGATATAAGTTTGATACACATAATCACTCCATTGATAATTCTCAAGTCATTGATATGAATTTGATAAGAGTAATTTTAACTCATTCTCCATTTATTGAGTTAAACATCCAATTCGTTGGTATTGTTTTTACAAGAATATGTGTGAATATACTTTGTTTGATTTACACTGAATTTCCAATCATATTTAGTGTATTTATATTTTTCACACATAATTATGTCGTTGATTTATCCTTAACCAAAGGATACAACCTTTATGAGAGATTTCATCTCAATTTACATTCCATTGAGACTTCTTTGATGATATACACCAAATCACTTTTATGTGGTGTATATAATGTACTTTGACATAGTATATCATGAATTCCTTTATTCTCATGATATTACAATGTTTTTATTACCTCAATTATTTGTATTCAAGTGTCTCTCTTTTGGTTAGAAACTCTAACCAAAATACCATTTTAAAATGTTGTAAAGAATTATTCTTCTAAATCATGCTCATTAATGTCCATATTTTAAAAATGGTTTTAAGGATTTATTTATATGGACATTAAAGTTTTAAAATTAAAAATCCTTTTAAAAAGTTTCAAAGTGGTATGGGACACTTTGATTCAAAAATCTATTTTTAAATGGCTTCTTGACAAATAGTGTGACTTTTAAATGTTTTCATGAAAAGGGGGATATTTCTCTCAAATAGTTTTGATGATTATTTTCATCTATGTCAACATCCTTCATTATTCATGATTGAGGTTAATGTGATACAATACAATCTTCCATATTGTATCAAATGAGTTACATTTGACTGTGGATGTTCTATATTTATACCATTCATGGTTTGTGGTTAAAGTATTGACATTTCGTATGCTAGTTTTAATACGAATGTTTATTTTATGCTTAAACCTATTCATATGAGGAATGCATTGGACTTAATAAGTGACGGGTGGAGCCCGCTATAGCTCCTCGATGCATCGGTAGGTCTCATGAGACAAACTAGTGTCTTGGCACAAGGCCTTGGCAAAATCTTATTTGTAGTCTTGGCACGAGGCCTTGGCTATGTGGTTATGATAGTCTGGCATTATGCATTCCATCATTATAAAAGTGGTTATTGATATTGCATGTGATCATTCGACTAGTAGAATATCCATGTGAGTAAGTAAATGGCATTATTTCATTTTACCTTCTCCATTTTATGCTGAAGTTTAAATTTAAAAGGCTTTTGTTTTAGTTATAAATTGCCTTAAGTGTTTATGCTTATTTATGAGAGCTTCTGCTATAATGTTATCCTTAGTGAGCATCCGAGCTCACCCCTTTTAATGTTTTATTTTTCCCAGGATTATGAAGAAGTAATTTATGAATGACCTGCAGGGATAGTATGAGGGGATATGAAGACAAGATGTTTTTTTTATGATGTAATGTAAAAATTTATGGATGTATCTAGTTATTCCAAGGCTACTAAACTAATCGGTCTTTCGAGACTTGATCTTTCTCATGATCACGCCAATGTTATGTAATAATGCACCGACTCTAGGTAATTAGGGTCGGGGCGTTACACGCATCGTCGCGGAAGGGCATCAAGTCGTCACGGAAGGGCGTCGTGTCGACGATCTCCGAGGGTTAAAGAAAACACACGGATTTAATTTCACGAATTAAATCCATGTTAAGGATAAAATCCACAAAGGAAATTTAAAATATTTGAAATCTCCTACCTCAAGCAGTTGATGATCGAAGATTGTTGCAGGGACAAACTTCGCGGAAGAAACGTCGTGGAAGGAGAATCATCGGCGTTGCGGTTCACGGCGTCGCGTCGTCGATCTCCGAGGATGACGACGTTCTTCGCGTTCTTCGCGTTCTTCGTGAAGGAGGATGAAGGCACAGAATCTCCAAATCCTCTCAACAAATCACACCGAAGAAGAAAGGTGTGTTGGTCTTATTTTATTATTATGCCAACAGTTTGAAAACCTGTTAAGAAACGAACCATTAATTCAGTGAATTAATGGTAACGTCTTAACATTCCAATTAATAGGGGCGTTAAGAGTTTTAGAAAACGCATCAGTTGACTTTCATTAAAGAGGGGTTTTTGCGGGTGATTTACTTAAGGGAAAAGAAACGGTGGGGCTCGTGCGGGCCCCACCTCACCAATATCCTACCAAGAGGGTAGGATATTTTGGATTTCACCCTATCCGCTTCAACTTAGATCAAGTGACTTTAAGTGGCTTTAAGTGAAATAAAATAATGTTGTCGCACCACTTTATTTTATTTTCATCACTTAGCCTCAAAAATTAAAAACCACAACCGAGCAAACGCAACTTCGGAAGAGGCGTTTCTAAGAAAATACCGTCATTGCGATTCCATCGGTGCCCTCGGAATTTGATTCTGAGCACCGGTTCAAAAGTTAGAAAAAACCTGCTCGTTCGTTCACTGAACATACCCGATCCAAACTTCGGAAAATGAGTCCGGGCACACCGGGCCTCGGAATCACGTGCCGTCAGAAACCACGTTCTTGTAAAATTTCAAATAAAATTATGAAAAAAATTTCTTTGAAATTTACGGGTCTTTACATCACTACCACCTCATGGATTTACGTCCCCGTAAAGATACATCATAATCTAGGGAAATAAAAGCGGGTACTGAGCACGCATCTGAGCCTCCCACTTCCAAGTGCTCTCCTGGAGGTTCCTGTGCTGCCATCTGATGCACACAAGAGGAACCGATCATCCACGTAGGACCCACTCCCATTGATCCTCGATCTCCACCAGGACCTCCATAAAAGTCTCCCCATCATCAACGCCAAGCTCCCCATGGTCAATGATATGCATCGGGTCGTGCACGTACCTCCTCAGCTGAGATACGTGGAAGGCGTTGTGCACCCGGTGTAACTGAGGTGGTAGAGCCAGGCTATAAGCCACCTCGCCAATCCTACTGAGGACCTGGAATGGTCCAATGATGTGTGGAGACAACTTTCCGCCTCGGCCAAATCTCGGTAACTCACGTCGAGGTGTGACCTGTAAGGAAACGTGGTCGCCATCCTCGAACTTTAGTGGTCTCCGCCTCCTATTAGCAAAAGACTTTTTCCGGCTCTGAGCTTTCCTCATCCGTTCTTGGATGACTTGGTCCTTTCTGGTCCTACTCGATCTACTCAGATTTCTTCTTTTCCGAGAATATAAATCCGGTCTCATCCCCTGGATGAACCACGTTCTTCGCCAAATACAATCAATCCAGTCATGGATGATACAAACCCATAGTAAGGATGACGTCGTAAGGCCTCGACGCTATTACCAAGAGATCCAACCGTTACTCTCGCCTATAAGGGTTGAGTCACACTGTCGGCATCAGTGTGTGGTCACTGGGTCTCCCCCAGTAGGTATCTCAAAGTGATGGTCAAGTCAACAGTTTTTAAACCGGAACCTCTTAGTAACAACACAAAGAGAGGACAAGAAGGTAAATGCTAAAAGAAAGGTGTCTTTTATTACTGTATCTCAAGGTACAAAGACACAAAACATCTACAAACAAACATCAACAACGCTAGAAGCAGCGTAAAAAAACGTCTCCAGGTCTGGAGCGAGTCCCTCTCCTGTCCATCTGCTCCCGGAGCTCCACGATCGTAGGCCTCAGCTGCCTGAAGCTGAGCTCTCCCATGTCCACCAGCTCCCTGCGATCGGGGTGGACCTCCTGGTGGTGGTGGTGGTAGAGCCTCAAAGCGTCGCCCACCACCTGCTGCTCTGCCAGCTCCTCTGCCTCGTCCACCTACTCCCTACGAACTGCCACGGTCGACCCTCTGCCTCTGCTTGGGTGGCCCCTCAACCGTCAGCTGCTCCTCGGCAAGGCAGGTCGGGCAGTCACAAGCCATGTGACCAACCCCGCCGCACAATAACACTGTCCGCTCATGGTAAGTCATTTTCCTCCCCAAGTTCCTCTCACAAACGATCCTGTGTCATGCGGTCGACCACCGGTAGGTCTAATCCTCTTGGACCCCTGCGTCATCTGTCTACTGCCCGCTGCAGAAGACTTTACCGCATGCCAGCTAGTGGGGGGTCCTGCTGCTGGAGACTGCTCAGAAAGGAAACTCTCCACTAAGAGAGCTCGCTCCATCACCCATGTCTATGTCGGAATGCTGTGAGAAACAACTGAAGATCTGATCTCTCGCCTGATCTCCTGCTCGAAGGTTTGGGCCCTGAAGAATGGTTCACGTACCATGTCCGTGGAATAGTGCGATAGATCGGTAAACCTCGCCGCGTACTGGGCTACTGTCATGCTGCCCTGCCGCAGCTGTAGTAGCTCCTGGATGCGCACCACTCGGAGGGTGGCTGGGAAGAACTCTGAGCGGAAAAGGCTCTCAAAGTCCGTCCAAAGGAGTGATGCCTCGTCGTGCACCTGGAGCATCAAGCTCCACCATCTGCCTGCTGCCGCATGCAGTAGGCTCGCTGCAAGGATCACCATGAGGTCTGCTGGTGTCCTCACTAACCGGAAAACTCGCACCACTGTCTCCAGCGAGTCCTCGGCTGCCTGGGGGTCCGTCTCCCCACGGAACCTGGGTGGTCGCTGGCACTGGAACTCATGAAGTGCACTAAGGCGACGTGCATCGTCAGCCGCTGGGGCTGGAAGCATCGGTGGCTCGGCGGGTAGAGGTACCGCTCGTGACTTAGCTGTCAAAGGGCCCTGTACCGATGCCTCATCGCTCGGTAGGCTGTTGTCACGCTCAACTCTCGGAACCCTAGCTGGCTACCATCGTGGGGACATCCTGAAAAGGAAACAGGTGCGCCATGGTCAGAACAGTACACCTGGTGAGCTGACACAAAGTAATCAAAAAGAAAACTTGAAACAAACACATGCAATCAATGTTTTCATGCATTAAGTCGGAAATCAGAAGTCAGGGTCCTGGTGTATGGATACGTCTTCCGCCGCACCAACACTGGACTCCCTGAACTGATAACCACACCCAATACACTAAATACTATTGCTTCACATAGAAAAAGATCAGAGTCCTGAGTTCTGTGGTAGAACCGAACTCCTCTGATACCAATTTTTCACGACCCGTCCTCGGGGCCCGTGCCGTGACTACCCCAAGCTCGACTTCCATAGGCCAGGGGCCGGCGACTAGAACCAAGGCGTAAATCCCGGTAAAAAGGGAAGGCATTGCCTTTGTAAAGTAAAAAAACACCATAGAGAAAGCAAGCAATAGAAGTAAACACTAAGTAAAAACTGAGTACAATAGTAAGTGTGAAAAAGTAAGTGGACCAGTATACAAACCCAAACTGAAAGTAAAGTACAACTGGAAGGGAAAACATCAATTGAAAAGTAAAGCCGCAACGTCGAGCTATCCACTGGAAATCCCACCTGAAGGGTGGGTACAGATAGCCTCCATTGCTCCTCGGGTCCTGCTGACCGCTCCGAGTACGTCCCGCCTAGTGGTCCACCTCCAGATACCGTCCTTCTCCGCAAGCCTCAACCACGATCAGCACTGTTCGTCGTCTGCAACCAACACAACGTAGTGCGGGCATTTCCCGGGCAGGGGTGAGTATAAGCTACTCAGTAGGGACCCCGAGACCCCCGAGGGTCTCCCAGAATCCACAAGGGATAATCCAAAAAGGAAAGATACAATCACGAAGTAACATCCAACACTGCTTAGGTATATGCCCATACAGATACCTAAGTCATCAATTCCCGTATGCTCCAACCTCCGAGCCCAAGCACAACCCAGCCCACACAGGAAATCAAAACGTATATCCACACAGGATAGCACAACAAAATCCACATTGGAAAGAAAAATGTAAATCCAAACAGGATAGCACAACACAATCCACATAGGAATGAAAAACGTAAATCCACACAGGATAGCACAACATAATCCACATAGTAAATCAAAACAGGATTCAGCTCACACAGGAATACTTCTTTGTATGACGATAAAGATGATCAGATGTAGCCACTTATTCATCTAAGCCGTCAGACCCACAAAGGATTGTTAGGTACTAAACCCCGCAATGACCCACATAGGATCGATCATGAAGTGAAACCATAGCTATTGGGAAACTCCTTCTCCATCAAGTACAGTGGGTATGCCACTACAACCAAGCGCTTCCCTCTAACCTTGGACTGCTGTAGTACTCCACCTATTGAGTACTGTGGGCCTGCTGCTACAACCAAGCACTACCCACCATGAGTCTACCGCTACAACCAAGCAATCCCCCTCATAGCCTCTAGAGGAACTCCTTCTGTTGAGAACCACAGGTCTGCCGCTAAAACCAAGCGCTCCTCTGCCGTGGGTCTGCTGCTATAACCAAGTGCTCCCCCATGCTTCTACAACCAAGCGCTCCTCCATCGTAGGTCTGCCACTACAACCAAGCGCTCCTCCTTCGTGGGTCTTCTGCTACAACCAAGCGGTTCCCACTGGGCTATCCGTAACACACCGAGTCGTTTGATCAGCAGTCGTCAAGTCTCAACCGGCTCTAGGGTTTCCGCACACAGCATGCTTGTTCTGGGAGGGTCCACTCCATGAGCCAAGAGGTCGATGCATCAACTGACATGTAGTCCGGAGTTGATTTATCCCAAAAAGTACCTTAGTGGTCACTATAGAACCCACAGAAGATTCTCGAACTGTCTTCATTGTTGTCGCATAGGCAGCCAGCTCTAGGGTTCCCGCACACAGCAAACTCGCTCGGGAGGGTCTGCTCCATGAGCTGAGGGGCTGATACATCAACTGACACATAGTCCAGAGTTGATGTATCCAAAAGTTCCGTATCGTCAACAGGAACTCAACGTCGCAGACGGCGCGTCAAACAGACGCCCGGTCTGAGAGTTATTGGCTTTTTTGTTATAGGGACTCAGTTGGGTTTTAAGGAAAAACCAACCCGACCGTACTCCACCTTCATCCAAACCTCGGACGGAGTAAGAAAAAAGATCCGTATCACTTAGAGGAATTCAACAAAGTTGACGACACGTCAATCGGACGTACGAAGCTCAAGATATGAGCGTTTCCGCTCCGAGGGCCCGATTAGTTTCATGTACGAACTTACCCGGATGAACCCAAAGTATTCCTAAACCTTGATTGTGATATACCGCAACGACCGTCTCGATCCAAGGATCGCATCACCGCTGACGACGTGTCATTCGGAGGCCCGTAGCTCATGTTATTGGCAAAATACCGAAAAGGTCCGAAAACAGGGGTCTGGGCCCGGACCGACCCGACCCAACCCCCCCGGGTCGACCCGACCCGGGTCCGGGTCCGACCCGGCCGACGCGGCCCAGTCTGGCCGGCGTGGCCCGACCTGGGCGTGACCCGGCTGGCCGGTCTAGCGGCTCGGCGCTGGCCGAGCGGCCGCACCCAAGGGAGCCGCGGCCCCCGCGCGGGGGCCGCTCCGTGTCACCGGACGTGGCTTAAGCCACGTCCCTTCCTCCGCAGTCCCGCGTGGTCATGGGACCAGCCAGCGCCGCCACTACTTCAGCCGCAACGGGTCTTCCTGGTGGCTCGTCGGGCGCCGCCGCTTCCTGGCGGCCGGCCGCCGCCTCCGGCGCGCCGGCGGGAACTTCCGCGGACCACCGGACGCACTCCGGTGGTCCGATTCGCGTGCGGTCTTCGCCAGTGCTCATCCCAGGACTCGAAATTCACTTCAAAACTTTCAAAATTAACTTGCATCCCCATTTGTCTCCGCCCACCAATCCGTGCATCAATGAAAAACTGCGGAGGGTTGTCGGGCCGTGTTTATTTGGCCCGCACCCTCCGCGTTAGGTGATAACAATCGGGAATAAAAAAAATATTCAACACATGAAGAACAAACAGGGCACAATTTTAATAAAATTAAAATTGAACTTTGATCCGGGTTCTTTTTTTTAGAAGAAACAACCATGGGAATAAATTTTGTTCTCAAATAAAACCCCAACCTCGTCGTAGCTATCGTCGGACGAGAGTTCTTCACGGAATCGACCGTCGCGGAAGAAGAGGATCGTCGCGTCGCGGAAGAAGAGGATCGTCGCGTCGCGGAAGGGCATCACGTCGTCGTGGAAGGGCGTCGCATCGTCGCGTAAGGGTGTCACGTCGACGATCTCCCAGGGTTAAAGAAAACACACAGATTTAATTTCAAGAATTAAATCCATGTTAAGGATAAAATCCACAAAGGAAATTTTAAAGATTTGAAATCTCCTACCTCAAGCAGTTGATGATCGGAGATTGTTGCGGGGACGAACGTCGCATAAGAAGCGTCGTGGAAGGAGAATCGTTGGCGTCGCGGAACATGGCTTCACATCGTCGATCTCCGAGGGTGACAACGTTCTTCGCGTTCTTCGCGTTCTTCGTGTTCTTTGTGAAGGAGGATGAAGGCACAAAATCTCCAAATCCTCTCAAAAAATCGCACCCAAGAAGAAAGGTGCGTTGGTCTTACTTTATTATTATGCCAACAGTTTGAAAACCTGTTAAGAAGTGAACCATTAATTCGGTGAATTAATGGTAACGTCTTAACAGTCCAATTAATAGGGGCGTTAAGAGTTTTAGAAAACGCACCACTTGACTTTCATTAAAGAGGGGTTTTCGCGGGTGCGTTACTTAGGGGAAAAGAAACGGTGGGGCTCATGTGGGCCCCACATCACAAATACCCTACCAAGAGGGTAGGATATTTTGGATTGCACCCTATCCGCTTCAACTTAGATCAAGCGGCTTTAAGTGGATTTAAGTGAAATAAAATAAAGTTGTCGCACCACTTTATTTTATTTTCTTCACTTAACCTAAAAAATTATAAACCACACCCGAGAAAACACAACTCCGGAAGAGGCGTTTCTAAGAAAATACCGGTGCTGGGATTCCATCGGTGCCCTCAAAATTCGATTCCGAGCACTGGTTCAAAAGTTAGAAAAACCCGCTCGTTCGTTCACTGAATGTACCTGAGCCAAAATTCGGAAAATGATTCTGGGCACACCGGGCCTCAGAATCACGTGCCGTCAGAAACTGCGTTCTTGTAAAATTTCAAAGAAAAATAAGAAAAAAATTTCCTTGAAATTTATGGGTCTGTACATAATTATTAATTTCTATTTATTTTTATTCAAAATTTAAAAATTAATTTTATTGATAGACATTAAAATTAATAGTAATATTATTATTGAGATAATAATATAATTCAATTATATATTTATTTTTCTATAAAATAAAGTACATTTCTATAAATATGTTTTATATGTATTAATCTAATATACGTAATATTTAAATGCCAGTTTTTATTGTTCATAATGCTAGGTTAAATTTTAAGGTTATAATGGTCATTTTTGAATACAAATAATAATATATCATTGTTTTTTTACAGTTTGTTTTCATCAGAATTGTAGGATAACCCAGTGCCAAATGTACCTAATGTATAACATGGTGTTGCATGAAACAGAATACAAAATCAGTATTGGGGGTAAATCAAGATAAAATAAGTACTTCATTGAAATAAAAATATTTAAAAAACTAAATTTATTTGTTAAATAAATTAAAAAATGTTATGGTGTTACAATAATTCTTCACAAAAGGAGCTGAAATGATAGTTCTCATCCATGACTACTTCTATCTCTATAGTTAAATACCACATACATCAACTCAAATCTTCTAGAATTATCCCACTAATGTCCAATATATATATATCCAAATAATATAGGAAACTCTATAGTTATTTATTCCTTTCATGATCATCATATTGTTTAATATATGATATTTGAATAATTTTATATAATAAGCAACTATCATAACAAATTTTTAATACCCTATTATCTCAAGAGAGTAGTCTAGAATTATCACACTTATAAATTAATCTTCATCGAATATGTCCCATATATTTCCACATGAAAAAATATTATAACTTTCATAAATTATTTGGATAGACCCCCACATATTTTTGGTTACCACTATAATAAATTCTATCAGTTACACCATTATATCCATGAGTGTATATATAATGATAATGAATCACAAATTGAGGTAAACACATTTCAATATAACATATTATATTTATGCTAATTTAATGGTTGGGGTGTGCTTGATTGAGAATTAATTGGAATATGACATAATTTACCATGGATCTCTTACTCCATTGAGATGGAATAAATATTGAACTCATCAATGGAAATGGACTATTTTTTATACAATTAGAGTTGGAATGGGTTTTTTATAGCACCATATTGAATATCATGTAAGGGAATAGGGATTTCTTCTTGATTGGGAGTAACTAGAACCACATCATCTTGTAGTCCAATGAGACTTTTGTAATGATACATATTCTGTTACATGAATAAAACTGTTAGGAAAACCAAATTCATTAGTAAAAATCATATCCCACCTAAATTTTCACTGAAGATATTCTTAATAGTGCCCCCATCACAAAAGGTATAACCCTATTAGAACTAATTATGTTCTCCATCACAACATGTTATTAATATTCATATATAATCAAATAGAAAATTATTATAAATTTTTCCTTATTAATTGTAATCGGGATATATCAATGCAGTTTGAAACAATAAACATATCAAAAAATAGATAATCTATCCCAAATAGTTAAAAACCCATGTAATTAAATTAATGTGTTATTCTTGTGCACAAAATTAGTTATATATATAAAATAGGATTCAAAATTCTTAATAATGAATCATGAATTCACATGAATAATTATAAAAATATTAAAAAACCCTTCTATGATAACTGAATAGTTGATTATAGATTTTTTATTCAAAACCATGTGAACTACCATATCTAGGACACACATGACTATATTTTTCATACCAAGTACTTGGATTTCCCAAATTTTCGTGGAAAAATAATTTGAAATACTATTTTGGAACACCTTGATCGGAGACACCTGGGCTGACCAACATGCTACATAACCTTATTAAGGCTCTCCATATGTATTAGGATATCGACTACAAACCAGGGTCTATGTTTGTTACTCTAGGGAATGTATTCTTAGTATCCTGTTATAAGAATAATTATAAAATAATATGATGTTGGGAAAAAATCTCTCAAGGTAACATTGCAGTATTTTTGGGTTGATTGTGTTTGTTGAAAAAGAAGGTTTCCATGGATAATTGTTGAGTTCCCGAGAATTTGTTGACATTTAATGTTGACAAAGAACTATGACAACGGAAAGGACGATCTGGAGGCCGTACAAAAAGAGCAGTACAAGGTGGCGTCGTTTCCCAGTGTTTGCCATATTTTTGGGGTCCAAAATTTGGAGTTTGGTGAACATCGTGAAAATAGGATTTCCATGAAGATAATAATTTAATATGGAAAAGGCATGCGTTTCGTGAAGATAGGATGCATGGTTTGGAAATCGCGAAGACCAGAAAAATGGAGGCGGTGATGCTTCGTGATTACGTCAAGTTTTGCGAACGGAAGAGGCTGAAGCGCATCGCGGCGGTGAAGGGATTTGTTAAGGAGCTTCGCGGCAAAGGCATGAAGGAATGTTGGGCATTACAAAGGAGCTTCGCGGCGAAGTCGTGAAGGTATGTTGACGGTGATTCTTCGCGACTACGTCAAGCTTCACGAATGGAAAATTGCTGTGGTGCTTCGCGATTTGGACAGAATTCCGGCGGAATCTTTGGAGCTTCGCGATTTGAGATGATGTGGCATTGACTTCGCGTGGAAGGGACGAGGGTCGGTGGAATCGCCTATAAATAGAGGTCGACCCCCTCGAGAGAAGTATAGAGAATTTTTATAGAAGATCATTCGCTCTCGATTTGCGAAGGTGGTTCGCGGAGCCATTGTGCTTCGCGAAAGAGGAGCTTCGTGGCGGCTATTGTAGCTCCGCGAAAGTTTTGTGCTCCACGTTGGCTCAGTGAGCTTCGCGAGAGAAGCTGCTTTGCAAAGAGTTGAGCTTCATGGGAGTTCTTCGTGAGAGAGCTTCACGAGAGAGATTCGCGAAAAGGCAGGAACTTTGCGAAGGCTTGCTTGAGCTTCGCGAAATTGGGTGCCTAGCGAAGTAGGGTGCTTCGCGAAGGTGTTTCCAAAGTGGTTTGCCCAGTGGATAGTGGCAAAGGGGTATTCATCTACGGGTGAAAGTTTAACTTCAAAAGAGTATCTATATAAAGAGAAAGATGCATTCCTTAATGGAAATGAAGAGACCTACAGGTCTATAAACTCTGAGTGAATACCTTCCAAGAGCAGTGAGCTTAGGAAGAGGAAGAAGGTGATCCTCTCCACCGACAGTGATCCAGAGAGAGAGTAACAGAGAGTGACCCTTGGAAAAGCAGTGAGCTGACCCTAAACATTGTATAGGCAGTGAGCCTGGGTATAGAAGTGATTTAGCCCGAACATTGAAATCCACATCTAGTGAAGTCCAGTGGAATTGGTACGACTAGAAACTTGTCGGCATATGCTCCTTGGACGTAGCCCTTTGCGGTGAACCAAGTAAAAATCTCTGAATCTGCCTGATAATTTTCCAGCATTGCATTTAAATCATCATCATCAGATAAAGGAGAATGTAAGTGATCATAACATACACACAAGTGCAAACAAAGTGACCCTTGTAACAAAGAGGTCAAGATCCAGGGGGGCAGAAAGAACTTTGAAAAAGAATATCCATACCCTGATTCACCCCCCCTCTCAGGGTATATAGGCCCCTATTGGTCCTAACAATTGGTATCAGAGGGATAAGTTGCTTTTATCAGATTTGTTTGCTCCGACTTGGTGTAGTCAATCTGTGTGTTTAAATAATTAGTCTTATCTTTTCTCGGTGAGCCATGGAAAAGGGAAAAACATCCATGAAGAAGCAGAAGTCATGTGGTATTCCTTAGTGTGAAAGTATGTTTGGAAAAAGTGTGATTCAATTAAAATAATCAAACATTTTACTAAAAGAAGGTCTGGATGAATCTGACAGGGAAAAGATTGATTCACTCAATCATGATGTTGGAATGAGTGAAGTATATGAGCATCATAGTGATGCTGAAACAGAAGAAGAAATTGAAGGAAGAATAGATATGTGAGCTGAGTTGGAGGCTGCTCTTGAGGAGATAGATGTTTGGAGAGAAAAAACAAATAAATCCAACAAAGTTGTTCACGATGCCAAACTCTATATGTAGCAGCAGGAAGAAGAGAACTCTGAGTTGATGGAAGAAATTGAGAAACTCAAGTTATCAACACAAGAGAACTCAGAATCGGTTAGTGAGTATAAGATTAAGATTGAAGAACAGAAAAGGGAGATCGATGGATTGAATAGAAAAGTGAAAGATCAAGTCAAGTGCATTGAAGAACCTGATATTCCAATTGACGTTGGAAACACCGAAGAAGTCAAATCTAAAGATATCCGGATCAAATTATTGGAGATTGAGGTCAAAAATCTAAGAGGCTTAAATCAAAGGCTTATTGACATAGTTACTGACCTAACAGAGAAGAATGATTCTCATGCCAATGAACTACAAAAGATGGCTAAAATGAAAGGAAAACAAAAGCCTGATGATTATGAAGAGAATCAAAAGTCAGTTGATGTACAGAATCTGAAAGCTAGAAATGATGATCTAGCAGCACAGTTTTCTGAAGAAGTTCAGAAGAATCGAAGCCTACAACAAGAGAATGAATCTGTCTCTAAATCTATTTCTGAGGAAAAATTAAAAGTAGTGAAGCAAAGTGCAATTGTGGAAAAGCTCACACGGGAACTAGAAGATGAGGTGAGTAGTGGGAAGCTTCTCAAGAAAGAACTGGATGTCCAACTTGAATCAAGGGAGACGATGATTAAAAAGTTGTAAGAGGATCTAGAATCAGTAAAGAAGGATTTGGAGAAATCCAATGCTAAAGTAATTCCAAAAATGAAGGATGCCTTACACTTTATATTTGATCATCCTTCGACAAGTGATGATAAAATGAAGCATATGTATTCTATTTCTGAAGAGAAACAACAGAATATTTTCTCAGCTCAAAGACCAACAAGTTTCAGAAAAGCTGGTATTGGATTCGATGAATCCCCTCCTGTGCATGACAAAAAGAGATCCGTGAACAGTTATAGAAATGTAAAATATCCTGCAGGTGCTGCAGATAGTCCTAAAAGGAAAATTACAAAAAGAAGTGGTGACATGTGCTATTTCTGCGGGATTCACGGCCACACATCAAGCTTCTGTTTAGAGGCTCATGAATACATATCAGGCTGTGAAAATAGAAACTTTGCTGAATCCCAGAATAAGAAGAAGCATCTGGAGAAATCAGAGAGTAGATTCTCTCAAAGGAAAGCATTTATAAAATGATATTACTGTAGAAGAATGGGACACACCATGAGTATGTGTCAGGAAGATCAGGAGATCGATACCAGAAGAAGAAACCAAGTTGCATCAACATCTCAGCAGAGAAGTGATGAAATGAGGTATGCCTTTAATAGAAAATGTTTCATATGTTCTGATCATGGGCATTTGTCCAGACAGTGTAGCAAGAAGAAATAGGGGAAGGAAAAAGACCCGAGAAAGAGATTACCAACTCCAGTTGTACATAATGAGAAATTATACACTGGGAGACAACGTGGTAAGGTGAAAAATAGGCCTAAAGCCTTAGGAGAATCACATGGAGATGAACGAAAAGTGTATCAGTCACCTCCTCTATCGTACTCACAACCGCTCTCAAGGAGATAATGTGAACAAACCTGGAAGATTAAGGGGAGATCTACTCCAGCTGTGATAAAGAAGAATGAATGTTCAATGGAGGACTCACCACCAGTGAAAAAGAGTGTAGTGATTCAGACATCTGATAAAAGGCAGATAAATAAAGAATGCGTTGAAAAATTCACAATTCATGTTTCTCAGCAAGAAGTGAAGGAAAGAGGAAGACCCTTAAGATGGGAGAAGAAGAAAGGGAAGATGCCAAACAGAGAGGTTCTTACTTAGAGAAATAATCATGGAAAATGGAATTTTGGTAGAACCTCAAAGAAGGAAATGTGTACTAGCGGGTTTATACCCCAAGCAGTGAGAAATGATGAGACTACAAAATCTACATATCAGAAAAAGGATCAGAATGTAGGCAATGAATGTCTAGTCATATGGCCAGAATAGTTGAAGTTGGCTAGGCAGCTGGAGGAAGTAAGAAAGGAGTGTGATTCCCTCCAAGAAAAAATCAAAGGGTTGACCCGTCAGGATCAACCACTATCCTCATTTTGAGGATTTGAGAAACAACACCCCCTCTCCCGATGTATATAAATGCTATTAACTGATGACTCATGTGTTTCAGGTTCTAGGGAGATACGATCCAAGGGGTAGTGGCATCTAAGGATGCGAAGTGGAGAAGTGATATTATCTAGAGTTTCAATTGATTCAAATCAGGTAGCAGAATTGAGAATGAAACGGAGAAACTGAGCACAATTAGAAGTGGCTATGTTATTAGCTTTATCTCTTGTTTCCTACACCGAGTTCCAACTCAGTAGGCTTAGATATTTGGTTAATGGCTCGATGCTGAGTGACAGATTAGTATAAATGGTGCACGTGGAGACGAATGGTTATGGGTCTCTACCGTTGGGCCTACCAGATAGAAGTGTCGTGTAACACATGGAGAGTATTCCAAATCCAAATCAGATTCAAGATCCATCAATGAAATAATTGGATGACCCAGCTCAGGTGTTTCCTATTGAGGGAAGAAAGAAACACAGGGAGAAGCAGCAGTAACAATGTATTTCATGCTTATCGATTTTCTCTAACAATATGGTATCAGATGACTTCTTTCAGGATACCAAGAAGCTACAAGAGAAAATCAAAGGCGTCTCAACAAAAATCTGAGAAAACTAGCTGAAAGAAATGAAGCCACTGAAAATGAGTCAGTGAAAAACTTCCTAATGAAAGTGTTGAGGAAGAAAGCAACACAAGGAGAGTAGAAGTGGCTTATGCTGATTCAGAAGAAGACACCGATGATGAACATGGAAGTGTCTAGTTTGTGCCTATAAGGAAGCCAAAGAGCTAAGCTGAAATTGATAGACAGAATATCATTGGTGATCAGGCCGCTCCTGTTCAAACAATAATAATGAAGTCACTACAACAGACATCTTTCCTACCTCAAGTAGAGCTGAAATGATTTGCTGATGCAGCTGAAGTTGAAAACTGGGTTCATGCTATGAATAAAATGCTTGATCAGATTGCGAAGAACCAGATGTGGGAGATTGTTTTGAGGCCAGCAGATAAAAATGTCATCAGGGCTAAATGGGTCTTTTAAGACAAGATGAATGAATATGGCACAGTGATTCGGAACAAATCACGACTGATATGCAAAGGAGACTCCCAGATAGAGGGAATATATGGTGATGAGACATTTTCACCGATTGCAAGGTAGGAGACAATCAGATTATTCCTAGCAATTGCAGGGCAATGAAAGTTCAAAGAGTTCCACATGGATGTAAAGACAACATTTTTGAATGGGATTCTGGAGGAAGAAGTACCTTGAGAACCCAGATGGTTTTCTCATTCATGAGGATGAGAACAAAGTTTGTAGGCTGAAGAGGGCGTTATATGGGCTGAAACAAGCACCGAGAGCATGGTACTGAAGGCTATATCAGTATTTGAAGAAGCATGGTTTTCAGTGTGACACAAGGAAGGAATGGAACATTCATTTCTCAATCCAAATATGCCAAGTATTCTTTGGAATGATTTGGAATGGAAAATTCCAAGGAGATGAAGACTCTGGTTTCAACCCGGATGAAATCATTAAAAGATGACAGTGGCAGGGCAGTTAATTTCACTGAAAACAGGCAGATTATCAGCAGTTTGTTGTACATGACCGCAACAAAGCCTGATATTGTTTTCACCACATGTCAAGCAGAGAGATATAAGAGTAATCCTAAGGAAATCCACATTATTGCAGTGAAAAGAATACTTCGGTATATCCAGGGCACAATTGATTTCATCTTGACATATACTGATAAATCTCAGACAGAGTTATTGGGATATACTGATGCAGACTGGGCCGGTTCAGCGGATGATAGGAAATCAACGTCAGGTGGTGCTTTCTATATTGGTGGATTGTGTATTTCTTGGATTAGCAAGAAGAAAGATTGCATTTCATTGAGCACCACAAAAGCTGAGTATATTGCGGCCACTCAAGCATGCACACATTTATTGTGGATGAAATAACAGCTTGAAGATATGGGAGTTGAAGTGAAGTCTCCGATCAGATTTCAGTGCGACGACTAAAGTGCTATAAATCTTAGAAAAAATCCCGTCCATCATTCAAGGACAATGTACATTGAGATTAAGTATCATTTTATCAAGGAGAAGGTTGAGCAGGGAATCGTGACGTTGGAGTATGTGCCTACAGAGCTACAGGTTGCAGACATTCTGAAAAAGGCCTTACCCAAGGAAGCTTTTTAGAGGCATCGACTAGCTCTGGGAGTTCAGTCAATTCCCCGCACTTGAAATAGTGTGTATGTGGGACCCCCATCCCCTTATCCCTGTGGTATGATGTGTTTTTCCCTGTTGTGCTAATATGTGTTCTCTACTATGTTACATACTACAAAGGAGTGTCCTTTGGGTTCGTTGACAAAGGGGGAGAAAATAGTTATTGTTAATGGGGGAGAAATTGTGGAGATTTGAAAAATATCGAATGATATGGGGAGAAGCTGACTAGTGGAGCAGCCAGATAGGGGGAGTAATGAGAAAGGGGGAGAGTATTAGATCTGACGATGCTAGAAGTGATCGATCAAAGCATAGATATCACGACAGCTGAGGATCGTGATAAAAGCAGAACAGTGGTGTTGGAATGGTGTGAAAAGGTGTCCAACTATCATCAATTGGTATCAGTGTGGTTCAAAAATTGGTATCAATTTAAGAATTGGTATCAGGTTGGAATCGACAATTGGGGTCTGACATGAAGTGATTCATTGATGAACTTTTCATACTACTCTTATTTCTCACGCTGAGCATTGCTCATGTGGGCTTAGAGTACGTGTTAAGTGAATCCTTGAACGCTATCAGAATCTCAAGAGGCAAATGGTGGTAGAAACTAGAAGAAGACTCAGTGAGGTATCAAAGTGCAGAATATCTTTCTCAGTAGAGTTGTGAAGAGTTTTCAACAAACCCAAAGGGGGAGATTGTTGGGCAAAAATCCCTCAAGGTAACATTGAAGTATTTTTGGGTTGATTGTGTTTATTGACAAAGAAGGTTTCCATGGAGAATTGTTGAGTTCCCGAGAGGTTGTTGACATTTCATGTTGACAAAGAACTATGACAAAGGAAAGGACGATCTGGAGGCGGTACAAAAAGAGCAGTACAAGGTGGCGCCGTTTCCTAGTGTTTTCCATATTTTTGGGGTCCAAAATTTGGAGATTGGTGAGTATCGCGAAAATAGGATTTCTATGAATATCATAATTTAATATGTCAAAGGCATGAATTCCGCGAAGATAGGATGAATGGTTTGGAAATCGCGAAGACTAGAAGAATGGAGGCGGTGATGCTTCACGATTACGTCAAGCTTCACGAACGGCAGAGGCTGAAGTGCATCGCGGCGGTGAAGGGATTTTCGAAGGAGCTTCGCGGCGAAGGCGCAAAGGAATGTTGGGCTTCGCGAGGGAGCTTCGTGGCGAAGTCATGAAGGTATGTTGACGGTGATTCTTCGCGACTACGTCAAGCTTCGCGAACGGAAAATTTCCGTGTTGCTTCGCGATTTGGACAGAATTCCGGCGGAATCTTTGGAGCTTCGCGATTTGAGATGACGTGGCATTGACTTCGTGCGGAAGGGACGAGGGTCGGTGGAATCGCCTATAAATAGAGGCCGACCCCCTCAAGAGAAGTAGAGAGCATTTTTATAGAAGATCATTCTCTCTCGATTTGCGAAGGTGGTTCGCGGAGCCAGTGTGCTTCACGAAAGAGGAGCTTCACGGAGGCTATTGTAGCTCTGCGAAAGTTTTGTGCTCCGTGTTGGCTCAGTGAGCTTCACGAGAGAAGTTTCTTTGCAACGAGTTGAGCTTTGCGGGAGTTTTTCGCGAGAGAGATTCGTGAGAGAGCTTCACGAAAAGGCAGGAACTTCGTGAAGGCTTGTTTGAGCTTCGCGAAATTGGGAGCCTAGCGAAGTAGGGTGCTTTGTAAAGGTGTTTCCAAAGTGGTTTGCCCAGTGGATAGTGGCAAAGGGGTATTCATCTACGGGTGAAAGTTGAACTTCAACAGAGCATCTATATAAAGAGAAATATGCATTTCTTAATGGAAATGAAGAGACCTACAGGTCTATAAACTGTGAGTGAATCCCTTCCAAGAGCAGTGAGCTTAGGAAGAGGATGACGGTGATCCTCTCCATCGGCAGTGATCCAGAGAGAGAAAAACAGGGAGTGGCCCTTGGGAAAGCAGTGAGCTGACCCTAAACATTGTATAGGCAGTGAGCCTGGGCATAGAAGTGATCTAGCCCGAACATTGTAATCCACAGCTAGTGAAGTCTAGTGGAATTGGTACGACCCGCAACATGTCGGCATATGCTCCTTGGACGTAGCCCTTTGCAGTGAACGAAGAAAAAATCTCTGCGTCTGCCTGCTAATTTTCCTGCATTGCATTTAAAGCATCATCATCATATAAAGGAGAAAGTAAGTGATCATAACATACACACAAGTGAAAACAAAGTGACCCTTGTAACAAAGAGGTCAAGATCTAGTGGGGCAGGAAGAAATTTGAAAAAGAATATCCATACCCTGATTCACCCCCCCTCTCAGGGTATATAGGCCCCTATTGGTCCTAAAATATGAAATATACAAAATTAAATGAGTAATATACTAAAACTAAAATATTGAATACATCTCATATATTTAATATGAAGTCTCTTAACATTGAAAAAATATTTTTTTCATAAATATGTAAAAAAATAAATAAAAAATTATGTGGTCCTCTTAAATCTATCCCTAAATACTACTAGATCCATGTTCCTCTACAAATACATTTTTCACTAAACACTATCCTTTACTCAGGTCCTCAGGTATTATTTCTTAAAGATAATATAGATCAATGTATAGGGGGTTAGTAATTAATATTGTCATCAAACCCCCAATGCATTCATATATTATATGAACTTAAAAAATACGAGTATAAAAATAAAATTATAAATTCATAGTAACTATATTAAAATATTTGATTTTGTATCAAATAACATTGTGTTTACCATGACACCAGAACCCCTCAGTTGTTCCTTTATTAGATCTATTATAGAAATATGACAAGGTGTGTTCCAATGATTCAAAAACATTTTACATGGATAATAATATGTTTCCTAATAAAATAATGGAATCATGAATACATCACAGAGAACAATCCTTTAGCATCATGTACAATATGAAACTATAATGTCTCTATTAAATAAGGGTGATACTCACAAACCACTAGGTATTGAGTATGATGATATATATCTTTATATAATGAATACTCAAAAATTAATAAGCATAGATCAACCCAATAAATTAATTCCTTGAAATTAGTGCACACTCAATATGGGATTATATTGTATCCTCATATCTCCACTTGATGATCAGGTCCGTTGTCATCAATGTTACACATCACTCACACTCCCCCAATAATTCTCTATCATTTCATGATCATTGACATATACTTAGATGTATACACAATTCCATTGATGGAAATATAAAATATTTAAAAAAAGGTATATACAAATATTAAAAAATTCCACAAGAAAATAATTTATCAACACATATACATGGAATCATTATGAATAATGAAAGTTATGATCCAAAAATACACATTGTATCAACCATAATAATAATTTCACACATGAAACACACTTACCAATAGGATATATTAGTCAATTGTGGAAAAAAGTTATGTTATCAATAGAACCACACTATGATCCAAATGATTATATGGTACACCCATATGGTAAGGAACATCCATCCTCAATGAATTTGATGATGAATATGATGGTTCATCAAGTAATAACACCCCCATCAATTTCCATGTGTTATTTTTTGTAAACCACTATCTAGATTTTTCATGAACCATTTCTCGTATAACATTTCAATCATAATTAAAAATATTTTTTTTGAAATACATTATTTGTCCCCTATAATTGATAATTATCATTTTCTGTTATTCCATGAACAAAACGTTCATCCATAATGAAAATAAGTATTTACATAATATAATAATCATCTCCCTACGGAATAATACTCAAAACAACATATATAATAATTCAATAACAATTATTTACTCTATAAATATTATTATCAACCCACAATTTATTTTTAATAATTTATATAAGCTCATGAAGAATAATATTTTAATTTTAACAAAAATAGTTAACATGAAAAAATCGGTTTTTGATATTATTGTCTATAGAATAGATAATAGATATAGATATTGTATTCATTGAAGTAAAATAAATAGAACAAACCAGTTCGATCTTGTGGACATGAAAAATAAAAAGTATTGTATGTTTTTGATACATATACATAAAATTATCAAAAAACTATGTAAAAAATAACAACATTTTATATGATGGAATTATAAATAAAGAGGGGCATAGATAAAAACTAAAAAAATTAAATTATTGATTTAATATTAATTTTATCATTATCCAAATTGAGAATATTTTAAATTCAATAATAAAGATGTTTTTTGAATTTAAATTATTCAATTATATAATAATCATTATTTTTACATTCAAAAAATTAATAGTTTTTAAAGGTGTGTGAAGGGGAAGAACAAACATAAAATTATTTTCATAAGTGATTTTTTGAAAATAAGTTGCATTATAATGGTAATATGTTTTACACATACATACATCATATATGATAGGAATAAGTATATGATTAACCATATTAATATTTTGAAAAGGATATGACACCCTTAAGAAGCACCCCCTTTAATTATGCAAAACATCAAGTACCCTTAAGTAGATTTTTTAATGGGTATCATTCCCATATGAAATTACAAAGGTGCCACTATGTAGACTTTGAATATGGGTTCTATTCATTAAATATCTAATGGAGAACCCTTGTGAAGACTTAAAAACAATGTTACATTATTTAATTCAAGTTATGTCCTTACAAATGGTAAATAAAAACTCAATTACCCTTATTAGAACATATATATAGGGCCTTACCTATATGATGTTAATATAAAATACATTTATAACTACATAAAATGTATAATCATCATCCTAGTCTTATACAGTGAACATTTACACATATGATACAAATATAAATAATGATTTAGCTTTATATAACTCCATGAAAACCTCTAATCTTAATATTTGGTGGTGCCTTTACTTATATATGGATTGTACCATTCATAAATGTTAAATTAGTTTTAAATAATGTAATTTTGAATCAATGTATTAATAAATTATGACTAATATGTGGATTAATGAATATTAGAAAATTGATAATATTTCAATTTCTCTATCAAATTAAAGATAACATTAAACCACACATAATCCAGTATAAAAAACATCATACTAATGATTACATATTTTCATTGAAATTATAATTTACAATATTTTTGTTTAAAAAATTATTATTATTAATCAAATATAACATTCATTATCTCTCTACAATTAATAACATCTTAATTCATATTCCTTTTAATAGACATAAATTTAATTATATATATATATACATTTTCTTATAATGACTAAACCATTTTAGTGAGATTCAATCCAATTTAGATATCATTAAAAACATGTTGTAATTAATTTAATGTATTTATCATTTACTTGAAATAAAATTTTATATTAATCCACATTTTATGTTTTTTATTTTTTTATTAAAGGCATATTCCTGCATAAAATCATACTGGGATATTTATTATCTACTTTAATGTAAATTATTTAATATGATATAAATATTATTGTAAATCATTAATTGAATTAATTTTTTCTTCATCGCTCATTTTTCCTAAATTATTGATGGAAAATAAATTATTTTAAAATTTCAGCACTTATTCCCCAAATCATGACTCATCTTCATCTTCTAAATTTCTTACATAGTTACTATTATACTATTTTCTATATAATATTCAAACATGATATATATATAATTAATTATTGGAGATATATTAATATTCATAATTATGAGGGATAAATTTCACCATATTTATATTTATTTCCCCTATAATACATTATGCTGATGTGAACAATTATTATATTCTAAATGAATTTTAATATTAATTTCCCTAAAAAGACATACAATATTTTTTTTTCATAAAAACTAATAGATATATTTTAAATTTAATTTTCACCATTATATGTATTTTTTTGACATATCTATTTCCATATCATTATAATAAATACAGATTGATTGATTATGTAAAAAAATTATTCACCATCATGTCTTATTTGAAAAATAATATATATATATATAAATACATATATATATATATATACATATATTTATATATATATCAACTATTAATTAATAACATAGATCATGTTGTTCTGGGAATAAAAAATAAGACATTATAATGGGGTTGTTCTACTCAATATTATAATAATATTTTCCATATCAAAACCAATTTTATGAGTTCCATTAAATAATATCATTATGTTAGTAATTATAATATGTAATTAATATAATAATTCTCTAGATTAAATACTGAATTATTCATCAATCTTTATAAGAGATGTGTTGTTTTGTTCCATTAGCTATATTATTACCCTCAAAAGAGTTTGGATATTTTTCTCATGAATTATTATTTTTATAATAATCAACATGAAATATAATTTTATAGTTTTTTAAAATGAACGTGTGGTAAGAACTATATTTAAAAAAATATTAACGTGAATAATTATTAATATTCAAGACCAATTTTATAATCATAATTTTTTTTATATATATATAAAATTATTACTGTGAACACACAATGTTAAAATAACTGAATATTATAATAGAGGAAGAATAAAACAATGATAAATTAATAAATTATATGATTCATTGTGTTAATATATTTTATAATTAAAATATTGAATTATTGAATCCAATAAATAAAAGATAATATAGAAAGTAAATAAGAGAAATGATTTGTTTAAAATATTTTAAAATAGATCTAAATGTTAACCTATATCTATAACAACAATATATTAATTTTTTATTTATATAGTCTATTTGTATTTTGAATTTAAAGAGTAGAAAAATACGTTTCTTTTTATTTGATAGAATGAACTCATGGTTTAATTGTTTACTATATTTTTAACAAGTATAACTAGAAACATATATGTGAATAGTCCTTGGCCTTTTCTAGTTATGTAATTTAATTCAAAATCAATCACTTTAATGTTAATAATTCTCAATTATAAATTATGAATAAATATGGGAGAGAATTCATATAAAAAGAACTTTTTAGTACAATCTTGATTATCAAGAAAAAACTTGAAGACAAAATAATACGGAATGTGGATGTCATGAGAGTGAGAATTTATTCTAATAATCCCTCACTATAAAAAATAGAATATAGTATTTAGTAAATATATTATAATGATATAAAAATATGATTGATTTTATGATATAGTTTATCCACATGTTCATTGTATAGATATAACAACCCAAAAAATCTATTTGGGTCCTAAAAATTATATAGAAACCATCTATAATTCATTAGGGAGGAATGAAGTTTTTTAAGACTATAAATAAAGTGTTTGATTAACATTAGATGTATTGATTCCTATTGAAATGGATTTTCAAATGTAATGGAATAAAAATAATAATTATTGTGTCCTTCAGAACTCCTATTAATATGATTGTGGCCACATTGCTCGGTACATTTTTTTCCTTCCTCTCTTATTGTTCACCATATCATTTTCTTCCTTGACATTTCTATAAAACCTAGAGATTTTGAAAAATTATTTATTATTCAAAACAATAATTTTTTTATATTTATTATTATATGTAATATATTTTTTATCATGGGTTATACACAACATTGAATTTATCTTTTGTAACACACAACAACAAGGTTAAATGAATCATGACATACTGTTACAATATTATTGTTTAATATTATTTTTGTCCCCTTGATATTACAATAGAGGGTATGAATATGATTAACTATATTATGAGAATATTTTTTCTACAAATGTATATAAAATGAGTTCTACGGTTAACAATTAATTTTAAATTAAAATATAAACTTTTTTAAAATAGAAGAAATATTTTTCAGAAAATTTATTAAAATGGACAAAAATTAGTTATACAAAAAAATTATAATAATAAACAATAGTGAAATAATATTCTGAAATTTAGATATTATAAATACAATAAATTTTTCATCATTAATCTTAGGTGTTTTATTGTTAAGAGGGAAAATAAAACCACCTTTACGCTTAAAAACAATATACTCTTAAAATATGTTTTATATCATCTTTCTAATTTATAATATAAAAAATATTATAAAAATTTAGAAAATTATTTATATAAAATAAAATTTTATTTTGAAATCACTATCGAAATTTTATATAAGTATGATTTTTTGGATATTTTCTTAAATGAATATTAATTTGGGAATAGTGTAAATACTAGTTTTGTTGAAAATTTTCCTTTTAGTTTAATGATTTTTGAATGAAATGATTAATTTAAAATAATATTAATTGTAAAATTAGTTAAATTATATGTCATTTAATTAAATTTATATTATTGGAATCATTTTTTTATTGAATGTCAATATAAAACCATCATAATCTTTTAATCATTTTATCATCAAAAAACAAATTTCTCATTTTGTTTGTTGGATTAATTTTAAATTAAAATGTTTGAATTTTATTAATAGAATACATAAATATGTAATCTAATGGCCTAGACCTCTCTAGTCCATTAAATTGTGAAAATGTGGTGTTAGAGGTGTTCCGGTAGGTCAAGGTGACTTATCCCCAACTGCTTGCAAAAAATTTCCATTCCGGTTAACAGTTCCAACAGTAGAAAATTTTGAATTGTAACGCCACGTTACATTTACAGGTACTTTTTATGTTTCTAACTACCTTTGGTTGATATTAGTGACTTGGTGGGTTCATTTCGGTGGACTTTTATGGAAATCTAAAGGGAAATATCTTTCATACGGACGGTGCATGGTTTGACTAAACTGTATGGCCAAACTATGCATAGATGGTCTTGGAGGCAGTAGCTTCAGAAAAGGGGGCGCACAGTTTGTCTAACCATGCAGCCAAACCATGCGAGAGGGGTGGTCGAGGTAGTAGATAACACACAGTTAGTGCATGGTCTGTCAAACCTTGCGGACTAATCATGCGGGCACTTAAATTAGATCCTTAAATTGTGGATCTAACACGTTTTGCCTCTAAAGGGTTTGTTTAATCTCCTAGGCAGCCCTAACTCGGGTTTTTTATTCTCTTAAGGTCATGAAGGTTTCTCCCTTCGTTCTGGAGGCGATA
Organism: Viscum album; assembly: GCA_963277665.1. Classification (NCBI taxonomy): domain Eukaryota; kingdom Viridiplantae; phylum Streptophyta; class Magnoliopsida; order Santalales; family Viscaceae; genus Viscum; species Viscum album. Next base: position 2,128,588,737 of record OY728140.1, read on the forward strand.
TGAAGGATTCTCTTGGAAAATAAAAGACAGATTCTTGAGGTATGTGACCGTTCTTCTCCGATCTTGATCAGTTTCTTAGATCCACTTGGATCTACTTATCCTCTTCTCTCAGTTTCTTAGAAATATGTCTGTTATGGGTAGATCTAAGTGTTTCGATGCCAAATATGTTGAGATTTTGTCATGATCTTGATATCATAAGATAACTAAGGTGGGTTTTTGGAGAATCAACCCAGGTTTTTGAGCATTCTTTGACCATCGTGGTTTTCTTCAAAAACCTTTGAGGTAGGGGATTCATTGCTTACCTTTATATTAAATGCAACTATAATGTTATCATGTTTTCTCCAACTGGATGATAATGGAATGGATATAATAATGATTTGAACCAGATAAATACATTGATATCGATCGTATTTTGTTGCATCTTGTTTGTATACATATTGTGATATCTATGCTTGTTCCTGATTAAAATCGTTAAAGAACGTAAATCGAGATTAATTTATATTTGTTTAACTAAATATAAAAAGGCATGTGAAAGAATATGGTTCTTGTTGTAATTTAATATCAATCAAATTGGAATAGAAATATTGTTTAATTCATTTTGATAGCTTAATGGTTAGGTTTCTTGATTTTGGAACCAATGAATTATAAATTTTTTAATTCAATATGGATTAAAGAAATGATTGTTTGATAATTCCGTGAAGGGTTCTGAGTTACCCACTTGATTTTTATAGGGCCAATATCCCAAGTGATGTGATGTTTTTTTTCCTGCTACTTGTGTTGAGACATGATCCTGGATGGCTGTTCTGATATGTGGGGGCAAGGAGGCCTTTTGGTTGTGGCAGCAAATGAGGCCTAAAATGGCGAGATGCATCAGTTTATTCATGCGGATGATAGGGAGGACACTAGGGATGATGGAGTTGGATGAATGTGATTATTGGATGATTTCTGGTTCTTTGGTTGTCTATCTACTTTTCTTTTCCCCACTACTCAAGGAAGTTGTTATTTCGTACCCTTCTTCCAAAAGAGGCGAAGACGTGCGAGATATTCCATAAGATATATGTGTTTAGCTTCTCCAGGGAGGATGGTTCTATGATCTTTCTATAGGCGGCAAAGACTTGATGGGTAGTACATCTACTCACCATGTTGATCCCCTTGTGTTATTACAATAGAATTCTTTGCTAGAATCCCAGGGAATATGGGAAAGTGTATCTGTAATGAATATTTGAATAAATGGTGTTATCTGAGGGGGATGGAGTTCACTGGAACATAATGACGAGGTGATAATTTTAAAGGGACATTGGACTTTTGGTGTGATGCTAATGAAGTCAAATGTGAAATGGTTCATTGTTATTTAAAGTTTAAATAATTAATTAATGAAAAGAGGAATTGATAAAAAGGGAATAAAGTAATCTAATAATGATTCTTAAATGGTTGTGTGAAAATAGGATACCTCGTCATAGAAGTAGAATCCAGAAGTCTGAGAGATATTAGCTGTAGTGGGTCTAAGACTATGTTATTCCCATAGTGTGGTTGCTTGTTATAGAATATTCTGTACTTTTTGTGTTTCTATATGCTACTCCACCCTGTCCTCAAGGGAAACTGACGACCCAGGGATTCAAAGCCCCGGGGGGTGTTTTCCCCATCATTCCATTGGGAGGAAGAATGGCTAACTACCCCCTTTGATCCTTCTCTCATCTTTTCATATATACTTTTGCAGGTAGGAAGATCGGTTAGTTTTCCCCATATATTTGTGTAGAGGGCTGTAATGGATTTTTTTTATTCCCACACATATATTATAGATAGAGTATCCTATGGACTATTATAGGTGTAACGTGTGTAGGCTGTGATGGCTTGAAGATCCTTACTCGGCATATGGGATGTAATGGCTTGAGGTATAATACCTGACGTATGATACATGTTATGCGAGTTGTGGGGGATCCCGGAAACTACTTGGTTACATTGGTGTGTGGACGTGGTGGTTTTGTTACATGAGGTCCATATTGTGGTGCTTTGCCCAGGTGTCTACGAGCAAGAATTTTTGGACAGAGATGCTCAGGACATGCAACGTTGGGGAAAAGCGGCAAACCGGTGGGGTAGTAGTAGCGAGGTACCCTTGATATTCATTCTGATATGATAAATTCGTGTATGCGTTACTTGGTGAGAGTATCCATGGTGTGGTTGGGAACTTAGTATACCTGTTTAGGTGACGAGTTAGTTTCACTTGTTGTTCACTGTTCTTTAGTATGATTTCATTAATTTTTCCCGAGAGTCATTGGGGAGGATCCTACTAATTATACTGTTATACTCACCATATGTATATATAAACATTTTTTCATATCACTTGGATTAGGTTGGAGATCATGTTGGTTTCTACGAGGTTGGGGTTGAAGGAGCTGTTCGAGCTTGTGGTTTTTGCTGTTTTTAAATTCCTTTGGGTACTTTCTCTTTTTCCCTTCTAGTTGTATCACTTTTTCATGAAATTGCATATGTGTACTTGGGTTTTCTTTTATATTCCAGTTCTAAGTTGGATTTTGTTGGTGTCAATCTTATCTCTCTCTTCCGCATGTGTTATTTTAGAGAGTAATTCCTTTCATTTGTGTGTTTACTATACCCTTGGCTCTAGTCGCCAACTCGGGGCCTACTGGATGTGGGTCTCGGGGGTCATTATCTCCCTTCTCACATTGTCAGCCTAGGAGGGGAACACTTTTTGGGGAGGGGGTCATGACACTGTGGTATTAGATGTCTGGTTGAGGGATATGATGGAGTTTGGAGTTAGTCATAGGTGAGGATGCATGGGTTAGTAGGGAAAGGTGTAATTCATATTTAGCAACTGAGGTAAACACTGGAGACCAGCTGAGACATAGGCATTTAGGCCCCCCTATGATTTGATTTACGGACCATTAAGTTTACAATGACTACTAAACAAGGTGATAATAGTTGCAGGGTAGAGACCTTAGATAGGACCATGAATCATTATTATTTGTGCTTGTGTTTAAATGGGTAGAACATGTGATCGGTTAACCTAAAATGAATAAAAGAAAATGATTAATTAATTAATGTTTATTCATCCAAATTCTAGTTTTAGGAGCTCTAATGGTGGTTATTTTACAGGTATGTCTCCAGGTCAACATCCTCATCAGGATTTCACAAACAATGTCCATCAGGCTGTTTCAACAGGTTGCCGCAGGGTAGAGGTTGATGATAAAGACACTTGGAGGAAGACACTCCAAGTGTTTCAGCACCATAGTTTGTAGAAGAACGAGGGATCCATTCCAGATGTAGTCACAGATGACTAGTTAGAGGAGGTCGAGATCGACTTCAGTTCAATTCGTTCTTGGAAGGAGCACTGGGTGTCCTTGGTTTTGACGATGCTACGTGTAGAAGCGAGGTAGTGGTGGTTATTGTTCCTTGGGGATCATGAGGAATTATTGATCTCATGGGATGAGTTCCGAGACAAGTTTATAGTAGAGTTCCTTTCTTTGAATGTGAAGGCATCAAGTCGCTAAGAGCATCTTACCCTATGACAGGGGTTCTCTACTATTATAGAGTTTGGAATCCATTTCAAGAACCTTTTACGATATCCTTCAGAATTATTACCAGATGAGGAGGCTAGGGCGAGGCGTTTTGAGGAGGCCTGCATCCAGTGATCCAGCGCCAGGTGACGCCATTTATGCTGAAGACATATCTTGAGGTGCTGGCGATGGAAGAGGTTGTCGAGAGGACTTTGGCGAGGACTGGATCATCACGAGAGGGGGATCTTCATAATCCCTCATGAAGCAGTGCTATGGTATGGGGTTCCTGGTTTTCAGGGCAGAAGAGTTTTCGTTCGGCCAGGGGTAGGCCCCAGCCCTTCACATCTCGTTTCTATAGAGGTAGCAACTCTTGAGCCTATGCCAAGGAATCATGCACTTTTTTTGTGGTGGTCATGGTCATCGGCAGCGGGAGTGACTGACCTTTCAGAGTAGTCATCGTGCACCAGGAAGTACACTCCAGGTTCCTCCTTTGAGTCAGTTCCAACTGAGGCCACAAAAATAGCATGTTGCACCGGCATTAGATCACTATAGGGTAGATGGGGCAGGTAGAATACAACCCCGTGATTCTCCCCATCCTCAGAGAGCAGAGCGCGACCGTGGTGGTGGTCTTCATCAGGGTCATAGAGGACATGGAGGAGTTCATGGTCATCTCCATGCTCTAGCATTGCCAGCTCCAGTCGAGCCAGATGTCGTTCGAGATACCCTTTACTTGTTTTCTACCTTAGTGTATGCCTTGATTGATTTAAGAGAGACACACTACTTCATATACCCTACACTTTTCCATGCTTTGGGACTAGAGGTAGAGAGGATTCTAGTGCCCTTGGCATTGAATACATCAGTTGGAGGTCGGGCTGACTTGTTTGAAGTATGTAGAGACTGTGAGCTAGTGTTGGGGCAACACCTCTCTTTGGGAGATTTCCTATGTTTATTAATACAGCCTTATGATGTCATCCTCGACATAGATTGGTTGTATTCGGAGCAGGCTATCGTGGATTTTTTTAGGAATATGGTCATTTTCTTTAGTGTGGATGAAGAGCCAGTGTTTTTTGTTGGTGATCGAGATCCTTAGATGGGTCATAGGCATGTACCATCCTTATCGTCCATAGTGGCAGAGATGATGCTGAGTTCATCAGAAGTTCAGCAGTTGGTGTTTCCTAGGCTCGTAGATGAGTACCCTAATGTCTTACCAGAAGAGGGTGTAACATTACCCCCCGATGAGAGATCGAGTTTGGGATTGATCTATAACCATGAGAGTCTCATATCTATATGACTACATATAAGATGACCCCTTCTGAGTTGCGAGTGCTACGAATACTGCTTGATGGTTTGTTAAAGTTCAGTTTTTTTTAGTGAAGTTTGTCACCGTGGGGTGCACCAGTTTTGTTTGTGAAGATGTCCGACATCAATTTGTGGTTTTGTGTTGATTATCATCGCGTAAACAAAGTGAAAATAAAGAATCACTATCCTATTCTGCAGATTGATGATTTATTCGATAAACTGAAGGGTGCAGGCTGGTTCTCAAAGATCTACTTGTGGTCGGGATATCATCAGATGCGTGTTAAGGATGAGGATATCCTAAAGACTGCATTCCATTGTCGTCATGGGCATTATGAGTTCATGGTAATTCTTTTTGGCATGACGACTTCTCCATATGTATTCATGGAATTGATGAACGTTGTGTTACTTGAGTTTCTGGACAAGAATGTTATAGTTTTCATTGACGACATCCTTGTGTACTCCAAATATGAAGAGGAGCATGCATAACATCTACAAGCCATTTTGGGAGTTCGTTGACGATATCAGCTGTTTGAGACATTATCAAAGTGTGAGTTTTGGAATTGAGAATTATGTTTCATGGGGCAGTTTGTGTCCCAACAGGGTGTTATTATGGATCCATCGAAGATAGAAGCAGTTATGTCTTGGCCATTCCCCAAGACAGTTTTAGAGGTGCGATGTTTCCTTGGTCTCACAGGCTACTAATGGAGGTTAATTTCGAATTTCTCACTAGTTTCAACTCCTATGACAACATTGACCAGGTAGGATCGGGCATTCATTTGAACTGATCAGTGTCAGGAAGCTTTAGATTACTTAAAAAAGAATATAGGAAGTGCTCTAGTCCTTTGTCTTCCATCTGAGGGAGTTCAGTTTGATTTTTTCTGTGATGTTTCACATCTGGGGTTAGGCTGTGTTCTCATGAAGCCGAGGTCGGTTGTTTCTTATCGGTCTCAGCAGTCATGTCCCCAATGAGCGCAACTATTCCACCCATGATCTTGAGTTGTCAGCCGTGGTGTTTTCTTTGATGTTGTGGGGACATTACCTCATTGGTGAGCGCTTTTTGGTTTTCACCGATTGTAAGAGTTTGAGGTATGTTTTCTCCCAGCATGACCTGATCTTACCAAAACTTCGGTGTATGGTGTTTTTATAGGAATACAACTTTGAAATATCATATACACATGGAAAAGGGAATGTTGCAGATTATGCGCTGAGCCGAAAGTCACGTAGTGATGCTATGCATGAATCTGGTGATTCCTGGAATGGAATGGAAGAACAGTCAGCATTACATCTTGATATGGGATAAGTTGTGGGTAAAGGCTGTCTTTTTCGGATGATGGCATAGTTATCCCTGATGCAGAATGTAGAAGAGTCCCAGTTGGGAGATCTATAGGTGGAAGTCTAAAGAGACCGAGTTGTTTGTGGTGAGGCCCCTGATGGTTGGTTTGAGGATGAACAACACAAAGTGTTGTATCATGGATGTATTCTTATTCCTTTGATGATGTATGATATGGTCCTCAGATATTTCCATTTTTCACCTTTAGTGGTACATCCTGGCGTGAAAAAGATATACTGAGCCTTGAGCTATCAGTTTTGGTGGCCGGGGCTGAAGCATGTGATTGTGGAGTTTGTGTCTCGATGTTTAGTCTGCTAGAAGGTAAAGGACAAACACTGTGTTTCTGGTGGTCTTCTCCATCCATTAGAGATTCCTCAGTGGAAGTGAGAGGATATCCTAATATGCATTGTTACTGGTTTACCTAAATCTTTGGGAGGAAATGATGCTATTTGGGTGGTAGTTGATCGTTTAACAAAATCATCCCACTTTATAGAAATCATGGAGTCATGCTCAGGGGATGTTTTGTCAAGGAAGTATCTAGAGGAGGTGGTGAGACTTCATGGAGTACTAGGATGATCATTTCTAATTGGGATCCTCATTTACCTCCTAAGTTTGGAGAGGTCTCAAACATGATTTCGGTTCTCAACTATTCCTTAACACTTTTCTTCATCCTCAAATAGATTTTCAGATAGAGATAACCATCTAGACTCTTGAAGACATGTTATGATCTTGTGTTCTTGATTTCAGAGGTTGATAGATGAGACACTTTCCCTTGGGGGTGTTCTCTTACAATAATGTTTTTCACTCCACCATCGGTATGGAGCCGTTTAATGCCTTTCATGGCCAGCCTTGTCGTTCTCCATTGTGCTGGACTGGGGTCGTAGAGTCATCAATTCTCAGACCGGAACTAGTGCAGAATCTAACATAGATTGTCCATTTGATTTGTGAGAGGATGAAGACATCGAAATTTCGTCATAAATCATATAATGATCAATGAAGGAGAACCTTGGAGTATAATATTGGGGATGATGTGTTTCAGATGGTGACTCCCCATCGTGGGCAGTGAAGGTTTGGACATAGAAGTGAGCTTTATCCCTGGTTTTTTGGGCCATTCGTCGTGTTAGCTTGTGTTGGAGCTGTGGCGTATCGAGTAGAACATTCCCCAGAGATGAGTCAGATACATTATGTTTTCCATGTATCACATCTCCGTCATTATCTTCATGACGACTCTCACATCATAGATTGGGGAGAGATCGATGTTGATGATGATGCAGCCTTTGAGGAGCAACCTGTGGAGATCCAAGATCGTAAGGATAAGGTGTTTCACAGGTGTTCTATTCCTTTAGTTTGTGTCTTGTGGAGACACAGTGGCTTGGAGGAGAGTACCTAGGAACGTGAGTCATAGATACATGCTCAGTACCCAGAGTTGTTTGATTTTTAACTTGTTTCATTTATTGATGGAACTTATGTGATTATGAAAATTTCATTTTTATGAGATGGCTACCTTTGTTTCTTTTGTAACTTTCTCTCATTTGAGATGTATCTCGCGGGGTGGTTGTTCAGACCCTGTTTCATTTTAACTTTATGTGGGTTTTGGATTCTCGAGGATGAGAATGTTTTGAGAGGTATCTGATGTAATTTCCCAGACCTCTCCAGTCCATTACTTTGTGAAAATGTGTTATTAGAGGTGTTCTGAGAGGTCAAGGTGACTTATCCCCAACAACATGCGAAAAAAATCCATTCTGTTGAATAGTTCCAATGGTAGAAAATTGACAACTGTAATGTCACGTTACGTTTTCAAGTACTTTTGATGTTTCTAACTACCATTAGATTCAAGTAGTGACATGGGGGTGCGTTTGAGAGGAATTTTAATGAAAAATAAAGGGAAATAGCTTTCGCATGGGTGGCACACAGTTTGTCTAAAACGTGCGTCCAAATCGTGCGTAGTTAGTCTTAGAGGGAGTAGCTTCCACACGGGAGGCGTACAGTTTGGATAACTGTGTAGCCAAACCATGCGAGAGGGGTGATCGAGGTTGTATCTAACGCACAGTTAGCACACATTTTGTCAAACTATGTAGACTAAATGTGTGGGAACTTAAATTAGATCCTTAAATTGTGGATCTAACTCGTTTTGACTCTAAATGGTTTGTTTTAGCTCCTAGGATTCCCTAACTCGGGTTTTTTCATCTCCTATGGTGAATAAGGTTTCTCCCTTCATTCCGGAGGCGATCTGAAGGATTCTCTTGGAAAATCAAAGCTAGATTCTGGAGGTATGTGATTGTTCTTCTTCATTGTTGATCGGTTTCCTAGATCCACTTGAATCTACTTCTCTTCTTTTCTCGGTCTCATAGACCTACGTCCATTATGGGTAGATCTAAGTGTGTCAATGACAAATATTATTATATTTGTTCTTGATCTCTCTAGGAGAAGAGATCTATGGCATGTTTTTTGAGAATCGACCCAGGTTTCTTGATCCTTGTTTGACCGTCATGGTTTTCGTCAAAACCCTTTGAGGTAGGGGATTAATTTCTTCTCTTTATTTTACATGAAACTGTAATGTTAGCATGTTTTATCCAACTGGATGACAATGGAATTGACATAATAAATATTTGAATCGGAAAAATAAATTCATATCGATCGTATGTTGTTTCCTCTTGTTTTGATAAACAGTGTGATATCTATGCTTGTTCCTGATGAAAATCGGTAAAGAACATAAATTGACATTAATTGATATTTGTTTGGATAAAGACAAAGAGGCATGTGAACGAATATGGTTCTCACTGTAATTTGATGTTAATAAAATTTTCGTAGTAAGCATGTTTAATCATTTATGATAGCTTACTGGTTAGGTTTCCCAATTTTGGAACCAACAAATTATAAATCTGTTAATTCAATATGGAATAATGAATTTATTTTTTGTTAATTCCATGAAGGGTTCTGAGTTACCATATTTATTTTTATAGGGCCAATAGTCCAAGTGATGTGATGTTTTTCTTCTGTTGCTTATGTTGAGACTTGATCCTAGATTTGTGTCCTGACATGTGGGGGCATGGAGGCCTTTTGGTTGTGGCAGAAGATGATGCCTAGAGTGGAGAGATTGATCAGTTTATGCATGTGTGTGTCATGGAGGACACTAGAGATGATGGAGTGGGATGGATGTGATTGATGGATTCATGCTGGTTCTTTGGTTGTTTATCTACATTATGTTTCCCCACTACTCAAGGAAGTTGATCTTTATTACCCTTCTTCTGAAAGAGGCGAAGAAGCATGAGGTATTCCACGTGCTTTCTGTGTTTAGCTTCTCCAAGGAGGATGGGTCTACTCTCTTGCTATAGGTAGAAAAGAATTGACGGGTATTTTATATACTCACCGTGTTGATCCAATTGTGTTAGTATCATAAAATGCTTTTCTAGAATTCCTGAGAATATAGGAAAGTGTTTCTATAATGAATATTTGAATAAATGGTGTTAACCCATGGGTTTGGAGTTCTCTGGAACATTATGATGAGGATATAATTTTAAAGGTACATTGGACATTGGGTGTGATGCTAATGAAGTTTAATGTGGAATGGTTCGTGGTTAATTAATGTTTAAATAATTAATAAACGAAAAGTGGAACTAGTATAAATGGAATGATGCAATCTAATAAAGATTCTTAAATGGTTTTGTTCAAATAGGATACCTTCTCTTAGAAGTAGTAGGCCGGAGTCTGACATATGTTAGCTGCAGTGGGACTAAGACTAGGTTATGCCCATAGTGTGGTTGTGATTTATAGTGTATTCTATAATTTTTTATTCTATATGATACTCCCCCTTTCAGTAAGGGAAACTGACACCCCTGGGATTCTGATCCCTGGGGGGTGTTCCCCCCAACATTTTGGTGGGAGGAAGAATGGCTGACTACCCCCTTTGGACCCGCTCTCTTCTCTTGGTAGATACATCTGATGGTTGGAACAATGGTTAGTTTTCCCCATGTATGTGTATAGATAAATGTAACGGATTTTGGTTATTCAAACATATATATTCTGGATATTGTATCCTATGGACTATTATAGGTGTAACTTGTATTGGTTGTGATGGCTTGAGGATCCTTACTCAGCGTGTGGGCTGTAATGGCTTGAGGTTTAATACCCGACGTAAGATACATGTTATACGAACTGTGGTGGATACCATAGACTACACGGTTACATTAGTGTGTGGACTTGGTGGTTTTTTTTTCACGAGGTGAATATTTTAGTGCTTCGCCCAGGTGTTTGCAAGCAAGCCTCTTCGGAGAGAGATGCTCATGACGTGCGATGATGGGGAAAAGTGGAAAACTAGTGGGGAAGTATTAGAGGGGTACCCTTGATATTCATTATTATATAATAAATTATTGTATGCGTTACTTGGTGAGAGTATCCATGGTGAGGGTGGGAACATAATATACCTGTTTATGTGATGAGTTAGTTTCACTTATTGTTGAATGTGCTTTAGCATGCTTTCATTACTTTTTCACGAGAGGCTTCGGGGAGGATCCAACTGAGTATATTGTTCTACTCAACCTATGTATATATAAAATATTTTTCAGGTCACTTGTAGAAGGCTAGAGATCAATATGGTTACTACTAGATTGGGGTTGATGGAGTTGTTTGGGCTTGTGGTTGCTGCTGTTTTTACTTTCTTTTTGGTACTTACAGTTTTTTCCTTTCAGTTGTAGCACTTTTGCATGGCATTTCATTTGTGCACTTGAGTTTTCTTTTATATTCCAAATCTGATTTGGAGTTGTTTAGTGTCTATCTTATCTCTCTCTTCCGCATGTGTTCTTTTAGATGGTAATGCCTCCCATTTGTGTGTTTACTATACTCTCGACGCTAGTCGCCAACCTAGGGCCTACTAGAGGCAGGACTCGGGGGTCATTATCTCCTTTCTCACATTGCCATCCCAGGAGAGGTACACTTTGTGGAGAGGGGTTCGTGACATGTAATCCTTATTTTTAGTCATAATAATATTTATTTAATATTATTCATTGAAAAATATTTTAATATTATGTGTAGTAATGATTATAAAAAATATTACTGCATTTAACATAAAAATGGGATTTCTGGGGAGTTAATCTAAAGATATAATATTTAAAATATATCCAAAATATGTCAATATAAGATGGGATTTAACTATTTAGTGTCAATTTAATATTGGATAAATGACCACAAATTTTAGATCAATTATTCTTTTACCAAATGTGGGTATCCATTTAAATTTTCAAAAAAAAACATGTGTTCTACTCAAGTCAAATTTTAATGGCCACCCCTCTCCTATCATCTTCGAACATCCAATAAACATTGGTTTTTCTAAGAAAAAAATTAATATATTGCATAATTCAGACATATTATCTGATAATTCTTTGAAAAATCATAACTCCACCATAATAATTCTTTTGATGAAAAATAGAAGATATTATTCAAAAAAGAGGAGTTTTGAATCTCTATGATGGAATTCACTACTTATTATAGAGGATTTAAAGTCTCTATTTTATTTCTTAGGTACATATGAATAATAAAAAATTATTATTATTTATTTGAAATTATTATTTAAAATTGACATGTTATATCATCAATATATTGATATAAAATTTATTTAATATTTTCTCCAATACTATTCTTTATTGGGGTTTAATAATCAATACATTAAAAATTTGTAATAGATATTCATATCTCATTTATTTTATGGGAGATAAAATCCATATTCACATTGTTTTAATTATTGGTGTAGTATATACTAAACATGAATTTATTTTATGATTCATCTGTTGTATGTTTTTGGGATTACATATCCATTTTAGTCTCTCTCATTCATGGGGCTAATGAATAAAATTTTACCATACTGGTATTTTTTGTATTTTATAATCTAATTATTTATCTTAACTATATAATATTAAGTCCCCATTTATTAAATATTATGACATTAATCTCATGAAATATTATGAATATTATTCAACCATAGTTATTAATGATTTTTATGTAATATAACAATTTTCCACTTCTTAGTATATAAAATAATCTATTAAATATTTTAAATATATATATATGATTTTATATCTCTCTACATTTGAAAATATGTTTTCCTTCAAAACTATGTTTTTCTAAAAATATATAGAATATTTATTTATAAAATAATAAAATGATATTTTGAATATAGTTATACCCATGTTTTACTTTTTTTTAATTTTTTTAATGGAATATTAACTTAATTTTCATCAAAATTCATTTTTTGACATTACCCAAAATGATAATGGAATTCTCGTTTTATGGTGTGTGAGATGACTAAAATTTCTCATTATTTTACAAATATTTTTCATTAAATATTCCTGGATATGTTTTAATAGTTATTATAATGAAAAATATTTTATAATGTTTAATGTTTAATATATCATTTGAAAAATTGAAAAATGTTTTTTCATAAAAAAATGTTATAATTATTTTAAGCATCCTTTATATGATTAAATAATATGTTTTCAATGAAAATGATTTCCAATATGTTGTTAGTTTAAAGAATTTATATTCAATTATTTGTTTTTTGTCATCAAAAAATTTTCCAATTGATTATTCTTTAAAATTCATTCTCTATCTACAATGAAATCCATCGAAGATACTTATTTTTTACTTGGATATGAACCAATTACACCATTATAATTATCTATTTTATTTTTCATCATTAATATGATTTGATACTTACAAATACTAATTCGTTTTCATTGGGTTATACAATGATTGAATTCATATGAAACCCTCTTCTTTTTCTACAGGCCAATAAAATATATAATTATTTTGAAACAATCATCTTTTTCTATGAGTTATTCCATTTTTAAATGGTTAAATGACAATAAACTTTTTTATATTCTCCAGGTTATATATGATTATTATTTTTTAATTATGAATTTTATTTTCATGTGTTATAATAAAATGAATGCTTTATGTTCAAATAACTACCATGTCCATGATTTTTAGTATGTGATAAGTAGAACCGATATATCCTTCCAAAGTATTGTGTAATGATTATGGTTATATGATTTTTATGAGTACATGAGAGGTTATACCAATCCAAAAATATGTACATGGGACCAATAACGAATGAGGGTAATGTGGCGTTTTTCATATGTATGAATAAAAGAACACTTGAGGATATTTGAATCCTAAAATTGGGTTGGTGTTGGGTTATCCCAAGCCCGATGCAGTTAAATCAGTTGATAAGAAAAATGCAGACATATTAATAATGTATTTTTTGGGTAGTCTTGACTAAATATTGTGTTTATTAATATTCCACAAATAATTGTTTTATTATAATGTTATCCTATCATTGATCATGATTTCTAATTCCAATATGGTTATGGGATTATGATCATCCAATATATATTTCATGACACATGGTTATTATCTATTATTTTTAAAATATGATTTTCATTTTTAATTCTTATTTTACCATACACACATGTTCATGTTATATTTGTATATTCATTTCATTACCTTAAAATTAATCTTAGATCACACATTATTATGTTCCATTGCCAATAATACAGATTATATTATTATGTATTATATGTCTATGAATCGATATTTCTCTGAAGAACATTGTGAGAGATGATGTATCACACATATGTACATTTTATTATGAGTCTACTTTCCTAAAGGCACTATATATTTTGATACTCATTAGTGTTTTTATGAAATGTAATTAATATTAATATACTAATATGTAATATATATATATATATATTTAATGTATATATTTTTAAATTAATTATTAGAGGAATGGTTTATATTTTATTTTTTAAATAGGTTGAGAACACTTTAGTGTGATACCCAGGGAATCTTCAAAAATATATATATATATATGGATATGAAAATGGATAAATCTAATTATGATTCAATGTATATGAAAATGTTCTTGAATTTTGGTAACATTTAACGTGAGTAGTTTTAATTTAATTAAATCCCTTACTTTATTCTATAAGTTTATTTTGATCTATCAAAGAGGTACCTATGGGTTATTACTTGGAAAAATATTTATTGATCTAGAATTGATCATCAATAAGTTTATAAAAATGAGGCTTTATGAAAATCTAGTTGGAAATTCCATGGGGATATGGATTATATATTCACAAAATAATTATAAATCATTACTAATGATTTAATTATCGATCATGAATGGACTATAAGAATCATAAGGTGTCATAGATAAACAATAAGGTGTACTGATTAATATATCCTGGAAATGTTTTTATTGATTATGAAGTTACCCATAATGATTACTAATGATCCACAATGTATTTTGGTTTTATTAAATTGAAGAAAATATATATATCTAAAATAAATTTTACTTTGAATGGGAATGTGTTAATGAAAAACTAAATGTGATGATAACTTGGGAGAATGATATTTTGATTATTTTTTACTATAATAATGATATATGATTTATAAAATCCGTTTTCATAAACTATTAGACTTACAAATGAATATAAGGATAGATTCTATTAGTTGATTGAGTTTTGGATGATATATAAGATTGAGGACTCATTTTTCAATTTTTCATGAGTGTTGGAAGAAGAAATCAATATAATATCTCAATAGGAAGAGAAGTAGTTTTGTGTATGGAAATAAGAACATAGTTAAATTAAATATTGAGGAAAAATGGAATGTTTAGTGAACACCATGGATGAGAATATTATCCTCCCAGATTTATTATCAAGGTACGAATGTTTTGAATATTGAAATAATGTGAATTTATCATATTGATCTCCATGAGGAATAATTATGAATACAATTATCAATTTTATATGAGTAATCACTATAATATTGATGATATAGAGTCCATAAATGTCTTATGAATGGTATGTAATGTTTTAACAGAAGTATTTATGATGAAGATGATATGGCTGATTAAATAGATGTTATTAAATGTTATTATATGATTCATTTTTTATTTTCTGAAATAGGTATCATGAAATATGATAACTAATCATTGTTGATTTTTTTAGGAATGTAGTCTGATTATTTTACTATTAATGTATTAGAATTAATGAAATACGTTATACAGATCAAGAAATATATAAGGATTTATAAAATTTTTCCCATTAAGGGTTAATATAAATATGGTGCATTTTACTAATAACCTTGAAGTGTACATTAATAGAATTGTTATGTATTATGTAATTGACATGATTATAGAATCATAACAATTAGTTTCACCCCGATGATGAGAAAAAACGTTTTTAGCATGTGTAATGAGATTATTGATATAGATAAATTAAATATGATAGTACATATGACGTTATAACAGATTCATGATATGAAAAAATTGTGTTATATGTTCTCATCGAAGGAGTTCAAAAAAAATTTGGTTGATGAATATATTCAATAAAATACAGATTTATTAAATGATTTCAGAAGAATAATATTTTCAATAATATTGTATTGTAATTATTGTTAAAACCATGTTTCATGAGAATTCATGATGAGTGTATTCAAATATTCACTTTTTATAAATTATTAGATACATTATGTGGTTTACTAGATTAAAGATAAGTAAATATTGTAAATATAGTGACATTATTTATAATTATTTGTATTTTAATATTGTTAAAGGTTCATAAGGATATTGAGTTATTAAATGTTTTATATTGAATATTGGATGAGTAATTTAGATATTATTTTATTAATTATCCTTATAAATATTTATGTGTATTTGATAAAATGGGTTAATAATTGTTTTATGATGATATCTAGAAATATAAATAATTTATTGACATTATATTACTGATCCTATGATCTATTTGTTCATTATGAGTAAAAAAATTCAAGTATCATTACGTATAGTAAGAGATTAAGTACAAAATTAATCAAAACACCACCAACTGATATTCTGTTATTATTATAGAAATGAATAATTAATTCATAATGATGTTAATAAATTGACATTCTAAATATTATTGGGATGGTACCATATTTATTTTTAATTCTCCCAAACCACACTAAATAATACAACGTGTTTCCTTTATCTCTCATAAGGATATACATTTTTAATCTTCTAAATATACTAAACTAATATAGCACACCAGAGGAGCATGATCTTTCTCATGAGTAACATCGTGTGAATATTTTGGATAAGTGAAAATTCTAGAAAAATATCACACACCTAGTTAATGTTTTGTGTATTATCCATAATATATATGTAGTTATATAGGAACGTGAAGATGATATGAGGTAGAATTATCTTTTGTTAACATAAAAATATTTTTTATATTTCATTAGATTGAGAACCATGTTCAATGGAAATGTGAAATAAAATTAAATACTATTGATATCATATAGCTATTGGAATAGTTATTATTAATATTAATAAATAAATTCTAAAATGATTTCAAAATATATATAATATAAATTATTTGGTGACAAATAAATTAGAATTTAAAAAAAATATGCATAAAAAACATTTTATGAAAAATAGTATTTTGTCATACAACCACGAATTGCGTAAATAAATTATCCAAATTAGTTTTTTCTAATGAATTTAAAAAAATTTAAATAATATATATTTAATTTTTTTAAATTCATATTTTTTGTGAATGTAGATATTAGTAAAAAACACATTCCAAAAATATTTTTTTTCTAAAATTTAGTTTTTGCAAATTTGTTCACTTATAATAAAATTATCAGTATTTTAACATTTTATTAAATTAATTTCAATAAATAACAAAAATTATTTAAATAAATAATCCCTCATTATCCAACGATTAAATTTATTGATTTTTTAAGAAATATTCATATCTTGATGAATGGTGAAATATTTTATTTTAATGAATTTTTTTTTTAAAAATAATTTTAGTTTTTAATTTTTAGTAAATATTATTTTAATGTAAAATAATTTAATAATAAATGTTTCAAAATAATTTACGAAATGAGAAAAAATTTCAGGCTGAATTTTGTTATTAAAACATTATAAAATATTTTACATTTCCTCATTAAAAACATGCACTTTCATGTGGCTATACATGGTTAAATTTAAAATAAATTTATCCAAATATATGAATGGAATTTAGAAAATTTAATTAAATATTGTGAATATTAATTTTTTATATTATAAATTAAATTAATATAATTTTTTCCATATTAAATATTAAAAATTGTAAAAACTATTTACCATTGTTAAGGTAAAATGAGATTACTATTGGATTAAAAAAACATACATCTTAAAATGGGACCAAGAAATTCCATAAACCATTGGGTACATATATCTAGACCTTATATCTTATAATTTATAAAATAGACCATATTGAATAATTTTAGTATATGAAAAATGTGGCTATTCAATTTTATTTTCAGAAATTAAAAGTGTTCCTCTCACATCACTTTTAAAATTCCTCCCCTGTACTTTTTTCATAACATTTTGAAAATAATTTTTTAGCCAAGACATACCCAAATAACATCCTTGCATCCCTCATATAATCATAGAATAAATATTTTTCACATATATACAAAATATGATTAATTTTCATGAAAAAATATAATTTACCTAAATAAATAAGGGTTTAATCAGGTTTGAATGATGTTGAGAATTATGGTCAGTGATTTATATTATATATTTATTTTTTGGGAGTTAATTAAAAATTTAAAACATATTTTTTGTGGTTTATATACTTCCCCATTTACATTTTATATAACAAATTTCCTTATATTCAAGATATTTAGTGTTTCAATTGATGTTATACATTATTAGGGTGAATGATTCAAATGACTACTAAAGTGTCTAGGGATTTTAGTCACAATTTTGTTTTCTATGAGATATATGAATATATATCAGGAATTAAATTATTGTATTATAAACAATTACAAAGAGTTTCTTTTAGGATTCTCCATCTAAAAATTATTTCTTTTACATTTCTATTTTTTAGTCTCACATTACATGGACATTTTATTCAAATTTTATAAAATTTATATTGGTTTTATCTTATAAACCCATCTAATATTTTAATTATTTATTATAAGGTCCCCAATTTGTAAATCATATAAAATACGTACAAATATTTGTCATGAATTTTAATTTTTTTGCAATTGTTCAAATTTTATTAAATAAGTATCTTGTTTCCACTATCTGATAATTAAATTAAATATTTTTTTTTAAAAAAATCCGATAATTTTCAATCTATGTTTTTTATTTCATTTTCATCCAAAAAATTGTTTCTAATTTTTCTGAATTATGAATATAATTTTCATGTAATTGTACGTTATCTATTTTTATAGTTATTTTGATTGAAAATTATCTTTAAAATGATTTATATTATTAAATGTTTGATCAATGATGATGGATTCCAACAAAAAAATATGGTTCTATTTTTTTATATCATAGTGCCAGTTCATTTTTTTGAATTTTCATGTCAGTTTTTCTCTAAAAGATTTGAGAGTTAGGGTTTTTGGTGGTGTTATACCAATGTGAATGGTATAATAATTTTTGGACAAAAACCTTTTGTATCCAAAGGGAAACCAATAATCATCTTTTTTGGGTCAGGGAAGCGAATCATGATATTTTAATGGGTATTTTAAAACATGATAGAAGATCATGGGAGGTTTTTTTTGAATGAACCATGTTTCATAGTCAGTAAATGATTTTCAAAAACATGTGTCTGATATTTATAGGCATACCTTCATTCAATAATTTGCACATCAAAGATAAATATTTGGAATACCATGCAAAAAATCAATGAATTCTTCTTTAGGTGTTTAAAAAGAAAAATAATAATATAAAATGAACATATAATAGTGTAAAAATAAAATGAAAAATGATTTAATTATAATAATAACATTTTAGTTATTATTATTATTTTTCATATTAATTTTATGATTAATTTTCATTTTATTTTTTTAATATTTTTATTATTAAAAACCTAACTAAATGGGAACCGTCACCATATACCCATATGAGAAACCTCCCCCACCCTCATGCATGAAACCTCTCCATTTACCCGATCACTATGCATAATGACCCTAGGATGATGGATGACCGAGATCACCTCTCCTACCATTTAATGGATGATCTAACTCATTCATTCTTGTGTGATATCCTAGGGTGAGTCATCATTATTCTCTTCCTAATTATTTTCTTGGTTTTATTCTCTATTAGGCGGCACACATGACTTGTCTTAACCCGAATACAATATTGGCATTACTTTTTTTATTCATGGTTCATAGTGGTCATGGTGATCAATTAAGCCTATTTATATTCTAGTTAGTTATAGCTATAGGGTTTACAAGGTCATTGTGTTATGTTTTATTATGCTTTTTACCATTGTTTGATTTTAATTAAGAATTTTTGGAATTTTTGGTGTTTTTCACAAGTTCTTTGGACCTATTTGTAGTGGTTTCAGTAATTATATCCAAATGATACATCCATGTGTATCCATAGGTAGATTTATTAATATATATGTTCCCCCATATATATACACTCTTTGTGGTATGGATATATAATTTGTTTTCACTAAGTGTGATTATATATATAAGGAATAATCGTATAGGTGTTAGGAAAATGTGTATAAGAAATTGTATGTATATAGTTACAGACTGCCATATACTTATATTCCATGAAATTTGAACATAGGGGTTAAGTTTACATATAGATATTCAAAGGCCCATATGTATATAAGATCAAAAGGTAGGATCATTGTTCTGATCATTAAAGAAATCGTGTTTTAGTGTGATTTATCTTTACTATTCTACATGGGAGGAAGGATACCTAATGAGTTAGCCTTTTAATTTTAAAAATCATTAATATAATGTATTTCACACCAGGATTTTTCACTATATAGTGTTATATAATTCATATAATTATTTTCTGATATGAAATGAAATATTTTTCCTTTTTTTCGTCAATGTGTATGACTATCCAAAAAAATCACTCTGACACAAAGTGTTTGAAAATTCACCATGTAAGAATTTATAAAAAAATTTTGTTTTATAAATTATTGTTATGGTTTTTTAAATTTATCTTGGTTTATAGATGGTTTTTTAATAATAGAATGGAATAGACCCAATAGGAAATTTTAAATCAAATGTTATTTTTGGAAAACTACTATTGGGATGTGCCTAATCACTTATTTAATGCTAATGAGAATTTGGGCCCCATGTAATTGGAAATACCACATGTGTTAATTTTTTATAGAAAATGGGATACTAATCGGAATGATTTATGAGGGTGATGATTGGTTATGAGTCTTATTCATGTCATATTTATGTATTTAGATTGTTTGAAAAAACCTCACATTAGACATTACATGAGAACCTGGAATAGATTTTCCATTTTCTGATAATGTTTAATAATTTTTTTTTATATTATCCACTAGATAGTGGAATTTGGTAATTTAATGACCCATTATTGGAATAAATGGTCATTAAATTTCGTTTTTATAATAATTAATACATTAAAAAAACACACCAAATGAAAATATTAGTTTGGCGTCTTTGTAAACTCAGAACCCAGTCTTCTAGATTTGTGAAACGATCTTCAAAATGTCCCATAAATATCATGACCATTAGTTATCCTACATAAATAAATTATCTATATCTTGAGGGATATAATAATGTAAATAGGGTCATATCAAATCCTCAGTAAGGGATAACATGAAAAAATAAACATAAGAATGTAAAAACATGAACATATATTTTTAATATCAAAATATTCTTTCATAAATTAAATCATCATAATATGAAAGGAATAAATAATAATGGATCATTAGAAATGATAACATCAAATTTTCATAAAACATGAACATGTGAAAAATAAATAAGAATAGAAAATAATTTTAATATTATCCATGGCTTAGTTATATGACTATCATAGCAGACATAGTCCATTATTGAACCGAGTTTGCTCTATGTTCAAACCCTATATTATTGAACGCGATATACTTTTCATTTTATCCATCTATTACTAAAATGAAATTACTTTCCATTCCAGTATTTTCTATCTCATGAGATATAAATCATTACACAATTTGTTGGAGTGGGATATATGTCTCACCCACCTGATAATGAAATCATTATTACATTTTCCACATATAAAATAAATCATTTATCATAATATAACCCAAGAAATTAAATGTATTTTATAAACATTTTTCAATAATATACTAATATAAATAAAATATTATTCCATTATTAACACAATTCAATAATAGTAATATTAGGAATACAAAAATATCCCTGAATAAGGAGCTTCATCATAGATGGAAAATTATTTTTATAGAACAAATGAACATAATTCATGACGAAAATATCATTTCTTCTTTAAAACATTATATTTTCTCAAAATGCCATGATATTTTATAAGAAAATAATTTTTTGAAGATAAACATCAAATCTTTTAATGGAGGCTATATGAAAATAATTCTTAAAATGTGTTTGTGTCATTACTATCGAAAAAATCTCCTTGTACGTTTTCGAGAAATATCAAAAAGTACATCATTTCGAATAATGACAAAAGATTAATTTAATATTATTTAATAAAATTGATCATATTTTAAAAAAAACATTATATTTTTTGAAGAATATAAATATTTTTATCTAATTAGGAAACATGGAGGTTGATGTTAAATATACCTCTATAAATATTTATGTTTAAACAATCTCATATAATAATGAAACTAAAAAATTACCCCTTACAATTAGTCCGATTTTATTTGTATTAATCTAAAACTCTTCTATAATGATTTAAATAACGTCATTTACTTAATTAATAATCATATTAATTTTTTATATTATAATATTAGATCTTATTACCATATTTTTTTAATAACATTTCATTGTTACTCTTTATTCATTTATTAACTTATTACGATTCTTATACTTGTTTTTCCAAATTACATATAGTTATCCTTATTAGTTCATATTTTTATGATCAAAGTGTGACATTAACATAAGATATACCATTTTTATTCATTATATAATTTATATAATCATTCTTTAATAAAGATCATTTAGAATTAATAGCATCACATCATGCCGATGGTAGGTTGTACATTTGCACATGCGATGATATCATTACTAAATTTTTTTAATTATGATTAATTTGATAGCGTATAATATTTAAAAATTAATATATTTTTTGGATAGTAATATATATTTATCACCTAATTCATTATAATCATCTAAATAATGTGGTGGTGAAAAATAGATTACACCACAACATGGAGAGAGATTGTCGTACGTACGCATGCATGGTGATTTAGTTTTTCATAGGATTGAATAAAGTTGGAATATGGTTGTTTCATAACTATAATAACATATCAGTATATAATTTATACTGGATTTATTAATTTATAATGTTACAATTTATGAAAAGGATGTAGAATATGATAGATATTTGAAAGATTTGGTAGAGTAAGTTGCCTCTTCTTTGACGTGCTACCTCTAAATCACCACAATGATCACTAGAGTTGGTCATTAAAGAAGACCAGAAACAATAGAATGTTACTACTTAGTTGAAAAGGTCATATTTCAAGGGATGGATGTGCTTTAAGGCTCAAATTGACGTAATGTTGTGAGGGAGGAGGTCCCCATTTATAATTGAGGCTAGGGGCAATTTTGGAAACCTCCAAAATATTAATTTACATAAAAATCAAAACCAGATAAAAACACCTAAAACTATACCAATATATAATAGTAGATGAAATAGGTTTTAAATCTCTTCATTAAATAAATTTCATTCATTTTTTAGGTCAATATAATAATTATCATTTTAATTAACACATAGATATTCTCTTTAATTGTAATTATGATAGAAAATAATTCCATATTAATAGGGAGAAAGATGTATTTATTTTTTGTTCATTAGAGTAATAATAAGAACCATAGATAATTATAGTCTATATTATAATTATTATATATATTTTTTAGAAATATTATTTTTTTCAATAATTTAATAAAACATTGTTTAACCAGAAAACAATCGTGTCAATTTTGACACTATTTCATTCACGTATATTTAAAAATACAAAGATAAGATTTTAGTATTTAAAAATTATTTTATTATATAACTATACGATCTAGGTCATCATGGAAAATCACTAGATATATTAATTATCTCAGAGTTTATTGATTTTATTATTGGTAATAACATTAATTTGATATTTCAGTAAATAAAATAATTACTACAATAGTTTTGTGTAATTATATCGTATACATATATGTTCGGTAAAAATTTAAAATAAAATACTATGATGAGTATTTATATAATATAATTCATATGAACACTTTTTGTAAAATTTATCTTCTGTAAAAATAAAACAATATAAATATTTTACTCATTAAATTATGAAGGTGACATCATTAACATTACTTTAAATAAAATAATATAAGTATCACAATATCATACACATGGATATTCATTTTCAATAACTCGAACCTTGGATGATTATAGTTTATATATTCTTGAACAATAACTATTTCAAACAATATTGTGTCTTTTCATGGTTATTATCAATTTATTATCAATTGTTTTATTGATTTCTCATCAATTTATTAACTTTCACACCATCAAAGAATAAACCCTTAAAAAAATTATATATTTTATAAAAATAAAAAACACAATACAATGATAAATAAAAACATATTATATTTAAAATAATTATTTATAATCTTTGTTATCATATGTATAAAATTATATAAAAATAGTTATTTATTATAATTTGAGTGAAATCTATTTTACTTTCCATTACATAAAATAAAGTAAATGCCCCAATCTCATTCAAGTGGCTTCCAAAGGATACCATTTTGACACAAGGAAGATTTAGGATGATGAAAAGTCATACAATGTAATTTAGACAAGTTTTGGGTAATATTATAATAGTATGATTACCCTTAATTACAAATTTTTCCCTTTTCTCGTATTAATAAAAATTATTACTACCATTAGTCATACTGACAAGTATTAAATAAATACCTTTACATAATATTGGCTTAAAGATTACAAATATGGAATCAATTTTCCATATTCAATACATCAATGTTTCATTAATATATTTATATTTATTCCCATTGTGGGAAATAGAGAATGAGCTTTTAAAAGTAAAAACATTTCCAAAGATGGAAATGTTTTTACATCTGAATTAAATGTAATATTAATGTTATAACATAAATTATATTAAATTATAAAAATATATTCTATATGTACATAAAAATAATAAAAGTATATATTTTAATTATATAAATTATTTTGAAGGAAAAGTTATTTTCCATTAATATTTCGTGTAATTTTACAATGCATCAGAATTTAATCCTTTTAATAAAAATTTCAAACTTTAATCCAATGAAAATTGATATATCCCACTTCCAATGAACAATTTTTTTTAAATATAATATAAAAAAGTTTCATTAAATAGATTTAAAATGGGTGTGCCATCATAAGGTTTTAATAAAGCATTTGTTGAAAAAATCTTCTTTTATCAAAAAATATTAAATTTTTTCTTATATCATGTAAAGAAAACCAATAATGATGAATTTTAAAATTTTCATTGAATCAAAGAATAATTATTTTATTATTTTATCGACTCTCTTATTTTCATTTAAATAATTATTTTATAAGGATGTAAATACTATTCATACCCGCCATTATAAATATATCATTATAATATATATTTGTTCACATATACTCGGTCTTGCGTGAAATGAATTCTATCAAAATAACTAAAATTTATTGTAACACATGCCAAAAATAGTTTTAATTATTCTACATGATAATACGATGTTGTGTATAGTGTATGTTAATCTTGATGTATTTTAAAATAAAAGATATCAATGAAACTAAAAATAATCCATCGTGTAAAATCTCAGGGTGTCACAAGTACAAACATTTCTCTTATTTGGGATTATTCCCCTAAGTCAGGCCATGTACGGTAATACTGAGAATTTGGGTGGGTTGATGGCATCGAGTTAGGCATTCCAACATGACAAATTGCATTTTAGTGTATTCTATGTTATCTATTGAGCTCTTAGGTTTTCCCATGTTCATTGACACTTATTTTTCAATGGTTGATGATTTAGGTACCTTATTTTTATGGTTAGTCATGTAACCTATTTTTTCTATTTAATCTGTTTTGAAATCATTTCTCATTATTTTTTTTGTTTCGTACTTATTTTGTAAAAATAAATGTATTGATTTTCAATTTTTTTATTCCAAATGATTTTTAAATTTTTTACACCCATTTTCGTATTTTGAATAAAAAAAACATTTTCATTTCATCCCAACATTTTCTATAAAATTAAAAATCCACCTTATTTTTTAAAAAATAAAAGTAATTTATATAAGAAATAAGAAGTAAACAATGTTTTTTTAATGGAAATTTATTATTAACAAATGTTTATATATTGTATCTTAAATGTTAAATAGATTGATAATTTATTTATTGGAAATGCAATAGGAATATCTTTTTCAAGTCTACTATGTTTTAATTCTCAAACATATAGTTCAATTTTTTCTTGCATCTCATAGTGATACATCTAACTCATATTCCGCTTCCATGGTGTGATGTTGGATTTTTCATTGGAACGGACCCATAGGTTAACATATAGGTATTTGTGATATTTTTTCTTTACCATTCTACTTTTTATTTTTATTTTTCAATTTTTATTATTGGTCGCAGTGTGATAAATCACTTCCAATTTCATTAATTTTGTTGAAAAACACTTGTTTTCTTCCCTATAGGATTTAGTAAGCTTCATGGGAAATGTGTTTGGCTATCATGGGTAACATATTCTGGGATAAACTAGGTTAGTTCACTAAAAAAAATTAATTGTCCAGTCCATTTTCTATTTGGGTGTTAGATATACTGCATATTGGACTTTTGAGTGATTAGAAAGATGTTTGGGAAGTGCTTTATGAACTCTTTCTCGTTCCAAGCCTCTAGTCAAAATTTTTTGTTTGGGATTGATATTTTTTTTGTTTAGTGTGGATAGAGAAAAAGTGGGAAGTGATTCGGTATTATTCTATGACTTACCTAGAGTTTCCATCCACTTGATATTTGAGTGCATGGTTCATGATACATTTAGTGGTTAGTTATTT
The DNA here is from genome assembly GCA_963277665.1 of Viscum album. Taxonomy (NCBI): domain Eukaryota; kingdom Viridiplantae; phylum Streptophyta; class Magnoliopsida; order Santalales; family Viscaceae; genus Viscum; species Viscum album. Next base: position 2,128,614,955 of record OY728140.1, read on the forward strand.
CATGGGTAATTTCTCACTAAAATTGGCATTATGTTATTCATTTCCACTAGATTACTTTTCCATCAGTTTCAATGGATTTAATCTTGGTTTTAATTTAGTTAGTGTCAAATGATTTTGAAACTAATATTGTTATTTGCAATTAGTATATCCTTTTAAAGAGACCCATGATCAGAAATAGAATGTTGATTTTGACGGAAATGGGATTCCAAATGAAAATAATTTCAGGGATCTAAATTTTAATTAAAGAGTTGACTTTGGTTTTTAAAATTATGTATTGAAATATTTTTATGGGTCTTGGAAAGCGTCTTTGGAGTAAAACTGGTTTGGAGTAAGGAATGGTATTGATTATGAAATATGGACTTGTTTTTTATATCCAAGGAATTTACATGAATAAATATGATTTTTGAACTAGATTGTAATTTTGAATTATGATTGATGTTGTAATATTATTAGTTATTTGATTTAGTTTCCCTTATTTGATGAATTTATATACTGACCATAAAGACCCAATCGGTTTCTAGTTATTATTTAAGGATATATATCCCTTCCCAAAATATTAGTTGAGTTGTGTAATTGAGTATAATCTCAATGGATTTTAGTTTTACATTGATTTATTTGTTTGTAAGAGGCAAGACATCATCCTCAGATGCATCAATTGTGTTCAAGTTTTTAGAAGCTCATATATACATGAGGGTGTAAGGAATTTTGCTATCATTTTTGGGAATGAGTTTTAGATCCTTGCAAAGTGACCATCCAAAAAATGTTTCAAGATGAAAATTATTGGTATGTATTTGAGACAAAATTTATTTAATGGTACATATATGGGGATGCGAGGGGGATGAAATTGGTGGTGATAATGAGAATTCAGCAAAGTTCAGTGGATTATAATGTCTTATTTAGACTATTTTTACGATCATCCTTTTGAAATTATGTAAGTAGGAATAGAAGCTCATTTGGAATATATATTTACATCTAGGGTCTTTAATTTTAGATTTATGAATGTGTTTTACCATCTAGGGATGTTCTTTTTGAGAACCTTGTGGATGAGTTGTTTTAGTCCAAATTTGTTCCAAGAGAATAGTTTGTAGAATTTGGTAATCAAATATTTTCTAGAACATTATAAGGTTCCCCATATAGTGAATAATTTGTAATATATTAACCTTCTCATGAATATTCTCTTTTGTTAGTTCCTGTTCCATGTTATTCATACATCATTCTTGCGAGTTTCTGGTTTTTTTGGTTTAGATATTCAAATCCATCTTCTAATAGGCATCATTTTTTTTAAATATTTTATTTTTTTGACATCAAGATATTTTTTTAGGATGCGTCACTAGTAGGGGATATACTAATCGGTGGATGTCATATCCTAATAATGAGGATGTGTACTCTTCATGACATCAGGGCTCCAGCCATATGCCATGGAGTAATGATTTTTGCATAGTTTAGAATCAGTGGTTGGGGAAATATATCCCAATTGTTTTATACAATGTTATAGTAGGATAGTTTATGATTATAAGTTCTATTTATTATTATAGATTTACATTTTTTTGTAAAAGTCTTTATTGACATGTTACATTATAATTCCAGTGGTTGTTCTTTTTCGAATGGAAATACCACACAGGTTTTCCTCCTTGAAATGTTGTCTCATTGTGGATTCATTTATTTTTCAAGGATGTGAACATTTTTATGAAGCATGAATCTTGTGGAAATGATGAATCATATTTTTGTTTGATACTCAGATTAAGGATTCTTTTATTGATTCACCCTTGTAGTTTGGGTTGGTCAATGTTAGGGGTTTCTGTTTTGGTTATTGTTGGTAGTTCTAGAGTTAGACTAGGATTGGTGTATAAAAATTGGAGATTATAGTTTGGTATCCATGGTTGGGAGAACCCTACTCATTTAACAGTGGGTTCTCATGTTGAAATTTTGTTTAGAGCTGTTAGTATGTTACTAGTGGGGTAAAAAGGCTACACCGAGGTTCGTGGATTTGTTTTATCTCACAAAGCTTCTAGTTCCTTTTTCACTCGTCATTTAGATCAGTTAAATTCTTGGGGAAGATTTTTGTTTGGGTATAACTTTTACACCCCAACCGGTGTTCCATTATTATTTATGTTTATTTCAGGGTTCTATGATTTTAGTTAAGGATTGTGGTTTTTTCCAATAAAATTATTAATGTTTTGATATTTGTTATTTGTTATTGGACCTATATATGGTCATATAATTTCTTGTTAATTCATATTTAAGAAAATGATAATCTATTAATAATCATTATAGAACTATACATAAGCAACAAAACTTCTCCCTGGTTATTTGAAATAGTGTTACTAGCATGCAATAAGTTCTATCATTTTAATATAAATAAGTATCATGATAAGCTCACATTTTCCCAAACCTTGTGGACTACCCTTGATATTGACCACTCATTCTAGTAATATGTTCACAGTTTGTGAATGGTATGAAAAACAATGTTGCCAAACTATTTAGTTTTTCTAAGGGTTTGGAAAAGAAAAAAATAAAATAAAATAACAATAGATTAAGATAAAAATAAAAATAAAATAAAAATTTAACTTTAAAATATTATTATTATTATTATTATTAAAAACCTAATTTAACAAGAACTCTCCCAGAATTACCATGTGAGTTTCCTTTAACCCCCCCCCCCTCGCACGACAGCCTTTCCCCATTCTATTTTCTTGTTTGTCATGACACTCGGCTGAAAGAGGCTCGACCCCACCTCTTATCCATATTTTGGGATGATTATTCTTTGTTTACTTTTATAATCTCTTCTGGTGAGTTCTATATCCCCACCTCCTCCTTATTTTTTTGTTTTCATCTCTCCAAGGTGGTGGGAATAAAAATAGGTGAAGACATATATGGTTTTTGTGTTTTCATTTTTTGGATATTAATTCATAACGATCATGGGGATTGATTAAATCATATTCCATCATGGGTAGCTGTAGGAAGAAGGTTCACTCTCAGTACTAGGTAGTAGTTCATATACTTTTAAACTTTTGTCTTATTGAATTTATGGTTTTGGGGGTTATTATTTAATGGTGATTTTATGGAGTGATTTGGACATATTTGAATATTTGAAGTGGTTTCATGTTTCTATTGTGAAATGTGTCTTACATGTTTTTTCATATGTAGGTATATATATCTATAAGATACCCCATTTATATATATATCACTAATGTAAATATAGATATATATTTGGTTTTAATTTTTGGTTATAAATATAAAATTAATAGGGGTTTAAGGTATAATAGTATATCAATGCATAAACATATTAGTATAGACACATTCTATATATTTTCAAATTTTAATATGTACATAGGGTTTAACATTCGATATTTATAGGTGAATTTTCATATGTAAGAGATTTTATTAGATAATATTAGTGTCTATATCAGTAAATTCAATGAGTTAGGGGGTGTATTAGATTGATTCTATTCCTTTTATGATAGTTTCCATTATGTATTTTCATTTAAAGTAAAATAATAATTTATTTTCTTTATTGCACAACATGATTATTTAATAAATACTTACATAATATTATTAAAATAATTGATTGATATGAATTAAAGAGTTTTACTCTCTAAATTATATATTAAGTAATTTTTTTAAAACTCTCACAGCAAGTGTCTAACAATACTTCAAGTTGTAATTTATAAATAAATAGGTTTCATAAATAATTTTCTTCGATTTCTAAATATGACGTCGTTTATATTTTATTTTTACTCAACCAATTGAAGAAGACTGAATTGAGTTATTAAATAAATGTTTCTATTTGAAAAAATCCTCATCGGGTGTTCCTCTTTAATTTTTTGATTCTAATGACATTTGAAGGAACATAGTATTGTATTTCCCTCTTGTTTTGGCGGTTTAATTTCATGGAGGACTACATGGTGCGATATAGGTGTGATGGGCAGTTTTGCGGGTTATGATTTTGAATATTTTGTTTTTGGAATTGTTGGATAACCCTGACTTTTAGCATGACATGTAAAATAGGTATAACAAATAGATTTTATAATTATAGTTTCATTACAAATTTATATTATGCATTGGCCATTAGAATGTCATATGGACATTTATTTTCATTTGGAATGTTCTAATCAGTTTGGCCATGTACTGTAACACTGAGAGATTCAGTGGATTCATAAAAATTAGGATAGGCACGCTTATGGGGTGAATCAGGTTTAGTATTATATATTATCCACTATGTTCATATATTTTCCACTGATATTCGGAAATTATTTTCCATTAGGAAATGATTTAGGTTACATTTCTTCTTGGTTACTCACCTGTGGTAATTTTTCCTTTTCCCTTTTCATTTTTCCATATCACCTTCATTCCTGAATATTGTAATACATTATTAAAAGTGATGATTTATTTTTCAAATGTTTTGTGGTAAGCAATTTTGAGAATATTTTACACATTTTTTCCATTATTGAATGAAAAAACATTTTCTTACTTCTCCTCTTTTTCCAAAAATTCAAAATATTACATTATATAAAAAGGAAAAAAAATTTAAATTAAAAGAGTAATGGAAAATGATTTTTTTATTTTATAAAAATGTATGAAAAAAATATTTTTAAATATTTTATTTCAAACATGAAATTTATAGATATTTTATTAAATAAAAATCTATATAAATTGATGGTATAGGTATGTATTTTGTGTATTAATACTTCATCTTATAGTTATATATTTAATTTTATCTTTGTTTGTTGCTTTTATATCATGAAATGTCACTATTATATGATAATCGTTTGTGGTGGATGTTTAACCTCACGATCAACTAAAAATCTGTGTCTGTTTTTTTATTTGTCAAACTAGTGGTTCTTTTTATTTTCCATTTTATATAAGTTTATTTATTTAGTTTCTTATTTTGAATAAATTGATACATATTTATTTATATTTGATTCATGGTACTATTTTTTATCCTAGAAGTATTGGGAATTCCAAATGGGGCATATTGCGGGACCACATGGGTGATCGGTTCAAGGTTAACCCAGGTTGGTTCATGAAAAAGATAATTTTCTCAAGATAATTTTTATATGATTTTGAAATCATCTCATATATGTTATTAATGTTTATTTTATATTAAAATGACTGTAAAAATATTTTATAATTTTAAATTTGAGAAATATTTTATCAATAAATGTTTATTTTCCTCATTAAACGATTTAGGTGATTTTTTATTTCAGAATCATAATCCATATAAGTAGAAGTCCATAAAGGATAATTATTCTTTATTACTTCTAGTATCCAATGATTCCATTGTAATTATATATCTAAATGGTTTATGATTATAAAGTAATGATTTTTATGAAACATGATTTATTCATCGGTTATTCCATAATATATTTCCGATGATACAAATTACTTTTTTTATAGGTAATTACAAGATTAAATTAATATAAAACCATCTTTGTTTTGAATGGTATATACAATGATGAAAGGATGAAATGATTATGAACCTGTTTAATTTTTATAGGTTATTCATTGATAACATGTTAATGAAACCAATTTCTTTTCTTGGGTTCAAAAGTGATGATTTTTTTTATATTTATATACACGTATGAATGATTTAAATAATTTGGTTGGGGGGACCTATATTTCACACCAATTTATTTGGTAATGATTAATGTAATACGAGTTCAATGAGTACATAGTATGTTATCCAATTCATGATATTTTGGTATATCATAGGTTATCCTAATCATAAAATGTGGTATATGGGAGGTAATCCCAATCTCTAAAGAGGTTGCACATGATATTATCCATAACCCAAAAGATGGAAAATATAAAGTTATCACAAGCCTCTTGCTCATAAAATAATGTTTTTTCCAATCTAATAATGTTATGAATTCATTATTTTGTATACATATCATAATATTTCTTTGAATTATATATATGAAAAATATGTTTTATTCCAAATTCATGATATATTGGATCATATTCATTAAAAATAAAAATGATAATGTCTTATAAAATACTAATATTTATGACCTAACTCATGTTTGTGATCAATGATATGCACGATATAGTATTCATATGTTATTATAATTTTATTGTATCTATATCCTCATGTTATATTGACATATAATATTTTTAACCATATTGATTATCTAATATCAAGTTTTTCATATTTCCTTTTCCTAAAAATGAAGAATATTATTGTTAATGATATTATAAATAAAGGTTATAGTTATGATGAACATAGTGGTAGATGAAGTAAGCCTCATATTGGTAGTTATTTTTTTTTCTATCCATGTTTCAAAAAAATAACAATTGAATTACAATAATCTTTTTTTTATATAATAAATATTTATATAAATATATGTAATATTAATATATTATATTCCTAGGTTATCAAAGGGGAACAAATCATTTTTCCTACGAAATCAAAAAGATTATCCCTAAATCCATGAATGTACTTATATAGTTCTCCATTACTCTATCAATTTGTTCAACACTATATTAATGTTTTCTCAGGGATCCATGAATGTTATTTAATTATTTTGTAGTGATTTCATATATATTAACACTCTACATAAATTAATTGAAATTTCTAAACATATTATTTTTTTCATAAAATCAAATAATTATTAGAACCACATGTCTCTAAAAAAGGACTTAGTCATTAATATCATATAATTTAGAAAATTCCTATAGAATTTAATTACTTACTATGATAAATATTTGTTAGTTTTAGAGTTTTAGAAAAATCGGTCATAATTCATACATATAAACCAACATTTATATAAAGTGGATACTACTAAAAGAATATCCATTACTAAAAATAGATTTTCTTTAATAAAACCCTGAATTATTTTCATGAAAATTCTTCATAACATTCATCTAGGAATTTTATTTTCTATTACCCATCCTTAAAACCTATGAAAACAATTTAAAAATGTGGATGAGAACAAGTATATTAGTAAGTGAAATACAAAAGGATTGAAACTATTAGTCCATGAATCCATATAAATTCATGAAATCATTTTCCAAAATAAATACTTCTCATATAAATAATTAAAATATAGTTACATTGTAAAATCATGTGATTTACATAATACATAGAAATCTTAAATAATAACATAAAGAAAATAAGGGTAATTACATAATTATGAATTTAACCCTCACAACTTCCATATGATTTATAACCCTCATGGATACCATATAGTGTAAACATTAAAGGTACAATTTGAGTAATCATATGACGAACCTAAAATATAAACATACACAGAACTTTGGAGGGTGATATAGGTCTCACCCTTCATTATAAAAATTCCCCAAGAATGATAAGCTAATTATATTACAATAATACTTGAATAAAATTATTTTTTTAATTTTTTTAAAAACATGAATTTAAAAGGGGATTTTAACAAAAATTTCTATATAAAATATAATATATTTAAAGTGAGAATTGTTAAAAATAAAAGAATATGTTTATATACAGTAAATAAAAATAAAAATACATAATATAAATAAATTTAATTCCATAAATAAACTTTTTACGACATAATCAATGAAGTTGAATGCTAGCCAAAATAATTGAAATTAGGGTTAATAATTATTTTACATCATGTTCTTTATACAGAATATGATTTCAAACCTAATGTATAATGGTGTATAGAGTGTTATTAAAATATTAAATAACCATATTTATTTTATAATTTCTTATATGATGTCCTTATAACATCATAAAACCAATTTATTTATAATATTTTTATATTTAAATTGATTTGGGAGAATTTATTTCATGGTTTCCATTGTAGGTTTATAATGAATATCCTTGTCAAAATTTAGAAAAACTCATAAACTAAAATTACATGTTATTAATGAACATAATAAATCTTAAATGGTCTTATAATTAATTTTTATTATACATTATGATTATAAATCATTTGATACTACATTAGCGATGGAAGTTATTTTATTTAGTATCATTTTGATCCTTACGAACCATAATTATTTAATGACCATCACTGAATTTGTAATTGTAAAATAATAGTGCATCCTCCACAATAGTGGTAAATCAACACATTAGATATAATGTTTTCATTTTACAAATAAAAGGTAGAGAAGAAGAAGTTTTATGATGTATTTTTAAATAAAATTTATACTAATTCAATAAATATTAGATATTTATGTTTTCATTACACTTGTGTGATGGGAGGTGAATAAATTATTTGAAAATAAAAATACATGAAAAAAATAAAAAATAATTAAAGTGGATTTTACCTCACGGATTATCCTCATTGATAACCTCTTTATGGCACACAGTTTTGGCCTTTTGTGAGACCAAAATATATTTGATGTGCTAACATTTCCTGGGAAGTTAATTTGGAATTTTTTTATTAATATACAAGGTTATGAGTTGTGAAGAGAAAATTTGGTGAGGTTGTTATTTATTGTTGAGGAGATAGTTGATTTCTCGTTATTATATTCAATAGTTTATTATTTTGGCCTAGTAATAGGAATAATTTTATAATTATCACAAAATATATTAAAATAATAAACTATATTTTGATATTTTGCGTTTATATCATCTTTATATCATCTGTAACTCAGTAATTCTAGAATTTGATAAATACTGTAAATTACAATATTTCAATACTCACAAAGAATTAAAATATTTTTGAAAAATTTAAAATACATTACCCAATAATTTTATTGATGTATATAATTTAACGAATGAACTCAATTTTATGAAAGTAATTTTATAAATAAGAGAAATTTAATTTTGAAATATAATACCAATTTATTCTAATAATATGAAATTTAAATTTATAGTTTTTTTATAACATTATTAAAATTTAATCAATGTATCATATAATTAACAGATAATCATAAGAAATAAAAAAATAAATTTATGAATCTATTTTATGAAAATAAATTTTAATTTAAATAATTAAATAATTAATAAAATTTTATATATGCCATTAATTTTTTAAAAAAATACCAAAACCTAATTTTTCACTATGAAAAAATTTATTTACATATTCTATGATATAAATATATCATCTTTTTACATTTAATATAAATTAATTTTATTTAAATTTTGATAGGTATGTTCAATATTCCATTGGTATAGACTACTAAATATTAATAAATATCACTTCTTTCATTCTAAATTTAAAATAAATTTAACATTTTAATTCCAAAATGATAACTAATTATTATATAAGTATATGGGTTGTTAAATTCTTTACACCTTCAAGAAATTATACACCCTAAATTTTTAATTAATTATTAAACAAGTGGGGATACCATTCAATAAAATCATTTTCATATTACCATTCTTCTTATTTAACCAAATTATTTCAATAAAAAACCATAACCATGTTATTTAACATATTCCACAATTCATGACCTCTATGATCCAGAATCTGAACTAGTTTTACTACACTATAATGGTTATATCCTGGAAGAACTACTTATGGGATAAAGGCATGAGATAAATCTAGACCATACATTCTCAGTATCTAAACATGAAAAACATTATCTACCTAAGATAAACATGGAGGCAAATCTATAGAGTAGATGACTCATACAACATTTTCCTAGATTTCATGAGGTCCAATGAACCGTGGAATAATCATTAATTTATTAAAAAAATGCCTAATACTTTTTCAATGTGATATTTTAAGGATAAAATTATCACAAACATCAAAATAAATTTCATTCATTCAATTATATGCATAACATTTCATCCTACTCTGAGATTTCCTCATCTGTTCCTGGATCATCACCACATTCTCAACCAATTACTCCATTAAATATAGTCACATCAATATCCTTTCATTGACTTCATCCAAAAATTAAGGATTTGGAAACTACATTCCACATAATTCCTTTTTATGTTCTATTTGTATACTGGAATGAAAATTGTTATTATAATAAAACTAAACTTAAAAATGATGTAGATAAAAACATCCCTAGTAGTCCATTGAACAAGTTAAACACATATCCCCAAATTCCTCATTTTTTTGAATAATCAATCTGATTAAGGATGAAATTATTTTTTGAAATTTTACTCTCTTCCCAACGACTTTTGATAGTATTTACAAAATTTATATTTGAATATGTGATCATACACAAATATAATGGATAGAGAAACTTCATGAATCCTAAAAATATATTTGAGGTATATTTAAGATATCTAATATAATGAAATAGTATATAGAATTGGAAGTAAATTTTAAGATTTCCTCTATTGAATAATAAAAACACAAATCATATCTCAACATCGAGAAGTATTTAGAATACCCACCATGAAATCGATGGTTATATTTTTCCATTTCCACTATAGAACTATTAATGGATGAAATATTCCATTTGGTAATTGTAAATATTATTTAAAATATTTAAAATTCAATAATTTCATTGTAATATATGAAATATCCATTTTCATTCCACCCCACTAGTAATATTTTGATGTTCTTTGTACATCATTGACCTGTCACGATTAACTAAAAACAGATAACTATGATCTTCCCTTAAAATCCCTATCTTATTATTTGAATCATAAGGAACACATAATCTCAACCTAAATCTAAAAAAAAATCATTTTCAACATTATATTATAGAAACATATTCTTTTTAAAAATTTATTTCTTTCTATGTAACTCATCGTGTTCCTCATACATATATTTAATTTGGTATAACAGATACAACTACACAAAATCATGAATCAAAGTAGATTAATTTTCTTCACCAACCACTTATAATATGAATTTACTCTAATAATTAATATAGGGGTATTTTTTCAAATATAATAAGGTTTTTAATGCGTGATGTTTTTGACTCAAGGCATCAGCTATATGTTTTTCCTTTCCTTGATGGAAATTACTAATGTAATTAAAATCCATTATCAATTCAATCCATATTATCTACCTCATTTGTAATTCCTCCTGTGTGAATATAGATATCAAAAATTTATAATCTATGTATATTTCACATTTTCCTCTTGATAATGATGCCTTCTAATTTTCAAAGTGAAAACCACAGATTTTATTTCAAAATCAGGTGTGGAATAATTTAACTCATGTTGTTTCAGTTGTCTTGAAACACGTGTAATTAAAAAAATCAATTTTCTTCATATGACATCAAAGTACCTTCAATGAAGAATCATTGTAGATGAAAAATATATCATTTCTTCAAGGTAAGGCCAAACCCGTAGCATTCACCAGACTCTTATTTAGATCCTAAAAACAAACACTACATTCTTCTATCAAAATATATTTAATACCTTTTCTTTTTAACATAGTTAGTATACTAGATAAACGTAATTTTTTACAAAAACTCTCATTAATAAGATACTAATCCATGAAAAATATGAATGTATGTATCATTTGTAGGTAGTTTCCATTCATCAATCAATTTTTATGGTAGGATAAACTAATTTTCCATCCTTATTTACAATGATCCCAAGGAAAAAATTATGTTTCATCCAAAAATTACATTTTATAAATTTTCTATATATCTATTTATCATTGAGATTTTCCATGAAAATCATTAAATGTATTTCACGATGAAAAAAATGTTGTAAAAGAAAAAAATATCATCAATAAAAAAATAAAATATGAAAATCTTGACTGAATATTATATTTATAAGATCCATGAACACTCCATGGGATTTTTTTCATGCCAAATTTCATAAAAACAATATCATAATTCTCATATGTTTTATGAAATTCTATTTTCATGATGTCATCCTCTTTAAGCATCAGTTGATGGTACGCAGATCTCATGTCAATATTATAAAATTAATAAGAAACTGGGAGTTGATCAAAAAATCCAATGATATTAGCTAAAGAATACTAATTCTTAATAGTAATGAAATTCAATGTTTTATAGTTAATGAAAATACACATAGAAACACAATTATTTTTTACTAACAAAATAGGATCACCTCGTAATGAATTTATAAGATGAATGAATAGTTTATCAAACAACTCCTATAACTAGTTTTCAATTCAAGAAGTTATAATTAATACATTCTATTCCTGTGTTTTAAATTTGTCTTAGCATCAAGAACCAAGAAAATAGTTAATTCATCTTCTAAATGAGGGATAAAAAAGGTAAATCATTAGAAAAAACAATAAATTATTTAATTTCCATCACACATAATTAATCATAACTGTTTTATTATTTTAACGAATATGAGAAAGATAACATTCATTTACATATTTTTAATGTTTCTCATATTCTTGATATTTTATCAATTATATGTGTTCATTATTGTACACAAAATAAAGATCATTCTATAAAACCATTTCTTAATACCTATAATCATTTGTCACATGATAAACATAAATCCAATCAATAACTAAAACAATATCAAACAATACTATAGAAAAAACAACATGGTTTGAAAGTAATATATTTCAATAGAAAATAATAGGAATAATCTTATAATTCCTTTTTATATAATATTTTCCTCTATGTTTGAAATAAATGTTCTAGTATCATTTCATGAAGTAAATTTTCCAATTTACTGGGAAATGTCTTATAATAAAAGAATGTGGTGAACCTATATCAAAGAAGAAATTATGAAAATCTATGTAAACAAACAACATACTCAATGCCACTCCATTAGTCATCCCGACAACTACTTCAATAGTCTAAATGGATCTCGCTATACCATTTGGATTATGATTATGATTCTTCCAAGAATTGAGTTATTTTATAGGGTTGTTATTCTCTAAATGACCAATCTAATAACATTTAAAACTAATTATTGATTTTCCTAATCGAGTAAATTTCCAGAACATTTTCATTAAAATATCAAGCCATATATATAATATTAACACGTCAAAAACACTTTCCAATTTTGGGAATTCATTCACTAAGGCTGTTTTTACCACACTTTTACTAACTGAAAATGTGAATTTTTAACCATAATATTTCATTGATTGATTCTTATCCATTTCCTGTAATTTTGAAGTTTTATTCAATTAGTTTTAAAATGTACATGATTAGAAAAAAAACCTAAATTTCACCCATCTCAGTACATTGGATAATATTCTATTAAATTTTGATTTCACAAGTGGCCAATGCATTTTAATTTCATGGCTTCAATGCTAAGTAATAATGATTTATTTTTCTCTCAAGATCTCAAATAATATATGGATAAAACCATTCCAATAAAATAAAGTTTGATTCATAAACGACCACTAAATCCCCACTTTTGGTTACAATTAATTTATTTTCTTTTCTATTCTATATGTAACAACCTTTCTAAATTATTTTTGAAATAAATGGTTTTTAAATTTATTTCTATCCATGGAATATATCTCCATACTATCTATGATATTCATGACCATTGACCACTCGTGGTTAGCATCACCTTCGAAATGATAAATGGGAAGAAAACTTTATTGATTATCTGAAAACCTCATGACATTGAATATATTTTCAAGATCGGTAATCCATCCATCATCCGAAATTGGATTAAAATATCACCTAAAAGAATGAGGGTATTTCCTTATATAATGTTCCACTATCATAATATTCCATTATTGTAGCGCTGTTTGTTCTTATTCATAGATCCCACCACACTTTATAGCCTACATTGAAAGATCTATTATTGTTAGAAAATAGTTTGGAATCAATTCGAATCATTATAGGTTGTGGATTGTGATAGATAACATACCATGATGCCTTCCAACATCAGCTTCCTTGTTCCATCTATGGAAACCCATTCTAAATAGACATATCATTTTTGAATAAAAATTGTAATCTTTAAATACTATATAATTTCAACATAAACCTAATATGAAATTCTTTATTGTATTATGTTAACAGCATCTTAACACCTAATGTAATAAAAACAATTATATGATTCCAGCTTTAAGGACTTGACCATAAACATTACATAATCATGTAAATTCATTTATAATTAACATATCTACATTTTTAATGACATTTTCCCTTATAGATTGAATAAATTTAGAAATAAATAATACATATAAACCTAAAAGAATAAAATGTGGTTACTAAAAAAAATATCCATTTCATCCATAATACAAAATTACTTAACGAAATATAAAATCTCTTCATGAATAGTATAAAAAACATTCATCTTAAATTATCTTTTTCTCTTACCCATCCATAAATCCCATGAATTTTGTTACATGTGATGATAAAAAATCTCAAAAAATGAAAAAAAGGATAGAAACCGTTATTTCATGAATGCTTATAAACATATGAAATCATTTTCACAATGATACACTGCCCACCAAAATTATTATCGTATAGTTACTTTGTGAAAACTAGAGATTTAATTAAAAATTATAAAACATAAAAAATTCCATAAAGTTATATTTGGATATTACATACATACGATTGTGACCCTCATGGATACCATATGATTTTTAACCCTCTTTACAACCATAAAATGTAACCCTCGCAACTCCTATATTGTGTATCTATAAATGTTAATCATTTAGTAACCACACGGTCAAACTACTACATAAACAAAACCAACGAAATAGAGGGAGATATAGGTCCCACCATTGACCATAAACAAATCCCATACAATATAACAAAATAATAATACAATGTCAATTGTATAAAAATATATGTTTTGATTTTTTCATAAAATATAAATTTAATATATGATTTTTAAAAGAAAAATCCATTACAAATATCATATATTTAAAGTGATAATTGATAAAAATTAATGGAATATGTGTATGAACTATAATACATATTATAAAATATAATATAAAGAAATAATTTTAAAAAGAACATAGTATCACATTAAAAATTAAATAGTAGGTTATCCCAAAGAATGGAAATTGGGTTTTGAATCCCCTTACCATGGGAACTTATTTCATTAAATGTGTTCTAAAATCCATTATATTATTTTGATAAGTATTATTAATTTATTAAAAAATCATTTCCATATTTATAATTTTATATTTGGTATCCTTATAACATCATAAAACCAAATAATTAGAAATACATTTTTATTTTCATTTTTTGGGGCTTATTTATTTCATAGTTTAAATGGGATGTTAATTATGGATTTACTATTTGGAAGGGTGAAAAAAATCTATAATTGAAATTAAATGTTATTAATTAACTTCCATGATAATTTATTAACAATTTTTGTATTTTGTCAGATGAATATAAATATTTTAGTGGTTGTCAATATATATATTAATATAATGATGCAGAGATCATGATTTGGGGCTTATATCAGCCTTATATCATCTATAACTCAATAATTAATGAATTTTTTAAAAAATGTAAATTACCTTACTTCCCTTTTCATAAAAATTCATGTATTTGAAAAAAAACTCAAAAATTCAACCGAACCATTATTTGATATGTAAAATAAAAAATGAACACAATATTACAAAAACAATTATTTAAATATGTGGAATATATTTTTATAAATCATAATCTCTTTGAAAAATACAAATTCTAAAACTATAACTGATTTTATAGCACATTGAAATATTAATCATAGTCTCATAAAATTAAATTATAATCATAATATAATGAAATATTTATTTAAGAATATATTTTTAGAAAACAAACATTCACTCATGTAATTATATTATTTATAAAATTATAAATAAATATTTATGTTTCAAAAAAATTCCAACACATAATTTATCACTTTAAAAAAAATTATTTACTCATTTTGATATATAAATATTTCATATTTTTAATTCTATGATACATTAATTTTATTTATAGTTTCATAAGTAATGTTTCTATTAGATTGGTATGTATTCCTTGATTTTTATATGTATAAATTATTTATTTATAAATTTGTAATGAATTTTCATATATAATTTTAAAATTAACGTAAATTATTAAATAAGTAGGAGGAAAATTAAAATCCACATTTATTGATTAAATAAAAGATTAATAAAAATATTACATTTATAAATATTTTACCAAAATAATAGAATAATATAATGGTACCTATGACTTAGATACCATTTTCGAACAAGAAAAAACATTGTAATCATGACATTAAACATTCCCAATCATAAACTATGTCCCCTATAAAATATTATTCAACTATTATAATTTCCAAAAAAATAATTTTTCCATTTTTAGCATTTTACCCTTAGAATGTAACAAAACCAATTTCTTTATTTGGGTTTTTAATGTAATATATAAAATTAAATACTATTATTATAAAATTTAGTGATCATTTAGAAATATGTTTTTTTTTTATTTTTAATATTATATAATGTGATAACATTAATATATAAATAATTAAATGGAGATTGTAAATATTTTTTTTATAATTAAATAATATTTTTTATTAATTATGTTTCTTGAATAAACAATAATCAAATCTCATGTAGTGTCATTCCATTTGTGTAGTGAAGGTATACATAACATTCCTAAGGAGATAATCCAATTAAAAACCCATGAACTACAATTTTGTGATTAAAATATCGGTGATTATATTATATAAAAATTCCACATATACGTTTTTTTAACATTTATATTAATATTATAAAATCATAGTCACGTTAAATTTGAAAAAATCTGGGACCAACGTTTTATAAAAAATTATGAAAATATTTTATGTAAAAAAT
Organism: Viscum album; assembly: GCA_963277665.1. Classification (NCBI taxonomy): domain Eukaryota; kingdom Viridiplantae; phylum Streptophyta; class Magnoliopsida; order Santalales; family Viscaceae; genus Viscum; species Viscum album. Next base: position 2,128,631,538 of record OY728140.1, read on the forward strand.
GAAATTGAAAAAAATAGAAAATATATTCATGATTTCATTATTAATTGGTATGTTTAACTAGATAATAATAGCAAACTCACCTCAACATATGCCAATGTGATCAAGTGGTAATGTTACTAACTATTATAGAATTTGATAGTAACTAAAAATTATTTCATTAATAATATATCCCAATAAGAATTTTTTTATTCAAAATTTGGTGTTTGCTCAATTATCATAGTGTGAGGCTGTTGGATTGGATTTTTTATTGAAATTTAATTAATTTTACTCTCACTTGATATGTATTTTATAATATATATTTTAATAGTCTATGTGATTTTTTGGTATCTATATAAATTATGTGAAATAATTCCCATTATCTATGTTTTTAGATTCATCGTTAGAATGCGAATCATAATGTTACATCATAATACAAAATAATATTTTATTTTTTAATATTTTATTTAACATTACACTATTATATTTCATTACCACATTGCAACCTCCATAATAAGTACAATAGGTGATAAATGATCAAAAGTTGTTTTCATTAGTTAAATGAATTCGATTATTTAGTATCATTTTCCCTATGAAATGTTTTTAGGTTATTTTAAATGACATTAAATTATACAATATTGAATATTATTAGATTATAACGAACTAATCGTAAAATTCATTAGTGCCTTAGGTATGCAAATAAATCATCAAATAAATCTTCTATAAATATTATTATCAACTGATTTTTACATTTCACCTATTTTAAAAAAAACATTATAATAATGATAATACTAATTTCCTTAGCATTTTACATTAAACAATTATTTCTAATTTCTCTAATTTTATATATTTTCACAAAAAGTCTCTATCATATTTTGAGATCATTTTCAAAACAAATTGTAAATTCAGTTCTCCAATAAAAAACATTTCAAAATCATTATCCAATAAATTATGAAATTCATTAAAACTATATTTTAGAAATTATATTATAGTATCATATTGGACATTATTTGTATTGTTTAATTTACCATATAAAAAATTATGAATAAGAGAGGAATAGAACAATAACATATTCTTATAACATTATTAAAAACAATTATATAAATAATCATATTATGAATATGGTGTTTATTTTAATGATTAAGGAGCATTGGTTAACATGAATGCATTATTACTAATATTAATATATTAAAAATAGGAGTGTTTATACAAAACATATTTTATGAAATGGAAAAATTCAGGAAATTTGATTTCAAATCCATTTTTAAGGATTTAAAATTAATATTATTGATTAATTCCAACCAAATAAAAATTTATTCTAGTCAAGAAATTGTTAAAATGTTTTAACAACATTAAATAGAATTTTTATTATTAAAGCTTTAATTTATTCCATGTTATTGATGATAATTACTTGATTATGAATTCATATTCAAAAACCCAAATTAATTCAAATAATATGATGATTATCAAGATGTTCCATGATATTTCTTATGTTTTACCTTGTAAATTAGTTGAAAAAACATATAATTTGATGTGTGAAAATATTCTCATTAATAGAATCATGAGGGGAATAATATTTATAGTGAAATATAAAATATTGATCTAAATATTAATTTATAATAAACTTTATAGAATTTGTTCTAGTGTGTCATTGACCAATAACATTCTCAAGGGGATGATATTTGGATAAAACCCATTTAATGGGTACTAATGTATATGTCGTTTATATAAATTCTTTAATTAAATTAGAATATTTATGTTGGGTAAGATTAAACTATGTTTCTCATAATCATCATCACTTTGAGTATGTGATTTATGATGATTCTCATCTAATTTGTTTTGATTTTACACTTATATGGTCTTGGATATCATACTGAATTCAAATAAGTATTCAATTGAGTTAATATACCCATATAACATACAGTCAAACTATTTAAGTCCATAAATTCCAATAATACATGAATTATTAACGATATTGAACCTTAATTTTAAAAACTATAAATAAACTATCATTACGAGTATTCATTTCCAATGTTCTATAAAAAAAAATTTCCTAGTTTTTATTTTATGAGTTCAAAATTATTTATAAATAAAGATGGAATGACAAAATTTTCCCCATAGAATTTATGAATAAGAAACTCATTCAATTTATTTAGAGATATTTATTATATAGTCTTATTAAATATTTCAATGACAATATTTTGTTGATATTTTCTGTGAGTTGCGATAGGGCGATGAAAAATATGAGGGTCAGAAAACAAAAGAATGTTTTATTATATAATTACCCACCATGGACACCTCCTTTGGAAAAGAGTTCATACAATTTTTTATTTTTGTCATACCTTAACAAGATGATAAAGACACTAAATGTATCATTTTTACAATCAAAGAAGATAACCCATGTCAATCGTATATAGTCATCGATATTTAAATTGTTTTATTTTTAATCTTTTAAATGAGAAACATGAGTTACTCCAAAAATGGAAGGATTTAATAGATCTATAATTTTATAAGTGGAAAATAATTTAAAATTAAAATTATGATTCTTCATATTACAATTTTGGAAAGGATCACAAACTATGTAATCATTGAAGGTATAATAATTTGAAACATGTAATAATAAATTATAGGTGAGGTTGATAAGAGAGTTTATATTAAATTGACCTAATTTATGACTCAATGTTTAATAATAATTTAATTTTTCATTTCAAAAAATAACTTCTTGACTTACAAGATAATTAAAATATATAATAAAACCATGGTGAAAATAAGATATGGTAAATAAAATCCCATTATTAGAATTAATAACTTTTAAACAACTATTTAAATGTAATTATAATTCTACTACAATATTATTAACAATTATATATTTAATAATTCTTTATTCCACTGAAATATAAAATAGCATAAATTATCATAATCTTTTATAATGAAATCATACTAGTACCATTAATTTTACCATTTTGTTCACCTCCAAATGTGAAATATCATCTTTAAAAATCTTATAGATTGTTGAATTTAGGGGGATCATCACAATAATTTATCATGTAAAATATATAAATACACCATTTATATTCATAGGTTTTCCTCATGAGACCATTCTACTACAAATTTTAATATTACTAGTCCTTTTAGTATTTAAATGTTTTTCTTAAATAGAATATCTAAAAATTAATTTGGAATCCAATTATGTTTGGTAAATGTTTTTCAAAGAAAAAAATTTTATGTTAGATATATTCTAATTAGTATATCATATATAAAATTTATATAATTTCATTCATAATAAATTTGATAAAAGTCCATATAATACATTTAAAGTTTATTTCTAAATGGTTCATTAATAAATATTAGTCTTATTTATGTTTTTTTGGGAAACTATATTTTTTGAAAATCTATTCAAATAATTTTATTAAATTAAATGGTGTCATTCCAAATTATCAAAAATTTATTACCTACCATGAATAAAATGGAATATATTATTTTTATGGTCATTAATTTGAAATTATAAATTTCTAACATTTGTTTACATATTAATTTTCAAAACAAAATCATAATTCTCATTTAAATTTTTATCTATTTAAAAAATACATTAATTTAATTATTTATTTTATCATTATATTTTCATATAGTTTCACAAAAATGATATTAAAATTCATATATATTATAAATAATCTCTAAAATACGTAATCTTTATTTTAAAAAAGTTATACAGTATTAACTATAACATGTAATTTTTTCTTCACGATATACCACATCATTAGAGATGGGGAACATATGAAATTCATAAATTTATTTGAATACTTAAATTGAGTTATCAATGTTTCTATCAATTGAAACATTTAAATTAAACTAAAATTTCTTCCTAAATTTGATAAAGTTAAAATCAACATTATGTGATCCTTTATTTTAAAAATGAATAAATTAAAATTCAATAAATTCATTTCGTTTTAAATTCATTGTGTATATTTTTTTTATACATGTACAAATCCATGATTTTAGATATTATAGTAGTCTATTTTTTCCCATATGGATGATTCATTTAGAATTCATTTATATTTAATATTATTATTAGTTTATTTCATATATTTTCTTCATTTTCACATTTTCTTTTTAGTGTAATCTCATATGTCATGGTATAACCAATGTGTTCCTAAACCTCTTTATTCATTATATATTTATCATTTGGGATCATGATGAATTTCAGTGTCCAATTTCTTTGGATGAAATAAATGATTATCATGGATAAGTTTTTATAGAAAGAGAATCACCAAGATCTTCTAAACTATTTTAGGATTATTAAATAAATAAAATATTTAATCTACTGATGAAAAATGAATAATATATAAGCATTAAAAGTATTCTCTAAAAATATATTATATGTGGGTTTTAATTCATTTGTTCAATTATTTTTTACATCTATGATTTTCATATTCTATGATCCATTTTCTAGGAATCTATTTGATTGATTTGCTTCCAAAAAAAAGCTATGGAATTCAGGCTTTTACATTTTAATTCTTAATAATAATTATCAATAACAATTAATTTATATTATTCTTGAAAAATCAATTTAATAATAAAACTTTTATGAAAAAAGTGTTAATTAATTTTACAATGATACATTCATCAAACGTGTTGGAAAATAATAAATTAATGTAATTAATTATTCATTAAATATAAATTGTATATTTTATTATTCAAAAATGGAAAGATGAGGTGTAAAATAATATTTAAAAATAAAATGGAAAACTCAAAATTTAAATTTTTATGAAACATATTATCGAATGGTAAAAACCTGTTCATGTGATGAAAAATGACTCAAAGAAAAAATAGAATGACACTATAAAATTATTTTATAAAATAATAAAAAAATCAATGTGAAATAAAAAAATTAGAGATAATATGTTTTGATAGATTTTATAAAATGAATAATTGAATGAATAAAATCATAAAAAAAGTTAAATAAAGGATGTAGGTAAGGAAAAAAAACTAAGTATGTTATAAGAAATTTTAAATTATCCCTTATATCTACCACCCTAATTGGTGGATGATTTATTTTATTATCACAATATCTTTAACTGTATAAAACATAATAAAACTCTATTATATTTATATTATAAGAAGAAACCCTAATAAAAATCAAAACTCGATTTTCTAAATTTATATATATAATATTCAAATGTAATAGTCTGATGTATATATATATATATATATATTAAAAGTTATAGGATGTAAACCAATATCACAAAAATTAAAAGTATTGAAAACAAATTTTTGTTGAAGAGGGGGAAGTATGAGATTTATTTAAAAAAACAATGATTTACTATAGACATGATGATCTAAAATGTATAGAATGAATTACTAGGCGATAATGAAAAGTGTATGATACATTCAATATATTACAAAATTCTCAAACACATAATGGAAAATGAAGCTATTTTTAAAACAGATCACTTGAGAAAATAATTTAAATTGGTTTAATGGCAATGTTGTTTCATATATTTCCTGTTGGGATCCATGAACAAAATTCCTCTATTTGTTGAAATAAATTCCTTTGGATTTTTTTTAGAATTGATTATTTATTAGTAATTTTAATTTTTAAAAGACATAATGCGTTTATCAATAATTATCTATAAACACACATCAACATGTCTTTCACTGTGTCCTAGTAGAAAAAATTTTTTGTTTTGGCATTCGAAACAATGAAAACAATGGATGTGGCTAGATTCATCTATTTTTCTCCATATTCACTACTTGAGAATAATACTATCTAAAATGGATTAGTGGTGAACATTTTTTCATCAAACTATATACACTCACACTGCCACATATCTAGGAATGGACTTTCTTTGTATTTTTGTCCCCTATAGATGGATTTAATACTTACAATAATACATAATAATGGTTATTTTAATGTTCATTCAATATTAGAACATTATATAATCATGTATCTAATTACCATAACATAAATTAATATTATAAACATTTTTAATATTTTTTATCTTTATTAAAAAAATATAGTGAAAATTATAAGATATATATATTATTTGAGATTGATGAAAATAATGAACATTATAATTTCTTTCTAAATAAAAAATCACCCATTCTATTTTCTTCCATGAATGACCGAAGGAGTCACAAATATGAATTTATGTAATGTTATGAAAAAAATATATAAATGTTTTCATAAATTATATATAATATAGATTATTATCATTTTATACTTCACTCTATATAATACTATACGAAACATTCCCTAAGAATTATGATTTCTTCCATGTTTTATATAATAATTACATACCATTTCCCCATAATTTTTCTCGTACATAAAAATTCTAGGATTCAATATTATCATTATCTATGACAAATTTTTTACTTTAGTTGAATCTGTCACTACAACATATTTCAATAATTTCATTTTATAATAACAACCACCTATTCTAGATAATTTTGTATCATTGTTTAATTTTTCACTTAAATATTTTTTAATCCCAACATTTGAATTTTTTTTGTTTTATTGATATCAATGGTAATCTTTTTTTATATGTGTGTTTTAAGGTTTTTTATTTCTTTCCTATGGATAATTTGAAATGAAATACTACCTATTCATGATTATAATTATCTCTCTTTCAGAGATCAATATTAATAAACATGGTAAATCATTTAGTTTATAATGGGGAGATTCCATTTGCATTGATGATTAGGGACTAAATCAAAAAACAATTCATAATTATTTTATTATAAATATTAAATTATTCTTAATGAGAATGGTATACAAAATTCATAATCCACAATATTCATTTCATTGAATATATTGACAGAATCTATAGAAAAATATTTACTACATTTTTAAAAATTTATCTATTGATTAACATGATTAAACATGTAATATTATATATTTATATTTATGCATAAATAATTAATCCAAACTCTATTGTATTTAATAAATAGAACTGATATCTGATATAATTTTTTTACACTATAAATAATATGATGGAATGATATTTAAAAACCATTATTATTAATTGATGATAGTATATATTATATTATAATCTCAATAACTGATAATGTGTATTGAAAATGTTAATTGAGATATATTTGATGATATCAAAATTATCCTCAAATAAATATTTCAATAATATATTTTTCATATGGTAATACTGTTTTAATATTGTTAATATTATAAAATGTGATTTTAGGTATATTTATTGTTTTTAATTTTAATTATTACTAAATATTTTAATTACCTGAATACATATAGAAACATTATTAAAATCATATATCATAATTTATATTTTGAATAAAAAAATATAATAAGATAAATAATTAACAAATTTTAAATAAAAATTAGACTACCTAAAAAAAATATTTATAAAATAAAAATATCTCTATATAATTTCATGTGATTAATGTATTTTAGATAATATTATTATTTACAATATCCACATGAAAGAAAAAATAATAATTTTACAACTACATGAAATTAAGATACCCCTTCTTTCTAGATAAAAACATTAATTTTAGTGAACAAAATATTATGGTGATTACCAAATAGTGGTATAATAAGGTCAAAAAGAATATATAACATATAATCAATAATATATTTCAGGAAATAATTTTCAATCTAAACAATTTTATATATAAATATACACCTTTTTTATCTAATTATTGATTGTATGATTTAGTCTCATCAAATATCAATATGGTAACATAATTTATATGGTTGTGGAACAACATAAATTTACAATTTAAACATATAATCTATCGAAATTTTTGTTAAAACATTCGAGTGCCTATGAATATTTCAATTAGTATCACTAATGTATTAGGGACTTAAATTCATATATTAGAAGTTTTAGAATCATATTAGTATCAATATCAACCATTGTATATTTTATAGTACCCTAGGTTACACAGGACACTCTAAAATAAATATTTCATCCAGGTACATGTGGGGAACATTTTGTGTTCTATTTCTTAGAATGAATACCTTTTTATTATTTATTAAAACATTCAAAATTAAATAAAACTGATTATATCATCATGATTTTTTTATTTTATAATTTCAAAAATTAATAAATATATATAGGGAATCTTAAAATTATTTTCAACTAATCTCAATCATAAATTCGGTGAAATTCATACATATTTGTGGTTAACATGTTATGATGGTGTCCTTATTATCTAATAGCGATGAATGGTTATATTTATGATGATAAATGTTTTTTATTAAATTAGTACTTATATTTATGTTAAAAAGATATACATATTTGAATATAATATCCTACTTTTGATGACATTGATGATATTTATATATCATTGATTCCTCTTGGATACATTTATTACTCATTTATAATGATTTTATTTGTAAATTTCATATTATTAGTGGGAATAAATTGATTAATAACAACATATACAATAATATAAAATGGTGTTGAGTTATCCATTTTATCATACAAGGAAATTATAATGATGATATTAGATTATATTGATGATGTTTTTGATAAAATGAAATTTTGTTTATATTATATAATGATTTTAATATTGATAATATTAATATTATAAACTATCTTATATACATTAATTTCATAAATGATAATGACCTATTACTAGGATTTCATATACCACTATATATGAAAATCATAGCAAACCGTATGAAATTGTATGTTTATTATATTTATTTCAAATTTAATTAATGGGATTATCATTGAATCATATGTGTAAAATATTATGTATACTATATTATTAATATATTTTTGATTTGTGTAGATATTGGTTAAAATTTTATTGATTGAAAATTTACATGTCTTTTCATATTCTCACATATCAATCTAGAGAACATGTAGTTTGTAGAAATTTGTAGAATTTGTTTTTATTCTTACTAGTATACATAATAAATGATTTCATAATAATGTAAATGATTAATATTTAGTTTAAAAATTTATGAAATCATAATATCTATTATGTGGAATCATTCTACACAGATAGTTTTATATATTGGTAGGTATCTAGGATAAACCCATTTAATTAAGCCAACTGATTTTCTTTATATGGCCTATCGATATATCACATGGTTATATAATTATATGGCATACCCTTCACTACTAGTCCACTAAATTAATTTTATATTGAATGTTTAATTTAATTTAAAAAATATTCGTTATCAAAAAATAAATTTTTAATAAAGAATTAATATTATAATCATTTCTATACTCTATAAAATTACATTCTTAGTAAATAATAATATATATAATTTATATAAATTTCAATCCCCAAGCCTAAAAATGATATATATTTAATATAATTTTAATATCCAATGAAAAATAGTCATAATAATGTGAATGTTTTCGTATAATATTAATGACTAGGAAAATAAGAGAAAAAATCACTATCTATTAATTAGATATATTGGTTATCTTATATATTCTTGTCTTTGAGATATATAAGAAACATTATTGAAACAATTAAATGATTTTCAAAAATTATTATATACTTTTGAAAACATTGAAATCATTTAAAAGTAAATAATTATAAAAAATGACTCTACTGGTGTGAAAATATTATAATGATGTAAAATATAAAAATCGAACATTTGTTTTTTACTTGTTAAATTGGAAATTGAAAATAAAATTACAAACAAATCCATCCAATGACACCACATATATTAAATAGAGGTGATAGCCATTGAGTCATACATATAGTAGGCCCTGAGATGGGGACTATCATCGGTTGTATAAAAATCTCATACTATGGGAGGAATGACCCTTTTAAAATGAAAAAGGATCGGAATATAGGATAACAAATCACCAAAAATACTATCAAAAAATATAATGGGGAACTGAAATCATCCCAAAATTCATGAATATTATTATATTGATAAATAGAAAATGCATCTTATGTAAATATTTTATATAAAATTATACAATATGGACTAAAAACTATCTCTATTCCAATTACTATTATTTATAATAGTCCCAAATATTTCCCAATAAATAGGAAAATAGTTTATATACGTTGGTTGAAAATAATAATTATACTCAATACAGATATATCCAAATCTTCATGTTCACATGTGGAAAGGGAATGTTAAGGTGCATGTCCATAGACAATAGATCCAACATGCATCTATATAGGTCATCTAATGAAACCTAGCCTCATTATGGATAACTAAAAAAATCTTGCATCCAATATATTGATTGTGGATTGAGAAACTTAGGAATAAATGACCATCTATATCACATCCACATTGATTTTCTATTCTAAAAAACAAAACATAAAAAGGCCTACAATCCATTCCCTTTTACACATATACTATAAAATCACATCACATCACTCATTTTTTCATCAATTTTATGATTTTATGATTTGGTCGATTGAAATATCAATATGGTCACATAATTGATATGGGTGTGTAAAAACTGAAATATTAAATTTATAATTATAATCGATCAAATTTTTTTGATAAAATATTAGAGTGACATTGAATGTTTCATTGAGTATCACTAATTTAGTAGGGACTTATAATCTATTATAAGAAGGATGAAAACTATAAAAGGCTAAATATGGACCATCAATTATTTTATAGTACACTAGGTTCCACATGACACTCTAATATAAATATAACATCAGTGTATATGTGTGGATCATTGTGGGATCGTTTTATTAGAAGGAAATCTACTTCATTATTTATTCAAACATTCAATATTACAGACCACATATTTTATCATCATTATATTTTTTTATTCTCTAATTTCACATAATTAATATATATATATATATATATATATTATTTATAGGGAATCAAAAGCGCATTTTCACCTACTATCATTAATAAATTCAAATATATTCATATTTATCTGTTGTTTACATGTTATGAAGTTGACCTTATCTTATAATAGAGATGAAAGGATATATTTATGATGACGAGAAATTCTAATTAATTTATTGCTATTTTAATGTGAAAAAGTTACACATCATTGTATATTATATACTAATCCTGATGACATTGACAATATTTATATATATTAACTACCTCTTGGATAATTTTATTACTCATTTATAATGCATTTTTTCATATATTTTTTATAATTATTGTTAACAAAATGACTAATAATAACATATACCTTAATATACAATGTCATGTAATGATCTAGATTATCATAAAATGAAATGATGATAATGACATGGTATTCTATTGATGAGGTTGTAGATAAAATAAAACAATGTTTATATACTCTTATGATCTTAATATTGATATCTTTATTACTATAAAATGTTTTATACTCATTATTTTTAAAAATTAAAATGTCTTATTTTTAGGATTTAATATACCACTACACATTGAAATAATAGAGTCCCATATAAAATAGTATGTTTCTAATATTGATTTCAAATTAGATAAATTGGATGATCAATGTTTCTGATGTGGGAAATATTAATTTTACTATATTATTAATAAATTTTTGAATTGTGTTGAGAGTGGTTGAAATTTATATTGATATAAAATTTACATGTATTATCATATCTCATTTGTAAATCTATAGATAATTTAGTAAATAGAAATTTTTCGAATCTATTTGTATTCTAGGTAATTTTAATAAAATATGATTTCATAATTATGGAAATGATAAATATTGGTTTTTAAATTTACAAACATCATGTATTATGTGAAATCATTATAGAGTGATATATTATTATATAAGTAGGTATATTGGAGAAACCAATTTAATTAATCCAAATGACATTTCAAATAAGGCGAATCGATATATCTTGTGGTTATATAATTATACGACCCACCCTTCACATCTATTCCACTGAATTCATTATATATTGAATGATAAATTTAAATAAAAATCATTCCTTACAAAAAAAATTATTTTCTGGTAAATAATACATATTATAATAATTTCCCACCTCTATCAAATTACATTTATAGTAATTAATATTATGTATAAATTATATAAATTTGAATCCACAAGAAAATCCATGATGAATATTTAATAGAATTTTAGTATCCAATGAAAATATTTATTATAATGTGAATGTTTCAATATACTATTATGAGTATAAAAAGTTATGAAATAATTCATTATCTATTAATTACATATATTTTTTATCATATACATTCATGTCCTTTAGATATATAAGAAAATTTATTTGAAACATTAAAAAAAAATTCATTAAAGTTTTTTATTTTTAACACCAATGAAATCATATTAAAATAAATAATTAAAATAAAATGATTATGGTGGTAAGAAAATATGATAATGAAATAAAACAAAAAAAACTTCCCTCGTTAAATAGGGAATTTTAAATAAAATTATAAACAAGTCTATCCAATGATACAACATTTATGAGTGAGAGAGGTGATCATACATGAGTCATATATCTAATTGTCCATGAGTTGGTGACTATCATCGATAATATAAAAATATCATAGTATGAGAGGAATTACCCTTTATAAATGAAAAAGGATTAGAATATAGGATATAAAATCACCAAAAACTCTATCAAAAAATATTATGGTGAATCTAAAACCATAAAAAAATTCATGAATAATGTATGATTGATAAAAAAATGTATCTGATCTATATACTAAATATTAAATTCTATAATAGGGACTAAATAATTGCACCATGGTAGTTAGTATTGTTTATCATAGTCCAAAATATTCGCATGTAAATATGAAAAAATAATTTCTGTATATATGGTGAGCATAATAATTATAGTCAAAATAGATATAACTAAATCTCCATGTACACATGTGGAAAGTGAATTCTAATGTGTATGTATATAAACAACAGATCTAATAGGCAACTATACACATCATTTAATGAATCCCAACCTCACCATGGATCACTAAATAAATCATGCATCAATCATATTGATTGAGTATTGAGAACATAATGACGAATTGGAAATTTCTATCACATTCAAACTGATTATCTATTATGAAAATAAAAAAATAAAAAAATCCCAAATACTATCAATTTTACAAATATAACATCACATCTTATCATATCCCACCTACAAACACTATAAGGACCCGGGCATAAACATTAAAAAAACATGAATTAAGTGAATAATTCACATTATTTATCCTTTCATGTAGAGAATTACAATTTAACTATTAAATTACATCTAAAAAATTACAAAATAGACACTTCTACTGAGTATCCATTTATATCATAAAATAAAAATTCTTAAAAGAGAAAAATATTTCGTTTCATGATATAAATCATCTTTAGTTATTATTTCTCTTACACTACCTTGTAGCCAGTGAATAAAATTTCAAAAACATTGGATAAGCATAAAAATATCAAAAATGGTTATAAAATGATGAAATAAAATAATAGTTCATCAATATATACAAAGAAATAAGCTATTTAACATACTCATGAAATCATAAGATTTTTGAATAACACATATAAATCATAAATCATAAAGGTAAATAGTGGAACCAATATCAAACATACATTATAGATTTCACAGCTACGTAGGGTGTAACATTTCAGATACCCATCACAGTATACTCCCAAACGCTATTAAAAGAAACTTAATGTTTACCACTTTCATGTTACCCAATGCATTGGAGAGCTCTCTTTGATAACCATCCCATGGTTTATCACAGAACCACCCAAATGCGTAAATAATGCCCAATAACCATGAAATATTCATAACACATAAAACAATAATAAAGGAAATATTACATTTACATATTGTAATCACAATATATTATATCAAGATATTGATATAATCAATGCTTTATCAAAACATTTTTCTAAACCATTTAAAATATTTAATAATGATATTTTTGAATCAAAGTGCCTAATTACACATTAATGATTTTAAAAGAATAATAATTATAAAACATTAATGTCCATATAAATAAATCCCTAAAATTTTTTTAAAAAATTGGGCATTAATGAGAAAGATTTAGAAGAATAAATATTTAAAACATTTAAACCTATATTTTAGTTAAAGACTTCCTAACCAAACGAGAGATGTTGGAATACAAATAATTATTGAATAAAATTAATCAATGATTATAATATCATGATAATAAAGAGATACATGATATAATATGTCAAAGGGAAGTATATACACCGTATAAATGTGCATTTGTGTATAACAAAAAAATAAGTCTCAATGGAATGTAAATTGAGAAAAAGTACCATGAAATGGTCATATCCTTATATTAAAGAAAAATATAAGAAATTATTATGTCTAAAATATAAGAATACACCCAATATAATTGGATATTATATGAAATAAAATCATAGGTCATTCACATATATACATATCAAGGAGTAATCTATAATTATTTGTTTATCCCAAAAAATTGAAATAGTTATAAGAAGTTCTCTTACAGAAATTCGGCAGCCTAACGACGACACTTTAAAATTTGGAAAACTATATGATGAGAGGTAAAAAGTTTACTCAACACATGGAAATATAATTTATAGATATAATGATATAAAATAACATAGACAAACATTTGATAACTGAAAAATAACATAAAATTAGTCTTCGACTATTAGAAGAGGGTGAAATGATCCATTACCGATTTGGTAACTTATGAAACATATGCCCCAAGAATGAAGGATCATATAATTAATATTTAAATGCTCATATATTATAGTAAATTACTGAATGAATACAATAATGGGAAGTACATACATTACACAAAATGAAATAGTGTCCAATATAGCATGAATCTCACAAGAATAAAAATTGAGATGAAAACCCTTACCATGTTTTTATGAATAAATTCGTATGAATAAAAGTTAATAACCACCATATTAATCAAATAATAACATTAAAATAAATAAAATAATGATAATATATATAAAATTTTAGTACACAATACCCCACATGAAATAAATAAATGGTGAACAATGGAAATCTCATGGAATTAAAAGGGAGATAAGAAACCCCTTACTGTGTGTCTGACTTGACTCGTATGATTCCTGTTCTTCTTGAATAATAAATGTATATTAATTTATACTTACTTAAGAAAATTTTTCATGTTTATTAATCCTTTTATATCACTTATTACCTTGTTGTTAAAATTATTTAACTATTTGAGTTCATATCAGACATTTTTTATATTTTCATAACTTTAGTCAAAATGAAATTGTGATAATTACAAATTTCACATGTGGTTAGAATTAAATTATATACAAGATGATATTCATGATTTAGATTTAATATTTATCATATATATCTAGTGTCTATGTATTTATAATATTCCATATCATTTGGGGTTATGATATGAAACGCACCGTTCATGGAGACTGTAGAGACCTGAAGCCTAACGTATATGAACATTACATTACTTTTGCGGAATACTTAGTACATAAGAAAAAAAACACACACACAAGGATCGTAATAGTTTAGTGTCTTTGGAAACTCGGAACGTAATCTTCTAATCGTGGTGAAATATCCTCAATATCTCCCATAAAGATCTTCCTTTTTTTTACCTAAAACCATTCTTTATATCCTGGGCAAAAGAAAACATAAAAGGGTGAGCTCAAATGCTCAGTAAGGGTAAACAAAAGAAATATCGATCACATCATATACATAAGCACATAACTTTTGGAAATCTTAACCTGCAAAAGAGATCATAATTTCATAACATGGGGTAAATCATGGCAGTGAAATGTAATCAAGATAATCATAACTTAAAACATGAAACTTTGTGGCATTCACACATAATCATAGAGAATCATTTCTTATTAGTCAAGACTCATTGCCAAGACTATCTTAGTGGACAAAGTCCCTTTTCTGAATCGAGTAACCCTCGTTTCAGTCCTGTTTCACTGAACTGGTATAACCTACCATTCCAGCCATTTCTATCTCATGAGATATAAAATCTTTACCCAATGCATTGGAGGGAGATATAGGTCCCACCCATCTCATAATGATACCATTCTTATGTGTGCCAAAAAATCATAAACCATACATCATAGCATAACCCATGTAATAAAAATGGGATTCTTAAACAACATGACATCATAAAACAATTCATATAAGATAAAGGAATTCATAAAAATATTTCCATCACAACATAATAAAATCCATGTAATAATAGGGATAAAAACAGAACCCTTTTATTATCTTATATGGAAAATAATTTTGATAAAATACTTGAACTTCATTCTTTAGGAAAATATCCTTTCTTCTTCAAAAACATTTTTCCTTTCATAACATGTCATACGACTTTAAAATAAAAGAAGTTGATTAAAAATAAACTTGAAAACTTGTAAAAGAAGCTTCTTGGAAATAATGTTTTAAAAATCCATTCATGCCGTATAATTTAAAAAAAACATTCTGTGTACTTTTGTCGGAAAAGTCAAAAAGTACCTCGTACGAAAAACGACAAAAGATTCCTTTCATACATATTACTAAAAACTCACCGAAGGGTAAAAATGGATTTAAACAATTGTAGGTGGATGGAAATAATATTACATATTGATGAAACATGGATGTGGATGATAAAATACACCCCAGTAAATACTTACGAATAAACAATCTCGGATAAAAATGAGATTGTGATATTTCCCTTACCTTAAGTCCGATTTGCTTCGTAAGTGTCCAAACCTCCTTTATAATGATTTAAATAATGTCATTAACTTATTACAGAATCATATTCATTGTTATGATATCATATATGGTTCACTTATGACTTTATATTACCCGTTCTTTTGTAAATTCCATGTTAAAGAAGCGTTTTGGGTAAAATCGTCTCATTTGTCGTTCGTGTTTTTAACTTGTAATTATTCATATGATTACTTAGATCATGATTACTTAATTCCAGAATATAAAACATTATTTATATATATATATTCATAATACACATATATAATAAATCAGTAAATGGAATGAAATACACCGTTCATGGAGACGGTAGTCCGTACGTACGCATGAACGCTGTTTTCGTTTCCTTATTGAATTGAATGGAATTAAGTAGATGACATACATATAAATATAAATAATTCCAGTATCATTATTAGGTCATATATTGCATTATTACTTATTATATATACTTTATAATCATTCATGAATGGTTAATCATTGAGAATGAATCTCATCGCGTCGTGGAGACGGTAGTCCGTACGTACGCACGAGCGATGATATCGTTCCCATGGTCGTGGAATTGTGTTGAAGTGTATGTATACTATTTCAGTATCAATATCACTTTATAATAATCATATATAGTTACTCATTACACCTTTATACCCATCCAATTAATGTGGTGGCGGAAAATATATTACACCACTGCGTGGAGACGGTATTCCGTACGTACGCACGCGCGGTGATTTCCTTTTCCTGTAGGATGGATAGAAGGTTAATTAGAGTTGTTTCATATTTATAATAACATATCAGTATATAATAAATACTGATGTTATTACTTTATCATGAAACAACTAAAGAAGAAGAAGTTTAAGAAGAAAGAAATTGAAAAGATCGGTAATGGATATTACCTCTTTTTGACGCGCCTTTTCTTAGCCTCCACTTAAAGAACTAAGGGTGGTCTTTGAAGAAGACCAGGACCTCTATGATGATACTAGGGAAGTGGAGAAAGGATTTTTTCAGGGGTTGGCCGAGCTTGAGTGCTCAAATTGGTGTGAGGAGGAGGGGGAGGAGGTACCCTTTTATAAGGGAGGAGAGGGGCACCTTAGGAATATCTCAAAATATTATTTTATATTAAAGTCAAAATCGGTTTATAATGGTTCCAAAGGGTCTTATTTCGAAGCTAAAGTGGGGATGGGTCGAAATCCTATCATCAAATAGGATTTAGACAAGTTTAGGGTATTATTTTATCCTTATCAATTAGATTTAACTCTAAGTTAAATAATCTAACTTTTACCATGTCTTTTTGTTTTCTTACACTATATGGTTAATACACTTACTATAACATGCCAAACGAACCCCAAATTGTTTATTATTAATATATATATCCTTATCTAAGTCATTTGGCCGAACCTTAGATTTTTAGGAATAAAATAACAATTAATAATATAATATTTGATTTAAAAACTATTTTGTGTCAATTTTGACACTATTTGATATATGATTTTTTTGAAAGTCATAACAGAATTATATTTTCGAACCAAGTTGATTAAATAAACACTAATATATCATAGTAACCTAGAAAATTAGTGTAATTCATAAAAAGTCTCAAATTACATTTATTTTGGTGTTTATAACATCAATTATGTCAATATTTCATTAATAAGATAATTACTGCATCATCATTGTGTCATATATAAATTAAATTATTTAATGTCTAAAAATTACAAATAAAATACCATTATATAGGAAATCTTTTTATCTTTCTAATGAATATTTATAGTCGAATTTATCTTATGTATAACCCCATATTAAAAATTATTTACTTATTAAACTTTGATTTTAACTATTTTAACCCTTCTTTAAATAAATTAATAATAAATGTCCTAATCTAACCCAAGTGGGCCTAAATGATAATATTTTACACTTAATGTTGTTTTTGGTCGAGATACACTTGTCCAATATAATTAGGACATGTGTTAGGGTAATATCAATATCATTCTTATCCTTAATTACCCTATTTACTTTTAACCGTGGTAAATAAAAGTAAAAAGTTACTATTCACCAAAAATTATTTTTCATCTCATTGAACCACATTTTACTTATAGACATCAACCGTGTCTCTCGGATTTTTTAAATTCCATTCACAGAAGCGGTAAAATTAAGTTTTATGAAAAATTCAGTTTTTAACTACCACTTAGTAGTTTCACTATTCATCAAAAATTGATGTTTTTCAGAAAAATGCCAAAATTTCATCCTAAGCTATATTTCATATTCCGAATTCAAAAATGAAGTCTATTTTACCATATTCATAACATAGAAGTTTCATTAATTAATTTTATAATTAAATCCCGCTGTTAAAACAAATAGCGTGTTTTTAAGAAACAATATCTATCAAAAGATTGACACTTGATTATGTCTGGTTTAAATGTGAAATTACATTCAATGACCAAAATTGTATTAAATTGTAAAAATATATTCTAAATATACTTTAAAATCACTCAAATTAATAATTTATCACTATTAATTATTTCGATTAAAAAATTTGTTTTTAATTATAATTTAGTAATTTTCACTATTCATCAGAATATGAAAGTTATCCGAAAAGTACCAAAATTTCACCTTAGGCTAAATTCGATACTCCGAATCCAAAAATGAAGTCCATTTTGAGAGCAAAAATTTCTAAAATTTAAAAAGTGGTTATTACTATTCATAACGTCTAGTTTTAATAATATTTTAATAGAATATCGTTGTTTAGTGAAACTCAATATTGCTTACTACACACGCTATCGAGGAAGGTTGCGATTGCGTGTAATGCAAGGCAAGTCAAGGATGCATGTTGTGCAATCTCCTTTTGGTGTAGCGTACAACACAAGACATTAATAAAATTAAAAAGAATATTTTTCATAAAATCTCGGGCTGTTACATTCTACCCCCCTTAAAATGAATTTCGCCCTCGAAATTCGTCGGGGTTATAAATGGTTTACTATTTGAAAGTTTCTTTAATAGAAACCCACATCGTAAAAAGGAATATCAAAACCAATATTTAAAAACAAAAGTATGAAATGTAACGGTTACCGAAATAAACTAATCACTGGGTTTCCACATAGGTGAAAATATGGATATGGAAGAGAAATATAACCATCATGTTCTAATGGAGAGTGGTAGAGAACATGGCTATGAAATAGCCAACAATCACAAAGCCATAGATTTGTGACAATATAAGGTACCATCTGATTTATCAGATATAAGAGCACTAGGACAACATTTTTGGTTTTTAAGATCGTTTCCCTAAAGTTAAAGAATTTGAATTAGAATAAATAATTACTTTATTTTGGTACAATCTCACTGTTGTTCGTGCCTTTAACAATTTAAACTTCATCTCTTAAATAAATGAAGTTGAATTTGTTATTCGTGAAGTGTTAGCAGATCATGTGATAGAATGACGGGTCATTCCATCTGTCTCAAAAGGTTAGCAAAATTTATATACATAAGTCGATCTATAGTGGGATTAATCATATATGGTTCCTAAAATGGGCTTATACTTCATATATCATACTGCTTAATATAATAAAACTAGTTTCTACTAAACAGGGACTTCCTGTAGGCTAGTGGTAGGAAATAAAGGCCAGTCGCACTTCGGTTGTGGGTTCGATTCCCACAGCCTTGTCCGACGCGATGGGCTGTCGCCCATCCTGCAGGTTGTCCTTTTTCTAAAACTATATTACTATAACATCCCATCAATAATATCGAAAAAAACTTCTATCCTTAAACAATACTAACTTATGTCCAACATAATCCATTGTAATATTTAGGCTTATCCATAATACTGCAGTCCACTCTCATAATATAGTGAAAACGATTACCAGAGATTTAATACTGTCGTTGATCCCCATATATCATAAGATATGTCTTGTTGGTCACATTCCAAACATTCAAAGGCCTTAATCATGTATTCTCTTGAAGAATGAATACCCATTGAACCTTAGTGAAATCATGAATACTGTTAAAAGTTAACACTTTCCACATACCAAAATCCAAAAACTCTATATACTCAAACCATAATATAACCTTCTCCTTATATCAGTCATGAGCTCATGAATACTATCAAACATTTAATTTTCTCCTTATCCCTACATTATGCGCATATCATCTACATTCCAAAAATATCTGAATAACCTTCCATGGATACTGGTAACATTAATCATACACTTTCAAAACTCAAGGAAAGACAATAGTGTAACAATCCTTAGATGTCTCTTTATTCCAACATTACACATGATAAACATGTAATCATTCCACTACATTCTTAAACCATTTTCCAAGATTCAACAATTCTTTCATCTCACATATCATTTGTAGTCTCTTCATCATCATCAACATAAATACTTCCCATACGACCATACTGATTCTCTTCATGAGACTTTCCCTTAGGGAATTGGTTTGCATAATTCCCGTACATTCCACATTTAAAACATTTAACCAGTGTTGATGTTGTAGCAATACCATTATCCTCATCCCTGGTGTTAACTGAACCTTTTCCTTTGCACTTACTGGCTTTGTGTCCTTCTTTTCCACACCCAAAGCATCTTCCAGTTCCTTTGAAACATTCTCCTTGATGCCTCTTCCCACATTAATTACATAGGGGAAATTGAACTTTCTTTCCTCTATGATCATCATGAAACTCCATATTTCTCTTTTTAGCCGAGTCAGGAAACTTACCAAATTTTACTTTATTGATCATATTATGAGATTGCTGATTCGGCATAATAATTATGTTTGGACTTCCAAATCCCATTTCATTATGAAGAATATCATTCCATTGTCCATCATATCCTCCATTATCGTGAATCATCTTGTTTCCAGCCATTTTCTAAAACCCAAAAAGAATAGTGTGAGAGGCAAAAATCATGCTAGGGAAAACAACATAATAAAAGGGAAGTACCTTCAATATCTAACATCTTAGGTTTGATTCTATGATCGTTAGCGTAATTCTAGTACTATAACCTATACGTATACTTAACCTTAGGGACATCCCTAGACATACCTTAGAAATATCTCTAGGGATCTCACTAAAGTTCTCGCATCCTAGTTTCCAAAGGTTGACTAAACCTTTCCTCTGATACCAACTGTAGAGACCCGAAGCCTAACGTACATGAACATTACATTACTTTTGCGTTATACTTAGTACATAAAAAAAAACACACACACAAGGATCGTAATAGTTTAGTGTCTTTGGAAACTTGGAACGTAATCTTCTAATCGTGGAGAAAGATCCTTAATATCTCCCATAAAGATCTTCCTTTTTTTTTACCTAAAACCATTATTTATATCCTGGGGAAAAGAAAACATAAAAGGGTGAGCTCAAATGCTCAGTAAGGGTAAACAAAAGAAATATCGATCACATCATATACATAAGCACATAACTTTTGGAAATCTTAACCTGCAAAAGAGATCATAATTTCATAACATGGGGTAAATCATGGCAGTGAAATGTAATCAAGATAATCATAACTTAAAACATGAAACTTTGTGGCATTCACACATAATCATATAGAATCATTTCTTGTTAGTCAAGACTCATTTCCAAGACTATCTTAGTGGACAAAGTCCCTTTTCTGAATCGAGTAACCCTCGTTTCAGTCCTGTTTCACTGAACCGATATAACCTACCATTCCAGCCATGTCTATCTCATGAGGTATAAAATCTTTACCCAATGCATTTGAGGGAGATATAGGTCCCACCCATCTCATAATGATACCATTCTTATGTGTGCCACAAAATCATAAACCATACATCATAGCATAACCCATGTAATAAAAATGGGATTCTTAAACAACATGACATCATAAAACAATTCATATAAGATAAAGGAATTCATAAAAATATTTCCATCACAACATAATAAAATCCATGTAATAATAGGGATAAAAACAGAACCCTTTTATTATCTTAGATGGAAAATAATTTTGATAAAATACTTGAACTTCATTCTTGAGGAAAATATCCTTTCTTCTTCAAAAACATTTTTCCTTTCATAAAATGTCATACGACTTTAAAATAAAAGAAGTTGATTAAAAATAAACTTGAAAACTTGTAAATGAAGCTTCTTGGAAATAATGTTTTAAAAATCCATTCATGCCGTATAAGTTAAAAAAAACATTCTGCGTACTTTTGTCGGAAAAGTCAAAAAGTACCTCGTACGAAAAACGAAAAAAGATTCCTTTCATACATATTACTAAAAACTCAACGAAGGGTAAAAATGGATTTAAACAATTTTAGGTGGATGGAAATAATATTACATATTGATGAAACATGGATTTGGATGATAAAATACACCCCAGTAAATACTTACAAATAAACAATCTCGGATAAAAATGAGATTGTGATATTTCCCTTACCTTAAGTCCGATTTGCTTCGTAAGTGTCCGAACCTCCTGTATAATGATTTAAATAATGTCATTAACTTATTACAGAATCATATTCATTGTTATGATATCATATATGGTTCACTTATGACTTTATATTACCTGTTCTTTTGTAAATTCCATGTTAAAGAAGCGTTTTGGGTAAAATCGTCTCATTTGTCGTTCGTGTTTTTAACTTGTAATTATTCATATGATTACTTAGATCATGATTACTTAATTCCATAATATAAAACATGATTTATATATATATATATTCATAATACACATATATAATAAATCAGTAAATGGAAAGAAATACACCGTTCATGGAGACGGTAGTCCGTACGTACGCATGAACGCTGTTTTCGTTTCCTTATTGAATTGAATGGAATTAAGTAGATGACATACATATAAATATAAATAATTCCAGTATCATTATTAGGTCATATATTGAATTATTACTTATTATATATACTTTATAATCATTCATGAATGGTTAATCATTGAGAATGAATCTCCTCGCGTCGTGGAGACGGTAGTCCATACGTACGCACGAGCGATGATATCGTTTCCATGGTCATGGAATTGTGTTGAAGTGTATGTATACTATTTCAGTATCAATATCACTTTATAATAATCATATATAGTTACTCATTACACCTTTATACCCATCCAATTAATGTGGTGGCGGAAAATATATTACACCACGACGTGGAGACGGTATTCCGTACGTACGCACGCACGGTGATTTCCTTTTTCCGTAGGATGGATAGAAGGTTAATTAGAGTTGTTTCATATTTATAATAACATATCAGTATATAAAAAATACTGATGTTATTACTTTATCATGAAAAAACTAAAGAAGAAGAAGTTGAAGAAGAAAGAAATTGAAAAGATCGGTAATGGATATTACCTCTTTTTGACGCGCCTTTTCTTAGCCTCCACTTAAAGAACTAAGGATGGTCTTTGAAGAATACCAGGACCTCTATGATGATACTAGGGAAGTGGAGAAGGGATTTTGGCTGGGGTTGGCCGAGCTTGAGTGCTCAAATTGGTGTGAGGAGGAGGGGGAGGAGGTGCCCTTTTATAAGGGAGGAGAGGGGCATCTTAGGAATATCTCAAAATATTATTTTATATTAAAGTCAAAATCAGTTTATAATGGTTCCAAAGGGTCTTATTTAGAAGCTAAAGTGGGGATGGGTCGAAATCCTATCATCCAATAGGATTTAGACAAGTTTAGTGTATTATTTTATCCTTATCAATTAGATTTAACTCTAAGTTAAATAATCTAACTTTTACCGTGTCTTTTTGTTTTCTTACACTATATGGTTAATACACTTACTATAACATGCCAAACGAACCCCAAATTGTTTATTATTAATATATATATCTTTATCTAAGTCATTTGTCCGAACCTTAGATTTTTAGGAATAAAATAACAATTAGTAATATAATATTTGATTTAAAAACTATTTTGTGTCAATTTTCACACTATTTGATATATGATTTTTGTGAAAGTCATAACAGAATTATATGTTCGAACCAAGTTTATTAAATCAACACTAATATATCATATTAACCTAGAAAATTAGTTTAATTCATAAAAAGTCTCAAATTACATTTATTTTGGTGTTTATAACATCAATTATGTCAATATTTCATTAATAAGATAATTACTGCATCATCATTGTGTCATAAATAAATTAAATTATTTAATGTCTAAAAATTACAAATAAAATACCATTATATAGGAAATCGTTTTAGATTTCTAATGAATATTTATAGTCTAATTTATCTTATTTATAACCCCATATTAAAAATGATTTACTTATTAAACTTTGATTTTAACTATTTTAACCCTTCTTTAAATAAATTAATAATAAATGTCCTAATCTATCCCAAATGGGCCTAAATGATAATATTTTACACTTAAGGTTGTTTTTGGTCGAGATACATTTGTCCAATAGAATTAGGACATGTGTTAGGGTAATATCAATATCATTCTTACCCTTAATTACCCTATTTACTTTTAACCGTGGTAAATAAAAGTAAAAAGTTACTATTCACCAAAAATTATTTTCATCTCATTGAACCACATTTTACTTACAGACATTAACCGTGTCTCTCGGATTTTTGAAATTCCATTCCCAGAAGCGGTAAAATTAAGTTTTATGAAAAATTCAGTTTTTAACTACCACTTAGTAGTTTCACTATTCATCAAAAATTGATGTTTTTCAGAAAAATGCCAAAATTTCATCCTAAGATATATTTCATATTCCGAATTCAAAAATGAAGTCTATTTTACCATATTCATAACATAGAAGTTGCATTAATTAATTTTATAATTAAATCCCGCTGTTAAAACAAATAGCGTGTTTTTAAGAAACAATATATATCAAAAGATTGACACTTGATTATGTCTGGTTTAAATGTGAAATTACATTCAATGACCAACATTGTATTAAATTGTAAAAATATATTCTATACCAGGAAGCTCAGTCAAAGACAAAGTCTCTGACCATTTATTAAAATAAAGGAAAAGTACAACGACCAAACATCAAAAGCCATGAAAAACAACTACATATCATAAAATTCATACATGTCACCATATCCATGATCAATTGCTTCATCCGCAATGGCCGACTCCCACTCCGAGCTTTCATAATGCTTCAGAGTCTTAACATATTTCCTTCTGAGATTTAACTTTTCCAAATATAGAAACTCCTCATAAGGCAGCGTACATTTTCCTTTATTGACAGAGTACCTAGTGGGCATCGTCTTCGGCATAGAAGAATAGTCTTTCCTTTGCCTTCTTCTTGGTGGAGCGGTCATAGCTTCATTCTTCCCTAACACAATCTTCTTTCTACCCTGAAAAATGTCACTATAAGAGGTCTGAACCCTCCTTCCAGCATTCTCCTTTTCACTATCAGAGATATCCCTCCCCAATTTTCAGAGATATACACCTCCTGGTAACCATCATTCACTCCATGTTCTTTCTCAAAGTGACTGTTATCATCAACCATTACTAAACATTGTGGATGTTCCAGAAGTTCATGACCACCATGCGTCCCCTTCTACAGTATACCTTCTCCAATTACAGGAACATCCTGAGATTGAAAGTCAGACTGCATATTGTCACCTTCATTCCTTGGAATTGCCTTCTCAACATGAGAAAGCCTCCCATGATTACATTTATTTCCCAGACTCAGAATCCTGCTGTCATCCATTTTATCAACAACTTCAACCGATGTCTGGCTAGGAGACATAGGAGAGGCAGCTTGGTCCAACACAACCCGATCCTGGACCAGTTCCAATTCATCATTCATCATACCCGCAAAACAATTGCTAAGTTAAATACTGGTTGCCTGCTTCTCAAGCTGTGGTTGCAGCCCAGCTGAAACCTTCACCCACCCACCGTTTTCATCCAATGCAGCACCTGCCTACATCTCCGTAACAGGTTTGTCCCTCACTGCATCATTATTCCCAGCAGGATCAACTGCTGGGTTCACCGTATCCACCATTTCTCCTGTGTTTAGAACCTCAAGAACTGCCCCATTGTTCCCAGCAGATTGAGCTGCAGCTTCCACATTGGCCACCAGACCTCCTGTATTGAACACACCAAGATCACGCTTCAACCTTTCAATCACCACATCCACCCTCAGGTTTGAAGGCACCTCCACTGACCTCATTTGGGCTCCATGCACTGTCGTGAAACTAACATGACCCAGGACCTGCTTTCCTTGTTGAGACTGTAAGTCCCCCGCAACCTGTCCATCCGAAACTGCCTGCGGAGCCACCCTTCTAGCCCTACAAACTTCCTTCTGATGCTCGATTTTGAGACACCAGGAGTAGTAATCAATCCAGGACTCAAAAACCACAGACTGTTTATATCTAAACTCCTCACTCACAATGATGAAGAACGAATTAACTGGAGGCTTCGATAAGTCTACTTCAACGCAGATTCTCGGTGAAACCAGATGGAACACGGCCCTAGTTCTACTATCTGAACAAAGATAACAGAAAACCAAGTTTCCAAGCATACGAATGATGCCAGGGTTCTAAAATGGAAGTGGTAATTCCAGAATTCTTACC
This sequence comes from Viscum album, assembly GCA_963277665.1. NCBI lineage: Eukaryota > Viridiplantae > Streptophyta > Magnoliopsida > Santalales > Viscaceae > Viscum > Viscum album. The sequence continues at coordinate 2,128,658,585 of OY728140.1, forward strand.
CAAATTGCTGTGGTCGGAGAATAGCGCCTCATGTGGTAATAATAAGACCATCAGAAGAGAAAAAATTGTACGCCATAACATGTTCGCGGAGCAGAGGACCAGGCCAGAATTAGATATTCTTCCAAATCAAAATGACTCATTATGTGCCTTGATTTGAGGAGATCGATGGTTGCGCGCTCCTGTAAATTCCACGAATCGAAGATGAAGCGTTCAAAGAGATCCACGAACGGGCATCGTTGCTTGAAACGCGCTATCAAGGTCAAATTCAGCATAGATGAGACATCATAAAATTCATGGGTCGTGATTGAGAGTTGCGGGATCCCATCGTATAACTCAGGAACTTTGGGAGAGGTAGAGATTTTCGGAAACGAAGGAAAGTATTCATGATTTGAGAAAGGAATAAATCGATGGGCAGCGAAGATCCCCCCTCCACCAAGGGAGGAGGGATCTACTTCAAACGAGTTGTGGGTAACAAGGTATTGGTGATTGCCACACCACGCTTATTCTGGGCCCCATTCACCACCTGCGCGCCGCTCGTCCCCAGCTAAATTCAAGAGTGGCGAGACTCGAACCTGCGCCAGTTCCGTTGCCAGGGAGTGGCCGCCTTACACGGTACCACTAAGCCAACCCCGGTCGGCTAAAAATCTATTCTAAATATACTTTAAAATCACTCAAATTAATAATTTATCACTATTAATTATTTCGATTAAAAAAGTTGTTTTTAATTATAATTTAGTAATTTTCACTATTCATCAGAATATGAAAGTTATCCGAAAAGTACCAAAATTTCACCTTAGGCTAAATTCGATACTCCGAATCCAAAAATGAAGTCCATTTTGAGAGCTAAAATTTCTAAAATTTAAAAAGTGGTTATTACTATTCATAACGGCTAGTTTTAATAATATTTTAATAGAATATCGTTGTTTAGTGAAACTCAGTATTGCGTACTACACACGCTATCGAGGAAGGTTGCGATTGCGTGTAATGCAAGGAAAGTCAAGGATGCATGTTGTGCAAGCTCCTTTTGGTGTAGCGTACAACACAAGACATTAATAAAATTAAAAAGAATATTTTTCATAAAATCTCGGGCTATTACAGAGACGGTAAGTCGTACTTATGCATGAATGCAACATTCATTTATATATTACATTTAATGGAATGAAAACATATTAATACATAGTTATATTATAATTATAGTATAATATCTATTTTATGTATTTTAATTAACTATATCATTTATACATTTCAGATATGGAATTAACGAGTCATATAACATTGAGGGGTTGGAACTCTGCACTTCCTCAAATGAAATTATAGTATTTACGCGTTATGGAAACCATATAGGTATTATATAAATTAAAAATATAGTAGTATAATGAAAATATAAAATTAATATATATAACATTTAAATACAGTACCATATTAATTTCCACTATATGTAGTGGTAGGAGAATATTGAACAATCATCATTTTGTGAGGTAGTAGTTCGTCATCCACAGAAAGAGAATGTTCTTTACCCATTAGATGAAGGTGTGTGTATGTGTAGTTCTAATAAATCATATATAAAAACCCGAGTATATTTAGGATACATGTTTTCTAATAAAATAAAAGCATAAAAAGAGATTATGGTCTTGGAGAAATAAAATAAGAGAAAAGAACTATATGGAAGATGTTACCTTTAAATCGGGTAACTCCATTTGGTTTGAACCAACAGGTTTTCTTGAAGTGATTTCTTTCTAAGGTATGGATTCTAGGTGGGAGAGAAGGATCGTGGGAGATAATTTGGGAATATTTTTGATGAGTCAAGGGGCTTGAGAGATGTGAGTAATGGGATATAGGCGAGGGATTTTTATTAGGGGGGATTGTCTATTTAAGAATGTCTGAAAATATTCTTTTATTATATAACTATTTTCTGTTTCTAAATGTTCAAAACATATTATAGTCAAAGATAAAATAAATATTCGTCAAAATAAAATCATCAAATAAAAATTGGACTATTTTTTGATATCGTTTTAATCTTTATAATCTTATTTATTTAAATCATTCATTAATGAGGTAAACATTGCATCATTATTGTTTTATAAATAATTTTGTATATTTAATTCCTTAATATTATAAATAAAAATACCATGATATAAAAAATATTTTTATCTTTCAAATGATTATTTATAGTTGAAGATATATTTTATATAACCCAATGTAATAATTGATTTACTAAATAATATATGTTTATGTCATTTCTGTCATTACATTAAATTAATTAATAAAATGTGTAATTATCTCTCTTATGTGGCTCCATGGGTCCAAAAATCGACATAAGGATGCCCACAGTCAAAAATGTATCATCCAATAGGATTAGGACATGGGTTAGGGTAATTTAATATTTTTAAAATATTATGTTTACCTTAAATTACTCTATTTACCTTTAATCGCTGTAAATAAAATTCAAAAGTTACTATTCATAAATATTATATTCATTTTATTGGAACACATTTTACTTAATAATAACAACCATTATGTCAGAGTTTTGAAATTCAATTCATATAATTTATCAAATTTCATTTAAATGAATGAGTCGGGTTTTTTAACTTTAACTTATTGTTTTCACTATTCGTCAAAAAGTGATGTTTTTTAGAAAAATACCAAAACATCTGAATAAGATATATTTGATATTATAAATTCAAAAATGATGTCTATTTTTTCAAATTAAAAACATAGATGTTTAGTTAATTTATTTAAAATTAATTCCTATTGCCAGAACAAAAAAAAACATTTTTTATGGAATAATAACTATCAAAAGATTGCCACTTGTATATGATCAATTTCTATGTGAACATACATACAATGAAAAAAATTGGATTTAATTGTAAAAATATAATAAAATTAATATTTTAAAATAATTAAAACATAATCTAACCATATAAATAAACTATATTAAATGGATGTTTTGAATTAAGATTGTGTATTTTTCACTATTCCTTTGAAAAAAAAATTTATCTGAAAAAATAAAAAACATTTACTCAATGTAAATTATGATGTCTTGATTCTAAATAAAATTTTTTCCAAATAGAAAATTTAAAAGTGAAAAAAAACTAGATTTAAAAAATGTTCTTCATTAAAAGAAGGTAAATCAACCTTTTAAAGAATTTTAGAGTATTTAGGCTTAAAATTAGATCCATTCAAATTTTAAGCATCTAAATTTTGTTGGATAATTGTAAAAACATTTAGGAAACATGTCAAATCATAATATGGTTTCTTCTGTCCATTCATGACTATACATTGGCTAGGCGTTAACTACCATTTAAAATAATATTATATTCTTATTTTTCTGAATGACCAAATGTTGTCTGTGTAACGTAACCTTTCAAAGTAACTTGTTTTTGTGTATCCAGTATTACATATAACATAGAATACCCTTTGATGTAAAATTAATATTTAATTTAAAATTATTAATAAATATGAAAGACGTGTTATTTTTATTTAGACGAGGTGTTACATTATTCCCCTTTTGAGAAATTGTGTCCTCACAATTTTAAATTCGGGTAGGGAAACTTCATTAAAAGTGAAACATCAAAAAAAGATACAATAAAAATATCACATTAAAATAATAAAAGAGAAGTACCAATGTCAACTATGAAAACCCATAATAGGATTCCATGAAAACATGAATACGGAGGAGAAACTATGTGTAAATTTTCAATGGAGAGTGATAGAAAAGATGATTAGAGGAAATTCAACTAAAATAAAATCAAAAACTTTTAATAGGTAAAACAGTCTTTGGTTTCCTAGTAAGAAATGTAAATTGACAACATTTTTATGTTTTAAGATCCTTTTCATAAAGATGGAAAAAAATTTAAGATATTGACTATGGAAATATACTTACTTTTCAATTAGAGATTCACCCTTCAATATGATTCTAGAAAATACTCATATTTTCTCCAAATGATGGGTATTCTGGATGACTTTTTCACATCTGAAGTGCTAGAATCAACTTCAATATAATCAAATAATTCACAAAATATTAACTCTATATTTTCTCTATCATTTTACATTAAATAAAAATTTTGTTAGTACAAGATCAGATAATACCAAAAAAAAGAATAGACTTTTTTACAAAAAATATTATTTCTACTCCTTAAATTTAGGAAAAAAATACCCAAATATCAACAAATTCCATTCAATAAAAAACTATCCTTAAAATTATTCAATGAAAACCAAACTATTATTGAATCCAAAAACATAGATGCAATCAATCTCATAGTCATCAATCATAAATATTAACATTTTTCATCTAATAACATCGACTAATACTAATCTCATATTCTCTATGAAATATCCTTGTATTTTATTTTCCTACGGCATATAGAGTTTCTTAAAAATAGATAACTCCTTCCAAAATAATATTTATCACATAATCACTACATAATTTTCCTATACAATTGATATCCATCTGATTAAACATAAGTTCCCATAAAAAACTTATTTTTAATCCATATAACCATTTATCTAATGAAATAACTCATACTAACCTAGGACATCACATAAGATAATGGTAGGAAATTCGCCCTTGTCCTTTTTCGGTTGCAGGTTCGATTCCCCTGGCCTTATCGGACGTGATGGGTTGTTACCCATATTACGGGATTTCCATTTTATAAAACTCAAAAATTACCTGGAAATATTTTCACATAAAATGTTTTCTTATACCTATCATTTTCATCCCAACCCATTAAGACATAAATATCAGAATGAAGACATATATATATTGTAATTTTTTATTTCACCTTCATGTGATAAAATAAAACTATTCCCAAAAGAAAGAACATCATACCATGATCATGGTGTCCAAATGGATTCATTGTAATCTTGTTCACATAGGTATAATGTCCATGCATTGAAAAAATGATTTAGATATCCTTCATAATCATTTTATTCATTCATTCAAATAAACTTTGTCTATGATGGGTCATATGAGTTTTCACAAAAAAATAGTTTTTGAAAATTAATCATGTATAACATATAATTTCTAAATGTATTATAAAACATGTTTTTTTATAAAATAGTCGAACTGAGTTTGAGTTGAAACTATCAATCAATGGCCCTTTTAAAATACCATATGTATGTGCTGAATAACTATAATCTTATATCTAATATAAATAGGCTGTGCTAGGGTCTCCTTCCTCAACACCTTATTCAAAATCATAATTTTCTTCAAAATCTTGTGATAAGGTAAAATATTTGAAAATGCATTTATAATATTTAATTTGATAGAAAATATTATAATATTTTAAAAATATGATTTTATTAAATAAAACCCATGATCCACAATGATATTGAGGTATATTGGAGGTGTTTGATATCTCTAACAACTTCTTGAAGGTGATTTGTATATTAGAAAAATTTTCACAATCATCTTAACATGAATTTGTAATAATTATTGCAATCATGTCATCTAGAAGTGATAAGAATGTTGTTTGAGATCCTCCTCCTTCCATTTGTAACTGACTTTCCTAGATCTAAAAATGTTATGAAATAAGGATTTATCTTAAAGAGTATACGTAGTGACTAACCATGTGTTTAATAAAAACTCATAATCCCTAAAGTTGACTAAACCGACCGTTGATTCTAACTATATGGACCTGGCCTTAAAAATTTCATAATCTTGAATTATGTTAACAATTCACATTGAGGATATATTCGGGTTTAGGGTTATCAATAATTAGGGCGTAACTATAACATTAAATCATAAAAATTCAAAATTATAAATGTAAAGACCCGTAAATTTCAAGGAAATTTTTTTCTTAATTTTCTTTGGAATTTTACAAGAACGTAGTTTCTGATGGCACCTGATTCCGAGGCCCGGTGTGCCCAGAATAATTTTCCAAAGTTTGGCTCGGGTACGTTCAGTGAACAGACGAGCGGGTTTTTCTAACTTTTGAACCGGTGCTCAGAATCGAATTCTGAGGGCACCGATGGAATCGCAGCGCCGGTAATTGCTTAGAAACGCCTATTCCGGAGTTGCGTTTGCTCGGGTGTGGTTTTTAATTTTCGGGCTTAAAGTTACGAAATAAAATAATTGTACGACAAACATTATTTTATTTCACTTAAGCCACTTGGAAGCCACTTGAAGACACTTAAAGCAGCTTAAGCTGAGTTGATCCAGATAGGATGCAATCCAAAAATATCTTACCCTCTTGGTAGGATATTTGTGGGGTGGGGCCCGAACGAGCCCCACCGTTTCTTTTTGGCTAAGTAATGCACCCACGAAAACCCGTCATTATGAATGTCAACTGACGCATTTTCTTAAATTCTTAACGCACCATTTAATTGGGCAGTTTTATTCGTAAATTAAATGGTCAGTTTCTTTCGTTAAATTAATTCTGCAAATTAATTGGTCGTTACTTACCTCTTATTCGTTTGTAGGCGTAATAATAAAATAAGACCAACACCAACCTTTGGAGGATTACACGTTGAGAGACTTTGACAGAAGTTCTTGTGCCTTCACCCTTCTTCGCGAAGAACACGAAGAATGCGAAGAACGCGAAGAACGCTGGCCTCCGACGAAGAACGACGGACCCGCGGAAATCGACGACGCGACGCCGTGTTCCGCAACACCGATGTTTCCTCTCCCGCGACGTTCTTCTGCGACGTTCCTTCCTCCGCAACAAAAACCTTCGATCATCCGTTGAGGTGAGAGTTTCAGATTTTCTTTTAATTTTTCCTTTGTGGGTTTTAAATCAAGAAATATTTAATTATTAAAAATTAAATCTATTGTTTCTTGGACCTCGGATTTCGTCGACGCAACGCCGGATACCGCGACGACGCGACGATCCCCTCCTTCAGCGACGATCAAATCCGCAAAGAACCCGCGTGCGACGACTTGGCGAGGTAGGGGTTGTTGTGAATATTTTTATATTCCCGTGAACATTTCTTTAAAATTAAAGAACCGGTTTCATTTGAAAAATTTTAGTTTATTAAAATTGTTGTTTCATGTGTTGAATAATTCTCCCGTTGTTATTATCTAACGCGGAGGGTGCAGGCCAAATGAACACAGCCCGACAACCCTCCACCGTTCTTCGTGGTTGTGCGGATTTGGATGATGACGGAAAATCATGACGCAAGGGTGATTTGACGAACCCGCAGTGAAGAACGGAACCTGGGAGGAACAACGGCGCAGAAGAGAAGGAAAACGGACCACCGGAGCAACTCCAGTGGCCCATGGAAGCGGCCAGTGGACCCGCGGCCGTGCGGGTCCGACTCGCCCGCACGGGACGCGGCAGAAGCCGCCTCCGCTGGTTGTCCAGCGCGGCCCCACGCGGGGTGAGGCATCTCCAAACCGCGGGGGCAGCGCCCCGCGGCACCCCGGCGCTCGGCCGCTCGGCCGAGCCGAGCCTGGCTGGTCCGACCGGCCGGGCCGCGCCCTGGCCGGACCGGACCAGGTCCAGTCGGGTCGGACCGGGTCGACCCGGTTCGGCCGACCCAGGGGGGGGGGGGGGGGTCGGGTCGGCCTGGGCCCGGACCCCCCGTCTTCGGACAATTTTCGGTCTTTTGCCCGTAACTTGAGCTACGGGCCTCCGAACGAATCTTCGTCAGCAGCAACATGATCCTTGGATCGAGACGGTCGTTTCGGTATATCACAATCAAGGTTTCGGAATACTTTGGGTTCGGCCGGGTTGGTTCGTACACGAAACCAACCGGGCCCTCGGAGCGGAAACGCTCATATCTTGAGCTACAGACGTCCGATTGACGTGCCGTCAGCTTTGGTGAATTCCTCTAAGTGAGACGGATCTTTTGGCATACTCCGCCCGAGGTTTGGGTGCAGGTGGTGTACAGTTGGGATGGTTTTGCCTTAAAAACCAACCGGACCCCTGGGACGAAAAAGCCAATAACTTCCAGACTGGGCGTCCGATTGACGCGCCGTCTGCTGCGTTGCGTTCTTGTTTACGATACGGAACTTCTGGCATCCTCTGCCCGAGTTTTGGATGCAGTTGGGTTATAGCCGGGTTAGGTTGTACCCGAAATCCAACCGGGCCCCTGGAACGGAAAAAGATGATATCTTTCAGACCGGACGTCTGTTTGACGAACCATCAGCGGCGTTCGTGATCTCGTTGAGAAGAGGTCCCTATGAGTATACCCCATGAGAGTTTGGGGTACAGTTGAGATACGACCGGGTTGGTTCGCTTACGAAACGAACAGGGCCCCTGGGACGAAAAGACTAATAACTCACAGACCAGACATCCGATTGACGTGCCATCTGTTGTGTTGAGACCCCAGTGACGAAGAGGTCCTTGAAAGATACTTCTTCGTGGAACCTTGTTATACTTGTAGTATCGACACGCAGCTCGTGGAGCGAACCCTCCCGGAGACGAGCGTGCGGAATACGGAGACCGTGTAGCTGACTGAGACCCGACGACTGCTGATCGAACGACTCGGTGTGTTATAGAGGTGCACTTGGTTTTAGCGGCACAGGGGAGTGCTTGGTTGTAGCGGCAGACCCACGACATAGGTGCGCTTGGTTGTAGAGGCACATGAGAGTGCTTGGTTGTAGCGACAGACCCACGACAGAGGTGCGCTTGGTTGTAGCGGCACATTAGAGCGCTTGGTTGTCGAGGCAGACCCACGACAGAGGTGCGCTTGGTTGTAGCGGCACATGGGAGTGCTTGGTTGTAGCGGCAGACCCACGACAGAGGTGATCTTGGTTATAGTGGCACATGGTAGCGCTTGGTTGTAGCGGCAGACCCACGACGGAGGAGCGTTTGGTTGTAGCGGCACGGGAGAGCGCTTGGTTGTAGCAGCTGGCCCGCAGTACTCGATAGGTGGAGTTCTACAGCAGTCTTAGGTTAGTGAGCAGTACCTCGGAGTCGTGACAAGACCACTGTACACTCTAGGGATGGGGTTTTTCGGCAGTTGCTGTTTCGATAATGAAAATCCTGGTTTGAGCTGAGTCTTTGATCTTTGTGTTTCCTCATGATTGAGATGGGTTACTTGGTAACTTAGGTATATGTATGGGCATATACCTAAGTAGATGTTATCTGTTGAGATCTTCTTTTTGTTTATCCTTGTTGGTTTTAGTGAGATCTTGAGGGTCTCGGGGTCCCCACTGAGTATCGTTATACTCACCCCTGCACGGGCTATGCCCGCACTTCGTTGTGTTGGATGCAGATGACGGACAGCGCTGATCGTGGTGGAGGCTTGTGGAGCAGGACGGTACCTGGAGGTGGACCACTGGGCGGGACATACTCGGAGCGGTCAGGTGGACCCGAGGAGCAGTGGAGGCTATCTGTACCCACCCTTCAGGTGGGACTTCCAGAGGACGGCTCAACGCTGTGACTTTTCTTTCAGTTGCTGTTTTTCCCTTTCAGTTGTACTTTATAGTTGGGCTTGTATTTCCGGCCCCTTTTACTTTCAGCACAGCTTGTTACAGTCTTTTCTTAGTGTTTACCTTTCCACTTTCTTACTCTGTGGTGCTTGTTTACTTTTCAAAGGAAATTCCTTTCCTTTTTCCGGGATTTACGCCTTGGTGCTAGTCTCCAGCCCCTGGCATATGGAAGGAGGGCATGGGGTAGTCACGACACGGGCCCCGAGGACGGGTCGTGAAAAATTGGTATCAAAGGTGGTCGGTTCTACCGCAGACTCTGATCTTTCTTCTATGTGAAGCAATAGTGTTTAGCGTATTGGGTGTGGTTATCAGTCCAGGGAGTCCAATGTTGGTGCGGCGGCCGACGTATCCGTACACCAGGACCCTAAATTCTGATTTCCGACTTAATGCACAAAAACATTGATTGCATGTGTGTTTCAAGTTTTCTTTGTGATTACTTGTGTCAGCTCACCAGGTATATTGTTCTGATCGTGGAACACTTGTTTCCTTTTCAGGATGGCCCCATGACGACAGCCAACTAGGGTTCTGAGCGATGTGCGTGGAGAGAGCCCACCGAGCATCGAGGACTCGGTACAAGGCCCTTTGACAGCTGAGGCACCAGTGGTACCTATACCCACCGAGCCACCGATGCTACCAGCCCCAGCCGCTGACGATGCACATCGCCTTAGTGCACTGCATGAGTTCCAGCGCCAGCGACCACCTAGGTTCCGCGGGGAGACAGACCCTCAGGCCGCTGAGGACTGGATGGAGGCAGTTGTACGGGTTTTTAGATTAGTGAGGACACCAACAGACCTCATGGTGATCCTCGCATCGATCCTCATTCACGCGGTAGCAGGCAGATGGTGGAGCTTAATGCTCCAGGTGCACGACGAGACATCTCTCCTCTGGAAGGACTTTGAGAGCATCTTCCGCTCCGAGTTCGTCCTAGCCACCCTCCGAGCGGTGCGCATCCAGGAGCTACTACAGCTGCGGCAGGGCAGCATGACAGTGGCCCAGTACTCGGCGATATTTACTGATCTCTCGTGCTACTCCACAGATATGGTACGGGACCCATTCTTCCGGGCCCGGACCTTCGAGCAGGGACTGAGGCATGAGATTGGGGCGTCGATGATCTCCCTCAACATTCCGACTCAGGCAGGGGTGTTGGAGCGAGCCCTCTTAGTGGAGAGTTTCCTTGCTGAGCAGTCTCTAGCAGCAGGACCCACCACTTGCCGGCATGCGGCAGAGTCTTCTGCAGCGGGCAGTAGACAGATGACGCAGAGGTCCAAGAGGACTAGACCTACAGGTGGTCGACAGCATGACTCTGGATCATTTGTGCGAGGCACTCGGGGTGGGCGATGACTTACCATGAAAGGGAAGTGTTACTCCTGCGGCGGGATTGGTCACATGGCTCGTGACTGTCCGAACCACCATACGGATGACCAACAGATGGACGAAGGGCCCCCCAGGCAGAGGCAGAGGTTCGATCAGGGCGGGCCGCAAGGAGCAGGCAACCATGGCAGGGGAGCTGGCCGTGCAGCTGGAGGTGGACAACGCTTCGGGGTGTTTCCACCACCACCACCAGGAGGTCCACCCCGACCGCAGGGGACAGGAGGACATGGGAGAGCTCAGCTTCAGGCAGCTGAGGCCTACGATCATGGGGCTCTGGGAGGAGATGGACAGGAGCGGGACTATCTCCAGACCTGGAGACTTTTGTTCATGTTGCTTCTAGTTTTGTTGATGTATGTTTGTAGATGCTTTGTGTCTTTGTACTTGAGATGCAGTAATAAAAGACACCTTTTCTTGTGGCATTTACTTCCCCGTCCTCTCTTGTGTTGTTACTAAGAGGTTCTGGTTTAGACCGTTGACATGACCCTCACTTGAGAGGTACCTACTGGTGGAGACCCAGTTACCACACACTGATGCCGACAGTGCGACTCAACCCTTGGGGGTGAGAGTAATGGTTGGATCTCTTGGTAGTAGCGTCGAGGCCTTACGACGTCATCCTTGGTATGGGTTAGTATCATCCATGTCGGGATTGACTGTATTAGGTGAAAAACGTGGTTCATCCAGGGGATGAGACCAGATTTCTCTTACCGGCAAGGAAGAAATCATAGCAGCTCTTGTGGGACCAGAGGTGGTGTAGGCCACGATAGAGAAGGTCCAGGTCATCCAGGAGCGGATGAAGATAGCTCAGAGCTGATAGAATTCTTTTGCTGGCAGGAGGCGGAGGCCACTAGATTTTGAGGATGGCGACCACGTCTTCATGCAGGTCTCACCTCGACGTGGATTACGGAGATTTGGCCGAGGTGTCAAGTTGTCTCCATGCTTCATCGGACCCTTCTAGGTCCTCATCAGGATTGGTGAGGTGGCTTACCACCTAGCTCTACCACCTTTGTATCCCTAGTTTGTGTTGAAGCTTTACGGGGACGTAAAGCCCTGTGGTGGGAGTAATGTAAAGACCCATAAATTTCAAGGGAATTTTTTTCTTAATTTTCTTTGGAATTTTACAAGAACGCAGTTTCTGACGGCACCTGATTCGGAGGCCCTGTGTGCCCGGAATCATTTTCCGAAGTTTGGCTCGGGTACGTTCAGTGAACGGACGAGCGAGTTTTTCTAGCTTTTGAACCGGTGCCCAGAATAGAATTTCGAGGGCACCGATGGAATCGCAGCACCGGTAATTGCTTAGAAACGCCTCTTCCGGAGTTGCGTTTTCTCGGGTGTGGTTTTTAATTTTTGGGCTTAAAGTTATGAAAATAAAATAATTGTATGACAAACATTATTTTATTTCACTTAAGCCACTTGGAAGCCACTTAAAGAGGCTTAAGTTGAGTTGATCTGGATAGGATGCTATCCAAAAATATCTACCCTCTTGGTAGGATATTTGTGGGGTGGGGCCCGCATGAGCCCCACCGTTTCTTTTCGCTAAGTAACGCACCTGCGAAAACCCGTCATTATGAATGTCAACTGACGTGTTTTCTTAAATTCTTAATGCACCATTTAATTGGGAAGTTTTGTTCGTAAATTAAATGGGCAGTTTCTTTCGTTAAATTAATTCTGCGAATTAATGAGTCGTTACTTACCTCTTATTCGTTTGTTGGCGTAATAATAAATTAAGACCAAAACCAACCTTTGGAGGATTACACGTTGAGAGACTTTGACAAAAGTTCTTGTGCCTTCACCCTTCTTCGCGAAGAACGTGAAGAACGCGAAGAACGACGGCCTCCGACGAAGAACGCCAGACCCGCGGAAATCGACGACGCGACGCCGTGTGCCGCAACACCGATGTTTCCTCTCCCGTGACGTTCTTCTGCGACGTTCCTTCCTCCGCGACAAAAACCTTCGATCATCCGTTGAGGTGAGAGTTTCAGATTTTCTTTTAATTTTTCTTTTGTGGTTTTTAACTCAAGAAAGATTTAATTATTAAAAATTAAATCTATTGTTTCTTGGTCCTCGGAGTTTGGCGACGCAATTCCGGATACCGCGACGACGTGACGATCCCCTCCTTCCGCGACGGTCAAATCAGCGACGAACCCGCGTGTGACGACTTGGCGAGGTAGGGGTTGTTATGAATATTTTTATATTCCCGTGAACGTTTCTTTAAAATTAAAGAACTGGTTTCATTTGAACAATTTTAGTTTATTAAAATTGTTGTTTCATGTGTTGAATAATTCTCCCGTTGTTATTATCTAACGCGGAGGGTGCGAGCCAAATGAACAGGGCCCGACAACCCTCTGCCGTTCTTCGTGGTTGTGCGGATTTGGCGGACGACGGAAAATCGTGACGCAAGGGCGATTTGATGAACCCGCAGTGAAAAACGGAACCCTGGAGGAACAACGGCGCAGACGAGAAGTAAAACGGACCACCGGAGCAACTCCGGTGGCCCGCAGAAGTGGCCGGCGGCGCGGGTCGCCGGTGCAGCGGCGCCGGCGGCCAGCGGAGCTGCGGCCGCGCGGGTCCGGCTCGCCCGCACGGGACGCGGCAGAAGCCGCGTCCGCTGGTTGTCCAGCGCGGCCCCACGCGGGGCCGTGGAATCTCCAAACCGCGGGGGCAGCGCCCCGCGGCACCCCGGCGCTCGGCCGACCCAGGGGGGGTCGGGCCGGGTCGGGCCCGGGCCCGGACCACCCGTCTTCGGACCATTTTTGATCTTTTGCTCGTAACTTGAGCTACGGGCCTCCGAACGATGCGCCGTCAGCGGCAACACGATCCTTGGATCGAGACGGTCATTTCGGTATATTGCACTCAAGGTTTCGTAATACTTTGTGTTCCGCCGGGTTGGTTCGTACACGAAACCAACCGGGCCCTCGGAGCGGAAACACTCATATCTTGAGCTACGGACGTCCGATTGATGTGCCGTCGGCTTTGGTGAATTCCTCTAAGTGAGACGGATCTTTTGGCATACTCTGCCCGAGGTTTGGGCGTAGGTGGAGTACGATCGGGTTGGTTTTTCCTTAAAAACCAACCGGGCCCCTGGGACGAAAAAGCCAATAACTTCCAGACCGGGCGTCCGATTGACGCGCCGTGTACTGTGTTGCGTTCCTGTTTACGATACGGAACTTTTGGCATCCTCTGCCCGAGTTTTGGATGCAGTTGGGTTATAGCCGGGTTGGGTTGTACCCGAAATACAACTGGGCCCCTGTAACGGAAAAGGATGATATCTTTCAGACCGGACGTCCGTTTGACGAACCGTCAGCAGCGTTGGTGATCTCGTCGAGAAGCGGTCCCTATGAGTATAACCCATGAGAGTTCGGGGTACAGTTGAGATACGGCCGGGTTGGTTCGCTTACGAAACCAACCGGGCCCCTAGGACGAAAAGACTAATAACTCACAGACCGGACGTCCGATTGACGCGCCGTCTGTTGTGTTGAGACCCCATTGACGAAGTGGTCCTTGAGAGATACTTCTTCATGGTACCTTGTGATACTTGTAGTATCGACCAGAAGCTCGTAGAGGGAACCCTCCCGGAGACGAGCGTGCGGAATACAGAGACCGTGTAGCTGACTGAGACCCGACGACTACTGATCGAACGACTCAGTGTGTTACAGAGGTGCGCTTGGTTGTAGCGGCACAGGAGAGTGCTTGGTTGTAGCGGCAGACCCACGACAGAGGTGCGCTTGGTTGTAGCGGCACATGGGAGCGCTTGGTTGTAGCGGCATACCCACGACATAGGTGCGCTTGGTTGTAGCGGCAATGGGAGCGCTTGGTTGTAGTAGAAGACCCACGACAGAGGTGCGCTTGGTTGTAGTGGCACATGGGAGCGCTTGGTTGTAGCGGCAGACCCACGACGGAGGAGTGTTTGGTTGTAGCGGCACGAGAGAGTGCTTGGTTGTAGCAGCTGGCCCGCAGTACTCGATAGGTGGAGTTCTACCGCAGTCTTAGGTTAGTGAGCAGTACCTCAGAGTCGTGACAAGACCACTGTACACTCTAGAGACGGGGTTCTTCATCAGTTGCGGTTTCGATAATGAAAATCCTGGTTTGAGATGAGTCTTTGATCTTTGTGTTTCCTCATGATTGAGATGGGTTACTTGGTAACTTAGGTATATGTATGGGCATATACCTAAGTAGAGGTTATCTGTTGAGATCTTCTTTGTGGTTATCCTTGTTGGTTTTAGTGAGACCTTGAGGGTCTCGGTGTCCCCACTGAGTATCGTTATACTCACCCCTACACGGGCTATGCCCGCACTTCGTTGTGTTGGATGTAGAAGACGGATAGCGCTGATCGTGGTGGAGGCTTGCAGATCAGGACGGTACCTGGAGGTGGACCACTGGGTGGGACATACTCGGAGCAGTTAGGTGGACCCGAGGAGCAGTGGAGGCTATCTGTACCCACCCTTCAGGTGGGACTTCCGGAGGACGGCTCGACGCTGCGACTTTTCTTTCAGTTGCTGTTTTTACCTTTCAGTTGTACTTTATAGTTGGGCTTGTATTTCCGGCCCCTTTTACTTTCATCACAACTTGTTACAGTTTTTGCTTAGTGTTTACCTTTCCGCTTGCTTACTCTGTGGTGCTTGTTTACTTTTCAAAGGCAATGCCTTCCCTTTTTCCGGGATTTACGCCTTGGTGCTAGTCGCCAGCCCCTGGCCTATGGATGGAGGGCTCGGGGTAGTCACGGCACGGGCCCTGAGGACGGGTCATGACAATAAACGTCTACTTAGTATCCATTTTTTTTATAAAATACAAATTACTAAAAGAAAACAATAATTATTTTCTTGATATAAATAATCATAAGTTCTTCTTTTCTACTATCATTCCTTATACACTGTGGAAAACATTTCAAAAAAATTGTATGAGCATAACTATCTTAGTACGGGTTATAATATAAAGAAAGAAAACATAGTTAATCAATACATACAAAAAGAATAATATTTTTAACAGACCTCATGAAATTATATGATTTATTAATAAAACATAGAAATACTAAATTATAAAGGTATCTTTGGGCATCTATATCAAACATACATTGTAGCTTTCAGAGCTACATAGGTAATTACTTTTGTAATACCCGTCATAATATATTCCTTGAATCTCTTATGAGAGACACTAACATTTACCTTTTTAACATTATCCAATTCATTGGAGAGACATCTTGGGCTCACCCACCCTAGGATTATCACAGAACCATATATATGCTTAAACAGTTCCCAAAAACCATAAAATATTCCTAACACATAATACAATCATAAAAGAAATATAACATTCCCATATTCTAATCACAATATATCAATTCAAAATTTTGACATAATCATTGCTTTTTGAAAACATTTTTCAAATCCATTTATGAAATTTAACAAACAAGTTTTTGAATCAATGTGTCCCATACCTTGTTGAAGATTTTAAGGGAATTAAAATTTTAAAACATTAATGTTTATAAAAATAAATCCTTAATTCCATATAAAAAACATGGACATTATTGAGAATGATCTAAACAATTAAATATTTAAATCATTTAAAAAGATATTTTAGATAAAGAGTTCCTAACCAAATGAGAGATGCTTGAATACAAATAATTTAAGAATAATATTAATAAAATATTATAATATCATATGAATAAAAAGATTCAAGATATAATATGTCAAAGGTTCGTATATACAACATATAAACGTGAATCAGTTTAATACTAACAAATAAGTCTCAATGGAATGAAAATTGAGACAATGTCCTTTTCAAATATCATATCCTTATATTAGTGACAAATAAATGACATAATTATTTGTGAGAAATAAAAATATACACAAATAAGTGGATATTAAGTGTAAAAAAATCATGTTAATTCACACATATTTATAGCAAGACATAATCAAGATGTATACATTAACCCCAATAATAGAAATTGGGTGAAGATGTTCTCTAATAGTAATTCAACACCATAACAGCGTCGCTTTGAAATTCATAAAATTAGTTAATGACAGATAAAAGGGTCTATCATTACATGGAAATAAAATATAAAAATATAAGGATATAGAAGAATATATACCAACATTTGAGAATGGAAAAATAACATAGAAGAAGTCTTTGACTAGAAGAGGAGGGTGAAAGGTTCTCTTACTGATTTGGTATCTTATAAAACATATACCCCATTAATGAAGGATCATACAATGAAAATTTAAATACCCATAAAATAATGTACATTATATAAATTATACAATCATGGGGTGTAGATACACCACACAAAAGAAAATAGTGGACAATATAACATGAATCAATTGGAATAAAAATTGATATGAAAACCAATTATCATGTTGTAATCAATCGAGTCAAATGAACAAAGTTAATAACCACCAAATTAAAGTAAAAATAACAAGGATATAAAGAAAATCATGATAATATATATCAAAAATTTGTTCAAAATACACCAAATTCAATAAATAAGTGGCAAAAAATGGAAATATTTCCGAAATTAAAGTGAGATATGAAACCCCATACCTCATGTCCAACATCAATCAGATGTTCCTTGTTATTTCAAAATAATAAAAAATTTTAATTTTTTACTTCATTAAGAATAGTTTTCAATTTTATTATTCCTTTTATATCACATATTACCTTGCTATAATAAATAGTTAATTTTTTGAGTTCATATCAGACATTTAGTTGAAGTTCAGAATTTAAGTCAAAAATGAACATTTTATAATTAAAAATTGTCCATGTGGTCAAAATTCTATTATCCCCATAATAATATTAATGATATATATATCATATATATAATATATATCCAGTGTATATGTATTTATAATTTTACATATCACTTTGAGTTAAGTAATGAAATGCATCGTTCATGGTGATGGTAAGTCGTTTGTACGCATGAACGATACATTCATTTCTTTTTTATATATAAAGGAATGAAAACATAATAATACATAGGAATATTATAATTCCATTATAATATCTATGTTATGTAATTTAATTTACAAAATACTTATTACGTTTAACTTATGGCACGAATGAGTCTTAAAACATTGAAGGGGAAGTAGCCACACATCTTCAAATAAATTAACATATTTACCCATTATGGAAACCATAAAAATATGATATAAATGAAACATACTAAAGAATAGAGAAATTATATATATAATATATATCATATGTAAATACAATTCCATCTTAATTTCCACTATAACAGGTCTTTGGAGATGATTGAAAAATCATCATTTTTTGAGGTAGTAGTTTGTTGTCCACAAAAACAATAAGTCCTTTACCCATTATATTAAGGTTTCTATAAGTGTAGTTAAAATAATTCTCATATAAACATCCTAGTATAATAAGGATATTGTTTTTTTTATAAAGGAATGGAATAAAAATATTTTAGGAGGGTGGAGAAGTAAAATAAAAGAAATGAACATAAGAGAATATGTTAACTTTAAATTAGGTTAATCCCAATGGTTTGAACCAAAAGTATTTTTTTGATGTGCCTTTTGAAAATATTTAGGCATTTAGGTGGAAGAGAGAGATATTTAATGATTATTTGGATTGTGGTTGGAATATCCAAGGGGCTTGAGATGTGTGAGTTGTGGGTTAGAGATGATGGCTTCTTATATGGGGGAGGAGGGTCTCTTTAGGAATGTTTGAAAATATTATTTTATTTTATAATGATTTTCAGTTTTAAAGGTCGAAAACATATTAAAGACGAAAATAAGATTACTCTTCTTCAAAATAAAACAATCTAATAATAATTGTATAGGTTTTGGATATTTTTTTAGTCTTTATAATCTTATTTATTTAAATCATTCATTAATGAGGTAAACACTAAATCATTATTGTGTCATAATTAATTTTATTAATTTGATGTCTTAAATTATAAAAAATATACCATGATGTTGGTTAATCATTTTATCTTACAAATGTATATTTTTTTGTTGAGGATAAAACTTATATAACCTCATGTAAGAATTTTTTAAACAATGATATATGATTATGTCATTTTTGTCATTACATTAAATTAATAAATATAAGGTGTCATTATCACTCTTAAGTGGCTCCATGGGTTCCAAAACCGATCCAAGGATTAACATGTCCCAAAATTTATCATACAATAGAATTAGGAAAAATTTTATAGTAATTTAATATTATAATAATATTATTTTTACCTTGAATCAGCTTATTTACCTTTAACCATGGTAAATAAATGTCAAAAGTTACTATTCACCAAAAAAATTTATCTTCTTGAACCACATTTTACTTACTAATAACCACCATCTATGTTTGATTTTTGAAATTCAATACATATAAGTGGTAAAATATCATTTAAACGAAAAATATGGTTTTTTAACTACTACTTAGTGTTTTCACTATTCATTAAAAATTGATGTTTTTCAGAAAAATACCAAATATTTATCCAATACTATAATTGATAATCTGAATTTAAAAATGATATATATTTCACCAAATTTAAAACATTGAGTTTTCATTAATTATTTTGAAATTAAATCTCATTCTTAAAAAATAAAGCGTGTTGTTAAAGAAATAATAACTATCAAAAGATTGACACATGTCTACGTTCACTTTCAATGTGAAATTTCTTACGATGACGAAAATTTGATTAAATGGTAAAATTATAATCTAATTAAAGTTTGTATGAATATAAAAATATAATATAACCATATAAATAAATTAGATTTAAAGGAAGTTTTGAATTAAGATATAGTATTTTCACTATTCATTAGAAAATTAATTTTATCATAAAAATACCAAAAATTCATCCGAAGTATATTTTTAGGTCCCAATTCTAAAGAATAATTTTATTTTGTTAAATATAACTTTTTAAAATGACTAAAACTAGATTTTATGAATGTTATCTATCAAAAGGCAGTAAAATCGACCTTTTAATGAATTTTGATTATTTAGGCTTAAAATTAGATTCATTCGCATTTTAAGAGTATTATTTAATCTATTAATGTAAAATAATTTATGAAACATGTTTAATAATAATATATATATTTTGGTTCATCCCAACCAATAAAATAGCGAGGCCTTAACTACCATTTAAAATATTATTATATTATTATTTATCAGTATGACTCAACATTGTGTGGGCAACGTAAGATTTCAATGAAACTCGTTGTTTCGTATCGGGTACGCCATCAAACATAGTATCCCCATTAAAGTAAATTAAAATTTAATTCACAATTATTAATAAATATTCAAATGTATTATTCTTTATTTACTCGCGACGTTACAGACACCTAATCTGCATGTCACATCACAACATATCCCACTATACATACATGATATACAGATCACATCATGCCACAAACCAGAACATCACCTAAAAAACTAGTTTTTAGGGTATCAGAGAAGTTAAATTCATCATCCTCATTCCCTACTCCATTGAATCTTGACCCCAACCACATATCACATTACACTTCATCAA
Organism: Viscum album; assembly: GCA_963277665.1. Lineage (NCBI taxonomy): Eukaryota > Viridiplantae > Streptophyta > Magnoliopsida > Santalales > Viscaceae > Viscum > Viscum album. The sequence goes on from OY728140.1 coordinate 2,128,678,804, forward strand.
TTACCATATATAGATTCCTAGAGAAACACATCACATCCTACCTAAAGACACCTACGAAATCACATCACTGTGGTGTATTATCAAAAAACAACCCATAACACTATTGATTAATTATGTGAAATGGAAAGAGTATAAAATGGCATTTATATAACTATAGTTCTTGATGTTGTGGAAGATATCATGATGTCAACAACTACGAACATTGGTAAGATTATCCAAATATGCTGGGGATATATAAAATTACATATGCATACATGGTATATTAAAAAAACACCCATCTTATAGGTTCACATATACCAAACTAGAGAAAACTAGATAACCACCTTTATACCACACATAAACATTCACAACCACTAGCACAACTAGATGTGATAAACCTCACAACCACAAAAAATTTACACATAATTTTCAACTTTCCAATTATAATTTATTATTCATTTTTATTCACATTTTGTTAATTATTTATTCATTAAATTAATTTAATAAATTTATCCCTTATCTATTTCTAGTGCAATTTATCTATTTACCAAAATATATTTTTTCTATCATCACATTTCATTCCATATATAAACTATGAAAAATCTCATCCATCCCCTGATACAACTAGCCCAAATCACAAAGATGCTGAATCAACATCACCCATCTTCTATTACTGATGCATCATATAGCTTAAAGAATACCATCATATACACTACTTTTCATATTCATCATGAATCACTATATCCACAAACAAAAAAAAAACTATTCAAAAACTACAACTTCAAATCCACTCTTCCAGATCCATTGATCTGAAAACACTAATCCATATCCACTGTGTGACAACCACTATGCTAGAACCACTATGCCACATACTTATCACACCAAATCGCACAACATCCCATCAAATAATTTATTTGCATACATCATGACACAATTGGTTACTAAAATCATCTCGCAAAAGATAAAACCAAATATGGTAAACAAAACAATAAAAAAAACAATGAAAAAATAAAAATAATCTACCAATTTTTTAGGGGAAATTACCACATATATTTATTATTTATCATGTGTATTGTAAAAAATATTTTTGTTCATAAGAAAATAATTAATTTATAAATATACTTTATTAAACATTTTATTCAAGTTGAAATCACCCAACAACACAATATTAGTCAATACATCATTATTTCTAAATTTAAAACAACAATCAGAACTACAGTTATTTTGAGATCTGGAAACAATCATCCCTAATATTATAAAAAACATATATCAATTAAGTAACACATGTAATAAATACCCTTACCCATAAATTTTAGAAATGAAAATTAATTATATCATTTCATTGACCATTACTATCAAACATTGGTAAGATAAAGCTTTTAAATATAAAACATAAAATATGAATACAAGAAAAAAGGATCCCTAAATTCAAATAAGCTTTTAGATCTCATTGTGCACCGCACGATGAAGAAGAAACAACCTAGACACCACTTCCACAAAACGAAATCATGGATAAACCAAAATTTGAACAATGGTTTGTAATAAATTCAACTTATACACACCCCAAAATGAACCTCTATGATGGATATATGAAAATAATTAAAAAATCATGGTAAAGAAATGAAAAAACAGAACTGATAAAAATTGATTATTCATTAGAAACTATGGGAAGAAGAAAGAAAAAATGAGGATGGAAATATCACCATTCCACATATGGTTTATTTGGAATGGAAGAGAGGGATAGATTTGAATTTAAAAATAAATAAAGGCCAAATGTATTATAAAAATAACCAAGAACCCAAATCAATTACATTGTGAAACGCATTTAGGATGTGAATTCACATTTTTCCAACATCCATTTAAATTCATTACACCTAAAATAAAATGAATTTCACATCTGAAATTCACCATCCATGTCATGAAACACTAATCAAATGAACATAATCCTTGAATTTCATGGATTTAAAATAGGTGAATCACTAATTCTGATTGTGTAAACCATTTACTACATATATATATATATCATACAAGAATGAATTTTCAATTATAACCACCACTAAACATACTAATACCTCATAAAAAATTCTTCCAACTCCCGAAAACTGAAATATAATTAGCCAAAAAGGTACAAAAAATTAAATTAGATTCCTATTAATTGATTATTATCTATGAAATTAAAAAACTAATCCCATAAGAAAGGGGTCTGACAACCACCTTGTGTGATAAATATCCAGGACCTAATTACTCCTTAATGACATGACCAACCATAAACACCAACCGAAACAACCACAAAACACACTAAATGGCCACATCCCCACCTCCCAATGGGAGTAACATAGTATCATCTAGTACATGACACAAAACATACATTACACATATCCACACCATTATATGGACTTAGAAAAACAAATCCACTACCATCAGACAACATCACACCAGGAATATAAATCAGTTAATTACATCCCCTATATTAAGGATCTATCTTCTATGGATGACATTGACTCACCAACATACGTTTAACAACATCATATTATAGTGCACATTGTTTCAGATTCAAGTCCTATAATTTTTATTTTTTAGGTGTGTTATTAAACATCACACATCAAGGAAACCAATAAATAATAAAACATTACACAATAAAAACATAAAATAATAGAGAAAAGAAAACCTAAAAAAAGAACAATGTCTAATAATCACACATCATAATATCATAATCCCTAATACCCTACTTTTTTCCACTATACCTTCCCAAAAAATGAACCAAGGAATGGGTCCTCCCATGAAATACCTTTTCTTAGTGATCTTTATCCCCTAAAATCCACTCCCTAAACATCGCATCTCCGATGAAATTTAACTCTCCCAAGTCAATCATTTTGGATTCATCATAAATATATCGAAAAATATAATCCATGTGTATGACATATGGAATCCTATCAAATAATTTTGGATGACCTAACCTATACATCCCTATACCAACATGGTCGATCACCTCAATGTTCCCAAAATCCATGGATAAAGCTTACAATAACTACCAAACCTCTATTTCCCTAACAAAGGGTGAATCCAAAAAATTGAGGGTATTCAACATAGAATTATAATGGTCCCTTACAATGATAAATATATTCCTTTTAAATTCATTGAGTCACCATTATATAAAAATGAAAAAACTAAATATTCCTATTCATTCTCTATAATACATCAGAACAAAGATCTACCAACTCCCTAATCTTTGTCCTACACAAGGATGAACAAAATAGTATTCTATAGAATACCTCAAACTGGTCATGGTTTATGGATGATTGATAGAGATTTATGAACACAATCTAAAATAATGTAAGGTTTCATAAAAAATATACAGTAAATACCATGATACATTCCTATAACATATTCTCCATCAATTGGATAATTCTATCCATAATCCCATATGTCTGATGGTGGAAATATATGCTCTGGTGAAACTGGGATTTAAAATCATGATGCAATCCACTATAGAAATAAAATATAAATTTATGATCATGATCATAGATTATGTTTATTTGTACCATGTGAATCGTAAGGAAAACATAAATATACATACATTCCGAAACAATCATTATAGTCCACTAATGGATTTCCAATAAGTGAGCTAATTTGATATTTCAGACACCTATCTCCCAAACTACCTCAGAATCATTCTAGGAATGATGAATCCTTGTAATGAATATCATTCATATATCCTCACATATAAACATCATAAAATGAAAGGAAATTAGAAAATATCAATGAACATGGTTCTCTACATTCACCTATAAAAAATGTACACTATGAGAGAAACATCACCACTGATTATATTATCCCCACACACGAATGTTCTATAAGGAATGCACAATAGAACATTTTCACACATGCACATATAAGTAAATGTGATATTTTAAACACATAATGTACTCCCAAAGACATCAATTATGGGATAGAAAAATTCCTATGAAATGAAACATAGTTTTGATCATTCTCTGACCATCTAATCGGAGTGTCAACATGGTTAAGAAGATAATGAATCACTTCTTACTCTATGTTTTCAAACCAAGACTCCTCCTATTTATTTATAAATAGGACTGAATAGTTATATTATAATGAAAATAGTTGTCTCAACTCTCCCTAATTTTATGATGCTTTGATACAAGTTATGTCATTGATTTACATATATATAAAAACTTCCAATCCACTTAAACTTTGGACTTATGACTCAATGTATAAAAAAACTGTTACTCTTACCTGGGTGGAATGAGGTCTCAAATTCATAATAATGAATAAAATTAATCAAACACTATTTTCTAATATATTCATTTTTTGAATAAAATTTATTATAGGATCTTCTAGTCCCTGAATACCAAAAATGACTTTCCAATTAGGTAAATCTTCCACAACACTAGAATAAACACACAATTTTCCAAAACCATAATTTTTGTGGCAACATCATGCTTATTTTAACATAATATTTTATACTCATAAGATATCACAACTGTTTTTTGAATAAAAAAACTTCACAATCCAATATAGAAAAAATTATAAAATTCTCAAAAAAAAAACTATCATTATAAAATTAATTAATAAAGAAGTATCCAAATTCCCCTTTAGGTAGACAGAAACTTCTTAGAACAGATCATTCAACAAAAAATATTTTTCCATCCTAGTAAATGTTGTTATAATATAAGAGAATCTAGATAAATATACTATGAAACTCTTATATAAACCTGTGAGACTTAGAGAACTATAAAACTAATTCTTGTTCATGGATGATTGTAAAGAAAAAACATCATTTATCATTAATGGATCTATTAACCCAACATTCCATGACACCTTATGTAAAAAAAGCACCTCTTAATTCCAAAAAAATAAAAAAGAAATATATGCCATAATGAATGTAGCATCAAATGACCTAAATGTTGAGTTCAACATTCACTTCATGTTCCTCCAATGATATCGACTTGGATAATATATCATCTAGGAACACAATGAATCCTAGGTGTACGAACACATGGAAAATGATATTTATTATAACCATGAACATGGATTGATTGTTGTAATCCTCTGATGAAATGAATAAAGACATGAAGATCCTATACATGTATTTGACGGAATTCTTCTAAACATAATCATATTTAATCCTCAAATGATGATTTCCAGACCACTTATCGATCATATATTTCATTCTAGCTCATCTCAAATAGTTAAACAAATCACTGGTCCTCGTATAAGGCTAGTGGTCCTAGACCATCACATGATTCAACCTATAGTTTTAATAAAAATCCTTAAAATATGTTTAATTATCATAACGAACAATTTTAGACCACCCTATAATGACACACTGTGTATTATAAAACCCCTCTCTATCATATCTTCAACTTCTATCCTTAACTCACACTCCTCTTTCTATACCATCAAATATAGTGAAATCGATATTAAATACATTTATGGATTCAATAATATCGTAAAAATTATATCACATCATATGGGTAGTCTCATAAACTCTTATATTATAAATTTAAAAAACTCTAAGAAACCCTATGAACACCACAAACAAGAACATATAATAATATCTCCCCCAACTATGAAATTAGAGGCCCTACATTCCTACCAACACACATTATACCTCAATCTCCAACGAATGTCGCACTATGGACCTCCACATCAAAAAATTAAACTATTCTAAAAAAGTATTTGATAATAGAAATCATGTAATGTAGATAATATATAATAAAAAAATGTTATATAGTTGTAATTTTTACTAAATCATGTTCCATGATTCACGGTTTCAATTATATCACCAAACTGTATCCTTGACATTAATTTAACAAAAAATCCTATCCCCCAAGCATCATAGTTAACACAAGGTGAACTATAAGCCTATCCACATACATTCGAAACATATATAAAATATTATGTGGAATAAAGGACCATGATGATCATGAACCAATGAAATAACAGACTATAGTATACAAAAAACTAATTGTACCACGAAAAAAATCCCCTCTCCACTGGTACTAATAACTATAACATGTTCGTATTTCCATGAATAGATCCCATACCTCTCTTGTATCGCACTACACAACTATGCTATGTTTTAGATCCATATCAATCGGGGAAAATTAAGGGGATTTCTTCTTACAAACTCATATTATATTTTTTATAGAACAATAACATGAAGTCCATTCCTATACAACTACATTGGAGGAGACTACTTCTGCTTCAAAGGGGCATAATAACCCAAATAATATTTACCCTCCCCCTTAATGGTTGGTCACTAATCCTGGATGTTATGATATATGTTATAGATATGGACCACATATGGAAAACTCATAGAAGGGCCTTTGAATACAGCTATCCATATTAGTCTAGAATGAAACTACCACATTTAGTTACCACTAAAAAATATATTTCCTGAAAAACTACAATCCACTACCTAAACATATACCCCTATAACTGAAATTTGATCCACAATTATGAGACTCAACTCACATGGAATGAATCCACATGAATCCTAGATATAATTTTATAGAAAAAAATATTTCTATTTCATAAATTATGTGACAAGATACATAATCATTGTGTAAAAAACCAACCTAAAAGAACAGACTCTAGAGTCTTCATATCAAAGACCTTCTGGAGAAAAGATTATTTGGTCCTTGAACCTATTACCAGGATTGAAAAATAATAAAATCCTTATCTAAAAGGATAGAATATCCTACCTATTATATTCTATCAAATTTTATGACCTATTTTTTTAAACTCCCATTGAATGGATTTTCACATATCAACTTCTTCTTTGAGTCACAAAGAAACTTCATTGACCACTAATGAAAAACAACCGACATCTAAATAAATAAAAATGGTGCTTAGAAATATTCCTTATATCAGGTAAGACTAAAATATATCTTAATATATTTAATCCATCACTCCATCTTCAGATCTAAGACACTCCCTTCATTAATTCCTAAAATCTACCCCAAAATGGATCACCGCACTCTCTTTCATGAAAGATCTTCATTTATTAGAGTAAAACATATTTCTATTAACATGATCATCATGATGAAACTAAAAATACAAGAAACTCATTGTTGATGAAAAAGAGCAATTCAAAAAAACAAGGATAATATCCTAAAAAACATAGAATAGAAATTTATTAATCAATATTTATTTAATTCATTTTATTTTACAAAAATATCCAATAAAATGATAAAAAAGTCAAAATGATGAATATAACTCTACAAGTTCCATAACTAGAATATATATCCACATACCATGGATATTTAATATGCTCATTGTCTACTGACTAGAACATAGAGGTCTTTAAAATTAATTTTTATATCATATATCCCTATCATATTCCATATAAGTTGGTCAACTAGCATTAAAACAATAGAAACACATTAAATCCTCACTTTTACTAACTCCAAAGACCACATTATATCTCTGACATCATCCTTAGACATCAATTTTTCAATACTCCCACCTTCCAAAGACACCAAATTGAGTAGATAGTGATGGATTAACATAAGCCTCACCCCCATTAGGTCTCTATTTGAAGACTAACACCAAGGGTATAAAAAATCACATTAGTGGAGTAAATGACCTATAAAAATAAAAATTTATTTAAACATTAGATAAATATTCAAAAAAATACATCAAAAATTAAATAGTTAAAATATAAACCATTTGATAATTCAAGATTATTTTTTAACTAATATAATGAAAATTTCTCCAATGTAAATATAAAAAGAAATTTATATTGAAGTGAACCCTAAACATATCCATCTCAGGTAGTAATATATTAGAAGGTATCAAAAAATACCTCTGAATCTTGAAAAAAAATACATAGGGTGAGAATAATATCTTTACTCAAGAGGGACAAAACTAAGACCACACAGACAAATTAGAAAATAGAATGCTTATGTGCTGGGGAAAACAGACAGAAGAAATAAGAACATGTAATGTTCATTTAACGAACCCCTTCCAAACATGGTTTTCTCAACAAATCACATATCAAATATAATGATATTGACTCAGGATAAATAAAATGCATCCTCACTACCTCTTTATATTTGAATTTATATCCCTACAACATGAAATCTAGGTTCATGTTATATATTTGATTCCATGAATATCTCATCACATCACATCACATCTTATTCATAAAATCATGGGAAAAATATAAAATCCTATCCATATACATCAGGTCCAAACATCACATAACCAAACATAACCAAAAATCATTGATATAACCATAATTATAGGGTATCATTAATAATAAGTTAATAAAATTCATTCCCTCATAGTACCACGCACAAACCCCAACACATTTCTCATCACAACACACACATCTCTCCCATAACCACCTATTCCAACACATTTTATCCTTCATGATGTAATCGATACCATCACATCATTGTGAGGTAATCTCCAACACAATCCAATATAAGTAATTATACTTAGAGAGTGTTGGTATTGGTGTCTAGTAATTTATATCATGACAATCCTGTATCTTAGGGAAAACACCCCAAACTCAGCACCTCTATGTGTTGGAAATGTTATCCAACATTATTGGGGAACATATAAAAAACATAAATTAACATTATATATAGATAGGAAATTATAATAATGATATAGGGTCATGTATTCCAAAATATAGAACACCATATGACCTCACATACCACAGATAAACTATCAAACCCACTCCCATAACTATATGAAAGACACAACAAAACTACTATAGAGGATACAAATAGTTCAATATTCCCCTTACATAGTTTTCAAATTTTATGTGTTATCTATTTCACATCACAATACACTACTCATTAGTTAATTATATTTTATTATTATATTTATCACATATCTGTTCGTAATCAACCTTTTTTATTGTCCATTATATTTTTTCTTATTAAACATAATAGTTCATCCCATGGTTAACCTTCCCACAATATGAACCATGCGATGCTACAACATGCCCAATTCACTCACCCTGTTCCACAACACATCAAATACACCATCATCTATTTTCAATATCTTAATATCAAGCTCAATATATCAACCACTTGTTACAACTGTCCTGAAATGATATCACCACACAGAACAATGAAGCCACTACATTAAAAATAATAAACCACATATACAATCCCATTACCATTATGCCATAACCATTGCTCCAAAACCAATTCTCCAAAACCATATCACCACATGAATTTTTCGGCATCCTCTACACCAAAAACATATTTTATCATGCCATAAAACATCCCACATCACATTCATGATTTCCAACCAAAACATCCCAACCTAATATACTATACAACCAACCTAGTAAAAAACAGCGCCACACAAAAACCAAAACCATGTAGGTTAAACTGAATAACCACAAACAATAACAAACAATACAAAATGACATTAATAAATATTCATGGGAATTATCAAATATCATATTCATTTAGCTTCGGTAATTTCAGCGAAACCAAATTTCTAGGTGTAACAAATTAACAGTGAAATGTTGATTCTTAGACATAATATTTAGTGTCTAATCACCAAACAATGAGGGAAGGGTCAACATATTGTTGGATATATACTTTCTCAACAATAATATATAAAATTTAGTTATTATGTTTCTAAGAAAACTTTTTTTTCTAATGATATTACATTAATTTTATATCAAGTATGTAATATTCTTTTCAATATTTATTTTGGAGTTATATTCAATCACTTAATTATCATATAATAGTTGTATATGTTTTTTGAATGATTTTTTATGTTTCTTATAAACACTATTCAAACCCAACAATGGTAAATGTTGTGTAAGGAAGGAATATTATGTTCATAATATCACATGTGGATAATCAACCATACATTTTCTGAAATTTATGGTTAAAGAATCTTACAGTTAGATGGAACCATATGTTTCTTAAGAGAATAATGCATGTCTATAGAATTCCATGTAAGTATGGAACATAATTTTTGGGAAAAAATTATGGTTTATCAACCATAATTTTTTGATCGGACTTATGTTATCACCCTTACATTCATATAATAAATACAAAGTAGTTTAACTCTAAATTTGGTTTTTTTAATTTAATGAAGGAACCATATGTATAAATATTCAACGTTGAAGATTTAATTTCATGATTTTTTCTGAGATTTATAAAATGGTCATGACAGATTTGAATAGAATATAAAATCACATATATGATAATTCACAAGGGTCTTTATTATTTATTCAAAGAATCATATTCGTTGAGAGAATTGTATCTTATTTTTAAATGAATCCATGACTCCTTGGTTATATTGTATGTGAATAATCACAATCTTTGAAACTATTTTCATAGATCTAGTTTACCAATGAAAGCCAGTTTTCTCTATATATTCAATCTTATTTTGATTAAGAAGTATACATTAACACATACAACTGTATTCTTTGGAATATCTTTTATTGGGATGCTACAACGAATGATCGACACTGTTATTTTCAAAATAGGCAACAATTTGAATGCTCTACATTTTTTCACCTCGTACTGCTACATTATTTTTTGTGAAATAGGATCCATATAAATTCAGTTTCATCTATTTAAATTGTTTTTAACCCATACCATTAACAGAATTCAATACCTTTTGATTTATTTATGTATCAAAAACTCTAACTCTGTTGGGTTTAAGGTGTTATCTTATTTCCCTAAACATTTTATATCCAGTTCCCTGTAAAAAGAACCTAACAACTCTGTTTTTACCCTTGTTGTAATGTATTCAACATTTTGGACTCTATTTTTGATTTTATGGTCTTCTGATAATAAGAAATTTCTAGTTAAATTTAATAAGCTCCCAAAGAGAACATTGTGGAGTAGAATATTGGATCATTGTCCCCCAAAGAAATATAAATTTGGTGTGTCAATTATTTCTGTTTATATGTTCTTCATACATTTGACAGAATATAATTCAATATATCTACATAAATATAAAAGATATTTAAAATTTAGAATATAAAGAGAATTTATAAAAGACAAAATTCACACCATTTGTGTTACCATTGTATTATTTTGACCTATTAGTTGTTATTATAGGAATGGTTTTGTGATAAATTCATATACCACAAAGATATAAGGTCTGAGCACGCCATCTCTAAATTTATTAAACAAAAAATAACGTACCTGAAATTAGGCCTTACAGGGGGAAGTACAAGAATGGGAATAATTCTCACCCCATATATCATCATATACTATGCTGACATAAGAATCAAGGATCTGGAATGACCAATTCGTGCATAGATCCACAATATCCCCCTTTGTGAGGGCATCAACAATATGATTCACCTCCCTGTAAACTCGAGATAAGGAGATCTTAAGGAAAGTGGCATGATTGAGACAGTGATCCAATGAGGAAGGATTCACCAAGGTACATCCCTAGTGCATGATCAAAAAGCCTTCACATCATTTTTTGTGTATGATTCAATCCAAAGAGGTTTCCAATTGTAATTGATACCATATTTGATATCATAGATCACATACCATAGTTCAGCTTTAAATGTTGTACCATTGATAATAATGTGGTGGAAGCAACCTTTGACAAAACCACTATATGTACGGAACACACCTCCACACCCTGATGGTCCATGTTATCTGGATGCAGCACCATCAATTTTGACTTTAATTCCATGAGGGATCGGTGGAATTCATCTAAGGAACTTGAATTCAAGAGTCTACTTCAGCTTCCCTTCCACACCATGTAACCGTAGAGTCTGTAGGTCCCCAAAAGAATTCGGCATTGTGCCATGTTTCATAGCAGCATCAACAGAAATATCCCTATGTATGGAAAGGGAGTCAGCATAAAAACATGTTGTTTGACTCTCAAAGATCTCCTAGTTGCGTACAGACTAGATAACATGGATGACCAATGTTGTGGCCATAGTGAGCAGATTGTGGACCTGTGCACTCTTCCCATATTCACAGAGTTGTGAAATATGCTACTAAAAAATACTTCAGTGATAAACATCAAAACAAAACACATAACCAATGTATTTCTATATCTCCTGATCATAAAACAATCCAAAAAGAGGTGAAGGAAAGTTTCTTCAGCCCACATACACAAAGTGCAGGCAGAGGCAAGATGGTGCCCTGCTCTCTGCAGTTGATCATGTGTAGGGAGACGGTTCCTCCAAATCCTCAAGAGAAGAACAATTCTAGATTTTTAAATAAAAGGTTCCATAAATTTATGCATCCACCTGGGTGGTCTTTGAAATCCAAACAAGTTCATAGTATAATACTCTTTGGTGTTTAAGTGACCATGTGAATTAGGCTTCCAGATCAAGGTTTCCACCTCCATGTAAGAATAATTCTAAATTTCTAGTGCAACATGATTGGAAAGAATATCTTCAAGATTATGAGTGTGGTTCATGTCATTAGAAAGAGTCAGAAAATCCATGGTGGAGGGGATATCAGTGGTTTCAATAGGGTTGTCCATCCACAATGTTTACCAGAAATTAAGTAAGGAGTCTCTACTAACCATCCACTTCGAGTGATGTATAATTTCTTGAATGGAGTGTCTAAGAGAGCGCCGGATAGATGAGAGAAGATAGTAAAAATATCCAGTAAACAACCATTTTTGAACATGCATGATAAGAAATCATCTAAATAATCATTAGAAAACAACATGCTTTAAGTGAACTTATTAATCAAACTATCATTAAATGTCTTGATGTCCTTGACCCTAAGGCCTCGCATCTCGAATGGCTTGACACAATCCGTCCAGGTAACCTTTATGAGTTTCCACTCATGCACTGAGCCTAACCATAAGTTGATTCTAACAATACATTGAAGATCATTCAACATACTTTTTATCCATCTATAGAGGGAAAATGAAAGCACAAACATGGATGTAATGTCCTAGTTGATTCGTCAAATCCTCACGGCCTTTGAAATGGTTTTTCCCTTCCATCAAGAAAGCTGATTAATGACTCAAAAATAAATATTCTCTTGGTATTAGAGTTTTAATTATCCCTAGAATAAGGGAACCACAAAATAATTAAATTGAGTCTCACAATATCACACTTCCTAATAGATGTTGAAAACAATTGAATTTTTATATTAAATAACACATAACATCGGATAGATGTTGTATGCTACATCAAAACTACTATTCGACACCATTAGAATGCTTGATAATGAATGTAGAACACAAATAAAAGAAATGTTAGCAGATATTTTCCACAATATTATAACCATGGGAGATCCAATCAGTCGATCATTTCAATCACTAAATGTACTAAGAGAACTCCCCTCAAAATGGAATGACATATCAAAAGAAATTTGACAATAAACAATTGTCAGGAAAATGACAAGTAAATGATGAGAACATTGATGATTTATAAAGAATAAAATTAAAGATAAAACTAAAGATCACAAGATTATAATAAAAGGGGGAAACATTGTCATTAAGGTGACATAATAGATGCTTGAAATAAAATCAAAACTTGATTAAAAAATAAAACATTCAGATTCTATAGATTCTGAAATGTGATTGTATTACATTCATGAATATTTAGAAAAATCTACAAAGAATATAGAGGCTTCATATTATCCATTTAAGAGGGTTAAATTTAACCCATAGAATTACGATTACATGAATATATTATTTCACGTCACATTAGACCGGACTATCCACAATTTATTGCAGAACAAAAGATTGAATACAAAATATCATAAGAATAATGATTATGATCATAATGGAAAACCTAACATGAAATATATGTGTAATGTATATGAAGACATCAATAGATCATAAAAATATGATTTATATAAAGATACAAAAAATTATCGAAGAAGATATGTGATTTATGGACAAGGAAAAAGAAGATGTAAAAACATAATATTTATATACCTCTAACTCTGATAGTTGTTGAAAATGTTATCTTTCTTTTTATAGTTATTTGATTTATGAAAATAATAATTCATTAATAAAGAAACATAAATTATTTAAAAAATACAAAATATAATTTTAGGTGAATGAGACATAATTATAAAACAAAATCAATATCTAATTGAAAAAATCAATTTATCTATATCAATATAATAAAGGATTAAAGAACAGATGGATGGAGTATTGTAGTATAAAAGTGTATCAAGAAATTTAACAAAAGAAGAAAATATTTATATGATATTCCTGGAAATGATGTTACTAAACGTGAATTTTTTTGAATTGGTAGGAATGGTTAAAATCAGAATTATATAAAAATTAGATTGTTCCAAATAGTGAAAATAATTCATGTTATTATTCTGGAATAATTGGTAATTTCACTAAAATTGTTATTTAGGAAATACTAAAATTTTTATTATTGAAAATGGTTTTATTTATTAAAGTATATCTAAATCAAGTGATATTAATTATGGAAAAATTCTGGGGATATTTAATCATACATCATTTCTCACTACACTACAACACCTAAGAAAATATGAGTTGAAAAACACAAGATTGAATTTATTTTAGAAGAAAAAGTACACATGAATAAAAAATTGACATGTCATATGGATAGTGGTTACTCCAAACATATGAGTGGAGAATCATCAAATTTACATACATTGACTCCAATTAAACGAGGTCTACTCACTATTGGTGAAAATGAAAAATGAATATTTATTGGATTTGGATCCATGGGAGAACCAAAGCCAATCTTAATTAAAAATGTACTATTTGTAGAAGGGCTAAAACAATTCCTAAAAATTATTTCCCAAATTATTGATTATGGATATTATGTTAAATTCACTAATAATTCCTAGTTAGTTTTCAATAATATACTACTTAATTTTAGAGCACATTGAAAAGAGAATGATTATAATTTGTATATTAATTCATTATGTAAATAGAAGGTGAACTATTTAACTAAAAATAAAAATGAATCATGGATCTCCATAGAATAACTGGTCATTATAATATATATTTTTTACATAAATTATCTATGAAGCACATAGATTCTAATTTTCATATTCGAGACTTTTAAATTGATTGTCTCTATGATGCATATCCAATTGGCCAAAAACAATGCACATCTTTATAATTAATTAAAAATATTTTCTACATCAAAACCATTATAACTAAATTATATATTTTTATTTGGACCATCATTATTTGAATGATTATGAGTAAATTATATGTTAGGGTTTTAGTTTATGAAATTTCTAGATTTACTAATTTTTATTTTCTTATCCTCAAAATCGATGTATTCAATATTTTTGAATCATTTTCTTAAATTATTCATAATTAATTAGAATTAAAAATAATTTTATTGATATTTCTTCATGGTTGATAATTTGATAATCAAAAATTTATTTATTTTAACTCAAATTAAGGTATTAAGAACACATTCTCTAAACTAGGAACACCTCAAAAATGGAATTGTTGAAAGGATACATGTAAATATTCATGATATAGCAAGGACAATGCTGAATGAATAAATTTATCCAACATATTTTGGAAAAAACCTATATTAATAACCTACTATATCATTAATACAATTTTAATAAGTCCTATTAAAAAAAGACACCTTATGAACATTTGAATAATAAAAATCCTAATGTGAAGTACTTTTACGTTTTTAGATGGAAGGCTTATATCGTGAGTTCTAAGGAAAATCGTGGTTCATTAGATTCAAAAACCTCAAGAATGAATATTATTGTGATAATATTCTTCTTATAATTCCTATAGAGTTTGTAATAAAAAATCATGTTTTATTGAATAATAATTTCTTGTGAAGTGTGATGAATATGACCCTTTCATTAATTAGAATGATCAAACTGATGAAATTACTCTTTCATTTGACAAAATGATAATTGAAACACATAAATATTCATTTGAATATGATATAAATAAAATTTAGTTCGATTCAGAAGAACATGAAGCTGAGTAATGTGATATTGTTTTACCCAGATATTATAGAATCTTAATTAATTGTCCTTTAAAAACAGACATATGAGACCTTGATTTAAGAATCTAAACTAGAAGAAATGCAGGAAATATATATTAATTTTTTATTCTATATTAGATAATACTTAATTTTCTTTTTGAAGAAAAATTAGATGATGAGAGTTAGATTTTACTTATGGAAGATTAACTAACACAATTCAAAAAAAAATTGGAATTAATTTTTTTTAGAAAGATCATCAATTTATCTAGTAATTGTTACAAAATGATTCATTAGAAATAAATAGGATGTTCCTCGGATAAAAAAATAAATATAGATTAGTGGCTAAAGGATATAATCACAATGATGAAATATATTATGATGAACCCGTTTTCCCTATATCCAGATTAGAATACATTAGAATCCTTTAATATTTTATATATCATATGAAATTTTAACTGTATCTTATGAATTTAAATCATCCTTTTTAAATATTTATTTAATGAAGGAAGTCTATATCAAACAAACCTTTGGTGTTGAAAACCCTCATAATCCAATTTCTATTTTTTTAATATACCAAATCTCTCTATGCACTTAAATAGGAACCTAGAGCATTGTGTGAATGATTAGTATCCATATTATTAGAAAAGTGATTTTTTGTAGTATTATTAGATAAAAATATTTTTAAGAAAATTATATTTTCTAATATTTTATTAGTTCTATTTTATATTTACAATGAAATTTTCAGTTCATGAATAAAATTCTTTAAAATGATATATCAAATCTCATTCAAAAATAATTTAAATGGGAATTATTTGAGAATTGAATTAATTTTTAAGATTTAATGTTTATCAAAATGATTATGGAAACTTTACAAATCAATGTAAATATAATATTGATATATGGAAATAGTTTGGATATGAAACCAGTATGTCTTATAACCTCCCATGTGTATCCATATAAAATATGAACTCGATGAAGATTTTAATCCAGTTGACAACAAGTTATATAGAGTTATTATTGGATGTTAAATATATCTCACAGCTACAAAATTAGACATAATTTTTTCTATATGCAGATGTTCTATATTTCAGTTTAACCCAAAAATAATCCCATCTTACTATTGTTACAAAATGTATTTTGATATATAAAAGGATATATTTTTTAATCTATTATTTACCCCAAATCATCTAATTTTAATTTAATTTCATATTAATATGTTGATTTTAGTGTTTGTATATTAGATAGAATACCAAACTTAAGAAACATTCCATTTTTTGGAAAAATATTTATTATCATAGTAGAGAATGAAAAAACACTTAATTGCCTTGTCAACTACCATGACATAATATGTGTATGATAGTAGTTGATGTGCACATGTATTTTTTATAAATCAAACTCTACTAGGAATTGGATAAAATTTTCATAATTAAAATATTTTATGTCATAATACTAGTGTGATAAAAATTTCAAGAAAATACAATAAGTAATTATAGGACCACAAATATTTATATAAGCTATCATTTTCAATAGGATCTTGATCATAAAAAATTTAAATCATTAGAATTTTTAAATTCCAAATATCAATTATTTCATATTTTTAAATAATCATTTCCCACTACATGTTTTTATTTTATATAGGGGTGTCATAATTATTTAAATTATAATAATTATTTTCAATTAATTTCACTTAAAATCGTTTACCATTTTTATTCATTATTTATATTATTTATTTTTTAAATAAATTTTATTCATCATAGTTTTTAAATTATGTGTTTAAAAACAATAATGATTACACTACATAATCGATATGTGAAAGAATACCATGTCATCATCCTTCATAAATCCATTTATCTTTCCTTACCTATTATCTTCAACTTGTCTCTCTTACTATATCACTCAGCATTGTTCGAAAATGTAGAATCAAAAAAACCGTCAATGTCTATATTCATCGAAATGATGAATACCATGAAAATAGATTAAGGTGAACCAAAATATCTAAAGAGTCACTGTTTCCACATAAGGATGATTCTATTAGAAAAATTTATATATTTTGAATGGCTATTTGAGATGAATCTTCTTCTCATGAAACATCTTGGGATTCATAGTTTAAAATTCTATTTAACAAGTAGAATCCATATTTTCATTATGATATTGAACTGAATAAGTTTTATAGTAATTCATTCTTTAGTTTCGGTGTAATAGATCATATGAATTCTTCTAAAGTATAAGATAAATAATTTCAAATAACCTCAGTTAAAATTGTTCATATTTTAAAATGCACCCATAAAAGAGGTTTCTACTTTTATCTTCGATCAATTGTAAATCATGATAAAAAATCAATGGAAATTTTTTCATTTCATTTTTTTCAAAAGATATTTGAACATATTTATAATGGTTCATGAGGAATAACATAACTTTTTAGTAAAATATATTCAAACATCTATCACTCATAGTGTTTCTGAGATGGAGAAATATTTGTATCCAATTATGTGTATCATGTTTCTATTCAACAGTGACATCATGTTGATATTTCCTAGATATATGATGAGTTATCGAAATTATTGATTCCATTTAAAGATAAGGATATAATTCTATACTGATGGATGGATACTTTATCTTATTATTTTAGGAATAAATTGATTCATATTTTTGATTCTCCAGTCACATTTCATTAGAGAAATCCTTGGAATGCTGGTAATCTATGAAAATTTTGTTTCTTTTGGATTACAGAAAAAGGTAATATGATTCCCCATGTTGTGGATGACCAACCAAAACATTGATCTTTTTCCAATAGGGATATTGGAATCCTCAAGTTTTAGGGATCATCATTTTTAGTAAAAGAAGAAGCTATATAATCTAGAATATAAGTTATTACCCGAACTACCAAAAGAACGATCTGAAAAGATGATACTTATCTTATGAATAAGTTTTATAAGAGTAAAAACATGAGGAACTCCTCTTATGATAAAGGAAAATTTAATTACACATTAATGAAGATCTACTATTATGATCTTGAGATGTAACTCATTCAGTTCATTTGAAAAAACTAAATCATGTTATGGATCCAAAAGAATAACAAAAACCTCATGGGATTTATGATTTTAATCAACCATATTTCTAGAAAAGAACTTACTAAGAAGATAATCATGTTTTAAATCATTAAGAAATACAATTTATATCAATTTAATTCATTATATGTTTATAATTGGACAATACATCGAAAAAACTACATCTGTCTCTGAATAAAGGATTGGGGTCCTTGATGGTATGTATATCTCAATTGAGAATCATATGGATAAATATGTATCTATTGTAGATGTTACTACACATTCAAAAAATATAAATGAAGGAACATATGATTCAATTAAAAAATATTCATGATCTTATAATTATGGTTAACAAGATTCCAGAAGAGATCTCTAATATTAGATAATAACTAGAAGATTTCCGGAAATTAGTAAAAGATTTGAAAAATTAAACAGCATCAAGAATGGAATTAAGGTCGTTTCAGACTGATCATCATGAATTTAGAAAAAATTATACATAAAAATTCGATTTTGTTTCATTTAAGATATTGATGTAAGATCAGTATTGAATACTAGAATTAGAATTAATATTTAGAATAAATTTTTAGATTTTAAATGGTACATGGGATGTAAATTGGAATCAATAATGGGGAGTGTTAATCAGTACATTGTGTCTACCTCTACAACACTAACATCACCAGATATTCTCATAAGGTTCCATGATACAAGTTATTAATGGCTAATATGAATAAAAATACTTATAAACATTAGTATAATAATGCAGCCTTATTTGTTTTTTTGGATAATGAGACATATATTTTTGAGAAACTAACATCAAGTGAAACTGACATTTATCAACTACATAATAATTTCAATGATAAGATATAACATTTAATGTAGAGATACAAGAATCATCATGTATTTTTAAATGTAAATATGACTGAAAACATGATTGTAAATATTGATTCTCCAATTCTGATAATTTAGTTGGTAGAAAATCAATCAATAACAATTACAAGATAAGGTTTTAGAAATGAAATAGATTTTTAAAGGATCTCAAGTTCTACCAGAACTAGAATCATAAACCAATTCGAACCAAAACATTTTACCTTATACCAGACAAGTTTTCTAAACTTTTTCCCTCAAGCCAAAACATCTTTTTTATTTGCATAGTTTTAAAAAATATATTCTAATGATTTTTTATTCATTGCATATTTTATATATTTTATTATATGTCCATCACTACTGTATGATCCCATGTATTATTAATAAAAATGATATTATTTATATTTTAATTAATTATTCTATAAAAAATTGAAATTGATTTACTGATTATTCTTATACTTTTTTGATATCTCCAAAAGGAAGATAAAATATTGTAAACACAGTAGTCAACCACAAAAATCAAATTTT
Organism: Viscum album; assembly: GCA_963277665.1. NCBI lineage: Eukaryota > Viridiplantae > Streptophyta > Magnoliopsida > Santalales > Viscaceae > Viscum > Viscum album. Next base: position 2,128,699,129 of record OY728140.1, read on the forward strand.
AATTAATTAAAATATTTCTGTAATAGAGAAATATTTCTTTGATAAAATGAATCTTTCAAGAAATTTTTTTACTTAAAAATAATATTTCCTTAGTGTTTAAAAAACCAATTTTTTTCTAAATAATATTTTTACGGGTTTCATGATATTTAAAAGGGTGGTGAATTTTAAGGATGTATTTCCTCAAGAATACTATAAATATTTTTTTATTTTGATGAACATAAATATCTTCATTTATTTTTCTAATAATAGTTCATTAAATCTACATTATAAAATTGATATTCATTATTATTTTAATTTTAGATTTATATTAAATCTTTTAATTCAAAAGGATTATTCTTTAATGCATTTTGAATGAGTTTACCTGAATTTTAATCATTGTTCATACCAAACATTGGTAAATGTAGTTTATGGAATGAACCTTACATTCAGAACACTATTTATAGATCATCCACCTTATGTTTTTAGTAAACAATGGATAAAAAACCTTTTGTTTGGATGTATCCATATAATTTTTAAGAGAATACAGTACAGTTAAGGAACCCATCATATGTAAGGAACCCAATATTTGATAAAAAAATTTAGAGTTAATCAAAATTAGTTTTATGATCAACTATGAATTTTTAAATTTATGTTCAGATAATGAATGCTATATTATTTAACACTATGTATAGTATTTTTTTTATGACGAAACCCTACATATGAGTGATCAACATTGGATATTTAAATTCCTGATTTTTTCAAATATTTCTAAAAGGTTCTTGAAATATTTATATATTGGATAAAATATTTATTACAACTATTAAAAATTATAATTTTTATTGATTCAAAGAATAATATTCATTAGAAGAATTCTATCACATTGTTAAGGGAAATTACAACTACACTAATCATTTTGTATTTTAATATTGATGAAATATCATTAAATTCTCTTAGATGTTTAATAAAAAATATTGATACATTTTATAAATTTGTTATATCATTTTCTTTAAGAAATATCCAGTCACACATTGGATTATAATATTGTGAATATATTTTCAGAGTTTCATAAATGAACGATCGAATATGTTATTTTTGAAAGAGGTTTCACATCAATAGTTTTTTATATTTTATCATTATAACACTAATGTCATTTCTGATGAATAATATCCATCATAAGTCACTTTTTGTTGTTATAATTTGATGTTTAACCTGAACCATCAAAAAAATAAAATCAATTTTTATTTATTGGTTAATGAACTTCTCAAACTCAATCATGGTTTAATTGTCATATTCTTGTACTATGTTTTGGATAACTATTTCCCTGTAAAAAGAAGCAAATGGCATTTTCTAGCCCCGTTATAATGGAGTCAACTACCTAAACTAAGTTCTGGATTTGAAGTTCTTCTGAAAAGAGGGTTGTTCTAGTAAAATTCACTGAGCTCATAGAGAGATCATTGTTAGTGGGGACTAGGGGATCATTATTCCCCAAACAACTATTAAATTACATTTTTCATTATATTTATTTATCAACTACATCACATATCATAGTAGATAATTCAATATATCTACATAAATCGCAAAAATATTTAAAAACCAGAATCTATATGGATTTTTGAATAGAAATAATTCACCACCTCTCGTGTAATATTTTTATTATTACATCATAATATATTGAATATTATCTACTACACAACCATGTCTATTAATAGACATTATTATTCTAATTATGAAAAATATAACATAATAAAATTTTAATAATTTATTTTAGTAGTAAATGACTCCATAATTCACCAAAACTATCAATTTTAAACATGCCAAGAAATTTTCTCATTATGTTGAACCATTAAATTACACCAAATTTATGAAAAATCATGAATTTTCATAAATACCATATAAATGGGTGAAAAAGAGGATCCCCAACCTCGAGAAATATTTTTTTTCCGCTTCATAATATAGGGAGATGAGTAAAAAATAATAATACTATCACCACACAAGTAAAACATATATCAACCTACACCACACTAATGGGTTTTCAAAATTACCACATGTACCCATCCCAAATCAAAACAACAAAACTAAATTGGTTCTCTAAAAAATATCATACTGTAATAATTGAATAAAAATGATAACTCTCTAATGATTTTTAATGGGAATCCACTGAAAACCATGGATCAAAGCTAGTGATTGGAGGGATTAATTGTCACCTCATGTCTCCTAGGGTTCAAATGTATCATGATAGAGAGAGATAGGTCTGTCAGAATGAGTTAAAATGTCCAAAAGGTTTATAAGATAAACAAGAAGATGACCCTTTCAGGCCATGTAACACATTACCAATAATAATTTACCATTAACAAAATTCTCCCAAATACATATCAGACTATCATGAATTAACTACACATCATGAATTCATTATTCACATCATGAATATATTTTAAATTATAGAGTTTAGACAAATAACCACCATGATTACACCATCAACACATGCTCTGGACAGCTAATTAGTGTCTTGTAAACCATTCATGGCATGAATATCATAGTAAATCTATCTAAAATAACCAACCACCATGATACCCACTGAATCCACCTTTGAAACACATTTTACACTGATATCTGACATAGTTAGGGATACAATAGTCACATATTGTTATAGTGACCCATTTGAAAATTATATACAATAATAATTAAAAACCATATAAAAAGTCAATTATAACATAAAATTATATTATTAAATAATTTTAATCAATAAAAAAAAGATTTGTAATGAAATTTGGAATAAAATGGTCATATAAAAAGAATATAAATACTTAAAAGGGGAATAAAATTAAAATTTCTATTTTAAAATTTAATATCATGATTCAATTATTAAATATAGTAACTTTCTATATAAAATTATGAACCCCAATAATTAAAAATATAATATGAAAAATTAAATTTCAATATATGAATGTATTATATAACTTCTTTACTAAAACTAAATGTAATCACAAAATTTACTATTGAAAAATAAATACATTCATAATTTGTGAAAATAAAATTGAATCGCCTTGAATATTTTATATGGAATTTAAATAGTAAATGTCATGATTAAATATATATTAACGTAAAAATTTAATGGGTTATTTTATAAACTATTAAATATATAGGTGTATAAAACCATATATTTCTCAATTGAATGAAAATCGAGAAGAAATCACATACATCATGATTGGGGTTCCTCTTAAATTTTTTTAGCACCACATTGAATAATAATAGATTTATTGTAAATAAATTTCTAAAACCTAAATATATCTTGTTGAATTTATTTGTACAATCAAATTTCCTGTTTTTTTGAAAATATTTATGATATTAATTATTTCAGTTGTTAGCTTCTATTTTTTAGGTATGTTTTCATTCAGAAGTTCAGATTCATAGTCCATGATAATGATTTAATGATCTCAATATATTTATACCTTATATAAATATAATATTAAAAATTTATAAATATTTTTTTTCATCCATTAATAATTTATATAGAAATTTTTTTATACTATTCAAGGAGTTAATAAGTCATAAATAATGATGAACATTGTTTTAGATTTTTGAACAATGGAACAAAATTATGGTGTATAATAATTCTATATTATAATATATTTATTATATCATATATATTATATGTATAAATTTATTCAATACATATTTCCATTTAATTACATATTAAATGAAAATGAATCACATCACTTTTTGGGGGTAATATTCCACAGTTACACACAAGAGACATTATCATTTTCCATCAAATTTTAATTTTAGAAGTTATATATGATATTATAATTAAAAAATAATAATTATGTATAAATATAATATATTATAATTTTTACAATATTTAGAAAAAATCTTGTGGGGAAGTAATTGAAAATAAATTAAATATTTTTTCAGGTTGTAAATTAATAACACATAAAATTATTGATTTTGTTTCAATATTATTCAGATTGACATGAAAAAATATTATTCCATAAACATAAAAAATATTTTTTTGGAATATATTATTTGTATTATATTAGAAAAATTATTGTATAATTAAAGGTGGTAAATGAAGAATACAAATTAATGTTTTCAGTGATGATGATTAACTCTTCATGAAAATAGTTATTTAGGATATTCTCTTAAGGGACCTAGTGTTGGTATTTTGGAATGAAAATAACTAATAAAACATGTATTTTGACTTCCTAAATAATATTTGGTTAGGTTGTTTTGTGATAAATGAATTATTTTGATGTAAAAATAGGGATGGGGTTTCCTTTTATAATGTAGGGGAATATATTCTTGGGATTTCTTAACATATTAAATAAATATTTATTATCATTCATCTCCATTTTTATCCAAATTGACATAACTCAAGAAAAATTGGTTCTACCAAAATCATATCATCTAATAAATTTTTTTAAAATTTTGTTTACGTTCTCACTATTATCTTTTAATTTATTCCCATTTTGACTCTTATGAAAAAATAACATTTTGTAACATTTAAGGGTAATGAATGATATACTATGATGAAAAAATACCCATAAGTAGACCATGAATTTTATTTTACACTATATTAGAACAATTTAAATGAACATAATAATTTTATAATTTTTTTAAAAAATCATTAATATTATCTTCATAAAATGTCATAATTTCTTCTTTAACAATATTAATTTAATCGTTCTTTAAATATGTCATCAATAGATATTGAATATGAATATAATACTTTTACATATCCATAAAAAGGCATATATATTAACAAATTTCATAGAAAATTGTAACTCATCAATTTTATAATACTTTTAATTTTTGAAATATAATTTATTTTATTTATTTATTAATTCAATTAATATAGATTCAGTGTTGCACGTTCAGTTAATATAATAATTAAATCAGTAAATATTAAAAATTAACTTCAATAAAAAAGATTATTTATCTATAAAAATAAAATTCTTAATATAACATAACACTATTTTATTATAATGGGAAAATATAGTTATATTAAGAGAAATAATTAATATTTGACTTTATCATTTAAATAAATATTCTAATTGTCAAAATAATTGATAATTTGAAATAGAAAGAATTATTTAATAAATTTGGATGATTTTGGATAAAATAAAATTAAAAATAGAAATCAAATTATTTTATGGATTTATATTTATAAGGCCTGGTCACTTTATTTTTATCAATAGTTAACCAATTAATAATTAACCGTGCTATTAGATTTCATGACTACTAAAAATCCTAAGGAAAGGAAATAAAAGTGACATGATCATAAAATATGAATATTCTTATTAAAAATAGAGAATTAATTTTTTTTAAATTATTTTCCTTTAGGTTTTATAGATTAAATTTTAAAAACCCATGAAATTAAATAAAACATATTTTTCTTTTAAAATGTATTTTTATGCCTTAAAATATTGTTATATCATAATTATTTTTAATTATGATTCTACTGAAAATTAGTTGGATCATATATCAGTTTAATACCAATTTGAAATAAATAATTGAAACTTGCATATTAAATTACTTAATAAAATGCTTTTTTTAATGATGTTATTATCATTACTCACTAGAAGAATATTATTTTTAGAAAATATTATGAAATTCATCTTGAAAAAATGCAGACGTGATTATTTTAAAAATAATATAATATTAACATAAAATATTTTTTATAGGTTAACAATGTATCTTTAAACCCTATTTTTGTGAAAATTAGGTATTGAAAAAAATAAAAAATAGAAATTTATTATTAAATATTAGAATGAAAAATTGTACCGTAATATATGAATTTCTTATATAAAATTTCATCACCCAAAAAAGAGAAAAGGGTACTATTACATATTAACCTCCAAAGAATCAGTTGTAGCATCAATTATTTTATGATTTCATGGCATCACAATAACACGATGAGTCGTATTATTTCATAAAATTAAATTATAAATTTTTTTAAATTTAATATTAGTTCAATTATAAAAAAATAAAACAATTTTTATTATCTGAATCAATTTCATTTTTAATTCTGATATAAAAATTCTGTAATCTTTTTAGCACATTCTAATTAATATCCCAAATCCTCATAACATTTATGGGAATAATTTAAAAATAAAATTATCATTAATTTTAGTATAATTTGGATGAATGTATTATAAATTATTAATAATCAAAATATATATTTTATAATAATATATAATAAATTTTTGACTAGAATGAATAGTGAAATCATTAAAAATTATTTATCTTGGTTTGGGTAAAATTAGAATTACTAGGGGTTAAACTAAAAATATAATGATTAAAATGACCATTAAACATGTATGAAATATATTTTATATACATATATAGAAATTATCATATCTAATGTATTAATGTGATATAAATTTACCTATTATTCAAGTGAAAAATGATGGTGCACTTTTTCCTTTAAAAAAATTTCAAGTGTGACACTCACCTCACATATAAATGGGCACCCCTGCACTAAAATTATCAAACCATGAAACCATTTTTCAGACAATAAATACAAAACTAATTTTTATAATTCCTTACCCTAACACTATTGGTATTATTTTATAAATAAATTCATCCTATGAATGATCTTAGAGTATTCCAAAGGAGGGTGCATGAGGAATATGTAACATTTTTCTATGATCTTATTGGTTTAATTTAATATTAAACCACCATGAATTATTAATAAAACTCTCAAATATAATAAAAATAAAATATTCCATATAAAAATATGTTTTTATGTCTTTTTTTATTAATCAAAACCATATTGACTTCCATAAAGTGTATTATGAAATCACTATTCATGTGTACAAATAACTATCATCTTACCAAACTATGTCATTATTTTTTTCTATCAGAATCTCAAAATTTTGGGAGTAATGATGTATTTATTATTTTTATGTTTTAATTATGATAATTTTATACATTAAAAATTATTATATCACATATACCATTATACAATTCATTTTTTGGTAACACAATATCGCCACTCATTTGTACTGCAAAAAAAAAACCATGTGAAGCGATATGACTCCTTAACACAGTACATAGAATTTAATAAGGATGTTTTTAATTAAAATATGTTATATAAATGACATATAAAATACTCTTTAAGTATAATATATTTGTTTTAATTTCTTTTTTTAGTCCTACATAAAAATTGAAACTATGTTCCAACGTACACACAACATACCGATTCAATGAACGTTGTATTTCATTTTCTATCACTAAATATTATGGATTATGGTAAATAATTTTATAATAAGTATATACTAAAATTAAATAATTTTTAAAATTCTTGATATGACTAAACAATGATAATATTAATAGAACCAATAACAAAAAAAATAAAATAAAAACTAACATTGAAATCATGTTAGTTATTATATAAATCATGACATTAACATGGAATTTTTAATAAAGGGATTATAAGTTTTCATAACTAAATATAATATTTTGTAAAATATTAATTATAAGCTTATATTTATTCTACATGAAGTTTAAATAGTTACAAATTATGTTTTGGATTATGGTATGGAATTTCGAGTCTATCTTTTTTTTCTATGAGTCATATGAAATTTTCCCTATCAATTATTTTTGGTTGTGGTATATAGGATTTCCCACGTAAATTATGTAAAATTAAATATTATTATTATGATTTTATAATTTTATTTGTATTATTTTTTACAATGATACTATAGGGGTAATGAATTTTCATCTCACTTATATTTTATTTGTGATAATTTAAATATTCACCACATGTATCTTTTATGTGGTGTATATAATCCCATAGAATTTATTTAATGATACATCTGCTAAATATTATTGTTATTTCAAAACAAAATTTTGGATCCCACTTTTATTTTTTAAAATTTCAAAAGATATCAAATATGTAAGGGTTTTTTATCATTATTTTTCATCATTATGTCATATGATTATTATCTACACCAATATTATTTTAAAAGGGGTATTTATATCCCAATTGTTATGAAATAACATTATTTTATTTATCATCCTAATATTTTATGTTTAATTTAACTATGTTTATTTGTGGGGCTTACATTTTTATTTAACACATTGGTAATGATTTAAAATTATAATATAATCGATTGTCAAGATTGATTATTATTATTATTATTTTATAATAATTTAATTTGATATATTTGTCAAGAATGTTGCGAGTTTTATTATATTCAAGTTATGTAATAACGATACATGATTTCTTGTAATTTTATTCTAGTTATGTAAGAATGTATTTAGGAATATTTTTTTAAGAAAAAAACATTTTAGAAAAGAATTATTTTTACTTCAAAATATGTATTTTATGAAAATATTTTTCAAAATAAAATTATCATAGAAAAAATTATTTATCATGAATGTTTTCCCAATTTTGTTTTTAATTTTTAAAATGTTTTTAAAATAAAAAATTCTGGTTGTTTTAAACAAATTGTATTTATAATTTACCAAAAAAAATAATGGATATTTGTTATAATGTGTGTTGCATAAATGGAGTTACGCTCTAACATGAAAATTATTTTCATTAATTAATTAATTAAATGTATTAAAAATTATTTTCATATAAAATTAAACAATTTTTTTCGTTTTTTCAAACTCTATATTCCAATTGAAAAGTTTATTTTTCATCAAATAAATGTACCTAGTGATATTTGAATATCAGTTTGTATCTATGATTACAACCATGGATGTTGATAATGAATTTATGGGGTTTTAATTATAAAATATCATTATCATTCATTCTCTTAATGGTTAATATTTAGGATCACTTATTTTTATGAAACCTATATATATTCATTGGGTTATGATTTGATCAAATTATGAAATTATTATTAAAAATGCCTCTTTTACATGCTTTTTACATGATGAAATGTTTTTGAAACCCTTTCCATTAATTAAATTGTTTTATGATGACTGTTTTATGATACTATGTTACACATATTTTATAATTTTATTATGTGAAAGGAGGGACCTATATCTACCTACACTAAATTAAGTACCGATTACAATTATATGAGTTCATAGGCTAAATATTAATTTATCCCAAGCCCATGATAGTGTTAAATGGTTGTTATCCCAAGAATGAAATTGAGTACATGGGATGAAAAAAAAGTCTGAAGTAGGTGCTTAGATGTTAATCCAAATCCTAACATCATATTAACTTTATAGTGGGTATATGTTACATAATAGTTTCGATAATTTTTTGTATGTAATAATTCTATATATTATTTGATTCTCTCATGAGTCATGCCCTTCAATTTAATTATTATTATTTTCTTATTAACTATACATATTTTCCCATGAATATATATTATGATATTCTATATATAGGTTATGGATTCCAAATATTATTCTAATGTTCTGATTCACTTATGTTCATGTTATTGTTATTTTTTTGTCATCATACCCTTATATTCAAGTTATTCACAGATATATCATTTTTCCCTTACTAATAATATTATATCAGCATTTATTATGTTTCATTTACTTAGGTTATGTTAAAATAATTTGAGAAGGTAATGTATATGAAAATTTCAAAATGGGATGATCTTTCCCAAAATAAAAAATTACTAGCTTTTCTGTAATAACGATAAATATTTCTGATACACAAGTACGTGTCTGTGTAATGTATTGTATATTCATAAAAAATATTCAATATCTACATATGATATTTTTTAGAAATATAGTAGGATTAGTGGAAATTGTTTGTTCACCATTATAAACTATGATCAAAACACCATAGTGAGATTCAATGTGATCATTATAATGATATGTTTTGGGATTTATCTATGGATAAGTGTATGTATGAGTCGATATATTGGAAAATGAAATTGGATTTTTTTAGAGAATAAATAATATGATTTCCATGATTTTTCATCTAAATCTGTCTACTATAGTTTATTGTGGATATTGAGAAGTGTTACCTTGTGGTAATAACTTCAAAAGGGTCTATTGAACAAGACTCGATCATCACATGTGCATGATAATGGGAATTTCTGTACACTTAGTTGAACACTCATGGGGGTTATTCATTAGAAATTCAAAAACTAAATATAAAATATCATGATTAATTTTAATAGGTGATGACTATGGATGAACTAGGATAGAAACAGTTTCATAAATTCAAAATTATCATTCGATATTTAAACATCCTATAGACGATTTTCCTTGATTATGTTCTTTTACACTATGAGTATTATTACTAACACTATGAATTTTGGTTTTACTCGATGGTTGGAAGTAGAGGGAATCAGGTTAATAATGAATTTGTTGTAAAATTTGTTGACTATGACAAACCAAATTTGATGATGACTAGAGGAATTTATATAATGATTATTCCAAATCATACATCAAGATATATGAATAATAATACAAACATCACTGATATTAATAATGTTTCAATTAAATGTTTGATAGACATTTTTAAATGTTAGTCTAGTAATGGACATAAAATATTGTATTTTCATATCCTTATATTTAAAGTGTGTGTGAATAAGAACCACTAATAATATCACATATGGTTTTTAAAATGTTATCATTATGGAAATAATGGGAATACAGTGATAAATTGTCTTGGATATTAGATTCCTCTGTGCGGTGGATAGGTTTTTATCCTAATCAATGACTTGGAATAAGAATTATCTTATATACCATGGATGGAAATATTCAGCAATATAAGATTTATTGAAATATTTATATATTAGTATTCCATTAATTTTTTGTAGAATTACTTTCCAAATGTTTTTAGGGTTTTAATAATCATGAAGAATTTTATGATTATGTAATTTTGGTATATTATATGTGTTCATGTATGATTAAAATAATACTTTTAGATTTCATAATGGGTAAGATTTTCAATATTGATCCTAAGATGATATAACATGAATACCCTACACAGTTTTACATAATGAGATTTTACATTAATTTATTGTATCATTTGGGGTATTTTTGTATATTCAACTATTTGGTTTTTAAGAGTAATGTAGTTTTATAGAAATATGATTGTAGGTATTTGAAAAATTTAAGGGTTCCCATATATTTGATGTTATGTTAATTATGGATATTTGTAAATTAAATATTTTTTAGTAACCTTGTTTGGGAAAATGGATAAATCCCAGATTGGGGGGACATATTGTTTCATTTGGAATGCTCGTATGGTTCGAAACCACAAATGAAGGTAGAAAATGGTGCAACAATGAACAATTTCTTATATAGAAGAATACTTTTTATGGAAAAATACAAAATTATATATATATGACAATTTTTTTTTATGTTTAGTAAATCTATAAGTTATGGATATTTGAAAAATATTTACTAGGATTCTATGATTATTATCTATAATAAAATAAAAATGGGATGAAATAACCATCGGTTTTTTTGTCCAATATCTAAATAAATCTACAAGAAAAAATAATACATGATTTATAGTATATGATAATATAAATTCAAAAATATTTAACAATATATGTTGATATTTATCATGGTATATGTTTTACATTATATAAATTAATCAGTGATAAGGTTGCAAGGAGTTACACGTTGAATACTAAATTATTTGGATCTCAATATTAACTTATGTTTTTTGTAAATTTTTCAAATGAAAATTGATATATAGTTCAGTTTTAGCACTTTGAGAACAATTAAAACATAGATTTTATGCTATATTATTGTTCAATGAATTACAAAGGCTATTTAGATAAGAAAATACTCGAACAGAGTTTCCATACAATAATATATTTCACTCAAGAATTTGGATATATCCTTATGAATTCTAGTATACATAATTGAATTTTGATTCTTAAATAAATCTATTGGGACTTGATCTAGTTGAATATATAGAAGATAATGTTAGAGTTATTTAACATCATATAAGGATGTGAAAATGTTCCTAAAAATGTTGTACTAATAATCATCAACATTTTCTAAAATTTTAATTTTGATAGAAGTATATTCAATTTATTTTTCATTGTAAAATATAATGGAAAACTAATCCCTATAAATTTAGTTCCCAATAAAATTCGTGACCATATATAGATAAAATAACATCGTTTGAATCATCCAATAAACCTATATCATGTTTATTATGGGTTATTTGTATCACTCAAAATAATTTCACTACCTGATCATTAAATTGTAATAATAATTTATGTCATACCAAAGGTGTATGACATTTCATATAAGGAACAAATGATCATGATTTTGGATTGAAAAATTAATATTCTATGAAACAATGCCATTTGCATGGTCAATGCTTTCTAGTAAAACCACCAACATTAGAATGTTATGTGGGATATTGAGGATATAATAAGCTATAATTATCCTAATTTTATTGTATTAGAGTTATAATTTTTGACGGATAAAATCAATTTATGAGTGTAGAATATATCACCACATGTTTTGAGATTTGTTTCACGAATAAATTAAATATCATTGATTGTTTCTGTTATATGAAAAATCCAATCAGAGATCTCATTAAATGAAACACCAAGTTAATATTTTTCTATACCCAACAACATATTTTCCATGAATTTCTGCATCAATGATTTTCTTCGATAGAATTATTAAAACAAGACACAGATCTTCAATGAACCACGAACAATTATTATTCTAAACCCGAATTTTAGATCATTGTCGTTATATATTTTAGAATTTGTAGTATTAACTAATTTATGAAATCTATATATATATATTATTATATATAAATATATTTAAAAATGTATAGTTTATAATTTATCCATTTTTTTTAATTTAATGTTATTCATAAAGAAATATATGTTTATAAAAAATTACTTGTATTTATTTTTATGGAAGAATATTAAAACTAAATTTCTAATATTTTATAAATTTTATTTTAGAAAATAAATATTATTTTTGAAATATTAATTGAAAAATTTACATATTTCTAATTTTTTTATATTTTTCTAGAGAGATTCATAATTAAAAAAAAGTGAATAATACAATATTTTAATCAGAATATGCCTTTTTGATTAATTTATTTATACTGATATGTTATATATTAATTATTTTATAAAGAAATAATAGTAATTTTTTTACATCAATTAATATTTTTTTTACTTTTATACCTATTTAATATTAAATTTTTATATAAAAATATTTAAAATATTGAAAACATGTATTATATAAAATTCTAATTATTGTCTCGTGTGTCAGAATAATTTTCAATTAAATTATAATTATTCTATAAATAGGATTGGAATATTTTTTTTATATATTATGAATTTTAATTACTTCATTATCTAGTTTTATTAACTAAATTTTTTTAAAAAATAAATATTAATGACATTAAAAATTATTTATCGTAGGTAAGGTAAAAATGAGTATACTCGTGTTTCATCTAAAATGAAAAGAGTAAAAATGACATTTAAATTGTATATAATAATTTATATGAGATTAATCGGTCAATATAATCTCTATTTTTCATATCTGTATCTATTTTTTTAATTTATTTATTGGTGAAAAATTTGGGTTCATTTTTTTGTTTAAAAAATTAAAATTGTGGTACTCACCTTACTTATAAAAGGATACCCCATGTATTTTATTCTAAACATAATAAAACAATTTTTATTCATATAATACCTACCAAAATAACATTAAAAATTCTCTAATTTCATTCATGAAGCCTTGGTCTATCACGAAATACATTTATGGATGTATTTTTGAGAATACCAAAAGAGGGTATCCTATGAAGAGGTAAAATTAATCAATGTGGTCATTCATCTATTTTCACACAAGACCTATATATATATATATTATATTAAAATATGATCTAATAAAAATAATATGTTACATATAATAATATTTCATTAATTTTAATTTCTTACTAATAAAAATATCAACTTATATCAAAGGGGTTTCAATATCATCTTTCGTGTTTATTGTGAACTATCACATGGAGAACCAGTAACTTTTTTTTCATTACTTCCTATAAATGATTCAAATAATTTTGAAATTATTTTTTATATGACATAAATTATAATATTAAAATTATATAATATTTTATCACATATAGATTTATACTCTCCATTTTATGGGAATATGATTGTGTCGCTTGTTTGTACGGTCGACTACCACCTCACGAAGTGTTGTGATTATTTCATGCATCACATGGAATGTAATAAAGTTGAGTTTAATTAATATATGTTATATATAAGTAATAAAAATTATTATAGGATGATATAATATCATTTACATTTATTTAAATCATTCCACTAATAAAATGAAAACAATGTTCATGTGTACGTATGGCGTACCATCATCATCAATGTTGTATTTCATTTTTTATCAATTAATTTAATGGATAAATCTAAATAATTATATAATTAATAAAAATGATAATTATATCATTTTTAACATTATGGATATGATGAAACAATTATCAATATCTAGGGAAATATATTAACACCTTAGAACATACACAAAAACAATGTAGTTATTTCCTGAAACGTGACATTAATAAATAATTCATAATAAACTGGTAATAAATGTTTATAAGTAAATAATTTGTTATAATATATATATAATTATGATTATATAATATTTTTATAATAAAAATATATTTTCCATAAATGATTTTTAAAATTGTATGGATGAAGACGAAACATATGGTACAGAATTTATTATCTCTTTTATTTTTGGGATACATGTGTAAATTGACCACTCATTTATTTTTTTGAAGTATATAATTCACATTTGACATTTGATATCATGGATCATAATATTAATGATATTTATATTTTATTAATATTTTTTAAATTATTCAGAATTAAAATTCAAATGATTACAAATGAGGTAATGTATTTTCCTATAATTTTTGTTTTCATTGTGAAAAAATCTAAATTCTGATAATGTTTTCCTATATTATATATACACGGATTAAAATTTTATCTTATGAATATTAAATGGAAAATTAATTCTATTTTATTACCCATTTCAATATCCGACTTTCATTGGGTTTAATTTAAAAATTCTAACAAATTGTTATTATATTTTTGTCTAAATTTGTCTTCTGTGAGACATATTATTATATTATGAACTTATTGACATTTATAAATCATAGATATAGTCCCATTGGCATGTAATTTCAAAAAAATATTTAACCTCATAAGAATTTTTGATTTAATGAATTATTTTACTTCATGTATATTTCGTTTCAATGTCACCATTATAGAAAAAAAATATGTAACAATCTAATCATTTATCATATTTATTGATGATTATGTTTTTAAAGATAATATCATATGATCTATATATCAAGAAACATATTTATTATGATATATTATATTTATTTCATGTGGATATATGTTTTCACTACATTTTCCTCTATCTTTGTACTCATGTGTACATGTTTATATGGAAAATTAGCTTTTTAATACAAAACACATTCTCTTCAAAAATAATGTTTTCAATGATATTGAAATAAATGTTTTTATCACACTATAAATAATTTACTAAGGATATTTATTTAACTTCATTTAAATAAATATAATTTTATTTAAATTTAATCCTCATTTATTTTACCTCAAAATAACTTTTATATGCTTTTTATAAAAATTTAAAGGTTATATTTTATATTACATGTATACAATTATTGTAATTTCCCACCATTAAGACCATTATTTTCATTAAATATTATGTTATTATTTTAAAAATTTGTTTTCAATGAAAATTAATTTAAAAATGTTTTATTTAAAAAAATTCATTTGAAATCATTACTTTTAAAAAACAAATCTTCACAACGATCATTCAAAATAATTTTCAATCATAGATGACATAAATAAATGATACATCTAATGTGCTATGGTTATGATCCAATAACATCGTTTTGAATATATATTGAAATGGTTTATGATTAAAATTAAAAAATGATTATTAATGTTTTCAATATACCAAAACGATTATAAAACTTACCGCTATTGACATGTTTTGAAATTATGAATGTATTTGGTAACGCATATTGATTTCATGGGTTTTTATATTATTTACTGTTTCTACTAATTTGGTACAAATATATATAATATTAATTATATGGTATGTGATATAAATATATCCTTCAAATGCATTGGGTAATTATTAATGTTAAATGACCATAAAGATTACATGGAAGGTAATTTCAAGCCCCAAAGAGGTAGCATGAGATGGTTTACATTCCTGAAACATGGTACATGATAATTCATCCCAATCCTAAACTAAGTTTATGGTTGATTTATCGAATCCAAACATATTATGAATGTACAGTAGGTAGCCATGACATATGATTTTATATTATTATGTGTATGAAATAATTATATGCATTACGACAATGTTATGTTGTAATGACTCATGTTATTCGATTTCATGGTTATTCATATATTAAGAACATATAATAATTATGAAATAACTCATGATTGTGATCATTGATAAGAAAATTTTTACATTCACATGTTACCCTCATGATCACAATCCTTTCTTTTCATGTTAGGCTTATGATCATGTTCTCAAACACTTCTTTTAATGTTATCATTACATATCTTACTTTATCACCCTTATTGAGAATCTATATAATCACCGATTTTTATTTTTTTCCAAGTTATTAATATATTATTTTGGTAAGTTATTTTTAAGATGAGTATTAAAAGAGAATATGTTTTTTGGATGCATTGAACTTCTCTAACAAAATTATATTATTTTTAACCTATTATTTAACAAAACCAATATTTTATATTCTTTAGATGTATTTAAGTGTAATATATTGTTTATTCATCTAAAAATATATTTTATCAATGTATGATAACATTGGGTCTAAATAATCATTATGGAAAAACATGTGTAATGTTTTAGACTCAATGCTTTAGCCAACTTGTTCATAAATAAAGGGTTTTAATGTATTGAATTTTTATTATAACATGTATATACTAATAATATTCATAATATAATATTATATTAATTTTGTGTATATATATTCATTTAATTTTTTTTAAAATTATATATTAAATCCTATAACAATAAATTTAATTATGTATTGTGTTAAGGGAAATATTACTTGGGAATGATCCAAACAATAATTTATATAGACCTCATAATGAATTATCAATTACTAAAAAGATAAATATTTTAGTATATTATTATTTATGAGGATGAATCTAAGTCTATTCATTTATTTTACACTATTTATCAAAATCCATTTTCATGTTTAAATTTTTGTAATGATGAAAATTATGACATTTATTCCCTAAAATTCTTTAAACCCTCCTCACATTTTTTTCACATAAGAATGTAATTTCTTGTTTTTATTCAGGTATGGACCAATTTAAGTTTTTTGTCTAATTAATTAAAGCGACCCGCAGTGTGTGTCAGTTCACCCTATTGTGGGTCCTGAGTAGCTATTTAAGTAATTTAAACAACTACAAATGTTTTATCAAAAATGTTATGTAGGAATTTAGGGTAGTTTTCTAGATTATTATAATTAATTAAGGATTGAAAATAAATGATAAGATATTGGAAAAAAATTTAAATAAAGAAATATGGGAAAAAAATAAATTTATGAAAAAAACAGAAATGGGGTTATGTGAAAAGTAAAAATAATTAAAATGAGTGATTTCTATTTTATTTTATTTTTACCCTTTTTTCTATCATTTTTTTTCTATTTAATTTTTTTATTTATTTCCACTTTATCTTCTTTTTTTATCTTATTTGTTTTTGATATTTTTTATCTTTCATTCCTTTTTTTGTTCTCCTCTCTCCATCCCCTCCATCTCACGTCTTGACTCCCCCTCTCCCTAGGGGGTGTACCACCCAACTCCCTCTTTGGAAGCCATTCATTCCTCTATTTATCAAATGTTTTCTTCAATTTTAGGTGCACTAAAAACCTGAAGGCATGGCTAACCATGTTCTTTTTGAATCATTGATTTTAATTGAGTATCCTTCATGCAGTTCGTCACCAAATGAATTTAATCTATTTGGAGGTTTTTATAATGAAATATAATTTATTTCATATTAGGATAAATCCTAGACTACCATGGATCATAAAAATATCTCCAACCATAAGTTATGTTTTCTACTTTCTTCCCCTCCCTTTCTTTGAAATTTACAAAGACGCACGGTTGTGCAGTTCGTCGGTTCCTACCAACGTTGTGAAAATTCACCAAAATTTTCAATTTTATTTTTATCCTAAAAGTTTCAGCCCTATTTATCATTAATTATATTTTTTATATTATTTCAATGTGGTCATAAAACCTTTTGGGCATGCCGAAGTGGCGGATATAAATTCTCTTAACATGAGGATTTAATGTAATTATTTTCATTGGTTGTGTATACCCTTTTTGTTGTGATTAATATAAATAAATAATTTATATTAATGAAGAACATTTTCTTGTTGGATCATTGGTATTTGTATTTTATTAATTATTTATTTATCTAAAAGGGAATTTATCTTCTAATGATGGTATGATATCTTTCCCCGTTATGTTTTTATGGTGCAATATTAAATTAATACAGCATGTTCCACGTGATTATATGCTTTGATTTCATAATGAAATTACATATCTATGCTATCTCATATCTACTGCTGTGAAATTATTATTAAATCCAGTAAGTGTAATGAATGTGGTTACCATATTAATAGCCATACATACACCCTTCTTTCCTGTCTGGTTACCACTATGCGTCGGGGGTTGGTGTCATTATCTTTTCAAGAACAAGACATCCATGGTTTTTGAATACTTTTTAGTGAAACCAGTACCAAAAGGACCAATCAAGGATGGATCCATTGGAATTGTGGCTAATCCAGTCTCAGATGGTGCTTGACTCCTATTTCCATGATCGGGACAGACTCAGGATAAATCCATGCCTTGAGCAATACACGGACATTAGAAAGACTTTCTTGGACGGGCCTAGTGGTATTGTATAATTTGAAGGATGTTATGAAGTGATACCTTCATGACATGCTCGGACTCCAACTCTCATCTTGAAACTTAATAATGGGGAACTAACTATTTATCTTAATGCCTCTCTGAGTTTCTTGACATTTGTGATATTTTTATTTTTGTTGATACACCCAAGGTTGACACATTATTTAAACCACAAGTTAAAGAACAAGCTCAGCAGTGTACCTCATCCTTGTATTACCTTGATTTTCTAGTATTTTATATATACATATGTGAGTACTTCTTATTACATGTCCTCATTTCAGACGTTTAGCATAGTCCACAACAAGTGATTGAGGAAGGGTACCGTTGGGAACTCAGGCCGAGTTACTTATTTTATTACACATAATTATTTATCAGAATTTGATATATAATGGAACAATTCATTTTACTACTACACAAAATGATATTGTATAGAGACCCTGAGTTCTGTCCTACAATGATTTTATCTCACACGCTTCTCAGGTGTCGTTGACACATGAGTAGATTACATGTGTACATGTATTGAAAATGGGAAGCGTGTTGCTTCTAATGCTTGATTTTTTTTTCACAATGCTAGGGATAGAGAGTAGGGTAGAGGAAGAAGCCTTGGACATTATGCAGTTGTTGTACTTTTTGGCTTTTCAATTTAGTTTACTGTATTCTTAGGTTTTTATTTTTTGTAAACTCAATTTTTACAGACTACATTGCATGACATTATTTAGTGATCTTATCTACATGATTATTATTTAGTTACATTAATCATATTGATTTTTTGGCATTTTATTCATTTAAATTCTTCTATTATTTATTATTAATTGTGTTTTACATCCTATGTGATAATACCTTTTACCTATGAGGTCATAGTCTTCCCTATAGACATTAAATTGCCTCTAACTTGTAGTCAGAAACCTCTAGCATTTGGCGAGTTTCTATTGAGGTTATGTGGTGAACCAAACTCAGGACACCCTTCAAGTGGCTTCTTGGACCAGGACGCTACAAAGAATATAACACCATTCTAATTTAACAATTTTTTTATATATTCATTATAAACCACTCAAAAAGATTTAGTAGTATCCATCCAGCAGAAGTATATAATGGATCTCAGTTAATGTTTTTAGTCTAGTATTTTGATCATTGTAAAAAATCTTATAATGGTACACTAATAAATCATCACATGAAATTATATTTAACATGAATAAGACTTTTTTGAGATATAATACACACTTTTTTATAATAGAAATTTTATTTTTCTTTATTCATCATCTTCATTATGATTCTAAAATGTTTATCATTCTATTTATTGCACATTGTGTTTTAAAAATTAAAAATTATAAAGACTATCAGAAATGGATCAATTTAATATATAAATAAATAATAATTTATAACCTTCTTTATAGTTGTGTAATTGGTTATTTTAAATAGAATTACTATAACTCTACAATTATCATACCTCATACCTATCGATAGATTCTTTATTTCTTCAGGCATGACCCTTATCGTATGATGTAACAATCATATACCAACCATGAAAAAATATTGTGCTCCATTTAATTGATCAATCATATCATGGATATGAAAAATAATATAAATATTTTTAATCAAATGATGTTTATTTTCTCATTACTAAAGTGAGAATCTTAACAATCAATCTTTTTTATTACAAAGGTAATGGGTAAACTCCATGGTGAATAACTAGGATAAATTAATCTCTTTTATATATTATCAAGAAGTGTCGAATTTAATTGTGGAATCAAAATTGGGGCCATTATAAAGGATTAGTTATGATATATGGAGATCCATTATTGAGTTCTATTGAAATCTCAAAATCATGAGTCAAGGAAATTTTATGAAACTCTTCAGTAATGACATCATCAAACACCTATAATATATTCATATCATGAATTTTATGTTTATCCCAAAAAAATTTAAATAAATATACCAAATGAATGGATACTAAAACCCTTACTATGGATGAAATTTACATTGGGAGTATTGGTTTATCCTTAAACAAGTATACTATAATAAAAGGATTGGATAAATAAAATGAAACTTAATAATGACATGAATATATAATTCAGATGACCTAATCTATTGTTAATCATCAATTGATTAATAATCTAACTTATGTTATGGTGGATTCTGTCAAATTAAAAGACCCAGAATTTGTAAATTATACATTGTAACAATATGTTTCCATATATAGTAATAGATATACATCAAAATAATTGTAATATGTGATAATATTTCCATGATATAATCTTCTCCAATACCTGGATTATTGGATTACTCAATAAAAAATCTATAAATTTTATGAATTATTTGATTACATTTAATATTTTATCTACTGTAAATAAATATTGCAATATGATGAGTAATCACATAGTATCATGAATAATGAAATATACAATAAAAATAACTATAAAGGAATTTTCCCCCAAACTATATGAAATATTAATTGTTTTCATGTTGTCTGTTTTAATTTATTATGCATTTCCCAAGGATTATACTAATCATGATCTAATAGGAACTTTAGAATCCCAATGTCTAGTAACTCAATATTAATGACTATGTAATTAAATTTTTATCTCATTCAATGGAAATCATCCCTAATGTCATATAGTGTTTGTAGTCTTGAATAATCCGATATATATATTATTCCCATTATAATATATATATATATATATTACATAACATAATAATGTTTACAATTATTGATATTATTCAATATATCTATTTATATATTTCTCAGAAAAGAAAA
The DNA here is from genome assembly GCA_963277665.1 of Viscum album. Classification (NCBI taxonomy): domain Eukaryota; kingdom Viridiplantae; phylum Streptophyta; class Magnoliopsida; order Santalales; family Viscaceae; genus Viscum; species Viscum album. The sequence goes on from OY728140.1 coordinate 2,128,720,789, forward strand.
AATTATACTATAAACTCAAATTCATAGTTACATTTATGTAAAATAGAAGTTTTTTTGAATCAATGAAGAATAATCAATATGAAAAATTAAATTATTGAAAGTATATTTCATTTAACCAATAAGAAGATCTAAAAATTAATTGATGTATAATATAAATTATGTAAACTAATAGATAATAATAAAAATGTTTCATTAATTAAAATTAATAATATTGGATGTCATGAATTCAAACATCATGTAATATAAACCATAAAATCCATATTCCATGATATTTTAATCAATGTATAGGAATACACCAAATACACATTTAATATGAAAAAATGATCTATACCATTAATTATATCAATTCATTGAGGGGATATATAATTCTATGAACCAACCATCTGGACATATGTAATTCAATCATCACTAATTGAATAATCAATTTATATAATTATAATTCCCTATCAAGAAATATTTATATTGGTAAACCGATGTGGAATGTCTAGATTTTCCCAATTATCTAAATTAATCCCACTATAAAACATCATATATAGAAATGTCTTACTATTTATTGTAGGACCCCGGGACACCCTGAGAGGGGAGGGGTGAATCAGGGTGGCAACTTTTTCTTCTTAAAGTTGTGGATCTTGTTCCCACGTTGGTAGGAACTACTTAAACCTGTATGATGGATATGATCAGCAATTAAACATTCACATGTAGAGACAGATGACACAGCTATTTTTACTTAGTTCACCACTGAGGGCTACGTCCAAGGAGTATACACCGACAGGTTGCCAGTCGTACCTAAATCCACTATGCTTCACTAGCTGTGGATACAAATGTTCGGGTACAGACACTCTGTCCTAGGCTCACTCCCTTTACAATTGTTCAGGGATAGCTCACTGCGTCCCTCGGGTCACTCCCGTTGACTCCCCCTGGCTCACTGCTGTTGGTGAAGTCTCACTCAGTTTATAGACGTGAAGGTCTCTTCAATAGATATGCATTGAAGTCTTTGTCTCCTGTTCAGCATGAGACTTTGCTTGCATCAGAGTCCTGAGTTGATGCTCTTTTGAAATCAATATTCTACTTCAGTGCAATACCTGAATGCACTAAATCTCCTTCTCTTCCTTCAATTCCCAGTTCTGACACCTGAGTGTATCAATATATTTCTCTCTCTGTGCAGATCAGATTTTGGTTGCACGATCGTTCTTCTTCTCTTCGCAAAGCAGATTTGAGAGTGCTAAGCACCTGTCAAAAGGCCTGCGGGACCCCCAAATTTTCCGCGCACCCTTCCCGGGGGCTTGCGCGTAAAATTCAAACCTTGCGCGTAAAAATAACTTTTGTCGCGTAAAAGGATTTTCGCGCTACTCTTCTTTTTCGCGCAAAACTTCCATTTTTCGCGCAACGCCTTCTTTTTCGCGCAACCCTCTGTACCTTAATTTTTCCGCGCACCGAAGCTCAGGATTTGTCTAAGTGTCGATCCTCTCTGAATGAGAGGGGTTCACCTCATATTTATAGACGTTTTTGATCCTGCGCGTAAAACCCCCCTTCTTGCGCACATCTAACTTTACGCGCACCAGTTCGATTTTCTGCGCACATGGTGCGAACATCTCTGATTTTTCGCGCGCCTCTTGCCTTTGCCTATTTTCTGTATTTCTGATTCGATACGCTGATTGCGTGAAAAATTCACCCAGCTTTTCTGCGCACAACATTTTTCGCGCACATTTCTGGTTTTTCGCACACAACTCTAGTTTTTCGCGCAGCCCATGCCTTTACCATTTTACAACGTTCTGATTCTAAAACACTGTTTGCGCGAAAAACTTCGCTCCACTCATTTAGCGCATCCCGCTGTTTTTCGCGCCTAACTTATGTATTTCGCGCAAGCCTCTTATATTTCGCGCACCACTTCCTTTTTGTGCGAACCTCCTTTTGCAGACAATCCATGTCTTCATTTTCTGATTTTGAGGCCCAAAAATTTGGCAAACACTGGGAAATAGCGCCACCTTGTATCTGCTCTTTTTGTACCGCCTCCAGATCATCCATTCCTTTGTCGACGTTCTCTGAAAAAACATGGATCATTAACCACATCCCTCGAACTCGACCTGCCTCCATAGAAACTCTTTTGCCAACAAATTTTTATGTCGTTTGTTTGCTTTGTCGACAAGGACGATCACCACAACATCGCTTCATCTTGGTGATCTGTATACTTCAGCAACTCTTTTTCTTTTATCACAACCTCCACTATTGTGATATGTAGTCTTTGAAGGAACAGCTTTAGCATCATCATCTTCTATGAAAATGTGATGTTCATGAATATCTCAGAAGTCCAATCTTTGCACATTGTCTTCTTCATCAACCGGTATGATGTACTTCATGCAAACCGATTCAATTCGTCAGGAAGTCTCTTTCATGGTTCTCATGCAATCATGAGTAATTGCATGGACTTCATCCAAAGACCTCATTCTTCTTTAATCATCCTTGGATGGATTATACCTCACATTCTGCATTGTTGTAAACAATGTATCACCTTTGACACATGTTCTTTGAACTTCCGATCAGTACAACAATCGTCTGAATCACCACTCCTCTACTTCATCGGAGTACTTCATTATCTCCTTCATTTTGATATTCCATTGACAACTATTGACAACAAATACAAACCTATACACAACGTGGTTCCAACAATCTCCCCCTTTGTATTTTGTTGTCAATACCTTAAACATCTTCTGAACTGTATACTTCAATGTCAAAATGACAATCTTCTGCATTTCACTTTCTCTCCCCCTTATTGAAAAGAAATACAAATCGCATGGTAGGGAGTGTATCAATCCTCACTTAAGCAAAGTTTCATTAATCATTTCACTCTAAGTCTACTTGAGAAGTTCTCGATGTAGAAAACAAGAGGATTTGATTAAGTCAACAAGGCTGTCCATTATCCACAGATCATGATACCAACATGAGATGAGAACTCATGTATCTTGTCTTCAAGGGTTTACCACTTTTATTTCAGGCATAAGAAAAATCACTATGATAGAGAAAAACCAACCTGAAACTCCTGCACTCACAACAGCATGTGGATCAAAAATATTCATGTGCAATCGGCAGGGAAAAAAATGACCTTGGGGCACTTTCAATTTTTTGTTATGTCACTGATCAATTCAGTTACTCCCCCTTTGTAAGATAATCTTTGATCTGAGAAACCAAGGGATAGATATTGAGAAATGACATACCTTCTCCATTGGTGTGTTCTTCAAGAAATTCACAGAATAACTGCTTTTGAGTCCACCTGGAGTTGATATTGATTGAAATAGTGATTATGGAAGCTTCTTCATTTTTCTCCCTCTCAAGGGAAACACTCCTCATCATCTTCATCAAGAGTGATCCTTCATCATCATAATCCTTGAATATCAATTGATGAATCCACTAAGGATGGAAACTTCTTCAGCTTCGCTATCAAGAGTTGACAGCATTCACTACTTCTCAGGTTCTCCCCCTGAGAGTATGCTTCACCTTCAATTCCCTGCATTGTTAGCACAAATACAATACACAAATGATTACGGGAATAAGGTGGACCATCCTTGCTTCATCAGCAGGACCTGCATGGTTGAGGTTCTTTTCTCAACCATGTTCCTTTGTTCGCTCCAGTCTTCATGCCTACACACTTAAACATAGGTTCCAACATCTGCTGGTGTGGCATGGCTCTATTCGCATTCTCTTCTGCTTTGTGTGGAGAATTGTTTTGCTTAGCAGCCATCATGAATGATACATTCTTACTCCTCTTAAGGACTGATTCTTGCTCTGGTATTAAGGTTAGGCAACCTTTTTCAATGTGACCAGATTTCTTGCATCTCTTACACAGAACTTCTTTGACATGTTTGTTTCTCTTTGTTTGCAATCTCTCCTCCACTGTGTCTTCATCATGTGAAAGTTTTCCTTTTCCTTTGTCACCATCCTTGGCCTTCTCATCTTCAAATTTCCTTATTCTTTTCAAATCTTCTGGCCAGATGACCAATATGTCATGTGGAACTTTTGCAGCTGGTTTAGGTCTTCCACATGGGTTCATCCGAGATTCATCCCACTTAGTGTTTCTTTTGGATGAATGACCCTTCAATTTCATGGATCTAAAATCCTGGGTCTTCTCAGCTTTCCTACTTGATATCTTCTTGGGGAGTGATGTGTTCGCCATATTCTTCTGATTTCTTCCCAAGGTCCTTTCTTCATACTTAGATGGATTGTGTGGTCTTTTGTTCTTATCAGCTCTGGATATCTGTTGACCTAGACATGCACCATTCTTATGACAACTGCCGTTGCATACATCACAGATGTTATCAAGCATTCCAAATCTGTTTGCTGTAAATAGATGCTTCTGGACCTGTGGATGTTGCTTCTTCTTCTCTACCTTCCTCCCCTTTGATATAGGCTTTCCCTGTGCTTTTCCATGAAAGGGATTATAAAAACAATCCAGTGCACAGTGCCCAAATCTATTGCAGCACCAACATTGGCCCACAAATCTTTTCTTCTTTGTTTCTTCAGTATTAAGTTGTTGGGCCATCTGCTTAATTGTTTGTGCTCTATTTGAGGAAGAAGCTTCCTCCTTTTTCTTCCTATCCACCCTAGTCATGGTGGTAGGTTTATCCTTCTCACCTTTCCTCATCCATACCTGTTTAGAACTTTTCTTCCCACCTGCACTGATTGTAGGAGTATATTTAGAAATATGAGTACAAGATGGTTTGGATGGTACCTTCACTTTCTCAGTTGCTTGTGATAGATCAAAGAGTGAAGTCATGATCTTCTTATCACATGTTGGAGGTCTTTTGACAATAGAATCCACCAGTGAGCATTGAGTACCAATAGCAACTGATTCTTGATGTGGATAGTCAAGAGTTGTCATAATCTTCTTATCACATGTTGGAGGCATTTCAGCTTTAGACTCCTCCAACGAACATTGAGTGCAAGCATCACTCATTTCATTCTTTTGTGAAGTCTCAATATGTGTGTTCTCAATCTTGGTCAACTGAGCTTCCAATTTTTGACCCACAATATTGAGGATGATCTTCTGATCTTCAATCGTGATCATCTTCTCTTCACAAGTCTTCTTCAACCTTTCAACCTCATCTTCATGCATCTTAACTTTGTTTTGTAACAAAGAGTCAAGTTCCCTGAATTTAATGGAAGTTTCTTCCAAACAAAAATTCTTGACTTCATTACTCTTCTTCAGCTCAGCTTCAAGTGCATGGATCCTTTCTTTTAAAGTCTTATTGACTTCCTCTTCTTCTTCAAATACTTTCACCTGTTTCATGAGCTTCGTACTTTCCATAACTTTTATTTCCAACCCTTTTTCCATATTTTCAGCTTCCCTTTCTAATCGATTGATCTCAACCTGCATAGATTGGAATAGGCTACAAATAATAGCAACCCTTTCTTCTGGAATATCATGCAGATATGTTCTGAGTTTTTCCTGAAAGCCCGAATTAGGGGTATCATCGTTTCCTCTGGATGAGTTCTGAGTCACCTTCTTGATACTTTCCAAGCCTAATGTTTCTTCATTATTGGAATGGCATGGAGAACAAGACACTATATCTTCTTTGGATGTGTGGGACTTCTTCATCATCTTCTTCTCTTTCTTTTTCCTATTTGTCAAAGTCTTGGTGGTTATAGATTTCTGCTCAGAAATGACTGCGTCATTATCAAGACTACTCTTCATTGTTGACTCTAGGAAAGAAACTCAAATCCTCTTTTCAATAGAATTACTGGAGAATATCCAACATACGTTAACCTCCCTCTGATACCACTTGTAGGACCCCGGGACACCCTGAGAGGGGAGGGGTGAATCAGGGTGGCAACTTTTTCTTCTTAAAGTTGTGGATCTTGTTCCCACATTGGTAGGAACTACTTAAACCTGTATGATGGATATGATCAGCAATTAAACATTCACATGCAGAGACAGATGACACAACTATTTTTACTTGGTTCACCACTGAGGGCTACGTCCAAGGAGTATACGCCGACAGGTTGCCGATCGTACCTAAATCCACTATGCTTCACTAGTTGCGGATACAAATGTTCGGGTACAGACACTCTGTCCCAGGCTCACTGCCTTTACAATTGTTCAGGGATAGCTCACTGCGTCCCTCAGGTCACTCCCGTTGACTCCCCCTGGCTCACTGCCGTTGGTGAAGTCTCACTCAGTTTATAGACGTGAAGGTCTCTTCAATAGATATGCATTGAAGTCTTTGTCTCCTGTTCAGCATGAGACTTTGCTTGCATCAGAGTCCTGAGTTGATGCTCTTTTGAAATCAATATTCTACTTCAGTGCAATACATGAATGCACTAAATCTCCTTCTCTTCCTTCAATTCCCAGTTCTGACACCTGAGTGTATCGATATATTTCTCTCTCTGTGCAGATCAGATTTTGGTTGCACGATCGTTCTTCTTCTCTTCGCAAAGCAGATTTGAGAGTGCTAAGCACCTGTCAAAAGGCCTGCGGGACCCCCAAATTTTCCGCGCACCCTTCCCGGGGGCTTGCACGTAAAATTCAAACCTTGCGCGTAAAAATAACTTTTGTCGCGTAAAAGGCTTTTCGCGCTACTCTTCTTTTTCGCGCAAAACTTCCCTTTTTCGCGCAACGCCTTCTTTTTCGCGCAACCCTCTGTACCTTAATTTTTCCGCGCGCCGGAGCTCAGGATTTGTCTAAGTGTCGAGCCTCTCTGAATGAGAGGGGTTCACCTCATATTTATAGACGTTTTTGATCCTGCGCGTAAAACCCCCCTTCTTGCGCACATCTAACTTTACGCGCACCAGTTTGATTTTCCGCACACATGGTGCGAACATCTCTGATTTTTCGCACGCCTCTTACCTTTGACTATTTTCTGTATTTCTGATTCGATACACTGATTGCGCGAAAAATTCACCCAGCTTTTCTGCGCACAACATTTTTCGCGCACATTTCTGGTTTTTCGCGCACAGCTCTAGTTTTTCGCGCAGCCCATGCCTTTACCATTTTACAACGTTCTGATTCTGAAACACTGTTTGCGCGAAAAACTTCGCTCCACTCATTTCGCACATCCCGCTATTTTTCGCGCCTAACTTATGTATTTCGCGCAAGCCTCTTATATTTCGCGCACCACTTCCTTTTTGTGCGAACCTCCTTTTGCAGACAATCCATGTCTTCATTTTCCGATTTTGAGGCCCAAAAATTTGGCAAACACTGGGAAATAGCGCCACCTTGTATCTGCTCTTTTTGTACCGCCTCCAGATCATCCATTCCTTTGTCGACGTTCTCTGACAAAACATGGATCATTAACCACATCCCTCGAACTCGACCTGCCTCCATAGAAACTCTTTTGCCAACAAATTTTTATGTCGTTTGTTTGCTTTGTCGACAAGGACGATCACCTCAACAGCGCTTCATCTTGGTGATCTGTATACTTCAGCAACTCTTTTTCTTTTATCACAACCTCCACTATTGTGATATGTAGTCTTTGAAGGAACAGCTTTAGCATCATCATCTTCTATGACAATGTGATGTTCATGACTATCTCAGAAGTCCAATCTTTGCACATTATCTTCTTCATCAACCGGTATGATGTACTTCATGCAAACCGATTCAATTCGTCAGGAAGTCTCTTGCATGGTTCTCATGCAATCATGAGTAATTGCATGGACTTCATCCAAAGACCTCATTCTTCTTTAATCATCCTTGGATGGATTATACCTCACATTCTGCATTGTTGTAAACAATGTATCACCTTTGACACATGTTCTTTGAACTTCCGATCAGTACAACAATCGTCTGAATCACCACTCCTCTACTTCATCGGAGTACTTCATGATCTACTTCATTTTGATATTCCATTGACAACTATTGACAACAAATACAAACCTATACACAACGTGGTTCCAACAATTATGACATAATATTATCCATGATGTGTATTTAACATAAACAAAACTTTTAATGAAAATTTACTACAAGAAGGTTATAGTGTCACTATAATGTTAATAAAACAAAAATTAATAAGAGATGAAATATGGTAAAATTTTTTATAAATATTGGATTTTTTTGTAAAATTATATCATTTAGAAAATAAATTTAAATCTAATAAATAAATTAATATAAGTATTCATTACTGATTTTAATTTGTATTTCCATTTAAAACATTTATAATAATCAATATATCATTAAATTATCATGGCTATTGAAAAATATGTTAACATCATTTACGTCAAAAGTAAAACAATTGTTTTGTCTATTTATAAAGAATGAGGGAAATAAACCCTTGGGAAATAAAATAATGATTTCAGAAAATCCATTTAAAAATAATGGATTATTATGAAATTTCAAAATAAATTACTATATTAAATAAAATGGTCTTTTAATAAACCATTTTGAAATAATATGGGCATTGAAAAAACATATTTGATCCAAAGGGTAAAAAGAATTATATTTCATTTAAGCATATAATTTTATCATTTTAAATATAAATTGATAAAGTGTTTTCATAAATTAATAAAAAAATTAAATTCAAAGAGGATACGAATATATGTGACAGTTTCAATGTATAGATAATAATTTTCCCTGAATGAAAACAAATGATATCCAAATAATTACATTATCAAAATAAATATTCATGTTTTTCATAGTATTTCAATTGTAACCCCATTATAATGTATGTTTGAAATGAATCATTAATAATAATTAATAAATATATAATAATGTAACATAATTATATATGGATATATATAAGTATCAAAAAAGTAAATTGGTGCATAAAAATATATATCACAAGGTCATTGTCCATAGAACAAAAGTGTAATGCTGTTAATTCCCATTTGATGAAGAATGAATGGAAAACATATTACTCTAGAAACATGATAATGTATATATATATATATATTTTATATCTATTTTTATATTTTATTTGTTAGAGCATAAAATAATTTTGTAAAAGAATAGTTAAAATTACTGTGCACGTTGAAGAGGATTACCTCTTCTTTGAATGATCACCATTAGATCTCATAAAAATGGACATAGTGATGTAATTTTTGGATGAATGAAACCAATGTTAAATGTATAAGGATGTTTAAATGAGTATTGGATATGGGATTCCAAAGCTATATAGCTCAATGATATTTAAATTAAATATACCAAATGTACCCTTTATAGGTTAGTGTAACAACATTATTGTAATTTTAAAACGTGTTAAATTAATATAAATCATTTTACATCTCATAATTTAACCAAAATAATATAACAATAAGATAATATATGATGACTTCAATTTCTCCCATTATATTAAATTTGGATAATTATGGGTTATTTTTATTAAACATATCATTAGTTTTTAACACATGATAATACTTAAGAAAAATACCATAATATTTGTGATTTATAAATTTTAATCAAATATATTTATTCTCTAAGTGGGAAAAGAACCCAATAATTGTATGGGGATGATTAATTAATCTATAAAATAATATTTTTCCTTATGTATATAATTTTATAAATTATAAATCCTTTAATATATTATTACTTTAAAAAATTAATTCACCACTTTTATTTCAACTATTCATTTAATCTAACATTAAACAATACCATTAAAAAGAATAATTTGAATAAAATATTTATAAAAATAAAACAATATTTATATATAAATTTAATTTCTTAAAATATTTCATAAAATTTATGCAACTTATATTAATTTTAAAATAATTAAATTAATTTTACAGGTAATTTAAAAATTTTGTAGTCATTATTGTCTAAAAACTAAATAATGATATTAAATCACAATCTTAAAAAGAAATTAAAATTATAGTGGAATTAATTTTTCTTGAAATGTGGAACTAAAACATAATATAACCTCATTTTTTCGTTATAGATAAATATTTTATTTATTAAAATCCTGATAATGAGATTTTTAACATTATCCTTCTTATAAATAAAATGTTTATCAAAATCAATGTTAAATATGAAAAATGAACAAATTTCAATGTTCAGATGATAATGGAGAAAATAGAATCATATAATGAAATCATTGATTGGTTATGATATATTTTTAATGCCATATCACATTATTTTTAAACATAATTGCATGATATACCCGTTCTTGAGGTTATAAATTTTTTACAATGTTAAAATTCATAATGACCAACAGTAAATAAAACCTATTTATAAAAATCATTCATTATTCCACATACAGAATACATTTTTTTTCAAATTCATTAACAACATTTTTATGATATTAATCAAAAAACCCTAGAATATGATAAAGAGTGTGTTATTTAAAAAAATGTTATTTTATTACTTTAACTAGTCTTAAAAAAAATTATATATAATGATGATACTAAAATGAATAAACTATATATTTTATCACAATAATATATAATAAAAATATAAATTTCATTTTATAATATATTATTTAATGAAATTAAATCATTATTTTTTAAAAATCACTTTTTTAACTATTCAATGAAAAATATATCATTCTAGAAAAATCTGAAAACTTTAAACTATGATATTTCGACATGATAATATCTAAATTGATATAATTCTAATATTTTAATTTTTTAATTTTTTTCCAATTAAAATACATATTTCATTAAATATAAGATATTTATGAATATTTAATGAACATAATTATATAATAAAATATCGGTTGGTGACATTGTCTCATCAAGTAATAGTGGTTAAAACTATAAGGTCATAATATATTTAAAAAAAATTATATATGTGTATTGGTGTTTAAGATTTATTTTTAGAGTTAGGATTTTTTGGGTGTTTAAAAAACTATGAAAACAATATTATAGTGTTATATTTTCTAAAATCATTGATCAAAAAAATATGGAGGGTAAAGTGATTCATTGTTGAAAATATAATCAGTTAATTTACAAGAAAATACATATTTTTTAAGAAAATAATGTAAATTTTAAACATAGTATGTATCATGTATATTGTATTCATGATTTTAATATTGTTATTAATTAATATAAATTGAGAATATATTTTCTACTAAGGATTAATGAGAGTAAAAAATCCATTTCAATCCATATGAACTACTTATAAAATATTTTAATTTTATTTTAATGAATGAGTTTATTGTGATTTAATTTTCAATATATAAATCATAAATATAAATTATTAGCATGTTATATTATATATTATATCATTAGATTCCATAAATTAAGGTTGAGTTTGTATATGTAGACCGTGATATATATATCTCATTTAATTTTATGGGTTTCTTGGGAATACATAATAAGAGACTAAAATGTTATTATTTTTTCATCATTGTTTTATATTTCCTTCACATATACATGGAAATTAATCTAAATCATTTAAATTACTCAATATAATTTTTTATATTTTGATAAATAAATTAAATATAAATTTTATTTTATATCTAACATTATAAGATTTTATATGTATTCAGAATAATTTTTTTAACAAAATACATTATACTTATTCTGAATCCTAGAGTTGATCATGGAAAAATTGGAATTTAATTTATGTATATATGTTTGATTATATTTTAAATCTCTCTATTCTAAATATTTAAATTATTTTGGATGCTAAGATAATTGATGACATTGAAACATAATTTTAGTATTTTATTTTAATTCTTATCTATATATTAATTTATCTTCATTAAAATATATAATGTTTAGAAATTAAATTCTTTTGGAATATCACCTTTTTCTTATATAATATTTCATTATATTATATAAAAATACAGGATTGTTAAATGTTTAGATAAATTGAAACTGTAATAACATGAACATTTATAAATAAAATATAATTTCTATTAAATAAATGTCATTGGGATATAGAAAACAAATGAAATCCTTCTGTTTTATTTTATCCAATTGGATTTAAATGGCCATTATGTATCCATACAATTGATAATGTAGTAATTGATGATTTATCATATGACTAGTATAAATATAGAGTTTTCATAAATCTGTTTGTCACAAACATAGGAAGTGATGTCCCCTACAAGTAGGATCATACCATATAAATCCCATTTATTAGTGTTTTGAAGGGAGATATAATTTATGGGATTTTTCCTACTGAAATCGGATGTTGTGATCCATCATATTAATTATGAGTGCAAATATTTAGGGGAGAATATTAAACTCATTGAGATCACAGCCCAAACCATGTTCACCGAACAACCCCAATAAATCCCCAAAATCACAGACTTTACTCTTATGGAATATGACGGTGTAATAAAGTGATATATAAAAAAACCTAGAATAATGATTATGTGCATTATTTTTGAATTGTGAAGTGAATATACATTCATTCTTTTATTGTTACTTTGTAGATGATTTTTTAAATATAAATAGTATTTTTTGGTAATATTAAAATTCAATTAATATAGTTATTTTGATGAATTAATGGATTTTGGAATTTAATTAATTTTTAATAAATACTATTACTTAAAGAGTATTGTTAAATTTAATTTTCTGTATAGTTTCTATGAAGTCAAATGTTATTTTTAACATGGCTTGAAAACCGTTTTTTCCAAAAACTGTCAATTTTCAATTAATATCGGTTTTTATTTTAAAAGAAAAAAAATCAAAAAATTTAAAAAAAATTATACTAAATTAATATTATTTAGGGAATTAAGATTTTAAACATATCCATTTGTGAGTTTTTCCTAATTTTCATAGATTTTCAAATTTAATGGTAAATATTATATACTATATAAATATATAATGTGTTTTATGACATCATAATGACCTAATAGTGATTTAATAAAATTTTATAAAAAGAATATTCATAAAAATAAATGATTTGTATTTAAGCTAATGTAATTTTATATTTATTTGATTTCTCTTATAATAACTTATTTAATCCTCCTAATTATATAAGGACCCGGCCTTAAACATTAATTATTATTGAATTAAATGAATAATTCACATTGAGGATCTTTTCATGTTTAGAGTTTTAGAGAATTAGGACATAACTATTAAATCTCAAAGATTACAAAGTAGACACATCTACTCAGCTTCCATTTTTTTCACAAAATAAAAACTCTTGAACATAAGAGTTATGTCTAGTTCCTTTTTTTAGACATCCTGAAATTTCAATGATCCCATCCTTGACCCTATTCATCTTTATTTCCTGTGAAAAACATTTCAAAAAAACTTGGGATGAGAATAAAAATCCCAGTAAGGGTTATAAAAATACGGAAAGAAAACATTAGTCCATGTATACATAAGAATCAATGAAATCATATTTTACTCATAAAACATAATCAATTTAACATACCTCATGAAATAATCAATAAATCACAGAAATCATAAGACATAAAGGTAACTTGAGGCATTAATAACATTCTTACGTTTGGAGTAACCCTCACAGTTACGTTTGGAATACCTATCACAGTATATTCCCTAAATCTCTTCGGAGAAACCTTAACATTTAACCCCTTCTCATTAGCCAATACATTGGAGAGCTATATCGGGCTCACCCGCCCTTAGTTTATCATGGAACCACCCGTCTTCATAACAATTCCCAAGAACCATAACATAATCGTATCACATAAATCATGCATAAAGGAAACATAACATTTCTACTTTTCAATCACAAGATATCAATACAACACATTGATATAAAAATATTATGAAAACCATTTTCAATACAAAAATAAAAGAAAATTAAAACATGGTATTTATTTTTCATTTTCATAAAAATTATGGCTTGTAGAGGAATCCAAAACTCAAATAATTGTCACGGTGGCTAAGAAGTCATTATCGCTGCATACGTATGACAGAAAAAACATTCCTTTTGTCATTTAGTAAAACGCTTCGTATAAATAATGATTCCTTTTGAATAAACATAAAAGTCAAAGAGGTTTATACACCGTATAAAATAATTTTTTTATAAAACAAAATATGCCTCAATGAAAGGAGACTGAGACGAAGTCCCATACCACCTTGAAGCTTTTAACATTTTAAACCATTAATATCCATACAAATAAATCCTTAATACCATTTTGAAAACATGGATATTAATGATAATTATTTTTAAGAATAAATCATTAAAATATTTAAAACGATATTTTAGTTAAAGGGGTTTTAACAAAATGAGAGACAGTTGAATACAATATTTGAGGAATAACATTTAATCAGAACATTATAATATCATGAGAATAAAGGGATTGATGATATAATAATCCAAAGGATAGTATATACACCATATAAGAGTGAATTGGTGCATAACAACAATGAAGTCTCAATAGAAATGTAAAATGAGATAAAATCCCTTATAAAGAAGGTATCCTTAAATTAAGGATAAATCAAACTCACAATTATGTGAAAAATATAAATACACCCAATATAAGTGGATATTTAGTGTAAAACAATAAAAGGCCATTCACTCATATTCAAAGAATTCCATATTTAATAACTACATTTTGAACCCAAAGAAATCGAAATTGGGTTAACATGTTCCTTTGATAAAATTTGACAGCCAAACGGCGTCACTTTAAAATTAATAAAATTAGCTGATGAGAGAGAAAATGGTATCTCATCACTTGAACATAAAATTTACATCAATAAGGATATAGAATAACATATCCAAACATAAAAATATGTAAATTAAAAGACATAACAAAATAATTCTTTAAAAAAGAGGATGGTGAAAGGTTCCCTTACCGATTTGGGTAACATTCGAAACGTACACCCCATGAAAGAAGGACTATACAACATTGATGTAAATAATAATAAAAGAAATTATATTACCCAAAGAGTAGAATAATGGGAATAACATATACCACTCAATGGAAATGGTGGAAAAGTATCATAAATATCACGGGAATAAAAGTGAGATGAAAAATCCCTTCCAAAAACTCGGCAGCCTAACGACGCCAATTAAAACGTCCAAAAAAAGGATTTATGAGATCAAATAGGGTATCTCATAATATGAACATAAAAATTACATAATGATTAATATAAAAGAACATCCCCAAACATAATAAAGATGAGCTTTAAAGAAATAACATAAAATAGAGAGTACTTAAAAAGAAATAGAGAGGTAGGACCCCTTACCTCATGTTCGGCTTGTGTTGTTCGTTTCATTATATTCCTGAATAATAAACATTGGTCAATTTATAATTGATTAAGGTACTCCTTTAAATATTATTATTCAGTTCATATCACATATTATAATGTTATAATAATTGGTTAATAATGTGAGTTCATATCAGATGTTTTTTTCGATGTTTGGTACATGAGTCAAAAATGGACTAGTTTGAAAATGATTGTCCATGTAGTTATAAGTAAATCATATCCAGAATAGTATTAATGGTTTAAATATCATATATATCCAGTACATATTCATTTTATACTATTCCATAACATTTGGAGACAAAAAGAAATGAAATGCACCATTCATGGAGACGGTAGGTCGTACGTTTGCATGAACGCTACTTTCATTTCCTTGTCATATTATTGGAATTAAAAATAAATGAGAGATATATATATTATAATTACAGTATTTTATATATGATTTTATAGGTCACATAAGATTATTAATTTCATTCTTTATACATTCCATGTATTGCATTAACAAGTGATATCACTTGAGGGGGCGGTAGTCCACAGTTTCTTGTATTAAATTATCGCATTTGCACAACATGAAAAGCATAAAGGTATGTTTTAAATATAAAATACAGAAGCATATGGAAAACATAAATACCATATATATCAAATATAAAATACAGTGACATCATAATGGCCACCATGAAAGGTGTTAAGAGAATATTGAACAATCATCGTTTCGTGAGGCAGTAATTCACCATCCACAGAAACAGTATGTTCTTTAACCATTAGACGGAGCTGCGTGTATGTGTAGCTAGAATACATCACATAACAACATCCTAGTATATTGAAGATACTGGTGTTGTTACAAAATAAAGAATTAAAAAGAGTTTAGGGGTTTGGAGAATCAAAATAAAACAAAAGAACAGAAGTGAAGACATTGCCTTTAAATCGGGTAACTCCTCTTGGTTTGAACCAAAAGAGTTTCTTGAAGAGAATTCTGTCAAAGGTGAGGATTTAATGATGAAGAGAGGGATGTGGAGAGATTCAATGGGCAGGGGTTGGCCGAGCCAATGGATTTAGAGGTGTGGGCAGGGTGGTAGAGTTGGGGGGCTTTTATAAGAGAAGAGCAGGGGCACTCTTGGAAAGTTATAAAATATTACTTTATTATAAAATGCTTTTCGGATTTTAATGGTTCCAAAAGGATATATTTCTAGGATAAGGTGATATGGTTTTTAAATCCACCCATCCAATTCGTTTGTGACAAGTTTAAGACTTATATTTTACCCTATATTATTATTTTATTTAAATCGTTCTTTTATGACGTAATCACTACATCATCAAGGTGTCATAAATAAATCAATTTATTTAATGTATAAAAATTATAATTAATTATAATTATGTAGTAAATATTTCTAGATTTCTCATGAATATTTATATTCAAAAATATGACTTTTATAACCCCATGTAAAAATTGTTTTACTAAAGAAATACATGTTTGTGCCATTTTAATTTTAACTTTAAATAAAAAGTTATTAATGTCATTTTCCAACCAATGTGGCTCCATGGGGTCCCCAAGTTGACCCATGGATTGTCTTGGTCGGCCATGTATCATAACATAAGGCTAGAACATGTTCCAAGGTCATTTCATATTATTATAACATTATCTTTACCTTAAATTACACTAATTACCTTTAATCGCGATTAATTAAACATAAAAGTTACTATTCACCAAAAAATTATTTTAATCTCATTGAACCACATTTTACTTCATAATGACAACCATTTATGTCAGATTTTTGAAAATCAAATCACAGAAGTGGTAAAGATTCATTTAAATGAAAAATCAGTTTCTTTAAGTACTACTTAGTGGATTCACTATTCATAAAAAATTGAGGTTTTTCAGAAAAATACAAAAAATTAATCCTAAGCTACATTTTATATTCCGAATTCAAAAATGATGTATATTTTACAAAATTCAAAATATATAAGTTTCATTAATTAATTTAATAATTCATTCCGGATGTCAAAACAAATAGCGTGTTTTTAAGAAACCATATCTATTAAAAGATTGACACTAGTTTAAGTCCAATTTCAAAGTGAAAATAATTCCAATGACCACCATTGGATTATATGGTAAAAATATATTCTAAATAAACTTTAATATGAATTAAAAAGATAATCATTCCATAAAAATAAATCAGATTAAATGGAGGTTTTCAATTAAAATGCAACATTTTCACTAAAAATGATCTTTATCGGAAAAATAACAAAAATTTACACAAAGTAAATTTTGATGTCCAGATTCTAAAGAAGGATTTTATTTTGTCAAATACAACATATCAAATTGTCAAAAGTATATTTAAAAAGGGTTCTCCATCAAAAGGAGGTTAACAAACCTTTTAAAGAATATTAGAAGATTTATGCTTAAAATTGGATTCATTCGCATTTTAAGCATATAACATTTATTGGAAAAAGGTAAAAATAATTGACAAACAAATATAATCATCTGGTAGTTAGTTCTATTCATTCCCGCAATTACAATGGATAGGAATTAACCACTATTTAAAATAATATTATTTTATTATTAGAGTGCATCGTTAGATTTCCAAGAGACTCACTGTTGCGTATTGGGTACGCCATCGAGCATAGAGATCCTCTTAAAATAATATTAACATTTTATTCACAAATATGGATAAATATAAAAATTTAATATTCTTTATTTACCTGGGGTGTTACATCCTTCCCCCCTTTTGGGAATTGCATCATGAGAATATTAAAATTGGGCTCGGTTACTTCATTTGAAAGTCCCACATTGGAAAAAAGAGTAACTAAAACTATCACTTTAAAATAATGAATGCGAATTACAATGGTCACACGAGTTAACCCATACTAGGATTCCATGAAAACATGGATATTGAAGAAAAAAAAGGGCCATGTTCTGATAGAGAGTGATAAAAAACATGTTTAGGAGAAAGTTAACCATAAGAAAGTCACAAACTTGTGATGGGTTAAACGGTATTTGACTCCCCAGTAGGAAAAATTTACAAACAACATTTTTGTTTTAAGTTACTTTTCATTGAGGAATTTATTTATGAGATTAACTAAAACATAAAGAGACATACTTACTTGTCATATTGACTTTCAAATTTTACTAGATTTCTTACACGAACTCATATTTTCTCCAAAATACGAGTATTTAGGATGAATTGTTCACATTAAGATAGCTATAATGAACTTCTAGATAATCACCTAATCCAAAAAATAGAACTATACACTTCCCATGTCATTAGACTTTAACCAAAACTAAAACCAAAAAGGATAGTACAAGATCAGATAATACCCAAAAATGACAATCCTTTATAAAAAAAATCTATCTTAATCTCCAAAATTTGTCAAACAAAACCCAAAGTTCAACAAAGACCATTCAATAAACATTTATCCATAAAATTCATCAATGTAATCAAAAATAAGAATGAAAACCAAATCTCGGAAGGATTTAATCACATAGTCTTCCAAGATAAACCTTAACATTTATCTACAAATAACATCAGTTACTTATAAAGTCTCATACTGAAAAGTAATTAACCTAATCACATCTCTTCCATGATAGGTTAATAAATTCCATAGATAACCCAAAATCAACTTATTCTAGATTCATAAGATCATCTAACTAAAAATAATTAGTCAAACTAACCTGGGACTTCACGTAGTCCAGTGGTAGGCGATAAATACGAGTCTCACTTTGGTTGTGGGTTCGATTCTCGTAGCTTTGTCAGACGTCACAGGTTGTCACACGGTCTACATGTTGTCCTTTTTCAAAAACTACATAATTATTATAACATTCCCCATAAAGCGATAAAATATAAAAAAATAACCATAACATAATTTAACCTCAAGTTTATCTCACGTCGTTCATATTCCATCATAACATATAGTAACCCATAATTACCTCAAAAGTAAGGATCATATAAACCCTAATGGTTACCTTTATAATTATTACATGAACTTCCACATTGAGTTGGTTCTCTCGTACATGATGCATTAGATAACTCACCAAGGTTCAAGTGGTTGATCATGACTCCTGATAGTTGGTTTAGAATAACCACGATATTTCTCATTGAATCCCCCATTTCATCCAGTCTGTTAATCAGAGAACCACCACAGTTTCCTTCAAACCCAGTGTCACATTGGTTCCTGCTAGATCCATCCATTTACTAAAACCAAAAATGTCAATGTGAGTATATCAACAAAATCATAATTTTCTAATGAGGAAGATAAAAACTAAGATATACTTACTCATTCATTTTATCTAAAAACTATGACACTTTCTGAAATCCTAGACATTATGGTAATGTCTCTTATGCTTAATGAATACCCTAACCTCTGAAGTTATCTAAACCGACCTCTAATACCAACTATAAGGACCCGACCTTAAACATTACTTATTATTGAATTAAATGATTAATTCACATTGAGGATCTTTTCAGGTTTAGAGTTTTAAATTATTAGGACATAACTATTACATCTCAAAGATTACAAAGTAGACACATCTACTCAGCTTCCATTTTTTTCCCAAAATAAAAAATCCTGAATAGAAGAGTCATGTCTAGTTCCTTGTTTTAGATAGGCTGACATTTCCTTGATACCATCCTTGACCCTATTCATCTTTATGTCTTGTGAAAAACATTTCAAAAAAACTTGGCATGAGCATAAAAAGCTTATTAAGGGTTATAACAATACGGAAAGAAAACATTAGTCCATGTATACATAATAATCAATGAAATCATACTTTACTCATAAAACATAAGCAATTTAACATACCTCTTTAAATCATGAATAAATCATAGAAATCATAAGACATAAAGGTAACTTTAGGCATTCATAATATTCTTACGTAGGGAGTAACCCTCATGGTTACGTTTGGAATACCCATCATAGTATATTCCCTAAATCTCTTCAGAGAAACCTTAACGTTTAACCCCTTCGCATTACCCAATGCATTGGAGAGCTATATCAGGCTCACCCTCCCTTAGTTTATCACGGAACCACCCGTCTTCATAACAATTCCCAAGAACCATAACATAATCGTATCACATAAAACATGCACAAAGGAAACATAACATTTCCACTTTTCAATCACAAGATATCAACACAACACATTGATATAAAAACATTATGAAAACCATTTTCAGTACCAAAATAATAGAAAAGTAAATCATGCTATTTATTTTTCATTTTAAAAAAAGTTATGGCTTGTAGAGGAAGCCGAAACTCAAATAATGGTCACGGCGGCTGAGAACTCATTGTCGCCGCATACGTACGACAAAAAGACATTCCTTTTGTACTTTAGAAAAACTCTTCGTATAAAAAAATATTCCATTTTAATAAACGTAAAAGTCAAATAGGTTTATACACCGTATAAAAGAAAGTTGTGTATAAAACAAAATATGCCTCAATGAAAGGAGATTGAGACGAAGTCCCATACCACCTTGAAGATTTTAACATTTTAAAACATTAATCATCATATAAATAAATCCTTAAAACCATTTTGAAAACATGGACATTAATGAGAAATATTTATAAGAACAAATCATTAAACCATTTAAAACGATATTTTAGTTAAAGGGTTTTTAACAAAATGAGAGACACTTGAATACAATAGTTGAGGAATAACATTTAATCATAACATTATACTATCATTAGAATAAAGGGATTCATCATATAATATTCCAAAGGACATCATATACACCATATAAGAGTTAATTGGTGCATAACAACAATGAAGTCTCAATAGAAATGTAAAATGAGATGAAATCCCTTATAATGAAGGTATACTTAAATTAAGGATAAATCAATCTCACAATTATGTGACAAATATAAATACACCCAATATAAGTGGATTTTAATTGTAAAACAATCAAAGTTAATTCACACATATTAAAAGAATGACATATTCAATAACTACATTTTGAACCCAAAGAAATCGAAATTGGGTTAAGAAGTTCCTTTGGTAAAATTGGACAGCCTAACGATGTCACTTTAAAATTCATAAAATTAGTTGAAGAGAGAGAAAATGGTATCTAATCACTTGGAAATAAAATTTACATCAATAATGATATATAAGAACATATCCCAATATAAAAATATGTAAATTAAAAGACACAACAAAATAAGTCATTTAAAAAGAGGAGTGTGAAAGGTTCCCTTACCGATTTGGGTAACTTTAGAAACGTACACCCCCTGAAAGAAGGACTATACAACATTGATGTAAATACTCAAAAATGAAATAATATTACACAAAGAGTAGAATAATGGTCTTTACATATACCACTCAAAGGAAATGGTAGAAAATGTAGCATAAATCTCTCAGGAATAAAAGTGAGATGAAAATCCCTTACGAGAATTTGGCAGACTAACGTCGCCAGTCAAAACTTCTAAAAAAAGGATTTATGAGATCAAATATGGTATCTCATAATATGAAAATAAAAATTACCGAATGAGTAATATAAAATAACATCCCCAAACATATGAAAGATGAGCTTAAAAGAAATGACATTTAAGAGAGAGTACTTAAAAAGAAAGGGGGAGGTAGGATCCCTTACCTCAAGTCCGACTTGTCTGGTTCGTTTCTTTATATTCCTGAATAAAAATATTTGGTCAATTTATAATTTCATAAGGACATCCTTTAAATATTATTATTCAGTTCATATCACATAATATAATTTTATAATAATTGGTCAATAATGTGAGTTCATATCATACGTTTTTGTCGATGTTTGGTACATGAGTCAAAAATGAACTAGTTTAAAAATGATTTTCCATGTAGTTATAAGTAAATCATCTCCAGAATAGTATTAATGATTTTAATATAATATATATCTAGTAAATATTCATTTTATAGTATTCCATAACATTTTGAGATAAAAAGTAAATGAAATGCACCGTTCATGGAGACGGTAGGCCGTACGTACACATGAACGCTACTTTCATTACTTTGTCATATTAATGGAATTAAAAATAATTGAGATATATATATATATATATATATATTATAATTCCAGTATAATATATATTTTTTATAGGTAAAATAAGTTCATTAATTTTATTCTTTATACATTCCATGTATTTCATGAACGAGTCACATCACTTGAGGGGGCGGTAGTCCACACTTCCTCATATAAAATTATCACATTTGAACAACATGAAAGGCATAAAGGTATGTTTTAAATATAAAATACAAAAGCATATGGAAAAAATAAATACCATATATATCAAATGTAAAATACAGTGACATCATAATGGCCACCATGAAAGGTGTTAAGAGAATATTGAACAATCATCATTCCGTGACACAGTAATATTCCATCCATAGAAATATTATGTTCTTTAACCATTATAAAGAAGGATTTTATTTTGTCAAATACAACATATAAAATTTTTAATAGAACATTTAAAAATGTTTCTCCATCAAAAGGTGGTTAATCGACCTTTTAAAGAATATTAGAAGATTTATGTTTAAAATTGGATTCATTCTCATTTTAATCCTCTAACATTTATTGGAAAAAAGTCAAAATATCTGACAAAAAAATATAATCATCTTGTAGTTAGTTCTGTTCATTCCCACAATTACAATGGAAAGGCATTAACCACCATTTAAAATAATATTATTTTATTATTAGAGTGCAATGTTATATTTACAAGAAACTCATTGTTGCGTACTGGGTACGCCATCGAGCATAGCGCTGCCCTTAAAATAATATTAACATTTTATTCACAAATATGTATAATTATAAATATGTCATATTCTTTATTTAAATGGGGTGTTACAAATCATATAATGTATTTTAGGATTTTAATTTCATTTACATGAATGTGGGGCTCACCACAACATAAGAAAGGGATTTATTTCAATATATATGGAACTTATTGTTATAAAGTAATATATATCACACCACTTTTCCCAAAACCATTGCAAAAAAACAGGACGGTTTGCTGTTTTGAATATTTTATTATATAGTGTCCAAAAATAAAATAATAAATAAATTCACATAATTTCATATATAAAACCACCCAATATATAATTTATCTTAAATAAATATTGTTTAAGATCCACCAACATGTTCCACCTACTACATAGAGTTAACCCAAGGAACACCAACATCCGAAGAAGCCTCTCCCAATCCTTTGGGATCACATATCCAAGTATGTGGTCCCCACCTTTCTCTATTCCATTCAAATCAAGAACCATGTTTTAATATAGACTTTTTAATTTAAATTGGTTATTTTTTATCCTATTATAATAAATTCCATAATTTCCAATTTATGTTACAGGATTTAAGAATCATTTTCCCATCTAATTTAGACCATTAATTATGTTGTTACAATTCAGTAATTTTGTAAAGGATCTCCCACTCATTTTTTCATCAAGAACCACTTTTATGTGAGGATTTTTAATTTCAATTTTCATGATTCGGTATATGTACTTAAATACATCCTTACTATGTATTTAATAAGTTACCTGTTTATATCTTAGTGACCCATTTAACAAATTTTTATTTGACCTCGTTATGCTGCTGAAATTGCACCATGATTTCCTTTTCAAAATAATCATGTAGTTAATACCATAGAGATTTATCTATAAAAGGTATTAAGCATTATGATCATTTACTAATAAATTTGGGACTTACATATATGTATTCTGAATTCCTTGTTCATGGAATAAAATATTATTTTTAATTGCTCTAGGTTGCATTTTCCATTTTACATACATATATGTGAAAACAAAATTTATTATGTTGGATGTGCCCTGATTGTTCTCTATGTAATTTGGAAATTTTTAGTATCATGATACGCCATTTGTAATGCGAGATGAATCATAATAATTCATGTGCAATGGGGGTTTAGTCTTGATAAATCATTTACCATGAGGGTTTACTCTTCTTAATCAATGTGGATTGAGGCTTGGCTTGTGATAATATAATGTTGTATATTGTTTCCATATTTCCAATTTAGGAATATCATGACTTGTCATGACATTATGTTCAAGTTTATTTTATGATAAATTTATATACCTATTGAATAACATGAATTTAATTCTTCATGTCAATCCATGTTTGTCCCCTTACTCTACTTTATAGCTCACCCTTTTTTGTATGAATTGCTAAGTATGAAAGAATGTTCTGGTCATATAAAATTAGTTTTCAATAATGATTTTTAATTCATGTATAATTTATTCATGTAATGTTTATAAGACTCAAATACCATAGACTTTTCAATCTTATGGGTTTCATTAGGTTCATGTTTATGTAATAAATCATGTCTAAATATAAAATAAATTGTAGTGTTGTTATATAAAAAATGTAAAATATAAAAAAAAACATATTAAATTTTTATAAAATATTGAAAAAATTATTTATTGGTTGATCCTAGGTAAATTTGTACATCTCATTTATAGGGTTCCTACATCAATATATTGGTTTATCATAAGTTACAATAAGGGAAATAAATCAAAACATTTTACACAGGATCTTGAGGAATATCATTATGAACATGAGGAATAACATTGTGAATGGGAAATAAAATATGGTGCAAAAAATAATAAAAATAAAATGAATAATAACATATAAATGTGGATAAATATTTTAATTTAGAAAATTATAATCATATCACTAAGGTTAATCACTAAAGATACATAATAATTCCCATGATTGTTCACTACGGTATCATAAAACAAGTCATATTTAAAGATTAAATTCATTTCAATATGCAATGGAGATCTATTAGGGATCAGAGTTCACATATACTTATTTTAACGTGATCCACATATTTCATAAAAATTAAATACATAGATAATCCTTGTCAAATAAAATAAAATGGTTTCTATATAAAAATCAAGGTATTTAAAAATTACTTTATATACATGATAATTAGGTAATTAATTAAACAACAAGGGAATTTGATATTAATTTATTTCAAACTAAAATAAAATAAATATTTTTTTAAATCTTGGTGAATTACAATAATAACTAAATTAGTTTTGTTATTTATAATTTGAAAATAAAAGAAAAAATCTTTAAGAGAATAGAGAAATTTGAGAAGTAAAATTAGCAACATAACAAGTATAAAACAGTGGCACAAATAATAGTAAAGAGAGTGGAGAGGTGTACCCCATTGATAAAACATAATTTTTTATTAATTGAATAAGCAAACATGTAAATAATTTAAATTTCACGAATCATTCAAAATACACATACAAAAATCGGTTCTTGAAACAATGAGAAAAGAAGGTTATTTACCTTAAATTGATGTGTAACTTCTAAAACAATAGAATATAGACATTGGAGGCTTGATATCTAAATAAAAGATATCATTGGGATATTAAACAGTGATAGAATTTTGTAATATGAATTAGTAGAAAATTTAAATGGTGGAAAGGGTGGTTAATTATAGAAACGGTTGAGGATTTGTATGTTAATTTCCAAATATAATCCTTGAAAACCAATGTAGTGGTAAATGTAAATCCATGGGAATTACCATAATAATTTCCCATGGTATAGGAAACTTTTTATACATGTTATTTCATAATAATGCACAATATTCGAAAATGATTTTATATTAAACATACTGGAATTTAAAAATATTTTTTTCAAAAAATAACTTTTTTAGGTTAATGTTTATATTTTAAAATTTGGATAGTAATTTATATATTTGTAAAATGATTAAAAACTAATAAAATTCATGATAATTTTTTAAAATATAATTTTATTTCTTGTGTTGTGGTTATTTATTTTATATAATTACAAAATAATTATGATTTCATTAACATACCAAAAAACTGAAATTGTATTTTTACTATTCATGAAAAAATAATGTATTTTTATAAATTCTCATTAATTCAAACTAAAATTGATTACAAGGTATGATTTGGAAAATGATATTTATTTTATAATAATTATTCTATAAATATGATAATTATATCCTTTAAATATTAAATTTTTATTTATAATTAATAACTGCATATAGAAAATGGACTGTAATATTTCTCACAATTGAAAAAATGTCATTTATTTTTAGATAATATTATTTAATCATAAAATTTCATTAAAATAAATATAATTTATAATAACGTAAATTTTTATATTAATTGTAAATATATTTATTGATAAAATCTATATCCTAATAAACAATATATCAAATTCTATATCAATTTTAGTAAAAATATATTCTTAAAAATGAAATGATGGATTAAATATTTTATTTATTACTTGAATTACACATTATGTTACTTGGGACTTGAAACATAACCCCTTATTAAAATAACATATTCTATAATAGTAGGTTGTGTAATGTTGGTAGTTTTATGTGGTTCCTCATTTAAAATCAAATGAGTGGAAATATCCACTAACATTAATTTGTACCAAATGATATTTCATTCAAGATTAATCTGTTAAATCTCATCTTGGATTTGGACATGGGAAAATCCTAGTGATGATATCACCATCACATGTTTTGATATATGGGGTTCAAATTGAGCAACTCTATAACATTTGTCCCTCAACACTTCTATCTATTTCAATTATATATTCCAAAATTTTACATAAACTCTGATGATAATATTAAAATTATTAAGAAGAGAGTAGTTCTTAAAGGACATATTTTCCAAAAACCAAATTTTCTGAAAGTCATATAATGGTCGAATAAAGATGGTCAAATATACCTTTATATTTTATTCATTAAAATGATATGGTTTATTGTCAAATAATATTATAATTCATAAATATTTATGAAACAGTTATGAATAAAAAACTATTGGTCATAGAATTCCCCCCCCCCCATGAAATTTCATCCTCAAAAATTCAAATCATTATCTCAGTTGGGAAAATCTATGGGTATTTTGGTTCCATTGTTTCCCCATGATCCCTATTTTTATCTCCATAATTTTTGTTCCTCCATGTCACATTGATTTAGTGGGTAGTCTTGTTGCATTGAACCATGGTTATATAGTCCAAGATCTGCAAAAACTTCTCATCGTATTAGTGGTCATATTCCAGATGTACCACATCAGGATTCAGTAATTGCACAGGTTAAGTATGAACATCCTCCAGATGTAAATCTATAATACTTGAGGAATAAGAGTTGGATTTAGGGGAGGTGTTACCTGATAGTCAACTTCTATTATATGATAATCAATTTCATAGTAGCCGACGTACTAGGGGATATGAATCCCTTTATTCCCTAACCTCATGAATCAATTCAATGTTTATATTAAAAGGAATAGATTCTCACCAACACTATACTGAAATTCCCTTTGATGATTGTTAACATAGATCTTCTCCTGAATCAAATCTACCTTTATTTGTTGTCGGACATCATGAACCATTTTTGTGATAACATTCACTATATCATGCCGATGAAACTTTCTCTCCCTAACATTTTCACAATGAGTGGGAGATATAATTTTCTCACCATATATATCATTATATTGTACCTTTCTATTTCTTAAATAGAATCTATTATTAATGAGATTTAAAATAATTGGATATGTTGATCTAATCCACCTATAATTCCCATTTTTCATGTTATAAGAATTTTTTTGAGTGTTGTAAATGACCATTTAGATTGGCGATCAGCTTGGGTATGATAGAAATTACTGAAATCTAATTCAGTACTCAGAAAATGATGAAGACATATCTTGAATTTTTATGTGAACATTGGATCATGATCATGAACAATAAATAGTGGTACCCCATGTGGCCAAATCACATACATCACATATATATTGGCTAGTTAGTCAAGAGATAATGTATCCTGAATAATTATGAAATTGGATGTCTCGGTTAATTAATCCACTCTAATCCAAAGAAAATTTCATGTCGTTGGATACATTATATAGAACATTGACCATTCCCAAGTTGATATTGTATCATTTCCATGTTGGCCAGGGTAGTGGTTATAATAGATATTAAGGAATTTGTCTCTATTCCATCATATTATGAAATAATGGGAACCTTATAGAGTAGTCAGGAATCTCCCATTTCATGTTATCCCACATGTAATGATTGTGGTGGTCCCTATATGTTATTATTCTTATATAATGTATATATAATATTAAACGATGAGATTCATCCATAAACTCCCTCTTTATTTTTGGAATATGTGTAACACATATACTTGTATGAAATTACAGTATGCTATCCTGATCAATATTAAATACATTAAAATTCCTATTCTATACGTCCACTATCTTCATATAAAATAAAGGATAATTAATTCAATATTTATTGATCTTCTCAAACAATGATGGTTGAAAAATAATTTTGGATATGTTTTAGGATGTCCCTCCATTAGGATACCCATGTCCAATTTTACATGGACATTGATCAAATGATCTCCTTGATTCTACATTTTTCAAATAAAACACTCTCTTTCCTAAATAATGCATCAGTGAGTTTTTTTCTCTTCCAGGATGATAATGAGATGAACTATCAAAGACATTAAAATTTTCTATGAATACCCTATGAATCATGTTAAATTAGTTTTGTTTTAAAAATATACTTCAAACATTGTAGGCTTGTGTGTATATCCAATTTCTCTTCATAATTTTAGTGCCTCCATATCTTTAAAGAAAAAAATACAACAAGATCAATGACATATGTAGGCTAATTATTCTCATGAGGTTTAAACTATTGAAATACATATGAAATAAACTTTTAATTTATTCTAAGTATGCACCCAATCCCTTTCAGAGACGTATCACTAAAATGATGATTATTTATCGTCTATATGGTAAGGTTAACACTTGTTTAGTGACAAATTAATTATTCAACACTTATTAAAATTAATCACTTTCTTTTTTCAGATGAATATACACCATATTAATGTTAACATTATTAGTGTATTATATTTTTGTGATCTTTATTCAAAATCCTTATATAATATACTATTAAACCAAAAAACCTGTGTATCATAGTTTCTATTATAGGATAAGGCCACTCCTCTATAAAAATTTTCATTATAGGGTCAAGTGATACTCATTCATTAGTGATAATGTTCCCCAAGAAAGAAATTTTTGAAACTAAACTTCACATTTTATAAACATTAAAAATATCATCCTCTTCCTCAGTATTTGTAACATGATCCTCACATGATCCCCATACTCCTAAATAATTTTATAATATATTAGAATATTTCCAATAGAAACTACCATAAGTTATCTTTAATCAATGAATATCCACATTTATCCATCCATATACTTTACAATAGAAGACGTTACCCTAAGGAGACACATGTGGTTAGATGGACCCCATCTCTTAATTATCATGAATTTATTTCTTTAATTTCTATCTCTCTACATTATCCATTATAAATTATGACATAGATATCATCTTGGATCCAGTAATTTGATTAATGTGGAACAATAACTCTCTTTTTGGTAGAGTTCAAGGTAACTCCTCGAGAAATAAAGAATTATATTCCTAAATGATTTTTATATTTGTTATACATATACATTCATATAATTCTTCTTATTCTACAACAATTATAATCATTAATAAAGATATGGGAGGTTCATCAAAAAAATGTTTTGGTCTAGTACTATCTACATTAAAAACAACTATGGGGTTTCCATTCAACATTACATCGATTCCATTGCATAATTTAGATTATCTCAACAATATATATTGAGTTATATTCTACCCCTAGTAGAAGGTTGAATTATAGCATGGGATTTCATACTAAATTTTTGAGGAAATTGTTATCTAGATATCCCATAATGATGTTTCAATACACTTTTGATGAATTAATAATCCCTCCTTGATTATTTAATGGTAAAACTACTTCTATATATTCATGGATTAATTTTATATTAGTTTAAAATTTACTGTAAATAAAAGAATGTGTTGAACCAGAATAAAAAATATTACTTTCACTCATTCATAAAACAACGAGTGTACCCCCACATCATATTATTTTGACCTTCAACATTATTTATTGTGATTGAATGTTATTGACTATTCTAACTTTTACAATGTTAGGGTTGATATTTATTACCTCCATTATCATTGGATTTATATTCTGATTGAAAGAAATCCCAATCTATCCACACATTAATAATTGGTATTCTGTCTATGAATTAACTATCATCTCATTGTGGTTAGGGTTTAAATGTTGAGAATTCACCTCACAATGAAAACTCCGATAAATTTGGAAATCCCATACACACTTGTAATATTTCCTTCCCTAGGGAATGTAGTTCCATAATTCTTCTTCCCACTTTTAGTTTATGTGGGAAGTTTCAATTTCATTACCATTCTCCCATGATTAATGCTAAATCCCACTTTTTGCTTCAAATATCATGTCCATTCAATTTTCCAATTGGATCATTGTGTCTCTCAAAACACCAATTAAAAATTCATAGCACTTCACCATATCTTCTCAGAGCCTTCATAGTCTCAACTGGAATGATTTTTCAGTTGATGGGGAAATAGTACACTAAAAAATAATTGAACTATTCCATTATTTTTTCTTAAAACGATAGAGTCGTATTGAGTGATACACGTAAATTCTATCTCATATATTCTTAAAGAATCATTTTCCATCTTCTTTATCTTTACGAATTCATTATCCATATTCATTATCAAAAAATAGGTGAATTTGTTTTCAAAATGGCTCCCCTAAACTCTTATCAATCATTATAATTAATATAATTTATTTCCATTAGGGTTTTAACCAGTTTCAACTCATGGTCATCCTCTTCCTACGAGCGGTACATAGTCAAGGTGACGTTCTCAAGATCCAATGAAAAAAAGTACAAAAATTATTTTTTTATAATGAGCTTGTAATTTATTCATAATTCAATGGGTTACTTGAACCACTAAAATAATCTATTCATTTATACATAAAAGAATCAATTGAATATTTTTCTCTTTTAGGTGAATTTGGTGTCTCGTCTTTATTCAAGTAATTTACCATTACTTGAGTATAATTATTAATTTTTCTCATGAAATTTTCCATTATGGTTTCCATTTGGGTTTTGTTGGTACATGGTCTATTTCACTCAATATTTATAAGGTTACACTTATTTTATGCTATTTTCAAAAAGAAGAAATCATTGTATGGAATATGTTTCTTTTATGAATTTTTTAATTTTGAAATTATTTTATGTCATCAAACATCCTTCTAAAATATCTTACTCATTAACAACAAATAAATTTTCAAGTAATTCTTAATTATTGTTGATTAAATGATTTTGAATAACCAAAAAAATCCCCTAACAGTGACAAAAAATGAGTGTAGAAAGGCCCTTTATTATGAATTAGTTCCCATTCAAGTCAATCAGAAAATAAATGTTTTTGGTTTTCCCCCATTCTATATATGTTTTTGGAGCCACATCCACTTTTTCATATCTAGAAATGGAATTATTTTCTCAAAATCCACATACTAATACTTTACCAAAATACCAGGATGTTTTTAGGTATTTAAACATTTTTCTAAGGTTCTTACTAATGTTTTAAAATAATAAATTATAAAAATAGCTAAACAATCAATTTATACAAAAAATGGCATCAAATATTTTTATTACAAAAATTTATTATTACAATATCAAAAAAATATGATTTTTAAGTGCAATTTTATAAAATAAGTTAAAATATACATGAAAACAGAGTACATTCTTATAAAAAATTGATTGGATTCATAGTTGGATTATCCTAAATACTTTTATGTCTTCTTATAACATGGGATCATACATCATATGATATGGTGAGAATAAATGCAAGTATGGGAAATCATGGAAACCCATTTACAAGTGATCAAGATGAATATCAACAAAAACTGGAGGAATATAATTTTTTCATGAAAGATAGAACATATGAAATAAAATAATAAAATTAAAATGAATAATAACATGTAAAAGTGTCTAAAATATTTAATTTACACATTAATAATCATATCACAATGTTTAATCACCAAGGTGTAATAAAAATTACAACAGTTGTTCACCAATGTATCATATAACATGTCATATTTTGAGTTTAAAGTATCTACCCAATGCGTTGGAGTGAAATTATAGTGCACCATTCATATGTATTAATTTAATTTTTAATCACTATGCTAAAATTAAATAATTCTATTAATAATATTTGGATAATGAATAAAAATATGATTCCAATGAAAATTATGGCGATTAAAAAGTTCTTTAATAACATGATCATTATGTCATTTATAAACCACCAAATGAGAATTTAGATTTTATATATGTCAGAACAATAATAATATAAATCATTTTTTCATATTTCTAAATAAAATATAAATTAATTTTGTTTGGTTATTCACAAAGTGAATATAAAAAGTCTATTTATTGATGAGAATATAGAAACTTTGAGATGGAAAATTTGTAGAATAAGGGGTATAAAAAGTGGCTATATAATGGTGTAAATTGGGAGAGGAAATTGGTTTTATATTGATTAAAAATAGTTTTTTTGTAACATAATCTATATAAATGTAATAATTGAGAGTGAAAATAACATACATAAGTCATATTTCTTGAATTGATGAGAAACAAATAATATATCCCATACCTTGAAGTGTAACACCTAGTACATGTGGATTAGGAACTCTGGGGATTGGAGAAACCATGACTGGTAAAAAATATGATATTAGTTGAATATAGAATTGGAGTGAATGTAAATGAAGAAATGAGTGGGTATTTTTCATAAAGAATAGGATTTTTTATTAATTTCAAATTTTAGTCCTTGAAAAACTTTATAGCGGGAAATGATATACCATGGGATTTACTATGTTATTATAGAATTTTAATAGACACATGTTAATCCTTTTTTGTTATTTTAATCCACATGAGACAAGTATCATTTTATATTACATATTTGTTATATTAAATTTAAAGTGTTCGCAAAATATCATTTGATAGTTAATGTTTCTAGTTCAAAACATGGAAATAAAATTATATAATTGGGAACAAATTAAAATAAAATAAAATATTTAATATGAATAAAATAAAATATTTTACTTTTTTTATAGTTGTTAATTTGTTATTACATCATTATGACGAAATTTCAATGTCCTTGACATACAAAACAATTCAATATTTATTTTTGTTATTAACTAAAAAATATGGTATTATATAAATCTCACATTAATTCACAAAAACATAATTTGGAAATGATTATTTAAGAGATGATATTAATTTTATCATAAAAATTCTCTAAATATAATAATATAAACTTGTAAATATAATAACCCTTATTTATTAAAAATAACAGTGGCTTGAAAATGCATAGAAATATTTCTGACACTTGATAAATAAATAAATTTATTTTATCAGTTATTATATAAATATATTTTTACAATAATACTATGTAATTAAAATAATAATTATTCATAATATTATATTTTAATATAATAATAAAATCTTTTCTGAAATTTTTTATCTCTATCTGCAAAATCAATTTATCAAATTACATCTTAAAGTTTTATGGAAAAATATTCTGAAAATTGAAATGATTGAATGAAAATTTTATTTAAACAATGGAATTAAACATTATTTAAAAAGGGCCTAAAAATATATCCACTTATTATATCCTCATAAACTCTATGAATAATGTGTGAAATGTTGGTAGTTTTCTGCATTGCCTCAGCTAACATCAACTGAGTTGTAATCCCTACTAACTTAATCTTCTCCCAACATAGATTTTGCTCAGGATTTACTTATATAAGTATGGTTTGGGCATGGTCAGGGGTAAACTCCAGTGATGATACCTCCCTATCATGTTCTGACAGATGGTATTCAAATGTAATGACTCTACTGTATGAGGCCATTTTAACTTCTTATGTATCAATTTTCCATTGTCAAAATTTTACATATAAAATCTAATGATAAAATTAAAATTATTATCAAGAGAATAGTCCCCAATTATCATATTATCAATTAATAATATATAAAAATTGCTATAAATATTAAATTATATTATAATGGTCAAATATAGATAGAAAAATTTTGATTTATATTTTATTAATTTAAAAATGATATGGTTTTGCAGTGAAATAATAAAATAAAACACCCATTTTCAAGACACAATTGTCATTCTAAATGTATGGGTCACTACATTATATATTAAAATGTATACAAAAGAGATTTAAAATTCATATATTTGATGTAATTTAAAATTAAAAATAATTTTGGATAGAAAACATCTAATGAATTGAACACATATATTTCTACAATTACCATAGTTATTCTTTTTTATGGTGAAATTAATTGGAAACATTATATTGTTATATTCATAATTTTATAATCAACATTGGTGTATTTTTGATTTTATAAAAGTCAATTTTGTTTGTCAACATACATTACTGTATGGGATGATGAGTCCCAATGACTAAATACGGGCACATGTTGTATTAAAATAATAGATTATCATGAATCAGTTTTATTTAATTCAATCAGGAAATAATGAAATAGTATGAAATTTATAAAAATTTATTAAATAATTACAACAAGTTTTTCATATTATAATATTATTTTAAAATATGAAGGGAGAATATACACATATTTAGGGATCACATCATAGTCCATATCCATTGTTGAATTATTAAATTCTAAAGGCTTTTGAAGTAAATTCATATATAAGGATTTTAAAATGATTATTTAAATTTTGTTTTCAATGAGGTTTTTATATGGGTGTTGAATGGAAAACATCCATGAGCTATACATTAAAATATAACGAGATATTTTAATCATTAATTATTTAAAAATAGATTATATTTCTCTCATTAATTCTACAGAATAACCCATCACTTAAAAATGTATGTATGATATTCTAGAATAAATAAACTATATATATATATGATTATATATTTATTTAATTTCTTAATTAATATCATTACACATTATAGTAGGTTAAAAATTATAAAATTTTAATGGATTTTTTTTATAAAGATCATTTATCACCCTATTAGGACTGGGGATTTTCCAACATGTGTTGTTCACATAACAAAAAAGACTAATGTCTTATATATTCATCATTAATCCTGGATATTCTTACCAAAGGTCTGGAAATTGTTGGGTAACTTGGTCAATTATACATAAGAACTCAAATTGGTCAATAGGATGCGAGGTCTAACTGATCACGCAATTTTGGTGGCATTATCCCGTTTCTGAGACTCTATTATAAATTAATGATAATTTAATGAATCCTTTCGTCATTAAAAAAGAATAAAATGGGAACCCCATGAATTAATCATCATTTATTTATCCTGAATATATTTTTAATCACCAATATATATATATATATATATTATTTTCTCCAACAATTGATGTATCTACCTCTATCTAAAGATATCCATAAATAATACTGTGTGATATCTGAACGAATGATCATTATGCCATTTATTATTACATGTATTTGATCAATCCATTTTGTGGTGTTATCTAGAAAATATTAAAATACAAGTAGACGTTAGTTTTTTTGATTTTTGGATCCAACACATAAGATGGGATTCTAACCTATCCATTTAAAAAGTATTTGAACCCATTTTTTGTGCTGGTTAAAAAATCAGTCATACATTTTTAAGATCATTTGATTAGGACCAAATAACCTTTTTTTACCATCATGTGGTAGGTATTCCTTTCTAGAAGATTCATAGTCAATATTTTCGTGGAACTTATTCCAAAGCATCCTAGAGTTATTAGGGAAGTGTTGTATCACATGTAGGGATATTAGCTCATCCAAAATATGGACTAATAAATATGGTGATATATATGGTATTAGAAAGAATATGTCCCTATGAGTTTGATATTACCCTACTGGGAATATGGCCTAAAGAAAATTATGAAGATTTTGAGGTGTTGGATTTGGACCTATGGAGGTCTTCTTACAAAGCACATTTTCATAGTGATAAAGTCACCCAATGTTTTCATTGTTCGGTATTACACCTATTATGATTCCCATTTCATAGAATCAATAAGAATATGGATCTTTGATGGTTAGTTTCATTATGAATAAGACCCTAAAG
Source organism: Viscum album (assembly GCA_963277665.1). NCBI lineage: Eukaryota > Viridiplantae > Streptophyta > Magnoliopsida > Santalales > Viscaceae > Viscum > Viscum album. Next base: position 2,128,756,849 of record OY728140.1, read on the forward strand.
AGGATACAAACATAATTTTAGGGCTTATATCATTCTTGAGGACAGTAGTTATGGAACCATGAAGAATTTATTATCTCATGGTAATTTGGATGATTAGTTTGATCTTACACCTTGGAGTATGCCCATTTGAATGGATTGTACAGATTTTATGATCACCAATGGACTATAATACAATATGATTCATGGTGGGTGTGAGAAACGAGGGGAATTTATAGATCCAAAAACCAAAAAACATTTTTTTATTCTCTATTGGAAGAGGAATCGACTCAAAGGAAGATGGAATCTATGAGGGATTTTATAACCATCTCCTCTAATGTTTTTGTACCGTATGCCTCTCTTATATTATTTTGGTTTCCGGGGACCAAATAGAGAATGAAAATCAATGGGGTTCCCCTATATTCTCTTTGTGTTAGCTCAGATTGAGGAAGTGGATGAGTATTATATCCTTTAGTAAGAACGGATAGGGGCATTCCCCATTACAAATTCCATTATCCTTATATTAGATAGGATTAGAGAAGGATCCAACACTATCCCTTATTAAAAGAAAATGGTAAGTGGTTCCCATAAATTCTTGAAATAAGGAGGTCTATGTGATAACCACCAAGGTTCAGACCATCCTGACAATGAGAATAGATAATTTAGTAAATTAAAATATCCAACTTGTTATGGGGGTTATTGATATTTACTCATTTATTATTGGTTTATTCAAGTGAAATGACATGCTGATGTGAAATGTGATTAGAACATATAAATGTGGATTTTTTGGGAGAGGCCTTGGGATGATCCCTTATTAGGGGAATATAATGGGTATAGAGAATCATATAAAAAAATAAAATTGATTAAGGACATTAGTAATGTTCATGTTGGGGACATAGTGGGACAAAACACTACATCAGAGGAATATAATAAGAGTGGGAAATCATATCACCCAATGAATCCCCATTTTGTATTGTGTGTTTTTATATGGAATGAGGTTTCGTCCTTGTATTATATTTCTATGTAGTTTTGGGTTCCATTCATATATCACTTTGTTATGGGGTTTTATGTTTCTACTTCATAGATTCTTTATATGTGGGCATCAGCTTATCCGGTATAGCATTTTTTGATGTGGGTTAAAGATCATACAACATAGAATCTTTTTATGCATTTAATAGATCTAGTTATTTTTTTACTATTTTGGGAGATAAACAGAAAAGTTTCCATCAAAATATTATTCCTGTAATGAATCCAACAAAGGGTTTTGGTCGTCCAGATGTTCAGGTGAATCCCCTTTCTATCATAATATTATACAGTGTGTTTATGTACTCAAAATATAGGGATATTACAATCCATTAAAACTTCATCAATTTGATGAAATTTTTCATTAGATGACCATGAGTATTTAATGGATTAATGGTGGTAACATTCTAGTGGGATGGATGGTAATCTATGTTCATCTATAGGGATCTTATATGTCGGATCCCGATTAGGATGTCATATCCCAAAAAAGATTTTGTTTTCATGGGGTGGGAAATATCATCCACCAATGTAAATGACTTTTCATTTGTGTATTATAGAAATAATAGTCCCCTAATAAAAAAACGTTTTTATTTTTGGGGGTGGAAATCTCTACACACACCGAAAAATGACCTTTTCTTTATAGGATTCCATGAAGTGCTACAATCCACATAATGAGTTTTTTATGCGGAAACATCCCTCTTTCGTGGCTTTCATACATTGAAATTTTACTAAAAAATTATAATTTGATGTATATTTTCCATTACCAAATTCAATAAATATATTTTTCTTTTTTTATAATGTATTCTAAAAGATATTCATCATAAAAAAAGTATATCGATCGATATGAAAAAAAATTTCCGATGAAATAATTTTTTCTTTTTTTAAATTGGTTTTGGATCGAATGTCGACCCATATAAAAGAAAACTCTAATAAATAGTTGATACTTTTAGTAAAATATTTATTGACACTCTCTATGAACTGAATCATTATGGATTCATATTGCTTGATGTTTCATTTGTAGCATTTATCAATTGTGGAATAATTTCCTAAGAATCCAGAAGTGTTACACTTGAATAATACATCCTCTCACCATCATAATGCATTTTGACATAGTTATTAACTAGTATGGAAACAATATTCCATGTTTTCGGAATCTTATTATTGTTCATAGAACAAACAAGCACTTTATAGACCAAATTTTTCAGAAACTGCATAACATGATATGCTATTTATCCTTACATTACCAATATTCAATGGATACTACACATTTTTAATAATATTTACATATATTTCAAGATAATAATGTTATGAAAAATATTATTTCCACTTCCATAATCCAAATTATAAGAAGATAATTCAATTTAAATTATATCTAATATAATCTCTGATGCCATACCATGCCTCAAGTGGTTGTTCTCATAAGACCATTTTTATCAGTGGATATAAATTACCATATTTCTAAAAGATTACTACAAAACAATATCATATATAATGATGATTACCTCATCCCATCAGTTGATTATAATTCCTCAAAAACATGGATTTAGGTTTCCTTAGATCGTTTTCAAAATAACATTTTCTCCAAGAGACACATCATTTCTGAGCTGATACTATGAGATTTTTTAATTTGGATTGACTCCTTCATTATACAGAGTATGTCACGAACCAGGCCGGGTCGCCATCCGACCCGGTGCCCGACCCGGTCCGCGGCAAGGCCCGAAGGGCGTTCCCGATCCCCACGGGCTGGCACAAGTGCCCGGGTATTAAGAATAACCTGTGGGAACGGTTTAACCGAAACGGTATGCACAAACACTAGCAAGATAATAAAATGAAACTGGGAAAAAATGACAATCAACGAGACCATAGAACTGAAATCAAATTTAAAGGTTTACAATAAGAGCCAACATCCAAAAATAAATGACAACGAAAGAGACCAGAACTCTAACTCAAACCTCCAAGCGACAAGAGTGGTGTAGCATCCGCACACCACAACACCAACCTGCACGAGAAGACCATCAACGACCAGAACCACCATCGATGAGCACGACGCATAACCTGGAATACACAAGAAACAAGGATCTACATACACCCAAGGGTGTATGTAGGGTGTGAGCTAAAAGCCCAGTAGGATGCCACCGAGAAAAAGATCCATGCCAAAACATCAAAAGACAATTTAAAGTGCTTATTCAAAATTATACTTTCAAAATGCTTTTAAAGAAAACATTTACAAACCAAATGCTAACGGAAAACACTAAAAAGGGACTCATTTCACAAACATGATTTTAAAGAGGAAGAGGAATGTTCATTATGGGCACACACACACACTCTCACACACGCACACACACACACACTCACACACACACGCACACACACACACACACACGCTAACACCCAAGTGGTCCCCCATATGCCGACGGAAGGCACCACCATTGATGGTAGAGCACTATGGGTAAATCCCCTAAGGTTCATCTAGATCGTGTGGGACCCTAGAAACCTCGTGTCTCGGTGAAACGTGGCTTAGAAGGCCACGACCCTCAGAACACATGGCTTAGAAGGCCACGACCCTCAGATATTATATGTTTAGTTAGTGTTTCAATCGTCAAACCTGCCAGTGAAACCGGGACGATACCCATCCGGTTCACTAGCACACTAGTTCTAGTCTGCCCACCTAGATACCCAGGGTTTCCCTTGTGCTCAAACAAGTTTCACATTCACATAATGTATATCGCTTCCACATATCTCAAACCAAACAAAACATTACACATACACGTCACCATTTTCATACCCAAACACCATAAAAAAAACACACGCACACCAAAACCATTTTATCACATAGTCCAGATCACTTGCGTGACTTGATAAACTATTTAAACAATTAGAAGAACATTTCAAAATAGCACAATAAGAGTTTTCACATGAGGCATGTCCAATCTCACATGTAAGAATACCTTTAAAACTTAACGCACACCTAATACTGCCAAACACAACCCTCACTCTCCACATATAATTTAATAAGTGCAATTAACAATTTTATAAAACACTTAAAATTAGAAAGAAAAGGTTTTCACCAGAACGACGAACTCAATTTCATATACGAACGTCACTTTAAAACCAAAAGTGTAGCTTATGCAAACTAAAAAAAATATTTTCCCATTGTTCAAACAATTTTCAATTTAACTCCAAAAGTACGCAACACGGCAAACACCCCCAAATTGACTCATTTTGATTGAAGATCTACATTTAATTACACACACCCCTCAAAGAACTTGAAAACACATTTCGCACCTACCATGCAACCTTGAAAACCTTACCAACCATATTCTTCATCTTAAACGACACTTAATTAAACAATTTCTTAATTTGTAAAACATCACATATGCATACCACAAGACCTCACTTTAAAACACACAAATTTTTAGATGCCAAAACCATTTGAAAATCAGTTGCACATCCCAACCCTTCTAAAACATCATTCTCACCCCTAAAACACACTCAAGGTTCTTAATAAAAATTAACACATCAGAATTGTTTATCTTCTTTAAAAGGAAAACTCAATTTAATCACCCTTGCACCTCTAGCGTTCTTGAAAACACAATTTTCACACCTTAACCAATTAACCAAAATACATATAAAGATTTCAAAAACTCGACGCACATGAAATACATTGGAATTTACTTAAAAACAATTCAATTCATCAAATCTGAAAATCGAAGCATGCCTAAAATAAATTTCACATCACACAAATTATCATTAGAAAACATTGCAATTTAATTAAGGAGCAATTTAAATCATCTAATGATGGTATAGCACGGAACCACCTACCTCGACGTAGAAACCCGAGAATTGATGTGAAACCCACAAATTCTAGCGCGAAACATCAATCGCGCTCCGTTTGCACCACAAGGAACCTCGCGCAAACTCAATTTCATGAATTCGAATTAAACACATCAAGTTAAGATCACAAAACCGGACCTCATATCTGCTGGAAAAGAAAACTAAAACAGAAAACTTGCAGAAAGAAAGAAATAATAATAATAATAATAATAAATGAAAAATTATGATAATAATAAAACTAAAGGGAGGATATGGTTCGGATAAGGGGAGCAGCGTGCCGGGGAGGGTTCGTGCACAGGGAACAGAGGCGCGCCGGCCTTGGATCTCGCTGGATGGGAAAAGAAAAAAAAAATGAGGAGTAGCTGGCCGGGAGGAGCAGGATCGGGTTGGGGTCGCCGGACAAGATAAAAGGGAGACGGAGCGGCGGCCGAGAGATAGAGCGGTGGCTGGGAGGTGGGTCGCCGGACATTGCGGTGCCGGGATGGAGAGGGAGCAGGAGCGGCGGAGGCCGGCTGGCCAAGGAGGCGGCAGCGATGGGGAAACAGGATGGGGAGCCGGCGGCGGCCGGGAGAAGGTCGAGGCGGGCGAGCAGGAGAGGGCCGTGACAGGGAGCCGATGGCGGGGCGAGCTGGCCGGCGATGGGGCGAGCGGGAGAGGGCCGTTGAGGATGACGCCGGACGGGAGCCGAAGGGGAGCAGGGGGTTCGGCGTAAGCCAAACCCTAGGAGGGGGGGGGGGAAACTTCGACGGGATGAAGAGGGAAGAAAGAAAAAAAAACGGGGAGAGGCAGAGAGATGGGTCACGACGCCAAAGGGAAAGGAAAAAAAAAGAGAAAGAAGAAAAAAATAAAATAAATAAAAATTAATCTAAATAAAAACATAAAATAGAATTCAATACAAATAAAATAAAATAAAATAAAAACTTAAAATCAAAACTCAAAACCAAAACAAGGCACCGGCAAGACGTGCGGTGAATCGGCGAGGCCGCGCGGGGACCCAAGCGAGGCCGCGCAGCTTCGACCGCGTCGCGCTGGACGCAGACAAGACCAAAACACAAGGGACTTGAAATGTTAAGTCGGGTTTCGACCCGAACTAACCAATGCAAAGAAATTTAATGAAATAAATAAATTTTGAAATAGCGGGTGTGACAATTCTCCCCACCATAAAGCTTTCCGTCCCCGGAAAGCCACACCCAGAATCAAACCCCAAGGCAGACAACCACACTCCCTTAAGGTTCAAAGGGAATCTCCACAAACATCAAGCAAAGAGGCAAAGCATCGTGCTCAAAGGAAGTGACTTAAGGACAACCCCATGAAACTCATAAAAAGACTTTCCGATATGTGTCGTCCGCTCCAAAGAGCTAGAACACCTCCAGTTGACTGACCAAGGAAGGGAACTCTCGCACCCACGGAAACCAACTTCGCAAGCCGAAACAACTCAAGCACTATTAGACCGGAACCACACCATTTAGATAGAATGAACAAATAAGGTCAACCCACATCCATAGAACATTTTTACCACTTATCACCAAACCATATTTAAAAACAGAAGCAAAAGATCAACATGGGGAGGCCCGAGGGGCTCCCCACCATTAGGAAGTCACTGACACTCGAAATGAGACTGGAAAACTGGCACGGAAAGCTTCGAGCAGACTCCCCGCCAGTAAAGAAAAGTCCAGCACTGATTCAATCTAGAGACATTCGTGTGAGACCCACTGTGGGTCTCCCCACCATTAGAACTGACAGCAGATACAAAACTTTAGAAATTTCTCGACGGGGGCTAGGCACCCCACCACAAGGGGCGGGGAGGGTCGGGCCCAACTACCGGGCGTCAAACCCACAACCCAAGACGAACCAACATCTTCACATCCCTAGATGAGTTCCATTCCAATTTGATACCAACTTACCCAACACATCCCATAGGGACAACTAAAAATGATTACCTTTGATGGAACGCAACCCTCCAGACCTTAAGATAATGAGACGACCGCGCCACCTTATAGCCACATGGAGCCTCACGCACCCAATCGGGTCGTTCGGATTGGAACCACATAAAACAACTTTAAATTGCCTTCACCTTTATTACCGACGACAGAGATAACACTGGGGTCTCATACAATCCTGGGGTTCCTGACTACGCGCCAGCTTCACTCCGAGACCTATGGTTGGAGCCCTGATGTTTGAAGCATCTTCTGCCTCGCAGCCAGGTATTGAAGACTCTTGAACGGAGCTTCTCCTTTCGGTGTAACACGCAATCATACTGCAACCGAGGCAACACCATCAGACACAACACACCATGACATCTAATTGATCATACCCAAAACATTAACCAACACAAGAGCTGCAATGGTGTATGCGTATCACCCTTTGTCACACTGGATGAGAACATGACACCATGAATCATCACCTGAACATGACCATTGTTGTTGAGAGGAACATTATACAGAGAGGGATTTCAAACTGAGTCTTAAACAAAACATGATTCCTGCGATTGACCGTAGCATCCCCATGTGACTGGGTCTTCCACACTAGTGGCCTAACGTAAACCTCTTTCTTAAACAAGACAAACCAAAGATCAGAGGTCATTTAGAATGATAGGCTACACCGACGACTTAGGGTTGCTTCCAAACCACTGTTGATTATCAAAGAGGTCTCACGCTGCAAGACGTCACCGAACATGACCCCTGCGGCTAATGTAAACACTACCAACCATTCAAAACATCGATAAGCACTGACACCTCTCAAACGCCTTCACCCTTCCCCACTGGAATTTCTTTCGCCGTTTCTAGGGGAAACCTTCAAACGTAACGACGTCAAATTTCATACTCGATAACTCAGGGAACTCAAAGAAACCAAAACTCTGTTCAACTCCCCTCGCATCTGTCATCCCAGTGCGAGAGGATCCACTTAGTTGTAAAAAGTAAAGGTGGGTTTAATTCCAGAATTCAAAAAGAGAATCCTTCGATCAACTGGAGTGTCGGCCAATGGGGAATTCCCCGTAGTCATACTTCAATCACATGCCAATGCTTTATGGGGGCATACACTAGTCAAGAAAGGAAACTATGGACCCAACCAAACTGGTCCAACAGTCAAGACATACCACAAGCAAACACCAAACGTGCAGGGGAAACCACTGCAAGTGCTCCCCGATGTACTCTTCAAAGGAATTTACTAACCACATGCTTACATACCAACTTACAAATAAGAACTCAAACTCAAGACATAAACCATTCAGAAATAATACTCAGTTCAAAACGCCACGCATCCAACATCTCAAAAACACAAGGACACGCCACACAAACACCGTTTACTAAAACACCAAACATTTTCTTTAGCAAGACATTTTAAAAATAAGCAAAGCCAGTGGGTTGCACAAACACCAATGGTGTCTCATGGGCCTCGCACATGCATGTTCTCGTGCCGCACTGGCACCCACCTCATATCCATCAGAGCACTCATCCGCTCGTGCCATTAACCATTTTTTTCCCATATACGCTCATGCATGTGGTTACCCACGAGAACACCAAGGGTCAAAACCAAACCTTTCAACTTTTAAAAACCAAAACATTCATCCCACACTTTTCAAACCTTTCGCGTCATTTTCTTTTTAAAGCCTTTCATTTGAAAACATTTTCCAAGACACAAACATATTTACCTAAAAACCCAAATCTCACGAATCCAAAACAAAGAGACGAGAAATGACGCAAGAGAAAACTTGTGTCAGAGGGTGAATGGAACGTATGGTTGGCGGCCATACGCCAGTCATGCCACTGCAACGGAGGGCATTCTAGGACAGCGTCCCCAGCTCCACATGGCTTGCCAGACCCTACGAGCTCACTGGGACCACTGACCTTACCCCTTTTTCATTTCCCATAGACAAGATTAACCGCAATGACGAAAAACATAGACAAAACTCAACACACTTTGGTAACTCGAGTCCCGCCACGAGGTGTGCTGGCCAGGCACATTGCTCGTAGCTAGAACGCTGAGTTCCGACAACCTAAATTTTTGTCCACTCTGACTCCATCTCAAAAGAAAACGACCCAAGAGAGCAAACCTTGCCCTCTGATACCATTTTGTCATGAACCAGGCCGGGTCGCCATCCGACCCGGTGCCCGACCCGGTCCGCGGCAAGGCCCGAAGGGCGTTCCCGATCTCCATGGGCTGGCACAAGTGCCCGGGTATTAAGAATAACCTGTGGGAACGGTTTACCCGAAATGGTATGCACAAACACTAGCAAGATAATAAAATGAAACTGGGAAAAAATGACAATCAACGAGACCATAGAACTGAAATCAAATTTAATGGTTTACAATAAGAGCCAACATCCAAAAATAAATGACAACGAAAGAGACCAGAACTCTAACTCAAACCTCCAAGCGACAAGAGTGGTGTAGCATCCGCACACCACAACACCAACCTGCACGAGAAGACCATCAATGACCAGAACCACCATCGATGAGCACGACGCATAACCTGGAATACACAAGAAACAAGGATCTACATACACCCAAGGGTGTATGTAGGGTGTGAGCTAAAAGCCCAGCAGTATGCCACCGAGAAAAAGTTCCATGCCAAAACATCAAAAGACAATTTAAAGTGCTTATTCAAAATTATAATTTCAAAATGATTTTAAAGAAAACATTTACAAACCAAATGCTAACGGAAAACACTAAAAAGGGACTCATTTCACAAACATGATTTTAAAGAGGAAGAGGAAGGTTCATTATGGGCACACACACACACTCTCACACACGCACACACACACACTCACACACACACACACACACACACACACGCTAACACCCAAGTGGTCCCCCATATGCCGACGGAAGGCACCACCATTGATGGTAGAGCACTGTGGGTAAATCCCCTAAGGTTCATCTAGCTCGTGTGGGACCCTAGAAACCTCGTGTCTCGGTGAAACGTGGCTTAGAAGGCCACGACTCTCAGAAAACGTGGCTTAGAAGGCCACGACCCTCAGAACACGTGTCATAGAAGGCCACGACCCTCAGATATTATATGTTTAGTTAGTGTTTCAATCGTCAAACCTGCCAGTGAAACCGGGACGATACCCATCCGGTTCACTAGCACACTAGTTCTAGTCTGCCCACCTAGATACCCAGGGTTTCCCTTGTGCTCAAACAAGTTTCACATTCACATAATGTATATCGCTTCCACATATCTCAAACCAAACAAAACATTACACATACACGTCACCATTTGCATACCCAAACACCATAAAAAAAACACACGCACACCAAAACCATTTTATCACATAGTCCAGATCACTTGCGTGACTTGATAAACTATTTAAACAATTAGAAGAACATTTCAAAATAGCACAATAAGAGTTTTCACATGAGGCATGTCCAATCTCACATGTAAGAATACCTTTAAAACTTAACGCACACCTAATACTGCCAAACACAACCCTCACGCTCCACATATAATTTAATAAGTGCAATTAACAATTTTATAAAACACTTAAAATTAGAAAGAAAAGGTTTTCACCAGAACGAAGAACTCAATTTCATATACGAACGTCACTTTAAAACCAAAAGTGTAGCTTATGCAAACTAAAAAAAAATATTTTCCCATTGTTCAAACAATTTTCAATTTAACTCCAAAAGTACGCAACATGGCAAACACCCCCAAATTGACTCATTTTGATTGAAGATCTACATTTAATTACACACACCCCTCAAAGAACTTGAAAACACATTTCGCACCTACCATGCAACCTCGAAAACCTTACCAACCATATTCTTCATCTTAAACGACACTTAATTAAACAATTTCTTAATTTGTAAAACATCACATATGCATACCACACGACCTCACTTTAAAACACACAAATTTTTAGATGCCAAAACCATTTGAAAATCAGTTGCACGTCCCAACCCTTCTAAAACATCATTCGCACCCCTAAAACACACTCAAGGTTCTTAATAAAAATTAACACATCAGAATTGTTTATCTTCTTTAAAAGGAAAACTCAATTTAATGACCCTTGCACCTCTAGCGTTCTTGAAAACACAATTTTCACACCTTAACCAATTAACCAAAATACATATAAAGATTTCAAAAACTCGACGCACATGAAATACATTGGAATTTACTTAAAAACAATTCAATTCATCAAATCTGAAAATCAAAGCATGCCTAAAATAAATTTCACATCACACAAATTATCATTAGAAAACATTGCAATTTAATTAAGGAGCAATTTAAATCATCTAATGATGGTATAGCACGGAACCACCTACCTCGACGTAGAAACCCGAGAATTGATGTGAAACCCACAAATTCTAGCGCGAAACATCAATCGCGCTCCGTTTGCACCACAAGGAACCTCGCGCAAACTCAATTTCATGAATTCGAATTAAACACATCAAGTTAAGACCACAAAACCAGACCTCATATCTGCTGGAAAAGAAAACTAAAACAGAAAACTTGCAGAAAGAAAGAAATAATAATAATAATAATAATAAATGAAAAATTATGATAATAATAAAACTAAATGGAGGATATGGTTCGGCTAAGGGGAGCAGCGTGCCGGGGAGGGTTCGTGCACCGGGAACAGAGGCGCGCCGGCCTTGGATCTTGCTGGATGGGAAAAGAAAAAAAAAATTGAGGAGTAGCTGGCCGGGAGGAGCAGGATCGGGTTGGGGTCGCCGGAAAAGATAAAAGGGAGACGGAGCGGTGGCCGAGAGATAGAGCGGTGGCTGGGAGGTGGGTCGCCGGACATTGCAGTGCCGGGATGGAGAGGGAGCAGGAGCGGCGGAGGCTGGCTGGCCAAGGAGGCGGCAGCGATGGGGAAACGGGATGGGGAGCCGGCGGCGGCCGGGAGAAGGTCGAGGCGGGCGAGCAGGAGAGGGCCGTGACAGGGAGCCGATGGCGGGGCGAGCCGTCCGGCGATGGGGCGAGAGGGAGAGGGCCGTTGAGGATGACGCCGGACGGGATCCGAAGGGGGGCAGGGGGTTCGGCGCAAGCCAAACCCTAGGAGGGGGGGGGGAAACTTCGACGGGATGAAGAGGGAAGAAAGAAAAAAAAACGGGGAGAGGCAGAGAGATGGGTCACGACGCCAAAGGGAAAGGAAAAAAAAAGAGAAAGAAGAAAAAAATAAATAAATAAATAAAAATGAAACTAAATAAAAACATAAAATAGAATTCAATACAAATAAAATAAAATTAAATAAAAACTTAAAATCAAAACTCAAAACCAAAACAAGGCACCGACAAGACGTGCGGTGAATCGGCGAGGCCGCGCGGGGACCCAAGCGAGGCCGCGCAGCTTCGACCGCGTCGCGCTGGACGCAGACAAGACCAAAACACAAGGGACTTGAAATGTTAAGTCGGGTTTCGACCCGAACTAACCAATGAAAAGAAATTTAATGAAATAAATAAATTTTGAAATAGCGGGTGTGACAGAGTAACAAAAATATCATAAAATTTCCTTGTAATATTACATTAAAGACTAAAAATACATTATAAACCTCTATATTGGTGATCTAAAGAGTGGATGGATTTCCAATATAGACTTGTGATAGGGAGAGAGTTTCTCAAGTGAATGTGTTTGGGCATTCGGTGTGTACCAAAATTACATGGAATTTCTCGAGTAGTTCGTGGATGTTTGATTATACCATGAAGTATCTATTTATATGTGCATGTAATATTCTAAAAAAATTATTATTCATTAATTGATTATATATTTTTTTATGAGAAACAACATTGTCCACTCATCTCATTGTGATATTTATTTTGACATGTGTGCAATTTACTAATTAAAGAAGAATTAATATTCATTCCACCGAGTATAATGAATTACATCCTTTATCCAACACATGGGGTGATTCTAAATATGTTAATTTATTAGAATGTCATATATTGGACATATCAGAGTAATCCATGAGTCAATCCCTTTGACACTCATTCACATAATTCATTCAGTTATTGGGAAAATATTTATTTCGATCTAATATTAAATGGAAAATTATTTTTCATACCAGGACACATGTAACTAAAATATCTCTATGTTTTACCTGGTTTTATTGAAAAATTATTAAGGGGGGCCAATATACTTCCTGGGTTACCGGATGTAGACATACATATCTCAAAAATTATGTTTGGATGGATTTATTCCATGTTCATGAGTTGATGGTGATGAATATAACTGTGTTGTATTGTAATCCTACTAAAGGAAGATATAATGGAAGATTGAAGACCCATCAACCAAGTTTTATCTGCTATTAACTAAATTTAAGTGATATTGAGCCATATATAGGAGTTTATATCCCCAAATAGTCTTTATAGACCATTTTTTTATATGTCATATTGGTTGGAATATTTCGATGAAAAAATATTAATATAAAATTAAAATCAATTTTTCATCCATTCTCCCATATCATCTCATCATCAATATAATTCATCAGAAATCTATAAGAATACAAACAATTATTGAGTTTTTAAATAATATATCACACTTTAAAATAATTAATTAGAAACTACCTTTAGTAGTGGTGTTGAATAATCGTAGTAGGAATATAATGGAGCATTCATACTTCATCCCATTATAAGATAGAAATATAGCTACTCTAGTAGATGAAATGACATATATGAACCCTATATTCTATATATATTTTCAACATAATTTGGATCCCCTAATATTATTCTTCCTTACCTCTTAATAATATTAAAAATGAATCAAACAAATTCATATTCCATCAATTGTTGTTGATAATGATGTTCAAGGAATCATTAAAATAATTTTCCATTCCTTGTTTGAAAACGTTCACTAACTTATCATGGGGTTATTCCAAAACATCGGTGGAGTATTTTCATGATAGGGTGTTATAGAATCCAGTCCAATAGGTGAATAGAATGCCATCTTTTCATCATCCATTCTTGTATACATTTCACTTACCAGTTTCTACTGAAAAAATAAATGCATCCTAAATTTCCATGGTATTATGGGGGGATTAACCCTCATGTCACATTTTATTAGAGTTTTTAAACCCGAAAATTATTATTGGAACCATTGAAAACCCTACTAACAACAGTATCTATTGAGAGGTATTGATCCTCTCACCAAACGATGACCAGTTGTAATGATAAATTAATGATATTAAATAGGTGTAATAGATAGAGTAATTTCCCATGATGGAATCACAATATCAGTTGAATATGTCAATATATATAGAGCATCTAAATTATATACATATGGTTGTTGGTAAATAATATCCATATCCAAATGTTTCCAGTATACATAAATACATATTATAATGGGAATATAGATAAATTTATACTATGATAACTGATAATTAATTGGTGAATATTATTGATAAGATGAACATACTTTGACATGTTTTCATTCATTTAGGCATAGGTGGGTTATATTAACATAACGTGTATCTACATATCCATATATTCTCACCATTCATGATTATTCTAAATCTAATTTGTATAATCTCATAATGATTAATAATTTCAATATTCATGAAGAATACTTAAGGGGTTATATTAATGTGTTGCATCAAGTAGTTGCTGAAGAATCAATATTTTATGATCAGATGGTTGAATAAAATGAATACTATGAGAATTTGTGGATAGTATATGAAGAATTAAGGTGGGTATTTCTTAAATGACTACAAGACAAGAATCCATCAAATAAAAAGGTAATGACTATAAGTCATTCATTAATAAAATTTATCAATTATATGAATAATACATTCGGAAAATAACCAATATTGAGTAGGGTTGTGAATGATTGCATCAACCATTATCTGAACTAATATATAAAAATTGATATGTCTTATTATAATCATATTATTTTTTAAAAAACTTTCTACAAATTCATTGATAGACTCAATGATGTGGATTCTCATACATTTTTCACATTCAATAGATTAATGGAAACTTGTTATCCCTCCTCTATTTATCCTTTATCATAGCCTACATAAACATTCAATCATAACCTGTAGCGTATTAAAATAGAATCTAATAGACAACAATATTTATTTCACCACAAGATAAGAATCTCAATCACAACAATTATGATAAAATTGAAATTAATTAATTAATATAACTTCTTTTGGATGAGAAATTCATAAGTGATAACATTGTATTAAAATAGGTATCTTATTTCGGGTGAAATATCATATAGTTCTCTAATTGATTACTAAGACAAGGGTCTCTAAAAGCATCATTTGTCTCTTTCTAGGATTGTGTGGTAAACCCTACAAGCATTTCACCTTTTCTAATTCCATAATAATTTTTTTCCTAATTCCACTATGGTTCAGACTTATCAGGTGTTAATTGATTTTTTCTTATGTCTCTCTTTTCAAGTTTTCAACCTAAAAAATTTTGAGACATTTTTATTTTATTTTCAATTAATTCATAAACAATTCATGGAATAGTCCTAAGGATGTGGCATTAAACATTTAGATAGGTATCCCTTTTTGGTATATCTACATGGAGAGTGCTATGTTACTTTTTATGTGATGTTTATAGTCTTTCACAATAGACATATGAAACTTGTGTTTTTGGTTGAAAAAATTGACATTGAGTTATGGAATGATTTACTGAGCATGGCAGGCTAGAAAATAATGCACCAATACTCTCCATACATATAAATTTTATTTTTTATTACTAATACTGTGATTTCAAAATTTATTTCATGATGTGGGAAAGAATGTAGGGTGTAACTAGATGAACTATTTTAATGTTATTTTCTAGTGAAATGATTTTGGGGATTATGGAGAAAAATTATATTTATCAAAGGGATTAATTTTTCTTTTGTTAATATGACATGGATTTTTGGGATATTTTTGAAAAGAAAACTGTAGAATATTATGCATAGTCAAACAATGTTTTCCTCTCAGAACTGGCTTTCTATATCTAATGTCTAGGTAGTTTTTGATAACCCTGATCTCCCATGAACATTAAGGAATGCTTATCATGGTATTGTTTCTAGTAATGACAATGGTATCTATACTGTCTATAGTAATGAATGTAGAAATTATCCTTCAATAACATTTTTTATGTAAAGAGCGGTTGATTCATATTGGAGTTAATTTCAATCGAATAAGACCTAGATGATACATATTTATTTTATATGGAGAGAATTATTGAGAAATAAGAATTATGGTGGTATATTTTTTACCATATTGTTATTATTTTTCCATTCCAAATTTATATGAGAGATAATGTTCTACCAACTAGAGGCTTGAAGGGAAAATGTTTTATAATGCAATATGGTTACTTCTGAATAATTACAATTAAATGAGATGAAAATGACATCGCGGATTACAGATATATAATATGTATTTCCTAATGAATAATTCCACTATTTTATATGATTTCATACAGTTATTTATTCAATGCTAATAGAGTGTATTATGAAAGATAAAATAATTTTTCTCCTTGGGAAACTGACCATCCATTTTTTATTACAATTAGATTAATGTTATGGATATTCAAAATTCCCAAGACAAATATGTAATTATTTTTATTGAAAATTTAATAAATAATTATAGAGATTATTAGGTCAATGTTTCCTGATAATGGGTAAGAATATTTTCTTAATGAAGGCCTTATAAATAGAATTCAATGTGGGGTCACATTTTTCATTTATGTATTGTTCCAAGAAATATGGTCCCTAAATTTATAATGATATCACCGAAGTGATAATCAATAAATATGTAGTTTCAAAAAATATTACCTATACCAAATGAATTATTATATGGATATAGTGTATTTATTTATCTTTAATGAGTGCATACCCACTATCTTGGTGGGACCCATAATGGACCTCCATACGTAGATCAAGCTCTTATACAGGAGGGTTAGGTATGTTTTTTCTATTATTGTGGCTACATTGGAATGTAGGATCCCATAATATCTACATTTTTTTAAAATATAAAATCATTTCACACATAATTGTAGTGTGAATGTTCCCTATGCAGTTCTGACACATACATGGGGATGGGGGAACATTTTTATGTTGTGGATGGATAAAAAATTGGATATTCAGACATCACTATTTAACTTGTGATAATAAGAATCAATCCAAATTTATTTAGAATAAATTATTCATAATATATTTTATAACAATCTATTTTAATTACTTTATGTATATAATTGTGGGGTTCTTTTTATGGATTTACTACCAAGACTATGGTATCCCTAATGTGGACTAGTATAACATGATTGTAACATAAATTCTTATCAATCATTCCTAACCCCATTTGATCCTTGATTTGTATGTGAAACATGGTTTTGAATAGGTTTAATGTAACAAAATGAAGTGATAAAATGGTATGATATAGAAATTCTTATTTTTTTGTGGTTGGACTAGGATACATAATATGTCCAACACTACATACACATAGGTTTGGGAATCAGATAGTATATAGTTATAGAAATATAATATTTTTTACTGTCATTAAATGAGTATTCCAACAATCAAATTTAACATCATGTGTTAATGATATATTTTACATGATATGAAAATGGATATGCGATACCATGAGTCATAGTTAAATATCTGGGTGTCATGATGTATTTTTTTGTGTCTAGAAGAATACTAAAAGTATTCCAGGATATATAATAATGAATAAAAGGGATATTTATCATGTATATAAATATCATGTTATAAGGATGAATGTCACCAAATTTGTAATAAAAAGGGATTGAATGAATCACCATAAAATATATTTTTGCAATTAATTAATATCTTTATGAGAATCATAACTTATCCATACCAGAGGCTTCCTAAAATGTATTCTGAATGAATCATTTTCTTGTTATATAGGGTATGGAAACATTTTTCATAACAAGATAAATATTTTCTTGTATATTTTATCTTCATTTTAATAGAATTGCAATAGGTATTGTAACTTTTTCCCATACAAATTAGACCTTTTTTGACACAGTGATTAATGGTAGTCTCACCAGGTCATGATATTTAACAAGCCTCTAATGTGAAGGGTGAAAATATAAACCATCATTCCAGAGGATCTCATTTATGAAGACAGGATATGGGAAAAAAATGAAATTTGGTTTTATGTAGATAGAAGAGGCCCCACTTGGGGATTAATTTTCCTTATGTTGACATGCCTTTTGTGGGATTTTTATAAAACTCCAACCACATTTTATCAATGCATAGTCAAAAATGGTGTCCTTATAACACTGAACCAATATTTATGATGTCCAATGAATTATTTCAGTGATCTAAAATGACCTAAGAAATAGTATATGTTTTGTTTATGGAATATGTATGATCACATAAGTTGAATTTAGACATCGGTTTCCCATATATTGTGGGGTTCCCTACCCAAATTTGACTCATTTATATGAAAAATAATGTTTATCAAGGATATGGTTTCTCCTTCATCATGTATTAATGATTTACAAGTTTTCATTATTTAAATTATATCAATAAACATGTACTTATAAATGACGTCCTTGTATAAAAATGAAACTGGGAATTGGGGTATCCTCCTTGGTGATGATATTGAAGCGTTAAACCACTGTCGTAAGGAATCCTGTATTTGTGATTTGGGTTAAGGATACCATTTATACACATTTTATGAGGATGTTGACATTGATTCATCTCAAACATGGTCCCATTATTAATATCAGTTATTATATGGGGTAATTTTACAATTTATCTTTTCCTAGATTTTTATATGATGGATTGAAAATGTATTTTTGTAGGTAATAAGTGATAAAATAAAAAAATGGATATATTGAATATTTTATGATAAATATTTCAATTAATACTTCATTGTGACAAGAGTCATGATGTCGATTGGTAGGGACATCATGATGTTTGGATGATAGGGTTATACCTAATATAAGGTAACCATGGGTCACTATGTATCCCATGATAATGTCAATGAAGACACACATAGTTATAAATGGTTCATTGTGTAGGTCATACACATACGCAGGTAGGAATAATTTTTTATACTATGGATGGACCCAAAGTTAATTATTTGGATATAAATATATATCATTGGATAATAGTAATCAGGCCATATACAGTTCTAGATCCTGGAATGATAGAAGATAGATTCTAGGGATGTTTCCTCTCTAGTGAGGATGTCACAATATATTTACTTTTGGAATATTGGTAACCCATTATTATTATATAGGGAAAAAATATAGTTTATCCTTGTAAGGTAAATATGAATATGCAATGTAGTTTAACATCAAACATCAAGCAAACAAATGTTACACAGTTTATCATCATTTTACATCAATGATTAACCTTGCATGATAATGTCATATAATCATGATTATGATGTTATGTAGTTTAAAATCATGACATGATTATGTTGATTTCATTGTATTCATCCACTGATGTCATGGTTAATAACTAATTCATATTTAAGTCCATTCAATGAATGTATACTAAGAATTTAAAATTCTTGAAGCTGAGACTATGCTATCAATATAGTTTAAAATCATATGGTAATGAACTGGATAATGTTATTAAAATAAATTTTTCATAAGTAACCTTACATTAGTGGTGGACATGGTAAGATGTATGTCTTTCTTGATCAAGGAAAATGCTGTATTGGTTTAGATCATTTCTATGGCATATGTTCTTGTCATGAATCATCCCCCGGGGCCCTTGCTGTGACTACCCGAATCCCACCTTCCATAGGCCAGGGGCATGCGACTTGCACAGAAAGGCATATTTTCCAAAAAAAACCCGGAAGGAATTGCCTTTATATCATATAAACACACACGACCAAGCACACCGCAAGATATGAACACATGTGTACTGAATATTAAAAAGAGTGTGTACAATAAGTAAAAGGGGCCAGAATATAAGCCTAACTATAAATTACATGAAAACTAGAATGTACAAGTAAACTGAAACAACTCCTGTGAACACTCTCTAGGGATCCTACATGAAGGGTAGGTACAACACTCGAACAGTCATCTCTATGGTACGCCTTGTCTAAGGTCCACCTATGAGCTACCTCCAGTCCTGTTACTCTCATCCTCAGTTAGTGTTGTCTGTTGTCTGCACCAAACACAACAATGTGTTGGCATAGCCCGTGAAAGGGTGAGTATAACGATACTCAATAGGGAGATTGAGACCCTTAAAGGTCTCACAATATCCATAAAGGATAAAAAACACAGAATGAAAACAACTGTCAACCAAACATAGGTATATGCATAAACATATACCTATGTTATCAAGTATACCCATCTCATTCATGTGAAAATGAAAGGCCCAACTCATTAAATCAAAGCTCAACTGTTCCAAGAAGGAAAGAATACAACGAAGTTAACACCACAAAGGTAAGTTACAGAAAGGTAAAATCACACATAAGAATAGTATAGAGGTATCACCACACAGGTACGCCACACAAAAGAATACCACAAAGGTATTAACATGAAGGTTAGTGCCACACAGGTAGGCCACATAGAAGAATACCACCATGGTATCACAATGAAGGAAAGTACCAAACATGTAAGCCACATATAAGAATACCACAAAGGTATCAACAATAAGGAAAGTCACACACAGGTATTCCACATCGAAGAATACCTCAAAGGTATCACCATGAAGGAAAATACCACATAGGTACGCCACATAGAAGAATACCACAATGGTTTCACCACAAAGGAAAGTAGCACACAGGTACGCCACACAGAAAAATACTATTAAGGTATCACCACATTGGAAATTACAACACAAGTGTGCTAAATAAGACAAATACCACAATGTTATCACCACGAAGGTAATGAATCATCTCACTATAGGTATAACTTATGTAAAAAAATATAGATGATTTTTCATAAGCTAAATCGTCTTACTCTATTAAGTAGCACTACTGCTAACCCACATGGGATCGATAGGTAATTAACCCCCACTGACCCACAGATTATATGACCCTCACAGAATCGATATGTGCTGAGCCACACTGGATTGCTGAGCCCTGACCAACAAAAGATCTGACCCACCAATGATCGGTAGATGCAGACCCACATAGGATCAATGTTCTTTAATCACGTTAAATCCAGGTATAGGGTCCCCGCACTGAGATCGCTTGATTCCGGGAAGGTCCACTCCTCAAGAAACATGTCGATACTCCAACTACCACGATGTCCCACAAAGATGTATCCCAAAGGGCTATCATGTCAAAAGGTACCCAATGTAATCAATGGTGCATTAATCAGTCACATGTTTTGTTTGTTATTAGTGTTTCTGCTCCGAGGGATCAGTTGGATTCAGGGTTTGATCCAAACCAACCATACTTCAACTCTATCCAAACCACAAGTGGAGTATTCAAAAAGGATCTTCTCGATCCATGTTTTCGGTCACCATAGACGGTTCTTCAAATAGATGCTTGTAGCTCAAGATATGACCGAAAGAGCAAAATAGGGTCGATGTTTATCTGGGTCCGATCCTACCCTTTAGGACCGACCCGTCTCGACCCGAACAATGCCGAACCTACCTACTGGGTCCGGCCTAGCATGATGTCTCTAGCGTGGCCCGACCCGCAGTTGGACGGATGCCAAGACATCGTTCGTAGCGCGGTCGCACGCCACGCCACGACCGGTGGCCGGCTCAACCGACCTCCCCTCCATCACGGTCGCAGCCTTGCAACACAGCCCCTGCATGCTGGCTAGTGTGGACGTGTGCTGCACTTTCCATCTCACGACCAGTAGTTTTTCCAGCCACTGCCATCACTCCCCCGTGGCTGACAGGTCGCTTCCTTCTCATCATCCGGCGGCGCAGACGGATGCCGCCCTTCCTTCCTTGCGGCTGTCCGCCGCCTCCTTCCACGAGTCATTACAGATTCATTCAAAGCCCGAAATATTAAAAAAATCACATATTTGTGATCCTTGGGTCAAGGAATTTGTTTTCACATATAGCGCTTTGAAAAACTCAATGTTTCCAGTGCGGATAAATATTTGGAATTGGGAACATATAATGAATGTCTCAAAACCACAAAGGTTGCAGATGGGTGGGGCCATGTTCATTCGGCCCACACCCTCCACATTATAACGGTCGTAAGAATCTTATTAGATTAGGAATCAAGAAAAATATAAATATACTTAAATCAAGATGTATTTCATGAATGGGGAAAGGAACTATCTAATAAAAATACATACTAGATACCCTACACCATCTTCCCTAAAATAAGAAGGAATCGCTAGTTAACCAATTAGTCGGTTGACCATGTTCTTCATATGAAATCAATAATGGGGAAGAGGAATCCAAAAACCCCAAATCAAAAGTAATCCCCTACATTATGTTCATTGGAGTCCGTCTGTTTTTTAGGAAGATTCTGCATTCGTTGCACCTCGCAACATGCCTCTAACAACATCACTTGTTTATCGATCTCAGGTTCAGGGTTTTGGAGATGCTCATCACATCCCACTGGTACATGCTCTGTCCTCCAAGGGTTTGGCATCATAGAGCATTGTCATCACTTCATTGTATAGTGAAGCAGTTCCAACACCTATCCCCACACACCATATAAATAGGAGAGGGGAAGGGTGTGAATCGTTCATGGGATTAATGGAGGCCCATTAATTAACAAACATCGTAATTCCCCAATGGCGTGGTTAGTTATAATTGAAAGGTCAAGCCATTTATCGGCTTGACACATCACCTGTCCCACCTTACTTCTCATCCGTTGGATGAATAGAATATAAATAAAATACTAAAGTTATTTATTTTATTCTATCAAAATGATTCCAAAACTAACATTTTCACCGGACCTACTGTGGTCAATGTGAGGGACTCCATATGATAATATCAGAATTGTGAGTTCAACGGTGCATTCAAATTTAAATTATGAGTACCAGTTCAAATGTTATATAATGCTGCTCGTACATTTACTAAATGCACATGAATAAATGTTCAGAAAAATTCTTACAGTCACCCTTGACCTGCACCGGTAAAGACTAGGCTCTTCCTAAGTGAAATACGACCCAACAATCCCAATGGTACTCATGGATTTTCAATCCTAGTTACCATTTATAAGTACTGAATATTAAAATAAAATAATTATCACTCAATTATTTTATTTACGGTAAAAAACAATCTTTTTATAGTGTCCTGCACCAACCAATGTTAGTATCTATCTAACGTGAGAATACACTCATGAGTTCAGCGGTGGTCTTGAATTTTCAATCTGAGTTCCCATTTGTGAATTATAAGCATTGGAAAAATAAAATAATTTCATTAATTGTTTTATTCAGGATTATGCCATTTTTGGTTTTTCTCAAAGGAGGCCCACGCCGACTAAACATAAGTCACACCTAGGGTAAACCCGCCATCCAGAAGGAAAATTTCCATTAGAATTCTGATCCACGTTACTATTTAGGGGTTATTTAACATTTTCAGGAAAATTGCTTGGGCGCTAATTAAAACATAACCAAACTTCGACAAATCGTTTCGGGCACTTCGGGCCGCGGAATCACACACCGTCATATTTCACGGTCTCGAAATAATTATATATAATTAAAATATAAATTATATGGAATTTCTAGGATAATAAATTATCCTCACCTTTGGTATTTATGTCCCTGAAAGCCACAACAAAGGCTAAACAACCAAAAGAGGGTACGCAGCATGAATCTGAGCCTCCCTCTCCCATGTGTTGTCCTATAGGTTCCTGTGCTACCAGCAAAAGTGAACCAGAGGTATCGACTACCCACAAATGATCTGCTTCCATTGATCCCAAATCTCTACTGGAACTTCTTTAAATGTCACCATATCATCGAATTCTAGATCGTCGTGGTTGATGATAAGGGGTGGGTCGTGCACATATCACCTTAGTTGGGATACGTGGAAGATGTTGTGAACCCTCTTCAACTGCGGTGGAAGACCCAAGAGTCATGAAACCTCACCTATCCTCCAAAGTATCTTAATAGGACCAATAAACCTCGGTGATAACTTTCCACCTCGACCAAATGATCGTATTACCTGTCAAGGAGAGACTCAAAAGAATATGATGTCCCCCTCCTGGAACTCCATGGGTTTCTGTATCTAGTCTTCATAAGACTTTTGCCTACTTTGTTGAGTCTACACTTGCTGACAAGTGAGACATCGTGATGCAAACTCTCCCATTGCTTCCTTTATCCCGAGCCATCAGTACTGACGTCAAATATAAAAATACATATTCACCACACTAGGATTTATCGTCAAAGGGGACATATGGGACTCCCTCAACACCTCATCCTATACTGCTACTAGTACCATGGTACGTCCTCTGAAAATGATGACGTGCTCCCCACCTTATGAAAATCCATCAGGCGGCTTCCCTGAGGATATCTGAACACTTCGAGCCTCGAATTCTATGTTCTGACACTGTGCCTCCCTGACTAACTGAAGAAGTGGGGGAGTTATTTTTAGAGACTGAATATAAGATTCTCTATCTTGATCCACGTTGGATATCCAAAAAGCAGCTAGCTTCTCTTTTGCCTCACTCAGTAGATGCAGGCTAGACCTCCTACTTAGTGCATCTGTTACCACATTCTCCTTAATAGGAGTATAGATTATCTCTAAGAAATAGTCCTAGAAGATGTCTAGTTACTCCATTGGGAACAGAAAACTCAAAACTACTACTGCCACGAGGTTAAAGTTAGCTGACTCAAGAGTGATCAGATGCACCCTCCTATGCATGAGTTTATCATGTGCTGCTTGGGTTTCCTTTTTTGCTGACTAAGGAAAAACTCATCCCAACATTTTAGGTAAAAAACAACCTATTTCCTAATATAGTCAATTTAGGTATGAATTGTGGATGTTCAGTCATTCCCAAACTAAAATCATAAGGCCTCAACACTACCACTGAGAGGTTCCAACCAAAACTCTCCCCTCAATGGTCAGATCACACCATCTGTGTAAGTGTGATTATGGAGTCCCCTACCAATTGTATCTTCAGACGTAAGGGTAAAGTAAACGGTTTAACAGGAAACTGTAGGTCTTGGAGAAGATTCATAGAAGGAAGGAATGATTTGTACTTATGTCTATTGATACAGCAGCTAGTGGTAGAGACAGACCACGCCTCAAATCATTCTTAGAGCCCTTGGGTCGCACTATTTGACTGCATGCAGGTACTCTCTTCCCATGTCCTCTAGCTCCCTAAGCCTGATGGGGACCACAAAATAGGGTGGTTGTAACATGTCGAAAAGTACAATACCTCATGCTACCATCCATTCTTTGCTTCCATGTTTGAAGGACTGAAGATTCATCTATCCCAATCATATCCTATTCCCGAAATATTTTACATGCCAAAGCCTCTGAGATAGGATTAATTTTCCTAGTTTCCCACTATTAACATTCATTGGATGCATCTGCTCAGCCAATGAATTTTCAACCACAAGTGTTTTCTATAGAACACTAATATAAGTAAGAATGCATAGAGGAATAATGCTAGCTCATATTTCCCTAGATACACCTCTCTCAGAGGTCTGTGCTCTGAAGCACTATCCATACTGTATTCATTGAGTACCAGGGATAGGCATTATGCCACGATGAACACTCAGCTATAGACATTTCATCTTTTTGATGTTTTAGGAGCTCTAGGGAACTTTCATCCACCTCCTCAACCAAGTCCTCAGCCTCCTATGGGTCGGGCTCGCGTTGAAACATGAGGGGTATTTGATGCTGAAACTCATGTATGGCACTAAGCCTACATGTGTCCTCTACTGGTACCACTGGCTGTAACTGCTGACCAACGAGAATTGATATAGCTGACACACTACACAAAGGTACTATCTAGGGTAATGGTCCATGCACCAAATCCTCATCACTTTACGGACTATCCTCATGGTCACTCACTAAAAAAGACTAGTACCTAATATCACCATCTACTCTACTGGTGTCTTAACTTGGCGGAAAACTCTAGAAATCACCTCCAACAAGCCCTCAGATGATTGGGAATCTGTCTCGCCTCGAAACCTCAGGGGTCTCTGCTACTGGAACTCATGCAACACGCTATGTTGGAATGCACTGTCTGCCAGTGTGGCTGGTGGTAACTGCTACCCAATGGGTGGTGGTGTTGTTGGTACACCACCCGAAGGTGCCAACATAGTAAGAGGACCCTACATCAGAGCCCCGTCACTTGGGGGCCGTCATCGTGTAATATATCAGGAATCATAGCTGTCTGTCTATGCATCAACATCCTAAAAAAATAGGTGTGACATAATCATTAACATATACCTGGTGAACTGACTCAATGAAAACAAAAGAAAACATTTCAAAACACACACATAATCAGTGTTTTCGTGCACTGAGTCAGAAATCAGATGTCAGGGTCTTGGTGTATGGATACGTTGTCTACTGCACCAACACTAGATTCCCTAAACCGATAACCACACTCACTACACATAACACTATTGTCGTTAAAAAATATCATAGTTCAATTTTCTATGGTAGAAATTAATCCTCTATTTCAAATTTGTCAAGAACTGTCCCCCGGGGCCCGTGCCGTGACTACCCCATGCCCACCTTCTCTAGGCCAGGGGCTGGCAACTAGCACCGAATGGTGTATTCCCGAAACAACTGGGAAGGCATTGCCTTTATATCCTATAAATACACACGACCAAGCACACAACAATAAATAAACACAAGTAAACTGAATAGTAAAATGTGTGTGTACAATAAGTACAAGGGGCCATAATAGAAGCCCAACTGGAATGTACAAGAAAACTGTAATGTACAAGTAAACTGAAACAGCTCATGTGAACACCCTCCAAGGATCATACCTGAAGGGTAGGTACAGATCTCAAATGGTTGTCTCTGCAGTATTCCTTGTCTAAGGTCCACCACTGAGCTAACTCTAGTCCTGGTACTATTGTCCTAAGTCACCGATGTATGTCATCCACACCAAACACAATAAGGTGTGGGCGTAGCCCATGTAGGGGTGGGTATAACGATACTCAATAGAGACCCTGAGACCCTCAAAATCCTAAAAAATTCCACAAAGGATAAACCACAGAGCATGAAAACAATTTCCAACCCTACTTAGGTATATGACCATACATATACTTATGTTATCAAGTATACCCATCTCATTAATGAGGAAACAGAATGCCCAACTCATTAGATCAATGCCCAACTATTCAACGAAGGAAAGAATACAACGAAGGTAATACCATAATGGTAAGTACCAAAATGGTAATTCCACACAAAAGAATAACATAGAGGTATCACCACAATGTAATGTACCATAGTGGTACGCCACACAGAAGAATAACATAAAGGTATTTCCACGAAGGTAAGTTCCACACATTTATGCCACACAGAACTGTCAACCCTACATAGGTATATGCCCATACATATACCTATATTATCAAGTATACCCATCTCATTAATGAGGAAACACAATTCCTAACTCATTAGCTCAATGCCCAACTATTCAACGAAGGAAAGAATACAACGAAGGTAATACCACAATGGTAAGTACCAAAATGGTAATGCCACACAAAAGAATTACATAGAGGTATCACCACAATAGAATGTACCGTAGTGGTACGCCACATAGAAGAATACCAAAAGCTATTTCCACGAAGGTAAGTTCCACACATGTATTCCACACACAAGAATATCACCAAGGTATCACCAATATGGAATGTACCACACAGGTACACCACATAGAAGAATACCACCAAGGCATCACCAAAAAGGAATGTACCACACAGTTACACCCCACATAAGAATACCACAACTATATCACCATGAAGTAATGTACCACATAGGTATGCCACGCAGAAGAATACCACCATGGTTTCACCAAAAAGGACATTACCACAGAGGTACGCCACACAGAAGAATACCACCAATGTTTCACCATGAAGGAAGGTACCAGACATGTGTGACACAAATAAGAATACAAAAAAGGCATCACCATGAAGGTATGGAATCAGATCACACCAGGTATGACATAGGTATAGGAAAATAGATGAATAGTCGTAAGATAAATCATATTATTCTATTAAGTACCACTGTTGTTGAACCACATAGGATTGATAGGTAACTAACCCCGCTGACCCACATAGGATCGATATGCACTGACCCACACAGGATTGTTGAGCGCTGATCCACACAAGATCTGACCCATAAAAGATCGCTAGATGCGGATCCACAAAGGAATGATGTTTTTCTTCACATTACAGCCAACTACAGGGTTCTTTCACTAAGACCTCTTTATTCCGGGAGGATCCGATCCTCAATCCACATGTCGATACTCCAACTAGAACGAAGTCCATTATAGAAGAATCCCAAAGATCTGTCATGACAAAAAGTACCCAACACAACAAAATGTGCATCAATCTGTCGCCTGGCCTGTACGTTATTATCGTTTCCGCTCCGAGGTTCTGTTTGGATTCAGGGTTCAATCAAACCTTACCATACTCCAACAATATCCAAAACTCAATTAGATTATTCCAAAAGGAATGTATCGATACAAGGTTTATGGTACCATAGACAGTTCTTCAAATGGATTCCCATAACCAGGATATCAATGAAAGAGAAAAAAAGGGGTTGATGTTAGTCGGGTCTGGACCAACCCGACCCGACATGGCATGGGCCGACCCGACCTAGTTCAGGTTGACTTGGACTAAACTGGGTCTGGCCCTAGGTCTGGCCCACCATGCTGGGTCCAATCTAGCCCGCCAGCGTGACCCGGTCCACGGCTGGCCAGATGGCCAACCCTCCTTCACGGCACGGTCACCCACTACGCCCCCAGTGGCATCCGGCTCGGCCGACCATTCCCCCATCGCTGGCATGGCCTTGCACTGAGTCCCCTACACGCATGACGATGAGAATGCATGCAACCAACTCTGTCACATGGCCAAACACTTTTCCCCCTACTGCCCTCGCTCCATCATGACCGATGAGCCACAACCATCACATCATCCAGCAGCGCTGATGCACACTACCCTTCCTTCCTCGCAGTTGGCCAGGTGCCGACCACCACCTCCTTCTGTGAGTCATTGCGGATCGTTCCCAACCGGAAAAATTTAACAATTGCATATTTTTTATCCTTGCATAAAGGGATTTGATTCCATGTATCGTGCTATGAAAAAATCTATCTTTCCGGCAACAATAAATATTTGGTGTTGAGAACGGATGAAGTGTGCGTCAAAGTCCACAATGGTTTTGGAGAGTCAGTTCGTGTTTGTTCGGCCCATACCCTCCATGTTAGAATGAAAGCAAGTGACTTATTGGTTCTTGAATCAATAAGAATAAAAATATTATTAAATCATGATGTACATCATGAATGGGGAAAGGAATAATCAATTAACAATCCCTACAAGATACCCTTCAACATCCTCCTGTAAAGACGATGGAATCGTAGGTCAACCTGTTAGTCTGTTAACTACGTTATTCATATAAATTCATGAATGGGGAAGAGGATGTCCAGAATGCCAAAATGAAAATAATACCCTAACTCAAGTTTGTTGGAGATCGTTTGCGTATGAGGAAGTGTTGGCGTTCATAGTCCCCCTCAAATAGCCACCAACAACGTCACTCGTTCATTGATCTCTAGTTCAAGGTTTCAGTTTCTCTCATCACCTCCCATTGGTACCAGCACTGTCCTCCAAGGGTTTGGAATCAATGCACTTTGTCAGCACTTTGTTGCTTAGAAAATCAGTTCCAACACCTCTCCCTAAAATCCGTATAAATAGGGGAGAGGAAGGGTGTGCAACATTATTTGGATTAATAGAGGCTCATTAATTAATAACTTTACTAATTTCCTAATAGTGAAGTTACTTAGAATTGAAATTTCCATCAATTTATTGGTTTGACAGGTCGCTTGTCCAATCTAACAGCTCGCCTATTGGAGGAATAGAATAAAAATAAAATAATAAACTTATTTTATTTATTCTATTAAAATTTTACAAAAACTATCTTTTTCTATGAAACCTACTACATTCGATGTGAAGGTTTCCTTATGTGAATATAGGCACTGCAAGTTCAATGGTTCCGTCAAAATTCAATTCGAGTACCAGTTCAAAAGTTATATAACGCTATGCGTGCGTTTACTGAACATACCTAAAAACTGTTCGAGAAAATTATCACAGTCCTCCTTGACCCACGCCGGAAAATGTAAGGATCTAACTAAGTCAAAAAAACCTCATAGAACCCAACGGTACTCTCATATTTTCAATCTGAGTTACCATATAGAAATTCCGAATTTTACAATAAAACAATTGTCACTTAATTATTTTATTTATG
The DNA here is from genome assembly GCA_963277665.1 of Viscum album. Classification (NCBI taxonomy): domain Eukaryota; kingdom Viridiplantae; phylum Streptophyta; class Magnoliopsida; order Santalales; family Viscaceae; genus Viscum; species Viscum album. Next base: position 2,128,786,900 of record OY728140.1, read on the forward strand.
ACCAAAAACTAACTTTTACTGGTGGACCACGCCAACCAATGTTAGTATATTCCTAAAGAGTGTATAACCTCACGCGTTTAGTGGTGGTCTCAGATATTCAATATGAGTTACCATTTGTGAGTTATAAATATTTGAAAAATAAAATAATTTATTTAATTATTTTATTCACGATTATGCCATTTTTGGGTTTTCTCAATGGAAGCCCGCACCGACTAAAATTAAGTTCCACCTAGGGTAAAAATACTATCCTAAATGCAACGGTTCCCTCAGAACTCTAATATGAGTTACCGTTTAATATTTATTCCTCTTTTTTAGGAAAACTGATTATGTGTTCTAATTAAAACTTATCAAAACATCGACTGATCATTCTGGGCACTCCAGGGCATAGAATCAAACACCGTCAAATTTAATGGTCTCAATATAAATCCATATAATTAAAAATAATTATTTATATAGATATTATATGACATTAAAGTTACTCCCCACATTTTTTCTAAAAAGGAGGGTTTATTTTAGTTTATCATTTTATTCCTAAGGAAGACAACAATATATTCTTCATGGAATTATTAGAGAAAATATTTCTCGTTAACGTATTATATAATACAATATTGGTAGACTATTAAATGCTTAATTGTTTGATATATATTCTCCTCCAATAAATAAAATTCATATACTCATTTCTAGGATTTAACAACTATGGACAACTAATAACAAATAGAAACACACATTGAAGAAAAATAATCTCTTATGGGTTAGACCGCCTCTTTATCATTAAAGAATCAATATTGAGTCACTTGTGTGGTTGTGCATGTTTTTTTTTGTTAAAATCTCCCAGAATTCCTGAGATTATCTCTCCAAGACTAGTTATCCTTATCCAACATATTTTAGAGTGTTCCTAATAAGGTCATGTTTAATTCCTCTATCATTCAATTACCCACACCATGATAATAAATATAATGGATTGATTTGATATTATACAGCAAATATAGCTTCTTTGACATAGTAAAATAGAAATTTTCATTCTTTTCAATTGGTTTTATATGAGGGACAAAAAATATAGTAATGATGATGGATATCAAAAATATGAAAATATTTCTTATTCATATTTCATTGAGGGGTATTTCATTATCCCACTTGTATAATTATAATGTTATATTGAGAATATATTTGCACATATTGGATTTGGTCGGAGTATACTGTCCTATAATGCAAATTCCCTATATAGAAAAATTTTGATGAGTATTTTGTAGTGTATAGTAACTATATTGGCCAATAAATTATGTTCTCCAAAAACTGGATGTATTGGAACATTTTTTATAATTTCAACGAAATCCTGCATCATAATAAGCCTGTAGTACTCAAGCCATTAGTTTTTATTACAATTCTTGAACCCAGACTAGTAAGAAATATAAGATCTGGTGTGTATTTCATTCATTATAGTAGAGGATACTTCTCGATTGATACACCTGATAAGGACCCTATAACATATCATTATTTTGATCAGGTTTTTTCCCCTTTTATAATTTCCCTTAACTTCCCCTGTTGGTTAAAAAATTATAGGGGTTGTTTTCTTGATTTTCAACAGGCTGTAGAAAAGGTACACGTCGTGTACTAGTTTCTGGATACATGTTGTGAAAGGGGAGATCACATTGTTATCCAGTTCACATTGTTAATGGTGGGAAACAGTTTTTAGGTTGAAAATGTATGTTCTTAACCCAAGGATATGGGTTTATCCACATCAAGTATCCATCATGGACTACATGTCAAGACCCATGGGTACACGTCATGACCCAGACCACACCCATGTTTATGTAATTCATTCATCTGTTCTTGTTGGTCTATTATTTTAATACATTGTTTCTCTCAAAAAAAACCATTCTGAGATGTTTTTCATATGATATACTCTTTCCAGAATGATCTGATCTTCATTTAATAATCCTTTCACTAGCAGTACAACTACAGAGTCGGTATTCTGTCTTGTTTTTCTAGATTCTCCCTTTCTCCACTCATGGGTAATGATAGATCATAAATAGATTTTTGTATCTATCCCATTTGATTCTGGATCATGATTCTAGGTTGACATTTAATATCTCTTTTACCTTCGATCTTATTGGCAGGTGACTTTGTGATTTTTGTTATTCGGGAAAGTGTTAGGTGGTTCTATTCTGATTTTAAAATTGATTAAATATTATTTGATTAGATTATTTAAATTTCTGATTTAAATTAAATTTCCTTAACTTTAATTTAATTGATTTAATGAATCCCAATTCTAAATAATTTGATAATTTGAAATGTTTTTGGCATGATAATTTTGAAAACACTGAATTCCAATGAATTGGGGTGTGTTTTTAGAATGTGAACCAATATATTTTGAGGCTTTTAAATGGAGGATATTGATGAAATTTTTTCAATTAAATTGTTGAATTTATTTGTGAAAATGAATTGTGACAATGATAGAATTGGTTTTGAATGGATTTCAAACTCATCAAAATGGATTTAAATGATTTTATAGAAAACCACTGGTTTTATCATTTGAAAAAGTCATGTTTTTTTTAATAAATTTGTTTTATTTTAATGGAATTAAATTGGAATTTTTAAATGGAATATTGGGATTGATTTTATTATAAGATGTATTAAAATAGTTCTCCCAAAATTTACGGGTTTATTCAAGACTAAGGTTGTTGGTGAGTTATTTGGATACAATCTACTCTTTTACAATATTCTATAACATAGATGTGGTGGGTCATATCCATGATGGGATGGTGTAGAGTTACCTCTAGACACTATTATGTGGACATTCGAATAATCATTTTTCAGTGATCACAAATAGAGTGTGTAATCATATATCCTATAAATACTAACATTCATTTTAGAATATGACATTGTTCCTCATTTGATTATTTATATTTGATATATAAATGTATGCAAATGTTGTTTGAACTAAATTACATGCCTCTTGAATTTATATAAACTGTATTGTATAAATTTTTATATAAGCCATTGTTTTAGAATTATTACATCTCTTGTAATGAAAACTTGTGATATGAATATATCTTTCAATCATTTTAATTATAAATATCATGTTTGTTTAAATATGATTTTAAATTTCCAATCCTATTTATTATGAAAATTGAATTTTTTTTTCATTGGATAATATTTATTTTCCTTCTATTATGGAATAATTGGTTGTATACTACCATTCTTAGGCTCACACAATATTTTTTTTCATTTGGTGTTTTTGGACATTCATTTTCTATGCTCGAGCAAATGTAAGGGATATCTTTGAGGTATATCATGTTGTTGAGAATTAGACATAGAGTGTTGTGTCCATATGGACCTTCAGGAAGTTTTCTTGTTTTAGTACATTGGATTTTATGCCATTTTTTATTATGGTACTTTACTCAATGTTGAGTTTTCCATTGATATACATAATACCTTTTATATTTTTCTTCCGCGTTATTGTAGAAAAATTGTACCCACTTATATGTTTTTTGAATCCAGGTGATAGTCGCCAAACTATGGGGATCTTGATTTCCCATCGGTCATGTTAGGTTTTTTTGGTTATTGGGGTACCATGGTACCCTGACTGGTACCTATAAAACTGGTATTAGTGGTACGTAGTTCATCTTTTTTCTTAAAGTCGGTATTCATTTTTGAAATATTTCCAAGACATAGAAGGAATTTATGATTGAGTGGATGGACAGATCTCACCACAATGAACCTTAATTCACCATGGGAGGTTAGGGAAAGAAATATAGTTGATTTGTTCTATTCTTTTCCCTATTGATATTTTTATTGAGAGAAATCCAAATCGTTTTTATCCCTTCTATTGAGAATATTTTATCATTCTACTCATTTTGAGTGTTTATCTAATGTCTTCTTTTTTTGTATATTGATTTTGTGTAGCATCATGCCTCCAAATATATGGGTGAATTATATATGAGAAAAGGATACTACTAAACATCAGTATGAAAATCATGTTTCTAATATAAATCTGATTGAGGTGATTGTGAAAACTGTCCATGCTCGGGGACCAACACCACCTCAAGTTCGCACTTAGGTTCCATATGTGGATCCTCTGAGGGGGTGTTCATGAGAATAATTATCAAGAGTTATTTTCCCAAAATATACTAGTATTTAAAGGTTCCAATTATCCTCAACATGATACGTAATGGTTTTAAATGATAGAATGTTTGTTTGAGTTCTTGGAGGCACCAGAAGTGATCCGAGTGAAGTGTGTAACCATATTCCTGGAGGGACTGAGCAGGTGATGGTGGGACCCAATGCTGACAGAAGGGAATATAGTGGGCTTACAGTGGATAGATGTAACGATTATTCATCGACTCTCTAAATCTTGATTTAGTGGTGTTGGATATGGATGTGGAGTTCTTCTATCATGAATAGGAATATAAAACCATGATTGAGTATTCGAATAACTTTTCTGAGCTGGTAGAGTTTTCTCATGATATTATATCTAATTTTTTTCTGAATGCTCGATGGATTGATTTTAGAAAACTATCAAATATTAGTTCTTAAATAAATATGTCCACTTATTCTAATGTTTCAGAAAGGATATGATGGTTGAGAAGTACTTTTCTTGAAGGTTAGGGTTGACGGGAGTTCCTATTTCTCCCAGTGGCAGCATTGGTCCTTATAAAGGAAAAAAACATGATGATTCTTATGAATGTTTTCAATTGCATAGTCATTAAATACCTCATAAATCTCTAGGATGTTGTTCTTTGAAATGATATCAGTGTGGAATGATATGACATTTTATGACGATTTTCATTGATAAACACTAAAATTTTAGCTCATGCGGACTTTCAGGGAACATGCAGATGTTGTTCCATCACTTCACTAATTTTCATAGTGGCATAGGATCATTAACTCCTCCTAAAATGGTGGGGCAATCCAATTCTTTAACGAATAATGGTTCCATCCAAAGGAATTCAAAACAATGATTCTTCATATAGTAGAATAATTTCCAGAAGGAGCAAGTACAGGTCCATAGACTATGAGAGGTACCTTTAGCAATGATTCAAAATTATTTAATTCCCTTTTTGATATTGGCGTAACTCACTTTTTTATTTCAATAATTAATGTTAACCTTTTTAAATTTACTATGGAGAAACTATATTGTGTAGTGTATATTACTACACCCCATTGAACAAAAATAGAGAATTTTCACAATAGTCCTTCTTGTGTTTTCTGTCTATCTAATGATGAGCTAGCATGGATATTTCTGGTAATGATATGAAATCACTTGATCTCATATTGAAGATGGACTTACTCCATTCCAACAATTCCCAAATTTAGTTTTATCATAGATAGGTCGAATTAACTACACCCATTGGTTTTCCCTATAATTTTATAGTGAATTGGACCCAGAGTCAAGTAGATTCGAAACATATTATCTTGTATTGAGGAAAGTTATATCCTTTTTTCTTTTGATCTATAGTAAAATTAAATGGTTGGGGATCTCCTTGATGTCATCATTGATTTTCTCAATCTGTTTTCTCCAGATTTTACTGGTCTAACACTAGTGAAAGAGGTTGAGTTTTTTATTTAATTAAATCATTGATGTCAAGAGTTCTCTATCCCCTCATACCACATGGCACCAAAAGTGCTGAAAGAGCTAATGTATCTATTGAATGATCTCATTGAGAAATGCTTTCTTCACTATAGAGTGTCACTTTGAGAGGAATATGTTATCTTTGAAATGAAATATGATGGTTATCTTCACCTATGTGTTGATTATATAAAGATAAATCGAGTCATGAAAAATACGAAATATCTTTCTCCATAGATTGATGATTTGTTCGATCAACTGAAAGGGGTGAAATGGTTTTCGAAGATCAACATTTGATATAGTTTCCATCAGTTGAGGGAAAAAATATTACATTTAGAAAACTACCTTTTGGAGAAGGTATGGCCACTATTAGTATTTTATAATTCCCATTGGTTAAAAAAATTCTCATGTAGTTTCAATGTTTTAAATTAACAAGATTACCGATGAGTATCTAGATTCCTTTTAGGTCATCATTGTAGATGAAATTATTGTCTACTCCATGTCTGAGGTGGATCATGTGCAATATCTGAGGACATTTTTTGAGTCTGATGAAAAATTACTTTCTATATGCCAAGCATTAAATGTGTTTTTTATGGATTCTGTAAGTGAATTTTTTTTGGACACATGGTTTATGAATATGTAGTATCAGTTGATCCTGATAATGTCAAGGTTGTTATTATGTGAGAGTAACCACAAAATTTCTTCATGATATTTAGCTTCTGGGGTTTAGTCCGATATTAACTGCTGGTTCATGAAATACTTTTCAATGGTTTATTATCTAATGAATGCTCTGACTAGGAAGGGGTGGTGTTTTCTTGGAATGATAAATTCATGAGTTATTTTGTTGAGATGAAGAGTTTGTGGATTACTATTCTGGTGTTAGCACTTCCTGAATATGAGAATGGCAATATTGTATTTTTTGATTCATTTAGTTCAGGTTTTGGCTACATCAATTTGTAGGGTTATCATGTAGGGGCATATGGATCTCATCAGCTGATTCCAAATGAGAATAAATATCCTTCCCATGGCGTGGAACATGCAACATTGATTCTTGCTCTTAAGAGTTTACATCAATACCATTTTATAAAAAGGATTAATGGTGTGTTCAAACCAAAAAATACTATGTAATATCATTTCTCAAAATGATTTGACTCTTTGGCATAAACATTGGGTGGTTTACCTTCAATATTTCGACAATGAATTTTCATATAACCTTGGGAAAGGTAATTTCATTACTAATGCTTTGAATAGGACAGTTCTAACCCTTGTAGTGATAGAGACATTTGAAAAGTGTAATTTGATGGATATTTTTTCACAATTACATATTGGAGTTTAGGAGGAAGGGGGTGAAGATTCATTGGATGGTGTAGTTGATGTCTACTCTTGTTGAGATGATTCTACAAGATAAATAGATTGATGATGATTTCTATAGCATTAAAGAATACTTTAATGGTTAGGAGATAGTTTTGTAGTGTTCATTCTCCAAATAATGTGTTTTATACAATGAAAATCGATTCAATGTTCTGTTAGGCGAAATAAACTCATTGATGGTGGGTTGCCAAAATAGTCAGTGGGATGTGAAATCAAGAACCACAAAAATGTTCTTTGATGTGAGGCGGTAGTTCTGGTTGCTAGGTTTGAGACTAGAAATTTTTTATTTTTTCTCTAATTATTATACAAGGAAAAAGGTTAAATATGACCTCTAAAAACATTCGAGTTTGCTTCAACCAATTCCAATACCTGCATGAAAGTGGGAAAATATCTCTATAGATTTTCAAGTTGGGTTTCCTTATACCTAGAGAATGAAGAATGAAATATGGGTAGTATTTGACAGGCTGACCATGTCGGATTACATTATACCCAATCATGATACAGCCAAATTTGAGGAGTTGCGAAATATCATTATGAAATATATTATTCGTTTTCATGAAGTTCAATCTACTATAGTCTCTGATAGGGATCCTCGGTTCACCTATCACTTTCGGATAGGCCTTCTGGTGGCATTGGGATCTCACATTCATTTTTTCACGGAAAACCATCTGTAAATGGATTTCTAGATAGAAAGATATATGAATATTCTTGAGGATATTCTCTATGCCTATATCCATGAAATTAGTGGGGCTTGTGATGATCACTTAGTTTGGGTATAATATTTTACAACAACAATTAATAATTTTCTATCAGAATGGATTCGTTTGAATCTGTGTATGGATGGCCTTTTAAATGGCCATTGTGTTGGTCTGAGGGTGGTGAAAGGTCTTTGGGTGGACCAAGCATCATGAAAGAGACTCTAAAAATTATTCAGTTGATACATCATAGGATGTTAAGAGTACAAATCTGATACAATTTTTATGTTGATCAATGTCATAGAACTTTGGAGTTTTCAGTTAGTGATCTGGTGTTCTTAATAGTATCACCCTGGTTGGGTCTTCGTTGGCATGGGAGGGAATGGATGATTTCTCCTCCATTTGTGGGACCTTTCAATTTTTTTGAGTAGGTGGGGAAGTTTTCCTACCATCTGGAACGTCCACTACATATGACGTAGATACATAATGTGTTACATGCATCATATTTGAGAAACTATCTTTCCGATCTATCTCATATTTTGAGATGGAGTTATCATAATATTGGGACTAATTTATCATTGACTAATTGACTTATCATGATAGTCGATTCTAAGGAAATGGTACTTCATGGGATAAAGATACCATTGGATACTATACTATGGAAACATGACTCTGATAGCCACGAGAGGTGGGAGTGTGAGGAACTAATGAGGGGGAAGTTACATAAGCTCTTGGGCATAGAATATTCTTCATAGGCATTCGGTGGGGGATTTTTTTTACTGTGGGGAGGATATAACATCCCATTACCTAGATAAGTTAATTTTTCCAGTTTCTATGTTCCCTTTTTGTTTCAGTGTTTTTAGTGTTTTTTTGGGGTTTATTACATGATTCAGAATATGTACATGTCGTGTACATAAGGTACATATCATTTATTGGTTATTGGATACATTTCATGAAAGGTAAGATATGTTTGTGATCTGATGCAGATAATTAAGGTTGGGTACATGCCTTGCATGAGGAAAATGTTTGTATTTACCCCAAAGAAATAAGTTTTTTTTGTAACTTATCCTACATGGAATACATGTTGTGGCCCTTGGGACACATTGTAACCCAACCCATGACTAGGTTTTGGTCATGCATTTGGAATTTCTATTCTGTCTATTCTTTCTAGAAATTTTTTCTCTAAAAAAAATCCCTTCCTAGGAATTTTTTAGAGTCACCCATACTTCCTGACGATCAGATCATCTTTTTATTGTCCTTACACTTGCATTTCAATTTCTGAGTATGTGTTGTCTATGATTGTTCTTATTTATCCCTTTCTTGTCCCTTGGGTTTAGATAGATCATCTAGGGATTTTTGGATCTATTCTAGGTGGTCTTGAATCATGTTTCTTGGTTGAGTTTCAAGATCACATTCACCTACGATTTCTTTGATGAGTGACATTGCATGTGTCATTATTTTGGGAAATACATAGGTGGTTTCATTCTAATTTCTCAAATTGATTAAATTTTATTATCATTTTCTATTTCAATTGTTGATTTAAATTCTATTGTTTAATCATTCATTTAGTATATTTAATAATACCCAATTCTAATGAATTGGAATATTGGAAATGGATTTGTCCTAGAAATTTGGAAACCTCCCAAATGCAATGAATTAGGGTGGGTTTGTGGAATGTCAACTGATTTCAATTGTTTAATTTAAAGGATTGATTTTTATGGAAACATTTTAAATTATATTATTGAATTTATTTGGGAAATTTAATTGTGAATGGTATGGAGTTGGTATCGAATGGATTTGAATCTCATGAAAATGGGTTAAATTTTTTTGATACAACCCTTGTGGTATTATCTTGAGAAAAGGTAATTTTTTTGAATAAAACATATTTTGGTTTTAAATAGAATGAATTTTTAATTTTTTAAAGGTAATAATGGGATTGATCTTATTTCAAGCAGTCTGAAAATATCATTTGCATCATGTAAAAGTGTATGCATTCTTTAGGTAGGTAGTGAGTTACTTAGATACACATTACTCTTTTACAACATTCCAAAGCATACCTATTGTGGGTCACATCCCCTATTGGTGGGTCATGTGTCAACACTAGGATGTGTTAGGGGTAAATGAGTATACTCGTTTCTCTAAGATCACATAGAGAGTGTGGAATCCTATAATTTTTTAATACTATCATACCATTTTGCAGATGACCATGTTGCTCGCTCATTTATTTATATTTGAGATTAAAATTTATTTCAATGTTTTTTGAACTACTTTTCATTCTTTTTGAATTTAAAGAAATTTTTTTATATAAATGTTTTACACAAGATATTTTTTAATAAATATTCAATATCTTGTAAAGAAAATTCTATTACCTGAAATTATATTTCCTTCATTTTAAAAATCTATAGGATGTTTGTTTAAATATGATATTGAATAGACAAATCTGTTTATTTTGAAAATTTAAAGCATTTCATTGGATATTATGTATTTTTAATCTGTTATGGAATATTTTTTGGTATATTATTGGGATTATCCTCACACACTACCTTTTCCATTCATATATTTGCAGTCTTTGTTCTTCCATGCTCACTCAAATGGATGAGATCTCTTGGAGGTTGATGTAGTTGTTGAACATGGGACATTGAGAGTTGTGTCCTTAGAGACCATGGGATGACTTATTATTTTAGTACACTATTTTCAATATTTTGATTTTATGACTTTGTATATTTCAGTACTTTTATACAAGTGGTGTTTTCCTTTTTATTTTCATACTATAATTTTTCTTTTGCTTCTAAATTTTTGTGGAGAAATCCTCCCAACATGTATTTTGTATGATGCCAGGTGCTAGTCACCAACCTGTGGGGATCGGGAACGCCCTATGGTTCATTTCGGTACCATCTTGGTTATTGGTTAAGTAGGGATCTCATGCTAGATCGTGACAAACCCCATCGAGTTTCTTCTAATAAATAACCATTTGATGCTTTCTGCCATCATATAGAAAAAATATAATTTCAGATTTTTTTAATTTATCATTCCAATATTTATATTATCATAGTACAGCTTTTATAAGGCTATACATAGTTATTATTATCCATATAGTGGGAGGATATTATGGTTCTAGAAAAGGACTATAAAACTCAATCTCTTTCATTATTAATCAAACAAAATTTGAGAACATCTGATTATATGAATTTCTTATAACTATTTAATCCTTTTAAGGATATTCTATATACATAGTTTCATTTTCTAGGTCCTCATTTTAGAAATTATTGGAGAATTATATATAATCCAATTTCTATTCTGATGGGAATTATACTATAAATCCTTATACATAGTCTAGCATGGGGTAATCTCTTCTATTTTGTTGGAATAATCCCTATTGACCTATATGATTCACAATTATCAAATTTGATTTTTTATAAAGTTATTTTCTTTTATATAAATTCTCATACCTATCCCTAAAATGATATCTTGATAGTCTATATTTTTATTCCTACACCCAATTGATAGTAGAAAGGGGTAAATCATGACTTTCGTGGCTTGGTAAATGACTCTCACTCCTATCCTAACATTGTTGATCATGAAAACATCCATACTTTTCGGCATTCATATTCTAGATGAACCATAAAATATATATTTGATATTTGGGGTCCCTATTGAATAGATAAGTTCTCTTTAATGATATATTCATTTTCTAGTGAATCCATTTCTTTCGTGGTATAATATTTATGGAAATATGTCAATGAGTGGCCTTTTATGACATTTTATGGAATAATCTGTATATCGAAATGTTTAATGGTCACTTCCCATCATGAAATATTCCATGTAAACATATGAAATCATTAAATGTATTTATGTGGGTTACTATGAGAGACCAAGCACCCATCAAGAATTCATTTGTAATGCCTTAGTTTATGCACTATAATTTTTTGGACCAGACATCTCTTCTGAATATCTGAATATGTATTCTCATCATCAATCAATGTTAACCAGAGGTATAAAATAAAATTTTGACTTCTTGTATAATTTTTTTGTTTAATTCAATCATTGACTACATTAGGTATATCAAATACCTAATGACAGCCCTTCTTTCTACATATGAGATCAGTACTAGTGGGCTCAAAACATATTTCATAAAATAGTCTAATTCCTCATTAACGTTTTCAGTCCACTAATATAAATCCCATTTTGACTTCAACATGGTGATGGTCAGAAATTTTCTTTCAGTATTTCATAAAAGGAACCAATATAGCATATATTTCCTTTATTTCATATCATATACTTATGGTAATGAGGAGATAAAAAGATAAGGGTGCACTATATCATCCCATGGTTGACATTAATGTTATTATGTTGTATGAAGAAGGTAATACATTTCCCATAGGTAACATCAAAATCACATTTAAATGGGTCCATTTTATGATGAATGGTCATTGTTTATTGAAAATGGTATGAAGATAACCTAGGTGGTTATAATGTCGTATAGTGTTAACCACCATATCATCACCATAACATTCAAAATATATCCCAATGATGGGTTTTATGATGTTATTATTGGATTGTTATTTTTTAGAGCTACCATTCATCAAGATGAAGGGTTGTATCTGATATGAAAACACTATATGGGGGGAGGGAATGTTTTGGATTCTTCATCTTCTCAGGACACCCATATTTTAATATACCCAAACTAGCCATACTGGAAGAATATATAATTTTATTTACCAATTTAATCACATAGTAGTTCATTTATTGGGAATGAGAAATTGTACTAATGACAATGCTGATTCATATTTTCAAAATAGATGTAGATTCTGATCATCTTATTCATCATCTTAGTAGGGATTATATTGGTAGTCCACTTTGTATTCAAGCAATAGAATTTTACATTATCAATCACTCATTTATATGCTTATAATTCATTTGGAATATTTTTTTTCATTCATCAAAATGATGGGTATGATTTTAGATTTATTATTTGGTATATACAGTTTCTTCATATATGTGTCATAAACCATATATATTATAAAAAAATTTATTACTTTTATTATTAATGGGTTTTAAGAGTTTCCAAATTTTGAAGGAAATCAATAATGATTGATTTCTGATTAATTAATTATTAGGTGTTAGGAAATTAATTTTTGGTGATATTTATTTATTTTCAATAGGGACATTTATTAATATCATTATCTGAAGAAAGATGATTCAGATATTATGTGTACTAGGAAACATAATTTCAACAAAAATAGTTAATTTTTTAGATATAAATTATTAATTTGACTCATATAAAGAGGTATTATTTCAATTTTGTTTATTGGAAAATTGGTTATAAAGAGTAGGAAACATATTTTTTACAATATTATTTTTCAGATTACTAATGAGAAAATACATGCAGTTTTTTTATTTTAGGTAGAAAATAATTTCAATTATTGAAGGGGGTGTATTGAAACAAATATTTTAGGGATATTCACTATTTAGAAATGAAAAAGTTTATTATGATGGTAATTTATTTTTTATATATAATCTAAAAACATTGTACCCTATATTCATTAAATTCGTCTGATATATTTTATATTTTGATCATTGGAAGACATATTAATGAAATAATTCCTTATAATAATTTTTAAATAAACTATGAAATTTATAAATATAATACTGTAGAAATGGACACTAGGGTTTATTAATAATTTTATTTCTACAAATTATTATATTTTAACATGTTATAGGATAATTATTTGAAAACTATTTCAATTTTTTTAGTTCAATGAATCTAATTTTTTTAATAAATATATTCTATTAATGTTATTGAGTATTATATGATTTTTGAAATAAAAATATGAATAGAGGAATATAAACGTCAAATAATATTAATATTATTAACAATATTTTGAATTTATGAATGGTGTTTTGGGTTTTTTAGATAAAAATGTTACAATTTTTATGGAATTATATATTGATATATGTATAGGTATTCTAATATTTCTTATCAAATTATAAAAGTAATATAATATTATTATATTTTGTTTATAAAATAAAATTACACCAATATAATAATTCATATCATGTATTTATTGATATGTACCCTAGGTTGAGAAAGATCAGAGGGGGAGACAATAATAAAAGATTTATTAGAGTAACTGGATATTGAGATGACATCATATTAATGTGTAATAATATTAATAAAACTCCCTTATCTAAAATAATTTTAAATATCATAATATATAAGTTATTTAATAACATGAGATCCTCTAATATACAAAATTGATTAATTTGTATATAAATAATGTAATGAAAATATTTAATTTAAATAATGTAAATAAAATTAAATATTTATGTAATTCCAATAGATGATTTAAATGATATATAATATATTAATATGATTTTAATTTGGTAATTAAAAATTCATATAAGAATATATATTTTTTTAAATCATTATCTACATAGTTGTTTATCAATAAAATTAATTTTAATTTACGACAATTTGTTTTTGAGGCAATTTTATTAGAATTTTAAATAATTTATTATAAATATTTTATTATGTCAATCTATATTTGTATATAATATATGTTATTTGTTTTTATTTAGATCATGAATACACTTTTCTATGTATAAAATAATTTTGGGAATAAAAAATTGATTTTATGTAACTCAAGAATGAATTTTTATCTAATTAAACATTTAGTAAATTATTTCATGTATTGTCATATAATTCCATGTAATTTTTTTGTTAATATTTTTCAGGGATTATTATATGAACAGACACATAGACTGCACTAGATTCAGAGGCTCGATGATCCCGTAATTAACGTCTAAACCTTTTTAGATAATTAAAATGGACCATGTAAGCGGTTTTAGAAACATCTAAATGGGTGACCGGATAATGAATATGAGAGAACTGTTGTTTCCAAAATAATTACATTACCTAATAATTGGCCTAACCTCGACCAGCACAGGTTGAGTGAAAAATTTAATTTTTAGAATTTTAATAAAATTTAATAAAATAATTTTCATGAAGAAAAATAAAATAATCATTTAGTTTAATTTAATTATGTTTCCTATTTTGTTGTTGCGTAACAGAAACACTAACTCATAAATAGAACAATGTAACGATCCTATAATGGAGCATAACTGAAATGGTGACTCATAAATGAAATTTCGATATAGAAACACTAAATCGTGCTTCGTCAATTAATAGCCTAATAAGAAATCCAGGATTATTGGCACAATTGACAAGAATATTTCATGCATACATTTTACGTATTAATTTTTTTAATTTAATGATGAATCATTCCATTAATTTATTTGTTTTATGTTTTACGGAAGGATGTTAAGAAGTTATAAAAATGGAGACAAAGAGGAGAAATATTTTTGCAGAGGTCCCTTTGCACTGTGAGCTTCCCTCGTGGTGGGACAATGAATTTTAGAGAGAGAAGTAGAGCCAGAAACCAAGTAAAATTTACTTCACATCATATACCACAATAACACATCAGGACCATATCATGTAATGAAAATATGAAATAGAAATGTTTTGAAAAGAATACATGATGTGAATTTCATGTAAACATCATGAGTCTCCTATTCGCCCCATGACAAAAAAGTCAAACTACCATTGTCTTTTATGAAATTTTGGAGGATTCAACATGGTAGTGGAATAACTAGATCTGAGTTATATTCCACGTACCAAAATTACATGTCTTATACATGGCGACACACAAAAAACGAAATTAAATTTTGAAAGCTACAAGTTTTGGAAGATAATTCCTATATATACTGACCACCAGTAGCCTTCCAAAACACTATCAGACAAGAGGATCCAAGGGACACTCAAGGACCATCTCCTTGTGCATCATTATTTTTCATTATTTTTTATAACATTAAAAAATATCTCCTCTCCCTTATCATATCACTTTCCCAATCGATGGAGGGGTATATTCCTTAACTGATAAAAAATGGCGGAGGCTGGACTAATGTGCTTTCACCAGTTCTCTTGATCCAAATTAATATGATTCCTTCTTCATTCTTGTTCTATTTTTAATTTATAATTCAGTTTTAAAATATGAATGTAGTTTCATTATTTGATGATTATGTTATAATAAATTTCTTTTGTCGATGATCACATCTCCCACAAACCAATTCTATACTGTATACGGTAGACCACAATAATAATTAGGTAGAGAGTTCTCAATGCTAGTCAGTATGTGTGTATAATTGTATATAGGAATATTAGACAATTAGGGAACAAAAATTTCCTTTTGGGGATTTCTCTAATTAATCATGAAACCATCATCAAATCTACACAAATAGGATGTAGGATATACCAATATATGGTTTTGGATATGAATATTCTCACAATAACACTTTAGCTAATGGAGATAGAGGACACAGTAGATGTCACACTCTCTCAGAATAGTTAAATGAAGGAAAAGGGAAAAATTTCGAAAACCTTGATAGCATAATACTAGGTCTAACCAAACCTAATTTGATCACCATCATTCAAAATCGTATAAAACCAATCAAATCATGCTTCTCATTTCTCTCTCGTCATTAAAAATTAATTAAAACCAATTTTTTTCATAAAACTAACAAAAAATGAAACAAACTTGTTTTGTGTGCACACATCTTTAGGAAACTACCAAGGATCAACTATTTTTCTATACCTAAAAAATTAAAGTATTTTTTTTCAAACAACAAATTAATTATGATCCAACAATCTTAGGATTTCACTGAGGATTTGGTGGGTGGAAACGATGAACGGAAAACACACATTCTTCTACCTTTCAATGTAACATAAGCAATAGTGGGATTCAAATCAGGGAATGAAAAACTGAAGTGCACGTTCGAGTTATTCCTCGACCAATGATCCAATCATATGCAGGGGTTTGTTATTTAATTTCTCCTTTCCCTGTTCTTATATGAACAACATATGCAGATAAACCCCCTAACAAGTTTACCCGTGAATCATTTGTTCTTGTGGGAGGGTCTTTTATCAATATAATAATGGGGGTTTGATTCATATTCTTGTTATTATTTGTATGATCCTCTAAATGGGAGTGGATAAAATCTAGGATGAATAACGGTGGAGGTACATTCCTTGAATTGTTTTCTTCAGATTTATTCTCCCCCATCCCATGCATTCTTTGCATTCTTAGTGGGGTTATAAACAATGGATTGTTTCCCATCAATATAGTAGTGAAATTATCCAAAATCAATGATCCATACTTGTGATGTCCTATTGGAGGTCTGACAATGATGTTGATGGATTGATAGATGAGAAATTTGAGAAATTGTCCCCCCAAGAATTTTCCAACGAAAGGGGTCACAAAGTGCATTTGAGGCCCCAGAGATGGAGAGAAAAACTTCAAGGTCACAACGATACTTTTGTTTCAAGAAATCGAGCATTTGAGTTCCAAAGTAGATCCATGTAATGAGGGGTTTCTAGTGTCACCATGTATGGGGGGTGTCGTGTGTAGGTGGAATGGGTAGAAAGAAAGAAAAACCCACTACATCGGTCATGGGTGATGAGATTGTGCCATCAGTAGTGACTGGTGCCAAGAATCATGGATGTGGTGATATGCACCATGTCACATAGTAGGAGGGCCGAAAACCAACTGGACCGTAGTAGCAGCAGACCCCACGATGACCTGCGTGGTGTCGACAGACCCGGGGGTGTGTTGCATCCCAGGTGGAGTTAGATGGACCACTCAATGCATGCCATGATAGAGAAAATAGCCTCCTTGGGTTGCTAAGAGGGTCAGACCCAGGATGCCTTGTAGTCCATACCATCAGCCCAACCAATATAGACTGGGCCCAGAGGCCGGGTTGGATCTGTTTCATGGAGGACCCAGATCGAGTCAGACCTAGGTTAGGTTGGGGGGACCCAGGGCCGGGATGGTTCAGGTCAGTTTGATCAGGCTCGGATCCAACAGAAAACCTTTTTCTAAATCAACAATAACATTCAAACTGTACATATGATTGGTGATCATTTTATCGCATTGGGAACAATGATAAGAGGATTTCCTTTGGCTATACTATATGAGTGTTTTCATGGATGTTGAAATATGACCAATGGCTTGAGGAGTAGACTCTCCCGAAATCATGTGTGTTATGATATGGGATCATATGACTCACTGTGTTGATCAAATCATGATGAGTGGGTCTAAGTGATAAAACAGGCCCAAGAGACAAGTATATCAATGTGATCCCTCTATCCCATTAAACAAGAGAGTATATGTGATCCAGCTAGCCTACAAGATATGTGCTTCCATGTGATATATCTGGCCCGAGACACAAATGGGTATAAGTTATTATGATGGCCTGAGAGATGAGGAGGTCTATGTGATCCAGCTAGCCCATGTGAAGAGCATGTCCAAGTGATCTAGAATCTCAAAGAAGACTATAGGGATGAGTGCTTCAATAGTAAAAGGTGTTAAGTGTTACATATATTATTATATGTTTTCTTCCATTAGATTATACCTATGTGGGATATCCATTTATTCTTTTGTAATTTTCCATTGTGGTATTTCATTGTTATATGGGGTCCCTACAGAGTATTGTGGTTCTCAAACCTGCATGGGCTTCCCCCACACGTGTCATGTCTTGTGCATATGATCGATGCATCAACGAAGGCCATGGTGGACCATGACTAGGCAGTCCCTGATGACATCAGAAAAGAAATGCATTCTTCTATGGGTTCCAGCAGTCACTCTACACCTACCTTTTAGGTGGGGATTTCAGTGGATATATTTTCATAGACCTTAGTACATTCTTGGTTTCCACATTCCATTGCTGGGATTATATTCTAGGCCCGTTAATTACCTCTTCTACTATTATACACTATGTGGTTGTCTCAGTGGCATAATTGTTTTCCTTTTTAGTATTATGGGATGGTGTTTTAAGTGTGTGTATGCGTATATAGGTACTTGGAAAATCGACCCAATTCCTACATGTTTCCATTGGCATTAGTTGCTAGCCCCAGGCCATTGTGAGGTAGGATTGGGGTAGTCACAATACATGCCATGGGGAATTGGTCATTCAAAATTGGTATCAAAGGTGGTCAGTTATAGGTCAATGATTGGGGGTATGTGGTTTTGTTTTAGGGAAACATTGTTGAATGTATCATGTTTAACCATTAGACATTGGGATCCCATTGTTGGAGCAGTGTTTAATGTATCTTAAGACCCAGTCCCAGATTTCTAATTTCCATCACCATGCATGAAAACACTAGTTTCATGAATAATGTAGGAATTTAAAGTGTTATCATTTTCATTTAATCAGAGTCATCTCGCCAAGTATAATTTTTTGATTGAGTTTTATCTTGTTCTCTCTCAGGATTCTTCTGCACATATGACCAAACATGATTCTAGTACGTGGTCATGAAGATGGTACACCTTGTGATGAGGTGTCTGTTTAGGGAACAATGCTAGATATGGCCCCACTGGGTGGTTCCCCAGTGTTACCACCACCCACCGATTAGTAGTTTCTACAAGCATAACCGTTAGGGGATTCCCACATGCTCAGTTCCATAAACGAGTTCCATAGGTTGAGACCTTCCACGTCTAAGGGTGAGACTGACCACAGGTCACTGAGGATTGGCCGGAGGTATTTATGTGAGTCTCCCATCTAGTGAGAAAACCATTTGAAAAGATGTTGATTTTAGCCATGAGCCTTCATTGGGGCTCGGCTGGGACATGGTGGAGCATGAGAATCTACAAACATTATGAGGTGACCATCACGTAGACCTAAGTTGACCACGTCATCATAGAAGAGTTATTCTTAGAAACATTGTGATCAATGAACATACATGAGCTACTGTACCTATATCAGAGTGGAATGACAGTGGCCTAATACTTAGTGAGATTCATCGAGCATTATTGATACTATACAGATATGGTAAGAGACACATTTGTTCATTATCATGATTTTGATAATGGACTATGTTGACATATCAGGGAGTCCATGGTTTTGATTACAATCCCTACTCTGGTTGGGTGCTGGAGCGAGCCCTTATTATTGAGAGCTTCCTTGGCCGAGTAGGCGCCAACTGCAGAGCTACCAGTAGACACCACCTGGTGGATTCTTCAACAGTTGGTAGTAGGCAGTTGACATAAAGAAAAATGGGTCAAGTATTTTATGGGACGACCTCATGAAATGAGGTTAGTTGTATGAGGGAATCAGGGCAGCGAGAGTCAGGAGAGGAGCATGGTGTTCCACTCTTATGGAAAGCATGAACACATGAATCGTGACTTCCAGACTCGTCATGGAGATGATTAGAAAACAGTTGAGGGACCACTGAGGCATCAAAAGTTGGTCGGGTTGGGTGGTCCAAAGGGAGGTGTGTGTGGAAGGGGAGAGGGCAGAGTGGCAGGCGGTGGGAATAGGTTCAAGGTGCTTCCACCACCACCCCCTAGGTTGTTAACCAAGGGATCTGAGAGTTGTTGGAAAGGGGCGAGGCCTGCTCCAGTTGATGGAGGCCAACAACCACTATGCTCCAAATAATGTTATAGTTTAGATTTGTGTATTCTACACCATAGTTACAATTTTTATAGACATATGTTCTAGTCAATATTTCTTTGACAAGGACCTTGCTCGAAGCTCGGAAATTAGGGTGGAGCTGTTGGCTTGATAATAAAGATTAGGGACTCCTTAGAGGGTATTTGATGATTGCACACTGGTACTAATAGTGTGACCTTACTCATAGAGGAAATAGATTCCTTTGGGATCTCCATGTAGCGGCAATGAGACCTTATGATGTCATCCAAGGTATGGACTAGTTATACATAGTCCATGCTCAGATCGACTATCATAGGCATATAGTACAGTGTGTCCACAAGGATGGGAATTTTTTTTTGCATCACCGACGATAATAGATCTACTGAAGAACTGGACAAACATTCACATAGGGGGTGCATCTGATCACACACAAGATGGATCACCTCACCCTCGGTGTGGTAGACAATAGAGGTCCTCAATTTCATATACAGGTGGATGATTATGTAGACATATTTCTTTAGGATGTATCGGGAATACCTCCTTGCAAGGAGGAAGACATCTACATTGAACTATAGCCCATGAAAGTTCTGATATTTACAACAACATATCAGATGGATCCCACGATTCATATTGAGTTAAGGGTATAACTATTGGATTTGAAGGATTAGGGCTTCATAAGTCATAGTGTTTCCCTAGGGGAATCCCTAGTTTTGTTTTCTAATAATGAATATCGGAGTTTGAGGTTGTGAGTAAACATCCGGCGCCTGAACTGGGTGACCATGAAAAACAAGTATCCACTACCGTTGATTTATAAACTCTTCGATCATCTGAATGAAGCGAGATAGTTCTTTATGATAGAACTCAGTTCAGGATATCATCAACATTGTGTACAGGATGATGTACCCAATATTGCCTTCAGATTTCGATACTTCCACTATGAGTTCATGGTGATGTCTTTCGATGTGATAGTTCCCCAACATTGTTCATTGGACTCATGAAAAGGATGTTCCATCCTTACCTTGACCTTTTCTTTATTGTCTTTATTGATGAATTCATGGTGTACTCAATATCTGAGGAGAAGAACGCAACCAACCAATGGATAGTCCTAGATACACCCCAAGAGCACCACCATTATGGGAAGCTCTTGATGATTCAGTTTTGGATTCTAGTGGTCCACTTTCTATGACACATTTTATTAGAGGTTGGATTCGCAGTGAATCAAGCAAAAATAGAGGTGGTTCTTCCTTGAGAGCCACCCAGGTGCATGATAGAGGTGCAAATTTTCTTGGGATTGGATGGATCCTACTCAAGTTTCATGCATTACTTTTCTACGGTATCATCATCCTTATAAGAATTTTATTAGAAGGGAAATCCATTCTCTGGGGACAGAATTGTTCCAGTGGAATTTTTGGGAGCTGAGGTAGAGAATGACAAGTGCCCCCATCTTGAGAGTACCTAGGTAGGGCGTTGGTTATTGCTTTTTTTTGCGAGACATTAGGAAACGGCCTCAGTTGTGTCCTTATGTATGATAAATCAGTGTTCACTTACATTTTATGGTAGTTGAGACCACACGAGCAGAACTATGTGACCCAAGACATGTAGCAATCGGTAGTAGTATTTTCTTTGAATATGTGGTCGCACTACTTGATGGTTGATTGGTTTAATGTCTACTCTGTTCAAAAATGTCTCAAGTATATCTTCTCACAAATGGACCTGAACATGAGGCAACAAAAATGGTGAAATTTCCCTTAGGAAAATTACTTCGAGATAATCTATAATTCTGGGAAACAGAACAATGTATCAAATGTACTCACCAAGAGATCTATGATTTAGTTGTTGAGTGAGATGTCATAGTAGTTATCCATGATGTTTATATCCTCATCGATGATGATAGAGTAGCTTACATAAAATCAATGTCTATCACTCCCCACTCTTACAGTGAGTTTGGGAGGCACAACGTTGGGGTGTTTACTGTGAAGCATGATGTACTCAATTATCCTTATGACTAGCTCATAATTGGTTTTCGATATGTGGGGATAATGTCGTCCTTTTCAGTGGGTGAACCATTGTGCTAGTGGCATCACGTGAAGAGGTTATAAGGGTGTTCCACACCCCTCCTTTGGTTTATATACATGAGTTAAAAATATGTAGTGGGAACTTCAACATCAGTAGAGGTGTATGGGGATAAATAAAGTCATTTTAGAGTTCGTTTGATGGTGCCTCACTTTTCAGCAAGTTGTGGTTGAGAACCCGGTTCTAGCAGGATTTATCCAGCCACATGGGGAACCAGAGTGGAGTGATTTGGCTAGGGTGTCATGTTGTATCCGATAAAAACCAACCACTTTCAGATTATAAAATTATTTTGAGAGGTGGTTTACCTCCTAACATTCCCCTTTAGATGCACTTGGTTCTTGATGTCATCCATGTGTCTCTGCTGAGGAGTTACGTTCATGATCCCGCACACTATTTTGAATAAGGAGAGAAGGAAATCAACGATGGGGATATGATTGTGGAGTTGCCGGTAGAGATTGAAGATCGACAAGAGTGGATCCTATATGGATTGTAGATTCCTATTGTGTTCATTATATTAAAGAAAATAATCTCATGTAGAGAACATGTGAGTGAGATGCTCAGATCTATGCTTAGTTACCCTATTTATTTTTTAGCATTTTTTAGTCTTACGGATATGTGAATCCATAAAGGTGGGGGTAATGTAATGTCCTAGAATTCCATGTATTTTTATTATTATTTTATAGGGGATTATTTTGAGAATTTATTCTCAGACAACACTTGATTCCGAAGTCCGTTGGGAATATAATAAATGTTTGAAGTTTTCTTATGGTAATTAAAATGGCATGCCTTTGAGGTTTTTAAAACATCTAAATTGATGCACAAGTTAAAATTTTTAGGGAACAATTTTTGTATAGAACAATGACGTGACCTATGAATGGGCCTCACCTTGGTTGGAGCAGGTCGAGGGAAAAAGGTAATTTTAAGACTTTTAAGAATATTTAACAACATTTTTTTATTATGGAAAATTAAAATAAAATTTTTAGTTTATTTTTTTTATGTTCCATTTTCTTTGTAGCATAATAGAAATGCTGACTCATATATGGAATTGCATAACGGTGTAGTAATGCAGTATAACCAAAACACTGATTCATAAAAGATATACCATAATCGAAATGCTAAATTGTGTTTCATCAATTAGTAGCCTAAAATGAAATGGAGGATTATTGGAAAAATAATTGGATTTATCTAAGGCTTTAGTGGGTGGAAAAGATGAACGACGAACACAATTTCTTTCACCCTATGAATAATCGATATCAACAGTGGTCTAAAAATAAAGGAATGAATAATTGAGGAGTGTGTTCGATTTCTTCCTAGATTATCTATATTATCCATTTTAAGAGTTTTTTATTTAATTTCTTCTTTCATCATTCTTGGATTTATAAAATGGATGCAGATCAACCCTCTAACAGGTTTCCCCACTAATCATTTATTCTTTAGGGAGAATCTTTTATTGGGATTATCAAGGGGGATTGATTATAATTTTGTTTGTCTTCATTTGATCCTCATAATGGTAGAGGATCACGACCTTGATGAATGACAATAGATGTTCATTCCTAGAATTTTTTTCTTTGGATTTCTTCTCTCCCATAACCCATACATTTTTGTAATTTTTCACAGTGTTATGAAAAGTGAACCATTGTGCATTCGTATCACAGCTCAACAATCAAAAATCGGAGATCCTACATCATGATGACCTATATGATTTCTGAAAATTTTAGGTACATATGGATCAAAGGGACATGGGAGAAATCATCACCCGATGATTTTTTCAGTGAATGGGGTCTTAATGTGGATTCACGGACATAACCATGGAGAACCTAACTGATTGGTCACAACTATGATAATGATTTAAAAAATTTACCACCAATGTGAAACCAGTAACCCATAGAAGGAATGGCCACAACAAGTATTGGTGTCAGTTGTGTGTGGGAGGTGGCATGTGCTTACGGCACATCACAGTAGTGAGTGTTGTTGTTGTACCGCAGCGGTGTGTGTTGGCGAAGCACCGTAGTGGTACGCAAGACCCGTGGCATCAGTCATGGGTGAAGGGATCAGGTTTCTGAAAGTGGCCAATGGCGGGCATGGTGGACGTCGCGAGGCATGTCGCATCACTCAATAGAGGCTACAGACCAGCTGAACTGTGGTGAAGGTAGACCTTGTGCGGACCTGCACGGTGGAGGTAGACGCGCTGGGAGCATAACATCTCGGCAAGAGCATGATGGCCCGCTCAAAGTGGGTAGGGATAGAAAAAAAGGGCTTCCCGGGGCTTCCCAATGTTCTAGACATGCGACCTAGTGTTTTTTTACCAACGGACGAACCGATCCAGGCCGGATTAGGTCGGACCCAGGCCGAGTCAGACTGGGACAATATCCAACCAGCCCCTTTTACTAAAATAGTCATAACATCCAAAATGTACTTATGAATGATGATCTGTTTGATGATTTAGGACCCTCCCCTCTATGTGAGTATTCATGGATGTTGAAATATTGGTGATGTCTTGAGATGTCGATTATCTGGGATTCAAGTGCACTGCAAGCAGGAATCCAGCAGCTGACAGTATCGATAAAACTATGATGAGTTGGTCTAAGTGATCGAGCTCACCAAAAGTACAAGTGGGTCGAAGTGATCCAGATGGACCAAAAGGCAAGTTTTTCTCAGTGATCTAGATATCCCCAGATACAGGTGGGTCTATGTGATCTAGCTGGCCCAAGAGTCAAGAAGGTCCATGTGATCCAACAGGCCCAAGAGATGAGTGGGTCTATGCGATCTAGCTAGCCCATGTGAAGAGAGGTTCTATGTGATCTAGTATCCCTAATATCTCATTAGGTTTAGTGCATTAGTAGTACATGTTACCATTTGTGATGACAATTAGTCTTCATTTCCATCCATAAGATAATACCTTTGTGAGCTGTCTATTGAGTTATGTGTATGTTTTTATGGGGTATTTCATTACGGTTTGGGGTCACTACTAATTCTTGTGTTAATAAACCCTATACGGGCTTCCCCGACACACATTGTGTCTTGTCCATATGTTCAATGATTTGATAGTAACTTTAGTGGAACATGACCAAGTGGTTCCTTGTGAGATCAAACATGTGAGTCATACATCTACACCTTCCAGTAGACACTATACACCAACCCTTTAGGTGGGGTTTTCATCAGACATGTTTTCATAGACCTATGTAATTTCTTGTTATCTTCTGGTCTTTGTTGGGAATCAATTATTTCCTTTTAAATTCATTTTATACTATTATACTCCATGATGTTGTCATTGTTTCATACTCATTTTCCTTTTTAGTATTGTGGGAAGGGGTAATGAGTGTTTTTTTGCACAAGTACTCAGAAAATTCATCCCACGTGTAGGTTGATGCCTTCAGCGCTAGTCGCCTGCTCCTGGCCATTGGGAGGCAGGATTTGGGTAGTTGCGACATGGGCCTCAGTGGATGGGTCGTGATATTTAATTTCCCTAATGATTGATTATTATAATTGGAATTTATATTCTATATTTTACACGATGAAAATAACATGATATGAAAACTAAATTGAATTTAGATAATATTATTTGTAACTATGTTTTTCGAATTTATTTGAAGGTAGATTGTGGTTCTAGAATATTGGAGACAAAAAATGTTATAAGGGTTATTTTTCCATTATGATATGTATAATGAAGGTTCATGAAAAACATCCCATTATAAGGGAATTTGGAATGGTGCGTCATCTTCCAACATGATATTCTTTAAATTAGATAGCTATCACGTACACATGTAGAAATTTGATTAGTGTTAAAATTGGTACTATTATATATGAATTATTTCCTTCTAATCCTTATAGGATATAAAGTGGAATTATTTGAGATTTTGTTTTTGTGATTGTTATAGTGGGTTCATTTGATTCATGTGAATGCTAATCTGATACACACTCTTAATTAATGGATTCATGAAACAAGAAACATAAATGGGGTTGTGGGGGTTTAACATGTTACACCACTAATTATACATTAAATTAATGATTTATTTGGGTCAATACATGGTCAATATTCAATAAAAAGTCTGGCCTTTCATTATTTTTAATATCATGAAACTACTTAATGTTTTTTATATTATTTATTTAACAATTTATTGGTTAACTGTAAAATCTAAACAACCTATTTTATTAATTTTCATTTTTTATTTTGGCCTTATTGTTTCTCATTGATCTATATCATTACTCATTTATTATTGTAAATTTCATCTTATATGATACTTTTTTATGGAATATAATGATTATTATTTCTTTTTTGACTTGTTGACTGATTTTATTGATGGTTAGCTCAATGGTGGATATGAGTTTATATATGATAGTGATTTATATTGTCAACCAGTTATTGGGTTAAATCAACTATATTTCTTATGTGATACTCGATAAAGTAAATTAATACAGTAACACTACTAACTCATCACCCTAGAAATGGGATTGATTGACTAATGGTGTTCATCGTTAAACACTGTACCCATTCCAATGGAAGCCAACTAGCTAGTTTTGGGGTTGGATGATATGCATGCATTGAGATAGGAGACTTTATCTAGAATGTATAATCCATTTTCATTTGAATGATGTAAATATTGGAGAGTAAACGTAGGTTATTATCGTAATTTATTTCCCCATAATCAAAATTTAAATTCTAAACTCTTCTCCTTCAAACATAATTCAAACGTCTCATTTTTTATAGTATCTTAACATTGGGTTTTTCTATAAAACCATATTTATTCATGTATATTTAATATTATGATGAATTATATCTCATTAAGTATGTTATGTCTCATTTTTTTATTAATTCGTTATTCATCATATCTATATTTCTTTGAGTGTGGTGGATCATTGTTTTTTTTAAATGTATGTATATCCTGATTGATGGTTTGTGATTATAGTATTATTACATGATTAATTATATCACATTCTACTATATGAGTATAATGTTTGTATAGTTCATTATAAATATATATTTTGAATAAGATTATTCCATAATCTTGTATATTTCCATTTAAATAATAATTTCATGTTTATTTCAACTGGAATTTTATTTTGTTTTTAAATCCAAAAATGATTTACTTGAAATATATACTAAACATTTCAATGGTGTATTGAAACAATTTATGCAATCACATTAAAAATAAATTGATTGTTTAAATAAAACTAAATTAAATGAATTCTAATATTGATGTTAGAAAATTCCTAAGATTTATTGAAAATCATTGGTATGAAGAGGATTTTAGTATCAAATGAATGTATATATTTTGAAATGTTTTAGTTTTGATGAATGCAATTCTCTATCTATTTTCTAAATGAAATAGAATTATTCAACAATGAAATTTGGGATGAAATTAAATAATTAATTGAATTAAATTATAACCCCATTTATGTTTGTTTTCCATTAAGAAGAATGCTATTTTTGTATTTATGTTGGATGAAAACCTCATAGCCATTAATTAGATATACATTGAAATGGGTTTTTTATGAATAGGAATACAAAACAATGAAAATTTAAGGGATTTAATTTATCTAGGTATTTTTTCAATTACCACTAATATTGAGATACAATGATGTGTTAACACATTGATCAATATTTCATAGATACATGTGATATTACATTTACATTTATAATAATAATTCTATTAACCATTTTGTTATGATTGTATGTTTTTATGCATATCATAGTCTGACAGAAATAATAAATAATTAATTT
This sequence comes from Viscum album, assembly GCA_963277665.1. NCBI lineage: Eukaryota > Viridiplantae > Streptophyta > Magnoliopsida > Santalales > Viscaceae > Viscum > Viscum album. The sequence continues at coordinate 2,128,814,813 of OY728140.1, forward strand.
TTTTAATATCGCTATGTATTTAGGATAGTTTTTATGGAAATTAATTTTTACAGTAAATTTTTATTGAAAATATAATTATTTGGAAATAACATTTAGTTATGAACTATTAAAGGATTATTCGATAATATTTTATTTAAAAATATGAATCAGTAGATTGTCTAATATTGGAACTTTTGAAATACATGTTGAGTATCTTACAGGTCTATTTTTTTTACTGACCATTTTTCCTTTTTTTGTATTCATAATTTCATATTCCTTGTCTAGGAATCGTGAAAGAACTTATTAGTTTTAGTGGATGAGAATTATAAGTTAGACTAGGTAGTTTTTGGCGATTGATAGATTATGTGATCCACTGATTAAGAGGAGTTCAAGGGATGGTTTCATTATGACTATGTGATGAACAAAATATACATTTCATTTTTGGGACTTATATCCATATATTTTGGGTACCATTACAATTAATGGTATTTTGAATTCTAAATATTTATATTTTCATCAATCTAAATTTATTTTATTGAGTAATTATTTTAGATAAGTTAGCCACTCATAATTATTTATATATTCTCAAGTGCTAGTCACTAGACCATGGGGATCTAGAATTTCAATGGGGTTGTGTAAGGATTCATTTTGGTATCTTCATACATGGTAATATAGGTTTATTTATGAAAACATTATATTAATGGATTTTAGGACAGTTTGTAAATGTTGGTATATATTTCAAGATATCCTAGTAGGCAATAGATATTATTTCTGAGACATAAATAATATGATAAGAGCATGTTCATATCCACTCCTCGTCATATCAATCCTTTATATAAAATGTGCTCTTTGGAAACGATCCTTTTATGATTTTTTATCAGATTCTATAATTTTTTCAAGTAATAGTCTGATAATTTTGTTCCAAAGTGGAATTATGATATATTTAGTTAATTGTCATAATTCAATCCACATATTTTTCCTTATTTATTATCAATTATGGGTATTACTATGACCCCAGTAATAATTGAAAAATTCATCACAATGAATATGTTGATGAAGCCCATTGAGTGAACCCACCAATCATCATCACACTTTTATAGTTTATAGTGTGTGTTTTCTATAATATTGACTAAAATGTTTTTACTACTACTGATAAAGATTCAATTTTTATACCTTTTTTAGATGAAATTTTAATTTTTTCATAATATTGTTTTAGTAGATATTACATGATTTACATGGTTTGCATGATACACATACGTTAGATTATGGGTTGATAAATCTTGAGAGATTCATTTAGTTTTTAGAGCATCATGATTATATTAAGGTAATATGAGATTTATTTTTTATTTGTGTTATTAATAAGAGTTGATGGGAAATAATTGTTCTATAATATTACAATGAGGGATTGGGGATGAAATATTCAAGAATCATTTTACATTGAAATTATTTCAGGTGATAATAGTTTTGTTATATTCTACTAAATATCCAAACATTCAGTTGAGTGAAACAAATTTGACTCATCATGTCATTTTCTTATGAATATTCTTAGATAAAAAATTATAATTTTTTGAATTAAATGATCATGTATTAGTGGTTTCATATGTGTCCTCAATAGGATATATTGAATCAAGTATTTATGTTAAATCATACCTTCTATAATAATTTTATGTATAGGTATATAATTCATGAAATTGACCTAGATGATATGTCAGGGCTAAAGAGAGTTTCATATAATTCTTTTTGGGTTTTAGTGGTTCCATTAAGGTAATGAGAATTTGAAATGTGTCTGATGGTGAAAATCATAATGGCGGTTCCAGAAATTAGACTTTCTCCAAAAAAGATGATGTGTATTTTATTGATCCAAAAACATATTTAAAACAAGGATATTATATTACCTCAATGAATACATTCATGGAAGAACCAGAGGATTTTTTATCATCCTTATTATCTATTCATTTGTATATTTTTTTTCCTGGTATTCATGACCCAATATATTATGAATGGTATGTTAATAATGACAATATTAAGGAATTATATGATGCATTAGGAACAATGGACATTCCTCCACATCCATAAAGAATGTAGACATATCACATAGTAGATAAGTCTCTAATGGGATCATATTAATCCTTTTGTAAGTGATATTTTACATTACTATTTAAATATATTTTGTGAATATTTTCGTTAGTTCTGGTCCCTATCTATACCTCATATCATACCATAATGTGGGATCATTAAATTTTCCTATGTAATCCATGTCATTGGTGTCGGAAATTAAAATGCATCTTAAAATAAATATGGGGATTTATCTCAGATTAGAATCTTATAATATCACATTATATGTAAAATCATCTAAGATTTCTATATATTAAACCAATAGAAATAATTATCTGGATGGCCTAGTTAGTGGATCACAAATCCTGAATTGACTTTTATCTTTTGATGGTGCCACTTTACTACCCCAATAGATAATTCTATGATTTTTATTGGTAATGGGACCCATTTCATAGTTGGTCTAAAACTCATCCCATGTGGTTGGTTATGATGATGTCATTTTTTTATTTTGGAAATAGATCATGTATCTTAAACTAGTGGGATTCCTATAGTAGAACTCGTGTTTATGAATGTTTTTACATAATCCATTCCATAATTTAGACCACATAGTATTATATATTCTTTTGTCAACATGGTTCCTTGAAATATTACGATATCTTTTTCCCTTCACTATATTGAAGAAGCTATAGAAAATGAGATAATGGTTAAGATGGGAATCTTGATTTAGAATGTTTTCAGTTGACCCAGTTATTTCCAAAGGGAACCAATTTTTGTATATTTCCAGGAAGATTGATATAACCCATCACAAGCGTGTTTATTATTGAATGATGTATTAGGTAATGATAATTATAATATAATTGTTACCATATATTTATTATTATTATTTTTATATCAAAAGGGTGGGGTATTTCTCTATGATTGATCACCATTTTGGATATCACCCTCTTAAAATCAAGTAGTCTGATATTAATAATTCCTTATTAATGAATAGGTATATCCATTACTAAAACCATGTTACTCCATTCTATCTCCAGAACACCAAAACAATTCCTATGGGACTAATATATCTAATATATTACCTGTAACTTAGTACTATCATAGTTTTTTATGACATAGTGGGTTACTATAAAATTAAGGTGGTTCAATTATATCACTTGTGATAAGTTAGGCATGTATTTTTGAATCAATGAATTTATGCCAAGTTGTAAAATTTATAATACTAAATTCTGGTGGTAATTTCATAGGGAACATGCTCTATGATCATTGAATATCATTAGATATAGAAAATATTATGCCTATGATATTTTCGGAAGAACCACCAAATATCATTCAGATTAGATGATTAATGAGATTATTTTTTTATTACTAGGATTTCATTAATAATATATATTATATGAATTCTTATAAGATTCACCGTACATATATTAAATTAGTTTTAATATGTAATTTAATGTGTCTAGATTGCATTGATATATTATGTTTTCTTTAAATTATTCTCCATTGTAGACACTTCTAGATGCCAGAAACTTTATTGTACTCATATGTGATTAATCATTTTATGGGTTGGGTATGATTATATTAAAAAGTTTATCATTTTGTGGATTATGAAACATATTATTTTTTCATGATTAGAGGAACTATACTGAATTTGAAATAAAACTCATAAATGAGATCCATTATTATAATATTTAATGATACAAAATTTTTATAGAAACAATTTCCATTTAAAATTAGTAAAAAATAATCATTTATATATAAACATAAAAATATTTGACTCTCCATCATAGAAAGTGGAAAAAGTATAAGAAATAATATTTTTCTGATATATCCTATCCCTCTTGAGAATATAACATTATTGTTGACAATATGCATTGGAAACTATTATCTCATACTATGAATGAATATTTGAAATAGTGGAATCTTAGGGATATTATCACATTCATGATTTTTTGAATTATAGATGATCAATATTAGAATTTTTTGAGTGTTTAATTTACATACACTCTATATGAGATTAATCTCTAAGAGAAAAGTAATATTTATGGGTTTCATGGAATTATAGATTCATTATTTGGTGGGGATATGACATTTCCTGATTTCTATTGTTTGATTTTATCTTTTTTATAGAACCATTGTAACACCTTGTTGATTTTATGAAATATTTTATTTAAATAATTTTATTTCTTTTGAATATTATATTTACATAAATTGTTAGTTAAAAATAACCACAAGACACCCTTAGTGTAAAATTATTTTTATATCATAGCCATTAGTTTAGTGGGAATAAATATAATGATCTTATGAACATGCATTTTTAATTCATTGGCTACCAATTATTTATGAACAATATAAATCAATTAGATATTTATATTTTTCAGTGAATTACTTATTTTAATAATATTAATGAGATATAAATGTTATATTATAAATAACATATTTTCGATATTCATCCAATGGTTATTGTAGTCAATGGGTATAAATAAACTCTATTTGATATATAAAAGCCTATATTTTTTAAAAGTTAATTTTTCGAATTTGAATGCCAAAACCTTTTTAAATTTTTATGTTTACATATTAGTAATTTTTATATGAAAATATATTCAGTTTTTTGAATATGGAAATAAAAATTTACATTTGATGAAAATTTGATATTTATGTAATAACATTGATGTTTTGAGGAATAAAAAAATACAGTAAATTTTATGTGTAAACAAATTTTTTCATAAAAATAAATTATATGGATAAATTATAATATTTAATGGTTTTAAAGTATAAATAATATATATATATATAATTAAATATAATTTATTTCATTAGAATTAATTTTATGTTGAATTCAGATGTGTAAAATTTTTATTCATTTAGAATTTATTATCTTCTAAAACATGTTCCCCCTTTACAACAATGGGAATAAATTCAAATTAATTACTGAATGATCTATTTTTTTACATTGAAAAATAGATTCTAAATTTTTAATTTTTAAGACCAAATTATGTAAATAAATTTATTTTATATTTTTCCCTTATGAATTTTAACTTTAGAAATTAACATTAATACAGTAAAAGGCTAAAACTGTTAATTAAGGATAAAAATACAATTACAAAATTATCAAAATACTTGTATTAATATAATTGGGTGAGTTTTTGTTTTACCTAAATCAACCATAGGAAATAATGGTATCTATTTGAGTCCACCTGTATTAGATTAATACATGTATATTATTTTATTTAAAGAAAAGATAAATTTTTCTCACTCATATTTTAATAACAAAATAATTTTTAATTGTAGGTTATGCTAAATATAAATTAGATTGTAAATATTCATTTGGAATAAATTTTCTCCATTATTAAGATATTTTATTTGTAATTTTTAGTAAATTAAGAATTACCTTAAATGATTATACAGTAATGATTTAGAAATTATTAAATTGATGAAAACCAACAAAATTGTCTTAAATAAAAAAATAATACCCATTAAAATATCAAAAAACATGACCAAATACTACTGTATGAGTATATCTCATCTATAATCATCCATGGGGACAATTATGGACCATTTGGTGCCTTATCATAAGCATTATGACACTTATATTATATTATTTTATGTGATGTTAAAGTCTTCACCATCATAATATAATATGTATTACATTTTAAATATTTTATTTTTCGGAAGATAAATTCAACTAAAAGTATTATTAGGAAAAATAATATATTTTTTCATCAATTAATTTTATATTTACTTTTTATTCAATAAATAAGCATATTATATAATTATACAAAGCTATTGTTGTAATTATTTTATTAATATAAATAAAAAATAAATGTTATTAAAAATTATAAAAGAAATATAATTTTTCGAGTTAACATGCCTAGTTAATTTTATAGATGAACTTAACCTCCTAGTAATATTAGAATATTTTCTGTTCAAAGGTATCTTGTTATATTAATAATTTAAAAATAAAATAATTTAATATTTTGTCAAAATTGATATTATTTTTTGATTATCAAAATATTGATTTATTGAAAAATTAAAAAATCATTAAAAAGTTTTAAAAAGTATATAATAAAAATATATGGTATAAAATGATCTATTTTTTATTTGTGGTATATTTTACATCAAATATTTAAAAAATGAACCCCTTCAATATTGAATTATTTGTTACCCTGGTTAAAATTTAAAAAGAATAACTATGTGTTAATTAAAAAAAATAAGTATTAAATAGACATCAAGACGTCTACAAAATTTATTTGTTCATTATTTTACAACACTATCTCATCTATTCTTCTATATTGGTGTATTTTTTAGGTTTCTGGGTTGAGTTATATTTTGTTGTAAATTATTATTTATGGGGTTTTCAAAATTTCCCCTCAACTTAATTATAAAAGTGCACATCTTCCATCACCTATTTACATCACTTTATTACCTTAAATATTGGCAATAACTTGCCCTTTCTCCTTCCCAACCTTCCTAATTTAATTTATAGTGTTTCTTGTCATCTTCCAATACCAACTCTAGTTCTCTAGGAAGAGAATTAGAGTAATCACATCAAGGGATATGTAATATATTCTACTGATTCTTTCGAACTTATTTATTCTTTTAAATAATCATAATTTGTTATTTTGTTATAAAGTAATAAAATCAGAATAACTCATATTATAATATGTATTTAAAATTATGAAACAAATATATTCCATGATGTGGCCTTAAAAAGACATGTTTTGCCACGACTTTTTATTTTCTTTTTAAGGATTTTATTAGTTATTTTGTCCTATTTACTAAATAATTTATATTTTGTATTTTTATCGTTAACGATAATAATTAATCAAAACATTTTAATTAAAATATTATTTTTTTCATTTTTAATTATTGAAAATTAATTAATTAATAATTTAAATCTTATTTTAACATAAATAATGTAGGTAAAATTTAGCATTTCATGTATTAAATATCAATTAATTTAAAATTACATAATGTATTAGCCATCTTTTAACAATTAATTATTTATAAATATATGATTATAAACTTGCAACATTTAGTAAATCTCTTTAATTTAATTATATAAATTAAAATTATTGCTTTATAATAGAATATTTATCTAACTTCATTAATTAATTTAATTTTATATTGTAACAATTTTAAATAATTTAACTATGTCTTATAATGTTTAAATATTATATTATATTTTTAAAATTTAGTTGCTTTATATTTTTAAATTTTATTATAGTTCTAATGTATGTTTAATTAATTAAAGTTAATAATTATTATGTATTATTTGTTTCATTTGAATGATTTAGGTTTTTATTTTGTTTATAATTGTCTTAATAAATTTTAGTTCTTAATTAGTTATCAGTATGAATTTTAGTTTTATTCTTCTTTGTTTGTATATTAAAATAAATTTTCTACATAAGTTCACCATGACACCATTTTTATCCATCATGGTTTCAGTCATTACAATGTTTCCTCATACCAATTCATGCCGCATCCACATCCAACATTCCATAGTGGCACCGTAATCCCTATCTCTATATCCATTTCATAGGGCCACCATCAATTAACATCACGGTTCCATCCCTCTACACTACCACAATAACTCTTTCCCATAGTCTCCCCATTTTGCGTCGTATTGGTTCCTTATAACACATTTTTATCTTCATCCCATCAACTGTCTTCTCACGGTCTCATTTCCCTTACCATGTGACCTTGTGGTACCGTTTCCCCTAAATGGTAACACACCAACATGTGGCACCATTTTCCCTACTGACCGTATTCTCTTCACATTTCTACCTTCTAATTGTCTCACTCGGTGCCACCGTTCTCCAGTTCCTTGTAAGGAATCACATCCTCCCTTCCATCTCTTTCGATACATCTATTTAATAAAGCATTGACCCATCTTTTTCTCATGCATTAGTGTATCCGATCAATAAGACACCAATATCAACATATAAAACTCCATCATTTCAATCAAAATCAACATAAACTCATTATTAATTCAAACCAAATTAAACATAAAAGCATATTCAACCCATGTTCATCACCTGATCAGTGAGTCACATGACCCATGTTGTCGTACCAGTCCAAGGAGGCTATTCCATGTCGATGTATTCCATCGCATGGTGAAATTGAAAAATGATACAACTAGAACCAACTCCCCTTGATTTCATAGCCATAAAAGTTGCACGAGGCTAATTTGTGCAGCTGATGATAGGAGGAGTTGGAGGCTTCTCGAAGAAGCATAAGTCCCTCCAGTTGCGCTGATTTGGGGGGAGAGAGAAATATAAAAAATAAATAAATAAAATAATTAAGAAACAAACAAATCATTTATATATCAAACAAACAAATATAATATAATATATCATAATTTTAATTTATAATTATTATAATATTTATAATTAGATAATTTAAAAAATAGAATATATAAAAATCTAATAAAAATTTATAATGATAAAATATAAATAATAATAATTTATAAATGAAATTACTTATTATATAAAATAGATATTTTAAAACATAAATTTATGAAGTATAAATATATTAATAAAATTAATAAAGTAATTTATTTGCATCTAATTTAAGAACCTTGTTATATTAAACTATGTAATTATTAATAATACTAACATTAACTAAATAACTTATTTAATAATTAAAATTTAAAAACATAATAATATTATTCAATTTAATATTTAATAAAAACTTAATAACGAAAATAAAAATATCTAATAACAATTATAAATTAATGTTTTTATTGAATAATTTTATTTAATGTTTTAATAAATTTTATAACATTAGACTTTAAAAAAATATTATTTAAATTTCTTCATGATTTAATTTTTTTTTATATTAGCTGTGTAGGTTCACAAAGAAGCCTAAAAAGCGTCTAAGTTCACATAACTAACTAAGTGGGAGTTAGATACATGGGAAAATATAGTGTGATGTTCTAGTCATGAAAAAACACACTTCTGCGGTGCTCAGGTGACATATCTTTGAAGTCGGTGGAAACATGTAGTGAAATGAAGTAGAGGATGAGTGATATTTAATAAAGTGAAGAAACTGAAAAGGAGACATTCATTTAACACATTAGATTAGTCACTTCCATGCTGAGCAAGGATGTGGTGGAAAATCCTGGAGCACTTCTCAGAGAACCATTCTAAGGTAACCCGAGGTCCTAGACCAGCAGCGATTCAAACTAGGAGAGGGAAATATCTTCCTCTATTTTATTTAAAATTCCTCTCATTGTAACTAAATGATATTAGTTTATGTAATACAAATTATGTTAGGCTAATTATTCTTGTTTTGGGTTAAAAATAAAAATCTACTGGTTATATTTAATTTTCTTTCACACTATCATTGTGAATGTTTTCGAAATTGATCAGAGAGATCAACTCTGATTGAATTCAATTGTTACATATCACCGACACTTAATTGAAGAATTCTACAATAATTCGGTGAGTATGATTGTGGATTAATTTTCTTAAACATTTTAATTGGAAATATAAGTACACTACTAATGGTGAGTACTTTCTGTTATCTTTTTCAAATCAAAATTCTCACAGTAGATTAATCTTGGAGTGGATAACTCCATGATTTGTCTCATTTACTGATTTATCTCCTATGTAGGGAATTAAATCATTCCTTTTTGTGGTACTAGTTGTATTCACACACTTGAGATGGAATGTTTTCAAAACTAGTAGAATTATGAATTTCCTTCAGACATGTTTCTCTTGATTATTCACTTATCCACTTTTTTTATCTCTGTTACATACTATTTGTTTCATATTTCTTATTTCATATTAGATTACATAAAAACTCAAAAATATTTTGTTATTTAGTTCCTTCTTGTTTAAAAAAATATAAAAATGATAAAAATAGAAATTTTACCTCACTGCTAACAATAGTGGGGACTATTAGAACGTTTTTTTTGGAAAAATAATGGTCATCTTGTCATTCATTGTGGTTTCAACCCTATATTCCACATATATAGTTGTTAGTTGGATTATAAATTTAAAACATAGAATGATTTCAATGATAGACTCGGTCACATTTTTGGAGTCGTTGCTTGGGATGGAAGAAGTCATTACTTCTAAAGAAACTATATAATTTATATAAAAAACATCACAAAAATAATTGATAAATTTGAAAAGTGTTAAAAAAATCTACTTCATTTCTTGATGATTTGTAACTATTTTTTATTCTAGAATACTGTCGGTTTTTATTTTCATGAGCATGAGAACATCTGGTGTCATATTAGAGCCTCTGAACTTGGAATAAAGTTAACATTTAATTATTCTATGAATGAAAAATAAAAATCAAATGGAGAATATATATGAGAGAGTTCATGCACATAACAACTTTAAAACCCAACCAGAACTCTTATATAAATTATATAGGCCTTGGATGAGGGATTTATAACTTTCTCATGTTTCATTCAATCCATAATCCATTAGGTATAGTCCTAGAGATCGAAATTATGAGTTGAAACAGTAACACAATTCACTGATGCTTTCATTTAATGGACTATCTAATGAAGTCCCTCTAGCCATCCTTAGATATTTCTATAATACTATGAAATAACTACCCCTTCATCAAATCAATAAGAATGAACATATAACGAGATTCTATCCCTTTTTAGTTAAAGGGAATTCTAGGAACTGGTTTCTAAGTGTATATGACAATATCATTGACAACTCAGATCAATTTAACCACTCTTTAATAATGAAATTTTATCCCCAAAGACATAAGGGTGAACTGAGAACTAAAATAACTTATATTTATCAAGAGGATGGATATCCTTTTCATGAAGCTTGGGATAGATTTATAGAACTTCTTAGCTAGTGTCCCCATCATCAACAGTCATCGCCCCTTCCCATGGATACCTTACAGTAATTGAATTCTTCCTCTTGACAAAATCTAGATGATCAAGCTCCTGGGGGTAACTACACTATATGATATATGAAGAGTTCAGACAAAAATTTGACAACCTGGACCTAAAATATCAACATAAAAATTCATGAAGAAAACAATTCCATATAAATTTTAACCTAAAGACTGGTTCAATGAATGAAAATCAAGTTCAACTAGCTGAATTAAACAACCATATTAAATCATTAACGAACTAGAACTCAAAAAAAAACTGTTAACCAACATGGATGTCAAAACATCTATGAATCGTTAAGGTAACATTGTGTCCAGTGTGGTAGGTTTGAGAATATTGAAAACCTTAATCCTATCATTGATATTCTATCCCAACAGAAAGAATTTTTTTTCTTAACTACGTACATATAATGCCTCCTAAAGAAGGTCAATTTTAAAATAATCACAATCAAGGCTATAGGAACCACCCAAACTTGTCCTAGAAAGATAAAGGTTTAATTAAAAAATCCACAGCCCCTAATTAATCTAACCAATCAAGACCAAACATTCAAAATCAGCAGAGGGGTGAGTCATCAAATGCACAAGTAAACAATGATAATCAAATGCCTTCTAAGATTGATCTAATCTTGACTCAACTAATGAAATATGAAATTCAATATGATTTAGATAAAATGAAAGGTGATTTTATAATTCAAAACATAGAAACAAAACATGGACAACTTTCTCAGGATTTTTCATCTCGGAAAAACAGAACACTTCCTAGTATCAGTAAGATTAACCCTAGAGGGAATTCCATGGAAGTTATCATTATAATTGGGATTAGTACTCATAATATTATTAAAAACCCCTGAAAATACCCAATGTGAAATTATTCTTGATCAAGGTAAAAGAAATCATCTTTTCACACATGTTGGATTTTATAGATAAGTCTTGAAAATGATAAAAATCTGAATATTTCATCTGAAGCACTATCTGATTTTTTTTTCAAAAAATAAAAAAAATAAAGGAATAGAAAAATTTGAGTAAGTGGTGAGGGATATACCTAATGTCTTTAAAAAAAATTCATCAACCATTCCTTTCCATTAGATGCTGAAATCACATAGTAACACCTGGGCTAAACTTCATCAGTTTTGTGGTCTCCTTTCTAAAAATATGGTAAAAATTCTATTCATTATAGAATTAACTAAAACCCCATATTATCATAAGTCCCATATGAAAATTTTTTCAATAAAAAATAAACTATAAGAATTTTTTACTTAAAGCCTCACTGAAGAGTGTATTGTTTTCACCAAATGAAAATCTCACCTTAATTAAAAGACACAGGTAGCTTTTTTATCTCATGTACCATATGAAATTGTGATCTGATTAACTATTTTTGTGATATAGGTGATAGTATTAATATTCTCTCATAGTAACTATTTAGATAGTTGAGGTTGTGTGGTCTTCAACCCACCACAGTTATACAATAATTTTCAAATAGATCTTTCTCTCACCCTATGGGTAGGAAAACTGATTTTTAGTTGGGGTTGGATGTTGTTTATGCCTGTAGAATTATTAGTGATAGAAATGGAATGTGATCATGAGGTTCCCATCATCATTGATAGGAATTTCATGGACACATATTGTGCTGTTATTGATGTTTTTAAGGGTGATATAATTTTCAAAATTTGTGAACAATAAAAAGAGTTAAATGAGTTTAAAAATGTTAAAGGCCAATTTTTTTCAGAAAATAGTTCAATGGTAGAGTCCTTAGTATATGAGAAATTAACTAAAAACAATGAACAATCTGAAAATCAATTCCCTGCTTAAGAAAATAACGTAGAAGCTGAAAATAATGTTGAATTTGTCTTAGAAATTGAAAATTATTCATAAACACATAATCTAGATAATTTTCTAGAACTGGACAACTATTTAGTATCTTGATTTAGAAGTTTCAAACATTTCTGAACATTTTAGTTTTTTTGAGTGAATTGGACGATATTTTTTATAACTCCGACCATTCATAACACATTGATAATATTTAGGGAGAATTGTTGAAAAAAATGATTATTCAACATTAATTAAATTGTTAAATTATGACCTAGAAAATCTGGATAGTGTGATGTCCAGATTGGACAATAACACTGTTATTTCTGAAAATGAGCTTGAAATTGAAAATCATTCATCATTCAATACTCTTTACAAGAGATATGTTTCATATATTGTTCCACCCAAGCCTAAGAGTCCTCTTTCGAGTTTAGAACCACCCACTATTGAATTAAAAACAATCCCATGTCATCTTAAATATTCATTTGTGGGTGATAATTCCACTTGTCCTATCATAATTTCTACTAATTTTAATGATAATAAATAGGAAGGACTGTTGAGTGTTTTCAAAAAAAATATTCCATTGGCTAGACCATATCTGATATTAAATGTATTAGTCCTTCATTATGAATGCATAAAATACTTATAGAGCCAAAAAATACTCTTAGGGTAGAGTTTAAATGATGATTAAATCCAAACATGGAAGAAGTTATGAGATAAGAAGTGATTAAATTACTGGACACTGGAATGATATATCACATTTCTGATAGTTCTTGTGTCAGCCCTGTCTAGGTTTTCCCAAATAAGGGAGGTTTCACTGTAGTAAAAAATTAAATGAATAAAGAAATCCTAGTTTGGAATGCTAGAAAATTGATAGTTTGTATTGACTATATAAATCTTAATGCAGCCACCAGGAATAATCATTTTCAAATTCCATTCCTAAATCAAATTCTATAAAGGATTACTAGAAATGAGTTATTTTATTTCTTAGATGGGTATTCTAGTTAAAAAAAGTTTCCTATTGATCCAGATGATTAGTAAAAGACATCTTTCACATGCCTCTTGGGGACATTTGCTTACGTGTGGATTCCCTTTGGGTTTTCTGGAGCTCCAACAACCATTAAAATCTATATAATGGCTATTTTCAGATATGATTTAAAGAATTATTGATGTTTCCAAGGACTAATTTTCAATTGTGGGATATATATTCAATAATTTTCAGGGAAATCATGAGTTATTTTTTGAAAGATACATTGAAATGAACCTTGTTCATAATTGGTATAAGTAGCAATTCCTGGTAACAAATGTATTGTTCTTGGCCATAAGGTGTCCAACAATGGTTTGGGGGATGATAATTCTAATGATGAAATTATTCAAAATCTCCCACCTCCTGAAAATATAAAATGTAATATATGATTTATAGGGTACACAGGTTTCTACTAGAGATCCATTAAATACATTTCCAAAAAAACTATGCCCTTGTTTTCTTTGCTGGTCAAGGATTCACCATTCAATTTTGTTGAAAAAAGATTGAAATCACTTAATTTGTTAAAAGAAAATCTCACTAAATCACCCATTATCCCATCAACTGATTGAAAACTAACTTTTGAGCTTATGTGTGATTCTAGTGGTATTACTATTGGTGTTTTCCTTGGACATAAGAGAGATAAGAAGTTACATGTAGTGTATTAAGCTAGTAGACTACTAGATGAGGCCAAAAAGAATTAAAAAACCATTTAAATTGAATTTACAGTTATATTTTTTTCTCTAGAGATGTTTAGACAGAATTTGTTAGGTTCAAAAGTCAGAATTTTCACTGATCATTCTGCATTAAAGTACATGTTCTCTAAGAAAGAAATTAATCTCAGGCCGATTACATGGACTTTGTTTCTATAATAGTTTTATTTATAAATTATGGAAAATCAAGGAGATAAAAACCTAGATGTTGAAAACCTATCGTGGCATCCTGTTACTCAATCTGATGATCCAAGGGAAATAAACTCATCCTTTCCTGATGAAATGATTCTTAATCTATCATTTAGGAAATCATCATGGTTTTTATATTTTAACAACATCATCAAATCATGTGTCTTTCAAAATATTTATCCAATAACAAATGCAATAAATTAATTTCTTAGTGTAAATTCTATCTATGGTATGATCCCCTATTGTTTAAAAGTTAATATGTGGGTATCCATAAGAAATTTATACCTGGGGAAGAGATGTTTCCTGATTTGAGAGTTGCCACTCCTCACTATGGTGAGGTCACAATGGTGATGAATGAATGGCTCAAAAAATCCCACAATCTATTTTTATTGGCCCACCCTGTTTAATGATTTTAGAAGCTTTGTGGTTGGTTGTGATAGATTTCATTATTTAGGCAATGTTTTTAGGAAGCTGGTGTTTCAACAAAAAGGAATTCTAGAAGTTGAAATTTTTGATGCCTGGTGTTTAGAATTTATGGGTGCACTTCCATCATCTCATGGGAATGAGTATATTTTTGTTCCTATAGATTATGTGTTAATGTGGATTAAGGCACTGGCGCTACCCAACAAACTAGTCAATTATATAATTATGATTGTGAAAAAGAATATATTTACAATATTTGGAGTTCCTAAATCCATTATAATTGATAATGGTACACTCATTAAGAAAAAAAAAGTTTAAGTCTCTGATGGAGAAATATGGTTGTGTTCATAAATCTTCTACAATTTATTATCCACATTCTAGTGGACAGGTGAAAAAAATAAAATATAGAACTGAAAAAATACTTGAGAAAACTATTTCATCCTCTAGGATAGACTGATCAATTAAATTGGATGATGCTTTATGGTCATGTATAACTTCTTTCAAGACCCCAATATGTATGTCTCTTTATTGGCTGTTGTTCGGAAAATGTTATCATTTACATGTGGAGTTGAAACACAATACTTATTGGGCAGTTAAGCCTCTGAAACATTGATTTTAATTGTGCTGATGAGAAGAGATTTCTTGAGTAGAGTGAGCTAGATTATATTTTGAGGGAGAGTTATCATAATTCATGGGTTTTTGATATATATGAATAAAATATTTCTTGATTAAATTATTCTAACCCATGAATTCAAACAAGGACAGAATGTTCATCTCTTCAACTCTAGACTTAAGCTCTTTCCTGGAAAAATTATGTTGAAGGGTATGAACCATATGCTGTTTTGTGAGTTATAAATTATGGAGCTATTGAAATTGTTCAGGAAGTAAAAAAATCCATGTGGGTTCGTGGGAAAAGAGAGAAACATTATTTTGAGGTACATCCGAAGCACTTTCCTGTCATTATTATTCTTGAAAATTGATTTTAAAAAAAGTCAAACTGAATATTTTAAAACATAGCACTAAATATGAGGATGCCCATGGTTTTTTTGGTTTTCAATAAAAGTAATACAAATGTTATTAAATAACTTCTATCTGAAGACATTAAATTCAGTGCTTCGTGGGAGTAAACTCATGTTCTTTCTTTTGATTTTTAATTTTTTGTTCTTATTTTACATTGTATAATGTGTTGTAATGTTGTCTTCATTATGCTATATCTCTTCTAAATCGTTGTTCCTAATTTACATGCTATGTGTTTTTAGGAAGCTACTGGTGTTGACATGTTTGGAGTGGAATTCCCTTTTTGAATGAATAATGAAAAAAATATTATGTCATGCATGTACCTTTCTATTAATTCCTATTTGATTATTGTACTCTTTACTACGTTAAAAAAATTGTTTCATGTTTGTTTTTTAAAACTATTTTTTATAAGTTTCTGCTGTAAAAAATTATACTCATATTGGAATGAAATTACGATGTATGACACTATGTAAATAAAAATTATGCTTGCACTTCATTGCTGAAAACTGAATTTCATTTTTATTCAAATCTTCCAACTGCTTGAAAATATGTGTGTGTGGGGGGGGGGGGGGGGTAATTGCTGCTGTTTTGTTTTTCTACTTTATGTTGGGGTGTTTATACTGAACTTTTTCTACTATATGGAATATCTAACTGTATAAATTTTGTTAAATTTTCTTTCACCCCAATACACAATGAACTTATATATCACATGTTAAAATTGATCTTTATTGAAAATTATTTTATGGACTAATTATTAATGATTCCAATTTCTTGTGAATATGCTCATAAGTTATTTTTTTGTTGAACAATACTTCATGATCTTCAAAGAGACCATTTATACATTTCATAAATCTACTTAATTGAATGTCTATTTTGATCTTTAACTATGAAAATTATCTTCTCCACAATAGAAGTCAGCATTTTTTACAAAGATGGGTTTTAAGTGTGGGGGACATGGTCAATTCAGGACTGTGTAAAACTATGGTTAATTTTATGCACGTTAATTCCCACATCAACTTAATTTTTTTGTAAAAAACTAATAATAGTTTTCAGAATTCATTCATAATTATAGGCTATCAAATTTTTATCATTTGGTTCTTTCGTTGAATTATACATGAATAGTTGTTAGTAGTTTATTTGAATATTAAATTAGTCTGGGTGGTTTATTTTTGAGTGGTATTTCTTAGATATTTAATGGAAATTTGGATTGGGGTATATTTTTTAGAGTGATATTGGTGATCTTTTAGTGGAGTTATAATCATAACCCTTAATATTGGAAGTTTTATTTTGATTATAGGGGATTCATTTTTATTTTTTTTATTAAGGTAGTAACCTTAGGGAGACCACGTAAATTATTTTCATAAAAATCTGTTGAAACTGCATTAATTTGGGAATCTGGGATCCCATAGTGAATCTCAGAGACACTTGATACTGGTTCCATTTATATTTACTATAAGTCCTCTTTACACCTTGAATAATTTCATTGCACAGTGCTTAGAACATGATACATGGCTTAGCAAAACATAAATAAAGTGTCTGGGGTCAAAACGAGTTCATTAAGGTGAGGGGGATGATAAATGCTGGATGATGAAGGGGTCAATTGTTTTATATGGGACCCATTTATATTGTATCATTAAGGCGATTTAAAATATATTTATTATTGGAACCTTAGTGATGAGTCAAAGTACATGTTTCATTGGTTATGTTCTTAATTCCACATAAATTCAACTTTTTGTCACACTAGAAATTAGAACATGAGTTTCGACTTAAATGAGTCAATAAGAATTATCACATATGAGGAATGAAATATTTAATTCTTATTGATTCATAGTTTTCAAGATTACTCTTGGAGTACTTGTTATAAGCAACATTCATATGAACAATTCATTTTCTAAAGCTTACTGGAACTTTTGTCTTCAATTTTTATGTGATGGAAATGTTACAGTTTGAGTTATATCATTAATACTACATCCTGTTTTTCAATGATTACAATTCAGGGGATTGTTCGAGCACAAAAATGCTTAAGTGTGGGAGATTTTGATGTGGCCTTAAAAACACAAGTTTTGACGCATCTTTTTAATTTATTTTCAATGATTTAATTAGTAATTTGTTATACTATTTACTTAATAAGTGATCTTTTTTATTTGTATAGTTAAATAAATTAATTAATCAAATATTGTAATTAAAATTTTATTTTTTATTTTATAAATAATTAATTTACTTATTTAATTAATTTTATATTATAATAAATTTTTATTTGGATTTGTTTTTCTGACTCCATTTTTAATTATTTAACTTAAATTAATTAATAAATTATTCTTTTTTGCACATAAATAATGTTGCATAAATTTAGAATGGCATGTATTAAATAACAATTAATTTAAAATAACATAATGTATTATCTGTCTTTTAACAATTCATTAATTATAAATTTAATATTATAAACATTCTTGATTTTTTAAATATCTTTAATATAATTTCATTAATTTACATAATTGTTTATTAATATAATAATTATCTATTTACTTTAATTAATTTAAATTGATACAATATCTATTTTAAGTAATTTATCTATTTCTTATAATGTTAAAATATTATATTACCTATCACGACCCGTCCCCGGGACCCATGCCTTGACTACCCCAAGCCCGCCTTCCATATTCCAGGGGTTGGCGACTATCACCAAGGTGTAATTCCCAGTAAAAAGAGAAGGCATTGCCTTTGGAAAGTAAACAAACACCACAGAGCAAGCATGAAAAAGTAAACACTAAGTAAAAACTGGGTACTACAGTAAGTGCAGAAAAGTAAGTGGGCCAGAATACAAACCCAAACTGAAAGTAAAGTACAACTGGAAAGGGAAAACAACAACTGAAAGTAAAGCCGCAGCCTCGAGCCATCCACTAGATGTCCCACCTGAAGGGTGGGTACAGATCGCCTCCACAGCTCCTCGGGTCCAGACATCCGCTCCGAGTACACCCCGCCCAGTGATCCACCTCTGGGTATCGACCTGCTCCTTGTCATAGGGTTCTCAACGCAATAGACGACGCATCAGTCGGACGCCCGGTCTGTGAGTTACTAGCCTCTTCATCCCAGGGGCCCGGTTGGTTTCGTGTACAATCCAACCCAACCATTAACCAACTGCATCCAAAACTCATGAGAAGCATAAAAAAAGTTCCGTCTCATCAAGAGAAATTCAAAAAAGTCGACGACACGTCAATCGGACGTCCGGAGATCCAGATATAAGTGTTTCTGCTCCGAGGGCCCGGTTAGTTTTGTATCCGAACCAACCTGGCCATATTCAAGTTCTCTAAAACCTTGATTTTAGTATACCGAAACGACCGTCTTGATCCAAGGATTGCATCACCGCTGACGGTGCATCGATCGGAGGTGTGAAGCCCATGTTATGGGCAAAAGACCGTAACAGTCCGGTATTAGGGGGGGTTCGGGCCCAGTCCGACCCGGCCCGGTACCCCCTGGGTCGGCCCGAACCGGGTCGACCCAACCCGGGTCCGGGTCCTGCCCGCTTGGGCGCAGCCCGGCCCGGCCTGGCGGTCCGGCCGGGCCGCTCCGCCCGGTGCGCTGGCGCTGGCCAAGCGACCGCGCAAAAAGGGGTATCGTCCCCCTTGAACGAAACTGCGGCCCCGCGTGGGGCCTCCCCTTAACACCGGACGCGGCCGAGCACCGCGTCCCGCCTCCCTCGGTCCCGCGTGGTTGCCGGACCAGCGGCCCATCCCAGCGGCGCGCAGGGCGCCGCCGCCGCCTCCGGACGCCGGCGCCGCCGGGCCGGCGAGGCGCGCCGACGGAGAGCTCCGCAGACCACCAGACAAGCTCTGGTGGTCGGATTTTCCGGCTGTCTTCGCCAATGACCCTCCTGAGACCCGTCCTTCACTGCGAGGACCTCACAACGCCCGTGCGGCCTGCTTCATCATCACCCGCCAATCCGCACACCAAGAACGAAGAGATGATGGGTTCGAACTTGTTCGTTGGTGCGCACCCACCGCGTTAATGGTTTAAAAAGGCTCCCGACAAATTTTAAACATAAGACGAGGGTCAAAACGAGTTCATTAAGCTGAGGGGGATGATAAATGCTGGATGATGAAGGGGTCAATTGTTTTATATGGAAGTCATTTATATTGTATCATTTAGACGATTTAAAATATATTTATTATTAGAACCTTGGTGATGAGTCAAAGTACATGTTTCATTGGTTATGTTCTTAATTCCACATAAATTCAACTTTCTGTCACACTAGAAATTAGAACTTGAGTTTGGACTTAAATGAGTCAATAAGTGTTATCACATATGAGGCATGAAATCTTTAATGCTTATTGATTCATAGTTTTTAAGATTACCCTTGGAGTACTTGTTCTAAGAAACATTCATATGAACAATTCATTTTCTAAAGCTTACTGGAATTTTTGTCTTCTATTTTTATGTGATGGACATGTTACCGTTTGAGTTATATCATTAATACTACATCCTGTTTTTCAATGATTATAATTCATTGGATTGTTCGAGCACAAAAATTCTTATGTGTGGGAGATTTTGATGTGGACTTAAAAACACAAGTTTTAACGCATCTTTTTAATTTATTTTCAATGATTTAATTAGTAATTTGTTATACTATTTTCTTAATAAGTGATCTTTTTTATAAGTATAGTTAAATAAATTAATTAATCAAATATTGTAATTAAAATTTTATTTTTTATTTTATAAATAATTAATTTACTTATTTAATTAATTTTATATTATAATGAATTTTTATTTGGATTTGTTTTTCTGTCTCCATTTTTAATAATTTAACTTAAATTAATTAATAAATTATTCTATTTTTCACATAAATAATTTTGCATAAATTTATAATGGAATGTATTAAATAAAAATTAATTTAAAATAACATAATGTATTATCTGTCTTTGAACAATTCATTTATTATAAATATAAGATTATAAACTTTCTTGATTTTTTAAATCGCTTTAATATAATTTCATTAATTTACATAATTGTTTATTAATATAATAATTATATATTTACTTCAATTAATTTAAATTGATACAATATCTATTTTAAGTAATTTATCTATTTCTTATAATGTTAAAATCTTATATTACCTGTCACGACCCGTCCTCGGGGCCCATGCCGTGACTACCCCAAGCCCGCCTTCCATATGCCAGGGGCTAGCGACTAGCACCAAGGTGTAATTCCCAGTAAAAAGGGAAGGCATTGCCTTTGGAAAATAAACAAACACCACAGAGCAAGAAAGCAGAAGTAAACACTAAGTAAAAACTGGGTACTACAGTAAGTGCAGAAAAGTAAGTGGGCCAGAATAAAAACCCAGACTGAAAGTAAAGTACAACTGGAAAGGGAAAACAGCAACTGAAAGTAAAGTCGCAGCCTCGAGCCGTCCACTAGAAGTCCCACCTGAATGGTGGGTAAAGATAGCCTCCACAGCTCCTCGGGTCCAGCCGTCTGCTCCAAGTACGCCCTGCCCAGTGATCCACCTCTGGGTATTGATCTGCTCCACGTCATAGGGGTCTCAAAGCAATAGATGGCGCCTCAGTCGGACGCCCGGTCTGTGAGTTACTAGACTTTTCATCCCAGGGGCCCGGTTGGTTTCATGTACAATCCAAACTGGCCATTAACCAACTGCATTCAAAACTCAGATGAAGCATTCCAAAAGTTCCGTCTCATCAAGAGGAATCCAACAAAGTCGACGGCACGACAATCGGACGTTCGGAGCTCGAGTTATATGCGTTTCCACTCCGAGGGCCCGGTTGGTTGCGTATCCGAACTAACCTGGCCATACTCAAGTTCTCCAAAACCTTGGGTGTAGTATACCGAAACGACCGTCTCTATACAAGGATCGCATCGCCGCTGACGGTTCATCGATCGAGTGTCTGAAGCCTATGTTATGGGAAAAAGACCGTAACAGTCCGGTATTGGGGGGGGGGGGGTTAATTCGGGCCTGGTCCGACCAGGCCCGGTACCCCCTGAGTCGGCCCGAACCGGGTCGACCCGAACCGGGTCTGGGTCCTACCTTCTTGGGCGTGGCCTAGCCTGGCCGCGACCCGGCCTGGTGGTCTGGCCGGGCGGCTCGGCCCGGTGCGCTAGCGCTGGCCAAGCGGCCGCGCAAAAAGGGGTGTCGTCCCCCTTGAACGAAACCGCGACCCCGCGTGCGGCCACCCCTTGCCACCGGAAGCCGCCGAGCGCCACGTTCCGCCTCCCTCGGTCTCGCGCGGTCGCGGGACCTGCCGCATGCCACCGTGGATGAAGCGGCGGTGACCCATCCCTGCGGCGCGCCGGGCACCCCCGCCTCCGGCCGCCGGTGCCGCCGTACCGGCGAGGTGCGCCGGCAGAGAGCTCCGTGGACCATCGAACGAGCTCCGGTGGTCGGATTTGCCTGCAGTCTTCACCAACGGCCCTCCTGGGACCCGTCCTTCACTGCTAGGGCCTCACAACGCCCGTGCGGCCTACTTCATCGTCACCCACCAATTCGCACACAAAGAACGAAGAGACGGTGGGTTCAGACTTGTTCGTTGGTCCGCACCGACCGTGTTAGCGGTTTAAAAAGGCTTCCGAAAAATTTTAAACATAATCCAATGGGTATAAATCAAAAAAATTTATTTTAATAAAAACACCTACCTCAAGCGTCGTCGAGCGAGGGTTCGTCGCGGAATTGCACGTCGCGGACGAAGGCGTCACGGAAGGGGGATCGTCGCGTCCCAGAGAAAGCGTCGTGAAAGAAGCGTCGTGGAAGAAGCGTCACGGAAGTGGGATCATCGTGTCGCGGAGAAAGGATTTGTCGGCGCCGCGTCGTCGATCTCCGAGGATCCGACGTTCTTGTCGACCTTCGTCGGAGGTCGGCGTTCTTCACGTTATTCGCGTTTTCTGCGTTCTTCGCATTCTTCGTGTTCTTCGCGTTCTTCGTCAGGGAGGAAGAACTTGAAGAACCTGGCGAATTCTCCCTAGTCTCTCAACACAACAAGACTAACTAAATAAAATAATTGGTGTCTTGTTTTATTTACACAAAAACCAACGCTTGAAATTCAAAAAGAAAAGAAACGACCAATTAATTGAAATGTTTAAAACCACCCAATTAATGAGTCGTTTAATATCTAGATAAAACGAAAGAGTTGGGTTCATTAAAAAGGGGGGTGCGAGTGCGTTACTTAAGAAGAAAAGAAATGGTGGGGCTCATGTGGGACCCACCTCACAAATATCCTACCAAGTGGGTAGGATATTGTGGGTCCCACATCATCCACTTAACATAGGTTAAGCGACTTAAAATAAAATAAATTGGTTGCACCATTTTATTTTATTCATTTACTTAACCCGAAAAAAAATTAAAAACCACACCTGAGCAAACACAACTCCAAAAAAGTTGTTTATAAGAAATTACCGGCACTGCGATTTCATCGGTGCCCTCAGAATTAAATTCCAAGCACCGGTTTAAAAGATAGAAAAACCCGCTCATTCGTTCACTGAACGTACCTGAGCTAAACTTCGGAAAATGATTCCTGGCACACCGGGCCTCGGAATCAGGTGCCTTCAGAAACTGCGCTCTTGTAAAATTCAAAGAAAATTAAGAAAAACATTTCCCTTGAATTTTTACAGGTCTTTACATTACTCCCACCTCAGGTCTTTACGTCCTCGTAAAGCTCTAAAACAAACTAGGGTTACAAAAGCGGTACTGAGCACGCATCTGAGCCTTCTGCTCCCATGTGCTCACCTGGAGGTTCCCACACTGCCAGTGAAAGCGCACCCGAGGAATTGACCCATCCTCGTAGGAACCGCTCCTGTCATTCCTCGATCTCCACTAGAACATCCATGAGGGTCACCCCATCGCCCAAGTCCAGCTCCTCGTGGTTGATGAAAAGTGAAGGGTCGAGCTCGTATCTCCTCAGTTGAGATACCTGGAAGTCGTTGTGCACCTGGTGCAACTGAGGTGGGTGGGTCAAGCGGTAAACCACCTCGCTTACCCTGCTGAGGACCTAGAAGGGTCCGTTGAACCTCGGAGATAACTTTTTTCCTCGGCCACATCTCTGTAACTCAAGCTGAGGTGAGACCCATAGGGAAATGTGGTCGCCAACCTCGAACTCTAGTAGTCTCCGCCTCCTGTCAGCACAAGACTTTTGCGGGCTCTGAGCTGTCCTCATCTGCTCCTGGATGACTTGGCCCTTTCTGGTCCTATAAGAGCTGCTGGGATTTCTTCTTTGCCGATAAGAGAAGTCCAGTCTCATCCGCTGGATGAACCACGTTCTTCGCCTAATACAGTCAATCCCAACATGGACGATACTAATCCATACCAAGGATGACGTCATAAGGCCTCGATGCTACTACCAAGAGATCCAAACATTACTCTCACCTCCAAGGGTTGAGTCACACTGCCGGCATTAGTGTGTGCTCACTGGGACTCCTCCAGTAGGTATCTCAAAGTGAGGGTCAAGTCAACAGTTTTTAAACCAGAACCTCTTAGTAACAACATAAAGAGAGGACAGGAAGGTAAACTCCACAAGAAAGGTGTCTTTTATTACTGCAGCTCAAAATACAAAGACACAAAGAATCTACAAACAAATATCAACAAAGCTAGAAGTAGTATAAACAAAAGTCTCCAGGTATAGAGCTAGTCCCGATCCTGTCCATCTTCTCCCGGAGCTCCATGATCGTAGGTCTCAGTTGCTTGAAGCTGAGCTCTCCCACGTCTACCTGTTCCCTGCAGTTGGGGTGGACCTCCTGGTGGTGGTGGTGGAAACACCTCGAAGCATCATCCACCTCCAACTGCACGACCATCTCCCCTTCCACGGTCTCCTGCTCCATGCGGTCCGCCTTGATTGAACCTCTGCCTCTGCCTGGGAGGTCCTTCGTTCATCTGCTGGTCATCCGTATGGCGGGTCAGGCAGTCACGAGCCATGTGACCAACCCCGCTGCAGGAGTAACACTATCCGCTCATGGTAAGTCGTTCTCCACCCTGGGTGCCTCACACAAACGATCCTGTGTCATGTGGTCGACCACCTGTAGGTCTAGTCCTCTTGGACCTCTGCGTCATCTGTCTACTTCCTAATGCAGAAGACTCTACTGCATACCGGCTAGTGGTGGGTCTTGCTGCTGGAGACTGCTCAGAAAGGAAACTCTCCATTAATAGGGCTCGCTCCAATACCCCGTCTGTGTCGGAAAGCTGTGAGAAACAACTAAAGCTCTGATCTCTATCCTGAGCCCCTGCTCGAAGCTTCGGGCCCTGAAGAATGGGTCTCGTACCATATCCGTGGAATAGTGCGAGAGATCGGTAAACCTCGCCGCGTACTGGGCTACTATCATGCTGCCCTGCCGCAGCTGTAGCAGCTCTTGGATGCACACTGCTCGGAGGGTGGTTGGGAAGAACTCTGAGCGAAAAGGAACTCAATGTCCGTCCAATGGAGAGATGCCTCGTCGTGCACCTGAAGCATCAAGCTCCACCATCTGCCTGCTGCATCATGCAGGAGGCTCGCTGCAAGGACCACCATAAGGTTAGCTAGTGTCCCTACCAAACGAAAAACTCATACAACTGCCTCCAGCCAAACCTTGGCTACCTGAGGGTCCGTCTCCCCACGTAACCTAGGCGGTCTCTGACACTGAAACTCGTGCAGTGCACTAAGGCGTCGTGCACCGTCATCGGCTGGGGATGGTAGCATCGGTGGCTCGGCGGGTAGAGGCACCGCCGGTGCCTCTACTGTCAAAGGGCCCTATACCGAGGCCTCGTCGCTCGTTGGGTTGTCGTCATGCACAACGCTCGGAACCTGAGCTGGCTGCTGTCGTGGGGCTATCCTTAAAAGAAACAGGTGAACCACAGTCAAATAGTATACCTTGTGAGATGACTCAAGTAATCACAAAGAAAACATGAAAAAAACTTGCATTCAATGTTTTCGTGCATTAAGTCGGAAATCAGAAGTCAGGGTCCTGGTGTACGGATACATCGGCCGCCGCACCAACACTGGACTCCCTGGACTGATAACCACACTCAATAATCTTAACACTATTACATCACATAGAAAAAGATCATAGTCCTGAGTTCTGCAAGTAGAACCGAAGTCCCCTGATACCAATTTATCACGACCTGTCATCGGGGCCCGTGTCGTGACTACCCCAAGCCTGCCTTCCATAGGCTAGGGGCTGGCGACTAGCACCAACGCGTAATTCCCGGTAAAAAGGGAAGGCATTGCTTTTGAAAAGTAAAGAAACACCATAGAGAAAGCAAGCAGAAGTAAACACTAAGTAAAAACTAGGTACTGCAGTAAGTGCGGAAAAGTAAGTGGGCCAGAATAAAAACCCAAACTGAAAGTAAAGTACAACTGGAATGGGAAACCGACAACTGAAAGTAATGCCGCAGCCTCGAGCCGTCCACCGGAAGTCCCACCTGAAGGGTGGGTATATATAGACTCCACATCTCCTCAGGTCCAGCCTTCCGCTCCGCATACTCCCCATCCAGTGATCCACCTCCAGGTACTGACCTGCTCCTCGTCATAGGGGTCTCAACGCAATAGATGGCGTGTCAGTCGGACGCCCGGTCTGTGAGTTACTAGCCTTTTCGTCCTAGGGGCCCGGTTGGATTCATGTACAATCCAACCTGGCCATTAACCAACTTCATCCAAAACTCAGGCGAATAATTCCAAAAGTTCTGTCTCATCAAGAGGAATCCAACAAAGTGGACGGCACGTCAATCGGACATTCAGAGCTCGAGATATAAGCGTTTCCGCTCCGAGGTGCCGGTTGGTTTCGTATCCAAACCAACCCGGCCGTACACAAGTTCTTAGAAACCTTGAGTGTAGTATAATGAAACGACCGTCTTGATCCAAGGATCATATCGCCGCTGACGGTGGATCAATCGGAGGTCCGCAGCCCAAGTTATGGGCAAAATACCGTAACTGTCCGGTATTAGGGGGGGTTCTGGCCCAGTCCGACCCGGCCCGGTACCCCCTGGGTCGGCCCGAACCGGGTGGACCCGACCCGGGTCTGGGTCCGGCCCGCTTGGGCGTGGCCCGGCCTAGCCTGGGTGCGGCTCGGCCCGACATGGGTGTGGCCCAGCCTGGCGGTCCGGCCGGGCGGCTTAGCTCGGTGAGCTGGCGCTGGCCAAGCGGCCGCGCAAAAAGGAGCACCGTCCCCCTTGAATGAAACCGCGACCCTGCGTGGGGCCTCCCCTTGCCACCGGACTTGGCCGAGTGCCGCGTCCCACCTCCCTCGGTCACTTGCGGTCGTGGGACTAGTGACCTGCCGCCGCGGCTGAAGCGGCGGCGGCCCGTCCCGACGGCGCGCCGGCGGAGAGCTCTGCGGACCACCAGACGAGCTCCGGTGGTCGGATTTGCCTTCCGTCTTCTCCAACAGCCCTCCCGAGACCCGTCCTTTACTGCGAGGACCTCACAAATCCCGTGCGGCCTGCTTCATTTTCTCCCGCCAATCCGCACACCAAGAACGAAGAGACGGTGGGTTTGGACTCGTTCGTTGGTCCGCACCCACCGCGTTTGCAGTTTAAAAAGGATTTTGAAAAATTTTAAACATAAGACAAGGGTATAAATCCCAAATATTTAATTGAATCAAAACCCATTCCTCAAGCATCATCGAGCGAGGGTTCATTGTAGAATTTCATGTCACGGAAGAAGGCGTCGCGGAAGGGGGATCGTCGCGTCGCGGAGAAAGCGTCGCGGAAGAAGCATCGCGGAAGAAGCACCG
The DNA here is from genome assembly GCA_963277665.1 of Viscum album. Lineage (NCBI taxonomy): Eukaryota > Viridiplantae > Streptophyta > Magnoliopsida > Santalales > Viscaceae > Viscum > Viscum album. Next base: position 2,128,842,587 of record OY728140.1, read on the forward strand.
CGGAAGGGGGATCGTCGCATCACGGAGAAACGATTCATCGGTGCCGTGTCATCGATCTCCGAGGATCCGACGTTCATGTCGACCTTCGTCGGAGGTCTGTGTTCTTCACGTTCTTCTCTTTTTCCGCGTTCTTCGCGTTCTTCGCGTTCTTCGTCGAGGAGGAAGAACTTCAAGAACCTGGATAATTCTCCCTAGCCACTCAACATAATAAGACTAACTAAATAAAATAAGAGGTGTCTTATTTTTTTTACACACAAACCAACGCTTGAAATTAGAAAAGAAAATAAACGATCAATTAATTGAGGAGTTTAAAACCACCCAATTAATGAGGCGTTTAATATCTAGATTAAACGCAAGAGTTGACTTCATTAAAAATGGGGGTGCGGGTGCGTTACTTAAGAAGAAATGAAACAGTGGGGCTCATTTCGGCCCCACCTCAAAAATATCCTACCAAGTAGGTAGGATGTTATGGGTCCCACATCATCCACTTAACATAGGTTAAGCGACTTAAAATAAAATAAATTGGTCACACCATTTTATTTTATTCATTTATTTAACCCGAAAAAAATTAAAAACCACACCCGGGCAAACACAACTCTGAAAAAGGTTTTTATAAGAAATTATCGGTGGTGTGATTCCATCCATGCACTCGGAATTCGATTCCGAGCACCGGTTCAAAAGTTAGAAAAACCCGTGCGTTCGTTCACTGAACGTACCCGAGCTAAACTTCGCAAAATGATTTCGGGCACACCGGGCCTCGGAATCAGGTTCCGTCAGAAACTACGCTCTTGTAAAATTCCAAAGAAAATTAAGAAAAAAATTTCCCTTAAATTTTTACTGGTCTTTACATTACCTTTTTATAATTTAGTTTCATTTTAATTTTAATTTTCTGTTTAGTTCTAATTAATGTTTAATTAATAGAAGTTAATAATCATTTTATTAATGTTTTAATTGTCTCATTTTTATTATTTATGTTTTTATGATGTTTATAATCATCTTAATAAATTTAATATTTAAATAATTATGAGAATGTATTTTAGTTGTATTTTTCCTTATCTACATATTAAGAAAGTTTTTTTTTGCATATCTTCACTGTGACACCATTTTTATCCTTCACAGTTTCAGCCTTTAGTGTGTTTTATTACACTTTTTCTGGCCCCTGAAACTTCCCACTTTTCATTGTGGCACCGTAATACCTATCATTGTATCCCATTAACGGTGCCACCACAATTCCCCTCACGGTTTCACCACTCTCCACTACCACTGTAACTATTTCCAACTATCACACTGTTTGGGCTCTTCTTAGTGCCTCTTTAAATCATTTCTCCTTCAGCCCATCCCCTGTCTCTTCACAGTCTCATATCGCTTGCCCTAATGACCATGTGGTATTTTTTCCCCTAAAAAGTTACGAACCAACCTATGGAATCATTTTCCCATGTGATTGTGTTCTCTTCCTAGTTCCTCATTCTCATTGTCTCACACGGTGCCACCGTTCCTAAGTGTATGCTACCAACATGCATCCTCCCTTCCTTCTCATTGACCATTTCCCTTTTCTCATTTTTGAACCATCATTCTCTCTTTCTTTAGCATATCGGATCAACAAGACAAAAATATTCACATATCACAACTCCATGAGTTGAATCAAAATCAACACAAACTCGTTATTAATTGAAACCAAAGTAAAAATGAAAACATTTTCTACCCATGTTCTTCACTAGATCTTTGAGTCGCTTGACCCATGTCTCCATTCCAAATCGATCTGGCTGAGATACATCGATGTATGCTATCAAAAGGTGACATGGAAGGTGGATACCGCTAGAAATCACACCCCATGAATATGTAGCCATCACTGATGCACAAGGACGATCTGCACTGCAGATGTGAGTAGGAGCTTGAAGCTTCTAGAAGAAGTCTAAATCCCCCCTGTAGCACCTATTTGGGGTAGAGATAGATAAGTATAACGAAAAAATTAACAAAAAAATTAACAAAAATAGTAAAACTAATAAAAAAACATATATATATAAAATAATATATAATAATTTTAATATATAACTATTATAATATTTATAATTAGATAAGTTTTAAAAAAGAATAAAGACAAACTAATAAAACATTTTGTAGTTAAAATATAATCAATAATAATTGAAAAATAAAATTATTTATTAACTAATGTATATATTATAACAAATTAATTTCAGCAAAATAAATTTAATAATTAAATTAATAATGTAATTTATTTTGATCTAATTCAAGAATCTTATTAGTTAAACTATCTAATTAATAATAATACTACAAATAAGTAAATAACTTAATTTATAATAATCAAATTTGCAACATTATATTTTTATTCAATTATAGATTAAATAATAAAAATAAAAATAATAAAAATAATATTTAACAATAATAATCAATTAATATTTTCATTGATTAACATTAGATAAATTTTTAAATACATATTATAACATTAGATATTAAAAAAGTAACTATTATTTGAATTTCTTCACGATTTAACTATATTGTTTTTAGTTGTTCATGTTCACACTAAATTCATAAAAGCATCCAGGTTCACAAAACATACTCATTGGGAGTTAGTTACATGGGAAAAGATGACGCCATGTGATAGTCACGAAAAAACGCACGTGTGAAGTGCTCAAGTGACATAACATTGAAGTCGGTGGAAGCGTGGGGTGTCCTGCCATAGATGATGAGTGATATTTAAAGGAGAGCTTCAATAGTAAAGGGAATATTCATTTGAAAAATTCTATTATTCACATTCAAGCATAGTGAGAACTGGGGGGTGAATCTGGGAGCACTTCTCAGAGAACCATTCCCGGGAGACCGAGGTCCCAGAGCAGCAACAATTCGATCTAGGAGAGTGATATCTCGGGTTCTTTTTTCTTTCAAATTGATTTCGTTGTAATTTAATTAATTTATTTTACATAATAGAGATTATTTTAGGAACATTAAACTAGTTTGGGGTTAAAAATAGAGTCTACTGGACAAATACATTTTTCATTTTCAGTATCATTTTGAATGTGATTGGAATTAATCGGTGAGGTCAGCTCGGCTTGCATTCAATTGTAATATACCACTACCACAAAATCTGGGAATTCCATAATAATTCAGTGAGTCTGACAGTGAATTAAATTTCATAAACATTTTAATTGGAAAGGAAACTACAAAACTAACGATGAGTTTGTTCTGTTGTCTTTTTCAAATCAAAATTATCACAGTAGATTAATCTTGTTGTGGTGAACTCAAAAATTTGATGTCTTGAGTGATTTATCTCATGGCAAGGAAAATACATCACACCCTTTCAGTGGTACTAGTTTTTGTCACTATTGTGAGAAAGTATTTTTTCAAACCATTATATTTGAGAATTTCCCTCGGACATGTTTTTCTTGATTATTCACTTATTATCATTTCATATCTCTATTAATTACTCTTTTTATCTTGTTTCATGTTTCATTTTAATTTAGAAAAAAAATCAAAAGGATTGTGGTATTTCATTCCTTCTTTTCAAACAAAAAATAGAGAAAGTAAAAAATATAAAATTTATCTCACTATAGACAAAAATGGGGACTTTATGAAAGTTGTTTTTAGAAGAATATTAGTCGTATTTTTATTTTTTGTGTGATTGACCCATCTTTCCACATATACAGTAGTTAGTAGATTTTTAAATTTTAAACATTTACCAATTTCAACGATCTTCTAGGTCATTCCATCTTCTATCCAACCTATGAAAAATGAAAATCACAACACATGCGTACGTATGACTAATTGTCTCCGCGTCATGGTGTAATCCATTTTTCACCAACACCTTACTAGGATTGGTATAATTATAAATTTAATTACTATATATGAATTTTATAACATTATACAGATTCTGAAATACTATACACCATCTATTTCAATATCATTCTATAATTATGGGAATGATATTGTCGATCATGCATGCGTACGACCTACAATGTTTGTGATGCAATGTGATTCTTTCTACATGATCATAATTAAACCACGATTATATATTTGATTGTAATGAATAAATATGACATATATTATACTAATATAATTATTTAAAATAAATTTCTATTGGAATATAATTGTAACATGAACTTATCTCATAAAACATATATATTAAATTAATGTATTTAATATCCAAATAATGAGTGACAATGAATTGTTACTAACAAACAAATGATAATATGATCATCTATGAAAAAAATACTATGATTCTTTAATAAGTCAATAAAATTATTTAAATCACTATACAATTGTTCGAATACATGAAAAGTATATCAAACCTAAGCTAAGGGATAATTTTTCAATCTCATTATTATCCGAGATTGTTTATATATATGTATTTTAGGGGTTATATTTATCATCCAAGTCAATTTTTCCAATGTATGTAATATTATTTCTATTTCTTACAATTTTTTTAAGTTAATTTTAATCATTGGTGAATTTTTATTAAACATTATGAATGAAATGTATTACATTATTCTATATGATGTAATTTTTCACTTTTCCAGGAAAAGTATGAGGAGAATGTTTTTATAACTTATACGACATGATCCAATTTGTTCATATTCATAATTCCTCATTTTAATAAGTAATACATTGCATGATTTCATGTTTAAATTCTAATAAATTAGTTTATTTTAAAATTTTGAGGTTTTTTGAGAGAAGCAAATGTTTTTGAATAAGAATGAATATTTTCCTCAATAATTACATTGAATAATATTATCAATATTATTCTCCATATAAGATGATCATATTTAATAGGGATATTTTTCTATCCAAATTATTATAATACTTTATTTTTTTTAATTTTGGAATTATATTTTATATGGATTATGTTCTGATGTAATATTTTTTTGGAAAACAATTTAATCTCTGGGGTTATTCTATGATTAATGATTTTGATTTTTGTGTCACAAATAATAATAATTTCAATTTAAGATGGGTGGGACCTATATATTCTTTATATGCATTGGGTAACGATTTATATCTCATGAGACAAACATGACTAGAATGATAAGTAAATATTGTTCAGTAATATAATCCCACAACGGAAGGGAATCCCGATTCATTAATCAACATTGTCCAACTAAAATGATCTTGGAAATGGAATTTGACTCATATGAATTTGTTTTTAATGGTTATGTTTATACAAAAAAAATTCATGTATTATGTTATGATTTTTTGTATTATGTTGGTTAATATTTATTAACTTTTACACTAAGACATGACATCATGATCATTCATAAATAGGATAAGACTAGAAAATTGAATATTCTTATGTCGTATGATTATGATATGATTAATATTTACCTTATTTACCCATACTAAACATTTAACATCACTATTTCATATGTTTATTTTTAAAAATTCATGAATAAGGGTATTATGTAAGATATTTCAAAAAGTACACTAGTTATGAAGATATATGCTGGATATAACATATCTGTTTTATTAACGGGTTGTTTATATTTCCAGTTTCTAAAGAAACTATATGCATAAAGTCCTATCTTGATTTATTATATATTTTAATGAATATACATAAATTTTTATGTCATATTGATGTATGTAAATTATGGGTCCTTACTGTTGGAATAATAGAAAATTTAGAGTTAATATTTGTAAACAATGATAAAAAGGACTTATTAAGAACCCTAACGAAATTTCTAAGTATAGGATACAATCTAAGTGTTTTATAAATGTCCATGAATAACCAAGGTTAAAATATAATGTTCCCTAAATTGAAATTTTATTCCTACTTATTTGGTTTTCCCATTATAATTTTTGTTTCTCACACTATGCTTCTTTTTTTAGTCAATGGTGGGAACCCAAAAAACTGGGTTAATGCGGAAGGTGATGGGAAATGAAATGATATTACTCCTATGTAACCAAATTTTAATAGTATTGAATGAAAAATATTGAATATATGTTCAAACAGAATTTTCAAGCTATGAATCAGGCATGACTTCCAAATGAGAAAAAGAGGGAGCAATATTTTGTTGACCCATATTTAGGTAGAACCCACCATCTATCAATGAATCCTGTAATCCATTAGTGGATGAACAACTAATCAGTACCACTGAATAGATATCTTTAGTTCTAATATAATATGAACATGATAAATCCCTCTTAGCAGGATATCGTTTTAAAGGTGATGTTGATCAATTGTGGAATCTTATCAAGAATTCAAGGAAAATAGATGAAATTGATTACATATAATTTGATGAGTTCACGAAATTATTTATGAATAACTAAATTAATTATATTTATCAAAAAATGATAACGATGAAGTTCTATGAACATAAGAAAAAGTATGATAAATCAATTGGTACCTATAAAGAAAGTTTTAAAATACATTCAATGTACACTTATAGAATAATTATTCAACCTGAGTGTAAAATTGAATGATTCATTAGTGGATTGAAACATATTATGTAAAGATCATTATCCATAAATGACATTAATTACTAAAAGGAAATCATTCGATGTTCTCTTAATGTTGAATTGGTGGTTTGAGTAAGCCACCAGTCTTATGAGTTTGATAAGATAAGAAAAATGGAATTCAAATGAAAATAGAAATACGACACTAAAAAGAAGATGACATGTCCCCAAAACACAATCTGTGGAGAGAAACATGGTGGAAATTGTATTAAATGAACTCTTAAATGTTTAAAGTATGTAAAATAAGGTCATCAAGTATTTTAATTCCAATATGATGGAAAAAATATTTCTAATGATATGAATAGAGAAAAGGCTACACATAATGCACCTCCTACAGTATAATGATACAAGTGAAAGGAAATGGGGCCTCATTCCAATAAATGACCTAATGAAAGGGTTATTGATGATGATGGGAATCATATAACACTTAAGTAAAAATACAATATCAAGTCACAAGAAATCACTATCGACGATATTGAGTATAATAATGAAGTGGTGAATGGTACACATACCATACACACTAAAGTAAAAAATGTATTATTTGATTTTGGATCCACCATATTTTTTATTTATAAATCATCTTATAAGGGTATCATTTTATTACCTCAACACTTATATATTGATTTAGTTGTGAAAACTCTTAATGACAAAATGGTCCCATCAAAACCCTATAATTCTTATATAGTTGATGTTTGTTGGAAATTGCTTTATATAGATACTGTGAACCTTCCAATAATGAAATTTTATGGGATTATTGGCATGGATTGACATTATATATATTTCTCTTATAAATTTACATAGGAGGGGATTCACATTTCATATTCCATATCTATCTATTATCATCTATCGATGTAAGGATGAATATAACCTTCTAGTAGACATTGTTTCCATATTATGGGTATTGATCACAATAAATGAAGTTTATCCATAACAAATGGTTATAGAGAAACTCAAATTTTATAATAAAACCACTCTACTTAATTCTACTGATTTCTATCTGGGGGAATTGTCTGGTCTCCCACCGAATAGTGATGATGAGTTTTCAATAGAAATCATACCAGGTGGTATTCATATTTTATTTAAACCTTATAGAATGCCATTAATTATGTTATAGAAATTGAAGAAGAAACTTCAAGAGATTCTTGATAATGGATTCATTCTACCTAGTAACTCACCTTATGGATCACATGTGCCATTTGTTAAGAAGAATTATGTATAAATAATACACTGCAGTAATAATCAAGAACATAAAAATATCACAATAAAGAAAAAAATATCAGCATCCACAAATTAGAGACTTATATGACCAACTACGTGGAGATCAGTACTTTTCCAAGATTGATCTTGGTTCAGGATATCATTAATGAAGGGTCAAAAAAGGATATACCAAACATTTCATTTCTTACTAGGAATGGAAACTATGAATTTATAGTGATTCTTTTTTTATCTTAATAATTCCCCATCTATATTCATAGATCAAATGAATAATGTCTTTAGAGACTATCATGATCAGTTTTTATTATTCTTTATTTTTGATATTCTTGTCAATTCAAACATAAAGGTAGAACATGAATTCCACATGTGAATAGAACTGAAGATCCTGAGAAAGGAGATGCTTTTTGAAAAATTTAACATTTTTGAATTTTGGCTTCAAACAATTTCATTCTAGGGTTAAATTATATCATGATATGTGATATCTCTAGAGCCATCAAAAATGAATTTTTTAAATGTTCATCAAGACCAAAAATTGTAACTGAGATTTGATGTTTTCCTGGTTTGGATGGATAGTATTGATACTTTGCGAATGCTTTTTCATGATTATCTAATCCACCCACCATGTTGAAATTGAATGAATTTTTGTTCATATGGATGGATTAATATGATGATAATTTTAACGATATAAAAAGAATGATATCCAGTGCCCCGATGCTCACATTTCCTATAAGTAGAGAAATGTTTATGATATATAGTTATGTGTCCATGTAAAGGATGATATGTTTTATTAGGAAAAAATGATATGGTTATATCTTATGACTCACATAAGATTAAAATTAATTATAAAAACTAACCAACTCAGGATTTGGAGTTAGCAGTGGTAATCATGGAATTAAGGATATGGAGGAATTATCTTTATTGTGAATGGTGTGAAAATTATACTAATCATAAAAGTTTAATGTATATTTTCACACAATAGGAAATGAATATGTGAAAAAAAAGTTTGTTTGATTTGATTAAATATTACAACTACTCAATACATTACCAACCTAGGAAAGAGAACAGGGTGCATATGGTTTGATTCGATAAGACCATGTTATCCTATCTATGATGAGGTTCCCAAAAGATCCATTATTTATGGATTTGAAGAGGATGGTTCTTGAAATATTAATTGTAGGGTATAAATATTATCTTTCTCAAATAAACTTTCAACTATCAATATAAGTGAACATTATAGAGGAGTAAAAAAATATGTAGAGATACAAAAGGACGTGTGAAATGTTCCTGAATTCAACCCTGATTATGATAAAATAATATTTTTTAAGAATCAAATTGGTATTCCTCCCATATCAGAATAAAAGAAGGATCTATTGGATGGGGCACATAGTTATTAATTATATGTTCACCTTGAACCACAAAAATGTATTTGGACCTAAAAGAGTATTTCTGGTTGGATCAAATAAAAAAATATATTGTCAAATATTCATCCCATTTCATGATTTTTCAGCAACCATACATGAATAAGAACCACTAACCATACATGATTGGAAATTGGAAAACACCACTATGGACTAAGTTATTGAAATTCCAAAATCATCCAAAGGAAATAATAATATCTAGGTTACTGTTTATCTTAATAAAAAGTCGATAAACTACATTTCAATTAGAGATGATTTCTCTCTTGATCATATTTCGATGATATATGTAAAAGAAGTTGTACGATTGCACGGAGTACCCCTTTCCAATATATCCTCTAGGAATATGAGGATTACCACAATGTTTTAGAGAAGTCATCATTATACTCTAGATAATGAGTTAAGATTCATCACTACTTATCATCATCAGATAGACTATTAGTTTAAGAGGAAAATTAAAACTCTAGAAAACTTGTTGAGAGAATTCTCTATGGATTTCAAATTTGGTTGTGATCAACTCCTACCATAGGTGTAATTTTCATACAACAATATATTTTAATATATTATTCAGATAGCTCTATATTAATCACTCTATAGAAATAATTTCATCACTCCAACTTTTGGGATAATGTGGGGGGAAACAATCAATTAGGACCTCATCTTGTTGATAAAATCATTGAGATGGTCAGATCTATTCAATAACACATAAGGCAGCTCATAGTTGAAAAAAATTTATGCTAACTACTAAAGAAAGGAAGTATAGTTTTAAGTGGGAGATAAAAAGTTTCTAAAAATATATCCCTATAAGTGAGTAATTAGATTTGGAGAAATATTTATGCCAAGCCCTAGGTATATCGGTCCTTTTGAAATTCAAGATCTTGTTGGGAAAGTATCTCTCTGATTGGCGCTTCCACCAAATATCTCTCAAGATCATGATGTATTCTAGGTATATATAATCATAATATACATCCTAATCCTTCTCATATACTAAACTCAAAATTCATACTATGGGATCATGAATATTCTTTTACAGAACAACATATAGAGATTCATGATCGTTGTGAAACTTTTCTATGAAACAAGACCACTCATTTGTTTAAAGTTTTACGGAGGAACCAAAATTTTAAAAAAACCATATAATAACTTGAGGATATTATGAGGGAGAGCTATCCAAATCTGTTTATTTCCATGTGATGAATTTCACGGGTGAAATTTACATTAAGGGGGGTAGAATGAAAAACCATGATATTTTTATGAATTATTTTCTTTAAAAAAAATTAATCCTTCAGTATATTTTGTTTCATACCATCGTGAGTCTTAAAATACATGAGAATCACATTGAATTTTTTTCATTATATCCAAGTTATTAGATTTTGGTAATATGTGTAACTAACTTATGAAAATGCACTTTTAATTACTTGGCTTCCAATTATTTATAAAAACTATTGATCAATTAGATGTTATTAATTTTGAGTGAATTACTATTTCTAAAGAAATTAATTAGAATTATAAGTTATATAAATAAAGAATTTATATATATTTTATATTATTCTAGTTGATATTTCAGTCCTGGGGTTTGAATAATTCCTATTTGATGTATGAAAACATATATTGTTTTTAAGGGTAATTTAATACCTTCGAATAGCGAAACCCATTTAAATTAAGATTATTATAGATTAATAACAGTTATATTAAAACCATAAAAATTTATCTTGATGAGGGTTATAAAAATTTACTTTTTTTTGAAATTCTGATATTTTTCTAATAACATTCTTGTTTTGATGAATAGTAAAAATACATTAAATATTATGTGAAAACAACATTTTTAATCTAAATAATTTTTATAGTTAAATTATAATATAGAATTGTTTTAATGTATAAATAGAATATATTTTTATCATTAAATATAATGGATATCATTATGTTTAATTTTACATTGAATTGAAATGTAAAAATATTTTAATCATTTACTCTATTTTTACTACTAAAACTCATTCCATCTTTCAAACAACATGAACATTTTTATATTAATTAGTGAAAATTATATGTTTTGAATTTTTAAAAATGGATTCAATATTTGTAATCATAATATCCAAATTTTTTTAAACAGATTAAATTTATTTATGGGTATTATAAATAGTATCGTCAGTAATTTTTATTAATACAGTAAAAGGGTAACCCTGGTAATTAAGGGTAAGTATAATATTATAAAATTACCTAAAACTAGTTTAAATATTACTGTATGAGTTTTTTTCTACATTAATAATCATTATGTTGAAATTTTATCAATTTAAATCCATTTGGACGAGATTAAGACATTTATTTTATTTTATTTAATGAAAAGTTAAATATGTGTCACACAAATTTTAATATCTAAATAATTTTTATTTTATGTTTATAATAAATATAATTTTGACTATGAATACTCATTTTAAATGTAAAATGTTTCCCATTATCATGGTAATTTATTATTAATTTTATGAAATAAATAATTACGTTAATAGCTTAAACATTAATGATGCAGAAATTATTTAATTGATAAAAAACCAATAATATAGTTTTTATTAAAAAAACAATACCAAATAAAAGATCTAAAAAAATGAGAAAAATCTTGTTGGTATAATACATCCTAACCATAATCTTCATGGGGTTTAGTTATAGACCATTTGGAAAGTTATAGAAGGGATTATGAACATTATATTATTTTATTTAAAATAATTTTAAAGTTGACACTGTAACACCCCAATCTTCTACGGTACACTTATATTTGAATAATAAAATAGTGTGTTTTTTACGCAGCACTGAGTTCAAGTACACCACGACTTACCAAACTAGCCGTTCAAAAGAGGTTATGAATAGTATTAACTAAATTTTAAATATTATATTATTAATTGATATTAAATTCCTAAAACTATAAGGTTCAGCCAAGAGACTTATATCATGATAGGTGTATCATTAATGGACCACTTGGGGGTCTCTTGTATGTATATAGTAAGTTTATTAACTATATAATATAAAAATAGAAAGTGACATGGTAAAAGTCAAACTAATTAACTAAGAGTTAAAACTAAAAGATAAGGTTAATATAATGACCCAAACCTATCTAAATTCTATTTGTTGAATGGTTTTCGACCTATCCCCACCTTAACCTTTGAATAATCAACTTTGGAGCCATTAGAAACTGAATATGAATTTATTATAAATTAATATTTCTATCTTTTCCATAGGTGCCCCTCACCCCTCTTATAAAAGGGCACTATTCCTTCTCATTTCATCACACCTTCAATGCCTTTTGGTTCGGCCAAACCCTGCCCAAATACTCTCTCATATTCCCTCACTACACCTTAGTGGCCTTAGTTTGATCAGAAAGACAACCTAAAGAGCCCTTTTGATCAAATAAAAAGGAAGAACCCGAAGAAGAGGTACTGTTTTCACCACCCCTTTTCAAGTTCCTTCCTTCTTCCACTTCTTCTTTCTTTGTTATTACCATTCTAAAATAATAACTCCAGTATCTTATATATACTATGATGTTATTATAAATATGGTACAACCATATTCAGTATTCTATCCACCCTTTTAATAACATGTCACCATACGTGCGTACATACGGCTTACTGTCTCCACGTCGTGGGGTAATTGTTATTCAATATATTATTATTTGGGTGGGTATAATAATGATGTGTATGTCATTTAAATAATAAATATAACATTATAAGGATTCTGTATATATGATATACCATCCAATTATATATTATTTTAATATCAAAAGAATGATATTGTCGCTCGTGCGTACGTACGGAGTACCGTCTCCACGAACGCGATGAGATTCATTCTCCATCATATCCATTCAAGTATAATTATCATTTCATGATTTAAAAATAATGTTTAAGAACTTTATATCATTCTGAATATTAATAAGATACAACCTATCCATGATAATCATGGCTTACGTAACAAAACATATAAAAGAACACGAGTAAGTTTACACCTGAAACGACGATAATTCTAAGATATTATTAACAAAGCAATGTTAAAAGATAATATATGATATCATATTAATGTATATGATTAATTTATAATTTAGTAACAATTATTTCAACATTATACAGGAGGTTAACCTACCCCCACCAAGGAAAAGTACAAGGTAAGGGGTTTCTTAACTCACTCTTAATTTCGTGAGATTTCCATTGTTCACCACTTAATTACTGCATGTGGTGTATGTGTACTGCCCATGATTGTATTCATTGTGTAATATAATTTAATTTATGGGTATTTACATCATCATGGTATGATCCTTCTTTCATGGGTGTATGTTTCTTATGTTACCTAATCGATAAGGGAATTCGAAATTTCAATTTTCATTTATTCGGCTTTACCCAAACTTCATTGATTATTTTACTCCAAGATTATGTGTGGAATAACTATTAATTTTCTTATGTCATAATTTACACTCCCCTTTTCTATGGTTATTCTTTTGATACACATAATCACTCCATTGATAATTTCTTAAGTCATCGATATGAATTTGATAAGAGTAATTTTTACCCATTCTCCATTTGTTGAGTTAAACATCCAATTCATTGGTGTTGTTTTTACAAGATTATGTGTGAATATCCTTTGATTGTTTTACACTGAATATCCAATCATATTTAGTGTATTTCTATTTTTCACACATAACTATGTCGTTGATTTATCCTCAACCTAAGGATACTACCTTTATGAGAGATTTCATCTCAACTTAAATTCCATTGAGACTTCTTTGTTATTATACACCAAATCACTTTTATGTGGTGTATATAATGTACTTTTACATAGTATATCATGAATCCATTTATTCTCATGATATTACAAAGTTTTGATTACCTCTATTTTTATTCAAGTCTCTCTCTTTTGGTTAGAATATCTAACTAAAATACCATTTTTAAATGTTTTAAAGACTTATTCAACTAAATCATTCTCATTAATGTCCATGTTTTAAAAATGGTTTTAAGTATTTATTTATATGGACATTAAAGTTTTAAAATTAAAACTCTTTTTAAAATGTTTCAAAGTGGTATGGGACACTTTGATTCAAAAATCTATTTTTAAATGGCTTCTTGACAAATAGTTTGAATTTTAAATGATTTCAAGAAAAAGGGGGATATTTCTCTCAAATAGTTTTGATAATTATTATCATCTATGTCAACATCCTTAATTATTCTTGATTGAGGATAATGTGATACAATACAATTTTCTTGTATTGTATCAAATGAGTTATTTTTTACTATGGATGTGCTATTTTTATACCATTCATGGTTTGTGGTTAAAGTATTGATATTTCGCATGCTAGTTTTAATAAGAATGTTTATGTTATGTTTAAACATGTTCATATGAAGAATGCATTGGACATAATAAGTGACGGGTGGAGCCCGCTATAGCTCCTCGATGCATCGGTAGGTCTCATGAGACAAAATAGTGTCTTGGTACAAGGCCTTGACAAAATCTTATTTGTAGTCTTGGCACGAGGCCTTGGCTATGTGGTTATGATAGTCAGGCATTATGCATTCCATCATTATGAAAGTGGTTATTGATATTTCATGTGATTGTTCGACTAGTATAATATCCTTGTGAATAAGTAAATGGAATTATTTCATTTTATCTTTGCCATATTATGCTGAAGTTCAAGTTTAAAAGGCTTTTGTTTTAGTTATAAATTTCTTTCAGTGTTTATGCTTATCTATGAAAGCTTCTGCTATATTGTTATCCTTACTGAGCATCTGACCTCACCCCTTTCAGTGTTTTATTTTTCTCAGGATGAGAAGAAGTAATTTATGAATGACCTGCAAGGATAGTATGAGGGGATATGAAGAAAAGATGTTGTTTTATTTTTTTACCTTATGATATAAAGTAAGACTTGTGAATATATCTACTGTTTCCAAGACTACTAAACTAATCGGTCTTTCGAGACATGATCCTTTGTGATCATGCCAATGTTATGTAATAATTCACCGACTCCGGGTATCTAGGTTCGGGGCGTTACAGTTGGTATCAGAGGAAGTTTAGTACAAACCTTGGAAGCTAGATTTAGATAAACTCTTATTAGAGAACGTAGAACTAAGATAAACTTTGAAGATTAGTATAGAAGAACTTCCTAGAATTTTGGCATTGTAGAGATTTTGTGAGTTTTCCGAGAAATACATCCCTATCTGGATACGAGCAGGTAGAGGCGGCTCTGGCACAGATGTACCTAGGGGTAAAACCCGAAAACACCGTTTTGAGCTACACTCAAACGGGAACTGGTGCACGACAATGAGCCTTGCTGCACTCTTGGTTACGACACTCCCGGGGGATATGCTTAGGATAATTTACATTTTCTTTAAAAACCAATTTGAAGTAATATATATATAATATGAGAGTAAATGACCTTGGTTAATCCTAATATGTTTCATATTGAGAAGATGGTGACATGTTAATCTTTAAATGATTTTATGACTACTTTTACTCACACAATGCTTTCTGGTTTTAGTCAATGGCTAGATTCCAAGGAAGTCATAGTGACTTTGAGAATGATTTACAAGGTGGGAACAGTGGTGGAAATGCACAAAAAAATTGAATGTTGATAGGCGTAAAAGATATCGCCTTTATGCCAAATCATTTTTACAAAAATATGATCAACAATATATATATTAACCAATTACCAGACTCAACAAAGAAGAGAAAGGTGATGAATGATAAGAGCTCCAGTAGTGGAGACTATGGAGAAAGAAATCCTCAATTTCCATCATGCAGGAAATGTGGAAGGAGACACCCAGGAATGTGTCTTAATGGGACAAAGAAATGCTTTACGTGCGGGAAGGAAGGACATAAAGTGAAGAATTGCCAAAGAAAAATGAAGAGTACTATGGAAGAAGATAAAAATGGTCCCAAGAATCCATTTACAATCATTTTCCGTAAATGTAAGGGACCTGGACATTACCCGAGTGAATGTACTATTCTATAGGATATTATCTTTGTCGGAGAAGAAGCTATGTGGAATTAAATGGTTGGATAAATGTTTAAAAATTATTAGTGATCCTTGTTGAAGGGATTACTTTGGAATAATTTTCTCTTGTATTTGTAACCCTAACATTTCCCATGTGAGAATGATAATTATGGAAGAATTATCTTTTCTCTTGTGGATATAGTTATAAATAACCATTTGTAATGTTATAAAATATAGTTTTTGAAAAAGGACAACATGTAGACCGTGTGACAACCCGTCCCGTCGGACAAAGCTGTGGGAATCGAACCCACAACCAAAGTGCGATTGGGATTTATCGCCTACCACTGGACTACATGAAGTCCCTGGTTAGTGTGACTATTATTTTTAGTTAAATGATTTTATTGATCAATAATAATTTTATTTGGGATCTTATGTATTACCAAATGAATACCCTTAGTATAGGAAAATGATTTGGTGATTAAGTGATAAATGTTATTTTGGATGTTTTTTTCTTTGTTGATAACACTATATGACAAAGGAAAATAGAGTAGTATGGTATTTCATTTGAGGAGTAATGGTGGGTTTTTATCTGTGTTTTTATTGTGGATTTATAACGATTTGGGTTATTTATGGAAATGGTTAGGTTAATTACTTTTAAGTATGTGACTTTAAGAGTAATTAATGTCATTTGGAGATACAATTTAACATGGGAGACAATATAATCAAATTATTCTATGTTTTGGGTTTCAATACTAGTTTGGATTATATTGAAGGATTTTAAGGACAATTGATTATTGAATGGTATTTATTTAACTTTGGGGTATTATTGGTTTAATTTTAGAAATTAATATTAGTGTTTATTTCTCTAAAGGAATATCCTTTTTGGGGATCATTGGATCTTGTAATAAAAATTTTTGTTTTGATTAATCTCTAAAGACAATGTAAATCTATAGTTTATCCTGCATGGATCATGTGATTCTATAGAAGTTTATTCCAGCTCCTCTAGTGTGACCAAGTCTTCTTGAATACTCATTGTTTAAAAAAATGAGTTAGTGGTGGAAATTTATTAAAGAATGAATCTCTACTTAAAAAGTAAGTATATATCTTTATATTCTTAGTCAATATCATAAATTAATTCCTAATACTTATGTAATGTAACTTAAAACAAAAATTGTTGTCCGTTTACTTTTCCTACTAGGAGACTAATGATCGTTTGTCCCAACACAAGTTTGTGGTTTTTTTATTGTTAACATTCTCTTGATCATGATTTATATCCCTCTCCATTAGAACGTGACACTTATTTTATCATCCACATCCATGTGTTTCATACCTGTAATCCTAGTATGGGTTATCTTGGGTGACCTTTAGACCTCTCTTTCTTTCTTTTAAAGTGATAGTTTTATTGACTCTTTTTCCGATGTGGGACTTTCCATTCTCAGGCCCAATTTTTAAAATTTCGAGGACACAATTTATTGAAGGAGGGGTGAATGTAAAACCCCAATATTCCACGGTACACTTATCTTTGAATAATACAATAGAGTGTGTTGTACGCAACACTGAGTTCAAGTACACCACGACTTACCAAACTAGCTGTTCAAAAGAGGTTATGAATAGTATTAACTAAATTTTAAATATTATATTATTAATTGATATTAAATTCCTAAAAATCTAAGGTTCAGCCAAGAGAGTCATATTATGATAGGTTTATCATTAATGGACCACTTGGGGGTCGCTTGGATGTATACAATATGTTTATTAACTATACAATATAAAAATACAAAGTGACATGGTAAATGTCAAACTAATTAACGAAGAGTTAAAACTAAAAGATAAGGTTAATATAATGACCCAAACCTATATAAATTCTATTGGTTGAATGGTTTTCGACCTATACACACCTTAACCTTTTAATAATAAACATTGTAGGCATTCGAAACCGAATATGAATTTATTATAAATTAATATTTCTAGCTTTTCCAAAGGTGCCCCTCACCCCTCTTATAAAATGGCACTCCTCCTTCTAATTTATTCACACCTTCAAAGCCTTTTGGTTCTTCCAAACCCTACCCAAATACTCTCTAAACTTCTCTCAATACACCCTAGAGGACTTAGTTTGATCCAAAAGCCAACCTAAGGAGCCCTTTTGATCAAATCAAATGGAAGAACCCGAAGAAGAGGTAATGTTTTCACCACCCCATTTCAAGTTCCTTTCTTCTCCCACTTCTTCTTTCTTTGTTATTACCATTCTAAAATAATAACTCCAGTATCTTATATATACTATGATGTTATTATAAATATGGTACAACCATATTCAGTATTCTATCCACCCTTTGAATAACATGTCACCATACGTGCGTACGTACGGCTTACCGTCTCCACGTCGTGGTGTAATTGTTATTCAATATATTTTTATTTGGGTGGGTATAATAATGATGTGTAACTAATTTAAATAATAAATATAACATGATAAGGATTCTGTATATATGATATACCATCCAATTATATATTATTTTCATATCAAAAGAATGATATTGTCGCTCGTGCGTATGTACGGAGTATCGTCCCCACGAACGCGATGAGATTCATTATCCATCATATCCATTCAAGTATAATTATCATTTGATGATTTAAAAATAATGTTTAAGAACTTTATATAATTCTGGATATGAATAATATACAACCTATCCATGACAAACATGTCTTACTTAAGAAAACATATAAAAGAAAACAAGTAAGTTAACACCCGAAACGACGATAATTCTAAGATATTATTAACAAAGAAATATTAAAAGATCATATATGATATCATATTAATGTATATGATTAATGAATAATTTAATAACAATTATTTCAACATTTTATAGGAGTTTAACCTACCTCCAACCAAGGAAAAGTACACGGTAAGGGGTTTCTTAACTCACTCTTAATTTCGTGAGAATTCCATTGTTCACCACTTAGTTACAGCATGTGGTGTTTGTGTAATTCCCATGATTGTATTAATTGTGTAATATACTTTAATTTATTGGTATTTACATCATCATGGTATGATCCTTCTTTCATGGTTGTATGTTTCGTATGTTACCTAATCGATAAGGGAATTCGAAATTTCAATTTCCATTTATTCGGCTTTACGCAAACTTCATTGATTATTTTACTCCGAGATTATGTGTGGAATAACTATTCATTTGATTATGTCATAATTTACACTCCCCTTTTCTGTGGATATTCTTTTGATACACATAATGACTCCATTTATAATTTATCAAGTCATCGATATGAATTTGATAAGAAAATTTTTAGCTCATTCTCCATTTGTTGAGTTAAACATCCAATTCATTGGTGTTGTTTTTACTAGATTATGTGTGAATATCCTTTGATTGTTTTACACTGAATATCCAATCATATTTAGTGTATTTATATTTTTCACACATAACTATGCCGTTGATTTATCCTTAACCTAAGGATACGGCCTTTTTGAGAGATTTCATCTCAACTTAAATTCCATTGAGACTTCTTTGTTGTTATACACCAAATCACTTTTATGTGGTGTATATAATGTACTTTGACATAGTATATCATGAATCCATTTATTCTCATGATATTAAAAAGTTTTGATTACCTCAATTATTTGTATTCAAGTGTCTCTCTTTTGGTTATAATCTCTAACTAAAATACCATTTTTAAATTTTTTAAAGACTTATTCATCTAAATCATTCTCATTAATGTCCATGTTTTAAAAATGGTTTTAAGGATTTATTTATATGGACATTAAAGTTTTAAAATTAAAACTCCTTTTAAAAAGTTTCAATGTGGTATAAGACACTTTGATTCAAAAATCTATTTTTAAATGGCTTATTGACAAATAGTGTGACTTTTAGATGATTTCAAGAAAAAGGGGGATATTTCTCTCAAATAGTTTTGATAATTATTTTCATCTATGTAAGAATCCTTAATTATTCTTGATTGTGGATAATGTGATACAATAAAATCTTCCATATTGTATCGAATGAGTTATTTTTGACTGTGGATGTGCTATTTTTATACCATTCGTGGTTTGTGGTTAAAGTATTGACATTTCATATGCTAGTTTTAATACGAATGTTTATGTTATGTTTAAACCTGTTCATATGAGGAATGCATTAGAATTAATAAGTGACGGGTGGAGCCCGCTATATCTCCTTGATGCATCGGTAAGTCTCATGAGACAAAATAGTGTCTTGGCACAAGGCCTTGACAAAATCTTATTTGTAGTCTTGGCACGAGGCCTTGGCTATGCGGTTATGATATTTTGGCATTATACATTCCATCATTATGAAAGTGGTTATTGATATTGCATGTGATTTTTTGACTAGTAGAATATCCATGTGAATAACTAAATGGCATTATATCATTTTATCTTTTCCATATTATGCTGAAGTTCAAGTTTAAAAGGCTTTTGTTTTAGTTATAAATTTCTTTATGTGTTTATGCTTATCTATGAAATAATCTGATATATTTTTATCCTTACTGAGCATCTGAGCTCACCCCTTTCAGTTTTTTATTTTTCCCGGGCTGAGAAGAAGTAATTTATGAATGACCTGCAAGGATAGTATGAGGGGATATGAAGAAAAAGATGTTGTTTTAGTTTTTTTACCTTATGATGTAATGTAAGACTTATGAATATATCTAGTGTTCCCAAGACTACTAAACTAATCGGTCTTTCGAGACTTGATCCTTTGTGATCATGCCAATGTTATGTAATAATGTACCGACTCCGGGTATCTAGGGTCGGGGCATTACAGACACCTTCATAATTTAATAACAATAAAAATTTTAATTTTTAATTTTCTATAATATAAATTATACTACAATTATTATTCATGAAAAATAGTATATTTATATTCATCACATTATTTTATATTTATATTTTACTCAATAAATAATAATATTAAATTACCGCACAAAATTAATGTAGTAATTATTGTATTTGGAGAAATATCAATTAAATCTTATTAAATAGTTTAAAGTAAATATAATATGAGATAATGAACATGTCTAATTAGTTTTAATAATTACATTGAAATCCAAGAAATATAATATAATTATTATTTTTTATGTTATCATGTTATATAAATATTTTTAAAAATTAATAAATTGAATAGTTTCAAATGTGATATTAATGATTTTTTCTCAAAATAATGTATTATTAAATATTTAAAAATCATTAATTTTTGTTTAAATATATATATATTAATTATCATATTTTATAAAATGTTATTAATTATTTATTTATGGCCTATTTTATATCATGTAACTAAATATTTCACCTTTTAAATATTGAATTATTTTTTACCATAGTTATTAATTAAATAGAATAACTATTTGTTAATTGAAAAGATAAGGATTAAATTGTGATATATATTTGTTCAAAATAAATTTTTAGATAAGATCAAAAACCCTTATAAAATCAACTTCTAAATTGGGACATTATGGATGTTTTTTTGTAGGTTTTTATTTTATTATAAATTATTATTTATGGAGTTACTAATTTTGCCCGTAATTTCAATTATAAATGGGAACCTACTCCATCACCAAATTTATTCACATTGATCCATAAATATTAGTAATAACATAACCATTTTCCTTATAAAAATCCTTATTCATATTATAGAGGTTATTTTCCATCTTCAATGACCAACTCTAGGGATCTAAGAAGATAATAAGAGGAAGCTCATCGCGGAAGATATAATATCTTCTACCAATTAATTCATATTCATTTCTTCTTATATATATCATTTATAGATTTATCTATTAAAATTAATAACATCAGTATCAATCACATACTGATACGTTAATATAATTATGAAATGACCATATTTCACATTTTATCAATCCTATGAAAATATAAAATTATTGCACGTGCGTAAGTATGGCTTACCGTCTCCACATCGTGGTGTTATATTTTTGTGACCACCAAAAAACATGGATATGTAGAATGATGTAAATAATAAATTTTTATGATTATTATAAAATTATACCGAATCTGAAATATTATACACCATCCACTTCAAAACCATTCAACAATTATTGCAATGGTATTGTCGTTCATGCGTACATACGCCCAACCGTCTCCACGATGTTATACGATTAATTCTACATGATAATCAGTATAACAAAATTATATACATGAATGGAATGAATAACTATGATATATATTATACTAATATCATTATATAAATGTTATAAATATATCTTAAAATTTGAAACATGAACATATCCATCAAAACATGCATAAGAACTTAAATTAGATAATATCCAAATAATGAATGACAATGAAATATTACTAACTAACAGATGAAAATAATATCATATATGATGTCATAAAAATGAATTTTATTTTTTAATGAGTCAATAACCTTATTTAAATAATTATACAGGATGTTCAGAAACATATGAAGTATATCTAACCTAGTGTAAGGGATAAAGTTTTATTCACATTATTTTCTAATATTTTTTAAATGTTAGTATTTAATGGGTTATATATATCATCCACGTTCATATTTCCAAAATATACAATATTATTTATATTCCAAAAACATTTTTTAAGATAATTTTACACTTTAGTGAATTATTATTAAATGGATGAAATGAATCATTGGTCATTATTCGATATGAGGTACTTTTCACTTTTGTAGAAAAAGTATGCATATAATGTTTTTTAACTTATACGGAATGCTCCGATATTTACATCTTCATAACACCTTAGTTAAATGAATCTTAATTTATAATATTTGAATATTATTTTTGAATAAAATTTTTCCATTTTTAAAATTTTGAGTCATTTCCATAATAGAATATTTTTTCGAAGATTATAATATATTTTCCTCAAGAATTAATTTCTTGTGTTTTATCAAACATAGTTTCTATGTAATATGATGCTCTTTAAACAGGGTTATGTTTTTATACCTATTATTACAATGATTTGATTTATCTTTATAATGGAGTGATATTTTATATAGATTATGTTATGAAGGGATGGTGTTTAAGAGTCCCATTTTTTTATTAGGTTATTCTATGATGAATGATTTATGTTTTTGCAGCACACGTAATACGTATTTCATTATGAGATAGGTAGAACCAATATATCCATTAAATGAATTGGATTAATATTCATATATCATGATATTTAATTGATTGGAATGTCAAGTAAGTCTTGTTCAAAAGTATAGATCTGGAACAACATGAAAAGCTGGTTCAGTAATAGACATTATCCATTATGACGATCATGGGAATGATCCTTGACTAATATGAAAATATATTATTTTCTTGTGTGTATTCCACAAAACATCATTTATTATGTTCTGTATTTGCGTATTAATTCAAGTAGTTATTATGAACATTTATCCTATTATATGATATCATTATCTTTCATATATAGGATATAACATCCAAAAGTAATGTTTATATGTATTATGATCATGATATGATTGATATTTTCTTGGATTACCCTTACTGAGAATTTTATCTCACCATTTACTATGTTTATTTTTCCCAAGCCTTGAGGAAGGGTATTATTTAAGATATATAAAAAAGGAGTCTATTTATAAAGATATAAGTGGGAGATACCATAGATGTTATTTGAACCATTTGTTTATGTTTCCAAGTATTTATATACACTATTCCTATAGAGTCATGTCATGGATTAATTATATGTTGTAATGAATACAAATAATTTTTTAATTAATATAAATTTATTTAATGTATTGGTTATTATAACCATTTCTATTAATATACAATTATAGAATCATAATAATGGGGAATTGTAATCATTATTAATGGGATAAGCACTCAACCATGACAAATAAGTTTCCAGACATGACATAATTACTCTAGTGTTAATATGGAATATGATACATCTCTAATATTTTTTCACAATATTATAATGTTTAATATATTATGATCATGTATAAGTGGACATAGGGTTTTCTACAACACATCCTATGATGAATTCAAAAATGGGAAAAATTGCAATGTAATTTTTATTTGGATATCCACACACTCCATGAAGAATGATTGTGACTTTACTATTTATTGGTAGGATAAAAAAATTGTGACACATTAATTTCACTCAATATATGGAAAGAAATTAAGGAAAAAAGAAATAGGTATATACATGAGATCATAAACATGAATGGTGTCCCATATTACAATAATTATGATAATGTTACTTTGTTCACTTATCAAATTTTTAGAGGCCTCTATCAGGATTCAGGATCCAAGATTTAATTTTTCATGGCATATCATTCTCAAAAAAAATTAATATATTGAATATTATATACATATTCTAGATGTCATGATTCATTCACTTCTTGAAATAAGGTATATGGCCACAGATTTATATGCATATTATATAAGAAAAGTATATATACCATTACTACATCCATTTTCCATGATATTCCCAAGGACATAACATCCTTCCATCATGATTGCACTCCCCATTCCCCTCCTCTTCCCTCAAGAATCATCCTCCCCTCCTCCTGCTCCTCCTCTCATCATGATTACAATTACCCATCCCTCCCTCAACCCATACTCTCACAATTTCTCCTCCATGGGACCCTCCTCCCAAAATGTGGAAATACCAACTAGATAGAGAACATTATCCCCTATAATGATGATATGAAAAAGCCACCCCTACACCATTAACTTTTATCCAACACATTAAGACCACCTCCCCATCACTGTGGCTCTGACACTATATCCCCAATTCCCAAATGAATTTGATACATCACATTCATCGTACATGGATTACTTATCCCCATATTGATGATCTTTGAAGCCCCCACTCATTAAGATCCTCCTCCTCAGACCTAGCTCACTGATGCTCGATACAAAACTGATGTAACCACACCAGCATCTATATTTCTCATATTTTTTAGGAACCCCACCTCACCTAGATCCGTCTCTTATCACATTTCTACCACACCACATTTATTTATCACAAAAAACCCAACACTACCATTTTGAATCAATTTTTCTTGTTATTGATTACTAATTTCATTCCTCAAAACTTGAAAAAAATACCCTTCCCCTATTTCAAATGAAAAATAATTACCTCATACTCTAATATTGAATTTCATCGTTATATATATTTACGGAGCACATAGTGGAATTTTTTATGGTATTATAGGTATCATGATACTTATTTTTAGTTTGTTTTCCTAATCATTGACTACAAATGAATTTTCACATTATATATATATATTTACTCAATCTTATATCCCCTTTAAAATTATTTTTATTCAATTATAATATGTTCTTGGTCACATATTCACCAATATTACAATCATAATCATATAATTTTATTCATTTTTCTATTCAGTAATTATATATCAGGATCCCACATTATTGTTGATAAATTATGTTATTATTTCAATTTTTATAAATCCTAATACAATTTAATTGGTATGACATGGTAATATTTCATTTTTTATTATTTGATTAAAATTTATAATTATTTCAATAATATTTTAGGTTTTTTTTAAAAACCTAATTATTAATTTTCATGTGTTAATATAGGATACATTCAAGTTATAAATAATTTTATGTTGGGTATTGTTTTCAATAATTGTTTACATTCTATTGATATTTCCAATGAAACCACATTCTATTATTGAATAATGTAATAATATTTTAGTATACAATGGTGGTTGGAGAATGTTATCATGTTTATATAAAAGTTTTTATCATGTTTGATTCATTTTACATTAACAATTAGAATGATGTTTACAAAAAATAATTTTATTTGGTTATCATTTTCTATTAATAATAAAAAATACTTCCCTGATATTTTTTTTATTCTTTTGGGAATTTATTGTGTATGTTTTTTTACAATCAATATCCATTTAATTTTATATTTAAATATTTTTACATTACTATATACAAGTAATTTCCATCAATTTTTCTATAATTTGGTAGAAATCATTGAAAGAATATTGAAAACATCACATATGATAATTTATTTTATATAAATGTACAACATTTTTAAAAGAACTACTCCACTTATTTAATTAATCCTTAATTGAATACCACTATTTATATTACTTATATATTTAATAAAACATTTTCTTTATAATGTAATATGATAAATGAAAAAAATTCTATATTTTCTTACAAAACTACTATTATTATGTTAATTATAAAAATATGTGTTTCAAGATCAACTACTATAGTCAGTCTGATTAGGTATATATTCAAGAGGGTGTTTCTATTATTTTTACAATACATTTCTATTTATAACTACTATATTTTAGGAAGTTATGTACTTGATAATGTATTATTTTTCATCAAGTTATCAATTAATATAAAATAATAAATTCCTCTAAAAAAGATTTTTCATTCATATTTTCAATCATCCATGATATTGATAAGGTACTGCGGGAAATGTAATAAGTTAAATATGTTCATTTAAAACTATATTTTTTATGTTATTCACATATTCTAGAAGTCATATTCATGATAATATAAAGTTATCTATCCGAGAATGTGTATATTCAAATAGGTGTATATTTTACTCTTTGTATATTTTTTGTTTTTAACAATCATTATTAGTGAAATGTTATTTTATTTTATTGATAAATTTCTATTGCCTATTATATAGACAATCAAAAATAATTTCCAATAATTGTATTTAAATGTATCATATTTTAATTTTTTCTTTAAAAAAGAACAATTTTCTTTTATATTTGTATATTCCATAAAAAAATTACATGATCGAAATATTATTTAAATTTTTCTAAATATTTCTTATCAGCTTATTATAGAATCAATATCTAGTAACCAATTGAATATAGTTTTTATATTCAAAACATTAGAGAATTGTATTATAAATAAATTTCCTCTTCCATGACATGTAATATCTTTATATTTCTTTGCATTTTCTAAAAATGTAAACTATGTATATTTTTCTTCATTTTACGGTTTCTGGGATCAATATTCTATTTCTACTCGGATTCAAATTGTGTAGATTTTGGTATTTTGGATTATATGAAATATGTTTCAAGTGGCTAGAATCATTTCCTCAAGGCGGTTTCAACACATGAAGTTTCATTCTATGACAATCTCACTAATATTGCTATTTTATAAATAATTGAATTGTTTTTCCAATGATCATCATGTACGTCATCTTCTATTATCATATTTATGTTTTAAATGCTATCATAACCACATGTTATCCTATGATATTTTATAACAACAACATTTCATAACTATGGTATTTGAGATTTGTTTCATGATAAAACCATCCTTCTTTATTTCATCCAAATCTCAAATTACTACAATGATCTTATCATTTCAACCATTTTTTTCATTTTCTATTATTTTATAAATATTTTAAAAAACACATTTCTTAGAAAACACATATAGATAATACATTTCATGGTATTATGGTGAAGAATCCATCATTTTGAAATGTAATATATTTATCTTAACAAGTGAAACAATTCACTTTCACCCATACAAGAGATCACTTATTTATGATAATAACTAAGATAAAAATTAATTAATCTATTTTCTATATTATTTTAGTATAAAATTCAACTTCATTTAGAGTATATATTTTCGGATAACCTTGATCATATTTTATTAAAGGAGTCATGAAAAATATGCCCACATTTTTTAATAATACTATTTACCTAGATCTTGAATTTGTAGAAAAAATTAACTATTATGTATGGAATATATATATATAGAAGATATAAATGATGTTTCTTTGTTAATTATTTAAAGATTATATTTTCCCATATTTTAAAAAAATCATAGTTTATTTTTTAGATACAGAAAATAAATATTATTTGTATTACTATTTAATCGGTGTAGTTCTATCATTGAATAAATATAACATTTTGTGTGTGTCCTGGTGCATTTAATCAACTATTCAATTCATATATGTAGCATAATTTAGGATACATGATCATATTTTATGAGAACCTATTCATGGTTCCAACAATGTTGAGTAATATTTCAATGGGTTTAAGATGGTTATTTTTAATGGAAAATGATTAGATTTTGATCATTTCCGATATTGGTTTATTTAAATCAATAAATAGTGATATAGGGATTTTGGATCACTTAATCACGAAATGGAATCTAACCATGGGGGAGGGGGGTTGTTGATGTATCCCTCTATAGAGACTTCAATAATTTTTTTATTCAGACGACTAGTGAGTTTAATTTTATTTATCTACTCCAAAGTTTACATATGAATTAGATGGTTAAAAATTAATTATCATTATACATATATTTTATTCCAAGGTAGTATATTTAGTGATATATATATATGAAATTATAATAAAATAATCTAAAATTATCAATTAATATATCACATAAATATCATTAATTATAAATTTAATCAATATGTGATAAATTATTGTATGATAATTATTTTCAAAATTACTTTATTAGTGTGAAATTGAATATACCTAGTAATGTTTGTATCTAGATTGATCATGATTATGGTGATATATTCATGCACTGAATGAATATTTATGACCTATTCCTGCTTCAATATCATAGAAATAGTGACTATGGAGATTGAGTCAACTTCTTGAATTCAAATAAAATATTATTTTTATAACATTATGTTGTTAATTTACAAGAGTGTGGTTTATTCAAGGAGATGGGGAGTTGGTGGGGTTATTTTTATTGGATGTTCATGTAGTTGGAATATACATCATTGAGGGTTATTTTTATCTTTTATTTAAACAATCATATGGAATGTATGAGGAATATATATTTTTTTATTAATTTTTATGATTATAATTGAATCCTTGTATGAACAAATTTTTAATAGGAAAATCATTTTTATGGTGTTAGTGGAAAACATAAAATTGGATAATTATAATATTTTATCCTACAATTTGGTCCTTATTGTACAAGATCTTGATTCATGTACGATTCAATCAATTTGACCATTATTTTCTATGTTTTTACTTTTCAATAACAATATAATTGTTTATATATGTTCTTATATGGAAAAATGAATTATTTGTTATTTGATTATATATAAAAGAAGATCATTTTGAATAACCATTTTAGTATATTTCAAATTAATAAATGGAATGATATAAATTTTTTTAAGTAAATTGAAATTTGGCTAACAAATTTAAAACAATAGTAACCAACATTAGTGGTATATCTGACTACAGAAATGTGTTGAATATTCATGTTTCATATGAGGATGATTTTTTTAATGTAAACTGTCACGACCCGTCCTCAGGGCCCGTGTCGTGACAACCCCAAGCCCGCCATCCATAGGGCAGGGGCTGGAGACTAGCACCAAAGGCATAAATCCCGATAAAAGAGACAACATTGCTTTATATAAGTAAACAAACACAAAAGATTACGCAAGCTGGAGTAAACACAAGGTAAATGAGTACAAAATTAAGTGATGGAAAGTAAATGGGCTAGTAGAAAAACCCAACTGGTAGTACAATACAACTGAGAATGAATGTGCAACAGCTGAAAAGAAAAGCAGCAACCATCGGGTCGTCCACTGGGAATCCCACCTGAAGGGTGGGTACAGATATTCTCATCGGTACCTCGGGCCTGTCCGTCTGCTTCGTGTACGTCCTGCCAGGTGGTCCACCTCCAGATACCGTCCATCTCAACAAGCCTCGACCACGATCCGTGTTGTTTTTTGTCTGCAATCAACACAACGTAGTACAGGAAATGCCCGTGTAGGGGTGAGTATAAAGATACTCAGTAGGGACCTCGAGACCCCCAAAGGTCTCCCAGAATCCACAAAGGATAAACCAAAAGGGAAAGATACAAACCCAACATATCAACTAACTCTACTTAGGTATATGCCCATACATATACCTAAGACATCAATCTCAGTACGGTTCCAACTTCCGAGACCAAGCACAACCAGTCCACATAGGAAAGAAGTTAATCATACCAATTATAATGATTGAAAGACATAACTCATCTCACACAGGTATACTACTTCCGAAGAGAGGTGGAGATTATTATATGTAGCTTCTGAATCATCTCCTCGGTCGAACCCACGTAGGATCCAAGTACAGTAACCATCGAGGCCGAACCCACATAGGATCCATGTACAGTCTTCATCGCTGCAGAACCCACGGAGGATCCAAGTACAGCCGTCCTCTGTTCTGAACCCACGTAGGATCCAAGTATAGTCGTCATCGTTGTCGCAGTTGAAGCCAACTCTTGGGTTCCCTCACACAGCATGATCTATTTCGGTAGGGTCCACTCCTTGAGTAAAGGGGTTGATACATCAACTTTCACGAAGTCCAGAGTTGATGTATCCCGATGTTCTGTCTCGTCAAAAGGAACTCAACGCGACAGACGGTGCGTCAAACTGACGCCCAGTCTAAGAGATATTGGCTTTTCTGTTCCAGGGGCCCGGTTGGAAATATACTCGTTCCAAACCTGGTCATTTACCAAAGTTGTCCAAAAATCACTTAGAGTTTCTCAAAATGACCTCCTCGTTGAAAGAGTCCCAATGCCGCAGACGGCGCGTCGATCAGATGCGCGGTCTTTATTTTATTCATGTTTAAGTGAATAACAGGCCCGACCCGTTTAGCCCAGTAGGCCCACGGGTCGGGTTAACCCAATATGCCAGTTCCGACCTGGTAGGGGTGTCAGACCGGTCTGAAGGAAAAACGTAGCTCGGACCGAAGGCCGTGGCCCGACCTGAAGGGGCTCGGCCTGGCCCAGGCCGGCGCGACCCGGCTTTGCGCGGCCCGGCTCGGCGTGTCCCAGCACGGCCTGACTGGCTCGGCCGTTCTGGCTGAGCGGCTCAGCCTGAAGGCCGAGCGATTCTAATGGGGGAGAGGCCCCTCGGCTGCCCGAACCGGCGGCGCCTCCCTTCTCCAAACCGGCCGGCTAGGTCGGCCGACCTTCTGGGGCAAGCGGCCCACATGGGCAGGCCGTGGGTTCTTCCGGCACGGCTTTCTCCGGGCATCGTGGACCTACTCCCCCTGGCAGGTCGACGGGCCGGCCAGTTCTCCAGTGCGGCACCCTTCAGGAACCGCGGCTCCCCTTCACTCAGCTGGCCGACGGGCTGGCCGTTTCTTCCGCCGAAGCGGGATGCAGTTTTTCACGCATAGCCGGTGCGATGTTTCCGCCTTTCTCCGTTTCATTCTTGGTATGGCATGACGACATCGTGCTTTCTCCGGTGCTTCCATGAAAATAAAAAAGATCAAACCGAGCATCATCGGGCTGTGTTCGCTCGGCCCACACCCTCCATGTTAATCAATAGAAATTGGCCATATATATAAAATGGTATCCAATGAAGAATGCGGGTACGAAAACATTCAATTTCAAGAATAAACCCCTACCTCGAATAATTGATGTCGCACGTTGGGCGTCGCGGAGGACAGTGCCATGGGGTGAGGTTTCGTAGACATCGTTGGAGTGCGCCTGAGGAGGAAGCCGCATCTCCTCTCTTGTCACAGAGAAGAGAATAGAAGGTGAATTGTCGTTCATTGTGGAATCGGTGTTCTTCGTCGAAGGATATTTTGTTCTTCGTCGGAGGACCTGTGTTCTTCCAAAATCTCAAGAGCTCTCCCCAATCTTCCTTATCACAACAAAAGTCCTCCCCAAAAAAATAATAGGCTTCTCATATTATTTTATTATCACATGCCATTTAAAATTCAAATTCAAAACACTTCCATTAATTAATTGATGTGGTTGAATTTATTAAATTCATGTTTTGACAAGAGTCAATAATTGAGATAGGAGGAGGTGAGAAGTCTCATAAATAAGGGAGAGTTGTCAAGTTTAATGGGGGGAGTTTATGAGAGTTATGGTGAGTTTAAAAAGGGTTATGGGTAGTTGTAAGGATGGGGCTCGTGTGGGCCCCACCTCCCTTATAAGTACACATGGGACGTTGGGTGGTTGTGGGCCACACCAACAACATCCCATGGAAGGGTTTAACTTCTAAGGATAACGATATAAAATTTTACAAACAATTTTATTTACTTCTTAATTAAACACCAAATAATAATTCTCAACCCACTCAAAATGAAACTGCGTTAATGGTCCCCTTAATCAATTACCTACGCTGCGAGTTCATCAGTGCCCTCAGATATCAATTCTAAACACCGGTTCAAAAGATAGAAAAACCCGCTCGTTTGTTTACTGAATGTACCTGAGATAAACTTCGAAAATTGATTCCGGGTACACCGGACCTCGGAATCAAGTGCCTTCATGAGCCACAGACTCGTAAAATTACAAAGTATTTATGAAAAAAATTTCCATTAAATTTACGGGTCTTTACATTACTCCCACCTCAGGGATTTACGTCCCTGTAAAGATACATCATAAACTAGGGAAAAAATGAGGGTATTGTTCATGCATCTGAGCCTCCTGCTTCCATGTGCTCTCCTGGAAGTTCCTGTGCTACCAACGAATGTGCACAATAGGAATCGACCATCCATGTAGGACCTGCTCCTGTCGATCCTCGATCTCCACTAGGACCTCCGCAAAAGTAGCCTCGTCATCGATGTACAGCTCCCCATGATCAATAATGTTGGTTGGGTCGTGCATGTATCTCCTCAGTTGAGATACATGGAAGACGTCGTGCACCAGGTTCAACTGAGGTGGAAGGTCCAGGTAGTATGCCACCTCGCCTACCCTACTGAGGACCTGGAATGGTCCGATGAAGCGTAGAGGTAAACTACCGCCCCATCCAAATCTTCGCAATCCCCATCGATGTGAGAACCATAAGAAAACGTGGTCATCATCCTCAAACTCCAGTGGTCTCTGCCTCCTATCAGCATAGGACTTATGTCTGCTCTGTGCAGTCCTCATCCACTCCTGGATGATCTGCACCTTCTACGTCATAGCCTGAACCATCTCTGGTCCTACGAGTGCTGATTCCCCATGGTCAGTCCAGCACAGAGGTGATCTGCAAGGTCGACCGAACAGTGCCTCATATAGTGCCATCCCGATGGTGGAGTGGTAGCTGTTTTTGTACACAAAATCCACCAAGGGCAGGTGATCCTCCCAGCTGCGACCAAAGTCAAGGAAACATGCACAGAGCATGTCCTCAAGTGTTTGAATGGTTCACTCCATCTGGCCATCCGTCTAGGGATAAAAGGCGGTTCTCAAGCATAGCTGCATCCCAAAATACTCATGTAACCCCTTCCAAATCCTGTAATTAAAGAGAGTGTCTCGATCGGAGATGATAGACGATGGCACACCATTAATTTGTACGATCTCCTGAAATTATAGGTGTCCAAAGATCTCTACTGAGCGTTGCTCTCTGATCGATAGGAAGTGGGCCAACTTGGTGAGTTGGTCTATGATCACCCAGATGGATTCGTGTCCTCTGGATGTACGTGGAAGCCCCGTCACGAAATCCAGGGATATCTCATCCCACTTCCACTCCAGAACCTCTAAGGGCTATACCAAGCCTGCTGGTACCTGGTGCTCCACCTTCTCTTTCTGGCAAGTGAGGCATCGTGAAATGAACTATGCTACAAACTTATTCATACCCGGCCACCAGTGTTGTCATCTGAAGTCCTGGTACATCTTCGCCACTCCTGGATGTACCACTAGAGGGGAATTGTGAAACTCCCTCAGCACTTCCTCATTCAGTGCAACCGGTACCATGGTACGTCCCCTGAAGAAAATTATGTGCTCTCCTCCTTCAGAAAATCCATTAGGTGCTTTCCCGTTGGAAATCTGAGCACGTCAAGTATGACAGTCAATGTCCCCACACTGTGCCTCTCTGGCATGTTGAAGTAGCGGAGGAGTGACTGTGAGAGACTGTAGAAAGGTTGCCACGTATTTATCCACGAAGGATATTTGAAACATGGCTAGCTGATTTTTCGCCTCCCTTAGCAGCTGAATGCCCGATCTCCTATAGAGAGAATCATCCACAACGTTCCCCTTCCTGGGAGTATAGACTATTTCAATGTCATAGTCCTAGAGGAACTCGATCCATCACTGTTGTTTCAGGTTCAGGTCCCTCTGCGAGAATATGTACCTGAGACTCTGGTGGTCATAGTAGACTTTAATGCGCTCGCCCATCAGATGGTGCCGCCACTACATCAGGGCGAATACCACTACTGCTAACTCCACGTCATGGGTATCATAGTTCTTCTCGTGCTGCCTACACTGTCGTGAGCCATAGGCGATCACTGCCCACTCCTACATCAGGACACACCCGAGTCTGGTCCCTGATGCGTTGTAGTAAACCACATACCCAACACCCTCCTCTGGTAGCCTCATTAGAGGCACACTGATCAATCCCAGTCTCATCTCTTGAAATCTATGCTAGAATCTCTCTGACCACATGAAGGGTTTTCCCATTCCTCGTCAATGCTGGGAGCGGTGCAACAACTCTGAGAAGCCTGGCACAAATCTTAGTCTGGACGACTCATGAGTGATCGACTGCACCCTCTTATGCATGATTCCATCATGTGCTGCCTGGGGTTTCCTTTTCATGAAATAATGAAAACTCATCCCAAAATTTTAGGTAAACCACAAACTTTTTGTCTAATACAGTCAATTTTTGTATGAACTTTGGTTGCCCAGTAAATACCCAAACTAACATCGTAAGAACTCGACGCTACCACCAAGAGGTTCCAACTGAAACTCTGGCCTCAAGGGTCATATCACACTGTCAGCGCAAAAGTGATTATAGAGTCTCCTCTCCAAGGTATCTTCAGACATGAGGGTTATGTCAACAGCTTAACCGGAAACTCTAGGTATAGGATAAGATTCATGTAAGGAAGGAATGATTAGTATCAATGTCTGTTGATGCAATAGCTAGTAGTAGACACAGATCGTACCTCGAATCATTCCTAGAGCCCTTGGGTCACACTCCTTGACTGCATGCAGCTATTCTCATTCACTTCCCTCTAGCTCTCTGATCCTAGAGGGGACTACAAAGGAGGGTGGTTGCAACATGTCGAAATGTTCACTACCTCATGCTACTCTCTTAGCTCTCCTTCCACCTCTGTTGTCCTGCAGATTCATCTTTCCATAACACTTCCTCTTCCCGAAAAATTCTACACACTCAAGTCTCTGAGACTGGCGCCGGTTTCATGATTCTCACTGCTAACATTCACTGGTTGTATCCTCTCATCCAAAGATCATTCAACCACAAAGGTTCTCTTTATAACCCTTTCATAAGTAGGAATGCTTTACTGGAAAAAGTGCAGCTTGGTTTTCCTCAAACACAACTCGTTCATAGGTCCGAGCTCTAAAGCACTGATCTCTTTATATTCATCGAGTACCAAGAATGGTTGGTACGCCTCGATGAATACTCAACTACAGACATGCCACCCTGCCAAAACTGTATAAGCTCTAGAAAAACTCTCAGTCACATCCTCAAGCCAGTCCTCATCCACCTGTGGGTCGCTCCCTCCTCGGAACATGAGGGATGTCTGGTGCTAAAATACATGTAAGGCACTAATCCTACAATGTCCTCTACAGGTACTGTCAGTTGTAACTACTGACCCACGGGCGGTGATATAGCTAGCACACTACCCGAAGGTACTATCTCGGGAAACGGTCCACATACCATAGTATCATAACTATGTGGACCATCCTCATCGTCACTGACTGAAAAAGACTAGTATCTAATATCATCATATTTTCTACTAGTGTCTCATCTAGGCGGAAAACTGTAGCAATCACCTCCATCCAGTACTCTACTGCCTGGGAATCTGTATCGCTTCAAAACCTCGGAGGCCACTGCCGCTGGAACTCGTGCAACGTGTTCAGTCGACTTACACTCTCTGCTGCTGGGACTGGTTGTAGCAGTGGCCCAGCGGGTAGTGGTATCGCTAGTGCCTCCACTGTGATGGGGCCCTACACTGAGGCCTCATCGCTCGGTGGGCTACCATCTCGAACGTAACTCAGAACCCTTGTTGGATGCCTTCGTGGGACCATCCTAGATAAGTAACAGGTGCGACACTGTCAAACTGTATACCTGGTGAGCTGACAGAAAGAGACCACAAAGGAAAATCTTGGAACACACACTCAATCAATTTTTTCGTGCACTGAGTCAGAAATAAGAATTCATGGTCCTGGTGTATGGATACATCGGCCGCCGCACCAACACCGGGCTCCCTGGACTGAAAACCACACTCAATACTCTTAATACTATTGCTTCACAGAAGGAAAGAACAGAGTCCTGAGTTCTGCGGTAGAACCAACTCCTTTGATACCAATTTGTCACAACCCTTCCTCGGGGCCCGTGCCGTAAATACCCCAAGCCCGCCTTCCATAGGCCAGGGGTTGGAGACTAGCACCAAAGGCGTAAATCTAGATAAAAATGAAGGTATTGCCTTTATATAAATAGACAAACACAACAGAGTACACAACCTGGAGTAAACACAAAGTAAACCGAGTACAAAAGTAAGTGCTGGAAAGTAAATGGGCTAGTATACAAACCCAACTGGGAGTATAGTACAACTGAGAAAGAAAGTGAAATAGCTGAAAAGTAAAGTAGCAACCACCGTGTCGTCCACTAGAAATCCCACCTGAAGTGTGGGTACATATAGTCTCGTCGTTACCTAAGGCCCATCTTTCCGCACCATGTACGTCCCGCTAGGTGGTCCAACTCCGGATACCATCGAGCACCACAAGCCTCGACCACGATCAGTTATGCCTGTCATCTGCAATCAACACAACGTAGTGCGGACAATGCCCGTGCAGGGGTGAGTATGAAGATACTCAGTAGGGACCTCGAGACCCTCGAAGGTCTCCCAGAATACACAAAGGATAAACCAAAAAAGAAATATACAAACACGAAGTATCAACCAACTCTACTTAGGTATATTCCCATACATATACCTAAGTCATAAATCTCAGTACATTTCAAACTTCTGAGCCCAAGCAAAACCTGTCCACACAGTAAAGAAGTCAATCATACCAATGATAATGATTGAAAGACATGACTCAGCTCATACAGGTATACTACTTTCGAAGAGAGGTGGAGATGATTAGATGTAGCCTCTGAATCATCTCCTATACCGAACCCACATAGGATCCAAGTACAGAAGTCGTCGCTGCCGAACCCACGTAAGATCCATGTACAGTAACCATTGCTATCGAACCCACGTAGGATCCAAGTACAATCGTCATCGCTGCCGAACCTACAGAGGATCCATGTACAGCCGTCCTCGCTGCTGAACCCAAGTAGGATCCAAGTACAATCGTCATCGTCGTCACATTCGCAACCAGCTCTTGGGTTCCCGCACACAGCGTGCTCCATTCCGGGAGGATCCAATCCTCGAGTAAAGGGTTCGATATATCAATTGTCACAAAGTCCAGATTTTATGTATCCCGATGTTCCGTCTCATCAAAAGGAACTCAACGTGACAGATGGCGCATCGAACGGACACCCGGTCTGAAAAATATTGTCTTTTCCGTTCCAGGGGCCCGGTTGGAAATATGCTCATTCCAAACCCGGTCATTTACCAAAGTTGTCCAAAACTCACTTAGATTATCGCAAAAGGACTGCCTCTTCGAAAGAGTCCCAGTTCCGGAGACGGCACGTCGATCGGACGCGCGGTCTTTTTGTTATTCATGTTTAAGTGAATAACGGGGCCGACCTGTTTTGCCCAGTGGGCCTACGGGTCGAGTTAAACTAGTTTGAAGGGTCCGACCCAGAAGGGGTGTCGGAACGGTCCGATGGAAAAATGTATCTCGGCCTTAAGGGCGCGGCCTGGCCCGATGGGGTGCGGCCCGAACCTAAGTGGCGCGGCCCGCCCCGACGCGGCTCGGCTCGGAGCGGCCCGACTAGGCGCGGCTCGGCCCGAAGGCTGAGCGATTCAGAGGGGGGCGCGGCCCCTCGACTGGCTGAACAGGCGGCGCCAAGCGGTGCCTCCCTTCCCCAAACCGGCCGGCTAGGTCGGCCGACCTTCTGGCGCAAGAGGCCCCCATGGGCGGGCCACGGGTTCTTCCGGTACTGCGTCCTCCTAGCGTCACAGACCTTCTCGTCCCAGCTGGCCGATGGCCTGGCCGGTTCTCCGACATAGAAACCTCCTTGCGTCGCGACTACCCTTCGCCCGGCCGGCCGACGGGCCGGTCGGTTCTTCCGTCGAAGCAGGATACGGTTTTTCCCGCATAGCCGGTGTGACATCGCCTGCTTTCTCCGCTACGTTCCCGGTACGGCACGACGACGCCATGCTTCCTATGCCGATTCCAAGAAAACAAACAAGATCAAACGAATGGTCATCGGGCCGTGTTTTCTCCTCCCGAACCCTCCGCTTTAATCGATAACAATTGTCCATATATATACTATAGTTTACAATGAAGAATAGGGGTACAAAAACATTCACTTTCAAGAATAAACCCATACCTAGAATAATTGATGTCGCACGTCGGGCGTCGCAAAGGATGGCATCATGGGGTGAGGTTTCGTAGATGTCGTCGGTGTGCCACCGAGGAGGAAGTGGTGTCTCCTCTCTTGTCACGGAGAAGATAATGGAAGGTGTGTTGTCTTTCTTCATGGAACCGGTGTTCTTCGTCGAAGGAGACGTCGTTCTTAGTCAGAGGACCGATGTTCTTCCAAAATCTCAAGAGCTCTCCCCAATATTCCATATCACAACTAAAGTCCTCCCCAAAAATAAAATAATAGGCTTCTCCTATTATATTATTATCACATGCCATTTAAAATTAAAATTCAAAATATTTCCTTTAATTAATTGATGTGGTTGAATTTATTAAATTAATGTGTTGACAAGAGTTAATAAGGGAGAGAGGAGGAGGTCAGAAGTCTCATAAATAAGGGAGAGTTGTCATGTTTAATGGGGGGAGTTTATGAGAGTTATGGGGAGTTTAAATAGGGTTATTGGAAGTTGTAAGGTTGGGGCTTGGGTCGGCCCCACCTCCCTTATAACCACACATGGGAATTTGGGTGGTTGTGGGCCCCACTAACAACTTCCCATGGAAGGGTTTAACTTCCAAGGATAACAAAATAAAATTGTACAAACAATTTTATTTAGTTCTTAATTAAACCCCAAATAATAATTCTCAACCCACTTAATAAACAATTATGGTAATGGTCCCCTTAAGAAATTACAGGCACTGCGAGTTCATCGGTGCCCTCAAATTTCAATTCCGAGCACTAGTTCAAATGAGAGAAAAACCTGTTCATTCGTTTACAGAATGTACCTAAGCTACTCTTCAGAAATTGATTTTGGGCACACTGGGCCTAGGAATCAAGTGACGTCAGAAGCCACAGACTCGTAAAATTACAAAGTATTTAAGAAAAAAATTTCCTTGAAATTTCAGAGTCTTTACATAAACATTGTTTCTAAATATTTTTTTTATTTTTAATTATTTTCTAAAATTTTAAAATTATAAACAAGTACGCCTTTATTCAATCATATTTCTCAATTTAAAAACTGAATTTACATTAAACCACTTAGGATATTATCACATTAATACTCTTAAACATTTTTCATATTAATGTTTTGTATATGAACACTCAACATGTAATATGATAATTTCATTATTCCATTAGCCGAATGTACAACATTTTTTAGCTCATGGTCATTAATTTGAATATGATGATACTTTTGATGTGGATTGACATATTTTTTTGGTGATCTAAAGGAAGTGAAATATCACATTCAATGAGGTTCATACATTTGGATGATCATTCTCATTTATTTTCTAGATGGAATATAGGGCCATTGATAGCTTTCTTATTTAAAAATTCATTATTCTAAATATATACATTTCCCAATTTTAGGGAGTGTGTCAGAATATTAATGTAGGGGTTTGGCTCGTTCCATTCTTTTTTCCGTTTATCACCATTGTTCGAAATTTAAAATATCTTGAGATCATTGGAAATATATTATTTAATAAAAAATTTAGATATTTGGTCTCACATAACACACATTATTTAATTCTTTTTTTTTTCTAAAAACAGTAATTATTAATATAATTGGGTTTTAGTTTAGTGCATCCCATTATAATTTACCTAAACATAATCCATATATTGAATGAATATTAAATTTACTAAATTAATCCCATAAAACCATAATTTACCAATATTCCAATATTATATGATCAGGTTTTGTAGTGTGGGTTAACAGATGATTGTATCCATTTAATTCTTTTAAAATGAATATTTTTCATGTACTTTATATTTTCAGACATTGGGTATACATATACTTCCATTCATCACATTTTTTCATTTTTTGGTGGTATCCCCTTTATTCTATTTTTTTCAAACATAGTTTTAGTGGGAAGTAAAGGGACACCTTTTACTAGTTTTTTATATTATTTTAAATAATTTTTTTAGTTTATTTTGAGCAGTTTTTTAACTAGATTCATTGGTCAGAAATTGTGGATTTTACAATTTTAAAATCCTTTTTCCTTATGATAATCCATTCAAACATATAAGTATCAGTTATTATTCCTTCATATATAGATAAAAATTACTAATAATCAAATGGATCTTTATCTTATTGTTGAATTGATAAACTCTTCTAAAGAATGAAGGCTCCCAATAAAATTTTTAAAACATGGATGAAAATAATCCTTTATCTATGTAAATATAATGATTCCACTTATTTATCAATATAAGTCATTATTTTGTGGATTTTGTGGAATTGAACAAAAATTATAATCTAATGACACATATTAAAAATACTACAGAAGAATAAGTGCTATTGAATTCACCACAACCCCCAATACACATGACAAACTGACCATCAGGAATGAAAACATGAATGTAGTAACCAAAATGGGTATTCTAGTAAAAATGTTATTTTCTATGATAAATAATTATTTTTTATGAAATTTTACTGTGAATCATTTGTATATTTTTTCATGTTTGTCATTGAGTATGATTTCACAGGTATTTCATTTAAGGATTAATGTTCATTCCGAGTTAATTTTAAAAATGATTTTTTAAACATAATTGTGTATAATTGAACAAAAAAATCTTTTATTCGTCTATTGAATCACTATTTTTGTGCCATGATTTATCATCCAGTACAACAATTTTATTTATTGTAATCATTTAATATATACTTACTTGTATTATTTATCTATTATTTTTGGTGGATAACAAATACCAAATAAAATGGAAACATCTTTAGTTCTCATATATGATGAAGTTTCAAATTCATTAAATTTCAAAAAATAGAAATGCATTTTACACAAGTAATTACCTTTCCCTCAATTTTTAAATATAAATTGTTAATTTATTTTTTATTTTTGAGTTAATCAAGAGTTATGGATCCCAATGTGGATAGTTTCTAGATAAGTACATCATCTAAGGCTAATTTATTAGAAAAAGTTAATTTTCCATTATTTTTAATAGAATTATCAGACTATTTTTTGTAATGTGTCCTTCTAATCTAGCTTCTTTCATTCATGAGGTGTTTATTCAGCTCCATAGATTTGTTTTGATATACATCATATGGTTGTTAATATAATATTAACATGCCTAAAGATATTAAATGATATACATTTTTAACCAAAAAATCATAATATATACAACACAAGAAATATTAAAATATACAAATTTTTATAGTTCATCGATTTATGCTTCAATTTTAATACAAAAAATAACTATAATACTATAATATATATTTCAAATAATTTACTTCTGAATTTTCTTATGCTCATTATTTTTAAAATATTAAATATATATATACATTCTATTTTTCTTATGCATATGATCATGTTAATCCATATACAATTACATACTTACAAACTTGTTATTGTTGACAGTGCATATGTTTATGATTATTCTTAATAACCTATTGTAAGAAAATAACACTATTAAATTAATAGTATGAATGACTATGAATCTTCCTATATCCATTTTAATATGAATAAAATAATACATATATAATTTTAAATACTATAATATAAATATATCATAAAAAATATGAAAATATATAATTAATAAAAAAGGTCTTTTATTTGGATTATTCATAAAAATATACATCATTATTTAAATATTTATTCTTATGGTTATTGTAATTATTAAACTAAACAAAATAAATAATTGTATATATTACAAATTTTTAGTCTTTAAGTGCATATTTAATATTTTTTTACATATATTATGTAATATAAATAAATTATCAACTTCACAACTCTTTTTCAAATGCTAATCAAATTATAAATACTAATATAAATACACTTTATCATATACTTCATTTTAAATTTTTTTAAATTCTCCCATTTTCATCCATTATATTAACAATAATAATAAGAAGAATACAAATATATGTGTATAAAATAGTCACCATGACATTCATATATGAATAATTTGTTCAATTGAATCTCATTTTTATATTAATTAAATTATTTTTTTCTTACTGTTTTATTTGCTGCTAATGTGGATGATGAAACAGAACTGTCATTTACCAGTCAAAGAATTTTATATTTAACATGTCAAATATGTTATTCATGTTTTGTTACGTATATTACATTTATAAAATTATATATATACAAAACCTCTTAATGATTATTAAATTTTTATTATAAAATAATATTCTTTTTGAAATATATATTTTTTATACAGTATTTTTTTGTCAATTTACAATGTACTTCATTAATAAAAATTTTCATTTCCATATTTAATGTTACTCATATGTTGTACTGATGATTATTATAAAAATTTTAATACAATAGAACTCTAAATAATTATAAAAAATTCCCCTTAATAATTTATTGAATATTTTTGTCCTCAGCATCTGATTTACAATACTCATTTTGTTGTTAAATAATGAAAGAAAAATTATTTTTATTTATCATATATGACAATCAACATTAAATCCCCTTGTAATTATTTTTTATCCAATCATAAAAAAATTACTTAAAAATAAATCAATCACATGAAACATGCCCTCTTCCCCCTATGGATATGACATGCTAAAAAATTTCTAGTTTTATCCTTCAGTGATGAAAACCATTTAAATTATTATCACATAAATTCAACACTCTCAAAGAGGTAAATAATTCATAAAATCAATCAATAATAAAATAAAATTAAGTTAAATAATTTTATAAACAATTATTCATGATTACCCTTTGAAATGGAGTGATGAAAATAGTGCACATTATTGTCAGTTCATATTGTGTAATATCCAAGTGTAAAATAACAAATATGAATATTATCAAACAAAAATAAAGAAATAGTATTATTAGTAATAATTTATTATTCAAATTCAACATTAATAGTAAAAATATTTCTCTCATAATATATATTATTAATGATCAATTAATATAAATAAAATCAGTACCGTTTACATTTAGTATAGATGTGTTATTAAATTATATCCCAAAAAAATTCTAATATAAAATTCTCTGACATTACTAACATTGAAAATGCATGGATAATTACTTTTTTACATAAAAAATTATTTATATAAAATTTGTGCATCAATAATATTTCATTTAAAAAAACATTCAATATTAATCATTATTATAACCTTTATGTGTATAACATTTTTATGTTTACATTAATTTAATTTATTATCATCTATTTACATTCAGTTTATAATGAATCTTATACACTATCTAGTGAATTAGATTCATATGAAAATTCATATGTTGATGATAATTTTGTTGGATTGAGAGGAAGATATAATAGAGATTCTGTTTTTATATGAGATGAATACGGTTGTTATGGTACTAGAGATATTGATTCTGAGTTACATTTTATATGATAATTTAAATCTTCATTTCTATATTCAATTCTATAATATTTTTTCCATTTTCTTCTTAACCTAATGATATTGAGATTTTATATTGTTTATCATTGATAGAGTTTGTATTCTTTTTATAAATATTGTATTCTAATTTAATTATATTTATATTTTATTAGTATTTTTTATTCTACTAATCTAAACTATTTTTGTTATTTTTTAGTATTGTTGGTAGGGAAGGTATTTATGTGGAGTAGTATGTATTATAATTTTTATTCTTTGTAGGTATTCCAGTAATTGAATTTGTGGGATATATATTAAATTATTTTTGAGTTCAATATTTTTTTATTTTTTTATTATCATATGCTAGTCGATATATTTGTTGTTGGATGATAGGTTAATTTTTTTTCTTAAAATAGTTTTGATAGTGTGAATAAAAAAATTAAACATATTCATTAGTATCCAATATTGTATTGGAGGTGGCCTATAAATTTCACCAATTCACTATAGAATTTACCAGTACAGAGAGGATTAACTCGAATTCCATTCTCACATATTACATGGTTTATTTTTTTTTTAAATAAAATGATTTAATATGATTTTTATTTTTACTATTTTTTCTATACATAATCAGAAAAATATGTTTGACATAAATTTAAAATGAGTAGGATGAACTGTTCATATTTTAATTGAAATGGAAACATTCATTGAATTGTGGTTATTTATATTTTTTACTTCAATATAAACATGAATTCATATCAACAATAAATATACTATCATTATGTAATTTATTTTATAGTGTTATTATTGTTTTTTTATTAGATTACATAGTAAAATTTGTTTCGTGTTGATTTCATTGAGTATTTGGTTGCAGGTCGTTGTGTCTCTTCTTATTCATTGTTTAGAAT
Organism: Viscum album; assembly: GCA_963277665.1. Taxonomy (NCBI): domain Eukaryota; kingdom Viridiplantae; phylum Streptophyta; class Magnoliopsida; order Santalales; family Viscaceae; genus Viscum; species Viscum album. Next base: position 2,128,887,192 of record OY728140.1, read on the forward strand.
ATGATAATACTATTGTTGTTTTGGAATGTATATGACATGGCTTATTTGTTTAATATAATGTAGGCTACGATGAGGGTGGTGTTGGTTTTGGTGATAATAATATTTGGGCACAATTTTATGTAAATTTTAATGTTGATTTATACATTTAATGTTATATTGTTTTGTTTTTTTCCAGAAGATATTGATATAAAATGTTAATATTAGTTTCCATGTAGATACATTGAATTCATTTGATATATATTTTATTCTATTTGAATTTTTATTATGATGTAAAATAATTTTTGTATTTTTTATATGTTGTTTTGCTTCATTAATGGATTAGTGAATCACATAATTTCTCTATTTTGTAAAAGGAAAGGTACACTAAATTTTCAAATTATTTTAATATTTTCTAATATTGTCCACCTTTTCTGTGGTGTTCACATTTTTTTAGTAGTCCCAATAATGTTAGACACTGTAATGGTAGTGATGAGTTATTGTAATTACTTGTGAGGGGGGTTTTTGTTCTACTGGGTTTTTATTGTTGGATTAATCAATTTTATAGAGGAACATACATTTATAAATTATACAAAGTAATTTAATAAGTTTATTTAGGTTTTTGGATAGTAATTATTTTATATTGTTTTTTACGGTATATTATATTAACTAATTTTCTCAAATATGTGTCTTTATGTAGATAAAACAGAACATAAACACCACTTGAGTATGGTATATGAATCATCTAGTGGTTAGAACATGATATATTTCTATTCTATCTTGTGATAGGAATATTGTTTGAGGATAGTTATTGAAGAAATTGTTTAGATATCATCGAAAATCCACTTTCATTTGATCTAAAATAATAAATGATATTTTTTATAACATTTCATTATATTTAAAGGTCAACTAGGAACAACAAAATTAATTCAATGGTTTACATTTATAAATAATGCACATTTTTTTATAACGGGTATTGAGATCATCAAAATGTGGGATATATCATGTTGATGAGATATTTTGAGCTAAGTAACTAGGTTTTTGTGAGAAATATTTGTAACCTCATGTCATTTACTTCGATGATTAGTCCCACTATCGCATCTAAATTAATTTTTTCATTGGATAACACATATCATATTATTTTACAATTTGTTTTTCATTAGTTTTCCTTGTTTATTTAATTATTATGGTGAAATTTATATAATTATGGTTAGAAGATAATTGAATAAACTTTTTTGATATATTTTATTAGATCAAAATTTTTCATTATATTTCAGTTTTCATTTTGACATGCGTTTAGATGATATATGAGATATGCGGGACTCTAATGAGTAGTGGGAGGTACTGTGTTTCAGAGAATATAGGTAGAAGGTGGTGGATAATAGTTATAATGTGTATTGATGAATAATAATCAAGGATATCCTCATTTTTATAGTAATTTATATTAACTATAATAATATTAAGAAACATATGGATGTGTTTTCATTACATTTTCTAGTATGTATAGATCATACATATTTTTTGGTTACTAATCAACTATGTATTCAGAAACATATCTTTTTTAATGTTTCAATTTTTTTTTCATGTGTAATAGTCTTATTTATGAAATGGGTTATGAGTATTTTGGTTCTAGATTCTCAAGGAGATGATGGATATGAGTGGATATATTTTTTACAGGCGACTCAACATCAATTTCTTCTAGAATCTTGTAGATATAGGCACATATCAAAATTCAAAAGTAGATGGTATTTTATTGAAGCTAAAAGATATATCCATAGAAAATTGTGGCTATAAGTAAACTTCCATGGTCCCAACCATAGAAATATATCTACTACCCTGGTTTACATCCATGTCTATATGTGGGTATGAGGATGGTTATATCCCTAGTTTGAATCCTTTGATGTAAACATTTTTTCACAATTTGAACCCTATAAGTAAACCTATAGGACCTATTTTGAATCATGGCGATTATTAACTGTGTAAGAGTATATAACAATAGTTGGAAGATGTTGTTATAGGTGGGAAACAATGGTGAAAACAATGGCTAAACATATAGCCTGATTTCAATTCCAATTTGTTCTATGGTGCACCAAATCATAAGTATATTTTATAGGTGAGTGTTGACCTCACCTGTTTTGATAGTCTCAATTATGCTTATATATACTTTGATAATCCCAATTAATGTTTATTTATATATTAATTCATTAAAATCTATGATATTTTATAATCAAGATGATAATAACATTAAAATAATCTCTGGAATATGTTAATCATTGTTTACCCTTGTTTATATGAGTTCTGAAGTAATTCAAACCCAATTGGATGTGTTTTGCATAAAAATAAATAAGTGTAAGTCACTGATCTGTGTATAGCAACAGATAAAGAGCTACTGGTACTCAGTCTACCGATATACTTAGTTTACTGATAGACAGAGTCACCGATACACAAAGGTCACCGATATGTATAGAGATACCGATGTGAATGTCTACCAGTAGTTACCGATAGAGTAAGTATACTGATACGAGCACAAACAATCACCAATAAACAAAGCTACCAACTGACAAACCAGAGATACCGATAGACAGAAGTCTACCGATAGAGCCAGTTCATAGATAGTTACCGATAGAGTAATTTTACCGATACAAGTACAGTCACCGATACATCGAGCTACTGATAGAACTAGATCAACCGATGGAACGATGTCACTAGTATATAGAGTAACTGATGCATGATCAAAGATCTACTGATGGAAGGACATTATACACAAAGTCCACCGTTCACCTTTACCAACACAAGCTACTAATTGACCAACTAGTCAAACTCTATACTCTCAATACTATTTATTTATTAAAAAAACAGTTACATTTGATGTTTTTAATGCATTCAATGTTATTTAATGAATTTTGTTTCCATGTCAGGGAACAATACCTAGTACCCATGCAAAAAAGCAATCATTACTTTTTGCCGGAGCTGAATGTTACAAATGGGAAGATAAAGACCTAGTTGAAAATGAGATGTAGAGAACACTGGGTGTGCATACGACAAGAATCAAGGAACTAAGAAGGCACACATGTGAAAAAGAAAAGTGATGAACATCATTCAAACATTGTGAATTTGTGAAAGGCTAAATCCATACTCCATGAACAATGGACATACACAAAGATACTCATTTTCAAGGAGAACACAAGCTGCACCTTGAGTGAAGAACTACAACAAACACTTCATGCACTCAGGCTTCTAAGATGGACCAAAACCAAATAAGAAAACGACACTCTGTTTTTTGAACAATACTAGAAAAGGACTCAGAAGCTTATCTGAAAAATCAAATGAGTCCAGAGCAGCACTGTCAATCACTAAAGCTTTTCTAACCTCTTTCTTACTTTCTTTAGTGATTATATATTTGCATTTCGAGCAGTGTATGTACCCTGTTTATCTTACACACACATTGTCTCATGTGCTAAGCTGGAGGAATCTCAAATTCTCATTAAAAATCTATAAATCTTTAGTTTCCAATGTGGATAGTGGTAGAGGTCGGGTAAGACTTGAACAGCTGTAAGCTGTTGTTTTATTCCCACGAAGAACTGTGGTAGAGGTATTTGTACCTGGACAGTGTGTTCACTATTTTGAACCTTCATCCAGGGTGTGGATCAATTTATATAAATTGTTGAGAGGACAAAGTCTCATCTTGAGACTGAACCTCTTGGTTAAATCCGCTGTGAATTTTAATATAAATATATAAGTATACTATATATTTATTCCACTACAGTTTCTTTGGAATTGAAAATTATTTTAATGCTACATTGATAGTTAAATTACCAAGTGTTTATATTTATTGTAAATCAGTAAATCGGTTTCAAAAATCAGTTTAATCTTGAGATTAAATTAAGTGAGACCTAATCACTCTTTGAGAAACTAATTGAACATTTATAAACTATATAAATTCACTATATTTTAACATTGTTTTTAATTTGGGGGACTTTAAGAGAAATATTTTTGAACATAAATGTTTATTGGAACTCAATTAACCCCCCCCCCCTCTTGAGTATCCACTCCGACCAACATTTGGTATTAGAGGTTGTTTTTTTTGTTAAAGGATATTTGACACACTCTGTTTTTCAACTGTGATTTTAGTTGCATCTTTAAAGATATTAAATTTCTGTTAGTTCTAAATTTTATCTCTTTAAAATTTATTTTCTAAAATCTTGTTATGGAAAATAGACAAGAAGTTGTTGCTACTAACTGACCACCTTTCTTCAGTGGATCCAACTATTCCCAGTGGAAACTGAAAATAAAAATTCATTTAGAAAGTTTGGGTTTTGATATCTAGACTACTATATAGTCTCAATATAAATATCTAAAAACTGAAAGAACAACATGGGATGAACCTACAAAGTATACTGACAATAATAATTGTAAATCTATGAATGCTCTGTATTGTGCTTTAGGAGATGAAGTGTTTAACATAATTTATTCTTGAAAAATTGCTTATGAAATATGGGATAAATTGGGGGTTTCCCATGAAGAAAAAACCAATGTTAAAGAAATGAGATTGAATACTTATACTATTAAATATGTCAATTTTAAGATTAAGACTGCTGAACCTATTTCTGTTATGTATCTCATGTGTAATGAGATAGTCAATACAATGAGTTCACTTGGAAAAGTTGTTCCAGCAATGGAAAAAATCATGAGAGTCTTGAGATGTCTACCAGAATGATGGAGATGCACTTCTGTTTCAATCAGAGAGTCATGTGAAATTGGATCACATCCTGTAAAAGAGATTATTGGTAAATTAATAATGTATGAAGAAGAACTCAAGGTGAACAAGGAGGAATATGATGAACCCAAAAGAAAATTTGTAGCTTTTAAGTCTACTTCTTTGAAGAGAAAAGACAAGGAGAAAATACATGTACCTAATGAGAGTTCAACCAGTGAAGATTTCGATTCAAATAGTGATGCTGAAATGGCTCAAATAGCCAGGAGATTCAAGAAGTTATATAGAAGAATAAATCCTTCAGAAAATCTAAATACAATGGAAAGTATAACAACAAGGGACACTGGAAAAAGGATGGGATGAAAGCTAACAAGGATGATGAAATAGTCTGCAATGAGTGAAAAAGGAAAGGACACATCAAGGCTGACTATCCAAAACTGAAATTAAAAAAGAAATGTGATTATAAGGACAAGAAGTATAAGAAAGCTATGAAAGGAACCTGGATTTCTTTAGAAGAAAACATAAGTGAATATGAAGTTTCTGATTCTTAAAAGAATCATTCCAACATGTGTTTCATGACCAACACATCTGAGGTACTTGTTTCCCCTATTCTAAATGATTATTATTCTGAAAATAATAGTCATTCAGACAATGATGAAGATATGTATAAGGCTGAAATGTTTGAATATTGTAACATGCTGGAAAAAACATGTAATGAACTTAAAGACAAATATAAGTCACTAATGAAACAACATACTCTTACTGCCAATGTTAAATCTACCTTTGATATTGAAAAAGAATAGAATGATCAACTGTTATAGGAAAATACTGATTTAAAAATGGCTAATGAGAAACTTAGAAAGTACTTAGAAAAGTTAAGAAAGGTAAAAGATACTCTAACTCAAATGTTAGGTAAGCAAGTTTCACCTAAATACACTAGTGGTTTGGGATACTAACCTGGAAAAAGAAAGTTCACTAAAACTCGATTTACCTCTAAGTTTGGACAAAATTATGCTTATTCCAGTTCTGGAAATTCGTATGATTCAACTAGTTATTCATATGACTATAGATCAAATAAAGTTTATCTTTAAAAATCTATTGATTATGTAAATTGTATGAGAACCATAAGAGAAATATGGGTACCTAAAGCATTGAATGCTAACTTCTCTGGACCCAAGAAGATCTGGTTACCAAAATCATTTTCTGTGTAAATCTGTTTTGTAGGAAACCTGTTTGACGATTTGTCACAAGAAGGTATGGTACTTGGAAAGTGGCTCTTCAAGGAATATGTCTAGATATTATTCATTCTTCAAAAGTTTAATAAAGGTTGATGGAGGCAATTTCACTTTTGGTGATAATTATAAACTAAAAATCATCGGCCTAGGCCAGATTGGTAACACCGATTCAGTTTTAATTTCTAATGTTTTTTTTGTTGATGGAATTAAGTATAACCTTTTAAGTATTTATCAATTTTTTGATGATAAATTTAATGTGAAATTTGAAATTTTTTCTGGTAATGTTTTAAATTCTAATTTTTTTTTATTATTCTCTGCCTTGAGAAATGAAAATGTTTATGCTGTTGATTTAAATTATTTAACTATGAAAAATGTTACTTGCTTAAATGCTTTTCATAAATAGTCTTTGTTATGGAACATAATATTAGGACACTACAAAATCTATTTACATAGAAATATGACTAGGAAGAACTTAGTTAGAGACCTACCTAAACTTGAATTTTCAAATGAAAAAGTTTGTAATCACTGTCAAAAGGGAAAAGCAACATAACGTTTCTTTTAAATCAAAAAAAGAAGATTCAACTTCTCAACCTCTTGGGTTGGTTTACATGGACTTGTTTGGACCTTCTAGAGTTTTTAGTTTAAATGGGAAGCACTATATCTATGTCCTAGTAGATAAATTTTCTAAATATACTTTGGTATACTTCTTAGCTCACAAAAGTGAAGCTTGTTCTTACTTGGTTAAATACTCCTAATCTGTAGAAAATCATAGTGGACTATAGATTAAAACCCTGAGAAGTGATCATGGTCGTGAGTTTGAAAATCAAGTGTTTGAATCTTATTGCTCACATAATGGCTATAGTCACAACTTTTTTACTCCTATGACACATCAACAGAATGGTGTAGTAGAAAGAAGGAATAGAACCCTTCAAGAAATAGCTAGAACCATTCTTAATGAATATGACCTGCCTATTTACTTTTGGGTTGAAGCTATGAATACAACATGTTATATTATTAATATAGTCTTAATTAGTAATTTTCTCAAGAAGACCACACATGAAGTGTGGAATAATAGAAAACCTAAAGTTATTTACTTCAGAGTCTTTGGATGCAAAGTTTTTATTCTCAATACAAAGGATAATCTAGACAACTTTTCTTTTAAGATTGATGAAGGAATTTTTCTTGGTTATTCTTTAACTAGAAAAGCCTATAGAGTATTTAATAAAAGAACCAAATGTGTGGAAGAATCTGTTCACATCATGTTTGATGAAACTGATCCACATGTGCCTAAAACATCTCTTTAAAATATTGAAGAAGATTTGAATTTTCTGGACCTTAATGATAAATGTAAAGAACCTGCTGTAAAGATATCCAGTTCTTGACATATTCCAGAATCTGCTTCTGTTGAACCCGAACCTATAGATGAACCTGAAATTTCTAGTCCTACCTTTAAAAGATCAACTACGATTCTAAATAATCATTCTTTAGATGCTATTGTTGGTAATCTTGAAAGAGGGACCTAGACTAGAACTTATCTAAGAAACCAGGTTGAACATCAAGCCTTTATTTCATAGCTTGAACATAAAAATGTCAATGATTCTTTAAATGATGAATTTTGGTTATGGCTATTCAAGAAGATTTAAATCAATTTGAATGAAACAATGTCTGGTAATTAGTTGACAGACCTAAGGACACTTTAACAATAGGCACTAAATGGGTTTTTGGAAACAAAGTTGATGAATCTGGTAACACATTTAGAAAAAAGCTAGGCTAGTTGCACAAGGATATAGTCAAGAGGAAGGTATAGATTATGAGGAAAACTTTTCACCTATAACCATATTAGAATCCATTATGATCTTACATCCCTATGCTGCTCATCTGAATTTCATGCTATATCAAATGGATTTCAAAAGTGCTTTTTAAATGGTTTTATAATTGAAGATGTTTTTGTTGAACAACCACCTAGATTTACTAATCCTAATTTTCCAATTCAAGTTTTTAAACTTTCTAAAGCTTTATATGGTTTAAAACAAGCTCCAAGAGCTTGGTTTGATAGAATTAGTAATATTCTTATTTCAAAAATTTTTACTAAAGGGATTGCTGATCCAACTCTTTTTATTAAAAGAATTTATAAAGATGTTTTAATAGTACAAATCTATGTTGATGATATCATTTTTGGATCTTCCAGACACTCTTTATGTACAAATTTTTCAAAGAGTATGCAAAAAGAGTTTGAAATGAGTTTAATGGGAGAATTTAAATATTTTAGTGGATTTCATGTTTTCCAAAATGAAAATGGTATTATTTTGAATCAAATTAAATATAAAAAGGATATTTAAAATATTTTGGTTTGGATATTATTAAGGAAAGTGAAACTCCTATGAGTACATTCTGTAAATTGGATGTAGATGAAACCGGGAAACTAGTGGATCAAACCAATTACAGAGGTTTGATTGGAAGCATACTTTACCTTACTGCTAGTTGACCAGATATTATGTTTAGTCTGTGTATGTGTGAAAGAATTAAAACTAATCCAAAAGAATCTCATTTACTTGCTGTTAAAAGAATTTTTATGTTTCTTAATCATACTTTAAACTTAGGTTTGTTTTACCCAAAAGGACAGTCCTTTGAGTTAATGAGTTATTCAGATGCTGACTTTGCTGGTTGCAAGTTTGATAGAAAAAAAACTTCAGGAACATGTCATTTATTGGGAAAATACTTAATATCTTGGTGTAGTAAAAATCAGAATTATGTAGCATTGTCCACTACTGATGTAGAGTACATAGCTAATAGTTCTTGTGGTGCACAAATTCTGAGGATGAAACAAACTCTTTTGGACTATGGATATGACTTTATGCATGTTTCAATCAACCGGGACAACACTAGTGCAATAAATATCTCGAAGAACCCTATGTCTCACTCTACGACCAAACACATTGATGTAAGGAACCATTTCTTGAGAGATCATTACCAAAAGGGTTATATTATTCTTGAGTTTATAGGTACTGAATATCAACTAGCTGACATCTTTACTAAACCTTTGAATTCAGATAGGTTAAGTTACATTAGACACAACTTAGGTATGTTTAACCTCAATTGGTAGCTATTCTCACCGATGTAAAATTATCACTGATGTGAAACTCTCACCGATCTGAATCCTCACCAATATAACCTCACTGATAGGAATTCTCACTGATAGACTCTACTAATGAGTGCGCTGTTTTAAACTTCTGTCTGCCGACAGAATCTGAATGGTTTTTTTGAGATTATTTCATTTTATTTATTTATTTTAGGATTCCTAAATGATAAAACTAAATTCTGAGCTACTTCTCAATCCACCGAGCCTCAAACCTTTACCCTAAAACTTTATCTCCCGAATCTCTTGAGAACCCTAAATCCCTCAAACCAGCGATGGTAAAAACCAAAATTTTTACCATTGGAGATGACACTATTGAGACAAAAGAAAAGAAGCCAAAGTCAGAGCCAGAAGATAGTGGAAGTGCTAGCAGAACAAGATCAGGAAGACGGCCAGTAAATTCTCATATGCAAAATCGAGTTATTGTGATTGAAAATGAGCTGTGTGTAGAATGGATGCTTCCTAGCTAGTCCTTAGTGCTCGATGTACTTCAAGATAAAAAATTGGTAGTGTGTTTTTTGAAAAACAATGGTCCTTATATTCCAAATCTAGTGAAATATTTTTACGAGTTTGTAACCTTTGAAAAATCAGAGAATGAAAATCGAGTAACCACTTTTGTGAATGGAAAAGAGATGTCATTTTCATCTGTTGAGTGGTCTGAGTGTTGGAAAAGTTCCGCATGAAGGTGTATCTGGATATGTCTCGAGAGCCATTCCTCCTACTAGTGATATTTTCGACTATGAGACTGCTTTGGAAGAGCTAACTAGTGATGGAAGTCAAAGACAAGTAGTTGCTACAGAAATGGATGGAGAGAACATATTTTTGTTCAATGTTTATCAACATGTATTGATACCGAGGAGAGGAGAATTTTCCAATTTGAGATATCATGATATCTATCTCCTAAATCTCTTAAGGCATTGTGTAAAAGTTAATCTGTACAGATTGCTGATGATCCAAATGGAAGACATGACAAAGCCAAAATCAAAGATAAATTCCATATTCTTTGCTAAATTTATCTCTGTGATGATAAAAGTAAAAGGGGTAGCTGAGTCTCAAAATGAGACAGTGGTAGTGAAGAATAACTTTTGTATCACATCCACAGTCTGCAAATACATGGGGATAAATTGGAACCCATGGAGAGGATAATGGGTCAATGATGTCCAGAAGGTGTATAAAAAATTTAATCCTGTGAATCATCCATCAAGACCTAAGGATGTGAGGGATCCAGGTCTCGGACCTGATGAAGAGGAGCCAGAATATAGTGATGATTTAGAAGAGGAAGATACCTCTGTTGATGAAGGAGGAGACCCTGAAATACCTCCTAGCCCAACTTCTGAATATCTATATCAATATAAATCAGATAAAGAAGAAGCTGATTTAGAGGATGTTGAAGTGGCTGCTGTAGAAAATGAAGAAGACGCTCATGAATGTGAAGCATCTCTGTCAGCTGATTTGAGCCTGATTCCAGTGATTGGAAAATATTTAGTTCTTGATAAGGATACAATTGAAGTTGACATACCATTTCCTATTTTGGAAGACTCTCCAGCTATTTCAGATAAAGTATTGATAGTGGAAGATTCTCCTAAGGATGAAAGATCTGATGAGAATGCTGCTGAGAATGCTGTTGTTTTACCTAAGGATGCATTCCTTGTGGGGGTGAATCAAACCAATGTTGGAAGTGTTACAGTGGATTCTGGAATTGAAGATTGGGCAGAAGACCCATGTTTTGTAGTCTGTGGTTTAGACTATCCAGATTCAGATAATGAGGCATCTCACAATAGACCAAATATTGTTTATAATATTGAATCAGAGTTGTTTCCTGAAGATGTTGTCTGAATGCATGACCAGGATATTTTAAAGAAAAATCTTAAGGAAAATATTTTAGAAGAGGTAAATAAGATCTATGTCTCTTTGGTCTCTTAAGTTCAATCGATCATGACTGACTCAGTGGTCAGTTTAGCATCTGAATGAGTACCCATTATAGTTGCACCTGCTGATTTGATCATAAGGGATGATATGGAATCCTTGATGGATGAGCTGAAAGAATATTTTAATGCCTTAGTTTCTGAGATGAAGCATTGTTTTTCTGAAGAGATGAGGATGTTGGAAATATCATTTGAACTCTCTCTAGGTTGTAATTTTTTATCCTTCATGGAAGAAATAGTGGAAGAATTTTAAGACTGCCAGAGTCAAGTATCTAGGATGGAAGAAGATTGTAACAACCTGAGATTTTATAAGATACATTCAGTTTAATTTCATTCATATCTTCTGTTGTATGATACACCAAGATTATCTTGCGCTATACGCAACACCATATTAGCTTGCAGTATATGCAACACCATTCTTGGCTTGTGTTACACACAACTTCAAGTTCGTTTGATAGATGTTATTCTACGCAACATTGAGTGTGTATATATATATATTCAATGTATAAATAAAAATCATTGGATTCTGTTATACGCAACAACAAAGGAGTCCTGCACTACACGCAACCCTGACTTGGCTTGCATTACACACAATCGCGACCTTCCCTAATAGCGTGTGTTGTACGCAATACCGGGTTTTACTAAACAACAATATATTATTATAATATTGTTATGAACTAGCCATTATGAATAGTATTAACTAAAATTTGAATTTTATAACATTATTATTCATCTTACAAATTTTCTAGAACATGGTATAAGAACAAAATAAATTTTTCGGGTAAAATAAGTATTTTTCAAAAAATGCAGTTTTTCCGCCTTTTGATGGCGCACCCACTTTAAATATAGTTTTTTAAATGTTTATAAGTTCAATTTTAAAAAATAAAATTATTCTTTGGAATCAATAAATAAAAATTTACTTTGGATAAATTTTTCATATTATTCTGGTAACCTTCATATTTTGATGAATAGTAAAAACACGCTATATTTTAATTAAAAACAATTTTTTCATCGCAATAATTTATATGGTAAAATTATAATATTTAATGGTTTTAAAGTATAAATAGAATATATTTTTACCATTTAATATAATGTATGTCATTATCATTGATTCTACCTTGAATTCAAAGGATAAATAAATTCAATCTTTGGAAATGTTTTAACTTTTAAAACCGGTTTGCTTAACAACAGAATTAATTTTAAATTAATTACTGCAACTTCTGTGTTTTTAATTTTGAAAAATTGATTCCATATTTGGAATCAGTGGGTCTAAATTATGTTAATATGTTACTTTTTTTTGATATTATGAATAGTAACTACGGTAATTTTTTATTCACTACGGTTAAAGGTAAATAGGGTAATTGAAGGTTAAAAGAATATTATAATAATTCAAAATTACCTTGAAACTTGTCTTAAACTTATTGGATGAGTAGTTTTTGACCATGGGCATCCTTGGGTCGATTGTGGGACCCCATGGAGACACTTATGAAAGACAATGACACATTAGATTAATTAATTTAATGTAAAGACAAAATTAGAATTAACAAATATCGTTTAGTAATTAATTTTTATAAGGGGCTATATAAATTATATTTTGGACTATAAGAATTCATTGGAATGATAAATATATTTCCTAGATGTTGGTATTTTTTTTATAATTTTTATACATCACCTAAATTAAATTATTTATGTCACAATAATGATGAAGTATTTACCTCATTATTAAATGATTTAAATAAATAAGATTAAAATGATTAAAATTTCATCCAAAACCTGTCGAAATCCTATTGGATGATTTTATTTCGAATACGAGTCATCTTATATTTTAAATTAATGTGTTTAGGACCTCTTGAAACCGAAGATAAGTTTATAATAAAATAATGTTTTGACACTTTCCTAAAGATCCCCTCCACTCCCTTATAAAAGGATACCACTTCTATGTAATTCCTCACACCTCTCAAGCATTTTGGCTCCTCAAAACTCTGCCCAAATAAGCTCCCTACATCCCTATACTTCCCCTTTAAGCCTTACATTAGCCAGAAGACTCTCCAAGAAGTCCTTTTGTTTCAAACCAAAGAAAGTTACCAAAATTAAAGGTAACCCTTTCTCTTAAGTTGTTTTCTTTTATTCTACTTCTCCAACCCCTAAAATCTTTTTAATTCTTTTATTTTGTGACAAAAACAGTATCCTGAAAATAATAGGATGTTGTTATGAGATTTATTAGAACTACACTTACACACACCTCCATCTAATAGATGAAAAACATAATGTTTCTGTGATGGAAAACTAACGCCCCACGAAACGATGATTGTTCGATTTTCCCCTACCGCCTCTCATGGTGGCCATTATGATGGAACTGTATTTATATATAATATATATTATGTTTATTATTTCTTTATGCTTCTTTACTTCCCAATTATATTAATCCTTTATGGTTTCCATAGTCGGTAAATATGATAATCTCATTTGAACAAGTGTGGACTACCGCCCCCTCAAAGTGATGTGATTGGTTAATACCTTATGTGGGATGTATAAAGGATGTGGTTAATGATATTATATATGATATTATACTGGAATTATAATATAACTATGTATAATTATGTTTTAATTCCATTAAAATAAGAAATAGAAATGAAAGTAGCGGTCATGCGTACGTACGACATACTGTCTCCATGAATGGTGCGTTTCATTTATTACCTCCATATGTTATGTAATATTAAAAATGATTGTATATTCTGGATATATAATGAATTTATATGATATATAAATCATTATTTACATTTTTTAGGTAAGTAAATAATGATATAAGTAATAATAACATCAAGAACAACAAGTCCAAACACGTACGATAAATAAGATGATTTTACCCAAAACACTACTTTAACATTAATTTACATAAGAATGGGTAATATAAAGTCATAAGTGAACCATATATGATATCATAACAATTAATATGATTCTGTAATAAGTCAATGACATTATTTAAATCATTATACAGGAGGTTCGGACTCTTACGAAGCAAATTGGACATAAGGTAAGGGAAAATATCACAATCTCATTTTTATCTGAGATTGTTTATATTTTGGTATTTACTGGGGTGTATTTTATCATCCACATCCATGTTTCCTCAATATGTAATATTATTTCCATCCACCTACAATTTTTTAAATCCAATTTTACCCTTCGTTGAGTTTTTAGTAAATGATATGAAAGGAATCTTTTGTCCTTTTTCATACGAGGTACTTTTTGAATTTTCCTTCAAAAGTACAAAGAATGTTTTTTTAACTTATACGGCATGAATGGATTTTTAAAACATTATTTCCAATAATATTCCTTTACAAGTTTTCCAGTTTGTTTTTAATCAACTTCTTTTAGTTTAAAATTGTATGACATGTTAAGAAAGGAAACTGTTTTTGAAGTAGAAAGGATATTTTCCTCAAGAATGGAGTTCAAGTGATTTATCAAAATTATTTTCCATCTAAGATAATATAGGGTTATGTTTATATCCCTATTATTACATTGATTTTATTATGTTGTGATGGAATTATTTTTATGAAATCCTTTATCTTATATGAATTGTTTTATGATGTCATGTTGTTTAAGAATCCCATTTTTATTACATGGGTTATGGAATGATGTATGATTTATGATTTTGTGGCACACATAAAAATGGTATCATTATGAGATGGGTGGGACCTATATTACCCTCCAATGCATTGGGTAAAGATTTTATATCTCATGAGATAGACATGGCTGGAACGGCTGGTTAAATCGGTTCAGTGAAACATGACTGAAACGAGGAGTAAACTCGGCTCAGAAATGGACTTTGTCCACTAAGATAGTCTTGGCAATGTGTCTTGACTAATAAGAAATTATTCTATATGATTATGTATGTATGCCAAAAAGTTTCATGTTTTAAGTTATGATTATTGGGATTACATTTCACTACTATGATTTATCCCATGTTATGATATTATGATCTCTTTTGCAGGTTAATATTTCCAAAATGTTATGTTCTTATGAATATGATGTGATTGATAATTCTTTTGTTTACCCTTACTGAGCATTTGAGCTCACCCTTTTATGTTTTCTTTTCCCCAGGATATGAAGAAAGGTTTTAGGTAAAAAAAAGGAAGATCTTTATGGGAGATGTTAAAGATCTTTCACCACTATTAGAAGATTATATTCCAAGTTTCCAAAGACACTAAAATATTACGGTCCTTGTGTGTGTGTTTTTGTTATGTACTAAGTATTCCGCAAAAGTAATGTAATGTCGATGTACCTTAAGCTTCGTGTCTCTATAGTTGGTATCAGAGAGAAGGTTTAGTCAACCGTTGAAAACTAGGATGCGAGAACTTTTGTGAGATCCCTATAGATATTTCTATGGTGTGTATAGGGATGTCCCTAAGGTTAAGTATAAGTATAGGTTATATTACTAGAATTGTGGTAATCTAAGATGTTAGATATTAAAGGTACTCCCCCTTTATTATATTGTTTTCCCTAGCGTATTTTTTGCCTCTCACACTATTCTTTTTGGGTTTTAGACGATGGCTAGAACCCGAAGGAATCGTGTTGATCAATGTAATGGACAATGAAATGATTGTCCTCCTGAACAAACACATGCTATGGGAGATGGAGTGGAAAATCTTATTGTTATACTTACACAATCTATGAACCATTCTGGACTTCCAAATGAGCAGAGAAGGGAATAACATTCTATTGAGTCCTTCATGAGGAAATGTCCACCTTCTTTCAGTGGGTCTTCTGATCCACTTGTTGCTGAACAATGGATCAGTACCACTGAAAATATATTTTCAGTTCTTCAATGTTATGAACATGATAAATTCATCTTAGCAGTATATCGTTTGGAAGGTGAAGATGATCAATGGTGGAATCTTATCAAGAATACGAGGCAAAGAGACAAAATTGAGTCCATGGAATGGGACGAGTTCAATAACTTATTTTTCAATAAGTACTTCCCTCGTATTCTTCGAAAAAAGATGGATAAGGAGTTTCTTGAACTAAAGCAAAAGGATGATGAATCTGTTGGTATATACGAAGAGAATTTTGCAAGGCTTGCAAGGTATGCATCTGGATTTATCATCCAACCTGAAAGTAAAGTTGATCGATTCTTCAGTGGCTGAAAACCAAATCATCGAAGGGCATTAGCTATAAGAGAATTTAGTAGCTATGAAGAAATTGTGCGTTGTGCTATCAAGGTAGAAATGGAAGTTGGTGTTACTTATCCGTCTCATAGTTTTGACAAGAAACAAAAGATGGAGTTAAAGGAGAAATCTCAGAATAATGGTGAAAAGAAGATGAATGTTTCTTTATGCTCAAAGTGTGGAAAGAAGCATGGTGGAGATTATCTTAAAGGGACAAGTAAATGTTTCAAATGTGGAAAGGAAGGTCATCGGTCATTTGAATGCCGCAATGATGGGAAGAAGATGTCTAATGATGCAAACAAAGGAAGGGATACACAGAATAAACATACTACACTTCAATGCTTCAAGAGCTAGGAAATGGGGAATTATGATAATAAATTCCCTAATCCAAGGGTTAGTGATGATCGACATGAGCAACCACTTAAGGAAAATGACAAAGGGAAGTCACATGTGATCACTATTGGCGATGTTGAATATGACAACGATGTGGTGGAATGATTAAGTGTTTTTTTAATGGGATTCCAAAATAATGTTGTATATAGTATCGTGGAATATTGGAATATTTATGTATTGGTATATTGTGGTTTTCAATAATTTTATGGTACCGGTAACCATAGAATGTGATTGAGATATTTTTGGAAAAAAGGATGATATGCGCATAATGAAAGGAAAACGAGAAAATGAAATGATTGACTGTATTCATGAGCTAATGACTAATATAAGGAGAAGGTTATATCATGGTTTGAGTATATAGAATTTTTTGATTTTGTTATGTGGAAAGAGTTAACTTTTGACTGCATTCATGTTTTCACTAAGGTTCAATGGGTATTCATTTTTAAGAGAATACATGATTAAGGTATTCACATGATTGGAATGTGACCAACAAGATATATGGGGGATAAATGATGATATTCTCATGCTTGGTTGATGACATTTCAAGTAATAATTTTCTTTATAATATGAGCTTGGACCGATGTATTTTAGATAAGATTAAAGATTGGAATGAATTATGTTGTACATAAGTTAGTATTGTTTATGGAAAGAACTTTTTTTTGATATTATTGATGGGATGTTATAGTAATGTAGTTTTAGAAAAAGGACAACCTGCAGGACGGGCGATAACCCATCGCGTTGGACAGGGCTGTAGGAATTGAACCCACAACCGAAGTGTGACTGGCCTTTATCGCATACCACGGGCCTACAAGAAGTCCCTGTTTAGTAGAAACTAGTTTTAATATATTAAGCAGTACGATATATGAAGTATAAGTCCATTTTAGGAACCATATATGATTAATCTCACTATAGATGGACTTATGTTTTTTTTTGATAACTTTTCTATCCTTTTGTTTGAGACAGATGGAATGACCCATCATTCTATCACATGATCTGCTAACACATCACGAATGAAAAATTCAACTTCATTTCTTTAAGAGATGAAGCGGAAATTGTCTAAAGAACGACCAATGGTGAGACTATACAAAAATCACGAAAGTATTTCTTCTAATTCCAATTTAATCATCTTTAGGGAAATGATCTTGAGAATCAAAAATTTTGTCCTAGTGCCTTTATATCCGATGAATCAGATGGTACCTTAGATCATCACAAATTTATGGCTTTGTGATTGTTGTCTTTTTCATAGCCATGTTCTCTACCACTCTCTATCAGAACATGATGGTTAGATTTCTCATCCATATCCATATTTTCACCAATGTTATCCTATATGGAAACCCAGTGATAAGTTAATTTGGGTAACCATTATATTTCATACCTTAGTTTTAAATGTTCAGTTGTGGTATTTCTTTTTACGATGTGGGTTTCTATTAATAGTAAATGATTTATAACCCCGACGAATTTCGAGGGCGAAATTCATTTTAAGGGGGGTAGAATGTAACAACTCGAGATTTTATAAGATAAATTCATTTTAATTTCATTCATATCTTCTGTTTTATGATACACCAAGAATATCTTGCACTATACGCAACACCGTATTAGCTTGCAGTATACGCAACACTATTCTTGGCTTGTGTTACACACAATTTCAAGTTCGTTTGATAAAAGTTATTCTACGCAACATTGAGTATATATATGTATATATATATATTAAATGTATAAATAATATATGGTTGGATTCTACTATAAGAAACAACAAAGGAGTCCTACACTACATGCAACCCTGACTTGGCTTGCATTACACGCAATCGTGACCTTCCCTGATAGCGTGTGTTGTACGCAATACCGGGTTTTACTAAACAACAATATATTATTATAATATTGTTATGAACTAGCCGTTATGAATAGTATTAACTAAATTTTGAATTTTATAACATTATTATTCATATTACACATTTTCTAGAACATGGTATAAGAACAAAATAAATCTTTCGGGTAAAATAAGTATTTTTCAAAAAATGCAGTTTTGCCGCCTTTTGATGGCGCACCCAATTTAAATATAGTTTTTGACATTTTTATAAGTTCAATTTGAAAAAATAAAATTATTCTTTGGAATCACGAAATAAAAATTTACTTTGGATAAATTTTTCATATTATTCTGGTAACTTTCATATTTTGATGAATAGTAAAAACACGATATATTTTAATTAAAAACAACTTTTTTCATCTCAATAATTTATATTGTTAAATTATAATATTGAATGGTTTTAAAGTATAAATATAATATATTTTTACCATTTAATATAATTTATGTCATTAGCATTGATTCTACCTTGAATTCGTAGGAAAAATAAATTCAATCTTTGGCAATGTTTTAACTTTTAAAACATGTTTGCTTAACAATGGGAATAATTTTAAATTAATTACTGCAAATTCTATGTTTTGAATTTTGAAAAATGGATTCCATATTTGGAATCAGTGGGTCCAAATTATGTTAATAGGTTACTTTTATTTTTTTTGATATTATGAATAGTAACTACGATAATTTTTTATTCACTGCGGTTAAAGGTAAATAGGGTAATTCAAGGTTAAAAGAATATTATAATAATTCAAAATTACCTTGAAACTTGTCTTAACCTTATTTTATGAGTATTGGCCAACCATGGGCATCCTTGGGTCGATTGTGGGACCCCATGGAGCCACTTATGAAAGACAATGACACATTAGATTAATTAATTTAATGTAAAGATAAAATTGGAATTAACAAATATCATTTAGTAATTAATTTTTATAAGGGGCTATATAAATTATATATTGGACTATAAATATTCATTGGAAATATAGAAATATTTCCTACATGTTTGTATTTTTATTATAATTATTATACATCACATTAATTAAATTATTTAGGACACAATAATGATGCAGTATTTACCTCATTAATAAATGATTTAAATAAATAAGATTAAAATGATTAAAATATCATCCAAAACCTGTCCAATTCCTATTGGATAATTTTATTTAGAATAAGAGTCATCTTATCTTCTACATTAATGTGTTTTTGACCTCTTGAAACCGAATATAAGTTTATAATAAAATAATGTTTTCACACTTTCCTAAAAAGCCCCTCCACTCTCTTATAAAAGGAGACCACTTCTATGCAATTCCTCACACCTCTCAAGCCTTTTGGCTCATCCAAACTCTGCCCAACTAAGCTACCTACATCCCTCTATTTCCCCTTGAAGCCTTACATTAGGCAGAAGACTCTCCAAGAAGTCCTTTTGGTTCAAATGAAAGAATGTTACCAAAATTAAAGGTAACATTTTCTCTTAAGTTGTTTTCTTTTATTCTACTTCTCCAACCCCTAAAATCTTTTTAATCCGTTATTTTGTGACAAAACAAGTATCCTGAAAATACTAGGATGTTTTTATGAGAAGTAGTTGAACTAAACTTACACACACCTCCATCTAATGGATGAAGAACATAATGTTTCTGTGATGGCAAACTAACGCCCCACGAAACGATGATTGTTCGATTTTCCCCTACCGCCTCTCATGGTGGCCATTATGATGGAATTGTATTTATATATAATATATATTATGTTTATTATTTCTTTATGATTCTTTAATCCCCAAATATTTCAATCCTTTACGGTTTCCATAGTCGGTAAATACAATAATCTCATTTGAGGAAGTGCGGACTACCGCCCCCTCAAAGTGATGTGATTCGTTAATACCTTATGTGGGATGAATAAAGGATGTGGTTAATGATATTATATATGATATTATACTGGAATTATAATATAACTATGTATAATTATGTTTTAATTCCATTAAAATAAGAAATAGAAATGAGTGTAGCGTTCATGCGCATGGACGGCTTACCGTCTCCATGAACGGTGCGTTTCATTTCTTACCTCCATATGATATGTACTATTATAAATGACTGTATATGATGGATATATAATGAATGTATATGATATATAAATCATGATTTAAAATTTGGAGGTAAGTAAATCATGATATAAGTAATAATAACATCAAGAACAACAAGTCCAAACACGTACGACAAATAAGATGATTTTACCCAAAACACTATTTTAACATTAATTTACATAAGAATGGGTAATATAAAGTCATAAGTGAACCATATATGATATAATAATAATGAATATGATTCTTTAATAAGTCAATGACATTATTTAAATCATTATACAGGAGGTTCGGACTCTTACGAAGCAAATTGGACCTAAGGTAAGGGAAAATATCACAATCTCATTTTTATCCGAGATTGTTTATACTTTGGTCTTTACAGGGGTGTATTTTATCATCCGCATCCATGTTTCCTCAATATTTAATATTATTTCCATCCACCTACAATTGTTTAAATTCAATTTTACCCTTCGTTGAGTTTTTAGTAAAAGATATGAAAGGAATCTTTTGTCGTTTTTCATACGAGGTACTTTTTGACTTTTCCGACAAAAGCCCAAAGAATGTTTTTTTTAACTTATACGACATGAATGGATTTTTAAAACATTATTTCCAAGAATCTTCCTTTACATGTTTTCAAGTGTATTTTTAATCAACTTCTTTTAGTTTAAAATTGTATGACATGTTAAGAAAGGAAAATGTTTTTGAAGTAGAATGGATATTTTCCTCAAGAATGGAGTTCAAGTGCTTTATCAAAATTATTTTCCATATAAGATAATATAGGGTTTTGTTTCTATCCCTATTATTACATTTATTTGATTATTTTGTGATGGAATTATTTTTATGAAATCCTTTATCTTATATGAATTGTTTTATGATGTCATGTTGTTTAAGAATCCCATTTTTATTACATGGGTTATGCAATGATGTATGATTTATGATTTTGTGGCACACATAAGAATGGTATCATTATGAGATGGTTGGGACCTATATCTCCCTCTAATTCATTGGTTAAATATTTTATATCTCATGATATGGACATGGCTGGAATGGCAGGTTAAACCAGTTCAGTGAAACAGGACTGAAACGAGGAGTAAACTCGGTTCAGAAATGGACTTTGTCCACTAAGATAGTATTGGCAATGTGTCTTGACTAATAAGAAATGATTCTCTATGATTATGTGTGTATGCCACAAAGTTTCATATTTTATGTTATGATTATTGGGATTACATTTCACTACTATGATTTATCCCATGTTATGATATTATGATCTCTTTTGCAGGTTAAGATTTCCAAAATGTTATGTTCTTATGAATATGATGTGATTGATATTTCTTTTGTTTACCCTTACTGAGAATTTGAGATCACCCTTTTATGTTTTATTTTCCCCATGATAGAAAGAATGGTTTTAGGTAAAAAAGGAAGATCTTTATGGGAGATGTTGAAGATCTTTCACCACGATTAGAAGATTATATTCCGAGTTTCCAAAGACACTAAACTATTACGGTCCTTGTGTGTGTGTGTTTTTTATGTACTCAGTATTCTGAAAAAGTAATGTAATGTCCATGTACATTAATATTGGGGTCTCTACAAAGATCTTGATGCTTTAAAGAAATTTTTTATCTTTTTGGAATCTTACATAAGCTCAAAATCCCAAGTAGACAATGACTTAGCCTATGTCAAGAGTGTGGTAAGCCAGATGGTTTCAGTGTTCGAAAGATTTAAAACCTCCATGAAAGATCATGTTAAACCCCAGGATTATCATGTTCAAAATCTTATCAGTGGGTTTACCAAGAACTTAGAGGAAATAGTAACCTTATCTGTTGGTTCTATTGATTCTAAACCCTCAGTAGAGTTGAATCAAATTCGAGCAATGATAAAGGAGGAGCTTGGTTCAACTTCAACTAGTGGCTCTGTGGACTCATACGAGCTGAGAAGTGTTGTGATTTATACCAGAGATTCATCTAGATAAATAATTAATATATTCAAAGACTACATGATAGAAGCTTCTTCCTCTCAAAAAGAAGTGAATGAAAAGGTGGACTCCTATTTCTCTAAGATTTTCGCCAAGCATCAACTCAACAATCACTTCAAAATTCTGTTAGAAAATATGAAGCTTCCTCTTTTCAATCAATATTTCAGAGAGCAAGTTAGAAAGATAAGGTAATTGACTCCCGCATTGGAAAAGTTTATGGAGAACAAGGATGACTTCATATCTTCTATCGATAGAGGAGGAAGAATAATTATGGATTTCAGATATTTTTGGATACCTTTTCTGTATGTTGATGTTAGGCCAGTGATTATACCTCCAGCCTTACTAGCCTCTGCCTCTACTGCTTCTCCAGTTCTGATGACTCCTACCCAAGAAATTCGAAGCCTCACACCTATGATCACACAAAGGACTCCTCAATGTAGACCATGAACAGTTTCTGTGGCTCAGCCTCCTATGATCATTTCCAGAATTCCTAAACCTTCACCTGCTTCCACTTCACATGAATCCCCTTCTACTCCCATGGGAAAATCTCACATTGACGATGTGGATTGAACAAGTGTCTGGACTGTTTGTTAAGAATCCATTTTATTTTTTTATGTCTCTGTACCTTTTTGCAACGTCTAATACAATTTTCTTTCCTTTCTTTCTCATTGTGCAACTTTTTCTATTTCTTATTGTTTCCAACTTTTTGATTATCACAACGAGGGAGAAATATTTTACCATGCTTTCACCCAGGGGGAGAACCTAGCTTTCACTCAGGGGGAGAAGTATTAACGAAAGAATAAATAATGTGGAGAAAGTATCAAAGGGGGAGAAATTTTTATCTAAGGAAGAGCTATCTTGCTTTTCCCCTATGATATTGTTACATTTCATTCTCTGATACCATTTTCTCTAACTCTCTAATGCCACTAAATTTTACTTTTTATTTCATTTCATTTAATTTTTTCTCTAATACAATCACATTCTCTTCCACCTCTAATCAATTATGTTCTATAACATACTTTTTCTATGAGATAATTGAATTTAATTATATATCCTCTAATAGAATTTCTCACTATTTTTAAAACAATAATATTATAAGTTTTGATTATCAAAAAGGGAGAGATTTTGGACCTCACCTGTTTTGATAATCCCAATTATGATTTTATATTCTTTGATAATCCCAATTAATGTTTATTTATATATTAATTATTTCACATCTATGATATTCTATAATCAATATGATAATAACATTAAAATAATATATGGAATATGTTAATCATTTTTATCCATGCTTATATGAGTTCTAAAGTAATTCGTACCCAATCGAATTTGTTTTGCATAAAAACATATAAGTGTAAGTCACTGATCTATGTATAGCTACTGGTAAAGATCTACTAGTACTCAGTCTTCAGATAGACATAGTCTACCGATAGACAGAGTCACCGTTACACAAAGGTCACCGATATGTATAGAGCTACCAATGTTCTTGTCTACCAATATTTATCGATAGATAATGTCTACTGATACGCGCACAATCAATAACCAATAACCAGAGCTACCGACTGACAAACCAGAGCTACTGATAGACAGAAGTCTACCGAAAGAGCTAGTTCATAGATAGTTACCGATATAGTAAGTCTATTGATACAAGTACAGTCACTAATACATCGAGCTACCGATGGAACTAGAGAAACCGATGGAACGAAGTCCTTGGTATATAGAGAAACCGATGCAAGATCAAAGAGCTGCCGATGGAAGGAACTCCTACACAAAGTCCACCGTACACCTTTACTAACACGAGCTACTAATTTACCAACCATTCAAACTCCATACTATCAATACTATTTATTTATTAATATAACGGTTACATTTGATGTTTTTAATGCATTCAATTTTATTTAATGAATTATTTTGCCAAGTCCAGGAATCGTACCTAGTACCCATGAAAAAAGTAATCATTCCTTTTTGCCAGAGCTGAAAGCTACAAAAGGGAAGATAAAGACCTTTCTGAAAATGATAATTAGATAACACTGGGTTTGCATACGACAAGCATCAAGGAACTAAGAAGGCACACGGGTGAAAAAGAAAAGGGCTGAACATTATTCAAACATGGGGAATTTGTGAAAGGATAAATCCATACTCCAAGAACACTGGACATACACGAAGCTACTCATTTTTAAGGAGAACACAAGCTGCACCTTGAGTGATGAACTACAAAAAACACTTCATGCACTCAGGTTGCTAAGCTGGACCAAGAACCAAAGAAAAAAAAGACACTCTGTTTTTTGAACAAAAACTAGAGAAGGAATCAGAAGCTTATCTGAAAAATCAAATGAGTTCAGAGCTGCACTACCAATCACTAAAGCTTTTATAAACTCTTTCTCACTTTCCTTAGTGATTTTATCTTTACATTTCGAGATGTGTGTGTACCCTGTTTATCTTACAAACACATTGTCTCCTGTGTTAAGTTTGAGGATTATCAAATCCTCATTCAAACCCTATAAATCTTTTGATTCCCACTGTGGATAATGGTAGAGGTCGAGTGAGACCTGAACAGCTATGAGCTATTGTTTTATTCCCACAAAGAACTGTGTTAGAGGTCATTGTACCTAGAAAGTATGTTCACTGTTGTTAACCCTGATCTAGGGTGTAGTTAAATTTATATAAATTGTTGAGAGGACTAAGTCTCATCTTGAGACTAAACCTCTTGGTAAACTCCGCTGTGCATTTTAATTTAAATCTATAAGTATACTATATACTGATTCCACTACTATTACTTTGAAATAAAAAATTATTTTAATGCTAGTTTGATAGCTAAATTAGAAAGTGTTTATATTTATTGTAAATCAATAAATCAGTTTCAAAACCCAATTAAATCTTGAGATTAAATTAAATGAGACCTAATCAATCTTTGAGAAAATAATTGAACATTTATAATCTATATAAATTCAGTAGAGTTTAACTTTGTTTTTAATTTGGGGGATTTTAAGAGAAATACTTTTGAACAGAAATTTTTATTGGAACTAATTTCACCCCCCCTATTGAGTATCTACTCCAACCAATAGTGAGTTTTTCTCACATATATCCATGTTAAAAAGCATGGATATAGCCTGAATTTCTAGTATTTATTCTTGTTTCCATGACATTGGTGGGTAATGTGATTGAAATTTGGGACTACTTTAGGATCACCATAAAAAAACAACAAATAATCCACTAAAATTGTATATTTATAGGCATTGTATTAATGTCCTTAGTATTATCAAATTTTTTTGGATAGAGAAGAATATTTCTTTTAGGGATTTATTTTTCACTTATTTATGATGTGATATATATTTTTGATATGATATTTATTGGGGACAAAATATATATTTTATATAATTCATATGAGGATCACAATAGTTGTGATTTGGCGTACTCTGTTAGAGAAAATGTTTTTATTTGTGTTTCCTTATTTATCTCACTAATATCTTGGTAATAATGTTATGTTTCCATTTACATTGATTATAAAATTTTCAATTATTTAGTGGATTTGATGTTGGTGTCTCATTTTTTTCTTCCTCACAAGACATCAATTCATGAATTCTTTAACGTTTCAATGATTAGATAATATAAATTAGAGCAATCTCATATCTTGATTTTGGAGGATATTGATTTGATACATTATATGTATATGACTAATAATCTTGTTAAAATTTATAATTATCCTTTGATTATTATACATTAAATATTAATAGAAATAGTTTTGTTTTTTTGGAATTATGTTTGGTATTTTATTTAGAAATTATATAACGATTTCTTGATATGGGATTAGTATCCTCGTATATTTATCTAAAATTATTCTAGATATGAATTCTTGGCGATGACAATATTGATCATGGGGAGAACTATAATATAATGACACATTACATTACATATGATCCTTTTTTTCTACAATTCTTTTTTTTATTTATATACGGCTATAACCATTGATCCATGGTTTCTTCATCATAGTTGTGTGTTTCATGGGTTTCATTGTGATTTTATTCTTTATCGGATGTGTTATTAAATGTTTGGAAATGATTAATACACATTGGACATGATCTAATATTTAGAATAATGACATGAGTTCCATTTGTAAAATTGTGGAAGAAAATAGCTAGCATATCACATCCCCATAGTTAGAAATTCAGATAGGATATCCTATGTGTCTATGATGAAGAATATTATCCAACTAGTGGATTGGATGAAGAATTTAGTTATTATAGTTATTCCCTTGGAAAGGTGGTAGAAACATACTAGATCTATCGTGGGTTTACTAATAGCACTCTCATTCTTCCTGGAGCCATATGAAATCTAGTGGGATCTAGATTATATATGGTGGAACTGAATAGGAATAAAAAACCGTTCTAGTTTCAAAATTATTTCTCACTTATTCCTATTAGAAAGTCCACTGTCCTCTCAATTGAACATCAATATTATTGAGACTACATTGCATTGGAATATTGTGATACAATTTTCATTCTTCTCGCATTTGAATATTTTTTTAATTAATGTAGTGTCTTCTATTAATTCCAATTCCATCTTGATTGTTAATTATCCATAAAATATCTATATCAATATATTATATTAGAGGTCCTTATTTGTTTTATATATCAGAATTTTTTTCCCATTGTAGGATTCCCCGTCATAAATTATAAAACATTTGAATCTCTACTTTTGGATGTTTTTTAGTGATTGAGGTTACCATGATTGAGGTTGGTGGTTCTATAAACATTTTTCTATCAGATATAACAAATATTTCATTTCTATTAGAAATAAAATTATTTTTACATTGTGAATAATGTTATATCATGAATATTTTAAACAAAATATAACAGATTTTATGTTCCTATTTAAGCTGTGGATTTTAAAAAATGTGAGGATTTATATAAAATTAAATGAAATGAATAAAATATTTGATGAAATAATTTTATGATTACGTGTTATTAAAATATATAATTAAATAATTTATTGTTTGACATGAAATTATTTTTTAAAAGGAATTTAAATTGATTAATTCCATTTTATATTGTCTTATAAGATGATATGGCTGGATCTGAATTAAATTATTGATTGAAATAATTTATAACATAGTAATTTTTTTATTTTTTATGAATAACATCAAATACTCTTTAGTTAGGTATGATAAAAATGAACATAGAATCTATTAGCATGATCTGGATAGAGATTAATGATGAAAATGATAATAAAACATTGATAATGATAGGGTGTTCATTTTTATAGGTGTTCACATATTTCCCACACCCTATGTATTGGTTGATTTGTGTACACATTGAGCATTACTTCCCAGATATGTGTCATAACCATTGAATTAACATAAAAACAAATTCATATATTTAGTGATTTGATTGTGAATGATTTATTTATTCATGGGATTGATGATATTCCAAATCAATATTATTTTAATAGGAAATATAATTCAATCATGCGTTGAAGGAAATGACTAAAAATAATTTTCATATAATAATAATTGAAATGATTGGAAAATAATATTTACATATAAATTGTGAAAATATTTCCATTGAATCGTTTTTATAAAATAATGTTTATTTTCTTAATCGGGTATATATGTATTATAGAACTAATCAGCTATATCTATTGGGATCCTATTTTTCACACCATGATTTTTTCCTTAGTGAATCGATATACATTCTACCACCAGTTATAAGAAATTTAAATGAAAAACATACGGTGAGTGGATATTCTTGATTATTGGGAATTTTAAGATGGATAATAATGGTGGATTATGTGGTCCGCATGTTGTAAGGATATCATTTGATGGAGTCTTTGATGATGAATAGATGACCCAACATTGTCATGAAATTTTTGTAATTATATCTGTATATATTTTGAATCATTATCTTGATGATTATTTTGGGATATTGGTTGTCATTCCGTGAAACATTTCATGTTTTTTATGTTCTAGTGGATAAATCATTCCTTATGATCATTTATTGATAGCAATGTTCGAGTCTCTAGCACATATAGATTGGGAACACCCATTAGGGATGAGGGGATTAATTCAGGAACCATCGTAGGGGTTATGTCATGTTTCTTCATTAAACTATTATTACTAGTCCATGTATATAATTATTTATTAACTTATGTTATTTTATATAAGTTCCAAAATTTTACAAAAACTATTCCATTAATGGAATATCATTTATTTTGTGATTACATTAACTTATCACAAAGATGATATATACTAATTATGAAAACCCTAATTCATATTTATGTAAAATAACATAATTATTTATAAATTCATTATTAATGTTATATTTAAACGATTTTAACAACCCATGGTGACAAAGATAACTCTTTATTATTTCAAAAAAAATAAAAAAAATTATATCTATAGGGTGATATATATATCAGATTTCTTATTTTATATATAAGTGGATGATGTAATATTCAAATGATGGGGATTTAAAATGGTTAAATTAATCATAATTTTAGATGATGATGATATCACTAAATATTAATATAATTTTATTCTAATTAAAAATTGTGATTACCCTAATAATTTTATTGATAACATGTGATGATATTTATATGATCATAAGATGAGGATAAAAATATTATTACTATTTGGATTTTGTTTACTTTTAATTTTTTTTTAAAATTAAAAACCCCATCCATTAAATTTTATAATTATATTTGGAATCAAAATCATACTAGAACCATTAAAAATATGTCGTAATTTTTGGAAATTAAATGTCATGGATTTAATTAATATAGGATTCTTAGTATGTTTTATTAGATTCAACTGAACAATATTATAATTGTTAGTAGTTATGGTTGGTAATTGATATCGATCAGGATAATACATTAACATATCCTTTCACTTTGTTAATAATAGACCTTTTTTATAAGCAGTTGTTTATATACATATGTAAATATTTATATTCCAAAAAACTATCCTATGTGTGATTTTTATGATTATATAACCAAATATCATAACTTTATTCTCTCACATATTACTTTGATTTCATTCTATGATTATGAAATAATATTTACTTATTTTATCCATAATGGATCAGGGTTTCAGGTAGGCATGATTTAGAATTATATCTATATTATGGGATAGTGGTGCATCAAAGACTATTCATTGATTTCATTTTTTATTTTTTTAAATTATTATATTATGATTTATATAATTATATTTATAACATTATTATCATCCCATTTAACACATTATGGTTTTTAATTGATTAAAATATATGAAACCTTATGTTTCATGACTATCATCAACCTGTGTGGTTATTGGGTTCCAATATCCTATATGGATCTAGTGATTTCGTCTATATATAGAATTAAACTAGTTATATACATAACCACTATAATTGTAACCAAGGGAATATTTTATTTACAGGATTAAATCAATGGTTCTTAGTGGTTTTGATTTTTATTTTGATAATGGGTAATATTCTTATTTGGTTATTATGATTTGTGAGTTTTATAATTAATTTGACAAATTATTTTTAATTGAAATTCAATGTGAATATATGTTGATATCGATTTGGTAAAATGAGTCATTTATATTTATTTTAGTTGGGTGCTTTATTTTTTAACCTATTAATAGAGAAATATCTTATAGAATATAATTATTCCACTGTGATATCTCACCAAATGGGATGATCATGGAACATACTATTAATATCCATAACTAGTACACATAAATGTTGTTTCATCCATGTAGATAATATGGTAGAATATATATATATATATATATTAATAGATACTGGACACTAATTATGAGAATATGTTATATTAATAGATTATTTATCAATGATGCCATATATGGTCTAATTATTTCATGATTTATTCTTTATCTTTTCCATTCAAATTGTGTTCTTTGTACAAATATTATATAGTATAACGACATTATGTTTCAAATTGGAAATATGTATAACAATCATTATCTATCTATTTAAAGAATAATTATGATATCATTTGAATTTATCTTCATTGTAATATATAAAAATAGTAATGTATACCTATATAGATTAGTTTTTTATTCAAAAGAGAACTTTTGTATTTTTATTAAAAATAATGAAAAAATAATTTTCATTTAAAAAAGTTTAAATAATTATTAAATAAAATTTTAGAAGACTAATTTCATTAGAATAATATATTAATCATGTAATGGATTCATTGAAAAATATAGATATATCCATTGGAAAATAAATTCATTTTGAATGTGTTAATATATTAATCATTTTTACACATTTAATAAATTCTTAAAGGGAATTGTTTGGAAATTTCCATGTATATTCATTTTAATCATTTGAAATGAAATTAAAAAGAATTTTTAAATATAAATTATCCAAACATTTATACATATAATGTAAAATTCTGGATGATAATTTAAATATCAAGGATATCTAAGTGAAAATATTAATTTCCAAAAAGTTATAAATGGTCATGTATAACTTATTTACACTAATTTTAGATTTTGAATTACCTAATATTAAAATGAAATAATATCATGAAAAAATAATAAATAAACATAATAGATGAATAAATATTCGGTCAAAGATATCAATATATTACAATTTCA
This sequence comes from Viscum album, assembly GCA_963277665.1. Lineage (NCBI taxonomy): Eukaryota > Viridiplantae > Streptophyta > Magnoliopsida > Santalales > Viscaceae > Viscum > Viscum album. Next base: position 2,128,918,236 of record OY728140.1, read on the forward strand.
CCAAATGTATCTCTGATGATAAATTATCCTAAAATGTAATAACAATATAAATAAAATCCTTTCCCATTTTTTTCATTTTAAATAACGAAATTTCAGGAAACCATATGATTTAAAAAAATAAATCCCATTAATTATATGAATTATTTTTTGAAAATTAATCCATGTGTGTGTTATTATACAATATAAATAAACCATGGTGATTAAAATTAAATATTTCTCAATAAAATGATATTACGATAAAGATAGCAAATTAAATTACTAATAATTTATGTGATTATTAATCCATGATGTTTTTATTTGAAAATAATTAATAAGAAAAAAATTATAAATATAAAAAAATTATAATTAAATTGACTCAAAATAATTTTACAACACTATCAATAAACATGTGTCACAACCCAATGAAAACAAATTGAGATATGTGACCCCTTACATCAAGTCACAAAATGTTATTGTTAACCATTAAATATATTACTAGAAAATTGTATTGTTGTTTTTTATATTTATGAAAATTTTTAATGTGTAATCAATAAGAACTTAACCCTAGTATCCCGAAAATGTATCATTGAAAAATTTTATTTGGAAAATATATAGAAAATCACATCCTGCTTGACTGAATAGTCTAATAGTCTTGGTAAACAATATATGCACTTTATTCTTACATTAAATTTGATTACATCATTTTCAAAATAATTTTTTTCTTCTTAAGCATAACATTAGTCCATATTGTGTATCAGCCCATATCAGTCATACAACACTTATTGAGTCATGTGGAAGTGAAAAAAAATAACGGTGACCTCATGTTCCCATTATGTGTAATGTATAATGGAATCTGTCATGAATAATTAATATTATCTACCATAAAAAGTTTAATAGTTGAACCCATATGACATTTAATGAAATAGATAATGAATAATATATATAACATGTTAAATAAATGATAACACATACCATTTAAATAAATAAATAAGTTATAATAAATATATAAATATAAATAAATTAGAATCCATCAGATTAATATATTTAGATAATTAATAATGAATATGGAAAGATAAATAAAATAAAATACATTAAACATATTTAATATAATGAAAATGAAATTTCTATAGGGAAAATATCATATTGAAAATATCCTAGATAATAATAAGAAAACTCTTAATGATTGATATTCATAGTTAATAGTTGAATGTTGTCAAGAAACATGATAAAAATTTCATCAATTACATTCCCATGAAGGATTAAAATAATGGTAAACATTTATATAATTATATCGTAATTGAAAAGTATCATGAGGTCTTCCAAATTATTGGAAGGATATATAATGTTGGTCCCCACATATCATTGTATTTCTATATAATTCCACATATATTGAATTAAAAAATAAATTTTTGAATCAATTTTCATTAACATAAAATATCTATATTATGTAATGGATACATATTTTCTATTTATTCCATTTTAGTAGAGAAAATGTCACTGTAAAATACTATATGAATAAATTTTATATTATTATTGAAATAAAAATATCTATGATAAATTATAAGGGAAGTTTTTTGGAAACTTAATTTCTAATGTCAACAGGAATTTGAATATACCAGTGCGAAGTTAATGACATCAAAAATTAATCAAGGAATAAAATAACATTATTATCATTGGTCAATGATATCATATACCACATAAAGGATTAATATAGATTCTATAAATAAGAAATATCATCATTAGAGTAAAAATAATTTCTTATTTATAGTGAAAATAGATAAACTCTAAAATCCTCTTTAACAACATTCTAGTGGAAAATAAAAATTTAATTTGAAAAACATTTTGAATTTTTTTTCATTGATAATCACATCTATTATAATTTTTAAACCAATAATATATTTGGAAATAATCTTAATAAATCATTTTTAAATGTATTTAAACCTTTTGTAATCAACATTATGAAACATTGTTTCTGAAGAAAACATATTTTATATTGATGAGTAAAATGATGTCAGATTTTATTAAAATAAATATATCAATAATTTTAAATACCAAGGAGTTGAAAAATGATACCATGACATGAAAATATAATTAATAACTATATTATGAGAGAATAAATGGTTTTATCAAATAATTTTTTTGAATTTCTATTAATATAAAATCATATATAAACTATCTAGATAAGAATTTTATTTTGGATAAAACCTGTAAAATGATCATACAATTTAAGTGAAAATAGTAAATGAATCTATTATGTATATCATATTAAAATAAATAGAAATAATTGTAATTAATAAATAAATTTTTTATATTTATTTCACACACAATAGTATAATTTATAATTTAACAAAGGTGTAATATATCCTAATGAAAAGTAATTTAATGATGATATTCTTTACCACATAGTAGAATTTAATTCAAATAAATAAAATAAAATAAATCACATTGATCCATAAAATACCATTAATAATGAATAATAAATTTTGTTACATGTCAAAGGTGCAGTATATACACTATATAATTAAAATTAGTTTAATAAAATGACAATTTTCCTCAATGAAAATAAATTTAGACAATATCCCAAACATTACACAGTTTTTTGGTCAAACATTATTTAATATCAAATAAATGGTTTTAATAATGTTATTAAGTTTTTGAATAACCATTATAATATTTATAGTATCATGTAATTTAATCTTAAAACATCATATCAACCGTTCATTAATATACATTCATTATTTTCAATGTTTTGGGTGTTAATTAACTTGTTTTCTAATTCATGTTTCATAATGAATAATCTGGAGAATGTGTATAAATTATATTGCAAACAAATAATAAATACCTAAAAATGAAATTATTATCTTCTTACATATATAATTATATTTATATATTGTCTATTTGGTGTGATGATGAAAAAAAATCACTTACCGTTGTGAAGGCGGTTGTATACACTTACAGAAATACCGTTTCCATCTTTACATGGGAGAAAAGGAAATAAGAATTGTGATATAAATATTTTATCATTATAGAATAGTAATTATGTAAAGAATATCCTAATTATTTCATTAATATTATAGATAATCATTAACAATATCTTTATAATCTTCCATGTGAGGAGTTAGTGAAAGAAGAACCGCATAGCTTCATGAAAAGAAATATGTCGTATACACAAGCCATGTTATCATATCTCCTACGAAATTTAGTGGGAGTTCACTAAAACCTCCACCTTGAGTTACAAGTTTTCAAAAACATTTTATTTTCATTCCCAATCCTTTAATTCCTGGAATAATTAGAAGAGAAGACTCCATCTACAGGTCATGTTGCAGCGGGTTGGACATTATCTAGCCATTGCATACTCGTTCTGTCTGGAAGCTGATGAGACTCTCTATCAATTGTTTGTTTCAAGTAAGTTTATATGCTTGTCATGGGATCATGTGCAGGAAACCTTCCACATTTTCTTATGAATTTAAACTATTTATGGGTTGTTTCAGTCCGCTTGGAGGGCCGAATGCACTATGTAGGTTTACGTGCTCCTGTTGGCAGTTTCGGCCTATACAATGGAATACATTTTGAAATCCGAAAATTCACTACTCTTTCACAAACCCAATCTATCATTACATGAAACTATATTGTATATGAATCATGTTATTCAGACTTCTAATAATATTTATACTGTGCGAATGAGGAATGATGTTTCTAATCTCACTTTGTTGATAACTCTTGGTGTCAATGGAAGGGTGAAGAAACCACTGGAAATGAAAAATATTTGATGGATTCCGTCTATCCCGTGGTGGAAAAAGGTGAATGTTGATGGAGTTGCATCTAGTGCTCTTGAAAAATCCAGTTCTGCAGGGGTGTTCCGTACTTATTGGGGATTTGTTAAAGGATTCTTCTTCCACATTATTGACTACGGTTTCACGATTGAAAAGGTTCTCTGGGCCATAATAAATGCGATCAGGTATGTTGTCTAGTTTGGTTGGCATGAATTATGGATAGAGTTAGACTCGTATGTTGTAGTTTAAATCATGAGATATCACTCACGGAATGTGCCATAAATGATTTTAGTAGTCTAGAATGACTACCTTCGGATTATTGACTCCCTTTCCCTTGTGGTTACACATGTCTATCATGAAACCAATCAGGTTGCGGATTCCCTTTAGAAGAGAGAAATCCTTGAGGTCAGCTCCAATTGCACATTTCTGTTTGTGGAATTTTTTGACAAGTTTAGTCATGAAGATTCTTATGGTGATGTTTACACTCATATTTGTATATTGGGTCCATGTTTTCTTGATTTGTAATGGATTTTTTTAAAATTTTATAGGAGGAGGTATCCCTGACTCCTGATCTTCTTGGTAATGTAATATTTCCGTGTTTTTATTAGACAAATGAAATTTGATATGTTAATAAAGGGTTTTTGGACTGTCTCCTCTTATATTTTTGGACGATTTGAAATATTATAAATACATTAAATTATTAATTATTGGTCGAACACTCTTACCTCATAATCCTCAATTTCATAATAATTATTTATGGGAGGATTTATTTCATCTATACAAACCTCCTCCAAGAAAATAAATGTATTTTATTTGTACCATTTGATTCCTTTATTCAATGATTTCTAACATTTGAATTTTCTTTTCTGATATGGTAACTATTTTAATATACTTAGTAATAAAACCTATAATAAAAAATTAATGTCATAATTATTAGATATTTTCGATCCACTAATTATAAATATGAAATCCAGTTTACTAAACAACTATCCTATGTCTTTGTAAAATTAATTTAAAAAATACTCGTGTAATACACAATAATACCGGTTATATCATAACTAATAAATTATAGTTTTTAATATTTAGTTTCCCATGTAATAATTAAAAAATAATAACTAGTCCATTAATAGACCATAAATTATACTTAATAAAATATAGAAATAAATTTTTTGAAGATATATTTTTTTATTTTAAATAAAATAAAAAATATCAAGTGTTATAAATTTATATTAAGGTAAATTTGATCATAGTTAATTTATATGGAATTTAGAAATCTCTAGAAAATGATGTAATTCAAATATATATTTTTAAAAAGAAGTAAAATTATTTATTTATCTCAAATATTAATTGATCGTAATAATTAATACAATTTTATTCACTTTTAATAATTATTTTATCATTTATAATATTTAATTATTAACTAAATAATTTCTCCAATGTTATTTGTTAGTAACTTATTGTAATTTTATAATAAATGAAAATTTTAAAAAAAATCACCTGATAAAAAAACTTTTTTATGTCAAAAAATAATATTAATAACACAACATATAATGTTTTCACCTATCATTATTCTTTATAAGTATTAAAGACAAGGAAGGTTCCATTTCTTATTTTTTTAAATAAATCATATTATGTTGGTAAAAATCATGTAATAATATCACAATAACTCATAAAAATATATAATAAGGTGTTAATGAAATAAAGATTTCTATAAAATGGGTGGGGGACACGTTGGTAGGTCATTTTATCCCTTATCTAGTAAGATAAATTCCATGAAAAACTTGTTTTAACCAAATTCATTATTATTAATTTTAACCGTTTCACTACTTAATATGATAAAAAATTAAGAAGAACAAATAACATATTATAAATTATTATAATTCCTAATATAAAATAATTTTTGTTTCAAATTAAACTCCCATAAGTGATAGAATATAATTTTAAATTAATCCAACATATGTGCCAAGAAAATAGGTTTTTAATGTGAAAATATTCTAAAGTATAGAATGATTAAATAATAAAATTAAATATTTAAAACATTATAGTGAACTAAATTATTTTGATTGAATATAAAAATATATTTGTTTTAATATTGGAAAAATAAAAAATTAATTGATACTTCAAATTTTTTAAAGAATGTTTTAATATAAAATTGATTTTTTTCATAATTTGTCACAATATCTTGATTCTCAGAGAAATCTACAAAAAGAACCCTGAAATAATTTAGGTATTACTCATTAAAAATTTAAGATCATATTTCTATATAAAATTGTTAATATTTGTTTGTATTAATTTTAAAATTTGTGTTTTATGAATAATCATACAATTATTTATAATAATATTTTTATAAAATAAAATATTTCACTTAATTTTTAATTATTCATTTTTTGTTATTATTCAGAATATTAGAACTAAGCAACTCAATATTATATATTTTTATAAAATTTTGAATCCTATTATTATTCAACATTCAAATGTCTAGGAAATAATTTTCATATTTATTAAAAATCTTAATAGTTTATTGTTGGTCAGTAAAACATAGTCATGCGTATAATAAAAACATATTAAGGAACCCATTGTAGCATGAATAAATAGATAAAATTAATGTTTCATTCATTTAAATTTTTTAACTATATTTAATTTATGTAAAATATTAAATATATTATGATGTCTCGAAAAATTATATTCTATTCTACACTTTCTTTTACATGTGATAGATATATTGAATAAGAATTTATTCTTTTAAAATTTCATGTTGTTACATTCTCTCTTAGATTAAATAAAATACCAACATACAATTTAAACTCGATATCAATAGTAAATGTATTGATTTTTTAAAATGAATTTCTAAAAATCCAAAATCAAGGGAAGATTTGGTAGAATATAATCATAATATGATATAAATTTTAGAACACATATTATAAATAATTAAATATAAACAGGTTTCTCAGTATGATACCATTATTGGAAATTTAAGAAGTGGAGATTGAATAAAATAAAAGACATTTATAGTGAGTGATAGTGGTCATTGATAAAAATATGATCAATTGTCAATGTAATGTTTAAGTTGAAAAACTATTAAATAAGGGATGATCTAATATAACATCTAATGCATTAGATATAAATATAATAGGATAAATTTTTTTATTTCATTTTTTTTATCAATAATGATAATTCAACTATATATGAATATAATTTAATTTCCATAGTTAACTTGCTTATATTTTATAAAAAAAATTCATTCCTTGGGTGTTAATTAATCAATTTCAAATTTATACTTACTCTATGAAATAAATTTTAAATGATGAGAGTTTATTTTTCTTGAAAAAATAAAATTCACTTTTAAAATATTTTAGTATACATAAGTGTGACATCTCCTTAAATCTACCTCTAAATATTTTCTGAAACCAATATTTTCAGCACATGTTAGAAAATATATATAATTGTAATATATACCTAAAAATTTAATACGAATTCTTATTTAAAAATATTTAATTTTCAAATGGATTACCCAAAATCAATGGCATATTAACCAAGAAATCATATAGGCATATAATAGGAGAAAACCCCTTATCATCTATATTTAATAGTTTTAATCCTCACTGCCTTGCCGGAAAGGACATGTTGTCTCCCATTATTTGATTTGTAACTTTTATAAAACAATATTTATATAATTACTTTAACACATTCAAAAATATCATGGACATCCTTGAATTGAAATTAATATTTAAATAATAGTTATACAATGGTATTTAATAAATCAATTTTATGAAAATGGATAAGGATTGTTTTACTAGTATTAAATTTTATTAATTATCATATTAACTGTAACAGTTATGAATAACTTTAAAACAATATTTTTAAAATGTAAGGAAATTATTCCAAAAATAATTTTATAACTAAAATATGTCCCTTACATAATTATCTATCCAATTATACATAATCATATTTGACTCATATCACATAAAACTTAAAATTTTCATTTTAAGTTAATGAACATATGATGAATCATAAAATCATTAAACCATGATGGTATTCAAACCTATTATGCTAATGATGTAAAATATAATTCTAACATACTCAAAATATGTTTCATGAATCTTATAACCAGAATAAAATTGGTAAAAATATATCTAAAATGTAATTTTTTAATCCCAATGCCAAATTGATTTTATATCAACTTTGGTTCTTCCTCTGAATATGTTTTAACATAGGTCATTGATTTTCATTATATATTTGAATCCATAATAATTTTTTTGTAATGAACGTGTGAATTATTATAATCATATCACATGATATTATCAAACCAACTACATAGTAAGGTTCATTATCATGTACCATGTAACTGTCGAGTAAACTGCAATGTGCTTGTTTCATATTAATTAACCATAAAAACATTTTTCAAAATAAATACACCTTAACATTTAAATTCTAAAAAATGATGTATTTCTATAAAAAACTAAAAATCCCATCCAACAAAAATTTCTCATATACATATCTGAAATATCTATCATAGGATTTTGTTCCCAACTATATATTTTCTTAAATATAGTTTCCAAGGTTGATACTAAACTTCATTTTAAAATAACTAATTTTACCCTAGCACTATGAACTGGAGATTTTTACTTCTACAATAACATTGGCGTAATATATAATAAAGTTCATCCCAAAAAAACTAATTGTTTTCATGTAATAATTAATAATATAGATACTTGATCCTTAAATTTCAGATTAATAGAAAAATACCAACTTAATTTTTTTATTTTGAGAATAAAATAATTCCATTGATGGTATCCCTACATATCAATCCCAATAATATTCATATGTAATAATGGGGAAAGGAAACATAAAAAATGTGTGTCCTTATAGACATAGAAATTATGAAGTATGTCAAAAGTTGTCATGAATCAATAATAATAATAATAAGCCCAAATATCCTGAAGGCCTCTTTTTGTTTTTATTTTTGATAACCATCCATCCATGGGATGATGGGGAACCTGTACAAGGATATTAATCATAAGTGATAACATTTATCATAGGCTTTGAGAGACATTACCTGACAAGAAGGTCTTAGGGAATTCAACTAGACTATAACTACTAGGAACTGTCCCTTCCCAACATCTGCATCGTTTTGGTAGCTCTATACCTTTGTGTGGACTTTTGGCTATGCATCTCATGCAAGTACATGCTGGTCCGGATGGCGTATCCAGACCCTCTCATTCCTTCCAAATCCATTTTTTCCTGCTCTGGTGAGTGCTCCTTCTCTGAATCCTCTTCATGGGATAGTCCATTTTTTGTATAGTCTTTCCAGGGAAAAAACATGTGGCTTGAAGGACTTGAGGTGGCATGGATGCCTTAATGGTGTCCATAAATCCCTACTGACCCAAAGGCATGGGTGGCCCGAAGGCCGTATGAACTCCAAGCTCAAACCGGTCTCCCAAGGTGAATAGCTATTGGCTGCTATAGAACGGAACAGTACATACTATAATACAGCAATAGTAACTACTATAGTACCCATGAATATGATCCTCTTTGGTTCTGAACCTAGGTCTTATTGATGAAAATAAGGAATAATCGATAGGCAATGGTCAATAACATTTATCACATTAAATTTAATGAAATGGATATGAAATAATCAATATGATAAATGCAATGAACTGCGAACACATGAAATTTAAATAACTGGGTATGGAATAATAATTATTAATTGGTTAATAACTAATAAAAATGTAATATAATGAATAAAATGAAAATTAAATTCATCCAAAGATAAGATAATATCAAAAATATCTTATATATTAAAAATAAAATTCATTATTAAGTAAATTCATAATTAATGGAAACCATATTCTCATGCAACATGATACATGTACCATGAAGACGATTCAAAAAACTATGTATACTATAGGTTAAATCCAATTTATTGATATCTTAATTGATTTATCTCATTTAACCAACTAATACATCAAGGACCTATATAATTTTTGGGGCCCACATACCACTGATGGTTCTAACCGTTCCACATATATTGAATAATAAAATAATTTAATGAATTAACCTGCCATAACATTAAATTTCCTTATTTACAAATGCATAATAAATTACCAATATATCCAGGGTCAATAAAATAAACTAAATAGTGAAATTTTATATAAAAAATGTTATATATTTCAAAAATTAACCATATCCCTGATAAATGAAAAATACATTTAGGGGAAATATAATATCAAATATTCATTGGAATGTTAATATATTAAATGAATGTTATTTACTACGAAAATGAATCAAGGAAGTGAATTTAAAAAATATCCTTGGTCAACGAGATGATAAAAAATCCACATGATTAATAAGAATGGAATTAATAAAATATATCCTCATTAGATAATGTGTGAATTTTTTTTTGACATTTATGAATATAAATATGATATAATGGACATTGAGTATATTATTGGAAAAAAATCATTTTCAATTTGAAAATAATTTTGAATATCAATTTCATGAAAATTAACTAGAATAAAAAAATTAAATAGTATAAATGGGTTAAAAATACATTCAGAAATCATATTTTAAATTTTAAAAACATTTTTCAATCATCTTCATAATCACCTATTTTTTAATAAAATAGATTTTTGATAGAAGAGTTATGATAATTTTGAATTCTTATTAAAAAAATTTCCACAATTTTAAATACCAATGAGTAGGAAAATGGTAATCAAAATTAAAAATATAATGAATAAACATATGAGTATAATATTAAATTAATTTACTAGAATATTATTAAAAAATATCCTTCAATGTAAATACATATATAATGAATCTACATTAGAATGAAATTGTCAAATAAACCGTTATAATTACAAAAGAATTGATGTGGATATTAATCAACGAATCGAGTATGTGCATTTTCATTAAATACGCATTAAAAATATGGATATAAAAAATTATAAAGTTAAAATGAATTATAAAAATGATATTTTAATATCATATAAAATTATAAAATATAACCCAATAAAAATAAATTGAGTTATGAAATGTGTTAACACCATTTAATCTTTATTTAAAATCTCAGTAGATGAAATAATAATCATTTAAAAATAAGAATACAAAAAAATGATTTATTGGTTATATTACTTGTCAAAAGGGTCTCTATATACACCATATAAAGAAATATATATGCATAAAATTTAAATATTCCTCAATGGAATGAAATTGAGATGAAATACCATACTTTACACATTATGTTGGATGAATTATCTTCAACATCATATATTATGGTTTAATCACATTATTAAAATTTCAAATAATTAGAATAATATTTAAAATTCTATATCTGATAATATTATAACATATTATCACCTATAATTTATAAATATTTCATTATTTATATATTTTAGATGTTAATAGTTTTTTATGAATCAGTCATCATGAATAATATTTTTCAAGAACATATAATATAGAAATATCATCTCCAAAATAATAATAATGAAATAATTATCATGTTCCCTATTTTATGGTACATATAAAAAATCATTTTGGTGTGGTGATAAAAAGATATTCACATCATTTCACGAATTTGGCAGTCCACACGTGCATGAACGATGTAATCTTTTTTATAAGTGTAAATTAAAAAAATACAGTGATGTAAATATAATAATTCCATAATAAAAATAATTTCATTAATATATTTATTATTTCATTTATATAAAATATTATCATTAGTATTATACTTAACACAATCCATGTGAAGAATTATTGAAATATGAATCCCATCTCTTTAAAAGGCAGTAGAATGCTGAAAAAATGAACAATGTTATCATATATCCTATGGAATGTTTATTGAATACATATATATATATATATATGATAAAGATACTAAATATTTATAATTATATTATAAATATTATTTATATAATTTACATCCAATATCATATCTCTCCTTTAGATGCGGTAATAGAAAAATGAATAACAGTAGTTCGCTAGGTGGTATACTGTCACACATATGAATGATGATTTATAAACCTATTTTATTGAAGTGTTTTTGGATATAGGTATTACCATTAAAATAACATCATATTATTATATTGAGGATACGATAATTTTATTCCATTATGTATTGAAATGAAATTAAGGAGGTAGTGGCGAAAATATGATAAATTCATGTGTTGAAGAACATCACCTCTCTTTTAGATATCCTCCTCATCTTTTGAGGAAATCCATAATATCATGAATTTAGTACAAACAAATAATACATCATGTATGGTGTTATGGATGTTTTGATGTTATTAGGTTATGTATAAGTTTATTTAAATGGCCTGATAAGATTTAATACTGGGGGAAGTGAGTACTCATTTATACTCGACGAAGAGTTGCATTTTTTTAAATACTAACAATTATTCTATATTTGAGTGTCTTCCTTAAATCATGTTCAATAAAAAGTTAATAATAAATGAGATTATTTATAATGTGTTCTATACCTACCTCTAATGAACAAAATTTAATTTGGTTTATCATTTTGTTCTGTAACATCCATGATTCTCTACATGTACTATTTTTGTTCTTCCCAACGGTAACATGTTTCTTACCTGGGTAATTTTAAGAACATGTATAAAATAATGTGATAATAAATAGAAACTTTGTATACACTAATTCTAAATATAAACTCCCATTTATTTAATAAAAAAATCTATATGTTTGAAAAATTAATTTTAATACAAACACATGTAATGTGAAAAATTAATTAATGTACCATAACCACCCTAATAGGGGTTTTACTATTTATCGGTCAATATAGTAAATATAAAATATAATTTTTATGGGTTTTTAAAATTGAAAATAATTAATACCATTTAAGCATACTTGACAGAAGGTGTTATTTTTAAGAATTTGATATCACATAATAAAAGAGCATTTCTTACAAAAAAAAAATAATCACTATTTTGACATTATTCATTTCATGTGAATTTAAAAATATCAACACACTGATGGAATTAGAAAATATTATTTTCACACCTATGTAATTTGATATAGTAATCTAAAATTTTATTTTAACATAATAATTTATTCAATTTATTTCACATTTATTATTTTTAGTATATATTATATTATTAAATTTTTAATTAAAAAAATTTCTGCATTTCTGTTTCATAAAATATTTATATAATTATTTCATATAATAATTTAGAAATAAATTAATATGATTTGAAACCTCACATAATTTTAAATATAATATTTATAAGTGAATATATGTTGTCTTCTCACTACCCCAATGGTTTATAACTATTAATGTAAAGGAAGGTTCTTTTTTTGCCTTTTACATTCCATAAAATGTTATATATGTCATTTTCAGGGAATTCAAACCTAATATCTCATAAAACATGATTTATATTGATAGTAGTAAAAATATGACCATCCAATGGGTGCTGTAAATATATTTTGTCAATTTACCAATTATCAAATAACATTAATCACCTATTGAAATAATTTTAACCTTATATTTATTAATCAATTTTAACACTTGTCCCTAATCATTATGGTAAAAAAATTATGTTTACCATAATATAAAATATAAATTATGGTGATTAAAAATATAGAACATAATATCCAAAATTAAAGTCATGGAAATGGTATAATTAAAAGGAAAATTGATCACAAATTCACAATGTGAATGGATGTTTTTAAATTAAAAATTATTAAAAATGTCATTATATTTTAAACAAAATTTAAAAATAAAATTATTCAAACAAACTATATTTATTTATTGATATAAAATTTAATTAATTAAAATTTAAAGAAAATTAAAAATATTATGTATCCTTAAATATTATTTAAAATAAACAGAACATATACATTAAAAGTTATTATTCTTTAATGTATTTTATGAAATGAAAAATCATAAAAAATACCAATAATTATCCCAATGATAATTATGATAATTATATTTCAAAAATTAATTAAATTTTTAAAATTAATTTTATAAAAGTGTTAAATGAAATTTAATTAAGTGAAATAATCCGTATTAAATATTCTTTTGGAAAATATATTAATTTTTAGAAAATATTTATTTTTAATTCATAAAAATTAATCATTGATTAAAAAATAATATAAAATGATTAAAAATGTGTATGTTATATATTTTCACAATTTATATAATTTTATTTATATGATCCACTATAATGGATAGATGAAATTTATTATATGAAATAATAATATGTATAATATATTAATGGTTAGTAAAATTCAACCTAGAGTTTAATTCAATCCTCCATAGAAAATTTTGTTTGCTTATGTCACAAGACAAACATAGTGTTGTATTCATTGAAAGCTATAAAATATAATGAATTTATTGAAAATTGTAATTATATATTGATATATGCAGATGTTATATTCCTATATATTCTTGTTGTTTCGTGTGATCCACTATATTGACTAAAATGATATCATTTTTCAATTCCATAATTGTACATATTAAATTTTTATTAAAATAATTATTTCATTTGTTTTAATGACATACATTATTAATAATGTTTTTCCACATCTTGTGTTTTGAGGATGTTCAGCGGATAATTGAAAATTTTATTTATATGGATGTCCATTATAAAATTGTGCATTTTTATATAATATTAAAATTACTAATTAAGAATAATTTAACTTTTTTATACATAAAAACTATTTAGGGGAATCTATGAAATACAGTCATAAAAAATAAAACATTTCAGCTGACGAGGTTGTAGTCTTCACGTAAACAAAGGAAGTGATTTTGATTTTTAGTAGATGGTAAATATATAATAAATATAAATTACTATCTTTGAAAAATAATTATCAAGATATATAAAATAAATTTCCAACATTAAAAACAACACAATGATAATTCATTAGAGGTATTTTAGGGAAAACAATATATATCTATTTATAGATTTGATAGTCAATATATCACAATTGTGATGATTCTGTTTTTAATAATTGATATATTATGAATCTAAATGTTATATTATATTTACAGAATCGTTGTTTAATATATATATATATATAGATATATAATAATTAATTCTTAATAGCCATTCTTTTTAGTCAGTGATGTGAAAGGAAATACATCTGTATGAGATTTAGTAGTTTGTACGTACCCAAAAATGATTCTATTACAATTTTATTGGGAATGAGATTAATAATGGTCATTAAATTAATATAATAACATACAAAAATATTAAAAATACTAAAAATATTATATTTTAATGTTAATGAAATTATATATATATTTAGTATAAAAATAAAATATAAACACTCAATTCATGGAATTACCCCCACAAGGAATATCAACATTTCAATTACAAAATAATACTTGAGTAAATTATTTTGATAAGTCAATTCTAACTAGGATGTGGTTGTGAATGTTGGAGAGTTATTTTGGAAGAGATTTGTTGAGTAATATCCTTCAATAAGTTTGAGTAAGAGGGGATGAGTAGTATCTTTATATAAGAAAGGATAAGAGCTTCCCAAAATTTATATAAAATTATATTTAATATAAAATAATTATCATCTTCATGTGGAACACAATTGATATATTTTTAATATATATTAAATATAAGTCAACATACTGTAACAAAAATAATTAATACATATTAGGTGAAATATTTTCTTTTCTTACTTAATTAAAATAACATGATTAATATTTTAAACATTAATATAAAACCCCATGACATTAAAATATTTTCTATTTAGAATAAATAAGTTTTTTCAAGAGTTATTTATATAAATAACCATTGTTATTTTTGTGCTAAACACAATATAGAGTTTGTTTGTGTCAAAGGGAAAACTTAGTTTTACTACCTTTTAATGGTTCTCCTATTATAAAACTAAACATTGAAAATTTTATATATAATATTATTAATATTTATCTTTATTTGAGAATTCATAATGTAAAAATTATATCAGGGTTATTTTTTAGTATTCTTCTAAGGGTATTTTCTATTAATTAATAGCTAAAAATATTGTGTTTTAGTTTAAAACTAAAATTTTAATTGAAATAATAATAAATTTTAAATTATAATTCAAATTTTTCTTTAAAGCCACAGTAGATCAATTATATATATATTAATCCAATAAAAGTCACTGGGATAATTTTATATTGAACTCAAATATAAAAACATTTTAACTTTGGGACCATTTTTTAAAAACTTGCTTTCTCGCAACATCTGGAAGAATAGATTCAATATTTACTTTGAAATAAAATCAGTTGAGTATGTAAAAATGTTATCAAACATTTAAATGATATTATTATTTTTTTTATAATAAGATATAATTTTATTTTAGACAAAAAATTTAATAAAAGTAATTAAAATTAATTGGAGTGATTGTGGTAAAATTAATTTTCACAAGGGATTAATCCTTAAACATAGGGGCCAAAAAACATATAAAGTTGTAAAAATTTACTCTATATGACATATATCAACCATATCCACTCCTGTAATTTGTTTTATGGGTTACTAGTATACAAGATCGTAAAAGAGACCCATATAATAATTAATGTATGGAAAAATACGAAAAAGTAACTTTCCATTCCTATAAAATTTTCAAGGCATTAAAGTATGTAATAAACTACATTGTATTTATTATAAAAATTATATTGAATATTAAATGAGTAATTTTTATAATGGTAATTTAACTATAATTTTAGAGATAATTTAATACATTAAAATCATAACTATTGTGAATGCATGGATTATTTTGTTAATTATTTAATAAATAAATGGTTCAAAAACCTAAAACGTAAAGTTTATTTTATTAATTATTGTTTTATATTATTTTTATAGATAAAAATTACTTGTTACATAGCTTTTAAATAATTTTTTTGAATAATTTTTTTGGCATATTAAAATTCAAATTAAATAAATAATGTCAAAATTGACATTAATGTAATTTTATAATAAATGATATTTTATAAAATGATTTAAAATTAATAAAAAAACTATATTATTATAAGTGATTTTATGTGTTATTAATTAAAAAATGAACTTAAGTAATGGGAAAATGCATCATTTATAATTCAGATATTGACCCATAGATGATAAAAGCATTGTTATCCAGGTTTGGGTTAAAGTATTGTTGTTGTGTGTTACATGAAATTGTTTTAAAATTAATCCCCATCAAACATGGTATTATTAATATTAATATTATGTATAATAATTATAAATAATTTTTTAAATATTATGTGATATATATCACAATAATTTTTTCTTCATTGTAATGTTACCTACACTAAAAAACTATTTACATTAATAATAACCAAAATGACAATTATAGGGGAAAATTGAAGTTTAGGAATATGATTATACATATTCATCAATTTTGGTATTGATGGAGGTTTTAACCATCCATAATTCTGCTTGAATCCCTTATTTTTTCTTTATGGAGTCACATTTGGTAAATGATTCCTCCTAATAGTGTAATACTTTTGGTTTTGATCAGAATTTCACTCCTCCAAAATAAAAATGCACTAACCCCACCCACTTCATCACAACATTATAGTGATTTCGATCACTAATAAACTTATAAAATAATCTCTACATATACCTCCCATCAATATATAATCACCTACATTGGCACAAATCCATCCAAGAATCCCTTAGTTTTAAACAAAAAGGTTGTATCCAAACAAGGTGTAACATCTTTCCTCATTATATATTATTTTATTATAATTCTAAACAACAATAAATATTCTTATTAAATACATATATTATAACATAATAATCCAGAAAATACAAATATTCAGTTTTGTTAATTTATTGACCTAAACTTTCATACACTTCCATCTAAAGGATAACAGACATACAATTTATGTTCATAGCGAACTACCACCCCACGAAACTATTATTGTTTGTCCTTTCTTTTCCACCAATAAAGTTTGTATTTTTGATACGAAAACCTTTTTATATGATATATATGATATTTAAAATTTATTTATTCATCTGTTTTTATTTTTTCTAATATAACATTATGTACAACATTTTTTGGGAATATGATAACATCAGTTGTAGAAGTGTTGACTAGAGACTTTTAAAAAGATGTGATTTCATCATGATATATGGAATTTATTATGTATTTTAAATAATTGAATTCAAAATTGTATTAATTAAATAATTTATTTTATGTATATATGATATATATTTTTATTTATTAACCTTTCACTACATCAAAATGGTGATAATGTCATTCATAGATATTTGGACTACATCCTATTCGATATGATGTAAATCATATTACCTAAAACTAATTATATATATATATGTATATATGATTAAATAAATTTTTATTCATTATATAATTATTATTATGAAATGACATAATGTTTCATACTGCATTTCGATAATTATCAATGAAATATGGCATTATTACTCACGTCTACGTATAACCTACCATCTCCATGATAGTATTTTTGGTTCATTTTACATAACCATATATCATGGTTGGTTTTAAAAGTATAATTGACTTATAAATCCGATAATTATTTCATGATTATTATTCTAGAGGTGTTTATACAATAACCCTTTGATCATGGTTGTCCTACCATAGTTTTGTTGACACATAAACCCAATATGGACAAAAAAATGATTTAGACATATGTAGTTGTTAAGAACATTCTAATAGGGGAAATAAAATTTATAATAAACATGAAAAAGTATCAGAATTATGTAAATAATTTTATTAATTATTTATGAATATAAATACACACGTGATAAGTTAGGCTCAATGTAAGGTATTTAATTGAAATCTGTGTTTCACTGAGATGTATTTGTTGTTATGCACCAATTCACTTTTATATGGTGTATATACTTATATTTTACATTTAATAACCCAAATATCCTTATTATTTGGTTATTTAAAATTTTATTCACTGTAACTATTTCATTGGTGTTATGATTCAAATGTATAAATGTGGTCTGGGACACTTTAGAATGTTTAGATATTATTTTCCTTGAGATTATTTTTAATGACCATTCATTGTTATTTCCATTCAGAAACATCGTTAAACAATGTTGTTAGTTATCCTCCATAATGAAATTATTGATAAATTGTTATCTTTTATCCAATACAAATATATTATAATGCACATTGTTCCTGAATCTAATTGATTACTCAATATTTGAGGACTACTTTGGACATGTATTTCATAGATTAGTCCCAGATATAGATATCCACTAAATGTGTCGGTCTCCAAATAAAATGATTCAGTTGGCCAAATTAGATGGGTTTCTACCTATTATGATAAATCATTTTGTGAAATGTCTATACTGTAATGGTTCCATGTACCTCGGAGACATGACATTAAATTATTATTCATTTACCTCATTAAAAATCTATTTCGATTAGTCTATGATATTTTTATTTGAATAATCAATAGATGCATTTATTTTTATGTATATTTTATTAAATGGAATGTATTTTCAGTTTCATACATTACCATATTGATTAACCCTAATCCATTCACTTGAATGGAATATGTTATCAATTATTTACATTTCCATATTTATTTACTCACATTAATACGTTACTACATCTACTCTACAACCCTTATTTATCATTTCATCTCAACTTTATTTTTTTCCTTTCCTGAGGTTATTGATATTAAATAATTGATTAATATTCTAAGGAAATATTTTTTTATTATGTATCATTTTTTCCATTTACCAATGTAATATGATTATCATGAACATCATATGGTTTTCTAAAAGTACTAAAATGATCTGTTCTTCAATACTTTGATTTATTTTAACCATTATAAGGTAATAAAATAATCCACTGACTCTATTATTTAAGGTTCTAGGAGTTACAGTTGGTATCAACAGATTTTCAATAGAATCCATGGAATATATAATTCTAAAACATAGATTGGGGAACATTACGCTAAGATAGTACATGAGGATAATTATAGGAGATAATCATTGAATTTCGTAAGGATGATATTATTTCAGTATCAAATGAAATAAATATTTTTATGGATAATGTTTTTCTAAAATAGATATACTAATGTGGAAAAAAACTCTAAAAAGGTGTTTCAGTAATGATTCAGTGTAACATGGTACATGGAAATTGGCCATACAACGCACAAGGATTGATACACTGTGGGGATATTTTTAAGATAATTGAAATGTTAATTACTTCAGATTTTAATGGACTTCAATGTCTTGATATAACCAAATAAACTATATTTATGAATTTAATATTATCTATGCATAAATTTTACAATTTTTGATATGTATTATTCTATATTTAGAATTTTAAAAAAATTCATTATTTTTTGAACTAATCAATTATGTTCAATTAATTAGAAATTATTCCCAGAAGAAATAATGGTATCAATAGTGAAGTGAAATGTATAGTTTTCCCTAATAAGATAGATAATATAGAAGGTTTTGGAATTGAGAACATTATGGATATATTGGGATTGATTAATCATCTTATGATATGTAACATTTTTAAAATAGGGAAACATTCCCTACATTTATATTATCTAATTTTGGATTTAATTAATTAATAAAAGCCCCATGATAACATCAGTTGTGGATAGTTTTTTGATGATTTTATTTTGACTGTTGGCATTGTTTGCAAAGATTAATTGAATTTATTGATTGATTAATTTTATTTTATCAATTTGATAAATATTGCTGAGATTTCATAAATAATTATTATGGATTTTGATATCCTTGATCCTTGATTAATATTGCATTAAATTAACAACTATGTCACTAGTAGATTTTTATTGCAATTCCTAAGTGATAAGAATTTAATCAAAGAATTAACATAACTAGAATTCTAATCTCCATTAGTAATTGATTGTGGTAGTGTATTTATGGTTCCAATAATTCATTGATTCCATACATTAAACAAAATATGTCATTAATCCATGACATGTTATGTCCAACCTACCGGATGTTAATTCAAAGAATACTAATCGAACAAAAGATCACAATTACTTCACATCCCTAAATTATAAGTCACCTCAATGAGATATTTAATCATCCATTTGGGTGTTTAATAATCTGGTTATAATTTTATGATGATGAATTAATAAGTGAATAAAAAGATATGGATTAGAAAAGGGTTGTGCGTCAAACACACACACACAAACATTGAAGGGAATTAAATACCGAATTTATATTGAATTAAAAAGCACAATAAGGGAAGGGGATTCAATCGTATTTATACCATATTAAGAACACTAATAATAATTAACCTAATTAGGATTAGAATAATAAATTAAGTAGAAGAAAATTTAATTAAAATTTAATTACAAAAACAATCAATTAAATAATTATAAATGATGAACAACACAAAAGTAAATGAAATCCAAGAGAGGAGGAATGGTATCTCAAGTGAAAAAAGAGTATGTCAGGTCTTACCAATCCTTTGGAAAGGCTTTGGGTGTGAAAATATATTCCCCACTCTTCGTAAATTCCAACTCTTTTGAAAGGACATGAGGTGATGTATTTATATCCCAAGGTGGCAGAATGTTTCCATTCCAAAAATAACCCTCCACGTGTCTCGACAATTTGGACATTCATACAGCTAAATCTCGAGATATATCTTTCTTAATTTTATAGGTAATAATGTTTCTCGACTCCTCTAAAAAGTTTTATGAATTTGGACTTATGGAACCACATTTATGGTTGCTGAGTAATCAATTGTAATCTTTCAATTTCAATCCATATTTTTCAGAAGGTCGAAATGTGAATGGGTTTTGGAATAGTATGATGCCCTAAAATAAAAATACATTCTTACATCAAGTTTTCTGATCATAATATATCTTTACACTACAAAATACACACATTATTTGATGAATATCATGATTAATGTCATGGATATTTTCCGGATTTTAATTCCCAGCCAGAATGGTGGGATAGAATTCAAAGCATTAGTTGGACCCTTTTTTCATGTAGTTTGACCTTAATATTTTTATCATTTATTCCTTTTTGTAATCTTGAACATATGGTGAAATTACATAAAATTTGGGCTTTGGTATTTATACTAGTTACTATATCATCATGGTTGGCCCAGTTTCATCATAGATTGATTGGGTCTTCATGTGTGGACAATATGACCCTCCAAATTGATGATTCATCCAAGGTTTACTACTAATTATATGTTTTAATTTGATTAACGAACCCTATAAAACAAGAATCATACAATTTGGATATGGATGTTAAGATTTATTTTTAAAACATTAAACAGACTTAAATCCGAATTAATTCAAATATTTCTCTAAAATTATATTTATTATTTAAATATTAATATTTCACACTAATTATGCACATTTCATATAAAATCAGTAAATGGAGTATATAATAAATTACGAAAATATTAATAACATTAACACTGATACACATTGTCTTGTGAATGTCCTTTTGTGCAATAAATATAAAAATATAAAAAAATAATTTTAACTCACCAAAAAATATTTAAATTTTGTTTTCCCCAATTAGGGATGGTTTAAAATATTTCAGTCATCCATATTATATTCCACTAAAAGTTCTAAAAGAAACAATGTTCCAAAAACAATTCATTTTTCTTGCTCATATTTATAAATGGAGAATGGTGGGACACAAAACATACTCTTCTCGATAACAAAAAATTGATTTATGGAGATTCACTCATTCACCAACCAAAAGTGAAAATTTTATAGTTTTTAAGAGCTCTCATGTTCTACTCCCGATCCGAAAGTGCTCAAAAATCAAGAGGCCATTTTAGTGGGTTTTCCTGTGGTTATGGGATGGTAGAAAGATGATATCCAAAAGATATGAAAAAGGGGGGTAAAACCCAACATGGAAAAAGAAAAGAACATTTTTTTTATAATGTGACATGAAAGGAAATGGAAAAACATATTTATGAGGGAATGAAAATTTGAAATAAGACAACAATGTGGGAGTAAATTTGAAGTGGATGAGAAGATAAAATATTTACAACCCAAGAAACTTCTCCCAATGACTAAAGTGTTCAATTTTTTTATTTTTTCGAAAGTTGAACATGAAATAGATCTCAAAGTCATATCCCAATCCAAGATTGATATCCTTAAGATAGTAATTGTAATAGTTATAACATTATAAAAGGTTAAAGAAGAGTTATTTTTTACCAACCTAAGACACAACCCATTCTTATATTCATTTTTTTATTTATTTTTTATTTTTTTATTCATTTTAGTATAATTTGTACAATATAATAATATATACATTCCCAAACCCCACTAAATGACAAAATTTTTCTTACACATAAATTGATTCTTTCCCTCAAGCATATGATAACATGGTGCAAATCCACAAAATAGTACCCAGAATGAAATCCATTCCCCCCAAAAATAAATTTCAAAAAATTATGGAATGAAAATCCATGTTGGTATTCAGAGGGATAAGGTAATGGTATTTTAATGTGTATATCAAAGAAATTTTTTTTATTGGATCGAAGGATATTTCAAAATGGGGATTAATATAAATAAAATCGGAGGATTCTTGGTTATTCTAATTCTCATGAGGTTCAGAAAACGTCTCTATCATATTAATTCACACCAAAGATGGAAATTCATCTTGAATTTCCACTTACTCAAGATTCAAATATGGGGGTGAAAACACACATATTTAAATTATTACCATAGGTATCCTTGGCATGAAATCAAATGTAGTTTCTCACAGGTGGGGAAAATCATTTTCCAAATGAAAAATAGAGCACTCATAATTTATTGGTTTTGACACAAGACTCTTTATCCAAAGTCATGATGAAAATAAAAAATTATTAAGTTGAAAACATGTATTTTGACTCCACATAATGTTTGGAAAAAATTCCCGAATTGGAAGGTGGGTATGTTTTACTATTGATTTTTCATATAATTTTTAAAAATATTTACTTTTTTTTTATTTTATGTTTTTTTGTTTTTTTATAAAGACACACCCAAACTAAATGGGAAGAGTAAATAAAAATGTGTAATGAGTAATATGGTAAAAAAATAAAATTGGAATGTGAGAGGAAGATGAAGGAAATGATATATATATAGAGAGAGAATAGGAGTTAAAGGGAAATAAGTGCCCCTAGTTTAGATTTGGTGGGTCGTCGTCTCCATACAGTTGTGTGTTTAATGTAGTAGTTATGGATCCTATTGATGTTTATGTGGTTCCAGGACTATGTGTCCTCTCATGGTGATGCATTAAATGTGGTCCAATAACTGTGAATTTCTTTATTAAAGAAGGGTATTCGATTTTCACTACGCCAAATGGGTAAAAATTACTAATAGCAAAAGGACCCTCCCAACATGAATTATGCTTACCTGGGTGAAGTTAAATTTGAGATTTTAAGAGAAAAAAATTTTCACTTTCATGTAATTCCATTCATTGGATGTTTTGTTCATGGAGTACTTTATCCTTTTCTTTGTACAGATTGTAATTCTCATAGGAATCAAGTTGAAGCTCCTCTAATTCAGTCAATTGCAACATTCATTTTCACCAAATTTTTCAAAATAAAAATTATAGTTTTTCGTATCCCAAACTGACTTATATTGGATTTCAATAGACACATTAAATGATTTACCAAAAAATAGCCGAAATGGAGACATCCCAATGGTTGTTTTATAAAAAATTCGATAAACCCAAAGGGCTTCACAATGCATTTCTAGCTAGTTTTATCTAGTCGATTTTAAAATTATCTCAAACACTATTTTCACTTATCTATTAGAATTTGTATCCATTCCATTTCTTTTGGGGTGATATACCTTCAATGTTTTATACACAACACCATTATTTTTCAAAATAGATTCCGTGGTTTTATTATAAAAATGTGTTTCTATGTCACTTATCATGGCACGTGGTGTGACAAATCAGTGGAAGATGTGTGAAATTAGGGACTCAATAATAGTATGTTAATCATCCTTTCATGTGGGTTTGGACTCGACCCACCTAGAAACATAATCATCTCTAAGAATGAAGAATGAGAATCCATTGGAAGGGTAGAATGGTCCCCTGAAATCGATTCCCCAAACATTGAAGATCTCAAAGAAAATTAAAGTCTTTTGGGGAACTTCAGTTCTATTTGAAATTGTGCCAAATTTCGGAATGCGGTACATGATAGATAGAACTCATGTGAGTCCTCGAAGACTGATTTCCTGAAGAATATATATTTTAGGACCTATCGGGGGGACCTTTGTTGTCCAATGTGCCCACCACTAGGCATTGAGTGTCATAATTCTAAGATGGGGGAATGTTCATCTTCAATGACACATCTCCTTATTATTATGGCATCACCAGTTTTCCAAAGATTTTTTATTTAAAATAATATTATTTTTATTCACATTTCGACTTCATTATTTGTTCTTCTGGAAACCTTTCAGGAAAAACACCAGAAACCATGTCATTTTCAACTATGGAATACCATTGTATTATTGGAGTGAGAGATGAAAGGTGATCAGTGGGAAATTTATGATCAATTATTTTTGAAAGATAAGAATTAAAATTCTACTCAAGTGATTAGAAACAAATTTTTCTTTTCCTAGTATATCAATGTTTTCAAGGTTAATCTCTTTGAGAAATATGATCCATCATTCTAGCCTCATTTTGGAGTCCCTTTTCAGGAGTAAGGACTTTATAGCAGAATGGTCTATGAAGATGATGATTTTGGCACCTAAGGAATAAAGGTGTAATTTTTCTTAGGAAAAAACTATTTTAAAAAGTTATTTTTTCAATAACAATTTACTGAAATTGAGTTGCATCCATTGTATTTTGAGAAAAAATATATGGTATGATGAATCATTTCTCTTGATTGAAAAATAACTTCTTCAACGACTCTATCAAATGCATCACACATCTACTCAAGGATTAATGACTAATCTGGGGGTTCGATTATCAGGGCAGATGTATGAGCATTTTTGAGTTCAATGAAGTCTCTCTTTAAAACCACATCAAAATAGAAAGTGACATCATTTTTGAGAAACATATTGAGTTGAAGGGAAATACTATTGATGTTTCGGATGAATCACTGATAGAAAGCAGCATGTCCATGAATTGAACTGATGTCTCAAACATAGGTGGGTTCAGGAAGTGATTGGATTACATTAATTTTGTATGGATCAACTTCAATACCGTCTTTTGATACTATGTGACCTAGAACAATCCCATATAAAACCATAGAGTGAAATTTTTCATAATTTAACATGAGGTTGCAATTGAAAATATTTTAAAGGACTAAAGAGAGTGAATGCAAGAAAGATTCAAATGACTCATCATAAATGCTAATTTACTCCAAGGACACATCCATGTAGTGTTCAGTGAATTCAGAAATGATACTCATCATACACCTACGGAAAGTTGTAGAACCATTTCAAAACCAAAAAGTCATTATCATATATTCATATGTTCTAAAGGGGAAAGTGAATGTATTCTTTCCATGGTCCTGAGGTGCGATTAGTTTTTAGAAGTAGTTGATGTTTCCATCGTGAATAAAATAGACTGACATTACAGCTATTTTTTCTTTCATTTGGTCATGGAATTGAAGATATTTGTGAGTTATTGTGTTTCATCATTCAATTTCCTATATTCATTGCACCCACGCCATTTTTTCTTCACTCGAGTTTTGACTACCTCCCCATGATCATTTATAAAAATAGTTATCCCACCTTTATTAGGTATAACTAGAATTGGAATATCCCATTCACTTTATGAAACTGGTTAGATAATACCAACTTGAAGAAGCATGGTGATCTCTTCCATAACTACCTCATGGTTGTGTAGATTTACTCTTCATTTTGGTTCTATAATTTGTTTGGATGATTCATCATGATGGATGTGATGTATGAAAAGAGCATGGTTGATTACTAGTATGTCATCTAGGGTCTAGCATAAGGCTTTTTTGTTTTCCTCTGACAGATGAACAAGTTTGTACTTCATGGTTTCAGTCGGTGAAGTAGAGACGTTGATAGGATAAGAGTGATATTAGAAAAGGAATACATATTTAACTTATTTAAGAAGTTGTTTTAGATCAGTATTATCTTTAATTTGGGGAGTTAGACCACTAAAAACAGAGGAAGGGATTTCATTTTCTTTAAATTCATTTCTTTTAGAACTTCCTAAGGTGGAGAAGTAGAGATGAGAGTTAATGTGGGATTCAAGAGGGTTTTCAAGATCCTCTTGATTGATGGAGTCTATGACTGAGAGGTCTACATCAACATCACCATTTATGAAATTGTTAATCATGGTGCATATTTTACAAGATCCGATATCTTCAAGAAGAGGATGAACTTGATGGAATGTGGTTCAATTGACTTTCATAAGATTCCTTAGAATAATGGATTGAGCATGCAGAGTGGTCCTCGGATGGGTATCAAATTTCTAGGAAAATGTTGAACATGACATGTTGGTCACCAAATACTATAGATAAGATGCCTGAAGGGTCATAATTTTTTTTCTTGTTATCATTAAAAATGGTCTTCCTAGAATTAGGGGGGATTGAGAAGAGTTCATCTCACCTTCCATTTCAAGGATATAGAACTCAGCAGGGAAGATAAGATCATTGACATGAACAAGTACATCCTCAATTATACCCTCTAGACTAGTAGTTCTTCAATTATCTAATTGAACTAAAACACCCAATTGATGCATGGGACTAAGAAAGTGGTTTGATAATATGGATTAAGGAATGACATTTATCATTTCCCCTAGGTCAATGAGTGCATCATCAAAGTTGTAACTTTTAATTTGACATGGAAGAGTAATGTTCCTTGGATATTTGCACATTATGGGAATAGAGTGCTGGTTGGAAACATTATTGAAGGTCTTATGTTGCCTCTTGTGGTTGCACAATTCATTGAGAAACATGGTATAATTAATAATTTTTTAATGGGATCTAAGAGTATAATGTTTACATAAACACGCTAAACAAGTCAAGCATTTTTGGATCAGTTTCAAAGTACATATTTGTCTTAGAAATGGTTTGAGGAAAATGAATAGTGTTCCAATGTGGAATTGAAGGGGGTGAGGTAATGGATTCAGATTCCTTTTCATGTTTATTTTTCTTTTTTTATTGTAGGTCAACATTTAAAAGGGGTTTGGAGGATTTTTCATGAGGCATAACAATTTTCTTCCATGATATATGTGACATTGTACTTACATTACACATGGATTTGGTTAATGGTTGAGATGGGAGTTGGGAATAATTTAATTTTTGTTACTGGCTTTGGTGGGAAGCATGTTGACCAATTCTTGATTAAATTGTAAAGACCACTAATATTTAAGGGATTTTTTTTCTTAATTTTCTTTGGGATTTTACAAGAATGCAGTTTTTGATGGCACCTGATTCCGAGGCCCGGTGTGCCCAGAATCATTTTCTGAAGTTTAGCTCGGGTACGTTTAGTGAACGAATGAGTGGGTTTTTCTTACTTTTGAACCGGTTCTTGGAATGGAATTCCGAAGGCACCGATGGAATCGCAGCACCAGTAATTACTTAGAAACACCTTTTCCGGAGTTGCGTTTTTCGGGTGTGGTTTATAAATATTGGGGTTAAGTAAAGGAATAAAATAAAAGTGGTGCAACCAATTTTATTTTATTTTTGTTTAGCATAAGTGTAGTGGATGAAGTGGGACCCACAATATCCTACCTACTAGGTAGGATAACTATGAGGTGGGACCCACACGATCCCCACCATTTCTTTTCTTCCTCAACCCCCTCCATAATTAAGGTAACGCACCCGCACCCATATTAAGTGGAAGTCAACCCTTGCGTATTTCTGTTTATGAAACACCTCATTTAATTTGGCGGTTTAAACGTTGCAATTAATTCACTTAATTGATTATTTTGTTTTTGAATTTCAAAACGCATGGATTGAGAAATAAAATAAGACAACTCTTATTTTATTAAGGGTTGTTGGGTTGTGAGAGGCTTGGGAGAATTTTCTCAAGATCATGAAGTTCTTCCTCTTCGACGAAGAACGAGAAGAACGCGAAGAACACGAAGAACGCGAAGAACACCGACCTCCAACGACGGACAACGGTGAGAGACATCTTCCTCAGAGATCGACGACCCGACGCTCATCACCTCGTTCTTTATTTCCACGTCAAAGGAAGGAAGACACCGTTCCTCTGTGACGCGACAATCCGCCTTCTACTGTGGTGATCAATTCTGCGACGTCCCTTTCCGCGACAACCACTTTCGATGACTACGCTCGAGGTAGGGGATTATTTTAATTGTTTGTTCGTGATTACTTCCGTAGTTTCCTCCATTTCAATTTTATCTGCCTGATATCGCAATAACGGGAGGAGGTCAGACCGCAGAAACACGGACGACCCTCCTTCCCCTTGTTGGTTTGATTTTTTTACGGCACGTGTAAGGCGGCGCGGTGCCGAAGCACCACACGGAAAATATTAAAGGATGGAGAAGCATGGAACCGTCGCGCCGTGTCGTTGAAGATGAACTAAACTGTGGCACCTTCTCGCCATGCCGAAGAATCAAAAAAGCACCACGGCCGGAGCTAGGCCACAGCGGAGGGGCGCGTCGCCGTCGCGCGGCACTAGATGGACTAAGGCCGCTGCGGAGCAGGGAGCGGTGGCCGGTTCGGGGCTACCGGCGTCGGAGCAAGGGGACCGGCCATGCTGGTCCCTTGGTGGCAGCAGCCGGCCGGCCAGAGCGGGCCAGCCAGTCAGGGGAAAACTGGGGGTTCGTAAGCCCCGGTTGGCCACCAGGTGTGGCCCCCCACATTGGGGCTGAGGCTTCTCTACGTGGGGGCAGCACACCCCCCTTCACCGCTCGGCCGTTTTGGCCGAGCCACCTCGCCAGTGCCAGCGCGCCGGGCTGAGCCGCCATGTCGGACCGAAAGGCAGGGCCGCCAGGCCGGGCCGCGCCCAGGCCGGGCAAGGCCACGCCAGCCGGTCCGAGTCATGCCCAAGCGGGGCGGACCTAGTCCCGGGTCAGGTCGACCCGGTTCGGTCCGACCCAGGGGGTCTCAGACCGGATCGGTCCGGGCCCGAAACCCCAACTCCCGGACCTCTTTCGGTCATTTGCCCATAACATGGGCTGGGGACCTCCGATCGACGCACCGTCAGCTGTGATGTGATCCTTGGATAGATATGGTCGTTTCGGTATATCACACTCAATGTTTCAGAGAACTTTGGGTTCGTCCGGGTTGGTTCGTACACGAAACCAACCGGGCCCTCGGAGCGAAACGCTTATAACTTGAGCTCCGGACGTCCGATTGATGTGCCGTCGACATTGATGGATTCTTCTTAGTGAGACAGACCTTTTGGCTTAATCCGCTCAAGGATTGGATGCAATTGGAGTACGGTCGGGTTTGTTTTGACATAAAAACCAACCGGGCCCCTAGGACGAAAAAGACAATAACTCTCAGACCGGGCGTCCGATTGACGCGCTGTCTATGACGTTGTGTTCCTATTGACGATACGGAACTTTTTGATACATCAATTAAGGACTATGTTTCAGATGATGTATCAGCACCTCAGCTCGTGGAGCGGACCCTCCTGAACGAGCTTGCTGTGTACGGGAACCCTAGAGCTGGATGCGACTGCGACGACAATGAGGACTATACAGAAATCCTCCTTGGATTCGACGACGACTACTACATCACTCAGAGATCCTACGTGGATCAGTGCTACCGATCCTGTGTGGGTCAGCGCTCAGCGGTCCTGTGTGGGCCAGCACCTACAGATCCTGTGTGGTTCCGATCTTGTGTGGGTCATTGCGGGGGTTAGTTAACTATCGAACCTTTGTGGGTCATTGTGGTGGTTAGTACCTATCGATCCTATGTGGTTTTGACAAATTAGATGAATCAGTGGCTACATCTGATCATCTCTATCGTCTTACGAAGAAGTATACCTGTGTGAGCTGAATCTTGACTTTCAATCTTTATCTTCGATAAGATTGACATGATATCCTGTGTGGATTACGTTATTCTTTCCTGTGTGGATTGGGTTGTGTTTTTCTGTGTGGACTGTGTTGTACTTGTGCTAAGATGTTGGAGCCGAACGAGAATTGATGACTTAGGTATATGTATGGGCATATACCTAAGTAGCGTTGTACGTTACTTCGTGATTGAATATTTCCTTTTTGGATTATCCTTTGTGGATTCTGGGAGACCTTCGGGGGTCTCGGGGTCCCTACTGAGTAGCTTATACTCACCCCTGCATGAGATATGTCTGCACTACATTGTGTTGGTTGCAGACGACGGACAACGCTGATCATGGTTGAGGCACGAGGAGGAGGTCGGTACCCGGAGGTGGACCACTGGGCGGGGCATACTCGGAGCGGACGGCTGTACCCGAGGAGCTGTGGTGGCTATCTTTACCCACCCTTCAGGTGGGACTTCCAGTGGACGGCTTGAGGCTGCGGCTTTACTTTTCAGTTATTGTACTCCCTTTTTCAGTTGTACTATACTTACCGTTTGAGTTTGTATTCTATCCCATTTACTTTCTGCACTTACTTGTACTCAGTTTACTTAGTGTTTACTTCCGCTTGTACTCTGTATGTTTTTTTACTTTACAAAGGCAATTCCTTCCCTTTTATCAGGAATTATGCCTTGGTGCTAGTCGCCAGCCCCTGGCCTATGGAAGGAGGGCTTGGGGTAGTCACGGCACGGTCCTCGAGGACGGGTCGTGACAAATTGGTATCAGAGGAGTTCGGTTCTACTGCAGAACTCATCACTCTGATCATTCTTCTTTGTGAAGCAATAATGCTAAGGGTATTGGGTGTGGTTATCAGTCCAGGGAGTCCAGTGTTGGTACGGCAGCCGCCGTATCCGTACACCAGGACCCTGACTTCTGATTTCCGAATTAATGCATGAAAATATTGATTGCATGTGTGTTTCATGTTTTCTTTGTGATTACTTTATTTCAGCTCACCAGGTATACTGTTGAACGTGGCACACCTGTTTCTTTTCAGGATGGCCCCGCGACGGCAGTCAGCTAGGGTTCCGAGCGTTGTACGTGACGACATCCCACCAAGTGACGAGGCCTCGGTACATGGCCCTTTGACAGAAGAGGCACCGGCAGTACCTCTACCCACCGAGCCACTGATGCTACCAGCCCCAGCCGCTGACGATGCATGTCTCCTTAGTGCATTGCATGAGTTTCAGCGTCAGCGACCTCCCAGGTTCCGCAGGGAGACGGACCCTCAGGCAGCCGAGGATTGGCTGGAGGCAGTTGTACGAGTTTTCAGGTTAGTGAGGACACCAGCAGACCTCATGGTGATCCTCGCAGTGAGCCTCCTGCATGCGGCAAAAAGCAGATGGTGGAGTTTGATGCTCCAGGTGCACGACGAGGCATCTCTCCTCTGGATGGACTTTTAGAGCCTCTTCTTCTCGGAGTTCGTTCCAGCCACCCTCCGTGAAATGCGCATCCATGAGCTTCTACATCTGCGGCAGGGCAGCTTGACGGTCGCCCAGTACTGGGCGAGATTTACCAATCTCTCACGTTATTCGACGGACATGGTACGAGACCCATTCTTATTGGCCTGGACCTTCGAGCTGGGATTGAGGCAGGAGATTAGGGCAACGCTGATCTCCCTCATCATTCCGACACAGGAAGGGGTACTGGAGCGAGCCCTTCTCATCGATAGATTCTTTGCTAAGCCTAAATCAGCAGTGAGACCTACCGCAGGGCGGCACGTAGCAGAGTCTTCTGCAGCAGGCAGTCGACAGATGACACTTGGGACCAGGCAGACCAGATCTTCAGGCAGACGACCTCAGGACACTGGCTCGGAGGTGAGGGGCACTCAGCGCGATGCCAGTCTTTCGAGAGGAAGACAGTGTTATGCATGCGGCGGGCAGGGCCACATAGCTCGTGACTTCCCGACCTGTCGTGTCAAGGAGCAGCAGACGGTTGAGGGACCACACAGGAGGAGGCAGAGGGTTAACCGTGGCTGTCCACAGGGAGAAAGAATATGAGGCAGAGGAGCTGGTCGAGTAGCAGGTGGTAGACAACGCTTCAAGGATCTACCACCACTACCACCAGGAGGTCAACCCTGACCACAGGGAGCTGGCGGGCAGAGACAGGCACATCTCTAGGCAGCGGAGGCCTACGACCACAGTGCGCCTAAGGTGATTCGAGGTACTATCTTTGTCTATTCCACCCTTGCTTCAGTTCTTATAGAAACAAGAGAGAGTCATTGTTTTAAAGCCGCCACCCTTGTTCGGAGCTCGGAGATTCCGACAGAGCCGTTGGCTCGATCCTTACGGCTAGAGACTCCTAAGGGAGCATACTTGATGATTACACACTAGTGCCGGTAGTGTGAGCTTACTCTAGGAGGATAGAGCATCAGTTGGGATCTTCTTGTAGCGTTTTCGATGCCTTACGAGGCCATCTTGGGCTTGGATTGGTTATCTACAGTCCATGCTCAGATTGACTGTATTAGGCTCAAGGTGCGGTGTGTACGCACCGATGGGAGTAGGTTCATCTTCACCGGTGAGAAGGGAGCCTTCACAGCACAGGATGGACTCTCGCAGAAGAGAGGACAACCCATCACTCATCAGTTGGCTAGCCTCATCCTAGGATCAGTTGACATGCGGAGTCCTAGCTTTCCTGCAGTGGTGGATCAGTATGCAGACGTTTTCCACGACGACTTTCAAAGACTATCTCCTCGTAGAGAGGTAGACATTTATATTGATTTGTACCCCAGGACAGCCCCAATATCAACCCCAGCATATCAGATGGCTCCCACTACGCTTCGAGAGCTACATGTACAGTTTGAGGACTTACAGGGCAAGGGATTCATCCGATCCAGTGTTTCACCCTGGGCATCCCTGATATTGTTCGCCAAGTAGGTGGAAGGGAGATTGCGACTTTGTGTCTAATATCGTTTCCTGAACCAGTTGACATTAAGGAACATGTATCCGCTACCGTGGATTGACGACCTCTTCGATCATCTCAAGGGAGCACGGTGGTTCTCAAATATAGACCTTAGATCAGGCTATCATCAGCTCAGAGTTAAAGATGAGGACGTGCAGAAGATGGACTTCAGATGTCGGTATGGACACTATGAGTTCTTGGTTATTCCATTCAGTGTAACCAATGCTCCAGCGGTGTTCATGGGCCTCATAAACAGGATCTTTCAGCCATACCTCGATCGATTTCTCGTGGTCTTCATTGATGAAATTTTGATATACTCGAAGGCTGAGGAGGAGAACGCTTACCACTTGCGGGTTGTAATAGACACACTCCGAGGGCACCAGCTTTATGGAGAACTCTCGAAGTGTCAGTTCTGGATAAGTGAGGTCCACTTTTTGAGGCATGTCATCTCTGAGGCAGGAGTTGTGGTGGATCCTGTGATGATCGAGGCAGTTCTATCTTGGAAGCCACCCAGGAGTGTGACGGAGGTGCGGAGTTTATTGGGTCTAGCTGGGTACTACCAGAGGTTCGTGCCAGACTTTTACAGAGTTATGGCACCACTATTAGCTCTGACGAAGAAGGGGAAACCCTTCGTGTGGTCAGACAGATGTCAGCATATCTTCCAGGAGCGGATACAGAGATTGACCAGCGCGCCTATCTTGAGGTTTCCAGAGGAGAGAGTAGGGTACGTAGCCTAATTCAATGCATCAGGGACCGGACTCAGATGTGTCCTGATGCAGGAGTGGTCCGTGATCACCTATGGGTCATGTCAGTTGAGGCAACATGAGCAGAACTACGCTACCCATGACCTGGAGTTAGCAGCAGTGGTCTTCGCTCTGAAGATGTGACGACACTATCTGATGGGCGAGTGCTTCACAATCTATTCTGACCATTCGAGTCTCAGGTACATCTTCTCGAAGAAGGACTTGAACCTGAGACAGCGGCGATGGATCGAGTTCCTCCGGGACTATGACTTTGAGATATTATATACTCCTAGGAAGGGTAACATAGTAGTCGATGCTCTCAGCAGGAGGACGAGCATCCAACTACATGGGGAGGTGACAGAGCAGCTAACCGCTTTGAATATATCCTTTGTGGATAGAGATGGAGCAACCTTTCTTCAGTCAATCACAGTCACTCCTCCACAAATGCATTGGGTCAGAGAGGCACAACGTGGGGACGCCGACTGTGAGATGAGGCGTGCGCAGATATCCTCGGGACAGGAACCCGATGAATTCTCTACAGGTGGAGAGCATGACGTCTTTTTCAGAGGACGTACTTTGGTACTAGTTTCTTTACAAGAGGAGGTGCTGAGAGAGTTTCACACTTGCCCTTTGGCGGTACATCCTGGAGTGGCGAAGATGTACCAGGATCTCAGACGACAACACTGATGGTCGGGCATGAAGAAGGATGTGGCAGAGTTCGTTTCTCGATGCCTCACCTGCCAGCAGGTGATGGTAGAGCACCAGGTACCAGCAGGCTTAGTACATCCCTTGGAGGTCCCTAAGTGGAAGTGGGATGACATATCTATGGACTTCGTGACTAGACATCCACTCACTTCCGGAGGTCATGACTCTATTTGGGTGATTGTCGACCGACTCACCAAGTCGGCTCACTTCTTACCCATTAAAGATCAGGGCTCAGTGGTGTGCTTGGGACGTCTCTACGTATAGGAGATTGTATGGCTTCATGGTGTTCCATCATCTATCGTCTCTGATCGAGATGCTCTCTTTACTTCCTGACTTTGGCAGGGGTTGCAGGAGGCGTTTGGGACGCAGCTACGTCTGAGCACAACCTTTCACCCTCAGACAGATGGTCAGATGGATAGGACCATTCAGACTCTCGAGGACATGCTCCGCGCATGTGTCCTCGACTTTGGTCATAGCTGGGAGGACCACCTACCCTTGGTGGAGTTCGCGTACAATAACAACTACCACTCCATCGGGATGGCACCATATGAGGCGTTGTACGACCAACCTTGAAGATCACCTATGTGCTGGACAGACCCTGGGGAGTTAGCACTTGTGGGACCGGAGATGGTCTAGGCCATGACAGAGAAGGTCCAAGTCATCCAAGAGTACATGGGGACAGCTCAGAGCCGGCAGAAGTCTTATGCTGATAGGAGGTGGAGGCCACTAGAGTTCGAGGATGGTGACCATGTCTTCTTGAGGGTCTCACCTTGACGTGGATTTCAGAGATTTGGTCGAGGCATCAAGTTGTCTCCATGCTTCATCGGACCATTCCAGGTCCTCAACAGGATTGGCGAGGTGGCTTATCGCATGGCTCTACCACCTCAGTTGCACCGGGTGCACGACGTCTTCCACGTATCCCAACTGAGGAGATACGTGCACGACCCGACGCATATCATTGACCATGGGGAGCTGGAAGTTGATGATGAGGTGACTTTTGCGGAGGTCCCGGTGGAGATTGAGTATCAACATGAGCGGGTCCCGCGTGGATGGTCGATTCCTCTAGTGCGCATCAGATGGCATCACGGGAACCTCCAAGAGATCACTTGGAAGCGGGAGACTTAGATGTGTGCTCAGTACCCACATTGTTTTCCCTAGTATATGATTTATCTTTACGGGGACATAAAGCCCTGAGGTGGGAGTAATATAAAGGCCAGTAAAATTCAAGGGAATTTTTTTTTCTTAATTTTTTTTGGGAATTTACAAGAATTCAGTTTCTGAAAGAACCTGATTCCGAGGCCCGGTGTGCCCAGAATCATTTTCCGAAGTTTAGCTCGGGTACGTTTACTGAACGAATGAGCGGGTTTTTCTAACTTTTCAACTGGTGCTTGGAATCGAATTCGGAAGGCACCGATGGAATATGAGCACCGGTAATTACATAGAAACACCTTTTCCGGAGTTGCGTTTTCTCGGGTGTGGTTTTTAAATTTTGGGGTCAAGTAAAGGAATAAAATAAAAGTGGTGCAAAAAATTTTATTTTATTTTTGTTTAACCTCAGCTAAGTGGATGAAGTGGGACCCACAATATCCTACCCACTAGGTAGGATAATTGTGAGGTGGGACCCACATGAGCACCACCTTTTCTTTTCTTCCTCAACCCCCTCCTTTATTAAGGTAATGCACCCGCACCCCTATTAATTGGAAGTCAACCCTTGCGTTTTTATGTTTATGAAATGCCTCATTTAATTTGGCGGTTTAAACGTTGCAATTAATTCACTTAATTGATTGTTTTGTTTTTGAATTTCAAAACGCATGGCTTGAGAAATAAAATAAGAAAACTCTTATTTTAATAAGGGTTGTTGGGTTGTGAGAGGCTTGGGAGAATTTGCTCAAGATCATGAAGTTCTTCCTCCTCAATGAAGAACGTGAAGAACGCGAAGAACACGAAGAATGCGAAGAACGTCAACCTCTGATGACGGACGACGGTGAGAGATGCCTTCCTCAGAGATCGACGACCCGATGCGCATCACCTTCTTCTTTATTTCCGCGTCAATGGAAGGGAGACACCGTTCCTCCACAACGCGACGTTCCTCCTTCTTCTGCGGCGATCAATTACGCGATGTCCCTTTCTGCGACAACCTCGTTCGACAACTACGCTCGAGGTAGGGGATTATTTTAATTGTTTGTTCGTGATTACTTATGTCGTTTCCTCTTTTTCAATTTGAGCTGCCTGATATCGCAATAACGGGATGAGGTCGGACCGCACAAACACGGCCAACCCTCCTCCCCCTTTTTGGTTTGATATTGTTGCGGCACCTGTAAGGCGGCGCAGTGCCAAAGCACAGCACGGAAAATATTAAAGGAAGGACGGAGAAGCGCGGCACCGTCGTGCCATGCCGTTGAAGACGAACTAAACCGCGACATCGTCGCGCCATGCCGAAGAATAACAAAAGCACAGCAGGCGCCGCACCGGATGGACCAAGTCCATGGCGAAGCAGGGACCGGCGGCCGGTTTCAGGCCACCGGCATCGGAGCGAGGGGACCAGCCATGCCGGTCCCTTGGCGGCAGCAGCTGGCCGGCTAGAGCAGGCCATTCGGTCAGGGGAAAACCGGGGGTTCGTAACCCCCGGTTGGCCAGCAGGTGCGGCCCCCCACATGGGGGTTGCGACTTCTCTACGTTGGGGGCAGTGCGCCCCCCTACACCGCTCGGCCGTTTCGGCCGAGCCACCGAGCCAACGCCAGCGCGTCGGGCCGAGCCGCCAGGCCGGACCGCCAAGCTGGGCCGACAGGCCGGGCCGCGCCCAGGATGGGCTGGCCCACGCCATCCGGGACGGGCCATGCCCAAGCGGGCCGGAGCTAGTCCCGGGTCGGGTCGACCCAGTTCGGGCCGACCCAGGGGGTCTCAGGCCGGATCGGTCCGGGCCCAAAACCCCCACTCCCGGACCTCTTTCGGTCATTTTCACATAACATGGGCTAGGGACCTCCGATCGACAAACTGTCAGCTACGATACGATACTTGGATCGAGACGGTCATTTCAGTATATCACACTCCAGTTTTTGGAGAACTTTGGGTTCGGCCAGGCTGGTTCGTACATGAAACCAACCGGGCCCTCGGAGCGGAAACACTTATAACTTGAGCTCTGGACGTCCGATTGACGTTCCGTCAGCTTTGATAGATTTATCTTAGTGAGAATGTACTTTTGACTTACTTCTCTCTAGGTTTAGATGCTGTTGGAGTACGGTCGGGTTGGTTTTGACTTAAAAACCAACCGGGCCCCTATGCCGAAAAATCCAACAACGCTCAGACCGGGCGTTCGATTGATGCACCTTCTGTGAAGTTGAGTTCCTGTTGACGATATGGATCTTTTTGATACATCAACTCTGGACTATGTGTAATTTGATGTATCAGCCCCTCGGCTTGTGGAGCGGACCCTCCCGAACGAGCTTGCTGTGTGCGGGAACCCTAGAGCTGGCTGCGACTGCGACGACAGTGACGACTGTACAGAACTCCTCCGTGGATTCGACGGTGACGACTACATCACTCAGCAATCCTACGTGGATCAGTGCTACCAATCTTTTGTGGGTCAGATCCTGTGTGGGTCAGCGATCAGTGGTCTTGTCTGGTCTAGCACCTACAGATCCTGTGTGGGTCCGATCCTGTCTGGGTCATTGCGGGGGTTAGTTACCTATCGATCCTTTGTGGGTCATTGCGGGGGTTAGTACCTATCAATCCTATGTGGGTCCGACGGCTTAGATGAATCAGTGGCTACATCTTATCATCTCTATCGTCTTACGAAGAAGTATACCTGTGTGAGCTGAATCTTGAATTTCAATCCTTATATTCGATAAGATTGACTTGATATCATGTGTGGATTACGTTATGCTTTCTTGTGTGGATTGGTTTGTGTTTTCCTGTGTGGACTGGGTTGTACTTGGGCTCAGATGTTGGAGCCGAATGAGAATTGATGACTTAGGTATATGTATGGGCATATACCGAAGTAGTGTTGGATGTTACTTCATTATTGTATCTTTCCTTTGTGGATTATCCTTTGTGGATTCTGGGAGACCTTCGGGGGTCTCGGGGTCCCTAATGAGTATCTTATACTCACCCCTGCATGGTCTATGCCCGCATTACGTTGTGTTGGTTGCAGACGATGGAAAACGCTGATCGTGGTTGAGGCATGAGGATCAGGTAGGTACCCGGAGGTGGACCACTGGGCGGGGCTGACTCCGAGAAGACGGCTGGAACCGAGGAGATGTGGAGGCTATCTGTACCCACCCTTCAGGTGGGACTTCTAGTAGACGGATCGAGGCTACAGATTTACTTTTCAGTTGTTGTACTCCCTTTTTCAATTCTACTTTAATTACAGTTTGGGTTTGTATTCTGACCCATTTACTTTCCACACTTACTTGTACTCAATTTACTTAGTGTTTACTTCCGCTTGTACTCTGTGTGTTTGTTTACTTTACAAAGGAAATGCCTTCCCTTTTATCGAGATTTACGCCTTGGTGCTAGTCGCCAGCCCCTGGCCTATGGAAGGCAGGCATGGGGTAGTCACGGCAAGGGCCTTGAGGACGGGTCGTGAAAAATTGGTATCATAGGAGTTCAGTTCTACCGCAGAACTCAGGACTCTAATATTTCTTCTATGTGAAGAAATAGTGTTAAGGGTATTGGGTGTGTTTATCTGTCTAAGGAGTCCAGTGTTGGTGCGGCGGCCGACGTATCCGTACACCAGGACCCTGAATTTTGATTTCCAACTTAATGCCCGAAAACATTGATTGCATGTGTGTTTCAAGTTTTCTTTGTGATTACATTATGTCAGCTCACCAGGTATACTGTTGACCGTGGTGCACCTTTTTCTTTTCAGGATGGCCCCACGATGGAATACAGCTATGGTTCTGAGCGTTGTGCGTGACGACAGTCCACCGAGCGACGAGGCCTCGGTATAGGGCCCTTTGACAGTAAAGGCACTGGAGATACCTCTACCTTCCGAGCCGCCGATGCTACCAGCCCCAGCCGCTGACGATGCACGTCGCCTTAGTTCACTGGATGAGTTTCAGCGTCAGCAACCGCCCAGGTTCCATGGGGAAATGGACCCTCAGGCAGTCGAGGATTGGCTGGAGGTAGTTGTACGAGTTTTCAGGTTAGTGAGGACACCATCAGACCTCATGGTGATCCTCGCAGTGAATCTCATGCACGCGGCAGCAGGTAGATGGTGGAGCCTTATGCTCCATGTTCTCTCCTCTGGATGGACTTTGAGAGCCTCTTCCACTCAGATTTTGTCCTAGCCACCCTCCGTGCGGGGCGCATCCATGAGCTTCTACAGCTGTGGCAGGGAAGATTGACGGTCGTCTAGTACTCGGCGAGATTTACCGATCTCTCGCGCTATTCGACGGACATGGTACGAGACCCATTCTTCCGGGCCTAGACCTTAGAGCAGGGACTGAAGCAAGAGATTATGGAATCGCGGATCTCCCTCAGCATTCCGACATAGGCAGTGGTATTGGAGAAAGCCCTTCTCATCGAGAGCTTCCTTGTTGAGCCTACATCAGCAGCGAGACCTACCGCAGGGCAGCACATAGCAGAGTCTTCTAGAGGAGGCAATCGACAGATGACACATGAGTCCAGGAAGACCAGACCTTCAAGCAGACGACCTCAGGACACTGGGTCGGAGGTACGGGGAACTCAGTGCGGAGCCAATCATTTGAGAGGTAGACAGTGCTACGCATGCGGCGGTCTGGGCCACATAGCTCGTGACGGCCCGACCCGTCGTGCAGAGGTGAAACAGACGGTTGAAAGACCACCCAGGCAGAGGCAGAGGGTCGACCGTGGCAGTCCGTAGGGAGTAGGCGGATGAGGTAGAGGAGCTGGGCGAGCAGCATGTGGTGGGCGACGCTTTGAGGCTCTACCACCACCACCACTAGGATGTCCACCCCGACCACATGGAGCTGGCGGGTAGAGACAGGCACAGCTCCAGGCAGTGGAGGCCTACGACCACGGTGCGCCCGAGATTATTCGAGGTACTATCTGTGCCTGTTACATCCTTGCTTCAGTTCTTATATTCACAGGAGAGAGTCATTGTTTTATAGCCGTTTCCCTTGTTCGGAGCTCGGAGATTACGACAGAGCTGTTTGCTCGATCCTTACTACTAGAGACTCCTACGGGAGTAGACTCGACGATTATGCACTGGTGTCAGTAGTGTGAGATTACTCTAGGAGGAGAGAGCTTCGGTTGGGATATCCTTGTAGCGACGTCGAGGCCTTACGATGTCAACATGGGCATGGATTGGTTATCTATAGTCAATGCTCAGATTGACTGTATTAGGCGCAAGGTGCAGTGTGTATGCACCGATGGGAGCAGGTTCACCTTCACTGGCGAGAAGGGAGCCTTCGCAGCACAGGATGGACTCTCGCATAGGAGAGGATAGCCTATCACTCATCAGTTTTCTAGCCTTATCCTAGGATCAGTTGACGTACGGAGTCCTGACTTTCCTGCAGTGGTGGATCAGTATGTGGACGTTTTCCCCGACGACGTTCCAGAAAAACCTCCTCGCAGAGAGGTATACTTTTATATTGCTATGTATCCCAGGAAAACCCCGACATCCACCCCAACATATCAGATGGCTCCCGCCGAGCTTCGAGAGCTACAGGTATAGTTGGATGACTTGCAGGGAAAGGGATTCATATGACCCAGTGTTTCACCCTGGGCTTCCCCGATATTGTTCGCCAAGAAGGCGGACGGGATCTTGCGACTTTGTGTTGACTATCGTCGCCTGAACCAGGTGACAATGAGGAACAAGTATCCGCTACCGAGGATTGACGACCTCTTTGATCAGCTCAAGGGATCACGGTGGTTCTAAAAGATAGACGTTATATCAGAATATCATCAGCTCAGAGTTCGAGACGAGGACGTGCAGAAGAACACCTTCAGATGTCGGTATGACCACTATGAGTTCTTGGTTATGTCATTCGGCATAACCAAAGCTCCAGCGGTGTTCATGGGCCTCATGAACAGGATCTTTCATCCATTCCTCAATCGATTTGTCGTGGTCTTCATCGACGCCATTTTGATATACTCGACGACTGATGAGGAGCACGCTTACCACTTACGGGTTGTACTAGACACACTCTGGGGGCACCATCTTTATGAAAATCTCTCAAAGTGTCAGTTCTGGATACTTGAGGTCCACTTCTTGGGGAACGTCATCTCTGAGGAAGGAGTTGCAGTAGATCCTGTGAAGATCGAGGCAGTGCTATATTGGGAGGAATCCAGGAGCGTGACGGAGGTGCGTAGTTTCTTGGGTCTAGCTGGGTACTACTGGAGGTTCGTTCCAGACTTTTCCAGAGTTGCGGCACCACTCTCAGCTTTGAAGAAGATGGGGAAACCCTTTGTGGGTTCAGACAGATGTCAGCAGAGCTTCTAGGAGTTGAGACAGAGATTAACTGGTGTGCCTATCATGAGGTTGTCGAAGGAGGGAGTAGGGTACGTAGTCTACTGCTATGCATCAGGGACCAGACTCGGATGTGTCCTGATGCAGGAGCGGGACATGATCGCCTATAGATCATGTCAGTTGAGGCAGCATGAGCAGAACTACCCTACCCATGACCTGGAGTTAGTAGCAGTGGTCTTCGCTCTGAATATGTGGAAAAACTATCTAATGGGGAAGCGCTTTATAGTCTATTCTGACCATCAGAGTCTCAGGTACATCTTCTCGCAGAAGGTCCTGAACCCGAGACAACAGCGATGGATCGAGTTCCTCCGGGACTATGACTTTGAGATAG
This sequence comes from Viscum album, assembly GCA_963277665.1. Lineage (NCBI taxonomy): Eukaryota > Viridiplantae > Streptophyta > Magnoliopsida > Santalales > Viscaceae > Viscum > Viscum album. The sequence goes on from OY728140.1 coordinate 2,128,961,026, forward strand.
TCTATACTCCTGGGAAGGGAAACGTAGTAGCCGATGCTCTCAGCAGGAGGACGGGCATCCAACTACTTGGGGAGGGTACAGAGAAGCTAGCCTCTTTTCAGATATCCTTCGAGGATAGAGATGGAGCAGCATTTCTTCAGTCACTCACAGTCACTCCTCCACTACTGCAGCGGGTCAGAGAGGCACATCGTGGGGATGCCGACTGTGAGACGCGGCGTGCGCATATATCCTCGGGACAGACACCTGATGGTTTCTCTGTAGGAGGAGAGCATGACGTTTTTTTCAGAGGACATACCTTGGTAACAATTGATTTACGAGAGGAGGTGCTGAGAGAGTTTCACACTTCCCCTTGTCGGTACATCCTAGAGTGGAGAAGATGTACCAGGATCTCAGACGACAACACTGGTGGCTGGGCATGAAGAAGGTTGTGGCAGAGTTCTTTTCTCGATGCCTCACCTGCCAGAATGTGAAGGCAGAGCACCAGGTACCAGCAGGCTTGGTACAACCCTTGTTGGTCCTATAGTGGATGTGGGATGGCATATCTATAGACTTCGTGACTGGACTTCCACGCACTTCTAGAGGTCATGACTCCATTTGGGTGATTGTCGACCGACTCACCATGTCGGTTCACTTCTTACCCATTAGAGAGCAGGGATTAGTGTAGAGCTTGGGACGTCTCTACGTTCAGGAGATTGTACGGCTTCATGGCGTTCCATCATCTATCGTCTCCGATTGAGATGCTCGCTTTACTTCCCGGCTTTGGAAGGGGTTGCAGGAGGCGTTCGGGATGCAGCTACGTCTAAGCACCGCCTTTCACCCTCAGTCAGATGGTCAGATGGAGAGGACCATTCAGACTCTCGAGGACATGCTCCGCGCATGTGTCCTCGAATTTTGTTGCAGCTGGGAGGACCACCTACCCTTGGTGGAGTTCGCGTACAATAAAAGCTACAACTCCACCATCGGGATGGCACCATACGAGGCATTGTACGGCTGGCCTTGCAGATCACCTCTGTGCTGGACAAACCCTGGGGAGTCAGCACTTGGGGGACCAGAGATGGTCCAGGCCACGACAGAGAAGGTCCAGGTCATCCAAGAGCATCTAAGGACAGCTCAGAGCCGACAGAAGTCTTATGCAGACAAGAGGTGGAGGCCACTAGAGTTCGAGGATGGAAACCACGTCTTCTTGCAGGTCTCACCTCGACGTGGATTACGGAGATTTGGCCGAGGAGGCAAGTTGTCTCCACGCTTCATCGGACCATTCCAGGTCCTCAGCAGGATTGCCGAGGTGGATTATTGTAACACCCCAATATTTTATGATAAATATTATTTTAATTTCATTAATTTATTCTGTTGTATGCTGCACCAAGATTACCTTGCGCTATACGCAACACCGTATTAGCTTGCAGTATAGGCAACACTATTCTTGGATCGTGTTACACACAATTTTGATAATAGTTATTCCACGCAACATTGAGTATATATATATATATTCAATGTATAAATGAAATATGGTTGGATTCTGTTATACGAAACAATGAAGGATTCTTGCACAACACGCAACCCTGACTTGGCTTGCATTACACGCAATCACAACCTTCCTCGATAGCGTGTGTTGTACGCAATACCGGGTTTTACAAAACAACGATATATTATTATAATATTATTATGAACTAGCTGTTATGAATAGTATTAACTAAATTTTTAATTTCATAACATTATTATTCATCTTACACATTTTCTAGAACATGGTATAAGAACAAAATAAATTTTTCAGGTAAAATAAGTATTTTTCAAAAAATGCAGTTTTGCCGCCTTTTAATGGCGCACCCACTTTAAATATAGTTTTTGACATGTTTATATGTTCAATTTGACAGAATAAAATTCTTCTTTGGAATCAAGAAAAAAAAATTTACTTTGGATAAAATTTTCATATTATTCTAGTAACTTTCATATTTTGATGAATAGTAAAAACACGCTATATTTTATTTAAAAACAACATTTTTCATCGCAATAATTTATATGGTTAAATTATAATATTGAATAGATTTAAATTATAAATAGAATATATTTTTACCATTTAATATAATTTATGTCATTAGCATTGATTTTACATTAAATTTGTAGGTTAAAACAATCAATCTTTTGCAATGTTTTAAAGAAAAACCCGTTTTCTTTCGACAACGAGATTAATTTTAATTTAATTTCTACAACTTTTTTGTATTGAATTTGTAAAAAATAGTTTACATATTTGGAATCAGTGGGTCCAAATTATGTTAATAAGCTACTTTTTATTTTTGGGAATTATGAATAGTAACTACGTTAAATTTTATTTACCATAGTTAAAGGTAAATCGGGTAATTAAGGGTAAATATAAAACTATAAAATTACCCTAACACATTCCAAAATTCTATTGGATGGCTAAAAGTCGACCCATATCACTTAAGGTTCGGATTAGAATCATTTAATGGACTTTGTTAAATGAAAATAGCTTAATTATTATTAAAACCAAAAAAAGTGACAACATGTCACTCTCTTAAATCTTATAAGTATAATAATTTAAATTTAGTGATAAACATCATAAAACGTCGAACATGAATAGTCTCCAGAAATCTAATACAAATGTCTACATCATGATAATTTATTTAGAATTTTTAGGGATTAAATAATTGTTATTAATGGTGATACATTAATGATGCAGAAATTATTTATTAAGTGAAAAATCAGTAATATAGTTTTTATTGAAATAATAATACCCATTAAAAGGCACACAAACCTGACCAAAACTTATTTTTAGTTTATATCTACACCGTAATCATCCAATTACCTAATATATAACCGTTTGGAGCCTTATTAAAGTGATTATGAAACTTATATTAGTTTATTTTAAATAATGCCAAAGTTGTCACCTTCATAATTTAAAAAATATAACAATTTAAATATTGTGATTTTAAGATGATAAATTCGAGTAAAATTAATATTATAAAAGTTAATAGATATATCTTCATCATAGGATTTTAGTTTTAATTTTTATGCAAAAAATCAGTATATTAAATAATTATACAAAAATGTTGTAGTAATTATTTTATTAAGAGATAAACAAAATAAATGGTTTTAAAAATAATAAAATAAATATTATATGAACTATTTAATTTGATCCACTAATTTTATAGATACAAATTAACTTTTATTAATCTATTAAATCTTTTAGTTCGAACATATCTTCTGTATATATTTTATTTAAATTCAAATAAATGAATAGTGTCAAAATTGACACTATTGTTATTTTAAAAAAGTAACATATTATAAAATTGTTTAAAAATCACAAAATTATTTAAAAATTATAAATTTAAATTTATATGGTCTATAATGTTATAAAGTAAACAATTATGGAACATTTACAACAAATAAGTAATTATTTTTTATAATTTAAAATTTATAATTTTATTACCACAAATAAACTTAAATAGATTAAATAAGGATAAACCAAAATGATAAGGTTTAAAATAAGATCCAAACATGTCTAAATTTGATTGGATGATGAGATAACAACCCTATATCATCTAATATTTAAATATGAGTTATTTTTGGAGGTTCTTATGTGGGTTTAGAATTAATATAAATTAATATTTTTAAGAATTCCAAAGGTTCCCCTCTCCTCCCTTATAAAAAGGCACCTCCTCCCTCTCTTCCAAACACCACTATGAGCCTTCAAGATCGGCCAACCCCTACCCAATTCACTTATATACTTCCCTAGAAACATCCTAGAGGATCGTATCTTCTACAAAGACCAATTTTAGTGCCCTAAGAGGAGGTCTCGAAGAGGCGCTTCAAAGAAGAGGTGATTTCTGTTACCGATTCTTTCACCTTTATTTCTTCTTCCACTTCTTATTCTTAGGTTGTTTCATTATTAAGTAATAAAATCAGTATCACTCATATACGGATATGTTATTATAAGTATGAAACAACCCTATTTCACCATCTATCCATCCTACAGAATACAAAATCACCGCATGTGCGTACGTACGAAATACCGTCTCCACGTCGTGGTGTAATCTATTTTCCACCACCACCTTACATGGATGGGTATAATAGTGTAAATAATAACTATATATGATTATTTTAAAGTGATATTAATTCTGTAATAGTATACATACACTCCAATAAAATTCCATGATCATGGGAATGATATCATCGCTCGTGCGTACGTGCGGAATACCGTCTCCACGACGCGATGAGATTCATTCTCAAGGATTAACCATTCATAAATGATTATAAAATATATATAATAAGTAATCATGAAATATATGACATAATAATGATACTGGATTTATGTATATATATATATATGTATGTCATCTAATTAATTCCATTCAATTCAATGAGGAAATGAAAACAACGTTCATTCATACGTACGGCCTACCGTCTCCATGAACGGTGCATTTCTTTCCATTTATCGATCTATTATATATATGTATATTCTGAATATATATTATATATAAATCATGTTTTACATTCTTAATGTAATTAATCATGATCTAAGTAATCATATGAATAATTACAAGTCAAAACACGGACGACAAATGAAACGATTTTACCCAAAACGCTCTTTAACATGGAATTTACAAATGAACGGGTAATATAAAGACATAAGTGAACCATATATGATATCATAAAAATTAATATGATTCTTTAATAAGTCAATAACATTATTTAAATCATTATACAGGGGGTTCGGATACGTACGAAGCATATTGGACCTAAGGTAAGGGAAATATCACAATCTCATTTTTATCCGAGATTGTTTATACTTTGGTATTTTACTAGGGTGTATTTTATCATCCACACCCATGTTTCCTCAATATGTAATATTATTTCTATCTACCTAAAATTGTTTAAATCCAATTTTACCCTTCAGTAAATTTTTAGTAAATGATATGAAAAGAATCTTTAGTCATTTTTCATACGAGGTACTTTTTTTGACTTTTCCGACAAAAGTACGAGAAGAATGTTTTTTTAACTTATACGGAATGAATGGATTTTTAAAACATTAATTCCAAGAAGCTTCCCTTAAAAGTTTTCAAGTTTATTTTTAATAAACACCTTTTAGTTTAGAATTGTATGACATGTTATGAAATGAAAATTGTTTTTGAAGTAGAAAGGATATTTTCCTCAAGAATGGAGTTCAAGCGTTTTATCAAAATTATTTTCCATATAAGATAATAAAGGGTTCTGTTTATATCCCTATTATTACATTGATTTGATTATGTTGTGATGGAATTATTTTTATGAATTCCTTTATCTTATATGAGTTGTTTTATGATGTCACAATGTTTAAGATTCCCATTTTTATTACATGGGTTATGCTATGAAGTATGGTTTATGATTTTGTGGCACACATAAGAATGGTATCATTATGATATGGGTGGGACCTATATCTCCCTCCAATGCATTGGGTAATGATTTTATATCTCATGAGATAGACATGGCTGGAACGACAGGTTAAACCGGTTCAGTGAAACAGGACTGAAACGAGGAGTCAACTCGGTTCAGAAATGGACTTTGTCCGCTAATATAGTATTGGAAATGAGTCTTGACTACTAATATATGATTCTCTATGATTATGTGTGTATGCCACAAAGTTTCATGTTTTATGTTATGATTATTGGGATTACATTTCTCTTCTATGATTTATCCCACGTTATGATATTATGATCTCTTTTGCAGGTTAAGATTTCCAAATTGTTATGTTCTTATGAATATGATGTGATTGATATTTCTTTTTTTTTACCCTTACTGAGCATTTGAGCTCACCCTTTTATGTTTTCTTTTCCCCAGGATATAAAGAAAGGTTTTAGGTAGAAAAAAAAGGAATATCTTTATGGGAGATGTTGAAGATCCTTCACCACAATTAGAAGATTATATTACGAGATTCCAAAGACACTGAACTATTACGGTCCTTGTGTGTGTTTTTTTATGTACTATGTATTCCGCAAAAGTAATGTAATGTCCATGTACGTTAAGCTTCGGGTCTCTACAGTTGGTATCATAGGAAATGTTTAGTTAACCTTTGGAAACTAGGATGCGAAAACATTAGTGAGATCCCTAGAGATATTTCTAAGGTATGTCTAGGGATGTCCCTAAGGACAAGTATATGTATAGGATATATTCCTAGAACTATGGTAACAATCTTAGAATTTAACCTAAGATTTTATATATTGAGGGTACTTCCCCTTTACTATGTTTTTTTCCCTAGCGTGATTTTTTCCTCTCACACTATTCTTTTTGGGTCTTAGAAAATGGATGGAAACAAGAAGATTCATGATAATGGAGGATATGACGGACAATGGAATGATATTCTTCATGAGAAACCAAATGAAACGGGATTTGGAGGTCCAAACTTCGTTATTATTCATAATCACCAATCTCATAATATGATCAATAATCTCAACTTTGCTAAGTTTCCTGACATAGATAATAAGAGAAAGATGGAGTTTCATGATGACCATAGAGGAAAGAAAGTTTAATTTCCCTCATGTAAATCATGTGGGAAGAGGCAATAGGGAGATTGTTTCAAAGAAACTCGAATATGATTTGGGTGTGGAAAAGAAGGAGACAAAGCCAGTAAGTGAAATGGAAAAGGTTCAGTTAACACCATGGACAAGGATAATGGTATTTCTACGACATCAACAATGATTAGATGTTTTAAATGTGGAATGTACGAGCATTATGAAAACCAATGCCCTAATGGAAAATCTCATGAAGAGAATCAACATGGTCATATGGGTAGTATTTATGTGGATGAGCATGAGGAGACTACAAATGATATATGAGATGAAAGAAGTGTTGAAGCTCAGTCAGTTGTTTTAGAAGGTAGTGGAATGATTGTATGTTTATCGAGATTTATGTTGTATAGTTAATGGTACTATGGAATAAAGAATCATCTAAGGATTGATACACTATTGTTTTTCCTAAAATTATTTGAAAGTATATGTGGAATGGTACCAATAACCACAGAAAGTTATTCAGATATTTTTGTAAAGTAGATGATATGCACATAATGAAGGAATAAGAAGATAACGAGATGTTTGACAGTATTCATGAGCTCATGATTGATATAAGGACTAAGTGATATCATGATTTGAGTATATAAAATTTTGAGGATTTTGGTATGTGGAATGAGTTAACTTTTGACAGCATTCATGTTTTCACTAAGATTCAATGGGTATTCCTTTTTCAAGAGATTACATGATTATGGCATTCACATGACTGGAATTTGACCAACAAGATATATGAGGGATAAATGATGGTATTCACGTGCTTGTTATATGAACTTTTTAGTAATCGTTCTCTTTATGCAATGAGTTTGAAAGAAGTATTTTGGATAAGCCTAAGTATTGGAATGGATTATGTTGGACATAAGTTAGTATTGTTTATGGATATAACTTTTTTCGATATTATTGATCGGATGTTATAGTAATGTAGTTTTAGAAAAAGGACAACCTACAGGACTGGTGACAACCCATCGCGTCGGACAAGGCTGTGGTAATCAAACCCACAACCGAAGTGCGACTAGCCTTTATCACCTACCACTGGCCTACAGGAAGTCCCTGTTTAGTAGAAATTATTTTTATTATATTAAGCAGTATGATATATGAAATATAAGTCCATTTTAGGAACCATATATGATTAATCTCACTATAGATGGACCTATGTATTTTTGATAACTTTTATAACCTTTTTTGAGATAGATGGAATGACCCATCATTCTAACACATGATCTACTAACACTTCACGAATGAAAAATTCAACTTCATTTCTTTAAGAGATGAAGTGGAAATTGTTCAAGGCACATAAAACGGTGAGATTATATCGAAATACAGTAGATATTTCTTCTAATTCAAAATTTTCAACTTTAGGAAAATGATATTGAAAACCAAAAATGTTGTCCTAGTGCTCTTATATCCGATGAATCTGATGGTACCTTAGATCATCGAAAATCTATGGCTTTGTGATTTTTGGCTATTTCATAGCCATGTTCTCTACCACTCTCCATCAGAACATGATGGTTAGATTTTTCTTCCATATACATATTTTCACCTATGTTCTCCTACGTGGAAACCCAGTGATGAGTTAATTTGGGAAACCGTTACATTTCATACTTTAGTTTTTAAAGCCATGTTTTGGTATTCCTTTTTATGATGTGGGTTTCTATTAAACAAACTTTAGAGTAGTAAAACATTTATAACCCCGACGAATTTCGAGGGCGAAATTCATTTTAAGGGGGGTAGAATGTAACACCCTGAGATTTTATGAGAAATATTATTTTAATTTCAATAATGTCTTGTGTTGTATACTAAACCAAGATTACCTTGCACCATATGCAACACCATATTAGCTTACAGTATACGCAACACTATTCTTGGATCGTGTTACACACAATTTTGATAATAGTTATTCCACGCAACATTGAGTATATATATATATATATTCAATGTATAAATAAAATATAGTTGGATTCTGTTATACAAAACAACGAAGGATTCTTGCACAACACGCAACCCTAACTTGGCTTGCATTACACGCAATCACGACCTTCCTCGATAGCGTGTGTTGTACACAATACCGGGTTTTACTAAACAACGATATATTATTATAATATTATTATAAACTAGCCGTTATGAATAGTATTAACTAAATTTTGAATTTTATAACATTATTATTCATCTTACACATTTTCTAGAACATGATATATGAACAAAATAAAATTTTCAGGTAAAATAAGTATTTTTCAAAAAATGCAGTTTTGCCTCCTTTTGATGGAGCACCCACTTTAAATCTAGTTTTTGACATGTTTATATGTTCAATTTGACAAAATAAAATTCTTATTTGGAATCAAGAATTAAAAATTTACTTTGTTTAAAATTTTCATATTATTATAGTAACTTTCATATTTTGATGAATAGTAAAAACACGCTATATTTTAATTAAAAACAACTTTTTTCATCACAATAATTTATATGGATAAATTATTATATTTAATGGCTTTAAATTACAAATATAATATATTTTTACCATTTAATATAATTTATGTCATTATCATTGATTTTGCATTAAATTCGTAGGTTAAATCAATTCAATCTTTTGCAATGTTTTAAAGAAAAACTCGTTTTCTTTTGATAATGGGATTAATTTTAATTTAATTTATTCAACTTTTGTGTATTGAATTTGGAAAAAATGGATTAAATATTTGGAATCAGTGGGTCCAAATTATTTTAATAAGCTACTTTTTATTTTTGGGAATTATGAATAGTAACTACGGTAAATTTCATTTACCATAGTTAAAGGTAAATCGGGTAATTAAGGGTAAATATAATATTATAAAATTACCCTAACACATTCCAAAATTCTATTGGATAGATAAAATTCGACCCATATCACTTAAGGGACGTATTAGAATCATTTAATGGACTTTTGTCCATGAAAATAACTTACTTATTATTAAAACCAAAGAAAGTGACAACATGTCACTCTCTTAAATCTTATAAGTATAATAATTTTAATTTAGTGATAAACATCATAAAACGTAGAACATGAATAGTCTCCAGAAATATAATACAATTATCTACATCATGATAATTTATTTAGAATTTTTAGGGATTAAATAATTGTCATTAATGGTGATACATTAATGGTGCAGAAATTATTTATTAACTGAAAAATCAGTCATATGGTTTTTATTGAAATAATAATACCTATTAATAGGCCAAAAAACCTGACGAAAACTTATTGGTAGTTTATATCTACACCTTAATCATCCAATTACCTAATATATAACCGTTTGGAGCCTTATAAAAGTTATTATGACACTTATAGTATTTTATTTTAAATGATGCCAAAGTTGTCACCTTCATAATTTAATAAATATAAGAATTTAATTATTGTGATTTTAAGATGATAAATTCGAGTAAAAGTATTATTGTGAAATTTAATAGATATATCTTCATCATAGGAGTTTAGTTTTAATTTTTATGAAACAAATTAGTATATTAAATAATTATACAAAAATGTTGTAGTAAATATTTTATTAAGAGATAAACAAAATAAATGGTTTTAAAAATAATAAAATAAATATTATATGAACTATTTAATTTGATCCACTAATTTTATAGATACATATTAACCTTTAGTAATTTATTAAATCTTTTATTTCGAACATATATTCTTTATATATTTTATTTAAATTCAAATAAATGAATACTGTCAAAATTGACACTAATGTTATTTTTTAAAAATTACATATTATAAAATTGATTAAAAATAACAAAAATATTTAAAAATTATCAATTTAAATTTATATGGTATCTAATGTTATAAAGTAAACAATTATGGAACATTCACAACAAATAAGTAATTATTTGTTATAATTTAAAATTTATAATTTTAGTACCACAAATAAACTTAAATAGATTAAATAAGGATAAATCAAAATGATAAGGTTTAAAATAAGATCCAAACATGTCTAAATTTGACTGGTTGATGAGATAACAACCCTATGTCATCTAATAATCGAATATGAGTTATTTTTGGAGGTTTTTATGTGGGGTTAGATTTATTATAAATTAATATTTTTAAGAATTCCAAAGGTGCCCCTCTCCTCCCTTATAAAAGGGAACCTCCTCCCTCTCTTCCACACACCACTATGAGCCTTCAAGCTCGGCCAAACCCTACCCAATTCTCTTATCCACTTCCATAGAAACATCCTAGAGGTCCTGGTATTCTTCAAAGACCAATTTTAGTGCCCTAAGAGGAGGTCTCGAAGAGGAGCTTCAAAGAAGAGGTAATTTCCGTTACCGATTCTGTCACCATTATTTCTTCTTCCACTTCTTCTTCTTAGGTTGTTTCATTATGAAGTAATAACACCAGTATCACTAATATACTTATATGTTATTATAAGTATGAAAAAACCCTATTTGACCATCTATACATCCTACGGAAAACTAAATCACCGCGCGTGCGTACGTACGAAATACCGTCTCCACGCCGTGGTGTAATCTATTTTCCACCACCACCTTACTTGGATGGGTATAATGGTGTAAATAATAACTATATATGATTATTTTAAAGTGATATTGATTATTTAATAGTATACTTACACTCCAATAAAATTCCATGATCATGGGAACGATATCATCGCTCGTGCATACGTGCGGAATACCATCTCCACGACGCGATGAGATTCATTCTCAATGAGTAACCATTCATAAATGATTATAAAGTATATATAATAAGTAATCATGAAATATATGACATAATAATGATACTGTATTTATGTATATATATATATGTATGTCATCCAATTAATTCCATTCAATTCAATGAGGAAACAAAAACAAAGTTCGTGCGTATGTACGGCCTACCGTCTCCATGAATGGTGTATTTCTTTCCATTTATAGATCTATTATATATATGTATATTCTGAATATATATTATATATAAATCATGTTTTACATTCTTTATGTAAGTAATCATGATCTAAGTAATAATATGAATAATTACAAGTCAAAACACGGACGACAAATGAAATGATTTTACCCAAAACGCTCTTTAACATGGAATTTACAAAAGAACGGGTAATATAAAGTCATAAGTGAACCATATATGATATCATAACAATTAATATGATTCTGTAATAAGTCAATAACATTATTTAAATCATTATACAGGAGGTTCAGATACGTACGAAGCATATCGGACGTAAGGTAAGGGAAATATCACAATCTCATTTTTATCCGAGATTGTCTATACTTTGGTATTTTACTGGGGTGTATTTTATGATCCACACCCATGTTTCCTCAATATGTAATATTATTTCTATCCCCCTAATATTTTTTAAATCCAATTTTACCCTTCGGTAAATTTTTAGTAAATGATATGAAAGGAATCTTTAGCCGTTTTTCATACGAGGTACGTTTTTTGAATTTTCTGACAAAAGTATGAGAAGAATGTTTTTTAACTTATACGGCCTGAATGGATTTTTAAAACATTATTTCCAAGAATCTTCCCTGATAGGTTTTCATGTTTATTTTTAATAAACTTCTTTTAGTTTAGAATTGTATGACATGTTAAGAAAGGAAAAGTGTTTTTGAAGTAGAAAGGATATTTTCCTCAAGAATGGAGTTCAAGCGTTTTATCAAAATTATTTTCCATCTAAGATAATAAAGGGTTCTATTTCTATCCCTATTATTACATTGATTTGATTATGTTGTGATGGAATTATTTTTATGAATTCCTTTATCTTATATGAGTTGTTTTATGATGTCATGATGTTTATGATTCCCTTTTTTATTAAATGGGTTATGCTATGATGTATGGTTTATGATTTTGTGGTACACATAAGAATGGTATCATTATGAGATGGGTGGGACCTATATCTCCCTCCAATTCATTGGGTAAAGATTTTATATCTCATGAGATAGACATGGCTGGAACGGCAGGTTAAACCGGTTCAGTGAAACATGACTAAAATGAGGAGTGAACTCGGTTCAGAAATGGACTTTGTCCGCTAATATAGTCTTGGAAATGAGTCTTGACTACTAATAAATGATTCTCTATGATTATGTGTGTATTCCACAAAGTTTCATGTTTTATGTTATGATTATTGGGATTACATTTCACTTCTATGATTTATCCCATGTTATGATATTATGATCTCTTTTGCAGTTTAAGATTTCCAAATTGTTATGTTCTTATGAATATGATGTGATTGATATTTCTTTTGTTTACCCTTACTGAGAATTTGAGCTCACCCTTTTATGTTTTATTTTTCCCAGGATATAAAGAAATGTTTTAGTTAGAAAAAAAAGGGAAGATCTTTATGGGAGATGTTGAAGATCATTCACCACGATTAGAAGATTACGTTCCAAGTTTCCAAAGACACTAAACTATTACGGTCCTTGTGTGTCTGTTTTTGTTATGTATTAAGTATTCCGCTAAAGTAATGTAATGTCCATGTACGTCAAGATTTGGGACTCTACAGTATTCCGCTAAGATGGTCTTGGCAGAAATGCCTTGGCTAGTACGGAAATCATTACATGTTCTTAATGGATTCTACAGTTACATGTTTTATTCCCATTCTATTTTATCATGGATTATGTTCCATTATGATCTATTCCTTATTTACTTCCATGTTTTATGTCGTTACTCAAGATTTTGATGTTTAAACATTATGTTCATGTTTTTAAGTTCAAATGTATATGGTATGTTTTATTTTATCCATGCTTACCCTTACTGAGCATTTGAGCTCACCTTTTTTATGTTTTCTTTTCCCCAGGATATAATGAAAGGTTTTAGGTAAGAAAAAAGGGGAAGATCTTTATGGGAGATGTTGAAGATATTTCACCACGATTAGAAGATTACGTTCCAAGTTTCCAAAGACACTAAACTATTACGGTCCTTGTGTGTCTGTTTTTGTTATGTATTAAGTATTCCGATACATTATTACTTATGCCATAAAATAAACATACATCATTCATAATAACCCAACAAATAATATGGGTTTCATAAACATCATCCCATCATCACATAATCCATATAAAAGAAATGGATATCATTGCATAATTTGAAAAGTTAAACCATGTAAATCATAAAGACACGATACTTGAAACATACACATGTGAAATAATGTCATCTTAGATGAAAATGGTTTTGATAAAACACTTGAAATGTATTCTTGAGGAAAATATCCTTTTTTCTTCAAAATCATTTTCTTTTCACAAAATGTCATGAAATTTTAAAAGAAAAGGGTTTTGTTGAAAATAGTCATGAAATATTTTGGAGGAAGCTTCATGAAAATAAGGCTTTATAAAACCATAAAAATCCTTTCATGCCGTATAAGTTAAAAAAGACATTCTTCTCGTACTTTTGTCGGAAAAGTCAAAAAAAGTACCTCGTATGAAAAACGACTAAAGATTCCTTTCATATCATTTACTAAAAATTTACCGAAGGGTAAAATTGGATTTAAAAAATTGTATGTGGATAGAAATAATATTACATATTGAGGAAACATGGGTGTGGATGATAAAATACAACCCAGTAAAACACCAAAGTATAAATAATCTCGGATAAAAATGAGATTGTGATATTTCCCTTACCTTAGGTCCGATATGCATCGTAAGTATCCAAACATCCTGTATAATGATTTAAATAATGTTATTGACTTATTACAGAATCATATTAATTGTTATGATATCATATATGGTTCACTTATGACTTTATATTACCCGTTCTTTTGTAAATTCCATGTTAAAGAGCGTTTTGGGTAAAATCGTTTCATTTGTCATCCGTGTTTTGACTTGTAATTATTCATATGATTACTTAGATCATGATTACTTACATCCAGAATGTAAAACATGATTTATATATAATATATATTCAGAATATACATATATATAATAGATCGATAAATGGAAAGAAATACACCGTTCATGGAGACGGTAGGCCGTACGTACGCATGAACGTTTTTTTCGTTTCCTCATTGAATTAAATGGAATTAATTGGATGACATATATATATATATACATAAATCCAGTATCATTATTATGTCATATATTTAATGATTACTTATTATATATACTTTATAATCATTTATTAATTGTTAATCATTGAGAATGAATCTCATCGCGTCGTGGAGACGGTATTCCGCCCGTACGCACGAGCGATGATATTGATCCCATGAACGTGGAATTTTATTGGAGTGTATGTATACTATTATATAATCAATATAACTTTACAATAATCATATATAGTTATTATTTACACCATTATACCCATCCAAGTAAGGTGGTGGTGGAAAATAGATTACACCACGGCGTGGAGACGGTATTCCGTACGTACGCACGCGCAGTGATTTCGTTTTCTGTAGAATGGATAGATGGTGAAATAGGGTTGTTTCATACTTATAATAACATATCAGTATATGAGTGATACTGATGTTATGACTTCATAATGAAACAACCTAAGAAGAAGAAGTGGAAGAAGAAATAAAGGTGAAAGAATCGGTAACGGAAATTACCTCTTCTTTGAAGCGCCTCTTCAAGACCTCCAGTTAGGGTACTAAAATTGGTCTTTGAAGAAGACCAAGACCTCTAGGATGTTTTTAGGGAAGTGGAGAAGAGAATTTGTAAGGGGTTGGCCAAGCTTGAAGGCTCATAGTGGTGTGTGGAAGAGAGGGAGGAGGTTCCCTTTTATAAGGAAGGAGATGGGCACCTTTGGAATTATTAAAAATATTAATTTATAATAAATATAACCCCACATAAAAACCTCCAAAAATAACTAATATTATAAGATTAGATGAGATAGGGTTGTTATCTCATCAACCAATTAAATTTAGACATGTTTGGATCTAATTTTAAACCTTATCATTTTGATTTATCCTTATTTAATCTATTTAAGTTTATTTGTGGTAATAAAATTATAAATTTTAAATTATAACAAATAATTACATATTTGTTGTGAATGTTCCATAATTGTTTACTTTATAACATTATAGACCATCTAAATTTAAATTTATAATTTTTAAATATTATTGTGATTTTTAAACAATTTTATAATATGTTATTTTTATAAAATAACAATAGTGTCAATTTTGACACTATTCATTTATTGAATTTAAATAAAATATATACAGAAGATATGTTCGAAATAAAAGCTTTAATATATTAATAAAAGGTCATATGTATCTATAAAATTAGTGGATCAAATTTAATAGTTCATATAATATTTATTTTATTATTTCTAAAACCATTTATTTTGTTTATCTCTTAATAAAATAATTACTACAACATTTTTGTATAATTATTTAATATACTGATTTGTTGCATAAAAATTAAAACTAAAATCCTATGATGAAGATATATCTATTACATTTCCCAATATTACTTTTACTCGAATTTATCATCTTAAAATCACAATATTTAAATTTTTATATTTATTAAATTATGATGGTGACAACTTTGGCATCATTTAAAATAATATAATATAAGTTGAAAGGTTTTAGGTGGAAAAAAAGTAAGATCTTCATGGGAGACGTTGAAGATCTTTCACCACGATTAGAAGATTATATTCCGAGTTTCCAAAGACACTAAACTATTACGTTCCTTGTGTGTGTGTTTTTGTTATGTACTAAGTATTCCGCAAAACTAATGTAATGTCCATGTACGTTAAGCTTCGGGTCTCTACACTTATCGCCTGGCTCTACCACCTCAGTTGCACCGGGTGCACAACGTCTTCCATGTATCCCTGCTGAGGAGATACGTGCATGACCCGACGCATATCATTGACCATGGGGAGCTGGACGTTGATGATGGGGAGACTTTTGCAGAGGTCCCAGTGGAGATTGAGGATCGACAGGACCGGGTCATACGTGGATGGTCGATTCCTCTAGTGCGCATCAGATGGCAGCACGAGAACCTCCAGGAGAGCACATAGAAGCAGGAGGTTCAGTTGCATGCTCAGTACCCACATTTGATTCCCTAGATTATGATGTATCTTTACGGGGACGTAAATCCCTGAGGTGGGAGTAATGTAAAGACCTGTAAAATTCAAGGGAAATGTTTTTTTCTTAATTTTCATTGGGATTTTACAAGAATGCAGTTTCTCACGGCACCTGATTCCAAGGCCCGGTGTGCCAGGAATCATTTTCCGAAGTTTAGCTAGGGTACGTTCAATGAACGAACGAGCGGGTTTTTCTAACTTTTGAACTGGTGCTCGGAATCGAATTCTGAAGGCACCGATGGAATCACAGCGCCGGTAATTACTTAGATACACCTTTTCTGGATTTGCATTTGCTCAGGTGTGGTTTTTAAATTTTGGGGTTATGTAAAGGAAAAAAATAAAAGTGGTGCATCCAATTTTATTTTATTTTTGTTTAAACTAAGCTAAGTGGATGAAGTGAGACCCACAATATCCTACCCACTATGTAGGATAATTGTGAGGTGGGACCCACACGAGACCCACCGTTTCTTTTCTTCCTCAACACCCTCCTTTATTAAGGTAACACACTCGCACCCCTATTATGTGGAAGTCAACCCTTGCGTTTTTCTGTTTATGAAATGCCTCATTTAATTTGGTGGTTTAAACGTTGCAATTAATTCACATAATTGATTATTTCGTTTTTGAATTTCAAAACACATGGCTTGAGAAATAAAATAAGAAAACTCTTATTTTATTATGGGTTGTTTGGCTGTGAGAGGCTTGGAAGAATTTTCTCAATATCTTGAAGTTATTCCTCCTCGATGAAGAATGTGAAGAATGCGAAGAACGCGATGAACACGAAGAACGCGAAGAACACGAAAAACACCGACCTCCGACGATGGACGACGGTGGGAGACGCCTTCCTCAGAGACCGACGACCCGATGCGCATCACCTCGTTCTTTCTTTCCGCATCAAAGGAAGGGAGACACCATTCCTCCGCGACGTGACGGTCCGACTTCTTTCGCGGCGATCAATTCCACGACACCCCTTTCTGTAACAACCTCGTTCGACGACTACGCTCGAGGTAGGGGATGATTTTAATTGTTTGTTCATGATTACTTCTATCGTTTCCTCCTTTTCAATTTGAGTCTCCTAATATCTCCATAACGGGAGGAGGTCGGACCACACAAACATGGCCGACCCTCCTCCCCCTTGTTGGTTTGATTTTGTTGCGGAACGTGTAAGGCGGCACGGTGCCGAAGCACCGCATGGAAAATATTAAAGGAAGGACGGAGAAGCGCGGCACCGTCGCGACGCACCGTTGAATATGAACTAAACCGTGGAGCCGTCGCGCCACGCCGAAGAATCACAAAAGCAGCATGGCCGAAGCGGGGCCATGGCGGAGGGGCGTGGCACCATCGCGCCACGCTGGACGGACCAAGGCCGCGGCGGAGCAGGGAGAGGCGGCCGGTTCGGGGCCTCCGGCGTCGGAGCAAGGGGACCGGCCATGCCGGTCCCTTGGAGGCAGCAGCCGGCCGGCCAGATTAGGCCGGCTGGTCAGGGTATAACCGGGGGTTCGTAACCCCCGGTTGGCCAGAAGGTGCGGCCCCCCTCATGGGGGATGCAGCTTCTCTACGCGGGGGCAGCACGCCCCCCTTCACCACTCGACCGTTTCGACCGAGCCACCTAGCTAGCGCCAGTGCGCCAGCGCGCCGGGCTGAGCCGCTAGGCCGGACTGCCAGGCCGGGCTACGCCCAAGCAGGCCAGACCCGGTCCCCGGTCTGGTCGACCCGGTTCAGGCCGACCCAAGGGGTCTCGGGCCGGATCGGTTCGGGGCCGAAACCCCCACTCCCAGACCTCTTTCGGTATTTTTCCCATAACATGGGCTGGGGAACTCCGATCGACGCACCGTCAGCTACGATGCGATCCTTCGATCGAGAAGACCGTTTTGGTATATCACAATCAAGGTTTTGGAGAACTTTGGGTTCGTCCGGGTTGGTTCGTACAAAAAACCAACCGGACCCTCGGAGCGGAAACACTTATAACTTGAGCTCCGGACGTCCGATTGACATTCCGTCGACTTTGATTGATTCCTCTTAGTGAGACGGACCTTTTGGCTTACTCCACTCGAGGTTTGGACGCAGTTGGAGTACAGTCGGGTTGTTTTTGACTTAAAAACCAACTGGGCCCCTGGGACGAAAAATCCAATAACTCTCAGACCGGGCATCCGATTGACGCGCCGTCTGTGAAGTTGAGTTCCTGTTGAAGATATGGATCTTTTTGATACATCAACTCTGGAATATGTGTCAGTTGATGTATCAGCCCCTCGGCTCATGTAGCGGACCCTCCCAAACGAGATTGATGTGTGTGGGAACCCTAGAGCTGGCTACGACTGCGATGACAGTGGCGACTGTACAGAAATCATCCGTGGATTCGACGGCGACGACTACATCACTCAGTGATCCTACGTGGATCAGTCCTACCGATCATGTGTGGGTCATATCTTGTGTGGGTCAGCGCTCAGCGGTCCTGTGTGGGCTAGCGCCTACAGATCCTGTGTTGGTCTGATCCTGTGTGGGTCATTGGAGGGTTTAGTTACCTATCGATCCTTTGTGGGTCATTGCGGGGGTTAGTACCTATCGATCCTATGTGGGTCCGATAGATTAGATGAATCAATGGCTACATCTGATCATCTCTATTGTCTTACGAAGAAGTATACCTGTGTGAGATGAATCTTGTCTTTCAATCCTTATCTTTGATAAGATTGAATTGATATCCTGTGTGGATTACATTATGCTTTCCTGTGTGGATTGAGTTGTGTTTTCCTGTGTGGACTAGGTTGTACTTGGGCTTGGATGTTGGATCTGAATGAGAATTGATGACTTAGGTATATGTATGGGCATATACCTATGTAGTGTTGGATGTTATTTCGTGATTGTATCTTCCCTTTGTGGATTCTCCTTTGTGGATTCTGGGAGACCTTCGGGGGTCTCAGGGTCCCTACTGAGTGTCTTATACTTACCCCTGCACGGGTTATGCCCGCACTACGTTGTGTTGGTTGTAGATGACAGACATCGCTGATCGTGGTTGAGGCATGGGGAGCAGGTCGGAACCCGGAGGTGGACCACTAGGCAGGGCGTACTCGGAGCGGACGACTGGACACGAGGAGCTGTGGAGGCTATCTGTACCCACATTTCAGGTGGGACATCTAGTGGACGGCTCGATGCTGCAACTTTACTTTTTAGTTGTTTTACTCCCTTTTTCAGTTGTACTTTACTTATAGTTTGAATTTTGTATTCTAGCCCATTTACTTTCCACACTTACATGTACTCCGTTTACTTAGTGTTTACTTCTGCTTGTACTTTGTGTGTTTGTTTACTTTACAAAGGAAATTCCTTCACTTTTATCGGGAATTACGCCTTGGTGCTAGTCTCCAGCCCTTGGCCTATTGAAGTCGGGCATGGAGTAGTCATGGCACGGACCCCGAGGACGTGTCGTGACATCAATGATTTTGAGGATGGAATGGGTGAAGGAGGAAATATCTTTTAAAATGATTTCACTTGGTGTCTTGGAAAAAGTGGCATTTCCTAGATTAGGATTTCAATGATTTTGTTTTTTAGTAAATTGATTTTATTGGTTTTGGAATTGGGAAGTCTATCTAGGATAGTGGAATCCTAGAGGAGCATGAGCATGATTTCTCCATCGACGTTGAGGAATAATAGGGTAAGGTTGTTGGAAGTTACCAACACATTGACCATATTGAAACTGGTTTGGGTTTTCAGGAGGGAATTGAGGGGGATGTGATATGGGATTCTCATTTCTCAAGTAAGGTTATTATGTAGAAGATAACAACTCATAATGGGGTTGGTTGATGTTTCTAACAAACTGACCTGATTATTTAGTGTTCGGGTTATGATGAGCATATGTTGCATTGAGCTCCATTTTCCAGAATGAATATGATTGATCCTCTTGAAGTTGTGGAAATGTGTCCATTGGATGAGTTGGGGAGATGAAGTTTCCACAATTCCTGATAGGTATGGGGAACATAGACTGTAGAGAAGATGAGGTGGGGGCTTTGTACACCACAACTAGTTGTCGCACAATACCTTTATGTTCACCCATCCACTTTATCATCTAGTTTGTCTCTATAGATTGATTATCTTGAGCTTTTTTGACTTTATCATATGCTAGAATATGGAATTATTGTGTGTTGGAAGCCATGTAACTTTTGAGATCTATTAAAGTTGCAGAAGTTTAATCAACATGATCACAACCACTTGCAACGTCAATTAGAGTTATATCCATTGCCGATAACCCCTTATAGAAATATTGTATGAATATTTTTTCAGGGATTGGTGGTGTGGGAAGATTGAAAAAATATTTTTGAACCTCTCCATGTACTCATGGAGTGATTTATTCAATATTTGATGAATACCACATATTTTCATTCGAATAGAATCAATATGAGAAGTAGGAAAGAATTTCTATATGAAGAGTCACTTCATGTCATTCCATGTAGTTATGAAACCAGAAAGAAGGTAATATAACCACCTTGTAGTAGTGTCAGCTAGTGAGAAAGGGAATACTCATTGTTTTATTGGTTCCTCAGAAAACCATTGAGGTTTCATGGTAGAGCACACCACTTGGAACTCATTAAGATGAACAAGTGGATCCTCAAGGGAGAGCTAGTGAAAATGATAGGGATGATGAATCAAACCCGATTTGAGTTTGATGTTATCCTCTATTTTTGGATATTGAATACCAATAGGTAGGTAATTCATATCAGGGCATAAAGTTCATTACGTGTTTGTTCCCTTGGATTAAACATTTCTAATTCAACTGGTTGGACATGGGACGGTTCTTAAATGAGTTGATTATATCTTATATTCATCCATAGTTGGAAAAGTTTTATCTCTATTTCAATATAAATCAAATTCGAGCGATTTTTTGGGAGGCTTAGAGACATTTCGATAGATTTTGAGTGAAATAATAAAGTGAGATTTTAATTGTGTGTTTTTTTCGATAATTTTTTTTATTTTTTGTTTTTTTCTTATTTACAATAACAATAAAATATAGAATAATTAATTGATCCATCCCAAGAAATGGAGCTATTTGAAAGCACAACCAATTGTCACCTTTCAACCGGTCAAGGTTCCAGTTCTCTACTAATGTGTATAACAACACTTGGGTCGAATCCTCGGTGATGACAATTTTAAATAGTCGATTGTTTTTAGTTGATTGTATTTGGATTTGGGGCCTGTTTACAGAGCATAAATTAATATATTTATTGGTTATTATTGTATTAAATTTTGATAAATATTTCTATGAGTTCATAAATTGGTAGTTAAACTTGTGATATCCTTGAGCCTTGTATTCTATTACATTAAATTAACACCCATGTCACAGGTTGACGTTGATTGGAATTACTAAGTGTTAAGGATTTAATCCAAAAATTAACATAACTAGGATTCTAATCCCAATCATTAATTGAGTGTGGATGTGTATTTATGGTTCAAATATCCATGGAATCCATATTTTAATCAAAATATGTCATTATTCCATGACATGTTATGTCTAACCTATAAAATTTTAATTCAACGAATACCAATCGAGAAGAAGCTCTCAATCGCTTAACATCCAAAAATAATAACTCATCCCAATGAGATATTTACTCAGCCTTTTGGGTGGTTAATAATTTGGTGATAATTATATGATGATGAATTAATATGTGAAGAAAAATAAATTGATTATAAAAGAGTTCTACGTCAAACAAACACACACAAACAGTGAAGGGAATTAAATACTTAATTTAGATTAAAGGAGAAACCATAATAAGGGGAGGGGATTCAACCGTTTTTAAACCTTTTAACACCAAAAATATTATTTAATAAAATTTGGATGATAATAATATATTAATAAGAATAAAATTTCATTAAAATATAATTATTAAACAATCAATTATATTATTACAAACGAAAGACAACACAAAAGTAAATGAAAAAAATAGAGGAGGAAAGGTACCTCATTTGAAAAAATCATTATGGAAGGTCCTCCCAATCCTTGTTCAAGGCTTTGTTCTTATCAATATATGTTCCTCTCTTCTGAAATTCCAACTCTTTTGAATGGGTAGGATGGGATGTATTAACACCCTTGGTGGTGGACTGTTTGCATTCCAAAACTACCCCTCCACTTGTCTTAAAGATTTCAACATTTAGATAAATGAATCCCAAAATATCATCTTCTTTAAGGTTTTATATTATAATTTTGGCTGACTACTCTCACAATTTGAGGGATTATAACTTTTTGATTCATTGTTTTGGTCGTTGGAGTAGTCAATAATAATCAATCAATTTCATTCTAGGCTTTTTGGATGGTCGAAAAGTGAATACATTATTGAATAGAAAGATTCCCAAAAATATAAATAGTTCATTATATATATTTGGCAGAACATATAGTATCATTCACACTACATAATACTAGATTTATTGGATGACAATATCATTAGAAATATCATGAATAGTGTCCTAATTTTAATTCTCGGCCAGAATGGTGGGCTGGATTCCAATACATCTGTTTTGCCCCTTTTTCAAGTTGTTGGACCTTCATATTTTTATCATGATTCATTTTGATAATAATGAACATATAGTGGATTTTCATAATATTTTGACATTGGGATTATGACAGGTAACGTGATTATCAAGGTTTGTCTAGTTTCTTCACAGATTCTATGGGTCTTCTTATGTAGAAATATGACCTCCAAATGGCCGATTTAGAAAAATATTCCTTCAATTGATATGATTTACATTGCGTAAAGAACCCTAAAAGAC
The DNA here is from genome assembly GCA_963277665.1 of Viscum album. Classification (NCBI taxonomy): domain Eukaryota; kingdom Viridiplantae; phylum Streptophyta; class Magnoliopsida; order Santalales; family Viscaceae; genus Viscum; species Viscum album. Next base: position 2,128,984,324 of record OY728140.1, read on the forward strand.
ATAAATGATGAAATTTGGATATGTAGGGTGAGATTTATTATTAGAACATTAAACAGACATGAATCCAGATATATTCAAATAGTTCTCTAAAATGATATTTATTATTTAAACATTAATACTTACAATAAAATATGTACATTTCAAATAATATCATTAAATGGAGTATATGGTAAATTATTAATAAATTAATTAGATCACCCCCATAATTTAGTTGGACTATAAACCTAACGTAATATGTGAAATTGGTTTAGTCTATAGAGATGATATTTTATGAATTGGGATGCTGTCATAAAGAAATGGTTAAAATGGAAATGTATTATCTCAATAGCGATACAGACCAATGTTGGTTGTTGATCCAAAATAATATGATGGAAGAAAATATATAACTCCTATAATGAGGATATTTTAAGAAGACAATGTTCGGTAAATATTTCCCCCAAGATCAAAATATTAAAATGAATATAATGTTCCTTTGCCTAATGAAAAATAAAGAATAGTGTATTAAAATTATTAAGATACCTTTGGAAGTTTATCGAGGATTCTATTGACTATATATGCAATACATATTTTAATATTGGCCAATTCTTTGATGGTCCTATTCCTAATCACTAAAAGGCTTTGGAAACTCATAATTGTTCATCATACTAAGAGATTGTTTACTGTGATAGTAAATTAGATAGGAAATTTTCAGGTATTTATATATTCAAAAATAATGAATATAACAATATTTCATATGAACCCCAAGAGAAATTGAATATTTTAAATAAAATGATGATGAAATTTTCAATGTGGGAGAATTATTGATAGAATCACCCTAGGAAATGATTGAAAATTGGGTTTTTTTATGAGTACAATGAAATGGGTCACCTAAGAAAAGAATGAAAGGTGGAGAATAAAAAGTCTAATATTTATTGTTAAAAAATCAAGGAGATGGGTTACTATGCAAACTAATTCTCTACGCATTAGGAGAATATAGCTCCAAAGAATATTAGGGATCAAAGACAAGCTTATGTTATTTATACAACTGAAATGAAACGATTAATGGGCTATTATTTGGATTCACTAATTACGTTATCTCATAATTTTATTAATGATATTATGGTTATATGAGTTATAAAATATGTATTTATTATGATACAAATATAACTTTATTAGTGATTTGGGATCATATATTTGTTGGTACAAAGAAAAGTGATTACGTAGAAAGCTATAATTTTTTTTAAAAAATATTTATGAGGAAAATAACAACAAATATGTTATAATTTTTATGAAAACGATGTTAGTATAAAAAAATTTTAGTTCGGAAAAAGTAAATATGATAATTTTGTAAATCATTGGATTGTAGTTATGATTTATTGACAAGGTTGTCTGTTTGATCATTGATGGAGTTTACATCAATTTTGGAATTATGTAATATATCCGATAAACTTTATTCTATTTTTGGAAATAAAATCATACATGTTTTCATTAAGGTTTTAGGGTAATTCAAGTTACTACCATTTTCAATATTTTTGTGTGATCTTTAAAAGGAACATCATGTTATTTTAAAAGATAATTTTAAAAATTCAGTGATCTAAATTCTAATGTGTTGGATAAAAATTTTCGGAAATATAATTCAATTTATGTAATGATTTATTTTGATAGTTCATAAATGTTTTAGAGTTTACTATATTACATTATCATATGATAGATATTATACACAAACAAGATTTAATTTGTTTTGGAACAACCAAAATATAATATATTGTTCTTCAAATAGAAACATGTATTTTGTTATATTCTTACAGAATGAAAGAATTTATAAAATATATGAAACATTTCTTGAAACCAAAATAAGATCATATTATCAAAATAAATGATGATATCAATTAAATTTTTATAATATTTTTTATGGATTTGTAGTCATCATCATTCAGATTAACATGTTCACTATCACTCTACATCAGAAAGTGATTATAAGATTTCTCTTCTGTATTCATGATTTCACTTCTTCCTATGTTGATCTTATTAGTATCTTATTTATGTGTAATTTAAACATCCCTGTCTATCTTATTTAGATTTATTGTTATTAACCCAGTTTTTTATGTGAGTTTTATAACAATAGTGTTTTGAAATATGAAACCTAATATTTCCAAGATCTTGTTTTGTTTAAGGAAATTAAATTTAAATAATTTGGAAAGAATATCAATCCACAATAAATTAAAATATTTTACATTTAGAATAAATTTAATTTTCATTCTAAAATGCATTATATACAACACCATGTTAAGCTCACAATATAGAAAACACGAAGATATTATGTGTTATATATAAAAATGTGTTTTACTTCCTTTAAGGGAATACCTATTTCGAAACTAAATTTTATTTCAAAAAATAAACATCATTTATGAATCCATAAGTTAGAAATCATAATAATCTAAATTTTCAGAATTTTTCGGAGATATTTTATTTTTTGAAAAATAATAAAAAAATACTACATTTTAGCAGAGAAACTAACATTTAATTTAAATACTTATTAATGTCAAATAATAATTTCATTTTTTTAATGTCACAATAGATCAATTACATATCTATTAACCCAATTTATTTTATTGGGATAAATTTCATATAGAATTGGGATATAAAAACATGTTGAAATTTTGAATATTTTTTCTTCCAAAAACCAACTATCTTACCACGTCAGCAGGATTACCTTTAAACACAATTTTTTTCACATGAGAATTCATTTTAGAATAAATTATATAAATGAAGTTAATCAGTACGATATTTATTTTTTAGTAAGATAAAATTTTTTTTTGAAAAAAATTAGTAATAAAAGTCTGTAAATTTAGTTTCAGTGAATAAGGTAAAATTATGCTTAATAAGGGACTAAAGCATAAATTTATGTGACAAAATGACCTATAATGTTGTCAAAATTCCATTTTCAATCAATAATTTAATGATATACCATATTTATTTTATTTTTTTGAGTTATTGGGACATATGATAAGTAAAGATATATATATTATTTGTTATGTAATGAGAAATATAAAAAATGAACCTTATTTACCATTAGTTGTAATAAAGAATTGGAGATTTGAAGAAGCTATATAGTTTAGGTTATAATTTTTTTTTGAAATGAAAATGAGTTTTTTTTATCTTGATAACTTAACATTAATTTTTAGATATAATATCATACATTTATCACTTATCAAATGCTGACATAATGATTATTTAATTAATAATTAAATACAATATTTGATAAAAAACAGCAAAAGTAAATAATATTTAATGAATTATTTATTTAAATTATTTTTAATGATGAAAATATCACATAAAAAATATTTGAACATAATATATATGAATTAAAGAGATTGGTATTTTTGAAATAAAACTAAAAATATAATTCCAAAATATATATTAATGTTATTTTAATAGAAATGATATTTTATTTAAGAATTTAAAATTATAAAAAAATATCTATAATCTAGAAATATATTTAAAACAAACAATATATATAAAATATTTCCCATTAATGGACCAATTGATCTATTATCATCGATATATTGAACCCTGTATAGTAAAACCATTGTTAGAATGTTCAAGGTTAAATTATTATTTTTACACTTTACATGCACTTGTTTGGAAATTAATTTCAAATCACATGGTATTTATATCATATAGATTTCATATTATATTTATAATTTAGTTGGTATATTTTTTTATAAATAAAATCCTAATTTATTCAAAATAGTTAAATTACGTAAGATACAAAACATTTTACATTAATATAATCCAAAATTATAAATCCTAGGAAACATATAATGTAAGAAAAAAAAAGCCTAAAAATCAATTTTTTAGTAGGATGTTTTTTACAAACATTAATAACATTTTGCAATTTAAATTTCCATTTTTGTGACACATTATTTAAAAAAGACATCCCAATAGTGTTACACTTTGGCATTTTCAAATATTAAATTTCTCCACCGTTATAAAAAGGAAGACACCTCCCCCACTTCCTCCAACATTTAATGACATTTTTCAAACCCAAAATCATCTCACAGAAGCTACCATGATCCATAATCTCATCCTATAATCTTAAATTTGTTTTTAAAGCTATCAAAATAATCCATTTGGTGTAAACCAAAATGAGTTACCCAACGATGATGTAAAATTATTTCTCAAGAACATTAGTTTTATTTTAATTCTCAACCACATAAAATATAATCAATAAATAGTTATATAATAACATAAGTATCATATTTATACTTAGATGTTTTTTATTTTATTGGTTCACCTACACATACACAAACTACCATATAACGAGTTACGAACAAACATTTATGTGTATGGTGAACTACCACCTCAGAAAACGATTATTGTTTATCCTTTATTTACCACTTCAAATAGAAGAAATTATAATAGAAAAAATATTTTCAAATGATATATATTATATTTATAATGTTTTTTATTTACATAATTTTTTTTATTATATACATGTATCTATTATGTGGGAATATGATAAAATCATTAGTTGAATTATTGACTACCACCTTCTCAAAGAAATGTGATTCATTCACGATATACATAGAATGTATTAAGGATTTTCATAATTAAAAATATGTTAAATAAACAATACATATTTTATATTATTGGTTACTTATATTTTTGGAAATATAATATAACAAATTTTATTATCCTTTAACACTCTAAATTGGTGATAATGTCATTCATAGACGTGTGGATTACCACCTCCTCAATACGATGTGAATCCTTTTACATGATAATAAATATATATATATTTATATATGATCAAATAAAATTGTATTTATAATTTAATTATAATTATTGAATTATATATTGTTACATTCCTTCATTCCATAATGTAAATTTAAAATGGTAACACTGCTCAAGCATATGTATGGCCTACCGTCTCCGTAATTGTTACGTTGGTTCATTTTTCAAAACAATATTATGTAATTGGTTTTAAAAAGTTACATGATATACTTATATAATGATCCCTTGGTCCATTTTCTACCTACCAATTTCAATTTGACACATGCACAAAATATTGTCAAAACACCCATTATAAACATATGTATTTTTTTACAAAAATGTGATAAGTAAAATATATGTAATGGTAAACCTGGAAAATTTTATGAATTAATTAATTAAAAAATAATTTTATTATAATATAATATAAATACGAAAAAGAAAATTAGAATATAAGGTGAGGTATAAGAGATGAATTTACATTCTATTGAGACTTATGTGTTGTTATGCACCAATTCACTTTTATATGGTGTATATACTACCAATATTTATGTTATATGTTGAATATACATAATCTAAGGAAATTATAATTTTAAATTAATTTTATTCATATTTACAAATTTTTTATCCATTGTTTCAATGTGGTATGGGACACATTAATATGATTAAATATTATTTTAACTAGGAATTTTTTAATGATATATTAGTGTAATTTCTATTCATCAATGAAAATAAAACTTGTTAATACTTATCCTAAACTAATAATTTTATTGATAAATCTGTATCTATTATACAATACATATATTGGATAAGGAAGATTGTTCATTACATAAATAGAATACTTGATATAAGAGGAATAATTTGGATATGTACGGTACAAAAATTTATCATATATGGATAGTTCCTTAATGCATTTGTTGTTTCATGAGTAGAACTAGTTGGCATAATTAGATAGATTGTTATCCAACATAAATAACCCCCATGTGAAAGGTCTTGATGGTAAAGGTAACATGTAACTAGGAATCATGATGTCAAATAATTATGAATATCCCTCATTCGGACATAGTTAATATTTATCCATGTGATTTTTCATGAAAATTTCTAGAGATTCATTTCATTATTTCATTATTAATTAAATGGAATGTGTTTTTAGTTTCATACATTGACATTTTGATTATTCTTAATACAATTATATTAATGTAATATGTTATCTTTTTTCCATTCGAGGTTTATTTACTCTCATCAATCAATTATTTCTTCCATATTACATTCCCTAATATATATTAAGAGCTTAGCCATACATTTTTTCTATTCCTCAAGTTATGAAGAAGTAATATTTTTTTAAAATTTCATGTTTACAGTTTATTTGATTTTAAAATATATCATGTTTTTTCATATCCAAATATACTATGGGTATCATGTATATAATATAGTTTTTAAAAACCATTTGAATTGATTGGTACTTCAATATTTGATTCCTTGTAATCATGAAAATGCAATAAAATAATGCACCAGATCCATGATTCTAGGGTCAAGTTGTTACAATTACCTTGATATTAATGTTGTACACTCATTACGGGATAGAAATGTTACTATAAGAAGTTTGATTTATCCATATATAAGAAATGGATTATATTTCCAAACATATTCTATTTTGTTCAGAAATTATAATATTTTTATTAACAGTAAATATATTGAAATGTATTAATTATCATTAGATGACATTAAATTAATTTTTGACCATATTCGATATTATAAATTTTAAATTATCAATATTGTAATGTAGAGATAATGTAATTACATAAACTATCATAAATATTATATATATATTTATATTTAATTATTGGATGTTATATTTTGTAAATATGTTTTAGATAAAATTATGAATATTCCTTTATTAGATATAAATTAAAAAATGTTATATTGTTTAATATTAGAAAATTAAATTTTCATCCACTCATAAAAAATATTTAAATTGGGTTTTATGCTGATTTTACTCTAATTCATACATGTTTTAACCCAAGAGAACCCTATTTAACCATTACGTTGTTAATAAATATTTCCATTATAAGTGTTTATGATGAATTAAATTAATGTTAATGAATTTAATTTTTCTTCTAAATGATAAATATAAATAAATATTACATTTTATCATATTCATTTTTCATGAATAAAATAAATAAAGTTTAAAATAAACCAACAAAATTTGATTCAAATATATTCTCAATAAAAATATATTTTAATGCATAAAATTTTCATATAATATTATTGAGCGTAGTGTGTATTAAATTTCATTTAATAATCTAAGGTTTTATTAAAATAAACTAATTATATTCAATAGGTAATTTAAAAAATTCGAATTTTAAAAAACATGTAGGGAATTTTTTATTTCTTTAAAAAGTATATATTTTAATAATAACTAATGAATAATTAATTTAAAAAATAACTCAATAAATATCCTATGATAATTTTGATGTGTTTATTTCAAAAAATAAATCATATTTATAATATACTTCTTCCAAATGTGGATGAAATTAATTATAAAATTCACTCTCAAAAAATAAAAAAGATATTTATATATGAAGAAAAAATATTTTTGAAGAATAAAATGAAACTAATAAAAATGATATATTATTTAAAAGTAATATATTAAAAAACATTAATTACACAGAACATTTTTAAATATATTTTAATTCAATTACATATATCAATATCATCTAATTCATCTATTAAGTAATAAAATAACAATATATATATATAAATATATCATAGACATTAATTCCCGGTATTATGTGTGGATTATTCTATAAAAAATAATCTTCCATTTAAATATCAATGTATTTAATTATATAATAAATTATGGAATCATTTACTATAAATTTTATTATGATCTTGGTAATAACGGGTTTTAATGATTTAAATTATCAATGTTGAAACCCTACATCATAAAAATTGTTAGTAATAATTATATTCCAAAATAGAAACAGGAAGATATGATATTAATCTAGAAAAAAACATAATAGTGTTCTCTTATAAGAGAATATTATTAGGAAGTCCAACTATACACATGGATGCATCCATTAATCTATAAATATTTTTATAATATTATATAAACCATCTTTTATATGAAGTGAATGATCATAATAGTCAATAAAAAAACCAGAAACCAATGAGTTGTGGAATAGAAAACAAATTCAATAAAAAATAATGTAATAAATAAATATTACCTTTTTATTTTTGTCTTATCCATGGGTGAGGTATCCACTTCATTATTTTCTTCATATTTAGAAACATTATTTCATCCCTTCTTAATTTGTTTTTACATGTTTACACCTCTATCTGACAACATATTCTAAGTGGAACGTATCCAAAATTACTCTTTATTATATGTTAGAAATAACATTTTTATATATTATAATATTTATTATGGATAAAGTGATAACACCCTTATATAAATAAATTAAAATATATTAGAAACTGACATTATAATAAATAAAATTTATTAAATCATCATCCAAAAAATTAATTGAGTATTCTCTAAAATAAATCCAAAAAAATACCATCACAAAATTCAAAAAATATTTAACACTATATCAAAAATAACTTTATTATTAACATATTAACTAAAAAGTATTGTTTATAACAATCATCTCACATCCATATATATTAATATAAATCTATTTAAATAATCCATTTTGTTGAATCAAATGATAAAACATCATGTTACATGTACCTTAACAAAATAAAACATCTCCCAAAATATCCATAATCAAAGTAAAATAAAATTTAATAAAAATTGTCATATGTTATATTTTTCATTGACTGTATGATCACCATAAAACATATAGACCCATGATGATATCCACAACATTTAAGTAAACCTTTCATAAAAAATATATAATCTCCAAATACATATGAACTATTCTTTGATACAAATTATAACTCCCTCAAACCATAACATTAAAATCGTATGTCAAAAAAATCATTATATTTTTCGATACAATTATGATAAAAATGGCATAGTTTTATCGATCGAGAATAATTAACATCATATTTATGTATTTCATCGTTTACAAAACCAATTACCATTTTAGTTCTGAGTTTTTCACATTTAAGACAGACAATTACATAAAAATACTCATGTATTTAAGTGATAATTTCTCCCTCTATCCCAAAAATTTATTAAACATCATTATTTCAAAATCACCTACAAGAAACACACACACACACACACATATATATCATTATTAAAATCAATCATTTTAACTTCATAAAATAAATATATGAATGTTGAATTCATATGATCTTTAAGGGTAAAAATATGCATTGAAAATCAAATACATTCATTGGTAAGTGGAGGAAAATATGTTTATTATATTATATTAAAATTGAAAATGTAATAGTTTTAGTTCGTGTTAAACATTTCAGTGATTATAGTGATATTAGTGTTTTTTACTCTTTATGGTCAAGAAATTTATCAAAAAAGTAATTGTGACCCAAAGGTGGATATTTGATTTTATTCATTAATATATAACATTTTATTTTCAAAAAATTTATTTTTTTTGGATTTTAAATATTAAAATATAAAATATTTTAGAAAATATACTATTAATGTCATTTTTAATACTATTAAATTAGTTAAAATTAAAAAAATATCCAAATTGTAATGTAGTTCCATTCTAAATTTTTATATTCTCAATAATATTTAATATTTATCTAAAAATATCATTGAACACCATAACAAACAAAATACATTTCTTATTCAGTTTTAAAAATGATTTCTTATGTTTTTCTACTATATCCACTGGAACTGTTAAATTTTTATAAAAGTATTTGAGGGAGTTATTTTCCCCTAATTAAGACAAAACCCCATCCAATAAGATATTTTTATTTAAAATAACAAATTATAGAAATTTAAAACAAAATTTACCATTGTTAAATAATGATAGAGATAATGTTCAAGAAAGTGTATTTGTGGAATATTTTTACATAGAATAATATTAATTTCATTATCAAAGGTAAAGTGAAGAAATTATATATGATTGAATATATGAATATTTGGTAAAAATAAATTCATCTAATTGATTAAAATAAAGAGCTAGGGGTATTTATAATCTTGTTAAACATATTTTAATTCTAGTTAAACCAGTTTACCATTTATTGTGGTGATAAAATATACCATGATTACTGTTAATTAGAAATAAAATAATGATGAAAAATTAATCCACTTCTAACATAAAGATTACAAATTGGGAAAGAATATAAAAAATTACATTTATAAAATTATTATGAATTAAAATAAAAATAATCCTATGAAGCACAATGAAATCATCATTACGGAAAAGTCCTTGTTTCTATTAAAATGTTATTATAAAAAGATTAAACATTATAATGAATTTAATGAAATTAATTAGATTATTAATATTAGAAAGGAACTATGAAATTTTTAAACTAATTCATAAGAAAAGAGGACTTTGTAAATACACTATAATAAAATTTATTTTCATATAGAATACATATTAATCATAATTCATTAAAAATATAACTTTTGAAAAATATATCAAAAATATATCCTATAATAATTTTGATTTGTAGATTTCAAAAAGTAATAAATCTTATAAAAATAAATTTCATTATGTGGTATATATTATTTTATATTTTCCCTCACAATAATGAATTTGAAAAAAACATAGATGAAAACATAATTTCAAATAATAAATTATCATTGAAAAAAATATTATTTCCTATACATTTATCAATAAATTTTTATTGATTAGGAACAATATAAATATATTTATTAATTTTTTATTCTTATTTATATCATCCTGTTCAATAACTATGATATGATAGTTATTTTAAAATAAAAATATTTCACAATCCTTAGAGATTAGTGTTTCATGTTGTATAAAATATCAATCATAATTTTCATTTATAATATTATTATATTACAATATTCATAATGGTTTAGTATCTTTTTCCACAATCTAGAAATTTATATCATTTTCTTAAACTAAAAAACATATCCCTTTAAATAATTCATACTAGTTTCATTTTAGAATTATTGTGACTACCACCTCCACCCAGAGGTACCCCAATTGGGATGAAAATGACATAAGAGATAAAATGATTTCAAAGGAAAACTTCCAATAATTCAATGTTAGTTTACCTAAACCAATTTTATATCAAAAATTCTAATGGAAAAAATTATATTCATTGATTAAATTTATTAATCAGATCTATAATAAAATTACACATAGATTCCCACCTCAGATGCCACTTACCAGTTCTCCGAGATAATGACCATAAGACAACAAGAATTTCTCCACGTATTCCATAGGCTACTAACAAACACTAAGGTCCTAGGGTTTTTTTGCGGGAAGACAATTCCCTTCGTGATTATAGTGAGAATAATAGTATATAATAATAATAGTAAGGGTATGAAAAAATAAGAAACAAATGAGATTATGACCAAAATTATAAGATATGTAGGAAAATTTAATGATTAATGAAAGATTAATAGAAATAACATAGAATATTATGATCATAGTAATGAATCTATAAAAAATATTAATTCTAGATGCATGTGATACAGGCATATACCACAAGCTAGTTTCATAAAAAAAAATATATCCAATACTGGTACAATTATCATCTCGATCATAGGATCGGTCATTTTTTCCCAACTCCATCACAAAGTTGGAAATAAAACATTGAAACCTTGTTTCTTCCCAATATCAATATCTCCAGTCATAATGTCTACCCATGTAAACAATTCATCCATTATTTTTTGTGAGATATAATAAAAGAGACGACCTCCAATGGTGTCTAGATCAATCAATTCATGAAATTTGAAATATAAAGTAGACCATAGTATTCTAAGGCTAAAAAAGTAAATAAATAAATACATTGGAATAGGTTCATCATATACCCCTATAAAACATATCAAATTCATCCTAGGATAGTGATTTTGAACAATGTCAAACATCAAAGGTAACGTGATAGTTATAAATTGAAAGAAAGTGGACTATCCCCATGCTTGTGTTGGAGCTTTGAGAAGTCATCCACATGTTTCCAATACCAATAGAATATTTCATATTTGAAAACATTTTAATATATTTTTATTTCAATTAAAAACCAAATTTATAAAATATATATAGTCTCATTGAGCCCATGCATGGAAATTTAATTATAGTTTTCTGGTATCCCTCAAGGGGCTTTATTTCAGTTGGGTACCATTGTTTCTGTCCTATGTGACCCATGAATGAATTCCCATGTGTCACTCTAGGAAAGGTGTAAAAATTTTCAATAAATAACCTATAATTACTTACCTAGTATTTCATGTAGGGGACTGAGTCACTCTTTTCGAACTACAAAACAATCATGTCATCAATCCATTCCATTATCTCTCTTATAGGTTACTAGATTCATTCTTCTAGAGGTAAAACTAAAAATGCACCTATATCATATCCTAAAAATATTTTTGGGCTCATTATTTCAAAACCGCTTACATCACCCTCAACACAGCTGTGAACACTTTTACCATGAAATTAAATTATAAAATACATTAATGTGATGGATGTGTCATCTAATTTTGTCATTTACATCACATTGAGAATAAGGACCAAATAATATCATTTATACCTCCCTAATATGGTATAAGGGTAAGTGTAAACACCTTTTAAATCTATATTGTCTTGCCAATTAAATTAAGGCATAATTTGCAAGGGCATAATTAGAAGTTAATCATACATGAAAAATTATATTATTAAACACAAGATAAAAATTAAAAAGATAAAAAATAAAGGTGTGTTTAAACAATACAATTGAATGAAAATTAGGACTCAAATGTATAGATAACCCATTTGGGTGACATTATATCAATTCCATCAACCAAAGGGGTTGAGTCACTACTAACTTGGATTGTAGAATGTAAGGTAAGGCATCTAATTTAATTTAATTTTACATATTATGGGTGTTTATAGAAGGTAATAACATGGTGAATAAAAAACATAATATATAACAAAAAAATATGGGAATGAACAAATACAACCTACCTTATCCTTTTAGATCTACCCACACCAAACATTGACCTTTGATTTGAGCTATATTAGATAAAATTGATGAAACTGTCTAATTCAATTAAAATGGTGGAAAATATCATGAAATAAGATAGTGAAACATAATGAATGAGAAACATGCTGTTGAATATAGTATATTTAAAAACATACATATAGATCCCTAATCGATATGACAATTAGAGATATTCATTTCAAATAGGGGTGATATCAAACAACCTATGAAAGATTATTTTGATATTTTTTTGTGGGGGGAGAGGTTCACATACGTGATAATACAAGGGATAGATATAAAGTGTGTTAAATAAATTAAGAGGGGAATAAATTCAATTTCACCCTAAAAACAAAGGTACATGGTTTGTAATAATGGTTGTCCAAACCATGTGCCAATAATATACCATTATCTGCATCAATGGGGAACCCTACAAAGTTAGGAACACAATTTATCCAACTATACCCAATCCATGGTAATATGCTATATCTTGGGGGGACTTCAGTCATGAATGTTTTTTAACCTATGGTAAAACATTTATAGAAATATTATGACTTCCCCCAGATCCCCTCTATCTACAACTGCATGATTTAGGGAGATAGTGTCTCCTGGGAATCATAGATTGTATTAACCATTAGGCATAGTTATCCCCTTCCAATTGTAGTGATCCATCCTCTGAAATATCTCCAAACACAATATAGAACACCTTAAATTCATTATGGATAATTATTATAAAAATATTAAGAAATGAAAACAATTAAAATGATCCATACCTATACGGAAATATAGAACATCAAAGCCTCTCCTAATTAAGATGACTCATCAACGAGTTTCCCTTCCAAGGGTGGAAAAATGACTTATGATAAGAGTTCCAACCAGGATGCACGTACATCTACTTCCCTATCCCAGGTCTCATATTTTATACATCAATCCTACTATACTACCCATACTAGATAAACATACCATCCATGAAGTGATTTCATGCTTTGATCAATGATTCATATCATATTATCCGTGAAGGATGAGCCTACCTCCAGATCCTTACCTTCTGGATCAAACGAATGAGGCAGATCAACATGATATTAACGAATCTTTAGTACATGGGATATTTCAATTTGTTTAATTTTACCTTTTATTTAGTTACAAATGATAGGATATCGGCTTAACACTCTCAATGATATCAAAAGTCCCTACATTCGAATGTGATAACATTCCCTATCATCGAATTTTTATATGACCCCATCAAGGTCACAATCACAATAAGACCTAATGTCCCAACCCAATATCCATAGTTTTACAATGATAAATGATATAAGGAATTTGGATATACTAAGGTACTTATAATTACGTCTGAATCATAAGGACTTCCATTGATTTCTCATGAATGAGAGAAATAACAAGGTGTGCAATATCACCTACAACTATCCATCATATAATTGGATGACAAGGTCTACTCTAGATGGGGTCCTATGGAGCCATCTAATTTTTTCCCAAATTACATTTATTTTGTAAAACTCAACACGAATAATATTATTTTCTGATTAGCCTAAAAAATCATTGATACATTCCTGAATAATATCCTCAACAACATGAATCATCCACTTTGACATACAATAGGTCTGAGGCTGATGGTCCATCCTCAAGAGAACATGTTAACCATGTTACTTCAATAAACCATACCAAAACCATGATGTAAAATGGGTATCCTTATCTAAAAAAATATTATATAGAAAACCTTTATTTTTAGTATCTTTCGTTTTTAAATCCTTCCTTGATTATTAATAGATAATGTCACCCTGATTAGATGTAAGTAAGAAACTATGGTCAATGAGATAATTATCACCCATACTGCATCGATTCCTCAAGGGGATCATGGAATGTCCATAAGGAAATTTGTGGTGATGTTGATATATTTAATCTCTACAATGGTTTTTGGTTGTATGATTTTAGCACATAACTTATTCTCTTCATTCTCTTGAAAATTGGTAAAGCATTATGTTATGAAGCATGCTACTTTCATCTTTATACATTTCCCTCAATACTGGCGATGTATATCTCAGTAACTCTACATAAAACTGTGATGAACATCCCATACAATGTCATGAGATTATTACATCAACTATTCAAATTTCAATAAATTTACCTAAACATTGTTATATACGAGTAGGGTCTCACCCACATCCAATAAGCAACAGTGTGGGTTATATACTTTAATAATATCCCCCAGTACAATGATTCAAAATGTTATAGTTCACTCATCTAAAAGTACTTCCAGATGGTGGATTTCACTTCTAGGGGTTTTATTACTAGCTTCTCGTGTTATTCCTAAACCTCAAAATGCTACTTAGAGAATAGTTCCATCAATTACCCTCACAATGGGAATCCTTTTAGGATTTAATCTGAGTCATCTATCTCAAGGATTCATCTTTGAAATTTCCCTTTCTAGGTTTTTAAATAGACTTGATTTCTAAATAATAATAGCATTCTATACACATGCACTACCACGTATTCAAGTCTTGTAGTATAGAGATACAGTTGATACCTTTTCATATTTATACACAATGAATCATTCTCCAAAGAATTTCTGCCACCAAAATCATAGTTCATTGACCATGGAAGATATCATGAAGTCATTGGTATGGTATTTATTCAAATGAGTTCCCCAGATGGTGGGACCCATACACTATTATTCAGTTAAAAAACTTTAGAACTAATTCCAACTTGATTCTGGAAGCATCAAAATAAAAATTAGTTCTTTTTTCAAATAAAAAACAATCAGGATTGGTTATGAAATTAGTGTTCCCATTAAATATTGAAAATATATCTCTCAAACTTCAATATAGTCAAATTTCACACCGTTATTGGTCAATCCCATAAGAAAATATTTTAGGAATGAGAAGTCATACATGATACACTTGTAATAGAATTTTTATCCTGTGAAGTTTTGTATCTTGAACATATTATAAGGATAGTCCCAAAAAACCATGGCACTAAAATTCTTGAGGTCAAATAATATACTTTTTTTATATATCAGATAACACAATATCTAAAGTTCTATTATCCAAAAAATTAGTTTTCAAATCATCTCATATAAAATGTTTCCACTAAATATACTTAGAACAATTTTATATTGATTAAAAATTTATTTTTCTTGTGTGAGACTACACTAATATATTGTTTATGCAAACAACCATAAATGAATCAACATGTGGTTGAAATACCGAATTCTTCAAATCTATAAAAACTACCAAGCATTCGTCAAAACAATCAGCCTGAAAAGATACTCATATAAACTATACCTACAGTAATATGATGTATGTGGTATGCACGTTGGAATTATACAATCCTAATTTTTAATTGACTTCATATATATATTATAGAAAATAATTCATCTATTGAGCTACTAATAAAGGTCATCTATTTTAGGAATTGAATAACAATTATTAATTGTGTACTAGTTTATGGGGTGGTAAACCATTCACAATATATGGGTATCATCCCCCATCATAGAGAAAATGAAAGGTGAAACTCATGGCAATGTGTTTAGTCTTATAAAAAATATAGCCTCTTGATTATCAATCATCTTCCCCAATTTTTGGATATCAGTGGGTGGTATCTGATATAGAGGAATATACATAGGAGTCACATCTGGAACAAACTTGATAATTAACTGAACCCTTATATTATGTGGTATCCTATACAAATCTATAGGGAAGACATCTACAAAATTATCCACAATAGAATGATATTCCCTAACATACACTCCATTATTTCTCATTAAGATACTAGCCATCTTGGCTTTCACTCATCTTATCCTCGTACACTTGTGTTCATCTCAAAATTTTTAGAGATCCCTTTCTCTCTTTTTGATATACATGTTCCCGTCGAGTGATGTTAAATATAACCAATGGTAAGAACAATCTACATGAGCTTGATAAGGAACATAAAAGTCTATTATGAGAATTTCATAAAAGCCGGACATCTCGGGGAAGAATAAAATAAATATAATATAGTACCCCACCAATTTCAAGGGGTCACTCATTGAAATGGAGGATGCCATCTACTAAAAACCATAACAGAATATTAAGGGTCATAAGACCACTCAGTTACACTATCACTAGCCCACGAACTCCAATAATCATAGAAAATATAAAAGAGTGTGATGCAACTACATAGAATAAGGGATATACTAGTGTACATTCTATGAGAGGAGTACCTCTAAATATAGATGGCCCTAGACACTACTCCTCATGCATATGAATCACAACATTTATATGTCATGAACCACGAACTTGAGAGGCTTTTTGAGTGTCTTGATTAGGTCCATTCCACTATTACTTGAACTCTGAGGCCACACATCCATGGCCAAAACCCTTAGCTCATCCCAAGTGGCCTTTAGATGACTAGTTACCTACTTGATGGGGAGTAACTGATCATGATCTTGATGGACATCGTTAAATAAAACCCCGATCACATGTAACTATTGGAAAGGATTAGAAGAAACCATGGAGGTGAACCATCATGTTTTTGTCCTGACACTCGATTTGATTCCTCATAAAATTGGGACTCTTATCGCCAAACCTTCCACTTTGGTGTCTCACCACTAATATATCAGTGCATTCTAATAGGATGAAACTTCAACCATCTGAATCCTCATATAATTTTTTCATGAATCTGGATAATCCACTACTCTACCTGGAAATGAATTTGCAAACATAATATCACCTAATTTTCTTTGTTTATTCTCAGTAATTTGGGAATGGATCCATTTCTCTAAAATGGTGATAGATGAATGATATTCACCTCTGAGTGAATGGAATAATAAATCAAATCCTAAATTTTTTTCACTGTATTAATCTTATCACTGATCATGGTGTGTGCGAAATATTATCATTCGGTGAAGTGACATGAGACATCCATCACCAACAAGACAATTTGAAAATGGTGCATGAATTCCCTAATTTGTTTTTTCAAAGACTAATGGAATTAATAGTTGAATAAATATGTCTATAAGTACCCCAATACCATAACATGATGTTAGGTAATGTGATTTAGAATTATACATGATCACTTGGTGGAGTCAAATAAAATATATCTCTCAAGTTTTATCCTCCCTTATGGATGCATCTTAATATGATTTAAGATGGACTACATTGCCTCTATACATGATTCAACATCCTATAGTCCACCATCCATAGAAAAGGAGGGAGGATGTTACGACTATATATCATGGGTCATATCATCCACAGATGGGAAAGGATGGGGATCACTGTAGAGTCCCAAATTTTCAATGGATTTTTTTAAATACTTGGGAATTTTACAAGTCTGTAGTTTCTGACGGCGCACGATTCCGAGGCCCAGAGTGCCCGGAATGATCCGTCGATGTTTTGTTAAGGTTAAATTAACGCGCGTATGTAGTTTTCCTAAAAAAGTGAAGTAAATCATAAAAAGTTACTCAGATCTGAAATCTGAGGCCACCGTTTCACTCAGGAAGTTGGGTTTACCCTAGGAATGACTTATTTTTAGTCAACACAGGCCTCCTGTGAGAAAACCCGAAAATGGAATTACCGTAAATAAAATAATTAATTAAAATTTATTTTATTTTTCAAATGATTATAACTCAAAAAAGGTAACTTGGATTAAAAATCCGAGACCACCACTGAACTCGTAATGATAGGGTTTCTTTATGTAGATACTATCTTGGGTCAGCGAGGGCCACCAGAGAAAGTTAGATTTTGGCAGAAAATAAAATATTTAATAGAAAATTATTTTATTGTAACACTCATATCTTTTAAACAGTAACTCAGATTGGAAATATGAGAGTACCATTGGGGTCTTTGGGGCGTTTTTCACCTAATAAGTGCTTAACCCTGACCGTAGAGGTTCGAGAATGGTTGTTAATAATTTTTTCAACTTTTTTTCGGGTATGTTCAGTAAATGTGTGAGCGACGTTACATATATTTTGAACCGGTGCTCAGAACTGAAATCTGAGGAAACTGTTGAACTGGAAGCACCTGTATTCTCTTAAGGAGTCCTTCACCGTAGTTTCTTTTTATCGTGAGGGGAATATAATTTTTGGAGGTTTTAAATTAAATTGAATAAAATAAATTATTCACTTTATTTTATTAATGGTTGTTAAAACCACCAAGTTGTGGTTGGTGGTGGGGCCACCACACCATAACCTCCCATTAGAGGTTATTGTGGTGGGGCCCACCCCCACATAACATCCATTGGAGGATTATTATGTGGTCTCCACCCGACCTCCCTAACTCCCCTTGAACCCCAATTAAAGAGGATGTACTCTTCATTTCCCACATAAATTTTTGGATCCTCTTCACCTTCCCTCTTCAATTTAATGAGCCAACACCACCATTAAATTAAGTTATGTAACTTAATGAATATGAATCATTTTCAATTCATTATGCAAAAAATATAATAAGATGGTTATTTTATTATTTTAGGGTTGGCATAATCCTTTGTTGGAGCCTTGGAAGGATTGACATAATATCCTCTCAATGAAGAACGCCCGTCTCCACCAAGGAACGATGACACCATCTTCTCCCTCTCCAACTGGGGCATGAAAGGAAAGATGCCACCCGTGATTAATGTCGCCAACAGTGATGTCCTCTCCTCCCGACGTTAACAGAAAGACGCTGCCTTCCCGCGACTCCGCTGAGAAAACACCGATTACAAGGTAGGGGGATTAGATTATTTTACTGTGTGAATATACCCTCGTTCCTCATCATTTAATTTGGTTCAATGATTGACACTTGGAATCAATTAATCCAGAGGGTGTGGGCCGAAAAAACACAGCCCGACTTCCCTCCGGTTGATACTTGTTTGGTTGACGTCGGATGGAGCTGGAGGGGTGTGGTGTCGTCTCACTGCGCTGGAGAAGAACCGCGGCTAGGAGGGCAGCGGGGGATGAAAGACATGAGGGGCCTAAACCCTGCACCATTCCGTGAGTATGGAACTGCACCCAGGGTGGGCCGCAGCAAAGGGGTGCGGCATCGTCGCGCCACACCAGAGTGGAACCGCAGTCAGGAGGGTTCTGTCGAATGAAGAAGCATGGAACTGTCGCACTGCATGGTGGAGAAAAAGGCTGCAGCAAGGTAGTCCCACAATGGTGGTGGCGTGGTGCAATCGCTCCGCATGGAGAGCTGGATGACCGCGCCGCCGTCGTGCCATGGTTGAAGAGCGGTGGAGGCCGGACACCTTTGAGCTGGACAAGCGGGACCACCCTGGTCCCGCAGCTCTCGAACCGGTGTAGTGCACCATTTCCATTCAAAACCCTAGGGGTGGGGGGCACCCCCTTCCCACGTGAGGCCGGCCGGGCCTCCACGGACGGGATGCCACCCATCCAGGACTCCCCTTGGCTGGGCCTCCATAAGCCGGGATGCCCTCATTCCGGCACGCTTCTTCGGGCCAGGCCGCGCCTTCGGGCTGGTCCGACCACTCGGGTTAGGCCGCACCCATAGACTAGGTCAGGCCGGGTCTGTCCGACTGTGTCAGACCGGACCCGGACCCACTATGACCATTTACACCTTTTAGCCCGCATCATGGGCTACAGGTGTCCGAATGAAGAATTGTCTACGGTGATGGATTTCTCTAAGCGAAGAAATTATTTTGGAATATCCTACTTGAGGTTTGGACACAGTTGGGTTACGGTCGGGTTGGTTTGAGCCTAAAAACCAACCGGTCCCCTGGAACGAAAATGCCAATAACTCACAGATCGGGCGTCCTATTGACGCACCATCTATCACATTTCGTTACTTATGATGAGAGAGATCTACGGGATACATAAAATCAAGACTTCATGGCAGTTGATGTATCAATTATTGGATCGAGGTGCGTACCCTCCCGGAATCAAGCGTGCTGTATGAGGGAACCCCAGGGCTGGCTGCGACAGCGATGACTACTGTACTGAAATCCTCAGTGGGTTCGACAGTGATGACTTCTGTACCGGAATCCTCCGTCGGTTCAACAGTGAAGACTAATGTACCGGGATCCTCCCTAGGTTCGACAGTGACGACTACTGTATCGGGATCCTCTGTGGGATTGACAGTTCTGTCATCTATTCTGGTATCATGTGTGGGTCCGATAGCATAGATAAATCAGTGACTACATCTGATCATCTCTATCACTCTACAAAAGATTTATTCCTTTGTGAGCTGAGTTATGTCTTTAAAACATTATCATCATGGGGAATGACTTTATTTCCTTTGTGTTATGGTTTGTTCTTGGGATAGAGATTTGGAGCCGGACTATGATTGATAACATAGGTATATGTATGGGAATATACCTTTCTAGGGATGGTTGATACTTCGTGATTGTATCTTTATATTGTGGTTTATCCTTTTTGGATTCTGGTAGACCTTCTGGGGTCTCGGGGTCCCCTACTGAGTATCGTTATACTCACCCCTGCACGGGCTTCACCCGCACCATGTTGTGTTCTGTGTAGACGACGGTCGGCAGTGATCGAGGTTGTGGAAGATGGACGAGAGGCTTCTCGGAGATAGAGTAGATGGGATATATAGGGAAGATTTGTTAGAGTTCTGTAACTACATTTTAGGTAGGATTCCCTGGTGGACGATCTAGGAGCTTTTTTATCTTTTTACTTGTACTTTTTGTTCAGTTGGGTTTGTATGCTAGACCACTTACTTTTAGCAAAATTTTATTTTTGAGATCTTGGTTCTTCTATAGCTTGTGTTCAAACTGTGTATGTTATAGTTTTAAAGGCAATGCCTTCCATTTTTATCGGTATTACACCTTTGGTGCTAGTCGCCAGCCCCTGGCCTATGGAAGGCGGGCTTGGGGTAGTCACGACACGGGCCCCCAGGACGGGTCGTGACAAATTAGTATCAGAGGAGTCTGTTCTACCGCAGAACTTAGGACTCTGGTCTGTCTTACTATGAAGCAATAGTGTTAAGAGTATTGAGTGTGGTTTTCAGTCCATGGAGTCCAGTGTTGGTGTTGTGGCCAATGTATCCATATACCAGGACCCTAACTTCTGATTTCCAACCCAGTGCACAAAAACACTGATTGCGAGTGTGTTTTCAAGAGTCTTCTTTATTAACTCTTTGAGTCAGCTCACCAGGTAAAACTTTTTAACTATGGAGTACCTATTCTTTATCAGGATTCCACTGTGTAGATATCCAGCTAGGGTTTCCGAGAGAGTACACGATGACGGACCACTGAGCGACGAGGCTCTGATTTAGGGCCCTCTAACTATGTTGAAACTATCGGGTGGTGTACTAGTAGCACCACCACCTGTAGGGCAGCAGATCCCCCAAGCCGCACTGGTGGACAGTGCATGCCGACTGAGCGCATTTTACGGGTTCCAATAGCATAGGTCTCTAAGGTTTCGAGGAGAGATAGATTCCCACGCAGTTGAGGGCTGCCTATAGGTGATTTTTAGAATATTTCTCCTAGTTGAGACACTAGTAGAGATGATGGGGATCTTAGATACAAGAATTTTTTAGTGAGTGACCATGAGGATGGTCCGTATAATGATGAGGCCTCAGTATGTGGAGCATTACCCGATATAGTACCACCGGGTAGTGTGTCAGCTATATCACTATCTATTGGTCAACAGAAAATACAGTCAGTACCGGTAGAGCACACGTGTTGGCTTAGTTCCTTAGATGTGTTTCATCACCAGATATCCCTCAAGTTCCGAGGTGAGCCCGACCCACAGGTGGATGAGGATTTGATTGAGGAGGTGGCTGAGATTTTTTTAGATCTTATACAATTTTGGCAGGACAACATGTCGGTAGTTGAGTATTCATCAAAGAGTATCTACCATTACTTATACACGATGAATATGATGTGAACAGTTCTTTATAGAAGGGACCTCTGAGCGAGGCGTGTTTAATGAAACATGAGCCATATCTTTTTCCTCTATGCACTCCTACTTATGTTAGGGTGCTAGAGAGAACCTTTGTGTTTGAATGTTCTTTGGCTGAGCAGATACTACTATTGAATGTTAGAAGTGGGAAGCTGCGAACTGGGGCCAGTCTCAGAGGCATCGGCGTGTAAAATGTTTAGAGAAGAGGAAGTGTTAAGGACAAATGAATTAGTAGGGTAGAAGATGTGGGATTAGATCTAGGAGAGCAGCATGAGGTTGTGAACATTTCGACATGTTACAACCACCCGCCTTTGTAGTCCCTGCTATCCTCAGGGAGCTGGAGGGCAGGGGAAGAGAGTAGCTGCATGCGGTCAAGGACTATGAAAAAAGGGCTCTAGTAATGATTTTTGGTACGATCTATGTCTACTACTATCTTTTGTATCAATGGACATAGGTTCAATCATTACGTCATTCCATTAATCTTGTCCCAAACCTATAGTTTCCGGTTAAACCGTTGACTTGAACCTCATGTATGAAGATACCTTTGGGAAGATACTTCATAATCACACTTACTCTGATAGTGTGATCTAACCTTTGAGGTGAGATTTTTGGTTGGAACCTCTTGGTGGAAGTGTCGACGACTTACGTTGTTAGTTTGGGTATGGACTGGGCAACCACAGTTCATACAAAGATTGACTGTATTAGGGAAAAAGGTTGTGGTTTATCTACGCTGTTGGGATGAGTCTTCTCTTAGTTGGTAAAAAAGGAAACCCAGGCAGTACATGTTAAAATCATGCATATGAGGGTGTAGCCGATCACTCTTGAATCGGCCAGCCTTACCCTCGTGGTAGAAGGAACTCTGAGTTTTCAATTCCAAACCTAAGTAACAATACAAGGAGACTTCTTTTCAAAATATGTTTCTTGGATTACCCCCTAAAGGGGGGAGGGACGTCTTCTTTGGCTTGATACTATCGAATGATCATTCCAGACTTCTCCAGATTTTCAGCACCACTATCAGCCTTGATGAAGAAGGGGAAACCCTTCGCGTTGTCAGAGAGATTCCAGTAGTGATTTTAGGAGCTAAAGTGGAGGTTGAGTGGTGGGCCCATATTGATGCTACCGAAGGTGGGAGTTGGGTATGTATTTTTCTGTGACGCATCAGGGACCAGACTCAGGTGTCTTATGATGTAGGAGAGATTAGTGATCGCATATTTTTATTAGAATTTGAGAAAACATGAGCAGAACTATGCTACCCATGACCTGGAGATAGCAGCAGTGGTTTTCACCATGAAGATGTGGCAGCACTATCTTATGGGCGAAGGCTTTACAGTCTACTCTGACCACCAGTGTCTCAGGTATATCTTCTCACAGATGGACCTAATCTTGAGACTGCGGCGATGGCTTGTGTTCCTACAAGACTCTGACTTAGAGATAGTCTATACTCCTTGGAAGGGGAAAGTTGTAGTATATGCTCGCAGAAGGAGATCAGGCATTCAACTGCTAGGAGAGGCGACGAAGAAGCTAGCTGCGTTTCAGATATCCTTTGTGGATAGTGATTGAGCAGCCTTTCTGCAGTCTCTAACAGTGACTCCCCAACTTATTGAGCGAGTCGGAGGGGAACATCATGGAAACGTTGACTGTGAGATGCGATGTGCTTAGATATTCACCTGGAATGCACCTGATGGATTTTATGAAGGTGGGGAGAACATCATTCTTTTCTAAGGATGTACCATGGTACCAGTTTCACCTAAGGATGAAGTGTTGATGGAGTTCCACACATTCCCTTTAGTGGTACATCCAAGAGTGGTGATGATGTACTAGGACCTTCGACGACAGCATTGGTAGTCAGGTATAATGAAGGCAGTAGTAGAGTTTGTCTCTCGATGCCTCACTTATCATCATGTGAAGGCGGAGCATCAGGTACCAGCATGCTTGGTTCAACTTTTAGAGGTCCCAAAGTGGAAGAGGGATGAGATATCCATGGACTTCGTGACGGGTCATCCACATACCTCCAGGGGAAATGACTCTGTTTGGGTGGTCGTCGACTGACTCACCAAGTCGGCCAACTTCCTACTGACTAGAGATGGTACAAGCTACCATGGAGAAGTGGCAGGTCATCCAGGAGTTGATGAAGACTGTGCAGAGTAGAAAAAATTAGTATTATGACAGAAGATGGAGACCTCTAGAGATTGAGGATGGTGACCACATCTTTCTACAGGTCTCACCTAGATGAGTTCTATGGAGATTTTTCCGAGGCGGAAAGTTATTTTAGCGATTCATCAGACCTTTTCAGGTCCCCATCAGAGTAGGCGAGGTGGATTACCACTTGTCTCTTTCACCTCAGTTGCACCAGGGGTACGACGTCTACCATGTATCTCAGTTGAGGAGATACGTGAATGACCATTCTCACATCATCAACCATGGGGAGATGGACATCGATGACAGGGCGACATTCACGTAGGTTCTAGTGGAGATTAAGGATCAACAAGAGCGAGTCCTGCGGGGACAGACAATACCTCTGGTGCACGTTCTATAGAAACATGAGGACCTCCAGGAGAGAACATGAGAGCGGAAGGCTCAGATGTGTGCTTAGTACCCCCATTTGTTCCCTTAGTTCTAGTTGTAGCTTACATGGACATAAATCACTGAGATGTGGAGAATGTAAAGTCCTGAAATTTCAGTAAATTATTTTTTAAATAATTGGGAATTTTACGAGTCTGCAGTTTCTGAATGCGCACGATTCTGAGGCTTGGAGTGCCCATAATGATCTGTTGATGTTTTGTTAATATTAAATTAATGCGCTTATGCAGTTTTCCTGAAAAGTGGAATAACTCTTAAACAGTTACTCGGATCAGAAATCGGAGGTGACCGTTGTGCACAGGAAGGTGGGTTTACCCTAGGAGAGACTTACGTTTAGATAGTGCATGCCTCTTATGAGAAAACTAGAAAATGGAATAACTCTAAATAAAATAATTAATTAAAGTTATTTAATTTTTCAAATGCTTATAACTCACAAATGGTAACTCGAATTAAAAATCTGAGACCACCACTGAACTTGTGAGGGTATGATATAATTAAGAAAATACTAACTTGGGTCGGCAACGTCCACTAGAGAATGTTAGTTTTTGGCCGCAAATAAAATAATTAAGTAACGAATATTTTATTGTAAAATTCATAACTTTTAAAAAGTATCTATGATTGGAAATGAAAGGGAACCATTGGGTTCTTTGGGGTGTGTTTCACCTAGTCAGGGCCTAACCTTGACTGCAGTGGGTCGAGGATGGCTGTTAATAATTTACCAAAAAAAATTTTCGTGTACATTAAGCAAACGTGCAAGCGACGTTTCATATCTTTTGAACCGGTGCTCAGAACTGAAATCTGAGGGCACTGTTGAACTCACAACGTTGGTATTCTCTTAAAGAGACCTTAATCGCAGTTTCTTTTTAGAGTGAGTGGAAGGTAATTTTTGGACGTGTTAAATCAAATTGAATAAAATAAAGAATTCACTTTATATTATTAGTGGTGGTTAAAACTACCAAGTGGTGGTTGGAGGTGTGGGCCACCACAGAATAACCTCCCATGAACGGTTATGGTGGTGGGTCCCATCCCCACATAACCTCCCTTGGAGGAACATTAGGTGGGTCCTACATGACCTCTCTAAATCCCCTTGAACCCCTAATTAAAGAGGTTGAACTCTTCATTTCCCCTATAAATATTTGGAGCCTCTTTACCTTACCTCTTGAATTAAATGATCCAATACCACCATTTAATTAAGTAATGTAACTTAATAAATTTGAAACATTTAAAATTCATTAAGACATTAATATAATAAGATGGTTATTTTATTATTTTGGGGTTGGGATGATCTTTTTTTGGTGCCTTGGAAGGATTGAGAGAATATCCTCTCAATGAAGAATTCCTGTCTCCACCGAGGAACAAAGACACTAACTTCTCCCTCTCCAAACGGGGCAATAAAGGGAGGACGTCGCCCACGAATAATATCTCCAAAGATGACGTCATCTCCTCCTAGCTTCAACAGAACAACTCTTCCTTCTTGCGACTCCGTCGAGCGAACACCGATTACGAGGTCGAGGGATTTGATTATTTTAATATTTGAATATACCCTTGTTCCTCATCATTTAATTTGGTTAGATGATGGCCACTTGATATCACATAATGCGGAGGGTGAGGGCCGAACAAACATGGCCCTACATCCCTCAGGTTGATACTTGTTTGGTTTACATCAGAGGCGTAGCCAGAAGGGCGCAGTGTCGTCGCCCTACGCTAGAGAAGAACCTATTCCAGTAGGGCCGCGGTGGAAGAAAGAGGGGTGGTGTTGTCACTCTGTTCCATGCCGAGAGTATGGAACCACAAAAAGGGTGGGCAACGACAAAGGGGTGTGGCACCCTCATGCAGCACCGGAGAGGAACCACGACCGGGAGTGCCGCAGTAGATGAAGAAGTGCGGCGCCACCGCGCCACGTTGTGGAGCCGAAGGCCATGGCCAGGTCAGGAAAAGTTGGTGGTGGTGTGGCGCCGTCTTGCAGTACGAAGAGTAGTAGGACCATGGAGCAGTCACGCCGCGGTAAAGGAGCGGCGACGGCCGGCCCGGCCGGCCGTCGTAGAGTCGGAAGAGTGGGACCAACCATGTCTCATAGCTCCCGAAAAGGCGTAGTGCGCCGGTTCAGGTCGAAAACCTGGTGGGGGGGGGGGGGGGTGACACCCCCCTCCCACGTGAGGCCAGCCAGGCAGGCCCTCGGCCTGGCCACTCAGTTCGGGCAACACCCGCAGACTAGGTCAGACCCCGGTTCAAACTGGGTCGGGCCAGGTCGGTCCGACTGGACCCGAACCTGCTACAACCATTTACACATTTTATCCCACATCTTTGGCTATGGCTGTCCGAACAACGAATCATCTTCTTTGATGGATTTATTAAAGCTAGGTGATTCTTTTGGCATATCCTACTTGATGTTTAGACATGGTTGGGTTACGGTCGGGTTGGTTTGAGCATAGAAACCAACCGGGCCCCTGGAACAGACTTGTCAATAACTCACAGATCGGGTGGCCGATTGACGCACCGTTAGTGGAATTGGGTTCCTTATGATGAGATGGAACTATTATATACATCAACTCAGGACATCATGGAAGTTAATGTTTCAACACTTGTCTAGAGAAGTGGACCCTCCCGGAATAGAGCGTGATGTGTGCGGGAACCCTGGGGCTGGCTGTGACAGCGATGACTACTGTATCGGAATCTTCCATCGGTTCGACAGTGATGAATTCTATACCAGAATCCTCCATGGGTTTGACAGTGATGACTACTATACCGGGATCCTCCGTGTGTTCGACAGTGATGACTACTGTACCAGGATCCTCTGTGGGTTGGACAGTTCTAACTTCTATTCCTGTATCCTATGTGGGTCCGATAGAATATTTGTACCTATATCATGTGTTGGTTTGATAGCTTAGCTGGTCCTGAATCATGTCTGGGTATGACAACTTAGATGAATCAGTTAGTACATCTGATAATCTCTATCACTCTACAAAATATTTATACCTGTGTGAGTTATGTTGTGTCTTTCAACCATTATCATTATGGTTAATTAATTTACTTTGTGGTGTGGTTTGTGCTTGGGCTTGAGAGTTGGAGCCGGACTGTGATTGATAACTTAGGTAGATGTATGGTAATCTACCTAATTAGGGATGGTTGATAATTTTTGATTGTATATTTCTACTTTGGTTTATCCTTTGTGGATTTTGGGAGACCTTTGGGGGTCTCGGGGTCCCCTATTGAGTATTATTATACTCACCCATATCCGGGCATTGCCCGCACCTTGTAGTGTTCTGTGCAGATGATGGTCACTAGTGATCTAGGATGAGGATGAAGGACATGAGGCTTCTCAGAGCTATAGTAGATGGGGGAATACCTCAAAGACGAGTTGCTCAAGTTTTGTACCTACCCTTCAGGTAGGATTCCCCGTTGGATGATCCATGAGTTTTTTTCCCATTTTACTTGTACTTGTAATTTAGTTGGGTTTGTGTACTGGACCACTTACTCTCAGCACACTTTTCATTTCTATATTAGTACTTGTTTCTTCTACAGCTTGTGTTTAGACTGTGCGTGTTACATGTTTAAAGTCAATTCCTTCCCTTTTTATTGGGATTACGCATTTGGTGCTAGTCGCCTGCCCTTGGCCTATGGATGGAGGGCTTGGGGTAGTCATGGCACATGCCCCAAGGACAGGTCGTGAAAATCGCCTTGAAGGGTCTTTATAAAGTTTTGTAAACTATCATGGAAGTAATTATTAATTTCTAATGGGAGATCTATAGGAGGTGCCTCTTGTGGAACATCATAATTTAATATGGTTGGTTGTGTGTGTTTCACCTAGGGTGTATGATCATTTCCTCTTTCCTATTATATAATATGAGGTCATCAATGTGGCATAGTTATACAAATTTAAAGTGCATTACTCAAATATTATATACAAAATATAGTGAATGTGTTAATAAAGTAAAGGTATATTAACATCCTTCTATGAAAAAACCACTCTTCCCCCTCATGGATTCAATTCTGGTTGATAATAATTAGTTGTGCATGGATCCTAAAAGATACAACCTAATTCACAGTACTATTTTTTTATTCTAATAATGCCTCACATTACATTTATATGGGGTCCATTTATTATTAAGGATCTCATTAATAAAAATTTATTTATGAATTAATATTTAACTTGAATTCTTAAATTATATGAATCACCGTCTCCAGTTTACAAGGGCCCATAGAGAATATAAAATCAACATAGGTGTCCATTTTATCCAAATCTCAACATGTTCTTTCCAATGAGACATTTGATCTATGGAAAAACATTCGAAAATAGGCTACCTAAATAATATACTTTAACCAATATAAGACAAAAATATTATGTTATGGAAGATTATTTACGTTAAATATTTTATTTTATCACACGTACAAGGAAATATCATAAAAATCTATACATATATATAATACTCAAGGACCGCATGACATGACAAACAAGGAACAAATGTAAATCATGTGCAATATGGGTAATGCATGCATGAAAATAAATTTCACATGACATTGTTAATGTAATGTTTAATACTAGGTTTTATAGTATAATGCATGAGTTCGAATGTTCTATCCTACAATCAGGCCAAAATAATAAATATCTCACCATAATTTTTATAGTATAAGATGGGAGCTTCACCCAATAGTGAAATCCTTGAAACTATAACAACATGAGAAATAACATCATTTACCCATCCCTGTAAATTTTGGATTCCCCTATATGTGTATCAGGTGCTCTTATTCATAGAATCATTAAAAAAATCAAGTGTTCTAGTCTCCAATCATAACCGAAATAGTATTACAAATGGAAATGAATCCTATCATACCACATTGTAGTGGCCAATCCCGAATTCTACATAGTGGTTTCCTAATATGGTTTCTACAAGACCTCAAGTAAGCCTCCCCCAATAGTAGAGTATGCTAACTAGATGTGATATCCTTAGGTGTGTTTGTGGGGGGATTCAATCCTCCTTGACTTGAGTGAGAAAAAAAGCTGATAATAAGAATAACTCTCAAAAGACAAAAATGGATGGAATTAGAACAATAATAATAATACACACATGATATGTAAATGATAATCTAAATCTGATTAATCATAACATAAAATATGATGATCATGCTAAGGTAGAATTATAAAAATAAACATAATAGCGGATGAAGATATATGAATATACTACAAGCTATCAAAATACATAAAAGGCCAGAAATTGTGCACTTATCATCCCTAACATCGGCTCTATCCTATGCCCGCAACTCCATCCCATGTTAGAAAATTTATACTTGAATACATGATCTCTACCATTAAAAATAAATTTAGTCATAAATTCTACTATTGTGCAAATTTTGGACTGAAATAGTGTGTGGTACAATCATAGATGGTAACCACCAATGGTGCCTTCATTAATCTAATACAGAAATATAAAATAAATAATGTGACACAGTAAACCAATGAATAACTAATGTAAAAAAATTAATAAATTGGACTTGGTTCATCATGGTAACCTAGAAAATTCAAATTCAATGTAGTAATTGATGGTTGCTGAATAATGTTTACCATCTATGTAAATGGAGAGGTCTAATGTGAAGTAATGTTGAATGTCCTGAAGATTATTCTTGCGCTTAGATAACTCATCCCTACAGTTCCAAATCAAATGGGAAACTAATTGTTCAAATACATTAATTTAACTTCTATATTTAATTAAAAATCCTATTTATAAAATATTTGGAGTCACCTTAAATCTATCCCTAGAAATTAAATTATAATTACCATGTATAACTTAAGGGGCTCTATATACGTCATGTTCCTTGTTTTTTTTCCATAGTGACCCAAAAATGAAGACACATATTTCACTCCACAAATTGATTGAATATTTTAAAGAACTAACCTCTGATTCCATGCATGGTAACACATGTAGGGACCTTAGTCTCTCTCATTTCATGGATAAACCATCGTTCCATTGAGCATGTCCAAGGGGTGTCCCCCAGATATCCAGTGTCACCTTTCTAGAGGATAAAATGAAAATGCACGATGATCCCATACCAGAAAAAACTACAATCTCTCTGAGGTTTTTTACAAACATTTATAATTCGGACAAGAATGAAATAAAATTCTATCCAGTGGTTCTTTATATAAGGATACCTTTTATAACCCTAAGTAATAATGTTAATTCATTTAAACTACTAATGAAATTATTATGGGCATCAATGTGAAGTTATATTCATTTAATTTGAGAATTTACATCATAGTTGGAATATATAAAAACACATATCAATTAAAAATCCAAATGATGGAACAATGGTACGTTTGAAAACCTTTCATAATCGCTTTAAAAATACTATTCCTTTAAGTCATGTAGTCGAAATGCTTAATTCACGTTTCATCACCCTCAACAAATTAACATAATTTACATAAGACACCAATTACAAATCAACATTCATCAAGGGATGTTCAAAATATACATGGAAAGTAATATAAATACACAATGGTAGGACACACCCATTGGGTTGACATTGTCATTAGGACCTCAACCCAGGGGATTGATTCTCCACTAAAAGGATCCACAAAATTCAAGGTATTGAACATATTATAATTTAATATGACAATGTAGAGATCTCACCGGAAGGGTCTGGATCATGGAACAATGGTGCATAATATATAAAACTATGAAATATTGGGAATGAACATAGACCACCTACAATATCATCATAGAGATTCCATTATTTAGCATTGATCATTAATTCGACCTATATTTGAGGAAATAAAAGATGCGATCAAAAACTCTAAAAATGGGGAATATTAACCTGTATCAAGATATATAAATAGATGGATGGAGAGAATATATATTGAAGAGAGAGGATTTAATAATTCTCTTATAGATTTAAAAAAGATTTAACATAATGATAACATAGGAGGAATAGAGGAGTTATAAGAAAACCTATGATAGAAGAGGTGGAACTTCATTTTTTAGAAGAGAGGGCTCACCCATAGAAGAATATAAGGTATAAGAAAGAAATTTTTTAAACCATCTAAGATTTGATGAATCTAATTTCACCTTCAAAAAACAAGGTACCATGTTTTATCTACATAGTTTGACACGTCATGCTATAATTTTTTGCCATTATCTTCCAAAAAGGGGCACCTCACATGGTTAGGAACTTGTTTTATCCTACCGTGCCCAAACTGTGTGAAGCTGATCTATCACAAGGGTCTGAAATCATGAACATAAATTCTCCAAGGGTCACATGGTTCAAGAGAAATCTCGAGGCCCCTAGGTCAACCCTATATTCAAATGCTAGTTTTTGGGTGACCATGTTGTTTTGGAAGCATGGTTTCTACTATCCATGTGTCCTAGTTTACCACTTTATATTTCGGTTCTCCAGTCTCTGAACAAGACTTAAACACACCTGATACCTCCTTCACAACATCATGGAAACTTTTTCGGTCCTACCAATGGAATTGAAATGACTAAAAACTAGATTGTAAATTTTGAAAATTGTTGATGTTACATTACCAAAAAACTCGTACAAATGAAATAATATAAAATATTAAATCATGATTGTAAGGTTATAAAACTATACAATTATAAGTGAAATATAAAATAATATAATTATATATTCACTAGTGACCTTAATACCAAAATATCTCTTTAATATATGCATGTTAATTTAATACAAACCATTTTAAAAAACTAACTACTATGATCCCAACAATTTCTTTTATACATAAGATGAAACAAAACATATACAATTAGTTGGATACTCCCTAGAGGTTCGTGAGAAAAATATAAATAAATAATTATATAGTTTTGTGAGTAACTATTTGAATCTAATTAGTCACCTAATTAGGATTTTCATAATCCAAAAATCATTATCTCCCTCACAAATTATTATATAAAAGATATAATTTAACAAAGAATATGATGTAATGTAGTTTTACACTACTCCCACTTCACCACATGTTTTCTAATATATATAAATTTCACACTTCATAAGGAATATCTCTAAAAGTATATTCATATTCATATTTATAAGTATTTGTAAAAGTATAAAAAAGAATTCTTCCCATACATCAGAACAACTCTTCGTCAAAACATCTCTTTCACTGTTTTAATAAAATCATCTCATAATACATATCCACATTACTATATAGTAAAAAATAGATTTCTTAAAATAAAAAATAATTTTGATTACATATTATATACCATGACAACAGAATTTAAAACCAACATGACTAGAATAATACTCATGATACATTATTCCAATTATATTTGATTAAAATGAATATAGGAAATTACATCCCTCCACACATGTATATGGTTAAATTAACCACCATTTATAAAAAAAACATAACACTATCAGGATAAGAGAGTTAAAATGGGTGGGTTGTTATCCATCTATTTCTCACCGACCTTGATGTTTGGTAAAATTACATAATAGAGTGCACTATATTGGGACCCAAATTTTTCATACATAACTATGAAATCATATTAATGTTAATAAATATAATTACATTACAATTAAAAGATAGAATTTATTAGTTTCATATGATAATTATTCTTATAAATATCAATTACATAATAAAAAGTAAACATTATATTATTCATTCCTCTCTATCTTCTTATTGGCATTGTCGTTATCCTAAATACAATTAATCACATAAGGATATAAATCAATGAATGGTTTTAACGAAAATCATATTAGGAGTATGAATAAAAAAATGAATCAATATAACACCAATGAGTAGAATCATCATTATAAAATCATCATTATATCATCCTTATCATCATCTTGAAGAAATCATGGGATAAAGTAATGGATTGTTTAAATGCATTAAAATAAAACATCATTTCATTATGGTAAAACACCACACATTGTTGTGAAGAGATCTAGCTTCTTGTTCATTCATAAAATATTTTCATATTATTAACATCATCATTGTGAACATTGATAATATTATTTTCATAAATATTTCATTTTATTTCATGAGATCCATCACATTACTCAATCAATTATTAGGATTTATAACTCCTTCCCCACTATGATACTGTAACATTTACATAAACCTAAATTCCATATAGGATTTACATGAATCATAGTATAATGTAAACCAAATAATGTGATAATTTTTAGAATGATTGCAAAAATAATGAATTTCAGACTAATCTTTTCTGGTCCCAAATGATTACTAGAAATCATTCATGGACATAATAACAATCATTTTTCAGGTAACGAGTGTACCCAACCCTAAAATTTTAACAAATGAGATAAATTTTTATCAAATTCAATGTGTGTGACACATGAAATGCCACTAAACATAAATGTGGTTAGCTCACCACCCAAAATTGAAAAATGACACCCATATAAACAGTACAAAAACCCATAAAAAGGTCTAAACACCCACAAAAACCATCTCATTCAAGCATCCTGATATGACATATATATTTATCCCACACCATCCATCTCATAAAAATGCGGGATAAAAATATTACACAAATATAAATTGTCTTCCATAATATAAGGGAATGTTTTTTATTTTAAAAATGTTACTTCATAATGAAAAGCGTATTTTCAAAATTAATTATTCCATTAAGTGTATAAATTATTTTTTCGTCTATGATATGATATTTGATTTTATTATTATTTTATATAGATATGATTAAATTTATCATCTAATTTCTTTCATTTTATATCTTCTAATTGTGATGATTATCGGATAACTCTATATAACTTATTTCTTTACCACAAGTTAATTATGTTTTTAAGATTCAAATATACATATTTTTCAATTCCAATGGGGTTTATATGATGAAATATGGAAATATTTATGAAAAAAATTTCTATTACATAGGTTATTATTTGATGAGATGTTAAATGTTTAATATTTTTTGGAACGCATGTATGAAAATCATTATTTAAATTGTGTGGATGGAATTATATATCCATCCAAAACATTTCATAATCATTGATATCTTTTGATTAGTGAACCTAGTTATGTAAGGAAATTTTTTACTATGATATTATTTTTAGTGAACCATTACTATTGATATGATGTGGTGGTTTGGGAACCCATCCCTCTATAATAGTATATTCCAGCGATCCTTGACTCATAAAATGTTTTCATGTACCTATTAGTATTCCAAAAACATACAAATCATTATAACTTTATGAAATCATGGATCATATTCATTTATTTCATTATAAATAATATATTTTGAAAGGAAATATGTTATTTTATTATTTAATATTATGAATTATGATATAATAGTTCTTGAATTCAATATTATAATATCTTATTCCCACACCATTGTACTGATTAATGATTATTTAATATTGATAAGAAACTTATTTACCATTAATAATAATCAATGATCACCCTCCCATATGCTTTCATTCCAATATGTATGATGAATCATTTTATTTGGGGTATATATATGAAGAGAACTATGTGGAATGATCTTTGTGTGAGATTTTGAATGTTGTTAATGATATATGATGATTTTTTACAATCCTACAAAGATTTTTAACTCAATAAAAAGAGATCGAGTTAAAATTGCTCTTGTGATGTTCATATTGAGAATTGAGAATTTATCAATTGAGTGATTATGCGTATCAAAATTATATCCAATTAAAGGGGAGTGGAAATTACTATAAAATTAATAAATATTAATTCCACACATAATCATCGAGTAAAATAATCAATGAGGAATGTGTAAATCCTAATGAGGTGAAATTGAAATTTGAAATTCCCTTACCGATTTGGTAACTTATGAATCATAAACCCCATGAAAGAAGTATCATTAAATAAAGATGTAAATACACATAAATTAAAGTATATTACAAAAATAATACAGTAATGGGTATTACATACTCTACACAAAAGGAAATAATGGCCAATATAGCATGAATCTCACAGGAATAAATGTGAGATGGAAAACCCTGACTTCATTGTAATCAATCGAGTCATATGAAAAAAAGTTAATAACCTCCAAATTAATCATAGAATTAAATTAATTTAAAGAGAATCATGAAAATATATATCAAATTACAGTACACAATACAACACATGCAATAAATAAGTGGTGAATATTGGAAATCTAACATAATTAAAAGTGAGATAAGAAACCCCTTACCTCATGTCCGACTTGTCTTTTATGTTCCTTGTTCTTCATGAATAATAAAAATAAGTTGATTTATACATGATTAAGAAAATTTTTAATGTTTAGTGTTCATTTTATATCACTTATTACCTTGCAATAAAATTTATTTAATTATTTGAGTTTATATTGGATATCTTATCGATGTTCAGAACTTGAGTAAAAAATGAACTTGTTATAATTACAATTTTTCCATGTGTTAAAAAGTCCATTATCTCAATAATTATATATTTATTTAGATATCATATATATATTATATATTCAATATATATATGTATTTATAATATTACATATCATTTGGAGATAAGAAATGAAATGCACCGTTCATGGAGACAGTAAGCCGTACATACGTATGAATGCTACTTTCATTTATATTTTAGATGTTAATGGAATTAAAACATAATGATAAAAAATTATATTATAATTAAAGTATAATATTATATATTTTATCATTAACTACATACTTTATACGTCCCACAAATGGCATTAATGAGTCATATCCCTGTGAGGGGGAGATCGTCTGCACTTCCTCAAATTAAATTATCTCGTTTTAATTATAATCGAAACCATAAAGGAATGATATAAATGGAAAATATAGAAACATAAATAAAACATAAAAATAATATATATCATATATAAATAATGTTCCATCTTAATGGAAACAATGAGTGGAAGTAGGATATAATTGAACAATCGTCGTTTCGTGAGGAATTAGTTTTCCATCCACAGAAACAATATATTCTTTACCCAATAGATGGAGGTGTGTGTAATTGTAGTTTGAATCCTTATCATTACAAAATCCTAGTATATTGATAATAATGGTGATGTTATAAATGAAGAAAATAAAAAGTGTTTAGGGGGGTTGGAGAAGTAAAATAAAACAAAACAAAACAAAAGAATTTAAGAGAAACTGTTAACTTTAATTTTGCTAACATCCTTTGGTATGAACCAAATGGACTTATTGAAGTGGCTTCTGACTAAGGTAAGTCTTCTAGGGGTAATAGAGGGATCATTAGAGATTATTTATGTAGGGTTTGGATGATCCAATGGGTTTGAGTGGTTTGTGGAATGGGTCAGAAGTGGTGTCCTTTTATAAGGGGGGATCTTTATGTATGTGTGAAAATATTATTTTATTATATAGTTATATTCGGTTTTTAAAGGTCCAAAATTAATTAAAGTCGAATATAACATGACACATGATCAAAATAAAACAATCCAATAAGAATTGGACAAGTTTTGGACATTGTTTAAATATTAATAATCTTATTTATTTAAATCATTTGTTAATCTGGTAAATACAACATCATTATTGTGTTATAAATAATTTAAATTATTTGATGTCTAAAAATTAAAAAAAAAATAGGAAAAGTTTCTAGATTTTCAATGAATATTTATAGTAGAAAATATGACTTATATAACCCCATGTAAAAATTGGTATACTAAAATATATTTGTTAATGCCATTTTTGTCCTTACTTTATGTTAATTAAAATAATATGTTATTATCACTCTTAGGTGGCTCCATGGGCTCAAAAAATCGACCCAAGGATGCCCATGGTCTTCCATGACTCATCCAATAAATTCAGGGCTTGTGTTAAAGTAATTTTGTATTATTATAATATTGTTTTTACCTTGAATTACCCGATTTACCATCAACCATAGTAAATAAAAGTCAAAAGTTACAATTCACCAAAAATTATTTTCATATTATCGTACAAAAATTTGCTTACTAATAAAATCCATGTATGTTGGATATTCGAAATTCAATTTACAGAAGCTATAAAATTTCATTTAAAGGAAAAAGTCCGTTTTTTTAACTACTACTATGTGGTTTTACTATTCATTAATAATTGATGTTTTTCAGAAAAATAACAAAAATTCAGCCTAAGGTATATTTAAAATTACGAAATAAAAAATTATGTCTATTTTAAAAAATTAAAAACATATAATTTTCATTAATTAATTGAATATTAATTCACGTTTTTGAAACAAATAGCATGTCTTTATGAAATAATAAATATCAAAAGATTGAGACATGTTTATTTATAATTTTAAAAGTGAAATTAATTCCAATGAACAACATTATATTAAATGGTAAAAATAAAAACTAATTATACTTCAACACTATTCCAATTTATAATTTAACACTATAAATTATTTTGATTAATAAAGTTGTTTTCTATTAAAATTTAGTATTATTCACTATTCACCCAAATATTAAGGTTATCATAAATACACAAAAAATTTATCAAAACTAATTTTTAACGTCCTATTCTAAATAAGAAGTATATTTTGTCAAATATTGCATTTAAAATGGGTTCTCCATTAAAAGGCGGTTAAATTTAATTTTTTTAAAAGATACTTTCTTTATCTGAAAAAATTGAATTTTTAATATATTATGTCTAAAAAAATAATATGGATTTTAAAATTAGATGGAATATATAAAATTAAAAATTCAGTTAATACAATTCATAAATTATTTTGAACGACTAGTTTGGTAAGTCATGTGCACTCGAACTCGGTATTGCGTGTAGCACACGCTATTAAAGAAAATAACATACTATGAAATATTGGATTGTTACAAGTTGGATTGATTTCTTATTAAAAAGTCACAACATAGTAAGAGTTTTCTATATGTAATGATAAAAGGTAATTAAATCTCTAATTAATGTATATTTATGGAAATCAGAAAATATTTCACTAAATATCATCCTTAAAAAATAATTTTTCTATGGACTTATTGACATAAAAGATTAAAAAAAGGTAAAAAAGACCATTGAAATATAATTAATAATATATATTATTGGTAAATCATAGATATAAAATTTATGGGTCTTATTTTAAGATACAAAAACACAAAAATAATAGTAAAAATTTCAATAAATGGAATACATAAGCAAAAGTATATCTTAAAAATTGCATTTATATAAACAAAAATTAGTAATATCATTATAGTGGTTTTCCCTAGACCAATCACATGAAATAAATCGATAAATTACATTTCATAAAAAACCATATATAGGAGAAGACCAAACTATTGGATATTGCAAGAATATACATGTTAGAAAAAGAACTACCAGAAACTACAAAAATATCAAACATGATGATCTGTTCTTACATTGATATTATAAGATTTCATATAAATATATATTTACATTATATCAATATTTAAATTTTTTTGAATAAATATATTAGAATAATAAATATTCTCTATCAAATCCTTCAATTTTACAAATTCCTTAATTTTTATTTATTTTTGAAAATGATTTTTTATTTTAATATATTTTTTTCATTAAATAAAAATGATATATTACAAGTATAATAATTTTTAATAAATAATAAATGAAAATCT
Organism: Viscum album; assembly: GCA_963277665.1. NCBI lineage: Eukaryota > Viridiplantae > Streptophyta > Magnoliopsida > Santalales > Viscaceae > Viscum > Viscum album. The sequence continues at coordinate 2,129,024,080 of OY728140.1, forward strand.
ATCTTTTATAAATTTATATTTTCACAATATTTAATGTGTTTATGTATACATAAAATTTATAAATTTAAATGTATTAATTTGAAAAAAATAGATCAATAATTAAATTTTCATTGAAATAAATTATTAAAAGATATTTTTTGTTTTCTAGAGATAAATAATTTGTGATTTAACAGTTAAAATTCTAATTTTGTTAATATTTTCACTTTTATATAATTATTTTGTTAAAAAAATCATTTTATTTTTTAAATCTTCATTTATTATATTATATTATATTTTATAATATATAATTTATAAGTAATTTTTAAACAATTTAATCCCATGATTAATATATTCAAAAAAATAATATGAATTTTAATGAAAAATATATTTTAGATATTTTGTATAATTATTTCTTACCTGAGGATATGAAGTTTTAGTAAAATTCATTTAATTTTAAACAAATAGTATTTGTCTCAAAATCATTTTCTTCAACTCATTCATAGAAATATTATTTATAATTTAGTTATAATAATGAATCTTTTTTCATAAAAAACCTGAAATTTTTTTCTACACATTAAAAGTGGTTCTGATATAAATAATTTTCATAATGGTTATGTCATTTTTATAATTATAATTATGAAATAGAATTTATCAAAAACAAACATTACAGTTATTGAAAACACATACTTAAAAAGTGTGTATTTCTTTCACATTCTCTTATTTTATTCAATTCCAATCTAATGGAATTTTAACAATTCTTGATAAAATATAATTATTGTCCTTATTATATTTAAATATCCTTACATTGATTATATAAAATATATCCATCAATTTATATTCACTAAGAAATAATAATATCATTAATCAAGTTAACATGCACCATGCTTCCTCCCTAACATGATGTATATTGTTTTCAATCACCAACCCTAAAATATTGTATCAAAGATTGAATTTATTAATAAATATTTTTTATATTTTACAAATAAAAAAGTTAATGTGTATTTTTTAAATAACATCATTATGACTACATAATTGAAAATTGGTTCCTTAATAAAGTGTGCATTTATACCAACTTACCAAAAAAAAATCATATCCATCCATAATGGATGATTTGTTAAACGAGTTTATAGATAATATATTGTATGAATTACATGGTAATGATTCTATAAATTCTATTTTCTCATTATATAATAATGACCTATTACCCATTCCATCATTATTACACACTCTTGTTTTGTTCATGTTTTCAACCTGTATGATTGAATTTTTAATTTTAATATCTACAATTAATAAGGAATGTTATAGGTGAGAAAAAAATATATAGTCATTTATTGAAGATTTTCATAATATTCTTTATTCATAATAATTTTATTTAATGATATTTTTAATATATCACCTTTTATTTGTTAATCTCTCAAAATTGTGATCTTATTATTTTTTTATCAAAAAAATTACAAAAAAATATAAGATATATAATTATAAACATATCAATTTGTTATGAATGTTTATTCACATACCTTTTATTAACATTGTATGATGAACATTGGGAGAATAATGAAGAGAAATACAAGCATTTCAAATATAGTTCAAAAAAATTAGGAATTCAGACATCTGATTTAGATTATAATCCCTTGTTAATAAAAAAATAGTGAATATTTGTGAATTAGTTATATAAAATTTTACATAATTTAATAATGTTTTGAAATTGGTTATTATGATATATCTTTTTATATAGAGGTTAAAAAAATTCTACTATGATGGATTAAAGTTAAGTTATTTTCATGACTCTAATTATTTTATTGGTTCAAAATCTCATATTATTCCCTAACACCATTAATATTATGATTATATAATACATATGAATTTTTTTTCCATATATCTACCTTATAACATATTTATATCATATCTCACATAGAATTTATATTCTTTGAGGAATATATTTTATCTAGAAAAGATATTTTTGAAGCAAAATTATAATATATTTTTATGGATGTTCGATTAATATCCATCAATTACATCATGGAAATTGTGATATTTCCATATAGAAAACCCAAATATTTTTATATACAATAACCTTGGTATTTCCCATTTTTTAAAAAAGAATTTTTTTATATACTTAATATATTTTATGGTTTCCAATGAATACATTTTTAAGGAAATTACATTTAATTGGCATATATATTATTCCATTATATATATATATGATATTTTTAAAATTGATGTTTTACTTTTATGGTCTCATTATTGGATACATTTCAAATAATTTTTTTAAAATAATTTAGTTTATTATTATATTTTAATGTCATTTGATGAACATGTAATTTAAAGTTAATATGATTAGTTTTTTAGGATAAAAAGTGTCTTTATATCTATTTCATATTCAATGGATTTTTTGTAATTAAACTAATTTTTCATAAATAACCTGATATAAAATACTTTTTTTTTGATCATTTTCATAGAATATAATGATCTTATTTTTATATTTTTCTGATATAATTTGGAAATGTTATAAAACCCATTTCCTCCCAGATTAGGTATTTATTATAAGTTAAATAATTTTATTTTATGAGGAACTAATATGTATGTTTGATGATAGGTGGGGTTTTATTCACCCTTGAATTATATTATATTTTTTGATTATATCATTAGATAATTATATATATAGGTATTTTATTAAAAAAATTAAATGATTGAAATTCATTGATCCATCGAATAAATTAAAGTGTCTATAAATTTGAATTATTATGAAATATTTTCTTTAGATTATGTGTCTTCCATATTTTACATTAAATGTGTATTATGTTTAAAATACTACAAATTTTTATTATATTCTTTTACCTTAGGATATTAGTAATTTTTTATTTTGAGTTCATTAAATATTTATAATCGATGATATTGATTACCATTATTGTGTCATATGTACAAATTTCCTGATTTGTAATGACCAATTATGTTTTTATGACTTATTATGTAATAATATATTTATCTAATATTACACCCTTACTAATGGTTTCCATTAATTTTGAAATTTAACCTTTATGACTAGTTAATATAATTTCATTACTAAATATTTAAGATTATCCCTACTTATACTTATATTACCAAGGTTGTGATGATGATTAAGTAAATTGTGATGCCTATAATAGATTCAATTGTAGAATATTTATTGAGAAATGTTCTCATATGATTTAAAATAATATAATTATATAACTAAATCTCGTTACACTATTCCTTTGAGTAATTATTTTCTCAAAATATTATTGAAGTATTTTATTTAAACATGAAATGATAATATCGTTTATGAATGATTACATTGAATAAATAGAGATTGTATATATGGATTGTTTAGTTATTATAAGGATTATATTGTAGAATATTTTTTATAAATCTATGAATGAATTTATGTTTTGGATGAAATCAATGGGGATTTGTAATTTATTATTTTTATGTTTTTACCTAAAATACATCAATGTACAAATAATTAAATGCGGATATAGATATATAATTAATTTTTAAAAAAAATCACCTTAAATGTGTTGGATTATCATTAAAAATATTCATCAGCAAAATTCATAATGCTGGGGACATAGAATAAACACATCATTATAAACTATTGTAAGAGGTTTTGTTGTTTATGAAATGATCATTATTTTCCAAAATGATTATAAGAGTGTAGAAATTTTTGAAATATTAATTTATCATAAATTTAATCATTATTATATTTTTTATTATACGTAACACTAATTGAAATTTTTTTCACATAAAGCCGTAATTGTTTCTTCTATAATACGGAACACCGAAATTAAACGAAACATGTCATACTATTAAAATATTATAAATTAAATTGATTATTATCAACTAGCTGATGGACTGGTGGGTTTTAATGAGATTAAATTAATAATGAAAATACAATGTTTAAAAAGTTAAATATAATGGTTCATTTGAATAAAAATTATTTATAAATGAAAATGATAAATATTTTAAAATATACAACATTAATTAATGGAAAACTATTTATATGCGAAAAATAATGTTTTATCTAAATTACACAAATAAATTAATTATTTTAAATTATTTTAAACAAATTTATCTATTATAATTTCAATCATATTTTTTTTACCTTTTCTCGTGATTGTTATCTAGGAATGTGATAGGAATTAATCTAATTTTATGTATAAAATAATATTTTTCTATAAAAATGTATGATCTAGTTTAAAAAAATTAATTTTTAAATTACTTTTGAAAACTATTATATAAATTATTATTCAAAATTAAATTCATTTTTTAAAATAGTATTTAAAATTATATAAGAATGAAATTTTGAAAACATTCTGAGATGGTAAATGATTCAACAAATATTGAAATATAATGTTATTATTATGAATTTTCATTTATTTTAATGCATTTAATAAAACAAATTTTTTGGATTGTCTTAAAATTTATATTTTTAGATATATAAATCTTTTAATCTATTTTTTCTCATCTTAATCGATTTCATATTCATTTATTATAGTAATTTTCTTAAAACATCATAATCCATTACCGTTGGTTATTTTCTCATCGTGTATCCACAATTAAAATCAAATTAAAATTTGACACATTCTATAATTGAATTTAGAAAAATAAAAAAAAATATTCAGAATTAGAATAATTTTATTTCTAATCAGTTCAATATATTGTTTGATTTTTATGAATATTAGAATTATTAATAATTAATTACCACTATTATGTTAAAAATAGTTTTACCTGGGCTCAAAATAAAATGAGAAGGGAAAAATAACCTATAATATTTTAGAAAACATATTAAATTACCATCTTTAGAACATATATGTTATATGGTTTTAAATTTTACAATTTGGATCCTTTCACATAATGTAAACATCAATAATCATTTTCTTTTTAAAAACTACAATTGTGCCACTTACCTACCATATAAAATGCTATAACATATCCTATCTGATTCATTAAAAACCCATTGGTTTAGCTTAGAACATGAAAAATTAGAATTTTAGTTCCCTAATATAATTCTAGATTCCAAAGTATAGTAATAAATCTATCCTATGATACAATTTTCTATAAACCAAATGTTGGTGTTAGAAGAATTTGTTACATTTGTAACCTAGAATTTTACATTATTATGGACTCCAACTCCTTCAATTTCTATGAATACTATATTTTATAATAAATTCATTATCATATATATATAGAGTTTTTTTATGAAATTGAAATAACCAATGTCCTTCTCTTCTTCCATGAAAGGTGATATGGTATCATAGTTCACGTGTATGGCAGATGATCGCCTCACGAAAAAATGATTTTAATTTTCCATCCCCACCTAACATAGAGGGATATAATGGTTTATTTAATAATTAAATATTATATTTATGATATTGTTATACCAATTTAATTATAACACCACATATACATTTATACATACATATCCATTTTTAATACTATTGTATCTCTTATGTGTTTGACATAATACCACATTTTGAAACAATCTGATTTGTTTTTCATGTATACTTTTCATCGATAGTATTAATTATATATTATATAAATATATATTTGAAATTTTTGACATTATAATTATTATTTTATTATTATATGTCATACTCATTATCACGTTCATTTTTTGGGGGGACACAATAACATAGTATGTGTATTTGGAATGACAGTCACCTCAAAAAACAATCTGATTATTTTTTCTATAAATATTTTCATTCTAGGTAATTATTGAATATTATATGAATACATCTGATATATATAAAATGAATTTTATTATGAACTTTTAATATACGCATTTACATTCATTTAAATCATACATTTATTAAATATAAAAAATGTTCTGGAAAATGTTTTGCATACTATCTTCATAAACAATTTATTTATTTTTCTATAACAACCTATTATTGATTATTATAAAGAAATAATAAATTTTATAATTATAAAATGATTAAAATTATATTTATGATGAATCCATGATTAATTAATGATCTATAAAAATACAGAATCAAAAAAATTATAGAAAATCAAATCAGTTATTACCTGAAACATTACATTATCATATAATTTTTAATAAATGGGTAATAAAAGGAAATATGAAAATAATTTGTTGTATGATATATAAATATATCTTTTTTAAAATATATATATGATCTAATTATTATTTTTATAAATTCAGTTCAAAAGTGTATTAAAGATGAAAATAATTATGGTATGTGATGTATAGAAACTCATTTATTTCTAGGAAACCTCATCCATATTTACTACTCACTTATTTGTGATTCATATGACAATACATTTACATTGTAAATTATATATATAATTATTCTACTAATTATTTAATTAAAATATTATTTAATTATTTAATGGTGCCAACAAATCTATAGATAAACATATATGAAAGGGATTTTCTCTCACGTTGTTTTCATTGAGACACATAACATATCACAATATACCCTATTAATGGCCTATATATATACATAACATTAATTTATATTAAAAATATTCAATAGTATTATATATTATTTACATTTCTATTTTATTTCCTCTCTATCATGTGGATTACAGATCAATAGTTACCCAAGCGGTAAGATATTTTTTGTATCAATTTTCCAATATTGAGATATACAATATTTTATGACCTAATATTATTTTATATAGTGTATATAAACAACCAATGACCTATAATATCATGAATTTTCTTATCATCATGATATTTTATATTTCAATAATTGTTATGTTTTCATTGGGGTAATTATTTATTTGATAAAAGTATGGTAGGGGTTTGACTTAACAATATCCTTGTATATCATGATTGTTGATGATTATGATTTAGATTATGAAATATTAAGACATGTTTCTTAGGAAACAAATGATATTTATTCCCTGATAGTAATGTATTAAAAATACTTTTATTCCCCACACTTTTCTCATTTTAGATATTCATGATTAAAAAAAATAAATCCCAATTATTTCAATCTTCAGTCGAATGTATTATATCTTCTATAAATATTTTTTAATAAAAAATATGTTTAAAAAGTAATATAATTATCCAGAGGTGAATTAATAAAATTTACCCATTATTTTATTTTTATAAAATTTATTTAAATGGAATATTTAAGATGTATTCAAAAATATTTCATGTATTTTTATACTAAAAACATGAAATTAACATTTGTTCTAACAAACATGATATGAAAAATATCTTCTATAGTTATATCAAATAAATTAGTTCAAAACTCCAATACATCAAGTAAAAATTATATTCAATGTTATATTTTTCCAAACTATTTTTCATCATTTATTATTTAAAATAATAATTAAAATTTTGTATAGATATTTTTTTCATGACAAGTATCAAACTACCAATATGGATTCCTTTTATGTTTCTGTGTTTATATTCAATGAAAATTATTCAAAAAATGTTTTCTACTTTTTACAAACCTTTTTTTAGTTGAATGTATAGTTTCTAAAATAAAAGTTCAAGGAGATTTTTAAAGATATTTTACCACTAATATTACATAATTGGATGTTACATATCCTTTAATGGGGACAAGATTGAATGATTAAATCCTTATTATTTATAAGTATAATTAATATTTTTGTTGATGGAATATATATGAGATGAGAAAATGTTTCATGAGTAGAGATATGGTGAAACAATGATTTCATTATGAAACTGGTTCCCATTTCATTGTTTCTAATAGGATGAATTTTTTATCTTCTTTTTTGAACAAATTTTCATGAATATTTGTATTTTGGTTAAATATATTTCCCTCTAATTCCATGGGTAATAATGGAGTACTCATGAGTAAATATGATATCTGTGAAAATAATTATCTGCTTATAAATTTACATTTTAATCTAATGAAATATTATACATTTTAAGAATTAACTTGATTACTTGTTCATATTTATATGAATGAATATAGATTTCATTTCCAAAAGTTTATTCATAGACTAATTTTCATGTCTATAACATAACATGAGGGATTTATTTCTTTTATCTAACATAATGAGTGACCCGGTTTCAATTTATACATTTTAAAAATGTTGTAAACATATGTGTATGAAACAAATTAATATATTATGTCAAATTTATACACAAATGTCTTATTTATTATTAATCTATTATGATTCATTCCTAATGTTCTTCCATGATTTATTAAATGACACACATATTTATTACATATGAGATTTAGGGTATGGTAATTAAAATATTAAGATAATTTTTTCATGCCCTTATTGTAATGTTATTCACATCTTATTACATATATCTCTCATATTTACAATTAATAAAAATTTAGGATCACCCTTTATTATGTTTATTTTTTCCAATATATAATTAATGGTATTATGTATTATAAGAATAATAAGGGTTTTAGTTAAGAATGACATAGTGGTTTGATGTCATAGCTCACATATAGAGTTGTTTTCATGATTCTAGGATTCTAAAGGAACATGACCTAAACTATTCATTCTTTGAATAATTATTTTATAATATTAATAATGAACTATTAAGATCAAATATAATTATATGATAAGATTGGGTCTTTTTACTTTTTATTAGACTAGGGGTTTTTTTAGAATTTTGATACTATGATGATAATTTATTAGTGATATAACAGGGAATATTTCAAATGATATGTCTTCTGATATTTCTAAAGATATATTTAAGGATGAGTCAATGTTTTGGATAATGTTATAGATTTTTTAATGGGTAAATGGATTTGTTTATGTGATATTAAATTTTATTTCACATACTACAAGTATATATGTCTCTTTTATAGAAGTTCCTTGGAAAATAATATAGAAAAAATTTCATTTAGAAGGATCAATATTAACTTGCTTAATGACAACAAGCCTTGATTCACACATCACTTGACACTCGCTGGTGATATGCTCTTGAAATACCCATAATCATTATAACCCATCAAAAAGGATTTGAATAAGGATAGTTATTTTAATTTGATAAGCATAAGGTGTCATTTATCGATGACAATTTTAATTATTTAGATGAAATTTAATTTATTTTTCATTGTTATGTGGTTTTTCTCTCTTATTTGTGTTACTCACACTATGGTTTTTTCTTTTAGTCAATTTCTAGATCCCAAATGAATAATGAAAACCTTGAATATTGGAGACTATCTAGTGACTATGAGTAACCAAATTGTAGGATTAATGTTGAAAAATATATTTTGATTATGCATATTCAGCTATACCTATTTATGATAAAAATGTGAAATTTTGTAAAATGAATAAATCATTAAATAAGAGGAATTTTAACTTATATAAACAATTATTTTGTAAAAAATAAAGAGGAAAAAATATTTATTATTATAAATTTCAATAATGTGGTAATTATCTATCTAATGTCCTGAAGGCATTCAAATTTTTTATAATTTTGATAAATCCACCTTTTAAGGAAAGATGTGGGAACATAAACAAACTTCATGAACATATGATAAATAAAACTTGTAGGACAAAAGAGTATAACTCGACTGAAAACATGGAGTATCATCCCCTCTTCAGCATAAGTTCATGATGAAGCTCTCCATCATCGCTAGGATGCTCATCTAGTAAGTGTCATTGGACAAAGAAAATGTCTAGTCTGATGGATGATGGCATACCCTCTTAAATAACCAAATCTGTAATTCTCTATAAATATGAACCAGTAGCTCAAGATCCTCCTTTGGGGCCTATTCATATTGGCCAATTCTGAATGTACTGATTCCCACCATCAGGATAAAACCATACAAACAAATAAAAATATAGAACATACATGACATCATCATCCAGAAGAAGCCAACAGAGGAAAACCCACCATAAAGAGCCAGCAATCTCATGCCCTCAAAACCCAAAATACAATGACTTCCACAACTCTGACCCACCTCACAGTGTGTGGCTATATCATGGAGTAAGAGAAGAGAAACATGTGGCCAAATCCCTCAACTTATATCAACTCCATATTCCCAAACACCAATGGTCACCACTATTATCAATCCAAACGAATTGAATCACATCAAATTAACATCATAATACTCAACGCAAAAAAAATACACCATCCTGAAAAAACAGAGACCCATGTAAATCCTTATAATCATTGTTGTCCAACTCAAACTGCATTAGAACATCGATGAACTCTTGTACTCTCCTCCCATAAGCTCAATAAAACTACCACATTCGACCAAAATGAGAAAGCCATTGCAGAATAGAGATGCCAGGGTAGTGATATGCGATCAGAATCACCAGAAAATGGCATGAAATAATTATACTAACTAGAAATGAAATTGGTATATATCATTTAGTAATTTTTCATTAGACACCCAAAACATTTAAAGGCAATTATACTATATCGGTTGTAATCGATCACCACAATAATTAATCACACATTATCTACATAAAATAAGATTTATAATTGTGTAATATTTCAGGAATATACATTAAAGATAAGGTATTTCTAAATGGAATACCGAAATCAATTTTATTTAATCAGGAGGTGAAATTGTTCCCAGTTTTCTAGATATATAATAAAAAATTTCTCAATATATTGATGTGTTTTTTCAATTCTTATCATAATGAAATAGATAATCCATATGACGTGGAAATTTAAACTGTATATTATATTATAGGATATTGTTTTATAGATTTCAATTTGGTTGAGATCATAAACAACCTATAATTGAGTATTCTAATAACAATGTCATTCACTCTAGCATTCAGATGGATCCTTGTGAATCCCATTAAGTAATGTTGTTTAGATATCCAATGTATATGAATTATGTTGGAGAAATGAATCTATTAAGAATAAATTTCTCTAGTTGAATATAAGGGAATTTTATAACCATTCTAAAAAACATATGTGAAGAAAAATTTTAGTGACAAGGTAATTAGATAATTTCAGGTCAGGTGAATAATTTAATTTTAATTAGAAGGTGTTTTTATGAATTTACTCATTGAGGTCTAATGAAACAATTAATCCTCGGGTGTATTATCCCTTTAAAATTATGGACAATATATGGATCATTTATTATCTGTGGGTGTTTCCAAAAAAACCTCTCTTAGTCCCCCTATGTCTTCCATGTATCTCTATAGATTCAAATATACTAAATATTTCACATGTACTGAAAATAGTGGTTATTCCATTGGATCATAATATTTTTAATTAGGATAAGACAACATATATTCTTGATCATATGGATAATGAGTTATATAAAAAGACTATTTTCTTAGAGAATCAATACTGGTGAAAAAACCATCTTGAGGATGTTTTATTTGAACCAAATTATGTAATAAGGAAATATTTTCACAAATTTTTTATTAGATACACTATTTTGATGGGAATAAATAATTTTAAGGTGGGATAGAATGTCACACCATGATATTTTATAAAATATATATCTTCTCAAATAAATTAAAACTTTTCATAAATTTATATTGTAAACAAAAATAATTTTAGGGTTCATTAAATGAAACATATATTGTATCATGTCTTACACACATCATCGATATTAAATTAAAATTTTCATACTATTATTAAATTATTTTAAAATTAATGATTTAAAATACATTTTGGAAGTTAAATTATCAATAAATTTAAATAAATTATGAAAATATTTTTCACGTGTTTATATTTTGAGTTCATTTTATACCAATAAAATTAATATGTAAATAAAAAACATTACGAAATAATGGAAACACTTATTTAGAAAACTATTTATATGCACACAAACATGTTTTATCTAAATAAATTACATAAATTACATAAATTACATTTGGTCAATTATATAAATGAATTATATATATATATTATATAATCAATAAAATGATATATCATTTTTCTTTAGTTTCTTAAGGAAATATAAAATATTAAGACAATTATTATTACTATTATTTTTTAAATTATATTTATATCACATATTGTGAAATTTTATTAAAAAATAGTTTTTGAAAATTATTATTTATTAAAATAAATTCTTTTTTAAAACATTCATTTAACAATTAAAATTGGGAGAATTGTTTATAATTTTATGAGAACATAAATATTTTATGAATACCGAGAAATATAAGTTTTTATAATGAATTTTAATTTAATTTAAATCATTTAAAAACATCCAAATTATTTTTCAATGTTTATTAAATAAATATTATATCACATATATATATATATATATTAGATTAATTTAGAAACTCATTTTCTAGGATCTATAATTGTCCAATTTGGATCCTTTTGGATTGAGATAAATGTAGTTACCCCATTTAATTTTTAAAAACTACATGTGTTCTACTCACATTACATATAATAGTCCACCCCATATCATATCATCATCAAAATAACTAATAGTCCACAATATAGATTCAGAATTTAAAAAATTCTAACAAAATTTCACACCATAGGCCATAGATGGGTCATAAATCACTTCTATATAGATTTTAGGTGCATAACAAATGATGTTTACTGATGTGAAAACATCCAAAATTGAGAGTTTTATTCTTTTCATCAAAAATATCATTCTATTATAAAACATACATGATTATAAAACACCTTCATTATATTAAATATATTCTAATTTTATTATTTTATTATTTTAACATAAATCATTTTCGTCCTCCATAAAATGAGTTTCCAAATCATCATTCCTGTGTACGTAGGACTACTACCCCAAGACCGATGTTATTTTTTCAATCACTAGATCTCTCATGTTTTTATAATGATGTATTTATTTATTATATATAATATATATAATATTATTTTTTAACTTTAATTAAAATAAAAAATCTATCATTTTTAATACAATCGCATTATGAATACAATAATGTTTATTTTTTATATGGTGTATTACAGGCTCGCAAATAGATGTTATGTGTTTTTAATATATGATTTACTTGGAATGTAATAATGAATAATTTTTTTAATATATACAATATTTTTAACATAATTATAATTATATAAATATAAAATCAAATATACCTTATATCTTTTCATTCATTGTGTGATATGATAAGGTTGTTCGGGTGTTCGATATACTACCTCCTCACAAAAAGATGTAATTTCTTAACAAACACATATTATGGATTCTTATTATAAAAATTTCAATGAATAAAACAGATGTATAATAAATAAAAATTATTATTAAATGGTAATATATTATGTATTTCTCATTCATGTAAACTATTTTGTAAATGGAAACTTCATTTATTCATACATACGAACTACTATCTTCGTGATTAGTTTATTTCATTATAAATCACAATTTATTTGTGGATAACTATAAATAAATATATAAAAAATAGATATGATATTTATATTTTTTATTTTTGTGTAGTGATTTTTTATCTATGATAAATTTAATCGGATGAAAAATAAAATATGAAAACAAACATGATAAAACATGAAATTTATTACCCAAATTCTGAAATTAACATGGAATTGTAAATAAATAGGTAATAAAAGGTCAAATAAAATCATATAAGGAATAATATATTAAATTATTTTTCATTTATATATGTATATATAATAATATTTTTTATATCGGTGGTTCAGATGTATAAAATTGAATTCATGACTTAAGGTAAGGGATTTCTCAATACAATATTATGTCTTTGAAACTTATTCTATATTTGAGAATCATTTATAGTTTGTAATTTTATTTCAACAGCTTTTCATTTAATATCAGGAATATAATTATTTCCATGATATATATTTTTATTTATCTATTTTATTATTTAATTGGTCTTATGATGCATTAGATAAAAAATTTGGAAATTTATTTCCCTTTCATATTTATGTTATGTTAGACACATTACATTTCACCATGTGTTTCATTTATGTGGTGTATAAATTCCTTAAAAAATTATTTTATGATGATTCTAATATAGAAACATTAGTTTTTCCTTATATCATTTTAAATATGTAATAGAGTATTTTTTGATGCAAGAAATAAGACGGTGTGAGATTCTAAGACCTAGTGTTTCATAATTTTTTTTATGAAATTAATAAATATATTTTATATCATAAAAGCATAGTTTTTCTGTAATACCAACCAATATTTTGTACTATGTCTCAAATTGAAAGTTTATTTTAATATTTTATTAATTATTGTGGGTTTTAACCATACCATGGCCTAAAATTAGTCTGTGTTGGATGTTCATATTAGGAAATCATCACCTAGTATGTGAAGTGGTTTAATTGACTAATATACTTAATTAATTCATTTATTTTATAATAATAAAATTTCCATTATAAATATATTATAATTGATAATTTATTGGGATATCCTCATATAATATTTACAAATTAGTGGATAATCCCACAACCTATCATTGGATAATTCAGATCGGATAAGTACATGCTTTTTTATCCTTGTGAATCAAGGAAATTTAAAAAAATTGATCTTCCCCTTCATTGGTAGCACCATTTTTTACAAAGAATTTATCTTAATAGAGATATTTCATTAATTTTCTTATTTTATTACTCTTGATTAAACTATTTGTGGAATTTTATATCCATTAATTTTCTAGGTACGTCTCTCTATGACCATTGAATCTAGGTATAAATGGGTTTAGTGTTTCATGGGTTCTTGTAGAGTGAAGAAACATTAAGAGAGATTTGGTTAGTATAAAATGAAAATGGGCTACAAAATCAAATTTAGAAAATTTACATTTAATTTAAGGGGATTATAGGCTATTTAATTGTTTCTAGGTTTTAATAAAATATGTCCTTGGTTGCAGATGTTTCAGCAAAAAACATTAAAAATAATTACACTTCATGTAGCAGAATTACATTTCTTGTAAATGCCCGAACATTAGTTTTAAAGTGGTTGTGTGGCTAAATTATCTATGTTTTGGGATATATCTTCCATCCTTTGACCCTTAACTATATTTTTCATTTCTAGTACCTTTCAAAGGGATTACAATGTCATGAAACCTTTATTCTTCATAATTGTAGGCCCAGATTTATGAACTCCATCCCTCCGAATAAGTTGATCTTATCCTGATGCTTTCTTGTTTATCCTTCTTTATTTACTCATTCTTTTGGTGATTATTTTTCTCCTTTTTTCTATATCTAGAAAAATGTTTGTTGAATCTAGTGCTAGTATTGTATAACATGATCAATATTAAAGATATCTTTATTTTATAAATTTTGATTTTTTATAGATCGTTAACCCTTTAAATGATGTTGTACTATTTGATTTTGATGCTTTAAATTAAAAATTAATTTATCAACAAATTGATGTAGATTGTATAAAAATATCAATTCCCATATTTATTAATTTGATTATGTATGTTAAATTTTTATAATTTCTAGATTTTTTAGAAATTAAAATCACTAATTAAATTTATTATACACTAAATTAATTAATTATGATTTTAGTGAAAGTTTTATCATTTGTATAGTTGAATTACATAACTATATAGATAATTAATTATTATATTTATGGAATTGGGGAATTAATAAAATTAATTGATTAATTAATTATCTAGACATTAGCTGTGTATTTAAGAATATTATTGAATATTTTGAATTATTGAGTTGAGTTAATTAATTGATAAAGCAATTTTCAAAGTATAGAATTTTTAAATTCGGGGTATTTATTTATTGAATTAATTATTTAAATTATTTAATATTAATTGAGAATAATTAATTGGTGAAATAATTATATAATGTTTTGAATGTTAATGGAGAATTAGTTATGAATTATTTTTCAAATTATTTGAATTTAAATTGAGAATGATTAGTTTGTGAATTAATTATTAGTCTTTGAGAGGGTGATTTGATAATTAATTTTTGAAATGATTAACAAAAAAAGATGTGATTATTTAATTTTCATATTAATTAATCTTCTTTAATAGTTAATTTAAATATTAATTAATGTTTGAGAAATTAGGTTCTATACATGATGATCTATGCCAATGATGATATAGAAGCATTGTATTTAAATAGTCTCTAGAAATGAAAATTTATTCTAATTATGGATCTATTGGTATGTCTAATAAATTAGGTGATATACATGATGATACACATAAATGATATGAATGCACAAGTAGTAATTCTGGTGTTATACTTGATGATCTAAACTGATGTTATATATCCATGTTTTAGAATTGGGATGATCAAGATTACATTCTAGAACCAAAATAGATGTATATATATATATTCAGGTTTTGTATGTGGGGTTTTAAAAATGGAGTTTATCATCCAAAAACCTATAAATGGATTATAGGGCTAAGTGTCTGAAATAATGAAATGTTAATTAAATATGTAATATGGATTAGACACCATAAATGGTCGAAAAAGTTATTTTTTTCATATGTCCATTGGAACCGAGGGGTTTAAGTATCTAAAAATGATTAATTTGTAATGTGATAATTTTTTATTTATAAAATTTTATTATTTATTTATAATAATCTATATTACATTACTTTGTTAAACTGTTTAGACACCATTGGTGGTGGCCAACCAACTTGTACTCACACACTACTTGGGCTGCCTGATCGGTACCTGAATAGAATTTATTGGAGTAAAAATTGTTAAGGGAAAGGGCCCCATTTAAGATGAATGAGTCGGGATAGATACTTGTTGAGGGATCCAAATGTTTTTGGGGACCCATTTGGATTATTCAATGTCTTTATTTTGGTTTTTATTTTAGTTTCTTGACACATAATTTAGCATGTTATGCTTTTGGTTTTAGTTTGAAATTTTTTTCTCATCATAGTATAATCTTGAGTTATTTCAATTGTATTTGATTTATATTACTTATTCTATTGTTTATTTTTTTTCTATTGGTGTATTACTCTAATAAAATAGGGTATAGTCCCTAGATTTTTAACTTATAAAACCCTCACCACAAGTCTATTGTCTCTAGTGTATGGGAAGGAACACTTGGGGTCATGTGATCGATCGTCTCAGTGAAACTGTATTTCGAAACTGGTTTAGGACATTACAAAAAGGAATTATAGTGTCCAATTTTATGGTCTTCTAATTGTATCATAATATTTGTAGAATGTTATAAATGATAAATGGAAGTTTCATGGGCTTCATAATGATATTGTTCATAAGAATTGGAAACACATGTATTGTAACGAACCCGGTGGGCCTAACTCCCAATGAACTCAACCACGCCTGAGACTAACCCTTTGGAAATTAGCAGAACCCCGCCCAAAGGAAGATAACTGGACCCCACCTCAGACTAGACCATATAACATGGGGTAGGAACATTCCCCTACCTGGAGAGGATTTAATACGCCTCCCCTGCAACTCCAACCCAAGAACACATTTTTAAAGTCAAATCTGGAAGCTTTATGAGTACCAACTGGGCCGTAGCGTAGTTGGTACTCATAATGCTTCCCGGCTGGCCTTTAAACATGTGGTCACCGGTTCGAGTTGCGGGGGGGTGTATTAAATCCTCTCCACGCATGGGATAGTTCCTTCCATGTGTTATCTGGGCCATTATGAGGTGGGGCCCTCTTATCTACATGTGGGTGGGGGTCTACTATACGCCATAGGGATGGGCTTGGGTGTTGATAAGTTTGTTGGGCTTTAGGCCCACCGGGTTTGTTACATGTATAGAAAAAACACCATGAACATCTCGTGGATTATTGTTATTATTGTTTTATGTTATGGTTGAATATTATTTCACCTTCGGTGGTGTAGTTTTTGTTTGTTGTGATAATGTTTTTGAGATTATTTTTCAATGAATTGACCCATACACTAGAATTTCATGAATGTTCAGTATGTATGCATCAATGTAGGAACTCGTAATTATTTTTTCACATGAATTATTTTCAGATCTAAGGGGAAATTACATTTTCAATTTTTCTTAAAAAGAAAATATTTCTTACCTTTTGACATTAAATTGAAAAATTGTCCTAATATGAAATTGAGATTGGTAAAATGATGAAAAATTATAATAAATGGGTGTATAAAAAGGAATCTTGTATTATTAGATTGTCTTTACCTTTGGTAAATAGGACCTAGGTGTATGATGGTTAATGTTAGTAGTAACTCCCTAGGTTTGAATATGTGGTGAGGCATGAGGAAAACTCACATTGTGACTTATTATTATTTTCATCTTATGTTAATTTGAAAAAGATTTTATAAATGTCATATTATGTGTTTTTGGAATTGTATAGTTATGAATCCACAATGTTTTTTGTTGAGAGAATGATCAGAGAACGAGGCTATGAACGATAATTTATTGTTAAAACCTAAAGAACTGATAGTGCTGGGTGAGGACGTATTGGAGCAGTTCCGAGATAAAATTTAATTCTTCGTTCTGTAAAAGGAAAGAGACCATGGCATGTTGTAAAGGGTATGGTTGATCTGACTAGGGAGTTTAAGTTGTAGCACCCTTTGAATTTTAAAATTGATGTGGGACAGGAGGAATCTCATTTATGGTTTGAGTCCATTGAAAGAATAATTGATCATCTAGAGACACCTTTTTAGGGGAGGGCCAAGTTGGTGGATTATATTCTATGAGTCTTAGTGAATCACTTGTGCGATTCATAGGAATGGACTGGATAAAAAGAACATATTTTATGGATGGAACATCGTAGAGTTATTCTTGGATCACTTTTTCAGAGATTATTAACAAAGGGAAAGAATCCATGTTAATGATAAATATTTGGGGGAAAATTTTGTGGATGGACTATGTTTGAAACATTATGGATTTTTATTGCTTTAATCTGGAGTTGGTGGTTGATGATACCACTTCAACCAAATAATTTGTTGTATGATTTAGTTGTGAAATTATGTCCCATGTGATTATATTCAAGAAGAATAAGATTTAGAAATGGTGAATCAGGACATCATTTCCAAGGTAAACAAGAATGATGAAACAATTGGTGAAAAAAAATTGTTTCAATAGAATTTTAAAAACGAACAGATTACCTGAGATAAAATTATAATAATTAAAACATAATCCACATGATTGGGAATAAATTTCTATATTCATGAGGATTAGTTTCCCAGGATATTATCAAAGTGCATTTATAGAAATATGATAAGATGAGACAATTTCATAAACATTGTCCATGTCCACTAATTGATTTTTGTTCCTCTATAAGTATGGGACATCTAAAGAGGATATTTAGGATCCTGATATAGATGATTAGTAAGGAAGCATCTAGATAGAGTCAAAGTGTGGTAAATGAATCTTCCAAACCATATCAGACTGGAATCTAGTGTTCTTCTGGTTGAGGTAGCAGAGGTAGTGGATGTGGATATTTAGATAAATAGTACCCATATCAGTAATGGGATCAAATATTGGGGAGTCATATAGAATCATAAGGAATATAGGGAGTATAGATTCATGGGATGGGTCCTACACTTTTGATAGTGAGGTTGGACCATCAACCGTGTGTGGTATTATTCTTATAGAACCTACTTTAGAAAATTCCTTGTTTAATACTAGTACTTCTCATTCCTTTATATCTACAAAACATGTTATGGGTTTAAGCCGATTTGTGGTGTTTTTGAGCAGTGTAATGACACTATATAGTCATTTATGAGTCATTTCTATATACATGTATTTGTGGAAAGGATGTTCTATTGAGATCAGGGAGTATTGTTTTCTCTGGGATCTCTATAGTTTTAATATATTAGGCTTTGAAAAAAATTACGGGTATGTACGAGCTATATGCATACCTATATCACATTCTTTCTAGTGGGGTGTGAGTTTTATATCTCATAAGGGGGACCAGTACATTCACCCCAGAGACTTGGATATCTAGTCACGCTGGGCATAGCGAATTACATAAATAATGCAAGAGCTCACTAACCCTATTTCTTGTTCTTGTTCGATGAAGGGGTTGTAAGGCATGATATATTTATACCTATTTTGGAATAGGTTCATGATTTGTTTCAAACCCCCCCCCTATGTCTACTAACAAGGAGATATTTGGAATTTATCATTGATCTCACGACTATGGCTAAGCTAGTATCTATTCTAATGTACATAATGTCACCAAAAGTAATTCAAGGGATCAAAACTCAACTAGAGGAGTTTTAGGATAATGGATATATATGTCAAATTACATCACCTTTGTGTACACACATGTTGTTTGTAATGAAGTATGATTAGGGAATTCACATGTGCATCGATTACTGGATGTTAAAAAAGACAAATGTGAAAAATCAATATCCTCTTCCATGTATCAATGAAAATTTTAACCAGTTCAGAGGATATTTTTTTGTCTCAATGATTGACATGTTGTGAGGGTATCATAAATTGAGTGTTCAGATCTCTGGTAGAGGAATAAATACATACAAAGGTATGGCCTATATGAGTTTGTTTTAATTCCATTTGTGTTGTAAAACATGAAAGTAGTGTTTATGTCATGAATAGAAAAGATCATTAATCTGTATCTGGATCAATTTGTTTTAGTATTCTTTGATGACATAATTGTGTACTCCAAGACTCATTATGATCATCCCAAAATCTGGACATCATCCTGAGTACACCAAAAGAGCATCGACTATATGGAAATATTTCTATGTTTCAGTTTTGGATTGACGAGGTACACATATTGGGAAACATAATTTCATATGAAGGTGTGTCATTAGACCTGTATAATGTACAAGAAGTGGTATCTTGGTAGAATCCTAAGGAAATTTTTCAGATCATTATATTTTTGGGGTTGGTGGGATATTATCCAAGATTCATCAAGGCCTTTTCCCATTTGGAAATTCTTCTCTTGGGCATGAACAAAATGGTAATATTGTTTTAATAGTAGAATTCATGTGATAATTTATTCCATGTGTTGAAGAATCTATTGAAAACGATATCGATATTGATCCTACCAAATCAAGGTGAGCTGTATGCAGTGTATTTAATGATTCAAGGATCTAACAAGGAGTAGTGTTGATACATGGATATAATGTTTGGGAATATGGGACTCAGCACATGATGAAACTTTAATGGAACTACCCTACACATGGATTTGTGTTGGAATAATTATATTATGATCTACAGTTTTGGTAGAACTATATACTTGGATTTATTTTAACAGTTTTTAGAGATCAAAATATATCAAAGTACATCTTTTTTAGATATATTTGAATCTACGATAGTGAATATGGGTGGAGTATATATAATCATTTGATTTTGAGGAAACATATACTCAAGGAAAATTAAATAGTGTGGTTTATGATTTGATTGGTAAGTCTCATAAATAGCTATTTCAAGAGTCTAGTGACGAGTGAAAAAATACGACCTTGTTGGTTGACATGTTAGTGTTGATTTAAGAGAGTCGAGATTGAATGAAACATATAGCAGTTATAGTGGAGACTAAAATTTTGATACGGATCCCGGAGATTTAGTTAGAGGATATAGAGCTTTTGACCTTTATGAAAGGCCATTAAGGTAGGGTTTCACCTTCCAATTGGATCATAAATGAGGATGATATCATCGATGCCTTGAATCGGGTTGTTATACCTAATGGAATTTGAGATGTGATAATGTAATAATTTCATGCCTCCAAATGGGATGAATATATAGGGTTGGACAAAATTTTCTGTGACCTAAGAAGAATGTTTTGTTTTCCAAACATTATGAATGAGATACTATGGTTCATCAAACAATGCATCACTTATCAGTATTTCAAGGTAGATAATCAATGACTTATATGTTTACTACAGCAGTTACCCATTCTATAGTTGATGTTTGATCACATGACCATAGAAAATGTCAAGGTTCTTCTAATGGAGGTTAGGAAGACTGATTTTTTATGGGTTAATGTGGATATACTAATGAAATTTGTGTATTTCATACCTAAACGAGATAATTTATCTATAGAGTAGTTGGGAGAAATGTATATTTGGGATATAGTCTATCTACATGGGGTTCCATAGACTATAGTTCCATATCATAACTCAAACATCACATAAATATTCTTACAACACTTTTTGAAGGTTCTCAATTCACATGTTTTTTTGAGTATAGCTTTCTACCCAATGATAGATGGGAAGTAAGAGCGTACTATATAGGTTCTTGATGATTTGTTACGAGTGTGTGTTCTTATCTTTTGTTGGTCTTCGGAGAAGCACATGGATTGAGTGGATTTTTTTCTATGACAATAGTTATAAAGAAAATATATAGATCGAACCATATTATGATCTTTATCATGGTCCATGTGGATCACTACTTTGCTGGATGGAGGTTGTTGAGTCAGTTTTGTTGGTACAAATTCTTGTATAGGAGAAATCAGAGCTGGTACCACAAATATGGAAACATATGGCCATTGATTAGATTATGTAGAAGTCATATGTTGATAGACTGAGATGACCCATAGAGTTTAGATAATGTGATCATTTATTCCTTTGAGTATCACCAAGGATGGTTTGCAAATGGTCGCATAGGTATGGAATGTTTTTTCATAGGTTTTGTGGAAAGTTAGAGGTTGTCAAGTGAATCAGGTTTGTGGTGTTACAAAATTATCATCGAAATAAATACACTACTACCCATGTTGTTTTCATTGAATAAAAACTCGAATGGTATCACCGCAAGCCTTCTAATGTTGTTGGTATGGATGATTTTGATCTTGATATCGATGTTCCCTTTCAGGATCTTCTGATACATGTGTTGGATTGCATTGAGAATATGTTTCGGGAAATGACTGTGATGGTAGTTCATGTATTGTTGCAACTTATACTAGTTCAGGTGGAAACACGGGAAATGGCAGTCTATATTAGGCCTCAGTGGCCAAATCCTGTATGATCAGAATCATAGAGATGCTTTGGAGTGTAGCTCGATGATGACCTATTATAAGGTGTGAATATTGGATAATTTATACTTTTCTGTGTACATCGCACATTGAGTATTAAATATGAGAATAAATGGATTGATTGTTTCATGGGGTCATCAATAGAGAAGAAACATTAAGAGCGGTTTGGTTTTTTAAAGTAAAATGGTCATAAAATTAAATTTTAGATTAGTTAAATGTCATGTAATGGGATTAAACATTATGTATTGGTTCATGGGTTTTAACAAAATATATCTCTAGTCATTTATTTTTCACAAAAACCATTAGAATTTATTAAATGATGTGTAACTATACAACAAGTCATGTAAATTCATGACCAGAAAATTTAAGGTGGTTGTGAAAATGAATTCTATATTGTTTTCATCTAAAACTGACCTCCTTAAAACATTGGGTCTCTTTCAATTTTTAGAGATTTTATCAGGGATTTCAAGGCCTTCCAACCTCCGGTCATCGTGATTTGAAACCCAGATCAATGTTCTTCGTCCCTGCTAGTAGGTGCATAGTATCTAGATACTTTCCCATTAATCCTAATTTCTTCTCTTGTTCCTTTCCTAAGATGTTATCTCCTTCTATTATATATGTAGATATAAATTTTCCTAATATAGTTATATGATATTATCTATTTATCTTTATTAGAGATATATTGATTTTGTTAATAATTATTTATGTAATAGATCTAGAACCTGTTTTAGGTTAGTTCGTTGTTCAATTTTGGGTATTTCAATTTGGATGTCATTTGTCCACAAATTGAGGCATGTGATCTAAAGAACTCAATTTCCATAGTCATGATATTGATAATGTATATACCCAATTCATAATTTCTATATTTTTTATAAATTTAAATCCCCAATTGAATTAAATAATGTTTTCAATTAATTAGTTCAGATGGTTGTGAAACTGTGAGATTTTTGATTTATAAATGAGATAACTAATTAGAGAATTAATTATGAGATTTTATGAACTGAAGAATTATGATAATTAATTGTTGAATTAATTATCAAGGCATTAAATCAGGATTTTAAAATTCTATTAAATCTGGGGAATTTTGTATTTGAGATGAATAATTTTTAAATTAATTATCAAAGTATTGAATTGTGAATAATGGTATAATTTATTGTATAAATAATTATCAAATTGGATGAATTGTAATTGTGAATAAGTAATTGGTGAATTATTTATTAAATATTTATTATGTGAATGGATAATTTATTGTATAATTTATTGAATTGAAATTGTGAAAAATTAATTAGTTATTTAATTTTTAATTTTTGAGAATGTGATTGGAAAATTAATTGTTGAATTTATTAATTAAAATAAGATGTGATTAATTAATTGTATAATTAATTAATGGGTATGGATTAAATAATTTATGAATTATTTAATGATTGATGAATGGTGATCAAGACATGATGATCATATTTGAAAAATGTGGGCAAGGAAATATAATCTATTCTCATGATAGATCTATCAGTACGGTAAAAAAATGGAATTCTATACATAATGATACACCCCAATTATATGTATTTACATGTTCTAATTGGTTTTATATACATGATTATCTACACCAATGTAATATATTCATGTTAGAGAATTATGATTCTAGACATGATGTTCTACGAACATAAAATATGTATAGATATATTCATGTTGGTAAGTGTGGTATTGGACATGGAGTTCTATACAAAAATCCATGGAAATTGAATATGGGGTAAGTGGGAATTTAATGAAATGATAATTGATTATTTTATTTGTATTAGAAATCGGTAAGGACCGAAGGAGGTATTGGGTTTTGGGTGTCCACGAGAACCCATAGGATTATGTAGCTAATGTAAGATTAATTGATAATGTGATAAGTGATTATTTGTGCATTGTAATTATTTAATTAAACAAATATATACATAATTATTTGACTAGATTGGTTTTAGACACCAATGGTGGTTTCTTGTTAGTTTGTACTCACACCTTACTTGGGATTCCTGATTGGTTCCTGAATAGAATTTATTTTTGTTAGAGATGTTAAGGGAAAGGGCTCCATGATAGATGTTTGAGATGGGGTGTAACACAGTTAAGGGAACCAGTAGTGTTTCAGGACCCTCTATAAGTATTCAATGTCTTACTTTTGGATTTAATTTTAATTAATTGACATGAAAATTATTATAAACCGCACTCTATTTCAGTTGGATATTGTATTTTCTACTCGGGATCACGATGAGATATTGGTATTGTAGTTTATTCAAATTACATTCTCTATTTTTTATTATTTTACACAAGTGTATTACCTTGATAAAATATTGTATAGTCTCCCCATGATCAACATATCAAACCCTTGTTCCATGTCAGAAGCTTCTAGATTATAGGTATGCATTGTTGGGTTCATGTGAATGATAGGATCACGACATCATTATATGGAACCCGTACAGGGATGATACAAGGAGTGATTATCAATTTTATTATTTATATATGATTAATTGTTACATTTGTTTTATCCCCATGACAAATAATTTAGTTATTTAATTAAACTCTCTATTTTTATTTTATTTTTCACCCATATTTTTCATTTTCTACATTTTTAACATTTTAACATTTGGAAAATTATTCTTTCACCCTTTTTCATGTGCATTTCGACCAATATCTCTTTGTGTTCTTCCCATTTGGACAATGAGGTCAGTGTTCAACATTACAAGGGAGGTTCGACTATGATCAAACCCCCTTAGTAGTAATGGATTAATTTGAGATTAATAAATTGAAAAATAATTTATGGAATATGATAGTTTATAAGATATTGTTATTCAACTATGGATCGTGAATTTATTGAGATAATGAGAGATAGTCAGGGACATGATGGTGCATGTAGGGTTTGAAAGAACCAACAATAACAACATTCTTGTTAATGTATTCCTAAAAACACAAGAAAATTTGATTTTACCTTATATTATGAGAAAACATCATGTAGTAGTGGATACATAATGGGGCAATAGGGAGCCTTATAGTGGTCTTATAATTTTGTGAAAAACTCAACTACACGACATGTAGTTGGATGAAAATACGTTGTGAAGTGACCCAGGAGTGTAAGTTTGGGTTATTTGTTGTGTTAGATATCTCAATCCATGAGAGACACCCATAATCTATATGTCTCTGTGATAGATATCTGGCATGATCATTGGGATAACATTGACAAGTGAATTGATAAGATCATGTCCAGTGTACATGGACATGACCCAAGGGAGATGAGAATGGTCAGGAGGACTTGAATCAGCCCTGAGCTATAGAGATATGATGTGTAATCCACATAAATTATATATATGGATACATGTCCAGAGATCTATATTCTATATAGGATGTTTCCTCACAAATGAGTATGGCCACATGTAATGTGGTCCCCTGTACACATCATGTTCTTCCTTCCGAGGAAATTATTTCATGTAGTGTCTCCTTTATTTGGACATGGTTTTTTCGGACCATGAGTAGCCTATACTGATATTTTGTACACATAGAACATGATGGTGTAATTCATAGTGTATTTTGATATACAATTCAATATGTTCCACTAATTAAAAAAATTACGAGACACTCAATTGTTGAAGTGATTATACATAATCAACTAAGTGGTACCACATGTTGTACTAGAGAGGAGTTCCTCTACCAACATAGTGGTACCTCCTGTATAGACTAGGAATTAAGTCCAATATATGATGAGTAGTACCCCCTAATGACCAAGGAACTCTTACTCTTCCTAATTATTGTTACCCACCAATAGACCAGTGTTTGAGTACCTTACCTATTGAGTGGTAACCACCTATCGTAGTAGGCCACAGGTCATCCATACATTGACTGATACCCCACTAATGGACCAAGGAATGATACATCTACCTATTCAGTTGTACCCCCTATGGAACCTATGTGATGGGTCTTCTAACACTATGTAAAACCTTCAAACGGACAAAGGTTCACATCCTCTACTTGGAAAAGGTTCCCCTTGATTGTGCAATGTAGTAGAGAGGTGTGGGCCCTCTATAAAAGTCATATGTGGAAAAAATAGAAGTTATTTGTCATCAATGATGGACCATTTTGAATTTATGGATGAAAAATTGTGTTGTGATATTAATTTATATGGATATCCTATATCTTATTTTTCTAGGTTTTTAAGAGCATATATATCTTTCTATTTTGTTGGATTTAATTTTTCACATGATATCGATTGAGCTATTTTTTTCTATCATGACCCCAATTTTCCCTAATGATTTTATTATTTCATACTGGTAGTATATATATATATATCACATCCAAGTATTTTCTTACATGTTTCCTATTATATAAAGAAAAAATAGGCTGATGATGATTACCAATGAGTATAGGGAATACCTTGGTTCATTTGACCACATACGATGGTTTAGGAATAAAGATATGGGGATTTCATCTTTATAAAATTTACATTTAAAATTACTTTTAATTTGGGAATATTTATAGTTTGGAATGTATTTCTCTCCATTACATTTTATATTATGCAGTCGTATGCTTCAAATATCTTCATTTTTTCAGAGGTATTTTCATTACATAATGGGTTACATTAATTTTATTTCCCTAAATACTTATGAATGGGAATGGTTGGGTGTGTTCAAAAAGGTAAATTTAGTGAAGAACGCACATATTTTTTATTCCTTTTGTTGCTTCTCATTGGACCTTGGAATATGGACTTATACTTTATGTATTTGCGACATTGGTCTCCTCTACTCATGTGGGATCCGGTGGGTTGGTTAACGAAGGATCTGTATCAGAGGATATTCATTCAGTGGGACGAGGTTAATATTTTTCAAATTATCAGGATTTTTTTGGGGCACAATGAAATAATGATGATGTCACTTAGGAGTGGAATTTAAGATAGTGAACTTAGTGTTGGTGTGATGGCTGATTATCTATACCATATGACTCTGACTACCTGCTAATCAACTTGACATGTTTATACATTGGTTTTAGGGAACATAGGTAAATTATTCATAGAGGATTGATTATATGGTTGTCCTTCTCGATTCATCTCTACAATCACACACACACATATGTGTGTGTGTGTGTGTGTGTGTTTGGGGGTGTGTGTGTCATGACCCATCCTCTGGGGCCCATTCCTTGACCACCCCATACCCTCATTGCATTGGCCTAGGGTTGGTGACTAGCACCAGAAAGGATAACCCTAAAAAAGGGAAGGAATTTCCTTTAAACCTGTACACACACAGATAAGGAACATTTCCCACAAACAAGACAAAATGGAAAATGGAAAAGAAAAACCACCATTGAAACCCACCACTAAGAGTAAAAGTTATTTCATAAGGTAATGGGGCTAGTATACAATCCCAGACAGAAATAGTAGTACATAAAAAAAATAAAAAACAAGTTGCAGAGATCATCTGCGAAGAATCCAACAAGATGGGTATGTACATCCTGTCACAACGGCTCACCACGTTAATCATTCACCTATGTGTACTTTATAGGACTGTCTCTCCAATGTCCCAGTCAAGATGTCTGATGTATGCACAAGACAGAACAAGGTGTGGGGGAGGCCCATGCTGGGGTGAGTATAATAATACTCAGTAGGGACCCCCAGATACCCGATGGTCTCTAAAAATTCCACGAGGATAAACCAAAAACCATGATCTCAATCACATGATAGAAGGTTAAAGACTTATCTAAAACCATGTATATAATATAAAAAACAAGGATAAATATGATTATTCATAAATCTAGATCATATTATTCTGTCAAGAGGCTTATGCTGCAGGACCCCACATGGTCTCTAGGTGCTGACCCGTAGAGGATCACTAAGTGCTGACCCGTAGATCATCGCCAGGTGCTAACCCATAGAGTGCCGTTAGGTACTAACCCACTAAGGGGATTTCTAGGCGATGAACCTCTCAAAGTATATCTAGGTCCAGACCCACTCATATGATCTCTAGGATCTGACCCACAGTGGATTATTATTCTTACTTCACATCACAGCTAGCCAATGTATAACTCCAATAAGCACGCTTGACTTCTAGAGGATCCTCTCCACAATCCATCTACCATATTTCAACTACCATGATGTCCAACTAAGAGAAAACATGAATATCATTCATTTTATAAGGGTTTCAACGCAACATATGGTGCGTCAATTAGATGCCCGGTATGTTAGTTATAGCCATTTTAGAATTACATTCATGACAGGATTCAGGTTCCATCCATCCCAGCCATACTCCATATTTATCGAAATCCCATGTGGAGTATATCAAAAGTATCACCTATCCCTAAGGATTCTAGTAATGTAGGCAATTCATCAAATGGACATTTGGTTTTGGAGTTATGGACCATTAAATGAAACATGTGTAGAAAAGGGTCTGAGTCTGGCCCGACCCATGTAGACCGACCTGACCCGATCCGAGGCACTAGGTCGCAGGCTCTGCCTACTAGGCCGTGAAACTAGCCCAGACCACCCGGCGGGGCTTGGCCCGCCATGCCATAGAACCTACTCGACGAGCTTCCTGGGATTGGCCAACCAGCTAGGCGTGAGGCACTTCCCTAAATAGACAATGTTCCATTTGGTTCTTCATCAGTGGCGCTTGTGTAAGACCCTAGCCTTAAACATTACATAATCATGAATTAAGTTAATAATTCACATAAGGGATTATTTTAGTTTTGGAGTTTTAGAGAATTGCACCATAAATATTTAATTACATCTAAAAAATTACAATATAGACACTCCTACACTGTATCCAATTTTTTATAAAATAAAAAATCATAAAAAATAAACATGTCTAGTTCCATGTTTTAGAAGAAATGAATTCTCCATCATCCCATCTTGAACCATATTCATCTTAGTTTCATGTTGAAAACATTTCAAAAACATGGAATGTGCATAAAAATATCTGTATGGGATATAAAATAATTAAGAAAAAACTTTAGTCCATGAATACATAAAAATAAATGAAATAAAACATTTCAATCTTAAAACATAATCTCTTTTACATATCTCACAAAATCATAATATTTATGAAGAACACACAGAAATAATAAATCATAAAGGTATCTTGTGGCTTTCATATCATAATTACATTGTAGCTTGCACAACTACATAGGGAGTGAGGTTTTGAATACCCATCCAAGAATATAATCCAAATATATTAGAAGAAATAGTAACATTTACCTAATTCACATTACAAAATGAGTTGAAGAGCTATCTCGTGGTCACCCTGCCTAGTTTTATCACGGAACCACTCGTATGTGTAAACAATGCGCAAGAACCGTACATAGTCATAACACATGAACAATCATGAAGGAAAGATAAGATTTACAAATTGTAATCACAATATAACATTACAATATATTTAAATAATAATTAGATTCTCAAAACCATTTTCTTTATTAAAAAATTCAAACAGAGAATATGATATTTATTTTCATATTAAGAAAATTACAGCTTGTAGAGGAATCAAAATATCAAATAATTCTCACGGGGGAGGAATGGTCATTCTCACCGCATATGTTTAAAAAATATTCCATTATTCATTTAGTTAAATGATCCATGAAAATAATCATTCCATATGAATTGAAAATAAAAGAAAATGGGGATTATACACTGTACAAAATAATGTCATGTATAAATAAAAATAAGCCTCAATGAAAAGAGATTGAGACGAAGTCCCTTGAAAGGAACGTTTTGTAAATAAAATAGATAAATAATGTGTATTCACTACAAGTACACATAACTCATGTATAAATACAATATAAAATTTCAAATTTCATTTCACACATAGTTATAGCACTACATAATCATGAAGTATAAAATTGACCCAAATAGAGGAATATTTGGTTAAGAAGTACCCTTAAATTGTGTCCGACCTGAATAGTTAATTCATTAATCCTTTGAATAATAAACTAAATTTTATTTCTAAATTCATAATAACGGTTTTCAATTTTATTATTCATCATATATCAATTATTACATGGATATAATAACAATATAATTATTCCACTTCATATCGGGCATTTTGTAGATGTTCGGTACATGAGTCAAAAATGAACTTGTTATAATTAACATTTTTCCAAGCAGTGAAAATTCCATTATCAATAGAATTATATTCATCATTTAAATATCTTATATATCATATATATACCGTATATATATATATTTATAATAGACCATATTATTTGAATATATGAAAATGAAATGCACCATTCATCGGGACGGTTAGCCATACGTACACATGAATGCTACTTTTATTTATTTTTTCCTTCTTAAAGAAATGGTGAAAAATGATATATTTGTATATTATAATTCCATTATAATATCATAATTTATATACATTACATGATTTAAATAAAACAATTCATTATATGTTCTATGTATGACATGAACGAATCATATCACTTTGAGGGGGAGATAGTCCGCAATTCTTCAAATGAAGTTATCATATTTACCCATTATAGAAACCATAAAGGTATGCTATAAATGAATAATATATAACAATAGAAACAATATAAATATAATATATATCACATAAAAATACTTTTCCAAAATAATGGATACCATGATAGGTGGTATGAGATTATTGAACAATCATCATTTCATGATCCAATAGTTCATCATCCAGAGAAACAATATATTCTAAATACATTTGATAAAGGTGAATGTATGTGTTTTTTGAATAAATTTCATAACAAATTCAAATTATATTTAGGATACTTATTTAGATATTTAGAAATTTAATTACAATATAATTGGGAGTGGAAAAGGAAGAAAAAGAAAGGAACTTGAGAGATGATGTTACCTTTAAATCAGGTAAATCCCTTTGGTTTGAACCAAATTCATTCTTGAATAGACTTATGAATAGTTTAAGGCTTCTAGTAGGAATTGAGATATGTTGGATGCTTATTTTATTATAGGATGGTGAAGCCAAGGGTCTTGAGAGTTATGATTAATTAGTTAGAGGTGGTGTAATTTTATTAAAGGGATGAGGGGCTATAAAGGATTTTGACTGTATAATTTTATTATAAAATAATTTTTTGATTCAAAAGGTCCAAAAATAATTAAATTCGACGATAAGATGAATATTTGTCAATAGAAAATCATCCCATAATAATTGGATAGTTTTTGGATATTTTTTAATCATTATATTTTTTATATAACCGATTGTTAATTTATTAAACAGTTACCATGCCTTTGGGTACAGTCATAAGATACAGTTAATATATTTACTATAAAATTACATGCATCCCCAAATGGATCATTAATGACATTTGTAACATCATATATAAAATTTTGATGAATATTATGTTTTTTGGACAATTTTATCATTTAATAAAATATTAATTTATTTAAAAACTCATTTATGTCATTTTTTATTCTATTCATATCATTAAATTTTAAAAAAAATCCAAACCAACATAATTAGATAGAAAAATGCTCAGTAATTCAAATATAAAAAGTCAATATCATCCAAAAAATTCTTTTATGGCATAAAATGTTCCAAAATAAATTTATTTTAATATTAATAATCAAATTTTTTTAAAACATTCATAAGTGAGGTAATCATTACGTTATCATTATGTCATAAATAATTTTATTTATATGATGTAGTAAAATTATAAATAAAATTCTATGATGTAAAAAATCATTTTATCTTTCAAGTTATTATTTATAGTCAAATATAACCATTATATATCCCCATATAAAAATTGATCATCAAAAAAATATATGTTTATGATATTTTTTCCATATTAAATAAAAACATATTAATGTAATTTTAGTACCTAATTGGATTCCAAAGGCCACAAGTTCTACCCAAGGATTCTATTGGCCTTTTATGACTCATCCATTCATGTTAGGACTAGTTTTAAGGTAATTATTTATTATTATAATATTATATTTACCTAGAATTAATCTTTATAACTGTAAAGACCCGTAAATTTCAAGGAAATTTTTTTCTTAATTTTTTTTGGAATTTTACAAGAGCGCAGTTTCTAACGGCACCTGATTCCGAGGCCCGGTGTGCCCGGAATCATTTTCTGAAGTTTGGCTCGGGTACGTTCAGTGAACAGACGAGCAAGTTTTTAAAACTTTTGAATTGGTGCCCGAAATCGAATTCTGAGGGAACCGATGAAATCGCAGCGCCGGTATTTTCTTAGAAACGCCTCTTCCGGAGTTGCGTTTTCTCGGGTGTGGTTTTTAATTTTTAGGCTTAAAGTTATGAAATAAAATAAATTGTTCAACAAATTTTATTTTATTTCACATAAGCCACTTGAAGCCACTTGAAAGCCACTTAAACTGAGTTGAAACAGATAGGGTACTATCCAAAAATATCCTACCCTCTTGGTAGGATATTTGTGAGGTGGGGCCCGCACGAGCCCCGCCGTTTCCTTTCGGCTAAGTAACGCACCAACGAAAACCCGTCATTATGAAAGTCAACTGACGTGTTTTCTTAAAATCGTAACGCACCATTTAATTGGGCTGTTTTATTCGTAAATTAAATGGGCAGTTTCTTTCGTTGAATTAATTCTACGAATTAATGGGTCGTTACTTACCTCTTATTCGTTTGTTGGTGTCTTAATAAAAATAGGACCAACACCGACTTTTGGATGATTACACGTTGAGAGGCTTTGACAGAAGTTCTTGTGCCTTAAACCTTCTTCGCGAAGAACGCGAAGAACGTGAAGAACGCCGGCCTCCGACGAAGAACGCTGAACCCGCGGAAATCAACAACGCGACACTGTGTGCCGCTACGCCGACGTTTCCACTCCCGCGACGTTCTTCTGCGACGTTCCTTCCTCCATGACGAAAATCTTCGATCTTCTGTTTGAGGTAAGAGATCTCGGATTTTCTTTTAATTTTTCCATTGTTGTTTTTGACTCAAGAAGGATTTAATTATTATTAATTAAATATTTTTGTTCTTGAACCTCGGAGTTCGTTGACGCAACGCCGGATACCGCGAAAACGCGACGATCGCCTCCTTCCGCGACGACCAATTCCGCGAAGAACCCGCGAGCGACGACTTGACGAGGTAGGGGTTGTTGTGAATATTTTATATTCCCGTGAACTTTTCTTTAAAATTAATGAACCGGATTCATATGAACAATTTTATTTTATTAAAATTGTTGGTTCATGTGTTGAAAAATTTATCCCGTTGTTTTTATCTAACGCGGAGGGTGCGGGAAAAATGAACACGGCCCGTCAACGCTCCGCCGTTCTTCGTGGTTGTGCGGATTTGGCGGGCGACGACAAAACATGATTCAAGGAAAATTTGTTGATTCTGCAGTGAATAACGGAACCCGGGAGGGACAACGGCGCAGACGGGAAGGAAAACGGACCACAGGAGCGACTCCGGTGGCCCGAGGAAGCTGCCAGCGGCGCCCCGGCACGCCGCCGCTGCTGAAGCCGCGGCGGCGATGGCCAGCGGACCCACAGCCACACGGGTTCAGCTCGCCCGCACGGGACGTGGCTGAAGCCGCGTCCGTTTGTCCAGCACGACCCCTTCGAGGGCCGCGGCTTCTTCCAAACCGCGGGGGGGCGCCCCGCGGCGTCCAACTGCTCGACCGCTCGGCCGAGCCGAGCCAGGCCGGTCCGACCGGTCGGGCCATGCCCTGGCCGGGCCGGACCGAGTCCGGCCGGGTTGGACCGGGTCGGGTCGACCCGGTTCGGCCGACCCAGGGGGGTCGGGCCGGGTCGGCCTGGGCCCGGACCCCCCGTCTTCGGACCTTTTCGGTCATTTTCCCGTAACATGAGCTACGAGCCTTCGAAAGACGCACTGTCAGCGGAAACGTGATCCTTGGATCAAGAAGGTCGTTTCGGTATATAGCACTCAAGGTTTCGGAATAATTTGAGTTCGGCCGGGTTGGTTCGTACACGAAACCAGCCGGGCCCTCGGAGCGGAAACGCTCATATCTTGAGCTACGGACGTCTGATTGACGTGCCGTCAGCTTTGGTGGATTCCTCTAAGTGAGACGGATCTTTTGGCATACTCCGACCGAGGTTTGGACACAGGTGGAGTACGGTCGGGTTGGTTTTTCCTTAAAAATCAACCGGGTCCCTGGGACGAAAAAGCCAATAACTCTCAGACCGGGCGTCCGATTGAAGCGCCGTCTGCGACGTTGAGTTACTGTTGACAATACGGAACATTTGGATACATCAACTCTGGACCTTGAGTCAGTTGATTTATCAGCCTCTCGGCTTGTGGAGCGGACCCTCCCGAACGAGCTTGCTGTGTGTGGAAACCTTAGAGCTGGCTGCGACTGCTACTGTGACTGCGACGATGACTGTGCAGAGATCCTCAGTGGACTGCGACGATGAAGACAGCTGGTCTTATATCTTATGTGGGTCCTAGCTGTGCTGGTCTTGTATCCTATGTGGGTCCCAGCTTAGATGATTCAGTACTGGTCTTGTATCCTATGTGGGTCCCAGTATAGATGAATCAATGAAGACATCTGGTCTTGTATCCTATGTGGGTCCTAGCTGTGCTGGTCTTGTATCCTATGTGGGTCCCAGCTTAGATGATTCAGTACTGGTCTTGTATCATATGTGGGTCCCAGTATAGATGAATCAATGAAGATAGCTGGACTTGTATCCTATCTGGGTCCTAGTTGTGCTGGTCTGTATCCTATGTGGGTCCCAGCATAGATGATTCAATACTGGTCTTGTATCCTATGTGGGTCCCAGTATAGATGAATCAATGAAGAAAACTGGTCTTGTATCCAATGTGGGTCCTAGCTGTGCTGGTCTTGTATCCTATGTGGGTCCCAGCTTAGATGATTCAGTACTGGTCTTGTATCATATGTGGGACCCATTATAGATGAATCAATGAAGACAACTGGTCTTGTATCCTATGTGGGTCCTAGCTGTGCTGGTCTTATATCCTATGTGGGTCCCAGCTTAGATGATTCAGTACAGGTCTTGTATCCTATGTGGGTCACAGTATAGATGAATCAATGAAGACAGCTGGTCTTGTATCCTATGTGGGTCCCACCTTAGATGATTCAGTATTTATATCTGATCATCCCTTTAACCTTTTTGACGATGTATACCTGTGTGAGATGAATCCTGTGTTACTCTCCTTTGTGGAATGTGTTGAGCTATCCTGTGTGGATTTACTGTTTACTCCTCTTTGTGGATTGGGTTGAGCTATCCTGTGTGGATTTACTGTTTACTCTTCTTTGTGGATTGTGTTGTGCTATCCTGTGTGGATTTACGTTTTGCTTTCCTGTGTGGACTGGGTTGTTCTTGGGCACGGATGTTGGAGCCGAACGGGAATTGATGACTTAGGTATATGTATGGGCATATACCTAAGCAGTGTCGGTTGTTACTTCGTGATTGTATCTTTCCTTTGTGGTATATCCTTTGTGGATTTCGGGAGACCTTCGGGGGTCTCGGGGTCCCTACTGAGTAGTTTATACTCACCCCTGCACGGGCTATGCCCGCACCACGTTGTGTTGGTTGCAGACGACAGACAATGCTGATCGTGGTGGAGGCTTGCAGAGCAGGACGGTACCTGGAGGTGGACCACTGGGCGGGACGTACTCGGAGCAGTCAGGTGGACCCGAGGAGCAGTGGAGGCTATCTGTACCCACCCTTCAGGTGGGACTTCCAGAGGACGGCTCGACGCTGCGGCTTTTCTTTTCGGTTCCTGTTTTTCCCTTTCAGTTGTACTTTACAGTTGGGCTTGTATTTCCGGCCCCTTTTACTTTCAGCACAGCTTGTTACAGTTTTTACTTAGTGTTTACTTTTCCGCTTGCTTACTCTGTGGTGCTTGTTTACTTTTCAAAGGCAATGCCTTCCCATTTTCTAGGATTTACGCCTTGGTGCTAGTCCCCAGCCCCTGGCCTATGGAAGGCGGGCTTGGGGTAGTCACGACACGGGCCCAGAGGACGGGTCGTGACAAATTGGTATCAGAGGTGGTCGGTTCTACCGCAGACTCTGATATTTCTTCTATGTGAAGCAATAGTGTTTAGCTTATTGGGTGTGGTTATCAGTCCAGGGAGTCCAGTGTTGGTGCGGCAGCCGACGTATCCGTACACCAGGACCCTGACTTCTGATTTCCGACTTCATGCACGAAAAAATTGATTGCATGTGTGTTCAAGTTTTCTTTGTGATTACTTGTGTCAGTTCACCGGGTATACTGTTCTGATCGTGGCACACCTGTTTCTTTCAGGATGTCCCCACGATGGCATCCAGCTAGGGTTCCGAGAGTGGAGGGTGATGACAGCCCATCGAGCGACGAGGCCTCGGTGCAGGGCTCTTTGTCATCAGAGGCACCGGCGGTACCTTTACCCGCCGAGCCACCGATGCTTCCCGCCACGACTGCTGACGATACACGTCTCCTTAG
Organism: Viscum album; assembly: GCA_963277665.1. Classification (NCBI taxonomy): domain Eukaryota; kingdom Viridiplantae; phylum Streptophyta; class Magnoliopsida; order Santalales; family Viscaceae; genus Viscum; species Viscum album. Next base: position 2,129,061,162 of record OY728140.1, read on the forward strand.
AGATCTGCATGAGTTCCAGCGCCAGTGACCACCCAGGTTTCGTGGGGAGACGGACCCCCAGGCAGCCGAGGACTGGCTGGAGGTGGTCGTACGAGTTTTCAGGCTAGTGAGGACACCAGCAGACCTTATAGTGATCCTCGCAGTGAGCCTCCTGCACGCGGTAGCAGGATGATGGTGGAGCTTGATGCTCCAGGTGCACGATGAGACATCTCTTCTCTGGACGTACTTTGAGAGCATCTTCCGCTTCGAGTTCGTCCCAACCACCCTCCGTGTGGTGCGCATCCAAGAGCTACTACAACTACGGAAGGGCAGTTTGATAGTAGCCCAGTACTCGGCGAGATTTACTAATCTCTCCCGCTACTCCACAGATATGGTACGAGACCCGTTATTCTGGGCCCAGACCTTCGAGCAGGGACTGAGGCACGAGATCAGGGTTTCGATGATCTCCCTCAACATTCCGACACAGGCATAGGTGTTGGAGAGAGCCCTTCTAGTGTAGAGTTTTCTTGCCGAGCAGGCTCCAGTGACATGGCCCTCCGCAGGACGACCCGTAGCAGGGTCTTCTACAGTTGGCAGTAGACAGGTGACGCAAAGGTCCAAACGGGCCAGACCATCTGATGGGCAGTCACTGGATGAAGATTCAGTTGTGCGGGGCACACGAAGGAGAGTCAGCTACACGTGGGGCAAGCATTGCTACGCATGCGGCGGGCGAGGTCACATGGCTCGAGACTACCTGACTCGTCTTACAGATGAGCAGCAGGTGGTAGAGGGACCTCCCAGATAGAGGTTTGGCCACGGTGGTCCGCAGGGTGCAGGCGGACGAGGTAGAGGAGCTGGCCGAGTAGCAGATGGTGGGCGACACTTCGAGGTGTTTCCACCACCACCACCAGTAGGTCCACCCCGACCGCAGGTAGTTGGTGGACATGCAAGAGCTCAGCTTCAGGCATCTAAGGCCTTTGATCATGGAGCTCTAGGAGCAGATGGACAGGAGCAGAACTAGTAGATACATCCTTTGTACTTCTAGTCCCTTGTTGTAGTTGTGTAGTGTCTTGTATTATGAGCTGCAATAATAAAAGATGCATACCTTTGTGATGTTTTCATTCCTGTCCTCTTTTGTGTTGTTACTAAGAGGTTCCAGTTTTGACTGTTGACTTGACCCTCACTTGTGAGACATCTACTAGAGGAGACCCAGTTACCAGACACTGATGCCAACAGTGTGACTCAACCCTTGGAGGAGAGAGTAACGGTTGGATCTCTTGGCAGTAGCGTCGAGGCCTTACGACGTCATCCTTGGTATGGATTAGTATCATCCATGTCGGGATTGACTGTATTAGGCAAAGAAAGTGGTTCATCCAGGGGATGAGACCAGTTTTCTCTTATCGGCAAAGAAGAAATCTTAGCAGCACTTGTGGGGCCGGAGATGGTCCAGGCCACGACGGAGAAGGTCCAGTCATCCATGAGCGGATGAGGACAGCTCAGAACCGGCATAAGTCTTATGCTGGCAGAAGGCGGAGGCCACTAGAGTTCAAGGATGGAGACCATGTCTTCTGGAGGGTCTCACCTCGACGTGGATTATAGAGATTTGGCCGAGGCGGCAAGTCGTCTCCACGCTTCATCGGACCATTCCAGGTCCTCGACAAGATTGGCGAGGTGGATTATTGCCTGGCTCTACCACCTCAGTTGCACCGGGTGCACAACGTCTTCCACGTATCTCAACTGAGGAGATACGTGCACGACCCAACGCACATCATTGACCTTGGGAAGCTAGACGTGGATGATGGGGCGACATTTACGGAGGTCCCAGTGGAGATAGAGGATCGACAGGAGCGGGTCCTACGTGGGCGATCGATTCCACTTGTGCGCATCAGATGGCAGCACGGGAACCTCCAGGAGAGCACTTGGGAGCGGGAGGCTCATATGCGTGCTCAGTACCCACATTTGTTTCCCTGGTTATGATGTATCTTTACGGGGACGTAAAGCCCTGAGGTGGGAGTAATGTAAAGACCCGTAAATTTCAAGGAAATGTTTTTCTTAATATTCTTTGGAATTTTACAAGAGCGCAGTTTCTGATGTCACCTGATTCTGAGGCCCGGTGTGTTCGGAATCATTTTCAGAAGTTTGGTTCGGGTACGTTCATTGAACAGACGAGCGGGTTTTTCTAACTTTTGATCCGGTGCCAGGAATCGAATTATGAGGGCACAGATGAAATCGCAGCGCCGGTATTTTCATAGAAACGCCTCTTCCGGAGTTGCGTTTTCTCGGGTGTGGTTTTTAATTTTTGGGCTTAAAGTTATGAAATAAAATAAATTATTCGACAAATTTTATTTTATTTCACATAAGCCACATGAAGCCACTTGAAAGCCACTTAAACTGAGTTGAAACGGATAGGGTACTATCCAAAAATATCCAACCCTCTTGGTAGGATATTTGTGAGGTGGGGCCCGCACGAGCCCCGCCGTTTCTTTTCTGCTAAGTAACGCACCGGCGAAAACCCGTCATTATGAAAGTCAACTGACGTGTTTTCTTAAAATCTTAACGCACCATTTAATTGGGCGGTTTTATTCTTAAATTAAATGGGAAGTTTCATTCGTTGAATTAATTCTACGAATTAATGGGTCATTACTTACCTATTATTCGTTTGTTGGCGTATTAATATAAATAGGACCAACTCCGACTTTTGGATGATTACACGTTGAGAGGCCTTGACAGAAGTTCTTGTGCCTTCAACCTTCTTCGCGAAGAACACGAAGAACACGAAGAACGCGAAGAACACCAGCGTCCGACGAAGAACACCGAACCTGCGGAAATCGACGACGCGACGCCGTGTGCCGCGACGCCGACATTTCCTCTCCCGCGACTTTCTTCTGCGGCGTTCCTTCCTCCGCGACGAAAATCTACGATCTTCTGTTTGAGGTAAGAGATATCATATTTTCTTTTAATTTTTCCTTTGTGGTTTTTGACTCAAGAAGGATTTAATTATTATTAATTAAATCTTTTTGTTCCTGAACCTCGGAGTTCGTCGACGCGACGTCAGATACCGCGACAACACGACGATCGCCTCCTTCCGCGGCGACCAATTCCGCGAAGAACCCGCGAGAGATGACTTGACGAGGTAGGGGTTGTTTTGAATATTTTATATTCCCGTGAACGTTTCGTTAAAATTAAAGAACCGAATTCATATGAACAATTTTATTTTATTAAAATTGTTGGTTCATGTGTTGAAAAATTTCCCCCGTTGTTTTTATCTAACGCGGAGGGTGCGGGACAAACGAACATGGCCCGAAATCCCTCCGCCGTTCTTCGTGGTTGTGCAGATTTTGCGGGCGACGGCAAAACGTGACGCAAGGGGAATTTGTTGATTCCGAAGTGAAGAACGGAACCCGGGAGGGACAACGGCGCAGACAGGAAGGAAAACGGACCACCGGAGCGACTCCAGTGGCACGAGGAAGCTGCCGGTGGCGCGGGTCGCCGGCGTGGCGGCGCCGGCGATGGACGCGGCGGCGCCCCGGTGCGCCGCCGGATAGGGCCTCCGTGGTTGAAGCCGCGTCCGTTTGTCCAGCACGGCCCCTTCGAGGGCCACGACTTCTTCCAAACCGCGGGGGCGGCGCCCCGCGGCGTCCAGCTGCTCGGCCGCTCGGACAAGCCGAGCCAGGCCGGTGCGACTGGCCGGGTTGGACCAGGTTGGGTTGACCCGGTTCGGCCGACCCAGTGGGGTCGGGCCGTGTCGGCCCGGGCTCGGACCCCCCGTCTTCGGACCATTTTCAGTCTTTTTCCCGTAACTTGAGCTACGGGCCTCCGAACGACGCGCCTTCAGCAGCAACACAATCCTTGGATCGAGACGGTCGGTTTGGTATATCGCACTCAAGGTTTCAGAATACTTTGAGTTCGACCGGGTTGCTTCGTACACGAAACAAACCGGGCCCTCGGAGCGGAAACACTCATATCTTGAGCTACGGACGTCCGATTGACGTGCCGTCGGCTTTGGTGGATTCCTCTAAGTGAGACGGATCTTTTGGCTTACTCCGCCCGAGGTTTGGACGTAGGTGGAGTATGGTCGGGTTGGTTTTTCCTTAAAAACCAACCGGGCCCCTGGGACGAAAAAACCAATAACTCTCAGACCGGGCGTCCGATTGACGCGTCGTCTGCGACGTTGAGTTCCTGTTGACAATACGGAACTTTTGGATACATAAACTCTGGACCTTGAGTCAGTTGATGTATCAGGCTCTCGGCTCGTGGATCGGACCCTCCCGAACGAGCTTGCTGTGTGCGGGAACCTTAGAGCTGGCTGCGACTGCTATTGTGACTGCGACGATGACTGTGCAGAGATCCTCAGTGGACTGCGACAATGAAGACAACTGGTCTTGTATCCTATGTGGGTCCTAGCTGTGCTGGTCTTATATCCTATGTGGGACCCATCTTAGATGATTCAGTACTGGTCTTGTATCCTATGTGGGTCCCAGTATAGATTTATCAATGAAGACAGCTGGTCTTGTATCCTATGTGGGTCCTAGCTGTGCTGGTCATGTATCCTATGTGGGTCCTAGCTGTGCTGGTCTTGTATCCTATGTGGGTCCCAGCTTAGATGATTCAGTACTGGTCTTGTATCCTATGTGGGTCCCAGTATAGATGAATCAATGAAGACTGCTGGTCTTGTATCCTATGTGGGTCCTAGCTGTGCTGGTCTTGTATCCTATGGGGGTCCCATCTTAGATTAGTCAGTACTGGTCTAGTATCCTATGTGGGTCCCAGTATAGATGAATCAATGAAGACAGCTGGTCTTGTATCCTATGTGGGTCCTAGCTGTGTTGGTCTTGTATCCTATGTGGTTCCCAGCTTAGATGATTCAGTACTGGTCTTGTATCCTATGTGGGTCCCAGCTTAGATGATTCAGTACTGGTCTTGTATCCTATGTGGGTCCCAGTATAGATGAATCAATGAAGACAGCTGGTCTTGTATTCTATGTGGGTCCCAGCTTAGATGATTCAGTATTTATATCTGATCATCCCTTTCACATTTTTGACTATGTATACCTGTGTGAGCTGAATCATGTGTTACTCTCCTTTGTGGATTGTGTTGAGCTATCCTGTGTGGATTTACTGTTTACTCTCCTTTGTGGATTGGGTTGAGCTATCCTGTGTGGATTTACTATTTACTCTCCTTTTTGGATTGTGTTGTGCTATCATGTGTGGATTTACGTTTTTCTTTCCTGTGTGGAATGGGTTGTGCTTGGGCTCGGATGTTGGAGCCGAACGAGAATTGATGACATAGGTATATGTATGGGCATATACCTAAGCAGTGTCGGTTGTTATTTCGTGATTGTATCTTTCCTTTGTGGTTTATCCTTTGTGGATTTCGGGAGACCTTCAGGGGTCTCGGGGTCCCTACTGAGTAGCTTATACTCATCCCTGGACAGGCTATGCCCGCACTATGTTGTGTTGGTTGCAGACGACGGACAGCGCTGATCGTGGTGGAGGCTTGCGGAGCAGGACTGTACCTGGAGGTGGACCACTGGGCGGGACGTACTCGGAGCGGTCAGGTGGACCCGAGGAGCAGTGGAGGCTATCTGTACCCACCCTTCAGGTGGGACTTCCAGAGGACGGCTCGACACTGCGGATTTTCTTTTCGGTTGCTGCTTTTCCCTTTCAGTTTTACTTTACAGTTGGGCTTGTATTTCTGGCCCCTTTTACTTTCATCATATCTTGTTACATTTTTTACTTAGTGTTTTCTTTTCCGCTTGCTTACTCTGTGGTGCTTGTTTACTTTTCAAAGGAAATGCCTTCCCTTTTTCCGGTATTTACGCCTTGGTGCTAGTCGCCAGCCCCTGACCTATGGAAGGTGGGCTTGGGGTAGTCACGACACGGGCCCCGAGGACGGGTCGTGACAATAACTTCAACCACGATAAATTAAAATCCAAAGTTACTATTCAGAGAAAAATTAATTTCCTCCTATTAAACCACATAATACATAATGATGACAAACATGTATGCTAGATTTTTAAAATTAAAATCATAGAAGTGGTAAAATTTCTTTTACATGATAATGTTGGTTTTTTAACTACTATGCAGTGTTTTCACTATTCATAAAAAATTGATCTTTTTCAGAAAAAAAACAAAAAATCCCCCAATGGTATTTTGATATTCCAAATTCAAAAATTATTTCTATTTTATCAAATTCAAAACATATAAGTTTCATTAATTAATTTAACATTAATTTCTATTGTCAAAACTAGAAAACATGTTTTGAAGAAGTAAAAACTACAAAATGATTGACAAGGGTTTATGTCCAATATCAAAGTGAATATACTTCCAATGACCATAATTTGATTAAAAGGTAACAATATAATAAAATTACACTTAAAACCCAATTAAAATAAAAATATAACTAGGTAAATTAATTATATGAAAAGGAAATTTTTAATTAAAATGTGAAATATTTCATTATACATTAAAAAATGATCTTTATCCAAAAAATATAAAAAACATCACCTAACGTAAATTTTGATATCACGATTTTAAATAAAAATTTTATTTTTCAAATGAAACATATAGATGTTAAAAAAACTATATTTTAAATTGGTTCTCCATCAAAAGGCGGTAAAACTACCATTTAAAAATATTAGAGTATTTATGCATAAAATTTGATATATTCTGATTTTAAGCGTCTATATTTTATTACATAAATGTAAAAACATTTAAAAACATGTTTACTAATAATATGGTTAGTTATTTTCATTCACGCCAATATAATTCCTAGGAGTTAACTACCGTATAAAATAATAATATTATATTACTTTTTCATTATGACTCAGCATTGAGTGCAACATAAGCCTTTGGAAAAACCGATTGTTGGGTGACATGTACGACATCAACCATATCAACCCTTTTAAAGTAAAATAAATATTTAATTCCTAAATATTAATAAATATTAATATTTTATATTCCTTATTTACCTGGGATGTTACATCCTCACCCATTTTCAAAATTACATCCACACAATTTTAAAATTGGGTTTGAGAACTTCATTAAAAGTCCCACATCAAAAAAGAGACAATAAAACTATCTCTTTAATAGATTGAAATAGAAGTACAAAGGTCACCTAAGATAGAACATACCATGATTCCATGAAAACATGTATATATAAGAGAAAATAAGTGTTATGTTCTGATAGAGATTGATAGCGAACATTATTAGGAGAAAGTTAACCACTAAAAAACCACCAACATGTAATAGGTTAAATGGTCATTGATTCCCCTGTTGGAAATGTAAACAAACAAGGTTTCTTAATGTTACAATTCATAAATTCAAGTAATTTATTTATAAGATTGGATAATATCATAAAGAAACATACTTACATTTCATGTAGTCTTTAACTCTGAACTGAATTTATAAAACAAACTCATCTTCTTTCCAAACGATGATTATTCAAGCTGAATTGGTAACATCAATAACACTAGAACTGACATCCATAGAATTACATAATCTAAAAAATGCAGACCATATATTTCCCCTATATTTAGAAATTAACCAAAACCAAAATTTCTATTACAAGATCAGATTATCCCAAAAATGGTAATCTATTATAAAAAGAAATACTAGTCCTAATCTCCAAAATAGAAAAAACAATACTCAATGATCAACAAAGGCCATTCAATATACACTTTTCCATAAATTTCTTCTATATAATCAAATCTAATATTGATACCCAAAAGTCTGAATAATTGAATCACATAGTCTTTCAATGTAAATCTTAACATTATATCCAAATAAAATCTACTACTCATAAAGTCATATACATAAGAGTAATTAACCAAATCACATATTCTCCATGATAGGTTAATCATTTCAATAAATAAACTAAATCTCTATATGTCCACAATAAAAACACAGATTCTTCAAAATTAAAAATCCACTATTACTCCTTAGATGATATCTCATGGTATTCTATTTCTCTTATGCATATAGTGTTTCCCAAAAAGAGAGAAATTATTTCAAAATAACTATTTTCACATAATCAGAAGACCATTTTCCTATACTAAGGATAACCATTTGATAAAACATATGTTACCAAAATCTTCTAATTATTTACCAATAAATGTATTTAACTAAAAATAATTATTCATACAAACAAGGGGCATCTAGTAGTCTAGTGGTAGGTGATAAATCCCTATCAAAATTTGGTTGTGGTTTCTATTTCGGTGGCCTCCCCAGATGTGACGCGTAGTCACCCATCATGCGTGTTGCCCTTTTTTTATAAAACTCAAAAATAACACTAATATGATTTAGCCTCAATGGTATTTTAATACCTATCATTTTCTTACCAACTCATAATGACATCGTTATCTTAATTCATGAATAATTATATATATAGACATTATTTACCTCCATAAAATAATATTATTCCCAAAGAAAGAACATTGTAACTTGATCATGGTTTGCACCATGTTATATTTCCATCTTGTTCATGTAGTTAGAAGATCTAGGAATTGAAAAAAAAATGATATATAGATCCTTCAAAATCAATTGCTTCATTCACCCATATACACCTTGTACATCATAGGACATATGATTGTTTGTAGAAATATATTTTCAAAAAATAATCATGTATGACATATAATTTTAAAACATCTCATAAAACATGATTATTATAAAATTGTCATACAAAGATTTAGTGGAAACATTAAATCAATGGTCTTTTCATTATACCATAAATATATGCTGAAATACTAATGTAAAAGAAAATATAAATATGTTTCACATGGGTCTCATTATTCAGCACCATTTTCAGAATCATAATATGCTTCAAAATCATGGAATAAGGTAAGATATTGAAAAATTCCATGATAATATTTACCTTTAATGATAATAATAGAATTTTTTTAAATTAAAATTTTATTAAATACAACCAATGATTTACAATGTTATTTAGGTATAATAGAGGTGTTTAATATCTCATACAATTTCTTGCAAGTGAATTGAATGTTAGAAATTGTTTCATAATCGTCTGGACATGACTTTGCATTAATTATTGCAATCAATTCCTCTAGAATAGATTAGAATTCCATTTTATATCCTAATCCTTCCATTTGTTATAGGAAATTCAAGATATGAAAAAGGTTAAAAATAATTTTTTCACTTAAAGAGAAGAAATTCAGACAAACCATGTGTCTATCAAAAACACCTAGTAAAAAAACATCTAAACTGCACTCTGATACAAACATTAAGGCCCCAAACTTAAACATTAAATAATATTGTGTAATGTTAATAAGCCATACAGATGATATTTTTAAGCTTATAGTTTTATAGAATTAGGCCATAACGATTACATTGCATATCTAAAATAACCAAGTAGACACTCTTTCTCGGTATCCATTTTTTTCATTAAATAAAAACTCCTAAAAATATATACATTTATTGTTCCTTATTTTAGACAACATGACATTTCCTTGATCCCCAAGCTTGACCCTATTCCTCTTTTTGTTTGGTGGAAAATATTTCAAAAACAATGGATGTGGTTAAAAAGATCAGGAAGGGATCTAAAATAAGGAAAGAAATCATTATCCCCTGAATACATACAAATGAAAGTAATATTACATTTCAATCATAAAATGTAATCTATTAAACATCCTTAAAAAATCATATGATTTATGAATAAGACATATAAATCATAAATCAAAAAGGTAACTTATGGAATCCATGTCATACATACATTGTAACATTCACAAATATGTAGGATGTTACATTTCGAATACCCATAATAGTATATTCAATAAATATCTTAGGAGAAACATTAAAGTATACCTCTTCCACATTACCCAATGCATTGGGAAACTACATCGGGCTCACCCTATATAGTTTTATCACGGATCCTCATGTATTCATAATCAATGCCCATGAACCATAACATAATCATAAAAAATGAACTAGAATAAATAAATGATAATATTTCCACATTACAATCACAATTTAACATTTCAACATATTGACATAATAATTACATTTTTGAAAAAAAAAATTAATACCAAAGTATATAAAAATATTATGCGGTATTTATTTTCCTTTTAAAACACTACGACTTCTAGAGGAATCCAAATATGAAATAATGTTCACGGTTGTAGAGAAATCACTATTATCTCATATGATAAAAAACATTCCCTTTTCTATTTAGTAAAATGCTACATTAAAAAAATATTCCCAGAGTATTGAAATTAAATGTATAAGGGCTTTATACAAGGTATAAAATAAAGTCATGTATAAATCAAAATATTTCCCAATGAATGATGATTGAGATGATTTCCCTTACAATGATCATTTTTCAAATAAAATTGATCAATAATGTGTATTCATTATAAGTACATATAAATCATGTAGAAATACCAGATTGGATATAAAAATTCATTTCTCAAATAGTTATATAAATACATAATCAAGATGTATAAAATTAAACCAAAGAATAAAAAATTGTGTAAAGAAGTTCCCTTAACTCATGTTCGACAAGACTCATTCATTATTTAATATCTAGAATAATAAAATAAAGTTAATTTATAATTTATTAATAACTATTTTCAATTTTATTATTCCTTTTATATCACATATTTCCTTATAATTATATTCATATAATTATTCATCTACATATCGAACATTGTTTCGATGTTCAGCACTGGAGTCAAAAATTAACTTGTTGTAATTAAAAATTGTCCATGTGGTCAGAATTCTATTATTTACAAGATTAGATTCATTATTTACGAAGCATATATATCATATATATCCTATATATATATGTATTTATAATATTAAATATAATTTAGACATATGAAAATGAAATGCATTTTACATGGAGAAGGTAAGCCGTACATAGGCATGAGAGCTACTTTCATTTTTTTCATTTTTAATAGAATAAAAACCAAATTATAAATATGTTTATTATAATTAATATATAATAAAATATTTTTTATACATTATATAATTTCACTAACACCATCCATTATATGTTCTATCTGCGGATTGAACGTGTCATATCACTTTGAGGGGTGGTAGTCTACCCTTCCTAAAATGATATTATCATATAACCCATCATGGAAACCAGAAAGGTATTCTATAAATGAAAAATGAAGAAGAATAGAGACAATATAATTATTATATATATCACATAAAAATACAGTGCCATTGCTGGTCAGAGTGGATACTCCAGAGGGGGGGATTGAGTTCAAATTAAAATTTCTGTTAAAAACATTATGATAAAAATCCCCCATTTCGAAAACGCCCAGTCAATTAATGTAGTAGAGATCTAAATTTTTAATTGATCAAAAAGTTTATCTATGGTTGATTAGTCCTTATTTGAATCAATGTAATCACTAATTAAAATTTTGAAACAGGTTTACTGAATTAAACATATATACTAACTAACCCAAACTAACTGTTACAGTTAAAGTAAAAAAAGGTTTTCTATATTTGAAAAAAAATAAGAAGCGGATAAAACAAAATAGATTAATTGAATATTGGAACAAAAATGTAAACATGAGGTTCTATCTCAAACCGATACTTAATCCTCTACACTTGGTGATCACCTGCCACCAATCTGTTTATATAAATAAACTTTTGATCCACACCATGGATTAATGTTTACAACAGAAAACCTAGCTGTCCAGGTCACACTAGACCTCTACCATAGTTATATTTGGGAAAAAATGTTATAAGTTATTGAGTATGAAGATAGTTTTACATCCTATAGTTTTTCTCAGGAGACAGTGTGTGTAAAACAAATATACACACTACTGAAATAGTGAATATAAAACTCAACAGAGTTAAAAAACATAATAGAGTCAAGAATTCTCTGTGTTTTGTGAAGTAAGGATCTAGTGTCAATGAATGTTGATAAAATGGTATTTGAGACTTCTTATGGATGCTGTCATCGTAATAGATATTGTCGTTTCTGTAATCCAGCTTCGAGGATTGAAAGGGGTTCAGCTCTACAAGGTCTTGATGTACACTGAGCTTTTTGGAGAATGTTTATTGTTACAATATTCATGTAATCTCAAGCACTTATTTCTTCTCTTTTCGTATTTGCATAGTCTATTTCTCCGCATGTACTAGTAAATTCGTGTACTGCTCTGTGTGCTTCATGCTTATTCTATTTAAAGTGAAAGATGGGGTCTTTTTATACTTTAGGATCCTCTAGGCATGATGATCTTCGTACATGCATGTACCTCGTACTGTCTACGAATTGCCCTACAGACAACATTAAAAATTTGTCAGAAACATTAATTTTCCTAAATATGACCATTAGAAATAAATTTTAACTAATAAACTCTAAATAGTTGTTAAAAATAATCAGTGAGTCATCTTCATCATGCTTTCGTCGGTTTGATAACATCGGTCTGCCATCTTTGGTGTGTCATCTTTAGTGTGTCGACATCGGACTGTCAAACATAGGTTTCAATGTGTCGAATTCATTCTGTCATACATTGATTTTGGTGTGTCGAATTTGGTCTTCTGAACTTCGGTTTTGGTGTGTTGACTTCGGTCTGTCGAACTTCAGTTTTGGTGTGTCAACTTTGGTCTGTCGAACGTCGGTTTCGGTGTGTCTGCATCAGTTTGTAGAACACACCATCCCTTCCATAAAATCTAGAAAGATTGCGAAGTTTCTGTCCTACCATAATAAGTTTCATGCAAAATTTTATGTATAAATACATTTCTAAACATATTTATTCATTATTATAAGTGATTTACATAATGAAGTATATGTTGCCTTATGACATAATTGATTTTCATAGAGATATTAAAATTGCATGAAAGAGTAGAATCTGTATATTGAAATGATTTCTGATTATGAAAGCATTAATATCATGGAGGGTCCAACAATATACCTATTTTTGATAATCATGAATCATGGAATACATGAAAATATATATAATAAAGATATCTTTAATATATCTGAATGTAATTGTCCAATATAACTAAATTATGGCATTGCTAGAATTTATTTAAAACAAATCTATTTTAAACGAATATCCCTCTAACTAAATGAATTAATGAGATTATATTTCATCCTTATTTTCACCCCCATTTGGGATTAAAAAAAATAAAAAAATTGTAATGATAAATAAGATAAAAGAAAGAAACCATAAGAATTTTTATTCAAAGTCATAAGAGTACAGGACAAACAAAAAGAGAAAATCCATATCAAAAAGAAATAATCCATCACTAAGGGTTTGGATACAGAGGAGAATTTCCTTTTTCGGAAGGATCCAATGGAGAAGGAGATGGTTTGTGAGTGGCAATGATGGAGGTGATCGGATTATAACCCCAGGAAGAGAAACACATGTAGGAACAGTAGCTGCAAGGGTATTCCTTCTCTCTGACAACACACGACGTGGAGAATTCTTAGTAATGATTGTTCGAATCTGAGTAAGAACATGAGAGACAACCATTGGAGTATTAGGCTAAGAGGCAGTACCAATTAAAGCAGCTGGAGGGACCACAATAGCCTCTTCCTTAACATGTAGTTAAGGATTGATCTGGTTGATGAATCCATTAATGATTTCTTTTCCATATTGCATTACCTTCTCAAATTCATACTTAATCTATATAAATTAACTCTTCAAAGGTGTAAACTCTTTCAATTTTATAATATTCTTATTAAATGCTTCTATGACTGGAGGAATTCGATGATTTTCTTCAAGAATCTTGAAACTATTGATGAGGTCATGCTTGGTATATATCATAGTGAAATACTTTTCCACCTTTTCATGAATTTCTTTCTGTGCTTTAGATGATTCATTTTTGTATTGTCTGACCATATTGTACAAAACATCTGTATTCCTATGAACTTTTTCAAGGGTTTAATTATCTGATAAACTCCAGAGTTTTTGAATTTCCTCACTCATCAAAGCCTTGTGGGAAACCAAATCAGCAACAACACTTCTCCCACTGATGGAACTGGATGGGCCATCCCACATTTTTCCAAGCTCATATTTCAACTTTATCAAATATACACTGTGTAGATGATTTACCCATTTACTAATAACATCTAGAAAACCGCTAAAGGTGGTCTTGAAGGAAGAGGTTAAGGAATTCATATCATTGCTCAAATTTCTTACTTCTTTTATTAGTAAGGTGTTGTGTCTAATAATGGTTTCTGTTGTAGTAATATGATTCAGTTGAATCTCCTGAATCAATATTCTTCCAATTTTTTTCTACATCAGCATTCAAGATACTTATTAAGGTGGAAGCTTCATTTCTAGATCCCACTGAAGCAAGGACATAGACAAATTTCTCATTCTTAATCTTTTCCAAATCATCCTTAGTGGCATATTCACTGGGCAATGAATGATCAAATGGGTCTACTACTAGAGATGTAACTGGTGGAAAAGGTGCAGCAGGCTCTAAGTCGGCATGGAATTGTGGAACAAGAAGAGGAGGTAACATCTACTCATATGAGTTATATGCTAAACGGAAAAAATATATCCTGGATTACTATTCCACTCTCTAGCGCAGGTCTAATATCTTGGCTCAACAGTATCAATTCTCACCCTTCTTCCCTGAGGCTCATTAATAACATCAATATCATCAATTTCTTCATCCTGTTGTCTAGAAAAAACAACTTGTCTGGGAATAGGAAACAACCGAACTTCAGGTTCTTCTTGAGCTACATCTTCTTCAGCTTCACCAGGTACTTCATCAATTTGAGGTAGTGGAACTACATCTTCTTCCTCCTAGCCAACAACCATATTTAATTCAATTCCCGAATGATCTCTTGGTTTTCAGAATTGGTATGGACTAGTCTTTCCTCATGTCAATTATCTCTATGATCATCAGCATGTGGATAAGAAGGCCCAAATCCACCACCAGCTTCATTAACAGATTCCTCACTAGATCATCCAACCACTTGTTGTCCCACTTTTAGAGAGTCCCTCAGATTCTCAAGACATCCTCCATCATCACCATTTTCACCACCACCACCACCATTATCTTATTTCTCATTGGATTTTCTAACATAACCGTTAACTCCAGAAACATCGGTTTCTTCATATTATTCATCACCTATATTAGTTTCTCTTGACAACAATTACATAGGTGGAATAGCATGTCCAGAAGTCATTTCATTGAGACATTCCACAATATCAAGATCACTTCTATTATCAAAAGGAGATTCTTCTTCCCTAGGAACATCAGCCACAACTTCCTCATCAGAATAAATAGTAACTTCTCATAGTTAGATACTTGTATCAACATGGTCCTTTGGTCTAGAAAGATGGTCCACCAAATTGAACTCCTCATACATCATGTCTTCATCTCCTACACAAAATCTCTCCCATGGTTCTAGAGGATTCTTATCCTTTTACAAATGTCTCCCGGAAGATAAAAACCACAACAAGCAGTTATCATTTCATCTTCATCTTCTACACAGTCTAATTTTTTTAACATGGCAGAAATCATCCACAGATAGTATAAGAAGGATGCCCTCTTAGATGGATTAATCAAATCAGAAATATGTACCATGACATATCTGCACAAATTCACCTTTAATATATGTTTTAAAAAAATATCATTAAGACATCATGTTATATCACATTAGAGAAATCTCACTTCCTCGGGAAGATTTGATGTTGTATGAACATAAAAAAGAAATCTCACTTCTCCTTCAAATTCATTTGCAATAGTCCTCCTGGATTCTCCATTTCCAGTCAGCTCTTTCAGAGAATCTTCATATGAAAACAAATTTGAAGAAGGTGGAATATTACCCAGATTGTCATCATATACACCTTCATGTGGTACCTCTAAGCATTCATCCCATTCATTAGACAAAAATTCTACTTCATTTTCTTTTACCATAGACATTATCTTGGCTGCCTTGATTTCATCTAGTGTTACACTCAAATTCTTATAGAACTCACTAAGTAGTTGTGGATAATATTTTATTTCATTGTTGGTAAACCAACTGAGCCACTCTTGAGATTCCAGTACCTTTATCTGCAATGATTTTCTTGATAGATTCCACTCATCCATCCCTACCTTTTCTAATATAACTACATGGTTTTCTAAGCATGGTTTCCCATTCCCACTAGACTCACCTTTATGACGCTTAGCAAGAGGATATTTTTGAGGTTCTTCCATTGCACGCTTATTCCTAGCCATGGAGAAGCTTCAGATTCTAACTGTGATGAGAGGTCGAGAGTCGAGAGAGAGAGTGACTAAATGTAGAAGGAATTACAACCATGGAAAAGGTGAAAGGTCAAGATGTATTGGACTTAATATATCATTTAGGGATTGTAAATCAGAAAAAATAAAATTTAAACACAGTGAGTTGAAAGAGATAAAACAAAATCGTTTCACTTAACACAGACAGAATTTACAAAACAACCATTAAATATATCGGTGTCAATAAATCAGATTCAATACTATCACTTTTAAAAAAATTCGGTTTCAAGAAGATCGGTTTCACAAAAATATTATTTTCAAAGATTGGTATTATAATGATTGGTTTCCCAAAGATCATTTTCACAAAGATCAATTTCACAATGATCTGTTTTACAAGGATCGGTTTTAGAAAATTGGTTTTACAAAGATCGGTTTCACAAAATATATTTTTCAATGAACGTTTTCAAAATGATCGGTTTCACAAAGATTGGTTTCCCAAAGATTGTTTTTACAAATATCGGTTTCAAAATGTCATTTTTACAGAGATCAGTTTCCCAAAATCAATTTTACAAAGATCGGTTTCACAAAATCGGTTTTACAAAGATCTTCTTTTCAAAATATGCTTTACAATGATCGGTTTTACAAAATCGGTTTTACAAAGATCGGTTTTACAAAATCATTTACTGATTTATCATTCCTATTTAATTTCCGATGTAACTTATTTTCTCATAATTTAAGGGTTTAGTGAATATATCAGCCAGATGATGTTCAGTCCCAACAAACTCATGAGTTAAATCACCATTTTGATAATGATCTCTCAAAAAGTGATGTCTTACATCAATATTTTTTGTTCAAGAATGAGATACTGGATTTTTAGAAATTTTAATAGCACTTGTGTTGTCACAGTTAATGGATACATGTTTCAATTGATATCCATAGTCTAGTAAAGTGTGTTTCATCCACAAACTTGGTGCACAACAACTACCAGTAGCAATGTATTCAGCTTCGGCAGTAGATAATGCAACAGAATAATGTTTTTTACTGAACCATGATACTAGTGACTTTCCTAACATGTGACATGTCCCAAATGTGGGTTTTCTATCTAGATTAAATCTATCAATGTTTGCATCTGAATGACATATTAGATCAAATGGTTTTCCTCTTGGATAAATTATTCCTTAGTTGGGAGTATATTTGGGATATTGGAAAATCATTTTAACATCATTTAAATGATATTATTTGGGATTAACTTGAAATATATCCCACATACATACATAGAACATAATATTAAGACTGCTAGCACTAAGGTAGAGAAGACTCCATATCATACCTCTGTAGTTTGTTTGATCCCCTGGTTCTCTAGCTTGATCAACATCAAACATACAAGTAGTACTAATAGGTGTATATCTACCTTTACTACCATCTAAACAAAACTTTTTAAAAGTTATTTAGTATATTTACATTAATTTAAAATAATACCATCATTATTTTGAATAATCTGAAATCTAGGAAAAAATTTAATTTCTCCCATTAAACTAATTTAAAATTCATTTTTCATTATTTTTGAAAAATTAGTTCATAAAGAATTTTTAGAAGATCCCAATATTATATCATCTACATAAATTTGTTCCATCATAACATCTTTGGAAATACTTTTAATAAACAAATTAGAATCTTCTATTCCATTAGTAAAACCTTTTGAAATAAGAAAGAAACTATGTCTATAATACCAAGCTCTTGGTTCTTGATTTAAACCATATAAAGCTTTATAAAGTATAAAACATGGTTTGAAAAATGGGGACTTTTAATGCCAGAGCGTTGTTCAAAAAATACATCCTCAACTATATAACGATTTTGAAAAGAAATCTTGACATCCATTTGAGAATGTTTGATATTCATATGAGCTGTATAAGCATGTAGTATCCTAATGGACTATAATCTAGCTACAGGAGATATGGGCTCCTCTTAGTCTATTCCTTACTCTTGAATGTAACCTTGTGCAACTAACCTAGCTCTATTACAAACTATATTTCCAGACTCATCAACTTTGTTCCTAAAAACACATTTAGTTCATATTGTCAAGGTAACCTTAGGTCTTTCAACTGGTTTTCAAACTTTTTTTCTTTCAAATTGATTTAATTCTTCTAGCATATCCATCAACCAAAATTCATCATTGATAGCATCATTAATATTTTGGGTTCAAGCTGTGAAAGAAAAGTTTGATGTTCAACCTTGTTTCTTAGAGAAGCTCTAGTTTATGTCCCTCAATTTATATCACCTACTACATCATCTAAAGGATTATTCTTGAGAATTTTAATATATTTAGAAAGATTTTAACTAGAATCCTCATGATTGTCTATTTTTTCAGACTTAACAGGTGATGATTCTAGAAGATTCCCAGAATTGGTTACTTTTATAGGGGATCCCCTATCATTATCATTAAGGTTCCTAATTGACATATCTTCCTCAAGATATTCAAGAGTGGTTTTGGGTTCATGTGGATCATTCTTATCAAATTTTACATAAACTTACTCTTCCACACATTTGGTTTTCTTATTGAATACTCTATAGGCTTTACTCGTGATTGAGTAACCTAACAAAATTCCTTCATCACTATTGGAGGAAAACTTGTCCTGATTGTCCTTTTTGTTAAGGATAAAGACTTTGCAACCAAAAACTCTGAAGTAGTTAACCTTAGGATTCCTATTGTTCAAAGATCATAAGGGGGCTTCTTAAGAACAGTTCTAATCAAGAATCTATTAATGGTATAACAAGATGTATTTACAGATTCAGCCCAAAAATAAATAGGTAGATTATACTCACTGATCATATTCTTAAAAATTTCTTGAAGGGTCTTATTTAATCATTCCATGAATCCATTTTTTGAGGTATTCTAGTAGCCCAGAAATTGTGACTATAGCTATTTTGTGACAAATAAAATTCAAACTCCCTATTTTTAAATTCACTGCCATGATCACTTTTCAAGGTCTTAATTCCAAGTCCACTATGGTTTTCTAAAAACATGGATCTTTTGATAAAATAATAACAATATTCACTTTTGTGAGGTAAAAATTTTACCCAAGTGTACCTAGAAAAATAATCTACAAGAACATAAAAAAATGATTCCCATTTAAACATGGAACTCATGAGGGTCCAATAAAATCATTGTGATTCAACTCAAGCTGTTGAGAAGTAGAAACATTTTTCACTAGTTTGAAATAAATTTTTTATTGATTTTCTTTCTGATAAGGATTGCACACTTTTTAAAGTGGGAATTCTATTTTAGGTAAGTCTCCAACTAAACCTTTCCTAGTCTGTTTCCTAAGTGAGTGCACATTGCAGTGTCCTAGTCTTATGTGCCATAACTAGGATTCTTATGAAAATCATTTAAGCAAGAAACATTTTTCTTGCCTCAACAACATACACATTCTCATTTATGAGAGTAGTAAATATTAAATCATTTTTGGAATTAAAAACATTACATACATCATTTTCAAATTTGACATTGAAACCATCATCCCACAGTTGAATGATGCTAAATAAATTTTACTTTAAGCCATCAATAAAAAGTAATTTGGTAATTAATATTGTATAAGGGTTACCTATCTGGCCTAATACGATGCTTTTCCATTTATCATTATCACCTAATGTTACGTGACCACCATAAAAATTTATTAGGCTCTTGATGAATGAGTAGTCTTCTATCATATGTCTTGAACATCCAATGTACAAGTACCACAGAGTCTTACAGGAACTCATTACGCTACATCTGTGTAAAACTAATTAGACATGGGGTAACTTTGGTACACAACTTTTCTTGGGTCCTGAGAGGCTAGCATGTAATATTTTGGGAAACCATAGTTGTCTCACAGATTTCTTGTAATCAACTGTTATATTTTGGGACATAAACACTTTGTTCAGTCCTTTAGAGAATTATTTTTCATGAAATGGTTCAAAACTTGAACTAGTATAGAATTGTCTAGATTTTGGAATAAATTTTATTTTAATGATCCTTCTTTATCATGTTTGATAACCTAGAGTAGTTGTATATTTAGGGGCAATCTATTTTCCTTGCACCTGAGTCAAGGTATCACTACATGCTGAAAAATTCTCAATATCTCTTCTTAATTGCTCATTGGATAATTTATTTTTATTGTTTTCTTTGAACATCTTGGAGAATTTTTCATTTTTCATATCCATACATGACTTAACATTTACATTTAAAGAATGATATCTCTTAAATGATTTATACTTGTACTTGAGCTCCTTAAAGGTATCCTCAAGAATTTTAAAATATTCAAATAGTTCATCCTTAATCAAATCTTCATCATTATGTGACTCACTCTTATTTACAGAATAATAGGAATTATGTATAGGAGTGTTAAGTGTTACCTCAGATGTTTCGATCATGAAACATAAGTTGGCATGATTTGTTCTCTTCACTGTCACAAGTATCAGATCCACTGGAGCTATCTTCTGAAGAACTCCAGGTATATTTCATAGCATTTTTATATCTTTTTCCCTTTTCTTCATATTTCCTCTTAAATTTATGTTTCTGAAAGTCTGCCTTCACAAGATATTTTCATTTGCAGTCAATGCAGATTATTTCATTTGAGTTTTCATTCCATTTTATGCATTTCTTCTATTTTCCATTACTAGCATACTCTCCCTTTTAGTTTGACTTCGTGATGAATTTCTTCTTTTTGTAGAACATTTTTAACTTATTTGCAAGATGAATCATCTCCTCATCACTGTCTGAATCCGACTCTTCACTAGTGGATCTATCTATAGGAACTTGATATTTTTCTATGTTTTTTCTCTTTGTGGTAGTAGTGTTGAATTCTAATGATTTCCTCCATATTTCACCATGTACTTCATCATTCACCTTATGTTCTACCTCATACATCATATGTTTTCCAAATAGCTCTTTCTCGGGTAGCTTGACTATGTCACTAGATTCATGGATGGAAATAGAAGTTCCCCTCCATCTGTCAAGTAGGCATTGAAGTAGTCTCATGATGTGGTCCTTGTTGTCCACTGGTTTTACAAGAAGACTCATAGTGTTCACCATTTCTTTGAACATGATATACATTTCCTAGATAGGTTCATCAGGCTTCATATTTAAATTGTCATATTTAATAGTGTATGTATTTAGTGTCATTTATTTAACATTAGTTTTTCCCTCATGGGAAACAGATAATGTATCCTAAATCTCATATTCATTTTTACCGGAAGATATTCTATTGAATTCATCATCACCTAGAGAACAATACAAGTCATTCACTGCTTTACAGTAATTATTATATGTAGCTTTATTCAAATAAGACCATGTGTCCCTAGTAGTAGCAGACAATACATATTTCACTTCAATTGTATCCCAGATTTCAGGTCCCTTACACTCTAGATACATTTTCATTATTAATTTCCACTAAGAATAGTAATTACCATAAATGAAAGGTGTCCTATTAGTAGCAGCACCCTCAACTCTAGTTTCCATAGTTACTTAGAGTTTAAAGATCTAAAAATTTATATATGTTAGAAATTTTAAGATCTTTATGATACAACTAAAATAATAGTTGAAATTAATATTAAAATCATGAAAATGAATAAGCCTCTGATACCAAATGTTGGTCGGAGTGGATACTCAAGAGGGGGGGGGAATGGGTTCAAAATAAAATTTCTGTTAAAAACTTTATGATAAAAATCCCCCAATTAAATAACACGCAGTAAATTAATGTTATAGAGATATAATTTTTTTATTTCTCAATAAGTTCCTCTAAGTTTGATTAGTCCTCAGTTGAATCAATATAATCACTAATTCATCTTTTGTAACAAGTTTACTAAAATAATCATATATACATACTAACCAAAAATAACTATTAGAGTTAAAGTAAAAACAATTTTCTATTTTTGAAAAAAAATATAAGCAGTGGATAAAATGAAACAGAGTAATTGATGATTAGCACAACAACGTAAAAAAGAGGTTTAGTCTCAAGCTGAGACATAATTCTCTTCACATGGTGATCACCTACCACCAATCTTTCTATATAAATAAATGTTTGATCCACAACCTCGATCGGGGTTTACAACAGCACACCCGGTTGTCTAGGTCACACTTGACCTCTACCACAGTTATTCGTGGGAAACAAATGTAATATGTAATTGATTATGATGATAGTTTGATACCCTCTAGTTATGCTCAAGAGATAGTGCGTGTAAAATAAATATAAAAACTGCTCAAATAGTGAATATAAAACACAATAGAGTTATTAAAGAGAATGCGATTAACAATTCTCTGTGTGTTGGGACATTTGTCTCTAAACGCAATGAATTTTGAGAAAACTGTATTTGATTCTTCTTATGGATGTTTTCTTCATAACAGATAATTGTAGTTTCTGCAATCCAGCTTCGAGGTATGAAAGGGGTTCAGCTCTTCAAGGCCTTTATGTACACTAATATTTTTGGATAATGTCGCTTATTGCAATCTTCTTGTAATCTCAAGACATTAGTTCCTCTCTTTTTGTATTTGAAAAGTCTGCGTCTCAGCGTGTACTGCTGTATGTGCTTCTTGCTTAATCTATTTAACATTAAAGATGTTTTCCTTTTATACTTAAGTATCATTTAGGTATGAAGATCTCCGCACATGAATATACCTCATACTGTATACGGATTTTACTACAAAAAACATTAAAAATATGTCAAAATCATTCATTTTTCAAAATATGACCATTAGAAATAAATTTGAATCAATAAACTCGAAATTTTTATTTAAAACAATCGGTGATTCATCTTCAGTCTGTTACTTTCGGTATGATAACATCGGTCTGTCATCTTCGGTGTGTCATCATTGGTGTGTTCACTTTGGTCATTAAAACGTTGGTTTTAGTGTGTCAACTTCGTTATGTCATATTTATGTTTTAGTGTGTTGACTTTATCCTATCAAACATCAGTTTTGGGATGTCAACTTTGGTTTGTCGAACTTCAGTTTCGGTGTGTCAACTTCGATCATTCAAACTTCAGTCTGTCGAACTTTGGTTTTGGTGTGTCTGCTTCGGTTTTTCGAACTAACCATAACTGCCAGAGAATCTAGAAATATTGAGATGTGTATATCTTACTAGACTGTTTTTTATTCAAAATCTAATGTATAAATACATTTGTAAACCTATTTATTCATGAATATAACCGATTTACTTATTGATGTATATTTTGTTGTATGAAATAATTTAATTTCATAGGGATATTAAAAATAGAATCTATATATTGAAATAATTTGTGATTATGAAAACTATAATATCATGGAGGTTTCAACGACAATCATAATGGTGTCCATGAGAGGCAATAGGAGATCATTGAGTACTCATCGTTTCGTGAGGCACTAGTTTTTCGTCCATAAAAACAGTATGTTCTAAATCAATTAGTTTGAGGGGTGAGTAAATGGAGTTTGAATCAATCTCATTAAAAAAAAACTAGTATATTATAGATACTTTTCATTTTATTTAAACAATAAATATGTATATAATAGGGAGTGGATAAGGGAAAAAATAAAAGAACTCGAGAGAATATGTTACCTTTAAATCTAGCAACATCATTTGGATTGAACCAAAAGGAATTCTTGAATTTCCATTTGCATAAAAGAATGATTATAGGAGGACAATGTGGATGTTAGAAGCTTATTTGTGTATATTTTGGATGATCCAAGGGTCTTTAGAGTAGTGAGAAATGGGTTAGAGGTGGTTAACTTCTATAAGAAGGAGGAGGGGCTCTTTAAGAATGATAGAAAGTATTATTTTATTATAAAATAATTTTCTATTTCAAGCGGTCTAAAACTCATTAAAAATTAAGATAATATTAATATTAGTCTATATTTATTCATCCAATAATAATTTTGTAGGTTTTGGATATTTTTCAATCCTTACCTTTTTTATTTAACTCTTTGTTAACTTATTTATCTTTTAACATGTCTACTTGTATATTCATATTATATGGTTAATATATTTACTATAAAATTTCTTGCAACAAAATATTGATCATTAATTAAATTTCAATCCTCATATATGTTATTTGGCCAATATTATATTTTTATCACTATTTTTTCATTTAATAAAATATTAATTTATATAAAAACTTATTTATGTCAATTATTATACTATTCATATATGGGTTTATAAAAAATCCAAAACAACTAGATTGTTTCAAAAAACATTCATTAATTAAAATATAACATGTCATAATAATCCATAAAATTCACTTATGGCATAAAAAGTGTCAATATTAATATATTTCAATATTTATAATCTCATTTATTTAAAACATTCATAAATGATGTAAGCATTGACTCCTCAATTTGTCAGAAATAAATAAATATATTTGATGTCTAAAAATTATAAATAAATTACCATAATGTAAGAAATTTATTTATATTTATAATGAATATTTATAGTCAAAGATATCAATTAGGTATCCCCACATTAATTTTTTTTAGAAAAACAATACATGTTTTGGAAAATTTTATTACTTTAAATAAAAACATATTAATGTTAATTTCATACCCATGTGGCTTCCAATGTCCAAAAGTACTACACAAGTATTTTATTATTTGTTAATGACTTATCCAATATGGTTAGGACATGTGTTATGGTAATTTTATTTTATTATAATTTTATTTTTACCTTGAATAACCCCATTTACCTTTAATAGTGGTACATAAAAATCAAAAGTTACTATTCAACAAGAAATTGGTTTCATCCTATTTAAAAAAATTTACTTACTCATTACAACCATGTATTTTGGATTTCTGAAATTCAATTTATAGAAATAGTATAATTTCATTTAAATGTGAATTTTGGGGTTTTAACTACTATGTAGTGTTTTTTAACTATTCAAAAAAAATTTAATGTTTTCAGATAAATACAAAAAATTAACCCAAAGAAAATTTGGATACTCTGAATATATAAATGAGGTCTCATTTACCAAATTCATAACCTAGAAGTATCATAAATTAATATTTAATTAATTTCTATTGTAAAAAACTTGAAAGTGTGTTTTTAAGAAGTAAAAACTACAAAAACATTGGCACATGTTTATGTCCTATTTAATAGTAAAATTAAATCCAATGAAAAAAATTGTATAAAATGGTATAAATATAATGCATTTACACTTTAAAACCAATTAAATATTCAATATATATATATAAATAAATTATATAAAAAGGAAGATTTGAATTAAAATAAGTTATTTTTGACCATTCATTAAAAAATGAACTTTATCAAAAAAATAAAAAAACGTTACCCAGAATAAATTTTGATATCAGCCTTACAAAAAATTGTTTATTTATTAAAATTAAAAATATAAAAGTGAAAAAAATAGAATTATAAGAGGTTATCGATCAAAATGTGGAAAAACTGCATTTTAAAGATATTAGAGTATTTATACATGAAATCGGATTCATTCTCATGTTAAAACTAAAATTTTTTTTGGGTAAATTTAAAAACATTTAAAAAAAATTAATCTTCATTTTTTTAGTTCTATTCATTCCCGAAAAAATAACGGCTATCTGTTAACTATGATTTAAAATAATAATAATAATATATTATTATTCTTTTTTTAGTTTGACTCTGCATTGTGGGAAACAGAAGACTTAAAAAAATCATTGTTGCATGCCAAGTATTCCATCAAACATAACATCCACTTTAAAGTAAAATATATATTTAATATAAAAAATATTCATAAATATGAAAATGCAAAATTCATTATTTACCTGGGTTGTTACATCCAGCCTCGCGCCCCTTATGCGGACAAGTATGCATGGACTGGTCAATGGCGGGACCCGCAGGCGTGGTTCGACCACCGCCACAGCTATGAACCATGTTTCCTCTTACAAGGGGACTCACATGCCATCAATGTGGTTGGTAAAGATGGTTGTTGCCGCCGGTATTCACTGTTTCCGCCCCGGTAGTGCTTCTATGGGCCACCGATGAAGCTCCAATGGTCGGATTGTCATCCCATCTGCACCTACGGTCCTCAAGAGATGCTGCCTACACTGCACAGACCATGGTTTTGTGTTTCCATCATGTTGAACATTCTCTGATGAATAATGCCTCAAAACCACGAGTGGTGGAGTGTCTGAGCCTTGATCATTGGCCCACACCCTCCGTGTTATTATTTTAACAAGAGAAATTAATCACACCATAGACAAAATTAAAATCACTAAAATTAAAATGAGTCATGGATCAATCCATTAGATAGATTATCTACATTTGTTATATTATTCAATTATGGGGTTAGTTGAAACAATATTTCAGTTTGAATAAACAAAACCCCAACCTGGAACATGTTGGCTTCTGCTGATGGCAAAGGATGAGAATCCATTGTTTGAAGATGTTCATCGACATTCATTTTCACCGGTCGATGTATGGTTCGAATCCGTAATGGTGTCATTGAATCTCAAAAATTCGTTAGGCGAAGACATCATCAGTGTTTCGTTTGTGCTTCCACTCATTGAATTCCCAAAACCAATGTCAAAGGATTAATTAAATAAGAGAAAAGGAAGCAGTTACGTTGCGTTCATTAATTTGATTCATTAATGAACTATAATTAATGTTCAATTAATCATATAACTCTATTGTCTATGAAACCAACAAATTGTGTCAATAAATGTATCCCAATAAATGCTCGATGTTGCACTTTAATATCACCATCCATTTCTCAATGGTAGGAAGAGAAATAATAAAATAAATTTAGTTAATTTATTTATTTTTTGTTTACGAAAAGTACAGAAATAATTCTTTTTTTTCCGACCCTTTCCACTCAAAGTTTTTTTTTGCCTAAGTGAATCACAGTACAAATAATTCAATGGTTCCATTGTATTTTCAATCCGATCACTAATTCAAAATATAGAAATTCCCTCTTCCAGGTTAATTTAAGGTACCATAAAAAGTTAAAAATTATTAACAGTTACCCTCGACCTATTATGGTAGAGTTTAGTCTTCTCCTAAAGGGAACACACCCACATGAGCTTAACGGTACTCTCGAATTTTCAATCCTAGTTACCGTTTAATAATTATATGTATTCTACAATAAAATACTTGTTACATAATTATTTTATTTATAGCCAAATACTAAATTCCACTGTTGGCCCACACCAACCAATGTCTGGATCTGCCTAAAAATTGAATACACTCATGAGTTCTGTAGTGGTCTCGAATTTTCAATATGAGTCACCATTCCTGAGTTATAAGAATTTGAAAAATAAAATAAAATAAATTTATTATTTTATTTATGGTTATGATATTTTTTTGGGTATTCTCACTATAGGCATAAAACGACTAAACATAGGTCACGCATAGGGAAAAACCGAAATCTTGAATGAAACATTGCCCTCAAATTTCTTATCTAAAAACTGTTTACGTGTTATTACACTTTATTCTCAAAAACTACTCACCCATTCTATTTAAATCTTCACATTTTTAGACAGATCATTTCAGGCAATCTGGGCCTCAAAATCACGTTTTGTTAATTATCACGGTCTCATAATAAATATATATAATTAGAAAATATACATACTTTTGGGGTCATTTAATTCTCCTCGACATATGAAATTACATCCAAAGATTCCAAAATTAAGGAAAAGAAAATAAGTGTGGTACTGAGAGAGAATCTAAGCCTACTGCTTCTATATTCTCTCTTAGAGGTTCTCATGTTTCCACTGAACTCTCACCAAATAAATCAACCATCCACATAGGACCCTCTCCTTTCAATTCTAAAAATCTACCTGGAACTCCATAATAGTTTCCCCATAGTCAATTTCTAGATCCCTCATTCAATGATGTGCGATGTATCATCCAATTATCTCCTCAGCTACAACATGTTGAAAACATTATGCACCTGGTGAATCTTTGGGGAAATATCTAGGAGGTACGCCACCTTTCCAACTCTACTGAGAAACTGGAATGGTATGATTAACATATGAGATAGCTTCCTTCCCCCTCCAAATCTCCACAATCCTCATCGAGGTGAGACCCATGGGAAGACATGGCCTCCCCCCATATACTATATGAGTCTTTGTCTCCTATAAGAATAAGACTTTTGCCTACTCTGTGCAGTCTTCATCTGCTCCTGGATGATAAAAACTTTCTTAGTGGTACCCCATACTAGCTTTGGACCCATTAGTACTGACTCCCCTAAGTCTATCCATCCTAGAGTTGATCTACATGGAATCTCGTACAATTCCTAAAAAGGTGACATGCCAATGGTGGAGTGATATATTTTGAACAAGAAACCCTACCAGTGGTAGGTGGTCCTTCCAACTATGACCAAACTATTAGAAAAAAACACGAATCATGCCCTCCAAGGTATGTTTGGTCTACTCCATCTGATCATTTGCCTGGGGGTAAAAGTTTTTCTCAAGCATGACGGAACCTGATGCTCCGCTCTCACTTGCTGACACGTGAGGCATTGTGAAATTAACTCTGCCACCACATTCCACATCCCTGGAAAGTTGTACAGACATCGGTGGTCCTGGTACATATTATCACAAAAGGATGTACTTCCACATGGAATGTATGGAATTACCTCAATGCCTCATATCGTAATATAACTAGTACCAAGGTGTGTATTTCTGAAAAGGGTGATGTGATCCCCACCCATCTAATATTCATCAGGGGATTTTCAGGGGGATATCTGAGCATGTCACTCCTCGCAGTCAACATCCACATGGTGTGCCTCCCATATAGCTGGAGTAGTGGGAGAGTGATAGTCATAGACAAGATATATGTTACTCCATCAACATCCAAGAAAGATATCGGCATTGTGACTACTTTTCCTATCGCATCATTCAGAAATTGAAGACCTAAATTCTTGTTGAGTGTGTCTGCTACTACCTTTCCCTTTCCATGAGGGTAGACTATCTACAATTCATACACCTAGAGGGACTTTAGCCATCACCACTACCTCAGGTACAAGTTATTCTGTGTGATGATAAACCTGAGACTCTTCTGATCATAGTAGACATCAAACCGTTCTCCCAACTATACACTAATCTATCAGAGCTCTGTAGGAGCCATCCAATATACAGTTTTATATATTGGTACGATATTTGCATAAAATCTTATATATATGTCCCTATCCATCTTGGGATGTAATCTTGGAAACAAATTTTGAATTTATGTTCCTGCACTTTGCCACTACTTGTGGGAACTAAAAACTCAAAACACATGCTGTCATGAGGGTAAGGTGGAACGACTCAAGGGTGATCAGTTGCACCCTCCAATGCCAGAGTTTATCTCAAGGGACTGGGGCTCATTTTTCACTAAACAAAGAAAACCCCATTCTAAATATGGAGATATACCATATACATTTTCCTAAAACATTCAATCTCTCCATGATATGCAGATGACCAGTAAAGACTGGAAATAATGTTGTGAGGCCTCGAATCTTCCACCAAGATGTTCCAACTGATAATTTTACCTCATGGTTTATATCACAACATAAGCATAAGTGTGATTATAGAGTATCCTCCAATAGGTATCTTCAGATTTAAGGGTTAATTCATTGGTTTAACAAAAAACTCTAGTTTTTGAACAAAATTCATAACAAGAAGGAATTATTAATATCAATTTATATTAACACGGACGCTAATAGATTACACAGAATATACCTAGAATCATTCGTGGAGCCTTTGGGTCATACTCCATGACTGCATGAAGCTACTCCCTTCCCCTATCCACCAAATCCTTGTGCATAGTGGGGACCACATTGGGTGGTGGTTTTATCATGTTGAAATGTATACAAACTCCTACTGCTCTCATATATCATCTTTCACGTTTTATGACCTACATACTCTTATGTCCCAATTACATCCTCTTTCTAAAAACATTTTAGTCAACCATGTCTTTGAGGCTGACATTGATTTCCTACATTCCCACTATATTCATTCGTTGGGTATTACTGCTCAGCTAAATAATTTTCAACCCCAAAGGTTCTATATTTCACCCTAATATAAGATGGAAAGAATAATGAATAGTGCTAGCTCAGATGTCCCAAAACACATATTTTTTAGGTTTTCCAAGACCTTATTCCCTTATTGTATCATATTCATCAAGTACCTGGAATGGTTGGTATGCCTATAATATTAATCCGCTACTGACATATCGTCCTGCTGAAGCTGTAGAATCTCTTGGGAACGCATACCCCTTATATTTTTATGGAACGGGGCCCCTTCAATGATAATGGTTCTCATTCTATAACAAAGGAAAATTTAATTCATCATAATATAGGGTTAATCAAAACCATCCCATAGCCTAGAAGATCCACGTAGAATGTTCATTATCAGGACCATCATCTGATCTAATGGTTCCATTGATAGATAAAAACCCAGTCACCACATCAGGCCAGTCCTTATTTGCATGTGAGTCAGGAAAACCTCAGAACCTGATGGGTATCTGTCACTAAATCTTGTATATGGAAATGATCCTATATTTTTCCTCTACTGGTATCACCAGTAGTAAATTCTAACCAATGGGAAAAGGTATATCTAGGACACTGCCCGATGATACCATCTCATGCAATGGTCCTTATACTGAATCCTCATCACTCTGTAGACCATCCCCATTGTCATGCATTAGAATCTGAGCTAGAGATCTATGTGGAGGCATCTTGAATGAGAATAAATATAAGGACCTGACCTTATAACATTACATAATATTGAATTAAATGAATAATTCACATTTAGGATTTTTTTTCAAGTTTATAGTTTTAGGGAATTATGCCATTACTATTACATAACAACTTGAATATTACAAGTAGACACTACTAATCAGTATCTATTTTTTCATAAAATAAAAACTCTTAAAAAGAATCATGCCTAGTTCAATATTTTAGATAGCATAACTTTTCCTTGATCCCATCCTTGACCCTATCCATCTTTACGTCATGTGGAAAACATTTCAAAAACATGGGATAAGCATAAAAATATCAGTAAGGGTTATAAAATAAGGAAGGAAAACATTATCCCATTAATAAATACAAATCAATGAATCTATATTTTTCAATCATAACATACCTTACTAAATCGTAAGATTTATGAATAACACACACAAATCACAAATAATAAAGGTTACTTATGGAATCCATATCAAACATACATTGTATTCATCATAATTATATAGGGAGTTACACTTGGAATACTGATCAAATTATATTACCTAAATCTATTAGGAGAAACATGACATTTACCTCCATCACATTACCCAATACATTGGAGAGCTATCTCCAGCACACCCGCACTAGGTTTATCACAGAACCACCCGTATACGTAAACAATACCCAATAACCATAAAATAATCATAACATATAACACATTTATAAAAGAAATATAACATTTCCACATTCCAATATATCAAGCCAATATATTGAAATAATCTATGTTTTATCAAATCATTTTCAAAACCATTTAAAAAGAGAATTTTGAATCAAAGTGCCCCATACCACTTTGAAGCTTTTAAATGAATTATCATTTGAAAACATTAATGTCCATATAATTAAATCATAAAACCCATTTTTAAAACATGATCATTAATGAGAAATATATAGAAGATTAAATCTTTAAAACATTTAAAATGATATTTTAGTGAAAGAGTTTTTTTAACAAAAAAAGAGATGCTTGAATACAAATAATTAAAGAATAAAATTTAATCCGAACATTATAATATCATGAGAATAAAGGGAATCACAATATAATATGTCAAAGGATAGTATATACACTATATAAGAGTGAATTGGTGCATAACAACAATGAAGTCACAATGGAAATGTAAATAGGGATGAAATCCCTTATAAAGATGGTATCCATAGATTAAGGATAAGTCAATAAAATAATTAGGTGTGAAAATTATAAATAGATCCAATATAAGTCGATATTAGGTGTAAAACAATAATATTTCATTCACACATATTCATAGGATGACATATTCATGTTGTACATGTAGAACCCAGTGAATTGAAATTGGGTTAAGAAGTCCCCTTGTAAATATACGACAGCCTAACGACGTCACTTTAAAATTAAAAAAAAAATTAATGAGAAAAAAAGGGTATCTCATCACTTTTACATAATTTTTACATCAATATGGATATATAATAACATATCCCAATATAATAATATGTAAATTAAAAGACGTAACGAAAGAAGTCTCTTAAAAAGAGGAGGGTGAAAGGCTCCCTTACCGATTTTGTGACTTACAAAATATAAGCCACATGACAAAAGGATCATAAAATGAAGATGTAAATACTGATAAATGAAATAATATTACACAAAGAGTACAATCATGGGAAATACATAGACCATACAAAAGGAAATAGTGGCAAATATAGCATGAATCTCATGGGAATAAAAAGTGAGACGAAACCCTTTACCACATTGTAATCAAATGAGTCGTATGACCAAAAGTTAATAAACACCAAATGAATCACATAATACCATGAATATAATGATAATAATGATAATATATATCAAATTTCCGTACACAATACACCACATGCAATGAATAAGTGGCGAACAATGGAAATATCATTGAATTAAATGTGAGATAAGAAAATCCCTTACCTTGTGTCCGACTTGACCCGTTCATTCTTTAATATCCTGAATAATAAACTAATTATAATTTATACTTTATTAATAACAATTTAAAAGTATATTATTCCTTTTATATTACTTATTACCATGTTATAAATATTATGTAATCATTTATGTTAATAACGTTCATTTTTTCTATATTTGGTACTTGAGTAAAAAAATAAACCCCTTATAATTACTAGTTGTTCATGTGGTAAGATATCAATTATCTTCAGAATTTTATTAATGATTTATATATCATATATATCATATATATCTAGTATATACATGCATTTAAAATTGTACCTAACATTTAGATGTATGAAATGAAATGCACCGTTCATGGAGACGGTAAGTCGTACGTACACATGAACGCTACTTCCATTTATATTTATTATTTTAATGGAATTAAAAACATAATGATACACAGTTATATTATAATTCTAGTTTAATATCATATAAAATATTATTAACTCCATCTTTTATACGTCCCACATAGGGCATTAAATAGTCATATCACTTTGAGGGGGTAGTAGTCTGCACTTCCTCTAATAAGATTATCATATTTACCCCATATAGAAACCATAATGTATTTCAATAAATGGAAAAATACAGAAGCATAAAGAAAACATAAAAATAATATATATCATATATAAATATAGTTCCATCATAATGGTCACCATGAGAGGCGGTTGGAGATATTTGTACAATCATCATTTCATGAGGCGTTAGTTTTCCATCCCCAGAAACATTATGTTCTTCACCCATTAGATGGAGGTGTGTGTAAGTGATGTTTGAATCCTTATCATAAAAACATGCTATTATATTTATGATACTATTTTTGTTACAAAATATAGGAATAAAAAGAGTATATGGGTTGAAGATGTTAAATAAAAGAAAACAATTTAATAGAAAATGTTATCATTAATTTGGGTAACTCCCTTTGGTTTGAACCCAAGGATATCCTGATGTGCCTTCTGCCTAAGTTAACACTTCTATGTGAAGTAAATGGATGTAGGTATATTTATTAGTTAGAGTTTTGATGAGCCTAATGGCTTGATATGAGTGAGTAATTGGTTAGAATTGGTGTCCTTTTATAATGGGGGGAGGGGATCTTTAGGAAAGTGTGATAATATTATTTTCTTATATAATTATATTTGGTTTATAAAGGTCCATAAATCATTAATGAGAAATATAAGATTACTCGTAGTAGAAATAATATCATCCAATATAAATTGGAAAGGTTTTGGATGTTATTGTAATATTTATAATCTTATTTATTTAAAACCTTTATTAATGAGGTAAATACTACATCATTATTGTGTCATATATAATTTAATTTATGTAATGTCTAAAATTATAAAAAAACTACCATGATATAGGAAATCTCTTTATCTTTCTAGTGAATCTTTATAGTATAAAATATAATTTATATAACACCATATAATAATTATTTTACTAAATTTGTTTTGTTTATGTCATTTTTACCTTTACATTAAATTAATTAATGTAAAGTTGCATTATCATTCATAAGTGGCTCCATGGGGTCCCAAAATAGACCCAATGATGCCCATGGTCGTCCATTACTCCTCTAATAAGGATAGGATACGTGTTAATTTAATTTTTAATTATTACAATATTTTTTCCTAGAATTACCGTATTTACCTTTAACCTCGGTAAATAAAATTCAAAGGATACTATTCATCAAAAATTATTTTCATCATATTGAACCACATTTTACTTCTTGATAGAAACCATGTATTCCATATTTTTTAAATTAAATTCATAGACGTGGTAAAATTTCATTTAAATGAAAAAGTTAGTTTTTTAACTACTACTAAGTGCTTTCACTATTCATCAAAAATA
This sequence comes from Viscum album, assembly GCA_963277665.1. Taxonomy (NCBI): domain Eukaryota; kingdom Viridiplantae; phylum Streptophyta; class Magnoliopsida; order Santalales; family Viscaceae; genus Viscum; species Viscum album. The sequence goes on from OY728140.1 coordinate 2,129,095,770, forward strand.
GAAGTTTTTTTAGAAAAATTCCAAACATTCAGCCTAAGAATTATTTGATATTCCAAATTAAAAAATTATTTCTATTTATCTAAATTCAAAACATATAAGTGGAATTAATTAATTTAAAATTAATTCCCATTGTTAAAACAAATAGCGTGTTTTTAAGAAACAATAACTATCAAAAGATTGACATTTGTTTACGACCAATTTCAAAGTGAAATTAATTTCAATGAGCAAAATTGGATTAAATAGTAAAAATATATTCTAATTACACTTTAAAAACAATTAAAAAATATAATCTATCCATATAAATTAATTATATTAAAACGTAGTTTTGAATTAAAATACAATATTTTCACTAATCATTAAAAAAATGAACTTTATCGAAAAAATTCCAAAAATATACCAAAAGTAAATTTTGATGTCCCCATTATAAAGAAAGATTTTATTTTATCAAATAGAATGTATTAAAGTGACCCAAACTAGATTTAAATAGGTATCTACATTAAAAGGTAGTAAATCGACCTTTTAAAGTAATTTTTGATTAAAATTAGATTCCTTCGTATTTTAAGCCTGTAAATTTTATTGGATAAATGTAAATACATTTAACAAACATGTATAATCATATTTTAGTTAGTTTTGTTCATTCCCTCCTATAAAATAGCTAGGAGTTTATTACCATTTAAAATAATAATATTATATTATTAGTGTGCAATGTACAATTTCAAAGAAACCAGTGGTTGTGTATCAGGTACGCTATCGAACATAGAAACCCTTTTAAAGTAAAATTAATATTTAATTCAAAAATATTAATAAATATGAAATTTTAATATTCATTATTTATCTGGGATGTTACATCCTTCCCCTCTTTTGGAAATTGCATCCTTGAAATTTTAAAACCGGGCTTGGAAACTTAATTGAATGTCTCACATCAGTAAAAGAGTCAATAAATCTATCACATTAAAAGAAAAAATAATAAGTACAAAGGTCACCCGAGATAACCCATACAAGGATTCCGTGTAGGAAAACATGGATATGGAAGAGAAAACAAATGGTCAGGTTCAAATGGAGAGTGATAGAAAACATGATTAGGAGAAAGTTAACAACCAGAAAATCATAAACATGTATTGGGTTCAACGGTTCTTGATTCCCCTGTAGGAAAATTTAACAGACAATGTTTTTTTTATAAGATACTTTTCATAATTTTTAGGAATTTATTTATGAGCCTAAACAAAAACATAAGTAAATATACTTACTTGTCATATAGAATTTCATCCTTTACTAAATTCGTACCACAAACTCATATTTCCTATAAATGAAGAGTATTCGGAATGACTTGTTCACATTAATAGTGTTATAACCAACTTTGTGAGAATCACATAATCCACAAAAGATGATCTATATATTTCCCTTATCTTTAGATTTTAACTAAAACCAAAATGGTTAGTATGAGATCATATAATCCTCCAAAAGTATTTTAATTTATAAAAATAAATAGTAATATTAATCTACAAAATTTAAAAAAATGTACCAAAACATCAAGAAATACCATTCAATAAAAAATTTCCCTAAATATTTATCAAAATAAACAAAACTAATATTGAAACCCAAAACACAGAATAATTTAAATAGCATAGTCTTTCACAGTGAATCTTAATATTTATCCACAAAAACATCGACTACTCTTAAAGTATCATACTGAAGTGTAATTAACCTAATCACATATTCTCTATGATAGGTTAATCATTTCCATAAATAACCCAAATCAACATATATTCTTCCAAAATAATTTCTCAAACATTACTCCACTATTTAAATCCCATGGTATTTTATTTTCCTCAAGAATATAGTGTTTCCTCAAAATAGATAATGTCTTCCACAATGACCTTTTTCACTTAATCACTAAATAATTTTTACTATACTAATTATATCCATTTCATAAAACATAAGTTCTAAAAATGAACTTATTCTTGTTCCATAAAATCATTTTACTAAAATAATTGTTCATACTAACCAGGGACATCAAGATGGATAGTGGTAGGCGATGGTCCCTTGTCACCCTTCAGTTGTGGGTTCGATTCCTTCAGTCTTTCCGTATGCGATAGGTTGTCAGTCATCCTTCGAGTTGTCCTTTTTATAAAACTCATAAAAAACCCTATCATGTTTTAACAACAATGGTTTCTTTACACCTCTCATTTTCATAAAAATTCATTATGATCTCAACATACTAATTCTTTATGTCTTAATTCACCACCATATGATAAAATAAAATGATCCCTAAAATGAAGAACATCATACCAAGATCATGGTGTCCATTTGGTTACATCATCAACTTGTTCATGTATATAGAAGGTCCATGCATCATAATAATTATTTAGAGATCCTAAAAAATCATTTTCTTCCTCCATCCAAATACACCTTGTACAACATGGCTCATATGGTTTTTCGCAGATAAATATATTAGGAAAATAATCATGTATGGAATATAATTTCAAAACATCTGATAAAACATGATTTCTATAAAATAGTCAGACCAAATTTGAGTTGAAACATTCAATTAACAGTACTTTTAAAATTCCATAAGTATGTGTTGAGAGACTATATTGTAAAATCAAATATAAATTGGTTTTGCAAGGCTCTCCTTCATTATCGCTTTTTTTAAAATCATAATATGCTTCAAAATCTTTTGATAACGTAAAATATTTGTACATTCCTTGGTAATATTTACCTTTCTTAAAAATAAGAGAATATTGTGAAAATATGATTTTTCTAAATACAACCCATGATCCATGATGATAACAAGGTATAGTGGAGGTGTTTGATACCTCAAACATCTTCTTTCAAGTTATTTGTATGCTAGAAAAAGTTTCACAATCATCTGAGCATGACTTTTCAATAATTATTTCAAGCTTGTCATCAGGAAGAGATAAGAACGTCGTTTGAGATCCTCCTCCTTCCATTTAAAATGGAATTATGTTGATCTAAAAAAGTTATAAAACAAGGATTTAACTAAAATGATAGACATAGGTACTAACCATGTGTTTGACTAAAACTCATAATCCCTAAAGTTTTCTAATCCGACCTTTGATACCAACTATAAGGACCCGACCTTATAACATTACATAATATTGAATTAAATGAATAATTCACTTTGATTATCTTTTCAGGATTAGAGATTTAGAGAATTAGGCTATAACTATTACATAACAACTTGAATATTACCAGTAGACACTACTACCCAGTATCCATTTTTTTATAAAATAAAAACTCATAAAAAGAAACACGTCTAGTTCCATATTTTAGAGAGAATGTCTTTTCCATGATCCCATTCTTGACCATATCTATCATTAAGTCCTGTGGAATTTTTTTTAAAAACATGGGATGAGAATAAAAATTTCAGTAATGGTTATAAAATAAGGTAGGAAAACATTATCCCATCAATAAATACAAATAAATGAAACTATATTTTTCAATCATAACATACCATACAAAATCATAATATTTTTGAATAACACACAGATATCATAAATCATAAAGGTTACTTATGGAATCCATATCAAACATACATTGGAGCTATCATAACTACATAGGATGTTACACTTGGAATACACATTATAGCATATTCCCTAAATCTCGTAGGAGAAACATGACCTTTACCTCCATCATGTTACCCAATGCATTGGAGAGCTATCTAGAGCTCACCCGCCCTAGGTTTATCCCATAACCACCAGTATATGTACAAGATTCCCAATAACCATAACATAATCATAACATATAACACATGTATAAAAGAAATATAACATTTCCACATTCCAATTTATCAAATCAAGATATTGAAATAAACAATATTTTATCATATCATTTTCAAAACCATTTAAAAATAGATTTTTGAATCAAAGTGTCCCATACCACTTTGAAAATTTTAAAAAAATTATCATTTGAAAACATTAATGTCTATATAAATTAATCCTAAAACCCATTTTGAAAACATGTAAATTAATGAGAAATATTTAGAATAATAAATCATAAAAACATTTAAAATGATACTTTAGTTAACGAGTTTTTTAAACAAAAAGATAGAATGTTGAATACAAATAATTGAAGAATAAATTTTAATCATAACTTTATCATATCATGAGAATAAATGGATTCACGATATAATATGTCAAAGGATAGTATATACACTATATAATAGTGAATTGGTGCATAACAACAATGAAGTCTCAGTGGAAATGTAAATTGGGATGAAATCCCTTATAAAGATGGTATCCTTAAATTAAGGATAAATCAATCACATAATTATTTGTAACAAAAACAAATACACCCAATATAAGTGGATATTAACTATTAAACAATCAGTTTTCATTCACACATATTCATAGGATGACATTTCAAGAAGTACAAGTTGAACCCAAAGATTTGAAATTGGGTTAAGAAGTTCCCTTGTAAAAATATGATAGTCTAACGACATCACTTTAAAATTCAGAAAATAAGTTGATGAGATAAAAATGGTATCTCATTTCTTGGACATAAATTTTAAATCAATAAGGATATATAATAACATATCCCAACATAATAATATGTAAATTAAAAGACATAACAAAATATGTCTTTTAAAAAGAAAAGGGTGAAATGTTCCCTTACCGATTTCGTAACATACAAAACATACGCCACATGAAAGAAGGATCATAAAATGAAGATGTAAATACTCATAAATTAAAGTATATTACACAAATATTACAATCATGGGTAGTACATACACCACAAAAAAGTAAATAGTGGCAAATATAGCATGAATCTCACAAGAATAAACAGTGAGATGAAACCCTTTACCACATTGTAATCAAACAAGTCGTATGAACAAACGTTCATAACCACCAAATGAATCATATAATAACATGGATATAATGATAATAATGATAATATATATCAAATGTCCATACACAATACACCAAATGCAATGAATAAGTGGCGAACAATGGAAATCTCACGGAATTAGATGTGAGATAAGAAAATCCCTTACATTGTGTCCGACTTAACTCGTTCATTCTATAATCTCTGGAATAATAAACTAATGTAAATTTATCCTTTCTTAATAAAAAATTTAATGTTTATTATTAATTTAATATTACATATTACCATGTTATAATCATTATGTAATCATTTACGTTAATAACTTTCATTTTGTCGATATTTGGTACTTCACTATAAAAAATAAAACACCTTATAATTACAAGTTGTTCATGTGGTAAGATATAATTTATCTTTATAATGATATTAATAATTTAGATATCATATATTACTTATATATCTAGTATATACATGTATTTAAAATAGTACATAACATTTAGAGGTATGAAATTAAATGCACCGTTCATGGAGACGGTAAGCCGTACGTACGCATGAACGCTACTTCCATTTCTATATATTATTTTAATGGAATTAAAAACAAAATTATAAATAGTTATATTATAATTCCAGTATAATATCATATAAAATATTATTAACTCAATCTTTTATGCATTCAACATAGGGAATTAACGAGTCATATCACTTTGAGGGGGTGGTAGTCCGCACTTCCTCTAATGAGATTATCGTATTTACCCACAATGGAAACTATAAAGTTTTTATATAAATGGAAAAATACAGAATCATAAAGAAGAAATTAACATAATATATATCATATATTAATATAGTTTCATCATAATGGCCACCATTAGAGGCGGTTGGATTTATTTCGACAATCATCGTTTCGTGAGGCGTTAGTTTTCCATCTACAAAAACATTATGTTCTTCACCCATTAGATGGAGGTGTGTGTAGGTGTAGTTTGAATCCTTATCATAACAACATCCTAGTATATTCATGATACTATTTTTGTTACAAAAAAAATAATAAATTGATTTTATGGGTTGGAGAAGTAAAATAAAAGAAAACAATTTAAGAGAAACTATTACCTTTAATTTTGATAATTGCCTTTGGTTTGAACCAAAGAACTTCTTGAAGTTCCTTCTACATAAGGTAAGGCTTATAGGAGTAGGAAATGGATGTAGTGATCTTAATTAGGAAGAGTTTTTACTAGCATAATGTCTTGAGATGTGTGAGTAATTTGTTAGAATCGGTGTCCATTTATATGGGGGAGGAGGGGCTCTTTGGGACAGTGTGTTAATATTATTTTATTATATTATGATATTTGGTTTCTAAAGGTCCAAAAATCAATAAAGTAGAAGATAATATGAATAATATTAGAAATAATATCATCCAATAGGAATTGGACAGGTTTTGGATGTTATTTTAATATTTATAATTTTATTTATTTAAATATTTTATTAATGAGGTAAATACTGCATCATTATTGTGTCATAAATAATTTAATTTATGTGATGTCTAAAAATTATAAAACAAATACCATGATGTAGGGAATATTTTTATATTTCCAATGAATATTTATTGTTGAAAATTTAATTTATATAACACCACATAAAAATTAATTTACTATAAGATTTTTGTTTATGTCATTTTTGTCTTTACATTAAATAAATTAATCTAAAATGTCATTATCTTTCATAAGTGGCTCCATGGGGTCCCAAAATAGACCCAAAGATGCCCATGTTCTTTAATTACTCATCTAAAAAGGCTTGGAAATGTGTTAAGGTAATTTTTAATTATTACAATATTCTTTTTACCTTGAATTACCCTATTTACCTTTAACCGCGGTAAATAAAAGTCAAAAGTTACTATTCATCATAAAATATTTTCATCTTATTGAACCACATTTTACATCATCATAACAACCATGTATGTCGGATTTTTGAAATTCAATTCACAAATGCGGTAAAATTTCATTTAAATGTAAATTTCAGTGTTTTTAACTACTACTAATTGATTTCACTATTCATGAAAATTTGAAGTTCTTTAGAAAGATACTGAAAATTCAGCCTAAGAATTATTTTAAATTATGAATTCAAAAATGATTTATATTTTTTAAAATTCAAAACATAGAAGTGGAATTAATTAATTTAAAATTAATTCTTGTTGTTAAAACGAATAGCGTGTTTTGGAGAAACAATAACTATCAAAAGATTGACACCTGTTTATGTCCAATTTCAAAGTGAAATTAATTCCAATGACCAAAATTGGATTAAATAGTAAAAATATATTCTAATTACACATTAAATTAGTTAAAAAGATAATATAACCATATAAATAAATTATATTAAAATGTAGTTTTGAATTAAAATACAACATTTTCACTATTCATTAAAAAATGAACTTTATCAGAAAAATTCCAAAAATTTACAAAGAGTAAATATTTATGTTCCCATTCTAAATAAGGAATTTATTTGATCAAATAGAATGTATTAATGTCACAAAAACTATATTTAAATATGGTTCACCCTTAAAAGGCGGTAAATCGACATTTTAATGTAAATTATGCTTAAAATTAGATTCATTTGTATTTTAAGCCTCTAACTTTTATTAGGTAAATGTAAATACATTTAACAGACATGTATAATCATATTGTATTTACTTTTTTTCATTCCCTCCAATACAATGTCTAGGAGTTAACTACCATTTAAAAAATAATATTATATTATTAGTGTGCAATGTAAGATTTCAAAGAAACCTGTTGTTGCTTATCAGGTAAGCTATCAAAAATAGCAACCCTTTTAAAGTAAAATTAATATTTAATTCACTAATATTAATAAAAATTAAAATTTAATATTATTTATTTATCTGGGATGTTACAATAAATTTGAACCACAATTAGTTAGTTAAGCTAGGTGAGCTAACTCAAAAGAGATAAATTGAAAAAAAAATCAAAACACATACAACTTGTATTTTATTGTAAATAGTTAGAAAATTGAATTTAGGGTCCTGGTGTTTGGATACATTAGTCTCCACAACAATATTGGTCTCCCTGGATTTTAATACGAACTCAAGACAGTTTACAATATTTCCCTACTAAAAACACATAATCGTAGTTCTTCGGGTAGAACTAAGTGCCCTTTGATACAAATATGTCATGACGCGTCCCCCAGGGTATGTGCCATGATTACCCCATGCTCACCATCCATAGTACAGGTACCGGTGATAAGAAATAGAAAGGGTAAACCTGAAAGGGGTAGGTAATATTTGTTAACTTGTACAGAAAGAGATAGGGAACACAGCTCACAAACAAGACACGGGGGAAAAGGGGAAAGCACAACCACCATAAAAAACACCACATAGAGTAAAATTATGTACTGAAGGTAAAGGGGATAGTATACAAGACTAAACTAAAAGAGTAGTACAAAAAAATCTCCATAGATTTTCTACAAAGAATCATATCTGATGGGTCTGTACAACTCATCACTACAGCACACCATGTCAATTGATCGCCTCCGTCTACCGTCTAGCCCTGGATTTCCAAAGTCCCACTAATGTAGTCATTCATCTTCACAAGACACAACATGGTTCAAGCGAAGCCTGCACAGGTGTTAGTATAAGAATACTCAATAGGGATCCCGAGACCGGTGAGGGTTTCTCATAATTCCACAAGGAACAACAACAAAGAATGCAAAAAATAAAAGGATACAAGGTAAAAGACACAGCTTACGCAATGAATATAATTATAGAACATAAATAAAGATGATTAGTCTTAAAGCTATATCATGTTATTTTGATTAGAGGCTTATAATTACAGAATATATATGGTTTCTAGGTGCTGAATAATAGAGGATAGCAAGGTGATGACCCGGAAAGGATTTCTAGGTGATGAGCCATAGAGAATTTCTAGGTGCTTACCCATAGTGGATCGCTAGGTGCTGACCCGGTGAAGATCTCTCGGTACTGAACCAAAAAGGATATCTAAGATCTGACCCACTCAGTGGATATCTATGTGCCAACACACTCATAGGATCACTTGGTTCTTAACCACTTAGAGGATCGCTAGGTGCGAACCCATAGAGAATTGCTATTCTTTTTTCACATCCCTGCCAGCCACTGGAATCCTACACTAAGTAAGATTGGCTTTTGGAGGATCCTATCAACATTCCATTTTTAATATTTCAGCCATAAATATGTCCCATAAAGATGAAACCTATAGATCCTACATGTTATAAGGGTTCCAACGTAAATGATTGTGCATCAACCAGATTCCTGGTCTGTTAGTTATAGGCATATAATCACCTAGATCCCATTTTGATTCCTGTTTGATCCAACAGTGCCACTATCTTACATTAGAAAAATCCCTTTTAGAGTATTTTTTTACAAACCACATCATCCTAATGATTCTAGTTCCATATGTAGTTCATCAATCATATGTCTGGTTTAGGAGTTATGGACCTAAAATTGAAAACAGGGTCGAAAAGGGTCTGTGTCTGGCCGGACACGGTGGAACCGACCCGACCCAACCTGGCTTGATGGGCTCAGAAAAAACAAGCTTGGACCATACCGATGCGGCAGGGGCCAGTACAGGTCGATGGGTACAGAACCAGACTGGACAACCCAGTTGGGTGCCACCCGTTGGGACACAGATCCAACATGACCTGCTGGATGGGTGCAGCTGGGAAGCTCGGTGTGAGGGGCTTTGTTGAATGGAAAACTATCTGTCAGGGTCCTTCATTAGTGCCACATTCATGTCACCACTTATGTTGACAAGTCCTTGTGGACCTCTAAATGGAAGGACCCACAGGGGAGGTTCCTCCTACCACCGCGGCTCGGAGCTGAGCTGCCACCACCGGGGCACGTCGCTTTCAATGAACACGGCAGGGGATGGTCAGCTTCCACTATACGCCACATCATCTTCGAGTTCCAATGAACGCATGTTTCCATCATGTGTCGGACCCTACATCCATTCACCTCCACTGGTTTCTGGCACATCAATGCCTGCAGTGCTTCCGTGGGGCACCAGTGAAGCTCCGGTGGTCCAATTTTCTTCCAGTCTATGCGTACGGGCCTCTCGGGATGCCGCCGACACTGCACGGCACTTGGATTCACATTTATGTCATGTTGAATATTTGACCATGAAGAACGCATCGAAACCAAGAGTTTTGGAGGGTTTTGGCATAGTAAATTGGCCCACTCCCTCCATGTTAGTGTTTTGACAAGGGAATGTAATTAAATCATTAACTATATTAATTTACCACAAATTGAAAGGAGTCGCAGATCAAATCGTTAGTTGGATGATCCATTTTATTAATATAATTCATGAATTTGGTAGGTTGAAACAATAATTCAATTTAAATAAACAAAACTACTACCTTAATCACATAGTATTCCACTGAGGATGAAGGAGGATAATCTGTTGTTTGAAGATGATCATCGGTATTCATCATCAACCATCGTTGTCTGGTTTGAATCCTCAATGGTGTCGTCAAATCTCTATTCATTATTGGAGGAATATATTTTTGGAATTTCTCCAGAACATCTTCTCGTAGCTCTCCCAAAACCCATGCCAAATGTTTGATTAAGTAAGATAAAAGGAACAACCAATGTTGCATTTATAAATGTGGTTCATTAATTGAACAGAATTTATATTTCATTAATCCTACGACCATAGTGGTTAGGAAACCAAATTTTTATGATAATATATGACTCTCAATAAAATCCTAACATTACGCTTTAGTCCTTCCATTCTTCACTCAATGGTGGGAACAAAAAAATTAAATATCATTAGTTATTTTATTATTTTTTCATAAAAGTCCATAAAAAACCTATTTGTTCGACCCTTTCCAGACAAGGTTAATAATTGTCTAATAAAATCTAGGCACTTCAAATTAAATGGTTTCGTCGTATTTTAAATATAATAACCAGGCAAAAAGATAGATATTTTTTGCTTGCACATTTACAGAAAGTACCTTAAAAATGTTCATAGATTATTAATAGTCACTCTCAACCCACTCTGTTCGAGGTTAGCCTCCGCCTATGGGGAACACGCCCTAAAAAGCTCAACGATACTCAAAGATTTCCTATTTGAGTTGTAGTTTAGGAGTTATAAGGATTTTACAATAAAATAATTTTTACTTAATTTTTTTATTTATGGCTAAAAACTAACTTTCACCATTGGGCCATGCGGTCCAATGTTAGAATCTTCCTAATGAAAGAATACCCCCAGGAATTCATCAATGGTGTTTGATTTTTGATCAGTGTCACCATTTGTGAGTTATTAGAATTTGAAAAATAAATAATTTTATATAATTATTTTATTATTGTTATGCCATTTTTTTGATTTTCTCACTGGAGGCCTACACCGACTAAACCTAAGTTGCACCTGGGGTAAATCTCTAATCCTAAATGCAATAGTGCCCTCAAGTTTTTAATCCATGAAACCATTTAATAGTTCATCCACTTTTTCAGTAAATCTGCTCACACACTCTATTTAAAGATTAATATTTTTGAAGGATCATTTCAGGCACTCCTAACCAAAGAATCACATGCCGTCAATTTTAGCACTCTCATAATAAATCTATATATTTTATAAAACAGTTACCAAATTTTCATTTCATTACTGTGTGTGTTTGTGTTTGTGAATATTTATATGTAAATTCTTATAACCATAATACATATTGATTCAATTTTCATGATTCCACCTAGAGGAAATCAATCTAGGATACCAATTTAGCATAGTGATGATGATATGATGAGTGGTGAGGCCCCTATATAGTGGCCATTATACAAGAACCTTGTTCCAAGAAGATAGGTAGTCATACCCATAATTTTCATGTAGTATACAGTACCAATAGAGTATGTTGAGGACACACATAGGCTTATCTCACTCCACAAGTTTTAGCATTAGAGGCCATCGTGGTTCTGTGGTGATCCATATCTTATGGTAGTGCTTGATTTTCTAAGAATGGAGGTACGAATTCTTAGATAGTTACAGACACTACATTCTGGGGTGGTTTTTTATGAACCTAAAATTATCCATAGACCTGTCTGGTTCAATTATAGTCTAGTCACACATATTCATGATTTTTTGACACTATCACAAAATGACATCTAGTATCTATTTCATGAGGAGTATGTACTATTTTTCATGTGATCATTTTGGATTCAAGACCATCTGCAAATGAAGTATCATGTTTTAAACATTCCTAAGTATGTTTCAAGGAAAAATGTCCTCATAGAGTAATCCATCAACAAGATTCGAGATGGATACATCTGTACATGAAAGATTTATTATGGTCCCAAATATAGACATCCATTCTAGGATATTACTTCTATTCATTCCCACAATTTTTCGAGTATTAGAGTTGAAGTTAGTTATTGAGAGATTACATAAAAAGATATTACATGTAGCTGTTGATTGTAGTTTTCATCTGGGGTCACAAAAATAAATAATAAATAATGGGAAACATCTAGTAGGGTATCTATATTTAAGACCCACCACCATGAAAGGATTCAGATATGTGGTCCTAAGGCACTAGGACAAGAGCAAGGACAATGGAAACCCATAGAGGGTAGGTGCTATAAATGTGATGGGATAGGTCACATGAAACATGATTTCCTAACTCTATATGATTAGGAGGAAAGACATATAGAGGATGGACGACCATGACAAAGGAAACCGAATTATCATGGATATCCAAAGGGAGGGACAGGTAGCCTTAGTTAGGTGCAACCAAAAGAGGAGTATCTGGGGAATTGGAAAGTGTATATGTGGGTTATAAATGATATTATGAGATACTTCCATAACCAACACAATCAATCCCACATCATGCACATAGTGCTAGCAGTTGGAGCTTTGGGAAGTATGACAACCCTGCTTTTTATTACAAATTAAACATGCTTTATTACATAAAACTTCACTTGATACAAAAAAGAAGATCGAGAGGTTTAGTGTCTTTGGGGCTTAGGATCATTACATAAAAACATTAAACTTGAAATACAACATCCTTATTGAAAACTTCCTTTACATGACCACTACATTCCTTCGTACTTAGCATTGCATGGGATAACCTGAGGACATGCATAAGAAAAGGGTGAGCTATAAAGCCCAGTAAGGGAGTACATAATGAATAACATGAGGAGTACAATACATGTTAGGCAATAGGCATATCAATAGAGCATAAGAGAGACATGAACATAAAGGCATGATAAAGCATGATAATCATAACATGGAAATGTGGCAACAACACTTAACATTGAATTAGCATGAGCCAAGGCTCATTGCACATGGAGCATGAGTAAACCCTCATTGCACTTGAAGCACGAGTAAACCCTCGTTGCACTTGAATTAGCATGAGTCAACACTCATTGCACATGACGTATCATGATACTATACTTTACCCAATGCATTGGAGCGCTATCAGGGCGCACCCTTCTTAAACATTTCATTTCATGCATAAGTGTGCCACATGGATCATAAAACATGGATTCATAAAACATAATCATTTATTCCACGATAAAGGAATGTGGAATTCATACATGAAGCTTTACAATCAATAAGTAAATGTGCATAAAGGTGAATACCCTTGATGGAGAAATGGGCATGGTATTCACTACACAAAGACATTGGCTTAGAAAATCGGTGCGATTTCGGCGGCGTAACGGCGTGACATAAGAATTCATAAAAAGGTTGATGAGAGAGAAAGGGGTTCCTCATCATATTTACATGTAATGGACAGTAAGGAGATCATATATATACATGTCCCAACAATATAAATGGAATTTAGATTCATGATACAAAAGTATTGCTTGAATATAAAAGAAGAGAGAGAAGCTCCTTTCGGAATTTCGGCATAGTAACAGGTGTACATGGGAGGCATTTAATGAGAGAGAAAGGGGTCTCCCATCATTCAAACAATAAGAGGGCAGTATGGGGGAGGTGCGAAACCATACCCCAACATTCATAATTGAAATTAAAAAAGCAATACAACTTAAAGAAAATTGACAAAAATGAGAAAGGAAGAAAAACCCTTACTTGGAAGTGTGCTTCCAAAGGCTAGAGAGAGGCTTGTGAGAGGCTTCTTGGGAGCTTGGGGCACCTTGAGAGGATTCTAGAGAGAGTAGGGCAGAGGTTGGACGAACTTCAAGGGCTTTGAGTGAGGAGGAAGTTGGAGCTTGGGTGGGTTTATATAGGAAAGGTGAGAGAATTCTTTATTATTTAGGTTTGGGACCCCTTATATTAAAATAATCCAAACCACAAACCATCCCATGGTATTTGCCCATGGTTTCTGGAAAAGGAGAGAGGAAAATAATATTTTATAAGGCCAAGGTTCGAACTTATTAAAAAATTAGGGTTGCTTATGTGGAGGTGAGTCACACTCCCATGGAAATTAATTTAAAAAGGCAAAGTGTTGAATAAGTCTTGAGGGCTCCATTAATGCTTTGAAAAGTGAGTCAAACAAACCCAAAACCTCATTATTTTAATGATAAAACATATATTGGCCGAAACTAAGGATTATGGTATTTTATTACATCACCATTGGGTCATTATGATGTCATAAAACACATTATATATTTAAATGGTATTTAATTTTTACCCAAAAATTTGACTGTCTCAGAAAATTATGAAAAATTCACCGTTGGATAATTTCGACGTCCTGATTCCAAAAATAATACTTATTTTATCTAAATAATTTTCTAAATATGTGAATTTTCACTTTTAAAATAAAAACCGACATTTATAAAAAAATTCACGGGTTTTGACAGAAATGGCTTTCAAACCTTAATAAAAATTTTAATTGCATTCATAAAATTATAAGATCATTTATATTTAATTAATTTAATATTAATAATAATATTTTATTAAAATATTATTTAATTCAAAAATCCTTTAATTTAATAAAATATAATTCTTAATTAAATAATAACTAAAAACACCATTTGTACTTTAAAAACTAATTACAAAGTATCAAAAATGACTAGAAATTATATTCATTATTATATATAAAAAAAATAATGTACATGAACATGGTTCTACTTATTTGTTACATAACCCCTTAAAATAGCCGCATAAGACCTAAGGGTAAGGTGCGCGATGGTGACAGACTCTTGGGGCTGCTCGGATAACATCGCTCGAGTGGTAATCTCTATCAACTTCCATTTTTCCCGTAGACGATCACGTTCGAGCTTGACTTGATGAAGCTCAGCTTGGGCTTGGTCAAGGGCAAAGCCCAAAGATGCCACCTCTTTACCGAGCTCCGACAAATGGGCTTCGTAAGGGGCAATTCTACTGGATGAGGCCATCGCTTCCTTTGTCTGAGTAGAAAATTGGTTCGTTAAAGCCTTATATTTAAACTACCCAGATGATCACTGTTCAACGGCTATAAAAGTAACGGTCACAAATCTTAACGTTAAACTAAAGAAGTTGACATCATATAAAAACATAAAGAAACATTTAACTGGATCAAGAGGGATTTTCCATTAATGAAATTTTGGGTCGTTACAACATTCCCCCCTTAAGAAATTTCGCCCTCGAAATTTTCCTTTTCCCACACTAAATCAAATGTGGGTAACTTAGCTTCATCATATCCTCCGACTCCCAAGTTGCTTCTTCAAACTTGTGGTTTCTCCACAACACCTTGATGAGGGGCATTGTCTTATTTCGTAGAACTTTTTCTCTACGATCTAAGATCTTCACTGGTTGCTCCTCATAAGAAAGATCGTCTTCTAATTGTACCACCTCGGAAGAGAGTACATGTGAAGGGTCTGGTATGTACTTCCTTAAGAGGGATACATGGAAGACATCATGCACCTTGGCCATAGTAGGTGGAAGTGCTAGTCGATAGGCCACAGCCCCAACACGATCAAGAATTTCGAATGGGCTGATGTACCTTGGACTTAACTTCCCTTTCTTTCCAAACCTCATGACCTTCTTCCACGGAGATATGCGTAAAAACACCATGTCTCCGACATTAAACTCAAGGTCTCGTCGACGATTATCTGCATAACTCTTCTGTCGACTTTGGGCTGCCTTGATATGCTGCTGAATGGATTTCACCTTCTCCACCATTTCTTCGACCATTTCTGGTCCAAGCAGCTTACGTTCACCGACCTCATCCCAACATGCCGGTGTTCTACACCTTTTCCCATACAGGGCTTCATATGGTGCCATTTGGATGCTCGAGTGGAAACTATTATTATAAGAGAACTCAACTAGGGGAAGATGTTGATCCCATCCTCCTTTAAAGTCCATTGAGCACGCTCTCAACATATCCTCAAGTGTTTGGATAGTCCGCTCGGATTGGCCATCAGTTTGAGGATGATAGGCCGTACTGAAGTTCAGTTCAGTATTCAGAGCATGTTGAAGACTCTTCCAAAACTTAGAGGTAAATCTTGGATCTCGGTCCGACACAATAGATAGTGGTACTCCATGCAACCGTACCACTTCCCTGATATATATCCGTGCCAGTTGATCCAAAGAGAAATCCTCTCGAATAGCAATGAAGTGTGCAGTCTTTGTAAGACGATCCACAATAACCCAGATTGCATTGTTGCTTTTGGATGTCCTTGGAAGTCCAGTGACGAAGTCCATGGTGATGTTCTCCCATTTCCATTCTGGTATGGGCAATGGTTGCATCATCCCCTTAGACTTCTGCCTCTCTGCCTTCACTTGCTGACACACCAAGCACTTTGATGTATATTCGGCGATCTCCTTCTTCATATTATCCCACCAAAAGTTTTCTCGGAGATCTCGATACATCTTTGTGCTCCCTGGGTGAATAGAGAAATTTGAACTATGTGCATCATCCAAAAGTTCCTTCTTCAGCTCCGAACATGATGGGACACATAGTCTTTTCCAAAACCGCATAATTCCTTCTTCATTAACATTAAACTCTGAGGATTTTCCCTTTTTGATAGCTTCCACTTTTTCTTGGATTCACGCATCATCCCTTTGAGCATCCTTTAACCTTTCCAAAAGAGATGGTTGAGCAATCATTTGTGAAAGGATTGATGATGTTCCCTTCTTTATGATTCCCACGTCCATCTTCATCAAGTCTAAGAAGATTGGATCCTTCTCAATTCTCATCATTGATAGAATTGCTGGATCCTTTCTACTTAGGGCATCCGCCACCTTGTTCGCCTTCCCAGGGTGGTAATGTATTGAACAGTCATAATCCTTTATGAGCTCTATCCATCTTCTCTGGCGCATATTAAGCTCTTTCTGTGTGAATATATATTTAAGACTCTTGTGGTCAGTATATATCTCACATTTCTCCCCATAGAGATAATGCCGCCAGATTTTCAAGGCAAAGATCACCGCCGACAACTCCAGATCATGCGTTGGATAGTTTCGCTCATGGATTTTCAACTGTCTTGAGGCATAGGATATCACTTTATCATTCTGCATCAGCACACATCCTAAGCCCTTCTTCGAAGCATCACTGAATACCACAAAAAGCTCCCCACTTGTGGGTAAAGTGAGCACAGGTGCAGTGATAAGCCTCCTTTTCAACTCCTTGAAGCTTTCTTCGCATTCATCACTCCAAGCAAACTTTACTCCCTTTCGAGTTAGCTTGGTAAGAGGGTTGGACAATCGTGAGAAGTTTCTCACAAATCGTTGATAATATCCAGCTAACCCCAAGAAGCTACAGATATCAGTTACCGATGTTGGCCTCGGCCATCCATCAATTGCATCTGTTTTGGAGGGGTCCACAGATATCCCATTGCTTGTGATGATATGGCCCAAGAATGAGACCTCCTTCAACCAGAACTCACACTTGCTGTACTTGGCATAGAGCTTCTCCTTGCGCAAAGTCTCCAGTACAGTTCTTAAATGCTCCTCATGGTCCTCCTTGGTTTTGGAGTATATTAGAATATCATTTATAAAGACTACCACAAATTTATCTAGGTAATCTCTAAAGACTCTATTCATCAAGTCCATGAATATTGCTGGAGCATTGGTGAGTCCAAAAGGCATTACTATGAATTCATAGTGCCCGTACCTTGTACGAAAAGCAGTCTTGGGGATATCTTCCTTCTTCACCCTTACTTGATAATATCCCGACCGCAAGTCGACCTTGGAGAAGTATTGTGCTCCACGCAGCTGATCAAACAAGTCATCGATTCTTGGGAGAGGATACTTGTTCTTTATCGTGATTTTGTTAAGTTCACGATAATCGATGAAAAGCCGCATTGACCCATCCTTCTTCTTGACGAAGAGGACTGGTGCACCCCATGGTGATGCACTTGGGCGTATAAACCCTTTATCCAGATTCTCCTGTAGTTGTTTCTTCAGTTCTTCAAGCTCAACCACAGCCATTCTATATGGAGTCTTGGATATTGGTAGCGCCCCAGGTATAAGTTCAATTGAGAACTCAACATCTCTTCTTGGAGGAAGACCAGGAAGTTCCTCGGGAAATACTTCAGCGAATTCCCTCACAATAGGCATTTCTTCAAGGGTGGTTTCTTCCTTGGACTCAATCATCTGAGCCAGATATGCGTGCTCATAAGGCAGTAATATCCATGCTTGAGATGATGGAGCTAAAGGAGATTCATCTTCCTCCTGACACTTGTAAAGAATCGGGGGTCGATTCTCCATATGGAGTGTGATTTCCCTCTCCCGACAATTTATGTTGGCTCTATATAAGGAAAGCCAATCCATGCCAAGAATTGCATCAAATTCCACCAAAGGAAGTATGACGAGGTTCGCCGGGAAATTCAATCCACATAATATAACAGGGGAGGACTTATACTCATGGGATGCAATGATTGCCCCATTTGCCGTACTCACCGACATCTTTACTTCCATGATTTGTGGTGGTGCAGGGATTGTTCTACTAAACTTTTTAGATATAAAAGAATGCGTAGAACCTGAATCAAAAAGTACATTCGCTATTCTTGAATGAATAACTAGCGTACCTGTCACCACTTCGTTGTCGGGGTTCACTTCGGCAGAAGTGATGGCAAAAGCTCTTCCTTGCTGTCTTGGAGGTTGTTGATTGCCTCCGATAACCCTTGGATTAGGGCACTGATTCGCAAAATGACCCGGTTCTTTGCATTTGAAGCATTGAACAACGCGTTGAGGTTCGAACGGAGCGTTCCTCCCCTCCGTCGCAGCCGCGGGTCCTTCTTGCTGACAGTTAATAGCTAGGTGCCCTTCTCTTCCACACTTGAAGCATTTTCTTGTCCCCCTAAGGCAATTCCCAGGGTGCTTCTTTCCACACTTTTGGCAAGTGGGGTGCTGGAATTTCTTAGCGCCGTTGGATTTATCCATCGGACCACCAGCATTGAAGTCCACCTTCCACTTCTTGTCCCCATGATACCCCTGTGATTCTCCGATCTCCATTTCAACCTTAAGGGCACATCGGACAATCTCCTCATAGCTGTCAAAGTCACGGATCGCTAATGCTTTCCGCAAGCTAGGCTTCAGCCCACCAAAGAAGCGGTCAACTTTGTATTCGGGGGTAACGACAAAGCCAGAAGCGTATCGTGCAAGCCTTGTGAAGTTTGCCTCGTACGCTCCCACAGATTCTTCATCTTTCTGCTTGAGGGAAAGGAAGTCCCTTTCCATCTTAAGACGGAGGGTGCGTGGAAAATATTTATCGAAAAACATCTTCTGGAATACCTTCCATTCCAAAGCCTCGATCTCCTCCTCAGGCTTCGTATTTTTGATCAATGTCCACCATTGATCAGCTTCACCCTCCATACGATAAGCCGCCAGGAGAACCTTCTCTTTTTCAGAGCATTGGAGGATGGAGAATATCTTCTCAATGGAGTTGATCCATTGTTCAGCGATCGTGGGATCAGATGATCCACTAAAAGTAGGAGGCCTTTGTCTCATGAAGCTTTCAATAGCGACTTGTTCTTTCTTAGGGGGGGTTGAACGTTCCTCTTGACCAGTGTTTCTATTCAAAACTTGAGTTAGCTGAGAGAGAAGCGTGACAAAGTTCGCGATTCCCGCTCCCATCGGATTGGGCATCTCATTAGTACAATCCTCACACTGATCTTCACAACGGTTGTTAGCCCGAGTTCTCCTATTACCGGCCATTGGCTGGAATAAAAGGAAAGTTAGGGGTAACACATAAAGGGTAATCCAAAGACAAAAGTTGATGACTTATAAATAAACTTTAATCTCTTTAACTCATGAGTCTATAGGATTCAATCCAGGCTTTTCATGATCTTCCTTCTAACATATATTCTTAGGGGCATTTTTCCCTTAATAAGGGTTCATACTAAGATTGCGAATTTATCAAAACATATCCCCCGGGAGTGTCGTAACCAAGAGTGCAGCAAGGCCCGTTGTCGTGCACCAGTTCCCGTTCGAGTCTAGCTCAAAGCGGTGTTTTCGGGTTTTACCCCTAGGATACATCTGTGCCAGAGCCGCCTCTACCTGCTCGTATCCAGACAGGGATGTATTTGTTTGATAAACCACTTACTTAGTATTTACCAAAACTTAGGGATGTTTTTATTATGATTATTCTTGTATCTAAGGCTTTACTAGGGTTTCCTAATCCCAAAAATAACTAAACCTATCCTCTGATACCAACTATGACAACCCTGCTTTTTATTACAAATTAAACATGCTTTATTACATAAAACTTCACTTGATACAACAAAGAAGATCGAGAGGTTTAGTGTCTTTGGGGCTTAGGATCATTACATAAAAACATTAAACTTGAAATACAACATCCTTATTGAAAACTTCCTTTACATGACCACTACATTCCTTCGTACTTAGCATTGCATGGGATAACCTGAGGACATGCATAAGAAAAGGGTGAGCTATAAAGCCCAGTAAGGGAGTACATAATGAATAACATGAGGAGTACAATACATGTTAGGCAATAGGCATATCAATAGAGCATAAGAGAGACATGAACATAAAGGCATGATAAAGCATGATAATCATAACATGGAAATGTGGCAACAACACTTAACATTGAATTAGCATGAGCCAAGGCTCATTGCACATGGAGCATGAGTAAACCCTCATTGCACTTGAAGCACGAGTAAACCCTCGTTTAACTTGAATTAGCATGAGTCAACACTCATTGCACATGACGTATCATGATACTATACTTTACCCAATGCATTGGAGCGCTATCAGGGCGCACCCTTCTTAAACATTTCATTTCATGCATAAGTGTGCCACATGGATCATAAAACATGGATTCATAAAACATAATCATTTATTCCACGATAAAGGAATGTGGAATTCATACATGAAGCTTTACAATCAATAAGTAAATGTGCATAAAGGTGAATACCCTTGATGGAGAAATGGGCATGGTATTCACTACACAAAGACATTGGCTTAGAAAATCGGTGCGATTTCGGCGGCGTAACGGCGTGACATAAGAATTCATAAAAAGGTTGATGAGAGAGAAAGGGGTTCCTCATCATATTTACATGTAATGGACAGTAAGGAGATCATATATATACATGTCCCAACAATAGAAATGGAATTTAGATTCATGATACAAAAGTATTGCTTGAATATAAAAGAAGAGAGAGAAGCTCCTTTCGGAATTTCGGCATAGTAACGGGTGTACATGGGAGGCATTTAATGAGAGAGAAAGGGGTCTCCCATCATTCAAACAATAAGAGGGCAGTATGGGGGAGGTGCGAAACCATACCCCAACATTCATAATTGAAATTAAAAAGGCAATACAACTTAAAGAAAATTGACAAAAATGAGAAAGGAAGAAAAACCCTTACTTGGAAGTGTGCTTCCAAAGGCTAGAGAGAGGCTTGTGAGAGGCTTCTTGGGAGCTTGGGGCACCTTGAGAGGATTCTAGAGAGAGTAGGGAAGAGGTTGGACGAACTTCAAGGGCTTTGAGTGAGGAGGAAGTGGGAGCTTGGGTGGGTTTATATAGGAAAGGTGAGAGAATTCTTTATTATTTAGGTTTGGGACCCCTTATATTAAAATAATCCAAACCACAAACCATCCCATGGTATTTGCCCATGGTTTCTGGAAAAGGAGAGAGGAAAATAATATTTTATAAGGCCAAGGTCCGAACTTATTAAAAAATTAGGGTTGCTTATGTGGAGGTGAGTCACACTCCCATGGAAATTAATTTAAAAAGGCAAAGTGTTGAATAAGTCTTGAGGGCTCCATTAATGCTTTGAAAAGTGAGTCAAACAAACCCAAAACCTCATTATTTTAATGATAAAACATATATTGGCCGAAACTAAGGATTATGGTATTTTATTACATCACCATTGGGTCATTATGATGTCATAAAACACATTATATATTTAAATGGTATTTAATTTTTACCCAAAAATTTGACTGTCTCAGAAAATTATGAAAAATTCACCGTTGGATAATTTCGACGTCCTGATTCCAAAAATAATACTTATTTTATCTAAATAATTTTCTAAATATGTTAATTTTCACTTTTAAAATAAAAACCGACATTTATAAAAAAATTCACGGGTTTTGACAGAAATGGCTTTCAAACCTTAATAAAAATTTTAATTGCATTCATAAAATTATAAGATCATTTATATTTAATTAATTTAATATTAATAATAATATTTTATTAAAATATTATTTAATTCAAAAATCCTTTAATTTAATAAAATATAATTCTTAATTAAATAATAACTAAAAACACCATTTGTACTTTAAAAACTAATTACAAAGTATCAAAAATGACTAGAAATTATATTCATTATTATATATAAAAAAAATAATGTACATGAACATGGTTCTACTTATTTGTTACATAACCCCTTAAAATAGCCGCATAAGACCTAAGGGTAAGGTGCGCGATGGTGACAGACTCTTGGGGCTGCTCGGATAACATCGCTCGAGTGGTAATCTCTATCAACTTCCATTTTTCCCGTAGACGATCACGTTCGAGCTTGACTTGATGAAGCTCAGCTTGGGCTTGGTCAAGGGCAAAGCCCAAAGACGCCACCTCTTTACCGAGCTCCGACAAATGGGCTTCGTAAGGGGCAATTCTACTGGATGAGGCCATCGCTTCCTTTGTCTGAGTAGAAAATTGGTTCGTTAAAGCCTTATATTTAAACTACCCAGATGATCACTGTTCAATGGCTATAAAAGTAACGGTCACAAATCTTAACGTTAAACTAAAGAAGTTGACATCATATAAAAACATAAAGAAACATTTAACTGGATCAAGAGGGATTTTCCATTAATGAAATTTTGGGTCGTTACAGGAAGCTATATAGTATAGAGTCATATGATGCAATAGATCAAAATATGATAATTGGTACATATTTTTTTATTATACTCCAACTTCCATATTAGTTTGCACCTGTATGTGGCATTCCATTATATATTTAATCTATTAGTAAGATATGGAGCTCTAATTTGAGAATTTAGCCCAATTGATTTTCCCTAACGTTATTATGGGGAATTATTCATTTTAATCATTTATCTATAGAGACTATGATATTTCTCTTAGTGAAGAAAGATTCTCATGGAACCTTTTAGACATCACAGTGATAACATATGAAATCATCTTGGGTATGAATTTTTTATCCATGTTATGATCCATTATTTACATTCATCACTAATGAGTGTCATTATTTCAAAATAATGTATCCTGATTTTTATTTTTTGTATTGTGGGATCACATGATTAAGTGAGTTGGAATTACAATTATGAAGCGAAAATCCATCACCCATCAGTTGGAGAGTATATCTCTTGGTGTAGTAGGCTCCTCAGGAATCATTATTTCTTAATTATATGTGGATATTATGAATGTATTCCCATAGAATGTTTTCAAAATACTGTTAAGAAAGTAGGTGGGTGTTTCTATCTACTTAAACTTTAGGATCATTTTTATATTATTTACATAAGATCATTTGGTCCCAATAGAGCTCTTACAGCTGTGTTTCTAGTTTAAAGACAGTCAAGTGAGGGGTTATATCATACTATGTGTATCTCACTGGGTATATCTGGTGTTGTTAATAAAAATAAGAATGAGAGATTTCATATTTCTATGGATTACCGTCATCAGAGTGAGTAAAAAATAAAGAAAAAGTATCCCTTATTTAGAATTTGTGACTAATTTTTTTATTTTTGATGTGTGAGATGGTTCTTTAAGATTGACCATGGATCCTTCTACCAATGGATGAGAGTTCATGAGGTTTTTATTTCAAATA
Source organism: Viscum album (assembly GCA_963277665.1). NCBI lineage: Eukaryota > Viridiplantae > Streptophyta > Magnoliopsida > Santalales > Viscaceae > Viscum > Viscum album. Next base: position 2,129,119,768 of record OY728140.1, read on the forward strand.
TTTAATTATGTGGAAACAATGGACACTATGAGTTCTTTCTGATTCAATTATAATCAACAAATTACAACAATGTGTTTACGTATTTAATAAAATAAATCATCCAATAGTACTGGGAAAAAAAATTTCATTGGTATTGATTACATAATCAAATATTCAGTTTAAGATGAAGAGTTTTTAGAGTACAAGATTATGATCATAGACTTTTTTTTCTAATAAATAGGTTTTTGGTAAGCTTTCAAGGATCTGATTATGGTTTCACAAGGTACACAATTAGGGGAATTTCATTTTTGATCATGGATTATCAATGGAACCCACAAAAATAGATGTATTAGTTTCTTAGGATCCACCCATTTATGTGTAATATATTGATATTTTCCTTTAATTAGTGGTAAAGTAATGGTCAATTTTGATAAACTTATCTAGGATTATATATAAAAAATTCACCATAATGGGAAATATTAATCCATTTACCTTGAATGAGAATTTCAAGAGAGAATTTGAATAGATGAGGATAAACCTAAAAATTGTTTCTATTTTGAGTAAACTAGAGGAGGGATTGGAGTATGTATTATATTTCAATTCATATGGATTTGGAATCAGTTATGTGTTGATGTAATGGTATGAATTTAACTCATATGGGTCGAGGCAGCTGGGACCCCATGACAAGAACTATGAAAATCATGATATAGAGTTGGTGGTGGTATTTTTATTTATGAGGATGTGGACCCACTATCATTTTATATAGATCACTATTGTTTACTCAGACTTGAAGACTCTCGTGCATGTCTTCACATTGAGATACCAGAGACTATGAATAATACATTAATTGGAGTTCTAACAGGACTACGAAGATTGAGATATTATATTTACTTATGAAACAAATCATGGGGGAATATTTACTTTTGGGGAAGACCCATACTCGTTGCGTGTAAGAGGTGTTAGAGATGTAGTCTTCCTTGCTACTGAACATGGTTCAGTAGGAGGTTACATAATTTCTTTAATCAATAGTGTCAGATCCTCTACTTCACCACTGTATCATTACGACCTAGTAAGGGGAAATTTATTATGAGGTTCTAAATGAAAAGAAACCCTTAAGAGATTCACTGGATAGATTCAATGAAGGTTGGAATCAAGTCATCTTTTTCTATGGATGGTGGTCCTCATCATGAATTTTGGGGATTTTATGAGTGATTTTCAGAATTCATATAGGGATTCCCATACAGGTTAAAGTAATACATAAATATACATTTAGAAGTAGTTTTTTTGTGATATCTTGAGGTAGAGTATGCTTTTATTCATCTCTTTATGAATCACATGTTAGCAGGAACTAGTTGAGACCTAGGTTCCATAGGTTTATTTTATTTTCATGATGAACTATCCTGAAAATGGGAATGAATATCCCTGGAATTTTTTACCACGATTCGTCATAATGTGAGATTCTGTGGCTTCTTCCAGGTTATTGTTGAACAAAATTAGAATTCTTAACACTTCAATTATATCAGGTTTTATTTTTGAGAGTTTCAAGTAGTTATATTTGATATAGATTTCTTTAATTCATGTGGTGGCCTAAAATATTTTCTCAAAAAATGTTTCATTGTTCAAATCTCTATTTTCGAGTGGATTGTAGGAGGCCGTCGAGGCCCAGATGATGACACACACATCCTTTCACCCCCATACATATGGTCATACAAAACACACAATCCCAATGTTAGAGGTTAATTTATGGTCTTTTTTTATTATAAATTTCACATGGATTAAAGATTCACCTACATTTGGGAGCATTTTCCTATAATAACATATATAACTATACAATATTCAGAGAACATTTTGAGGCCCAATATGTGATACCCTAAGAGGAACCATTATGCTAGACTATGATCAGTGAGGCATCACATATTAGACTGGTTATAGTGTATACAATGATTGAGAAGGTATTTATGATAAATGAGTGAATAAGGAAAAGTCCTATAAGTAATTTATTTAATGAAAATCAACATAGTTTCTAACCTAGTGTTTGAGTTGGGAGGTAATGTTTTCATTAGAATCTCCCCATGGTTAGGATTGTTGATTTTGGTCCTAGGAGGCTAGTAACCTCTAAGGATCATTAGAATATTCGATATCATGCATATGTTTAGTGAGATATCTTTGCACCTCACCATACATTCATAGTTGTAATTTTTTGATGAAGTCATCCATGTCCTGAAGGTGTGGTGATATAGGACTGATCTAACAAAAATAATTGACTGGTGTGAGCTAGAAATTGAGAATGAATCATAATTCACAAAGCATCGTGTGGATATCAATGATCGATATAATGGTTAATTCATGGATGAATCATTCCCTTAGTTAGTGTGTCATCAAATCAGGTGTGGATGAATGAGACATCCTATGAGTAGTAGTGTGAGATCAAGTCTCAGTATGAACAGAATTTTGATAGTTTTTTCTTTTAAATAATAAAAACATTGAAGGATTGTATAAAGTAGAGTTAATATTTTTATCTTATATGACTTTGAAATATATCAAGTCATTTTTTCAAATCCAACCACAAAGACACTATGTGATTTCGATGCTGGGTATGCCCATAATTTAATTTATAATAATTATATATATATTTTCTATCACCCTTTCATATTTTTCCCTAAATAATAAATTATATACTAATAATATATTTAGTAAAAAAACCAAATACAATGATTGAATCTGGAGTGAATGATTTATCATAGGCATGATCTGAAATTGATAGGTTATGGGAGATTGGATTAGGTTACCATTGGTGGTATACAATGTTAATTAATTATTTACTATACTTAATTAATTTTTTAACATAAAAAAAATATAATTCCATCTATAAATATACTATTATGGTGAATATTTATTATTATATGCCTAACCCTATCACTATTGACCAGATAATTAAACCACCCACCATTTGATAATTGAGATAGGATAACGGAGATCTCTAAAAATCTAGAAAATTCATGGTGTAATGAATGAAATTCATCTTCCCATTTGTTGGAAGTAGAATTATTCAATATTGAATTATCAATATTGAATTAATAATAAATTTTTTAATATTTATAAAATTATTTAATCATTTTTAATCAATATTCTAATTTTTATATGATTAATTGGAAACTATTCATTATCCCAATGTCAAATAAATTAGTTTATTCAATTTTTCTCCCTATTTTTGATGATTTAGAAACCATAATTTCCTGATATATATACATTGTCCATGAATTATTTTATAATAATTGTTTCACCGTTATTATTCTTCTATTCCATTAATCCTTCATTAATGTTTTTTCTATTTTCATGTGGCCACAATGATCCAACGTTCGTGTAGGTTCGAGAGTAAAGGAACTATATGATTCATGATGGATTCATGTGTGATGAAATGTTTGAAATAGAATCGATAGTTATTAATATTTTTCATCATATGGGTGATTGACCCATATATCAGGAATCTAGTGAGGAAACTAAAGACCTCGAAAGAAGAAAAAATGCATGTAGGTTAGAAAAACAAATAAATATATGTATTCCAATCACCAAAGGATCTAAATATTTTTACTTAGGATTTCCCTTATTCTGCTGGAGAAATTTATAATGAAATGGTTGTGCTAGTGGTCAATATAGGATCATCAAATAACGAGAATAATTCTTTGAAAACCCCAACAACACTACCTACAGTCTGCTAAAGACATGGAGTATAGTCACCCAACATTGGTGGTAGTGGATTTTAGGTTAGTTCAATATTCCATATAATGTCGAATATCACATTCCATGTGATTTAGTGATGGCATCCCAACTGATTCACATTGAGAAAACAAACTTGATAATGTCCAAACTCTAGGATATTGTTCAAATAAATGTCCCAAGGGACACGTGAATAGTCAAGAGAACATGTCTTATGACCATGTGGCTGAGACACAAAATGTAGTTCCTTTACACATTGTATCGGGCTATATGTCCTATTATAGTGTCCTAGTGGAGACACATCAAGAATGTAGAGATGTTCCATAAATTTTGGGGAACCACCTAAAAAAAGTATACTATTGAGGAATCATATATATTTTATGTATTATATTTTACGAATTATATTTTTTCTGAGATCATACTATATTACGTGATTTTAAATTTATAACATGATGGTTGACATCATGGTGGATTATGAAATTTAATTTGAGATGCTATGATTGAGACTATTCTTTAGACCATGCTAAACTATGTCAGTGATAATATTTGATCATCTGAGTGGTATAACCCTATCATACAATTGTAAGATTCTATTACATACTGATTTGTACCCCCAACCAGACTAGGGATTCGGTCCTCTATACCCTAAGTGGTTCCCCATGATTGATCTGGAAACATGTCTACTATGTACTGAGTGGTACCCCATGACATTAAAATATTCAATTCTCATACCTTTTGAGTGGTAACCCCCAATCACACTAGGATGTGGGTCCTCTTTATTTTCTATAGTACCCTCTAGGTAGACTAGGTTTTGGGTCCTCTACATTCTCTGTTATAACACCTTATCATACTTGGGCATATGTCTTGCATAAGCTATGTGGTACCCCTATAATGATCTAGGGTGTGGTTCTTCTACTTAAAGATAGTTCCCCTAATCTCTGAAACATGATTTCATGGTGTGGGCCCTCCACATAGATATATCTAGGGACATATAAGAAAGATGTTGTATAAATCCTATAAAACATGTTAAACGGATGGAAGACTCATCATTTTGGCCTAGAATGTGAAATGAAGATACCATTTCCCTCTCGTACGAGGTTCTTTTATGTGAATACATATGTATCCTTATTTTTGGATTTCATTAATCACTTTACATTGGTTGAGTTGACAACTTCTACCATGTCTTCTATTGTCCCCCCTCCCCCAATTTTTGGGCATCATATTTGGAATGTATATACTCACCATTGTATAGGAATTTCCCTCATGTTTTCTATCTTCTACTAATGATTGATAGTCCATTGTAGGATATAAGTGAGTGTGGGTGATACCCTGGTGCATTTGACTATGTACAATGGTTGGGAAATTGATAATATATCCAGGATCATTCTCATCATTACATTTCTCATCATTGTCTGTTTGGTACATATTTTTGGCTGGGAATATATTTTTGTTCTTTACATTTCAATCCCTTTTATTGAACTCTTGTATTCCCTAGGGGTTTTTACATTATTTTTTTACCGAATATGTTGATGTATTTTATTGTGATTCTTTTTTGACATCAACATTGAGAGGGTTTGGTGCATAGTTACTAGAAAATTAGGTAATGGAGTCACATATTGGATATGTTTTTTGGATACTTCCTTTAACATATGACCTATGGAGGATGGATTTTCATAGTTATGTCTCAAATCTCCATTGTGAATGTGGTATGAAATGTGTCATTTCTTGATATATATGAAATTTTATGAAGATATATATATATATATATATATATTATGATCAATAACTGGAGGGTTTACAAAATAATAGATACGAAATCATAAATATTTTTTATTAATTACCCTTCATTGATAAATGTTTTTTTATAATCAATACATTGTTTATTGTGTACATAAATAGTTTTTAATATTAAATATCATGAATTTAATTATACTCATGATATTTTATATTTGAAAAAATATTATTAATTCATTTGGTTTATTATTAAAATGTTATTGACCTGGTAATGGTATGATATTACAATATCAATATTTATTAGTATTATTTATAATTTCTATATTTATGATGTAATATTATAATATATTTCTATAAAAACTAATAAAATTTATTATTGTATTTTTATGACATGATAATAAATATGTTCCCTTCATTTTCATGTCATTATGTAATATATAATCATAAGAATTTCATTTAAGGAAAATAGAGTTTATTTTCACTCTCCAATCATATATCATTATTCTTCCATATCCATTTCTTAAAATATTTAAAAAATGATTCAATATTCATAAATAATTTATTAAATATATTTTATCTCATTTTTGATCTATTTAAAAAATTATTAAAATGTGATCCTTATAATATATTCAATAAAAATCCTTGCTTGGGTTTTATCATATATGTTAATGAAATCAATTTTTAATTTATAAAGAATGAACTGTATTTCTATCCAACATGAAATATAGTGTAATTTTTTTTCCTTTTAAGGAGTTTAAAATATATCTTGGGATATTTTCATTTCTATGATTTGAGACAATGTTCATTTCAATGGCCTTTATAGAAAGAAAATATTTTTATAAACAAATTATATATATTATATCTTTAATGTATAGTTTTAATATATAAATGACATCTTTAAATAGTGTATTGAGTCAAAAATATAAGATAATGGTGTCATTTGGAGAGTAAGAGTTACCATAGATGTTTCCTAATGCTTTTCAGTGTGAGATGTCCAGTATAAGTGACTGTTGGATGGTTTTTTAACAAAATAAGTAATTAAATTTTTTATTATTAATTATATAACATAAACTATTATTATAATATAAATATGATTTTATATTTAATATATAGTATTATATACAAAAAACATGAATCATTTAGCAGAGTTCTTATAACCCTTTATTGGAGAATTGATATTGGATGATTGAATAGAAACCTGATCAAGGATAATCTAGTCACAACGAATTCAAGATATCTTCCTCATCTATTGAAGTTGTGTTCTTCACTATAAATAAACATGAATCAATGTACGAATTTTAATATTTTAATTCAAAAATTATAATTATATGATTTATCATGGAAACAACCTTATATATTAATTTCTATTTAAAAAAATCCTTTGCTTGATCCCATGTATCAATTTTCAATCGATTATTTAGTGAATCCCCATTTTCCCATGCGTCTCTGCTTGAATATAAAAAATTTATATATGTTGTCTATGAACTCTAGGAAAATTATTTTCCACCTTTATTTTATTCTACCCAATAATTCTCTATAGCAATCTTTGCAGGCCTATTGGGCCATGGTTCGACAATTCTACGTGGGTTGAAGAACTTTTCTAGTTTACATCCACTTGATCTGAAGGAAACAAGAACATCCAAGAGAACATGTCATGACCCAGGGTGAAAGATAAAATTTTTTTATTAACCATAAATCCCACATTGTATGATATTTCCAATTATCCATGTGCTAAATAGGAAAATCCCATGAAGTGGAGAAGTTCCAAATTCCTGGTAGACCCATTATACTCCATGGTCCTCCATTACAAGAAAAATTTTATCTCTCATATATCCTTCACTAAACATTAATATTATACATTCAGTACTATATCCAGAGTTAATTTATTTTTAGAACATGTTTGTGGTACTTTTAGTGACTTTGGAGATAAGATGTGAGATGTTCCAAGTGTGAAATGTATTTTAGATATGATCTATGACACCATTGAACATAAAAGATTGTTTATAGATTTGAACCCCACCACTATGATAGGTTATGAGTCATGTACCAATAGAATGAAACTCCCCTGGTGTACAAGGTTGTGAATCATCTAACAAAAAATAGGGTTCAATACTCCTCTTTGGTTGGGTTTTGGGTTCTCCATCCATTGATTCGAACGTCTCCTGATGGATTAGGGTGTGGTTACATTATAAATATATATAAATGAACCTATCAATTGAGACAGTTCGTGGGTTATATATTTCTAGAGTGAAACCCCCTTTCGTGGATAATGAATAGAAGTCTATGCACTAACTAGAATACACTATTCATACCAGGTCATGGTTACTCTATGTAGATATTTTTTTCCTCAACTGTGTGGAAATTTTCGGAGTTGGGTATCCACATGATTACTTCTTTCGAAAGATATGATAGATATTGGAATCAATTATGGACCTTTTTAACTATTGTAAAACTCTCTTCCTTGGATAGGGAATGAGATGGAGATCCCCTTTATCGGTTGCATTGATTTTTTATGATAATATATATATATATATATATTGATTTCATTCATTTATACTTATGGGTTAAAATATATGCTTTTACATGACACTTATTGCTCCCCCATAACAATTTAGTCCACCCATGTAGATATGTTTATAATAATACTTAAAATGGTTTTTCATGAACATATCATGTCTTATTTAGATGAATACTTGGTTTTTAGTTATTACATCAGATCATAGTGGATTCCTTCTTAAATTAGACCATTTATTATGGTTAAGGATTTGAGATATAGAAATGGTATTTCAAAATATCTAGTTATCCATATAGAATTTTCTTGGGGAATCCTTTCTATTGGATAATTATTTTTCCTCATTAATTTTGGTTTAAATAGTTGTAATCTATTTCAAACTTATAATTTTATGCATTCATCATTGTTACACTATATGTTTCTATCATTTATTTTTATTACTCTACAGGCCTACATGAATATAGTTTGGTGCATGCATATATGTTGATATGGTAAGACCTCCCATTTTATGTTTGTCGTTTGGTAGTAGTTACCAGCCTCTAGCCTGTAGAGGTGGGATTGAGGATTTTTCCACTCGACCATCTATCATACATGTGGTCATTATTGGGTTGTGTCATTATAGATTGGTATCAAAGGAGGTTCATTCATTAGGATGGTCATTTGTGTTGTCTTATTGTGAGTATTTTTTTGTGACTTCAGTCAATATCGTCAAAGTATGTAATGTGAATCATTTTTTCTAGGGAATCTGGTGTTTGTTTGGTGGCTATTGTTTCCATTTACCTAGAATCTAATTATCTACTTATTGACTCATCATATGAAAGAATTTATTATAGGCTACAATGGTGCATGCATTAAATAGTGTTGCTTATTTTATATGCCCATCTTAAGTTATCTCTATGTGTACGTGTGTGTGTAAACATATTCTCATATGATTGTGGTATAGTTTTAGTATATTTCGTGATTCCTCTATAAATATAACCCACTAGGTTACCAATTCAGAATCATAATGATTATCTGATATGTGATGAGGTCCTAGTTCAATGATCATAAAAAGCTATTTTCCTCTATGCAGGCATGTAGTAGAAATCTCAACCAGTCAAGTATCATATAATACAAGAAGATCACTCTATGTATACATGATGTATTAGTGAAATCATTGATTTTATAAGTGATAGTCCATTAATATTTCATAGTGATCTAGAACTTCTTGATATAGAGTATTGTATTGAGTTAGGGATCCATGATTTTAGATTTATCCAAACACCATTCAATTAGTTCCTTTCACAAGGTGCTAGTAATTTCAACCTATAATTAGGTAACTGGTTTATTATATTCACAGTAATAAATTATTATTCCACACATTCATGTAATGACTTATTAAAATTGTTTTGTTAAGAATATTTCCCTCATTAATGTGATAAGATCTGATTCATGAGATTTTGGATATGTATTATGGAGAGATGTAATTTTCTATGTGTATCATGAGATTCACTAACATTATTTTGTACAATATAGAAATTAATTAGGATATATTATTATGGTTTTGAACATTTCATTTAGGTATCCATATTGATATGTGTGACAGTGTTGTACGCCTCTTATTTTAACAAATTATGGAGTGTTTGAGTAGAAACTAATGAAAGAGAAAATCATTAATGAGAGATTCCTTGTAACTGGAGTTGGTTGTGGTAGTCTTATAGATGATTCTCCTACATCAGCTAGAAAGAACTAGTTCCTATGTCTAAAAGAATAATATATTGTAATGATTAGACTCATTCAAGGGGTTGTTCATCATAGGGACCACGCTTAATATCTGTGAATCCCTAAGAGGGGGTGTTTTATTCAAATAAAGGTAAAGGATTCATGTCATGTAATTTTCCATACCATAATGTTGAGGATGGTAGGAGTATTTTAGATTAACCACCTCAACATTGGAAATTTTTTGATCGTTGATATCCACACAGTGGTCATGGAGACCCCCCATGGTAGAATAGAAAAGTGTAGAATTTGGGTTCTATGGGGATGGGTTGTGGTTGGTGGAAGATGATATGATATCTGTCCACCAACACCACTAGGTGGATGATATCAGAATGAGGGTTTCAGTTATCTGGGCCATTATAAATGTAATTCTCGGGAGTTTTTTGACCCGACATATAATGATATGATTATAGGTATGATCTATGTTTATTCTACTTGTCATTTAGTAATAATTGAGATACATTAAATCCCCTACATCATAAATTTACACCTATTATGCAATCTGGTGCACCTAATAAATAAAGTATCCCATCAAATTTGTATCGAGGTTCATATGGGAAATGATTCCATGATATCTTTTATCATTTGGAAGTTCAAGTTATCTATTTGGGGAGACAAATTATTAGCGTACAACTTGGTCACATTGATTACACCTTATGACTTAATTGTATATATGATATGGTTTTCCATGGTATTTGATAAGCATTATTTTCACTTAAAATGAGTCATATGAATTCAGATATATGGTTCCTGACCCTCCTTTGTGGTTGAGAGAGATCATGTAACAGAGCATGTGAGACTTTTGAGATGAAAGCTAAGATCTGTCTCCCATATTTTGGGGAGATGATCTCTTGGAATAGTGGTCTCCTCAAAAATTTGGTTTCATTTAGTCATGGAGGATTGTATATACATTTTCATCATGGATATTTTGGGACTACCTCTGAGGTGGAAGATGGATTTTTTCATTTAATTTCACCATAGTACATCTTTGATATAAAATTCATCATATCAGATGGCCACTACTGATCTCTAATAGTGAATGTTCAAGTTTTAGGGAATATCATGAAATGTTTTTTATCAGATCTGGTAAGTCCCCAAGGATTATATGCTGTCATTTGTGAAAAAAACATATATTATAGATTAAGTAATATTGTTTATTATTATCTTCCAAACCATTCCACATTATGGAACGAGAACCTGATTCCATGGATTGATTGATAATTTTATCAATTTTCTGTTGTGATGTTGTTATCTAAGATTAATCTGCAGTCTTCTTACTAATAATTGGATATCACTGGGCTGATACTCAGAAACTATAATTCTAATCTCATTATGAAACTATATATTACCCTATTATTCCTTCCATTATGATGAATTCCCCCACTATGTTTATATAATTTATATACAGAATCATCCTAGAATTCTTGTACCGATTTTTTGTTATATTTATTGATGAAATACTAAGTTACTCAATATTAGAGGAGGATAATTAAAAATACTTTAATATGGTCATACACATTATTTGGGATCACTAGATTTATGGTATGATCTTGGTGTGAAATTTTTTGATCCAAAACGTTAAATTTCAATGTAATGTCATTTATGAACTTGTATTGGAATTGCACCTAGTGATGATTGATAATTTCCTTTCATGGGACCCCCAAGAAACATCTTGTTCTGAATATAAATCTTATTTTATTTGGGTATTGTAAGAGGATAATGGTAAAATTATAAAGGATTATATCCCCCTTTTCCACTCATACTTGGAAAGGGTATATATTTATCATGAATTTGTTGTTCTATAGAGAATTTGAGATATAGTGTCTAAGGATGACAAGTGCTCATTTTTTGAGACAACCAAAGGTGGTTGTGATGTACGATGTATATTTTAATGAATCTATACCAATGATTTGAAGTATTTTTATTATCATGATTGATGTGACCACCTATGGGATGAGGTTGATGAGAGCCCACTAGATGATCTATTGGACTCTTTATTTACTATTTTATCTTGTAGTCTTACTTATTATTATTTGGAGGCATAATCTTCTAGGATAGATCATTTTTGATTTATTAATACCATCATATTCATAGGTATAAGATCACATAGAGAGAAATATAACAAAGAAAGTGGGAGTGGTTAGAGATATATCAAGACTATGACTTTGAGATAGTCTTTACTACTTGGAGTGGAAACAAGGTGGTAGACACCTTTAGAAGGAATTATCATTATCACATGGTGGGGGTGGTGTTTGATAAGTATACATCCTTGAATATGACACTAGAAGAGGAGTAGGGTTCATATTTTCTTTAGTAAATGGTGTTATCTCTTACAATTATCTATTGTATGAGAGATTTTAAATTGGGTGGAATATACTATGAGGTTGTATGAGAATGTATATAATAAGGATAATCACCACCTTGAATTTATGAAAGAGGGAGTCTTGTAATCCTTTTCCGTGAAATGAATTTGGCCTCGGGTAAGATGTGAGAGGTGTGATGATGCATTTTCACTCTTCTCCAATAGATGTTCATCTCACTGTAGGGGATATGTAACAGGACCGTCATTAGTAGTTTAGGTGGGATTCCATGAGGTGGAGAATAGATTAGTTCATCTCACAGTGCCTCACATGTCAAATATTGGAAAATTAGCAATGGTTCATGATTATTTTGACGAATCAACATGTAATCATTGACTGTAAATTTGATTGTTATACCACACACAATGTGATAAGGATTCCACTGACAAAGAGACTCCATGATTCTATATCGGTGTTTGTTTACTGAGTTAAAACATAAGAAAACATCCTTTATGTTTTTAATAATAGTTTTTTTGTTTTTCAGTAGTTGAACATATAATAGATCTTTTGTGTTCATGTTGTTCCTTCAATAAAAAAATTTAACTGTAATTTGTGGTTAATATCATGGTTGTGGAGATTCTTTTAAGAGGAAGTTTGGAATCATATTAGGATGAGTACGACCTTTATCCCTCATATGGATAAGTATAATGATCACAATATCTGTGGATTGAGTATTAGACCTTGGATGGGGATAATAGGATCACAAAAACATGACTGAGTTTTTTATAATAATATCTACCACTATATTATCATAGCGACTCCTTTTTAGGCCCTACATAAGAGAGAATGATGGTCTTCCTTATGTTGGTATGATATATATGATGCATCACTAGTTGGGATAGAGAGTGTATAGGTGCCAACAGAGAAGCTCCAAGTGAGACATTAGAAGATAAGGGAATCTTAAAACGTGTATAAATCATATACAAATAGACGTCATAGGACCTTGATGTTTTATTAAAGAGAAAATATTTTCCTAAGAGTCTCCAAATGACAAAGATTTCAAATATATTTCGAGGGGTAGTGGTATCCCTATAGTTCATTGGGCTATTTAACATCATTCATATCATTGGTGAGGTCACATACCAGCATTCCTTACAAAAAATGTTTGAGAGAGTGAATGAATTATTCTATATTTTTGCAAGATGAAGATTCTTGTGCATAATCCACAGAATATTATTGAATGTCCAGAGATAGAGATCAAGCATGGAACATCCATCATAGAGAACCAAGAGGTTATAATGGAATTTCATTATAAGATATTTCATGGAATGAAAATTATTATTTTTCGTATTTGTTAGTAGCATGAGTGAATAATGGAGATCTAATGGGAGTGAGAGAGCCTTATGCGGGATCAGTATCCCAACCATTATTTCATTGTTTTTTCATGAGTATGAAATTAATAAAAACTAGATTAATTTAGAGTCTATGTAGTTTACTTGTTATAAATTTAATATATCATGGAATGTTTTCTCATCCAGGTTATGGGATGTGGCGTGATTATGAGGATCAATATTCCAGTATTTATTTTTAAAAATAATTAAATATAGTTTATATCAATCATGCATATTTTTTTAAAAAATAATAGGATATATACTGAATAATTACTTGATTAAACAATTTGAGACAATAATTCAATCAATATATACAAATTTACAATAAGATATACATAAATATGATCATCAAAATATTCTATATAGAAGCGGTTGTTGGAGGGTTAATTTAATTGTATAAATAACTAAATAATTTATTTCGAATTAAATGAACTAAAGTATTTTACAATATAATTTTAATTTAATGAATAATATCTATGGTTTTATGAATAACCCCATAATTCATTATATGATATTCTACAACCATTCATTGGTGATTTTAGATTATAAGATTGAATGAAAATCATATCAAAGAGAATTAAAGGGAAAAAATGCATCATAGATTCCCCATAATTGGATATTACGTTATTCCTCAACAATCAATATGAATATAGGTATGACTCATCATTTTTGGATTCTATCTATATGATTAAAACATTTGATCATGATCAATAACTTATTTCTTGATCTTTATTTAAATAAATCCTTTGAATGATCCAGTGTATAGGATTTCAATGTTTAATTCAATTAACCCATGTTTATTCATGTTTCTCAATATATATACCTCTAATTTATAATTTTTTCATGGAATTATTTTAGAATGATTATTTCACCATTTTGGTCACCTCACCCATTGTTCATTTCCTTCATCGTTGTTTGACTATGGGTTAATGGTTGGAAATTACAAGGTCGGTTCAAATGTCATCTTACAACAAGATTCAAGGGAAATTTTTGTGATATGCATGGTTTCACGATATTAAGATGGATTTTATAGTTTTTATGGATGTAGGTGACTCCACTATGAATCAAATATTTAGTGAAGTTGTGGGTGGAAAAAAGGGAAATGAGAGACACATATATCTTCATTTAGAATGATTATAATTTTATTTCCAAACACCATTGGGATAGTATCAATTAACATTGGTGGTTAACACATGTCATAGGATGTATTAAGGAATATTTTCTTGTGTTAATTTTAGATATTTGATCAACATAAAATATCTATATATTCTGAAATATCCTTAACAAATTTCATGTATTATGACATTAGAACTTGTTTGGCTTCCCATTGATGGTGGATATGGACTTCAGGTAACTTAAATATCACATGACTATTTTGACCCCCCACACAAACAATTTGTGTCCAAAATATGGTGGATAACTATGTAGAAAAGAAGAACATGAACATGTATATGAGAATGATACAAAACTTTTAATGGTATATGTCTAGTGTACGTGGACACAACTCATAGGACACTTGAATGTTAAATGGAACACTTCTAGGCCCCTAGTGGATCCGAAATATTTTTCATTACCCCAATTTTTTTATTACTATATGGATAGAAATAATTGTCTTATAGAGGAAAATGGTGGGAATCATAGTGATTCATCACACCATTTAGACCCCTTATATGTTGTGTAACACCTCTGTGTAAGATTATATCAGTCAAATATCCTTCATTTGGACTCTGGTTTCCACCAGTGAGAATGCTATCCTGAGTTATATTCTATATAAAATTTTATGGTGTCCTTAAATTTTTTTCATTATATATGATGCAATATGTTATGATAATTACTCTTATATAGGAGATTCTTGATGATGTAGGACATATATCTTGATTAACTTTTAATAGGAAGCCTCCGATTGGGATTGGGAATTGGTCCACTACCCATAATAAAGTACACACTAGTAAAGTAGGTAGTTGGAAATTTTAAATAAAATTTACTGGAAACCTCCTACTAGGAATGATAATGTTTCTTATATGCATAAATCCCCCCCCCCAATTATGGTGAAGGTCCTCTATATATCTATAGAGTATAACACTCCTATTGGGGTAGAGAATGGGTCATCTCTTGATAGAGTATAACCCTCTTACATGTATATGGAATGGGTCCTCTATATACATAGTGGAACTTTGTTTTCCTACTAGGGAACAAATCCTATATCTATTTATTATTCCAAATAAAATGTGTGATACCATATAAATATGTTTATTTTCCTTATTACTTCATCAAACTGACAAATGAGATGTTCAGTAATGATGATCAACTATTGTAACTACTAAAAGCCTAATTTCCTAGGATTCAATATGAGATGGAGATCCCATATTTCTCTCATTAAGGAATATTATATGATCATATATATATATATATATATTTTAGTATTTATTTAAACTATTATTAAGGGTTTATTTTTGACATTTATCATCTGGCATACTTTTACCCATTCATCTTTTGGAGAATCCATCTAGTTATGTATATAATCACACCTAAATGGTCTTAATTCACATTTTTTAATATCTAGAGTATACTATATAATCATTATTGGAAAATATATATGACCATTGAGGTTAATTGGGTTATTTTCACTATCTAAAGTGTTTGAGGAATGGAGTTCTCGATGCAGGATCACTATATATTTACTTAACTAATTATTTTCATGTTGGGAGATCTTTGTTTGGTGTGTTTGTTTTATTACACATTATTTTTCAACATATTATGTCTCACTCATTTTATTACGTTTTGTATGTCATATTCATGGTCGAAACTCTAGATGGTACACTTTTCTCTTTTAACTCCTCAGCATATCGGCATGGAGACGGCTAGGTGCATGCATATAGGTGCTTTGTATATGGCCCCATTATATAATTGTACACCATTGATGGTCTCTTAAACATTTCCTATAGAGGATAAAATGGGGTATTTGAGGCTCTACATTCTTCCTGTGAGGTGAACCTGTTAGGTTTGGTTCATTCCATTATAGATAAAATATTTATTGATTCTCTTAAAAATTTCCATTTTAATTTCTATGAAATGGTATGTTGTTAATACATGGGAAATTGTTTGAGATTTAATATATGATTTTAATTTGGAATGGATATTTTTATAAATAAAATTTTAAAAGATATTTATAGGTTTTTTATAATATTCTCATGTAATTTTTAATGAATATAATTTTTAACATTTTTTATGTTTTAAAAAATTGTTTTCAATCATGGTGAAATGATATATTTCAGATGAAATTTTTCTAAATAATATTCAATATAATTATCCATCAATGATTAAATCTATTGAACATTCTTATGTCATAAAATGAATAATATTTATTTATATCTTCCTAATTCATCATATTGATAGTTAATCTTTATGTTGAAGATATTTTCATGAAACAAAATTATTTTTAATGAGTTTTGATATAGTTAATTAATTAAACATTTAAAAAACTAGTACCATTTTCATTTTTTATGATATGATTAATGTTTTATAATTTTTTTTGTTAGTTATTCATGGATTATTGGTTAGATACTACCTATATCTCCCTCCAATACTTTGGTGAAATATGGATAACTCGTGACTAAATATGATATGGGTGTACCTGATTACATGATTATAATGCTATTTGTGAAACCGAAGACATTTTAACAATGTTATGTGTTGACCATTTTACTTGTTCACTATGAAATGATGGGAGATATCTTTTATGTCTATAAAATTGGTTTGGACCTAGTTTCATTTCAATAAGTTCATTTGAGATACGAATATCATTTCATTAACTTAATGTCAAAACATGATTCTATTTATACATATTTACAATATTATGATAATATGTTTTTTCCAAAGAGATCTATCTTATTCCGATGTTATTTTCTCATAGATTATGTAGTATTATTATTTTTAGATCCAAATATAATGAAAATCTAGGATTTATTCCACGATTCATGTTCATGATCTATGATCTATAGTGTATTGTTTTTCAAGTATTTATCTCATGTTCTATTTAGTTTGTACTCATGGTATTATTATTTCATCTATTGTATCTATATTTTTTACCCTTACTAAGAAAGTGATCTTCAAAATTATTATTTTTGGTTTATGAATTTTTAGATAGTGGGTATTATTTATGATATTTCTAATAATATTGATAGTTATGAGGCACATAGAGGGACATAACTTAGCTCACATATGGTCTGGTTATTTGTATGTCCATGTATCTAAAAACACTAGGCCTAAATGATTATGGACATTATATTTATGTTATGTAATTTGTATTGAAATATTAATATATAATATTTATGTATGATAACATTGGTTATTTGAAACGATGGATTTATATCCAAAATATATTAATTGATTTGGGTGAGAAGCATATGATATCAAATATTAAATGATATTTTGATAATCATGCACTATTATACACAAAACAAAACAATCTAGGGGAAAATATGATAGTATAACAGAAAAATCAATTCTGTAGAAAAAATTACTTATATAATAATTATAATATCCCACTATTGTAAATGATTCCTCAATCATGTCACCAATTAATTTTTAATTAACAAATATTTAGTATCATGAATGATAGTATAGTGAATATGATAAATACAATTTACTAATTTCTGATACATCTAAAATTTGGATAAAAACCCAAGGGATATGCCATTATTCAACTGAAAGATAAAATACTTATATAAGAGGTGGTCAATTGGAATAAAACAATCATTCTAAAAAAGAGTATAGAAAGAAATATATATGTAGAAAAAATGAATTGAAATTAATCAAAATCATTCCAATTCCTTATGTGTGTAAACCATGGATATTGAAAAACATTGTTTCATTTATCTATATAAACTTGTAATGATATTAATGAATTTATACCATAATTAAGGGTGTAATGTGGAGCTAGATTGGTGACTTCATATGAGGTGTATTTTTATAAATAAATCATCCACATTAAAATTTTAGATATTATACTTTTATTCATTACAATGTAGATTTTAATTTTTATTCTATGTATACCCTCTTTATTTTTTTCTATCCATATTAAATTTCTAGGTTTTTTATGATGGTTTTTACGAAACTATATTTAGGAGAATATAAATAATTGTATGGTCCTTTAGATTGATTTAATATCATAGATAAACTATTTCATCATTGAATTCAAATTCACATAAGATGATCATATTTCCCCAAACATTATGCTGAATAAAAAAATAGATTAAAGTCGATTACACAACCAAAATATACCAAGAAGTGAAATTAATGTCACTGGAACAAGATATTCCAACAATTCACATCAAATTTATGTTGTACATGATATTGGTAGATATATTTAATGAACCATTACAATATTTGTTGTATTACATAACCCCTAACTTGATTAATATTGAATCATGAAATAGCATTCAAGTGAAGAGGTTAAGGACATATTTTGATCAGGGATCTGGGAGTTATTAAAAAATAAATTTTCATACATCATAGAATTTAATCACTTCTTGTTTTATATTGAATGAACTTATATTTCTGAGAGCATTGTTTTTAGTCCTAATATTTCCAATATCTAAAACATTATGAATAATCCATTTCCGTATATACTTTATCATAGAGGGTTTTATATTATAGGTAGTTCCAAGACATGATCAAATGGTATACAAAGAGATCGATGGATATCTATTGATTTTGGGAACATATGTGTGGGATAAAATAGAGAGGGTTAATTTTGATTTATTGGAGATGAATTCATTTTCATAGGCACTGAGGTGTCATACTGTGGATCTCAAGGAGGCTTATTTTGAGGATGAGAATTCTTAATCAACACTATCATTCAATATAAACATTACATAAACACTAGAATGATTAGAAATCTTGAGAAATGTTAGATTGTTGAGTGTGGTGTATCTATTATTGTATATGGAAACACATTAATTTATATAAATAGTTTTATTCATTATTTTTCACTGTAGTGGTATACTATGAACAATTATAAAATAAATATAAGTCTTAATAGAAAACCATGAGTGGTTTTTATGTAAATTTCTTATATGAAACACCAATATTGAATTTCACTTGTTATATATATGTAGAATTTTTTGATACATTATTTGATACATAATTATCCATTCTTCATAGAAATAATTTTTTTTGTAATATATAAATTTAAATAGAGATAAATTAATTTTGGTTGGTGAATAATGTAATTACCCAAAATTAAACATTATATAATCTGTATATAAATATTTTTTAAATTGAATGTATCAGATGCATAACGAATTTAATTATAGAAAACCATGATATATTTTAAATAATAGAAATTAAGGTCATTAATAATCATCTAAATTGGGTAGTATAAATCTATGTAACCATATCTGAAAACCAAAAATTAATGCAATATGAAATAGGAATTTGATGTAGAAATATTCTATAAAAATAAAATATATCCAAACACTGAAGTGAGGTAAAATTCATAAGACTATTTATTGACTAATAAAATAATAATCTAAATTAATTATAGTTTACAAAAAAATAATATATTAGTGATGTTAATACACAATTAAAATTGCATAAGATCCCTGCTACGTGCAACATAATGAGAAACTATAACTATATATTACTCAATTTATAGGACATACATGGATAGAGTGAATTGCTATGCTAGTAGAATTTAGGATTATATAAATATTTAAAAAAAATATTCAACTTGATATACCATGAATTATTGTACTCTTAAAAAAATCATTTTTGGATAAAATAACAATATTCACCAAAATTTACATCAAAAAATCGAATTTCAATTCAATCAAATCTGATTAATTTAATTTAACAAAAACAATATATATTAACATGAGTTTAATTTATACTTATTATCATACAAAAAAGAATATTTTCTATAAATTTTTTTAATTTATTATTTTTTTAATTAAAGAGAAAATGTAAAAACTGTTATATTATGAGTTGCAAAAAATTAAAAGAATATTTTAATATATCATATTCATATTATCCTAAGGTTAGTTTTTTTATAAATAAATAATTTTTCATTGAATTGACAAAATATTAACATTATTATTGGTTTTGAGTTTATTAAATTATCAGAACTATTAATAAATTGTCATTTATTAACACATTTAATATAATATTATATATTATAATGGGGAATTTATAATTCCAAAATGGTAACATGAATTTTTAAACCTGTTATAAATAATTTGAAAATTAATGTATATTTGTAATGAAACTATCATTTAGATTCCTTTTTTATATAATAATTACCTTTTGAATGAAATTTTTCTATTTAATAACTTTTTAAATTATTAATAATGAATGATAATTATTCTAATAAAATCAATTGAATCAATGAAAATGATAATTCTATTCTAATGAGAAGTAGTTTTTCAAAAAATGAATATTTTTAAAATAGGTTCATTCCACATTACACAAACATGTGATATAATTAATTTCCATACATATAGTATATTATTAATAAAATTGATTCCTTATTTATTATTTGAATAATATAAATTGTTGAAATGAATCAATATTAATATTTTTCATTAATGTTAATTACTATGTTTCAAAATTACATACAATGGTATAAATTAATTTTTATTAATATTAAATGTTAAAAATGAAATCCAAAATGAAAATTAATATGTCTCAAAATAAATTTATGAGTTTAATATAGTCCATAAATTTACCCATAACAATACTATTTAACCTATTTTTCCATTGATACCTAAATAGTGTCTGAAAATGATAAATATTTCAATACGTTTCCAAAAATATCCAATTATATTTCTTTTAAAAATGGTATTAATTACACCAGTCAAGGAACAAATGAACATATTAATTCATTAATGAAAACATTACATTCACACCCCCACCTTTACAACCATGTCCCTCCTAAATAATCATATGTTTTTTCAGTGTTTTCATATAGTTTTCACTAACATAGAGTTTTCCAATAGACAAGTCAAGCTTTTTATATGATTATTACCATCTCATAGACTTCCATCATATTTTACTACACCATAAATTAATTTATAAAATTTTTAAATTTTTAAATATGTATCATTATTATACTAAAATTTCATTATATTAATTTCAAAAATATACAATCACTTTCATCTCGAAAATAAAATAATATCGATTATCTGAACATGCCGGCTAACTCCTCAATGAAATTATTTGGGTTGTTCCACCATACACTATAAAATATAGTGTAATTTTTTGATTATGTGAATATAATGTTTTAATATTTCAAAAATAAAAATGAAAATTTATTATTTTCATAAAAAATAAAATTATTGATTTATTAGGAAATGGGATCATTATTCTTACATATAGTGAGACTACTACAACCATAATAAAAAAAAACTCACCATTAATTTACCCTAATCATGTATGGTACAATAGAGGAATAAATTATGATATATGAAGATTATGAAAATTACAAGGAATTAAAAGTGATATATTAACATTATTTAATAACATTATCATACTCGTTAAATCATTGTGACACACTTTTGTTTTAGTAAATTTTACCATCAACATTAGTTATATTGTGATTTTAATATTTTGGATGATGAAGGAATATCATATTTCAGTAAAAATATATAATTTTCATTTACAAAATATGTTTAAATTGACCTAGGATCACAATTTTATTAAAAATTTCCATTATTAATATATACCTTGTTATTCGTTACACTCACCAAAAAAATGAACACATTCAATTCCATCATTAAATGAATACCATAACACATATGAATTTTAATTAAAAATTTATCAATTATTATAAAAAATATACTCAATTAACTGATATAATATATTATTTATGATATTTTGTAGAATAATAATGAACAACATAACCATTGGAAATTCCCTTTAATATGATAATGATTTCTTAGACTATATTTGGTAAATAGATAATAACTTTTAAATAAACATGAATCAAATATTTATTATGGATTATTATAAAAGTTATATAAATTAAAAAATTTAAGAAATTATTTATTAATATATAAATTTTGGATACATGTGTTTATATAAAATTTTCTTAAGTGATATTAAAATAAATGGTCTTTTTTGAATCAATTCCTTCATATCAGACATAATCACATCCCTTTGTCTATAAAAAATTCACCTTGGATCATATCATACCTATGATAATGTTTTTTCCACATTATATTATCTTAAATTTTATTAGACACAAAATAATTCTTCCTAGATGAATATATTGTATTTTTAAAATTAAATTTTGTTTGGAAAAAATCACTTCTATTTTAAAATATTTCCCCTCCATATCTTGGTTATTAATTAATTCCAATTTTCTCCATTACCATGTCAAATATCCAATTTTTCATTATAATGGACTATATATTCCACATTATTTTATTTTTATGATCTATATTTCCATTTATTTATATCTATTTTTAAATAATTTTGTTTCAAAAATATATCAAGGAATTTTAATTTATTTATTCATATATTATTCACTTCTACAACACATTTATACATCTTATTTTTTTTCATTTCAAGACACCATTATAGGATATTGTATTTGACATGGGATTTTTTTAGATGATTCCAGTACATTTTTAAAAAACATATTTTGGCATGTGATATATAGTTCACATATATTTATATTGATATTATAAAATACTTTTTATGGAAAATATGTTTTTAGGTTTATCATTAATATTCAATGGATTCATCTCAAATTAATTATTTTGTCATAAATAACATGTTGCGGGAAATTTTGATATTATTTTTTTATCAAATGAAATTATTTTTCTTTATGTGATACAATTTGGAAAGTTATGAGAGCTACTTTTATTCCCATGTGTTATTAAAAATAATTTTAATAATTTTATTGTATGTGGAAATATTATGTATAGATGATGATGGGTGGGGTCATATATCAACATACAATGAAAAGGCTGTTTTTTATATCACCAAATATGATTTTTGGACATTATTGAATTTGTTTAAAAAATAAAGTGTGTAAATAGTATGATTTTTTCACAAATTTAATGGGTAGATATACATGGGACCATTCTCCATTCCTTCCAATGATTATTCATGTTTCTATGATTCTTTAAAATTTTCCTTATTTTCAGAATATGCTAAATGAATATGATAATGCAATTTTTATAGTTATTTTTTTATTATATATTTATTTCATTATTATTTTTTGATAATATTCCTTGTTTTTATAACATCTACATTGTCTAATTATCATTTGAAATAATTCTTAATGATAAATAATTTTTGGGTCATATAGGTATTTATTATATTTTTACTAATATTACACCCTTGATAATGATTCCCTTTATATCAAAGATTATTATTTTGACTGTTTGATATATTTTAAATACTGATCATTATAACTCACACCTACTTATATTTTCATTATCCATGTTATAAAGTTTATTATTTCATATTATATGTCTATAATATGTTTTATATGAGAATTGTAATGAAGAAATGTTCATATGATTCTTCAAATAAAAATATTATATATCTAGTATCTAATGCACTAGACCATTATATCCTTAGTTTTTACAAAAAAAATTTGAAATTATTTATTATCCCATTATATCAATGTAAATTTATGTATGATTGTCGTTAATCATTATATATACCACAATGTTTGATTTTTACATAATAATAATTTTCAATTAGTCATAACCATGTGGTTAATTATATTTAATTCCATTCAAATGATGCATAATATTGAACTATAACTACAACATTGTTGTATAAATAAAATAATTGATGATCATAAATCACTACACATTTCCAATATCATTGTGGAGTTTTCATCATTATTGGATTTCCATTTTTTATTTGTAATAAATAACTAATAAACACTATTCTATAATGGTAGAAATCCCCACCTAATTACCACAACATAGTATAATAGTTATTACATAATTATTCTTATAGTAGTGTAAACATCAATACTAAATATGACAAGTTGTTTGGTGAATATGAAATTTATTTAAATTGATTCTGAAGATGAAAAGTAAATGAGAGTCCAAAATGTGATGATTATACAACTACTATTATGTTCTAATATAATTATTTCATTCATTTATGAATTGACACATTGTTTCAAACAATAATTTGATAATGGAAAATTAATTGTTTTTATGTGGATGATTTTATATTACTTGTTTTATATTATTGAGAAGGTGGATTTGGATTTTTATTATAAAGTTATTTTTGAATTAAATAAAATTATGCATTTATATTTTACTATGTAAACAATTAAATTTTTAATAAAAAAATTTATTGCCATAAAATCCCTATATAGTTCAACCAGAGCCTTATGTGGAACCCCATAGAATCAATTATGGATGAAGGGGAAAGGTCGAGTCATGAAATGAGGATGCAATGTGCGCAGAGAAGCATGCATAGCTATTTGAAGAAGATGTATCATAAATACATCATGTGTGGTGACATTGTGACAGATGTAATGCCTCGCATAGGAAGCGACGGATGGTAAAGACAAAATTTGGTTTCATATTTCAGAGTGGCTAATGCTACATCCTATAATATAATGGAGTTGTGTCCATAAGTTTATTTCAATGTGGGATAACTTCACTATACCCCTGAATGAACAAGAACCATCAAATTTATTAACTAATTTATCATGGCTATTGATCACCTCCACTATGATTTGTAAATTTTCTAAATGCCAATCTGAAGATCGAGTCCATCTAAAAACATCAAAAAATTTATCTTCAATAGAATTCCATCTAATAAGGTATCATCATCGGTGTTTTTCCAAGATATATTGACAATATGTTGATTTGTGACCTCCAAGATGAATCTGAGTGTTTTGAAGATACCTATATGATTGAAATAATTATTTTAATTAATTTTCAGAATGTAAGAATAAACATTCCATGGCATCACTAAGTGCATAATTTTTATATTGTAGTGATGGTGATCCTATTATCGCAATTCATGGTGTTACTCGGTGGAAAAATCGGTGGTTTAATGCCTATAAATATAGATGTTTACACCCATGAGTGTGTTGAATATAATAGAGAACTTCATTTATATAATAGATATCACATCCATGATCATCTGGTTTGTGGATTATAATTTCATCACTTATTCAAGATGTGTGAAGTGGAATTGATTCTGTGAAACAAAAAATACATTTTCACTACACACTAATTTTTATTCATGATGAATTGGGCTATGTGAAGCCACTAGGAAAGTTGATATACTTATGAGATCTCTATGGTATATGTGTTGAACTAATATAAAATTCTTTTTTCTAATGATAATGTTTTTCACAAAGGAGATAGTACATATTTCCATACTCTTTGATGAATAATAGTTATTATATTCTTGTTGAGAGATTTTTTTTTGAGTTTCACCAACAACCTATGAATATAAGAAGCATTGCAACAATTTCAAGCATGTAAGATGAAATATATTTGTTCATTCACAATTGTAAGTGAAAGATTTGTAAGAAAAGAAATACAATGTATAACCAAAAACATGCACTCCATTGAGTCGAGGAATACACCTTCCTATATGAATAGATAAGAGTAAATCATGTGAACAATATATAAATAATATTGTGTATACTATGTGTGATTGAGAAGTGAGAAAATATCAGTGTGTGTGGGATAAAGTTTTTTTGAAAGAAGTGTGAATAATGAATGTGTATATAAACATTAAGTGTGATATAAAATGTTAGAAATATATGTGAGAAATAATAAAACAATACATATATAAAAATGGAGTTAAAATGTCAATGACATAAGGGAATATACATGAACATGTTTAATGAATGGATAATCTGGAAAGACTATATGGTATAAATTATACAAGAAAGTTTTTTAATGAAATAAAAATTAAATATAAATTTCACCATTAGTGTGGTTTGATATGAGACTGAATCTGTGACAGTTTTTCTATCGATGAATCAGATTAAATTTTGTATTTTGTAGTATTTAGTGAGGTTGTGTATTCAGTGGAAGATGGAATTAATAGTTTTTATACAGAGGAATCTAATGATTTATAGGTGAATAGTTTTTCATGAGTAAGACATATACCAAGAAAATGTCTCTTGAATTTTACATAGGCCAATTTGAACCAACAATCATATGGAGGAATATTATAAGTTCACCAAATCTATGACTCAAATATTATGTGACTCAAGATTATGAATTCATTAGTAGGGCACTAATGTATTGAATGTATATAGTGTTACTCTAGTGTAGTCCAACGAGATATTTGTTAAAATGTGGGATATATTATAAAGATCCTCATATGGGATTCATAAATAACCTATTTATGTGGGAACACATGTTATCTAGTGGGACTACAATGAATGACATTGGTAGAAGCTGTGATGAAGGGAATTTTAATTTCCATGTCCTTACCATCCATATATAGTGTTAAATCTATAACTATGGGTATAAATGGTACCAGAAAAAACTTCTTCATAGTACCGGACCATGTAAAAATATTTTGTGTTTTGTTTTTAATTACAATTTATATTTAATAGAATATTCACTCATCCTAATAAGTGGTAGAGGATTCAAGGGATTTTTTGGATAATTATTATTAAAAATAATCACACCAAATTTTCCCTCACTGCTCACCCCTCTCAGTATGAATTCACGATTAACTGTACACATCAATTTGTATAATAGGATATGCCACATTTAATTGGATTTATTATACATTTATAGTTTTTATTATTATATTTAAATGAAGTTCATATTTTACATTCAAGAAAATTCATAAGTTCTTTAGATGGAAAATCATATCTCTTATCATGGTGTTAGAAATGTTGAAGACTCAGCTAAAACTATAAATAACAAGAATAAAATAGTCATAATGAATTCATAAAATAATTTAAATATAAAAGAGTATCAATTCAAGATGAAGGTACTCATTATGGAAATTATTAGTGAAAATAGTTGTCCATAATTCTGAGGATTCATGATCAAGATATAGTGAAGGTGTGATTAATTATGAAATTAATAAACATATGAATTGATTTAAAACAATTTGGTCACTAGTATGTTAATAACATTCAAGGTAGTTCAGGATAAAAATTTATAGCATGAATAAGAGGATAATTATATGGAAGAAGAACTGAAAAAAAGGATTGCATAGATCACACTCTCACAAAACAAGTGAAAGAATATGAAGATTAGATATCTCTTTGAAATGATCTATATTTTGGGACCATTGAAGAAATTAAAATTAATGTTAGTGACAATATATTTTTTGAATTTTTTTTAAGTATTTCTCCTTTCACATGAAAAGATTCATATTACATCAATGAATGTCAATGATATATTAAATAAATGATAAATGAGATACTGTGATTGAGATTGAAAATTTTTAAAAACGTAAAATATGATAAATTATGTTGTGATTCAAAATATGTTGATTGAGTGGTATGTAAGAATGAAATGTGTATAATATTAGAATATTCCTCTCAAGTTAAAGATTCTTGAACAATAAGCGAGTTTGAGAAATATGGAAGTTAAAAAAGCAGATATATTCATATGTGTTGAGGATTGAATTATTACGAATATATCATCTTATATAACATCGATATATAAAAAGTCTAAATTTAGTGATAATAAGAGAATGATACTTTCCAAAGAAAATTCAACTACTAACTCTTTAAATAAGTTACTGTTTTTTGATAAATCTATGTGAAGAAAATTTTATTTTATGAGTAGTGTAGATTCCAAATTAAAATATGGACAAAAATTGATGATGAGAAATTAGTTTTCCACAAATAAATCACAAAATATGAAATATACTACCCAAAATAATAAAAATTTCAATTATAGTTAGAATTTGTCCTAAAAGAATAATTCCTGATTTCTTGGCTATTATTGTGCTGTTGGAATAAAATACATTAGGAAACTAGCTATTTGAATAATATTTCATTATAAAACAAATTATATAATTACTTCTTTTTTGGAAAAAGATAATTATATGTTGAAACAATTAAAATTAAAGTATAATTTAAATAAAGAGAAAATTTTTATCAAGAACATATAGGATTACAATGACAATATCGATTAATATTGCATCACAAGAAGATATTGTTATGATGAGTGAGTGTATTTGACAATCAAGAACAAGTCATATGTTTATGAGAATTGAAGATCAAAAAAATAGCGAAGAAGGTATGAAATGAATATGGAAATCAAGTCATGGGTTTTGGAAAAAAATAATGTTGTTAAGAAAAATATTCCCATGAAGTTTGTAAAGGGTGATGTGAAGAGTTTATCACCAAAGAAAAGATGTTTCTATTGTGGTAGTAAAGGTCCCATCATGAACCATTTTCAATTTTCATTTATCATTAATATTAAAGGAATAATGTTGGAATAAAATAGATAAAAAAATCTATAAAAGAAAAAACATGATTGATTTGCTGAAAGGAATCTCAAATGAAGAGTTTAAAAAATTCTCTAAAAAGGAAATCCTGAAGAAGAAATGTAAGGATTATGTGGGATATATTGTTGGGAAATATAAGTCAACACACAATGTATAGACTAATAATAATTCAAAATATTATTTGAACATATTTTTATGATAATTGAAAGTGTTAAAAAACTAGAACCTAGAGGGAAAATTAAATCAATATTATTAACAAATTCAAAGAATATTTTTTCATCAAAAATGATTTTTTAGGAAAAAACTCTAATTTATGTTGATTTAATTGAGGTGTTTTGAAGAATCAAAATATTCTTATATATAATGGGTTTTCCTTTTAATGTTGGTAATTGACAGTGAAACCTATATTTAGGGGGAGACCTAAATTTGATAAGTGTTGTGAATATCTTACATCTTGGAAGATATCAATCATGGAAGAATATTGAAATTATGTTTTCCCTTTTCATCATATCAATTAATCACATAATATAAATGGATTTAATATTTGAAGAAGATTATTTTTATTTTATATAATGAGGAGATAATAGAATATTAACTGCAAGATATTTCTATTTTAGATGATATCTTATGAAGATCAAATGTTCTGATTAGGTATTCCGCAGGTAATTCTAAAATAAAATTATTTAGAAAACTTTTATTGACATCAATGAGGTATTTTGGTAACATTATCTCATTTCCATGATGAAAATTCAATCCTAAAAGGTAGTGAATTAATACATGAAAAAAGGTAATGGTAATTTTAAATGGGAAATACATTCTTCACATGAATGTTTCTAATCTATTTGTTTTTATTTATGTGGGGAATTAGTTGAAAATATTTTGAGCAATTCCTAAAACGGGGTTTCAGTAATTGGTTTCATTTGATGGATGTTTATTGAATGCATTGATGTCAAATTTTGTCACTCAGGTTTTTCATATATAGAATTTCTTATGTATAGTTATATATTCATAAATTTATCTCTTTTCTATACTAGTATCGACTCAATACTTCTTATAAAAAAATCTAATAGTAAATGTTGTATGTGATTAGGATATTCATAGAATTTGAATTTTGAAGACTATAATTCCATCCAAAAATGATTAGTCTATCTTTATTTCAATAAATAGTATAAAATATCATTGAATTTTAAAAGGAAATGGGTAATGAAAACAAATCCAAAAGGAATGATTTAAGAGGCCATGTTTTCTTAGTGACATTGAATTTTTTTTCAATTCCATATGAAAATGAATAGTCAATGAGATTTCTAAATTTTATGATTTAAGAACTAATATTATGTTATAATAGATATATGTCATTGGTTTAATGGAATTGGAACACAATTTAAAACATTTATAAGAATAATAAAAATAATATTTCATGAATAATGAATTTTTTTTTTCATGAGGAGGATATCATGTTGTATGTAGTACTTGTTTCAGAACATTGTATTTTTATTTTCAATATTAATTTGTTTTTGAATTACATTTGATGAATGATTTATATTTCAAAAAGTAAAAAATTTTGTTCTTAATAAAAATATTAATCAGCCAATAAATCCCTATCTAGTTTGACTATATCATTACGTGGTACCTCAAAGAGTCAACCACAATTGAGGAAGCCAATTTGTGTTAAGTTAGGAGATCACATAGTATGTAAAGGAGTGTTCCCAGCTGAGTGAGATAGAGGTATCATAGAGCCATTGTGTGCGATGGCATGGAATTAGAGTCAATTCGTGACATGGGGAATTTCCATGTGGTAATGGATGAATATGGTTTTATATTTTTGAGTGGATAAGGTATCATCAACTATTAGAAGGGGTTAATGTTTTGAATCACATTTCTATGTAGTATTTATTTATTTAATCACTTAATAAACAAGAACAGTTCAATTTATTGAATGATTTATCAGGTTTATTGTGAGTTCCTCAACCATTTGATATGCCCATCAGAATATCCATTCTATCCAATCTCTTTAGTTGTGTAATCTTCTCTGGTAAGACATCATATGAGGTCTGTTGATTAATATATTTATAGGAATCTTCAAAAGTAGCTTGATATGTGATCTCCATATTTCATCCAAGTGTGTTGATGATCCAAATATGATATTAATCATTATTCAACATTATTTTAATAAAATAAAGATAAAAAACCATGGGTGCAGTATTTTCTGATGATTGATTTTTTTCAGTGACAATTATCCTATTATGGCAATGCATAGATTTACACGATGAAAGAATCAATGGTTTTTTGTTTATAAAAACAAATCTTTAAATCCATGAGATTGTTTCAAATATTAGAAAAATCATTTTCAGGAAAAATATTAGCTCTCTGGCTATCTAATTTTGTGAATAGTTGTCACACATATATTCTTCACGTGCGAAGAAGAATTGATTCTGCAAGACAACTACAAGTGCAATGCACACAAGTTTTTCTTTATGATGATTTTGGTTCTATAAAGGCACATGGGAACTTGATATCATTATAATATCTCCTTCATTTTCATGATTTACCATGATCTCATGTTTTGTACCCACATTAATGTTTTCAAGGATTATATAGTACATATTAATATACTCTTGTTGGGATAATGGTGTGTATATGATTATGGATTAGGTTTGTTTGAGTTTCATTTCAACAAATTGAATCCATGAGGAAATGTGGTAATTTATTTCACATTTGAAGAAACATAGTTAGTGTTTCAGTGCTGTACATTATTGACAAGTACAAAAATGAATTTTTCTCTCTAACTGAAAACATGAACACGTGAGATTCCATACATAAAACATTGTGTATAAAGAGTTAAGTGGATAGTGTCTAAATTAATAATAAAAAATATAGTGTATACTGTGTGTGATTGTGAAGTGGGAAAATTTCAGTTTGTGTGATCTGTTTTTCATATAATATGTTAGGTAAGTAAATGTTTATCAATAGAATAAGTTTAAAAGAAGTATTTTAAAATTTAATTATGCCTGCATTTTAAACACATTCTGAAAGATACACATGCAATGTATTTGACATAAGGGAATATTCTTTTAGATCAATAATGCATGCATAATTTTAAAATACCATGTAGTATACTAAACTAATTCATAGGGTTCTAAGAAACACATATGCAATATAAATGGTATGATCATTGTGTACTAATATGAGACTGTAGATGGCACAATTGTACAATCAGTGACTCATAAAAAAATTTCAATATGAGTTTTCACTATATAGTGAGTTTGGTTCTTCAGTAGAAGAATGAATATTTTCTTGATCAAATTTTATACTAAGGTAGATATACATTTACTTAGGATCGGTCTTGTTTGAGTAAGTCCAGCACCAATGCAAAGGTTCCTGAATTGTACAATTTCCAATTAGATCTAGAAATTTAATGGAGGATGGTAATAATATCATCATATCAGTGGATAAAAAATTTTGTTACTCAAGATTTTTATGTCTTCATTGAGATACTTATGTATTGGATGACTCTAGTGAGACTCTAGAGCATGTTAGTGGGATATTTGTAACACTATATGAGGAATTATAAAAACAATCTTATAGGTTTTAGAAGTCACTTTTGTAGGTTGAAACATGTGTTCCCTAGTAGAACTATAGAGTAGAACACTGTGGGACTCAATTTTTATGTGAATATAACATTACCTGTTGTATATTTCCCTATATAGTGAGGAATATATAATTGGGGTTATAACTGGTTGTAGTAAGGACGTAGGTATTTGTACCAAACCTCGATAAAAATGGATTGTTGAGTGTTAATTTACATTCTAAATTTTATACCTGATCAACCCACCATAACATGTGACTGTCATTTAAAGTGGTTAATAAAAATAAACAATTTACTAAAAAACAAGTCACAACTAATTTATCCCCTCGATGTGTGACAAAATAATCCATTATAAACATCAAATACATTATTACCATAATTATCTAAAGTAATATTTATCCTTAAACTATTATTTTGATGGATATAAAAGACAAATAACTAATAAGTATAATCCACCATAAATATTTCTTCCACTATTTGATCAATACATTCACACATTAGACAAAAAATAATTAATTAATGGAAACGATATAGGATTCATGAAAAATAATCTATGCACCTTCTATATGATATCCCTATAATGAAGGTGGATTTTGCTTACTAATATCCTCACTGCAACATAATGACAATTAATGTTGTTTACAAAGATGAAAAATTTATTTTTATGATTAGTGGATTAATACTATGAAAAATGAGAGTCATGCACAATTTTTTATCGTATTGAAATATCAATAAAAATTATTTAATGAAAATTAATCAATAAATCTAATTTAATTATTTAAATATCATACTTAAAAAAGATAAGAATTATATTATAAAATTTATAAAATATAAATATTATATTAAATATTATTAGGAAGGAAAATAACACTAAAATTATATTTACTTAAGAAAAAACACACTCATAAAAACCCATTAAAATATTTAATTCTATTTAAAAATAAAACTATTACATTGAATATTATATTAGCATTGTCACGTAATTTAAAAAAATGAATAGTTATATTCTTCTAGAATATATAATTAAATAATTGAATAGAATATATATAATGTGGAATGGAAATAAAGAGTTAGATATCATAAATGATTGTTTGTAAAAAAAATTATGATATTCATTATATATAATGTCACAGTTCTCAATCAAATGATTTTTTATTATCGTTCATTGGAATGCTTTGAAATTTTTTTATTTTAATAAAGTATATTTACTAATGAATCCTTGAATTGAATAGAATATTTTTATATGAAACATGGAATGAGTGTTGACTTTTTTAATGGATAGAAATAAGACATAGAATTTTAAAACTAATTTTTTTAAATCCCATATAATCAACAATATCATAAAAACATTACATTAAAAGTGAATTAGGGTAATACAAATATCATATGGGATAATAATAAATTATTATTTAAAATATAATGCACTACACTATAGGTATATGTAAATATTCAAATATAGGGGGATCATTCATTACATACTATGGGAGTTATTCCTAACAATGAGTTACATTTTGATGATGAAATTTATAATATCCCCAATTCAATACACCATGATCAAGTACTAAAAAATTAATGTTACATTTCTATATTTCATACTAATAATGGAGATCTAATTTTCATCATAAAAAACATTCAATATAAAAATCAATTTTTGGACCACTTACATACCCAAGGAAAATGATAGATTAGAGTTTTTGATAATTAGGAAAAAATATGAATAAATAATACCATTGATTTTATAATAGAATTATTCTACCACATTTGATAGGTTTTATAATTTCACATTAATACATCATAGTTTACCATACAATCCTTTCTAGAAAAAAAATAATCAACACAATTCATGATAAATTGTCGTAAAAGAGACATATGAAGGGTGACCTCAAATGAATTGTAACAGTAAAGATAATCATTAATAATTAAATTTAATTAATGAGAATAATATGAGAAGAAGGGTATGATGACATAATTATAGTGTATTATCATAACATAAGATAACCCATAACCCCAAAACATGGATCAATAAATTTTGGTCAAATCATTAATAATTAAAATATAAATAATTTTTGAAAATCAATAAATAATGAGCAATGAGATGTCAAATCTCGATAAAATAAATCATTTAAACCGTATTGAAATTATAATAAATCATATAGTTATAATTTTGAATTAATTTATATATCACTCTTACAAACACTTATAGAAATGTAATGACCATACAGTTGAATTACTTACATAATTAATAAGAGGGTTATCATTGACCAACTCATCATTGGTATATCACCGAACCACTAAATCAAGGTTAATAACCTAACCACAAGTAATTTATTTATGATGGATCCACCCATAATCAAAAATAGATTCATACTATTTCTTAAATAAATGTCATAGATATTTCATTTCATAATAATTCATAAAAAATTCATTATCACTTTTTAGAATGTTATTAACCCATTAAAAAGAAATAGGTCCTTAAACATATATTTTAATCAATAATAATCCATCCATAGAGAGTATATGTAAAGTATCTTTACATGATATCACCATTTGAGGAAAAGTAAAAATGGTTTTTTTTATCATTGATGAATTCAAATACAATTAATAGATCATTAAAAAATACTTACGAAGAATAATCTATTCACATAGATTAATATCAAAGGATTTCATCATAAATGGAAAATTATTTTTAATGTACATATGGATCATTATATTTGAAAAAAATCGCTGAAGAAAAAATAAAAAATAAAAACTAAACAATTTTTTCATAAAATATTAATTTAATATAAAAAATTTTACATGTTAATTATTATTTAAAAAATTGAGGGTCATGATTTAATGAAATTCAATAAAGGAAAATATATATTCATTTAACATTTACATCAAAACTATAAATGTAAATGTTTCTAAAAACATGATGATTTCATTTAACTATTTTTTTTCAAAAAAAGTAAAAAAAATGTATCCTTTTCTATAAATTTTCTTTCAAGAACATTAAAACAATTAATCATTTTTTATTAAAACTTATTTTTAGAAGTAAAAATGAACTCTTATAATGTATTTATGGAAGAGGATATTCTTTAAATCATAATATGAAATAATTATTTAACTAAAGAATTAAATTTGGTTACTATTTTTTAAAATTTTAATGAAAAAATATTGGAGAATAATATTAAATTTTCTTTATGCCATGAATTTTTGTTTCATTATAAATATAATAATAAACAAGCATTTCTAAAAAAATAGATTGTATCGTAATGAATGTTTAAATTTGTTACTCTTTAAATGTGCACCCCAAGATAGAATAACATCTAGTTATAGTTTAAAAATAATTAACATAATTATTTTTATGATATAACATGTAAAATTTTATGCTGATACACAACATGAAGTAATAAATGTGTATAACATAACATATTTCCACAATAAGATAATTTGAGATCAACAACCCTTTTACTGATAATAGAATTAAAATGAGAATTTATAGACAAATTGATTAGTATTCTCATTTTTAAATGATTATTAAATAACTTTAAAAAAAATGTAATAAAATTAAAATTCATTAAACACATATAATTATACTATAAATGAAAAGGGATATTTAATATAACCCACATAAATGAAATTTATTTATGAAAATTTTCAACCACATGGTGACATTCAAATAGAATCCTCATGGAGGAACTAAATAAAATTGAAAAATTAAAAATATCTAGATTTATTCATGATTTTCATGTAATACTGGGATTTATATAAATCAAATAATCTATATTAGTTTCAAAACATTTAAATATTTCTCAATTAAAAAAAATTGTGATGAAGTATCATACATCCAGTTTGATTTCATCGGTACCTGTTCAAAAAACATGTATAATAACCTTTTATAAATTATTCTATTTATATAGAACATATTCCTGTTTTAATAACATATATATTAATAGTTTTTTTATTTATTTCTAATAATATATTTAAATATTTAATCTATTCATTCAACCAATGGTGTTTCAAGGATGTTTAGTTCATTATATAAAAAAAGATTTTATGTGTTGAACATAGTTTTAGAGGTCATTATTTAAAAATATATAGAGTATCAATCCTCATATAATTATCATAATTATATAAAAATTATTCTTTCTTTAAACTAATCATAATTTTTTTAAAAGTAACTACATTATACTCATTGAAATGATACGTCATATATATGCATGATTAACTTTTTTATTTTTCATTAATCATTATAGAAATAATTTATATATTATTTCAACATTATATTATTATAATAATAAAATAAATATATTATTATCATTCTTGTATACTTTTAAACATCATATTTTTTATTTTTTTGATGAAAACAAATCACATCACAATTTGGTGGTGGTTGTCCCCACGTACGCAATAACAACATAGTCATTTTTTAGTGCATGGATAAAAATGATATATATGTAATAAAAAATGAAAAATATGTCATGAATTTCATAATTTAATTGTTTATATGACATATAATCATTAAAATTATCTTTATTATGTTATTTTTAATGAGTTTTTTAAAAAATAATCACATTGCTTCAGGAGGTGATACTCTACGATACACCAGAGTAGCGTAATCATGTCCCTAATGGAATTGAATGTTGGAATTTATCCGTGATATAAAAACTAAATATGAATTAATATTTTATAAATTACATATATATATAATTTATATAAATAATTAAACAAATTTTGTAAAGGATATTGTGGAAAATTAATGTAATCATTTTGTGATGGGTAGTTCCCCACAGACAAGAAAGATGATTTTAAATTCCATTTAATGGAATCTGAGATAGATTTAGGTTACTAAATTCACATAATAACATCTATGTACAAGGTACATATATATATTCTTATATAATTATAATGAATATAATTTTCATTTTTTGAATTAATATATTAAATAAAAATGCCTTATTATACATGCTACGTCTAATTCGAACAACCTCATTAGGTAGGAACCCATGGGATTCATATGATGAAATTATTGTGGATCTTTGATAACTAGGTCATGGTTAGGGATGTAATTAATTTTTTAAGGTATTCGATGAGACATAGGGATTTCAATGTCAGAATATGTGAGGATTGTGGGTGGCATTTTAAATGTTAAGTGACTGGGACACATTTTTTTATTTTAATAGAAATTAATTTACAAAAAATTTGACATTAAAAAAGGGTAAAAAATTTGAAGATATTATTGAATTAGACACCATTCGGATTAGTATTTAAATTAAAAAAAATAATATGATTTTTAGTTCAATTTAATAATTATCATTTTTACATAACCTCATTATAAACACATTTATTTCATACACATGATAATTATTATTTTTTCAAGTATCAGTATTATTTATGGTGAAACTTTTTTGAACTTATTATAAGAATTAAATAATTTTGAATCCATGTATAAAATACATTTATAAAATTTAATTTTAAATAATTGATAAAATATTATATTATTTTAATCTTATAGAAGCGAAAAATTGTTTTCTAGATTTTTATTTTACATAAAAAGATTTTTTTATATTAACTATATTATATATTAAAATATTTATATAAAATTAAATTAATGTTTTTTAATATATCATTAATAAATTTAATTTAAGTAATTCTGCATTGTGGTTAGTTTAAGTTAATTAAAATATTTATTTATGATTCCCTTTGAAGTAGTTTCCTAGAAAACCTATTTTTAAACAAAAAATGAACATATACTAATATCATGTTTGAAGTGGATTAAAATGTAAATATGTGGATAAAATATAACTGAATAGTTATTACTTTAATATAAATAAAATTAAAACCATAATAATAATTTTATGTTATTTAATTTATTGAAAAGAAATGAGAATATTTGAAAAACATCTGTTTTTTCACTACACACTAAAAAACAATACTTTTTATAAAAATTTCAAAATATGTTCCTATGTTAATTTTGAGAATATGATTTCCAAAATTAATTTTATTTTATAATATAAATTTTTAAAAAATATGAATTATATATTTATAATGTTTTCAAAAAATATCATATATCAATGAAAATATATTTTCAATGCATAAATTTACATTACGAGAAATTGATTGATTAATTACTATTAAATAATAAATAAATTTTTATTGAGTAATAAATAAATAAATAAATATATATATATCAGAATTTAATTATTACAATTCATACCTACTAATTTAATGGTTGCTCTACATCACTCACATTTAGGATAATATTATTTATTTGTTCATTTAAGCTTGATTGTTCTTGTCTTGCATAATGTGGGGCATAACTTCTCTGTTCTTAAAATTTAGTTTTGTTACATCCTCCACCCATTACAAAAATAAAGCTTATAAATTTCATAATTTTATAAATATTAAATTGTTTGAAATTTTAATATATATGTTTCGGATACCCATATCACAATGTGGTTGAATATAACAACATCTTCATAAGAGAGATGAGGATGTATATATTCTATCTAGAATGACACAAACAATGTATCCAAACAAGAAAACATAGGCTAAAAGTAAATATTTGAAATAAAATAGGATTATAAAGTCCAAAAAATTATACATAATAATTTATATCATTGGGAACATTAAATTTAATGTTCAATAAAAATTCAATAATGTGAAAGCCATAAACTAAAGTGGCGTTAAAAAGTGTAATGATTTACTCAGAAATGATCGTAATAAAAACAAAATTCATCGGGATCCATTTAATAGTGTTGAGTAATTCAACTACCATATAGAATATTTTCCAAAATAAATATCATACATGATTAGTAAAATTTCATCATTTTAAAAAAAATTAAAAAATATCATTTTTTTGGTCAAATCGATGCGAATTAATGATTATTTTTTTCATGTAAAATTCATTCAAAACTACATTTAATTTATTTCATAAACATTGAAGGGATTCAAAAATATATTCCATTTTCTTTAGACATTATCCAAATCCATGACGTTTAGACCAATCTATGATAATCCACAAATTGAATAAACTTATATATTATTAAATAATACATTAATTAACAAAATTATATTGTAATACAAAATGTTAAAACTAATTAATTCCATTTATAAATGACCAAATATCTAAAATAACATTAACAACATAAGAATAAAATATTTTATATACCTATATTGTTATACTAAACGATCCAAATTACTGGAAAATAATTATAGTGATCATATTACTAAATATCATTAATCATATAGTCACCTAATAACATTCCAGTCCCATGTCTAACTATGAGATACATGATTTGCTCCCAAAATGTACATAACATCTCTGGTTAAACAAATGAATTTTTTTTAAAACATAAAACATATATCTGATGAATGTAATGAAATAATTTACATTGATCAAAGGGATACATATAATTTAAACTTGTAAAAAATATCCTAACATTTTATTAATAAATTTAATATATTATCAGTTAAAACCAAACAATGGATGTCTAAGACTATAAACGTATAATCAACTTAAATATAAGAGACATATAATGGTATCAATAAGTAGTAATATAAACATTTAGGAAACAATCTAAATATAAAATGTTATATAAACCCAAATGTGATACTAACTATAATATCGTCAAACACGCACTCCCAGATCCATTACTAAAAACAAAAATATAATATTATGGAATTTATACTGATGAAGGTAACCCAATATTCACCATCTAAAATATAAAACATCCTAACAAAATATTATACCACATACTTACTCCTAGACCATTTAGATATATATTTTTACATAATTACTAAAAAGTATACATTAATATTTCCCTTGTATTTAAAATAT
The DNA here is from genome assembly GCA_963277665.1 of Viscum album. NCBI lineage: Eukaryota > Viridiplantae > Streptophyta > Magnoliopsida > Santalales > Viscaceae > Viscum > Viscum album. Next base: position 2,129,159,996 of record OY728140.1, read on the forward strand.
CATTTTTTTCTTCTCAACTAATATCTCTTATTTAAAAAAAATTAGTTATCAACAAAAATATTAAATCTATATAATCAAAATTCATACAACATAAATATAATAATCCATGGAAAAATTAGATGTATAATCCTCATCAATTATAATTATTTCATGAAAAAATAATCCTTATTAATTTAATATCATTAGTGAGAATAAGATAAGAATAATGATATTATGACATAATCAAAGAGGATTAGAATAACATTAGATAACTCAATCATTTAAAACTGTGAAAAAGTTAATATTAATAAAGGTATTATGATTATTCAAATTAACAATTTAAGAACATAAATTTATCCTAGGCTATGTTATTTTAACTCAGACTAATGGGTACATTAAAAAAACCTAGAAATCGTTATAAATAATATATGTATCGTTGGGATAAAATTTTAGTATAATATGTACAATATCTTTTCAAAAAAGAATAATTGTACTATAATCATCTATACCCAATGCATTGTAGGGCTATCACAGAGCTACAAATTCTTGTTTGTCATGGAACCAGAAATATTCCATAAATAATGTGACCACCTATCCTTGTTTTATAAGATAACACCCAAATGTCATAAAAAATTTCCAATAAATGTATAATAAATTATGTAAAAATACTAATTATTTATTCAAAATCTCAAAAAGAACATACATTATAACTTTTAAAAATTGATTGTCTAATGGAAATAAATGTAAATCTGTGAAAATATCACTAATAAAATCATAATCTGTCATGGATAAAGAAGGGGGTTATATAATTCTATATAACCCCAAAGTTGAAAAATTAACAGTACTTTTTCATGATGTTGATGAATAGAAATGACATTATCAGATCATTAAATAATTTTTGTGGAAAATATCTTCTTTAAATTTAGTAACATTAATTAATATCATCTTATATTTAAGATGATATTGAAATCTTACATGAAAAAAATTCTCGAGGAAAATAACCATTCATTAAAAATAAAACTTTTAATCTATATTTTGATAAATAATTATATAAATAATTTTAATTTAAAATAATATATGAATATAATAATTTAATAATAATGATATTGATTCTTAATTAGAGTGGGAAATTTCAGACATATTAAAACATTTATTCCATTAACATTTTTAGAAAAATCCAAATAGGACTTATTTATAAAACAACATGATGATTCATTTTAATAAATTATGAAATAATATAATAATAATGGGAAAAATTACATTAAATATACCAATATTAACATAAAAATTTTATATTTTTTAATAAAATTGTGTATATGGAATAATAACGGGTTTTCAACCGAATAGAAAAATGCATACATATTTTCTTAAAAATAAAATATTAAAAAGTATAATTTAATAAAGAGTAAAATGATATAATTTAATGAATTTTCAATAAATAATAAAAGGAAAATATTTTTAATTGTTTTTATTATTACATAACCAAATAATTTCCTTCAATATAAACTTTATCATAAATTTAATGATAAATTGTAAAATACACAAATGAATAACTCTAAATAACATAATAAATATCATGAAAATAATTTGTTTCATGATATAAAATTTCAATGGGTAATTAGATATACCCCATAAATGTTGATATTTTGATAACATATCATATGACTCAAAGAAGACAATTATAGGGGAGAAATCCTTACAATGATCATAATAATGAAGTGAGAATTAAACAATGAATTATTTCTGTGTATGAAATTTAAATACACATAATGTAAGATTATATAAAAAAAATTATAATTATTATTAATTAAAAACATAATAATATAAAGGAAAATTAAATTGCTATGTTATATAACTCAAGAGAAATAAATTGAGATATAAAATTCTTTACGACATAGTAAGATTCCTGCCAAATCCACATGAATGATATAATTCTAATTGAAACATAATATTCCATGATATATCAATTAATAATTATATTTCCTATAAAATGGAGTATTATATAAAATATATAATGGATATTTTGTTATATTCCTTAAAACATGCCTCAATAAAGGAAAATTAAATGAAGTTTATTACTTCTGGCTTTATCCTTCAGTTTAGATTGAACCTCTTATACAATAAGAATATATCAATTATTTCATTTAATTAATACAATATATTTTTTAATACCTCATATATAAATAAGTTTTTATTTATTATTTATTTAATATTTTATCAGTTTAGTCTCATTTAGGGTTTTTGAGGACATTCAATTAATTATTACAAAAAAAATTCGTTTGTTGATTGTGGTAAAATACATCATTATTACTACATATTTATAACAAAAAACATGATTGAAATAAAATATTTATAAATATATTATAATTCTATAAAAATAACAATGAATGATTAAAAGAAAACTATTTTATAGTCATGGAGACAGTACGTTGTACGTCGGCATGAGAAAAGTTTTTATTTTCCAACAATCATTATGGATGGAAGTAATGTATTAATATGATAATTATTTAATTTATATAACTTATATTAATTACAATAACCCTTATTACTATCAATGTAATGCATTATATTAAAAGGAGAAACACCACTTCACGTGACAGTTATATGTTGCACATATGAGCGACATTATCATATCCCCAATGGAATATAATATGAGAATGTAAATGTGATATAATAACGCAAGAATTATAGATATATTAAAAATTCCATATATGTATTATTTATATAAATTATTATAACAAGACTTGATATTAGGTTAATGATAACTAATTTCATCATTTCACAATGCTGTATTTATCCATACACATGAATAATGACTTCATATATCATTAGATATAATAGGAGAAGGTTTTAGGTTCATAAATTTATATATGAAAAAAATTTATATTTTATATACAATTATTATTATATAATACTAATTTATTATCACTTTTCTATGGTGGAACGAGATGTGGAATATGACTATTGGGTTAAACATGGAACCTATTAATCAGAAAAACTCCTAATGTAAGGACAAAAAACCATCCTTATATAGGTTTATCATAAAAATAAAAAGCCTAGTTTAGGGTTAAATATTTTAAAAGGTATGTGTGTTATATAATTATATAGGTAACCTTATTTTTTGTCCATTAATTGAATATAGAAAATTTTTAAGTCATTTTAGAAATTATTTTTTTTATTATAACTATTTATAAACCTGGTTTTACATTATTAATTTTAATTAATTTTTTTAGGATTCATTATTCATTAAAATATAAATTAAAATATAAAATATTTCATATAATAATTTTTTATTATTAAAAATATTTAATAATTTTTTTGAAATTAAATTCACATGTGTTGGAATTTAAAAAATTAAATCCCCTAACCTGACAAAAAATCCAATTTTAAAGTGTAGTATTTATAATGAAATGGATTGTTTTTTAACTATAAGAATTTAAATAATAATATTAAGAGAAGAAAATAATATTTATAAATATATACAATATTAATATCTTTTAAATGATTCTCTTTTTGGTTTTTGTATTAAATAAAATGGATAAACATTATGTACATTAAAATATTTATAAGAAGAAACAATTTTCTAACCCAAAATGTAAACTTATTATAAAATAAAATATATATATTATTTAAAATAAATTAATTTCAATAAATATAAATATGGAATTTATATGTTAATTAAAATAAAATTCAATAAATAATGATACATTTGAATTAAATTAATTTTCTAAAATAAACAATTGTTATTAAAAATTCATAATTTTCACTATTTAATAAAAAAATAAATAGCATCCAAACAATATGAAAAATAAACCATACGGTATGTTTAGGATTTTGATTTAAAAAATTGTGATAATTTTATCAAATACTTTTTCTCATATCTCTACAGAATAAATAGAATAATATTGAGAAAATGAAATAAAAACTGTTTTCGACGAGAAAATATTTAAAATGAATAATTAAAAATTTCCATAAATTGATTGGTTATTTAATATTAATTTAGAAATAAATTTATATTAAGTAGGAAATTTATATATAAATATATATATCATAATTTATATAAAACTATTGACACACTGTAATTTTATGGCTATGATGCAATAGCAATATTTAAAATTATTTTATTTCTCAATTTTTAATGCTCATTGTTGAATTTAATTCATGAAATCAAGTGTATATTCATTTTTTAATATGGATGTTGAAAAATATATGAATATATAATCATTGAATTAATAATTATTTCACCCCAAATAAGATTATAATATATTTGAAAATTATATATTTGGGTGGAAGTAACCATTCATATAATGATGATGATCAAGAAGATTTATTATAAAACAATGTAATGATAACATATTTGCCAAAATAACTTAGATAATGAGTAAATATTGATTTAAAAAATATAGGTTATCAATACATAATTTTTTATCCATTATTTTTCATGAAAATTTATAATAATATAAATACATGCCCAATATATATAAACTGTGAAATGATACTTGTGATTAATATGTATAATATATAAATAAATCCAAACTATGATTTGAAAACCCTGATTACCAAAAAATCATTGAATATAAATCTATTCTAAAAAATAACACATTTTAGATTTCTTAACCCCATCAATTGCATGATTATTATAAAATGACTCTATCATGATGTAATCTCATCGTATAAAATATATTATTGTTTATAACATTAAATCTATCACGTGTAATTAAATTTTATTCAATGAACACATTACATTAATTCAAAAAAAATCTAAAAATGAACATAAATCTCATTTTCTACGAAATAAAAAACAAAATCACATATTTCAGAAATTTTTTAATAAATATATCTCAATATAAAACTAATTTTTTTCCTCTAGATGTACATAAGTTATTCATCAACTATTTTTTTATTTTATGTGGGAAATTTTGATCATTTTGATTGTATTCTATAAAAGAGATGTTTTTATTCATTAATCTATCAAATTTAAGAATTACTTGATCACAATATATAGTATATATGGTTATTTATTATTTTATAATTTTATATTATGGAATATTTTTTTATGATCATTAATGATGAAATAAGGGAAGATAATTTTTCTATAATTTTTAATGAAGAGACTTTTTTTTGAATAATTATTATGTTTAATTTTTATTTTCTTATTAAGGATCACAAAAAAACATTATTTAATTATATATATAATTGTTAAAAAATAAAATTATTCCCTTTATCATAAATTAAAATATTTTATAATCTTTCACATATAGGTTGTTATTCCATCCAAAACATTAATTAAACATAATTAATAAATTATAATTTAGAGATATAGTTTTAATATAATAATTCATGACGAATAATGGTATTTTATTATGTTTCAATCATGGAATATATTATACTTATATTTAGTAAAAACTATACATAACATATATGAATCTATTATGTAGTAGGATTAATGTTTTATTTTTTGAATTCCTATTTTAGACTATTGAATTTATAAAGATCATTTTTTACACATATAATTAATAAGTTATATCTTTTTTCATAATATAATAATAATAATTTTATAAATATGATATTTTTTTCATTAAATTCCACATTATTTGAATCCTTAAAATGTGGTGAGGGAAAATTAAAAATTTTTCTTTTGGTAGGTTGGTGTATAGATATAAAATCGAATTATATTTTTATTTTTACTAATAGAAATAGTGGGAAGTTGAAATTAGTAATTTCTGATGTATTATAATATTATAATTTTATAATTATACTATAATCCTATATAAATTTGAAAACTATTTCTGAATGGGAATTACATAAATAAAATAGTATTATAGAAACATTAGTACTTATATTGAGAACTGATGATTTATTTAATAAATCTCTATGGAATTAAAGACCTCAAACTACCTAATTGTGAATACAGGTATTTGAATATAAAGGATTATTCTCGAGGGATCCTATATTTATTTTATAATATAAAATTAAATTTTATATTTATAGAATTATTTTATTTATGTAATCCCAACTATTAAATAAAAAATAAAAATATTTAAGTAGAATTTATTTTTCAACGATAAAATAAAACTATTCTTGTGTAAAATGATAAAAATGTGAAATATAATGTAATTTGTTGAAATTTATTGTCTATAATTCTCTTAAAATTATTGCTGGGTGACTGATATAAATGATTTTATTATTCTCCCATTATTTCTTAATATTCTAATAACAATAAAATTAATGATGTTAAATATATTTTGATCTTAATAACTAATTACAATGTAAGAAAATTATTTTGAATTATTAGGTATTTTCAACATTATAATATTTAATATAGATTTAATTTTATAACATAAAATTGTATTGATTTTGAAATGTTATTTTCAAAATTAATGCTTGTATTAGATAAGAAAAAATTATTGAAATTTGATTTTTAATAAAAAAAATTATTCATTTGATAAAATTATAAAATTAAATTTTTTTCATGAAATATATTTCATTTTTATAAACCAAATATTTTTTTATTGAATCCAAAACTATAAAAAAACCAAATATCATTAAAAATTTATAATTAATGTAATTGACAGAAAATATTAGATTAATTAACATAAATATAACTTCAATTCAATTTATTCGAAAATATTTTTATTATACCAATATACTATTGTAAAATATATAATTTTAATCTATAAAAAATGTTGTATTTAATTATAATGTTATATAATATTTTTTGAATAAATTATATAAAATAATGTCATAATATATTTATGTTTGTTTAAAATTTAAATTTTCACTAAAATGAAAAATTCAAAAAAATTTAAAAAGTACCAATAATACAAATCCGATGAAGTATTTTAAATTCTAATCTATAAAATAAAATTATTTTTTAAAAATTTTAATATGAAAATTTAATAAATATTTATTTTAATATAAATAATATATATATATATATCACATTATATTGAACAAAATGATGTTTTTTCCTTTATGTTTTCTTAATCGTATGTTGTACTTATTTCTAGCTAACTACTTCTATTTTATTTACTAGTTATAAACATTTTTTAAAATTTTTAAAATAGTAATAATTAGTATGTCAATGAATGTTTTATTTTAATTTTGGATATGGGAAAATATCTCAGAAATTCTTTTCAGTTATGGAAACAAATATTCAAAAATATAGTAGTGTGACATTCTAACCACCTCCATGCCTATAGTTTATAAATTGATTCATTAAAAAATTAATTACTTGTAACAAATAAAAGAATCTATGATATCTAAATAAAATTGATGGTATAAATTTTTCTATGATCGATATCTCATAATCATAAATACATATAGACTCATCCTTTCCAACAAAATATGAGTGTATTGAGACTTTTCCTTCACCTCAACACATTATACTGAATATTAATCATTTGTTTTTGGATTTTAATAGGACATAACATTAATAAATAATTTTCTAGATCTTGTATCCAAAAAAATGATATATAAAATTTTTATGGGGATATGTAACAAAATAATCACAATAATCCAATTACTATGATATCATATAAAATGATGGATTATTTAATGGTACGTTCATTTTAACTTATGATACATTCATTCATAATTTTATACAAGTGGACTAAACTATATATATATTATTTTACCCATGGTTTTCCATGATAACATTATTTTAAATATCACTAACATGTCATGTTATATGTCACATCCTTAAATATCATTTAAATCCTTTATAATGGATTTTATAGTGAATTATAATATTTCAAAGAATAAATCCCAAGAGTATCTACTAAATATTAAAATATTTTTCCCACTATGTGAACATCATGTAAAGATTGGGATAATGCTAAATTAACTTTTTTTGGTGATTACACATATATAAATTATTTTGAGTTCCCCAATCTCATTCTAATATCCAAGTAGGAATGAACTTTCTATTAAAAATGACTCAAAATATCACTAAAATTTATTACTTTTATCTTGTAAATAGAATCATGTATCGTGTTATTAGTAAAATTATTTCCTTATTCTTCCCATAATATCAATAGTAAACATGAAAATTAATTAACTTCTTATATGATTCTAACTATATCTCTACACACCCACACTCCTTGTTCTCATGCTAAAATCACATTATTTAATAATTTCACTCAATAAAATTTATTGAAAAAATAAAAAAAAATATTTAATTAATATAATCATTAAATCATAAAATAATTTGATTGTAAACATTCAAAAATTATTATGGTATTTTTCAACATTGTACATACAAAAGACACACTAGGTTCCCTTTTAGACTTAAAATAAGTTATAATCTCTTTCAAAAACATTTGAAATGAAAAAAATGAAATGGGATAGCTCAAATAATCATCAAATTAAACACTCATGGAAATGTTATTAATGGTTATATTCAAAAATTATGAGAAATTCTAACATGGAGTGAAATATATTTTTAAAATAGATCATGAAATGGAATAATATTTCATAAATTTATCATAAAATGTTACTTAAACTCCTATGAAAAATATATTTATCATATTTAGAGTTTTAGATAATAAAAAATATCATTTATTAATATTCATAGTAATAAGTATGTAATTTCATATAAATGATGCATAATTATAAAATATGAAATTAAAATATGAGTATAATTCAAAAAATTGTAGAGCTGGAATCAGAAATTGTTTTATATAACATAGTAGAGCATGTTTCACTACCAATTTTCTATATTGGATCTACAACAACTACATCATTCCAAAAAATGAATTTGATCATAAAAATAAAACTACATTATGTAACACAATAGAGATGGCACCACTTCTTGATTCACATAATATATTGATCATCATTAAAAAAATTCACATAATTATCTAATGATATTTAAATCATTAAAAATGATCTAATTAGAAGTATAGAACAAAAAAAATTATAATAAAATGAATATATATATAATTATTTTATTAGAAATTAATTAAAATCATACTATATAAATCACCTAATTAACTTAGGGAACAGAGATGATCTTTATAAAAAAATTCAAATAACATACTAGATGACATATAGAAAAATATGTTGGAATTTTCCTAAAAATATATATACTATAAATTAATTTTCAATAAGTACATTGTTATAGATAAAAATGAATTATTAATATCATTGGGTAAATCACATGAATTATAAAAAGCAATATAAAATTTTAAAATGTATTGAAAACAAAAAAAATTGTTGTATTTAAAGTTAAATTAAATATATTCATAAATCATGTAAAAAAATAAGTTGTTTTCATAAAATAATTTATGAAATAATAATTCCATAGAAAATACATTCCGAAATAATATATTTAAACCCTCATGATTTCTCTCATATAAAATAATGAATGACTATAAAACTAAAAAATCATGATTTACATTATAAAATTAAATTTTACATTGAATATATATATATATATATAATTTATTCCCATTAAATATCATCAATAGAAATAAAAATTATGAAAATTTAAATAGATTGAAAGGGAACATTATAAATAATAATTCTCATAAAAAACAGAAATGATAGATGTTTTTACATAAAAATATTTTTTTGATAATCATATATGATTAATTTACGGTCCCATTTTATAATAATTTTATAATGAAGAAATGTAAACAATAGATTTTTTTAATGAATCTTTAGTATAATATCTGTGAAATGAAAAAAAAAATTAGAAGAAAATTGGGGTGTATGAAAAAATATATTATTTTAAATGCATTGGAAACATTTTTATTATTTTTAAATACCATTTTTCAATACCAATATTGAAAAACATCCAGAAAATTTATTATAAATTATGGGAATTGAAATATTATTATCACCAATGATAACACGTATATATTATTCAAAATATAAATTAATATATTTATGGGATATAGAAATTTGAATATAGATGGGAACCCATCTTTAAATAAGTTGGTAATTATTCCAAATAATGATACATTATTCGATGAATTTGTTTATAATGGTAAAATAATTATACTGAATTTTTATTCTCCCTAGATTAGATGAAAAATACCCTCAAATAAAATCATAGTATATAAGAATCCAATAATTAACTAAATATTATCATTAATAGATTTTATGAAACATGGAAATGAGATTAGAGAAATCAAAATATCATATCGATCTGTTAACACTTGAATTAACAACCCTTTTAAGGTATATTTATATATATTGATTGGTAAATATATAAAATATTATAGAAAAATTTGGAAACAGAATTTCTTTGTTCAATATATATACACATAAAATGGTAACAAGTGCTGAATTCTCATTATATCTCTATAAAAACAGATTTAGATATAAAAACCAAAAAACATTATTTTTTTATTATAATAATGCAAAAAAAAAAAGAAAATATATATATAGATATAAAACCCCTATGAATTAAATAAATACTACTCATTACATAAATTAGGTAGTGATCATAAAAGTAAAATGATATTGTGGTGGAAAATATGAAAAATGATAGAAGAAACAAAATAGAGAAAAAAATAATTATATTAATTAATTTCATCCACTTATGTTATTGAATCTCATTTATAAAGAAATATCATAAAATAACCTTTCAGAAAAATATTATTTCTTAATTATTTTATAATTTTTTTTAAAATTATTCATTAATTTTAGTTTAGTTACTAACAGTATACTTTAAATATTATATATGGGTAAAAATGATCTTTCAGAACAATTTTCATAATTTAATTATTGATATTTATTATTCCAACTAAGATGATTATTCAAATATTGAATAATATAATTAAATTTATTCCTTATAATTAAAAATAATTTTATAGAAACATTCATTTAGAGTCTTTTTTCTAATAGTGAATATGAAACAAATGATGAGAATGCTTCTGTTGTTTTTAATGGAAACACTTTTTTAAAATATTAATTAATATATTCTCATTAAATTTCAAGAACCACAATATATTAAATATAAATTTATTTATATAATATATTTTTAGTAATTATTCTCTCATATTCATTCATGAAATTATTTTATATATTTTTTTATATTTGTGATCTAATGAATCCAAACAAGAAGATACAACAAGTAATGGATGATTATGAAGAGATTTACATATAAATAAATTTTTAAATCACTATAAGGATATCATTAGGATATCTAGTCTTATAAATATGAATTTATGACAATTGGTAGACCTTAAAATGGATTTAAATAATCTACATGCTATAAAATATTGATTATCATATTATAGTGTTAGATTTCTGTATTTGTGCTTAAAAAGATATTTTTTGTTTTTTGTAATTAAAAAATTTTAAAAAATTTCATACCATTTTTAAATAATTTTATATACATATAATATATCCATATAATTACAATTAATTCTATCCATGTCTATTGTGAAGTAAATCAAAACTCGATACTTTATAGAGTGGTAAGTTTTCTTTTAGAAATGAAATTCATTTTCATTTTACTAAATGGAATTGGATAAATGTGTCTAGTATTTATTCATAATATTTCAAAACATTTCGTATCAATGAAATAGAAAATATTCCACATAATATTTCAATGAATATATTTTAATATGAATCACATAAGTGAAACAATGTTAGGGAACATTATTAAAAACGATGAGTACATGATATTTCTCTTCGAAATCTCCAAATAAATATTTCTCATAATCATACTAATTTAAATGAGAGGAATAACAATTTAATATATGATTATAAAAATGTTAAATTTTATAGAGATTCAGGAATATATTTTATTCGATATGTTTATGTTGAACCCTCTAGGAATTGAGTTGCTTTATTATATTTTGAAAATCCCAACTATATTTTATTTATATTTTAATTCTGTTTGATACATCTCAAATATGCTTTATTATATGTTGCTACTTTCAATTATTCTTAATATAAGTCTTTTGGATATATATACTCTGACCTAACACATTCTGCCAATAGAATTCTTAAAGAGTTTATAGCTACCGATACAGAACAGTAGCTACCGTTATGACTTAGAGCTACCGATATCGAATAGAGCTACCGATACGGAGTTCACTGATACATCAAGTCCATCGGTACTCAAAGTTCACCGCTACATCAAAGTCTACCGATACGGTACAAAAATTCTACCGATAGAGTTACAGTTACAAGATCACCGGTACTCAAGCTTACCGCTACATCGAAGTCGACAGCTACTGATACCGAGCTACCGATATGCTGAAGTCCACCAATATGAAAATTCTACTGATACATCAAGGAAGCTACCAATAGGGACTTACCACTACCGATACAAGGCAGAGCCATAGCTACCGTTACAAGTCCACTACTACTGATGTGATCAAGTCTATAGTTACAGCTACCGAAACAAAGTCTACCATTACAAATGAAGTCTACCGATACAGACACCTACCGTAACACAAGTCTACCAATATCAAGAGCCACCGTTCTAGAGACAGAACCCGGCACTGCTTTAATTTCTTTATCTTTGTTTAATCTAACCAACGGTCATATCAGGTATATTTTAATACACTGACATTTATTTAATGTGTGCTATTGGATGTCAGGGAACTATACCTCGTACCTGCAAAAAGTAAATCATCTTTTGCTGGAGCACGTTCTTTAAATAAAGGAAGAATGTGATACTACAAAGTAGAGATGAATAGACGAATACATAGAGACATACATTCCACGAGGTGTGCTGGAAGAACAACTAAGTGTGAATGCAAAGAGACGACTGAACTTACACGAAGAACTCCTTCATTATAGCATACCATTGAAGAGCTGAGAACGAGAACATAACACAAGAGCTTCATCGACAATCTCTACACCTGGAAGTCAAGGAAACAGACGATACTATATTTTCTAGAAAAAAACCATAAGAGGACTCAGACCGAATTCTGATCAATCAAAGGAGTCCAGAACTGCACGACAATCACTAGAGCCATTTCTAAACTCTTAATATTTGCTCTGTGATTTATCTTTTTACATATTGAGCAGTGTGTGTTATATGCTGTATTTTACACACACACTGTCTCCTCTACTCTAACTGGAGGATTTGTAAATCCTCACTCAACTCTCTTACATCTTGTATTTCCCACTGGGATAGTGGTAGAGGCCGTGTGTTACCTGGACAGCTGGTGCTGTTGTTTTTTGTTCCCACGGATAACAGAGGTAGAGGTCGTGTGACCTGGACAGTTGTATACTGTTGTTTATCCCCAATCCAGGGTGTGGATCACTTTTATATAATGTTTTTAGAGGACTAAGTCTTATCTTGAGACTGAACCTCTTGGTTAAATCTTCTGTGCTTATTTATATTCAAAGTTCTTTTTTATTCCGCTGCTAAATACATTAAAACCAAAACTGTTTTAAAGTCACTTTGATAATTAAACTCGCAAGTGTTTATATTAGTTGTAAATAAGTAAGTTAGTTTCAAAATTAATGAACTCTTTTGATTTGATTGGCTGGGAAATAATCAATCCCTTGAGACCCTAACAGAACCTTTACTTTGGTATAAATTCACTACAGTTTAATTTTGTATTTTAATTGGGGGATTTTAAGACAAAGTTTTTAAACAGAAATTTAAATTGGAACTCAATTCACCCCCCCCCCCCCTCTTGAGTGTCCACTCCGACCAACATTTGGTATCAGAGGATGATTTAAATATTTTTCTAAAGTACTCTGTTTTTCAACAGTGATTTTAGTTGTATTTTAATGTTCTTAAAATTTATGTTATTTCTAAATTTTTATCTCTTTAAAATCTTTGATTTAAGTTAGTTATCATGGATAATAGACTTGAAGGTGTTTCTACCAATAGACCACCATTTTTCAATGGAACTAACTATTCTCAGTGGAAAATCAAGATGAAAATTCATTTAGAGAGCATGGGTTTTGATATTTGGACTGCTATAGAATCAGAATATAAAATTCCTTATACTGTTAGATCTACTTGGAATTAAGATACTAAGACATCCTACAATAATAATTGTAAAGCTATGAATTCTCTATACTGTGCTTTAATAGATGAGGAATTTATTAGAATATCTTCTTGTAAAACTGCTTTTGAAATTTGGGATACCTTAACTGTTTCTCAAGAAGGAACAACTAATGTTAAGGAAATGAGATTCAAGACTTATACTATTAAGTATGATAATTATAAGATGAATCCAGATGAACCCATTTTTGATATGTATCTAAGTTTCAACAAAATTGTCAACACAATGATCTCTCTGGGAAAGGATGTTCCATCAAAGGAACAAATTATGAGAATTCTGAGATGTCTACCTGAAAGATGGAGAGGAACTTCTGTCTCAATTAGAGAGTCGTGTGATATTGGTGAACTGCCATTCAAGTAATTAATTGGAAAGTTGAAGATGTTTGAAGAAGAACTTAAGGTGAACAAAGAAGAAGATGATGAACCAATAAGGAAGTCTACTGCGTTCAAGATTTCAACTTCAAAGAATAAAGATAAGGAGAAGCTTCAAGCTATAAACGAGAGTTCAAACTGTGAAGACAGTGAGAGTGCTTCTGATAATGATGCTGAGATGGCTCATATTGCCAGAATATTTAAGAAGTTTTATTGGAAGAAAAAGTTTTTCCGAAAATAAAACTACAAAGGAAAGTATGACAATAAGGGACATTAGAAAAAGGATTGGAAGAAATCTGACAAATCAGATGAAGTTGTCTTCTATGAGTGCAAAAGGAAAGGACACATAAAAGCAGACTGTCCAAAGCTAAAGTACAAGAAGAAATATGAATACAAGGACAATAAGTACAAGAAAGACATTAATGATACTTGGAGTGCTTCTGAGGATAGCTCCAGGGAATCTGAAGTTTCTGAAATTGAACTAAAAAATAAGGCAAATATGTGTTTTATGACAAACACATATGAGGTAACAGCTGAAACTCCTACTTTAAATTCATATTATTCTGGAGATGATTCTGACTCAAGAAACATGTCAAAATCTGAACTATTTGAATATTTCGATATGTTAGAAGAAACTTGTAATGAGCTGAAAGACAAATACAAAGGTTTAAAGAAATAGTATGCTTTAACTGTTAAACATAAATCTAATCTTGATATTGAAATGGAAAAGAATGCTCAGTTTCTTAAAGAAAACACTAAACTGAAATTATCTAATAAGAAACTTAAGAAAGACTTAGAATAATTTACAAATGGTAAAAATATGCTTACTTAGATGCTAGGTAAACAAATAGAACCTCGATAAACTACTGGTATAGGATACCAATGAGGACAGAGAAAATTTACCCAAACTAAATTCATTCCTAAATCTGGACAGAATACTGCTAGTTCTAGTTCTGGACATTTATATGAATCAACTAGTTATATATATAGTTACAGTTATAATAAGGTTTACCTTTCAAAATCTGTTGATTCTACAAATTTTATGAGACCCATAAGACAAATTTGGGTACCTAAAGTTTTGTTGGATAACCTGTCCAAACCCAAGAAAATATGGGTACCAAAATCATTTCCAGTCTAAATATGTTTTGTAGGGAACCTGCTTAAGGAAATCATGTAGAAAGACTTGGTATTTGGACAATGGATGTTCAAGACATATGTCAGGATACTTCTCATGCTTTAAAAGCTTAGTTAGAATTGATGGAGGTTTTGTCACTTTTGGTGATAACTCAAAAGGAGAAATCATCGAGTTAGGCCAAATTAGTAACACTGAATCAGTATTGATTTCCAAAGTTTTATTTGTTGATGGACTTAAATATAATTTTTTGAGTATTTCTCAGTTATGTGATGATGGTTTTAATGTTAAATTTGAAAATTATTCGTGCAATGTTTTTAATTCTAAAAATGCTTTAGTATTTTCTGCCCTGCGAAATGAAAATGTTTATGTCGTTGATCTGAATTCTTTAGCAAATCAAAATATTACTGGTTTAAATGATTTTCATAAAGAGTCTTGGTTTTGGAACATAAGATTAAGACACTGCAATGTACACTCACTTAGAAAACTTTCTAGGAAGAACTTAGTTAGAGTCCTACCCAAACATGAATTTCCAGCAGACAAAGTTTGTAATCCCTGTCAAAAGGGAAAGCAACATAAAGTTTCTTTTAAATCAAAGAAAGAAGTTTAAACTTCTCAACCTCTCGAGTTGTTTCACATGGATTTATTTGGACCATATAGAGTTTCTAGTTTAAATGGGAAGCACTATGTCTATGTCTTAGTAGATGACTTTTCTAGATAT
The DNA here is from genome assembly GCA_963277665.1 of Viscum album. Lineage (NCBI taxonomy): Eukaryota > Viridiplantae > Streptophyta > Magnoliopsida > Santalales > Viscaceae > Viscum > Viscum album. The sequence goes on from OY728140.1 coordinate 2,129,176,190, forward strand.
ACTTGGGTATATTTTCTAGCTCACAAAAGTTAAGCTTGTTCTTACTTTGTTAAATACTCCAAATCTATAGAAAACCTTAGTGGACTTAAGATTAGAACCCTGATAAGTGATCATGGTCGTGAGTTTGAAAATCATGAGTTTGAATCCTACTACTCACACAGTGGCTATAGTCACAATTTCTCTGCCCCTAGGACACCTCAGCAGAATGGTGTAGTAGAAAGGAGAAATAGAACCCTTCAGGAAATTCCTAGGACTATTCTTAATGAGTATGACCTACCTGTTTATTTTTGGGCTGAAGCTGTAAATACAGCTTGTTATGTTATCAATAGAGTCATCATCAGACCTGTTCCTAAAAGGACCCCTTATGAGTTGTGGAACCGTAGGAAATCCAAGGTTAACTACTTCAGAGTTTTTGGTTGCAATGTCTTTATTCTTAATACTAAAGATAATCTTGACAAGTTTTCACCAAAGAGTGATGATTGAATTTTCCTATGATACTCTATAACTAGTAAAGCCTATAGAGTTTTCAATAAGAGAACCAAATGTGTGGAAGAATCTGTTCACATCAAATTTGATGAAACTAATCCACATGATCCTAAGACTTCTCTTGAAAATCTTGAAGATGATCTATCTGTTTTGAACCTTAATGATAAGGACAGTGGACCTGTAGTAAAAACGTCCAGTTCTGGAAATTTTCCAGAACCTGCTTCTATTGATTCCCAACCTATTGATGAACCTGAAATTTCTAGTCCTACCTTTACTAGATCAACTAGAATTATAACAAATCATCCTTTAGATGTTGCTGTAGGAAATCTTGATAGAGGGACACAGACTAGAGCTTATCTAAGAAATCAGGTTGAATATCAAGATTTTCATTCACAGTTAGAACCTAAAAATATCAATGATGCTATCAATGATGAATTTTGGGTAATGGCTATTCAAGAAGAACTAAATCAATTTGAATGAAACAATGTCTAGAAATTAGTATAAATACATAAGGACACTATAACCATAGGCACAAAATGGGTGTTTAGAAACAAAGTTGATGAATCTGGAAACATCATTAGAAACAAAGCTAGTCTAGTTGCACAAGGTTACAATCAAGAAGAAGGAATTGACTATGAGGAAACCTTTGCACCTGTATCTATATTAGAGGTTATTAGGATCTTAATTTCCTATGCATCACATCTGAATTTCAAGTTATATCAAATGGATGTGAAAAGTACTTTTTTGAATCGTTTTATTATTGAAGATGTTTTTGTAGAACAACCACCTGGTTTCTCATATCCTCATTTTCAAAATCATGTCTTCAAACATTCTGAAGCATTATATGGTTTAAAATAAGCTCCAAGAGCTTGGTATAAAAGTCTTTCAAACTTTCTTATTTCAAAAGGATTTACAAAAGGAATAGTTGATCCCACTCTTTTTATAAAAATGATTTCAAAAGATGTTTTAATAGTACAAATCTATGTTGATGATATTATTTTTGGATCTTCGAAAAAGTCTTTATGTACTGATTTTTCAAAGATTATGCAAAATGAGTTTGAAATGAGCTTAATGGGAGAGCTTAAGTATTTTCTTGGTTTTGAAATTTTTCAAACTAAGGATGGTATTATTTTGAATGAAAGTAAATATACTAAGGATTTATTAAAACGATTTGTCTTGGATAGTATTAAGGAAAGTGATATACCTATGAGTACCACCTGTAAATTTGATATTGATGAATCTGGGAAAGCTGTTGATCAAACTAATTATAGAGGTATGATTGGGAGTTTACTTTACCTTACTCCTAGTCGACCAGATATTATGTTTAGTGTATGTATGTGTGCTATATTTCAAGATATTCCTAAATAATCACACTTACTTGCTGTTAAATGAAATTTTAAATATCTTAAGTATACTACAAATTTGTGTTTGTATTTTCCAAAAGGATAATCATTTGACCTAACTAGTTATTCAGATGCTGACTTTGCTGGATGTAAGTTAGATAGGAAGAGAACATCTGGAACATGTCAATTACTTGGAAATTCCCTAATATCATTGTGTAGTAAGAAACAGAACTCAGTTGCAATATCTATTGCTGAAGCAGAATACATAGCTGCTGGTAGTTGTTGTGCACAGATTCTGTGGATGAAACACACTTCATTGGACTATGGATTTGTTTTTAAACATGTTTCAATTAATTGTGATAACACTAGTGCAATCAACATCTCCAAGAACCCTGTGTCTCACTCTAGAACTAAACACATTGATGTTAGACACAACTTTTTAAGAGATCATCATCAAAGAGGTGATATCACTCTTGAATTTATAGGCACTGAACTTCAATTAGCTGATATTTTCACTAAGCCTTTATGTTCAGTAAGATTAAGTTTCATTAGACATGAATTAGGAATTATAACTTACCCTTGAAACTGTTAGGATACCTCGCCGTTAGAAAATTCTCACCGTTAGAAAATTCTCACTGTTAGGAAATTCTAACCGTTAGAAAATTATCACCGTTAGGAAATCTTCACCATTAGGAAATCCTCACTGTTAGAAGACCTCACCGTTAGAAGACTTTACCATTACATCTCGTGATGTTTTAACTTCTGTAAAGCCAAGACATCGAATTTTTTATATATATATGATTTATTTTATTTGTGGATCCTAAATGAAATTAAACCGTGTCTAGATTTCACTCAACCTCACCGCGAACTCGTTTGTTCAAATCCCTCAAACCGAACCCTCTCAAGCCGCAAAACCCTAAACCTCGAATCTGTAATGGCCCGCGTCAAGAGACCTCATGTTACAGATGGGAGTGATGAGCCACAAACGAAAAGATAGAAAGTATCGAATGATAGTACCAGTGGAAGTGGTAGTGTAAGTGCAGCTCGAAGGAATCCAATAAACCTGTATCTCTCAAAGTGAGAAGTCGTCGTTGAGAAAGATGTGTGTGCAGAATGGCTCATAGAGAGAAATTCCTTGGTTGTTAAGGTTTTAGAAGAACAAGGATGGACTGAGTGCTTCGCGAACAAAAATTGACCTTACTATCCTAAGCTGGTGAAGCAGTTCTATGATTTTGTCCGCTTTGAAAAGACTAAGGAAGAAAGCGTAATGATATCTTTGGTAAATGGTCAGGAAGTATCTTTTACATCAGTGGAATGGGCGAGGAACTTAAGAGTTCTCCATGAGGGAGATTATGCGTTCTACTCAAAGTTTTTACCTTCGACCAGTGATGTGTTTCAATATGAAGATGCTTTGCTGGAGCTTATAGGGAATGGGACCCCTAGAAAGGTGATTGCTGCAGAGATGGAAGGAGAAGATAAGGTGTTGTTCAAATTTATTTAGCATGTTTTTAGTCCTAGAAGAGGATATTTTTCCACTTTGAGATTCCAAGTCATATATCTGTTATATTTTCTGAAGCACAGTGTGAGAATCAATCTATGTAGATTGATCATGGTTCAAGTGGAAGAGATGACTAGACCGAAGTCCAAATAAAATGCACTGTTTTTCTCAAAGCTGATTTCTATGATGCTAAAAGTGAAAGAGGTTGCTGGACCTCAGGAAGAGCTAGTAGGGGTTAAGAACAACTTTTTTATTACAAGAACTGTCTTTAAATACATGAATGTCAGTTGGAATCCTTGGAAGAAATCATGGGTGAATGATGATGGAAAAATCTATGACAAGTATACTCCTGTGGATCATCCTTCTAGACCAAAGGATGTGAGGGATCCTGGTCTTGGACCAGATGAGCCAGAACCAGTATATAGTGACGATGAAGCTGAGGAGGAAGAGACATCAGTTGGGGAAGGAGGAGTCCAAGACGTAGCCCCTAGTCCTGTACACCATGTTATTTCTTATGGAGCAGCTATCCCTCCAAAATAACTACCAAAGAGAGAAACTTTCTTGAAGGACAATGATACAGAGACTACAGGAGAAGAATAAGAAGCATGCCAGTATGTTGTCAAGGACACCTCTGAGGAGGATGAGGCAACCGAATTTGATCATGTTGTTAATGGAGAAAAGGAGGCTAATGGTGAAGCAGATGATGAAAAAAATGTTGAAAAAGAGATCAGTTTGAGTCCTCTAATAGTCAGTACAGTCAGGACAGTGCCTGATCAGGAAGAAGTAGCAGCAACACCTGTTGATGAGAGAGTCATTAATGACTCAGAACAAATGACTATTGAATCTGCTGTAATTGTAGAGGAAATTGCAGAATTACCTCAAGAAGTACAGTTGGAAGAGATACCTCAATAGAATGTTCCAAGTGAGGGGGAGAATCTTGGTTCAGTATCAGTGCTATATGACATTGAAGGTTGGACATCAGATACCGGATATATGATTCTTGGACTTTCTTCTGGTGATTCAGATGTGGAAGACCAACCTCAAAAGGAATCAGTTTTCTTACCCACTATGGCTAAAAATGTGGCAACCCAGGAGGACCTTGAGTCCTTCATAGCTGAATTGAAAGAATCAATAAGGGAATCAGTGGCAGAAATGAAGAAAAGTATGGTTGAAGAGATGAAAAGCATGGAGAAATCCCTTGAGTTATCCATTGGATATGGTGTATCCACTCCTGTGAAAGAAATGATGGATGAACTTAAAGTGTGCCACACTCAGATTGAGAGTTGGACAGGAGTTGTAGTTGCCTTGAGACAATCGATTGCTTCTCATAATACCATGAATAGCTCTCAAAATCAAGTAAACTCTGACATTCGATATATCAAAGAAGTAGTCAAACAGTTTGTGGAAATTTTTATGGCCTTTAAGAATTCAGTTAAAGAACATCTGAATAGCCAGGATGAACTTGTTCAGAAGGTCGTTAGTAGCCTGACTCAATCCTTCAAAGAGATAGTGGATTTTTCAATGAAACCTCTTCCCTCATCCAGCTCCAGTGTGATCCTTGACTAGATCCGCACTGTTATTCATGAAGAATTGGCTAAGGCCAGTCCCAGTGGGGTATCAGATACATAGATTCTTGCTACCACTAGGAAAGTTAGTAGTTTTGTTCGTGATCACCTGCATGCAGCTACTTCTTCTCAAGAGGCAATCAAGAATAAGGTGGATGCTTATTTTGAAAAGGTTTATACCAATAACCAAATGACAAACCATTTCACACTCTTGATTGAGAATATGAATTTACCTCCAGTTACCCAAGACTTCAAGGAATAGGTTAGTAAGCTCAGGGAGCTTACTCCTGCATTGGACAAATTCATTGAAAATTGGGATGATTTTGTGTCTACAATGGAGAGGGGAGGAAGCATTGTAATGGATTTCAGAAACCTATTGCTTCCATTCCTGCATGTGGATACTAGACCAGTGATTGTACCTCCTGCCCTTCCTGCTTCTGCCTCTGGGAGTACTCCTCAATTGACTCCAGTTCAAGCCATCAGAAGCTTGACACTGATGATCACTCAGAGGACTACAGATTTCAGATCCGGTACAGTTTCTGTAGCTGAACCACCAGTTGTCCCATCAGCTATTCTAAAACCCTTTGCTGAACCTGCACCTGACACCTCTCCTGATCCTAAGGGAAAGACACCTGTTTCTGAGGAGGATTGAGTGTTTCTGGATCTTGTTTGATAGGATTCACTTTTTCTTTGTTTTATTCTGATTCTATCAGTGTACCTTTTATATATTAATGAAATTCTTCTTCATTCTCTACTTTACTAAGTTTTTATTCCTTTTTCATTTATTCTCTGCAAATATTTATCTTTTCTCTACTACCCTTCTTTTTGTTAATCACAAAGGGGGATAAAATGCGAATATGAGAAATTGAGAGAAAATAAGCAATAAGACCTAAGAGTTAACAAAAAGGGAGAAACACACAAAGGGGGAATGAGAAACTGAGACTTGAGGAACTAAGACTTGAAAGGGGGAGGAACATGGATGTTTTGTTCAAAAGAACCTTTTCCTCTAATACTATTTCAATTTTCTTGGCATAAGTTGTGATTATCAAAAAGGGGGAGATTGTTGAACCCTCTGGAAATTGAGTTGCATTATTATATTTTGATAATCCCAACTATATTTTATTTATATCTTAATTCTGTTTGATACATATCAAATATACTTTATTATATGTTGTTACTTTCAATTATGCATAATATAAGTCTTTTGGATATATGTACTCTGACCTAACACATTCTGCCAATAGAATGCTTAAACAGTTTATAGCTACCGATACAGAACAGTAGCTACCGTTATGACTTAGAGCTACCGATATCGAATAGAGATACCGATACGGAGTTCACCGATACATCAAGTCCACTGGTACTCAAAGTTCACCACTACATCAAAGTCTACCGATACGGTACAACAAGTCTACCGATAGAGTTACAGTTACAAGCTCACCGGTACTCAAGTTTACTGCTACATCGAAGTCGACAGCTACCGATACAGAGCTACCGATATGCTGAAGTCCACCAATATGAAAAGTCTACCGATACATCAAGGAAGCTACCGATATGGACTTACCGCTACCGATACAAGGTAGAGTCACAACTACCGTTACAAGTCCACCGCTACTAATGTGATCAAGTCTACAGTTGCAGCTACCGAAACAAAGTCTACCGTTACAAATGAAGTCTACCGATACAGAAACCTACTGTAACACAAGTCTACCGATATCAAGAGCTACCGTTCCAGAGACAGAACCCGACACTGCTTTAATTTCTTTATCTTTGTTTAATCTAACCAACGGTCATATCAGGTATATTTTAATACACTGACATTTATTTAATGTGTGTTGTTGGATGTCAGGGAACCGTACCTCATACCTGCAAAAAGTAAATCATCTCTTTCTAGAGCATGTGTTTTAAATAAAGGAATAATGTGCTACTACAATGTATAGATGAATAGACGAATACATAGAGACATGAATTCCACAAGGTGTGCTGGAATAACAACTAAGCGTGAATGCAAAGAGACGACTGAACTTACACGAAGAACTCATTCATTATTGCATACTAGTGAAGAGCTGGGAACGAGAATATAACACAAGAGCTTCATCGACTGTCTCTACACCTGTAAGTCAAGGAAACAGACGATACTCTGTTTTCCAGACAAAAACCAGAAGAGGACTCAGAGAGAATTCTTATCAATCAAAGGAGTCCAGAACTACACGACAATCACTAGAGCCATTTCTAAACTCTAAATATTTGCTCTGTGATTTATCTTTTTACATATTGAGCAGTGTGTATTATATGCTATATTTTACGCACAAACTGTCTCCTGTACTCTAACTGGAGGATTTGTAAATCCTCACTAAACTCTCTTACATCTTTTATTTCCTACTGTGATAGTGGTAGAGGTCGTGTGTGACCTGGACAGCTGGTGATGTTGTTTTTTGTTCCCACAAATAACAGTGGTAGAGGTCGTGTGACCTGGACAGTTGTATATTGTTGTTTATCCCCGATCCAGGGTGTGGATAAATTTTATATAAAGATTTGAGAGGAATAAGTCTCAGCTTGAGACTGAACCTCTTGGTTAAATCTGCTGTGCTTATTTATATTCAAAGTTCTTTTTTATTCCGCTTCTAATTACTTTAAAACCAAAACTGTTTTAAAGTCACTTTGATAATTAAACTCACAAGTGTTTATATTAGTTGTAAATCAGTAAGTTAGTTTCAAAAGTTAATCAACTATTTTTATTTGATTAGCTGGGAAATAATCAATCCCTTGAGAACATAACAAAACCTTTACTTTGGTATAAATTCACTACAGTTTAATTTTGTATTTTAATTGGGGGATTTTAAGACAATGTTTTTAAACAGAAATTTTAATTGTAACTCAATTCACCCCCCTCTTGAGTGTCCACTCCGACCAACAGTTTATTATGATGTTCTATAAGTGATTCCATTTTATAACTAATTAGAAATTGAATTTTTTAAATAATCCATACTTTTCAATAATCGAATAACATTATTCCATGTAAAATGATATAAATGACTAAAATAAATAAATTTATTACAAGGTATTGTCTATAATATTCTCAATAATACATTTTTGTTTCATATATGTGTTAATTAATTTTTTTAACTACGATTTCTAACTCTTACCATAATTAATATTTACAATAGTAATTAATATTTATCATCAGTAATTAATGTTAAAGAAACAAATATGAGTTGAATTATTTATAAATTTATCATTATGATATCTAATATATAAATTTTTTTTATTAAATTAAATATATATATATATATATATATGAGATATAATAATATCAAAATAAATTCACATAGCATTTGAAAATATATTTTAATATTTGTGTTTGTGTATAAGAAAAAATTTCAGGTAATAGATAGTATAATTAATGCTAATTATTTTCATGACAATTAATGGTGTTGTAAAATAAGTAATAATTGTACTGTCGATTTTGAATAATGAAAAAACGGATAACATCTTTAAAAATAATTAATAAAATAATATGTTCTTAAATTGTTTTAAGATTATAATTAAATATTAAATATGTTATAAAATGAATAAATTTGGTTTTTTAGGATTAATACATTATTGTAAAATTAATAATTTTACTCAATAAATATATATTTGATTAGTTTAAATATTTTCTAAAACCCTATGTCTTATATATATAACAATAATGTCATAATAGTTATAATTTTTCTAATAGTGTAATTTTTCTTTATTCAAATAAAAAGTAATTATATTTGAAAAGTCCAAAAAAACACATTCTAATTTAATTTTTATATTTTCAATCCAATAATAAATTTCCTTTTATAATTATTATATTCTATAATAATTAGTTTTTAAAATTAAAATAAAAAATTCAGAAATATTATTTTTCTTGAAACGATGAACTGTTTATGAATCATGTGATCTTAATCAATTTTTTATGGTTTTTTAATGGTATGGTTTTAATTTATTTATTATGGATTTTATTATTCTTATATTTTATTCATAATATTGATTAATTTTTCTCGACTCATTGCTTTTTGGTGAAATGTATGAAAAAATCTAGTAACAATAATAAAAATTTTCAGAAACATATATATAGTGTTTCTAAAAATTAATTTCTTCTTGGAGAGTTTACTTGTATAGTGCTTGATAAAATATAAATCTCTTTTTATGATGATTAATAGCAATATATATTTTTATTATAAATAATTTCATATAATGAATATTTCATCTTAAATACCACTTGGTGTGACAATGCATAAAAAATAAATGGGCAAGTTTGAATTATGGTGAGTCATCTTTTAGATAATTTATTGATGTTTTATTTGGTTAACAAAGTTTGAGAAACAAATGAATTAATCGTGTATAATGAATATTCTGGACAAATGTTAAATATGATTAATGTTAATAGAACTATATATTTTATAAGGGTTATCATGTGGGAAGTGTTTATGGTGTATATATATTGGGATATATGACACGCCCAATTTAGGTTTTTTATATGACAGTAATTTTATTTTTTTAGTTATAAAGATGGTATGGTTGATATTTCACTGTTATATAGTGTTATTATATACATATTTGTGTTTTAAGGGTTTCTAGTGGGTGAGACATTAGTGGAAACCATAGAAAATTCTCCAGTAATCATTATAGGATTACGATGACCTCATGAAATGCATAAAATTTGCACATAATTCTAATAAACCATATGATTACAGTTAGATTATATAAATATTTTGTGTTGTTCAGTTTTTCATGGTTAGCACGAAATTTGATAAACCATGTTTCAAAACCATATATTCAAAGATATATAAAGTAATAGAATAATTATGAAAATAATTTTTCTTAAATTCATGTTGTCTACTCGGGTATGGAGTAACAAAAATTAAAAAATTATTTTTATTTTATTTCCCGAAAATACATTTACTTATCTTCCTTATGATATGGATCTCAAAATTATTTTTCCCCAGGTAATTTTCTAACCAATACTTTTACATGGCACTAGTTATTTAAACCAATGAAAATTTAGACTAGGGGTCAAAGGTATGACATATATATCTTTTTCTTATGTAATATCTTTTTCATTTTCTTTTCAAGAGACCCAATTATATGAAAATATTGACTGCATCTTGTGTTCTAGTGTGTTATAATCCAAAATAATAATAATATATTATGATAAAAATATTTAATGTTCTTTTGATTCTAATTTGGAATTGTTTATAATGTAAGATTCAGATTTCTATATGAAAACATATTTAAAAAATGAAGGAAATTTATTATATAAATTACATTATTATTTTGATGAAAATTAAATTATTTATGGAATATTTATTAAATAAATTTTTTTAAAATATGTTGTAATGTTTTTAAAGAAAAAAGAAAAAATTATTTGGTAAAATATTAATTTTGTGTTTTAATTTAAAGGAACATTCTTTTTATTATGTGATAAACTTTATTATAGCTGGGGTATTGATATCCTATGTTTTTTATCACATTGGAAGGATGAATTGGGTTTTAGGGAAATGATATTATATTGACGATAATGAAATAATAGTGACATGGAATTGGGATGGGTATGGGGTATATTATAATGTGTTTATTATGAATATATGTAGGGATTTGTTTATTCGGACATAAATATAAGAAAAAACGTTTAGGGAATATTTAATTTACTATGATAAAATTGTTATGTCTGAATGGTTGAGATTTTACTCAATATTTTTTCCATTTTCTAGGAACCACTATAGGATTTTTTTTCATTTGGTATTGTTTTCTGGTAGTTATAAGGATTCTTTAGGAAAATTATATAGGTTTTTTAATTTTTTTTCTTGGAATAAAATGAAAATGTTTCATTAATGGGGTGGATTTTTTATGTGATTTTCTTTAGTGGTTTATTAGTGCATGGATATTGTTTTCATTATTCTCCCATGTTTTTTTATAAAATGATAGGTAACCTAACATTGATTATGTAGAATATATGTTAAATATATATTGGATTTATAATTTGGTTTATATCATCATCCTTATATATGGATATTTTTTCATTATTGAGAAGTTTTTAGACAAGATATATGTAAGGTTTGGGAGTCTTTCTTCTCGTTTAATGAATCATAATGTTTCCATTTTTAGTAATGGATCCATGATATTTAATGTAACTCTTAGGTGAACCATGTGACCATTCTATATTAATCAAATTAAAATATTTCTTTTAGATAATTTTGGTAGTGTAAAATTTAAAAACATTTTTTGATAATGTATTTTTATTTTCTCCATATATATTTTTTAGTGTTTTATATTATTTTACACATTCCTCATATTTTCATTTTCCATGAATTATACCAATTTAGCTTTTTTTTCAATTTAGTATTATTTCACATAATAATGATTATATTTGAACTTATGGATATTTTACAACCATTTTTTTTATGGTTTCACCAATGATTGATGGAATTTTTATCCTATTGAGTGCAAAGGGATGGGGTCATGATGTTAAGAATTACCTAATTATTTTACCAATATAATAGATTTCATTTTATATTGGTATAATATTTTATATGTCATTAATGTATAATAAAAAATTTGTTGATTGAGAATTTATTCCATACATCCACATATAGAACTAGTTTAGGTATGAATATGATTATTATAACATCGTGGTGATTTTTACCTTATTTTTAAGAGTTTTCAATAAATTTTTTTTATCATGCCTTACTTTATTGATAAAAAATATAACTAAAGAATACATATGAAAAATTTTATGATATATATAATTCTGGCATGATAATATAATATTATTCCTTTGTTGTATATTATAGTATATAAAATTTGAATATTTTAGGAATTTTTTTAATATAGAAAAATAATATTTTTTTCTTTTTTCTATGATTATTTTTCTTAAAAGTGATATATAATTAAGCAAATTTATATTGCATCTGTTTTTTATGAAAATAACCAGTTTTTATTTTTGAACATCGTTATTTTATAAAAGAACATTATAGAACTCTTTATTCTAGAATATAAATAACTAAATATTCTTATTAGAGTTTAATGATTTAATTATAATTGGAATTACTGTTATTATAAAAACATGATAATTTTTTTTTGGAAAATTATATTTATAAAAAAATTATATTCATACCATCTAAAATTATTAAATATTGGTAATATTATGTTGTCAGAAATGTCCATTACACATGAGCATGTGCATTAATTTTTCAACAATATTTTTGATATTTAAGACATGTAATTTATTAAAACAAATTATTTTTATTGGATTGTTTCTTTCAATATTATATTAATTAAAAAATCATGTTGCATCTACTAATGTAATATTTACTTCAATTAAATTTAGTATTTTCTAAAAAACATGTATTTTTACTACCATTATTGTATTCAATTTTTTTAGAAATGATATAATAATGAATGTCGTAGTAATTAAATTTATTAGATTTTCATATGGGATAACATATCATAATGATAAGTTTTTTCTGGGAATGATGACATTTTTTCATTAGATGTTGGAAAATTCTAATATATAGTATGTTTTGGCAAAGATTATTTTATATTTTTGATTAATTTAAAACACATCAACAGAAATATTTTTTTTATTTGACTATTTATAGTTAATAATTAGTTGAATTCAATAATAAATTTATTTGATAGATGAATTTATCTAAAATATTTATAATAATAAGTTATTTTTCTAGTTCATTTATGTATTTTATGTTACTTGTCCTTAAACATTTTATACTTTATTGTACAAAATTTGACAATTAATTTTATAACTCCAATACTAATATAGAATTATAAGTGGGCATTTTAAATGTTTTTTTGATATGGTGTTTAAATTAATATTTTCTTAAGGACACACATTCTTGATAGTGAGGTCATCTAAAAATAAATTAGTTTCATAAGATTTAATTTATTTCAATACATAATTATTTATGGGATATGAAAACGTAATTTTTTATTATGTTTTGGGAATGGATTTCTATTTTTTGTTTAGGGAGAATATTAAAAGAGATATTTCAAAATGAGATTTTTGGAAGAGTATTAATTACGAAATACTCAATAATTATTTTTAATTCTAGAGTTTAATTGTGGATATCAGTAAATGTTATAAAATTATAAATTAAAGGGTCACAATTTTTTCATGGTATAGTACAATAATTTTTTTCTTATTTTGATTTAATTAATTGTTTTTTACAGATGTTTATTCATTTAAAAACATTGATGGTTTAATTTCCATTAGTTTTGTGCACATAATACATGGAAAGGGAAATGTTGGTTTCATGATGGGATGAAGGCACAAATTATGGGAATCAAGAAACATATGAAACTAGGATTTATCAAGGGTTTTAATTATTTATAAAGGATAATTATAATTTAGATGAAATTATTTTCATGGGAGTTAAACATTTTCTTGGTAAACATCTTTGATATAATTTATATTTCTCTTCGGTTTTGATATATCAAAAAATATATTTAATTCTATGCTCGTGATTAGACAAAAATTTCTGTTTTAAACCTGAGGTGATGGGGTTTTGGGAGAAACATACCTATCATGGACTTCATGTTGTGACCCTTTTGTACACGCTATGACTCAGATAATGCCCAGTTCTAATACACATGTTTTGTAGTTTTTCTATGACTTTTCATTATTTTCCCTTGGATCTTGAAATATATCCATTCTTAGGAATTTTTCAGAGGTGTCCCTCCTTCTGATTCAATCTGATCGACATTGGATCATCGTTTTGTCAGCTGTGAATCTCTCTAGGTAAGTGATAATCCCTATTCTTCACTGTGGTTGATTGCAGTAACACCTTAGCTTTGTTGTGTCAGATCCATTAATCTATGTTGGATGTTTCTTCTTTGTTTCTCTTAGATATCTTGTGAGATCTTTATCCAAAGGACATTTACTTCATTGGTCAGGTCGCAACCTGTCCGCGGGGGCCCATGATGTGACTACCCCAAGCCTTTCTTAATATGGCCATGGGATGGAAATTATCACCTGAAGGCGTCAACCTGCATGTTGGAGGCATTTTCCTAAGTACCTTTATGTCCACACACCCAACCACATTCCAACACACTGAAAAGGAAGAAACATGTACTACTAAAACAAAGTTGAGTGCATGTACAACTGAATGTGTACGAGAAAGAATACACACACAAGAAAGACTGAAAATAGCAAGTACAAAAAGGGTACACTGAATTTCATCCATAGAAAACCACACATGAATGTGTGAGTAGTGAAGCTACCAGAAGCCAAAGTAGTATGTCCTTTCTAGAGGTTCCTACTAGGCCTCGCCTAGTCCTAGGCCACTATGTTCATCATCATAGCACTTGTTTGTCCCATCTCCCTAAGCACCCATGTTGAAACGTCGATCATTGGAATGAGACACAACTTGTGTGGGTGATGCCTGTGCTGGGGTGAGTAACACAGTACTCAAGAGGGACCCCAAAACAAAAAAAGAAAGATCACACAAAAATTCTCAATGTAAAGAATGAAATACATGATACCTCACACTCGATATATTATAGGGTAGTAACAGTAGCATCATTAGTCAATCAGAGAACACCTAAAATACTGGAGAACTCTTCCTCTAGAGGGTATAGTAGTCCTACCATGTCACTAAGTGGTGCATACCATCCACATTAGACTACTTAGGTACTGCTCCTTGTTTGCATTTTATGGGCCTGCAATGTCATAGAAATGTGTTTCTCACAAGTCATGGTCTACTGAGGTACACATCCTAATCGTGTAACATGGGCATACAAATTAAAAGAGAGGGGCTTCCCCCTAGGGTCATAGAATGTCAGAATAAGTGCTTCCCACTGGGCCAAAAGTCATATATAATTAGGCCTCAACATGTCAGTGGGATCTATAGGTAGTGAACTTTGGAGAAATTCTCCTCAAGACCATCGTCTCAGATGAACTATCACGAAACTCGCTAATAAGCATTCTAATGAATCTACCTCATCGAGATGGACCCTACGCCACAAACAACACATCAATCAGATGCTCAATGTGCATGATATGGGTGTTTTTGTAACCATGGGACCGTTTGTGATGAGACATGGTCTGACCCAGCCAGACAGACTCAACCAACGCAGCACAGGGGTCTCATATACCCCAATTTATTAAGATGGACTTGACTGGACCTCGTACGGGTCGGGATCTGTCTAGTATAGCCTGGCCAGTGGGCCAGGCACAATCGGCCTCGCTGGACCAAGCACATTTTTTTGAGGGTCTAGCACATTGGTTTGCCTAGCGACCCGATCTTATCAAGCCCATCCTGAAGGGGTGCAGGTCTGGCCCATCGATGCGGGTATGGACCACGCAGCTCAGATTTGGCCCTCTGGGCAGCGAGACCCGCCCATCCTAGTGGATGTGTGACATGTAGGGGTGCACGAACAGTAGGGGGTACGGAATGGGGGGGGGGGGGGTGGAACTCGTTGGTCCAAAGACTGGCAGCATTATTGGCCGGTGGTGTGCGCCTACGATGTGGCGGCCTGTCGCGTCCCTCCCTGCCCGAGAGTGGCCCCCATGGAGTGGGCCACTCATTTATGCACCTGCAACTAATGACCACAAGACTCCCTAAATGTCACTAACTAAATCATTTTGTTGGTTAACCCCTGTTAATGTAGCTCCATGCTAGCACCATAGATCTCCAACACCACTACCCGATTGGTAGCATTTTCGCTGCACTAGCACGTTGCTTGGGTGAACCACTTTACTTGGGTACCAGCACGATCGACAACCTACTCCTATTGGCTGAAATACGATTGGTCCATGTCGCCACCGTTGTCGTGTGCTACCGCTTCCGGTAGTAGTACACTGTAAGATCCTTCAGCGGACCACCGACCATTCTCATGTGGTCCCTTCTTCATGCCTCATACACCTACAAACTCTGGGGGGATCCTCTTTATCATGAAGCCTACAAATTCGTCTTGTCATTGATTAAGACCAAACGTTCACAAAGAGTGCACAAACAGAGGGATCTGGGCCTTTCCTCATGTCATCCATCTCCCTCCAATCTAGAAGTTTTTATGAAGGGGGAGGTTTGGTGGGTCTTTGATCAATCCTAAAATTCCATGATTTGAACCCCCAAAATAAAACCCTGAGAATGAAAAAACCTCATGCATAAAATCATGAACCACATGTCAACCTATTTCTAGGTTGACTGGTGTTCATCATTTTTAGAAATGTATGGAGAATAACAAAAAATAAAAAACCACTACCTCTTAGGATATCCGATGTCACGGTGCTCATCCTTGAGAGGATAAGACATTGGTGTGACTTCTCAGCTCTGATCATTGAGTGGCAATACGAAGAAGATGAAATTATGCTGACATTATTCATTCTTCATTGGGCTGGATATCTGTCAGTTGATCACTAGAGAATATCTAATATTTGTAATCCATATTTGTCCCGCGTGTCGAACTATAAATAGTAGCACACCATAGTGTTCCCACTATGATGTGACATCCTTTCATTATGCTATTTTATTTAAAAAAACATTGTCATTATTATGAATCATTAAAGCATCATTATTTTACAAGTTTAATGATCCATTAATGAGCCTCATTAAATACATCGTGACCTCTATTTTTCTTCCCTACAGCATCGCTATCAGCCACTCAAAAGTGAGAATGAAAATAAAATAATTCTCTTAAATTATGTTATTATTTTGCATGAAAAGATCAGAAAAAAAAACATTTTCTCATAGCCTTTGCTGACCGATGTAAAGTAATTTATAGGTGAAACCAGGTATTATAAATTTAATTGTACCCATATATTTTTGATCTGAGTGATGTTTCAAATGATATATATTCTGCTCCCACATTTACAGAATGTTCCATAAAAAAGGTCAAAATTCCATTCCCGGGTTTCGAAACCATGGAATCATGAGCCTTCAAATTTTTTAGAATAGAAATAATTAGAAACATGTATATATATATATATAATTCATGGAAATTAAGAGACATTACATTCTATATACATAAGGGCTTTACATCCCCAAAATCGAAAACAACAACTAAACAGAAAGATGGGTGTAATGAGAATGAATATGAGCCTCCCTCTCAATGTGCTCTTCTATATGTTCACATTCTACCATCAGATTCCAACTATGGGAATAGAAAATCTATGTAGTAAAAAATATTTTCAATCCTCTATCTCCATTGGGAACTTTGAAAATATCACCCCATCATCAATGTATTGCACTCCCTGGTCGATGACGTGGGATGGATCATGCATGTACCTCCTCATCTGTGACACAAGGAAAACATAATGCACCTGATGCGTCTGTGGGGGGAGATCTAGGCAGTATTCCACCTCACCAACTCTTGTAAGGATCTAAAAATGTTAGAGGAACCTCAGAGATATATTTTCACAACATTCAAATCTATGAAATCCTCTTCGGGGTGGGACCAGAAGGAAAAAAATGATCTCCCACCTCAAACTCCAAGGGTCTATGTCTCAAATCGGCATAAGACTTCTACCTTCTCTGTGCAGTCCTCATCTGCTCCTGTATGATATTCACCTTCTCAATGGTAGCTCGTACCAACTATAGATCCTTGAGTGCCGAATCCCCTAGGTCTATCCAGCATATGGGTGATCTGTAAGGCCGTACATATAAGGCCTCAAATGGTTCCATGTGGATGGTGGAGTGATAGCTGTTATTGTATGAAAATTCCACCAGAAGGAGGTGGACCCCCAAACTATGACCAAATTTGAGGACACAAACATGAATCATGTCCTACAAGGCATGTATGCTCTGTTCTATTTGACCATCTGACTAGGGATGAAAGAATGTGCTCAAATGCAGCTGCGTCCTGAAGGCCTCCTTAAATTCCTTACACAAGTAGGATGTAAATAGGGTGTCGTGATCTGAAAAAAATTTCAAAGGTCCCACATAAAGCCTTAATATATCATGGACATATAGAAGTCTCATTCCCTCTATCGGTCCCTACTCCCAGATTGGTTGGAAGTGAGCCAAAATTGTGAGTCAAGAAATGATAACCCAAAAAGAGTCGTGAAATCTAGACATAAATGGCAACCCATCACGAAGGCCATCAAGATATCTTCCAATTTCCACTCTTGTACCTAGAGTGGATGAGTCAAGAATGCTATAACCCGATGCTCATCCTTTACTTCCATACAAGTGAGTCATCGCAAAATGAACTAGGCCCTAGATTTCTTAATCCATGTCCAAAATTATTGATTCCATAGGTCTTGCTACATCTTTTACACTCCATGATATACCATAAGAGGGGATGTATGGAACTCACTTAACCCCTTCATCCACAAAGCCACTGGTACTAGGTGCACCCTTTAAAAAGTATGATGATCTCCCAACCAATCGAATATCCATCAGGAGCCCGTACTTTTGATATCTGAGTAGGTTGGGCCTCACAGTCCACATCCCCTAGTTGGGCCTCCCTAACTCACTGTACGAGTGGGGGAGTAACAGCAATCGACTAGAGGTAAAAAAACATCACCATCATCATCATGGGATATTGGCATTGTGGCTAACTACTCTGTTGCCTCACTCAACACCTACAAACTGATCCACCTATAGACCGCGTATTCCAACACGTTCCCCTTTCTATAAGTATAAACTATCTCAAAATAATAATCCTAGAGGAACTCTAGACATCGACATTGTCTTAGGTTCTAGTCCTTTTGGGAGAAGATATACCTGAGACTCTGGTGGTTGGAGTAATATATAAAGATACCCCCCTTCAATTAGTGCTGCCACATCATCAATGAAAATACCACCACTACAAACTCTAGGTCGTGGGTCACATAGTTTTGCTCATGTTTTCTCAACATCTGTGGGATGAATGTGATCACCGCTTGCTCAAAAATCTGGAAACAACCGAGCATAATCCCTAATCTGTTGCAGTAAAATGCATACCCCAAACCCTCCTTGGGTAGTCTTAAGATAGGGGTACTAGTCACTCTCCACCTCATATCTTGGTAACTCTACTGTCATTTCTCTTCCCACATAAAGGGTTGTCTTTTCAGTGTCAATGCCGATAAGGATGCCGCTACCCAGTAAAAATCTGGCACAAAACATCTATTGTAACTAGCCAACCCCAAGAATCTCTATACCTCAATCACACTTTTCAGTGGATCATTAGGAATAAATTAATCTATCTTCGCTGGATCTACTATATCTCTAGCCTTTGATATGACTTGTCCGAGTAAATGGACCTCCTGAATCCATAGCTAACACTTCGAGAGATTACAATAATTTTGGTGCTCTCAGAGTGTATCTAGGACTATCTGTAGGTGTAAAGTGTTCTCCTACTCCGATGTTGAGTACACCAACATGTCATCATTGAAGTCCACAATGAACAAGTCTTTGTAGTTCGGGAAGATCCTATTCATGAGGAGTATGAACACTACTAGGGCATTGGTCATGATGAAAGGCATCACCAGGAACTCATAGTGGCCATACCCACACCTGAAGGTTGTCTTCGGTACATCCCCATATTGTACCAAAAGATGGGGATAATTTGAACTTAGGCCTATCTTTGAGAACCACTTATCTCCCTTCAACAGGTCAAAGATTCCATCAATCCTCAGCAGTGGGTACTCGTTCTTCACGGTCGCCTGGTTTAGGTGCCAAAAGTCAATGCACAACCTCAAACTCTCATCTTCCTTCTTCGAAAAAAATCATATGGGATTTCCACTCTGAAATGTTAGGCCTTACGAACCACTCTTCTATATGTCCTCCAATTGTAACCTCAGCTTGTAAAGCTCTGTGGGATCCATTTGATATGCCAGTGAGGATATTGGTGACGTCCTAAGGTATTGGTTGAAACAGAAGTCTACCTCCCTACGAGGTGGTATCCTTGGAAACTGATCAATAAAAACATCCTCATATTCATCCACCAATACATGAAACCTTGGACTCCTCCACTCCAATACACCGAGGGTGAGGATAGCCAAACAGGGAGTGCTCCTCTTCAACCTCCTCCGAGAGAGTTTTTCCGGCATTGGAATGGGTTCCTTATCACCGGTGAAGGAAAATTGTGTCCCATCTTCGTAGACACACCACACTTTATGCCTAGAACAGTCGATCTGAGCATGTTATATAGAATACCAATCCATATCCATGGAGATGTTATAAGGCCTCAATTATTCTACTAGTAGATACTTATCCATACTCTCACCTAGTAGAGTAAGTTCACACTAATGGAACCAGTGTATAGTGGATGAATCCCCCCATAGTTTTCTATAATGGTAAGGATCAAGAAAATGGTTCCACCATATTCTTAGATGTCAGAACGAGAGCTGTGGATGTGATGGAGTGACAAAAAGTTATTTCTGTAGGTATTGTAGCTATGTTGGAGAAGACACAGATCAAACCTCAGATCATCTCTGGAGTGTCGTGGTCATAAGCCTCTACTACCAGGAGCTGATCTCACCCCAGTCTACCTTCTACCTGATTTTGGGGTGGACCACATGGGGGTGGTTCCATTAACACCTCGAACTTTCACCCACTGGCTTCTACTCGACCAGCTCCCCTTCCACGTCTGCTACCCAATAGACCTCTTTGCTCGAACAGTTGACGCTGCCTTGGTCTCCCCTCGATCATCTACTATTCATTTTTCAGGTTAGTCGAGAAGTTGCATGACATGTTTCCCTGTCCACCAAACACGTAGCAATTAACTCCCCATGTTTGACTCCCTCTATCCTGGGATCCCCCCACTATAGACCCTGATTTCTAGGGGTGGCCTATGAAAGACCTGGCCCGCATGGCCCCATGTGTCTTCCGTCTATTGCATACCAAAGGCTACAAAGCCTAGGTCAGCTTATCGATCTAGCTGTGGGAACCTGCCTAGCTAGTAATCCCACCATCAGAAGGGCCCACTCCAGCACCCCAGTATGGTTAGGGATGCTGAGAGACACCACTTAATCCCTTATCACCAACCTTATTCCCTTCTCAATGGCTCAATCCATGAAGAATGGTTCTTTTTCCATAACTGTATTGTAGAGGGAAAGATATGTGAACCTTACCGAGTACCCGACCACCATCATATTTCCCTTCTGTAGTTTAAGAACCTCCTGATGAGAATAGAGAACATGGTTTCTAAGAAACACTCATCCCGAAAAAGCCTCTCGAAGTCAACCCAAGTGCGGGTCACCTCATCGTGAGTCTGGATTGTCAAACTCCACCATATCCATGTTGATCATATTAGAAGGCTCACTTCCATGATCGAAATCTAGTCAAGAGGTTTCCTCACTTAGTAGAAGACCCACATCACAACCTCTAGCTAGTCCTCAGTGACATTAGAATCAATCTCTCCTCGGAACTTGGGAGGTATCTGTTTATGAACACATGTAGGGCACTGAGCCTATGAACATTATCGGCTAGATCTTCCGGAAGTAGATTCTAACCATCATGTGGTGGTAGCACTTTTTCACCACCTGATGAGGCTATCTCTAGAACTGGTCCATGTATGGAAGCTTCTTTTCTAGGTGGGATGTCTTAATGACCTTGTATCGGGATCCTGGGTGGTCGTTTACGTGGAGGCATCTGGAGATAGGTCAAGATATAACACAATTATAAATTTATTCTTGGTGATCGGACTCATATTAAATATATTGAGACACTTATGAAAATATTTTTTTCATGTATTGATTCGAAAACAAAATTAAATGTCCCAGTGTATGGATACGTGAATCGCTGCAGAAACACATGACTACTTGAATCTAAATGACGAACTAGCAACACTTAACATTATTGCCCCAAAACATAACAATGGAAACCTAGTGTCTGATAGGTAACCAACCACCTATGAAACAACTTTATCCTGATCCATCAACCGGGGCCCATGCGGTGACTACCCCGTGCCCGTCACCCAATGGCTAGGGGCTGACGACTATCATAGAAGGCATGAACCTACAAGCGGGGGGGGGGGGGGGGGCATTTTCCAAAGTACCTGAACAAAAAAAACACACACCGAACCACATCCCAACAAACAAAAAAGTGGAAAAAAGTTACCACAAAAACAAAGCTGATTGAATGTAAAAATTAATGTATGTGGGCCATAATTCAAAACCAAAAATGACTGAAAACAGAAAGTACAAAAAGGAAACTCTAATGTCCATCCATGGAAACCCTACATGATATTGACCATAGTTAAGCTATTAGATGATGAAGTAGTATAAGATGTCGGTCTGGTCCTACTGGGCCTCACTTGGTCCAAGGATAACAAGTCCCCCTTCAGAGAATTTGTCAGTCCCGTCTCCCTGATCACCCATATCAAAATATCGGTCATCTGCACCAGACATGACACATGAGGGTGAAGCCCATGTCTTGGTGAGTAACAATGTACTATGTTGGGACCCCAGAAAAAGAGGAATAATCACACAAATAATATAAATGTAAATATCGAAACAAAAGAAATATCACAACAAATATATTCTAGGTTTGTAATAGCAGAATCATTAGTAAAATCATCAAACTCCTTGGCTGCTGGATATCTCATCCTCAAGAGAGTATAGTAGGCCTCCCATGTATCGAAGAGGTGTTTCCTAGTATCTATAGACTGCTTAGGTACTCCGCCCCCATTCTGTAATGTGGGAAAAAATCACAAAATAATTCTTCCAAATAGTCATGTCCTACTAATGTATTGATTATAATCATGTATGAATTGCCTGAAAAGTCAAAGAGTGGTGCTTCCCTCTAGGCCAAAAGTCAACAGTCACCAGGACTCACCCAATCATAGTATTTTGTACATAATGTGCTTGGTAAAACCGATACTCAAGCCCTTAATATCATTTAAACTATCAAAAGAGACACCATAGATCATTACAATAGGTCTTCCTCATCGAGAGGGTCACAACACAGCAAACTGATCGTCAATAATACACACAACATGCATGGTACATGAATCTTAGTCTCTAGGGGGCCGGTTGTGATGAGACTCGATCTGACCGGGTCAGACCACCCTGACCAAAAAATATTGGGTGTCCCAAATATTATGGATTATTTAGACAGACTTGACCTGACATGGTACGGGTCAGGGTTATTCTCGTTCGGCTTTTTTAGTGGGCCAGGCCCAGTAGGCCTCGCTAGACCCGACATGATTGGCTGAGGGTCAAGCTCCTCATGTCACCCAGAGACCCGGTCTTCTTCAGCCTGGCCTAATGGGGGCATGGACTACTAGGGTAGCAACCCTGTGGTGGGGGGTGGGGGTGGGGGGGCGACCCATTGGTCCAACGACCGACCGCTAACGTAGCCGGTGGGGTGTGTTAGTGACACAGTGGACCACCACGTCCCTCCATGTGCTACTGAGGCTTACAAGGAGCAATCCTCTCAATAACTCACTTGTGGTTGGTGAAGACATGCCACCCGCTATGTCACCCATGGACGCCATCTATGGGTTCACCCCAGTTAGAATGACCCCACGTAGGCGCCACATGTCTCCAACATCGCGGCCCGACATGTCGCGGCTTCCGCCTCACCGGAGCCCCCTCCACCTGGCCACCTGCATGGCCGATGTCCTGCTCCAGCCGTCCGACACGCAGTTGGAAGGTGTCACCACCTCTACAGCATGTTGCGGCTACTAGCACCAGTGGTCCAAAATATTCTTTAGTAGACCACCAGTCATGCTCTAGTAGTCTGTTACTCACCCATCCAATACCTCCGGCCCTCAGGAAGCATACTATTTACCACAAAGACTTCAAAGCCTCCTTGACGTCACTTCAGACAAAACGTTCACTAGGTTTGCACAAACGGAGCAGCCCAGTTAATTTTTCATGTCATCCTTTACCCTCCACTTTAGAAGGTTTAAAGGTAGTGAATTTTTGAGGTGTCTCCGTTCAATCATTACATTCCATTATTAGAACCCCAAAAATAAGACCTCGAGATTGAGACATCCTCCCACATAAATGCACAAATAATGGGTCAACCTGCTCCCCGGTTGAACCGTGTTTGTTATTTATAGAAATGGATAGTGAAAAAAATAATAACCTCCTACCATTTATGACATCGGATTCCACGACATTCCTCCATGAGGGGTCTAGATGTCAGCGTCGCTTCTCAGCTCCGATCATCTAAAGGAATGATGAATAATAGGATGTTCTTCTAGCATTCTTCATTCTTCACCTATGTTAAAGTCTGTTAGAGGTTCTCCAAAGAATCATGAAAATATTTAATCCATATTTACCCAGCGCATTGAACTATAAGTAGGAGCACAGCGCAACATTACCATTATGATGTGATGTCGCGTAGTTAAACTATTTTATTATAGAAACAATGCAGTCGTTACGCATCATTAGAGAGTAATTATGAGGCATGTTTAATGTGACATTAATGAGGATCATTGATATGAATCATCACTGACATGTCATTGCCCCGCAACGTCACCTTTCTCCACTCAAAATAACGTTTGAAAATAGAATAATGTTTCAAAAAAAATATTATTTTTTTCGACAAATATGAAAATATAACACTTCTTCTCTATACTTTCTAGCCAAAGATATGTTATTTCAAGGAATATCCTAGCGCTCTGAATACAACGGTTCCATTGGATTTTCAATCCAAGCAAGGGTACAAATGATTTAAAATCCCAGTCACACATTTACTCAACATACCCTAAAAAAGTTCAAAATTCAGTTTCGAGATATTTAGAACATGGAATCACATGCTTTCAAATTTCACTATCTCAAAATGATTGTATATATATATAGAAAATATTTACCTACAAATTCTGATATGTTGCAGGTCATGGTACGGTGGGATTCATCATAATGGTACGAGTGTTTCCTCTTTCCCATCGACCTCTTGTGTTTACATTTGGATCATTCGTAAATTTTTTGTATTTGATTCAATAAAATTAGTTGCAATTTTAGGTTCTTGTATTTTGTAAACTAAATAGTGGTTGGGTGCGACCCAGGATTTTAGTTAGTTAGTTCTATCAAAATTTTCCCAATACGATTAGCATTGTATTACTTAATTTATTTCACCTTCATATTTAAATTCATTTTATGAAACACACTTTCAATTTATTTGATAACACACTATTTTAGTGAATTGGGAGACTTGAAAGGGTTTGGGAAGGTTAAACATGAAATACCCCCATTTCTATTTAATTATGGTGGGTTTAAAAAAAT
Organism: Viscum album; assembly: GCA_963277665.1. Classification (NCBI taxonomy): domain Eukaryota; kingdom Viridiplantae; phylum Streptophyta; class Magnoliopsida; order Santalales; family Viscaceae; genus Viscum; species Viscum album. Next base: position 2,129,201,225 of record OY728140.1, read on the forward strand.
TGGATGATTTAAATTGTTTAATTTAAATTTAAAATTTGATGGAAATGCTTTTATTAATATTTTGACATTAATTCTGAAAATGAATTTAGGAAAGGATGGTATTGGATTGGAATGGATTTCAAACTCCTGAAAATATCTTAAAATAATTTTATACAAACCCAAAGGTTTTATCTAGTGAAAGAGGCATGTTTTGGAATAAAAACTATTTTGGATTAAAATGGAATGAAATTGGAATTTTTTGAAATTGAATAATTGGATTTATTGGATTTTATGTAGTCTTAAAATCAATTACCCGTCATGTAAGAGTACAAGAAAGACATATGTTGTTGCTGAGTTATTTGGATACACTCTACTCTATAAAAACGTTATAAAACATACCTACGATGGGTCATATCCTCGATGGGAGGATGATTATTTTCCTCTTGCCAGCGTTAGGGGGATATGAGTATACTCATTTTTTTTGAACACGTAGAGATTCTGGAATCAAATAGTTGGGTAATAAAATTGTACATTTTTGAAGAAGTCCATTTTTATCCCTTCATTATTTATATATTATATTTATATTTATTCTACTAATATTAAACACATTACATGCATGCTAAATTTATATAAATTGTTTTATAAGAATTTTTTATTAAAAATTTATTTTAAAAAAATTTATCTCTTTTAAATTAAATCCTATTCTTTAAAAGTGTATTCTATAATTTGAAAATTTATAAAATGTTTTTCATACATGTGATATAAAATAAAAAACCTGTTGTCCTGGAAAATATAAAATAATTTCTTATGGTTAAATAATTGGTGGAATATGTTATGGAATCTTTGGAGGTATCATATTGGGCTTAGTCTCACTCTTTACTTGTTCTCTATGGTGTTTGTTGAATTTTTTCCTTCATGATTGTGAAATTGGAAGGGAACTCTTGGAGGTGGATATAGATACTGAACCGTGGTATTGGTGAGTTTCTTCCTTAGGGACTTTGGTTTTTCCCCTGTTTTGGTACTTGGGTTGTAGTACATTTGGCATTTATGCCTTTTTTTATTCTGGAACATTACTCATACTAGATCTTCCATTGTTAGGAATATTGTCTTTTTAATATTTCTTCTACTAAGTATTGTAGAGGATTCATTTCCACATGAAGGTTGTATGATGTTAAGTACATGTCACCAAAACTTAAAAATCCTGAAAACCATTTGATCCATGTCAATTGGGGCTCATTTATTAGTTTACTTGGGTACCTTGGTTGGTTTTTGACACTCATCAAGATACATTGAAATATCTTGATATAGTATTTCATATTCTCTAATTTTAATTGGACATAAATAAAATGGGATAATAGCCCTTACTATAATACAGTGGGACTATATCTTACTAGTCAGTAGCTCAACTACATGGACCATTGTCCCATCTTAAGGAGTTGGGGGATATTTTTTATCGTTCATTCTGATAAAATGACTCGTTTGAAAAGTATAGATAATTATGCTTTATTTGGATTATGTTTTTGGATTTTTTAACTCTTATTAATTAATTTTTTTGTATTTCAATGATAAAAAATAACATTTGAATAATATATATGGCTTCACGATTTTAATACCATCAACTATGAGTCATTAAGAATTTTGTTCCAATGATTGATTTGAAAAACCAATATATAATATATTAGTGAATCAGAATAAATATCAATATTATTTGTGAATTATTTATCTTAAAAGAATGTTAAAAACATTTACTTTTTTTCAAAAATATTTTTCCACATAATTTAATATCATTAAAATATTATGTTACATGACACACTGAGTTTTATCAAATCATGAAATAAAATTAATATTACTATTTATTCACGATCAATATAACATTTCAATTAAACCTGGTTGTATGAATAAGAATAAATTTATTTTGATGATTAACTATAAAATTATATTATAATAAAAATATATTTTAGAAAAATAATTATATTTTAGTAAATTCAATATATATTTTTTTGAAGTTATTATCTCATGAATCATTTTATTTATTTGGTTTTGTGGAAAAGTATTAAAACCCCATTAAATATAGAAAAATTATTTTAGAAAATTAAAATAATTTTTATGATATTAATGTTAAAGTTTCCCTTGGGTGAATTGTTTTAAAATTTAGTAAAATAAAATGTTATCAATGAATAGTTAAAACTATTGATTTTATTAAAAATTATTTTTATTCATTAAAATCATTTACAATCTCCATTTTATATAAATAATGTTTTAAAAGTACCATTGGTTAAGATATATTTTTATTATTAAATTTTTGATAATTTTAATAAATTTTAAGAAGTTCCTTGATATTTAAACATTATATAGATTTGAAATAAAAATTCAAGGGAAAAAAACTTTTCTATTTAATTTATAGCATCGATCATAAATTCAATTTTCCAATTAATTTAATAGGATAAAATTGATTCCATGTTTCTAAAAATAATTATTTATTTTATAAAATAACTTCAAATTAATTTTTGGTCAAACTTATTTATAAATAGAGTAAAAATTAATTGCATAATAATGTTTAAAAAAAGGTTTTCTATGTTTAATTAAATTATATTAAAATTAATTTTTCACAAACGGTGATTTTTTTTATAACATTGATCACATATATAGAATCAGTGTTATAAATAATATAATAATTGTAATTTAATTGTTATTCTTAAAGGATGAATTCCCTAGGAAAAGAAAGTTATATGTGTTAACATTGTCAAAACTAAATTGAATCTTTTACGTACCCATAAATGATAATGAATAACATGTTTAAAAATGAATTGGTTTTTTGTAATAGTGTTTTCATGAAAATATCAATTACATAATTTTTTATTAATAAATTAGGGAGTCACCATGTTGGATGGCGAAATCTCATTACAAAATTGTTTTTCTTATTTAAAAAAATTCCACTCTACTTATATTATAAAAGTTAATTTCCATTCCTTAATTTTTAACACCTATAATGAGTTTTGTGTTGAAAAAATTCAATAAAAATAACTCCGAAAAATAATCATTGAAATTTTGGAATGATAATTGCTAAATAAAAATAATATAGTCATTAGTATGATATTCAAAGGATGTTGATCTATGAGAATGTAACTGTCTTTTATAAGATCTTATTTTTTACATATTCTCTCATCAATATCATTTATATTTTCATACATAAAATATAATAACTATATTATTCACCAAATATTTCATTTTTATCATTTTTATGGAATAACGTATATCCATATTTTATTCCATTAAATGTTAATGGAATGGTCGATCATCTATACAGTGGACAACCGCCTCTTGAACAAAAGAATTTTTTTTCTAAAAAAAATTAATCACACAATAGTATAATGATTGATTTAATTATATATATGAACCATCATATATTATTATAAAAATTAATTTTAATATCACACGTACCATCTTTCTTTCCACATCATGGGAATAAAACAACCACACTTGTTTGTACGGAAGACTAGTCCCTCGTGAAGCTATGTAATTCCTTCTTCCATATGATTTACATTTATGTTATCATGGGTATGTTAAATAATATATAGGAATATATGACCTAAAATTAGATTTTAAAGTTAATATATAATTCAACGTTATTTTATTCCATCTGATATGAAAATGGAATCGATGTTCATGAATATGTAAGGAATATCATCTCTATAAATGGCATATTTCATTTTCAATCCATAAATATTATATATTACTTAAAATACATATATAATTATTATATATTATAATTTTATAGTGGTAAAAAATCAATATATAATGGAACCATGGATAGTATAAATGGGAAAAAAGTAAAACCTCTAATTAAACATGAATAATAATGTAGTTATTAACATCAACGTGATTTTAACAATGAATTGATAATAAACAGGTAATAAAAGCTCATAAGAAAATCATATATAATCATATATATCATTATAGACATTGAATAGATATATAATAAATATATAGTAATTATACAATAGATTATAGTATGTATTACAATCTTTTTGATATGTATTAAGAGATTTTTTTTTCAAATTTAATTCGTTGAGATGTATGTAATTTTATAAATTGATCTTATTTAATAAAGATTATATACCTCCCATTGTACAAGTTATATATTGAATTAAATATTTTGTTGATACTTATAATTATTATTATTGATATTTATTTCATGAGGCTTCTGAATAAAATGACTCCAATTTGGTAAATGTTTAATTACACAATAACTTTGTTTTTTAAGATTGATTAAGATAATGCTTCCATTTTTGAAACCATATGATAACACAATCAATAAATATATTAAATTTTCTCTCTTTTCGTTATTTCATAAAAATAAATGTCATTTATAATTTTTCCACAATTAATGTACTTAGGATACCAAAATAATATTTTTAATGAAAACAGACTACATTACAATCATTAGTAATAAAATATTAATCATTCCGTTTTTTATTTTCTCAGAATGATAATGTATATTTTAATTTTATAATATTATTTTTTAAATACTTTTTTGTACATATTTATATTATAATTATTGATTTTAACGAAATAATTTATCCATTATTCAAACAACACAATTTTTCCATTTAAATTAAATATTAATGGTATAATTGTTTTAACATTTATACCATGAACCAAATTTCCAAAAATCATGACAACTGAATTATTTAATGCTTCCTTTATATTTATCATTGGTTATTGTCAAATAAGAGTATTTTATAACTTTTTTTTGAATATTTTTTCTCAAACGGTGATATGAAAAGTCAAAACAAAATATTCCTAAAGAATAATTCCATTCAATATTTCAATATATTATTGCCACTATGATTACATAATTTGATTCCACATAAGATTTAATATTTATATGATCCAACGGTATAATCGATATTCTTTCGTATGTTTAATTTATGATGATATTATTATTATAAAATTTATTTCATTTCCCTAGGTTATTATATGAGGAAATGATTATGAAAATGATTTCATTTCATGGGTACTGATATGGTAAATGTGTTATGATGCCCATTTATTTTTAAAGGTTAATATAAGAAAACTGTGTTAGGAAGACCATTTATTTTCATGTGTTTTGATGTGATGACTTATTTATGATCTTGTTAAACAAGTATATATGATTTTCATTAAGGATTGGCAGGACTTCTTTTTAAATCCATTGAATTTGGTGATGATTATTATCCAATGAGATAAATAGGACTAGAATAGGGAGTGACAAAGGTATAATATGGTACTTTTTCTACAATTGTAATCTTCATTGTGATCCATGACAACTATAATTTTTTGGGTAGTAAATAGAATCCCCTATGGTAATATTTTATGTGAACCCCAAAAAATATTATGCTTTTTGTAGTGAATTCAATCCATGTAGATAGTCTTTATAGTGAGTATTGATTTTTTATAAAATGGCATTCCATGCATATGAGCATGATAAAAATCTATATATGGAAGTAATGTTATATTAACAGGGTTAATGTTATTTGATTATATTAAGATTCATGTCTTATGAAATATCGTAATTTTTACCAAGAAATAATTTTATTACCTATGATATTTTAGTTATTGATTAACATTGTTATTCTCTTGTACTCATACACGTATGATGTTGTTTTGTTGATGTCACCATTTCTAAAACCTAAAAATGCTAGTATCTCACCCTTTCATATGGTTCTATTCAATATGTTATGAATATTTTTATTATGTATGATATGTTAAATAAGGTTTCATGTTCCGAGGGACATTGTGGAAGACTATATATAAACCATAGGAAAATGATTTTTACATTTCTACATTTCCAATGGCACATAACCAAAATGATTATAGCCTCTATCAGTATTTTATATAATGAATATTATTTTTTTATGATGTAATATTTGAGTATAAATAATTTTGGGCATAATAGTTTTTATCATGGAAATGTTAAATAACATTTATAAACATGGGTGAGAAAACTATACTCAATAACCCATATAATGGGTCTATGTATATGCAAACATCCTAATGATTTTCTAATAAATTTATTTTTTTCTCTAAAATTTAATAACTATCAAGATACTACAAGTAGATGATGTTAGGATATTTATATATATATATATATTATTTTTCCATGGGTCTATAACCCTAAAGAGTGTTTTCCACATATATATGAGCTATCATTCCTTTTCATAATGAGTGTTATATTAATATACACCTAGTCCGACCCTCCAAAGTGAAATGATTTAGATAAATAAAATTTTATATATGAACCATCATGATAGTTTTCAATATCGGATTACTATAAATGAAGTAGTTTAAACAAAACTTGTTATTGACTAAATAGTATCTGTCACGATTTAGATTTCCTATAAGTGATTTTTCATGATTATGTGGTTCCATGATAAAATTATTCTTTCTCCCACTATGATAATTGGTTTTTTAATAGATAGAAATTTGAGGAACCATGTTAATGCTTGAAGTGGCAGCAAATGAAATTATATTACTCACAACAAAAAATAAATTATGATAGTAGGAATCAAAAATATGTTTTATTTTATCACAAAACATTCTATGCATCTTGATAAACATATAATCTAAAAAAACTAAAAATGTTTAGTTAATACAATCATGATGAATAATCCACATTATTCTAGATATTACAATAAATATCTAGTTTCTCTATATTGGATTACTACCACTATAAATATATATTCCATTTTTGAGTTTTCTAACCATGAATATATTTCTTACTATTTTTTTGTAAGTGAATAAAATCATTGGTGAACTATAATCATGAATTCATGAGAACATTATGAAATTGAATCCATGTACTAGGATGAATTTAAGATCTTATTTTTAAATAAAAAATTTCATTTATTCATCGAACAAAAATAGAGAATAAAATCCTTGACTAAAATCATAATGATGATGAATACATTTGTAATTATGTTGAATCTTTTTACAGGGCATGTGAGGTATGATTATAGAATAATGATCCAACTAGAATGTAACCTGGATAATTTATTTTATTATTTAATACAATGACACCAAAAGGTGTTTCCACTAAGGGTTTATAGTATCTATAATGAAATCATTTAATTTTTTATCAATTTGGAAATAGATATTAATATTACCCATGAATCTCACGGTTATAATAGGAAAAGAAATAAGAAATTAAATTATAACTCTAAAAACCAATGGAAAGAAGAATATAACTTCCTTCATTATCAATGTGTTGAACAAAACATGCAGAAGGATATCATATGTAGGATGGTAAATGATTAATGTGGGGGGAGGAATATTATTGAGTAATTCACTCAATAATTTATGGAAATATGTTCTAAAATGAGGAATATAGATTGAAAGTTCCAAATAAAGAACCATCCACGCACTTTTTGTATCAAATTAATAGAGTACAATAATTTTTTAAATCCATTCCCAAATCCACTTGTAATGAGAATTATAACCCAAAAAATGTATTATGAACAATTTCAATGGAAGAGGCTAAAAATTTACAATGGTTGAAATTTATTAATATAAATAGGGTAGAACAGTCTTATAGTGCATATTTTCTTATTTAATGTTTGATTTTTTGTGAATAGCCCATATGGAAATATTATTCATCATCTATTGAAAAAATTTGATTCGATACTTATAATTATTTACCTTCCTCCATAATGATTATGATATAGTGAATTAATATTTGATATTTTAATGGTGCAATGATAAACCATGTATTACAATGGAATGCCTTTTATAATATAATATATTATTTATTTATTTAATGGTGAATTATTTTTTAGAAGTGAATATGTCACCCTGTAATAGTTAATTATGATTTTTTTTATACCATCATGGGTTTATAGTTTATGTTTCATCAGATATTCAATGCAATGAAAAAAAATTAGTGGGTTTATGTGATCATTTATTATCAATATTAATGAAAATTCAGGATATATTTATTTAAAGACATCTATTTTTTTCAAATGAATTAGTGAAAAACATGTTTGAGGAAGGATGTAGTAATGTATTGATTCTATAAGTGGGTAAAATTTCCCAAACTTTTTGAATTTTTATGGTTGGGGGATGTAACAATTTGAATTATAAATTTCAAAACCAAATTACCAGACTTGTAATGCTCTTTTGAGTTAATTATATATTTGTTTTATTGGTTTTTGAGTGCCTTGAGAGTTTGAATAGTTTTTGGAAGTGTTGTCCCCTTAAAGACCAATTTTTGTAAATGAATAATGAGGTAAAAGGATTGTTGATTTTTTCCTATCCATGAATACTCACTCATATAGAATTATGGGAAATTATTTGGGTTGTCTGTATATTTTCATAGATTTCACTCACAATAGGCCTGTAGTATGGGAAGAACATGCATCCACACAATGCTACTTTTTTTAAAGGGGTGACCCATTGGGAATTTAGCACTGTAGATTGGGAACATGGTTTAACATAGTGTATGGTTACAATGAATCATTATAAATATGAAACAATGATCATTATTCTAATCAATCTACTAAGAGTATCTCTCCTTCTTTCTCCTCGCATTCAGGTATGAATAAACTCAGTGATGGGAGCTCTCTCATTCTTCTCATATTCTATTAATTGGACTCTTTTCTCCATCTGTTCTATAAATTCATGATATTTTGGTCCATTATATGTGTGTTGGTAAGGCCTTCAGACTTCATTATTACCTTTCTTGTTAATCCCACCATACAGAATGCTAAATCAATAGGGATATCCTTTTCCTAATTTCATGGTGTTTTAAAACACTTCGAAGTCTAAAATTTCAGCTAAAATTATTTGAAAGTATATTATTAAAAAAAAACCTATGAGTATAACATATTTGTTTCCATGGTTTTTCATTTATTTTATTCTTTTTTGGTATGAATTATATAATTCACATGTTGGGTTGACCAGGTGAGACCGTAAATAATATAGTGGTTTTGTTTTAATTAATTAATACATGTCATGGGATGTTTTTGTTTATTCATTTTTTTTTAATTTATTATTCTTATCTATGAATGGGGATTGATTTATATGTTCATTGTGTTTTTTTTTCATAAAATTAATTATTTAAATTGTGATATGACTAATATTGTTCCATGGTAACTTAAAATACATCCCTTAAGGTATTAAAATAATATTTAATACTAAGATATAGGAGAATGGTATTTTAGGATGGGAATGATCTAGTATACATGGCGAGATGATGATCACTGTGTTAAGGAAACATGGTTTATAAGAATTGAGGTGATGATGTAGTCCTAATGATGGTATGTCTTTTCCACTTTAGATGGTATTGACCATTATGACAAAGAATCATGGTCTCAATGGAACATGGGGTCAGATGTTGGGGCATAAATGCTTTCCATGATTTTCACTTATCAATGATGTTCGATTGGTCGTTGGATTCATGTTCACCTAGATAAAAATAATTGGGGTGGTGTTGACCTCTTAGTGTTATTGGTGGTATTTGAATTTATTTTTTTCTATGGAATAATGTTGAATATCATTTATAGAGTATTTTATTCCCATTAAATTACATAATTGATAGTGATGGACCATTGGGAGAAAAGATGAGACCATCGGTTCAGGATGAGGCTATCTCTTATATTGGAAGCCAATGGGATATGATTATTAGGGACTAGATATCATTATACAATGGGCCTCCGAGATATTTTCTCAATAGTGACTTTCAATGTATGGTATTGAGGGATTCATAAATTATTGATGGTCATTCCCTTAGGATGTCAGTTATTTGATTCGTTTCATGTAAGTTGTTGGATAAAACATTATACTAGTGATAGATTTATTGATAGAACATACGGTTTCATGTGATATGATACTAATTATGGTACACATGGAAATTAATCCTTTAGTACTATCCACTAAAAATTTATATATTAAAATATTTATTGTACAAAATACAAATATATTTTTTGGATCATATCAAATGATATACATACATTGGACGAAGATGGTAAACACAAACTTATGGATCTTGAACACAAGTGGAGTAGGTTAATAGTAAAATTTGATCCCTTTTCCTTATTATTTATATTTTACATATACTGTATAATTATGGATAAAATATATAAAAAGATTGGATATGGAATTTTTAGTTCACAATTAAACCCTAATTTCCCCCAGCCACATTTTGACTTAATACTTTTGAGATATGATAAGGTATCTGGATCAAGAGAAAGACCTTAGTTACATGGGGTGTACCACATATCATGGGATATATATAAGTGGACATAGTAGTTTTCTTACATATAGTTGGACCTTGTTTTTTGTTTTTTGTTTATATACCTATATTCTATTCCATGAGAAACCATGATTATATTTTTTATATTTCTTTTTATAAAATTAGTAATTGTCTAAATATTTTATTGTGACTTTCAGATTATATTATTAATTATTATTTTTATATTTCTTCCATTATGTTTTATTATTTATTTTATTATAATGGTTCTTTTTATATGTGTTATGTATAGACAAAAACCCTTAATATTATCAAAACCAACCAGTATAGTCTCCCCAAAATCACTAAATCAGATACTTACATCTTGTCATAATCCTTTGAGATATAGGGATACGTGTCTACAACCCATTTCCATGTTTCCTTGTATCTATCTATAACTTTGTAAAGAGATAATATTTGGGTTTAATATTCCCCATTCGTTAGAGATATTCTTGTGTTTCCAGGGGCGAGAAATTGATGTTATGCATTGTTCATCTATAGTTGATTGATTTCATCCTTGGGTGTCACACATAGGTATGATGCTTTATAATTCTATGTTATGATTGTTTCCCTTGTATGGAATAAGAGGACTATTTATGAATCATTTTAGTCACATAGGGATACATGATGTATGTACCAATGAATCTTTTCATGATACCTAGAATATTGTACGATGGGATGGTCTATTTAAAATGTAGACAAAACTAAACAATTTTTTTCCTTATAATCCTTTTGTGGGAATTCAACTCAGTTATCCCATATATGTGGTTCTAAATTAGGATGGTATTTGATATATAGGTTAGAATATAACATGATAAAGAATGGATTGTTTAATCAAATGAGGGGGATCTACTAAAAATTTCATGAAAATTCTAGACATTAATTTCATATATATCTTTTTAGTGAAATTTTACTAAGATACCGCCAACATATGATATTCAACTAACATTATATATTATTACTAATACTATTATGTAATGGAAATGGGCCATGAGGAAATATATTTTAAAAAAATTGATTGTTATTATTATGCAAACACTTTTGATGAGAATGTGAGAAACCATACATGACATAACTATTTCACCACTTCACCACTTCTGGAATCCCACAAAAAAAACCATAAAATCCTTCACAAAAAATGAGTATAAATGGTGTTTTCATGACTGATTATATGTGATAACTTACCCAGATATGGGTAGGTAGATGATTATGATGTCAGATTTCATGTGACGTGTGTGGGAATTGGGTGAAATGATGGTGATATGTACTTTGTGTTATAGAATCCCATATGTGGAATATATATATATATATATCTATAATGGATATTTCTCTATAATGTTTTTTATTCCATTTTATTTTACCTATATAGGTTATAGTGTAGAATCTAGTGGCTGCAGATATGGTGAACATTATCATATCTAGGATGTTAACTCTAAGGGATATGATTAGTGCCTTGATGGTAGAGATGATCATGATCGATAGGTACATGCTTCGGTATGGGTAGACCAATCCCAATATATAGAAAAAATTGGGATTTGGTTATACATGCGTCTTAGGGTTATCTTGGTATGGGTCATACATGATATTGAACAAGGATATCAAAGAGAAGATCTATCCATGGATTAGATGCCTTTAAATTTCTAGTATTAGAACTGGCATTTATTTCACGATGTGGTTTCATAGAAGGGATTATGTAAATTTACTTAATTGGTGCATTTAATGTTCTTTCATATTTAGATAATCCCTCATTGAAGAGAAATGTTGGATAAATTTATGCCAAAAGGACTAAAAAAGCACTAGTGGTATGTACAATTAAAGTTTGGTATCCCTGTGTGATATACATATTGGGATTTTTGGTTCATGTTCATCAGGAAACATGTATGGAGACATTGGGTTCATGAATATCCCATGACATCATAAACATACATCAAGGAGATGTATCTTTTTGTGTAAATGAATTAGTTGATAAATATGTACTTATTTATACATGTTATAGTGGGTGAAGCCATCACATGATTGAGGTGGCATTAGGATGGATTATGAAAAAAAATAGTGTGTGGATGAATAACAATATAATGACCACATTCTCAGATGAGTTAAATAATGAAAATATAGTTAGGGGGAGATATAATAGCCATTTTTTATTATAGATGGGTGTTATTATCAGGTGAAAATTGCAGTGATGCTTTGGGTAGCTTGATGTGACACCTTGGTGTATTTTGGTATGTTAATTTGTGTATACAATTAGGTAGGCCACTATATTGATAATATATAATTATTTTCTAAAAGTATAAGATTACATGGCATGTTTGTATTCATTATGAGAGGGAACTAAAGGTGTGTTGAGAATTATGTCAGATGGGAAATCTAGAGAGGTTCTATAGGAATAATTATTAGAAATCTAGAAGGGAAGGACAAAGTCAAACTCATGGATCTGAGGTAGGAACAGGGTTGGTACATGAGTTGGTAGCTAGGATTCTACTACATGGTTATGTTTTAAAGGAGATGGTGTACCCCAATAGCAAGGTTTGTAGATATTAGAATGTAGATATGAGGGGATAATAGTCATGAGGTAGTCATGATTCACCCCATAAGCATGATTTTTACATAGATTGTATATAGAATGATTGAGAACCTATGATAGTTGTAGGTACACCATGATTGGGGGTGTGTCTACTTTTTTTTATCATGTCCAGTATTGGTGCATGTGGTGTACATGAGTTGAATTTTCACTAACAATATAATTGATAGTTAGTGGGAATCATATTTTATTAGTGTATATATGAGGTGCATACAAATTGGGACAATAATTGTATTTCATATATGTTTGTGAGTGTATATATATATTATTTGTTATTATCTTGGAGATTATAATGAGGTGTTGGAATTATGTTCATTGGATGATATGTAGATTTTTATGAGTGTTGTTTATGATAGAAGTATATAATGAGAATATAATGAGATGTCTGACTCTTTGGGAGTCATGTATTATATGATAATGAATTGATACATTGATGAGGAGCATGAATAATTTAATGAAGTATGATGAATTGTATTTCTATGTATTATTATTGGAACCTTCTAAATTTTAATTTTGGTTTCCAGAAGTGACTAGGTATGTAATTCTTATGGTCGGACTAGCCATAAGGGAAATAGATAGAGGATCAATAAATATGTTAGACCAGGTGGATTCTTATAATTTTTCTATGTTTATTACCATCTCATTGTGAGATATCATATCCCATGTATGAGCTATATTATGTTTCGGAGATTGTAACATCATTGGTTTTTAGTGGGATGAACCTCCATTCCATTTAGATATTTTTTAGTTAGTTGATATACCATCCTAAATAATATACTAAATAACAAAATTCCATGAGTATTAACAGTACATGTAGTTTTTTATGTATATTAATGTTTATTGAGTTTTAATGTGTTTCATAAGAATTTAGACACAAATTACAGTTTTTATAACGGTCGACAAAGGCTTAATGTTGGTTTATGGTTTTTTCTAACAGTGTGGCCCCAACTGTGTAGTCTATTCTCAAAGAAGAATTATTTTATTTAAATGTGAATCACTAATGAGAAATTGTGTGGGAAATATAAGTCCATTTATTGTGGGTGTTATTGGTTGGAACACTATTTGGCTCAATAGTGTGGTTGGACCTACGGCCTATTTCAAATGGGTAACCCTTTGGGTAATGAGAACATCCATGTAGGGTCATGGTTTACCTAAATAATCATTAACTATTTTTATTTTTGAAGCATCCAAAATTAAATTTCTAACCCATTTTCTATTAAATTTATTTCTCCCCCTTCCTCAACTCATTAATTCTTGTAGCACCTATAGGATGAAAGCTCACTTGGTCATCTCCTATTGTTTTCATTCACCTTCAGTCTCAATTGGGGGTCAAAATTAATGGAATCATTTATTTTTGAATACTATAAATAAGAACTTCATTACACTTAATTCCCTTTATTTTTTATCTATAAATATATATTTTTACATTACTTCACTCTCTTTTCCCCTATTTCATGGGTGTTTGTCTAAAATGAATACATATCTCATTTTTTTATGAGTAAGAGGGTAATTTTATATAATAAAGGTCCTATGAATATAAGATAGGTGGATCCAATATTTATCCTAATTTTTATGCGTGTCTAGGGTGATGAATTAGATTCATACATTGGGTTAACTATATAAGGACCTAAAAAATTTAATTATTGGAATTTCATAAATAAATTAAGGTCATTGGATATTTTTGGGTATTCAGTAATTAATTAAAGTATTATATGATGAATACATGGAATGATATAGTTGTTAATTTTGTGAAATTTGGAATTAGATTATTTAATTTAATTTTGATATGATAGTTATTCCTCTATGGGAACATGACAGGCATGACCCAGGGCCTTGAAATGATGGTGTGAAATAGGTCATTAGAAAAATGGTTTTTCAGGTTGGCCACCGACATGGATACTTGGAGAGATTTTGATCACCAGGTTTGGGTTAGAAGATTCCATAGCGTTTTGATGATGTGTTACTAATGATGTGGTCATGGCATGCAATACATGGGATAATATTGACCATAATTATATATTGATGTGTTAATAGGGTTTATAGTTATCATAATATGTTGAATAGTAATTGTTGGTGAATTATTCTCACTGTTGTTGGCCGATTTTCCATTGGATTCATTAGCACATAGATATGGCTACGTTCAGAAGGTCTTGAACACACATTTAGGGTGGAGGCCTTTGTAGGTACTATGACATAGTGTATGGTTATGACCATTAATTATATTTCACGTTCTCACCATATAAATCCATAGTAGACATTAATGGATATTCGATATATGGTAATGAGACCATCAATTAGAGGATGAGGCTCACCATTATATTTTTGTATGGTTGGATGAGATTATTAGATGATGGATATCTGTATATCATAGGACTTCAGGTTATTGATCCTATTTTGAATTTATGAAAGGTGGTCTTATATGCATCAGATGAACTGATGGGTATCCTTTAAAGATGTAAAACACATTATTTGAGCCTAGTGTGGTGTAGGAAGGAATGAGGCACATGCAATAAATTTATGGGTGGGGCCTGATTGTTCACCTGGTATGATAATCTATAAGGGATTACAATTAATAAATCAATGCATCTGTTATAAAAGAAATATAAATTTGCATACATTTATTTTAATCTAAATGTATTTTGGTAATATATTTAGTGATATAGAAGCATTGGGCCAAATATGTAAATGCTCTCTTGCAGCTACTGAGCACAAGTGGAGCGAGGTTATTTTAAAATGTTTGTGTGATGAAATATTATATATAATTTTCATACACTATATTATTATGGAATTAATATATTATCAATTTAGTGATTTTATAATGTGTTCATACTCATTCCCTACATGTTCCGTATGAGATGCGGGTAGAATTTATGTCTTTGAGATTTGGGAAGGGATCATGATCAAGAGATAGACCTTATTTATCCATGTTGTACCAATTTTTCATGGGAAGGATGTCAATAAACAAGGTGGTTCCATTTTATCGAGATAGAAGTTTTTTATCATTTATATATATGTACCTATATGGTCATCAACAATAATCCTTTATTTCCAAAATTCTGTGAAATATTATAAAATTTATGATTTTATGCTTTTGGTATTGTTTCATTAGAATTATATGATTAATATCACTGTTTGTTATGATATAGCTATATTTTATTATTTCATATTCTATAATGGTCTTTATTCTTTTGTATTATATATATAGACCACTATTATATTCATCAAAAGGGGTATTGTGTACCCACTATTACCTAATTAGATCCTTGCTACATATAGAAGTTATTTAGAATATATGGAGGCTCACATATGGCCCAATGTCCAGCCAACCCATAGTATAGATATAGTGGGAAACTAGTTCATGGATCTAGAGATTACATTACATGTTATAGAAAAATATTAAATGTATTGGTAATATATAGTTTTTATCATACCAGTGATGTTGAGTTAATTATTTTATTTTAATTTGGTGATGTTATTGTAATTATATGAATATTTTTTTGGAAAATTATATCTCACATGCGGAGCAACATCATGTCATATATGGCATGGTCGTGGGGAAGATAGCCCCATCTGAAAAATGAAAAGGGTATAACTACTGCAACCACTATATGTGTAAGATAATTTTTTCAGTTCACATTATGACATATATTTTTGACTATGTATCTCAGTAAATGGTATTTACTGCAATTATATACAAGATAGAAACATAAATGTGTATGATAAAACATATATCCATATGAAATAGGAAGAGGTAAAACGTAATAATTTAATTTTCTTCATTAAACTACCATGTACAATATAATGGGAATAATTCATTACATTTTGTAGTTTTTCACCATAATATTTAAATAAAATACATCTCTATTGGATAATATTTCAATACATACCATTTGTATAACATATTCAATATGTATGTGTTATGGTTTCATAGAGTACCACATTCTAGTATAATTAATTGGGTTCTAATTTTTACATAGATATTATGGGGATGTATTTAGTAATACCTTGATAGAGTGTTTATTATTAAACATGCATATCGTCCTCAAAATAAATATGTTGTATAAAAGAAAAATACAATCCCTAGAAGATATTATAACAATATTTTTTATGGAATTTAATGGTTTTTTGGATCAGCTTTTTTTTCTAGATCAAATTTCTAAAAAAAATATTTCACTTGGAAATTCTTATGGATCCTTATTAAAACCATTATTTAAATAAGTTATCATTTCAAATGTGATGGAATAATGATGGAGAAAATAATATATAAGAAATTGATTAAGATTATTTAATATAATAATTGGTCAGAGCCATTCAGTAACACATAAGGGTTCCATAAATTTGGCCAAAAAGTTATTATGAAAATCAGATTCATGATCTGTTATTTGATATGGGTGAGATGGTGTTTTTAATAATTTATTCATGGAAAAAATCTAATTATTTTTGGAATAAAGGGAAAATATAATTTAGGTATATTAGTTGCAATGAAATTATTTATCGTATTGAGATGGTATCGTATCAATTCATGCATCCACCAAACCAATTTGAAATCTGTGATGTGTTCCACATATCTCATCTGAGAAATTATATAATTAATCCATCACATATACTAAACTCTTATACTATAAAACTATAAGTTTATCATTATAGTGAACAAAAACTTATTTATATTCCTGATAATGTTGAAAATTTATATAAAATAGGGCCTCTTACATGTTCATGATTTGTGGAAAAACAACCACCTTTAAGGAGGTATATGTGATAGTTAAGCTATCAAGAGATCAATGTATCTTCATTTATTTGTATTAAAGGGGTGAAATTATATGAAAACTTATTTATATATAGAATGTAATGAAGCACTATTATTTTCTATACAATATTATTTTCTCAAATAATATAATTTTTTTAATAGCTTCAATTACATTTTACATATAGTTTTAACAAATCAAAATATACAATTTAAATTATTATTTAAACATGGTTTTTTTTAATCATCCATAGAAAAATATGTATTATTAAGAATATACATGATTTAAAATTTAATTATAATTGTTTTATAAAATAAAAACATGTACTTTAAAAATATATAATTTTATTGTAATTTCAATATATGTTTTGAAAAAAAATATTTTTAAAAAAATATAGAATTTTTTAAATAATTAGAAAATTATTTTTTCAATATATTTTATAAATATGTATTCAAAACAGAAATCATTTTTTGGATCATCGTGTTAAAATTACCCTATGGTTAATTTTTTAAAGATTTTTTTCAATGAATATTAAAAAATTCTTATTTTATTATAATTTCGGATCTTAATTAATATAATTTTCAAGGACCATTTGATTTTAAAATTGTTTTAAAAGTAAAAAATATTCAATTATATGTTCATTTATCAATGTTTTCTAATTTTAGTAAATTTATAATGTTTTTTGAAATTACATGTTTTTAACTTTTGAATATTTTCCCTTTCCAATAATTTTTTGTTTCATGTATCCATGATTAATCACAAAATAAGATTTTTCAGATATGAAATTTTATATTGATAAATATTTTTATATTTATATTTTGAATAATTTATATTACATAGTTAATATGAATTTATCACTATCCATTATAATTATTAAATGAAATTAAAATTAATTATCGAGATTATGGTTAAACTTTTTTGTGTGATATAAGAAATTGTGTTAAAATTAAATTTCCAAACACATACTATTTTTTCAATAAAAAATATTATTAAATATTTAGTAACATGTATTATAAAGTACATAATAATCCTAATTTTAATATTCATTAAAAAAATTCAATTACTGAGGTAATGTAAATGTTTTAATTTATCTTATTGAAAACCAAAATTGTAAAATTAAATAAAAAAAAATTTAAGGAGTAATATGTTTTAAAAAATGTTTTATATAGATATTGGAGTAGAACATATCCTCACTCCAGAAATTTATTATTTATTTTTTTGGAATTTTGGGTGAAAATGAATTCCCATTATTGAATGGTTATTTGTATTTTAAAAATGTGACCCTCCGCAAATATAAGAGGGAAGTTCATCATCCAACTAAATCGCAGATATTAATCCATATTTACTAAAAAAACCTAGAAGCAACTCTCCCAAACATACATATACATGTTTTAGAGCTTTGGTTCATCATAAAATAAATATCTTGGGTTCTTTAATAATGATTTAAGGATTCTATTCAAAGAGAAAGTAATTTCCTTCAATATGATATTCAAATTGTAATATTATTAAACCATCTCCATTCATGTAATAACTATTAAATTTTAGTAAAAATAATCTATATCAAATATTGATATGATATTATGTTGTTTTATTAACATATATTTATATCCTCTTATATCAAATTTAATGGAATCCATCATTCTTGTGTACAAAAGATTACCTCCACGCGAACTGATTTAATTCATCTTTAATGACCATCTTAGGGGGATGGATATTGTGATGTATTTAATTATTATATGTTTAGTATAATAATAATATTTTTTAATTTTAATATCACATATAAAATATCTTATTCTATTCAATGGGAATATAATGAAGATTCTCATGTGTACGTTTGACTATTGTCTCATAGAACGATGTTATTTGTTCTTCACTTCTAATTTCAATATAAGGTAATTACAATATTTTTAATGACCATAAGGTATATAATTGAAAAAAATTAGTATTTAAAAATAAAACATTATTTACCTTTATATTTTTGTATATTTTTGGAAAATGGAAATAGTATTGATGCATACATATTTCATACAGTCTTCAGGAATGACGTATTTATTTTTCTACACATAACATTTATTTATTAGATAAAACCATATATAGTGAATATATATTATTAATATAATGTTTTGAATTCTATATTTTATGGAACATGTATCTAAGTAAAAGGAATAAAAATAGAAAATAAATAAATTTCATAAAAATAATGGTATTATTACATAACAAATAATTTTAAAGAGGAATTGATAACAAATGTGTAAAAAGGACCTAAGTAAATAATATATGGTATGAATTATATAATATTTATTCTAGGATATATGTATATGATTCCAATAATTTTTATATAGTATGTTTAATATTTTATTTAGGAATTAAATACATAAGTTATGGTATTTTTGTCTAAAATTTATTTATTGGTGACAGATGTTATTTTATAAACCTATCTTTTTTTATTATGTTTGTACACTTTTACTTTGAAATGATATATAATTAATATTATTTATAAAATATACATAATGTTTTTTACTTTTTTATTTTATTTTAATTATCATTCATTAGATTCCAGACAAATAAATATTTAATCATACAATGTAATTTTTTTATTGGAATTGTATATGATTAAATTTATATTGATAAAATATTATGATATAAATATCAGGAAACAAATTAAATTTCCTATGAAAGTATTAATTACTAAATAAATAATTTAGTGTCATATTACTTTTCTTATATATTCAATATACAGAAATAATATTTTATGAAAAATATACTTTATTTCACGCTTCACTAGAAAATCATTTTTCCCCCTTGTAATTTTTTTTTTAAAAAATATTCCTAATATTCTATTACTATTCTACATATATTTTTTAAATTAATTTCTACAGATGATTTACTTTGTTTCAAAATGTTGTTGAATTAATATTCTTGTGAATTTCTAAATAATTAGCTTTTCCCCTTTCAAAAATGTTAAATGAATCATTTATTTAACATCTATGGAATTAATGGAATTTCTAAAAAACATTAACACTCATTATATTGATGTGCCAATTTTATATTTGAAATATTATTTTTAAATTTAAAGTATTCCCAAATGTTTTATCACATTTTATTTATAAAATTATGATTTCCAAATTGAAATTATATTATCTTAATAGTTTGTTTCAAGTGATATTTGAAAATAATTATCAATCTAAGATTACATCCTTTGATTTTATGTAGGACTTATAGGTAATATGATCCAATGATACCATATTTATTTTTCCTATGGATGGATATTTTTAAGGTGAAAATATTTATTTTAATGTTATTTCTATTCAATGAATTATGTATTGACATAATTTTTGAATCCCAATTATCATCATGGTTTCTTATATGATAAATTTTTTATGAAGAAAAAATAATATAAATGGTTTAGAAAGGATAAATGTGTTACAAATTAGATTACATTTCATAAGTCATGATTTGACTTGTCTTTTATGATCTGTGGAACAGAAATGTATGGTTTCTATAAAGGATTGTTGGGACCAATATATTTCAACAATGAATTGGGTGAAGATTGAGATTTCAAGAGATAAACCATTAAAGGGAGGGATGTGAACCTAGTTTATTAAGGGAATTTTTATATAATAAATGTCATAGGATTGAACCATGACTACTATGATTAAGTGGATAGTGAACCCAATCCACTAGGATAGTTTTTTGAGTTATCCAATACTACTACGATGGTTTAGAGAGTTATGTCAATCTACTATGATAGTATTTTAAATGAATCTTGACTACATTGAAAATATTTTTCTATGATATTTTTTATAATAAAAACCTCATATTAATACAATATTATGTTTCAATGGATCATTTTATTTGAATCATATATGATCCATTTATTATGAAAATCCATTATTTATTCCAGGACTCATGATTATGATATATGAAATGTGTGGTATGGTTTTCAATTGTTATTGTCATGTTATCACACCCTTCTGATTATGATATGTTAATCAGTACATTATTTATACATACTGATTATCTGATCTCACACATTATTATTTTTCATTCCTCATAGCTTTGATAAGGGTATTAGGTATTATATGCATAATAAGGGATCTATTTATATAGAAAATAGTTGGATAATATTAATTACTCTTATTAAACAATAGTTTATGTTTCCATTATATGAAGGGCACCAGAGTGAAATGATTTTTTCCTAGATCACTGTGTTATTTAATTAATATATATTTATTGAAAAGGGTTATTTATGTAAAAATATTATGTTTCATTAATGAAATTATGGATCACTTGATTTATACATTTCTATATAACCCTTATACTCTTTAATTAATATATTATTGATTTTTTTTTTATTTTTCTAATATAGTCTTATCAGGGAATACAATGATAATGAATAAAAATCCCTAACTAATATGGAAGTGGATTTCTAAAGTCAAATGTCATATTATTTACATATTTAGACGAATCATGATCAATTGAAATTGATGCAAAAAATCCCTATAATGAAATTTTATTTCACGTAACATGATGACCTCATTGATATCTGTATTATGAATATCAATTATTTTTATTTTCAATGTTTAAATGAATATTATTAGAAAATCACTATTTACTAAACAATTAAGTCAACCCTCAATAGTTGGAAGACTATAAATTAATGGTAAAATGATATAAATATACTCTAACATCATGGGAATCAATTTGTGTTCCTCTTTTATTCATGTATAGTTTCTTGAATCCACCCATCACTCAAAAAGATAAGTCTCTATATATATTATAACTATATGAATTCTATTGAAATGCCCCTTTATTTCAAGGCGGTAAAATGGAATTTTGAATATAATTGGATTTCATACCATTCTAGTTAACATTAGATGGAAAATATCCAATGAAAATTCCACATATTAAAACCATTTCCTACACCTACAGTGACTATTAATTAAATTTCTAGGTATTTTTTCACAACAGTTCTTATTATTATTTTGAATAATTATTTCTTTTTTTTCTATCATAAAATTTTGTAGAATCATTCATAATTATATGAATAACACTGAAATATATTTTCCATGTTAAATAATAATAGTGGCGAAGTTTCATGATCTACTGATATCTTTCATAATTGAAAAAAAAACCTAAAATTGACATCATTTTATTTGTAATCATTATATCAACTAGTAAAACATTTTTAATAATTATAATTACTTACCAAATAAATAATAGAGTATTTAGTCTGAACATTAACACAAGAATGTGTTATTTTAGAATTACTGATCAACATAAATGGTTTAATGGTGGAGAATAAATAATAAGGAATGTATTTATATTACATGAGTCATTGGGATATAAATCATGTGATAAAATATATATTAATTTATAGAAATCCATTTTATGAAAATTTAGTACCTTAGTATGTCGTAAAGTTTTATATGGTAAATAATATCATATTGGTTTCTTTTTTGTTAGCATTATGACACCTTTTTATCAAAGTGATTGAAAATTTCAAAAATTAAAGATGTAAAAGATCAATAATTACCTTTTTGATGTGATTATATGGGATCACATTACCCTTCATCAAGATAAAATATTTAGTCAAACCAGTAAAAACATTAATTATTATTAATACATGATCTTATGGTTAATTCATATATCATTGTAATGCGAATTATAAAATAATAGAAATATTTTTAAGATCATTTAGGTGGGAAAACATATTATGTATTAGTAACCTTGGATATTTTGTACAATATTGAAAAAATCATATCCATGGAATTATAATCCCAAAATTCCAAAGAATATTAAAATTTATATCTGTTGTATGTAAATGTTTTTCATTTTATCTTTTCACTTTATTGAATGTAGGATGATGTATTAGATGTCTATATGAGATTTTAGTTTTTTTATATAGTTAATTTAGTGTGTATTTTTAGTGTGTAGTTAGGGTAAGAAATATGAAATTACCATTCATCACTGAATGGATAAACATGAGACTCTTGGAAGTTACTCATTAGGTTCAAATTTTGGGTATACAATACAATAACAGTAATAGTTTGGGATTCTTTATTCGAGTAGTTTTAAAGGTTTTTCATACAGTTTCAAAAACCATATATTGAAATCACACACCTTGTTTTATGTACAAAAATAAATATTTTAATAATACCTTATTTTTATACCTTAGAAATAACCAAAAAGTTTCTTTAAAAGGATGTTCAATTTTAATATTAACTAGATTCCCCCAAATTACTCTTTTCAACACACATTTCTATGGATTTAAAAAACAATGGATTTCATAATTGATTACTGTGATCTAATATATTATTGATATTTCTTTCAATATATCATGGGGAAAATTTCCTTAATATTTATGTTATAAATTTTTTCTCATTTTCTACTTGACACATATATATTTTCACTAGTATGACCCATATTATTTTTCTATAATGATGATATATTTTATGTATAGAATTTTTCATTGTTTATTCTTTTATGAATATTTAGAAGAGGGATGAAATAGCTAAAATAAATAAGAGTGTCATGTGGTTAAATCTGTTAAAAAATATTTAATGTTAATACATTCTCACTTTATAATTATTTCATTTACATCAAAGAGTTAATTGTTAGAAATTAAATAAGGTATTTTTTAATTTCTAAATTATTTTTGGGAAATCAATGATAAATAATATGTTAATTAAAATTAATTTTAGGAATATCATGTTGGGGACCTCAATGATATTTTTAATGAAATTATATTTATTTATTTTATTATAAAATTAATATGCCCATATAATGTGATAAATATAGAATTTTTGAGGGGTGTTGTCTAAGTTTTTGTAATCATGGATGAGTGTAATGAAAAAACTAGGAAATAATTTTGGTAAGTTGGGTTTGGAATATTGGTCTCATGGAATTGTAATTTTTATATTTTTAACTAGTTT
Organism: Viscum album; assembly: GCA_963277665.1. Taxonomy (NCBI): domain Eukaryota; kingdom Viridiplantae; phylum Streptophyta; class Magnoliopsida; order Santalales; family Viscaceae; genus Viscum; species Viscum album. Next base: position 2,129,225,729 of record OY728140.1, read on the forward strand.
TGGGTCACAATTGATTTCTTACAAGGCCATTTGGGTTTGGACTGTATTATTATTTCAAAATTATTTGTGACATGCATTGCGCGAACATGTGATGAAAGGGGTGCGGGTGGATAGGTTTTTTCTCTTAATTTTTCACTAATCATTCTACTATATGGATAAGTGAATCATTTGGGTTTACTAAATTAATTTTAATGGGAAGCAATCGATATATTTCATTTGTTTTTTTTGTTTTGGTCTGGTTTTCATAAAAAAGGTTACGGTTGAAAGGGAATATTATATATGTGTTTTTTTATTTTTATTCAATATCTATTTTTATAATTCATCACAAAGTGTTATTTTTATGAGTATAAATTTATCATATAATAATTTCCATTTAATTCGACATACTTATTTTATTGTTGTTTTACTTAATTTTTTTGGTATTAATTTTTTAATCTATACACAATAATATTTTGGTTGTGGGGAATCACATATTGATGATTACTAATTTTTCCAATTATGGTTATCAATATTTTTGTGCTCAAGTGGATTACTACATTTTTCCTTAGATGAATTCCCCTTGGGATCTATAAAAAAAATACATTTCATCATTTAAGAGTTGATTTTTTCCATGAATGTTATGAATTTTCATGATGGGGGGTTCTACATGTGAGGATGTTCTTTATAGCATGATCTGGTAGTCACATTAGACTACTTACATGGAGATCACACTGTGGTGGGATAAGGGTTGAAAAAATTTGTCCCTCGAAATGAATATTCACAATAATGTAAGATTAAGAGGCTACACCATACTATTCATGGAGACTATAACCACTATAATGATAATATTGAACCTCTTTACACTATATATCTAAGTTGAATTTTTTACAAAATATAATTTTATCATTTTAATGTACAAATATTAGTCTTTATACCCCTTCTTGTTTCTATATATAAAATACCTATTTTCATCATCCCGGAGTTTTTATTCCTTTTAAAACCCTTTATTTCTTCTCTTGGAATTCATTGAGTTAATATTGAGGTGTATTTTGATTCCTCTTCGATTCATTTGATCTTAAAATTTGATTTCTTTATAAATTTGTATCTTTACCCTTATTATTATCTATAAGGACATTGGGCCAAACCCATGGTTGGATATAATTTTAAATGAATTATCCCGTATTTTATCAGCTTCCAAGATTCAATCCATTCTTGGTATAGTGTATTTTATCCATGGTTCTGTGTTTTCCACAAAATTGAGGTAGTTTTATCTATAAATCTTATATATCCTTTTTCATACATTGTTGTATTGTCTTCAAATTTTATTTTAGGAAAAATTATTCATTAAATTATTTATTAATGTATTTCCAGTGATATTTATTTCATTTTATGGTTTCTTTTGGTATAAATAATGTTTTAACATAGTATTATTTGAAAATTAATGTTATCATGTGAATTATTTAATAAAATCATTAAATGTTTATTTTCTCTTCAAAATGATTTTCTAACAGAATTTTAAAAATATAATTTTGTTACAAACCATTATTTCTCGATAATTGTCTAGAATCAATGTAATGGTTTCATAGCATCTAATGATTCTATATATATGGATTATGATATGTGAATTGAGGATGATTATGACATGAGATACATTGGGTGTGTTTTATTAACTGAGAAGATAACTATAATAGATTAGTTTTATATTATATTTTTCCATAATTTGAATATGACAGTACTAGTTATTGACAACTAAAAATATAAAAAATGGTAATTTTTGGATTCATTCAGAATGGTTTATATATGTTGTATATGGATCCCAGAGATATTACTATTACCACCTTTTATTGTTTTTTCCAAATATATTAGATCTCCAATTTTTTTATTTCAATTCTTTATATTTCACATTTCTTCCACACTGAGTAGTTTATTTAGATACTTATATATTAATTATTCTAAATTTCTCTTAGTAATGTCCTTTATTTCTTTTTATGATTAATTTTATGAACCACACATAGATTATAAATATCTATATGGATTTAAAATTTTTATTACAATATATTTTTAAAAGAATAAAATTAAAATTTCAGCCGCTGGTATATTGATTATAGAAACAAAATTTATAAATGGAATTATGTAATATATATTCATGTTTCTATTATAATAGGGATGCCTCCTAATATGTATTTTTGTTTGGGAGAATGAATACATTATTAAGCATAATTCTTGTCAAGGTGATGTTAAAATCACTAAATTTTTTTTATCCTTGATCATCATCATTGTTCATGGGTAATAATAAGTTTTTAAATTGGGTCAATGAGAAGTTTTATTCATGCAATGTATTTTCATATCGATTTATATTCATCTATTAAATATTGGTTGTATCAATATAATTGAAAATGAATTATATATAGGATATCATGAATATATATATATATATATATTTCATTGATTGATAGGTTTTAAATTTCTTATTTTATAATGATATTGTTGGTTAGTTTATAATATAAATTGTATATAATATATTTATAAATTTAATATTATTTGGGATATTTATTTATGGGAATCAGATTCTTATATATGGATTTGTAATTCAATATTTCCACATGGAATTAATATTTTGGATATTCATATACTGGGGAGAAATAATTACCATGATTCAATGTTTACGAATTGGTGCATGTATCTAGCATGTGATGATTTGAAGCCTTTTATGAAAATTTTAGTGATTCATGAAGTGTAAGGCACCATTTAAAACAATTCATGTTTATTAATAAATGGTTTTGAATCCCCCTTATTACTAGGTGAGTAGAGGGAGTGGGACATATGACCATATATTAATTATATGTTTGAATTGTGGGATACATTTTCATATCATCTTCAGAGTGGACATCATTTTTCATTGGTTCTAGAAAAAATTACTTTTTATTTGAGTCTATAATATGGTATTTTGAATGGATAAAATGAGAATAAATACTCATAATTATTAATGAGTACATGGGTAACCATTAATGACTCATCTATACAATTTTTTATTTATTTATACACTAGTACATTTATATATTATATCGTTTTTATAGAATGAAACATTTAATTTTTTGGATTAATGATATAATGTGGTAAGAATAACATAAACCATACTATAAAGTTCCAATTAAACCCACCATCGTTGAATTCTTTAGCATGACCTTAAAATATCTATGTCTACGGGAATGTGATATTAATCATGGTAGTGCATCAAGATAATGAATTGACTAAAAATAACCCACTAGTTTTATATGTAAAAAGGTTCTCAATAATATTTAGAATGAGTAAAAATGTTTGAGAACATATTTATTTTGATCAAAACTCATGAGACATGCATCATTGGATAACATGAGACCAATATATGTATTTAATTATAGAGAATCATGATAATGTGATGAAAGGGAAGAATACGATTTCCCATAGTTAATGTATTGAGATTCCACTTAATAATTATAATTAATATCAGGTTTAGTATAATTAGTTTATAACCATTTTAGGGTAATTTACATCGGTTATGAAAAATAATATAACTTGCATAGAAAGACCTACCAATCTTCAAAGCGATGTAACTATGATGGAATAGATCACAAGTAAAAATATTCTATCATTCTGATGAACTACAATTATATTACTACCTAATCCATAAAAAAACATCAATATAAAATTTTTATCAATTTATGAAGTACATTCATAGAAAAAAATGTCATGATACTTATTTGAATAAATGGAATTGTGGACTACTGGTGGTCACTAATTCATCACACTAATGGGGATTTTGAGATACATTAAATTGAATGGGGAATATAAAAGGTCGATATCTCGGAAAAATACTTCCCTCTTAAGAAAAGAAATGAAATTATAAAGAAAACATTTCTAATAGAATAAAGTGGGTACAAAATGTTCCATAATATAATAATAGAATTAATATGTTTTTATTTCATTTTATGGACTATATAAAAAGACTAGAGTGAAATAGTGATAAATATTTTGAAATTCTAAAACTATGATATGAAATTTTGTTGGTACCTCATAAATTTTCACCATATCTAGATATAGAATAAATTTCCAATAATATTTAAAATGAGTTCTCTATAATCTACATATTAAAATAAAATTGGTATAATAAATTCTCCCTTTAGAATAATTAGAATAATAATAATAAAATTGGTAATATTGAAAGAATAAGAATTTCATAAAGTGAAAACTTTGTGATAAAACACCAATGGGATTATAGAAGGAGAAAGAGAGTTTGTTACATGAGTAGAGAAAATCCTATAAATATGAATGGAAAAGGAAAATCTGGGTTGTTTATTTTCAATGATTTAAATATTAGAAGAATTGTAATTATGAGTTTTAATTCCATAAACATTGGAGAAATAACTCATAATGGGATAATTGGTAATGGACAAGTGTATAAGAATATCTTAGCTAAAGTCAATGTTCTAAATGATACAGTGGAATATACATTGATCATTTCCTTCAAGATAAATATTTTTTATTCTATATCATTATACATTTTTATATAATGTATGTCTTTTAAAAACATTGGATATTTTTCTATCACACCCGTAAATGATTTATAAATAAATCATCCATGTGGAAATATATATAGAAAAATAATGTGTTAGATAGTTCAAATTGATATGCATTGATTTAACGAATTTTCAATCAATATTGTTTCCCTTTGGTTAAGTTAGATATAATCCTTGTTAAGGACTGGATTTGAATTTATATTTAAAAATAATTACTTGGTAATGAGATTACTATGCATAATGTTAATGTGAAATTTTTTTCTTTAGATGGGAAACTTTATAATATATAACATACCTTCATCCATAGCACACATCTCATATTAATTCAATCTAGGAATAGAAGAATATAATCTATGATAAATAGGTATATAAGATATGTTATGAATATAGAATGGATCGATGGTTCAAAAATTCAACGAATTTTTCAAATCAATTAGTAGTCCATCCACCAAACCATGAAGTTGATTTCTCTATTGGAGTCATTCATGATTAAAAGATGTATATATGAATGTACCTTTTTAAAATAACCAGTAGAGATAGTGTATATGATGAAATAATTTTGGGAGTTCTGTAGTAAGTTGTTTTTTCTCAATATTTTTTGACCATATAGTGCCCCTATTTTATTAATGAAAAATAAGGATGGGTATATTATATTATGTATCACTTATACGGTGTTGAATAAAATTCATTTATATAATATGTATCATTCACTATGTTTTAATTACTCTTTAGAATAATATTAGGGTTTATAATAGCATCTAAATATTGATCCTAATTCATGTTGTCATAAATTAGGTGTGAATAATGATGATAAAATAATAATGTAATTTCATACATGGTATATACATTATTATTTTTCTATTACATATTTTTAATTTTTTAATTAACCGATTGTCCATATGGATGCGATTAATATAAAATAATTTGTTTATCATTAAAAAATATTGTGGTAATTATTAATGTTATAAATATATACTATTAGAGAAATAATGATCTTTATATTCATATATATAGAATATAGGATACCAAAAGAAAATATAAAATGAATGGGTAATATAATATGTTTTTATTTTGGAACAGTAATTTTTTAATTTCATCTCTTGATTTTCTCAATGTATTGAATATCAGTTGACACATTATTGTTATATTATTTAAATTAATGGACTATACTAATAAACATAACTAAGATTCAAAGTGTCCTAGTTTTAGTATGTTATTATCTATTATTTCTTCAAAAAACATATTGACCAACCCATGTAACTAGTTGAAATATAACGGGGTTTATCTAACCTCATCAAGAGAATGTTGGATATGTATTTATAATGATGAAAATAAGACTAATTTTTTCACTAGCATTATGATTTTCATATTGTATGGAATGATTTGTAATATAGAGTTATAAATCAAGGAAACAATCTTCTTTTTCATGTATAAAATTATATAGTTATTTACTATGAATCATGAAAACTGATAATCCAAGAACATGTCGATCCAATTCTTGATATTGAGCTAGATTTTGTAATATTATCTTCAAAAACATTAGTACACTATCTCTATTATGAGTTGTGAGATATATATTTATATATTGGTATTTTGAATACAATATTTAAATATATTTTCCCTCTGATAGATTTGAACATTAATCAAATAATATTGTTGGATCTAGTCTTGGACTATGATACCTCGATACACTACCAAACTATTATAGAAATAATGGTGGTTAATTCCATAAGTATGTGGAAGCATGGAGTTTCTACTGTGAGGATAATTAAAAAGGTTATACATATAGGTATACAGTTAGGATGAATATGGTTATATTTATGGATGGAATCCAATAATTCTTTTCTATATAATTTCTAAACCATATATAATAGTGAATATGGGGATGTTCTTAATAATAATGATGGAATAAAAAAATATTAAGGAATAAAACAAATGGAAAATGATAGGATATATCTATAACGATGGAGTATGGATGTTTTGAAATTTTTCACATGTTCCATCCAGTCATTTTTTAATGACAAAACTCCTAGATGAGGATCATATATCATATTCTTTTTACACAAACTGGTAAAGGAATTACTGGGATTTTAGAAAAAAAAATATCGGGATTGATGGTAGGAACTATGAAATTATGAAAATTATGTTAGAATAATTTCATTCAAATGAACATGAACTAGAATGCGCATCATAGTTGGGGAAATGTTTTTCACCCCAGAATCCTTTTAATTGATTTTTCCCTATGGGATTGTTCACTTATCTTCCCTGGTGGCCTGTTGGTTTCCCTGCATTCTATAATTCCAAAGGAGGGTGGACACTAGAACTTTTATTACTGATGTATTTTCATGATCTATATTGGTTGATTTGATTTTTTTCATCCTTATATATATACCTAGTTGGTTCTAATTTCATTGTCTAGGCCTCCCTTATAGATATGATTAATGTTTTTAATGATCGGTCTCAAAACTGTCTCGATCATTATGGTGGATAATTGCTCATATTTTATCATGATAAGGAAGATAACTCTTGTCAAACTGGTGTTGAAATTGGGAACATATATAAATCTATAGAACATTGTGTGATGGAAACCTATAATGTATTCATATTTTTAGGTGGATTTAATCATAGGTTTATAACCCTTAGAAGCAATAATTTTCCATTGGGTATATTATTCGTTGGGTGAAAAAAAATTAATGTTATTCACCTCTTGAATCCCATGTTCAACATATAAGGAAGAAATTCCTATGCCTCTAATGGGGGTCACATGTTTACAGTCTTATGGGTACATGGTCATATGTTTTATGTCATTTAGGAGTAGTTGGGCCATAGTTTAATCATACAATTTGTATAGGTTGCTGAAATTTTTAATTACTTATGGGGATATATTATTCATAGTATTAACATCATGTGGGGATTAGGTGGTCAATGTTTTGACATATTCTAGTGACATGATGCTTAGAGTATTAACATATTTTGTGGAAAAAACTTCTAATAGGATTTATATCTTATGGGTATAAAATTGTCATCTATCAAACAATGTATATCATCATTTTTGTGAGGTTGTGTATGTAAGAATGGGAGATCATCACACCTTATATTTACCTACTTTTAGGGATAATAATTTAATATTTAATGACGATGTTGGGGGTCAACTTAAACCCATGATGAGCTATTGAAATTTTTATGGGATAAGACCTTGTGGCAGCATCTTTCCAACACAATTGTTAAGAATTTATCAACACCTATGTAGATAGAGTGCATATTTTATTTCTAGGTGATAGTACTGGTCCATGAAGTTTAACATTATGTGGTAATGGTTATCGTGTCATTGAAGGGGTGACCCCATGTTATATTATTTGGATTATTCAAATGGGACACCATGTTTGATCCCTTGCGAGTCATGAAAAGGGAATCATATCTTCATCATATAGGATTTTATACAACATGTTATACCATACCAACCACACATGGGGAATATGATGATTATTTCACAAGGTTGTAGAAATGATTAAAGTTATGTTCTAAGGATGTGGTTATGCATTTTAACATAATACAACTAGGACATTGGGATATCTAGATTTAGTTAACAAATCATTGATGATGGTTAGGAGTTTTCCTATGGATACTATTTCCATATAAGAGAGGAGGATATAAAATTTATCCTCTTCAATATGAAATATTGGTTGTTACACAAGATGAATCCTTTTTTAGAGCATATATTTATACTATACACAGTCGAATAGATGGATCAAGATATAAACAATTCAATGGAAAGGTAGTGCATGGGGGACCCAACGTTATCACTTCCATAATTATGAGTATGATGAGATATTGCTACCTACAACACACTTGGAAGAAAGAGGCCATAAATATGTTCTTATGATACATTTCATGAATATGTTTGGGGAACAAATGAAAAAGGGTTTCAATGGGAATAGGTCCACATAGAACTCAATGTTAATGATGGGGGGTATACTAAAAGTAGTATTCATATAGGTTCATGTTAATATTTTACATAATGTTCAAAAGATTCTTGAAGTTCATGGTGATCATGAATTTCATAGTTAACATGAGTGTACTTTATTTATGTTTCATGGATACCCTACCTCGGGATTATATCATGATTCCCTTGGAGATATTTTCATAGAGTAGAAGTATCTTATTAAACACAAGTACATGTGATCTGCTTTATCTAATTTTTATGTTTGGATCCTTCATGAAAATAATCATCTCCATTATATTTAAGTCATACAATCCCATGAGAGAATATTCAAATTATATAGATTCAGGTTGGAATTCATTATTTTATTGTCACACAAAGGATGATGTTTGTGAATATAGATCTTCTAACAGATATCTAATGGTTAAATCATCATAAAATTTTAGGAAATGCAAGGTATTTAAATGGGGTGTTGATGTGGGAAGATACGTTTCTTTTAGGATAATATCATACAATGAGATCCGAAATCACTACATAAATACATATGATTCATGCAACATATCATTGATTATATAGATAAAGAATATCTTAATCTCTGATAAACTGTATGAGACTCAAAATTTTGTAATGTTCGTAAACAAAATGAACCTATGAATTTAGGTGGATTTGGAGACCATTTGGTCATGTATTCACCTCAAAATGACCTTGAATTCTTTGACATTTCATTAAAAGTTTTTCTTTTCCCCAAAAAAAATACACCCCTCCGAATTGGATCTAAAGTAGGGAAGGAGGGCCAAATTCGGTGTTACAATATATAAAATCCATATATATTGGTTCCTATCTCATGAAACATGAATCAAACATTTGGATATAAATAGGTAGATGGGTCCCAAGGGTGGAATACATTTTCACATAGGATTCACCCAATCTAGAATTTAATAATTTTTATCTCACTGGATAGAATTATTTTAGCTAGTTCCTTAGTGGTTATTCTTATATTCTCTTTTATGAATTTATCATCTATAATACTACCCCATCACACATTCACTCATTCATCAAGGTAGACATTCATGATCAATGTTTCCAAAAAACAGATAATAAAAGTTTCACATTACCCAAGATGGTATTTTAATGTTATGAAGCTACTACTAAGAAGAGAATATGGATTACTATGAACATTATTGTGAGAGGGAGAATAATAACCACATCAGAACACCAAACCCTTACCAAATTTATTAGTGAGTAACAACAAGGGTATCAGCTATGAAAGAGGATTCTATTATAAGTATATGAACATAGAGATAATGTTTCTATAACCAATGATAACTATGGAATGCTTACGTACTAGTTAAGAATATCCTTGGGGATGAAAAAGTGGAAAACTGCTCTTACTGGACATTGTGTGAATGGTCACACCTCTATCAGAGTTCATTATATGTTGAACCATGTGAGTAAAATCAATGAGGAAAAGATAAAATCAATGATTTACCCTATCAAATATGATATTATCATCATATTATTCATTATAGGACATATCCAAGACTTCATAAAATAGTGGATCAATGATAGGTAATTAATTTCATTGATGGATGAACCACTTATTTATGGTTATATCAGCCCTAGGCTGATTTTTTGGGGGGAACTGAATATGGTATCCTTTTGGTTTTATTTTGGTATTCATATTTACAATTAAATTGAAAACCGAATATTATTCATAAATTTTTGTGAATGTTTCTATCATGGACCAATATATTTCACATGTATCATGTGGAGGTCTATATCATCCTCTCATATCTTCATCAGATGAATTCAATCTCTACACAATGGTAAAATTTAATGAGTTCCTAATTGTATGATAAGAATTGTTGGGTTATGAATATATATCAATGATAGTGAGGAATGTGATTTGTATTGTGGAAGGGGACAAATAGTGTAATCTGGTAACGAACATACTCTTTTTTAGAAAGTAGTTTAACTTTTTTTAAGGGAACAATTTATACATAATTGGGATACCCTGATAATGTGTAAATAAATCACAATGAGTCCATGTGCACTCATAATAGAGAATGAGATGAGATATCCAATAGATTTTTTTTGTATACACTTTGAATCCCACTAATCTTGGGGTCAGATATTTTTGGTACATTGTAGTTATTATTTTCTGGTGTATACTCCTTATTGGTAACAAGTATATGTGGTTGACTCTGAGACAATATTCAGGAAAGTAATGATATCAATATAACAATACAGAAACTTGTAGATGTGAGTTATAGGAACATTATGTATTGTTTAATAGTGAATCAACCATTAGCAGGCCAATATTTTTGTTTCTAATCCATTAAATTAAATGTATGGATTAGTTTCCAAATAAAATGGTGGGTATTATTAAAGGAATTAGATCTACAGTCATGAAAAAAGATTCGTCTATCGTTGCAAATAACAGAATGAGTAGTCTTCTGTAGTTGGGGAAGGTTGGTGTGGTCACAAGAGTTTGTCTATCCAATAACATCATATTTCAGACACCTCATCTCATCAAGGAATATTATAGATGACTTTATATGGTCAAAAGAAAAATTATTATTCCACCTAGAATTTCAAGGTGTATTACTAGAAACAATGATATAATGTAAGTCCATTTGAAAAACATATAACCAGTATTAGGCTGTCCTCCAATTTCTCTACTACTAGAGTCTACACACAATGTTCTATATTAGTGTATAGTAAAAACTCTATCTTTTATTCCTCCATATAATATAACACAGACACAAAGACATATATATATATATATGAGATGAAGGAAGGTGGAGGAATGAGAAACCACCATCTAACACCCTCTATGGGATCATCCGTTAATAGATGAAAAGAAGGGAGTTCACATACACTACAAATTTATTAAAGATCATAGTTGTTTTTTATAAAAATTAACGAGGGAGTCTGGAAGCCATACGATTCATTGGATTTTGAGACATGTGGATTATGATGAAGACTCATATTGGTCTTGATTAGAAGAATGTAGTTTTTTACTTAAGATGGGGAAATAATTTAATGCCTAACGATATAGAAAATAATGCTTCAATAGGAATCTAAAATCTATGGGGTGGTTCTATGACAACATTATATGGCCTGGACTAATTTCTTATTCCACACCAATATTCATGATTATGTAATTTTGAAAAATTCCTAGCAGATATATGATATAATTATCCCATTAAAACTTCATCTGTGAAATGTGGTTGTATAATTCTGATGATGAGACTCAACATCCAGGACTATCCCTTATTATGGAACTCTCACATGATCCTTAGTCCATGGTGGTGTAATACGTCGAGGATAAAAAATATGGTCAACTCACATTTCCATGAATTCCCCCTTACAAACCATATTAAAGTAATTCCAAATATTCCATACCCTCTATACCTCCTAGAGGTCAATAATAATCAAGCACTATAGGTTAGGTGTGGACATCTTGGGGGACTATTGTGGGATTTATGGATTCATACTCTCAATGGAAAGAATAACCCACTAATGATTTGGAATATTTAGTTATGTTTTGGTGATTTACATGTATTTTCCATTCATTGTGATTTGTAACATGTTTTTATTATCCTCTATAGTTAGTAAATGACAGTATGTGTGGAGAGAACATATTTAGTATTATAAGGATGAAAAGTATGATCATATAATTGGAGGATTTGGTTTGTCACGTCCCCAGATATTTTGGTCATAGAAACAAATCTATATATTCTCAATGCACTGCCCTTTTTTGGGACATTGTTTCTAGTTCATCCAGTGTCTCTTAGTAAAATATAATCCACTATTTTCTCAAAATGGAATGGAAATTTGAAATATAACTCTTTGTTATGAATTTTTGTTTCGTTAAAATAGTCCCAATCCATGTAACATTATGGAAACTTCTATTTGGAGAAATATTGTCCCCCATGGACCTTCCCTTTATTTTATACATTCATGTGAACATGACGAAACCATTTTATAGTAATTATAATTCCTATAAGGCATATTTTTAGCACCATTAAATTATGTTTTCACTACTCATGAAATGTTTCGACTAATCCAGTGTCAGAATATATGAGAGAAATGTGTTAGGATCCCAACAACTAGTTAAAATGAATAAATTATGAAGTCTCGAAACTAAGGCATATATGGTTGTAGATGGGTTCTCAAAAGTAGTAGACAAGTTTTTTCTATTACAGATATGGTGGAGGATGTTCTAATTCTCTCTCTTATTCCAGTGGTACATGAGCATGTGGAAGAATAATTTGTGGGTTCAATGGCAGTGATCATTGAGGTTTTGATGGTTGGGCTTGATCAATAGGATCTTGAGGAGCTTGAAAATCATATAATGTTTTCGAACTGTTAGACATGTGAAATATTCATTTTGATGTGGAATATACATGTCTAATAATATGAATATTGATGATAATGTTTCTTAGGTTAAACAATATTTCATAGAGTAAGATCCCACTCCACATTAGAACATCATGGTTTGTAGTTACAACAATAATGGGGGTAACTTGTTATTAATTTGAAAGTCATTAAGCAGAGTTTATTTTTATCACCCAAGAATCATACACCAATTTGAAATTATGAATAAGGTATCGTTATCAATAGAATGTGAGACTCAAAACATTCGGTATGGACTCTCAATGCTTTCATAAAATGGTTCGGGACCTTCATGTCAAACGAGCATGGGAGGAGTTGAATGATTATGTGTCACGAACCATCCCAGGTACCCTTGTAACTAGATAACTGAGCCAGTGATGACATAGCCCGAAGGGCGTTCCCAATTCCCATGGGTCGACAACAAGCACCTATCATCACACAAAATGAAAGTGGGAAGGATTTTGCCACCAACAATGTGGAAGAAAAGAAACAAGACAGTATGCATAACAAAAGGAAACTCCACTGGGTGTAATGAACTAGAATACAAAGTGGCATAAAAACACCAATGTACTATCACCCAAGTACTAAAAAATTGGAAAAATATCTCCACGGTCTCTAAGGACACAACTCACCAAGACCAAAAATATAAAGCTGGATCCACCTCTAAGAGATTCCTTCCCATTTCTCAAACATGGAAGAAGAATGTCTACAAACACCCAAAGGAAAAAGTAGGGGGTAAGCCTAAGCCCAGTAGGATACCACCAAAGACTCCATAACAGATTCCAAACATAGATTATTCAAATAAAAGCTTCCAATTTTTGAGTAAACAAGTTTGGAAATCCAAAATCATATTTAAAAAACATGATATACATTTTCATGTAATGGAAATATATATTTTTAAACAATGATTTTACAAATGATGGAATATTTCTAAAACAATAGATAAAGTAAAACATTTATATATAATAGTTTTTATAAATTCAACAGGCATGTAAAGTAGTTCAAAAGTATTGGCATACATTTATATCCCAAATATAAATAAACAAGCGAGAAACATGGTCATCTTCCAAAAAGTATGATAGTATTAACCAGCTATTGGATTCTACACCCTCTATGTGAACTCGGAAAAATGTATATACACACGTCCCTATGACACTGGCCAATGGAGAGATGTCACCAACCCATCGGGGATGTGACCCACTGCATGTATTTTTTAGAACATTGTTAAAGTGTAGAGTGTATCTAAATAACTCACTAACTACCTAAGGCATGCATGTGATCTTACATTATGGATAAACTATTGTAACACTACTTAAAATTTGATCAATCCAATTATTCCATTTCAAAAGACCTATTTCATCCCATTTAAAACCAAACAGGTTTTATTCAAAAAAAAATACATGCCTTTTTCACACAAAAAAACGACTAGGTTTCTATCAAATAATTTTAAGTCATTTTCTCCAGTTTGATGTCCATTCAAAACCAATTACATCATTACACACTTTATTTCCACAATTAAATTAAACAATTTAATTGAAAACATTTCCATCAAATCCACATTTTAAATTAAAAAATTTAAATCAAAAAATTTCCATAAACACACCCAATCTAATATAATTTGGGGTTTTCCAAATTTTCACGCCAAAACCATTTCAAATACCTCGATTAATTGAAATCAAATTATTATCAATTTAATTGAAATCAAATTTGAGCAATTGAATTTAAATCAACAAATGAAATAAATCAAGATATACAGGGATGATCAATTTGGAATGTCGGGATGGAACCACCTACCTCAATCTATTGACGGGAGTTAGCCAAACGAGAAACCCCAGTAACAGAGCGACACAACGTCTTCAATCATGTTTTGGATCTAAATCCTTAAAACCAAAAAAGATCAATGGCATCAAGAACATGTAAAACTAGAACTAGATACAAAATCCTAGATCTATATCTCAAATCATAGGTTTAAATACATGGAATACGGTAGAAATATCTCATGTAAAGATCAAGGAAAGATATAGGAAAGAACGGGAGAAGTAACCAGTTGAAAACCACTTACTAGGAGGAGATAAGATCCTTAATCCGATCCTTCAATATTGAAGGATGAAGTTCGGATCACCATGGAATATCTCGAGGAGGATTTTGAAACACCTAGAATGTTTCATGCCCAAGAAAAGGTCGGAAATATGGGAGTCCTAGGGGATCAGGTTGTCTTAAGAAGGATTTTCAGAATTAAAAAAAACACTTGCACAGTTTCTTGGATAGGGTGCATGGTCAAGCAAACCATGCGCCAACCGTATGGAACCCACTATCCATGTTTGCAAGGTTGGCATGGTTTGTTCACATGTTCTGTCAAACTGTGCATAAACTATGCATACCTCTCTGTCTAGTTCTGCATGGTTGACACGGTTTGGTCGCACGGTTTGTCAAACCGTGCACAACTCATTGCCCTTTAGTTTTCCTTAAAGGTTCAACCAAAATCACCCCAAGTCAATACTCCAAAACATAGGAACTTAGAAACATCACAATTACCTAAAAACATAACGTGATGTTACAACCTCCCCACCATAAGATCATTCTATCAACAGAATGCCTATGATGAAACCTCCACCTCAAAAAGATGAAGCCACTACTCTCTCATTAGTTCCTCCCTTTCCCACGTCTTAAGAGAATTAGATCCATGCTACCATAGAACACATACCATAGGTACAGTTCTCCCATGAAGTACCTTGGTCTAAGAATCAACAACCCTCACTGGATGTTCACTCACAGATAAATCTGGATCAATCTTAAGATCACCCCAGCTCAAAAATGAGATGAATCAGAGAGATACTATCGCAGCAGTGATACATGGAACACATTATGTATCGACTTCATCTGTGGTGGTAGAGCTAGACGGTAAGCAACTTTTCTTACATGAAAAACAACCTCTAAAGGTCCCACAAAACTAGGAGCAAGATTCCCTTTCCTCCCAAGCCATCGATGACCTAATCAGGGTGAAGCATTCATGAACACCTGTTCACCAACTAATAACTCTAAAGGTCTATGGTGATGTTCAGTATAAGACTGTAACGACTCTGAGCTGTCAACATTCTCTGACGAATCAACAACATCTTTGTTGTCATATCTTGGACCAAACTCTGTCGTACCAATGAACATTCACCAATATCTGAACAACATAAAGGATATTTACAAGGATGGCCATACAATGCCTCAAAAGGATCCATTTTGATCGCATACTGATAAGTGTTGTTATAGGAAAACTCAACTATCCCCATATGATCATCCCAAAACCCACCAAAGTCGAGAATACATGCGCGGAGCATATCCTCAAGGATTTGAATAGATCTCTCTATCTGGACATCTGATTGGGGATGGTAGGTCGTGCTCATACGGACCTGAGATCCCAGTACCTCCCGAAGGCCTCTCCAAAATAGTTAAGTAAACCGAGGATCCCTATCAGAGACTATTTTAGACGGAACTCCGTGCAAATGAAAAATTTATTTCACATAGATATTTCCCAACTCCTCAACTTTGGTTGTATCTTGAATATGTATAATGTGAGACCACTTGGTCAGCCATTCTATCATAACCCATATCTCTTTCTTCTTCCTCTGGGTTTGAGGTAACCCAACCACAAATTCCATAGACATTTCATCCCACTTCCATGCAGGGAATAGAAGTGGTTGATGCATACCTGAAGGTTCTTGGTGCTCGGATTTCACCTTCTTGCATGTATATCAACAAGATACAAACTGAGTAATGTATAGTCTCACACCCGGCCATCAGAACTATCACCTCGTGTCAATTCACATCTTCATGGTTCCCAGGTGCACAACCCACTGAGAGTTATGGAAATCCCCCATCACATACTTCCTTGATGATAATAGCACAACATAATGGTTTCGATAATACAGAACATCCTCTTTGAAGAATGAACACAGTGTGTCAGTCTCCCCACCCTAAAGAGAGTACATAATTCTATGGGATTCATCATCCAATTTTAGTTCTTAAAGAATTAACTCGATAAGAGTAGATGTCAATTGGACACCGACTAAAGAAACATCATTCACCTTCCACTGAACTCTAATATGAAAATGATAAAAAATATCCATCATACTCCACTCTTCCGAAAATTCATTCACAACATGTGATGGAAGTTTCCTGCTTAACGCATCTTCAACTACATTCCCTTTACCTAGGGTATAGGAAATATCATATTTAAAAGATTTAAGGTACTCCACCCACCGTGTTTGGCAGAGAGTAAAATATTATTGAGAGAAGATATAACTCAAGCTGTTGTGGTCTGAATAAACAATAAACCTTTCTCCTTAATGGTAATGTCTCCAACACATATGTGTGTTCATTACAGTTTCATTTTCAAGGTCATGGGTAGGATAGTTTTTTTCCTGAGGCTTAAGATGATGAGATCCATATGCAATAACCATATTTCCTTGCATAAGGACACATCCCAAACCTGAACCCAATGCATCATAGAAAACCATGTATCCTATCCCAGCCTCAGGAAGAGTTAACACTGGTGTAGTAGTCAAAAGAAGATTTTTCTCAACAAAAGAACTCAGACATTTATCATTCTAGGAAAAAATTACTCCCTTTCGAGTCAGGGAACTCATTAGAAAAATAACATTGAGAAGTCTTTAACAAATCAGTGATAATATCCCGTTAAGCCCATGAAGCTTTGAATCTCGAAAACATTTCATTGTTATTCCCAAGTCATAAAAGCCTTCACCTTCTCAGGATCAACTGATATTCCTTATTTTAACTCGACATGTTCCAAGAATTTCACTTCTCGAATATATAAATCTCACTTTCAAAACATGGCATAAAGTCGGTGATTCCTTAGAAGACTCAAAACTATTATCATATGATGCACATGATCCTCCTGAGGCATGGAGTATACAAGAATTTCATCCACAAAGACTACCACAAAATTATTTAGATACTCGGAATACCCTATTAATCAAAGCCATGAAAACTACAAGAGCATTTTTTAGGCCGATGGGCATAACAAGGTACTCATAATGGCCATACCTACTCTGAAAAGAGGTCTTATGAATGTCTGATTATTTTATCTGAAACTGATGGTAACCATATCGAAGATCAATTTTTGAAAACCACTTCACCCCTTTCAATTGATCAAAAAAATAATCAATTCATTGTAATAGATATTTATTCTTTATCGTAACTCTATTGAGCTTTCAATAATAAACACATAAGTGAAGAGAACCATCAGCCTTATTGGCAAAGAGAATTGGTGCTGCCCAAGGTGACACACCCGGGCGTATAAAACATTTCTAGAGAAGATTGTCAAAATGAGACTTATGTTATTTTTGTTCTACTGGAGCAATTGGGTAAGAGGGAATAGAAACCGGTTGTGTACCAGGCCTTACGTCAATATAAAATTCATCTTCCCTTACTGGTGGAAAACTAGAGAAGTTCGAAGGAAACACGTCAGTAAACTCAGCGATGAATGAAGGAAGATAACCAAACATTTAATCTATATCTAGATCAAAAGAAAACAATGATATAACTTTCCCTATCTCTGGATAAGAGGGTATGGCTCTGCTTGACCTTGGGACCCATTCTCATTGAAAAACAAGAGGCACACCACTGGGTGTAGTAAGGTAGACCCACTGAAGATAACAATCGATCCGGGATTTATTGGCAATGAGCCAATCCATCCCAAATATGACATCAAAATATTTCATTTCAAGAACAAAAAAACTCCAAGAAAGATAAACATCTGATAGAGAGAAGACACAAGCAGGACTATGAAGACCCTTCTCTCTCATTGTACAAGGGGTGTAGTAATATCCATCGCAGAAGATAAAATCTCCATAGGTAGATTAATCTGATTAACAATATGGGTTGAAATAAATGAGTGAGATGCACCAGTATAAAAAAATCAGCCACTATAGATGAGTCTATAGTAATTGTACCTCTCACAGTTGTAGGACATGTATCAGCTACCACTGGCGACACTTTCACTGCAAGAAGAAGCATCATTCCGGATGCCTGTGGCTGGAACACTTATGAACGTAAAGAATTTTATTACCACACAGTTTTTGAAGGTGATGATGATCATGTTTCACTAACTGGAGTAGAGAAGTGTTGGCAGAATCTCAATAAGTTCCCTAAACGTCTATAGGATCTACCGTTCAAGGGTGCCTCAGTGAAAACCCTCTTAGAATGTCCTAGCTTTCCACATTGATATCAAGTCAATGAAGCCCCTCATGGTGCTACTGGAGGTATGGAATGACTCTGTTGCGAGGAACTACCTTGAAAAAAAATCACACATTTGTTTTCCTTTAAAGGATCCAACGCTCCCACTAGGAGGAAAAGGATCTCCCTTAAACCCTGACTTTCCTGCCAGTTTCATCTCAACCATCATCACCCTATCCAGCACATCATCATAAGTTGGTAGCATGAGTAATAAAACCTAAAAAAGGATATCTGATTGAAGTCACAGCTCGAATCATCGAGCCTTCATCTTCTCATTAAATACAATCTCTGGAGAAAACTGTACCAACTCAGATATGTGATTTGAGTACTCAGTCACAGTTTTGTTGGCCAGCTCAAGATTGAAAAACTCCACATCCTTGTCCAACACCATTGATTCTAGATAGAACTAGTTAGTGAATAGAACCATAATGTCTTTTCAATCCAAACCCTCTTGTTTCCCAGCCATCACCATTGAGTCCCACCATCTCTTGCTTGGTCCCTCCAGCACAAATGTGGCACACTTCACCTTTATCAAATCAGGTCTCTCCAAGAACCCAAAAAGACATTCAATCTTTCTCAACCATTCCTCAGCATGTTGAGCTACATTGGAGACTTTGAAAACTGGTGGCTTCTGGTGTAGGATCTCTGGAGAATTATTTCGGAGAATACCACTATGAGGATCTATAGCTGGAGCCTCAACAGGAACTGGACGTGGTCCCTGTCCTAGAGCATGGACAGTGTGAATAGTCACCTCAACTCGACTTGGATCCACAATAGGACATTCTTGGTGAGATTCAGCAGTAGCCCCTTTTTTATCTAATTCCCACGTTTTATCATAGGCATGATGCTAAAAAACATAAAAAGACATTAGATTAACACTCATGCAGAGTAACAAGGAAAACTATTCAAAATTAAATGGATAACAAGATTTGGATTCCACTCTATCCAAATAAAAATATGTAAAATACTAGAACTAATCCACAAGTCGTATTTCCCTAACAAAACCTAGTGAATTAAGGTCCATTGTGGTGAGATCTGGCCATGCACTCAATCACAACTACATCCAAAGTCCCGACAAGAATACTCAAATGCATATTATCATCAAGGAAAGATGCTTAACATTGCTCTAATACCATTTTGTCATGAACCAGCCCAGGTACCCTGGTAACCTGATAACCGAGCCAGCCATGACATAGCCCGAAAGGCATTCCCTATCCCCACAGGTCTGTGACTAGCCCATGACATCACACAACATGCAAGTGATAATGAATTTCCCACCAACAATGCAGAATAAAAAAACAAGATTGTATTCATAACAAAAAGAAACTCCACTGGGAGTAATGTACCAGAATACAAAGAGGCATAAAAAGCCCAAATTACTACAACCCGAGTACTAAAAAATGGGAAAAACAGCCCCAAGGTCACTAAGGGAACAACTCACCATGACCAAAGATCAAAATCTGGATCCACCTCCGAGTGATTCCTTCCCTTTACTTGAACATGGAAGAAAAAAGTCTACAAACACCCAAAGGTCAAAGTAGGGTGTGAGCCTAATCCTAGTAGGATACCACCAAATATTCCCTAATAGATTCCAAACATAAATTATCCAAAAAAAATTACCATTTTAAAGTAAACTGTTATGGAAATACAAAACCATATTTAAACAAAACTTGATATACATTTCCATGTGATGGAAATAAATATATTTAAACAATGATTTTATAAATGATGGAATATTTATAAAACAATGGATTAAGTAAAACACTTGTATAAAATAGTTTATATAAATTCAGCGGGCATGTAGAGTAGTTAAAAATTACGGACATACATTTATATCTATAATATAAATAAACTGGTGAGCAACATGGTCATCTGCCAAAAGGTACGATTGTATTAACCCGCTATAGGATTTTGCACTCTCTATGTGAACTCATAAATATGTGTATACACACGTCCCTATGACACTGTCCAAAGGAGACTCATCACCAACCCTTCGGGGATGTGACCCGCCACAAGTATGTTTTAGAATGTTTTTGTACTGTAGAGTGCATCCAAATAACTCACTTACTACCTAAGGCATGCATGTGCTATTACATTACGGGTGAACTATTTTATGACTGATTAAAATTTGATCAATCCAATTCTTTCATTTCAAAATTCCCAATTTCATTCCACTTAAAACCAAATTGGTTTTATTCAGAAATACATTCATTTTTCAAAAGATAAAATCATTGGGTTTCAATAAAATAATTATAAGTGATTTTCAACAGTTTGAAATCCACTCAAATCCTATTCCATCATTACACAATTTATTTGCACAATTAAATTCAACATTTTAATTAAAGTCATTTCCATCAAATCCACAAATTAAATTAAACAATTTAAATCAGAAAATTTCCATAATCACACCCAATTCAATGGAATTGGCGGTTTTCCAAATTTTCATGCCAAAACAATTTCAAATACCTTGATTCAATGGAATCGAATTTTTATCGATTTAATTGAAAGAAAATTTGATAAATTGAATTTAAATCAAATATTGAAATAAATCAAAAAATACAAGGATGCTCAACTTGGAATGTCGTGATGGAACCACCTACCTCAATTTATTGACGGGAGTAATCCAAAATAGAAACCCCAAAAACCGAGGGGCACAACGTTGTTGATAATGTTTTGGATCTAAATCCTTAAAACCAAAATGAAAAGATCAATGGATTTATGATCTTGTAAAACTAGATATAGATCCAAAATCATAGATCTAGATATCAACTCATAGATTTAAATCCACATAAAACGGTGGAAATATCCTTAGAAAAGATCAAGGAAAGATAAAGGAATGAACGGGAGAAGTAACAGGTTGAAAACCACATACTAGGAGGAGAGTGGATCCTCAATCCGAGCATTCAGTATCTAAGGAAGAAGTTAAGATCACCATGGAATCGCTCTGGGAGGCTTTGGAAATAGTTAGAATGTTTCAAGCCCAAGACAAGGTCAGAAATATGGATGTCCTAGGGGTTCAGGTGGTCTTAATAAGGATTATCAGAATTAAAAAAAACACATGCACAGTTACTGGTCAGAGGTGGATGGTTAGGCCAACTGTGCGCCAATAGTGCGGAACCCACTATCCAGGTTTTCACGGTTGGAACGGTTTGGTCACACGGTCTGTCAAACCGTGTGCAAACCGTGCGGACCTCTCTATCCAATTCTATATGGTTGGTACGGTTTTGTCGCATGGTTTGTCAAACCATGCGCAAACCGTGCACAACTCATTGTCCTTTAGTTTTCCTTAAAAGTTCTGCCAAATGCACCCCAAGTCACTACTCCAAAACAGAGGTACTTATAAAAATAAAAAGTACCTTAAAATGTAACATGATGTTACCTGATGGATCCCCATAATAAAAATTGAAATTCGATGGCACCATGGTTATCCATAGGGAAAAACATGATCTTCAACGGTTTGAGTGGTGGTATAAAAAATATTAGATTGTTGTCACATTCTAGGGAGAAGTGATCAATCAACTGATGGTGTATCTGGTAGAAAAAAATTCCAATGTAGCAGAGGTAGGTTCATTATAGTTGTATTCGAGGGATGAATATGGTATTGTATATAATTATTCCTCTGAGATTTATTTTATTAGTAAAGATAAATCTAATGAGTTGTATAAATAGTGTTAGTTATTTGACACCACCTAGTACTGGGTGGTTATACATGACTAGTTCTTAATAAAGGATGATCCATAGGTCCCCCCATATATTAAAAATGGAGGATCATAAATCTTTTGATGACCATCCTTGTAACGACCAAAACCTTCATTAATGGAAATTCCTCTTGATCAAATTAAATTCCTTATTATGGTTATATAAAAGGAGAACATCATTGGTTTTATGTTTTTGAATTTTAAAACATTATTCTGAGTTTTTAACGTTGCTAATATTGTCATTTAATAGTGATCACATGATTAGTATAAATATAGCGCTTTAACATATCCAATTTACTCTGAAAATGGAAGTGATGGTCTCAACAAGTAGACTTGCCCCATATGAATCCCATTTGACGGAGCTCAAAAAAGATGTGGCATCATTAGGCTTCACTCTGGACCAATCCCAACCCGAGCATGAACACATTATGCCTAAGTGGAACCAACTACCAGAGATGTGGATGTTAATATAGATTATCACACGACCGGTGTTATTTGAGCCACCCCAAGAGTCTGTCAACATCACACACCATACTCTTCATTTTAATGTTGGTGTTGAAAAGGGTTATGTAAAAAGAGCCTAGTACGATGACTATGTAAATTATTTTTCTATAAAGAATGTGCATTCATTTTATTATTTTTATTTTGAAAATAGTTTTTAAAGAACATATAGTATTTTATTTTCATCTGGCCCTCGCCGGCCTCTTGGCTCGAGGGTCTTTTACCATAGGTGTGTGCGGTGATGATCTATATCTCATCCACATTTATTTCAGGTATGTTTTATCACGTCCAGTGCATTCCCCATGGTATAAGCCATATGACTCTAAACTATTCTTTTTGGTACTACCACATGACCATAAACTATGATGATATCATCTCGGCCACATGAAGAAAAATGGAACTGCATTTTGATGACCTCATGATAGAGGAAATCACGTTGGATATAAGCCATTTACCATACCATTTTTCAATGCCTATATATGGCTTTATCATTGTTGTGATACCTGAAATTTCTACCCTAGGTTGGTCACTCCACAAAAGAAAAAACATTCGCCATAAAGGAAAAACAAGATAAATCAAATTTCTCTTATTTTGGTGTGAGGGATAGACCCACGTGCCCCTTCCATCCTTTTTGTAGGTACATTACCGTGCCCTACCAGCCTCCAAGAACTACATATGGCTTGATTCTCATCCTCATGAGATTTGTATGAGCACCAGGCACTTCCCAACGGGCCCAGCCTAACTTTCGGGATCAGTCCCTTGACAGGGACACTTCCCCAGGGACCACATGGTATGTAGAGATTATTTCCTCATTCATGTCTAGTTTCGTAACAACCATACCATTTGTCTCATGCTCTCCTTAACAATCCTTGGTGCAAGTTCTAAGAACTCAAAATAATACCCTTTCCAGAACTATGTGCGGCTTGATTCCCATCCTTATGGGATATGTAGGAATGCCCGGAAATTTCGTCTCGGGGCTAGCCCCTAGAATCGCAAGTCTATCCCCCCTCACTGTCGGCCCCTTGGCCTGACTTCTTGGGGAATTGTGTAACTATAGAATTTTCCCTGAACAAACTTAGGATGCCCCATAATGACTTTGGGAAGCAACAGTTCCCTCACCAGAGAGGTCCTGTATAAAAGTAGGGATTATCCATGATCAGATTGATGTGTCTGCCTAATGTGCTTCCACCATAGTGGAATAATCTTGGTAGTGTTGGATTCCATGCGAACAAACCACGACTTCTCATTCCACGCTTCGTGTGACCCTTTATTTGGATCTTCATCCTCTTTCATGTATGAAGGGACCCCCTAACAGTATGGATTCCTGACCTATGGTCTTCCTTCTGTCCTGGGCCAACGTTCTGGTAGACTGATCTTGTCTAGAGGGACCCCTTAATAGTATAGATGCTCAAACTATGGTCCTCCTGCTATCCTAGGCCAACATTCCGGAAGACTGATTGATGATAATTGAGTTAGGTCTCAAGTTGCGAACATGATCAGTGGTTGGCCCTCATTTCTTGTCCCCTTTACAGGCTAGTTCAAGGGGGATGCTTTATTTTGAACATGGTCAACAGTCATCCTTTATTTCTATTCCCATTCCATAGTGTTCCTAATTTGGGTAACATGATTCATGTTTCTCATTCCCATATGTTTGGACTAATTCCAATTCCCCTGGAATTTCCCTGCTTGTGTGCTAGAGCACATTGAGAAGACGATACATTGATTGGTTTGAGGTCCTCTTCCTTTGGATGGTCCTCCCTCTTCTCCTCATAAATACCGGTTCTAATTTCGAATTTTCGAAGCTTGGTTGATGCTCCCATGATCAAATGAAGTGATAGTACGAGCCTCCTTTGTTTCTCACGGCCCATGTGATCTTAGGGATGGATTGCTTTTTATTTCAGTATTATGGTTGAGCATTATAAACCAAAGGGACAAGTATGTTAAGAAAAGGTGAATGTAAATTTGCCTATACATACAGTTCAAAAGAATAGAAAGTAGTAAGGCGGGATAACTTTATGGGATTGGCCAAAACAGGTCCCCTAAGGGATGGCTTCTAGGATAGATCTCTCCAACGCCTCCACCTTTTGGCTGGTGGCCTTCAGAACTGCCTCCCTTTCTCTAAGAACTCTTTCTTCTTCAGAATATGCAAAGCACAGTTCGTTGGCCCTAGCCTGTGCCCGCGCCTATTCATCTTGGAGCTCATTTATCTAACGACTCGCTTCTATGAGTTGATCTTGAGCATCTGACAGCTAGGCCCTCAACTACTCCACAAGATCATAGCAGGTTGCAATGAACACCTCCTGCTCCTTTTCCTATTCCTTGAGTCATCAGACCTCCTTCTCCGCACTAAAAAATGCCCAGGTACTCCTGGAATCATCCTGGCACCAGATGACGTTGGTGTGCCAGCTATTCTCACGCATCTTCTCGGCCATTTACTCATGGACCGTCAAATGAAGGCATTGATAATCCACCCCTCCAGAACATAGGAAGCGCAGCCAGGTGTTGAGGGACCCCATCTACTTCATCCATTCCCCCAGGGGCTGATTGTGAAAATGTCGGATGAACTTCCATCCATTGAATCATGTCATCCTACTCTCCTCGGCTGCATCCGAATCTGAATCGTCAATTTTTTCGGGATCATAGAGCCAATAGAAATGGAAGATAGACAAAATGGTAGCCACAAGGTCTTCCTCAGAGATTCCTCCTAGGGGAATAGGTTCCTCAGCATCTAGGTGACATTCCTCTCACCCCTCTGTCCTGGTGGTGCCCATGTCGATTTCTGACCCTGCCCCAATGGAAGCACAACTGATGTCTACCGCTCCCTGTTCACCAATTTCCGAAGCCAACTTAGTTTGGGAGGAATGTTCTGGATGGGGTGGAACATTCACCATCGGCATGATAACATTTGTTCCGGGCTCAGCAGCCCGATGAGCCTCTAGTGCCATGATCAATGTACAGACAAGGATCACACTGATCAGTTGAGTCCTCTAACAGTGAGTACTGGTATCAAATTAAGGAACTAATAGAAACCCAAGGAATTAGCCTCTAGTGCTCTGGCCACTACAGGAGCTGTCATGGTGGGGGATCCCTCAGTACTTGTTAGCTCGATTACGAGCATTGGTGCCCCACCTTTCCATATTGATGCTTCCTCCCCTCCTTTGGCCGGAGAATCTTGGTATGCAACGATGTGCTCTTGAGTAAGTTGAGAAGGTGGGTTAAGGGTTGAAAAAGAAAGAGAATACAAGAGAATAAGGATTAGGGACGGAGCCTACCTCAAACAGCTCTGTTATATCCATATTGATGTCAACGATCTCGCTGCTCTCCTGGAGACTCCCTTGGTGGGATGCCCCTTGCGACCCTTCACCTTCGGGTTCCCCTTCTACCCCTCCTTCACCTTCTGCTTCTCCTTCAGACCACTCTCATGTTTTTTCGCCCTTTGATTCATCACTTTCATGTTCCCCTATAGGAATCCTTTATGGATCATGCTCCTGGTCGAGAAACACCTTCACCTGGAGAGGCGGCTCCACACGCTGACCCCGTTGACGTGCATATGTGTCCATGACCATCAGGTATGAATGTTGTCGGTGGAAGTCCACTCTATCAGCGACCCGGACAATCCCTACTTCTGGCATATGGATCTCGTCTTGCACTATCTTCTGCCAGAGGGATTAAGTACTCATTGACTGCCCTAAGGATATCCACACTGACTACAGTGCAGGAAAGACAACATCTTGGGAAGGTTGAAGCAAATATCTTATTTTCTATCGAAGAAGTTCACTGGCCACCCCGTGGGTCCCTCCTCCACCAGGAAATGAGGGTGAGGCCGCGCCACATGATGCCCCCACTGCCGAGGTCCCGTCCTGTGCAGGTCCCGTTTCCTGAGGCGCTTCTGGTGCTCCTCCTCTGGAGGCACCCCACATGCTCTCTCGCCGTCGAGGTTTCGCACTGACAACATTGAGCTATCGGACTCGCTTCTGCAGATTCCCCTTATGGTATGATATAGTCCAATGTTCTTTATACTCAGTTGAGAGGCTCGCGTCAACTCCGGTGGGAGGAAAAGTGATGATTTCACCAGAGCCATAGGTTGTGTACATCATCCATAGCTGACGAAGAAAAAAGGGATGCCTCTCCTCTAGGGCTTCTGTGTATACTATATTTGTCATTACCTGGAGGCATCCAAACTTCCTAGTGAACTTGGATGACTTTTAAGGCTCTTAGAAAATCTTCCCATCAATCCAGGCCATGAGCACCCCACCTCTGATGCTTTGGAAGTACCTCTTCTACTCCAGCGAGCCTTGAACATCGTCTACTAGATGACCAGTTGAGGTGGGGAATGGGATGAAGTCAAAGTTTTCCTGATTACCAATCTTGATTCGTACTCCCTCCTCATTGAGCATCATTGGCATGACCCCGTCAATATTCAGCAGAGAGGGTCGCGGGCCGTTTCTCGGGGGAAGAATGCAATTTTGGAAGGTGTAGCCGCCACAGTGAGCCGCAACCTAGCCATGAAAGATCTGGAAGGGGCCATATACTCTCCTAGGAGATACCCCTCCCAAAATTCGTCCTAGTATAGAGTACTACCGAGCTAGCATGGGGACCCCTAGCTTGATACTCTTGTTGGCATCCATGATGCCTGCCATCACCAGAGTCATTGGAGGGACGCCCATCCTTGCGTCCCGTACCAGCAAGAGCCACCCGCTCAGGAACATGGGGAGGAATCAGACATACTAGAAAATCGGGTCTCAGGCCTCATTAATGTTGTATCCCCATGATTGGTATTTCCCCACCTCGAGGATATTCTAGTAGGATCTGCTCCAGCTCCTCTTAACCACGGTTGGACACTGTTTTCTCCGCCCTGATATCTTGACCTTCGGGTCCTTCTCTAAGAACAGGCTGAAACAGTCATTGTAGGCAATGTCCTTCAAGAATTCTTTGACTTTCAGCCTCTCATTAGCCGACTCCAGCAATTTCCACGTCAGTATGGGGGATCGAGACCTGTCACCCCAGATATGAATCGGTGGGAGGAACTCGTCGTATTGATGGACCTCCAAAGGCATGCCTCCGATGCAGTGGATGTCCCAGAGACTAATGCCGACATCCCCATGGTGAATATCGAATGTGTTGGTATCAGGAGTCCAACGTGTGAACAGGTCCGGTCTAGGCTCAGGATGCTGGTGGAAGTGGAACTGCGATGTCTACACCGCCTCAAACAGACCAATGTGTCGCAGCTTGTCCCCAAAATGGGCGCATGTGTAGTGAACCCAGTACGGCCAGGCCCACTCACTGGTAAAGTTGCCTCCGGACCACAGATCTCAGTCATGTAGTCAGCCTTTGGTCTCGTCAGTGATGCTTTGATAGAAAGTGCTCGAGTAGAGGGCCGGTGAGCTCTGTGCAATGGGATCACACCCAGAAATGGTCCTGGTCCTGGGATTTAAGAAATATACATCCATGTGCATGGTTTCTCTAGAAGGAAAAACATTTTTGGTGATTTTTTATCAAGGAAGGTCATCCTCGCAGGTCACCCATGACCACGGTGTATCAACCTCGAAGCCCGGTAGGGGAACCTCCTCCAGAATGCCAATGTCCTACAATGGTAGTTTATCAGACAAGTCGTACTCTTTCTGGGCTGGGGTTAGCATGTTGAAGAGGGTGTGTTTATTGGAGACAACCCTCTTTGCACCATAAACATCAGGATTTGCAGCCATCTCAGCCTTGCGAGTAGCGGCTCCCCCCTCATTAGCACAGTGTGAATCTATCTTCTTCCAACTAAGTGTTTCAGGGGTTGGTCATGAAATCCTGAAGGTTGGAATGTAATTTGGGAGCTTGGCGCATAAAATCAGCGGGATGCGTGAAATTTCAGAGCGTTGGGTGAAAAAATCCCGAGTTTTCACGATAAAATGCCGATTAATCTTGGAGGAATTATGCGTAGCCAAGCTGTTTTCGAGCAGGAGAAGAATAAATTTCTCGCACGAGAGATCAATGATTATAGTGAGAGAAACACCATATGGATCATGGGACCCGCGGCGGATTTTATAGTCTAAGTAGGGCATCCGCGCCAGCATGAAAAGAGGATTTCGGGCCTGATCGGGTTTTTTGCGTTGCTCAAGTTTTTGCGCACCAGCGGCCCATGAGGCCTTGCATTTCAGCATTTCCCTCAGAATCTGATAGTTTCAACCTCTCACTGATCCAATTCCGATGGGTGAGGGAATTTGTAGATGCCGAAAAGTGTGTAATCACATGAGAATGTTCTGAAACGAAAAATCAAAGTCATATTCGGACCCCAGAGGCCTGGTCCAGAGTGCCCGGAGTTGTTGCATAGAAAAAATGGTGAAGCACGTGAAAACATATGTCCCGCATGGAAGGTACTGGGATTCGAGAAATGTCTCTAGGAAAGCGCGAAATAATTTCGCGCCCGCACCCCACGTGCTTGATATTTCGCGCCGACACCTCAGTCGCGCTATTCTTTCAGGAAAAACTGTATTTCGCTCCCCATGATTCCTATAAATAGAAGGAAGCCCCCTTCCTTTTCAATGCTGACGAATTTGAACCATATCTCGTGGACGTAATTGGCTATCTGCGTATGAGCAATATGGCCTTCAGGTAATATTATTTTTTGCGCCAAGTCGCCTCGAGATCCACCTTCGCACGAGATCCCCTTGGCTTAGACTAAACCCCAACCCCTTCGGAGACGGCCCCTTGCACGCAATTCATTCCATTGAACGCAGGATGGCCAGTGGTACACAATCCCTGTATTTGTGCGCCCCATGTCCTTCTGCGCGGCCCTTTCCGCCTGCGCGTAATTATGCCCCTTGCACGCAATCCCTTCGGGTCGCGTGCAAAGGGTCAGCCTACTATTTCGCACATGAAACACTGATTTTGCACCAACTCGGGGCTTTCCAAACTTGGCTCCCTTGATTTTGCACATCCCCTAGGGCTGCACATAATCCCCCAGTGCCCTTCACCTCGGTGCTCCCCCGGCACGCCCCCCCCCCCTTTGCGCGAGCACCTGATTCCCTCCTTCCAGGTGCAATTCGCATGTGTCTTGTTCACCCTGGGAATTTGTATCATACACGGTTTCCCCGTACGTCCTTTTAGGCTCGTAAAAAGTAACTTCAAAGTCCCTTGGACAATTTTTCCTGTTGCGTTGCTCCGCCTCATGGTTCTTCACATAAGAATTCTAACGAATAGTTTATCTTCGCATTGCCACACTAACGTGGACCCCTCGATGGTTCACCCCGTGACACACCCTCAGTATGGCCTTGTCGATGCCTTCCCTTACACATGAGGAAAAGGGCACCGGTTATGTAAGTCCTAGGGGTGTAGAGCCAACCCACCTCGTCTGAGCTATAGGATGTTAAACTGCCAAGAACCTCGTCCTCAACACATGACGTTAAACTGTGACCCGGCCCTGTGCCTTGCACATAGGGTCCCCCCACCTCAGATATTCTCCACACCAACTCATCTCCATGGGGATGGGATCACCCCTCACAGGGGATGATGTCCTCCTTATCAGAGTGGCATTTGTCCGCGGGGAAGGGCAACCACCTTGGTGTACGGCCTTATCCTTCCATCTAGGAGTCAGCACCCTTGTTCTTCTCCACTCCCTCAGTGCCAAGTCCATCCAAGCTCGTGGTGGGGAATAGTGCCCCCTCATTTCATCTTTGGTCCCCAAGGCCAGCGCAGGACGTGATATGGAATGAGTCCCCTCCTCTATTCTTGGGTGACAAATCCCTCTCCCGCTGCACTTTGTCGCCCTGGGCCTCTATCTTGGAGTAAGTCATGGCACCATGGTCTGCTCAACGTGTAATCCCCTCTTTGCTTCCCACAGATGCACCTTTCACGACGTGATCGTCAGGTCACTGAAACCTCTTGTTTCTCACACTGAGCATAACTCCTGTGAGCTTAGAGTGAGCACCAGCAATGACACACCTTGGGCCGCCTCAGATTATAAGCCCCAAATGACCCCATCTCGCATGACGTTAAACTGAATACCTGAACTACGGGAACATTGATCCATGCTAAGGCATGGTATGTAAGAAGCCTCCACGAGGTTCAAGACCCACCACCTTGGTCCGCCTCAGTGCGTAAGCCCCAAAATTCCCCGTCCCGCATGATGTTAAACTGCATACCCAAACTATGGGGACTTTGATCCATCGTATGACATGGTATGTATGAAGCCTCCACGAGGTTAAAGCCCCACCACCTTGGGCCACTTCAGAGTATAAGCCCCAAATTCCCCCATCCCATATGACATTAAACTGTACACCTGAACTACGAGGACATTGATCTGTGCTAAGGCATGGTACATAGGAAGCCTCCACGAGGTTCAAGCCCCACCACATTGGGCCCTATAGGAGCATAAGCCCCATCCAACCCAAACTATGGGGACTTTGATCCCTGCTAAGACATGGTACGTAGGAAGCCTCCATGAGGTTCAAGCCCCACCACCTTGGGACGTTTCAGAGCATAAGCCCTATCCAACATGAACTATGGGGACTTTGATCCGTGATAAGGCATGGTACGTAGGAAGCCTCCATGATGATCAAGCCCCACCACCTTGGGTCATATCAGAGTGTAAGACCCATCTGATCCAATCTACAAGGACTTTGATCTGGGATAAGGCATGGTACATAGAAAGCCTAAACAAGGTTCAATCCCCACCATCTTTGGCCTCCTCAGAGAATAATCCCCAAATGCCCCCATCCCTCATGGCGTTAAACTGTATACCCAAACTATGAGGACTTTGATCCATACCAAGGCATGGTACATAAGAAGCCTTGACAAGGTTAAAGACCCACCACTTTGGGCCTTCTCAACGCGTAAGCCCCATCCAACATGAACTACGGGGACTCTGATCTATTCTAAGGCATGGTACGTAGGAAGCCTCCACGATGTTCAATCCCAACCACATTGGGCCATCTTAGACCATAATCCCTCTCAAACCTGAACTACGGGGACTTTGATCTATGCTAAGGCATGGTACGTAGGAAGCCTCGAAAAGGTTCAATCCCCAACACCTTGGGCCATCTCAGATTTTAATCCCCATCCAACACAAACTACGGGGACTTTGATCCGTTCTACGACAAGGTACGTAGGAAGCCTCCACGAGGTTCAAGCCCCACCACCTTGGGTCGTCTCAGAGCGTAAGCCCCATCCAACCTGAACTACGTGGACTTTGAACTGTGCTAAGGCATGGTACGTAGGAAACCTCCACAAGGTTCAAGCCCCACAAACATGGTTCGTCTCAGAGCGTAGGCCCCATCCAACCCAAACAACGAGGAATTTGATCTGTGCTAAGGCATGGTACATAGGAATCCTCTATGATGTTCAAGCACCACCACCTTGGGCTGTCTCAGAGCGTAAGCCCCATCCAAGCCGAACTACTTGGACTTTGATCCTTTCTAAGGAATGGAACGTAGGAAGACTCTATGAGGTTCAAGCCCCATCACCAGGGCCTCCAAGGGGTGTTAGCCCCATTCCATCTATACCGGAAGTCCCCATTCACGTCAGTTCAACAACACCATGGTCTGCCTCAAAGTGTAAGCCCCATTCTCATCCCGCATGATGTTAAACTATATCAGCCACCTAAACTATGAAGACATTGATTCCCTACCATGGGGATATATAGGAGGCCTCCATGAGGCTCATGCCCATCCCTTGTCCCGATCTCTCCCTAGAGCCCACGTGTCTCAGGAAGCTCATGCCCTAACCCTAAGTTTTTACTTCTTCTGGGTACCATTCAGGTGTTCATTCTCACGATTAGCCTCTTCAGGTGTCCCACCATATCATCGAACTCCGCAGACATTGTTTCCCTACCATAGGGATACGCAAGAAGTCCCGTCGATGCTCAAGCCCAAATCCTTCATTCATCCTAATTCTTACCCTGGTTGCCACAACCCGGTGGGATCATGCCACATCACTATTCATTACCCCCATAGCATTCGGGAAGCATCCCACGTGCTGGCCCTAACTTTGGTGTTCCCACTAGGTGGTTCATTAATCTGTTCTACTCTAGCTAGTTTTCAGATCAGTCTGATCTATCTCTGCTGGACATTAAACTTGTGGAATACCCTATGTTAAACATGGGAAGCTAAGGAAAACATCAGATACATGCCTATGTAAAACAATTCCCTGCATTAGATGTGGGATTCCTCGGGCATCCGCGCCCTCGAGAAGGCCTATGATAATGGACAGAAGACAGATGTGCCAATCCCCAGTGTTAAGACACTCTAGTGATGCCCCAACGTGACTACTCTCCTAACCGGAGGTTGCTTCCCTTATCGGTCCCCTTGGAAGGCCCTAACAGAAGTGGCGCAATTATCTGGTGTCCATAAAGATATGGCATGAGGAATAGATTCACAAATTACATTTTAAATATATGAGGGAGACTCGGACTAGGTGACGACCTCCGATGAGGAATCCACGGAAGGAAGAACCAACATCCCATCACCCTGTTTTGATCAAGGAGTAGACGTCCTTGAATAAGGAGCAGATTCCACCCCCCTTTTGAAAGTAAAAATGCGGGGTAATAGCAGTGCGTCATCTACGTGACAGATGTGTGCTCCCCGAGGAAAGAATTGGAAACAAATATCATATATTTAATCCAATGTATTCCTAAGATAAATAAATTAAGGTTATTTATAATTCATCACTTTTTTCCTTGGATTACCAATTATTTGTAAACCCAAACTTTCCTTTTTTCCAAACAATTTTCAGTAATAGGATGACTCGAGCTAAAAGTCAATCTGAAGATCAATGTGGTGAATGTGTTAATGAGATTTTCAATCCAATGGCAGTGGGAATCACGAAATTTCTCATGATTCTCAATCATTTAACTCATGATTTAATTGAAACATGGGTCAATAGGAACATTCAACCACCCCTATGAAATAACATGTTGTTATCAAGAGCATCATAAGATAAAGGCCTCAAACTTTTAATGTATCATTTGATCCCTCAATCGCCAATCTATGGATCTACTCCAATGAAAAGATCTTCCCCATCCTTCAATGTTTTGAAAAAGAGAAGGTTCATCTGGCTACTTATCATGTAAAGGGTAAAACTGATCAATGGTGGACATTGATCTAAAATATGATGCTTGGGGAGGATATCGAGGAATTGGAATTGAAGTATTTCTCGAAGATGATTTTTGATTAATATTTTCCGTGCACCCACTGGAAAAAGAGGGAATGGGACATCCTTTCCCTCAAACAAAATGACAAAGAATCTTTCAGATCACACGAGGCAGACATCACATGGCTTTCATGATATGCTTCCAGCTTTTTTGTTACCCCCAAATTCATTGTTGACCACTTTTTTGGTGGGCTGAAACCTGTAACGGGGAAAAGACCCGGTGATCCACAACATCAGTAACTGTGAGGAAATTTTCTGATGTTCCCTCAAGGTTGAAATGGAGATTGTTGAACCTCAATGGTATCATATGGATAAGAAGAATATGGTGGAATTCAATTCTGGTGGTCTGATGGATAAATCCAATGGTGATAAGAAAATCAGTTACCACATTTTCCAAATGTGTATAAAGATGCACACTGGTAATTCCTTGAAGGGGATGAGGATATTCTTTAGGTTTGGAAGAGAAAAGGACCAAGATATAAACTACTGACAAGAAAAATGTACAACTACAACATAGGAGAGGAACACTTCGTTCGAACCTCAATGCATTTTTCATTGATACAATTGCAAAGAACATGGGCATCTTTTAAATCAGTGCCCTATGAAATGGATTTTCAATGGAAACCAACAACCTCCAAGGTAGCAAGGGATAGCTTTTTTCATCATTGCTAAAAATTTGAACCCTGAAAATGAAGTGGTGATAGGTACGCTAGTTATTAATTCAATTATATATAACATACATTTTGATTTAGGTTCTACACATTTCTTTATATCCCTAATGATTAGTAGGAAAATTCTAACACCCACATGAATGATGGAAATAAAGATGTTGGAGAGTACGAAAAATGGGGAAATCATTGCATCCAATGAATGTAACTCTTCCCTTGTCATAATCAGTGGTTTGAACTTCCTGTCGATCCACGTCATACTCCTTCTAGTGGAATTTGATGCAATTATTGGCATGGATTTTATTTTCTTATATAGAGCCAACATAAATTTCCATGAGAGGGAAATCACTCTCCATGTGGAGAATAGAACCCCCTGGATTTTGTACAAGTGCAAGGAAGAGGATGAATCTCTTTTAGCTCTATCATCCCAAGAGTGGATATTACAACCCTATGAACATGCATATTTGGCACATATGATTGAATCCACGGAAGAAACCATCCTTGAAGACATGTCTATTGTGAGGGAATTCGTTGAAGGGTTTCCCAAGGAATTTCCTAGACCTCCTCCTAGAAGATATGTTGAATTATTAATTGATCTTATAACCGGAGAATTGCTAATATACAAGGCACCATATAGAATGGCTGTTTTGGAGCATGAGGAGCTGAAGAAACAACTACAGGACAATCAGGATAAAGGATTTATATGCCCATGTGCTTCACCATGGGGTGAACCAGTCCACTTCGTCATGAACAAAGATGGGTCAATGCGCCTTTGAATCGATTATCACGCGCTTAAAAAAATCATGATAAAGAACAAGTATCATCTCCCATGAATTGATGACTTGTTCGATCAGCTGTGTGGAGAACAATACTTCTCCTTGGTGGATTTGTGGTTGGGATATTATCATGTAAGGGTAAATAAGGATGATATCCCCAAGACTGCTTTTTGTACAAGATACTGGCACAATGAATTCAGATTAATGCCTTTCGGACTCACTAATTCTTTAGAAATATTCATGGAATTGATAAAAAGATTTTTTAGAGATTACCTCAACAAATATGAGGTGGTATTTATTGATGATATTCTGATATACTCCAAATCCCTGGAGGATCATGAGGATAATCTAAGAACTATACTAGAGACCTTGTATAAGGAGAATCTCTATGAAAAGTATAACATGTGTGAGTTCGGGTTGAAGGATGTCTCATTCTTTGGCCATATCATCACATGAAATGGGATATCTGTGGATCCCATCAAAATAGATGAAATTGAGATATGGCTGAGGCCAATGTCAGTAATGGATATCTATATCTTCTTGGGGTTACCTGGATATTATCGATGATTTTTGTGAAATTTCTCTGGATTGTCGAACCCTATTACAATGATAATTCATAAGGGTCTAAAGTTTTCATGGAGTGAGGAATGAAAATAAAGAATTTTTTAATAAAAAAGAGGCTTATTACTACACACATGCTTACTCTACCCAAAAGTGAAGATCTTTTTGTTGTATTCAGTGAGTCTTAGAAGAAGGTCATGGGATGTGTGTAGATACAACATGAAAAAGTCATTTCCAAAGTTTCAAGGTAATTGAATGTTCATGAGAAAAATTACCCAACACATGATTTGGAGTTGTTTGTGGTGTTCATCGCATTAAAAATTTGGTGTCATTATCACTTTGGGGTGAAGTGTGAAATATATACAGACCACAAAAGCCTCGAGTATATATTCATACTGAAAGAGTTGAACGTGCGCCAACAAAGATGGATAGAGATGATTAGAGACTATGACTACTCAATACATTTCCACCCAAGAATAGTGAAAAGGTGGGAGATGCACTATGTAAAAACGACCCAGCGATTCTATCATTGATGTGAATTGATAAGGATCCAATTTTCTTAGATTTGATGAAGATGTCCATGGGAATCATAAAGAAGGGAACATCATAAATCCTTTCACAAATGATTGAACAACCCTCCCTTTTGGAAAAGTAAATGGATTCTCAAACGGATGATGTTAGAATTCAGAAGAAAGTGGAATTTATCAAAAAAGGGAAATCCTCAGAGTTCAATGTTAATGCAGAATGAATTATGAGATTTGTGAACAGAACATGTGTTCCATCAATTTAAGAGTTGAAGAAGAAACTTATAGATGACGCACATTGTTCAAATATCTCTATTCACCCAGGAAAAACAACGATGTATAGAGATCTCTGAGAGCATTAATGGTGGGATAATATGAAGAAGGATATGGATGAGTATACATCAATGTGGTTGGTGTGTCGTTCAAGGCAGAGAGGAAGAAGTATAATGTGATGATGCAACCATTTCCAATACCTACATGGAAATATTATAACATCACCAGGGACTCATTCATCGGACTTCCGACGACATCCAAATACAAACAATGCAATATGGGTTGTTGTGGATCATCATACAAAATCTGCACACTTTATTGCTATTCGAGAGGATTCCCCATTATATCAAATGGAACAGATTTATATCAGGGAAGTGGTAAGGTTGCATGAAGAATAAAAATATATTGTATCCTATCAAGGTCTAAGATTCACATATATGTTTTGGATGAGTCTTTAGCATGCTCGGGATACTGAACTCAACTTTAGTACAACCTATCATCATCAAACTTATGGCCAATATGCGCGGACTATCCAAACACTTGAAGATATGATGAGAGCATTCTCAATGGACTTTAATGGATGATGGGACCAACATATTACTCTACTTTAATTCTCCTACAATAATAGTTACCACTAGAGCATATGAATAGAACCGTATGAATCCCTATATGGGAAATGGTGCAGAACACTAGCATGTTGGGATGAATTCAATGAGAATAAGCTACTAGGACACAAAATGAATGAAGAAACTGTAGGGAATGTGTAGAGACCCAAAGCTTTACATACATGGAAAATACATTACATTTTCGGAATACATAATACCTAACAAAAAAACACACAAGGATCATAATAGTTTAGTGTCTTTGGAAACTAGGAATAAAATCTTCTAATCGTGGTAAAAGATCTTAAACATCTCCCAATAAAGATCTTCCCCTTTTTTTCTTACCTAAAACCTTTCTTTATATCATGGGGAAAAGAAAACATAAAAGGGGTTAGCTCAAATTCCCAGTAAGGGTAAACATAGATAACATAAAACAATCCATAAACATTTGAATGAAAAAACATGAACATAAAATCTAAATGTCAAAATCTTTAGCAAAGACATGAATCCTGGAAGTATGTAAGGAATATATCATAAGGGAACATCAATCATGATAAAATAGCATGGGAATAAAACAAGTGATTGTGGAAACCCTTAAGAACATGATATGATTTCCATAGTAGCCAAGACATTGCTGCCAAGACCATCTTAGTGGAAAAAGTCCCTTTCTGAATCGAGTTCACTCCTTGTTCCAGTCCTGTATTACTGAACCTGTTTAACTTGCCATTACAGCCATGTCTATCTCATGAGATATAAATCTTTACCCAATTCATTGGAGGGAGATATAGGTCCCACCCATCTCATAATGAAATCATTCTTACTTGTGCCACAAAATAAACATACATCATTCAAAAAAACCCAATAAATAAAATGGGTTTCATAAACATCATCCCATCATCACATAATCCATATAAAAGAAATGAACATAATTTCATAATAAGATAAGTAAACCCATGTAAATCATAGATACATTATACTTGAGACATACACATATTAAATAATGTCATCTTAGATGAAAAATGGTTTTGATAAAACACTTGAAATGAATTCTTGAGGAAAATATCTTTTTTTCTTCAAAATCATTTTCTTTTTTACAAAATGTCATGAAATTTTAAAAGAAAAAGATTTTGTTTAAAATATTCATGAAATATTTTGGAAGAGGCTTCATGAAAACAAGGCTTTATAAAACCATAAACATCCTTTCATGCCGTATACGTTAAAAACATTATTCTTGTACTTTTGTCGAAAAAGTCAAAAAGTACCTTGTAGGGTAAATAAAAGAAAGATTCCTTCCATACCATTCGGTAAAAGTCAAAATGGGTAAAAACAAATTTAAACATACATGAAACCATTTTTAGGAAACATGGACATGAATGATAACAATAACCCCAGTAAGTACTTACGAATAAACAATCTCGTATAAGAATGAGATTGGAATAGTTATCCCTTACCATAAGTCTGGTATGCTTAATACGTATACGAACCTCCTATATAATGATTTAAATAATGTCATTGAATTATTACAGAATAAAATTCATTGTTATGATATCATATCTGTTTCACTTATGACTTTATATTACTCGTTCTTTTATAAATTCCATGTTAAAGCAGCATTTTTGGTAAAATCATTTCATTTATCGTATGTGTTTCGACTTTTCGTTCTTGATATTAATACTTATATATTGATTTATATAATTCAATAATCTAAAACATGATTTATATATAATATATATTGATCATATACATATATATATTATATATCAATAAAAGGAATGAAATACACCGTTCATGGAGACGGTAGGCCGTACGTACGCATGAACGATGTTTTCATTTCCTTATTGAATTGAATGAAACTAAATAGATAAAATACATATATATATACATAAATCCAGTAGAATTAATATATTTCATTATTATTCATTATATAAACTTTTTGATCATTCATGTATGGTTAACATGGAGAATGAATCTCATCGCATCGTGGAGACGGTAGTCCGTACATACGCACGAGCGATTATATCGTTCCCATAATTATTGAATAGAATTGGAGTGGATGGTATAATATATCAGAATCATTATGATGTTATAATAACCATATATAGTTATTCTTTACACCATTATACCCATCCATGTAAGGTTTTGGTTGAAAAACAGATTTCACCACGGCGTGGAGACGGTATTCCGTATGTACGCACACGTGGTGATTTCGTTTTCCATAGGATGGATAGATGGTGATATAGGTTTGTTTCATACATATAATAACATATCAATATATGAGTTATACTGATGTTATTACTTCATAATGAAACAACTTAAGAAGAAGAAGTGGAAGAAGAAATAAATTTGAAAGAATCGGTAACAGACATTACCTCTTCTTTGAAGCTCCTCTTTGAGAACTCCTCTTAGGGAACTAAAATTGGTCTTTGAAGAATACCATAACCTCTATTATGTTTCTATTGAAGTGTAGAAGAGAATTTGTCTGGGTTTTTCCGAGCTTGAAGGCTCAAAGTGGTGTGAGGAAGAGAGGGAAGAGGTGCCCTTTTATAAGGGAGGAGAGGGGCACCTTTGGAATAACTAAAAATATTATTTTATTATAAAGTCATATTCGGTTTTTAATAGCTCAAAATTGAGTTATTTTGAAGATAACGTGGAGATGGGTCGGAATCCTCTCATCCAATAGAATTGAGACAAGTTTAGGTTTCTATTTTAACCTTATCATTTAGATTTAACTTTAGGTTAAATAATTTTTCTTTTACCGTGTCTTCTTGTTTTCTTACACTATAAGGTTAATAAACTTACTATAACAAGTCAAACGAACCCCAAGTTATTTATTATTAATATATTTAACCTTATATATGTCATTGACCTAACTTTAGATTTTTATGAATAAAATAAATATTAATAATATAATATTTGTTTTAAAAACTATTTTATGTCAATTTTGACACTATTTGGTAATGGATTTTTTTGAAAATCATAAAAGAATGATTAGTTATAATACAGTTAACTAAATCAATAATAACATGTAATATTAACCTAGAAAATTATTTTAATTCATAAAAAGTCTCAAATTACATTTATTTGGGTATTTATAACATCATTTATGTCAATATTTCATTAATAAGATAATTACTACATCATCATTGTGTCATAAATAAATTAAATTATTTAAAGTCTAAAAATTACAAATAAAATACCATTATGTATGAAATATTTTTATCTTTCTAATTAATATTTATAGTCGAATTTATCTTATTTATAACCCTTTATTGAAAAAGATTTCGTTATTAAACATTGATTTTAAATATTTTAACCCTTCTTTAAATAAATTAATATTAAATGTCCTAATCTAATCCAAGTGGGCCTAAATGGTAATATTTTATTCCTAATGTTATTTTTGGTCTAATTACACTTATCCAATAGAATTAGGACATGCGTTAGGTAATAATAGTAACATTTTTACCCTTAATTACCCTATTTACTTTTAACCGTGGTAAAAAAAGTAAAAAGTTACTATTCGCAAAAAATTATTTTCATCTCATTGAACCACATTTTAGTCCTTGATATTAACCATGTCTCTTGGATTTTATAAATTCCACTCACAGAAGCGGAAAAATTAAGTTTTATGAAAAATTCAGTTTTTTAACTACCACTTAGTGGTTTCACTATTCATCAAAAAATGAAAGTTTCTAGAAAAATACCAAAAATTAGGCCTAAGATATATTCGATATTATGAATTAAAAATTTATGTCTATTTTACCAAATTAAAAAAATATTAGTTGCATTAATTAATTTAAAAATTAATTCTCGTCGTCAAAACAAATAGCGTGTTTTTAAGAGATAATAACTATCACAAGATTGACACTTGTTTATTTCTGGTTTAATTGTGAAATTACATCTGATTACCAACATTGTATTAAATGGTAAAAATATATTCTAAATATACTTTAAAACCACTCAAATTAATAATTTATCACTACTAATTATTACGATTAAAAAGGTTGTTTTTTAATTAAAATTTAGTAATTTGCACTATTCATCAAAATATGAAAGTTATCCGAAAGGTACAAAAATTTCACCCTAATCTAATTTCGATATCCCGAATCCAAAAATGAAGTCCATTTTGAATGAAGAAATTTATAAAATTTCAAAAAGTGGGTATTACTATTCATAACGGTTAGTTCATAATAATATTATCCCGTTTAGTGAAACTCGATATTGCGTACTACGCACGCTATCGAGAAAGGTCTTTATTGTGTGTAATGAAAGACAAGTAAGGGATGTGTGTTGTGATATCTCCTTTTGGTGTAGCATACATCACAAGACATTAATGAAATTAAAAAGAATATTTTTTATAAAATCTCGGGGTGTTACATTCTACCCCCCTTAAAATGAATTTCGCCCTCGAAATTCGTCGGGGTTATAAATGGTTTACTACTAGAATGTTTCATTAATAGAAACACACATCGTAAAAATGAATACCAAAACATGGCTTTAAAAACTAAAGTATGAAACGTAACGGTTACCCAAATTAACTCATCACTGGGTTTTCACGTAGGAGAAATAGGTGAAAATATGGATATGGAAGAAAAATCTAACCATCAAGTTCTGATGGAGAGTGGTAGAGAACATGGATATGAAAAAGCCAACAATCACAAACCCATAAATATGTGATGATCTAGGGTACCATCTGATTCATCAGATATAAGGGAACTAGGACAACATTTTTGGTTTTTAAGATCATTTCCCTAAGGTTGAAGAATTTGAATTAGAATAAATACATTATTTTGGTACAATCTCACTGTTGTTCGTGCCTTGAAAAATTTCCACTTCATCTCTTAATGAAATGAAGTTGAATTTGTTATTCATGAAGTGTTAGCAGATCTTGTGATAGAATGACGGGTCATTCCATCTATCTAAAACAAAAGGTTAGCAAAAGTTATTAAATATACATAAGTCGATATATAGTGAGATCAATCATATATGGTTCCTAAAATGGACTTATACTTCATATATCATACTGCTTAATATAATAAAACTAGTTTCTACTAAACAGGGACTTCATATAGGCCAGTGGTAGGCGATAAAGGCCAGTCGCACTTTGGTTGTGGGTTTGATTCCCACAGCCTTGTCCGACGCGATGGGCTGTCGCCCGTCCTGCAGGCTGTCCTTTTTCTAAAACTACATTACTATTACATCCCATCAATAATATCGAAAAAAGTTCTATAATTAAACAATACTATCTTATGTCCAACATAATCCATTCTAATCTTTATCTAAAATACTTCGGTCCAAGCTCATAGTATAAAGAAAACGATTACTTGAAATGTCATCAACCGAACATTATTTATCCCCCGTTATCTTGTTGGTCACATTACAATAATGTGAATACCTTAATCATGTATTGTCTTGAAAAATGAATACCCATTAAACCTTAGTGAAAACATGAATGCTGTCAAAAGTTATCTCTTTCCACATACCAAAATCCAAAAATTCTATATACTCAAACCATGATAGAACCTTCTCCTTATATTAGTCATGAGCTCATGAATACTATCAAACATTTAATTTTCTCCTTATCCCTTCATTATGCGCATATCATCTACTTTCCAAAAATACTGGTACCATTCATCACAC
This sequence comes from Viscum album, assembly GCA_963277665.1. Lineage (NCBI taxonomy): Eukaryota > Viridiplantae > Streptophyta > Magnoliopsida > Santalales > Viscaceae > Viscum > Viscum album. Next base: position 2,129,269,224 of record OY728140.1, read on the forward strand.
ACTTTCAAAACTTAAGGAAAGGAAATAGTGTAAAAATCCATAGATGTCTCTTTATTCCATAGTACCATGAGATTACTTATACAACATTACACTTGATAAACATGTAATCATTCCACTACCTTCTTAAAACATTAATCGAGCTTCAAAAATCCTTTCATCTCACATATCATTTGTAGTATCTTCACCATCATCAACATAAATATTACCCATATGACCATACTGATTCTCTTCACGAGACATTACCTTAGGGAATTGGTTTTCATAATGCCCATACATTCCACATTTAAAACATTTAACCATTATTGATGTCGTAGAAATACCATTATCCTCGTCCATGGAGTTAACTGAACCTTTTCCTTTGCACTTACTGGCTTTATGTCCTTCTTTTCCACACCCAAATCATCTTCCAGTTCCTTTGAAACATTCTCCTTGATGCCTCTTCCCACATGATTTACATAGGGGAAATTGAACTTTCTTTCCTCTATGATCATCATGATACTCCATGTTTCTCTTATTAGCCGAGTCAGGAAACTTACCAAATTTGAGTTTATTGATCATATTATGAGATTTATGATTTGACATAATAATGATGTTTGGACTTCCAAATCCCATTTCATTTGGTTTCTCATGAAGAATATCATTCCATTGTCCATCATATCCTCCATTGTCGTGAGTCATCTTGTTTCCAGCCATTTTCTAAAACCCAAAAAGAATAGTGTGAGAGGCAAATATCATAATAACGAGGGGTAAATTTAATATATAACATCTTAGGTTTAATCTAATATCATTACCATAATTCTAGGACTACAACCTATACTTATACTTAACCTTATAGACATCCCTAGAAATACCTTAGAAATATCTCTAGGGATCTCACTAAAGTTCTCGCATCCTAGTTTCCAAAGGTTGACTAAACCTTTCCTCTGATACCAACTGTAGAGACCCAAAGCTTGACGTATATGGAAAATACATTACTTTTTCGGAATACTTAATACATAACAAAAACAAACACACAAGGATCGTAATAGTTTAGTGTCTTTGGAAACTCGGAATGAAATCTTCTAATCGTGCTGAATGATCTTCAACATCTCCCAATAAAGATCTTCCTCTTTTTTCTTACCTAAATCATTTCTTTATATCCTAGGGAAAAGAAAACATAAAAGGGGTGAGATCAAATGCCCAGTAAGGGTAAACATAGAGAACATAAAACAATCCATAAACATTTTAATCCAAAAACTTGAACATAAAATCTAAACATCAAAAGCATGAGCAAAGACATGAATCTTGGAAGTACATAAGTCATATATCATAAGGGAACATCAATCATGATAAAATATCATGGGAATGAACCATGTAATTGTGGAAACCATTAAGCACATGATATGATTTCCATAGTAGCCAAGACATTGCTGCCAAGACCATCTTAGTGGGAAAAGTCCCTTTCTCAATCGAGTTCACTCCTCATTCCAGTCCTGTATTACTGAACCAGTTTAACATGTTGTTCCAGCCATGTCTATCTCATGAGATATAAATATTTACCCAATGCATTGGAGGGAGATATAGGTCCCACACATCTCATAATGAAATCATTCTTACTTGTGCCACAAAATAAACATACATCATTCATAAAAACCCAATAAATAAAATGGGTTTCATAAACATCATCTCATCATCACATAATCCATATAAATGAAATGGATATCATTTCATAATAAGATAATTAAAACCATGTAAATCATAGAGACATTATACTTGAACATACACATGTGAAATAATGTCATCTTAGATGAAAAATGGATTTGATAAAACACTTGAAATGAATTCTTGAGAAAAATATCCTTTTTTCTTCAAAATCATTTTCTTTTTACAAAATGTCGTGCAATTTTAAAAGAAAATTATTTTTTTGAAAATAGTCACGAAATCTTCTGGAGGAGGATTCATGAAAAAAGGCTTTATAAAACCGTAAAAATCATTTCATGCCGTATACGTTAAAAAAAAATTCTTCTCATACTTTTGTCGAAAAAGTCCAAAAGTACCTTGTAGGATAAATAAAAGAAAGATTCCTTCCATAACATTGGGTAAAATCCAAAATGGGTAAAAAGGACTTTAAACATACATGAAACCATTTTTAGTAAACATGGAAATGGATGATAACAATAACCCCAGTAAATACTTATGAATAAACAATATCGGATAAGAACGATATTGGAATAGTTATCCCTTACCTTAGATCTGATATGCTTCGTACGTATCCGAACCTCCTGTATAATTATTTAAATAATGTCATTGACTTATTACAAGATCATATTCATTGTTATGATATCATATATGTTTCACTTATGACATTATATTACCCGTTCTTTTGTAAATTCTATGTTAAAGCAGCGTTTTGGGTAAAATCATTTCATTTATAGTATGTGTTTCAACATGTCGTTCTTGATATTAATACTTATATCCTGATTTACATAGTTCAAGAATGTAAAACATGATTTATATATAATATATATTCATCATAAAAATATATATATTATAGATCGATAAAAGGAATGAAATACACCGTTCATGGAGACGGTAGGCCGTACGTACGCATGAATGTTGCTTCCATTTTCATATTGAATTGAATGAAACTAAATAGATTACATACATATATATATACATAAATCCAGTAGAATTCATATATTTCATTATTATTCATTAAAAAAAACTTTATGATCATTCATGTATGGTTAACATGGAGAATGAATCTCATCGCGGCGTGGAGATGGTAGTCTGTACGTACGCACGAGCGATGATATCATTCCCATAATTATTGAATAGAATTGGATGGGATGGTATAATATATCATAATCAGTATGATGTTATAATAACAATATATATTTATTCTTTACACCATTATACCCATCCATGTAAGGTGTTGGTGGAAAAACAGATTTCACCACGGTGTGGAGACGGTATTCTGTACGTACGCACGCGTGGTGATTTCGTTTTTTGTAGGATGGATAGATGGTGAAATAGGTTTCTTTCATACATATAATAACATATCAGTATATGATTTATACGGATGTTATTTCTTCATAATGAAACAACTAAAGAAGAAGAAGTGGAAGAAGAAATAAAGTTGAATGAATCGGTAACGGACATTACCTATTCTTTGAAGCGCCTCTTTGAGACCTCTTCTTAGGGCACTAAAATTGGACTTTGAAGAATACCAGAACCTCTAGGATGTTTATATTAAAGTTTAGAAGAGAATTTGTCAGGGGCTGGCCGAGATGGAAGGCTAAAAGTGGTGTTAGGAAGAGAGGGAGGATGTGCCCTTTTATAAGGGAGGAGAGGGGCACCTTTGGAATAACAAAAAATATTATTTTATTATAAAGTCATATTCGTGTTTTAATATCTCCAAATTGAGTTATTTTGAATCTAAGGTGGGGATGGGTCGAAATACTCTCATCAAATAGAATTTAGGCAAGTTTAGGGTTCTATTTTAACCTTATCATTTAGATTTAACTTTAAGTTAAATAATGTTTCTTTTACCGTGTCTTCTTGTTTTCTTACACTATAAGGTTAATAAACTTACTATAACAAGCCAAAAGAACCCCAAGTTTTTTATTATTAATATATATAACATTATCTAAGTCATTTGGCCGAGCCTTATATTTTTAGGAATAAAATAACAATTAATAATATAATATATGTTTTAAAAACTATTTTATGTCAATTTTGACACTATTTGGTAATTGATTTTTGTAAAAATCATAACAGAATTATTAGTTCAAAAAAAGTTAACTAAATCAATAATAACATGTCATATTAACCTAGAAAATTATTTTAATTCATAAAAAGTCTCAAATTACATTTATTTGGGTATTTATAACATCAATTATGTCAATATTTCATTAATAAGATAATTACTGCATCATCATTGTGTCATAAATATTTTTTTTAAAGTCTACAAATTACAAATAAAATACTATTATGTTTGAAATATTTTTAGCTTTCTAATGAATATTTATAGTCGAATTTATCATATTTATAACACTTTATTAAAAATGATTTAGTTATTATACTTTGATTTTAACTATTTTAACCCTTCTTTAAATAAATTAATAATAAATGTCATAATCTAATCCAAGTGGGCCGAAATGGTCATATTTTATTCCTAACATTGTTTTTGGTCGAATTACACTTATCCAATAGAATTAGGACATGTGTTAGGGTAATAATAATAACATTTTTACCCTTAATTAGCCTATTTACGTTTAACCGTAGTAAAAAAAGTAAAAAGTTATTATTCACCAAAAATTATTTTCATCTCAATGGACCACATTTTAGTCCTTGATATTAACCGTGTCTCTCGGATTTTAGAAATTCCACTCACAGAAGCATTAAAATTTTGTTTTATGTAAAATTTAGTTTTTTAACTACCACTTAGTGGTTTCACTATTCATCAAAAAATGAAAGTTTCCAGAAAAATACCAAAAAATAGGACTAAGCTATATTTAATATTATGAATTCAAAAATGATGTATATTTTACCAAATTAAAAACATATAAGTTGATTAATTAATTTAAAAATTAATTCTCGTCGTCAAAACAAATAGCGTGTTTTTAAGAGATAATAACTATCAAAAGATTGGCACTTGTTTATGTCTGGTTTAAATGTGAAATTACATCTGATGACCAACATTGTATTAAATGGTAAAAATATATTCTTAATATACTTTAAAACCACTCAAATTAAAATTTTATAACTATTAATTACTTCGATTAAAAAAGTTGTTTTTAATTAAAATTTAGTAATTTTCACTATTCATCATAATATGAAAGAAATCTGAAAAGTACCAGAATTTCACCCTAAGCTAATTTCGATATTCCGAATCCAAAAATGAAGTCCATTTTGAAAGATAAAATTTATTAAATTTCAAAAATTGGGTATTACTATTCATAACTGTTATTTCATATTAATATTATCTCGTTTAGTGAAACTCGCTATTGAGTACTACACACGCTGTTGAGGAAGGTCTTTATTGCGTGTAATGCAAGCCAAGTCAGGGATACGTGTTGTGAAAGATCCTTTTGGTGTAGCATACAACACAAGACATTAATGAAATTAAAAAGAATATTTTTCATAAAATCTCGGGGTGTAACGGAAGGTGAATAACATTCTGCAACACATCAATGCATCCCAAAGTCGACAGAAGAGTTATCCAGCTAACCATCGATGAGATGTTGATTTTAAAGTTGTAAAAATAGCATTTCCACACATATCTCTATGGAAGTAGGTCATGATTTTGGGAAAGAAAGGGAATATAACTCCTAGGTACATCGACTCCTTCGATATTCTTGATCGTGTTGGGGTTGTGGCCTAACTACTAGAACTTCCACCTACCATGGTCAATGTACAAGATGTCATTCATGTATCTTTCTTAAGGGAGTACATACCAAAACCTTCACATGTATTCTCTTCAGAGGTACGGCATCTAGAGGATGTTCTTTCTTGCAAGGAGCAACCAGTGAAGGTCATAGATCATAGAGAAAAAGTTCTATAAAATAAGACAATTCACATCGTCACAGTGTTATGGAGAAATTTCATGTTTGAAGAAGCGATGTGGGAATTGGGGGAAATGATGAAGTAGAGTTACCCACATATGTTTTATTATAGTAAAAATCAATTTCAAGGGAAAAATTCATAAATGGGGATGGTTGTAACGACCCAAACCTTCATTAATGGAAATTCCTCTTGACGTAATTAAATGTCTTAATATGGTAATATAAAATGTGATCTTCATTGGATATATGTTTCTGGATATTAAAATAATATTAAGAATTTTGACCATTTCTAATATAGTAATTGAACAGTGATCACATGATTAGTATAAATATAGGGCTTTAACAAATCCAATTTACTCTGACAAAGGAAGTGATGGCCTCATCCAGTAGACTTCCCCCATATGAAGCCCATTTGTTGGAGCACAAAAAGGAGGTGGCATCATTGGTCTTTTCTCTAGACCAAGCCCAAGCCGAGCATGAACTTGTTAATCTTGATCAGAACTGAATATGGTAGAAGTTGAAGTTAATAAAGAATACCACCCGAGTGATGTTATCTGAGATGTCGCAAGAGTCTGTCACCATTCCACACCTTACACATTGGTCTTATGTGGGTGTTATATGGGGTTATGTAACAATACCCCAGCACTATGACTATGTACATTATTTTTGTATAAATAATGTGCATTCATTTTATTATTTTTACTTTGTATATTTTTTAAATCCCAAATAGTATGTTTAGTTAATAATAAACAAAGAAATTACTTTTGGTGGATTAATGGATTTTTTATTAACTAATGTTTTAATAAAATTTTATTATTATTAAATAATTTTTTATTAAATATAAATGATCAGATAATTTTACGAATGCAATTGTAATTTTTATTTAGGTTTGAAAGCTGTTTTTGTCAAAACCCATGAATTTTCTTTAAATTTAGGTTTTTTAAAATAACAAATTCACATATTCATAAAATTATTTAGACAATATGAATACTATTTTTGGAATCCAGACATGAAAATTATCCAATAGTTACTTTTTCTTAATTTTATGAGACAATCACATTTTTGGGTAAAAATTAAATATCGTTTAAATATACAATGTCTTTTATGACATCATAAAGACCCAATAGTTATGTAATAAAGTACTATAAACACTATGTTCGTCAAATATATGATTTAAAATTAAAATAATGTGATCTTATATTTGTTTGAATTATCTTACAAATATTTAGTGGTCCATCCAAGACATATAAAACATTTTGTCTTTTAAAATTGTTTTCCTTGAGAGTGTGACTCACCTCCACATAAGCAACCCTGTTATTTTATGAAGTTAGGCCATTATCCTTATAAATTACTGTTTTCCACTCCCATTTTGAAAAACCCATGGGAAAAAAACATGTGCTGGATTTTGGTTTTGATTAGTTTAATTTGTGGTCTCCTAAACCTAAATAATAAAGAATTCCCTCTCTATTCCTATAAAAACCTACCCATGAGCCCACTTCCTCTTCACTCAAAGCCTTTTTCTATTGACCAACCCCTACCCTCAACTCCCTAGAATCCTCCCAAGGTTCCTTAGGATCCAAATAAGCCTTTCTAAAGCCTCTCCCTTGCTTTTGGGATCACACATCCATATAAGCGATTTCTTCCTTTCTCATTTTTGCCCAATTTTCATTATGTTGTTATTCCATTTTTTCTTCACTTAAAATGTTGGGGTTTCATTTACCACATTTCATGTACTTACCTATTTATGTTTTAATGATTTAAGTCCCATTTATCTCTCATTATTTCCTCCCATGTAAACCCATTACCATACAAAAAATTTCGTGAGGGATTTCTCTCTTCTCTTTTACATCCAACTAATTATTTTGTATTATGCATATAAATTCCATTAGGTTTTATGAGACATGTATCTATATGACCCCAATACTAACTATTTCATGTAAATATAATGAGAAACCCTTTTTTATCTCTTCAACCATTTTCATTAATTCTATGTCACGTCATTATGCTGCTGAAATTGCACTGCGTTTTTCAAATCCAATATCATTGTTTAGTGAATACCATACCCATGTCTCTATCATGGGTATTCACCATTATAAACATATAAATATTTAATTGTAAATTAATTATTTATTCCAGATTAATTTATCTCAGAATAACTTATTATGTGGATTTATTTCATGTTATATGAACCAAATGGCACACTTATTCATGAAATGAAATTTTTAAGAAGGGTGCACCCTAATAGCACTCCAATGGAATGGGTAAAGAATAGAATCATGATAATTCATGAACAATGGGTATTTAATCAAGAAAATTCAAGTGAAATGAGGTTTTACTCATGCTTCATGTGCAATGAGGGTTTACTCATGCTCCATGTGCATTGAACCTTGGCTCAAGTTAATTTCATGTTAATCGTTGTTGCCACATTTCCATGTAATGATTATCATGCTTTATCATGCCATTATGTTCATGATTTTCTTATGCTCCATTGATATGCCTATTTTCTAACATGTATTTTATTTCTCATGTTATTCCATGTTTATTCCTTTACTGGGATTTATAGCTCACCCATTTCTTATGCATGTCCTTAGTTTATCCCAGGCAATGCTACGTACGAAGAAATGTAGTTGTCATGTAAATGAAGTTTTCAATAAAGATGTTGTGTGTTTTGTATTCTAATCTATTATGTAATGTTCCTAATCCCTAAATACACTAGACCTCTCAATCTTCAATGAAGTATCTAGTATATATTTTATGTAATAATTTATGTATCAATGTGTTATAAAGTGGAGGGTAGTTATACTCCTCAATAAGGGATTCAATGTTTGTTTCAATTCAACCTATTCATATACCATTTTTTAATCTCGATCATATTAACAAGATAAATAAAAAAATAACAATCATACAGGAATCATAATTAGAATGAAAAATAACTTAAAAATATAGGGGTTTCATTTTTACAATATATTAATGATGGAAATGATGAGTTTGGGCTATAATGATCCTCAAACAATTTGGGATATCATATCCATTAATTCGATGGTTTGATATTAGAACAATTTACAACTGACATTATATCCCAAAATTTATTGATTCAATAGTGGTATAACACAAGGTAAAATAGACTCAACCTACACATTTAGGAAATTTAGAGATAAAAAATCAAAGAAGCATGGATTCATAATGAAATGTGGTAGGGATGACATACAGATGCGGGTGAATTTTAAACATGATCGTAATTCAAATACCACTATTAAACCACAAGGAAAGATGAAATACATATGAGGCTTGACCATTGAATATGTTGAAAGAATATAATCCTTGGAATATTACTCACAATTCCTTCGAGGTGTGTTCTTAAGATAGTGTGTGAGAATTCTTTTCCAAGAACAAACATTGTTAGGGGGCCTATTAGTATGTTGATAGTTGTGGGTAGCCAAATTAAGGTATGTGTAAATCATGATTTTAGATTTAGGGTATGTTTACATATAGAAAAATGATCATATAATTTCTCCATCATGGTTTGGAATGTGATTGGTGGGTGAGACAGTCTAAGAAAATACATGAAAAACATTATGAGTGGAGAATCATTATGGATATAAAGTAGATTTCATGGTACATGAGATGTGTGGATGGTAATTCAGAATAAAAGGAGAAGATTATATCTAAGGAGACATCCTAAAATTTCACATATCTATAAATCATACATTGTTAATGAGAGTCATATTTGTTAACCTCTCATAGTAATGATGTAAAACTCATAGTTTAAAGTTATATTAGGAGAACTTACGATTAATATAGTTTATACAGATGTATATTTGACAGTGGAATCATATATTCAACATTATTTTATGTGTTGTAATCATCATAGTTTAGGGTATTATTACCATGATGTGTGAAATTATGTGAATTGAATGAGTAGATATGTCTGTAAATAAGTTTATCATAAACTAGTGGATCTAGTGAGCACAAATAGGATTTTTTTGTGGGCTCTCTGATGTGTATTTCTGGATTTGATCCTCTAAAATTCAAAGCCTCACTTTTCCCCAATTCTTATGGAACACATAGATGTATATATTGTCAACTTTGACCAGATTTTTCTTAATATTATTAATCATGTATGAAACATTTTCCTCATTCATGTGGTAGTATGAGGTCATTTTATTTAAAAAAATTTGGTTCATATAAAGGGGATATATATTTTCTAATTTTCCCTCCATTTATTTTCATAATTTTTTCACTAAATTAAAATGTTTATGCTCATAAACTTGTACTATTTTATTGATCTGATGTGGTAGGAAAGGTAAATTATAGCAGACATAAATAGATAACAATCGATTCCTTGTACTATGTGATACATCCTCATGAATTGTTCCACTTAAATTATGTTCCTGGTTCTTGGGCCACCTATTCCTAACTATCTTAACGCCATAGTGAATATAAAGTCATGGGAAGTGAGAATATTTGAAACTAAACTAGTTATATATGATTATAAACTATACTTTATCTCCACTAAATGTGTATTCAATCAATACATAGTTCTAGAACATGGTGTGGTAGGAGACTAATTTTGGAGGTAGGAAGTCCCCTTGACTGAGGAAGAAGTGAAAGAATGTTGAAATCGTTTTCCTAATAACATGAGGTTAAGAATACCCAATGCATAATGAGGGAATTAGGGGGGTGAGTAACTTCATATATATTAATTACATAAACCATATAAAAAGTATTTCATTTTATTATTTTTGTATAACTAAGAAAAAATGGTGTTACTCTTGGAGGGGGACACGTTATGATGAAGAGTTAAGAGCCTCGTGTGAAGAGATGATGAGTATGCCCCACACTGAGAAGATGTACCCATCGATTATATTATAAAATTTATGGTAGTGATTCTGCGACTTTGGTTCATTTAATAGTGTAAGTTCATGATTCTTGAACAAGGGGAAACTACATTATAAGGCCATGTTGTGATGAGCATGGGGGATAGTGAGTCCATCTTGTTAGTATGTAACCACCAACCCTATTATGTATAGAGATATGGAGGATAATTGTTGATGAAACAACCCCACATGATTTTATTATTTTATGTTTGGATAGGGATTAGGTTATATGATTCATTATGTATCATTATTAGATAGATAATAGACACATATTTTTTTATAGATGTGGTATGGTGGGAGACCAATTCTAGAAGGTGGGATTTCCTCTTGGGAAATAATGATAAATAAAACTCAACATTTTATTGTGTCCAATAGAGATTCACAAGCTATGTATTTTGGTTTCATGCCACTAAGTCTATAAAATGCAGGACATTGAATTCTTAGAGTCCATGAGATTAGAAATTGTTCATTAAAATAATTTATCATCCAAATACATGGACTATCGGATTGAAAAAATATTATGGTGATGATTTATGGAAAGTAAGAGGAGTGTGGGACTCAAAAAATATTTCACTAAAATGAAAGATTAGTAATACAATGGAACATAATTTTTAGTTTGAACGGAGCCTCTAAAAATTGCCTAGGGGGATGTTCTTTACATTTTAAGGTCATGAATATTTGGCTTCATCACATTATTTTATTATATATTCTAGAAAAAAATGATGGAATCATTTTATTCTTGGATCACATACACCTATTTAGGGAATAGAATTCCCCAAAAACTATTAATCTTGTTTGGGATATGCTCATTGTGAGAAAAATTAACGGTTAGGATTTAACCTCATTATAATGGAGAGGATGACTGGGGAAATCATTTCAATATGTGAATGATCAGAAAATGTTTCTGAATATAGTTATCACAGATGAACTCATTGGGGGATAACACAATGGGTGTTGAAGATCCACTAGAACAATAGAGGATGAACAAATATTAAATCTTGATATCTAATATGTTGACCATGAAACATGGAGATTGTTGGGTAGGGAAAAAATAACTATTTTCGAAAAAAAAATCACAACTACACCTATTGATAATAGGGGGAAAAAATTAACCATCGAACATTGACTACATTTGAATCATGGAAAAACTTAATATCACCAAATAACCTTTTTTCGTGTTCCTGTGATATATAGTGAACCTTTTAGGTTAGAATTATCTCCCATATATGGATTATTCTATTTGGTAGGGTAATGAATATCCAAATCGAATGATTCATAAATTATAAAATTGTGAATGTTCAGTATCTCAATGTGAAGTTACACACCCTAAGATTTATTCCACCATCCATCCGAATGCGCTAGATGAGAATATGAACAGAATATTATCGATAATTTCTTCCAGGGGTGGATTTGGGAATATGTATGCGGGTAGGATGGGCCTAGTACATGATATCCATACATCCCAACATATCCAATGTAATGAGGAATCATTCCATTCGTAGTTCAAGAATGTTGGGTCGAATATAACCATGACCAAAAGAGAGGGTTCCCTATTAGTTGAGTTATTATTTCAAATTTAGTTTACCATCATGTGACAAAGAAATTGACTTTGTATTTTAAAAACATGTGTAAAATACATTACGCATATATATTAAAATCATATGGTGATGATTTTTTACGAATAGAATTTATATTTGTATATCTTCGACTATCTTTTTCTTATTCCTGAGGATGCCCATTTTTGTGGAGGATGAAAAATTGTGTTAATGATTCAAACACATATAAGCATGATATATATTGACTTATCATCTCATATTCATCATGTGGTATTACTTTTATTATCAGATGAGGAATAATGTTATTATTGTACATGGTATTCTGTACTTATTGTTTTTTATAAGGATATAGTTTGATGTCATTTGAAAGGGAAATTTATGTGGGGATTACAAATTGATCAACCAATTAATAATTATTTTTGACATTTCATGAGTTCATCTCATACTAATTGATGGTTAAAGGGACATGATTGGAATCTACAACCCAAGGGGGTACTTAGGATTAATTGATACGTATTGAGGTCTTCTACCCTAGGGAATCATATTTTATCCTCTTCATTTTATGTAATGAGCACATCTCATCCTTATAATTGATCAATGAATATTTTTTGGGCCTATACCTTCTAATGAGTCCCATAGAGACCACTTGGGATCAATAGCGATATATAAGGAGGATTCTTAAACTTTTGCTGGGACTATGAAAAAGATTGGTGAATGCACATATTGTGGAGGCCCATGAAGACTATTTAGGGGTCAATTCATGATCATTAAATGAGAAATCGTACTATTGAATCATACATAATTTATTTTTTATCCCATAAGGAATCATATTCTTTTCAAATATGTTATACTATAGTTATATGTATTTCTAATTTGAAGATGTCATAAATTTAAATAACGGGGTGACATGAATCTATATATACTATGAGGGTTAATTGGCTTTGATTATCAAAATTAATGGTGTAAAATGATAAGGAAAAACATGTTATTAACCATATAGAATATGATCACACATTTAGGGGGACTTAATTTTTGAATTCTAGGAATGAAATGGGGTCTATGGGTTAATACATGTCCCATGGTACTTAGAAACATTCAACATTTTATTTTGGGACGTGGCTTGGTAGGAGTCTAATGAAAAAATGGTGGTTTCCTCACAATTGAGGGACCATAGTTTCTCACAGTTTAATGACATGTTATGAGGTTTTCATCATTTTATCATTTCATTTTTTTATTTAAATAATAACATGTTTTTTTAAATAGTGTTTTTTGTAACCTATCATCCTAGGATGTTGATAGTTTTTTATATTTTAACACCATATTACAATGTTGATGCAATTTTTAATATATATCTATATATAATAGACTAAGAGGGTTATGTGAAGTATCACATGACATACCTAGAATTGGTGGGATGTGTGATGAAATCCATGTTCATTATGATCATGATTAGTGACTATATAAATTTACTATAAGAATGATATATGTTCATTCCAATTTGAGTTCTAATTTTGGGGGATTCATTTTAGATATCATTTGCATTATGAGATCAACTAAAATATAATATATAATAGTTGTGTGGTTGGGAATATTTTATTAAAAACTCTATTTTTTTATTCCTTTCTAGGCTATGTAGAATCGAGATCCTTTTTTCTTTGAGGATTTTTTATATGGAAAATTGGAATTCTCATCTCATGTCTTGTGTTTTTTAATAAAAAATAGTTTAATAGAGAAATTAAAACAAAACTTATTTTGGTAGTTTTTATTTTTCCCATACTGCACGGAGTATAAGGTCACAATGGTGGAATTTAGAGTCTTTATCTAATAGTCTCATAGGTAATTAGAGAACATCTCAGCCAGACTATTCTTATTCAATCCAACCACCATCTACATTATTTTAAAGAGTGGTATTTTGAATTTCTCACTTATCATATTCACATATGGGTGGTAGCTGATAGTTTCATTGGACAAGATGGTTTAATTGGATTATTGCTTATTTTTATCAGTGGATCTAAATTTTGTGTCATTGTCTATGATAATTGTATGAGTAAAAAAATTAATGATGTTGTGGGACATAAAAATGTTTTATCATGGAGTCTTTTTAGACAAAATTTAAAATTATTTCCTACCCCAACATCAAAAATAATCCTAGGGAAATAAAAATAAATGTACACTATTAATTTTTTGTTAGTGGGAATAGAATCAAAAAATCTAGTCCCCTTACAATAATAATCCACGGGTACATGGTGACACGAAAAACTTTTAGTGGTTATTTAATGATGTTGTCTTGGGACATATATAGATCAAACCTATTGGTGAATCTAATTCATTAATTTTACATGGATGAAAAAATGTATCCCTAAAATGAGATATGAAGATAAATTATTAATTATACATGATGTTCTAAATTGGAACCATTATGTAAATCTTTAAAAACAATAGTAATATCCTTCATTTCAATGTAATGAAGGAGGATTTCTTGGATGTTGTACTTATTGATGGTCATCGATAGATTCATCTTAGAGTGTCACATGTGATGCAATCTATTGGGTCTAGTTGTGGTCATATCATTATGGATGGAGAGTTTAATGATGGATAAACTCGATAAACATAGTCATCCAATTTGATAGTTATTCATTCAATGGGGAATTATAGTCCCCTATCGTATAAGTATCAAAAGAAAATTTATTTTCCATATGGGTGTTGTCATTGGAAGTGATGGTATGATTTCCTTTAGATGTAACACATAAATGAATAATTCATTTTTTTGAGGTCTGGAAATATATAATTCTATTTCTTATAATTAATCACTTAATGATCTCTATAAATGCTGAATACGAGTCACCACAACCTGATAACATAGTTAGAACAACAACTCAATACACTTCTATAAATAATGAATGTGTATCCATTTCTATTTTACATAGACAAGGTGGATATATTTGATGAGTAGTTTGGATTACACCATCACATAAAGGTGGGGGATATCTATCTTGAGGAATAAATAATGTATAGTGATATGAATAAGGTGCTCCACCAAATTTTTTATAGACATGAAATAATAGTAATTATATATAAGATGATTTGCACGAAATGAGTGATGAAGTAAATCCTATGGTCTGTGTAGTTGTTTTTGGGGTTTTTAGCTTTATATTGGTTTCACTATGAGAAGCACCATCAATACTCACTTTACAATACTAAACATTATATTCCATATATAAGAAGGCCTCATCTACGAAATTGACCGAAAGTAGTAGTTCATTAGTGGTAATACCCATGGAATATAGATCTTCTAATGAAAATACATTACTATATTTATTAGAAAAAACAAGATGTTAAACAATTATATAACTACAACCTAGTAGGAGAGACATACCATCAATTTTGTGATGTTTTTTTGTACATCAACAGATCGATGAGGGATACCAGTTGAATCTCATGATGCTTCATGTAGTTCCATAAAATCTAATATGTGAAGACTAGGGTGAGGAAACCTTTATAATTGTGATATTATCTAGTCTCCATGCAACAGATCATTAAACTATGATAATATATGCTATTTTTAATTCATTAATAGTTCTTATATTCAAGAATTATTCCATAGGACCATTCTTGGGTGGTCAAATAATGAACCCTAGGTAATCTAGGGATTGGTGATATCATGGATGGGTGAAAAATACATTACTATTTAATGTCTTATAATGATTCCTATGAGTATTTTCCTCACTAGTATATTATTCCATTAATGAAGCTCCTTTAAAAATACATAAAAATGATGATAAAATTCAAAAGGAATCATTGAATTTTTTATAAGAGGCTCAGATGATCTTATATCATCCTTTGGTTTCATATATGGTAAATTTTTCTGATAACCATGAAATTCTATAGAGAAATATTTGTTCTTATTCACAAAAAAAATAAGTGAAATTTTTAG
This sequence comes from Viscum album, assembly GCA_963277665.1. NCBI lineage: Eukaryota > Viridiplantae > Streptophyta > Magnoliopsida > Santalales > Viscaceae > Viscum > Viscum album. Next base: position 2,129,285,137 of record OY728140.1, read on the forward strand.
AAGTAACATTAAATGCACATTACTTGGGGTTCATCATAATGGGTTGGGAGTAGAAGAATTCCATCACCTTCTCATGATCCCAAATATGGTCCTCACACTGGGGAGATTTAACTAATGGTTATCCTCATAGTGGTCCACTAATATATCATGGTGCATTTTGTGGTTGCATTTTAGGAATCCCCTATTGTTCACTCCAATATTACACATAATGAACTTAATTTCTCAGGTTGACATGGTTTTTAGGTATTTTAATGATGATGGATTATTTATCCTTGAGATTTATTGGGATGGGTTTATGTCAATAGTATATATCCATGAAATACATGTATTAAATAATAGTTATATCCTTTATCAATAGCTTTATATATCTAATGGGAAAATGATCCTTTGGGTAGTTTCGATTGAGGTTATGATTATTAGGACTCTAATATTTCTATTCATCTTCTAAAAGGGATAATATTTTCCCGATAAATGCAGTACTTGTCCTCATTTTTTTATGATTTCCATGATTATACTGTTAAAATTGGTCTCAATGAACGAAATCTATGAAGGGTTAAACCTCTAAAAATACTATTATAACCCTTTATGTCATACTGGGAGTCTAAAATAACGAACTATAACATAGGAATTAAACCAATTAATTTACTCATATCTCAATTTGAATATATCATTGTAATTTGATATGAAAACCACTTAATATTGTTCCTATTCAAGAGACATGACGTCAATAATCATCAACATCCATTGGTGATCCATAATTCCAATATTTAATGTAGTTGGATCATTTTCTATGGGGGACACGTTCCTCAATGGCATATATGTATTATGTAGATGCACTTCATAATTTGATACATGATGATAAGAAGAAGGTGATGACCTTGTAGGAGGTCATGACATAATAGTGGAACTAAAATCTTCCATTTAAAAATTGGAATCTTCAATGATATTTTTCTATTATATCGATTCTATGGAGAAATAAAATTATATGAATGTTCCACATGGTTTTGACAATGATACTCACATATGATATTTAATATATTATGTCAAGTGGGTATCCTCTTGGACACCCCTACCTTTTTAAACATGTAGGGGTTTTATGGATCTATATATATGGGAAGGACCCATTATTATTCCACATGAATATGGTATTATATAACCATTAGAGTATATCATTTGTTGAAGTATGAGGTAATCTATTATAACTTCATCCTTTTTTAGATGATTAGGATTCTTCACATGTATGGGGTTATGGACTCCAACCGGCAGATTCAATGAATGCAATTTTGGTTAAAATATTATCATTGATATTTTGAATTGGTTTTAGGGTAATTTTGGGTGTTTATATTCTCCATCCAACCAAGATGGATATTTTATCACTCCCTTGTAGTACCCGACCTCCAGATAGTGGGGTTAAAAAGTGTTTAATGGGGAATGGTCACCCTGATGATCACTAAATCAACCATAGATGAAGTATCTACGGAATGTAATATACTAATTGGTAACAACTTCATATAGATGGATCTTTGGAATTTCCAAAAATGAATTTTTGGATATATAATGCAATCCAGTAATACACTTAGTGGATTATTTGAGACCATTATTTGAGTCCATCGAACAAGGTATTAAAAAAATCCATTCATAGTATTTATTCCCAATATTTACGTACACATTAATTCTTATATTGGAGATAATTATATCGCCTTCTAGGATCCCCAATATTTTGTTTTTTAGAATGGGAAGATATTAATCGTATAGATATAATTAAAATGGTAGGCACATATTATTAGGCAATTGAACTAGAATATGTTGTCAAATGGATGGTTGATACCAAAGATATTGAAATACATTTTCAATTTCAAGAATAAAAATTATTTATTAGAAAATATATTTATTATTTTTCGATGCATGGTAATCCTTGGCCTCATCAAACCATATCTTGAATTGGATGCAGTTTCTCATTTCAACAAATATGGGCTCATTTAAAGTCCTTTGATATAAGAAGGGTATTAAGCATTGTGGGTATCACATAGAGACTAGTGACGTACATCATAATATAATATTTGGGGGGGGGGGAAGAACATTTCTACATATCAAATTCAATACATTAGATATGAGTGAATTTAGAGTAGATAATTTAGGCGAAGGGTCCTAGATGGTGTGAGCCATGTTATACTTCTAACTAGAGGGGTCATGATAAGATATAAATGAATAAGGTTAATCTATATAATTATTTGGATGAGAATGATGTTGTTTTATCTATACCACATGGTCAACACATATGGTTCACTATTGATCTGTACAAGACAGATAAAAAGGGATGTTTGTTTATCCATAGTATTCCACGATGCATATTACATTGTAATAGTGTCTTGAATAGTGTCCCCCATATAAATGGGTCAAATGAAATTACTATTTACAGGAAACCCACACCTCCCTCGATAGTATTATCTTGAGGTACCCTAGATGTAGTTATGACATTACTCATCATTATTTAAAGTGAAAGGTTCTACAATATTGAAATTATTAACAAATCCATACTCCTATTATTTTCTTTGTAATACTCTAGGATGGGATAAATTCTAAGGGTCACCCGTAATTTTGGAATAGTGATGTCTTCATGGCTGTAGGAAGGAATTTTCAATAGTGGGGACCAATATTTCTATTGCATCATCAGTGATTATTCAATCATTCCATTAGAGGATTTTATTAAGATTAATTGGATGCAGTGGGTGAAATGACTGTGTGATATGAATGTATGACCAAAGAGAATAAATAATGATATGCTCATGAGAAACTGACTTACTATCCATTCATTCATTTTAATTCATTGATCCCCATCCTAAAAAATGTTGTGATTAATCTAAATCATATTTTTTTCTATCATGGTTAGTATATAAATGTACCAAATATTATAGAAAATCATAAAATGAAACTAGAACATGATCTACATGGTCTTAGAGGTAATATATGAACATGGATCACTACATAATGGAATGTATGAGGAGACATGGTAGAAGTCAAATTTGAAACAATTATTAAGTTATGAATCATCAAATTTCAATCATCCTATTAGATTTTTGTTCTTCTCTTTCAATGAAAAAATTAATTACCATAGGACCAATACATCCTGGATAGGGAATTTTTTTTTCTTCACCTCTACAATAGAAATACTTTATATGAAACAATTACTTATTTCATGGGATTATTTTAGATAGAGGGTTTGATTAATGTTTTTGTGGTGGATGAGACTGTGGTTGAGGACACCTATCCAGTTTGTGTAACTTATGGTGGACTAACTTTTTTCCTAAGTCTGAAAAAACATTTAATATTTCTTCCATTATATTATTTTTTATACAAGAAAAAATAGAGAATAGGTGAGACTATTTACAAGTACACTATAGAGATTAATCATGATATGGGTTTTTTTTCAGCAAACTCTTGAAACCAACTATAATATTTATAATAGATAAGGGTAGGGAACATATAATCTTATATATTCTATAAAAAAATTAATATATAATCCTAATTATTATGCATATCATATATTCATGTGATCTATATCAATAAGGATGTAGTATTAGAAACAAGATCATCAAGATTCTGTAAGAATTTATTATTTTTAGTGATACTGGCATTATACATATTGGAGATAAACTAGTTGAAGAACTTATTACAATGATCCAACCATCTATAAATAGATCAAAATTAAAGCTAGTTGACCCAACAATATTTGGTTCATCCAATGTCTTGATAAAAAAATGGATCATGGAAGCATCTTGCTTCTTTGGGGTTCTGTGCATTATGTCGCAAAGTGAAGTGAATTGGTATTTGTGTTTCATCATATTAATCATATCATTTGGAAAGTTAAATATTGATTCAATGAATTTTAAGGATTTACTGATATGTTCTATTCATCCAATGAATGACTTCCCAATAGAATAAACTAAAACATTTATCATTTCCATAGTCTCATAGAGACTGATGAAAGTGTCTACCATGTCATCTTGGTGATATTTTGTAGTTACCATGTCATTGAAAATTATAATGGATTTTGAGTCATAGAGATCATCGTACCACAAATTGATGTAAAATTGTCCAATCATGATAGGTTGGTTATAACATTTGTCATTTTCATTGACACTAAAATCTAATATTATTGGATATGTTGGGATACCTATCTCATTCAATAGTTCCTGGACATGATGAAAATGGTTCTCTATTAGTGGAGGTAGAATGTCCATTTTTCCTTTTCCCACACGTGGTATTGTTCATTGATGAGCTATGAAAAAAAATAATTATTTCTATCAATATCCAAGAAAATTGATTTATCCTATGATATAAATTTTTTTATATTGATTCTTTAGACGAGACATCATGTTCGCCAACTCATTTTCCATTTTCATCATGTGGATAGGTAAGATGAACTACCTCCATGGTAAGACTATCAAGTCCATGATACTCTATCTTCTAACACATATGGGAACTAATTGGAAGCTAAAATTATCTCTCAATCTACCCTTGGGGGTTTTTCTCAATCATGACCCATATAAAAATAGTTTTTATTATCATTAATGGGATTTATTAGGATACCATTATTTATAGTAGTTGATGAATGTGGAATTTCCCTATATCAGGTTTATGGGCATGATTGTACTATTGGTTACTAGGAAGAAGAATAAAGATATGGGTATCATAATACCCCTATAATAATATATAGAAATTATGTCATTTATATTTTACAAATCACTGGATCATTTTGAGCCTCATGATGATTGAATGCAGGAAAATTTATAGTGAACAAATGAGTTAGGGTGATATGATTCATGGTGTACAAAATTGTTGTCCACACAAAACATAATATAAATTTAATATATATTATTGAGGCATCATAGGAAGGTCAACTAGTGAACATTGATGCAGTTGAGCATTACCATGATATTATAGTGAATGAAGGATTCTTGGAACATATTAAGGAACTACAGTATCATGAAGATCAATGTTGTGGGTGATCAAAATGTCCTTGATTGATAGTAGTTGAATAAAATATCCAGAAAATATAACTCCCCATAATTACCCAATGGGGAGTATAGTTCTTGATCTTTCCAATACCAAATAAAATTATCCAGGATACTAGGTGTTCCAGTGATAATGAGAAACCTTTCAAATGAATATCTAGTATAGCGGGCATCACATGGGCCAATAACCCATATAACATCAAGGTTTCTTCTATAGGTGGAGCCATAAAAGTATCCATATCTCCAAATAATGGTTTATTTTATCCTTATATTACTTATTATAGACATATTCCATCTATGTGTCAATTATGTGTTCAAACAATTATGAGGGTGACAATACATATCTCGATATATCATTCACATCCAATGTGTAGGTTGAGAGAAGAGATATTTGGTGGCAACGATGGTTATATAGTGACTCCCTAGATAAGCACAATTACATTATACAAAAGAATTTATCAATGTAGGTATTGTTGTTCTTTAATGTTCCCATTACCTAGGACTCCTAGTCTTAATCGATGGGATTCAACCCCTAGTTTTGATGGGGCATACAGTGTATTTTCTATCGATCCATCCATCATCATAGATTTTTGAGATCAATGCCGACATGAAATTTTCCACATTTCAAGTTTTAGGTGGTGTGGGAGATCCCAAATATTTTTCCACCTAAGGATTCAATAATTCTTTCCTTGCTTGTAACTTTTGGAACTGTGGTTATGTCTCACATGGTAATCACTTGTCCTCCCACACTGGGATAGATATTTAATTCATATAATGTTGTTGGAATAAATTAGACCATCATTTATAATAGTGATGTAATGGAGATGACCTATTATATTGGATTAATAAAAATAGGGTGGACCATAATGTTCTCTTATGGAATGCTTGATTGGGATAGTCAACATGACCTTTTTGGTGCATACTAGTGTTCTCAATAACATTAGGCGATGATGGAATCATGTGTGATGGTTTTAGGTGCATCATGACATGTTTCAGTGAATTCATTACCACATGATCCTATGGATAGGACTCCATTGAAAAGGATTACATTCCCTTATCCAGCTTTTGTGGAACTGTATTCTAGAATAGGGCTAAAATTTTAGGGGTGGTTTCAACTAACTCATCATCCTATAGAGCCTGTCGGCACTGTCAGCATGACTGGGTGGGAGTGGTCCTAAGAATCCATGATTTGTTTGATATCTTGGGTGTAATACAAACATCCACTACCTCATGGGATTAGTGGAGTGTCCCATTCCAAATCTCAAGGGATAGGTTACCAAAACATTCCCCCATTATGAATGAGGAGATCTTCCCATTGTATGGTCCTTAGTGTGGTGGTGTTAGATTTGTGTAAATGATTTTTAATCCAATCAAGCCACATAAATTTTTGATATCAACACTTCCAATTATAATAATAAACTATGGAATTAATGACTAAATACTGAATTATTGTTAATTTGAGACAGGGATTGGGATACCAATAGTTTAAGAAGAAATATTTTCCGTGATAGGAGAATGTCTTTGTGGGTTTATAGTGAAACTGGTTCTCATACCCCCAATCAAGTATGGAACTGGGTCCTAAAACATTTTTGGAATCTTGTTTCTAGTATGGTATTTTAATAGAAATGTTAGTAATTGTTGGATGACATAACTTTCTAATGTTCTGCATTTTCCACCATTTAAGGGATAATAATATTATATTAGGAAGGCCGTATAGTTTTTTGGGGACTTACTTCAAATGTTGTGATATAACAACATCATAATCTAGAGTGGTACAACATTACTAATGTTCTAATGGAAAAATTAGAATATTTTTTAATTGTTCTTACAATTTTTTCCTTGAAGGTATAAATATGGTGAACTTGTGGGTTGTGATGTAATTTTTGTTATTTATGTTCATAATTTAATGTGGTTTTCATAAATGTTTTTGGATGACCCCACCATATGGTGTCTATTTGGTTTCCACAAATTCGCAATTTCCTATGGAAAGAGGATTCTAAAATCAGGGTTTGTGATATTAGAGCATTGCTTAAAAATTTATGGGGGTTGGATGTTCGTACTCTCATTGATTACTCATTGGATAGTTTTTCTTTGTTTGGGTATCCCTTATATATTTGAGCATTGAACATGAATCTCATTCTCGATGTGATCTAGAGGGTGATAATGGTTAATTAAAATAAATATACCATGATAAGGAAAATACCTATTGATAGATTTGATGGTGATGTTGAAAAAATATAAAAACTTATGGATGTTAGGTGTGTGGGGAATAAGTAATGACTCTTTCATTTAAGGTAATATCCTATTTGAGTCATAGCATCTATAGGGCCAAAAAACCCATTTTATCTACAAGGTAGATTTAAATAGGGTTGTAAGGTATATGTGGATATTCAATTCAGGCATATCATATTAATAAATTATTCTAGGCATCCTAAGGTAGGTGACATAAGGTCACAAGTTCTTGTCATTTTTATATACAATCACTATTTTTAAGTCAAGTAGTAATAGGTTTGTTACATTTTTTACATCTTTTGGGGGAAGCTTCAGCGTGAGATTAATTTATTATGATGATGGGTTGGTCATTGTTTTTTAATTTTAAGGGGGGAATTTTGGTAATAGGTTTAACATTCCATGGTTATAGGTGGTTCACATGTTTAATATCATTTAAGGATGGGATTTTCGAATGTTTAACATCATTTGGGGATACATTGTTTATTGTTTTAACGCCTTGGGTGGAAATTTGTTTCATGATTTTATTTTCTTGTCAGAAAAGGTTATTCTCATTCATAATGAATTAATAGTATAGGTTTTTGAGGATATTTGTGTTGTTGGATGATGTGATCACATGTTGGAGTTTCCCCCTTCCAGGGTAAGAAGTTATGATTTAATGGTATAGTTTTAGGGATTGGATAAACCTTGGGGAGGATTCCCATATGTGTCATGACAGAAACACGGGGAGGCATCACTGGCACCCTATTATATGATAATGATAAAAGTACATGGAATTTAATTGAATATTTTATAGTATTTTAATAGGATAGATCCATGATATTTAACTTTTTGTGGTATGGATACCTTGGTCACACGAGCAACAATATAGGATAATGAGGGGATTTTTCAAACAGGCAACCTGTTCCATCCCATGGGATTCATACATAGGAAATCCTATGTACTTATAATAAAATAATAGGTGTTGTATCTTACTATGCCTGTTAACAAAGAGAATACAATTTTTACTTTACAAATTAGGGATATAGTTAAACTTCATGGTTTGAGGATGTTTTCATGTAGTTTAACATCATACAACATGGGATGTATGATATGTAGTTAAAAATCATTCAACATGGATGTTTATCGGGCATCTTATGATAGATAAAATTTTCGGGTCGGATTGGAGGATATTAATAGGACCCAATAAAATGGAATATTAGTTTCTTCCATTGATGATTCCATCTTCACGTATTATGTTCCCACATATCACATTCCATTTGTCGAAATGAGTTTAAATCAATTTCAAGTTGTGGTAGAACATATGGGTCCCAATAGTGGGTTTCATCTTTTTCATATAAAAAGTTCATATAATGTTCTTGTTCCTTCATAGAGTGAATAGTCATGATATGATGATTGATGATATCTGCCATGAAAAAATTTCATGTAATGAATAATCCAGGTATGAATGTGTATATATCCATTTAGAAATAAAATATTTTGATGGTTTGGATCCTAAAAAGAGGAATATATTAGTATAATTTCATGAGTCTTTTTAGATGATCATGTGATTCATATTCTTATTGGGGATCATGATATTCATGAGATTTATAAGGTAGTGGTTTTTATTAATAATGGATACCCTTCCTTGCGATAATTTCATTGTACCCATGGTGAATTTTTCTCAATGGATATATATTTTATCAAACTAAAATTATATTCATGGGTTCTAATGTAATGTTTTTTTGGTAACTATAATGAAATTAATATCTACCATTGTTTGAATTTTAGAAGACTCCATGGGTGGATAGTGGTGGATGACATCTATCAATAGGAATATGTTTTCACATTTACTCATAAAGAATATATTGTCATTAATTTAGACCTTCTATATGACACAGAAATGATGAATCACCTTAAAGGTAGGGAATGTAGTTGTATTTATATGATTATTTGAGGTGGGTTGATATGTGTTAGGGAATATATCATAATTTTCAAAGGTCATTGAGATTCATGATGACACATATGATGCACAAAACATAACAAATTTCACATAGAGAGAAATTTGTTGATGTACTATTTACCATCACCAGCCTATACCATTTATAATGGTCTAGATTTATCATCAACCCATAAAATTATATAGATTTTTGTCCTGTTTCATCCCAAATTTACCTCACACCACCCATGAATTCCATAAATTTTGAAAAAAAACTACTTTTGCACCAATATTCATTGTATTATAGTAGTTTATCGATTATAGATAACATCATATGGGATTAATGTAACACTAAATTATATGTATATGTGTGTGTGTTTGTGTGTTTGATAATGTTATAGTAGTGATTGACCATAGAGTTCAAAAAACATGTGAGATAAATCATGTTTTATCATTCATCATAGAAAATTTTATTAATACTTCTCATTTTATATTGACAATAGAACACATACCACATGAGTTTTAGTCATGGTTGTATATCAATAAAATCATAAGGTTTCATGGATAACATACATCAATTGTATCTGATTGAGAAACTTAGTTCAATTTAGTATTATAAGAGAGTATTCAAAGGGTTATTAGCACTAATATACATTTATATACTAACATTAGACCCCATGATGATTGGATTTCTAAGGGGACTATCTAAATTTTTTAATACAATATATAATAATGTTAACATGACATAATAATTTTGGTGGATCAATATTCATAATTTTATATTTTTAATATAATAATATCATCAATTTATGAATTCAAATTTCACTATTTGAATCAATGTATTAGATGAGTTTTGGTAATAAAAAACCTTGTGATAATTCTATAGAAATAAATCCAGTTATCCTATAGATTTTGAGGTTAAAAATATTAATTTATATATTAATAATGATTATATTAAAATATATTATATTCGAAAAAAGTTCTATGATCATAAAAGAAGGAATGTGTTGGAATATAAAGATAAGATTCAGGAATTCCTAATAGATACAGAATGAAAATATTTTTGAATTATTTTTCAGAATAGGGATGTGAATTTAAAGTTGTGGTGTTCATTTTGAAATATTTGTAAAAAAATGTATTTGTAGAATCTCAATTGGAAATAATTCCCATTCATTATCATGTACAAAAGATCATCTATTTTATGGTTGAGAAAATAAATTCTTGATGTAATACGTGTCCTCACATTTTTGGATATATAATTTTCAGCTATAATTTCATTAATGAATTGAATTTTTCAATTCCGTACACTATAGAAAAATTGTTTCAGAATTTGAAATAACGATTACTGAACATCCATTGTAGGAATCCTAAAAATGAAGAGGAACCCTAGGAGACTAGAAATTATAAGAGGGAGGAATATCCAAATTTTTTCAACATTTGATATACACAAATATTTTTTGGACTAAATTATTTTGCGGTGGGAGCACGAGAGGCCCTACCATATCATGTAAACATGATATCCTGGACCATCATCTAATACACAGTTTAGGGAGCCTTAATTAATGATTTTAATTAAAATAATTTCGGTATAAATATAAATTGAATATATTTTCAAAATTATTTAATATTTAAATTGAAAATAAACATATTTTTAATTTTAAGGTATTTTCTTGAAAGGATGTTGTTGTTCAAAATCCCAGATTTTAAAAAACTCTTAATCCATATAAGATTTTGAAAATATAATAATGACATATATGTTCAGAAAACATGTTTAAATTTTAAATATGAACTTTTTGGGATAATAATATGTATTTTAAAATAATAATTCAACATAGAAATCTAATTTGCAACATTTTATGAATTAATTGAAATTTAACATTAATTAAAAGAATTTGATCATTTCATTGAATCATGTATTTTCAAGGGAGATTTTTTTCATTCCTATAAATCATTATAAAACCTATAATTTTTCTAATATAATTATTTATTTAATTTAAATTAGTATCCAATATTATTTTATGACATATATAAATTTAAATATTACAAATATTTTAAAAAAAATTCACATAATTAAATATGTTCATTTAAAAATAAATTATTTAGGAATTTATATATATTATATGATGAATTGTATTAAAATTTAACATTTAAAGTATAAAATTATATAAAATTGGAAAACGTAAATATTTCATTAAAAATGAATACTTTTGGTAATAATTAATTACTTAGCTAAGAGTAAAATAGGGTAAAAAATATAATGCGAAATGAAAATGCCATAAAACACTCATTGATGCCTAAAAACATAGTTTTTTATATTGTTTTCAAAACGAAATCATAGTCCCCTAATAAGTTTTACATTATTTTAATATATCCCATTGTTTATGTCCATTAATTTATTAAAAATCTATGTGTTACTCTCAAAACATACATTATTTTCAATTATAAGAGGTTAAAACATATTCCCTTCACGTCTCAATTATTTATATAATTTATTATTTAAACTCATCCAAATTTAACATTATACGAACCCATACAAATTTTTAAAACTTATGGTCCCTATAATTTAGTATAATAACATCATTTCTATATAGAATTATATGGAAGATTCTTGTCACCAATTTGAGTATTTTCAATTAAATATCTTTTCGTCTAAATTATATTCATTATAATACAATGAACAGAAACTAATATAATTATTTTAGTATAATTTATATAATATAATAATATGATTTTTTTAATTTTTATATTTTATTTATATATGTCTTTCATTATTAAAAATAAATCACCGTTCATGCGTATGTTCATACTACCACCATCGTGAGCAGAAGAATGTGTTTTTCCTCACTAACCATAATAGATGGTTCTATGAATGATTTAATAATGAAATATTATTTTAATGTAATAATTAAAGTTATTTATGGTAATTTCAAGAAAATATTAATTATATAATCAATAAATGACATTATTTTAATTCATTGGTTTAAAATAACTGTTGTAATTAGTAAATAATTCTTAAAAATTAGATAATTTTTAAATATCCATTTCATCTTATTTAATGAAAATTATAATATAAATATATAAATTAAATTAAAATATAATGATATCCTTATAATACATTCATATTTTTATTACAATAAAACCACCACATAATCAATAATTTAATCAGGTCTTGTTCATTATTGGGTGAGTTTAATAACCTACATGAACAACACTATGAATCGATGTCAAAATGGAAATAGGAAAATAATTATAGTGAATATATATGTGTGGTTTTTTTTTAAAATAATTATTGTTTTTTAAGTAAATTTTATATCAATATATAAATAATTATTTATGAAAACACAATTTGATCACCATGAATCACAGAAACATGATTTCAAAATATTTTTTTCATGATGTATAATGAATTAAACCATTATGAATCGATTTTTTTTAAAAAAAATATGGAATTATAAAGCATACTATATAGTAACATTAATTATGTAGTAATTACGATAATGATAAGAATAGGGATAATAGACATTGATACTGTGAATCCAAAATAAACGATCCAAACTATTAAGACCTATTGATGAAAATCACTAAATTTAGATGGGTGATGAATATATTTAAATATTATTAATGAAAATAGATATTATAACATTGAAAAATTATGTTATATATATATATATATATTAGATAGATGGTTAATTTATATTCATGACAGTTATGAAAAAAGGTAAGGGTTTTCCATTTAAAATTACACTATTTTAAAATGTTAGGTTTTATAAACCCCATTTCTCTTATGGGTTGTATATAGTTTCCAATAAATTAATTTATATGATGTATTAAAAGACTAATATAATCTCTATATTTGTAGAGGTTTTGATTAAATTTATACCCATTCCATAATTTTGAATTTTAATTTTTAGTTTCAATCATTATGTCTCATGTTATATAAATAACTTATTTTATTTTTTTAGATAAATTTAAATTTTATTTTTATATAACATTAATCATAAATTTTAATTTATATAAAATAAAATATATTTATATCCACTAATTTTTTTTAATTCAATAGTTTCAATTTTTGTAAAAAATATTCATATCCATTTTGGATAAACAATATTGTATTTTTAACATAAAAATGTGTTTCATATTCCAACAAATATATCTATATCGGGATACTATAATTGGGATATAGTTTTGACATACATGACCCTAAGGGTTATCATTGAATAGATTTCTTATAGATCATTGACTCAATAATCACTTTGATTCATGATTTATGGGACAAAGGTAGTACACCTATCTGTACGCTCTCGGTTGATTTTTATTGGAATATTAATATGGTCCTAATAGATCATGACACCATATTTTTTTATAAAATTAAATTTTATTCAATAAAATGATTAATATTTAATAACATTAATATATTAAATTAATAACTAGACAAATTTGAGGAACCCTCTCTGCTATATTCCTTTGTAAGGGAACATCATGTTATTCTAAATATACCACATGAATTTTATACAGCTAAAGGTATTTTCTCTTGTATATGCACATTTTTTATGGACTGGGGATGTATTATATATTAATAATTATAATTATTTAAATATATATGTTTTCAATCTAATATAGATTCATTATTGAATGGTAAGAAATTTCTTGTATATTATTATTGTGGGGGAATTAATCTTCATTAGGTTATATATGGGGAATATATTTATATAGACTATCAATGCATCGATATTTCTCATGAGATAAAACATCTTGAGTTTAACTATATACATATTCAAATATCATTATAGTGTTACGGAAGAAGAAATAGATGATATGTTTTTTTGTACAATGTAATTAGTTTTTTAGTATAAGAAAAATAATTATTTTTGTCTATGTTGTCATTTATTATCATGTATAATTCATGCCTTCAATTTCATCTTATTATGGATTCATGTTGTTTATTTATTCCTTCTATATAACATATCAAATGTTTATGTCATGATATTTTCAACTGAATTCAATTCCTTATAGAGCATATGATAGCTCCCTTGTTTTTTTCCTTTTCCCATATAATCCTAGAGGATATGTACATTAAATTTACAAACATATAACTGAATGGGTAATAATGTTACTCTATTTTGTCTATGTTGTAACTTATTTTTTTCAAGTGTGATTACTGTATGATTATACTATTTCAAGACTACAATTTATTTTGATATTTTCTGAACTCTTTTATTATAAAATAATAATATAATATTACCAATAGATTTCAATTTGTATATCCCTTGATATTACACTAGGGTAGTCCTCTGTTGGGGTACTTAAATTCATTTACTCATGTGTTATAATATTCAATTTTTATTCAAAAGTTTTATTGATTTATGTTATGAATTTCTATTTTCATATAACTATAATTATTATATAATTATTCATAATATTATATTATTTCATGAAATGTTTTTTTATTTTATTATGGTTGTGTCCATTGTTAATACCTTACATGATGTATTTTTCTAATACTTTGGAAAGAATTAACAACCAAGGATTTTAAATCCCTGATTCCATTATTTTGTTATTTATTTTTATGTCATGTTTTAATTTCAATTCAAAGAACAAGATATAATTAAACCTATCAATTTCATTTGTTTTATGATATTCTTCAAATCATTTATACATTTTTATCAATAGAGTGTCTTGTTCAATTCTCATAATGAGAAACGTAGACATTAAGGGGTATTTGTGATCTAATATATTTTGTTAAAAGACATATTGTTACAATTATATTATTTATTTGATCAATTATATGTAGTTTTATCTTCCAATTGATTCACATGATTTTATATGGTTTACATCCAAAATTATTGTATTATTTCATTAATGTTTTCTTAAATTAATTAAAGAGGTAACCACCATAGTTATAGGTATAGTTCTCAAAAGTGTAATCCTTTCTATGTGTCCCAAATAAATACCATAATATCAAATTAATCATTTTGTATTAAAAAATAGTGGAATAGTTTGATGAAATCAAAAGATAAGGTTTAATTAACCATTAATTGTCTCTATATGTATGACAAAACCTATATGAAAATATGATTGATGAATAAATCAAACATAACTAAATTAATATAATATTAACACAATTTAGATAAATAATATTTACTCAAAACCTCAATTTGATCAATTTTTTAAACAACTCAATGTAGTGGGGAGGTTTTCTATAATTTTCATGAGATCGTAGTATTATTTTTTGAGGGTGTAGGAAGCCGAAATCCATAAGAGTGAATTATGGGTTTTGTCTGAGAGCAACGAGGGTAAATTAATGGCATTTTTTGATTACTTTATCCATGGTAGTTTTTGAGGTATTATTGATTCAAATCATAAAAGGTTATCTTGATAACGTTTTGGTGTTTTTAGATTTTATTTCATACAATACCATGAAAAATGAATATAACTTCGAAAATTTATATATCATTTTGAAATTTTTTAATGAGAACCACATGTATAATAAACTATATCCACCTATATATTTTATACATAAATACTTCATCTAGTTAATTTAATAATAAACTATTAAACATTAGATCCATGAAAAATCATTTAGGTTTATTTACATGATAAATTTTGATACAGAAACAACTTGTTAATGATAGGTCTACACAACCTTATACAATGCCCTTCATATATACCATTATTCAGAGACATGTCATAATTATAAAAATTCATCATAATTTATGGAATATAATTGAAACAATGGGGGTGATTATTTACTCAGAAATGGTAAAAAAAGATGATTTCGAAGATCAGATTAACATAAAATTAGAATAATTATAAGAAAATATTAAAGTGGAATCGGAAATCCATATACAAAATATCATAGATAATAATCTATAGATAAATAATTACTATTATATGTTCATTAGACAAGAATGATATATTAGTTGGAAAAAATTATCCATTAATGAATAACATTAATTTGGGTCATAAGTGTGTATCTTACAAATAATCATTGAATATTAATTCCTTAATCAATGATAACTTCCAAGATAATCTTAATTGAGGGAATCTCTAATTAAAAATGATTCACTACACATTCAAATCCATATTATCTCACGATATATGTATATTTATTTAATAGATTATAAGAATATATAATTTTGGCACAAAATCATAATCCTTCATATATTTTCAACTATATGATTAAAAAATTACATATATAATAACCCATTGAATAGAAATTTGTTTCACAAAAAATATAAACAAAACATCATTACATATACCAAAATAATATTAATGGGTTTCTTAAACATCAAATACTCGTATTAATAATCCATATAGATATAGGATAATTATGGTATCATATGATTATATCGATATTAATTAATAGTTTTTACCATATAATGTTATCATTAATGAAAATATCATTAAATGAAAATTTCAAATAAATATTGAGGAAAATAACATTCTTAAAATGAAATAAATTATTTAAAACATATAATTATTATAATTTCTATGTAAAACATTTCACTTGAAAATATACTCTTTAACATATAGTCATATAATTATGTCATTATGAGTTAATAACACTATGGAGTTAAATTTATGTCATTTATATTTAATAATTACTTCTTTCAAATTTTCTGTAAAAAACTAAAAAGTACCACATTGATAAAATCAGAGGAATACTCAATTTAATAAATAATAAAAATGTATACTCATTAATGATTATAAATTAAATTAAAAACTCTTATGATAAACTAAAACACTTATATGAAAGGAAAAAATTACCAACATTAAGGTAAAACATAGTTTGTTTTCCATGAAATCATTATTTTAGTCTCTTCTGTACATAATGTTATGAAAATAAACAGAAAACATGTAATTATACAATTTAAATATATAGAGTAATTTTAAATTGATAAAATATAAATATTTTCTAGAAAATTCATCCTAAAAATCATATTTATAATAAATAATGATAAACAATGATATTATAAGATAAATATTATACGTCATGTTCAATGTCCTTAAAAAGAACAATAACCTCATATATAATAAATTTATTAATTATATAGTTACAATAAATAATCCATTACATTAATATATTCTTATAAATGTTAAATATATAATTTTACAGCACTATAATAGTTATAATTTCTTATTAAAGTTATCACATCAGAGTTTTAATAGTATCATTTTCCCTAGGAGTTTTTGTTTTGTAGTTCTATTAACTTCACATTTATAATTGGTCTATCATTTCAATGATATACTCAACAATATTAATATCATATATATTAATTTAATATTTAATTATAATTATAAAAATATTTTTGACATAGAAAATCGATCTATAGTGTTAATGGATATGGTATTTCTTATGTAAGATAGAATGATTATTTGAAATTTCAACATATGGAGTGAAAAAACAAAGAAAAATTTATAAACATTAAAAATTAATTATTTTACCATATATATAATATACATTAATTACTTTAATTTTGATTATAGTTTATGTAAATAGTAAATTAATAATGATTCTCATCATTTCATTCAGGCGGTAGTCCACATATTCACTTATGAAACATTATCATTTTCTAATTAATTTGGAATGTAGGATGGTACATATGATATTATAAACCATGAGGAAAAATATTTTTATTAATATAATATATTTATTTTCAACCCATCATAATAACCATCAATGTAATATGATGATGGGAGATTAATTTTATCACAGTGGGGATGCGATAGTCTACACATACAGATTAGAGATACATTCACATCTATTTTGATTGAAATGAGCATGGATATTAGGTAATATATAATGATAATAACATTTGAGTATATTTACTATACTAATGTAATAATATCATATGAATATAATATAAATATAGGTGGTGTAGAATGAAAAAAAAATTGAAATATGCCGGGTTGAATGATTATCTCACCTTGGTATGCATCACTTAAATCCATTCATAATGACCATTTGAGTGTTCATCAAGGAATTGAATCAGCTATAACTAATTTATATAGAAGTATAAAGTGTAATATCTATTTTTTTGTCAAAATAGATTCCTTAATTTATTTTGATGATGTTATATGAGGTGTTTCCTTTATATATGTGGGAATGGACAATCGTGGAATTTGATAAATAATTAATATAAAATATTCTCATATTCAAAAAAAATGAATGAATATGGAAATAAAATAAATATTTGGGACATTATTAGGTCTATATATTTCAATCAAAAAATTATTTAAGCAATTTTAAAAGAAAAATATACCCTTCTATGATGATTTAATCTTAGATACACCCCTTTAATCATTATTCAAGTGAATTTTATTTCTTTTTTTAATAATTGTTTTTAGTAAAATTGGGAGATAAATTATATTAAATTTGGTAATTATATTTCCAAATTTAGAATCAATTTATTCAAAATTAATTCATAAAAGTGGTATCATAAACTTTAAAATTAATCTCTCTAAACATGAGAAAAATAGTTAGTAAGAAAACAATTTGCATATGACTTAAATGTTCTGTTATAGAAGTCATCATAAAATTATTTACAATGACCTAATTGGGTTACTCATTATATATATTAATTTATTATCATTTAATTTTTTATAAAATATAATTTTATTTTATTTAATTGAATATAAAATTTTCTAATATATTATGTATCTTTCACTATTTACTGAAAAGTAAATATTTTTTAGCATTTAACATAATTCAATTTCAGAAAATTATGAATTTTTTTATAAAATTAAATTTAATTTCCCATATATATTTTTTATATATGGAATAAATTAATTATATTAATTTGCTGAAAATGGTTCAAAAAATATTTGAGGGAAATTTCTCTTTATAATTCATAAAATGACATTCATAAAAATTATGAAATTATTTATAAATATATATTATTTAATTGAATCATTTATACATAAATTTTTAATAAGTGGTTATCTCTATTCACATCGTAAATTTAATTCCTAGTATAAAATTATATACTATATTATGGTTCATTTAGGATTTGTATTGCATGTATCACATTCAATACAGTAATTACATTTATTTATGAAAATATTTCATAAAATCTATGGTGGTAGTTTTTTAACCTCTAACAAATGAATTCCAACATCAAAATTCAATCATTTTGATCCAAATTAGAAGTATATCTATGCTTTATTATATTTTCATCTTCCCGTGTAGCTTCAACATATTTCTAAATCATCCAATGAATAGTAACCATGTTTTACTCTGGATTTGTGGAAATTTAACACTTTCAATAAAGATTTACAATTATTTTTACTCCTCAAAGGGATCATTAATTTTCATAAAAATACATAAAGGTATCATATATGTGTTTTTTAGTGATTATGTTTGTTGAAAAGTCTTTCTGAACATGAAATTGTATGGTTAGTGTTGTCGAATCTGGTTTATGCTGGAATAGTTATGAGTGTTTGCAAAAATTTTGGGCCTCAAAAGCATGAGTTTTTTTGGAAAATGATGGTTTTCAAAAATTTAGTACATACATATCATTTCATATATATCAAATTAGGTTCATAAAAAATCTATTTAAATTTAGAAAAGAAGAATATCCCCTTACCATCACATTGTAGACCGCAATGTTCACTACGTAGAGAGGATAAAGAAAATAGTTCATGAGAGGCATTATGTTTGTGGGAGGAACGTCTTTATTTGAATAGAGTTTGTGACTTGTGGAGTAAGAATAGTTTCTCATATTTGGAATACATTATCCACAACAATGGATGAAGGCATTAAGCAGACCCCTTATCATAGTTTGAGGTGAAGGATATACTACATCTATGATTTGGGTAATTTTTAGTAGAATGATTTTTGAAATTATTTTAATATATAAAGACCCAAAATATAATGATTAAATATGGTGAAAATACAATGAAAAGACTATATATGCGAGGATAATTTATAATAGTACAAAGTGGTTCAATGGGAAAAATCATCACATGAGGGAAGATTGTGAGGTAGGATTCCATGAAACGAAAAGAGTTATGTGAAGGTAGTTCACAAAAGAGGTTTTGTGGGGATAGTTATCATGTTAAGAAAATGGGGCCATGTTTCATAGGTGGTCCATGGAATAAAAATTCATATTTAAATTATGGTAGGTCTAGAGAAGAATAGTTAGTCCGTGGAAAGAGAGGTGGTCAGCAACTCACACATAACATAGGGTGCAATATAGATTACATAGGACTCAAGGATGTTCATAGAGGAATAAAGGATGTTTCCTAAGGAACTAAAATAGTCTAAAAAGTAAATTTTAATTAATAAAAATTCAAAAAAAAATGTAGATTTCATTTATGTGTGATAAAAAGACTTCAACGAAGAGTCTATCAACAATAGATGATGTGATCATTTATGAAAATGAAGGGACTCATAAGCCCCTAAAAAATTCACGGATCCCTTCCAATGAATTGATCAATAGAAGAGGAATGTGGTTATCCTTTCCACTAATGGCTAGATAGAGAAGAGACTCAAGTAGTGACCCTTTGTAAATTAGCGATTTGGACTTAAACATTATAAAAGCTGTTGGAATAGACATAGAATTAACCCACCTAGAACCTTGTAATTTTATAATGATCATTATTGGATTGAATAAATCATCACATCATCTTTGTATGATCCTTAGAAATATCCTTGTGAGGGTGACCCAGTTATAATTTTTGTGTCTTTATATGATTTCAATTTTTCATCATACATTGATATTGGAAAAGGAGATGATGTTGTTTCTTTAATAACAAATCATGGTTTTAAGGGGTAGTAGTTTTAATCTATGATACTTTGACACACCCCTATTTGGGTATTTAATATTACTGGAATTGTAGTGATCTAGTGTCTTAGATTTTTACATTTGATTATTATATATTTAATTCATCATGTGAGAATAATAAAATAAATTATTATCATGAGAGATGTTAGGTGGTAGTTTTAAGTGACAAGTAAACTTTAATAAAAGATCACAGTTATAAAAAGGTCCTATATACAATGATTTTTCATTGAATTACATAAAATTATCATACTCATTTTATATCGAGATATTAATAGTAATATCATATCACTATCATTGAATTCTATATTTCACTAAAATATTACTGCATAAAATTTATGTCGACTCTGAGAAGATTTATTTTTCTACAAAACATATTTCAACATCTCTATAATTTATTAATATATTTAAAATCATAAGAAATTTGATTCTCTAACATCAACCAATCGCATTGAATTTATGAATTTTCTTTACTCTATATCATAGAAGACTTCAACAAATCATCAATCATCAATAGTGTATGTGTTCATTCATGAAAATGAAGGGACCTATAAGTCCATAAATAGTGTTTTGATCCCTTCCATATAATTAATCAAAGGGAAAGGAAGATAGTGATCCATTACATAGGTATTTAGATAGAGATAGAGACTCAGGGATTGACCCTAGGAAAAGTAGTGGGATAACCCTGAACATTATAAATGTCTTGATCCTAGATATAGAATTAACTTATCCACATCCATTTAATTTATAAGTCATCCTTGTTTGATTGCATACATAATCACATCATTATAGTTTGATCCATTGACATATATCAGTGAGGCTAAACCAAGTGAAATGGTTCTGTCTCGACATGTTTTCAATTCAATTCATACATTACTCTGTAAAAGGGATATAAGAGTATTTTTAACAAAAAATCATGATTTGAAGGGGTAGTTTTTTAAATCTACCATTCCCTGATTCTCCCACCTCTTATTGTATTTAATATTTAGGGGATAATAGTTTTATGGTGTATAAAATTATTTCATTTCCTTATTCATTATTAACCTCATTAGGTGATAAAGATATGCTTTCTCCCGTTCATTCAATATTTTATGGAACTTCAGTATGAAATCCAAAAAAATTATATCATTTTTTGTCTTAATTATGCATTGGCTAACAAAATCCTTTATAATAAGATAATCTACCACCTTGATTTCTTTCTAGTAGAGGAAATTCATTTATCCATGAAAGTTATTAATCCACTCCTACCATATTTTATGTAACATATTTAAATCATTGTAGGAGAATATATGAATTAAAATATTATGATCATTATATATTTCACATATTTCTCCCTAAGGGAAATAGCTCGATATCATTAATGAAAAAAATTAAAAATCTAAAATCCAAATCATATTTTATGAAATTCTTAACACAAACCATTAATTTTCAAGAGGCATGTGAAATTGAAAAATCATTTCACTTAACGACATATCCCAGCCCCTTCATTAAGGTATCAATATAGATATAAACCCATTATCCACTGCAAATTACTATTATAAGTGGTGAGATGGATATCCTTATCTTCATTTAAATGGTATTTTCCTCAAATTCATTCATCCAATGGAACATGGATTTCATCTATGTTAACATGGTTAGTGGATTAGGAAAACTATTATAATTTCTTCACAGTGTTCAAACAATATTCTTCCAAACCAACAATATTATATATATTAGTAATACAATTTTTCTTCTCAACCATTAATTACATACACATTGGATGGGTCCACTGAAACCCTATCTCATGATATTATAAATCTAAAAAATATTACAATATTTAGTTAAAATCAAAACATGCTATGTTTTAATATATATCATCCTTCATTAAGGACCTCATTAAAATAATCCAGTGATTTTTAATATCTTCCTTACTTTTTTAATATATATTAATATAGTCAATAATGAATAAAAATTTATGTATATAATATCTAAATACATTATTCATTAAATTCATTTAGATATATAGTGCATTAGAAATACCAAATGAAGTCAGTATAAATTAATAGTGTTTATACCTTATAGAGAAGGTTTTGTTTAGGATTCCTCAACTTTTTAACATAATTTTATAGTACATAGATCAATTATTAATCATGGAAAAAAATATATGTCTTCAAAATCAATTGAAACAAATCCAAAATAGGGAATATAGTATACTTATTATTGATTATAAACTTCTTAATTACTTAATAATAAATATAGAGTATCATTATTTCATCATTCTTCATAAAAAATTAATATGTACACCATGGGGTGGAAAAAGTTTTGGAATAAAACCCTTTTCATGATTATCCTAGATTTTCTCCATCAATCTATGTAACTAAATAGTGAAAATTCTATATGTTGTTTTTGAAATAGTTGTATCATGTTGTATGGTTTTTATTGGAAACTCATTATCAAAATTAAAAGTAAGACAACAAATCTATTATAGAAAGACATTGAAAATTTATAAGAGAAATTAAATATCATCATAATATATTTTATCCATATCAAATTTTTATAAACATAGAATTTTTAAGGTGAATAATACTCATACAAATGTCATAATATATTATATCCATATCTGATTTTTATTTAATCTATGGCACATTAGGTTTATCCTTTTTTTATTCATGGACCACTTATATTTAAATCATTCATGATCTTATGTAAAGAGTTTTGTAAATTCCCACTACATATCCCCACGATGTGTCATCCTAGGTGGGCAGCAAGGCTTATTGTCATATATTAGACTACATCGCGTCAGACCCGATACATATTATCAATGTTTTTATCCATAGGAAAATTTATTCTAGATATGAATCCACTTATAGTACCCTGAAATATATGTATTTATAGAAAACAACTTACTATATAATTTACCATAATTATAGGAAATTTTACAAAATATAAAATCATCTTAATGTTTATCCGTATATACATATATATTGATAACCTTATAAATATAACTAGGTATCAATAAAAAAAATTCTCATCCTAGTCTATAATGGTTAATTAAAACATTTCTTTAATAAGAACTATAACCAACCTCCCTTTTCATACATTCACAATAAATAATTTTTTTTGAATATATAAAAAAGCATACAAACTAATTCCCAAAGATCGTATTAGTTTAGTTACTTTGGAAACATCGAACAAAACATATATAGCTTGTTGAATGATCTTTAATGTTTCTTATAAAGATCTCCCCTTAGTAATTCTAATTAATCACATTTCTACAAAACCTTGGTATTAGAAACTTAAAAATGTTGTGAGAAGAAAATCTCAGATATGTTAAATTATGGATATTTTTATGCATATCATGAACAAAAGGGTATAAGAATGTGATCATGATTTTAAGAATATCATACCCTACATATCAATGATCAAAAACATAAATCATTGAATAAATATTTTTAGTTCATAAGACATGAATAATATGTAAATAAAGAGTGTAATCCATGAAATTGTATCATTGGAATAAGACAAGGAATGGTGTCGTGAACATCAATGTATAACCTATTGAACATTTATAAGTGGAAACAAGTTCACACATTATGTTAATGATGTGAAATCAGGCCCTACCATAGACTCATATACATGAAAACAGGTCCACACATAATTTTGTGAACATCAAATCATGTTCACGTGACTATGTGAACATATAATATTCATCACTCATAACATTATGAACATGTAATAGGGTTCCATAAAAACTAATGGACATGAAACCAAGTCCAGACATATTATTTTTAATAGGTATTCAAGATCACGCATAATGTTATGCACGTTCAACCAAGCACTTGAAAATAATTTTGAACATGTAATCAGGTTCGTGCATAAATTTTATACATATGGTTCATCAATTGTTACCCAAATAAAAGGAGGTAGGTATTGGCCTCATCCATAACATAATAAAATCAAACATGAATGTGCTAAAAAAATTATTCATCATCTCATGAAAAATGAAAATAGATGGGTTCTATAAACATCATGCTATAACTCATAAAATCAAATACGTTCATAAACATTTCATCACATCATAACCTGCAGAAATATATTGGATTCATAATAATTTCAACCAATAATAACTCGTGAAAAGAAGCGATATTCAAAATTATATAACATGTGGAAGAGAAAATAGTGTCACAAACATCATTTAATAAAATATATAACCATTCATGAAAGAATATGAAGGTAACCTTTGGATTATTTAATATATGTTCATCATTAGCTTGAATGGATGTCTTATGATATGGAAAATAACATAGAATGATATTTTAAATACATATCTTTAGGGAAAAACCATTTATTTAATAAAAAAAATAGAACATAAAAACATAATTTGTTTTATTAAAATTCAATAAAAATATAAAAATTACAATTGAAATCATTTTGAAATCATTTTCCCTTGAAAACATATAAAATAACCTTTTGAATAATATTAAAGCCTTTTTCCATGAAAACATAAAAATTAATCTTCAAAACATTTTAAAAAAATTATTTTTAAACACATTGAACACTTATAGAGAATTTTTGAAAAATATTCTAACACAATTTCATTTAAAATACTATTAAATCATATAAATAAATCATCAGAACGTTTTGAATAACATTTCATTGAAAGTACATTGATAACATATTTACAAAGAATAAAAAATTATTGAAACCCATATCATTGAAAATAGTATGAAACATATATGAAATATGGAAATGTTTTGAAAATAATTTCTTTAAATATAAATACAATACCTATTAATAATTCTTGATTACATTTTAATTTTTTTTGGAATCCATTTTTTTTAAAGATCCCGGATTTCTAATTGAAGAGGTAGGTAAAGTCGGAATTTTTTAAAAACACCTTCTTAATAATATTATGTACCAAAGTGTTAAAATAATTATACCAACATATGATAATATCTTAAATTAGATGAGTATAATTAACCTCATTAGTGTTATTAAATGATGGATGATAATATTTCATCAATTGAGGTATAATAATAAATAATCTTGAAAAGTGATTATATTATTACCTACCACATGGAATCATTGAACCATACTCCCCATGTAAGAAAATAAAATTACATGAAGCAGAAAATAGCACGAAAATAATGAGACTAATTACATAAAATTTCATAGTCATTATATACACCTCATGTAAATATATATGGTCACAACATGGCATGTGTCTCGAATAAAGAATATTGAGACAAAATTACTTTACCGTTATAGAAAAATCTTGAAACATAAACCGTATGAAAGAAATAACATTTAATAGGTATGTAAATAACAATTAATTAAATTTTATTATTTAGTGAATAAATTATTTGGTAGCTTATACCACACACAAAAGAAAAGAGTAGTGAAAACAACTTTTATTTCACATATATAAAAAGTGAGAATAAATTCACATACCATGTGTCATAAATCTCATTGTACTCATACAATCATCCTATATAATAAATAAAAATTTATTAATAATATATAATATAACCATATTATTACATATAAACATTTTTTTATTTGATTATGTCATTATTTTACCTTTATGTTAATAATTACATGTGAATGGTACACTTTAGGTAATATTCTATTTCTTTTTTGCATGTTTCTTAATTTGTTTCCTCATTGGTCCTTATACATATGTCATGATTTACATAATATAAAACATTATATAAATATAATTTATATTCATTATATTTTTATTGTAATAATATATATTATATAGATGTATAAGATGAAATACAACATTTATGGAGATGATAGGTCGTACATACAGATTAATGTTTTTTGTGTTTAATTATCATATTGATAGAAAGAGGAAAATGAAATATATGTGTATATGTATCATTATTACACTTCTATTATTTTATTTTATATTTCATATAATTTCACAATTCCAATCCTTAATACATTCCATGTAGTCTGCGAATGAATCACCTCTCTTTTAGGGGACATTAGTCCACACAACCTCAAACGAAATTATCATTTTTACACAAAATATGATGTATAATGATTTGTGTAGTAATATGACTAAATGATATTAATTACCTAATAAATATTATAAATAACAAATATAAATTTATTTCTCATCATAATGTCCACCATTAAAGGTGGTAATGAAAAAAATGAATAATCCTCATTTAGTGAGGAGGTAGTTTGACATTCACACAAATAGTACGTTCATTACCAGATGTGAGTGTAGGTCAAAACATTTCCATAACAAAATAATAGTATATTAAGGATATTTTTATTTTTATAAAATCAGGGAATGTTATTAATTTAGGTTTTATATAATGAGAATAATGTAATGGAGCTTTAGGGATGGGGTTACCCTTAAATTTGGTAACTCCTTTTAGTTTCCACCAAAATGCATCCAAGATAGGATTCTGACCAAAGGAAGGCTTAAAATATAAAATGATGTATATCTAGGATATATTTGTAAAAATAGTTTTCGATCTATTGTGTCTTGAGAGGAGTTAGGAGGTGGGAATATTCGAGGCCTTTTTATAGTGGGGGTGGTGAGTCACTTTTGTATATTTGGGAAAGAGAATTAAAACCACGTTTTTCTAATGGAATGTGGAACCAATAATGATAAATAGAAATGAAAATTGATTATAGGTTATAAATATTAATTTAAAATGGTCTTTTGACACGTTTCTAGGTTTTTTATGTCCTAATGTTCATGGATTAGTGCATTGATGAGCATACTTTTTCTTTAATCAATGTAATTATGTTTTATTACAGACAATAATATTTATCATCAAAAACTATATTTATCAGAAATTATAAAGTATAATGATTAAAATTATAGAATCCATTTTTCTAAATTTCAATCATAGAGGTGGAATAAATTATTTTAAATTTAATCCCACAATTGGGTCGACAATGCGGGTTTTTTAAGTAAAAACGTTCTAATGCTTTTTTTTATATCCAATTATAATGTGAAATTGGTTAAAATTAAATAAATTTGATTAATTTATAAAAAATACTATTAAATAAGTAAACGTTGAAACCAATAAAATAGGAAATTTATTCTAATAGATAAATTATATGTAAAAAGATGTTTTGAATTAAAATTTAGTATTTTTTAGTATTCATTAAAAACGAATCATCACATACTAATAAAAAACATTTACCTTGTCCTAATTATTTTGTTACAACTTCAAATATGAATTTATTTACACATATTAAATTTATTAAAGTTCCAAAAATTGAAGTTGAAATTGGTCCCACATAAAATGCGGTATAAATTCCTTGATAAAAATATTGGTTTTTACGATTTTCATTGGGTTTGTTATTATCTTATGACTATAAAATATTTTTTATGATTATAAAAAACATTTGATTGAATATATAAAATATATATAAAACTAATATTAGTCATTAATTTTATTTATTTTCATTTAATTGGGTATACTATTATTTTGATATAATATTTTTTTCCTTAATATTTAATCAGTTTTCATATTCATTTATAATTTATTAGTAACCAATGAATTCATTTTATATTTTTATAGACCATATTTTTTCCGATGTAATTTAACTCTTTTCCTAAGTAAAAATTTAACGCTAATAATATATTAAATAATTTATCGTTATTTGGTAAAACTCGGTCTTGCGTGTTACAATATCAATTGAGGAAACTCATTGATGCATTAAACAGAAGATATCCAATGTGTTCAATTTAGAGAAGTCTAAAATATATGTTTTGGTTAGTGAATGATTAAATTGGTGTTCTTTAATATAAGAAAACATAATTTTTAGTGTTTTTTTTAAATTAAAAGCATCAAAAAGATTAAATTAATTCCAAAAAAATCAGATAACCTCAGGCTATTACATGTACCATTAAGAGTTTCACAATAAATTTTAAATAATTTTTTTTAAAATTGAGATTTAATTTTATAAGTATATTTCACGAGTCATGGAAATTCATATAAATATTCTCAAATTATATACATAAATATATTATCAAACATATATGAAAATAAAATTTATTGTCGTGATTTTAATTACATACCATAAAAAATGTTTGTGTGATAATGAATCATAATTGTGAGAAACAATATAAACTTGAAAAATCATTTATAAGAAATCAAAAACATGAAATAATATTTTCAATCTATGCCACCTTAGTTTTAACCTAGGTACCTCATAGTCATCATCTATTAAAATTATTCATAATCTTTCTTACTAAAAATGTAATTAAACCTGACCATATCCATCTATAGTTTCATATGGATCATATTAAGGGTATAAAAGACATGATACATAATGATGTCCACGATATACATACTGAAGTATTTTTAAGGATAGTACCCCAATATTTTTCAAAAACCACTTCACAATGTTGTATCCGAAATAGTATTTAATGATTGAAAACACATTAATCTAATCTATACCAATATAAAATTATTTTATAATATATTGAGAGTTAGACAACTATTTTTTTTAAAAAAAATCATTAATCGTAATATATAAATATTAAATAAACCTCAATACTTTATTAAAAATATTGAAATATAAATGATAAAAAATAAATATGAAATATTATTATAAAAATATTAAATATATTGGTTTACTGTCTTTGGAAACATGGATACATGAAAAACAGTATCAAAAGAAATGTATATCATCTCTAACTATGATAAAAAAATCTAGAACAATTGTTATACTTATAATACATAAATATATAATTCATAATCATGGAAATTAGAACATAATATTGGGTGAGTTCATAACCCAATTTCATGAAACCATAGGAGATAGACATGATAAAAATATAACAAGTGAATAATGGTATTAGAACATGAGATTCACATTTTAAGGCCTTACAAAACATATCATAGATATTAATCATCAGTTGAGTAATAATGGTTGTAATTTCAGAAGAAATGAATAATAAAGCGATCAACATACTTGATCCATGAGAGCATAACATTTTACAAAAACATTAGTTTAATGAATAAACTTATAAATACAAAATCACTTCTATTTTCAAGGATCACATTCATGTTTATCGTATTGGATAGATACTTTTATTAAACATTATTCTCTACCTATATTAGTCTATATTTTCTCAGAGATATCAATCATTAACCCATGAACAAGATAAATATTTTCCCACCTTTTATAAATAATAATCCATTAATACGTGTCCCAAATTATCCTACTAAATTCATACTATATCATAAAAAATGAAATGAAATTTTGTTTCAAAAACAATACAAAAATTAATCATATCACAGGCCATATAAACTAAATGATGTTCATAAAAATCCAAAAATAATTTTTATTTACCATCCAATGAAATAATAAATATGTAATCCTTGGATAATATCCTCAGTATATAGTAATAATAATTAGAGTATTTTTTTCATAAATTCATTTTTCTTTAAAAGATCACATCGAATATTTCAAGGGGAATTAATCAATTTTATTTTTAAACCTTAGATTTAAATTATAAATATCCCATTTTATATGGAAAATTATTTCATTTAAAATACCCTTGGTACACATAAAGATATATTCCACTAATTTAGTGGTCATGACATTCTGAAATTCTATTCATTTCTATCAATATTTATATAATTAATCCTTTCACATTTTTACAAGAAATAAAAAAATACGTCAATAAAAAAATTATATGATGGTTCATTTAAAATAAATAAAATAATAATTAATGTGTAAAAATTTCAATGATAAAATATTTTATGATATTGAAAATAGTTGTGTATGTTATTTAGAACAAATTGATATGGAATATAAGGATTGTTATCAAAAAAGTAAAACATAGTTGGTTTTCCAAAAAACAATTATTTGATCTTTTTGAGTACTTAATGTGAAAAAAAGGAATTAAAAACATGTAATATATAGAATAACCATAGGAAAAATAAATAAATAATATTATTGATGTATAATAAATAAAATTTCACACCCATTAATTTAATCTTAAACAATCCTGAAAAATGATGACAATGTAAAATAAATATATTACCTCAAGATAAATATGCTTATGACTATCTCTAATCACTTGTACGGTAATTTAAATTTACTAGAATTCTTTATAATAGTAATTTTCAAATTTAAAATATCATATATGATCCAAAAATTATATTTGATCAACCATATATTAACAATAAAATATTTAAATCATTGTTTCTTGTTGTTAACTATTTTATTTGTCATATATAATTTAGGTTTCACGGTTCCGATATATTAAATTAATCATACTTCTATATTTTTATGAAATTTAAAATTTATATAAAAATAAAAATCATTAATTATAAATGTATTTATAGTCTTCAATTTATTGTAATGATATAAAAATTAATGGATCAATTCATGGAGACAGTTTATCATACATATGCATGAATACTATATAAATATTTCGACATACATTGAGAAATAATGGAAAATAATAATTCATCCATAGAGAATAATTATTAAATCATATATAACATATATTATCATTTAATCTATATTTTTTAAATATTATGTAAATTAAAAATGAAAAAATAATTACAATTTTTTTTGGATTTTATAGTCCAGGTGTATACTTTAGTGATGTTATCATTTTTGAATGGATAAAATGGAAATAATGGATACATGATATTATAATAATAGATAAAAATAATGACATAAAAATTATAAATAATTATAAATCCATCATAATTATTATCTCCCATTTTTTTTTTATAATTGATAATGAATTGTATCGATATGTTGGGTTGGTAGTCCACATGTACGAATGAACAATACATCCACATCCCATTTGATGAAGAAGAGGATGAATAATCATGGAAATAAAATCATAACAAATGTTTTTTAATTTATTGATAACATAGTTCTTATTTTAGGATTAAAATTATGTAATTAATGAATTTTGAAAAATAAATAAATTGAATCATGTCGAGTGGGATGATTACATCTCCATTTGTAAACTTCCTATATATTTCTTGTTAATTACATGTGGAATGTTATTTTATGAATACCATAACATATAATTCATTACTTTTGAGGTTTATAAGATAAATGGGAAATGTTAGGTCAAGATATAAGGATTAATGTAGAGTAAGGATGAGAAAGTACATTTGTCCGTTATTAGTGAGGAATAGGGCACACATAAAATTTCATAAAATATTGGAATATAATAATTTTATACTCAAAACGTAGTTTTCTTAATGGACATAAATTTAGAATGTGGTGAAGGATTTGGTCTATATATGTTCATGCTATAAGATTTAGTAATGTCTATATTGAATATATATCTTTATCTCTAGTTTTATCACCTCAGTAAAAAACATTAACCTTAACATCAATGACATGTTTTGAATGTCTTTACTATCCATTATGAAAAAAATTTAAAGTTCATTTATTAACAAATATCTATATTGAAACATCCCATTCAATTATAGAATATGAAAATTTTTATATTTATAAATAATTATTAATATTTATTAATTAAATATTAATTATACATTAAATGGTATTTTATGTCTGATAGCATACCTGATACGCAAAAATGGATTTCTCTGAAATCTGACAATGCATACAAGACTATGTTACACTGAAACATAATAAATTATTAAAATTATTATTTTAAATAGCAGTTAATTCCAAGACGTTGTATCATAGGTAATGAAAATATATATATATTATGATTACATATATTTCTTAATTTTTTTTTACATTCATCAATAAATTTTAGAGGCTTAAAATGTGAATAAATCCAATTTCAGGCATATAATACTCTATTTGTTCTAAAATCTTTTTTTATCTCCATTAAATGGAGAACCATTTTAAAATAATTTATCATCACTTTTGAATGTTTTATTTGACAAAATAAAATTATTATTTGCATGAGGGACATTAAAATATTCTTTGGTTGAGATTTTTTGTATTTTTCTGTTAAGATTAATATTTTAATGAATAGTTAAAATACTACATTTTAATTAAAAACTACCTTTTCATAGAATGTATGTGTATGGTCAGATTCTAATTTCAATTGGGTTTAATGTTTATTTATATTAATAAGTTATAATTTATTCTAATATTTGTCATTGTCTGAAATTTCACATTGAAAGTAGATATAAACACATGTTAATCGTTTTATAGTTTTTTTAAAACACGTTTTCTCATTCCGTCAACCGAATTAATTTTAAATTTAATTTTTCCACTTCCATGAAGATAATTATCAAAAAAACAGACATGGTTGTAATAAGTATGGTAAATGCGGTTTAATATGACAATAATTTATTTTGGTGAATAATTTCATTAATATTTTATTTACCAGAGTTAAATTATAAATAAATAAAATAAGGGAAAAAATAATAGTTTGATAATATAATACAACCATAAAAATTTCCCTACTCTTATTAAGGAGATATTTATGACTGAGACAACCTTTGGGATTAAAATTTATCCTTTTGAAGCAACTTGATTATGATTATGACATTTAGAACTTTAAATTTAAATAAAGGAAAAAATATCATAAACATGACTCAAATTAATATAAAAATTAATATTTGGTTATATAAGTGGTATATTTGACAATAAATTGTTTTTAAAATTATAAAAATATTACATAAATCACATAATTTTATTTAATTTTTTTTGGAATTATATTATTTAATTTAATTATGACACAATGACAATGCCATAATTGATTTGTTAATAGATGATTCAAATAAATGATATTAATAATATTTAAATAAATATAACTTTAAATATTATATAGTAAACACTAATTTATTAGATGAATATGACATTCTAGTATTCATTTATTGCATTTTTACATAGAATCAATTTATAAATTTTTATAAATAGTCAAGTATGAATTATGTAAAATTAATATAATTCATAACGTAAAATAGAATATAGTGTATTTAATGTTATATAATTTTAAAAAATATACGATTTAAATAATTGGTTAGTATATCTAATTATATTTCATTAATGAAACTTTTTTTTTATTTTTACATTTTATGTTAATTAAATTAGCACACAAATTATAAATAACATGATATCACAGTAAGATTAAATAGGGTAAAATATGGGTTATACCAAAAACATAAGGATTAAAAAAAATTAAAAACATGCCTATTTTATTTTTATGAGGATTATTCGACCTAAAATTTCATAATTTTTTAAATAAATGATTTTTGTATCTTTATGAGCGGAAATTGAATTTAAAGTAATTTAATATTTTATGTTTTTTCAAAGGCACCCCTACCCTCTCCTATAAAAAGGTACACACTCTTCTCTAATACTCACACTTCTAAAGCCTTTTTGGTTCAAAAAATAACTACCAAATAATATTCATAAAATCCATCTGCACATTATATATTCTTTAGTTTAAACCTAACACCATTTTTGAGATGATAATGTGTTTTTTAGGCATTATAAATCGAATAAGAGTTACCATTTTAATTAAATAGTTCTATTTTATTTCATCTCCCACACCCTTCAAGTATCCTCTATCAATTATAAGATATTAAATCCAGTATCATAAAAATACTAAATTTTTATTATGTTAATATGATCACATAAATCCATCTCCACTTACATCAAATGTGAATTCTATTAATCGTTCGTGCTTACGTGTTAACTATCACCTACACAAACCGATCTAAATTCGTTTCTCATTAATCTCTATCAAGAGTTGTCATAATGATGAAATAATTGTTTATATATTATATTTATTACATATTTATCATTTTAAAATAATAATATTTCAATTATGTTCTTATATTCCATTCACATAAAAATGATAACGCCGTTTGTGCGTACGTGTGGACTATCACCTCCACGATGCGATGTAAATAGTTTTTATTCAAGACATCAGATGAATGGTAAAAATAAATATATTTAATTGAATATTATTGTTATAATTATATTATTATTAATCTTGAATGAAAAAATAATAATTACTATATTTCCATAATGATCATTGAAAAATGGAAATGTCACTCATGTGTATGTATGACCTACCGTCTCCATGATCATATAATTGTACATTTTCTATAACAAAAATGAATGGATTGATTTAATAAGTATAAATAATGTATAATACGTATTATTATGTCAATAATGTTTTTCTAGAGATTGTGGAATTATGAATACATATACTAGATACAATGTACAACTTTTATTTCGACTCACGTAACAAATATTGACAAAATCTTTGATATGAACATAATAATATATCTAATTGTAATAAAATGAAAAAAATTTAAAATAAATGGAAAAATTAACAACAAAATGGTTATCAAGAAATTAAAAATTATCCAATTATTATTATTCGGGAATATAAAGAGCGTGTAAGACAATTTAGACTCTATATAAGGGGCTTGGTCTCAATTATCTTTTTTTAGGAATTTATTGATAATATGAACCATTATTCTTTTATTTTTTGTATGTATAACAACGATGGCATTTCATATCCATATTTAATCTATAATTATGTTACTTATTATTTTTTAAAATTTATTAATTAATGGTGATTGTTATTTAAATTTTCAGGGTGTTATAGGACACCTTGATTGTTTAATGATTTATGTATGAAATATTTTCATCGTGATATTAATTTACCTATTATAAATGATGTTTTCTATTTATATTTATTCTCATTCAAAATTTTAAAAATGGAATATTTTTATACAAATAGTCTTACTTTATTTACAAAAATTATTAAAGGTATTTTTTTAACATATATGGCGATAATGACTTATCTTCCACTATAACCGTTATTTGAAAAATTGATTCCTCTATAAAACATAATGTTTTTAAAAGGAAAATAAATATGTTCTTACTTTTTTTTTGTCTATCATGGTATGAAAATGGTTTATTAATTTAAAATGGAATTTTTATGTGGAACAATATTTCTTATGGGATTAGAATACTTTTTGAAAAAGGTTTTTTTGATTAATGTCTTTTATTCATGATATATTACATGAGATTTATATGAAATTGTTGAGACTGATGTAGCTTCTAAAAAGGTTTGAGCCCCATTACTGCTCATAGATGAGGCCAACATAGCTTATACCAATGTTCGATACCCATTATAACTCATAGGTGAGACCGTTATAGCTTATATGAAAAGATGATACCCATTATAACTCACGGGTTAGACTAATATAGCTTATACAAAGGGTAATCCCCATTATAGATCTTTGATTCATTGGGTAATAATAATAATGGAATTTATCCTTATGGTTATTAAAATTTAAATTGATTTGAAAGGTTTATATTTATATGATGTTATACGTCACCTAAAATATTTTTAATTACACGATATTGATTTTAGTGTTTTTCATTGAGAAAAAAGTATGAGTGTTATTCATGTGAAAATGTTTTGTTTCATCCATTAAAATAAAATTAAATGGGTTACCATGTTTTCACTAGAGTAATGGGTTTTCCTTATTTTTTTTGTACCTTTATGTGATATTTATACACATCCTTTTTTGTTTAATATTTTCATTGGGTTTTAGGGAGATTAGAGTTAAGGATGGAATCAAGGTAAACTTATAATTATTAAATATTTAAATAAGACATGTTTATTTTTAGAAATTTTACATTATTGATGAAATAGATACTATTGGAAGTGTCTACATTGTATTTCTATGATTTTCATGTAATACCTAATTATATAAATCTCTAAAACTGAAAGCATTCTCAATGTGTGTTTCTGATTTATCTCAATATTTTGTATTGTTTATGTATTGGGCTTTATATTAGGTATTAAAGGTCAGTTTAGATAAAATTAGAGGTTAGGATAGTGTTAATTTCATTCTGTTAGAGGATATTAATTTATGGTTAAGTTGAAATGATGTTGCATTTTAATATTACCTTTTTTCATCATCTGAACTCTGTCTTTTCAGAATGGTCTTCAATTGAGGAAATAAGAAAGCTATAATGGGAAGGCATTAAGTGGAAAAAAAACCTTTTAGATCAACAACATGTGGTGGTCAGAATCGAAATTGAATAGTTCATTGCATTGAAGGAATAGTTGAATCAGTTTATAAATGGTGGTGTCATCCCTGCTTGACATCATCCTAAGAAACCAAATAGAAATATGTTAGTAGTAAATAAATTAATGGGAAAATCCACCATAATTCAACGGATCATCTAACCTAGTGATAGTTGAAGGATGGGTCAATACCCTGGAGAAAATTTTTGAAGTCTTGGGATGTTCAGAACGTCAAAAGGTAACTATTGATATATATCATTTTTAAGGTGAAGCTAATTGATGGAATTCACTGGTTAATAATACTAGAGATAAATTTATCTTGATTCCCTAGACTGGAATGAATATAATGTTATTTTTTTGAAATATTTCCCAATGTTTTTTCACTATAGGATATTGAAACAAATCGTGGAATTAATGAAAAATGATAATAATTTGGTATCTGTATATGAAGTGAACTATACAATATTGGCTAGGTATGACTCAAATATTATTTGAGACATTGAATGTAAAATTAATAGATTTTACATAGGACTGAAACCATGTCTATGAAGAGATTTGGCCTCCAGATAATTTAAAAGTTAGGAAAAAGTGGTTCGTTGAGTTTAGAAAGTTGAA
Organism: Viscum album; assembly: GCA_963277665.1. Lineage (NCBI taxonomy): Eukaryota > Viridiplantae > Streptophyta > Magnoliopsida > Santalales > Viscaceae > Viscum > Viscum album. Next base: position 2,129,322,682 of record OY728140.1, read on the forward strand.
ATTGACTATTTCGAGGCATATTTTCCATGAGATGATAATAGTAACATATTACCAAGAATATAAGAAATGGAGTTAAACCAAATAATAATTCTGGAGGTTATCCCAATACTTATTCCAAGTGTGTTAATATATATTTTTGGGGAAAGCGTGTAAGGATCTGGAATGTGTTACCAGTGTGGTATATATGGTTATAAGGTTCATCACTACAATGAAAAGATTCATGAATAGTACAATAATGAGATAACAAATATCTTGTCTATAGTAAGATGATTTAGATTCAATGAGAAGTGTCATTTATCAAATAAGTGTCAGAAGTTAATTACATAGGGAGGAAATCATTATGATCAACAAATAAACAACCCGTAAAATATCATTATGCTACTATATTTGATGTTGAGACATCTGTTGATGTGATGGAAGCTCTTATGAGACCTATATTTTTGAAAGGATAACCATCAGTTCAATGATTTAGAAATACCTTCTCAGGTTTTCTACGATCTGATAATACGTTATTAAGAACTTTTCTAGGAGATGTCTTATCAAGATATGTTTATGTGTGGCCTTTATTTAATGTAGATGTATGGCTTTAAAATTAGACAATAGTTTTATGATATTGATGACCTTATAGTTTGTGTGAACTTCTATGATTACTTTTATTCTATTTGATTTACATCATATTCTGGGAGTATTCAGATGAAAAATTATGCTTATTAAATTAAAATAAATCAAGTATGTATGTTTCCTTATGTTATTATTCTTGGAAGGAAATGAAAACATCAACTCTTTAAAAAGGTTATTAAAAAGAAAAAAATATTCATTTACTTTTCTCAATGGTATTTTTACCCATCATATAATTATAGTTTTGTGATGGAAATCATTACAATGACCATGTTCTCTATAACTCTCTATTAGTCTTTTAGATTTAGTTTCATTATCCATGTCCATGTATTTAAGTAGGAAAACATACTATATGATATCTTAGGTGACCATTGTACATAAATTAATTTATTTTAATTTATAGGTTATATTGACACTTTCTGATGTGGGATTTTAAAAAATTATTTTTGAAAACGAAAATCCTAGTTACCTAGCCCAATTTTAAAATTTCCTAGACACAATTTCAAAAATGGATAAATGATGTAACATCCCAAATAAATATAGAATAATAATATTTCATATTAATTAATATTTATGCATTACATATTAATTTTACTTAAAAGGGGATTCTATTTCTGATAACGTACGTGACACTCTAAAATGGGTTTCTATGAAATCCTACATTACACACTAGATTATGTTATTTAGAAAAATATTATATTATTAATATTGATCTTTTAAATAGTAGTCATAGAATTTGTATAAGCAGGAATGAACATAACTAGCTATATTATCTTTACACATATTATTTCAATTTTTTACTGTCATTAATAATGATTAGAGTCTTAAAAGGATAATAAATCCAATTTTAATCATAAAATACACTATTCGATCTAAATATTTGTTTTAACACATTTAGATTGTTGAATCTTTTTAAATAAATTTTTTTTTGAATTTTAAATTTTATATTTTAAAAAATAATCATCTTCTTTGGAATAAGGGTATCTAAATTTACGTTGGTTGAAATTTTTGTATTTTTCTGAAAATATTCTTATTTTAATTAATATTGATAATATTGCATTTTAATTCAAAACTTCCTTTTAATATAGTTTGTTTGTATTTTTATATAATAATTAGAATAGTTTTTAATTTATATTTATATTGTTTTTTATCATTTAATTCAATATTGGTCATTATAAATAAGTTCACATTGAAATTTCATATAATGAAAAGTCAATCATTTGATGGTTTATATTTTTTAAAACCTATTATCTCATTTCAACAACATGAATATTTTTAAATTTTGTTTTTCCCCTTCTATGAATTTAAATTTCAGAAACTAACATATAAGGATTTTATAATTATGAAAAATTTGATTTAATAGGCTTAATATAATTTTTAGTTAATAGTAACTTTATCATTTTATTTACCATGGTTTCAGGGTAAATCAGGTAAATAAAGGTAAAAATAATATAATACTAATATAAAACTATCGAAACATATTTCCTAATAATATTTGATGAGATATTTCGAACCAAGATAACCATTGGGTTGAATATTTTCCCTTTGAAAGCCAGTTGGGTGTGATTATGAAATTTAAAAATTTTAATTTAATGTAATGGAATACTTTCATAAAAATTAATCTTATTACTAAACAAATTTTAATATGGGGTTATAAAAGCGATATATTATAATATTAATAGTTATTTAAATTTTAAAAGGATTGACTAGATCATGGTAATTAATTTAAATTTTTTAATAATTAATTATTAAAATTTAATTCTATTCCAATAATTATGATATATGTTTTTGAAGGAATAATGTTTTTATAAATTTAAAAAAAAGGACATGCATTAAAAGTGTCAAAGTTGACATAATATAAAAAATAAAATATAATAAACATTATTAAATGTTATAAAATTAAAAAAATATATGGTTCCACCAAATGGTTAATATATTTTCTAATATTCCCTAAATTACACTTTTTTTGGTTGTTTGACATGTTTTGGTAATTATATTAACACACAATGTGTAAATAACATGATATCATGATAAGATTTAAAATGGTAAAAAAAAGTGTTAAACCAAAGAAATAAGTATTAAAAAAACTCAAAACATGTAAATTTTAATTGGAAGATGGGTATTCAACCAAAAACCTTATTATATTTTAAATAAATTATTTTGGGACCATTTTAAATCAAAATTGAACTTATATCAATTTAATATTTTTTGAACTTCCAATGTCGCCCTTCATGTCTCTTATAAAATGGTACCCATTCTTCTATAATACACATACATATAATGCCTTTTTGTTCAGACAATATCTACCCAATAATCTTCCCAAAATCTCTACCCATGTTCTTTATTTCTTATTTTAGACAGAACACCCATCTTGGAGTTTTTAAGGTGTTCTTCAAGTGTGGTCAACCAAAGAAGAGGTATCATTTTCTTTAAGAAATTATATTTTTATTATTCTTCTGATTCCATCATGTATCTTATATCCATGATGATACAATAGCACAAGTTTCAAAATTATACATATATTTTATTATGTTAATATCATCACTTAAACATGTCTCTACATCCATCAAATGTGAATAGAATTAATCATTCATGCATACGTGTGAACAATCACCTCTATGAACCAATCAAAATTCATTTTTCATTAGAATCTATCAAAACTAGTTATAATGATGGAATAAATATTTATATATTACACTCATCATATATTTATAAATTTGAAAGAATAATATTTTAATTATTTTTTGACATTCCATTCACATAAAAATGATAATGTTGTTCATATGTACATGTGAACAATCACCTCTATGAAGCGAGGCGAATCATATTTATTCACCGCATCACTTGTATGGTAAATATAAGTATATTTAAATATCTATTATAATTTTAATTATATTATTATGATTATATAAATATAAAATAATAATTACCGTATTTCCATAATGATCAATGAAAAATGTAAATGTTAATTATAAGTAAGTATTCCCTACTGTCTCAAAGATTATAACGTTGTACATTTTTTATACCATAAATTAATGGATTGATTTAAAATTATAATTAACGTTTACAATTTTTGATTATGTCATTAATTTATTTCTAGATATGATGTAATTATAACCACATAGACTATTGACCACATACCATGTTTATTTTCGACATAAGTACCGAATATCAACAAAACGACTGATATAAACATAATTAATTATTTAATTAATATAACATTATAATGAGTAATATAAAAAATAATGAAAATTAAAAAGGTTATAAATAAATTAAAATTTGAATTAATTTTATTATTTAGGATGATAAAGAATGTGTGAGATGATTTGGACTCGAGGTAAGGGACTTCATCTCAATCTTCTTTCACTGAGGCATTACATGATAATATAAACCTTAATTCATTAAAAACATATATCTCCACTATAACAATTGAATTAAATATTTTATCTATATTAATGTTATTTATTTTATTTTTAAATGTATTAATTCATATAGATTAATATTTAAATGTTCAATGTGGGATGGGTACCTTGAATGTTTAATGAATTAATTATCAATTTTTTTCTTCATGATATTAATTTAAATATTATAAAGGTAATTTTATGTCTATTATTAATTTTATTCCATGTTTTAAAAATAAAATATTTTTATTAAAATCATTTTACTTTCTTTAAAAAATGAAAAAAGAAATGTTTTTTAATGAAAATGGTGATAATGCATTTCTGATTCTATAATTGTTATTTGATACTTTCATTCCTCTATAATCATTAATTTCATTAAAATGAAAAGAAATTCCTTTTTTTTCATTTTTGTGTATCGCGGTATTGAATGTGGGTTATTAAATTAATGTTGTATTTTTATATTTATTTTTTAATATGGAATTAGAAGATATTTTCAAAAAGGGTTTTGGGATGAACATGTTTTATTCTAGTAATGGTACTTGAGAAATATATGAAATAGGTGATCGTGATATAGCTTATACATAAGGTTGATTCCCATTATAGCTCACAGGTGAGCCAGATAAATCATTCACGATGTTTTGAACCCACTATAACACACAGGTGAGCCCATTTTAGTATATATGAAGGGTTAATCCCTTTTATAACACACGGGTGATCCTGATATAGGATATACGAAGGGTGATACCCATTTTAGATCCACTATTAAATATGTAATATTAATAATCTAAGTTATCCATATGGTTATTCTAATTTTAATGTGTTTGAAAGGGTTTTTTGTATTTTTTTATTTATGTCACCAAAAAGAGTTTTATTTACATGATATTAGTTTTATTGGTTTTATGTGAGAAAAAATTAAAAGTTTTATTCATGTGAAAATGTTTTGTTTCATCCAATAAATGAATATTAAATGGGTTACCATGTTTTAATAAGACTGATGGTTTTTCATTATTTTTATATCCCTTTGTGTGCTTTTTCTACACATCATATGTTAATTCTTTTTCACAATAACAAATAGATAACAGATTCAAGGATGGAATCAAGGAAATTTTATGATTATTAAACATGAAAAGAAACCATGTTTCATTTTAAAAGTACTTGTGTCATGGAAGAAATGGATACTGTTTGAAGTGTCCACTTTTTAGTTTTATGGTTTTTATTTATAAAAATTATGGCCTAATTCTCCAAATCTCTGAAGTTTAAAAGCTCCTCAATATGAATTCTTGACTTAAATCGAGATTATATAATGTTTAAGATTGTGTCATTACAGATATTGTGATTTTAAATATTATATTTTCTATAAAAATAAAATCATAAATGTGATGAAATTTAATTTAAAAATAAACTATCAAAATGTTAAAAATCAGTTTTCCCAAACAAAATGATCTCTTAAATAAAAATGATTCAATAAAAAATACATTAGTATATTAAATAAAAATAAATTTGTTTGATTAGAAATACAAATACATAAGTAATGATAATTTTGAAATCATATTATAAGAAAATTTATCATTTATACAATATTTAAGTAAAAGTATCTTTTCATCAATATGATTATTTTTCATTATTCTTAAAAAAATCATTTAAATAAATAGTCAAAAAATCACTAGAGGATAAATTTCACATAATTAATTAATATTTTTTTCTTTTTGAAAATATTTTTAATATTATTGGAATAAAATAATTATATTACATTCTAAAAAATAAATAAAATATTGTTAGGGAGAAAATAATATTTTTAATGAATATATGTCTTTACTAAAAGTTAGATAATATTTTCGAAAATATTAAATTTATATAAATAATTCATATATGTGTTTTTTATATTTTTTATTTCAAATTAACCAAACAATTTGATGTATATTTAATAATGATGGACGGTATTATGAACCACTTAGACTTAGTGTCACATGTATCAGGAACTATATAGAAATTAAATTTATTTAATGAAAAATATATCCAAATATATCTTGATGTTAACTAAAATATTTCAATATCATTTATATATTAAGGATATATAATTTTAAAATCTTTTGGTATCTGAAGAGGTATTCTATATAGTTACATAATTGTTATAGGGTGGGATGTATTTGGATTGGGTTGTGATTTTTTTTGATATCTAAAACATTAGGGTATTAGTTGGATATTAACTAGAATTTATTATGGAATTTCATTGGATATAACCCCCTTTTAGAGATTATAATAAAATTTATTTATTTTTACATAGGATTAATATTTGTAAAAATCATTGAGTAATTAAATAAAATGATTAAATCATATCTAGTTTTGATCCTTCTTGTCCCTGTATAGGATCATGAAATTTATTTTGAGGCCTCTATTTATTTTAGGGAATTGTGTTGATATAGGGTGACCATGTTGTGGGCTATGTATCCTTATATTTACACACATATTATAATTTAATAGCCCATAACATTCAATCCCGGAGTAGCTGATAAAATATTTTTATTTATATTTAAAACTTTGATACCAATAAATGTGGTCCAATTTTATCCATCTAAAATAGATAAAATCAAAATCAAATATAGGCTAAAATATATACCAATTAACTATTTAGGATTTTATATTTATAAAGGTAGTAAACACTCTTAAATAATAAAATTGATACATTATCAAATGTTTTAGGAAAATCAATATCATCCCTAAATATATTCTCCATATTTTATATCCTTGTTTGTCAAAATGTGTTTAAACCCCTTTCATCACAACCTAAATAAATTGAAAACACAAATATATTGAGGTCATTTTTTAAGAAATGTTTATGTAAAACATAATGTATGATGAGTAAATAATTCATAATAAATATGGATATAAAATACTTTAAATCAAATTACATTTTTTCAATTTCTTGTGCACAAAAAATACGATTTAAGGAATAATTAACGAATAAATAATTCCATATAACTAAACACATGATACTGAAAAATTTTAGTGGATAGCATATATCCTTAATTAATCTTGTTTTCATTAAAAAAATATCATTATTATGGAATGAATAATTTGTTTTCATAAAAATATTGTCAAGTGATCACCCCAATAAATCCTAATTATATTGTCAATGCCTTGTATGATGATATCTAATGAAAATATGAATTTCCTCATCCAGATGCCAAAAATAGTTTTGATCACGAGGCATATCAATTTATATAGGTATTATAGACGGATCTTTCTATTTAATACCATTTCAAACAAACTATTCATATGAAATGGGTGAATAAAAATTCAATACATAATAAAAATCATTTTTATTGAAAAAAACATTAGAAAAATTAATATGTATCCCATTAAATTGTTCATTAACCCTATAAATATATAATAAATATTATATCAATTTAAAATATTCCCAAGGGGGTAAAAGAAAAAAATATGATATTATTTTTAATGAATATAACTACCATTAATATGTCATTAAATATTAATTTTAAAAAAATCCCATTTTAATCTGATAATATTTTTTCTTACCCGATAATTTATTAAATATTGTTGTGCATATTTTCACTGGTATTAACTATTGAATCACTACAGTATTATTGAAATATTCTTAACGTCATTACTATTGGTAATTTTGTTCATTTCATGTGCATTAAAATAATGATTCATTTCACATCTTCGATAAAAATTTAAAAATCACCTAATTTAGAAAAAAAACAACAAAAATTAATTTCTAAAAATATAAAATTGGGAAAAAATTATTTTAATGAATCATATGATAGTAGTAGTAACATTTAAAACATAATAATTTAAAAAAATTAAAATTGAATAAAATTTTCCCAAGAAAATAAACAATGTAACTTTTCTATAAAAATATTATATCGATCACATGAGTATACAAACATGTAAATATAAATGAAAACATATAAATTCAAAAAATAAATATTGATGTTGAAAATATATATGTTTTACGATAGAAGTATCATATAATTCCACCATTGAAGACTTAGAGAAGAAAAATAACGACTAATGATGATTTTATGAATTAAACATTTACTAATTTCTTAACATGATAATCATAATTACAATGAAATAAATCACATCAAATAAATCCTTATATACCATGAATGTCACGACCCGTCCCCCAGGGCCAGCAGCCTGACTACCCCAATCCCGCCTTCCATAGGCCAGGGGCTAGAGACTAGCACCAAAAGCATAATTCCCTAAAACTGGGAAGGCGTTGCCTTTATAAAAGTAAACACACACAATCAGAGTACACACCTGGAATTAAAACACTAAGTAGAAACTATATACAAAAGATGTTCTAGAAAGTAGAAGGGGACGGAAATACAAGCCCAATTGTAAAGTACAAGGAAAAGACAAAAGTAATACAACTAAAAAGTCAAACAGCTGAAAGGTTTCTAGCAGCTCCTTGATCATCCACCACGTATCATACCTGAAGGGTAAGTACATATAGCCTCCTCAGTGCACCACGTCCTTCGGTCTCCTTCGGGTACCGAATCTTCACGAGGTCCACCTCCGGGTACCGTCCAGTCCTCGCACACTCTGCCTCAGTCAGCGTTGTACGTCATTTGCATCCAACACAACGAGGTGTGGGGAATTCCCGTGAAGGGTTGAGTATAAAGATACTCAGAAAGGACCCTAAGAACCTCAAGGTCTCACAAAATCCAACATGGATAAACCAAAAAGTATGAAAACAACAGATAACCATTACTTAGGAATATGCCCATACATACACCTAAGTTATCAAATATCCCATCTCAATCAAGAGAAAAAAAGGGTCATTGAATCAACTCAAACCAGGATTTTCATTATCGAAACCACGGCTGCTGGAGAAGTCCTCATATGTCGAGTAAAGTGGCCCTGTAGCGACTCCGAGGAAATACTCACTATCCTTAGACTGCTGAGGCACTCCTCTTATCTAGTATCATGGGTCTGCTGCCAAACCAGGCACTCTGTCCTCTATGGGTCTGCCGCCAAATAGGGAGCTCCCCCTAATAGTCGTTAGAGGTACTCTTCATGTCGAGTACCGCGGGTCTACTGCCATACTATCCACTCCATCTACCATGGTTATACCTCCAAACCGGGCGGTCCTTCCCTTAGGTTAATCGAATCACTCTGAGTCGAATCGGTCAAGCAGTCGTCAGGTATACAGCTACTAGGTCTCTGCACTCTGTATGCTCGTCTCCAGGAGGAACATCTCCAAAAACCACTGTTCGACACTCCATATGTCACAAAGTCTCACATGCGTGTATCTCAAAGGACCGCCACGTCATAGGGGTCTCAACACAATAGACAGTGCGTCAATCGGACACCCAGACTATGAGTTATTAGACTTTTAGTCCCGGGGCCTGGTTGGTTTCGTGTACGAACCAACCTGACCGTATCTCAACTATACCCCGAACTCCATTGGGGTATTTTCCAAGGGTAGGCTATGCTCCATGAAAACCGGTGACATAGACGGTTCGTCAAACAGACGTCTGGAACCAATGATATGACCCAAGAAGTTAAAGGGTCGGTAATGGGCTCGGGTCCGGTCCGACCCGGTCAGACCGACTCAGCCCAACCCAGTCTGGGCCAACCAGGTCTGGTTTGACCTGTTCAGACTCATTGGGTCTGACCCAGCCCATTGGGTAGGTTATCCTTCCATGTTTTGACCCGGTCTGATGGGCCCAGCCCAGCGGATAGCGAGGGCGGTTCAGCCTGGTAGTCACCATGTAGGTGGCTCGGTAACTCAGCCTGGGAGCTCACCAATTCGAAAATGAGGAATTAATTAACCCGGCTACACCAAATTAATTGCACAAAAGTTTGGAACAATTAATTTGTAAGTCCAAGAGGCTCCCCATAAATGTTTGGAAAAACATAAAGTGGATGAGTTGAGGAGTTTCTCCCCATTTAATTTGGAGTTGATAAGCTTTTATCCTCCTCCATTGATAGGTGTCGGGTGGTCCCCACAACTATCATTAATAGAGAGGTTATGTGGCTCGGGTGGTCCACACCTCAATTATCCTGCCATGGATGGTTAGGGTGTGGTGGTCCCACTACCAATGACCCAGGGGATTTTAACCAACACACTCAACACATGGTAGCTTAAAAATAATATACAGTGTTGTACTTTATTTTTTTTATTTTGTTACAAAAATCCAAAAACTAAGTGTTATTCGCGTTAGACCCCAACTACAGTTAAAGTCTCACTATGCAATCATTGATGCTGCGAGTTCAACGGTGCCATCAGATTTCAATTCCGAGCACCGGTTCAAAAGTTATAAAATGCTGCTCGCACATTTACTGAATGTACCTGAAAAAAAATGTTCGGATAATTATTATCAGTCACCCTCAAATCACGCCAATCGAGGTTAGGCTCTGCCTAGGTAAAACACGCCCCAACACACCCAACGGTACTCTCATATTTTCAATTCTACATACCGTTTAGATGTTTTGAATTTTTAGAATAAAATAATTTTCACTTAATTATATTATTTGCGGCCAAAAACTAGATTTTCCTGGTGGCCCACGTTGTACAAAGTTAGTATCGAATTAAATAAAGCATGCCATCATGAGTTCAATGGTGGTCTTGGATTTTTAATCTGACCTACCATTTATGAGTTACAAGAATTTGAAAAATAAAATAGTTTATTTTATAATTTAATTCACGGTTAAGACATTTTTGGGATTTTTCACAGGAGGCCCATACTGACTAATCATAAGTCACGCCTAGGGAAAAACCGCCATTCTGAGCACAACTGTGCCCTCAGACTTCTGATCAGAGTAACAATTTAATAGTTATTGCACTTTTTCTGGAAAAATACTTACACGGGTTGATTTAATCTTAACAAAACATCAGTAATTGATTCCGGGCACACTGGGACTTGCAATCAAGCTCCGTCAGAAACTGCAGACTCGTAAAATTCAGATGAATTTAAGAAAAATAAATTCAAACGAATTTCGGAGTCTTTACATTCTACTCACCTTAGTGATTTAAGTCCTCGTAAGCTACAACTCACACTAAGGAATCAAATGGGCATACTGAGCACACATCTGAGCCTCCCCCTCCCATATGCTCTCCAGGAGGTTCTCGTGCTGCCAGCGAATGCACGCCAGAGGTATCAACCATCCACGTAGGACTATCTCCTATCAATCCTCAATGTCCATTGCAACCTCCGTCAATGTAGCCCCATCATCGATGTCCATCTCTACATGGTCGATGATGTGTGAAGGGTCGGGCAGGTATCTCCTCAGCTAAGATATGTGGAAGACGTCATGCACCCGGTGCAACTGAGGTGGTAATGCTAAGCAGTAATCCAACTCAATAACTTTGTTGAGGACCTGAAGAGGTCCAATGAATCTAGGTGATAACTTTCCTACTCGGAAAAATCTCCGTAGATCTCATCGAGGTGAGACCCATAGAAAGATGTGGTCACCATCCTCGAACTCCAGAGGTCTCCGTCTCTTAACAGCATATGACTTCTGAATACTCTGTCTAGTCTTCATTTACTCATGCATTATCTGCACCTTCTTCGTGGTATCTCATACTATCTATGGTCGGTAGGAAGTGGGATGACTTGGTGAGTCGGTCGACGATCACCCAAATAGAGTCATCTTCCCTGGACGTATGTGGAAGACCTGTCACAAAGTCCATGGATATCCCATACCTCTTCCACTATGGGAACTCTAAAGGCTGAACCAAGCCTTCTAGTACCTGATGTTCCTCCTTCAATTTCTGAAAAGTGGGGCATCGAGAGACAAACTTTACTACATCCCTCTTCATACCTGTACACCAGTACTGTCGTTGAAGGTCCTGGTACATCTTCTCCACTCCTGGATTTTCTTCTATAAGGGATGTGTGAAACTCCCTCAACACTCCCTCCAGATGTGACACTGACACCATAGTACGTCTTCTAATGAGGCTGAAGTGATCCCCACCTTTAGTAAATATATCAGGTGTCTGCCCTGTGGATATCTGATCACGTCACGTCTCACAGTCAGTGTCTCCATGTTGTGCCTCCCTCACTCGCCGAAGAGGTGAAGGAGTCAGTGTATGTGACTGATGATAGGCTGCTCCATCCCTATCCACAAAGGATATATGTAAGGCAGATAACTTCTCTATCACCTATCCTAGAAGCTGAATGACTAATCTTCTGTAGAGATCATCTACAACAACACTCCCTTTCCCAAGAGTATAGACTATCTCAAAGTCATAGTCTTGGAGGAACTCAAGCCAATATCGACGTCTCAGGTTCAGGTCCTTCTGAGAGAAGATATACCTGAGACTCTTGTAATGATAGTACACGGTAAAATGTTCGCCAATTAGATAGTGTCGCAAAATCATCAAGGCGAAGAACACTACTGCTAACTCTAGGTCATGGGTAGCGTAGTTCTGCTCAAGCTGTCTCAACTACCGAGAACCATATGTGATCACAACACGCTCCTGCATCAGGACACACCCTATTCCTTTCCCTAATGTGTTTTATTAGACTATGTACCTTACACCTTACTCTAGAAGCCTAAAATGGGGGCACTAGTCAGCCTCTTCCTCAGCTACTGAAAGATCTACTGGAATCTCTCCGACCACACGACAGGTTACCCCTTCTTCGTCAAGGCTGATAGTGGTGCTGCAACTCTGAAGAATTCTGGCACAAAGGAAAGCCTATATGACTCATTAGTGATCGACTGCACCATTTTATGCATGATTCCATCCTGTGTTGCATGGATTTTCCTTTTCTCTGACCAAGGAAAACCTCATCCCAACATTTTAGATAAACCACAACCTTTTTTCCTAATACAGTCAATCTGTGTTTGAACTGTGGTTTCCCAGTCCATACCGAAAGTAATTTCGTAAGGGCTCGACGCTGCCACCAAGAGGTTCTAAATTAAACTCGCACCTCTTGGGTCATATGACACCGTCAGCATAAGTGTGATTATCGAGTCTCCTCCCAAAAGTATCTCTAGACGTGAGGGTCAAGTCAACGGTTTAACCGGAAACTCTAGGACTGGGACAAGATTCGTGGAAGAAAGGAATGATTTGTACCTATGTCTATTGATATGACACCTAGTAGTAGACACAGACCGTACCTCGAATCATTCCCAAAGCCCTTGGGTCACACTACATGACAGCATGAAGCTACATTCTTCCCCTTCAGTACAGCACCCTGAGCCTGGCGGGGACTACAAAGGTGGGTTGTTGTAACATGTCGTAATGTACACTACCTCATGCTGGTCTACTAGCTATGCTTCCGCATCTAATGGCCTACATATTCATTTGTCCATAACACTTCCTCTCCTAAAAACATTTTTAAATGATCAAGTCTCTGATACTAGTGTCGGTTTCCTGCTTTCCCACTGCAAACATTCACTAGTTGCATCCGCTCATCCAAAGAACATTCAACCACAATGGTTTACTCTAGCATATTAACATAAATAGGAATGTGTAGTGGAATTCTGCTAGATCAGATGTCCATTAAACACACCTTGCTCAAAAGTTAGAGACCTGAATCACTGATCATACCATATTCATCGAGTATCAGGAAATATCGGTATGCTTCGATGAATACTCAGTTACCGACACGTCATCCTGTTGAAGCTGTATAAGCTCTAGAAAACTCTCAGCCACCTCCTCATCCCATTCATCAGCCGCCTGTGATTCAGGCTCGCCTCATATCTTGAGAGGAATCTGATGCTGAAACACATGTACGTCAATAATCCCACAAGTGTCCTCTACCGGTACTGTCGGTAGTGTCTACTGACCAATGAGTAGTGATATATTTGGCACACTTCCCGAAGGTACCATCTCAGAAAATGGTCCATGTACCGAAGCCTCATTACTATGCGGACCATCCTCATGGTCACTCACTAAGAAAGACTAGTATCTATGATCACCATCTGCTATACTAGTGTCTCAACTTGGCAGAAAACACTAGCAATCACCTCCATCTAGTCCTCTAATACCTGGGAATTTGTCTCGCCTCGTAACCTCATAGGCCTCTGCTGCTGGTACTCGTGCAACGTGCTCTGTCAGCGTGCACCGTCCGCTAGCACGGCTGCTGGCATCTTCACTCCAATGGGTGGTGGTGCTTGTGGTACACCACTCGAAGGTGCCAACATAGTTAAAGGTCCCTGAACCGGTGCCTCGTCGCTCGGTGGGCCATCATCATATAATCTCTTGGAACTCTAACTGGTTGTCTACGTGGAGTCATCCAGAACAGATGCGACACTGACAAACGATTATACCTGGTGAGCTGACTTGGTTTGAGATGACTTAAAGAAAACATTTGGATTCACACTCGGAATCATTTTTTTTGTGCACCATGTTGGAAATCAGTGGTCAGGGTCCTAGTGTGTGGATACATCGGCCGCCGCACCAAAACTGGACTCCCTAAACTGAAAACCACACTCGGTACCCTTAACATTATAGCTTCACAGAAAAGAAGTATCAGAGTCCTATGTTTTTTTGTAGAACCGAATCCTCTGATACCAATTTGTCACGACCCATCCTCCGGGGCCCTCATCATTACTATCCCAAGCCTGCCTTCCATAGGCCAGGGGCTGGTGCCTAGCATCAAAGAAGTAATTCCCTAAAACTGGGAAGGCGTTTCCTTTATAAAAGTAAACACACAAAATCATAGTACACACCTGGAAGTAAAACACTAAGTAGAGACTGTATACGAAAGATGTGCAAGAATGTAAAAGGGGCTATAAATACAAGCCCAATAGTAATGCACAAGGAAGAAACAAAACATGTACAACTAAAAAGTCAAATAGCTGGAAGGTATCTAGTGGATCCTGGATTGTCCACCACGGATCCTACCTGAAAGGTAGGTACAGATATCCTCCTCAGCGCTCCACATTCGTCGGTCTCCTTCGGGTATCGACTCTTCATGAGGTCCACCTTTGGGTACTTTCTAGTCCTCACACACTCTGCCTCGGTCAGCATTGTCCATCGTCTGCATCCAACACAATGAGGTGTGGGAAAAGCCCATGTAGGGGTGAGTATAAAGAAACTCAGTAGGGACCCCGAGACCATCAGGGTCTCAAAAAATCCAACAAGGATAAACCACAAAGTATGAAACCGACAGATAGCCATTATTTAGGTATGTGCACATACATATACCTAAGTTATCAAGTATCCCATCTCAATCATTAGAAAAACAAAAGGGTCATTGACTCAGCTCAAACCAGTATTTTCATTATCGAAACCAAGACTGCTGGATAACCCCTCCTCTGTCTAGTACAGTGGTCCTGTCTTAACTCTAAGGAACTACTCACTAACCTTATACTGCTGAGGTACTCCTCCTGTCGAGTTTCGCGGGACTGCTACCAAACCGGGTGTTCCCCCTAATAGCCATCAAAGGTACTCCTCCTGTTAAGTACAATAGGTTTACTAGAAAACCAGGCGCTCCGTCCTCCGTGGGACTGCCGCAAAACTGGGCGCTTCATCCACTGGGCTAATCGAATCACTCCGAGTCGAATCGGTCAAACAGTGGTCAGGTCTATAGCTCCTAGGTCTCTGCACTCTGTATGGTCATCTCATGGAGGATCTGCTCCACGAGAACTGGTCGATACTCTAGGGGTCACGAAGTCTCAAGTGTAAGTATCTCAAAGGACCGACACATCATAAGAGTCTCAACGCAATAGATGGAGCGACAATCGGATGCCCGGTCTGTGAGTTATCAGCCTTTTATTCCCGAGGAGGCCTCCTGGTCACCGGTAGGCCCTGGGTGCACCTGGAAGGCCGCGGAAGGAGGCGGGTAGGTGGGCAGCACGCCAAAAGGGTCAAGGGGCACCGAGGAGTGCGGCGGCAAGGGTGTCGGGCACCGAGAAGCCCGCCGGAAGGGGAGCGTGGTGTCGGGTTGCTCCACACGGAGGCTTGGGGCGCCGGCTGCGCGCCGGAAGGGGTGCGGGGCACCGAGAGCATGCCGGCATGGGCGCGGGTTGTCGGGCAGTGCAAGGGTACATGCACGGGGAGCCAGTGGCATGGCGGCTGGGGCATCGGGTGCTGAGAAGAACATCGGAGGGTCACGGGTAGCCGGGCAGCATGCCGGAAGGGTGTGGGGCACCGGACAGCGTGCCGGCACAGGCATGACGCTCCGAGCAGTGTGCCGGTAGGGGCGCAGGGGGCCCGACAGCGTGCCAGCAGAAGCGCGGGGGGCCCGGAGCATGCCGGCAGGGGCGCAGGGGTGCGGGTAGCGTACCAGGGTGCCACGGTGGTGGCGCAGTTCGCGGAGGCCGCCGGTAGTGCGACCTTTGTTCGCCACTTTCGTCGTCGTCACCGCGTGTACTGCCTTCGTCGTCACCAAACAAGAACAACCAAGGGGAGGGTCAGAACGTGTTCGTGTGGCCCGAACCCTCCTTGTTACGGTGAATGAAATCGGAGATTCTCATACCGTAACTTGAATGACAATGAACGATTGTTGAATATCATAATTAAAATAACACAAAAATTCACCTACCATTTGATTTGTTGCACGACGCTCATCATTTGTTGACGGAGTCATGAAAGGATGAATTAGGAGACCGTTGTTTGTCACGTCCACTGCACGTCCTCAATTCCAAGCTGCGTCGGTTTGTTGACGACATTGTTCGATAGGTGGTCGAGGAAGAAGTCGAAGAAGGAAGAGCATCACCGGCATTCTTTACATTTTCATATTTTTCGCGGTCTTCCTTGGGAGCACTTTTCTCCCAAGGTTCTTTCAATTACCCCAAAAGAGAAATGCCAACAAAACAATATTAGACTTCCTGTCTAATATTATGTTTTCACACCATTTCAAAAAGGAGGAATTAATTAACCCGACTCCACCAAATTAATTGCACAAAAGGTTGGACCAATTAATTGGGAAGGTAAAGAGGCTCCCCATAAATGTTTGGAAAAACCAAAAGTGGAAGAGTTGTGGAATTTATTCCCATTTAATGGGGAGTTGAGGAGGTTTTATCCTCCTAATTTGATAGAGGGGTCGGGTGGTCCCCACCCCTATAATTAATAGAGAGGTTATGCGACTCTGGTGGTCCCCACCTCAACTATCCTCCCATAGATGGTTAGGGTGTGACGGTCCCACCACCAACTCCCAAGGGGAGATTTTAACCAACACACTCAACACATGGGAGATTATAAATAAATGAAACTTTTGTACTTTATTTAATTATTTTTTTATAAAAATCCAAAAAAAAACTTTTATTCTTGTTAGAAAGAAACTGTGGTGAAAGTCTTACTATGCATTCAATGACGATGTGTGTTCAATGGTTCCATTAAATTTCAATTCTGAGCACCGGTTCAAATGTTATAAAATGCTGCTTGCATGTTTACTGAACATACGTGAAAAAACATTCAGAAAATTATTATCAGTCACCCTCGACTCGCGCCAGTAGAGGCTCTTACTAGGTGAAACATGCCTGAAAAAAACACAACAGTACTTTCATATTTTCAATCTGACTCACCGTTTATAAGTTATGAATTTTACCATAAAATAATTGTCATTTATTTATTTTATTTGTTTCCAAAAACTAACTATTTCTGGTGGCCCGCGTCGGCCAAAGTTAGTATCTGCTTAAATAAATCATGACCTCACGAGTTCATTGGTGGTCTCATAATTTTAATCCAAGCTACCGTTTTTGAGTTATAAACATTTTAAAAATAAAATATTTTATTTACATATTTTATTCATGGTTAAGCCATTTTTAGGATTTTTCCCATGAGGCCCGTGCCAACAAAACATAAGTTTCACCTAGGGTAAAACCGCTATTTTGAGCGCAACCGTACCCTCTAATTTCTGATCCAAGTATCCATTTAAGAGTTATTCCAATTTTTCAGGAAAACTGCTTACGTGCATTAATTTAAGCTTAAAAAAACTTCAGAAATTGATTCTGAGCACACCGGGCCTCAGAATCAAATGCCGTCAGAAACTACAGACTCATAAAATTCCAACGAATTTAAGAAAAAAATATTCCAAGGAATTTCTGAGTCTTTATAATGAATATAAATGGGTTCACATTATATTAGTCTAGTGGTGAAGTATAAATACTATATTAATTAATCATGTGGTGAATATGAATTAAGTCTCATGGAAAGAACAAGAAATGAGAAACCCATAAAATGATTGTATCATCAATGTAAGATTTAATAAATTATGTGATAAAGTATAAAAATGTATATAAAAATAAAAAAATTAAAAAATAAAGAAGAATAAAATTCCACGTAATTCCATACATTGTAATTGAATATCATGGTGAATGGAGCTGATGTATAACCCAATGAACTGGAATTATGTAATTAAAACCCTTACTATTGTGTAACAATTCAATCAAATAACTATGGTTTAAATAATAGAAATTGAAAATTAATTTAAAATTATATCTGAATATTTCATTATATTACATGAAAATTTTTAGTATGAAAAACATTTTAATGAAATTTGTTTATAACATTAAAACATGCTTCAACTGAAATAATTTTAGATGAAAACCCAGACGTCATTCTTGACTCATCATTTATTCAATTTATCATCATGAATGATAAAAATATGATAATAAATTAATATATTAAAATATTTTTTCATGTTTATTATTCAATTTATTTTTTTATTTTGTTTATAAATATAATTTAAAATTCAAATAAGCTAATGTAAGACATTTTGAAGATATTCGGTTCGTATGTCCAAAATTATATTGGTAAGATAAATATTTGAAAATAGGACTTTGTGAAATATTATCTACAATAAAATTAATCAAATAATAATCGCATTAATTACATAAATTATACTTTAAATAAAATTCCATGGAATACGGTTATGAAAATTTTACTATGAAATAAAAATGGAGATGGAAATCCATATGTATGCATGACTAATGTAAGAACCCAGTTCTTACATTGTGGTATGATTTTCTTTTATTCTTTTTCCATAGAGTTGTTTTTATAAAAAAATGGAAAACTAGTCAAGGAAATGAATCATACTGTTACACAAGCTGATTTAGGGTTTCACATCGTGTATTCCTATGTATAATCGGTGAAGTTTGGATGGTCATGATGGGAATACAAGGTGTGCAGGCAGCTCGGTAAGAGAGAGAGGATAAACCAACTACACAACTTGTACTTCTTAGTACATGCTGTATAATCTTGTAGGCAGGTCCAAAAAAGTAAGTCACATGGAAATAGCCACCAAATGAAAAGTTAAATGATGTAAAAGTGTGAATATGGACTCACAACTCGTGTATTTTGTGATTTTTTTTTAAAAAAATTGGAATTATCCCTCTTATAACATTTTGGATAGAAGGGGATCACCGGGTTTCAGAAACATCAGTGACGAGCCTTCAATCCCCTCCAAAATCTTCATTCGGACTCTGATTGAATCAATGTCAAAATAGTTGGAAAAAATAGTATCCTATTGATTAATCATGATCCATTCATTCATATTACAACAGATGAATGAGTTATTTTAGTTTGAGAGTTTTCCCTTATTTAATAGATATTATTCTATCTAGCATGAAATTGATGCTGACGCTGGATGAGGACAGTCACATGAGGACAAGGTAGGTGGTTTTGGGCCTTTAGATAAATATACAGTTGTTTATATTCATCGTAGTGCCATGAGACAATGTTTATGATTTTTGATTGGTATAAATTTGATCCATGTTAATAAATAATGACATTAGGTGATTGAATAAATTAATTGAAGCATGTTTTAACATAGTTGGTTAATTAAATGTTTTCCATGTGAATAAGTTGTTAAATATTTGTGATAGTTTAATTCACATGTTAGTATTGTTATATAAATTTCCCAATGCGATTTATTACAAGATAAAGCCATGCCATAGATTAATTTCCCTTTTTATTTTGATAAAAAAAGGGCCCATATGAGTTTATTATTTAAAACCATGTAACAGAACAGATTATAGGTGTTGTTTATTATGTGAGTTTCCCATATGATATGTTTTTTCAAACAATTTAATAGTGTAATTTATATGATTATTTTACTATGATAAAATTCATATATACTAGGAATGGCCCTGAAACATTTTGAAATGCTGATACATTGGGATTGTCCAAGATTTTAATATGCTGAAATGCAGATACATTGAGATTTTCCAAGATTTCAATATGTTAAAATACTGATACATTGAGCTTATCCCTATTTTTAATATGATGAAATTATTATACACCAAACACACCTCTATGAAATATTGAAATTAAATGACTTATGACATGCCTTTCAAGATAAAGAATGATTTTGGATTCAGTCTTCACTTATTTTGTTCAGATAGTCCATTGAGGTATCTGTTGTTGTAACCTTGTATAGGGGGTTAACAACCTAGGATAGACCCTGAAACATATTCAATTAGATGAATTTGAATTTATCGAAGAACATGAAATGAATGTAAATGAATACCAATAGTTTTAGAATTGTTTACTTTTGTGTACCAACTAGTTTACGACATTTCACTATTGTACACTACTATTTTATATAGTCACCGATAGATTGGAATATACCATAGGTGGTTTCCTACTAAGATTTATTTATCACACATTATTTGGTTCATTATTTAAGCTTGTACATAATATATGGTTACAAGTGCCGATAAGGGAAGGGCCCCTTTATCAGGTACTTGATTGATTCTTCATAGAAGGAGAGAATGGGACCAAGCCAAAGCTTGGGATGCTATTGAGTTTCATTTTTTAGCCATAAATTTCTATTATAATGTACTTGAATGAAGTGTGTTCTATATTTTTTGTTTTCTTATAATATGTGACATGATGTTTTATTTTGATATTATATTCCTTCTGATTATCACTATCATTCAATAATAATTTGTTTATTGCTTCCGCTATTGTTATTGTGTATTATGATGTGTTACACTTTGCCAATGAGGTAATAGTTTCCCCACTTCCACACCCTAGGACCATGTTTCCAGTCAGCAGCCTCATGCCTTTGGGGAAATTCAATTGAGGCCATGTGGACAAACTAGTATGGGACACTAGTTGAGTGGCTTCCAGACTCGGGATGTTAGAAATTGGTATCAGTTGTTTTTTTTCATTTTTTCCTTGTTATTTAAAGTTAATATATAGATATAGGAAGGAATGGGTAGTTGGTAATTTGTTTTGACTAGGAGTAGCTACCCGCGTACATGGAAAATCGATATTTCCCCAAATTAAATAGTTTTTTGGGATTTTGAGTTGTTATAGTTGATTTGATTTCACTATTGGATGACACAAAAGATTTTTTTATATTACTATTGAGTAAATTAAGGGTTTTATATCAGTTCAAAACAAATGAGATGAGTGTATTCCACCTCTTGCATCATATATAATCTTGTTAAAATCACATTCCCGGAATTATGCTCTTCTATCTAGGATGAATTATATATTATATTTTTTGTGTTATTTGATGTGTTAGTTGTGCCTGATTTGTTTTAGTTAGGTGTAGTAGATAATGGCATGTTACCACATTTCATTCCATAAAAATTACGGGACCATATAAATTTGGAAATGACACATCGACATAATGTAGAGGTAAAATGAACTTGTTTTAAGATATGATCTTTTAGGTGTAATAGTTTGATTCGTGAGGAGTATGGACCCTCACATATATGAAATTAGCATCCCACGTGTTGTTGTTTCTGTAGAATATAGGTTTTCAAGGAAATCTAGAGATTCTACCTTGAATAACCTAGTATACATGGTGTGTAGTTTTTCCTATCAAGTCGTGTGTTCTTCTTGTTCTGATATGATGATGTTCTATGTTTTAATATTAATTCACCATGTACCATGTGTACACACCATGTAGTATCTTACCGTGTAACTATTCGTGTGGGAGAAAATAAAGTCTAATCATTTTTTTCATAACATGCCATGTAATTCATGTACACACCATGTAGACTACCCAGATAGAACCCATGTAGACCTGGCCATGTGAGAGTGCATGGCCAGGAGGATAGACTAGTGTTCACACCGTGTACTCATGGAACACATCATGTACACAGGTTAGATACATTCTCCGGCTGACGACACTACATGGGAATGTAGATACATAAGTTTACATACCGTGAATTATTTCTACACATCTTATAGGCCCATTTTTTCAAATCATTGAGGGGCATACCTGATTTTTTTCATTCTTGAACTGTAAGACATGACAATAAGTTGAAGTTTTCTTGAGCTCGTAGAGTCATTATATAGTAACGACCATGAGCTGTATGCCATGAGAGTGATCATGATCATACACCATATATTGTAGGCCATGGGCAACTGATGGATCCTCATATTGTGCCAGCTATGGCCCCCGCTTCAACACCAGAAGCAGGTGTAGATGCACAGTTCTGTATAGGCCTTTTGAGGTTTATCCAGACGTTTAAATGTTCCCCACAAGCTCCCCTATATATGGCAAAGCTGACATGTATATTCTAGAAACATTATATTCCTACATTTTCAGTGGAAGGCGGACCACATGCTGCATAATCAAGGCTGGAATCAATACTGACTTTCTTCAAGCTTCTAGAGATGTCTCTTTAGAGTATTGTCAAGCTCACAACATATATGTTGTGTGAATATTCCAAGATATGGTTGAATTTTATCACTCTGGTAGGATGTTATCAGTATATGACAAGGGAAGACTCTTAGGCGGCCTCTTATGATTATTATATTCATGAGACATTGAGGGTCGGCCGAGCTCGGGAGTTCATGCACTAACTGTAGGGAACACTATAAGTTATGGAATCTTCTTCCCAGTTTAATGAGCTTCCATGATTCTCACATATTCTGAAGAGTGTTGATGTATCAAAAGCTAGACAATTCGAGGGTGGTCTCGGGTTTGACATTAGATCACAGGTGAAGGTCATCAGGTTTTATTTTGTCTCTACTATTGTGAATCAAGTTCTGACTACCCAACACAACCTATGGGAATCTTGGGGTGTGAGCGAGGGTAGTTCGACACTGATATCTGGTAATATTTCTACAGGTATGAATAATATACATCTGGAGTTTTATCATAATGATAATAGTAGAAAAAACACATATTTTGGTATCCATTTGAGGTGCTACCAGTGTGGAATGATTGGGAATACTAAACCTCAGTTCCAAATAGACCAGATCACAAGTAGAGCTTGTAGAATGACTATCCAATTAATGTATTTTTGTAGGAATTTTCCACTAGCATATAGTGATTGAGGTTCTACACTAACTCTATGTTAAGTTGTGGGGTAAGAAACTTCACACCAGTCAGGGAACTAGAGTATGTTAAGTTGTTCCTCCCAAGGGGGTGGACGGGGCCATGGTATCCAAACCGAGGATATCAGCGAAAGTAGAACAGGTCATCTCAAGGTAGATTATAAGTGTCTTGGGTCTATAGTAAAAGTCAAGCTTATGCATTGCAATAGACCTAGCAGAAGTAGCATCCTTGACCTTCTACTAGCATAGGTATAACTCAAGTAGCCTTTATTTATCTTCTACCCTTTTTGATACTGGTGCTACACATAGTTTTATATATTTCTCTATTGTACAATTCCTTAGGATCTATGTTTATAATTATTCTTATATATTGACACTATAAACTCCATTAGGTATTAGAATAGTGTATGTCAGTGCAATGGGTGCCCCCTTGAGATTGGGGGGTCTTACTTTCAATGGAATCTTTATGTCTTAGAGATGACGGGCATTGATGTCATTCATAAATTGGACTGGTTGGTTTCTTTTCAAGGCATTGTTGATTTATACCCACACAGGGTGAGATTCACATCACCATAGTGCAGATAATTTCTACATAAGGTTGAATGGGATGTCCAGGTGAGAAGAGCTAGACCTGCTCATTGTGGGTTGGGTGGGATGATAGCCTTGATTCTGATTTTATTTCTAGATGACTAAGGAAAATGTTTAGAATTTTTCCCTCCAATGGTTCATCATTTCAGGGATGTTTTTCTGGATTCCTTCATAGGATTACCTCCAATCAGATAGGGTGTGTTCAATATCGAGATAGTTCCAGGAGCTGCACCAGTATCCATTCCTCCTTACTGGATGGCTACGATAGAGTTGAAAGAGTTGAAGAGGCAATTGGAGGATCAGGAAGATAAGGGTTTTATCCAAACTAGTACATCTATTTGGGGTTCACCAGTCCTTTTGGGAAAACAATTGTATGATACCCATAGGCTATGCATTTAATATCGGAAACAAGACCAGTTGACAGCTAAAAACTGATATCCCTTACCACAGAGTGTTGACATGTTTGATCAACTTCGAGGAGATCGATTGTTATCCAAGATTGAACTAAGGTTAGGATATCACCATATTTGTGTTTGATCGATGAACATACATCACACCACATTTCATAGATATTAAGGTCCCTATTAGTAATTATTTATGTTTTTTGGTCTCACAAACGTGCATGGAGTTTTCATGGAACTAATGAACCAAGTGATCCATCCTTCCAACAATTATATTGTTGTTGTTTTGGTTGTTGATATCTTTGTGTATTCTAACAATCGACATGACCATGCCAAACACCTTGAGATAATTTTGAAAACACTGCGATGTAATTATATATATACTAAGCTCTCAAAATGACACTTTTGGATGGATTAGATTCACTTCCTGGGTCACATCATCTCAGAGACTAGAGTATTAGTGGACCAAGAGAATGTGAGAGCTGTAGTTGCATAGGAGAAACTCAAGAAAATTTTCTATGTTTTTTGTTTCCTAGGGATATCTAGTTAAAATAGTGATTTTATATAATAATTTTCATACTTATCAGTACCTATGACATTCATTACTATGAATGGTGTAATGTTTGAGTGGTCATATTCTTGTGACACATCTTTTTAGGAGTTGACGAGATCTTTGAATTCTTCACCGATATTGATATTTCCAGAGTAAATAATGAGTTACAATGTATAATATGATGCATAAGGTATTGGGTTAGGAGTATTTATTATATAGGAGGATTGATTTTTTATGTATGGGTATTGATAGTTGAGGCCACATGAGAGGAATTACCCGACGCATGATCTCAAGATAGTTGCAGTTTCCTATACCATTAGTTTTTAGATACATAATTTATTGGTAGAGAAGTTTGTGGTGTACATTGATAAAAAAAGACTCAAATACATCATTACTCAGTGTGATTTGTATTTTAAACAATTAAGATGATTGTAATACCATCATTCGCTCGATTTTGAGCTTGACTATATGCCCAAAAAAGGTATTGCAGTGGCTGATGCTCTAAGTAGGAGGAATTAGATGTAGTTAGAGCAGGAGGCTAGTGGTGAGTGGGGTTTATGTATTTTTATCTGAGATTCTTTTAGAGGTTCACCATAGTAAGGGATATACTTATCGTTCATCTTTGGTTGTTACCACTACCCTACTGGACAGAGTGAGGACGAGGCAGCATTCAGATTCCGAGGGCCTAGTTCTGTATGAGGGTGTGGCAGTAGAGGACCCTCCACTTGGAATGGCGATAGGCGGGAATGAATTTTTGTGCATCCATGGGTGTGTGTGTGTGTTCTAGGGGATATATACGAGGAGCTGATGTGATATTTTCATGCTTCATCTTGGGAAGTGAATCCTAGAGTCACCTATATGTACTGTGAATTGTGTTGTTAGTACATGTGGCCAAGTATGAAGCGGGAAGTAGTTGGTTTTTTATGAGATGTTTCACCTTTCAGCATATGAAAGAGTAACACTAGAAGTCGGTTGAGCTTTTATAGTAGTTACCCATTCCTGGGTAGAAATTGGATGATGTTACGACGGATTTTGTTATGGGGTTACATAGGTCTCCTAGAGGCAACGATGTTGTGTGGGTTGTACTTGGAAGGCTTACAAAGGTCACTCATTTCATTCCGATCAAGGAGACCATTGGTGTTGATGACCTCAGAATGTTTTATATCTAAGATGTGGTATGATTTCATGGGGTCCCTCATTCAATCATTTAATATAGGTACGCCCACTTTTCATCTCATTTATGAATGAATTTTTATAAGGCATTGGGTTCACATGTGATTCTGAGCACAACATACCACCCTCAGATTAATGGAAAATTAGTGTGTACAATACATGTTCTATAGGACATGTTGTGTTCATGTGTCTTATACTTTTGGGGATTATGGGAGATGCATATACACCTGGATGTGTTTCCCTATAATAATAGATTCTATGATACTATTAAAATGGCGCCATATGAGGACTTGTACAACAGGTGATGATGATCACCCCGATGTTGGATTGTGGCCTGAGAGGCAGCTATGTTGGGACCTTATATAGTCCAAGAGACCACTGAGAATGTTCTGTTAATTCAGATGCAGATGGTTACTGAGCAATCTCATCAAAAAATCATATGCAGATCATCGTAAACATCCTTTGGAGTTCGAGGTCAGGGATCATGTTTTCCGATTTTTCACACAGATATTGGGACACATGCGGATCAAGATATAGGATAATATTTCATTGAGAAATTTTGGACCATTTGATATACTAATGAGAGTCGGGATAGTTTCCAATTAGTTACAGTTCTCTCATAGGTACCGAGCCATGAATGACATCTTCAACATATCTCAGATGTGTCATTATCACTCAAACATGTCTAGTGTTTTTTATCCCCTGGGAGTTGATATTTAGGTCGATGCATCCTTTTAGGAGAATATAATACATTTTGTTAAAATGATAATTAAGGTTCTCTAAGGCCGGATAGTTCCTCTCTAACGGGTGATATGGCAGCTTGACCAAGTGCAGGACGAGACTTGGGAGTGTGAGGCCAATGTGTGTGATCAGTGGCGTGAGTTATTCTCAAATATTTACTCACCTCCCTTGGAAGGGGAATTCAGGGACGAATTTATTTAAGGGTGGGGGAAGTTTTTAAGAACTCAATTTTTTTTTGATGTAGAATTTTCTATTTTTCTTTTTCCAATGAGTTTATTTTGAAAAAACAAGAGGAAAATAGGCAAGTACTGGAATCATAATATGAAAAATTATGATTCATGGTTACACGCCATGTAATCATAAATACAATCCATGTAGTTTAAGGATGTATGATAGGAATACATGGTGTGTAGTAATGATGACAAGAAAGATAGAAAAACCCAACTACACATCATGTACTTCTCAGTATATGTTGTGTAGTCATGTCGGAAGGTCCTAGAAATTATTTTGGTAGAAAACAATCACCAAATGGAGAGTAAGATGATGTACACACCATGTCTATGGAATTACATGTCATGTATTTTATGTTTTTTCTTAAAAATAGAAAGTAGCCCTCCAATAACATTTTTGACAGAAGGGGATCACCGAGTTAAACAAATAGTAGAGTTGAACATTAAATCTCATCCCAAATATTCATAATTACTTCAATTAAATCACCCTCAGAAGTGTTGGAACCCAAAAGATATGCTCTTGATTAAAATTGATTCACTCCTTCAGTTTAAAACTCATAAAAATTTTATTTGAGTTTGATATTTTACCGTTGTTTTTTAGAACTTCTTGGTTCTAGCATGAATTGGAAGCTGACATTGGACCAGGAGAGTCACATGAGGACTAGGTAGGGTGTCTTGGGCCATTCATAAAATTTATAGTTTTTGATATTCACTATAATGCCACACCCCCATGTTTAGTTTCTTGTGTGGGTGATAATTTGAACTTTTTTAATACCTAATGACATTAGGTGATTGAATAAATTAATTAAAGCGTATTTGAATTTAATTGGTTAATTATATGTTTTCTAGGTGAATAAATTGTTAATGACTTGTGATTGTTTAATTCACATGTATGTTTTGTTATATAAATCTTCCCCATATGAGTTATTACATTTTAAGTCTATTCCATAGTTTATTTTTCATGTGTTTCTTGATAAACAAAATGTGCCCACATGTGTTGATTATTGAATGCCATGTAATAGAACATATTATAACTGTTGTTTATTAAATGAGTTTTCCACATGAGATGTTTTTGATAACCATTTCATAATGTAATATACATATGTTGTTTTCTATGATGAAATTATTATACACCGGTATTGGATCTAAAACATGTTATAATGCTTTTACTCTAGGCTTGTCCAAGATTATAATATGTAGAAATGCAGATACATTGGGCTCGTCCCAAATTTTATTATGTTGAAATGATGATACATTGGAATTTTCCCAGGTTTTAATATGCTAAAATACTGATACAATGGGCTTGTATAAGATTTTGAAATTTTTAAATGATTATACACCATGCATGGCCCTGAGACATATTGAAATTGAATTACATATGCCACATCCTCCAAGCCAAAGAACAAGCTAGGATTCAATATTCACTTATTTTGTTTAGAGATCCTATTGAGGTATATGTGGTTCTCACATTATGTAAGGGATTAATGACTTAGTTCATACCCCAAAACAAATGTAATTAGATGAATTTGAATTGACTAAAGAACAGGTAATGAATGTAAATTAATGACAGTACTTATTGGATTGTTTAATTTTGAGTACCAGCTAGTTTATTACTTTTCACTATTATACACTATTGTTGTATATAATATCTAATACATTGACACATACCATATATTGTTATCTATAATAATTTATTTCTCACATCCATTTGGGTCATGATTTGAGCTCAAACAGACTATATGGTTGCAGGTGTCGATAAGGGAAAGGCCCATTTTTCATGTACTTGATTTCTACTTAGGAGTTGGAGAACATGGGACCAAGAAAAGTCTTGAGATGTAGCTATGTTTCATTTTGTTTTGTCATACATTGGTATTTTAATATACTTTTTTGATGTGTATTCAATTTTCAATGTTTTTCAGAACATGTGACATGATGCTTTATTTTGATACTATATGCCTTCTGATTATCTTTATCTTTCAATCTTCAGTTGTTCACTTCTTCCACTATAGTTATTATTTAATCTGTTTTGTTACACTCTTCATATGTCGGAATATTTTATCCACTACACACCATAGAACCTTGCTACCAGTCGGGATCCTATGGAATTTGGGGAAATTCACATGAGTCCATGTGTCTGAACATGTAAGGGGAACTAGTTGAGTGGCTTTCAGACCTGGGACATTACAACTATGGATTCCATTTTTCATCGATCATTACAGAAATAATTCATGTATTGTTTTAACATTATTTAATTATAATAATATCATAAATACCATATTATTTTTTTGATTTACTTATTTATATCATCAATTTTTTTGTCGATATAAAATGTATTAGATCACTTACTAGAGATGGTAGTCCACACATACACATGGATGTCATTATATATTTCCAATGTACTGAATGGTAAAAAAATTAATGTAATATAATATTTTATTAATGATAAATAAGTTATTAATATGATATATAACCAATACATCCATCATTAAAACTATATATGTATAAATAAAATTTATCGACTCACATGGTTATACTCCTCTATACACACAGACTATGGTTTCATTCGACATTTCATTAAATTAGAGAATTATATAAGTTATTCCATAAACAAAAAAGATAAAATATATATATGATACTCCTCAATCCATTTTTTAATCATTTTCAGAAACCACTTTTTGGTTAAGTGGGAATCTTACATTCACTACCACACATACACCACAAATTCCAAATACCAAATCCAAAAATCAATATTCATAATTCAAATTTCAAATAGTAAAACCATCACCTCCTATGACCATGAACATCCTCATGTCATGTATATTAACATAGTAAAAACCCATCATTGACTATATTGAGAACCATAATCAAAGTCCAAAACAAAAAACATGATGTGAATCGTTAGGATTATCCAACCATTCCAGTTTCATATCATCATTAAGAATTGAACCAACCTTGATAATCCACTATCAATATAGACACAAACCATATTCAAGGGGGAATCAACACCTTCCCAATGAAACGTTCTTGTCCATAATTGAAGGGAACCTCAAACATAGAGTCCAAAGGGAGAAAATAAATTCTAGATAGCCTCTTATAATGCAATCATACACTTCAAAAATTTATCCCAATCCATCCTTCAGAACTGACACCCAAGACCATATTGGATGGGAGAGTTTTATCGTTATAAATTAGGAGAGTTTAAGGGGAAAAAGGAAAAATCATCAGACTTACATCGCAAGAAGATCAAACCAAAAAAAATATAGTCGAAATGAATTAAACTAGAAAAAAAACACCATGAATAATAGTAGAAGAAACAACCACCATTATAATGAAAAAAAATCCAAAACCCAAAAAATAGAATTAAAAAATAATAATAAAATAAATATTTAGGAACCATAATCTAACAATCATAATCTTCTACAAAATGAACATGTTCTTAAATGAATGATCCTCAAAAGTTATCACATCTCTTTCCACTGCCCGTCATGAGTGTGTTCCAAGCACCTGGTCACAATCATGTTTAGGGAGTCATATAATGCCTATTTAAACCATATGGAGACCCACCAAAACATAGTGGAACTATCATAGATGTTATATAATAAGACCCAGATATGTTTTCCCACTGAGTATTACAACAGAACCAGGAATAATAGGGGATGGACGAAGAAGATTGATGTATGATGAGACACACATCCATACATGGATGAGGAAAAATATTTTAAGCGGAAATAGATTAATAATTAAATCAATACATAAAATAATAAATTTTGGAGATTGAATATGAATGAGGAGATTATCACATGTTTGAAAGCATGTAAAACCCCAGGAAAAACCACATTAAGTATTTTTAGAGGCGGTTCTGAGATCATGAGAAAGCATGTGTGGGAGGGTAGAAAACCTAATATTGGTATATGGTCAAGAGAACCAAAATAGAAAAGATTCATCATATCACCGTTTGGGATACAATATTTATTATGTCATCTCTTTTTAATAGGTTTTTTGGGTGGTAGACAATGAATAAAACTGAACATTTTAGATAAAAAATCTACCAATTCATCAGAAAACACCCTTTGTATTACACCTTAAGCCGTATAGAGATTATATTCTTCCCAAAATAATATATATAGAATGTGGTATAATATTTTATATATGGATCTAGTATAGTATTTTAAAATTCAAATTATTGTAGAAGTGTGATGAAATAATGAGAGAGGGTATCCTTTTAAAATTATGGGTGGGTCGTTCATGGAATATTATAAAGTATTAAATTAATATTAATTAATATTAATTTTAAAAGATAAAAATTGAAATAAATCTATTTTAGGATTTCTTAAATTTAAATAAACTCATACAATAAATATTGTACATCATTATGAGATTATTTAACCACAATCTATTTTTTATCTCTCTATTAACCCATCTCACAATTACATCGACAATAATGTTCTTTACTCTTCATGGGTCATTATACATAATATAGAAGGATAATTTTCCAATAAAATGTTCTTGGTTGATATATTCATACATATCTAAATTACGTTTATAATTATAATCTTTTTATTAATTTTAAATAATTTAATAAGTCGTTTTTAGTATAAAATTCCATCATTATCAATTTAGAAAATAAATGAAATATTATAATATAATATCTAAATACCTAGATTTAAATGGTTCTAAAATGATTTTGATTTTATGAGAATGAAAAACACATACTTTTATATTTATAAAATAAAATTCATAATGGTTTACATAAAATATTAATCATTATATTTTTGTAAAACCACTTGGTTAACCAATTGTAACCAGAACCTTGGTAATTACTTTTAAATATTAAATGGAAAAACTTTTACTTATTAGGTGACAGTTGGATAATAAATGTCTGAAGAATGAAATTTACTAAAATTTATAAACATAATTTTCTTAAATATAAATATTTAATAAATTTATGTAATTTTTAAAATACTATTTAACATGAAATATCATAAATGTCATTTTGGACAATTATTATTTAATTTGATATAAAAAAGAATGATAGAAATTGAATTGGAATCTAAAGTATTAAAAAAATATATAATTTGTTTTTTAATTAAACATACTTTTCAAGAGACAGTAAAATTCATTTAATTTTTTTTAATACATGCACAAGCACTGAGTCACAGTTGCGTTAGAATATAAGATCATTATTTAATAACTAAAAAATATAAATAAATTTCCATTATACAAAATATGTCTTTAAAATAACTGTTTATAACTCAATATGAATTATTTTTTTATCCTCATTGAAATAAAATTTAAATATAATATACTAAACCGAAAAAAAAAATTTAATATTCATTATATGAATTTTTATAACGGTAAATATCTTTGAGAAATTCCACTAAAAATATAATATTTTATATTACTATTTTGTAGGATGAAATATATTAATCTAATAAAATTTAATCATGTTGGAATATAAAATTCATTCCTTATCACATTACTTTTAAAATTAATTAAATATTTTTAACATTACCATGGTAATAATATTTTATATAATTACTATTTTTATGAACAAAAAAAGAGAAATATTTAAAAAATATAAAACACTTAATTAAAAATACATAATTAATTTTTAATGAATGAATTCATATAAATGGTTGAATTATAAATTAAATTTACCTAAAAAACCTGATGAAAAATATGTTTTAAGGGAAATTCTATTTTTTGAAAAATTCCTTTATCAAATTCAAGTATAAAATTAATTCTAAAGAAAATAATTGAGTTTAATAAACAAATGTATTGATTAAATTTTTTATCCTAATCCAAAAAAATTATATAAATTTCTAAATAATTCATATGTAAATATATTTATTAATAAATATCATTATTTTATAGAATCCATTGAAAATATAATATATTAATAAAAATCACAAAAATAACTATACAAGAATTATGATGTTATGATTTAAAGAATGACATCATTTAAATAAATTATTATCCATAAAATCTATAAAAATTAATTTTCATATTCTATCAAAAAAACTAAAAAATACAATTTTTTATGAAGAAATATTTTTTATGACTAAAATGACTTTACTAAATATTATTTGCTAATTTCGTAAGAATTTATCAATAATTTTATTTTGATTAAACAATTAAATATATATAAAAAATTTACTAATTATATTCATTCCTTACATTTCAATGACTAAATTACATTATTTATCTTTAAATAAAAATATTATGTGGATCCTTTAAGATCAATGTTATTTATCTTGTACTCTATCAAATGTAATAATTCTTTTGAAAATATAACATATTGCATTCTCCCCAAAACTTTATTAAAGGGTCTCCCCAAAATTTTAAAATTCCTTTAGAAATCACTTATTTGATTTTTGAAAATACCTATTATGAAGTATTACAATGAAAAAGTGTTAATAAAACCTCCTCTTGACAAGAGAAATAGGGATGTATGAAGGTGATCTGGAATAATACGTCTCTTATTTTTGAAACATTAGAAACATTTAGAGATGTTAAAATAGGGATAACGAGGAATGTTAATTTTCCATATTTGTGGAGGGTGATTGAATTTTATCAGAATAATGTGAATGATCATGAGAATTTCCATTTCTAAAATTCCATAAACCAAATTATTGTCAAAAAGAATATATATTCATCATAAATGAAAGCAATGGGATATATATTTTTTTGTTTCATGAAACGTTTAAAAATGTTAAGGAATTATCAAATGATATAGACTATTATCATATGTTAATATAGGTACATGGCCTATAGAGTTATATCTATTAGTCAATTTCTAACACAAGATCATATTCTTATCCAAATTATAGGTATTAAATATTATTTTATTAATCCTGGAATTACAATTATCTTCTAATGGATCATACATTTACAAAAATTTACAAAACGTTATTCTTTATAACTATGGTGATTAACCAAATACAAAATGTTATTAATAAGTAATGATAATTAAATAAATGAATTAACTTTAATTACAAGTTATAATCACCAAATATTAAAAAATTACCAAAGGTTCTATGTAGATCAGTCCAAAAATAACAAGCCACAAAATTCTCTAAAATTATATTAATGATGTTTGAAAAAGAAGGATATTTTTTTGATCAAAAACATATCCAAGAATAATTTGTAATTTGTCTAAAATCATTAGTAGTGATTCATACGATATTATACACATAATTCATAAGCCATAGTAATATAATATTAATAATGTACAATGAAATTCCAGAATAATATTTAACCATTTTAAATCCACATTAAAATAACATATTCTTCCCAATAATAATTTAAAAAATATTTTTTATATGGAACCAACAATAAAAATTACATATTCATGTTTTCTATTAGCAGAATTTAGATTCTGAAAATTCATAGGATCATTTTGGTTTATAGTTTTATAAAATTTTGAAAAACAATTATAAATTAAACCCATACATAACATGTGCATACTTATACTCATTATCTAATTTTTTCACCAAAATAGGGCTTTATGAAGGAAACATGGCTTCCCTTTATAATAAATAATCGTAGTTTTATCCATTAAATCATGATTGTTCATAAATACTGGGAAAAATATTATAAAACATTGTATGATAAGAAAAATCTCAATGAGGGACACAAAATTAATGAATTAAATAAGTATTCATTGAATACTCTTAAACCCCTGAAATGAATTTTTGGAAAGTTTTAATTTTCACGCATAAAACATAAGATCTTATCTTTTATAGTTAAATAATAAGCTTCCAATAAAAACTCATATAAAACATAATTCATACTGGTATCAAATGGGATTAATTCATTATAACTCTAAGATAATCTCTCATTTCTACATTGGGGGCATCTTTTATTGTTACATTTGAAAAACCCACATTTATATATTCACATAATATCTTGGGAGAAACACTATCAGTTTGTTTCGTTTAATTACTCAATGCATTGGATATATATAATAGGAACACCCTACATTAGTTTATCTTGTAATTATATATGGTTATAAATAATACCTAATAAACATAACATAAGAATAACCCATAAATAATGCATTAATGAAAAACAAATTTTCCACGTTAAAATCACTTTACATTTTTACAATGTAATGAAATATAAAATGGAAAACATTATTTGAAAACAAATAAATAAACATATAAGGTAAGCATAAAGATAATAGAGATATTTTTATGCTTGAAACTCCATCAAAGTATTATATTTTAAAAAATATTCCTTTTATAATTTGTAAGAATAGTTAAAAGGGTAACTTTAATAGAGGTTTTTAAATGAATGTCCATTGCCTTGAGTTCTACTCATCATTTTTGATATTTATATTCCCGAATAATAAAATTATGTTAATTATTTACATTATATATAAATAGTATCATTTTTATAATTCCATTTATATCACTTATAATAATTATCTAACAATTATATATTTATTTAGTTTCATCACAGTTGTTTTGATGATATTCACTACTTGAGTCCAAAATATCTTTGGTGTGATATCAATATTTAAATTTTTTTCATTACTCAATATTTATTTTTTTTTAATTACTCAATCATCTATGTTTTTATAATGGATATGGTACTTCGTACGTAGACATGAGTATCATTTTCATATTTCAATTATAATTACGGAAAGTGGGTATAAATTTTTTTTTCTATATATACTGATGATAGTATAATTAATATCTTATTATTAATTTAAATATTCTTATAAATATCATAAATTTTATGTGTAGTTGAAAAATGAATCAGATCACTTTGTGGAGGTGACAGTCTATATATATACATGAACAACATTATCAATTTAATGTGAGAGGAAATGTATGAAAATAAATGATATGTTATTTTTCAAACATATAAATATTTAATTATTATCATATAAAGACACTAACTACATCATTATAACCAGTCTTCAGAGACAGTTATGGAAAATGAATTTCATCGATTCATAAGGCGCTGGTCCTCCATACATAGATATGAGGTATAATTTTTTCCCAATTGTGTAATAGAATATAGTTGTAAATTGTGATATTAACATTGTAAAATAATTATAAATTTATTATATTTTATTTTTTATTTTAAATAATTGATTTAGAATATTTTATGTAAGTTGAATAAGAAACAAAATAACAACATATAATTAAAAACAATACCAATTCTTCATATAATATCATTTAATTAATAACATAACTCCTCTAAAGATATTTTTATGACTAAACGCATTCATATAGAATGTTATTATTGATATTATGTTGTTTTTCGTAATATATAGTCCAAACCAAATAGGTTTTCTTATGTAAATAAGATAGAATAAGAGAATCACTTTTATAAGAGATGAGAGGGTCACTATTTCGAAATAATATATTAATTGAAATTAATTTTCAATTAATATGGATAATTTTTTAGTCAGATTAAATATATGAAGGGTGTGGGACTATATAAATTCTTACAATGAAAATTAGATATGTTTTGACTAATTTTAATTATTATCATTTTTGTTTTAACACATATATAACTCTTTTTACTATTACTATTATAACATTAATATAATCTTTGAAGGTCAATACAACTACAATAAAATGAGAAAAAATAAATTGAAATTTATGAAATTTTAATCCTTATCCAAATATGTTTTCCAAATTTTATATTTTTATAAATTTTATATTATTTAATAATGTATTTTATATTTTAAAATATCGTCAATGTCAATAATTACACAATTTAATACATGTCATTTTAAAAATATCATAATAATATGATATATTCTAAAATCCTAGTTTAATATATCACTAACATATAAAGTTAATCTATTAAACAATTTTATTACATTTAATATCTCATGTTATATTTATGAAAATATTTTTAATATTATTTATTTGATATTTCATTTAATTATAAAATTAATATGTCATAAATTCGTTAGATGATATGAAATATATTTAAATAATAAATATTAAAAAATAATTTCCATGATGAAGATGACATTTTATATTTTAAAATATTATTTATTGTCATATATTTCCCCTATGTAACCCAATATTAAAAACAATTCACTATTAAAAAACAAAACTATGGTAAATTTGACTTCTTTTTAATATATTACTATAAATGGATTAAATTATTCCAAGTATTGATAAGAGATCAAAAAATATTACTAATAAATATTGTGGTCAGAAATTGCTGATCCAAAAGAATTAGGACAAGTGTTTGTGTAATTTTATAATATTTATTATATTATTTTTACCCTTTATTACCTGATTTTCCCTTAACGATACTAATAAAAATTATCATAGTTACTATTAATACTATATAAAAGTAAAATTGACCTACCTGAAATATTTAGACCATATGATTAAAAATGTTGAATAGATTTTTCAAAATTCAATACCCCTAATTTGGTAAAATTATATTACAATTAATCTCATTGATGGGATGAGAAAATAAGTTATTATAGTGAGAACACTCAAAATGTTGATATGATTTTATATTTTAAACCACTAGGAAATTGATTATAATGACATAAATTGTATTAAATGACATATTATTTATCTTATTATTGTTTTAAACCAATAAAATAATAATTAAAAAATATATATTCTTTATAACAGAAAAACTATTTTTAATTAAAATGATGTATGTTTCAATATTCATCATAACATGAAACATGTAATAAAAATTATAAAATAGATATAATTAATATTGATATTCCTCTTTAAAAAAGATTTTTATTTTTTCTAATATAATATATAACAGTTTCAAAAACTAGATTTTAGACATGTTCCCATCAAAAAGCATAAAAAAATATTTTAGATAAATACTTGATGTCTCTGTAAAATTTTGTTCAAATTGCATCAATAGAAACACATATGATGAATATTAAAAAATAGATTGACAATATTTTATATTTATTTTATTAATAAAATCTAATTTTTTTTATTTTTTTTATTTTTTAAATACAATCATGTGGATATTTAAATTATTTTTTTTCTGAAAAACAACATCATTTCTTTTAAAAGTGGTTTTACATGCATTTATAATTAATTTGTCATAAAATAATTGATTATATATACATGTTTAAATAGTATATTCGAAATTTTGTTAAACTTATTCCTAACCACATTTATAATGGTTGGGATACAAAAATACTTTTAAATTACAATACTTAGTTCTTCTTTTAATATTGTTGTTTCATATTTTGTAACTACACCAAAATCAGTGTTTAGTAGTGTTTTATTAAAACCCACTGCTAAAACATTTAATTTTTTAATAAACATGACACTTCTCACCCGAACCCCCCACTCCCACGATTCATGTGAAACCCCTACTCATCCCCTTAAATACATACCATCACCACGCCTCGTAACAAATGACGAGCCTCACCACCCCTCATCTTCGGACCTAAGCCTCACCGCCAGTATAGTATTGATGATTCAGGATGTTTTGGAATTTTTTGTATTTTTTATTCATTCAGTATAAGTGTTTCGTAAAATTTGGGATATTTATAGATGTTACAATTTTGTATGTTGATGTGTTGGTATTTTTAATTATTTGGGATAGATTTTGGATCTGTGACATATACATGGGAAGGATGAATTGGGATATGGTTTGAGGGGTGTTCAAAATTATGCATAAGTTATATGATATTGGTTTTGTTATTTTGGGTTCTAGATCTATTTATTTTTGGGGATATGAAGTGATTTTCGACATTTATTATTATATATATAATAGATTCCTTAGTTTTCTGACAATATATAGGAAATATATCATTAGATTGATGCTTATTGATACTTATATATCTTGAAAAGTGGTATTTTTTTAATGATATAATGTTTTTACCATACTATTTTTATTATGTTTTCATTAAGGTATTATGTAGGAAATTTTAATGGAAAAAATATTTTATAGTTTCAATTTATTATTTAGATTGAGGAGTATTTTTTTATAATGGATGAAAAATTGATTTTGGTTATTGAGATTAAATTATATGTTATTTTTTACAGAGTTTTGTGGTTTGGTGTGTGAATTGGGGATTTAGGGTCAAAGAAAAGGGTTTCCGTATATATTTTACAAATATAGGTTAAATTGTTTACCTGATGGAGTTAAATAGTTAACATTGGACTTGTATGAGTCCCAGGTATCCTTAGAGTGAGTCCAAGGACCCCATGGCCCAATAAAATGCAATTGATAAAATTTATATATATATATATATATATATATATATATTATGTGATTATTTTTGTTCAATTACCCCATCTTTATTCTTTTTCCCATTTCTCCCTATATCCCACACTAATATAGCCACATATAAGGCCCCATTGAAATGTGTTATTGTGCATGATGAAATATCTTATATATGTTTATATGATTGTTATATTGATTATCTTTCATGTGGTCCCTGTTGGATTTTACCCACAGTGGTGGTAATTGGGTTTTATTTAGATTATTTTATTTAGTGAAAAAATGTTTGGCTGGAATGAGATGTGACATTGTATTATATGTGATATAGTTTGGTGATGATCATGGGTGTGGTGATGATGTGTGATTCATGAGCATAAAGTTGGTATGTGAATTATGTATGGGGTTTTGTATTGTATTTTCAGTTTCTTATTAGTTATAGATTTATAGAAAAGTCTCATTCTAAAATTGAATGAACTTCACGTGTATTATGTTTATTGGTGATGGAAATAAATCGATGATAGAATAAATTATATTATACATGATGAAGGTACATTATGTTTTCCTCTAGATCATTTTGACATTATTTTTTTATATAAAAAAATTATAATAATATATTATTTTCATATTATACATGTAAAATCATTTAATATGGGGCATGTTTATTATTTTCATATGAAGCATGTCTATTGTTATGATGTTGATAATTATTTGTTTGTAAATATAGAAAAGGTTGTTCTTATCTATCGTTAATTGATTTCATTTTGATTACCTTAGGAATAATTATTTTAAATATCAAATTTATAACCATTATTTTATTATGTGTATCATATGAAACATTTGG
Source organism: Viscum album (assembly GCA_963277665.1). Classification (NCBI taxonomy): domain Eukaryota; kingdom Viridiplantae; phylum Streptophyta; class Magnoliopsida; order Santalales; family Viscaceae; genus Viscum; species Viscum album. The sequence continues at coordinate 2,129,362,594 of OY728140.1, forward strand.
GAATTATCTTTTATGTTTTATCTTGAAACATGTCTACTAGAATCCATGTTGGGTCATCAGGTGTGAACTAGGATACCCCAACACAAAACCTCACATGTTTCAATAAATTCCAGTGATACATCTATTGTAGACACAAGTCATTAATGTTCCATCAGATAATGTAATTTCAATATCTAGTACTAAATATAATAAAAATCATAATTAAATGTCATCACAATAACCAAAGATAATAATAAAGTAAATCCATCACATAGAACATGATATTTAAGGATAAAATTCCAATATAAAAACCTTCTCACAAATAGAATTTTTTGAATTAAATGTTCTGTGTTTAATTAAATTAGATTAAATGACATAAATTTCAAGGAGGATGTTCAATATTGTTCCATCAACCACACTGATAGAAGATGATCCATCTATCTTCCACCCTAAAACATCTAAGATGCTATCCTTTTCTCCCTTCACTATCTCTCACACCCTCCATAAGCATCCCATCAGCAGATCAGTGGACATATTCCCATTCAGAAGCCTAATCCATGAGGGAGTAGAGCACAATGGGGATTCTGGAGAGTTTCTATTACAGGCAATTTTTTTAATATAAATAAATGTATTTTACTTTTTTTAAATAACTGTTAATTCATAAAAGATGGAAACAGTTCACCTGTGGGGAAAAATATGAAAAGTTAATATGTATGGAATATGACTAGAAAAAATATAGTTGTCCCATTTGATCACTATGGGGTCCTTATGGATGAAACCATAGGATTTCTTAGCCAGATTCTAGGTCAGTTGGTCGCGGAGCGGGATCCCCTTCTGATTATGAATGACGATTAGAAAAATATGGATTCATCATGGAAGAATGAAGTTTTTGATTAAAAATAAAGGTAATTTTAATAAATTATTTTGTAATTGAATATCAGAAAGTTATATAATTCAAATATTTTTGAACTATATTTCTGTATATATATGTTTTTCCAATTTAAGGTTGCTCATGTTCTAGCATGAAATTGGGAACTGAAAAATATGTGTTAGAAATGGAATAATTTTAATTTTATATTATATGGAGATATTAGTTATTCCTTATTATGATCCCAACATATGTATGAAAAGTTACCTAATAAGTTACCTAGAGATAAAAGGATAGTTTTTATTGAAAAACATCGTGACGGGAATCACACGATATTTAAATATATATTATTATATTAATGCCATTTTAAATTTATAAATTTATATGAAAAATATAATACATTGGATATATTACAAATTATTTACAAATTATTTATTTTGGGATCTCTCTTGGAAGAATTCTTCAAGCTGGTCTAACCAAATTATCCCTCACACTGCGGGGTCAAAGAGTGTTTCTAGAAACCGATCACCTCTAGTAATATTTATATTAATTTAAATATTTATAAGAAAATATTATCTTGATAGTATATTAAATTGTTTATTGTTCATTGTTTAATGTTGTAACAATGTGTAGGGCACCATGTACAAGGACCCGGCCTTAAACATTACATATTCTTGAATTAGATGGATAGTTCACATTGATAATCTAATTCATGTTTAGCGTTATAAAGAATTAGGTCATGACATTTACATAACAACATGTATATTACATGTAGTCAGTTCTACTCAATATTCATTTTTTTCATAAAATAATAACTCTTAAAAAAGAGTCATGTCTAGTTCCATGTTTTAGAAAGAAATAATTTTCCTTGATCCCATCCTTGAAACTATTCATCTTTATGTCCTGTGAAAAACATTTGAAAACTTGGGATGAGCATAAAAATCACAGTAAGGGATATACAAAGAAGGAAAACTGTTAGTTTTTCAAAACAACAAGTAAACTATGAATACTTTCTCATAAGTAATAAATTTCTCCTTTATGAAGTAGTAAATACTCTTCACTGAATAAATGATCATTTCTTACTCATTTGTAACCAAATTATTACCCTAAAACCCATTTACAGAACACATAACATATAAAGGTAACTTGAGACATAAACATACAAAAATGGAATGCCCATATGATCGACTTCCACACATACACTAAATGGAATAGCCAAATGGCCGACTTCCATACCCAATGCATTGGAGGTTATAACGTAACCAACCATCCTAGTTTATCACAGCACCACCCGTCATTTGCTTTATCATGTAACCACCCATCAAATGTCCAAGTACCATTATAAATTCATAACACATAAAATTTTGGAAAATTAATCATTTCACTAATAACATCTAATTTACAATCATGAGAAATAATTTCAATATATTGAAATAATAAATCCATTTCAAAAAACATTCAATACCAAAACACCCAAAAACATAATAATGGATTCCCTTATCATTTTAGAGATCATCAAGGCTTATAAATGAATCCAAATAATGATTACGGCGACAGATAATTCATTATCTCCACAAAAAACATTCTGTTTGTTGTTTAGTAAAACTCTTCATAGAAAAAAGATTCTATTTGATTGAAATTAAAATTTATAGGGTTTTACTATACACAGTGTAAAATAAGAAGGTATATATTAATGAAACATGCCTCAATGAAGGATGATTTAGAAGAAGTCCCTTACCTCGTGTCCAACTTGACTTTTTCGTTCATTAATCTCCAGAATAATAAACTAATGTAATTTCTACTTTCCTAATAACCTATTTCAAGTTTATTATTCCTCTTATATCACTTATTGCAGTTTTATAAACATTATGTAATCATTTAAGTCAATAACGTTTGTTTTGTTGATAATTGGTACTTGATTAAAAAATGGACTTCTTATAATTACAAGTTTTTCACATGGTCATAAGTTCATTATATAAAAAATAATATTCCTGATTTAGATATCATATATATCATATATATCCAGTGTAACATCCCAATTATGTAAAGAATAATATATTTTCAAATATATGTCTATTTATGAATTAGATAGAGTTTTGGGGGCTTAAAATGAGAATAAATCAAATCTAGGGGATATAATACTCTAATATTATTAAAAGATTCTTTTACCACCTTTTGATGGAAACCATTTTTAAATATAACTTTTAACAATTTAATAAGCTCTATTTTTCAAAAGAAACATATTCTGTAGAATTGGGACATTGAAATTTACTTTGGATAAATTTTTGGTATTTTTCTAACAATGTTCATTTTTTATGGAATAATGAAAAATACTGCATTTTATATCAAAATTGATTTTTCATCTAATTTAATTATATAGTTTTATTGTCCTATTTATTGGTTTTAATTTGTAATTAGAATATATTTTTACCACTTAATTCAATGGTGGTCATTATAATTAATTTCACTTTGAAATTGGACATAAGCAATTGTCAATCTTTTGATTGATATTGTTTCTTAAAAACAAGCTATTTGTTTAGACAACGAGAATTATTTTAAAATTAAGAACTTAAAATTCTGTGTTCGGAATTTGGTAAAATGTATTCCATATTTGTAATGAGAAGGTCCAAATTATTTAATTAAGAGTCTTTTTTTTGGACATTATGAATAGTAACAATGGTAATTATCTTTAATTATCCTGATTATTTTGTAATTGGGTAGTTAAGGGTAATAAAATAATATCGTAATAATATAGAATCACCCCAACATGTGTCCACATCCTCTTGGTTGTGTCTTGACTTACCATGTACAGCCTTGGGCCGACTTAGGGACCCCATGGAATCACTTTTGTGTGATAGAGACCTTTAATCGTATTATTTTTTAAAGAAAGGGAAATATAAAAAAAGTATGTAATACCTAAGTAAAAAAATTAAAATTTTAATTATATAAATGATAACTTTGACATTAAATATCCCTTTGAAAGATAAAAATATTTCTTATATTATGGTATTTTATTTAGAATTTTTAGACATTAAATAAAAAAATTTATTTATGACACGATAATGATTTAGTTGTTACCTCATTAATGAAATATTTAAATATATGATATTATAAGTGTTAAAATAATTTTGTTTTAAACTTTTTATGATATAAATAAATTTTATAGATGATTGTAAAATGTGAATTTTTTGTTAATTCTTTTATTTCTATGGAATAATGCTTTTATGCCTTTATCAAAACTCATATACCAAGATGTTTCGAAATTGGCTTAAATGAGTTTTTAAAACAAATGTTATTTATTAAGTGGTATAATACTCTAAAAATTTTAATATTCTGCCAAATGACACATAATATATTACTAATATCATTATTGATACAATTATGGGACTATTTTCATTTTAATGTAATTATTATGACCTTATATTTTGAAAATAATATAAGATGTGGTAAGAATTATTAATTTTAACTACATGTTAAATTTTAAAGCTAAAGTTAAATCTATGACCTCCACTTGCCTAAATCTTATTGGTTGAGTGTATTTATACCCCTTACCCTCTTTTACTTGAAATATATCATTTTGGAACCATTCTAATTTGAAAAACATTTTATAATAAATTAATGTTTTTTTGACTTTTGAAGAGTGCCCCTCCCCCCTCTCATAAAATCCCTCACCTCTACCCCCTTAGTGAAACATCTCAAGCCCCTTTTCTCATAAAAATATTTTTAAATAAGCTCTAAACATCCCTCTATTCCTCTTAGAATACTCACTTTAGGAATAATTCTTTTCAATTGATCCTTTTCCTCAAATCAAAAGAAGTTACCTGATTTAGAGGTAACGCCTCCTCTCAAAAACAATTGTTGTATTTTCCCACTTCACGTACCCTAAAATTCTTATTCATTGATTCTATAAAACCACCAGTATCCTAAATATACTATGATGTTGTTATGATAAGTATTTTATTAAAACTTACACACAACTCCGTCTAATTGTTAAATAACATACTGTTTCTGTGGGTGGTGAATTACTGCCTCATGAAACAATGATTGTTCAATCTTCTTTTAACACCATTCATGGTAGCCATTATGATGTCACTATATTTATATATGATATATATTTCCTCTATATGATTCTGTATTTTATATTTAAAACATACCTTTATGCTTGGCATGTTGTGAAAATGTGATAATTTAATCTGAGGAAGTGTGGACTACCGCCCCCTCAAGTGATGTGACTCCTTCATTCCAAACATGGAATTTATAAATAATGTAATTATTGAACTTATGTTACCTATATAAAATATATATTATACTGGAATTAAAATATATATATGTCTCATTTAGTTTTAATTCCTTTAATATGACAAATAAATGAAAGTAGTGTTCATGTGTACGTACTGCCTACTGTCTCCATGAATGGTGAATTTCATTTTTTTATCTCCAAATGATATGAAATAGTATAAAATGAATATATAGTGGATATATATGATATTTAATTCATTAATACCAATCTGGAGATGATGTACTTATAACTACATGGTCAATTCTTTTCAAACTATTTCATTTTTGACTCATGTACCGAACATCGACAAAACGCATGATATAAACTCACATAATTAACTAATTATTTTAACATGATAATATGTGATATTAATTGAATAATAAACTTTAAATTAAGTCCTTAAGAAATTATAAATTGAACTAACATTATTATTCAGGAATATAATGAACGAACGGGAACAAGTCGGACTTGAGGAAAGGGACTTCATCTCAATCTCTTTTCATTGAGGCATTCTTCAATTTATAAATGACCTTCTTTTATTAGTTGTATAACAAACCCTTTTTAATTTTAATTTCATTAACAAAAATCTTTTTACATGAATAATTTTACTAAATGACAAAAGTGAATGTTTTTGTCTTACATACGCGGCGAAAATGAGTTCTCCACCACCGTGACCATTATTTGAGTTTCGGCTTAATCTACAAGCCATAACTTTTTTAAATAAAAAATAAATTCCATGTTTTAATTTTATTTTATTTTGGTATAGAAAATGGTTTTGATAATGGTTTGATTATATAAATGTGTTGTATTGATATCTTGTTATTGAAATGTGGAAATGTTATGTTTCCTTTATGCATGTTTTATGTGAAATGATTATGTTGTGGTTCTTGGGTATTGTTTATGAAGTCGGGTGGTTCTATGATAAACTAAGGGCATTTGAGCCTGATAGAGCTCTCCAATGCATTGGGTAACGTGAATGAGTTAAATGATAAGGTTTCTCCAAAGATATTTAAGGAATATACTATGATGGGTATTCCAAACATAACCATGAGTGTTACTCCCTACGTAAGGATCAAATGAATTCCTCAAGTTACCTTTATTTCTTATGATTTATATGATTTATTCATAAATCTTATGATTTCATGAGTTATGTTAAAGTGATTATTTTTTATGAGTAAAGTATGATTTCATTGATTCTTATGTATACACAGACTAATGTTTTATTTCTGTATTTTTTATCCCTTACTGAGCATTTTATGCTCATCCTAAGTTTTTGAAATGTTTTTCACAGGTTAAGGGAAAAGTATATGATGTGATGATAGTGTTGAGGAAGTGTCAAGAAAGAAACCTTGTTTTATTTTAAATATGTTTCCTTTGATGAAATAAATGAATACTGTTTTTGATGTAATCACCTTGTTTAAATATGGAATGAAATTCATGATTTATTATCTAATTCTCAAAAACTCTAAACCTGAAAAGATCCTCAATATGAATTTTTTAAATAACACAAGAATAAGTAATGTTTAAGTCTGGGGCATTATAGTTTGTATCAAAGGCCAGTTTAGATAAATTTAGGAGTTATAATTATATTAAATTATTATCAAAAAATATTTTTTTACACATTATGGTCAAATTGAAATGATATAGCATTCGAAGATTACTATGTTGCTTCATCTAAGAAATGTTTGTTCAGAATGGTTTTCCGTAGAGGAAATAGGGAAGCAGTGCTAGGAAGGCCTAAAGAAGGAAATGACCATCCAAATCAGCATCCTGAGATGGTCGGGATTGGAACTGAATAGTTTGTTGCAGTAATGGCGCTGTTGACTCAAGCGTTAAATGGTGGTGGTATCCACGCACGAGATCAGCTTGATCAACTGCATAGGAACATATCAGTGGCAGAACATTCCATGAGGCAACATCCCCCATCATTCATAGGATCATCTAACCAAGTGCTAGCAGAAGGGTGGATTAAAGCACTGGAGATGATTTTTGATGTCATGCAGTGTTCAGACAATCAAAAGGTTAGTCTTGCTATTTACCGTTTGGATGGTGAAGCAGATCAGTGGTGGTCGATGGTTAAAAATATTTGGGACAATGAAGAGATTGATGCTCTTGACTCAGATGAATTCAAAGGTATGTTTTTTGAGAAATATTTTTCTATGGCTGTTCGACTTAGGATGGAAAAACAATTCATGGAATTGAGGCAAGAGGACGACTCCATGGCTGCTTATGAAGAAAATTTCACTCGATTGGAAAGGTATGCTCCAAATTTTATCCAATAACTTGATAGTAAAATCAATCATTTTTACTCAAGATTAAGGCCAAAATATCGAAGGGAATTATCTTCTCTTGAGTTCAAAAGTTAAGAAAAGCTTCTTCGATGTGCTAAGAAGGTGTAAATGGAATTTTCTAATGATCAAGTGTTCTATGAAAACCAACAAAATAAGAGACCAAGGTGGAAGGAGAAAGGGAATAATCCTTAAAAAGGTTTGATGATAAGAAAACTATGTTTGCAGATTGTGATAAATGTGGAAAAAAGCATGCTGGGGAATGTATTTTGAATTCTAGAAAGTGCTTCCAATGTGGTAAGATGGGACATAAGGCTTGTGATTGCACTGCAAAAGATCAGGGTAATGGTAAGACCAAATTTGAATTACATTAAGTTAAATGTTTCAAGTGTAATGAGATGGGTCATTATGCAAATGAGTGTCTGAAAAAGAGCTCGAATGATGGGAAGCAGTAAGACTACAACCAGAAAGGTGTGGTGAAATCCTTTTCAAATACTTCAGCAGATGTTGGGCCATCAAATGAAGTGTTACTAGGTTATTTGTTTTTTTTTCAAATTATGGCAATTCATTTTTGATTCAAGGTCTACACATTCATTCATCTCTAAAAACTTTTCTATTAAATTGGGAATTCTATCTCATGAAATGACTCCTGAACTTGTGGTAAATACACTTGGGGGAAATGTTGAGGCAAAAAGAATTTATAAGAATATTCCTATACTTATCTGTGGAAACAACCTACTTGAAAACCATATTGTTTTACCTCTATTAGAGTTTGATGTCATCCTGGGTATGGATTGCCTCTATCTTTACCATGATAAGATTTGACTTTAGAGATAATGAAATTTATTTCCAAAAATACTTTCATTTTGTGTACAAAAATGAACCCTTACTCTTGATATCATATCAAGAGGCTGATAAACTTGTAAAATATGGAAATGAATGTTACCTTGCACATATTTTTCAAAACAATGGAACCATTCAGATTAATGATGTACTAGCCGTAAATGCATATCCAGATGCTTTCCCTAATGAGTTTCCTTGAATAATACCAGATCATGAAGTTGAATTTCCCATTGACTTATTTCATGATTCTAAGACAGTTTCAAAACCCCCCTTATCGAACGGATCAAATTGAACTTTTAGGGTTGAAGGAGCAATTGCATGATTTATTAGATAAAGGTTTCATTTGAACTAACACATCACCATGAGGTTCTCTTGCCTTATTTGTTAAAATTAAAGTTGGTTCAATGAGACTTTGCATTGATTATAGAGCATTTAATAACATGACTGTTAAGAATGAATATCCTTTTCCTCATATCGGTGATTTGTTTGATCAGCTACAATGAGCTCAGTATTTTTTAAAGATTGACTTGGGATCAGGGTACCATCAGTTGAAGGTAAAGGAATTAGATATTCCGAAGACTTTGTTTCGTACAAGATATAGCCATTATGAATTTGTAGTTATGCCTTTTGGGTTAACCAGTTCACCTGCTATATTCATGGACCTTATGAATATATTTTTCCATGAGTTCTTGGATAAGTTTTTGGTTGTTTTCAATGATGATATTGGGGTGTTATCTAAAATTAAATAGGATCATGAAAGTCATTTAAGGGTTATTTTGAAAATGATAAAAGAAAATAAATTAAATGGGAAATTTATATAGTGTGAGTTTTGGTTGCACCAAATTTCTTTCCATGGTCACATTGAATCTAGAGATGGAATTAATGTTGATCCTGCAAGAAAAAAGGTTGTTGAAGAATGGCCAAGACCCAAAAATGTAACCGAGATTTGTAGTTTTCATGGTTTGACAAGCTATTACCGAAGGTTTGTTAATAATTTTGCACTGTTTTCCAACCCATTGACAAAGTTAACTCAGAAGGGTGTTAAGATTATCTGTACAAATGAATGTGATGATTGTTTTCAGGAAATGAAAAGAATATTGTTGAATGCTTCAGTATTGGCACTACCTTCTAAGAATGGGGATTTTGTTATCTACAGTGATATTTCATTGAATGGAATTGGTTGCGTCCTGATGTATAATGATCAGGTAATTACTTATGCTTCACGTCAGTTGAAAACTCATGAGCTAAATTACCCTACACCTGATTATGAATTAGCTGCTGTTGTTTTCGCTTTAAAAATTTGGAGGCATCGTTTTTATGGTGTAAAGTGAGAAATATATACTGATCAGAAAAGTTTAATGTATATATTCACTCAGAGATAATTGAACATGAGACAGAGGAGATGAATATAATTAATCAAGGATTATGATTTCACGATTCACTACCACCTAGGAAAAGAAAATAAGGTGGCAAATGCTTAGAGTCGAAGATGTAATGCTTCATTAACCATGATACATTTGGAACAAGATCCTTTAGTTTTTGATTTGATTAACATTGTAATAAATTTTTTGGTGTAGGAATTTCTTCTATTTTTTATCTGGTATTAGTGAAATATTCTCTATAATACAGAATTAAGCAAGCACAGAAGAAAGACAATTAGTGGTAGAAAAAGGTAGAGCTGGTTCATAAGGGTATGTTACCTGAATTCAACACTGATAATGATTGTATTTTGAGATTTTTTAAGAGATTGTGTGTGCCTTTTGATTCACATTTTAAGATAGAGTTGTTATGTGAAGCTCATAGTTCTCCATTTTTAGTTCATCCTAGTAGTACTAAGATGTATAGAGATCTTTGGGAGTATTACTAGTTGGATGGAATGAAAAGAGATATTGCGGATTTTACTGTGAAGTGTTTGACTTGTCAGCAGGTTAAAGAAGAGTGGTAGTTACCGAAAGGGATGCTTCAGCTTTTACCAGTGCCAGAGTGGAAATAGGAGAATATATCCATGGAAATCGTTGTGGGATTACCGAAGACACCCCGAGGTAATAATGCAATCTGAGTTATTGTTGATCACTTGACTAAATATTCTCATTTCCTTGCTATACGAGATTCTTTTTCCCTAGATCAAATTTCCCTATTGTATCTTAAAGATATATTCATGTTACACAGAGTTCCCCTCTCCATTGTATCTGATCGTGATCCCAGGTTCACTTCTATCTTTTGGAAAATCCATTAGAATTCGTTTGGTATTCAATAAAATTTTGTATAGCATTTCATCATCAATCAGATAGGAAGTCATTACAAGAAATTCAGACATTGGATGATATTCTAGTTGCTTGTTCGATGAATTATCAGGGATGTTATGACCGAAATATTTCATTGGATGAGTTTTCTTATAATAATAATTTTCATTCCAATTTACATATTTCTCCATTTGAGGCATTATATGGGAAGCGATGTCGACCTCCAGCTATTTGGGATGAAGTGGGTGAATGGAAGTTGAAGGGACCAGAATTGGTAGAAGAGTTTTTAGAAATAGTTTTGTTGTTACAAAAACACATGAGAATAGCTCAGAGTATGCAGAAAAGTTATGCAGACAATAGGAGGAAGGATCTCTCTTTTGTGGTAGGTGATCATGTCTTCCTCAATGTTTCACCATGGAAATGTGTGATGTGATTTGGTGAGAAATGAAATCTAAGTCCATGGTTTATTTAACCATATAAAATTCTTGATAGTGTTGGATTAGTTTCATATCGAGTGGATTTATCTCCGAGTTTATCTCTGGTACATAATGTTTTTCATGTTTCAATGATAAGGAAGTACATGCCAGATCCATCTCTTGTTTTGAGTCCAGAGGTAGTTTAGTTGGAAGAGAATCTATCTTTTGAGGAACAACCAGTCCATATTTTTTACCACAGGGAGAAAGTGTTTCGGAATAAGGTGATTCATTAAGTAAATGTTTTTTTGGAAAAACCACATGATTGAAGAGGCAACAAGGGAATCTAAAAATTCAATGAGGTACAAATACCCCAACATATTCGATAAGTAAATAAATTGTGGGGACGCCATTTCCTAAATGGGGGAAGGATGTAACATCCCAAGTAAGTAAAGAATAATATATTTTCATATCTATATTTATTTATGAATTAGATAGTTTTTTGAAGGCTTAAATTGAGAATAAATCAAATCTAGTGCATAGAATACTCTAATATTTTTAAAAGATTTTTTTACCGCCTTTTGATGGAAAACCATTTCTAAATCTAAATATTGAAAATTTTATAATCTCTATTTTTTAAAATAAGATTATTCTTTAGAATTGGGACATTGAAATTTACTTTGGGTAAATTTTTGGTATTTTTCTGACAATGTTCATTTTTTAATGAATAGTGAAAAATATTGCATTTTACTTCAAAACTATTTTTTCATCTAATTTAATTATATAGTTATATTGTCCTTTCAATTTGTTTTAATGTGTAATTAGAATATATTTTTACCACTTAATTCAATGGTGGCCATTATAATTAATTTCACTTTGAAATTGGACATAAACAATTGTCAATCTTTTGATAGATATTGTTTTTTAAAAACACGCTATTTCTTTTGACAACGGGAATTATTTTTAAATTAATTACTGAAATTTATTTGCTTGTAATTTGGTAAAATGGATTCCATATTTAGAAACAGAAGGTCCAAATTATGTTATTAATACTCTTTTGTTTTTGGACATTATAAATAGTAATGATGGTAATTATCGTTAATTATTGTGATTAATAAGTAATTAGGTAGTGAAGGGTAATAAAATAATATCATAATAATATAAAATGACCCCAAAATGTGTCCACATCCTCTTGGTTGTGTCATGGACGACCATGGATAGCCTTGGGAAAACTTAGGGACCCCATGTAATCACTTTTGTGTGATAGTGACCCTTTATCATATTATTTTTTTACGAAAGGGAGATATAATAAAAGTATGTAATACCTATGTAAAAAAATGTAATATTGATTATATAAATGACCTCATTGACTATAAATAGTTATTTGAAAGCTAATATGATTTCCTACATCATTGTATTTTATTTATAATGTTTAGACATTAAATATATAAATTTATTTATGACACAATGATGATGCACTTATTACCTCATTAATGAAAGATTTAAATATATGATAATATAATTGTTAAAATAATTTTGTTTTGAAACATTGGATGGTATAAAAGAATTTTATAGATGATTATGACATGTGAAATTTATGGTAATGCTTTTATTTTGAATTAATAAGGCTTTTATGCCTTTATCAAAAGTCAACTACCAAATAGTGTCAAAATTGGAATAAATGAGTTTTTCAAACAAATGTTATTTTATTAAAAGTTATAATAGTATAAATAATATAATATTATTCCAAATTACATATACTATGTTACTAAGAAAAACATTTTATAATAAATTAATATTTCATGACTTTCCAAGAGTTCCCCTCCTCCCTCTTATAAAAAGTCATCACCTCTACCCCCTTACTCACACCTCTCAAGCCCCTTGGATCTTCCAAACTCTGCTCAAATAATTTATCCACGTCCCTCTCTTACTATTATAAGCCTCACTTTGGGATAAATTATTTTCAAGAGATCCTTATCCTCAAATCAAAAAAAGTTACCCGATTTCAAGGTAACGCCTTCTCTCAAAATAGTTTTTTGTATTTTCCCTCTTTACACCCCCTAACATTCTTATTATTTGATTCCATAACAACACCAGTATCCTCAATATACCAGGATTTTTTTAAGGGGAGGATTTTATTTACATCTACATACACCGTTGTCTAATGGTTAAAGAACATATTGTTTCTGTGGGTGGAGAATTATGGCCTCACGAAATGATGAATTTTCAATCTTCTTTTAACAACTTTCATGGTGGCCATTATGATGTCTCTATATTTATATATGATATATATGTCCCCCCTATTGTTCTGTATTTTATATTTAAAATATACCTTTATGATTTTCATGTTGTGAAAATGCGATAATTTCATCTGAGGAAGTGTGGACTACCACCCCCTCAAGTGATGTGACTCGTTCATGCGAAACATGGAATTTATAAAGAATGTAATTAATGAAATTATGTTACCTATATAACATATGTATTATTTTGTAATTATAATATATATATTTCTCATTTTGTTTTAATTCCTTTAATATGACAAACAAATGAAAGTATCATTCATGCGTACATACGACATACCGTCTCCATGAATGGTGCAGTTCATTTTTTATATCCAAATGATATGGAATAGTATAAAATGAATATATATTGGATATGTATGATATTTAAATCATTAATACCATTTTGGAGATGATGTACTTATAACTACAAGGGAAATTCTTTTCAAACATGTTCATTTTTGACTCATGTACCGAACATCGACAAAACGTATGATATGAACTCACAAAATTAACTAATTATTATAACATGATAATATGTGATATGAATTGAATAATAAACTTCAAAGGAAGTCCTTAAGCAATTATAAATTGAAAGAATTGTATTATTCAGGAATATAATGAATGAACAAGAACAAGTCGGACTTGAGGTAAGGGACTTCGTCTCAATATCCTTTCATTGATGTATACTTCAATTTATATACGACATTATTTTATTCGTTGTATAATAAAACCTTTTGACTTTTAATTTCATTAAAAATGAATATTTTTACATGAAGAGTTATACAAAATGACAAAAGGGAATGTTTTTGTCTTACGTATGCGGCGACAACGACTTCTCTACTGCCGTGACAATTATTTGAGTTTCGGCTTCCTCTAAAAGCAATAACTTTTTTAAATGAAAAATAAATACATTGTTTTACTTTTCTTTTATTTCTGTATTGGAAATTGTTTTGATAATTTTTTGATTATATCAATGTGTTTTATTGATTTCTTATGATTGAAATGTGGAAATGTTATGTTTTCTTTAAGCATGTTTTATTTGATACGATTATGTTATGGTTCTTGGGCATTGTTTATGAAGTTGGGTGGTTCAATGATAAACTAAGGGCAGGTAATCCAGAGATAGCTCTCCAATGCATTGGGTAACACGAAGGAGTTAAAGGTTTCTCTGAAGAGATTTAGGTAATATACTGTGATGGGTATTCCAAACGTAACCATGAGGGTTACTCCCTATGTAAGAATTTTATGAATGCCTCAAGTTACATTTTTGTCGTATGATTTCAATGAGTCATTCATAAATTTTATGATTTCATGAGTTTTGTTAAAGTTATTATGTTTTATTAGTAAAGTATGATTTCATTGATTCTTATGTATACAGGGACTAATGTTTTCATTTTGTAATTTTTTTATCCATTACTGTGCTTTTTATGCTCATCCCAAGATTTTGAAATGTTTTTCCCAGGTGAAGGGAAAAGTACATGATGTGATGATTGTGTCGAGAATGTTTCTGGAATGAAACCTTGTTTTATTTTAAATATTATTCATTTGATGAAAAAAATGAATACTGTTTTTGATGTAACAACCTTGTTTAAATGTGGAATGAAATGCATGATTTATGATCTAATACTCTAAAACACTAAACCTGAAATGATCTTCAATGTGAATTATTGAAATAACCCATTATTAAGTAATGTTTATGTATGGGGCCTTATATCCAGTATATACATGTATTTATAATTGTACATAACATTTGGATATAAGAAATGAAATGCACCATTCATGTAGACGGTATACTGTACGTACGCATGAACGCTACTTTCATTTCTATTTCTTCTTTTAATGGAATTAATACATAATGATACAAACTTATATTATAATTCTAGTATAATATCAAATATAATATCATTAAATCCATCATTTATACGTCCCACATATGGAATTAACGAGTCATATCAATATGAGGGGGTAGTAGTCCACACTTCCTCAAATGAAATTATCGTGTTTACCCATAATGGAAACCATAAAGGTATGATATAAAAGAAAAATAAAGAAGAATAATGAAAAAATAAAATATATATATATCATATATAAATATAGTTTCATCATAATAGAAACCATGATAGGTAGTAGAAGATAATCGATCAATCATCATTTTGTGAGGCATTAATATTCCATTCAGAGAAACATTACGTTCATCGCCCATTAGATGGAGGTGTGTGTATGTTTAGTTCAAATACATCTCATTAAAACAGCCTATAATATTGAGGATACTGGTTTTGTTATAAAATAAATGAATAAAAAATTTTTAGGGGTTTTATAAGTAAAATAAAAGAAAAGAAGATAAGAGGAATCATTACCATTAATTTGGGTAACTTCATTTGGTATGAACCAAAAGGACTTCTTGATGTGTCTTCTGCCTAAAGTAAGGCTTCTAGGAGGAGGAGAGGTACGTAGGGATCTTAATGGGATAGAGGTTGGATGAGCCAAAAGTCTTGAGAGGTGTAAATAATTGGATATATGTGGTGTCATTTTATAGGGGGGGAGGGGCTCTTTAAGAAAGTGTGAAAATATTATTTTATTATATAATGATATTCGGTTTCTAAAGGTCTAAAAATAATTAAAGTTGAAGATAAGATAACTCATGGTCGAAATAAAATCATCCTATAATAATTTTATATGTTTTGTATTTTATTTTAATATTTAAAATCTTATTTATTTAATTCATTTATTAATGAGGTAAATACTGCACATTATTTTTTCATAAATAATTTAGTTTTTTTATTTCTAAAAATTATAAAAAAAAATACAATGATGTAGGAAATATTTTAAACATTAAAATTAATATTTATATTTGAAATTATAACTTACATAACCCCATTTAAAATTAATTTACTAAAATATATTTGTTAATGTCATTGTTTCCATTACATTGCGTTAATTAATCTAAAGTGTCATTATCACTACCAAGTGGATCCATGGGGTCCCAAAATTGACCCAAATATGCTAATGGTCGAAAATGACTCATTAAATAAGGGTTAGAAATGTTTTATGGTAATTTTTTATTATTATAAAATTATTTTTACATTAAATTACCCTATTTACCATTAACCGTTGTAAACAAAAGTCAAAAGTTACTATTGACCAAAAATTATTTTCATCTTATTGAAACAAATTTTACTTACTAAGAACAACCATGTATGTAGGATTTTCAAAATTCAATTCACATAAGCGGTAAATTTTAATTTAAAAGAAAATGTCAGTTTTTAACTACTACTTAGTGGTTTCACTATTCATCAAAAATTAATTTTTTTTTTTCAGAAAACTACCCAAAAAACAGCCTAAGATATACTTTATTTCCAAATTCAAAAATTATTTCTACTTTACCAAATTCATAAAATTTAAGTCGTATTAATTAATTTAAAATTAATTCCCGTTGTAAAAATTAATAGCACGTTTTTAAGAAACAATAACAATCAAAATATTTATACTTGTTTATGTATGATTACAAAGTGAAATTAATTAAAATTACCAACATTGGATTAAATGGTAAAAATATATTCTAATTCCACTTTAAAACCAATTAAAAAGATTAAATTACACTATAAATAATTTAGATTAAAAGGTTTTTTTGAATTTAAATATAGTATTTTTAACTATTCATTAAAGAATAAAATTTATCAAAAAAATACCAAATATATACCCAAAGTAAATTTTGATGTCCCGAATCTAAAGAATAATATTATTTTGTCAAATAGAACATATAAAAATGACCAAAACTATATTTAATGAGGGTTCTCCATCAATAGGCTGTAAATCGACCTTTTACATAATTTTAGAGTATTTATGCTTAAAATTTAAGTCATTCATATTTTAATCCTCTAAATTATATTTAAAAACATTTATAATCATATTGTAGTTAGTTTTTTCCATTCCCACCAATATAATTTTTAGGAGTAAACTACCATTTAAAATAATAATATTATATTATTAGTGTGCAACGTAAGATTTCAAAGAAACACGTTGTTGTGTATCAGGTATTCCATCGAACATAAAAGACCCTTTAAAATATAATTAATATTTAATTCACAAAATATTAATAAAAAAGAGAATTTATTATTTCTTTATTTACCCGATATGTTAAATCCTTTCACCCTTTATGAAATTTCATCCTCACAATTTTATTCACTTATAAAATAAGTGGGGGTATTTATCCCTTATACCATTTTCAGATTCCCACGTTTCCTCGTCAGCCATATAATTTTTTCACAAAACCATTACTGGGTGAATTACCTTATTCTGCAGCACTTGCTCTCTACGGTCAATAATTTGGACTGGTTATTCCTCATGAAAGAGATTCTCTTCGAACTGAACTACCTCTTGACTCAAAACATGCGATGGATCTGGAATATACATTCTCAACATTTAAACATGATAAACATTGTCTACATGTGATATACATGGAGGTAAATCCACTCTGTATGAAACTGATCCAACATTCTCTAGGATTTCATAAGATCCAATAAACCTCAGACTCAGCTTTCCCTTCTGACCAAAATACCTCACATTTTTCCATGGAGAAACCTTGAGAAAGATATGATCACCTACCTCAAAAGAAATATCCCTCTTTTGGTTATCTATATAACTTTTCTGTATTCTATGAACTGTTCTCAGGTTATTTAGAATTAGTTGACCTTTTTTTGCCATCTCTTATACCAATTCTAGTCCCATCAGCTTCCTTTCACATACTTCATCTCAAAAAGATGGAGTTTGACAACGCTTTTCAATATAATTCCTCAAATGGATCCATATTTATAATGGAATGAAAAATGTTATTATAAGAAAATTCAACCAAAGAAAGTTGTTGGTCCCAAATTCCTAGGTAATATAGTGAACAAGCACGTAGCTTATCTGTAATGGCTCGAACCCTCTTGGCCCATTACTTTGCCAAAGTGAGGCTCCACCAAAACGATGGCACCGTGAGGGTGACACCGTGACGGTGGAACCGTGTCCCCTCGCCGAGCCTTTCGTTATTTTTCCAGTACCTGACTTTTTCGCTCCCGCAACATAAGTTTTGACGTAAATTAATTCTTTTACTCCTTTTAAAACCATTTAAAGCCTATAATTAATTCCTGAAAATCCTGAAAGACCTCTATCTGTAACTTCCCAACCACGTGGTCAACCCACGACCCCCGCTCCTTACGCAGTTTGGAATTCTCATCTCAACCGTCTGTGGCTCTAATAAACTAAGGGTTAGTCATGGTTTCTTCTTTCCTCAATCGCGGCTTTTCATGAACAGCTTCTGGTACATCGGCCAATCCGCATCGTTATCCGTAAAGTTATGCGCCCGGCCTAAGCGGCGATCGTCTATCAATAAGTAGGGAATTTCTCCTTTGTCTCTCTCTTTTGTGTATCATGTGGGGTGGGAGTGCTTTTGATTCTGTATAATTGGATAAACCAGAACTAAATAAAGATAATAAACTGTTTCTATAAAGAATCAAGGGGGGGGGGTTATGATCATTGATGTTTTTTAAATAATGATCATCTTTCTGAATCATGTCGGCTTGTGCCTTCTGAAAATTGAGGCTGTTGGTGGTCGTTGTCTGTGCAATAATGAACCCCTCGTGGTGTTTTAAATGGCCTGTTCCTAATTGTAAACTCCTTCTATGAAATGTTAATTGGTTAATCACGTATACCCTGCTGAATAAATTGAAAGCACCAGGATCAATCCCTTCTGTGCTAACCCCGGTAAAAACACAGAATTGAAATCATGGATTGTGTTAAATCTTATAAATCTGAAAATACAGGCATGGCCCTGCTTAGTGTTGGTGATAGTGTTTTGGTTGTTTTCTTTCACGGGCCGATTGGTGGAAATGTTGGAGGGGATGGGATCCCGTGTTTTTTTTATATACTCTCGGTGGTTGTGTGAAATTGGGTATGGGATCCCCTGTTGGTATGGATTCAGTGGTTGTGAGTTTTAAGATCGGGTGGGTACTTTTTTATATCACGAATTGCGGTGGGATCTTCTGTTGATGAGAAACCATTTCGGGGGACACGGGGTAGTGTCTCGAGGGTTTTTCTTTGGTTCCAGTACTTCGGGGGATCTCACTTATCCCCTTGTTGTTGTAACATTACAAGAGAACCGGTTGTGAATGTTAAAATTGATGATTGGCTGGATTCTATTCCTTGGTCATGCTTATGGTGTTAGTTGCCCAGTAGTACATGAAATTATTTTAACATTATCACTGAACATGAAACAATAATGGAAAAAATGGGTTTAGTTGGCAAGAGTCGTGACTCAGACATGAGTGTTGTTATGATCTGTA
Source organism: Viscum album (assembly GCA_963277665.1). NCBI lineage: Eukaryota > Viridiplantae > Streptophyta > Magnoliopsida > Santalales > Viscaceae > Viscum > Viscum album. Next base: position 2,129,382,112 of record OY728140.1, read on the forward strand.
GGATGTCTGAAGAAAAACCTAGCTTTGGGTGAGTGCTTGTTACCTATATATATACTTATAGCTTTGTGTTTATTATTCGCGCCCCACCCAAGTTGAGAACTTAGTGACGAACACCCCCATTTCATGGGGGAGGGTGTTTTTCCCAACACTATTCTTAGTGGCTGGTCATTATCTCCTTTTCTTCTCCCTTTCCAAGATAACCCAAGTATCTTCAGGCGGGCTGTGATGGCCTGAGGTCCATTATTATCCCATGAACCTTTGGGCGGGGTAGTGTGATGGTTGGTCAGGTGTGTGCGGCTGGTGGTTTCCCAAGTGTCTTTGGGATGAGGCCCATGTGTCTTCGGGCGTGGCAGTGGATCTTCTAGGCCAGGTGTCCTCGGGCGTGGTGGTAGTTGTTCTGTCCTAGGTGTTTGGAGGCGTGGTTACGTGTGACAATTAATTCCCAGGTGTTTGCGGGCGGTATTCGGCAGTGGGACTGAGTGTGGTTGTGGCCCAGGTGTGTGTGGGCGGGTGAGGCAGTGGTACTGTGGTGATAGAATGGTGGGATTGGTTCGATGCGTATGATGTCTCAATAACCAGTGGAAAAGTGGCACGGGGTACCCAAACATCTATGTGCTCTTATTATATATATTACTTGACTTGGGTTATTTGGGGAGTGTGCCTTGGTGAGGCTTGGGTGGATAGTTTACCTTGATAGGTATTTGGTTTACTCCTTTTCTCACGGGACTTTAGTACGTTCCCCCACTTGTGCACTAGAGTCTTTGGTTTTCCCCTACTGATTGTACTTGTATGCTCACCCTACATATATAAAACTGCTTTCAAGTTTCCAGGGGGACTTCGGGGATCACGCGGGACCATACTAGGTTCGACCGTGGGGGCAGTTGCAGTTGCTGTTTTTCTTTCTTTGGTACTTACCGTTTTGTCACCTTTTGTGGATTTTACTTTTGGAACATGCATGTGGGAATGGTTTACTTTTGGCATTACTTTTCTTTTACCATGGTGTTGTTGGGTTTCATCTTCTTATCTCCCGATACTATAAAACAAAATGGGTAATGCCTTCCATTTGTAAGTAATTTCTATAACCTTGGTGCTATTCGCCACTCTGGGACCTATTGAAGGTGGGTTTCGGGGATCATTATCTCTCCTTCAACTTAAAGAAGAAAGGGTCTGGCAATCTACTGACCCTTCCCTCCTTTTGGTGAAGGTGGGTTATGACAAAATGGTATCAGAGGTGATGGTTGAGAGATAGGATGGATTCTGCAGTTAGGCACATTAAGGATTGCATGGGATGGTAGAGAAACAGTGTTGGGTGACCTCGGTACGTGAATTAGGCCTGGGAAGACCGGCTAGGACAAGGGATTTTAGGGCCCCCCGTGATCCGATGTAAGGACTCTGGACCTACCAAACGACCAAGTGAGGCCACATAGATTACAGGGTAGAGACCCTAGGAAAGGTACATGCATCATAATGACTTGTGTTCTTGTGCTTCTACGACGTCTTAGGAATTAAGAATAAATGGAAAGTTTATGAAATTTTAAGAACAATATTCTGCACTACTTGGGCTTAGGCTTTCCTTGTTTACCTTGCATCTATGGTACCTGGAAGGCGATCACATGTGGTACAGGTGATCGAGGCCCCGGAGACTACTTTGGCCGATCGGCAGAGATCTGATCGAGAGGAAGAAGACGACCAGTGGCAGAAGACTCTTCGGGACTTCCAGCGACAGACCCTCGAGAAGTACGAGGGCAGCACCTATGATATGAAAACGGAAGGCTGGCTAGAAGATCTAATGATAGCCTTCAACCTGATTCGGGCCCTGACCGAGTACTTGGTTCCTCTGGACGTCATCCAGAAGCGGGGAGCGGCATGTCAGTGGTGGACGCTTTACCTGGGGGAGAGGAGAGAGGCTGAGGTGGCATGGGCTGATTTCGAGAGGGAGTTCTGGGCGGAATTCCTCTCCTTGACGATGAAGGCGGAAAAGAGACAGGAGATACTCTCCCTCCAATAGGGGAGTATGTCTGTGAGGGAGCTAGGGATCACGTTCAAGGACCTCCTACGTTTTTCTCCGGACCACTTTCCCGATGAGGAGTCTCAGGAAAGACATTTGGAGGAGGCGCTCCGACCCTCCCTCCAGTATGTTGTTACACCCTTTACCCTGCCAACATACTTGGAGGTCCAGAAGAAGGCCGAAGTGGTGGAGAGGATGCATGCTCTAGGAGGTGTGTCACGAGAGGGGATCCTTCTGGGACCATCTAAGGGGAATGCCGTCAGCAATAGGCCTTCAGCGTTAGGACCCTCCAGGTTCTGACCAGTAGGGAGAAGACCGCATTAGTTTCAGTTTTGATCCCCCGGTCCTCGCCCTTTTCCATCGGTCTCAGGACTGTGGTGCTTCGTCTGTGGGAGCCCTGGACATCTCTAGAGTCAGTATCTGGACCGGGCGAAGTACGGCGGTGGCGGACATCCCCAACACCCGCCCCAGTAGCAGCTTCCATCAAGACCTTTCCAGCAACAGGAGCAGGGACAGCGACCTCCCGCTCTTCCGAGGACAGACGTGGGAGGAGGGGGCCAACCTCAGGGTTCTCCTCAGGGACCTCGACCAGGGCATGGTCGGGGAGGTGGCCGATAGCCAAGGGGAAGAGGATCTGGGCATGGATAGCTACACGCCGCGGAGGCAGCATTTCCAGTAGGTTCGAAGGTTGTTTGAGGTACGAACAGTTTCTTTAGCACTCTTTATTATTCCTTGTTCGATACCGGAGCTTCAAACTCCTTTTTTGCACCCAGTCTATCCCATGCCTTTGGTCTAGATGTCGAGAGACTTCCATTGCCTCTAGTGTTGAGCACACCAGTCAGAGGTCAGACAGACTTGTTGTTTGTTTGTCGATGATGTAGATTGATGATAGGGCCACATCAGTCAGTTAGGGATCTTCTCCTGCTATAGATACTGCCATACGATTTCATCCTAGGAATCTATGGGATATTCTCTGCGTGTGCCGTCATCGACTGTTTCCAAGGAAGGGTCGTGTTCACAAACTTGGGCAGCTGGCATGTTACCTTTACCGGCAAGCGGGGCGGTCACAAGGGCAGCAGGCGAGAGGAACCCCTCCTCTCCATGATTGACGAGCTGTCAGTAGAGTCAGTAGATGCTGAGATGGTGTAGGTGCTAGAGGTTGTTCATGAGTTTATGGACATATTTCCTGAGGAGGTGACTACTCTACCCCCTCGACGTGATATCGAGTTCAGGATAGACCTGCAGCCTGGCGCTCGTCTGATCTTGATGGCTCCTTACCGGATGGCACCTTCAGAGCTACGGGAGTTGCGGATCCAGATTTATGATCTGATGAAGAGGGGTTATGTTCGGACAAGTGCGTTACCGCGGGGTGCTCCAGCCTTGTTCACAAATAAGGAATATAGTGGTCTCAGGTTGTTCATAGACTACACGAGGCTGAATCAGGTAAAGATCATGAATCACTACCCTATTCTGAGGATAGAAGATCATTTCGACCAGCTGAAAGGGGCATGATGGTTCTCGAAGATCGACCCGCGGTCTTGGTACCACCAGCTGAGTTTGAAGGAGGGCGACATCCCGAAGACGGCGTTCAGGTGCAAATATGGACACTTCGAGTTCGTAGTGATGCCCTTCAGGGTTACGAATGCCCCGGCTGTGTTCATGGGTCTTATGAACTCCATATTCGGGGAGTACCTAGATCGGTTCATATTGGTGTTCATTGAAGATATCCTCATCTACTCAAGATCAGAGGAGGACCATGCAGGGCACCTGAGGATGGGTTTAGAGATCTTCCGACAGCACCAGATCTATGGTAATTTGACAAAATGAATGTTATGGACACGGGAAGTGCACTTCCTCGGGCACGTGGTGTCCGGGAATGGGGGTAGCAGTGGACCCCTCAAAGGTTGAGGGACTTGTTTCTTGGGAAGCACCCAATAATGTGGCAGAAGTATGTAGTTTCCTCGGGCTGGCGGGTTACTATCGGAGGTTCGTACTCAACTTCTCTCGACTTGTAGCCCCTTTGACAGCCTTGACCAAGAAAGACCAGGTTTTCATGTGGAGTGAGCAGTGAGAGTCAGCCTTCAGCTATCTGAATGAGAAGTTGGTTAGTGCCCCCGTGCTGAGATTACCAGAAGAAGGGGCGACATATGAGGTGTTCTGTGATGCTTCAGGAAAGGGCCTGTGATGTGTGTTGATGTAGCAACAAGGGGTGATCTCTTATGGGTCTAGAAAACTACACCCTCATGAGCGTAATAACGCCACCCACGACCTGGAGCATGCAACTGTTGTTTTTGTGCTAAAGTTATGGCGGCACAACCTCATCGGAGAACGCTTTGTGGTCTTCACAGATCACAAACGCTTGAGGTATATCTTCTCCCAGCGGGACCTAAACTTGCGATAGCAGAGATGGGTGGAGTTCCTCTAGGATTACGACTTCGACATCTCTTATACTGAGGGAAAGGGAAATGTAGTGGCCGATGCCTTGAGCAGGAGGATGCAGAAGGATGCGGTCCGAGAGTCGGCGGACGCCTGGAAGGCGATGGAGGAGTTGGATGCTTTACACCTGGATGCGATCATGGATAGAAGAAGAGGTTGCCTATATCAAATGACACTACAGTCATCTCTATTTTAGTAAGTGTAGGAGTCTCAGTGGGGAGACCCGAAGTGCGAAGTGATGCATGACCGAGTTGACCAGGGAAATGCTTCGGAAGGATGGACAGAGGATGGTCAGAACCAGATGATTTTCCAGGGAAAGTTGTGTGTTCTGGAGGCGGTGCGTGGCAAGGTTCTCAGTGAGTTCCACAAATCACCCCTAGCAGTACACCCAGGAGTTTCCAAGATGTACCAGGGACTGAAGAGGCAGTTTTGGTGGCCTGGAGTTAAGTGAGTGGTGGCAGAGTTTGTGGCCAAGTGCTTAGTGTGTAAGCAAGTGAAGGCTGAACACTGAGTTCCAGGAGGCCTACTACAGCCTCTAGATGTCCCTGAGTGGAAGTGGGATGACATCGCGATGGATTTCTTCATGGGCCTACCCATGCTCCAAGGGGGATACAATGCCATCTGGGTGGTAGTGGACAGGTTGACGAAATTGGTTCACTTTCTGTCGATCAGGGAGTCGAGTGCAGTGGATGCTTTGGCACGAAGGTATGTGGATGAGGTGGTGCGGTTGCATGGAGTTACGAGGTCTATAGTCTCGGATAGGGATGCACGGTTTACCTCGCGGGTCTGGAAAGGATTTCAACATGCTTTTGGAACACAGTTACGCCTTAGCACTGCTTTCCATCCCCAGACAGATGGAAAAACCGAGCGCACCATCCAAACCTTGGAGGATATGTTGCGGGCATGTGTTCTGGACTCAGGAGGATCATGAGTGCAATACTTTCCTCTGGTAGAGTTTTCCTACAATAATAGCTACCACTCTACCATTGGCATGGCCCTGTTTGAAGCTTTGTACGAGAGGCCATGCCGTTCACCTGTGTGTTGGGCCGAAGTAGGAGAGGCAGACATCCTTGGCCCGGAAGTGGTGCAGAGCATGAAAGAGAAGGTTCAACTCATACGGGAAAGGATGAAGGCGGCCCAGGACCGACAGAATTCGTATATTGATACCAGAAGGAGGCCCTTGGAGTTTGAGGTTGGAGACCACGTGTTCTTGAAGGTATCCCCTCAGCGTGGGCAGCGGAGGTTCGTCAAGGGGAGTAAGCTTTCTCCCAGGTTCATCGGACCCTTAGAAGTGTTGCGGCGGGTCGGCGAAGTGGCTTATCATCAAGCGTTACCACCACTGCTACTGAGAATACATGATGTCTTCCATGGGTCCCAGCTTCGTCGGTATCTGCACGAAGATTCACACGTCCTTGATTGGGGTGAGCTGGACATTGAGGATGACGTGACTTTTGTGGTGAGACTAGTGATGATCGAGTATCGTAAGGAGAAGGTGCTTCGTGGGTGAACTATTCCAATGGTTCGTGTGTTGTGGACACATGGTGGGCTTGAGGAGAGTACGTGGGAGAGGGAAGCACAGATTCGTACCCAGTACCCAGAGTTGTTTTATGTTTTGTTTCTTGTTGTACCTATTATGGTAGAACGTTTTATAATTTTGGCTATAAAATGTACTGGCTCTCTTTCCTCTGAATGTGTTTGAAAACCCCTGGCTATGTGGAGGAGAGAACCTGACCCCTAATTAAGACACATTAAGGTGGATGCGATTAAACCCGTGCGGGCGAGTCAGTGCCGCCCAAAGCGGATAATATCGTGACATGGGGGAGGAGACTCCCAAACCAACGTGTCTGGGCAGTTTGGCATTGTATGTTTCTTGGTTCTTGAGAGGGAGGCGTTTCTAGATAACGACGAGGTTCACTCCTGATAGGTATCTTTCGAGGTGGTTGTTCGGACCCTCTCTTCTCTTCTGGTTTGTTTTGATTCTCGAGGGCGATAATAGTTTGAGAGGTATCTAATGTAATGGCATGGACCCTCATGGACCATTACTTTGCCAAAGTGACGCTCCACCAAAACGGTGGCACTGTGAGGGTGACACCGGTCACGATGGCACCATGACGGGGGCACCGTGAGGGTGACACCATGACGGTGGAATTGTGACCGTGGAACCGTGATGGTGGGACCGTGACGATTGCACCATGACGGTGGAACCATGACGGTGGCACCGTTAGGGAGACACCATGAAGGTGACATCATGAGGGTGACACCGTGACGGTGACACCGTGACAGTGGCACCGTGTCCACTCGCCGATCCTTTCGTTCTTTTTCCAGTACCTGACTTTTCTACTCCCACAACGTAATTTTCGACGTAAATTAATTCTTTTACTCCTTTTAAAACCTTTTAAAGCCCATAATTATTTTCTGAAAATCCCGAGAGACCTCCGTGTGTAACTGCCCAACCACGTGGTCAACCCACGACCCCTGCTCCTTACATGGTTTTGCGTTCTCATCTCAACCATCCATAGCTATTATAAACTAAGGGTTAGTCGGGGTTTCTTCTTTACTCGATCGCAGCTTTTCACGAACAGCTTCTGGTGCATCGGGCGAGCCGCATCATTATTCGTAAAATTCTGCGCCCATCCTAAGTGTCGATCATCTATCAACAAGTAGGGAATTTCTCCTTCTTCTCTCTCTTTTGTGTATCATGCGGGTTGGGCATACTTTTGATTCTGTAGAATTGGATAAACTATACCTAAATAAATATAATAAATTGTTTCTATAAATAATTAAGGAGGGTTTGTGATCGTTGGTGTTGTTTAAATTATGATCATCTTTCTGAATTGTGTCGGCTTGCGCCTTCTGAAAATTCAGGCCGTTGGTGGTCGTTGTATATGCATTAATGAACCCCTCGTGGTGTTTTAAATGGCCTGTTCCTAATTGTAAACTCCTTCTGTGAAAATTAAATTGGTTGATCACGTATACCCAGATGAATAAATTGAAAGCACCAGGATCAATCCCTTATGTGCAAACCCCGGTCAAAACATGGAATTGAAATCATGGAGTGTGATAAATCTTATAAATCTGAAAATACAGGCATGGCCCTGCTTAGTTTTGGTGACTGTGGTTTGGTTGTTTTCTTTCATGGGCCGATTGGTGGAAATTTGGGAGGGGATGGGATCCCCTGTTTTTTTATATACTCTTGGTGGTTGAGTGAAATTGGGGATGGGATCCCCTGTTGGTATGGATTCGATGGTAGTGAGTTTTAAGACCGGGGGGGTACTTGTTTATATCACAAATTGGGGAGGGATCCTCTATTGAATAGAAACCATTTTGGGGGACACAGGGTAGTTTCTCGAGGGTTTTTCTTTGGTTCCAGTACTTTGGGGGATCTCACTAATCCCCTTGTTTTTGTAACATTTCAAGAGAACCGGGTGTGAATGTTTAAATTGACGATTGGATGGATTCTTTTCCTTTGTTATGCTTATGGTGTTAGTTTCCCAGAATTGCATGAACTTGTTTGAACATTATCACTGAACATGAAACAAGAATGGGACAAATGGGTTTTGTTGGCGAGATTCGTGACTCGGACTTGAGTGTTGTTAGGATCTGTAGGTTGTCTCAAGAAAAATATAGCTTTGTGTGAGTGCTTCTTACATATATATATACTTGTAGCTTTTTGTTTCTTATTCGATCCCCACCCAGGTTGAGCACTTAGTGCTGAACACCCCCATTTCATGGGGGAGGATGTTTTTCCCAACACTATTCTTAGTGGCTGGTCATTAGATCCTTTTATGCTCCCTTTCCCGGATAGCCCAAGTATCTTCGGGCAGGCTGTGATGGCCTGAGATCCATTATTAGCTCAAGAACCTTCGTTCGTGGTAGTATGATGGTTGTCCAGGTGTGTGCGTTAGGTGGTTTCCCAAGTGTCTTCGGGATGAGGCCCAGGTGTCTTCGGGCGTGGCAGTGGATCTTCTAGCCCAGCTGTCTTTGGGAATGGTGGTAGTTTTTTTTTTCAAGGTGTTTGCAGGCGTGGTTACATGTGACAGTTCTGGCCCAGATGTTTGCAGGCGGGATTCGGCAGTGGGACTGCGTGTGGTTGTGGCCCAGGTGTGTGTGGGCGGGTGAGGCAGTGGTACTACGGTGACAGAATGGTGGGATTGGTTCGATGCGTTGGATGTCTCAATAACCAGTGGGAAAGTGGCACGGGGTACCAAAACATTTATGTGCTCTTATTATATATATTACATGACTTGCGTTATTTGGGGAGTGTGCCTTGGTGAGGATTGGGTGGATAGTATACCTTGATAGGTATTTGGTTTACTCCTTTTCTCACAGGAATTTAGTAAGTTCCCCCACTTGTGCACAAGAGTCTTTGGTTTTTCCCAACTATATGTACTTGTATGCTCACCCTACGTATATAAAACTACTTTCAGGTTTCCAGGGGGACTTCGGGGATCACGCGGGACCATACTAGCTCGGACCTCTGGGGCAGTTGCAGTTTCTGTTTTTCATTCTTTGGTACTTACCTTTGTAGTCACCTTTTGTGGATTTTACTTTTGGAACATGCATGTGGGAATGGTTTACTTTTGGATTTACATTTCTTTTACCTTGGTGTTGTTGGGTTTCATATTCTTATCTCCCGATCCTATAAAACAAAAAGGTTAATGCCTTCCATTTGTGTGTAATTTTTATACCTTTGGTTCTAGTCGCCACTACGGGACCAATTTAAGGCGGGTTTCAGGGGTCATTATCTCTCCTCCAACTTAAAGAAATAAGGTCATGGAAATCTGCTGACCCTTACCTCCTTTTGGTGAAGGCGGGTCATGACATTATCTTCCAGGGTCTGTATTGTTCCTTCAGACTGCCCATCTGATTGCGGATGAAAAGTTATACTAAAATTTAATTCAGTACACATCGACTTCTAAAAGCCTTTCCAAAAGTTGGAAGTAAACCTGGGATCACGATCAGATATAATGGTGAGATGAACTCCATGAAAACTTACTATCTCTTTAACATACAAACGAGAATGTTGATCTTGACACAATGTATCTTGAATAGGATAGAAATGAGTAGATTTAGTTAATCGATCAACAATAACCCCGATTGCATTATTACCTCGAGATGTATTTGGTAATCCCACAACGAAGTCCATGGATATATTTTTTTCATTTCCACTCTAGCACCAGTAAAGACAGAATAATCCCTTTTGGTAACTACTAGTCTGTTTTAACCTGATTACAAGTCAAACACTTCACAGTAAAATCAGCAATATCTCTTTTCATTCCATCCCACCAGTAATACTCCCGAAGACCATTATAAGCCTTTGTACATCCAGGATGAACTGAAAACGGGGAACTATGAGCTTCACATAACAACTCATTCTTCAACATTTAATCACAAGGAACACGTAATCATTTTCAAAACCTAAAAAATCATTATCAATGTTAAAATCATGCAACATACCCTTTTGAACCAACTCCACCTTTTTCTGCAACTCACATTCTTCTTTCTGCGCTTGCTTTATTCTCTCTGATAAAGATGATTCATTAAAATCTGAAACAAAATTGAACAATTTTATGCACCAAAAGCTTCTATGCCAAATTTTATCAAATCTAAAACCACAGTATCTCATTCCAAACGTAACATGGTTAATGAAGCATTACTTTTTCAACTCAAATCATCAACCCCTTTACTTGCCTTTCCTGGATGGTAAAGGATCATGCAATCTGAATCTGTGATTAATTCCAACCATTTCTTATGTCTCATGTTCAATTATTTATGAGTAAATATATACTTCAAACTTTTGTGGTCAGTATATATTTCACTTTTTACTCCATACAAATAATGCCTCCAAATTTTTGAAGAAAAAAACAACATTAACATATTCCAAATCATGTGTAGGGTAATTTAACTTATGAGGTTTCAACTGACGTGAAGTGTAAAAAATTACCTGATCATTCAACATAATGACACATCCAATTCCTTTCAATAATGAATCCCTATAAATAAATAACTCACCATTTCTAGAAGACGGTGAAAAAACTAAAGCATTTACAAATCTTCTTTTCAATTCTTGAAAACAATCATCACATTCATTTGTCCAAACAAATTTAACACCTCTTCATGTTAACATAGTATGTGGACCAGTTAACACTGAAATATTCTAAGAAATACTCCGATAATAAACTCCTAATCCAAGAAAACTACAAATCTCGGTTATATTTGTGGATATTGGACACTCTTTTACATCTTTTGTTTTAGCAGGATCAACATTTATTCAATTTTTAGAAACAATGTGACCGAGGAAAGAAATTTTTTGTAACCAAAAATCACACTTTCTGAATTTCACAAATAGTTTATTGTATTCTAAGGTTTTCAAGAAAACCCTTAAATGACTTTAAATTTTCTATTTTCTTTTGGAATAAACTAAAATATATTCAACGAACACAACTACAAACATATTTAAAAAGCCATCAAAAATTCTATACATAAGGTCCATGAATACAACATGTTCATTGGCCAAACAAAAGGTATAACTAAAAATTCATAATGGCCATATCTTGTACGAAATGCAGTCTTCTAAATGTCTTCTTCCTTTACATTCAACTGATGGTACCTTGACCTCAAATCAATATTTAGAAAATACTGAGCTCCCTGGAGCTGATCAAATAAATCAACGATATGAGGCAAAGGATACATGTTCTTAACAGTGATGTTATTCAATGCTCTATAATCAATGCAAAGTATCATTGAAACATATTTCTTTTTAACAAATAAGAAAGGATCACCCCATGGTGATGTGCTAGGTCGAATGAAACCTTTATATAATAACCCATGAAATTGATTATTTAACTCAAAAAGTTCAATTTGATCCTTTCGATAAGGGGGTTTTAAAATTGGCTCAGCATCAAGAACTAAGTCAACAGTAAATTCCACTTCCCAATCAGGTATAATACCATAGAGCTCATTAGGAAAAACATTAAGATACTCATCTAACACTGGCACATCATTTATCAGAACAGTTCCTTTGTTTTAAACAATATTTTCAAGGTAACATTCATTTCCATCTTTTACTAGTTTCTCAGTTTCATGATATTCTATCAAAATCATGTGTTCATTCTCATACACAAACAGAAAATCTAACTGAAAAGAAACCTCTTTAACTTTGTATTCAATCTTAGCATGATAAATAGAAATCCAATCGCTAACCAAAATAACATCAAACTATAAAAGAGGCATAACAATATGGTTTTAAGGTAGATTTTTCCGCACACTAGGACAGGAAGGTTATTATAATTTCTTTTTGTCTCAACATTTCTTCCATGTGTTTTTACCATAAGTTCAGTATTCATATCATGAGATGGAATTCCCAATTTACTAGAAATACTCTCAGAAATGAATGAGTGTGTAGAACCTAAATCAAATAAAACATTTCTATAATCTGAACAAACAAACAGTGTACCTGATACTACTTTATTTGATGGCCCAACATCTTTGGAAGTACTTGCCAATAATTTCACCACCCCTTTCTGCTTGTAGTCTATCTTCTTTCCAATAGTTGAGTTATTTTTTGGAAACTCATTTTCATAATAACCCGTTTCATTGGACATAAAACATATTATTGTTGGATTTTCATTTCCTTCTTGATCATCTTCTTTATAGTTACGAGCTAAATGACCAGACTTACCACACATGATGCACTTCCTAGACATTGATAAACATTCTCTAGGATCCTTTTTACCACACTTATCACATTATGGGTATTTAATTTTCTTTCCTCCAGACTTATTTGATGAATTATTTCCCTTTGCCTTACAACTGGACCTCTAGTTCTGTTGTATGTCAAAGAACACCCGATCATCGAAAACCTCCATTTCCACCTTCCCCACACATCGAACATGTTTTTCATAACTTTGGATCTCACGAGAGGCTAATGATCTCCAGTATCGCGGCTTGAGTCCTGAGTAAAATTTATTTATCTAACTATCATCATATCATATGAAATTTGGATCATACCTTGCCAGTCCATTGAATTTTTCTTCTTAACTAGCAACTGAGTCATCATCTTGCCTCAATTCCAAGAGTAGTTTTTTCATCCTAAGACGAACCAACTTATAAAAATATTTCCCAAGAAACATACCTTTGAATTCATCCCAATCAAGATCATCAATCTCTTCACTATCCCTGATATTTTTCACCATCGACCACTACTTATCATCTTCATCTTCAAAAAATTAAACTGCCATACTAACATTTTGATGTTCTGAACAACCCATGACATCAAAAAACATTCTCCAGTGCTTTAATCCACCCTTCTGCTAGCACAGGGTTAGATGATCCTATGAATGATGGGGGATTTCACCCCATGAAATGCTCTACTACTGACATGTTTCTTTGTGGTTGATCTAGATGATCTCATGCATGGATACCACCACCATTTATAGCTTTAATCTACTGTTCCATCACTGCAACAAACTATTCATTTCTGATTTCGACCATCTCAAGTTTTTGATTTGGTAGGTTGTCTTCCTCTTGATGTTTCCCCAACATATTTTTCATGTTTCCTCTGCAGAAAACCATTAGGAACAAAAAAATATCATAGACAAAGCAACATGGTAATCTATAACTGCTATGTCATTTCAATATTACCATAAATTAATTTATTTATATTCATTTAACAGAACCCTAACTCATAAATATTTCTAAACCGACCTATAATACCAACTATAAGGACTCGGCCTTAAACAATACATATTAATGAATTAAATGGATAATTCACATTAAGGTTCTTTTCAGGGTTATTTATTTAGAGAATTTGGTCATAAAATTTACATCACAACATGAATATTAGATGTAATATGTTCTACTCAGTATCCATTTTTTCATAAAAAACACGTAAAAAAAGATTCGAGTCTAGTTCTATGTTTTATACAGCAAGACTTTTCCTTGATCCAATCCTTGACCATATTCATCTATATATCTTTTGAAAAAAATTTGAAAATATAGGATGAGCATAAAAAATCAGTAAGTGATACACAAAGGATATATCGAATGTGGAATAGTTAATTGAACTAGTGTCCTTTAAAAGTGAATTATCCAATGGCAGGAATGTTGGGACATCAAAATATGGAAATGAGTGAGGCTGAGTTGACAACTCATCCTCCTCCTCTTCTTGATGGGATGATCCTAATTGATAAGGGTATACTAAAGTAAAAGAACAAATCCCTACATCCTCAATACTGAATAAATTCTCATCTGATATGCACAGAAGGGAGCTATAAATTTTTGAAAAACTATTATTTTGTGCCATATAAATTGAAAACAATAGTACAGTAAAATACCAAAATTACTTATGGGTTCTAGATATGTGGACTCTGACAATTAATAGTGTTTGAGTTTTCCCAATCCCTCTATGTAATGATCATTATAGGGTGTAGATACTGAAGTCATTTCTATAGAAGTGTAAATAGCCACCCTTATCTTTACAATCAACATAAAGATTCTTCATCATTGATCTCTTGGTCTCTTCTATATTCATATACAGAAGCTGTAACATGGGGAGTATATAAGTGGGAAGACTGGATTGAATGGTCTACTCAGTTATCCCAATAGATAGAAAAAGAAAAATATGTCACCATGGTTTTAGTGACACCCTGACTCATTAATCATAGTAGTGAATTCATCCTTGTCGCTTCATCAGTGATGGGATAGCCATGTTCATCCCCAATAATTTAATAACGTGCCCCAAAAAAAATTATTGACCAATGAGATAAAAATATATAATATATGATTAATTACCATGCTAAATCATGGTCAAAATGGAAGGAATTGACCTATCTAGGGTGGTATTTTAATTTTATTCTTAGTCAAGAGGTGAAATCAAATAAACCATCCAAAGGTAACTCTGATTGGCGCAATATATCCAACTACTCATTCTCCAAGTTCTACATCCTTCAAACCATCCACATTAGAGATGTGATAGGAAATGATAACATTACCATGGATTCACCCTCTATCACAACACTATCTTCAACCACATCATTTAAAACTCCTACCAATAATGGAAAAATATTGATTTCAATGTGGTGTGGTTCTGAGTCTCACGGCCTTATGAAAGTCAATTTATTTCTATGCCTTTGATTTCCCTTAGAAATAACTGGTAATTGTCATGCATCAAATTTCTTTTTGGATTATTTTAATTTCAGATATGAGTGAATCAAATCTATGACATAATGTTGGGATAATCCAATTAATGCATCTCTGTGAGGATGGTTTTTCTAGGCATGTTTCTCATCCCTTGTAAAAATTATAAAATAATTGGTGAGCCAATATTAGATTATACATGCATAGAAAATAAATGTAATGATTACCACTTGACTAGAAATGTAATAACTAATGTCTAAATTGACAGCATGTATACGATTCACAGAGTATGTCCCAATCAATTCACGTGTAAAGGATACCCTCATGAAGTGAAAATATATATTGCGAGACCTCAGGACTGGCTTTACTCGTATCAAGAACTATACTAGAGGGTCTATAGGAGAAATGGTCATAAAATATCATAAAATATACAACATCCTAATCACGTAGTGAAACATGTCTTACCACACTCATAAACGATACCTATGGTTTCAAGAAAACATTTCAGATGCCCTAGATGTTTATGCATTCATATCCATGCAAATGATCCCCCATCCAACCCATAATACATGATTGGAGCCCGAGATCCTATAAAACAATTTTTCCTTATAAACATGGAAAAAAGGAAGATAATGTTGGACTATCATATGGATTCTTACCCAAATATGGTGTACCATTGTACGGAGGTCACCATCAGGAAGGTGGAAACCATAACTCCAAATTTTTCTTTCATTAGAAGTAAGTACCAACTCCGGAAAATGGTGAGGAAATAGAATTGTTGAATATAATACTAAATACTACTGAAAACATCCCATCCCTTTTAATTATATTTATCTACCTAAAATGTAGGTCAATAAGTTCCTACTACACTACTAGGGTCCATCATAGGAACATCCTTCGTCTTCATTGCTTCTGTCTCAACAGTTATTGAATGAGATGTCTAGCCTAGAAAGTGATTTCGTTGGAAGGGACATTACAGCCAAATTAATCATATCTCTAATGAGGGGAGGAGTACCCTATGTTTCATTTGACATATCTGATGGTGGAAAAAACTCATCATACATACAACAAAATATGGTTAAACTACATATCTATTCAACCTCACAAATTATGATTCACACCTCACCAATCATTTTCTGAGATGTGTTTATGACTAAACTCTAATGACTAAACATTTCTTCTAACATAAACTTCATTCAATAAGAAAATGAATTTGTTATCAATATAGTTTGGTACATCACAATTTTTTGACTCTAAATAATTCATAGAAGAAATGTATTGAACCTAGAAGGGACATCCACAATAAACCTTTTAGAAACACCATGATAGAATTTACTAGTTGGGAACCCCCCCCAATAATCTTTAGAGGTAGAATTAAACATTATTTAATGATTAATATGAAAAGATGAATCATTTTCATGGTTTCTCTAATTATATTTTGTTTCCATGTTCATCAGTATATTCTCTTCCTTGTGGTCTACCTCAGTAATAAAATAACCCACATAACAGATGTTTTCATAGAAATTGTTAGGGGGTTTCCTAACCGAAGAGGATAGAATAAATAAGGACTCTAGTGAAAGATTGGGAGTGTCATTGGTATGACCAAAACCAAAAAGTTAATAAAAATATAAAGGGGATTGTAACCATGTTTCATTCCCATCTTCTCTATCAGACTCAGCTTAAATGACCCAACAACACATCATCATTAAGCATCAACACTTAATAAAATACAATTGGTATGATCAATCACTACATCTGCATCCTTGTTCGACGCCTTTTAAGATATATGAGGAGAGAAAAAATCCATTTGAACAAAAACTTCAGGAATATGACATATATTTAAATCCCATAAAAGGAATGACATAAAACTCTAGCAATATCATGCCCATCACAAGATTCCAATGTGGATTCTCAATCTCATATTGAATTTAAAAATTACCATGCCCCTGAATATTTCTCAGGCCACAAAACCCCTCATAACATCATGTTACTGTATTACCCCTCATAGGACTCACAATTGTGGGACCTAGACATAGTCACACAATCCACAAAGTATTAAAAAATTATGAGTTTGATACAGTATAACTTGTAAAAGATTTTAGAAATACTTAGATTTACTCGATATAATATCCAACTAATTACTAGTGAAATAGATTTTATTTCATTGGAAAATCTCAGGGGGGAAATCTTCTGAAGGTTATATCATGAAAAGGACTCAAAAACAGATCATGTGGTTGTTTCTTGTAGGATGGTACTGAGAACAAATCTTCATTTGAGAGAAAGTAACCTGATAGTTGAGGATTGTGTTTTCAGTTAGTAAAAATATATTTGTTATTATATATATGTGGTATTTTATTGGATTCCTAGCATGATCTAGTAGATCAGGTGTTTCCCTAGATTCCAATTAGTGAAAGTTTAAAATCCATAGATAAGAATTTCATTTCCTCAAAATTATCCATTTTTCATGAATAATAAAACACTGGGTAAAACAATGTGTTTATGACCTCCAAATGAGAATAATAAAATCCAAAAAGGAAGATATTCCTGAATATATGTATAATTTTCCATTCAATGAAATATAAGAAGAAGGTGTCTAGAACTCAGAAATTGTGTGACCCTCTTATGTAAACGTGGTCACATGACCATCTAAATATCATGAGAGAACTTCATGTGTAGTGAATAATCTTCAAGATATCTCATAGAGTCCCTTTGAAAATTATTACACATATGAAGGAGTCCTAGACCATCGATGATCATGCAGATGCTACCATATGAGCACCCAATTTTCTTTTGATATATCATTTGGAAGAAACATTAAAATCCATCAAAAAAACTTGGGAAATAGGAAGACGATATCCAAAATTTGGGTGACTATTATGTACATAAATATCATGTGGCATGCCCTCATGGTTCACAATACAATGTATACCCCCTAGAATATGTCTGCCTTATCTCCCAAAATACCACTGGAATGTATCCCTCTCCTCATGACGGGACATGGAAATGTCTAAGAGGACTTGGGATCCCCCTCTAGTTCCAAATACAAATAGAATGGTTTTTCCATGATTATTCTCACACATCAGCATTGCACCCTTCTTTGGTCATGCAATGCCTCACTGGTGGGAACAGTGATTGTATTCGACAATGAACATGGAACATCACAAGATCCCCCAAGACATTGTAGAAAAAAATAAATTAATAATAGGGTACAAGTAATGAGTCTTTTACTATTATAAATACCACTAAAAACACCCATTTACTCTTGAAGAAATCACAAACAAATTCACTTTATATATTGACTGATATCATAAATTCCACATAGAAATATATATTTGTGTTGTGGATGATCCCATACATGTCTCCCTATATCACGTGATGTCCTTGGAATATGTTCAATGATCTCATGAAGGCTTGTGAAAATATCTTCCTGAAAATATAAAGTTTCCTTGGAATGAACTCATGATTTGGAAACACACCATTAATTGGATATAATCAAATAAATATTGAATTTATGGGATTTTCTTTTAGTTACTAAAAATCAATTGATTCCCCCATAATAAACTAAAATAATTTCTCATGAAATGCATGACATAAAATACCTCCACCAACTCCATCCAATATATAATAAATACACACTATAAAAAGTTGTGAATTATCATCTTGGTTCATTTTATAAATCCACATCCCGACCTAAATTACATTAATCATTGGATACCCACCCCATTACATTCAGGGATCAGGTTAGACTTCTATGAGTGGCTAATATCATGATAAAAATAGTTTTCAGTTAGGTAATATTTTGGAAACAATATAATAGATCATTCAACATGAGAATGATCTTTTCATGACCATTCATAGACCATATTAATGAATTTTGGAAGAACATGGAAAGGAAATCCATAATACCTAATCTATCATGAAATATTTAATCAATCTAATACTAGAAAATTGTAGGACATATGTAATAAATTTATGGATGAATGGCTAAAAAGAGGGTACACTTATGTGAAGAGAAAATATGCTGATCAAAATTCCCATTTCATGAAACACCCATGCAATGAGATATGACCAAGACATGTCACCCATATCACAAAACACTCTGTTGGTGTACAATTTAAAGTAGGTGAAGTCCCCTTCATGTGTCAGATAAAATTAATATGGTTCCCACTAGGAATGAGATAAATGTCTCATGAAACCCTCCGAAATAGCTATCCATACCTCTGTATTTCCCCTTGGCGTGCCAACCATGTCATATGGAATCAGAAGGTATAGTTATCTAAGTCTCATGATGGCATTAAGACATGTAAACTGGATCTTATGACATCCTCTGGACATGATAGTCAGATCTCTCCACTCCCTCCGGGAAAGCCAATAGGATCTTATGAAGTCGTGTGGACATATCAACTATGATTCCAAATGAATCATAGACATGAATTAAATGACATGAAACAGCTTCAAGACACATCACATTTACTCTCACAATACCATCCAAATGTATCTGAAATCATTCATTAAAAAAACAAGGAAATTTATCTGGATCATGTGGCGAACTCCATGAATGTTATCCAAGATTATGAAAAATCTCCTAGAATCATCCAAATATATCTTGAACATTCCTTGTAACATTTCAACCATGGCCATGATCTAGGATTCATACATTACATTCATATTATTCAGCATCCTCGAATAATTAAACTAGATCTTGTGATTGTATATAGATATGTTAGATAAATATCCTCTAATAAGTCATGTAGAAGATCAAAGTATTTATGGCCGACAATCAATGCATGTCAGGATGACAATAATGCCATGTCATGTGAGAATCCATGGACATGACAACATTATCTAACCAGAGTGTGTAATACCATGTCCATTGAACTGTGATTATCGTTATTCAAACTATAATTAGGATACATATAACACCATTATAAGTCCTGATGTCCATTTTTTGACATCAAAAGGGTTTTTCCAGTACATAAGTCATGCATGCACATTTAGTGATACTTATAATATTTCATCCCTTTTCCCCCAATGATCATAGATCACTTGGTCTTAGATTGTTTCAACGTTCATATTATTCACAAATAGAATCCTTATTATGTTTGTTCTGAATCAACTAATCTATGAGAAATCTGATTCTAATTATACATGGGATAGATAAGATACATTTACAAGGCCTGATCTCAAATAATAACATATCGTAGTGTAATTACACCAATTTCTTTGACATTTCAACCATAATGACCCAATAATTTCTCAACAGATGATTATTCCTCTTCATCCATTAATAAAATGAATGATTAGATTAACTATAATAACATGAATTCTTACCATAACCATGATTCATTGGATGTGTTTCAAATTACTAAGATCAAATAAACAACCACTATGTTGCATGTTTTCCAATTTATCTTACAATTAAACTATCAGGACCAAATCCCTCCCATGGGCTAACCATTCCCCATCACCCCCAAGCATACAAATCAGAAAACTAAACCATGATTTCATTGATTAATTCCGAAACATGGATACATAGGATGCCTCCTAGATATCTAAGATAAAATAACCTATTCATATGTTCCCATTTATATTATTTCCACATGATGTTAAACCATAAGGGTTCAATAATATATATTATATTTTATTCCTTTTATTAAGGGGATATGTATGACACCTCATAGAGGCTCAATCCTAACCTGATTATGATTAATAAATCATTATGTGTATGAAAATATAGGGGAACCTAGATATATATCATGAATATATAAGAATGAACCAATAAGGGGAAATACATAATGAACCTCAGATACATAAGGATAGTTTCACTAAATAATCCACCATCATGATTAAGGGATATATAACCTATGGTCATTTTATAGGAGAGACTAAATCATTGTCCATAATAAAAATATGTTTACCATATGATTAAGCTATTAGGGTAACCTATATCGTATTGGGTTTAGGATTATATTTCAAAACATATCATAAATCTATAGGAGTGTTTTGGAGTAGAAAACATTTACCACAAAATAGTTTTCATGAGACCGACCTCCCATCCTATCAACCAATGTGAATTCCTAATCATAATTTGGTTTGGAACCCCATCCCACGACATGAATTTGGATATTAGGTCGATAGGATGTTATGCAAGAAGGAAACAATGAGAGTTTTTATGATAGAACAATTTTTTTTTATCTTGATGTGAAATATATTTCAGAACATTGAACCGCCCATAATCAAAACACAAAACAAAATCCATCCATGTGTTTTTTATGATAAAATTATCTAATAAATTAAAATATTCAAATTGAACAAAATAATATCATCATCTATCTGTTTCTACCTATGCATGAAGAAAAATATTATAAAATAAACATGTGGATTATTTATACTTTTAAATAATTATATACATTTTTTTATTCTTTTCATGAAGATCATTGATGAAATGAATGGGTTATTTTGTTTCCATTGGGATCCATTATCAAAACAATCAAAATTACATTAAATAGATGATGCAAACTAAAATTTAAAAGATAATTAATATATGATAGAAATATTATATAATCGACTAGAGATGGTTATAGATATTTCTATTTTTCTAAGGTAGTATATTCATATGTTATTGTTTTTTGAATATGATGGTAATGAACCTCCATGAATGTGAGGTGAAAAATTATAGGGTATTCTCATATTGACATTCTTATTTGGAGAGATATTTCATTTTAACCATTTTTTTATTTTATATATAATATTATGTAGTTCAATTTTATCATATATATCTTCTAATTGATGTGACTTGTTGATTCATCTCAATATTTATCATTCTTCTGGGTTTTATTAAATTATTACCAAACCTATAAGGTTTTTATTACATCATCATTTTAAAGTAGATAATGATTATGTTAAATTTAAATCATGGGAAATTTTTTTGATCATTTTATCTAAAACCACAATCATTTTATTATAATATATTTGATAATGGGATGTTTCATGTAATCAAAATTTCATTTCCCATTGTAGTTAATTTACATAATCTAATCCTTTTAAATGAAAATTATCCCACATCTTATTTTTTGTCTAGAATCATCCTGTTATATGTCCATATTCAATGGATGGATTTATATAAGTTTTTTATATAAGAAAACAACTTTTTTAACTAATATTCAATAATTTTAGATATCTTAATTTTTTTAAGGGTAATCAATTTACAATTTCATTGTGATTTTTTCAATAGTTTTTACCAAATATATTTTTAAAATTTTCCATTGAACTCTTTGAAATATGATAAATTTTTTCATTATGATTAAATTTGATGTAATTAATTATTTTTTACATAAATTTTTATTTTATAATAGCTTTGGATTGGAAAAATTTATTTATTCTTATTTTTTTATTTTATTTTCCCATTAATCATGAAATTTTGATTTTCAGCTATATCCTAAACATTTGATGTTCAATATTTTTATCAAGGGATATTTACATATGATGAAATTAACAAATTATCTCTTGATTTCATATTAAATATTCATGTAATGTTTTTTTAATGGACCCTATAATTTTTCATGGGTTAATTAAGTGATGTTTGAAAATTGAATGTTTATGTGATTATATTGAACACATATGTATGATATTCATTATGTGATGTGCGGACCTGGTATTATATACCACTAAAATGAATTGCTTAATTTTTTATATAATATAATATAATTAATTGAATATTTTATTGATGATCACTCAACTATATGAATGAAGAAGTTATGAATAATAAAAATATATTGGGATTAATCTACATGTGAGTGCTCTATATTGTTTGGGGAAATAGGTAGTAATGCATGGTTGATTATTTTTTGTTTTGTTCAAATAGTTTTTGAACACATTCATGTGTTATTTCATCATAATCATGTAATTAGTTTTATAGACTCATATAATGGCCATATTCTTTATTTATGTCTTATTATACACATTTATTTGTTTATGATTTTTGATAATTATGTTCATACACTTTGATTATGCTCACATTCTCACATGGTTATGTTTTTTCTAGTTGTAATATTTATAATATACCCTTATAGATAATTTTATATCAACTATTCTTATGTATAAATTAAATATTTATGAAGTACTTCCCTAAACGTTATGGACCTAGGTGAACGAGTTATTAAATATATTTGTTAATAAAGAGTAAGAAAACATTATCAAAAATTATACGAGAGTTTAAAAATTTGATAGTGAACCACCCCACACATATCATCATTCACGAGTGAGCTACAATAGCCAGTTGATCTGATATAACACATTGTGTTTTATTTAAGGATCACCCTCTTGCATAAATAATCCACTACCTTATTATCTTTACTATATGTAGGGGACAATTAGAGTGTATTGAGTATAATTTCTCTTATAGTCCATCTAGTGAGGTAAAATCTTACACAGAACAGTTGTGGTTCTTATTTTTATAGTTGTGATAGAATTTTCAGAATCCGTATCAATCTAAATAGAATGAAATTTAAGATGAATAACATATTTAAAAACATGAATAATTTCCCCTACTTCATCTTAATAACATGTCCCTATTCCAATAGAATGATTAAAGGAGTACTTAACCAAACCACAGTGAGGATGAAAAATACATCCATAGCCTACTTGACCTGGTATTCTGAAGGATGATATTTTAATGTTCAATTTAATCCATAGTCCAATGGGTGGTATCAACCTCACATAAATGAGTGAAATAGGCTGCCTCTTCCAACCAACAAATCCAAAAATCCTTAAGATTATCAAATCATTCATTCCATTGTTCAGTCCTCATACCTTAATGGTTGAAGTTTCATGAACCTCCCTATGTAGAGACTAAACTATATGATGTGTAGAGGGAGAATGGTCATTTAAAATAAACATATCCTGATCCTTACAGATACAGTCTAAAATGGAAGTTGTATTCTCAAGAAGAAGGTGTGGAATCAATTTTCAATGTTTGGTGTTGGTGAGGAAAGCCATTTTTTTCTCATGAATTCTACCTAAATTGATGTTCAGGCTAATGAGTATCCATGCATACTTCCAAAAAGTTATTTTATATCTATAGTCAATGATCAAATTTTGTATACATGCACTATCTCTTAGACATATTGTAAAATCATTGACAATGCACTTCCCATCATTCCACAATTGATCATATGTTGGTAATTTGTTCTTCCAAATTGTATATATAATTTTGATATATGATGGTTGAATAAAGAACACATTAAATTCACCATGCCAGTATAGACGGAGTACTCATTTTCTAATTTTTTTACTATTTGATGGTAGTTAACAACCCATTGCATCCTATATTCCACAACAATGTGTCAACATCCATGAAGTAGTTATTAAAACTTATATTAAAACCTGTGGAGGAAGAAAAATATGTGTATTATAATGTTTCATAAAATAAAAAATCATCATCATCAGTCTTCAAGATGGGAATTCTAATTTTTCAGTGAAGGGATAGTAAAGATAACATGTCTTCCAGGAGTGGATATCAGAGAACCAATCGACTATATACTAGATATTCTTCAAGATTTCATTGAATGAATAATTAATTGAGGTCCATAGTGGTTATCTATGATATAATGAGAATCCATCCACCAGAATTATCCTAAACTAGATAAATAAAAAATCACTAGAGGGGTTATTGGTGAGTAACATGTTTCATGTTAGTTTTTCAATCAACCCATCATTTAAGATTTTCAGGTCCTTGACACCGTGACCAAAATCACAATGGGTTTAATGAAATACTTCTAGGAAAATGTGTTAAATTTCCTTTAATTCAAAGACCCTATCAATATTATGTTTCCAATCACACACTACAACTCCTTAATGATACTTATGGCCCATCAATATAGGGTGAAAAAATATACATTTTTTCATATAATTACTTAATTAACCATGAAAACACTACCATCATGAGACATAGACATCCATATCCATTTGTAAATTTTGTTAATGATAATAGAGCTAATTCCTCTACGTAATTGACACATTAATTTTTTTTTTAAAAAAAAGTATAACACCAATATTGGTCAATGGATGGGATGATACCAGAGAAAATTTCTACAAGAAATTGGCTCGTTCAGTTTCCCAAAAAAAATGGAACACCATTGTGGGTAAAGGGAAGGTAGCCCATCTTCACAACAATATTCCCCTCCACCCTATTTTTTTCCCATAGATATGTCATCACGAAACACAATAAATGATTTTCCCTAGAGAATAGGCACTCCAGAAAATTCTTTATAATTATAAAAAAAATTGAATGATGGATATAGTTATATCTAAAGAATTATCCAAATAGGATGTCATCAGTAGAAAGTAAGTGTGATGGGGTGAATAATTTACCCCCAGTGATAATTTTTTTTGAAGAGGATAACTTAGGTGAGATTTTTAATGCACCAACTTAAGTAATATTCAAATATGAAAAATATAATCCCTGATAGAGGATGTCCTTGGCTAATTCCCATAGTGAATTGAAAGTATCCCCTTGGATCCCATTGATTAATATGGACATCATGATAGATGAAAGCATGAGGCATTCAAGTTCACAATGATGTTTGAGAAACAATTAATTTTGAGAATAGTGAGAATAAAATTCCATTTGAGCAGGTCAAAATCATTAGAAATTTAAATCATGAGGGAAAATATCCCCTATTTGTTTTCTTCCAAGTTATTTTGACACTCTCAGAAGATGTGAATAGACTGTTATGTATTCATCTTCTGGTACAAAACAATATTCGTTATGATTTATGTGGTCCTTCATAATTCACCTAGTTTGGACATTATGATCTTTCTGATGACTTTTTTGTATAGTATTCCCATGGGAAATTGGTCAAAAATACTTTATGATAGCTTTATTATCATTAATTTTAATTAAGGCAATGCAATTAGAATTAATATCATAGTGAGCAGAAAAATTCTTAACTACATTAACCAAATACTCTCGCTGGATGCCCCAATAAATCATAATGTATTTTTCTTTGAATATGTCAGGTCTGGTGGAACTCACCATGTTTTGAGAAAGAGCTTTTTCCTTATTTCATCCTCATTAGGTTCCCTAATATGGTCTTGATTTTGGTGCTCATTAACAGAGGGATAGATATTATTAATCATCTTTGAGGTTTTTTCCTACTCATAATCATTATTAATAACACAAAAATAATATACTACTTCATTGGAGACATCATTTTCAAGCATGTAGAGATCACCATTAATGCATATTTCTTATTTTCTTGACATAACCCTTTTCCTATTTGATTTCTATGTACTAATTTAGAGTTTCTATCACCACTCATCGGGATTTTTACATTAAGATGATTTCTGCTCAACCATTCATTGATAGTTAATATATCATCAATCATTGTATAAGCCTAAACTTCTTCCCTAGAAGGAGAATCATGATTTTTTCTCTGTTTTGGAAGTTTGGAAGTGGTTTTTTCTAATTTTGGATATCGATATCATGAATATAAAATGAGATTTTACTCAACTCCTTATGATTCCTTTTGGTGTGCTTTAACATTTCAACAATCTTTTAAAGTGGGATGCATGTAGGGAAAATATTCCAAGCCTCCAAAATTGTATCATTACACACATGGATTGTTAAACCAATCATTTTTAAATGTAAAAGAGAGGGGGAATCCATTACATGGTGGAGACTTCAACCACTATAGGGTCATGGTCAGATTGCTGATTGAGAAGGTTGTATACTGGGAGACCATATATGATGCTTCTATCATCCATTTGTACAACGAATCTATCAATCCTCCTTAACTGTATTCAATTTCTTGTGATCATAATCCATGTGAAATTAGCTACAAAAATCTGAACCTCATTAAGATTGCATTGATCAATCAAATAGGAGAACTTATTAACTTCTATCCTATTGATGTTGGAACCAGTCATTTCATTAGTTGTATAAATAGTGATAAATCCTCCCATTACCAAAATTATTGAACCATATTAATAGAGATATCCATTATCCCTTTCTAGTTATCTCTTATTCAAATATATGATAATGATTCATAGACAAAATAGACATGTAAAATGCATCAATAGATTTATATATTGATAGGGAGTCTTTAATTTTTCGGGTTATATGTATGAATTTGAATATATTCAGGTCTGATAATAAATACTTGATTCATTACAATTTTATGTATATTTGGAGAGACAATGTATTATCCCAATGAAGACCACTTGTAATTACTCTAAGTCTCAAAAATCATTTTTTTTCTGCAATACCTTGTAGAATAAGATTATTGGTAATAATGAAGTGTATGTGGGCTTTGGTCGCTTGGTGATTCCCAATCCCTTGTATGATCTAATTAAAGAGCTCCATTTATTGGGGTCCTTACCCATATTCATAGTCCCTTCATTATGATCCATACAACAATGGAATTTCTACTTTATTTTATTATACATTTCTTCTTCCCATCTAGTGGGAATGCATCTATTTTTGAGATATCCCTATTTTCATCACCCCCTATATTTTCCGTATTAGTCTGTATAGAAGGTTTCTATTCCTCAACCATATTAACCCAAAACGTACCTCATAGAGGAGTGAACATATTGTTAGACTACATTTTATTTGGTTGTTTTTTATGGGTTTCTTTCTACTAGATGCTTTGTCGCTGGGAACCTATGTAAAGGGTTTTTTCATGTTGTTGTTATCAAAGTGTTCTATTTTTTTTGGATTTATTCTTCTTCTCGTTATCTTACATTACAAAAAAAATTGAATGTATCCAACATTAATAAGTAAATTAATGATACAAATTCCTAGTTTCATAGGTATTTCACCTACTGTTTGAGGGCTGGGAATTCCCTCTCTGTTGACCACTGTGATCACCAAAGATCCAGCCAGTGAAAAATAATTGTTCCTTAAGTTCCCATCATTAGGCGTATGCAAATATTTTATTCTATCTATGTTAAGATTTGTGTTATCAATTGGTATATTTTGTAGTATTGATCCCTCTTTTCCGAGATCCCTATAGGTTCCATCAATCGATATTCCAATAGATGATATTTCTATAAATTGAGTAGGACATGTGGTTATCCACCCTTCACCACATCAACATACTCATCATTAATTGATTGAAATAATCATGAATCCATATCACCATTTACCTTGGATATGTATTCCATTTTCATTTAATGTCATCACAATGAAGTTTTGGCCTTCTATGTGATCTTTTCATTAGTAATGGGGAGAAAAGTTCTAGATTAAACACTAGTGATAGACAAATCATTCATCCTGTTAGTAAGATTTATAATATTAAAATCATTAACATCATAACTTGTTGAAACAAAGTGAGGCTTACCAGGTTGTTGAAGGGTTCCATTCATAGGATTTTTCAACAAAGTTTCATATCTAGGCCTATCATCCCCAGAATTCCTAGAGGTATCATTTCCATTTGGGTGATGAAATTAGACCTTATCTATTTCATTCACCCTTCAATAATTGATGACGCATGAAACTTTGTATTTTAAATGGTATCCTCCTTGCCTTGACTGAATTAAGAATATTGATGTCCATAGAAAATAAACCTTGTACAAAAGATTGGTTTTCTATGATACTAAACCATTAGGTTAATATTTCCATCCCTATTAGTTATCTCATTCCCATTAAAAGTGTGGTAGACATGCCAAATTCAAACATGATACATAAATAATTCCCAAATCATGAATTCTTAGTCTTCTGAAACACCCTAATTATATTTCCTACAACAAATTCATAATTCCAAATAATACCTAAATTCCAGTATAAACATTTCAATTTGAAAATTTAAATCCACACAATGGTGTGAGTATTTCATACCATGTTATGTTACAATTTCATATCCCACTCTTTATTTTAATGGAATCTAGGAATCAGGGTGGGATAAAAAAATCTCTATGCCCTTTGATTTTAATCATAAGTGGGGTAAATGATGTGGTAGAACTCACACCCCATGGATTTCAGCTTCCAATCACTAAATCCTCAAATCATAGAAATTCTTTTCATGCGGTCATAAAATTTCCCCACTCTCTCACCATTATATAGAATGAATCTTGCAATAATAGAGTGTCTAAAAAGATGATCCCTTTACTCCAATGACTCTTAATTTGTATAAAAATGTGTTATACTACCTATTTTGAAAATCCTCGTTCGAAGTGTTACCTCAAAAACAGTGAAATAAGGGTCAGCAGCAGACTTCACCACTACTGAAATATTTTTCTTTAGACCCGTAACCTTATCGGGTGCACCACATGCTAAATTGGACTTAACTAAGAAAAGATAGATCAAATCCTTATGTGAAACATGATCCTATAGCAATTGAGACATTTATGAAATACCATATTAGGATTTCTCTATAATACATAGTATAATTTATGAAGATATATTATGGAATAATTTTATAGTGATGTAAATTAAGTTGTTATTTATATAGTTTCCAATGGATATTATCTGCTAGTTTTTTATATTATATGAATATTTTTTATACCTGAGATATATTTTTTGTAATTATAGTGAAATATGGGAATATTTATCTTGATACATATCACATGGTGTGGAATATTGAAATTAGTTATTATTTAGAACAATGGAAGAGAGTTCGGTATTTGGTTTGTCACTCCCAAACAATGACTTCAATTTTTAATTTCTTTAATATTTTTCCTTCAAATGATAATTTTACATCGGGATTAATTCCTTTTACTATTTATGTTTTTATTATATAATACATTTCAATGTGAAATAACATTAATTGAACTACCCATGAAATAATCTTGGGAATGATTGATAATTTTTAGTATATGTAACCACATGGATAGAATGTTGCCAAACTGTGTGACATACCAATGTAGTCTCATATAAAATATATGGATAAGTTTAAATATGGTATATATCTTGTCCAATAGTGCTTAAAAATCATGTGATGTTCCCAGTTCATTAAAATTTAAAATTTTAATGAAATTACATCTCCTTATTTTTACCAAAACCATTCCCCATCCATCTTATCTCACCCATGTGCGTCCCAATTTTGAGAGATCAACTAGGAACACATTCCCACAAAATTTTATATATATTAATATGAATTTGAAGGTGAATCCTATATGATTAATCACTAGATATCGAAGTATTTGACACTAATTCTTTCATTTCTTCTTATATTTTAACATTATACTCATCTTATTATTATGATCCAATTTTACATATCCTTTTTCTATCATGAATGATATGTTATTGTGATCGTATTTAATCTTATATGTTTAATCCATATTTATGGTATTATTTTCTCAATATTTGATCATTCATACCATTCATTTTTTATATATATTCTTATAGAAAATTCATTTCTCAATAAATTCAAAAAATATTTTTTTTTTACAAATTTTTTAGAGACCTAATAATAGAAATGAATATGTTCACATATTATTTGAAATTAAAATCAAGTGTTAAATGATTTTCATTTCAAGGTAAATGATTTTATCAATTTGGATATGTGTAAAAAATTATTTAATTTCTCAATCCCACCATTAAATATATTTACCAAATAGCTATTATAAATAAAATATATGGTTCTCAAAAGGATATGTTACCATTAAACTATTTTATAATAGAAATATGGATTTTAATGTGGTGTATTTGGTTTTTATAGAGGAATTCAAAACTTCTAAAATTTTATGGATATTTTCTAATTCTTGTAATTGGGTTTTAAACTTTTTTATTTATTTTTAATTTTAATGGAATGAGTACAAAACCCATTCAAAGTCTTTAAGTAATGTATTTAAATAATTAATATGTTTAATTTAAATTACATTTTTTGTTACAATTAAATTCATAATGGATTGTTGGTGTTGTTCTAATATTATTTTAGTTGATTATTTTCTAGATATGTTCCAGAGGATTAAAAAATAACATTATAATGTTTTTAATTATTTAATGATGTTATTATTCAATAGGAAAGGAAATCCTAAGTACATGGGTAGGTGAACATAGTTTTGGATGAGGTATCAGTCCTTTATATTTTCTAATTACATAATTGGGAATCATATATTAGAGAGTGAAGTGATAAAACAATAAAATAATTTAGGGAATAAGCCTATTTTGTGATGTAAATGTCATAGGTTCCCTTGCCTTTGTGTAATACCCATGACCCTACATTAATTTGAAAAACTATATCTAAATGTTTCACATTTTGTGAACTCTAATGAGAAATTATTCATATGTATATTAAAAATGATTAAATTAAAAATGTTATAATTCTATTTTATGAAAAGTAAATATCAATTTTAAATTTTTTATAATGATATTAACTTAATACGGATTATTGTTGGTTTTTTTAAAAAATTGTGTTATATGAATGAAAATTTTAAAAATAATTTTCCTTAAACTTTTAAATAAAATTTAATAAATTGTAATATATAATTAGAATTAGTAGGTGAAAATCGTGTAACTATAAAAATATTATTTTACTTCTTGATGAAAATTTTATTTTGATAATAAATATTTTACGTAGTAATAAACCAAATGAATTTTTCAAAAAAATTATTACTATTTAAAATAAATAAATTAATATAATATAAAATAAAAATGTAATAATATATTTTCTGAAATTATTGAATATATAATCACTAGATAAATTAATGATTACTTTGAAATAATAATTTAAAACACCAAATATACAAAAAAAACATTTTCTAAAAAACTGTTCTTATTATATATTATGTTTTATTTTAAATGTAAATTTTATCAAATCCATATATTAGAATACATTAAATAATCCCCAAATTTGGATCCTTATTATTAAAATTTGGTTGTAAGGGCCACTATTTAATTTTAGTAAATCAAGAATTACTGTGGAATATTTTTAATCAAAATAAATGAGGGTAAAAATGATAAATGGGTTATCTCATATTTTATAAAATTAAAACTTCACGTACTCCTTCTAGAAAGATATTTTAAGTATAAATTTCATAATTAATTTCCATCAGACAATTTATAACCCCAATTCACCAAACCCAACAATATTGGGTAACACCCATGTTAATTCATTGCTACCAATTATGTACCATTAGATTCCAAGAAATAGACCTATTTTTAATCTATAAAATAGGACATTCATCACCAAATAAATACCTCTATAAAAATTATTGCACCAGAAATATTTACCTCTTTATTTGAAATTATATCTCCTTTCACTCTTATATTCTTCTAGTAAAAATATATTATAAAAACTGTTCATTTATAAATAATCCTCCATCTGTTTCCTTTAGTTCTGAACATAAGTTCAGTCATTCAGTAACATAATATCCTATTATATAGATTAATATGAAATTTATATTTCTAAATAATATATATTTATTATCTATTTGGATTATTATAAATGTTTATTTACTATTTAAATAAATAATGGCCTTGTTTTCTCATGCATTCATGGAAAATATCGTCATTTGTGTATTGGGCGGACTATTACTTTTATGAAAAACATGTCTCTTTTTTCATATACTCTTTTTAATGAGGGATATAAGGATAATATGAAGGGATAAATATATTTATTATGACATAATTATTCATATTTTAGGGATAAAATTTACCTATAAATTTTAAGAGAAACAAATTATCATTGTTAATTTAATTGTTTACAATAAGTACTTGAGGAGAAAATCATGTTTATAAAATGTGTACTATATTAATATACAATAATTCCTATTTTATTAATTATATTTTGATATATGAAACTAAAAAACACTAAATAATATATTTTTTATTCTAAAATAATGATATTTCATCCAAATATCAACAAAATCATTTACTAAATATTAGTCTGTTAATGTTTTTTCATTTTAACCTCCTACTTGAAAATTTATATGAAATTATATATTTAATGATTAAAGGATTATATTTACTAGAATAATATTATATAATATAGAAAATAAATATTTATCATTTATAGAGATGCTATGTAAATACTTAATCAATTAATTATGAAATCACACATCGATCGTGAATAATCACTGAAACTTGCCTAATATTTATTTCACCTATAATGATTTATAATAAAACTACATAGAATGGTATTTTATGATGTTAAATAATTTAAAATATTATATATATATATATATTGTTATATATTAATGAAAATATTATAATTAATTAATAATATATACATCACAATTATGAAACTAGAAAAATGATCAAAATTATCAAATCCTGATGTAAAAAATATAATTATTTTTTAGATAATGGAAATTTAAATATAGTAAAAGTAAGATTATGAATATTGGAATGAAATATGTGAATAAAATTTTTATATTTTGTTATATTGGTTTTATCTAGACTCATGGATGTCGTGATGGAAGGTAAGTGTTTTTCTCCTCACATTCCCCAATTTGGGAAACTTTTTTGTATTATGAAACTAACAACTTTTTTATGGTATATATATTATCCATTTACTATTATATATCATAAAATTACTTCAATTATGAAATTTAAAGATATATTTCAATACCAATATTTGAATTTGGATTGATTTAATTACAACTCAATCGATATTTCATGTTTTTCATCTCAATATTCATTATTTTGGACACTTGTTACATTAAACTACTATTTATTATATTGGGATTCATACATAACCAAGTAAAACTTATATTATATTATATTTTTAATAAATTGGATTTAAAATTATATATTTATATCCCTGATTCTTATCATATTGATTCATGAGGTTTTAAGATATGGTAAAACTAAATCATTTCCATGATATAAGAACCATATAATGTTTTGTCTATAAAAATGTTTATATTGTTTCCTATAAAATAAATCCATATATAGATGGTGAAAATTTGATTTTGATTTATAATAGATTCTACTAACTGTAATCACATTTCAATGAGTTGGTTGATACTTGAAATATTTTTCACAATGATATAGTGTGACTCATCCTAAGAATGAATAGATCTGAAGAAAATACTAGGGGATATGAACTAGAAAATTTAAACCCTCCTAACCAACCATGATAATGAATATTTCATAATATTTTATACCTATAATAACATTGTACACTAATAAATACAAATACAATCAACAAAGATCACTGAGCACATTAAATTTACAATAATCCCTATATTTCATTTATGAGGGAACATCATAATATTTTTAGAATACCCCCAAAACATCTAAAATTATAATGGGATATTCATATAGAAATAATCATTAGTAATTTTAACGTGTATGTAAATGATTTAAAATTTTATAATTTAAAATAAAAAGATAATTTATTTTTTATATAATCATGAAAGGTCTTGATGACTCTTATAGGGAATGAATTTGAATTAATCAGGTCATAGATGTGTACCAAACATGTATTATCCCTTAATGAATATACATTAATCATGTGAAAAATGTTTTTGTTTTTTTAACCCCCCAAAAATTTGTAAATGACATCAAATAGGGCATCAAAATTATGTTATGATATATGATATTATTCCCTCAAGCAGTATGAAATCAGTGATTATTGTTATACATATTTTCATTTATTTTCTTGTATATAAACTTACCTTTGTTTTAAATTATTATGGATTTATTTTTTACATTTATTCATACCATATAATTTTTCCTATATATATGTTTCAAATCATTCCATTATATGATTCCCCGTAACAATCACATGATTTCACTTTAATTTTTATTCCTCTCCCGATGAATCATAGAGGTTGTCTCTGGGTAATTTTTTGGGACATGATTGATGGATATTTTTTTTAATTCAATGAGTTAGTTTAATATTATATGTTATTAAATAAATTATATTAATGTATCTAGTCATCCAAAACAAATAGGTTTTTCAATAATATGAGAAATATTTTATTATGTACAAATAATTTTATATTACTACAGACTACTAAATATCGTGATTGTGTGTGGATGTAGCTGGAATTAGATTATGTCTCGTTGGAACATTGGAGACTATAATTATAGGAATATTGTTACAAATAATTGGTAAATAGAATAATCATCAATATTTTTAGTGAACCATCTAGAATTCATTAATATTATTTTATATTGAAAATCAATATCATTCAATTATTAAATGAATGCCATTGACTATAAATGGAAACTCATAAACGAATTGGGTGCCATATAAAAACCCATAGTCAATATAGGATACCCACTTAATAAATTAAAGGATTATTTAGTTGAACCTATTATAATAATTACTTTATTTTGGGAGATGGCACATTTTAAGAAAAATAATATTTCCCTTATAGAACAACCTACTCCGCCAAAATATAGTGTATCTTTTTCAGACCAAATAATTTTTAAATTGGAACTAAATGCACATTGGTAGATGAAAAATGGATCAATACAATATATATGATCATTATTGGGATTTTAAGTAGTGAAAATTTAAAAAAACTCATCATGCCATTTTATTATATGAAGGGAGATACATACTAATGATTACTGATAGTAAAAAAACACTAATGTGGAATATGACATAAATATTTTGAGATGATTAAATATTATAATGATATTGTATGAAGAATAATTTCTTTATGAGAAAATATTGGGAAGGAAAATAAATTTCTGTATATTAAGAAAATATAGGACGAAATTGTGGTTTAGTTTGAGGCAACATTTAAAAGGATATTAAGACATGTGGTTGAAAATTTTCATATTCCAAAAAACAAGGATATTAAATTATTTTATTCTATATTTTTGATGTTTAATAATAATTATTGTTACTCAAATAATTTCAACATATTATTATATAGTCTCATGTTCTATTTTTTTTCAAAATTATTTATCCATTTAACTCATTTTGGATCAGATACAGATTTTGAATACATCTTATAAAATGATACTAGTGGATTTTTTGGTGTTCAATAATGTGTTTTATGATTATTGTGATAAGATATTTAATGTATTAGTTTCTCTCTATGGGGTGACCATATAATACAAGTAAAACTGAAGGGTGTTTCTATGAGTGTGTGAATCAATTGTAGGGATATCAATACAATTAATTTTTATAATATTTATCATTAAAAAAAATTATTTATTTAATAAACATCATGGTTCCCAATATTTTTCAATGATTAATATTCACAATAGTTATCATCAGATAAGGAGTATACATGTGATATAATGTAAATGACATTTCAAATTATATATATACATAATGTGTTTATAGTGATTAATTGGAGATGATTGATCCCCAATATATATTTATGGACCATATTAATATTGTATTAGAGAGTCATATTGATATATTTGGGCGGGTATTCATATATTATATCATTATATTCAAAAATAGATATGAATAAAATTAGTAATATCTGTAAATAATAATTGATACTCATAAAATATAATTATATGTGAATGGTAGTATGTATACTTTTCGGATTACTAATGTTTCATTGCATATCCATGTTGTCTCCAAGGATAGAATATCAATTTATCATTCAAAATTAATGGTAGTCAAAGAATTATGTATCATCTTAATAATATCAGAAAACTATTGTTTCATATGTTTATTATCTCACAATAGGATATTTGTTCAATAATATTCGCCATTTTCCAAACATACGACCATGTTAACTTGTAAGAATGATAAATGTACATGGTCAAGGATATGTGAGGAATAATTTCAAGAGATTATGTTATGAATTATCAATTAAGATTAATTCTTCTAACCATTTAAGAATGATGGATTTAAATATATAGTGATGCATCAAAGATATGTAATTGTGGTATTGTTGTTAAGAATAGTAAAATGATTTCCAATGTATTAATGAAATTTAATGTACATGGAAATACTCTCCAACTAATGACCATTACATATAAGCTATATCCAATATTTGTAATGTATGGAGACACTACCTATATTGTGAAATATTATATATATATATATATATATAAGTCCTTTATTATTTTTAGTTATATGTTCTCTATGAATGAGCTCATTATTGTGCATAGAATAAGGATGAATCTACTCAAGTTCAATGACTACCCCATACACTAAAACATGGGAAATGGAAAATTTTATGTTTTCCATTTTTGTAGGAGATTAAAAGGTGTTCAATAACAGATAAAGATCAATAAATAACCAATATATAGAGATATGGTAATGATGTAAATAGTGTTATTTAAGAAAGGGGATCCTTCATTCCTTTTTAAAAAAATTGTTAAAAATTTATTACTAGAATTGATATTTGTGTCCCAACATTATGATAAGCACATAAAATGGATGATTAAACTAATAAATGATGAGAAATTATTATTATTATTCTTTAGAGATGAATTATTTATGATTGGAAAATTATATTTTTATTTCCATATAACAGTTGAACATATAACTTCACATAAAAGATATTTTCTCCAATTAATCAATAAAAATACTATTATAATGATTTATATTTAATTAAGATAACATATTAGGTGGTATTTTATTATGACATAAATTAGAAACTATTGTTCATATAATAGTATCATATTTTTTAATGTTGAAAATAAGACATCCCTAGAGGGTTATGAAACTTATGTCTATCAATATATGGTAGTGGGGCCCTGTTATAATGGAATTTGTCAAAGGGAAGAAAAAGAATATATAGAAAAAAAAATTATATCATACATCATTTATCATATAAAAATATCTAATATTATTACAATTATGAAAAGACCTACCCCTTTAGAAACATAAATGATATTTTATGATTATAATTATATGGATTCATTGGTGAAATCTATCAATTCTATCTGATCATTAGATATATTTTACACAAAAATTTAATAAGTGAATTAAATGGTTTCTTTACACTTAGATGAATATAAGAATATCATATAATCCATATAATTCTCGGAATTTTAAAAGGACTATCCAGACATTGGAAGACATAATGAGATCAAGACATCCTGGATAACAATGTATGTTTGATCAGTATCTACCTTTTATGGAAGATGAGTACTATACTAGAATACATAAGAGCATCAATATGACACCGTATGAACAATTTTATGGGAATAGTTTCTATACACCCACGTATTCAAGTGATATTGTAAAATTAATGTTTTTTACATAGATCATAAAAAGGACATGACACTTAATGTACAGACTAGTTATCCTATAGTAGGAAAAAATACTATTATGATAATAGTATTTAAGAGAAAGAAATTCATCTTGGGGTTATGTATTCAGGAATGTTTTACCATGAAATGATGTTCTAATAGATGGAATGGGGGATGTTATGACCTAGATACCTTGGTCCATATGAAATACTAGAATTAATTGTGTTTTTCTATTACTGATTAGATATTACAGAAAATATTGATATTGTACATTTTTTATTCTATGATTAATTACTAAGGAATAAAATTTATGATCCAACTCATGTTCTCACGTAATGGAGAATAATGTTGGCACTTGAATTTTCTTATATTGAAGACTGTATCAATAATCATGATACCATAGTAGAACTTTTTTTTAAATTAGACAACTTGATTACAGAATTTCTATTATAAAAATATAATACTAAAACATAAATCCTAGGAACATAATTAATATTTCATGAATACGTAGCCAAATTTTTTAAATTGATTATAATACCCTAATTCCAATTATATAATTATTCTAGCATAAAAGAATATAATAATGGGGACCATACCATATTATATAAAATACTATATCATGTGATCATATTGAAATACTTTTAATGAAAAACATTCCTACTAAAATTGTATCCCTACCATTTTTCATCCTAATTAACCTAATATCCTAACCCATGTAATTCATATGTGATTCTATTACTAGACATTACCAAAATCTCTTCCATTACTAAGAACCTATTTTTCACCTATAAAAGGATCCTCTCACAACAAAATAAATTACACTGAAAATTATATTTTATCATTATGATCAACCATATTTCCTTCTCAAATAATACCAATTAAATAAAATAACATTATAGTCATACAATATTATCCCAATCCCTTCCATTCCAATGAATCTTCCAAGACCAATGCGTTGTGGTCAATGTACGATAAATATATTTTTTAATTTATATTAACATTAATCGTAGAATTTCAAAAATATTTTTCATAATTATATATGCCGACTTGAGAAATAATTTTATATAGAATTTTATTATATCATGTTAATGAACACAAATAACCATTTCCCTTTTCCTTAATAGAAATGAAACCATCATTCTTATATTGGCTGCACTAATGCCTCAATGAGTAAAATTGATTATTTTTCCATTTTTAAATAAAATAGATATATATAATGATTGGATTAAATAATAAAAATTATTTTAATTATATCCATCAAGTTAATGTATAAAAAATTTGAATTTATATTAATTAAATGATCAATAAACTATCAAAGATATCTTAAAATTTTAAAATAAACATACTATGTGGACAATCTTGAATTAAAATTATAAAAAATGTTCATGTCTAATTATTATTTTATATACCTAAAAATTTACATCACAGAAATAAACATCATATATGTTCATTATTATTCTTTTATATTAATTTCACAACTGAACCACCACATAATCAATCATTAATTTAGTGTATGTTCATGTTTGTGTCAGTTTAACCCACTACTTGAAAAATACCTCGAATGTATATCATTAATGAATGTGGGAACATAAAATCTATAATTATATAATAAAAATATAATTATGATTATAAATTTTTTTGTAGATATTATATAACTATATAATTCATTATTTATGAACAAACACAGTGATCATAATGAATCACTAAAACAAATTTTTTGTCAATTTTATATTCCAGAATAATGACTATAACACTCATTAATGTAATTTGAACCATCCTAAATAATTAATAATTATCACTAATAGTAACAAAAATGATCTATTATTAATTAAATTTTGATAATTAATAAATATGGACACTACTATTAGGAAACTAGTACAAATGATCAAAACCATGAACAAACAATATGAAAATTAGGCAGAATAATTTGGTGAATGAAAAATTTTGCAAATCATGAAAAATTGTTATTATTATGGTTATTAATTAATTAATTATTAGATTTATTATTATGATATATGAGGCTGAAGTACGTTTCGATAATATTAGAGAATAAGTTTTTGGTTTTCTTCTCAAATTCATATCTTTGGGACTTGTTTTGTATTATGTGTCAATCAACCTTTATGTGGAACATTTAATACATATATGATATTTAATTTCAGGAAATTAAATTTTTTATGTTTCATAAAAAAATTCATTTCATCTATTTCAATGTATTTTTATAAAAATAATACTCATAACAATTAAGTATATTGTATGTCCCAGTCATCATTCGTAGGGACTCATGTTATATTCACCTACTTTTTTGTGTGGTGAAAAATTTCCATGGAATAATCCATCCATATTAATCATAACAATTAATCTATTTACATCCCTATATATTATTCACTCCATCATATTGTTTAGATTCATGATTTACAAAATCCATTGTACAACATAATCTTTTCAACTATGGAAACCCATCATATTTTTGGTAATGTAATAGTCAGTATAGTTTCCAAGAAAAAGAATCTTTTTTTGGATATTATGAATTTAATGAGTAAATGGAGTAGAATGAGAAAGGGGTAATCAAAATGAGAAGGTTATTTTTATAATTTTATCAATCATCGCACTAATTTACGGTTAGTGGGTCTAAGACTGCACATTAGGTTAGACACTCATAGGGAATATTCTCTGGAATATTCATATAGTCACAATATGCCGAGAGAAATGATTATTCCTATATAATTTAAACATGGAATGTTATACCATAATATTCCATTATGGACTGATTTATAGTAAATTTTATGATGTCTCATTCAATGAATTTAGATTGAATCTCCCCATTATAAATTTAAGTTGTTTTATGTAAAAATGTTCATTCTTTGAGACAAAAGTTATCTTCAAAAACTATTTCTTCCTGAAAAACTATTCACTCAATGAATTTTAATATATGAATCTTGGATTTTATAATATTTTTAGGTCTATATTATTTTTATACCATCTAGTATTTTTAATTATGAGTTAAAAAAACATTTCTAAACTAAACAATTTCCATGTAAGAAAAACAATTTAATTCATTGATAAAATAAATTAGTTTATAACTTCCTTGAAAAATACACCAATAATGATACAATATAGATTATGTGTCTCTAGAATTGATGCAACAAATTATAATAACCTCAGAAATGATTCTTTTAGAGTTCAGTGGAACATCCCCATGTTGTGTGATTAGTAGGAATAATACTACAGTCACAAGGAAACAATCCCATGAGATATTACATGGAATATTCAAATGATCATAAAGAACCATGGTAAATGATTCATACAACCACTTCATTAGTCCCATAACATAGAAAAATACTAATTCCATTTACAATATTCTATAAATAACATGGAATATTGAATGTACCCTCACCAAGAATGCCCCCTTCCCAAAATAAAAAAAATGAGATCTACTGGGAACAAATGCTCTAAACATTCCTCCATTAATTCATCATATTTTTACTGTTTCTATGTTTATAGATGGAGTTACAAGGGAAATGACCCATTTTTTTATGATATTCCCTTCCCCCAAACCCCCTCATGAACCTGCTTCCCTCTTTTCCACTACTCATTATCCTGATCCTCACACTTCTGGTCATGTACCCTCACTAAGAACATCACATAAGTATGTTATCCTATATATATCTTCATACTAAAATCAACATCTTTTTGTTCGTAGGGTGACATAAATAAGAGAGGCAACCAAAAAAATCAACGGATCGAAAACTAGAACTATGGGATTTTATATTTAAAAACTAGAAAAAAAAAATTCATGAATTTAAATGAACATGAGGATTTCATGTGATTAGGTCCCTTAGGGATCCTACTACATGGTAAGAACACCACACACACACATGAATTTTATTAAACTGAGAGAAAATAATGAAACTACTATAAGAGATTCAGTACATAATGAAGAAGAAGAACAAGAAATAAAAATAAGATGTTCAAGTTGTAATAAAAATTGATACTACAAATGAAACTTACTGTTCTAGACAATAGAGTGTCTGGAAGTCTTGATCACTTTGTGTCAATGTTGGAGTCTCATGGATTTGGTGGTCTTGCCTCGTTTTCTTCCTTCTGAGCTACAACCGTTTTCTCCAAGGGGTTCACACTTCTTATGTTGAGAAAGAATGTCACATACACCATATAACGACCCTGATGTGATACTGAGGAGGATGACATGCCTGGAAAGTGCTCTAAAAAGAGGATGGTAGTGATGGTGAGCTAGGTTTTTTCATATAAAACTGAGAAAAATATGCCACCGAGGGAACTTAATGAACCACCAAATGATGAGGCACCATGTAGGGGTAATCAAACCCACTGAAAATGGCTACCATTTTGAAAATAACACAAAATTAAAGGGTTCCACCAAATGAGTGTGTTACCACATAACCAAACCGTTTAGAAGATGAGGATGAATTGATCTAAAAGGGTGGTGTAGATAATCAATGGTAGAGAAAACAACGCACATATAATGGTATTTAAATCATGTTAATGAAGTGGTGAAAAAGACAGAAGCCCACAATATAGTAACTGTGATATTAAGTAGGACCAACAAAAATAGATGGCCCAACATGCATCAAAAATCACATAATTGCATGGGTGAAACTTATTAAAATTGTAAATAATTTTAATTAAAAATTTTAATATGAAAACTGAGTTGAGAAACCTGAATTAAAAAATCACCAAAAATTTCAATTTAAATATTGGTGATGTTCTATCACCTAGGGTCATATAACTGGAACCGTGTGTAACCTATCAAAAAAAAATTTAAACTTAGATAGAACCACAACTATAGTAAGACATTCATATTGGTATATGTTAGTGTGAATCTTATTGATACACACAATCCTTGATTCTACGAGATCCCAAATAAAATGTAATCTCATATTTATATACATGGACATACCATGGAAAACAATTTATATAGATAAATTTATTTCTAACTGGCTATCAGAATAAACATTAAAAACAGAACTATAAATACAAGGAACATAAGACATTCCATTATTCCATAAGGATACATTATCTACCTCAATTAAATAAATTTATTCATATTATTTTGTTAAAAGTTCAACAATAGATACCATGTTGCAATTCTAAGAA
This sequence comes from Viscum album, assembly GCA_963277665.1. Taxonomy (NCBI): domain Eukaryota; kingdom Viridiplantae; phylum Streptophyta; class Magnoliopsida; order Santalales; family Viscaceae; genus Viscum; species Viscum album. Next base: position 2,129,424,894 of record OY728140.1, read on the forward strand.
ATGGCACCTCCAAAGGCAGTAAACACATACTGGTTTAATGAAACATGAGTTTCTACATTTCCAGCAAAGTCAACATCAAAGAAACCATAGATAAGTTCAACAATATCTATATTTCTACCATATAACAATGAAATAAAAGAATTACATGAAAGATAATGAAGAAGGCACTAATGGAAATGCCAATGTAGCTTCCCTGGAGTGTCCAAGAAGCTACTTAAAGTGACAACAAAAAATGAAATATTAGGTCAAGTACAAATCATAGAATACTTCATGCTACCTACTATGCTAACATTAAATATTGAATAAACAAAATCAATATCTTCATGAGTAGTATCATATTGGGGTAATGACAGTTTAATGTGTTCTGTAAGAGGGATATTAATCGTCTTAAGTGTTTCAAATATATACCTCTTTAAAACATTCAAAACATAAAAATGATGAGATATATAATGAAATTTGTTTTTTCTGTCTCTCATGATTTATAATCTAGTCATTTTATTAGCTACACCTATGTAATTAATTTAAATATTCCTTTTTATTGGGATTTAAAAGAAGAAATTAGATTTATATCTTTTAAAATTATCATAATATCATCGACATACAAAAGAAGATAAATGGTGCATGTTTTAGTAAAATTAAAATAAACACAAGCATCATACTGACTCATAATAATATTTTTACCTAGAATGAATGAATCAAAATTCAAATACCACTGCCTATAGGGATGTTTAATCAAGTAAAAATATTTATTCGAAATGAAAATGTTATATGGTGTTAATTAAGTAAGATAGCCATCAGTGGGTAGCATATAAATCTTTTCATTCAAATCACCCTTTAGAAAAGTAGTTTTAACATCTAATTGCTATATATTCAAGTCATACAATTAAAAAAGATTTTTAAATATGAATGGAATAATTCATAACAACTGGGGAAAATAGTTTATAGTATTAAATTCCCTCTCTATGAAGGAATACTTTGGAATGTGGCCATGCTTTAAACATGATTTTACTTCCCTCACTGTTTTCCTCCTTTATTTTAATGATCTATTTAGAAATGATTAATTTATAATTATTTGGTTTTTTAACAACAACCCATTTCTGGTTTTCTCTTAATTATTTCATTTCTTCATTCATGGAAAAGTGCTACTACATTGATTCATTGTTATTTTAAGCATGCCTATAAGATTGATGATCATCATCAATGAGATCTTGGGCCACAAGCCAAGAGTAAGAAACCAAATCATATTGGATGAAGTAGGTAGTAGGTCTCGGTACTGTCCATTTCATATAACATGATAATTGATAATATTTATGAGTTAAAGGTGTTCTACAACTTGAATGTGAACCAGAACTGGTCACCGAATCAGCCACATTAGTGGGATGAGAAGGAGATGGATCAGGCTAGATGTCATCCTCAAGGTGAGTTGAATGATTGGCTTCATCAGACTTATTAATGTGAAGATTATTGGTGTCTGATTTTCCCATTTTGGTCTAAGTATAATATGACTCATGAAAGACCATGTCCCTAATAATGATACATTTTTTATATTCATGTTTATCAACCCATTGTTTGTATAACATAACTCATTCGGGATAAACAATGAAAATGAACTTGAATTATTTTGGTTCAAACATGTTAGTCCCAACATGATAATAGGTTGTCGAACTGAAATCCCTAAAGTAGGAGTAATATGAGGTATTTATAGTCCAATTTCTTTGGTACTTTTGAACTAATTTGTAGATTAGGTGCACCAATTGATTAGTTACACAGTCGATTCAGTCTCATTAACCCAAAATGATTTGGGAGAGGTCTGATCATTAAACCATGCTCTGCACACATTCAAGAGTGTTCCAGTTCACCCTCTCTCTAAGTCATTTCTATGGGGAAGTTTCCCTATATTTTATGTTCCTTTTAATCTTTTCATCTCCACAAAACTCAATGAGAGCACTAGACAAATACTCTACCCCATTATCCAATCTCATGGTTTAAATTTTTCTTTCTAGTTTGATTCTCGGTCGATGCTTTTCCAGTTTTTGATGGTCTGAAAAATCATCTGATTTATTATTTAAGATGTAAATCAATAATATATTATAGAAATCGTCAATGAAGATTAGAAAATAGGACCCTCCACCTTTGGATACGGTTCTTATTGGCCCCTACTAATCTAAATGGCCATACTGATTTGGGATGGAATCTTTATAGTAGGTCTTATTGAAACTCTCCCTTTCTATTTTTCCCATTACACAATCTTCACAAAATTGATGATTAGTGAGTTATGTGTCACTCCACATCCCCTACATGTTGAGTTACTCTAACAATATGCGAGAAACAAAAATTAAAAAATAATAATCAATAATCGAAGACAATAAACACAATTAAGACGTCGATGCTCTTAGGACACTTATTGTTTATAGGCGATACAAAAAATTTAGGCAACCAAAAAATGCAATGGATCAAAAACTGTAACTGTTGGATTCGATGAGGAAAAACCTAGAAAGAAAATAATGTGCAGCAAAGTTAATGTACACGAGTATCAAATGTGCTTTGTTTCCATAAGAGTCCTAATGCAAAACAAAAACACAACGCACACACACACATATATTTTATTAAAGACAAAGAAAAAACAAAAATTCTACATCATATGGTTCCCAACAAAAATTTGAATGACATGAAATACAAACAAGATTAACATGTTTCAAACCAAAATGAAACTGGAAACTACAAATACAATGCCATAAAATAGATTGTCTGGTGGTCTGGATCCCTTTGAGTCAAAGATGGAGTCTCTTGGATCATCTGATCATGCATTGAATTCCTAATTCCATACTCAGGGAGTTTTCTCAAAGGGCCTCACTCATTCTTACGAGGAAGAATCTCACCTCCACCACAGAATGACCATGAGGTGATTACAGGGTAGAAGACATGCATGGGAAAAGCTCTGAAAGGTCAATGGAAGGTATTGTGAGCAAGGTTATTTCTAGTGAAACCGAGAGAAAGATTCCATAGAGGGAACTGAATGAACCACTGAATGAAGAGGCACCATGTTGGGGAAATCAAACCCCTAGACACCGACTCTTGTTTCAAATATAATTTCCAATTAGAGGGATCCACGTAGTGAGTGAGTAACTGCATAGTCAGACAAACCAGTGCATGTTGATGGGTGGATCTCAAAGTGTGGTGCGGATAATAAAATATGGTGTAAACAGTGCTGATTGAATGGGATTTCAACCTTGTTTAGAAAAAAATTGTAAATGAAACAAACAAAAACTACAGTAAATGATAAATTAAACAGACCCAACAAAGTAGTCGACCATACATTTATGAGAAAACTAATAACAACAAAGGTGAAACATATTAAAATGTCAACTAATATTAAAAAACCAATTTAATGTGAAAAATTAATTAACAACGTTAATTAACATTATTTCCACCTAGATCAGAAGAAGATCTCAAACGAACCACCCTAGATTGGCTTAGTGGATGGATCTATATTGATCTATCCCCTAATAGAAGATATTTCCTCCTCTCCTGTAAATTGGCTTCTTGTTTTGGAATGGACAAGAAAAACCATTGGATTCTTCAAATATTCATGAAGTCATGGTGTTTATCCAGACTGAAAAGTGGTTAAAACCTAAAAAATACCCATGAATAGATATTATCATATTCCATTGGTTCTTCTAGATCTTTTATTGGTCAATGACAGTCCACCAAGGAAAGAAGTATTCATAGGTATCTATTTGGGTCTATGTCACTAGCTTCCCTCTCCCTATTCATATCTTATCCATCCTCCGTGATATTGGGGTCTCTATTTGGGAATATCTTATTGGAGTCGGTGGCCTAGAACCAACTACTTTGTACTTTATTCATTAATAAATACCTTGACCCAACTTGATTTTTCTTAATCCTAACAATCCATCTGATAGTGTAATAAGGAAAACTATTGCATTAAAGGGTCATAGAGGATCCCTACTATGATGAGTACATGGATGTTCCATAACACTATTCTTGAATATATAAGTTATATGGCCAGATGATATTATTTGAGGGAAATAAATAATACTGGCACTTATGGGTGAGGACTCAAAAAAATTTAAGGCATCTTCTCTTCATGTGATCCCTTGATAATTTCCAGAATGATATTATGAGAACGTGACCCGCTAGCAGGAAATTCACATTTCATAGTGTCATTGGATGTTCCTTTCTGAGGACATGTTTATAGGTCCTTAAACATTAGGATTTTTATTAAGGGGTATTAAAACATGTCCACATAGATGTATTAATGAAAAATGTGATGACACAATATTCGCAGCAGGGTTGGATATGTTGTGTGTGTCCTGAGTAATATTGTATTAAAAGATAATGCGATAATGGGTTTTTCCCTTATGTTCAATAATGGAAGTAGATATCTCAGGCCCTTTGATGGAATTGATATGGCCTAAATAAATCCATGCCCGTGGTAAATAATGGGCATGTTTAATTCTGGAAAGTCAAAAAAATAATGATCGAGCACATGGGTTGATGGAAATATCATACAACCCGGTTGATTCAAGATATCGAGATAAAGATATTACATTACATGGTAATCATTCATAAGATGTGACACATCATTGCGGCATTAACATTTTCCTATGTGGGTGCCTTGGTGAGTTTCTAGAGGATAACCTTAGACATTAGGAAGACTCTGCCAAATGCTTCTGTGAAAGAGGCCTTGAGGGTAACACACTAAGTGTGTCCTAGAATCTCATCAAAATATTAATTAAAAAAAGATGAATAATGTTTATTCCCAAATGTGGTTTAATAATTATTCATGGATGCTTGATTTCATTTATTTAAACACTAGTTATTCAACATAATATATTTTGGGTGAAATAATATATTAATTAGCAAGTAATGTAGGGATATTTATTTGAGAAATAAATATCCATTATTCCAGGTCTTATAAATTAGGTGGAAGAAATAATGAAGATGGATAAACAAAATTACATGTTGTGTATATTAATATACACACCGTATAATTTATTTTTGGATTTTTGAGAAATAATATTATTTATTTAATTATATAATATTAGTTGTAATTCACTGGGTTCATGTCAAGTAATAATAATAGTCAACTGTTATTATTACACCTGGATTATTAATACGAATTAAATGAAATTAATAAATTCTTTCAAATAAATAATTAATTTTATTTTTCAGGGTAATTAAAATCTTAATTATATAATTCTTATTAGCCTATCCATTTTTGGTGGTTGTGCACAATGGATCTAGAGAAATCTCTCTAGCCAAGATTAAATTCTTTTGTCTCAAGAACACTTTCAACGTACGAGAGAGATCCTCCTCCTCCAGATCAAGGAGATCACTCAGAAAGCGGCATTCAAGGAGATCGAAGACGGACATTGTAAGAGAATGATCATCCAAGATAGCACCCATAGATCCCATTGGTGATGTCTAGAGATACATGGATCACTTTTGGATCACCACTTGAGGAATACCACAACTGGATTATACGACACAATGACGGATCACATGGGATCCTGACTGGAAACATCAAGACAAAAAAAATAACATCAAGCTAATTATTGTCTTTTAATTAAATTAATTATAAATAACATATGATGATCCTATCTATGGTTCCAGGATACCCTTATTTTCATTTGTTCTTCATTCTATTCTAATGATCTAGTGTTTTATTTTTGTGATGGATATTGAATTTATTATTATTAACAAAAAAAATTAATGGTGGGTACACCCACCAATGCACTTCTGCTGCACCCGGAATGTACAAGAGGTATCAGAGCGGTCATATTTCTGATTACAATTCTTTAGTTTTTTGTTTGTGATTAATGATTTTAATAATTTTGTTAGTTCAATTCAATTAAATCATTCTATAAATCTGAATCCTGAGATCTATTCCTCCCCTTTAGTTTCTGATTCACCTTATAGAAATGTTTTTTTATATTTATTTTTAATAAAATAAAATAAAGGTTCTCATCTGGAAGAGCCAAAGTTTCTCGAAAATAAAACACCAGAACTGAGGGCATGTATTCAATAGTACACGCCATTTAGTATTGTTTCCATGTATCGGGATGGTCTGCCATACCAGGATGTGTCATTTGATTCAATCTATGTCATTAAGACTTCATGTGTTGACTAGGAATAGGTGGAACACTGTTTCCAGATTACATGTTGTTTGGCCCACTGAACACGGTGGGTAGTCCCTTAAGGTTAGATATGGAACGTTTACCCCTTACACAGCTTTCCCTGCTAGAAACCGTGAAACGTGCATACAACTCAGTGTCTATCCCACTGAACATGCCACGTACTCCTAATATTTCTAAAGTACATAAACATTTCATGTCCCTGGGCGTGTACATCAGATAGATGGTGAACAATTTTACATATCGTGTATTCATAACTACACGCTGTGTACTCATCAAAATTACCAAAATTTCAAAAATTTATTATTATATAATACAATCCCTTAGGACTTGTACCATAGTGTACGCGTAATTCTAAGTAACAACTTGTGATAGGTTATATATATATATATTAACATCTACATAATTTTTATTTCTACTCATTGGGTAGTAATGAACATGAATCCATTCGGTTTCCTCCAAGGTACAAGTTAAGAACCAATATAATTATAAATAAATTTATTTTTATAAAATTATGATGGATGAGAATCTCAAGGAAATTCAGAAATAGAATTTCGGATAAAAGGATTGATTAGTTAAATATAATTATTTGGTTCGAGAGTGATTTATTATAAAAAAGAACGATTAAGGAATTTAATGATAGTTTTATTTATTCATAAATATCATTTCATGAATGGATGATCATGAGCTGGACCAAGACCTCATTATGTTAATTTATTCTTTTAATTTATATATTTAAATTAAATTTTATTTCATGCGATCCATCTCTGCATTAACATGTAGGGCTTTTGTTCTAAACAATTCTTTTATGAAAAACCCTGTTTTACCCCACTCCACGAGTGAGATAAAAGAGAATGTAATGGATGGAGCACCCATGTAAGTTGAGTCGAATCATGTTTGGATCCAAGGAGAAACCCATCCAAGGAGATACAAAGGTTGATAGGTAGAAATATTTAAAATGGAATTCAAAAGGTTCAAGGTGTTTCTCCCCTATTTCGTGGGTTAGATTATCAACTGCTTGAAAAATTATCCAGTAGATAAAACTCATGATCATACAATTTATTTTATTTATATTATTTTAATGTATTATTAATTGTGGGTGTCTTTTCATGATCTCACAATTAAAGAATTATACAAGAATAAAAGATGGAACTAAAATAAGAATGTCTTATGCATAAATATTATCTTAGACATGTATAATCACTTAATTATATCCCACATAATATTAAAAGGAATGTAATCAATGATGATAAAATTAAAATTATGTATAAGGATAAAATCCTTCAAGGAAAATATTAAGTCGTTATAGAGTTCCATAATCTTGGTTAGTATCGAACCATAGTTCAAAGTGGTTGACCAACCCTAGTTAGGGTGAATTCCATTATTGGGGAATTCTAAATCAATCATTTGGGTAAAATTGAACTGTTTCACATCAGTGGTTGACTACCACAAAAGTATATGGTGTGATAAAGAGTAAAAGGTTTAGGAAATCCAAAATAAAATAATTTCATTGTTGGGGAGTCCACTCAGCAGATCAAGGAGCTGCGAGTTAATCAAATTGGAATTTGAAATACCTACATAAAACCCATCAAGATGCATGACCAACCCTAGTTTTTGTGATTAAAACGGAAATATGCATCCTTTACACTAAAATATTTAGGACACATATTATTCCAAATTTAATGTGGATGGTAATTGGATTTCGATAAATGGGTGGGAGACAAATATGTATTACATTATTTATTTGTCTTAGTTTTTTCCTAATAAAGTACTAATCCATTAATGTCTTAATTTGTAGAAATGAAAAAAAAATCAAACATATCATTTTGAACCATACTCGAGAAGGAAAACCTTCTCACATACACCAATTTCCAATCATGGCAGATGCGTCTATGCATCATCCTTCGCTAGGAGAGAAAATTTTACATGCTGGTTGAGCCTATTACAGTTACACCAAGAAAAGAAGCTAGTGATGAATAACTATCTCTCTATATGAAACATATGGATGATTACATGATGTCCAATTTTTCATGTTATCAGCCATGTCTAATGAGATCTTGACGAAACCTGAAAACATAGACGTGTATAGAATGATATATCACCTTAAGGACCAATATCAATAGAAGGAAAGTCACGAGAGACATGAGTTATCCAATGATTTGTTTACAACTACTCTAGGATAGTCTATGCTAGTTGGGCCTCATGTAGTCCAATATATTTGATACATTGAATTCCTGGACCTCTTAGGGATTATGTTATCTTATGAGTTGCATACAAATATCATCCTATCATCAACTACAACATGATAAAAAATGATAAGATCCTATTGGTACTTATGACCACAATTTACTGGGTTGATAAGGATATGGGGCATGAAAAACCCATATTATTTATGGTGAATAATAAAATAAAGGACAAGGAAAAGGGGGAAAGGATTCATAAACGTTCTAAAGCCCCTGATCACTATCCCTCCATGAAGGGGAAGATATAGAGGAAGGGAATGGAATGGGAGGAGATATGTTTTTCAGGTGTCAAACTAGGCCACTGGTAGAGGAACATCACACAGATGCATGGGGATACTAATGGTTTGTTCATTATCAAGTGTAATCTTTCAATTTTTAACTATTGGGTATTAGATATAGCTTGTGGGCCTCACAAATTTATTCAAATATAGGATCCATTTTTTTTATAATGATATTTAGAGGAGGGGTGGATCTTTGAGCTAGAAATGGTGTGACTCCAGCTACATTGGCCTTTGGTGATTACAATATCTCATTGTCAGCTTTGATGCTTTTGGTTTTACTTAAATGTTATAATGTGCCAATTGTTAATAAGAAAATAATATTTGTATCATGTTTGGCTACGTAAGTATTTTTTCAATTATGGAAATTATCTTTTTTTTTCTATTATAGGATTAATGTTTCTTATGGTATGAAACATTTAAGTAATAGTTTGTATGTATAAAATTACGAAAACCAATCTTTGGAAATCAATAATAAAAAAACTCACATGAATCATACATCACCTGGTTCTGGCATCACCATCTAGGTCATGTAAATGAGGAGTGCTTGACAAAGCTCTTCCCAGATGGTTATTTAGACTCTACTAAGCTAAAAACACATATATATGCCATGGTTGTTTACAAGGTAAAATGACCAAGACTCATTTTAGTGGGAAGGGTGAAAGGGCCACAGAGCTTCTAGGATTGCTGCACATGGATTTGTGTGGATCATTTCTAGTATAATATAGAGGTTGATATTTCTACTTCATTTATTTTACTAATGATTTTAGTAGATATGGATATGTTTACATAATGAGAAATAAGTCAGAGCCCTTAGAGAAACATATTGAATTAATGAATGATGTAGAGAATTAGGTTGTTAAGAATATAAAGAAACATTTATCAGATCGAGGTGGAAAATATCCGAACCAATAGTTCATTGATCTTCTATGGGAGTCTGGGATACAATATCATCTCACTCCTCTCTATACACTATAGTATAATGGTGTTTGTGAAAGGAGGAATGAAACCATGGTGGCTAGGGTGAGTTCTATGATGAGTCATGAAAATCATCCATTATCCATTTGGCAATATTCTTTACAAACTCAAGCATACACATTAAACTGAGAACCAACTAAGGTGGAAAATGAAATTCCCTCTGACTTTTGGAATGGAATGAAACTAGTTTTTCTGCACACACATGTATCGGGATTCAAGGTGTTTTTAAGGCCTTCTATGGAAACAAACTAGAACCCTTGGGCATGAGGTGTATCTTTATATGATATCCCAAGGACACAAAGGGATATTACATATATAACCCCTTAGACAAGAAAGTTCTTTTTGACTTAAAATTTATCTTTCTTGAGAGGGAGCAGATACTCCAAAAAGGATAGTGGGAGAAAGATTGACTTCAATGAAGTTGTTGTTCAAGATACAAAAAACATGGAAAATTTAAAGGTTTGATAGGTCCCTTTTGAAGTGGTTCCAAAAACACAAGTATTTCCTATGAGCTAAAGAAAGGTAAGGGAACCCGAGAGATTTTTTTTTAGTCACCGAGTATAGTGAATCATTATTATTGGACAATGATGTACCAATTTCATACAAGGAAGTAGTATAAAGCTCAGAAGGTGCAAGATGCATAGTAACTATGAATTATGAAATTGATTCCATATATTAGAACTATGTTTGGGTTTTGGCAAATGAGCCAATTTATGTAAAGCCTGTTTTATGAAAATGGGTATTCAAGAGAAACATGGACCTTGAAGGTCATGATAGCACCTATAAAGCAAGGATAGTGGATAAAGGACTCAAACATTGTCAAGGAGTTGACTATGATGAAACCTTCTCGCCAGTTTCCTTGTTTAAATACGTTATAATTATTCATTCCATTGTAGCTTACCATGACTATGAGATTTGGAAGATGGAAGACCAAAAAACATTCCATAATGGAATCATTCATAATGAAGTCAATATGAAACAACCAGAAGGGTTTGTGACTCCAGGTGAATCCAAAAAGGATTTCAAGTTGTAGATGTCCATTTCTGTATTAAAGAAAGCATCCAGGTCTTGGATCATTAGTCTTGATGAAGCCATAATGGAATTTGGTTTTATTAAGAATGAATGTGTTCCATTTGTTTATAATCTATTTAATGGGAATATGGTCATTATCCTAGTAGAATATTTTGACAAAATAATGCATAATGGAAATGATGTACCATTGCTATTAACACTTAAGGACTGGTTGAACATCAGTTTCTCCATGAATGACTAAGGTGAATCAACCTAAATTCTATAGATCAAGTTCATTCATGATATATCTGATAGGTTTCTTGGACTAAGTCAAGGTACATACACTAATATGAAACTAAAGACATTTAGTATGGAACAATCCAAGAGAGTATTGGTTCCAGTGTCACATGGCCTATTTCTTTCTATGTGAACATTTCCTTAGACAGAACAGGAGAAAGACAGAATGAGTAAGATCATACATGCTTCAGCTATAGGATCCATCATGTATGCCATGTAATGTAGAAGGCATGATTTTTTCTATTCACTAGGCATGGTATGTTGGTACCAAGTAGATCTAGGAGAACAGCAATGGGATACTATTGATTATGTCCTTAAGTATCTGAGAAGAACTAATTATATTTTCTTGGTGTATGGAGGAGACAAGAAGCCTTTCATCAGAGGGTATGTTGATGCTGGTATTTGGACATATTAGAACAATATGAATTCGCAATCAGGATATTATTTATGTCTCAATGAAGGAGTTGTGGGATGGTAGATTTCAAAGCAGCCAGTTGTCCCAAATGCAATAGTGGATTTTGAATATATATCCCTTTTTGATGATTCCACAGAATCCATCTTGATTTTGAACTATGTCCAAGACCTGGATGTGGTGCATAGTAGAAAAGATCTTATCGCATTGTATTGTGATAATAATTCAATAATGGCTCTTGAAAAGGTACCAAGGTCACATAAAAGGAAAATGAACATTCTGTTAATGTATATCCTCTTGAGGGATGTTTATCGATGTGATGAATTTGTAGTGAGAAATGTTTCCATGGAAGAGAACGTAGTAGGCCCTGTGAATAAAAGACTATCTTAGCAGAATCTTGAATATCATGTGAGGGATAGTGGTTTAGAGGTTGTTAGAAGTTGGTTGTAGTCCATGTGGAAGTGTGTTAAAGTTAGTGGCCTAGAACAAACTAATTTTGACATTATTCATTAATAAATACCTTATCAAGTCATGGATATTCATCAGTGTGACAATTCATGTGATAATTTACTAAGGATTTATTTTTCATAAAAGGGTCGTAGTGGATCCCTATTATGATGATAACTCAGAAGTTCCATATCATTTTTCCTGAATTTATCTTTTCTATGGCCATATGATGTTATTTGAGGGACACAAAAAATATAGTCCATTATGGGTGATTTATCATGAATCATTGAGACATATTATCATGGTGTGAGACCATGTTAAAATCTAGAAGGGTATTATTAGAACGAGAACTGCCAAGAGGAAATCAACATTTCATAGTGCCATTTGATGTTCCAATCAATTGATGTGTGTGTTTGTCAATAGACTTTATGATTATTATTAATCATTATTATAACTCACGCACGTAGATGTATTGAAGAAAACCATAAAGACACACTATTCTCAGTGAGGTAGGATATATTTTAAGTTTCATGAGTAATATTGCATTAATATATAATGTGAGAAAGGATTTATCCCTTTTTTCCATAATGGAAGTAGATATCTCAGGCCCATTGATGGAATTGATATAGCCTAAATAAATCCATGGCCATGGTAGGGAATGGGCGAGTTCAATTATAGAAATATAATGAATGAATAATCGATCACATGAGTTGATAGCACTAGAATGAAATCCGGGTGATTTGATATGTCAAGAAAAAAGGATTATATTTCATGGTAAGCATTCGTAGGAGGTGACACCTCATTGCAACATTATCTTTTTTCCCGATGGGTGCCTCAGCATGTTTCTAGATGCTAGCCTTAGTAATTAGGTAAGATCTCCCTAATGCCACAAAGAAATAGGCCTAACGGGTCACACACATTTTGTGTCAAGGTATCTCATGTAAATTATTATTTTACAAGTGGAATAATGATTATTCTCCATTATGGCTTAATAATTATTCGAGGATGGCTACTTTCATTTATTTCAAAACTAGTTATTTGAGAGAATATATTTTGGGAGAAATAATATATTTATTAGAGAGTAATGAAATGATATTTATTTGATAAATAAAAATCCATTGTTCAATGTTTAATAAATGTGGTGGGGGAAATAAAGAAAATAAAAAAACAAAATTAGGTTCCATTTAGTTTAATATAAATGCAAGGTTATTTTTCTATAAATTTTTTAGAAATAATATTATTTATTTAATTAAATAAAATTATGAGTAATTTGCAGGGTGCAATTAAATTAATAATAAGAGTCAACTATTGATATTTGATATGGATTCTTTCTAAAAAATAAATGAAATAAATAAATGATTTCAGGTAATTAAATCATATAATTATTATAAGTAATGAAAATCTCAATTATATAATTCTCATTACCCTAGACAATATTGGTTGTTATGCATAATAGATATAGACAAATCTCCCAAGACAAGAGAGAATTTGTTTCTTCTAAGAACACTCTTAAGGTATGAGATATATCCTCCACTACTGGATCAAGTAAAGAGCTTTGCAAGAATCTCTCAATGCGATTGAAGGAAGACATTACAAGAGAATGCTCTTCCTCCCTATCACATCGAGATCCCTTTAGTGACATCCAAGGATATGTGGAGAAAATTTTTATTACCGTTATAGGAATAATACACTTTCAGCCTATGACACAATGACATATCACATTGGATCGTGACTTTAAACATCCAGAGAGATATGATTCCATCACAGATATTCTTGTATTTTAATAAAATTAAGTATTAGTAATATATGATGATCCAGTCTATGGTTACAGGACTCCCTTCCTTTGATTAATTATTCATTTTATTCTTATAATCCTACGTTTTATTAGTATGATGGATCTCATATTGATCTTTGTTAATGGAAAATATAAAGTTGGTTAAACCCACCAATACACTTCCGATATTCCCAGAACATACATTTCTGTGTGGGGATGAGATAATTCTTCAGCCTCAAAAGGCAGTAGTGGATGGCATATGCATCTCCATGGACCTATAAGGATATCTTATTTTGCGCATGCTTCATAGAGTGAATGACTTGTTCAATTGGTCTAAAACCCTTCTTTATCCCTCAAAGACTTGTTTCTGAATATCATGTCAAATCCATGACCACTTCTCGTCTATGTGTAGAAAGAATGAAAATCATCTTGGAAACTATCTATATCCAGATCGAGGATCTAATGATGGATCCTCATTATGGGTGGCTACGGTCAACAGCTCATCTGATGAATATTGTGTCATCTCCCTTGCTCCCCTAATATCCTCTCTCCTGTTAGATCCTCCTTCCCATTCTTATGATCATTTTATTTAGTTTGTTCCCCTTCAATTAAATTAGGAATGAATCATGTTCAATTTCATCTGTAGTTCCTTCCCCCTATGTAGGATGAATTAATTCTGACCAACCCCCCCCCCCCTCCCCCCCCCACTACCCCCACCAAAGAAGAGATATCATTCATTATCCTCCTCCGTCCTTCCCCTAGCATATTCCATGTTCTGTTCCTACTCGATATACTATGATTCCATTATAATCACTAATCCCTATATCAAATATTTATAATGTGTTATCACTTGTAACGTAGATTCTTCTTCCTTCTACCACTCCATCTCCCTCTCCTCCAAATATAACACTCCCTCATGTGATGGATGATGACCCTTAGAATCCCCTTATTCAGTATTCCCAATCGAGCAGTGTCTATAAAGTTGGATATCAATGATGTTATCTTCAATATCTATTCTATTTATAAGAGCCAACATGAACTATAGGGAAAAACCATTCAGGATTTGTTATGATGATTTCAAAAATTATTTGGAATTATAGGGGCATGGTTTCCTGTGTAAATATAGATTTTCTATCCAGAAAAATCACCAAGGAAAATTAATATTTTATTGTGTTTATTGAGTCGATGAAATCCTCCTCCAAATTTTTGTTCTTCCAAAAGAATGGGTATGTGATTTTTAATGAATGTATATCCTTCCAACCACAATTTTTTGGTTCCCATTAAATCATTTATTTCATTAAATAATATTGTTTTGTCAATTTTTTACATTACTATAAAGGTTTTCTCAGTATCATCTTAGTGTGTGTATATATATAAATATATATTTGTCTATGAAAATTGTTGTTCTTGTTAAAGAGAACAACTATGGAGTGACCTAGAGTCCATTAACATGAGAGGATGATCCTTGATTATAGGATGTGACAATGAAAATTCCATTATTACCTAAGATAATTAAGGGGTTCTATTATAACCTTTTAAAGGATTTCTTTCATTCTCATTTTTACCATCTAGATCAGATATTCATGTCATTGGCTTCGCTGGTGATAGTTTTACTTCGTGGAAAAAATAGCAAACCAATTTCCATACCCAGTGCCTAATGGACCATTTCCTCTCCAATTTTTATTTCAAATATTCCTTAATAGATGAACTACTTCTTCATATGATTTGTGTTATCTATGATCAACACCATGAAATCAACGATTAATGTAGGATACAACTAATTATTCTCCATTCACATACCACACTATACAAATTATCACAAAACAATCATGGGATCCTATCAGAATCCCAAATAGAAAATATTACGGATATCTATTAATAACATGCTTTGTTTCCTCAAGAGATACATATCCTCTTAGAAAATCACCTGACCTACATGTTCTTAAAACCTAGATGAATCAATGTAGATATTTCCCAAGAATGTTCTATTATATAAAATGAGTAAGATAATGAAGACTTTGTATACCTTACCTTAAAAATAATCCTCTAAATGAAATGTTATTGGAACGTGATATGTAGGCTTGAGAACATTCCATGTCAACATGGATCATATAGGGAAACCAAAAAATCGTGTACTTTTATCCAT
This sequence comes from Viscum album, assembly GCA_963277665.1. Taxonomy (NCBI): domain Eukaryota; kingdom Viridiplantae; phylum Streptophyta; class Magnoliopsida; order Santalales; family Viscaceae; genus Viscum; species Viscum album. The sequence continues at coordinate 2,129,440,638 of OY728140.1, forward strand.
GAATAATGGAAAATCATTATTATTGACCCCCCATAGTTTAGCTAGATGATGGATTCTTTTCTAGAAATCTAGTCGGGTTGGTTGGGATGGACGATTAGAACATCAATTATCTTCTTGTTCATTCTAACACTTGTATGAATAATGGTTTCCCAGATGCACAGGGTGAAATCTTTAATTCCACCTGGAAGATGGTATATATCAATTTCACATTACAGTGTCATTCTGATAGGAAATAAATTTGGGATGGTATCTAATCCCTCAATCCATAATGCTTCAATGATTTAGATGTACGACCAATATCTTTGTATCATAATTCAATGGATTCCAACTAGACTAACCTCATTGAATCGATTATTTTTTTACATGGTGGTCAAATCCCACATGGTAAAAGTCCCACAACAGTGGTTATTATTTCCAATGTGATCAACCCCACATCGATTAGGTTTTTTGAGACTATAATCATGTGTTACATTCCTAATAATTTCATTTCATGAATAATCATAAAGAGGCTCTCTCACCACATTAATATATGGATTTCATGTGATAAAAATTGCTTCATACATGAAAAAATTATGAATGGTTTAATTTGAATAGCGTAGTAAATGATAGGAGAAAATAATATGAAAATAGTTTGTTTCAATATTTTAATCAATTTTCACATAGGTAGGGCCTTTGATAGAATCAGGTGTAATTCTATTATCCATGTGATGAGGTGCATGGGCTTCTCAGAATGCGTGGTTTATCTACCTTTATTGTTTCTATATCTCATCACGGTTTCAAATTATCTCCATGGGAAAAGCATGTGGCTTCTATAAGTTGGTCTATTTATTTAATAATGAAGATCCCCTTTCCCTCAACAGTTTCATTATGGTGAAGGATTTCCTTATATGACATCTTCATTAATGTATTATTCTTGGTTACATTACACCCTTTTAGTACAAGACACAATTCCACTTGGTCACATGCCTCTTCTTAACAAATTACATGATATTTTTCAATAATGGATTTAAATCTTCCATTAGATGATTCAAAAAAGTCACGGAAATTTATTCCAAGTGGTTTTGGAAAGTCATCAACCATGAAATTACATGTGTTTATATCTCTTTTTCCGGCTCATAGAATTGTGCTATGAATACGGTTTCCATAAATGATATTAATATAATGAATTTTCAAATGGAATACTAGAGTTCCCCTCCTACACTTGGAAGAATACACATCCTCTATTTTGAATGTCTCCTTGATAATTTTTATAATCGAATTAAAAATAGGAAAAAATGTTTTTTAAATTGAATTGCCCATGTTAATTTCGTTTAAATCTTCATTACCATGAACATCCTCTCCATTATAAATGTTTATATGGAAGTTATTCATTATATTGAGAAACTCTCCAACTACATTATTTATGAGGACCAGGATAATGGAATGTGTCTTTGGGATGCATGGAAACAGTAATATAAACCCACAACAAATTATGAAATAAATGTAAGGAATTTTACTAAAATGATGGTCTACATAAAAAGAAAATTGTACGGGTTGTGATTAAAGGATACTCCATTAAGATCAATTTTATCATAAAAAATGTGGATTTAACCTGAAATACTTTAAATGAAAAACCTCTTTTATTTTGAAGAATCTCTGAGGCCACATCCCAACTCTGTAGAATCTATTATGGTGGAGTTTTAGTACGGGATATCAGATTCTATAACCACAACACGGAAAGCAATGAGCTTTATTACCTGGGATGTGGGACCATAGATGTGTCTTTAAGGGAAGATATAATGACCCAGTCATAATGTAAATAAATATTACATCACTTTTGTAGAGTAATAAAACATTAAAAACAAAAACGCCTAACGAACTTACCAATTTCGTGCCTTGGAAACTTGGAACAAAACACTCTCAACTTGGTGAATGATCTTAAATGTTTCCCATAATGATCCTTTCACATAGTAATTCATCTTCAATGCCCTATCTATATAACTTGGGGAAAGGAAAATTAAGAAATGGGTGAGTATAGATACACAGTAAGGGTAAATAATGGAAATGTGTATGCATTTCATGAACATAAGGGTATAAGAATGTGGTCATGGTAATTAGAAGATAAAACCTTTTATATAAAAGACCATTATCATGAATCATATAATAAGGATATATCTTTCATAAGACATTTTTCATAATAAAATCAAGTGCATAATCCATGAAATGAAAACATATGAATAAGACATGAAACTGTGGAATACACATCAATGAATAACATGGTGAACATGTAAAAGTAGAAATATGATCTCACAGTAAGTTAATGAAATAAAATAAGTCCCCCTTATAGACTTATGGACATGAAACTAGATCCACACACAATTTTGTGTGTTTGAAATCATGTTGGTTCATAAAAATGTGAACATGTAATTAGGTTCACACATAAATATATGGACATGAAACCAGGTACATGCATATCAATTTGGAATAATTAATAAATTTCATGTATAACATTATAATGTTCACTCATAACATTATGAACATGTAATCAGGTTCACACATTAAATAACAGACATGAAACTAGGTCCATTTATAACAATGTGAACATGTAATCATCTTCATGGATAATATTTAATCTCAATAGTCATCCATCATTTCCCAATTCATTGGACAGAAATATTGGTCTCACCCATAACATAATTAAATCATACATGTGTGTCACACAAAAAATTCATCATATCATGACCCATAAAGAGTGATGGGTTCTATAAATAACTAATCAGAGCTGATTAAATGAAATGGGTATCAATAAAATTTCATCACATCACAACCTATTAAAAAGAGATAGGTTTCATAATAATTTAATCAAATAATAACTAGTAAAAAATAGATTTCAAAAACATGTAACCCTTTAGAAATGCATGGGTTTGATAAGCATCATTCCATTAAAACATACACCATGTAAGAAATAATATAAATATAACCTTCGGATCATTTCCTATAAGGGTTGAGTTACATAAATATATGTCATCTTATATGAAAAATAACATAGAAAGATAATTTGAAAATATTTACCAAGGAAAATACCCTTTATTCTTTCGAAATCCTTCTTAAAAATAAAACTTTTAGAAACAAATTTTCTTTAAAAATGCATTCAATTCATAGAATGTATAATTAAAAAAAATTTGAAAAACATTTCCCTTGAATACCTAAAAAATTATCATGATAATTTTTTTTAACAAAACTTCATTAAAAACATATTAAATAAACATAAAAATATATTTTAAACTATATATTTTAAAACAAATTTAAAACATATAAATAATTCTTGTAATTTTTTTAAAAAAAATCCTTAAAATCTAATAAAATATGATTTAAAAATTTTCAAAAACATTTCATTTAGAAAATATCTAAATTCATATAAATAATTACTAAAGAACGTTTGAAAACCTTTTTGATTGATAATAAATTGGAAAATTTTAATGAATACAAGAAAAAAAATTTAAAAAAATGTTTTTGAAGGAACCCAGATTATAGACAGGGGTAAATTCGGGGTTTCTAAAAAACACATTCTTAGCTATCTTCAATACCAAATAGTGGAAAATGGTACCAATAAATCAATATATCTTGAATAACCAAAGGAGAAGAAACATTATGACATTTATTAAGATATGGACTATAATATTTCCTTTAAGGAAGCAGAAACATAAACAATAACAAAAAGTAATGAGATTGTTTCAATAAACACTTACAACTTGGTAACATTGAACCGTACTTTCCTTTTATGAAAAATAAATGTCATGAAGATTTAAATATCATGATATAAATATATTTATTATATAAAATTTAAATGGAATTATATACACCTCATGAAAAAATATATGTGTATAACAAGAAATGTGTATCAATGAAAGGAAATTTAGACAATATTACATTACCGATTTGGTACGTTTTGAAACATAAAACCTATAAAAGAAAAGTCATAAAATATATGTGTAAGTACCCATAAATATAAGGATAAAAATTTTAGAATATATTCCTGGGTAGTAAAATCACCAAAAAGTATATGTGGTGAATAATGAGTAAATATAACAAAATAAAGTTGTGATAAGAAATCCCCTTCCAATATTTCTTTACTCTCATTATACTCATTCAAACCTCATGTATAATAAATTTATGTTTTTTATAAAACATTTAAGGTACCATATTCTTATATATAATAACACAGGTTTTTTTATTGTTACATTACATTAACCTTTTGTTAAAATGTTGATGTTCAGGTTAAACATCGGGGAATGTTGACATTATTTTTCGCTTTTGTCCTAATTTGTTATCTCTTTGGTTCTTGTACTTATATAATTGTTTCCAGATTGTAAATCATAATAGAAATTTAATTAATATTTATTATATGTTTATTATAATAAACAAAGGAATGTAGTCGTATGAATTTTAAAACACCATTCATAATATCTACCATTATATGTTGTAATGGAAAAAGAAACAACCATTTTGGGAGGAAATAGTTATTCATACACGAAAGAGAAACTATGTTACCCATTAGACTAATATATGTGTATGTTTAGGTATAACCCATATAATAACTACATAATAGTATATTTTTTATACTAGTGTTGTTATAAAACCATGGTAAAATAATAGTTTAGGTGGTAGTGAATTGAAATAAAAAAAAGGGGCTTAAAGGATGGTACTACCTCTTAATCGATAAACATATTATAGTTTATAGAAAATGGATTCTTTGGATGATATTATAACAAATGGGAGGCTTAATCATTGAATTGGGTTTTTCAGGGATGTTTATTCTGATTTTATTGACCAAACAAAAGTTGTTTTAGAAGGTTTAGGATGTGTGAGAGGTGGTGGCCTTTTATAGGGAATGGAAAGGACACTATTGGAATTTTTAAAGAAAAGTTAGGTGTACCCTTGTTTTTAACTATAATAATCTTTAAAATTCCCAAACAAATCAATAAGAAAAGGTTTACAGATGAAATATTGAATGATAATGGGTTTTGGAAAAGTTTCTAAGTCAATTGGCACCTTATGTTTATGGTTTATTCCCTTGTTAGGAATAATATTACCTCAAATTATAGTGATTAGTTTTTATTTCATTCACTAATAATTTTTCTCAAAAATTAAGTTTGACTTATTAGATATTTTAAATTATTATGATTCAAAATATTGACTCCATTTTTTTATATTCTTATCACATAAGAAGATGAATTTAATATTAATTTATTCCCATAGACAGGACAACAATATGAGTTTTTATAGTAAATATGTCAAAAATATTGCTATATTTTTATATGTAGATTCATAGAGAAATTAATTCTAATGATCTAAAATGGACTAATTTATAAAAATTTGATCTAATTAGACTTTGGAACCAATTTAAAATGGAATTCATCTTTTCAAATAAATGATATGAGTACAAATTTTTGAACTAAAATTCTGAATCTCTCTATATTTACTAAAAAATGAAACATTACATAAAAATTTAAAAACTTTACCCTACCATAATTCTTATGTTTCACATTAAAAGTTGAGTTTTTCTCATATTGAATCTATAAAGTTACAAAAAATTTATTTAAAATGTATTCCCTATTAAAATGATTTATAAATTCATAATTAAAAATATAGGATTTTAATCTTAAATTTGGGGTTGTTTTTATCTTATATATGTCAAATATATTGGTTGAATATCCAAAAATATTTTATTTAATATATAATATATAAATTACATTAATATAACTCATTATTTTTAATAAATTTAATTTACTATTGAAAATCAACTTTATGGGAATAAAAAAATTATTTATATTCAATCAGTTACCATTTTCATTCCTATTTAAATTTTAACCAATGAACTAATATTATTTTTTTAAACCAATAGATTTTAATATGTTGTTTAACCTTTTTTCATAACAACTAATTTAATGTCATGATTATCTTAAATAACAATTTTTTATTCGTTAAAACTCAGTCATGTGAGTTACTAAATCCATCGAAGAAAATTCATTGTATGTGTAATGCAAGCTATCTATGGTGTACTATATTGAGAAAGGTAAAAAATTTGGGTGCGTATAGAGAAATATTGACATGGATTCATGTATAACTCAAGGAAAACATAGTGATATAATATAAAAAAACAATTTTAAAGGTTATGTTAAAAGAAAAATAATAAATTAATTCAAAACAAAAATATTTCACAAAAACTCATGGTGTTACACTCTACCCCCCTTAACATGTATTTCACCCTCAAGATTATTCTTAGTTATTTTATGATTAATACTTCACTAATTCATTTATAAAAACCCACATATTTAAATATAGTACTAAAACATCCATTAAAAATTGAATGTTGTAACAACAACAGTTACCCAATGAAACATATAACAAGGTTTCCCCATAGGAAAACATATATTGAGAGTGATGAATCGACATGGAGGAAATGAATAAAAAATTTGACGAGTGATTGAGATCATCAATCACAAACAAGTGAATGACAAAAAAAATTTGAGGTTCTCAAAGTCAAAAATATGAAATGATTTAAAAATCCATGATATAGCGACACTATCCTATTACAAATAATCATATATTATTTTAACATAATTATACATCAGAGTATCGGCTAAGGATTTTAAAGCCTAGAGGCATGGATGACTCGATACATAAAACTGAAAATATGGAACTAAATAAAAAATAAATTATTTAATCTTAAAATTTATCTCCAAACATCCAGGGTGCTTAAACATCTACAAAGGTTACCCAATGAAACACCTAAACAAAGGTATGAGCTAAATATCCTAGTAAGGGAATACCCATAAGAACAAAGCATTCACAAAAGTTATATAAGGAATGACATCATGATATAAAGAGGCATTTAACATATAGATTCATAACATAAAAACATGGAATCATATAAAAATGTTGTCATAGTAATGTGGAAGAAATATAAAACATTAATTTATCATGAGTTATGTTGAACCTCCAAACCCATTTCACATGGTAGCACATGACAAGGCTAACCGCCAAGACCGTCACACATGGTAGCACAATGGAAGTAAAATCACCCAGATTATCGCACATAACATCTCATGAGACTCATATTTACCAAATGAATTGGAGAATTATCTGGATACACCTATATTAAATTTTCATGAATATGTTTTGAAAATAAAGAATCATACATAATCAATCATATTTATATATATAAGGGTTACCCATGGAAAGAATTTGGTACCATAATCTTTTTATAAAGCTTAAAAATGAGCGTATAATAAAAGTGCCCATGAAAGAAATGAGATAGAATATACCTGGACATTAATATGGTAAAATTTTCATATATCATGGTATGTTATGTCAGGTAGAAGTGTCAACATGTAAGCAATGTATTTACTAAATTTTATCATTCAATTTTTTTTTTGTGGTTTTAAGGAAAATAAAACAGAGCCTTTAAATTAGAAAAGGAAACAATCCTTTTTATAAAACTAGAAGTGAAACAAGAAAAATTTCATAATAAAAATTAATAATTTTAAAAATATCATTGTGGCTTATAATAGAAGATATTGTACCCTTGAAATAGGTTTCAAAACTGGTTTGGTTATTGGGATGTATTGAGGAGGGAATCACATAAAAATATGTGTATCCCTAAAAAATAATGATGAACAAGAGATGAAAATTTAATTTGTTAAATTTATACATAATTTAGAATATGCACATAAAAATATAGGATAATTTCATTTTGGTAAATTAAAGATAAGTAAACCCGAAGGAAACAAAGGAGATTCGGGTTGAATCCCTTAGATATTATCGACATGGTATTGGGTGCACATAAGAGGGATTAATGAGAGAGAAAGAGGTTTCTCATCAGTTATAAATAATTAGGGAATTATGGGGGAGGTGAGAAATAATACCCCATTATTAGGGATTAAAAGTAAATGGGCATAAAATAGAGGACATTCTTGAATAAAAGGTTAATAGAGATAATCCCTTCCCATAAGTCTGATGGTGTTCTCCACATGATATTAATGACCTAAATAATAAAATTATGATAACTAATTTATAATTATAAATACTATTATATAATTAAAAGATTTAGAATAACCTTTTTATGTTCATTCAGGACCTTTTTTGGGGTTCATGTGGTTCTATTTTATTGTTTGGGTCTGTTTGTTTTATAAGTTTTTATGATCAGTTTACTTATTTTCATGAATGGAGAATAATGTAAAATGGGGATGGTTTTCCATAATTGGAGTTATATATTATTAAATAATATCTATAAGGAGAAATGGTTGTAAATTTTATATTTTTACTTGGAGTGAAGTTGAATCATTAGATAAACTTTTGTGACAACCTTTTTGGTTTATTGGTAGTTTTTGGTCACTACGAAATAATTTTGAATTATAATTTAATATCATGTGCACAATGAGAATATAGAACTTTACAAAAGATATATTACATAATAATCTGATTCATCCATAACAAAAAATTTATCTTGACCATAATTGGAGAGGGTAAAAGAAAGTGGAACACCATCATCCTTGAATGTGGTAAATTAACACATATCAGATATTGTTCTTACTACAATTATAAAAGTAGCGTAAAGGATAAATGATAATAAATTATTTAACTAGAAAGAAAAAATTACAATATATGTCTGGTAATAGTGTTTCAATAATATTTGTTTGATGATGTTTAAGGATATAAAAAATCATATGAACATGAAAAGAATGTAACTGATTTGGAAAGAGGAAATTACCTCTTGAATCATTTTTCCTTGAGAGACACTTAAGGGGAAAGGATTACTTCTTTTGAAGAGACTAAAGGATATTGGATGTGGGGGAGGATCTTGGGAAAATATTTTGTTATAATTTATCAGGGCACAAGGCTTTAGGGGAGTGATGATAATATGTAATAAGGGGTGGTATTTATATTAGAAGAGAGGATGGTTTTCATAATATTTAATTATTTATTATTTAAATTTCTTTAAATACTAGAATTATTGATGATTCCATTTTTAGAAATAGTAATAATTTCTTCTGAGTTCAAACCAATTGTTCTTATATTATCAGAACATCATCCATGACTCTATAAATCATGTATTTTGAAAATTTTTAAATCATTATATTTTACAATTCATCAAAAATTCATGTATTATAGAAAAATCCCATAAATCCACCCCATCCATTTATAAATGTGTTGAATCAGAAAATGAATTCCATTTTTCTAAAATAATTTTATAAATATGATAAATTTAATTTTTAATTAAAATAAAATTTTACATTAAAAATGTAGATTATAAAACTATAAATGATTTTATAATGTATTGAAAAATTACATAATGTAATATAAATTTATCTTAAGGCAATAAGACCTAAAAATTTTAATTTATGAAAAAATATTTGGATGATATATATATTTTAAATTAATTAACGAATTTTAATTATTTATTTATGACATACAAAAATACCAATAATTTTACTACGATCATATTGTCACTTATAAGATACATAAATTTTTTTTAAACATTCATGGGTGAGTTTACTATTATTTTTGAAGATTTAATATACATAAGAGTCATATTACAATTCATAAGGGTAGGTTAATATTCATAATGTTAGGTTATTTTTCACTAAAAATTATATTTGTTTCATTAGACCCCAAAAACACCCTGAACGCAATCATGTTTGTCAGATTTTTTAAATTCAACATAGATAAGATGAAAAATTATGTATAATGGTCACATATTTTTAGTATCATGATATTTCATTTCTAATGTGATTATACATCAATGAATAAATGTATGTATGTAATTCTATTGATAAACAATGGGATGTTACATTATTCCCCCTTCTGAAATTTATCCCTTGAATTTTCATTTTACAATCTAATACATAAATATGTTTAGGTACTTTTCCTTCATTTCCTCTTCCAGTTCCCATGTTTCCTATTCGTACCTACGGTTCCACCACAGTACCTTGACCAGGTGAGTAGTCTTATTACATGGAACATTATCTCTATGATCCCTGATCTTCACTGGCTACTCCTAGTAATAAAGATCATTCTTCAATTGTTCCACCTCATATGAAAGTACATTTGAAGGTTCTAGTATATACTTTTCTATGATGGATTCGTGGAAGACCTTGTCTACTTTCAACAAAGTAGGTGGGTGTTCCATTTGATATGCCACAAATTTGACCTGATCAATGATCTTGAGGGGGGCGATGTTTCTGGGACATAACATTCCATTCTTCCCAAATCTCATTACCTTCATCCATGGATATATGGATAGAAATACCATCTCTCTAACTTTAAACTCACGGTCTCATTGACAGTTGTATGAATAAATCCATTATCCTCTTTGGTATTCCATGATGTGATACTAAATGGTTTTCACCTTCTCCACCATTTCTTAAACCATTTTAGGTCATAGTAGCTTACACTCACTGACTTCATCCCAACATGTGGATGTTCTAAACCTTTTCTCTTAAAGAGACTCATGTGGTGTCGTTCGGATGCTCGAGTGGAAACTATTATTTTTGGAGAATTTGATCAGTGGAAGATGTTGGTATTATAATCCTTTAATGTCCATATAACACACTCTCAACATATCTTATAGTTTCTGAATAGTTCACTATGATTTTCCATTAGTTTGATGATGATATGAGGTAGTGAACTTCAGTTCAGTGCATAGAGAATGTTAGAGACTTTTCTTTAACTTCGAGGTGAATCTCATATATCTAACGGATTCAATATATAGTGGTACTACCTGATTCCTTACCACCTATTCGAAATAAATATGTGATTGTGGATCTAATTAGAGGTGATATAGAATTGCAATAAAGTGACCTATATTTGTAAGACGATCCATAATGACCCATAGATCATTGTTTCCTCTTGATGTCCTGGGTTATCCAATGACAAAGACCATGGTTATTATCTGCCTATTCTATGTTGGTATGAGTAGTGGTTGCATTATCCCCTTAGACTTATATCATTCAGCCTTCAATTGTTGACATACAATACACTTTGATTTATACTCATCAATCCCATTCTTCATATTTTCCCACCAAAAGTTCTCACAGAGTCTTGATACGTATTTGTGCTCCCTGGTTGAATAAAAAATGTTAAACTAGATGCATCATTTAATATATCGTTCTATATCATTGGATCGGATGGTACATATAATCAAGGCCCAATTCTTACAACTACTTCCTCATCAATCACAAACTCAAATGATTTTCCCTTTCTAATTCCTTCCACCATTTTCTGAATTTCAATTTAATTTATGTGAGAATCCTTTATTTTCTCTAGGAGGGATGGTTGAGAAATCATTTGGGAAGGGATTGATGATGTCCATCCCTTAATTATTCCCACGTCCAACCTCTACAAATCTAAAAATATTGGATACTTTTCAATAATCATCATTGAATTAGATTCAATATCATTTCGACTCAGAGAATATACCACCTTATTTTCATTAACGTGATGGTAGTGGATTGAGAATTCATATTCTTTATAGAGCTATATCCATATTCTCTGGTGGGTATTAAGAATCTTGTGTGTGAATATATATTTTAGACTCTTGTGATCATTATATATCTCATACTTCCCCTCATTAAGATAATAACACCATATTTTTATTGCAAGGATCACTACTGCCAACTCTAGATCATGAATAATATAAATTTTCCCTTTTATTTTTAACCACCTTCCAAAATAGGGTATCATTTTATCATTTTTCCTCAGTTCACATCATATTTTTTCAGGCATCATTGTATACCACAACAAGTTCTCCACTTGATAGGAGTGTGAGTACTGGAATAGTGATAAATCTCGTTTTGACCACCTTAAATAATTCCTCACATTCTTGAGTACAGAAACACATCAATCCCTTTTGTTTCACCCAATTATTGGGTTGTAAATTTTTTAAAAGTTCTTCAAAAATCATTGATAAAATCCATTATGACTCAGAATGTTGCAGATATACATTACAGATGTTGTCCTGGGACACCCTTTAATTTCATTTGTCATGGATGGGTCTAAAAATATCCCTTTTCTGGTGATAACATGCCCCAAGATTTATACTTCCTCCATAGAACTCACATTTTCTATACATCGCAATTGGATTCTCCCTTCGCAATGTCTTTATCATAGTGTTCAAATGCTCCTCATGTTCCTCCGTACTCTTTGAGTAAATTTTTATATCATCGATAATGACTACCAAAAATTTGTTTACTAATTCCTAAATTCTATATTCATAAAATCAATGAAAATTTATGGGGAATTAGTGATTCTGAATGGAATCACTATGAAATCATAGTTTCCATACCTCATTTGAAATGCATTCTTGGAAATATATTCTTTACACACCTTTAATTAGTGATATCATGATATAAGGTCCACCTTAATGAAATAATTAGACCCAAAAAGATGATAGAACAAGTAATATATCCACGGAATGGGATACATGTTCATTATCATGATCGTATTGGGCTCCAGATAATCAATTTAATGGTGCATTGATCTATCCTTCTTCTTGATGAAGTGGACTGCCACACCCCATGGTGATGCACTCGGGCATATAAAACCCTTTTATAGATTCTCCAGTTACTACTTATTCATCTTTTATATCTCTAAAATTGATATTATATATGGTGTAATTGATATAGTTAGAGATCCAGGAAAATTTTCAACTGAAAACCCAATCTATCGATCTAGAGGAAGACTAGACAACTCTTCATGGAATACATCACTGTAATCCCTCATGACGGGAATATCATCAAGAGAGATTCCCTACTTTTTCTCAATCTATTGAGATAGAAATGATTTCTCATAAGTAATTAATATCCACACTTGAGGTACTGATTATAAATAATATTCACCACCCTCCTTATATTTCTATAAAATTTTAGGATGCTACATGATATGAAGGGTGATCTCCCTTTCTTAACAATTGATGTTGGAGTTGTATAAATATTGTCAATACATGGCCTAGATAACATGAAACACCACTAATGGAAGTATGACATGATTTTATAGGATGTTCAGTCCAAAAATATTTATCAGGGTGGTTTTAGAAATAATGGATGCAATAATTTCCACAAATGATATTATCCTAGATAACAGATCCTCCGAATTTTGAGGTGGTGTTTTAATAGTTCTACTAAACATTAAAGATAAGAAATAATTCACTGAACCCGAATAAAATAGTAAATTTTCTATTCATGAATGAATAACTACTGTGCTAGTCACCAGATCATTGTTTGGATGCACCTTAGTAGTAGTGATAACATAATCCCTTCTTTATTGCAATTGTGGTTTTTATTGTTTAGCATTGACGACCCTCATCTTAGGGAAAGTTTTTGCATAATCCCATTGGTCCTTGAATTTGTAACACTACACTATAAGATTATTCAATTTATAAACATTCCTTTCTACTTCTACATTAGCATGATTATTCATATCCAATCAGTAGATTTTATCCACATGTCCAATCATCCACAATTAAAGCAATTCCTGGATCCCATTAGGTAGTTTATAGGATTCTTCTACAAAAAAATCACATGGTATGATCAAGAATCATTCCATCATGGAATTTATTTATGGAACCTCCCACAATTGATTCCATTTTCCTTGTTCTGTCTTTGGGCCCATGATACCACAGATAGTCTCTGATATTAATTTCAACCTCGAGGGAACAACGGACAATCTCTTCATAGTTGTCGAAGTATCAAATCACCGATTCTTTTTGTAGACTCAGCTTTAGACATCTAAAGAATCAATTAAACTTTATTTTAGAATTCATGACAAATCCATAGTCATACCTTACATTCCATGTAATGTTCGCTAATTACACCCTGATTGACTCATTTTTCATCTGCTTGAGTCTGAGGAACTCTATTTCCAACATTAGATTGAGGGTTCTGGGAAAGTATTTATTGAAATACATTCACTTAAATTTGTCCCAATACATGGAATAAATTATTTTTGGGGGGATTAGTATTCATAATCAGTGTCGAGTATTGCTCGGATTTCCCATAATAATGATAGGCCACTAGAATGACTTTATCTTCTTATGAGCATAGGGGGACATAGAATATATTTTCAATGGAGTTAATCCACTGTTCCATGAAGAGGGGAACATAAGAACAACTAGACATGGGATGAATTTTCTACATTAAGGATTCTATGAAAAAAATCATCTATCCTTGTAGGAGGATGGTGTTCCACATGATTCATGTTATTATTCATAATGTGAGCTAGCTGAGAAAGTACTATCATGATATTTTGAGAACCCATTCTTATCATATCAGGCATGTCATTAGTAGAGTCATTAAATTCTCTATAACTTTGATTATTGACATGTGTCCTTCTATTTCCAACAATTAACTAAGAAAAAGGCCGAATAATTACGTGTCTCGAAAACATAGTTATTTAGAATAAAATATAAATTTTCGATAATAAAAGGATAATGTTGTGAAAGAGATGAATATCTTAACTTGGGATTCGTTTTGTTTAAGTCAAGGTTATACATAATATATTTGATAGAATATATTCTAATGGTATCATTATTTATTCCCAAAATAATGGTTTGTACTAATATCATTAATTTACCAACGCATATCCCCTAGGATTGTAAAACTAATAATACAGCAAGACCCGTTGTCATTCACCAGTTCCTGTTTGAGTATCGCTCAAAGTTGAGTTTTTATGTTTTATTCCTAGTTACATTTGAGAAATAACCTACTCTACCATTTTGTATCTAGAGAGAGATTTATTTTCATGATAAACCACTTACTAAATACTTACCAATATTTAGGTCGGTTTTCTTATACATTGTATCATCCTTATGGTTTTTAAAAAAGTGATCTAATCCTAATTTCCAAATATAACAAGACAATCCTTTTATACCAACCATATAGAAACTATCCTTTTACACAAACATTAAATGATTTTAAGCATCATTATACATCAGAGTACATGCCAAGGATTTTAAAGCCTACTGTCTTGGAAGACTAGGTATATAAAACAAAAATCATTAAACTAAATAATTTTTTTTATTAAATCATTAAATTGATCTCCTAGAATTCATTGTGCTCAAAAATCATTATATGGTACCCTGGGGAACACATGAACAAAGGGATGGGCTAAATACATCAGTAAGGGAATAACCATAAGAATAAATCATTAGAACAGTGTATAAATGGTATGACATGATGATATAAAGAAGCATGTAACATATCAACCATAACATATAAAAAAGGAATAATATAAAATTGGATTCCTTTTCATGTGTAAGAAACAAAAAACATGAATTTAGAAAAATTAAAAGCTAACCTCCAAGACCACAGGAAATTGTAGCATAAGCCATGGCTAACTGTAATGACTGTGACACATAGTAGTACAAGGCATGGATCACTACTAAGATTTTCAAAAATAACATCTAATAAGAATCAACATTAACCAATGTAGTGGAGTGCTATCTGGGCACACCTATCATAACATTTCATGAATATATTTTCCCCCAAAAGAATCATACATAATCCATCATATATAAAAATATGGGTTAGTTGTTGGATGAATTGGGTACCATAATAATGTCACAAAGCATATCAAATGGGAATATCATAAAAGTTTCCCTGAACAAAAGTAAAAAAAATATTAATGGAAATTCATAAGGTAAAATAGGCATATATCATGATATGTTATGCCATGTATATGTGACATCATGTATGAAATTTGTTTATGAAATTATAGCATTAAATAAAATTTTTTCTGTTTTAAGGAAAATATTCTAGGGGTTTTAAAATTAAAAGTTGGAAAATAAATTATATAAAACTAGAAGTTAACCTATAAGGGTTTCATAATAAAATATAATGATTTTATAAAGACAATGATGTCTCAAAAAATAATATGGGATGCCTTTGATATCGGGTAAGAAATCATGAAGTTTCCTCAAAATAGGTTTTCTTATCATGATGTACTGAGGAGGGAATCATATAAAACCATGTATATCATTGAAAGATAATAACGAATGGATCATAATAGATGAATCTATTACATGTACACTGAGTTGAGAATATGCACACAGAAATAAAATATAACTTCATTTTGGTAAAATAAATATATGGAAACTCGAATGAACAAAGTATGTTTGGGTGGAATCCCATACGGATTATCAGCAGTGTCTCTAGTGTATTTAATAGAGATTAATTAGAGATAATGGGGTTTATAATCACATATAAAACATGATTTAGTTTTAGATAGGTACAAAAACATACCCCATAATTATGGATTACACATAAATAGGTATATCATAGAGGACATTTTTGGATTAAAGTGAAAAAGGGAGGATCAATTACCTTATGTCAGATGGTGTTCTCCATATTGTATTAATGACCTGAAGAATAAAATTAGGCTCATTGATCAATAATTCCTGAACCTCTTATATATTTAAAATATTTATTATAACATTTTTATGTTATTTAATGACTTTTTTATGGGTAATGTGGTTCAATTTGATTGTGTAGGTATGTTTTTTTTCTTGGTTTTTATGATTGGTAAACTAATTCACATGATTTGAGAATCTTGTAAAATGTTTATGTTTTTTTAGAATTGGTGATATAGTTTTTTAATGAACATATATATGGTTACATGGTTGTAAATTTTATCTTTCACTATGAATGATGTTGAATCATCATATAAAACAATAATGATAACCTTTTGGGTGTATTGGCAGTTTTTGATCACTTCAAACTCATTTTGCATTATAATTTAATATCTTGTGTATTGAGAGATTAGAGAAACATAAATATGATATATTTCATAATAATCTTGTTCAGAAATAATAAAAATGGTTTCTTCACCAGAATTGATTATTGTAAAAGAAATTGAAAACACATCATCCTTGAATGTGGTAAATTAACACATCTCAAAAGTTGTCATTACTACCAGTATAAAAGAATAGTAATGGAGAGAAGATAATAAAATATTCAATTATTATAAAAGGATTACAATAAATGCAAAAAATTTGTGTTTTCATAAAATTTAGATGAGGATAGGTAAGGATAGAAAATAAATTTTATGAACTTGAGAAGAAAGTAAAAGAATTGAAAATTAGAATTTAATGATTGGATCAATATATCATGAGAGACTCTTAATGGATATTGTTTGGCCTTTTGAAGAGACTAATAGATTTTGGAAGTGTAAGAGGATCTTGGGGAGAGATTTGGAAATAAATAATGCAAGGCCCAAGGCATGAGAGGAGTGAAGAGAATAGGTAAGGAGGTGTGATATTTATTGTGGAGGAGATGACGGTTTTCATAATATTTAATTCCATAGTTTATTAATTTATCTCAAGACCATAAATAGTGATTATTCCCTGAAAAAAAATGAAATTTGTTCATGTGAGTTCGAAACAATTGGTCTTAGATCAGATGAACATCATCCATGACTCTAGAAATCTTGTATTTAGCTTAATTTTCCAATTATTGTATATTAATATGCATCAAAATTTAAATTATTTTATAAAAATCTAATAAATTTTCCATAAACATTTTTCAATCAGTAGAATACATGATTGAACTAAAATTTTAAATAAAACACTAAATATGATTAACTTATTTCTTATTTAAAATATTAATTTTCTTTAAAAATACATATTTTAAAACTATAACTAATTTTATAATGTTTAAAAAAATTAAATTAATGACTTATAAAATTATATTAATATTAGAAGACATAAAATTGATAATTTATAAACTTCTTTTCGGAAAATAAATTTTCATATTAATTAATTAAAATATTATTATTAATTATATAATTTTAATTAAATATTTATGACTTATAAGAATAAAAAATATTTTTCTTTATTAATACTATCACTTTTAGGATACCTGAATTTTATTTAAACATTCATCAGTTATGTTACTTTTCATTTGGAAGATTTACATTTCATAAAGTTCATATAACTATCATAAGGGTGTGTTAGTATTAATAAGGGTATGTTACTATTCATAAGGGTTGGTTACTATACAAAAAATTATGTTTTTTCTGTCAGAACCCAAGAAACACCATGAACATAACCGTGTATATTAGATTTTCAAAATTTAAGACACAAAAGTAGAAAAATTATGTTTAATGTTCACATAGTATTTTGTATCATGATATTTCATTTCTAATTTGATTATATTATAAGGAATAAATATAAAAAAGAAAATTCTATTGATAAATCAATGGGTTGTTACGTTATTCAACCCCTATGAAATTTCACACTCAGAATTCCATTTTAAATTCTAAGCCATAAAATGGTGAGGGTGTTTCAATGCCACCTCAAGTTCCCATGTTGTCTCGTCATACATATGGATCTGCCAGAGTACTTTGTCAAGGTCAGTAGTCTTGTTACGTTGAACCTTATCTCTATGATTGATGTTCTTCATTGGCTGCTCCCCGTATGAATGATCCATCAACAACTACACCACCTCAAAAAAGAGAACATGTGTTTGTTTTGATATGTACTTCCATAAGAGGGATATAAGGAATACATCGTGTACTTTTGACATTGTAGTTGGATGTGCTAGTCAATAAGCCACAGCTCTGAATAGATAAAGGATCTATAAGGGGTCGATGTGCCTGGGAAATTAGTTTCCATTCTTCCCAAATATCATGACCTTTTTCAATGGATATATGCCAAGAAATACACTGTGTCTTACAATGAAATCAAGGTCATGTCGATGATTTTCTGCATAACTCTATTATCAAATTTGGGATGCCTTGATATTCTGATGAATGGTTTTCACCTTCTCCACCATTTAATTGACCATTTTTGGCCCTAGCATCTTACACTCACTAAATTAATCCCAACACACCGGTCTAATACACCTTTTCCCATTAAAGGATTGATAAAGTTACAATCAAATGATCGAGTGGAAACTATTGTTATAGGTGAATTCGACCAGTGGATGATGTTGGTCCCATCCTCCTATGAAGTCCACATAATACAATCTCAAAATATCTTCTAGTGTCTGAATGGTTCACTAAGATTGGCCATCAGCATGTGGATGCTAGGCTGTATTGATGTTTAGTTCAGTTCCTAGAGAATGCTAGAAAATTTTCCTGGTCATCGGTGTGAGTCTAGAATCACTATTGGATAAAATGGATAGTTTTAATACCGTATTACTTACCACCTATTTGATATATATCCATGAATGTTTATCCAATGAGTATTCCCCTTGAATTATGATAATGTGAGTTTTCTTTCTATGAAGATCTACAATGACCCCAATAGCATTGATTCCTCTCAATGTCCATGGATGTCCAGCGAAAAAGTCATAAGTAATGTTCTCCCAATTCAATGTTTTTATTTGTAGTGTTTACATCATCCCCTTATACTTATATCTTTCATCCTTCAATTAGTGACATGCCTGGAACATTGATGTATACTCATCAATATCCTTATTTATATTATCCAACAAAAATTTCTCTAAGAGATCTTGATAGATCAATTTTCATCCCTAGGTTAATAGAGAAGGATGAGTTATGATATTCATTAAAAATATCCTTAATTATCTCTAGATCAGAAGGTACATAATATTGTAACCAAAATATTTCAAATCCTTCCTCATCAATCATGAACTCTGTGAATTTCACATTTCTAGTGGCTTATACCCTTTTCTGAATTTCATCATCTTTTCTTTGAACATCCATTATTTTCTCCAAAAGGGATGGTTGAGAAATAATTTTAGAATGAATTGATGATGTTCTCCCTTAATGATTCCCATGCCCATCCTATGAAAATCTAAGAAGACTTCATCATTTTCAATTGTAAACATTGATAATGATACATGATCCATTATAATTAGAGCATCCACCATGTTATAAGCCATAACAGGATGGTAGTGTATTGAGAAGTCATAATCAACAATGGGATATATCAATATTAACTAGTGAATATTAATATCTTTTTGTGTTAATATATATTTGAGAAGCTTCTGATCAGTATATATCTCACACATCACCTCATAGAGATAATGTCGCTGGATTTTTAACACAATGATCACAGTCACCAACTCCAGATCATGTGTATGATAGTTTGAATAATCCATTTTTAGCTGCCTTTATACATAGGATATCATATTTTCATTTTTCTTGAGTAAATTTCCTAAGAAATTATTTTAATTATTCATGTACACCCCCAATGAGTTCTCCACTTGAGCAGAGTGTGAGTACTGGCGTAGAGATATGCCTCATTTTGGGCACTATAAAGAATTACTGAATTCGTGAGTCTATTAAAACATCACTCACTTCCATTTAATCTTGGTCATTGGGATTGAAAATTATGAGATGTTATTCACAAATTGTTGATAATACATGGCTAGACCTAGATAGCCACGAATCTATGTTAGAAATGTTGGACTGGGACACTATTCAATTCCCTTTGTCATGAAAGGATCTATAGATATCCCTTTATTGGTGATAACATTCCCCAATAGTGATACATCCTCCATGCATAACCCACAATTACTATACATTGCATATATATTCTCCTTCGCAAATTTTTTAACAAAATTTTCAAATGCTCCTCATGTTCCTCCTTGCTCTGGGGGTATATCAAGAATATCATCGATTAAGTCTACCAAAAATTATTTGAGGTAATCCATAATTTATGTAAACTAAATCCATTTAAATTGAAGATTATTAACCCATATTAATGAATTACTATGAAATCCCAGTTCCATACCTCGTTTGAATGGAAATCTTGGTAATATCTTCTTTCCTCGCCTTTAATTGGTGATACCCTGACCATAGGTCCACCTTAGAGAAATAATTCAAATCATGAAGATGATCGAACATTTCATCTATATATGGTAGGGGATACTTGTACTTTATCATGATTATATTGGGATAACAATAATCAATGTTGATATGAATTGATCTATCCTTATTTTTTACTAATAGAAATGGAACACCCCATGGTGATGATCTCAGGCATATAAATACCTTATCTAGATTCTCTTGTAACTGCTTCATTAGCTCATCCAGTTCTAAAATGAACATTATATAAGGTTGCTTCTATATAGGTAGGGATCCAAGAATATGTTCAATTGAGTAATAAACCTCTCGATCGGGAGGAAGACTCGGAAACTCTTATGTGAATACATCAGTGCAAATCCTCACAATCCTAATATCTTCGAGTGTGATTCCCTTCTGTGTCTCAATAATTTGAGCTATAAATTATTTCTCATAAAGAATTAATATACACATTAGAGAAATTTATTCAAAAGGATGTTCACCTTCCTCATTAAACTTGAATATAATTGGAGGATACTTGGGATGTGAAGAGCGATCTCTCATTCCCAACCATTAATGTTGGATTTGTTTAAAGATAACCAATACATGCCCAAGGTAACATCAAAATCAGCTAAAGGAATTATGAAAGTATTTTATAGTAGGTTCTATCCACAATAATTTACCAAATTGGTGTTATAAACCTCGGATGCAATAATTGTCTCATTATATATTCACATAGATAAAATATCCTCCAAATTTTGAGGTGGTGTTTGAATAGTTCTACTAAACAAGCATGATATTAAAGAATGTGTAAAACTAGAATCAAATAGTATGTACAATATTCTTGAATTAATAAATAGTGTACATTTCACCATATGGTTTTTCGGATCCACCTCATCATTAGTGATAGAATAATACATTCTTTAGTGGCTTGGATGTTGTATTTTATTGCCTCTGACAATCCTTAGCATAAAGAAATTTTTCATATAATTTCCATTCTCCTTAATGTTTTAACACTGCACCACAGGATGAGTGTTGATATTAACCATTATTTCTTCTTCTACATTAGTAGTATTCTTCATATCCAGTCGGCGGTTTTTAACAGGATGTACCAACATTCAACATTTAAATCAACACTTGTTTCTCTTTAGATAGTTCCCAGTATGGTTGTTACAATAATTTTTATACGTGGGGTGATCGAGAATTTTTTTGTCATGGAATTTATTAGATGAACTAACCACATTAGATTGTGTTTTCTACATTTTTTCGAAAGGCCCGTGATACCAATGAGAGTCTCCGATTTATATTTAAGAGATGAGGGAACAAAAAATAATCTCCTCATAGCTGTCGAAGTATCGAAACACCAACTATTTAAATAGACTAAGCTTTAGTCCGCTAAAGAATATTCTTAAATTCGATTCAACATTCATGAAAAAACCATGGGTCTACCATGCAGGGATTGAAAATTTTTTCTCATACACCCCAATTTACTTATCTTGCATCTTCTTGAGTTCGAGGAACTCTCTTTCTATCGATAGATAGGGGGTTCAGGGAAAGTATTTAATGAAAATAATTATTTTTATTTCCTCATAATACATGGAATCAATTTCCTCGTAGGGATTCGTATTCTTGATCTGTATTGACCACAGATCATCTCCCCCATCAAAACGATAGACCATAATCATGAATATGTCTTATTTTGAGCACTAGAGTATATAAAATATCTTTTCAATGAAGTTAATCCACTATTCTATGAGGAGGGGATCGGATGATCCACTAAACAAGGGAGGAAATTAACGTATGAAGGATTAAATGTTAAAAATCACATTCTATGGGGTAGAAGTGTGTTTCACATGATTCAATATATTATTCATAACATGATCCAGCTGAGCAAGTACGTCATGATGTTTTGAGCATCATTTCCCATCATATCAGGCTTATCATTAGGGTAGTCTTCAGATTCCCTATCACATAGAATATTGAGACATGTACTTCTATTTCCCACCATTAACTAAAAAAAGAAATGTACAATCATAGGGATTGGAAACTAAGTAATAAAGCATAAAAATGATACTTTGATTTTAAAGTACTAGTATATCCTCACATGGGACTATTTAGGATTAAATCTATGTTATCCTTGACCTATTTATTAGATAATATTCTTAGGGGATCTTTTTTTATTCCCTTAATAATGGTTGGTACTAAGCTCATGAGATTACTAAATCATATCCCCTAAAAATGTCAAACCAAGAGTGTAGAATGGGCCATTTTCGTGCACCAATTTGAGTTACAGTCAATCTCAAAGCATTTTTTTCATGTTTTACCACTTGATAAATTTTTGCCAGAGCCATCATTACCTGCTTATATCCAAATGGGGAAATAATTTCATGATAAACAAGTTACTCTATACTTACCAAATTTTAGGGGTTATTTCATATAAATATTATAATACTTAATGTTCATACAAATGTTCTCTAGTCCTAATCTCCAAAAATAACTAGAATATCCACTGATACCAACTATAGTGACCCTAGAACTTTATATATAACATTATAGATTTTAAGAATAATTATACATCATAGTAAAATACAAGGATTTTGAAGTCTATAGTCTTGGTAGACTAGGTACATAAAACGAAAAACATGAAACTAAATAAAAAATTTATTTATTTAATCATAAAATTGAGCTCAATACATCCATTGTTCTCATACATATACACAATGTACCCTAGGGAACACATGAACAAAAGGATGATCTAAATATCCCAATATGGTAATAACCATAAGAATAAATCATTATATAAGGGGAAAGATGTAATGAAATGATAATATAAAGAGACATGTAACATTTTGAATCATATCATATAAACCAGGAATCATATAAACACGAAGTTTTAGTATTGTGTAAAAAACAAAAAAAATGAATTTAGCATGATTCAAGGATATCCTCCAAGACCGTTTCAAATGGTAGCAAAAGAAAAGGATATCCTCCAAGATCATCACACGTGATAGAAAAAAGCAAATGGTGACCACCATGATCGTTGCTCATAACCTCTCATGAGACTCTGAATTATCCAATTCATTGGAGTGATATCAAGGCACACCAATATTAACATTTCATGAATATGTTTTACACATAATGAATCATATGTAATCCATCATATACAAACATAAGGGTTACCCATGGGATGAATTTGGTACCATAATCATGTCATAAAGCATAACAAATGGGAATATCCTCAAATTTTACCTGAAAGAAAGGAAATAAAAAATAAATAGACATTCATGAGGTAATTAGAAATGTATCATGGTATGAGATTTGATTTATATGTGAAAACATGTTAGATAAGTATTTAATAAATATTAGCATAAAAAATTATGTCCCATTTTAAGGAAAACACTATAGATGCATTAAAATTGAAAAGGGAAAAATCTATTATATAAAACCAGTGTTGAACCAAGAATGTTTTCATAATAAAAAAAATTAATGTCAATTGTGGCACAAAATAGAAGATATAGTGCAGTTTAAATCATGTGACAATTCAGGATGTTCCCTCAAAATAGGTTTGCTTATCAGAAATTATTGAGGTGGGAATCATTTAAAAAAAATGTATATCCAAGAAATATAATGATTAAAGGTTCCCGATAAATTAATTTGGTACATGTACACAATATTTTTAAGATTCACATTAAATTATAAGATAAAATCATTTTGGTAAAATAATGATAAGGACACATGAATGAACAAAGGAGGATAGGGTGGAATCCCTTACGGATTATCAGCATGGTATCATGTTTACTTAAGATGGATTAATGATAGAGAATTGGGTTTCGTATCACTTATAAAAAATGAGGGCAGTTTGGTTAAGGTGAGAAATCATACCACGTCATTAGGGATTACTTTTAAAAGGGTTTAACATTGAGTACATTCTTGAATAAAAGTGAAATTGAGAGGATCATGTACCTTAAGTCTAATGGTGTTACCCACATGATATTAATGAAATGAATACCAAAATTGTGTTAATTAATTAATAATTAAGGAACCAATTCTATATTTAAAAGATTTAGTATAAACTTTTTAATTTAATTCATGACCATTTTGACTAGTTAAGTTATTCAATTTCATTGTTCAGGTCCTTTTGTTGTCATGGTTTCTACGATTAGTTTATTTATTTTCATGAATAGAGAATCATATAAAATGGGGATGGATGGATATAATTTTAGTGATATTTGTTTTTGAAAATATAGAAGGTTAAATGATTTTAAATTTAATACAGTTACTTGGAGTGATGTTTAATCATTATATAAGTCTTTAGTGATAACCATTTGGGTTTATTTTCAGTTTTTGATCACTACGATCTCATTTTTCATTATAATATAATATCATGTGTAAAAACATATTATAGAACCCCAAATATAATATATTACATAATAATCTAGTTTATCCATATCAAAAATTATTTCATGACTAGAATTGAAGATGGTAAAAGTAATTGAAAACCACCGTCCTTGAATGGGGTAAACTAGCACCTCTTGGATGGTGTATTTACTAGTAGTATAAATGAAGAGTAAAGGATAGACGATAACATATTATTACATTATCATAAAAAATACATGTAAATTTAAGGTATTGGAGATTCCATAACATTTGGATGAGTAGAGGTAACGATAGAAAAAAAACAAATGAGCAAGAAAAGAAAGTGAAAGAATAAAAAATAAGAATTTACCTATTCAATAAATCTTCATTGAGAGCCACTTAAGGGGAGTGGACATAGTCTTTTGAAGAGACTAAGGAATTATGGACGTGGGGTTGGATATTGGGAAGGGATTTTAGATGATATAAGCAATGCAGAAGGCTTTAGATGAGTGATGAGAAAAGGTAAGGAGGGGTAATATTTATAGTGGAGGAGAGGAGAGTTTTCATAATATTTAATTCCTTTGTTTATTAATTTCCCTCAAGACTATAAATATTGATTATTAAATCTAAAAAATAGTAATAGGTGCATGTGATTTCGAACCAATTGGGCTTACACCGGCATAACATCATCCATGACTCAATAAATCATGTATTTTTCTTAATTTACAAATTATTGTATTTTACTATTAATAAAACAATTCAAATAGATAATAAAAATACAAAAAATTCTCCTTAACCATTTCTAAGTGTGTATAATCCAAAAAATAACTCCATTTGTTTAAAATAATTTTCTAAATATGATTACTTTTATTTTTAATTAGAATCATTATATACATGAGAAATATATATTTTAAAACTATTACTGATTTTATAATGTTATAAAAAATTAGACAAGGTCTTATAAAATTATCTTAAAATAAAAGGACCTAAAATTTTTAGTTTATAAACTGATTTTAGTAAAATAATTTTCTAACATTAATTAAATATTTTAAATTAAATATTTAGGATCTAAAAAATTACCAAATATTTTACTATGATCATATTATAACTTATAAGTTGCCAATATTTCATTTATATATTCATGGGTGAGGTTAATATTCATTGGATGATTTACTATTCATAAGGGTCATAGTACTATTCATTAGGGCGTGTTACTATTCATAAAAGAATGTTACTATTCACCAAAAAAATAATTTTGTTCCATCAGACCCAAAATATCAATGTGAACGCAAACGTGTATGTCAGATTTTTGAAATTCTAGACACATAAGTGGGAAAATTATGTTTAAAAGTCATAATGTATTTAGTATCATGATATTATTTTTATAAAGTGATTATACAGTATGGAATAAATGTAATAAAATAATTCTATTCATAAAACATGGGTTTGTTACACATCAGTTCAAAAAAAAATTAGATATTAGGACAACACATTTTTTATCATTATACTAATAATTTGAAACTCTTTCATTGACCAAGATTATAAGGAAATATAATTTCATGATATATCCCTACAAAATAATCATTATTTATTTATGTTATATATTTTAACTTCATCAATTAAATCAATAAATGTATGTCCCAAAATTAGCAATTATTCCTGAAATACTAAAATAGGCTTTTAGCATATCATAAGTCACATAAAATAATGAAATGTATAACTATTTCTCACTAACTATTCTTTATAATCAATTTTGTAATTACATTATTATTTAAACATAAAAATTATATTATTGATTAAAATTTATTCACAGAAAATAATTAAAAATTTACTTGGACAACGTGTTGGCCAGTGGTAGGCATGAGCCCCATTTTGTCCATTGGTTATGGGTTCAAGACCCATGACCTTGCAATACATAATTGGATTCCCCCAAACTCACATGATGACCTTTTCAAAAACAAAAATAATATAATTTTCTACATAGATATAATGGACATCCTTGAAATATTTTTATTCACTAAAGATCCTTTTAACAAAGGTTTTCAATAAAATCTCAATACATAAATACTTCCTCCAATGTTTAACATAAAAATTCCCTAAATGGTTAACATAATAACACTCTTGGATTTTGAAAATCAAAAACATTTGAACTAAATTCATGAAAAAAGATTAACATTTTTCCCAAAATATCACAACATAGATCTATGTTTTTATATTCGAAACATGTGAATATAATCATCATGTATTCTCTTGAAATATGGTAATTACCTGAATTGAAATAAGTAATTTTTCAAGTCATGCATGATTCGTTATTCTAAAGGGAAACAGATATATTCAATGAATTTTATAATTTTAAAAATTCTTCCATGATGACATAGACAACACTTTCAACAAATCAATTATCAGATACATGGTAATCAATGTTATATAGTTTATATTATCAAAATCAATCAGATCATTATCCAAGCTAAACACAGTTTTATCAATGTCATAATTACACTAAGGGTCACCTTCAATAAAAAAATATTACCTTTATAAGTCATAATCACTTCCCATCATATCCTTTCCAATCCTCTATGAAAAAACATATATTGAAATTAATTTTTTTATGATTCATATAACATAATCATTGGATTCCAAAACAAAAATACTTCATTAATCCAAATTTATTCTCGAACCATTACTCATGATTTATCACAATATTCCTTAATACCTTTTTCCTATAAAATGGTATATGAATCATGTGTTACAGTAACACATCATATGTATGATAATGAATCATATGTTTAATGAAAACAACACTATAATTACATCACATGCATTTCACATTTTATTCTATGTCACTTTATATTCGAAAATATAACTGATACACATACAACCATCATGATTCTCATTATGGGATATCAACTTTGGAAATCGATTTTCTTAATTCTTATACCTTATAAATCTAAAACATTCAATGTTAACAATTTTCATTCAAGAACACTCCATTGACTAAAACCAGAATGAAAAATATTAGAAACCCATATAATATAAGAAAACCATATAATCAGGAAAAAATTTCTATAT
The DNA here is from genome assembly GCA_963277665.1 of Viscum album. Classification (NCBI taxonomy): domain Eukaryota; kingdom Viridiplantae; phylum Streptophyta; class Magnoliopsida; order Santalales; family Viscaceae; genus Viscum; species Viscum album. The sequence goes on from OY728140.1 coordinate 2,129,468,847, forward strand.
GATGTCTAAATCATGGAACTTAATTTTCAATTGACAAGACCCTTAGTTTAACATAGATTATTAATATTCATCTTATATTCAAATCCTTCATGATGGTATGTCAGGTATTTTTGAATTTCCAAAGCATATCCCCCAGGATTGAAAAACTAGGTCTCCAGTATGGCCCATAGTAGTGTACTCAAATACCTCAAGTCATGCCCAAAACATCTTGTTAGAGTTGTTACTAATATGTACATCAATTCAAATTCCACCTCAACTTTTATTATAAAGAAAAATATGTATTTTTAGGAATCCACATACTCTATCCTTTACCAAAATTACAAGACATTTTCTTATACCTTTCCTTATCCTCAGATTTATACCTAGACATTTATATAGGATTTTCACTAAGGTTTTCTCATCCTAGATTGCAATGTTTATCTAAACCTTTTCTCCAATACCAAATACAAAGACATGGTCTTAATGTACATATACATTACATAACTTTTGCGGAATACTGAAAACATAACAAAATAAGATACCCAAAAACTATATTGGTATGGTGCCTTTGGAAACATGGAACCAAAATATTCTAGATGAGTGAATGATCTCCACTGTTTCTCACAATGATCATCAACTTCATTAATTATTGTTAAAAACCATTCTTCATAACATTTGGAAAAGAATACATAATAAAGTGGTGAGTTAAAATTCATAGTAAGGGTAAATAAAAGAATAGAATATGCATATAATGAACATAAGGATATAATAATGTGATCATGATAATTATATGATCATACCCTATATATCACATATCCTAAAAATGACTCATCGAAAAAAGATTTGTAGTACAAAGACATGAATCATAAGAAAATCAATAGAAAATGGAATAAAATCATAACATAAGAATAAAAGAAGGATTTATGGAATACACATTAGTGTATATCATAGTGAACATGTATAAGTGTAAATAGGTTCACACATTAAGTTAAGGACATAAAATTGGGCCATATCATGGACTTATGGACACCCGGCCAAGTCCACATATAATGTTCTGAACATGCAATCAGGTTCACAATTAACATTGTGAACATGTAATCAGGTTCATGCATAATATTATGGAAATAAACCCTAGTGCATGGATAACATTTTGAACATGTAACAGGTTTCATGAATAACAATATGAAAATATAATAAAGTTCACACATAAAATTTTATGCGTGTAATCAATTTCACACATAAACATATGGACATGAAACCAGGTCCATTTATAATATTGCGAACATTTAATTAGGTTCATGATAAATCATTTATATTCATGATTCATCAATAGTTACATAATTTATTTGAGTAATATATAGGTCACACCCAACACATAATGAAATTATACATGCATCATCAACAAAATAATCACCATATCATAAAAAATGAACATATATGGGTTTTATAATCATTAAATCATAACACATGAAATAAAAGTTGTATCCATAAATTTTCATCACATCTATACTTATGGAAAAAATATAGGATTCATAATTATTTTATTAATGAATAACCCCTAATAATATGTGAATTTCCAAACATTATAACCCTTAGAAAAGAAATGGGTGTCATAATCATCATTACAACCTAAAATGAACCATTCATGAAAAAAATATAAATGAAACCATTGGATATTTTACTATAAGGGTTATGTAACATAAAAATAGGTCATATTAAATGAAAAATAACATGGAATTTAATGTAGAAAACATTTTAGGATGAATATATCCTTTCAACTTGGATGATAATATTTAAACATAATACAACTAAGAAAAAATTAGGTAAATTTTATTTTAAAATTATAAATATGGATATAAATAATTTTTAAATATTTTTACCTTGGAAATTAATAATTTATTTGAAAACACTTTGAAAAGATATGAATAATTTTTTAAAACATTTTGAAAAAAAATTTACAAGAAAACATGTAAATGATGCTTCAAAATGCTTTGAAAGCCATTTCTTTGACAACAATTTGAATAAATATAAATAATTCATGAAAAAAATTTCAATTTTTTTTATTAAAATTATATTAATATCTTATGGGGAATACAATAAAACATTTAAAAAATGGTTTTGAAAGAACATAGATTTTCAAACAAAGAGAGGATAAATTCGGGCATTCTTAAAAAGAATTTCTTAACTATCTTATGTCCCAAAGAGTGGAAAATGGTACCAATACATGAATATATCATTAATAACTAAGATATAATAAATTTAATTAGATTTATTAATAGATATATCATAATATTTCCTCAAAGGAAGAACAGACATAAACAATCTCGAAAAGTGAGGAAATAGTGTTAATAAACTCTCACCACCTGGTAACTATGAAGTATACTCCCATTTAAAAAAATAAAATTAAATGTATAATAATATTTAATGAATAATATATATTTATAATAAAATATTTTACAGTAATTATATAATCCTCAGGAAAATATATATCTCCATAACATGATTTTTATCTCAAAGAATGAAAATTTAGACAAAGTTACATTAACGATATGGTAACATTTGAAACATAAACCATATGAATGAAATATCATCAAATGGATATCTAAATACAAATAAAATTATGGTTGAAAATAACAGAATATATTAATGGGAATTATAATATCCACACAAAATATTTGATTAGTGAATTAAGCGTAAATCTCAAAAAAAAATTAAAAGTTTGACTAAAAATCCACTTAAATTGAGAATTGACTCTCATCACACTCATAAAAACCTATTGTTTTATAAATATAATTATAATATACATATTTTATAGAACCATATTATTATATATAATAACATATATGGTTTTCTTATGTCATTATATTTCATTCTTGTTAACAATTTCCTATTATTGTAGCACTTTGAGTAATATTCGCATGGGTTTTGGCTTATGTCCTAATTTTTTGTCCCTATGGTCCTTATACATATATCATTACTTTCATAATGTCCCCCATGATATGCAATAAATGAAAAATGAGCAATAATCATTTAGTGAGGTGGTAGTTCGTCGTACATGTAAACAATATATTCCTTACCCATTAGATAGGTGTGTGTGAAGATATATGTATAAAACATAGAATAAAAAAACTAGAATATTTAGTATACTCTTTTTTCATAATATCATGGAATAAAAAGACTTTATTTATTGGATAATTGTAATAAAATAAAGGAGCTTGATGGAGGGTGTAACCTCTTAATTAGGTATATTCATTAGGTTTCCCCCAAACAGACTCTATGGAAGTATTTTTAAAAAAGTGAAGATTCAAGGAGTAATTTAGTTTTTTTGGGAAGTGTATTGGGTTTACCCTGGATGAATCAATTTCGGTTGAGTGGTGTTACGAATTGGGGGAGGTGGTGTCCTTTAATAGAGATGTGAAAGGACACACTCGGTGATTTTTAAAAACAAGTAAGATGTACCCATGATTTATCTATGAAATGTCATAAAAACCTACCAAAACAATAATTTATGTTTTAAGGAATAAATATGTCTAGAAAATTGGTTTTGGAGAGTGGTTGGGTCATTTGTCCCACTGTGTTCAAGGTTTATTCTGTTGTTAGGCTTAATTTAACATTATCACACTAATTAATTTTAACTGCAATCACTAATCTTATTGGTTAAAAAACTATTGATTATTATAAATTATAAAATAATATTATTAATAACAAGGTAAAAATTATTTCAAATTCAAATCAATTATGTCGATGAGTTTAATTTAAAATTAATCATGCAGAATGGATAACAATGTAAGGTTTTAAATTAAAGATGTCCAATCATTTTTTTATACACTAAATTTCAAATAGAAATTGACTAAATTGATGTGAATTAGAATAATTAAAAAATATATGATCCAATTAAACTTTTAATCCAATTTAAAATTTATTTTACATTTATAAATAAATTATCTGAAAAAATGTTGTGAACTAAAATTCAATGTTTTACACTATTTATAAAAGAACGAAAATTGACAAGAAAATACTAAAACATTACCTTAAAAAATTCATATTTTCATAATTTATTTATAATGATTATTTTAATATATTAAATTTTTAAAACATCAAAAAATTGTATTAAATATGGGTTTTCCATTAAATAGAAGTATAAATTTGATAGTAAAAATATAAATTTTGAGAATAAAATTGGGTTGTTCTTAACTTATGACTATAAAATTTAATAGATTAATATAAAGGAATACGTGATTAAATAATATATATATGTATATATATATTACATTAATATAAATTAGTAATTGTAATTAATTTAATTTATTAGGGTAAAACATCTTTTTGGATATAATAATAGTTTTTTCATATTAAATCACTTATTATTTTCATTCCTAAATAATTTTTAACCAATTATTTATTTTTATATTGGTATAAACCGTGTATTTTCATATGTAAGATAACCCTTTTCATATATATTAATTTAATGTCCATGTGATATTATATATTATATCATTATTTGGTAAAACTTGGTCTTGTGTGTTACAAAAGGCATCTATGAAATTAATTATTACATATAATAAAATTTATCCTCAGTGATCCATGTATAACAAGGTGAAATTTATGTTGCGTGTAGAGAATGAGTAACTTGTTCTTTAATATAACAGAAGAAAAACATAGTAATTCAATATATAATAATATTTTGGTTACATTAAATAAAAAACATCAAAAAGATAAAAATTAATTCAAAAAATATATAAAAAAAAATATCATGTTGTTACATTCTACCCACTTCAAAATTAATTTCTCCCTATAATTTTGTTTTGGTTATCAAAGGTTTAGTACATTATAGTTTAATTCCTAGAAACCCACATCATAGAAATGAATACTAAAACATTCTTGAAAAGGGAATGTTGGAACCATAATTGTTACCCAATTTATCATATAACTTGGTTTCCAGATTCGAGAACATAGGTTGGGAGTGCAAATTGGAAATGGATGAATAGAAAAAAATATTTATAGGGTCTTATTGAGGTCATAAATAAAAAATAAGTTAATTTTTAAGGAAATGTTGAAGAAATCAGGGTTATAAATCTAAGATATTATATAAAAAATCCACTTATAAAACTAAAATTAACGTATTAGGAAAACACATTTTTTTGAGAATTATCATAACATTGAGTAATTATATCATTGACCATTAATAAAAGGAAATATAATTTATTGAAAAATACCTATAAATTTTTTAAACCTATTTTTGTTATTTTATTTATTTCTAATTCATCAATTAAATCAAGAAATATATGGCATATCTTAAGGCCCATTGAATATTGAAATATATAACTATTTGTCATAACCTATTCTTTATAATTATTAATGTTAATACAATAAAAACTAAACTTAAAAATTGGCTATATTTTTTCTTATTTATTCAAAAATAATCATTTCATATTAAGTAGGAAATCACATAGGCCCGTGGTATATGTTGAACCCTTATCATTATTTGGTCATGGGTTTAGGACTTATGACCATGTCAAACTAGATTGGTTGTACATTTAAATACATGACATACATTTACAAAATTACAATAATATAATTTAAAATGTATATATGATTTACATACTTGAAACAAGGTTAATCACTGAATAAAATTTTAATAAAAGTTTTCAATATAGTCTAAACACATAAATAATTCCTCTGATGTTTAACATAAAATTTCCCCGAATAGTTAAATTTATAATACTTATGAACAATAAAAATCTAAAACATTATATAGAAATTAATTAAATCATCTTAACATTTATTCCAAATATATGACAACGTAGCTCTAGGTTTTTAAATTCAAAATATATGAATACCTTCATAAACTATTCTCTTAAAACATTGTAATTGCCTAAATCAACATAAATCCATTTGTAATAATGCATTATTCATTATTATAATGTTTAGAAGATATTTTCCATGAATCCAAGACACTGTAAACTACATCCATGATGACATATACTACTCTTTTAATATGTCAATAATTAGATACATGGTAATCAGTTCAATACTTTTTATTTTATCCAAAATAAATCATTTCATTATCAAATCTAATTTTTTTATGACCGTCTTGAACACATTAAGGATTACCTCTATTTAAAAAAAATATCACTGATATAACTCTTTATCAATATTCAAAATATCCATTTCCATACATTATGAAAAAATTATAATGAAAATCATTATATATATTTCATTACGTATATAACGTAATATTTTAATTTCAAAACATAAATGCTTCATTATTCTGAATTTTTTCTACAACCATTACCCAGGATTCATCAAATTATTCCTAAAAATATATTTCTAAAAACATGAAAAATGAATAATTTAATATGGTTAGTAAAATAAAATATAATCATATTCTTATGTTTAATATCAGTAATACTAAAATAACATCACATACCTTTCACATTTTGTTTATGGACTCTTTACCTTCAGAAATATAAAAAATACATAAACCATATTCTTGATGATCTTTTATAGATTTCCACATGGTAAATTGATTTTTATTTTTACAAACTTATTCAGATCTGAAACATTAAATTATAATAATTTTCTTCCATGTAATCTCTATTGACTAAATCAAAAAATCATATGGTGAGAAACAAATATAACAGATGAAAACTGTATAATCAAGAGAAATTAATTATATGATGACTAAATGATAAAAACAACTCTTTAATCAATAATTATATAACTATATAATAGATTTTCCATATTAACTATATATTCTAATCATTCATGATTTTTCATAAATATTCTTTGAAATTTTTAAGCATATTACCCATTAGTGTCAAACCAGGCATTCAACAAGGCCCGTTGTCAAGTTCTTGTTTACCCTGAGTCATGGATAGAAAATATTTGTGGTGTTTTCACTTCTAGGTACATGTATTCCAGATCTACATTCACATGTAGTATCTATACATGGTTTTTTTAGGAACCCACATACCCTATCCTTTACCAATATTCGATTACATTCCTCCAAACATTTCCTTATTCATAAACTTATCCTGCAACATTTTCATGGGGTTTTTACTACTGTGTTCTCATCATAGAATCCAAACATTAAATAACCATTTCCTCTAATACCAACTAAAATTAACAAGTAAAAACCTACATAGAAACTCCAACACATTTTTAGATTATATGAAACATTACAAAAATGGACACCCGGATACCTTATTTGTTTAGTGCCTTTGGAAACGTGAAAAAAAAAGATTCCAGATGAGGGAAACCAGAGATAAATGCATCTTCGGGGCCCATTCAAAATGGACAGGGCAAGATATTCCTTTTCGATCTTCTATAACATTATCTCACCCCTATCAACCCTATTTAAACTGGTTGTTTCTTCCACCATTCCTGGCTATCTCAATCATCTTGAAGGTTCCAGACCTCTTCAATTGTTCTCCGCAAGTCGTTTTTTTGACATAAAAAATTATTATAAGATACAAGACTTTTCAATCTAACCATTGTGGAATGATTTAAGAAGAATCTTAATTCGATGGGTGATTATTACATGTTCATCTTTGGTTCTTGGGCTTTATGTGAATGGGTGATTATTAGACTCCTCAAAAAATGACACATAATGATTCAATCTCTACGACAGATGATTTGATTCATTCATGGTCAAGAGGTCCTCATTCCTCTAATAGGTCTCCCTTCTTTCTCTTTCTATTGTTTTATTATTTCCATATGAAAGTAGATGTTCCCACTATTACATTGTGGTTACACCTTCAAGAACTACTGCTTCCTTTTAAAAATCCATCTATCATTCATTTTATTGGAAATATGGTTGGTAATTTTTTGTGTTTTGATATTATATTCAATTCTTGTTGTCACCAGATATCACCTCATATATGAATTGATGTGTTGGTCTCATTTTCACCATTAGATTGTGTTTGGATTATAGTAAGTGAAGAATTATTCTATAAATATTCAATAATATTTGAATCCTAGATATATTATTGTGCATCCAACTAACTTTTGGGTCACACTACAACCTCATGCTTTCATAGTGGCATGAAATGTCATAAAGATCATGATATAACAATAAGGAATATGTTAGAGGAATTAGGTTAAGAAACCAGTAGTGTGGATCTATTGATCAATATGAATGTAACATCAGATGAATCCATTTAGGAAGCAGTATGTTCTCATCCAAATGTGGTGCACATTTTTGAAATTTTGAGAAGTGATTTTGTGGATTGCATGAAAATAGTTCTTGAACTTTTAGGTTTGGGTAATATGAGAAGATAGAGGCATCTAATCTTATTGAATCATGGACCACAATCCAAAGGCCTCATCTTCTATAGAGGCAGTGAAACATGGTGCACCAATTTTCTATGAGGTGTAAAGTCAAGAGACAAGTGGGAGATTCCGTATGACATCTAGAGAACATGATATTTTAGTGAATTTTATCCAATCATGGAAGGGTCACTAGTTGTATGGTGTGAATATATCTAGTCTTGTAGGACTGTGCCTCTTATAAACCTATCAAATCAATTTTATAGTCTAGAAACCGAAGGTATTGTTCAGGAAAAAAAATTTCCTAGTTCTTTGGTAGTGAATTCAATTATAAGGCAATGTTATCTAGGGGAAGATTCAAGAGATGATAGTTCATACCACCTCTAAGCTAATAGTTTCAATGATATAAATGATAGAAAAATTCATAGTCTAAGGACATGGTAATGTCTGAAAGAAAACAAGGATTCAGAGAGTATCATTATGACTGAGAGGAAAAAATACATATGGTTTAAGGACTACTGCCATATTCCTAAACCAATTGAGAAAATTCCTTCCAAAAAGTTATGTCCATAAGAGATGGATATTGATCACTATGAGAACAATTAGGATTAAAATAATGTTATGAGTCTATTGTGGGAAAGGCTACTAGATGAAGTTGGTGAGAATAAGGTTCATGAATTGGTGGGTGATAAATTTTAAAACCAACCTAAAATGCAAGGTGGTTCGCTTTAGAAGGGTGATTCTTATAGAGAGGACATTTCTGATCTAAACTCACATTCCAAAGGTATTATGTCTGACTTAATGGATGAATTATAGGTTGAAAATTTTGTTCAAATATTGGATCCCATTTCTGGTTTCCATTGGGAATCCATAGTGGATGTTGGGGAAAAAGAAATTACATGGGAACTTATCATTCACTCAGAGGGAGAAATGAAGAATGAGGCCTTTCATATTAAGTCTTCTCAAGTGCAGGGAGACATTTTAAGTGATATTATGATCCTTATGGACACATATAATGATAAATACATGTGATTCAACATGTATTCTCTCATTATAACAAGAGGTTTTGATTAATGAAAGATCAATGTAGAATATTTTTTTATAATCATTGGTCAAGATGACCTTTCATATTGAATAGCCCCTCAATAATGATCTGAATACCATGGTAAATTCGCATCATTGAAAATTATATAGGGATCCTACTTCTAATAGATTTATGTTTTCTTTTACAGATTTTGTTCTCTATTATATATTTTGAATATTTTTGTCTTGAACATTAATGGTTTCCCACTTTTTTTCATAAAATTTATTTATTAAGAATAATTTACTTTTTTTCTAAATCCTCAGAATGGGTAAATAAATTAATTGCATATTCATATCTTGAACATAATGCTACTAGAACGTGATCATGATCTTTAAAAGTTCATTCCTTGTATATCAAAAATCATAAACATGAATCATGGAATAATGATTTACAGTTCATAAGACATAAATCATATTAAAATCAATAGAATAATCCATGAATGCATAACAAAATTATTAGACATTGAAATTTTGAATAAACATAAACATATAACATAGTGAAAATGAATATGTCTAAACATGTTCACACATTACTTTATTGACATAAAATAATTCCCTTTCATAGACTTATGGTTATGCCACCTGGTCCAGACATATTGTTCTGAAAATGCAATTAGGATAACGCATAACATTGTGAACATGTAATGAGGTACACAAATAAATATATTGACATGAAACTGGGTATATGCATAACATTTTTAATATTTAATAAGGTACATTCATAACATTATATAATAAGGTTCAATAAGAACATTGTGAACATGTAATAAGGTTTACATATAAACTTATTGATAAGATTCTAGGTGCACGTATAACGTTAGGAACACGTAATCATGTTAACACATAACCGTTATAATTATGATTCATACATCATTTCCCAATTCATTGGATAGAGATATAGAACCCAACCATAACATAATGAAATCAAACTTGCATGTTTCACAAAACATTCATCATATTCTGACCCATGAAAAGATATGGTTTCTATAAGCATCAAATCATATCCCATGAAATGAAATGGGTATTATTAAAATTTCATAAAATCATAACCTATATAAAAAATATTGGTTTCATTATCATTTTTTCAATTAATAACTAATGAAAATATGTGGTTCTGAAAATATTATAACCCCTGGAAAAGTAATGGTTGTCATAAGTATCATTCCATAAAAAAATATACCATTCAAGAAATAATACAAATGTAACTTTTTTATCACTTACATGAATAATTGAGTAGCATAAATAGATTTAAATTATATTGAAAATATCATATAATGACATTTTGAGAACATATCTTGAGAAAAACATCCTTTCTTCTTGGAAAATCCATTTTAAACAAAAAATATTTAGAAACCCATTTTTCCTGAAAATTCAATAATAACGTATTAATGATGATTGAAATCATATTGAAGACATTTTACCGTGAAAATTTATAAAATAATCATGAATAAATTTTGAAAACCATATTCTATGAATCATATAAAATTATCATGATTTTTTAAAATCCATTTCATTATAAACACATTCAAAAATACATTAATAATGCCTGAAAATGTTTTGGAAATAATTTTAGTTGTAAACTTGTAAAATAATATTAAAATAATTTTAACACAATTTCACTGATATTAATTTGAACACATACAAAGAAATATTAAAAAAATTGTACATAAAATACATTGATAACATATTAATAATTCATTAAAACACTTTTATAAGTGATATTTTTTAAGGAACACAAATTTCAAACAGAAGAGAGGGTAATGAATGACTTGTTAAAAAGAAATTATTAACTATCATAAAAACAAAAGAGTGGAATATGGAAGCAATACATTATTATATAAAGAATATCTAGATTAGAGAAAAAATAATCATATTTCTTATGATATTGATTATGTGATTTCATCAATGGAAGAATAAACATAAACATTCTCTAAAAGTGATGAAATTGTTTCAAAAAACACTTACAACATGGTTTCCTTGAACCGTACGAACCTTATATGAAAATAAAATTACATGAATATTAAAATGTCATGAATGATGTATATATTAACGATATAAAATATCAATGGAATTATATACACCTCATTAAAAAATATAGGTTAATAACATGGAATGTGTCTCAATGAATGAAAATTTATACAAAATCACATTACCTATTTGGTAAATTTTGAAACATATAACCTATGAAAGAAATATCATAAAATAAATATCTAAATACTCATAGAATAAAGGCTAAAAATAATAGAATATATTCACGGGAATTATAATCACCACATTAATTAGATGTTTCGTGAATAATGCATAATTCTCACATAATTAATAGTGAGACTAGAAATCCTCTTACCATGTGTCTTGAATCTCATCATTCTCATTCAAACCTCTTATGTTATAATTTTATGATTGGTATAAGTATTTTAAATTAACAAATTTTTATATATAATTGCATATTTTTTTTATATTTTCATTATATTAAACATTTCATAGAAATTTCATGTTAGGTTAACACTTTGGGTAATATTCACTTTGCTTTTCACTTGTGTACTAATTTGTTACCTCTTTGGTCCTTATACTTATATCATTATTTGAAAATTTAAATACATGATATAAGTACTATTAATATTCAGGATATATATATATATATATATTATTAATATATAAAATACATAATCATGAAATACAATTCACTTTTTATGGAGTGGGTAAGCTGTAAGTACACATGAACGCTGCTTCCATTTTATTGATGTATTGAACGAAAACATTTAAAGGAAACACACACACACACACATATATATATATTATCATTAAAATTGAATTATTATTTCTTATATATCATATTAATTCACTAATAATATCCTTAATACATTACAGGTAGTGTGTGGATGAATCACATTGCTTTGAGGGGGTGATAGTCTACACTTCCTCAAGATAAATTATCATGTATATTGACTGTATGGAAATTATGAAGCTATTTTATAAGTAAAATTTATATAAGAATAATTATGTTATAAAATTAATATATATAATATATAAATATAATTATTTTCATAATGTCCACCATGATAGATGGTAAAGGAAAAAATGAGTAATCATAATTTTATGAAGCGGTAGTTTTTTGTACACGTTAACAAAATATTTGTTATCTGTTAGATATATCGGAGTCCAAGTTTAGGTATAAAAATTAACATAAAAACATAGTAGTATATTTAGGATACATTTTTATAAAATAATGTAATATTAATATTTTTGGGAATATAGAATTGAAATAAAAGAACGTATCTCAAGAGTGGGTGTAACCTCCTAATTAGGTTACTCCATTTGGTTTTCACCAAAGTAATTAATTAGAAGTATTTATTACAAAATAGTGGATTCATGAATGAATTTATATTTTATTGGATGATTAATGGGTAGATATTTTCTGAAAATATGTATGTTGAGAGGTGTTAGGAAATGGGAGTGGTGGTGGCCTGTTATATGGAATAGAAAGGACACACTTGGATTTTTTAAAACAAGTTAGGAGTTCCCATGTTTTTACATATAAAAGCCATATAGTAAAAAAAATATTAAAAATGGATGGTTTATGGAAGATATTTTTCATGAAATTAATATTTGGAAAATTGGTTAGGTTATTTGGGCCTTTAAGTTTAAGTATTATTCCCTTATTAGGCTTAATTTTACATTAATAAAGATTATTCATTTTAATAGCATTTGCTAATATATATTTTTCAAAAATTAATTATTCCATATTATAAATTATATATTATTATTATTAAAAATGTAATTTTTTTTCAAATTCCAATCGATGATGTGAAATAATTTAATTTAAATTTAATCCTGCAAATGGGATGACATTGGAGGTTTTAAAGTAAAAATGTCCAAATGTTTGCTATATTTTTAAACCCATTATTGAAGTAAAATTGAATAAAATGAATTAAATATGATTAATATATAATAATATGATCCATTTAATCATTTATAACTATTTAAAATATATTTTATCTGTATAAATAATTATTTGAAAAAGAAGTTTCAATATAATATTTTATTTTTTAACTATTCATTAAAAATTGAAACATCACAGAAAAATTAAAAAAATTATCAAACACTAATTATTATATTCCAATTTCAATGTTTATTTTATTTTTATATATAATACCTACCAATGTTTCATTAATTGTATATAAAATTGTAACACTATGAAAAGGATGTATAAATGCCTTAATAAAAATATATGGTTTTAAGCATTATATTGGGTATGTTCTTGTCTTATTTCAATGAAATATATTGGATGAAAATAAAAACACATTGAAAATATGTCATATATTAGATTATTATCACTCACTAATTGTATTTAATTTAATTGATTTCTGAAAACAAACATTGTGGGTATAATAATATTTTCCATTATATTCAATCTATTTTTTATTTAATTTATAATTTATTTCTAACCAATAGATTAATTTTATATTTGTGTATACAATTGATTTTAATAAGATAGTTAACAATTTTCCGAACTACTAATTTAATGGCTAGTTTATATAAAATAATGTACATTCATTCAGAAAAAAATCGATCTTGTCTGTTACACAATCCATTAATAAAATTCATTGTTGTGTGTAACAAAAGCAATCCTAACGGTTCCATATAGAGAAACCTAAATTTTTGTTTCTTTTAGCACAATATTAACATGATTTTTTATACAATGAAATTTTTACAAATTAAATTAATATAAAATATTGTGTTTTTAGTGTTTTAGGAAATGAAAAATATCAAAATGATTAAATTAATTAAAAAATAAATATTTCACAAAATCAAGGTGTGTTTTAGATTCCACCTTATACCCATCCATTATTCATGATATGTTGGACCAAACAGAAAAATGGTTTTTGAGAGCATTACAAATATTGGAAATTGAAGAATCATGTATCTTCATAAGCTCCCTGTTGGGTTCCTTTTCCACTATGGCACACATGAATTCCCATAACTTCTCTCATATAAATTATATTTAGGATGATCCCATTAGATGAAAATAAATACCAATTATCTCTAGATTCTAAATATATCCCATTCACAAGCATGAAATCTCTACAGATATCGTAGTGAATGGTAAATCTGTATTCCTCATCTACATGGAAACCATGAACTTTTTGATTTAAAGAGTCTTTGTGATCATGTTTTGGAATAAATCATGTGAGTTTAATGGTTTCACTTATCCTATTAAATCCATTTATGGTTTTATTCACATTTGGATCTATAGTATGGGTTCAAACACTACTAATAGTAAAGAAAGATCTCTTCTCATCACATTGGATTTTCAGTGTATCTTTGATTCTCGTAACAAGGTCTGATATAGTTACCACCCCTCCCCAATAAAAACATTGAAAACCGGGGCTATATTCATCCCCATAAAATATCCATATCTTTTATAACTCTAGTATGGATTTCCTTACATCATTAATATTGTGTTTAATAACGGTATTTACCTTATTTTAATAATTCCTTCCATGGCCATTTGATCCTTTATAATACTCCCCTCTATTCTCTCATGCCTAACACTGATTGACCTTACTATGGACGCACCATGTAAGAGGGAGGTGTTGATCTATATCACAAGGGATTTGTGCATATTTTATTTATCCCCTAGGTGCAGTGGAAAATTTCATATTTAGTCACCTTTTCATTTTACATTCAAAATGAATTACTTTATCAGTATTTTAATCAAACATCCTGATCATATGTTATTATATAAGGGGTTCCATTTCATCCCCATGGAATATTACTTATTTTATCCAAAATTTCTTGTAATGTATCAATAGATTGATGGATATTCTTCACAATGGGTGAGAAGATTATATTATTTCTAATTTTCTTACCACTCGGTCTTCCATTGAGTCTTCTATTGTATCATATTCTAGAACTAGATCTCACCCCTCATTATGTTCTAACCATGTTTTTTAGATCCCTTCAGCCTACATTATTATAGACCCTCTTAAGCGTAACCCCCCCCCCACGGTTCGCCCCTATATTAAAAAATTTATTATTTTTTTAATAATCCATTATAGATTAAAGGATAAGTTTCACCTTACTATAGTGATTCTATTAAAATCTATTAATTTCATAATATATCCTCATTTACTTTGAAACAAATGTAATCATGTCCTATATTTAATTTATTATGGGTTTTTATGTAACATTGGTGATATCCCATAGTTTCTATATTGATTAAGTTATTTTCTCCTTAACATATACATTTTTATTTTCCTTGGGGATGTTTTTAATTTCCATAAATATCATTTTTCTATAAGATATGATTTATTAAATAATATCTTCTTTATGGAGTGGTATGAATGTCCATGATAAAATTTATGGTCAACACACTAAGTATAATCAAGTGACGGGTGGATCCTTTATTTATATACAACCTTTACAAAAAAAAGATGACTAATTAGAAAAATATGGATGTTTTTTTGGTTATATATCTTCTTATTAAAAGATAGTGTGTTAGAACTAGCCCTTGATATTATTTTTTGTCATCGTATTCGAGGAATTCCATGACCATGAAATAAATTATTACTTTTCTACATGTATTTATTTATTTTCAAGGACATTACATGGAAGCATTTTTATTTAATTATAACTTCAAGCTGAAATTTTTTTCACCTATATAACTTATGGAAATTTTATTTTATGAATTAAAATAAAATATTTTCCCATTTTATGATAATTTATTCTTACCATTATTTATTTTGAATTCCCTTGGAAAAAAATATATAATATTTGTGAATAAATTTTAGGACCTGATGAATGGGTTGATAATTTTTGTCAAATGTTTTTGAGCAGTATCATCTATTTTAAAATTCTATATATGTATATATTATATGTCCTCCAAGACTACTAATATATTCTATCTAATGGGTACTATTGTTTTATAAAATAATAATGCATTTTAACTTCTAGCTTATGGGTTTCTAAAATATTATTTGTTAATTTTATTCAACATTGGATGTTTTCATTGGGTGACTAGTTAAGATTACTTAATAGTTGTATTTCTCTTACTCATTAATTAAATTATAATATTTAAAATTTTTATTGCAATTACATTTTCTTTGAGAATGAATAATTATTTGTAATAATTCTTTTCTATGGTTTATAGATTGTAATTTCTCTAATGTTTCGTAAATGTAGTTATGAACGTAGTTTCATTAATACTGGGGGATTCTACTTAAAATTAATATTACTATTATTAAATTAATTTAAAGGCACTAAAAAGTTAATTTTATAAAAATTATTTTAATAATATATTTTTTATGGGGAATAAAAACACTATTATTAATAATTTCTTTCAAACTAACATGATATGAACCATATATTTAAATACTATATATGGGGTGTTTTGACCCTTTGAAATGCAACAGTTCCACAATTTTCAAGCCTATTAACATTTTGGATATTTTTTCCACTCTCGAGTTATCATATATCATGTTTGGTTTGAGGTAATATGGTGACTAGTGGTTTCACATGATTGTATAACAATTATTACTTTTTAATTAACCATGAACTAATGGTAAAAGTTTCAAATTGTACATAAAATTTAATTAATCAATGGTTAATTTTTATATATATTTACATTTTAACATATCTCAATAAATTTTTATCCAGTAGAATTGGATTGAGATATAATTTGGATTCTTACTTAATAATTATAAAACTATTATTTTAGTATCTTATATTATTATCTAATGTTGGAATGTGTTTATTATATATAGATGGGTCAGGTTGAAATTTATATATAAATTATAATATCTATTTTATATCTTTAATTTTAGAGATACCATTACCAATATATTTAAATTAAGGACATTTAAATAGATGGAATCCTTGTCATTCAAGAATGTCCATATACAATATAACATGCTAGCATGAATGCATGATTCAACATTATATTTGGTTGGTAATTGAATTTTTTTATACAATAGACTAGGATTATAATCTGCACTAGGTTTCCCAAATATCTTTTATATTTAAGTATTTATGGTATATATGATATATATTTATAAATACTCAATCAATATTTACTAGATGTGTGTAGCTGTTATTTTGCATTCAATGTGTCAAGATTCCATCGGATTTTCCAATAATGAAATATTGGTTTGTGTGTATATCATTTATATTTTAGTTGACATGTTTTTTTACTTCAAGTGGATATGGTTGTATGATATCCACATTATGTGATCTTGATATAGAGGGTATGGTAATTGGATATCTATGGAATAGTCATGTGTAACTAGGATATGTTATTCTATTAGGCTAATTTATATACATGCTTATACCTTATTTATTCACATTGGTTGAACAGTGTTTTTTGTTCCATGTTTTTTCAAAATATTCATCATTTATCTCATATATTATAAGGATATTTTAGGTTAATAATTTTTTTTGAGGTTCAATTGTTGGATATTGTCTCCCCGCATCTGAAATTAATATTTTTTTTTCATATAATGTTTCTTCTTGGAGTACTAAAATAGATTATTATAAAGATATTCATGGATTAATGTAGTAAATTATTGAACCTTCTTCAACGTGTTGGATAATATTGATCATCCATACATTAATGAGCATGTGATTATTATATATAGTTTCTTGGGTATGTAATGAAATTAAATTTTTGTTGGGATACCGCCAAAATTGTTTCATTTAGGGGGAATTAGATTTCGTTTTACGAAAATAATCTTCTTTATTATGTAGTGTTGTTGTTTTATGTTTGGATCCTTTTTAGAATATTTCCTAATGAATCCCACTAAAACAAGAGTGTTGATACTTAATGTTTATTTTTATAATTAGATATCTCTTTAAGACACGTGATATATTTTTTTGGCCTTTATGTAATGACCCATTTTTTTTAGTGCAAATATTTCCCAAAATAAATGTGTTATGTGTTATATTATATAATAATATTCTTATACGAAAAATAGATAAACCATAAAAGAATTTGTTTATTTACTAAGTATTGTATATAAATTGGAAATAAAATCTATTTAAATTCAAAACAATTCAACTGAAAAAGAAAATAAAAAATCTAGAATGGTAAAATATGGATCACTCTAATCTAATATAATCTTCACCCCCACTACAAAAATTATATAGAAGAAGAAAAATAGTAGCTGGTGAAGTTAAATTGTATAATATGTAAATATAGAACCATGAGGGTAATTGAGTTGAATATTAACCGAAAGAATGAAGTTGTATTTATATGTGGTATTTTGACTATTGGAATAGTAATGATACCATTGGAATAGTAACCTGAAAGGTGGGAATAGAAAACTGATGGTTAGGAATTTTACCCTGATCATTGGGTACAGTAACATCAATGTTGGGAATAGTAACCTATCTACTCGAATATTAATGTCACCAAAAAATAATAAGTTATGATATAAATAATATTTATCATTCTTACGATTACTATTTTAAATTTTATAATGAAAAAAAATAAATATCATTATTATTAAACTCAACTAAAATATGAGAACATTTTTTAAAAAGATAATTTTATGGTATTTTTTAAAAGTCATTATTTTTATATTTAAAATTAAAAATAAATATTTTAGAAGTATATAATGAAAAATTAACTCTCAATTTTTAAATCACCAAATTGAAATTACGTGGGGGCTAATTTTTATTGTAATTTTATAAAATACAAAAAATATCATGTAAATAGTAAAAGTAGAGTTTTTCCCTTAACTAATGATACTATAATTGCATTAGTCATGATTTAATAATTAAATACACCTTTATATAAAATATATTTTCGGCCTTGGAACATTCAATTACAATAATGGTTCATTAAAATTGGTAAAATTAATTTTAAAACCAAAAATGAACATTCCAAAACCAAAAGGGAATTGTGATTCCATAAAATAATAGTTTCAAATCGTTTCAAATTTAATTTTTAATGAAATAATGAATTAAATTATTAGGAATTTTTACAGTCCTAAACATGTTATATTATATTAAAATATAATTTATATTTTAAAGATATCAATATTACAATTTTTACCTTTTATATATTTTTTATTCAATATTTTATGCTAAAAATACCCCTCTCCTAATGTTTAAATATCCCAGCTACATCAATATGGAAAACCACCCCTCCTCCACAGTCTAAATCTAAGTTCATTCCAAAATAATTTTTTTAATACACTATAAATACATAGGGACATTATAAATAAATAAAACTCCAGTAACCAAGGAGTTTAATTTTCATACAAGTGAAGTTACACCATGAATTAAGTTATTTTTTATGCACTCCTCTCTTCTTTTTATTTCTTCATCATCATCTATTTATTTTTTATGCCAATCCAATAACAAAAAACTATAAATTAATTAATTATAAGGTATGGTACCAATATAATAATAATTTTATCCTACTATAAGTATCACACTAATCTATAAATAAATTTTAAGGTTCTACTTTCTTCTATATTGACAATGTTTCATCAAAAGTTTTTTAACCAAGAACAGAGAGATTTCCAAGTAACAAAATTTATCCAACATCACTTATGGATATTATAAACTATATATAATATATAAACATGTCATTATATTACTAATTATCTCCTTTAATTAATAATACTAATGTATAAACAACATTAAATAGAATAGAAAATTTAATATAAAATAGGATATATATATTTATATATATGAAAATCAACATAAAAAACACATCAACTTCATTGATGTAAATTATGAAATATAATCTAATGTTTATAATTGTAAAATATATGTATAAATAAAAATAATACACTTTATGATCAATTTTTTAATAAATTTATGAATATTATTTAGGAGGTGGAAATGTGATAAAGTAACAGGAGAATTCAGGTTAGGGGATTCTATATGCTAATTACTTTCTATGGGTTATTCACTCTTCCATGGTATGACTGATGATTTTATTTTCATCAAATTTCTTATCCCATTTCATTCATGGAGATAGTTCTTCTTACTATGTGATTTTGTTTTTTATGAAAACCACTTATTTAAATAGATTGAAACATCTAAAGAAACATAAGTGAGCATATTGTGGGATCCCTGTAGATGGATGTAACATGAGAAAGGGATCCTATGTGGGTATGTGTTTTTTGATCCTACGCGGTTCTATGTTCTAGTATTCCTCTTGAATCCACTCTAGGAAACAACGAGTGGATAATTTGGGATCCTTCATGGGTTTTCTATACTAGGACCCTCTGTGGGTCTGATGATCTTGGATAATACATGGGTCTGATGATTTAGGATCCTACGTGGGCCTGCCTTTTAAAAGGGTAAGATGATTCAGTAGTTACATATAATAATATTTACTACCAAACCTATTTTATAATTGATGTGAGAAGAGCCTTTACCTATTTGGAAATCTTATGTGTGTCATACCTTTGTGGTACTTACATTCATGGTGATACCTTTGTGGTATTTTTATTTGAGGTGTTACCTATGAGGTATATACCTTTGCGGTGTTACCATTATGATACTTACCATCATGGTGAAACCATTGTGGTATTCTTCTATGTAGAGTCACTTTTGTGGTACTTACCTTTGTGGTGTTACCTTCTTGGTAATCTTTCCTTCGTGGAACATTTTTACATTGGCTAAGGATTTGGTCCTTCAGTTTCCTCATCAATAAGTTGGGTGTACTTGATAACATAGGTATATGTTTAGGCATATACCTAAGTAGGGTTTTTAGTTTTTTCCATGCTTTGTGGTTTATCCATTGTGGATTTTTTTGATAACTTTTAGGGCCTTGGTGTCCCTACTAAGTATCATTATACTCACCCATGTATGGGCAATTCCAACACCTTGTTGTGTTTGGTGCAGACGACAGACATCACTGACTGAGGAAGAGGGTACCTGGACTAGAGGTTGCTCAGAGGTGGACCGTATATGAGGTGTACCACTGAGATGACCATTCGATAGATGTACCTAAAATTCAGGTAGAATCCTTGGAGTATGTTCAAAGGATATTTTTTAGTTTAATTGTACAATTTAGTTTTCTTGTACTTTCTAGTTTAGAGTGTATTCTGGACCCTTTTACATACTGTACACACACATTTACAATACAGTTTTCTTGTGTTCGTATCATGTTGTGTGCATGGTTGAGTGTGTTTACAAGATATTAATGCAGTGCCTTCTCGATTTTATATAATTCTCCTTTTGGTGTTAGTTCTCAACCTCTGGCCTATGGAAGGCGGGCTTGGGGTAGTTAAGGCACGGGCCCCAGGGGATGGGTTGTGAAAAATTGGTATCAGAGGAGATGGTTATACCGTAGAACATTGGACTCTTATATTTTTAATGGAAATATTGTAATGTGTAGTTAGTGTGGTCGTCAGTTTAGGGAATCCAGTGTTGGTGCGGCAGCTGGCGTATCCATACACTAGGACATTGACTTCTGATTTCTAACTTGGTTTATGAAAACACTGATTGTGTGTGTGTTTCGAAGAGTTTACGTTGTGATCTATTTGAGTCATTTCACCAGGTATGTCTTATTGACCATGGTGAACCTGTTTATTTTTAGGATACCTCCACACAGACAGCCATCTAGGGTTCCAGGTATAGTACGTGAGGATATCCCACCGAGCGATGAGGCCTCAGTGTAGGGCCCATTATCTGTAGAGGCACCAGCGGAGGCATTAGGGGTACCACTACCCACTGGTCCACCGATGCCACTAGCTACAGCTCTAGAGGTTGTAGGAAACTTGAGCGTGTTGCACATGTTCTAGTGCCAGAGGCCACCCAGGTTCAGGGGTGTCATGGACCCACAGTCGGCTGAGGATTTTCTGGAGGCTGTGGTGAGAGTCTTCCGACTGGTGGGGACACCAGCTGATCCCATGGTGATCCTTACTACTAGTCTTCTACAGGCAGCATCATCCAGATGGTGGAGCATGATGCACCAGGCTCATGACGAGGTGAAACTTCTCTGAGTAGGATTTGAGATCCTCTTTTGGGCAGAGTTTTTTCAAGAGACCCTTCGTGCAGTGCACATTCAGGAGCTTCTTCATATATATATTGGAAGCAGGATTGTGGCTCAATACTCAGCGAGGTTCATCGACCTCTCACACTACTCCAATTCTATGGTGCGGGACACATTCTTCAGGGCTCGGACCTTTGATCAACGACTCAGGTGGGAGAACAGGGATTCGATGATTTCTCTCAGCATCACTATGTAGGCAGGGGTGTTAGAGTGAGACCTCTTAGTAGAGAGTTTTCTTGCTTAGCAGTAACCAGCAGCGAGACCCACCACTGGGCATCATATAGTGGAGTCTTATGCAGCTCGTAGTAGAAAGTTGTCACAAATGTCCAAGAGGACCAGACCTACAGGGGGATGGCCACTGGATTCATGGTCGGTTGTGCAGGGCACCAGAGATAGAGCCAGTCATGCGAGGAGCAGACAGTGTTACGCATGTGGCAGGTAAGGTCACATGGCTCATGACTGCCTGACCCACTGTACGGATGATCAGCTGACAGTTGAAGGACCGTCTAGGCAGAGACAAAGGTTCGACCAAGGAGGTCCACAGCGAGTAGGCGGACGTGGAAGAGGAGCTGGTGGTGGGAGGCGATTCGAGGTGTTACTTCCACCACCCACATGTGGTCCACCCTGGCCATAGGTAGCAGGTGGAAAGGGGAAATCTTAGCTCAAGGCAGCTGAGTCCTATGACCATGACGCTCTGGAGATGAGAAGAGGTATGATCTGTGTCTACACTACCATAGATAGAGTACTTATAGACCCATGTGACATTCATTCTTTTATAGCCACTACCCTCATTCAGAGCTTGGATATTGAAATGGAGTTGTTGGGTTGATCCTTACGTCTAGATACTCCTACGGGAGAGGATTCAACGATTACACACTGGTGTATCCAGTGTGACCATACTCTACGATGTGAGAGCTTCAGATGTGATCTCCTAGGAGAATCATCAAGTCATTACGACGTCCTCTTGGTTATGGACTAGTTATCTACATTCCATGCTTATATAGAATGTATTAGGCGAAAATTGTGGTGTATTTGTGATGATGGGACTAGGTTTTCCTTCACCGACGAGAAAGGAGACTTTTCATCATAGGATGAACTTACCTGGAGGAGAGTGCAGCTGATCACACATTAGTTGGCTAGCCTTACCCTCAGTGTGGTAGATGTGGAGAGTCCGAGCTATCCTATACTGGGGTACCAGTATGCGGATGTCTTCCCTGATGATATTTCGGGTCTACCTTTACTTAAAAAGGTGGACATTAGAATTGACCTGTACCCCGGGATGACACTGATGTCTACACCAGCGTATCTGATTGCTTCTATAGAGCGTCGTGAGATGCAGGAACATATAAAAGCCTTGTAGGGGAAGGGATTCTTCCAGTCAAGTGTTTCTCCTTGGGAATCCCCGATTTTGTTCACCAAGAAGGTGGATGGGACCTACAGACTTTGTGTTGACTATCGGAACCGAAACCATTTGACCATGAGAAAGTGGAACCCACTTCTAAATATTGAAGACCTCAATTATCAGCTTAAGGGAGAACGAAGGGTCTCGAAGACATATCTCAGGTCAGGATATCACCAGCTCAGATTACGAGAAAAGGATGTGTAGAATAAAGCTTTCAGATGTCGGTACGACCACTATGAGTTCTTGGATATGCCATTCTACATGAACAATTCTCTAGCAGTGTTCATGGGACTCATGAATAAGATCTGTCAACCATACCTTGATCTCTTTTTATTGTCTTCATCGATAACATTGTGATCTACTCGGCTACTGAGGAGGATCATGCCTATCATTTTCATGTATTTCTGGACACACTCTGAGAGCAATGGCTTTATGGTAAGCTCCCAATGTTCTCATTCTAGATCAGAGATGTTCATTTTCTAGGATATTTCATCTTAGAGGCTAGAGTTATGGTGGATCCAGCAAAGATTGAGGTGGTACTTTCATGGGAGCCACCCAGGAGTGTGACGAAGGTACAAAGTTTTCTGGTTTGTGGTTCGATACTGTTAGAGATTTGTGTCAGATTTCTCCAGAGTTGCAGCACCTTTTTCAATGTTGACAAAGAAGGGGTAAACCTTCATGTGGCCAGAGGGATGTCTGCTTAGTTTTCAGGTTCTGAGGCAGAGGCTGACTAGTGCCCCCATCTTGAGGCCTCCGGAGGAGGGAATTGGGTACATAGTCTACTGCTACTCACCAGGGACTGGGCTCAGATGTGTCCTGATGCAGGAGAAAGAAGTTATCGCGTATGGTTCTCGATCGTAGAGACAACATGAGAAAAAATACGCTACCCATGACCTTGAGATAGTAGTTGTGGACTTCACTTTGAATATTTGGAGACACTATTTGATGGGAGAGTGTTTTATGGTATACTCTGATCACTAGAATCTCAGGTATATCTTCTAGCAGAAGGACCTGTACCTGAGACATCGGTGTTGGATTGAGTTCCTACAAGTCTATGACTTTGAGATAGTCTATACTTCTGGGAAGGGGAATGTTGTATCATATGTACTTATTAGGAGATCTGGTATACAACTTCTAGTTGAGGAGACAGCGCAGCTGGCCACATTACAGATATCCTTTGTGGATCGAGATGGAGCATCTTTTCCTCAATATCTTATAGTCACTCACCCACTTCTTCAGTGAGCTAGGAAGGTGAATTGTGGGGACACTAACTACAATGCTCGACATGCTCAGATATCCACAAGACAGACACCTGATAGATTTTCTAAAGGTGGGGAGCACTTCATCCATTACAGATGATGTACCATGGTACCTGTGTCACTTCGAGAGTATGTGTTGAGATATTTCCACACATCTCCTCTAGCGGTACACCCAAGAGTGTCGAAGATGTACCAATACCTCCAACGAAAACACTGGTGGCCGGAAATGAAGATTGCAGTTGAAGAGTTTGTCTCTCGGTGCCTCACATGTCAGCAAGTGAATGTGGATCATTAGATACCAACAGGATTAGTGCATCCTTTAAAGGATACAGAGTCGAAGTGGGATGAGATATCCATGGACATCATGATTGGACATCAACGTACATCTATGGGTCATGATTCTATTTGGGTGATCATCGACCGACTCACCATGTCAGCCCACTTCATACTGATTACAGAGCAGGGTTCAGTAGAGATATTGTGACGCCTCTATGTTCAAGAGATTGTGAGACAATATAGAGTACCCTTGATGATAGTATTATACCATGATGCATGTTTCACTTCTCATCTATGGAATGGTTAAAAGGATACTTTCGGGATATAGCTTTTTTTACGCACCACCTTCCATCCACAGACGGATATCCAGACTGAGAGGACCACTTAGACCCTCGAGGAAATGTTGCGTGCTTGGTTCCTCAACTTTGGTTGTAGTTGGTAGTATAAGATGCCCTTTGTGGAGTTTTCATACAACAACAGCTACTGCTCCACCATTTGGATGGCACCTTTCGAGGGGTTGTACGGTCGACCTTGCAGATCTCCTTTGTGCTGGACAGACCCAGGGGACTCAGCACTCATTTGACTAGATATGGTACGGGATACAATAGAGAAGGTTCAAATCATTCATGAGTGGATGAAGACTACATAGCATATGAAGAAGTCTTATGTCGATAAGAGATAGAGACCTATGGTGTTCAGGGATGGTGATCACTTCTTTCTATGGGTCTCACCTCGTCAAGGATTGCGGATATTTGTTTGGGGTGACATGTTATCTATGAAGTTCATCGGACCCTTTTAGGACCCATCAAAGTTGGGGAGGTGGCTTACTTCTTAGCTCTTACACCTCAGTTGCACAGGGTGCACTATATTTTCCACGTATCCCAACTGAGGAGATACGTGCATGACCCATTTCACATCATTGACCAAAGCGAGCTGGACATCGATGATGGGGTGACATTTACAGATGTACCAGTAGAGATTCTTGATTTACACTAGTGGGTCCTTCATGGGAGGTCGATATCTTTGGTGTACGTATGTTGGAATGATGGGAACCTCCAGGTGAGCACATGGGAGCAAGAGGCTTTGATTCATGCTCAGTATGCCATTTGTTTTCCTAGTTTTTATGACATGGATTTCTGGGATGCAAATCCCTGGAATGGGGAGAATGTAAAGACCGTGAAATTTCCATGTAAATTTTCTTTTTAATTATATGGGAATTTTATGAATCTGTGAAAATTGACGGCCCATGATTCTAAGGCCCGGAGTGCCCTGAATGAATTTCTAAACTTTTTTTATGCGTATTTAGTAAACACGTGAGAAAATTTTTTTATCTTTTGAAACTGTGCTCAGAAAAGAAATCTGAGGACATCGTTGAACTTGAAGTGCTGATATTCTCTTAAGGAGACCTTCACCTCAATAGTAGTAGGTCGAGGTTGGAAGTTAGTTTATTTAGTTTTTCATGGAAGAAGAAAAATAAAATAATAACACATTTTATTTTTCTTTTTGAAACCTCTCAATTTGTATATTGTGGTGGGGACCACCTAAACCCATCATAATGTGGGTAAAACATTAAAATGTTGAATTAATTAGTTGTGTAAACTTAAAATTAATTCATTGTCCCAACTTCAATTAATTAATTGTGCCAACATTAATTAATTGATAGACTTATTTTTACTATGATGGCTCATAATTTCCATTGGAGAAAAATCATTGGCGAAGGTGGGTTTTAAGAACTGTGGAGAACTGGGAAGAACTTGCGCCAATGAAGATCTCCAACGAAGGATCTCTAAAGAGGAATGTCTTCAATGATGATGAACTGAAAACCGTCTCTCCCACTCCCCACTGACATCAACGAATCTTTGAGGAAGGGATTGTTGTTTTTGTATACCCATTACCGTGTTCGTGTAATCCTTCTCGAATTAAGAACATCAATGCCCATTGATATCATTATAGCATAGAGAGTACGGGGCAAATGAACAAAACCAACCTCTATACAACCTTTGTGTTTTCTGATGGCGTTGAATCGATGGCGACAACCCAAGAGGAGTGCGAGAGACGTAAGAATGAAGAATGGGCCACTTAGGCGCTGTCGGTGACCCAAGAAACATTGGTGGAAACCAGTGTCGGCGACCGGAAACCCGTTCTATTGACCGGAACTGGTGCTGGTGACCAGAATCGTTGGGTTTCGAGAGTGGCGGTCGACACTCCGGCTGGCCGCGACGATGACGGTGGTGCGACCGCGCTGCCAGAAAAGGGCCACAGCCCGTCAGCCGCGGCGGAGCAAGGAAAAGAAGTCGGTGCTTGGTCGGCTGCGTGAAGGGGATGGAAGAACTTGTACGTGTCTCCAGTGAATAGGGGGATGCCTCACGAGGCTGCGACGGCCAAGGTAGGGCGGACGACATGCTTCCGGCCGCCGGTGGTGGTGGGCGCACGACCGCACAACGGAGGAGGGCTGGCTGTCTAGCCAACCGGGTAGCCTTGCGAGACATGGGGTCCCGCATTCCATCTATCGGCACCACATGGCACTGGATGATCAGTTACACAAACCAAACAGCCCAACCATTCGGGTACCCAAGGGGGCCTCCCCCTTGGGTGGCAGCTTGAACGGACCCCAGCCTGGGGCCACCCAGCAGCGGGCCAGTGCATGCCTACGGGGTTAGCGGGCTGCCCAGTGGGCCACCCTTCATGGACCGCACAGTGGGTCGGGACATGCCGGCAGGTGGGGTGGACCTAGTAGGTCATGCCGGACCTAGGGCCGGATCCATGTCGGTCTGAACAGGCCGGACCGAACCTGGACCAACATCGACCCTATTCTCTCTTTTGGCCAAAACATGAGTTTTAGTTGTCCATTTGATGAACCGTCAGTGGTGCCAGAAACCTTGGATCATGAAGATCCTTTTGGTATACCCCACATGAGTTTTGGATAACGTTTCAGTACAGCTAGGTTGGATCGAACACGAATATAACTAGGCCATTGAGACTAAAATTCCAATAACTTATAGACCAGGCATCCGATTGATGCACCATCTATTGCGTTGATACCCCTATCATGTGGCGGTCCATTGGATTATTCATCATGGGAGTTAATGGCAGGTGGAGTATCAACCTGTGACTTGAGGAGAAGACCATCCATGAATCAAGGGAGATTAATGCGAGAACCTTGTAGTTGGTTGTAACATGAGAAAGGGATCCAATGTGGGTCTATGTTTTGGGATCCTACATGGGTCTGTGTTCCAGTATCCCTCTTTGATCCACTCTAAGAAACAATGAGTGACTAATTTAGGTTCCTATGTGGGTATGTTGTAATAAGATTCTATGTTGGTCTGATGATCTAGGATTCTACATGGGTCTGATGATTTAGGATCCGGCAAGGGTTTGCCTTCCTAACAGAGTAAGATGATTCAGTAGTTACATCAAATCATCTTTACTAGCATACCTATGTTTAACTAATGTGAGTTGAGCCTTTACCTTTGTGGTAACCATCTGTGTGGCATACCTTTGTGGTACTTACCTTCATGGTGATACCTTTTTGGTATTCTTCTGTGTGGTGTTACCTAGTGGTACATACCTTTATGGTGTTACCTTCATTGTACTTACCTTCGTGGTGATACCTTTGTGGTATTCATCTATGTGGCATTACCTTTTTGGTACATACCTTTCTAGTTTTATCTTCATGGTATAATTTCCATCAGGGAATAGTTTTACTTTGTCTAAGGATTTGGGCCTTGAGTTTCCTCATTAATGATATAGGTATACTTGATAACATAGGTATATGTATGGTCATATACCTAAGTAGAGTTGAGAGTTGTTTTCATGATTTGTGGTTTATCCTTTGTGATTTGTGTGAGACCATTGAGGGTCTTGGGGTCCCTACTGAGTATTGTTATACTCACCCCTACACGGGCTATGACCAAAAATTGTTGTGTTTTTTGTAGACGATATACAACGCATACTGAGGAAGAGGGTACCAGGACTGGAAGAATATCTAAGGTGAACCTTATATGAGTCATACCACTGAAATAACCATTCTACAGATGTACCTACCCTTTAGGTAGGATCCTTGGAAGGTGTTCACAGGATCTGTTTCAGTTTACTTGTACTTTTCAGTTTTCTGGTACTTTCCATGTGGGCTTGTATTATGGACACTTTTACTAACTGTACAAAATCATTTACTATACAATTTACTTGTGATTGTATCTTTCTAGGTTCATGGATGAGTGTGTATATAAGATATAAAGGCAATTCCTTCCCGGTTTTTGGGAATACGTCTTTTGGTGATAGTCGCAAGCCCCTGGCCTATGCAAGGCGGGCTTGGGGTAGTCAGGACACGGGCCCCTGGGGACTGGTCATGACTCGTGTATTTGGTAGTAGTCCATATTGAATACATTCATGTCATACTTGAGGTTCCGACTCTTTTTTTTGTGGGATTTTTTTTTTATGTTTAATTTTCTTTACTTCATTTCGTACTCTGCTCGTGAGATATATATGTATGCATACATGCATGTTAGGTGATTTTTTATCATTCCAGTATTTTATTGGCCTCATGATGTGGGAATGTGCATAGGTATATAGGCTAATTCCTCTCATGTTAGTGATATGCCTACTCGGTTCTTGTGTCGAAAACTTGGCCTGTTGGAGGTGGGCTTGGGGAGTTACGACATGTTCTCCTCTAGGACAGAATTTGATATGTGATATATAGTGATTCTTCAATGAATTTCTTGTGTTTTTTTATTAATATGAATTATAATGTGACACCCCACACCTCACAATATTTGATAATCCCTAAGAAAAATTACCCTACACAAGATCTTGAGCTAGCAGCTATGATTTTATCCATGAAAATCATATGTGACTACCTCTATGGCGAGGAGTATGAAATATATATGAATCACAAGATCATAAAGTCTATATATACAAAAAAATATCAACATGAATCAAATGAGATGATGATATATAATCAAGTATTATGTTTTATCGATTTACTACCATCCAGGAAAGGAAAACTGGGTACCTAGTAATCATAGAAATATAGAACCTTCTACTATACTGATGGTGTGGATCGAGGGAGACCTTTTATTTAGGGAAATGTAAATAATGTATCTATAAATCATAATGTTATGGAATTCATTCTACCATTCCCAAATTATTACCCAACCATCAATCCATGAGAATATTAAGGATACATAAGGGGGTGATCTGAAGATTGAAAAGAATTTGAAATAAGTAATGTAAGGGAAACTACATGAGATCTATATTGATGATGATGGTATGATTTGGTTTAGATCAAGTCATTGTGTGCCTTCATCACCTGAGATAAGAAAATAGCTATTGGATAATGCAAATAGATAATTGTTCCACATCCATCCCGGAAGAGCCAATGTATATAATGATGATCGAGAACAATTCTGGTGGGAACACAAAAAGAAGGATATTGCTGAGTACATATCATGGTTTTTGGTATGTTGGTAAGTTAAAGAAGAGAAATATATGTCAAAATGGATGATGCAACAATTGCCTCCACCCATGAGGAATTTTGGGAACATTGCTGTGGACTATGTAATTAGCCTACGAAAATATCCAATGTAAATAATTTTATTTGGTATAAAACCACATGACTTTATATTATGTCAATTTTTACAAAAATACAATATATTTTGACAGCTTGAATTGCATGAAACACCAAGATTAAACAAACAATGAGAGTCTATTAAATATTAACTTGACCATTTGAATATTCATTTAAACATTAGAAATCATAAACTGGACAATTGAAAAATAACATTAACTATGAAATTATGAAAAAAATTCAAGCATCCCATAAATGTAAATAAGATATATTTATATAATAGAATTTGTAAAAAAAATTAAATGATAAATATTGTGTCGTGTTTTTTCAGAAATTTAATTGTTTATATAACTTTTTATACTGAATATAATGATATAAAATAAAATTTATCTTCATAAATTATATTCCTAAATTAATATTTCTTTGACTTATAATTATAATAAATATTTATGTGACCTTATAAAATTTTTCAATGTGTCATAAATTTATTAATAAATTTAATATAAATACATTTTCAATAAATCATGATTTTTAATAGAAAATAATTTTCGCATATTTATATACTTGTTTTCGTAAAATTTATTCTATTATTGAAATATATTTGAAAAAAATGGTTAGGGATAATTTTTGGTGATTAGATAAATATAGTAATTTATGGTATTTATTATTTTAATCCAAATAGATGAATTTTTTAGCATTGGATAATGTAATATACCATTATTTATAACACAAAGGAACTATTTAATATATATAGTACTAAGAATCCACATAATTTTTATTGAGACGTTATAAAACTCAAATGAATACAATAATAAAAATCACCCCTATTCACCCACTATAAATAAAACCACTCACCACTTATTCTCCTCAAACCTTTTATGCCAGAATGATATTCTAAATTCAGCCTAAATACCTTCCTAAAACTCTTCGCCACGTCCAATACCATCTGGTCTTACCAATGTAAAAAATCCATGTGTTTGATGGTGGTTTGAAAGGGGATGATATTCGAGATGTAAAATCCCCCTTCATTCTATTTTAATTTAATTTATTTTTTCATTATCTCATTAAATTCTATATCCAATGTGTAATGGTAAATGTATAATGATATATATGCGGTAATTTTAGTTTTAATACAATATCTAAAATCAAATCTCTTATCCCCTCATTTTAATTCAAAAATTGAAAACATCTTATGTGTGGTCTCGACTCACTGCCTTTGTGGATGAAGAGAATTCATTTTTTATTACCTTATTTAATACCATTTATATATTTAATTCTAATAATAAAATATCAATAAAAACTATTTTTTTCTAGAACATGTATATAAAGATAATATTAAATAAAATAACACTACTTCGTGATGGTCGTAAAAACGAAAAATATAAACTAGCCATTTTTATTTAATATTATATCTAATTAGTAATATTAAATTAAAAAATGATATATAAGGTATTTATGGAATTATATTAATAGAAATTCATTACACTTATGGATTATTATTCCAACTGATCATGAAGATACATAATTATACACATGAAAACCGATCTTGAAACCATTAAGTGAACTCTCTCGAAATAATGAAAACAATATTATAAGTTAATGAAATTACCATGAATGAACTTAAAAAAATTATAGTACATAAAAAATATATTTCTAATATGAAATGTATTAATTAATTAATTAATTTTATATGATTATATAATACATTATGTAGTACTGCATAATAATTTTGGAAAAGATGTAACAAGTATATTATATAACATTTATTTTTGTAAGATATGCCATTTTTTACAACTAATTTCTTTTGAGTTATGTATATAATTCCATTTTATATATGAACCCATGAGTCACATTATCTTTATGGTTTTCACTACTTCATTCGATAAATACAAATTTTATTGGGAATATGGTTTGATTGAATACAATATTGTAAAGGATTTATTAACATATTTTGTATTCATTGGGATAAACATCGATTTCATTGATTGTGTCATGTTGTGATTATGATTAAAATGAATATTGGTTATATTAGTCATATTTTTACTTTATAGGAGTATTTAAAGTAAATATAGGTAATACATTCATTTTAATAATGACTTGATCAATATGTGGGACTTTATCTGAATTTTCATTCCCTGAGGAAATTTTTTGTTTTTATACACCTATTTGATCATCCATTATGTATATGATTATCCTTTAAATTATGATAATGATTCATTGAATATTTAATTTAATATAAATATTTATTATACAATATAGTTTATTATTCCCTAATCCATATTCCAATTTTCCATATGGTGTTTAATTTGAATGTTATTTTGTTAACTGAGGAAATAATGTTAAAAATGTATCTTATAATTAATTTAAATATATGTTGATATGAAAGATTGTTTCATTAATTAAAAAAATTATTTGAATATTTATGGATTTTTTTGGAAATGAATTAATGATTGGGTAGATGTTATATATAGCCTCTCGATGTATCAATAGTGTCATGAGATGACAAATTTAACCCAATTAAATGATATTTTTACTAAATATGGTTAAAATTTCTTTTCAAATGTAATGAAAGTAAAAGAACCATGATGTGTAACATAATAGAATCAAAATTATAAATAATTTATTTCATTAATATTTAAAACATTATTATCTATGTGATTTTAACTATGATTTTATACATGAATTCATATTGTTCTCATGGTTTTGATTAAATAGAATTTGTTTCCAATATTTCACATTTAAATAATGACTACTACTATAACGTATGGGTACTATATTAATGAATTGATAAAAGTATATTTTTAATCATGCTTTTATTGGGTTTAATTTGTGGATTTTTTGGGAGAAAATATTAAATCTTTAGAAAAAAACTGGATTTTTCATGGATAGTGAATATTTTTATCAAACTGTGTGCCAACTCATGGAAAATTATGCAATCTAAGAAGTTGGGATTTTCACTGTTTTAATATGGCATGATTAACTATGCTCCCACATAGGATAATCCTTATAGCCCATTTAAAATATGGATCATGGTTAGGGCACATGGTTTTGTCTAATCATGCAGTCCTTCGTAGGAAACTTTGAAAATCAATGTTTATAATCTTAAATAAAGTTTAAAAATCCAAAAACCCATCATTTATGCCAACGATGCCATGGTATGACCCCAAAAGATTTTATCCTTCCAAGAGAGACCTCGAGGGAATTTCGGGCTACATTAAACCCTCCCAAAAGCATATTGAAGCTTGGTGAATGACACTCAAACCACTCCTGATTATTTTCCTCTAACCCTTATCATTCTTCCTCTCTCTCTCTTCTATTATCGCTAGGATATAGTGGATCATCATATTGTTGGTAGATCGAATAACCATTATTTTTTATCCTAAAATTATGTTGGATTACAATATTCAGGGGTCTTCATTGTTCATTGTCAAATACCAAATAGGGATTGGCATTTCGAGATATAGTCATCCCAATGTAGGTTGATCTATTTTGAATTCCGATTTTAGTTAACCCTAATTTGATTGATCGAGTTTCAATTGTTTGGTCTGAAACTAATTTATTGAAATCCAATCTAATTAGAAAATAAAAAACGCAATCCTATTGAATTATGGGATATGATTTGTAAAAAATTATTTTTCAAATGAAATTTGGAAAACCCACTAATTACAATGAATTGTATTATATTTTTTAAATTGATTGAATTTAGTGAAAATTTAATTATTGAATTGAAATTGTCAAATTGGTTTTAATGGATAAATTTGGAATATAATTCGAGAAATTTATTTGATGAAATTGACTTCAAATTATGTTGGATGAAAAATGGAATAAAATGGTTTTGATAAAAACCTTTGGGTTTTATCACTGAAAAAGTAAGTTTTTGAATAAAAACAAGTTTTAGTTTTTAAATTGAAAATAGTAATATATGAAATAGAGAATGTAATGGATTGTATTTAAATCATATAATGAGTATATTACATATCAATTACTTATCATTAGAGTACATTAAAGCCATTGGTAGTAAGTGACTTATTGGATAGCATGATACGACTAACAATGTTATAAGACATAAATGAATCACATAAAATCACATATTCAATGGTGATGAAGTTGCCTTTGTTCATACCCAAGGGACAAGTTTGTACACATATTTTCATTTCACCTTGAGTGTGTGGTGTCCCTTTTTTAGAAATATCGTACCCTTTTATGGATATGACCCTATTTTCTCTTGTTTTTATTTGAAAGGAATATATTCCTTTTGCAATATTTTTATCATGTATTATGAATTTATATAAACTATTTTATATAACACTATTTTAATGGTCATTTTATTTAGAATTGTTCCATCATTTAAAATTTAATGCATGATTTTTTTAAATATGTTATTGAAATTCGGAAAAATTTTATTAAAAATTTAAATTTATTTATTTGGTTTATTAAATTTTGTAATATATTATATAATTCATAGTGGTACCCTTCTATGATTTTAGCTCACACCCTACTGGGGCCTTGGGGAGTTTGTAGAATATGTTTTTCAAGATTCTAGCATGGGTAGTGTGCCACTTGTTGCTGGTGTAACATACCAAGTAAGTAATGAATAATAGATATTTTTATCTATGTCTATTAATGAATTATATAGTGTTTTAGAGGCTTAAAATGAGAATAAATCCAATCTTAAGCATGTAATACACTAATATTTTTAAAAGATTGTTTTACTTCCTTTTGATGGAAAACAATTTTTAAATCTATCTTTTGAAAATTTTATAAGCTATATTTGTCAAAACAAACTTATTATTTATGATTGGGACATTTAAATTTACAATGGATAATTTTTTTGGTATTTTTCTAACAATGTTCATTTTGTAATGAATAGTGAAAATACTACATTTTACATCAAAACTACTTTTTCATCTAATTTAATTATATTGTTGGATTATCTTTTTAATTGGTATTAAAATGTAATTTTAATATATTTTTACCATTTAATCCAATAGTGGTCGTTGTAATTAATTTCACTTTGAAATTGGACTTAAACTAGTGTCAATCTTTTGATACTTATTATTTCATAAAAACTCGTTATTTTCTCTAACAACGGGAATTAATTATTAAATTAATTAATGTAAATTATATGTTTTTAATTTTTTAAAATAGAAATCATTTTTGAATTCAGAATATCAAATATATCTTAGGGTGAAGTTTTGGTATTTTTCTGAAAAACTTCAATTTTTGATGAATAGTGAAACCACTAAGTGGTACTTAAAAAACTGATTTTTCATTTAAATGAAATTTTACCACCTCTGTGTTTTAAATTTAAAATATCTGACATAAATGGTTGTCATTAAGATTTAAAATTTGGTTCCATGGGATTAAAATAATTTTTCTGGTGAATAGTAACTTTTAAGTTTTAATCGCGATTAGAGGTAATTAGTGCAATTTAAGGCAAAAATGATATTATAATAAAATGAAAATACCTAGAAACATGTCCTAACCTTATTGGACGTGTCATGGACGACCAAGAAAACCCATTGGTATATTTTTGGGACCCCATGGAGCCACTTAAGTAAGATAAAGACATTAATGCCTTTTATTTAAAGTAAAAGTAAAAATGACACAAACATGAGTTGTTTTACTAAAAAAATTAAATGGGGTTATACAAGT
The DNA here is from genome assembly GCA_963277665.1 of Viscum album. Taxonomy (NCBI): domain Eukaryota; kingdom Viridiplantae; phylum Streptophyta; class Magnoliopsida; order Santalales; family Viscaceae; genus Viscum; species Viscum album. Next base: position 2,129,505,350 of record OY728140.1, read on the forward strand.
CATATTTTGTACTATAAATATTCACTAGAAAGATAAAAAGATTTTGTACATCATGATAGTTTTTTTATAATTTTTAGACACTAAATAAATTAAATTATTTATGACACCATGATGATGCAGCGATTACCTCGTTATTTAACGATTTAAATAAAATGAATATATAATGTAAAATATAAGACCTAAACTTGTCAAAAACCTATTGTATGGGTGTATTTATAACCCATATCACCTTATACTAGAAATTTATAATTGTGGGACCTTTTTTATCCAAAAATCATTTTATAACAAAGTATCTTTTCTTAACTTTCCAAGAGTGCCCCTCCTCTCCTCTTATAAAAGGCCCCCACCACTACCTCCTTAACCACACCTCTCAAGACTTTGGCTCGGCCAAACCCTTCCCATTTTGTCTCTCCACATCCCTCTATTACTACTTGAATCCTCACTTTGTGCATAAGTCTTCCCAAGGAAGCCTTTGATCTCAAATCAAAAAGAGTTACCCATTTTAAAGGTAGTGTTCTCTCTTGTGTTCTTATGTTTTATTTTGCTTCTCCAACCCTCTAAACTCTTTTTATTCATTTCTTTTGTAACAACACCAGTATCTTCCATATACTAGGATGTTTTTATAAGAAGTGTTAGAGCTACACTTACACACACCTACATCTAATGGTTAAAGAACATACTGTTTCTGTGGATGGAGAATTTCTGCCTCACGAAACGATGATTGTTCAAAACTCATATAACACCTTCAAATGTGGCCATTAATATGTCACTATATTGATATATGATATATAATATTTTTATGTTTTACTTAAGCTTCTTTATTTTTTATTTATGGCATACCTTTATGGTTTCCATTATGGGTAAACGCAATATCTTCATTTATGGAAGTGCGGACTACCGCCCCCTCAAAGTGATTTGATTCGTTAATGCCATATTTGGGATGTATAAAGGATGTAATTAATGATATTATATATGATATTATAATGGAATTATAATATACCTTTATATCATTATGATTCCATTCCATAAAATACTAAATAGAAATGAAAGTAGCGTTCATGCATACGTACGGATTACCATCTCCATGAACAGTGCATTTCATTTCTTACCTCTAAACGTTATGTAATATTATAAATGCATGTATATACTGGATATATATGATATATATGATATCTAAATCATGATTATAACTCTGGATATAATGGATACATGAAAAAATTTTAATTATTAAGAGTTTATTTTTGACTCAAGTACCAATGATCGTTAAAACGACCGTTATTAACTTAAATAATTACATAGAGTTCATGACATTGTAATAAGTGATATAAAAGGAATAATAAACTTGAAAAAGGTTCTTAAGAAATTATAAATTAACTCAAGTTTATTATTCATGAGGTTAAAGAACGATCGAGTTAAGTCGGACCCGAGGTATGGGACTTCTTCTCAATCTCCTTTCATTGAGGCGTATTTTATTTTATACACAACCTTTATTTATACGGTGTATAAACCCATTTGACTTTTATGTTTATCCAAAAGGAATCTTTTTTATACGAAGCGTTTTACTAAATGACAAAAGGGAATGTTTATTTTGTACGTATGCGGCGCAAACGACTTCTCCGCCGTCGTGACCATTATTTGAGTTTCGGATTTCTCTACAAGCCATACAATTTTTTAAATGAAAAATAAATACCATGTTTTACTTTTCTTTTATTTTGGTATTGAAATTTTTTTTCATAATGTTTTTATTATATCAATGTGTTGTGTTGATATCTTGTGATTGAAATGTGGAAATGTTATGTTTCCTTTATGCATGTTTTATGTGATACGATTATGTTATGGTTCTTGGGAATTATTATTAAGACAGGTGGTTCCGTGATAAACTAAGGGTGGGTGTGCCCGATATAGATCTACAATTCATTGGGTAATGCGAAGGAGTTAAACGTTAAGGTTTCTCCGAAGAGATTTAGGGAATATACTATGATGGGTATTCCAAACATAACCAAGAGGGTTACTCCCTATGTAAGAATGTTATGAATGCCTCAAGTTACCTTTATGTCTTATGATTTCTATGATTTATTCATGATTTTATGAGGTATGCTAAAGTGCTTATGTTTTATGGGTAAAGTATGATTTCATTATTATGTATATATGTACTCATGTTTACTTTCCATATTTTTATATCCCTTACTGAGCTTTTTATGCTCATCCCAAGTTTTTGAAATGTTTTTCACAGGTCAATGGAAAGGTACATGATATGATGATAGTGTCAAGGAAGTGTCAAGAAAGAATCCATGTTTTATTTTAAATATGTTTCTGTTGATGGGAAAAATGAATACTATCCTTTATGTAACCACTTTGTTTAAATGTGGAATGTAATGCATGTATTATGATATAATTCAGTAAAACTCTAAAACTGAAAAGATCCTCAATGTGTAATATTATAATAACTCAATATTAAGTAAGGTTTAAGGCTGGGGCCTTATAGTTGGTATCATAGGTTGGTTTAGATAATTTTAGGAGTTATAATTCTATTAAATGATTATCCAAAAATAATTTTTTATGGTCAAATTGAAATTATATAATATTTTAAGATTACCATGTTGCTTTATCTAAGACATGTTTGTTCAGAATGGTTTTCCGCAGAGGAAACAGGGAAGCAGTTCTAGGAAGGCATATAGAAGGAAATAACCTTCCGAATCAGCATCCTGAGATGGTCAGAATTGGAACTGAATAGTTTGTTGCAGTAATGTCCTTGTTGACTCCAGCGATTAATGGTGGTGGTATCCATGCACGATATCAGCCAGATCAACCGCAGAGGAACATGTCAGTGGTGGAACATTTCATGAGCAAACATCCCCCATCATTCAGGGGATCATCTGGCCCTATGTTAGCTGAAGGGTGGATTAAATCACTGGAGAATATTTTCGATGTCATGGGGTTTTTAGACAATCAAAAGGTTAGTCTTTCTATTTACCGTTTGGAGGGTGAGGCAGATCAGTGGTGGTCGATGGTTAAAAATATTAGGGACGGTGATGAGATTGATGCTCTCGACTAGGATAAATTCAAAGGTATGTTTCTTGAGAAGTATTTTCCTAAGGCTGTTCGACTTAGGATGGAAAAACAATTCTTGGAATTGAGGTAAGAGGAAGGCTCAGTGGCTGCCTATGAAAAAAGGTTCACTCGATTCGCAAGGTATGCTCCAAATTTTATCCGAGACCATGATAGTAAAATAAATCGTTTTTACTCAGGATTAAAGCCAAAATATCGAAGGGCATTGTCTTATCATGAATTCAAAAGTTATGAAAAGCTTGTTCGATGTGCTGAGAAGGTTTAAATGGAGTTTTTCGATGATCAAGTGTTCTATAATAACCAGCAAAAGAAGATACTGAGGTGGCAGGAGAAAGGAAATAATTCTTCAAAAAGGTCTGACTGTAAGAAAACTATGTTTCTAGTTTGTGATAAATGTGGTAAAAGGCATGTTGGGGAATGTCTTTTGAATTCTGGAAAGTGCTACCGATGCGGTAAGATGGGACATAAGGCTTGTGATTGCACTGAAAAAGATCGGGGTGATGGTAAGACCAAATTTGATTTACAGTTAGTGAATTGTTTTAAGTGCAATTAGATGGTCACTATGGAAACGAGTGTCCGACAAAGAGCTCGAGTGAGGGAAAGCAGTTAGACTACAAGTAGAAAAAGGGGGTGAAATCCTTTGCAACTACTTCAGTAGATGTCAGGCCATCAAATGAAGTTGTATCAGGTACTTTGTTTGTTTTTTCAGATTATACCAGTGTGTTATTTGATTCAGGGTCTACACATTCTTTCATCTATGAAACCTTTTCTAGTAAAATGGGAATACCATCTCAAGAAAATGAGACCTGAACTTGTGGTAAAAACACCTAGGGGAAATGTTGAGGCAAAAAGAATTTATATGAATCTTTCTATCCTTATCCGTGGAAAGAACCTACTTGAAAACCTTATTGTTTTACCTCTAATAGAGTTTGATGTTATCCTGTGTATGGATTGGCTCTCTATTTTCCATGCTAAGATTGACTATAGAGATAAAGATGTTTTTTTTTTCATAAATACTTTCAGTTTGTGTACAAGAATGAACCCTTACTGTTGATAACTTATCAATATGTTGAGAAACTTGTAAAATATTGAAATGAATGTTACCTTGCAGACATCGTTGAAAAAAAAAGGTACTGTTCATATTAATGATGTGCTAGTGGTAAATGAGTATCCTGATGTTTTTCCTGATGAGTTGCCTGGAATAATACCAGATCAGGAAGTTGAATTTACTGTTGACTTAGTTTCTGATGCTAATCCAATTTCAAAACCCCCTTATCGAATGGCTCAAATTGAACTTTTAGAGTTGAAGGAGCAATTGCAAGATTTATTAGAGAAAGGTTTCATTCGACCTAGCACATCACCATGGGGTGCTCCTATTTTACTAGTTAAAAATAAAGATGGTTCAATGAGACTTTCCATTGATTATAGAGCCTTGAATAACATCACTTTTAAGAACAAATATCCTTTTCCTCATATCGATGATTTATTTGATCAGCTCCAGGGAGCTTAGTAATTTTCAAAGATTAACTTGAGATCGGGGTACCATCAGCTGAATGTAAAGGAAGAAGACATTCCGAAGACTGCGTTTCATACAAGATATGGCCATTATGAATTTTAAGTAATGCCTTTTGGGCTAACCAATGCACCTGTTGTATTCATGGACTTAATGAATATAATTTTCCATGAGTTCTTGGATAAGTTTGTGGTGGTTTTTATTGATGATATTTTGGTGTTTTCTAAAAGTAAAGAGGAACATTAAAGGAATTTAAGGGTTATTTTTCAAACCTTAAAAGAAAATAAATTGTATGGGAAATTCAGCAAGTGTGAGTTTTGGTTGCAAAAAAATTCGTTCCTTGGTCACATTGTTTCTAAAGATGGGATAACTATTGATCCTGCAAAAACAAAGGTTGTTGAAGAATGGCCAAGACCCACAAATGTAACTGAGATTCGTAGATTCCTTGGTTTTTCAGGATATTACCGAAGGTTTGTTAGAAATTTTTCACGGTTATCTAGTCCAATGACTAAGCTAACTCGGAAGGGTGTTAAGTTTATCTGGACAAAAGAATGTGATGATTGTTTTCAGGAGTTGAAATGAAGATTGGTGAATGATAGAGTTTTGGCACTACCTTCTAGGAATGGGGAGTTTGTTATCTACAGTGATGCTTCATTGAAAGTAATTGGTTGCATCCTAATGCATAATGATCAGGTAATTGCTTATGCTTCACGACAGTTGAAAACTCATGAGGTAAATTACCCTACACATGATTTGGAATTAGCTGTTGTTGTTTTCGCATTAAAAATTTGGAGGAATAATTTTTATGGAGTAAAGTGTGAAATATATACCGATCACAAAATTTTAAAGTATATATTCACTCAGAAAGAATTGAACATGAGACAGAGGAGATGGCTAGAATTAATCAAGGATTATGATTGTACAATTCATTACCATCTGGGATAAGCAAATAAAGTGGCTGATTCTTTGAGCCAAAAAAGTAATGCTTCATTAACAATGTTGCGTTTGGAACGTGATCATTTGGTTAAGGATTTGATGAACTTTGGAAAAGAAGTTTTTGGTGCAGGATGTCCTTCTGTTTTGTTTTAGGTATCAGTGAAATCTTCTCTATCAGACAGAATCAAGCAAGCACAGAAGCAAGACAGTGAGTTTCAGAAAAAGGTAGAGTTGGTTCATAAGGGTAAGTTTCCTGAATTCAACATTGATAATGATTGTGTTTTTAGATTTGGGAAGAGATTTTGTGTGCCTTGTGATTCACAGTTAAAGAGAGGGTTTTTATGTGAATCTCATAGTTCTCCGTTTTCAGTTCATCCCGGCAGTACTAAGATGTACAGAGATCTGCGGGAGTATTACTGGTGGGATGGAATGAAAAGAGATATTCCTAATTTTACAGTGAAGTGTTTGACTTTTCAACAGGTTTAAGAAGAGAGGCAGTTACCGAAATGGATGCTTCAGCCTTTACCAGTACCAAAGTGGAAATGGGAAAATATATCCATGGACTTCATTGTGGGATTGCCGAAGACACCTCGAGGTAATAATACAATCTGGGTTACTGTTGATCGCTTGACTAAATCTTCTAATTTCCTTGCTATACGAGATACATTTTCCCTAGATCAACTTTCTCGATTGTATCTTAAGGATATAGTCAGGTTGCATAGATTTCCCCTCTCCATTGTATCTGATCGTGATCCCAGGTTTACTTCTAACTTTTTGAAAGGCCTTCAGAAGTCATTGGGTACTGAATTAAATTTTAGTACAGCTTTTCATCCTCAATCAGATGAGCAGTCAGAACGAATAATCCAGAATTTGGAGGATACGCTACGTGCTTGTTCGATGGATTATCAGAGAAGTTGGGATCAACATCTTTCTTTGGTTGAGTTTTCTTATAATAGCAGTTTTCATTCCAGTATACAGATGGCACTATGTGAGGTGTTATATGGGATGCGGTGTCGAACTCCAGCTTTCTGGGATGAAGTGGGTGAAAGGAAGTTGATTGGACCAGAATTGGTAGAAGAGTTGGAAAAGAAAGTTCATCTGATACAGAAACACATGACAACAGCTCAGAGCAGGAAGAAGAGTTATGTCGATAACCATAGGAAGGGTCTATCTTTTGAGGTAGGTGATCATGTTTTTCTTAAAGTCTCACCATGGAAAAGTGTGATGCGATTTGGTAAGAAAGGAAAGCTGAGTCCAAGGTTCATTAGACCATATAAAATTCTGGAGAGAGTTGGATCAGTTGCTTACCGAGTGGCTTTACCTCCATGTTTATCTCAGGTACACAATGTTTTTCATGTTTCAATGTTGAGAAAGTATATGCCATATCTATCTCATGTTTTGAGTCCAGAGATAGTTCAGCTGGAAGAGAACCTATCTTATGAGAAACAACCAGTCCAGATTCTTGACCACAGGGAGCAAGTGTTATGGAATAAGGTGATTCATCAGGTAAAGGTTTTTTTGAAAAAACCACATGATTGAAGAGGCAACATGGGAATCTGAAAATGCAACGAGGGATGAATACCCCCACTTATTCGATAAGTAAATAAATTGTGGGGATGCAATTTTTTAAAGAAGGGAAGGATCTAAAATATCAAGTAAGTAATGAATAATAGATATTTTTATCTATGTCTATTAATTAATTAGATAGTGTTTTAGAGGCTTAAAATGAGAATAAATCCAATCTTAAGCATGGAATACACTAATATTTTTAAAAGATTGTTTTACTGCCTTTTGATGGAAAAACATTTTTAAATCTGTCTTTTGACAATTTTATAAGCTATATTTTTCAAAATAAACTTATTATTTATAATTGGGACATTGAAATTTAGAAAGGATAATTTTTTTGGTATTTTTCTGACAATGTTAATTTTTTAATGAATAGTGAAAAATACTACATTTTACATCAAAACTGCTTTTTCATATTAATTAATTATATGGTTAGATTATATTTTATATTTGGTATTAAGTTGTAATTTGAATATATTTTTACCATTTAATCCAATAGTTGTCGTTGGAATTATTTTCACTTTGAAATTGTACTTAAACTAGTGTCAATCTTTTGATACTTATTGTTTCATAAAAACACGCTATTTGCTCTGACAGCGGGATTAATTATTAAATTAATTAATGTAAGTTATATGTTTTTAATTTTTTAAAATAGACATAATTTTTGAATTAGGAATATTAAATATAGCTTAGGGTGAAGTTTTTGTATTTTTCTGAAAAACTTCAATTTTTGATGAATAGTGAAAACACTAAGTGGTACTTAAAAAACTGATTTTTCGTTTAAATGAAATTTTACCACCTATGTGTTTTGAATTTCAAAATTCCTACATACATGGTTTTCATTAAGAAGTAAAATGTGGTTCAATAGTATTAAAATAGTTTTTTTGGTTAATAGTAGCATTTAAGTTTTAATCGCGATTAGAGGTAATTAGTGCAATTTAAGGAAAAATGATATTATAATAAAATGAAAATACCTAGACACATGTACTACACTTATTGGATGTTGAATTGCCGATCAAGACAACCCATGGGTCGATTTTGGGGACCCCATTGAGCCACTTGGGTAAGATAAAGACATTAATGCCTTTTATTTAAAGTAAAAGTAAAAATGACACAAACATGAGTTGTTTTACTAAAACAATTTTTAAATGGGGTTATACAAGTAATATTTTTGACTATAAATATTAATTAGAAATAGAAAAAGATTTCCTACATAATTATATTTTTTTTATAATTTTTAGACACTAAATAAATTAAATTATTTATGACACCATGATGATGCAGCGATTACCACATTATTTAACGATTTAAATAAAATAAAATTATAATGTAAAATCTAAGACCTAAACTTGTCAAAAACCTATTTTATGGGTGTATTTCGAACCCTTATCACCTTATCCTCTAAAGTTATAATTTTGGGACCTTATTTATCCGAAAATCATTTTATAACAAAGTATCTTTTCTTAACTTTCCAAGAGTGCCCCTCCTCTCCTCTTATAAAAGGCCTCCACCTCTACCTCCTTAACCACACCTCTCAAGCCTTTGGCTCGGCCAACCCCTGCCCATTTTTTCTCTCCACATCCCTCTATTACTCCTTTAAGCCTCACTTTGGTCATAAGTCTTTTCAAGGAAGCCTTTGAGCTCAAATCAAAAAGATTTACCCGTTTTAAAGGTAGTGTTTTCTCTTGTGTTCTTATGTTTTATTTTGCTTCTCCAACCCTCTAAACTCTTTTTATTCATTTATTTTGTAACAAAACCAGTATCTTCCATATACTATGATTTTGTTATAAGAGGGATTCGATCTACACTTACACAAACCTACATCTAATGGTTAAAGAACATACTGTTTCTGTGGATGGCGAATTTCTGCCAATGAAACGATGATTGGTCAACACTCATATAACACCTTCAAAGGTGGCCATTAAGATGTCACTATATTTATATATGATATATAATATGTTAATGTTTTACTTAAGCTTCTGTATTTTTCATTTATGGCATACCTTTATGGTTTCCATTATGGGTAAACGCGATATCTTCATTTTAGGAAGTGCGGAGTACCGCCCCCTCAAAGTGATTTGATTCGTTAATGCCATATGTGGGACATATAAAGGATGTAATTAATGATATTATATATGATATTATAATGTAATTATAATATACCTTTATATCATTATGATTCCATTCCATAAAATACGAAATAGAAATGAAAGTAGCATTCATGCGTACGTACGGCTTACCGTCTCCATGAACGGTGCATTTCATTTATTACCTTTAAAAATTATGTAATATTATAAATGAATGTATATACTGGATATATGTGATATATATGATATCTAAATCATGAGTATAACTCTGTATATAATGGATACATGAACAACTTGTAATTATAAAGAGTTTATTTTTGACTCAAGTACTAATGACCGTTAAAACGACCGTTATTAACTTAAATAATTACATAGTGTTAATGACATGGTAATAAGAGATATAAAAGGAATAATAAACTTCAAAAAGGTTATTAATCAATTAAAAATTAACTCTAGTTTATTATTCAGGAGATTAAAGAACGATCGAGTCAAGTCGGACCCGGGGTATGGGACTTCATCTCAATCTCCTTTCATTGAGGCATATTTTGTTTTATACACAACCTTCTTTCATACGGTGTATAAAAACCTTTGACTTTTACATTTATCCAAAAGGAATATTTTTTATACGAAGCGTTTTACTAAATGACAAAAGGGAATGTTTTTGTCGTACGTATGTGGCGACAACGACTTCTCCGCCGCCGTGACCATTATTTGAGTTTCGGCTTTCTCTACAAGACATACCTTTTTTTAAATGAAAAATAAATACCATGTTTTACTTTTCCTTTATTTTGGTATTGAAAATGGTTTTTATATTGATTTTATTATATCAATTTGTTGTGTTCATATCATGTGATTGAAATATGGAAATGTTTTGTTTCCTTTATGCATGTTTTATGCGATACGATTATGTTATGGTTCATGGGAATTGTTATGAAGACAGGTGGTTCCGTGATAAACTAAGGGCGGGTGATCCTGATATATCTCTCCAATGCATTGGGTAATGCGAAAGAGTTAAACATTAAGGTTTCTCTGAAGAGATTTAGGGAATATATTATGATGGGTATTCCAAACATAACCAAGAGGGTTACTCCCTACGTAAGAATTTTATGAATTCCTCAAGTTACCTTTATGTCTTATGATTTCTATGATTTATTCATGATTTGATGAGGTATGTTAAAGTGCTTATGTTTTATGGGTAAAGTATGATTTCATTCTTATGAATATATGTACTCATGTTTCCTTTCCATATTTTTGTATCCCTTACTGAGATTTTTATGCTCATCCCATGTTTTTTAAATGTTTTTCACATTTCAAGGGAAAGGTACATGATATGATGATAGTGTCAAGGAAGTTTCAAGAAAGAATCCATGTTTTATTTTAAATATTTTTTCGTTGATGGGAAAAATGAATACTATGCTTCATGTAACCACTTTGTTTAAATGTGGAATGTAATGCATGTTTTATGATCTACTTCTCTAAAACTCTAAACTTTAAAAGATACTCAATGTGTAATCTTGTAATAACACAAGATTAAGTAAGGTTTAAGGCTGGTGCCTTATAGATGGATCTTACTTTTGATATGTGGAAAAGGTGAGTTGAGTCACTTGGTATATTTGTAGTTTTCCTTGTTTTCTAGTACATTTTTATCACCTTGGATTGTTATTTGTGTTAGAATTATGGTACACGCCACCCAGTGGAGTTTATCTTGTATGCATACTGATTTGTTTTTTCTTTACTTCTATTATGTTTGTTAAAAAGTTATTCCATATTCCATTTTATATAATTCTTGGTTCTCATTTTCAACCTATGGGGGTCAAGAACTCTCTTCTTTCCATGTCAATGTTGGCACTGTTATTGGGTTACTAGGGTTCCCGGTATGGTTTATGAAAAAGTTGTATCATAGTGAGGTTAAGCTTCTTTTGATGTTAGTATGAACATGAGTATTAAATTTGAGACATATGAGGTAGGTGTGATTGACTTCCCAGATAACACTCACTACTATGAACCTTAATCCACCAGAGGTGGTATGGGAAAAATATATTGAATTACAGTTCTATTATTTTCTTGGATTTAGGATTGGATATGTTCAATTCAAAATCATTATTTTCTATTTATTGAGATTAATTTCAATTGATACTCCATTTGAGTGTTAATATGATGTATTATTTTTTAGTTGATGAAGTTTTAAACAATTATCCTCTGATAAGATGTGTGAATTGTATCATGGTTGGAGATCCTATTGAACCTTAGTGTGAAAATCTCACTGAGGACTAATGTCTGATTGAGATGATTGTTGTTAATATCCAAGACCAAGGACATGAACCACCACCCATTCCCATTCCAACTCAAACAATGTAATATAAAATATATGATCATTATAATCCTTATCAAGAATTATTTCTCCAAATCGTAGTAGCATTCAATGTCTTAAATAATAATCAAAAGGATGAAAAATTGTTGAAAAGTATTGAGCAATTGTCTATATACTTGGATACTATAATGACCCAACCTTACACGTTACATATTATAGTTTTTTTAAAATTGAATTTATATTCAATTATATTTTATATTTTTAGTGTTATAAAATTAATAAAACCTCTTACAATGTGAAACCATAAATTAAAAGCAAGTATTTATACTCATTGTCTATTTTTATCCAATAGCAGCCCTTTTAAAATAAAAAATGAATTATTTTCAGGACAAATATTCAATAATTACATCATGAAATATTCTATTTCTTTAACAATCTCAGGACATTTGAATGCGATTTAATTCTTAGAAAGAGTAAAAAAACATATTAAGGGATACAGAAGAAGGAAAACTCGTAGTCTTATTAAAACATGTAAACCCACATATACTTTATCATAATGAAATGCATCCAACCCTTAAGATGTAGTAAATAATTTCCTTTAAAAAAATCTCATTTATTACCCTATTTAAAATATAAATACTAAAATAAATCCATAATAATATCGTATAACATATAATTGATACATAGGATATAATCATACATAATTAGAATATCCTTGCGGTCATCATCTATGCATGTCATTCTTAGAAATGAAATTTCCATATGGATGACATCCATAACCATTGTAGTGGAGGTTATTACGTAACCACCCATTTTTTATTATCATGTAATAACCCATCCTTTTATTTCACATAAACATTAGTCAAAATTGCATATACCAATATATTATCATAACACATAAAAGATTGAAATATTTCACATTTCACACATAGAATTTCCTTTTCAATAATAAGGAATAATTTCAAGATTTTGAAATTGTCAATCCATTTTCAAAACCACGTTAAAAAAATATATACACAACAAAATATATCAGAGATTTATTTTCACTTAAAATCATTATGTATTATTGAGGAATCCAAACATCAAATAATAATTATGGCGGTTGAGAAGTCATTGACGTCGTATATGTAAAAAACATTCCATTTCCATTTGTATATAAGGTAAATGATCTGTATAGAATGTTTCCTTCCAAAAATCATTGAATTAAAATAAAATTCAATTTTATTATTTTACACCATATATATAAATGTGGCATACAATAGTAAAATATGAATCAATGAAAGGAGATTGAAAGGAAGTCCATTACCTCAAGTCTTATTTATCATGTATGTTCATTATCATCCTATCAGTTAATTAATTACTTGTTTGATTAACATTTTCATGTTTATTATTCTTTTAATATCACTTATCACCTAATTATAATAATTAGTTAATTATTTTAGTTCACATTTTTTGTTTTAATGATATTTGGTACATTAGTCCAAAAAGATATTGTATGATGTTTATAGAAAAATGTTTTCATTAATAAATTATCTCTAGAATAATATTAATGGAATAATAATCTCAATTATAAATAAATTATAATTTTTAATCAAACCATTTATGTGTGGTTATGAAAAATTAACAATGTTACAATCATTGAGACGGTAGTCCGTACATACGCGTGAGTAACGTTCCCATTTTTCATTGACCTTTATGGAACGTATGAAATTATTAGTTTAAAATTCATGAATGATAATAATATATTAATTATAATATAATAATATATATATTTATATCTATCATACTTTTTATATTGTAATGAAAAAAAATCACATTACTCTGTGGAGGTGATAGTTCACACGTTCACAAAAATAACGTTTTCATTTTATCTAAAAAGAAATGTATAAACATAATTGATATATTATTCTTCTATAATGATAAATATATCATTAATATAACATATAAACATTAATTCAATCATTATAACTAGTAATTAAGGAAGGTAATTAAAAACAAATTATATTGGTTCATGGAGGTGCTAGATCACACGTTCACCCAAAAAATTAATTATTTTACATTTTAATGGAATAAAAAATGGATTATGGTGATGATATTAGTATAAAACATCTCATTATATTGAGGATACTTGATTTATTATCTAATCATGGTTGAATAAATTTTTACCGAAGTGAATGAAGAAATAAAATAGAATCACTTAAAATAAAAAAGTTTCCTTTTTCGGAGAATCACCATTGAATAACAACATAACACATCTACGCAAGGTGTTATTCCTAATATAAGGCCTCTATAATGTGGGGATGTATTTTAAGAATTATTTTTATTATATCTTTTCCAAAACTAAATATTTTTTATGTGTAAGGAATATAGATGTATGTGAGACCTTTTATATGAGAGGGGAGGGGCACTTTCGGAATTATCAAAATTATTAAATAAATATAAAGTCATTTTCTATTAAAAAAGGATAAAAACAAAATTATATCTAATATAGGATGATTTTGTGTCTAAATGAATTTATCAAATTAATATTAGACTTTTTTTTTATATTTTAATCATTATCTTTTTGTTTTACCCCTTTAAACATTTATCATTTTATCATTTAATGTACACTTTGAGGGTTAATATAATTACCCTAAAATATAAAACAACAAATGAAAGAGTCAATAATGAAATCTACAGAATTATCAAAATATTTTTACACAACATTTTATTTTTGAAAATTTTCTATCATTTAATTTGTTATTTTATATTTAAAGATGTGAATTATGTTATTTTTGACAGTATTAATTACTTTAGTTTTTTAAAAATATATAACCACATTATTTCATTGAAAAATACTATTAATTATCCCATAAATGACAAATTCATCCAGAAAAATCATTTATGGATGAAAGTTTTTTAAATTATATTAATTTTAATATTATAAATGGAATTTCTTTGATTCTTCCTTTAATAAACATATTATTGTATCATCATTATGTCGTCATTAAATTTAATTATTTAAGGTCAAACAATTATAAATAAATTATCATGTTGTAGAGAAATATTATATATTTCAAATGACTATTTATTTTCGATTTTATCTTATATATAACCATATATTAAAAATGTTTTACCTAATAAAAATATGAGTATGATATTTTTAACAAATATTTAATTAAAATATAATAAATATCATATTCATACCCATTTATCCTAAAAAGGTTATAATTTATTCCTATGTTATATTTAGGTCGAAACCCACTCATATAATGAAATTAGGAAATGTGTAACGATAATTTTTTAATATTGTAATATTATTTTTACCCATAATTACATGATTTACCCTGAACAGTTATAAATGAAATATTGAAGTTACTATTCATCAAAAATTACGCTGATCCTATTATAACAAAAGATTAATACTAATTTCAAGAGTGTATGTTAGTTCTTATTAATAAAATTTGTATAATTGACTAAATTATGATTAACACTAAACCCATTGATATGGCGAGAATGCGGGTAAAAGAGGCGTTCAAAATATTAATAAATTGTTATATCTAATTTTAATATAAAAATTATTATAATGTAATAAATTATATTAGTATACATATTATTGATCAATTATTACCTTAAAAATAAGTATATTGTTTGATAATTATTTAATATAAAAATCAGTTTTTAACTACGATTGATTTATTTTCACTACTGAACAAAAAATGAAACTTTTCATCAAATTACAAAAAATATACCCTAAGATTATTTTGATACTTTGATTTCAAAAATTAATTTTACTTTGAAAAATAAAAAAAATAAAAGTATAAAAAACTATATCTAAAAAAAGTGCACCATCAAAAGATGACCAAACTACCTTAAAAAATACTACTTTTGTTTTTAAAATTGGATTTGTTCATGTATCATGTATAGAAAACACATAAGGTGAATTTGAAAAAAATTATATTAAATAAATTTAATATAAATAATTAAAATAATCAATAAATATATATTTATTAATTTATTGGTATAAAACACACTATTACATATATTTTTTAGATTTTCAAAAAAACGTATCTTTTTTTAAAGGGTTTCACATTTATTTATAATTTTTTGTACCCCAAATAGTTTATTATATATGCATTTGTAAACCATATTTTCATATTTCAAATAATATAGTTCATTCTCAATATTATAACGGCTATGTTTTAATGGTAAAATTTAAATATTATTTAGTTGTTTTCTTATGCTCAATGTGTCATATCATGTATGCTATTGATAATTGTTCTTATTATTAAAAACATGGGATTCTAAATTACCCTACCCTTTATAAATTTGATCTTATTAATTTGAAAATGGTGTTGAAAACTATGTATTGAAATTTCAAAATACATTTATTGTAATTCCACATCATAAGATGGATCAATATAACATCCACTTAATAAGAAAAGAAAGAGAGGTATGATGGTCACCTTCGATAACACATACTTAGTTCAAAAAATAGGAAAAAATATATGGAAGATAAAGATAACAATCATGTTATTAAGTAGTGTGATAGAAAACATGGTTTGGAAAAATTTAAAAATCAATAAACCATAAAATTTTAATTGGTAAAAGGCCATTGATTCGTCAATAAGAAAAGTAAATGGATAATGTTTTTTCTTTTATGAACCTTTTCCTTAACTTATGGAATTAATTTAATTATAACACTAATAATATAAATAAACATACTTAATTGAAATTTAATGTTGCATAATTTAGTCAATTCCCACCATAAAATCATCTTTTTTTAAATTAAAAGGAGTTTTCAAGATGATTTTCTCATGCCTCAAGCAGAAGAATAATCATATATAGAATCATATAATCCACAAACGATTACCATTCAATTTATACTATATTTAGAAATTATCTAAAAATAAAATGTATAGGTTATGATTATATAATTTATATAAAATAATAATTTTTTATAAAATAAATTATAAAATAGTCCTCCATGATAAATTTTTCATGTTTGTCTCCAAATAAAATAGAACACACTTAATGTCTCACATAAAAAGTATAATTTTATAATTCACATAATCTCAAAGATATAAGTACATAATAAAAGAATAGAATCTTTCATAATATAATTCCACCATTATTCATCAAAAAAAACCTCATTGAATTCTATAAACCTTAATCATATATAGTTCCCAAAATAGAAAATGTCTAACAATAATAACATAATCACAAAATAAATTTCCAATCCCATGTTTATTTAATCAATAAAAAATATATTCCCAAAATATACATATTATTTTTCAATCATCTCAGTTTACTAAGAAGAAAACATAATACAAACATAGGACTTCACGTAGGCCAGTTGTAGGTGATTCACCATTATCAGCCTTTGGTTGTGGGTTTGGTTATCGAGACCTTACTAGAAGTGACATGTTATCAGTCATCCTATGGTTATTCCTTTTACTAAAACTATATAATCACAAAAATATGATAAATACCTCAAAAACCTATACCATGTTTTATCCTCAATATTTATCATATACCTTTTATTTTCATATTAAAAATTTATAACACATAATTACCTCAAAGGTGAATGTTTCTAAAAATACCATTAGTCTCCATAATTTTTCATAACCTGAATCCTAAAAAGGGATTTAAAGACATTAAAATTATAATCATCATTAAAATTAAAAACTCATGATTATATTCCTAAGTCTTTAGAAAAACTTCTAATCTCTATATATGTCTAAACCATCCTTTGAAACCAACTGAATGGATCTAGTATGAATAGTTACATATTCTAGTGTTTCTAAACTAGAATTTACATTAGATGATATTTATAGTAATGAATCTTATATAATGAGGACACACTCTTACAATTTAATCCCATAAATTACAAGTATAAACTTATAGTTAGTATCCTTTTTTCACAAGAGGAAATCATTTTTATGTAAAACATTTTTCTTTTCAAGAAATATCATTAATAGTTCCATCATGACATCCTCATTGTTCATAAAAATATTTGGAAATGTGAAAAACATTAAAAAACATCGTATTAACACAAAAAATCTCAGTAAGGTATATAAAAAGATGGAAAATTGTTAGTCTTGTGAAAACATGAAACCCATGGATACTTTATCACAATGTAATAGTTTCCACCATTAGGATATATTAAATAATATCCCATGAATATAAGACAATTTATTACCATTTTTTAAATCAATAGATTACCATTAAACTATAAAAATTCATATTTGATATAAAGGCTACTTGAGACATAATCATACATAAATGGGATAATTATACAGTCGAATTCCTTACATGCCACTCTTAAAAATTGAATAATTATACTGCCAAATTACATTCCAAATGCATTGGAGGATATAATGTAACCACATGTACTTAAATTACAATGGAACCTAACATAATTGTATTATAATGTAACCACCTGTAAATTTTCAATGTACTATTATAAGTTGTAACACATAAATGATAGAAATTTTGAAAATGTCAGTAATAAACATTCATATGAAATTATAAGGAATAATTTGATGATATTGATTAAATCAATAAATTTTTAAAAAAATTAAAAAAACATTTTCAATACCAAATAACCAAAAAAAATAAATACTGTATTTTTTGTACATTAAGGCGTATAGGTGAAGCCAAATATCAAGTAACAGTAATGGCGTTGGAGAAGTAGTTGTTATCATATACGAAAAAACATCTTTTTTTCATTTGTAAAGAAATTAATATTATCCATATAGAAATAATGTTTCGTTAAAAAATTTAGTTAAATTAATATTAAAGGGATTTATTATAATCCTTATAAAAAACGTGTTGTATAACACAAAATAAAACTCAATGAAATGAGATTGCGACAATGTTGTTTAGCATTAGTCAAACTCAACAAGTACATTCTTTATCTTCTTGAATCATAAATAGAAGTTAATTATTTTCATTATTTATAAACATTTACATGATTAAAATTCATCTGAGATCAATTTTCTCTAAATTATATCAATTACATATTTATTTTAGTACACTTTATATGTTTTAATGATATTTGGTACATGTGTCCAAACTAACTTGGTATGATGTATATAGCTGAATGATGTCATTAGTCAATCAACTAAAGAACAATATTCATCAAATAATAAACACTTTTTTATGTTATTTATACTATTAAATCAAACCATTTATTCATGGTTATGAAAAATTATCAATGTTATAAACATTGAGACGGTAGGTCATACGTACACATGAGTATCGTTCCCATTTTTCATTAATCTTTATAGAAAGAAGGTAATAATTATTTTATCATAACATAATTATCATAATATCATAAATATCATAATAATATTTTTTATATACATATATATTTATATATATTAAATTTGATGTGGTGAAGAAAGACGAATCACATCATTTCATGTAGGTGATAATTCAGAAAAATGTACGAATGACTTTATCATATTTATATGAATGAAAAATAATAAATTAAATGATATATTATTAGTTTATAACAATAAATATGTAATTAATGTCACAAATGAAAATTAATTACTTCATTATAATAGGTCTTTAGTGACGGTAATGGAAAAAATTATATTGGTTCATTGAGCTTATAGTTCACAGTATGCATGAACGATAAATTATTTTTTCCATTTAATGGAATCAGATATGGATTTCAGTGTTGATATTAAAATAAAAACATCTATATTTAATTAGGATAAAAATTTTATTATATCATTATTTATGGATATTATTTTATAGATTTGAATTATGAAACAAAATAGAACCACTTAAATAAAATCATTGCCTTCCCTTAGGATGATCACATTTGATTAACAACTGAACACCTCTTAAGAGGGTGTTTGGACAATAAAAAGGCCACTAGAATGTCAGTAGTTATTATGAGAATATTTTTTGGGAGATCAAGGCTGAACCAAAAGGTTATTGAAGTGCAAGAAATTGATTTTAAGGGGTACCCTTTTATAAAATATGGGAGGGGAAATCTTGAAATTAAATAAAATATTAAGTTAATATAAATTAATTTTCTCTTCTAAAAGATTCGAAAATAAATTATTTTATATATAATATGTCATTGGTTCTAAATCCATTCATCAATTTAATATTAGAAAAGTTTTTTTATTTTTTAATCTTTATCTTTTTTTACCATTTTCACACTTATCATTTTATCAAGTAATTTACACTTTGAGGTTTAATATAATTTCAATAAAATTAAAAAAATTATGAATATGTCCTTAATTAAATTTATACACTTATATAAACATTATTTTTCTGAATCTAATATTTTTAATTAAATTTATATTATTTAATTAAATATTTTATATTTTAAGATATGATTTATGTCAATTTTGACAATATTCATTACATGTATTTTTTAAAGTAATCATAATATATTCATTCATTAAAAAATAATTTTCATAATCCCTAATATGTTAAAGTAATCCATAAAATTCATGTATGTAATCAAATATTTCATTTATTTTTGTTATAATATTATTATTATAATTTATTTGAATATTCATTTAATAAATCAATTATTTCAAAATATTTATGTCCCTATAATATTAAATTATTTAATGTATAAAAATTATAAATAAATTATCTTGATGTATATTAACAAATTATATTTCATATGGCTACTTATAGTGGAATTTATCTTATATATAACACTTTATTAAAAATTATTTATCTAATAAAAACATGAGTAGTTCATTTTTATCTTATCATAATATTAAATACAATAAATTTACTATTCATACCTGAGTAGCATTAAAAGGCCATAATTGTCACGACCCGACCATACCCGGGCTCGAGCCGCAACTACCCCAAGCCCGCCTCCATAGGCCAGGGGTTGGAGACCAACGCCGAAGGCACAACAACTCAGGGAGGCCTTTGCCTAAGTACCTGTACACACACGTAGCACACTCAATGCAACAGTGCAGAGTAAAAGAAAAAACAAGAAAAGAAAAGGGAAACTGCTATATAAATACCACAAATGTGCATCGACCTCTAAACAGTACAAGTAAAGTGCTGAAAAGGAAAAAGGGGCAAAACACGCACCCAACCAAGAAAAGTGTCACAACCCGGCAATAGGTAAACAAAACAAACATTTGACGGGTCTCCCACCTGGAACCCGGCTACGACCACCGCACGCGGTCCAAGCTCCCGAACTCCTATGCTCCACTGAAGTTACGACCAACATGTTCGTCGTCTGCAAGGGCACACCAAGTGCGGGAAAATCCCAAGCAGAGGTAAGTATAAAAATACTCAGTAGGATACCCTAAAGGCTCGAGGGAGCAACAAAGGAGGTACCAAAGGGAGAGCAGTAGAGAGAACAGGGAAAAGTAAAGGAGTACAACCGAGAGTGTAGTAAGAAGTACAGTAAAGACTCTAGCTCAACCCAACAAAAGAATGGAGGTAGACATTTCCAGACACAAGGAGCTGGAAACGGTGAGAATATGAACTTCTCGTCGAGACATCTCTACATATAGCAGGAGAGTAGACTCAACCAACCATGAGAAAGCTATACACGGAAAGCACGTGGCATACCCCGCATGTCTTCGCCTCACCTGGAAGGAGAGTAACAATGCCCAAGAAGTGGGTACCAGAACAAGGTATATACAAAATACATATGCTCAAACAAGAATCCCAAAAAAATCGTAAGGGGATCTCTATCCCGTAGCTCAGCCCAAGAAAAGAGTAGCCAACAGTCCCAGAAGTAACATCATCGATTCCCAGCATCCCGCACATCTGCCCCGAACTACAAGTCAAGGGCTCAATCACCACACCTCGACACTATCCGCTTTGGGCGACACTGACTTTCCCGCACGGTTTTAGGTCGCGTCACAAGGACGCGTCTCGGTGGGGGAAAAAGATCCTCGTACTTGAGAGTTCTGGGGGAATGTCAACCACAACTCGTCACTACCCCGCGATCAAGAATTCTGCTCAAAGTCGATATGCGACCCCCTGCCCAACCCCACTGGAGGATCCCTAGAAGTCAACGGGTTCCCACTACAGGGAGACCCGGAAAGTCGACGGGTGCCACACTGCCCAGTCTGGTAACATGGTAATCCACTAGAGGGAGACCCTGCTAAAGTCGGCGACGGGACCACTGCCCAGCCCAGCTGGAGGTAACCCGGCATCAGGGACCACTGCCCAGCCCAGCTGGAGGTAAGCCCGACATCGGGGACCACTGCCCAGCCCAACTGGAGTTAAGCCCAGCATCGGGGACCACTGCCCAGCCCCGCTGGAGGTAAGCTCGGCATCAGGGACCACTGCCTAGCCCAGCTGTAGGTAAGCCCGGAACTGCTCTGGTCATCCCTACTAGATGGTACTACTCGGTGAACACCGTTGTACTGGCCGTCTCTGCTGGATGGTAACCCACTGACGAGCCCTGCTCGATACAACCTCATCCATGCTGGAAACAACCTCAGCCCTGCTGGAACAACCTTAGCCCTGCTCAAACAACCTCATCCCTACTGGAAACAACCTCAGCCCTGCTGGAAACAACCTCATCCCTACTGGAAACAACCTCAGCCCTGCTGGAACAACCTCATCCCTGCTGGAAAAACCTTAGCCCTGCTGGAAACAACCTCAGCCCTGATAGAACAACCTCAGCCCTGCTGGAACAACCTCAGCCCTGTTGGAACAACCTCTTGGGTAGAGGATTGGTGCCGGCATAAAGTGCTGGTCACACCGAAACCACAAGCTCTACCAGGGAACATGGAGAAACGGGAGAAACTTTCCAAGCCTCACAAGGTGATCCCGCTCCAATCCATTGAGTCACTGTCCAAGCGGACCGAGTCATCTCATCCAAGAAAGTGGGGAAAGCACCCACGTTGTACGAACACCTGTAGTCCCAGACGGTGTCACAGACCGGTGAAAGGGCATAGTGCTGAAACCCCTCACAGCTGACGAAACAGAGGAAAAAACCATCTCTGCCGGCCAAACCATCGAGAACAAGACCAGGGGGAGACCACTCGACCCTGCTGGTCAGACAAAATAGCACCAGGCCAGGGGAAACTCCACACTTATGGTCAAACAAACTATCACAAATCCAGGGGAAAACTCCACCCTACTGGTCAAACAAACGAGCACAAATCCATGGGAAAACTCCACCCTACTGGTCAAACAAACGAGCACAAAGGCAGGGGAAAACTCTACCTTGCTGGTCAAACAAACGAGCACAGAGGGACCCTCTACGTCGCGAGAGGTCAAAGCACGTAAAGCAGAACACGACACACACGTGGGGCCCACACGACGTGTGGCCCCATCTTAGCCCCAACCAAGCGCACAAACATTCTTAGGTACAAACAACCACACATACCTCAAAGCTCTCCCGTATACTCCCAGAGTATACCTCGTTCTAGCCCAAATGCTATCATGCACATGGAACCCAGCGTCAACGCAAAGGCGTGACATAACAACTCCACCCTGCCACCTCATCGGCTGAGGCACAACCAACCACATCTTCTTCACTCACACGGGAGTGCACGTGATCACATGCCAAGGGTTCTCTGCAAACATGGTGAGAAGAACTGCCACCAGAGCACCTTTCACATTTCCATATTTAATAAGATCATGCAAGAGGCTCCGCACAACCAAACGGATCGTACCATTGTAATCCTCGCGAAAAAACACGCGAGATCGACTACTTACTCACCTCAAACAGATATTTGATGGAAAAGTCACCAACACCGCCTCACGCCCGAACGGCATCCCGTGATCTCGAGCCTCGGCCGCGAAAACAGTCGGGTGCATCGCACCATTGATATCCCCTCGGGAAAACACGTCAAAAAGACTTTTCACTTGAGCGCAACGAATATCCGGAGAAAACGATGCATTCAGGCGCACCGCACACGAGCGGTGCTTCGTGGGACCCGCATCCCGGTCCCAAAACTCAATGAACGGATCGCACCGTTGCGATCCTCTCGTAAAAGTACATGAAATGGACTATCCACTTGTCCAAAACGGTCGCTCGGTGACTAAGATGGAAAATCACCGTCGACGGCCAAACGACCCTCGTGGGCCCCGCATCATCGTGCGGAAATTATAGCGGGCGGACTGCGCCAACGTGATGCCCTTGGAAAAACACCCAACATCGACTGCTCGCACGCCCCGAACTGACACCTGATGGAAAAGTCGTGAAACGCTGCACGCAGCTCAAAAGACGGGTCGTGGGACCCATGCCTCAAATCCAGTCTCAACACCCAAAACAACCCTTTAAACCTTCGCTGCGGTGCCAGGGACCCAACGCAACTGACGGCACTCAAAACGGACGTCGGATGCGTCCGCGCCGCTCAAAACAAGATTCCCGGAAAAACGAAATTTCACTTAAAGACGTGTCGCACCTCCGAGGCCCACTGTTTCAGGAATTAAAAATTCCCGAAACCATCTCAAAAATCTCGCCTCGATTAAGAAATTCATAACTGTAGACGGCGCCCAAATCGAATGCCCTGCGGATGATCTATGCTTTATAAAGCATTTCCATAATAATAATAATGTTATTATTATTATTATTATTATTATTATTATTATAAACTTATTTTTTTTCTTTTCTTTTTTTTATGTAACTAGGCCGGCCAGGAGGGTTGGCCTTCTTCTACACGGCGCCAGCAGGACCCGCTTTTTGTGGGTCCTCATCTCCCAGCAGATCGGCCAAGCGGTCGGTCTTCCTCCGCTGCTCCCTCGACCACGGCGGCACACCGGACACCGGCTGCAGCACACTCCCGCCGGACGCCCTCAGCGGCTTCTTCCGCGGCGCCCTCTGCCGACCCAGCGCCTCCACCGCTCCGCTTGACCGCGCGCCTCGGGCCACCTCACCGAAGACCGCCAGAGCCCAGTGCTGGCATCGCCTCACGCCTCCGCCTGGCCTCGCGCCGCCACCGCCGTTGCACGCTCCGTCGCCGCCTGCCGCCTCTCCAGACTGCCAGAAACACCCAACACCCCAAATCCGGCCGAGAAGATCCAAAAAACCCACAAACTTCGACGAGGTGTTGCGGGCTCGTCCGAACTCCGTATTCAATTATGAAAAGGGTGATAGAATTCTCATAAATTATACTACACACCCATGGTATTTGATTCCAAATTATACGGAAAATCAACAAAATAAATTTAGGACGAACATGGTGCGGGAAACTAAAAACCAAACGCACGATCCTACCTCTTGGGATTCGCCCGAATCTTCACCGCACGATCTGCCACCACCGCAAAACCTTGGAGAGGAGAGGAGGAGGAGAGGAGGAGCTACTTGGGTTGCCGCCTTCGGCCAGAGGATGCAGGGGGAGGAGGAGGGAGAGGGTGTTTGGGCTTTAAGTAGAAAATTAATTAAATTTTTAATTAATTAAAAAAACACCCAAATTCACCCGTATCTGAAACGCTCGACGGGGTCGAGGTTAAGCCTCCACTGGGGTAAAAACCACCTCCTTAGCACAACGGTGGTCTCATAATTTTATTCCGAGCTTCCGTTTGAAAGTTATAAAGCTTGACGCCCAAAGCTGCCAAATTACGAAAACGCCCCTAGGGCCATTTTTCACAAACGGCCCACGCCCGTGAAACTTATACCCCTCCTAAGGTAAAGGGAACGCTCCGAACTCAACGGTGCCCTCAGTTTTCCAATCCGGGCCACCGTTTAAGATATACTAGCGTTTCACCATTAGACGAATAAATTAATTAATTAATTTATACGTTTAACGTTCCGAAAGCGAGCGAGGGGTCCAAATGTCCCGCGCTGACAAGTTTTATGTCTTCCCTAGGGCAAACACCCCATTCCGGATCCATCCGTAAACTCGTATCTCTGATCTGGATCACCGTTTAGTAGTTATTGCATTTATTTGGTGATTCCAGTGTGAGCGCACTGAAAATTTAATTTCGGTCACTCCGGGGCTCGGAATCGCACGCCGTCTGAGGGAGATGCTCTGGAATATCATCAAGAATATTCCAATGTCTTCTGCAGTAAAACCTGGGTTCTTATATCATTCCATACTTCATGATTTTCGTCCCCGAAAAGAAAAACTAGGTAGCAACATAGTGTACTAAGCCCACACTTGGCTTTCCCATACCCAGAAGAACCCACGCACATCTCTGCGTCACCACACACAGACCAAAGGATTGATCCATTCACGCGAGGTTGGCCCTTACCGACGTCGTGCACCCACTCCAGACTTTGGGGTTAGGGCAAGGTGGTAGGGTACCTTGCCATCCCTTTTCACGGTCTCAAACGGCCCGAAGGCCCTCAGGGGTAGCTCACCTCCCCGGTCAAACCTCTACGTCGCACGCCGCGACTGGAATCACCGCCCGCACCTGGAACAAGGCCCGGTGATTCCCTCCTTCAGAATATCCATATGGTGAAACACCCAAGGATATCTGGTCACGCAAGGTTCCACATTCCATGCTCTCTTACACGCTCAAAAGGAGAAGGAGTCAACACCATCGACTAAAGGAAAAGGTGTCATACCTTTTTCCTTACCAACACAAGGTTACACCCGACGCCCTGCGTCACCCTGGTAACACCTCAAACAAGGAACAGGGAGAAAATCCTTTCACATGAAGAGCCTAACAATTATACTGAAAAAAGTAGAATAGTCGCAAGGGGTACCTCTCACCATCCCATGCTCTGTAGGATCGTAGACATCCAAAGCTCGCAGCTGTCCGTGGTCCCAACCATCAGCTCCCAGAGCCTGACGTGGACCGCCTAGTGGTGATGGGGATATCTCGTAAAGTCCTCCCCCACTACAATCTCCTCCCTCTCCTCTGCTAGAACCACCTCCCTGGGTACTACTCTGATCACGGCGCTGCCTCTGCCGTGGTGGTGCGCCTGCTGCCTGCCCGAAGCTCTCAGCAACTCAGGGCGGGCAATCTCATGCCAAGTGACCTCGCCCTTCACAAGCATAACACTGACTCTCTCTGGGATGCACTGGTGCCCTCCGGTGCCACTGTGGTGTACGACCACACCCCTGAGTCCGGTTGTCAGTAAGACACCTGTGTCGAGGTTCTTCTTGCCGACGCCCACTAGCTGCGGCAGACGTCTCGGCTCCAACATGCCTGCTGCCACCACCAACACTAGAACGCGACAAGAATCCCTCTGTCACCAGCGCCTTCTCTAGCACCCCAGAAAATGTGGAAATGCACAAGGGTACTACGACAGCACGAATCTCTCGGAGGAGACCCTTCTCAAACGCCCGCGCTCGGATGTTGTCATCATGGACCAAGTCCGGGTAAAATCGTGCACGGTCTGCGAAACTAGTCGCGTACTCGGCCACTGTCATCCCTCCCTGCTGAAACTGATGGAGATCCTGAATCCGAACGGAGTGCAAGTAGGAGGGGAAAAACTCCTCATGAAACAAAAACTAAATGTCTCTCCACGAAAGTGACGACTCGTCAAGAAGCCGAGTCACCAGACTCCACCAACGCCAAGCTGCTCCATGAAAAAGGGTGGCTTCCAAAGCCACTCTCTGATCTGTCGGCGTCTGCACAAGCCCGAAAAGGCAAACCACTGCCTCGAGCCAAACCTCTGTTGCCTGAGGGTCTAGCTCACCATTGAACCTCAGCGGTCTCTGCCGCTGCAACTCACGGAGCGCGCTCAACCTGCGCTCAACCTCAGCCTGCTCTGCTGAAACTGCCTGTTTCTCAACAGGTGGGGGTGTTTCTACCAGCCCACCCAGAGAAAGGGGATCGCATTATGGGTCCTAGACTATGGCATCGTATCTCACAGGGTCGTCGTCATGAACCAAAGCCGGTATCCTGGATGGCTGTCCTCGCGGAGAAATCCTGAAAATTATCAATGAGTGTCGCGGTCATATGAGCATATATGTATATACTAATAGTAACGATGGGGAGCTGACTCAAGAAGGACAGTCAAATACTCAATCATATGTGATGCACAAACCAATTTTCCTTACAACAAGTGTCTTAGCATGCTGAGTCGATAAGCGGGTTATCAAGGTCCTAGTGAATGGATATGTCGGCCGCCGCACCATCACTGGACTCCCTGGCCTGAGAGCCGCTCTCAAGACACATTAACAATATTGCCCTATATCCCAACCAATTCCTCTTTTAGGGACGTCTTCACAACGTCCCAAAGAACGAACCACCTTTGATACCACTTTGTCACAACCCGACCCTACCCGGGCTCGAACCGCAACTACCCCAAGCATGCCTCCATAGGCCAGGGGCTGGAAACTAGCGCCGAAGGCACAATAAATCGGGGAGGCCTTTGCCTAAGTACCTGTACACACACACACAGCACACTCAATGCAACAGTGCAGAGTAAAAGAAAAGAAAAGACAAGAAAAGGGCAACTGCTATATAAATACCACAAATGTGCATCGACCTCTAAACAGTACAATTAAAGTGCTGAAAAGGAAAAAGGGGAAAAACACACGCCCAACCAAGAAAAGTGCCACAACCCTGCAACAGGTAATCAAAACAAACAGCTGACGGGTCTCCCACCTGCAACCCAGCTACGACCACCACACGCGGTCCAAGCTCCCAAACTCCTATGCTCCATTGAAGTCACGATCAACCTGTCTGTCGTCTGCAAGGGAACACCAAGTGAGGGCAAAGCCCAAGTAGGGGTGAGTATAAAAATACTCAATAGGATACCCCGAAGGCTCGAGGGAGAAAAAAAAGAGGCACCGAAGGGTGAGAAGTAGAGCGAACAGGGAAAAGTAACGGAGTACAACCGATAGTGCAGTAACGAGTATAGTAAAGAGTCCAGCTCAACCCAACAAGTGAAAGGAGGTAGACTCGTCCAGACACAAGGAGCTGCAAACGGTGAGAAGATGAACTTCTCGTCGAGACTTTTCTACCTATAGCAGGAGAGTAGACTCATCCAACCACGAGAAGCTAGACACGGAAAGCACGTGGCATACCCCGCGTGTCTTCGCCTCACCTAGAAGGAGAGTAACCAAGACCAAGAAGTGGGTACCAGAAAAAGGTATATACAAAATACATATTATCAAACAAGAATCCCAAACAAAATCGTAAGGGGATATCCATCCCGTAGCTCATCCCAAGAAAAGAGTAGCCAAAAGTCCCAGAAGTAACACCATCGATGCCCAGCATCCCGCACATTTGCCTCGAACTACAAGTCAAGGGCTTAATCACCACACCTCGACACTATCCCCTTTGGGCGGCACTGACTCACCCGCACGGTTTTAGGTCGCTTCACAAGGACGCGTCTCGGTGGGGGAAAAAGCTCCTCGTACTTGAGAGTTCTGGGGGAATGTCAACCACAACTCGTCACTGCCCCGCAGTCGAGAAGTCTGCTCAAAGTCGACAGGTGACCCCCTGCCCAGCTCCACTAGAGGATCCTTGGAAGTCAACGGGTTACCACTATAGGGAAACCCGGAAAGTCGATAGGTGCCACCCTTCCCAGTCTCGTAACAGGGTAATCCACTGGAGGGCGACCCAGCTAATGTCAGCGACGGGACCACTGCCCAGCCCAGCTGGAGGTAACCCAGCATCGGGGACCACCACCCAGCCTAGCTGGAGGTATGCCCGGCATCGGGGACCACTGCCCATCCCAGCTGGAGGTATGCCCGGCATCAGGGACCACAGCCCAGCCTCGTTAGAGGTAAGCCCGGCATCGGGGACCACTGCCCAGCCCAGCTGGAGGTAATCCTGAAACTACTCTGGTCATCCCTGCTAGATGGTACTGTTCGATGAACACCGTTGTACTGGCCATCCCTGCTGGATGGTAACCCACTGACGAGCCCTGCTCGATACAACCTCAGCCCTGCTGGAAACAACCTCAGCCCTACTGGAACAACCTCAGCCCTACTGGAAACAACCTCAACCCTGTTGGAACAACCTCAGCCCTACTGGAAACAACCTCAGCCCTGCTGGAAACAACGCCAGCCCTACTGGAAACAACCTCAACCCTTCTGGAACAACCTCAGCCCTTCTGGAACAACCTCAGCCCTGGTGGAAACAACCTCAGCCCTGCTGGAACAACCTCAGCCCAGCTGGAACAACCTCAGCCCTGCTGGAACAACCTCCTGGGTAGAGGATCGGTGCCCGCATAAATTGTTGGTCACACCGAAACCACAAGCTCTACCAGGGAACACAAATCAACGGGAGAAACTCCCCAGGCCTCACAAGGCGATCCCACTCCAATCCACTGAGTCATCGTCGAAGAGAACTGAGACATCTCATACCAGAAAGTGGGGAAAACACCCACGCTGTACGAACACCCGTAGTCGCAGACGGTGTTGTAGACCGGTGAAAGGGAACAGTGTTGAAACCCCTCACAGCTGAAGAAACAGAGGAAACACACCATCTTTGCCGTCCAAACCATCAAGAATAAGACCAGGGGGAGACCACTCAACCCTGCTGGTCAGACAAAAGAGAAACATCCCAGGAGAAACTCCACCCTGTTGGTCAAACAAACAAGCACAAAGCCAAGGGAAAACTCCACCCTACTGGTCAAACAAACGAGCACAAAGCCAGGGGAAAACTCCACCCTGCTGGTCAAACAAATGAGCACAAAGTCAGGGGAAAACTCAACCATGCTGGTCAAAAAAACAAGCACAGAGGGACCCTCTACGTCGCGAGAGGTCAAATCACATAAATCAGAACACGACACGCAAGTGGGGCCCACACGACGTGTGTCCCCATCTCATCCCCAACCAAGTGCACAAACATTCTCAGGTACAAACAATCACACGTACCTCCAAGCGCTCCCGTATACTCCCATAGTATACCTCGTTCTAGCCCAAAGTCTATCATGCACACGGCACCCAGCGTCAACGCGAAGGCGTGACATAACAACTCCACCCTTCCACCTCATCGGTTGAGGCACAGCCAACCACATCTTCTTCACTCACACGAGAGTGCACGCAATCACACGCCAAGGGTTCTCCGCAAACATGGCGAGAAGAACCGCCACCAGAGTGCCTTTCACACTTCCACATTTAATAAGATCATGCAAGAGGCTCTTCACAACCAAACGGATCATACCGTTGTAATCCTCGCGGAAAAACACGCGAGATCGACTACTTACTCGCCTCAAACGGATATCCGATGGAAAAGTCACCAACACTGCCTCATGCCCAAACGACATCACGTGATTCCGAGCCTCAGCTATGAAAACAGTCAGGTGCATCATACCATTGCGATCCCCTCGGGAAAACACGTCAAAAAGACTGCTCACTTGAGCGCAACGGATATTCGGAGAAAAAGATGCATTCCGGTGCACCGCACACGAGAGGTGCTTCGTGGGACCCGCATCCCGGTCCCGAAACTCAACGAATGGATCGCACTGTTCCGATCCTCTCAAAAAAGTACATGAAATTAACTATCCACTTGTCCAAAACGGTCATCCGGTGACTAAGATGGAAAATCACCGTCGATGCCCAACCGACCCTCGTGGGCCCCGCATCATCATGCAGAAATTACAGTGGGCGGACTACGCCAAAGTGATGACCTCGGAAAAACACCCAACATCGACTGGTCGCACGCCCCAAACAGAAGCCCGATGGAAAAGTCGTGAAACGCTACACGCAGCTCAAAAGATGGTCCGTGGGACCCACACCTCAAATCTAGTCTCAACACCTGAAACCACCCTGGAAACCTTCGCCCCGGCGCCAGGATCCCAACGCAACTGATGGAACAGAAAATGGATGTCGGATGCATCTTCGCCGCTCAAAAGAAAATTCCCGGAAAAACGACATTTCACATAAAGACGCATCGCGCCTCCGAGGCCCATCGTTTTGGGAATTAAAAATTCCCGAAACCATCTCAAAAAGCTCACCTCGATTCGAGAAAGGCGGCGCCGCCCAAATCGGACGCCCTGCGGATGATTTATGCTTTATAAATCTTTTCCAAAATAATAATAATAATAATAATAATAATAATAATAATATTATTATTATTATTATTATTATTATTATTATTATTATTATTATAAGATTTTTTTTCTTTCTTTCTTTTTTTTTATGTAACTTGGCCGGCCAGGAGGGTCGGCCTTCTTCCACACGGCGCCAGCAGGACCCGCTTTTTGCGGGTCCTCGTCTAACAGCAGACCGGCCAAGCGGACGGTCTTCCTCCACCTCTCCCTCGACCACGGCGGCACGCCGGACGCCGGCTGCAGCACTCTCCCGCCGGACGCCCTCAGCGGCTTCCTCCGCGGTACCCCCTGCCGATCCAGTGCCTCCACTGCTCCGCTCAACCGCGCGCCTCGGTCCGCCTCGCCGAAGACCGCCGGAGCCCGGTGTCGGCACCGCCTCGCGCCTCCACCTGGCCTCGCGCCGCCGCTGTCGTTGCGCGCTCCGTCGCCGCCTGTCGCCTCTCCGGACCGCCAGAAACACCCAACACCCCAAATCCTGGCGAGAAGATCCAAAAACCAGCAAATTTCGACGAGGTGTTGCGGGCTCGTCCGAACTCTGTTTTCAATTCCGAAAACGGATATAGAATTCTCATAAATTATTCTACACACCCATGGGATTTTATTGCAAATTAGATTGGAAATCGACAAAATTAATTTAGGACGAACATGGTGCGGGAAACTAAAAACGAAACGCACGATCCTACCTCTTGGGCTTCGCCCGAAGCTTCACCGCAGGATCTGCCGCCACCGCAACACCTTGGAGAGGAGAGGAGGAGGAGAGGAGGAGCTACTTGGGTTGCTGCCTTCCACCAGAGGATGCATGGGGGAGTAGGAGGGAGAGGGTGTTTAGGCTTTAAGTAGAAAATTAATTAAATTTTTAATTAATTAAAAAAACCCCAAATTCACCCGTATCCGAAATGCTCGACGGGGTCGAGGTTAAGCCTCCCCTATGGTAAAAAACACCTCCCAAGCACAATGGTGGTCTCATAATTTTATTCCGAGCTTCCGTTTGAAAGTTATAAAGTTGGACGCCCAAAGACGCCAAATTACGAAAACGCCCCTGGGGCCATTTTTCACAAACGGCCCGTGCTCGCAAAAATTATACCCCTCCTGGGGTAAAGGGCACGCTCCAAACCCAACGGTGCCCCCGGTTTTCCAATCCGAGCCACCGTTTAAGAGATACTAGCATTTCACCATTAAACGAATAAATTAATTAATTTATTTATATGTTTAACGTTCCGAAAGCGAGTGAGGGGTCCAAACGTCCCGTGCTGACAAGTTTTATGTCGTCCCTAGGGTAAAAACCCCATTCTGGATCCATCTGTACACTCGGATCTCTGATCCAGATCACCGTTTAGGAGTTATCGCATTTATTTAGCGATTCCAGTGTGAGCGCACTGAAAATTTAATTCCGGCCACTCTAGGGCTCGGAATCGCACGTCGTCTGAGGGTGCTGCTCTGGAATATCATCAAGAATATTCCAAAGTCTTCCACAGTAAAAACTGGGTTCTTAAAATAATTTCAACATAAATATTATTTGGTTGGAAACCCACTCATCAAATTAAATTTTAAAATGTTTTAGGGAAATTTTTAAATATTATAATATTATTTTTACACTTAAGTACCAGATTTAACATTAAACATGGTAAATAAAATACTAAATATATTATTCAAAAAAATAAATTGATACTACTAAAAAACCATTTTAATACCGATTAAAAAAAATTATGTACATTTTTCAGAATTCAATTCATAGAATTGGTTAAATTAAATTTAACCCTTTTCCTGCAGTTGTGGGGATAATGTCGGTAAAAGAGACGTTAAAAATATCAATATGTTCCTAAATATAATTTCCATGTAAAAATTATTACAATGACATATATATGATTAATAAAAATATTATTGATCTATTGTGACATTAAAAATAATTATAAAGTATAATTATTTTTTAAATGAAAAATGATATTTTATCTACATTGTAGTATTTTTCATTATTTATCAAAAAATGAATGTTTTCCCGAAAAATAAAAATTTACACCCTATGATAATTTTGATATAAAAAATTCAAAAATAATTTATATTTTGAAATATATAAAATATAAATGTTCTGAATAAAGGGTTTAAAATAGGTGTTCCATCAAAAGGCAGAAAACACCCTTTTTTGAATATTAATACTTTTGTTTATAAAATATTATTTTTTCTTCTATAATGTTTAGAAATCACATAATATTAATTTGAAATTTTAGATTAAATGTATCATATGTAGACATATATATTTATATTTAATATAATACACTAATATAAATTTATTAATTTTTTGGTATAAAACACAGTTGTGCACATTTAAATTGTTTTTTCTGAAATACATTTCGTTTTATTTTAAAAATGCATTTACATCCATTTATAAATAATTGTTCCCCGAATAATGAACTATATTTAAATCTATAAACCATATCTTCATGACTTAGTTAATATTTTTCAATGCCACCACTGTCACGACATTTTTTTAATAGTAATATTTTAATATTTTTTAGTTTCTCTCTTAAACTCAATGTGGTGTATCATATATGGTATTGAGCATAGTGTTTTATTTTAAAAACATGGTATGTTAAAAATACCCGTGAATAAATAATGGTGATTTGTTCCACCTTCATTCTTGAATTACTGAGAATAATATGGTGGGATAGGATGGTTTTGAGGTAGAAGTTTGAAAGCTTAGAGTAGAAATACTTTTTAGGGATTTTCAAAGATCCATTCTATCCAAAGTCAATAATATTGGCCATGGATATATATTTTTTCAAAAATGAGAAGTATATAAAAAACATGATAGAGTATGTAAACTTTTTTGATGGGGTTGTGTAGTTTTAACTTTAAATAGTATCAAATGAAAAGATGATGGCATTAAGGTTTATATTGGGACTACGATCTTATATTCATTTTCAAGATTTCTAGCAGAAGAAACCTTTATATAATGACGTGATGGGTATATAACTGATGGTTTAAATGGACCTAGATGGTAATTAGGGTTTTAATGGGTTTCAATATTTCCTAGTTATGGTGCATATTCCTTTAAAGGAAATATTATGTGTCATGATTCTTGTGGTGGTTCATAAGAGAAGGGTTTTTTTAATCCTCTTCTAGTGCGTGGTAAAGGTACTTTAATTTTCTACCACTATATAAATCTCTGTAATTCTAAGAGGGTTTTAGTTTATTCAACCATAATATATATGTCATATGGAATCTTGGATCACGTGAAAATGTTCATCCGTGCTAATTATTCTTCTCGTAGTAGCACGTGATCATAAACTCATTTTAAAACTACAGGGAAATCAAATTATCAAGGATGATGGGGTTCTTGCCATAGTTATTTAGAATAATGATTATTTATGTATTTTAAGAGTCTCTAGAGGATGTGGATACAATTCCAACAGCCATGAAATGTACCATCACTATAGAATCCTCATAAGAGATTGTTTTATTTAATACCGGTACATCACATCCATTTATTTCAACTCTTATTGATACTATAATAAATATTCATATAATTTTTTTGTATTATATAATAAATATTAATATAAACCTTAGAAATAATGAGAGACTAGTATATCCATATTCTTTCATGAATCTTCTGTCTTTCAGAAGACACACATTCTTATTGGTTTTTGGTTCTCATCATGAAACTGCTTCATATAATATTTGTGATGGATTGGTTAATTTATAATAAATACATGATTGATAATTATATAAGAATTTTCTCCTTCACTACACTTGATGGAGGGTGCCGTGGTTTCTATGGATATTGGGGTCCAATGTTGAGTAGATATGGAACTTCATATCGGATGTGGGTATAGTGGTATTTGTGTTTTATTTTGATCTCCAATTGGAATCATTGAGTGGTGATCCTCCAACTGTCTTAAATATTTCTGATATGTTCCCTTATGACTTCCCTAGATTTATACTGGTATGAGAGGTGGAGTTTTCTATAGACATAGTTCCTAGTATTCAACCAATGTGTGTTCCATCATACCAAAAGGAACAATCATAAATAAAGGAGATGAAGACTCAGTTGGACAGCTTATTAGTGAAGGGACATATATGCCCAAGTGTGTGACATTGGGTGGTAGTAGTTCTCATTTCTGAGCATGATGATGGTTTACTACACTTATGTGTTGATTACCAAAAACTTAATTAGAGTCCTATTATAGAAAAAGTGTCTCTTACCACAGATTGATGATCACATTGATCAATTAAAATGGGTGATGCAGTTCTCGATGATTGATCTTCGGTCCGGATACATTTAGTTGAGGATAAAAGAAGCTGATATTATGAAAATGTCATTCACTATAAGTATGGCCATTTTGATAACCATTTCATTCCATTTGATCTATCCAATGATCATACAATCATTATGGATTTTATGAATAGGATTTTCTGTGGATTTCCTGATACCTTCATAGTTGTATTATGGGATGAAATCCTTGTTAACTCAATGTTCTTGGACAATAATTTGTGACATATAAGAGAAGTTATTGAGTAATTGAGAAATCATTGACTTTATTACAAGCTTTTAAAAATATGATTTCCTAATATATGATGTCAAATTATTAGGGAAATAAATGACCTAACATGATATTTTAGTTTATCCTGAAAAGTTTATAACAATTATAAAATGGGAGAAACCACGTAATGTATTTGAGAATCAGATTTTATTGGGATTAGATGGATAAAATAACTAATTTGAAAAGGACATATAAATGTTCTCCTCTTTTTTGATTGTGATAACATTAAAGGGATTAATTATATCATTAGATGAATAATTCTAGAGTTCTTTTTTTAGTTGAAATATATTTTATCTACTGCACTATTGTTGACTCTTCCAGAGGCAAGGCATCGCTATGTGGTCTTCTATGATGCATCAGGTTCGGGTTTTAGATATGTTTTCATGTAAGGTGTTCATGTTGTTTAGTATAACTCTGATAAATATAAGACACAAGATACAAATTATATGACATCTATCATTCAACTCAAATCTGTTATGTACACACATAATATTTGGAGGCATTACATTTATAGAAATCGATTTATGATGTATACATACATTAAGATCGTGTGTTATATATTTTCAATAAATTTCATAAATCTTAACAAGAGGTATTAAGTAAACTACCTATAGATTATTTATTTTGAAATCTCTTATACAATAAAGAAATGGAATTTCATCTATAATTCCTTTAAAATAAATCTTCCAACCCATGATGTGATAAATAATAAACAGGTCAGGACCTTGATGGCACTTCCTTCATAGTTGCAAATTCATGTCAGCGAATCTGCGTATAGAGTTTCCTTTTCTAGTTATTAGTTGTCATCCTTTCTTATTTACATGATTTTTTATGTTCATTATATTTTTATGAGTTTCATGGAATTATATAATCTCTTTATGGTGGGTAAAATGTGATAGAATATTCCCACTCAACTGAGGGAATTTTTTTCTATAAGAACTATTTTTTGTGCTATTAGAACTAAAGAACACTGTGATGGGGGGGTTATATAATTCCTAGTGTGAAGTTCCCCTTGGAACTCTGAAGATGTTATATGAAATACCTTGGATGTTTTGGTGGCTATTTATGAGATGGGAAAATTATGATTTTTTTCTCCAATAATTATATGTGCAATCAGGTCATGGGCAATCACCAGAAACTTTTGGATGGATTTATCAACTTCTAGTGCCAACGTGAAAGTGGGATGATAACATTATGGACTTGGTGGTTTGTTTTCTGTATATCCAATTAATTAAGAATGTGATATGGGTGGTGATCAATAAGCTGTGTAACATGGAACACATTATACCCATTCATGATAAAATCAATTTTGTGGAGTTAGGAAATCATTATATGAAATATATTGTTCATTTTAATTGAGATCCATATGTTATATTATCTAATTTGGATCCATAGTCCACTACTAATTTTTTGAGAGGCCATCTGGAGGCACTGGTGTACTAGTTCCATTTGAGCATGACATACAATGCACTATTGGATGACTAGATGGAATGATAAATAATGATTTTTGAAGGTGTTCTCTATTTTTATGTTTTCACCATTGGAGGTTCTTGGGATGACCATCTAAGTATGGTAAAGATTTTTTATAACAATTATTATAATATTATGATATGAATGAATCATTTTTAGGACTTTATGTCAATCCATATAGATGTCCATTATGTTGTTTGGAGATTTGTTAATGTTCATTAGTTTGAATGAGCTTGGTTGAAGAGATGACATCAAATATTCAGGTGATTTATCAAAATATATTGATAGCATAGAGAAAGTACATATGTAATGGGTATCATCAATGCAGAACATCAGAATTATTAGTTATTGACTAGGTGTTCATGAATTCTTCCACTATGTTGGGTCATAAATTGATTGGGATGAAAGGGAAAAAACAATATGGTTTTTTGGGACCTTTTGAGGATTTTGTGCATGTGGGGAGTGTTATATGACATTTAAAACATCCTACACTACTGAAATTGTTACTTTTAATGGTATATGTATCTCAGATATGAATGTATCGATCTGATCGATCTAAATTTTTGTGCTTTAATGATTTAGATGTTGAACCATATTTATCCATGATTGAATCACTAGTAAGGATAGTTGATTCTAAAAACAATGTACATTGAGTGAGGATGATACCTTTGGTTCAAGTGATGTGGTGGTACTATTATGATTTTCATGAGATGTGGAAAATGGAGGCACTGATTAGAGAGCAGTGACCTCATATTTTTGGCAATGAATTTTTTCATAAGGCCTGGGTGTAGAGATTTTATATGGGGGGAGTTTGTAGCATCATGTTAATATTTTTATGTATTCGTAAACCCCGCTTTTTAATCATTAATTGGTTGAATTTAATTTTATCTATTTAAAGGATAATATTGTAAATTTTTTAATTATTTTTTGGGATTGTGCATAGATTATACATGTGTTTCCCACTCACTTCACCATCTTGTGGAAAACATTGAAAACCTAGGTAGTATGATTTTTCATGGATGGATCACAGTTTGAAAAATTGTACACACACATAGAAGAAACCATGAATCCAATTTAAAAATGGCTTACCGCAAAGGTGAATAGTTTGGTATAACCATTCATATTTATAAAATAAATTGTTTCATTAGGATTTTTAATCCAATATTATGTTTGAAAATAGTGAAACCCCTTGTTTAGGACCTCTATGGACTTGTATGTACCCGTACCAATTTCTTTTTCCTATAGATATCCCAAGATCAGTTCATGGCCCTTAAGAACCCTCCTAGGTTTGGATTGAATCTAGGTGAATAAGTTCAACCATATCCTGATTAGTTTCCTCTTTATTTTACCATCACACAAATCTATCTATCTTTTCCTCCCTATGGTTATATATATCACTATGTTGTTTCTAGATCAAATAAACCTTGTTTTCAACATTAAACATAGTTTTGATTCCTATATTCTATTTCCATCATTTCATATCAGAGAATCATGATTATAATTTTGAATTTTGATATCTAGTAACCCTAATGTAAGTTGTTATGTTTTTATTTTCCAGTATAATTAATCTTAAATTTCATGATTTAGTTTCAACTATATGATATGATTCTAATTGCCTGAAATTTAATTCAATTGGCTATTTAAATTCCCAATTCAATTTAATTGGGGGAATTCATTTATGAAATTGATTTTTTAGTATAAAATTTTGAAAACTAAAAATTCAATTGAATTTGGGTGTGTTTGCGAAATTTATGGAAATTGGTGAAATTGAAATTTTTTAATTTAAATTATGAAACTATTTTGATAGATAATTTTGGAATTTAACTATCAAAATTGATTTGATGAAATTTATTTCAAATTTTATTTGATGAAAGATGCCTTCAAATGGTTTTGATAGAATCTTTTTGGTTTTATGATTGAAAATGCGCATTTTTGATTCAAAACTCTTTTTATGTTTTAAATAAAAAATTGAAATATTATATATGGATAATGGGATTAATAGTATTTTAGGAAGTCTTAAATTAAATTTCCCATCATTGAATTATTATTAGGGAACATGGAAACCTTAGGTTGTTACTGATTTATTGGATTCCACTCTATGATTTACAACATTCTAAAACATAAATGATGCATGTAACACACCTGATGAGATGGTGAAGATGTAAAATTTTGATATTCCAAACGAACAAGTGTATACATATATTTTCATGTCACCTTGATTATGTGGAGTAATTTAGACAATAATTATCATAAATTTTAAGGTATATGACCATGTTTAATTCATGTCTATATTTTAATTGAATGTGTGAAATTGTTCTAACCTATTTTACATGCCTTGTGAATTTATATAAACGTTTTTATATAATATTTTTTAATAAATTTATTTGGACATATTCCACCATTTTAAATATAATGTGTGATTTTATTAAATATAAATTTAAAATTACAAAACTCTTTATTTAAAATTGAATTTTATTTACTAGGTCAATTAACTTTTGGGTTAAATTATGGAGTCCTTGCTGAGACCCTAATGGGAATTATGCTCACACACTACATCTGCCAACAAGATTTTTTATATTATCATCTTCCATGTTCGAGATAGGGTAAATAATCCCTTATTTTTAGTTCTAGCTATTCATCTATGGACATAGTGAGCATCATCCCTTGTTAGATGGGTAGTTTTTCCTTTTTTGAACTTTTCTATAGCACTTTGGGTTATTATAACTATTTTAATTTTAGTACCATTATACCGGCTGAAATTTACTTTTATAAAAACTGATGTTTTATTGTCTTTATATTAGAAATTATTGTGGATAAATCATTCCCACTTAAAATTTGTATGATTAAATGATCTAGACTACTAACAGTGGGAATTTTGAATATTGATCTAGTCATGTCAGTGCTGGATTGGTTTTTAGGTTACCAGGTTACTCGGACTGGTTCGTGATAATGAATTATCCAATAATTATTTAAAAGGTGTTGATTAAATGGAATTTATCTCATTTATATGTACCATTCAAAATTGATCATGTATCATTTATTATTGATTCATGAATGAATCCATTGTATTTAAACCTTACTGAGTATTTGAGATCAACCTTTTAACTGCTCCCTTTTCCCCTGGTTATCTAGATGAAATTATAGAATTATTTCAAGGATGTAGTTACATTCATTTTTTATGTTTTAAATTTGATTACCAAGGTAATAAGAGTTTCATGTATGTATATTTTTTCTAGAATACGAAAAAATTATTACATTTTTATTTTAATCATCTATAAATTTTGATATAATAATGTTAGTCTTCGACTCCAGTATATCATTTTGGGTATTCACATATGGTTTTTGGTAGATCAACAAACCGAAACTTCCCAATTTATTACTATTTTTGATGAATTATTACTTGAATAGATTTCCAATATATAATTGATGAATGTTGGGAGGTTGTTTGGGGTAGAAAATTTTATTATTTCTGACAGTGATTCATGATTCAAAAAATGTTATGGAGAATTATTCAACATGCTTTGAGTACAGAATTTAATTTCATCATGGACTATCACCCTCAAATTGATGGAAATATGAAAGGACTATCCATATCCTTGAAGAAATGATATGATACTACATAATGGTATTCAAAGGAGGATGGAATCATCATCTCACACTGTCTGAGTTATCATATAACAATATCATCCACTTAGGAATTTAAATTTTCTATATGAAACTGTATATGGGATGATATATAGAGTACTAATTTTTTGGGATAATTTTGCTTAAAGAAATATAATGCTACCCAACCTTGGAGAATAGATTACATATATGGTTCATTCATTCAAAAAACATAAAAAATATACTTAGATTCATATAAATATCCATGCTGACTACCAACTAAGGTACATAGAGTTTGATGGTTGAGATAAAATCTTCCTTAGAATATAAAAATGGAAGAGATGCATGAAAATTGGAAGTAAAGGGAATATCAACCCATGGAATATTTTCCCCATTTATATCCTTGATTGATTAAGAGAAGTGTAATATCGTCTATAAATTCCACAAAATATTGAACAAGGTAATTATGGGTTCCTCATATCACTCCTGAGGAATTAAAAAACTAATCCCTAACATGTACTAAAACCATAGGTGCTTAAACTGGAGAATGAAATCTCATCAGAAGAATAACAGGTGAAGATCATAGACTATGAACACAAATTTCATTGACAAATAAATAATAACTTCTCCAATGTGTTATATAGGAACTATAAGTATGAAGTGGAGACTAGGGAACACGATGAAATATTGGAAAATAAGTAGCCTAATAAATAAACAAATGAGAATACATGTCAAAGTTTCAAGGATGAAATGTATAAATGGGGAGGATGTAATAAACCAGTGGTTTTACAAAAAAATTACATTAATAAATGTGTGTTGAATAATATTGTTTTATATTGTAAGAATTTAAAATATAGGGAACCCGAAAGAGACATTATTTATTTATTAAATGCAATTAGATTAATAAAAATGAATATAATAAAATTTATGAACATTAAATGTGGACCATAAATTAAAAATATAAAATATTGAATGGGAAAATATAGATAACCCCTATCTACTATAATTTTCTCAACCACTGCAATCACTTTATAGAAATTTTAATTTTTTATTAAACTATGTATCATTATAGAAAATGGAAATACAGAATACATTGGTGGAATTGAAATTAAAATAAAGTGAAGTAATGAAGTGATATTTATAGGATATAATGTGACCATTTTAATAATAACATGACCACTGATATAGTAACCTGGCCATTGAGAATAGTAACATGACTCCTATAAATATTAACATGGTCATTTAATATAGTAAGCATGCGTTTGGAAATTGTAGCATGGTTATTGAAATAATAATTTCCCGTAAAAATAATAAATTTTGAAATAAAAAATAATGATCATTATTAAATTATGTATAAATAAATTTTATAAAGCCATAAAAACAATTATGATGAATAAAAACTCGATGAAAATATAAGAACATTTTAAATAATCAATATTTTAATGTATTTCATAAAATAAATAATTTTTCTAATAAGAATTAAAATTATGTATTTTATAATGTTTTTTTATAAAATTAATATCATTTTTTAAATCACAACATAAGAATTATCTAATGGTGATTTTTTGAAATTTTCAAAAATACATCAATATTCATGTGAATAGTAAAAATACAGTTTCCAGGTAACCAGTATAAGTTAAATTACATAAATCATGATGTATCCATGATATAATACATTATTTAACATTATTTTCTTCAATATAATATTTAATTTCGTAAACGTTTCATTATTATAAAATAAAATTAATTTAAAAACCTAAAAATACTTTTCAAAAACCTAATGAAAAAATTGATTTTTTAAAATAACATATATTATTTTCTTCTACATTATTTTTAGATATAATAATAAATTAAATTTATAAATGAAATTTAAATTATTAAAATCAATATATTATATTAATATATTATTTATACTATCAAAAAACCACTATGTTATTTACCTTAGATATAGTATTTTATCCAATATTTTACTCTAAAAATACCCTTCTCCTCAATAATAAATATACTCTCTCCTTCCACATCGAAAACCACTCATCCCACTACTTACAAAGACAATTCTATAGAAAAACCATCCATATTAATCCTCTTAGAATAAATTGTGGCATTGTAAATAAGGGAAATTAAAATAACCAAGGAGTATTGTGTCTTATAAGAGATGCTTCATGGATGATTATATAAGATATAATCTACTCATCTCTCTATATCTCTCTTATTTTTTATTCATCATCTATTTACTTTTTTCCACCAACACTTTCACAAAAAACATTAACATAATTATGTTGGTAGTAATTTATAATTACATTTATAGATTTATCATAATGTAAATATCATAATACTATATATATATATATATATTAAAATTCTTTTTCCACCTCTCCCGACATTTTCCCATTAATTTAGGTTAACCACATAGAGAGACATTACATTATCAAAAAATATAATAATACTTTTTTAATTATATTATATACTCTATATAATGTATAATCACATAATTTTATTCATTATAAAATTATGAAATTAATTGTAATTATTAATAAATTAATTTTAATAAAATAATTAAATTTATGGAAAACGAGAAATTTTTAAACAAAACTTGATAAAAATGATTTAATTTCATCCACAAAAATTATGATATATAATATAACGATAATAATAATAAATATATGAATTAATAAATATAATAAATTATTGTATCAATGTTTTAATAAATCTATTATAATTATTCACTATGTGTAAAACGAACAAACTAAGAAAGAATTCATGTAAGGGGATTCTCAAAACCAATTCCTTTTCTAGGATATACTGTTTTCCATGGTATGAATTTTCGTATTATTTTCTTTAAATATATTTTCTCCATTCCTTCTAGGATATATATTTTTCTACCATGTCAAATTTTTTCCTATGAAAACAAATTTATTTAATTGGCATCAATTTCAAAAAAACGATATTTAACTCCACTTAAATTACAACTTTCCCAATCAAGAATAATAGTGTATAATGTCAAAGTATGATTTACCATGTTCATTTAGGAATAAATATTTTTTATTGAATGTAGTATTTATGAAATCATTTTGTATACCATTACATTCATTGGGATTAATTAATGTCATTGATTGATAAATATTCTATGTGTGTGGTGTGATTTTTTAAATGTAATTATGTGATGGGTGGACTCAAAATTATATAACCTTCTGCTACATAGGGTAATGTGATATTTCTCATGATATGGTGAGTATTTTGTGTGAAAAATATGGTTTCTGTTTTCACAGTGGTGTTTTTATGGTAAGTCACATCTGATATTCATTAGCATGAATCTATCTTCATTTACTACTAAGTGTGGTCTTTGACTACTAAGACATGATGTTTCATTTTTATACATCTTCTTATTCAATTCCTTTATCGAGTGTCTCTATTATCTGGTTTATTATATACCTATGCTAATTTTATGATGATAATTATTATTCTCACTCATGTTATATTGATTTGTGTCCCTTATAGTTAATTTTACAGAGATTTTAACTCACCTATTTCATTAATATATCCTCATGTAATTACTTTTTGAATGTAAAACATGATGATGAAGAATGCGATGAAGAATTTGAAATTAAATAATGTTTATGTTTTATTATGTAAATGTTATGTGTGAGAAAATTTTAACAAATAATCCAAACCATTTTTTCCTGGATTT
Source organism: Viscum album (assembly GCA_963277665.1). NCBI lineage: Eukaryota > Viridiplantae > Streptophyta > Magnoliopsida > Santalales > Viscaceae > Viscum > Viscum album. Next base: position 2,129,549,986 of record OY728140.1, read on the forward strand.
GAAATGATATTGAAATGGTTATCTTTAAAATGATATAATAGTCATGTAAGAGAAATTATGGTCACTATACATCTTATTAATCCATTTTGAGTATGGTTGTTCCTTAAATTTTATTATTCATCATTACCGTGGCTTTATTTTCCTATCATAAAAACTCCGGAAATATATTTCAAGTATTTAGTGTTGATTCAATATGGTATTACTTATGAATTTTCCATTCCTCCATACTTTGTGGAGATTTTTATATCAATAAGGTTTCCTTATGACTTTACCATTCCTTCTTGTTTTGAAAATCACAAACACCTTATCTTAAGGAAAATTTCATTCTACCCTATGTTTTACTTTCATAAGGAAAATTATCCTTCCCCAAAGAAATTTATCCTTACCTCATTTTTCATTATTCATTTTGATTAAGTATAACATTTGGTTTAGTATCCAAAACCTCAGAATCATAAAATACTTAAATATAGAGCAATCTGTTTTCAAGAGCCAAATTCACGTTCTGAGTTCTCTGGATTCAGACTCTAAACTCTTATGAGTTCTAACTCCGAACTCTCAGAATTCTGACTCTGAAATCTTCTGTGTTATGACTCCGAGTTATCTTAATTCTTACTCCGAACTCTTTCGAGTTCTGACTCCGAGTTATTTGAATTCAGACTCCAAACTCTTATGAGATCTAACTCCGAGTTCTCTAAATTCAGAATCCGAACTCTTCTGAGTTCTAACTCTGAGTTCTCTAAATTAAGACTAAAAACTCTTATGAGTTATTAATCTAAGTTCTCTAAATTCAGACTCTGAACATTTATGATTTCAAACTCCGAACTCTCTAAATTCAGACTCTGAACTCTCATGAGTTCAGATTCCAAATTCTTGTAAATCCAGATTTCAATTTTCTTTTAAAATTAAGACTCCAGAATTCTATAGAATTCAGGTTCAGAATTCCTTGGAAATAGAATCTGAATATTCTTAGACACTGAATGTAATTTTGGTCAGATTACGAACTTTCATTTTTTCTTACATTCAAAAAAATGAATTTTCTTAAGTAACCATATTTTTTCTTAAACTTTTTTTTGTTATAAAACGATGTCATGCCTTCAGATACTAACTAACCGTTTTTTTAGTGACACATGTACTGGTCCCTCCAAAATTCAAGAAAAAATGTGTCCTTTGGAGGAGGGATCTGACCATTGGAGCTGTGCCTATAAATAGGAGCTCATTTGAACGAGCCCATAACTTTATGAAGAAGTAAACATTGACAACTTCGCTTACATGCTGTTGAAGTGATTTCTAGAGAGATAGACTCTTACAAACTCTCAAGCTTCGTGCAAAAAGTTTGAATGGCTTGTTCAAACTTGGCTTCATGAATATTTGTTTTGTTCAGAGATGTGATTTCCTTGAAATCAGAGTCTTTGGGTTGTGAATTTAGAGGCGCCAATTTCTATACAAATCAAGGGCTTGCAGGGATAGCAAGATAGATATTGATCTGCCTATTGAGGTCTTTCCGGGGTTTGGGTAAGACAGTGTTTCTTGAAATTATAATTCAAGGGACCTTTATCCAGGGTTGATGGATACCCTTTTCTTTGGGATAAAAGAGTTACTACTTGTTACTTGTAGTTTTGTATGTTTGTTTTCTGTTGTAATTTTTGTTGTTGAGTAATGTACAATTTTCTTATACTTCCATAAACTTGTACTCTGATTATATAGGATTCTATACATTTTAATGTAGAATCTTAGTTGTTGTAAACTTTTGTTATGTTTCTCTTCGTAATCACTTTTCCGGAATCAAGAATGTTATAAGAGCTTAGAGGTGTTGTGAATTTTGTTTATGCAAAATTTCCTTAAAGATTTTTAAAGTATACAATTCACCCCCCTCTTGTAAATTGAGTATCTGCATCATATTTTGATTCAATAATCAGTATCATATATATCATACTATCGATCCAATAATTGGTATCAGAGGAGGTGACCTTGAATCCTGAACCAATCAAACAATTGGCTTCAGAATTTTGGTAAAATATGAATTTTTTCATAATTAGATTAGGAATAGAAATCTTCTTCTTCACTTTTTTGGAATCATATTTTCAGATCCAAAACGTATGGATTTATTTTTTCATAAAGATAATCTAGTTTTTTTTTCCTTGCTTAGGATATTTTATTTTGTTTAAAAACTTATATTACTAACATGTTTCTGTGGAAATAATTTACTTAATATGGCAGGTGTAAATGTTGGTTCTATCTACAATCAAAATGCTACCAGACCGACTATTTTTGGTGGAAATGATAATGAGTACATGATAGATAGTATGAAGACTTTCATTATTAACATTGGAGGTGATAACTACCTAATGTTGACTGGAGACTATATGATTCTTGATAAGTAATTGATAACTTTTACTAATATGGAAAATTCATAATATCGAGCAAATTTCAGAGTCATAATTACATTGCTATGTTCCAATAATAGGAACATCTATATTCAAATATCTTCATCTGAAGCTGGAAACAGTCTCTGGAAGAAACATGAAGTTACACATTCTGGTACTTCTAAGGTCATAGAGAAAAGAAGAGCTATGTTGAGAGTTGAATACCATGGCTTTAAATTTCATTATGTAGAACCAATAAGCAATGTTCAGAAAAGGTTTATCACAATCTTTAATAGCTTACAGTATATGGGAGAAAAAGTTTTGGATGATGAGGCTCTTGTAGATAAGATCATAGACATCAAACCAAATTAGTGGGATTCCAAGAGGACAGTAGTTGATGAGAACAATAAAGTTACCCATATTTCCTTAGATGTTCTATTTGAAACACTTCATCAATATGAGACTAGAATAAAGAGAGATGCGGATAATGTTAAAATGAAGAATGGAAATGGAGGAGTTTATTTTCCAACTAATTATAATCATATTAAATCCAAGACTCTAGAATGAGTAACTATTTAAAATTCAATGAAAGTTATAATTCAATCAAAATATAGTGACACAGAAAAGTCTGAGAATGAATTAGCTAATCTGGCTCAGAGAATGAACATGATAATAGCTCAAAAGAACTATCAGAATTAGTATAGGAAGAGAGACTACAGAGATGCGGAAGATGGGGAAGTTACTTGTTATGAATGCAGAATAACAGTTCATATCAGACCTTATTTCCCTCTATTGAAAAATAAATAAGGAAATAAATGAATTCACAAATAAACAAGAAGAATTTATATCATTAGAAGCACAAGAAAATCCTTAAAGAAAACGATACTTGGAGTGCTAGCAGTGGATACTCTTCAGGAAGTGAATCTTCTGAATATGAATCATCAGCATAGAAAAATATTGGATTCATTGCAACTACTTCTTTCCTTAATATATTTCTTATGGCCTATTTACACTTTTCTAGGGCTTTCAAAAATTTATATCTTGATAATAATGACTATTCTGGAGATATTACTTCTAATGAAGATAATTTATCTTTAGACAATAAAGAAATACCTTATTATTAAAAAGTATCTATATTTTCCATGTTGTTAGAAGCATAAAAATTGTGAAATTTATATGAAATTTGACAAGGAAAATAATATAGAAGAAGTTCATACAAAATAGATTTCAAAACTCTCTAGAGATCCTGAAGATAAGGATGATCTTTTTGAAAAAAAATTAAAGATCTTAAGGAAGTAAATTCTGAAATGTAAAAACATTCTAAAGATCATAAGAATTTTATTTCAAAAATAAATGTATTTGAGGAAAAATATCACTCTACGGAAATAATTCATAAGGATAGGGATTTAGTCATCAAACTAAAATCCAAAATATATTCTCTTAAGAAACATCTTGTAAATGTTACCTCTGGTAAGGAAAATTTCGGCAAGATGTATTCTCAAATAAAACCTCAAGGAAATACTACAGGAGTGGGTTATACTCACTGAAAACCTCTTTTCAAAAACAATTATTTTATTTATTCCAAATCCCCTTTTTGTACTAAATGACAATGTGGTGTGCATTGGAAGAAAAATTTCTCTTTGAATAATATTTAATCTCTTGGGTTTCATAAAGCATATTTTTCTAAACAAATTTGGATACCCAAAATTTTGTTGTTTAAAAATTCCGGATCCAAGGATGTTTGGATTCCAAAAGTCTAACATTAATATTTTTAGTAAGATAAAGAAGGTACCAATAGAAATACTTGGTACATGGATTGTGAATGTTCTCAGAATATGTATGGTAACAAATACATCTTTGAAAATATTATCAAGATGAACAGAGGAAAAGTAAAATTCAGAGATAATGATAAGGGATAGATTATTGGTATAGGTAACATAGTTCTTCTTGGAAAAACATTTATTTCAAATGTTTTATTTGTTAAGGTTCGTAATATCAACCTTATTAGCATAAGTCAATTATGTGATGAAGGTTACCTTGTGAATTTTAGGAAGGATAAGTGCTTATTACACAATTACAAGGAAGAGTTTATTCTTTCTACAAATAGACATGAGAATGTTTACACACTAAACATAGAAGACCTTAGGTGCCAAGAAATTCCTTTCCTTAGTGCAATAGAATATCATTCTTGGATATAGAATAGAAGGCTAGGACACTGTAACCTAAGGAACCTATGTAAACTTTCTAATAAAGGACATGTTAAGGATCTACCGGAGCATAGATTTGATTCTTCAAAAGTATTTTATCTTTCTCAATATGGAAATAAACATAAATCAAGTTTCAAATTAGTCAGTAAAGTCTCAAACACTAATTCATTAAAGATTGTGCATATGGATCTTATTGGTCGAACACAAACTGGAATCATTTGAGGCAAATATTATATATTTATCTTAGTTGATGTTTTCACTAGATTTACGTTGGTCTATTTTCTATCAAATAAACTTGAAACTTTTTCTTATTTCAAAAGTTTTATATCCCAAGTTAAAAATAAGAAAAACCTTCCTTTGATAACTATTCATAGTGATCATTGAGGAGAATTTCAAACTTATGATTTTGAAACATTTTATTGTAGAAAGGAATTACTCATAAATTCTCAGCACCTAGAACACCTCAAAAAAATGGCTTTGTTGAAAGAAGAAATAGAATTCTTCAATATATAACATGAACAATATTGATTGAATATTCTATAGCCAAACATTTTTCGGATGAAGCTGTAATTACTATATGTTATACTATAAATCATTTTTTAGTAGACCTTTTCTTAATAAAACTACTTATGAGTTGTGGAATGGTAGAAAACCTAGACATTATTAATTCAAGGTTTTTGTCTACAATGTATTAATTCTGATTACTAAAGATAGCTTACACAAATTCACACTAAAATCTGATGAATGAATTTTGTTAGGTTACTCCACAACGTCTAAGGATTATAGAGTTTTTAATAAAAATACCTATACTGTTGAAAAAATAGTACATTTCAAATTTGATGAAACTAATCCCTTTGTTTTTAAACAAACCCAACTTACATATTCTGATGTGTTTTAAAAAATTTATTATCCACCTTGGTTTGAAGATACTTCTAATAAAGAAAATGTCCAAGAAGATGTTTTTAAAGAATTTACCCTAGAATATTTCCTATCCTATGTTGATGAACATTTTTTTAAAAACCCAAATCAGTTGGTTCTTAAGAATCACCCTAGTGATAGTATCATTGGTGATGTAAATCAACCTTTAAGGACTAGAAGATCCTTAAGAGATGATGTAGAACATATAGCATTTCATTCACAATTATAACAAAAAATCACTGATGAATCTTTAAGTGATGATGATTGGATAAACGATATGCAAGATGAACTAATTGAATTCAAAAGGAATAATGTCTGGACCTTAGTTGAAATACATTAGGAAACTTTTGTTATTGGTGGAAAATGGGTCTTCAAAAATAAGTGTGATGAAAATGGAATCATGGTAAGAAATAATTCTATATTGGTTTCTAAAGGCTATAATCAACAAGAAGTAATATATTATGAAGAAACTTATGTTTAGTATCTTGACTTGAATCTATTCTTATTTTACTTTCCTTTATAGCATTCTTCATTTTCAAACTTTTTCCAATGGATGTGAAAAGTCATTTCATTAATGGATATGTTCAAGAAAATGTTTTTGTTGAACATCCTCCTAGTTTTGAAGATAAAAACATCCTGAACATGTTTATAAACATTCCAAATATTTGTATGGACTTAAGCAAGCCCCTAGAGCTTGGTATGATAGGCTTACAGAATTTTATCTTCAAAATAATTACATTAAGGGAAATGAATATCCGACCCTTTTTATAAATAAAGATTAGAAAAATGTTTAGATTGTTCAAACTTATGTTGATGACAATATGTGTGGTTCAACTTAGCAATCTTTAACTGATTCCTTTGTGGATTTAATTAAATCTAAGTTTGAAATGAGTTTGATGTGTGAGTTAACATTTTTTCTTGGTTTTCAAATTTCTCAAAAACCAGAAGGAATATATATATCCCAATATAAGTATATTAAAGATCTTCTTAAAAATTATGGATATGACAACACTAAGAGTGTTAATACTCCCATTGGTCCCTCAAACACAATTGATCTTGATGAAGCTAGGAAACTCATAGATCAAACATATTTTAGAGGTATGATAGGAATCTTACTTTACATGACAACTAGTCTTTCAAACATAATGTTTTTAGTATGATTTTGTGCAAGATATCAATCCAATACTATGTAATCCCATTTAAAGGCAGTGAAAATAATTTTTCACTACTTAAAGGGAACCATGGATTTGGGACTCTTTTACACTTCTGAAAATGATTTTATTCTAATTTTTTTTCAGATGCTGACTTTGCTGGATGTAAAATGGATAGAGAATGTACATTCGGAATGTGTCATTTAATAGGAGATTCATTAGTTTCTTTTTCATGCAAGAAGAAACACTCAATAGCACATTCCACTGCTGAAGCTGAATATGTTGCAGCTGGAAGTTGTTGTGCTTAAGTGTTGTGGATGCAATGCACACTCATATACTATGGTATGAGTTTTACCAAAACACAATTTTTTTTTGATAATCCTAGTTCCATATCCTTAAGTAAAAACCCTACACATCACTCTTGTGCAAAACATGTAGATATTAGGCATAATTTTCTTAGAGATAACACACAAAAGGTGATATCATTTTTTAATTTATCGGAACACAAGATCAACATGCAGATATTTTCACAAAATATATACCCTCCAATAGATTTGAATACATTTAACATAAGTTAGGAATGATAACCGTAAGGTAATATTCCTTGTTAACTTTTTGTTTAAACCAATCTCATTATATAAATAAACACCTTTTCATTGGGGGAGTACATTTTCTTGTTAGTTTTTCAATTTTTTCATAATGATGTTTTTTATAATGATGTTTTTCAAGTTTTTCATAAGGTAGTTTTTCATGTTTTTCTTAATGATTTTTTTCATGTTTTTTGTAATGATGTTTTTCAAGGTTTTCTTAATGAAGTTTTTCATGTTTTTTGTAATGAATCTTTTCAAGTTTTTTATAATAAAGTTTTTCATGTTTTTCATAATGATTCCTTTCATGTTTTTTATAATGAAGCTTTTCAAGTTTTTCGTAATAATGTATTTGATGACTTTCATAATGGATTTTTCTTCTTCTTCGTTTTCATTTTTTTAAACAAATTTTTGAAATCTAAATTTCATCAAGAAGAATTATTCCTCACTATGAATAATATTCCTAGAAATCCAAAAGGTATGTTTTCTTTCTTTTGTTTTCATAATCATTTTTTACATGCTGGAATTTTTCTTTTGTGTTTTAAATTTTTCAGATTCTAGTTTTCTTAAATCTGAATGTTTTCCTTTATAAAGCTCAAAAGATCGGATCCTACCAAATTTTTTAGTACGGCTATCATTTCAACCATAAGAGATTATCAGAATATTTCTAAACCATTGGATTGTCTTTGGATGTTCAACTGTCATATGAAACCCCTATATAACGGACCCCCGTAAGGTGATCCCACATCGTATTTCAAGATTTTGTGTGTCTAAGCTCTTCCCCCTTTTCAAAAGCTCATTCTGAACCTCTCAAATCATTCTCAAATCCAAATGTTTGTTGAAGTTACTTCTCAAGAGATGTCAATTGTCATGTCAATTTCGGAGAGGCATATTTACAGAGAGAGGTTGGTGCATCATAATTTCTTTGCCAAGTATGATTACATTATATCCAAGAACATAAGGTTGAATGCATGGGAAATCATTTTCATATCAATGTCAGGAGCTCAAGATGTAATATATCAGGATCTTCTTGTGAAATTTTATGAACCTATGAGCTTTTTCAAAGAAGAATAGAGGAGTAAATTCTCTTTCAAAAGATAAGGAAAAAATTATTCCCATCCATACATCAAAGATGCTAGCTTAGTGGGGTTTTCTTATGAAGGGGAAGCTGAATTTTGTTCCCATAAATTACCAGATGTACAAGGATGTTTTTTCAAGGAGAAAGCTATGGAGTGTCTTAGACATTCAAATGTCAAGACTTTGAAGATTTATCATTTGTCTACAAATAACCTGATCCTTGAATTATGGGTTCAAGGATTCATCAATCCAATAAAGGGTGAAAATGACACAATAAAAATGAGTGATATCTACTTTTTGAACTTCTTGGTAAACCAAAGGATGATCAACTTGATGAAGAATATTTTCATTACGATTGAGAATATTAAGAATGGGAATTTGAAAGCTCAGATAATCTTGTATCCAACCATCCTCTCTAAGCTAATTGTTTGGTGCCTTGAGTTATTCGAGATTCCTTAGAGTTCCAAGACGAGGAATTTCAATGTCATGTTAGTAAGTGATGATACATTGAAGAGAATGTATATTGGTAACTCTAAAGATTCCATAGAATTCTATGACTTACTAGAGGAAGAGGCTGAATCTGTTCCGAGGGAACAAGAAGTTCCTGAACCATCGAAAAAGGCTGGAATGATGAGGAAATTGAAGGAAGTAGAATTTAAAGGTAAAACACCAAAAGATAACAAAGCTCAATCCGCATCTCCAAATCCTAAGAAGCAAAAAATCCTATCCGGATGAGATTGTTTAAAAGAGTACAGAAGACAATAAAAATAAGAAGGAAGGAGAGCCACAGTTTTTCTTGGATCCTGCAGAAGCTAAGGCTTTAAAATAAAAGACAACTGATGAGCTTTAGAAGCATGATAAAGAAAAGAAACAAAAGAAGAAGATGTTGGAGGATGCGATTTTTCAATCCCTTTTGAGTGATACTGAGAAAGAATCCACGAATATCCTTATACCAAAATCCTTCTTGGTATAGGCCTTACCTGAGACACCATGGAAGAAATATCCCACTCTGGAAAAAGTACAAGAAAAGATTGTTGAAGAAAAGGAAGTTGTGGAAGAAGTGGAATAAGATTAAATTAGTGGTTACACTGAAGAACTCATAAAGCAAGTGGAGGAATTTCATGAGAAGGAAAGTGCATTCTAGAAATTTTAAATTCGGAAATCTCTTGACATATCTAAAATGCATTACACTCCTAGGTCAGATTAAATAGCTGAAGATGAAGTGAATAAGCTCTCTGAGGAAGAAAGTTATAATCATCATTTCATTCACCTTGAAGATGTTGAGGCAGGAGATGAAAATGAGAAGATTGATGAGGATATTATTGTTCAGTTTCCTAATAGTGAACATAAGTCTCTAGATGAGGATAGTGTTCTGAGAACTGATTAGAGGAAATAGGTGATTTTGGATACACCTATCAAAGTTGTTTTAAAGAAAAGAGAATCTGGTGGATCTTCAAAGTGGAAGCTTGTTAAGCTAGAGAAATATCCTTCACCAAGAAAAGTTCTAGATTCAGAATCAACATCCATAGGGCATGATTTTATCATCCAATCACTGAAGAAGCTTGTTGACACCATTCTGATATTTCCAAGCATTGACTCGAGATGTCAGATGCTCCAACTGAGCTTGAATCGAAAATCAGATTCAGTGTCCATGGTGATGGACAAGTGTGTCAAACTTGAGGATGGTCTCAAGAATTTCTTCATTAACTACGAGGCCCACAAAAAATATTGTAAGAAAGTGATTAGATGTTCAAAGAAAGTAGTTGAAGACTTAAGAGATCTTGATGAGTTTCAAAATGAAGTTAAAGAATATTTTTATAATGAAGATAGAAAAATCAAGAATCTCACGACTATCATTGATGAAAATCTAACTCTTGAGCAGAATACTTGGATTCAAGAGGTAAAGGATCTGAATGGGAATTTATATTCTGTTTCCTAAATTTGGAAGAGGGATTGGGATCTTTGGATCGAGATTAGAGAGTCATTAGTTAAGAAAGATGAGTTTTTTAAGGCTCAGGCAGAGACTCTGAAGGCTCGGGAAGAAAATATCAAATATTTAGAGAAGAATGCATAGGATCAAGTTCAGATCCTAAAGAAAATAGAGGAAGACAAAAATTAAATAAAAAATCTGAAAACCATAGTGAAGAAATTGATTCCCAATTAGAATAAAGGAAAATTGATCAATCTGATCATTTGTTGTATTCAGTTTATTGTAGAAATTATTTCAAATTGTAATGAAATTTGTGGTTATTTGTCTTTTTCATGTATTGTACTAATCTTTGAGGTATCATAATTTATTTTTCATTCCCTTAAATTATTTTTGAAAATCAAAAAAGCAGAAAAAGGAAAATAATTCTAATTAATGATGAAATATCCCTAAGTAAGGGGGAGTTTATCTAAGAGGGTTTTTCATTACATAGATTTCTGTATCCAATAGAATGGAAAATATCATTCCCAAAATCTAGAATACGATCCATAGAGTTAAAAGACTAAGGGGGAGTTAGTCGTATTCATCAATTTCTCTGAGTAAAGGGAAATATGATTTATTTCAAAGTCTAGAAAAATATTTTCAAAATCCTAATTTTTTTTTGTATGGATTTTTGTGCTTTCCAAAAAGGGAGAGATTGTTGAGTCAATAAGGTTTTCATTATGACATTTCCATTCCATTATACTAAGGGGAGATTTTTTGTAACACCCCAGGTAAATAAAGAGTATGACATTTTCATATTTGTGAATAAAATATTAATATAACTTTAAAGGGGACGCTATGCTCTATGGCGTACCCAATACACAACAACGAGTTTTTTGGGAATCTTACGTTGCACTCTAAATATAAAATAATATTATTTTAAATGGTAGTTAATGCCTAGCCGTTGTAATGGCGGGAAAGAACAGAAGTAACTAAAAAATGATTTTATATGTTTGTCAAATATTTTTACTCTTTACAATAAATGTTAGAGGATTAAAAATTCGAATGAATCCAATTTTAAGCGTAGATAGTCTAATATTCTTTAAAAAGTCGATTAACCGCCTTTTGATGGAGAACCTCTTTTAAATCCACTTTTTGACAATTTTATGTGTTATATTTGAAAAAATAAAATTCTTCTTTATAATCAGGACATCAAAAATAACTTTGTGTAAATTTTTGGTATTTTTCCGAAAAAGTTCAATTTTTAATAAATAGTGATAAATGTTGTGTTTTAATTCAAAACCTCTTTTTAATCTAATTTATTTATATGATTAGATTATATTTTTAATTGGTTTTAAAGTGTAAATAGAATATCTTTTTACCATTTAATCCAATGGTGGTCATTGTAATTAATATCACTTTAAGATTTGACAGAAATGAGTGTCAATCTTTTGAAAGATATTGTTTCATAAAAACACGCTATTTGTTTTAACAGTGGGATTTAATTATAAAATTAATTAATGCAACTTGTATGTTATGAATTTGGTAAAATAGACATCATTTTTGAATTCAGAATATCAAATATATCTTAGAGTGAATTTTTGGTATTTTTTAGAAAAACATCAATTTTTGATGAATAGTGAAACCACAAAGTGGTCGTTACAAAATTTGATTTTTCGTTTAAATGAGACTTTACCACTTCTATGATTTGAATTTTAAAAATACAATTTAAATGTTTTTAATTGATAAGTAAAATGTGGTTCAATGGGATGAAAATAATTTTTGATGAAAAGTAACTTTTATGTTTTATTAATCGCGATTAAAGGTAATTAGTGTGATTTAAGGTAAAAATGATATTATAATAAAATGAAAATATATTGACACTTGTCCTAACCCTATTGGATGAGTTATGGCCGACCAAGACAACCCATGGGTATATTTTTGGTACCCCATGGAGCCACTTGGGTTTGATAATGACATTTATGCCTTTTATTTAAAGTTAAAATAAAAATGTCACAAACATGATTTGTTTTACTAAAAAAAATTTACATGTGGTTATACAAGTCATAATTTTTACTATAAATATTCATTGGAAATATAAAAAGATTTAATACATCATAGTATTTTTTTATAACTTTTAGACATTAAATAAATTAAATTCTTTATGACATCATGATGATGCAACGATGACCTCATTATTTAACGATTTAAATAAAATGGAAAGATAATGCAAAATCTAGGACCTACACATGTCAAAAACCTATTGGATGGGTGGATTTCGAACCCTTATCACATTATCCTCAAAACAAATCAATGTGGGACCATTAAAATCCGAAAACCATTTGAAAATAAAGTAACATTTTATACTTTACCAAGAGTGCCCCTCCTCTCCTCTTATAAAAGGCCCCCACCTCTACCACCTTACTGACACCTCTCAAACCTTTGGTTCGGACAAGCTCTGACCATTTTGTCTCTCCACATCCCTCTCCTCATCCTAGAAGCCTAAACTTAGGAAGGAATCTCTTCAAGAAACCCTTTTGGTTCAAACCAAAGGGAGTTACCCAATTTTAAGGAGATTAAAGAACGATCGAGTCAAGTCAGACCAGAGGTAAGGGATCCTACTCCTCTCATTCTTTTTAAGTATGCTCTTTTATGTCATTCCTTTTAAATATAATCTTTCTTATTATTGGGATGTTATTTTATATTACTCTTACTGTAATTTTTATGTTCATATGATGAGAGACCCTATTCTCTCTCATCAATCCATTTAGGATGTTTTGAGTGGCGCCGTTAGGCTGCCGAATTTTCGCAAGAGATCTAACCTCTCTCTTTCTTTTTAAGTACTCTCCTTTATGTCACTTCTTTTGAGATCCTATTTTTTATGTTTGGGGATGTTCTTTTATATTCCTATTTCTATAAACTTTATGTTAATTTGATGAGATACCCTATTTGATCTCATCAATCTATTTTTGTAAGTTTTATGTGGCGTCGTTAGGCTGTTATGTTTTCGTAAGGGATTTTTCATCTCACTTTTATTCCCGTGATATTTATGCTAAATTTGCCACAATTTCCTTTGAGTGGTGTATGTACTGCCCATTATTTTACTCATCTTGTAATATACTTTCATTTATGATTATTTACATCAATGTTGTATTGTCCTTCTTTCACAGGGTGTATGTTTCGAAAGATACCCATGTCGATAAAGAAACCTTTCACCCTCCTCTTTTTAAAAGACTTCTTTTGTTATGTCTTTTAATTAACATACTATTATGTTGGGATATGTTCTTATATATCCTTATTGATTTAAATTTTATTTCCATGTGATGAGATACCTTTTTTATCTCTCATCAACTCATTTTCTGAATTTTGTAGTGATGCCATTAGGCTGTCAAATTTTTGCAAGGGAACTTCTTAACCCAAATTTGATTCTTTGGGATAACTTATACTCCTTGAATATGTCGTTCTATGAATATTTGTGAATAACCTCTGATTGTTTTACACTTAATATCCATTTATATTTGGTGTATTCATTTGTCACACATAATTATGTAATTGATTTATCCTTAAACCAAGGATACCGTCTTTGTAAGGGACTTTATCTCAGTCTCCTTTCATTGAGGCATATTTCGTTTTATACACAACTTTCTTTTATACGGTGTATAAACCCCTTTGACTTTTACTTTTATACAAAAGGAATATTTTTCTACAAAGCGTTTTACTAAACGACAAAAAGGAATGTTTCTTTTAACGTATGCGGTGACAACGACCTTTTCCACCGCCGCGAGTATTATTTGATCTTTGGCTTCCTCAACAAGCCGTAATGTTTTTTAAAATAAAATAAATACCATATACTCTTTTATGTATTTTGGTATTGAAAATGGTTTTGATAAAGGATTCTATTTTTTCAACATATTTAAATGATATATTGTGATTGAAATGTAGAAATATTATCATTCCTTTATATTGGTTTTATGTGTTATAATTTTATAATGGTACTTTGACATTTTACGGGTGGTTACGTGATAAACCATTATGACGGGTGGTGTCGTGAATACCAGGACGGGTGGTTACATTATAACCTCCAATGAATTGGGTATGGAAGTCGGTCGTATGGCTATTCCATTAAGTATGTATGGAAGTTGGCTGAATGGCTATTCCATTAAGTGATATGTTTGGAAGTTGACCTTATGGTTTTTCCACTTAAGTATGTTTATGTCCCAAGTTACCTTTATATGTTATGTGATATTTATATGGGTTTTATTGTAATCTTTTGGTTACAGAAGGGTAATTAATGAACTTTTATTCAGTGAAGAGTTTCTACCACTTCGAAAAGGTGAAAAGTATTACTTTGATAAAGTATACATGGTTTACTTGTTGTTTTGAAAAACTAACAGTTTTCATTTCTTTGTGTCTCCCTTACTGAGCTTTTTATGCTCATCCCATGTTTTAGAAATGTTTTTCACAGGACTTAACGTGGAATAAGGTCAAGGATGGGATCAAGGGAAAGTCATGAAACCTAAAACATGGAACTGGACATGTTCTTTTTAAGAGTTTTTATTTTATGGAAACTTAGTAAAAGTTTCTACTTTATAATCTTTTGAGATGTAATAGTTATGTCCTAATTATCTAAAACTCTAAACCTGAAAATATCCTCAATGTGAATTATTCATTTAATTCAATATTAAGTAAGGTTTAAGGCCGGGGCCTTATAGTTGGTATCAAAGGGAGGTTTATATAACTTTTGAGGTTAGGGTATTCATTAAGCATAAGTGACATGACCATAATGGTTAGGATTTCATAAACAGCCCTAGTTTTAGATAAAGTGAATGAGTAAGTATATCTTAGTTTTTATCTTCCTCTTTAGTACATGATGGTTTTGTGGATATACTCACACTGACCTTTTTGGTTTTAGTAAATGGCTGGATCTAGCAGGCACCAAAGTAACGATGGATGTGAAGGAAACTGTGATAGTTTTCTGAGCGAGCAACTGAATGATATGGGAGCTGCAATGAGAACTCTTGTGTTTATCCTCAACCAACTATCTGGAGTCATGATTGACCACCTAAACCTTGGTTATTTCTATAAGGCATCATATATGTGAGAAACAAATCCCTACGGAACTACAGGTAATAATCATAAAGGTAAGTGTGTTCAAAAACCTATGTGTCATAGATGGGGAAAGAAACACCTAGTAAAATGTTTCAAAGGGACAGAAATATGCTATAGATGTGGAAATGAAGGTCATAAAGCAAGAACCTGCCATGGAAAAAGGAAGCATCCAGTTGACTCGAGGAAAGGGAAAGAAGTTCTTTATGAGGGATCGATTGAATGTTTTAAATGTGGTGTGCATGGTCATTATGCAAACACATGTCCTATGAAGAAGTTTCGTGAATGGGATCACCAAGATCATAAAAATACTCATTTACCAATACCTAATTCCATTCCGATTGAGGATGAAGAAACTAACAATGACCAATCAAAGGTATGGATTATTTCTTAACTTTTGTTTTCTATTTTGGAATCTTAGGATATGATTCGTGATTTTGTTTGTAGGAAAGAAGTATTTCAGAATAAGTTGGAAAGGAATAGTTAATGGATCATGAAGAATGTTGAATGAGTAAGAAGTCAATATATAAGGGCTTCAAGAGTTATGGTGAAATTCTTAAGAGTATTAAGTGTCTTTTGATGATGGGGTACATTAGAAGACTTTTTATTGTATGTGTAACACTGATGTTTGATATATGAAAATTTTATTCAAAGAATAGTAATCTGTTCTTTTGTGGACATAGTTATAAAGAACCATTTGGGTTTATATGATCCTTACTTTCGAGGTAATTATGGGTTACTATATGTAATGATGTAATGTGAAAGTCATGAGATAAAATTGAGGTTACATTACATTATGGTTATTTTTTAAGATTTTATCTCGTTATTGGGGAATGTTTTAAGAATTATGTAGTTTTGGAAAAAGGACAACACGCAGACCGTGTGACAACCCGTCGCGTCGGACAAAGCTGTGGGAATCGAACCCACACCCAAAGTGCAATGGGTATTTATCGCCGACCACTGGACTACGTGAAGTCCCTGGTTAGTTTGACTAATTCTTTTTAGTTAAATGATTTTATTAATTAAGAGTATGTTGATTTTGGGATATCTATGGAAATTTATTAACCTATCATGGAGGATATGTGATTAGGTTAATTACTTTTCAATACGAGACTTTAGGAGCAACTGATGTTGTTTGGAGATAAATGTTACGATTTAACTTGGAAGACTATGTGACTAAATCGTTCAAATATTTGGGTTTCAATCTTAGTTTGGTTTACTTTGAATAATTTTATGGACAAATTGTTTATCGAATGGTCCTCGTTGAACTTTGGGTTTTGTTGGACAAATTTTAGAGATTAAGAATATATTTTCTTTTTATAAAGGGCTATCCTTTTCTGGATTATCTGGTCTTGTACTAACCTTTTCATTTTTGGTTTTGGTTAATGTCTAAAGACATGGGAAATATATAGTTATCTTTTGTGGATTAGGTGGTTCTCTATAAGTTGATTATAGTACTCTTAATGCAAACAAGTCTTCCTAAATACTCGTCTTTTGGAGAAAATATGAGTTTGATTAAGGAATCTAATAAAAGTTGAAAGTCTACATGACAAGTAAGTATGTTTCATTATGATTTAGTTAGGCTCAAAAATAAATTCCTCAATGAAGAGTAACGTAAAACAAAAATGTTGTTTGTTAACATTTCCTACTGGGGAATCGAATACCGTTTAACCCATCACAAGTTTGTGATTTTCTAATGGTTAACTTTCTCCAAGACATGTTTACTATCACTCTCCATCAGAACATGACCCTTTGTTTTTTTCCTCCATGTCCATATTTTCATACTTGGAATCCTAGTATGGGTTAACTCGGGTGACCTTTGTACTTTCCTTTCTTTCTTTTAAAGTGATAGTTTAATTTACTCATTTTCCGATGTGGGGATTTCAATGAAGTATCCAAGCCCAATTTTAAAATTGCGAGCGTGGAATTCCCAAAACGGGGGAAGGATGTAACACCCCAGGTAAATAAATAGTATGACATTTTCATATTTGTGAATAAAATATTAATATAACTTTAAAGGGGACGCTACGCTCGATGGCGTACCGAATACGCAACAACGAGTTTCTTGGGAATCTTACGTTGCACTCTAATAATAAAATAATATTATTTTAAATGGTAGTTAATTCCTAGCCGTTGTAATGATGGGAATGAATAGAACTAACTACAAAATTATTTTATATGTTTGTCAAGTATTTTTACTCTTTACAATAAATGCTAGAGGATTAAAAATGCGAATGAATCCATTTTTAAGCGTAGAAAGTCTAATATTCTTTAAAAGGTCGATTAACCGCCTTTTGATGGCGAACCTCTTTTAAATCCATTTTTGACAATTTTATGTGTTATATTTGACAAAATAAAATTATTCTTTATAATTGTGACATCAAAATTTACTTTGTGTAAATTTTTGGTATTTTTCCGAAAAAGTTCAATTTTTAATAAATAGTGAATAATGTTGTATTTTAATTCAAAATCTATTTTTAATCTAATTTATTTATATTATTATATTATTTTTTTAATTGGTTTTAAATTGTAAATAGAATATATTTTTACCATTTAATCCAATGGTGGTCATTGTAATTAATATCACTTTAAGATTGGACATAAACGAGTGTCAATCTTTTGAAAGATATTGTTTCATAAAAACACGCTATTTGTTTTAACAGAGGGATTTAATTATAAAATTAATTAATGAAAATTATATGTTTTTAATTTGGTAAAATAGACATCATTTTTGAATTCGGAATATCAAATATAGTTTAGGGTGAATTTTTGGAATTTTTCAGAAAAACATCAATTTTTGATGAATAGTGAAACCACAAAGTGGTGGTTACAAAATTTGATTTTTTGTTTAAATGGGACTTTACCACTTCTGTGATTTTAATTTCAAAAATCCAATTTAAATGTTTTTAATTGTTAAGTAAAATGTGGTTCAATGGGATGAAAATAATTTTTGATGACAAGTAAGTTTTAAGTTTTATTAATCGCGATTAAAGGTAATTAGTGTGATTTAAGGTAAAAATGATATTATAATAAAATGAAAATATATTGAAACTTGTCCTAACCCTATTGGATGAGTTATGGACGACCAAGACAACCCATGGGTAGATTTTTGGTACCCCATGGAGCCACTGGTGTTTGATAATGACATTTATGCCTTTTATTTAAAGTTAAAATAAAAATGTCACAAACATGATTTGTTTTACTAAAAGAATATTTACATGTGGTTATACAAGTCAGAATTTTGAATATAAATAGTCATTGGAAAGATAAAAAGATTTCCTACATCATAGTATTTTTTTATAATTTTTAGACATTAAATAAATTAAATTATTTATGACATCATGATGATGCAGCGATGACCTCATTATTTAACGATTTAAATAAAATGAAAAGATAATGAAAAATCTAGGACCTACACATGTCAAAAACCTATTGGATGGGTGGATTTTGAACCCTTATCACATTACCCTTGAAGAACATCAATGTGGGACCATTAAAATCCGAAAACCATCTGAAAATAAAGTAACATTTTATACTTTACCAAGAGTGCTCCTCCTCTCCTCTTATAAAAGACCCCCACCTCTACCACCTTACCGACACCTCTCAAACCTTTGGTTCGGCCAAGATCTGACCATTTTGTCTCTCCACATCTCTCTCCTCATCCTAGAAGCCTTAACTTAGGCAGTAATCTCTTAAAGAAACCCTTTTGGTTCAAACCAAAGGGAGTTACCCAATTTTAAGGAGATTAAACAACGATCGAGTCAAGTCGGACCCGAGGTAAGGGATCCTACTCCTCTCTTTCTTTTTAAGTATGCTCTTTTATGTCATTCCTTTTAAATATCATCTTTCTTGTTATTGGGATGTTATTTTATATTAATCTTACTGTAATTTTTATGTTCATATGATGAGAGACCCTATTCTCTCTCATCAATCCATTTAGGAAGTTTTGAGTGGCGTCGTTAGGCTGCCGAATTTTCGCAAGAGATCTAACCTCTCTCTTTCTTTTTAAGTACTCTCCTTTATTTCACTTATTTTAAGCTCCTATTTTTATGTTGGGGGATGTTCTTTTATATTTCTATTTCTATAAACTTTATGTTAATTTGATGAGATACCCAATTTGATCTCATCAATCCATTTTTGTAAGTTTTATGTGGCGTCGTTAGGCTGTCGAGTTTTCGTAAGGGATTTTTCATCTCACTTTTATTCCCGTGATATTTATGCTACATTTGACACAATTTCCTTTGAGTGGTGTATTTAATTACCATTATTTTACTCATTGTGTAATATACTTTCATTTATGAGTATTTACATCAATGTTGTATTGTCCTTCTTTCACGGGGTGTATGTTTTGAAAGATACCCATGTCGGTAAGGGAACCTTTCACCCTCCTATTTTTAAAATACATATTTTGTTATGTCTTTTAATTCACATAATATTATGTTGGGATATGTTCTTCTATATCCTTATTGATTTAAATTTTATTTCCATGTGATGAGATACCTTTTTTATCTCTCATCAACTCATTTTCTGAATTTTGTAGTGACGCCATTAGGCTGTCAAATTTTTGCAAGGGAACTTCTTAACCCAAATTTGATTCTTTGGGATAAACTTACACTCCTTGAATATGTCGTTCTATGAATATGTGTGAATAACCTATGATTGTTTTACACTTAATATCCACTTATATTTTGTGTATTTTTTTGTCACACATAATTATGTAATTTATTTATCCTTAAACTAAGGATACCGTCTTTGTAAGGGACTTCATCTCAGTCTCCTTTCATTGAGGAATATTTTGTTTTATACACAACTTTCTTTTATACGGTGTATAAACCCCTTTGAATTTTACTTTTATATAAAAGGAATCTTTTTCTACAAATCGTTTTACTAAACAACAAAAAGAAATGTTTCTTTTAACGTACGTGGTGACAACGACCTTTTCTGCCGCCGCGAGTATTATTTGATCTTTGGCTTCCTCAACAAGCCGTAATGTTTTTTAAAATAAAATAAATACCATATACTCTTTTATGTATTTTGGTATTGAAAATGGTTTTGATAAAGGATTATATTTTGTCAATGTATTTAAATGATATATTGTGATTGAAATGTGGAAATGTTATCATTCCTTTATTTTGGTTTTATGTTTTATAATTTTATAATGGTACTTGGCCATTTTACGGGTGGTTACGTAATAAACCATTATGACGGGTGGTGTCGTGAATACCAGGACGGGTGGTTACGTTATAACCTCCAATGCATTGGGTATGGAAGTCGGTCGTATGGTTATTCCATTAAGTATGTATGGAAGTTGTCCGAATGGCTATTCCATTAAGTGATATGTGTGGAAGTCGACCTTATGGTTATTACACTTAAGTATGTTTATGTCCCAAGTTACCTTTATATGTTATGTGATCTTTATATGGGTTTTATGGTAATCTTTTGGTTACAGAAGGGTAAGTAATGAACTTTTATTCAGTGAACAGTTTTTACTAATTCGAAAAGATGAAAAGTATTACTTTGATAAAGTATACATGGTTTACTTGTTGTTTTGAAAAACTAACAGTTTTCATTTCTTTGTGTATCCCTTACTGAGCTTTTTATGCTCATCCCAAGTTTTTGAAATGTTTTTCACAGGACTTAACGTGGAATAGGGTCAAGGATGGGATCAAGGGAAAGTCATGCAACCTAAAACATGGAACTGGACATGTTATTTTTAATAGTTTTAATTTTATGGATACTTAGTAAAAGTTTCTACTTTGTAATCTTTTGAGATGTTATAGTTATGTCCTAATTCTCTAAAACTCTAAACCTGAAAAGATCCTCAATGTGAATTGTTCATTTAATTCAATATTAAGTAAGGTTTAAGGTAGGGGCCTTATATTGTTAACTCAATAAGGTTTCCTTATGACTTTACCATTTCTTCTTGTTTTAGAAATCACAAAGACCTTATCTTAAGGAAAATTTCATTCTACCCTATGTTTTACTTTCATAAGGAAAATTTTCCTTCCCCAAGGTAATTTATCCTTACCATATTTTTAGTTATTCATTTATCCTAAGTATAAAATTTGGTTCAGTAACCAAAACCTCAAAATCATATAATACATAGATATAGAGAATTTTATTTTCAGGATCTGAATTCAGGTTCCGTGTTCTTTAAATTCAGTCTCCAAACTCTTATGAGTTCTGACTCTGAACACTCTGAATTCTGACTCCGAACTCTTCTGAGTTATGAAACTGAGTTTTTTGAATTCAGACTCTGAACTCTTATGTGTTTTGACTCTGAGTTCTATGAATTTAGACTCCAAACTCTTATGAGTTCTGACTTCGAGTTCTTTGGATTCAGACTCCGGACCATTCTGATTTCTCACTCTGAGTTCTCTAAATTCAGACTTCGAATACTTATGAGTTATGACTCCGAGTTCACTAAATTCAGACTCTGAACTCTTACGAGATCTCACTCCGAACTCTTTTAATTCAGACTCCGAACTCTCATGATTTCAGACTCCGAATTCTTGTGAATCCAGATTCTGAATTTCCTTGAAATTCAAACTCTATAATTTTATAGAATTCAGGTTCCTAATTCCTTGGAAAACAGAATCTGAATATCCTTATACACTGAATATATTTTTGGTTAGACTCTGAACATTCATTTTTTCTTACATTCTGAAAAATGAATTTACTTAAGTAACCATATTTTTTCTTACACTTGTTTTTGTTTATAAAATGATGTCATGCCTTTAGTTACTAACTAACCATTGTTTCAGTGACACGTTTACAGGTCCCTCTAAAATTCAAGGAAAAATATGATCGTTGTAGGAGGGATCCGACCATTGGAGTTGTTCCTATAAATAGGAGCTTGTTTAAACGAGCCCAGATCTTCAAGAAGAACTGAAAATTGACAACATGGATTAGATGTTGTTGAAGTAATTTCTTGAGAGAGAGGCTCTTATAAACTCTCAGGCATCATGCAGAATGTTTGAAAGGCTTGTTCTAACTTTTCTTCATGAAGATTTGCTGTGTGTAGAGGTGTGATTTCCTTGAAAGCAGAGACTTCGGGTTGTGAAGTCAGAGGTTCTGATTTCCTTACAAATCGAGGGCTTGTAGGGATAGCAAGACAGATACCAATCTTTGGATTGAGGTATTACCTAGGTTAGGTTAAGATAGACATTCCTAAAAGTATAAATCAAGGAACCTTTTTCCAGGGTTGTTGGATACACTT
The DNA here is from genome assembly GCA_963277665.1 of Viscum album. NCBI lineage: Eukaryota > Viridiplantae > Streptophyta > Magnoliopsida > Santalales > Viscaceae > Viscum > Viscum album. The sequence goes on from OY728140.1 coordinate 2,129,572,523, forward strand.
CTCTTTGGGTGAAAAGTGTTACTACTTGTTACTTGTAGTGTTGAATGTTTGTTTTCCACTGTAATTTTGGTTGTTGAGGAAACTATAATTTTCTTATACTTCCTTAAACTTGTACTCTAATCATATATGATTCTATATTCATTAATGTGGAATCGTAATCGTTGTAAAACTTTGTTGAGATTCATTTCTGGAATCACTTTTCTTGAATCAAGCAAGTTATTAGACCTTAGAGGTGTTGTGAATTCTCTTTATGAAAAATTTCCATAACTATTTTTAAAGTATACATTTCACCCCCCCCCCCGTGTATATTTAGTATCTTCGTAATAGTTTGATACTATAACCAGTATCATATCTATCATACTATCAAGCTGACATTTAGTGAATTAATTTATCTCTATTTTGGTTTTATATGATGAGGGGATTGGAAAATGGTGTTGTATTCCACATCCTAATTTTGGGTTGTGTCATTGATCATTGTGAATAGTTTATAATCAATATTCATATTTCAATGGTCACATCACTTCTTTTATAGATGAAGCCCAATTAATTTTGAATCAAATATTTCATCCAATAATATCGAGAGATAGAAATAATTTTGGTTATGACCATTTTTATACTCTAACATTTGTTTCCAATTTTATTTTATTTTTGTTATTTTTAATTATCTTTGGTTTCTCACTTAATACATACAAATTTTTGTTTAATTGTTATTATTCTAGGAATTCCATGAATGTGGTATAGATAGAACTAATTTATTACTAAACTTGAAACCATTATACGATATGCATTATGTTTTTAGCACAAACTTCCATTCATTTGGTGCACATATACTCTAACTATGTAGTATTCCCATAAATGCGTAAAGACCCTCCTAATAGAGAATCATTGTAGATGCATAGTGTAAAAAATGTGAACGGTAAAACCTAAATGTGACCCAGCCTAAAGAGTACCCATAGGTAGGTCTACTCCCATTGGTTTTGTACATTAAAAGGGTTATTTATGTTGGTTCTTATATGACGCATGGTTGGAACTCCATGGTCAAAAATCTAATAATCTTATTTATTCATCCATTTTGATTTCATATACCCCTATGGATGTTTTACCATTCTTTATAACCCTTTGGTGTTAGGTATGAGTACGTATTGTGATTTACCTTTATCTACGGTTGTTATCCTTCATTGATGTCCTTTTTAGTGTTTATTCAATGCTTCATAAAATTATTCCTAAATATAATCTTCATATCCCTTATATTCCCCATTTATGTAATAAAACCAAATATTATGTATTCTAAATTAGTACATAGAAATAGTGTAATCATATTAAATATTTTTATGGTTTTTTTAAAAGTGAAAATAAAGTTTCATCTTTTTTTTATATCAATAAATTAGATGCTCCAATATTAGAATCATGGAAAAAATAGTTCTATTAAATTACACACAATGAATGTTTAATAATGTGAATGTGAGAACATTATAAATAATTTATACTGTTGAAAATTTTATTTGTAATATTATTTTTTTTCTTACTAAAATTTTTTATTTTTAAGTGCATAGATTTGTTTTATATATATGATTAAAAAACCACCAAAAACATTACTAATTTGTTAAATAATGACATATACTTTCAAACAAGTTTAAAAAATTTTAATTATAAATTTTTTTCAATAACTAATAATCCTCTTAAATAAAAGTATATAGAAAATTGATCTATATTTAATTTATATTTTTTGGTGTATTTATAAAAAATAATTTCTTATGGGGTTGGATGTGTGTTTTGAATAAAATATTCATTGTTCATTTAAATTTTTTATTCATGGTGGTAATATAATCACATAAGGATGTTTTTCATTATTTATTATCGATATTTGTAACACGATATGATTATTAAAATAAATTTTTCTTCAAAATAAATATAACTTAATTGTTATCTTATGTTACATGCAACACCATGTTTAAACAAAACATGACGTACTACTAATATGATAGATATCAAATAGCCATTTGAATGGGGGAATATAAATTGGATTAACAGAATTATGAAAATATAGTATTTAGATAGATTGGTAGATATATATATATAATGTTATTTATTTGGTAATGATTATTTATAATTTAATATAAATATCATTTGAATATAAGGGAATTAATTTTAATAAAATTTATTTTTATGAACACAAATGTGTTTTATGATATTAAAATATAAAAATAAATATTTTTTAATAATATTATTCAGATATATGTATTCTATATTAAATTAAATGTCTTATTGTTCATATAATGTTTTTTATATGTATAGTGTAAAAATAAATAATATTTTATTCTTCAAAATTATATTATTCCAAAAAAAGCTTATCTAAATAAGACAAACATGTTTTTATAAAATTTAATTTTTACAATATTATAAAACTTTCTTGACAAAAATAAATTCATTTATGAAATAATAAAATCAATAGTATATTAGGTTTATCTTGATTATAATTTTTTCAGAAGACCAAATTTTCGATGAATAATGAAAAATATTGTTCTTTTTAAGATTAATAATTACTATGAATGAAATAAAAAACATAAAAAATTATTCTATAATGGTTTAAAATTAGTATTTTTTATATTATATATTCATTAATCATGTTTTTTACATTGGAATAAATTAAATTTTAAAATATTATATAACATTTTTTAAACAATTAATCATTTTCTTTGGAATTAGACATTCTCATCGCATATGCATGTTTAATTTTAAATTAAAATTTTATATATATATAAAATAAATTTATAAAAATCTAAAATTTATGTTTTAATTTTATTAATTATAATTATATAAATTTTTAAACAAATTTTTTTACCATAATTAAAAGTGGGAATGGGAAATATTAATTACCATGGTTTAGGTTGAAATAAGTTTGTCTGAGGGTAAACAAAAAAAGATTATGTATAAAAATAACTACAAATATGTTAAATGCTAATTTTAGGAACATATTTCTACATTATAACATATAATTCATAATAATTACACATTTTCTTCCTATATAAATCAATAAAACGTGTGTACAATTAATTCTTTTCGAAAATTTCAAGGATATTCTCTCCCAAACATGCTAAAATTCACCCTTCTCCTTTTCTAATCACACATCCAAAACCATTTGGATCATCTAATAACTTCCCATATCACTCCATACATTTATATGTTCATTCTAGTGTAATTTTATAGTTTTTCATATAGTATATGATGGTTTTAGGACTAACATAATGAGTATTTCAAAAGAACATGTTATGTTTTAAACTATGTATTTATAATTTATGACTTCTTATAACACCTGAAAATTTTATTCAATCACACTAATAAAATAATACCAGTATATAACATAAAATGGGATATTATTATGTTTTAGTATAACTTATATCCATATCATCTTTCGTTAATTGTGACTCGAAAACATCAATCGTTTGTGCGGAGGACTAATTCCCCACGAACATATGTCATTTGTTTTCCATAACCAACTCTAACATATGGAGATAATGATGCAGGTAATGATTATACAATGTATTTATTATATTTATTACATTATAATATCACATATTACATCTTACCTCCCATCCCATAAGAATACAATAACGTCGCACATGTGTACGATTGACTACCTCCCCCCTAACTGATATAATATGTTCATTCATTTTGGTTTTACAAGATCTATAATAAGGTAAGATGATATAAATTTAGTTCTTTATTATCATAACTATTCTTCGTGAATTATGATATAATATACAACTTTTTACCTTCTATTATATGTGTGTTACGATAATGTCATTCGTGTTCACGGTAGTCTAACACCTTGTGAAGCAATGAGATTCATGTTTCAATACTTCATTGCATAGAAGATACTTATGGAATATTTATTGAATACATGTGATATATATAAAATAAAAATTATTATTTTATGTTAAAATATCAGTTACCTATATTTATTTTATTATGTTGATAAAATGGAAAAAAACATTCATGCATATGTTTGACATACTATCTCCATTAATATATAAGATATTTTTATAATGGTAAATTTGTTTGAGATTATCGAACCATAGTAAATATAAAATAAATATCAAATAGAAATAAATACATACCTAAATAATAAATAATTTTTTATAAGAAACAACTTTTTGACATTGAATTTTGAATAAATTGGTAATAAAATGTAATAATAAAATAATATATTATATTTTTTTTATGATTCATTAATATAGGTATAATAAAAATATATATATTATAAGTGCGGATCAAAGGTTAAATAATGAATTCAATAATTTATGTTAGATATTTCTAGTCTCCCTTTTATTTTGGAGTGTGTTATGGATCATTCTTCCATTGTTTATTTTTTTTGGTGTATATACTACTCCATTTGAATTTTATATAACGAATGAAAATCCATTAATAATATATAATTTTTTTATTTGTTTTTAATGAGGATTATGTCTCACATTGTTACCAAATTAATAAGGGACATTTTTTTCAATTTATCATCCTCTGGATCTATATTATGTTATGAGACTATTGGATTTTACGATGTGTATATACGGTCCCATTATAATATAATATCATGAATTTATATAGTCTCATGATGTGTTATGTTTCAATTAATGTTATTATTTTATATTTCATTCTATTAAATGTTATTGTAATGGTAATGGTTTTTTAATACAGTCTTATTGTTTATCAGGATTGTTTATATTTATGATTAAGATGATGAAATCGTATGATCCATTTCTATTAAAACTATACAATTTTCTTCTCAACAGGTTGTTTCATTATAATAGAAATTTTCCGATCATTTTCCCCTCTTTATTTACTTATGATTCAAAATATTTTTAACAAAAAAATGAATTTATTTCAATATTCTGTTGAAAACCATATTTTTTTAATATATAAATATTTTAAAAATAAACATTGTGTTCCATTGAGTAAATGATATAAAACAATGTTCTTGAAAAAACAAAATAAAAATATTATTTAATTGTGGGTCTTAAGATCCATAAATTAACAGAAATGAATTAATAATGTAAATGAATATACAAAATGGAAAAGTTTTATACTAATTTCCAATTTATAAATTCATTTATCATAAATAAGAACTAATTTTTTAAAAATGTACATTTATTTTCAAAAATAAATTTTCTAAACAAATGATTTTTCTTGAAACTTATAACCCTAGCTAGCTGCCTACGTGGGGCCATCCTGAAAAGAAACAGCTGCAACGCAGTCAAAAAATTATACCTGGTGAGATGACACCAGTAGTCATGAAGAAAAACATTAAAAAGAAACACACGTGCAATTATTTTTTTCTTGCAGTGAGTCAGAAATCAGAAGTCAGAGTCCTAGTGTATGGATACATCGGCCGCCGCACCAACACCAGTTTCCCTAAACTGATAACCACACCATAAACACATAACATTATTACAGTTAAAAGAATGAGAGTCCATGTTCTATGGTAGAGCTGACTTCTCTGATTCCAATTTGTCATGACCCATCCTCGGGACCCGTGTCGTGACTACCCCAAGCCTGCTTTCCATAGGTGAGGGGCTGGCGACTAGCACCAAAGGCGTATCCCCGATTAAAAGGGAATACATTTACTCTAAACCTATATCAAACACTATCTGAAAACATGTAATAAAAACTACTTGTACTAAAATAGAAAAGAAAGGTGTGCTGAAAGTAAGTGGTCCAATATATAAACCCAACTTAACAACAAGTAGAAGTACAAGTAAAAAAGGGAAAACAGCTCTTGGATCATCCACCGAGGAGTCCTACCTAAAGGGTAGGTACAGATCTCAACAAACTAGTCCCTGAGGTACATCACGTCTATTCTAGCTCCGAGTAGCCTCTAGTCCATCTCCCTTATCCTCGATCACTACAACCCCCCATCAGCACCAAACACGACAAGGTGTGGGGGAAGCTCTTGCAGGGGTTAGTATAACAATACTCAGTAAAGAACCCCGAGACGCCCGAAGGTCTCCCAAAATCCACTATGGATAATGAACAGTAGTAAGATAGAATCACAAAGTATCAACCATCCCTACTTAGGTATATGCCCATACATATACCTTAGTTACCAATCACAGTCTAGCACCAACACTCGAGCCCAAGCACAACCCATTCGACAAAGGATGTTAAGTCAGTTATCTCAATGATAAATACTGAATGACAAGACTCATCTCACGTACGTATACACCTAATGTAAGGGGTAGAGATTATTAGGTGTAGCCACTAAATCATCTCCTCTGTCGAACCCACGTAGGATCCTGGAACAATATTAGCGTTGTCGAACCAACGAAGGATCCCAGTACAGAAGTTATCACTTTCGAACTCACAGAGGATCCCAGGATAGAACTCATAAAGGTTGAACCCACAAAGGATCCTAGTACAGTATCATCGTTGTTGAACCCATGGAGAATCCTGGTATAGTAGTAGGTCCACATCGAATCCTTTCATCTCAGTCGCAGCCAGCCATAGGGTCCTTGCACACAACACGCTCGATTCTGGGAGGGTCCACTCCTTGAGCCAAGTGTCGATACATCAACTATAGTGAAGTCTCGAGTTGATGTATCTCATAGTTCTGTCTCATCAAAAATAACCCAATGCATTAGATGTCTTGTCAATCAGATGTTCGGTCTGTGAGTTATTGGCATTTCTGTTCCATGGGTGCGGTTGGTTTTTAGATTCAAAACAACCCGGCCATACCGCAACAGCGTCCAAACCACAAGTGGGGAATTCCAAAAGAACTGTCATTCTCTAAGATTTCTTTCATCGTAGATGGTTCACCGATCGAACACCTGTAGCCCAAGTTATGGGCAAAATGGTTTCAACAGGCCAATCGGGTCCAGACTAGGGTCTGACCCGGTCCACGGGCCTGACCCGGTCTGCGGGTCTGACCTGATCTGAAGGGGGAAGCACGACCCGAGGGCGGCCAGGACAGAGGGTGGCTAGGCTGAGGGCGGCTAAGCCGAGGGCGGCCCAGCCGAGGGGGCCCGACCGAGGGCAGCCCGGCCATCTGGCTCGCGTGGCTGGCAGCCGGCCCGCATGGCCGGCAGGCCACACGTGGGGGGTTACACCCCTTGCTTCCCAACTGAACCAGCGCTAGGAGACGGATCTATTTTCGGCGAGACCCGGGGGGGGTCCCGCCTTTTTCTCCTGGCCGAGCATTCAGCCGGATCCACTCTCCATCGCGGTGCATCAGCGCCGCGCGTGTTCACCGCGGACTTCCCCAGCAGAAGTTCTTCATCACCGGTGCATCCCGACGGCGCCGCACCCCTCCTCTACAGCCTGCTGTGGCCATGTATCCCCTTCTATAGAACAAGAAGGTGCCACGCCCTCTTGGCGACCAGGAGGCCTTGTGCCACCTGTTTTTCCTCGCGGTCTGCCTCTGTCGTCAACAAACAAGAACAACCCAAGGGGGACGTTCGGGCCATGTTCATGCGGTCCAAGCCCTCCTCATCATAGCGATATCATTTGGAAGACCATAATCTAGAAATTTTAATGACAAAAAATATAGGTTTACTCATATATAAAATAACTTAAATCCCACTACCTCGATTCGATGAATGTTTAAAAATTCTCAGAAAAAGGTCGGACGTCGATTCATTGACATCGGGAAGCGTCCGAGGAAGAAGAGTCGTCGACGTTCTTTGTGGGAGGATCCTTCTCTTTTTTCTTGGTTGAAGATCAATGACAGTTTTCGTCGTTCTTCGGTGGAAAGGGGGAATTCTCCGTTGGAAGAATAAGCTCTCCTCTCTCAATATTTTCCTAAAAGATTATGCCAAAAACAAAAAGAATAAAGGAAGTTCTCAATAAATTCTTTGGAAAACAACAAAATGATGTGTTTAATTAAATGAGGCAACTCGCTTTATTAATGGTAATGAATGGTTCAAATTCAAAATTAGAGAAGGTGATGAGTTCCAATTAATGAAGAGAGGTGTCTAATTAATAAAGGGGAGTTAATGGGTGGTATGAAGCTCATGGGGGCCCCACCTAATAATATCCTCCCAAGGGAGGTTATGTGCGGGTGGGCCCCACCCCCATATCCTCTCATTAAGGGTTAGGGTGTCATGGCCCCCACCTCTAACCTCCACTTGCAGGATTAAACCACCACAAATAAAAATTAAGTAACACTTTATTTTTATTTAATTTTATTAAAAACCCCAAAAACTAACTTTCATTCTCGTCAGAATGCAACTACATTGAAGGTCCCACTAAGTAATCACCTACGCTGCGAGTTCAATGGTGCCCTCAGATTTCAATTCCGAGCACCGGTTCAAATGATATAAAATCCCCCTCGTATGTTTACTGAACGTACCCAAACCAAACTTTATAAATTGATTCCGAGAACACCAAGCCTCAGAATCAATCGCTGTCTAAATCTCCAAACTCATAAAATTCCCATTAATTTATGGAAAAAAATTCCATTGAATTGACAGGACTTTACAATTAAACTTTTCACATTCCATTTAATGTGTCAATGAAATAAAAATCCCATCGTATTGTGATGTGGTAGTCCACCATAAACATTAGTGACATTATCATATCCACTAATAATTGGAATTAAAAAATATTTTATGGAATAAATAATACATATGTATAACTTTTTATAAATATCATATATATAACACAGATCCATCATCATACCGAATTGTGATATGGGGTAACGAATAATGAATGACATATGTTCAAGAGGGGTTAGTCTATCATATGAATGTGTGATTATTTAATAACACATTTGATATTTTTGGAAATGGGTGTAGGTCATTCCATTTACAAAAAAAATATAATTTTAATTAATATACTCTTTTTCATAATTCGTAATTATGTAATTATAACATTCCTAGATTTTATTAAAAAAATCCTTTAAAATAATGTAAATTAATTAGTATACTATGTTATATGCAACCCATTATTTATCTTTAATTACATGAAAAACGATTTTTATCTTTGGTTTCATATAATATTTAGTTTCATTGATGATTATGGTTACACAAAAATAATGTTTTATCAAAAAATAATATATGCTTAGTATTTTTATAAAACATTGTAGTCACCAATAGCTGTTTTAATGTAATGAATGAATGAGATTACCGAAATTATGAAAATATATTTTACACATATAATAAAATTAATTAACTGGTTACCAATTAATTATAAATGAAAATAGAGTCCAATATAATATAAATGATTTGTTCTGATTAAAAACTATTCTTATGACCAGAATGGTCTTATATATTAATAAATTAAATTATTAAATATTTTGGAAATATATTAATTATATTTATTTTTTATTTTTTAAAATGTTTTGACATTCATAAAATATGTTTGATATAATTAAGAAAAAAATATATAAAATTTTGAGGATAAAAAATGTCTTTTTAGAAAGGGCAGTTTTTCAAAATTTTAATTGATGACTTGTAATAAAAATAAAATTTATAACCGTTAAATTTTTTATTTAAAATAATAGAAATAAATATTTATGAAGGAATATCAAAAATTACATTCAAATAATGTATTTTAATATTTTTAAAATATTTCATTTTCTTATGTATAGGGAAAACACTGAAATTTAATTGAAGAAGAGTTTTTGTCTAATTTATATATACATGTAAATTATATATGAATTTGGTTTTAAAGTTATAATCAGTTCAATTCTAAATCACTGAATCTAATTTTGGTAAATTTATATAATTTTAATTTGAAATTTTTTCTAAAAACATATCAAACATTTTATCTTTTTTACATTACAAACTCCTTCTATAGTCCTATTTATGGGATTAATATTAAATTAAACTCTGAAACATCTGTGATTGGATTTTGTTAAATTTATTTAATATTAGGAATAAACATAATTTATAATTAATATTATGCAAAAAAACGTTTATTACCATATTGAATAGAAAATGTAATTAAAATTAGTTGAATAGATTAAGGTAAAAATGTGTTTGGTTACTGATTATACATAGAAATTAGTCTATAAAAATGACCATAAACCTTTCATAAAAATTAATTCTATCCATATTTACAACATAAATCCTCTGTTGATATATAATATTCTTTTTTCTCTTTGAGGTCAAGTAATACATTTGGAGAACTCAAATATTTTCAATTAAATCATGTGTGTCCTCTCCCTCTATTATAAACAACCACTAACCCTCGAAATAACATCACAAATCTCAATACCTTTGGTCTCATATATGCTAGGAAACAATAAACTCCAAAAATACCTCATGTAATACTATATGAATCAATTTATGATAAAAGAAACCCAAGGATATCCATCAGTGATATCCAATAGGTGTTACTCGAAGAAAAGGTAACATTATTCAACAATAACTTCTATTTTATTTCATTATTCACCCATTAAATTATTCTAATTACATTATTTTATAATATCCATATATTCCTACATATACTAATATTTTTTATGTAATTTTTTTAACCTACACCTCAACATAATTCTATCAATTGGGTAATAAAATCACTATTTATTTTTACATTGATCTACCACATCTCAAAACAATATTGTTTGTTTCTACTTGACCACCTATTATTGTTGGGAATTATAGTGGAAATAATGTTTTTATATTATATATATATGATATTTTAAACATATTAATAGTTCTTATAGTATTATATAACACATACCATCATTCTTTTCATTTTGTGGGGAAACAATAAAATCATTTAATGTTGTGTGGATTACTATCTTCTCAAATCAATATTATACGTTCAACATTATAAGAAGATGTAAGGATTGCTTTAAAAATATAAAATGTAAATAATATATATTTAATATTCAATAAAAATTTATATATATTTTCATATATCTTATCATTTTCTTCATTACATTTCACACACTTAAATTAAGATAATGTCATTCCAGAATGTCTGGACTACCATCTCTTCAAAGCGATGAAAAACTTTTTCTCACCCCCACATGACAATAATGATATTTATAATTATATATCATTAAATAATATGTTATTAATAATATATTGAAAATTTTGGAAAGATAAACATTTCAAACCCTCTATCCATAATGATCATGAAAAATTTTAACATTACTCATGGATATGTATGACGTACCATCTCCATGGTCGCACCATTGGTTAATTTATTGTATCCATATTTATTGTTTTGTTTTAAAAGTATTATTGATATAAAGTTTTAAAATTATTATTATTTTATTATATTTAGGATGTATAAATAAATACCTCATTAACATTAGATGTCTTATTAATTACAATTTTTAAAAATAAGTTGAATATAGTAAAAACATCCAAAAAACATTATGGATTATGTAATTGTATATAACATGTTTATATGATAAATAATGGAAATAAAAACATTGAAAATTTTATCAATAATCTAAATAATTAATATAAATTTATTACAAAGGTAGACATAGCACATGCATGAAAAAATAGACTATGGGTGAGAGATTTTCATCTCACTTTTCACACCTCTTGGATAAATATAATTTTAACCAATTACATATTTTTTATGGTGAATCTAAAAACCATTTTGATATATATTATATCTCTAAATATTTTTTCTTTGTTTTATTTGAATTTTTTATTTTTAAGATTATTAAATATGGGGTTTCTGATTTAGATGGTACCACAGGTGTATATGGATTGTTCTCAATTTACATTCTAATGATTCTTATTAATTATTTCAGGCCAATATTCATTTATATGGTGTATATAATAGCCAGTGAGTATTTACACAATGATATTATTTATTTAGTGGTATTAATTATTTAAATTTATGTTATTCATTCACATATATCATGATTCTGAAGTTACAGAATTCGTAAGGGGATCTCTAGTCTCACTATTATTTCTGTGAGACTAACTCCATATTCAATACATATTTTTTGGATTATATAATCAACATGAATGTGGTTTAGGATTATTTAATATGAATTTATTGGGATTAAAATTTTCATTTTATAATATATATTTTTTTGGGTTTATTATTTTGAAGGTAACAAAGTTGTAATGAAATTTTTACAATGTATTCCTTCTCTGAAACATTTGTTATATTATAAACCTATCATATTTAATGAGTTGTATTTATTACTACTTTGACATGTTATATCATTAATATCCTTTTTCTAATGATCATATATGTTTAAATTTAATGTTATTAATTGAAATAGATTATGATTAAAATTAATCAAAGTTTTATAGTACTCTTGGAATGTATAAATATTATTTTCCTTAAGTATTTTTAATATTTTTTAAGTTTATATCAATTAATCAATGTAAAATATTCATTGTTGATACTTCCACTATGGATATTTTTTATTGATATCATCTTCAATTATTCAATAGGTGGATTTCTATTTATTTAATTATATTATAAAAAAATATTGCTTTTACACAGGTTAATCCAAATTACAAAATATTTATATAGAACACATTTATTTTCCATGGATTAATAAAGATTCAAAGTTATTATTTGAGAACACATTTACATTCCATGGGATAATAATTTTTCAAATATATTAACATTATACCCATTTATTTTTCATTTTTAATAAACATTTAAATGGAATAATGATTATTTCTACATGTTTTATTCATTTCATGGTTCTTAGAGATCTTAAACTACGGGGAGGAACTGATAGTGTTGGGTGAGATTGTTATATCATAAATTATGGGGGGGGGGATATTGTATTGTGCTCCCATTATAGACTCCTAATTTATTGGTTATGACTATATTGAAATAATTTCATATAGTTATTTTTTTAAAATTGTAATGAATGTTTTTAGAAACTAGTTTGAAAGGGTTATGTTATTATGATTATATATGTTATTAATAAGAGTTTTAATTACTTGTGATGAGTTTATAATGATTCTAATGATAATTATTTATATAACATGGATTTTATTATTTATTCTTATATCTCTTGATTTTTCCATGTTTTCATATTTTATATTATAGGTATTGGTTGGAATATTATTTTATGATTTTTTCGTGCGCATTAATTATATCATCATACCCTTATGCACCATTATTATCATTGAGGACATTAAATTGTTACTTATTATGTTTACCGTTAATAAGAATATGATTTCACCCTTAATATGATACATTTTCCCTAGACTTTAATGAATGATATTTAATGATTTATATATAGATCTGATTTCCTAGGGATGATGATGATGTCTTCTTGTGAAAAAATAAAAGATGGGATATGTTGATGAAATGTTCATTTAAAGTCATGTGAATTGTTCATGTTGGATTTTTTCCCAAATTATCTAAAAATATAAACTTAAAAGGACGTACAGTATGTAAATGATCAAAGTTTTCCATATTTTTTTAGGGTTTAGAAGAAGAATTTGTGTCATAGTTATCTGCATCAAATCATGGATTGTAAATTTATGGATTTTGAAACATGATCTGGGAGTGAGGTTTCTGGGATTTTTCAAAAAGTATCATATTAAAATTTATATAAAATTGTAGATTATGGTCTTTCATGTGATTTTATTGTAATAGTTATTGATACTATCAGTGGTCTATAAGATTAGGTATGTTCCTAAGTTCAAAGTCATATACACCACATTTTAGGGAGGTATGTAATAAAAATTTTGAGCTTGTTAATGAAAATTTATGTAGGATTCTTTTTGGGTTGAGGTTTTTGTAACCCCTAAGATAGACATGAATTGTTTTTATTGAGGAATAATTTTTCATTATTTATGAAAAAATTGGATAAACCATAAAATGGAAGACAACCAAGAAAATCTAAAATAGCGGTGGGGATTAAACCCACTACAGGAGGAAGATAAGGATATTGGACTTACCTCTAATCTACATGATATTATATTTTGTATAACATTTTATAGGGTATAATTAATTAAATTTTGGAAATATATTAGATTTTATTATAGGAATAATGTTTGATTTATTTTGGAATACTATATATTCAAAGCATTGAAATTTACAGGTTATAAACTTGTCCATAAATGTATGAATAATATCAAGGATGGATATTTATAGAATGATTTAGTTTAACCATAATTATTACTAATTTATTTGGAATATTAATTTTTCATATGATATATTATTAATTTGTTAAATTATCATACCACATGCTTACCAATTTGTTTTGGATAATATGTAAATACAAGAGGAATATATTATTACCACTTTGTATGTTTATGTGGTATTTTACATTTGAGTTTAGTGAATCTAGTGTGAACAATTATTTTTGAGCACACATACTCAAGATAAAAAGATAATATTGTGGTAAAAATTGGTTAATGGATGAAATTCAATTCTAATATCTAAATATTTAATTATATTTTAATTTTATATGTTAAAAAACAGTCAACTTTACAAAAATGATCTTGAAATAAAATTTTAACCTATATATATTTTTTCGAAGATATCAGTGAACTTTTTCAAACCTATTTGGTTTTTGGTATTATTATCACTGACTTTATAATAACCAAATTCTCTATCACTCTCCATTATCTTGTGGTAATTATTTAATCCATCAACCCCAATATTTTAATTTTCCACCAATACTCTTAATATATTATATCCTAGTTTTGAATATATTCATGTGACCATTTTGTTTCCCAAATTCCATTATTTAGAGGATTTTTTCGTAACCATTTTTCTAATGTGGGTATCAATAATGGAATTTGTGATATATTAATCCTTTTATAATCGAGATGAATTAAGAAGGAGAAAATCATCCCCATAGAGATAAGATGTAAATATTTGATTTTAAAACAATATTTTATTATAATTAATTAAAATTCATCAATATATTGTATTACACACAAATCATAGTTTATCTTGTATCACACAAAAACCTATTATTATCTTGGGTTTTAAGAAAATTCTAGTTCCATTGATGTCATATGAGACATGTAAAACCAATTTTTATAGAAAAAAATAATCTATATATATAATTATGTACCTTGATAGTTATCCACAAGGTATTTCATTGGAAAAAATTAATTATATATAATAAATTATGAAAATTATGTTTTCACATGTTTAGAAAATGAATCAATTTGTTACTAATTAACTATAAATTAAAATAAATACAAACAAAATATATATGATGTCTTTTTATGAAAATATATTTTTATTACCAATGAGGAATTTTATTTTAATAAATTAAATTAATCATTAATGTTTAAATATATTAATGAAATTTATATTTTGTATATTCAGTAAAAAAATAAACATAAATTCAATATTTTAATTAGTTTTATCATATGAATATGTCAAATTTAAACCATCATATATGAATTTTTATAAAAGTTGGGGTGTCAAAAATTTAATGGAAGAATTGTTTTCAAAATAAATTTTAAAATATTATAATAAATAATTTCAAATATAACCAACATTTGTAAATCATGATATCAAAATTTACATTCAGTTAATATTTGGTATTTTTTGAGATGATTTATTTTTTGGTGAATAGTTAAAACACTAAATTTTAATCGAAAACTTATTTTTTTCTTATTTATATAAAGAGTTAAATTATATATTATATTAATAATTTTGTATAATTAGTTCAATTATACATTATTAAATCCATTATTGGAAATTTTATTAAATTTTATATTTAAATTGGGTTTAAAACATTTTAATATGAATATATTGTTTTTTTAAGACCCCATTTTGTCTCCCCTTTCTTGATATAATTTTAAATAAAATTATTCAACTTCTGATATTTGAATTTGAAAAATGTATTCAATATTGGTAATCATATTAATTTATAATTTATCATAAATAAAGATTCTTTTTTGAAAAAAAAATTGTTGAATTTAATTAAAATTTACAACATTGATTAATGTAGAATTGGGTTAATTAATTTTTAGACATAGAATTTATGATGTACAAATGAACCTAATCATATCTTAAAAATATTTTCTAGACGTATTTGTTACATCCTAAGTAAATAATGATTAAGAAATTTTCATATTTATTAATGTTATTGAATTAAAATTTAATTTTAATTTAAATGGGGATGCTATGTTTGACAGCGTACCGAACACACAACAATGTGTTTCTTTTAAATCTTATATTGCACACAACTATGAGTTATACAGGAAAAAATATAATATTTTCATTATTTTAAATGGTAGTTAACGCATAGTTGTTCTATTGGCAGAAATTAATAGAACTATCAACAATATGATTTCCCATTCTTGTAAAAAAAATTACATTTATCCAATGAATATTAGAGGCAAAAAATATGAATGACTCAAATTTTAAGCATAAATACTCTAATATTCTTTAAACGGTCGATTTATCACCTTTTGATGGTAAATCTCTTTTAAATATTTTTTTTGTCACTTTTATGAGTTCTATTTCAAAAAATAATATTTTTCTTTTGAATTAATACATCAATATTTACTTTGGATGATATTTTGGTATTTTTTTATAAGGTTCAGTTTTTAATGAATAGTGAAAAATACTGCATTTTAATTCAAAACTACCTTTTAATCTAAGTTATTTATATAGTTAGATTTTTCTTTTATTTTTTAAATGTTTAATTGGATTATATTTTTACTATTTAATCTATTTTGTTCATTAGAAGTAATTTCACGCTTAATTTGGTCATAAACAAAAGTAAATCATTTGATAGTTATTAATTCTTAAAAACAAGCTTTTTGTTTTGACAACAAGAATTAATAGTAAATTAATTTATGCCACTTCAGTGTCTTGGATTTGAAAAAATGGGTTCCATATTTTTAATTACGAGGTATATATTTTTTTAATAGATTACTTTTATTTTTAGATATTATGAATATTTACTTCAGTATATATTTTATTTATCATGGTTAAAAGGTAAATCTGGTAAATAAGGGTAATCATATATTATTTTAATAACTTTAAATTACACTAACATGTATCTTAATTATATTGGTTCATACATTTTCGACCATGGACATCCTTGTATTGATTTTGGGATCCCATGGTGCCACTTGGGAGTGATAATGACACTTTTATTAATTAATTGAATGTAAAGAAAAAAATTTCATAAACATATATCTTTTTGTAAATAAATTTTTACATGGGGTTATATATGTTATCACTTTGACTATAATTTTTCATTTTAAATATAAAAATATTTTTCATATCATGGTATTTTATTTATAATTTTTAGACATCAAATAAATAAAATTATTTAAGACATAATGTTGATGCAGTGATTAACATATTAATGAATTATTTAAATATATTATATTATAAAAATTAAAATAAAATTTCTAAATAAATTACAATTCTTATTGGATGATTTAATTTCTAAAATGAGTCAACTTATTTTCTAATTCAATGATTTTTTTCTCATTTGAATCCGAAAATAAGTTTATAATAAAAAAATATGTTCAATCTTTCCTTACGAGCCTCTCCTCCACCTTATGAAAAGCCATCACCTCTAACCCATTACTCACACCACTCAAGACCCTTGGCTCATCCAAGATCTTCCCAATTGAGCTCCCTATATCCCAATATTCCTACTATAACATTTCCCATATTCCAAAGGCAATGAAAAGAATCATTATAGTTCAAACCAATGTGAGATACTCGATTTAAAGCTAACATCTTCTCTTATGTTTTTTTTATTTTATTTATCCAGCCCCAAATACTCTCTTTATTCCCATATTTTATTACAAAACCCGTATCCTCAATATACTAGGATGTTTTTATGATAAGTATTTGAACTATACTTCCACACACCACCATCTAATGGATATAAACATACTGTTTCTGTGGACGACGAAATATTGCTTCATCAAATGATGATTGTTCAAATATCTCTTATCACCTCTCATGGTGGCCATTATGATAGTACTGTAATAATATATTATGTTTATTATGTTTATTTTTTCTCAATTATTATGTATTTTTCATTTATATCATACATTTATGGTTTCCATAATGGGTAAACATGATAAGTTCATTTGTGGAAATACAGAATACCACCCCCTAAATGTGATATGACTCGTTAATACCATACATGGGATGTATAAAGGATGGATTTAATGAAATTATATATATTATATTATACTAGAATTATAAT
Organism: Viscum album; assembly: GCA_963277665.1. Classification (NCBI taxonomy): domain Eukaryota; kingdom Viridiplantae; phylum Streptophyta; class Magnoliopsida; order Santalales; family Viscaceae; genus Viscum; species Viscum album. Next base: position 2,129,590,614 of record OY728140.1, read on the forward strand.
AAACCTATGTATAATTTTGTTTTCATTCTATTAAAATATGAAATATAAATGAAAGTAGTGTTCATGCGTACGTACGACTTACCGTTTCCCTGAACTAAGCATTCATTTATTATCTCCATATGTAATGTAACATTATAAATAAATATATTATATATATGTGTGTGTGTGTGTGTGATATATATGATATCTAAATAATGAATATCATTCTAGAGATAATGAAATTTTTACCACATGGACAACATGTAATTATAAGAAGTTCATTTTTGATTGAAGTATAAAAAATCGACAAAATGAATGTTATTAATGAAAATGATTATATAATCAATATAATGTGGTAATAAGTGATATAAAAGAAATAATGACCCTAAAAAGGTTCTGAAGAAAGTATAAATTATCTTTGTTTTATTATTCAGTAAATTAAAGAATAAACGAGTCATATGAGACACTAGGTAAAGGATTTTCATCTCACTTTTTATTCTTGTCAGATTCATGCTATATATGCCATTGTTTCCTTTTATGTGGTATATGAACTGCCCATGATTGTATTCTTTGTGTAATATAATTTCATTTTTGGGTATTTACAACTTCATTTTTTGATCATTCATTCATGGGGTGTATGTTTCGTATGTAACCAAATCGGTAAGGGAACCTTCACAATACTCTTTTAGTCAAAGACTTTTTTTATGTCATGTCTTTTAATTTACATTTTTTTATGATGGGATATGTTTTTCTAGATAATTATTTCTGTTCATTTTATTTCCATGTGATGAGATACCCTTTTCACTCTCATCGACTAATTTTCAAAATTATAAAGTGACGCCGTTAAGCTATCAAATTTTAGTAAGAGAACTTATTAACCCAATTACAAATATTTGGGATAAACATAAACTTCATAATTATGTCCTTCTATGAATAAGTGTGAATGAAATATGATTATTTTACACATAATGTCCTATTATATTGTGTGTGTTCTTATATGTCACCTATAATCGTGTCATTTATTTATCCTTATTCTATGGATATTATATTTTTAAGGACTTAGTCTCAATCTCCTTTCGTTGAGGCATATTTTTATTTATACACAAAATTATTTTATACGGTGTATAAAAACCATTGAATTTTCATTTCATTCGATGATACTATTTCTATATTAATCATTTTACTAAATGATAAAAATAATGTTTCTTATTAACGTACGTGGGGACAATGACCTTTCTGTCGCTACGAGCATTATTTAATCTTTGGGTTCCTTAACAATCCGAAATATTTTTTTCTAATAGAAGATAAATACCATATTCATTTTTTACGTATTTTGGTATTGAAAATTTTTTTGATAAGGGATTGATTATCTCAATATATTTAAATGGTATATTGTGATTGTATTGTGGAAATTGTATCTTTCCATTATGTTTGTTTTATGTGTTGTGAATATGTTATAATTCAAGGGAATTGTATACATATATGGGTGGTTCCATAATAAACGTAGAGAGGGTGAGCCTGAGATAGATCTCCAATTCATTTGGTATCATGATAGAGGTAAATGTTAATGTTTATCCTAATATATTTAGGAAATATACTGTGATGGTTTTTCCATATGTAACTCCATATGTAGCTATGAAAGCTACAATGTTAGTATGATATGTATGCCATAAGTTACCATTATGATCTTTTATTTATATTTTCTATTCCTAAAATATATGATTTTGTGTGGTTTATTGAATATTGAAAATTATGATTTCATTGATTTGTATGTATCGATGGAATAATGTTTTCTTTCCTTTTTTTATAACCCTTAATGCGATTTTTACGCTCATTCCATGTTTTTAACTGTTTTTTATAGGACATAAAGATGAATAGGGTCAAGGATGGTATCAAGGAAAATTCATACTTTCTAAAACATGTAACTAGACATAAATCTTTTTCAAGGGTTTTTATTTTACAAAAAATGAAACACTGTAGATATGTCTACTTTGTAATTTTTTATATGTAATGTAATTTTTATTTCCTATTTATCTAATGATCATAACCAGAAATGATCTTCAATTTTAATTATTAACTAAATTCATGATTATATAATTGTTAAGTTCAAGTCTTTACCGTTGTTCTAAAAGTCGGGTTTATAAAACATTAGGGATTATGAGTTTTCTTTAAACACATGGTTAGTCCCTATGTCTATTATCTCAGTTAAATCCTTATTTAGTAACATTTTCAGATCGATGAATGTATGTTACATATGGAAGGAGGGGGATCTCAAAAAATATTTCTATATCTTTCTGAGGACATTCTTGCAATAATTATTTCAAATATTTTTTAGAATATTGTGAAATAATTTCTACCATACAACTCACTTGCAGGAAGTTGTTTGAGATATCAAACACCTCCACTATACCATGATATCATCATAGATCATGGGTTTTACGTAATCAAATCATATTTTCACAATATTTTCATATTTTCAAGAATGGTAAATATTATCAAGTCATTTTCAAATATTTTACCTTATCACAATATTTGGAATCATATTATGACATTGAAAAAGGCGTTGAAAAATAGACCCTTAGGTAAACTATTTATATTTTCTTTTACAATATAATATCTCAGTACATACTTATGGTATTTTAAAAGAACCATTGATTGAATGCTTCAACAAAACTCAGTCCAAATATTTTATAAGAATCATTTTTTATTAGATGATTGGAAATTATGTGTCATACATGATTATTTTCTGAAACTATTTTTCGGTGAACAACTATATGTCCCAATTTGTACAAGGTGTATTTGGATGAAGGAATAAAATGATTTTGGAGTATATATAAATCATTTTTTCAATGCAAGAACCTTGTAGATACATAAAAAAGATGGCTATGATACCATATAGACACTATAATGAAGAAATGATGTTCATTATAATATGAATAGTTATATTTTATCATATGAAGGTGAAATAAAGAAGGAAAATATATATAAGGCTTCATAAATTATGATGTTGGGGTCATAATGTGTTTGGATGATAATGAAAGGAATAAGAAAACTTTTGATGTTAAAACATGTTAGGGGTATTTTATTTTCTGTTTTATAAAAATGAAAACACACAGACCATGTGACAAGCTCTCACATCAGAGAATGATGCATGAATCGAACCGACAACCGAAGTGCGATGGGGATTTATCACCTACCATTGACATACGTGATGTCCCTGTTTATTATGACTTATTATTTTTTGTTTAAATGATTATAAGGATCAAGAATAAGTTTATTTCGTGAAATTATGTTTTATCAAATGAATATAAGTAATATAAGAAATGATTTGGTGATTATGTGATAAAGGTTATTTTTGAATATGTTCTCTCTTTTGTGAACAATATATGCTTAATAAAAATATAACACTATTGGATCTCATTTGTTGAGTAATGGATAAAATTATATTATGGAAGAATCAATGTTTTAATTGAGTACATTGAGTAATTAGGGATATTTATTGAAAAAATTAACATATCATAGAGAATAGGTGATTCAGTTGATTACTTTTTAGAAAGAGAAATTAAGAGTAGTCGATGTTCTCTAGAGAAAAATGTTAACATTTTTGTCGATGACTATGTGATCAAATCCTTCTAAATTTCTGTTTTCAATCATATATAAGATTATATTGAAGAAATTTATGGAAAATTGTTTATTGAATGGTCTTTGTTTACCATTGGGTATTGTATGTTCATTTTTTGAGAATAAGAGTAGTATTTCATTTTTATTAAAGATTATCCTTTTGGGGATTATTTGATCCTGTACAATCCTTTTTTATTTTGGTTAATCCCTAAAGGTAGGGGAAATATATAGTTTTTATTTTTTGGATTATTTTATTCTATAAAAGATGATCCAAGACCTTCGGGTGTGACTATGTCGTTATTAATACTAAATGTTTGGAGAATATATGAGTTTGTGGTAGGAATTTATTAAAGGAGGAAAGTACACATGACAAGTAAGTATGTTTCCAACTGTTTTTTTAAAGAACATAAATAAATTCCTCCAATTTATGAAAAGTTACTTGAAACAAAAACGTCGTCCATTAACGTTTCCTATTGTAGAATAAATGACTGTTTATCCCATCACATGTTTTTGATTTTTTTTTGGTTATGTTTCCCTCAATCTTGTTTTTAATCACTCTCGATCAAAACTTGATGGTTAGTTTCTCTTCCATATCCATGTTTTGCTACAAGGAATTCATGAATGTGTTATATTGGGTGACCTTTTTTACTTTCCTTTTTTATAAAGTGATAGATTTATAGACTCTTTTCGGATGTGGGGATTTTAATTAAGTTTCTGAGACCAATTTCAAAATTATGAGGACTAAATTCTCAAAAGGTGGGATGGATGTGACATCCCAGGTAAAAAAGGAATATGATATTTTTATAGGTAATAATATTTGTGAATTAAATATTAATTTTACGTTAAAAGGTGGTGTTATGTCTGATAGCATACTCAACATGCAACAACAGGTTTCTTGGAAATCATAAGTTGCACGCAAATTTGAGTTATACCGAAAAATAATATATTTTTATTATTATTTTAAATGGTAGTTATCTTATTGTCGTAGTATTGGATGGAATGAACATAAATAACTACAATTATATTTTTACATTTTTTTTAAATGTTTTTATATTTATCCAATGAAAAATAGAGGCTTAAAATGTGAATAAATCCAATATTAATCATAAATAATCAAATATTCATTAAAAGGTTGATTAATAACCTTTTTATGGAAAATGGTTTTTGAATATAGTTTTTTCACTTTTAAATGTTATATATGGAAAAATAATATTCTTCTATAGAATCGGGACATCAAAATTTACATTGAATGAAATTTTTGTATTTTGTTGATAATGTTCAGTTTTTAATGAATAATGAAAAATACTATATTTTAATTCAAAAATGTATTCCAATATATTTTAGTTATATATATAGATTGTAATTTTTATTTTTTATATTGAAATTGGATTATATTTTTACCATTTAATCCAATTATTGTCAATAGATGTAATTTCACTCTTAATTTTGACATAATCAAGGGTAAATCTTCTGATAGATATTATTTCATAAAAACATGCTTTTTGTTTTGACAACAGGATTTCATTTTAAATTAATTTATTCCACTTCTATGTTTAGAATTTGGAAAATTGGATTTCATATTTGAAATTAGGTGGTCCAAATTTTTTAAATATGTAACTATTATTTTTAGGCATTACGAATATTTAAATAAGTAAATATTTTCTTTACCATTGTTTAAAGGTAAATATGGTAAATGAGGTTAAGAAAATATTATTATAATCATATTAAATTACAGTAACATGTTTTCTAATCCTATTGGTTGATAAATGTCTGACCTTGGACATTCGTGGGTCAATTTTGGGACCCCATGTAGTCACATGGTAGTAATAAGGAAACATTATATTAATTAATTTCAAGTAAAGATTAGAATTACATAAACATATATATTTTAGTAAGGAAATTTCTACATGGGGATATATATTTAATTTCTTTTACAATAAATATTCATTTTAAATATAAATATATTTCATGAAACATGGTATTTAATTTATAATTTTTTGAAATCAAATAAATAAATTTATTTATAACCCAATGATGATGAAGTGATTACCATATTAATGAATGATTTGAATAAATGATATTATTAAAAAATCCAAAACCTATCCAATTATTATTGGATGATTTTATTTCTAACAAGATCCTTCTAATCATTGAATTTAATGAGTTTTGGACATTTTATTCTGAATATATGTTTATAATAAAAAAATAATATCAAAATTTCCTAAAGATCCCATACTCCCCCTTATAAAAAGCCATCACCTCTATCGCATTACTCAAACCTCCAAAGACTCTTGTCTCATCCATCCTTTTCCCAATTGATCTCACTATATCCTTCTCTTTCTCCCAATATTTCATCCCCTAGGCCAAAGGAAATTCATGTAAACCTTTTGGTTCAAACCAAAGGGAGATACCTGATTTAAAGGTAATGACTTATCTTAAGTCCTTTTCTTTTATATTACTTCTTCAACCCACAAAAAACTCATTATTAGTTTATTTTATAACAAAAAAATAATCCTCAATATACTAGGTTGTTTTTATGGGAATTATTCGATCAACACTTCCACACCCATCTATCTAATGGATTTGAACATATTGTTTCTCTGGATGGAGAAATACTGCCTCACAAAACGATTATTGTTAAAATATCTCCAACCTCCTCTCATGGAGGGAATTATGATGGAACTGTATTTATATATGATATATATTTTGTTTATGTTGTCTCTATTCTTCTGTATTATTCAGTTATAGCATACCATTATTGTTTCTATAAAGGTTAAATATGATAATTTCATTTAAGGAAGTGCAGACTACCACCCCCTCAAATTGATATGAATTGTTCATGCCATACATGGGATGTATAAAGGTTTTAGTTAATGAAATTATATAAAATATTATACTAGATTTATAAAATAACTATGTATCATTATGTTTTCATTCCATTAAAATACAAAGTAGAAATGAAAGTAGCGTTTATGCTTATGTACGGCTTACCATTTTCATAAAAGGTGCATTTCATTTCTTATTTCTAAATGTTAGGTACTATTATAAATACATATATATACTAGATATATATTATATATATTATTTCTAAATCATGTCTATCATTATAGAGATAATGGACTATTGACCACCTAGACAACATGTAATTATAAAAAGTTCATTTTTTGAGTCAAGTACCAAATATTGGAAAAACAACAGTTATTAACATGAATGATTATATAATGTTTATACCATTGTAATAATTGATATAATAAAATAATAAACCTGAAAAAGTTTCTTAATAAAGTATAAATTAACTTTATTTTATTATTGAGGAGATTTAAAAACGAACGATTCAAGTCAGACACGAGGTAGGGGGTTTTCATCCCACTTTTTATACCTGTGAGATTCATGATATATTTTCCACTATTTCCTTTTTTTTTCTGTTTATGTACTACCAATTTTTGTATTCTTTGTGTAATATACATTAATATATGTGTATTTACCTTTTCATTGTATGATCCTTATATCATGGGGTGTATGTTTTGTATGTTACCAAATCGGTCAGGGAACAATACACATTACACTTAAAATCAAATTCTTCTTTTATGTCATGTATATTAATTTACATGTTGTTATTTTGGGATATGTTCTTATATATACTTATTTCTATAAAGATTATGTCGATGTGTTGATATACCCTTTTCCCTCTCATTGACTCATTTTCGTAATTTTAATGATACGCCGTTAGGCTATCAAATATCTGTAAGAGAACTTCTTAACCCAATTTCAATTATTTAGGAGAAACATATACTTCTTGATTATGTTGTGATATGAATATGTGTGAATGACCTATGATTCATTTACACATAATATCTACTTATATTGGATGTATTATTATTTTTCACAAAAAATTATGTCATTGATTTGTCTTTAATATAATGATATGATCTTCATAAGGGACATCGTCTCAATCTACTTTCATTGAAGAATATTTTTATTTATACACGAAATTATATTATATGGTGTATAAACACCATTTCATAATCACCTCATTCAAAGGGAATCTTTTCCTACAAATCATTTTACAAAATGAAAAAAATAATGTTTCTTTTTAACATACATGGGGACAACGACCTTTCCACCACCATGACCATTATATGATCTTTGGTTTCCTTAATAATCTGTAATGTTTTTTAAATGAATATAAATTCCATATATATTTTTATGTATTTTGGAACTGAAATTGGTTTTGATAATTGATTTGTTATGTAAATATAATTTTATTATATATTTTTATTTCAATTTGGAAATGTTATCTTCCAATTATGTTTGATTTATGTGTTGTGAATAGGTTATGGTTCAAGGGAAATGTTTTTGTATATGGGTGGTTCTATGATAAACCTACGGCGGGTGAGATTCATATATCCCTCCAATGCATTGGGTAATGTGACAGAGGTAAAAATTTATGTTTTTTATTAAAGATTTAGGGAATATGGTGTGATTATTATTGCAAGCTTAACAACCTAAGTAGCTGTGAAAGTTAAAATGTAAGTACATTACGTATGCTCTAAGTTAAATTTATGATTTTTTATTTCCATGTGTTATTCATAAAACATATGATTTTTTGTTGTATGTTGAAGATTAAAAAGAAAATTTTCATATATTTTTATGTATTTATTGACTAATATTTTCATTCCTTGTTTTATAACCCTTACTATGCTTTTTATGCTCATCCAATGTTTTGAAATGTTTTTCACAGTATATAAAGATGAATAGGTTCAAGTATGGGATCAAGGGAAATTCATACTTTCTAAAAAATGGAACTAGACATGACACTTTTTTTCAAGGGTTTTTATTTTATGAAAAAATTTGGAACAGAATAGAAGTGTCTACTTCGTAATTTTTTATATGAAATATTATTTTATGGACCTTTTCTCTAATTCTCTAAACCTGAAAAGATTCTCAATGATAATTATTAACTTAATTCAAGATTATGTAATGTTTAAGGCCGGGTCCATATATTATTTATACCATTACTCCTCCAATGTTATAAATGAGTTCTATTTGGACCCTTTTGGGACAAGTAAAACATGGGGAGCACTCAAATAATATCAATAATACCATGTGTGTCCTCTCCATCTCTTATAAAAGTCCACCACACCACCACATGTCTTTATACCTATCATGTTTATTTTTATAATACAACCTCTAACCAAATGAACAAAAAAATCAATCATATGTTCATATGAGCATCAATTGTGGAGTAAAGATAACCATGGATGTACTTTAGTGAAAACCAAAAGGAGATATCCAATGAATATTTAACATTATACAATGATCACTTTGTTTTATATCATTCTCAATAACTTCATCTATTATTATTATGTGATTATATAACAATAAAATTATTCTCAATATACTATTATGTTGGTATTATAATGATTAGACCTACACCTATACATAATTCTATCAAATGGGTAGTGAAATCACCATCCATGTGTAAGAAGAAATACTGCCACCCAAAACAATATCATTCATATTTCATTAACCACCTATTCTAGATGGTAATTTCTATCTATATACGTTTATTATATAAAATATATGATATCTATAATTTATTCATACATTTTTGTATTATTTAATATTGTGTCCCTTCTATCGTTCCATTTTTTTGGAATGAAATTACATTGTTTGTGGACGTCTGGACTACAACGTCATCAAAGTAATCTAATAGGTTCTCATTTTACATGGTATATATCAATTACTAGTTTAATAAAACATATATCATATAAATTTATTAATTACGAAACTCATGGTCTAATTATATATTTTTAAATATAACATATGATTTTTATTTCCATTTTACACACTGAAGAAGTTATAATGTCATCCATAAATGTGTGGACTACCTCCTCCTCAAAGAATTGTGATTCAAATTATTTTATAAATATATATCAAGAATTATACATATAAATATATATAATTAAATAGTATGATATTTATTATTTAATGGTAATTTTGGAATGATATATTTTACATAACATCATTCAATAATGATCATCGACAAAATGGGAATGTTTCTCTAGTGTATTTTTCAAACAACAAAATTAATGAGTGTAACGTTAGTTCAATTATTATAGCATTTATTACTATTTTAATTTTAATGTATAATTTATATATAAATGAGATTATTATTTAATTTTAATTAATATTACTATTTTTTAATAAATAACTAATCAATATCAGTCAATTTATCGTAGACAGTTTGGACAAATATGATGAATACGATCAAACCATTGAACATAAATGTTATTTATTATGAAATAGTTTATAACATTATAATAAGTTAATAAATGTGAATAATAATCCATAAAATTGATATGAATATATTTTTTAATTACCATAATATTATTATTTAGGAACATAAAGTAAAAGGATAAAGAATCTGACTTAATGTGATGTATATTCATGTAATGTTTAACATCTCTGAGATAACAATCATATTCAAAACAAATATATTTTGTTTAGTTATTCTACTACCAATTATGAAATATTTTATATCATGAAATATTTCTTCAAAATGGTATTTAAATGTTTCATTTTATTATTATTACTTTTAGGGTTTCTAATTCACGTGATATTATAGTTGTAAGGGGTTACATCTGAATTTACATTCTATTAAGACATATTTCTTATTATGCACCGGGTCACATTAATATGGTTTATCTAATACCCAATGGATTTTTCTATATTGAGTTTCATTAATTTCATGATATTATATTTCTCAATCAATATTTTTATTTTTTGGATCTCATTATTCCAGTGTTAAACAAAATGTATGGGTAATTCTAATCTCACTTTTATTTCTCTGAGACATATTCCATACTAATGTTTTTTTTGGTTGTGTATATAATAACAATGAATATATTTTCGGTTTCAAAGAAATTAATTTATGGGATTTCAAATATCCATTTTAGTATTACAATTTAATGGGGTTTATTGTTTCAATGTAACCAATGTGGTAATGGAATATTTTTCAAAATTTTCCTTTGTTCATAATTTTTAGTTATAATCCTATCTTATTTTTTCAGGCATATGTACTTCCCCATTCTATTTTATATTATGAATATAAATATAATCATTATTTTATATGATTCATTTTAATGCTATTATTTTATGAGGATTATTATTCTAATGTTTCAATGTGGTAAGGGACACATTGAATGTTTAAACATTATTTTCCTTGAGAATTATTTTAATGGTAATTTAATGGTATAACCATTAAAAAATGTCCAAAAATACTTTTTGTTTCGTATCCTTCACAAGGAGTATTTTTTATTGATACAATATTCAATCATTATATTGAATGTTTTTTATAATTTCATCTAGATTGTGAAGAACCCATTCATTTTTAATCGGTTAGTAATTTTCCAAAAAAAAATTAAGGAACCGATTTAATTTTATTGATCAATAATGTTTCAAAAAAATATTTATAACAATTTTATTTTCTACGGATTAATAGTTTATCAATGTTATTTACTTAATACCCATTTATTTTCAATTGGTCAATCAATTTGTAAAAAGAATAGTGATTTTATATATGTGTTTTATTTATAATGTGGTTCTTAGAAATAATAATGTATGGGGTGGCCTAGTTAGAACCAGGAGAGCCCATTATAACTTATATGATTGGGGAACCCCATATCAATACTGGGTGATCCCATTATATCTCCCCAATCCATTGGGTAATTATCAACTTGGATGTTGATTACATTTTTTCTTCAAATTTAAAGTTATTTAAATTTTTTTTAAAGGTTTCATTATTGAGATTTTCTAATTTACTATTTTTGTAATTTACTATAATGATTTTAGGATGTTTATAATTATCATGATTGGTATCTCATGGATTTTGATTATTGGTTCTGATGACTCATTCCATTTATATTTTTTAATAAATGATGATGCAACTATTGATGGGTGTGAATTATTTTATGGTTCATTAGTACACTTTGATTATGTCATCATACTATATGAAATATTATTCTCAATAAAGAAATTCAACATTTAATTCCCTATATTTACCCTTACTAACATTATAATCCCACCCTTATTATTGTTATATTTCCCCATTTATAAATAATTATATTTATTGAGTTATATATGAATGATATTATATATGGATGATGATGATGTATTAATATAAAAAATAAATGATAGGTGAAGTGGGAGAAATTATCTTTCAAAATCATCTATAATGTTTATGTATGAGGTTTTCCTAATTCACTAAAACATTAACCCTATACAATACTCTTGTATTTATGTTATCAATGATTTTTATTTAATGATGTCTGTTATAGGTGAAATATGTTTCAATTTTTTTATCAAATATGGGAATATAAATTTATAGATTTTAGAAGAGAATATGGTAGTGTGGGTCCTAAACTATTACAATAATAAGAAATTAAGTAGGTAGAGGAATAAATTACATAAAAAACCCTCATTGATGAATGAAAAATACTCTTACTATATCCTACTTAGGACTGCACCAAATCATTATTAGAATGGATTTAATCCAAAAAAATTCATATAGGATTATAGGTGGGTTATTTTCAAATGATTTGGGCAAGGACTGGCTAAACCATATGTGTGTGTTATTTTGAAGAAGAAATTAGTGGGGAAACCTTTTATAAGTTAGACGAATAGAATATTTGAAATTTACTAAAATAAATCAATCATTATAACATGTTTTCATCCAAAAATCTTTTAGAAAGATATATTATTTAATTTAAACGAGTTAATGTGTAAATAGTTCAATAAAGAGGGTATTACAAAATATTTTTGTCAAAATTACAATAATTTATGAAAAATAATTATAACTTATGTGATGATGGATATGCTTATATTCATTGGGAATTATCTTAAAAAATTTAAGAATTTCCATGTTTATGAGATATCCATTAAAAATTCATCTAATATATACAATCTCTTCTAGACATGTCATCTCAATCATTAAATGTCCTCAAGACATATCATACGAGTACTCTGATAAACTCCATACATGTCATCCATGTCACATGATGTTATATATACAATTTGACCAAGTCTTGTGATGTCATATATACATATACTAAATGTCAAGAAATGTCAACCAAACATATCGTCCAAGTCACATGATGTCATCATGACATGTTAGTTGTATCATTCAGTATCATTCCGACATGTCATCCCTAATCGTTCCACAGGAAATGTTTATCTGAATTACATGAAATTATAAGGAGAAGTATATTTAATCATGTGAGATCCATATGACATTTTTTTTTCAATCATTTGATGCACCTTTGACAGGTCATATTTTTCATGAGGTATCCCCTTGAAGGGTTAGTTGGATTGTATAACAGAAACCTGGTCCATTCCAGACATCCTCATAAATGTCAAGAATATGGCCAGGAATTGTCTAGAAATACCCATATATTTTAGGAAGACATATCCTACATGTTAGAAATGTTAGTTAAATCATCCTCCCACACACCATTATATGTTATCCATGTTATCAAGACACCCCAAGACACAATAACTTTCTCCAAAAAAAAACACATAGAAATAATAAAAAATTAAACTCTAAGGACGTATATTAAAATTAAAATAGAATATATAGGATGCGTTTATAAGTATAGATATTTAATTTTTCATCCACATTAGTTTAATTCCCTCAATGTCTTAGTTACTCTATCACATGGAACCTAAACCCTCCAAAGGGATTAAACAGTCCTCATCCATTAGTGGATTGATAAGCTAATGGAACTATGATGACTCTGATTCCTTCTATAAGAAGTATACATAGGATTACATCCATAGGAATGAGCTCCATATCAAACACCACATTGAAGATTCACTAACTCATAATTCCCATTTGCATATGTGGTAAGTTATATCACATTATATACCTTGTTTCTCTCATCAAGAATGACTTAAGTTATCTTAGGGTCATTCAATAATAATATAACTTACATAATAAATATACCCCAATCATGGAGGCCACAATTTTTAAGTTCCATCCAGTGATGTGATATTATTTTCACCACACATGGGAATCTACATTGGAGTATACTCTGAAGAATTCCCATATTGGTAAACCATGTGGAAATAACCCTCATGGACATTATTAGTTTCTTCCACCAATTAGTATGTTGAGTGAAGATCATACTATGTTGATTCAGTTTCTAGTTATGATAATGATATATATAAATCATTCAAGAGGCTCATTATATATACCTAGTACCTAATTTCACTCATGTATATTCATTATTAATGATAGTAAAATATATATTTTTACAAAATATAATTTTGATGGTATTTATTCTTATGATACACATGATAAATAAGATGTCACAACTCGTCCTAGTGGGGCCCATGCAGCGAATCCCCATGCCTTCCACCAATTTTCTAGTGATTGGTGACTAGAACCGAGTAGGTATATCACTAACTTGGGGGGAATTTCTTATGGACCTATATGCACAAAAACATCTCGACACCCAAAAAATTCTGAAATATAAAAACCACTATGTAATCAATGCATGAATACAACAATATCCCACAACCAAATTATGACAGAATGTAATGTAAGGTAAAAATTAAACAATATATGTCCCCAAATAAATTTTGTAACACGATTCCATATTGTAAGAAAAATGTACTAGGATTTCTTTCTGAAAACCATAGGAACACACCTCAGACTGTCTGGTCTCATTAAGAACCATTTTCTCCTAGTCTTTAAAAAACTCTATCAAATGGTCGATCATTTTCAAGATACACAACACATGTGGGAAAATACCATGTAGGGGTGAGTGTAAAAATACTCAGTAAGACACCCCAAACACACAAATCAATACAATAATGAAATTATAGTAATCTCTACACAAGTATATATCTACAACACATATAAGAAGAATATATAGATATATATAATCTATGATTCACAGTCTAGAGTAAATCCATAACCATAGTATAAAAACCCTAGAATTCATGCTCGAAGATTCCATAAAGCACTCATCTAGGAGAATAGACTTCTAAGTCCGATAGTGATGATGAAGTCCCTCTGAGAGGTACTTCTCCTTGAGAAGCATAATGAGAGATACATGATGATAAATTTGAAGATAATATGATACAATAGACAAGGATCACAACCAGGTCCATGCAGTGATACCAAAAACTCAATCTAGATTAACCTTCTAATTTGAGGATCATCTCCTAGATTTTTTTGGTCATGTTAATTCCAATAACACCATATAGAGAACAAATATGAATAGAGGATCCAACTCTGGGCCACATTGGGGGATTCCAACAACACTATTTAGGAAGTCTTACAAAATGGATCATAGTCCTAGATGTAGGAAATGATTCAAACCATCTTTTAGGGAAATAATAATCAAAATTATCCATAACAAAACTTTCCCATGATATAGAAGAAATGAGAATCAAGCCATATAAAAAGGGGTACATGTCATGTAGTAGGGTCACAAGTCATGTCCCTTGACCTTGGGTATTACCCATGTAAAACGACTTCTGTAATTTAATCCTTTTCATTTAGAAGAGGGGTATATGACATGTATAAGTGTTACACGATGAACCATAGAATCCATCATCTTCCCATGTACTCCATTCGTGTTCCATTTCACAACATTAACCCGCATGAATCTACCCATGTTCCAGTACATGGGGTAGCTCATGTACATGATCTATGACATGTCATGTGGAGGAGTACACACCATGTATTCAACTCGGGTACTCCACCTAGTGTCCATTTATCTCCCATAAAACATGTCGAGTTCCTTTAAAGAGGGACACACTCCATGTATTTGGGGACTACACATCATTTGTAGTAGGATTTCTAGAAACTTGTTTTCCTCCTCCCTCCATCACCATAGATCAATAATATTTTGTTCTGGTGGTTAGTTCACCTCAAAACTCTAGATCCATTCTCTTTCAGTCAGATTAACATAGAATCAACATGATTAAACCCTTCAATCGCCTCAGAAGACGTGATTATATTAAATCATTATTACAATATAAAAACTCATAAATCAGCATGTACTAGAAGTTGATCCACTATCATGCCCACCTTCACTCCTCCATTCGGTTTTTTTTTTTGAGTCCAGATCTTTGGATTCAGATTTTGGCGCCATGAATCAGATGTTAAATGATCGATTTCATAAAAAAAAATCATAGCACGAGGAAGATGAATGAAATCATGAAATGAGGGATAAAATCGCAAAGAAATTGATAGGGACTATAATAGATAATTGTTCATGTCAACATTGCTTATTCACCATTATAACAATAATTTTATCTAAACAAATATAAAAAAACATCACTCAATAAATCCACAAAATAGTACATCCCACTAATAAAAGAGACCCATAGGCTAATATTTTAGTGGTTCAGTTGACGTTCGTTATAGGAATTCAAGAATAAAAAAAATAAAAATAACACATATTACCTCGATTCAGATCATTTAATAATGAATATTCATCAATGTGTCGTTATCTTTGGTTAGATATGACAATACTGGTGTGTGCTGATTGTGATCTGAGGTTTCATCATTGTCTACTCAAGATAATTCTCTAGATCACTCTCTCCAATTTTTATAGAGGAATGTTTTTTTATTAGGATAAACCTATTTAACATTCATGGGGATAAATTAAATGATAAAAATATATGTTCATTGAGTCACTATAATAAAAATTTAAATAAATCTAAATTTCTATAATTTATTTTATTCATTTAGGTGTACATCATGAATTTACACAATCATCTTCTACCATACAATGATAGGTTTCACCTAGGGAAGGACCATTGTATTAAACACAATGGTTCCATCAGATGTTTTATTTGGAAACCCATATAGAATTTATTCAACTTATTCAGGAAAACTATTTGCACATGATATTTAATATATTAATATATATCTAAAAAAATTCCAAGAACATCGGCCTCATAATTGTAATCATTCTCATTGCATGGTCTCAAAATTAATTCGTATAATATTTAAAAATAATAAAATTTAAATCTATGTTATTATATTCTCCCCACCTTGGGGATTTACATCCATGGTATGACAAAAAAATGCTACAAAAAAGACGAGGATACTAATAATGAATAGGATCCTCAAACACCCAAGTTCTCACTTAGATATTCCCATTTTTTCACATGACATTCACCAGTGGAATCGATCTCCCATTATGGATCATCTCATGTAGATCCTCAATCTCTATTGGGTAATCAACAGAAGTCACCCCATCTTCAATGACTAGCTCACCCCAGGCAATATTGTATGATTGTTCAAGTATATACCTCCTAAACGATGACATGAGGAAGACATCATGTTCCAAGTCTAACTATGTTGGTAATGGTAAGAGGTACCCATCCTCCCAAACACTATTTAGAATTTGGAAATGGCCAATTAACCTTGGAGATAGCTTGCTTCCCTGACCAAATCTCCATAATGATTGTTGAGGTGATACACATAAGATAACATGGTAACTATCCTCAAACTCCAAAATAATTAACTTCCTTTCAGAATAAGACTTTTTAAGGCTCTATGTTGTCTTCATCCACTCATGGATGATTTACAGCTTCTTAGTTGTAGCTCTCACCAACTTTAGGCCCATGGGTGCTAACTCTCCTCGGACAGTCCAACAATAGGGTGACCATTAGGGTCACCCATAAGAATAATCAAATGGTTCCACACTGATGGTGAAATGGTAGCTATTTTTCTACCCAAACTCTACCAATAGTAGGTAATCTTACCAAATATGGCCAATATATATCATGGAAGATCGCAACATGTCCTCTAAAACCTGAGTGGTCCGATCTATATGGCTACCAATGTGTGAGATAAATTTTGTGCCCACTCATAATTGTGTCCCCAATGCCACCTATAATCCCTTCTACCAAAGGGATATAAAGAGGGGATCATTATGAGAAACAATTTTCAATGTAACTCCATGAAGTCAAACAATATATTTAATGTTGAGGTTTTCAATGCTCTCTAATGAACTATATTATTTGATAGCTATGAAGTGGTAAAACATGGTGAGTCGATCAAGGATTACCCAGATGGAATCGTGTCCCCTATACATATGTCGTAATCCCATCACAATGTCTATATATATCATATTCCACATCCACTCAAGAACCCAAAGTGTTAGATATAAACCCAATAGAACCTTATGCCCAACCATCAGTTCCTGACAAGTAAGGCATCATGAAACAAACCCTACAAATACTCTCTTCATCCTTGGCCACCAAACTGATGTTGTAGATGCTGGTACAACATCACCACATTTGGATGTACCACAAAATGGGATGTATGAGAATCCCTCATAACCACATCCTGCAACATAACTCATACTACAAAGCATCCTTTGAAAATAACTAAATGCTCCCAACATTTTTAAAATCCATTTGGAATGTTCCATATGTATATTGGAGAACGCTGTCTCTCAATGTGGGTATCCCCATGTTGTTTCTCAATGAATATCTATAAGAGTAGGATGGGGGTGAAAAAAATTGACTGGAGGTATCCTAGTCCATCATTATCAACAAAGGATAACTACTACAATGCCAAGAACTCTAAAACATCGTTCATTAAATTCAAACTGTATCTAATACTAAGAGCATATACTACCACATTCACCTTCTCATGAGTATAGTCAATATTGAAGTCAAAATCATAAAAGAACTATTGGCATCACCTCTATATCATTTCGATATCCTTCTGATAGAAGATATAAATGATACTCTTATGGTCAGAGTAGATGATAAACTCTTATCCCATCGGGTATGGTTTCCACGTATTCAATGTAAAGACTATTGTAGCTAACTAATGATCATTTGTCACATAGTTCATCTCATGTGTTATCAACTGTCATGAACAATAGGAATACACAAATTACCTCTATATCAGGACACAACTATTTCTAGTTCTAGATGCATTGCAGAACATGATTTACTCAAAACCCTACTCCAATAATTTCAATATGGGAGAACTTGTAATACATCGCCTCAATTTAAAAAAACATATTGGAACGATTGTATTAAAAAATAATGGCTTCCCTTTATATTTAAAGATTTCATGTGTTCTGTTATCCTTGAAAAATCAGGTATGAATCTCCGGTAATATCCTTCAAACCCAAGAAAAATCAACATCTCTACCCACTATTGGTTGTATCCCCAGCTAACACGACCTCAACCATGGCCGGGTCCACAACCACTCCATCTACTAAGATAATGTGTCCCAGAAAGTAGGCATCTTGAATCTATATGTTGTAATTCAATATCATTACATAAATCCGGTGTTCCTGATGTATGGCAAGAACTATTATTAAGTGTCTTGTGTTCTCATCTATGAACGCCATGTACACAATGATATAATTGATGAATACTACCATGAAGGAGTCTTGTAATGTTAAAAGATGCTATTCAAGTTTTCTATGAACACTACTAGGGTGTTCGTCACACAAAATGGTATCACTAAGTATCATATTTATCGTGAAAACATATAAAAGTCATCTTCATTATATCCTCACTCAATACTCATAGCCGGTGATATCATGATCAGAGATTGGACTTCCAGAAACATGAGGCCTCTCTCAACTGATCAAAGTGGTCATTGATCCTCTATAGTGGATACATGTTGTTCATGGTCACTTGTTTGACGTGCTGGTAGACCACACACAATCTCAATCTCCCATATTCTATTTTTGAGAACTATACTAGGGAGAACAATGGTGAAGAAACGGTATCACAAAGCCTTTCCTCTACATTTCCTCATACTTCACTCTTAGCTCACGAAGCTCTATTGGAGCCATCTGACATGCTATTGCAGATAATTATTCCTTCTTGGGGTGTAAATCAATACAAATGACTATCTCTCGGTTAAGAGGTAAACTTGGAACACCATTATGAATGACTCCCTCATACTCCTCCAACACTATAGGAAACATGAAATGAATTGCATCCCCTACACCAAGGGTCAGTCAAGAAAACTGATGAGAAATTGGCTAGACCCACATATTAATTATTCAATCATGTGCTTCCTGAGTATTCATTTCACTGAAAAAAGAAAACTTGGTTCCTTCACCCAGGACACATTACAACATTCAACTAAACCATCAATCTGGAAATGGAATTTAGATAACTGATACATAAAAAATGATGGCATAAGGCCTCAATGCTTCCACCATGAGGTTCCAACAAAAACTCTCACCCCAAGGGTCATGTCACAATGTCGGCACATTTATGTGATCACCTAATCTTACCCGATAGGTGTCTCTTAGCATAAGGGTCGAGTCGACAATCCAAAAGAAATATATAGTTCTAGTAAAGATATTGGGGATAAATAAATGACTAGAACCTATGTATTTTAGTACTATAGATAAAATATATAAGGAACAGATCAATTCTCATGTCATTAAAAGAGCTCCTTGGTCATATACCTCGACTGCATGTAGTATTCCATTCCCTTGTTCTCCAATTTCTTGAGCATGGAATAGACCACCTGTGGGTGGTGGTGGTTACAAGTTGAAACATTAAAAACCTAGTACTACTCTCATAACTCATTTTACACATCTGAAACCCTACATATATGCATGATCCAATTACATTATCTAGCTTGATGGTCCAAACATAGTCTCCCTATAAACTATTCGGTGGCTCGGACAATCTCGAGTGAAATTTCCCATACCTCCATACGAATAACATCACCTATCTTTAGTATGAATATATCTACCTTATGAACCTTAAAATGTATACCCTATTTCATGGGACCTCCTACAAAAACATTTCCCATGTCAATATCACTATTATTAATGTAGTCTCTATACATATTAAATGTTGTCCCTTATTTTACCATTGTTGACTATCACTGAATGTATATTCTCAACAAATAAGAATTATAACAAAAAAGAAACTCAAGAACCCCTTCATATGTATGAATTAATTGAGGGATAAAAGAATCTCATATGTCTCTATGATGACCATAGATGATTGTTCAAACCCTAATGTATGGATATCGAACCATATCTATAGAGTACATAGAAATGTTTGTGAACATATATTGTAACACCCCGACCCTATATTCCCAGAGTCGGTGCATTATTTTAATACATTGGAATGATTATAAGGAATCAAGCCCTGAAAGGCCTATTAGTTTAGTAGTCTTGGAAATTAGATTTTAGACATGATCATTACATTACATTTTCTAACATACAACACAAAAAAACCCTTTGAGAATTCCATTGCTCCCTTAGCTTAACCCTGCATCTCAAACATAAAACTCTTCTTGGGATCCTGGGAAAATAAAACATAAGAAAGGGGTGAGCTTAGATGTTCAGTAAGGGTAAATAATTTAGCAAAAGCTATAAACATTTAAGGTAAGATGTGTAATAAAAGCAATGGCCTTTTAAACATAAACATGAACATAATATGGAACAAATAAATCAATCATTACCTTATAAACATGCACATGGATATTCTACTAGCCGAATAATCACATGTGATAACTAATTTCATAATGAGGGAATGTATATTACTATACATTATTTTTTGTGTCAAGTCCTTGTGCCAGGACCTATGGGCTGACTATAATCGGACCTAGAACCGAAGAGCCTCTGTAACCGGACTCCATCCCGGATTGCCTCTGTAACTAGACTCCATCCTAGAAAGCCTATTTAATCGGACTCCATCTTGGAGAGCCTCAATAATCGGACGCCAACTAAGATTGTCTACTGTAACCAGACCCCAACCTAGAGGGCTTACAATTACCGGTCCCCAACCCGAAACATTCTAGTATAATACATTAATCATAAGAAAATGTTGTAATATAACATAAACATTCTTATTAAAACTAACATACGGAATGTCAATACATTATCAATAAACAATGACTGGTATAAAAATAACACATCCATAGTCAAACATATCACAAAACATTCACTACAATATAGAATATTTTTATCATAATAAATCAACCTCCAACATGTTTAAAATCCATTGAAGGATGTTGGCATAGATGAAAATGATCATTAAAATTCTTTGAGAGAAATACCCATTTTTTGTGAAATCATTTAAAATTCACACAATTTATAATGGTACTCATTTAAAAGGGATTTCTGAACCAATGTCTCCCATACAACTTTTTATCTTTTTTTAAAAAGAATTATCATTTCAAAACATTCATGTCCAAGTAAATAAATCCTTAAAACCATTTTGAAAACATGGACTTTAAGAGAATGATTTAGAAAAATAAATATTTAAAAATTTTAAAATGATGTTTTATAAAAAAATTCCCTTAAAATAATACATTTGAAAATTGATTCATGAAACATGGACATGGATAATAAATATTTACCAGTATATACTTACGTAAAAACAATCTCGGATAATTAAGAGATTGTGAAATTAACCCTTACCAATTTGGTAACATTTTTAAAGATTCACCCCATGAAAGAAGTGTCATATAGTGAATATTAAAATACACATAAATTAAAATTTATTACAAAAAATAATACAATTATTGGCAGTATATACACAACACAAATGGTATTAGTGGTAATATATCATGAATCTCACAGGAATAAAGAGAGAGATGAAAACCCCTTACCTTGCACTTTCCTTTGGTCGAGGGTACGTTTAACGTCCATTATAATACCCATTATATGTTATTAGATTATACCAAAACAATATTCATTTTTTTTATATCATAAATTATTCATTTATAAATTTTTACTACCCCTTTAATAATGATTTTCATGTTAAATTAACATTTCGGGTAAGAATCGCTTTCATTATCGTACATATTTTAACTTCTAATTCTTGGATGTATCATTTTGATAATGGTTTAAATAATTAAAAATAAAAACCATGATTCATATATAATATATATTTAGAATATAAATATTTATAATATATAGATATATGAAATGGAAAACACCGTTTATGGACACGGTAGGCTGTACGTACACATAAATGTTGTTTCTATTTTCATATCATATTGAACGGATATTAGTGAATAAGATATATGTATGTACCTAAATATATATATATCTATATATATCACCAGTATCAATATAATTTCATATATTACATAGATATTAGTAATATATTTTTTTATAATTGTTGATGAATGATGAACGTGGAAATGAATCTCATCGCGTCGTGGAGATAATAATCTGTACGTACCCATGAGCAACAATATCATTTCTTTAATGGTGTGGAAGTGGATGGTATATTAATTTTATAGAGGAATTATCATGTCATTTTCATATTTTATATACATATTACCTATCATTATATCCATCAAAATAGCATAGTGTTGAATAAGAAATTATACCCCAGCGTGGAGACAGTAAGCTATACGTACGCACACATGGTGACATTTTCATTCATAGAATGGATATAATGATGAATTTGTATGTTCCATATTTATAATAACATCACTGTATATATAAGGTACTGTATTTATTATTTTGGTGTGGTAATAAAAAAGAATGAGTAAGTGGAAGAATAAAAGAAAATGAATGAGGGTGGTGAAATCATTACCACTTTTTCAGGATCTTCCTTTTGATTTGATAAAAAGGGATCCATATATTGACTTTATGACCAAAGGAATGACTATAAGACGAAGGTAGGATAGTTGGTAGGATATTTTTGTAGGGTTTGGCTGATCCAAATGACTTTGGAGTTGTGAATTTGAGTGAAGGGGAAGTTCCCTTTTATAAGAGGGGTGATGGGTCCCTTAGGAAAAACATAAAATATTATTTTATAATAAATTAATTTTCTGTTTATAATGGATCCAAAATGAAATGTGTAAATTATAAAGTGGTTATGGGTCGAAAAACACTCAACAAATTGGTTTTAGACAGGTTTGGGTCACTATATTAACCTTATCATTTTGATTTAACTCTTAGTTTAATAGTTTTACATTTACCATGTCTCTTTGTATTTTTATATTATATGGTTGATAACCATACTATAAACTTCCAAGAGAACCCCAAGTGATTAATTATTGAAATATATAATAGTATTTAATCCCTTTTGATGAACCTTAGATTTTTACAAATATAATACCATTAATAATATAATATTTGTTTTAAAAAGTCTTTTATGTCAATTTTAACACTATTTGGTATTTTTTTCCAAATTCATAACAATATTTTTACATCGATCAAATTTCATGTAATCAACCCTAATATGTCATATTAACCTAAATAATTAGTGTAATTTATTAAAAGTCTCAAATTACATTTATTTGTGTATTTATAATATCAATTATTTTAATATTTCATTAATAAGGTAATTACTACATCATCATTGTGTCATAAATAAATTAAATTATTTAATTTCTAAAAATTATAAATAAAATAACTTAATGTAGTACATAATTTTATCTTTCTAATGAATATTTATAGTCGAATTTATATGTCAAGAACCATCCCCCGGGGCCCGTATCGTGACTACCCCTAGCTGGCCTTCCATAGTTCAGTGACTGGCGACTAGCACCAAAGGCGTAAAACCCTAAACTAGGAAGGCATTGCCCTTATAAACTGAAACACACACAACAGAGTACATTCTAGAAGTAAAAACCTAAACAAACATGTATATAAAATAGTGCTGAAATTTAAAGGGGGCGGAAATATAGGCCCAACCAGAAAGTAAAATAAAACTGAAATGGAAGTACAACTGAAGAAAAGTTGACCAGCTACTGGGTCATCCTCCAGGGTTCCTACCTGAATGGTAGGTGCAGATGGCCTCCTCATCACTCCACGTCTGTCTATCCACTCCAAGAACCATCACGTTGAGTGGTCCACCTCCGGGTACCGTCCAGTCCTACTACTCTCTGCCTCAGTCAGCATTGTCCATTTTCTGCAACCAACACAGCAAGGTGCGGGCATAACCCGTGCATAGGTGAGTATAATGATACACAGTAGGGACCCTGAGACCCTCAAGGTCTCACAAAATCTGACAAGGATAAACCACAATTCAAGGATTCAATGGATAACCATAACATAGGTATATGCCCATATGTATACCTAAGTTATCTAGTAACCCATCTCAATCATGATGAAAACACAAAAGTCATTCACTCAGCTCAAACTAAGATTTTATTCTAGGGGGTAGTATCAAGTAAAAACCCAAGTCACGCTGTCGAAACCTCGACTGATGGTGTACTCCGCCACTATAGAGTACAGTTGGAATGTTTCATCATACAGATGCGCTTCCCACTATCCTTGGACTACTGAGTTACTCCTCCTGTCGAGTACCATGGGTCTGCTGTGTTACACAGAAGCGCTCTCCAACGCGGGTCTGCCACACTCACACAGAGGTTCTCCCCCTCATAGCCTACTGAGGTACTCCTCCTATCGAGCACAAAGGGTCTAACATTCTCACACAGAGGTTCTCCCCACCATGGGTCTTCCGCGCTCACATAGAGGCACTTCCCAATCGTCCAGTCGAGTCACTCTGAGTCGAATCGGTCAAGTAGTCGTTAGGTCTTAGCTAGCTACTAGTTTTATGTACTCTGTCTGCTCACCTCTATAAGGATCTACTCCAAGAGCTACTATTATATACTCCAACTGTCACTAAGTCCCATGTATAAGTATTTTTAATAGTTCTCCTCGACAAAGGGGTCTCAACACAACAGACGGTATGTCAATCAGACACCCAGTCTATGAGTTATTAGAATTTACATCCCGAGGGCCTCGTAAGATTTTAGGTTCAAACCAACTTGACCATACCCCAACTATGTCCATACCTCATGTGTGGTATTAAAAAAGAACTCTCTCTCTTTAATATTTCCATCACCGCAGACGGTTCATCGATTGGACACATGTAGCACATGTTATGGGTGAAAAGGTGTATTTGGGTCAAATAGGTTCGGACAGGGATCTGACCCGGTCCGTGGGTCCGACCTGTTGTGCGGGTTTGACCCAGTCCGCAGATCCGACCCGACCCTATAATGGCCCGGCCCAGCCCAGGGGCACCCAACCCGAGGGGGTGGCCCGTCCCGTGTCGGGTCCGGCCCGGTGGCCTGGGGGCTCGGGGGGTCTACTTATGTCGCGTCCATGGGGGTAACCGCGAGTCCTCTGCAGATCCCGAATGACAAATCTGTTTGGGTGTGATCCAAAAAGGTGCCAAGTGGCACTGTTCCGTCTCACGTGGGACACAGCAGGGTCCCGCTCCGCTTGGATGGTCGAGCAGCCAGCCCGACGTCGGCCGCTTCGGCTCCTCCGTCGCGGCCCGCCATGGTCGCAGTTATGCACCTTCGTGTGGTGCGACGGAGCCACGCCCTTCAGTCGTGGCCCACCCTAGTCATGGATCTCCTACCCCACATTGTGAAACGGCGTCGCGCCCTTCTGTTGTGGCCCATCCTTGCCGCGACTCTCCTTTCGCGCGGCACGATGGTGCGGCGCCCTTTCGGCGAACCAGCGGCCTTGCGCCGACAGTTTCTTTGCGGCCGGCTCGTTGCCAGCCGCCTTGGCTCCGCTGCCATCCACTCTTCTGGCAGTGTCGTTGCACCTCCACTATCATCAACAAAGAAAATAAAAATGGAGGGGGGTCGGGGCGTGTTTGTTCTACGTGTGCCCTTCGTGTTAGGTTGGAAACAATCGGTTTCAAAGAGCACAACTAACGACGAAGAACAGAGGGTAAGACTCAATCACAAAACAACCCATACCTCAGGATCGTTGATCATTGACGAAGTAGGGGAAATGTGGGTGTTGATTCGTCAGTTTTGGAAATATAAGAGGATATCTTTCATTGGCGGATGAGCTTTTGGAGGTGACGAAGTCGAATATGATGTTCTTCGCGGTTGGCTCCTTCTCCTTTGACACGATTAATGTTCGTTCTTCATTGTTGAGTTATTTCTCTCCCAGGATCCCTCTTTCCCCGCCTCCACCAAATGGATATCCCAACCAAAAATTATGGATTAAGTTAATCCATTAATTAATTGGTGGCCCCAAAAATTCAAAATGATTCAAATGGCTTCAATTAATTAATTTAAAGGGTTAAATTAATTAATTAAGGGAGTGGCACATAAGGAGGGGTGTTCAAGGGTTATCCCCACTTAATTGGGGGGTTCCAATGGTTACAAGCCTGGGTGGTCCCCACCAAAGGTATCCTCCCAAGGGAGGTTCTGTGCGGGTGGGCCCCACCACTATAACCTCTCATTGGAGGTTATGGGTGGTCCCCACCACTATAACCTCTCGGAATCAAGCGCCTTAAACTTTCACGGACTCGTAAAAATCCCATGTATTTATGAAAAAAAATTACACGGAATTTCTATGTATTTACATTTTCCCCACCTCAAGGATTTACATCCACATAATCTACAACTTGATCTATTGAAACAAATGGGGGTACGAGCACGCATCTGAGACTCACGCTCCCATGTGCTCTCCTGGAGGTTCCCGTGCTGCCAGTGAATGCGCACCAGGGGTATCGACCATCCACTTAGTACATGCTCCTGTTGATCCTCAATATCTACTTGAACCTCCATGAATGTCACCCCGTCATCGATGTCCAGCTCTCTATGATCGATGATGTGGGTTGGGTCATGCACATATCTACTCAGCCGAGATACGTGAAAGACATCGTGCACCCGGTGCAACTAAGGAGGAAGAGCTAAGCGGTAAGCCACCTCGCCTACTCTGCTAAGGACCTGGAAAGGTCTGATGAACCGTGGAGACAACTTGTCACCTCGGCCAAATCTCTATAGGCCTCGTCGAGTTGATACCCGTAAGAACATGTGGTCACCATCCTCAAACTCCAGAGGCCTCCGTCTCCTGTCAGCATACGACTCCTGCCTGCTCTGTGTATTCTTCATCAACTCTTAGATGACTTTCACCTTCTTCATAGTAGCCCGAACCATCTCTGGTCCCACCAGTGTTGACTCCCTAGGGTTTTTCCAGCACAAAGGTGATCTGTAAGGTTGTCCCTACAAGGCCTTAAAAGGATACATACCGATGGGGGAGTGATAGTAGTTGTTGTAGGAAAAATATTCCAATGGTAAGTGATCCTTTGAGCTGCGATCAAAGTCAAGGATGCATGAACAGATCATGTCCTCAAGGTTCTGAATGGTCCACTCGATTTGACCATGTGTCTGAGGGTGGAAGTTGGTTCTCAAGCAAAGTTGTGCCCCGAAAGCCTCCTGCAACCCCTTCCATAGCAGGGAAGTAAATCATGTGTATCTTTTGGAGACAATAGAAGAAGGTACTCCATGTAGACGCACAATCTCCTACACATTGAGGCATCCCAAGCTCTCCACTAAGCCCAACTCTCTAATCGGTAGGAAGTGGGACAACATGGTGAGTCGGTCAACGATCACCCATATCAAATCGTGACTCCTGGATGTATGTGGAATACCCATCACGAAGTACATGGATATCCCATCCCACTTCCACTCTAGGACCTCTAAGTGCTAAATCAAGCTTGCTGGTACCTGGTGCTCCGCCTTCACTTGATAACAAATGAGGCACCGAGAGACAAACTCTGCAACCGCCTCCTTCATACCTGGCCACCAGTGATATAATCGGAGGTCCAGGTACATATTCACTACTCCTAGATGTACCGCTATAGGGGATGTGTGGAACTCCCTCAACACTTCCTCTTGAATTGAAACAGGTACCACTGTATGTCCTCTGAAGAGGATGACGTGCTCTCCACCTTCTGAAAATCCATCAGGTGCTTGCCCTGTAGATATCAGAGCATGTTGTGTCTCACAGTCAGTGTCTCCATGCTATGCCTCCTTGACTCATTGAAGAAGTGGTGGAGTAACTATAAGAGACTAAAGGAAAGCGGCTCCATCTCGGTCTATATAAGAAATCTGTAAAGCAGCCAGCTTCTCTGTCGCCTTTCCTAGCAGCTGTAAACGAGATCTCTTACTAAGTTCATATGTAACAATGTTCCCCTTCCCATGAGTATAAACTATCTCGAAGTCATAGTCCTGGAGGAACTCATGCCAATGCCGCTATCTCAGGTTCAGGTCCCTTTGGGAGAAGATATACCTGAGATTCTTGTGATCGCAGTAGACTGTGAAATGCTCGCCCATCAGATAGTGCCTCCAAATATTCAAGAAGAAGACCACTACTACTAACTCTAGGTCATGGGTAGCGTAGTTCTGCTCGTGTTGTCTCAGCTGCCGAGAACTACACGCGATCACATCTCGGTCCTACATTAGGACACACCCGAGTCCGGTCCATAATGTGTCGTAGTAGACTACGTACCCTACACTTTCCTCTGGAAGCCTCATGATGGGGGCACTAGTTAGCCTCTTGCTCAGCTCCTGAAAGCTGTTCTAGAATCTCTCCAACCATACGAAGGGTTTCCCCTTCTTCGTCAAGGATGATAATGGTGATTCAACTTTGGAGAAGTCTGGAATTAATCTTCGTTAGTATCCATCCAAGCCCAGAAAAGTCTGTACCTCCGTCACAATCCTGGGTGGCTCCCAAGAAATTACCACCTCAATCTTCATTTGATCTACAACAACTCCAGCCTCTGAGATGACATGTCCCATGAAGTGAACCTCTCGAATCCAAAAATGGCACTTCATCAGCTTACCATAAATCTAGTGCTCTATGAGTGTGTCCAGTACTACCTACAAATGGTAGGCATTCTCCTCCTCAGTAATAGAGTAGATCAGAATATCATCGATGAAAACCACGACAAAGTGATCTGGGTAAGGCTAGAAGATCATGTTCACTATACTCATGAACACTACTGGAGTGTTGGTTACACTGAAGGGCATAACCGAGAACATGTAGTGGTCGTACTGACACCTGAAGGCCGTCTTCTCCAAATCCTCATATCGAAATCTGAGCGGGTTATAACCTGATCTTAGGTCTATCTTCGAGAACCATCATGATCCCTTGAGCTAATCAAAGAGGTCGTCAATCCTCGGGAGTGGGTACTTGTTCTTCAAGGTCACCTAGTTTAGGTGACGGTAGTAAAAACAAAGCCTCTATCTCCCATCCTCCTTCTTTGAGAACAGAATTGTCATTGCGAGTTCAACAGTTCCATTATATTTCAATTTCGAGCACCAGTTCAAAAGTTATAAAATCTCACTCGCACATTTACTGAACGTACCCGAACAGAACATCAAAAATTGATTCCAGAAAAACCGGTCCTCGAAATGAAGAGCCGCAAATTTTCGCAGACTCGTAAAAATCCCTTGTATTTATGAAAAAAAATTCCATTGAATTTCTGGGTCATTACTTTATATTCTGTGTAACCCTATACTAAAATTTTTTTGGTTATTAAACATTGAATTTTACACTATCAACTATTATTTGAATTAAATAATAATAAATTTCCTAATATAATCCAAGTGAACCTGAAGGATCATATTTTATTCCTAAGGTTGTTTTTTTTCAAATTAAACTTATCCAATAGAATTAGGACATGTTTTAGGTTAATCATAATATCATTTTTAACATTAATTATCCTATTTACTTTTAATCGTGGTAAATAAAAGTCAAAATTTACTATTCACCTAAAATTATTTTTATCTTATTGAACCATATTTTACTTACTAATATCAACTGTGTCTCTCAGATTTTGTAAATTCAATTCACATAAGCGGTAACATTAAGTTCTACGTAGATTTTCAAATGCTCCTTGGAGGTGGGTAAAAGACGTTAAAATTTCAATAAAATTTTTAAATATCTAACCTTATTATAAAATGACTCAAAGGAATTAAATCTAACTTATATAGGTATTATTTATCTTTTTTAACCAAAAATAAATTTAAATGAAATAAATTATTATTTAAATGAAAAGTCAGTTTTGACAAATAACGCAATGTTTTTCACTATTCATCAAAAATTGAATGTTTTCAGAAAAATACCAAAAAATCAATCTAAGAAAATTTTGATATTCCAAATTAAAAAATTAAGTCTACTTTACCAAATTGAAATCATAAAAATTGTATTTAGTAATTTAAAATTAATTCATTTTGTCAAAACCAAAAAGCATAATTTTATGAAATAATAACTATCAAAAGATTGACACTTTTTTACGTCCAAATTTAATGTAAATTTAAATACAATTAATAGAATTGGATAAAATGGTAAAAATATAATATATTTATAATTACAAACCATTAAAATTTATAATTTAACACTATAATTAGATTTGATTAAAAAAGATGTATTCAGTTAAAATATAGTATTTTTCACTACTCAACCAAATATGAAAGTTATAAAAAAACACAAAAAATTTATTGAAACTAAATTCATATGTACCAATTATAAAAAATATTGTTATTTTTTCAAACATAATATATAAAAGTTTCAAATATTGGATTTTAGCAATGTTCTCCATTAAAATGATGTAAAATTTCATTTTTTTAATAATACTTCTATTATCTGAAAAAAATGAATTTGTTCATACATTATGTATAAAAAATAATAAAATGGATTCTAAAATTATAAGGATTATATAATGTTCATAATTCAGTTAATACTATTCATAACTGCTTTTTAATGCCTAGTTTTGTAAGTCATGGTGCGCTAAAACTCGGTGTTGAGTGTAGTGCAAATTATTGAATTACTTTGAAGAAATAATGTACTATAAAATCTTGGGGTATTAAATTCTTCCATACTTCAATAAATTTCATCATCAAAATTTTAAAAATAAAGTCAAAAATAAAATTTTGAAAATAGAAAACAACATTGTGGGAAAACCCACATCAGAAATTGGGTTAATAAAATTTAGTCTTAGTAAGAGGAAAAGGAAAATGAAATAGACACCACCAAATTATGATCTTTATTTGTATAACCTTAGTGGAAATTAGAGACACATAATTGGAGGAAAAATGTAAATATTTATAGGGAGTGATTGAGGTCATCACTCACAAAGAAGTGTAAAATTGAGGGCCTTAAATCCATCAATCAATGATGATTTAAAATACCATCGGTTCAACAAAAAATAATGTATTAGGATAACAAATTTTTGGTTTCAAGATACCTTCCCTAATTGTTAAGAAATAATTTACCCATATAATAAGAGGGAAAAAATTTATATATATATATACCAAACAAGTAGAGTTTCATCCTTCAACAAATTCCTACGCTAAACAGATCTTTCACTCCAAAAGATTTAAAAAAAATTCTATTTATCTTAATCTTATAGGTTTATAAAAATAATTAATTTATAATTCACCAATAATACCATTTAAAAAACTAGATTATACAAGCCAAGGACTTAATTTAGTCTAGTGGTAGGCGATAAATCCCAGTCACACAATGGTTGTGGGTTTGATTCCTGCATCTTTTTCAGACATGACAGATTGTCACACAGTATGCATGTTATCCCTTTTATAACAATCCAAAAATAACCTTCGCAATAATATAAAATTTCAAACTTAATCCATTCCATCCTTTAGACTTATCCAAAATACTTCTATCCAAACTCACAGTCCAAAATTTATAAGGAAGTAAAACACAATGAGGATACTTTTTTCTATGCAATAACTTTTGAACTCCTTCATCATGTGTTATTTTGAAACATGGTAACAACCTAAATTACCATAATTCCTTATTGAATACATTAATTCTCCCTTATCCTTTAAATAATACTGGATATATTCCTTATATCCAGAATTTTTTAATATTCCAAAAATGATGAAATAAAAAAACCATTAATCAGTTCCAAGATAGTCATGAATATCCAATATAATTTATCCAAATAAACAATCTCTTATTCCAAAATTACTGCCTCAGTATCAGGACCGTATTAAGGTTTATCTTTCCTCCAACCATGTATTTTCCAAAAAAATTAACTTTTTGTTGAGTCACTTTTCATGAAACAATATAATCTCAAATATTTAATGAAATAGTACTGTAGTGCAATCCTTATTTAGTTATATAATTCATATAACTGGTATATCATCAATGCAACACTGAAATGACATAATATTTTAACAACAACGTAAGAACACTAGTCATTCCTCATCAACGGTGGTAGTATCATAACTTGATTATTACCCAATAGAATCATTTTTGGTATACTCGGATGATTTGGACATTGATTCATGTATTGACCCAACTGCTTGTAGATGAAGCATTTTACACGTAAAAACTTTTTCTTATCCTTGCAATCACGTACTTGGTGTCCTTTTTCTCCACACTCATAATAAACACTCATTCCCTTCATGAATATACCAAGGTGATTATTTCCACAATTATTACAAATGGGAATATCCTTATTTCCCTTTTTCCCTTTGTCCATCTTTCTCTCTACCATCCTTCTCTTCTCCGTCTTTCGTTCAAATCCATAGGACTCAGAGAATTATTTACATATCTTATTAACCCATGATAATATTTTCTTCATATGTTGAGAATATGAGGTATACTAATTCGCTTCTAAATGTTTGTTTAATAATATGAATGATATTATCCTTCTTACTCTTTGGATCATATATATTGTTGGAGTTCTCATTCCTTCTACCGGGTTCCATTTCTAAACAAAGGCATATACTAGGTCAGTTTATGATTTTGAACTCATAATTCCAAACCTTTAAAATAGATAACATAAATTGAACAGTTTATGGATATAATCCATAATTATACAAGTGTTCCCATTGAGGAAGTATATAATCATTAACCCTTCTTAATGGTTTTTAAACAAAATGATAATTATCCTAAGTATATCCCCTGGGAGTGTTGTAACCAAGAGTGCAGTAAGGCCTGTTCTTGTGCACCAGTTCTCGTTCTAGTCTAGTTCAAAGTGGTGTTTTGGGTATTTCCCATAGGTACATCTGTGCCAGAGCGGCCTCTACCTGCTTGTATCCAGACGGGGATTTATTGTTGGAAAACTCAAAAAATATATACATTACAAAAATATTAGGAAGTTATTCTATACTAATCCTAAAAGTATATCTTAGGATAATATGCTCTAATAAGAGTTTATCTAAATCTTGTTTCCATGGTTTTTAATTAGCTTATCTTGATACCAATTGTAACACCCCAACCCTAGATTCCCATAGACGGTGCATTATCTTAATACATTGGAATGATTACAAGGAATCACATCACTAAAGACCGATTAGTTTTTTAGTCTTGGAAAATAGATTTCAAACATGAACATTAAATTACACATTCTAACATAAAACAGACAAAAAATCCTTTGAGAATTATATTGTTCCATTAGAATAACCATGCATCTCAAACATAAAATACTTCTTGGGATCCTGTGAAAATAAAATATAAGAAAGGGGTTAGCTCAGATGCTCAGTAAGGGTAAATAATTTAGCGGAAGCAATAAACTTTTAAGGAAATATGGGTAATAAAAACAATAAACTTTTAAACATAAACCTGAACATAATATGGAAATAAGAAATCAAACATTACCATATAAACATGCACATGGATATTCTACTAGTCGAATAATCACATGTAATAACAAATTTCAAAATGAGGGAATGTATAGTACCATACTTTAATTTCTATGTCAAGGCCTCATGCCAGAACCTAGGTGAAAACTATAACCAGACCCAAACTCAGAGAACCTCTGTAACCAGACTCCATCCCAGAGAGCCTCTGTAACCGGACTCCAACCTAGAGAGACTCTGTAACCAGTCTCCATCCCAGAGAGCCTCAGTTACCAGACTCCAACCAAGAGGGTCTGCTGTAACTGGACCCCAACCAGGAGGGCTTACTTTTACTGGTCCCCAACCCAGAACATACTAGCACAATACTTTTATCATAAGAAAAGAATGAAATATAACATAAAAATTATTATTAAAACTAGAATACATAATGTCAATAATTTATCCATAAACAATGAATGGTTTACAAAAAACACATCCAAAGTCAAAAATATCACAAAACATTCAATACAATATGGAGGATTTTTATCATAATAAATCAACATCAAACAAGTTTAAAATCCATTAAAGGATGTTGACATAGATGAAAATGATCAGTAAAATGCTTTGAGGGAAATACCAATTTTTCATGAAATCATTTAAAATTATCACAATTTATTAAGGTAGTCATTTAAAAGGTATTTTTGAATCAAAGTTTCCCATACCACTTTTAATAATTTTTTTAAAAGAATTATCATTTCAAAATATTCATTTCCAGATAAATAAATCCTTAATACCCATTTTGAAATCAAGGACATTAATGAGAATGATTTAAAAGAATAAATATTGAAAATTTTAAAATGATATTTTAGTAAAAATATGTCCCTTAAAAGAATCCATTTGAAAACTCTTTCATGAAATATGGACAAATATAATAAATATGTCCTAGTAGATCTTTACGTAAAAACAACCTCAGCTAATAAAGTCATTTTGAAATTAACCCTTACCAATTTGGAAACATACAAAACATACACCCCGTGAAAGAAGTATCATACCATGAATATGTAAATACAAATAAATTAAATTATAATACACAATGAATACAATTATGGGAAGTACATAAACCACACAAAAGGTAATAGTGGCAATATAGCATGAATCTCATGGGAATAAAGAGTGAGATCAAAACCCCTTCCCTTGCAATTTCCTTTGGTCGAGGGTACATTTTACCTAAAGTATAATTACCATTGTATTTTATTATATTATACCAGAACCATATTCATATTTATTATATCATACATGATTCATTTATGAATTTATACTACACATTTAATAATTATTTTCATGTTAAATTAACATTTCGGGTAATAATCTCTTTCTTTATCGTACATATTTTAACTTGTTATTCTTTACCTTATCATTTATATAATGGTTTAAATAATTCTAGAATACAAACCAATATTCATATATCATATATATTTAGAATATAAATATTTATAATAGATATATATATATATATTAAATGGAAAACACCGTTTATGGAGACGGTAGGTCGTATGTACGGATAAACGATGGTTCTGTTTTCTTATCATATTGATCAAAAGTAAGTGATTAAGATATATGTAAGTACAAAAATACATACATATATATATATATATATCTAGTATCATAACTATTTCATATATTACATATGTATTAGTAATATATATTTTTTATAATCATTGATGACTGGTGAACGTGGAAATGAATCTCATCACGTCTTGGAGACGATAATCTATACGTATACACGAGCGACAGTATCATTTCCTTAAAAATGTGGAATTGGATGGTATATTAATTTTATAGAGACATTAGCATGTTATTTTCATTATTTATATACATATTACTCTTTATTATATCCATCCAAATAACATAGTGTTGAATAACAAATTACACCACGACGAGGAGATGGTAAGCGGTACGCACGAACACATGGTGACATTATCCTTTACAGGATGGATAGAATGAAGAATATGTTTGTGCCATATTTATAATAACATCACAGTATATATAAGGTAATGTATTTATTAATTTGGTTTGGTAATAATAGTGAAAGAGTAAGTGGATAAATAATATAACTTGAAAGAGGGTGGTGAAATCATTACCTCTTCTTCGGTTCTTCCTTTTGATTTGCACAAAAGGGATCCATAGGTTGAATTTATGACCAAATAGAGGCCTCTTAGATGAAGCTAGGATTTTTGGAAGGATATTTGGGCAGAGGATGGCCGAGAGAAATCAATTTTGAGATGTGAATGTGAGAGAAGGTGAAGTGCCCTTTTATAAGAGGGTTGAGGGGCACCTTAGGAAAAACATAAAATATTATTTTATAATAAATTCATTTACTATTTATAATGGCCCAAAAATAAAAAATTTAAATTATATGGTTGTTATGGGTCATAAAACACACAACCAATAGGTTTTGGACAATTTTGGGTCACTGTATTAACATTATCATTTAGATATGACTCTTAGTTAAATAGTTTGACATTTACCATGTCTCTTTGTATTTTTATATTATATGGTTAATAAACTTACTATTAGCTTCAAAGATAACCCCAAGTTGTTCATTAATGTCATATATAATAGTATTTAAGCCCTTTTTCCCATCCTTAGATTTTTAGGATTAGAATACCAATTAATAATATAATATTTGTTTTAAAAACTCTTTTATGTCAATTTAGACGCTCTTTGATATTTTGTTTTTGTTAAATTCATAACAACATTATTACTTCGAAAAATTTCATTTAATACACACTAATATGTCATATTAACCTAGAAAATTAGTTTAGTTCATAAAAAGTATCAAATTACATTTATTTGGTTATTTATAATATCAATTATTTTAATATTTCATTAATAAGGTAATTACTAAATCATCATTGTGTCATAAATAAATTAAATTATTTAATGTCTAAAAATTATAAATAAAATACCATTATGTAGGAAATCATTTTATATTTATAATTAATATTTATAGTCAAATTTATCTTATGTGTAACCATATATTAAAAATGGATTATTTATTAAACATTAAATTTAATACATTAACTCTTCTTTGAATTAAATAATAATAAATGCCCTAATCTAATCCAAGTGAACCTAAAGGATCATATTTTATTCCTAAGGTTTTTTGTCGAATTTGACTTATTCAATAAAATTGGGATATGTGTTAGGGTAATAATAATATCATTTTTACCTTTAATTATACTATTTACTTTTAACCGTGGTAAATAAAAGTTAAAATTTACAATTCACCGAATATTATTTTTATATTACTGAACAAAATTTTACATATGGATATCAACCATCACTCTCAAATTTTTCAAATTCAATCCACAGAACCGGTAAAATTAATTTTTATGCAAATTTGAAAATACTCCTTAGAGGTGGTTAAAAGATGGTAATATTTCAATAAAATTTTTATATATCTAAACTTATTATAAAATGACTCCAATTAATTACATTATATTATATAGGTATTATTTATATATTTTAACCTAAAATAAATTAAAATGAAATAAATAATTATTTAAATGAAAAGTTGGTTTAAACCAATAACTGAGTGTTTTTCACTATTCATAAAAAAATTGAATGTTTTCAGAAACATACAAAAGAATCACCCTAAGATAATTTTTATATTATTAATTAAAAACTGAATTATATTTACCAAATTCAAAACATATGAATTGCATTTATTAATATAAAATTAAATTTTTTTGTCAAAACAAAAAAGCGTATTTTTAGGATATAATAAATATCAAAATATTGATACTTGTTTATGTCCAATTTCAAAGTGAAATTACTTATAATATCTAGAATGGTATTAAATAGTAAAATTATAAACTATTTATACTTAAAACCCATTAAAATTTATAATTTAACACTATAAATAATTTTGAATAAAAAAGTTGTTTTCAGTCAAAATATAGTATTTTTCACTATTCACACAAATATGAAAGTTATCAAGAAAAATACCAAAAATTTATAGAAACAGAATTCTTATGTCCTGATTCTAAAGAATATGTTTATTTTGTCAAATAGAATATATAAAAGATTTAAATATTATATTTAAAAAAGTTTTTCCATTATAAGCCTGTAAAATTGCATTTTTTTTAAAAAAATACCTCTTTTGACCAGCTAGTTTGGTAAGTCATCTTGCACTAGAACTCAGTGTTGCATGTAGATAAAGTTATTGAATTACTTTGAAAAAATAATGTACTATGAAATATTTGGGTGTTAAATATATGAATAATAAACTACTATCATTCTACCCTTATAGTGTGGGAGAATATCATGAATACACACATCCCTCAGTGTAAGTAGTGAGAGCTTATCAATAAAGAGGAACTCAAACTCTATACATGAAAGAGACAACTCTTCATGAGTCTAGAAAACCAAACATTACCATTTTTATATAGAAGTTTGTAGAATTCTCACTACCAATACCACCATATGAACTTTTGGTTTCCTAACTAAACATTAAACTCAAGTCACCACCTCAAGCAAGTCATCAGACGCCTATGGGTTCAAATGAACAAAGAAAATGTGGGGTGTCTACCACTAAAACTTGTCAAGCGCGCTCAACATTCATTCCTCATCATTTAGTACTATGGGTTCCATGTACTTCCTTACATGTAGCAGCATGGCTATTTCACCACCTGGAGTTAACATATGGGGAACCAGTTCCTAAAACAAACAAGATATTACAATGTTAATGAGTATATCTGGATATATGAATCAAGAAGTAAATGGAACCGAAACACATTCCTATATGATGCATGTACCATTTTTTTCCAGCAACCAGTGTGCTCATGTATCAAATTGAAAATAAGGTGTTCAGATTCCTGGTTTATGGATACCTCGGTCACTTCACCAACACTAGATCTCCTTTCCTTAATGTCAAACATGAAATAGTTAATATTTTTCCCCCTAACCAACATCACAGACTTCGAATACTAATGTTGAACTAAATCCCCTAATACTACTCATCCATGACCCATCCCAGTGGGGAAAATGTTGTGACTCCATAATACTACCTTGAATTTGCCAGGGGCTAGTGACTTGCCCTGATTAGGAAAGTTACTAACATGGGAGGAATTTCCTATGTACCTGTATTCATGCACACTCTTTCATTCCCAAAAAATGATGAAATGTAAAAATCTTTAAGTAAAAAATAAATGCATAAAACAATATCCCAAAACCAAAGTACTATTGGAGGTAATGTAAAATAAACATTTTCAAATACAATCCAACTGTAAATATTTTGTAACCCGAGTCCATCGTGTAATTAAAAGTTACTATGACTGTTATTTATAAGTCATAGGAACACAACATGGTATTTTCGGTCTCACAAAGCACCGTCTAGTCCTGGTCCACCTAGTAATATGTCAAAAGGTCGATCATCTGCACAAGACAAGACACATGTGGGAAAATACAATGAAGGGGTGAGTATAAAAATACTCAATTGGACACCCTGAAATCATAAGGAAATACAACAAAATAAAGTACAATCATCTCTACAAAAGTATATGTCTACAAGACATATAACAATAATATACAGATATACTAAATCCAAGACACATAGTCTAAAGGTAAACCAAAAATATAGTAATCCAATCCTAGAATTATAGATTGAACCTTCAATGAAGCACTCATCCAGGAAAACACAATCATGAGTCTAATAGCACCGAAGGCATCCCACTGAGAGGTAATACTCATCGTGTACTATCACGAGAGAGATACACGCATACATATGAATAGAATGTGATGAAACTAATTACTAACACATCTTGTTACATGGGGTGAAACTAAAAACTCAATCTATATTAACCTTCTATGTATAGAATCAATTCACAAATATTGTTGGTCATATCGATTCCATGAACTCCACCTAGGGCAAGAAGATTAATAGAGGATCCCACACCGAACCTCTTATGGGGATTCCAAAAACTCTATTAATGATGTCTTAATTTAGGGATCATGTTACATGGGGTAAAATATGATTCTTACTAACCTTGGAGAAAAAAATAAATGGAACGAAACCTAACAAAACATGTCCATGAAACACATGACAACAGAATCAAGCCATGAAGAAAGGGGTTAACATCATGTTGTAGGGTCACACAATATATCCCATGACCCTGGGTACTCACCATGTAAAATAAATCATTTCATTTAATCCTATTTATGTAGAATAAAGGTAAAAAACAAGTAGAGGGGTTACCCTCTATGTCCTAGCATCTGGGGTCTACCCATGTATTACGTCTATGTTCCAATACACGTCATCAACCCATGTGTCTCTTCATATGAACAAGTAAAAGGGTATTCATTGTACCAGATCCTGAAATATTTGTCTAGTGGAGTAAATTTATATTGAAAACCCATCTACTACACCTCATTTCAATGAACCTCCATTGGAACACACTAAGTTACTAAAAAGGGGGATACATGTTGGGTCATTGTGGGGTACACGCTGTGTGTATCATGTTTTACAAAAAACCATCTCCTTCATCCCACTCATGAAATTGATCATCAAGATTCCATTTTGGTGGTCCGTTAACCTCAAAAATCCATATAAAATATTGTATAGTAACTTTAACACCAAATTGGAGGGATTTAGGCCTTCAAAAATCATAGAAAACACGATCTTAACCATTCTTCGTTACCGGTAATGAATACAAATTCATAACCCACCGTCATTAGATCCATTGTATCATCCACCACTGCACTCTCGTTGAGTCATCCAGATGCCAGATCTACGGCTACATATAATTTCACTATGAATCAGTGGTGCAATGATCGATTGTTCGAAAAGGGGTTCAAATCACAGGGAATAAAGAAAAACGCATGAACCTGGGGACAAAATAAAATAACCATTTGGGGGGATCAAACATTGATCGATATTCATGTTTTTCTTGGTTCATCACCATTATAGTGATAAATGAGTACAAAAATATCTCAATAGTCAACTCCTTATAAATCCCATAAATTGAATTCCCTAGGAATATAATTGATCAACATGCTAATATATTCATCTATTAGTGATTGTTCATTGTAGTAATTAAAAAACTGGAAATAAATTGAAAATAATTCATCCTACCTTAATTTCAGATAATTCATTGATGAATACAAGTCATAATTCCATCGTCATTGGTGAGATTTGAAAATAATGGTTTGTGCTAAATGGTAATATGAGGTTTTCTTGTCTCTTGCACAAGATAATTCTCAATGTCTCTCTTTCTAACATCTCCATAGAATTCTAGATTTATGAGCCTATCCATGGATCTCGGGAATTGGGATATATTTAAATAGAAAAATATTAGTTCATTGTGTCAATTCCCTGAAAACTGAAAAAAATAATAATTTTCCATAATTTATTTTTTTAATTTAAGCATATGTGATTCCTTTACACAATCGACCTATGCCAAACAATGTTAGGATTCACCTAGGGTAAAAAATCCATTTTGAATGAAATGGTTCTATCAGATTACTGATCTGATAAACTATTTATATGTTATTATATTTCTTAGGAAAAAAATGATTATGTTCTATTTAAAATTTTAATATATTTGAAATAATTTTTCTGGGAACATTGGGCCTTATAATCACACATAGTCTCGGCACCTGGTCTGAAATTTAATCCTTATAAAATATAGAAACAATACATAGAATTTCTAAGTCATTACAACTAAAATCTAATGTATATTCTATTTTATTATAAAAATAGCATTCACCACTCTATATGGTAGTAAACTGTGTACTTTTTCGTTATACATCTTCAAAATATAATAAAATACAAATTAATGTGTACTAATGGTAAATGGACAGATAACACTAGATATATATAAATTATCTATTCAGTAAAACCCTTTATACATATAGGGGGATTCAACAACAAATAATATTATTATCTTAACCTATCACGTATTGGTATTTGGAAAATATTAGAAATATATCCTAAAAATATAGTGTCTCAAAATAGGAAATAATTCCCCCTAAATGTGTGTAATGAGATAAGACTCCCATCCTCTTGAACAATTTGAGTTCCTAAGTGTCATTGGATTTGAAATTCCAAGTGTTTATTCTATAATTGGAAATATATATTTTAAAATTTTATCAATTTTGGATCCATTGAGAGTTTCTTTTAATATTGATAATGTAAAAGCCATTGTGAATGATAGTGAAACAATACATGAACCCCCGCAAAATAAATCCAAAATAAATAATGATCCCCATGTGAATTCATGAAAGAAAATGGATGTATCATTATAGTATATTGTAATATTTTCCTATATATAGGGAACCATTCAACATTTTTTGATTAAAAAATACATTTTGTTAAATTAATAGTAACCTCCATGAGTAGAATA
This sequence comes from Viscum album, assembly GCA_963277665.1. NCBI lineage: Eukaryota > Viridiplantae > Streptophyta > Magnoliopsida > Santalales > Viscaceae > Viscum > Viscum album. Next base: position 2,129,632,965 of record OY728140.1, read on the forward strand.
TTTTATTTCATGGAAGGTGTAAAAGGTTTAAAATATGGGTTAAAACCAAAAATAATGTGTCATATATAGTCAAAAAATGTCTAATTTTTATTGGATGGGGTGATTCTTATCCATACACCTATTATATTTGAAATAACTTGCTGGGAAAGCAATTTTAATCATAAATGAATTTATATTAATTTAATATTTTTGTAAATTGTATTTATGCCCCTAACATCACTTATAAGAGGGATATAATTACTATCATTTATTAAAACATTTAAAACTATTTTAAATCAAATAATTCCTAAAAAATACCTTCCTAGAATCCATCACCACATTTTGTGGAAGTTGGTTTTAGAAGAATACAAATCATAAAATTATTCATGTGGTAATAAAATAATTTTTTCTGATGAATATGTATAGTTTTTATCTATATGTTTTTGTTTTGAGTAATCTTACACATTCCTGAAAACATTTTCAATGATTTTTAGATAATAAATCCAATATCATCTATAAAATAATATGGTATTATGTTAGCGTATTGACCTATATCCATATAATATTATTTAAAATGTTAAAGGATTTCATCATTCCTATGGAAGGAAGACTACCACCTCGCAAATCAATGCAACTTTTTTCTATAATCGTCTCACATGGATAGATTATAATAAATGAATTGTATTTTTTTGGTTATATTTATGAATTGATTTTAGTATAATTATAATATATCATTTACCTTTTTAAATTTCCATTAACTAAAAATGATAATATCGTCCATACGTACGTGTTGACTACCACCTCCACGAAGTGATATGATTAATTTTTCATCAAAAAAACAAAATTATTCTTTATATAATGATATTTAAATAATTAATATGATATTTATGATATTATGTTCATTCTTTAAATATAAAATTATACTTTCATTATATCAATAATGATCCCTGACAAACAGAAATGTTATGCATGTGTACATATGACCTAATGTCTCCATGATTTTAACGAAGTACATTTTGATAAAAACTTTTGATTATTAGATATAAAAGAATATTTTATTTATAAAAATTATTATTATTATTTTAATATTATTCTATAGATGATGTAATTGTGTCCTCATAGACCATATGTAAACACACACAATCCATTTTAAACATATGAACTAAATATCATCAATATAATGATGTAAACTTAACTTATTAAGAAATTTAATATAATAATAAATTATGAGGTCGAAATGAATAATGATCTTGAAAATTTTTATTTTAATTTAAATAAGATACTAATTATTATTATTTATGATAATAAAGAATATTGTTGAAAAATCAGGGTCATGGTAAGGGATATTCAACTGAAAATAATCTTTTAATTTTTTCCTTAAAACTATTTTTCACCTACATATCTATATGATTATTTTAAAATAAAAACTAATGATGACTTATTATGTTATCAGGTAATTTTTAATATATTTTTCTAATGATTTACATCAAAAAACGGTTCAAAAGGAATATTTTTTTCATTTTCTAAATGACTTACTTTCTAATATTTTAAAAAAAATTAGAATGATTTTTTTGAACATATATGTAATGTTTGGATTTTTATTCCATCAGGATTAATATTTTCATTAAAGACTTCTTTACATGTTTACATGGTTATTTCAAAAAATTCCATTTTAATATGAACTATTTTTTAAAAAATAATTGATTTCAAAATGAAATCATATTATTCGTTAAGATTTTTTTATGATGCAGGCATTAATGATTTATGTTTATGATATAGTTATTGAGATATGTTATGATTATGGGGGGTTAAATTAATAACCACTTAACGATGGTTTTTCAATAAAACAATGTATACTGGTCACATTATATGATCCAATTCATTAAGTCAGGATGGCAACTAAATGATTATTCTATATATGAGATAGATTTGACCGATTATGTTTCACCTAAGATATATTGGGAATATACATTTATGGTATTTCCCTGATTGACATCAATGGTTAATCCAGGAGTAGTTTTGATGTTTACACTAATTATTGAACATGTTTCTAACATGTATCACCATTTTTTCTATTGATTTTAAATGTTTTCTTTCTAAAAATGTGTGGGGTTTAAATATATAAATTATTTAATCAATAAAATTAATAACTAATTTAATGAATGTCCGTATATTATGAATTTTTTTGTTTTTCTCTTAAATCATAGATTTATTCATTTAATTTATGTAAAAAAATTATTCTCATCACATGTTTGAAAACATGTTTCATGGGGATTTAGGGAATATTTAGGTCAATGATTGGGTTATAATAAAAATTTGATGATTTATCATGAAATAAAACCATGTTTTTTAAAATGTTTAGTTTTGTGGAAATAATTAAAACATATATTTTTTATCTAAATATAATCTTTGTAAAGAGACCCTCTCTTTTCATATAATGACATTAAATTATTTTTAATAAAACATAAAACATTGTAAAAATGAACTCCCAAAGATATTTTTAGTTTAGTGCCTTTGCAAATATGGAAATGTAAACCCTAGTATATAAAATTGGTACATTTTCTCCCACTAGGTACTCAACAATAAGAACCCACATATACATATCATAAAAGAAATATGTTTCCCTAAACAGGGAATGTAAACATAAAATGGAGTGAGCACATATGATCTGTAAGGGTAAAAAAGGAGACACGTATTCATAAAAATGAATACAGGAATATGAGGACATGATTATAACATTATAATATCATACCCTTCATATCAAAGATCATAAACCTGAGTAATGGGATAAACAATTGTAGTTAATAAAACACGAATTTTATGGAAATACACATCATGGAAAATGAAAAAATAAATAAGATATAAGGAGTAAAATTTGTTTCATACATAGAAGAATATAAAATTTAAGGTTAATGATACATACCAAGAGAATTATAATATATTAGAAATGATCTATAACCCATGTAACAGGTTTGTTCTTGGGCTAACAACCCATATACACTTTTACATTTACGATTGGGATACAAACCATTTACCTTCTTGTTTTTGATCATGGGATATAACTTGTGTACCCTCTTACTTTTAGTATTGGGCTACAAACCATGTACCTTATTATTATTATTTTATTGCGCTACAAAACATATACCTTGGTTTTAATGTATTTTAATACAAACGATGTACCTTATTGTTTTTTTAATTTGGATAAAACCCATTTAAACATTGAACTCATATACAAATTATCACTACTGAATGCATTTGATCAATATATTAGTTCCAACCATCTCATTATAAAATAATTCGTACATTTTCAACAATATAATAAAGTTTTCATCATATCATGACCCACAAAATGATATGTATTCTATAAAAACAAAAACATAACCCATGTTCTGAAATGGGTATCATTCAAAATTCATTAAATCATAAACTATTCAAGAGTGATGTTTTTATTTAATATTCCATCAAATCATAACACATGAAAGAAGAAAGTTTAAAAATCCCAAAACCCATGGAGGTAAAACTAGTGTCACAAGAATCATTCCATTAATATAAAAACTATTAAAGAAATAATATTAATATAACATTTAGATAATTTCCTATAATTGAATGATTAACATCAACATATGTTTTCTAAAATGAAAAATAATTTTGAAGTATATTTTGAAATCATTTCTTGAGATGATTATTATTTCGACTTTGAAAAAGGCTCTTTAAAACATAAAATTTTTAGAAAACTATTTCCCTTAAAAATTATAAAAGAATATTGAAAACATTTTGAAAACATTTTCTTTGAAAATAATATTTAAAAACATTTTATTTTAAATTATTCTTTTATACCTTAAAATAAATAATCAATAAATTTATGGAAGGTAAATATGTACATGCCGTATGAGGTAAAAAGAGGAATCCTTTTACAGGGTAAAAATGATATAAAAAGTAAGGATAAAAAATTCCCGACTGAAGAGAGGGTGAAGTCAGGGTTTCATAAAAATAATTACTTAAGTATATTATTTACCAATTATTGGAATAATGATAAAAATATTTTAATATATCATGAATAAATATAAGAGAATAAATTTCATGTGTTTACATGAGATATGGATAATAATATTTCATCAACGAAAGAATAATCACAAATAATCTCGAAAAGTGATGAGATTGTTTGAATAAACTCATACCACTTTGTAACATTGAAACATAATCCCTATTAAATATATTGATATTAAATTAAAATAAATATATCATAAAAATAAAAATATACCTAATATAACATTTTAATAGATTTATATAAACCTTGTGAAAAACATTGGTGCATAACATGGGAAGTGTCTCAAGGAAGGAAAATTGTGACAAAATTACTTTACCTATTTGGTAAATTTTGAAACATAAAACCCATGATAGAAAGATAATAAAATAGATATTTAAATACACATAAAGAATAATAATATTATAATATCTCCATGGTAATTATACACACCACACAAATGGAATTGGTGGTGAATGAACCATATATATTATAGAAATAAAAAGTGAGATGAAATTCCATTACCTTATTTCACAGATCTCATCGTACTTGTAAAATATTCATGTATAATAAATGTACTTTTATTATAAATATTTTAAATATTGATATTCTTATATCTATTTCCATCCATTATTTTATTATGGCCTTATATTACCCTCTTATTAATAATTTTTTGTTATGTATTCACATCGGGTAATATCTGCTTGGTTTTTCACATGTGTATTAATTTGTTATATAATTGATCCTTATACTTATGTAATGATTACAATAATTTAAACCATAATATAACTATAATTTATATTCATTTAATGTTTATTATTACAACCTACATAATATAAAAGTTTGAAATTCAATACATCGTTCATGGAAATAGAAAGCCACATGTACACATGAACACTATTTCCAGTTTTATTGTCACATTGAAAGAAAGAAGGTAAATGAAATATGTATATATTTATATTATATTTTAATTATCATATCATAAATATATAATTAATTCACTAAAACGATCTTCAATTCATTATATGTCATGTGTGAATGAACCACATCATTTTGAGGGAGGTTGTAGTCCAACCCCCCCCCCCCAAAAACTATCATATTTACACCAAATTGAATGTAAAAAATATAGGTATTATAAAATTAATAAATAAGATTATTTATAAAACAATTATAATGTGCGACATATGTAAATAGAGTTTCCATCTGAATGTCCCCCATGAGAGGCCGTAAAAATGAACAATCATTCTTTAGGGTGGTGGTAGTTTGACAAACATATAAACAATATGTTCCATACCCATTAGATGGAATTGTGTGTGTGTGTAATTATAACCCTAACCATAAAAACATATTTATATACAGAAGATACTGATGTTTCTATACAATCATGGAATATAGAGATTGTATGTTGGGGAATAAAAAAATAAAATAAAGGAGTATGAGAGCAGATGTTACCTATTAAATGGGTAACTCCTTTTGGTGTGTTCCGAAAGGATTACATGGTTAGAATACTTCCCAAGGGGTGGATTAAAAAAACAAAGGAGGGATGTTGGGTGGTAGATTGGGTTGACCTTTATGTAACCTATGTGTTTTGATATGTGTAAATGAGAGTGAGATTTGGTGTCCTTTTATAACCAAGGGAAAGGACACACATGGATTTATTGAAAAAAATAGTTTTACCTACATTTTTAATTAAAAAAGATATAAGAAACAAAAAAACTCTAGAATGATAGTTTCATGTATGATAAATGGCCATAAAATTGGTTTCGACTAGATTCATTGTTGTATTGGGTCTTATATTTATGGTTTACCTAATTTTTCTCTTAATCATTTTAAATAATTGTAATCATTTTCAAAAATCATTTTGGTAAAAAAAATAAGATGAAATTATGAAAAATTATAAATTAAATTGATTAAAAATATTTATTTCGTTATTCAAAATTTTAATCCAATAAGTGTTATAAATTAATTTAAAATTAATCTCATAGTCAGGTCGACAATGCAGGTTTTCAAAGTAAAAACATTCAAAAGTTTTAAATGTTTTTATACCTATGATTAACAAAAAATTGATCTAAAATATCTAAATTGTATTAATTGAAAAAATCATATCAAATTAATAACTGAATTTAAATTTATTATATAATTTATATTTATAATAAAAATATATGAAAGATATTTTTTGAAATAAAATCTGGTAATTTTCACTATTAATCTAAAAATGATGTTTCTCAAAATAATCCCCAAAATTTACCCAAGGATTATATCAACATTATAAATTTTAAACAAATATTATTTTATAAATTAAAATTACCAAATGTGTCTAAAATTAATTTTGTTATTTTTTATATAAGGACAATAAAAGTAGTTCATCTTAGAAAAAGCATTTTATTAACATATAAGGACTTTACAAATAATTATATCACTAATTATAAATATGATCTATTTATATAAAACAATTATAAAAAATATTTGAAAATATATTATTATTAATAATATAAATAATTCTAATGTATATTTTTTAATTATTAAATTTAAATAATTATAACAGTTAAGTAATGTTTCGTAGAAAAATCACTCTTGCATGTAATGTGTGCCAAGTCAGTGTTGCGTGTAACGCAAGGCAATGATGTTATATGTGAATATAATGTTTGACATAATTATTTAATAATATTTATCAACTATTTTTTCAGTTTGTAATAAAAAATATCAAAAGATTCAATAAATTCAAAAAACATATTTCACAACCTCTTAGGGTGTTACATTTTACGACTATTAAAATGAATTTTTCCTTCAAAATTTGTTATGGTAATAAATGGTTTAACTATTGAATATTAATTTCATAAATATCTGCAACGAAAAAACTAATAATGAAAATTATTATAATAATGGAAAGGTAGAGGCATAATGGTTTCCATAAGTTACATATAACAAGGTTTCCACATAGGAGAACATAGGTTGGATTGATGATTAGACATGAAGTAAATGAGTAAATATTTATTGGGAGTGATTGATATCATAAATCTCAAGAAAGTAAATTTTCAATGAAAAGTTTAGTACCAATAATAACTAAATTTTTGATGATTTATAAGGCCATAATTTCAACAAAAATAATGCTATTGTGAAAACATGCTTTTGATCATTATCATATATTTGACTAATTATTTTATTAAACAAGAATGTAAGGAAATATAAATACATAATATATTTCTATAAAAAAAATTAGTTTTTTGGATGTGATTTTTACTATTTTCATTCATTTATTATGTCATGAAATGGATTTCCAAAATTATCTTTGATGCCCGAAGCACAAAAAAAACAGGTTTACGAGATACTAAGGCCCATAAAATAATAAAAATCATAACTATAATTTAATCTCTACATTGTTAATGCATTAATATATAAACATAAAATGTGACACTTCTATTTCATAATAAATAATTATTCACAAAAAATAAATATACATTAACAAGGTCATCACATAGACTAGTGGTCATCATGAAAACCTTAAAATCCTTTGGTCATGGGTTCAAGACTTGCTACCTTTCCAGACTCGATTGGTTGTCACTCCACATACTTGATTTCCTTTTCTAAAATAACACTACTATAATTTTCAAAATATTAAGGATATCATTGATAAAAGGAAAATAACTAAATAATATTTTAAATAAGGTTTCCAATTCATCCTTAATACATAAATACTTTATCTGATGTTTAAATTAAAAAATATCATGAATGGTTACACTTAAACCCCTTCTGAAATATTAAAATAAAAAATAGTAGAAAGAAGGTCATGAAATAATTTTAACATCGATCTCTAGTGTGTCATCACATACCAGACATCTGAATATCTTCACCATATATTCCCTTGAAAACCTATTTATATTATGAATTTCTTATACTATTTATTGAAGACATACATGATTATAAAAGATAGTTTAACCCATATTCATTAAATTAACTCATATATAAAAAAGTTATATTGGATGATTTTGTTCATCAGTGTTAATCTTGAAAAACACTGTGATTTTTTAATGAAAAATTCATGTATAAAAAGATAATCAATTCTTATAGTCATAACATGTTTCACTAAAAGATCAAAAATATTTTCATTGATCTTATTATTTCAAAATTCCATAAGAAATTCCCAACTATGGAGTTCCAAAATTATCATGTCTCACAAGATCAATTGTGATTTCAAATGAATTATATTTTTCCATTATCATGACAGGGTTATGGCACTAATCACCATTATTAACCCTTGGATTTGGGACTTTTTTTGATAAAGTTAAAAACTCCCTTCAATTGAAACATTGATGTGTGTTAGGTGAATCCTATATTGTTTTCTTATTATTCGTATCAATAATTTACTTTTTCCAATCACATTGGAATTCAGCCACTTTATTTACTTCCTTTCTACACATAAAACATTGAATAGTCCCATTAATAAAATTCCCACCATGCTTCATTCCACTAATATATAAAAAATAAAGGATCATATTCTTACCACCTTGGTTTTGTAATTATCCTACTAACTTCTTCTTCCCATTCTTTTTAAAACCATGAGAACTATATATAACACCAACTTCTATTTCAGCATTGATAGCAAAAATCAAAATCAAATTATAGCTACCATAGTCTCGTGGAAAACACCATTTAAGGAACTTTATTTAATCTGGTGAAGAATATATCAACCTTAAATTATATTTATACAATAATCCCAGAAGATTACTATGAATGCCTTGTAAAATTAGCCTCGATGATACAAACAAATTCAACACTCTTTTTCTTCAACTCACAGAACGCTTTATCCATCTTTGTATGAAGAACACATGTAAATTACTTATTGAATAATATGTTCTTCAAATCATCCCAATATATGGATTCTAATTTATATTTCTTACTCACATTCTTTATTAGAGTCCACTAATGGTATGATTCACCTTCTAACCCATATATAATCAGAATGAATTTATCTTGATCCGAACACTGGAGAATAGAGAATATATATTTAGTGGTACTGATCCAGTGTTTTGAAACAAGTGGATTAGAAGACCTGCAATTAAAAGGTGGGTGTTTCCTCGTGATTGACTCAAGAGAACACATTTCTCTAATTTGATCATTTGTATGTCCATCATGATTCATATATTGAAAAAGTAGTGTGAGAATAACAATGAAGGATTAAATTCCATCTCCCAAATAATTCATATCATTAGGATACAAATCATTACATTTTCCATCATAATCACCATTAATGTTGTTTCTTTGGGTTCCGACCTTTGAATAAATAAAAAATTCATAGTGTAAGAAACAATTATCATAGATTGTAACAACATAATCATTAAAATCCACTTATATAATGTCAAGATTATGACACCTTTATTATTCTATGAATCAATGTGTTTATCCAATGTTATTAATTTTAAAATTCTATTTTAATCCTTTTTGACGTTTCATGAAGATTTTGGGAATTCCCTAACCATATCACTTAATAGTTTCAATCTATGTGTCCAGTAAGTCCCATTTTCATTTACCAAATTACCCTGAGTATGGACTTAAACATATTTTTGAAGTTGTTACCCCTAGGTACATTTTTACAAGAGCCACATCCACTAGTAGTATCTAAATATTCTATATTTATACGGAACCACTATCTATATCCTTTACCAAAATTCCATGGCATTTCCAAATACCTCACCTTATACTTAGACTTATCCTTAAACATTTCCATAGGATTTTAGTAAGGTTTTATAATCCTTGCGTACAAAGGTTAACTAAACTAATGCTTTGATACCAATTATAGTGAACATCACTTTTCATACATAAACATTATGTAACCATTTTAGGAATAATTAATTTTTTTTACACATGGATTCCCAAAGACAATATTTTTATAGTTAATTTATAAACAAGGAATCATAAACATTGATATATAAGAGATCTAAATTATCTCCCAATAGGTTCTCCATGAATAGAACCCATATTATACATACCATACATTAAATATATCTTCATAACATGAAGAAGTAAACATACAATTGGTGAGCTAAGATAGTCAATAAGTGTAAAAAAAGAGACTTGTAAGAATAAACATGAAAATATCAGAATGAGAACATAATGATAACATTACAAGATCCTATCCCACAAACTGAACATCATAAAAGTTTGTTATGGGATAATTTATGGAAGTTTATATGACATTAATCTTTAGTAAAAAAACTTCATGATCCATAAAATCATTAGCGAGGAATAAGACATAGAATTTGTGGATAACATATAGTAATATAAAATATGATTTCAAGGATACCTACAATGACCAGTATAACATGTTAGGTGTGGGATATGACCCTTGTATGTGCTCTGAGATTTCGATAACAATCCATGTAACCAATTTCTTTAAGTATTGGCCTAAAACCTATGTAACATATTTTTATAGATTTTTATAAAAAAAATGTGTACCCTTTGATATCATATACAACTTATCATTACCTAATGAATTAGAGGGATATATAGGTCCCATCCATCTTATAATAAAATTATTCATTCATGTTGAAGAAGATAATAAATCTTTCATACAATGATGACCCATAAAATGATATTGATTCTATAAACATAAAAAAAATAACACATGAAATTAAATGGGTATCATTAACACTTTATCACAACATGACATGTGGAAAAGATATAGGATTCAGAATTATTTCATCAAAGAATAACACATGAAAGAAGCGGGTTTGAAAAGCATAAAACCTGTGGAGGTGAAACTGGTGTCATAAGGTCCATTCTATCAAAACACAAATAATTAAAGAAATAATATTAATGGAACCTATAGATAATTTCATATAAAGTAATGAATAACATAAACGAATGTTATCGTAGGTGGAAAATATCATGAAAGGACGTTCTGAAAAAAATTTCTTGTGGTATATATCATATCTTCTTTTAAAAAAATCTCTTTGAATCATGAAAACATTTAAAATCCATTTTTTAAAAAAACATATATAAAATGTTCGAAAAATGTTTGAAAAAAATTTCCATGAATATATATTATATTTTTTTCTTAAAAATTACACTTGTAAACATAAAAAAGAAATCATTTATGTATAATGGTGGGTAATTCCTACATTTAATTCAAGGTAAAAAAGAATATTCTTTTTTCACTGTAATGAAGATATAAAAATTCATCATTCCAAATACGACAAAAAGCTTCCTTTGAAAAATTTTGTAAAATAAAAAATTATAAAAATGAATTTGAAATATTTTTGGAGAATAGTAGAATATCCATGTAATCCCCTTTTATAAACAATTTTTATTAACAATAAAAAGATTCAGAACAAAGGGAGGGTACATTATGGATTTTGTAAAAATAATTTCATAACTATATTATGTACCAGTGATTAGAAAAATGCTACCAACACATGCATATATCTTGAATAATAAGAACATATGAAATTCTAATAGTGTTATTGAGAAATGGATTATATGATTTCATCATAGGAAGGATATGTATTAATAATCATGAAAAGTGTTGAGATTGTTTTAGTGAAGTCTTAAAACATGGTAACATTGAACCATACTAAACATTTTAAAAAAAGAAAATTCAATGACTCTAAAAATATCTTAAAATAATGAGAAAAATTATATAAAATATAAATGGCATTAATTACATCGAAAGGGAAAATATAGGTTTATAATATGGCATGTGTCTCAAGGAATGAAAATTTTGACAAAATTATATTACAGATTTGGTAACTTTTGAAACATTAACCCCAATAATGATCATAAAATGTTTAAGTAAATATGAAATACATTATGAAAAATAATCATATATTACACCAGGGACAATATAGATAGAATAAAAAAGGAATGATTGGTGACTATAACATGTGTCTCCTAAAAATAAAATGGGTGATTAAATTCCCTTACATTGCATCTTGAATCTTGTCGTACTCATACACGATTCTTATAAAATAAATGTATGTTATAGTATCTCTTCGGGTACTATCAGTTTCTTTTTCACATATTTCTTAATTTGTTATATAATTTATAATTATACATATATAATGATTCCTATAATTTAAACCATAATATTAATATCATTTATATTTTTTATATTTTTTATAATAATCTATATAATATTGAAGTATGAAATGGAATACACCATTCAAAGAGATGGTAAGCCATATATATGCAATAATTATGTTTACATTTTAATGATTGTATTTAAAGAACGAAGGTAAATAATATATTTGAATATAAATATATATATATATATAATTATTGTAACATTATTATATCATATATATCATATAATTTCACTAAACCCCTCCAGAGTGCATTTATGTAGTTTCTGAATGAATCCCATCACTTTGACGGGGTCGTAGCCTACACTTTCTCGAATGAAATTATCATATTTAAATTATATGTAGTGTAAAAAGATAAGTGTCATAAAAGAAATATAGATTAATAAATACATAAAAAATATAATAAATGACATATATATAAATAGTTTTGCATAATTTCCACCATGGGAGGTGGTAAAGGAAAATGAATAATCATCGTTTAGAGTGGGTGTACTTCATTGTACACATTTAATATATGTTTATTTCCCATTAGAAGGAATTGTGTGTAAGTGTAGGTAAAACAATTATAATAAAAAATTACTACTATATTTAAGATAATATAGTGTTTATACACTCATGGAAGAATCATAGTGTAGGGTTGGAGAAGAAAAATAAATGAAAGGATCTTGAAAGATGGCATTACCTATTAATTGGGTAACTCCTTTGGGTTGAGGCCACAAAGCTTCCATGGATTTATTTATGACCAAGGGGAGGAATCGAGGAGTATTTTCAGTATTTTTGGGTGTTTATTTGTTATATATTTTCTAAACCTATGTGTTTTCAGTGGTGTGACAATGTGGGATACGTTGTGGCCTTTAGTAGGGAAGGGAATGGACACACTTGGTATTTTTTTAAAATAAGATAGGTATTCCAATTGTTTTTAACAAAAAATTAATATAAAACCAATAAAAGATATGAATGAAATGTTAATTTCTGAATAATGGTCATAAAATGGGTGTCTGATAAGTGTATAGGTCTTTTTGTGTCTTAAATTTAAGGTTAAACTAATTTTTATATTAATCATTGAAATTAATTTTAATCACTTTAAGTAATATATTTTGTCAACAAATAAGTTTCCTATATAATAGAGTATAAATAATTTTTCATAAAAATATGGAATCCATTATCTCAAATTCTAAAAAAAATAAATGGTAGAAATTAATTAAAAATAAATCCTGTAGTCGGGTCGATAATGCATGCTTTTAATGTGTAAACATTAAAAAGATTATTATGTTTCTACATTTAAGTTTAAAAAGAAATTGAACTCAAGAACGAATATTTAATTAATATATAAAAATATTATTTATATAAACTATAAAACCAAATTAAAATTTATTTTATCAATATAATAAATTTACATGAAAAACTGTTTAGAATTAAAATCCTGTATTGTTTATTATTCATCCTAAATTTGAGTTTATCAGAAAAATCTGAAAAATTAACCATAATAAATTTCAAAATTCTAAATTAAAAAATGAACATTATATTATTAATTTTTATTTGATAATTTTCCAAAATTAATTTTATTATTTTTCACAGAAGGTCATTAAGAGCAGTTCATTTGAGAAAATGTAATTTTTAAACATATAAAGTCATTACTAAAAAATAAATCATTAATTTACAATATGTATTATTTATATAAAACAATTATAAAAAATATTTAAAAAATATTTATTAATATTAATATAACCGTGTTTAATAGCTAGGTTAAAATTATCTAATTTAAATAATTATAATTATAAAATTATATTTCGTAGAAACACCAGTGTTGCATGTATGGTACACCAAGTAATTTTTTAATATAGAACAAGACAATTATGTTCTATGTGAAAGGAATGTATGACTTTGTAATTTAATAATAATAATAATAAAACTATTTTTATTGTAGTGTGAAAGGAAAAATTTCAGGAGAATTAATTAATTAGAAAAAAATATTTCAAACATTTTTTGGGTGTTGAACTATGGATTTAAAATTTAACAAATTTCAATAATTACAAAATATTATAATTTTAAAAGATCCCAAAAATTGTAAATATGTGAATTTTATTTGAAAAACAATATAATATATTATTCTTATTTTTGGTTCTTTAAGATTTCTCATTCACATCGTGGTCATCTATTTTTTTCCAAAATTTTTTAATGTTCCTCTTTGATTGTGGAAATTCATTTTGATGCATATTTGACTATTTAATAAATATTTCTGATAGAATATACATATTTTAATAAAATGGGATCCCATTTTGAATTTACATAAAATGTGATTGTAATATTTCTTATTGTGTATAAAATTTCCCGCTATCATGAACACTCATTTATTTACGGTTATCATAAAATTGAATGATTATATTCATGGAAAAGTACATAGAAAATGATTCGTTTTTGAATAAAGTGTTTTTAAAATAGGAAGGTATATTTCTAAAAAAATATTTTTTATGATATTTAAGGATTTCCTAATTTTCCCCAGTATTATTTTCATTTAATATTATTTTACAAATATATTTAGTTCTAAAATGTGTCTTTCTATATGGGAAAGTATATTTTCAATAAGAAATTGTATAATTCATTTAAACATCCTCCTTTAAATTTATTTATGTTTATTTTGAACGAAATTTTTTTGGGGTTTACTAATGTTATAAAATGTTTTTTTAATGTGGAATGGATAATTTCATCAGGAAATGGTTTGAATAATTTTTATCTTTTCTGTTTCATGTTTCCAAGGGGTTTTAGAAGAGAATTATTTTTTAAAATATCATGTTTTTTTAAAAAATATATATTAAAAGTTGAAAATAATTTCTTATTAATTTTTAAATTGATATTTTAATCTCCATTAATATTATCCTAATGTAATTTTAAAGGAAATTCAAAAATTCAAAATTATATGATTTTTCTAAGAATATTGTTTTTAATGAATTTTGATTTTTGACAAGAAAAATTACATGTGGCCTTTCAAAATTAATTTCCACATAATATATCACCATTTTTTGATATTTATCTAATAGATATATAATCCAATTATATCATTCTTAATCTTTTCATTTCATTTAATGATTATTATGACAAGATGTTTATGAATCCTATTTCCCTTCAATTGGTTATACAATGATAAATTTTATCCTGAAACTGTATTCTCAATACATGGTTTGTGTTTTGATAAAATGATGAAATGATTATGAAACCTATTTTTTCCATAGTTTATGTTATAACGAAATTTTTATGAAACAAATTTATTTTTATAGGTTCCGATATGATTAATATGTTACGATCGTATGGAATATAAATCTATTATTTTAATTATATGTTTGATTGGACCTATATAATCCTAAAATATATTGGTTAAATACTGGAATTTCAACAGAAAAAAAGAATTCTAATGTGGAAATAATGATTTTAGTAAGTAAAATTGTACACATTGATAGTGTTGGGGGTAATCCTAAAATACTATGATAATTTTGGGAGTGAACACATTCTTATATGATATATTTAATTATGACCCTTGGCTACTAGACAAATGATATTTTTTTATTATTTTTTTTGCATTACATGAATAATTATATTATTTCAATGTTATTATCTTACTTATTTTGTTCATTGATTTTCTTATGATTCATGTCTTATAAAATTTAAATCATTAAGAATTGAATCAGTATTTTTCTTTGAAACATCAGGGATGGTGTTTATTTTATATTATCATGTACACCTATCCTTATTCCCAAATTATATTGTTATCTCTATTATTTACACTTATGGGGAATCTGATATCATACTTTTTCACATATCATGTTCTTATGTTATGTATAACAGATTTATATAAGGTATGATTATGATGAGTAGTTAATCATAAATATATTTGTTACATATTTAATACTATTCATTAAATAACATTATATTGTATATAGTCACCGAATAAAATAATAATATATGGTCCATGAGTGTGATTTATTGAGATTTATTGAATATTTTTCACAATTAATTCATATTTATATATGTTAAGATTAACTATCTGTATTTTGTATAAATGAAAATGCATAAATAAAAATTTTAAGGTAGGATGAGTTATATTTACTAAGAATGAATATAATATTTCAAGGTATACAAGAACATGATAAGTAATGATAAATAATGGAGAATCAATTTTATAGAAATTCTTCATTTTATGGAAACTATATTTGGATGTTGTTCTGGTATAGATTTAACTAGGATTATTAACACTAATAAATTGTGTTGGTCTTCACTTGATAATTTTCATGTACAATAAAATGGTTCATTCTATGCTCCTAGTTTGTGACTCCCAAGAGATATTCTTTTTATATTCAGAAATTCATTATGAACAATCATTAAGGATTTGAATAGATAATGACCCTGATTAATTGAGGTCACACCTAATTTTTAATATACTAAAAATAATGATTATTAATTTTGATATATAATATATTATTTAACATGATTATATTGTTTCCCAATATGATTATTGTTGTTGACACAAAATTATTTTTTTTCTTTCAATCAATGGTTATAACAGAATATAATATATCTAGCATAAGATTTGATAGAAAATTTGTTAATGAGAAAAAAAATGGAATGATAAATAGAGTGAATGATATTATTAATATGATTGAACATATATCATGATACATGATTAATAATATGAAACATAACAAACTACATGGCTCACCATAGAATTGGTAGATAGAGTATTTTGAAATATTGGGTGGTGGAGACATTGGAGGGAAGAAGATTTGGTATCATATATTCCCAGTATGTGGGATAATGAAAAAAGTGAATGTATTGCAGGAATATGAATTTTTTTTAATTTTGGACAAAATGACAAAAATAATATATTTTTAATCGAAAAAAATGAATGGATTGTCTAAATAAATATATTATAATAATGGATTCCCAAATGCATGATGAATAGTTTAATTTTGTAGTTGTGAAATGTATAAGAAATGTATGAAACAATGTCCCAGGGGGGAAATCATGATTATAATCAAAAAATTTGTAATTATTAATGGTAATATTTATGATTAATAAGATACCACAAATGACATATCAATTGAATAACATATTATAAAAAATGAATATAAAGACTGGTTAATTGTTTCAAAATTAAGTGGTGGGATTGAATTGTTTTTTATTGGAATTCAACAATTATGTTATATGAATCACAAAATATGTAAGGACTCTTCTGTAGAAGATTTTCATTATGAATTTATAAGAATATTATTAATAGTACTGAGGTCCTAGAAAAATGATTTAATTATATGTTTTTATGTTATCAAAAAAATTATTATTATAAGATGAAACATAATATGTTCTAAATTTTGGGGAAAAAATTTTAGTATAGATAAAGAGATGATTGATACAGTTAATTTAAACTAGGTAGTTTTTAGGAACCATGAAATGATTAATTTTTTTCTAAAAATTTGTATATGTTAACATTGATTAATTTTAAATAATTTTTGAATTAGTTTAATATATTTACTAATCTATGGATATAATTAGGGAATGAATAATCTGGTATTTTATCCATAAGGTTTAATATTAATTATTTTGATTTAAAGGATAATATATGACCAATATACTAAAATATTTATTACATTACCATTAATATATAATGTAAATATTTTTGTGAAATAATGGTAAGATGAATTAGGGGGATTCAGTGATATTTTTATGAATATTGAATTTCAAAAGATCCATAACATTCAATATTTATGGAATATTTTACATTGTATTTTGGATGAGATTTTCTATTTTTTTGGTTTTACATCACTTTATGAAGATTTATCATGTTGGTTAACTTGTGTTAAAAAAATTTCTATGATGATAAATAGTGATTAAAGGTATGAATTGTCATCCTATTATGGGTATGAGGATTTATTAGTGATTTATGCATATAAAATTCCTTTTTAATTCTTGTAGTAATAAATTTAGATTAAATTAATTTTAAAAAATCAAATTATTATATTATTCTTAATATATAATGGAATATTAAAACTATGATATATCGTCACTATTAAATAATTGATCTTATCTTTACGATAGCCTATCAATTGGTTTTCTTTTAAAAACTCTCTAAATTAAACATTGATTTCCATGTAATCACTTCAAAAAGTACATAAATGATCGATACTGTCAATAAAAATCCAAGGTTATACCATTATAGAATGATCATAACTTTGAGGAAAAATAATTTTTTATTCTAAAACATACAATATAGTTCTATGAAACAATTAAACTAACCTGGTCATTTTTATGTGGGGAAACTAAAATCTTCCAGATGCAATTTGGGAACCATAGTATGTAATGATGCTGATGTAACCTCATATTTTTACACCAATGTGATGGAATTTTGAGACTGTAATTTATTTTATAAGGGTTAACATGTAAAACCTTGATATTTTTTAAGATTGTTTTTACTTTAATTTATTTATTTTTTTGTTATATTGTGTTTCATTAAACACCATGTTTAAATGAAACTACGAAAACTATTAAATATTTATTATTTAATGTGATCGTTACCACCATATAGTTCGAACAGTTGTTAGGAATTTTATTAACAAATTAATGAAAATATTTTGTTTACAACAATATATAAAATTAATTTGTTGGTTATTAATGAATTAAAAATGAAATTAAAAAAATTTAAATAAGTGGATTCATTTTATGGAAAATAATTTTTATAATGGCAATCATTTTTTATATAATGAAATAATATAAATTAATATTTGTGAATGATTTTAAATTTATTTAATTATTATATATTTAGTTAAATATTTTACTTTCATATTATGTGTTTTATAATAATGTGATAATAATCAATCCATATATATATATAAATGTTATTGTTTTCTATAAAAAATTGATTCATATAGATCCCCTATTTCTAAGTGAAATTAATTTTTTTCAAAATACTAATGTTTATATGAAAATATTAATTAATTTTTTAAATTATAATATCAAAATTATATGATGGTTCTATGTTGAAAATCATATAATAGACAATTCTTCCGAGGAATTATAGAATATTCAGGTTTTTGTGAGAAATTTTATTTCTATAAAAAAATTAAAAATAATAATTAATTTAAATGATTTTAAAATAAATTTTTTTAAATGATATATATATATATAGACATTAGAATCAAATTCAATTTTAATTTTTATATTAGATAATTTAAATCTATAGAAAATTTTCTCTTAGGAAATATGATTTCTCATCACATCTATTAGATTAATTTCATAATATATTTTCAAAATTTTATTGGATATATTTGAACAGAATAATTAATTTTATAAAATAATTTCTTCTCAATATTTTTCATCAATTAATGGTAAAAAAGATATCAAAATTTAATAATTACCATGTTTAAGTATAAAACATGCTATCAATGGTTAAAATAAAAATATATTGTAAGAAATTACCTTAAAAATTGACCAATATACATTTTATGGAATAATTTTGACCATATAAAATGTATTTTTCAATAATTACCCATTTTTTATCACTGTATCATGTGCACAACTTTGTATAGCTTTATTTTTTTCAAAAATATCATTTGTATCATCTCTTTCACTTATAAAAGGATTCAAACTCTCTTCTCCCCTCCACACATCCAAAATACTTTTACATGGAAAATACCTACCTAAATATACTACCTAATTCCCTAAAAACACCTCTTTTTTTCTTTTGAGATTATAAATCCAATATAGGATGGATTTATTTTAATCTCACACAAGTATTCCAATGAATATGTAATTCTTTAATCAATGCATTTTTATATTGCTTCTTCTTCTAAAACAATAAAATATTCAACAATTATGTTGATTATTTCACACAATTATATAATATACATAAAGGTTATTTTGTTAACGTAATTACATATATACGTAACCTCTTCTATTAAATGGGTTACAAAATGATCATTCCTGTGTATAGAGGAATACCAACTCTCAAATGAATGTTATTCGTTTTTCCATCATGATCACTCAATAAAATATAGAATGATTGATTTAATGTTTATATAATATATCTATGATATTATTATACCTATAGAATTATAACACAACAACATCCTTCTTACATCAAAACTCATTAGAAAATAATAACGTTGCTCGTCTATAAGGTTAGTATCACCTCACTAATCAATATGATTTGTCTTTCATTTATATTTTAATTGGATAATATAAAACATATATTAAATGAATATATATGTTATTTATTACATGATTACACTATATAAATATTACATTACAAACACCTTCTTAATTTCCCATTAAAGGGGGATACAATAATTACATTCGTGAGTACGACAGACTAGTACCTTGGTAGCGATGTGATTATAGTTTCTCTAACTCCATGAATTGAATTTAATTATATTATAATTAATGAATATTTGTTTTAAATATTAAATAATATTTATTTTATAAACTTAATTTATTTTTTAACATTAATTTTTTCATCTATTTTGAAATTGGAGACAATGTTCTTTGGTACGTACAACCAAGCATATCCATGAACCTTGTATTTCAGTTTCAATCACTATATTGTATTATTTACTCTAAATACATATACAATTAAATAATGATATATTTATATCATTTGTAATATTTTCTAGATGATAACCTTGAAAAATATAATATTACAAAATATAAAAAATCAAAACATATATTAAACAACCTAGTATACACAAAACATGATTTTAACAAGGAATTGTTAACGAAAAAGTTACAAAATATCACAAGAAAATAATATATTGTACGATATATTTAATTATTATTCTTTAATCTATTAATAATATAAATCTATTTATTTTAGAGGATTTTTGAATTTGTGTAGTGGATGTTGAGACATGTGTAATTGGAATTCACGTCTCTCTTTCATTTCTGAGAGACATATGCCATATTAACCAATTATTTATTTGGTGTGGTGTATATAATAGACAATTGAAATGTTATATTATTCATATAACTACTTTAATGATAATTAAGGATTTAGGTTTTATTCATTAATGGTTCATATGACTCAATATGTCACCAAAATTTGTAATGGAATATAGTCGCATTTTTTTCATTGTGACATATATTATTTTTATCCACATATCATATCATTATTATAATTTTTATCTAAAAATATTTTTTATTATTTTTTTAATTAATTATTTTTAGAAAAATAATCAAAATAAACCTAATTATAATTTTTTATTAAAAAATATGCTTATGTATTTAGAAATATCATTTTAGTCTACTAAATAATTTTAAGGTTTTTTAATCTATGTCAAAAACATTTGATGTTACGTATGATATTGTAATGATATTATCATATTATGAAATAATGATTTTTTATGTTGACATTATATTAAATTCTCTTTGAATATTATTTTATTAATACCCATAACAATTTCCTAAGATAACATAGTTATTTTTGTAATGTGAATGTTTTCATGTTCTTATATCATACATTTTTATGATTTACATTAGTTAAAATGTGGTCCAATAATTAAATATTAATTAAATATATTGTGAAATTTTTTATATCCAATGTGAAAATTATGAGAATTATGTATTTATTCAATTTACACTATGAGAATCCAAATATGGTTCACTATAAATTCTTTTAAGATATCTACCCATATGTTTATTCCAAAATGGATAATTTTGTTATAAATATGTTAGGTTTTTTTATTATATTACACATGTTATAATGGAGAGTATATATATTTTTCAGTAAAATAGGGGATAATATGTGAAAACATATTATGGGGGATGTTGAAATTAATATAGAATAAATTCTTTATGTATATTGGGTCCAAAAAAACAAGAAACATTTTTAGGTGTGTTATATAATTAATAATCATCTAAAATGAAAAATTTTATATATATGTCTTGTTCAGGATTCATTAATCACCCATCCCACACTAATGTGGTGTGTCACACCATGTTTTTCTTTATCATTTTTTGTCCCATTTCATTTGGGGATCTTTTTTTCCCTTTGAGTTGTATGTGTGAAGGGGGTTAAATAATGAAAAAAAATTATTTAGTTTTATCCATGAAACAGTTCTGCTACTGAGATTTATTAAAGGAAATTTATATTTTTTGTTTTGGTAGAAGCCTACACATGGTTGGCGGAAGATTTGGAAAACTATGTGGACCTACCCAGGTAACCATGCGGGAGGTGCAGGTTTCAGACAGAAGCTACCACATGATTTGTTTATGATATGTATAAAAATGTAGGAATTTCATGTGGTAAATACCATCATGGAATATAGATACCACATGGTTGGTTCACATTTTGGTAAATCGTGCAGCCAAACAGTGTGAGCTTCCTAGATCAAAAAATTTGATAAATTATTATGATTACACTTTAGTATTTTAAACCCTAATCTACCCAAATATCATAACTCTCTTTTTTGAGACCTTATGGGGACTCTAAACTTTTTCTCCATGACTACTACATCCATCATTAGTGTATATGTGTGGTTTTATTCTTATTTGGGGTAGGATCACTCAAGTTAAACTCCTCTTCTCATATCCCTCTTCTTTGTTCTTCAATTTTTTCTTGAGATCTTATTCATCCTAGGTCTTGTGGATCTATGTAATATGTTTATCAGGGATTATAATAGGGGATAGTGTATATAGTGTTCCTAATTATAGATTGTATCCTTTATATACATCATGGTTTTGTTTTGGGTGTGCGTTGTTGAACCACCATGTGTTTGAGGTAGGTTTCCATTACACATGACTTTTTTATTTTAGAATCATTGATTTCATATTTTTTCACCTTCAATGAATATGAGTAATTGATATGAGAACCTTAGAATAAATAATGAATTTGTAAAATGGTTTTTGATTCTGGGTTTTATTATAAATCGTATTTTTTGGTTATATTGTGAATGTTGATTGTTTTAGAAAATGGTCAGATTGATTTTATGAGTTATTTTTGATACAAAAAGCCCTGTTTTAGAATTTTAAATGAATTTATAGTATTTTAAATTGTTATTTGGGTTCATTTAATTGGTTACCAAGGGGTATTTGATTTTAATGGAATTTTTATTTGGCCTTTAAATGTGATTTTTCATATGTGTACAGTTAGTGGACAGTTTGGAATTTCGATAAGAATGGTTTTGGTTCAAAAGTAAATTATGATAACATTGGGGGAATTGTTTTATAAATTTTTGTAAAATAGAAAATTGTATTTTGTACATTTTTATGATATATATTTTTTTATATAATGGATTATAGTAATGTGAAATGTTCTTTATTCCCATTTGGCACATTCATAAAAATTATTATCCTCAAAATGCTCATTGGATGATTATAATTCCACATTTATATAAATTTATGGAATTTTATCATTGTTCAATACTTATGACCCATAGCATTTATGGAATGGGTGATACTTGGTATAGACTATTTTTTGATCACTGAGTTTTAAGGGAATAGAATTATCTTTAGGGTGATTCATGGTGAGGCATGTTACTGAATTATTATTATGTGTGCATGTGATTTGATTCTTGGTTAGAATTAATTGGATCCCCATATTTGTACATAAGACATGGGAACATGGATTAATGGGAGAATGTTCTATGAATTATTATCTCTAATGATATATTATGTACCATATGGTGGCTAATAGTATATGGATATGTTGGGTTAATAGCTATGGGAATTTCCCATCGGTCTGTCCTGAGTAAGGGTGTCTATGAGAATTTAGTGAACATTTTATATCATCGTGTGAGCCAGGATTTTGGGGATGATTATCATGAATTAGTTTGTTCTGTATTATTCACAAGGTCCTAGGTTCTCCCATTTCTAATGGCACATGGTTACTGATGATGGATGATTGAGATAATTAGTTACTCTTGTGTGTTTATATCCACTGCCATTATTATTTCGTTTTTGTATTAGTCTCTTCTGTTGAGTATTTCTTAGAATTGCATGGGTTGGATTCAAATCGTTTTGAAAAAATATTTTAAAATAAAAACATTTTATATTCTCTTGTGTCATTTGGAAATGAAATAATCACTTTATACTTTAAAATATTATGTTTCTTTAATAGAAATGAACCTAGTTTCTTGAATGGAAAAATAAAAATGGGCTGTGACTTTATTTAAAATGAAATGTGCATGAAAAATATTAATTTTTTATATTATTAAAATTATAAGGTAGATGTTTATTTTAGTTTATAGGTAGTAAATTGAAAAATTATTTGTCTGGGCATACCAACTAAGTTTTAATACACATACCTATAGTTTTTTCTTGTTTTTATCCAGTGGAATAGTTCTCATATATGTATTTATTACCATGGGTGATAGTTATTATTAGTATCAGAGAGTGAACTTAGGGGTATCATGGTTACGTTGTAGTCATAGTGTCTAGTTTGTTGATTTGTTTAGATGTTGTATTTTTAGATTTTAGGTTAATGTTTAAAAGTTTGTCTATGGAGATTTTTGTATCATTATGCTTTGCTTACATTCCACTATTCATCTTATTAAATTTTTGCTGGGAGAAATAATTCCCCTCTCTTAATCCATTTTATCACCGTAGTAGTTTTCATCAAGTGGTTATTGTGAATACCATTCGATCCATGTCACAAATTGGCATGGGGGATCGGTTGAGGGATGATCTAGGTTGGTACATAACAAAATAGAATCAAGAAATTGGTTGTCTCTTTATATCAAATTTTATATTAGATATAACATGATTTTTTAGTATGTAATGTTAGATGTAGTAGATCAGTATGACTCGATCGGTAGAAATGGGAAGGACGTCATGAACCCTTGCTCATTTTGATCCATGAGTTTCCATGGTAATTCCAGTTCTATTAGATTTTTTGGTTCTTATAGAATTTTTTGTGTCTATTATTCAAAATGGGAATTGGGATAATATTATACATGATCTTGTAGGGTCTGGATAGACATGTCTATTTTTGGAGAAGGTCCTAAAATGCACTCTGTGATGGTGGTGTGTTTGTCATTTGGACACTAACCATATTGAAATGTCACACATTAGCCCTAGTTTCCCTTGTATGTTTCATCAAGTATTTTTTGATACCAAAAATTGTTTTTTAAATCCCATGATTTAGAATTGTGAAAATGATGTTTTAGCGGTAATGGTTTTAATTTGGAAATTGGGGCAAATTATTTTCACAATAATTAATATGGAAATTTATAGATAAAATTAATTTCTATACAATGACCCCATATGGTAAAATAGAATTTATCTAATGAGATAAGATTTTTATTTAAAATTACAAAATGGGGGTTATGTAAAATGGTTGTTTAAAGGTTGAATTTTGTTTTTTAATTTTTATTAAATGGAATGGAGTGGTTTTTTAATCAAATTATTTTGATTAAATGAGATTATATGTGTTGATAGAAAATATTTCAAATGAAATGAATTTAATTTTTGGATGTAAATTCAAGAATTTTTATTTGAACATGACTAAATGGATCTAAACATGTATTTATGAAATTTTTTCTGATTACGTGGTTGGTGGAATTTGAGGTATTTTTTATTATTGGAAAAGGATATTATTTGTTTTTGAAAATGGGAATGTTTTTTATCTTTATTGTATTCCATAAATAATCACATGCCTGGATATGCATCGATAGTTATAGGATGATGATGTAAATGGATGAGTACATGATATGGAATGATTTTATATGTTCTAGGGATATTACAAAAATGTTCATGTGAGTGATAATCTGTAGAACATCATTGGTGATTGTATAATCCCATAGGATTTTTTAATTCCAAAATGATTCAAATCTAGAAATTTTGGGTATTTTTTAATCCAATGGTTGTGAGGATTTTTTTTATTATTTTGGAAGTATTTTTAATTTGGTTTTCTTTCTTGGTGTTTTGAGTTATTTTTTATATTGCATTTCATGTTAAAATATTATGGTTGGATGGGTCTTAATGTGGTATCTGAGCAGGATTCTATAAATGTTTAGGGAATCAATGTGTCAGTACCCCTCTGTGAGGGTGTTTGTTCTATATGAGTTTTGGTTCAGGAGTTGGTTTTCATAGAGCTCTTGGTATTCTTTTTTCCCATTGTTCTCCCCCATATTGTTACGATGAATGATTTTGGTGAGATACAAGTGCTCCCCTATTACATAATTTCTAGTTTATTAACCACGATATTTCATTCTAGTGTTTCAAAAGTTAAATCTACCACTTTGAATAATACCCTTGCTTCTTTGTAGATTAAAAAGTTATTTGGAATCGATTTAAAGATCATTATTATTATTGATATTCCTTATGTAGATGTTGTTCTTGATGGTTCTCCATTTATTGTAATGTAAGGTGGTGTTGGGGATATCCTGAGAACTTCTATTTCAATGAATGTGGGTGTTCTTTTTTAAGAATTTAAAATTCATATTTTCCATGTGGGGGTTTATTCAGTGGGTACATATTCTAGATCTATATTTGGGTGAGGGTGTATTGTTAAATAATGTGAGTTTGGTAGAGTTATAATCTTCTGTTTCTACCTAGGGTGCTATGTGGTTACTTATGGAACAAATAGAAGGATTTCTAATTAGATATTATCACCTCCTGACTCCAAGGAAGTGGAATCTAGAGACATCGGGTCTCTAGCCAAAGGCCTCATAGTGAAGCCGATTCCTAGTGAGGAATCCTAGGGTTGTGGTGTGTTTTTCTATGCTCGTTCCTTCACTGTTTCATAAGGTGAAATCCTGTAATTCTATTTCCATCTCTCTATCGCTATGAACTCTCTATTGTTACGAAGCTCATGGTGGAATTGTACCTTATGCAATGTATGTGATTATGTCTTATTGGATGTAAGATTCTAATCATTTTTTCTTATGCGGACCATCCATGTGAATCTGGTGTGGATTGTGTTTTTGGACATCCATGGGTGATGATTATTGGGAATGGTTTCAATTGTGGTTTTAGTGTTCCCATAATTGTTCCATGTCCCTCCCATCACCATGTGGTGAGGATTTTTGGACTATTCAAGAATGTTTGGGTGAGATTAATCTTCATGGATATTAATGATGGGGAGACCCACTCTAGGTCTTATAGAAATATCATCTATGAGAAATCAGTTCTAGGTTGTTTTAAAATGTAGCTAGTTCGTTCATGCCTCCCCCTATTAGTAATCTTATTTGGTTTGGTTTTGGTGTTTGTCTAGTTGATGAGTTTTTGATTAAAAATTGTTTATTTCAATAATTCCTTTTCATTTTTATGTAGATTTTGGGATTTTTGATGTTTTCCCAATTGTTCTATTCATGGTATAATTGTGAAGGTTATGGATCAAATTTCTTGTTGATTCATTGTAAGTGGTTCCAACTTGTTGATATATTTTAGGCATGTTATGTAATATCAATTTGGATATGGTGGCGATATTCTTGGTTTGAGAGGTTGTGTCTTATGGTTTCAAAAATCCTTATTCATTTATCCATCAATAATAAATTTTTGGCATTCTTGGGGAGGATAATAATTAAGGTGGGGATAATTTTTACACAAAATTTTTCTTTTACATATTATGTCCTACTTTGGTTAGGGATCTTAGTTTTTCTCATGATTTAATGGTGTGGTATGGGTCAAAATTTTAAGAATTTCATTTTTTAGATTAAAACTAAGGTTTCCCCCATATCTTTTTGGATTTCATGGAGAAATGCTGGATTTTAGGCTTGGTCGTATCCTAAGAATGACTAGCGCATGTATTAGAAAACTATGCAGTCCAATTAAGATAAATGTGTTGCTAGTGATGGTTTCAAATAGAGTCTACCACACAATTTGGGCACAGTATCTCAAACTATGCATCATGTATGTGTGGTCAATGCCTTGTTTTAATGTAGCAACCCCATAGTTGGTACACAGTAAGTTAAAACATGTGGAAAAACCATGTGATCTGCTCAGAACATAAAATATATGAAATTCCAATTATGCCATTTGGTATTTTAAACCCCAATAAACCCAAATCTCTTCACACTTGTTCTAACAACCCTAAGGGGAATATAACTTTATTCTACAAGCCTCCATCATTATCCATTTGTGTAGATCAAGAAATTTCATTATGTTTGGGGAAATATATCTCATGTTAATGTCCTCTCCTTATATCGCTCTTCCTTTTTCTTCCATTTCGTCTTAAGATAATATTATTCCATGGTCATCTAGATCTATGGATTTTGTTTCCCTTGGTTTATATTGGAGTATTATTTTTGTTAAGGGTTTCTTATACATATATCATGTCCTTCAGGAACCTCATGGTGTGATTTTTGGTGTTTGTTGTTAAATCACCTTGAGTTCAAGGTATTTATCCATAGTACTTTCCTTCTTCATTTATCAATAATTGATTTCATTATTTTCAGACCATCAATTCATATTAAATATTGATATGTTTTCATTAGAATTATTTTTTCATTTTTAAAATTGTTTTTCTTTCTTTTTTTGTGATAAATCTCATTGTGTTGGTTAAATTTTTTACACCAAGTGTTTGGGAAAATACCTGGATGGATTTTATGAGTACATTTTGATATAAAAATAATGTTTATTGATTATAAATGAATATATAGTATTTTAAATGATGATTTTTGATCCATAAATGGGTTCCAAAGTGGTTTTGGGTTTAGAAGGTATGTGTTCGGATTTCATATGTGAATTTTCTTGTGTTGATGGTTAGTGGCCCCTTTGGAATTTAGATAGGAATGGTTTTGGATCAAAAGTTAAATGTGTTCACTTTGATGGATTTTTTTCTAAATTGTTTTGAAATGGAGAATAGTGTTTTTTTCATTTTTAGGAAATTTTTTCACTCTTTATAGTATTATGGTAATGTAAAATGTTCTTTAGATCCATTTGACACTATCATAATCAAATTTCTGGAAATTATCCTTTGGTGATTTTATTTCCACATTTATTTAATTGGATGTGATGTACTCAGTGTGGAATACTAGTGATCCATATCTTGTATGTAATGAGAGATAATTAGTAAGGGATCCGTTTTAATTTATGAGTTTTATGGAAAAAAATTGATCCTTGGGGTAATTTTGGGTGAGGTCTATTGTTGAATTATTCTTATTAGTTCATGTGATTTGATACTCGATTTGAATTAGTTCGATCTCCCCTATATATGCGAGACATTAGAACTTGGCATTGTGATAGAATTTTCTGAGAATGAATGTTGTACATGATAGATCAAACTCTTACCAGTGGCCCAAAATAGGTGTCTATATTAGGCTTATTGCTATGGTATTTCTCCCCCGTTTTGTACTAATTTAGGGTGGTCAAAATCATTTAGGGATATTTTGTTTTCATTATTTGAGGCATGATTCTGGGGATTAGTCTCATCTATTTTTATGTTATGGATTATAAATGATCCCATATGTTCTCCAATGTCTATTTGAACACTATTACATATGATGGATGAGTGAGATACATTGTTGATCTTGTGTATTTATTTGTTCCCCTTATTTTGTAGTTATTGTAGTTCTATCATGTGTGGTGTCTTTCTTAGAATGTTGTGAGTTGGATTATAATTGTCTATGGGAAAATTCTTTAAAATAAAATGGGTTTATACTCTCTTGTTCTTTTTTAAAATTAAATAACAACAATCCCCATGAAAATGATAATATTTATTTAATGGAAATGAACCTGGTTTCTGGAATGGAAAAAGGGAAAGAAGACATGATTTATTTCAAAATATAAAATGAATTAAAAAACTTTCATTAAATATTTTTTCTCAAACATGATGTAGAATTTTATTTTATTTTACATTATGTACATTGTAAATCATTTTTTTCAGAAATACATATTATGTTTTAATACTCACACATACAGTTTGATCATGTTTTTATCATATGGTGAAGGTCTTACTTTTTTCTTGATTTCTAGGGGTGATAGTTCTAATTTGTATCTAAGAGAAACCCTGAGGTTCACATGGATATTTTGTTGTCATCATGTCTATTTTTTTTATTTTTGAACATATATTGAATTTTTAGTTTTTTGGGTAAATGATGATTAGTCTGTGTATTGTTATATGTGTATCTGGAAGCTTTTAATACAATCCACTATACATTTTATTTAATTATTACAGGGAAAATCATTCTCTTGGTTTACTCTGTTGATGCCCGTCACTAGTTTCTAGCCCCGGGGATAGAAACACCCTTTTGGACATGTCACTGATCAACTCAGGTGACTGTTTTAGGGTCAATATGGGTTGGTTCATAACATTGTTTCTTTCTTATATCATATACAGCATAAATAATTCCTTCTTTCTGGTCAACCAATTTCACATTGCGGATGTATCATTCAGTGGTGATGTCCTTATGGGTTATTATCATTTCTATATATTTTATCTTCAAAAACTTTTAAAATTTATTTTTCCTTCATTTCTATTCATTAGACTATATCCATAATTCCTCCAAACAATTATTTTTATCTATTTCATAGTGTAAAAAGTGATTTTTTTTCTTATTCATGAAATTATATAATACTGAATAATATATATACACATTTGACACAAAATTCAGTACCTTATACACTGAAAACATTTTTTATTATCATTAAATATTTTAAATTCCAAAACTCCTAGGATACAGACATAGACAAGGGAAATTCTTAATTAAAAATTCTCATAAAAATAATGTTATAACAGATCAATTCAAAAGAAAATAACAAACCCAATAATTAAATAAAAATCATTATTCATCTATAAATTTATATCAAGAATATTATCCAATTAATATAATGATATTTATACATTCATCAATTTCTATTCTATTTATGATCTTCCACCTTAGAAATGATTTTCACTCATCATTAAAGGTCACATTATAAATATTTATGCTCAATAAAAATTATACATACATTATTTATATGATTAAAACATCACATATAAATTTATACATGAAAATCAACATGGATTTTTATTAATGATCATAAAACATTGTTTATATGGTAATTTTTAATAAAATGTGAAAAAT
Source organism: Viscum album (assembly GCA_963277665.1). Classification (NCBI taxonomy): domain Eukaryota; kingdom Viridiplantae; phylum Streptophyta; class Magnoliopsida; order Santalales; family Viscaceae; genus Viscum; species Viscum album. Next base: position 2,129,664,029 of record OY728140.1, read on the forward strand.
AAAAATTACAGGATTTGAAAATGGAGATAAATTCTATAAGTATAATGCATGATATTCAATATAATGCTAATTAAAATTTATTACCATTCACCTCACATCAATAGAATGCATAATTGGTTACTCTTTCTCATTCTAATATTTAGTCCATGTAGAAACACACAAATAAGTGATTAATGTCCTCAATTCATATCATTTACTTCATTATACAATTTTTTTTATTAAAATGTATCCTTGGATAAGTCTTACACCACTAATAGAAAAATAATTTTATGACCCTATCCCTAAAATTAATCTCAAAAAAAGAATTCATATATTTTATACACAGTGAGAGATAGTGTGTGTAGAAAATTTTCAATCCAAGGCCTCCTATTTTATCACTTTTTTGTCATTAATTTTAATTTTTTCAGTATTTTTAAAAATTATTGAAATAAATCTAAGATAAATATTTCAAGGATGATGAACCATATTCCATTAGTAAACATGATAATCATATACTATAATAATTCCTAGAAGTCTCAACTAAAATTTTATGTAAATACCCAACTTACAATTTTAATCATCAAATAATGATCATGAGATTTTATTAAAAGAATAAGGTATATAATGATTATTAAGATGTATATTTGTAATCTAATAAATGTTTTCAATTTCACCTATTAGAATAATATAATATCATATATATAGAAGGTCGTAGGATCATTAAGGAAAAATATAAATTAGAAAATTGAATTAGTCATTTTAATAGTTTTTAAAATTAACTCCTTGAGAAATGCTAAAAAACAAGGTTAGAGAATCTATGTATATTTGAAAATATCTATATAAAAATGAAATTAAAATTAATTAAAAAATATTTCAAATATATTATCATGAATGAGATTGATATGTTAAATCAATCATTTCATCTAATGAAAAAAATTATATAATCAACAATGTAAAAACAAATAAAAATTAATTTCAAGACTATAATTCATATTTTTATAATATTTAAATATCCAAAAATTTATTTAAGAATGTATCACCTAAAATTTTGACGGATATCACCAAAATATTTTATCATGATAATTAAAATTTTCCCAACAACCATAATTCATTTCATAATTGAATATTTCTCATAGATCATCGAGTATTAGAAAATCAATTATTAAATCCCATGAGTTAATTCCTATCATTTTTTTCATGAAAAAAATTTCCCTCCATTTATTTTCATAATTATGTGATATTAATAATATAATTAATATTGTTATTGAGTAATAATAATATTACCAATTAAATAAATTCCATCCTCATCTTAGTACATTTTATCAATAAATTTTATTCAACAATTTTTCAACCAAAAATAACAATAATATATATACAAAGAATGGTTCAATATAATTATCCAATAGTATATTCAAACTCATAGTTTCCTATAAATAGTGTTCATACAATAAACTAATTTCCAAGGATAATTCCATGAATGATATTAAAATTGGGTTCTATTATGGAATATACCATTTCATTAGACCTTCCCATATTTTAATATAAAATCAAGTGATAAAAAACAACACATATGGATTTATAAATGACATGACATAGAACTTTTTTTGGGTATATGATCACCTACTTTTACTTAAATGGTAATTAATAAATTCTTATTGTGAACTCTAGTTTTGAAAAAAAATCATGATTGGACCACGAAATAAAAATATTGATAGAATTACCTGTATTATAGTATAACATATTACTTTTCATCATCATAAGGGCACATATGTTTTCTAATGAAATAATTGGCATCAATTATATGAGGTATTATTTCTAGGAAAATTTTAGCAATTTTGAATAAATCTTCCCTAATACATATTCATTCATATCCTCATATAATTTTGTGAAATACATGGATATTTCAATACCCCTGTTCTACATATCTTGTGATAGAGTTTCGTATTCCATAGAATAGTTAGAAGTCAAAATATAAACACTATATTTAATTTTTTCTTTGTTATTATCCTCTTAAAAATTTATTATTTGCTATAAATATTCTATATTTTTCTTCCTAATTGTACTACTAAATTTTCTCCACCACCACATCATCATTGAAATACATATCATTCATCTCTATATGATTTTTAATCATAGATTATTTGGTTTTTTCGACACATTAATCATAAAATTGGGGGCCCTTTTTATCAATTATTTTATTGAATATCAAGAATTAATTATTTTATTCTTTGTCAATTTCTAAAATAAATTTATCATTCTCACCAATATCATACATTATTATATATCTTTCACATCATAATATTGTTTACTAGATTTTAACAGTGCGTGGTTAGCAATGATATATTATATTATACCCATTTTAGTAATTTTTTTGTTCGTCACTTTGAAAAAATAATAACTAAAAACATATAAATGTTTAGATACGGTAATCAATATATATATGGGGTATCTCAATATATATTTAAATATAATGACTCCAAAAATATTGAAATTAACTAATTTTTCAATAATAAGTGTAAATTATTTTAATATAATCAATTCCTATTGGAAATGGTCCTAGAATAAAATTTTTGATTTTTAGAAAAATCCAAAATAATAGAGATCATTTTGAATTGATCACCATATTAATGGAATAATAAAACCCATTAATCTATAATTATTAATTTTTTCCACCATCTGGATAATTCATTATTAAATACATATATTTAAATATATAATAATTCAAATTATAAATTAAAAAAATAGAAAACATTATTAATGAATAACATGATATTATGAATGATGAAGAATCAAAATATTTTATTACACACCAAATCCAATTGACCACACTCTATCCTATTGGTTTATCTACTCATTTTCATTTTGCATTTTCAAATGAATATGCCACAAAACATTGAATACTTTATAGGGTTATTAAAATTAAGAAAAAATTTGGTTAATGAAAAAAAATCCAAAATTAAAAAATGAAAATCATAGAGATATGAAATGAAAAAAATTATAAGAAAATTTAACAATAATGATGGTCTCAATCCAATAAATAATAATAATTACTCATATTATCGATTGAACTACATTCAAGTGGACTAATTTCCATTTTAATTTAGATTCATGTCATGTAAAAATCTCTAATATAAATCATTTGTTATTTTTATAAAGATGTAATATTGTTATATTATTAATATCTAAAAAAATTATATTATGATATGAATGAAATTTATAATAGTATAAACTATTTCATAATGTGAATCCATTTTCTAGTTCATAATGGTAATGGGGAACATGTTTATCATCATTAAATGAAACTTTTCAATAGATCCGAAAACATTTTATCCACCCCTATATTTATAGATTCAGTGTGAAATTATGATCTCATACATTTTATATAAAATAAATATTATCAAAACATTCCCCCTTCACTACATCCCACTACATCGACATGTAATTATAATTCTACGCATTGAATTTCATTTGTTTAGAAGATCCCATCAGTAAAAAATAGTATTTGTTATCTCTAACATGATATCAATAAAATAATGTATAGAATACATAATTATCAATAAAACTCATTCACTTATGTCATGATGCATATAGTGGACTCTGGTTAGTATAGTGATTGCAAAATTTTAAAATAACAAAAATCCATATAAAATCACCACCATAATCTCGTGAACTTATGAAAGTCCCATTATGAGATTCCAATTTTTCATGGCTACATATTAAACAAAAGAAATAGTTCTCATGCATCCACTAATATTTTACACCATCCTCACTACATGTATAATTCACCTTCATTTTAGGTCATTACATTCATAATATCCCATATTCATGTAGGGATTTTGAAATCATCATATTTCCAACATTGTGCATCTTGGAGGTTTCCATGCTAGACCACGACCACCATGAAATGGATAATTTGTGGAAATATGATGATGCATTAATAATACTACCCTAACAGTTCAATATTAAAATTATTGAACACATTTTATATTATGAACAATATACCATGATACATGAATCCCATATATGGTATCATTTTTGTAGAAAAAAATTTATTTCAAAATTAATGAAATCTAAGTAGTAGATATCTACTATATTTTTTACCCACACTACATCTACACCAACATCATTTCTACCCTACATGATTCATACCACTCACCTATTGATGCACCCCCTTGGAACTTATCTTCAATTTTAAAGAATGTATAATACATTATGATGAAATAAGAAGCTACTATATAGAGGCTAGCTACACTGGTTTTATTTCGATTTTAAATTTTCACTATTTTTTACTTATCTATTTATTTTTAAGTTATTTAAATTTTCCTGATACTAATAGACGATTAAACCAAAAAATATATAAATGTACTTAAAAAAGAATCATTCCCTGGCCATAACTAACATTGAAAAATAAAAAAATGGAAATTTTTTCATATATATATATATATATATTAAATTGAATGGAATGATATATATTATATAGTGATATCACAATCTGGTTACTGGTTCCCCATTATTATCTTTATTATAATTTTCTATATTAGTTATTCATATTGTAGGTTATGGGGTTATTATTTCATGTTGACTAATTTTTTTCCCTTTTCTGTTATTATTTTGGATAGTTTATATATTATCCAATTAGTAAATGAAATTATTGTTAGATATTATATATATAAGGGGTAGATTATCCTCTTTATTATTTTTTGTGGTTTTAAGTTATTTATTTTTTATTTGATTATGAATAATCTAATTTGTATGTTAATATATTTGTGACCGGTTATTTTTATTGATGATAATAAAATATATGGATTGTATATAGATTTCACATTATTATTATTTGAAATTTACAGTTAAAATATTCCCATGGTTGTAATTTAGTGTCATTGGTATTTTTTCCATCCATGGATGATTATAAAAATTAATCACCAATTGGGGTGGGCCTGTTCAAGTGATGTTTAAAGTCAACATGGTTAATTTCATTACATAATATTAACCTGTGTTGATTTAAATAATAATTAAGAGAACATTTTTTTTGTGACATGTGTGGGAATCCATTAAGGGGTTTCAGACTAGGTTTATAAGTTGACCTCTCTATATAAATCTAAATATGTATACATATTATATTTAACATAATGTAGGTTTATGGAGGAACACATACTTGTCTTATAGGGTGTATACATTTTTTGGTTTGTGTTATTGACTTATGATAATAAAGTTAGTAGTCATTAAAATCTTAGGGGAGTTCCCTGATTAGATCATTCCATTCCATATTGTGTTATTTTTAACTATGATATCTATATACAAGCTATTGTTTTTTATCATATAATTATTATATTATTATTAAATTCAACCATTTTACTATTCACCCATGCGTCAAATTTTTATAATCATTCCTTTATTCTATGACATGTTATGTCATAATCATAGTTAGATCATCCAAAAATGAATTTATTGATCCCTATGAATTTTATGGTATTATTTGGAGATTTTAAGATAGAGTTATGATTAGTGGAATTTATATAAAATGTATGGTTATGTATTATTATTTTGGATATCACATGATGTGTGAGTGTACCATAATTTCAATAATTCAATATTTTTTATAATAATATTATGATTACTACACAAATAATTCACAGGTCCACATCAACGTACTCATTATCCACTCAATATTTGGTGTAATAACTTGATGATCAATTACAATAATGGATATCATCCTAAATGGAACAATTTATATAATAATAAAAATTAGAATAGGTATTAATTTTTATCGCATATTGATTATGATAAGATTATTTAACAATATATATTCTCAAAATCATTAATTTATCATCATACTTATTATAGGATCAAAATAATCTATATTTATAAATTTATTTTTATGTATTCATATATAATTATTTCTATGTTCATGAATGGGATATTTATTCATCACCACTCATTATCAATTCATCAAAAAATAAAAATTTTTTTTACAATGATCCTATATCATATAAGATTTGAATGTTTTTAAAACACTTATCTATATTATGAACATTATAATAGAAAATACAATATTTTAATTAAAAAATTAAAAGATGTAAATTATTCACATTTTTTATAATGTTATGAAAATCATGATGTTGATTGTTCCCATAATGGGGTAGTTCTATTGTCCAGTGCTTTAAAAACATGATCTATACTCATTAGAATCATATAATATTCCTCTTATTGTTATATTATTATAATTTTATTGGTAATCTCTATAAAAATATAGATGACAGGAATATGACAATGACTCATCGATTTATGTGTTCTAAAATTTTATCTTGATAAATAATTAGTGAAAAAAAATTTCAAAGGAAATTTACCAAAGAAACCCAAGCCCCAAGGTTTGGTTCTCCACAACTATTAATAAAATAACTCTAATTTTTTATAATAATTGTAAAATTATATTAATCAAAATTTGATTATTTTTGTTAATAAACATTGTATAATAGAATTAATATATCTCATAAAAACATGGATATGAATAATCAAATTCTATCTCCATGAATTAATTTTATTTGATATACTTAATAAATATTCAATAGAAATGATGGGGAATGAAACATATTTCATCCCACTAAAACATTGTTATATTTTTAAGATATTGTTTAAAATTCAATTTTTTATGAATTTCAGTTCGTTGATATATTTTAACATTCAATAATTATAAAATAAAAAATTGAACAAACATAATCATAATTTGATATTTCTTTACAAAATTATATTCAATAAACATTAATCTCATAAAATAATCATTCCACTTATATTTAACATGATATATATATATATATAATATAATATTCTTTGAATTTCGAAAAAAAACAACAAAATATTCCATAATTCTAAATCATTTTTTATTGTATTCAAAAAAATAAAAAACATTCCCATATTGTTTAACATATAGATTATCATTCTGTTAATTTAAATTAATCAATACTATTTTATTTTTTATCAATATTTAATGTAATATTTTCAATTAGCATGTTTAGTGGTTATGAATAGAGTTGTTTTTAACCAATTAAAGCATATGTTGTGCTCCATTGAAACTATTGAATCTTATGTAAACATATTCAGACATGGAACTTTTTATATATAAGATAAAATTTCATATTCATGTTATATATAATGTAAAAATGAAATTTGATCATTTTAAATCCTCTTATCTCACCCTTTTTTAATTATATATAAAAATATTTTTCCCCAATTTTTCATCATATTTTGTATTGTATTGTGAATACATTAAAATTTATTCCCATAGAATCTTATATTATTAATTAATTTTTTATCAATTTTTGAAATCATTTTATCTTTAACATAAATTCTACTCATGGTAAATTTACAAGTAATTATTTATAGTTAATTATTTAATATCTTTTTATCATTGTCATGATGACCACCACTCAGCAAGAAATTAATTATATTTAGAAGATTTTATAATGTAATTTTTCTAAGTTAATATATACATATATATATATATATATTTAATAAAAATTATAAAAATTATTATAGTATTATCATACCATTTTAATACCAATATAAAGTAAGTATTCACATTAATGTATATAGGAACACCACATTGATAATGCATATATTCATCAATAGTTAATCATTAAAAACTCTATTTTCAAATGTTATATAAAAATATTAATGACGAATATATTTATCACAGAACAAATTATATAATTTTTGTTGTCCAATTAAAAATTATATCATATAGATAATGTATTAATATTACATTTATTATGAAAATATATAGTTACCTATTGTTAAATTAAATAATATAATTCATACCCTTGTGTAATCTTATTCTCCAATACCATTCCCATCATCATGTCATTTCCTTTCCAAAGAAAAAATGTAAAAACTCAATCACGAAATGATTAGAAAATTTTATTTTTTTAGATAATGAAAAAAAATTATAAAATACATTATATAAGAAAAATTAATTCAACAAATGATTACATATAGTATGTGTATTTTTTAACATTCTGATATAGGTTCCACACATTAGTGCCCTGATCAAGTTTTTCACATAAAATTAGGCATGCCTCCCCACACACCTGAGGATACCGACTAGCTAAGTGGTTATAATTTATCAGCATGTGGAGTATATACCCTCTTTATGAAGCAATCTCAAGAGCCTAAATAACTAATCAATGAAAAGTATACAATTACCAAGAACCAAAATAATATAATAACCAAAACAATTAGCTTCACGTGATGAACTGAATCTGAAAGATGTATCCATACATAAAAATTAGATATGTAATTTTAAATATGTGTTAAGTGTAAGAATTATGTAAAGAAAAAGACACTAAAAATATCCCCAACTATTTTTCCCATCACCATTTATAGTTCACTCAATGATTCCCTATCCTGAATAATACATCTAACAAAGGGCCATTTTCTAGATCCTTTCACAAAAACTTGATGTCTATTATGTTACTAATCAGGATTCCCAATTATGGTGTGAGTATAAAAATGTAGGAAACCCCCAAAGAGGTGTAAAAAATATCTAATCAATAATAGTGTTTTAATTATTATAAAAAATAATGTGATTCACATAATTTAAACAGTTGTAAAATTTCATTATTCTTTAATTATCCACATAAATTCCATAGGTTCACAATTATAACTGATGCATCAATACCTAATTCATCCCATTTCATAGTCTTAAATATTCCAAATGGATTTAACATATCTCATTACAATGGTTAAAATTATTCATTTCCTTTCAATTTATATCATAGAAAATTGGAACCATTGTCTAATTCCAATCTCATGGGTGTATAATGTCATGTTCGAAACTGATGGGTATTATTATTCTTTTTCTATTTCACACACCTCAAATTCATATGGGTCTTTAGTTCCCTATTCCTTATCCCTAACATGTTATCATATATTTGATTTTTATACTTATCCTATATACCACACTCATATATCACACATGAGTATTTGGAGCCCTAGTCTATACCCCACACTCACTATCTCATATGGGTATTTGGAGCCTCAGTCACCATCCCATGCCCATTTACAAATTCATCACACATATATCACATCAATAATGATTAATAAAAATTTACTATCTAATCACATTTCATATATTGATATACCATCTCAACTATAAAAATAAATCATGATTCAATATATAAATCACATGAAACAACATTTTCAATTCACCATTCAAGCATTTCTCCAAATTTAAATCATGTTGCACAGTAAAAAATTATGTTCAATTCAACTATCTCATAATTATTATTTTCAATTAATTCATAACCACATTAATCAAAAAAATACACAATCACAATTCCCATAAATGTCATAATCACAACATTCCATTAAATAATTATCCAATTAATAAATACAATTTCATAAATTTCATAATTACAATTAGAAAAAATCAATTGTCATATATTCATATAATTTCATAAACTCATGGAAAATAAATTAATAAATTCCATTATTCAATTAATTAATTTATCAATAATTTTTTTTATTTCAATATTCAATTGTAATAAATTTCAAATTGAAATTTCCAAATGCATACATGAAATTGGAATTGATGACTATTAAAATTGAATTTATACCACATACCTTAATATTGATGATGAAGGCTCACAAACATAAATTCCCAAATGAAGTGAAACAACCAAGATCACAATAAGGAATGATATTTATATCCAATACCTGGATCCAAGATCAAAATAATAAAGATATATCAATCCTAGATATCAAACCATCAACAAAATAAGAAAACAAAAAAAAATCTAGAAGGAGATACCAGATAAGGAGAGAAACCTAATAAGTAATAAATTACATACCTAGAGAGGTGCAGATCTGAGAATTTGGCATTCAATTTTTCATGAATAGTGTTTTAGAGGAATATTAATTCTTCTAGAATCATTATAAAATGAGACTAATGATTTATCTCCTTGTTTGGTAGACATTGGGTGATGTCATTTGGGTACTTAAATATTAAAAATAATTTTACGTATAATTAAACACGTGTGCACAATTTACTGTGATGGGGATCATAGTTTTCCAATAATTTTTTCCCTTATATGGGGGAATGATTACATTTATTATAGGGAATGCTTTGATAATACTTCTTCAATATATGTAATACCTCTCTTTTTTGGGTTGCATTGTTTTCTATGGAAAGGCCTACAGTTCGAGAAAATTGTTCACCTATCATTCGATACCGAATATCCTTAATAAAATATCAAAATTACACCCAATCAAACCCAAGATAAAATAAATGCATGATAATCCCAATAATTTATAAAAAATTACCCGAAATTGAGCTTATGAAATATCTAAAAATTATTGGGATAATACAATCCCTCTTCACATAATAGATCATCCCTGAATTTGACACTGAAGCATCAATAATATTACGAGTTAGAAAGATTGGGACACTAAAAAACATATCCTATTCTATACGGCTATGATTCTAAAATAAATGAAATATTTAAATACATCAATTTCTAACTATTATACAATAAATGAATGAGATTCTCTTCAAATAATGCATTGGTCTCTAGGTCAATATCATCCATATCGATCACATGAAATGATTAAGGGTGATGTCGCCGATGTTGTGACACATGAAATACATAATAAATAACACGATACCTCTATGAATGAGCCAATTGGTACACCATCAAACTGATTCACATCATAACCTTAAAAGGTCCAAAAACTCCTAGGCCCAAACATTCATTGTATCCAAATATGATGATAACCCAATATAGTTGACACCCAAAGGAACACACAATCTCCCATAGTAATCTCAGTGGGTCATCGATTTCAATCTACATACGACTTATTTCTACACGTAGCTAATATCATACTCTTATGAATCTACTGAACCAGATCTAACATCACTAGAATGAGACATGATCCCAAAAAATATGAATCGCCTACCTCTGTCCAATATAGAGATGATATACATGGCCTAACAAAAATATCCTCATATGGTCCCATTTTATAGTGTCATGATTACTGATGTTATAGGATAACTCTAACAATGATAGGTTTTTATCCCCCGAACCACCAATTTATGGGACACAAGTTTGAAGCATTTCCTCATGAACATGTATAATACACCAAAAATACCCATCTATCTAGGGGTGGAAATTCATACTTAGTAAACCAAGTGAAAAATGTGCCTTCTGCATGAGCAACCAGGATAATGAATTAAAACATGAGTCATATATTGAAATTGTACTCTGCTAAACCCTATCAAGATGAAATATCTACCTAATGTATATATCTTCCAATAGATCCACAAAGAAGTTTTCTCAAATAATTTTGAAATCTGCTACATGCATCTGTCAGTTCACAAATAACAAAATAACATCATTCTAAAGAAGAATCATCATGGGACCCACCACAATAACCATGGTAATGTCATCCCACTTCTATGATGGAATGGGTAACAATAATAGTAATCCACCAAGGTGTTGATGTTAGGTCATCACATGTTTAGCGGTTTAGAATTGTGTCAACAACCCTACAATATATTTTTTCATTCTTGGATTCCAATAATACCATCATAGGTAATGATACATATTTTTAGAACTCTGTAGAAATTCAAATAAAGTATAATTAAATTTATTAAATGGATCATCTTACATACTCATTGGATCAACAATCTGATTTTGGACATAGTTGATCTCATCCACATATATAATCTAATCAGAAAGTGAATCAAAACCTTCAAGGCTCTACCCCACGTAAAAAAATGTATATTGTCAATATTAATCTCCTTACTCATGATAAAATGTGTAGACTACACAAAAACTAATATTGGAGTCATCTACTCATGACCTCATTAAGCCACGACATGAAATATTTCCAGCCATGTCATCATATTCCACTCAGAACTCAACCCCTGAACATCCCAATACATTGATTTAACACATAGAGCATCAAAAAAAATTCCACTTTCATTTATTATATTCCATCTCAAAAAAATTATTATTCGTTACCCACATCTGCTATTAGAGATTTAAAAATCAGAGAAAAAATATGAATATCAATTTTATTGTGTTTAGTATGCACCGTAAAATTTTCTCCCAATGGATAATTTCACCAATGAATCAATTTATAAACCAATTAAACTAACTAGAGGTCATGTGTTGGGTAATCTCATGGATGTGGCCTTATCTCCAATGACATACATTCTATAATTTTATCTCTCTACATCAAAAATGTTCCATGATTAATCCCACAATCATCACAAAACACCATATTCTCCTTAGACGACTTAGGGGGGATCAAGATATGAGCATTAATCAATCAGTTCTTAATCTCCTTGATGAAATAAACATATGTTTCTGACCATTCATACATTATCCCCATCTTGGTCATGCCTGAATGTGATAACATTGTGTGGAAAAATTATTGTATGAACCTCCAATAATATCTTACTAATCCTAGGAAACTATATATATTGAAAACATTATTGGGTTTCCCCAATTAAACAACTAGATGCACCTTATATGTTTCAACTAACACATCGTCCTCCGAGATGATGTGCCCTAGTAAATGTAAATTAACAATCGAGAATTTTTACATTGATATATTGGTGTACATCTATTTCTCTCTCATGGTACATAAGATAATGTCAAGGTGTTGGGAATGGTCATCATGTGTCTTGATTTATTCAATGATTTCATTCACAAAACAACAACAGACTAATCTAGATATGGGTGGAAGATCTGGTTCATTAATGAAATAAACACTATAAGAGTTTTCATTATCCAGAATAAAATAGCAATGAACTCATTCACGCCTTACCTGAATCTAGATGAAGTATGAGGAATTTGAGAAGGATGAACTATAACTTATGATTCCCATATCTCAATTTTAAATTATAGAAAACACTATCTCCTCTAAACTAGTCAATTAAATCATTGATATGTGCAAGATAATATAATTTCATAACATTATCCTAGTTCAATGTCTGGTAGTCAACACAAATGGTCAATATACCATTTCCTTCTTAGAAAACAAAACTAGAGAACCCCACTGCAACATTATCTAACCGATAAACCCCTTATCCATCAAATCATACAATTGAGACATAAGAACATAGTGTTCATTTAGTCAAATTTTGTATGGTTGTATAGAAAATCGTGTAGCCCACGACATGAGTAAAATTATAATTCCTACATTTCATTCAGTTGGATGCCCTATTCGGACATGTTGAATCATGTCTTGGAAGTTATTCATTTCAGTTGAAATGACCTCATTATATACCGCTACATCATATATAAATATACATGAAAAGTGGGTGGTATATACCATCCGATTCTATTGACCTATGCCAATATGGTCCTACTAAAAATCCCACAATCTGGGGTGATAATATTTTTTTAAACTTATTATATATAAATGAAAATCTCCTTTAATCGAAATAAATTTGGGATGGGCACACCACTAACCAGTCTATAGCCATGAATATGTCAAAGCATTACATTTTATGATCTAATAATTCCAACTGAAACTCTATTCCACATCCTCATGAGAAAAGACATGAACTATTAGATGTCTCCTGACCATAATCACATAGGTGAATATCTCATCAATACCCTACTTATGTACTCCACCACCAAGATCAAATAATTCACATGTTGTGATGATATAAGAGTATAAGAAGCAATTGTATCAAATATGGCACTATAAATCAATGAAGGGACCCGAATAGTACCTATAACTCTAAATGGTACAACCTCACTATCAAAATGTTTTGGATGAAATTAATGAAACTATACTTCATCGCTTTCATTCTATAAATCCTAATCCCCATAATGTCCACCACTATGCCAAAATAGGATCTCTATCACAGATGACACATTTACACCACCTCTACCTCCAGGGCCTCTATAACTCCTATTGACATACTGATACAGTGTAGAAGATCTCCATACCACACTCAGGTTCTACCTACAATATCCATAATTACTCAACATCCATGGATTCTTGTAGAACCTCTATAGATATCGAATCATGACATAAGTTTGGCACTCTATAAGTAGTTGAAGAGAATGTCTGTGAAAGTGGTCAGGCCTATAACACTGTTGTCAAGGCACTTGTGTAAGATCATGAGTCACTGATCTATATTTTTTTACACTATTATTTCCAATCACATAGTCAATATTCTCTTAATTATTATTTATATACATGGAATATATACCTCCTGATCATCCTGCAAAAACCAGCTTCCATCCACTGGAATCTTTTCTAGGTTCCCCATAGACATGAGAGCCTGATCCACCACATCAGAAAACATTTTCTGCTAAAATATATTAACATGGGAAATATACTCACATTTAATCATATAATTGAAATTCATATACCTATGTATATCAACCCATGCTAGTTCTTGATAAATGAACATTATTTTAGGAAATGAGACCAGAATAGTCCATTTTGGTCATCCTCCCTTAGGTCATCAATATGATCAAAGAATACCTATCTTGTATTAGTGTTTATGGATAAAATTTCTAATGTAAATAATCTTTCATGTTCTTCCTATAACATCTCGGTTCCTGAAGCCACCCAGAGGCACCTGGTACCCGGTTGGTCACATGGCCTCAAGCGCATTTCCCCAAATGTCAGAGGCTGCCGACTAGCAACGAGGGCTATGGGTGTTATTGTGGGGAAATTGTTCCCTCATTGGCAGAGTACACAGCGGCAGTATACAATCATAAAAATATTGGAAGTATTAAATATCGAACAACAATAAACAGTGGAATAAAAAAACAATAAACAACTAGAGCACACATGTATATATGAAATGATGAAAGATACATATGTTAGGAAAGCAGGAAAACAAGTCAAAATACTGAATACAATACTAATCCAAAGTACAAAAGAAAAGTAAACAAGAAACTCCTCAGCATCACAAGCCTCGTCTTGGTCCCATTCTCTCCTACTCCAAAGCAATCAAGTACTAAAAGTCGAAGGGTGCTTTCCCTTGTCTATTCCTGCAACAAGATAGTCTTTTTGGGCTGAAAAGAATGACCCAAACAGGGTGTGAGACTAAATCCTATTAGGAAACCACCCAATGATATGTTCCTAACAGTCAGTGAGAATATGGAATTTAATAGTATAATAAGCAGTAAACAACAAGCAGTAAACAGTAAGTAACAAACATTAAGCAGTAATAGGATTCTATACAACAGTAGTCAGTCCACAGAACAACTAGTAGTAGTAAAGAAAATAGCTAACAACAACAAGAAACCCTCTGAGGAGTACTCGTAGACAACCCCTCTAGTCCAATCCAAGAAATACCAACAACCCTCTGGGAAGTGAACTCAGCCTAACCCTTATAGTTTTGTCATACAAAATTATGAGACTCTTTGGGAAAGCTGGGTCGGTCAATTCCCCTTATAGTCTAGGGTATTCAGGGACTCTCTGAGGAAGATCATGCGGTCTAACCCACTTATAGCCCCTTGGTCAAGAAACTCTCTAAGGAAGATCACTCGGTCAATTCCTCTTATATTCTCAGGTCTATCAAAAACTCTTTAAGGAAGCTCACTCAATCAATTACTTCTATATCCTAGAAAGGTTTAAATGAAATTCAAACAAAGTAAAAACTCTCTGAGGAAGATCACTCAGTCTACCCTCCTGTAGTCTATTATATCTAAGACTCTCTGGGAAGCTCACTCGGTCTATCCCATGTATTCTTTAATGTCCAAGACTCTTTGAGGAAGCTCACTCGGTATATCCCCATGTAGCCTATAATATCCAAGTCTCTCTGGGAAGCTCACTCGGTCTATCCCTTATAGTCTATAGCACCGGGTTCTCACGGTCTTGTTCCAGTCAGTTCATAATATTGTTATAAGGCCAAAGTACACCCACAGAGCTACTTGGATAACTAATCTACAACATAACAATCATGTCAAGAATATCTTTCCATCCGCCAGTCACAAGGCATGGGAAATAGGTATAACGACCAAAGACTAACAAGACCCCATGGTCGTAACAAGAACAAGGCATGGGAGAAACATCCAAGCATAGTAATTATCCACAAACATGATCAAATTACCTCTACTCAAGCATTAAAACATGGTAGGAAAACAACAAGGGAAAATGGTAAACACTCAATACCCCATTCACGGGTATTGGTGGAATTTGCACATAAAACTCACAGACTTAAAAAGGTAAGGTACAATCCACCTACCTTGATGCTCGGAGATCAATATACATTGACTGCATGGCTTGATTATCCTTATAATGGTGTAGATCTAACAAAACGCACAAAATGTTCAACCCATGATATCTTGAGAAAGAGGGAAAATCATGGAATGGAACTCAAGAAGAAGGAAGATCTCACTACTACAGTTCCAACATAATCGACGATGATCAATTTGGAAAACAGAAAAAGGATCGGGGTCTCGGAGGATGTTCATGGCCGTACGGGTCGTTCTCGGTCGAGAAACCTGGTGAAGAATGTGTTTTCTTCGATTAGGCATGACCCCGGTCTGTTTAATGAAAAAAGGAAACTACATGGCATGTAATTCTAGGGTACAAAATGTGTACATGGCCTTTTTGTACTCCAATTTAAGTGGCCTCCACATCGCCCCAACACACCATGTGTGTGGCCCAGACACGACTAGCACACGGCCTGGAACTGCATCAAAGTACACGGTGTGTACTTTGAAAACTTCCAGATTTTTCTCATTTTCTCAAAAATGAACAGAAAAGGAAAAACTTACCTAAAACGAAAATATGGGTTCTTACAATCTTCCCCCATTAAATAATTCATCCCCAAATTTACCTAGTGAGGCATAGATGAAGAAACCCCGAACAGATCTGGCCACTGTGATCATACATCAGCCTCCCTCTCCCAGGTCCCGTTATGCACTCTCCTGTACTGCCATAGCACCCGTACCAGAGGAACAGACCATCCACAGAGAACCTTCATACTGCGATCATAAATCCAGATAGGATGCTCCTTAAATGATGTATCTTCTTCGAGCTCAACCTCCTCTAGTTGAAAAAATTAGACGGGTTTGAAAAGTAACATCGGAGCTAAGAAATGTGGAAGACATCGTTCATAGCCTGGTACCTCTGAGGTAACTACAACTGATAGGCCACCAGCCCAACTATCTCCAACACCTCAAACGGACCGACGTACCGCGTCAAATATTACTCTGTCTCTGAATCCTATTGTGTCCCAACATCAGTGTGACACGCAGGAAAACATGATCCCCGACATCGAACTCCAGAGGTCATCTCCGCTGATCAGCATAAGATTTCTGTCGACACTGTGCTGTATCCATCCTATTCTGAATCAACTCTATCTGCTCTGTGGTCTCCTGTAATACCTTCGTTGTCTTCCCATCACATTATAGGATATTACTCACAAGGATCTCTTATCAGACTAATGACTGTCCCCACAGGCCAACACATGTTCTTTCAGTTTGTTTTGTCCTCATTCACAGACACCCTGGGAAACTTCCCAGAAGGTCCCCATCCTAATTACTACTCCAGGCCAAGCCTGCTTAACTGTGGAGTATTAATCAGGTAGGATCCCGAAAAGAAAGGTGATTCTTGTTGACATGGGTAGTAACATTTATCCATTTAAGTCTCACTTTTCCAGGGGTGTTAATTTATCCACCCCTTTAAATCACAAAGCCCTCATTGTGGACCCCAAGCCTCAAACTCAGGCAATGCCTAAGCACTTCTGGCTAGGTATTTCCTCTGATACCACTTTGTAACATCCCGGTTCTGAAAGCCACATAGAGGCACCCCCGTACCCAGTTGGTCACATGGTCTCAAGTGCATTTCCCCAAACTCCAGAGGTTGTTGACTAGCAGTGAGGGCCTTGGGTGTGATAGCAGGAAAAGTATTCCCTCACTAAAAGAGTACACAATGGAAGTAAACAATCAGACAAATAGAGGAAAAAGTAAATATCAAACAACAATAAACAACGGAATACTAAAACAATAAACAACTGGAGAACACATGTATATATGAAATGATACACGATACATATGTCTAGGAAATAAGTCAAACAAGTCACAATGCTGAATACAATACTAATCAAAGGTACAAAAGAAAAGTAAAAAATCAACTCCTCTACATGGAAAGCCTTGGCTTGGTCCCATGCTCTCTTGCTCCAAAGCAATCAAGTACCAGAAGTCGAAGGGCACTTGCCCTTGTCTATACTTGCAACAACATATTCTTTTTGGGCCCAAAATCATGTCCCAAACAGCGTGTGAGAATAAATCCCCATAGGCAACTTCCCGGAGATCTGTGCCTAACAGTCAGTGAGCATATGGTAGGTAATAGTACAGTGAGAAGTAAATAGCAGGCAGTAAACAGTAAGCAACAAACAGTATGGTGTAACAGGATGCTATACAATAGTAGTCAGTCCAAAGAACAATAAGCAGCAGTGAAGCAAACAACTAACCACAACCAGAACCCCTCTAGAATGTACTCGGAACCAACCCCTCTGGTCCTATCCAAGAAGTTCCAATTACCCTCTGGGCAGTGCAATCATCCTAACCCCTCTGGTTTGGTCATACTAAATTATGAGACTCTCTGGGGAAGCTCGCTCGGTCAATTCCCCTTATAGTCTAGAGTAGCTAGGGACTCTCTAAGAAAGATCACGCGGTCTAACCCTTTAATATCCCCAAGGTCATGAAACTCTCTGAGAAATCTCACTCAGTCAATTCCTCCTATAGTCTCAGGTTTATCACAGACTCTCTAAGGAAGATAACTTATTAAATTCCTTCTCTAGCATGGAAAGTTTTTTAAGAAATTAAAACAATGTAAATCCTCTTTTAGGAAGCTCACTCGGTTTACCCTCCTGTAGTCTATGATATCCAATACTCTCTAGGAAGCTCACTCGGTCTATCCCCTATAGACTATATTATCCAAGACTCTCTGAGGAATCTCACTCGGTTTATCCCCAGGTAGCCTATAATATCCAATACTCTCTAGGAAGATCACTCGGTCTATCCCTTATAGTCTATAGCACCAGGTTCTCACGGTCTCGTGACAGTCAATGCATAATAATTCTATAAGTCCAAAGTACACCTACAGCGCTACTTGGATAACCAGTCTACAACATAACAAGCATGTCAAGAATATCATTCCATCCGAAAGTCACAAGACATGGAAAACAGGTATAACGGCCAAAGGATAACAAGAACCCAAGGTCTTAACAAGAAAAAGGCATGGACAAAACATCCATGCATAGCAGTTACTCACAAAATTGATCAAATTACCACTACACAAGCATACAAGCATGGCAGGAAAACAACAGGGGAAAAACAATAAACATGCAATACCCTGTTCATGGGTATTGGTGGAATTTGCAAATAAAACTCAAAGTCATCGAAAGGTAAGGCACTAACCACATACCTTGATGCTAGGATATCAATATAATTTTACCACAAATATTGATTCTCCTTATAATGGCATAGATCTACGAAAATTCACAAAATGTTAAACCCATGATATCTCGAGAAAGAGGAAAAATCATGGAATGAAACTCAAGAAGAAGGAAGAGCTCGCCGCTGCGGTTCCAACACAATCGACGACAATCGATTCAGAAACCAGACGGATGCTTGGTGGCTCGGAGGATTTTTGTGGTTGTATGGGTCACTCTCAGTTGAGGAACCTGGAGAAGAAGGTGTTTTTGTCGATTAGGCGTGACCCTGGTCTATTTAATGAAAAAAAGAAACTACACAGCGTGTACTTATGGGGTACATGGCATGTACATGGACTTTCTGTACTCCGCTTTATGTGGCCTTCACATCACCCCTACACACCATGTGTGTGGCCTAGACACGGGCAACACACGACCTGGTGCTTCATGAAAGTACACGACGTTTACTTCAAAAATTTCCAGATTTTCCACTTTTTCTCAAAAACTACCAGAAAAGGAAAACCATACCTGAAATGAAGATCCGGGTTCTTAAACATCCATACCATACAATTTTCCTTCCCAGTACAATTTTGAACTACTAACTAGGGAATCATTGATTCACCAAATATAAATGCTTCCTACATTACCCAATTATCATTCAGTGTCTCTAAAAGGTCATGTATTGTCTATTAGGACTCAATCCATAATTATGTTGCCTCATATCCACCACTTATAAGGATTAGTGGGTGATATAACATAAACTACCTTGTTAGGATGGAAATAATCTTAACAACCTTCTTTTTTTTATCTCATGAAAATCTACATGAAGTGGGAAATTTCTAAACAGGATCATTCTCTGGCTCCTTCACTTGGAACCAATAGTGCCTCAAGTTCCACTACTAGAGGATCATTTCCATCCATGTCCTCATATTCTCCTATAAGCAATAATCTTCATGGAGTCATGTCTTTAAAATTATAAACACATTTCTCATGACACATAACACAAAACTAAAATAATTAAATAGATGGATTCAGATAATTCTATTATAGTTCATCCAACTTTTTTCCCCCAAATGGTCAAAACCATGGCACTATTTCTTCCCTTAACATTCCAAAATCTTTGTCATTGTTAACAAAGGTAAAATTATTTTCATATTTATTTTTTCCCTAAAACACCCATTCATTTACATTGTGTATCATTTTCATTTATGAATTTCAAATTAATAAACTTCTTTTTTCAGTCCCAAGGGAAAAAATCATTTACAAACATACACAAAACCTTTTTTTCTCATTCATGACAAATATTATTATTGTTACAATAAATCTAGATAACTTAGAATGATACATGAATAATAAAATATCATTCCATACCAGTCCATATGTAAAATTGTAGAAAAACCAAGAAACATTAACCACGTCACAAAAAAAATTAATCACAAAAGGTGAAATAGAATCCAACTATAACAACAAACATTAATAATAATAATCCCACTTTTGTTAAAATGATGTTACCAACATACATTGTTTACCTATTCCTATTTATGATATAATAACCGCATCTTGAATAATATTATTCACTAGTCTACCATTACCAAATAAGAAAAATGAAAATAAACTCATATAATAACACTTTCTATCTTATTGACCTAGGTTACACACACTGGTTCCCAAAGATGGTTACACACAAGAACTTAGGCATGTGTCCCTGTATTCCAGATCTTTATGATTAGTAGAGAAAAAATTACATTTTAATCATAAATGAGTTATATGAGAGATCAAAATACCTAATAATGAAGATACCACATAATTCCAAAGGTAGAGATCTAACAATACCAACATCGATTCATTTCAAACAGTTTTTGAGAGCCCTATGTATTCATCTATAAGACAAAAAAATGATTTTAATGACTTACTATCCATTTGCATCAACTTTCGGTTATGTATAGGGGTTTAGGTAATTTGAAAACCAATTTTATGAATATATAATCAAACATGCACAGTTTCCAATGTAGTGGCACTATGATTTCCAAAGCATGCACTTAAAACATGAGCCTATTCTAGGTTGGGGTGTGGGTTAATTATAAATTAGAATATGAAGTATAGTTTGAATACTCTTTTACAAGATGTGAAATCCCTCCCTTTTGTGGTTTGATGTTTTTATAGGGTAGGGATCATGAATTTGGAGAACTCGATGTCAGACGCGCATTTCCGAAAATCTCTCTGTAGAAATCCAAATTACACCAAAATGATTTCATGATAAAACCCTAGCAATATATATCAAAAAAAATTAAATACATTACCTAAATATATTATTGAGTCATCTCCAAATATGTTGAGGATATTACATATTTATTAATTTAAAATAATTCGTAAAACTCTTAATTTTCATGCCTAATTTTGATGATGGATTTTTAATTTAGTACATATTCATAGTAAATTTGTGATAAAATAATTGTTGTTAATTACTTGATATGAATTCGAAATAATGATTTAAATAAATAATAATTAGTTATTATCAGATGAAATTACTCATTATTATGTTGACTATATAAGATTATATATACTATATATATATCATCAATGACCTATAATTTATATTAAAATTATTTCTCAACCACCCCATCGTGGAATATTCAATCATATAAAATAATTATATAAAAATGTTTTAATGGATTATTGATACCTTCTTCATTTATATTTTCCATTATGTATAATATAATTTATTTTATTTTAGATCTACAACTCAGTGTGATTTTTAAATAAAAAGTGTAGTGTTATTCTATTCCATTAAAATTATTTCGAATAAATAAAATATTCATAAATAAGGGATACTTATTATATCTATATTAATTATTAATCATCTATTAAATCACAAAAATATTTCATAATTAGCGTCACATAATGTTATCTCAAATTAAAATGTGTACATGATATATCTTCTCAAAAAATCATTATATATCTATTTTGCATATATTGAATAATCGCAATTATAACCCCTCTTTGTATATTTAACTATACATACCTAAAATATGAATAAATTATTTATATGAATAATATATTTTTATATTCCTATTAATACTGTTTTTTATATATTTATTATATTGGGAAATTCACAATTTAATAAACTCATGTCTCTCTCATTTAATTTATATTTTCCAAAAAAATAATATACTACTCAATCCAGAATTTTTATTCTTAATCTTCCTTAAATTCTTTATACATGATAATCATCTAGACATATTATATGTATTAGTTTTCTTTATATCCTATGGAAATAGATATATAAGAATCAGTCTACTAAAATCATCAGTTGGGGAATAATCAATATAATTTATGATATTGAGTCAACCCATAAATTTTAGGAGTCCTACCATGTAATTATAATGATAATGGAACGATGTATTTAGTATATGATATCATAATATCATAGAATCATATATGTGTGGAGTAAAAATAATATTATATTTATAATTCAAAAAAAACTATTATGAAAACAAAACATAGATTATTGGGATAACCACATGTTCATGATTCACAGTATCAAAGAGATAAAATCATAATCCAATGCATTGGAGGGAGATATAATTCTTGAAATACCAACCACCTAAGGAAAATTATGTGTATAAATATATATTTGTTTCACAAGATCATGGTCAATATAAAATACCATGGAATGAATATAGGTTTCCTATCATTTAAAATGGTGTCCTATAATGAAATATTCATAAATGCATCAATACACCAATCTTATCAAACAAATAAATATTAAACATGTAACCATTGATATTAAGGGACATTATCATTAAATTAAAATCAATTTAAAATATTATGTATAATTATAATATAACATATTGACAGTCATTATATAGTAATGTCATTAATTACCCTGACACATAGATGTGTGGTTATCTAGGAGAACAACATTTAATGAATGAATAAAAATACAAGTCATAGATATATAAAATATAATTGTAAGAGAAATCCAGATGATAAGATCTTGGTGATTGGGAAAGAAAAAAATAAATGGATCAATTCTCTTATTTGAATTTATATATGTTTTCATACAAGATCATAAATAAAAAATACAAGGGTAAAAAAGTATTGTTAAAGGTTTACACGAGTAGATCTTTTTTTAAAAAATCAAATAACCATTTATATTTGTAGAAATTGAAAATATAAAATTAAAAAATGATATGATAAATATTTATGTATTATAATAATAATAATTTAATGGTCCAGTTGACATATGATTGTGAAAAATATATACTATTTTTTCCCAGTGCATTACACTGGCTTACCTGAGTCACCTATCGTAACGACATTTTTAGTCAATATAAAAAATTCATAAATCTAATTTTTTAGTAATTTTTATATTTTTATATTTTATTAAAATATTTTTTTTGCATTTTACAAAATAAATAAAATAAAAATCTAAAATGAAAATATTCATATATAATTAAATAAATGAAATTGGAAGAAAGGTATTGATCCTACTATTTGGTTACAGGATTTCATCATTTTTTATTTTATTTTATTTTTAAATTTAATGGGTATATTAATTTATGATTTTCTATTTATGATTTACTACCCCTTACCTTGTGTGTGATTTTAAGACACCTATGAAATTTTTCAGCAAACCAAATTTGACCTCCTTTGATAAAATTTTATGAAAATCCTGAAATCCCTTGTTTAATAAAATCTATGACCCAACATCATCGTCAAATTTTTCATACCATTAGATAAAATAAAATCTATATTATTTAGTATTTTAGAAATATTATTGGTGTGAATGATGATTTGTTGGAAAATATAGATGAATTCAAAAGTCTTATTCTGGTGAATGAATTTGGCCCTACTACACGTCTCTCTTAGACACTACAGATGAAATTAAAATATTCTGAATATAATGCACAAGATATTTTTAATTTAATGAACCATCCACCAATGAAAATATGAATGAAATTCTCTCATCATTGCGAGCATGATATATTAATAATTTACATTGGGTGTTTTTATCAATTTCAGAGAAATATCCTTTTTATATTGTCCATGTTAAAATTTATTTTATAATAGCTCAATAAATTTCACATTTTTGAATTATTATTAATTTTTTTATTTAATTATAAAATAATACATATATTTTGATAGGGGTTACCAAATAATACTACAATTAAAAATGGTGAACACATTTTTTTAGGTGGTTGTATTTACTCTAATTTTTTTATCACATATAAAAAAATATTATATTTAAAAATTATTAGTTGTTTCTTAAATATAATTATGACAATATAAATATATTTTAAATGAAATCCATGTAATTAGGTTATGTAAAAAGAAAATTTTCATCAATGTAGAGGTGATTATCTACATATACACACAAATGACACATTCTTTTTCAAAAAAATAAGAGAGGATATAAAATGAAGTAATTTATCATTTCATATAATAATAATTTTATAAACATAATATTACATAATTATATATTCTTTTGATATATATATATATATATATGGAATTGCTGAAAATTATTTTATGTTGTTGATGGTCTTGCAAGGTCGCATGTTCACATGATGACGTCATGATTTATTGAAAAAATGTTTCGAGAAGATAGAAAATTTTAAATCTATTATTTATAAAACACTTCAGATTATTAAATAAAATTTCATTTATATGCATTTATTTGTATAATAGGTTCACAATGGTGGAACAGAAGAAAAATGCATATTTTTTGAAAATCTTACATATCCCTTTACAGGTTATCAATAGGGAAAATCATTATAGATCTTCAGTTTATACACATGTTAAGAAAAAGTCTTCAATTGTGTGAAATCATTGTTAGGGGAGATAAGATATGTGTTATAAATGAGCTTATACTTTTTAATTAGAGGAGAACTAGGGTGGTTAATGGGTGTGTTTATATATGAGTGAAGCGGGGGTACTATTAATAATATAAATGCTTAATTCGCTATAAATTGAATATGGATTCAAGAATTGAAAATAATAGAGTTTTTTGGGGTAATGTGGAACATTCCTCAACCAATTATTGGAAACCATTTTATTTCCATTATTTAATATATTTTATAATTATATTTTTCAACTCTTATTATTTTTAATATTACGATAGTAACTTCATTTTAACCTATGTAATGTTTTTTATAAAACAAAAAATAAATTATATGTAATTAAAAAATATGGGACAAATTTTTCAATATCTCAGATAAATATCACCCAAATAAATTTTTATATTTGGTAAAAATAAATTCAAAAAAAATGTATTATACATATATAAAATAATTATTAAATTAAAATTTATTAAAAAATATTTTTATGGATATAGTAATGAATACTTTTTATTTAGATGACAATAATTAGCTTATTATTTATGAAATTTGTGTTCAATTTATTTTAAATAAATAAAACAGAAAATTATTCCATGTCATGATTTTATTAATGTAATAAAAATTAATATTATATCCCAATAAAAAGTTTCATATGTTTTCAAAATCACTAAAATGAATTTTATAAATTCAACATAGTTGTTTCCGACGCTTTCGCCAGGGCGCGCGCCCGTCTGTCCGTGGGGGAGGATGTGCGGCGCTTCTGTTGCCCCACATTCCCGTACATATCCCAAAATGAGGTGCTTCTCATCGTCCCTCATGACGTTAAACTGCACTTCTAGAACTACGTGTGGCTTGATTATCATCCTTATGAGATACGTAGGAACGCTCGGACGCCTCGTCTTGAGCCCAGCCCCAAGCTTTTCCCTTCCACTATCCCCCCTAGGAATAGTTTTCTTGGAGGATCTTTGTGTAGAAGGGAGTAGGCTTTCTTGGACCCGCTTATGCAACCTCGCTCGCACAAAGATTGTAAGGGTCGCACCATGCGCCCACTCCCGTTCTTCTATCCTCCCACGTCCTCACCGCATGACGCTAAACTGCATGGCCTTCAAGAACAACGTATGGCTTGATTCTCATCCTTATGAGATACGTAGGAACGCCCGAACATTTCGTCCGTTGGCCCAGCCCAAAAGCCAAAATCTTCCCCTCGGGTCAAGACATGGCAGGGTGCACACTTTTGCCCCGACCCACATCGAGCAAGCCTCGACCCGGCTGCACATTCCCCCCTGGAGGTGTTTTCCCCTTTCGTGGATGGATACAACTATGCTTCACCCACTCCCTGACTGGGATTCCGTCACTTTTCACACCCAGAGGGACCCCCAAGAACGGCCTGGATACAATGCCCAAGGGCTCTCCTACCGATACGGGCCAACGCCCCCGACGGTTTTCAAGCAACAAGCCGATACAAGTCCCGCGTTGCGAATTTGGTCAGCGGTCAACGCTCATTTGTTGCCCCCCCATACGGGTCACCATACGGACGCTGTGTTTCGAACATGGTCAACAGTGTCCTGGATTTTCGGTTCCACCCCGAGATGTCCCAAGCATCAAAGAATAGTGATTCATTCTGCCTCATCCCGAGGTGACAAACTTCCCCCAGGTGGTGCTAGCGATCGGGCCCACGACCCCGATTCCTCATAAGGGTGTACGATGTGATGTGGGACTATTTCCTCATTCACGTCGGGATCATGTGCCATGCCGTACGCCCTCCCTTTACGAGGCCCAGCCTCAGGCCCCTTGGCCTTCTCGGGTCCCCGACCCTCGTCCTTATGTAAGACGTTAAACTGCAAACCAGTCAGGCCTTCCTGACAGATAACTTTCCCTTTTCTCCAGGCCACGGCCCAGGATTCCTCATAAGGGTGTACGGTGTGATGTGGGACTATGACCTCATTCACGTCGGGATCATGTGCCATGCCGTATGCCCTCCCTTTATGAGGCCCAGCCTCAGGCCCCTTGGCCTTCTCGGGTCCCCGACCCTCGTCCTTATGTAAGACGTTAAACTACAAACTAGTCAGGCCTTCCTGACTGATAACTTTCCCTTTTCTCCGGGCCACGGCCCAAGATTCCTCAAAAGGGTGTACAGTGTGATGTGAGACTATGCCCTCATTCACGTCGGGATGATGTGCCATGCCGTACTCCCTCCCTTTACGAGGCCCAGCCTCAGGCCCCTTGGCCTTCTCGGGTCCCCGACCCTCGTCCTCATGTAAGACGTTAAACTGAAAACCAGTCAGGCCTTCCTGACTGATTCCTGACCTTAGGCCCCTTGGCCTTTCCGGGCCACGGCCCAGGTCCCCTCTTACCCAGGGTGTACGGTGTGGTGTGGGACTATGTCCTCATTCACCTCGGCTTCTTCGCCATACCTCACACCTCCCTTGTTTCGGGGTATATTTCTCCCCTTCTCGTCCAGTATGACGTTAAACTACATATAGATAACTACGTGTGGCTTGATTCCCATCCTCATGGGATATGTAGGACCACCCGAATGTCCAAAATTCGGGTCCAGCCCCATCTCTCGGGAATCCTCATCCCATCCCGGTCCCTTGGCCTATCCTTCATCCATGAGAGGATTATATGGTGTGGTGTGGGATTATGTCCTCATTCACGACGATCTCGTAATGACCACTCCATGCTCCCCCCCCCCTACTGAGCTGTTTCGTCGATCCCTTTTTCGGCGGTTCACCAATGTGCTTAAGAGTACTCTGGTTTATTACCAGGAATGCCAAGCTTTACTCGGACACGTCCGCACCCGCTTTCCAGGCTTTGCGTACCCCCGCATCAGGGCTTTCATCATCTTTCACACCCGGAGGGACCCCCAAGAATGGCCTGGATACTACGCCCAAGGGCTCTCCTACCGATACGGGCCAACGCCCTCGAGGGTTTCGGACAACAAATCGATAAAATCCCGCATTGCGAATATGGTCAGCGGTCGATGCTCGTTTGTTGTTCCCGCCTCAGGATAATGCGATACGGACGCTGTGTTTCCATCATGGTTAACAGTTTTCCTCTATCGCCACGCCAACCCATTAAGCCCAAATGTCGGGTACACGATTCACACCCTTCATCACTTCATCATGTCCAAGTAGAATCTCAGAATGGAATACAATCTGATGTGGGATCATGTCTCCATCAATTGTGTTTTACAACACTGTGCACATTTCCCGCCTATCATCGTCTCTGCTACGTTTTCACTGCATGATGATAAAATGCATTCTTGGTCCTATCATACGACCTTAAACTGTGACATTATCGTCCTGGCTGCACGACGAAAAACGGCACTGCATTGTGGTAACCTCGTTGTAGAGGACATCACGTTGGGTACTGGCCACGTGCCATGCCATTTCTCAACGCCCATCGCGGCTTGATCCTTGCGGCGACATCATGGCCTACTATTCTAGGCCTGTTGCTTCGCAAAAAAAACCATTCACCCCAAAGAACAAACAAGATACATAAAATTCCGCTTCTTTTAGTGCAAGGGTCACGCACGCACTTCTCTTTTCCCCTGACACTGATATCCTACTGTGTCACCATCCAGAATTACGTATGGATTTATTCTCATCCTTATGAGATACGTAGGAGCGCTCGGGCACTCCCCCGCGGGCCCAGCCTAACCTTTGTGTTTGGTCCCTCGACTCGAGCATTTCTTCAGAGAATGCATGGTAAGTAGGGCTTAGGTCCTCCTTCACGTAGGGTTTTGATGTCATGCGTCCCCTGCTCCCTTTACCCATTTATGGTCTAAGGTCCATCAAGAACTACGTAAGGCTTGATTCTCATCCCTATGAGATACGTAGGAGCGCCCAGGCACTTCCCCACGGGCCCAGTCTAACTTTTCATGGTCCGAATTCTATGACCCTAAACTAAGATCTCCCCAAGGGAAAGAAATATGCTCCCTCTCTCCAATACGTTTCGTTGTCGTATTCAGATGTGTTTCGACAAAGAACCCGAAGTGTGAGAATTTCATGCGGACATTCCCTTAGTCCCACGACTAAGATTCGTGAACTCGCTATTTGGATCCTCATCCTCTTCCACGTCTAGAAGGACCCCCGGATGACATGGATACTTGGCTTAATGGATCTCCATGAATGCTGGACCTAAGGGCCCTTCAATCGTTTTGGGCCAACGTCCCTACGGATATTTGACAACATCTGTGACACGGTCCCGTGTTTCGAACATGGTCAACGGTCGACCCTCATTTGTCTGTCTCCATTCTAGGCTAACGCGACATGGTGCTGTGTTGCGAATACGTTATCAGTTATCCTCCATCGTCACGCCGCCATCATCGTGATCTGAATCTCGAGCACCATGATTCACACGTTTCCACTTCCTCATGTTCAAGTGGAATTTCATCATACTCGGCTCTTTCTCTTCGCGCATCCAGGTGCGCTAAATGATCGTGTTAGTGTCATTGGGCCGGTATTCACCGAGTGTCCCTTTGCCCTAACCTTCCCCTCTCTGTGTCGGGAAAATCCCACCACTACCACTTGTTTCCCACACCGAGCACGACTCACGTGGGCTTAGTGGTTTTGGCGAGATGTGTACCAACTCGGTCAGGCCTCTCTTCGTCCTGCATGACGTTAAAATGCACTTTCAGAACTATGTATGTATTGATTCCCATCCTCGTGCGGTACGTAGGGATGCCCGACCACTTTGCTTCGGGCCCAGCCCAATCCTCACTCTTGGTCCCTCGACCTGAAGGGTTTCCTCCCGCGTCTTATCGTATGACGTTAAACTACGGGAGTCTGTGTCCCCAACGCATGACAATAAACTACGGTTCTACCCTGAACAAGTTCATGATGCCCCAAGATCCCACTGGGAATTGACATATCCCCCTCGCCAGAGAGGCCCTGTCTGAAAGAGGGAATGATCCATGATCAAACCGATACGCCCATCGGACGTACTCCCACCACGGTGGTGTAACTACCTAAGTGTTGGATTCTGTTCGGACAGACCATCACTCCATATTCCACGATTTGTGTGCCCCTTATTCGGACCCTCGTCCTCTTTCGTGTCTAAAGGAACCCCCTAATGGCCTGGTCTCATGCCGCATCGGCTCACCTACCGTCCTGGGCCAACGTTCCGGAAGACTGGTCATGTTTGGAAGGACCCCCTAACAGTATGGATGTTCGACCTATGGTCCACCTACTGTCCTGGGCCAACGTCCCGAAAGATTGATCGACAACAAATTGATAAAATCCCGCGTTGCGAATACGATCAGTGGTCGATGCTCATTTGTTGCCCCCATTTCAGGCTAACGCAGTAAGGGTACCGTTTTTCCGACACGGCTAGCGGTTGTCCTTTATTGTCACGCCATCCCCACAGTATTCCGAATCTGGGGTATCGTGATTCACACTTCCCATTTTCATCTGTTTGGACCGATTTCAGCGCCCCTGGCATTGCCTCGTCCATGCATAAGAGCACGTTGAAGAAACGGTAGTTCGGCTATCCTGGAAGTTCCTCCTCCGATCAAGCCTTCCCCATCTTTTGGGAATCTGTATTGGCTTGGGGAATTGTCGTCAAACGTCCTGCAAACATTGTAGGGATGTAACAAGGCAATTCAACAGTGGAAATCGTGCGTGCTACGGCATTCAAAACAAAGGCAAAATTTGGAAGCACGAAAGTACCAATAAAAGGGTTTTGGGTTTGTTACAATACTCAGGGGTTGACTTCCCCCATGGACGGGTTGACCCCGTCAAAAGAGCGTTGTAGCTCCACCACCTGTTGACTTGCGGCATCCAAGGCTTGTTGCCGCTGAATCAGCTCTCACTCCTCCTCAACAGCGGCGGGGCGCAGTTCGTCAGTTCTGGCTTTGGCCCTCTCTACATCAGCTCGAACGGCAGCCATCTTCTCAGAGGTCTGCCTCATGTGCTCTTTTGCCTCTGCCAGCTGGGCCTTCACCTATGAGACCAGCTCAGATTGCGCATCAAGAGAGGATGAAAGTTCGTCTGCCCGGGTCTGCATCCGTTGAACCTCGCCTTCAGCCTCCTGGAGCTTTTTAATGTCAGTCGCCTTCCTCCGCTGCCAGCCCACGCTGAGCCCACGATCATGCTTCCGGATCTTCTCAGCCATAAGATCTCGGATGAGTGCGTAAGGATGTTGGGAATCCACTCCCCCAGCGCAAAATTCGTGCAACCGCGAGCGAAGCCTATCCATTTCGGCCAGCCATTGTGCTTTGGGAGTGTCCTTGATAAAGCGCGCGATCAGCTTCCACGATCGGCGGCGGACTATGCTGTTGTCTTCCTCGTCGGAGGCCGTTTCGTCCCAGTCTTCGCGATTGGTAGGCTCGTACACGGGATACGCCCGCAGGAAATCCTCAGCAGGATCAACATCCGGTGTTGAATCCAGTGTGACACCTGGCACCGAAGCAGGCGCGACAGAACTAGGACCGACCGGTTGGTCCTATTCCTCGGAGTCCACCTCAATGATTTCAGGTACGGCCCTGCTGGTGGTCCCGCCAGTAATGATTTGCGTTATGGCTTGAGGAGATGGAGGGACTATCGCCACCATCACCGGTATTCCCCTAGGAGGGACGCCACCAGACATCCCGACCAGCCTTGCCGCAGCGGCCCACGCCAGTCGAAGAACTGTACGACAGAGAGACATAAATGTTAGTTGGCATGGCCTACCTGTGACAAAGAGGAGACCGGTGGAGGAGACTTACGAAGATCGACCTCCGAGCACTGCTCTTGAGCCGGTACTAACGGGACCCCGAGACGAGGCCCCCCGTATACTGTTGGAAGGTCTGGGGATTCCAGAGGAGCCACCTCGGGCCCCCTGGTCCCACCAGACGCGGAACTGGACGCAGCCATAGGTGCGGGTTTTGAAGGTCCCGCATCATCACCCGCCAAGGAGCGAGAACGAGGCCTATGAACAAGTTCCTCCTGCATGGCTCAAACATTGGTGAGAAGTCCATAGGGACCCAAGAACAGATCGTAAAGAGAGAAGTTCGTAATGCTACCTCGAGAGCCTCTGCGAAATCATCGGATTCTGAGCCTCGGTCTCCGACCCCACCCTCCTCCAGCGGGCTCCCTCCTCCAACCTCATCCTCCCAAGAGGAGTCCTCTGATTCCTCCTCCAAGGGGAAGCGCTCCCTCAGATCGGCAGCCAATAACTTTGGGGGGACCGTCTGATTCAACAATACCCTCACCCGGTCCGACATTGGGCGAGGGACGCCACTGGAGTGGACGTAATCCTACAGCTCTTCTAGGTAATGTTCTGCCTCCGCCGGAGACGCCATGAATCCAGCCCGAACTGGGCATATGCCCGGCAATTCCATCCCGAGGCGATTCAGGTGGTCCCATATCTCGGATGGGCTGAGGAATTGCCGGTTGACATCCCAAATGTCCCAATCTTCCGGGAAGACGGAATCCTCTACCATATCAATGTGACGCAGGCGCTTCCCTGGAGCCTGGGTGGATATCTTACGAAATCCCCTCGGTGGACGCCCCTCCAGATGACCCTGCTCTTCCGGAATCACTAGATCTACCGCTGCTGCCATACCCTCGGCCGGTGCGGGTCTCGCCGCCATGGCATCCCCGCTACCGCGAGCGGCCCTAGCTGCCCTCCGACCCCGACCTCGAGATAGAGGAGGCCCACCGTCACCAACCCGGATCGTTGGCTGCTTCAGCATCTCCCCTGGGTAAGCATCCTCCCAACTGATGGCGTACTCCTTCACTAATCTGAAGGCGGCTATGGATGGAGGCAATGCAATCCGCATCTTTCCATCTTCCCATGTGAACATGAGCCATAGCTGCCTCATCACACACGGGTGCTCCTCGTGACGCACCTCCCAGTAGACCTGCGGGGTCAGCCGCTGGAGGCACCGGAACTGCCTTGCGAACCGATGTGGAGTGTACGGTTCACAGAGCGGCTCACGATCTATTCGTGCCACCAAAACTCCACCTCAGAAGGCCAGTAGGTAAGCCCGATGTTCTTACGTTTCCCGTCCGTCATCAGTAAGCATCCCCGTCGACAACGGGAAGGGATGGAAATTGAACTCATCTGCCCTCCACACCCGATTCAGCACCATTGGAACGGTCAGTTTGAATGGGAAGCTCCCGACCGCGTTCAGGATGGAGGGGATAAAGTTTGATCCCGGTGGTGAAATGGGGTTTGGATACTCGTAAATCCCCCTGATATGCGCTGCGATCCACCCATACAGGAGGTGGATGGGCCCACATATCCTTGGCAGATTCTTGCCCTCGCTAATATGCCGCATCATTCTGTACAGTTTGGTGAGCATCGGGATCCCCAGGTTGATCCGCTGCCACATGGCCAACATCGACGCCATGATAAACGAGATGGTTCGTACCCCCATGCTTGTATCTCTCACCAGTAGGATCCAACCACAGATGAGAGCTGTGATGAACGCCGCCAGCCTAACTATCGGCTGTTGTTCAGTGCTGACACTGAAACCCCAAGTTTTCCATTGGTTGTCCTCCAAGACCCACCAATACGAGTTCCCCTTGCCCCGTTGGGCTGCCCTTGGACAAGTTTGAGGCCTCGGAAGGAACTATCGATTCTCTGGGAGATTCAGGAATCATTTGAACCACCTCCTGAAGTGGACGTCCCTCACTGCCTCCTTGTCCTCTCCGGGGACAAGTGCCATCAGCGCCGACGCCAATCGCGGAATTTGCTCCGCATCCCCCCATGCGCTAGCAACGGGGAGGAATTCGTCATACATGGCCCCCAAGATCGGGACCCCAGAAATCTGGTGGACATCCCACAGGTTGATGCCCACCTCCCCGTGATGCAGGTGAAAGGTGTTGGTCCTAGATGACCATCTACTCAGCAACTCCGGCATTAGCTGCTTCGGTTGGTAAATGTGGAATTGGGAGGCCCATGCCGCCTCATACAACCCCACTATCCTCAACTCGGCCCCGAACTCCCCGCATGAGGTGCCTACCCAGTAGGCCCAGGCCCAGTCATTAGTAAAGTTTCCGCCCTGGCGCAGGTCCCACTCATCAGACCATCCCTTCTTCGAATCTTGCAAAACTGCCTTCAGCATGGTACGATAGAGGGGAGGGGAAGTCTTCGGCAGCAATGGCTTCCCGTCGATGTCATTCACATGGTTGTAGAGACAGTCCGCAGTAACGGGTGTGAAGTCCTCCCGCGCATGACCATCAGTCGCCCTGAACCATTGGTGCTGGCACGATGTGCTCCTGAACCAGCAAGCTGGTTCGTCCCTACTCACTTCAGGGATAAAGACGTCGTCCCACAGCCCGAAGCCGTACAACGACAGTTTCTTGCACTGCTGATAATCTTTCTGACCCTCCGAGAGCAGATCCGTTAAAGAAATGTGGTCCGAGTGGCTCCGGATCATCTCCCCTAAGCCTGGACAGTTGGCCATCTCCTCTCGACGAGCAGCATCTGCAAGGACCCCCAAGACAGCTTCTTGATGGGCCATTTTAACTCTGGCCCTCAGAAAAGGATTATTTTGGATGGATCGCGAAGCTCGACCGCGATGCTCGACCGCGAAGCCGGATCGTGAAGATCAGTCGCGAGACCAAGCCGCGAAGTCTGGCCAAGGCTGACAAGCAAAGGTTCGCTTGGCGCGGACGCAGAGTCGGGGACCCGCGGTTCGCCGCGAAGCTCGATTCGCGGAGGGCTGTCGCAGAGTACGCGGAGCTTCACAAGGTCAAGAGAACAAAAGGACAAGGAAGGCACGTGAAGACAAAAGAGGTCGGACCCCCTATTTATAGGCGGTGACCCCGGAGCATCGCGGCATGCCTCACCCGTGCGAAGCATCGCGGCGCGTCCGGATCCGCGGCCCCGGCGAGCATCGCAGGGCCCCTTCGCGATGCTGCATCGCGAACCACAGACAATTTTGGAGATTTTCCCTCAGACTTCGACCCTTCGCCCTCCGCGGCTCCAAGTCTGAGGGGGGGAATTTGTTGGCGCCAAAAATATGGCCCGAAAGAAAGGAACAAAAAAGACAGCTGGTGCGCTGCCTCGCGAAGCACAGCCGCGAAGCCCTGCCGCGAAGCACCCACGAGAAGCGTCCTGACGTTCGCGAGCCTTCGCGAAGCTCCTGAGTAGGTAATCCTCTGCAAACCCATTTGACGTTCGCGAGCCGCCGTGAAGCTCCTGAGGCGGTAATCCTCTGCGAAATCATTTGACGTTCACGAGCCGCCGCGAAGCACCAGAGGCAGTAATCCTCCGCGGCTGGCGTTGACGTTCGCGGGCGCGCCGCGAAGCACCAGAGGCGGCGCGCGAGCCCAGCTTCGCTGTGCCCCTTCCCTATAAATACTGGACTCCCCCTGAGTCCCGGAGGACGGACAATACGACCCTTGGGCTTCTCCTCTACCGAATCGCGAAGCACGCTTTTCCCCGGGAATCATGAGCTCCGCGAGGTACTTCTCCTTCGCGAGACTCCTCCGCATTATCTCGTTTTGACCCCCTCTTCTGAGAGGGATGCCCTTCGCGAAGTTCAAGGGCATTCGCGAAGGAAGGGGATTCCCAAGGGAACCCTGGCAGTCACGGAGCGTTTATGCTTCGCGAAACACCCAACCCATGCTAGTGATCCCTATGCCAAGGCAGGATCACTATACATCGCGAAGCACACTGCTTCGCAGGACCCTGCTTCGCGAGGCACCCCTTCCTCGTGAGGCAGTGCTCCGCGAAAACGGTTCCACTTTGTGAAGCACCTCCCACTCACACCTATGCCCCATGCTAAGTCCAAGGAACTCCACTTCGCGAAGCACACTCGTTTTCTTAGCGATTCCTCTTCCCGTGCGACCCTCCAGGTTTGCACGATGTGATTTTAAAGTCCCATGGACAATACCACCCATAGCGTTGCTTCGCCTAATGCTTCTTCGCATAGGCACGCTAACGGCTATTGCTTCTTCGCATAGCCACGCTAATGTGGACCCCTCAATGGTTCGTTCCACGACCCCCCTTAACCATGGCCTTACCGGTACCTTCCCTTCCCCAAGGACCAGAGGGTACCGGTTATGTAAGTCCTAGGGGTGTGGAGTGAACCCACCCTCGTCCGAGCTGTAGGACATTAAACTGCCAAGCACCACGTCCTCAACACATGACGTTAAACTGTGATCTGACCTCGTGCAGTTTAACGTCATGCGGGACGATGAGAAGCACCTCATTTCGGGATATGTACGGTACGACAAGTAATCCGACGTGCTGGACCTTCACGCAGTTTAGGGTCGTGATGGACCCCTTTTTTTGCCCTAGGCAAAGTACCGCTTGAGGAACTTGGCATTAGTGGGAGGGGTTATACGCTCTCCATCCGTGGTCACCAAAGAGTATGCTCCATTGGGGTAAACCTTATGGATGATATAAGGCCCTTCCCATTTGGGTTCTAACTTGGGCGGTTTCCTACCGGGAATCATTGGTGCTCGAAGGGCCAGTACCAGGTCGCCCTGTAGAAAAGAGCGAAGACGAACCTTCTTGTCGAAGGCTCTCGCTATCTTGTCCTGATGCCTTTCCAGATTGTGCAGGGCACGGAGCCGGTTCTCGTCCAGTGCCTCTAATTCAGCTAGACGGATCTCGGCTACCTCATCTGATGTCTGGTGATCATAAACTGCAGTGCGTAGCGACGGCAGCTGTATCTCAATGGGTAGGACGGCCTCATCTCCATACACCAGGGAATATGGGGTCACCTGGGTAGAGTTTCGAGTCATCGTCTGGTAAGCCCAGAGGGCGTTGGGGAGCTTGTCCGGCCAACTTTTCTTGTTCTGACCAACCATCTTCTGGAGAATGTTAGAGAGGGTCTTGTTGAACGCCTCGATCTGTCCATTCGCCTGCGCGTGGTAGCGGGAGGTATGGTTTGACCGGATGTCATACTTAGCGTACAATTTCTTCAATTCAGCTGCTCGGAAGTTGGTGTCGTTATCGGTGAGGACAGTGTGAGGGACTCCAAACCGGTGGATTATGTTGGAGCACACAAAGTCAACGATGGAACGGGCCTTGACCTCTTTGAGAGGAACTGCCTCTGCCCACTTGGAGAAGAAATCTGTAGCAGTCAGGATGAACCTACACTGGCGGGCTGTTGCCGGTGGATATGGTCCCACTACATCAAGTCCCCATACCGAAAATGGCCAAGAGTACTTGGTGGGGTGGAGGGGCTCCGGCGGCCGATGCAAGAAGCTGGCGTGTACTTGACACGCGTGGCATCTCTTGGAATATCCAATACAATCGTGGATCATAGAGGGCCAAAAGTACCCCAACCTCCGGATTTGATGGGGCAGTTTCGGCCCAGCTTGATGGGCGCCACAGGAACCGTCGTGAACCTCTTGCATAACTTGAGGTATCTCCCCTCCTTGGAGGCAACGGAGAAGGACACCATCGAAACTCCGCTTATAAAGGATCTATTCCAGACTGGGGACACTCTGGAGGGTAAATTATAGCGCACGGCGTCGAATTCGCTCACGCTCGGCCCGATCTTCCAGGAGCTGACCATTTTGGAGATACTCGACAAAAGGTGCTCTCCAGTCGGGGGTGGTTTCAACCACTGTGTCTGACGAACCCGGGACTCCTGATATGGAGGGTCCGGCGGTGATATGGCTTACCCACAGGCCATCATGGTCTTCTTGGGTGATGGGGGAAATGACTCTCCGGTGTGCCACATGTATGACCAAATCATCTTGCTCGGGTTCCGCGAGCGACGCAGCTAAACCAGCCAAGGCGTCTGCTTGGCCGTTCTGCAACCATGGGAAATGGGTAACCTCTGGTCGAGGGGAGAACTGGGCCATTAGGCGGAGGGTGTATTCCAGCAACGGTGCGAGCTCCGGCTTCCTGACGACGTAGTCTCCATTAACCTGTTTGATTACCAGCTCGGAATCTCCCTTCACATGTAAATGGGGCACATGGATCTCAAGGGCCAGCTCGAGGCCGGTGATGAGAGCTTGGTACTCTGCCTCATTGTTTGTATAGCCTTCTGATAACAGGAACGAGTATGTCAGGATGGCTTGCGCCGAGGTAATGAAGACAACACCCAGGCCCACTCTGTTGAGCTTGGGATCATTGAGCCTCCTACCGGTGGGGCTCCGGGAGGCGCCGTCGAAATGAATTTTCCAACATGGGGTAGCATGATCGACTGAGAGGATCGTCTCATCAGGGAAATCCAGGTCCAGGGATTGATCCACAGAGGTTGGGTGGGCATCTAAAAATTCTGCCAATGCCTGTCCCTTAATGGACTTCTGAGGTACAAACCTGATATCAAACTGCTGGAGAATCACCGCCCACCGTGCTAGTCGGCCAGTCAGCATGGGACGGTTCAGGATGTACTTCAGTGGGTCTACCTGGGAGACCAATTGCACCTCGTGGTGCTGCAGGTAATGTCGCAACTTCTGCACGGCGAAGACGAGCGCAAGACAGCTATTTTCGATAGGGGAGTATCGAATCTCCGTATCGAGAAGCATGCGGCTGAGATAGTAGAGACTATTCTCAGTACCCTCGTTGTTCTTCTGGGTGAGCAGCGCACCGAGGGACCTCTCCAGGGTGGTCACGTAAAGGACCAGCGGCTTTCCGGAGATGGGTGGCATCAAGACCGGAGGTTGGAGAAGATACTGCTTGATTTCCTCGAAGGCGGTCCGACACTCCTCATCCCATTCATAGGTGGCACCCTTCTTCATGAGCAGGGAAAAGGGTTTACACTTGCCGGCCAGATTCGCGATGAATCGGCGTATATAGGCTAAATGTCCTTGAAGGCCTCGAAGCTCCCGAATGTTGCTCGGGGGAGGCATTTGGCTGATGGCCTTGATCTTCTTCGGGTCGATCTCGATACCTCGGTACCTGACAACAAATCCCAGAAACATCCCGGAGGTGACCCCAAAAGCACACTTCAGTGGGTTCATCTTCAGGTGACGGGAACGGAGGAAGCCGAACACTTTCTCAAGGTCTCTGAGATGGTCCTGGCGCTGGCATGATTTGACTACAAGGTCATCCACGTAGAATTCCACCAATGTCCCGAGGATCGGTTTGAATATGCGATGCATGGCCCTCTGATAAGTGGAACCTGCATTTTTCAAACCGAATGGAATTACCTGGTAGAAAAAGGTACCTTGGGGATCCCTGAAGGCAGTGGACTCCTCGTCTTCGGGGGCCATCCGGATCTGGTTATACTCAGAATACCCATCCATGAAAGTGAGGGCTTGGAACCCGGCCGTGGCATCAATCAACAGCTCTGTCACTGGGAGTGGGAAGTCATCCTTTGGGCAGTGGCGATTAAGATCACGGAAGTTAATACAGACTCTGATCTGCCCATTTTTCATCCTGAATAGCACAATGTTGGCAAGCCACTTGGGGTACTGGACCTCCTTGACGAAGTTGGATTTGATTAGCTTATCAACTTTGGCCTCAACCATAGCACCATGGGAAGGGTGCATCTTCCTGGGAGGCTGCTTAGACCCACGATGTTTTGCCGGGAGGCCCAGACGATGAACGGATACTTGGGGATCTAGACCTGGCATCTCGTTGTAACTCCAAGAAAACACATCACGGTGTTGTTTGAGGAAGTCTACGTACTGCTGCCGCTCCTCGAGGGACATGGCTGCGCTGATCAATGTGGGTTTCGGATCTGTCTCGCTACCAAGGTTCACTTGTACCAGTTCATCAACCGTGGTAGAGACACCTTCATCAAAGGCTGGGGGAGCATCCTCCAAGTCTTCCTCCCCACCCGTGGGGGGACTTCCCGTGATGGGGGGGCTTCTGTGCCATCAAAATCTGAGGGGCAGCTAGTGCCGGCTTCGGCAGCAACGGTCATCACATCGGGAGACTCGCTTTCCATCGAGACCATAGCAATGAAGGCAGTCGACCCTATCCCATTTGGCCTTCGGCCTAAAGGGCCACGTTTGATGATATCAAATCAGTGGTGACGTGTCGGCCTGAGTCGGCTAATTCCAGCCCGGTGGAAGAGACACGTATGGCGCACCGCCATTGTCAGGAGCTTGACGTCCCAGTACCGTACATGGGTAGGGGGTTCCGGGATGACTTGAGCCTGGTTGATGTAGGAGTACGAGGTGATTTTCCATTGTCTCTTGGACACGAGAACATGCCTTCCTTGCATACCCAAAACAACGAAACATTGTCCCATGTCGGGGGTCGTGGCCTCCAACCGGTGGATCGGGAGGATGTAGGCGTCATCCATGCTTGCCCAGGGATCACTTGTGATCGGGGCGGGTTAATCCTCACTTACCAGGATTTGCTTGTCCTTACTTTTGTAATAACCCGCATCTAGATAGTGGGCCTCACAAGAAGAGAAAGGGGACGCGTCTCCTTGGAGCACGCCTACTCGACCGTTGAGCGAGTACTTGAGGCACTGGTGATACGACGAGGGGACCGCTGCATGCAGATGGAGCCATGGACTACCCATCAATGTGTTGTAGGCAGTGTCATGAGAAACAACCATGAACTCGGTGCTGGAAATTAAGCCACCGAACTGAGTCTTCAGGCGGATCTTGCTGACTGGGGTTTGCTTTGTCCTGTCATACCCCTAGATTCTGAGGTCAGAGGGAGTTAAATCACCTTCGGACAGACCCATCTTTCGCAGTGTCCGGGTCAGAATTAGATTGATTCCGGAACCTGTGTCAATGAGGCAACGGCGGACTTCCACACCATTGAAGTGGCCAGTGATGTACAGCGGGTGAATGTGCCCCTGTATAGGAGGGTCCTCATCTTCACCGGAGAACGAGATAACCACCTGACATTCGGCGTTTTCGATCTTCTCGGTATGGAGGGCTTCCGCAGCTGCTACTTCCGTCTCGAACTGGAGGGGGCTTCTTAGGGCCTCGGCAAGTGCCTCGCGCATTTCAGATGACAGGAAAAGGGCCTCAAGGATGGAGAGCCTCGCCGGAATGCCATCTAGGTGCTTCAGAACATCGTACTTTCGTGCCAAACGCGATCCTCTGCTTACAGGAGGTCGTTCGGCATTTGGAGGCACAGCGGGTCCGGCCGGCTGAACCGGCGATTGACTAGTACTGGGTACATCTCGCTGCCTACTAGTAGAAGCCTGAAGGGTAATCGCCAGACTGGGATCGGACAACGGAGGCTGGCCTGTAGCTGGGCAAGACTGACTGTGATACGAACAAGGCGGCTCCCCCTGATCCAATAGCACGAACGGCGGTGGAGGTAGAGCCGAGGGTGTTAGATGGGTTTGCACGTGCTGAGATCTGCGCTGAGCCTGCTTCCTGGTCTCGGTAGCGTGCACGGCTTGGCCAAGAGTGCCTGCTGACGTACCTCTATGACCGGCGTGATTGCAATTCCGCTGACGTCGACGTCGACTGGAAACGTTGGGGAGGTCTGTCAGGCATTCCCCCTCGTCAGGGGTCATATAGGGCTTTACCAGCTCCACGGTGTTAACCGAAGCATACCCCTGGCTGTCGCTCGAGGAGTCATCCACCGCTGGGCGGATTCTGGGAGGGATCCCCATCTCGAGGGGCATAAAGTCGCCGAGAGTGCGGGATGACGACGGCACTGGCGGTGCACGTTGCTTCTTCTTGCGTCGCCGCTGCTTTCCCTTTTGGGAACAGGTCGACTGTGAAGACGATGCGGAGGCACCGGTTACTTCTTCTGGAGGTTCCGACTGCTTCAGGCGCGCCCTGATGATACCCTGGGCACGGACGAAGGTTTTTCGAGCCATCCAGTCGTCATATTTCTGGGATCCGCGGCTAGGGACCAGCTGCCACTCACCTTCAATGTTGCTGCCAATCTCTGATCCTGCAAAGACACCTGCCACTTGCGCTGGTGCTGGGCCCAACTTGACTATGTTGTTGTTGACCTGGTCCTGAAGCCAGTCTTTAAACACATATCATTGCTTGAAGGTGTGCCCCAGGATCCGATGATAAGGGCAGTAGTTGGGGTGATCGGTGAGATGCGCCTCTGCCGGCCTTTTGCACTCAGGCAGACGCACAATCCCTTGCTCTAGAGCACTTCGGAAGTAGCCAGGGACCTGATTTTCATTGAACGAATAGGTCTGGTACCTTCTTTCCGGATAGGGGGCCCTGGGGGCCTGGTCCTGACGAGGGGACTGCCGAGGAGGCGGCGCCTGATTGTCTCGCCTAGGTGGCGGTGGCGCGTTGCGCGGGGGAACCTGTCGGTTCTGAGGTAGTCGTTGCTGGGAAGGAGCATGTGCTTGAGGTGGGGGACCTCTGCGGGGTTGCGGGGGTGGCGCCGCCGGCAGCAATTCTAGCTACCTAGGGGCTTCTATTTGAGCCACTGCGGCGGGTTCAGCCCTGGCGGTCCTCCTGGCTGGGATCATATGGGGCAGCAAACGTGCCTGACTGGCCTATTGCAGGGCTTCCTCGAGGCATTGAGCCTTACCCGAGAAATCTATGAACCCTCCAGGGTAGTTCTGGGTAACCAAGGAGGGTACCAGCTCTGTCTTGACGTTCCCCACACACATCGTCAGTAATTTTTCCTGATTCAGTGGCATATCGAGAGAATACGTAAGTCCCTTCCACCGGGCGATGAAGTCTGCGACTCGTTCATCAGGCCTTTGCTTGCACTTGAAGAGGTCTGTAATGCTGGTCTTTCGCGTGGTGGAGCTGAACTGGTATAAGAACTGCCGGCGAAGATCCTCCCAACCGGTCACCGATCCGATAGGGAGCTAGCTGTACCAGACGAATGCCGGACCGTCCAATGTCTATACGAAACATCAGAGCTTGGCAGCTTCTTGCTGAGCCGGGGTCCCCAGCATGGGGCCACACCTGGAAGAAAAATGAGCCAAGTGCTGCGGTGGGTCCCCTGTCCCGTTAAAAGGAGAGAAAGTGGGGTTCCCAAAACCCGGAGGTGTGGGCATATCATCCACCCACGCTGGATAAGGCTTTCCATCCGGTGGGACCGCCACCTGCCGCGTTTCCAACGCTTCGAGGCGAGCTGTGAGCGCCACAATAAGATCCTCCGGGTGGGGGTCCATGTCTTGACGGGGATCCCTAACCACAAGTGCATTGACAGGTTCTTCAACACGGTAG
The DNA here is from genome assembly GCA_963277665.1 of Viscum album. Taxonomy (NCBI): domain Eukaryota; kingdom Viridiplantae; phylum Streptophyta; class Magnoliopsida; order Santalales; family Viscaceae; genus Viscum; species Viscum album. Next base: position 2,129,707,240 of record OY728140.1, read on the forward strand.
ACGGCTTCGGCCGCTCGTGGGTCAACTGGTTGGACGACCTGCGGGGCGAATGGGGGAACCCGGATTGGATTATTCATATTGCCTCGTCGCTTGGGGGGATTTGGCGAGATGTATCGCGCCCTCTTGCCGTACATTCCAGCTTCCACCCTGTCTGCGGTAGTAGCATGATCAGGGTGGCCTGAAGGCATCTCACCAGGGGGAAATTGTTCCTGCCCCTGCTGCCCCAGCCTGGGATTACCATAGTCGGGTCGCCGCTCTGCGGCGCGCTCAGCCAAGAGTTCGTCAACCAGCTTTTTCTGCTCAGCAAGCAGCTGGCGTAACGTGGCCTTCTCGGGATCTTCGTCCGTTTTCTGCACAGAGGCGGACGGGTCGGAGTGCTTGACTGTTCTGACGTGCTCCTTACCCTTGCCAGTGTTTCGACCGAGTACCAGCGACTCGGTGGGTACAGGGAGACCTAGTAGGTTCCTCTGCTGACGGGTAACTCTCCCTGACGGGTCGAGCAGTGGCGGTACGCCCTCGGGTGGTAAGTCTCCATCAAGGAACTCAAGCTCATCTTCCTTATCCACAACGTCAGCCATGTGGACTGCGACCCCTCTTGAGGGAATATCCTCGATGTCGCATAGCGAATCGGGCTGCCGTCGGATAGGGTCAAAGAGGAGAGGGGCATAGTGTCCCCAACCACGGACTTGCACATGGGGGTGGCTTCCCTAACGATTATGCGGAGCGCTTTAAGACTCTGAACGCATTTTCGTTGAAGGGCAATCTGGTGTCCTGGCGACTTAGGGTGATGGGCCACAAGAAGTGCGGCTGCATCGATCAGGCGGCACTGCTCGCCGATTTCTTCGAAGTGCTCACGACTTCTGGGGTACACCATCCGTTCCTAACGGAGGCAGAAGTGTGTCGCCCACAGGGTTCGACAAAAGCACCCCACGTCTTCAGTGGTAAGAGACTCTGGTATGCGGAAATTCAGCGTCGCCGTCGGCCAGAACTTCTCCGGGAAGTAATCCGCTGTGAGGATACTCCAGAAGCTCCTAGGCTCGGACTCAGGGTCTGGCCCAGTGTTGCCCCACTCGTCAATCGGGGGCGGCTGAGGGACCGGTAGTGGTACCGAGGCGGACCTTTGGGATAGAAAGCTCGGCGGTGGAGAATATGGAAAACGAGCTGACTGGCCGCCGAATTCCGGGCCATCCTCCGAAGAATGAGGTGACCTGGTCACGATGTCACGATAGGACGGGCTGATAACCACAGCTTCCGGAAAAGGAGCCGCGGCTACCGGCAACAGGTCGTGTCGTCTCTCTACCGTCATTGGCCCCCAAAATAACTCTCTATGATCTCTGGTAGAGGTAGAGGGCTCTTCTGGTGATAGAGGCGGTGATTGCGCGGTCGAGACCTGCGGAATTCCCAGAATTTCTTCCTCTTGGATGTACCTGCGGAGGGAAATGGGAATCTGGTGGACCTCAAATTCTGGGATAATGAGGCTAACGCGTCTGGTTCCTGCCCCAGTCCTTGATAGGGATGAGCGAGGAGAAGGTTCCATCGCTGAATCGCATTCCGCTTCCGAGTCGGAGAAGCGGGCAGGTTTGATCTCCACCTGGGCCTTCTCAGGGTTCTTCTTGTTGTGGCGAAGACCCGCTCTCCTACCCCGGGGTGGCTCTTCGGGACAGGGTTGACCCCTATCAGGCAGCCTCGGGTCGGTGTTGGTGCCGTGGCGGAGAGGGCTCCCACTCGAGATAGTCGGGGTTCGAGGGGCACCGGGGCAAATGTCGAAGGGTACATGGGGAGGACCTCCATGAACAGTACCCATGTGGGCAGGGCCTCTGTTGGAACTGGCAGGAGCATGGGGAGGACCTCCATGGTCGATGCGAGTGGAGCGAGGCTGACCTTCACTCCTTGAGTTGTTGGGGCGAGGAGGGCCTTCGCCGGTTGCAGAGAGGACGTAGGGAGGGCCCCCACGTTGGAGAAGGACCGGATGAACGTTGCCTTCAGGAGGATGGACTCCGTACCCTGTACAGCGGGCGCGGGGAATGTTCCTGTGCTGAGCATCACTGTCGCGGGGCAGGTCTTCCTGCAGGATGGGGGTAGCACGAGGCATGCCTCCATGACGAACCTCGAAGCGGGGAAGGCCCACGCTCTGTGGAGTAGTGGTACGGGGAGGACCTCCGTACGGGGTGACATTACCGCGGGTTAGCTCGCGGCGATCACCACTTGGGCCTGCAACCCGGAGAGTCAACCCGGCCTGCCCGTGGGGCGGTTGGGGTCTCGATCCTGGTTGGGTGAAGGAGTGCCCCTTCTCAGTGTATGCAGGGGCTTCACGATACACGTCGGCGGTGGCTCGGGCCACTGTAGTTGTCGACGTTGACGCGCCTAGGAGAGCGTCCTCAGCCCGGGCCCGGCACTGACGTCGGGTCAGGCGAACGGGTGCAAGTGATGCGGGGACGTAGTCTGCCTGCTCTTCCTGCGGGGCCGGACGGCGGCGTTGACGCGGCCGGGCGGGAGCTCTCGCCTGGAGCCCTCGGGTCGGGACCCTGGGTGGGCTGAGCCGGACGGCGCCCGCCTCTTAAGCGTAAGGCGAGGAGTCGTCAAGGCGTTCCGGAGCCAAGATCCTGAAACAGTTGAACGTTGGGGTGGGGAGCAGGGGCTCCCTGCGCGGCCTGTTAAGGCGGCGTTGACGGCGGGGCCTGGAGGCCTCCAGGTCTAAGCGGGCCATATCCCGGGTCGGGATGACCCCTTCTTCCTCGTACCTGTGCACGAGGTTGTTGATCACCCTTCGCTAGATGACATCTGATGGGGATAGGGGGCATGGGCACCCCGTATTCCGCGATGTGGCGGCCGTTGTGGCGGTAGTGGCGCTACGTGGGGTGGCCGTCGTGGTGTTTCCCCTTCCTCTGTGTGGGCGAGGAGCAGACGGTGATCGCGTCTCTGTAACAGCAACCTGGTTCTTGGCAAACGAAGGGATCAACTCGTCAGTACTGAGAGGAAAAGGATTGACAGCCAGTGCCCCAGCGTCCTTCCATTCTCCACGTCTGTAAGAAGGATCCACGCCAACACACTGCAGAGCAGAGTGCCCCAAGTTCTATTGCCCCGACTTCCGGTGAGTTTCACGACAGGCCCGCTATTTGCTTGGCGGGACCAGGCACCGGATATCTGGATCCGGTGACACGTCAATCTACTGGTGTCTCGAACGCTACTAATCCCCATATTGAGGAGAAGAACTTCACATCGGGTTCACCATTTCTGTTTCCGACGCTTTCGCCGGGGCGCGCGCCCGTCCGTCCGTTGGGGAGGACGCGCGACACTTCTGTTGCCCCACATTCCCGCTTTCCAAAGGCGGGCGGCATTCGCTCCTTATTCAGGGACGTCTGCTCCTTGATCGAAACGGGATGATGGGATGTCGGTTCTTCCTCCTGTGGATTCCTCCTCAGAAATCGTCACCTAGTCCGGGTCTCCCTCATAGATTTAATACGTAGTTCGTGAAACTCTTCCCAGTGTCGTGTTTCCATGGGCGCCGGTTAATTACACTGCTTCTGTCGGGACATTCCAAAGGGTCTAGTCAGGGCAGCAACCTTCAGTCAGGGGAGTAGTCACGTTGAGGAATCAGTAGCGTGTCTGGATGCTGGGGTACCTGGCATGTCTGTTTGTCATCCTTGACCACAAGGCTTCTCAAGGGCGTGGAAGCCCGAGGAATCCCACATCGAGCGCGGGGAATTATATGTCATGGACACATATCTGAGGTTTTCATCAGCTTCTCGTGATCAACACAGGGTATGCCGCAAGTTTAACGTCCAGCGGAGACGGATCAACCCAACCAGAGCATTAGCTAGGATAGATCGGATTGAGGGATCCTCCTTGAAGGGATATCGATACCGGGGCCAGCCCATAGGCGACTGTGAAGAAGGGTGTACCGACATGGTCTCACCAGGATAAGACGGTCCGGGCGAGAATCGGAACGGGTGGTAGGTTGATGGATGGAGTGGAAGGAGGGTGAGATGGGACCATCGTAGGGGCGACAGCGAGGTTCGGCTTGAGCCTTAACGAGGCTTCCTACGTATCCCCGTGGCAGGGAATCAAAGTCCGCGTAGTTCGGGATGACGTTGATAAACTGATGTGAAGGTGGACCTTGGCCCGATGAGCATCATTAGAGTACCGATGTGAAAGTAGACCCGTGGGTCCACTAGTGGTGGGATTGAACCTTGGGAAGGTTTCCTACGTACCATGCCTTGACATGGATCAAAGTCCTCGTAGTTCAGATGGGGCTTTGTCGGTGAACCGACGTGAATGATGATGGGTGGGATTGAACCTCGTGGAGGCTTCCTACGTACCATGCCTTGACATGGATCAAAGACCTCGTAGTTCAGGTGGGAATGGGTGTGCAGTTTAATGTCATGAAGGACAAAAGGAGGCATGCAGTTTAACGTCATGCTGGACGAGGGAGAAACTCGATGTGAATGAACGACCGAGCAATGTGTCTTGAACCTCATGGAGGCCTCCTACGTACCATGCCTTGACATGGATCAAAGTCCTCGTAGTTCAAGTGGGATGAGTAACAGCGGCTTTCCACTGGACTGGAATGGGACCCGACGTGAAATGACGGGTGGGCTTGAACCTCGTGGAGGCTTCCTATGTGCCATGCCTTGACATGGATCAAATACCTCGTAGTTCATAAGGGTTGGTTTTTCGGTGAACCGACGTGAAAGTAGACCCAGAGGCCCACTATTGGTGGGCTTGAACCTCGTGAAGGCTTCCTACGTACCATGCCTTGACATGGATCAACGTCCTCATAGTTCGGATTAGGGAATACAGTTTAACGTCGTGCGGGACGATAGTGAACCCTGACGTGAATAAACGACGGGCATTGGGTGTCGGTGAACCGACGTAAATGAGGGACCTTGGTCCAATGGGAGATGGGGGCTTGGCACACCGACAAGGAGACGGTCTGGGCCAATTTTTGTTGGGATTGAACCTCAGGGAGGCTTCCTACGTACCATGCCTTGACACGGATCAAAGACCTCGTAGTTCGGGTTAGTCACAACGGCTTGTCGTCGGACTGGAATTGCAGTTTAACGTCATGCTGGACGTGGGTGAGACCCGACGTGAAATGACGGGTGGGCTTGAACCTCGTGGAGGCTTCCTACGTACCACGCCTTGACATGGATCAAAGACCTCGTAGTTCAAAAGGGTGTCAGGGTCGGTGCTCACTCTAATCCCACGTGAGTCATGCTCGGTGTGAGAAACAAGAGGTTGCAAGGACCTGACGATCACGTCGCGAAGGAAGCGTCCGTGAGAAGCGAAGAGGGGCTTACGCGTTAGGCGGCCCAGGGTGCTGGGACTTACTCCAGGATGAAGGCCCATGGCGCGACAAAGCGCAGGAAAGATGGACATTGGTCCAATTATGGGAGGTGCCTCGTCCCCTATCACGCCCTCCACTGACCTTGGTAGTGGGGAAGTACGGAGATGCAGAGGTGCGGCCATCCGTTGGGGGGGCTAGGGTCTCCCTTCTCTTACGAACATACGCCACTCCGACAAGGATGATCTCATTCCATGTGAGGAAGAGTTCCATTCCCGTGGAGACGAGTGGTGTAAAAAATGTTCGAGTTGGGGGGACCCTTCGCGAGGGGCACGAGGTCGGATCACAGTTTAACGTTATGTGTTGAGGACGTGGTGCTTGGAAGTTTAACGTCCTGCAGCTCGGACGAGGGTGGGTTCACTCCACACCCCTAGGACTTACATAACCGGTACCCTCTGGTCCTTGGGGAAGGGAAGGTACCGGTAAGGCCATGGTTAAGGGGGGTCGTGGAACGAACCATCGAGGGGTCCACATTAGCGTGGCTATGCGAAGAAGCAATAGCCGTTAGCGTGCCTATGCGAAGAAGCATTAGGCGAAGCAACGCTACGGGTGGTATTGTCCATGGGACTTTAAAATCACATCGTGCAAACCTAGAGGGTCGCACGGGAAGAGGAATCGCTATGCAAAGGAGTGCGCTTCGTGAAGTGGAGTGCCTTGGCCTTAGCATGGGGAATAGGTGTGAGTGGGAGGTGCTTCGCGAAGTGGAACAGTGTTCGCAGAGCACTGCCTCACGAGGAAGGGGTGCCTCGCGAAGCAGGGTCCTGCGAAGCAGTGTGCTTCGCGATGTATAGTGATCCTGCCTTGGCATAGGGATCACTAGCATGGGTTGGGTGTTTTGCGAAGCATAAACGCTCCGCGGCTGCCCGGGTTCCCTTGGGAATCCCCTTCCTTCGCGAACGCTCTTGAGCTTCGCGAAGGGCATCCCTCTCAGAAGAGGGGGTCAAAACGAGACAATGCGGAGGAGTCTCGCGAAGGATAAGTACCTCGCGGAGCTCATGATTCCCGGGGCAAAGCGTGCTTCGCGATTCGGGAGAGGAGAAGCCCAAGGGTCGGATTGTCCGTCCTCCGGGACTCAGGGGGAGTCCAGTATTTATAGGGAAGGGGCGCCGCGAAGCTGGGCTCGCACGCCGCCTCCGGTGCTTCGCGGCGCGCCCGCGAACGTCAACGCCAGCCGCGGAGGATTACCGCCTCTGGTGCTTCGCGGCGGTTCGCGAACGTCAAATGCGTTCGCGGAGGATTACCGCCTCAAGATCTTCGCGGCGGCTCGCGAACGTCAAATGGGTTCGCGGAGGATTACCGCCTTAGGAGCTTCGCGGAGGCTCGCGAACGTCAGGACGCTTCGCGTGGGTGCTTCGCGGCGGGGCTTCGCGGCTGTGCTTCGCGAGGCAGCGCGCCAGCTGTCTTTTTCGTTCCTTTCTTTCAGGCCATATTTTTGGTGCCAACAATAGTATTTTCAAATGTATCAATTTTACCTCTTGAATAAATATTTTATAAAATAAAAAATGTTTTATTATATTTTTTTGTAACACGTACTTGTTGATAATTAAATAAAAAAGTATGGTGTTATTGAGAATGATATTTTCCAGACATTTACCTAAAAATAAACTATCATTGAAATTATAAAAAAACCCTCCAAAATTTAATTGATGCGATGAATAAAAAATATACATCATTTTATAAAATTAATATTTATTAATTGATGGAAATATTTTTATTTCAGAATACATAATTATAAATATATTTTAATTTATAAATTCCTTTACCTAAAAATATTTTTTTTGTATTTTCATTCAAATTAAAAGATGGAATATGGAATATATAATTAATTATATGATTATGTTATCTTATTTTAATTATAAATTGTCTGGAAAAATATCCATGTAATACCTAATCATATGATATACTATGGTGGAAGTCGTAGGTGTTGATTAAACTATAATGGATATTTTTGAAACATCCATGAACCTGGAATTATGTAATATATGATTTCTCTCTTTTTTTTATTTATCATATTTGAGTTAGGGATATTCCTAGGTAAAAAAAGTGATGTTAATTCCATTCCATGATCATAAAATATATCTTTATATTAATTCCATCTCCTATTAGATGTCAGTTCTTTTACAGATAATTATATGGTAAGTTATATTTACATTGTCTTAATAAAATACATTGTTCTAGATGTATTGTATAATTTTTCATTGATTTTTCATAGTAAATTATTGTTTTTATAAAACTCTATTGAACAAATAATATTTTAATGACAAATAACTAAAAAAATATCGAGGGCTTACATTATCCCTGTTGAATAATTTTTATCCTCTGAATATTATTTGTCACTAAATCAAATTGATTTTCTGGTTTAAATAATTTATAAATAACTCATGATATTTTTTAAAATGTGGTTTCGACCAGAATATCATAGGTAGAACATATATAAACTTCTATTTAATTTAATATTTGAAATTATTTACCCATATTTCCATGGATTTTTTTACATATGAACTTTTTTTATATACATGAATAATATTTATGTTTCATTCAGAAATTCCCCTAATCCTTTCTTCCAACAATTTTGAAAATTTTTGAAATTGAATCTTATTTCCTCCATTATATTTTTCACCCAAAAATACAAGAGAAAACATAATTACCTTCATATATTTTTCTGAGAATGAAATTATTTTAATTTTTTGAATCTTAATATTTTATATCTTTATTTATATAATGATTTGTTTTCCTTCATCCATTATTCAATGATGATATTCATTTGAACAGTTGCTTCAATTTCTATTAAACCCACTATTTATATCATTTCTCTAATGTCCATCCATTAAATTAATAAATGGATAATTTTGGATGAAAATTAATAAATTATTACATTCATTAGAAGTAAACATAAAATAAATATCACATGGATAACGTATGAAACCTTAAATATATATAGTGAGTTTTAATCTTAGTTATCCATAAAAACTTTAATATTAAAATGACTTATTATAATATTTTAATCTTTCGTAATTGTATTTAAAAAGTAGGTTAATTATCGATAACTAATCTATTAAGAGACTCTACACCACTGTTTACTCTTACTGACACTTATCATTCAATGAATGAAGATAATATTGTTACTTAACCAATCTATTTTATATTTATTACCCATAATAACTTTTGTTTTGGTAGCTGCATCCACATAATAGTATCCATACATAGTTGTAGTTATTAAATGATCATATAATACAATTTTTTACAAAATTTACAATATTTTTATAAATTATATATATCTCTATGTTTTTCTTATAATTTAACTCATTATATATTGGAAATAATTTAAATATTAAATATTATATAACATAAACTAAATGGTTATCTAAATCGATTATTTTTTTAATATTTTTAACATATCAACCCTTGATGACATATAAAAATACGAAATTATCATTATCTGATAACAACCTATCCTATAATGTCCTTTAATCATTTCTATGATACTAATAATAATAATTTAGCTATAAAAATCCTATAATTATTATATTTAAATAAAATATTACATTGATGTATTTATATGGGATTTTATACATAAATATTAGAGAATTAACATAATTTTTAAATTAATAATACCCGTGTCAATATAATATGACAATAATTTTCTCACTGTATAATAAAATAAATGATCAATTTAGATCTTCAACATCTACCAAAATTTTCCTCAAAATACACACTTATAATGATTTCATAAATAACACATTCCATCAAAACATTAGGAAATGGAAACATAATATGTGGGATCTCAAATAATTAGTATGAGAATAGTCAATATAAATAAATATTTAGAGGAAAAATATATATTCCATGATGTGTAAAATAATATAATAATCCAAATTCTATCACGGAATAAGGAAAGGATACCTAAGGGAAAGAAATCATAAATCAAGGTCAAAAATATTACAAAATATGTGTAATCCATTTCTCATAATAAGGAAAATATATCAAATTGTGAATGTCAAACCATATAGCCACTATAGATCTTTTTAGACGAAAATATTAAAACATTCATTGGAGTTCAATATAATTCGAGCACAACCAACCACATAATAAAAAACATACATATGTCATTCACATGGTTTCAATTATCACAAAACACATAAAATGAATGTAATTTTCATGTTACATCATATCATATTAGGAGACAACAATAATTCCTTTAATACACATAACATGATAAACTAATTGAAAATAATCATGTATCTAAGGTATATAAAAAAATTCATGTTATGTACACATTAATTTTGATATTAATATATATAGTATTAAAACATTATAGATAAATAGTTTATTATAAATTTAATAATTTCCCAAAATAAATTGATATGTGTTAATCTAAGTGAAAACCCCTCAATAAATAGACTAATTTATTAGGCATTAGCAGAGCATATATATTTGAAAATATCATATTTATATGAAGGATAATATTTGGAATGATATAAAATTAAAGGATAAAATCTCTAAAATATATATTTCATGCATGTACAAAAAATTACAATGTTAAAGAGTCAAAGGGTATGTGAATAATTTTTTTAAAATAACTCTAGTAACTCAATTTTAAATACAATAAAAATATTCTTTTATTTGGTTAAAATTTATAAATGTAAAATAATATTTTTTTAGAATTACAGTTTACCTTGAAAAAAACACAGAATATTTAAATGAAGCATCATAAATAATAAAATTGTGGATAGTAAAAAAATTCATATATGAATCATTAAAATGATATTTCATTTATCAATTATATAAAGATGGAAAAATTAATGAATACACATGTATATATATTAAATATCATTCAATGTTATTCAATAATAATGTCTATATACTCTATATATAAATATTTTAGCCTGTAAATTTTCCATAATAAGTGAAAATACATTTAAATGTTGATTAGTATATAAAATATAAGTATGAAAATTTGTTCTTTTGTAAAAGAATATATTTATTGAAACCCTCAAATAAAAATAGTTTTTTATATTATACATTTGAAATGTTTTAATGATAAGTATGATGATCTAATTCGATATTTCATATTTTATTACTCATAATTGATGTGTGAAAATTAGCAGGAACAATAATATGATGATTGTGGAAAATCATCCACTAGAATTGAATAGAGTTATTCCCAACAATTTCAAATTTTAAAAGTGAATGGAAAACACTAATGATTATAATTTTTTAATAAATTATTAATTACCCAATGACAAATAAGAAATAATATTTATTTTTCAGAAATGGTGAATTAATAGAAGAATATATTATTTTTTATAATTAAGACAATTAGTGGAATAATTAAAAGTAACTGAGTTGGCCAAAAACCCTTATAGAATTTTTAATAATTAAATAAAATCTCGTTGAAATAACATGAATAATATTAGTAAATATCAAGGAATACCTATGTAATAATATAAAAAAAATTCATTTTAATTAATAATCTGTATAATAGGAAACATGACGAAAAATGAAGAAATTTTGTATAAATAGAATATGAGGTAAGAATCCCCTTACCTTGGGTCCATATTTTCACTACATTGTAACGTATCATCATGAAAAATAACATATATAAAAATAATAATTTTATGAACCTTATTCATCAATATTTACTTTTCTATTGCCTATTTATTACCATGTGTTAATAAATTAATAATTATTTTTCGGTAATATTGGTTATATAATTTGATTTTATATTATATTTGTCAAATATCCATTGTATATTGAATGTGGTCAAACATGTTGTCAAATATGTTAATAGTTTTTAAAATTTTAGTGTATTTTTTATTTAATTATTCTAATAGTATATAATATTTAAAATTTTATAGGATATCTATAAATAGTTGAATATCCAGAACTTCTCCTCAATATTATCATTTAATGTGGATAAATTTAGCATGATTATTTATCGGTAATATCACTGATAGAATTTTTGGTATTTTCATTCCATTATATCAATATTTTTATAATAATAATTTTTATGACAAATTTATAAGTTTCAATTCATCAATGTTATACATCAAAAAAAAATCTAATTCTTCATTTATGCAAAGACAATAGTATGTAAGACACACAAATTACACATTATTTTCCTATATATTGGGTGGGATTACAAAATGTAACAATATATTATTTTGGAATGATAATAATATAATGAATTTCTAATACTCAAATTAGATAACCCTATTTATCCATCCATGTGGGGTAGTGATGAAAAATTATAACTTGTTTTTCATGGAGGTGGTTGTCTTCGAAAACACATAATGACAACTTCATTTATTAAATGGTGTATAGGAAGTACTAAAATTGATATCGTATTATTAAAATCAATTTTAATAATATTTATAATATATTAAGTGTCATGGATTTCTAGATTATATAGATTTTATATTACATAAGAAGAATCAAATTAAGAGTGATTAGTTAAGAAAATTACCACATTATATGATTATTTTATTTTAGGTAACACTGTAATTCTATTTATCTAGGTATATTAGAAATATCATGGTCTATATTATGTGAGAAATGTTCTTAAGATAGATTAAGGTATAGTTCGATTTAAGCTCAGTAATTAAAATAATTATAGAATTATATAGTTAAATGGTTATATTTATTATTTGAAAGAGTGAAAATTTCATACAAATATGAAATAAAAAAGTAAGATTAAATGTTTTTTATAAATAATGAAAATTAATTGAATCTAGGTAGGGTTAATGTTGATTGTCAAAAATCCATTCATTTAACACATGTTTTTACATGTTTTAATTCCCTTTATTCTTAAATTTTTCACATTATTGATTTTCCCCATTTATAATGGTTAAAAAATTTTAATTTAAAAATTTTATATAACTTAGAATTAAATAAATATAATTACGTAATAATGATCCTATGGTTTCGAATATGAAATCCACTTCATTCAATTAAATTTATATTTGTGGAAAAAATAAATTCTCATATAGAACAAGTATATTTTATTTAATACAATGTTTATAGAAAAATAAATTAACAATCATAATATTGTATATTTGATAAAACAATGAATGATATTGAATTAAATTATAATAATTATTTTATTAATAATTAATAGTGGTTTATGTGGATTTATAATTATAAGAATAAAAAATTGAAATATTTGTATAATTAATTTCAAGAAAATTATTATACCACATTATTATCTGAATGTAGGATCTCTTAAATATGTATTTTTTAATCTTGGGTTTTCTAAACTAGACAAAATATTTTTTCAAATTTGTATAATTACTAAAATTATATATATAAATAGTTTAATTAAATTTTTCTATTCAATATAATTAAAAAATAATAACATTAAAATCATTAAATTAGAAGTTTAAATGGTATTTTTATCAATTCACCTAAAAATCATTTATTTAAGAAAAACCAAAAATATTATCCAAAATTAATTTTAAAAAATTGAATATAAAAAATTTTAGTTCCATTTAAAAAATAAAATTTTATACTGATTGAAACTACTTTTAATATATGTTCGTTGAATTGGAAATATATTTTTATAGATAAAATGTTTTTTCATTTAATATATCTCATTTTTTTCTTCTTCTTTTATATTGGAATATACAAAATGTTATGTATGGTTAATCATTTATATCAGTCTAATTTTTTCATTCATAGTCACTAATGATATCCGTATAAGTCTTATAAATTTGATAATCCATAGTGATTTTCATGTGTTGTTATTCTTCTATCATGGATCATGTGTAGGATTTCAAAATATTGAACTACTCTCATTAATATTTTTTCTTCAATCTATAATTATTGGATTTCTCCTTTGGCATGCCCTAGGGGGGAAATAGGAAATAAACATCCATTATAAGCCCTTAAAATGTAGCTTTATGTGATATAATTTTACTACAGATATTAATTTGATTGATATATCATTATTTTTTTGACTTCAAATTATATAAATTTTATCAATGACATTATTTTAAATATCATATTTAATTTATCGTGGTATTGTAGTTCATTAGTTGTGTATTCCTGAGAAAATATAAAAATTTATTTTAAAGGAATGTGTATAATTCAGATTCCCATCATTATTGTTATTAAATAATAATATATCAAACTCAACCCCCTAGTTACCTTAAAATTCAATGAAATACTCAATTATTACAAAAAACCAAGTCAGTATCCTTCCTTAAATGTGATCGATGGACACCTATAACAAAATCATTAAAAATTTCCTCCCTTTTCATTAAAGTGATGTCTATATAATGAAAAATTATGTAAATGATCCTAATTCTCAATTATCACAAACTAATAACATGATCATGGAGAGATTAATGTCATCCCTAACCACTGTATGTCTAAATACAATAACTGGTCTCTTAGAGAATTATTAATCTTGGAAATATCATTCAGAATAATAATTGTGAATTATCAAACTAATTATGAAGTATGTATTCCATCAACCATGTATTTTATAGATTCCCCTGAAAAAATATAAAATTCCCTTAATTTACAAACATTTAATCAATAAAATAATTATGAATGATATTTTCTCTATATACCTCTTCTTTATAATAGTCTCTTATGATAAATAATGTTCTAATACCCCTCAAAAATGAAATAATAGAGCCATAAGTCAATTAATACACCAATAATAATAGTTCATGATCATTAATGGAATAATTAAATCAATAACAACATACCAAAATTCATATTTATGTGATACATAATACCACATTAATTATAAAACAATCATATAAATGATGTCTTCTATAAAAAAAATAGCTGAAATAATTCATCTTTATTAGGATTGTTATCAAAATCGGAACCAAAAACATGTCCTTTAGATAGATATAAAAAAATTGAAATATTCTAACCATGAAAATATTATCCCATTTTACTCTAAAATATTAATGGTTTCATGAACATATATATTTCTGATACAAACCACAATTAATAAAAATAAGAAACAATGATAAATTATACATATAAATTATTCATATGTACCACAAAATAAACAACATCCACAATAATTAATGGATCGAAAATCCCCATTCACTAATTTTTTTCATGATTTATGAAATATAGCACACATATCTAGTAAATACATTGAAATAAATTTTATATATCTCGGGCCTCTGATGAATATATTATATAAATCCTAAATTCCTATAATTATTTTCCCCAAATATTGAATATAGATTGAATTCCTTTATTTAAACTTCATGGAACCTTCTCTAGAGTTGATGAAATGGTATTTTACAAATCCCATGAAACTGATAGTGAACTCATAAAGCATAATATAAAATATCGCATACATGTTCCTCTTATTTGTGGTTGGGAAACTCCTACTATAACACTATATTCATTTTTTATGATAAAACCCCTACCTAACAAAGGCTCAAAAATTTCTCCATCCCCATCTTATTCAGAGAATGAATTCTAAAATAAAGGATCAGACACTGATGACCAATAAGAATTACTATATAATTTACATATAGAATCTGATTAAGCATCCTTTTATAGATCAAAAAAATGTAAATCTCATCCTATTAAATCCATAGTCTTATCTAATTATTAGTGAATATCTTATCATACATTGTAAATCAATTATAACTAATATATTCAAAATATATCCATCAATAATCTTCTAAATAATTATTAGAGAACTTATATTAACCTAGAGTTATTTACAAAACCACCAAAACAATAACTACTAATGGTGATTGAATTAAAACCATATGTAGATGAAAGAATATGGATCCCATTATTATGATAATGAAATTCTCTTAATGTTATTTTAAATAATTTCAAATAATTTTCCAACATATATTACATAATTTAATACATGAGGAATAATATATTTTCAATTCATCATGTAGGTATCAACCTCATAATTGATGAATATCTTATTATATTTCAATAGTGTAATATTAGAGTTCATGAATTAATATTCATGTTCCCATATTTTTACTTAATAGTGCATGTTTTCTATAGCATACATTATACATAAATGATAATTTTAAATACCAAAAACTATATATTTTATAGATTCATAACTCTAAAATACATCATAACAGATAACCTAATATCTGATACCAATTTTTTATGACAATACACAATTATGTTTAATCAAATCCATAATATATGACATGATCAACCCCTTAATCTAACCTCAATGATGAATGTGGTTAATCATTATTACCATGGGTCCAATATATACACTAATGGTGGGATTAAAATATTTTACTTTATAAAAACATAAGCATCGTCCAATTAACAAAATCAATCTAATATTGAACATTTTAAAATGAAATAAAAATATATGATATGCATGTAATATCATAATGAATCAAAATTAATTCTCTCAATGAAAAAATTTTGGAATTATTATTAATTTCAAATCTATTAATCGAACTATCCTATATACTATGTAATTGTAAATTCTATCATGATTAATAAATCAACTAAGAAATTTGGTAAAACTTATATATAAATGTATAGGTAAAAACATTATTATACTATATATTCTCAAATCTAGGAGGAACCTTGAATGATAGTTTTTGGATAGATGATGATAAATTGTGAAAGGAATAATAATAAAAATTAGGTTTATATATAATAATTATTTTCTAATATCTTCCTTTAAATTCAATGAAAATATATGATTTATGATAATGATTGTTGTTTTTATATTTTAATTTTCGTTTAGTAATAAGTGTCAATGATATAGTTTCAATAATTATTTTTAAAACATGGTGTTGTGATTTGAATATTCTATTAATATCCTTTTTTAAATAACATTTTTTTGATATTAATTTGAATAAATATTAGACATTTATTTTCAAAAATAACATTTTTAAGTTTAATATTTTACTCCTAAAATGATATGATTTAGAATTTTCTAGAATGATTATTCTTTGTAAAACATTATAGTAATTTGGTTAATCCTAAATTAAAATACATTAAACATCTACATATGTATACCATTATGTTTATATAAATATATCATATAACTTTATAATAATGTAAATTATTTAGTTCCCTACAATGATAGGATGTTAAAATGATATTGAGGAGAAATGTGTTACTGTTTGATAATGTTTAAAAAATATAATTGGTACCATACTTAGTGGTAGGAAAAAATATTTTCTATATTGTTTCAATTTTAGGTTATTAAGGTAATGGGGTTTTTCATTTTCACTACAATATGTAATTAAAATTAATGGTTTTTATAATGTATTATGTTTTATGAATATGAGATATAATTTGTTACTATATATTGAAGTTTATATTCTAGTAAATATAGTTCCCCCTTATTTTTAGTTTCTGTTCTCAAATATTTTTGAAATTTTTGTATTTAGTAAATTTCCACCAAGTCATATATCATCACATGAATGCAAATCAGGGAATTGATCATGTAAATTTCATTAAAAATTTATTAAATTATAGTTTTATGTAAATTTAAGAAAATTTTGTATGGGAAATTTGAATAGGAGGATTATGCCTTATTAATAAACGGGTAAAATAGTCCTATTTATTGTGAATCAATAGTATCAACTGATTTTGGTAAAAAAAAGTGGACAAATAATAATATATTTGATATGTTTATAGTTATTTAAATTAGCCTTCTACTACTATAATAGGTTGATAAATATATTGTGTCAATGTATAATGGTCATATGGGATATATATGACATCCTTTGATATTTGATTTATAATTTTTTTATTATATAATTTTTTCCAATTGAATTTCAATACAATTTCATGTTCATGAAAAATATTTATTAGATCCATGTATTATATGTTAGATCCAAAATATTTTAAAAACTATATTATATGAATTTGATTGATATTTTTTATAACTCATGTTTAGGAAATAAAACAATACATGAATTTCAATATATCATCATCGATGTTTATTGGAATTATGTTATATTTTTTAATGTAATTCTAAATTATATTAGGGAAAAATTACAATATATTATTTTTTTTGATTGAATAAAATGTTTCTCTATTATTACCTTAAAAACCAATTTGTGGTAGTATAATCGTGGTAATATTAAATTTTATTTTCAAAAATCATGATAATTTGTGGTCAATTCCAATCACCAATATTTTTTAATATATTTACATTTCCATTTATATAGTAATTTAAATTCCATATGTCTATGTTGGAAATGATACCACTCAATAAGAATGATTTCTATCATTATGGGTTAAAAAACTAATATGGGTGTGGAATATATAATTTAAACAATTTATCAATACTCTATAGAAAAAATTCAACCAAAAAATAATTCCTATTGTACCTCATATGTTCAATATAGGGAAAGGTGGTCATACTCTCATTTAATTATGTACAGGAACATTATCTAATGAATATTAAATTCCAAAAAGGAATAAATTTTTTTCATAGTATAAATTGATAAAGGAGGGAATGAGTGTTATTATTATTCATGAAAATTCCTATATACCCTAGTACCCAGATACCTGAGGCAATCCTTAAATATCATTGATGGAATTTATGATCTCCATGGGATGGATACTTGAACCAAACATTGAACAATATCAAATATGGAACAAATTTTCCCCAATGTGGTTTAATATAAATAACATATCATAATGGTTAAAAGTCATCAAGGAGAGAGTAATAGAGACAAAGTAGGTATATCCAATACACAAATTGTAAATCAATAGAATTCTCAAAAAATTGAATGATAAAATATATAATTCCCAAAAAAATAATAATCACTTCATTCCAAATGGATCATGTACATCCCCATCGAATTCATGCATTATCCCTTTTCTCAAACATGGTATAATAAAATAAAATAAAAATAAATTTGGAAAAGGTATGTTGTGAATGATAATTCCAAATATGTCATCACCAATATCTCTAATATAAGATGACATAATTTGTAACAAATCATTTTTAAATTTTTCTAAATAAAAAAGGACATCATTATATAATAACATATTTTAAACAAATTTATTTTCATTTGAACTAAAGGAAAACAATTGAAACAATTTTTTAATATATATTTTATTTAAAATAGATTATATCAATCTCTAGTAATTAATAATGAATTTTCATAATGAATACAAAATATATCAAAGTAATCAAAAAATAATAATAGTCTAATGCACTATGGTATAATATCTCTTGGTCTCTAGATCCTCACACTCTCAAATTAATAATCAATGATATGTTTGCATATTTTCCTTAGGATCGCTTTGAATAGGACTCATCAATATCTTATCTAAGATAAGATCCATCTAGAAAGGTTTTCGTAATTGTTTTCTTAATCAATATGATTGTAGAGGATTACCATTCTAATATATATTTCCTAAATAACCCACTGACTACATGGGATCAAATGTGATCTTTCCATCAATCAATATTGGGAAATTATTTTCATTCCATATCAAAACATCATTTAATATTTAATTTCACAATTTTCATTCTCATATTTCATTTCAATTTCAAGACAAATACATGGATTTCATATAATTTCATAAATTTTAAATATAAAACCAATAAACGGATTTAAATTTTATTTATTTATTTTCATTTTTAAAATCAATTCTCAAATAAATTCTCAAATATTTTATTTCCATAGTGCATATGACTATGTTTGTTTATATTTTCATTTCATTATTATCGTGTTTTTCCTCCATGGGAAAACCTAATCTATTTCAATCCCAACTCAAATAAACTTGTTTTTTCATAATTCAATTTGAATGAAGTTCAATCAGAACCCTCAAATTTATGTTTTTTAAATATTATCAATCAATGGAACTACATACCTGTCAACATTATATCCAAACACAATACATGTTGAGTGGTTTACCAATGATAAAAAATGACAATAGAGACCTAGAAACCCATCCTAAATTAAATATATAAATCAAAAAGGTTTAGATCCATTGAACTCAACATTATATAACAAATCGTATGTTGGAATTAATGATATAGAGGAAGAGAAGGAAACAAGAGATGGACCACTTACGAAATATGGATTGTACTAGATCTACCATGATTCGATCCACATTGGAATAAATTTTAAAGAGACAAAACAAGTTTTTGAGTGAAATTATGGCCTTTCATTTGTTTTATATAAGGTGTTCGGTTTTAGTGTGGGATATAACAGGGTTCCACATATTTTAAAAAACAATTGTTAGAACAATTAGCTTTGCATGGTCACATAGTTCGACAAACAATTCACCATAACCATAAACCCCTATACCAGTGTTCATGGATTCTTATAGGTGGTTCATTATATATCATAACATGCACTGACTGAGAAAACATTCAATGATTGTGGTTACATGGTTTTCACTATTTCATTGACTAATTTTGGAAACCCTTTTACAACTATGTACATCCATGAACCCTCGAAAAAATTCAACATTCCACCCTAAAACACCCAAGTCAAACTAATATGATACCATTATGAAAAAGGGGGTTCAGGAGTGCCAAAATATCAATAATATGATGTTAAAATATCCCCACCATAAAATTATTCTTTACCTACAAATCATGTCAGGAAGTATACATATAAAAAATATGAGGTCACTACTCTCTCATCAATACCTCTATCTATTCAATGTATCGTGTGTATCAGAACCACTCTTCCATAAAACATAGACCAAATGTATCATCCATCAATGATTTACCTTTACCTATGAAGAAACTAACCTTACCTAAAGACTATTCATGGTTAAATTAAGATCTACATAAATATCAATCATGCTCAAAATAAGAGATGGATCCAAAAGTATGTTTCATAAATGAAGTAAAAGGAAACTTTTATGAAGATATGTAAACTACCAACAAATTAATATAGTATAATCCAGCATCCCTAACATCACAATAACCTCAAAAGGCCCCAAAAACATTTAGAGAACTTCTCATTATTCCAAATCTATTGATTCCATAAATTAGTAAATCAGTCAAGAACACATGTTATCAAACTAAAGAATACAAATTTTATGATGACGATCAACATAAGATGTATTCAAGGTTTAGGATGTAAACGTTTTTTGTAGAATCAAATCATTCATTACAGACATATCTTAAAATAAGATATATATTTCCGATGAACATTCACTGATCTCCGACTATGAAAATGGATATTAACATGACCTAACATACAAGGCCTAAAAAAGAACCATTTTGATCGAAGACTTGTAACAATGGTTATAAGAAATCTCAACCAGTCTCAATAGGTCATACAATGCACCCAAAAAATAAATATATAGATAGAAAGTGTATCCTAAAAAATCTATATATCCCTATCTATCTAGCCATCTGATTGTGGATTATAATCCATAATCAAACAAACCTGAGATCATATTTCCTCTATAAGGACTTTCAAAATTTGAGTTCTAAAATGGGGATATTTATCAATAAATATTTTAGATGGAACACTATAAAAATGAATAATGTATATCACATTGAGAATCACATGCTCTTCAATGTTGGGTTTTTCTTCAAACAGTATACAATGATTTGATTTGGATAGCCTATCAATCATAACCCATATCGTGTTCTTCATTATCTGGATACATGAAAACGAAATGAAAAGGTACATTGGGCTCTCATCATACATCCTCATCTTATTTGTAATTGTAAAAATCCAAACCAAATCCTTAGGTTCATATCCATGAAATTTTTAATGGTATATTCGCATGAAAAATAATAATTTATGTCGTGTCTCATACATGGCCACCAGAATCATCGCCAATTGTCATAGAACATCAATGTGATTTCTGGGACCACATCTCATTAGTAATTTTGGGAATACTCTATTTCATTTTCATCATATATAACTAAACAAAAGAATTATTTTGAAAATATAGGAAACCCTATATGGGAAAAATAATTAAAAAGGATATACCTAAAATAAATTACATTAATTACAAAAAATAAAACATCAAGATGTTGTTCTTAAAAAAACATCACAAGAAGATTGGATTTCCACTCAACACTATCAAATAAAAATTTATCATCTCTACCCCAAAATCCCGTATGAAACAATAAAAAATTACCCATCAAGATTGGCACTTTTGATTACATTATCATGGCCTTAGTTATATGATTATTTCTCAATGAACTATTAAAGACATCCACTTTCCCTGGAGTATATGTGATTTCCAAATCAAAGGGTTATAGTCACTCCACCCAATTATTATGCTAAAGATTCAAATCCTTTTGAGGTAAGATATTATAAATTTTTTTGTGGAAAGAATACATGGTAAACCATTTTCTACGTATGTAATAGAGATAACTATTAAATTTTTACATATTTGATGAATGTTCAGGTTAACAGGTTAGATAATTCTTCATGTTTATCAGATGATGTAGATTTCCATTTCTAATACAATGGTCACCCTGCATACAAATACAACAAAAACCTGAAACAGATGTATAACAGAAGACTATATAGCCATGTTCGGCCTCTATATGTGTCAAAACTAGTATAGAGGTAAAAAATGGTTTATATAAACATATGAGCACTGAAATTAAATCATCCAAATAAATATTCCCTACATTATTATTGAGGGTTGTTATTAGAGAAGCTAGTTTGGTGAACTCCTTTTCAAACCATAAAAAATATCAAGCTAAACCCAATAATCTCCTCCTCTCAAAAACATTATGTGGCTATTCCTATGTAATCATAGAATTCATCGTATCAATATCAACTGATATATCATGTTCTAACACTATGTGTCTTATGAACATCACTTCCTCAATATAGAAATCATATTATGATATCATGGAATAAATTAAATTATTTTTCAACAATTAAATAACTACTCTCAAATGAACCATATGATCCTCCTTAAACATTTATTAAACCAATATGTCATCCAAAAAGACCACCATGATCATATCAATATAGTTGTGAAAAATAATTTTCATGAAATCTGTAAAGACTATAGGATAATTTTTTAGACTAAATATATATACAATGTATTCATAATCGTATATCCTTCTATGGAAGGCAGTTTTCTAAATATAAAATTATATTATTATCAATGTGTAATAACTAGTTCAATGTTAATTATTCATGAAAAAATTCTCCCCTTTTATTAACTCAATCATAACATCAATCCTTAGAAATTGAAATATATTCATTTAAATATATTAGTTGAGTTTTTAGTAATCATCACATAACTGATGTCACCCATTAGAATTATTGGAAGTGAGAATAGGTGGAGCCCATGTTAACACACTCAAGAGTATAAATAATATCTCTAATAAATCATAACACCATGTATTAAAATAATTTATTTATGTGGTTACATGTTATAAGGAGTAAACAATTTTTGTGTACCTGAAACTAAATTAATAGAGAAATACGCCACATTTACCGGTTCAAAACAAGAGAAGTGAGAAGGTAAAATATTGGGAAACTCGATAAAAATATTAGGGACATCATCGATCAAATATCCACACTCTATATCACATGAAAAAAATATTATTTTCCTTAAAATTGGATAATATGGTCTAGATATAATTGGTCATGGGTTCCATTTCCATGAAAGACATAGAACACCCCATAGGGTGCAGTAATAGAGACCTGTCAAATATAACAATAAATTTGGGATTTATTTTCATAGATACAGTCCATAATCAAAATTATATCAAAGGTATTCTTTTTTAAAAATGTAAAATACCAAGTAAGATCACTTTTTGATAAAGAGAAACCACATGGAGGAAAATAAAGACCCTTTTCTATGATCATTTTTAGGGGTCAAGTAATATCCATTTCATAATATAAAATCACCATTTGATTATTTTTATGGTTGAAAGTGTGGTTCAATTTAAAAAAGTGATATGCACTTTTATCAAATAAAGAAGTTACTGGAGATGAATTTATAGTGATGGTACCTCTCACAGTCACTGGACCTGTATCAAATTCCTATAAATATTCTTACACAATGCGAAGTAGATTAAAGATATATTCCATTATCTAGTACACCATAGATATTAATTAAACTAATTGCACCTTGGTATATTTTTGTGATAATGATCACACTCCAATGCATATATGGCTATTTTTGTTTACCGAATTTTTCACTCTACACAAATTTCCTTCTGTAAGGTGTGATCCCTCACATTGACGTGGTTGAAATCAACACCTCCATGTGTTATCTATAATTTTAGGTTATGTATTTTACTTATAGTCATCAAGATCCGAGAACTTTGGAACATTATTTAAAATCTTCTTACCAAATAGTTTGAGTGTATTATACATGCCTAATTTTACATAAACATGTTTTTACACTTTCTCAATAAATCCATTTGACACACCATTCATTAATCATTAATTCCCCAAACCACATTATTATAAACCACATGGAATATGGTTTTATATTAAAATTTAATATATGAAAAAAATAGTGTTCTAAAATCCTCTATGGATATCTTTTATTCATGCCCTACAACATCATCTGGACGTTTGAGTCTTCTCAAATCTATCTTATCCAAGGAAGGGAGATGATATCATATTTTTTTGATCAAGATAACAACACAAAAGGGCTTATATAAACAACTAATGGAATATCCTACTTTAAATAATGGATCATGATTCTTTATTATCCCTAAAAACATTGTAATAGTACCTAGGGCCTATAGGTATTACAGGTCATCCCAGTATGTTGGCTACATCCCATTTTAACTGACCAAAAAATTTCACTTATGAATTATATCATCCATTATCAAACTATTTAGGTGGACCTAACATCCCCAATATTTCTCCCTCAACAAATTTTCCTCAAAACAATTTTCTATGTCCTTTATAAAATAGAGGAGACACCTTAATTGTATATTTATACCAATGTATATGCACTTTCACCAGGATATCATAGGTATCTGCTATTTATAAGAATGGATCTCTGATCTTCAGTATATTCATGAATACTATGGAAAATATCTATAACACCATGTTTTTTGGGGCATTCCTTGAATTTCCGCACCATATTCCATGATCATTGATAATTTATTATAGAAATAAATTAAATTTCATGGAATATTAAGGCCAAAGATAAAATAAGATAAACATCATCGACAAGAGTTCAGAGTTGAAAACCCCAAAAATACAGAGATTGAAGGTCCTACATAAAATATTTCAAACTATAATAATATGTGATCTGAGTTAAAAGATCCAAATCTGCATTGATATAAGGTCCGAGATAAAATACATTAAACTATTGTGAAAGAAGGTATGAAAAAAAGACCTTAAACTATAGAAATATATGGTATGATCTAAAAAACCCTAATCTATATTGATTGATGGTCCGAGATAAATGGCCTTAATCTAAAACGATGGTAGTACTAATATATAAGACCATAAAATATAACCTCGCATCTATTTAGTCTGCATGAATGAAAAATCTTATATGGACCACCATATGGCCTTGGAAAAAAATCAAAATACATTTTCCATTCCTACCATCATCAAAACAGATTTATCACGCCACCTCCTAGAATTATATTCTAAAAAATTATCCTTCTTTGGATAGGTGAAAAAATGATAGTTTGAGATGATATTTTAGAAATGAATCTCATTTTGGCGGTTTTCAATTAGAACCTATTTAGAATTAATAGTTTTGATTTAAAAATTCATAAACCGCATTCAGGATTAATTTATATTAGTCAAAAGATAGGTATCATTGGTAATTCATATAATTACAGACCTATAATGATTAATGAACATCTTTAATGAAAAAAATAGGACAGTAACATCAAAAATTAATAAAATCCATAATTTATAGTGTGAAGTAGTAAGAATCATGAAATTTTAGAGTCCTTTGAATGATATCATTAAAAATATAAGACATATAAATGGTTGAACTATTAATAAAATTTAATCTTCATAGTTGGCCAAGCCAGATAGAGTATTGTCAGGGTTGTCAACTATACTTTAAAATTCTTCTCTGCTAACATATTTTTCATTTTCCCTAGGACAGAGTGTATGGATAATGAATTATTCTCCTCAAATTTGTTCTAATAATTTTACAAATATGTTATTATGAAAAAAGTGTGTACCTCATCTATTCTATGTTTTCTTCAAATATCCATATTTCTAAGATCAAAAAATACATATAGTCTGGAAATATAGAAATAAAATTGGAGACTTTATTCCACTATCTGCAATTCAACCATCAACTATTGTGAAAGGTGAGCCTCATCATCATGAGAAGGAAAGAACACCACATTGGGAGTCAAATAATTCTACATCAGGATGGTTTTTTTGATGATTCGCTATAATAATTTTCAACGAAAACACCATCCTTGAATGTCATTTCACTGCTAATGATGTTGTTCCACGAAGACAAAAAAAATTATTCAATTAAGTCGCAATAATCAAGGTGATAATATATTACTAGACCATCCTAGTCCATATTAAAGATTCTTTTCATGATGGGATGATAAAACTAATATTAAGAATAGATGACTTAGATTGAATGGTAATATGATTTGAGTCACTATAATGCCTTCCCAGAAGAGAGGAATCATCTATATCTTATTCTTGATAGATCATTTCCTAAACAAATTTGGTACCACAAATGGGATGGTCATCTTCCAGATGAGGGTGCTTCCTTTATGTCTCACCCATGTTCTGAATCTACTATATCATTTCCCCAAATAGAGGGGTAGGTTTTGAAAATTTCACATACACATGACATACCAGATGGATTACCACAACACTCAGGTAGGTTTCTACCCAAGACTAGGCATAATATAGTCTATGAATGGAAGTATCCTTTGAATATGGAATAATGATCTCAACATTAGTGTCTTCATGTGACATCATCATCCAAATAATTATGATGATCCCATGTGGTCTCTCTCATCGTATACAATCCGAATGTACATGGGTGACCATTTGGATGAAGATAAATTACTAAGAAAGCTGATAAGGTGTACATGGATAGTATATTATCATCTCACTTATCATCGGTGTAAGAAATATATCCTAAAGGGACTTATCTTTATGAACATTGATGGATATATTCACAAAAAATTTCAATGAAAAATCATGTCAGTGTGGGATGGGGGTGAAATAAAATCTATCATAACGACTGAACACAATGGTATCCTCATCATAGATAATTATCATATCCCTTATAAAGAAATATGTTCAACAAACTGTAATGAGATAATCTTCCAGTGATGAATGTGGCCTTGTAGTATTCATAGAAATGGAAATTCCCGCCTATGTGGACAAATATAAACTAGAAAGGGCCTCTAATACCATAGGAAATTATTTCATTTTGATTGTGGATAGATAGTTGGAAAGGTGTGTACGGTTCGATACCTAAATATGAAGGTGTCTTCTTACTACCTTCCATGCTTCTATTAGAAATGTACAAACCCTGAATCCTGAATGTGCATCCGTATCTAGGAAAAGCCACCCATTCAAGAACTTGGTCATAAATCCCACCATCATGAGGCTTAGATTAAACTATGGATTCACTCCACATCCCCATGAATTTTTATCCCCACATACCAAAATGATATATTACAATCTATCACTATCATGAACATACTACGAAGGGAATCGATGGAGGTGTATAATAGTTTTCATAACAACACAATGACAAATGAAATTTTTAGACCATTCTATGAAATATATAAGTTAGTTAATAGTAATTTATTTTCATATATTTTATTCAATTTTATTTTCATATCCCTAAAAAAGACATGAGTCTAAAATGGGTCATTCCAAACAACATTGAAAGATGGGAACATGTATTTCATCTCTCCAAGAAGGGTGATCACACATAGTTGGTAGATGTCTCATAGGCTCATTTCCACCTATACATATAATATATTAAATGAGTTGGTTCCATGAAACTAATGGATTACTATTTATTAAATAATATTATAATGGTGGTGTATAATTAATTTTCATATCCCTAGTGCATCATAATAATGAACAATATGTAATTGATCAGCTAACATAAGAATAAATGTCTGACCCATAATGGTCATCCCCATTCATTAGAAAAAATAATATTAGGAAGGATATCACATTTTGAGATTGAACCACCCCACAATCTATTTATATATGAGAAAAATACACTAGAGTATCCCTGTGTGATGGGAGTATGAGTGAAATTATAGAAATAGTGACCCAAGTGAGAGTTCTCTAATATATAAGAGAACCCAAGAGATTGATCCATGACAAGTAAACAATCCCTTACAATTGTCATATAAATATAGTCAATAAAATTTGACACCGTGTGATTTAGAAGATTGATGTTTGAAGAAGAAATGAAAACACAGTCTACCAGGCTATACCCTTTTGGAGAAATCCAATGAAATAAAGTTTATTGTTTAAGCTCTAATAGAAAAATCCATTTTAGAATCTTGTAATAAAAAATCATAGGATATCTAGGGTAATATTTTCAAATTATAGCAGTCATGGAACATTGATTAGCCGCATCATAGAATCATTGAGAAGATATGGAACCCATTTTAAAAAAAGATTGAAGCATAAGTAAAATAGAAATCAAAATATTTTAAAATTATATAAACTAATATAATAATGTGCATCACACAAACCACATATATGAAGTCATGATTTCACAATGGAATTATGAATCAATTAATTCCTAATGGTCTTGAAGATCATATAAACATGGAAGGTATCATTCAAATAGATAAACCATCAGAAGACTCGTAATCATGGGAATATAAAACTATCACACAAGCCACATAATAGTCAAAAAAAATTCTATCAAGATAGTAGACCATATAAAAACCTCAAGAAGATCACTTTACCATGACCAATTTTCAATGAATTACTGATGATATGTTCTCGTATTTGTTCGAGTAGGTTCTTGGGAAAAATAAATATTGTGGATTAGTTCACAAAATATTAGATCACAGAGATCTCTAATGATGGTGTAGATGCTGAAAAAGTCCGTAACTCCCAGAGGACGTTTCGAAATGACAAAGCAAAGTCATATTCGGAATCAGAGGCCTGGTCTGGAGGCCTGGGAAGTGGTGCGTGAAATTAAGGAGGAATTGCACAAAATAATGAGGTGTGTGCGAAGAATTCCCAGGATTCGTGTAATCGAGCCGATGACGCGTGCAATTTTTCAGGCCCCGGTTCTGCGCGGTGAAGCTTTGTGCACCGACGGTTCCCGGCGCGGAAGATTTCACGCGCTGCCTGGATTCCGCGCCGGATGATGCCTATAAATAGAAGGTGACCCCCGATAGTTTGGGGGTTGCGTAATTCATAATGGCTCCCATGCGCGCAATTCAGACTCCCCTGCATGCAAAATGACCTCTAGGTAATTCCCCTTTTCGCGCAACCTTGTCCTGGGGTTCACCTTTGCGCGCAACGCCACTGTCTTAAGTGATTTTGCTCACTCCTCTGGGTTCCTACCTTGTGCGAAATCTTTACCCCGTGCGTGCAATCCCCTCTTGTGCGTGCAATCCCCTCCTATGCACGCAATCACGTCTCCAAGCAATCCTCTGGTCCTATTGTGCTCCATCCCGGTGTTTTGTGCGTAAACCTTCTTTTTGCGCACAGCACCCAGGACCCCTTCACCTTGACGCCCCTTGGCTGCCTTTCCGCGTCGGCACATGATGTCTCCCCTGCCGGGCATGTGCTCCATGCGTTGTTTTCCCATACGGCCTTCCAGGCTCGTATGAAGTAACCTCGAGGTCCCTTGGGCGGTGTTTCCTGTTGCGTTTCTTTGCCTTAGGCTTCTCCTCATAGGCACGCTAACTGCTATTGCTTCTTCGCATAGCCATGCTAACGTGGACCCCTCAATGGTTCGCCCTGTAGCCCCCCTTCACTACGGCCTTTTCGATGCCTTCCCTCCCACAAGGGTTAGAGGGTGTTGGGAATTTAAGCCCTAGGGTTGTGGAGTGAACCCACATCGTCCAAGTTTCAGGACGTTAAACTGCTAAGCACCTCATCCTTAACACATGACGTTAAACTGTGGTCTGACGCCATGCTTCGCACACAGGGTCCCCCCATCTCAGACATTTTTTACGCCTCTCATCTCCATGGGAATGGAATATTCCTCTCATCTAATGATATATTCCTTGTCGGAGTGGCGTTTGTCCAGGGGGGAAGGGCTGCCTCAGAGCGTAAGCCCCTAGCCTCTCTTACGGAAGGTTGCACCCATGCACCTCTGTACTTCCCCCCCTTCCAAGGCCAGTGGAGTCCCTTTCCCACTGCACTTTGTCGCACCACGGGCCTCTAACCTGGAGTAATCCCTGGCACCCAGGACTGCTAACCACGCGTAAGCCCCTGTTTCCTCTTTGGGCCGCTCAACGCGTAAGCCCCATTACGCATCTCACAGACACACCCTTTGCGACGTGATCATCTGGTCCCTGCTGCCTCTTGTTTCTCACACCGAGCATGACTCACGTGGGCTTAGAGCACGCATCGACCATGACATACTCCTATGGGCTGCCTCAGAGCGTAAGCCCCATACCAGTGAACTACGTGGACTTTGATCTGTGCTAACACATGGTACGTAGGAAGCCTCCATGAGGTTCAAGACCACCACCCGATCATTCCGAATTCTTCACGTTGGTTCGCCAACACCATGGGCCGCCTCAGAGCGTAAGCCCCATACCAGAGAACCACGTTGTCTTTGATCCGTGCTAACGCATGGTACGTAGGAAGCCTCCACGAGGTTCAATCCCACCACCCGGTCGTTCGGACTTCTTCACGTCGGTTTGCCAATACCATGGGCCGCCTTAGAGCGTAAGCCCCAAATTCCCTCTTCCCACATGACGTTAAACTGTATCTCACCCCGCATGACGTTAAACTCTATCTCATCCCACATGATGATAAATTGTATCTCGTCCCGCGTGACGTTAAACTATATATCATCCCGCATGAAGTTAAAGTGTATCTCATCCCGCATGACGTTAAACGGTATCTCGTCCCGCATGACGTTAAACTGTATATTGTCCCGCACGACGTTAAACTTTATTCCCCTAACTACGTGGACTTTGATCCGTGCTAATTCATGGTACGTAGGAAACCTCCATGAGGTTCAAGCCCGTAACTCCATCACCCATCTTGATCCTTACCCGGGCCGCCACATCCCGGTGAGATCATGCCACCCCATCCCACTCCATAGTATCTGGGAAGCCGCCCACGTGCTGGCCCAACATCGGTGTTCCCCCTAGGGGGTTCTTCAATCTGATCCACTCTCATTGTTCTGATTAGTCTGATCCATCTTCGCAAGACGTTAAACTCATGGCATGCCCCATGTTATACATGGGAAGCTGAGGAAAACCTCAGATGGTACACAATTCCCCGTGTTCAATGTGGGATGCCTCGGGCTTCTGTGCCCTCGATAAGCCCTGTGAAAAGGGACATAAGACATACATGGCGATCCCCAACGTTAAGACATGCCAACGACACCCCAACGTGACCATTCTCCTCACCGAAGGTTGCTTCCCCGACAAGACCCCTTAGAGCGTCTCGAAGGAAGCAGCGTAATTAACTAGAGTCCATGCAGATATGGCACTGGGAATGAGCTTCACGAACCCGTCTTAAATCTATGAGGGAGACCCAAACTAGGTGACGAGCTCCGTGGAGGAATCCACGGAAGGAAGAACCGACATCCCATCATCCCAATTTCGATCAAGGAGCAGACGTCCCTGAACAAGGAACGGATGTCACCCGCCTTTGGAAAGCGGGAATGTGGGGCAACAATCCATGCGTCCTCCCATGCATGACGGACACGTGCGCACACCATGGCGTAAAAGTTTCAGAAACAGAAAATGGTGAACCTGACGTGAAAATGGTGAACCCGATGAGAAATTGGTGAACCCGACGTGAAGATCTTCTCCTCAATATGGGGACAGATAGCGTTCGGGGTGTCGGAAGATTATCATGTCACCAGGTCCGGGTTCCTATTACCAGGACGTGAAACCCGCTAGGGGTTGAGGCAGTCAGGATGTTGAGCACTCCGTTATGTGACGTTGTCAGCATGGATACCTCTCTCAGGCCACGGAAGACGGAATGATGTGGGGTTATTGGTTGTCGATTTCTTTTCTTGTTAGCACTAATGGGTTCATCTCCCTGCTTCCCGGAATCAGATCACTGCATCCAGAGCTCGATCTCCACCTTCCCACCAGTGTAGGGGCAGGGGCAGTACCGACTCGGCTACCCCACGCGGTCCCGCCTTTTCCACAGCCCCTCCGGATCCGATTTCTATGAATGTCGGGCACTCACACCCCCTCTCCCCATCAGAAATAATCCAGTGATGGCTGATCAACAAACTGGTTCGTAGGTACAATGAGGAAGGGATCATCCCCACCAGGGGCATGGCCCGTTTGGATCTAGAGGCAGTTGTGCCTCACCATCATCGCCGCCCCCGAGGGCCGTGCAGGGAGCCGCCTCTCCCCACTCCGACGTTCAACCGCTTCGGGAGCCTATCCCCGGAGTTCCTTGGCACATCCCTCCCCTATGCCAATGAGGTGGGGGATGTCCGGGTTCACCCGATCGGAGACCCGTCCCAGGGGTTAACAGCAAGAGGCCCCTCCAGGCTGCGTCAGCGCCACCGTCCGATTCTCTGGGCCGAGGAGCAGGCAACCGTCGTGCCCACACCACCAACTCCAACCCATCTGACCCGACGCCAACGTCGGGTGCGAGAGAAAGAGGATGCCCGTCCTGGGGCACCAACGTCAGCAACCACCGTGGCCCGAGCCACTGCTGACTCCTGTTACCAGACCCCCGCACATGTTGAGATGGGGCAGTCACATGCTCGACTGGGATCGAGGCCTCGACCACCCTGCAGGCAGGTTGGGTCAACTCTCCCGGTCGCGGGCACATGCAATGGCCACCGCGGACCAATCCACAGTAGTTCCACCAACCATGAAGGCTCATTCCGTGCCACTGATCTGGAAAGTTGAAGGCATCGCCGCGATAGCTATGCTCCTGGTATGACTCTTCCCAGCACCCACTACACTAGGTATGAGTTCACTCCACCTACCGTTGGCTGCGAGTATGGAGTCGTTGCGTATCTGGTCGCTCACCCACATGGAGGTCCTCTCCATGTCCCTTTAAACATCTGTCCCAATGCTCCTCGCACCCCGGCCTTCAGTCCCCTCTGCCCCAGCACTATTGCGGCCAGGGGACTCTTTGACGGAAATCATCTTTACCCTGAGGAGCCACCCAGGGGCAGGAAGGCGGGATGTCATCGCCGTAAGAGGAATGTCAGGGGAGTCCGGATGGAAATTAGACCAGTCTGTTTCTCAGACTCTGAGGTGGAGTAAGACTCGATGGTGGAACCTTCCCCCCAACCCTTTGAGTTAAGGGCAGGGATGGGGACGTGGCATGTCAGTCTCGTACTCCCCGAATGCGAGATACGTATGATTCCCTCCTCCCTCCGAAGGTATATCCAGGAGGACGAAGACTTCGCGTACCCCCAGGGGTCGAACCCATAGTTATCACTGGCCTCCCCGGAATCACCTTCCACCTCAGTTAAGGATGGTGGGGAACTTTTCTAGGAACTGACAGAAGAGTCGTAACGCGACGCACCCTCGGTGAGCATCGATACTGTGACAGGAGGCCTGTTTACCAGCCCATCCTATCATGACATGGCAGCTAGGGCACTGAATCCCTTGGAGGATGACTCCGGGATCGGCGTCCAATCAGCATGTTCGGCGTATTCCCCGCTGGCCAGCTCACCGGCCCGGCATCCTGCTCGGCGCCGTTGTGAGCTGCCCGACCATTCTCGATTGATGAGCAGGGGCAGCAAGGGACGAATCCCGAACCAGAGTCGTGGAGTTTGTGGATAGTCCTCGCAACGAGACACTTCACCGATAAGTTTTTTCCGGTCGCAGGATCGGATTTTCATATGCCAGAGTCACTCACCCCGGGAGAGTTTGAATGTTTCCACCAAACTCTTCGGACGACTCACTCCCGTATTCTCCATCAGCTAGCGCCTTATCCTGGGAGTCGAGCACATCTCGACGATATCGGTGAGCAGTGTCGTCGGGTCTACCTGGCTGAGATCCCCACGGTTCGGCACCCCGAGTCACTTGACCACCACAGGGCCCTCCAGCAACAATGCGTCTAGAGTTTTCAAGTACTCCGCAAGGTTATCGAGGAAGACACCCCCCACGCGCACGTCCGCGGATGGGGGCAGTACGCTGCCCTTCATTTCTGTGCGATCCTCCGACAGCCCGACTAACTGGATGGCCCTGAGGGAATGTCTCCAAGGGAAGTGGCGGTCAACATGGCAGACCTTTCAGATGAGGGAAACGGTGTGGAGCTCCTAAATGGGGACTCGCCCCCTGAGGACAAGTCGCTACTGGACCCATCTGGGAGGATGAATCACCAACAGAGGAGCCTCCTATGTCTCCCTACACCCAATGAAGCCTTAACACTAAGCCGAAACGTCGGCAAGGGTAAAGAGAACGTCGGGTCTGCCAAGCTTACCGACCCATCTGCCTCGGTACAGAAGGCAGAAGAAGACCCTGAGAAGGCCACCCTACGCCAACAGCTTGCTGAGCAAAAGAGGCTGGTTGATGAGCTCTTGGTCGAACGCATTGCAGAGCGACGGCCTGACTACGGTAACCCTAGGCCAGGACAGTAGGGGCAAGAGCAGCTACCCCTTGACACGATTCTCCCAGGAAACTGCGACCATGTTGCGTTCGCCGAAAGGGGAGAGGCCGGAGCCCATGTAAAGAGGGTGTGGTATGTTTTTCCAAACCCTCCTGAGCAGCGGGATCACCTAGGGGACCCTGCTCGGTTTCCTCCCGCTGCCCCAATAGTTGCTCCGCCAAATGTCCCGCGAGCTGCTGAGCTTGAATACCGGATTGATAAGCCCAGCAATGCGCTTATGGTTAGAGATCCTCATCAGGACAAGAATCTGCGTCTGGACGATCTAGTGGAGGCGCTCATCGCCCACTTAGAGGCCCTGAATCTCGGCAGGTGGCAATCCCACCAGACGGCAAGTCATACCCAGCGTGGGTGGATGACATGCCAGCCCCGCCGGGATTTGGGAACCCCACTTTAGCCCCCTTTAACGGGACCAGGGACCCACCACAACACTTGGACCACTTCAACTCGAGGTTCGGGCCTATGTTAGGGACTCCAGTGCAGCAG
The DNA here is from genome assembly GCA_963277665.1 of Viscum album. Lineage (NCBI taxonomy): Eukaryota > Viridiplantae > Streptophyta > Magnoliopsida > Santalales > Viscaceae > Viscum > Viscum album. Next base: position 2,129,741,710 of record OY728140.1, read on the forward strand.
GAGGCTGCCAAGCTATGTTGCTTCGTTCAGACACTGGAAGGATCAGCATCCGTCTGGTACATCCAGCTCCCCATCGGATCTGTGACTAGCTGGGAGGACCTTCGCCGGAAAATCCTCTACAAGTTCAGTTCCACAACCTGGAAGACGAACATCGCATACCTCTTCAGGTGCAAGAAAAGGCCCGATGAGCGAGTCGCGGACTTCGTCGCCCGGTGGAAGGGGCTCACGTACTCCCTTGACATGGCACTGACTCAGGAGAAATTACTGACAATGTGCATAGGGAAAGTCAAGGTAGATTTGTTTCCTTCTCTGATCACTCAGAATTACCTTGGAGGGTTTTGGGACATCTCGAACAAGGCTCAACACCTCGAAGAAGCTCTACAACAGGCCAGTCAGGCACGCCCGCTGCCTCCTGTAATCCCTGCAAGGAGAGCTTCAATAGTCGAGCCCGCTGTTGTGGCCCAGATAGAGGACCCTAGACAGCTAGAGTTGTTACCAGTAATACCAGCTCAGAAGCCTCATAGGGGTCCACCCCCATGGGCACAGCCTCCGGCCCAGCAGCGACCGCCCCAAAATCGGCAGGCGCCTCCGCATAATGCATCGCCACCACCGAGGTGAGATAATCAGGCTCGACCTCCTCGGCATGCTCCTCTGGCCCCTGGTCATGGTCAGCCTCCAAGATCCCCCTTTCTATATAGAATGAATCGGACTTACTCGTTTGACGAGGCCCATGTCCCCAGTTATTTCTGTAGTGCCTTGGAGCAGAGGATCGTGAGGCTGCCCGAGTGCCGGAAGCCAGAAGAGGCGCGTCTCACTGATCACCCTAACTACTACCCTTATCACCAGACCCTGGGCCACACCATACAACGATGCTATGTGTTTAAGGACAAGATCCAAGACTAGATTGAAAACAACATAGTCAGGTTGGGCCCAGCCCCGACGCAAGTGGCAGGTGTCTTCGTGAGGTCAGATGGCAGCAGCGGCAACGAGGATGAGTGGCAGCAGGTTTCCGACCGTGGTTCCTAGATATATAACGACTGGATGACCCACAAGACGGTCGTCCGGGGCCATGGCATCATTCGTGCCTTCCTGAGTCATCCAAAGACCCCAGAATCTGCGAGCGCCACCTCGGCATCGTCGTCCCAGCCAACCTCTTCCCTTAAGAGAAAGTGGCAGGGCAAGAAGAAAGAATGCACCCTACCAATGCCGTCATCATCCCGCATGCTTGGAGATTTTATGCCCCCAGAAATGGGGATCCCTCCGAGACTCCATCTGGTAGTGGATGACTCCTCGAGTGAAAGCCCAAGGTATGCTTCTGTTAACACCGTAGAGTTGGTAAATCCCTTTTTGACTCCCGACAATGAGGAATGTCAGGTGTACCTTCCCAATGTCCCCAGTCGTCGCCAACGTCGATGGAGTCGTGGCTACGTGAATCGCCAGGGAACGACAGTCGTCCCCTCCAATCAGGTCGTGCACGCTACTGAGACTAGGAAACATGCCTGATACAGAGCTCGGCACACGTGGCCCCCTCACCCAGTGTTGATAGGTTCACCTCCACCACCGTTTGTGTTGCTGGATTAGGCGGGACCACCTTGGTCATGCCGCGATCAGCCCTACCCTACCACCAGCCAACTACAGCCTTCCAGTCCTAGCACAACAGCCACCTCCCAGGCTTTGACTAGTGAACAACGAGACGTTCCTAGTACCAGTCAGTCACCGGTTCTTCCAGCAGGGCCCGTCATGCCTCCAATCGCAGAGCGGCCTTCTGTAAGCAGAAGCTCGTGTTTGGCTCTAAAGTATGATGTTCTGAACCACCTGTTCGACATTCCTTCAAGGTTTTCTATCCTTGAGGCCCTTCTTCTGTCATCTGAAATGCGTGAGGTGCTCGCCAAAACTCTAAGGACCCCCCTTCAGTTTGAGATAGAGGTGGCGGCCGCAGAATCCTTCCACATTGAGGTGATTGTGGACACCGAATTTCAGTCGGTTATCTCATTTTCTGGTGAATATGAAGACCTTCCCATACAAGGGAACATTCGCCCACTGTACATCACCGGCCAGTTCAATGGTGTGGAAGTTTGCCGCTATCTTGTTGACACCGGTTCCAGGATTAACATAATCCCAACTCAGACACTGTGGAAACTGGGGTTGTCTGAGGATGATTTAACTCCCTCCGACCTCAGGATCCTGCGGTATGACAGGACCGAGCAAACTCCACTCGGCAAGATTTTCTTGAAGACCCAGTTCGGCGGCTTAATTTCCAACACCAAATTCATGGCTATCTCTCAGGACACTGCCTACAATGCGTTGATGGGCAGGCCATGGCTCCACCTTCACGCAGTGGTCCCCTCATCGTATCACCAGTGCCTCAAATAATCCCTTAATGGTCGAGTGGGCGTGCTCCAAGTAGATGCGTCTCTTTTTGCCTCTTGTGAAGCCTGTTATCTGGATGCTGACTATTACAAGAGCAAGGACAAGCAGATCCTGGCAGGTGAGGTTGAGCCCGCCACTGTCACGAGTGATCCCTGGGAAAGTTTGGACGACGCATATGTCTTCCCAATCCATCAGTTGGAGTCCATGACCCCCGAAATGGGGTAGTGCTTCGTTGTTTCGAGTACCAGAGGAGGGAATATTTCCGGGTCCAAGCGACGGTGGGAAATCACCTCGTACTCTTACACCAACCAAGCTCAAGTGATCCCTGAGCCCCTTACCCCTGTACGATATCGGGACGTTAGGCTCATGGAAATGGCAGTACGTCATACGTGTCTGTTTCGCCGAGCCAGAATCGACCAGCTCTAGCCAACGCGCCACTACTACTTTGATGTCATAAAGCGTGGCCCCTTGGGCCAAAGGCCAGATGGTATTGGATCAACCACCTTTTTCTCCATGGTCTCTGTAGTTCATGAGTCTCCGGACGTGATGACCTCTACCGCCCAAGCCGACACCAGCTTCCCATCAGGGTCTGGTATCCCCGAAATGGCTCCCCCATGGATGATCCCTCTACAAGTGGAGAGGAGGACATGGGAGATGCTCCTCCTGCCTTTGAGGAGGGCGTCTCCACCACGGTCGACGAGTTAGTGCAGGTGAACCTCGTTAGCAAGGCGGAACCGAGACCCACATTGTTCAGCACCGCTAATCCCCCCGAGGAACGGCAATAGTACGTAGACTTCCTCAGACAGCACCATGATGTGTTCGCCTAGAGTTATGACAAGATTCCAGGGCTAGATCCCCAGGTAGCCGTCCACCGCCTTGGCCTTCCAGCAAACCATCGCGGGTTCAAGCAGCCTCCCCAGAAGATGCACCCCTCTCACGGTGCCATGGTTGAGGCCGAAGTTGATATGCTCATCATAGACAACTTCTTTAAGGAAGTCTAGTACCCCAGGTGACTAGCCAACATTGTGATAGTCAGGAAGAATAGGAAGATCAGGGTCTGTATCGACTTCCGTGATCTCAATCGCCACTGTCCGAAGGATGATTTTCCTCTTCCCGTGACAGAGTTGTTGATTGATGCCATGGCCGGGTTCTGAGCCCTCTCCTTCATGGATGGGTACTCCGGGTACAACCAAATCGGGATGGCCCCCGAGGATGAAGAGTTCACTTCCTTCAGGGCCGCCCAGGGTACTTTTTGATACCAGGTTATGCCCTTCGGCCAGAAGAATGCGAGTTCCACCTATCAACGGGCCATGCATCGCATATTCAAGTCGATTCTCAAGACCCTGGTGGAATTCTACGTGGACGATCTGGTGGTTAAATCTCGTCAGTGCCAGGACCATCTCAAAGACCTTGATAAAGTTCTCGACTTCCTCCATTCTCGCCACTTGAAGATGAACCCGTTGAAGTGTGCCTTCGAGGTCACCTCTGGAAATTTTCTTGGCTTCGTTGTTAGGTACCAAGGCATCGAGATCGACCCGGAGAAAATCAATGCCATCAGTCAGATGCCTCCCTCGAATAATATTCGGGAGCTGAGAGGTCTTCAAGGCCACTTAGCCTATATACGCCGATTCATTGTGAATCTGGCCGGCAAGTGTAAGCCCTTTTCTCGGCTCATGAAGAAAGGTGATGCTTATTAATGGGACGAAGAGTGTCAGATCGCTTTTGAGGAAATCATCTAGTATCTACTCCAACCTCCGGTCTTGATGCCACCTGTTTCCAGAAATCCGCCGGTCCTTTACGTGACCGCCCTGGAGAGATCCCTCGGCGCACTTCTCTCCCAGAAGAACAATGAGGGAATAGATAATAGCCTCTACTACCTCAGCAGCATGCTCCTCGATAAGGAAATTAGATATTCTACCATCGATAAGAGATGTATGGCACTCGTATTTTCCATGAAGAAATTGGGGCACTACTTGCAGCACCACGAGGTACATCTGGTCTCTCGAGTAGACCCGTTGAAATACATCCTGAGACGACCTATGTTGACCGGCCGATTGGCGCGCTGGGTGGTGATCCTCCAGAAGTTTGACATCAGGTTCGTACCTCAGAAGGCCGTCAAAGGACAGGCGTTGGCAGACTTCTTAGCTTCCCACCCAACCTTCATGGACCAGCCACTGGATCTAGGCTTTCCTGATGAGGCAATCCTTTCAGTCAATCATGTCATCCCATTCTGGCATATGCACTTTGACGGTGCCTCCCTGAGCCCCACCGGTAGGAGGATCAATGATCCTAGGATCAATAGAGTGTCCCTGGGTGTCGTCTTCATCACCCTGGAGCAAGTTGTTCTTCCGTATTCATTCCTGTTGTCAGAAGGATGCACCAACAATGAGGCAGAGTATCATTCCCTCATCAGTGGCCTCAAGTTGTATCTCGAGATTGACATACCCCATCTGTATGTAAAAGGGGACTCCGAGCTAGTCATCAATCAGGTCAATGGTGACTATACTATCAAGAATCCAAAACTCGTTCCGTTGCTGGAGTGCACCATTCGGCTAAGTTCCCCTCCCGGCCAGAGGTCGTTCACATTCCTCGGTCGTATAACAGTCGAGCAGATGCTCTGGCCAGCCTGGCCGCATGACTTGCAGAACCCGAGCAGGATGACCTAATTATCCACGTGGCACACCAGAGAGTCATTTATCCTGTTATTTCAGAGGGCGATCGTGGCCCACGAGTGAACCATCTCACCACTGGTGCCCCTACGTCAGGATCCCTGGGGGCTTCAAGTGCGTTAATCAAGACAGTTCTTGACTGGAGGACGCCCTTGGTTGAATATCTCCAGCACGGAAATCTTCCATCAGACCGAGCCGAGCGCGAGTGAATCTGACGCCACTCGCCGCAGTTCACCCTTTAGAGCGGTCCCAGTCTTGAGCAGCTCCTTTACAGGTGCAGATTTGATGGTGTTATACTCCGTTGTCTTCAAGGAGTTGAGATCCCATGGGTCATGCAAGAAGTTCACACTAGTTCATGTGGCGTCCACCAGGCCGGGTCGAAGTTGTCCCACCAGATTCGGAGGTTGGGATACTTATGGCCCTCCATGATCTAAAACTGCATCAAGTATGCCAAGAGGTGTCACGCGTGCCAAGTTCATGCTAACTTTGTGCATCGGCCACCGGAGCCTCTCCATACTACCAAGTATTCTTGGCCCTTTGCAGTCTGGGGGTTGGATGTTGTATGACCTTACCCACCGGCGATGGCCCGCCCGTGCTAGTTCATCATGACCGCTACGGATTTCTTCTCCAAGTGGGAAGAGGCAATCCCGCCCAAGGAAGTCAAAGCCTGTTCTATCGCTGACTTCATGAGCTCCAATATCATCTATCGATTTGGAGTACCTCACGCTATCGTCAGAGATAACGGAACCAACTTCCAAGTAGCTGAGATGACTAAATTTTACGCCAAGTACAACATTTGATCTAACCACACCTCCCGTTATCATGCGCATGTGAATGGATAGATCGAGGAGTTTAACAAAACCCTCTCTAACATTGTGAAAAAGATGGTTGGTTAGAACAAGAAAAGTTGGCCGGAAAATCTCCCCAACGCCCTCTGGTCTTATAGGACGACGACTCATAACTCCACCCAGGTGACTCTGTATTCCTTGGTGTATGGAGCTGAGGTCGTCCTGCCCATCGAGATCCAGTTTCCCTCATTGCGCATGGTGGTCTATGACCAGCAAGCGCCGGATAGAGTTTCCGAAATCTGTCTAGCCGAATTGGAAGTGCTAGAAGAAAGTAGGATTCACGCGTTACATAAATTAGAAAGGCATCAGAGCAGGATGACTCGAGCTTTCAATAAGAAGGATCACCTCTGCTCCTTCCTGCAAGGTGACCTGGTGCTGGCTCTCAAAGCGCCGATGATTCCCGGCAGGAAACCTCCCAAGTTGGAGCCCAAATGGGAGGGTCCTTTCATTGTCCATAAGGTCTATCCCCATGGCGCATATTCCATGGTGACTATGGATGGTGAGCGTATAACTCCTACCACCAATGCCAGGTTCCTCAAGCAGTACTTTTCCTAGGTATGTATGGTCCAGCACGACCCTAAACTGAACCTTGGTCCGAGTTCTAAGACCTTAAACTAAGATCCTTATATGGTCCCGCACGACCCTAAATTGTACCTTGGTCCGATTTCTAAGACCTTAAACTAAGATCCTTATATGGTCCCGCACGACCCTAAACTGAACCTTGGTCCGAGTTTTAAGACCTTAAACTAAGATCCTTATATGGTCCTACATGACCTTAAACTGTACGGTCCCGCACGACCCTAAACTGCACCTTGGTCCAAGTTCTAAGACCTTAAACTAAGATCCTTACATGGTTCAGCATGACCTTAAACTACATTTTGCCCTACATCTGGGCCCCCAATGGTCCGAGTTCTAAGACCTAAAACTAAGATCCTTTCCTCGTCCCACACGATGTTAAATTGTATTCCGTCCCACACGACGTTAAACTGTATTTCATCTTACATGATGTTAAACTGCATTTCCATAACTACGTGTGGCTTGATTCCAATCTTTATGGGATACATAGGACCACCTGAACACTTAGATTTCAAGTCCAGCCCCATCTCTTAGGAGATCCCATGATCTCCCGATTCCCTCGGTCTTTTGACCTGCCCTTCCCTCGGGAATCCGCCATATTTTGTCCGCTCTTAGACTGATCCCCTCGACCCTTTCCAGTGGTCTGCTAATGTGTTCGGTGTACTCTGGTCTAGGACCTGGAGTGTCAGATTCGACTTAGGCAAGTCTTTGTCCGCTTGTTAAGCTTCGTGTTCCCCTTCATTTGGGCCCCACCCTCTTTCACACCTGTAGGGACCCCCAAGAACGGTCTGGATACAATGCCTAAGGGATCTCCTACTGTCACGGGCCAACTCCCTCGAGGGTTTCAGGAAACAAATTGATACAAATACCGTGTTGCGAATGTGGTCAGCGGTTGATGCTCATTTGTTTGCCCCTACCTCTAGGCTAATTTGACATGATGTTGTGTTGCGAACATGGTCAGCAGTAATCCTCAGTCATCACGCCCGCTTCTTGGGTCCCTGAATGTTGGTTTCATGATTCACACTATGTTCCACCCCACCGTGTCAAGGTGGAATCTCGACACTCCTTGTACAATCCCTCAGTACACCCCCAAACGTCAGACGAACCAAGCTGTGTAACGGTGTCTCTCAGAGCTCCCTGTCACATAAATGACTTATTTTAAAGTTAAATTGCATTTAATTTCCATTCATTCTTTGTTTTGAGGGTTTCCCAAGCATTTATGGAGGAATGGGTGAGTTTTTATGAATTGGTCCAAACCGTGAGCCCAATTCTAGATTTAAAAATAAATTTTGATTCCTTAAAAACTTTTCATTTTTCAACAGTTTTCATCCATTACAATTCCTATTTGTCATCCCCTGAAATATTGACACCACCATATTTATTTAGACCATTTATAAATCCATAATCATGTTGGATATGGGTTTCTATTTAAGGAATTGGGCCTGCCCGAAAGCCCATTTTCTGCATTAAAAATAAATTTTAATTCTTTAATATCTCCAACACTATTTGCATTTTTTCGGTGATTCCAACTCTCACCCGAGCCCAAGTAACTAAGGAGAGCTCCCATTCCCTCCTCCCAAAATTTGGAGCTCGATAGAATCGCAAAAATGGTCGAATCCTATCTGGATTTCAGAAATCGTCCAGATTTGGAGAGGTAAATTGATCCTTTCATAACTCCTTCTATTCTTACTCTTTTTCCCCCATTCCAATTCCTATATTACCTTCGCATTCTTGTTTGAATATCCATTAAATTTTTATCTGTTTTAAAATTCATATTCTGGTCGATTTTGGGTCGTTTTCTTCAGGATTGTTTTGGGTAAGTGATTCCTTCTTGGTTTCTTCCTTTTCCCTTAGGGTTTCCTCTCTCTTTCGTTAAGTTATAAAATTTCCAGAAGTTAGGGTTTGATCCTAGGGTTTCATTTGGTGTATTTGTGGTCAAATATTGTTATCTAGGTCTGAATTTATCTTCCTTGTGGTGCGGCGGTTGTGCGGTTGACATTTCGAACCAAGTTTTGAGGGACTTGACTCTTTCGGTAGGTGATTCCGTGTGTAATCATTTCTAGATGAGTTAGTTTGCTTGAATTACTTATTATGAATTTTCATAATATGTTGTGTGTGGTGCAAAAAAAATTATGTTATATTTGGTTCAGCATTTATTTTTATAGTTTCATTTTAGATTAAAATTAGGTGTTTTTCATGTGTCACTCTTTGGGTATTGTTTGGGATTGTTTTATAACATAAGAATTTGGTTTAATAAATCTTGTTTGGTATAAAAATTCTTATTTGGTGGGGTATTGGTGTGACACTAGGTATTAAATAGTTTTTTTAAGGGTTTAAGGTGTAAAACTTTATTGTACTTCTTGAAAGTGATTTTGAAAACGTGTGTGTTTCATGTGGATCGTTTGTGCTATTGTTTGAGGTGTTTGTATAACACATGGGAATTGTTTAATAAATGTTTTTTGGGATTCCAATTCTGTTTTGAATTTGTATTGGTGTGATTTTTTCCTTGAAATAATTTTTTTGAAATGGGTTTTATTTGAAAAGCTTTGGTACACTATTTAGAATTGTTTTATGAAAGTTTTGAGTGGTTTAATGATTTATGTAAGAGGTGAAAACATATTGGAAAACTATTTTGGATTGTTTATAATTTCAAATGAGCCATTTTAAATGTGAATAGTTATGTTATGTGATGTTTATCATATTTTTAGGGACTTCATAAAATTGTAAAAGGATGTGTTGGATTGTGAAAGTTATGAAAAAAGTGTTGTGGGCTATTTTGGTGTGAGTTTGATTTCAAAATGCATTTGAATGAAAAGTGGAATTTGTGACTTATGTGATGTACATGGGGCTGTTTGGTTAATTTTTTATGTGGAAGTGATATCAACATGTGAAAACTATATTTCTTGGCTTGTTGAACATGTTTGATCACAAAAGGAAAACTCGGGTATCTAGGTGGGTGGACGTGTACTAGTATGCTAGTGAATCCGTGGGGTTTGGCCTCAATTTCACTTAGCAAGATTGAAACTTACAACTCTAAATAAACTATGATGATGATGATTGGGGACCACTAGGTTATGGGTATGTTCCCTACTAGTGGCTCGTGCACGATAACGGATATTGTGATGGTTACTCTCATCGAGATACGAGGTACCTGGGACCCAGAACGAGCTAGTGCCTAGGGGTTATTTCCTATTTATTGTGCTCATTATTTATTTTGTACTTACCGTCAGCATACGGTATAGTTGGCTGGAAAATTCAGTAGTGTTGGCATTATTTTTAAAAGTGTTTATTCTTAATGATATCCCACTTGAAAACTGTTTTTATTCAAAGTTGCATCTTTTAGAAATTGTAACTAGCTTTTCATGTTTTTGAAAACTTGCATGCTTTTCGTCTTTAAATGTTTATCACCTGGAATCTCTTAGTGGTGGTATCCTACTGGGCATTGTCTCACACCCTACTTACACCCTTGGGTGTAAGTATACTTGGTTATTTTTGTTGTCGCGGGTTGGGTACAGTTTTTTTGTTCCAGTGGTTCGGGTTTCTAGCAGGTCCTTGGTGGTGAAGTCTTGTGGAGGTGGCTTGAGGGCGGTGCCCCTTACCATGAGGGTTCTTGGGCTGTCCTTATTTGGTTTTGTACCTTTGGTATAGTCTTCTTGAGTTGTTTAAAACTATGTAATTCAGTTCATAATTTTTGTAAAAGATTGTTTGGTTTGAAAAATCCATATTTGTTTCATTGGATTCTTTTGTTGTTTTATGTTTATAAACTCAGATAAATCATTCCCAATTTTCATTTTATGATACCCGGGGCACTTGTGCCAGCCCGTGGGGATCGGGAATGCCCTTAGGGCCTTGTCACGGGCTGGGTTTGGTGCCATTTTTGGTGGTGATCGATTCGGTTCGTGACAAAATTGTATCAGAGGAGGTTCACTCTCTTTGGGTCATGTTATTTGGGGAACAGTCAGGATAATCTGGAGTTAGAATTTTTGGGACTTGGAATTTTGTTTATGAGTAGTGTGGCTGATCAACACACCTCATGACAGGATTAAAGTCTCTAGGTGAATTCAAGACCTTTCGGATTCCTTTGGTTTTCTTGGTTTGATGATGATTGGGGGAAATGAAAAGAGAGTTGGGTTAATGGTCTCAGTGAGCTCGCAGGGCCTGGCAAGCCATGTGAAGCTGGGGATATTCCCTAGAACACTCTCTGTGATAGTGAAGTTATTGGAATATGGCCTCCAACCATATTTCCAAGTCACCCACTAAAACTAGTTTCCTCTCACATTGTTTTGTGCTTTAGTTTTGAAATCTTTGCACTTTGGTTTTAAGGTGACTTGGTTTTAAGAAGCGTAAAGTTTTTATGGAATGATTTTAAAATAAAGAGGGAATGGTTTGGTTTATGAAATGGTAGAACTGAATTTTCAGAATTGTTTTGAAATGTAAAATGGTGTGCTTACACCTCTTTGAAAGGAGGAACTATATTGAAGTTGGTTTTGAAAAGTGTTTCTAATAGAGTTTTCTAAACAATCAGAGTGTGTTTTATTGGGATGAGATGTTTTGAAATTGATTTGAATATCTTGAAAGTGAGTTATTTTCTAAATGGTTGTGACTTTCTGAAATTTTTTGTAAGATGTGATTTGGGATTTTGATCTCATGGTTAGCGGTTATGAGAAAAAAGGATGTGTTGGTTGACTGTTTTGGTTTTGAAAAGTAGAAAGAATTTTTGTTTTAACCATTGGTATTTCCATTAGCGACCACATGCATGGGGTTATATGGGATTATGGATGGTTGATGGCCCGACTAGATGAGTGCTGGGACGGGTATGACGAACGTGTCTGGTGTGGGACAAAAACATGCATGTGTGAGGCCCATGGGGTACCATTGGTCGATACTCTTACCGCTGAACTGTTTGTTTTCAAAGAAATGATTTTAAAGAAAAACATGATGTCTTGATGAATAGTGTGGGATGGTTTGTATTATGGGTTTTTGAAAATGTTGTTTTTGTGGTATGTTTTGTTTAGTCCAATAACCCCTCCTATTTGAACTGTGTTTTGGGTTTATGTTTGGTCGGTATGCTGGGTAGAAGGACCGGTTAGTAGTCTCCTCTGAGATATGTTTCGGGACACCTTTATGGTGGTTAACTTCATGTGTTTGGATCTGGTTTATGGATTTTTTTACCAATGGACCATCTTGGTTGGGTCCTTGGGTTCTCCCGTTGGATAAGGTACGCCCCAATTTAGGGTTAGTGCACAACTGAAGTGAAACTCGGATTGTTTCGTTGTTGGAAAATCCTCCAGTTGATCAATGTAAAGAATCTTTTCTTGAGATTTGTAGAATGAGTCTATACCATTTACATCCTTGGTTTTTCTAGATCCTATTTTTGTGGAAGAGTGCTCGTGGATGGTTAAAAGAGACCTTAGTTTCTTAAGCTACCTGATTCGTCGAAGGTGGAAGTTGTCTGGGGTTGTCAGTATGGATAGTGTCTAAGAGGGCCTCTGAGTCCTTCATAGTCTCTTCGAAGAAAGAGTTCACAATAAACTACCAGTGTGGGAAATATGTTCACGAGAAGATATTGTGGCCACTTTCTAGAATTATGTGTTGTTTGGGGATGTTGTATAAGTTCCCTTTCCATGCATTCTTTATATCAGTCGTAATGGTCATGTTCGGTGATTCCTTATGATGTCATGTGCTCGATTGACCGTATAGGTGAAAGTAATGAAATCCTCTGAGAGTCCCTGTTATGTTGGGTGAATGTATCCCTTGTAAAAACATCAAAATCGTCCATTTTAGAAGAATGTGAGTGTAGGTGTTCTTTACTTCTATTGTTTCTCACCTAAAGAAACAAGGTGTGATGTGTGGGAATCTTCTTAGCCCTCGTTTTAGTGAAATATTAGGATATGGTAAAGTGAGTTTGGAATGTGTTATGTCTGGAAAACTTATCTGGGATTGCGGTGTAGTTTTTGGTGGCACCGAAAGAAGGATTATCATTCAATGGGATTCCAAAGACTAACTGCGAGGCTGAAGATGCTTCAATCATTTGAGCTCCGGCCATAGGTCTCAGAGAGAAGATGGCTCATAGTCAAGGGAAATAATATGGTCATTTAAAACCTTGTACAAAGTAATATCCTAAATATGAAAGATATGAAGTCTTTAAACCTATGGTTTCATTATCTTTCTTCTGTTTTTCACGTTTGGTGGAAATAGGTGGAGGGCCTTATACCCATGACATCGCCCAATGTCATTACCTCCCCCTTTGGTTTCCATTGAGTATTTGGAGAATGGTTGGAAATTTGGCTAGACAGGCTGAGCACATGGTTTGTGAACGATTAAGAGAGACTGTGTGCCTAGAAGTCATGTAGGAATGTTGATCTGCATAGTTAGTTCACGGTTTCACAAACTGTGCGGACTAACCATGTGACCTTCCCAAATCTTGAATTTTTTGGGTTTTTTTTGGGTCGGCACATGCTAGTCGGTTAAGATGCTTGGTTCTTATGGTGGGGAGAACCACTATGATTCTCATGTATATTCCTTTGGAAATTTTGAATGGATGCCTACCCTATGTACCCGGGAGTCCATTCAAGCCTCCCCCTATTAGTGTCCTGTTTTTGTCTCAGAAAAAAAAATTATTGGTTGTCTCTTATGGTGGGGAGCGTATTTGTGTCCCCCCCCCCCCGTACCAGTAACTTACATTTATCCATGGTCTTGGATAGGTGTAGATAGTCTTTTTAGAGCTATATAGATACCAACATCTTTCTTGGGTAAACATTGGGACTGGAGAGCACCCAATGGATTAGTTAAAGTAAGGTAATTGTAGCCTTGTTCAATGTTATTGTTCGTTTGGGTGAATTTCTTGAGTCTTATTCAGATAGTGTTTGAGGAGTTTTCTTTTGGGATAAAGTATGAACTTGATTGATAATTTCAGGAAAGTGGTATATGTTTTGGTTGTGAGTGTAATCCTTAATTGATCAATGGAGTTGTTTTGGCCTTTGGGGGTGAAACCTGGCAAAGGAGTACCTCTTGGTTTCTTAGTTGGGTTTGGTTGTTGCTTTGTCCTTGATGTGACTTTCCAGGGCGGAAAGTTTTCATGGTGTGGAGAATTGTCACATACATGACTTATTTTAAAGTTAAATTCCATTTAATTTCCATTCATGCTTTTTTTTAAGGTTTCCCAAGCATTTATGGAGGAATGGGCGAGTTTTTATGAATTGGGCCAAACCGTGAGCCCAATTCCAGATTTAAAAATAAATTTTGATTCCTTTATAACTTCTTCATTTTTCAACATTTTTCATCCATTCTAATTCCTATTTGTCATAACCTCACATATTGACACCACCATGTTTATTTGGACCATTTATAAATCCATAATCATGGTGGATATGGGTTTCTATATAAGGAATTGGGCCTGCCCGAAAGCTCATTTTCCGCATTAAAAATAAATTTTAATTCTTTAATATCTCCTACACTATTTTCTTTTTTTCGGTGATTCCAACTCTCACCCGAGACCACTTACCTAAGACGATCCCCCATTCCCTCCTCCCACAATTTGGAGCTCGATAGAATCACAAAAATGGTCGAATCTTCTCTGGATTTCAGAAATCGTATAGATTTGGACAGGTAAATTGATCCTTTCATAACTCCTTCTATTCTTACTCTTTTTCCCCCATTCCAATTCCTACATTACCTTCTCATTCTTTTTCGAATATCCATTACATTTTATCTGTTTTAAAATTCAGATTCGAGTCTATTTTGGGTCGTTTTCTTCAGTATTGTTTTGGGTAAGTGATTCCTTCTTGGTTTCTTCCTTTTCCCTTAGGGTTTCCTCTCTCTTTCGTTAAGTTATAAAATTTCCAGAAGTTAGGGTTTGATCCTAGGGTTTCATTTGGTGTATTTGTGGTCAAATATTGTTATCTAGGTCTGAATTTATCTTCCTTGTGGTGCGGCGGTTGTGCGGTTGACATTTCGAACCAAGTTTTGAGGGACTTGACTCTTTCGGTAGGTGATTCCGTGTGTAATCATTTCTAGATGAGTTAGTTTGCTTGAATTACTTATTATTAATTTTCATAATATGTTGTGTGTGGTGCAAAAAAATTTATGTTATATTTGGTTCATCATTTATTTTTATAGTTTCATTTTAGATTAAAATTAGGTGTTTTTCATGTGTCACTCTTTGGGTATTGTTTGGGATTGTTTTATAACATAAGAATTTGGTTTAATAAATCTTGTTTGGTATAAAAATTCTTATTTGGTGGGGTATTGGTGTGACACTAGGTATTAAATAGTTTTTTTAAGGGTTTAAGGTGTAAAACTTTATTGTACTTCTTGAAAGTGATTTTGAAAACGTGTGTGTTTCATGTGGATCGTTTGTGCTATTGTTTGAGGTGTTTGTATAACACATGGGAATTGTTTAATAAATGTTTTTGGGGATTCCAATTCTGTTTTGAATTTGTATTGGTGTGATTTTTTCCTTGAAATATTTTTTTGAAATGGGTTTTATTTGAAAAGCTTTGGTACACTATTTAGAATTGTTTTATGAAAGTTTTGAGTGGTTTAATGATTTATGTAAGAGGTGAAAACATATTGGAAAACTATTTTGGATTTTTTATACATTCAAATGAGCCATTTTAAATGTGAATAGTTATGTTATGTGATGTTTATCATATTTTTAGGGACTTCATAAAATTGTAAAAGGATGTGTTGGATTGTGAAAGTTATGAAAAAAGTGTTGTGGGCTATTTTGGTGTGAGTTTGATTTCAAAATGCATTTGAATGAAAAGTGGAATTTGTGACTTATGTGATGTACATGGGGCTGTTTGGTTAATTTTTGATGTGGAAGTGATATCAACATGTGAAAACTATATTTCTTGGCTTGTTGAACATGTTTGATCACAAAAGGAAAACTCGGGTATCTAGGTGGGTGGACGTGTACTAGTATGCTAGTGAATCTGTGGGGTTTGGCCTCAATTTCACTTAGCAAGATTGAAACTTACAACTCTAAATAAACTATGATGATGATGATTGGGGACCACTAGGTTATGGGTATGTTCCCTACTAGTGGCTCATGCACGATAACGGATATTGTGATGGTTACTCTCACCGAGATACGAGGTACCTGGGACCCAGAACGAGCTAGTGCCTAGGGGTTATTTCCTATTTATTGTGCTCATTATTTATTTTGTACTTACCGTCGGCATACGGTATAGTTGGATGGAAAATTCAGTAGTGTTGGCATTATTTTTAAAAGTGTTTATTCTTAATGATATCCCACTTGAAAACTGTTTTTATTCAAAGTTGCATCTTTTAGAAATTGTAACTAGCTTTTCATGTTTTTGAAAACTTGCATGCTTTTCGTCTTTAAATGTTTATCACCTGAAATCTCTTAGTGGTGGTATCCTACTGGGCATTGTCTCACACCCTACTTACACCCTTGGGTGTAAGTAGACTTGGTTATTTTTGTTGTCACGGGTTAAGTACAGTTTTTTTGTTCCAGTGGTTCGGGTTTCAAGCAGGTCCTTGGTGGTGAAGTCTTGTGGAGGTGGCTTGAGGGCGGTGCCCCTTACCATGAGGGTTCTTGGGCTGTCCTTATTTGGTTTTGTACCTTTGGTATAGTCTTCTTGAGTTGTTTAAAACTATGTAATTCAGTTCATAATTTTTGTAAAAGATTGTTTGGTTTGAAAAATCCATATTTGTTTCATTGGATTCTTTTGTTGTTTTATGTTTATAAACTCAGATAAATCATTCCCAATTTTCATTTTATGATACCCGGGGCACTTGTGCCATCCCGTGGGGATCGGGAATGCCCTTAGGGCCTTGTCACGGGCTGGGTTTGGTGCCATTTTTGGTGGTGATCGATTCGGTTTGTGACAAAATGGTATCAAAGGAGGTTCTCTCTCTTTGGGTCATGTTATTTGGGGAACAGTCAGGATAATCTGGAGTTAGAATTTTTGGGACTTGGAATTTTTTTTATGAGTAGTGTGGCTGATCAACACACCTCATGACAGGATTAAAGTCTCTAGGTGAATTCAAGACCTTTCGGATTCCTTTGGTTTTCTTGGTTTGATGATGATTGGGGGAAATGAAAAGAGAGTTGGGTTAATGGTCTCAGTGAGCTCGCAGGGCCTGGCAAGCAATGTGAAGCTGGGGATATTCCCTAGAACACTCTCTGTGATAGTTAAGTGATTGGAATATGGCCACCAACCATATTTCCAAGTCACCCACTGAAACTAGTTTCCTCTCACATTGTTTTGTGCTTTAGTTTTGAAATCTTTGCACTTTGGTTTTAAGGTGACTTGGTTTTAAGAAGCGTAAAGTTTTTATGGAATGATTTTAAAATAAAGAGGGAATGGTTTGGTTTATGAAATGGTAGAACTGAATTTTCAGAATTGTTTTGAAATGTAAAATGGTGTGCTTACACCTCTTTGAAAGGAGGAACTATATTGAAGTTGGTTTTGAAAAGTGTTTCTAATAGAGTTTTCTAAACAATCAGAGTGTGTTTTAATGGGATGAGATGTTTTGAAATTGATTTGAATATCTTGAAAGTGAGTTATTTTCTAAATGGTTGTGACTTTCTGAAATTTTTTGTAAGATGTGATTTGGGATTTTGATCTCATGGTTAGCGGTTATGAGAAAAAAGGATGTGTTGGTTGACTGTTTTGGTTTTGAAAAGTAGAAAGAATTTTTGTTTTAACCATTGGTATTTCCATTAGCGACCACATGCATGGGGTTATATGGGATTATGGATGGTTGATGGCACGACTAGATGAGTGCTGGGATGAGTATGACGAACGTGTCTGGTGTGGGACAAAAACATGCATGTGTGAGGCCCATGGGGTACCATTGGTCGATACTCTTACCGCGGAACCGTTTGTTTTCAAAGAAATGATTTTAAAGAAAAACATGATGTATTGATGAATAGTGTGGGATGGTTTGTATTATGGGTTTTTGAAAATGTTTTTTTTTGTGGTATGTTTTGTTTAGTCCAATAACCCCTCCTATTTGAACTGTGTTTTGGGTTTATGTTTGGTCGGTATGCTGGGTAGAAGGACAGGTTAGTAGTCTCCTCTGAGATATGTTTCGGGACACCTTTATGGTGGTTACCTTCATGTGTTTGGATCTGGTTTATGGATTTTTTTACCAATGGACCATCTTGGTTGGGTCCTTGGGTTCTCCCGTTGGATAAGGTACGCCCCAATTTAGGGTTAGTGCACAACTGAAGTGAAACTCGGATTGTTTCGTTGTTGGAAAATCCTCCAGTTGATCAATGTAAAGAATCTTTTCTTGAGCTTTGTAGAATGAGTCTATACCATTTACATCCTTGGTTTTTCTAGATCCTATTGTTGTGGAAGAGTGCTCATGGATGGTTAAAAGAGACCTTAGTTTCTTAAGCTACCTGATTCGTCGAAGGTGGAAGTTGTCTGGGGTTGTCAGTATGGATAGTGTCTAAGAGGGCCTCTGAGTCCTTCATAGTCTCTTCGAAGAAAGAGTTCACAATAAACTACCAGTGTGGGAAATATGTTCACGAGAAGATATTGTGGCCACTTTCTAGAATTATGTGTTGTTTGGGGATGTTGTATAAGTTCCCTTTCCATGCATTCTTTATATCAGTCGCAATGGTCATGTTCGGTGACGCCTTATGATGTCATGTGCTCGATTGACCGTATAGGTGAAAGTAATGAAATCCTCTGAGAGTCCCTGTTATGTTGGGTGAATGTATCCCTTGTAAAAACAACAAAATCGTCCATTTTAGAAGAATGTGAGTGTAGGTGTTCTTTACTTCTATTGTTTCTCACCTAAAGAAACAAGGTGTGATGTGTGGGAATCTTCTTAGCCCTCGTTTTAGTGAAATATTAGGATATGGTAAAGTGAGTTTGGAATGTGTTATGTCTGGAAAACTTATCTGGGATTGCGGTGTAGTTTTTGGTGGCACCGAAAGAAGGATTATCATTCAATGGGATTCCAAAGACTAACTGCGAGGCTGAAGATGCTTCAATCATTTGAGCTCCGGCCATAGGTCTCGGAGAGAAGATGGCTCATAGTCAAGGGAAATAATATGGTCATTTAAAACCTTGTACAAAGTAATATCCTAAATATGAAAGATATGAAGTCTTTAAACTTATGGTTTCATTATCTTTCTTCTGTTTTTCACGTTTGGTGGAAATAGGTGGAGGGCCTTATACCCATGACATCGCCCAATGTCATTACCTCCCCCTTTGGTTTCCATTGAGTATTTGGAGAATGGTTGGAAATTTGGCTAGACAGGCTGAGCACATGGTTTGTGAACGATTAAGAGAGACTGTGTGCCTAGAAGTCATGTAGGAATGTTGATCTGCATAGTTAGTTCACGGTTTCAAAAACTGTGTGGACTAACCATGTGACCTTCCCAAATCTTGAATTTTTTGGGTTTTTTTTGTGTCGGCACATGCTAGTCGGTTAAGATGCTTGGTTCTTATGGTGGGGAGAACCACTATGATTCTCATGTATATTCCGTTGGAAATTTTGAATGGATGCCTACCCTATGTACCCGGGAGTCCATTCAAGCCTCCCCCTATTAGTGTCCTGTTTTTGTCTCAGAAAAAAAAAATTATTGGTTGTCTCTTATAGTGGGGAGCGTATTTGTGTCCCCCCCCCGTACAAGTAACTTACATTTATCCATGGTCTTGGATAGGTGTAGATAGTCTTTTTTAGAGCTATATAGATACCAACATCTTTCTTGGGTAAACATTGGGACTGGAGAGCACCCAATGGATTAGTTAAAGTAAGGTAATTGTAGCCTTGTTCAATGTTATTGTTCGTTTGGGTGAATTTCTTGAGTCTTATTCGGATAGTGTTTGAGGAGTTTTCTTTTGGGATAAAGTATGAACTTGATTGATCATTTCAGGAAAGTGGTATATGTTTTGGTTGTGAGTGTAATCCTTAATTGATCAATGGAGTTGTTTTGGCCTTTGGGGGTGAAACCTGGCAAAGGAGTACCTCTTGGTTTCTTAGTTGGGTTTGGTTGTTGCTTTGTCCTTGATGTGAATTTCCAGGGCGGAAAGTTTTCATGGTGGGGAGAATTGTCACATACATGACTTATTTTAAAGTTAAATTCCATTTAATTTCCATTCATGCTTTTTTTTAAGGTTTCCCAAGCATTTATGGAGGAATGGGCGAGTTTTTATGAATTGGGCCAAACCGTGAGCCCAATTCCAGATTTAAAAATAAATTTTGATTCCTTTATAACTTATTCATTTTTCAACATTTTTCATCCATTCTAATTCCTATTTGTCATAACCTGACATATTGACACCACCATGTTTATTTGGACCATTTATAAATCCATAATCATGGTGGATATGGGTTTCTATATAAGGAATTGGGCCTGCCCGAAAGCCCATTTTCTGCATTAAAAATAAATTTTAATTCTTTAATATCTCCTACACTATTTTCTTTTTTTCGGTGATTCCAACTCTCACCCGAGGCCACTTACCTAAGACGAGCCCCCATTCCCTCCTCCCACAATTTGGAGCTCGATAGAATCACAAAAATGGTCGAATCGTCTCTGGATTTCAGAAATCGTCCAGATTTGGACAGGTAAATTGATCCTTTCATAACTCCTTCTATTCTTACTCTTTTTCCCCCATTCCAATTCCTACATTACCTTCTCATTCTTTTTCGAATATACATTACATTTTATCTGTTTTAAAATTCATATTCGAGTCTATTTTGGGTCGTTTTCTTCAGGATTGTTTTGGGTAAGTGATTCCTTCTTGGTTTCTTCCTTTTCCCTTAGGGTTTCCTCTCTCTTTCATTATTTTATAAAATTTCCAGAAGTTAGGGTTTGATCCTAGGGTTTAATTTGGTGTATTTGTGGTCAAATATTGTTATCTAGGTCTTAATTTATCTTCCTTGTGGTGCGGCGGTTGTGTGGTTGACGTTTCGAACCAAGTTTTGAGGGATTTGACACTTCCGGTAGGTGATTTTGTGTGTAATCATTTATAGATGAGTTAGTTTGCTTGAATTACATATTATTAATTTTCTTAATATGCTATGTGTGGTGAAAAAATTGTTTATGTTGGATTTGGTTTAGCATTTATTTTTATAGTTTCATTTTAGCTTAAAATTAGGTGTTTTTCATGTGTAGCCCTTTGGGTATTGTTTGGGATTGTTTTATAAAATATGAATTTGGTTTAATAAATATTTTTTGGGATGAAAATTCTTATTTGGTGGGGTATTGGTGTGACACTAGGTATAAATGAGTTTTTTTAAGGGTTTAAGGTGTAAAACTTTATTGTACTTCTTGAAAGTGATTTTGAAAACGTGTGCGTTTCATGTGGATCTTTTGTGCTATTGTTTGAGGAGTTTGTATAACACATGGGAATTGTTTAATAAATGTTTTTGGGGCTTAAAATTATGTTTTGAATTTGTATTGGTGTGATTTTTTCCTTGAAATATGGTTTTGAAATGGGTTTTATTTGAAAAGCTCTAGTACACTATTTAGAATTGGTTTATGAAAGTTTTGAGTGGTTTAAAGATTTATGTAAGAGGTGAAACCATATTGGAAAACTGTTTTGGATTGTTTATACTTTCAAATGAGCCATTTTAAATGTGAATAGTTCTGTTATGTGATGTTTATCATATTTTTAGGGACTTCATAAAATTGTAAAAGGATGTGTTGTATTGTGAAAGTTATGAAAAAAGTGTTGTGGGCTATTTTGGTGTGAGTTTGATTTAAAAATGCATTTGAATGAAAAGTAGAATTTGTGACTTATGTGATGTACATGGGACTTTTTGGTTAATGTGTGATGTGGAAGTGATATCTACATGTGAAAACTATATTTCTTGGCTTGTTGAACATGTTTGAGCACAAAGGGAAAACCCGGGTATCTAGGTGGGTGGACGTGTACTAGTATGCTAGTGAATCCGTGGGGTTTGGCCTCAGTTTCACTTAGCAAGATTGACGCTTACAACTATAACTAAACTATTATGATGATGATTGGGGACCACTAGGTTATGGGTATGTTCCCTACTAGTGTCTCGTGCACGAGAACGAATATTGTGATGGTTACTCTCACCGAGATACGAGGTACCTAGGACCCAGAACGAGCTAGTGCCTAGGGGTTATTTCCTATTTATTGTGCTCATTATTTAATTTTTACTTACTGTAGGCATACTTTATAGTTGGATGGAAAATTCAGTAGTGTTGAAATTATTTTTAAAAGTGTTGATTCTTAATGATAGCCCACTTGAAAACTGTTTTTATTCAAAGTTGCATCTTTTAGAAAGTGTAACGAGCTTTTCATGTTTTTGAAAAATTGCATGCTTTTCGTATTTAAATGTTTATCACATGGAATCTCTTAGTGGTGGTATCCTACTGGGAATTGGCTCACACCCTACTTACACCCTTGGGTGTAAGTATACTTGGTTATTTTTGTTGTCGCAGGTTTGGTACAGTTTTTTTGTTCCAGTGGTTTGGGTTTCTAGCAGGTCCTTGGTGGTGAAGTCTTGTGGAGGTGGCTTGAGGGCGGTGCCCCTTGCCATGAGGGTTATTGGTCTGTCCTTATTTGGTTTTGTACCTTTGGTATAGTCTTTTTGAGTTGTTTTAAGCTATTTAATTCAGTTTAGAATTTTTTAAAAGATTGTTTGGTTTGAAAAATCGAGATTTGTTTCATTGGATTCTTTTGTTGTTTTATGTTTATAAACTCAGGTAAATCATTCCCAATTTTTATTTTATGATACCTGGGCACTTGTGCTAGCACGTGGGGATCGGGAACTCCCTTCGGGCCTTGTCACGGGCTGGGTTTGGTGCCATTTTTGGTGTTTATCGATTCGGTTCGTGACAAAATGGTATCAAAGGAGGTTCGCTCTCTTTGGGTCATGTTATTTGGGGAACAGTCAGGATAATATGGAATTAGGATTTTTGGGACATGGAATTTTTGTTATGAGTAGTATGGATTATCACCACACATCATGACTTGATTCAACTCTCTTGGTAAAGTCAAGACCTTTCAGATTCCTTTGGTTTTCTTGGTTTGATGATGATTAGGGGAAATGAAAAGAGAGTTGGGTTAATGGTCTCAGTGAGCTCGTAGGGCCTTGAAAGCCATGTGAAGTTGGGGATATTCCCTATAACACTCTCTATGATAGTGAAGTGATTGTAACATGGCCGCCAACCATATTTCCAAGTCACCCACTGAAACTAGTTTCCTATCACATTGTTTTGTGCTTTAGTTTTGAAATCTTAGCACTTTGGTTTTAAGGTGACTTGGTTTTAAGAAGCGTAAAGTTTTTATGGAATGATTTTCAAATAAAGATGGAATGGTTTGGTTTATGAAATGGAATAACTGAATTTTCAGAATTGTTTTGAAATGTAAAATGGTGTGCTTACACCTCTTTGAAAGCAGGAACTATATTGAAGTTGGTTTTGAAAAGTGTTTCCAACAGAGTTTTCTAAACAATCATAGTGTGTTTTAATGGGATGAGATGTTTTGAAATTGATGTGAATATCTTTAAAGTGAGTTATTTTCTAAATGGTTGTGACTTTCTGAAAATTTTTGTAAGATGTGAGTTGGGATTTTGATCTCATGGTTAGCGGTTATGAGAAAAAAGGATGTGTTGGTTGACCGTTTTGGTTTTGAAAAGTGGAAAGAATTTTTGTTTTAACCGTTGGTATTTCCATTAGCGACCACATGCATGGGGTTATATGGGATGATGGATGGATGATGGAATGACTGGATGACTTCCAGGACGGATATGAGGAGGGTGTCTGGTGTGGCACAAAAACATGCATGTGTGAGGCCCATGGCGTACCATTGGTCAATACTCTTACCGCTGAACCGTTTGTTTTCAAAGAAATGGTTTTAAAGAAAAACATGATGTATTGATGAATAGTGTGGGATGGTTTGTATTATGGGTTTTTGAAAATGTTGTTTTTGTGGGATGTTTTTTTAGCCCAATAACCCCTCCTATTTGAACTGTGTTTTGGGTTTATGTTTGGTCGGTAAGCTGGGTAGAAGGACCGGTTAGTAGTCTCCTCTTAGATATGTTTTAGGACACCTTTATGGTGGTTACCTTCATGTGTTTGGATCTGTTTTATGGTTTTTTTTACTAATGGACCATCTTGGTTGGGTCCTTGGGTTCTCCCGTTGGATAAGGTACGCCCCCATTTAGGGTTAGTGTACAACTGAAGTGAAACTCGGATTGTTTTATTGTTGGAAAATCCTCCAATTGATCAATGTAAGGAATATTTTCTTGAGCTTTGTAGAATGAGTCTACACCATTTACATCCTTGGTTTTTCTGGATCCTCTTGTTGTGGAAGAGTGCTCTTGGATGGTTAAAAGAGACATTAGTTTCTTAAGCTACCTGATTCGTCGAAGGTGGAAGTTGTCTGGGGTTGTCAGTATGGATAGTGTCTAAGAGGGCCTCTGAGTCCTTCGTAGTCTCTTCGAAGAAAGAGTTCACAATAAACTACCAGTGTGGGAAATATGGTCATGAGAAGATATTGGGGCCACTTTCTAGAATTATGTGTTGTTTGGGGATGTTGTATAAGTTCCCTCTCCATGCATGGTTTATATCTGTCGCAATGGTCATGTTCGGTGATGCCTTATGATGTCATGTGCTCGATTGACCGTATAGGTGAAAGTAGTGAAATCCTATGAGAGTCCCTGTTATGTTGGGAGAATGTCTCCCTTATAAAAACTTCAAAATCTTCCATTTTAGAATAATGTGAGTGTAGGCGTTCTTTACTTCTATTGTTTCTCACATGAAGAAACAAGGTGTGATGTGTGGGAATCTTCTTAGCCCTCATTTTAGTGAAATATCGTGATATGGTAAACTGAGTTTGCAATGTGTTATGTCTGGAAAACTTATCTGGGATTGCAGTGTAGTTTTTGGTGCCACCGAAAGAAGGATTATCATTCAGTGGGATTCCAAAGACTAACTACGAGGCCGAAGATGCATCAATCATTTGAGCTCCAGCCATAGGTCTCGGAGAGAAGCTGGCTCATAGTCAAGGGAAATCATAGGGTCATTTAAACCCTTGTACAAAGTAATATCCTAAATATAAAAGATATGAAGTCTTTAAACCTATGGTTTCATTATCTCTCTTCTGTTTTTCACGTTTGGTGTAAATAGGTGGTGGGCCTTATACCCATGACATCACCCAATGTCATTACCTCCCCCTTTGGTTTCCATTGAGTATTTGGAGAATGGTTGGAAATTTGGCTAGATAGGCTGAGCACATGTTTTGTGAATGATTATGAGAGATTGTGTGCCTAGAAGTCATGCAGGAATGTTTATTGGCACAGTTAGTTCACGGTTTCAAAAACTGTGCGGACTAACCGTGCGACTATCCCAAATCTTGAAATTTTTGGGTTTTTTTTGTGCCGGCACATTCTAGTCGGTTAAGATGGTTGGTTCTTATGGTGGGGAGAACCACTATGATTCTCATGTATGTTCCTTCGGAAATTTTGAATGGATGTCTACCCTATGTACCAGGGATTCCGTTCAAGCCTCCCCCTTTTAGTGTCCTGTTTTTGTCTTAGAAAACAATTATTGGTTGTCTCTTATGGTGGGGATCGTATTTGTGTCCCCCCCCCCGTACCAGTAACTTACATTTATCCATGGTATTGGCTTGGTGTAGATAGTCTTTTTCGGAGCTATCTAGATACCAAAATCTTTCTTGGGTAAACATTGGGACTGGAGAGCGCCCAATGGATTAGTTAAAGTAAGGTAAGTGTAGCCTTGTTCAATGTTATTGTTTGTTTGGGTGAATTGCTTGAGTCTTATTCGGATAGTGTTTGAGGAGTTTTCCTTTGGGATAAAGTATGAACATGATTGATCATTTCAAAAAAGTTGTATATGTTTTGGTTGTGATTGTAATACTTAATTGATCACTAGATATGTTTTGGCCTTTGGGGGTGAAACCTCGCAAAAGAGTACCTCTTGGTTTCTTAGTTGGGTTTGGTTGTTGCTTTGTCCTTGATGTGACTTTCCGGGGTATACAGTTTTCATGGGGGGGATAATTGTCAAATACATGACTTATTTTAAAGTTAAATTCCATTTAATTTCCATTCATGCTTTTTTTTAGGGTTTCCCAAGCATTTATGGAGGATTGGGTGAGTTTTTATGAATTAGGCCAAACCGTGAGCCCAATTCCAGATTTAAAAATAAATTTTGATTCCTTTATAACTTCTTCATTTTTCAACATTTTTCACCCATTACAATTCCTATTTGTCATCCCCTGACATATGGACACCACCATGTTTATTTGGACCATTTATAAATCCATAATCATGGTGGATATAGGTTTCTATTTAAGGAATTGGGCCTGCCCGAAAGCCCATTTTCTGCATTAAAAATAAATTTTAATTCTT
This sequence comes from Viscum album, assembly GCA_963277665.1. Classification (NCBI taxonomy): domain Eukaryota; kingdom Viridiplantae; phylum Streptophyta; class Magnoliopsida; order Santalales; family Viscaceae; genus Viscum; species Viscum album. The sequence goes on from OY728140.1 coordinate 2,129,767,514, forward strand.
TAATATCTCCTACACTATTTGCGTTTTTTTGGTGATTCAAACTCTCACCCGATCCCACTTACCTAAGGCGCGCCCCCATTCCCTCCTCCCACAACTTGGATCTTGATAGAATCGCGGAAATGGTCGAATCTTCTCTGGATTTCAGAAATCGTCCAAATTTGGAGAGGTAAATTGATCCTTTCACAACTCCTTCTATTCTTACTCTTTTTCCCCCATTACAATTCATACATTACCTTCTCATTCTTGTTAGAATATCAATTAAATTTTTATCTATTTTAAAATTTATATTATGGTCGATTTTGGGTCGTTTTCTTCAGGATTTTTTGGGTAAGTGATTCCTTCTTGGTTTCTTCCTTTTCCCTTAGGGTTTCCTCTCTCTTTCGTTATGTTCTAAAATTTCCAGAAGTTAGGGTTTGATCCTAGGGTTTCATTCGGTGTATTTGTGGTCAAGTATTGTTATCTAGGTCTGAATTTATCTTCCTTGTGGTGCGGTGGTTGTGCAGTTGACGTTTCGAACCAAGTTTTGAGGGATTTGACACTTCCGGTAGGTGATTCCGTGTGTAATCATTTCTAGATGAGTTAGTTTGCTTGAATTAATTATTATGAATTTTCATAATATTCTGTGTGTGTTTCAAAAAAAATTTATGTTGGATTTGGTTCATCATTTATTTTTACAGTTTCATTTTAGCTTAAAATTAGGTGTTTTCATGTGTAACCCTTTGGGTATTGTTTGGGATTGTTTTATAACATATGAATTTGGTTTAATAAATCTTTTTTGGGATGAAAATTCAAATTTTGTGTGGTATTGGTGTGACACTAGTTATTAAAGAGTTTTTTAAGGGTTTAAGGTATAAAACTTTATTGTACTTCTTGAAAGTGATTTTGAAAACGTGTGCGTTTCATGTGGATCTTTTGTTCTATTGTTTGAGGTGTTTGTATAACACATGGTAATTGTTTAATAAATGTTTTTGGGGCTTCCAATTATGTTTTGAATTTGTATTGGTGTGATGTTTTCCTTGAAATATGGTTTTGAAATGGGTTTTATTTGAAAAGATTTGGTGCACTATTTAGAATTGTTTTATGAAAGTTTTGAGTGGTTTAATGATTTATGTAAGAGGTGAAACCATATTGGAAATGTAACACCCCAAGATTTTATAGTGTGTTATTTCTTCAAAATAATTCAATAACTTTCACTACACGCAACACCAAGTTCAATCGCACCATGACTTACCAAACAAGCTGTTCAAAAGAGGTTATGAATAGTGTTAACTAAATTTTAAACTTTATATAATCCTTATAATTTTAGAATCCATATTATGAGTTTCTTAGACATAATGTAAGAACAAATTCATTTTCAGTATTTCACTTTTACCAAATTTTAATAGTGAACTCTTTTTAGATACTATATTTTAAACTTTTTGACTAAATGGGGACATCAAAAATTTAAAATGAAATATCCCAAGCTTCCACGGTACGCTAGCGTGTGTTGTACGCAACACCGAGTTCTAACACACCGTAACCAATCAAACTAGTCGTTATGAATAGTAATACCTACTTTTTGAAATTATATATATATTATATTTTAAAATGGACTTCATTTTTGGATTCGGAATATCGAATTTAGCCTAAGGTGAAATTTTGGTACATTTCGGATAACTTTCATATTTTGATGAATAGTGAAAATTACTAAATTTTAATTAAAAACAACTTTTTTAATCAAAATAATTAATAGTGATAAATTGTGATTTTGAGTGGTTTTAAAGAATATTTAGAATATATTTTTACCATTTAATATAATGTTGGTCATTGGACATAATTTTACAATTAAACCGAACATAAACAAGTGTCAATCTTTTGATAGTTATTACCTCTTAAAAACACACTTTTTGTTTTGACAGCGGGAATTAATTTTAAATTAATTTCTGCCACTTCTGTGTTTTGAATTTAGGAAAATGGATTCCATATTTGGAATCAGGATGTCCAAATTATGTAAATAGGTAACTTTTATTTTTACACATTTTGAATAATTACTGCGGTAAATATTTTATTTACCATAGTTAAAGGGTAAATCCGGTAAATAAGGGTTAAAAAAAATAATATTATAATAATACAAAATTACCCTAAAACGTGTCCTAACCTTATTGGTGTACACATACCCGACCATGGGCATCCTTGGGTCAATTTGGGGACCCCTTGGAGCCACTTGTAAGTGATAATGACACATTATATTAATAAAGTTAAAATAAAAATAAAAATGGCATAAGCTTACATCTTTTAGAAGAACAATTTTTACATAGGGTTATACATGTTTGATTTTAGATTATAAATATTCATTAGAAAGATAAAAAGCTTTCCTACATAATTATATTTTATTTATAATTTTTAGACATTAAATAATATATTTTATTTATGACACAATGATGATGCAGTAATTACTAAAATAGTGAAAAATTAAAATAATTGATCTTATAAATACCCAAATAATTATAATATGAAACTTTTAATGAATTAAACTAATTTTCTATGATAATATGATATATTAGGATTGATTTAATTGACTTTGTTCGAAGTAATCAATCTGTTAGGAGTTTCACAAAAATCAACTATTGAATAGTGTCAAAATTGACATAAAAGAGTTCTTAAAACAAATATTATATTATTAATTGATATTAAATTCCTAAAAATCTAAGGTTCTGCCAAGAGACTTATATTATGATAGGTCCATCATTAATGGACCACTTGGGGGTCGCTTGGATGTTCATAGTACGTTTATTAACCATATTATATAAAAATACAAAGAGACATTGTAAAAGTGAAACTAATTAACTTAGAGTTAATACTTAAAGATAAGGTTAATATAAGTACCCAAACCTGTCTAAATTCTATTGGATGAGTTGTTTTCGACCTATCCCCACCTCATCCTTTGAATAGTCAACTTTGGAGCCTTTGTAAACCGAATATGAATTTATTATAAATTAATATTTCTAGCTTTTCCAAAGGTGCCCCTCACCCCTCTTATAAAAGGGCACTCCTCCTTCTCTTTTCCTCACACCTCTCAAGCCACTTGGCTCGTCCAAACTCTGCCCAACTAAGCTCCCCACATCCCTCTCCTCCTCCTTGAAGCTTCCCCTTAGGCAGAAAGCATTTCAAGAAGTCCTTTGGTTCCAACCAAAGTGAGTTACCTAAATTAAAGGTAACAATTTCTCTTAAAGTATTTTCATTTATTTTGCTTCTCCAACCCCCAAAATCTTTTTATTTCCTTTCTTTTGTAACAACACCAGTATCCTAAATATACTAGGATGTTGTTATAAGAAGGATTCAAACTACACATACACACAACTCCATCTAATGGATGATGAACATAATGTTTCTGTGGATGGAAAACTAACGCCTCACGAAACGATGATTGTTCAAATACATCTTACCACCTCTCATGGTGGCCATTATGATGTCACTGTAATTAAATATGATATTAAGGATATATATTTTATATATAAGCTTCTGAAATTCCATTTTATTTCATACCATTATTCGTTTCATGTTGTATATACATACGATAATTTCATTTGAGGAAGTGCGGAATACCGCCCCCTTAAAATGATATGACTCGTTCATACCACACATGGAACATATAAAGTATGGTGTTAATGAACTTATGTAACATATATAAAATATTATATTATACTGGAATAGTAATATACCTATGTATCATTTGGATTCGATTCTTTTAAAATAAAAAATTAAATGGAAGTAGCGTTCGTGCGTACGTACGAACTACCGTCTCCACGAACGCGATGAGATTCATTCTCCATCGTATCCATTCAAGTATAATTATCATTTTATGATTTAAAAATGATGTTTAAGGACTTTATATCATTCTGGATATGAATAATATACATCCTATCCTTTACAAACGTGTCTTACGTAACAAAACATACAAAGGAAAACAAGAAAGTTCACACCCGAAACAACGATAATACTAAGATATTATTATCAAAGCAATGTTAAAAGATCATATATGATATCATATTAATGTATATGATTCTTGTATAATTTAATAACAATTATTTCACCATTATACAGGAGGTTAACCTACCCCAACCAAGGAAAAGTACAAGGTAAGGGTTATTTCACAATCTCTTCATTATCCGAGGTTGTATTATACGTAATAATCTACTGGGATCTCTTTATCATCAACATCCATGTTTCTTCGAAATGTATTTCAAAACATTTTTACTATTTACAAGAATATGGGTTAAAGTCATTTATACCCTTTTTTGACTTTTTATAAGAGTTTTATAAAGGAATCTTTCCGTCGTTTTCAAAACAAGGTCCTTTTTAACCTTTTCGACGGAATTGAGGTAAGAATGTTTTTTTTAACTTATACGGCGGGTGCGGTTATTTTCCGCCATTATAAAATTGTCGAAGCTTTCCATACAAGCTTATAAGAATATTTTCAAAGAAAATGTTTTATTTTATATGGATCTTAAATGATTTCAAAATAAAAAGAGATACTTCTTTAAAAAGAATTTTGATTTCATCTATGTCAACATCCTTTGATGGATTTTAAGATTATTTGAAGTTGATTTATTATGATACAAAACTTCTATATTGTATTGAAGGTTTTGTGATATGTTTGACTGTGGATGTGCTATTTTTATACCATTCATAGTTTATGGTGAAATTATTGACATTTCGTATGCTAGTTTTAATACGAATGTTTATGTTATGTTTAAACCTTTTCATATGGGAATGCATTGGACTTAATAAGTGACGGGTGGAGCCCGATATAGCTCCTCGATGCATCGGTAGGTCTCATGAGACAAACTAGTGTCTTGGCACAAGGCCTTGACAAAATCTTATTTGTAGTCTTGGCACGAGGCCTTGGCTATGTGGTTATGATAGTCTGGCATTATGCATTCCAACATTATGAAAGTGGTTATTGATATTGCATGTGATTATTCAATTAGTAGAATATCCATGTGAACAAGTAATTGGCATTATTTCATTTTACTTTTGCCATACTATGTTGAAGTTCAATTTTAAAAGGCTTTTGTTTTAGTAATTCATTGCCTTAAATGTTTATGCTTATTTTGAATGTTCCGCTATATTGTTATCCTTACTGGGCATTTGAGCTCACCCCTTTTTTATGTTTTATTTTTCCCAGGTAGTGAAGAAGTAAATTATGATTGACTTGCAGGGATATTATGAGGGGTTTATAGTGTGGACGTCGGAAACATTATGTTGTTGTAGTAGTTTTTCATTTTATGATGTAATGTAAAACTTATGAATATATCTAGTGTTTCCAAGGCTACTAAACTAATCGGTCTTTCGGGATTTGATCTTTCTTGTGATCATGCCAATGTTACGAAGTAATGCACCGACTCTGGGTAGCTGGGGTCGGGGCGTTATAGTTGGTATCAGAGGAAGTTTAGTACAAACCTTGGAAACTAGATTTAGGTAAACTCTGATTAGAGCACGTAGACCTAAGATGAACTTTGAGGATTAGTATAGAATAACTTCCTAGAATTTTGGTATTGTAGAGATTTTGTGAGTTTTCCGAGCAATACATCCCTGTCTGGATACGAGCAGGTAGAGGCGGCTCTGGCACAGATGTACCTAGGGGTAAAACCCGAAAACACCGCTTTGAGCTAGACTCGAACGGGAACTGGTGCACGACAACGGGCCTTGCTGCACTCTTGGTTACGACACTCCCGGGGGATATGCTTAGGATAACTCTCATTTTCTTTACAAATCATTATGAAGGGTTTATGAGTATATACTTCCTCAAAGAAAACATTTTTATGATTATGGATTATATCCATAAATAGTTCAATTTATGTTAAGTGTTTTATAAGTATGGGATTATGTATTTTGATTCATAAACTGATCTAGTTTATGCCATTGTTTAGAAATGGCGCCCAGTAGAAGGAATGAGAACTCCAGAAATGCACATGATCCAAAGAGAAGGAAGGATCATATCTTTCATGGTCTTAAGCTAGAATTGATAAGAGAAATAGTCTCCCATGTATTATCATCATATGAAGAAATAATATCATGTGTTGATAAGATAAGTAAAGAGTTTACTGAGTCCTATGGATTTGAAGGGAAGCAAGAGAAGAAAAGGATGGAAGAGAAAAAGATGGATAAAGGGAAGAGGGAAAAGAAGAATTTTCCCATATGTGGTAACTGTGGAAAGAAACACCCTGGAACTTGCCTGAAAGGAATGGGAGTTTGTTATAAGTGTGGAGGAAAAGGGCACAAAGTACGTGACTGCAAGGGTAAGAAAATGGTTTCAAATGTACAATGCTTCATTTGCAAGGAGTTTGGACACTACGCGAACCTATGTCCCAGTCATCAGACTATGCCGCAAATGATGCTATTGGATAATAATCAAGTTATGATACTACCACAGATGAAGAGGAATGATTAGAGTTCTTATGTTGATTATGTCAATTGAGTTTTGTATCAACAATGTACTTGTTATAATGATTATGGAGTATATAAGGATTGTACTGCAGTACTATTTCATTAAGGACTTGAGATTGTGTGGAACAAAGAAAAGTGACTCAATAGCAGGATAAATTTTTGGAAAATATATGGTTGAGAGAAAGATAAACCATAATATGGTTCTGATACCGAGTTAGTGATTTTAGAATAATACATGATTGATTTGGATAAATTATATTGGATATTCTTGACTACCTTGGAACTGATTAATGATCTGTACATTCCATTATTGTTGGGGTTTAAAACATTTTTGGATTGATGAAGTATATCCATCATTCTATATGGAATAGGGGAGCGTGAATGTAATCAATAAGGAATATGGTAATTCAGGATGTTTCAGTGTATTAAAAGAATACAAGATGAAGGTATTCATATGCTATTATGGGGTAAAAAGGATCTACATTATTCTTACCTTCCTTATAAATGTTGGACTGTGAGTTTGGACAGAAGTATTTTGGATAGTTCTAGTTTGGATTGCCATAAAAGGACAACCCGGAGGTCGGGCGACAACCCGTCGCGTCCGGCAAGGCTGCGAGACTTGAACCCGCAACCGAAGGGCGACAAGGGTGTATCACCTACCACTAGCCCATGAGATGTCTTGGATTAAATAATGTAGTTTTTTTTAAAGATCTGGTAGATGAATTATAAATTAATTTATTTTGGAACCCTGTACGAATAGTATAAATAGAAATTTTTTTTTACGTTCTATTATCTTTTAGAGTGAAAGATGAGTTTGTGGTAGAAATTTATTAATGGATAAAACTCTAATTATAAAGTAAGTATATCCCCTTATGATCTTAGCCAATCTCATAAATAAATTACTCAACATTAAGAAAAGAAACTTAGAACAAAAATGTTTTCCTATATGGTACCTTAAATCATCACTAATTTATGGATTTGGGATTGTTGGCCTTTTCATAGCCATGTCCTCTACCACTCTCCATCAGATAATTGATGGTTAGATTTCTCCTCCATATCCATATTTTCTTATATGGAACCCTAGTATGTGTTATTTTCGGTAATCTTCATACTTTCCACACTTTATTTTAAATAGAGGCCTCATTAATTCATTTTTCGATGTGGGATTTCAACTAAGATATTTCGAAACGTCAAAAATATGTTATCCTAATACCCTATGTTTTGTTGAACCGATGGTATTTCAAATCATCATAGATTGATGAATTCAAGGACCTCAATTTCATACTTGTTTGTGATTGATGACCTCAATCACTACCTATAAATATTTACGTTTTTCCTCCAATTATATGTCTCTAAATTACCACCAATGTTCTCCGAATCGAGATCATAATTTGGTGGTGACCCTTTCATTTCTCTTTTCCTCATATTAAGACTAAATTTTAGTAACCCAATTTCCGATGTGGGTTTTCCCACAAATATATTTTCTATTTTCAACCTTTTATTTTTGAAGAACAATTTCAAATTGCGAGGACGCAATTTATTGATGGAGGGGAGAATGTAACACCCCAAGATTTTATAGTGTGTTATTTCTTCAAAATAATTCAATAACTTTCACTACACACAACACCAAGTTCAATCGCACCATGACTAACCAAACAAGCTGTTCAAAAGAGGTTATGAATAGTGTTAACTAAATTTTAAACTTTATATAATCCTTATAATTTTAGAATCCATATTATGAGTTTCTTAGACATAATGTAAGAACAAATTCATTTTCAGTATTTCACTTTTACCAAATTTTAATAGTGAACCCTTTTTAGATACTATATTTTAAACTTTTTGACTAAATGGGGACATCAAAAATTTAAAATGAAATATCACAAGCTTCCACGGTACGCTAGCGTGTGTTGTACGCAACACCGAGTTCTAACACACCGTAACCAATCAAACTAGCCGTTATGAATAGTAATACCTACTTTTTGAAATTATATATATATTATATTTTAAAATGGACTTCATTTTTGGATTCGTAATATCGAATTTAGCCTAAGGTGAAATTTTGGTACATTTCGGATAACTTTCATATTTTGATGAATAGTGAAAATTACTAAATTTTAATTAACAACAACTTTTTTAATCAAAATAATTAATAGTGATAAATTGTGATTTTGAGTGGTTTTAAAGAATATTTAGAATATATTTTTACCATTTAATATAATGTTGGTCATTGGACATAATTTTACAATTAAACCGAAAATAAACAAGTGTCAATCTTTTGATAGTTATTACCTCTTAAAAACACGCTTTTTGTTTTGACAGCGGGAATTAATTTTAAATTAATTTCTGCCACTTCTGTGTTTTGAATTTAGGAAAATGGATTCCATATTTGGAATCAGGATGTCCAAATTATGTAAATAGGTAACTTTTATTTTTACACATTTTGAATAATTACTGCGGTAAATATTTTATTTACCATAGTTAAAGGGTATATCCGGTAAATAAGGGTTAAAAAAATAATATTATAATAATACAAAATTACCCTAAAACGTGTCCTAACCTTATTGTTGTACACATACCCGACCATGGGCATCCTTGGGTCAATTTGGGGACCCCTTGGAGCCACTTGTAAGTGATAATGACACATTATATTAATAAAGCTAAAATAAAAATAAAAATGGCATAACCTTACATCTTTTAGAAGAACAATTTTTACATAGGGTTATACATGTTGGATTTTAGATTATAAATATTCATTAGAAAGATAAAAAGCTTTCCTACATAATGATATTTTATTTATAATTTTTAGACATTAAATAATATATTTTAGTTATGACACAATGATGATGCAGTAATTACTAAAATAGTGAAAAATTAAAATAATTGATCTTATAAATACCCAAATAATTATAATATGAAACTTTTAGTGAATTAAACTAATTTTCTATGATAATATGATATATTAGGATTGATTTAATTGACTTTGTTCGAAGTAATCAATCTGTTAGGAGTTTCACAAAAATCAACTATTGAATAGTGTCAAAATTGACATAAAAGAGTTCTTAAAACAAATATTATATTATTAATTGATATTAAATTCCTAAAAATCTATGGTTCGGCCAAGAGACTTATATTATGATAGGTTAATCATTAATGGACCACTTGGGGGTCTCTTGGATGTACATAGTACGTTTATTAACCATATTATATAAAAATACAAAGAGACATTGTAAAAGTGAAACTAATTAACTTAGAGTTAATACTTAAAGATAAGGTTAATATAAGTACCCAAACCTGTATAAATTCTATTGGATGAGTTGTTTTCGACCTATCCCCACCTCATCCTTTGAATAGTCAACTTTGGAGCCTTTGGAAACCGAATATGAATTTATTATAAATTAATATTTCTAGCTTTTCCAAAGGTGCCCTCACCCCTCTTATAAAAGGGCACTCCTCCTTCTCTTTTCCTCACACCTCTCAAGCCACTTGGCTCCTCCAAACTCTGCCCAACTAAGCTCCCAACATCCCTCTCCTCCTCCTTGAAGCTTCCCCTTAGGCAGAAAGCATTTCAAGAAGTCCTTTGGTTCCAACCAAAGTGAGTTACCTAAATTAAAGGTAACAATTTCTCTTAAAGTATTTTCATTTATTTTGCTTCTCCAACCCCCAAAATCTTTTTATTTCCTTTCTTTTGTAACAACACCAGTATCCTAAATATACTAGGATTTTGTTATAAGAAGGATTCAAACTACACATACACACAACTCCATCTAATGGATGATGAACATAATGTTTCTGTGGATGGCAAACTAACGCCTCACGAAACGATGATTGTTCAAATACATCTTACCACCTCTCATGGTGGCCATTATGATGTCACTGTAATTAAATATGATATTAAGGATATATATTTTATATATAAGCTTCTGAAATTCCATTTTATTTCATACCATTATTCGTTTCATGTTGTATATACATACGATAATTTCATTTGAGGAAGTGCGGACTACCGCCCCCTTAAAATGATATGACTCGTTCATACCACACATGGAACATATAAAGTATGGTGTTAATGAAATTATGTAACATATATAAAATATTATATTATACTGGAATAGTAATATACCTATGTATCATTTGGATTCGATTCTTTTAAAATAAAAAATTAAATGGAAGTAGCGTTCGTGCGTACGTACGGACTACCGTCTCCACGAACGCGATGAGATTCATTCTCCATCGTATCCATTCAAGTATAATTATCATTTTATGATTTAAAAATGATGTTTAATGACTTTATATCATTCTGGATATGAATAATATACATCCTATCCTTTACAAACGTGTCTTACGTAACAAAACATACAAAAGAAAACAAGAAAGTTCACACCCGAAACAACGATAATACTAAGATATTATTATCAAAGAAATGTTAAAAGATCATATATGATATCATATTAATGTATATGATTCTTGTATAATTTAATAACAATTATTTCACCATTATACAGGAGGTTAACCTACCCCAACCAAGGAAAAGTACAAGGTAAGGGTTATTTCACAATATCTTCATTATCCGAGGTTGTATTATACGTAATAATCTACTGGGATCTCTTTATCATCAACATCCATGTTTCTTCGAAATGTATTTCAAAACATTTTTACTATTTACAAGAATATGGGTTAAAGTCATTTATACCCTTGTTTGACTTTTTATAAGAGTTTTATAAAGGAATCTTTCCGTCGTTTTCAAAACAAGGTCCTTTTTAACCTTTTCGACGGAATTGAGGTAAGAATGTTTTTTTTAACTTATACGGCGGGTGCGGTTATTTTCCGCCATTATAAAATTGTCGAAGCTTTCCATACAAGCTTATAAGAATATTTTCAAAGAAAATGTTTTATTTTATATGGATCTTAAATGATTTCAAAATAAAAGGAGATACTTCTTTAAAAAGAATTTTGATTTCATCTATGTCAACATCCTTTGATGGATTTTAAGATTATTTGAAGTTGATTTATTATGATACAAAACTTCTATATTGTATTGAATGTTTTGTGATATGTTTGACTGTGGATGTGCTATTTTTATACCATTCATAGTTTATGGTGAAATTATTGACATTTCGTATGCTAGTTTTAATACGAATGTTTATGTTATGTTTAAACCTTTTCATATGGGAATGCATTGGACTTAATAAGTGACGAGTGGAGCCCGCTATAGCTCCTCGATGCATCGGTAGGTCTCATGAGACAAACTAGTGTCTTGGCACAAGGCCTTGACAAAATCTTATTTGTAGTCTTGGCACGAGGCCTTGGCTATGTGGTTATGATAGTCTGGCATTATGCATTCCAACATTATGAAAGTGGTTATTGATATTGCATGTGATTATTCGATTAGTAGAATATCCATGTGAACAAGTAAATGGCATTATTTCATTTTACTTTTGCCATACTATGTTGAAGTTCAATTTTAAAAGGCTTTTGTTTTAGTAATTCATTGCCTTAAATGTTTATGCTTATTTTGAATGTTCCGCTATATTGTTATCCTTACTGGGCATTTGAGCTCACCCCTTTTTTATGTTTTATTTTTCCCAGGTAGTGAAGAAGTAAATTATGATTGACTTGCAGGGATATTATGAGGGGTTTATAGTGTGGACGTCGGAAACATTATGTTGTTGTAGTAGTTTTTCATTTTATGATGTAATGTAAAACTTATGAATATATCTAGTGTTTCCAAGGCTACTAAACTAATCGGTCTTTCGGGATTTGATCTTTCTTGTGATCATGCCAATGTTACGAAGTAATGCACCGACTCTGGGTAGCTGGGGTCGGGGCGTTATATGAAAACTGTTTTGGATTGTTTATACTTTAAAATGAGACATTTTAAATGTGAATAGTTATGTTATGTGATGTTTATCATATTTTTAGGGACTTCATAAAATTTTAAAAGGATGTGTTGGATTGTGAAAGTTATGAAAAAAGTGTTGTGCGCTATTTTGGTGTGAGTTTGATTTCAAAATGCATTTGAATGAAAAGTGGAATTTTTGACTTATGTGATGTAAATGGGTATTTTTGGTTAATGTGTGATGTGGAAGTGATATCTACATGTGAAAACTATATTTCTTGGCTTTTTGAACATGTTTGAGCACAAAGGGAAAACCCGGGTATCTAGGTGGGTGGACGTGTACTAGTATGCTAGTGAATTCGTGGGGTTTGGCCTCAGTTTCACTTAGCAAGATTGACTCTTACAACTCTAACTAAACTATGATTATGATGATTGGGGACCAATAGGTTATGGGTATGTTCCCTACTAGTGGCTTGTGCACGAGAACGGATATTGTGATGGTTACTCTCACCAAGATACGAGGTACCTGGGACCCAGAACGAGCTAGTGCCTAGGGGTTATTTCCTATTTATTGTGCTCATTATTTACTTTGTACTTACCGTCAACATACGGTATAGTTGGATGGAAAATTAAGTAGTGTTGACATTATTTTTAAAAATGTTGATTTTAATAATAGCCCACTTGAAAACTATTTTCATTCAAAGTTGCATCTTTTAGAAATTGTAACTAGATTTCATGTTTTTGAAAACTTGCATGCTTTTCGTCCTTAAATTTTTATCACATGGAATCTCTTAGTGGTGGTATCCTACTGGGAATTGGCTCACACCCTACTTACACCCTTGGGTGTAAGTAGACTTGGTTATTTATGTTGTCGCGGGTTGGGTACAGTTTTTTTGTTCCAGTGGATCGGGTTTCTAGGGGGTTCTTTGTGGTGAAGTCGTGTGGAGGTGGCTTGAGGGCGGTGCCCCTTGCCATGAGGGTTCTTAGGCTGTCCTTATTTGGTTTTTTACCATTGGTATAGTCTTTTTGAGTTGTTTTAAGCTATGTAATTCAGTTCAGAATTTTTGTAAAAGATTGTTTGTTTTGAAAAATCCATATTTGTTTCATTGGATTCTTTTGTTGTTTTATGTTTATAAACTCAGGTAAATCATTCCCAATTTTCATTTTATGATACCTGGGAACTTTTGCCAGCCCGTGGGGATTGGGAACACCCTTCGGGCCTTGTCACGGGCTGGGTTTGGTGCCATTTTTGGTCGTGATCGATTCGGTTCGTGAAAAAATGGTATCAAAGGAGGTTCTCTCTCTTTGGGTCATGTTATTTGGGGAAAAGTCAGGATAATCTGGAGTTAGGATTTTTGGGACTTGGAATTTTTGTTATGAATAGTGTGGCTGATCACCACACCTCATAACAGGATTCAAGTCTCTAGGTGAAGTCAAGACCTTTCGGATTCCTTTGGTTTTCTTGGTTAGATGATTATTAGGGGAAATGAAAAGAGAGTTGGGTTAATTGTCTCAGTGAGCTCGCAGGGCCTGGAAAGCCATGTCAAGCCGGGGATATTCCCTAGAACACTCTCTGTGACAGTGAAGTGATTGTAATATGGCCTCCAACCATATTTCCAAGTTACCCACTGAAACTAGTTTCCTCTCACATTGTTTTGTGCTTTAGATTTGAAATCTTAGCACTTTGGTTTTAAGGTGACTTGGTTTTAAGAAGCGTAAAGTTTTTATGGAATGATTTTCAAATAAAGAGGGAATTGTTTGGTTTATGAAATGGCGGAACTGAATTTTTAGAATTGTTTTGAAATGTAAAATGCTGTTCTTACACCTCTTTGAAAGTAGAAACTATATTGAAGTTGGTTTTGAAAAGTGTTTCCAATAGATTTTTCTAAACAATCAGAGTGTTTTTTAATGGGATGAGATGTTTTGAAATTGATGTGAATATCTTGAAAGTGAGTTATTTTCTAAATGTTTGTGACTTTCTGAAAATTTTTGTAAGATGTGAGTTGGGATTTTGATCTCATGGTTAGCGGTTATGAGAAAAAAGGATGTGTTGGTTGACCGTTTTGGTTTTGAAAAGTGGAAAGAATTTTTGTTTTAACCGTTGGTATTTCCATTAGCGACCACATGCATGGGGTTATATGGGATGATGGATGGTTGATGGCATGACTAGATGAGTGTCGGGACGGATATGAAAAGGGTGTCTGGTGTGGCACAAAAACATGCATGTGTGAGGCCCATGGGGTACCATTGGTCGATACTCTTACCGCTGAACCGTTTGTTTTCAAAGAAATGGTTTTAAAGAAAAACATGATGTCTTGATGAATAGTGTGGGATGGTTTGTATTATGGGTTTTTGAAAATGTTGTTTTTGTGGGATGTTTTTTTAGTCCAATAACCCCTCCTATTTGAACTGTGTTTTGGGTTTATGTTTGGTCGGTAAGCTGGGTAGAAGGACCGGTTAGTAGCCTCCTCTGAGATATTTTTCGGGACACCTTTATAGTGGTTACCTTCATGTTTTTGGATCTGGTTTATGGTTTTTTTACCAATGGACCATCTTGGTTGGGTCCTTGGGTTCTCCTGTTGGATAAGGTATGCCCCCATTTAGGGTTAGTGCACAACTGAAGTGAAACTCGGATTGTTTCATTATTGGAAAATGCTCCAGTTGATCAATGTAAGGAATCTTTTCTTGAGCTTTGTAGAATGAGTCTACACCATTTACATCCTTGGTTTTTCTGGATCCTCTTGTTGTGGAAGAGTTCTCGTGGATGGTTAAAAGAGACCTTAGTTTCTTAAGCTACCTGATTCTTCGAAGGTGGAAGTTGTCTGGGGTTGTCAGTATGGATAGTGTCTAAGAGGGCCTCTGAGCCCTTCGTAGTCTCTTCGAAGAAAGAGTTCACAATAAACTACCAGTGTGGGAAATATGGTCACGAGAAGATATTGTGGCCACATTCTAGAATTATGTGTTGTTTGGGGATGTTTTATAAGGTCCCTCTCCATGCATTGTTTATATCAGTCACAATGGTCATGTTCGGTGATGCCTTATGATGTCATGTGCTCGATTGACCGTATAGGTGAAAGTAGTGAAATCCTTTGAGAGTCCATGTTATGTTGGGTGAATGTCTCCCTTGTAAAAACTTCAAAATCGTCCATTTTAGAAGAATGTGAGTGTAGGTGTTCTTTACTTCTATTGTTTCTCACCTGAAGAAACAAGGTGTGATGTGTGGTCATCTTCTTAGCCCTCGTTTTAGTGAAATATCGGGATATGGTAAACTGAGTTTGGAATGTGTTATGTTTGGAAAACTTATCTGGGATTGAAGCGTAGTTTTTGGTAGAACCGAAAGAAGGATTATCATTCGGTGGGATTCCAAAGACTAACTGCAAGGCCGAAGATGCTTCAATCATTTGATCTCCAGGCGTAGGTCTCAGAGAAAAGCTGGCTCATAGTCAAGGGAAATCATAGGGTCATTTAGACCCTTGTACAAAGTAATATCCTAAATATGAAAGATATGAAGTCTTTAAACTTGTGGTTTCATTATCTTTCTTCTTTTTTTCACGTTTCGTGGAAATAGTTGGAGGGACTTATACCCATGACATCGCCCAATGTCATTACCTCGCCCTTTGGTTTCCATTGAGTATTTGGAGAATGGTTAGAAATTTGGCTAGACAGGCTGAGCACATGGTTTGTGAACGATTAAGAGAGACTGTGTGCCTAGAAGTCATGCAGGAATATTGATCTGCACAGTTAGTTCACGGTTTCACAAACTGTGCGGACTAACCGTGCGACCTTCCCAAATCTTGAAATTTTTGGGTTTTTTTTGTGCTGGTACATGATAGTCGGTTAAGATGGTTGGTTCTTATGGTGGGGAGATCCACTATGATTCTCATGTATGTTCCTTCAGAAATTTTGAATGGATGTCTACCCTATGTACCAGGGTTTCCATTCAAGCCTCCCACTATTAGTGTCCTGTTTTTGTCTCAGAAAAAAAAATTATTGGTTGTCTCTTACGGTGGGGAGCGTATTTGTGTCCCCCCCCCATACCAGTAACATACATTTATCCATGGCCTTGGCTTGGTGTAGATAGTCTTTTTCGGAGCTATCTAGATACCAACATATTTCTTGGGTAAACATTGGGACTGGAGAGTGCCCAATGTGTTGTACCTCGCGTATCCCCTCGTGGTTTAATTTTCATGATCACAATCACTTTCATGTTTATCTAATTGTGTTTTAAGTGTTTTTGTTGATAGGCAATTGATTGCCAAAGGATTGGCCCAAGAAAGAACATCAAGTGGACTGAAACTCAGTCCACCGGCCAACCGGTGTAATAGCACCGGCCAGCCGGTGGACCTGGCAGAGGCATTGCCCACTGCCAGGCTCCACCGGTCAGCCGGTGGCTCTGTCACCGGCCAGCCGGTGGCATCCTGGTTCAATAGTGAGACCTACTGTCTCACCACCGGCCAGCCGGTGGCCTTCTCACCGGCCAGCCGGTGGCTCCTGGGCAGAAGCACTCTCAAACTTCCAAGGCACCGGCCAGCCGGTGGAGCTGTACCGGCCAGACGGTAGCCCAGTCAAACTAGCCGTTGCAGTTTGACCAGGCTGGCCCACTTGGCTCCCAACGGCTCTTTAAGCCTCTCCAATGGCTCCGAAGGCCCCCAATGGGTTCCATGCCTATAAATAAAGGCTGAGGAAGCCCCAGACACTAACCGGATCATATACCAAGCGCTCAGACATATTGTTGATCATTTGGCGAACCTCCGGCGCTCCACCTTCAAGGATCCTCAAGTGCTCCAGCCAATTTCCAATCCAAGGAGCACCTCAAGAAGCTTGGGAGAGCACGCTGCATCAACTCCATCATACCTTGGTGCCCAAGTCTTCCTCAATTACGGTTTTTCATTATTTATTTATTTTGAGCTTAAAATTGGGTTTGTGCCTACAAACCCCAAACTCTTTCTCATCCCTCTTTCTTTTGGGTTTCACATCACCACTAAGGTGTGAAGAGGTTTCTTCAAGCCTTTCCTTTTAAAAGGCTTGTGTCATAGGTGAGCTATCCTTCACCTGTAAGAAGGATAGTGGGTTCTTGCTAAACCATTAAAAGCAAGTGGGTTCTTGCTAAACCAATTCAAAAGCAAGCTGTAATAGGTTCTAGTGCTACCTCAAAGCCTAGTGGGTTTCTTGCTAAAACCATTAAAAAGAAAGCGGTAGGAATCTCTCAACGGTTGAGTTGGGAGTGGAGACGTAGGCCGGGTTTTGGCCGAACTCCGTTAACAATTTCTTGTGTGATTGCCTCTTTTATTTTCCGCTGCACATACTTTGATTTCACTTTGATTTTAATTTGTTAATCTTTTTTTTAAAGGCAATTCACCCCCCCTCTTGCCATCACTTCCCGTTTTTCTATTCCGACCCAACAATTGGTATCATAGGAAAAATTTGAGTAATACCCTAACCGGTTTTAAATTAAAGATCCTTTTTGATGGCTTCTACCGCTTCTTCTTCTCAAACCCTCGAAGGTCATTCATTGGGTCGTGCTCCATTGTTTGATGGAACCGACTATTCTTTTTGGAAAACCCGCATGTCAACTTTTCTTAAAAGCATTAGCTATCCAATTTATAAAATTGTTATGCAAGGATTTTCCCTCTCCTCTCCCGATGAGTCTAAATGGACCCCCAATGACATTGCTTATTTTGAGCTTGATGGCAAAGCCATGAACGCTCTTCATTGTGGTCTTGACCGTAATGTTTTTAATTGCATTTATACTTGCTCTACTTCGCATGATATTTGGAAATATTTAGAGCTAACCCATGAAGGTACTAGCAAGGCTCCAAAGCAAGAACCCGCTCAAGAGCAAGAACTCGACGAAAAATTCAATCCCGCTTGCCCACTTCACAAGAAAAGGGCCAAGAAAAAGAAGGAAAAGAAGAAGGCTTCAAAGGAAACATGGAGTGATAGCTCCTCCTTCTCCTCCTTCTCCTCGAGCGACCAAGGTACAAAATGTCTAATGGAAAAACATGAGGTATCATCATCCTCTTCCTCTTCTTCATCCTCTAGTTCTTCAAATTCTTTCAATCATTTGTCTTATGAAGAACTCCAACATGCTAGAGACCAATTAGAAAATGGTTTTCATGAACTTTCTTCTAAATTTGTTTCTTTGAAAAAGAATTTCAAAAAACTTTCCTCCGAAAAAGAACAACTTCTCAAAGAGAAGGAGGAACTCTCCAAAAATCCAAAATTTCCCAAATGTTGATTCTTTGGAATCAACCATCAAAGACCTAAGGGAATCTTTAGCCAAGTTCACCCAAGGTGAACAAAATTTGTCCAAACTCTTGGGTTCTCAAAGGGTTTCTAGGACCACTCAAGGACTTGGCTATACCAACCAAGCCTCCTCCTCCCATGCACCCACTGTTTTTGTAAGGGGGAGCTCTAGTTTTAAATTTTGTAATTATTGTAAGAAACCCGGGCACTTAATTTATGAGTGCAATTGCAAAAATGCCCGGTATGGTAGGCCCAAGTCTATTTTCTTAAATGATGAATTTTATAGGAGAAGACCCGCCACTAGATAAGTATGGATTGAGAAATCTCTCTTGGCGAGTCTCTGCGGGCCAAAATTTATTTCGGTTTCAAACACCTCTCCCCGGTGATTTGTTGTTTTATTTAGGGGGAGTTAGGTTTGTTTAAGCATTTTTGTTTTATTCAAAATTTTCATTTCAAACTTTCAATTTCAACACTTGGTTTCAAATTTTTTAATTTCAAATCTTTTAAATTGCTATTCAATTTCTTCATTTAAAACTTTCAATTCAAATTTCGAAAATTTTAATTGGTTTAAAATCTTGATTTTCAATTTTCCCTCAATCAAGTTTTATGCCCCGTGCTATTTTGATAATCACAAAGGGGGAGAAATTTCTTGATTGATTGGGGGGAGAATCCTTTTCATCATGCTCAGCATTTCCTTTCAATTTCAGTATTTTTCATTAATTGTTTTGGTGATTGTGATCATCAAAATAGGGGGAGATTGTTGTACCTCTCGTATCCCCTCGTGGTTTAATTTTCATGATCACAATCACTTTCATGTTTATCTAATTGTGTTTTAAGTGTTTTTGTTGATAGGCAATTGATTGCCAAAGGATTGGCCCAAGAAAGAACATCAAGTGGACTGAAACTCAGTCCACCGGCCAACCGGTGTAATAGCACCGGCCGGCCGGTGGACCTGGCAGAGGCATTGCCCACTGCCAGGCTCCACCGGTCAGCCGGTGGCTCTGTCACCGGCCAGCCGGTGGCATCCTGGTTCAATAGTGAGACCTACTGTCTCACCACCGGCCAGCCGGTGGCCTTCTCACCGGCCAGCCGGTGGCTCCTGGGCAGAAGCACTCTCAAACTTCCAAGGCACCGGCCAGCCGGTGGAGCTGTACCGGCCAGCCGGTAGCCCAGTCAAACTAGCCGTTGCAGTTTGACCAGGCTGGCCCACTTGGATCCCAACGGCTCTTTAAGCCTCTCCAACGGCTCCGAAGGCCCCCAATGGGTTCCATGCCTATAAATAAAGGCTGAGGAAGCCCCGGACACTAACCGGATCATATACCAAGCGCTCGGACATATTGTTGATCATTTGGCGAACCTCCGGCGCTCCACCTTCAAGGATCCTCAAGTGCTCCAGCCAATTTCCAATCCAAGGAGCACCTCAGGAAGCTTGGGAGAGCACGCTACATCAACTCCATCATACCTTGGTGACCAAGTCTTCCTCAATTACAGGTTTTCATTATTTATTTATTTTGAGCTTAAAATTGGGTTTGTGCCTACAAACCCCAAACTCTTTCTCATCCCTCTTTCTTTTGGGTTTCACATCACCACTAAGGTGTGAAGAGGTTTCTTCAAGCCTTTCCTTTTAAAAGGCTTGTGTCATAGGTGAGCTATCCTTCACCTGTAAGAAGGATAGTGGGTTCTTGCTAAACCATTAAAAGCAAGTGGGTTCTTGCTAAACCAATTCAAAAGCAAGCTGTAATAGGTTCTAGTGCTACCTCAAAGCCTAGTGGGTTTCTTGCTAAAACCATTGAAAAGAAAGCGGTAGGAATCTCCCAACGGCTCTTTAAGCCTCTCCAATGGCTCCGAAGGCCCCCAATGGGTTCCATGCCTATAAATAAAGGCTGAGGAAGCCCCGGACACTAACCGGATCATATACCAAGCGCTCGGACATATTGTTGATCATTTGGCGAACCTCCGGCGCTCCACCTTCAAGGATCCTCAAGTGCTCCAGCCAATTTCCAATCCAAGGATCACCTCAAGAAGCTTGGGAGAGCACGCTACATCAACTCCATCATACCTTGGCGCCCAAGTCTACCTCAATTACGTTTTTTCATTATTTATTTATTTTGAGCTTAAAATTGGGTTTGTGCCTACAAACCCCAAACTCTTTCTCATCCCTCTTTCTTTTGGGTTTCACATCACCACTAAGGTGTGAAGAGGTTTCTTCAAGCCTTTCCTTTTAAAAGGCTTGTGTCATAGGTGATCTATCCTTCACCTGTAAGAAGGATAGTGGGTTCTTGCTAAACCATTAAAAGCAAGTGGGTTCTTGCTAAACCAATTCAAAAGCAAGCTGTAATAGGTTCTAGTGCTACCTCAAAGCCTAGTGGGTTTCTTGCTAAAACCATTGAAAAGCAAGCGGTAGGAATCTCTCAACGGTTGAGTTGGGAGCGGAGACGTAGGCCGGGTTTTGGCCGAACTCCGTTAACAATTTCTTGTGTGATTGCCTCTTTTATTTTCCGCTGCACATACTTTGATTTCACTTTGATTTTAATTTGTTAATCTTTTTTTTAAAATGAAATTCACCCCCCCTCTTGCCATCACTTCCCGTTTTTCTATTCCGACCCAACACAATGGATTAGTTAAAGTAAGGTAAGTGTAGCTTTGTTCAATGTTATTGTTCGTTTGGGTGAATTGCTTGAGTCTTATTCGGATAGTGTTTCAGGAGTTTTCTTTTGGTATAAAGTATGAACGTGATTGATCATTTCAGGAAAGTGGTATATGTTTTGGTTGTGAGTGTAATCCTTAATTGATCACTGGATGTGTTTTGGCCTTTGGGGGTGAAACCTGGCAAAGGAGTACCTCTTGGTTTCTTAGTTGGGTTTGGTTGTTGCTTTGTCCTTGATGTGACTTTCCGGGGCGGAAAGTTTTCATGGTGGGGAGAATTGTCACATACATGAATTATTTTAAATTTAAATTCCATTTAATTTCCATTCATGCTTTGTTTTGAGGGTTTCTCAAGAATTTATGGAGGAATGGGTGAGTTTTTATGAATTGGGCCAAACCGTGAGCCCAATTCCAGATTTAAAAAAAAATTGATTCCTTTATAACTTCTTCATTTTTCAACATTTTTCATACATTCCAATTCCTATTTGTCATCCCTGACATATTGACACCACCATGTTTATTTGGACCATTTATAAATTCATAATCATGGTGGATATGGGTTTCTATTTAAGGAATTGGGCCTGCCCGAAATCCCATTTTCTTCATTAAAAATAAATTTTAATTCTTTAATATCTCCTACACTATTTGCGTTTTTTCGGTGCTTCCAACTCTCACCCGAGACCACTTACCTAAGACGCACCCCCATTCCCTCATCCCACAATTTGAAGCTCGATAGAATCTCGAAAATGGTCGAATCTTCTCTGGATTTCAGAAATCGTCCAGATTTGGAGAGTTAAATTGATCCTTTCATAACTCCTATTCTTACTCTTTTCCCTCATTACAATTCCTAAATTACCTTCTCATTCTTTTTCTAATATCCATTAAATTTTTATCTATTTTAAAATTAAGATTATGGTCAATTTTGGGTCGTTTTCTTCAGGATTGTTTTGGGTAAGTGATTCCTTCTTGGTTTCTTCCTTTTCCCTTAGGGTTTCCTCTCTCTTTCGTTATGTTCTAAAATTTCCAGAATTTAGGGTTTGATACTGGGGTTTAATTTGGTGTATTTGTGGTCAAATATTGATATCTAGGTCTGAATTTATCTTTCTTGTGGTGTGGCGGTTGTGCGATTGACGTTTTGAACCAAGTTTTGAGGGATTTGACACTTCCGGTAGGTGATTCCATGTGTAATCATTTATGGATGAGTTAGTTTTCTTGAATTACTTATTATTCGTTTTTATAATATGCTGTGTGTGGTGTAAAAAATTTTTTTGTTGGATTTGGTTCATCATTTATTTTTATAGTTTCATTTTAGCTTAAAATTAGGTGTTTTCATGTGTAACCCTTTGGGTATTGTTTGGGATTGTTTTATAACGTATGAATTTGGTTTAATAAATCTTGTTTGGGATGAAAATTATTATTTGGTGGGGTATTGGTGTGACACTAGGTATTAAAGAGTTTTTTTAAGGGTGTAAGGTGTAAAACTTTATTGTACTTCTTGAAAGTGATTTTGAAAACATGTGCGTTTCATGTGGATCTTTTGTGCTATTGTTTGAGGTGTTTGTATAACACATGGGAATTGTTTAATAAATGTTTTTGGGGATTCCAATTCTGTTTTGAATTCGTATTGCTGTGATTTTGTCCTTGAAATATGGTTTTGAAATGGGTTTTATTTGAAAAGCTTTGGTACACTATTTAGAATTGTTTTATGAAAGTTTTGAGTGGTTTAATGATTTATGTAAGAGGTGAAACCATATTGGAAAACTGTTTTGGATTGTTTATACTTTCAAATGAGCCATTTTAAATGTGAATAGTTATGTTATGTGATGTTTATCATATTTTTAGGGACTTCATAAAATTTTAAAAGGATGTGTTGGATTGTGAAAGTTATGAAAAAAGTGTTGTGGGATATTTTGGTGTGAGTTTGATTTCAAAATGCATTTGAATGAAAAGTGGAATTTGTGACTTATGTGTTGTACATGGGGATTTTTGGTTAATGTGTGATGTGGAAGTGATATCTACATGTAAAAACTATATTTCTTGTCTTTGTGAACATGTTTGAGCACAAAGGGAAAACTCGGGTATCTAGGTGGGTGGACGTGTACTAGTATGCTAGTGAATCCGTGGGGTTTGGCCTCAGTTTCACTTAGCAAGATTGACGCTTACAACCCTAACTAAACTATGATGATGATGATTTTGGACCACTAGGTTATGGTTATGTTCCCTACTAGTGGCTCGTGCATGAGAACGAATATTGTGATGGTTACTCTCTCCGAGATACGAGGTACCTGGGACCCAGAACGAGCTAGTTCCTAGGGGTTATTTCCTATTTATTGTTCTCATCATTTACTTTGTACTTACCATCAGCATATGGTATAGTTGGCTGGAAAATTTAGTAGTATTGAAAATTTTTTTTAAAAGTGTTGATTCTTAATGATATCCCACTTGAAAACTGTTTTTATTCAAAGTTGCATCTTTTAGAAATTGTAACTAGTTTTTCATGTTTTTGAAAACATGCATGCTTTTCGTCTTTAAATGTTTATCACATGGAATCTCTTAGTGGTGGTATCAAACTGGGCATTGGCTCACACCCTACTTACACCCTTGGTTATTTTTGTTGTTGTAGGTTGGGTACAGTTTTTTTGTTCTAGTGGTTTGGGTTTCTAGCAGGTCCTTGGTGGTGAAGTCTTGTGGAGGTGGCTTGAGGGCGGTTCCCCTTGCCATGAGGGTTCTTGGTCTGTCCTTATTTGGTTTTGTACCTTTGGTATAGTCTTTTTGAGTTGTTTTAAGCTATGTAATTCAGTTCAGAATTTTTGTAAAAGATTGTTTGGTTTGAAAAATCCATATTTGTTTCATTGGATTCTTTTGTTGTTTTATGTTTATAAACTCGGGTAAATCATTCCCAATTTTCATTTTATGATACCCGGTATAAGGCCCAAGCCTTAATCCTTACTTAATCTTGAGTTATTACAAGAGTACACATTGAGGATCTTTTTAGGTTTAGAGTTTTAGAGAATTAGATCATGAAACTTGCATTACATTCCACATTTGAACAAAGTTGTTACATAAAAGACAGTATTCATTTTTCCCATCAACGGAAACATATTTAAAATAAAACATGGATTCTTTCTTGACTCTTCCTTGATACTATCATCACATCATGTACCTTTCCCTTGACCTGTGAAAAACATTTCAAAAACTTGGGATGAGCATAAAAATCTCAGTAAGGGTTATAAAAAGTATGGAAAGGAAACATGAGTACATATATTCATAAGAATGAAATCATACTTTACCCATAAAGCATAAGCACTTTAACATACCTCATAAAATCATGAATAAATCATATAAATCATAAGACATAAAAGGTAACTTGAGGCATTCATAACATTCTTACGTAGGGAGTAACCCTCTTGGTTACGTTTGAAATACCCACCATAGTATATTCCCTAAATCTCTTCGTAGAAACCTTAACAATTCACTCCTTTGCGTTACCCAATGCATTGGAGAGCTATATCGGGCTCACCCTCCCTTAGTTTATCACGGAACCACTCGTCTTCATAATAATTCCCAAGAACCATAACATAATCATATCACATAAAAACATGCATAAAGAAAACATAACATTTCCACTTTTCAATCACAAGATATCAATACAACACATTGATATAAAAACTTTGTGAAAACCATTTTCAATACCATAATAAAATAAAAGTAAAACAAGGTATTTATTTTTCATTAAAAACATGTATGGCTTGTAGAGGAAGCCGAAACTCAAATAATGGTCACGACAGCGGAGAAGTCGTTGTCGCCGCATACGTACGACAAAAACATTCCCTTTTGTCTTTAAGTAAAACTCTTCGTATAAAAATATTCCTTTTCGATAAACGTAAAATTAAAAGGGGTTTATACACCGTATAAAATTAGGTTGTGTATAAAACAAAATTGCCTCAATGAAAGGAGATTGAGACGAAGTCCCATACAAAGACGGTATCCTTGGATTAAGGATAAATCAATTACATAATCATGTGTGACAAAAGAATACACCAAATATAAGTGGATATTAAGTGAAAAACAATCATAGGACATTCACACATATTCTTATAACGACATATTCAAGGAGTACAAGTTTATCCCAAAGAATCAAAATTGGGTTAAGAAGTTCCCTTGCAAAAATTTGACAGCCTAACGACGTCACTTAAAAATTTAGAAAAAGAGTTGATGAGAGATAAAAAGGGTACCTCATCACTTGTAAATAAAATTTACATCAATAAGGATATATAAGAACATATCCCAACATAATATTATGTGAATTAAAAGACATAACAAAGGAAGTATTTTAAAAGAGGAGGGTGAAAGGTTTCCTTACCGACTTGGGTAACTTTCAAAACAAACACCACATTGAAGAAGGGTCATAAAATGAATATGTAAATACCCATAAATGAAATTATATTACAAAAAGAGTATAATAATGGTAATTACATAAACCACTCAAAGGAAATGGTGGAAAATGTAGCATATATCTCACGGGACTAAAAGTGAGATAAAAAATCCCTTACGAAGACTCGGCAGCCTAACGGCGCCACTTAAAACTTCCAAAAATGGATTGATGAGATCAAATAGGGTATTTAATAATATTAAAATAAAATTTAAAGCAATAGGAATATAAAATAACATCCCCCATCATAACAAATAGTATCTTAAAAAAAGTGACATAAAGGAGAGTACTTAAAAAGAAAGAGAGAGGTTGGATCCCTTACCTTGGGTCCGACTTGACTCAATCGTTCTTTAATCTCCTAAATAATAAACTTGATTTAATTTATACTTGTTTAAGAACCTTTTTCAAGTTCATTATTCCTTTTATATCACTTATTTCCATGTCATGAACACTATGTAATTATTTAAGTTAATAACGGTCATTTTAACGATCATTGGTACTTGAGTCAAAAATAAACCCTTCATAATTACAAGTTTTTCATGTATCCATTATATCCAGAATGGTATTCATGATATATATATCATATATATCATATATATCCAGTACATTAATGCATTTATAATATTACATAACATTTAGAGATAAGAAATGAAATGCACCGTTCATGGAGACGGTAAGCCGTACGTACGCATGAACGCTGCTTCCATTTCTATTTCGTATTTTAGGAAATGGAATCATAATGATATAAAGGTATATTATAATTACAGTGTAATATCATATATAATATTATAACTCCATCCTTTATATGTCCCACATATGGTATAAACGAATCAAATCACTTTGAGGGGGCGGTAGTCCGCACTTCCTTAAATGAAGATATCGCGTTTACCCATATTGGAAACCATAAAGGTATGCCCAAAATGAAAAATACATAATCTTAAGAAAAACATAAACATATTATATATCATATATAAATATAGTTTCATCTTAATGGCCACCTTTGAAGGTGTTAAAATAATGTTGAACAATCATCGTTTCGGGAGGCAGAAATTCGCCATCCACGGAAACAATATGTTCTTTAACCATTAGATGTGGGTGTGTGTAAGTGTATCTTGAATACTTATTATAAAAATATCCTAGTATATGGAAGATACTGGTTTTGTTAAAAAACAAATGAATAAAAAGAGTTTAGGGGGTTGGAGAAGCAAAATAAAACAAAAAAAACACAAGTGAAGACATTACCTTAAAATCGGGTAACTCCCTTTGGTTTGAGCTCAAAGGCTTCCTTGGGAAGACTTATGCCCAAAGTGAGGCTTCAAGGAGTAATAGAGGGAAGTTTAGAGAAAAAATGGTCAGGGTTTGGTCGAGCAAAAGGCTTTGGAAGTGTGGCTAAGGAGGTAGAGGTGGGGGCCTTTTATAAGAGGAGAGGAGGGGCACTCTTGGAAAGTAAAGAAATGTTACTTTATTTTAGAATGCGTTTCGGATTTTAATGGTCCCACATTGATG
This sequence comes from Viscum album, assembly GCA_963277665.1. Lineage (NCBI taxonomy): Eukaryota > Viridiplantae > Streptophyta > Magnoliopsida > Santalales > Viscaceae > Viscum > Viscum album. Next base: position 2,129,794,609 of record OY728140.1, read on the forward strand.
TGTTTCTAGGATAAGGTGATAAGGGTTATAAATCCACTCATCCAATAGGTTTTGGACATGTGTAGGTCTTAGATTTTACATTATCTTCCCATTTTATTTAAATCGTTAAATAATGAGGTCATCGCTGCATCATCATGATGTCATAAATAATTTAATTTATTTAATGTCTAAAAATTAAAAAAAAATACGATGTAGGAAATATTTTTATCTTTACAATGACTATTTATAGTCAAAAATCTGACTTGTATAACCCCATTTAAAAATTGTTTTAGTAAAACAACTCATGTTTGTGTCATTTTAATTTTAACATTAAATAAAAAGGTATTTATGTCATTTTCCAACCAATGTGGATCCATGGGGTCCCCAAGTTGACCCATGGATTGTCTTGGTCGGTCATGAATCATCCAATGAAGGTAGGACATGTGTCTTGGTCATTTCATATTATTAAAACATTATTTTTACCTTAAACTACACTAATTAACTCTAATCGCGATTAAAACTTAATAAGTTACTATTCGCCAAAAAAATATTTTAATCCCATTGAACCACATTTTACTTCTTAATGACAACCATGTATGTTGTATTTTTGAAATTAAAAACACAAAGGTGGAAAATTTTCATTTAAACAGAAAATCAGTTTTTATAAGTACCACTTAGTGGTTTCACTATTCATCAAAAATTAAAGTTTTTCAGAAAATTACCAAAAATTCACCCTAAGCTATATTTGATATTCCGAATTAAAAAATGATGTCTATTTTACAAAATTCATAACATATAAGTTTCATTAATTAATTTAATAATTAATTCCCGCTTTCAGAACAAATAGCGTGTTTTTATGAAACAATATATATCAAAAGATTGACACTAGTTTAAGTCAAATTTCAAAGTGAAATTAATTCCAATGACCACTATTTGATTAAATGGTAAAAATATATTCTAATTTCAATTTAAAACCAATTCAAAAGATAATCTAATCATATAAATAAATTATATTAAAAAGAGGTTTTGGATTAAAATACAACATTTGTCACTATTCATTAAAAATTGAACTTTTTCGGAAAAATACCAAAAATTTACACAAAGTAAATTTTGATGTCCCGATTCTAAAGAAGAATTTTATTATGTCAAATATAACACATAAAATTGTCAAAAAGTGTATTTAAAAGAGCTTCGCCATCAAAAGGCGGTTAATCGACCTTTTAAAGAATATAGAATGTTTACGCTTAAAATTGGATTCATTCGCATTTTTAATCCTCAAACATTTATTGTAAAAAGTAAAAATATTTGACAAACATATAAAATAATTTTGTAGTTAGTTATATTCATTCCTGCCATCACAACATCTAGGTGTTAACTACCATTTAAAATAATATTATTTTATTATTAGACTGCAACGTAAGATTCCCAAGAAACTCATTGTTGCGTGTTGGGTACGCCATCGAGCATAGCGTCCCCTTTAAATTTATATTAATATTTTATTCACAAATATGGATAAATGTGAAAATTTCATACTCTTTATTTACCTGAGGTGTTACATCCTTCCCCCCTTTTGGGATTTGTGTCCTCGCAATTTTAAAATTGGGCTTGGAACTTTATTGAAAATCCCACATCGGAACAAGAGTCAGTAAAACAATCACTTTAAAATAAAGAAAGATAAGTACAAAGGTCACCCGAGTTAACCCATACTAGTATTCCAAGTTTGAAAATATGGACATGGAGGAAAAAACAAAGGGTTATGTTCTGAAAGAGAGTGATAGTAAACATGTCTAGGAGAAAGCTAACCATAAGAGAATCACAAACTTGTGATGGGTTAAACGGTATTCGATTCCCCTGTAGGAAAAGTTAACAGAAAACATTTTTGTTTTAATTTACTCCTCATTGAGGAATTTATTTTTGAACTTAACTAAATCATAATGAAACATACTTACTTGTCATGTAGACTTTCAAATTTTACTATATTCCTTAATCAAACTCATATTTCTCCAAAAGACGAGTATTTAGGAAGACTTGTTCACATTCAGAGTACTATAATCAATTTCTAGAGAATCACCTAATCCAAAAAAGAGAACTATATACTTCCCATGTCTTTAGACTCTAACCAAAACCAAAACCAAAAAGATTAGTACAAGATCAGATAATCCAAAAAAGGATAACCCTTTATAAAAAAATTTATTCTTAATCTCTAAAATTTGTCCAACAAAACCCAAAGTTCAACGAGGACCATTCGATAAAAAATTTGTCCATAAAATTATTCAAAGTAAACCAAACTAAGATTCAAACCCAAATATTTGAAGGATTTAGTCACATAGTCTTCCAAGTTAAATCGTAACATTTATCTTCAAACAACATCAGTTGCTCCTAAAGTCTCATATTGAAAAGTAATTAACCTAATCACATATACTCCATGATAGGTTAATCAATTTCATAAATAACCCAAAATCAACATACTCTTAATTCATAAAGTCACCTAACTAAAAAAAATAAGTCATAATAATGAGGGACTTCACGTAGTCCAGTGGTAGGTGATAAATACCAGTTTCTCTTTGGTTGTGGGTTCGATTCCTGCAGCTTTGTCTGACACGAAGGGTTGTCACACGGTCTGCATGTTGTCCTTTTTCCAAACTATATAATTCTCAAATCATTCCCCAAAAAGAGATAAAATCATCAAGAATAACCATAACATAATTTAACCTCAATTTTATCTCATGCCTTTCACTTCCATCATAACATATAGTAACCCATAATTACCTCAAAAGTAAGGATCATATAAACCCAAATGGTTCTTTATAACTATGTTCACAAAAGAACAGATAACTATTCCTTGAATAAAATTATCATATATTAAACATCAGGGTTTCACATACTATAAAATGTCTTCTAATGTAACCCCATCATCAAAAGAGACTTAAAAATCTTAAGAATTTCACTATAACTTGTGAAGACCTTAAATGTTGACTTCTTACTCATTCAACATTATTCATGATCCATTAACCATTACTTTCCAACTTATTCTGAAATACTTCTTTCCTACAAACAAAATCATGAATCATATCCTAAGATTCCAAAATAGGAAAACAAAAGTTATGAAATAATCCATACCTTTGATTGGTCATTGTCAGTTTCTTCATCCTCAATCGAAATGGAATTAGGTATTGGTAAATGAATATTTGTACGATCTTGGTGATCCCATTCACGAAACTTCTTCATTGGACATGTGTTTGCATAATGACCATGCACACCACATTTAAAACATTCAATTGATCCCTCAGAAATAACTTTTTTCCCTTTCCTCGAGTCAACTGGATGCTTCCTTTTTCCATGGAAGTTTCTTGCTTTATGACCTTCATTTCCACATCTATAGCATATTTCTGTCTCTTTGAAGCATTTTCCTTGGTGTTTCTTTCCACATCTTTGAAACATAGGTTTTTGAACACACTTACCTTTATTATTGTTACATGTAGTTCCGTAGGGATTTGTTTATCGCATATATGATTCCTTAGAGAAATCACCAAGGTTTAGGTGGTCAATCATGACTCCAGATAGTTGTTTGAGGATAAACACAAGATTTCTCATTGAAGCTCACATATCATTCAGTTTCTCGCTCAAAAGACTGTCACAGATTCCTTCACATCCACTGTTACTTTGGTGCTTGCTAGATCCATCCATTTACTAAAACCAAAAAGGTCAGTGTGAGTATATCAACAAAACCATCATGTACTAATGAGGAAGATAAACACTAAAATATACTTACTCATTCACTTTATCTAAAACTAGGACTCTTTCTGAAATCCTAACCATTATGGTAATGTCACTTATGCTTGAAGAATACCCTAACCTCTAAAGTTATCTAAACCGACCTTTGATACCAACTATAAGGCCCCAGCCTTAATCCTTACTTAATCTTGAGTTATTACAAGATTACACATTGAGGATCTTTTTAGGTTTAGAGTTTTAGAGAATTAGATCATGAAACTTGCATTACATTCCACATTTGAACAAAGTTGTTACATAAAAGACAGTATTCATTTTTTCCATCAACGGAAACATATTTAAAATAAAACATGGATTCTTTATTGACTCTTCCTTGACACTATCATCACATCATGTACCTTTTCCTTGACCTGTGAAAAACATTTCAAAAACTTGGGATGAGCATAGAAAGCTCAGTAAGGGTTATAAAAAGTATGGAAAGGAAACATTAGTACATATATACATAAGAATAAAATCATACTTTACCCATAAATCATAAGCACTTTAACATACCTCATAAAATCATGAATAAATCATAGAAATCATAAGACATAAAAGGTAACTTGAGGCATTCATAACATTATTACGTAGGGATTAACCCTCTTGGTTACGTTTGGAATACCCACCACAGTATATTCCCTAAATCTTTTCGGAGAAACCTTAACGTTTCACTCCTTCACGTTACCCAATGAATTGGAGAGATATATCGGGCTCACCCGCCCTTAGTTTATCACGGAACCACTCATCTTCATAATAACTCCCAAGAACCATAACACAATCGTATCACATAAAAACATGCATAAAGGAAACATAACATTTCCACTTTTCAATCACAAGATATCAATACTACACATTGATATAAAAACTTTATGAAAACCATTTTCAATACCATAATAAAATAAAAGTAAAACAATGTATTTATTTTTCATTAAAAAAAAGTATGGCTTGTAGAGAAAGCCGAAACTCAAATAATGGTCACGGAAGCGGAGAAGTCGTTGTCGCCGCATACGTACGACAAAAACATTCCCTTTTGTCATTTAGTAAAACTCTTCGTATAAAAAGATTCCTTTTCAATAAACGTAAAAGTAAAAGGGGTTTATACACCGTATAAAAGTAGGTTGTGTATAAAAAAAATATTCCTCAATGAAAGGAGATTGAGACGAAGTCCCATACAAAGACGGTATCCATGGATTAAGGATAAATCAATTACATAATCATGTGTGACAAACGAATACACCAAATATAAGTGGATATTAAGTGAAAAAAAATCAGAGGACATTCACCCATATTCATAGAACGACATATTCAAGGAGCACAAGTTTATCCCAAAGAATCAAAATTGGGTTAAGAAGTTCCCTTGCAAAAATTCGACAGCCTAACAGCGTCACTTAAAAATTCAGAAAAAGAGTTGATAAGAGATAAAAAGGGTACCTCATCACTTGGACATAAAATTTAAATCAATAAGGATATAGAAGAACATATCCCAACATAATATTATGTGAATTAAAATACATAACAAAGTAAGTCTTTTAAAAAAGGAGGGTGAAAGGTTCCCTTACCGACTTGGGTAACTTTCGAAACATACACCCCATTGAAGAAGGGTCATACAATGAATATGTAAATACCCATAAATGAAATTATATTACACAAAGAGTATAATAATGGGAATTGCATACATCACTCAAAGGAAATGGTGTCAAATGTAGCATAAACCTCACGGGACTAAAAGTGAGATGAAAAATCCCTTACGAAGACTCGACAGCCTAACGGCACCACTTAAAACTTCCAAAAATGGATTGATGAGATCAAATAGGGTCTCTAATAATATTACAATAAAATTTAAATCAATAGGAATATAAAATAACATCCCCCATCATAACAAAGTGGAGCTTAAAAGAAGTGACATAAAGGAGAGTACTTAAAAAGAAAGAGAGATGTTGGATCCCTTACCTCGGGTCCGACTTGACTCGATCGTTCTTTAATCTCCTAAATAATAAACTTGAGTTAATTTATACTTGTTTAAGAAACTTATTCAAGTTCATTATTCCATTTATATCACTTATTTACATGTCATGAACACTATGTAATTATTTAAGTTAATAACGGTTGTTTTAACGATCATTGGTACTTGAGTCAAAAATAAACCCTTTATAATTACAAGTTGTTCATGTATCCATTATATCCAGAATGGTATTCATGATGTAGATATCATATATATCATATATATCCAGTACATGCATGCATTTATAATATTACATAACATTTAGAGGTAAGAAATGAAATGCACCGTTCATGGAGACGGTAAGCCGTACGTACGCATGAACGCTGCTTCCATTTCTATTTCGTATTTTAGGAAATGGAATCATAATGATATAAAGGTATATTATAATTCAAGTGTAATATCATATATAATATCATAAATACATACTTTATACATCCCACATATGGTATTAAATAATCAAATCACTTTGAGGGGGTGGTAGTCCGCACTTCCTTAAATGAAGATATCGCATTTACCCATAATGGAAACCATAAAGGTATGCCCAAAATGAAAAATAAAGAAGATTAAGGAAAACATAAACATATTATATATCATATATAAATATAGTGTCATCTTAATGTCCACCTTTTTAGGTGTTAAAAGAATTTTGAACAATCATCGTTTCGGGAGGCAGAAATTCGCCATCCACAGAAATAGTATGTTCTTTAACCATTAGATGTAGGTGTTTGTAAGTGTAGCTCGAATAATTCTTATAACAAAATCCTATTATATGGAAGATACTGGTTTTGTTACAAAAGAAATGAATAAAAATAGTTTATGGGGTTGGAGAAGCAAAATAAAACAAAAGAACACAAGTGAAGACATTACCTTAAAATCGGGTAACTCCCTTTGGTTTGAGCTCAAAGGCTTCCTTTGGAAGACTTATGCCCAAAGTGAGGCTTCAAGGAGTAATATAGGGAAGTGTAGAGACAAAATGGGCAGGGTTTGTCCGAGCCAAAGGCTTTGGAAGTGTGGGTAATGAGGTAGAGGTTGGGGCCTTTTATAAGAGGAGAGGAGGGGCACTCTTGGAAAGTAAAGAAATGTTACTTTATTTTAGAATGAGTTTAGGATTTTAATGGTCCCGCATTGATGTGTTTCGAAGATAAGGTGATAAGGGTTCTAAATACACCCATCCAATAGGTTTTGTACTTGTTTAGGTTTTAGATTTTACATTATCTTCCCATTTTATTTAAATCGTTAAATAATGAGGTCATCGCTGCATCATCATTATGTCATAAATAATTTAATTTATTTAATGTTTAAAAATAAAAAAAAATACTATGATGTATTAAATCTTTTTAGCTTTCCAATTAATATTTATAGTCATAAATATGACTTGTATTACCACATTTAAAATTTGTTTTATTAAAACAACTCATGTTTGTGTCATTTTAATTTTAACATTAAATAAAAAGGTATTTATGTCATTTTCCAACCAAAGTGGCTACATGGGGTCCCCTAGTTGACCCATGGATTTTCTTGGTCGTCCATGACTCATACAATGAGGTTAGGACATGTGTATAGGTAATTTCACATTATTAAAACATTATTTTTACCTTAAACTACACTAATTACCTCTAATCGCGATTAAAACTTAATAAGTTACTATTCACCAAAAAAATATTTTAATCTCATTGAACCACATTTTACTTCTTAATGACAACCATGTATTTTGGATTTTTGAAATTTAAAACACAAAGGTGGAAAAATTTCATTTAAACAGAAAATCAGTTTTTATAAGTACCACTTAGTGGTTTCACTATTCATCAAAAATTAAAGTTTTTCAGAAAATTACCAAAAATTTACCCTAAGATATATTTGATATTCCGAATTCAAAAATGATGTCTATTTTACAAAATTCATAACATATAAGTTGCATTAATTAATTTAATAATTAATTCCTGCTTTCATAACAAATAGCGTGTTTTTATGAAACAATATATATCAAAAGATTAACACTAGTTTAAGTAAAATTTCAAAGTGAAATTAATTCCAATGACCACTATTTGATTAAATGGTAAAAATATATTCTAATTTCACTTTAAAACCAATTCAAAATATAGTATAATCATATAAATAAATTAGATTAAAAAGAGGTTTTGGATTAAAATACAACATTTGTCACTATTCATTAAAAATTGAACTTTTTCGGAAAAATACCAAAAATTTACACAAAGTAAATTTTGATGTCCCGATTCTAAAGAAGAATTTTATTTTGTCAAATATAACACATAAATTTTTCAAAAAGTGGATTTAAAAGAGATTCTCCATCAAAAGGCAGTTAATCGACCTTTTAAAGAATATTAGAATGTTTACGTTTAAAATTGGATTCATTCGCATTTTTAATCCTCTAACATTTATTGTAAAAAGTAAAAATATTTTACAAACATATATAATCATTTTTTAGTTAGTTCAATTCATTCCTGCCATCACAACAGCTAGGTGTTAACTACCATTTAAAATAATATTATTTTATTATTAGAGTGCAACGTAAGATTCCCAAGAAACTCGTTGTTGTGTGTTGGGTACGCCATTGAGCATAGCATCCCCTTTAAAGTTATATTAATATTTTATTCACAAATATGGATAAATGTGAAAATGTCATACTCTTTATTTACCTGGGGTGTTACACCCGGGCACTTGTGCCAGCCCGTGAGGATCGGGAACGCACTTCGGGCATTGTCACGGGCTGGGTTTGGTGCCATTTTTGGCGGTGATAGATTCGGTTCGTGACAAAATGGTATCAAAGGAGGTTCTCTCTCTTTGGGTCATGTTATTTGGGGAACAGTCACGATAATCTGGAGTTAGGATTTTTGGGACTTGGAATTTTTGTTATGAGTAGTGTGGCTAATCACCACACCTCATGACAGGATTCAAGTCTCTAGGTGAAGTCAATACCTTTCGGATTCCTTTGGTTTTCTTGGTTTGATGATAATTAGGTGAAATGAAAAGAGAGTTGGCTTAATGGTCTCATTGAGCTCGCAGGGCCTGGAAAGCCATGTGAAGCCGGAGATATTCCCTAGAACACTCTCTGTGACAATGAAGTGATTGTAATATGGCCGCCAACCATATTTCCAAGTCACCCACTGAAACTAGTTTCCTCTCGCATTGTTTTGTGCTTTATTTTTGAAATCTTAGCACTTTGGTTTTAAGGTGACTTGGTTTTAAGAATCGTAAAGTTTTTATGGAATGATTTTCAAAAAAAGAGGGAATGGTTTGGTTTATGAAATGGCGGAACTGAATTTTCAGAATTGTCTTGAAATGTAAAATGGTGTGCTTACACCTCTTTGAAAGTAGGAACTATATTGAAGTTGGTTTTGAAAATTGTTTCCAATAGAGTTTTCTAAACAATCAGAGTGTGTTTTAATGGGATGAGATGTTTTGAAATTGATGTGAATATCTTGAAAGTGAGTTATTTTCTAAATGGTTGTGACTTTATGAAAATTTTTGTAAGATGTGAGTTGGGATTTTGATCTCGTGGTTAGTGGTTATGAGAAAAAAGGATGTGTTGGTTGACCATTTTGGTTTTGAAAAGTGGAAAGAATTTTTGTTTTAACCATTGGTATTTCCATTAGAGACCACATGCATGAGGTTATATGAGATGATGGATGTTTTATGGCATGACTGGATGAGTGCCGGGACGGATATGAGGAGGGTGTCTGGTGTGGCACAAAAACATACATGTGTGAGGCCCATGGGGTACCATTGGTCGATACTCTTACCGCGAAACTATTTTTTTCAAATAAATTTTTTTAAAGAAAAACATGATGTCTTGATGAATAGTGTGGGATGGTTTGTATTATGGGTTTTTGAAAATGTTGTTTTTGTGGGATGTTCTTTTTAGTCCAATAACCCCTCCTATTTGAACTGTGTTTTGGGTTTATCTTTGGTCGATAAGCTGGGTAGAAGGACCGATTAGTAGTCACCTCTGAGATATGTTTCGGGACACCTTTATGGTGGTTACCTTCATGTGTTTGGATCTGGTTTATGGTTTTTTTACCAATGGACCATCTTGTTTTGGTCCTTGGGTTCTCCCGTTGGATAAGGTACGCCCCCATTTAGGGTTATTGCACAACTGAAGTGAAACTCGGATTGTTTCGTTGTTGGAAAATCCTCCAGTTGATCAATGTAAGGAATCTTTTCTTGAGCTTTGTATAATGAGTCTACACCATTTACATCCTTGGTTTTTTTGGATCCTCTTTTTGTGTAAGAGTGCTCATGGATGGTTAAAAGAGACCTTAGTTTCTTAAGCTACCTGATTCGTCGAAGGTGGAAGTTGTCTGGGGTTGTCAGTATGGATAGTGTCTAAGAGGGCCTCTGATTCCTTCGTAGTCTCTTCGAAGAAAGAGTTCACAATAAACTACCAGTGTGGGAAATATGGTCACGGGAAGATATTGTGGCCACTTTCTAGAATTATGTGTTGTTTGGGGGTGTTTTATAAGGACCCTCTCCATGCATTGTTTATATCAGTCGCAATGGTCATGTTCGGTGATGCCTTATGATGTCATGTGCTCGATTGACCGTATAGGTGAAAGTAGTGAAATCCTCTGAGAGTCCCTGTTATGTTGGGTGAATGTCTCCCTTGTAAAAACTTCAAAATCATCCATTTTAGAAGAATGTGAGTGTAAGGGTTCTTTACTTCTATTGTTTCTCACCTAAAGAAACAAGGTGTGATGTGTGGGCATCTTCTTAGCCATCGTTTTAGTGAAATATCGGGATATGGTAAAGTGAGTTTGGAATGTGTTATGTCTGGAAAACTTATCTGGGATTGTGGTGTAGTTTTTTATGGCACTGAAAGAAGGATTATCATTCAGTCGGATTCTAAAGAATAACTACGAGGCCGAAGATGCTTCAATCATTTGAGCTCCAGCCATAGGTCTCGGAGAGAAGCTAGCTCGTAGTCAAGGGAAATCATAGGGTAATTTAAACCCTTGTACAAAGTAATATCCTAAATATGGAAGATATGAAGTCTTTAAACCTATGGTTTCATTATCTTTCTTCTGTTTTTCACGTTTGGTGGAAATAGGTGGAGGGCCTTATACCCATGACATCGCCCACTGTCATTAACTCCCCCTTTGGTTTCCATTGAGTATTTAGAGAATGGTTGGAAATTTTGCTAGACAGGCTGAGCACATGGTTTGTGAACGATTAAGAGAGATTGTGTGCCTGGAATTCATGCAGGAATTTTGATCTGCATAGTTAGTTCACGGTTTCCCAAACCGTGCGGACTAACCGTGCGACCTTCCCAAATCTTGAAATTTTTGGGTTTTTTTTTGTGTCGGCACATGCTATTCGGTTAAGATGGTTGGTTCTTATGGTGGGGAGAACCACTATGATTCTCATATATGTTCCTTCGGAAATTGTGAATGGATTTCTACCCTGTGTACCAGGGATTCCGTTCAAGCCTCCCCCTATTAGTGTCCTGTTTTTGTCTCAGAAAAAAAAATTATTGGTTGTCTCTTATGGTGGGGAGCGTATTTGTGTCCCCCCCCCGTACCAGTAACTTACATTTATCCATGGTCTTGGAATAGTGTAGATAGTATTTTTCGTAGCTATCTAGATACCAACATATTTCTTGGGTAAACATTGGGACTGGAGAGCGCCCAATGGATTAGTTAAAGTAAGGTAAGTGTAGCCTTGTTCAATGTTATTGTTCGTTTGGGTGAATTGCTTGAGTCTTATTCGGATAGTGTTTGAGGAGTTTTCTTTTGGGATAAAGTATGAACGTGATTGATAATTTCAGGAAAGTGTTATATGTTTTGGTTGTGAGTGTAATCCTTAATGGATCACTGGAGGTGTTTTTGCCTTTGGGGGTGAAACCTGGCAAAGGAGTACCTCTTGGTTTCTTAGTTGGGTTTGGTTGCTGCTTTGTCCTTGATGTGACTTTCCGGGGCAGAAAGTTTTCATGGTGGGGAGAATTGTCACATACATGACTTATTTTAAAGTTAAATTCCATTTAATTTCCATTCATGCTTTGTTTTGAGGGTTTGCCAAGCATTTATGGAAAAATGGGTGAGTTTTTATGAATTGAGCCAAACCGTGAACCTAATTCCAGATTTAAAAATAAATTTTGATTCCTTTATAACTTCTTCATTTTTAAACATTTTTCATCCATTACAATTTCTATTTGTCATCCCCTGACATATTGACACCAATGTGTTTATTTGGACCATTTGTAAATCCATAATCATGGTGGATATGGGTTTCTATTTAAGGAATTGGGCCTGCCCGAAAGCCTATTTTCTACATTAAAAATAATTTTTAATTATTTAATATCTCCTACACTATTTGCGTTTTTTCGGTGATTCCAACTCTCAACCAAGCCCACTTACCTAAGGCGCGCCCCCATTCCCTCCTCCCACAATTTGGAGCTCGATAGAATCACAAAAATGGTCGAATCCTCTCTGGATTTCAGAAATCGTCCAGATTTGGAGAGGTAAATTTATCCTTTCATAACTCCTTCTATTCTAACTCATTTTCCCCCATTCCAATTCCTAAATTACCTTCTAATTCTTTTTCGAATATCCATTAAATTTTTATCTGTTTTAAAATTCATATTCTGGTCGATTGTGGGTCGTTTTCTTCAGGATTGTTTCGGGTAAGTGATTCCTTCTTGGTTTCTTCCTTTTCCTTTAGGGTTTCCTCTCTCTTTCGTTATGTTCTAAAATTTCCAGAAGTTAGGGTTTGATCCTAGGGTTTCAATTGGTGTATTTTTGGTCAAATATTGTTATCTAGGTCTGAATTTATCTTCCTTGTGGTGTGGCGGTTGTGTGGTTGACGTTTTGAACCAAGTTTTGAGGGATTTGACACTTCCGGTAGGTGATTCCATGTGTAATCATTTCTAGATGAGTTAGTTTGCTTGAATTACTTATTATGCATTTTCATAATATGCTATGTGTGGTGAAAAAATTGTTTATGTTGGATTTGGTTCAGCATTTATTTTTATAGTTTCATTTTAGCTTAAAATTAGGTGTTTTTCATGTGTAACCCTTTGGGTATTGTTTGTTATTGTTTTATAACATATGAATTTGGTTTAATAAATCTTGTTTTGGATGACAATTCTTATTTGGTGGGGTATTGGTGTGACACTAGGTATTAAAGAGTTTTTTAAGGGTTTATGGTGTACAACTTTATTTTACTTCTTGAAAGTGATTTTGAAAACGTGTGCGTTTCATGTGGATCTTTTGTGCTATTGTTTGAGGGTTTTGTATAACACATGGGCATTGTTTAATAAATGTTTTTGGGGATTAAAATTCTGTTTTGAATTTGTATTGGTGTGATTTTGTCCTTGAAATATGGTTTTGAAATGGGTTTTATTTGAAAAGATTTGGTACACTATTTAGAATTGTTTTATGAATGTTTTGAGTGGTTTAATGATTTATGTAAGAGGTGAAACCATATTGGAAAACTATTTTGGATTGTTTATACTTTAAAATGAACCATTTTAAATGTGAATAGTTCTGTTATGTGATGTATTTCATATTTTTAGGGACTTCATAAAATTTTAAAATGATGTGTTGGATTGTGAAAGTTATGAAAATAGTGTTGTGGGCTATTTTGGTGTGAGTTTGATTTCAAAATGCATTTGAATGAAAAGTGGAATTTGTGACTTATAAGATGTACATGGGGCTGTTTGGTTAATGTGTGATGTGGAAGTGATATATACATGTGAAAACTATATTTCTTGGCTTGTTGAACATGTTTGAGCACAAAGGGAAAACCTGGGTATCTAGGTGGGTGGACGTGTACTAGTATGCTAGTGAATCCATGGGGTTTGGCCTCAGTTTCACTTAGCAAGATTGACGCTTAAAACTCTAACTAAACTATGATGATGATGATTGGGGACCACTAGGTTATGGCTATGTTCCCTACTAGTGGCTCGTGCATGAGAACAGATATTGTGATGGTTACTCTCACCGAGATACGAGGTACCTGAGACCCAGAACGAGCTAGTGCCTAGGGGTTATTTCCTATTTATTGTGCTCATTATTTACTTTGTACTTACCATCGGCATACGGTATAGTTGTCTGGAAAATTCAGTAGTGTTGACATTATTTTTAAAAGTGTTGATTCTTAATGATATCCCACTTGAAAACTATTTTTATTCAAAGTTGCATCTTTTAGAAATTGTAACTAGCTTTTCATGTTTTTGAAAACCTGCATGATTTTTGTCTTTAAACGTTTATCACATGGAATCTCTTAGTGGTGGTATCCTACTTGGCATTGGCTCAGACCCTACTTACACCCTTGGTTGTAAGTAGACTTGGTTATTTTTTTGTCGTAGGTTGGGTACAGTTTTTTTGTTCCAGTGGTTCGGGTTTCTAGCAGGTCCTTGGTGGTGAAGTCTTGTGGAGGTGGCTTGAGGGTGGTGCCCCTTGACATGAGGGTTCTTGGGCTGTCCTTATTTGGTTTTGTACCTTTGGTATAGTCTTTTTGAGTTGTTTTAAGCTATGTAATTCAGTTCAGAATTTTTTGTAAAAGATTGTTTGGTTTGAAAAATCCAGATTTGTTTCATTGGATTCTTTTGTTGTTTTATGTTTATAAACTCGGGTAAATCATTTCCAATTTTCATTTTATGATACCCGGGCACTTGTGCCAGCCCGTGGGGATCGAGAACTCCCTTCGGGCCTTGTCACGGGTTGGGTTTGGTGCCATTTTTGGTGGTGATCGATTCGGTTCGTGACACTCCCGCTATCTGAGCGCTAGAGTATGTGCTTGGGTTTCTTCTTTACAGGATGTGTGCAGCTTGACCCTCATCCCCATGGGGAATGAGGAGTCTCACAGACATTGCATTTCGGGCCTAGTGCAGCTGGGAGCTAGCATCTCCTTCCCCCTGATTGTTGAACCCTCGTAGGCCCCTTTGGCCCGAGGCTCCTCTCTTGGAATCGCGCTCGGTGATGGTATGAGATTATGTCCTTGTTTGAATCAGGTACGCTTTATCGCATCGTGTGTGTTTCCCCAGATCCAAGTCATACGACCTTAAACTGTACTGCCAGGTCCAAGCCATACGACCATAAACTTTGCTGCCAGGTCCAAGCCATACGACCTTAAACTGTGATGCCAGGTCCAAGCCATATGACCATAAACTGTGCTGCCAAGTCCAAGCCATACGACCTTAAATTGTGCTGCCAGTTCTAAGTCATACGACCTTAAACTGTGCTTCCAAGTCCAACCACATGACCATAAACGGTGATGATATCGTCCCGGCTGCGCGCCGTTAAGGCGCTACCTCTCAATAACTATGTATGACTTGATTATCATCCTTATGAGATACGTAGGAGTGCATGGGAACTTCCCCATAGGCCCAGCCTCACTTTTCTTGTTCGGTCTCTCGGCCTAAACAAGTCCATAATATCACATAGTAAGCAGGGCTTTGCCCCATTCACGTTGGGATTTGCAACCTCTTTACCGTGTGTCTCCCGTTCCCCTTATTCTTTGGCCCGAGTTATAAGACCATAAACTAAGACCATTGGCTTTTCACTACTCGGTCTCTCTTGTGGGATTGTACGGTGTGGTGCGGGATTATGTCCTCCTTCACGTCAGGTTAATCATCGTACCGTGCCTATCCCCAGATGAGATGTGTCCCCCATCCCACACGATGTTAAACTGTATTTCATCCTACATGACGTTAAACAACGCTTCATAAACTATGTGTGGCTTGATTCTCATCCTAATGAGATACGTATGAACACTCGAACATTTCGTCTTGGGTCCAGCCCCAGGGATTACCAAATCCTGTCCCTCCTTATTGTCGGCCCCTCGGCCTGACTTCTTGGGAAGTGGTGTAATCATGACATATACCCTTAATAAGTTCGTGATTCCCCATAGTAATAATGGGAAGCGGAAGTTATCTCGCCAGAGAGGTCCTATCTGAAAATTGGGACGATCTGGGATCAGGTTGTTACGTCCGCCTAATGCACCTCCGCCACGGTGGCGCAATTTCGAGAGTGTTGGACTCTGTTCTAAAAAACCACCACTCCACATTCCACGCTTTGCGTTCCCATTTATTCGGATCCTCATTCTCTTTCATGTTCGATGGGACCCCCTAACAGTATGGATGATAGACCTACGGTCCACCTACTGTCCTGGGCCAATGTTCTGGAGGACTGGTCATGTTTTATGGGACCCCCTAACAGTATGGATGATAGAATTTGGTCCACCTACTTCCATAATATGAATGATAGACCTTTGGTCCGCCTATTTTAGCAGTATAGATGATAGACCTATAGTCTGCCTGCTGTCCTCGGCCAACATTTTGGAAGACTGGTTGGCGATATTTTAGTTAGGCCCCGTGTTGCGAACATGGTTAGCGGTCAGCCCTCATTTATTGCCCCCATTCCAGGACAACACGATATGGATGTTGCGTTTCCGCCATGGTTAACAGTTATCCTCCATCGTCTCACCCCAGAGTGTTCCGAATTCGGGTAGTGTGATTCACCTTTGCTTTCCATCTCCCTATGTTCAGATGGATTTCAATGCCCCCAGCATTGCCCTGCTCGTGTGTCAGAGCACATTGAGAAGGTGATGTATCAATCGTTATAAGTTCTTCTCCTCAGAAATCCAGGCCCAATTTCGGATGCCTGAAGCTTGGTTAATGCCCCATAGTTGGAAAAAATGATAACACAAGTATCCTTTGCTTCTCGCGTTGGGTGTGACCCACAGAATCTTAGGGATGAGTTGTTATTCATTTCAGAATTATGGTTGAGCATATTAATCCAAGGGTACAAATGACTGTATTTGTCCATGTATTGGATTGAGATTATGAGCAGTACAAGAAGGAAGTTCATGAGATGGCCAAAACAAATCCCCTAAGGGTTGGTGTGCTGGATCAATCCTTCCAACGCCGCTACCCTTTGGCTGGTAGCCTCCAAGACCGCTTCTCGCTCCTTGCAGACTCTCTCCTCATCAGCCGCTGCAGAACACATCTCTCCAACCCTAGGTTGTGCCTGCGCCCGCTCAGTTTGAATTACGACCATCTGCTGAATCGCCTCCATCAGTAGTTCCTGCGCATCGGTCAGCTAGGCCGCCAGTTGTTCCATGAGCTCAGAGCATGTCGCAAGGAAGGCCTCCTTCTTTTCCACCTGCCCTTCGAGGTGTCGGACCTCCCGCTCCGCCCTCAGCAATGCTCAGGTGTCCGACGATCTTTCCCAACACTGGAAAAAGTCGGTGCGCCAGCTACTCTAACGTATCTTCTCGGCCATGTAATCACGGACCGTCAGATGAAGGCACTGAGCGTTAACCCCTCCGGCGCACATGAAGCGCAACCAGGTCTGGTGTGATCCCATCCACTTCATCCAATCTGACTGGTAATGTCAGAGAAATCACTGGATACACTTCCACCCTTTGCACCGTGTCATCTGGATCTCCTCGGCCGCTTATGAGTCTGAGTCATCTATCTCCCCAGGGTCAGCGGGATGGTACACAGGAAAGGCAGCCAGCAGGTCGGCGGTAGGATCTTCCTCAGAGATTTCTTCATGAGGAATAGGATCCTCGACGTCCGGGCGATCTTCCTCTCTCGCCCCAATAGCGACGGTGCCTCCGTCAGCCTCCGGCCTCGCCTCAAGAACAGCGCCGCTGACGCTCGCTGCCCCCTGCTCACCGATTTCCAAGGCCAAATCAGTGCGGGAAGCATGTTCTGAATGAGTTGGTATGTCCTCCACTGGTCTACTCATGGACGGCTCGGGCTCCGCAGCCAGATGAGCCTCCAATGTTGAGATCATTACGCAAGGAGTATGCTGATTAGTTGGGATCTTTTGATAACAAGCGCCAGTAGTAAAGCGTGAGAGACACAGGAATCCAGAGCATCGGCCTCCAGTGTTCCGGCTGCTGCAGGAGCCACCATGATGGGAGACCCCTCTTCTCTTGTCAATTCAATGATGGGTGTTGGATCCCCATCATTTCTCATCGGTTCCCTTCCTCCCTCTTCTAGTGGGGATGCCTGACCAACGCTTAGGCGCTCCTGAGTGAGGTAGAGAGAGGGTTTAGAAATTTAAAAGGAGAATGGATGAAAAAGGGAAATGAATGAGGATAGAGACAAACCTCGAGTATCTCAGTTATGTCGATATCAGAGCTGAAAATCTCGCCACTCTCTCGGAGACTCCCTTGGTAGGTCTCCCCCTGCGACCCCTCGCCTTCGGGTTCTCCTTCTTCTTCATCATTACTTTCTCCTTTTTCTTCTCCGGTATCCTCCCCCTCCGAATCCTTGTCACTGTCGCCTTCTCCCGGAGGCATCACTTCTGGATCATGCTCTTTGACGAGCATCACTTTCACTAGGAAAGGTGGCTCTGCACGCTGACCCCTTTGGCGCGCGTATGTGTCCATGGCCGTCCGTCAGATAAGCATGTCGTCGATGGAATTTTACCTGGTCGGTAACTTGAACGAGCCCAACCTCTGGCAGTTGGATCCCATTTTGCATGATCTTCTACCAGACGGCTTCAACGCTCTACGATTGCCGCAGGGTCATCCAGGCCGACCACAGTGCTGGGAAAATTGCATCTTGGGAAGGTTCGAGAAGGTATCTTATCTGCTGCCCATGCAGTTCCCTGTCCGCGAGGTCGTAGCGGCACCGTGTGATGTGCCCGCCGTTGTGGTCCCATCCTACGTAGGCCTCACTGCCGGACGCACCCCTGGTTCCCCCCTTCTGGTGGCACCTTGCCTCCTCACTCGTCGCCCGGTTTCCGTGCGGGTAGCTTCGAGTTGTCAGACTCGCTTATGTAAAAGCCCCTCAGGGTACTGAATAGTCGAGTGCTCGACATACATAGTTACTAGACCAGTGTCGACCCCGGTGGGAGGAAGAGTGATGACGTCGCCGAAGCCGAAAGTGGTAAACATGAACCACATATGGCGCAGAACGCATGTATTCTTCTACTGCCAGATGTCTGTGAACACCTTCTTTGGCATTCTTTGGAGGCACCCAAATTGCCTAGAAAATCAGGGTGGCACGTAAGGCTCGTAGATCACCTTCCCGTCGATCCGAGCCATGAGCACCCCACCCCGAATGCTCTGGAAATACTCCCGCTTCTCTAGTGGACCTCGCCCATTGTCCACCATCTTGCTGACCGGTGTGGGGAATGGGCTGAATTTGAAGTTGGTGTGGTTACCAATGTGGATTCTCACGCCCTCCTCATTGAGCGTCATCGGTGCCACCCCGACGATGTTCAGTAAGGACGGTCGCAATCCATTGCCCGGAGGACGGATGGTGTTTGGGAAAGTGTACCCGCCGAGGTGAGCCGCCACCCAGCCATGTAAGATCTGGAAGGGGCCACATACTCTCTGAGGAGACCCCCCTCGTGATATTCATCCCAGGATGGCATACAGCTTGGCCCGTAGGGGGACTCCCATGCTAAACCATTTGTTGGTGTCCATGGTGCCCGCCATCACCAGTGTTGCTGGACAGACACCCATCCTCGTGTCCCGCACCTGCAGGAGCCACCTGCTCTGGAAGGCGGCAAGGAACCTGGCATACCTGAAATTCGGGTCCCGGGTCTCGATGACACGATAGCCCCATGATTGGTATTTTCCTTGCCTCCAGGGTCCTCCAGTATGACCCATCCCTTCTCCTCTGAGCCGCGGTTGGGCACCATTTGCCCCGTCCTGTCATATTGATTACTGGATCCTTCTCGAGGAACTGGTTGAACCAGCCCTTATAGGCAATGTCCTTCATTAATTCCTTGACCCACATCCTCTCTTTGGCCTTCTCCAGCAGGTGCCACGTCAGCATGGGCGTCCGTGACCTGTCATCCCAGGTGTTCTTTGAAGCAACGAACTAATCGTATTGGGATCCCTCTAGTGCGATACCTCTGATGCAGTGAACATCCCAGAGGCTGATGCCAACTTCCCCATGGTGAGGGTGGAATGTGTTGGTATCAGGAGACAGCCGGGTGAATAGCTCTGGCCCGAGATCAGGTTGACGGTGGAAGTGGAACTGCGATGTCCATACCGCCTCGAACAGGCCAATATGTCACAGTTCATCCCCAAACTGGTCGCAAGTATGGCGAACCCAGAATGCACAGGCCCACTCACTGGTGAAGTCTCCCCTGGACCGCAGGTCCCAATCCTTCAGCCAGCCCTTCGTGTCATCTGTGATGCTCTGACGAAACGTGCCTGCGTAGAGGGCCGGAGAATTCTCTGTGACAGGCTCGTCCCCAGTAATGGTCCTAGTCCTCGGGTCCATGACATATACGTCCATATGTCTGGTTTCTGTAGAAGGATGGCAGTTGTTGGTAATGTTGTAGGGAGGAAGTTCATCCTCCCGGGTCACCCATGACCGCGGTGTGTCCACCTCGAAGCCCGGCAAAGGCACCTCCTCCAGGATGACAAAGTTTCAGAGCGGGAGGTTGTCAGAAAGGGGATACGTCTTCTGGGATAGAGTCAGTAGATTGAACAAGGTCATATTGTTGGAAACGATCACCTTAGCGCCATAAACCTCCTCGTTCGCCGCCATTTCGGTCCTACGAGCGGCGGCTTCCCCCTCATCAACTCAGTTTGTGGCCATCTCAAATATTTCAGGAGTTGCACGAAATCAGGATGTAGTGTGTGGGATCGGAGAGTGCTGCGCAAAATCTGAAGTGGCAGCACGAAATCCCAGAGTTGGGCACACAATTGGCACGCTAGGCACAGAATATCCTGAGTAGGCACGCAAGTACGGCCGAAATTACGAAGTAATTACGTGCTGCAAGAGCATTTGAACGACCAGCCGTGGGAGAAATTTCGCGCACGATACCATTAAGCCTATCGCACAGAAAAGCTTCTGTACAGATTTGGGACCCAGTTCCCCTTTTTATAGGCGAGGTCAGGGTTCCGTGCTGTGCGGAAGGGTAATTCCACGCTTATCCGTCGTTTTGCACGCCACATCGGTTTTTTGCGCGCTAAGTGCCCAGGATAGGCCCTGCTTCGGCATTTCCGCGTTTCCCTCGGAATCCGACCGTTGCGACCTCTCGCCGATCCAATTCCGAGGGGGGGAATTTTTAGACGCCGAAAAATTCTGTAACTCCCAGAGGATGTTCCTAAATGACAAAGTGAAGTCATATTCAGAATCAGAGGCCTGGTCCGGAGGCCTGAGAAGTGGTGCGCAAAATTAAGGAGGAATTGCGTGAAATAATGAGGTGCACGCGAAGAATTCCAAGGATTCGTGTAATCGAACCGATGGCACACACAATTTATCATACCCTGATTCCGCATGGTGAAGCTTTGCGCGCTGATAGTTCCCAGCGCGGTAGATTTCACGTGCCGCCTGGATTCCGCCCCAGCTGATGCCTATAAATAGAAGGCGACCCCCGACGGTTTGGGGGTTGTGGAATTCAGAATGGCTCCTGTGCGCACAATTCAGACTCCCCCACGTGAAAAATGACCTCCAGGTAATTCCCATTTTCGCACAACCTTGTATCGGGGTTCGCCTTTGCGCGCAACTCCACTGGCTTAAGTGATTTCGCTCACTCCTCCGGGTTCCTCCCTTGCGCGCAATCTTTACCCCGTGCGCGCAATCCCCTCCTATGTGCGCAATCACGTCTCCGCGCAATCCTCTGGACCTAATGCGCGTCATCCTGGTGTTTTGCGCGCAAACCTTCTTTTTGCGCACATCACCCAGGACCCCTTCACCTTGACGCCCCTTGGCTGCCTTTCCGCATCGGCACCTGATGTCTCCCCTGCCGGGCATGCGCTCCATGCATTGTTTTCTCGTACGGCCTTCCAGGCTCGTACAAAGTAACATCAAGGTCCCTTGGGTGGTTTTTCCTGTTGCGTTTCTTTGCCTTATGCTTCTCCTCATAGGCACGCTAACGGCTATTACTTCTTCGCATATCCATGCTAACGTGGACCCCTCAATGGTTCGCCCTGTGGCCCCCCTTCACTACGGCCTTGACGATGCCTTCCCTCCCACAAGGGGTAGAGGGTGCTGGGCATGTATGCCCTAGGGGTGTGGAGCGAACCCACCTCGTCCAAGCTGCAGGATGTTAAACTGCTAAGCACCTCGTCCTTAACACATGACGTTAAACTGTGGTCTGACCCCGTGCTTCGCACGCAGGGTCCCTCCAGCTCGAACATTTTTTACACCTCTCGTCTCCACGGGAATGGAATCTTCCTTGCATGGAATGAGATCCTCCTTGTCGGAGTGGCTTTTGTCCATGGGGGAAGGGCTGCCTCAGAGCGTAAGCCCCTAGCCTCTCTTACGGAAGGTTGCACCCATGAACCTCCATACTTCCCCCTTGCCAAGGCCAGTGGAGTCCCTTTCCCAATGTGCTTTTTCGCACCACAGGA
Organism: Viscum album; assembly: GCA_963277665.1. NCBI lineage: Eukaryota > Viridiplantae > Streptophyta > Magnoliopsida > Santalales > Viscaceae > Viscum > Viscum album. The sequence continues at coordinate 2,129,816,654 of OY728140.1, forward strand.
CTCCATCCTGGAGTAAGCCCCGGCACCCAGGGCCGCTAACCACGTGTAATCCCATGTTTCCTCTTTGGGCCACTCAATGCGTAAGCCCTTTTCCGCTTCTGACAGACGCACCCTTTGCGACGTGATCGTCTGGTCCCTGCTGCATCTTGTTTCTCACACCGAGCATGACTCATGTGGGATTAGATCATGCATCGACCATGACATCCTCCTATGGGCCACCTCAGAGTGTAAAACACATACCAGTGAACTACATGGAATTTGATCTGTGCTAACTCATGATACGTAGGAAGCCTCCACGAGGTTCAAGCCCACCACCCGGTCGTTCTGACTTCTTCACATCGGTTTGCCAACACCATGGGCCACCTCAGAGCGTAATCACCATACCAACGAACTAAGTGGACTTTGATCCGTGCTAACGCATGGTACGTAGGAAGCCTCCACGAGGTTCAAGCCCACCACCCGGTCGTTCCGACTTCTTCATGTCGGTTCGCCAACACCATGGGTCGCCTTAGAGCGTAAGCCCCAAATTCCCTTGTCCCGCATGGCATTAAACTATATCTCGTCCCACATGACGTTAAACTGTATCTCATCCCGCATGGCGTTAAACTATATCTTGTCCCGCATGGCATTAAACTATATCTCGTCTCGTAGGACGTTAAACTTTATCTCATCCTACATGACGTTAAACTGTATGTCGTCCCACACGACGTTAAACTGTATTCCCCGAACTATGTGGACTTTGATCCGTGCTAACGCATGGTACGTAGGAAACCTCCACGAGGTTCAAGCCCGTAACTCCATCACCCATCCTGATCCTTACCCGGGCCGCCACATCCTGGTGAGATCATGCCACCCCATCCCACTCCATAGTATCCGAGAAGCCTCCCACGTGTTGGCCCCAACATCAGTGTTCCCCCTAGGGGTTCTTCAATCTGATCCACTCTCAGTGTTCCGATCAGTCAGATCCATCTCCACAAGATGTTAAACTTGCGGCTTACCCCGTGTTAAACATGGTAAGCTGAGGAAAACCTCAGATGGTACACAATTCCCCGCGTTCAATGTGGGATGCCTCGAGCTTCCGCGTCCTCGAGAAGCCCTGTGATAAGGGATAGAAGACTGACATGTCTATCCCCAGCATCAAGACATGCCAACGACACCCCAACGTGACCATTCTCTTCACCGAAGGTTGCTTCCCTGACAAGACCCCTTGGAGCGTCTTGACGGAAGCAGTGTAATTAACTGGCATCCATGCAGATATGGCGCTGGGAACGAGCTTCACGAACCCGTATTAAATCTATGAGGTAGACCCGGACTATGTGACAAGCTCTGAGGAGGAATCCAAGGAAGGAAGAACCGACATCCCATCATCCCGGTTTCGATCAAGGTGCAGACATCCCGGAACAAGGAACGGATGCCTCCCGCCTTTGGAAAGCGGTAATGCGGGGCAACAAGCCGCACATCCTCCCATGTGTGATGGATATGCGCATGCGCCCCGACATAAAAGCGTCGTAAACAGATGGGTTATTTGGGGAAGGACTCATGATGAGTTAACCTGATGGAATGATGGAACATGTGATTTGGATAATAGATTATCCAGTAATTTAATCCCTACCCACTCCCCATTTTTTAATGAATTGTTTTGAGTACCAAACATTTCCTAGTAGACTAAACATCTCCCAAGTAACTGATAGGATTCAGTTACAAAACCATAGGCATGAATTTACATTCTAGAAAAATGAGATGTTTTTATGAAGACGTCTCTATTGGGGTGGTCATTTGTTGAAACCTACCAAATGAGCATAAAATATTTATAAATTTATAAATATGTGAATATGGTTATTACTTTTCCTTTATATAAATAGAAGATAAAGGTGGATATGATCTTGTAGATCACATGAACCACTTGGAGAGATGCAATCACATGAAAATAAAAAGGGTATACAGATATCTACATACATTTGATGGCCTTTGAAAACCCTTTGATGTTCGTTCCACAATGTTCATCTGATCATAAATATAAAATTTGATGAAAATTGAAATAATGGTGGGAGCATATCGTTGTCATAAATATAATGTGACACATCATTTCTAGGTATAAAGATCCTCATTTACAACACTCATAAAAATATATGAGATCCTTGAACATTGTTACATAAATAATTGAAATTTAAAGGGGTAATGAATTAACCTCTTATGGATGTAATAATCATGTGATGTGGCCCTGGTAGCCTACGAGACACTGCAAAATTCTCAGTGGTACATCCGTCTGGTCATGAATGATCCCACAAGAATATCACCCATATCACACAATAATAAATAATTATGTCCATGATGTATCATGCCTCTCCTTTTCTTACTAAAATAATAAAAAGTTGTTCCTAATGAATAGTTTTGTCACATCATAAAATGAAATTTTTTTTGTCATGTAGTGCATCATCAATATAGAGAATTAATTTCCTCGATAACACTCATGTAAAATCATAAAAACCCACAAACATTTAAATTTGAAAGGAAAATAAATATGGGGAATGGATGAATACACTTATGATCATGAAATGAATGTGACACACTAGAAATGTCTCACAATTCCCTATAGATAGTCACCTGTTTCTTGAATAATGTCACCGAAGAGTCACCTAAGGTCATGTGAAAGACTTTTATCTTGAACCTAAATATCTTAAAATTATATAGACATGTTGAAATGATAAGATAATGGTACCTTCTCATGTTCATGTTAGTTTGAAAGTCCCATTTAATTTTCCATTATACAATAAAATGGACATTGATGAGATGTTCTCTTGGTCGCTGAATATCTTGTGACACCCTCGTATTGACCTATGGCTGGATATCATGAAGAATCATGATTCCAAAGACATCCAACAAATTCAGACATAATTTTTAAAATACTATCTTTATAATAAAGTGAATAACATGGGTATTACGGTATTTAAATCCCATACTCTAACCTGAATAAATATGAATAAATTGAAAAATCATTGAAGCTCACACCAATGAATCCAGGAATCTGAGTGGATTTCACGGATTGAATGATCTTGTAAATGGAATGGTTTTCTAACTGGTAAGATCAAAAGGTCAAATAGAGTGATCATGAATCTTGAAAAATAACATCACATGATCACTCTAAAATCAGAAAGGATATTTTTAGTGGGTTAATAAAATTACATCTCATGTATTTTCTGAAACATTCGACACATAAAAAAATCTAACCATGGAAAAATTAAGGTAATATGTAATAAATATTAGAAAAAATAAATAATTTTAGATAGGATTTTGGTGAGGAAAAAATATATGTAGATCCAAATGAGCTTCATATGACCCCACTATATCATGTGACATCACTAGGTCTTGTCTCCCGGGTCATGAGACAGAGCATTGGTACACTATTTTAGTTATGCATAGTCCCCTATACATTTTGGAGAATGTCACAAAGTTCCCCCAGGGCATGCCAACCATGTGTCAAAAACCATATAGGATTTCCTTGTAGAACTCACAAATGCCCTCTATACTTTTATCCAAGATCATATGCTAACATCATGACATGGATTCTATGTATCATGAATGTATCAAGGCATGATAACTACATCATGTGACATCAACCAAAATATTCATCCATACCATGGAATATCCTCCATACATGACATCTATCTTTAGAGGCACCCTCCCAAATGCCAGCATGAATCATAAGGAACCATCCAAGACATGACACAATGACTCTTGAAAAATTATCCATGTGTGTCATCCATATTTATAATTGAATCTATGGAATTCCATCTTCATCCTATGATGTCCTCTAAGCTTGACAACTGGGATAATTTGATCACCTCCATGAAAATCTTATCAGGTCTTGCGATATTCTCAAGACATGTCATCATTAATAATGTGGAAACCATTTTACATTCCACATTGGTTGTGAAACATCTATCGAAAAGGTCAAATAGATAATGATACTGACTTTGGACCTATCCAATTTACATCCTCCAACATGTCAATAATAAAATCACGACATGTCATGTGGAAAATCAATATAGTTCTAGTAGATAAAAAGGCTAGGTTAATTGGGTATCCTAGGACATGATAACATTATCTATACATTGTTTGTAATCCTGGATTAGAATAGAAATTATATTATGTTATAGTTGACCAATTGAACTATGATGAATTATGTTCCTTAGATAAAAAGGATTTGTATGACACCTTCTTAATGTTAGGTTCTGAGGCCCGCATTGGACTCCGGTGGGTTGGGGATTTTAAATTTTTTTGTCGGTGAGACGATGGAACTTGTCGTCACCGACGATCCGAGCACTGGAGAGGTCTGAGGATCTTGTGTAAATTATTAAGAGTAAAAACTAAAAGGAAAAACATAGCCATTTCATATCCAAATCCACAGTTGACTGCAACTAGTTGTTGGTGATCATCGCATGAAGGATCCAAAGAAGGATCCCTCGAGATCATCCACACGCACTCCAAAAATATGATGTAACGTCGATCGTTGAATTCTGAGAGACATCATGATGATTCGATGATGATTTTGATGTACTGATGATCACCGCATCAAGATCTCTTTGATGCTTGAGGAAGATCATTATCCAAACACTTGGATCATCATCTTCTCTCTGTAGGAAGCATGAGGAGAGAGAGGCTCTAAATTTTCATTCCATAAAAAATAATGAATAGTGAATTACACAACATAGAAGAGAGCCTCCTATTATATTTATAGTGATGTTGGTAAATACCTGGTCGGGTTCCCCGACCCCCATTTATTTCAACGGTCACTAAATAAAAAAATTTGATGAACGTAACTGCACCAATATTATTTATTATTTTATCACATACTTATAATATATATATTATTACGTGATAAAACTGAGTCATTTAACTCGACTCGATATCCCGCTTAATTTTATAGTAACCTTGAATATTAAAATAATATTCATTCTGTTAATATTTTTATCCTATTTTTAAACATGTAAATACATTAAATTAATTCTATCCCAATTATTCATAACATGAATAATAATGAATTTATTTAATTCATCGGTGATCGATAACTTGGACAACACTCGGACCCCGTGGAAGGGCCCACTATGTCCATATTCATATTAGACTGAATAGGGAGGATTCTAGAATACACGATTGTGTGTGACCCTCTAGGACCTTACCTCGATAGTAGTGAATAAAATCCACAGACCAAGAGCAGAGTCTAGAAACCTATCATGGCCCCAAAATAGAGAAGGATATTCATAGCAAAAACTACCATCCTATGCACACTGAACGTGTACTATAATCTCTTTGTCAATAAATATCTCATAAAACATGAATCACTCTTGTGTCATCGTCCTTATCTTTCTTAATTTTATGTTGATCTATCCGGATGGATTTTCCTTTCTAAATCATTGGACAAAGCCTTATAAAGGCAGAAATATCCTGATCAAACAGTCCTACGATATACAAATTCATGAACATGGATGCGAAAAATCCATTCTTTACCATTCATCCAATGTAATACCACCAATAATGCACCCAACACAAACAACCTCTCCATGACATCACTTACAAGGGTTTCATCTTTCATCAATGTACATAATAATATGATATACATTGCTAATGGTATCAAGTCAAGAGACCAATACACATGTTCATAGATAGGAACAAACAAAATGTGTGGTGTTTTTATTGGTGTGTCTATCCTCATTATCTCACTACTAGAAAATTAACCTTTGAAAATTACTATTATTATAGTGGACCTAGAAAAGTCTGCACTATAATGGTAAGATAACATCATGCATAGCTAATTTTACACATGATGTGGTAATAAAAAGGTACTTCATAGTTGGGTCTAGGTAACCCACTATTTCAACACTCCCACTTGCACTAGATCAAACTTTCTAACTAAACATCTTAGCTACTCACATGATAAATAACAATATTTTTCTGAGTAATTTCTTTAACTGTTGGGCTTGCCACATTTTTTCCGTATGGAATATCTGTTGCATGTGACCTCATCTCCTTGAGTAAATCTTCTCAAGATAAGGTATCCAAAAATATATTACATTTATCCGTTTTCATAACATGACAACTTGTCTAGTAAGAACATCATAATTTACATTATGACAATACTTTTCTCCCTAGGTGAAAATCCAAGAACTGGAACAAATCGTTACGATATATAATTGCTTCATAGCTTCCTTAGAAGCTGCAATGTACTCGGTATTTGTATATATGGATACTACTAGATTTTATTATCTTGACTTGCTCATATCATTTGCCTAAGTGTGATAATAGACCATATTTTTCTATGGATTACTATTTTGTGTCCCACCATAACTATTATACCCTTTTCTCCATATTCCAGGTACATATGATTTGTACTTGTCGAAGTAAAAGATGATGGTTCTGACTATATCACTTGTAGTGCTCCTAGAAATAATTGATGTCTTCCAATAATAAAGTATATTTTGTCAGTATCAATTATTGTACATATTATATCATATGTGATTGATACATCGCTAAAGCATATGGTATCAATTTCACAACTTTAATTTCTACCCATGCACCGATCATGTTAACCTAGAGAGATTAAGCCATGTTACATTGGTAACAATTCTGAACTTGAATTGTTCCAACTTGTATTTTTAAATATATATCCACTTTATGTATGATTGACTAAGTCCAAACAACCATTATATCTACCTTAGTATATCATGTTCCCTAGAACATAGGTTTTTACATGAAGTCAATTATTGTAGAATTACTTTTAACAAGATCTTATCTAAATGTAATTTCAAGATCTATTTTCCATATGTTGCTGAACATAATTCACATGGAAAAAATTGGCGCTCACACTATCCTTTGGTATACACAAAGAAAATATTCATTTATAATGAATTATCAATGATCTTGTCACCTAATTTAATCCGAAATTGGATTTTAGTTACCTGTGACCCTTATTGGAATCATTGGATGTCATCACCTCTTTCAGGTTGTGTCGTATGGACACCTTCCATGAAATATGATCGTGACATCCAATGAATAATAAAAATATAATAGTTTTTTAGATATGACAATTAAAACTCTTATAGATTTAGACATAAAAACTTGGTATAACCAATTGAGCCTTATTAGTACCATGCTTGTTCCATTCATGTGTCATCTCATTTGAATACCTTCCACATTATTTAATTATTTATCCCCTTTGAAATTTGATAAATTGAATCCATTATTGAATTTTAATTAATATTGTTTAATCATAACTAATTGCAATATACTGCCTACATGTAGGATTTATTCTTCTTAATGAATAATATATCACCGGCCACAGTGAATTTGAAACCATCACCATGGTTTCATTCTTACTACACAGTTTGTGTCACTAGAACATGCCTATTTCATGTGTACTTGTGGAACTTGTTCCAATTCCAACCATTTTTGCAACTAAAACAAAGACTAAGACCAATTAAATTAAACTCCAACTATCTCTAATAGATATGTGCACCCTTATAAAGAATTTTTTTCTAATACTTGACTACATATTTTCTATCTTATGTATTTAGGTAATATCTTATGCAACATGTTAGGATAATTAACTAAGATGCACAATGTGTTTAACTTATTTCATGTTTGTTTGTTTTTTATTAACATACTATTTTCATTATAAACAAATTTCCTATGACATAATGTATTTTTATCATACTATGACATGTATGATATCCATTTGTCATTTTAGTTGGAATATTGATTATGGGTTTATGCCGTTATTTTCAAATCACATATTGAAATATAATGGATGTTTATACAGGTTGTAACGTTGATACTACTTATATTATAACTTTTATGTATAAAATGTGCATTTATGAATTGATCTGTGCTAAAGTTTTTTGATCAATGTAAACATGTAAGACATTTGCATCGATCTTCCATATGAACATCAATATGGTGATTTAGATAAGTTAACATGCATTTAGGAATTACTCCTTCTACGTTATGATGATCGATGATTACATAGTCAAGATATTCTTTGGCATGACTATCTGAAGCGACTCATATCTTATGACCATGCATATAATTCATAGTTACATTCCTTAATAACTTAAAGGAATCTTGCGCAGTATCTTTACCTCTAGCTTACTTTAGAATAGTTCACATTGTCTTGTGGAACTAACCTCAGAAGCTTTGTGGAATACCTTTATTTCTAAATATTTCTTTGTCTAAACTAAGGATGTTAATAAAAAAATGTGTTTAGTTGTACCGATCCTAAATAACATACTTGGATTATTCTTGACATCCACATTTAGTTTTACTCACCAAAGAACTAAATTTCCACAACTGGGTAGGTCTTACATTTTATATTCATCATGTATTGCCTTTGAGTCAAGTACGTATGAACTATTTTTTGAGTAGGTTACGCCACAAACAAAATTAATTCCAAAACGCGGAATAATGTCTCATCATATCCAAATGCGAACATTAGATAATTTTTTTTGGTTATACTCAATAAATTATTCAGCTTGAATCAATTAGTTTTCAATTTGAAGTTATGTGTTTCTCACCGCTGACTTGGGAATCACCCTTTCTCAGCTGCTTGGAGAAGACAGATTACTCCTATTAATGTTTCTCTACATACTAGGTTACTGTATTTCAATACATATATGTGAAAATCATATTTTATTTTAATACCAAAGAACTATGTGAGAAAAAAATACTTTTATTTGATGAATATTAACTGAACGAGAAGTAGGTACTTTCTTCTAGTATTTCAGTTTTTAAACATCCATGAATTTATTTTATAATATGTGATTCAAATAACCTCCTAATGTGTAACCTTACCCTTTTCATTAAAGGAAATGAAGATGGTTACTTTAGTGTAACTTTCCATAGGCCTTTTCCCCTTGTCATTAATTTTATTCACCATAAGAATAAATGACAATGTTATCTCTAATATTCTTATTACTTTGGAAAATGTTACCTTAATGGTAATGAAGCGCTTACTCTATATCGTTCATTTGTACCCTTAAAAAAACTAGTGTAATTGGGTGTAAAAGTTATAATAATGGACGGCATGAAAGACTGTGAACTATCTTTCACATTATACTAACCGAGTGCGACCATCACATTCAAATCTTGCTTCGCATTCTCCTCGAAAGGACATTGGGGATGAGACTACATGTAACATCATCCATGTCATGATGTAGTGGCCGCATCTAACATCATACTTTGATGATAAAATTATGATTGAACCATCATATTCTTGATTCATGAGTCTCATGTAAGCAGTTTTACACCCTCGCTTCCTGTGGTGGCTTAACATGTTGTGACACAAGCAGCTTGAATTTTTATTAGGGTAGTAATGTGTGAAAGCACCTATACTAATCTTGGAATTTTGTGCTTGTTTGGACATTAACTATTTCCAATATTTATAGCAGTTTTATTGTGGTATTACTTTCTTATCTCTACAAAAAATCATTATCATATTTTACTTTTATGTGATTACCAAATCTGACTTTACTGATTATTTAATCATTAAATGCCACCTACTATTTTTTTGAATTCTAGGAACCCTCTATACTAGAATCAGAATACTCTTGAGTATTCTTGTGGCAAGGATCCATGATCCTACCTCAAAGTCTACAAGCTATGGCTACGTCACTACTCAGAGGGTCCAAGGTAGGCTTTTGGCTAACCAACCACATTAACTCTTGGTTCCTTGATTTGTTGAGTGAAGTTCGCGCTTCAAAAATCATTTACTGATTTAACCAACGCTTGCCTCTAAAAATACAACAAGCAAGAAATGGCTACTTCTTTGAGGCAGTTTTAGTTAAGCCTACCCACCACCCTAATAAGAATTCCTGGTAGTAATATGCACCCTCATCTAAGGCATGATCGGCACCTCGAACACCCCATTTTGTTCAAAATAGAATGATGGAAGGATGTTTGTGACTTAATATTTTAATTGAGGGTTTTATTAGTTTTCTATATTGATGAATGTGATCCATTTCTATTAAACTTGTTCATCAATGTTATCACACTCACAACTAAACATTAATAGAAAAACATACGCATTCTTTATGCATTTTATTATCTATTATTTTATGTATTTTCCCGTTGTTCTAAAATGAATAAAATAATAAATAAATTCATAATGATTAAACTATTACCCGACTAGTCTTGAGCATCTATATGAGCTAAGGGGCATCATACCTGAGTCTAAGATTGACTCAAAATGCAGCTAGCCCCTGTCTTGTAGGTTCTCTTAATTGAAGTATCACCGCATCTTGGCGGGACCACATCACGTCTAGGAGTACCCCCTCAACTTGGTGGTGTCCACGTGTCGTCTTGCATCGTCGTGATCAATGTGCACCACCTAATCTTGGTGGGGTTTATGTCATTTGTCGTCTTTGTCCGAAGTACAAAATTACTCATGCGCAGGCGAGTGGAACTCGAGTATAAATGTACATCATATGAATTGGACACGTAGACACTTATACATTTCAACCAAAAATGAAAGACAATGCGCAGAACATACATTTAATTAATTACAAGCATCTCACCGAGTTAAAATAATTAATGAAAAAAAAGGAAACATTCACGGGTCAATCCTCAAGACCAGTAGGTGGGTAATATAAAGCGCGATAAAAAAATTCAAATGCAATAATTAAGTACGAGGGTTCATTTAATTAAATTAAATGAATTAATAAATTCAAATAAATTAATTAATCATCGGTCTTCTAATTAATTTAATTTTATGTGAATATTAAATTAATTTAACCTAATTCACTTTAATAATTAAATTGAATTAATTTTGATCGGGTATTAAAATTATTAACTAAAATTAATTTTAATTATTTTAATTTATAAACTAAAATTAAATTAATTAATTTAATTAATCTTGATTAATTTAAAGTGGTTGATCCCCGAAAACACAGATTCATGGCATGTGCGGGTCGGGCCAAACCCGCGCAGGGCCATGCCAGGGCTGAAATGGGCTGGGTGGATCCTCTTAAACCCATTCTAGGTTGGGCAGGTCTGGTCGGACTGATTCAGGGATAAATTTTCACTGCAAAACAAATTGCAGAAAAATGAAGGATACCTCCCAGATTTGACTAAAGGTGTGGGGATGCGCAGTGCACTCGAAAGGCCTCATGGGGCACGACCGTTGTTCCATGACATTGAGGCTGAAAAGCAACGGCGGAGGCAAGGAAGGCGCACCTGCTGCACCTGGAAGGGCAGCGGGCTGCTGCAAACCTCTATAGGGGGTTGGATTCCAGACCGTGGTGGCTCGACTATGGGAGTACATAACTGGGATGGTGTGGCCTGCTTGGAGAAGCTCGGGAGGCGCGCTGTGTAGTGGGTCTGCATGCATGGTAGGACAGGGTGGAAACCTCTGGATGTGGCAGGCCAGCTGGTGTCACCTCCTGTAGTGGTGTGTAGGAAGGGTAGAATCTGGACGGGTCTCTATCAGTGGCCAGGTGCTGCGGCAGGGTTTCTCGCGGCCTACGACAGAGGGAGAGGCTCTCAATTTTCATTCCTTACAAATGAATGAATAGTGAATTTCACAACATAAGAGATAGCCGCCTCTAATATTTATAGTGACGTTGATAAATACCAGGTAGGGTTCCCTGTCCCCCGTTTATTTAAACGTTCACTAATTAAATAATTTTTACGAACATAACTATGCCAATATTATTTATTATTTTAACACATACTTGTAATATATATAGAATATATTACATGATAAAACCATGGCATTTAACTTGACTCGATATCCAGCTTAATATTAAACAAACCATGAATGTTTAAATAATATTCGTTCGGTTAATATTTTTATCATATTTACTAAACTTTTAAATTCATTAAATAAATTAAATCCCAATTATTCATAACATGAATAATAATAAATTTATTTCATTTATCGGTGATCGATAAGTTGAACAACACTCGGACCCCATGGCGGGCCCCACTATGTCTATATACCTATTCAACTGAATAGGGTGGATTCTGGAATACGCTATTGTGTGTGACCCTCTAGGCCCTTACCTCGATAGGAGTGAATAAAATCCACAGACCAAGAGCGTATTCTAGCAACTCATCTTGGCCCCTAAAGAGATAAGGATATGCATAGAAACGACTACCATCCTACGGACACCGAATGTGTACTATAATCTCTTTGTCATAAAATATCTCATAATGTTGGACGCACTCTGGTGTCATCATCCTTGTCTTTCTTTATTATTTTTGATCTATTCGGATGGATTTTCCTTTCTACTACTTTGTCCAAAGACTTCTGAAGGAGACACCATCCGGATCAACCAGACCTGAGATATACAACTTCCTCAACATGGATGTGACAAATCCTTTCTTCACTATTCAGCCAATTTCATACCACCAACGATGCACCCAACACAAACTACCTCACCATGACATCACTGCCATGGATTTTGTCTTGAATCAAAGTCCATAATCTATTTATATACATTTGTAATGGTCTCTAGTCATAAGAGAAATCCAAATTTCTGTAGATAGGAATAACCAATGAAACCCAAAACATGTGATGTTCCTATTCATGGGTCTTTCCTAATGATATCATTACCAGAGATCACCAACTGAGAACACCATGAGAAGAAGTCTCAATGCTTATGAGCCCCCATTACTTGATAGTCAGTCATCTACTGTGTCAAGTTATTAATATGTATCTAGACTATAGAATATATATTTATGATCAATGTCATTATATCTCGAGGTTATCATTATAACCTGGGATCTACAATAATCTCTCGACATGACAATTAACCATTGGACATTACCATAATTTTAGTGGACACAGAAAACTCTGCACAATAATGGTAAGATAACAACATGCATAGCTAACTGTACACATGATATGCTAATCAAAAGGTATTGCATGGTTGGTTCTTGGGCACCCACTATTTCAACACTTAAAGCTCAAGAATGAACTCAAATTGGCATCCACAGTAGTATAAGTCCTTCCATGAATCTGATATCTCATCCATTAGAACTCAATCATTTCCAATGACTTACCATTCTACCTTATTCTATAGTGGACCAAAAAGCTAGTTGAATTATAGTGACACTGATTACTACAATAAATTGGATACATTGGGCACTATCCTAAGGTATGAGATCTATATTAAACATTCCATATTCTGTCCTGGTACATAATTCCCACATCCATATATAGTTATATATTTTATGTGTTATCACTTTTTCTCACACCATTCATAGATCATTTGGACCTATATATTTTAACATGTCATGTTATTCAAATCGGTAATCTCCACCATCCAGGGAATTATCAGTATATAATCACCAATGGGTGGCATGGTATAAAAATGACCAGTATATGGGAATCAAGCATCTGTCTTGTCCCAAGGGTGTGAAAAAAGTATAATAACTCTGAATCCTTCTATAAATAATATATATAGAATGTCTCCACATGAATAAAGCTCATATATTTAGTTCCTATGTTCCTGAATATGTTAATTTCATGATTATATTGAACTATATGGTTTTAAAGAAAAAATTTTATTTTTAATACTACCATAAACAAGTTATGTTGGATGGTTCAAAATGTCTTACTCCACTCATCGATAAATTATCCCCCTCTCCACTCGACAATAAATTTAAATGTTCCTACTCATGTACTATTAGAATAGAAGATTATATTCATTATTAGAAAATGGATAAATAACCTATGATAAATACAGATGTATTCATTAATTAGATCCCCTCATTCTTATGAACCTAAAAGGGGTAAACTCATGAATATTTTGTTATGGCAACATATCACATATAGAGATTAGAAAGAGACTCCCGAAAAGACATGTAATCTATAATATAGAATTTATGTAAGAAACCCCCCCCCCCCCAAATGATTGTAATAAACCCGTTCACCCATCCTCCCATCCAATGTGAGTTCCTATGTATCATTGGGTATAAAATCCTAATAGACTAGTTCCTTTGAGATGCAGGACTACACCCAGTTTCGGATGTGGGAATAGTTTGGTATTATCCATTATGAACAAAAATGGTAACAAGACATAAAAGATATTGTAGAAAATTTATCCCCATAAATCTCAATCAAATGTTGTAAAAAAAACCCACCTAGCAGTTGACTCTTCACTATTAGAAAAAGATGTTGAATCTGACTTGAATCTCTCAAATAACTATGTGATTAGTTTACCATGCATCCACCAATTTTTATAAACACCATATGAAAAAAACTATGAACCTTACATTATTCTATATAATGAAATAATGACCGGTTAATTAGGATTTAATCCATCATTCTTTGAATTTTTTACTCAAAGAAAAAATATCGAGCTTGATACAAAACCCCTAAATAAATGGATTTCCATTTTTCCATATGAATGGACACTTTTTTAGCATATAAATCAAATATTACAAGCTTGAAATAAATATCATAGGTCATCTTATTTAACCATGGTTACCATTTAATATGTACAATATTTCATTTATTAGTAAATGTACGAATAATGGATGAATCATGATTAAATGGACCATTTTCGTAACCATGAATATTTGATTGATAACGCATCATGCCATGGATATTTCACTAAGAAGTAACATTGTTACTTTTTGAATGAATTAATTCAAATAATTTTCCTATAAACAATACCCAGATAAGAGTTAATTTCATCACCTAGAGATTTTTAGGACACGTTAGATGTGGCAAAATCCCACGTGGGTCCCAAAATAATCTCACCTACTTTTCAGCTTCATCTTTGGATGGGGAACTCCATGTTCTAGGAATAAATTTTTCATTGTACTCTCTAGAACTTTGAATTATCCAATTTGGATATCATTGTAATAAAACTAATGAGTCTTCTATTCCCAAATAATGATATATCTAAGCCAGTGGACCTCATTACTATAACCGACTACTTTGGGAGCCTATCCCTGAATCTCGGTAATCACCACCTTCAGTATCTAATGACGGTTTTCCAATGTGTAAAATAGGGCTTCCATATAGTCAGTGTTCTACCAAGAAGGGTCCCTATCAACTAAAATCGACATAAACCTCACATTGGTACCCATCCATTGCATGATGAGGGTACCACCTGAAACATTGTCACTTCTTATGGCCATGTACTTAAAAAAAGGAAGACACATCGAGCGTTGAAGGATCGAGAAAACAATGAGTGGTATTATATTTCCACACCTACTGATGATGAATACAAGAATATTATTACTATAACCAATGAAGATACTCATATCCCAGCTCATGCAAAGCATGTCTGTGGGAATAATCTTGCAGCATGCATAAGAGTGGTGCATATCCCTAAACCCATGCTTGAAGTCCATCATGATATTCCAGTTGAATGAGGAAAGACGTGAGATTACATACCATCATCAATATATGTTATATTTTTGTGTATACTAGATATATAAAATTTATGGAATATATCTCTATGAAAACATTGCTAAAATTCTGTTAAATATTACCAATATGTGAAGAAATCCATCAGAATGTTTTGGCTTTATTATATATACAAGGACATGTCAACATTCCTATCCGTGTATTCAGGGAATTTTAACACTATGAACATAATAAAAAAGTGGTTTCTTTAGTGAAGGAACACATTATTTCTCTTATTTAGTACGATTATAAAAATATTCCTAAAAAGGATGAGGTGTCAGAATGAGTTCATATTCCCAATATAACTAGGAATAACCAGGAGAGAGAGGAACACATCTAGACACATAAAAAATGATTTCCTAAGAAGTATGGTAGTATATTAAAAAGTCCTATGATCAGGAAAATATCCTCTTTATGGTCGGGGATCACCATGTTATTGGGGAACATTCTTCAGTACAGGCACATATTTTTGTTCATAAAGTCCGACGACATACTTCAATGTCCTAAGATCGAGATCAAACCCCTGTTATAGTTAGGATTATCAATGTAACAATGAATGATTCCCCAGGAATGACTTGTATTCATATTAGTGAATCTTACTAGAATATTATTGAACATCATTGAGTCCATTAAAATATTCCAACTTCTACCAATAATTGATTATAGCCACATAATATTTAGGATATATAGGTGGAGACTCATATCTCTTCTCCCATTTCAGAGGTTAGTTGACATATTCATGCAGGACATGCATATTCAGAACAGATTCATATTTATATTAAAAATGACAAACATCAAGTGAGAGTGGACCATGTCTCAGTTTAAGCTCATATACAGTCCAAAAAATAAAAGTGGCATATTCTAAAGGCCCAAGAATTTGCTCATACATCCATTTTGACCAAGGCTCACAAATTTATAAGGACACATGAATTAAGAAAGGATCATATTTAGATTAATAATGTTGAATCTCATTGACATATTCTAATAGCTTTATAGTAGTAGTTCCATACTCTAGAATCACCTGAAGGTCATAAAAATGTTCCAAAAGCTATCGTACATCAAGTTCATAACCCTGCACAATTCCAGAAGGTGGGTCAGAAATATATAGGAATGATGCAGAGAATGGATCATATCCTTAATAATATCAATGTATGTTTCTATGAGGCTTCTAGAGACACATGTTAAACACCCCAAGGGTTTTCCAACACATCAACTAATGAAAAATTGGATCCTTACCTTTCTAGACCTCCTTGTGTAGTGTGAAGAAGGATCATTGGGACTCTACACATGACATCCTCTATGGTCAAACATCCTAAGGTGACATTTATTAAAAAAAAAATAATATCATATCCTAGAAACATTAAAATAGGGTGGTGTATAAATGTTAAATTCCTTCAAATATATAGGTTCTTGAAATAACATGGTCAACTGCATGTAGAGTCTCATAAACATCAAGCATCTATCCACTCTAATCATGATACGACCTGAAATGGAATTTTCTATTGTCTTTTTGGAAAATGTTGTGTAAATATGATGAAGGGGTTTTCAAAATAAAAATATAGAGAGAGTTACATGGAAATAACATCCCCACTATGTTTTGGACCTTCACCACTTTTAACAATTGGCATTTAGATGATCTAGAAAAGGAGTACATGCCTCACATACAACAAAATATGTGGGATATTCATCAATGAGTGAAGGATTGATATTTGTCTTATACATGGTACAAGTATCAACATCATATATTCAATGAACTCAGTTGTCTAGAATATCTCTCATCCTTTTCCACTTCTAGGAACTAAGAAATAGAGGAGCATAAAAAATGCCTACATAGTGATTTTCTCCACACTACGACAACTCTCAACTGATTGATTTCCAAAGTAACACTAGTCATGTTTAACCAAGGATGGGAGAAATATGAAGAATAACACTACACTATATCCCTAGAATAAAAAAAACATGATATATGAAATCTTATAACGGCATAGCCTCTAGTGAAATTACAAGAAAAGGATTTGTATGAAACCTTTTTAATGTTAGGTTTCGAGGCCCGCATTGGAATTCGGTGGGTTGGGGATTTAAAATTTTTTTGTCAGTGAGATGATGGAACTTTTCGTCACCGACGATCCGAGCACTGGAGAGGTCAGAGGATCTTGTGTAAATTATTAAGAGCAAAAACTAAAAGGAAAAACTTACCCATTTCATATCCAAATCCACAGTTGACTGCAACTAGTCGATAGTGATCGTCTCATGAAGGATCCAAAGAAGGATCCCTCGAGATCATCCACACGCACTCCAAAAATCTGATGTAACGTTGATCATCGAATTTCGAGAGATAGCTTGATGATCCGATGATGATTCGATGTACCGATGATCACCGCATCAAGATCTCTTCGATGCTTGAGGAAGATCATTATCAAAACTCTTGGATCATCATCTTCTCTCTCTAGGAAGCGTGAGGAAAGAGAATCTCTCAATTTTCATTCCACAATAAATAATGAATAGTGAATTGCACAACATAATAGAGAGCCTCCTATTATATTTATAGTGATGTTGATAAATACCCGGTATGGTTCCCTGACCCCCATTTATTTCAACGGTCACTAAAAAAAAATTGACGAACGTAACTGCACCAATATTATTTATTATTTTATCACATACTTTTAATATATATATATTATTACGTGATAAAACTGAGTCATTTAACTCGACTCGATATCCCGCTCAATTTTAAAGTATCCTTGAATATTAAAATAATATTCATTCTGTTAATATTTTTATCCTGTTTTTAAACATGTAAATACATTAAATTAATTCTATCCCAATTATTCATAACATGAATAATAATGAATTTATTTAATTCATCGGTGATTGTTAACTTGGACAACACTGAGACCCCATGGCAGGGCCCACTATGTCCATATTCATATTAGACTAAATAGGGAGGATTCTGGAATACACTATTGTGTGTGACCCTCTAGGCCCTTACCTCGATAGTAGTAAATAAAATCCACAGACCAAGAGCAGAGTCTAGCAACCCATCATGGCCCCAAAATAGAGAAGGATATTCATAGCAACAACTACCATCCTATGAACACTGAACGTGTACTATAATCTCTTTGTCAATAAATATCTCATAAAACATGACGCACTCTTGTGTCATCGTCCTTATCTTTCTTAATTTTATGTTGATCTATCCGGATGGATTTTCCTTTCTAAAGAATTGGCCAAAGCCTTATAAAGGTGGCACTATCCTGATCAAACAGTCCTACGATATACAACTTCATGAACATGGATTCAAAAAATCCATTCTTTACCATTCATCCAATGTCATACCACCAATAATGCACCAAACACAAACAACCTCTCCATGACATCACTTCCATGGATTTCATCTTGCATCAATGTACATAATGAAATGATATACATTGTTAATGGTATCATGTCAGGAGACCAATACACATGTTCGTAGATAGGAACAACCAAAATGTGTGGTGTTTCTATTGGTGTGTCTATCCTCATTATCTCACTACTAGAGATCACCAAGTGCTAACTTCATGTGAAGAAGTTACAATGCTTATGATCCCCCAGCACTAGATAGTTATACATCTATTGTTCCCAGTCAGTAAGATGTATCTAGACTATAGAACATATATTTAAGATCAATGTCATTGTATCTTGAGGTTCTCATTATAGCCTGAGATCTGTTATAACCTCACAACACGACAATTAACCTTTGAAAATTACTATTATTATAGTGGACCTAGAGAAGTATGCACTATAATGTTAAGATAACATCATTCATAGCTAATTGTACACATGATATGGTAATCAAAAGGTATTGCATAGTTGGGTCTAGGGCACCCACTATTTCAACACTCCCACTTTCACTAGATAAAACTTTCTAACTAAACTTATTAGCTACTCACACAATAAATTACAATATTTTGTTGAGTAATTTCTTTAACTTTTGGGCCCGCCACGTTTTTGCCGTATGAAATATTTGTTGCATGTGACCTCATCTCCTTGAGTAAAACTTCTCAAGATAAGGTATCCCAAAGTATATTACATTTATCCATTGTCATAACATGACAACTTGTCTAGTAGAAACATCATAATTTACATTATGACGATACTTTTCTCACTAAGTGCGAATCCAAGAACTGGAACAAATCATTACGATATATAATTGCTTCATAGCTTCCTTAGAAGCTGCAATGTACTCGGTATTTGTATGTATGGATACCACTAGATTTTATGATCTTGAATTGCTCATATCATTTTCCTAACTATGATACTAGACCATACTGTTCTATGGATTACTATTTTGTGTCTCACCATAACTAGTATACCCTTTTCTCCATATTCCAGGTACATATCATTTGTACTTGTCGAAGTAAAAGATGATGGTTCTGACTATATCACTTGTAGTGCTCTTGGAAATAATTGATATCTTCCAATAATAAAGTATATTCTGTCAGTATCAATTATTTTACATATTATATCATATGTGATTGAAACGTCTCTAAAGCATATGGTATCAATTTCACAACTTTAATTTCTACCCATGCACCGATCATGTTAACCTAGAGAGATTAATCCATGTTACATTGGTAACAATTTTGAACATGAATTGTTCCAACTTGTATTTTTAAATATATATCCACTTTATGTATGATTGACTAAGTCCAGGAAACCATTATATCTACCTTAGTAGATCGTGTTCCCTAGAACATAGGTTGCTACATGAAGTCAATTATTGTAGAATTACTTTTAACATGATCTTATCTAACTATAATTTCAAGATCTGTTTTCCATATGTTTCCGAACATAATTCACATGGAAAACATTGGCGCTCACACTATCCTTCGGTAGACACAAGGAAAATATTCATTTATAATGAATTCTCAATGATCTTGTCACTTACTTTAATCCGAAACTAGATTTCAGTTACTTGTGACCCTTATTGGAATCATTTGATGTCATCACCTCTTTCAGGTTGTGTCGTATGGACACCTTCCATGAAATATGATCGTGACATCCAATTACCAATAAAAATATTATAGTTTTTTAGATATGACAAGAAATATTCTTATAGATTTAGACATAAAAACTTGGTATAACCAATCGAGCCTTATTAGTACCATGCTTGTTACATTCATGTATCATCTCATTTGAATACCCTCCACAATATTTAATTATTAAGCCCCTTTAAAATTTGATAAATTTAATCCATTATTGAATTTTAATTAATATTTTTTAATCATAACTAATTGCAATATACTGCCTACATGTAGGATTTATTCTTCTTAATGAATAATATATCACCAGCCACGGTGAATTTGAAACCATCATCATGGTTTCATTCTTACTACACAGTTTGTGTCACTAGAACATGCCTATTCCATGTGTACTTGTGGAGCTTGTTCCTATTCCAACCTTTTGTGCAACTAAAACAAAGACTAAGACCAATTAAATTCAAATCTAACTATCTCTAACAGATATGTGCACCCTTATAAAGAAATTTTGTCTAATACTTGACTACATATTTTTTATCTTATGTATTTAGGTAATATCTTAAGTAACATGTTAGGATAATTAACTAAGATGCACAATGCGTTTAACTTATTTCATGTTTGTTTGTTTTTTATTAACATACTATTTTCATTATAAACAAATTTCCTATGACATAATGTATTTTTATCATACTATGACATGTATGATATCCATTTGTCATTTTAGTTGGAATATTGATTATGGGTTTATGCCGTTATTTTCAAATCACATGTTGAAATATAATGGATGTTTCTACAGGTTGTAACATTGATACTACTTATATTATAACTTTTCTGTATAAAATGTGCATTTAGGAATTGATCTATGCTAAATTTTGTTGATCAATGTAAACATGTAAGACATTTTCATCGATCTTCGATATGAACATCAATACGGTGATTTAGATAAGTTAACATGAATTTAGAAATTACTCCTGCTACGTTGTGATGATCGATGATTACATAGTCAAGATATTCTTTGGCATGACTATCTGAAGCAACTCATATATTATGACCATGCATATAATTCACTGTTACATTTGTTAATAACTTAAAGGAATCTTGTGATGTATATTTACCTCTAGCTTACTTTAGAATAGTTCACATTGTTCTGTGGAACTAACCTCAGAATCTTTGTGGAATACCTTTATTTCTAAAGATTTCTTTGTCTAAACAAAGGATGTTAATAAAAATAAGGTGTTTAGTTGTACCGATCCTAAATAACATACTTGGATTATTCTTGACATCCACATTTAGTTTTACTCGACAAAGAACTAAATTGCCACAACTAGGTAGGTCTTACATTTTATATTCATCATCTATTTCCTTTGAGTCAAGTACGTATGAACTATTTTTTGAGCAGGTTACGCCACAGACAAAATTAATTCAAAAACATGGAATAATGTCTCATCATATCCAAATGGGAACATTAGATAAATGTTTTTGGTTATACTCAATAACTTATTCATCTTGAATCAATTAGTTTTCAATTTGAAGTTATGTGTTTCTCACCGCTGACTTGGGAATCACCCTTTCTCAGCTGCTTGGAGAAGACAGATTACTCCTATTAATGTTTCTCTACATACTATGTTACTGTATTTCAATACATATATGTGAAAATCATATTCTATTTTAATACCAAAGAACTATGTGAGAAAAAAAATACTTTTATTTGATGAATATTAACTGAACGAGAAGTAGGTACTTGCTTCTAGTATTTCAGTTTTTAAACATCCATGAATTTATTTTATAATATGTGATTCAAATAACCTCCTAATGTGTAACCATACCCTTTTCATTAAAGGAAATAAAGATGGTTACTTTAGTGTAACTTTCCATTGGCCTTTTCCCTTTGTCATTAATTTTATTCACCATAAGAATAAATGATAGTGTTATCTCTAATATTCTTATTACTTTGGAAAATGTTACCTTAATGGTAATGAAGTGCTTACTCTATATAATTCATTTGTACCCTTAAAACAGACTAGTGTAATTGGTTGTAAAAGGTATAATAATGGATGGCATGAAAGACTGTGAACTGTCTTTCACATTATACTAACTGTGTGCGACCATCACATTCAAATCTTGCTTTGCATTCTCCTCGAAAGGATATTGGAGATGAGGCTACATGTAACATCATCCATGTCATGATGTAGCGACCGCATCTAACATCAGACTTTGATGATAGAATTATGATTGAACCATCATATTCTTGATTCATGAGTCTCATGTAAGCATTTTTACACCCTCGCTTCCTGAGGTGGCTTAACATGTTGTGACACAAGAAGCTTGAATTTTTATTAGGGTAGTAATGTGTGAAAGCACCTATTCTACTCTTGCAATTTTGTGCTTGTTTGGACATTAACTATGTCCAATATTTATCGCAGTTTTATTGTGGTATTACTTTCCTATCTCTACAAAAAATCATTATCAGATTGTACATTTATGTGATTACCAAATCTGACTTTACTGATTATTTAATCATTAAATTCCACCTACTATTTTTTTCAAATTCTAGGAACCCTCTATACTAGAATCAGAATACTCTTGAGTATTCTTATGGCAATGATCCATGAACCTCCATCAATGTCTATAAGCTATGGCTACGCCACTACTCAGAGGGTCCAAGGTAGGCTTTTGGGTAACCAACCACATTAACTCGTGGTTCCTTGATTTTTTGAGTGATGTCCGCGCTTCAAAAATCATTTACTGATTTAACCAATGCTTGCCTCTAAAAATACAACAAGCAAGAAATGGATACTTCTTTGAGGCAGTTTTAGTTAAGCCTACCCACCACCCTAATAAGAATTCCCTGGTAGTAATAGGCACCCTCATCTAAGATATGATCGGCACCTCAAACACCTAGTTTTGTTCAAAATAGAATGATGGAAGACTGTTTGTGACTTAATATTTTAATTGAGGGTTTTATTAGTTTTCTATATCGATGAATGTGATCCATTTCTATTAAACTTTTTCATCAATGTTATCACACTCACAACTGAACATTAATAGAAAAACATACGCCACTTCTTTATGCATTTTATTATCTATTATTTTATGTATTTTCCCGTTGTTCTAAAATGAATAAAATAATAAATAAATTCATAATGGTTAAACTACTACCCGACTGGTCTTAAGCATCTAAATGAGCTAAGGGGCTTCATACCTGAGTCTAAGATTGACTCAAAATGCAGCTAGCCCCTGTCTTGTAGGTTCTCTTAATTGAAGTATCATCGCATCTTGGCGAGACCACATCACGTCTAGGAGTACCCCCACAACTTGGTGGTGCCCACGTGTCGTCTTGCATCGTCGTGATCAATTTGCACCACCTCATCTTGGCGGGGTACATTCCATTCGTCGTCTTTGTCTGAAGTACAGAATTACTCATGCGCGGGCGAGGGGAACTCGGGTATAAATGTATATCATATGAATTGTACACGTAGGTACTTATACATTTTAACCAAAAATGAAAGACAATGCGTAGAACATATATTTAATTAATTACAAGCATCTCACCGAGTTAAAATAATTAATGAAATAAAAGGAAACATACACAGGTCAATCCTCAAGACTAGTAGGTGGGTAATATAAAGCGCGATAAAAAAATTCAAATGCAATAATTAAGTACGAGGGTTCATTTAATTTAATTAAATGAATGAATTAATTAAAATTAATTAATTAATAATCTGTCTTCTAATTAATTTACTTTTAATGCGAATATTAAATTAATTGAACCTAATTCAATTTAATAATTAAATTGAATTAATTTTGATCGGGTCTTAAAATTATTAACTAAAATTATTTTTAATTATTTTAATTTATAAAATAAAATAAAATTAATTAATTTAATTAATCTTGATTAATTTAAAGTCGTCGATCCCCGAAAACACAGATTCATCGCATGTGCGGGTCGGGCCAAACCCCCGCAGGGCCATGCCAGGGCTGAAATGGGCCGGGTCGATCCTCCTAAACCCATTCTAGGTTGGGAAAGTCTGATCAGACTGCTTCACGGCTAAGTTTTCACTGCAAAACTAATTGCAAACAAATGAAGGATACCTCCCGGATTTGACCAAAGGGGTAGCGACGCGTAGTGCACCTGAAAGGCCTCATGGGGCGACGACTGCTGTTCGATGGCATTGAGGCTGAAAACCAACGGCGGAGGCAAGGAAAGCCCACCCGCTGCACCTGGAAGGGCAGCGGGCTGCTGCAAACCGCTATAGGGGGTTGGATTCCAGAACGTGGTGTCGCGACTGTGGGAGTACATAACTGGGATGGTGTGGCCTGCTTGGAGAAGCTCGGGAGGTGCGCTGTGTAGTGGGTCCGCATGCATGGCAGGACGGGGTGGCAACCTCTGGATGTGGCAGGCCAGCTGGTGTCACCTCCTGTAATGGTGTGGAGGAAGGGTAGAATCTGGACAGGTCTCTATCAGTGGCCAGGTGCTGCGGCAGGGTTTCTCGCGGCCTACGACAGAGGGGGTCTGCCTGCGGGGGATAATTTATTAATATGGGTTTTAAAAAATTTAAAATTAGGTAAAAGGGGCTAGGGTTCCGGTATTTTTAAAACTGGGTCCAAGATGCGTGAACCCCGTTCACGCATCACTGACCCCGGGAAGATGCGTGAACGGGGTTCACGTATCTTAACCGCGCTGAAGGATGCGTGAACGGGGTCACGCATCCTACAGTATCTTTTTTTTTTAAATTTTTATTTTTATTTTTATTTTTATTTTTTGTTTTGTTATATATATATATATATATATATATATATACACAAACAAAACATAAAATTCAGCAGAATTTATCTGCTATTTAATATCCAGCAGAACTGCCATTACAGCAGTCTGGATTCTGACAGAAACTATCACTCAGGGCTCTCTTTTATAAGAGGGCTTGCCCAGGAAATCATACTGCATTTCCGATGTGGGATTCAGGTTCTCTTTTCCTGCACAGAACATTCTGCATTTCCGATGTGGGATTCTGTTTCAAGTACGTGACTTTGAAAGACTGTAAAATACAAACTATACGACCAATATAAATAAAACATAAAACATGAATTAAACATATAATAAATAGTTGAAAATGAAAAGAATTTCGTAAAAAGGGTTGATGAATAATAATTTATAAGCTTTCAAAACCACCAACTTGAAACTTAAAAAAGTTTCAAGTACGTGATTTTGAAAGACTATAAAATAAAAACTATAAGACCAATATGAATGAAACTTAAAACATGGATTAAACATACAAGAAATAGTTGAAAATAAAAACAATTTCATAAAAAGTGTTGGTGAATAATAATTTATAAGCTTTCAAAACCACCAACTTGAAACTTAAAAATGTTTCAAGTACGTGTCTTTGAAAGATTATAAACTACAAACTATATAACCAATATGAATGAAACTTAATATACGGATTAGATATATAATTATTAATTACATAATAATTAATTAGTTAATTAGTAAATTAGTAATATAATAAATAATTATAAATATTCATTACAATTATTATTTATTAATTATTAATAATTAATTAGATAATAATTAATTAGTTAATTAGTAATATAATTTTTAATTATTATTATAATTATTAATTATATAATTAATGATTATATTACTAATTAACTAATTAATTGTTATGTAATTAATAATTAATAATTATATTACTAATTAACTAATTAATTAATATATAATTAATTTTTAATAACTAATAATTATATTGGTAATTAACTAATTAATTATTATAAAATTAATAATTACTAATTATAATTACTAATTATATTACTAATTATAATAAATAATTATATTACTAATTAATATATAATAATTATAGTTAATAAT
The DNA here is from genome assembly GCA_963277665.1 of Viscum album. Classification (NCBI taxonomy): domain Eukaryota; kingdom Viridiplantae; phylum Streptophyta; class Magnoliopsida; order Santalales; family Viscaceae; genus Viscum; species Viscum album. Next base: position 2,129,842,950 of record OY728140.1, read on the forward strand.
TATAGTACTAAATAACCAATTAATTTTTAATAGTTAATCATTATATTGGTAATTAGCTACTTAATTATTATATAATTAATAATTAATAATTAATAATTAATAATTAATAATTATAATAAATAATTATAATCACTAATTATATTACTAATTAATCAATTACTTATTTTATAATTAATAATTATATTACAAATTAACTAATTAATAATTATAGATAAATAAAAAATAATTATAATTAATAAATATATTACTAATTAGCTAATTAATTATTATATAATAAATAATAAATAATTATATTTAATAATTATATTATTAATTAACTAATTAATTATTATATAATTAATAATTAATAATTATAATTATAATTAATAATTATTATTAAGATTTATATTACTAATTAACTAAGTAATTATCAATTAATAATTATACTACTAATTAACTAATTAACTATTATATAATTATATTACTAATTAACTAATTAATTATTGTATATTAGTAATTAATAATTAATAATTATATTAATTATTAACTAATTAATAATTATATTACTAATTAACTAATTAATTATTAACTATTTGTTATATGTTTAATCCATGTTTTAATTTTCATTTATATTGGTTTTATAGTTTGTATTTCATAAGCTTTCAAAGGCACGTAAACGTATTTAAGTTTCAAGTTGGTGGTTTTGAAAGCTTATAAATTATTTTTCATTAATTTTTTTTATGAAATTCATTTTATTTTCAACTATTTTTTATATGTTTAATCCGTATATTAAGTTTCATTCATATTGGTTATATAGTTTGTATTTTATAATCTTTCAAAGACACGTACTTGAAACATTTTTAAGTTTCAAGTTGGTGGTTTTGAAAGCTTATAAATTATTATTCATCAACACTTTTTATGAAATTGTTTTTATTTTCAACTATTTCTTGTATGTTTAATCCATGTTTTAAGTTTCATTCATATTGGTCTTATAGTTTTTATTTTATAGTCTTTCAAAATCACGTACTTGAAACTTTTTTAAGTTTCAAGTTGGTGGTTTTGAAAGCTTATAAATTATTATTCATCAACCCTTTTTACGAAATTCTTTTCATTTTCAACTATTTATTATATGTTTAATTCATGTTTTAAGTTTTATTTATATTGGTCGTATAGTTTGTATTTTACAGTCTTTCAAAGTCACGTACTTGAAACAGAATCCCGCATCGGAAATGCAGAATGTTCTGTGCAGGAAAAGAGAACCTGAATCCCACATCGGAAATGCAGTATGATTTCCTGGGCAAGCCCTCTTATAAAAGAGAGCCCTGAGTGATGGTTTCTGTCAGAATCCAGACTGCTGTAATGGCAGTTCTGCTGGATATTAAATAGCTGATAAATTCTGCTGAATTTTATGTTTTGTTTGTGTATATATATATATATATATATATATATAACAAAACAAAACAAAATAAAAATAAAAATTTAAAAAAAAAAGATAATGTAGGATGCGTGAACCCCGTTCACGCATCCTTCATCAACTTCGTGAAGGATGCGTGAACGCGGTTCACACATCCTTCAGCGCGGTTAAGATGCGTGAACCCCGTTCACGCATCTTTGGACCCAGTTTTAAAAATACCGGAACCCTAGCCCCTTTTACCTAATTTTAAATTTTTTAAAACCCAGAAAAAAAATTCTGCCGCATGCGGGGCTCCAGCGCCTGGACATGGGTGCGATGGGGAGCTGATGTGTGCACCGCATAGGAACCGGGATGGCGGATGGGTGGAGAAGGCGGTCCACCATAGGGGAGGGTGCCTTTTGCTGGATGGGGGTGCTGTAATTGGAGTGGGGAAGGAGTAGGGTGGAACCGGGAGGCCAGCAGGGCCAGGCTGGTGGTGCGTGGAGGCGGTCGGTAGCCAAGCCGCTTGTGCGGTGTCTACCACAGTGGCCTGCAGTGCGCCGCTTAGTGCGATGCGAAATGTGCGGTAAGGGAAGGAGGATGAAGCTCCATGGGCATGGGGAGGAACCCAACTCGCTTGGCTGGTTTTGTGCGGTGCAGCAGGTCGCTGGAGAGCTCGGCCAGGGGGGTCTGCGGGCTTCGCGCCATGCTGGGATGAGGGGTCCGCTCAAACCATTGCAATCTTTCCTTTTTTCGGCTTTTCATTCCACGCGTCGGCCACATCTTGTTTTTTTTTCATACTTCTTTTGAAACAATTCATTTCTTTTAAGTCCAGTCATCTACATTATTTAAAATCATACTTAGGCTTTTAATTGGTAACAATAAAATTATTATATTAAGATAACTATTTATAATTATTATATTATTATAATAATAAAATTAATATTATTATTATAATAAAATATTATGTAAATTACTAATATGTAAAAATTATAATTTTCACAATTTTAATTATATTCGATGAACCGATATAAACATGATCGGTTCTTCGAAATAAATGAAACATAATACCCGTGGTTATAAAATGAAAATTCAATCCAATTCAATAATTTAAAATGGACATAACATGAACGTTCGAGATCAGATCGATGCACAATTTGAACCGATGAGACCAGTTTTGAACCCTGTAATTATTGAATGCAATTTTAATTTCCTAGGCTCAGAAAATCTAATAGATCTCTCTAATACCACTGTTAGGTTTCGGGGCCGGCAGCGGAAGCCGATGGGCCGGAGAATTTAAAATTTTTCATCGGTGAGATGACATAACTTGTCATCGCCGACGATCAGAGCACCGGAGAGGTCCAATGATCTCACGTAAATTATTTAGATCACAATTTAAAATAAACAACATACCCATTTCATATCTGAAGCTGTAGTTGAATGCAACTAGAGGACGACTATCGTCGAATCAAGGATCCAAAGACGGGTCCCTCTAGATCATCCACAGGTGCTCCAAAAATCTGTTGGAACGTCGATAGTCGAATTCCGGGTGCTAGCGCGGTGATCCAACGATGCTTTTGATGTACCAATGATCCCCGAATCTAGATCTCTTTGATGCTTGAGAGAGATCTTGATCCAAACTCTTGGATCATTATCTTCTCTCACTAGGAAGCGGTAGGAGAGAGAGGCTCTCAATTTTCATTCCTTACAAATGAATGAATAGTGAATTTCACAACATAAGAGATAGCCTCCTCTAATATTTATAGCGACGTTGATAAATACCAGGTAGGGTTCCCTGTCCCCCGTTTATTTAAACGTTCACTAATTAAATAATTTTTACGAACTTAACTATGCCAATATTATTTATTATTTTAACACATACTTGTAATATATATAGAATATATTACGTGATAAAACCATGTCATTTAACTTGACTCGATATCCCGCTTAATATTAAACAAACCATGAATGTTTAAATAATATTCGTTCGGTTAATATTTTTATCATATTTACTAAACTTTTAAATTCATTAAATAAATTCAATCCCAATTATTCATAACATGAATAATAATAAATTTATTTCATTTATCGGTGATCGATAACTTGAACAACAGTCGGACCCCGTGGCGGGGCCCACTATGTCTATATACCTATTCAACTGAATAGGGTGGATTCTGGAATACACTATTGTGTGTGACCCTCTAGGCCCTTACCTCGATAGCAGTGAATAAAATCTACATACCAAGAGCGTATTCTAGCAACTCATCTTGGCCCCTAAAGAGATAAGGATAGGCATAGCAACGACTACCATCCTACGGACACCGAATGTGTACTATAATCTCTTTGTCATAAAATATCTCATAATGTTGGACACACTCTTGTGTCATCATCCTTGTCTTACTTTATTATTTTTGATCTATCCGGATGGATTTTCCTTTTTACTACTTTGCCCAAAGACTTCTGAAGGAGACACCATCCGGATCAACCAGACCTGAGATATACAACTTCCTCAACATGGATGTGACAAATCCTTTCTTCACCATTCAGCCAATTTCATACCACCAACGACGCACCCAACACAAACTACCTCACCATGACATCACTGCCATGGATTTTGTCTTGAATCAAAGTCCATAATCTATTTATATACATTTGTAATGGTCTCTAGTCATAAGAGAAATCCAAATGTCTGCAGATAGGAATAACCAATGAAACCCAAAACATGTGATGTTCCTATTCATGGGTCTTTCCTCATGATATCATTACCCGAGATCACCAACTGAGAACACCATGAGAAGAAGTCTCAATGCTTATGAGCCCCCATTACTTGATAGTCAGTCATCTACTGTGTCGAGTAAGTAATATGTATCTAGACTATAGAATATATATTTATGATCAATGTCATTATATCTCGAGGTTATCATTATAACCTGGGATCTACAATAACCTCTCAACATGACAATTAACCATTGGACATTACCATAATTTTAGTGGACACAGAAAACTCTTCACAATAATGGTAAGATAACAACATGCATAGCTAACTGTACACATGATATGCTAATCAAAAGGTAATGCATGGTTGGTTCTTGGGCACCCACTATTTCAACACATAAAGCCCAATAATGAACTCAAATTGGCATCCACAGTAGTATAAGTCCTTCCATGAATCTGATATCTCATCCATTAGAACTCAATCATTTCCAATAACTTACCATTCTACCTTATTCTATAGTGGACCAAAAAGCTAGTTGAATTATAGTGACACTGATTACTACAATAAATTGGATACATTGGGCACTATCCTAAGGTATGAGATCTATATTAAACATTCTATATTCTGTCCTGGTACATAAGTCCCACATCCATATATAGTTATATATTTTATGTGTTATCACTTTTTCTCACACCATTCATAGATCATTTGGACCTATATATTTTAACATGTCATGTTATTCAAATCAGTAATCTCCACCATCCAGGGAATTATCAGTATATAATCACCAATGGGTGGCATGGTATAAAAATGCCCAGTATATGGGAATCAAGCATGTGTCTTGTCCCAAGGGTGTGAAAAAAGTATAATAACTCTGAATCCTTCTATAAATAATATATATAGAATGTCTCCACATGAATCAAGCTCATATATTTAGTTCCTATGTTCCTGAATATGTTTCATTTCATGATTATATTAAACTATATAGTTTTAAAGAACAATTTTTATTTTTATTACTACCATAAACAAGTTATGTTGGATGGTTCAAAATGGCTTACTCCACTCATCGATAAATTATCCCCCTCTCCACTCGACAATAAATTTAAATGTTCCTACTCATGTAGCATTAGAATAGAAGATTATATTCATTATTAGAAAATGGATAAATAACCTATGATAAATACAGATGTATTCATTAATTAGATCCCCTCATTCTTATGAACCTAAAAGGGGTAAACTCATGAATATTTTGTTATGGTAACATATCACATATAGAGATTAGAAAGAGACTCTCGAAAAGACATGTAATCTATAATATAGAATTTATGTAAGAAAATCCCCCCCCCCAAATGATTGTAATAAACCCATTCACCCATCCTCTCATCCAATGTGAGTTCCTATGTATCATTGGGTATAAAATCCTAATAGACTAGTTCCTTTGAGATGCAGGACTACACCCAGTTTTGGATGTGGGAACAGTTTGGTATTATCCATTATGAACAAAAATGGTAACAAGACATAAAATATATTGTAGAAAATTTATCCCCATAAATCTCAATCAAATGTTGTAAAAAAACCCCACCTAGCAGTTGACTCTTCACTATTAGAAAAAAATGTTGAATCCGACTTGAATCTCTCAAATAACTATGTGATTAGTTTACCATGCATCCACCCATTTTTATAAACACCATATGAAAAAAACTATGAACTTTACATTATTATATATAATGAAATAATGACCGGTTAATTAGGATTCAATCCATCATTCTTTGAATTTTTTACTCAAAGAAAAAATATCGATCTTGATACAAAACCCCCAAATAAATGGATTGCCATTTTTCCATATGAATGGACACTTTTTTAGCATATAAATCAAATATTACAAGCTTGAAATAAATATCATAGGTCATCTTATTTAACCATGGTTACCATGTAATATATACAATATTTCATTGATTAGTAAATGTACGAAGAATGGATGAATCATGATTAAATGGACCATTTTCGTAACCATGAATATTTGATTGATAACGCATCATGCCATGGATATTTCACTAAGAAGTAACATTGTTACTTTTTAATGAATTAATTCAAATAATTTTCCTATAAACAATACCCAGATAAGAGTTAATTTCATCACCTAGGGATTTTTAGGACACGTTAGATGTGGCAAAATCCCATGTGGGTCCCACAATAATCTCACCTACTTTTCAGCTTCATCTTTGGATGGGGAACTCCATGTTCTAGGAATAAATTTTTCATTGTACTCTCTAGAACTTTGAATTATCCAATTTGGATATCATTGTAATAAAACTAATGAGTCTTATATTCCCAAAGAATGATATATCTAAGCCAGTGGACCTCATTACTATAACCGACTACTTCGGGAGCCTATCCCTGATTCTCGATAATCACTACCTTCAGTATCTAATGATGGTTGTCCAATGTGTAAAATAGGGTTCCATATAGTCAGTGTTCCACCAAGAAGGGTCCCTATCAACTAAAATTGACATAAACCTCACATTGGTACCCATCCATTGCATGATGAGGGTACCACCTGAAACATTGTCACTTCTTATGGCCATGTACTTAAAAAAAGGAAGACACATCGAGCGTTGAAGGATCGAGAAAACAATGAGTGGTATTATATTTCCACACCTACTGATGATGAATACAAGAATATTATTACTATAACCAATGAAGATGCTCATATCCCAGCTCATTCAAAGCATGTCTGTGGGAATAATCTTGCAGCATGCATAAGAGTGGTGCATATCCCTAAACCCATGATTTAAGTCCATCATGATATTCCAGTTGAATGAGGAAAGACGTGAGATTACATAACATCATCAATATATGTTATATTTTAGTGTATACTAGATATATATAATTTATGGAATATATCTCTATGAAAACATTGCTAAAATTCTGTTAAATATTACCAATATGTGAAGAAATCCATCAGAATGTTTTGGCTTTATTATATATACAAGGACATGTCAACATTCCTATCCGTGTATTCAGGGAATTTTAACACTATGAACATAATAAAAAAGTGATTTCTTTAGTGAATGAACACATTATTTCTCTTATTTAGTACGATTATAAAAATATTCCTAAAAATATGAGGTGTCAGAATGAGTTCATATTCCCAATATAACTGGGAATAACCAGGAGAGAGAGGAACACATCTAGACACATAAAAAATGATTTCCTAAGAAGTATGGTAGTATATTAAAAAGTCCCATGATCAAGAAAATATCCTCTTTATGGTCGGGGATCACCATGATATTGGGGAACATTCTTCAGTACAGGCACATATTTTTGTTCATAAAGACCGACGACATACTTCAATGTCCTAGGATCGAGATCAAACCCCTGTTCTAGTTAGTATTATCAATGTAACAATAAATGATTCCCCAGGAATGAATTGTATTCATATTAGTGAATCTTCCTAGAATATCATTAAACATCATTGAGTCCATTAAGATATTCCAACTTCTACCAATAATTGATTATAGCCACATAATATTTAGGATATATAGGTGGAGACTCATATCTCTTCTCCCATTTCAGAGGTTAGTTGACATATTCATGCAGGACATGCATATTCAGAACAGAATCATATTTATATTAAAAATGATGAACATCAAGTGAGAGTGGACCATGTCTCAGTTTAAGCTCATATACAGTCCAAAAAATAAAAGTGGCATATTCTAAAGGCCCAAGAATTTGCTCATACATCCATTTTGACCAAGGCTCACCAATTTATAAGGACACATGAATGAAGAAAGGATCATATTCAGATTAATAATGCTGAATCTCATTGACATATTCTAATAGATTTATATTAGTAGTTCCATACTCTAGAATCACCTGAAGGTCATAAAAATTTTCCAAAAGCTATCTTACAACAAGTTCATAACCCTGCACAATTCCAGAAGGTGGGTCAGAAATATATAGGAATGATGCAGAGAATGGATCATATCCTTAATAATATCAATGTATGTTTCTGTGAGGCTTCTAGAGACACATGTTCAACACCCCAAGGGGTTTCCAACACATCAACTAATGAAAAATTTGATCCTTACCTTTCTAGACCTCCTTGTGTAGTGTGTAGAAGGATAATTGGGACTCTACACATGACATCCTCTATGGTCAAACATCCTAAGGTGACATTTATTACAAAAAAAATAATATCATATCCTAGAAACATTAAAATAGGGTGGTGTATAAATGTTAAATTCCTTCAAATATATAGGTTCTTGAAATAACATGGTCAACTGCATGTAGAGTCTCATAAACATCAAGAATCTCTCCACTCTAATCATGATACGACCTGAAATGGAATTTTCTGTTGTCTTTTTGGAAAATGTTGTGTAAATATGATGAAGGGGTTTTCAAAATAAAAATATAGAGAGAGTTACATGGAAATAACATCCCCACTATGTTTTGGACCTTCACCACTTCTAACAATTGGAATTTAGATGATCTAGAAAAGGAGTACATGCCTCACATACAACAAAATATGTGGGATATTCATTAATGAGTGAAGGATTGATATTTGTCTTATACATGGTACAAGTATCAACATCATATATTCAATGAACTCAGTTGTCTAGAATATCTCTCATCCTTTTCCACATCTAGGAACTCAGAAATAGAGGAGCCTGAAAAATGCCTACATAGTGATTTTCTCCACACTGCGACAACTCTCAACTGATTGATTTCCAAAGTAACACTAGTCATGTTTAACCAAGGATGGGAGAAATATGGAGAATAACACTACACTATATCCCTAGAATAAAAAAAACATGATATATGACATCTTATAATGGCATAGCCTCTAGTGAAATTACAAGAAAAGGTAATGAATTATCAAGTTGGTCACTAAAACAAAATTCATTCACATCAATGAAGTGAATAAATTATTAATAGAGGGAGAGGATAGAAAAAAAGACATTAAAATGGGACACTCAAAGCTATGGTAGTATATTTTAGGAACAAAATCTGATGTTGTGATCAACTGGATAACTTCTGTAAATAATGGTTCTCAACATGGGCTTCCATTATATCCAATTTGTGTATTAGAATAGTGGCTCCCCCTCAAACAGTCAAGAATATATGCTTCCATTTAAGAATCTTAAAGTAGACCCATATCACTAGGATGGTGGAATATATACCTTTTCTTCCACACCCACTTACAATTAATTTCTAATAGTATTATGGACATATCATCACAATCATCATGTAAACTCCATCCCACTAAGATGTGAGAATTTATATCTCAATTGACACCACCAAGTCCATCATCCCCTAAGAGGGTGCTTGGATAATCAATGGTTATTCCAATTCAACTCTATCCCACTGGTTTGTGTAAATTTTCATCCTCATCATTGCCACATATATAATCTATCTTATCCAGGTTTAGAGATAAATATTAATAGTTGGTATCACATTTGTTCATCCCAAAATAAGACCATGCTATTTTATTTGAGTCATGTTGGAAAATCATGACCATAAACACCCTCAAAGTCCTTATTCATAGGATGATTCATGTTGATCTTATGGTGAAGGTAATCATACACTATTGTGGTCATAAGCTAAAATGGCCCAAAAAGGGTAGGGGTACATGTAACAACCCTAATGAAGGAATTACATAATCATGTTTTTGTGTTGACTAAAATGGAATAACCACCATATCCCAATATTCCTATTAAAATTTAATCAATTTGAATATAATATATAGGGTGGATCGTGACTAAAATTAATCGGTCCACAAAAAAGGATAACTTTCCCCAAGTGGATAGATATTCTGATTTACCAACTGAGTCTTCATGCACCATAAACAAAGAAGGCTAAAAAATCTAGGACCATCGAATATAAATTTTCCAAAACTCTAGAAAAACATAATCAGTGATAAGAGGAGAGATGTGGATATATCCCAATAACCATGTTGAAGAGTTTTTGTTCCTTCCATAGAGGTATAGTTTTCATAATATGATAGTGAGACACAATCTCTCAAAAAAATCATTGAAGTGATACTCCAGGGAAATAATAATTTTGGGAATCATGTCCTAGATAAAGAAAAAAGACTCATTCTATACACTAATATGATCAGAATGTAATTATGATATCGAGGTGTTACTCTGGTTCCAGATCCAGGTTGTTGGTCTACATAAATGAAGAATTTGAAAATGATTGTGGCCTCCCTCCATTATGATGATATCATCTCTCACTCTACATAGAGAACATTCAGTGTTTGGACAAATATATAATTAGTGGGAGTGAAAGTATGGGACACATCATTGTCAACTAGTCTCTCCCTATAGATGGGAGGTGACTCAAGCAGCAGTACCCCCATAGGTACATAACTTCATAATGTCCCAGGAAATATGAATGCCAGCCATAGAAGAAAGATGTACACCTCTAAAGACTGAGTGGAATCAATATCCTCAATGGGTGGATGATAATACCCCAAGTTTTTTAAATCTATCCATATCTGATTTGGATGGTGTATTAAACCCATAAGGCCATATCACACACTTCATATCCAGATGCAGTCCAATTACGGTCACTAGAGATCAATATGTGGCAACAAAGATCATGTGTTTTGTACAAACTCTACCAGGTTCAACCCTTGCTTTGTATAATAGTTTTCTTGTAGGATCCACTTTATGATGGGAAACCATAACAACAAAAAGATTAGAGGGTGTATAACATAATATCCATTTTAAATGGTTTTACCTATTCACTTAGGTTACCTCTATCATAGATTAAATTTCTATAAAATTATGTTGATAATTTTGGTATGATATGGATACACTATAATCCCAGTAAATTATCCAAGGAAGTACAATAAGTTCACAAAAACCACACAACTTCTTGAAGATTTCATTCAGTGAATCAAAACTAAATATTGACTCATTCCCTAGGCATAATACAGAATACTAGGAAATGAAGGAGCTAAAATTATCACTCTAATTATATAATTAGAGACTATACAAGAACCTATAAAGGTCCAAAACCACCCAAAACCCTTGTTGTGTGGTGATGACAACAAAATCACACCATTCCAAAAGCACAATGGATTTAGGTTCACCAGGTATTTGAATAATGGATGAATAAATATTACACATTTATAAAGGACCATTTCTCTTTATATTTTATGACATCCATCAAAAACACTAATCTTAAGATAACAAATCCTAGGAAACCTAATGAGGTTAACCTCATCGAGAGTATTGACTACTTCCCAGTCAATAAATGGTTGGGACATAATATCCTGGAATTCTTCATTCTTAATGATTTACTTAATGGGATGATAGATTATGGAAAGGTGGTAATAGGTAACTCCTTAAAGTAGGTGGTATGAATTACCATTTCCCATTCATAAGAACATGGTGATTGGAAGGATTTTTTGGCCATGTGTGAACAAAGTTTCAACAACTAAATGACTTGAAAAAATAGTTGACTAAGATCATGCCACCCTAAGTGAACAACTGTGGTGAAACACAATATCACAATGAACTAAGAGGGTTATATAGGTTATGTATACCAAATGTGGTAATGATAAATGTAATAATGAAGAAACATAAGATGAGAAGTCATTTTCTTCTCCAACATAAGTAATGAATCCTAGGTGTTTATTCCCCGAAACATTCCAGTCACAGGCACTGACCCATGAAATAAGAATAATCATTGAATTTTGATCTCTTCATTGGGTTTTTCATGTTGATACACATGAATGAACTCTTATCTGATGATGAATAAGACTTATAATAAGAGTTTCCTACACATAACCTAGAAACACTAGGTTTCATGTGTAGGAACTGATGATACAAAGGATAACACAGTCATGGTCAGGAAAAAAATTTCTATCACATTACCATATAGAATATATATATAGTTGAGACCCATGGGATAATACTCCAAAAGGCCTGATAATGAAAAGTAGGTTTCCATGAACCCATTAACAATCGTCTATTCCCATTTGTCTTGCATGAACCCCTAGAGGTGGTTCGATATTTTGATCAACCCTACAAAAAATAAGGCCAGAATGATACATTAAACTAGAAGAATATGCTCCCATGACCCAGAAACATGAACCAGACATGTCAACATAAAATGCCTCAGTTATTGAGACATATGCCCAGGAGAAAACCCACGTCTTGAAAAACCATCATTTGGAAAAAGATTACAATATTATAGAATAGATAGTGGTTTTCAAAACCAAGCTCTAAATCCTAGATGTGCCTCATCATTCAATAAATATCAAAAATGGAAATTGTTAAATACTTCCAAATTATACATTAATTTGAGATATTTGTTTCTATTGCAATGGTATTTAGATTAGAGACCATGTCATTATAATTCCATCTAACCTTCTCATTTATAGAGTATGGCCATGAAAAAAACATATAGGGTGTCACACCCCAAGCTTCCATAGTACGTTTCTATTTGAATAATGTAATTGATTGAATTGTACGCAACTTCAAGATTCTAACACACCACGACCAATAAAACTAGCCGTTATGAATAGTAATACCCACTTTTTGAAATTTTATACATTTTATCTTTCAAAATAGACTTCATTTTTGGATTTAGAATATCGAAATTAGCTTAGGGTGAATATTTGGTATTTTTCTGAAAACTTTTAATTTTTGATGAATAGTGAAATATACTATGTTATAGTTTAAAACCAAATTTTTATTCAAATAATTATTTATTTCAGATACAAATAGATACATAATACCAATATAAGTTCAATGTAATTCATTGGAGCCTGTTTATAATAATTTTATATATATAAACATTTTATTGAACTTTTAACCCTCTTTTACCCACCTACTTGGAGCATTTGAAAATTTGAATAAAACTTAATTTCACCGCTTCTGTGAATTAATTTTCAAAAATATGAAAGAAGGGGTTGATATCAGTATGTAAAATGTGGTTCCATAAGATAATTTTTTTTGAATAGTAACATTGAACTTTAATTTAACATAGTTAAATGTAAACAGGGTAATTAAGGGTAGAAATGATATTATTATTACCCTAACACATGTCCTATTTCAATTGGATAAGTTTAATTCGACCAAAAAAAACCTTAGGAAGAAAATATGATCCTTTAGGTCCACTTGGATTAGATTAGGACATTTATTATTATTTAATTCAAATAAGAGATAAAAGTGTAAAATTTAAAGAATAATAACTAAACAATTTTTAATTTAAGTATATAAAAAAGATAAATTCTATTATAAATATTCAATAGAAATCTAAAATAATTTCCATCATAATGGTATTTTATTTATATTTTTTAGACATTAAATAAATTAATTTATGTATGACACAATAATGATACATTTATTACCTAATTAATGAAATATTAAAATATTTGATATTATAAATATCCAAATAAATGTAATTTGAGACTTTTTATGAATTCCACTATTTTTTTAGGATACATGACATGTTAGGGTTGTTTATATGAATTTTTTTGGAAGTAATAATTCTATTATAAATTTAGAAAAAAACAAAATACCAAATAATGTCAAAATTGACATAAAAGAGTTTTTAAAACAAATATTATTTTATTAATTAATATTCAGTTCATAAAAATCTAAGGTTCTGCCAAAATACTTATATAATTATAGGGGTATCATTAATGAACAACTTGGGGTTCTATTGTATGTATATTGTATGTTTATTAAACATATAATATAAAAATACAAAAAGACATGGTAAATGTCAAACTATTTAACTAAGAGTTGAATCTAAAAGATAAGGTTAATCTAGTTAACCAAACCTGTATAAAACTTATTGGTTGAGTGGTTTTTGATACATAACCACCATAAACTTTAAATAATTAATTTTGGGGACATTAGAAACCGAAAATTATTTTATTATTAAATAATAATTCTAGCTTTTCCTAAGGTGCCCCTCACCCCTCTTACAAAAGGGTACTCCCTCTTCCATCACATTCACATCATCAAATACTTTTGTCTTGGCCAACATATTCCCAAATACCATCTCCACTTTCATCCCTTCATCCTAGATTCCTTCCTTTATTCAGAAATCCAACCTATGTAGCCCTTTTGGTAAAATCAATAGGAAGAACCCAAAGAAGAGGTAAATATTTCTTCACCTCTTTCATGTTCCTTTATTCTTCCACTTCATATTTCTTTGTTGTTTCCATTCTAAAATAATAACTCTAATTTCATCTATATACTATGAGGATATTATAAATATGGTACAACCATATTCATTATTCTATCCTTCTTTTTTGTGACAAGTCACTATACGTGCATACGTACGACTTACCGTCTCCACATCGTGGTGTAATTGTTATTCAATACATTATTATTTGGATGGGTATAATACTGATGTGTAATTGATTTAAATAATAAATATAAAATTATAATGATTCTTTATATATGATATACCATCCAATTATATACTATTTTAATATGAAAAGAATGATATTGTCGCTCGTGCGTACATACAGATTTCCATCTCTACGAACGGGATGAGATTCATTCCCCATCGTAATCCATTCAAGAGTAATTTTCATTAGCTGATTACAAATAATGTTTAAAAACCTAATATCAGTCTCAATCTAAATAAGATACATCCTATTTATAACTAACACTACTAACGAAACAAATCATATAAATAAAAACAAATCAGTTAACACCCGAAACAACGATAATACTAAAATATTATTAACAAATCAATATTAAAAGATCATATATGATATCATATTAATTTATATTATTCTTTTATAATTTAATAAAAATTATTTTACCAATATACAGGAGGTTAAACTACCATCAACCAAGGAAAAGTAAAATGTAAGGGGTTTCTTATCTCACTTTTATTTCCATGAGATTTCCATTGTTCACCACTTATTTATTAAATGTGGTGTATTGTGTAATGTCATTTGATATATATATTATTATTAATATCTTTATATTCATGGAATTCTGTGATTCATTTGGTAGTTATTAACTTTTTTCCATACGACTCGATTGATTACAACGAAGTAAGGGTTTTCATCTCACTTCATATTTCCGTGAGATTCATTTCATACTGCCACTATTTTTATGTGTGGTGTATGTACTTCCCAATGACTGTATTATTTGTGTAATATACTTTAATTTATGAGTAATTAAATCTTCATTTTGTGATCCATCTTTCATTGGATGTATGCCTTGTATGTTACCAAATTGCTAGGGGAATTTCAAATTTGAATTTCCACTCATTCGGCTTTACGAATACATCATTTATTATTTTACACCATGATTATGTGTGGAATAACTTTTTATTATTTGTGTAGTAATTTCCACTCCCCATTATATGGATATACTTTTGATACACATAATCACTCAATTGATAAATTCAGAAGTCATCGATATGAACTTGATAAGAGTAATTTTAACTCAATCTCCATTTATTGAGGTAAACATCAAATTCATTGGTGTTGTTTTTACAAGAATATTTGTGAATGTCCTATGATTTATTTACACTTAATATCCAATAATATTTAGTGTATTAATATTTTTCACACATATTTATGTTGTTGAATCACCCTTAACAAAAGGATATCGTCTTAATAAGAGATCTCACCTCAATTTACATTAAATTGAGACTTCTTTGTTGTTATACACCAATTCACTTTTATATGGTGTATATAATGTACTTTGAAAAAGTATATAATGAATCCCTTTATTCACATGATGTTATAAAGTTTTTATTTCCTCCATTATATTTATTCAAGTGTCTCTCTTCTGGTTAAGATGTCTAACTAAAATATCATTCTAAAATGTTTTAAATATTTATTATTCTAAATCTTTCACATTAATGTCCATGTTTAAAAAATTATTTTAAGGATTTATTTATATTGACATTTATGTTTAAAAATTAAAATTAATTTTAAATGTTTCAAAGTGGTATTGGACACTTTTATTCAAAAATCTATTTTAAACAACTTCTTGATAAATAGTGAGACTTTTAAATGTTTTCACGAAAAAGGGTTGTATTTATCTAAAATAGTTTAGATGATTATTTTTATCTAAGTCAAAATAATTCAAAATTTTCTATTGAGGTTGATCTATTATAATAAATTCTTACATATTGTATTTAATAAGTTAAGTTTGAATTTGGATGTGCTATTTTTATACCATTCATGGTTTGTGGTTAAAATATTGACATTTCGTATGCTAGTTTTAATAAGAATGTTCAGATTATGCTTCAACCTTTTCATATGAAGAATGTAGTGGACATAGTAAGTGATTGGTCGATCCTACTATATATTATCAATGCATCAGTAGGACACATGAGACTAACTAGTGTCTTGGAACAAGGCCTTGACAAAATCTTATTTGTAGTCTTGGCACAAGGCCTTGACTATGTGGTTATGAAAGTCTTAAATTATGCATTCCATCATTATGAAAGTGGCTATTGATATTTCATGTGATTAATTGAATAGTTGAATATCCATGTGAATAAGTAAATGGAATTGTTTGACTTTATCTTTGCCATATTATTCTGAATTTTAGGTTTAAAAGGCTTTTGTTTTAGTCTTATACATTTCCTTAAATGTTTAGGTTTATTTATGAAAGTTTCCAATATATTGTTATCTTTACTGAGCATCTGAGCTCACCCCTTTCTATGCTATATTTTTTCCAGGATGCGAATAAGTATATTATGAATGACCTATAGAGATAGTCTATGGGATATCAGTGTTGTATATGGAAACCATATAATTGTAGTTTTCCATTTTATTTGGTAATGTAAACCTTATGAATGTATCTAGTACTTACAAGGATAATAAACTAATCGGTCATTCGAGACTTGATATTTTGTGATCATGCCAATGATACGTAATAAGCCACCAACTCTGGGATTTTAGGGTTGGGGAATTATAGTTGGTATCAGAGGAAGTTTAGTACAAACCTTGGAAACTATCTTTCGATAAACTATGATTAGAGCACATAGCCCTAAGTTAAACATTGAGGATTAGTATAGAAGAACATCCTGAAATTTTGGTATTGTAGAGATTTTGTGAGTTTTATAATAAATACATCCTTACCTAGATAAAATCAGGAAGAGGTGGATCTGGAACAGATGTACTTAGTGGTAAAACCTGAAAACACTGCTTTGAGCTAGACTCGAATGGGAACTGGGGCA
The DNA here is from genome assembly GCA_963277665.1 of Viscum album. NCBI lineage: Eukaryota > Viridiplantae > Streptophyta > Magnoliopsida > Santalales > Viscaceae > Viscum > Viscum album. The sequence continues at coordinate 2,129,860,226 of OY728140.1, forward strand.
TGAAAATGGGCCTTGCTGCACTTTTGGGTACGACACTCCCGGGGGATATGCGTAGGATAATTTACATTTTCTCTACAAAACTATTTGATGTATTTTAATATAATATGAGAATAAATGACCTTGGTTAATCCAATGGTGTTTCAAATTTAAAAATATGGTGTCATGATATTCTTTAAATGATTTTATGACTACTGTTACTGACACAATGCTTTCTGGTGTTAGACAATGGATGGATTCCAATTAAGTCACAATAACTTTTAGCATGATGTACAAGGTGGGAATAGTGGTGGAAATGAGAAAAAAAATGGGATGTCTGTAACACCCCAAACTTCCACAGTACGCTTCTCTTTAAATAATACAATAGTGTGTGTTGTACGCAACTTCGAGTTCTAACACACACCACAAATAATCAAACTAGCAGTTATGAATAGTAATACTCATTTTTTGAAATTTTATAAATTTTACCTTTCAAAATTTAATTCATTTTTGGATTCAAAATATCAAAATTAGCTTAGGCTGGATTTTTGGTATTTTTCTGAAAACATTCAATTTTTGATGAATAGTGAAAAACACTGAGTTATAGTTTGAAACCGAATTTTTATTTAAATAATATTTTATTTTATTTAAATTTATTTTAGGTAAAAATAGATACATAATACCTATATAAGTTCAATTTAATTCACTGTAGTCAGTTTATAATAATTTTAGATATATAAAAATTTTATTGAACTTTTCACTGTCTTTTACCCATCTCCTAGGAGAATATAGAAATTCACATAAAACATAATTTTACCACATCTGTGAGTGGAATTTCAAAAATCCGAGAGACACCGTTAATATCAAAAAGTATAATGTGGTTCAATAAGATAAATATAATTTTTAGTGAATAGTAACCTTTTACTTTTATTTACAACGCTTAAAAGTAAATAAAGTAAATAAGGGTAAAATGATATTAATATTACCCTAAATCATGTTATAATTCTATTGGACATTAGTAACTCGACCAAAAACAACCTTAGGAATAAATGTTTTTCATTTAGGTCCACTTTTATTAGATTAGGACATTAATTATTATTTAATTCAATGAATAGTTAAAAGAGTTAAAACCAAAGTTTAATAACTAAACTTTTTTTAATATAGGGTTACACATAAGATAAATTTGATTATAAATATTTATTAGAAATATAAAAATATTTCCTACAAAATTTTTGTTTATTTATAATTTTTTGACATTAAATAATTTAATTTATTTATGACACAATTGTGATGCAGTAATTACCGAATTAATGAAAAATTAAAATAATTGATATTATAAATATCTAAATAAATTTAATTTGATTCATTTTATGAATTACACTAAATTTTTAGGTTAATATGATATGTTACTATTGATTAAATGAATGTAGTTCGAATTAATAAAGTTGTTAGAACTTTAACAAAAATCAATTATCAAATAGTGTCAAAATTGACAAAAAGGAGTATTTAAAACAAATATTATATTATTAGTTGATATTCTATTCCTAAAAATCTAAGGTTCGGCCAAATAACTTATATCATGATATTTTTATCATTAATTGACCACATGGGGGTCTATTGGAAGTTTATGGTAAGCTTATTAACCATATAATATAAAAATACAAAGGGACATGGTAAATGTCTAACTAATTAACATAGAGTTAAAACTAAAAGATAAGGATAATAAGTTGACCCAAACCTATCTAAAACCTATTGGTTGAGTGTATTTATACCCATCCCCAACTTAGACTCTAAATAGATCAATTTTGATCCATTATAAACCGAATATAAATTTATTTTAAAATAATATTTTATGTTTTTTGTAAGGTGCCCCCACCCCTCTTATAAAAGGGCACTCCAACTTCTCTCTAATTCACAACTTCAAATCCTATTGTATCGGCCAAAACCTGACCAAATATTCTATAAACTTCTCTAAATTTATTATAGTGGCCTTATTTTGATCAGAAATCCATCATATAGAGCCCTTTTGATCAAATCAAAAGGAAGAACACGAATAAGATGTAATGTTTTCACCACTATCTTTCAAGTTCCTTTCTTCTTCCACTTCATTTTTGTTTGTTGTTTCCATTCTAAAATAATAACTCCGGTATCTTCTATATACTTTTATGTTATTATAAATATGATACATCCAAATTCATTATTCTATCCATCCATTTAATATCATGTCACCATACGTGCGTACGTACAACTTATCATCTCCACGTCGTGGTGAAATTATTATTCTATACATTATTATTTGGATGGATATAATAATGATGTTTAATTGATGGAAATAAAAAATATAAAATGATAATGATTCTTTATATATGATATACCATCCAATTCCACTTCTTTAAAGAAAATATATTGTCTCTCGTGCGTACATACAGTTTACCGTCTCCACGACGCGATTAGATTCATTTCCAAGTTCACCATTCATCGACGGTTATAAAAATATATATTACTAATAAGTGTGTAATATATGACATAATAATGCTACTAAAGATATATATATTTATATAATTATTTATGTACTTACATATATCTTATTCACTTACTTCCGTTCAATGCGATATGAAAATGCAAACATTTATACGTACGTACGGACTACCATCTCCATAAACAGTGTTTTCCATTTCAGATATATGTCTATTATACATATTTATATTCTAAAAATATATGATATATAAATCATTTTTTTTATTATGGATTTATTTAAATCATGATCTATGGGATACAATCAAGAGTAACAAGTTAAAACACGTACGATAATGAAATTGATTATTACCCGAAATATTAATTTAAAAAGGAAATTCTTATTAATGGGTAGTATAAAGTCATAAATGAATAATGTATGATATCATAAATATTAATATGGTTATGGTATAATTTAATAACATACTACGGTGTTCATATAAGAGGTTAAACGTACCATCGACTAAAAGAAATTGCAAGGTAGGGGGTTTTCATCTCACTCCTTATTCTAATGAGATTCATTCCATATTGCCAATATTCACTTTTGTGTGGTGTATGTACTACCCATAATTGTATTCTTTGGGTAATAAAATTTAGTTTTTATATATTTAAATATTCATTGTATGATACTTCTTTCATGGGGTGTATGTTTCATAAGTTACAAAATTGGTAATGGTTAATTCCTCAATCTCTTTATTATCAGAGGTTGTTTTTATGTATGTATCTACTGGGAAATATTTATTATCCATGTTCATGTTTCATAAAATAGTTTTCAAAGTGATTATTTTAAGTTAAATTTTACTAAAACATCAATTTAAATGTTTTAAAGATTTATTCTTCTAAATCATTCTCATTAATGTCCATGTTTTTAAAATGGTTTTAAGGATTTATTTAAATGGACAAGAATGTTTTAAAATGTTAATTACTTTCAAAATATTCAAAGTAGTAAGGGAAACTTTGATTCAAAAATGTATTTAAATGTCTTCCTTTCAAAATTGTGTGACTGTTAAATGTTTTCATGGAAATGGGATATTTATCTCAAAGAGTTTTACAAATCATTTTCATATATTTCAAAATCCTTTAATGGATTTTAAACTTGTTTGATGTTGATTTATTATGATACAAATCTTCCATATTGTATTTAAGGTTTTGTGATATGTTTGACTACGGATGTGTTATTTTTATACCATTCATGGTTTATGGGTAATTTATTGACATTTCATATGCCAGTTTTAATACGAATTTTTATGTTATGTTTAGAACTTTTCATATGAGGAATGAATTAGAATTTGTAATTGACGGGTGGAGCCCGCTATAGCTCCTCAATGCATCGGTAGGTCACATGAGACAAACTAATGTCTTGGAATAAGGCCTTGACAGAAATCTTATTTATATTCTTGGAAAAGGTCATTGAATATGTAGTTATGATAGTCTGTCATTATGCATTCCATCATTATGAAAGTGGCTATTGATATTCCATGTGATAGTTCAAATAGTAGAATATCCATGTGAGTAAGTAAATGACATTATTTTGATTTATATATATTCCATATTATGATGAAGTTTATGTTGAAAAGGCTTTTGTTTTAGTTTTATACATTTCCTTAAATGTTTATGCTTATTTATGAAAGTTTTCGCTGTATTGGTTACCTTTACTGAGCGTTTGAGCTCAACCCTTTCTATGTTTTATTTTTACCAGGATTCCAAGAAGTGTATTATGATTGATAGGAAGGGTTATTCTAAGGGAATAATGGCATTCATAAAGGATTATTTATGTTGTTCTGTATGTTGTAAAGTGTAATGTAACATTCATGTATGTAATCTATCTTCCAAGACCGGTAAAATATTCGGTTCTTCGGCACTTGATTACTTGTAATCATGCGAATGTATTAAAATAATGCACCGACTCTGGGTAACTGGGGTCGGGGCGTTATAGTTGGTATCAAAGGAAGTTTAGTACAAACCATGGAAGCTAGATTTAGATAAACTCTGATTAGAGAACATAGACCTAAGATGGACATTGAGGATTATTATAGAAGAACTTCTGAGAATTTTGGTATTGTAGAGATTTTGTATGTTTTCCGAGCACTACATCCCTATCTGGATACGAGCAGGTAGAGGCAGCTCTGGAACAGATGTACCTAGGGGTAAAACCGGAAAAAACCGCTTTGATCTAGACTCGAATGGGAACTGGTGTACGACAACGGGCCCTGCTACACTCTTGGTTATGACACTCCCAGGAGATATGCTTAGGATAATTCTCATTTTCTTTACAAACCATGTATTCTCAACATATAACGAAATAGTATCATGTGTTAACAAGATATGTAAAGAATTCTATGAGTCTTATGGCTTTAAAGGGAATCAATAGATGAAAAGGATGGAAGAGAGAAAGATGGATAAAGGAAAGAGGGAAAAAATAACATTCTCATATGTGATGACTGTGGGAAGAAACACCCCGAAACATGCCTGAAGGGAATGGGTGTTTGTTATAAGTGTGGAGAAAAAGGACACCAAGTACGTGATTACAAGGGTAAGAAAAAGTTTTCAAATGTACAATTCATCATCTGCAAGGAGTTGGGACACTATGCAAACCAATGTCCAAATTATCAGAGTATGCCCCAAATGATGCTACTGGATAATAATCAAGTTAGGATACTACCACAGATGATGAGGAATGATTTGAGTTCTTATGTTGTTATTAATGAATTATGTCATTTGAGTGTTGTATCAACAATGTACTATTTATAATAATTATGGAGTATATAAGGATTGTACTGAAGTACTATTTCATTAAAGACTTGAGATAGTGTGGAACCACGAAAAGTGACTCAATAGCAGGTTAAATTTTTGGAAAATATGTGGTTGAGAGAAAGATAAACTGTAATATAGTTCTGATACCGAGGTAGTGATTTTGGAATAATACATGATTGATTTAGATAAATTATACTGTATATTCTTGACTCCCTTGAAACTAATTAATGATTTTTATATTCCATCATTTTTGGAGTTTACAACATTATTGGATAGGAGGATTATATCCAGTATTCTATAAGGAATAAGGGAGCATTAATGTAATCAATAAGGTTTTATGGTAATTCAGGATGTTACCATGTTTTAAAATAATACATGATGAAGGTGTTCACATGTTATTACATGGAAAAAAGGATCTTGATTGTGTTTAACTTCCTTATAAATTTTGGACTGTGAGTTTGGATAGTAGTATTTTGGATAATTCTAATGGTTGTAATGGATTAATATTAAAAGTTTATTTTTTTATTTCCAAAATAGGACAACACGCAGACCGTGTGAAAACCCATCGCGTCAGACAAAGATGCGGGTATTAAACCCACAACCATGATTGCGATTAGGATTTGTCCCCTACTAATGGACTATGTTAATTTCTTGGATGGTATAATGTAGCTTCATTTTTTAAAGGGTCTGATATGTGAATTATAAATTCATTATATTTGGAACCCTATTCGATTAAAATAAATATAGTATTTTTGGGTTTTATTATGTTTTGGAGTGAAAGATGAGTTTGTGGTAGAAATTTATTAATGGATAAAACTCTAATTATAAAGTAAGTATATCTCTTTATGATCTTATCCAATCTCATAAATAAATTCCTCAACATTAAGAAAAAGAACTTAGAACAAAAACGTTGTCCTAGATGGTACCTTAGATCATCACAAATTTATGGCTTTGTGATTATTGGCCTTTTCATAGCCATGTTCTCTACCACTCTCAATCATATATTGATGGCTATATTTCTCTTCCATATCTATGCTTTCCTACATGGAACCCTAGTATGTGTTATTTTTGTAAACCTTCATACTTACCCCTATTTATTTTAAATAGAGGCCTCATTAATACATTTTTTGATGTGGGATTTCAACTAAGATATTTTGAAATGTCAACCCCATGTTTCCAATTTTGAGCATAAATTTTAAGGATGCAATTTATTTAAAGAGGGGATAATGTAACACCCCAAGCTTCCACGGTATGCTTCTCGTTGAATAATATATTAGCGTGTGTTGTACGAAACTTCAAATTCTAACACACACCACAACCAATCAAACTAGCTGTTATGAATAGTAATACCATATTTTTGAAATTTTATAAATTTTATCTTTCAAAATGAAATTCATTTTTGGATTTGGAATATCAAAATTAGCTTAGGGTGATTTTTTGGTATTTTTCTGAAAATATTCAATTTACGATGAATATGAAAAACACTGAGTTATAGTATAAAACCGAATTTTTATTTAAATAATTATTTATTTTATTTAAATTTATTTTAGATCAAAATAGATACATAATACTTATATATTTTCAATGTAATTTATTGGAGTCGGTTTATAATAATTTTAGATATTTAAAAATTTTATTGAACTATTCACCGTCTTTTACCCATCTCCTAGGAGAATTTGCAAATTCACATAAAACATAATTTTACAGAATTTGTTATTGGAATTTAAAAAATCGAAGAGACACGGTTAATATCAAGGAGTAAAATGTGGTTCAATAGGATAAAAATATTTTTTTTGGTGAATAGTAACTTTTTATTTTATTTACCATAGTTAAAAGTAAATAGGGTAATTAAGAGTAAAAATGATATTAATATTACCCTAAAACATGTCCTAATTCTATTGGACAAGTGTATCTCGACCAAAAACAACCATATGAATAAAATATCATCATTTAGGTCTAGTTGGATTAGATTAGGTCATTTATTATTATTTAATTCAAATAATAGTTAAAAGAGTTAAAATCAATGTTTAATAACTGAAGCATTTTTAATATTTTGTCACAAATAAGATAAGTTTTATTATAAATATTATTTAGATATATAAATCTCTTTCCTACATAATAATATTTTATTTAAATTTTTTAGACATTAAATAATTTAATTTATTTATGACACAATGATGATGCAGTAATTATCTAATTAATGAAATATTAAAATATTTGATATTATAAATATCCAAATAAATGAAATTTGAGACATTTTATTAATTACACTAATTTTATAGGATAATATGACATTTTATGGTTGGTTACATGAATTGTTTTTGAATTAATAATGTTGTTATGAATATAGCAGAAACAAAATACCAAATAGTGTCAAAATTGACATAAAATAGGTTTTAAAAAAATATTATATTATTAATTTATATTATATTCATAAAAATCTAAGGTTCGGAAAAAGACTAATATAATGATATTTTTTTCATTGAATAACCACTTGGAGTTCTATTGGAAGTATATAGTAAGTTTATTAACCATATAATATAAAAATACAAAGAGAATGGTAAATGTCAAACTATTTAACTAAGAGTTAAATCTAAAAGATATGGTTAATATAGTGACCCAAAACTATCTAAAACCAACTAGTTTAGTGGTTTTCGACCCATCCCCACCTTATCCTTTAAATAATTCATTTTTAAGACATTAGAAAACGAAAATTATTTTATTATAAAATAATATTTCTAGCTTTTCCTAAGGTTCCCCTCACCCCACTTTTAAAAGGGCACTCCCCCTTCCCTAAAATTAACACCTTCAAAGCATTTTTTCTCTGCCATACTTAGGCCCAATAATCTCTCAAATTTCCTCCCTTAATCCTAGAGGCCTTACTTTAGTCATAAATTCATCTTATGTATCCCTTTTGATCAAATCAAAAGGAAGAAACCGAAGAAGAGGTAAATATTTCATCACCTCTTTCAAGATCCTTTCTTCTTCCACATCCTCTTTCTTTGTTGTTTCCATTATAAAATAATAAATGTAGTATATTCTATATATTGTGATATTATTATAAATATGGTACAACCATATTCATTATTATATCCATTCTATGAATGACATGTCACCATACGTGCGTACGTACAACTTAGCATCTCAACGTCGTGGTGTAATTGTTATTCAATAAATTAATATTTGGATGGGTATAATAATGATGTGTAATTGATTTAAATAGTAAATATAACATGATTAAGATTCTATATATATGATATACCATCTTATTATATATTATTTCAATATCAAAAGAATAATATTGTCGCTCGTGCGTACGTACGGATTACCGTCTCCACAAACATGATAAGATTCATTCCCCATCGTAATCTAGTCAAGAACAATTTTCATTATATGATTAAAAATAATTTTTAAAGACTTTATATCATTATTAATATGAATAAGATACATATTATTCATAACAAACAATACTTACAAAACAATGCATATAAAGGAAAACAAATTAGTTAACACCCGAAACGATGATAATACTAAAATATTATTAACTAATCAATATTGAAAGATCATATATAATATAATATTAATTTATATGATTCTTGTATAATTTAATAACATTTATTTCACCATTATACTGGTGGTTAACATACCCATGACCAAGGAAATTTACAATGTAATGAGTTTCTTATCTCACTTTTAATTTCGTGAGATTTCCATTATTCACCATTTATTTATTAAATGTGGTGTATTGTGTACTTTAATTTGATATATATATATTATCATTATTATATTTATATTCATGGTATTTTGTGATTCATTTGGTTGTTATTATCGTTTGGCCATACGACTTGATTGATTACAATGAAGTAAGGGTTTTCATCTCACCTCCTGTTTCCGTGAGATTCATGTCATACTGTGTCTATTTCCTTTTGTGTGGTTTATGTAAAACCCAATGATTGTTTTCTTTGTGTAATATACTTTAATTTATGATTAATTACCTTTTCATTTTATGATCCATCTTTCATGGGATTTATTCTTCGTAAGTTACCAAATTGGTAAGGGAATTTCAAATTTCAATTTCCACTAATTCATTTTTACGCGTACTTTATTGATTATTATACTCCATGATTATGTGTGGAATCACTATTTATTATTTTTTTAGTAAATACCACTCCCGTTTATGTGGATATACTTTTGATACACATAATCACTCCATTTATAAATCCACAAGTCATTGATATGAACTTGATAGGAGTAATTTTAACTCAATCTCTATTTATTGAGTTTGTCATCCAATTAATTGGTGTTGTTTTCACAAGAATATGTGTGAATGTACTCTAATTGATTTACCCAGAATATCCATTAATATTGAGTGTATATATATTTTCACACATAATTATTTCATTGAATTATCCTTAACCTATGGATATGGTCTTTATAAAAGATTTCACCTTAATTTACAATCCATTGAGACTTCTTTGTTGTTATACACCAATTAAATTTTATATGATGTATATAATGTACTTTTACATAGTATATCCTGAATCCCTTTATACCCATGATATTATAATGTTTTTATTACCACAAATATTTTTATTCAAGTGTCTCTCTTTTGGTTAGGTTGTATAACTAAAATATCATTTTACAATGTTTTAGAGATTTATTATTCTAAATCTTTTTGATTAATGTCCATGTTTTAAAAATGGTTTTAAGTATTTATTTTTATGTTCATTAAAATTTTAATATTAAAATTCTTTTCAAAAGTTTAAAAGTTGTATGAGAAACTTTGATTCAAAAATATATTTTAAATGACTTCTTGATAAATAGTGATACTTTTAATTGTTTTCATGAAAAAGGGGGATATTTCTCTCTAATAATTTAGATAATTATTTTCATCTATGGAAATATCATTCATTATTCACTATTTAGGACAATCTATAATAATAAAATCATCCATAATGTATTGAATGAGTTATGTTTTATTGTGGATGTACTAATTTTATACCATTCATGGTTTTTTGTTAAAATATTGACATTTCATATGCTAGTTTGAATACGAATGTTCAGATTATGATTCAACCTTTTCATATGAGAAATTCATTAGACAAAGTATGTGATAGGTGGAGCCTGCTATAGCTCCTCGATGCATCTGTAGGTCTCATGAGACAAGCTACTTTCTTGGCAGAGGGCCTTGAAAAATTCTTATTTGTATTCTTGGCACAAATCCTTGACTATGTGTATATGAAAGTCTATCATTATGCATTACATCATTATGAAAGTGGCTATTGATATTGCATGTGATTATTCGACTTGTTGAATATTCATGTGAATAAGTAAATGACATTATTTGATTTTATATTTGCCATATTATGCTGAATTTCAAGTTTAAAAGGATTTTTTTAGTCTTATACATTGCCTTAAATGCTTATGCTTATTTATGAATTTTTTCGCTATTTTGTTATCCTTAATGAGCATCTAATCTCACCCCTTTCTATGTTTTATTTTCCCAAGGATGCGAAGAAGTATATTATGACTTACCTGCATGGATATTCTATGGGGTCTCAGCGTTGTCTATGGAAAAAATGTTTTTTTGGTTTTCTATTTTATGATGTAATGTAATCCTTATGAATCTTTCTAGTACTTCCAAGGAAACTAAACAAATCGGTATTTGGAGACTTGATTTTTTTTATCATGCCAATGATATGTAATAATGCACTGACTCTGGGCTTCTGGGGTCGGGGCGTTACATAGGGACATATTATTCCCCTATACATTTTTGGTATACTTGGTAATGACAATAATTTGATGTATTTAATTGATACTGTCATCGGGATTAATCTCATTATAATTAAAACCCTATGATTTTTTTGGATATATTCAGGGAGACATTTCTCCCAAATTGCTGACAATTCAAGGGTATGATAATCATGAGAAAATAACCCTCGAGAAGAACCAACTAAAATATATTATTGGGGATATCAAATATGACACTGAGTGTATGTTTATTCCTCAAAACACAACTTAAAAATTTATATACATAAGGCCCTAGCTCCCTCACCACATTGTATTACCTTCAAAAATTTATCAATTTTTGAAATACATCATTGATGGAATATTTATCATACTAAATGATGATATCCCCCCATCAAGTCATTCAATGAAAAATCTGCTGAATAATGTTTCTATAACAGGGGAGAAAATAAAACAATGGGATGGGAAGATATAGGTTTCTGAACCCAATGTCTTGGGGTCTAGAAAAAAAATCACTTGAGTATACTCGATAGTAAAAATGTGCTCTACATAAATCATGTTAAGTTTATAGACATGATACCAGAGCCCAAAAACCCTAATTTCCCCAATGACATGCTAAAAAAATAATCTTCTCAATCTATATGTAATGATATAAGAAATAAGGGATTATATTGTCTATTCCCATGACATCTCTCACCTCAATATTGTAGATATTCCCCCTAGATTTTTTCCTCTCTCTAAGAATATGACCACTCACATAGAATTGTAATAAGAAGAATATTCCCTCATGAATTCCCATAAAATATTCAGGGATGGTGTCTTCACAACCTTAGGTTTTCTTAGATAGGTAAAAAGGCCACAAATGAAATCATATATCTTATATTTATCACTACCTTCATGCCCCCCATAGATAAAGAGGTGCATATTTTATTTCGAAATAAGAACTTATATGTGTTCTATTTGAAATATAAATGAATACCTAGAATGAATCTTAATGTGGCTACACACTATCTCAGTATAGTTGAAGATCATAGAGGATTCAAGTAGGAATCTATGACGATACACCCCTCTCATTCCTCAAATGTAGATGAAAAATTTGAAAACTTGATCAAAGAAATCATTTTATGAGAAGTGAAATATCTATAATGGATCTCCAACATTGTCCCTGTAAAAAATGAACAATTATATTATGGTATGTATTAATTTCAGAGACAATAATCAACATTTCACATGGGGAGATATCCAATTTCTGATGTCAAAATACATGATATATGCATCATCTGAATTACAAGACCCTTGGTTCATTGATAGGTACTAAAGGTATAATCATTTAAATATTGACCGTGAATATAAGAGAGTTACTTATTTTAGAGAACATAATGGGATCTTATTTCATCAGATCATTCATATTGGGTTTAAAATACTCGTTCTATACTTTATCTCACTATGATACATATATTTAACCCATTTGTAGGATGAATATTTGAATGATATGTTGATGTCCTTGATGTAAAATTTAGATTGTGTTAGTATCAATTAAAAGATATTTTAAAATCACTGATAGCATAGCCCAAGGTTGAATTTCTTAAAATGATCAATTGTGGTAACATCTCAGAAGTCCCAAGGCTTTGTTATACGGCACTAAAACATCGAGGTTGACCTAGAGAAGACTATTTATATATTAGAAATGTCACCCCACAAAAATCTAAATGATCTCAGGAGAATCTAGGGATACCTCTCCAAAATTCAATTCTTCAATGTCATCATGTCTAGAAAAGATCACCCCTTCAATAGGATAATGAAGAAGGGAATCCCACACCAATGGTATAGCGAATGCCAAGAAGCCTTAGATAGTCTTAAAAAGTATCCAATGTACTCACCAGTTGTGAATCCATCGGTTTAAGAGAGGCCACACATCTTGTATGTAGAAGTCTTGTAATGCACATTAAGACCCCAACTTGCATAGGAAAATGATAAAGGGAGTGATAATTTTATCTATTACCTCATCCAATCAATGATATGTAGAGAGGGCTGATTCATAGATATGTAGATGTTTTTACATGATCTTATCTTCATATTGAAAAATATGAGGTATTATATGCATCACCCTATAGTCTATATGATCTCTAATATATATATGATCGTGTATATACTTGGTTTCCCAAAGTTATCATGGATTATAGTCTGATGGAGGTTGTTATAAAACATAATTATAACCATTTCATGTCATATATGGGGGTGAAATGTCAATACCAAGATGATTTCCTTAGATCACATCCCATCCCATAGAATACAATGGTGGACACTAAGCTCCCAGTATAGGGGTATTTTATGACCACAACACTTGTTAAAAATGGTTGAAGTATTTTTATTTATCCACATGATTAGATAAAATAAAAAGGATATAAAATCAAAAGATAAATATGGTTTTCATAGGGATTCTTGTTTTCCCTCTAAACAGAGTAGTTTTTCCCTTCTCATTCTCACTATATGAGTTCTGTATAAATAATAACTTACTTCAAACTATTCCTATAGCTGAATATATTCTACCTTAATATCAAAGTGGATTTTTTTATAGTGATAATGTAGATCAATGGAATGTATGGAATAACAAATGAAGAATATGACCCTCTTATTGGCTAGGTCAGGTATTGATGGAAGAGAAACCTTTTGGTCCCACATTGCTTCATGTTCACCGACCATAGTATACACATAACTACACATTGGCTAATCATTCCAATGTCCCACTTAAACCTAATTAGAAGAAAGTGAAATTATATTCCTTGCACCAAATAAAGGTCGCATCGATCTTCATCTACAATATATAGAAAATCAATTATGTTTACACAACCCTAGGAAAAGATACATAGATATCCTCCAATAGAATGTTATAGCACATAATTAGTTATCTCAAAAATAGAGTACTCCTAATATATCATGAAAAACCATAGCAAAATATATATCATTCCACATAAATTACATAGTGATATGATGAAAATAAGAAAAAATCCCTCTATATTCAACAATATGATAAAATAATCCTCAAATTAATAAAATAAATAATGATTCCCCCAGAATGGAAGAATCCTATATGGGATCATGTGATGTTTATTAGTCTGGGATGAAGATCACCTACAAAATCAAGAGGCTAGGGTATTACATGAAAACCATGATAAAAGAATTTTTTGAATTCAACATGATATTTCATACATGTTATTTCAATGAAAACATCATATATCAAACCCTGGAATTTCTACATGCAAAAAAATATTTCTATCCATATTCCATTTTTTAATGGATGTTTGGGGCCATATACCCAACCAAACTTATGTAGTACAGGTACATATTTATTACAACTGATCTATTTGAAAAATGATAGGAGAAAATACCCATAAAAGAATTCAGGATGATTAATATATCCAAATTCTTAAATTCTCATATCATAACTAGGTTTCGAGTCCTTTACATGATATTGATAGGATATGAAACAGAAATTTATACTTCAAAGTTGATGAATCTATAACACGAGTATGATATTGAGTCTAATAACTCATATTTCTATCATACATTTTCGAATCAAATGATATATCCATTCAATAAGACTCTATAAAATATACTCGAGAAGATGGTGAATAGGGATCAATTTTCATGCCAGACAAGCTCCACCCTGATTTATGGTCCTTCCATACCACCATGCATAAACTACATAAGAAAACCCATTGTCATTGATTTAAGGGATCATGATTGTGTTTCCCATAGAGGTCAATATTCGTTTTCTCAAAATATCCTTTGTTGGAAAACACTTGAATTAAGAGAAATTACAACATAATATTGATGAATTTTGGTTGTTCAATGGGAATAGGTTTCAAACATTGAAAAACATTTATGTTCGTTACAATCAGATCACACAATCCATTAATAATAAATATACCCTTCATTCATTCATTTTTGTAGAAATGGTTTTGGATTTATGGACCACCATTCTACTTGGAAATAATCCCCTCAATATGGAACCCAAATGGGAATTACCATACATGATATAAAATTACTAACACAATATATATCACTAACTAGACCCAATAGATGTGAATAATTCCACACCTCCAATAATATATCACTTATAAAGAAGAAATTATCACAGTTATAATCACAAACCCATTATCCTGGTTTTATAATGATAATATGCACAAGCTCGTCATGGTTAAATGACGTTAAACTGTACAAGATCATTTAGATTGAAATATATTAAACATCACATCTTCTCTCATTATGGAAGGAATATTTTATATTATATAGTGTCTTACGTCCTAGAACTTGAATTTAATTTAGAAAACAACTGATGTCCTTAATGCATGAAATTAATTTTCATGGAATATTTTCTCAGTGCATGAAGTTCAATTGCATGGTAAGTATCATATGTTAAAAAAATCACCACACAAAAGCTATATCAATATAATGGATGAAATTATTATACCACTATGTGTGAAGATTATCTATATAGTGAGTCTCTTTATCAAATAATAATGTTTTTCATTATTACTTACCCCATATTCTATGTAGTGAAATTAAAACCCATAATATTTAGACCATCCATAATATTCATTTTCATTCACATCAGGTGATACCAATCCTTAACAAATGAAATTAAACATCATTGAAGTTGTCATTTCCACATCACATTAAACTCAAAAGGTTTTCTCTAACTATACATGTCTTGATTATCATTTGAACCACATACATAGGGATGCATTATTCTTATATCTTTTTCTATCAACTACATGATATAGAATAAACATGTAATATACCTAATAACCTATACCTAGAAATAAGAACCCTTTCTATACCTTGTTTCTCACTCTGATATTATATCACATGGTCTTATGACTTTTAGTAAGGTATTTCTATCACAAACAAGGTATAATAGCTCATGATGGGATCATCATGCTCATAAATGGACGACATTAAATAGAATACCGTGAGTCCTCGTAGTACAATGTTAAACTACATGGTGGATTCCCATCACATGAAAAAATGTTTCAAATTACTCCGGACCTCACCAAAGGGGACCACTATTGATGGTGATTAGTCTCATACCACACCTCCATACATGAACTACATGTTACATGATTCACGAAATTACATGATATGTAGGGATAAGAAAATATCCAAACATGTGTCTAATAATAAAAAAAATCTCCTATATATACATTTTGGTCGGACATGGATTGGTAGATTTCATAAAATAATTACATATGGCTTTATTGATTTAATCATAGGATGTGTAGGGATTACCAAATATCAATTCATGTACCAAGATTTAATAACCCTTTTTAATGTTAAGAAGCATACATCATTCCTACGTGATGTTGAACTACTTAGTTCCAAATAAACGATGTGTGACATGATTCCATTAATCATATGATACTATTTGATGCCTGAATTTCACATCACAAGCCTATGTATAATAATTAATGAAAATAATCCCCACCTCTGAATACATTTTAGACCTACAAAGAGTTCCACCACTTCCAGAACTATGCATGGCATGATTATTATCATCACATAATAAAAAGAGACACACGATCTATAACCCTGGTCCCAAATATGAAAACTGTTACCCGCTTCTTTATGACATGGATATTAATGTGAATAAAAACTATTCTCACCAAATTTCATAATAAAAGGACAATAAATATGTTGTTACACCATGATGTCAAACTCCTAGGAATATTTACACCCTAGATGAGGATAAATTTCATAGAATTCTATACATCCCACTACATGAAAAAAAATCATATAGAACAACATCCATTATCAATGTACCACAACTGACTATACTTTGTCTTCTAGAGTATGAAGTGATTCTACAATATTTGAAGCACCTAAATCCATAAATCATATTTCATTCCCCAGAAACCTCATATTGACACAAACCATTCATAGACATTTGAGAAACAAACTCACATTGAAAAAACCATTTTTTGGAATATGAATGTATTCATATTGATCCTAAATATGTTCCTATGGTCATCATCCAAATGCATCACACTTCAAAAAGTTATTTATTATACATTTGAGCCTTGACATTTCAATAAAAGAACTCATCACATATGTGTTTTCATGGTCATTCCTAGTATTAAGTTTTCATATCATTCTACAAACTCAATAACTTTTTACCATAATTAATAATAACCATAAAAAAATATCCTAGCATATTTTACATCCATTTTTGTAATGTTACAATGTTTCCCCCATTTCACAGAGTAAGAATGTGACACTACATTCAAGAACCATTGACGGTTCACAACCCCTGATTCAAAAAAACATCACATAGAGATTGAGTATCATAATAATGAGATTCCCTAACCTAGGGTTCCAAATCCATTACTGGACAACTTTCTTCTATACCCAACCATATAATATGGATATTTGAATCTTAAAAAATTCTCATGTTCCTTATAAAGGAATGTATATCATATTTTCTTTACCTTTCTACTGATGTATAAGGGATTTGACCTACCAAATAATGGAATATCATCCTTAAAATAAATACAATTCAATCCTTGTGAGCCTTAGAAACAGCATGCTAAAATGGACACCTATGGGTGTTACAGATAATCCAAGGAATGTTTACCCCATCATATATTCCCAGACATAAACTTGTTTGTTATTATATATACAAACCATACAAATACAATCCAGGTGGACCTATCCTCTCTATAATTTAAACACCACATTACAAGATCATTTATCAAGTCCTAGTAGTTATAATTTAATCTTCATGGAATCTGATGATAAGAAATAATATACACTAAACCACATTGATAGAGAGTAAGAGATAAAAGACCCTAAATTACAGTGATAAAAGGTTTGAGTTAAGGACCTTAAATCTTAGAGCTAGAGGGAATGATCTAAATGACATAAACTATAGAAATATAATTGTGAACTAAAATACCATAAACTATAGGGAGAGAAGGAATGATCTAAAAGACCCTATTCTACAATGATAGAAGGGAAGAGCTAAAATACACTAACCTAAAGTGATAAAAGGTCTAATCTAAAAGAACCTAAACTACTAAAATACCCTTAAATAATGAAATCAATGTTTTGAGAAAAAATACCCAAAAATATTGTGATAGATGGCCTATGATAAAAAACATAAACAACAACACCATAATGATTTAGTATGTATGAATGAAAAAATATTGTAACTACCACCATATATCCTTGGTGTATGCTGAGCTACTCTTGACAAGATTATCAATTTATGATATTGATAGAGCACTGAATCTATGGTAAATATATTCTATGAAATTACACTAATGGGCATCATTTAATCTAAAGATAAATTGAGACGATTTATTAGTACGAAATATAATATTGGTGGAAATTTTGGAACACATATAGAGAATAATAAGTTTTGAATTAAATTTAAAGATCTAGACATTCATGTTTTCCTTGTATTAATAAAATGATATTATCATTAAACATTCATATAATATAGGATTAGTGATGGGCCATGCAAATCATGAATGAATGAAAAACTATACAGTAACGAAAAATGTGTTGTAATAACATTCGTTCAGAGCATGCAATTTGATTAATCACCCAAATTTGGAATCTCTCTTTAAATCACATGAAAAATTATTGTGAATATAAATTAATGAACTACAATATGAATTGATTTACCAATATGGAAATGTTGGAATGATTCTATAGAGAATTTTTAATTAGAAGATGATGTGCCACTTGTGTACGCTTTTATACACCCACCACAAGGAATATAGTCATGAATAAAGTAGTAATATCCTAAAATATATTTTGGGAACTTTCAAATGAGAATGATGATGATTTTGAATATTCAGTCCTCATAAGAGCTATGATTTCTTCATATTTCAATATTTTCCTGGCCCATTTATATATATGGACATTTAATTTAGATATAAAATATATACTCTACTCCACCGACTCAAAGGCCTCCTTAATCTATTTGGAAAGGGGGTCCACATCGTTTATATCATATAAGGCCTCTAATTAGAGGGAAAATCATTCAGAGTTGGGATGAAGTGTTTCATGATTTTGTACAATGGTTTTTCGTTCAAAACTATCTACACCAAAGACATTATGTATTACAAGAATTTTATATTTTTAGAAATTATTTATTACTAAATTAGTATTAATATCAATACCTTGAAGCTTATACTAGATATACTTTCATCCTATACAAGATTTAGTGACTGATGGTATGGGTGTGCCAAAATGATTAGTAGATTGACGATATGGGTAGTAAATATGATTGGTGGATCTATATATCATTCTATTAATAGTGGAATCACATGTTTCTTTTGATGGAGGGAGTATTTCTATAATAGATGTTGTCATAGTAACAGGATGGTCCCCACTAAGATTAAGAATTTTCTTAAAATTTGGGCCTAATTTCATATTAAACACAATCATTTCCTTGGATATAGTAGTTGGTGAGTAAAATTTCATGTCAACGTGATGAACCAATCTGGTTAACAAACCACCAAGATAGGCTGCTACTAAATAATGTGAACATTACTATGTGAGAAATGTAGGAATTTCAGTAGATGGAAGAATGATAGAATCACTAGTTTCATCACATTCCAACATCATCTAAAACTGAAGGATGATACAAAGGTTTCTCTCTCCTTGTAGGCCAGCCAAAAAAATTGGGGATACCCTTTGGGTGTATCCTAAATGATGATAAAATCATTAAATATTATATATCTCTTAGAAGAGCGACTAATACATCATGGTAGCAAGAACATCATCCCAACATGAGATCTTGTAAGACCTTCTTCCTGATTGCCTCATTGATATTCTATGATTGGACCAGTCTGTGTAGGATTGGAATGAATTCAGAGATATCAGGTTGAATCGATGAACTTGAAATCTCAATAAAGAAAACTGACATATCCCCAACCTTATATCTATTCATAAATATTTTATGATATTTGGAAATAGGGTTACCAGTGGAATTGTAGTATTCACATAAATTAAAAGGCTCCAATATCCTGCCAAATTAAAACTAGATTGGACCACTGATCCTACAGAGTTTATTTCCCTGTTGAATGTGTCCCAAGATTTGGTAAAGGAACAAAAGGTTTGATATCTTCATATTAATGAATTTTACCTCTTCTTTGCATGATACCATTACCAGTGTACTAACCCAGATTCCCAAACACACATCCCTATCTTGGAAAAGTCACCAATTTTGGAAAATGTCATTAAAACTCTCCAGCTGAAGGCTCAAAGAGATCTCTAGATTCACACAATATCTTAATGTAAAATGATACCCTGTAACGACCCAATCTTTTTGAGTAGTATATTAACTTACTCTTATTTATTTAATAAGATGTTAATGGTTAATGCAGAAAGAGGAGTCGATGGCTTCATCCAGTAGACTCAACCCTTACGAAGCCCACTTATCAGAGCTTGGGAAGGAGGTAGCATCTGTGGGCTTCGCTTTGGACCAAGCCCAATCCGAGCTCCAGCGTGTCAAGCTTGAACGAAAACGCTTGCAGGAGAAGTTCAAGTTAGTGCAGATTGCTACTAGGGCAATGTTATCTGAGACTCCCTCAGATTCTCTCACCATAGCACACCTTACACTTAGGTCTTATGCCAGTGTTATAAGGGGCTATGTGATGAGACCCTAGTTTCCTTGTGTAATCCTTTCGGGTGAATAAATTGAGATTTCTTCCTTTAGTGATGTTTGTGAAATTTCAAATGTCTAGATAATTTTAGAATGTATTTTATTGATGAATTTTGAAAAAGGGATATTTTGAAATATTTATGTAAACCCTAAATAACAAATGATGTGTAATGATTTTCAAAAAATGGTCTTCTACAAAAGTGTTCATTAAGGAATGTGGAGTCTAATAAGATCAACTTAATTTTTGATGAATAGTAAATTATGAATAGTGATTTTACGCTTAGGATTAGTAATGTGACCAAATGGATTAGTAATCTCACTTAAAGAAAGTTTTAAAATAATCTAGGCACCTTGATTAAGTAATGTGATTCAATAAAATGGGTAAATAACAGTTTCATAAATTATTATTCAAGTATTAGTTTTTTCGAATGAATAGTGTTTTTTAATTAAAAATTTAATTAAAAATAATTAGAAAATTATTTTTATAAAAATGACTTTATTTTTGAACTCAGAGCATCGATATTATGTTATGGTAATTTTTTGGGATTTTTCTGAAAAAATGAATTTTCGATGAATAGTGTATTTATTTAAAAATAAAATTAAAAATATTTAGAAAATTATTTTTGTAAAATGGAGTTCATTTTTGAAATCATAGCATTGATATTTGGTTAAGGTGAAATTTTGGGATTATTCTGAGAAAGTTGAATTTTTGGTGAATAGTGAAAGTATAGTTTTTAAGTTACGGGTGTTTAATGACATCATTAAATGATGTATTAAGTATATATTCAATATGGTCGAATTATGAATAGTAATATAAGGTGTGAGGTGTCCCAAGTGGCCAATACCATGGGCAAATACCATGGGCAAGCCCATGGTTTTGCCAAAACCACTAGTGAGGTGTCCCTTGACCATTAATGCTTTGTCCCCTCACTTTCCCTATAAATACCCACCCTTTCCTCCCTTAGTTTTCACTCCCAACTCTCCCCCAACGAAGTTCTGGTCTTCTTACCTTCCAAGGAGTCCTCCCAAGGTGCCCCAAGCCCTCAAGGTCCAATCCTTTGAGTTTCAAGAGTCACATTTTAAGGTAAGGGATCCGACCCCTCTCTTTCTTTTCATGAAATCTCTTTTATGTCATTCCTATTATGCTCCATGTTTTTATGTGAGATGATGTTCTTTTATATTCCTCTTACTGCCCTTTCATGTTTATATGATGAGAGATCCCCTCTTACTCTCATCATTTCGTTTTATGAAAGTTTAAGTGACGCCGTTAGGCTGCCAAATTTTTAAGGGATTCTTTCACCCTTCTCATTTTTCAAGTTCAATTTTCATGTCAAGTCTTTCAAGTTCCTTTTTATTATGTTGGGGTATGATCTCTATATCAATCATACTGATCTCTTATGATCATATGATGAGGGACCCTTTTTTGATCTTGTCAAATCATTTTCTTTTGAAGTTAAGTGACGCCGTAAGGCTGCCGAATTTTCATAAGAGAAATCTAATCTTTTTCCTTCCATGTTTTTCATTTCAAATGGTATGTCCCTAACATTTCGTTACCATGTCAATATGTCCTTCTTATTCTTTCACCCTACTGTTTTATGGATCATTTATGAGTGGGTGACCCATGTCCCCTCTCATTTCTACGTTTTCTAAAACCCCGAAACTTAGCCGTTATGCTGCAGAATTTTCCCCTCAAAATGCCTCTCTCTTTTCTCAAAAATTATTTTATGTTATAAAGTGAATACTCAATGCTCTTATTTCTACAAGGGTATTCACATATATATCAAAATGTTCCATTTTAAATTCTGGGATTTACATACATGAGACCCGCTTTCCCTTTCCGTGGGTTTAAAGTGACGTAAAGATCATGTCTTTAAAGCAGTTTTTAAAACGTTATGATTATGAAATGAAACCCATTTATTTTATGCTATGTGGGTTATTTATGAAATGTTTGATGATGATATATGTGGCTCACATGATAATAAAGGCAAATTTAAGGGTGTGCCCTGATAGCGCTCCAATGCATTGGGTAATGATGTAACCACTAGAGATTACAATTTTCACGATACCTTAGTGAATAACCTTGGTAATTTTCAAATGACACCTTGGGGATGGACCTTGGTGATATGTTCATGATTGTCTATGTTAAATGATGTAGCCACATCTTCAAGTTATGAAAAATGTTATTTTTATTATGAAATGCCTCATGATTTCTTTCTTATGCCTTAAAGTTCTTTTCATGTCCTTATTGAAGTATCTCAAGTTCACATGTAAAATGTTCCTCTTATTTCCCTTACTGGGCCTTCTGCTCACCCTTTCTTTTGATGTATGTCCCCAGGTTATGAGATGCATAATGAACATAGGATGAACTAAAGGAGAAGACTTTCAAGTGTTTAAGAAGAATGTTTTTATGTTTTTTTTTGTGTTTTATGATCCTTGTTTCCAAGACACTAAACCTTAACGATCCTCAGTTTTGTGTAATGTAATGAAAGTTTATGTTATAAAATGGTGGGATGTTATAGTTGGTATCAAAGGATGGTTTAGTTATTTGTGGAAATTAGGATATAAAAACTTTAGGAAGAACCGTATAGAAAAGTTTAAATATAGGAAAACTTCCTGGTATTTTGGTAAGTATTAAGTAAGTGGTCTATCAAACAAATACATCCCTGTCTGGATACGAGCAGGTAGAGGCGGCTCTGGCACAGATGTACATAGGGGTAAAACACGAAAACACCGCTTTGAGCTAGACTCGAACGGGAACTGGTGCACGATAACGGGCCTTGCTGCACTCTTGGTTACGACACTCCCGGGGGATATGTTTGGTTAATCACATGCTTTTTATGAATCATTATGAAGGAATTATAGAGAACTATAATTGTCTAAGCACGAAGTCTTAGTTAAAAGATTCATAAATGAAATAAGTTTCTCACTAAGGTTTTATTCTTTTAGAAAATGGCGGGCAATAGGAGAAACCGTGCCGATGGTGACCGCAATGCACCATGTGCTGACGGCCCTCCGATGGAAGCCGGAATGGAAACATTCATGCGGATGATGAACCAACTGACTCAAGTTATGAGTAATAACTTGAATCAAGCTGAGAGGCCGACCTCACCACGAAGGGAACAACTTTCTGTTGAGTCCTTCATGCGTCAACGACCGCCAACATTCAGTGGATCTACTGACCCATTGGTTGCGGAACAATGGATAAGCTCCATTGAAAAGATCTTTTCTGTACTTCATTGTTCGGAACAAGAAAAAGTCACCCTTGCTGTTTACCGCCTAGAGGGAGAAGCTGATCAGTGGTGGTCACTGATCAAAAACACGAAGCCACGAGGAGAGATAGAAGCTATGGAGTGGGAAGAATTTCGGGGAATTTTCTTTAACAAGTATTTCCCTCGTTCCATGAGAACGAAAATGGAGAAAGAGTTTCTCGAGCTGAAGCAGAAGGAGAACGAATCTGTCGGAAGCTATGAGATGAACTTCACAAGGCTTTCCCGTTATACCTCAAGCTTTGTCATGGACCCTAATGGGAAGGTTGATAGATTCTTTGGCGGACTACGACCACATCTGCGGAAGAATCTAGCCAACAGGGACTACGATAGCTATGAAGAAATAGTTCGAAGTGCCATGAAAGTTGAACTAGAGTTTGGGGAGACACAGTGGTCTTACAAATCTAATGAGAAGAAGAGAACTCTAGAACCGAGCCTGGGAAGAAGTTTTGATCAGGAAAAAGGTGGAAAGCATATGCAACATGCCACATGCAATAAATGTGGGAAGAAGCATCCGGGGAACTGCTTGATCGGAAGTGGCAAGTGCTATAGGTGTGGAAAAGAAGGCCATATTTCTCGGAATTGTCGGGGTGATGTGAATCCTCAACTTCCCAACACTAACGACAGAGGAAAGATGGTTCTGGCCCTACCCGAAGTCACATGCTTCAAGTGTGGACAGCTTGGGCACTTTTCTAATCAATGTCCAAATCCGAGGGCGGTGGAGGGGAATCACCATCAACCTCAGAAGAGGCCAAGGGAGAAAGGTCGTGCTTTCGCTATCACAACAACTGAAGTTGAAGTTCCAAACGATGTGGTAGCAGGTACTCTTGTTGTCCTCTCAAAACTAGCAAGTGCTTTATTTGATTCTGGTTCTACGCATTCCTTTATTTCTTCCAAGTTTGCAAAGAATATAGAATCAATCCCCGAATTTCTTGAGGTAGAGTTGTCAGTCAAGACTCCAAGTGGGATTATCCATGCATCAACAGTGTTTAGAGACTCTAGTATTTACTTTGGTGAGCACAATCTTATCGCAAATCTAGTAGTCATTCCCATGATGGAATTTGACATTATACTAGGGATGGACTGGCTCTCAAAGTATAATGCTAAGATCAAATGCAGAAGTAAGGAAATCTCAGTAGTCTTGAATGAACGACCTACAGTTATCTTCCGAGGAGAGATATCCCGAACTGATCCCTATCTAGAAGCACCTCCTATAGCTTTCTTTATGGAGTTAATCGGTGATGAGGAAGAAGGGAAAGGGAGCATACAAATTGAAGATGTTCCGATTGTTCAAGAATACATGGATGTATTTCCTGAGGAGTTACCTGGACCTCCCCCAGAAAGAGAGGTAGAGTTCTCCATTGAACTCGTACCTGGGTCTCAACCGATATCAAAGACTCCGTATAGAATGGCAAATGTGGAGCTAGAGGAGCTAAAGAAACAACTCCAAGACTTGTTGGAGAAGGGGTTTATCCGACCGAGTGTGTCTCCTTGGGGAGCACCAGTTATCTTTGTGAAGAAGAAGGATGGATCAATGCGGCTATGCATTGATTATAGAGAACTGAACGGGATCACAGTGAAGAACAGATACCCTCTTCCATGAATTGATGATTTATTTGACCAACTTCGTGGGGCTCAATTCTTCTCTAAGATTGATCTTCGATCTGGTTATCATCAACTGAGGGTGAAGAAGGAAGATATTCCAAAGACTGCCTTCCGATCAAGATATGGGCATTATGAGTTTACTGTTATGCCCTTCGGCTTGACTAATGCTCCTGCTATTTTCATGGATTTGATGAATAGGGTCTTTAAAGACTACCTTGATAACTTTGTGGTAGTTTTTATTGATGATATTTTGATATATTCAAAAAGTCGGGAGGAGCATGAAGATCATCTGAGGGTTATTTTGAAAACTCTACGGAAGGAGAGGCTCTTTGGGAAGTTCAGAAAGTGTGAGTTTTGGTTACAACAAGTGGCTTTCTTGGGGCACATCGTAACCAATGAAGGAATCTCGGTTGACCCTGCAAAGACAATGGTTGTGGAGAAGTGGCCTCAACCCACAACAGTAACTGAGATTCGTAGTTTCCTTGGTTTAGCGGGATATTATAGGAGGTTTGTGAAAAACTTTTCACGGCTTTCTAATCCACTAACCATGTTGACTCGAAAAGGGGTTAAGTTCATCTGGACAAAGGAATGCGAGGAAAGTTTCCAAGAGTTGAAGAAGAGATTGGTTACTGCACCTGTGTTAACACTACCCTCTATCGGAGAAGGATTCGTTATTTTTAGCGATGCATCTCTGAAAGGTCTTGGGTGCGTCCTCATGAAAAATGACAAAGTAATTGCTTATGCATCTCGACAGTTGAAGATTCATGAGCAGAATTATCCTACGCATGATCTAGAGCTGGCGGCAGTTGTTTTTGCTCTAATGATATGGAGGCACTATCTTTATGGGGAGAAATGTGATATATACACTGACCACCAAAGTCTAAAGTATATTTTCACTCAGAAAGAATTGAACATGAGACAAAGGAGATGGTTGGAGCTTATTAAAGACTATGATTGTTCAATTCATTATCACCCTGGAAGAGCAAACAAAGTCGCGGATGCGTTAAGCAGGAAAGATCCTGTTGTTCTGGCAACAATGAGGATCCTGGGAGATCCCTTGATTAAAGATCTAGTAAAACTGGACATGGGAATTATAAGGAAAGGGACATCATCAACCCTATCCCAAATGATTTCTCAACCTTCATTACTAGAGAAGATCAAGAAGGCTCAAAAAGAAGATCCTTTGCTGTATGAGAAGTTCGAAGCTGTAAAGGATGGGAAGTTCCCTGATTTCAATATTGATCAAGAAGGCGTGTTGAAATTTCGTACCAGACTATGTGTTCCATCCATTCCGGAGATAAAGAAAGAACTGATGGATGAAGCTCATAGCTCTACTTTCTCTATACATCCGGGAAGCACTAAGATGTATAGAGACCTTCGTGATCATTATTGGTGGGATAACATGAAGAGGGAGATTGCCGATTACACTACAAGGTGCCTGGTGTGTCAGCAAGTAAAGGCAGAAAGACAACTTCCTAAGGGGGTATTACAACCGCTACCCATACCAGTATGGAAGTGGGATAATATCACCATGGACTTTGTAACTGGTCTCCCGAAAACATCCAAAGGAAACAATGCGATATGGGTTATTGTGGACCGTCTCACCAAGACAGCCCATTTTATCTCTATTCGGGAAGATTTCTCTCTGGATCAGCTTGCCAAGATATACGCGAAGGAAGTGGTAAGGCTTCATGGGGTACCACTATCCATCGTATCTGATCGTGACCCAAGATTCACATCAAAATTCTGGAGAAGTCTTCAGCATGCTCTGAATACTGAATTGAATTTTAGTACGGCCTATCATCCTCAAACTGATGGCCAATCTGAAAGGACTATTCAGACACTCGAAGACATGTTGAGATTATGCTCAATGGAATTTAAAGTTGGATGGGATCAACACCTCCCATTAGTGGAGTTCTCTTATAACAACAGCTTCCATGCGAGTATTCAGATGGCACCCTATGAAGCTCTGTATGGAAAGCGGTGTAGAACTCCTACTTGTTGGGATGAAACTGGTGAGAGGAAGCTTCTTGGGCCTGATCTCGTGCAAGAGATGACAGAACAGGTTCATGCCATCCAACAACACATAAAGGCTGCTCAGAGTCGGCAGAAGAGCTATGTTGACAATCGTCGAAGGGACTTGGAGTTTGGTGTTGGTGACAAAGTCTTCCTTCGAATTTCTCCATGGAAGAGAGTCATGCGGTTTGGGAAGAAAGGGAAGCTCAGCCCTAGGTACATTGGCCCCTATGAAATCCTTGATCGCATAGGAGCAGTGGCCTATCGTCTAGCACTTCCACCGAACCTAGCTCAAGTTCATGATGTCTTCCATGTATCTCTCTTGAGGAAGTACATACCCGACCCTTCGCATGTACTGAACCCAGAGGTGGTACAACTTGAACATGACCTCTCTTATGAGGAGCAGCCAGTGGAGATCTTGGACCGTAGAGACAAGGTCCTACGAAACAAGACTACCCACCTTGTGAAAGTGTTGTGGATGAATCATAAATATGAAGAAGCGACTTGGGAGCCTGAGGAAACGATGAAGCAAAAGTACCCTCACCTTTTCAACTAGGCCTCAAGTATAAATTTCGGGGATGAAATTTCTTAAGGGGGGAAGAATGTAATGACCCAATCTTTTTGAGTAGTATATTAACTTACTCTTATTTATTTAATAAGATGTTAATGGTTAATGCAGAAAGAGGAGTCGATGGCTTCATCCAGTAGACTCAACCCTTACGAAGCCCACTTATCAGAGCTTGGGAAGGAGGTAGCATCTGTGGGCTTCGCTTTGGACCAAGCCCAATCCGAGCTCCAGCGTGTCAAGCTTGAACGAAAATGCTTGCAGGAGAAGTTCAAGTTAGTGGAGATTGCTACTAGGGCAATGTTATCTGAGACTCCCTCAGATTCTCTCACCATAGCACACCTTACACTTAGGTCTTATGCCAGTGTTATAAGGGGCTATGTGATGAGACCCTAGTTTCCTTGTGTAATCCTTTCGGGTGAATAAATTGAGATTTCTTCCTTTAGTGATGTTTGTGAAATTTCAAATGTCTAGATAATTTTAGAATGTATTTTATTGATGAATTTTGAAAAAGGGATATTTTGAAATATTTATGTAAACCCTAAATAACAAATGATGTGTAATGATTTTCAAAAAATGGTCTTCTACAAAAGTGTTCATTAAGGAATTTGGAGTCTAATAAGATCAACTTAATTTTTGATGAATAGTAAATTATGAATAGTGATTTTACGCTTAGGATTAGTAATGTGACCAAATGGATTAGTAATCTCACTTAAAGAAAGTTTTAAAATAATCTAGGCACCTTGATTAAGTAATGTGATTCAATAAAATGGGTAAATAACAGTTTCATAAATTATTATTCAAGTATTAGTTTTTTCGAATGAATAGTGTTTTTTAATTAAAAATTTAATTAAAAATAATTAGAAAATTATTTTTATAAAAATGACTTTATTTTTGAACTCAGAGGATCGATATTATGTTATGGTAATTTTTGGGGATTTTTCTGAAAAAATGAATTTTCGATGAATAGTGTATTTATTTAAAAATAAAATTAAAAATATTTAGAAAATTATTTTTGTAAAATGGAGTTCATTTTTGAAATCATAGCATTGATATTTGGTTAAGGTGAAATTTTGGGATTATTCTGAGAAAGTTGAATTTTTGGTGAATAGTGAAAGTATAGTTTTTAAGTTACGGGTGTTTAATGACATCATTAAATGATGTATTAAGTATATATTCAATATGGTCGAATTATGAATAGTAAGATAAGGTGTGAGGTGTCCCAAGTGGCCAATACCATGGGCAAATACCATGGGCAAGCCCATGGTTTTGCCAAAACCACTAGTGAGGTGTCCCTTGACCATTAATGCTTTGTCCCCTCACTTTCCCTATAAATACCCACCCTTTCCTCCCTTAGTTTTCACTCCCAACTCTCCCCCAACGAAGTTCTGGTCTTCTTACCTTCCAAGGAGTCCTCCCAAGGTGCCCCCAAGCCCTCAAGGTCCAATCCTTTGAGTTTCAAGAGTCACATTTTAAGGTAAGGGATCCGACCCCTCTCTTTCTTTTCATGAAATCTCTTTTATGTCATTCCTATTATGCTCCATGTTTTTATGTGAGAGGATGTTCTTTTATATTCCTCTTACTGCCCTTTCATGTTTATATGATGAGAGATCCCCTCTTACTCTCATCATTTCGTTTTATGAAAGTTTAAGTGACGCCGTTAGGCTGCCGAATTTTTAAGGGATTCTTTCACCCTTCTCATTTTTCAAGTTCAATTTTCATGTCAAGTCTTTCAAGTTCCTTTTTATTATGTTGGGGTATGATCTCTATATCAATCATACTGATCTCTTATGATCATATGATGAGGGACCCTTTTTTGATCTTGTCAAATCATTTTCTTTTGAAGTTAAGTGACGCCGTAAGGCTGCCGAATTTTCATAAGAGAAATCTAATCTTTTTCCTTCCATGTTTTTCATTTCAAATGGTATGTCCCTAACATTTCGTTACCATGTCCATATTTCCTTCTTATTCTTTCACCCTACTGTTTTATGGATCATTTATGAGTGGGTGACCCATGTCCCCTCTCATTTCTACGTTTTCTAAAACCCCGAAACTTAGCCGTTATGCTGCAGAATTTTCCCCTCAAAATGCCTCTCTCTTTTCTCAAAAATTATTTTATGTTATAAAGTGAATACTCAAAGCTCTTATTTCTACAAGGGTATTAACATATATATCAAAATGTTCCATTTTAAATTCTTGGATTTACATACATGAGACCCGCTTTCCCTTTCCGTGGGTTTAAAGTGACGTAAAGATCATGTCTTTAAAGCAGTTTTTAAAACGTTATGATTATGAAATGAAACCCATTTATTTTATGCTATGTGGGTTATTTATGAAATGTTTGATGATGATATATGTGGCTCACATGATAATAAAGGCAAATTTAAGGGTGCGCCCTGATAGCGCTCCAAGGCATTGGGTAATGATGTAACCACTAGAGATTACAATTTTCACGATACCTTGGTGAATAACCTTGGTAATTTTCAAATGACACCTTGGGGATGGACCTTGGTGATATGTTCATGATTGTCTATGTTAAATGATGTAGCCACGTCTTCAAGTTATGAAAAATGTTATTTTTATTATGAAATGCCTCATGATTTCTTTCTTATTCCTTAAAGTTCTTTTCATGTCCTTATTGAAGTATCTCAAGTTCACATGTAAAATGTTCCTCTTATTTCCCTTACTGGGCCTTCTGGTCACCCTTTCTTTTGATGTATGTCCCCAGGTTATGAGATGCATAATGAACATAGGATGAACTAAAGGAGAATCCTTTCAAGTGTTTAAGAAGAATGTTTTTATGTTTTTTTTTTGTGTTTTATGATCCTTGTTTCCAAGACACTAAACCTTAACGATCCTCAGTTTTGTGTAATGTAATGAAAGTTTATGTTATAAAATGGTGGGATGTTATATACCCAATTTCAAAAATATCAAAATATGAGACACCAATTTCCTGAACATACAAGGAATGACACCGATTGGGGAATATAACAGTTGGACTAGCCTCGTTAAGATAATGGAAAATGAGTCTCTAGTCAATGATTTTGATAAGACAAAACATAAAAAAATAGTTTATTAGATTTTTCTTCACAATTTTGATCATGTCCCTCACCAAGATTGGAGGCCATATAAGGGGATCCTAATTTTTTTTTGAATTAATGAACTCATCTTACATCTCTCTGAGATGGGGATCATACCGTATTGGTAGATATCCAATATGATGATTCCCTCCTCATTGTAGGATATGTTAATTTAGTTGGTTCTAATTCACCAATCGCTAAACTTTTATTGAATAATATTTGGATAGGGATATATAATAAATTGGTAGATCAATACTAATTAATAAATATGGATAACATATAACTTTTACCTGAACTCTAATATGCATTACCTTTACCAGAATGTACTTTCCCATTCATCAAGAAAATTATAACTAGGACGGTGATCCTATTTTTTATTCCATTTTCTACCTATGATGTCTATAGAAGAGATGAATATAAATTAGTAGATCAGAGTGATGTGACGATCACTAAAATAACAATAATTTTGGCCAAAATGAAATTTTTTCCAACATATATTATAACCCATGGGATCAAGCAATGACCAGTTGGTTGTCCTAAACAATTTCATCTATGTATATTACAGAGAAGATAACACTTATGAAGACAGAAGTTTGATGTCCTAAGGAGTAATGAAAAAAATCATCCAACTAGATGAACCCATATAGATTAAATCGCTTTGATTAGGAATGGTTTTGATGTTTTAATAGAAGATAACATTTCCAAATCTCATTATCATAATTGCCTGAATATTGAGGTTCAACTTAGAAGTTTCATGAAATCATAACCCTATGAGTTTCCAAACCAACTAAACATTGAAATGTGATAGAATCCATCTAAAGAAAATATAATTGGTATATGACAGATAAATAAAATAAAATCATATCAAATGCCCCAAATTAGAAGCATATGGGGAATTATTTGAATCATAGAAGGGATTTTGTGATTGAATAATGTAATCATGAATCTCTAAACACTTAATGATATCATGGATCATGTAAATTCACAAGGTGTCTTGAAACCACAAAACCCTATGTAAGAATCACGGTCATGTCACATTAAAATCATCATGCGAGCCACATTATAGAAACTTTACCATGTGATCAAGACATCATATCCCTAAAAAAACCCAAAAACATATATTATCCTGATGGAGAATGTTAAAAAAAATATCGAAGATATATATATTTAATGGTTAGAGAATGCATATGGATAAAAAAAATCATGCGGATCTATTCCAATGTAACGGGCCCATGATGGGGTCTTATGATAGGTTCTTTTGGGAAGGTCTCAATATGAGGTTATTCAATGGATTTCGGGCACAAATGATCAAGATAATATATAACCTAATGAACGATTCAATCTATTATGTTCTATTTGTATGGTATTTTTGTTTGAATACCAAAAATCACATAGAATTCAAAGTGTCACCCAATCCATATGTCATCATAAAATCAAAAACCATAGGATAACATTTATATTCTAAAAAAAGGATATTGTCCCAATGTACGTATCTCTGATTGAATTGGGGGGGGGGTGTTTTGACACCCACAAAATAAGTATAAACAAATTCAAAATGAATGAAATTCATGAATATGGGTATTAATTTTCCATATAATTAAAATTAAGAAGAGTGATCCACGATATTTTGAATCATGCGAACCTGAGAGAAAAATGCCATCTGATGGAAAACAAAATTATATGTAGCCAGTGAATCATAGATTATAGATTTTGGAAGGCCCTATAATGTCACTTTGAAAATTTCCATCAAGCTGTCCTGAGAAAATAAGAGAAAATATGTACGAATATCTGACCCTCTTGTGATCATAAATAACATGGGTCACATCCACAATGGGAAGAGGGATTGTCTTCATCCACACTTATACAATCATGGGAGTTACAGAAACATTTTAAAATAAACAACTGATGTAAAAAATGGGAATGGTGGGATCAAATTATAGTTTAAAAAATCATGGGTTTCATCCTAGGCTATGTGTGACACATTAAGGAAACACTAGTGACTTGAACATCTGGTCATGAATGATCCCACTAGCTTGTGACCCATTTCATAATAAAATTTTCAAATTTTTCTCGGATTTCTAACACTACACTATTTGATCCAAAAATAATCATAATTTTTTTTCTAAGAATAAGTTGTTGTGATTCCCACAAAATCTTTTCTTGGTATCATGGCCCATCACCAGTGGGGATAATGATTGTCCTAAAAAACTATTAAGAAAAATAATTAGTAAATAAGACCTTGTAAATTTGTTAAGGAAAATAATTAATGGGAATGGTGGGTTCCTCTTGTTGTCATAAAACTCACACAACTCACTGAAAACACCTTACAATTCACATGAAAAATACATATTTTTCTTGAAAATAGTCCCAAAAAGGTCTCATGAGGTCACATGATGACCATTTGAAAAGCATCCTGATATCATAAAAGTAAATATCCAAGTCATCATGAAAAAAATAATGTCCTTATCTATATC
This sequence comes from Viscum album, assembly GCA_963277665.1. Taxonomy (NCBI): domain Eukaryota; kingdom Viridiplantae; phylum Streptophyta; class Magnoliopsida; order Santalales; family Viscaceae; genus Viscum; species Viscum album. The sequence goes on from OY728140.1 coordinate 2,129,893,900, forward strand.
CACATGAATCCTAAATACTGCTATAATTGTACATAATAAAATAAATTTGTTCATTACGAGGTTATCTAATAGTTGTTGAAAATAATGCAATTCCCCTGGAATGAACTAAGGTCAGAACATGTGAAGATGCATGATAAAAAACCCTACACCACTCTATACATGATATGTAATATACTAACCAAAAAATTATGAAAATAAAAATCGATTGTCTCCTATAAATCCCCAACCAATGTGTGAAAAAAATATTTACACAGATGGATGAATCCTTAGAACCTAGTCCCAGAACACCTAAGCATCAAAGTTGATTTCTTAGAGCATCTGATATCATGACATACAATTATATCCATTATTTATGATATAAGGAACAACTATGGATAAAATGAATAATTCATGAAAACATCATTTGTTCCCTCATATATCACAATGAGGAATTATGGATGGTTATGTGAAAGAAAACCCCGCATATTTTCAAAAAAACATGATACATAAAACAATATAACACAAAAACTGATATGTAATAATATGATAGACAAAATACTAAAAGGAAATATACTTAAGAGAAAAAAAATACAGTGATCCTCACAAAAATCACATGAATAACCCGGCTGATGAGGTAGCAGCAGGACAAGTCTCACGGGTTATGGCACACTGCATTTTTGTATAATGTGTATCATGTGATGCCGCAAGATATGTTAGATAAATTAACATTCCCCCCAAGAATTCAATCCTTGTCTCGTGAATCTCAATGGTATTTCATTCAAGGCCCCTCAATGTCCAATAGCCATATATCCCAGATCATTTGGTGAAATCAGTACATGTCATATATGTCTCATGATAGCACCATGACATGTCACTTGGCTTCTGCAACATACTCTAGAAAATCCTTCCAATCCTTATGACGTCCATCAAACTTGTCATGTAGATTTCATTGTGCCTTCAACCATGAAATCCGGAAACATATAACACCCTCATAGAAATTTCAAACATACTCTCATAACACCATCCCAACATATCATCGATCAATAGTAATGACACCAAGTCATGTCAACTAGATCTTGCGATGCCCTCAAGATATTTCTTATGAGACCATTAAATGAGCTTCAAGAAAATCTAGTTGGGTATTTCATTGTCCTCTATAAAATTCATCCTTGATTATGTGATATCCAATAGACATTCCATATAGGTTATGAAACATCCCTCATATTATTCAGTTTGATCATGTTATTGTCATTGATATTATTAGGGATTATTACTGTGACATATCATGTACACAATCAAGGCATTTCCAATGGACAATAATAACATTTTATAAAAGAATATAGGCCACGTCAATCAGGTATCGTAGGACATGATAAACTTTTCAATATTTTTGTGTTAGTATGGATCTGAATGGAAACACAAGTTTACAAGCCCAAACAAATTAAATTATGATGACCCTATTTCATGGTATTACCATGATATGTAGAATGACTTTAAATGTCCCAAAATCCACAATAATTGTCCTAAAGGATGTCCCAACACTTATTTCCCCCATCCACATTAAATGGGACTAATTATATTCCATTCTTAGTTTATCACAATAAGAATATCTCACATGTGATTAGATAGGTGAAATGATCATATCATTCACATGATAAGTCTTTATTTGGAAAATGGAATCCTTAATGTGTAATAGTATATTAGTGGAATAATATGATATGTCCCGCACATAAGGGAAATACTATTTTGTAATCCTCAACATGTTGAACTAGGATAAATCTAATTATTTCTATAACTAGGATATGTATGATGACTTCAAATGGCATGCGACCAAACTTAAATTGACATCCACTTTAGTATAATTTCAAAATGTCTTTAAAATTTCATCTATCAGGAACCAATCATTCCATGGGTTGAGCATTCTACATCATAAATTAGTGGTCTGAGAAGCCAATTGAACTACAAAGACTCTGATTCCTCTGATATCTGGGATTCGTAAGATTCTTTCCAAAGGCCTAAGATCTATATAAAGCATCCCAAAAGATTTCCATATACATATATATTGCATCCATATGAATTGAGTGTGATTACAGTTTATCCATTATCTATCACACCAATCAAAGATCATGTGTGCTTAGGGAGTTCTGATGGTCATTTCATTTTCCTTATAAATTTCCACCAACAAAAGAAGTCATTGTAAATAATCCCAAATTAGTGGAATCATATAAAAATCACCAATATAAGGTAATATTTCATTATTTCGATTCTCATGACTATAAAAAACTATGATAACTCTTTTTGGTGATATAACCATGATACATAGGATACAAAACCAAGACTAAATCTAAAATAATTGGTGCATATGTTCCCTCATATACTTCATTTCCACATGATAATGAACTGAACATGTTTAAAAAACAATGTGGATTATTATTCTTGTAATTAAAAGGATACATATGATCCCTCATAATGGCTCAAACCCTCCTTGGAATATTAAATACATCCTAATATGAAAAATAATTAGAATGTTTTGGGTTATTTAGCTTCAATAGATCAGAAGTAATTCATTATTATGAAATGGATGAAGAACCTCATATACATATAATAGATTAACCAATGATAACAAATTCATATTTTGATCCTAAAAGAGGCCAACACATGATTATTTTTTTGGGTAACATGTCCCTTATTGAGAATAGGAAGGTACTCTAGAATATTCCATAAAAATATAAGAGAGTCTTGTGGATGGTAACAATTCCCCCCAATATTTTGGGATGAGACTAAAGTCCAATATTCCCGACCAATGATAGTTCATATGTGTAATTGGGCATAAAACCCCCACTAAACATATTCTTTTGAAAATAATGATTGTACCCAGTTATTGATTTGGGAACCATTTTGAGTTTTTGATAAGAGAAACAATTGTAACCCAACATAAATTATTATGAATTGAATTTAACCCCCTAATATACAATCAACTTTCAAGCCAAAAAAGATTCACTTTTAGGTTTTTCTTCACTTTATAAGAAACCATAGAATAAGAATGAAAATAAAGGCAAGAAATAAAAAATAAGATCAAATGAAAAGGACAATGTGATTTATTTTCATAGAATAATTTGATTCTATTGGGAAATGTAGAAATATGAATGAATATTCCTATCTATCATTTATAGATTCATTGAATGAGGTTTGTGATTATTGCCACTATTTTTTTCCTCATTCAATGAATTAGATGCTTATGGGATAACTGGTGAAAATAATAGATATTGAAGATATTTTTATAAATAATCTACTTTATTTAACAACTGTAATGAAAAAATTACAAAAGTGTTTAAAAAATATAGTTATTTTACAATATGTTTAAACAATGGTATATTTCATCTATATCTCATTTAAATTTTTAGGATGATTTGTATTTTCCTCAAAATTTGAGAATAAACATAAATAGGTTATTGAATGTATTAATATAAGATTTTATCCCTCTATAATATGACTTGAAATCCGTTAAAAATGAAATAAATAAATATAAATAATTATTATATTGGTCTGGAAACACTGATAAATTATGATTTATATTTTTTTAAATAAATTCAAAAACTTCGATAACATGTGATTCACGAAAAACATGTATTAAATGAAATAAATTATTATATTAAAATATTATTTGAACATGAATTTATTAACATAGTCATTAAATTTTTGGATATGAATAATAGTAAAAATATTATGTTAAACATATTTTTTACACATTTTCTGTGACTATCTATTAATTATAAATTAATGTATTAATCATTTAAAATAAAATAGATATTGTACTACATATTTTGTTTCTCAATGAAAACTGTTTAATATATTATTTTGTACATTTAATAAAATATACTTTTTATTAAAAAAAATTACAGAATTAGATTCATTTTTCAAAATATTTTTTCAAAATTATCTTCTGGTGAATTTGTGGTATATTTCTGAGAAGATTCAATTTTTCAAAGAATAGTGAAAAATTGAATTGTTATAGAAAATGATTTTTTTTAATTAAAAAATAATAATTAATATTTAACATCTGTATTAAATGTTACATAATTTAAATAATATTTCAATAAATAAAATTTATATAAGTTTAATTCATTTGATATTTAATTTTTTATAGCGAAACCTTCCATATTTATAAGAATTTTCCATTTAGTAACCCATTTTTTTGTCACATATGTGAGTATAAAATTAAAATAAATTCTACCAACTAAGTGAATTATATATGAATAAATAAATTAAATTATTCTAATAATAATTTATAATATTATATAATATGGTTATATTAAATTTTTTACCATTATGAATAGTAAAATTTGTAAATATTTATTACCATGGGTAAGAGAAAAATAGATTTTGTAAGCGTTAAATTAAAAATATAAGGGTCATAATTACAGTCAAACACTTAAATTATCTATTTAATGGGAATATTCTTAACATAACCCATATAATAGTCCAAAATGATCCATTTTATTGGATGATTTCATGATAAAACACAGTTTTAATTAAGTCCTTTCGAAATTCCATTTGTGTCTTCTCGGCCACTATAAAATGCCACATTATCTCCTCTCCTCATTATAAATTAAAAGTCATTTTTTCCAATACCTCTCCAAATTAAGTTATAATCCCCATAACAATATCATAGAACACTTTTTTCATCAAAAATAACTCTAGGAAATTCATTTGGTATAATTCTTATGAATATCCTTGAAGGTGGTTTAACTTTATTAAACAATCATTATCATTTTCTATCTTCTTCAAACACATAAAATAATTATTAAATCATTACTGTATAAAAAAATACCCCAAATAATTATTATTTATTATTTTAATTTAATAACATATATCTATATACTCTACTAGCAAAATGTAAATAAAATTACTGATCATGTGTATATTAGTTTTTGCCTCGAAAAATGTTGTAACTCAATTTCCATCAACAAGAATCAGAATTGGACATAATGACATATTTAATGATTATATTTAATATTTATGAAATTTTTATACCTTTGGTGTTATAATATAAAATATATATTTTTTCTTTATATTCCTTTAAAAATACATTAACATCACTCATGTGTATCATAAGGTATCACCTCACAAATTGATCTTATTCAATTATCACATACTCATTACATCGAAGGAAATAAGGATTATTTTAATGAGTATAAATTATAAATATGAACTGATAATTTATTTATCATATTTGAATATTATACACTTCCACACCCTCTAACCCATTATTTAAATGATATCATCCCTTATGTGTATGTATGACTTACCTTCTACATAATGTGATGTGTTCATCATCAATGAATTTTTTTCATTTTTTTATATTAATGTAACTATTGAGTAAATATAATTTTTATAAAATTATTATAATTTTATATATGATGTATATATAACCTATTTGAGTTAACCATTTTGATCAAAAAAATAATGAGAAAAAATAAATTAACCCCCCAAAAAATAAAAATATAGAAATATTATTAACACAAATGTTCTAAAATGTTATAATAAGATCATATAAGGTTTTATAAATATTAATATGGTTATATTAAATTTTTAATATATGAATAGATATATTATAGAGTAGATTAGAAAATTTTAACTAACGGAATTTTTGATGTAATAGATATCCCCACAATTTTCTATTCATTGTGAAATATTTATTAATATTATCATATTAACATTTATGTTCTATATATACTTTCCCTTGGAGGAATTCAATATTTTTATGAATTTATTCATGATTATTAATGTTTTCCCACGTTTATGGTTCAAGGAGTTAAGATTTTTAGGATACAAAAGAGGTATAAAATTATTATAAAATATCACATTCTTTTATGATTGTTTACAATATAATAATGTATTAACATTATTTTTGTAAATTTTCAATGTAAATTAAATTTATCATAAAAATATTTTTTTGAAGTATATTGATATTTCCAAAAACCATATACTATTATTTTAATATTAATATTATAGAGTATGTTATTTGATTCATGGGGAAAAAAGGTGATAAATACATATCATATACTCAATATAGATATTTGATGAGAAGACCTTTTAATTCATTACTTAAATCCAATATTTCATAAATGTTGAATTATTTTGACATTTAGTAATGGGTGGTTCATGTTTATAGATAATTCATTGATGCAACAACATGTATCATGAGAAAAACCTGTAGTCTAAATAACATTGTGTTTTACCAATATTTTTAAACTATCTTCTTAATGGTCTTTAATAAATAGGTATCACGATTCCAAATATAATTATATCCAATAATTATTAATTTCAATAATTATTAATTCATGAATTATTACTATTATTATTATTTTACGTTTTATTTTCATATTAATATTATCACTTGACGTGTTCATCCTCATTTTAATGAATAAATGTCATGTTTCTTTATTTATTTACATTTCTATATTTATCATTCCATATATCATGACAATGTTATTGATTAAGTAGATTTTTTCATAAATTATTTACCTTTCCTTATTGAATATTAATTAATTTTTCATTACAACATCTATTGTATGTATCCCATAATAATTATTTTAGGTGATTCTCATTTTTTTACATTCAAAAAATTACGAAGATGAATACATTGAATGCTTTTCAAGGATTGTGATCATATTATTTGTTTATAATATCGTTTATATTTGTATTGTATTTTGGGTATAAACTTATGTATCTTTTTCACCAAAACTACTAAAATGTTTAGTCCTTAGGGAATTTTAAATTTATAGATATTATAATTTAATTATTTATGAAATGGATTTGAGTTAATGGATTTGGGGTCATTAAAGATGCAATTTGATAATTTGTATTAAAAACAATGGGAACTAGACTATGTAAACAATATATTACAAAACATAACAATATGATCATCTATGAGTATAATTTTATAAGCAGAACAAATTTTTTTTGGTAATGAATATATTATGTCAATTTTTATGGAATAAAATCCATATCTATATACAACATGTGGACATGGATCTGGAAATGATTAAACTATGGTTAAAAACATTAAAAAGGGTGCATTGTTCATGACCAAATCATCACCTAGTGAAAGAAGGAAGAAGGGCATCAATACCTGTGTCCAATTTAGATATTCTTATACTAATAAAACCAATACATCTTATATTATAAATAATTATAACATTGATTTATTATGTCTCATAATTATAATACGACAAATTACCATTCCTATATAAATGAACTAGTTTCACAATATTATGATTCATCTATGTTTGTTTTATTCATCAGAATAATTCCCTAACATTTATTGGTATAACTAATCCAATGGTATTAGGGAAATTGATTTAAAATCATGATGATATATTTATTATCAAATGATGTGATGAAAATTAAATGGTTAAACATTAATTGTATTATCTCAAAGTTTTTATTGGTAAATGATGGATGTTGATCCAAAATATTTCAGAGGAATAAAAAATAGAACACAAGGAATGGAAATATATAACCTTCAATTTTTTAATAAAAATTACAATTTTGAGAAAAAAACTAAAAGATGTGTAACTTCCTTAGGTTATATAGAAATAAATATGAATATATTTCTTATTATGTGTAAACCCTTACTAGTTTAGCTAGTTATTCAACATAATAAACATGAAATGTGGAGTTCATGATTGAAAATTTATTTTATGGGGTTAATTGGTTTATTTTATGGGAACTTGGTAATGACCTATACCTCTATGGGCCATTCCATTGTGAAAGTCCAGTGTTTGGGGTGTTCTGGGAGGTAATAGTGTTTTAATTTGAATGTTTTCCAAAAATCCAATTTTTCCAAATGGTGGATCACTGAATGGTGAAATAAAATGGTGAATGACAAAATGGTGGCTCACTAAATGGCGTCTCACCAAATTGTGGCTCACAAAATAGTGCATCACTGAGTTGTGTCTCACCGAACAGTGACACTAAATGGTGTCTCACCTAATGGTGTCTTATCGAATGATATCTTACTAAATGGTGTTTCACTGAATGGTGACACCGAATGGTTGATCAGTGAACAGTGGTTCATCGAATAGTGGATCACTGAACAGTGGCTCACCAAGTGGTGTCTCACAGAATGGTGACACTGTGAATCACCCGATGGTGAGTAACTTCCGAACATTTTATAAATTTCTAGTTTTCCCCAGTTTGTCTCATATTTTCTAATTTCAAACATCTTACAATTTATTTGACATAAATCATGTTTAAATCATTGTTTGGGTATTTTTAAAGGATTTTAGATGGATATTAATTATATATTTAATATCATAATTCTCTGGGGACCTAAAAATAATCCAACCCTATGGTCATGGCCACAATCTGACTTTAATTACTTTTCAAACTATTCTTCCTTTGATAAAAAAATCTATATCTTCATTGTAGATATCTTATCTTCCAAGTGTGTTTCCATTCCCACTTGGTGTACCTAGAGCCTTTCCATCAAGTGAAGTCATGTGTTTTTCCATATACATCGATCCAATTTTCCATCAAAATTTTCCTTGTAGTTTTTCTACATCTCACACACTCCCTATTTTCGCGCAATGTGGACTTTCTGTAGCATTTTGTTACATGTATAAATTTTAATTGACTTCTTTTAATTGTGTATCATACGTGGTGAGTGTACTCGTATATCCTTGCGAATACTTTAAAATCTATTTTAATTATGGCAATAAGAATGAACAAAATAAGGGGATGGGAGCAAGATGATGATGATTTATTTGTTTTATATGTTGTCATTTATCGATGTCGTAAGTCGTGTGGGTTGTGTAATTTTGGAAATCAGGGTCATTGGTGGTCTTTTCTTGTGCACCCATGATTATTTATGCTTATTGATATATTGAAAGTAATGTAAAAATAAAATCTAATTAACCACATATGTATGTTTAAATAAAATGGATTCCCTGTGATTAAACTTGTGTTGTGATCCCAGATAAATTATGAAAGTAGAATTAAAGAATAGTGTTGATAAAATCTAAATAATCCCTACATGATTTGGTTTGGTTGTGTGATGTGTATGGGTTGTCATTGATTTGTGTCTTATGTGGGTTTTATGATACTGAGTATGGTTGTGGTTACATGGGGGGATAATTGGGTTGGAAAGGTGAGTAAGGTATGGTATTTTTGTGCAGTAGGGCTACTGGTTGGGTGGTGGTTGTTGTAGGCTCTATGATTAAGTTGGTTCAGGATGTGTTGTGGAATCTCATGTTGAGAGATTTATTTATTGTGTAATGGATTGTCTTGTTGTGCTGTGGGAATGCTTCTATATAGTGGTTGGGAAACATTGATGCAGGTTTTGGTTTTACAGGTATTCATGTTTATTGGTGTGTGGAGTGTGGCATTGATGTGTAGCGGGCCTGCATGGATTGGTTCTGAGAGGATTAGTTTTATGGGATTAAATTTAAGATTATGGTTTTTAATATCAAAATATGAATGGGTGATAAATGAGGAGGAAGAAAAAAGTGGGATGTTTGATGTGTGTTTTTTTACAATGAGTGTTTATTAGATTCTAGACTCCTGGGAATGGTAGTAGAGGTCATGCTTGTTAGTTTTCCAAGTTGTGATGAAATAAATTAATAAATAAATCAATAAATATAGAATGATAATTGGTTAAATGAATTTTATGATGGTATAATTTTACTTACATAATTAATTGTCATTCGTGGTGATATGTGCATGTAGTGGTAGTCTTAAAGGATGTATGTGTGGGATGGTTTCTTGTTTGAAAACACATAGGATGGGATGAGTGTTTGTTAACCTGTATATATAAAATTTAAGTTCCATATGTTCTATATAAGCACCACACCCACGTTGAGAACTATATTCCAAACACCCCCATTACTATAGGGGAGGGTGTCTTTGCCAACATACCAATGGGATGATGGAAGGATGGTTAGTGGCTCTTCTCTACTAACTTATCATGGCATTTACATCCCAAGACTCTTTGGGAACAATTTAATAGCTTGAGGTTTATTACTAGATCTATAGTACTGATTTTGTGAGTGGTGGAATGTTTTCCAGATGTCTTCAAGATGAGGCCATGGTGTTTTCTGGTTGGGTGTTGTATATTTAAAGATTAGGTTTCTACGAACCGGATTGAAGAGTGGTAGTAAAACAGGTGTCTATGGGCATAATGTGTGTGGTTTCTGTCCCATGTGTGTGTTGGCGGGTTGTGATAGTGGGTCTTCTAGAAGAGCGTGGTAGTGTCAGGATGTTTGAAATTAGGGATGAGTAGCTAAATAGTGGGAAGTGGTGTGGGGTACCTAGAAATTGATGTTATTATACATTAAATTACTTGAGATGCATTATTTGGTGTGCATTCCTTTGTGACATTTGGGTGGATTGTATACATTCTTAGATTCTTTTTAGTTTATTTTGTTTTATTATAGGGGAATTAGTATGCTTCTCAAACTTTTGAATTGCTAACATTGATTTTTCCCTACTGAGTATACATGTATGCTCACCCTACATATATAAAATAGTTCTCTGTTTTCCAAGTAGATGATGCAGACGTTGCTGGACCTTACCTGCTTAGTCATTGTGTACATTTTTTGTGTCACTGCATATTTTCATATTGGTACTTACTTTGGATTTTTTTGTATTTCTAGCAGTTTTACATTAAACATTCATGTGGGATTGATATTTTTTCCGTTATATATATATATATATGTCTCATAATTCTTTAATATGATACTTATTATCTCACGATAATGGTTTCTATAAAATGGTAATTTCTATTATTGTGTGATATTTCTATAACCTTCGTGCTTGTCACCACCTGGAGGCCTACTAAGGTGGGACTCGGGGGTCATTATCTCTCCATCGTCTTGAGAATGGAAGGTCTCAGAAGCTTTATATCCCTTCATATTAAAGAAGGATGGTTAGGATAGGATAGTATCAAATATGATGCTTTATAGATAAGATAGAGCTCTGAGTTAGAAATAGTTAGGATTTCATGGTTTGGTAGGGAAATAGTGTTAGGGGAACTTGGTGCATGACACAAACTAGGGAAGACTGATTGTGACACAAGAATTTAGCCCCCCCACCAGGTGATCCAATGCAAGGACTATAATATTACCTAATGACCAAATAAGGCTACACTGATTGTGCTGTAGAGACATTTTTAAATGTACATGCATCATGCTGACTTTAGTTTTTAATTGTCGTGGGTGTTTCTTATAAATTAAAATACGCAATGAGTGAAAATAATCCCAAAATAAATTCCAAACTAATAGGGAATCTGAGTTCCTTATTTATATTTATACTATATCTCTCAGATGTCACCCGCATGAGGTAGGAGATGTAGATGGTCAAAAGGCCGAACCAGTTAATCGACGGAGGGTCAATCCATCATAGGAAGATGACTTGTGGAAGAAGACGCTTTATACCTTCCAATGGTATAATATTGTAAAGTATGAGTGCAATGTCTCACTCCTAAAGACAAAGAGATGGATTGAGGAGTGGTAGAGCCATTTCTATATGATTCTAACATTGAAAAGGTACTAGGTACCTCTAGAGGTGAGGCATATGAGTAAAACCTCCCATTAGTAGTGGACTCTTTACCTCAGAGAGAGGAAGGATAATAATGTTTCATGATAAGACGTTAAGAAGGAGTTTTGGACAGAATTCCATTATTCCATGATGTAGAATGAGAAGAGGTAGAAGCCATTATCCCTCAAACATGGGATTATTTTGGTGAGGGAATTGGGGATCTTGTTCAAGGATCTCCTACATTTTTCTCCGGATCTCTTTCTGGGTGAGGAGTATCGGGTGATGCGCTTGGAGTAGGCAATCAACACTTTCCTTTAGTATGTGATTTTGGACTTCACACTGTAGACATACATAAACGTTCAGAAGAAGGATGAGGTAGTGGAAAGGATGCAGTCATGGGTAGGTCTTCCATGAATGGGAATTCTTCATGTTCTTAAAAGGGGAAGGTCATCCGTATTAAGTCTATGGCATGAAGGGCTTCTAGGTTTTGTCCATTGTGGAGTTGACTCCAGAGGTTTTAGGTCATTTCATTTTGGTTCTTATCCTTTTCCCATAGGGTTAGGGGAAAATGTGTTTTTCTTTTAGAGTCCATGGAAACATCTAGGGATAGTTCCATACTCGAGATCATTATGGTGGAGGTGGGACGGTTCAGTACATTTCGCTGAAGCAGTTTTCATCCATGATTTGAAAGCACCTAGAAAAACATGCCCCTAATCCACCAAGGGTGGATGGTGAAGAAGGAGGCCAACATCGGGGACATCGACAAGATAATTTTAAGATATTTTGTTGATAGAAGAAGGAAAAAAGATCCTGGTGTGTTCATTTTCATACAACGAAAGTAGTAGTTCCATTTTTTACACAGATCATTCAAAGTACAATCAGTTTGTTCAGTAATATTGTTTATGGTATTTTTATTATGGATCTTCATACTCTTTATTTGAACCCACTAAATCCCACTCCAAGGGACTAAGCATATAATTAATGTATATACCCTTGGTGTTGAGTATAAAAATAAGAGATTAGACAATTGTGTTAGATGTTTTTTGGGGTTTTAGACTGATGTTGGGTTTGCATTTGTCTAGTGGGGATCTCTTCTTATTAAAAATTGATCAGTACAATTTCATCATTGGAACCAAATAGTTATTTTTGGTCCATCATATTATCAAAATCATATGGAGATGATTTGTGTTTTTCGATGTCAATGTCTAGCATGTAGCAATAATTGGCGATAAGAGCAATCAGGTGGGAAGCCAGCGCATGGATCCACTTCTTTTGTAGTTATCTGAGATGTTAGTGGATTAAATGGATACAAAGATGAAAGGGACACCCAGGGTCATTGGGGAGTTACTAAATGTTCGTCCTAGGATGTTTTGAATCATCCCAATCAATGTGATATTGGGTTTGGAATTGACATGTATCCCAGTGCTTCTCTGATTTAGATGTATCCTTATCTAACGATGCCTTATGAGATGCGGGAGTTGCAGATCCTGATTGGCAATCTAATTGAAATGGGATTTATCTGGACCAGTGTTTCACCATGGGGTTTCTTCAGTCTTGTTTGTGAATAATTCAAATGGTAGACAGAGTCTTTGTGTAGACAACCAGAGGTTCAATCAGATAATAGTCATGAACTATTACCCTCCCCTGAGGATAGATGATCTTTTCTCCCAGATGGGGGAGATTATTTTTTATCCAAGATCGATATGTGGTCTGGATATCACCAATTGAGGGTGAAGGAGGGTGACATCATAAATATAAATTTTATGTGCATGTATGGGAACATCATGTTTAATATCATTCCATTAGGTTTTATAATCACTTTTTCCATGATTATGAGGATTTTGAACTCTATATTTTGGGAGTTCATGGACTGGTTCATCATTATATTCATCGATTATATTCTAATATACCTATGGAAACAAAAGGAGCATACTAAGAATCTAAATACTATCATAGGGATCCTCTGGACCAACCCTCTCAACAGAATGCTACCTAAGTGAATGTTTTGTTAATGGGAGGTCCATATCCTTGAGGATGTGGTGTCTCAATAGGTAACACAAATGAACATTTCGAAACCTAACGTTGTTTTTTCATGGGGATCACCCAAGGATGTGGTTGTAGTTCATGGTTTTCTTTGTCTGGTAGGCTACTATCAGAGATTCATACCAGATCTCTCGTAGGGAGCAGCCCGATTAACGGCTCTGACCAGAAAGGGAAAATAATTTCTAAGGAGTGAGTTTTGTTGATCAACATTCACCAATTTATAGTGAATGAATTTCAGTTCCCCAATTCTCATGTTTCAATAGGAATGGGTGATGTTTTATTTGTTTTGTGATGCTTCACATTTGGGATTTGGTTTAATTATAATGCAACAATGTGGAGTGATCTCTTATGTGTCTCTATAGTTAAGTACCCATGAACGTAACTATGCCACCCATTATATGGAACATGAAGTGATCATATTTGAGTTGAATTTGTGGAGGAATTACCTCGTCGGGGTGCACTTTGTGGTCTTCACAAATCATATGAGCTTAAGGAGTTTCGTCTCGCAACGAGATCTGATATTTTGAAAGTGGAGGTGGAATTTGTTTCTATAGGAATATGATTTTGAGATATACTACACCTCATGAAAGGGGACCATTGTGTCCAATGAATTTATAAATAGGGCACATATGGAAGTGGTTTGGGAATTTATGAATTCTTGGAGAGAAATTGAGGATTTTCATGCCATGGACATAGATACCGAAAATAAATGATGGAAGAGGATGCCTGTTTCAGATGGTCATGTTAGAGGATGTTTATTTTTCAAATTATGGTGTTGTCATCTCTAAGACGGAAGGTGGTGGATTCTCTGTGAGGAGACTTAAAGGCAGATGGGATGTAGGATAGCAATTACTAGGGAAATGATTTGGAGGAATGGTCAGATGATGGTCAAAATTGGATGTTGTTCAATTAGAAGTTGTTCATACAAGTGCTAATGTGTGAAGATGTTCTCAGTGTGTTCCATAGATCACTCTTGGAGGTACAACAAGGAGTTTCAAACATGTAACGGTGCTTTAGGTAGTAGTTATGGTGGATTGGGATGAAGCGGGTAGTGGAAGAGTTTGTTGAAAAGTGATTCCTGTACAAGTTAGTGACGGATAAGCACCGTGTTCTCGGTGGTCTCTTATAGCCCTACGATGTTAATGACTGGGAGTGGGATGAAATATCGATGAATTTGATAAAAATATTACCTTTTTCCTAGAGAGGATGTGATATAGTCTGGGTAGTAGTGGATCAGTTGACAACATCTCGCCGCTACATAGCAATCATGGAGTCAAGCAAAGAGGATGCCTTAACGTAAAGGTATGTGGATGTGGAGATGATGTTGAAGGAAGTGATGTGGTCTATTTTCTCATATTGAAATACACATTTTATAGAATGAGTCTTTAGGGGATTTTAGTATTCCTTTAGCACTCAGTTACATGTCAGAACCTCTTTTGAACCATAGAAAGATGTAAAAAAGAGAGATCAGTCTATATATCAAAGGGAAATTTTCAAAAAAAATCCTTGACCGTAGTGGGTTTTGGGTGTGGAATTTTCCCTTAGTAGAGTTAAATTACATTAATAACTATCACTCTTCCATTGTAATGGATCTGTTCGAAACATTATATGAAAGAATGGGTCATTCAACCTTATGTTGGATAGAAGTTGGGGAGTTGGCCATTCTTGGTCCAGATCTGGTGAATAGTATGATAGAAAAGGTGTATCTTTTCTATTATAGGATGAAGGAAACACATAACCATCAGAAGTAGTTTGTTGATCGTAGGAGAAGTCCCGTGGAGTTTGAGGTTGGGTACCATGTATTCAAGATGGTTTCCCCACATCGCGGCCAACTGATGTTTGGAAGAGGGGGTAATCTTTCTCACATTTTAATCAGACCATATATCATATTAGGATGAGTTAGTGAGGTGGTATATCATCTGGAACCACCAAAAACATTGGGGAGGATCCATGACATATTTTATGTCTCCTATATTCTTAGGTATCTTCATAATGACTCTCAGGACATTGATTGGGGAGAGTTATTTATCAATGATGACACAATGTTCAAGGAGTGGCCAGTGGAGATCTATGATTGTTGGGAGAAGGTGTTGTGGGGGTGGATCATTCCCTTGGTTCATGTGTTGTGGAGGAATAGTGGTCTGGAAGAGAGTATATAGGAGTGAGATGCGTATATTCATGCCCCGTACCAGGAGTTTTTTTAGTTTTGATTGTGTACCATTTTGGATTGGATACATGAAATTGTTTTCGATTATATGATTTATTTCTCTATTATCTAATGTGAAAAGATTCTTGACATGTGGTATAGGGAGTAAAAGATCCCTAATAGAGATTCATTAATATAGATGGTATTAATCATGTATGAAAGATTTAATACTTCCCAAAGCGGATAGTATCATTGAATGATCGAAGGAATTACCTAATTCATGTATCTAGGAAGTGTGTATTGTTGTGTATTTTGGTTGTTTATGGTAGTAGATATCATGGAGGTTCTCTTGGATTTCTAGTTTTTTACTACAGACTTCGAAAAAATGCACGATGTATAATCCTTAATAGGTATCTTTTTGGGTGGTTGTTCAGACCCCTCATAATTATGGGATAATATTTGAATTCTTGAGGATGAGAAAAGTTTAAGAGGTATTTGATGCAATGACACAAATACCTATGGACCATTCATTTTAGAAAATATATTATTTGGTGGTGTTCATGGAGGTAACAGTGGCATAATTTGGGAGTTTTATAAAAATCCAGTTTTCCTGAATAGTGGTTCAACAAACAGTGGCACACCAAACAATGACACGAACAGTGGCTCCCCAAATGGTGGCTCACCAAATGGGAATACTGAATTGTGGCTCACCAAGCGGTGTCTCACCATACGGTGACCTAGAATGGTGGCTCACTAAATAGTGACACCAAATGGTGGCTCATAAAGCGGTGTCTCCTCGAACAGTGACACCATGATTCACCCAATAGTGAGTCACTTATGATAGTTTTCCAAATTTATAGTTTTCCCCAATTTCTCCTGAATTTTTTAGTTTATCCCCTCTTAGGTTATGTTTTATGTAAATCTTGTTTAAATCCTTGAATTTGCATTTCTAAAGGCATTTCAAATGATATGAATTATATTGTCAATATCCTAATAGTCCAGGGACTTTGAAATAATATAACTACGTAGTCTTGGAAATGATCCAACATTTATGACATTTGAAACTATTATTCCTCAAATAAATCATCTATATTTTTAAAGACATTTTATTTCCCTCTGAGTATGTTTCTGTTCCCTCTTAGTACACCTAGATCCTTACCCTCCCATGGCTGCATGTGTCATGCCATATCCGTCAATCTAGTTTTCCATGGATATTTTCCTTGAAATTTTCCTTCTACATGCACACCAATTGTATTGGAACAAGGAGGAGTTTTTGACACCATTTTTTCTTTTAAGGATGTCCTTTGTCTCTGTTTAATCGTGTTTCTTTTGGGGTGATATTACGATTGAAAATTTGTTAGTAAAGCTGAAACTATTTTAATGAAGTTAATAAAAAGGAATAAATGAAGGGTGTGGAAGAGATATGATGATGTTATCTATGTTTTATATTTTATCCTTGACACATGTCATTAATCATGTTGGTTGTGTTATTCTATAAATTGTGACCATTGGTGGTATACTCTTTTGCACATGTTATCCTATATACTTATTTCTATGTTTAAATGGATCTAAACATAATATATGATTAACAACATATATCTAGTTAAATAAAATGGACACCCTGGGATAAAATACATGCTGTGATCACCCATGTGTTATGAAAGTAAAATTAAAGAACTGTGTGTATGAAATGTAAATATGCTCTGCATTATTTTGTGTGGTTGTGTGCAATGTATAAGTTTGTTTGGTTATTTGCCTTATGTGGGTTGTATGATGTTGAGTATGGTTCTGGATACATGGGTGGAGAGAGGGGTTTTCTAGGTGAGTTGGGTGTGGTTTTTTGTGTAAGGGGATATGGTTTTGGTGTAGATTTCAATGGGTTTTGAGTATGAGGTGGTGGAAGAGGTGTGATGGATTCTTAGGATGAGAGATTTTTTGGTTATGGAATGGATCTGCTTGTTGTGTAGTGGGATTGCTTCTGGCTAGTGGATGGGTAGTGGGGTATAGGTTTTGGTTGTGTCATGTTTTCATGTTTATAGGTGTGTTATGTGTGGTGTAATTTTGTAGAGAGGCTGTCGGCATTGGATGTGGGAGGATGGATTATGTGCGATAAAATTAAAGAATGATGTTGGTAATATAGAAATATGAATGGGTGTTAAATTGGGAGGAAGAACCAAGTTGATTGTTCATTGTGTTTTTTGTTATGAGGAGTGATTAGTGGATTTTAGTCATCTGAGAATGGTTAAATATGTGGTGATTTTAAGTTTCCTAGTTAGGGATGGAATCAGTAAATGAATAAATTGATATATACCAAATGTAAATTTGATAAATGAATTGGATTAGGGTATACATCTACTTTTGTATGTGATCGTCATTCATGGTGATACCGGCATGTAGGGTTAACATCAAAGGTGGTTTTTGTTTTATGGTTTCTAGTTTGGAATCCCATAAGTTTTGATGAGTTTTTGTTTACCAATATATATTAACATATTTTTCCTTGTATTCTCAATGCGCACCCTATAAATGATGATCACTATACACAAAACACCCCTTTTCTGTGGGGGAGGGTCCATTTCCGAACATCCAATTGGGAGGATGGATGGATAGTTAATGGATCTTCTCCGATCCATCTTCTAGGAATTTATCACCAAAGAAATTTTAGGTAAGATTTAATGGTTTGAATTTTGTTACCAGATCTATGGTACTAGTTGTGTGGGAGGTGGTTTGTTTCCTAGGAGTCTTTGGGATGAGGCCCAGGTGTCTTCGGGAAAGGTGTGTTATATTTTAATCCCAGTTGTCTACATACAATATTGTGTTGTGGTAGTGGCCTAGGTGTCTGCAGGTAATATGTGTGTTGTTTTTGTCCCAAGTGTGCTTGGGAAGGTTGTGAAAGTGTGGAATGTGGAAGAGCATGGTAGCCGGAGGTGGTTCTTTATTATGGATGAGCAGTTAACCAATTAGAAGTGGTGCGGTGTACCAATATATCAATTTATTTATAGTTTAATTTAATTTCGTTATTTGGTGAGTGTTCCTTGGATAGATTGGGATGGATAGTATACGTTGTTAGATTATTTTTAGTTTCTATTGGTTTGTATGGGGAAATTAGTATTCTTCTCTCACTTGTGCATAAATGAATTTTATTTTTCCCTACTTAGTATACATGTATTATCACCCTACATATATTAAAAAATAGGTTTCTAGGGGGGTTATGTAGATTGTGCTTTACCTTCAAAGATATGATGTTGGGGATACATTTTGTGTCACTACATAGTTTAATTTTTGTACGTACTTGGGAGTTTTCAAGTATTTCTAGTAATTTTACATAAAACTTCAATGTGGGGTGGATTTTGTTTTCATTATATATATATATATATATGTATTGGAGTTGTTTCTGGTTGATATATCTTATCTCCTGCTATTGGATGCTATAAAATGGTTAATGCCTTCCATTTTATGAGATTTTTATACCCTAGGTGATGGTCACCACTTGAGGCCATATTGGAGGCAAGAATCAGGGGTCACTCTCTCTACTTGTTTTGAGGAATGTAGGTATCAACATCATTCTATCCCTTCCCACATCTTGATGAATGTAGGTTTGGAAAAATATTTTCCCAATAATCCTCACTATATGATGAAATATATATACATCATAAAAATTGGGAAATATATATTTCCTATATGTATATGTGAAATAGTGAAAACAAGAGGAGTATTCAACCCCACAAAAAATGGATTGTGTTAACGAATTTGAAGAGAATGAAGAAATATCAATAATGCGTCAACTGTGGAAGGAGTCCTCTTGAGAAATTCATGAAGGGTTTGAGAATTTTTATATGTTTATAGTCAAGGGAATTTATGTTAAATAATGAAAATTCAAGGTAGAGAAAAACTCATATTTAGTATTTCTATTTTAGATATTTAGGGAACTACACAAATGAATGCCCATGCCATCAAGGGAATCTACTATAGAAGTGGCCAATGGGGGAAGTAAAATATATCAAATCACTACTATAAAATATGAAATTCCCAATTATGTGTTGGAAGTATCATTAGTCCTATATTAAAAATTAACTAATGATTTATTTCATTCTAGATAGACACATTAATATATATCATTCATGTTTTACATGAGAAATAGATATTTCTCTAGCACTTTCTGAATGGAGTTATCAGTAAAAAATTGAATAGGAATTGTCTATGAAAAAATGATGTTTCCATATGTCCCCATAATGATATATAAATGAGATTTAAATACTAAACCTAGCATCATTACTATGGTTTAATTCTTCAGAATTGTTTGTATAGACTATAATAAAAATATGATGAAAACATTTATTTCATAAATAATTATATTATGATTCATGATTAAGATATCAATGTCCATATAATTAGAGAACATACATAATCATATGAGAAATATCATGATCCACCACTAGTTTCTCTATGAATGGGATTCTCAAAAAAGAAGAGTAGACATAATATAATGATGGAGAATATAATAATAAAATTAAGGATGTTCCAATTGAAACATAGTAAATTGAGTAATTTCACGAGGATTACCCAAACAAACCCTATAGCATGAAGATGTGTATTCTATTTATTTAATATCTTATGAGTGAATAATATCGAAGAAAATCTATTGAATGGCTATTGTGGAATGTGATTTTTTGATAAACATACTAGAGGAGTTGTAAGATAAGAGAATAATCAACCCTAGTGTTTAACAACTGGGAAACCGTGTTCTCTTCACTAATAAAAAATATGGATCCATATGGTTATGAATTGATAATAGTGAAATCAATTATACTCTGAAAAAATAATCAAATACCTCCCTTTGATGAGTTATTGATTCAACTTCCATATTCCAAATATTTTTCAATTATTGACCTTCTTTAAAGGAATATTCAATTATGACTACCGAAGTAGGGCATTCCAAAGAAAACATTCTATACAAAATAAACACAAATTTTTTATTTATATAATAGTGACTAATAAGATAATTATTATGGAATATAAGAAATAATTAATTTTTCTATTTATTATGAAACCATATTTATTAAAAATGATAAATGCTATAAATATAATTATGAGAATATTATGATGAAAATTAATTCTATGAATTACTGGAAATTAAGATTCACATATTATAAATATGGTATTCTGAAATTCTAAAACATATTATATGTTCCATATATACATAATATGTTATGATAAATGTTGGATGATTCTCACATATCAATTTTATCTTTACACCTTGGTAGCATAAAGATCTGTTGAGATTTGAGGGAATATTTTTGGGGGATAACATGAGGTGGGAAATTTTATATTTAGTTTCATGATATTTGGTTTCTTAATAATGAAAATATGTGAAAAATCCCATAGAAGAGTCATCAAACAACATCTATTTCATGTATTTTAATGGGATGAAATTATAATGGTCTTTGAAATATGACTATAAAAAACTCATTAGAATACTAATGCAATATGGGTTATCATTGGTCTCGTTAAAAACATACTTAATCACTATAAGATAAGGCCTATAAAATTAGTGATGTGGAAACATAATTAGTAGTGAATTATTATGTAATTTTATAAAACATTAATCAATTTTGTTTGATCATGATCAGTGATTTCAATATTTATGAAGGTTCATTAGTATGATATTTATAGTGATCATAATTTGAGAACACCAATAATACTCAAATTGATGGACACTTTTAATGGTCTATTCAAGAAATATAATAACTATAGAGGTCATTCTCCCTATAATTTCATGGTATGCTAGATTCTCATTTAAAATTTACATTGTATCCTTAGAAAAATACGTTATATTCTATTATTGAAATGGAATCATTGGAAGAATTATATATAAAGAGAACTCATGCTACAAATTGGTTGGATGATATTAGTTAATGGAAAATTGTAGACTGGGAACATGTTGATGATAAAAATATAAAATTATAGTATATTTAGGATAATATTAATATTCATCAATGAATGAAAACAAGTAATAAATAAAAATAGAGGAGGGATATGGAATTCGATGTGGGATATTGTGTTTTTGGAAAGTATATCCATGTAAGGGAGTTATAAGGATTTGAATTAATTGTAAAATCATAACCAATAACATTAGATACTTTGAAACAATAGAAATAATTATATTTTTCTCTGATTGGTTATCAATGGAAATAACTATCTCATAAATACATAATATGTTCCATATATCATTTTTGTGGATCTATAAGCTCCACATAACTCTTATTATCACCTTTAATGAAATAAAAATCTAAAAAAATATATAATAATATAATGTAAAAATCCATATTATAGATACTATAATAAATTAATTGAGGAACTAAATGACTAAACTAGTTAATTTATTTTAGAGAAATCACAAAGCGGTTTAAGAAATGATGGAACCTAAGGATATCATGAAGAATAACTAACCTCATATTTTAAGATATTAGTATAAATTAAATTTGAAGGAAATTATTATAAGAGATAATAATGTTACACCTAGAGGAAATATAATTTATTTGACTTTAAATAATTACAATTTATTCGATATCATGTGATTCACACAACATCTAGTTTAAATGAAAAATGTTACACTATAAAAATATTATTTAGGATTGAAAATTATTATAATCCATTATACTATAGGAATGAATAATAATAACTAAATTATTAAAAATAAAAATTTTAGACTCATTCATTGGTTCTCTATTTATTATAAATAGACATAAGAACTACTGGAATGAAAAATAAATGTTTTTCTGAGAAAATCAATTTTTTAAAGAAAATGTTTTGTCTCATCATGCACACTAATAATAATTTCTTTTATAAAATTATAAAATCTATCTTAAAAAAATAATTTTTTTAAAATAATTATATAAAAATAATATTATGGTGCATGTTTGGGATATTTATTAACGGTTTCATTAAATATATGAAAATGAAAATTATTGTTTTTTATTGAAATCATTGTTTTTTTAATATTATTTAAAATGATAGATTAATTTTCAAATATTTTTTTGAACTATAAACTTTCAATTATATATTAATAAATTAAATATACTTCATTTTAATCCATTAAATTTTGAAATTATATATTAAAGGAGACCTTAATTATGATATTTATCTCTATAGAACCCCACATTTTCATCTTGTCGAGGGGAATAATTTTAAATTAACATTCTAAACTTCCATGAATTAAATTTTCAATAATGGATCAATATTTGGATTAAAATTAATACATATTATATAATAATTTACGATTAATTTTTAACTATTATGAATAGAAAAATCAATAAATTATAATTACCATGGTTGAGGTAAAAACTCATTTACCATCTTAAACTAAAATAATAAGATTTATAATAACCTAAAAGATAATTAAAAACCAATTACATGGCTATATTTCAACCTTATGTCATCAATGGGTTGATAATGTCCCATTTTGGTAACTTTTTAGATGAAAAATATGTTAGTGTAATGGAATCTTTTTATAAATTCCATGTGTGTCCTCCCCCAACTATAAAAATTCCACCAGTATCATATCATCTTAAAATTACCAAATTCATTTAGATTAGTCATAAACTGAATAACTAACATCAAAAATCCACTAAAAACATTTTACAATTAATTTTTTATTAATATTACTTCTAAGCTATTATTTTGATGTAACCGATTAAATTTCCCCGAAAAAAGAGGTATAGTTTTTAAAATGGAATGTTTATTTTTTTCATATTCTATATACCACATATAATATTAATTAATTTTAATATTATAACACTAGTGTATATAATATATTGGAATTTGGTTATTTTAAAATAAAAATCTATATACATTTCCTCTTCCATGAAAAGCGAAATGAATTATTGATGGTACGTAATATGGACTACTGACTTGAGAAGAACCTAAATAATTTTCCATCAACAACTCTATATGTTGGAAATAATAATGGAATTAATGTACATATGAAATATTTATGACATAAATATTCATATCATATTATAATAAAAAAATATACCTTCTTAATTTCTATTATATTAAAGGACACAATGTCGCTTGTGTGTTTGGTAGACTAATTTCTCACAAAGCGATGTGTTTCCTTTTTTCCCATATGATTTTCAATTAAGGTGATAAGGTTAAAAATAATAAATATATACAATATATATAACATGGTATGATTTAATTATATAGAATACATCAAAAAAATTTCTATATCACCTGTTAGGGGAATTATATGATCACTCATTCATACATATCTCCTACCATCTAAATGAAGTGATGTGATTTCTATAGAATAAAATAAATTAAAGATTGGATATAATAATGTATATATGATTTATAAATTATATTTGTTGAAATATTATAATTTTGATGATGATGTACCTCTATATTTTATTAAAGAAAATATATATTCACAAAAAAATTCTTAACAAAACATGGGAATTAACTCTTAAAACAACATAGATAATGAAATATTATAGATGAAAAAGTGGTAAAAGGTTATTAAAATATCAAATATCCTATTATAATTACAATTATTATTCCATTATAAAATAATTAATTATTTTGAAACCATTATATAATTGGTTAAATCATGTTAAACTAATGAACTATATGAGGTAAGGAATTTTATCTCAGTGTATTTTTCAATTAGAATTATTTGATACAATACACCTATTCACTTTTAGGTGACATGTATTTTTAAAATATCATTTATTTAATATTGAATCTATTTTATTAATTATTTTTAGTTCTTCAGTTCATTGTTATTATTTATGGATTAAAAACTAAAAGTTACACCATAGGTGATAAATATATTATACAATATCTCTTTCTAATAGGATGGTTCATATTCTCTAAAGACAATCACATAAATTTGATCCATGTTTAATTGGAAATTAATTTCTTATTAAATATAAATATTAATTTATTAGGAATACAATTATTTACTAAAACAAATACCATTTTTAAATAAGGTGTTTACATTGAATTTAAGTTCATTATCTTGGGAAATAATGATAGTCCATAATTTTTACTAAATATGTATATTTGAAGATTTTTTATATTGATTCATGAATTATATCAATTATTAAAAATATAAATAATTCATTGAAAATACTGTTAAGGGTGGGGATCCATTAATGAAATCACCAAGATTCACCAATAGGTCTCATAAGAAAAAAAAGGCTAAATTAGATTTATTTTTTTCTTATAGTTTTAAAATGTCATAAAAATGGTAATGATAGTTGAGGTATAATGATTCTTGTGATAGATAAATACACTTATTATGAATTTACTTCATTTATAATTAAGTTACTTTTAGTAGACCTATTAATTTTTCATTTCTATTATCTATGGATTCATTCTTTTTGATATTGTTGATTTATATGAATTATTTTCAGTTATTTACAAATACATATTGATTTTTTACTTATCCAATGCTCATGTTATTAATTAATTTAAGCAATTTTCTTATTATTTACCTCAAAATATTTAACATTAATTATTTAATAATGATTTATTATAATATATGAAACCCTTACAATGAGTATGAGATCAATGTTATGTTTTTCCATTCTCATTTTTATAAAGATTAATCCTTAAAATGTTTTTCTATGATTCTTAGAATATTATATTGTTATGTTTTATATTTTATTTCCAATGTAAAATAAGTATCATGTATTAACCTAGTTCTCCAAATCTATTTAAAGGATCCATCCTTTTTTATTTTCTTTGTCTACCTATGATAATGTGATAAAGTAGGCATCATTTTTTTGTTATCAGAGTCTAGATCAATACATTGGATATGATAGTAGATTTTCTAAAATGAATTAAAAATATTTATGAAAAGTAAAAATGGTATTAGATGTAACATTTAATGTTATTTATGTTTCATGAATGCGATCTATAAAAATTATTGTTCTCTATGTGGTAAGTAGTTTCTAGAATATAAATAAACACATATTTAATATATATATATATAGAACCTTAAAACAAATGTTTAATTTTTTTTGTTTACATGGAAAATATTTTCATAATATGGTTAGTTTTAATGTACCTTTGATGCAAAAATTTTCATTTAAATAATTTATATTTGAAAACTTCAATAGTGTCTCATGAATGAGATATGGTACATGGATAGTGGATTTTCCTAATATTATACTAGATAATAATAAAAAAAATTCAATACAGAAAATATAATATATGAACTCTTAAATATAAAGATAATTAAAATGGAAAGCTAAACTATATTTTTTATGGTACATATTTTTAATTATAATTGTATTTATAATTTTTGTAAATGATGAAGGTTTAAAAAATAATTATATATATATATTTCAATTATTTTATTATTTAATTGAAGCTAACATAAAAAACAATAATTACATTGTCTCTATGGATTATTCATTATTATTTTATACAATCTATATGGGAAATATTTATAGTATTATTAATATATAAATAACAGCTAAATAATTCAATTTTTAATAATTTATTAGAGTAATATAATTCATTTGAATAAAATATTAGTTCATATTAATTTATAATTTTCAAATAATCTCTCCAAATATGTGAACTTACTACAAATTCCTCAACAAATGATTGAAAAAATTGAGGTTTTTTATTTTTTAATTGAATGTATAAAACACAATTCCTCATTCTAATATATGAGTTAGAAAATTTATAATTGATGCTTTTTATAGTATTTCATTATATATGTAGTCATATTTAAATTTATATGAATAGATAAGATAACTATTTTTTTAGATTTAATAGATTTTTATAGTATGATAACAGGTGGGTATTTATACATTCAAATGATTTTTTTCTAAATTTAATAATTCTATATTATATAACTGAAAATGTAAATAGTGGTATGATAATATCATTTTAGTTTTATAATAATGGTATATTCCACAATTTTGATTTTTATTTTTTTAAATAATTGTTATTCTTATAAATCCTCTACTCATAAATCACCATATAAATTGATTATAGATGAATTGAAAAAATTAACTCTTATTGAAATGTTCATATATATGTTTTATGAATTTTAATGACTATATATTTCTAATATGAATCCATTTTTACTAATTTTAATATTTAAAATAGAATTTATATTTGACATATATTGAAGATAAGATAATATGAATTTTTCAGTGGTACAAATCTGAATGTTTTTTATTTTAGTGTTATTCATCATAATGGGTTTTTATTGAATTCAAAATATTATTTATAAAATATTAATTATAAAACTGATTAATGAATTTTTTGTCATTATAACAATAGTAAATTTTAAATAAATTAAAAAATAACTATTATTTTTTAGTATAATTTCATGATTTATATGAAAAAATTTGAAATTAAACTATTCTTTAGATGTTTTGATGATGAATTTAGAGATTTTTTTTTGATGAAGAATAAACTCAATATAAATATTGATAAATATTGGGGAGCATAATTTTTCTTCACCAATTCTAAGATAATGTTAAACTCCTATATTAAATGTTCCTGAAAATATTATTAGTTGTATTTATTCTAGTATTGAACTAGAAATTCAGTTTTCAATTTTTGGGTTTATTTTACTTTTATTTATGCTTTTATTCTCCAATTTTTAGATTATTCACTGAGTGATTATAACTTTATTATTAATTTTGATCATTTAATTAATCAATTTCATTATAATATTGACGGGGATTTAGTTGAACAAACTATTGGTAATCTTCTTATCAGAAATAATTTTATTTTTATAATAATAATGAATGGATCTTATCATATTATTATGAATAAAAAATAATTTTATTTCAATTTTATTCCCAAAAAATAATGTATCAACATTGATGATTGTTTGTAACCAATTTCTCCCAGTGAATGAATTATAATATTGATAATTATTTGTTTTTATATATGCTATAGATTGAAATATTTTTTAGAATGAATATAACTTAATGTCTACAAATTCTATAATTAGATATGTTAAATGATATATTCAGTATAGATACAATAGTTTTTATTTAATTAGATATTATGATTTTAATTTTAGCAGATATAGTCTTTATTGTAAAATTACCTCATATATATTTTATATTCATTATAGGAACTTTTTTGCAAGGAATTCAATGAAATAAAAAAAATTATTATCAATAGCTGAATGTGTATATTTTTTCTTCAAATAATTATAAAAAAATTAATTAGGCATTACTAAAAAATTATATGAGTATGGATTTAATTTTAAAATGGTATATGATTTGTTTTTAATTTATATATTATTTCTCATCCCACGAACCCTATAATAAATTATAAAAAATGCAAAGAAAAAAATTATTTTATTTTATACAAGATTATGAAAATAAATGAAATATTTTTTTAAAATATATCCATATAGATAATCCACTTACTAAACTATCTACTAATTTATTCAATTCTTCTATGTTTTAGAAAATTATTTTTTAGATTATTTTTTTTTTCTTAATAATATTTTTACATTCTAAAAATAATTTTCTTAAAACAAAATTAAATATAATCTTGTATCTATATATAATTTTTATATTCATCAAATCATCTTTAAAATGAAACAATTAAATTTATTATACTTTTTTGAATAATAGTTTTTTCATAAAGGGTTTTTTATTGGATATATATTCTTTTTTATTAAAATTTTCTCATTTTCATCCATTAAGTTAGAAAGGGTTAAAATAATATAATATTTTTTTATATATGGGGAGATATTTTCTAATTTAGTTTTTTAATTATTTCATTTAATTTACTTGTTAATAAATTTAAAATATCTATGGATAATTTTTGAAAAATATTATTTGGTTTGGTAAAATCTAAAAAGAGATATATTTTTAGTAGGGAATGATAATTCTTGGTGTTATTCAATCCAAATTTATACTTAGTTTTGAAACATAAAAAATTTTATTTTTATACTTCATTATTGTTATTGATAATAATTTATTTAATATTTTTCAAATTGTTAATTATAAATTTGGCCAATTTTTTTATCATATTATATTATTGTATTTCATCATTTATTAATTATATTTATTAATTTTTTCTTATGATAAGTATCATTTTATAAATTTCATTTATTTTATTTAAACAAATTTAACCTGAAACAAATTATTATTTTTTCATATTTTATATGTGGTCATAATTTATGTTTACATGAACCAAGATTTTTTTTATAATTGTGTAATGTGTCTCTTTCTTTGAAATTTTTTATATACACTACAACCATGATTTTTTTTGTGGATGAATTCTTTGACCTTGTTAATACCTCATGATATGGTAAATTTTGTTGGTCATTCATACAACTTCTGTTTAGGATGATCATGAGAATATCTTTCATGACAAGTTATCTCTATATATATGATTTTATTTGTCTATGTTGTGAAGGATCTCATAAAATATTTTATAGTAATGCTATATGAATGTCTCTCGTTGGATTGGGATGAGGAATAATTTTTTATTGAATGAAATGTAATAGTGAATCTATGAATTCCCAACTCATTTTGTAAAACAAGGTTATTATAATAATATTTTAAAATAGTAAATAGTATATTGGATTAAATTTTCACAAATTGAAAGTTGTTGAATGCGAATTATATTCACAATATCCACATATCCAACCACTTGATTGTGGACCATTCTTCTTAATTTCATGATATCCCAAACATTTTGATTCTGGAATTGAAAAATTTTAGTCACAATTATTCAATAATATATTTCCTAACCTCAAAACATGTCAATGATACGCATCGATACATTCTTTAGTTTTTAAATTGGGTGATTTATCCTAAGACCATTTTCATTGTTACTGATCACTAAAACATGATTGTTTCCAACTTCCTCAACAATAACCATAATTAAAGATATAACTTAATTAAATTATAACAATTTAAACAATCATGATTCATGGTTCCTTATGTGATAAATGAATAATTTTCTTTTGGATAATTGAAAATAAAAACATTTCCATTATGAAACTACTTCATGATGATCAACATTACACACACACCACATTAAAAATATATTATGTCCAACTAACATGAATATAAATAATAACTATAAATAATGATTTTAAAATTATATAGATACGAATGAGTGTGTGAATTTGGTTATTAATTTTTTAATTTCTTATACAGTATATTCAAGATCACTATTTGATGTCGGAAATTATGGTAAGGGGATTATCTGTCACCACATTAATTAATTGTGAAATATTTATTATTATAGACCACAACATCATATATATTGTTTTATTACTACCTAATTTTTTATACAAAATTCTTGTAATTTATGGAATTTGAAGAGATGTATATTATTTATTATTTAAGTAGAAATTGATTTAAATGATATAATTGTCAAAGTGTATTTATTATATAAAATCAATTCGTCTAGTAATAATTAGTCATCAAGAAACAATTTGTTAAAATATATTTTTCTTATAATGTATAAATTTATTTCATGCTACATTATTTCTCTTAGTGAATAATGTATGCTTTATTCATATCATAAAACTAGTTGAATTTATTCCACATGAAATTATGATATTGTAAATTAATATTGTCATTTTGGTTTACGATTATTTTTCTTCAATGTCCCCATTTTAACATCAGACCATTGTTTACCTTTATTATTGGAAAACCAAATTGGTTTTATCTTAGTTATAAATCATAATGATTTCAAAAAATATCTCATGTAACAATTTTTAATATTTGAAAATGTTTCTAATTAATAAATTTATATAAAAATATATAAAAAAAGTATTTGAATCCCTTAAAATCCAATGATTCATCTTCCACACCAAATTTCATATTAATACTCATTGTACAGTTTATTGGATCTATTGATGATATTTATATCCTAATGTATGCCATTTTTAAAATATTTCACAAAGTATTTTTATACAATTATTGCTATTTATAGAACCATTTTGCAATTACTACAGAAATGTAAATTTTATCAAAATGTTTATAGTTCACATTAATAGATAAATAATGATTTCTGAAGGAAAAGTTATTAAAATTGAATTTTACATATTTTTCAATAAATTCAATTCATAAAAAATTTCCAAATGTGACATTTTAAAAATTTACTATATAGTGGTTGCAACGTCCTCTCATACCGAAAATGAGAATTCAATATGTAGTAATTATATTACATTTTCTGTTACAATTTAATTACAATTTTTTAAGTAATTACTTTCCATAATTATCCTATATTTATTTTATTAATTAATATTTTACAATGATTAAGTCATTCCTAATGACCATTTATGATATTGTGGTTAGTTTCAGTGACACAATAGAAATTTTTTGAAATCCTTTTTTATTTTTAGATTTATTATGATTTTATTAATTAAGGTATTTGTGTAAAACACATATTTATGGATGATTATAGGTTCTCTCCTATATCACATTCCAATTAATTGTATAATGATTTATATTTGATGATATAGTTATGGGAATTCATTTCTTATGTTGTCTCTAGTATTGAAATCATGTTGTGATCAATACTCCACTATGATATATGATTTTTGTAGTGATACCACCTCTCCAATGTCTATCTAAATTATGATTTGTTTCCTTCTCAAATGTTCAAATCAGGTAGTTATGAATATCCTAAATTGTTTTGAAAAATTCATAGTGTAACATTATTAACTATATTATACTGTCCATTACTATATTTGTTCCATAGATCTCATTTTTTTAATGTCAATAAAATTAAATATAATTTTTCCAATGATTATTTTCTACTTATCAAAGATGATTTTTTTAGGATATTGTGGATTTATGGATATACTCTAGAAAATTATATAACTGTATTAATTTATTTTTTAATAGACTCACTAATTTATAATCTCTTATTATTTTTAGTGCATTTGATTATCTTTAATTACATTATTATATTTTTATGGAATTAAATCACTTATTATTTTCTAAAGTGACGTTGTGGGGAATTATATTTATGTATATATATTTTTTTATGTATATTGTTATCATTAATTATGGATTAGACTCCCAATGAAGTAACTCATAATACCATATATTTTTACTAGCATCTTATAAAAAAGGATATGATTACGAGGTCACGTGGAATACTGAGAAGACCAAGTGTGTATGTTTAGTTGTTATAATGATTTATCAAATGGTGGGTTTTTTCATTAATTTTATCTATTCATTGGGTTTATTTGATGGTAGGGAGGATTTATTAATCTCACGTATTAGAGTTATATAATTTCATGGACTTCTCTGATAAAATGATCCACTGAGATAGTGGTGATGAAATTTTTGTTACGAGTTGTGATATTAACTATTTCATAATTATCATGTTCATTATTATGATATTAATGTTTAAATTTTTATTTTTTGTTACAAAATCATGATTATTCCAATAGGTTTACATTTCATTTACTTGTTCAGCTATTATTTATAGTGGTTTAATTTATTAAAAAAGAGAAGATATATGTAGTTTTTGCTAATTTAATATATCAATGCTGAAATATAAATTACAAAAAATACATCATTCAACATATTATTATATTTTTATAACTAAAAATAACTCAATGATTAAAATGGTTTATTTTGGGAAATGGGATGATTAACTAGATTACATACTTCAAAATATTGTAACATCATTCTATGAGTATTTCACTATTTTTCTTTTTTTATGTGCCTATAAATTTCTATAATTATATACTATTTAATATTTTTAAGGAATTTATAATAGTTTGATAGGAATTATAAAAAATTCTATATCAATATAATCTTGGTGTACTAAATAGGGAAATGGTTTAGGATTATATAATAAGGAGGTCAGTTTTGTATTACCATAAGATGTGAATTAGGGCGGAGCTAAACCTGCTCTAAACGATTCACTAGTTATCTATAAATTTGAATAACACCATGATATTTTTGGATTATAACCAAATATTCAATTTGGTAGTCCCCATTAGGATATGATTACTATGTTAAGTATTCCTCTATATTTGTATTTTCACATAGAACATCCTTCTATATAACTCAAGGACACAATTATAGTTATTATTTGGAATAAATCGTTGATATAATACTTCATATAATAGAGAATGAACATAATTTGTAAGTTGTAAAGGATTATTCTATGCTGTAAGGAACTCCTAAATGGTGTTGGACTGTAATTATCAATTTTGATAGAGGATATGGTCTTAATTGTGAGAAATTTAATGACCATTTATTTGTGGATATTTTGACACACTAATGATGGACCGTGATTAGTAAATCAGAGAGATATAGTAAGGAATGGTGAAAATAGATTCATATTTTATTAATTAAAACGATTTACATTACATTAGTCCTCTCTTTTCTAAATATATATTCCATACAAATAATATGATCTATATTTTTTGAGTTGAGTAATTTATGTAAAAATATTGTACCCCACAACATGTAATAATATGATTTGAATAAAATTTTATGATAATGAAGGTGATAATATATGATATTGTGATCTATATTAATCATTTTATGTAGCTATCAAAGAGTGTAATTTTTTTTGAATTATTAGTACATTTTCCTAGAATATGATGAGGAAAAAGTATGAGATGATCTATAGTAGAATAATTTTACTGGAGTATTAAAAATATTCTTCTTCTCCATCATTCAACGAATTTTTTTCAACAAATTACAATATTAAATAGAATTATTATAATTTTAATTTTTATCCAAGACCGATAATATAATTAAACCAATGTATTATGATGTGAAAAAACCATTTCTATTTTATTAAGGAATTATGTTTGGTCTCTTGGAGGATTTATATGATATAGTAATGGGAACTAAACAAAGATATAGAATCAAAAAATAACAATCCCATGAATATTTTGGATCTATAGGAAATTGTAATGAATTTGATGCATGGATTATTTATAATATTAAATTGGTCATAATTAAGTGTATAAGTAGAGAAACGACAATTATAGTTGTACATATGATTACATCAACTGATTAATTTTAGTTTATTTATACACGGTATTTCAATACATTCATATATTCTCATGTTGGGGAAGGGTTAATCATATTTTTGATGATCTATATTGAATTTTGGTTTCCTAACAAAATGTTATTAAATATGTTTATCATATTTAATGAAATATAGTATTTTATATCATGGATTTTTATTTTATACATCAATACGATTTCATTATTCACTATGTTAATAGTTTCAATTTTATTTTAATTATAGACAAGTTCAAAAATTAAATAGATCATATTGATTTTCACCGTAGATGGGAGAACAAAATTATTGAAAAGTGAGAGAAGTGTTTATTGTCTATAGAATAAAATTTTGAATAATTTATAGTGGGACCGGACCACGATCATGATTGATCCATTAGAGGAAAGGTGGAAATTATGTTTCTAATGGTAGATCATAAAATAGTTACATCTTTTCTACATCCTATAGTGGATCTGTACCAATATGATTTTGGGGGTTCCTTATTTGTCCTTCCTCTTAATAGGAGGATTTAGTTTCATATTAAACTCATGGATGGTCGTTACCCTATATATATTTGTCCATATAATATGACACCTCCCAAATTTAATGAAATAATTTTTTGGTATGAGAATATTGGGATGAATTTGTTTTTTTAACAAACCAGTTTACTATATAATTCTAATTTTTTATTCATTTAGAATTAGAACCCTATATTTTATATGTGTGTATATAATAATAATATGGATTAGGTTATAGTATAAAACTAGTATAATTTTCATTGGATTAATAATATATTCTATCAATTGATGGGATTCTCGTGGTTCTATATCTTTGAATGCCAATAAAATTACTGCCATCTTCATGTCAAGGGAGATGGTATTCCAAATATAATGATTAAGAGAAACAATGTTATTTTCAAGTATATCATTATTAATTTTGGTCATATGAATACTCTAAAAAAAATTATTGTTCTCATGAATATGATGTTCCAGGAACAACTAAACCCCAACATTATTGTATTCAATCATTATTTTTTGATATATTACCAAACCATGAAGTTAAATGAAATGAAATGTGAGATTGTGATGAGTAAAATTTGAGAACATAAAATTTATTCCATGAATTAATGGTTTAATTTTGGATACATGAGTATTTTTTCAGAAAATTTGTTTTAGGAATATGGAATTTCCATTGAACTGGTGAATTGAGAGGGTGTTCATTTAGTGGAAAATGCATAAGAACTTCTTAAACAATCAATGATTCAATGTTTTTCTAGGACAATTACATGTTTTTTATTTAATGAATCCAACCCTTGTATCATAGAGTTGGAGTATACTTTATTACATTATAATAATATATATGAACTCACATATAAAATTCACATATTGTTTAGTAGTATATGTGTGATAGATACATACATAATTCACATATTACATAGGACTAAATAACTTACAAAATATTTTTTTGATAATTACATTTTTTTTCAATTGAATATCCCTATATATAACTCATAGTAAGCTTCCCAGATTCATGAGAAAAAATGAAAAAAATGGTGTTATTAAATTATCATTATAAGTTACATAATAAAAAATATATTAATTTTAAATGAGTAGTACTAAATAATTAAAAATATTATTTAAAGGTAAATATAGAAGAATACATTGAATTTATTAAAAAAATTACTATCATCAATAAATAAGGTATAATAATTTTGGAAAGGAAAATAACAAAAAACAAATTATATTTAATCAATAATATGATAATAAAAAGAATCTTTAGATAATAATAATGTGAAAATTTCCTAGTTTATAGTATATAATTTATAAATGATATAAATACACAATTAATGGAATTTAGGATCTAAAGATTCAGGAAACCACAAAATTTAACACATTTCTCAATACAGTTTATAACAAATGGGTATGTATACACTAGAATACCATTTAAATAATTATAGAAAACAAATTCATCTCGAGAGACTACTAAATCATGAAGGGGAAATCTATAAAAAAACATTACCCACATCATCAGGTCCAACACATTCGTCATATATCAAATGATCAAATTATTTCCCAAACAATATTTATATCTAGTAAAGATTAATGATTAAAAATAATTTCTCTAGTCAATCATATATCATCCAAAGTAATATCAGATATGTTGAAATGATATATGTTTTATGAAATAATAATATCCATGATAAATATATGAATATTTACGGGAAATTTAATGTCTACTGATAACATGAATTTAAAATTTTCAATGAAAATCAAAATATATAAAAATTATACATGAATTATAATTTTAAATCCATTTTTTTATAAAAATGAATTTAAACCATCCAAAAAATATCAAGGTACTTGTTAAAAAAATATATATCAAGAATATTATATATAAAAGAATGGTTTGATGTTATTGAAGAATTGAAATACCATAACAATTTTATTAAAAAATATATTATGTAAACTATCCCTCTAACATTGAAAATAATTTTACATTAAATATCACATAACATTATAAAAATAATTCTCATTGAAAATATACTTTGAAACATATAATGAAATATCAAAAAACATAGTGCTCAAGATGGTTAGAAATTTTATATATATTGTATATCTAAAAAATATATTTCTTTTACACTATTATAAAGTGGTTATAAAGTTCCGTGGTCAGAATCCAAAAAGAATATTACATTCCACACATTTGTCAAATAAATAAAATTGGTAAAAATATAATTAAAAATAATTTCTATAATGTGGAAAATGTTTTAGTAAACATTATTAGAAAACATATATTTCATTAAAATAGGATTATTAAATGAATATATTAAAAAATTAATATTTAAAATATATATATATTATACATAATTTTAATTTAAAAATATTTAAAATGGTTTTATAAAATGAATAATTAATAAATAACCAACTGAAAATAAAATTATATTAGTTTGTTATCAAATGGACCAATAATTTATATGAATGTGAATTCATGCATAAACAATACTAATTAAAATTAGATTAGTAAATAAACCTTAAAAATATCATAACATTGATGTGATAATTATTCACTAATTAAAATATTAGTATAAAATGTAAATAATACTATAAAATGTGAAAATATAGTATATTATTTTTATATTCATTTTAAAAAATAATCATAGAATTTCAAATACA
The DNA here is from genome assembly GCA_963277665.1 of Viscum album. Classification (NCBI taxonomy): domain Eukaryota; kingdom Viridiplantae; phylum Streptophyta; class Magnoliopsida; order Santalales; family Viscaceae; genus Viscum; species Viscum album. The sequence goes on from OY728140.1 coordinate 2,129,930,776, forward strand.
ATTAAGTGGTAATATAACCTAATGAATATTAATTACGTTATAAAAGATGATGCTACTAGTTATTTTTCATGTAAAATCTTATTATATTAAATAATTTACATTAAAAAAATAGCATTCTAATAATATTGAAGTATTAATTAAAATACATTCATATTGTAATTTATATAAACCTTAAAAAAATTAGTTTTATAATATTACTATTTTCCTAAATGTACTAAAATTGAGACAATCATTCATTCCTCACACATCCCAATAATTTAATTTTCATTAAAAACCATTGTAATTGTATATATACGTTATTAATTTATTCGACAACCATATTATTTTTTTAATTTGATATATTATTCTGATATTATTTCGTATTACTCTCCATTTTTAAAATTTCATTTCCACCCTTTTTAAGCGATTAATTTGCATGTTGTTTCATCAATTTTTTCTTACAGAACCACAATTTATTATAACAATTATATATATAATCATATATATAATCAAATAGATATTTTAAATATCATTTTTACTCATTATATATATTTTTATAAACAATTATGAATATCGATGCTTGAAAATGATTGAAATTGCTCCATGGATACAATAGGTTGTATATAAGCATGTGCGATGATATTATTCCATTAATGGATGAATGGATAAAGATATGTGTGATATTTTAATTTTATTAATTGAATATTTTTTTTAAAAAATTTAACATATATTGAATACATTTATGCAAATTAAATTCTAGTTGAATATTATGTGACAACCAAATGATATCACTTCGCGAGGAGGTAGTCCTCCTTCAACATGAGCAGGACTATTGTATTTTAAACGACCTATAAATTACTAAGTTTTTTCATTAATAAAATTAAATACGTATAATAATATGAATATAATTATATATATAATCCATCATTATATTCAATCATGTTATGAGTTGATGGAATATGAGTTACATTAATTCACAAGGAGGTTTTCATCCATAAAAATGATTGGTGATTTTGTTTCTATTTTGATGGAGGGGGATATAAAGATAGAATACACTATAAAAAATTAAATATACACATAATTTATATACATTTATTATTATATCATCATGATTAATTAAAATTTTACAAATGTGGGAGAATAAATAAAATAAAGAATATTATTTAATAATGTTACATTTTCTTCAAATAGGCATATTATATTTCTTCCAAATGAATTATTATGATGGATTTATGATATATAAAAGGGATATAAGATGTTGGTACAATATTAAATATTTGAATTTATCTATTATTGGTAAAAACAAATTGTATTGTGAATATGAGAGGAGAGGTGGATGGCCTTTTATAATTGGGCGGGGGTGACGATACAGATGGAATATTTGAAAAAAAATAATGTTGAACCATGTTATTCACTTTCCAAATGGTTCCAAAATGATGCATAATCAATAATTATAAGAGATACGGTTTAAATATGTATATAATATGATAATTAGTCATTTTTATCGTTTTTTATCCTTTATATTGTTTTTTTATTATCTAATTAAACTCGTATTTTACTTCACCTCATTTTGTAAATGTTACTTGTTTTACTATTAATAATGATGAAAATATATATTTAAAATATTATATAATATAAATTATTCATATTCAAAATATGGAATCACTTTTTACAAATTTATTTCAAATATATGAGAGATTTAAATTTAAAATTAAACTAATAATCTTGTTAAAAAATCTTTTTAAAAATAAAACTTTAGAATGTTTAAAAGGATTATATATCATAATTAAATATGATATTAATTCATAAAAACCATAATATTTTTATTGTAATATAAATGACAAAATTATATATTTTAACCAAAAAGTATATTAGTAATCATTATAAAAATTGTAACAAAAAAAGTACACATTCAATAATAATTATTAATTTTACTAATTATATATGTGCTGAAGAAACCATGCATCACCTATTCCTAGAATGTGACAAAGCCAAACAACTCTGGTCCTATGTTGGTTTTTTGTTCTAGATCAACATTATACTAGTACTTTGCTCACTGTCCTATTAACAGTGATGCCTTATGCTCACGTAGTGAATCGATTAAACACTTCTTACATTTCATTGTTGATGTTACAATTTATGTACTCTGAGATGCTCAGAATGATGTACCATTTGATAGTTCATTCAATGATATAAAAAAGGGAATGATGTTCATACATAGGGAGGTTTAATATACTTTAGTTTTCCATAAAGGTAAAATGTTTAATAATGTTTCTGACATGCAAACAATCATATTTCATGGGGTTTCAGGTTGACTGGCAATGCCCTAGATGGTCAAATCAGTATATTAGATACCTTTAATGGCACCATGCCTCATGTATAATTTTGACGGAGCTACATTGGGTTCACCATAACCATCTTTTTTGGTGTGGTGTTTTTAACTTACCGTGGGTTTGTTAAAGGATGTTCCTACTATTTCAATGGATTCAAAAAAGCATATAAAGAAAAATTATGGGCATTAATTCATGCAATCTGGTACGTTGTCCATTAAAGCTGGGAAATGAGATGGATAGAATATAATTCTCACTTTGTGCTGCATTCCTTGAAGACAAAGATGTGTAATATTCCTTGGAGAGTGTTACCTCATTGGGTTGATTGCCGTGAAATGATTACTCAAATAAATTTGGTTTTCCACATGCCTTCCTAGAGGCCAATCTGGTGGTGAATTCTCACAAAAAGAAATAAATCACTGAAAAGTAGATGATGTGGTCTCTTATGGCCCCATAATACTATACCTCATTGGTAGGGGTTGATAGATATGGTCACACACACTCTAACATCTGTAATAACCGCATGTATTTTGGACTTTTTATGATCTTTTATTTAATATTTTCTCAATGCTTGATTCCACCAGATACTGCACTTTGGGGTAGTAATTTTTCTATTCATCAAAATAATTAATCATTTTAAAATTAAACAATTTTTTTTAAAATAAGTTAATTTTAAAATTATATTTTAAAAATTATGATCATATATAAAAAATAATAATTTATATAAATGATAAAAATATTAATTTCAACCAATTTTTTATAAAATAAAACATGTTTAAATATTTCATTAATAAATCATTTTATCAACATTAAAATAACTATAGAAAAATTAAGAGAAAATATGGATTTCATTGAAAAATATGTTCTACTGAAGGGGAAATAATGTATATTATACTTATTTTTTTTCAAATATTATAAAATATGGATGAGTTTGAAATGATAATATTTCATGAAATTTTTATTAATAAATAAGGGGTAATAAAATTAAATTTATCTTATATAATATTGTAATATAATTTCATTGAATTGGAATTCACACATATACAACATCAATTAAAATTAATTTTTTAAATAAACAATAAAAACTCATGACATTGAATTGAGAAATAAAAAATGAATAGATAATCTCCATGAAATATAAATCCTCACAAAACAATTTTTAGTACATAATAATATTGTTATTATAAATTTAACACATAATCAAAAAAAATTAAATGACAATGAAGAAGTTATATAACCTGATGATTAGAAATTGAGTTTGAAAATCTATATCACATGAAAATTTTCATGTAAAATAAAATGAGATAAAATAACTCAAATTAGTAGTAAAAATACCATAAATTATGAATTATTCATGATATTATATGAAATATTCCATTATGTGAAACATTATAATTAAATTTGGTTCATAACATTTTTGAATTCCTCAATGAATGGAAAATGAGATTATGTTCCATACCTCATGATTCTCTTTAATATAACATTTCATGACGTCATGTATAATGTTTCTATACATTTTACTAATTTATACTAGAATCATATTAATATTTATAATTTCAAATATATTAATTTTATAAATTCCCAGTATAAATAAATTATTTATATTTCATTTTTACCCTTGTTTGAGCTTTTAATTTCCATGTTTTATTATACATGGTTTTCCACAAATGATTTGTTAAATTTTAAAATGATATAAATAGGTTATTTAATAAATATTATTAATCTTTTTAAATCTTAAATTTACTTATTAGACTCATATATATATAAGTATATTATTATTTTTTTATATTAAAAAACATTCGTGTCACATCGTCGAGATGGTAGGTCGTACGTATACACGAGTGATGATATAATTCACATAATGGGTGTTTGATAAATGAATTTAATGATATATTAATTTTATATAATCAATATAAAATCATATATATTACTAATATTTATTAAATTATTCCTTAATAATTTAAATATAATTATTATGTGAAAAAAAATCTCATTGTTTCATGACTCTGTAGTCCTCTGTACACATGGGAGACATTATGATATTTTTAGAGGCATATAACTTAAAATTTTTCATGTAATAACATAATTTCATAAGTATTACAACATTATAAATTATATATATAAATTTAATCTACTACATTATACAATCATGATATTTTTTTTCGAAAATGAGTTACATCAGCTCGTGAGGCATTAGTATATTGTGCACTCGATCAAAAATTTTGTTTCCAATATAATGGAGTATGAGATTGATATAGGATGGTACATTAACATTGTAAAATATATGTATATGGGTGATAATGTATTGATTTCATGATAAAAATCCAAAAAATATTGAAGTTAGTGGAAGGATAAATAATATAAACATTATTGTTTAATAACATTACTTCTTCTTTAGAGGACCTCTTTTGATTTGAAGCAAAAGACAATATAGGATGGAATTTTGATAAAACCATGTGAAATATTGTAATGTCCCGGACCTCTCTGGTCTATTAAATTGTGAAAATGTGGTGTTGGGGGGTGTTCTGGGAGGTCAAGGTGACTTCTCCCCAACACTTTTCCAAATATCCTGTTCTATGAACACTGTTTCCAGTTTTATTAATAGTAATGGTAGGTAAAAAATGTTTCTATCGGTGAGGTTCAATAAATAGTGTTTCTATAGGTGAGGTTCAGTGAACAGTGTTTCTATCGGTGAGGTTCAGTGAATAGTGTTTATATCGGTGAGGTTCAGTGAACATTGTTTCTATCGGTGTGGTTTAGTGAACGCTGTTTCTATCGGTGAGGTTCAGTGAACAATGTTGTTATCGGTGAGGTTGAGTGAACAGTGTTTCTATCGGTGAGGTTCAATGAACAGTGTTTCTATCGATGAGGTTTAGTGAACAGTGTTTCTATCGATGAGGTTCAGTGAACAGTATTCTATCGCTGAGGTCTATCATTAGGTGTACAGTGTTTCCAGATCAGTAGGTGTACTGTGTTTCTAGAATGGTAGGTGTACAGTGTTTCTAGATCGGTAGGTGTACAATGTTTCCAGAATGATGAGGTCTATTGGTAACATCTAACGGTGAGGTCTATCGGTAACATCTAACGGTGAGGTCTAGCGTTAACCTCTAATGGAAAGGATCTTATGGCATCGAAACAATTGAATGAGGATGATGTCTATCTGTAACCTGTAATGGTGAGGTCTAACGGTGACCTTTTCTTTCCATTTCCAAATTTTGAGTATGTGAACAGTGTTTCCAGCCTCCTATAGTTTCGCCCCTTTGAAATTTCCTTTGACGTAAAATATATTTGAAGCCATGTTTTGAGGACTCTAAGGCCAATTCAAAGGCCATAACTCCTAAATTAATTATTCTTATGGATCACGGTGTTTTCACTTTGTCAAATCACGTGGTTTAATGTGATCCACTTTTAACGAGGAATTAAGCATATCTTAAACCATCGCCCAATTAAATCTTCAAAAAGGGACGAGAAATCATTCTACCTTGTTCTTCCTCTTTATTACCGGCTATGAGATTCTAGAACCTTTAAATCCTTCCTGTAGGAGTTTCACAATCAAACTTTACTCCTAGGATTGGTTTTACTCTATTTTGATGAAACCAAGCCGTATTGATCAATCTTTGATATAAGGTATGTTGTATCATCGTTCTTTTGGGGTTCATCTTCTCCTGTTCTCTTTTCCATATTATACCATGTAATCTCTATGATTATAATGTGTTTTTCTTGGGGTTTGGTTGGTGATGTCATACAGTGGAATCCTCTGGTGGATGCAGTTGTCGCAAGAGGAGGATTGTGACCCATTGTGTGGATAAAGAACGTCAAGAATTGTTGGGGTAGGGGATTCATTGATTCTCTTTTCTTTTACATGCAACTATATCGTTAGAGTATTTTATCTCAGTACATGACAATGGGATTGACATAATAAATATTTTAACCGGTTAAATAAATTGATATCGATTGTATGCTATTGCCTCTTGTTTTTATAGATAGTGTGATATCTATGCTTACTTTGATTAGCTATTTGATCTTGATGGGAATTTCTAAAGAACATAAACCTAGATTATTTAATTATTGTTGGCTAAAGATAAGAGGCATGAAAAAGAATCCGGTTCTTATTGTAATTTGATGTTAATCAAATTAGTGTAGTAAGCATGATTATTTTTTTGTAATATCTTACTGATTAGGTTTCCCGAATTTGGAACCTACATTTAATAATCTGTTAATTCAAGATGGATTAAAGAACTGCTTGTTTGATAATTTCTAAAAGGGTTCTTAGTTACCCTCTTGATTGTTCAAGGGAAAAGAGCCCATTTATGTGATTGTTGTTTTCCTACTACTTGTGTTGTGATGTGACCCTGGATGGATGATGAGATATGTGGAGGCATGTAGACTATTTTTGGTGGCAGCAAATGATGCCTAGAGTGGCGAGATGCATCGGTTTATGAAAGTGGGTGTCGGGGAGGACACCAGGGATGATGGAATAGGATGGATGTGATTGTTGGGTGCTTGTTGATTCATTGGTTGATTATCTTCTTTACTTTTCCCCACTGCTCAAGGAAGCTGTTCTTGCTTACCCTTCTTCCCAAAGAGGCGAAGACACGCGTGGTATGCCACGTGCTTTACATGTTTATCCTCTCAAGGGAGAATGGGTCTACACTCTTTATATAGGCGGCAAAGACTCGACGGGTAGTGCATCTACTCACCGTGTTGATACCTTTATGTTTAGTAGCATAAAATGATTTTCTAGAATGCCTGGGAATATGGGAAAGTAATTCTGTATTGGATATTTTAATAAGTGGTGTTAACTCATGGGGATGGAGTTGTTGGAACATAATGAAAACGTTGTAATTTGGAAGGTACAATGGATATTGGGTGTGATTCTAATGAAATTTAATGTTAAATTGTTCATGGTTAATTAATGATTAAAAAATTAATTAATGTACAGTGGAACTGATAAAAATGTAATGAAGTAATCTAATAAATCTCTTCAAATGGTTTTGTGCTTATATGATACCTAGTCTTAGAAGTAGCAGCCCAGAGTCTGAGAGACGTTAGCTGCAGTTGTGTCTAATAATAGGTAATTACCATAGTGTGGTTGTGAGATATAATATATTCTGTACTTTTTATGTTTCTATATGCTACTCCACCCTGTCAGTATGGGAAACTAACACCCTGGGGATTCTGATCCATGGGGGTGGTGTTTTCCACAAACATTCTGGTGGGAGGATGAATGACTGACTACCCCCCTTGGCCCCGCTCTCTTCTCTTGGTAGATACTTGTTCTAATAGGCACAATAGTTAGTTTTCCCATATATGTGTGTAGAGGGATATAATGGCTTGTGGTAATTTCCCAACATATATTTTGGATATAGAATCCTATGTACTACTATAGGTGTAACATGTATAGGCTGTGATGGCTTGAGGATCCCTACTCGGTGTATGGGCTGTAATGGCTTGAGATATAATAAACGACATATGATAAACGTTATGTGGGCTGTGGTGGATCCCATAACTTACTTGGTTACTTTTGATTATGAGGATGGTGTGGTGCTTCGCCCAGGTGTCTGCGGGAAATAATTTGTGGTGCACGAGGTGCAGATTTTGGTGCTTCGCCTAGGTGTCTGTGGGCAAGCCATTTTGGAGAGAGATTCTTAGGACGTGCGACGTTGGGGAAAAGCGGCAAACCAGTGGATAAGTAGTAGTGGGGTACCCTTGATATTATTTACTATATGCTATATTCTTGTATGCGTTACTTGGTGAGAGTGGCCATGGTGAGGTTGGGAACATAGTATAACTGTTTAGGTGACGAGTGAGTTTCACTTGTTGTTAACTATGCTTTAGTATGCTTTCTTTACTTTTTCATGAGAGGTTTCGGGGAGGATCCTACTGAGTATACTGTTATACTCACCCTATGTATATATATATTCTATTTTTTCAGTTCACTTGGAGCAGGTTGGAGATAAAGCTGGTTTCTACTAGCTTGGTGTTGTAGGAGCTGTTCGGGCTTGTGGTTTCTACTGTTTTACTTACTTTTGGGTACTTGCAGTTTTTCCCATCTAGTTGTATTACTTTTGTATGACATTTCATATGTTTACTTGTGTTTATTTTATATTCTAGTTTTCATTCGGAGTTGATTGGTGTCTATCTTATCTCTCTATTCTGCATGTGTTCTCTTAGAGGGTAATGTCTCCCACTTGTTTCTTTACTATACCCTCAGTGCTAGTCACCATCCTGGGGCCTACTGGAGGCTGGACTCGAGGGTCATTATCTCCCTTCTCACATTTCCGACCCAGGAGGGTACACTTTGTGGGTAGGGGGTCATAATAGATTGGTATCAGAGGTATGGTTGAGGGATAGGATAGAGTATGGAGTTAGGTACATGTGAGGCTTCATGGGTTGGTAGTGCAACAATGTCATTCATGTTAAGAAAGTGGGTAAACACTGGAGACCGGCTGAGACATAGGCGTTTAGGTCCCCCTATGATCTGATGTACAGAACTTTATGTTTTCAATGGCTACTAAACAAGGTAATACTAGTTGCAAGGTAGAGACCTAGGAAAGGATCATGCATCATTCTTCTTGTGTCTGTGTTTGAATATGTAGACCTTGGTATAGGTTAACCTAAAAGGAATGAATTAAAAAAATAAATTAATTAATATCGAGTCTTCCATATTCCAGGTTTAGGAGCTCTAACAGTTTTTTATTTTACAGGTATCACTCCAGGTCGACTTCCTTGTCAGGTTTGCGCAGAAAATGTCGAGCAGGATGTTCCATCAGAACACCGTAGGTTAGAGGATGATGATGACGCCACATGGAGGAATACACTTCTAGATTTTCAGCTCTAGAGTCTACAGAGGTATGAGGGCTCTATTTTAGATGCAGTCACGAAAGACTGGTTAGAGGAGGTTGAGATCAGATTCAGTTTGATTCATGCTCATAAGGAGCACTCGGTGTCCTTGGTTGTGACAATGCTGCGTAGAGCTGTGAGGCAGTGATGGTTCTTATTCCTCGGGGATTGTGAGGATTCATCGATCTCATGGGAGGAGTTCCGAGACAGGTTTAGAGTCGAGTTTCATTCTTCAACTGCGAAGGAGTCCAGTTGCCAAGAGCTTCTTACCCTTAGACATGGGAGATCCAGTGTTCGATTTTTTGGAATGTATTTTAGGATGCTTTTACGATATGCTTTAGACCTACTACCAGATGCGTAGGCTAGAGCGAGGAATTTTGAGAACTATTTTCATCCAGAGATCCTGCTCCAGGTCACCCCATTTATGCTGAAGTTAAATCTTGAGGTGCTGGTGAGGGAAGAGGTTATCGAGCAGACTTTGGCCAGGACCGGATCATCACGAGAGGGGAATCCGCATGATTCCACACAAAGAAGAGATATGGTCCAGGGATCTCAGTTTTCAGGGCAGAAGTGTTTCCATTCACCCAAGAGTAGATCTCGTCCCTTCACATCTCATTTCACTAGAGGCAACAAATCTCAGGCCTATGCCAAGGGATCAAGCACTTGTTCTTCTTGAGGTGGTCTTGGTCATTAGTAGTGGGAGTGCCCGACCATTCAGACCAGCCATCGTACGCCAGACACTACGCTCAAGGTTCCTCTTTTGAGGTAGTTCCAGCCGAGGTAGCAGCAGCCAGTTTCACTAGCTTTAGATCAGCAGAGGGTAGATGGGGTGGGCAGAGGATAGCCCCATCACACTCCTTGTCCTCAGAGAGTAGAGCGCGACCATGGTGGTGGTCGTCATCAGGGTCATAGATACCATGGAGGAGGTCATGGTCAGCTTCATGCTCTAGCGTTGCCAGCTCCAGGCGAGCCAGACGTCGTCTGAGGTACCCATTTCTTGTTTTCTACATTGTTTTATTCTTCTTCTTTTTTTTTGATTCAAGAGTGACACACTCCTTCATATCAACTACCCTTGTCCATTCATTGGGACATGAGGTAGAGAGGCTTCTAGTTCCCTTGGCATTGACTACGCCAGTTGGAGGTCGAGCTGACTTGTTTGAAGTATGTAGAGATTGTGAGCTAGTGTTTGGGAAACACCACTCTTGGAGAGATTAACTATATTTACGAATACTACCATATGATGTCATCCTCAGCATGGATTGGTTTTATTTGGTGCAAGCTATCATGGATTGATTCGGGAAGAAGGTCATCTTCATCGGTGCAGATAGATAGCAGGTGGTTTTTCATAGGGAGTGAGATCCTCAGATGGGTCATAGGCGCATTCCTTCCTTATCATCCATGATGACTGAAATGAAGTTGATCTCATCAGAGGTTCTCCTACTGGCGTTTCCTAGGGTCGTTGAGGAGTACCCTGATGTCTTTCCAGAAGAGGTTTTAACATTAACCCCTTGACGAGATATCAAGTTTGGGATCGAGCTATAGCCAAGAGTGTGTCCTATCTCTATGCATCCATATAGGGTGTCCCCTTCTGAGTTACGAGAACTACGTATGCAGCTTGATGGTATGTTAAAATGTGGTTTTGTTCGGCCAAGTGTGTCACTGTGGGGTGCACTAGTTTTGTTTGTGAAGAAGGCTGATGGTATTTTGCAGTCGTTTGTCGATTATTGTCGATTAAACAAAGTGACAATAAAGAATCACTATCCTCTTTCATGGATTGATGATTTATTTTCCTAACTGAAGGGTTCAAGTTGGTTCTCAAAGATCGACTTGCGGTCAGGATATCTTCAGATGCATGTAAAGGATGAGGATATCCCGAAGACTGCTTTCTGTTGTCATCATGGGAATTATGAGTTTGTTGTAATGTCGTTAGGTGTGACAAATTCTCTAGTTGTGTTCATGATATTGATGAATTCTATGTTCCGTGAGTTCCTGGACAAGTTTGTGCTAGTTTTCATCGACAAAATCCTTGTGTACTCCACATCTGAAGACCAGCATGTAGAGAATCTACATGCTGTTTTGGGAGTTCATCAAAAACATCAGTTGTTTTGGATGTTGTAAAAGTGTGAGTTTTGGGCTCGAGAAGTCCGTTTCAAGGGGCATGTTGTGTCCCAGCAGGGAGTGGCTATGGATCCATCGAAAATAGAAGCAGTTGTTTCTTGGGAATCCCACAAGATAGTTTCATAGGTGAGAAGTTTCCTTGGGCTTGCAGGATACTACAGGATTATGGTAGCTAGTTTCTCAAGATTTGAGACTCCTCTGACAGCTTTGACTAGAAAGGATCAGGCATTCATATGGACTGATCAGTGTTAGGTAGCTTTCGAGTATCTAAAGGAGAAGTTAGTAAGTGCTCCAGTTCATTGTCTTCCAGCTGAGGGAGTTTAGTTTGATGTTTTTTGTGACACTTCACATCTAGGGTTAGGATCTGTCATCATGCAACAGAGGTTAGCTGTTTCTTATGGGTCTCGGTAGTTATGTCCCCATGAACGTAACTATGCCACTCACTATCTTGAGTTGGCATCCGTGGTGTTTTCTCTGAAGTTGTGGAGACATTAACTCATTGGTGAGCTCCTTTTGGTTTTCACCGATCATAATAGTTTGAGGTATGTTTTCTCTTAGCGGGAATGAACTTGCGATAGCATCGGTGGATGGAGTTCTTGCACGAATACGACTTTGAAGTATTTTATACGCCTGGAAAAGGGAATGTTATAGCTGATGTGCTGGGCCGAAAGTCATGTAGTGATGCTGTGCATGAATCCGGTGATTCTTGGAGAGTAATGGAAGAACTGTCTGCATTACATATTGATATGGGAGAAGTTGGGGGTAGAGGCTGCCTTTTTCAGATGATGGTACAATCATCCCTGATGCATAAGGTGGAAGAGTCCTTATTGGGAGATCTAGAGGTGGAGGTCTGGAGAGACTGAGTTGTTTGTGGTGAGTCCCCTGATGGTTGGTCTGAGGATGAACAAAACCGAGTGTTGTACCAAGGAAGGCTTCTTGTTCCCATGAAGATGCATGAGACAGTTCTCAAAGAGTTCCACAGCTCACCTTTAGCAGTACATCCTGGTGTGACAAAGATGTACCAATCCTTGAGGAGTCATTTTTGGTGGCCTGGGCTGAAGCGTACAGTTGTGGAGTTTTTGTCTCGATGTTTAGTCTTCCAGAGGGTGAAGGCCAAACACCGTGTTCCTAGTTGTCTTCTCCAGCCATTAGAGATTCATCAATGGAAGTGGGAGGACATCTTAATGGACTTTGTTACTGGTTTACCTCGAGCTCCGAGAGGACATGATGCTATATGGTTGGTAGTGGATCGTTTAACAAAATCGGCCCAGTTCATAGCGATCAAGGAGTAGAGATCAGTGGATGTTTTGTTGAGGCAGTATCTAGAGGAAGTGGTGAGACTACATGGAGTCCCTAGGATGATCATTTATGATCGAGATCCTCACTTTACCTCCAGTGTTTGGAGAGGCCTCCAACATGCTTTCAATTCTCAACTATGCTTTAGCAGTGCTTTTCATCCTCAAACGGATGGTCAGATAGAGGGAACCATCCAGACTCTTGAAGACATGTTACGCTCTTGTGTTTTTTATTTTGTAAGTTCATGGATGGGGAACTTACCCTTGGTAAAGTTCACTTACAATAATAGTTTTCACTCCACCATCGGTATGGTGCCGTTTGAAGCCTTGTATTGTCGGCCTTGCCGTTCTCCATTGTGCTTGACTGGGGTCAGATAGTTAGAAATTCTCAGACCGGATCTAGTGCAGAATATAACATAGATGGTTCAGGTGATTCGTGAGAGGATTAAGACAGTGCAAGATCATCAGAAATCATATGCTGATCAAAGAAAGAGACCCTTAGAGTTTAATGTTGGGAATCATCTATTTCTGAAGGTGACTCCCTATCATGGGAAGTGAAGATTTGGTCATGAAAGTAATCTTTCTCCCTGATTTGTTGGGCCTTTAGAGGTGTTAGGTTGTGTTGGACATATGATGTATCAAGTAGAACTTCCCTCACAGATGAGTCGGATACATGATGTTTTCCATGAATCACACCTCTGTGGTTATCTTCATGTTTACTATCACATTATCGATTTGGGAGAGATCTATGTTGATGAGGATGCAACCTTCAAGGAGTGACCTGTGGAGATCCAAGACCGTAAGGAGAAGGTGTTTTCTGGGTGTTCTATCCCTTTAGTTCGTGTCTTGTGGCAACACGGTGGCATGGAGGAGAGTACGTGGGAGCGTGAATCACAGATACATGCTCAGTACTCGGAGTTTTTCAATTTTTAACTCTTTTCATGTAATTATTTTTCATTCATGGATAGACATTTCATGTTTTATTTATGAACTTATATTATTCTTTTTGTTGCTTTCTCCCTTTTGAGAGGTATCTGGATGGGTGGTTGTTTGGACCACATTTCACTTTTTTTGTCTCTTTAAGTTGGTTTTGAATTCTTGAGGAGGAGAATGTTTTGAGAGGTATCTGATGTAATGGCCCAGACCTCTCTGGTCCATTACATTTTGAAAATGTGGTGTTGGAGGTGTTCCGGGAGTTCAAGGTGACTTATCCCCAACACTTTTCCAAATTTCCAGTTTTGTGAATCTTATTTCTAGTTTTATGAACAGTAACTGTAGGTGAACAATGTTTCTATCAGTGAGGTTCAGTGAACAGTGTTTCTATCGGTGATGTTCAGTGAACAGTGTTTCTATCATTGAGGATTAGTTAATAGTGTTTCTATCGGTGAGGTTCAGTGAACAGTGTTTCTATCGGTGAGGTTCCGTGAACAGTGTTTGAATCAGTGAGGTTCAGTGAACAGTGTTTCTATTGGTGAGCTTCAGTGAACAGTATTCTATCGGTGAGGTCAATCGGTAGGTGTACAATGTTTCCAGATCGGTAGGTGTACAGTGTTTCCAGAACGGTGATGTCTATCGGTAACCTCTAATGGTGTGGTCTATCGGTAACCTCTAACGATGAGGACTAACAGTAACCTCTAACAGAAAGGATCCTATGACTTAGAAAAAATTAAATGAGGATGAGGTCTATCGGTAACCTCTAACAGTGAGGTCTAATGGTGACCTTTTCTTTCCTTTTCCAAATTTTGAGTATGTGAACAGTGTTTCCAGCTTCCTACAGTTTTCCCCTTTGACATTTCCGTTGACCTAAAATACATTTAAATCATTGTTTTAATGACTCTAAGGCCAATTCAAAGGCCATAACTCCTAAATTAATTATTCCTATGGATCAGGATGTTTTTACATGGTCAAACCACGTGGGTTAATGTGATCCGCTTTTAAGGGGGAATTAAGTGTATCTTAAACTGTCGCCCTATTAAATCTTAAAAAAGGGACTAGATATCATTTTCCCTTGTTCTTCCTCTTTGTTATCGGCTATGAGACGCTAGAACCTTTCAATCATTCCAATAGGATTTTCACAATCAAACTTTACCCCTACTATTGGTTCACATCTATTTTGATGCAACCAAGCTGTATCGATCAATCTTCGATATAAGGTATGTTGTATCATCGTTCTTTTGGGGTTCATCTTCTCCTGCTCTCCTTTCCATATTATAACATGTAATATCCAAGATTCTAATGGGTGGTTCTTGTGGTTTGGTTGGTACTGTCGTACCGTTGCATCCTCTGGTGGATGTAGTTATCATGAGAGGAGGATTGTGACCCGTTGTGTAGATAAAAAATGTCATGAATTTTTGAGGTAGGGGATTCGTTGCTTCTATTTTCTTTTATGTGAAACTTTATCATTAGCATATTTTATCCAAGTGGATGACAATGGAATTGACATAGTAAATATTTTAACTGGTTAAATAAATTTATATCGATCGTATTCTATTGCCTCTTGTTTTACCAAATAGTGTGATATCTATGGTTGCTTTGTTTATCTATTTGATCATGATGGAAATCGGTAAAGAACATAAACCGGGATTATTTAATAATTTTTGGCTAAATATAAGAGGTATGAAAAATAATCCAGTTCTTATTATAATTTTATGTTAATAAAATTAGTGCATTAAGCATGATTATTTATTTGTGATAGCTTACTGATTAGGTTTCCTGAATTTAGAAGCTATGTTTAATGAATCTGTTAATTAAAATGGATTAAAGAACAGCTTGTTTGATAATTTCTAAAAAGGTTCTGAGTTACACTCTTGATTGTTCAAGGTCCAAGAACCCATTGATGTGATTTTCGTTTTCCTATTGCTTGTGCTTTGATGTGAGCCTGGATGGATGTTGAGATATGTGGAGGCATGGAGACTTTAGGCTGGTGGTAGTAGATGATGCCTAGAGTGGCAAGATGCATCAGTTTATTCATGTGGGTGTCAGGGAGGAAACCATGGATGATGGAATGGGATGGATGTTATTGTTGGATGCTTGTTGATTCTTTGGTTGATTATCTGCATTACTTTTCCCCAATGCTAAAGGTAGCTAGTCTTGCTTACCCTTCTTCTAAAAAAGGCGAAGACAAGTGGGGTATGCCACGTGTTTCCCGTGTTAAGCCACTGAAGGGAGAATGGGTCTACACACTTACTATAGGCGGAAAATACTCGACGGGTTGTACATATACTCACCGTGTTGATCCCTTATTGTTTTGTAGCATAGAATTATTTTCTATAATGCCTAGGAATATGGGAAAGAAATTCTATATTGAATATTTGAATAAATGGTGTTAACTCATGGGGATGGAGTTGCTAGAACATAATGACAAGGTTGTAATTTTAAAGGTACAGTGGATATTGGGTGTGTTTCTAATGAAGTTTAATATTAAATTGTTCATGGTTAATTAATGTTTAAATAATTAATTAACGTACGGTTGAACTGCTAAAAAGGGAATTAAGTAATATAATAAATATATTTAAATGGTTGTGTGCTTATAAGATACCTAGTCTTAGAAGTAATAGCTCAGAGTCTGAGAGATGTTAGCTGCAGTTGTGTCTACGAATAGCTAATGCCCATAGTGTGGTTTTGAGATATAATATATTTTTTACTTTTTTATGTTTCTATAAGCTACTCCACCCTATCAGTATGGGAAACTAACACCCCAATGATTCTGAGCCCTAGGGGGTGTTTTCCCCAAAATTCTGGTGGGAGGACGAATGTCTGACTACCCCCTTTGGCCCCACTCTCTTCTCTTGGTAGATACTTGTTCCAACAGGCACAACGGTTAGTTTCCCCATATATATGTGTAGAGGTATGCAATGGCTTGTGGTTATTTCACACACATATATTCTGGAAATATTATCCTATGGACTACTATAGGTGTAACGTGTATAGGTTGTGATGGCTTGAGGATCCCTACTCGGTGTATGAGCTGTAATGGCTTGAGGTATAATACTCGATGTATGATACACGTTGTGCGGGTTGTGGTGGCTCCCAGAACTTACTTGGTTACTTTTGGTTTTGAGGATGGTGTGGTGCTTTGCCTAGGTGTCTGCGGGCAAGCCTTTGTGGTGTATGAGGTGCAGATTTTGGTGCTTCGTCTAGGTGTCTGCGAGCAAGCCTTTTTGGAGAGAGATGCTTAGGACGTGCGACGTTGGGGAAAAGTGGAAAACCAGGGGGTAAGTAGTGGCAGGGTACCCTTCATATTCTTTACTATATTCTATATTCTTGTATGCATTACTTGGTGAGAGTGTCCATGGTGAGGTTGGGAACTTAATATACCTATTTAGGTGGCGAGTTAGTTTCACTTGTTGTTCACTGTGCTTTAGTATGCTTTATTTAGATTTGCACGAAAGGCTTTAGGGAGGATCCTACTGAGTATATTGTTATACTCACCCTATGTATATATATAAACTGTTTTTTCAGTTCACTTGGAGAAAGTTGGAGAGTAACCTGGTTTCTACTAGCTTGGGGTTGCATGAGCTGTTCGGGCTTGTGGTTGCTGCTATTTTACTTACTTTTGGGTACTTGCAGTTTTTCCCTTCCAGTTGTTGTACTTTTTCATGACATTTCTTATGGGTACTTGGGTTTCTTTTATATTACAGTTTTGATTCGGAGTTGATTGGTGTCTATATTATCTCTCACTTCATCATGTGTTCTTTTATAGGGAAATGCCTCCCATTTTTGTGTTTACTATACCCTCTGTGCTAGTCGCCAAACCATGGCCCACTAGAGGCGGGACTCGGGGGTCATTATCTCCCTTCTTACATTGTTGGCCCAGGAGGGGTACACTTTGTGGGGTCGTTATATATATGATATTATAGGTGGAAGAATAAATCATATTTTTTAGGTATTCTTTGGTCCAAATAGAATTTAACTTTTGATGATGATTTGAGAATGTGTGGCCTTTTATTATCTGTGGATAGGATATACATAAAATTTTCAAGAACAATAAAGTATAGCCTTGTTTTTTACATGAAATATACCTCAAAAATCATCCATTATTTGTCTATTTAGGATATATGTTCGATAAATAGCCATCAAATGAGTTTTAGGAACGATTTATGTCATTTTAATGGTTGTACTTTAGTTTTATCCCTACTGAACATGTTTTAACCATAGCAATATAAATTACTTTCTAATGATTTTATTTTTATTAATGTTCATAAAATAGATATAAAATGTTATTAATGATTAATTGTTTTTATTCTAATATTTTAATTATAATGTTGAAATTAAATTTTTATATTTGATGAATGAAAATGAAAATTAAACCCACAAATATGTGGAAAACCTGTTTTTCTTGAGAAAGATTTCATAATTTTAAAATATATTTTCATAAAAATGCATTATGAAATTGATTATAGTGATTTTTATTTGATATAATGTAATATTATTTAATATATATTTCCAGAAAAAAAATTTATAATATATCATTACTTTGTAAATTATATAAAAAATGTAGTTTTTAATAAAAATCTATATTTGTATGTATTCAATGAAATATAAAAATTTTCAAAAAAACACCAAAAATTCATCATAATATAATTTTAAAACTCTAATTTTAATTTTTCTTTTAATTTTATAATATCAATTTAATAATTATTGTGAAAATTAATTTCAAAATAGTTTATCAATACATAAAAAAACTTATTTTTAGAAGAATTAATTTTTTAGATAACATTTCAATTTATTTCAAATTATTATACTTTAATAATCAATATAAAACAAATGTAAATTTGAAAACCATATATTATAATAATTTATTATTCATAGTCATACCTTTTTTTAAATCTTTGTCATTGAGGCTATTTTATAAATAATAATATTTAAATAATGAATTTTGTTTCATTTAATTTGGATTCCTCATGTATTCCAAGATATCGAAGACATTCAACACTTAAAAATGAATATATTTTAAATTCATGGGGTATTATAGTACATTATAATAATGAAGTTTCATTTAATATACACTTTCAATTATTATGGATATCTTTTAATCTCTCGGAATTATACATTCTCCCCACATTTAATAAAATTGGTCATTTAAATTTTAATATTCACTTGTCAATAATGGGATTGAAAAATGAAAATTCAATTTTCAAGGACCCACATCATAAAATGATTCTATAAAAATATATCTAAAAAAGGAAAAGATGAAAGTATAAACATCATCTAAAATAATTGAGAACTTGGATTTCATGTTAGAGAATATAGGTGAAAAGAAGAGATATATAAATGTATAAAAATAAAAATACACAAAAAATTATGGAGGGTGATATAGGTAATTGGCCATATGAATTTTATTGATGATGATAATGTGAACAACCAAAACCTAATCGATCTCACAAGAATTTTAATTTAATTTATACCTTATAAATAAATACAATTAGATGAATGTTATTGTTTCACGATATTTTTCCTAAATTTGAAAAATAATTATACTATTTTTGAATATAAATAAATATAACTACAATATGTATGGCTATTTTATAATATAAATTTGATTATTTTTTGTGCCTAAATAATATCTACATAATTTCATACTCAAATAAATGAGTACCCTAAATGAATTTTTATTCTAAATAACTAAAAATAACTTTTTATG
The DNA here is from genome assembly GCA_963277665.1 of Viscum album. NCBI lineage: Eukaryota > Viridiplantae > Streptophyta > Magnoliopsida > Santalales > Viscaceae > Viscum > Viscum album. The sequence goes on from OY728140.1 coordinate 2,129,949,984, forward strand.
TAACATAATATATAAAATATTGTAACATGTGATTATGAAGGATTATAAAAATATAAAAAAACAATATGGTTATCATATGTCATTAATTTTAATACATTAGTCTATAAACCTAAATATTAACTCTACTACTTCAAGAATAAAATTTATAAATCAAACAATTTATTTTAAAAGTTGAAATATTTACTATAACAATATGTAGGCCTCGTGTTGGTGATGTACCCTTGTCGACATTTAGTTGTGGGTTCAATCCCCACTACCTTACTGGATGTGATAAGTAGTAACCCATAATGTTTGTTGTACTATTTCAAAAAATGAACTAATATAATTCGTTAATTATCTAGAATGATGATGACCCATAATTACTATAAAATCAATGATCATATAAACCATAATGTTTACTAGTACAATTATTATTATACCTGAAATATTTAATATAAATCATTCTCTAATATTATTTTCATATACCAAACTTATAAGTTTCATTCCCTTATATGTTTTACAAAAATATCTTTAATCCATATTTATCCCTACAACAATAATTATCAAAATGGGTGTTTAATATTGAGATCTTATGATAAACCATTAAATCATAATCCAGTAATGGTATGAATAACTCTTAAATTAATGAAGATATATGTGTTTCATAAATTTTAAATAATCCTTAAATGTTTCATAATATTTTATAACCAATATACTATCGGCCAAATTACATAAAATTTATATTTTTTAACACTAATAAATAAAAACATCAACAGTTTTATCTCCACATTGGTCACTCTATGGTCTTGAGGATATCCTTTAGATGAGGTCATATGACATTGTAAATTAATATTATCCTTGCATTTTATGAAAATGACTATAAATACATACCGAAGGAAGAATTTATTTCCATCCATTATACTGATAATGTTTTCAATAATTTATTTATTTTTACAATTATTTTACACGAATAAAACATTTTCAAATTCTGTTTACTCACATTCTTGGGTGTCACTTTCCACATTTCCTTCCTGAAAAAAATTGAGCAATCATTCCATAATGGTCTCCACCAATCCAACTAATACTGAAATACATCAATCTTTTTATTTGTGATAATTATATTTAGTTAAGATATATAAATATAATCATATTTCATGACAATTGAATTTTATAATCAATATAACTTTTACTCTTGTCATCAACCTATTTGGTTGGTCACACACTTTACATTTTCCTTAATATTAAATAATAACATGATTATGTTTCATAATATAAATTCTATTTAATTGAGTTATCATGGTTTCTTCTAAACATCCATTGATACTAATTGTAAGGATGAAAATACCAGTATCCTAGAAATGGTTTCTATATTATAATATTCTCATAAGTTATAACGAGTCATATCCTTAAGTGTTATATAGTTGAGTTGTCAAGGTAATCTAGATACATATATGACTCCAAATTTACATTTTATTACCAAAATTAATTTTTATTTTTTCAATCATATCATAATATCTCAGTTATATCATTCCATATCATTCATAGTAAAATTCATATATTCCTATAAAATGAAAAAAAATCAATTATGGGATTAAATTCTCACTAAGAGTAACATCATAAAAATAATAAATGTGGAGAATAATAATAATAAATAAGTAAAAATAAATATTGTAATGAAAACACATAAAATATATTAAATTTAAATAATTACCTGACTAACAAGATTAAATAGAGAATAATCAAGATTATAAGGTATATAATAAAAAACATGTAATTTAAACAATTATCTTAGAAATAAATGTATATAGGCAAAATATTATTATAAAAATATCATGGGGGAAATAAATAATTATTTTATGATGTAAATTATTAATTATATGATTCCCTGGTCACAATCCCCTTGATACCTCTTCTATTATGACCATTAGTAAGAGAATTTATTATTAAGGGATAGGTGTCAATAGAAACCCCATTTATCTAAGTCTATTTAGCTAATTCATATGATGAGACTAATGATGCATTGAGGGGATATATATAAAATTTCAACACCCATATCTATATATATAACACATTCCCTGTATATCGAAGGATCTATGAAATTCATGAAAAATATTACTTACCAAATTTTTTTTTGTTTCAAGTAATTAATACATTTAAAAAATAATTTCCCCCTTTATTCATTTAATATTCAATATAAAATAATTTATGTAAAAATGATATGAAATTTATGTAATAATTATATATTTAATTAATAATTTTTATTTTTCGGTGAAATTTAATTCACAATGATAAATATAATTCCAATATTTTAGTGTAATGTTATTTATTACCAAAATTAATCACAAAATAAATTATGAATACATTCCCTAGTCAAACTGATCACAAAATATTGAAAGAAATAATATGGATGACATCAATACAACATAAATGCATTGAATAAAAGTAAATTATATGTTAAATTTCATTGATTATTATAATTACAATAAAAATTTTATAAGAACAATTCTTCTGGGGGATAACTATTTCATTATACTATTGTTTTTCAAAACTATAACCTGAAAAAAATAAATTAAAAATAAATTGTCATTAACTATAATCTAGAATGTATAATGGATTATTTAAATCATTTAGTGGTCATGATGGTGGTATATTATGTATATTACATATGAGTTCAGAAAAATTTTCATTAGTAATATTGTAATAAGGTTAAAAAGTTTCTTAAATATAAAATAATAAGAATATTCCAGTGAAAATAAATTGAAAAAATTTATAAATGGGTAAATATTTTTTAAAAAAATAATCATGGAAAAGATAAAAAAAATTCTAAAAAAATTATAAAAATATTTATTTCATTGATTATTGATTCATAACAATGGAGAGAAATAATGTGGGATTTTTAGCAAAAAAAAATTATAAACAATTTTACATGAAAAATTGATAAATAATACTATTACTTGAAACATTCATGAAGAAATAGAGGAAATCAAAATTAAATGTTTTTATTATATATTTATCAAAAAATGTATATGAATTTAAACTCATACATAAACAACCTATATCAAAATGATATTGTTTAATAACGTATAAAAAGATTATATTGTTAAATTGATAAATAGTCATCGAATAATTTAAATGTTTCAAATATAAATCCATATAAAATAGTTTGAATATATTATAATATATTCCAATTTTATTAAAAACATAATCATTTCGTTTAAATCACAATAAATATATACTATAACCTTTTGAATAGAAATAGAGTAAATATATTTTTTACCATTTTTTTTTTATTTATGTGAAATCCCCTAATATTAAATAGATAAAAATAAATCATAAAATAATCTTAATAAATCATTATTCTAGTTATTAACATAAAAATTGGATGTAAACAAAATATTAAGTTAATTTTTTTTCATAACATTACAATATTCATCAATAATGGGAAATTAATATAACATCTCCTATATTAGGATTCCCATTAATTGTAAAATAATTAACCACCAATATAATGTTTAAAAATGTTAGTAATTTTTAAAACAACATAATTTTTTTTCATAATATCATATATCATCATTTCACGAGATTTTATTTCCTTTTCATTAATAATATTTCATTTGTATCCTTGTTAGGTGTGTTAATTACCTTCTTTTTACATTCATGTTTTCATATAAGAGATCATATTCTGATTAATAGGATATATAACAATCATAACTACAAAGTTATTTTATATTTTAAATATCTTGTTTATTTATTAAACACATTTTTACAACAATTCTAAAATTATGTACATTTAAAATTAATGTCATTGCATCATTGGGATGGTAGGAAGAACATTAATAGGAGTGATGATATCATTATATTAATAAGAATAAGGTAATGTGAGTGATTGAAATATGAAATTTATATAATAAATATCACGTCATTTGTATTGAATACTTTCATAAAATTTATCTTTATTAATTTACATTTATATTGTATATTAAAATTGTATCATATCACATCGTGAGGCGGTAGTCTTATGTAATCATGGGTTACGTTAAAATATTTTAGATGGAAATGAATGTAAAAAATTATATTTTATATTATAATTCATTAATAATAATAATATCATATAATATATATATACAAATAATTTAATTATATACAATTGTGATATATGTTGATGCAATTCAAGATACATCAGTTTGTGAGGTGGTAGTCCATCATAAACACGGTCGATGATTTCATTTCCAATTTGATTGAGGAGGTGATATGAATATGTTATTTAGTTTACATTATAACATATTATTATGTAGAAGATATAAAAAATATAATTTTAAAAAAATTGAATAATATTTCAATTATGTTGCTTAAGAAATAAAATATAAATAGTAGTTCAATTACATCACCTCGTCTCCAACAACCTATTTATGATTGAACTAAAATACTTACAAGGATTGATTCTTGGTCAATAAAGGGCTCTAGTATTTTTATAATGTTTTAAATAATCAATTTTGGATAATTTTGATTGAAAAAATTGATTTTTCTTTGTACATAGAAGATTGGAGGGGTTGGATTTTATAATTTACTAAGATCACAAAAATTTAATCTTTTAAATGTATAAATTGTACACACATTTTTACATTCCAATGACAATAAAAATGTAACATTATCGAACCTTAAATTTTATATGGTATCGAATCAGTGTTAGAAAATAATTATATCAATTTAATCCCTTATCTTCTTCAAATTAAATATTAATATGATTTAATTGAGATCCTATCATTTACTAAAACCAAAAATCATAGTGTGAGAAACAATAAATGTTGTGGGGAAACCATATAATAAATTATATCATATCTAAATAATTAAAATATATTATAAATATAGGGTACCTTAGTTTTATCGTAGTTCATTTATTTTAACCAAATATTAAAATATATCATAATTCTCTGCAATAATGATTTGAATTATTCTAAAAATATTCCATGGGAGGGTAAAACAAGGTTCACGGTATGTCTTAATATCAAGAAACTAGTGATAAATGGGTCAATTATAATACTCTAATTGCATAGTAATTACTCATAGGTATAAGTGTACTAAAACCATTACCACTTCTATTATCCATACATGAATTTATTTTAATGTAAATCAATATAATTTTGTTTTGAACAAATCTATATCGTGTTATTATATACGTACTATCAATTTTTAGCATCAGATTATGTTTACTAATTTATGTTTTCCCAAATCCAGTTCTCAATGTTTGTGAAAGGCATCTTTCAATAATAACTATATTGAACCCTAATTCCACAGATATCATGAGTAATTGAATAATAATAAATTAGGCTAAATCAATGTTAAGTATTTTATATAAGAACATACATTCCATTTAACCAATAACATGATTTACATGAATAGATATAAAATAATCAATATAGAAATGATATATACAAAAAATACATTCCATTTAATATATAAAAATTTAATTTAATGCATGCAAGGATAATATCATTGTGAGAATAAAAATGATAATGATTTCTAAATACATGGTGAATGAAATGGTTAATTATTGTATATCATGATCTATGTAATAATTATTCCTCTTATATCATGATTATTCACAATAATTTTAAAAAATGATAGGTTGGAATACAACATAAATAAAATTAACTATGACTATACAAATGATTCAAATCATGTGATTGACGACGCATCATGGGGATATCTATAACTGGGTACATAATGTATCTACATTGCTAATTCATTATTAATTTATCAAATTATATATGAAATTTAAAATAATACGCCTTGTCAATAAATTTCATATACAAGTATGAAAAACATATTAACATTAGTATCAACAATAAATCATAAAACATTTAATTTAAAATAACATGTATAGAAATTTCATATAGTCTTTTTAATAATTATATACATGATAAATAATTTTGTTATTTATGGGAAATTTATTGTTAAAGGACAAAAACAAAAGTAACTATTTCAAGGGAATGTCAACAATGACATAACATAATCATGAATGTGAATGTCAGTAATTACCCTAGTAAAAATTATCACAAACATTAATACATATCAATAATTTATCATATCTTGAATAAGAGGTTGATTTAATTAATGAATCTATATATATTAAAAATATTAATCCAAAAAATCTTTATCAAAATTACATATTATATTTGAAAAACTATTCGTTAGAAATAAAAAATCATAAAAAATTTTAAAAATATATCTTAAAAATATTCTCCGAATGATATAAAATAATCTCTAAATAATTCATTATTTAAATTAGAGGGAAATTGTATAATTATTATATATGTTTTAAAAAATTTATTTAACAATTTTAATGAATTGATAAAATGAGAATTATTTGAAAAAACATAAGAATATTAATTTCAAAATATTTAATAAAATATTAAATAAGGTTAATTATTTTCAAAAAATCAATTATTGAATGTAAAAAATAGTTTTGAACATGTTTCGTTACAACAAGGATTTTAATGAAGAAGGGTTTTAAACTAAAGAGAGAAATGTAATTTTATTTTACTAAAAAATATTTATCAATCATTTTATATATAAAAATAGAGAAATTATTTTATTACATAGAAATTTTCCAAATAAGTAGATTATAAGTACATTAAATGGGTCAATTGGAAAATTATTAATTAAATTTATTCAACATAAATTCACACATAAACAAACATGGTGAATATAATTTTTTGAAATAACGCGGACAAAGGTCTTAACATTAAACAGTGACTTATTAAATGAATTGATTATATGTATAAAATTTAAATCATATATAAAAAAACTAAAATATGTAACAATATATTAAAAAGTATTTACACCCTTAATCTCGTAATTTTTAATAGAATGAATATGTAATAAAAAGATAAATAGAAATTGAGTTAAAAAATTCATTACCCCTATGTAATTTTAAATTCAAATACCCTTATATAATATAATTAAAAGTATAACATATATTATAATGATGTAATAATTATTTAACATTTTACATGAAAAATGGATATTAAATATACAAAATAAATAAAATTAGGTGCATACCATTACAATATGACTCAATAAAGGGAAATTGAGATAATTTCCCTTACCTCAAACATCTCTTAAGATGAATGTACTTTAAAAAATTGTATATTTATTATAAAATTTTTATTAATTTATAATAAAATAATATTAGCATTTATAATATTATATATGATCCCTTCATATCATCTTATTTCCCATTCGATAATAATATTTCATTTTTACCATTGTCGTGGGTGTAAACTGCACTATTTTCTCATAGATGTTTCATCACGAATGTTAGGGTTCATGAGCATAAGATATATAACCATGATTTAATGAATTATATTAATGTATTAAATAGAATCATTACAAATTATATGGATTTTTATTACATTTTTTAATCATTCACAATGATAATGAATCACATATCTTTGGGTAGCTGGTATTTCATATGTACACATGAGCAATGATAAAATTCACTTAACATGACAAAGGTTAATGTAGTGTTTGATATAGTAATTTTAACGAATCTCTATCATGTCATGTAAAAAGCATATATTATTTATGTCCCAAACCATCCCTTGGGGCCCGCATCGTGACAACCCCAAGCCCACCTTCCATAGGCCTGGGGCTGGCGACTAGCACAAAATGTGTAATCCCCTAAAAGTGGGAAGAAATTGCCTTTATAAAATGATAACTCACACAACCAGAGTAAAATCATAAGAAAACAATAAGTAAAAACTGTATAACAAGAGTACTGAAAGTAATGGGTGACAGAATACAAGCCCAATAGGAAAGTGCAACTGAAAGAAAGTACAACTGAAAGAAAGGGACAATAGATAAAACATAGAAGTAGCTCCAGGATAGACATTTGGGATTCCTACCTTAAGGGTAGGTACATATGTCCACCTCATCACTCCACATCTAATGGTCCGCTCCGTGTACCTTCTCACTGAGTAGTCTACCTCTGGGAACCGTCCAGTCCTGGCTCCCTCTCGGCCGCTGTCAACATTGTTCATTGTCTGTATCTGACACAACGTATTGCAGGCATAACCCGTGTAGGGGTGAGTATAACGATACTCAGTAGGGACCCCGAGACCATGAAGGTCTCACAATATCTAACAAGGAAGAACCACAAGGCATAAAATTAAACGGATAACCAATACCTAGGCATATGCTCATACGTATACCTATGTTATCAAATAACCCATCTCAATCATGAGAAAAAATGCCAAGGTCATTGACTCAGCTCAAACCAGGATTCTTCATTAACAAAACAATGACGACTGGAGAAATCCTCGTTTTTTAGCACAGTAGTCAGGTTGTGACTATGAGGTGTTACTCACTAACCTTAGACTGCTGAGGTACTTCTCCTGTCGAGTACCGTGGGTCTGCCGCCTCACATAGCAACACTCCCCTCCATTGGTCTGCCACCTCACACAGTAGCGCTCCCCATAATAGCCAACAGAGGTACTTATCCTATCGAGTACCACAGGTCTTCTGCTGCACATAGTATCACTCATCCACCAGCGGTCTACCGCCTCACACAATAGCACTCCCCACTGGGCTTGTCAAGTCACTCCAAAACGAATCGGCCAAGCATTCATCAGGTCTCAACCAACTACTAGGTCTCCGTAGTCTGCTCGCTCGTCTCTGGAAGGGTCCACTCAAAAAACTACAAAACGATACTCCATGTGTTACGAAGTCCCATGAAGAAGTATCTCAATGTTCTGCCACATCATAGGGGTCTCAACGCAATAGACGATGCATCAATCGGACGCCCGGTATGTGAGTTATCAGCCTTTTAGTCCAGGGGCCCGGTTGTTTCGTGTTCGAACTAACCCTACTGTATCGCAACTATATCCCGAACTCCCATAGAGTATTTTTGAAGGGACCATTTCTCAAAGATTTTACCAGCTCCACTGAAGGTTTTTCAAATAGATGTCCGATAACAATTATATGGCCAATGTAAGCAACGAGTCATTAGTGTGCCCGGGTCCGGTCTGACCCGGTCGGACCGACTCGGCCAAACCTAGTCGGGGTCAACCCGGTCTGGGCCGACCCGGTCAGACTAGCTGGATCTGACCCGGCCCATTGGGTGGTTCAGTCTACTCAGTTCGGCCCAGTTTGATGGGCCCGGCACAACGAACTGTGTGGACAATTCGTGCCGAATTCGCCATGTGGGCGACTCAGCCTGAAGGCCAGTGATAGGCTCGCCCAGCACCGCGAGGGGCCCGGCTCCAGCGGCTTGGCTAGAGAGGCCAATGGTGGGCCGGGCGGTGCGCGGGCTAGCTGCGAGTCTGCCAGGAAGGGTGCGGGGAGCGCTGGGCAGCCGGCCTGGGTGCCGGGCCAGTGGATTGGGCACCAGGAGGCACTGGGGGGCACCGAGTAGGCAGCCTGGGCGCCGGGAAGGCGGCATGTGGGCCGATCAGGCGCCGGGGGGGGGGGGGGGGGGGGAGCTGGGCAGGCGTGGGCCATGCCGGAAGTGCGTGGGGCATGCAATAAGGGTGTCGGTATCTGGGAGGGCCGCGGTGTCGGCCGGGGTGCGCACTAGGCATTGTGCAGGTAGGCCGGTCGGGCGCCGCTCGGCCGGCGGCGTAGTTCGCGGAGGTTGCAGGAAGCGCGACCTCTATTTGATGTCTTCATCGGCGTCACCACATTGCCATGCCGCAGTTACGTCGCTGTCAATCCAAGGTTCTGAAACCATAAAAGTTGCGGAGGGGTCGGGCCGTGTTCTTTCGGTTCGAACCCTCCGCGTTAGAATGATAGCAAGAGGCTCAATAATTTGATTTAACGAGATATTATTAAGCGTTAAACAACATTAAACACACCCCTACCTTTTTAATCGACATGAATTCGTTCGTCGCGGGGGAAGATTATGTTGACGTCATTCGCCATATGCTTCCACCGCCAAGTTCATGCATTGGTACGTTGACGACAAAGTGGAAGGATGAAGGGTCGTCAAAGAGATCCCACGTCGGAAGGGGGATCCGAGGAAGAAGTCGAGGAATAATTTTTCATTTCCAGCGTCTTCGCATTCTTCGTTGGAGAATTCTAGTCTTCCAAGCTCTCCACTAAAAAGAGAACAACATGCCCAAATAATATATTTTAATATATTATGTCATATGGCATGAATTAATTATGTGGGTCCCACTTAATTAAGTTCACTTTGACACAAATATTCGAAATTTGAAAGTGGAGAGGCTCCACCAAATTAATTTCACAAGATTGGCAGAATTAAATTGGGGAGTTTTGAGGGGGTTAGAGGCCCGGGTGGTCCCCACATAATTAACAAGAAGAGGGTCAAGGAGTTTCCTTCCATTAATTGGGGGGTGTTAAGGAGGTTTTATCCTCATCCATTAAGAGAGGAGTTAGTGACCAAGAGGCTCTCCCTCATTAATCATGGAGAGTTGAGAGGTTTCCTCCCCCCCATTAAATGGGGGGGGGGGGGTTAATCCCCACGTGGACCCCACATCATAACTTCTCATGGGAGGTTATCCTGCTCAGGTGGTCCCGACCCCAACCCCCATGTGGAGCTCTTAACTAACATTACAACATGTCGTGGGTTAAACTAAAACAAAATAAGTCGTTACTTATTTTATTTTATTAATCCACGTGAAACACAAAAACAAACTCTCATACCTGATCAACCACCGTCAAGGTGAAATCTATCTTAAGCGAAAACAGATGCTTCAAGTTCAACGGTTCCCTCAGATTTCAATTCCAAGCTCCCGTTCAATAGATAGAAAAACCCACATGTACGTTTACTGAACGTACCCAAACAAAACATCAGAAATTGATTCCGGGCACACCAGGACTCAGAATCAGGTTCCGTCAGAAACTGTGGACTCATAAAACTCTATATAATTATGAATAAAAATTTCTGTGAAATTTCCGAATCATTAAATTACCCCCACCTCATGGATTTACGTCCTGTAAAAGCTACAACTCAAACTAGGGAAACAAAAAAGGGTACTGAGCACGAATCTGGTCATCCCACTCCCATGTTCTCTCCTGGAGGTTCTCGTGCAACCAGCGTATGCGCATCAGAGGAATCGACCTTCCAAGAAGGACCCACTCTTGTCGATCCTCAATATCCACTAGGACCTCTGCGAAATTCACCCCATCATCGATGTCCATCTCCCCATGGTCGACGATGTGGGATGGGTCGTTCACGTATCTCCTTAGCTGAGATACATGGAAGAAGTCGAGCACCCGATGCAACTAAGGTGGAAGGTCTAGGTGGTAAGCCACCTTGCCTACTCTGCTGAGGACCTGGAATGGCCCGATGAAATGCTGAGAAAATGTGTCGTCTTGGCCAAATATCCGCAGACCTCAACGAGGTGAGACCCATAGGAAGATGTGGTTACCATCCTCGAACTCTAGTGGTCTCCGTCTCCTATCAGCATATGACTTATGTCTGCTCTGTGCAGTCTTCATCCACTCCTGGATGATCTGCTCCTTCTCTGTTGTAGCTCGTACCATCTTTGGTCCCACTAGTGCTGACTCACCAAAGTCTGTCCAGCACAGTGGCGATCTGGAAGGTCAGCCGTACAATGCCTCATAAGGGGCCATCACAATGGTGGAGTGGTAGTTGTTGTTGTACGTGAACTCCACCAAGGTTTAGTGATCCTTTCAGCTTCGACCAAAGTCGAGGACACATGCCCAGAGCATGTCCTCGAGGGTCTGAATGGTCCTCTCAGTCGGGCCATCAGTCTGAGGATGGAAGGCGGTGCTCAAGCGAAGCTGTGTCCCAAAAGATTCCTACAACCCCTTATATAGCTGGGAATTAAAGTGTGTGTCATGGTAGAAGACAATAGAAGAAGGTACTACATGGAAACGCACTATCTCCTACACATAGAGGAGTCCCAAGCTCTTAACTGAGGCCTGCTCTCTGATTGGTAGGAAGTTGTCCAACATGGTGAGTCAGTCGACGATCACCCATATCGAGTCGTGTCCCATGGATGTACATGGATTCCCCATCACGAATTCCATGGATATCCCATCCCACTTCAACTCCATGACCTCTAAGGGATGAAACAAGCCTGCTGGTACCTGGTGCTCTGCCTTCACTTGCTGACAAGTGAGGCACCATGAAACAAACTCTTCTACCGCCTTCCTCATAACTGCTCACCAATGCTATATTCAAAGATCCTGGTACATCTTCACAACTCATGAATGTACCGCTCGATGGGAAGTGTGAAATTCCCTTAACACCTCCTCCTGAAGTGCAACTGGTACCATGGTATGCCCTTTGAAGAGGTTAAAATTCCCCCCATATTTATAAAATCCATCAAGAGCATGCCCTATGGATATCTGAGCACGTCGTGTCTCATAGTTAGTGTCACCATGCTGCGCATCCCTGACTCGCTGAAGATGTGGGGGTGTGACTGTAAGAGACTATAGATAGGCTACTCCCTCCCTATCCACAAAGGATATCTGCAACGCGGTCAGCTACTCTGTCTCCTCACCTAGAAGCTGAATGCCTGATCTCCTGCTGAGCGCATCCGCCACTACGTTTTCTTTCCCAAGAGTATAGACTATTTCGAAGTCATAGTCCTGGAGGAACTCAAGCCACCATCGCTGTCTCAGGTTAAGGTATTTCTAAGAGAAGATATACCTGAGACTCTTGTGATCAGAGTACATAGTAAAACATTCTCCCATAAGATAGTGTCACCACATCTTCAAGGAAAAGACCACTGCTTCTAAATCCAGGTCATGGGTAACGTAGTTCTACGCATGCTGTCTGAACTACCGAGAACCATATGCAATCACAGTTCGCTCCTACATCAAGACACACCCGAGTCCAGTCCATGAAGCATTACAGTATAATACATACCCTACGACTTCCACTAGAATCTTCAAGATGGGGGAACTATTCAGCCTCTACCTCAGCTCTTAAAAGCTTTGCTGGAACCTCTCCGACCAAAAAAGGGTTTCCCCTTCTTTGTCAAGGCTGATAGTCCGCTTCAACTTAGGAGATGTCTGGAACTAATCTCTGGTAGTACCCATCCAAGCCTAGGAAACTCTGTACCTCCGTCACACTCTTGGGTTGATCTCAAGAAATTACTGCCTCAATCTTCCCTAGATCCACTGCAACTCCAGCCTCCGAGATGACGTGTCCCAATAAGAGAACCTCTCAAATCCAAAATTGTCACTTCGAGAGTTTAAAATAAATTTGGTTCTCTCTGAGTGTATCCAGTACCACCCGCAAATGGTAGGTGTGCTCCTCCTCAGTAGTAGAGTAAATCAGTATGTCGTGGATGAAGACTATGAAAAAGCGATTGAGGTATTGCTTGAAAATCCTGTTCATGAGACTCATGAACACTACTGGAGCATTGGTGATGCCGAAGGGAATAACCAAGTACTCATAGTGGCCATACCGACACCTGAACGCCATCATCTGTACATCGTCATCTCGAACTATGAGCTGGTGATATCATGATCTAAGGTCTATGTTCGAGAACCATCGTGCTCCCTTGATCTGATCAAAGAGGTAGCCAATGCTCAGAAGTGGGTTCTTGTTCTTCTCAGACACCTGATTCAGGCGATGGTAGTCAACATAGAGTCGCATCATCCCATCCACCTTCTTGACAAACAAAATCGGAGATGCCCAAGGTTAAACACTGGTTTAGACAAACCCCTTCTACTGCAAGTCCCCCAGCTGTACCCATAGCTCACGAAGCTCAGCGTGAGACATCCAATATTTTGGAGTAGATATCAGTGCTGTCCCAGGGTACATGTAAATTTATAAGTCCACCTCCCTACAAGGAGGTAGTCCTAGAACATCATCAGGGAAAACATCCAAGTATTGGTCCACCACTACAGGATAAGCCGGACTCTCCACATCAACTGCTCCATGGGTAAGGCAAGCCAACTGGTGAGTGATCGGCTGTATCCTCCTTCGAGTGAGTCTGTCCTGTTTTGAAAAGGTTCCCTTCTTGCCGGTGAAGGTAAACCTATTCCCATACGTCCGTACACACCACAATTTGCACATAATAAAGTAAATCTGAGCATGGACTGTAGATAACCCATCCATACCAAAGATAGCATCTTAAGGCCTCGACGCCACTACTATGAGATCCCGGCTGAAGCTCTCACCTCCTAGAGTAAGATCATACTGCCGGAACCCGTTTGTGATCGTTAAATCAGATCTCTTAGGTGTCTCTAGCTGTAAGGATCAAACTAACTGCTCCTCCAGAATCTCCACGATTCAAACGAGGGAAGTGGTAATGAAAGAGTGACTGGAACCTGTGTCTATAAGAACTGCAGCTAAGGTGTAGTAGACATAGATCGTACTCGAATCATATCTGGAGCACATTGATCATAGTCCTTAGCTACATGAAGTTGTGCTCTACCCTGTCTACCGGCTCCCTGTGGTCGAGGTGGACCTCCTAGTGGTTGTGGTGGAAACACTTCATAACGTCTTCCACCACTAGCTTCACGGCCAGATCCTATGCCACGTCCACCTCCACCCTATGGAACGCCTCGATTGAACCTTTTCCTCTACCTAGGAGTTCCCTCAAATGACTATTGATCGCCCGTGCGGCGGGTCAGACAGTCACGAGCCATGTGACCCTAGCCACCGCATGAGTAACACTGCCTGATAGGTCTACCTCTTTCTCCACTCTTGGTTCCCTGCACTACCGATCCTGAGTTGTGCGGTCGACCACCTGTAGGTCTGGTTTTCTTGGACCTCTGCATCATCTGTATACTTCCAGCTGTAGAAGACTTCGCTGTATGTCAGCTAGTGGTGGGTCTCACTCCTAGAGACTGCTCAACAAGGAAACTCTCCACTAGGAGGGCTCTATCTAACACCCCCATCTGCATTGGAATGCTGTGAGAGATAAATGAAGCTTTGATCTCTCGCCTGAGTCCCTACTCAATGGTCCGGGCCCCAAAGAAAGGGTCTCATACCATATCTTTGGAGTAGCGCGAGAGTTCGGTGATCCTCGCTGAATACTGCACCACCGTCATGCTACCCTATTGTAGATGTAGTAGCTCCTGTATCTGCACTGCTCGAAGAGTGGCTGGTACAAACACCGCCCAAAATAGGCTCTTGAAGTCTGCCCAGAGCAGCATCGCCTGGTCATTGACCTGAAGCACCAGGCTCCACCATCTTCCTGCTGCTGCCTAATGTAGGGTTGAATAAAGGATCACCATGGCGTCTTGTGGTGTCCCTCCTAGACTAAAGACTCTCACCACAGTCTCCAGCCAATCCTCAGCCACCTGTGGGTCCATCTCAACCCGGAACCTGGGTGGCCTCTCGCACTGGAAGTTATGAAAAAAGCTCAATTAGCCTGCATCATATCCTACTGGGACTGGTGGCATTGGTGGCCCAACGAGAAGTAGTATCGCTGGTGCCTCCGTTGGTGCCTCAACTAGAAGAGGGACCTCTACTGAGGCCTCATTGCTCAGTGGGCTGTTAGTACGTACATCTCTCGGGGCTCTAGCCAGTCATCTGTGGGGAGGCATCCTGAAAGAAAACAGATGCGACATGATCAAAATACTATACCTGTTGAGCTGACCTGGTTTGAGAAGACATAAACAAAACTTGTGTAAAACACACACGAAATAAGTGTTTTTATGCACTGAGTAGTATGTCAGAAGTCTGGGTCCTGGTGTATAGATATGTCGGCCTCCCGCACCAACATTGGACTCACTAAACTGAAATCCACACTAAGTACCCTTAACAATATTGCTTCACATAAAAGAAAATATCAGAGTCCAAAGTTCTGTGGTAGAACCGACATCCTCTGATACCAATTTTTCACGACCCATCCCCCAGGGCCCACATCGTGACTACCCCAATCCCGCCATCCTTAGTCCAGGGTCTGGCGACTAGCACCAAAGGTGTAATCCTCTAAAACTAGGAAGGCATTGCCTTCATAAAGCGTAAACTCACACAACCATAGTACATGTAGAAGAAAACACTAAGTAAAAATCGTATAACAAGTGTACTGAAAGTAAAGGGGGCCAGAATACAAGCCCAACAAGAAAGTACAACTGAAAGCAAGTACAAATGAATGAAAGGGACAATAGCTAAAATTTAAAAGCAGCTCCAGGATCATCATACAGGATTCCTACCTGAAGGGTAGGTACAGATTTCCACCTCAGCACTCCAAGTATAATGGTCCGCTCCGTGTACCGTCTTGCCGAGTAGTCCACCTCCAGGTACCGTCCATTCTTGGCTCGCTCTGGGCCTCCATCAAAACTGTCTGTTGTATACATCCAACACAATGTAGTGAGGGCATATCCTATGAAGGGGTTAGTATAATGATACTCAGTAGGGACCCCGAGACCCTAAAGGTCTCACAAAATCTTAAAATGATGAACCACATGGCATAAAATTTAATAGATAACCAATACTTAAGTATATTCCCATATATATACCTAAGTTATCAAGTAACCCATCTCAATCAAGAGAAAAATTCAAAGGTCATTGACTCAGATCAAACCAGGATTTTTCATTAACGAAACCACAACTACTGTAGAATCATCCTATTTCAAGCAAAGTATTCATGTCTCGACTTCGAGGTGCTACTCACTAACCTTAGACTACTGAGGTACTCTTCCTGTTGAGTACCGCAGGTCTGCTGCCTCACAAAATAGCGCTCCTCGCCATGGGTCTACCACCTCACAAAGTGGTGTTCCCCCAAATAGCCTACAGAGGTACTCCTCCTGTCGGGTACCGCAGGTCTGCCACCTCACACAATAGCGATCCTCTTCCATGGGTATGCCGCCTCACATAGTAGCACTCCCCACTAGGCTAGTCAAGTAACTCAGAAACAAATCATACAAGCAGCCATCAGGTCTCAGCCAGCTTCTAGGTCTCCATAGTCTGCTCACCCATCTCCGGGAGGGTCCTCTCATCAATCTACAATATGATACTCCAAGTTTCATGAAGTCCCATGAAGAGGTATCTCAAAGTTCTGTCATGTTATAGGGTACTCAACGCAACAGATAGTGTGTCAATCTGACGCCCGGTCTGTGAGTTATTTGCCTTTTGTCTCGGTGGCATGGTTGGTTTCGTGTACGAACCAACCCGACAATATCTCAACTATACCCCGCACTTCCATGGGGTATTTTTGAAGGGACCATTTATCAAAGAGATTTACAGAACTGCTGACAGTTCATCAAACAGACGTCTAGAGCCAATGATATGGCCAAAGTAAGAAATGTGTCATTAGTAGGCCCCAGTCCGGTCCGACCCAGTCAGACCAACTCGGCCCATCCCAGTCTGGGTTGACCCTATCTGGGTCGACCAGGTCACACTAGATGGGTATGAGCCGGCCTGTTTTGGTGGTTCATCTTGATCAGTTCGGCCCAGTTTGCTGGGCCCGGACCGGCGGAATGCGTGGACAATTCGGGTCGAAGTCTCCATGTGGGAGACTCGGCCCAAAGGCCAGTGGTAGGCTCGGCCGGCACTGCAAGGGGCCAGGCTCTAGAGGCTCAGCCCAAGAGGCCAACAACGGGCTGTGTGGGGCGCGGGCAAGCCGTGGGTGTGCTGGGAATGGCTCGAGTTGCACTGGGTAGACAGGCAGGGGAAATGGGCAGGCGGTCGAGGCGCCGGGCAGGTGCGGGGCGCGCAGGTAGTGCGCAGGGCATGCTGGCAGGGTGCCTGTGGCCAGACCGGCCGCCATTTCAGCTGGGGCGCGCGCCAAGCAGCCCGCGGGTAGTCTGGTCAGGTGCAGCGTGGCCCGCGGCACGGTTCACAGAGGTTGTAGGATGTGTGACCTCTATTCGTCGTCTTCTTCGTCGACGCCAAATTTCCATGGTGATGTTACGCCGCCATCGATCCAAGGTTCTTAAACCATAAAAGTTACGGAGGGGTAGGGCCGTTTTCATTTTCCCTTAACCCTCCAAATTAGAACGATAGAAAGCAGCTCAAGAATTTGATTTAAAGAGAGATGGTTAAGAATTAAACAACTTAAAAAAACCCCTACCTTTTTAATTGACGGGAGTTCGTTCGTCATGGGGGAAGATTATGTTGACGTCATTCGCCGTACACTTCTAGTTCTGAGTTCGTGCATCGGTCCATTGATGACGATGAGCAAGGATGAAGGGTCTTCGAAGAGATCCCACGTCAGAAGGGGATTCTGACGAAGAAGTCGAGGAAGAATTTGTTTTCACTGGCGTCTTCGCATTCTTCGTTTGAGAATTCTATTCTCCTAAGCTCTGCACTAAGAAGAGAACAACGAGCCAAAATAATAGATTTTAATCTATTATTTCAGATGGCGGGAATTAATTTTGTGGCCCCACTTAATTATGTTCACGTTGGCACAAATATTTGAAATTCAAAAGTGGAGAGGCTCCACCAAATTAATTGCACAAGATTGGCATAATTAAATTAGGGATTTTTGAGGGGGTTAGAGGCCCAGGTGGTCCCCACCTAATTAACAAGAACAGGGTCATGGAGTTTCCTTCCAGTAATTGGGGGGTTTTGCTGAGGTTTTATCCTCCTCCATTAAGAGAGGAGTTAGTGACCAAGAGGCTCTCCACCATTAATGAGGGAGAGTTGAGAGGTTTCTTCCCCTCCTATTAAATGGGGGGTTAAGCCCCATGTGGACCCCACGTCATAACCTCTCACTAGAGGTTATGTTTCTTGGGTGGTCCCCACCCCAACACCCATGTGGAGCTTTTAACTAACATTACCACATGGCGTGGGTTCAACTAAAATAAAATAAGTTGTTACTTATTTTATTTTATTAATCCACGTGAAACCCAAAAACCAACTCTCATACCCAATCAATCGCCATCGAGGTGAAACCATTTATAAGTGAAAATCAGCGGTTTGAGTTCAACATACCCTCATATTTCAATTATGATAACCCATTAAAAAGATAGAAAAACCCGCATGTATGTTTTCTGAGAGTACCCAAACAAAACATCTGAAATTGATTCCAGGAACACCGGGCCTCATAATCAGGTGCTATCAGAAACTGAAGACTCGTAAAATTCTAAAGAAATAATAAAAATAATTCCTTGAAATTTCAGAGTCTTTATAATCCATTTTTTTTCATTTTAAATTAACATTAAAAGAGAACATGAAATTTAATCACATCATTTTTTAAGGTGGTAGTCATCTATAAACATGAGATATGATTTTTTTTCTTTAAATGATTTTATTAGTAAGAAGGTATATGTCATATTATAAATATATAAGTATTGTATTTTATAAAATAATATATATATATTTATATATACTAAATGCATCATTCTATACAATCATGATATGTGTTGATCGAAAACAATTTAAATAGGTTCCCAAGGCGGTTTCCCTCTATACACATGACCAACAATTTTATTTCAAATTTAATGGATGTTGAGGAGGATATAGATGTTTTGATTAACCATAAAATAATTCATTATATGATAGGTAATTTTATAATGACATCGAAATGATTGAAAAAAAATTAATGATGTGGAATAATAAATTAATTAAAAATGAGACTTTGATAATGTTACATCTTCATCAAGGAACCACTATTGGATTTCACCAAAAGACTTAATAATGTTTCTTTATGGTCAAATAAATTAATCAAGGATGTTGGGATGGGCTTTATTTTGTTATTTGAGTATTTCATGGATGAAAAAAATGAATATTAATGTATGAAGTAGAGAGAAGAGTGGGTGGTGTTTTGATAAGTGTCATATGGGACACACATGCAATTTTTTAATGAATAAATTAAGAAAAATATTTATTACACCATAGGATTTTAGTACATGAAAATGAGATTTTATTAGAAAACAATAATTATAATAAATTTTTATATGATAATGAAACACCTCAAGGGTATATAATATAAAACTTTTTATAAAAATTTTATCTCTTATATATCTTTCAAAGCATGCAAAACTGAGACTAAATTGACGGTAATATGGTATATTGTTTTAAAAATACATTAAATTCTGATATTATAAAACTAGAAAAATAAAATATAAATTTTATAAGGTTAAAACATATATAAAAAATATACTGGATAACTATTTATTTGGAATTAACTAAGAATCAACTCAATGAAAAAAGAACTGTTATCTTAAAAGAGCCGTTTTTCACTAAGAGGTGGTACAGTCTCACGTTTCCCACATAATAAAAAATGATTTTTTACCACTTATAAAGAAATTATTGTACACCTAATTTTTAGGATTTTTCTATAATGTTTAATTTTTTGATAAATAGTGACAAATATAGATATTTTTTTAGAACTACCTTTTCTATAAATTACATAAAAGTTAAATAAAACATTAATGTTATTAAATTAAACATTGTTCAATTATATTATAATAAATAAAATTTATCTGAGTTTAGTCAATAATAAATTTAATTTTTATGAAAAAACATTCAATACAATTTAGAATTTTATCTATCGAAACTTGTTTAATCGTCTTACCATCACGATTAATCTCAGATTCAATTATTCCATGTCTATGAATTGGAATTAACGAAATGTTTTTAATATTTTTAATCATAATAATTTAAATTTTATAATAATTTCAACTAAAATATTTACCCTTATGAATAGTATCAGTAGTAAAAATTATTTACCATTGTTAAAGTAAAAAAGAGATTATCAGGGATTAAACTAGGAATATAAGTGATAAAAATAATGTAAAATATGTACAAAAACATTTTTCGGGACATAATATGAACATATAACCAATAAATATCTTTAATTAAATATTTTTTATTCTTTTTTAAAGAGAAAAACTTGGGTTCCTCTTCAGGTATAATAAAATTCAATTTTTGTCCTCTCTCCCACTTATAAAATGTCGCACCTCCCCTACCCACATCACAAATCAAAAAAACATTTAATAATTCAATAATAAAAAAATAACTTTAATAATTCTATCTCTATATAATATAGGAATTTTTTGGAATATTAAAACCTCTATAGATTGAATTAGTTACAAACCTAATGAGTCTTTCTGCAAGAGAGGTAAAAATTGTAAACCTGCATATATGTTTTAATTTTTCATGAACCTCATTAAAATAATATGAAATCACTATAATAAGATAAAAAATAAATCAAATATATATTGATGTTTTTATTCTAACGCAATATCCAAAAATCATATCCACTTCAATAAAATGGGAATAAAAATAGTTGATTCTGTATAAAACGGACAACCACATCATGAACTAATGTAATTAGTTTTCAATTAAGAATTAATGGAAATTTAATATGGAAAAATGTAATAAATACATTATATATATGAAATTATATTTAATATTTAAAACTAATATATCATCTACCTATTAATGCTTTCACCTATTAATGAAATGATAACATCACTCATGCATAAGTATGTGCTCTATTCTCCCACAAGAGATGTGATCCATTTCCAATATTAAAATTTTATTAATGAATAGAAAGTTATATATAATAAATAAATGATATTTATATCATTAATTAAATTCTATAGATGGTAGAACTATATAATAATCAAAATAATGAAAACATTCATGCTAAAACATTAATGATAAAACAGGGTAGTTATAACCTTAAACAATAGTAAAAATGAACTAATATTAATGAATGTTTGATAAGATGTTATAAAAGGATCATATATAATAATTTAAAGAGTAATATTTTTCTACAATAATTTAATTACATTCATAAATAAATTATACCAGAGGATAAATCATCTTCGACCACAAAGAATAATGTTGTAAGGGCCTTCATCTCAATTTCCTGTCAATAAAGAATATTGTAATGTTATAAAACAAATTTTATATATGGTGTATACATAGACCTTTTTTTATTTAATACCAGCAATAAATCATTATAAAATTTTCTCTCTAATAAATTTTGAATTATTTTTTATGGGGATTTTACTAAAAAGTAACATTGTGGTAAGGAATTTTATAACTCAATTTTTTTTATGGGGTTATATTACTTATTAATTAATTATTATAATGCATGATTATGTGTGGGGTGAATTTTTAATATATATTTTTCAAATTAAATTTTTTATGAGGTTTTAAATTTGATATACATGATGAATTAATTGGGTAATTCCCACTGCATAATTTTGATTATTCTATGATTTTATTTCATACTCACATTTTAATTAATATTATTTATGATTTAAATATTATTCATGTAAACTATTTGATCATTGTATAATAAAACCATTTAATTTACATCCCATATGGTTTTCTTGATTTTTAAAATTAATATTATCATTTCCCCACACATTTTTAAATATAACAATTAAATAAAATCTTATTAATAAAATCAAACATAATTTAAAACATAAATACAAAATATTTATTCCTCTATGAACATTAATTCTGAAATTTTTTATTATAATGATTTTTAAATTATAAAATTCATTTCTTGAATACATTTTATTAAATTATTTTCTTTTTAAAAAAAATTAAATAGTAGTATTTCTCTCATTTTTGAAACATAGCCAATTTTGATTTTACAGAAAATGTGGAAGGAATATTTCTCTAAATATGTCAAAAATTTATAGAATTTTTGTCTTCATGACCCCTCAAAGTTTTAATTAATAAATTATATGTTCCAATGTTATTTTTAAATGATTTTTTATCATTTATTGTTTGATTTAGTTTTAAATATGTATTTTCAAAGTTAGAAGGTTTTCTATATAATTTTATTGATTACATTTCAATTTTATTTCTATTTATATATGATAATCACCGTATATTTTTATTTTGAAACATATTGTATATGTTTTAATTATACCATAATTATTATTTATCTATATTGTGAATAGAAATTTTGAGTAAGAAAAGTAAAAATATTCTCTTTCGGGATAATTTTTTCAGATAATTTTCCTTCCATCAAATATTTAATTATTTATATTCATTTGAAATTACATTTCAAGTAAATATAATCCTAATTTATCTTGGATAAACTTATTACAGGATTCTTATATAATTAACACATATGTTATTTTACTTTTAATATTACATGACTAATTAGGAAAATTATTCTAATTTTTCATCCTAATTGCTATTGAATTTTTCGATAAATAATTTTTAATGAATTATAAAAATAATTGTATATATAATTAATGTATTAGAAAAGATGATATGGGTGGATACTAGTTATCTATTCATTATAGTTATGTTATGTAAATGGAATTTAGAATTAGTTATTTCACATTATTTATTGATTTTTTCTATTCTATTCATTATAGTCATGTCATTTAAATTTCTTGTATATTAGTTATATACCTTCTATATTGGTTTTTCCTTAACAAATTGTGGCTTTCAAATTATTTTTTAATTTCTCTGTGTGTGGATTTACTTTTCTTTCCATATTGAAAATGATTTTTTATTCATGGTAGCTTCCACTATACATAATCCTCATACAGAATATGTGATGAAAATTATATTGATTCATTTTACCGAGAATTCAAGATTTTTATAATGAATGATATAAAATTATATATTGGAGGGAATAATGAAATTATAAAACAAATAATTTTATATTTTTTATTCAAATATAATATATGAATTTTTTATATATCTTTTTTTTAAGAGAACTATACTATTTTCTACATCTGAAAATGATAGATTGTATCCATTTACAATGTAATAACACATGAATATTATTTGGGCTTTTATAGTTAGGGTCGCTAAATATTTAATCATGTAATATATAGTAGAAAATTTTGGAACAAGGTAATGGATAAAATGATTATGGAACATAACTCAATGACATACATCATGGATAATTATAGTAGATAATATAAATGTTTTATAATGAAATATATTATATTATTAATCCATGAAATTCTTCATTGTCTTGATAAAACCAGTGTACATGGTTCTGGAATATATTTACATTGGGGTAATACCTCCCAAATGGTTCACCAATCCTGAAACAAGCATTACATGGATTATGAAAAAAATATTAACATCCCACCTAGTTTAGCACTCATAAAGGATGTGATTTAGATAATCCAAATTTTTTATAGTCTATCATTAAGGGCATAATAAGCTAATAAAAAATAATAGACATTTATAATTTTGTGGTGTCTAATATTTAAAATATAACCTCATGATTTAGTCATCATACTAATGATTGATTGGTTTCCCAAAATGATTATTATTTTTTAAACTAGGTTTTCAGGTTTTATTCACTGGAGAGAACTTAAGGGAATCATCCTTACATAAAAAATAATTGAGAATATGATGACTATGGGAAACCAAATGGGATTATGATAGTTGTTAATGATAATATAATTATTCATAATCAATTATACTAAAAAATTATTAATAGACTATATTATAACAAACTTTTAGATTCACCAATGAAGAGAATGATTGACATATCTATTTGAACAAGTGGTAGAGACCATAGAATAATGAATTATAAATTACCTATATGTTAGATAGATGAATTTGGAATCCTTTGAAATTGACTAAATTGAATGGATTTTTTTAAATTTGTAAAATAATGAAAGAAAGAAAAATTTTTTGAGGATATATAGGTAGTATATTGGTAGGGAATAAATTTATTCATAGGGATCCATTTATAAATTTTTTTCTTAATAACATGGATCATGATAATTATCCAAATCAATACCCTCTTGTAAACTATATCTCCCATAAAAATGAAGGACATATGATGAAATACTGTTTTTGAATTATTTATGTATGGGGATTCTATAATTATATTATAGACATATTTTTTTACATATATATTATTTTTTCTTTAAGAATCATGAAAGATCAATAGATAGTTTTAAATTTTTTTATTTTTTTTCAATATTAACATGAAAGTAATGGATATTATCTTTGGTTTAAGACATTAATATTATTCAAATTTTAAATGTCCTAAAAACTCGTTCCTATGATTTATGTGTTGTGATTATACCAAGATTAAGTATTTTTGGGAGGCATTTTTGGAAATAAAATGCATTGACTTAGTATAAGTTTTAATGAAAAATGT
The DNA here is from genome assembly GCA_963277665.1 of Viscum album. NCBI lineage: Eukaryota > Viridiplantae > Streptophyta > Magnoliopsida > Santalales > Viscaceae > Viscum > Viscum album. Next base: position 2,129,974,919 of record OY728140.1, read on the forward strand.
TGTTTCAGGATGATTTATCATACATTTTGTGGGTATTGTTTTAAATATATTGGTAAATTTTTAGGTTTATTAGATCTTTTATATTGATATAATTATGGAAAAAAACTACTTGTGGACATTATATAAATTATATTAATATGGTTTTAGAAAAATAAATACCATAACGATGGGTGAAAACTCATTACATTTGAAAAGACCATTGGGCATGAACTGATAAATAATATTTGAAAATGTTTCTGCACCAACTGATTGACTATGTGATGTTTAAGTTAATATTTAATATTTTTAACCTAAATGATTCAATGGGTAGAAATTAATTTTGAAATATTAATATTACTGTTTCGGTTTAGTGATTAATTTTCAATATTATAATACTTGTGCAAACCAAATTGGTTCCAAGAAATATTAAGATACATATATACAAAAATTATCATAATTTTATAGATATTATGATCCATTAATAGATAATTGTACTTATTCATAAAAAAAATTACATTTTTAATTTTAATATAATTGTTTAATAGTTGATTTGGAAATTTACCAAATAACTACGAATGGTTTACTTTGTGACTATGTAATATAATGATATAAGTTATGTATATTTCCTTATAATATTAAAATTTAGACTAATTCCTATTTTTTATGAAATTATTTTGAAAAAAAAGTATCATATTACCTTCATATCATATGAAAAGACTAGTCTTTATAATCATCACAAATTTATGGTTATCGGATTCTTCACATTAAATTTAACAATAATTTTTTTATTATCATCATCCTATACAACTCTTTATATTTATTTTAACATTATTAAATATCCAAATATTTTAATTTCACTAGTGACCTCTGATTTGGGAATTTAATATGTTTTTTTCATATGACCATTTAATGATAATTTTTATTTATAAATAGGTTGTTTTATTATCCCATATTTTATTGTGGGTTTTCAATAAATTTATTTTCAAATTTCAAACCATGGATAACTAAGGAAATGATTAAAGTTTGAGGATAGAATGTATTGAAGGGGGTAAAATGAAAAATTCAAATTTTTTATAAGAAGAAAAATTAGGTTGATATAATATATTATAGCACCCCATGATTCTCATAGATATATATTTCATTTTTATATATGAATATTCATTACATTAAATAGACACATTTTTTAAACTATAAATTTATTATTTTTTAAGAGACTACAAAACACATATTCTTTTTTTACACATCTTCTCCATCTCCCATAAATATTTTCTCACATAGTGCTTCCTTATTTATACACAATGTATAGCATTATTCATAACATTGTGAAGTATACGTATTATAGAGTGCGATTATAGTTCCAGTAATGTTAAAAATAAGATATAACAATCTAGGATCATATAAATATAATATATATGAATGAGGGGTTTATATAATGAAAATTACATACTATTTTTATAACCATCCTGTTGTAGATCATAAACATTGTTCATGAAATAAAATTATATAATTTCTAATAAATATATTATAATAATGATAAATCATTAGGTATAAATTATGAACTATTAGTTCTTGTCAAATATGTGTGTAACCATCATAAATATAGAAATAAATTTTATATGTCATGAGTAATTACCAAAATCACCAGCATAGTGGATTGTGAATCATTACATTTTTTCCATTTGGATTAAGATAAAAATATTCAGTATTGTGAATCAAGATGGATAAGTTTCCCATTTTAGAATTGGATCACTCCCCAAATCACAATATTAGTAAATGGTCACTCCAATGACCATTATAGAAAAATATTATCACAAAAAATTAGTTCTCACCATATTCATGTCATATCTATATTATGAGATATAAATCATTACAAAAAATTTTAGGGTCAGATATTTGTACCACCCATCACATAATGAAAATTAAATTTATGTGTTTAACAAGATCACAAAACATACATCATATAATATCCCATAAAAATATTTATGTGTTATAAACAATTGAAAATATCATGTAATTCGGAAAATATTCATGTTAAAATATAAATTAACCATTTAATGACAGCATAATCCATCAATATAAGTATCACTAATAATCATTTTATTAACAAATAACTAGTTGATGTGATATTGTTTTCTTAAATGACATATATTACTAAATATAAACCATATAGATAATGAATAAGCAATATATTTCAAGACATACAAATATTAAATAATAAGTATCATCATAAGATGTTATAATTTAAGGAGGATTATTTTAAAGCATCATTTGAAACCCTTCTTGAGGAAAATGACTCTATAGTTAAAATAAATTTATTAAAAATAATAAAATTAGAAATACTTTTCAATTAATGAACCATGAATACATATACATGAATCATTAAGAATCATTAAAAATATTTCTTCAAGAAAATATTCATCCCACTTTGAATTTTTTTTTAATATAAATAATTTTAAAATCTTATTATTTTATAACGTAACTGAAATATTATAATGTTATATTAAATGAAAATAATGGTCATGAAGATAAGATATTATTTTGGTTTTCTATATATAAATACAATTATTAAATTAAATTTTCTAATAAAATTTAACATGTTTTGTTCATAAAATGCAATGAAGAGTACATTTAAAAAATAAAAATAAAAACATGGTTAAAAATTTCGTTATGAAATAATTTTATGAATGTTAAATTTATTTTTCAAAACCATTTTTCAAAGCATTAATGTGGATGAGAAACACGTTTTCGAAAGAATATTTCAATAAATATGAATTACAAAAAAATCATTAAAACTCATGAGTAGATAAATAATGAAAAATTAAAGGAGATTATGTATTCACATCACATAACTAGTTTATAAATTATTTTACTATACTCATGAAATGTGTATCACAAAATTTCATTAACGGAATTAAAATCATAATCAATCCTGATAAATTTGATGTTCTAACATAGAATGTTTACCATATATGTAACATTGAATTGAATGAACCATGAATGAATTTTAAACAATTAAAAATAAAATATATTTATAATAAATAAAATAAAATATGACATGCTAATGAGATTTTATATAAACCTTATAATATAATTTATGTGCATATCATAATATATTTCTATGAAATAGAAAATTACTACAAAAAAACATTACAATTTAATGACATTTCTAATGTATAACCCATGAAAATGATCCCATAGACTAAATTTATAAATTCCATTAATTTTCAAGATAATATTCAAATTTTAAATTCTTCATAATTATTTCCTAAACATAATAATTCGGTTGTGAATTTGGAATGTGTCTTGTATAAGTGAATTTTTAGTCAAAAATACCATGACATAACTCTTGGAATACATCGTATATAATACAAACTCATGTATAAATAGAGTATTTTTATTATGAATCATTCATTTAAAAAACTATATATATCATAAAATATAATATCTCACATGACACATAAATATCGGTTTATTAAAAATCTCCTTATAATGTCCCAATTCTAAAAACAAATATTTTGTTTTCTGTATACGTTTAGACTTTTTATTTTTGGTCAGATTAAAGTGAACATGGTTCCATATTCAATAGAATAATTCCCATGATAAAAATAATATATATATTCATTACATATTATATTTTTGACATCCATAAGATTTACTGATAGAAAATTAAACACACTGTTAATGGTCAGGAAATACTCATTGTACTCATGAATAATGATTCAAATATCTAAAAATATTGAATCAAAGAAGGGTGTGTTATATTTTACAATTAAAGAATAATAATTATTTTATATATATCACATGAAATCATTAAACCCATTACTTATTAATTCCATGTAATGAGTGAATGAATCGCATTGCATCATAAGGTGGTAGTCAGAAAAAAACCTGAAAAACACTATCATATTCATAGTTAATGTAATATATGAAATAATATTTGATATAATGATTAAATAGAATAATAATATCATGAATAAATTATATAAATAATAATTCCATCATTATACTATTTCATTAGATGGTTATAAAATAGAAAATCATATGATCATGAGGTAGTCATCCTACTTACACAGAAATAATGATATTTTGACCATTGATGATAGGTGGGATAGTTTGAGGTTATTAAATTTACATAATAAAATTTAATTATATAGGATATTTATTTATTATATAGGTTGTTTTATGAAATAATATATTGTGAAAAAAAATAATTAAAAATAATGATCATAGTGAATAATTAACACCCCTTAGAAGCATCTCCTTTGTATCTCTTATTAAAGACCATAGTGTTGCAATTTGATGAAAAATAAGTATCTAGAAAATGGATCAGTATTTTTGGGATGAATTTTATCATCATCTTTCTGAAATGTATTTCATCATTGGTGTAATAATGTGAAATTTTATGGTGTCCTTTTATAAGTGGTTGAAAAGAACACACATGGAAACTATATAGAATTAACCCAAAAAATATAAAATGATAATGTAATTAACAATTAAAAATATTATAAATGATAGTACAATATAATTTTTTTAATTATTTTATAGAAATTTTGAAAAAAATATTATTTATTAATATATTCTATCATTTTTAAACCATATCATTTTAGTTTAACCCTTGTTAGACCTATTTTTAAATTCACTATGGTAATTAAATAATAAATTTCTCAAAATTCATTAAAATTAAAAATAATGATGACCATATTAGATAATATAAATCATTTTTATTCATAATATTTAATTTATTTTTCCAAATTAAAACACTAAAACTGGAAATTTGTATTTTAAAATAAATCTCACATACATAAGGAGATAATGGGTTTTCAAAGAGAAAATGTTCAAAATGTTACAATGATTTTATATAAATATTTATTATAGTATTTATTCAGATATTATAAATTATATATATATATATTTAATTTATCAAATTTTACATTTAAATCGTTTACTATTTGTAATGTCCTAAATCCACATGGATCGACCTTTTTTGTGTTTTTGAAGAACAAGGAGGTTGGAGGAGGCCTAGTGGGTGCATGGAGGAGTTCATCTTCTAAAATTAAGAAATAGGGAAGTATCACTATATGTAATATTACATGAAATGAAATTGGGTATCACGATGTGTATTGAATAATATTTTTCTAAATAAAAAGGTGACACATTTGTTTTGGTGAAAACCAAACCCAAAGGATTACATGATGTCAAAGCGGATTACACAAAGTGTAAATCCCCAATATTGTATGTTTTAGAAGTTCTCATCCACTCATGATTGTCCAAAACTATGATTTAGAACCTCTCTCCCAATACCAAGTGACACAAGATCCCCCTCTTTGATATTTTCATGTTTCTTTTATTGGGGATTGATCTTCAGATTCCCTCATTAGATCTTTACTAATCTGTCTTTGACCTAGAGTATGTTTTACCTATTTGTGCATTGTTTATTCGATATATCTCTACTGATTTCTCATTTCCATGTAATGTAACATTATCTCCATGTATCTAATTGTGTTTTTTGGATTTCTATTGGTGTGGTTGGGGAAATGTATCCCCGAGTGGAATTAGTACTTATGGGAGAGACCATGAGGATGTCTACCATTAGTCTATTCTTGTGCAATGAATGTTGATACACTTTTTGAGGTAGGATTGTAACAAACCTAGGTTTTAAAAATAAATTTAATGACATGACACACTATGTATAGTTAGAAATGACAGTTTTTTAGTAGATAGATAAAAAATTTAAATTAAATATAATTTTTCCTCTTATATGTTTTTAATTTCAAAAACGGACATCTGTGGTTGTGATCAATATGGTATTTCAAGACCAATTTAACCATATCTTTTTAGCGAATAGTAACAATCCCTAATTAATAGTAATATGAATTTTAATACAACCCTTATGAATAGTAAATCATATTATTATTTTATTTTAATATGGTTTTAAAATAATGAGATCTTGATTAATATTTCCAGGTGATATAAAATAAGTTATAGTTTTAAAATTATTATTTTTTGAAGAAAATATGATTTTATTTAAATATTAATTTTATATTATTTACAAAATTATTTTAAAAAATGAAGTTATTTTTTGAATTCAAATCATAAAAAATAGTTATGTTGAAATTGTTGGATTTTTTTGAAATACTTGAATTTTTAATGAATACTGAAATATGATTAAATATCATGTATAAAAATTATCAGTTAAATAAAAAATTCCAAGAATCATGACTGATTTAAGCACCCTTAGTTCTAAATCACATACTCAAATTACTATTTCTATCTCACAAATAAGGACTATTAATTGTCATGAGAAATATATATTAAATTAATGATTAAAATAATAGAAAAACCTTTCTCTCCTCCACATTATATACCACCCTCACCATGCCTCCTCACACACATATCTGTCTTTGATAATGGTCTAAATTCAACTGAATACCCTTCCCAAGGAACTTCCCCCCGTCCATAACCTACTGGTCTCACCAAAAGGCCAAAACCAATTTCTTTAAAGAGGTTCTCAATGAGAATAGACCATGTGGTAAAGGTCCTCTTTCATTTTGTTTTGTTTTATTTTTATTTCCTTTTCTTTTATTATACATTGTTCCCCTACCCCTTATCCAAGAGGAATGAATGCTCCATAATCTTATATATTATTTATATTATCTTGTTTATGGAAAAATTCCTTTACTTACTTCTTCTCCTTTACCTATTTTAAATATAAAATCCATATCATTCTGATTTACATTATTAATAAATATTTTGGAAACATATGAATACCATTTAATTCCACTTCTAGAATTTCAATCCCATACAATAAGAAAATAAAATATAAACTGACCATGGTTTAATAAAAAGAATGCACCCAAAACAATGAATGAACAAAATAATAACAATTAAATGATGAAATAATGTTATGAAATGATCAAATAAGTTGTTATAAACATTAATATGTTTCATTAAAATACTATTAACACTCTTTTAACATAAATAGAAGTTGTTTAAGAAATATTTAATTAAGACAAACCCCGGGTAAGGGAATTCATAACCCATTTTCCATTCATTGGGTTATCCTTCTATTTCATTTATTATATGGTATTAAAATCATTTTGAAAATTAATTTAATTTATATTACGTTTCATTATATGAATTTACATTTTATAATCATATTTATTTCATTCTATAAATTCTAAATTCAATTATATGTTTTTTATTAGGGACTTTTCATTTAAATAATTTTCATTTAAAAAATTGTTTTACAAATTCAAAAGAAATGTTAATATGCAATTATTCATGTTTTATGATTATGTTTTTGTTACTTCTCATTGTTTATGATTAATTGTGAGACCAATATCTCCCTAAAATGCATTGGTTATGTGTATGTTGGAGTAATACCATATAGTTACTCCATGTGTTACTATGATGGTTACATTATAAGGTGGCTATGAGGGTAACACTGTAAGTTAGTCGTGAGGGTTAAAAATCCTAAGGTAACAAAGAGGGTTAAAATATAAGTTTCTTATTCCCCTTGATACCGTTATGGTTATATTTATTTTCATTATGTTTTGTGGAAATATCATAGAAATATCAAGTTTAAAAATTAATTTCTTTATGGGTGACAAGTATGTCTTTTTGAACATGATTTTATATGACTAAATGTATTTTTAGAATAATGTTTTCTTTCCTTTTTTTTATATCACTTAATACGATTTTTTTCTCATAAAATGTGTTTAAATGTTTTTCATAGGTTATAGGTATGTGTAAATAAAATGAGTAATCCAAGATAAATGTTATGAATATCTCTCAAAAAAACATGTTTTATTTGAAATTTTTTATGTGTTGGAAGAAATGGATATTTCTTGTTGTATCCAGTTGGTATAAATTTTCATTTTAATGTATTTATTATAATATAAGACTCTAAAATTCCAAACATGTAAAAATATTATATTTTTAAGGATGTGAGTTCTTGATAAAAATTCAAGATTATGTAATGTAATAACGCTAGTTACTTAAAGCCAATATCAGAAAATGGTTTAGATAACCATAGGGGTTAATATTAAGATAATAAAATACCAGAAATGAATTTTAATCCATGTATAATTTGAAATGATATATAATTTTAATATAACCCAGTTTCTTCGACTAAGATAGGTTTGTTTAGAATAGTTTTTTGCAAAAGAAAATAGGTAAGTGGAAGTGGAGGGCCACCGACAGAATGATGCCCTTCAAAATCTACAACCTAGAAGGATAAGGATTGAAACTGAGTATTTTTTAACAGAAATGGATCAGCTGATGCAACAAAAAATGGAGGTGGAATCCATGAATGATAACAAATAGATCTACGGGAAAGTAACATGACAATATTTGAACATTTTGAGAGAAAACACCATACTTCTTTCAGTGGATATTTTGACCCAGTAGTAGTTTAATGATGGATTAAATCCCTTGAAATGATATTTATTGTTATGTAATCTTTATATAATCCAATGATTAGTCTTTCAACATATCATTATAAAGGTGAATATGTTCAGTGGTGATTAATGATCAATAATATCAGTGATTGAGAGGATATTTGAGCCTTAGAGTTGGATGAATTTAACTATATTTTCATTGAAAAATACTTTCCTTAGGTGTTTCAACATAGGATAGGGAATAAATCCAATGAATTTATGCAAAAGTAAGAATAATAACTAGATTTGTATAAGGTAATATTCTATGATTGGCATGGTATGATCCAAATCTTATTTAAGATCATGATTGAAATATAATTTTTTTTACTCTAGATGAAATCCATGATATCACAGGGAATTAACACCCCTTGAGTTAAAATGTTTTGAGAAACATGTCTTATGAGATGAGTGGGTAGAAATGGATTTTTCTTTATATCATATACACTATAAAAACAATTGGAAAAAGAAGTACAGAAGGAAAGTGATGTGGAACATTCAATAAATGAAATATAATGGTTAGAATGTCCAGTATCCAGTTTATGAAATGTGTGGAAAAAAGATTGATGGGGAATGCCTTACTAAAACTAGTCAGTTCATTTTATGTTGTATGTTTGGGAATATGGCCCATGATTGTAATGAAAATGATCCTAAGACTAATCCTGATAAAAAAACTGTAATGTGTTTTAAATGTCCTGAGATGGGTCATTATGCATATGCCTAGCCAAATAATTATCTGAATATAGCATAGAAGATAGAATATATACAGAAAGGTGTATTGAGATCCTTTGCAACTATTCCAGCAGATGTCGATCCATTTAAATATGTTACATCTGGTACTTTGATTTTTTACTCAGACTTTTCTAAAGTCTTGTATGATACAGAGTCTACACATTCCATTATTTTTGAGAAATGTTTTATAAATTGGACATTTCACCTCAAGAACTGAGATAAGATCTTATTGTTAAATCACCAGGGAGAAATACTACAACAAATAGGAATCATAAAAATCCTTCTTTGGTTATATATGGAATGAAATTACCTTTAAAATGTGTTTTCCCTTAGTAGATTTTGATGTTATTCTGGGTGTGGATTGGATTATTATTTGTCCTGATAATATTGATTGTAGATCAAAAGAAGTTTTTTTGGCATGATTTTCAGTTTGTATAAAATAATGTACCCATACAGTTGATAATATATCATGAATCTGAGATATTTTTTAAAGATGTAAATGAATTTTATATTTCTCTTACTGTTCAAAATAAATGGACTATTCATATTAATAATTTTCTAGTGGTAAATTAAAAACTTAATGGTTTTCCTAATGTGTATCCCAGTGTGATACCAAATCGAGATGATTAATTCATATTTTTTGTTCCTGATGCGAAGCCAATTTCAAAACCCCCTTATATAATGACTCAAATGGATCTTATTGAATTAAAAATACTTGTTGGAGATGTCTGATAAATGATTCATTTGTTTTAGCACATCATCATAGGGTGCCCATTTGTTGTTCATTAAAAATAAAGATTGTTCCATGATACTTGTCATTGATTATGAAGCCTTTAATAACATCACTATTAAAAAAGTATCATTTTCCACATATCAATGACTTTTTTTATCATCTCTACATAGAACAATATTTTTCGATGTTTGTCCTATTTTTGGTGTACTATCAGTTGAATGTAAATGAAGAAGTTATCTCGAAATTGATTCTCTGTACTAGATATGAGCATTATGAATTTTTTGTTATGATATTTGGTCTAACTAATACACATACTTTATTTGTGGATCCTATGTATAGAATAGTTCAGGACCTCCTTGATATGTTTTTTGTTGTATTTATTATGACATTATGGTATTTTAGAAAATAAAATTGGACCATAAAAACATTTATGGGTTGTTTTACAGACATTATATGAAATAAAACTGTATGGAAAATTTAGCATGTGTGATTTTTGGTTTCAACAGATTTATATTCTCTGACACATTGTAAACAAGGATGGAATAAAATTTGATCACATAAAAAAAAAGTTGTTGATGAATGGGCATGACCTAATAATGTTATAAAAATTAATATTTTTTAAGGATTATTAGGTGTCTATTGATGGTTAAAAAAACATTTCACAGTTATCTTGCCTGCTAACTTTATTAACACAAAATGGGGTTAAATTTAAATGGATAGAATAATGTGAGGTTTTTTTCAGAAACTGAAGAAGACATTGGTTAATACTCTAGATTTGGATCTGCCCTTTACAAATGGGTATTTTTTCATCTACATTGATGCATCCATGAGAGGACTATGTTATTTTTCGATGCTGATTGATCAAGTAATTGTCTATGCTTAAATAAAAATAAAACATCATGAGGTAAATAAACCCACACCTGATTTTAAATTAGAATCTATGTTTTTTATTTTAAATATTTTGAGGTATCATTCATATGGATCAAAATTTCAAATATATACTAAAAAAAATTGTGAAGTATATATTCACTTAGAAATAATTAATCATGAGGAAGATAATATGGATTAAACTGATAAATTATTATGATTTCATAATCAATTCCCATATTGGATTAGAAAATATAGTGGTGGATTACTTGATCCGAACAAATCATGCATCATTAAACGTGTTACATTTAGAACAGAATCCCTTGATTAATTATTTGATGAATTTTGGATTAGATGTTTTTCATGACGGAAATACCTCTATTTCATTTTAGGTTTCAGTATTTTCATCATTATCAGATAAAATTAAAAAAGTGTAGAAGGATGACTCTGAGTTGAAGAAAAATGAAGAACTGATTAAAATGGGTCAGTTTCCAGAGCTTAAAAAAGATAATTATTATGTTTTATGATTTGGAAAAACATTATGTATGCATTTGGATTCCATGTTGTAGAAATATTTATTATGTGATGATTGTAGTTCTCTGTTTTCAGTTTATCCTGGTAGTACTAAGATGTGCAATGAACTTTGGGAGTATTACTAGTGGGATGGAATGAAAAGAGATATTACATATTTACTGTGAAATATTAAACATATCAATAGGTTAAATATGAGTGGAAATTTCAAAAGGGGATGCTTCAGCCTTTACTAGTTCTAGAGTGGAAATGGGAAAATATATCCATGGACATTATTGTGGGACTACAAAATACTTCCTGATATAAGAAGGAAATTTGGGATACTGTTGATCACCTCACTAAATCTGTACATTTCCTTCTTATTAGAGATACAATGTCATTGGACTAGATTTTTTTGATTGTACCTCAAATATATTCTTAGGTTACCTGGATTTCCTATTTCCATTATATCTAACTATGATACTAGGTTCACTTCTATCTTTTGGAAAGGATTTTAATAATTCAATGGGCAGTGAAATAAATTTTAGCATAAATTTTCATCATGAATATGATGGGATGTTTTAACATAAGATTCATACATAGGAGGATATGCTTCAATAATTTCCAAAAGATTATAAGGAAATTTGGGATCAATATATCTCTTTTTTTTATTTTCATATAATAACTTTTTTATTCCAATATTTATTTTTAACCATGTGAGGCATTGTATGGGAAGTGATGTTGACCTCTAATATTTTGAAGAGAAGTCAGGGGAAGAATGTTGATAGTATAAAAATTAGTAGAAGAAATTTTTTAAAAAGTGAATATAAAAAAATAACACATGAGGAAATATCAGAGTATGAAGAAAATTTTTGCAGATAACATGAGGAAAGAATTTTATTTTAATGTAGGTGATGATATTTTTCTTAGATTCTCACTATGGAAAAATGTAATGCATTTTTTCAAGAAATGGGAGATAAGTACATGGTTCATTAGACCTTATTAAATCCTAGAGAAATTTTTACCAGTCACTTACCGAGTATCTTTGACTTTGATTTTATTTCAGGTACACAATGTTTTTAATGGTTTGATATTGAGAAAGTATGTTATAGATTTATCTCATGTTTTGAGTCCAAAAGCAGTTCAGCTAGAAGAGATCCATTCTTATGAAGAGAAACATATTCAGATACTTGATCAAATTGAATAAGTATTGTGGATTATGTTAATCCACTAGTCAATAGTTTTTTGGAGAACCCACATTATTGAATAAGAACAATGGGAATCTAAAAACAATATGATTGAAATGTACCCTCACATGATTAATATGTAAATAAAGTCATAGGGATGCAATTCCATAAGGTGGGTACACTGTACCACCCCAAGGTTTTAAAAATAAATTAATATACATGAAATAGTAAGTCTATTCATAATGCCACTTTTCTACTTCTATGTTTTCAATTTCAAGTAGCAGATATCTATAATCGTGATCAGTAAGTTATCCGTACTTTGATAGAACCAACATGTTTTTTTGTGGATAGTAACATACATTTATGAATATTAACATAAAAATTAATATGAACATTATCACTATTAAATAATAATAATACTTTATTTTTTAATGTTATAAGATAATGGGATCTGGATTAATTGGTCAATGTGATACAAAATCAGTTATAGTTTTAAAATTTTTATGTTTAGAATAAAATATGATTTTATTTAAAAATAAATTTTATAATATTTATAAAATTATTTTCAAATAATGGAGTAAATATTTTAAATCTACACATCTAGGAATGGATAAAGTGAATTTTTTGGATTTTTCTAAAATACATTAATTTTTAATGAAATGTGAAATATGATAAAATATCATCTATACAATTTATCCATTAAATACACTATTCCTGGAATCATGGATTATGTAACAACACCTTTATAGAACTTAAATTCTCAAATTACTATTTGGTCACATTAATATAGGCTATTCATAGTCTTAATAAAAAAATATTAAACTAATTATTATAATAAAGGAAAGACCATCCCCTCCTCCACTATAAGTACAACCCTCACACCCCTCTTTCAATCACACCTCTCAAATATTGGAAATTAACTAAATTCTAACCAATAACCTTACAACGGATATTACCCACATCCATGACTTGCTGGTATCACCGATAGGCAAAAATAAAAGGCCTTAAAGCGGATCTCAAGGAGAAGAGATTAAGAGGTAAAGATACTGTTTCATTTTCTTTCATTTTCTATTCAATTCCTTTTCTATTCTTATACTCTCATCCCATAACCCTTATCCAATAATCGTGAAATCTATTTAATATTATATATTCTAGATTCTATCATTTTTTTAAAAAAATCATCAAATTACTTCATCTCATCCCCCACTTATAAATATACTATCTATGTTCTGTCGATTTACCAAAACACAAGACAATGTGTTTCTAATTTTCATAAGATCCTTAAATTATGGTAATAGAACCATTTTAATTGTTGAATAAGAATTAAATGTTTATTATTTAACCTATTTTATGTTCTATAATGAACATCCATACATACAAATAAAATATATAATTAAATAATATCATGATTATCAATGAACCGCAAAAAAATGATCTAAAAAAATATCATTAATGTTTTATCTATTGATTCATCATCATATATGATAAAAAATGTAATATAGTTTCATTAAATAATCTTTAAACCTATCAATGAAATTTTATTCTACTTCTATATTTTTTCCATATGAATGGTAAATAAAATGCAAACCGTCGATGGAAATCATCAAAAGAATCCACCCAAAACAATGGGAGGAACCAAAGAATAATGATTAAATGGTGAAATAATGTTATAAAATGAAAATATAATGCGTCATAATATGAATTTGTTTATATATAATAGTAATATAAATCTTTTATCTTTAATATAGGACGTTTAAACAAGTTTTAATTAAGAAAACCCCATGGTAAGGGAATTCAAAATCCATTTTCCATTCTTTGGGTTATCCTTATATTTAATTAATGAAACGATACTAAGGTCATTTGGGTATTGAAATTAATTAATATTATGTTCTATTAATTTCATTTATTCTTAATAAAAATATTCCATTCATTATATTAATTCTTTGTTCAATTATATGATATTTTTAATGAACTTTTCTTAAAAAATTTCTCTTTTATAATTATATTTTACAAATTCAAAAGTAATGTTTTTATGAAATTATTCATGTTTTATGATTATTATCTAGTTCTATTAAATTAAATATGATTAAGGGTAGGACCTATATCTCCCTAAATTAATTGGGTATTTTATGTTTTAGTCCATCATATGGTTATTTGAAGTGAAACATTGATTGTTACACCAGAAGTTAGCTATGAGGGTAACATTGTAAGGTAGTCATGAGGGTTAAAAATCATAATGTAGCCATGAGGATTACATTATAAGAAAGTTATTCCCCAAGAAAAAATTATATTTCAATGTTTTTTCTTCGTGTTTTGTTTAAATATCATGGAAATATCATGTGTCAAAAAGTAGTTATTGCTAACAATTATTCAATTTTTAAAATTAGTTCATAATTTTACATGTATTCATGGTCTAACGTTTTCATTCCTTCTTTTTAAATTTTTTACTGATATTTTTCTAATAATCTCATGTTTTTAAATGTTTTTCACAGGTTATAATGATTTTTTAGGAAAATAAGAAAACTCATTTAAATGTTAAGAAGCTTTTTCAATGAAAAAATGTTTTATTTGAAAGGATTTATATTTTGGAAAATTTGGATATTGTTTTTGTAGTATCCACTCAGTATAAATGTTAAATGTTATGTATGTATTATATACTAATTATTTAAAACTATAAACATGAAATTATCCTCAATATGTAAATAAGTAGGTTCTTGAAAAAATTTAAGATTATATAATATAATAAATCCATGTCATTATAATTATATTAGTTTCCTCTCTATTTATTTTCAGGAAATAATATAGATAGATTTAATTATCCACATGATCCAAAATAAAATTAAGTAAAATTTATTTTGACCAAACTACTGAATTGGTATCGATCGTTTAGTGATGTTGTGCTTTTTTATCTTGAAAATATCTTACCTCTTGTTTTCCAAGATATTATGTTATCAATGATGTTATTTTAATTCTTATATTATCATTTAGAATTGATAAATAATATAAATCTAAAATTAATCATTAAGTAATTGGATAAATTATTAAAATGGTACATTTTATGAATTCAATGTATTATAGTCTTAATGTTTCAATAGTGTTTCAATGAATTGATATTCCATGTTTTAATGTAATTTACTAAATATGTGAATCATGTTGATTCTTATCAATAAATTAATTAAATGATTTTTATATTAATTATTTAATTATGTTTTGATAGCCTCTACAAGATTTCTAGTTATGTTACTCGCATTTGGAACCTATAAATACTGAATTGGTTAACTAAGGATAGAATGATAATCAGTTGAGTGGTAAATGATAATTATTTTATAGGTTCTAATTTTCCCTATTTAATTGAAAGACCATCTGCCTTATTCTTTGGTGATGTTAGATCTCATTTCTTGTGAAGGCATGATTCCTTGCTTAAGTGTACGGATCATGGTTTCTATATTCGTTTCCAGCTACATGTGATATGATGTGAGCATGGGGTGACTGATCCTATAGGGATGTTGTTGTATATGGGGTTGGAAGGATGAGTTATTGTAGAAGTAGTTGATTCTTGTGATGACAAAATATATTGGGTTATGCATGTTTTTTTGGGGGTGGATATCAGGGATGATAGGGCATCTTGAAGATGGGTTTTCCTATTTATATGAAAGTTGGACTCTTTTTTGAATCTGATGTTTGGATGATGTCCAGGTAGCTAGTTTATCTTAATTCATATTTCCACAACATAAGGGAGACATATGTGGATGGTTTTATACCTTGTTCAGTAACATCAGATGCTTCCCTTGAGTACCTAGTAATATGGAAAGTAATGTAGTTAGAAGTTTAATTAGTGTTTAAACCCCGGGGTTGGAGATGGTTGGGATGCAATACTGGGGATATAATTCTAAGAATCCATGGACACGATTTTCTTTTACCTGTAGGGAATGACACTTATTTTTAATAATAATGAAATGTAATAATTAAAATGATAATGATTGTTTAATGGATAATTAATTAATTAATTTTAACTAAAACATTAAAAGGAATAACATAATTTTATATAGATCTTTAAATCATTCTGTTCGTATAGGATATTTGGGCTTAGAAGTTATAGATTAGTGTATTAGAAACATTAGTTGTAGTTGATTCTAAACAAGGTTTTTATATCATGTGGCATTGAACTATATTATATAATTTAAATTGTGTGTTTCATTTGTTATAACCCAATATAACTTAGGGAAAGTGAAAAGATATTGATTCTGATCCCTTTGGGGGGGATTCCCTAGCATTCCAATGGGAGGATAAATGGAAGATTACCACCTTTGACCCTGCTCTCTTATCTTGGTAGTTATTTGTGATAGTATTTATAATGGTTTATTTTTCACATATATCAGTGAAGAGGGTTGTAAGGGATTGTTTTATTTCACAAACATTTTTTATGTATGTAGGTTCCTTAGAACAAATATTGGTATAGTGTGTGTAGGCTATGAGGTATTGTGGTTCTTCATTCGGTGTATGGGTTGTGATAACATGACGTATAATACTTGATGTATGATATATGTTTTTTGGTGTGTGGTGGCTCCCAAAAACTACCAGGTTACTTTTGGTTATGTGGATGTGGTGGTGTGTCACCTGAGATGCACATAGTTGTCCTTCGACTTGGTGTCTGTGGGATAGATGTTTAGAGAGAGATCCTCAGTCCGGGTGATGCTGGGGACGTTTGAAAAAATTGTGGGTATTTGGTATTGGGGTAACCTTGATATTATTTATTATATTATATTCTTCTGTATGACATACTTATTGATAGTATCCATAGTGATTATGGGAAATTATTATACTTGTTTAGTTGATGAGTAATATTCACTATTTGTTAAATATTATTTATAATGAATTTATTACATTTTTAAAGAGAGGATCTAAAAATAATCCTACTGAGTATACTATTATACCACCCTTATATATATATAAACTGTTTTTTATGTCAGTTTGAGAATGTTGGATATTGGGTTTGTTAATATTTTCTTATTGATTGTGCAGGATCATCTAAGCTTTATGTCACCATCATCTTTACTTTTCTTTTGGAAATTATAGTTTTCACTTTAGTTGTAGTAGTTCTTTAATGTCATCATATATGTACAAAAGGTTTTTCATTTATACTATAGTCTGAGGAATAGTTTTTTTGGTTTCTATCTTATCTATTTTTTTATATGTGTTCTCTTAGAGGTTAATTCTTCCCATCAAAATTTTTACCATACCCTCGGTGCTAGTAACCAACTTGGGGGGCTTATATGGTGGGACTTAAGTGTCACTATCTATCTTCTCCCATTTTTTGTCTTAATATGGGTTCCCTTTTTTGGGAGGGGTTCATGAAGGAACAATATCATATCTTTTGCTTACATTTAGGGAGGATTATCGAGTTAGTAACAAGTGTGTTTGGGTGGGATGATAGGGAAATTTTGTTTTCTATGTTTACAATGTGTTGTAAACATGGGAGTCCAACTTAGACATGGGTATTTAGGGCCCCCTATAATCTAATTCACAAACCATTAAGCTTACAAAGACTACTAAATGATGTGGTAAATAATTTCATATCAGAATTTTGATTTCTAACATTAAATTAATTCTTCATTTTCCTATATATTCTATGTTTCTATGTGTGATAATGTTTCACAATAAATTATTTTATTTGTACATTTTATGTGTATTTAAATTTTACATGCATAATTGAGTAGATGGTTAATTCTCACATTATCATTATGATAATTTTAATGGTTTATTTCAAAATATCATTTTAATAATGATTATTAATTCTTCGTCCTCTATCGAAGGAATTTTTTTTTTGTATAGTAAATCAGTTAATGTTTCTTCTCCTATGTTTATTCATGATGTTTTCAATTAATAGTACCATTTTCACTATTCGATGCATAATATTATTGAGAACATGTTTTAATAAAAATCTATGTTCATTTTCTATTAGGTCAAACATATTTTTACTTCAAAAACCAAGATTTCAACAAAAAAATAGAGTTCTCAAAATGATTTATGATAGAATTTTTTACATCATATTTACATATTAAAAAAATATTTATAATGAAATATTCTGGTCATTTTATAAATATTAAATGGTTTTCTATAACATTAAATATGAATGAGATATTTGTGTTAATGTTAATGAATTTTACAGACTTACCATCTTAGTGAATAATCGTTTTTTTATCTAATCAACTATAATATTCAATCGATTTTCTATATAAAATGACTTTCCAAATATTTTTGAACGTCTTTTAAAAAAATCAAAATGACATGTTTTTCCCAAAAAAAACATTTTAATGATTTTTTATTATATTTCAACTCATTAACAATATCATACATTCAATTTATATATGATCCACTATGGATTATTTGTGTTAATTAAATCCTTATTTTTTTGGATGGATTATAACCACTTTGTTTTCGAAACTAATTAATAGAATATTTATTGAATAATTTTTGTTATCATTAATATACAAATGACGTATTCAAAAAAATATTTAAAATTAAACAAATGATTTACATGAAATTTCCATATTTTTTATCATGTATATTCTTAATAATTAAATAAAATATCATTTAAATATACTATATTGTACTTTTAATGTTCTTTGCTTTATTAGAGAAATTATTATTAAAATTTATTTGTTATGACATATAAAAATTTATCGATAACACATTTTGTTCATTAGTTGTATTGGTTATTCAAAATATAAGGAATATGTTTGACATAAAGATATCGGTGGGCCGGTTTATATATATCCCCTCGATGAATCAATGGTCTGATGAAAATAATCAGTTAGATAAACTTAGATAAATGGGTTTCTAGTGTATACCAACTCATCAGTTATAAATATTCATGTGGAAGATATTTACTGTATATGTTTCAAAATACATGTTATAATGATGTCAAAAAATTATGAATCTCTTTCATTAAGAATTAACATATTTTTTTATTAGACATTTGATAAATTATATTCTCACAAGAATAATTAATATTCTCATATTATTGTTTAAATTGAATGTATTTTTAGTTATTTTACATGGCATATTTATTTTGTCATATCTTATCATGAAATTCATGTTATTTTATTGGAATTTGTTTATATTTATTTACCTATGCATATTGAATATTCTATACCTATTCATGGTAATCATGTTATTTAAATGGAATGTAATTTCAATTATTTACCTTTTCATATTGATTATTACATCACAATTCCTAATATTAATGTTATTTAAATTGAATGTGGATTTATTTATTTCCATTTACATATTGATTATTCCCTACGTATTCATGATATTATTTTTATGTAAATTAGCTGTACCTAAAATTATTTACCTTACCATATTAATTATTCATTATCCAATTATGATAGTTATGTTATTGATTAAATGGAATGTGTTTATAGTTATTTACCATGAAATTAAATTTTTATTGTTGATTCATTGTATCTGCTATAGTACATAACCATTACTAAGTATTTTTATCTCCCTTATTTTGATTCAAATACCATGATTGTAGGAAATATACTAGGAATTATCTGTAAGGTTATTCTAAGGTTAATAATGATATTTTATGAAATATATATTGTAATTTTTTTCCAATTTAATTTGAGAATCATATATTTATAGAGTTTTCCAAGATATTTAAACTATTGAGACATTTGGGATTTCATCTGCTATATCTTGTTCAAATTTTATAAAGTATTAACTAGCATGGGTCTACAGGGGTCGAGGTCACTACATTTTGCGTAGTACATATGAATCCAAACTACTCCAATGACAGACCATATTGGTGATAAGGCTTAGATGTGAATATCCAATGGTTGTTGAGAACGTTTGAGTTCAGTTCAAACCCCGATCATCTTAGTTTATCCCCATAGTGAACCCATTTATACCTTAACCATGATAGCAAATTCTAATTGGTTTTTAATATTCATAACGGTCAATAAATTAGTGAAAATTAATATATAATTTAAATTATTTTTATTTCATATATGGAATATATTTTGAAAAAAAAAATTCAAAAAAATTATCAAAATAATTTTTAATATTAGGTTAATAGATGTGTCGAAAATGTGTTTTTTCAAGGAATAAAATTGAATGATTAAATGGATTCTAAATCTGAATTTAATATTAAATTTATTATTATGAATGAAAGTAGTTATATTTTAATATTGTTTTACTAATTTAAAATAATAATATTTAAAATATCTTCTTATATTTAAAATAATTTAATAAAACTTATTGTTTTTAATAAAAATCATTATTTTTTACTATTCATCAAAAAAGATAATTTTTAAAAAACTCCTAAATATTTTTAAATAATATAATATTGAAATGATCATATAAATAATGGATTTCATTTTCTCAAATAAATTATATAACATTATTAATAATAAATTTTAAATAAGTTGCAAAAAAATGTGTTGAAACTCTTTCTTTGGAATATATAATCTTTTATAACAATCATTTTTTCATTAAAATTATATTTATTTTTATTAATTATTAAATTATAACCATATAAAATATTAAAACAATATATTTTCATAAATTAGTTCTCCTATAAATACATTTAATCATAACAAACGGTTTATAATAATCAAATATTAAATAATAATATTTTATAAGTATACTTCATTTCATTCTGACCAAGTGTTATGTTCATTTCAAGAAATAAAAAATATGTAATTTAATGAAAATAAATTTATCATAATTTATTGAGGTATAATATTTCCTTCTATGATTTCTGTTGTCTTTCATATGTGATATTAAACATGATGTTCCTCTTTTTAAATATTTTAAGGATATAGTTTATTTAGTAATTTATATATTTTGATGAACTTGTGATAGAATATTCTAATAATTGTGTAAGGTCTCTGTTTATCACACAGTTTTATCATTCCTTCAAATAGTTTAAATAAATGTTGAAGTCGTCGCTATTTTATATTCTTTAAAAACATGATTTTTTTTATGAAATGTATTGTAATTATTTAGGTGTTTTATTATGATATATCATTATGTAGATATATTAGGTATTTAAACACAGTTTAAAAAGTTAGAAACAACTAATCTGAAGTACAATAATTTTGATATGGAGTGGGCTATTGTGATTAATTCATTAGAATGTTGGAAATATATATTGTTTGATATATCTGTTATCTATAGACTGAAAATTTACTTATTTCATATCTACTCCTACTAATATATAAACCTTTAATAGAGTCATTGGGATGATTACATACATATAGATAAAAATAATAGGATTATGATAAATTGAAGGGAAATGTTATGTCATGTTATCTATCTATTATTTCACCTAAGAATATATAAATATTAACAAATAATGAGTGGATGTTTCTAATCTTTTTAGAAAATTGGATCATGAGTTATTTTCAATAGCATGTGGGGATTCATTTTCTATCCATATACATCATCTATCCCTTTAAGTATAATGTTATATCAATCTAAATGATTGATCTGGAATTTCCAGTGATGATGTAATAGTTTGTGGAGAATAGCCAATGTTTACAGTAATTCTTCAATTTATAATATTTTATTTATGATAATGTAAAATATATTGTGGTTTTAGATGATGATTATGGATTCCAATTATTGAGAGTGGTAATATTTTTTTTCTTTTACTATTTTACTTGTAAGATGATTAAGGTTGAGCAGTAGTGACCATGCAGATCACAAAAACAGAATCTTGATCTAATGTAGATGTGGTATGTAGTGAATATTGATTTATTTAGTGGTTTACCTAGGAATTTTTGTGGGTAACATGTAAAAAATATTATAGATTAAAACAATATCCTATTTCATTCCAATTTGAGAGACTCATTTCGTGGATGAGTTTCACACGCACTATGTATGAGATATATCTCTTCTTCATGGAGTGCCTATGTGTGTAGTGTCTAAAAAAGGATATAACATTACATCATGAATTTTCTATAGATTTTAAATAGAAATGGAGATGGTGTTAAAATGAGTACACAATATCATCCATAAATATAATCAGTCAGAAAGTTAAATCACAGAATTAAATGATATTCTAGGGGAATGCCATCACGATATCTATGAAGTATTGAATTATAATATGTCATGGGAAGATAATGTGTATAAAATCCATTTTCATCATTATATATATATTTTTATGTTCAAGTATCTCGATGGTTGGCATTATTATTCTCCATAGTGTTTGAATGAGGTGGGCCATTTAGTCATTGAATGAGAGTGTTTTTTAAGGAAACCTATGAAGATGTGTATATGATCAAAAAAAGTATATCACATATTAGAAATGGTATATGACTTGAGATGATAGGATTTGATGAAACATTTATTAAACTATGGTCATTCATGTTTTTTCAATCATTTCACCACAAGTGGGGCATCAACCATTATTTAATGTTTTTGGTGTCATGTGTTCGGGGACCATTTGAGACCATCAGAATAAATAGGATAGTGTACTATCAACATTATATTCCTCCATGATATTGATATATATATATAACTTGTTACATGGGTAACATATAATTTTTTTGATTCCACTCATATTTTTGTGATCAACATTTTCTACATCCACTAGGAAAATGAAACATTGTTCATGAAGTTACAACATCGGATTATAGACCAGGGATAATAAATTTTATTGATAATAACATTTACAATTTCTCAATATCAATAGATGTATTTTAGAATCTATATGGATACTTGTAAATCTGAATTAGATGTTCAATATTAGTGTAAAATATTATTCATGAAACAATTAGAGACACATCTTAAGGATGTGAATATATTAGATATAAATATTTATAATGATATATATTTTCATGTTATTATTAATTATTTATTAAGTATATTTATTGTTTTATGACATTAATTAATACTTATAAGAGGTGTTGGAGTAATAAATATCAAATCATAAAAGATATATTCCACTAATAAATATATTTATATCCCTCAGGGTACCAATAGGTTGTAGATCCAATTACACTTTCTATATAGTTGTTCTTGGAGATGTCTGGGGACTTTACTAGGTTACACATGCATCTGAATAAAATAGTCAACATACTTATTCTATTCTATGATCTACTAGTAAAATTGGGGCTATCAACAGGTATTTTTGTGAGGTTCCCTGGATCTATAGTAGAAGCCAATGAGAAACATATGTTAGAGATACCTCATATTTCCCTTAAAATCCCATATTTGATAAATCTATTAGATGGATTAAAAATATTTTAATCATAATCAATTGATAGGACCACTCATTGTGAATTTGGAACCCTTATTCCCTCTATATAACTATTTTATTAATAGATTAATTAGATAGCCGCTATATGAGATGTCTCATCTAATATATCTTAAAACACCATGTTTTATTTTGACTAATCCTAGATCAATGCTATTTAGGATATTTATAGGGATCCAAATGTGATATAACAATGCCTTGTTGGATTATTCATGAATAGGAACCGAGATATATCCATGTTCATTTTTTCCCTCCCAATTAGATCTAGATCCATTGGTGATTGTGGATCTTGTTGGGAAAGTTCATCAAAATGTTATAACATTTTATGTAATTATTCGTATACCATTATTATAAAATTAAAAATGTTTTTTCTTACAATTGAATATATTTAATTACTTATTTTATCTTAATCTGAGTGTTAATTTATGGTTTTTATAATTAATTCTCTTATGATAAATATTATTATAATTATGGTCATTATATGAAATTTTGTTTTGTGATTTTCATTTTGATGTGTTTGTGTCTTGTTTGAAAATATCATCATATGATTTTCATTATTTTAGTGTTTGGTATGTGAGACCCTTGATTGTAATGATATAAATCTATATCTGTGACTAGATTTGGAAAAACGTTATTTATTTATTTGAATGTGGGTGGGTGTTTGGAACATGAGACCAATTATTAATATGTTGTTATTATTTGATTCAATATCATGGATATTTCTTATATTGATGTAGGATTATTTTATCTGGTTTTGAAATACTAGGTATGTTTTGATATACCAGTTGTCCAATTATTGGAGGAGTGTCCCCATTTTATTTGAATGATGTGATTTCATATTTATAGATATAATATCCCACCCTTCCCCATAGGATTAAGGTGATATGGAAATGCTATTTGTCCATACACAGTATCCCAATAATGCCAACAGCTGGTAATAAATTCAATGGTCTTTGTTAAATGTTGGTGTATTATTTTCGCTTTAAAAATAAAAAAACCATCCAAACATTCCACTACCAAATAAAATACTTCATGATGAATCATATAAATTAATGAAAACTCAAACCAATACCATTTATATCAATACCAAATCCAAAATATTACCATAGTGGATTACTATAAAATATCCAAATGAACAATGTAATACATAACAAAAAATACCCATATACTCTTAATGAATCTCACATGATCTATCTGCTCAAGGATCAAACTCTACAGATAACCCATGAATCACTAAGAATTTCAAGAGAAATTTTAAACCCTATGTTTTTTCATGTAAAGTAAACGACACTTGCAAAAGAACCATGGATCAAAACCATGGGTGAATAACAATGCTCAGTAGGATTTACCTAGATGACTTCATTAATCATTACACTAGGATAGAACATGTTATAATATTCATATAAAATAGTATATATATCATAATTTCTAAAAATATATATAAATGAATATAACAAGTTCGAATCATAAAAACTTTTCTCAAGAGAAAACAATGTTCTATAGAAGAAACCAACCCATTATCTATAACAATTTCATATATTTCATTTTGGAATACCCCATTTAATTTAACATCTACACAAACCCAACAATGAATGAAACCTATACATTAGTATATATGCATGTGTGAAGTCATTCTTAAACTAATTCATCACTTACTGAACAATTTTGATGGGATTTCCTCATACACATATCTACACTAACCATTTGAATGGGTTACTTCACACCTTTATCTAACCCAATCAATATCAACCCTGACCACACAACTATGAGAAAGCCAATTGTTTCAAATCCACATCAATACAATTTTATTTATTGAAAACCATTTCATAATTGTTTTCATAAATAAACCAAAAAATTAAATCTAAAATAATATTTCTAAAAAAAATCAACAATTAATATTATAAATAAATCCTTCAAGTTCCACAAAAACCATAAACTGTCAATAAAAAGGATTTCAACCATGATTTGAACCCCAATTTCATAGAACCATTCAAGTAAAAACCAAATTTTACATCTATAATTTATATTATGAATAGCGGAGTCGAGAGTGAAGCAACATACCTTAGAAAACTTGTTAAAAATGAAAATATTCATGCAAACGTACTTGGAAACATTTTGAATCTCCAAAACCCCTACTTATATCTCATTTCTTATCATAAAATAATAAGAATATAATCATATAAGAAATCCATTACTTTATATATATTCATATAGGACTTAGATGTAAGAAACCTAAAGTGTGTGATAAATATATTTATGGATAACCAAGAAAAACTACCATGAACAATGACATAACAAAGGAATTCAACTTCAATGCACCAAGACAAGACTTCATATAGAATTAAGATCAAGGGGATGTTCCTCCTCAATAATTTAGAGGATGAAATAATGCATTCAGCTTAGTTTAGGAAAAAATGTGGTATGAAAACATAATCCAAACCAATATCCATGTTTTGTGGGTCTAGATTTTAAATCATGCATGGTGAGTCACATGGTTAGGAAAAACAATTACTAATTGTAAAAAACCTCTAGCCTCAATGGAGGAATTTATAATATTTGATCAAAAGGTTAGAAAAACTGTGCACTAGCCATGCAAATGCTGACTATCCCAAGTTATATGGTTTATCCATGAAGACTACACCATGTGAAGGACCCATGAGCCGACCCATGTGCCTTTTTTCTTAACCAATATATCATTTTCAGAGTTCTTGTTGTTGATTCTTGGTTTACACAATACATGAACAAATTGTGATCTCTTATAAAATGTCAAATAACACTCCAAGACTCTTTCAAACTATCCCAATGGTCACCCAAAAAAATTACATTAAATTTATAAGGAAAGGGATGCTTTTTTGAATCTAGGGGTGCTAAATTATCCCCACCATTTACCTATCCATCCATGGAAAGTAGATATCCCTAGTTTCTTTGAAGAAGATCTTGTATTTTTTCTTCCATTTACTTCTCTCATTCTTGAGCCTCACCATGAATATGAATATCATACCAAAAAATCTGAAATAGAATGATTCAATTTCTACACAAGAATTTTAATTTCATATCCACAAATGCACTAGAAGAACCACTAGTGAAGCATCTGACACTAGGTCAATGTGATCCCACTAAATAAAATGGTGAGTATTAAGATGATAATTTTTCTATTGAGTTATGTAATACACATTATGAACTTCCCTGCATTTTTTGGGAAATTCAAACCAATATTCCACCTTACTAAAATATTCATGTTTTTAAAAATTTCGTATGTACTGAGGATATATCATTCCCTACATCCCAAAAAATTGATGTATATGCCTTGTAGATATCATTAAGAAAACATTATCAGTTACCTCGAATGAAAACAGTCCTTGAAGATAATCCACATATGATTTATAACTACTATTTTTCATCTATATCTATTTCATGATCAATTGAATACCCTCTATTGTATATCAAACAAGGCTTCGCCCAAAATGTGATATCTCACATTGTTACACCCAAAAAAGTGAAAATCCACAAGGAAACTAATTCAGATCTTCTAAAGGATCCATACTATGAAGGCCTAAAAAATTTTGTCATATAAGAACTCAAATAAGGGAACATTCACTTCCCATGAGCCAGAAAAATCCATTACATAAGACTGCAACATGTCTTCCAAAATTTGTATCCTTTTTTGGAATTGAAAAACCATCTAAAGATGATGTACCATGCTCATTGTCAATTGAGTCCAAATGGATTTTTGTATGGGTTTCCAGAAAGGAGACATAAACCTCATGTAACAATTTGTTACTATTGATGTTGGCATGCCATGCCTCTTGACCATTTCTCAGATATATATTTTTGCCATTCCCTCCATCACATGGGATTCAAAAATTGGGATGAAATGAGTTGAGTTATTCAGATCCACTATAAACCATATAAAATCATGTTTTGGAACTATTATAAGGAGACATATTCCAAAATAAATATCTATCAATTCCAATTTCCATACCGGAATATGTAAATATTGATACATGATTTCTGGTTACTGATGCTCATCCTTAACTCTCTGACAAGTTAAGAATCTCTATACAAACTCAACTAATTTTCTTTTTATACCAACTCGCCAAAGCTATGATCTCAATTCCTTATAAGTTTTCTATATCCCAGGACCAAAAACACATCTCAAATTGTAGTTAGAATGAATAATTTGTTAATGAAAATCCATTTTCATGACCATCTAATTTAGAAACTAAAGCACTAGAATATCATCCAGAATTCACCCCTTTATGTCCTCCTTAACATTCAGTTTTGAATCCATATCCACTTATTATGCATCAGATGAATTTTCCACTTTAACAACCATCACCAAATTATAAATAAATAAAACAATAATGTAGGGTGCTACTTCACATTGTTATACACGTTCAATGTGCTTGTTGGCTAGGAAAGACATCAACATCAATTCATTAGAAGATTTTTTTATCTATGAATATTATGTTATTCATAATGTATCAGCCACTAAATTTCTATTTCTTAGTGTATACATCATGTAAAATTCAAAAATTTGGAGATACTCCATCAATATTATTTTTCACATATTAAAATTCCTTTATGAGAAAATATGTTTCAAGTTCATCTGATCTGTGAGCATTGTGCATTTCTCACCAAAGAGGTAATGAAACCATTTCTTCTAAACATGGACTACGTTATCTTACTCAAAATCATATTTTAGGTAACTATTTACCTTCAACCACATCAACATCAATCTTGAAGGAACCACTACATCTCCCAATATGATTAAATATCCCAAACCTAATCATACTACGTCACAATACCCCACTTTTGACATACTTATTTTAATGCCACCAAAATTCATAATTATGATGTTATTAATGAGTTTAAGTTTTCTCCTTATGGAATTTGTATTCTGACCGAGGCAAAAAAATTATCTATGTATGATAATCCATTGAGATTGTCACCACAAACTCGAGACACCACTGTCCATGACTTTCTTCCAACATAAAATATCTCTATGTGTGAGAAACCACCAATATATCATGGCTCCAAAATGTATTACTACAAATATGATAATATTAAAATATTTTGAAACACCTACAGTCGACAAAAAATTTGGATATCATGCCCATGGAATGAATATTTGGATAATTGTGAGACACCACCAGGTTATCACATTACCAATTCCATACCATGAGCATTGAAATTTGGAAATGTATGAGACACCACCAGTATCATAATACAAAAAAAAACACAATCGGATTGAGACAACATCTAATGTAGATTCACTGCCTATCTAATACACCACCACTATTTTCTTTACATATCTATTTGAATCACATTATTCTAATGGATATATTTATTTAAGTTAATTCCATTCACTATTTTACTTATTTTCTCATAAATACATGATATAAATAATTGAAGAGAGTATCATAATGTACAATTCATGGAATCGTCACATTTATATATTCTCATTACATTTGCTGATAATAGTGAATCACACTCCCACATGCATTGAGAGATGCAATAATACGTGAATTAGGCTGATAGAAATATGAGATCTTGAAATTACTCATCTCACATTGAGTTGAACCTAGTTGAAAATAAGAAGAGATAACCTGCTAAAAACATTCACTTGGGAAGCCAAAATACACATTCACATTTGTTTCTTTCTACCAGTTAGATAATTAGAGTATGTGATGCTCAATTCTCCAATTTTTTTAAGATAACCCAACTCATTCACCACTGAAAAATAAAATCAAGAGTCACAAGATGGATTGATGAAATCCAAGAATTTCAAAAATCTATAAATTTATATTTCTATGTTATATTATTATTTACATCAATGGGAGGAGTTTCTAGGAATACGCTAGTTTATCACACACACACTTTCTTCTATGCTAAACTAGAAGATACTCGATATATTTTCAAATTAATTTCATTTATATTTCTATCAAGGATAAGAGTGGTTGATGTTGTTTTGTGGAATATTCATTTTCTATCCCTTGTATAATAGTGGAAGTGGTCATTTGTGACCTGGATGATTTGTAAACTATTGTATAACATGATCTAGGTAGAGGATAATCTTTTTTATTTTATGTAAACATCCTTGAGGGAGGTGATCACATGTTGGAAAGGACTATGTCTCGACATGATACAAAATCTATTATAATCATTATTTTTGTTATGTGTTATAATTTTATTTCATTGTTCCTACTTTAAAACTGAAAATTGTTTTCTCTATAAACAAAATATATTAATTGTATTTTTATCTTAGTTAATGTATATATAGTATTTTTATCATGTAAAATAATTTTGAAGGATCATATATTTTTTTCATCAGAGACCTAATAAATATGTTGATAAAAATTTATAAATTTTGATATCTTTATCATACTATATATTTCTGATAAATTGGGATATTTTTATACATTGTTTGTATTCCCAAATAATAAATTTTAAGCAAAAATTTTTATTTCGTAATCAATTCACCCCACTCTCCCCTTATGATAATAACATTGACCAGCAATTGGTATTAAAGGAATATATTTTTTTTATTAACTTCTTTAATACCTTTCAACTATGATTTTACATTTTATATAAATACATTAACTTATATTATATCTAAATATGGTTCTATTTATGGAAAATCATCAAAAATATTCATCTACTGACATACCTTATTTCATTAATGGTAAACATTATGTGAAATGTAAGATTAAAATGAAAATCCATATAGAAATTATTATTATTCACTTTTGGTATGAAATAAAATATCAATATATTAATCATGATACTGTTATAAGCTCTCGAGATGATGGAACTAAGGTAGAATATAACATTATTATAATTCTATGAATTCCTATAATTTTATTTAGGAGATAATTAATTTAATATAATTTCTTCATTAAAAGGATCCTTTGATATTTAGGAAACTCTTTCAATTACCCAAGACGGAACGTCAAATGTTGAAAATATGAGGCTTAATAAGAATACTATTAAGTATGATAATTTTAAAATAATGATTTATGAACCCATTTATGATTTTCATTTCAGGTTTAATGAGATTATAGACACAATATGATCTCATGGAAGAACAATATCTGATATGGATTAGAATATGAGACTTATAAGATTCATAACTGGAAGATGGATAGGTATATCTTCCTCCATCAAAGAATCATGTGACATAATTGAGCTTCCAGAAAATGGGCTGATTGGAAAAAATATATTGTATGAAGAGTAATTAAATGTAAACTATGAATAAGATAAGGATCCTATAAAAAATTCACTAGATGTCAGGGCTACTTCCCTAATACAAAAAAATTTAAAAAAAGGAAGAATAATCTTATAGTTCATGTTATAGTGAATCAATTCTTGATGGTTTTTAGGAGATGGAACACCAAGAAATAAGATTTAAGTTATTATAAAATAATAAAACTTATTTCCAAAAATAAAATTATAAAAAAATGTGGGCAAATAAAGGAAACATGAAGAATGATTAGAAGAGGTATGATGATCAAAAATAAGTTATCTATTATGAATGTAAAAGTAAAGGACACTTAAAATATGATTATAAAATGATTAGTCCAAAAATAAAATATTAGGATAAAGGATGGAGAAAAAACTCCATGAAGGTAATATGGAGTTATTTATAGGATTGATCAAGTGATGATAATTCATCACTTGAAGATAATTTAAATAGTGAAAACATGTGTTTTAAGATCAATGTTAATGAGGTAACAACATTACTTAATGATTCCTATGAAAAATTATTATAATTATCAAATTGAATAACATGGTAATGATAAAATTTAAAATGAATAATTGTTTGAATACAATAGTATGATTGAGGAAACATTTAAAAAATTAAATTATAAGTATAAATGTCATAGACGGAAAAATACTCTAATTGTAAATTAGACATATGAACTGTCTATAGAAAAATAGAAAAATGATCAACTGCTCAAAGAATAAATAGAATGTAATCTACCTAATGAGAAATAAATGTAAGATATAGAAAAATTTACAAATTTTATTGAGATAGTCATATAAATTTTTCTAATGTATGTTACACTAGAATATATTACTATAATTGGATATGATCTAGAAAAATGACAATAATAAATAGTAATTCTTTTTCTAAATCGATACCTCAAAGTTATACTACTAACCATTTTTCAAAAGGACATAACATAGTTCTTCTTTCAAAAAGTTTTCTATATTATAATTGTAATATAATTAGATAAATATGGGTTCCCAAATAATTCATTAGTGACATTTCTAGACCAAAATATATTTGGGCACCAAAATAATTTATTTTTTGAAATTGTTTTTGTCAGAAAAATTTTTGAAGACCTATAGTAAAATTATATAAAAAATGGATAGTTGGTCTTCAATACATATGACAGAATGTTATTAATTATTCAAGAGCCTAATAATGTTTGTTTGTGTATATTTCACCTTTGGTGATAATGTAAAGGCAATGATCATTGGACTAGGGCATATTGGTAAAAAAATTAGTTTGGAATTCTAAATATGTTTGTGTAGATGGTTTGAAGAATAATCTTCTTAGGATTTCTCATTTTTTTGAGGGTTTTTTATGTTATGTTTTAGAATTATTCTTGGATTTTTTCTTATTCTAAAAATTACATAATTATTACTACATTACAAAAATGACAATGTTCATAATGAACATTTAAATTAATTTATTTCTTCAAATGATTCCTTCTTATGTTACATTCACAAAGAGCCCTGAATTTTTCATTGTAAACTTGGGCATTGAAATGCTAACTCACTTATAAAGCTATCTAAGAAAAAGATATTTAGGTATTTACTTAATCATTAGTTCCTAGATGATAAATTCTATCACCCCTTTCTAAAATTGAAATAACATAATGATTCTTATAAATTGAAAAAATAAAATTCAACGTCTCAAACCCTTGATTTTATTCAAATGGATTTTTTTGGAACTTTTAGATTTTGATGTCATAAAGGGAAGAAATATTTTTATTTTCTAGTATATACTTATTCTAGGTATACATAGGTATACATTCTGGCTCACAAAATTGATTCCTTCTCCTACATTACTATGTTTACAGATCGTGTATAAAATCATAGTGAAATTTGAATTATTACATTAAGGTATGAACATGGCTGTGAGTTTTATAATAATAACCTTGAATCATTTTTCTCAAAAAATGGATACACACAAAAGTAATATTCTCCTATGACACCCCAAAAGAACGGTGTTGTTGAAAGGGTAAATTGAACCTTACAAAATAAATCCAATACTCTGTTGAATAAGTATTACCTACTAATATATTTTTGGGATGAAGCTATCAATACACCTTGTTATATCAACAATATAGTTATGATAATACCTATCCTTAAAATTATCCCTAATGAAATGTGGAATAATAAGAATCCTAATGTTAATTATATTCAATTTTTTGGTTTCAAAGTATTTATTTTTAACACTGTGGATAATATTGAAAAAACTACCACTAAGAATGATGAAGGAATTATTTTTGACCCTTCTATCTCTATCAAGGCCTATGGATTATTAATAAGAAGACCAAAATAGTGAGAGAATAATTCCATGTAAATTTTGAGGAAATTTATCCCCATGATCATAATACCTCCTTAGAAAACAATAAGGATGATTTATCTTCTATATTATTAACATATATAACTTTTGTGTCTGTAGTAAAACAGACATAAAAATCATCTAGTTCAGAAGATTTTCAATAACTTCTAGAACATAAACCTTAAAATATAGAAGTGAACAGTCAACTATATCTAGAGATTTTAGAACCATTAAATTCCACCCATTATATGTTTTCGTATATGATCTCAATAGAGTAAAATAAACTATAGATTCTCTAATAAATCTGGTTGAACATCTAGAATTCCTACCTCATCTTAAACCTAAGAACATCAATAAAACTATTAATGATAAATTCTAGGTAATTTAAATGAAAGAATAATTAAACCATTTTAAAAGGAATAATGTATGGGAAACTATAGATAGAACCAAGGAAACATTAACTATTGTAACTAAATGGGTGTTTAGGAATTAAGTTGATGATTCATGCACTATTGTTAGAAAAAAATATAAAATGTTGCATTAGGTTATAGTTGAGAAGAATGGATAATCATTGTAATATCCTTTGTACATGTGGGATGAAATGAATCTATTAGTGTATTTATGGTTTATGTATAACACTACACATAATTCATTTTAAAATGGATCTAAATAGGTTATTTTTAAATAGTTTTATTGTTGAGGGTGTTTTTGTAGATCAACCCCTAGTTTTTAAAACTCTCATTTTCAAAATAATGTTGTTTAGATAACAAAAAATGTATATGGTTTAAAACAAAATCTTAGTGCATGGTATGATAGTCTATAAAATATAATAATTCTCGAAGGATTTTAAAAAGGAATAGATGATATCACTCATTCCATTAGTATAATTTCAAATGATTCTTTAGTAGTACAAATGTATGTTTATGATAAAATTTTTAGATAGATCATCAAGATAATTTTAATGTACTAATTTTACAAAAAATATTAAAAATTAATTTAAAATGAATATATTGGTTGAACTAAAATTTATTATTGGATTTTGGATAGTTCAAATATAAGATTGAATTATTTTTATATAAAGTATGTTTTTTTAAAAAAAATATTTTAATCCATTTAAACAAGGATATCACTAGGAGTAGTGATTATACTATGAGTACCACCTATAATATGGATCATGATGAATTATGGAACCCATTTGACCAAACCAGTTACCTAAGTTTGATTGGATGTCTTCTTTACTTTAATTTTAGCTAAACAGATATTTTGTTTAGTGTGTGTATTTGTGCTCATTTTCTATAAAACCCCAAAGAGCCAAACTTTGTTTCTATAAATACAATTTTAAAATATCTCACTTATATAACCAATATTATAATATTTTAAATAAATAACAGTAATTTTATTTAGTATTTTTTTATACTGATTTTGGAGGATTCAAGTTAGATATAAAAATAAAAACTAGAACATGTCAAATTTTTCTAAAGGCTCTGGCTTCATTGTGTAGTTAAAATAAAATTATGGTTGTGTTGTCTACTATTGATGTTGAGTACATCGTTTTAGGTAGATGATGTGCACAAATATTGTGGATGAAACAAACTATAATAGACTATGTATATCATTTCTGTCATGTCCCCATAAACTATGACAACAAAAGTACAATAAATATTTCTGAGAATCATGTTTCTTATTATAGGAAAAATGATATAGATATAGGGAATAGATTTATCAGAGACCATTTTCAAAAAAAAAAGATATCACACTTGGATTTATAGGAATAGAAGATTATTTATCTGATCTATTTACTAAGAATCATAATTAATGAAATAATGTACTATATCAAACATGAGTTAGGAATTTTAAATTTTGATTATTTTTTTTTTCTGAAATACAATTATGGTGACACCCTATTTTATACTATTTCCATTTTTTCATTAAATTGTCTTGTCATGTTATCATATTTTCTAGTAGTTACCTTTTCAGGTTATTGGACTATCGTATTATCTTCTTGTAACACAATTTTTTTACTTTGTGATGTTTTAAATTCTATATTAAAATATTTTTAACCATAATTTTATTTTCCATTTTCTCTTATTTCATATAATATATGCATTTTTTTTCTTTGATTTTCATTTTGATTTCAATTTTAAGTATTATTTTTATTTTAAAATACCCAAATTCCAAAATAAAATCAAAATGGAATCATATCTATTTAGAATATACATTATGCTTTGCATAATACTCCCATATCCTTCTATCTCGATCATATTATAGCACTTTACCTCTCACTTTTCAAATAATCTTTTACCCACGACCATTTTTTCCAAACAATATTGAATTCTAAGAATGAATCTACATTACTAGAATTCACCTTCTACATTTATATCTTAGAATATAAAGAATAAAGAATTGATTAATCCCACTCATGTCACACTAGTTATCACTAAGATTGCCAATAGAATCGTTGTACGAGAAAATTATGTTGGAATATGTGGTTGTTGCCTAGTAAGTCTTCAATACACAAATTAATCTAAAATCAATGATGGATAGAATAGTTTTCTTTAAATAAAATTCCATTCTACCCTAATATGGTCTATAATTTTTAATATCATGTCGAGTGTGTGTTTGATATAGATGGTGTGGATTGGATAATAAGTAAGGTGAAAGGACACATTTTCCGACATTCATCGTGGAAATGGGATAAATGGTTAGCCGTTCCTCATGATGGATTTTATGATTATTACAATGGTAATATTCCAGAAGCTATTGATCTGTTTATATATGATGATGTCCTTGTTCTGCTAACAAGATATGGAACAACCAGAAGGCCTACTACCTCAGAGATTGATATGGAACGTAGGCTGAACATTATGTTTGTGAATAACATGGTTTACCCAAGAAAGGGTTATTTTTCATCCTTAATGTACCAAGATATATATGCTATATCTTTAATAAAATAAGGTCACATGATCCTTCAATTTAGATATCTCATGATTTATAAGCATAAGATTACTATGTCATCCTCATGAACTATATCCTTGATCCACCCAAAGATGATTTCTGCCATGTTGAGGGCCAAGAGCCTTATAGGTAAGGATAAAGAGTCTATTATAGACTAACATGGTTTCGGTCTTATAAGGGATACATTTTAAAGGGTAGTGATTAGTTTTAACCCCTAGAAAAGATAGTGGGTTGCTGATAGTGAGATGTTATATGATGCTTATACTCTAATTTATCATCCAAATATATTGATTGATGATGTTTATCCATGATTGGATCCTGATGAGGTTTTTGAATACTCTGATGAAGGTAAAAAAGTTTATTTTTATGAAGAATATGAAAAATGAATCTTCTATTGGTGATTTGGATAATCTAGAAACTTCTCTCAAATTGTTCATAATTACATTTAGATTTCATTTTCCATCTAGGTGAGTGCCAAAAAAGTAAAATTAGTCAACACTTAAGAAGAAGTGACTGAGGTCTATTGAGAGTAAAAAAATAAAATATCTAAATAAAATAAAGTAGTTGATGATGAGAATAACAATAAAGAAGAGGATAAAAATGTGAATGGTGAAAATGATATCAGAAATGAAACATATGAATATTATGTTGTTGATGATGAATATTAGTATCTTAATGGTGCTAGTGTTCAAATCATGATGAAGGAAGTTGAGATTACTCTAGATCTTCACGATGCACTTACATAGGTGGAGAAATCCCCGTCTATTGAAATAAATCCTAAAGATCTAATTGTTGATGATGTTAAAGGAAAATCATTTTCCACTGGTCATGCATTTTATGATTGAGAGATATAGCTGTTGTAGAACAACATATAACTGAAAAGAGAAAAAATTTATTTTTGAGAAATAATTTGGGAATATGTATTTATATTTTTAAGTGCTCATAATAATCTTATGGATTATAATGTGGAAGGTGAATCCATAGACTATGCTAAAAAATGATGATCAGATTCTAAATGACCTTACTATTAGTACAATGTTAAAATCTGAGTCTACTAGTGTTGTTGGAAAACCCTCAAATTCCCAAAAATAAAAAGAAATCCCTATAGTTGTTGAACATTTTATGTCACAATAGAGTTATTATGTTTTTAGAAGTTTTTAGATTGAAGTGGTTGTACCAATTTTTGGGTTCTTTTCTACCACTTTTCTGGTTGTAGTGGAATTTTCTAATAGATGGTTTGATCTCATTCTTGAAGAATGTTGAAAGTACACTAATTTATTGAGGTGTCCACAAAATATTGTTGGACCTAAGGTTTTTTGATAGAGATCATAATTCTTTCGTGATATATCAAGTATATTTTGGTTGGATATTGGAAAAGTTTTCTTTTTTTTTAGAACTCTTTAACCTAAACATTTACCAGAACCATTTTCTATTCTATTTTATGTGGTCACTAACGAAAACTTGTATGATTTTGGTATAATGTTAATGTATGATTCTAGACATAAGTAAATGGATAAGAATCCTCATGAAAATTTAATCTATAAGAAATATGGAAGATACATTTTCAAGTTGGCTATTCAACATATCTAAAAAAGGATGACTCATCATATTTATGAGATAGAGATTGAGAATAAGAGGATTTGTGGTTAACTATAATCCCTCGTGTCAGTCATTGAATAAATTATATACAATTTTGAAAATTACATGAATAGAACCATTAATTATCATGAGGATACATATTTAGATACTTATAATTCTAGTTCTTATACACCTCTATTTTCTGATGCTGATTAGTTAAGAATAGTTGTTAGAGATGAGTTGAGATCATCTTCAGCCAGTGATTTCAGAAGTTTCACTGATTACACTAAGAGACCTTAAGTAGAATTCAATATAATGTGATCATGTTCTAATGTTAATCACTAGAAATACCCATGAAATTAAATATTATTAGAAAAATATAAATAATTCTATAATATTCCAGCTATATCGAGATTATATCAAGTATGAAATGGATGAAAATTTTCATGCCATTGCATAATATTTGAGGTTTTGTCTGGTGGCTCAGTATTTCAATGAGCAAGTATGATACCTCAAAGATATGGCTCCAGTTTGGAACCAATTTATGGATGATATAGATTATTTATATAGTTAAATGGAAATATATGCCCCAATCATTATGGATTTTATAAATCTCATGATGTTATTTCTTCATGTTCATGGCCAAGAGGCTATTTCTTAGGAACCTATTCGTATTAGTATGTAGTTTCTTCTTAGTGAAGGAGTTGTTTATGTTGATTTAGCATTTTTCCCTACCAAATTTCATCCACTTCTAATTTTTCTAGCTCAATCATTAAGACACAACTAACCAATTTTTATTGGGTATTATCATCCTCGTACTATAACATGACTCTTTTATAGTGTCCTTCTATTTTTCCTCATGTTAATCTTTATACTTCATATAAAAACAAATATATATCAAATTCCGAAGGAAAATAACTATGTTACCCCACTAAAAAAACATAAACCTTGTTATTATTGGCTTATAAAATTTTTCTTTTATGGTACTTTGGTTTTAATAACTTTTGTATAATAATGTTGAATGCCAATAATATTTATTATTCTCTTCATTATTCATGTATTAATTCATATTTTCATTTCCTTTTTTATAATCCAAAAAGGTGGATAAATATTATTCTATATTGGAAAATAGTATGAAATTTTGGATTTATTTGAGTATTGGTTCTATATTATCATTAATTCTATTTTTTCCCATGATTCTATCATTTGATACATAATCATTTCATATTTTCCCTTAATACATTGTACAATTAATGGGAATGTTATTTTCTAATTTATACTACCTAGGACATAATGTTTAACATTTGTAATACATTGAATTACATTATTTTTTATCATCAAAAAGGTAATAATTTTGATGTCCTTGATTTAATTATCATAGAATAATTATTTTGGTCTAATTAATGTGTATCTTGTTTCTTTGTAAGTAGTCATTATCCTCATATATGTGTCCAAATTATCGATGTACGAGACACGGTTGAGATTTTCACCACTAACTGTAGACACTATTGTCTATGAATTGGTGCCACCATAAAAATATCACAATGTATGAGACACCGCCATGATTTCACAATAACATAATGTCATACCACTGATATGAAAAATTTGTAATGTCTGAGACTTCGTTAGTTGAGATACTGTTTAGATTCGATGCTATAAGAACAAAAATTTGACTAAGAACAAGATACCTCTAGGATATCTCACAACCGATTTCATACCACAAACACTTTAATTTGGATATTTATAATACAACACAAGTATCATAGCACTATAATCACATTCCTTCATACCAAGACATCATCATAACTTAAGTCACTTCTAGTGTATGACACCACCACCATTTTCATAACACATATTTTTGTATCAAATTTTTCTAATTTATATATTTATTTAAGTTAATTAAATTTACAATTTTATGTATTGAATCATAAATGATTGATATAATATATTGAAGATATTGTAAGAATGTGTAGTACGAGGAAGCAACTGATTGGGATATTCTCTTTACTACAAATGATAAATGTAAAACACAAACCATAATGTAGTGATAGCTGAAAATTATATGAAGTGGAATGATACAATTATAAGAGCATGAAATTATTGAATAAACATTGATCTTAATGAGATTTCAAATAATAAGAGGTCACCTGGTATAAACATTTAATTGGGAAGCCAAACTACACATTGAAATTTGCTTCTTTCAACTAGTCAAAGAGAAAGAGACATTGACACTCTATTTTACAGAATTTTTCAAGTGAACCAAACTAAAGATTTAATTTAGAATGAAATCTATAGTGACAGGATTAATTCCCACAAATAAAGAATTTCTATACTCCAAACATTTATATTTTACTATTTAATTTGTTATTACATCATTTTGAGCAATGTTTGTGCATACTCTGTATTATCACAAGAACTCAATCTCTTATGCTAAACTGGAACATATTTGAAATATTATCACATTATATTTATATGTTTTTTCTTCCATAGAGAAGAGTAGTAGTGGTCCTTCTGTGGACTATTTTTCCCCCAACCCATAATAGTGAAAGACTTGATGTGTGACCTAGATAGTTTTTTAACTGTTGTAAAACATAATCTATATTGTGGATTATCTTTTTTGTTTTATATAAAAATCATGGTGGGGGGTGAAACCCAAGTGTTGAGTACTAAGTGTCCACTTAAGACTTATAATATTTTAATCATTCATTTGAATGTGTGCTTTAATTTTTTTTATATTATTTATTTTTTAAAATTTATTTTTTTTAATTTGAAATAATATAAACTTTGAAAGTTTATCTTAAACTTATTTCATATTTTATATTGATCAGGTAATATAATTTCATAATATCCAATAATATTGTATATTATTAATCCTAGACATAATCAATATTTTGATAAATATTCAGAAATATTGAGATCTATATCGTACTATATATTTTGATAAAATATGCTATATTTAAACATTTGAGGAATTTTAAAATAATCCATTTAGACAGAATTTCTTATTTTTTACTCAATTCACTCCCTTTTGAGATACTCACTATATCCAACACCAACAAACCATTATCCTTATATTGGAAAAATCACAGTTGGTGATGATTTGAGGAGAAGCTTTAACTCTTCAAAATATTTTTCTCATTCTGTTTTACATTGAAATGGATCATTATTCCTTTTCAGAGCAATCATAGAGAATATAATTGTAAAAATTCATGAATAAAGCATTAGTAAAAACCATAAATACCAAATAAATAGAGTATATCAAAAATATTATTTGGTTGTTTCCATGGTATAACTACTTCTATCATTCTGAGATCTACAAAAACAACTTTTTTAGAGAATATGCTTCCATGGAAATGACCTCTTGTATCAAAAAAAAACTGTTAGATTTTAATAAAAATAATTATTCATAATAATTACTAACATTGTTTCCAAGTGTTTCTCATGCACAAACCTTTTCCTTCAACACAAAAATATGATATCCCCAAACTCCTCCACAAAATATTCCAAATATCACTGAAATAGTAGATTATATGAATGTAGTAAAGACCACTATTGAATTAATTAGACCAAAAGGAATGACCAAATATTCTTAATGGATCAATATAATTCTAATTTCTTTTTACAATTTTATATTTCTAATACTTCAATTTATGATATCCTAATTGAAGGTCAATTCTGGAGAACAATAGATCTCCCCTCAACTGATCAAACAAATTATTAATTAATTGAAATAGATACCTCAAATTATATTAAATGGGTTATGTTCATGATAATAAATAAAATAATTAAGAGTTACATATTCCTTTTTAACAAATAAGATAGGTATTGAGTATGGATATGTGATTGACAGAATGTATCATTTCATTTATTTCTCTTCTAAATGAACATTCAATTCCATTAATGCAGTTTGTTCCATCTGTTAAGAGAAAAGGGAAATAGGATTATTCTATAGATGGAGATCAATTGTGAACATCCTTTCCTATATAAGTGGTAACCCTATGAAATTATCAATAAAAACATCAGGAAACTATTCAATTACTAAATAAAATCTTTTATTATTAATATATTACCTTGATGACAGTATGAAAACATTGAAATGGTATGATGTCATTATAATATATAGTTCCATAAATCCAATTACACATTCGTATTCATTCTGGTCTCCTCAAAAGAGATGTTATATTCTATTATTAGTTCTAAAACATACATTTCTTATATAATAATCGATGTGATAATCGTACAATGACAAGAAATCCTTACCATGATTATATTGTCGTAATTCATATCAATAATAGAGATGTAACATATCATATATGATCCATAAATATTTATATAAAATGATGTACACACAAGGGATCGACATTCAATTTGACCAAGAATAGTTTTTAATTTCAAAATAGATGGTATCATATAAAATTTTAAACCTAGGAAATCAGCTTCATGAGAAGAAATAAAGGAATGTGATTCACCTATACCAAAAAAATATTTCATAAAGGTAGAATTCAAAATAATCACACCTCTAACAGTTGATGTCAGGGAATGATCATCCACAATAACCATCTCAGCTCTATATAATTTCTTACTCTTTACACATTGTTATGTATTTCCCTATATAGATTGAACTTACTAGGGAAACATGGTATTTATATAATAAAAATGGCATTCTCTATTCAAAATATGAGATGTATTATGTTTCCCTTGAACTATCAAAGCATTTGATGCCCACTACACCTGAGAAGATTCCCAAACACCTCACCTCAGAGCGCTGTAATAATACCACTGATGAAGCCCCTATATGATTTAATTTGAGGCATGCTATAGGTTTTTTATTACTCTATCACTTCATGTGGGAAAGGGAAACATCCTGGATTACTATTATAACATGAAAGACTATTTACCAATCCAACCATATGATTCTATGTCATTCTTCCACCATAGGAATATGTTTTCCTCTACCAATTTCTCCAAATATAATAGTTCCTATCATTTACCTTGGTTATCAAAATACTCCTTCCACCTACAGATCCTTTGATGTCTCTTTCTTATACCAACTCCCTATTTAACATCTCATTATTATTTGTAATTCATATCACACTAATCATAATGAGAATCTCATACATCATCAATGTTTCAATTATGTGGTCTATCAAGTATTCATTGACAACAACGTTCAGTGAAAAACTCACTAAATTCATGAATTTTTTCACGTACAATATTACTTTGAGGCCCCCATTCTTCATGCTGAAATATATCACTATTAATTAAATTAGAAACATGTGAGGATTGAATTATTTGATTAAAATTTTGAAAAAAATCCTCCTAGGAATTTACTAGGTCCAATTTAGCTTGAACAAGAAAATCCCACCCTCGTATACAAGATCCTCCAGCATATACATCACCATATTGTATATAAGCTCTACTAGTGTGCCGATAAAATCGACGATATGATTCATCATGTTCATCAAAACCTATTCCTTATATAGTTCTTAATGACCCCAAAATATTGGTGGATTCTTCTTCTATAATTATAATAAATAATCCTCTTTTTTGGTTCATCCAATTATTTCCCCAGATCCAGAGAGTTAAAATAATGAATGATACATAAAACCAATTGTTGGTTCACTTGTGGATGAGGCGTAACCACATTTTTAATAGTTTTTTCTCATTGGTTCCAATGATGCCTATGAGCTGACATTTTCTAAAAAATTTTATGTATCACACTCTATAAACTAAAGGATTAAAAATTTATATTATTCCATATCTAAATATCAAAATATTTATTTTCAAATTTCAACTTTTACTATGTTTAACCATTTTTTGAAAATTTCAACATTATTTTGAAAATCAAACAATTTTAAAAATAAAACAACCATGTACTATTTCAATATCATTAATTTTAAAACAATGTAATAAAGACTTCAATAATAAATACATTAAAAAAATAATTTATCAATACTCAAAATGAAATATTCTCTTCTACTGAGAAGTTAGTTCTACAATGCAGGTTGTGGTCATATATTTGGATAAACAAATGACTGTAAGATTAAAAATCCTATATGTGTCTCCAAAACACATATATACCCAACTACCTAGTAAAAAGAATTAGAAAAAAGGTTCGCTATGTCTTTTTATGCTCTACATTTCATGTCCAGAAAATCCTACTCTTTTTTACAATCCCAAATCAAGGAATTAATCAGAAAGAATATAAACTCAAGGACTAAGATAACATAATAATACATGTTTGGCATGGAATGATAAACCTGAAACCACTAATTTCCCAAAGATATTTCAAATTAACTGGATTTCATACCACTAGTAACATCCATCTTAGCCCTATTGGATTATGTTAATGTAGAAATGCAACTTGGACTTAGGAAACATCCCCAAGATTCCAATAGATAACAATAAATTACATAGTATTGATTAGTAATTGGTAAAAAAATTTATATTAAAAAAAACCATCCGAACATTCCATAACCAAATAAACCACTAAATGATGCATGATATAAATGGAAGAAAACTCAATGAAATAGAATTTATATCAATACCAACTCCAAAAGTGTACCATAACGAATGACTGCAAACCAACCAAATGAATATCCGAATACATAACCATCAAATCCCAATTTATAA
Source organism: Viscum album (assembly GCA_963277665.1). NCBI lineage: Eukaryota > Viridiplantae > Streptophyta > Magnoliopsida > Santalales > Viscaceae > Viscum > Viscum album. The sequence continues at coordinate 2,130,019,377 of OY728140.1, forward strand.
AAATAAAACTACCAAGCACCAACAGATCCACGCTCTAACTCCACAATTGTCCCTAGTATCACCAACCAACACTAGAAAAATGTAGTGATTTTCCATTTCACATGTCTCGTTAAATGATATCATCAAATGAACCATGGTGTTAATGTAGGGGTGGGTAATTAGACTAATAATTCTTTCATGAAATGAATTCATTACTTACACCACTATGATATAACATGTTAACAAATTTATATTAAACAATTTATAGAAAAAAATTTAAATATAGTTTATACCAGAATATAAAAATTTCAATTATAAATTTTTTTTTCATGACAACACCATGTTCCAAGGAATTAACAAAACAATTCCCTAAACAAATTTCACTAATTCCATTTTGGAATAAAACATTTAGTTCCACATATCTACACATCCATCCTTTTAAGAAACATGGACATGCTTATACTCATGAGTGGTGAGTCATACTTCCCTTATTCCATCACTTAGTGAACCGTTTTGATGGGGCTACATAATTCCCATATATATCCCAATATTTTAATGGGGTTACATATTTTAATTATTCAAAATAATGTATATGAACACATACCACAAAACCATTCCAAACCCAATTATACAATATCCATTTCATAAAAAAAATTATTGAAAAACATTGTATAATTTGTTTCACAAATAAAACTAGACAACCAATTTTAAAATAATGATTTGAACATCAAACAATAAATTATTTTAGTAAAAAATTTCCCCCAAATCCAAATACCATCACTAAATAGAGTTTCTACCATGTTTTTCACACCAATTTCAGAAATAATTTCATGTAAAACAACCAGTTTAGAATCAAGCCTTCATATTCTAAATAATGTAGTTGAGAGTGAATCGAACTACCTAAGAAAATTATAAGGAAATAGAAAATACCCAAAATGGAATGAAAACTTCCAAATACTAGGGTTGAATATCCAAAGAACCCATAGGTACATTATTCTAAAATAAAAAAAATTAAAAAGCTATATATCTTTGGAATCAATCACATTAGAATGATCTATTTCAGATGTATATCTATGAAACTAATAATGGAGGAGAAGTAGATCAAAGGAAAACCAAGAAAAACTACCATGAATGAATACTTACCATGATAATATGGATTCAACGCACTCTTAGATGCCATAGGGTGACCTCTAGTGAGATGGTAGAATATTACTTAGCCTTTGAGTGTAAAAAATCATGAGTTCCGGTCAGTTTTGGGAAATAATGAGGGGTCAAAACTAAATCCCATCCAAGATTCACTTTTTGTGAATATAGTTTTTAAACTAGGCCAAGTTAGTTATAGGGTTAGAAAAACCATGTACCAATCATGCTCCAAATACTTTCTCAAGTGATTAATTATCAATGTTTTCTCACACGGTTAGACAAACCATGGGTTAGACATGAAAATTATAACTGTCTGATGTTCCATGGTTACTCCAAGGTGGATATATAGTTTGGATAAACAATGAGCCTACCTATACACCTTCCCCTAAGACCATGTCTCATTGTGAATAGTTTCATATAGTTGTTTCGTGGTTTCCAAAAAATGGGTACCTACAATGAACCCATATAAAATCCCAACGAACACTTCAAACCTCTTCCAAACTATCACAAACATCACCAAAACAATTTATGCTCTTATAAATTATAAATAAAGAGTTACATACATGAAACCAATGTACTAAAAAAGATAACATCATATTATGTGGTCATACATACATCCATATATTTTCTTAATATATGTGAACATGGATTTCTCTTATGATGAAAATTAGGTCAACATGTGATTTTTTTTATATAGAGTCAAAAATATCTATGACGTGTGGACATCGTGAAATGAACTTATTTGCAAGATCGGAATTTATTTTTAATAGTGGAAAATTGATATTTCATAGTTGGATAAATATTACAATTTTACGTTTAGATCACATGTAATGATTTCAACCCTTAAACATTATTTTTTTCATTCTCACTAGAATTGATTAGATATAGGTAGATGTAAGGATCATGGTAGATTGGATTTCACATGGTGGTTAGATACATGATTTGTCATTTTTACATATAAAATACCATAATAGAATAAATATTTATAAATTTTTTAACATCTATTAAGGTATCATTTGGATTTATATTTATGTTTATAAAAACACGATTCATGGGGGTCAGGATGTAAGTGTATATTTATAGTTAAGGATTAGGCTTATGGAATGGGACCTGCAACCGATGGGTAGTAGGTGGATCTTTGTTAATTGGGGTGATACCATGATGGAATCTTTATTATTATAATAATATAAATAGTTTATATTCTTATAATATCACAATATAGTCAACCTAACACTTTTGGGGACTATTAGGTAATATTCTATGAATGTAATACAATTTATTAAATCATGTGTATATTATATATTTTTTATTCTGTAATACTTTGGATTTTTTTATATCATCATTGATTATGATGTGTAGATTTTTTTAACAATGGGAAATTCTCCCTATCATAACAAAACGACCCTCACCATAGGATTAAATTCTCTTATGTACATAGTAACATTCGTCTCATCATGTGGAAGATCAATTTGACACTTTGAATCAATAATTTTGTTACAATAGAATCAATTAATTATCAGTCATATCATTTTCGATATTACTTATCTAATAATTAAATGATACAATGTCAAGTTATTCTATTCCACAACAAATATAATTCATCATTTTCAGTCACAGATTATTATTTATAATTTATTATTTATTTAATATTATGTTGAAAAACATTCTCATTCCAATCAATAGATAATAATAATGCACTCTCCAAATTTTAAATATTACAATATTCATTCTGGAAATTCTTCAGGAAACCATCATCACATTTTAAAATAATCATTAAATTTTCTCTCATTCCGTGTTATATATAAAACATTAGAAGTTAATGTTTTACTACGAATATTAATATTACAATATTTATTGAATTAAATATATATATTGTCTCTAACGGTGACTTACCACTTCATATCATTTTTTATAATGAAAATGTATAATTTATATTTATGTATATGTTAAAAAAACACAATCCTTGGAGAATTTATTATTGATTTTTATTAATCTGTAATTTTTTCATTAACATATTCATTATATTTTCCTTGTACCCAAGCTATCTTTGGACTAGTTATGTTTGTGAATTCTATTTTAGAATCCCATATTTATCAAAATCGTTAATATTAAATAACTAGTTCTATATAGTAAATATTGGAGATTTAAAAAGAAAAATAATAATAATTTGGATTATTGGATATTTTTTTTGTGACCTCACGTTTGAATTTTATGGAAAAAAATTAAAATCTCATATACAATTTAATTTTATAAAAAATGTTATTTATCTAATGTTTTCCATATTACTATGGATGATATCAAAAACATATATTATTTATATATTTTATCTAATGTTTCATTAGGAATGTAATATTAGAAAAGATTTTATTTAATACATCCAAATTAGATTTGGGTTCAAGAACTATATAAATATACTCTATATTTCCAATAAAATTTGATATGGAATATATTTGTGATAATTATTTGATTAAATTAAAATATTGTTTTAAAATTATATAGTTATATTTTAAAATATCTTTATATGAACAATCATTTTAATTTTTAAAATTTAACTATCATTCTCCTAAGATTTTTATAATAATGAATTTCAGTAAATATAATCATATAATATTCATAATTCATTCAATTTATTTTTTTCAAAATCCAATGATGATTAATAATATTTATAAGATCAATATAAATAATTTAAATTATTTTTAAAAATTTTAAAATATTCAAAAGTAATATTATATTAGAATAATTTTTCATCCATTGGACATTGTGAATAAAAAACAATAATCTTATAAAAAAAATTTCTAATATATTTTAATGAACTATCAATTGTTGAATCATATTCATCAACAATGAACATGTTAAAATATTTAAAACTCATTTTCTATCAATTCATAGTCTATTTACATGGTAATTTTATTCTTTATTATGTTTTTAAAACCAATTTGATTGTAGAATTGATTAAAACCTTCATAATTGAGGAAATTGTAATTTTAGATCTCAACATTTCTATCAATGAAATCTTTCCTATTAGTTATTCATTTATTCTGACATAAAATCAGACCATTCATCCTTATTAGATGTTATGAAATTTCAATTTCATTTGTACCTGATCAACTCTTATCTAAATGATTGAATTTATTTTAAAAATATGAAGTTTATAATTACTATCATAATAATTATAATCATAATATATTGAGTTACCAAATATAGATTCAAAAAACACTCCATTATTTCTTTTCTCATTTTCAACATCACTCTTTAATGTGCATCTACATAGAATAAATATAATATTTATGTAATGAGTACTATTATGTATCAATTGATTAGTATACTGGATTACATGAATTTTAAATAATCACAAAATGTTAATAAGAAAATAAATTTTTAAATCAACTAATTTCATGTTAACTCTTTCACAATAAGTGATTGTAAATAATTTAAAATATACATTAAACCATGATGAATTTTGTTATAATTTCAATTATTAGAAAATAAATAGTCCAATAGTCAGTAATTATTAGAGATAATTGATTTTAAACACCAATTCCTATATTATGTTTATCCCATATATTTTCATCCAATGATCAGTCACTATCTCATAGGATTATATCTGATTATATATATTTCTAATTATAAAAAAATATTATTAAACTCATTATGTTATTTCTGATATTAAATATTTTTTTCAAAAGAAAAATGAGTATCCCAATCTCTGAAACATTTTAACATTTACTCATCATGATAAAATCATCAAATATACTGTTTAATATAAATTATTTTATATGATCATCCCATTATTCATAAAATACATGATCAAATATAGCCGGTATATAAGAATATAAATTATAATTAATTCCAATTATATATCATATTTTTTAAAAAATTGGAATTTTTTTTTCTACATTAAATTAAGTGTTAAAAGAAAAAATGTATTTTTTTTGTAAACCAGTATAAAATATAATGAGGATTGGTTTGAAGAGGGAAAATTATTTGATAATCAATGTTGGTTCATGTCAAAATGACTTGATACTCAAAATATAGTATATAATGTTTTTAATACTCTATGTTCTTCCATATATGTTAGACTAAAAATAGATATGGGTTGTTGGGGGTGGGTTGTAGTGTCTAGATAAATTTTTTTTAAAATGAATTGAAAATATTCTTAGTACCATTTTCTTCCACATTTATTAGAAAAAAATAGTCAGATAATGTTACAAACTATTACGGAATATTTGTAAAAGTGGATGTAAATAGTACCATCATATAATAAAAAACTATAACAGATGTTCATAAATATTATAGAAACAATATATTAAAGTAATATATTTTATGATGAATGAAATTGTGAAAAAAAATTTAAAATGATATAATAAATCATACTCACATTAAACATTATATAAATTTAATTCAATGAACTAGAAATTATAAATATTTAGTTTTTAATATATTTAATGTTTATCATTATCATAACCCTACCTCGAGTAGTAAGCCTCCTTTAAAATTAATAAAAATTAGTAAGGAACCTCAAATCCCATCAAAAGTAAATGTGGGGTTATAAACCGACACCGACGGTATAAAAAATAAAATCGATTAAATATAATAATAATATGTCATAATGAATATATATATATATTATGAGTTGATAAAATAAGTGGAATTTGATATTTAATAGACCATGGAAAATAGAAATGAATACAATAATTCTTTTTATATCATACATAAACCATTTTAAAAATAAAATTTAAAAATAACTATAAAATAGAAACTTTGAAAAACAATACAAACACAATGATATCCTAGTTCACATGGGTTAACTAATACCATTTTTTTTTCAAATATAGAATTTATATATATTGAGTAAGAATAACATATATACTTAGTATAGTGCTCATCATGACCTCTCATATAAAATTTAAAAATATTTATACGATATTTCCATTGATTAAAGAGTGTACCCAACTATAGCATATTTTTTCAACTAAAAATTCCAAAACTCATTAAAGCATACAATCATTTTATCCACCTATGTTTTACTAATAATAAAATTAATATAATCGAATTCATTCCAAATACACTTCAATAATGGCTTTCTACTCTCATGCCCAAATGATAAATATCTTGTTCTCATATCCTGGTTATCCTGAAGTGGATTGGGCCACAACCCAACATAGCTAAACTCTCACAAGTTCCAACATCTAATTTTAGAATTAGAGTAGACTACATATAACATAATTGAATTAATAAAACATCATATAATTAACCATAAACTATTATCTATAAAATTAGGGTATTGTTAATAAGAATAATATCACACTTGTTCACTCCTCTTATCAGGAATGACCCCTTTGTACATTAAATTCCCCTTTATCAAAAAAATTGGGAATAGCACATGCCACTCCTACACCATGTATTATCATTGAATTCAAATGACATGACACTGATTCTACAAATAATGCGATAAAATGGTAGATATAATAATAAACTATCTACACTAAAAAACCACTATGTTAGGTATAAAAATTAGAACTATAGTATTTGGTGTTTTTATAAAATAATTTAATCAGTAGGGTAATGTGTGGAAATAAAATGAAGTCACGTGATATAATAAATACAATCAAATACCTACCTCAAGGTTCATACAAATATCCCCCAAAAAATCATCCATTTTACCTCATTTTTGGTAGAACATAACAATAATAATCATTGCCTCTATAACACCTTCCCTCCAAAAAACACACACATATTCCATTACAACCATCAATTATTTTATTTCTATTCATTAATTAACCCAATATCATATTTCAAATGAACATAAAATATTATTTTTATTATGAAATTTATTTTCTGTATCCAATTTAAAACAATTATTAGTTTTCACACACATTTATTCCAATATTTTACATATTTTATGACTCATTTTTTGTAAAATAATGTTAGTATCTATATAATTTTCAAACAATAGTCATTTAGAATAATAAATAAAAAGTCAATAATTATTACAATATAAAAAATCTATATGTTTTTATATTTTTTATTTCAATTTAAAGACATATTTATAGGAATAAATTGCAATCCACTAACCATATACCAATAACATCACATTTCACATCACACACTACAACGGGCAACCATAAAATTTCTAATCACATAAAATATATTGTCCAATACCAATATAATTCCAGTCTGTATTATCCAAAAACCCATTTAATTTCATTAAGTAATTATTATTTATTTAAGAGATTTCATTCCAGTTATAAAACACATAAAAAAATAATAATCTAGAGGAATTAAAAATATATGTTTAAATTTAATCCTGGGAAAAAATTAAAAAAAAAAATTAAAATTTAGATTAAAAGTATTTACATTAAATAAATATGATGAATAATTCCTAAAATTGTTTCCATATATTACCAATATCTTTTAATTATATTGTCCTATTTTTTCAATCATTTATAACAATAATCATAGTATAAGTAGTCATAGTACACGATGTAATGATAAATAAAAATAAATTACATATGGATGAGTTTACTTTTTTCCAAACAATATATTTATTATATTTATTTTTTTAATACATCCATGCTTCCAAAATATTTATATGCATTATAATCTAGAATATTTCATAAATAAAAGATATATAGAGGTTATTTATTCCCATTCATGTGAAAGGACAATGGGAATATTATGCAACAAAATAATGAAATGATATAATGAATACTCACTTTGGAATATGTGGATGGTGCAGTCCACCCAAATAAGCCCAGTATATCAAAAATGTATCATTTTTATCCATGAATAATATACAGAAAAACCAGTAATATAATTGAGGGAGAAATTTATATTATGAAAATAAATGTATCTTTCCTCTCAGATATCATCAATGAATCTACAAAACATTACCCAATTATTTGACAAAAAATAGTTTCAATTTATTTTTATGTATAATCCATTTCATGCCTTCATTTTTATGAAATAATTAATAATGAAGTTAATAATTATTATTTATATTTTTAAATCCATTATATAAGAATTTTTTTTATTAATATAAATGAAAACCCATTTACAAACAAAACATAATTTCTTGATATAATTTCTTGATATAATTTCTTAACCAAAAACTTGACACATAGGCCATGTGTAAGGTAAAGTGAAATATAAAATCATGTAACATATAAATGACCCATATATTAGAATTATTATTCCTGATGTAGTTTGTTTAAAATTTTATACAAGACAAGAATGAGTTATATATATTCACATAATTAAGATATGTTGTGCTAGAAACAGTGCCACAAACAACTATAACTCTATGAAAACACCAAAAATATCCCCAAATATCTAAGAATAACATTATGTTACCCTAAAAACATACATTATGTAGTTATATACCCTAAAATGAAAACTAGAAAATAACGTTTATGTGAACTATTGGCCTAACTATGTGAAAAAAACATAAAAATACCAATAGAAACATAGTAACAACACATGAAAACCACCATGGTCTACAACATTTTATAGTTAAATGAATATAGTTTTGTCAAAATTAAATGAAAAATAGTATGGGAGATGGACCCTGTGAATGTTTATTTATCATTTTCTTACAAAATATTCCTAACCATGACCCTGCTCACTAACTCATTAATCAATAGTGGGATTTCACCATACCATTTTACATTTGTGGGTTCTGTAATTAAAATTTACACTATTATAAGAATTTCACTATATATTGGGTATCTATCACAAAATACTATATTTTCCCTCCCAACCAATTAATGGATAACTAACAAGTCTTGTCCCATACCCTGAAATAATGAGTTGTGTACCACAGAAAAACAATGTGGCAGGGTTATAGAAATTTGGATTATTACAATCATAATATCATAATCATTACTCAATATAAAGCCTTATAAAGTGTCTCAATATTCCCATTATAATAATCCAAAATTCAAATGATCATACGATATATTTTCTTACCCCTAAAATCCATTGAACTATAGTCCATATACACACTTCACCATCCAGAAGATATATCATCCATATTAGATTACGTCGATCCCAAAAATTGTAAAAATAGGCTTCAATGAGAAAATAATATCATTTACTAGGAAATTATCACACACAAATATCTCTTAACTAAAATGATTAGAATGAAAAATTAATTTTCATAAATTCAATCATAATTTAATTGTTTTTTTTTCAAGGAGAAAAATATATTTGATATTCAATGAATCTTATAATTTTGTGTCACATTACTTATCCTTACCCATGAGATAACATCTATTTTTATAGTATTTATAGTAAAATAAAATATCAATTTAATTATTCTTTCTATTGGATCTATTTAACTGCATCATAGCAATCACTATCATCTATATATTCTAATAGATATATTCAAGATCTTCCATAGAGACTAATAAGGTAAATAAAACATAACTTTTCAATGTGATGAATGTAATCTTATGTAAAAACTCATATTGATTGATATTAATAACTCTGAATAGGTTATCTAAACATTCACTTATCATAAAATTGTTTTTCTACACGAAATTTAAATAAAAAGTGGGATTTATATTATATACAATTCATATCATGTGTTATATGTTTTTCTAAACAAAATAAATAGGATATTAATTAACTCAAGAAATATATCATATAATATTGGAATTTAACTATAATAGTATTATCATGAAAAAATAAAATATATAATGAAATTAAAAGGTTAAATGCTGGGAGAATAATTAGGATTCATGGAGGTATATATATTGAATGTGGATGACTCTAAATCATAAAATATCATATTATCTATCAAGTATAATACAAATAAGATTAATATCATACAGATATATGATTATAAATTGTTTTTAATATAATAATATAAATAGTTATACATTTTTCCCATAATATATCGAATAATGATCATTTCCTATGACAAATAGGCCATTACTCGATGATTTATAGAGCATTAAAATAAGTTTATTTAATAATTATTATGTAAAAAATATGTGTGTTTTCCATATAAAATGAATGATAAGTTATAACTTCATTAAATCATATAATTAAAACGGTTTACACTACATGATGTACGATAGTGGAAGAAAAAAAATTTATATCGGAGGATGCCCATAATACATTCACAAAAAGGAAGAAAATGAGTAAAAAATATAATATCTGATACATAAATTACATGAAATAGATTTAAAATAAATCATTTCTGGAAAATAAAATCAAAATGGATGAATATTCGTGATAATATTTTTCTCTTTCTGAGACATTCACATTAATGTTTTCCTATGTAATAATAAAAACACGTCAAAATATGATGAATGAAATTTAATAAAATTTCATTATAATTTTTCGTCATAGTTGAACCATAAAAATAAATGTCGGAAAAGAATATTAAATCTATAATTAATAACGGAAGTCGATGTGGATATTAAAAGGGATAGTTTATAATATTTTTGTATTTTTTCATTAATTATCATTATTGAAACTATAATAATGTATCATTACAAATAGAGATAAATATAAATATTAATATAATAAATCTTAATACTCATATAACATTCAAAAAACCATATTTATATTTGATAAATAATTATAGACATTCATGATTAATATTTAATTTAAGAGTCAGACTGAGATAAATTTTAAAATTTATTTTTTATATTAAAATTAATTTTTCATTGAAATAATTAATAAATATAATATAAAATATAAATGAGGTAAAATAAAATATAATATGAAGAAAATATCCTATTAATTATGATTATGGCATAATGAAGAAGATTGATTAATGAAAAATCTGTTTTTTTGGATTTCTACTTTCATTAAATGATATAGATTTTTAATTATATAATTAACATTATTATTAAATAATAGATTATACTTATTGATAATTAGGACACGTAATAACCTTGATATATATATATATATATATATTTCATATTAATTAATCATTTTAAGTATAAATTACATGTATAGTGTTATTTGTTTTTTTCTGTTTGATGCTTAATTAAATAGGACAGTTTAAGTCATTATTATTTCCACATGTGATCCTTAAAATGAAATAGGTAAATCATGTTAATAGAAATGATTTTCATAGGGTGATATGTTCATAAAATTATTTAATTTTATTCAACAACTATTCATCATAAATGATAGTTCTAAATTATTAATCTTTAAGACATTTATTCAATAAATTGTATTCGTTTATATAGAATTATTGTTTTTCAAAATAACAAATATTTCATTAAAACAATGTATTACTTGTAATTGTATTTCAATAAGCCATTTAGTATATTTTGTAAAATTATTTAATAATTTCATAAAACCAACCCAAATGTGTATGATCAATAACGAATAAATCATTATGATTATGTTGTTGTATTATTATACTATTACTTATATTGATGAATATTAATTGTAAATAAATGTTTTAATTTTTCAAATAATAAAAAATATGTTGATAAACAATATATATATAACGGTCATTGATAATGTATTAGCCTTTAAGAAGGGTCTATCAATTCATTAAATACCTTAATTGAAAAGAATTATTCAAGGAAACTTATTATTGCAAAAATATCCAAAATGTGAAATAGAGGATTGTTGGAAATATATTTTTCCAATATTATATTGACAATATAGATGTTAATTTTATTCCAAATAGGAATTGGTAGGATCCTATTAAATGTAATAACGAGTGGTAATATTTACAAATACCCATTCAAAGAGTGGATGAGGGAATTCTTCGACTCATCCAGTTTAAAGAAAATTCTTTTGATTCAATAACGAGGCATATGTGCCTCAATCTCTTTAAAAAAACATGTGACAAAAAAAGAAGGGGGTTAACAATAACCTCATCAAATAAAAAGAATGATATTGTTTTGATAATTATATATATATATATGATAAAATAATAATTCCTTTTAAAAACATAACACATTTCATTCATGTGATGACCCCCTCCCCACAAGGTGTACCCCTCCTAGGTCGGCAATGGGAGAAAAGAGATAACGACCCCATGAGTCTAGCCTCTAGTAGGACCTGGGATGGAAACATGTACGGAGAGTATATTAAACACAAATATGTGTGGCATTACCATCTAGGAGAACACATTCAATAGAGAGAGATAAGATAGACATCGACAAACACCTACCCAGACATCAATATAGACGAAAATCCAAAATGCCGATAAATAATGTCATGAGTGAAGTAAGATAACTGAAAGGAAAAGTGAACGTACCAAAAGAAAAGTAAAGAAGATGGTGACCACGAAGAGCAAGAATCTCTTGATAAACCCCTAGCTAGTAGTAAACAACTAGGTCCCAAACCACCTCCCACTGACTTGAACAAATTTGATATATCCATTAGGTTGGTATAATAATATACTCTGTAGGATCCTCCCCTGAGCATATCATGTGAAAGGTAAAGAAATCATGCTAAAGAATTTTGAATAACATATAAAACTAACTCATCACTTAACAACTTTACTATGTTCCCAACATCACCACTGGTACTCTCCCCATGTATCACATACAATACCATATAATATAATAAACAATATCAAGTGTACCCCGCTACTGCTCCCCCAGTAGTTTTCTTGTTTTTCCCCAACATCTCACGTCCGAAGCATCTCTCTCTAAATGGCTTGCTCGTAGACAATATTGTGAAGCACCACAACATAAATCATGTGCATCACACCACTACGCCCCCATATCAAAAAGTAACCAGGCACACTATGCAAAAAAATAGATATTTGCAACTAGGATGGGTCTTATGGAAAATAGTCTGACGGGAGAGACTATATGCTATGAGACCCTCTTCCCATCATAAATAATTAGTTATTTGTAATTGGAATATAATTCCCCACGAAATATTTTTGGCATGAGTTGCACGCCAAACCGCAGGAAAGGTATTTGTGATGGGTATAATCACCCCTCAGAAATACCCGATAGCGTATTTTAGTATTTGCGACAAGATTTTTCTCCCTTAAAAAATAGTATGGCAGGATGTTGGTATTTATGATGGGTACCGTCACAAATACCTTTTTAACCGGGTTAACATTTCCAACGAGTCTCGTCACAAATAATTTAACCTATATATACCCATATCTCTTTTCCCCATTTCACGTTTTTCTCTACCCCACGATTGTTCCCTCTCTTTATATTATTTCCCTCAATTTTTTTGAAATTTTAAAATTATAAATCAGAGCAATATTTACAACTTACATCCCCTGAATGATTCAGTTTTAAGGTACTTATATATTTCATTTATTTTTTAGTTAACTCATTTTATTTTATATTAGTTATAATTATTATTAATGAGATTCAACTATTTTAAATTGGAATTAGATAATTTTAATTTCCTTTATTTATTTGTACAAAAAAATATGTGTGATAAGAATTTATTAGAATTAATTAATAGTTATTATATTAATTATTAGTAATTAAATTTAATTAGAAAAAATATTAATAATTTGTCATAATTAGTAATAATTAGCGATAATTAGTAATAGATAGCAATAATTAGTAGTAATTGGAATAAATATTTAAAAATATTAATAATTAGTAATAAGTAGTGATAAATAGTGATAATTAGAAATAATTAGCCGTAACTAGTTGAAATTAGCAATAATTAGTAATAATTAGTAATAATTAGTAATAATTAGTGGGAATAAGTTATAATTAGCTGTAATTATTAATATATAGTAATAATTAGTAATAAACTGTAATAAATAATAATAGCATGTAACAATTACTCATAATTTGTAATAATTAGTAATAATTAGTAATAATTTGTAATAAATTGTTATCAATTGTAATAATTTGAAATAAAATGTAACAATTGGTAATAATTTGTAATAAGTGGTAATAATTATTAAGAAAAATGTAATAATTAATAAAAATAGTAATAAATTGAAATAATTTGTAATTATTTTTAATAATTAACAATAAATAGTGATAATTATTAATAAATATTAATAATTACTAATAATTAGAAATAAATAGTAATAATAAGTTATAAATTGTAACAAATAGTAATATATAGTAAAAATAGTAATAAATAGTAATAAATAGTAATAAATTTTAATAAATTTTAACAAATATTAATAATTAGTATGCATTAGTAATAAACATTAATAAATAGTAACAAATAGTAAAAATTATTAATAATTAGTTATAAATTGCAATATATTGTAACAATTAGTAATAATTTCTAATAATAACTAATAATTTGTTAGAAATAGTAATAAATATGAAAAATTAGTAATAAATGTGAATATATAATAAAAATTACTAATAAATTGTAATCATTATAAATATATATTAATAAATATGAGTAAATAGTAGTAATTAGAAATAATTACTAACAAAAAGAAATAAATAGTAATAAATAGTATTAATTATCAATAATTTGTAATAATTAGTAATATATAGAAATAATTAGTAATGGTTAGTAATATAAGTAATAAATAATAATAATTTGTAATAAATATGAATAATTAGTTGTAATTTGTAACAATTAGGAATAATTAAGAATAATTAGAAATAATCAGAAATAATTAGAAATAATGAGGTATAATTATTAATAATTTGGAATAAATAGTAATATATAGGAATAAAAATTAAAAAATAGTTAAAATTTGTAATAATTAGTAATAATTACTAATAAATTTTTATAATTAGAAATAATTAGCAATGATTAGTAATAATTAGTAATAATTAGTAATAAATTCCATTTAGTGGTAATAAATGCTAATGAATAGTTATAAATAATAATAAATTGTAATAAATACTTATAAGTTGTAATAAATTGCATTAAATATCAATAAATTGTAATAAATTTTAATAAATAATAATAAATAGAAATAAATTGTAATAAATTGTAATAAATTGTAATAAATTATTAATCATTTTAATAATTTGTATTAATTTGAAATAATTATATATAATTTTTAATGTTTACTAATAAATTGTATAAAATTGTAATAATTTGTAATAATTTGTAATAATTTGTAATAATTACTAATAATTAGTAATACTTAATAATAATTATTAATAAATTGAAATATATAGTAATAATGAGTAATAAATACAAATAATTATTAATAAATTGAAATATTTAGTAATAAACATTAATAATTGCTAATAAATTGTAATAATTATTAATAATTATTAATTATTAGTAATAATAGTAATAAATGTAAATAATTATTAATAAATATGAATGATATGTAATAATTTGTGAAAATTAGTAATAAGTTGTAAAAAATTGTAATAATTTGTAATAAATTGTTAAAATTACTGACAATTTGTAATAATTAGTACTAATTAGTAATAATTAGTAATAATTTTTAATAATTAGTAATATCTAGTAATAATTAATAATTATTTCTTCTAAATATGAATAATTATTAATAATTAGCAATAATATGTAATAAATAGTAATAATTACTGACAATTGGTAATAATAAGAAACAATTTTTATTATTTTGTAATAATTACTAATAATTAGTAATAAAAAGGAATAATTAGGAATAATTAGTAAAAATTAGTAATAATTAAGGGTAATATATGAATAATTAGAAATAATTAATAATAAATATTAATAATTATTAATAAATATTAATAAATAGTATTAAATAGTAATAATTGGTATCAAATAATAATATATTGTAATAAATAGAAATAAATTGGAATAACTAAGAAAAATTACTAATAATTTAGAATAGTCAGTAATAACTAGTAATAATTGGTAATAATTTATAATAATTTTTAAGAATTTGTAATAATTTGAATTAATTTGTAATAATTTGTAGTAGTTTGTTATAATTTTTATTAATTTTTAATAATTTGTAAAAATTTCTAATAATTTGTAATAATATGCAACAAATTGTAATAATTAGTGACAATTAGTAATAATTTGTAACAATTAGTAGTAATTAGTAATAATTAATAATAATTTGTAATAAATATGAATAATAAGTAATAATTAGTAATAAACAAGAGTAATTGGGAATAATTAATAACAAATAGTAACAATTAGAGATAATAAATAATTATTAAGAATAATTAATACTAAATAGTAATAAATATTATTATATAGTAATATATAGTAAAAAATAGTAATAAATGATAATAAATCGTATAAATAGTAATAGTTTGTAATAAATTGTAATAAATTGTAATAAATTGTAATAAATAGAAATAAATAAGAATAAATAAGAATAAATAAGAATAATTAAGAATAAATGGGATTAATTATGATTAATGAGTAATAATTTTTAATAATTTTTAATAATTTTTAATAGTTAGTAATAATTTTTAATAATTTCTAATATTTTACAAAAAAATTAAAATAAAATAAAATAATTTGTATTAGTTTTTAATAATTTGTAATAATTGGTAATAATTTGTAATAATTGGTAATAATTAGTATTAATTAGTAATAATTTGTAATAAATATTAATAATTAGTAATAAATTTTAATAAATTTTAATAAATTTTAATAAATTATAATAGGCTATAATATTTAGTAACAAATAGAAATAAATAGTGATAAATAATAATAATTAGCAATAAATAGAAATAAATATAAACAAATAGAAATTAAATAAAATATTTAGTAATAAATTGGACTAAACTGTGGTAATTAGTTTTAATTAGTGGTAATTAGATTTTATTAGCAGTAATTAGTGGTAATTTCCAAAAGGTAATGATTAATAATGATTATAAAACAATTTTTTTATCATGTTTTTATAATGTAAAAGTATTCATAAAAATCTAACTATTTTATTTTATTTCTTTGAAATATGGAACAATGATATCGACCACAGTCATTATGAAATTATCATGCTGAGGTAAATTAGTGTTTGAATCCAAGTGGTTTTGGTATAAATCCTTTATAAATTTTGGGTGTTGAAAATTTCTTATCATTTGTATCATAAGAACACGAATTTGTTTGAGAAAAGAAAATTATTAATGCATGTAAATAATGTGGTTTGAGGGCATTTGAAATGTTTGACATAAATTATTATCATCTATTGTGTTTTGATTTTTAAATAGATTATGTTTTTTGATATCAACATTGTGATCAAAATTCCAGAGAAGATATTAATAATTTTTTTCTAGATCAGTCACGGTGTCAAAATATAGTACGTGATGTGGAAGTTCTGTCTTTTCCACAAACTGAAACTGAGGATGATACTGATTTTACTCCTGAGTTGGAACAATGTTAATTTTATGAGTTGTTGAGATCCATTGAGGATTCCATATATCATTGTTGCAAGATAAGATAATTTGATGTGGTTGTAAAATTTATTCCAATTAAATCAGATAATGGAATTTTAAATAGCTATTTTGATCCGATATTCTATTTGGATAAAATAATTTAAATAAAGGAAATGTGTTGAATTCAAATTTTATAAAAGTATGATTCTAGTTCATAATTTGGTTCTGGGAAATAAGAATATTCATGAATTTTCAATTCATTACATTTATACTATGGTGAAAATGAGTTGTTGGTAGTTATCCAAAAAGTGGAAAATTGAGGTATTAAAAGGGTCATCTATGGATTGGGTCATTCTAATGAAGGTTTATGTCTATTTGGTTCTTACATTAGTCTGTATTCTGGTTGGTTTGTCTTTATAACTCTATACAAGTAACCTCCTTAGATATTGATGATGGAGCCATATATTTTTTTAACCTTATTAATTCCAGGTCATCCGAAAAAATAACATTGATGAATATTTGAAACCCTTGATTGATGATTTAAATTCATTATGTATTAATGATTTTAGTACATAAGATGTTGTTGGGAAACAAAATTTACTACTGAATTCTACATTTATGTGGAAAATTAATAACTTCTCATCATATGGAATGATACTTTTCTATACTACATAAGGTACCAATTCATGTCCATACTGTATAAGAGACAGTAAATCATTCATGCTCATTGATGGAAAAAATATTGTTTTTTCGGCAGTCATCATAGATTCCTTCCAACCGATCATCATTTTCGAGGGAAGAAATAATACTTTTTGAAAGTAATAATTGAATGAAATGTACCACCAACAATGAACTTAGGTACATAGTTAAAATAAATTTTTTATTCATTACCTCCAATTATATATATATCCACAATAAACCAATAGAAAATTGATGACTTTAGAGACGAACAAAATTGGAACAAACATATCATTTTTGGGATCTTAAATATTGTTCAGATTTTTTGGCCTATCAGATGTTGGATGTCAACATATTGAGACAATATTTTTAGATAATTAATTTCTTATAGTTTTGGATATACTAGGTAATTCCAATGATAATGAAAAGGAATGATTATATCTTGTGAAAATTTTAAGGTGACCAAAACTTGAACTGTATGAAATGGTTAGATCACAATAGTTAATTAAGGAAAAATCTGATTACAGACTATCCTAATGAAATCAATTATTATTCTATTAGTGGATTGAATATTTAGGACTTATAGATGTTTGTGCTTTGAATTTGGGTTAATGTGTCAGAAAAGGTCATATTATTGGATTAAAAAGTCATAAATAACATGTTATAATTGAAATAATTATATAAATTTTATTAAGAAGATTTAGAAATTCTATGATTTTGTATACAATAATTGACATATAATGTTTTTTCTAATACATTTTTGTTGTAGAAAGACACTTAGATGCACTAAAAATACTATAAGAAGACGTTTCTTTAATATTATGTAAACTTTAAAAAAAATATTTCATTCATATATCTATAAATAAATAGAATATTTGATATTAAATTTTTATGCAATAATAAAAATGTGAAGTTTTCGAATAGTTTAGATGGATGAACCCATTCGTGGTATGCAAGTAATAATTGATGAAAAAAGTAAATACAAATCATTAGTTGAAGGCTTAATTACAGAAATATACTTATAGGTGGAATTTTCTTTTATCTATTTTCATTATTTTAAATCTGAATATCCCACAATACATAACCACATAGTACATAACAATGAATTTATTTATGATGAAATTATCAATCATTTATATGTTTTTAGTCAGCCACAACATAAAATTAGTGCAGTCTATTAATGATGGATTTTAGATGATGATCATCGAAGAGTTCATACGTGTGTTCTAATCAACTATAATGAAATAACAAAATTTTTACATGAGTGGACTAATCACTTATTCTATAATCATTGTTATAATATATTAAAATTATTTTATTTTTAGGTTATATGATAATAATATTAGAAAATAGCTTCCATAAATTACATCAGCTGCTCTTAAAGAACATGGGTAAAATAATTTTTCTTATAGGTTTTAAAAACTAGTAAAATAAATTATTTATGGTTTGAGATATATAATTCGTTTATTAGTTGTTATATTGTTACTTTTTGTACAAATTTTCCTATATCTAAACCTATTATCAAAATTGTTAATTGATTGTGTGTATTGAGAAACCCACTAACCAAAATGGTTAAATATTATAATTCATATGTGGTTAATTGTTTTGGATTTCATACATGTTCATGTGAAAAATCAAAAAAATAATTAATAGTGGTGTTATATTGATATTATGTCATCATATAAAAACTAAAATTAACTTTTACGGCATGCTGAAAGAAATTATTGATCATTGTTATCGGGTATAGAATTACATAATGATTTTTGAATGTTAGTTGCTGGATACTGAGAGAGGCTTGCATGTTGATCTGGGCCATGGAATTGTAGATATTAAATATAATATTTTTCTTGTATTATATGAAAAAATTTTATTGCCTCATCAGGCATATCAAATTTATTATAAAAATTACTATTATACTTCAAGATAGTTTGGTGATTGGTGGATCATAATAGAAATGAAAACTTTGGAAAATCAGTATACTCAATGTGAATGTGGTTCCACTGAAGCGAAAGGAATTGAATTTTTTTCAAGTGACTCCTCCAAATACACCTTCTTCATGAAGGGACACGAATATTGATGATGACACCCAACAATTAAGGTTCGATGGTGATGATGATTTTAATGATGTAACAAATGAATTAGAAATTAAAAGAGATAATGAAATTGAAACACATATAGATGTTGATGATACTGAAGTGGAATATGGAGACACTGACATCTTAATAAATTATGATGTGAATGAAGATGAAAATTGACATTGTTAAATGGTGGTTATAATCATATTTAATATATATCTATGTATAATATTTGTTTTAAATTGTTTTATAACAATAGTCATTTCATGTTTCAATGAGATGAGGATATGTTTTGTTAGTTGAAGGAGGATGATATATCTTTTGATGGTTAAGATTTTGGATCATCTAATCGTAAAACAGAATCCAATTGAAGGACTCATAGGGGTTGTGGTTTTGTACAATTAATGATTCCTAACCTTATCCTCGAGCGATGTCCCTGCCTTTTTTCGATCCATGCATGAAAATGTATATGTATTTGTGTATATCTGGTTAGTTTTGATTAATTTATTTATAAAATATTTTTTTGATTGTTTATTTTTTTTAACATAGATTTTCATATACTGCTATTGGAAAGGGGAGATATTTACATATAAATTATTTATACAAAGCGTGGGTCACAGTGGATCTGAATCCCATTGATGTTTTTCACCACATGGTTGATCATTAGAATGTATGTAAATAAATATTTCTTATTTTCGAATTTATTTGATTAATGATGTGATATTATAAAATATTGTTGGTTTTATTATATCCCATTAATGGGATAATGTGTTTTCCTATCTGGAAGGTATGGGAGGGGATTATGCATTTTCATTTCCATTATTTTTGGCACAATTTGAAAAGTAATTAAATGATGAAAGAATGACTGATAGATTTTGATGAGACTTATCAGACCCACTAACCTGATTACATTTCATCTTAGGTTTGGGGTGGATTATGGTTTCACTATATGGGTGGTCGTTTTTAGAGGATATCATTGGTATGGTCGACAAAACTGGGGAAGATAGGAGGTGACACATCGAGCCTACAATTATACATTCAATACACATAGGGAACACATGATAATAATTTTTTAAATAATTAATATAATATTAAATGTAATATTTTTATCTTATATTCATATTGGATGTAAAATAGATTGATATAACATTATTTAAAATTTATAGGAGGATGAACCATGAACCGGTCATAGAGATAATAGACGTTATTATTAGCGTCATATTTTGGTATGTGTAATTTCATTTTGAATTTCAAAATTAATTACAAAAAATATTTAATCTATTTTAATTCTAAATTACAATTGACGGATTCATATGAGGTTGCGGCATATCAGACATATAATGAGATTAAGAATGAGAATGAGGATCATACTATTGTCCAGTGATTTGATGAATCCATATGGATCCAGGCGATCCAGTATGCATTCATGAAAGGATAAGATGTTGGTATCATCTCTCGATGGATGCCTTGGAGTTATTATGGGACCATTGTGAAATCAGCATGAAACTTGATAGGAACTCATGGAGAGTCGTCATCATATTCTACATATCATCAAGAGAAACTACAAGAATAGAGTGATATTATAAAGCGTATGCATTGAGAGCAGGAAGAGATCAATCGATAGTAGTAATAATAGGAGGAGGAGATGTGTCAATGAAACCAGTAGCAACATCAGCAAATGATGGAGTACATGCATAATCTGACACGTGTTTTAAGGATGGGGTTTCCCCACTATATTCTCAAACTCCTCTAGCTCCTCCAGATGACACCTTCTGATGTTTTTACATTTTATTATAAAAAATTTGAATTTAAATATGTTTGATAATATTATATATTTACATTTATACATTGTGGGTTTTTTTATATTGTTGCAAATATTATGTTTATTATTATTATTATTATTTTTTATTTTTTTATTACTTTATTATTTATGTAATTTTTAATTAATTTAAATAATTTAATTATTTTATTAATTTACTAAAATTATTATTTAATATTATGTTATTATTATTTTTAATTTTAATATTTTTTAATTTTTTGATAATATTGAGGTTTTTATTATTTTATAATTATTATTATTCCTATTATTATTTATATTATTAATGTTTTATTATTATTATTACTAATAATAATATTATTATTATATTAACATTATTTTGGTATTAATAATATTATTATATTTTTATTATTTAATTTATTTTAATATTAGTAATATTATTATATTTATTCTGATTAATATTAATTTGTTTTGTAGTTTTTTTAAGTTTATTTTCTAATGGGATCGTCACAAAAAGTTATTTGCATCGGTCCCATGGAAAATTATTATTTGTGACAGGCCTATCCCAAAAGATTTTTTTAATACCACGGGTTAAATATTTGTGATAGGAGAAATTATCATCGCAAATAATATTTTTCAAATGGGTTTTCATAGAAAAACATATTTACGACGTGATTTTATTAAATAGTAAATATGTGATAGGACACTTTAGCGAATGATCTTTTGTGATAGGATCCCATCGCAAAGAACTAATCATAAATAACTAAATTTTCAGTAGTGACAACCCATATAACGTGTATCATACATCAGGTATTATACCTCAATCCATCACATCTCATTCACCGAGTAAGGATTCTCAAGTTATCCCAGTCTATACACGTTAAACATACAATACTCCATAAGAAACTATATCCTCAATATATATATATATGAAATATAATCACAATCCATTAAAACCCTCTACACACATATTTTCGGATAACTATGAAATGTGAATAACATCACAAATAAATACCAATGGAAGAAAGCATGACCAAAAGGGGGTAGTTAGCCATCTACCCTACCATTGGAATTTTGGGGAAAATGCCCCCATGGATCAGAATTTTTGAGGTGTCAATCTCCCAGACAGATAGTGTTAAGTATCATATAGAACACACAAAAATTACTTTGTATAATATATCTCACAACCACAAAACCATCATATCCTACTATAAGACTCAATCAAAGATAACATCTCTTGGAATCCTAAATACCTCTACTAAGACAAGATATCCAATAATAAAAAAATAATTCAAATATATACATTATATTACATTATTCCCTTTATCATATGAAAGTTATGTTAATCAATTATTTAACCATTAATTATCCATTAAAATTTTCTACATTATATTTTATCAGCATCACAACAACGATCTATGCCCTAAAGGCAGAAGGAAACTGATTTCATTTCTACTCCAGATTATATCCTCAGTATTTTATCCCCATAAGATCTAGCCTATTGTGTTAATCATTTTTTAATTAATTAAAATTATTAATTTCCATATTGTCAGGAACTATATAAAAAATCCTATGATACCAAACATGGAATGAAACCAAGAACATCAATCTACCTCAAGCCGTGGGGAAAATAAAGAAGATAAAAAAACAAACTACTCATCAATCAAACAACATATTCAAACAATCATCCATATTTCATAAAAATGGGTAAGCCCAGATTCGACTAGCTCAGTTATCTCCAGTGTCCTTCCTATAACCCAAATTCATATCTCGATTCATCAATCCTCTCCTCACAACAACTACTATAACATAAACTAGGCCTCCAAACCCCAAAATCCATCTAGGATCAACAATCATATTATTAGGTCACATCTATGCCTCCTCACCAACAATCCGCATCGTCCCTTCATGATTATCCATCCCAGAATCATATCATTTAAACAAATAGAAGAGAAAAATCATAGTAACTAGGCTCTTGGCCCTAAATTAGATTATTCATCATTCACACAAAATGATCCCTCACAGCTCCAATGCACATAGAAATTAGCCTTTACAAACAGTCAAGAAAATCAATCCTTATAATGGAATTATCATATATCAGACAACTAGTTCTTATTTCACCTTGAATTAACCAATTCTGTAAAGACTCGTAAATTTCAAGGAAATTTTTTTTCTTAATTTTCTTTGAAATTTTACAAGAACGCAGTTTCTGACGGCACCCGATTCCGAGGCCCGGTGTGCCCGAAATCTTTTTCCGAAGTTTGGCTCGGGTACGTTCAGTGAACGGACGAGAGGGATTTTCTAACTTTTGAACCCGTGCCCAGAATCGAATTCTGAGGGCACCAATGAAATCGCAGCGCCGATACTTGCTTCAAAACGCCTCTTCCGGAGTTGCGTTTCCTCAGGTGTGGTTTTTAATTTTCGGTCTTAAAGTTAAGAAATAAAATAATTGTACGATCAACTTTATTTTATTTCACTTAAGCCACTTGGAATCCACTTGAAGCCACTTAAAGTAGCTTAAGCTGAGTTGATACGGATAGGGTGCTATCCAAAAATATCCTACCCCCTTGGTAGGATATTTGTGAGGTGGGGCCCGAACGAGCCCCACCGTTTCTTTTCCGCTAAGTAACGCACCCGCGAAAACCCGTCATTATGAAAGTCAACTGACGCATTTTCTTAAATTATTAATGCACCATTTAATTGGGCGGTTTTATTCATGAATTGAATGGGCAGTTTCTTTCGTTGAATTAATTCTACGAATTAATGGGTCGTTACTTACCTCTTTTCTTTTTTTGGTGTAATAATAAAATAAGACCAACACCAACTTGTGGAGGATTACACGTTGAGAGGCTTTGACAGAATTCTGGTGCCTTCACCCTTCTTCGCGAAGAACGCGAAGAACGCGAAGAACGTGAAGAACGCCGACCTCTGACGAAGAACACCGAACCCGCAGAAATCGACGACACGACGCCGTGTGCCGCGACGCCGACGTTTCCTCTCCCGCGATGTTCTTCGGCGACGTTCCTTAATCCGCAACAAAAACCTTCAATCAACCGTTGAGGTGAGAGTTTCGGTTTTCTTTTAAATTTCCTTTGTGGTTTTTAACTCAATAAGGATTTAATTATTAAAAATTAAATCTGTTATTTCTTGGACCTCAGAGTTCGTCGACGCAACGCCGGATACCGCGACGACGCGAAGATCGCCTCCTTCCGCGGTGACCAATTCCGCGAAGAACCCGCGAGCGACGACTTGACGAGGTAGGGATTTTATTTCGGAAATACCCCTTTTTATATTCCCGTGAACGTTTCATTAAAATTAAAGAACCAGATTCAAATGAACAATTTTAATTTATTAAAATTGTTGTTTCATTTGTTGAATAATTCTCCCATTTTTATTATCTAATGCGGAGGGTGCGGGCCAAACGAACACGGCCCGACAACCCTCCGCCATTTTTCGTGGTTGTGAGGATTTGGCGGGTGACGAAAAAACGTGACGCAAGGGCATTTTGATGATCCCGCAGTGAAGAACAGAACCCGGGAGGGGCAACGACGCAGACGGGAAGGAATACGGACCACCGGAGCAACTCCGGTGGCCTGCGGAAGCTGCCAGCTGCGCGGGTCGCCGGTGGCGCCCCGACGCGCCGCCGGACAGGGCCTTCGCGGCTGAAGCCGCGGCGGCGGCGGCCAGCGGACCCGCGGCCGTGCGGGTCCGGCTCGCCCGCACGGTACACGGCGACATGCCGCGTCCACTGAATCAGTGCGGCCCCATGCGGGGCCGCGGCACCTCCAACCCGCGGGGGCAGCGCCCCGCGGCACCCGAGCTGCTCGGCCGCTCGGCCGAGCCGAGCCAGGCCGGTCCGACCGGCCGGGACGCGCCCAGGCCGGTCCGACCGGCCGGGACGCGCCCAGGCCGGACCAGACCGGGTCCGGCCGGGTTGGACCGGGTCGACCCGATTCGGCCGACCCAGGGGGGGGGGGGGGGGCGGGTCGGCCCGGGCCCGGACCCCCTGTCTTCGGACCATTTTCGTTATTTTGCCCGTAACATGAGCTACATGCCTCTGAACGATGCATCGTCAGCGGCAACGCGATACTTGGATTGAGATGGTCGTTTTGGTATATCGCACTCAAGGTTTCAGATTACTTTGGGTTCGGCCGGGTTGGTTCTTATACGGAATCAACCGGGCCCTCGGAGCGAAAACGCTCATATCTTGAGCTACGGACGTCCGGTTGACGTGCCGTCAGCTTTGGTGGATTCCTCTAATTGAGAAGGATCTTTTGGCTCACTCCGCCTGAGGTTCAGATGCAGGTGGAGTACGGTCGGGTTGGTTTTTCCTTAAAAACCAACCGGGCCCCTGGGACGAAAAAGCCAATAACTGTCAGACCGGGCGTCTGATTGACGCGCCGTCTGCGACGTGGAGTTCCTATCGACGATACAGAACTTTTGGATACATCAACCTCGGACTTTGTGTTAGTTGATGTATCAGCCTCTCGGCTCGTGGAGCGGACCCTCCCGAACGAGCTTGCTATGTGCGGGAACCCTAGAGCTGGCTGCGACTACTACTTCGACAGGGACGACTGTGCAGAGATCCTCAGTGGACTGCAGCGACGACTGTGCAGAGATCCTCAGTGGACTGCGACGACTACAGCACTCAGCGATCCCTTGCAGGTCAGTGCTACAGGTCCTGTGTGGGCCCGATCCTGTGTGGGTCTGATCCTGTGTGTGTCAGCGCTCAACGGTTCTGTGTGAGCCAGCGCCTACAGGTCCTGTGTGGGCCCGATCCTGTGTGGGTCTTTGTGGGGGTTAGTACCTATCGATCCTTTGTGGGTCCGACGACTTAGATGGATCATTGATCATCTTTATCTTCATCCGAAGAAGTATACCTGTGTGAGCTGAATCCTGTGTTACTCTCCTTTGTGGATTGTGTTGAACTATCCTGTGTGGATTTACTATTTACTCTCCTTTGTGGATTGTGTTGAGCTATCCTATGTGGATTACTTTTACTCTCCTTTTTGGATTGTGTTGTGCTATCCTGTGTGGGTATACATTTTTCTTTCTTGTGTGGACTGGGTTGTGCTTGAGCTCAGACGTTGGAGCCGAATAGGAATTGATGACTTAGGTATATGTATGGGAATATACCTAAGCCGTGTCGGATGTTACTTCGTGATTTTATCTTTCCTTGTGGTTTATCCTTTATAGATTTTGGGATAACTTCGGGGTCTCGGGGTCCCTACTGAGTAGCTTATACTCACCCCTGCACGGGCTATGCCCACACTTCGTTGTGTTGGTTGCAGACGACGGACAACACTGATCGTGGTGGAGGCGTGTAGAGCAGCACGGTACCTAGAGGTGGACCACTGGGCGGGACATACTCGGAGCAGACAGCTGGACCGAGGAGCTGTGGAGGCTATCTGTACCCACCCTTCAGGTGAGACTTCTAGACGACGGCTCGACGCTGCGGCTTTTCTTTTCAGTTGCTGTTTTTCCCTTTCAGTTGTACTTTACAGTTGGGCTTGTATTTCCGGCCCCTTTTACTTTCAGCACAGCTTGTTACAGTTTTTTTCTTAGTGTTTACTTTTCCGCTTGCTTACTCTGTGGTGCTTGTTTACTTTTCAAAGGCAATGCCTTCCCTTTTTCTGGGATTTACGCCTTGGTGCTAGTCACCAGCCCCTGGCCTATCGAAGGCGGGCTTGTGGTAGTCACGACACGGGCCCCGAGGACGGGTCGTGACAAATTGGTATCAGAGGTGGTTGGTTCTACCGCAGACTCTGATCTTTCTTCTATGTGAAGAAATAGTGTTTAGCATATTGGGTGTGGTTATCAGTGCAGGGAGTCCAGTGTTGGTGCGGCAGCCGACGTATCTATACACCAGGACCCTGACTTCTGATTTCCAACTTAATGCATGAAAACATTGATTGCATGTGTGTTTAAAGTTTTCTTTGTGATTACTTGTGTCAGCTCACCAGGTATACTGTTCTGACCATGGCGCACTTGTTTCCTTTTCAGGATGGCCCCATGACGGCAGCCAGCTAGGGTTCTGAGAGTAGAGCGCGACGACAGCCCACCGAGCGCGAGGCCTCGGTACAGGGCCCGTTGACAGCGGAGGCACTGGCGGTACCTTTACCCGCCGAGCCCCCGATGCTTCCAGCACCGACCGCTGACGATGCACGTCACCTCGGAGCTCTATACAAGTTCCAGCGCCATCGACCACCCAGGTTTCGTGGGGAGATGGACCCCCAGGAAGCCGAGGACTGGCTGGAGGAAGTCGTACGAGTTTTCAGGCTAGTGAGGACACCAGCAGACCTCATGGTGATCCTCGCGGCGAGCATACTGCACGCAGCAGCAGGACGATGGTAGAGCTTGATGCTCCAGGTGCACGATGAGGCCTCTCTCATCTGGACGGACTTCGAGAGCATCTTCCACTCAGAGTTCGTCCTGGCCACCCTCTGTGCGGTGCGCATTCAAGACCTTCTTCAGCTGCGACATGGCAGCTTGACGGTCGCCCAGTACGCGGCGAGGTTTACCGATCTTTCTTGTTACTCGACTGATATGGTACGGGAACCATTATTCTGGGCCCGGACATTTGATCAGGGTTTGAGACATGAGATCAGGGCATCGCTGATCTCCCTCAGCATCCCGACTCAGGCAGGAGTACTGGAGCGGGCCCTTCTGATCAAGAGCTTTCTGGATGAGTCCACAGCGAGACCTACCGCAGGGCGGCAGGTAGCAGAGTCTTCGACAGCAGGTAGCCGATGGATGAATTAGGGTTCCAAGCAGACCAGACCCTCTCGTAGACGACCTCAGGACACTGGCTCAGCATTGTGGGGCACACAGCGCGGAGGCAGTCTTCCGAGAGGCAGGCAGTGCTACTCCTGCGGCGGGCAGGGCCACATGGCTCGTGACTGCCCGACCCGCCGTACCGAGGAGCAGCAGACGGTGGAGGGGCCACCTAGGCAGAGGTAGAGGGTCGAACGTGGCTGTCTGCAGGGAGGAGGTGGACGAGGAAGAGGAGTTGGCCGAGCAGCAGGTGGTGGGCGACGCTTTGAGGCTTTGCCACCACCACCACCAGGAGGTCCGCCCCGACCACAGGGAGTTGGCGGGCAGAGACAGGCACAGCTCCAGGCAGCGGAGGCCTACGAACACGGCACGCCACAGATGATTCTAGGTACGATCTGTGTCTATTCCACCCTTTCTGCAGTTCTTATAGACACAGGAGCGAGTCACTCTTTCATAGCCACTGCCCTTGTTCGGAGCTCGGAGATTCCGACAGAGTCGTTGGCTCGATCCTTATGGCTAGAGACCCCTACGAGAGCAGGCTCGACGATTATGCACTGGTCCCGGTAGTGTGAGCTTACTCTAGGAGGCGAGAGCTTCGGATGGGATCTTCTTGTACCGGTATCGAGGCCTTACGACATCATCTTGGGCATGGATTGGTTATCTACATTCCATGCTCATATTGACTGTTTTAGGAGCAAGGTGCGATGTGTGCGCACCGACGGGAGCAGGTTCACCTTCACCGGCGAGAAGGGAGCCTTTGCAGCACATGAGGGACTCTCGCAGAGGAGAGGGCAGCCCATCACTCATCAGTTGTCTAGCCTCATCCTTGGATTAGTTGACGTGCGGAGTCCTAGTATTCTTGCAGTGGTGGATCAGTATGCGGACATCTTCCCTGACGACGTTCCAGGACTACCTCCTCGAAGAGAGGTAGACTTTTATATTGATCTGTACCCCGGGATAGCCCTGATATCCACTCCAGCGTATCGGATGGCCCTCACTGAGCTTCGAGAGATATGGGTACAGTTGTAGGACTTGAAAGGCAAGGGGTTCATTCGACCCAGTGTTTCACCCTGGGCTTCCCCGATATTGTTCGCCAAGAAGGCGGACGGGAGCTTGCGACTGTGTGTTGACTATCGTCACCTGAACTAGGTGACAGTGAGGAACAAGTATCCGCTACCGAGGATTGATGACCTCTTCGATCAGATCAAGGGAGCAAAGTGGTTCTCGAAGATAGACCTCAGGTCAAGCTGTCATCAGCTCAGAGTTCGAGACGAGGACGTGCAGAAGATGGCCTTCAGGTGTCGGTATGGCCACTATGAGTTCTTGTTTATGCCATTAGGCATAACCAATTCTCCAGAAGTGTTCATGAGCCTCATGAACAGGATCTTCCAGCCATACCTCGATCGATTTTTCATGGTCTTCATCGACGACATTTTGGTGTACTCGACCATGGAGGAGGAGCACGCCTACCACTTGCGGGTTGTACTAGACACACTCCGAGAGCACCAGCTTTATGGAAAGCTCTCGAAGTTCCAGTTCTGGTTACATGAGGTCCACTTCTTGAGGCACGTCATTTATAAGGCGGGAGTTGCAGTGGACCCTGCGAAGATCGAATCAGTGCTAGCTTGGGAGCCACCCAGGAGAGTGACGGAGGTGTGGAGTTTCTTGGGACTAGCTGGATACTATCGAAGATTTGTGCCAGACATCTCCAGAGTTGCGGCGCCACTCTCATCTTTGACGAAGAAGGGGAAACCCTTTGTGTGGTCAGACAGATGTCAGCAGAGCTTTCAGGAGCTGAGACAGAGATTGACTAGCAAACCTATCTTGAGGTTGCCTGAGGAGGGAGTTGGATACGTAGTCTACTGCGATGCATCAGGGGACGGACTCGGATGTGTCCTGATGCAGGAGCGGGCCGTGATTTCCTATGCATCACGTCAGTTGAGGCCGCATGAGCAGAACTATGCTACCCATGATCTGGAGTTACCAGCAGTGGTCTTCGCTCTGAAGACATGGCGACACTATCTGATGGGCGAGCGTTTTACAGTCTTTTCTGACCACCAGAGTCTCAGGTACATCTTCTCGCAGAAGGACCTGAACCTAAGACAGCGGCGATGGCTCGAGTTCCTCCAGGACTATGACTTTGAGATAGTCTATACTCCTGGGAAGGGGAACGTGGTAGACGATGCCCTCAGCAGGAGGATGAGCATCCAACTACTTGAGGAGGCGACAGAGCAGCTAGCCGCCTTCTAGATATCCTTCGGGGATAGAGATAGAGCATCCTTCTTTCAGTCTCTCACAGTCAACCCTCCACTACTGCAGCGGGTCAGAGAGGCACAGGGTGGGGACACTGACTGTGAGACGCGGCGTGCTCATATATCCTCGTGACAGGCACCTGATGGTTTCTCCCTTGGAGCAGAGCACGCCGTCCTTTTCAGAGGACCTACCTTAGTACCTGTAGCTTTACGAGAGGAAGTACTGAGAGAGTTTCACACTTCTCCTCTGGCGGTACATCCTGGAGTGGCGAAGATGTACCAGGACCTCAGACGAGAGCACTGGTGGCCAGGCATGAAGAAGGCTGTGGCAGAGTTCGTTTCACGGTGCCTCACCTGCCAGCAGGTGAAGGTAGAGCATCAGGTACCAGCAGGCTTGGTACAGCCCTTGGAGGTCCCGGAGTGGAAGTGGGACGGGATATCTATGGACTTCGTGACTGGACTTCCATGCACTTCCAGAGGTCACAACTCCATTTGGGTGATTTTTGACCGACTCACCAGGTCGGCACACTTTTTACCCATCAGAGAGAAGGGATCAGTAGAGAGCTTGGGGCATCTCTATATTCAGGAGATTGTATGGCTTCACGGTGTGCCATCGTCTATCGTCTCTGATCGAGACGTTCGATTTACTTCCCGGCTTTGGAAGGGGTTGCAGGAGGCGTTCGGGACGCGACTACGTCTGAGCACCGCCTTTCACCCTCAGACGGACGGTTAGACAGAGAGGACCATTCAGACTCTCGAGGACATGCTCTGCGCATGTGTCCTTGACTTTTTTCGCAGCTGGGAGGACCACCTACCCTTGGTGGAGTTCGCGTACAACAATAGCTACCACTCCACCATCGGGATGGCACCATATGAGGAGTTGTACGACTGACCTTGCAGATCTCCTTTGTGCTGTACAGACCCTGGGGAGTCAGCACTTGTGGGACCAGAGATGGTCTGGGCCACGACAGAGAAGGTCCAGGTCATCCAGAAGCGGATGAGGATAGCTCAGAGCCGGTAGAAGTCTTATGCTGACAGGAGGCGGAGGCCACTAGAGTTCAAGGATGGCGACCACGTCTTCTTACGTGTCTCACCTTGACGTGGATTACAGAGATTTGGCCGAGGCAGGAAGTTGTCTCCATGCTTCATTGGACATTTCCAGGTCCTCAGCAGGATTGGCGAGGTGGCTTATCTCCTGGCTCTACCACATCAGTTGCACCGGGTGCACGACGTCTTCCATGTATCTCAGCTGAGGAGATACGTGCATGACCCGACGCACATGATTGACCATGGGGAGCTAGACGTGGATGATGGGGCGACTTTTACGGATGTCCCGGTGGAGATCGAGGATCGACAGGAGCGGGTCCTACATGGACGATCGATTCCTCTAGTGCGCATCAGATGGCAGCACGGGGACCTCCAGGAGAGCACATGGGAGCGGGAGGCTCAGATGCATGCTTAGTACCCACATTTGTTTCCCTAGTTTATGATGTATCTTTACGGGGACGTAAAGCCCTGAGGTGGGAGTAATGTAAAGGCCCGTAAATTTCAAGGAAATTTTTTTTTCTTAATTTTCTTTAGAATTTTACAAGAACGCAGTTTCTGATGGAACCCGATTCCGAGGCACGGTGTGCCTGGAATCTTTTTCCGAAGTTTGGATCGGGTACGTTCAGTGAACGGACGAGCGGGTTTTTCTAACTTTTGAACCGGTACCCGGAATCAAATTCTGAGGGCACCGATGAAATTGCAGCGCCAGTACTTGCTTAGAAACGCCTCTTTCGGAGTTGCGTTTTCTCAGGTGTGGTTTTTAATTTTCGGGCTTAAAGTTAAGAAATAAAATAATTGTACGACAAACATTATTTTATTTCACTTAAGCCACTTGGAAGCCACTTGAAGCCACTTCAAGCGGCTTAAGCTGAGTTGATACAGATAGGGTGCTATCCAAAAATATCCTACCCCCTTGCTAGGATATTTGTGAGGTGGGGCCCGCACGAGCCCCACCGTTTCTTTTCCGCTAAGTAATGCACCCGCGAAAACCTGTCATTATGAAAGTCAACTGACGCGTTTTATTAAATTCTTAACGCACCATTTAATTGGGCGGTTTTATTCAGGAATTAAATGGGCAGTTTCTTTCGTTGAATTAATTCTACGAATTAATGTGTCGTTACTTACCTCTTTTCGTTTGTTGGTGTAATAATAAAACAAGACCAACACTGACTTGTGGAGGATTACACATTGAGAGGCTTTGACATAATTCTTGTGCCTTCACCCTTCTTCGTGAAGAACGCAAAGAACGCGAAGAACGCTAGCCTCTAATGAAGAACACCGAACCCAGGAAAATCGACGATGCGACGCCGTGTGCCGGGACGCCGATGTTTCCTCTCCCGTGACGTTCTTCGGCGACGTTCCTTAATCCGCAACAAAAACCTTCGATCACCCGTTGAGGTGAGAGTTTCGGTTTTATTTTAAATTTCCTTTGTGGTTTTTAACTCAAGAAGGATTTAATTAATAAAAATTAAATCTGTTGTTTCTTGGACCTCGGAGTTCGTCGACGCAACGCCGGATACCGCGACGACGCGAAGATCGCCTCCTTCCGCGGCGACCAATTCCGCGAAGAACCCGCGGGCAATGACTTGACGAGGTAGGGATTTTATTTCGGAAATACCCCTTTTTATATTCCCGTGAACGTTTATTCAAAATTAAAGAACTAGATTCATATGAAAAATTTTAATTTATTAAAATTTTTGTTTCATGTGTTGAATAATTCTCCCGTTGTTATTATCTAACGCGGAGGGTGCGGGCCAAACGAACACGGCCCGACAACCCTCCGCCGTTCTTCGTGGTTGTGCGGATTTGGCGGACGACAACAAAACGTGACACAAGGGCATTTTGATGATCCCACAATAAAGAATGGAACTCGGGAGGGGCAACGACGCAGACGGGAAGGAAAACGGACCCCCAGAGCAACTCCGGTGGCCCGCGGAAGTTGCCGGAGGCGGCGGCGCCCCGGCGCGCCGCCAGAGAGGGCCGCCGCGGCTGAAGCCACGGCGGCGGCGGCCAGCGGACCCGCGGCCACGTGGGTCCGGATCGCCCGCACGGGACGCGGCGACATGCTGCGTCCACTGAATCAGCGCGGCCCCACGCGGGGCCACGACACCTTCAACCCGTGGGGGCAGCACGCCGCGGCACCCGAGCTGCTCGGCCGCTCGGCCGAGCCGAGCCAGGCCGGTCCGACAGGCCGGGCCGTGCCCAGGCCGGACAGGACCAGGTCCAGCCGGGGTGGACCGGGTCGGGTCAACCCGGTTCGGCCGACCCAGGGGGGGGTCGGGCCGGGTCGGCCCGGGCCCGGACCCCCCCATCTTCAGACCATTTTCAGTCTTTTGCCCGTAACATGAGCTACGGGCCTCCGAATGACGTTCTGTCAGTGGCTACGCGAGCCTTGGATCGAGACGGTCATTTTGGTATATTGCATTCAAGGTTTAGGATTACTTTGGGTTTGGCCGGGTTGGTTCGTACACGAAACCAACCGGGCCCTCGGAGCAGAAACACTCATATCTTGAGCTACGGACGTCCAATTGACGTGCCGTCAGCTTTGGTGGATTCCACTAAGTGAGACGGATCTTTTGGCTCACTCCGCCCGAGGTTTGAACGCAGGTGGAGTACGGTTGGGTTGGTTTTTCCTTAAAAACCAACCGGGCCCCTGGGTCGAAAACGCCAATAACTCTCAGACCGGGCGTCCGATTGACG
The DNA here is from genome assembly GCA_963277665.1 of Viscum album. Lineage (NCBI taxonomy): Eukaryota > Viridiplantae > Streptophyta > Magnoliopsida > Santalales > Viscaceae > Viscum > Viscum album. The sequence continues at coordinate 2,130,054,028 of OY728140.1, forward strand.
CGCCGTCTGCGACGTGGATTTCCTATCGACGATATGGAACTTTTGGATACATAAACCTTGGAATTTGTGTCAGTTGATGTATCAGCCTCTCAGCTCGTGGAGCGGACCCTCCCGAACGAGCTTGCTGTGTGCGGGAACCCTATAGCTGGCTGCGACTGCTACTTCGACAGCGAGGACTGTGCAGAGATCCTCAGTGGACTGCAGCGACGACTGTGCAGAGAACCTCAGTGGACTGCGTCGACGACTGTGCAGAGATCCTCAGTGGACTTCGACGACTACAACACTCAGCGATCCCTTGCAGGTCAGTGCTACAGGTCCTGTGTGGGCCCGATCCTGTGTGGGTCTTTGCGGGGGTTAGTACCTATCGATCCTTTGTGGGTCCGACGACTTAGATGGATCAGTGATCATCTTTATCATCATCCGAAGAAGTATACCTGTGTGAGCTGAATCCTGTGTTACTCTCCTATGTGGATTGTGTTGAACTATCCTGTGTGGATTTACTGTTTACTCCTTTGTGGATTGTGTTGAGCTATCCTATGTGGATTACTTTTACTCTCCTCTGTGAATTGTGTTGTGCTATCCTGTGTGGGTATACGTTTTTCTTTCCTGTGTGGACTGGGTTGTGCTTGAGCTCATACGTTGGAGCCGAATGGGAATTGATGACTTAGGTATATGTATGGGCATATACCTAAGCCGTGTCGGATGTTACTTCGTGATTGTATCTTTTCTTGTGGTTTATCCTTTATGGATTTCGGGAGACCTTCGGGGTCTCGGGGTTCCTAATGGGTAGCTTATACTCACCCCTGCACGGGCTATTCCTGCACTTCGTTGTGTTGGTTGCAGACGACGGACATCGCTGATCGTGGTGGAGGCATGCGGAGCAGGACGGTACCGGAAGGTGGACCACTGGGCGGGACATACTCGGAGCGGATGGCTGGACCGAGGAGTTGTGGAGGCTATCTGTACCCACCCTTCAGGTGGGACTTCCAGACGACGGCTCGACGCTGCGGGCTTTTCTTTTCAGTTGCCGTTTTTCCCTTTCAGTTGTACTTTACAGTTGGGCTTGTATTTCCGGCCCCTTTTACTTTCAGCACAACTTGTTACATTTTTTTGCTTAGTATTTACTTTTCCGCTTGCTTACTCTATGGTGCTTGTTTACTTTTCAAAGGCAATGCCTTCCCTTTTCCCGGGATTTATGCCTTGGTGCTAGTCACCAGCCCATGGCCTATGGAAGGCGGGTTTGGGGTAGTCACGACACGGGCCCCGAGGACGGGTCATGACAAATTCATTATTTCATGTTCTAACTATATGAATCCTATGAAATAATCTATCACAAGCTATAATAAATTAATTAAAAAATTTATTTAACATTACTTTAATTCATTTTTCAACAAGAATTAAAATTCGTTTACTTCCTTAACAAAATCAATTAAACTAGAATAATTGAATGAATTTGATTATCATGAAATTGTAATAACAACCAGATTCACTAAACATGCATATTTAACTCATTTAAGAAATTAATTATCAAATTATTCAGGCTTTATGTTCACTAAAAATTTACCTCAATAATATCATGATAAATCAAGGTGTAATAGATATCACACTATCTAAATAATATATATGAAAACCATTATCACTGTACAAAGTAGAAACATTTCCATGTGATTTATACCAACTTTTTACTCTTATTTAAGTAATATTAGGATAATTTAATTAGAATAAATGGATATAATTCATTATAAATTTATGATTTCATGTATATAAAATAAATAAAATGAATCCCCTACCTAAAAATGGTGTCGATGTTCTTCCCCCAAGAATGGATGAACTCTAGGGATCCTTATCGCCTCTCCCATAAGAATTGCATCTATCTGAGGATTTTGTGGCCTAATCACACAAAAAACATAATAATCCCCATTATAAATATGGGATACCTTCCATAAACACATAGGAAGAATAATATTATGTAAAAGAGATCAAATTTAATGAAACCAATAGAAAATGATGGAAATAAAGACATGGGATCAACCCCGGTCACCACAGATCGAAGATGTAATCCCAATTATTGATTCCCCTCGAATAGATCTCAAAAATTCAAAAGAGGTGGTTTTCTAGTTTCTTGGAATGAGGGGGAGATACGATGAAATTGTAGGTATATGAATAACCCACATAGAATAAAAGGATTAAAATAGTTCTACAATTGAGAATTACATATTGTGTAATCCTCTACCGTGTCATGTAATCCTCAAGGTTTGATTTTTCTGTAAAGTTATCAACCTCTTCATATTATTTATTTTTCTAACCTTGATTATTTATAAATCATGAAACCCACATTCACATCTTGTAACTCTTTGTAAAGTGAAATACTCCCTTACTTGAAGATCTTACTGTCCAATCTCTTCCATACTTCCTCTAAGCCTCCTCCATGAACATATTCCTTTGAAAAAACACATAAAGGGTCGATCTACATGGATCTACGACCTTAGAATTTATTTTTATTGAATCTATATTTTTAACATGATAATTAATTTTCTCATCAACTGAAATTTTACTTAATAATTAATTATGAAATTTTTATTTAAAATATAAAATATAATTTATTATATTATATTTCAATGTGTGATAAAATTTAATTTAAATTTAATATGAAATTAAAAATAATATAAACTTTTGGAAAGTGTTGTGTTACTAAATAATTGTACAAATTCCTTTTTCATTAAAGTTTTAAATCATTCAATTAATATTGAAATAATATATACGCAAAAAATAAATTTTGAACTCCCATGATGATAAAATTATCACTATAGTAAATAATATTTCACTAAATATAGATATAATAATTCTACATTGATGTTACTATTGAAAAATCATTTAGAAAAACCATGGAAAATTTTTCCACATCATTCAAGATTTATTTGTGGTATTGGAATTTATATATTCATCAAGTCCTATAAATTATGTTCACATGTGAGGAGACCATTGGATTATAGAATTTTTGTCACCCTAGGAATGGAGGGTATATATATTTCATTGATATATGGTTTGAAATATATTGGGTTTTGGTTTTAAAGTTAGGGTAATACTAACATTATATCTTTAGCATATTGAATTTTAATTAATTTACTCAGTTGACATGACAATTCTATTAATATTAATACACATGGTAATAAGAATGATACCCTTATAAAAGGAAGTATATCTAGAAAACATTAATGTGATCAATATGACATATCTTGTCTTATATGATGTTTATCACTTGCTAGTCGACATCAATAATAGGTAGGCAATACATTGGATTTTATTAATGGTCAATTTATGTGTGGATAATTATAAATACAAAAAATGTGATATGATTTTTTAATACCATATTCATCCCAATCTCCAAATTAATACCTAATATTATGAAAATTACAAGTGTTCGATTTTTAATGATTTACAATGAAGGGAATGGGAAATTATTTGGATAAATTATAAATTCCATTTTTCCTTTATAATGAAAAAATATAAATGATAATTAAAAGTAGAAATATATTCTATATATAATGATATTTTCTTACTTTTTTATAGAAATATAGTATGCAATATGTATCAACATGGTCATTACATTTGATCTATATATCTAATATCAATATTTATTGTGTGCCCAATTATTATTGAATAATCATTTACAATGATATAGAGCGGTTAGTGGTGAATTGAAATAAAATGCTTCAAAACCCTATTGAGAATCATTTAAAAGGAATACAATTTAACAATCATAAATGAAATAGAAAAAAATATTTGTCATTTTATTTTTTATTTTTATGTAAATATGTAAACTAAATACATAATACCATTTTTGATGATCAAATACAAGCATGAATCAATGAAATAGATTCATTGGGATCACTAAGAAACATCCAATAGAAGCCTTCCACATAGGGTATATATTGGAAATATCAATCTACTAATATATGGGAAATATTTTCATCTGGGCTAAGAAATTAAGAAATATTTTTATAGGATTAATAAATTTAAAATATTATTGGGGGTTTAGTTATCTGTGATATCATTGGATAAAGCAGGATTATAATGTAAATTTTCTCATATGTATTGAAACATTTTATATAATCCACCATTTATATAAAACATATTTGAAATGTTCTACCAATGAATGATTCTTTCAAAAATAATTTCATCTCTTATAACTAATTAAAACCCTAGTGAAATAAAATTTTTAATTATATAATTTATAAAATTAATTATTGATGTTCAAATACATTTAATCAACCTGTAATGATCATAAAAGGAAACAATTGTTATTTGGGGATGATGTTGGGAACATGGTATCTCATTACAATAGATATTAAATGTACTCAAAATGAAATAAATTTTTACTAGATCACACATGAAAAACCCAAGAAACAATGTGTAGCAACATAACAAGAATTATATATTAATTTATATTTCAATAAATACATCATTTTTACTAAATCCTCACATACATACCATACATTAAAATTTTATCACATCAATTATTATATCAAGGGAAACCTTATATGAAAAAAAATTAAAATAATTTGAAATAAATATCTTTATATTTATTAATTCATTCTCAAAGTGTTTTTTAGCACATATACCAACACATGAAAATCCATCCCTATCATCCAAATAATATAATAAAAATCATGTTTTTGGTAACCTTAAAATTATTTTTCAATATAATTATATTATTATATAATCATCACTATAAAAATTATAACATATCAACACAAGAACCATTATTGTTTTTTTGAAATACCAATTTAATAAATGAAAATAATGTCAACATCTAGAAATGTATCAAATATACTTGTGAAACAAAATCATTTTTAATTATCTATTGGTAAAACATGTATCACCACAACGATGTCAACTAATTGAATAATATAAAATATTTATAATCAAATAATATAATGGGACATGACATAAATTGATCTAATGGGGAATACCATGATATAAAAGATTATAAATTACATCATTTTTATATCTTAAACGATACACCACATAATTAATTTCATAATCCCCAAAGTTGAAAGTTTTGTGTGACAGAATAGAAGTTTCATAAACGCATTATATTCTATTTTATTTCAATTTACCCAAAAAACACTTATTATAAGATGTTTCGTAAGGGGGATATTTTCATTGATGCAAAAAGATTAATATTAAATGAATGTGGAATATCTTGAGAAATAGCTTAATATCATATTAAAATGAAAATAGAACCATAAGAGATAATTGTATTTCAGGATATATCATTATAGACCATGGAATTATATCATTGGGTAATGTTTTAATATAATATATGTTATGGATTGAAAACATGTGAAAATAGTAATAAATAATGAAAAATTTACCTAATAACACAACATATTAGTAAGCTCAATCATTCCTAGACATTATGTTGTGAACAAACATAGTAATATCAAAACATTATGATGTGAGGAAACCAAATCATGCACACAGATTAATGTTTGAAAAACCCAATCATTTTTACAAATTACCATTACTTAAAGACATATAAAACATTATACAATGAAATATTTGTCTATATTAGTACCAACATATCTCATAATTGAAAACTATACCAATGTATCACCACAAACATAAGAGAATGAATTTATCTATTATATTGAATTATAATATGGAAATGATAAGTGTTTCATGAACTTTTCATCAAAAGAGAAATATAATCCATCCTTTGAAATAAGTTGGTTGATATTAATCTATCATATTCTAATTTAATCATAAAAATAATTAATGTATTTTAATATATATAGAATATAAAATAATGTATACTTCCCAAGTAAGATTTGAAAAAATCATGAAATATCTAACCCATTGGGGATCCTTTTAAAAAATATTAATGTCAATGAAATATGGATATTGTATTCATGGTTATTTATTTAAAACATGTAATGAAAATTAGATAATGAATAATAAAAATAAAAATGAAAAATAAAGATTAAGATGGAATAGTAAATAAATTACTACATTTTTGAATAATAAATATTAATGTTATAAAATACATTAAAATGATTCATTTTTCAAAATATTAGAAAGTAAAAAATAGATTAAAAAATAAAAATTCATTCATATTTGGAGTGGAAAATTCTTGATATTTTATAAATAATATTAATATGTAAGAATAGAGTTGTTAAAAATTCATAAATCGTTGTAACATGACAAATTTTAATAAATCCCCTCAAAATTTTTTAAATAAAACCCACTATAAAATTTATAAATGAAATAGAAGTAAAATTAAATTAGTGTGTGTAGATTCATGACACGATGTGAAAAACGTTTAATATATGATTCTTAAAAAAGGGTGCACACTAGGAAACATGTCTTCAAAAGTAAAAGTGAGACATAAAACACTTATCAATGACGTCTTGTTTAACATATGATATATAATATCCATGAATTATAAATGAAAACTCATTACTCTTTGTAATATGAAACATATTCATATAAAATTTACATTATAACATCTATTAATAATTCCTTAAATAACTATATATTTTTCTATTATATTTATTTTTTATATTCTGGTTTTAAAATTTTTGTTACCATTACATGATATAGTATGGAGGTTATTCTACTTTAGTCATGTTCATGGTTCTAAAACCAACATAATTATTGTGATAATAAAATTAACTAATGTGATATAGTAATAGCATCCCATATAAATTTTAATGAATAAATATTGATATTTCACAAGTAATGATTACAAATTTTATTTCTCAATGATTGGAAAAATAACAAAATAATGATTTTATTGACAAAAATAATTTTTATAATTACCATATAATTTTTAAAAAGTTAATTTATATTCAATATTATATAAAATTAAGAAAATTATTTAATTTATTAATTCATTCACAGGTTAAATATTATGGAAAAAATATTGTGGATGGTTAAACCAAAAAAAGGAGAACACATAATAATATCTCAATTTTAAATAATGTGGTACATTATAGTGGTAATATAACATCTATAGAATTATAATGGTTTCATAATCATGTACATAATTTGATTATTTAAACTCATGATGATTTTTATTATGATGATGTTGATGAATAATCCCGATTAAAATTTTGATTACAACGACAACTTCATTATCAACTTGAAGGACCTCTTGGAAATGTTTTGGATTATGACATCATTATTTTTGTAGAGGAAAAGTGACATTCATAAGATTAATTATTGAATATAATATTTTTTAATAATTATATATATTCAAATTTCAATTATTTAATTGAAGTAAAATCATGTGGATTATTTTTTTATATTTTCGAGGGGTGTCATTCTTATTATATTAAGCATCAAAATCATAAAAAATTCATCCAAATTAGAAAAAATTTAATTTAATGATATAGGTAGTTTATAATTCACTCATATAATAAAATATATATGTTATTATTTGATATTTGTGTCCTTATAACAAAATTTTAACCGCTTGTTAAAAATTTATGCAATTATAACCACATAAATATTTTACTATGGTATCTTGCTTTTTTGACTAAAAATAAAATGGAAATTATTATATAATTTTATAATTATTTTTCCAAGAATCAATATTTTTGTATGACGATTAATATATTTTTATAAATTCGTTCTTAACAAAATAAAAAAAATTAGAAATAATTCGTCTTTTATAATAAAAACTAATATACAATAATATTATGTATACTATTTTTTCTCATGACATATATTGGATTATAAAAAATGGGATAGCAATTTTTTTAGTTTCAAATATTGTGAAAACCAAAAAGATAATTATTAATAAAAATATATTTTTAATTAATGAAATATTTATTTATTCGAATAAAATTTCTCTCTAGATTTAAAAATACTCTCATTGATTTATAAATTGAAAAGAAAAATTATTAATTCAATATTTAAGATTAAAAATTCATTTTCACTAATAAATCATTTTTCATAAATTTTTAAATGAATATTATATAAAAATAATTCCATGCATTTTTTTAAATTTTCAAGTATTGTATTTTGAGTTTTATAATAAAAAATAATTTTAATGAAAAATACTACAAATTCAACCTAATATGTTGTTAAAATAATTAATATTAATGTGTAGATCACTTCATAAAAATCAAATTATATATGGGAAAACGGAATTTTAGTATTAGAAGACATAAAATTGGAAATCAATTTTTCAAAATATTATTCATAAACATAAAATTATTTTAATAGTAAATTCTTATAAATAATATAAATAAAAACATGATACATTATTAATTAAATATTATAATAATAATAAAGTATACATAATAAAAACCATGAACCCTCAAAAAATAACTATGGATAAGATAAAAAATGTTGTCTATCATGAGTAGTGATTCATCATGTACGGATCTCATAATTATTTTTATCATGATATTATAAAGATACCCCACATATTCAAAACACAAGTCTATTGAGAAATTCCCTTAAGGGAGTCCTATAATGAATAATAGGTGTTCTTGATCCCAATGGGTTTCTAAGAATATGTTGGGTAACATAAACTATTATTTAGATTAGTATTTAATAGTATTACATGTACACGGAAACATGAATGATGGAAATGTTAGAATTCTAATTCATCCCAACAATGGTATGCTAGAAATATAAGACAAATATGTTTCCAAATAAAAATGTCAACATCATTTCAAAAAAAATTACTAAGGAAATCCATTAAAATGTGATGTAAAATCAACATGAGATGATGAAAATAAAATAATGAAGAAACATATTTCTACCATGTGATTCCTTGTACATACATGTATTAGACATACTATGACCTACACACACCTAAGGGATTATGTACTGTATAAGAAAAATAAGCATAGTAGTATCATATCCTTTGTTTCATTGGAAAAAATTATAATATAAACCAAATATTCTCATAAAAACAAATATAATTAATGTGATAATATTTTTAAAAAATAATTATAAAAAATATGAGATCCAACTTTTTCTATGTTTTTGAAACACACAAATTTGAAGTTTTTTAAAACATTGCCATGTAATATACCATCACACATGTCAATGATAACAGAAAATTAAACACTCAATTATGGTAACATCATTTTCAATTCATCATCTATCAATTAATGTGATCTATGGGTCACCAGATGTGAACAATACCCAAATAGACCATGTCTTGGTGTAAGAGATCGATTATATCAGTTTATCTGTGACACATTACATTAATCATGGTTCATAAAATACAGTTTTATAACATGTTTATGTAGAAATATCACATACCTGATGATGGATTTACTCCTCATCGTTTTTAATAAAAGGTGTTACCATATAAAAATTATTTAAGTTCATTTTATCATTAAAACCATTCACATCATGTATTTAAACAATTTCTTATTGAAAATCTAATGGAAAAATATATTTTCATAAAGAATCACATAAAAACTATGTCTCAAAATTTTTTCCTTCAAAAAAAAATTCAATACTAATTTCTATTATAAATCCAAAGCTATTATTTATAACCATTAGAAACAAACTACAATGAGAAAGAATGAAAGGTTCATATGATATGGACAATTCATAAAACCTCTTACCTTGAAAGACTCGAGATACAAATATAGGATGAAGATGCATAATCCATTATTAGAAGTAATTCTGTAATGTACTGAACCTCGATGTGGCATTATAGTGCTCCCAGCCCAGTTGACAACATGGCCTCAATCACATCTCCCCAAATGCCAGAGGCTACCAACAATTAGAATGGTCCTAGGTTTGATTGTAGGGATATTATTCCCTCATTATCAGAGTGTAACAAATCCTAATATAATATCAATTCAATAGTGTAAGATGTACTGCCACACAATAGAAGTAAATCACGGAAGATAGATAGTATAAATAAACTAGAATCTTATTCTAGAAAAGATGATGATATATCTCACATGTTTATAATAATGTAATCAAAACAGGTATACTAAAATCATATAAAATACATATACCATATGTAAAAAAATAAAAAATGAATCCCAAAATCAACGCATTCCCCATATTGGTCCCATTGTCTCCTACCCCTATGTATCATATCTATTACTTGTTGGAGAGTGCTTTTCCTTATCGACACCTAAAATATTTTAATATTTTTGGTTCCAAACCATGAACCCAACAGAGTGTGAGACTAAGTCCAACTGAGAAACCTCCCATGGTCTGTGCAGATATATTAGTGAATATATATAATATCTAGTATATAATAATTAAAATTTTATGCTAGGATATACTCATAAAAAGGCAACATAAAATCACTAGTTCCAATTTACATTTCATTTCATTACCCATTTAACTATTCAATTATATTGAATTTATAGGTATCGAGATCCGACATAAGCCTAATATCCCCTATATAACTATAAGCACTATATATGCCTTTTAAGGCCATCTAATTTGGAAGAAGTAAATAATTGAATCCAAGATTATGCATTGGCTTAGTAGATGCATCTTAAACCTTTTAAATATACAATATAAACCAATCACTGTCTTGAAATCTCAATGTTGGATTTCATGTATCATTTTATGTGAAATTCCCACCAACATCCTTCAATCCCATCCCGAAGAACATATTAGGAAGCAAGTATCACTATAGGTGTGGTATATGTTCACGCCATTGATCCCATCATTGGAGGTCCAATAAAGAATACCCAAGTTTCACTCAAAACATAATTTCAATGCCTCTTGAAAACATCCATGCAATCCCTCAATGGATACATGATTCACTCAGGATTTAAGTACATAGACTCTACGAGCCCATCCATGGAATCCCTCAATGGATCCATGCATCACTCACGGTATAATCTTATTTAACTCTTAAGCCTATCCATAAAATTCGATATCGAATCCATGATCCCTGATCCACCCTAGGTGGCAAGGTATAACATTCACATGAGTCCAACCATGACATTCTAAACAATATCTATTATTTACCCAAGGATATTTACCATTTCATCATTTAAAATTAATTTGTCATTCCATTAAGCATGCTATGGTAAAAATCCAAATTCATCTAATATAAATCCCCACCAAAGGGGTATCTCAATCATGGAAAAACCTCAAATACTTGTCCATTCATTTACATACATGGTCATATTTCTTGTAACAACCATTACATGTAAATTAAACTATTACATGACATACACATTGATCAACTCAGGTGGGAAGGTTCGTAATTGGAGAAATTCATTCCCAACATGCTTAAACTAACATAGGTATACGAGGGTCAGGGGGGAAAGTCAACCATACCATTCCCTCAACTAATTTAATTACTATCTATCACTATCTTAATTCAAATAATAACTACTTTAAATTTTTACAACACATAAAATGGAAACAAAAGATTGACACATTGCTATCCTAGACCAAATGCCCAAAAAAGGCCATCCAAGGGAATTCAACCATGGTATGACCAAATCTCTAATTACAAAAGCTAATAGATATTTTAAAACACCTATTCAATTACATTAAAAACAATAGGAAACAATAGGGTTTTATTATTTTTCAAATCTACAACCAAAAAAGGCGTGTAACACTCCATCATGTATAATAAACTCTATGATAATTGAAAGGCATGATACCACCTTTCATAGGCTTGTGTTAGATAGCTCATCCTGTATCATGTTTTGATTATCTCTTGTTTGGTAGTAATCTGAATAAAAGACGAAGAATGTGATATAAAGTAACATTAGACTAAATCCAAATAGCATAGTTGATATCCAGAAGAATCAAGAATGGTTAAAAAGGAATTGGTATACTACCGTTGCAGATCAAGGAGCACTCAATTCTGAGGTCGGACATAACAGGGATCTAAAAACCATGAAAAGGCTCAAAGGGGATATCAATATCTTGACCCACTACTATAAAACAAAGGAAAATAAGGATTATTAATGATAAAAACATTTTAGGGTTAAAATAGTCATTTTACACAAAATATCAAGGTCTCACGGTTTAGCTTCACAATTTTTCATACCAAGTGGAAACTATGGATGCCACTCTATAAGAGAAAGGGGAACTCATATGACTACTAGACATGGTTTTTCAAACAATGCAGTTTTCAGGCCTAACCCTCTTTCCAATTCTACCAAAACTGCAGATTTTCCAAATGGCCATGCTTCCCAACCCACACGGTTTGAACTAACCATGTGTCCTTCTATTTTCACAAAAAATAGGGTTCTAGGATCCTAAACAACCCCAAACACCCCAGTTACCTCTATGACCCAATGTGAATTCATAATAACTAATATTTTAATAATTAATCTAGGAATTAATTGAATACATAAAATTTGTACCTCAATAAAGAACTGAGTTCTTACCTACATCCATCCTTAATAAAATTCATCCTCGAATTTCCCTAATAAAGGTTGTGAAGAAATATACGGGAACAACTCTGGCCACTACAATCATATGTCATCCTCCCTCTATCATGTTTCTTGATGAATTTTTCATTGCTACCATAACACGCATATGAATGTAATGGACGGACCATAGATACCTTTCAATATATGATCCACAACTCATATAGGACGCCTCTCAAAGGATGCATCTACCTGTAACTCAACCACCTCAGGGATGAAAAGAAATATATGGTCCTAAATAGTAACTTCACTGGTTAGAATCATGGTAAACATCATGCAGAGATTGATACCACTATGGTTACTACAACCTATAGAGAATTTGATCGACTATCTCTAGATTTGTGAACAGTCTGACTTACCTCAGTGAAAATATACAATGTATCCTAACACGCTTGTGTCCCATCCTTGGTGAAATATGTAAGAAAACCCCATTACATAACCAGGAACTATAGAGGTCATTTGTATAAATTTATGTAATATTATTGATGAGAATGTGTAGTATCCATCCACATCTGAATCAATTTCACCTGTTTAGTCGTCTCTTTGATAAGACTAGGTCCTAACATTGCTGCATCTCCTACCTCCACCCAAGTAAGGGGTGACCAACATAGAAATCTATATAAATCCTCATATAAGGAAATATGAATAGTATCCTAAAAGATATTATTATAGGTGAACTCAATTATAGGAATATTGCTCTCCCAATTGCCTTTAAAAACCAAGATGAATGCCTAAAGTTTGATCTTAAGCACTGGAAAAGTGCATTCTGATCGACCATCTTTCTGGGGTGGTATGTTGTGTTCAGAAGAACCTATTTACATAAGTCCCTCTATAGACCTTTCTATAAAGGATAGGTAAAATGGGGGACCCTTTCTAAAATGATTGAATGTGGGACCTCTTGTAACTGTAAAATTTCAAAAATGTAAAACCTTTCATGCTCACCAACATTGTATGTTTCCTTAATCGATAGGAAATGAGAAACCATTGTCATCCTATAACAAATAATCCAAAAACATAGTTACAACATCACCTAGATAATTGATATTTCCAAAAATATCTCCCATAAGTGTTCAGTGAGGCTACCAGTGTAATATTCGTTAACTGTGAAATCCTGGACACCACTTAGGTCATATCAGAATCCTCAGAGAAAGGAAATGTCAGACCTCGATTTACTTAATCAAAAGAAGTAATGAAATCTCCCATAGAAATACATTACAAATTGTCACCCCCAAGTTACCTTAAACTGATACAGTTTCCAAAATGGTTCAATCGAAATATCTATAAGGTATATAAAGTATAAAAAGTCAAACCACTTCTGGACAACACATCTGAAAAATGTCTAGATCATAAGGAATGTGTATTGCAAAAGAAACACAATTCCCTCTCCCAAGGCACCACTTACCCAAAATGATCCCATTCCCCTAAGATCATACATGTCTCGTGGTGATTCTCCACAGTCAAACCATCCCTTGTTCATATTAAAGGGTATTCCATAGCACAGATAAAGGTGTAACCCATATATGTCCCAATCGTATCATTAACCCTATAAATCATTACATATGAGCCAAACTTCATTAACGAGATAACCTCATATTCCTCAAATTGGAGTCCAAGGAACTCACCAAGGTATTCAATACTCTATTCTATAAGTGAGATGTTCGTACAAGGCCAAAACATCCACATAAAAACATTGAATGAGCCTAGTGTCGAATCATCCATGTGGTCTGGTAAATTAAAGCAAAAAGCATTCGTGAGTCCAACAAAGGAGTTCACACATGGGAAACAAGTATCACAATGTATTAACCAAGCCTCATCTAAAACCATGCATCAATCACACAACATTGAAAGAGATTATGAACTGGCCTGACATCTTTTATCTATAACACTGCATATAACTAACATTCAATTAGTACATCATAGGAAATTTCAAGATAAGAAACCTGCTCATCCCAGTCAGAAGAGTACATTAAGAGTAAACAAAAGGTTACTAAGAAGACCAGTTAAACCACTACTATTCAAATCTTTACAACACGATTGGAATCCCCTACCGGAAATTCATTAACCAGACCCTGATACCTATACTACTCGAGGCACTTAGATCTTTTCAAAAATTAACACTAAAACTCATCAACGATTAATGGAGTTTCTATATGGTGGTGCATACCACCATCCTCATCAATGTCGTGATTCCAAGAAAGCATCAACATGAATACTAGAACTGATGTGACACTCCCCATCTTAGGAGTATTTTATAGATTGAGAATAAGGACCAACCACTCTCAAACATGCTAGTTCAGTACCATATTATACTCACATGATTCATTCCACAGACCTTAATCACCATTTCATATCAATTCGAATCATTCCATTATTGAAATGACTAGCATGTGAAAACACCTGAGACGTAGAAAGTCATCCTGGATAGTTGGACGAAAGTGTATCACTAACACATAGGTCACTCAACATTGTATATAACATGATAACATACACAATAACTTAATGATCATGATTTAACTGAACTGAACGACTCATTCTAGAAATTAACACTCGACAGGTATAGAATATGATAAGACATACTACCCAGAGATCTCAAAAGAAAACAACACACTATGGGAACTATTCATTGGATTTCCACCCATTATAACGTAGTATAAGGTGTCTCATTCCAAACCTATCTCCAAATATCATCATCTAAATAGCCATTTACACGGATGATGATGTTGTGAGTCTCCCATCACTTAAGAGAAGTGAGGTTTACATGTCCTCATAAGTAGTTGACCAAGCTGGATTCATGTTTAACCTTCTTAATTAAAAAATTGTCAATGATCACTCCCAAATTAATTGTCAAGATACAATGAACACCCATACAAACAATAGTTTCCTTTTAAAACCCAAAATAAATACGTGGGGCAACAACAACTGAGTGGAACCAATGATTAAAAACTAGAAGTGGAAAGAAAGAAAGCAATTTCAAAGGGTTCTACATACCATGAGCTTGCACCGTACGAAGCATAGGCGATGAACTCAATGAAAAGGTCATGGTAATTTTGATTTCAATAGGCTCAATAACCCCTTTTCATTTAAGCCAATGCTAAAAATAAATAGCATATGGATGATCACTCACATATCCTTTAAAAGGCATATAACCAAAATAGTTAAACTAACCTTGTACGAGTTTCTAATCAAAGGACACCACTTCATGTTTCAGATTAAATCAATTTAATTAATTAATCTCAACCTTAAAATTTTGAAATATTTTTTAGGAAAACTTCATGCACCATTTTACAAAACAAGGCACTTGGAAAACACTTTGTTTTTCAACTCAAATAAAAAATATACAGATCTCATCAAATTACTCTTTATAAAATTAACAACATCTATATTCCATCACAAATGATAATTTAGCATGTAAATGTTTTTTATCCAAATAAGAGACACATGTGTGTCCCATTAAACCAACTAGGGTCCATCAAAATTGAATCAAAATAACAGTTCTTAACCATAGGATGCATGAACACCCATAACAATTCATATAAGAAGAGAAAACCCCAATCTAACTACCTAGGTCCATTTGAGAAATTTAAAAACCATCCAATTGATTTTAGATAAAGATTTAAATAAAATCAAAATACAAACTTTTAAAACATATCACCTATTTACATTTCTTTTCAATGGTTTATAGAGGCTTGAAAATATCGTATCTCAAAAATAAAGATATGAAAATAAAACTCATCAAAAACTTCTTCTACGAAATCACCCATATGCCTACTCCATGGGCCAGGTCCTGGTGTCAAACCAGAAATAGAATATACTAAAGTCACAGTACTATGATTGGGTCTAGTCAGGTCCACATATCATAATACATTTCAACATAGTTCGTATTATCATTCATAATTGAAAGTAATTTAAAATTATCAGATACCCTTTCAGAAGGATAAACCAGGGGTGTGAAAAATTCTAGTCTGTGGGGACCCATACTCCCAGTGAATCAATTCTTCTTATCCATGTATAGAACATCATAATATAATCTTATTTATTGTTGGAACTTGATCCCTCAAAATTTTGATCCAAGAGGGACCATACACCTCCGGGAATAAAGCTTGGCGTTCATCCAATTAGAACCATAGCATGTACTAATACACCTATCACAATAGAATTCATATTTTTAATGAAATCTATAAAAACATCATGTAATCAGTAATTATATCTAAATGACATGGAATAATTCATGGCATGTAATTTATAACAAGTTTCTATATGATGCATGAGATGGTATACCCACTTCTCATCAGGTTGAAACACTATAAAACCAACAATACTATAGAAAATAACAATGCAATATAAGTGTTTCACATAACGGTGAAATAGAATCAAATATAATAGCTCAACACCCAAAAACTACATTTCAATTTGAGGTAATTTGGATTTTCCATGCATACATGGTAGCTACTTCATGGCACAACTTATTAACAAATAAAATTTATTTTCTATCCTTGATTATTGTTTCCAAACAATAAAACAACCTAGACAATACTTCTATAATGCCACATTCTAATGTCCAAAACATAGATGCCACATAATAGTGTTGAGAGCCTAAGTGACCACATAGCTTCCAGGTCATCTCCAAAAAATGCCAAAGGATTCCTACTAGAACTGAGGGCCGATGTGTGATAGTGGGGAAACTATTCCCATATTAGCACCATGTAATATAGTAGAGTACAATAAAAATTCAATAGAAAAAGCAGTAATACAATGAAATAGAAGTAAATAGGGGAATACCAATAGTATAATTAAACAAGAATAATTTAATACAGAAGATGATGATACATGTCACATATTTCCAAAAAATAAGTAATAATAGGTCTATAATAGCCATGTAAAATACATATCAAAAAGTGAAAAAAATACCCTAATAAACCTAGTAGAATTGAAGGCATCAACATGGTCTCATGGTCTCTTACTCAAAAATAGCATATCATGTACATGTTGGAGACATATTTCCCTTATCGACATATACAATCATATAATCAATTTGGGTCCAAAACATTGCCTAAATAGGGTGTGAGACTAAATCCCAGAAGGAAACTACCCAATGTATGTGCCAATATGTTATTTAATATGTATATATATATATATCATATAGTGTATAACAATTAAATAAGTAAGATATGATGTACTCCAAAATATAAAACATACAAGAATTGGTTCCCATATACATTTCATTTGCTTATGCATTTAACTATTCAATTACACTAAATTCATAAGTCTCTAGATCCAACTCATGCCCGAACTCCCTCATATAACTATATGCACAACATATTCTATAATGGCCCGGACTACTCTAGTCCATTAAATTGTGAAAATGTGGTGTTAGAGGTGTTCTTGGAGGTTATAGTGACTTGGGGTGGGTTTGGGTGCACTTTTAAAGAGAAATAAAGGGTGATAGCTTTCGCACGGGAGCTGCACGGTGTGTCTAAACCGTCCTGCCAAACCGTGCGAGGTTAGTGTTAGAGGAAGTGGCTAATTCATGGTTGGCGCACAGTTTTTCTAACATTGCAGACTAACCGTGTTAGGAGTTTTTTATGAGGTAGAAGCTAACGAACAGTTAGTGCACGATTTGACAAATCGTGCAGACTAACCATGCAGGCACTTAAATCTAGAACCTAAAAATGTGGATCTAACTCGTTTTTCTTCTAAATGGTTCATTTAATCCCCTAAGAGTATATAACTTATGATTACCCTTCCTTGAATGTAGGAGAACCTCTCCAAAGTGTTTTAGAGGCTATCTGAAGGCTTCTATTTGGTGAATCGAAGATGGTTTCTTGAGCTATGTGATCGTTCTTGTTTGGTTTCTTAGATCTACTTAGATATACTCCTCCTCTTCTCTCAGTTTCATATATATACACCTGTTATGGGTATATCTAAGTGTGAGGATGTCGAATATGATGAGCATTGGTCTTGGTTGTGATAGGAGAAGAGATCTAGAGAGGATCCATGGTGAATGGTCCTGGTCTTCTTGGGCGTTCTTCGACCGTTGTGGTTTTCGTTGAAAACCTTTGAGGTAGGGGATTCATTGCTTCTCTAATTTTTTATGTGAAATCGTAGAGTTATCATAATTTAGCATTTGGATAAAAATGAAATTATGCTAGTTAAATACTTCAACTATATTAAAAGAATTGGTTTGATTGTGTGTTGTTTCTTTTCACCGTGATAACGTTTCGCCTCATGATTTGCTAGATAGTGTGATATCTATAACTTGCTTGGTAGCATGTTGTTCTTTATGAAATTGATATATAACGTAAATCTGGAATTAACTGATAGTTAATTGGATAAAGATAAAGAGGCATGTAAATGAATCTAGTTGTTGTTGTTGTTCTAATTTGATGTTAATCAAATTGATACAAATGTGCATGTTTAATTCAGTTTGTTGGTAAACCTGAAGAATGTTGGTGCTTTTTATTTGAAGGCATGTCAAATTAATGGTTTAATTAATTTTTGATAGCTATGATATCTTTCTAGTTAGGTTTCTCATAGTTGGAACCTACTATTAATGAACTGGTTAATTCTAGAGGGATTAAAGAACGGGTTGGTTGATAAAAGATAATTCTTGGTACGGTTCTGAGTTACCCTATTGCTTGTAAGTCCATTTTCCTTATACTTTAGAATCATGAGTTCTCATTATGTATTAAGGATGGATGTCGTGTTAAAGGGCCAAGATCCCAATTGATGTGATGATTTCTTTCCTGCTGTTTGTGCTATAATGTGACCCTAGAGGGGTGTTGTGATATTTGGGGGCATAGAGGCCCTTTTGGTTGTGGCAGCGGATGATGGATAGAGTGGAAAGATGCACCAGTTTATGCATGTGGGTGTCAGGGAGTACACCAGGGATGATGGAATGGGATGGATGTGATTGTTGGATTCTTGGTGTTTCCTTTGGTTGTTTATCTACTTTACTTTTCCCCACTGCTCAAGGAAGCTGGTCTTGCTTACCCTTCTTCCAAAGGAGGCAAAGACGCGTGGGGTATTTCACATTCTTTCAGTGTCTAGCATCTCAATGGAGGATGGGTCTACACTCTTGCTATAATCGTGAAATAATCGGCGGGTAGTACATCTACTCACCATGTTGAGCCCCCTTATGTTTAGTAGCATAGAATGCTTTTCTAGAATGCCTGAGAATATGGGAAAGTAATTCTTTAATGAATGTTTGATTAAATGGTATTAAATCATGGGGTTGGAGTTTCCAGAACATAATGATGAGGTTGAAACTATTTAAGGAACAATTGACTTTGGGTGTGAAGATAATGGAATGTAATGTGGTTTTTTTCATGGTTAATTACCATTGGAAGAATTTATTAACGTATAGTGTAATTGATAAAAACTAAATTAATTAATCTAATAAAGCTCTTTAAATGTTTGTGTCATTATTGGATACCTAGTCTTAGAAGTGGCAGCCTGGAGTCCAAAAGATGTTAGATGCAGTTCTGTCTAAGACTAGGTTATGCCCATCGTGTGGTTGTGATTTATAATATATTTTATACTTTTCATGTTTCTATACACTACTCCACCCATTTAGTAAGGGAAACTAATACCCCGTGGATTCTGATCCCTATGGGGGTTGTATTTTCCCCAACATTCTGCTGGGAAGATGAATGGATGACTACCCCCTTTGGCCCTGCTCTCTTCTATTGGTAGATACTTGTTCCATTAGGCACAACAGTTAGTTTTCCCCATATATGTTTATAGAGGGATATAATGGATTGTGGTTATTCACACACATATATTATGGATATAGTATCCTATGGACCACTATAGGTGTAATGTGTATACTCTATGATGGCTTGAGGATCCTTACTCAGAGTATGGGTTGTAGTGGATTGAGGTATAATACCTGATGTATGATACATGTTGTGTGGGATGTGGTGGCTCCCGGAACCTACCTGGTCACTTTTTTTGTGAGGATGTTGTGGTGCTTCGCCCAGTTGTCTGCGGGCAAGCCTCTGTGGTGCACGAGGTGAAGATTGTGGAGCTTAGCCTAGGTGTCTACGGGCAATCCTTTGGAGAGAGATGCACATGACGTGTGTCATTGGGGCAATGGAGAAAAATAGTGGGGAAGTAGTAGTGGGGTACCCTTGATATTCATTAATATATGTTATATTCTTGTATTCATTACATGGTGAGAGTAAACATGGTGAGGTTGGGAACTTATTATACCTATTTAGGGGATGAGTTAGTTTCACTTGGTGTTCACTGTGCTTTAGCATGCTTTTTTTACTTTTTCACAAGAGGCTTCAGGGAGGATCCTACTGAGTATACTATTATACTCATCCAACATATATATAAACTTCCTTTCAGGTCACTTGGATTAGGTTAGAGATCAAGCTAGTTTTTACTAGCTTGGGGTTGCAGGAGTTGTTCGAGCTTGTGGTTGCTGTTGTTTTTACCTTTTTTGGGTACTTGTAGTTTTCCCCTTTCAGTTGTATCACTTTTTCATGAAATTTCATATATGCACATGGGTTTATATTATATTCTAGATCTGAGTTGGAGTTGGTTTGTGTCTATCTTATCTCTCTCTTCTGCATGTGTTCTCTTAGAGGGTAATGCCTCCCATTTTGTTTGTTACTATACCCTCGGTGGTAGCCACCAACCCGGGGCCTACTAGAGGTGGGACTCAGGGGGGTCATTATCTCCCTTCTCACATTGTCGGCCTAGGAGGGGTACACTTTGTGGGGAGGGGGTCTTGAAAAAGTGTTATCAGAGCTCTGGTCGATTAATATGATGGAGTTTGGGGTTAGGCACATGTGGGTTGCATTGGTTGGTAGGGAAACGGTGTCATTCATGTCTATCAAGTGAGGTAAACACTGGAGACCAGTTGAGACATAGGAGTTTAGGGCCCCCTATTATCTGATGTATGGAATTTTAAGTTTACAATGGCTACTAAAAAAGGTGATACTAGATGTAGGGTAGAGAACTAGGAAAGGATCATGCATCATTATTCTTTGTTCCTATGTTTGAATAGGTATACCTTGGGATAGGTTAACCTAAAATGAATAAAAGAAAAAAATAAATAAATTAATGCTGAGTCCTCTATATTCCAGTTTTAGGAGCTCTTAATGTTTGTTATTTTCCAGGTATGGCTCCCGGCCGACGTCCTCGTCAGGTTTGTGCAGAAAATGTCTAGCAGGATGTTTCAGCAGATCACCGTAGGGTATAGGTTGACCACGATGAAACATGGAGGAAGAAACTTCGAGAGTTTCAGTGCCAGAGTCTGTAGAAGTATTAGGGATCCGTTTCAAATGTAGTCATGGTAGACTGGTTGGAGGAGGTCGACATAGGCTTCAGTTTGATCAGTGCTTGAAAGGTGCACTAGGTGTCCTTAGCTATGATGATGCTGCGTGGAGCAGCAAGGCAGTGGTGGATATTTTTTCTCGGGGATGGTGATGAGTCATCGATCTCATGGGAGGAGTTATGAGACAAGTTTAGAGTCGAGTTCCTTTCCTCAACTGCAAAGGCATTCAGTCGCTAAGAGCTTCTTACCTTCGACAGGGGAGCTCTAGAGTTCGAGATTTTGGGATCTGTTTTAGGAACCATTTACGATATGCTTCAGACCTACTGCCAGATGAGGAGGCCAGGGTGAGGCATTTTGAGGAGGCTTTGCATCCAGAGATCCAGCGCTAGGTCACCCCATTTAAGCTGAAGACATATCATGAGGTTCTGGAATGGGCAGTGGTTGTTGAGAGGACTTTGGCCCGTAATGGATCGTCACAAGAAGGGAATCGTCATAACTCCTCACCAAGCGGAGCTATGGTCCAGGTGTCCCAGTATTTATGGAATAAGAGTTTCTGTTCAAATGGGGGTAGGTCCTAGCCCTTCACGTTTCGTTTCTCTGGAGGCAGAAACTCTCAGGATTATGCCAAGGGGTCAGGCGCTTGTTTTTCTTGTCATGGTTGTGGTCATCATCAGCGGTACTTCTTGGACTTTCAGAGTAGTCAGCGTGCATTGGGCGATATACTCAAGGTTCCTCCGTTGAGGCATTTTAGCCGATGTAGTATCAGAAAGTTGCACCATCTTTAAATCATCAGAGGGTAGATGGGGCAGGCAGAGGACATCCACAATATGCTCCCCATCCTCAGAGACTAGAGTGCCGCTGTGGTGGTGGTCGCCATCAGGGTCAGAGAGGTCATGGAGGAGTTCTTGGTAAGCTTCATGCTCTAGCATTTCCTACACCAGACAAGACGGATGTCATTAGAGGTACCCTTTTCTTGTTTTCTACCTTGGTGTATGCCGTGTTTAATTCAGGAGTGACACACTCCTTCATATCACCTACCTTTTTCCATGTTTTGGGACTTCAGTTAGAGGCTTCCAGTGCCCTTGGCATTGACTACACTTGTTGGAGGTTAAGCTGACTTGTTTGAGGTATGTAGATATTGTGAGCTAGTGTTGGGGAAACACCACTCTTGGAGATATTTTTTATGTTTATGAATAAAAACTTATGATGTCATCATCGGCATGGATTGGTTGTATTCGGTGTAGGCTATCATGGATTTCTTCAAGAAGAAGGGCGTTTTCCTTGGTGCTGAGGGAGAGAAAGTGGTGTTTTTTGGTGAGTGAGATCCTTGGATGGGTCATTGGCGCGTTTCAAATTTATCATCTATGACAATTGAGATAGTGCTGAGTTCTTCAGAGGTTCAAAAGCTGGAGTTTCCTTGGGTCGTAGAGGAGAACCCTGATGTATTTCCATAAGAGGTTGTAGCATTACCCCCTCTATGAGACATCACGCTTGGGATCGAGATACATCCAAGAGAATCTCCTATCTCTATGTCTCCATATAGGATAGCCCCTTATGAGTTACAAGAGCTACGTATACAGATTGATGGTCTGTTGCAGTGTGGTTTTTTTCGGCCAAGTGTGTCACCATGGGGTGCACTATTTTTTTCGTGAAAAGGTCTGATGGTAGTTTTTGGTTGTGTGTTGATTATATTCTCTTAAACAAAGTGATAATAAATAATCACTATCATATTCCACGGATTGATGACTTATTCGATCAACTGATGGGTGAAAGTTGGTTCTTAAATACTGACTTGCGGTCGTGATATCATCAGATGCGTGTGAAGGATGAGGATATGCCGAAGATTTCTTTCCATTGTTGTCATGGGCATTATGAATTCGTTGTAATGCCATTTCGAGTGACGAATTCTCTAGCTGTGTTTATCGGATTGATGAATGTTGTGTTCTGTGAGTTCCTTGACAAGTTTGTGGTAGTTGTCAATGACGACATCCTTCTGTACTCCACGTCTGAGGAGGATCATGCAGAGCATCTAAGCGCCGTTTTGGGAGTTTTTCATCAACATCAGCTGTTTGGGATGTTGTATAAATGTGAGTATTGTGCTGGAGAAGTCTGATTCTTGGTGAATGTTGTTTCCAAACAGGGAGTAGTTGTGGATCCATCAAAGATTGAAGCAGTTGTGTCTTGGGAATCCCCCAAGACAGTGTCAGAGGTGCGAAGTTTCCTTAGTCTCGCAGGCTACTACAAGAGGTTCGTAACCAACTTCTAACGAGTTGAAACTCCTCTAACAGCTTTGACCAGGAAGTATCAGGCATTCATAAGGACTGATAAGTGCCAGGATGTTTTCGAGTATCTAAAGGAGATGTTAGTAAGTGCTCCAGTCCTTTATCTTCCCACTGAGAGAGTTTAGTTTGATGTCCTTTATGATGCTTCATGTATGGGGTTAGGTTATGTTCTCA
This sequence comes from Viscum album, assembly GCA_963277665.1. Classification (NCBI taxonomy): domain Eukaryota; kingdom Viridiplantae; phylum Streptophyta; class Magnoliopsida; order Santalales; family Viscaceae; genus Viscum; species Viscum album. The sequence goes on from OY728140.1 coordinate 2,130,078,171, forward strand.
TGAATTAGAGGTCACTTGTTTCTTATGGGTCTCGGTAGTTGTATCCCCATGAACACAGTTATGCCACCCATGATCTTGAGTTGGCAGCAGTGGTGTTTGCTATAATGTTTTGGAGACATTACCTCATCGGTCAGCGCTTTGTGGTTTTCACCGATCAGAAGAGTTTTAGGTATGTTTTCTCCCAACATGACTTGAACTTACGACAGTGTCCGTGGATGGGAGTTATTACATGAATAAAACATTGAAATATTGTGTACACCAGGAAAGGGAAATGTTATAGCTAATGTGCTGAGCTGAAAGTCACGTAGTGATACTGTGCATGAATCCGGTGATTCCTGGATAGTATTGGAAGAAATGTCAGCATTACATCTTGATATGGGAGATGTTTGTGGTAGAGGATATCGTTTTAAAATGACGGTGTAGTCATCCCTAATGAAGATGGTGGAAGAGTTCCAGTTGGGGGATCTAGAGGTGGAAGTCTGGAGAGACCGAGTTGTTTGTGGTGAGGCCCATGATGGTTGGTCTGAGGATGATCAACACATGGTTTTGTATCATGGATGGACTTTTGTTACTTTGTCAATATGCGATATTTTTTTCAGAGTGTTCCATAGTCTGCCCTTAGCAGTACATTCTGGTGTGACGAAGATGTACCAAGCCTTGAAGAGTCAGTTTTTGTGGCTAGGGCTGAAGCTTGTGGTTGTGGAGTTTGTGTCTCGATGTTTAGACAGCGAGAAGGTGAAGGCCGAACACCGTGTTATAGGTGGTCTTCCTCAGCCATTAGATATTCCTCAGTGGAAGTGGGAGGACATATCAATGGACTTTGTTACAGGTTTACCTAAAGCTTTGGTAGGACATGATGCTATTTGGGTGGTAATGGACCGTTTAAAAAAATCGTCCCACTTCATAGCGATCCATGAGTCGGGTTCAGTGGAAGTTTTTTCAAGGTAGTATCTAGAGGAGCTAGTGAGACTTCATGGAGTCCCTAGGACGATCATTTCTGATTGAGATCCTCATTTTACCTCCAGGGTGTGGAGAGGTATCCAACATGCTTTCGATTCTCAGCTATGCCTTAGCACTGATTTTTATCCTCAAACAGATGGTCAGATAGAGCAAACCATCCAAAATCTGGAAGACATGTTACGCTCTTGTGTTCTTGATTTTAGAGGTTCATGGATGAGCAACTTTCCCTTGGTGGAGTTCCCTTACAATAATAGTTTCCACTCCACCATCGGTATGGCGCTTTTTGAATCCTTGTATGTCCGGCCTTTCCGTTTTCCGTTGTGTTGGACTAGAGTCGGAGAGTCACCAATTCTTGAACCAGAACAAGTGCAGAATACTACAGATATGGTCCAGATGATTCGTGAGAGGATGAAGACAGCGTAAGATCATCAAAAATCATATGCCGATCAAAGAAGGATACCCTTATAGTTTAATGTTGGGAATCACGTGTTTCTGAAGGTGACACCCTGTCATGGGCAATGAATGTTTGGTCATGGAAGTAAACTTTCTCACCAGTTTGTTGGACCTTTTGAGGTGTTAGTTTGTGTTGGAGCTCTAGCTTATCAAGTAGAACTCCCTCCCTCAGATGAGTCGAATACATGATGTCTTCCTTGTATCACAGCTCTGTTGTTATCTTCATGACGACTCTAACATCATCGATTGGGCAGAGATCGATGTCGATGATGATGCAACCTTTAAGGAGTGACCTGTTGAAATCCAAGACCGCAAGGAGAAGGTGTCGCGCAGGAATCATATTCCCTTAGTTCGTGTCTTGTGGCGACATTGTGGCTTGGAGGAGAGTACATGGGAACGTGAGTCACAGATACACGCTCAGTACCCAGAGTTGTTTTATGTTAAAATCTTTTCATGTATTGCTGTAGCTAATGTGGTTATGAAAATTTCATGTTTATGAGATAGTTCCCTTTGTTACTTTTGTGTCCTTCTCTCTATTGAGAGGTTTCTTGAGGGGTTGTTTTTCATACCCTGTTTCATTTTCATTTTATGAGGGTTTTAGATTCTCGAGGAAGAGAATTTTTTGAGAGGTATCTGATGTAATGGCCCATACCGCTCCAGTCCATTACATTGTGAAAATGTGGTTTTAGAGGTGTTATTGGAGGTTAAGGTGACTTGGGGTGCGTTTGTGTGGACTTTTAAGGAGAAATAAAGGTTGATAGCTTTCGTACAGGAGGCACACGATTTTTCTAAACCATGCGGCCAAACCGTGCGAGGTTGGTGTTAGAAGCAGTGGCTAATGCATGGTTAGCACACACTTTGCCTAACAGTGCGAACTAACCATGTGAGGAGTGTTTGACGAGGTAGAATCTAACGCATGGTTAACGCACGGTTTGTCAAACCCTATGGACTAACCGTGTAGGAACTTAAAAATAGATCCTAAAATTGTAGATCTAACTCATTTTACCACTAAATGGTTCGTTTAATCCCCTAAGTGGCCATAACTCTGGATTAACCATTTTTGAAGGTATTAGAACCTCTCCCATGCATTTTGGAGGCGATTTGAAGGCATCTCTTGGTGAATCAAAGCCAGTTTCTTATGGCATGTGATAGTTCTTGTTTGGTTTCTTATATTTACTTAGATATACTCCTCCTCTTCTCTCGTTTTCTTAGATCTACGCCTGTTATGGGTAGATCTAAGTGTTTGGATGTAGAATATGACGATATTGGGTCTTGGTTGTGTTAGGATAAGAGATATAGGGAGGATCCTTGGTGAATTGGCGCAGTCTTCTTGGGAGTTCTTCGATCATTGTGGTTTTCATCGAAAACCGTTGAGGTAGGGGATTTGTTTCTTCTCTAATTGTTTATGTGAAATTATAGAGTTATCATGATTTCGCCTTTGGATCATAATGAAATTGAACTAATTAAATACTTGCACTAGATTAAAATTATTGGTTTGATCGTGTGTTTTTTCTTTGCACCGTGATAATGGTTGGCCTCTTGATTTGATAGATAGTGTGCTATCTATGCCTTTATTTCTAGCATGTTGTTCTTGATTAAATTGATAAAGAACGCAAATCCGGAATTATTTGATAATTAATTGGATAAAGATAAAGAGGCATGAAAATGAATCTGGTCGTTGTTGTTGTTCTAATTTGATGTCAATCAAATTGATGCCGATGTGCATGTTTAATTCAATTGGTTTGTAAACCTGATGAATGTTGGTGCTTGTTGTTTGAAGGCATGTCAAATTAATGGTTTAATTAATTTGTGATAGCTATGATAGCTTTCTGGTTTGGTTGCCCATATTTGGAACCTACCATTAATGAACTGGTTAATTCTAGAGGGATTAAAGTATTGGTTTGTTCATAAAAGATAATGCATGGTAGGGTTCTGAGTTACTCTATTGCTTTTAAGGCCGAGTGACTTATAGTTTAGAGCCATGATTGCTCATTATGTATGAAGGTTGGATGACTTGTTAAAGGTCAAAGAAACCAATTGATGTGATGTTTTATTTCTTGCTGCTTGTGCTGTAATGTGACACTATATGGGTGTTGTGATATGTGGGGGCATAAAGGCCCTTTTGGTTATGGTAGTGGATGACGCCTAGAGTGGCGAGTTGCATCGGTTTATGCATGTGGGTGTCGGGGAGGACACCATGGATGATGGAATGGGATGGATGTTATTGTTGCATGCTTTATATTTCCTTTGGATGATTATCTACTTTACTTTTCCCCACTGCTCAACGCACCTGGTCTGGCTTACCCTTCTTCTGATGGAGCTGAAGATGCACGGGGTATGCCACATGCTTTCTGTGTCTAGATTCTAATGGAAGGATGGGTCTATGCTCTTTCTATAGGCGGCAAAGACTCGATAAGTAGTACATCTATTCACCGTTTTGATCCCCCTTGTGTTTAGTAGCATCGAATTATTTTCTAGAATGCCTGGGAATATGGAAAAGTAATTCTGTAATGAATGTTTTATTGAACGGTATTAAATCATGGGGTTGGAGTTGCCAGAACATATGATGAGGTTGAAAATTATTGAAGGAAAAATTGACGTTGGCTGTGAAGCTAATGGAATTTAATGTTGTTTTGTTCATGGTTAATTGATGTTGGAAGAATTAATTAACTTACAGAGGAATTGATAAAAAGGTAATGAATAAATCTAATAAATCTCTTTAAATGGTTGTGTGCTTATAGGATACCTAGTCTTAGAAGTGGAATCCCGGAGTTTGAGAGATGTTAGTTGCAGTTGTGTCAAATACTAGGTTATGACCATAGTGTGGTTGTGAGTTATAATATATTTTGAACTTTTTGTATTTCTATACGCTACTCCACCCTGTCAGTAAGGGCAATTGACACTCCGGGGATTCTGAGACCTAGGGGTGTTTTCCCCAACATTTTGGTGGGAGGATGAATGGCTAACTATCCCCTTTGGCCCCACTCTCTTATCATGGTAGATACATGTTCCATTAGGCACTACAGTTAGTTTTCATCGTATATGTTTATAGAGGGCTGTAATGGCTTGTAGTTATTCACACACATATATTATGGATATATTATCCTATGGACTACTATAGGTGTAATGTGTATAAGCTGTGATGGCATGAGGATCCTTACTCGGAGTATGGGCTGTAATGGCTTGAGGTATAATACCCGACGTATGATACATGTTATACGGGATGTAGTGGCTCATGGAACCTACAAGGTTACTTTTGGTTGTGAGGATGGTATGGTGCTTCACCCAGGTGTCTACGGGCAAGCCTTTGTGGCGCATGAGGAGAAGATTGTGGAGCTTAGCCCAGGTGTCTACGGGAAAGCCTTTGGAGAGAGATGCACAAAACGTATGTCATTGGGGCAATGAGGAAAAACAGTGGGGAAGTAGTAGAGGGGTACCCTTGATATTCTTTACTATATGCTATATTCTTGTATGCGTTACTTGGTGAGAGTAACCATGGTGAGAGTAACCATGGTGAGGTTTGGAATTTAGTATACCTGTTTAGGTGACGAGTTAGTTTCACTTGTTGTTCACTCTTCTTTAGCATGCTTTCTTTAGGTTTGCATGAGGGGATTTAGGGAGGATCCTACCGAGTATACTCTTATACTCACCCTACGTATATATAAATTGTTTTTCAGGTCACCTAGAGTAGGTTGGAGATCAATATGTTTTCTACTATCTTCGGGTTGCAAGAGCTGTTTGGGCTTGTGGGTGTTGTTGTTTTTACCTTCTTTTGGGTTCTTGTAGTTTTCCCCTTTCAGTTGTATCACTTTTTCATGACATTTCATATATGCAATTGGGTGTCTTTTATATTATAGATCTGATTTGGTGTTGCTTGGTGTCTATATTATCTCTCTCTTCCTCATGTGTTCTCTTAGAGGGTAATGGCTCCCATTTTGTGTGTTACTATACCCTCGGTGCTAGTCGCCAACCCGAGGCCTATTGGAGGCAGGAATCCGAGATCATTATCTCCCTTCTCACATTTCCATCCCAGGAGGGGTACACTTTATGGGGATGGGGTCATGACATATTCCTTAGAAAGTAAATCTAAGCAAGATGAAGAATTGAACAAATCCAAGATTTTTATTTTCCTTGGAAGACTCTTCTTAAACCATTTAAATATTCATCATAGCCCATGATCATCCCTAACATTCCAAATCATGAATTCAGATATCATTATAGGTGAAATTCTGACAAAGACCCTACAATCCTATACCGAAAAACCTCTCAAGAACCTGGTATCACTCTAGTTGTGGTATAAGTGCATGTAACTGAGCCTGTCCTTGGAAGTCCTATAAGGAAGCCCCATGTTTAAATCATGCCATAAAGTTAATTACTATTGAGCCCATCCTTGGCATCCTATAATGGATCCATGATTTATTTGGCATTTATGTACAAATACTATATGATACCATCAGTGGAATCCCTTAATGGATCCATGTATCACTCATTGCATAGTCATATTTGACCCTTGAGCCCGTGTACTGCATTCTAAGATGAATCCATGATTCACCCAATGTAAGAAGGTCCAATAGTCACAATATCCTATCCATGGTATGAAAAGCTATATCCATGATTCATTAATGTCTATTTAATATTTCATCATTCAATATTCATTGGAAATTTCATTAGTCATGATAAGTTCCAAACCCAAAAGCATCTACAATAACTCGCCAACATGGGGTGTCTCAATAAAGGACTAACCTCAATGTCTTGGCCTTTCATTTAAACATATTTTCATATTATTGATGGTAAGGATTACATGTAAATTAAAATATTACATGCAATGAAAATTGATCAACTCACATAGGAATGTTCATAATAAGAGAAAATCATTCCCAAATTTCATTAACAACTTATGAATCCAAGGTTAAAGGGGAATGTCAGCCATCCAATTCCCTAAACCAATTAAATTACAATATATCACTACTATAATTACATTGAAAACCGATTTCATTTGTAACAAACCATAAAAGGTAAAAAAAGGCTTGCCTCATTGGAATCGTAATAAAAACAGACATAAAATGTTATCCAAGGGAACTCACCCATGTGGTCACCCTTAATCATGGTATAAAACTGAATACCTATATTGAAACACCTATTCCATTACCGAATAAACAATATTAAATTACATTGTTTAATACTAATTTCAGGCGCACATGACACTACGACATATATAATCGACTAGACAATTAGGGAATGGCAAGGGACCACCTACCTTTGTCTCACTCTGTATTTCTTATCCATTATGATGTTCTAATTCAACCTAGTTTGGAAAAAATTTGAAGAACAATTGAAGAATGATATTTTTGGGCATATGATCATAAATCCAAATAGTGCATTCAATATCCAAATTAATTTAGAATGGATAAAATGGATTCGAGGTCTTACTGTTGTGGGTCCATAGAGACAAACAACACTTGATTAGAAGGAAAGATAGAGAGGGGAACTAAAAACCGCGGATGGAAAACAAATAGGATCTAAAAATCATGACCATCTAATTTGAAACGAATGGGGAGAATGAATTTTAAGTTAAAAAAATATTTCATGGGAAAAATATTCATTTTACAATGAATATCTGGGTCTCGCAGTTTACCTTCAATGGTTTTTGAACCATGCAGAAACAAAATGCAGCTCTTGGTAAGAGAAAGGGGAACTAACATAATTACCCTACATGGTATTTCAATCCATTATATAATTGTGCTTAACCCTCCATCCATGTCTGCTAAAACTGTAGAGGTTCTGTATGGCCAAGAGGACCAACCCGTATAGTTTTTATTAACCTTGTGGCCTCCTCTTTTCACCCAAAACATGAGTTACAGGATCAAGAAAAGCCCCAGACACCCCATAGACATCCCTGACCCCAATGATCATTCATAATAGGCCATATATAAACAATTAAATTGAAAGATAATTAGAAACACATTGTCTATACTTCAACAGAGAACCATATTCTTACAAATACGATGAATCATGTAATGACCCTAAACTATATTATATCTTATTTATTGTATGGACAAAAAAATAATTACATTGCATCAAAAAACATAAATAACGCACCAAGTGGATTGGTGTTCAAAAAAATTACATCAATTATATAATTATTTTAAAATGAATACTATTATATATACTAATCAATCTAATTCTAATATATTTCGTAGAAAAACCTTGGAAATTAATAAAAGTTACATAATGATTAAAGAGGTATAATTCTAATTGTTAACAAACATAACTATGGGTGTCCACATTTTCTAAATGCGCATTTAAGGGAAAATAATATTGTTGTGAGAGGATATGGTGACCGAATAGAGACTCCAAGTATCCAATAATCAATTTGATGTCTAGGTATAGGGATGAAGATAGTATATAGAGGTTTTCGGTGATAATAATTTGATTATAAGAAAATGATTTAGAAACAATCTTCGCAATCAGAGGGCTGGTGGATTCCCACTAACTAGATGGTTTGTATAATATAATGTTGTAGAAACATCCATGCATATGATCATGGTAATATCCATAATCATTATTTCTTTGGACCACCACCATCTTCCTTAACATCATGTTCATGTCAATATCTCTCTAAATCCATTGAAAAAAACTAAGGTATTTATAAAAACTAATTAAATTAAATAAATATAAATATGTTATAGAGAAATTATTAAATAATTACAATATTCTAGTACATAAAAACGATAGTGGGATATTATAATTCACATGTTATTTGTCTTATACTTAGACAATTTCATCCCATCCATAATAATTATTTCTTATATTGCGATAAGTAAAATTAAATCCTTATGAAACCTCCATAATTTTAATATTATAATAATGAGATTAAAAAAGAGGAATAAAACATATTTATTCCATTATGATAAATTCAAAAAAGTGTCTCCTTTTTTATTCCATTCCATTCAACCAATATAATATAAATTTTAATGAAAATACTTGTAAAATATTCCATATTTTCATAGATCAATGTTTTACATGAAATAATATATTCAAAAAATTATTTTTGGGATATGTATAAAAAAATCATTCAATGAAAAATTCAAAAAACATATATATAATTTAATAATTTAAATTACCACACATTTATTAAAGCTAGTTAGTATACTTTTTATCAATACATTATATGTTCAATTTATAATTCCCATACATATGATTTCACTAAAATACATTTACAAGGATTGTGGTATAATTACATAACACTTGATCTATATGATCAATGATCTCTACTAGTAGATCATCAAAATATGGATCATGTCACAATTGTAATGATTTATTGTTTAGTACATGTGAATAGTAAATTGTGTCCAAACTTTTATGTTTTTTGTGGGACACATAATCTACTTTTAGATATGAGAATAGAGTACTGAGTGATAAGCAACAACATTGACATAATCAAGAATATTTAATACACTAATGTGTATAGGGAACAGTTTCCTATAAATCCAATCTATCATAACATGCATAAAAAGATATATTAAGAGGAACACATTGTCAGCAACATCAATATCTATATTTACAATAATCCCAAATAAAGTAACGTAGAGCTAAAACCTACTATATTATAATAGTATAAGAGATAATGAATAAGATCACAAAATATTTATCAGTTTAGTATTCTTCATGAACCATAGACATAAATTATTCAGACATTACATTGGAAATAACAAAACATCACATATGAAATATTCTCAAAACATGTTATTATTAATAATAATCATCTCGATACCATGGTGATACAAAAACAAATTAAGGATGAGAATAGATTATTGTTGAGAGTTAAATACAAATGAATCTATGATGAAAAAATAAGACATAATAAATTTTAACATTAAATAAAATAAAAAAAATCTATATAAAAAATTTCTTAAAAAATAAATGAATCATATCCAATCATGTGAAAATAAGGCATGAAACTTTTTTGTATCATGATAAATATGGACGTATTGATGGGGTATCTAAAACTAGGCCCCACCTAGGACTTCATGCCTAATAAATTCCTTACATATTAAGTGATTAATTTAATCCATAAACAATTTACCATATATATAAATATGTATACTATGTAAAGAATATAATATATTTTAATTTATCACAACAATAAAAAACTATCAATGTAAATGATGGTATAATTAATTGTTATATGGTTTAGGTATCAATAATATATATGATACAAATAATATTTAAATTTAGTATAAATTAAATTCCCAATGATAGATTAAAACATGAAATTTAATTTTTTAGGGAAAAATTAATGACGATAAAATTTAAAAAACATAAATGATTGCGATTAATTAATCATAAATATATGTTTTAATATTTTAATTTATTAATCACAAAATAAAATTGAAGTGGTAAATTAAATATTTTTTTTTCATAATATAGTTATGTTTATAAAAACATTTAAAACATTTAAAAAAATTAATGAATTATAACATTTTGATGGGGGCATGAACAACCTTTAACAGCGTAAGCGCTAAAAAGAAACATTCCTATCAAATTTTTATAGATAAAGTCAAAAATGACCCTTTGATAAGTTAATAAAAAGAATCACTTGAATAAATGATAATTGTATATGATAACATAAAAATACATTGATAAACCATTATAGTAAATTAAATGGACTTCTTAAAAAATAATAAATATGGTTATAGAAGATAAATATATATAATAAAAAATTGAAAAATGATTTGATATTCATTTAATAAATTTATTGAATGATTGAAATTGAAAAGAGAAGAAATTTTATTATAAAAAAATTAATCAAATTATATATCAAGATAATAATAAAATATATTATGTTAATTAGTGATATATTAATAAATTTCTTCAATTAATATAATTGAAATCCAAAAATAATTACAATTGTAAAAAATTTATATTCCTCATTAGTGACATTAAAATTAAAAACTAGTGGAATATTAAATATGAATTTTAAATTGTATCATTATCAATAAATATTTATTCAATTAAAATACGTTGATTCATTATTATATAGACAACATGGAATTAAATGGGTGAATAATAATGAATTTGTTTCAATGGGGTGGAAATTGAATTGAGACCCCTTATCTCTATATCAACATGCATCAAGAATTCATGTATAATACTATATAGTAAATTTAAATTTAATATCACTAAGAAATAAATACAAATATTTTAATATATTATCATATATGATCAATTTATAATATTTTTTCACACATTTGTCAACAATATTTTATTATTTTCAATGTTTTGTGTTTAATGACTTTATTATTCTCTTTTGTTATCATTCAATGGATGTGGCCCTTGTGTATTTATCATGGTTATGTATATATACAATGTTTTAATCCTTATATAAACATAATTTATATTTATTAAATACATAATTAAATTTATAATAGTATCTCCCCCAAAGCCATGTATCATAGAGCAAGTGGTTTCTTTATTACATTGACATACGACACAAATAATCACATCCTGAAGAAATAAAAAGTTTATTGTTATTGTTAAACATGATACATACCATATGTTCACAATGAATTATTTTAGAAAAAATATACAAATGAGTTTAATTGAAAAATCTGATTTTCCCCTTAGTGAATCCATGTGTATCAATAAAAAAACACTTGTATTATGTTAAAAAAACCCCAAAGATTGAGTATTATTATATACATGTTATGTGTATTAATATATTGGATGATATGAATAAATAATTCATAATAAATATTGAAATAAAAATATGTTTAAAAAATTCCATTTAATCAATAACATTATAATAATATGCCAAGACTTACTAATAATGAAATTATTCCAAATAAATAATCAAATGATCATATAAATTATCTATGGATATTATAAATACTAAAAAAACATGGAATATTAAGAATTGGATTCATACTGATAAAATGTGTAAATCTAGATATTTAAAACATGCGATCAAATCCTTTTTACAATAAATATAACAATTTCAGGACATTTTTTCTATACAACTACATAAATGAAGATGTCATCATCGAAAACTCATTATAGATTATCTCATGAGACATATAGATGCATCAAGAGGATAGAGAGGGTATTATTCATTATATACAAATTCTAATAATTTTTTCATATTAAATGATTGAAACATAATCAATATAAATATCTGTAATGAAAAAATTCCACATGAAATATTAAAAACTGCCTCAATCAATAAAAATTGTCCTGAACAATACAAATTAAAATAAATGATATAATCATAGTGTATCCCTAGTACATTTTATAATAATTTATTAGAGAAAAAATGATGATTTTATCATTGGATTATATCCCCATTTAACCATAAGTATCATAAAATTATGTCTTATTAGATGGAAAATAGTTTTGAATAGTGACATGAAACATTCCTTGAGGAAAATAACCACTGTATTGAAATAACTATTTTTATGTAAAACATGAAAAATAATTAAATATTTTCCAAATAAATTTATTTGAAAATATATTTAAAAAAAATATTTTACACATTATTAGGAAAGGGTAATACTTTTAAAATTCCTTAAATATTTATAAAGGTTGCTTTAAAGAAACGAAATCCATGATGGCGGGTAATTTAGTACATGACGTATAAGTTAAAAAACCCTTTTTAAAATTAATATGGTGCATAATGTTGCATTATTATATATTTATAAAAAGATTAATTTCAAAAATAATCTTGGTAAATAAACAAATGTTGAATTTTTTTAAATAATTTTGAAATTAAAAAACATTTTTGAATACTTTTTTATAAATCATGGTTTTGGATGAATTTTTTTTCATAAGATATAGATAAGGTTTACTTTTCTTCAAAACATAATTTTAATTAGTTTTTATAATGATTATTTAATAAATGGTATAATTAAAATAAGGAGATCACTAATAATCATATTAGACGAAAACATATTAATTTTAATTTTAATATAGAAAATAATTCCCCCAAAGGAATCACATAAACAGACTCCTTAATAATGAAGATATTATAAAATAAAATGTTATCACTTTTGAATATTTGTTATCTTAATCCCCATTAATTAAATTAATAATAAATAAAACATTAAACACCATGATGTTAAATCGATTCATGATATAACATTACAATGGGATGTATATACACCACAATTCATAGAGGTTGATTATCATCATTATAATAAATATATGTTCACTATTTATTATCATAAAAACGTTTTTGATGTTTATTATTCCTTTTATTTCACTTATTACCATGTTATATATTATTATTTAATCAATTAATTTGACATTAGATGTTTCGATGATATTTGGTTTATGTTCTAAAAATGACGTTGGTAAATTGACTGTCGTCAAAATAGTAATTATTTAACTATCTCTGGAACAATAATAATGAGATAATTATAATATTTATATTATATAATAATTTTTATACCAATAATTAAATATGGATATGAAAAATTAATTTTTATACAATAACTGTGAAATAAGGTTATACATACACTTGTGTGACATTTCCATAGTTAAATGATCATTACAAAAAGTAGATAAGTAAAATTTTGAAATTAAAAAATATCATACTAATATATATATATATATATATATATATACCATATTATTTATTCCAATATTCTTATATATATCATCTTGTTATTTTGATCATAAAAGGACATTTATATCGCATTTTGTTAGATGTAGTCCACACAAACAACAATGACATTATCAATTTTCTATGTAAGGAAAGAAATGTTACATTGTCATTTAAGATTGGTAATAATGACATGAATATCATAATTATATATTTTTTTAACATATATTTTTTTAATTATCCTTATTACCTTCCATGTATTGTAATAGGTAAATAGGACTCACATCACTTCATGAGCAGGTAGTCTGTCATAGACACTAGAAACTTTATCATATTAGTGAGAAAAATGGAAATAAAAAATTTACAAAATTTATAATTATTAAAAAGGTATAAAAATTACATTAATATAACTTATAATTTATAAATAACATCATAACAAAATTTTAGAGTTTTTGGTGGAAAACCAATTGATAGAGTTTTTTGTGGAAGCTATCCTCCATGCACATGAATGATGATTTCATTACCCATTTAATGGAGGTAGGGATGGTTATAGTCATTACCGTAAAATAATAAAATATCATTATATGTAATATAATAATATTATTATATATTAATTTAAATAACAAATGGAGTATTTGGATGACGAAATAATATAATAATACTCATTGAATATTGTTACCTCCACTTTAGGTATCCTGTAATTTTTTTCAAAAAAAGTCTTCCTAGGTTGGATTTGAGTCATAATAAATTTTCCTTACTATTATGGATTGAAATTTGGAAAATAAATTGAAAATATTGACCATATTAAATATGTATTAATATGTGAAGAAGAGAGTAGAGTGGATGAAATTTTATAAGTGAGGTGAGTGGCACACCTTTATTTTTTCAGAATGAAAAAATTGTACCCACATTTTATACAAGACAAAAGAGTCCAAAATAAATTATTAATAAGACATTGAAATTATATTGTTTTCATAGGTTTGTACAATATATATTTGTACATGAATTTTGTTCATTTTAACAATAATATATTTATTTAACCACCCTAGATAAGTTAATTTGTATTCAACTATGGTAAATAGTTTTTATTCATTATTTAATTCATATTGGTCAAAAAATATATTTAAACTATTTGGTAACAAAAATTTTCATTTTTAAAAATATTTATTCATATATTAAAAACTCTATTCAGATAAGTGTACAAATTGTAATTTAAATTCAATCTCGAAGATGTGAATAGATACTATGTTTTTAGAAATAATATGTCTAAACCATAACAATGAATTTTTTTCCAAAGTGAATATGAAAATGTTTAAAATAACCTACACATTATTAATTGATATATAATTGAAATAATTTACATTAACAAAAATTGAAAATATAATTTATCTTTTTAAATAATTTAATCTAAAATTAATTTTTAAATTATAATTAAGTAATTTTCATTATATAAAAATCATTGAAAATTTTCTGATAAATAAAAAAAATTCAAAGAAAGATAATTATGAAATTTATATTTTTAAAAAATATATTAAATCTAATATATAATTTCTAAAATACGAATAAATTAAATAACAGTATGTGTGTAATTCTTACCAAAACCATCATTTAGATAAAATTATAGTTTTTCAGAAAATATTTCTTTTTCTATTAAATAGTATTAAATTTATATAAAATAATTAGATAGTTTTTTTATTTTATAAATTTGTATACGATATAGGATTCATAATTTATTTATTGTTATACATACCCTCTAATTTAACAGTAAGGTTATAATGGTAATTTTAAAATTATAATATTTTCATAGAGTAATGTGTTTCACTAAAATCCAATATTTCTTGTATTGAAATCCATAAAAGAGATAGAATTTATTCGAAAATTAATATTTCATATTATCTCTTATGTTATATATAGTTCAATATTTTTTGTATTTTTTGTACATTCTATCGAATTAAACGATCATATGTTAAAATATAAGGAAGTTACATTATATCCCCATTAATTGAAATATGTACCAAAAATTTAATCTTGATATCTATAGTCAAGGGAAAACCATTTAGGAAAAATGATAATTAAAAACCAATATGTTTGAAATTGTTATCAAAACATGCTCTTAATAAGAGATAATGGTTGAGTACCTTTCTTATAGGAAAAAACACATAATAATTATTCTATATAGTATAATAATTGTGAATTGTAATGATATGGGTGTAGAAAAAAATTATAAATAATTATAGAGTGTGATATTGGTCATTGATCAGAATAAATATAGTGATAAATGCAATTTTATGTGCCTCAAAACCATAAATGTATAATGATTTTAAAGGCCATTAGTTTTTCAAAAATTAAGGTATAAATATTTCATTTACAATCAATATCATTTCACAAGAGTTAAATAAATGCTTTTACATCTAGACTGAGAATATATGAAAATAAAAGTACATTGTATGATTCTAATTCATAATAACAACTTTATCTTTTGGTTATACATCAATAATTTTCCACTTCATTTTTTACTACAACGAATGAATTTCCATTAATTTTTTTATTCATTAGGCACTAAAATTAATGTCTAATAGATAATGAGATCCATAAATGAGTGACAAGTCATTAGGTAATTTTATAAATAATTTACCAATCCAATATAGCTAATAAAAGTTATATATTATAAAACATTAACCTATAAACATCAATATTTACAACATTAGTTAAAAATTAATATTTAAACTCTAAATATATTAACTATAAAAAATGATATATTAACCAATTCATCATGTAGTTAAATAGTTGGAACATAACCCTTACAATCATTGGGATGAGGCATCAAGCCCTAAAGCCTTACTAGATGTAATGGGTTTTCACCCAAAAATATAGGTTTTAATTTTTTTTGGAAACCATGTTACTATAATTCCTAAAATGTTATGAAATTATAAAAGAACATTATTACCTCAACATGGAAGGTTATATTATCCTAAAATATTAGTAATACCTTTATGAAAACCAATTTATCTTTATAATCTCAATATCAGAAATATATTATGTATAATACTCCCTAAATCATGTGTTATCTAGGAAGATAATAATTTAATTGAAACACTATTCTTGGAACCACTCAACAGATGAATTCATGTCCTTAAATAAATTAAACTATAATAAAATCCTTATAAATAATATAATTATTTGAAATTTAATATCATTATTTAAAATAATTCTATAAAATTATTCCTTAATCCCATAACAATCATATTAATCATTCCTCTTCATATATAGTAAATAGACTAAGATTTACCTTGATACATTAACATATTAGAGGTATATTTCATTGAATCATGGGGAATTTATTCACAAGTTCCCTATTTCCTTACATTGGATTCATTACACATTGGATAATTCATTATATCCCTTCAAATAACAATAATGGTTTCTATTATCTCCATATAATATCTTACTTACTTATAAATTTGGATGTTATTCTATACATATCCTCAATATCTATCATAGATTAATGTTCCCTATTTATATTTTCCAATATATTTTTCCCAATATTTCTACTAAATATAATTCGATACTTATTGTAGCACCACCAACCCTAGTATCCCATATTTGGTGATTTCCTTATTACATTTTATTTATGAATTGAGGAATAACATCATTATGGACCAAACATTTTTGTATTACTTCTATGTTAGATATACAAATTTAATTTATATTACATTTTAAAACATATAATACCAAAACAATTTTCATATAGAATTTCATTTCCCTCGTTGTGTATCCCTGAATATTAATCACTAATAACTTCCTTAAATCCCATAGAAAATAAAATATAAGAAAGGTTTGAGATAATATTCTTAGTAAGTGTAAGAATACATATGAATCTATAAATAAATAGTGGATAATTAATACAAAATGATAAAAATCAAAATTAATATCCATTTTAGAAATAAATTTAACATAATATTGATGTAATTAATGGAGATAAAAAATCATTTATAAATAATCATGTTATCATAAAAAATAACCCTGTATATTTTCACTAATTTAATAATAACATAGATTATAAATATCTAAATTCATAATCATGTAATGATAAATATTGATCATCTAGAACATATCATTGAGTACCTTTTCCATGAAATAAAATACATGTGATTCATTCTTCCATTAAATCTATATATATTGGTAAGGCCTAATCCAAGACCCGATTTATTTTGTCTTAAGGGATCCACGATTACATAAATTGGCTATGGAGGACCTCACCCATTAGTTACTAAGTCTAATGCATTTAAAATATGTAATGGGTGTATCATTATGAACATGAAAATTTTTATTAAATAACTACCATATGTAATGTTTAAAAGTACTCCAATCAGTTTAAATAATCATAAACTATCTATTTTAAAATGAATTATATCATCATTGTACATCAAATTCCAAAATACTAATAAAATGCCTAGGGAAATAATAAGAACAACATTATTAGATTATATCCCAATTAAATAACAAGAAATATCAAAGGATGTACTATTAAGTTAAAAATAATTTTTTCAGATAACATGGAACCCTCTTTGAGAATAATAAATTTTCTATATAAATCATCATTTTTGAATTAAATTATACAACTCAATAAATAATGAAAAAAAATATTTTTAATTGAACAAAATTAAAATCTTCGAATTTCTATAATATTATAAAATATATTATTTTTTAAAAATGTTATAAATATTAAAAGTATGCTGTAATGAAATTACATCAACAACAGTTGTTAATTCATTAAATTTATTATATGTTAAAAATAATTTTTATTATATTATGTAAAAAGGATAGAAAATTTAATTTTTTACAAAATCAAAAGAATATTACATTCAAACCATATTAAAAAAAATTAATCATGGTATTTTTTAAAATGAATTCTTTTTATAAGTAAGAAAAATTGAAAACATTTGATGAAAAGAACGTTTTTTAATAGAGGGGTCTTTAAATATGAGAAAAAAACAATCCCCACATTTCTTAAAATCCCTTTTATAACAATGTTATGAACATAAGAGTTGATGAATGGTACTATTACATAATTTAGTTCATTAATAAACATATTATAATTTTGTTATTTATTTTATGATATAAATTTTAAAAAAATTCCACAATTTTAGACTGAAATAAGGAAGATCCCCTGTAATAATGAGAATGTAAAATAAAACATTACAACAATGCTATATTTTTTAACATAATTGAAAAGGACGGTTTTTTTAAATGAAAAACTAAAAACAATATATTTAAAATATTTTAGTATATGAAATAATGAAAAGGGTATAATATGCACCATAAAAAATAAATAAGTGGTAAACATCATGTATGTATCCTATAAGTAATTCCTAGACAAGTAACCAGTACCATTTTTTTTAAATTTCACATACATGCATTAAATATATAATGAATAAAATTATGTTAATTATCTATTTGAATAATAATCTTATTCATATTTATTATTAAATTTATTTCAGTTATAACCATTTAATATATGATTACACAACCAATTATGTTTACAGCTGATTCTTCAACTATATTTTTCTAATTTTCCAAAAAATAACTTTTTTGGTTAGCTATAATCATAAAGGGTTATAAAAACATACCTATTATAATACTCATGACATAGTTATTATATTTTTACCTCAATTATACCTTAAAGTACAATAATTAAATATGTTTATAAATAATGATCTATGTTACAATCATTAATATGGTAGGCTATACATAGGCATGATTAATGTATCAATTTTCCATTGATCACTATGAAATGAAAATAATAAATATTATATCTACAAAAATATAACATTATATAATATATAACACATTAAATATTTAAAAATAATTATATATGTAATGATTAGCATATTTATATAAAAATAAATTTTGATTTCTATTAATACTTATAAATAAGATACTAATATTATGTTAAAGGGGAGGCTTTTTATGATAGCATACTCAACCCACAAAAATGGGTTTCTCTAAAATATTAAATTTCACACAACATTTAGTTATAATGAAATATAATACAATAATATTTTTATTATTTTAAATTCAGCTAATGCATATCCATTCGAATAACGGTAATGAATAGTTTCAAATAAATTTTAAAATTTGGTTTACACATGTTTCAATAATGATTCATTGGTAACCAATTTTATTTATAAATCAAAATAAAAACCAATTGAATATAAATGTTGTGTTTTTAGGAAATCTTATTTAAAAGTGAATAAATGTGTTTTCATATCACACTTTATAGATTTTATTTGATGTAAAATATTTTCTATATATTCAATTTAATTTTTTAAATAAATCTTATATGTTTTCTAGATATTATATAAGAAAAAATTCATTTTTTTGGATAAAATAATTGTTTTTCTAAAAATGTAGTTTTACTTGCTTTTGATGGAGAACCATTTTTAAATCTAGTTTTTGTAACTTTTATATGTTCTCATTGAAATAAAATAAACTTCTTTTATAGAATTGAAAAATGAAATTTTACATTGGGTAAATGTTTTCTATTTTTATGAGAATGTTCATTTTTGTAATGAATAGTGAGAAAAATACTACATTTTAATTCAAAACTATCATTTCATCAACTTTATTGATATAGATTGATTATTATTTTTATAGAAATAAATTTTTTATTAGATTTTTTTTCATTAAATTAGATTTTTTCATTATAATTATTTACCCCTTTAAATTGGACATATACCCATATCAATCTTTCGATAGTTATTACAAATTAAAAACCCACTTTTTGGATTAGACACCGAGAATTATATTTAAATTAATTTCTAAAAGTAATGTGGATTGAATTTATAAAAATTGATTCTATATTTTTAATCAGGGGTTTCAAATTGATTTAATAGGTACCTTTTATCTTTAGACATTATGAATAGTGACTTCAGTAATTATTTTATTTACCATGGTTAAAGGTTAAATCTTGAAAATAAGTGTAACATATAGTATTATAATACTATTAAACTACCCTAACACGTTTCTTAATTTTATTGTATGAGATATTTCCATCCATGGACATCCTTGGGTTGATCATGGGACCCATGATGCCAGATGGATGTGAAAATGACATTTTATAAGTATTAATTTTAAGTAATGAAAAATGTAACATGAACATGTATATTTTAGTAAAGAAATTTTTATATGGTTTTATATGAGCTATAATCTCAACAATAAATATTTATTAGAAATATAAAATTATTTTCTACATCACGGTATTTTATTTATAAATTTTATACATCATATAAATAAATTTACTTATGACAGAATGATGATGTAGTGATTACTTTATTACTGAATAATTTAAATAAATAAGATTATAAATATATAAAAAAATTATATTGAATCTTTTTATGAAATAAACGAATTTTATGGATGATTATGATTGTTTTATTTTAATTAATGATGTTTTTTTGAAATAATAATGTTTTTACGGGTTTTTAGAAAGTTATGATATAAATAGTATAAAAATTGACATAAATGAGTTTTAATAACAAATAATATTTTATTAAATTATATAATACTCTTAAAAATATAATATTAATCTAATTTCATAGTTAATGTTTTAAATTTTTATTAATTAACCACTTTAGGTTCTATTGGGATTTATATTAACTATATTAATGATATAGTATTAATATACAAGAAGACATGCTTAGAGTAAAATTTGTTAACTAAGGGTTCAATATAAAATATAATGATAAATGTGTGACCAAGACTATTATAAAAACTATTTTTTGACAGTATTGCATCCAAAAATAATATTATATTTGAAATAACTGTTTTTGGGACCATTTGAAATAGAAAATAATTTTACAATAAAATAATATTTCAATGCCTTCCTAATGTTCCCCTCCTTCCTCTTATAAAATGGTATCACCTCTACCCATTTAATAACACCTATCAAGACCATTTTAATGACCAAAATCTGACCAAAAAATATTTAAACATCCCTATATTCTTCACATAAGACTTTCTATAGGTATATGGAAATTCAAGAATGCCTTTTGACACAAGTCAAAGAGAGTTACATTTTTTCAGTGGTATCATCTTCTCTAAAGTTCATTTCCATTATTTTAATTCTCCCCTACCTATTCTATTCTTATTATTTGATTACATAAAAAAACATAAATCTTCAATATACTAGTCTTTTTTTATGAGAAGGATTCTTTCTACACTTACACACACCCCTATCTAATTAACACGAACATATTGTTTCTGTGTGTGACGAACTACTGCCTCATGAAACGATGATTGTTCAATGTTACCCTACCACCTCTCATGGTGGAAATTATGATGACACTATATTTAAATATGATATCTATTATATTTATATTGTTTATAATATTCTGTAATTTTTATTTATAACATACCTTTATGCATTCCATGATGCATAAATACGGTAATTTTTATTAAGGATGTGTGGACTACCGCCCCCATAAATTGATATGACTCATTGATGATATACATGGAATTTATAAAGGATGGTCATATTAAACCTATAATACAAACATGAAATAAATATAATATTTGTATTATAAAATAAATTTTCATCATTTTATTATTATTCTTTTAGTATGACAATGAAATGAAAGTAGCGTTCATGCGTACGTACGACCTACCGTCTCCATGAACCGTGCATTTAATTTCTTATCCTAAAATTTTATGGACTATTATAAATACATATATACTGGATATATTTAATATTTTAATCATGAATATAAGTTTTGAGATTATGTACTTTTGAATACATGTAAAATTTATATCAAAACAAGTTCATTTTTGACTAAAGTTCCAAAAATCAACAAAACGACTGATATTACCGTAACTAATTATATAATTCTTATGACATGTTAATAAGTAATATAAAAGGAATAATAAAATTTAAAAAGGTTCTGAGGAAATTATAAATTAGATTATGTTTTTATTCATGATTAAAAAGTAATATATGTGATGAATCTAACTCAAGGTAAGGGACTTCGTCTCAATCTCCTTTCCTTGAGGAATTTCTTGATAATATACAACATTATTATTTTATAAGGTGTATATATAGCCACTATGTCAGTTAATATCCATACATTTATCACTACTAATGTTATTTATTATTATGTTAAATGTATTATTTCATGAACACTCTGATTTAAATGTTCAATGTTTTATGAGAAACCCTTGGATGTTTAATGATTTAATTATAAAATATTTTTCTTCATGATATTAATTTACATATTTATTATATGTATATAAAATAATTTTTTTAAAAGATATTTTTTACATATTTTAATTTAATTCAAATATTATCAGAAGGAATATTTTATACAAAGAATCTTACTTTCATTACAAAATGGAATGGAATGTTTTTAACATATGCGACAACAATAAATCGACCACCATACTCAGTATATTATATTTAGATTCCTCTATATTCCTTAATGTTTTTTAAATGGACAGAAATACCTTTATTCCCTATTTGGTTGTTTTGGTATAGAAAATCGTTTTTGAAATGGAATTAGTATTTCAATATCATTGAATTATTTATTGTCATTGCAAATAAAATGTTATTAGTGAAATGTTGATACTTGAAATAATTTATTTTTTGTGATTATATAATGGTACATGGGAATTTGATGGGTGGTTATGTGATAAAACAATGATGGTTGGTTACATGATACACCAAATGTTGAGTGCTTACGTGATAAGCTAAGGATGGGTGTTTATGTTATAACATCCAATGTATTGAGTATGCTAGTTGCTCATATAGATACTACATTTAGTGATATGTATGGAAGTGGACTCAATACTTAATCCATTTATGTGTTTTTATATCCCAGGTTACCTTTATATGTTATATGTTTCTTTCTATGGGCTTTATGGAAATATTTTGGTTGAAAAGTGTTTAAGAAATGAAATATTATTTAGTGATGTATATTAACTACTCCATAAGGGTGAAAGGTTTTAATTTAGGATAGAATATTCATGGATTTAATTGTATCCCATGACTAACACGTTTATTTCATTATGTATCCCTTACTGAGATTTTTATTCTATCCCATGTTTTGAAAAAAAATCATAATAAATAAATAACAACAGATTCAATGATGGGATAATAGAAAAGTTATGATGTTAAAACAAGATGTGATGTCATATTTCATTTTAAAGGGGTTTTTTATAAAAAATGGATACTGAGTAGAATTTTCTTTTTTTAATATTGAAGATTTTATTGATAAGTTATGGCCTAATTCTCTAAATCTCTACACCTAAAAAATACTCTATGTGAAATAATCTCAAATTATACATTTATCTAAAGATTAAGTAATGTTTATGGCTACGACCTTATAGTTGTGATTAGAGTTTGGTTTAGAAACCTTTAGAGGTTAGGGTGTTATTTAATCATAGGTTACATGATTTATATAACCAATTTGGTTTTCATATTATAAATATTCGTGGTTATTTTAGAGAAATTGAATGAGTTTAAGATAACTTTAATAAGAATATCTTACTGTTTACCCTCCTAATAAGATAATATATGACTATTTTACATATATACTCACACTAACCTTTTTTGTTTTAGAGTAAATGGATATATTTAGCAGGTACCAATGTAAAAAAATAAATGTCAAGGAAACTGTGGTGGTTTTCTGAATAAGGAAGCGAATCAAATGGGAGATACAATGAGATCCCATGTGGTTATTCTCAACCAACTATATGGAGTCATGATTGACAACATGAACCATGGTTTTTTTATAATTCATCATTTGTAAAGACCAGAAAATTGGAAAATATTGGTTTTTTAAATATTTGGAATTATTTTTGAGTCTGAAAAAATTGACAGTACTCGATTCTGAGGCCCAGTGTGCCTGGAACGGAATTTTGAATTTTGTTAAAGTAGGTTTAGTAAAAGTGTAGGCGGTGTTTTCTAAAAATGGAAATGGTTCTTGGAAATGAAATCTGAGGACACCGTTGAATTTGTAGTGTCGAGATTCCCTTAGGAGAGACTTCACTTCGATAGCAGTAGGTCAGAAGAAAAAGATAGTTTTTTGGAATTTTTAATTTATAATAAAATGACATGGAAATGTTATTTTATTTTTCTCCAGTAGTTAAGCAGGAGTGGTGGGAGTGCAGATTTGTCAATACTTATAACGACTTCACTCTTGGTTTTTTATCCATGAAGTTTAATCTTTAATTTCAATTCATAAATACACTGCATTAATGTTGTGTAACTCGGTTAATTCTTCCCTCTATTTAATTGATGCTTGGGCATGGGATTTTTGTACAGATTTTAGGAACCTCAAGAGAAGTATCGTGAAAAATTCCACCAATGGAGTACTGTAGCTTGGGTGGAAAAAATCTGGGATCCACAAACACTAGCGGCTTTATCAAGTGTGAAATCTTCTTCCACCACCATGATGTCTCCAACGAATCTCGAGGTAGGGGGATTTTTCATAGATTAATTCATTGAATTGAATATGAATAAATTTTTACCCGCTTGTTAGGATTCTAATGTGAAGGTTGTGGGCCAATAATATAAGGCCTAGACTTGCAACTGTTTCATTCATGTCGTGTTCTTTGGGGAATAAATTTCCAACTTGGCAGACCCTTGAATATGGGAGCTGTGCAGCGACGGCGGAAACCCGGGAGTCCCGTTAGTTTGCGCTGAAGGCAAAACAGATCATTAGAGCTCACCCGGTGGCCCATTGAAGATCTGTTTGCATGTCACTGGTGTGAGGCACTGGAAACATGTGTTGACAGTGAAGGCAGGGACCGACGTTCGCAAGCCGTGGTAGATGGGAGAAACACATGTTGCTGACGCGGACCCAAAGGTGATGTTGGTACTCAGTGAGCCGAGTTAGAGAGGTGGAACGCCATCGTGGGATGTGCTATAGGGTTCACCGCATCAATGTTGTGATGGAGGAGAACCAGTTCCCCTTGGGTTCCACAGAAAATGATGTTGCGCCATGTGGCACCACTGATTAAAGAGACGAAGGGCTCTTTGAGCCATTCAGGGAACTAGGCGGCCACCCAACTGGAAAGTCGTGCCAGCGCACCGGGTAGCGCCAAGCTGGCGAGTCGAGAAAGTGCGTGGCCCCTCTCAACAGGGCCATCCTAGGCTAGTTAGGTTTGGTCCATGCCAACCCACCCTTGTTTGGGTCCCAAGATGGGGGCGGGTTGGGTCAGTCCGACCAGGTTGGTCGAGACCCGATCACATATCAAGCCCAAATACGCATAAAAGGCAGTATATTTCCAACACGACGTCTGTATGATGAATCATTTGTGGTGATGGGATCCTTGTAGCGTGAAGGAACGTTTGAGACACTCTACTTGAGTTTTAGAGAATGTTGGCGTATAGACGGGTTGGATCGTACCTGAATCCAACCGAGCCCTCGCCCCTAAATGAAAATAATTTACATAAATGGCATCTGGTTGATGTTTTCTATGTTTCTTTGGAACAATTAAGACATATTGGTCCATTCGGTTACTCCTTTTTGGATCTTCATACCAGTTGATAACTGACCGATATCCATAGGAGAAAATACTATAGATATCAAGCGCACCGGGTGCGGGGAATCCTCTGGCTAGTTTTCATCTGAGTACCGACCCAATCTTTATCAGCATCATAGCATCCCCGTGTGGATCAACATAATAGAGAATCTGTGTGGATCATTATCTAGAGACGTTGTGTATATAAGCATCATAGATACCCTGTGTATATCAACATCTAGCAACCCTCTATGGATCAACATCATTGTGACCCTATGTGAATTGGGATTCTAGTGACCTAGTGTAGATCATCAGTGTGTGAACTGACATAGACCGACCTTTGAGAGAACCATCATATATCAGTGACATATGACCCTATGTGTATAGCCAATGGAACAACACCATCATGTTTCAGTTGTGGAATCTTCCTGATGGAATAAAATAATATAGCTTATGACTAATCATCTTTATTTTTGATCTCTAAGTTGTTTACCTTTTTTGGGATGAGTATTTTTCATTGTTCTTGTGATTGAGATATAGTTTTATGAATTTGATTTTGTCGAATTATTATAGACCTTTAGGGGTATCAGGGTACCTATTGTTTATTGTTATACTAACCCATACACTGGCTTCACCCACACCTTGTAATGTCTTGTGTATATGATGGGCAGCCTTGACTAAGACTCTGGGATCTAGGACCTGATGGTGGACAATGGTGACAGTTGATGGAGAGAGAAATAGTGATGAGATGTACGTACCCTTCAGGTTGGATCCTTTGAGGATGATCTCAGGAGCTGTTTTCTATTTTATATTGTAGTTGTGTAATTCAGTTGGTCATGTATACTGATCCCTTATATTAAGTACAGACTTTTACTACTACAGTTTTACATCAGGATTTCATCTTCATTGTTCATGGAATGTGTTTTTACAAGATTAATGGAAATTCCTTTCTATTTTAGAGATACAGATTTTTGGTGCTAGTCTCCAACCCCTGGCCTATTGAAGGTAGGCATGGGGTAGCCACGACACGGGCCCTAGGGGACGGTTCGGGACATAGTTGTATAAGAGAATTCTGTTCTGCCAAATAATTGTAACTCTAATATTTCCTATGGTGAAATAGTAATAAGTATTATTAGTGTGGTTTTTAGTTTGGGGAGTCCAATATTAGTGTGGCGGCCGATGTATCAATACACCAGGACCCTAAATTCTAATTTCCAACTAGGTGCCCAAAAACACTGATTATGTTTTGGACATTTTTTACTTTTTATCTATTTGAGTCGACTCACCAGGTATAACATATTGACTATGGAATAGCTATTCATTTTCATGATGCATCCACATAGATAGCCAGACATGATTCTTTATAGATTTCATGTTGACAGCCTACCAGGTAATGAGGCATCTGTAGAGAGCCCTATTACGGTGATGGAACCTTTGGGTTGTTCACCAACAGCACCACCACCCATTGGTAAGTACATTCCACTATCCCCATGAGTGGATGGTGGATTCCAACTGAGATTGTTGCAGGAGTTCCTGTGGCATAGGCTTCCGAGTATTCGAAGTGAGATAGATCCCCAAGCAGGTGAGGACTGGCAGGAAGCTATGGCCTAAGTTTTCTACCTAGCTGGACACCAGAAGATAAGGATATGGTGGATTATAACACAAAAGACACGTGAGGATTAAAAAATCTCTTGGTAGGACTTCAAGACCCTCTTTAGGTCAAAGTTCGTACAACAGACATTATGCTTAGTGTGTATCTAGGATCTACTGAATTTATAGTTGGGCATCCTATAAGTGGCCCGGTACTCAATGACATTCACTGACCTCTCATGCTACTCCACCGACATGGTACGAGACCCTTTCTTTAGAGGCCAGACCTTTAAGAAGGGTCTCCAATAGTAGATTAGAGCTTTGATGATATCACTCAACATCCCGACACAAGAGGGAGTATTCAAGCAAGCATTATTGGTGGAGAGCTTCTTAGCTTAGAAGGAACTGACTGTGGGTGCCTCCACCATATGACATGTATCTAATCATCTATAGTTGTTAGTAGGAAGATGAAATAGTCGTCCGTGTGGGACATGACTTTCGGGGGATGACCCCAGGACATAGGGTCAGAGGTGCAGAGCTCACAAGGTAGAGAAGGCCAGCAGAGTAACAGATTTTACTTCACGTAAAGTGGGCAGGGCCACATAGCTCCAGACTACCTGAACCACCATAGCATCCATCATCAGATGTTTGAGGGACCATTGATTCATTAGTCTAGGTTTGATCATGGAGGTCCGCAGGGCGGCCGACGTGGAAGAGGAGAAGGTCGTGCAGTAGGACATGGATGATGGTTTGAGGTTTTACCACCACCACCCCTAGGTAGTCCACCCATACCACAAGTAGCAGGTAGATAGGGGCAAGATCAGCTTTAGGTGGCAGAGGACTATGACCACGATTCTCCAGACATGATTAGAGGTATTATATGTGTCTATTCCATCTTATCTATAATTCTTATATATATAGGTTCCTATCAATTTTGTTTCATGGCACTCTTTCAGAGCATGAAGATTCTGATGGAGCTATTGTCTCGATCCTTAATATTAGAGACTCATACGGGAGAATATTTGACAATTACACACCAGTTGAAACATTGTGATATCACTCTAGGAGGTGAGAACATTAGCTAGGATCTCTTAGTAGAAGCGTCGACGCCTTATGACTTCATCTTGGGTATGGACTATCTATCCACAGTCCATTCTCAAATAGACTATTTTAGGCGCAATGTGTGGTGTGTTTACGATATTGGGACCAAGTTTTTATTCACTGGTGAGAATAGAACATTTTTCAGTATAGGATGGATTTACATAGAGGAGGGTATAGCGGATCAGCCATCAGTTGGATAGCCTTACACTCAGAGGAGATGACGTGAGAAGTCCGAGTTATGCTGTAGTGGTGGGCCAGTATGATTATGTCTTTCATGATGATGTTTCGGTACTACGGCCTCATAGATAGGTAGACTCTTACATCGAAATATTCCCCGGGACATCACCAATATCTATGTCAGCATATTGGATGGCCCTGGGAGAGCTTTGGGAGTTGTAGTCATTTTTGGAGGACTTGCAGGGGAAGGTGTTCATAAGGACCAGTGTTTCTACATGGGCATCCCTTATTTTGTTTGAAAAGAAGGATGATGGGAGTCTAAGGATTTTTGTGGACTATCGTTTCCTGAAGCATTTGACCATGATGAACATGTATCCACTCTAGAGGATTGATGATCTCATCGACCGATTGAAGGGAGGTCGATTGTTTTCAAAGAAAGACCTCAGATCAAGCTACCACCAGCTCGGGGTATGGGATGCAGACACACCAATGACAAACATCAGATGATGGTATGACCTCAATGAGTTTTTGGTGATTCCCTTTGGCATAACCAATGATTATATAATGTTCATGGGTCTCATGAACAAGATCTTTCAGCCTTACCTTAATCGCTTTGTGGTGGTCTTCAATGAAGACATCTATATATACTTGGCATTGGAGGAGGAGCATTCCACACAACTATAGATAGTTATAGATACACTTTGAAAGCACCATCATTATAGAAATATCTCAATGTTCCAGTTCTGGATATAGTAAGTCCACTTCTCATGTCGCGATATCTCGGAGGCCGGAGTCTCAGTGGATCCAGAGAAGATTAAGGAAGTGCTTGCTTTAGATCCACCCAGAAGTGTTACTAAGGAGTGTAATTTTTCGGATTGGTTGGGTACTAGCCGAGATTTTTTCTCAACTTTTCTAAGGTGAGACACCCTTTTCCTCTTTGAAAAAGAAGGGACATCACTTCATGTGGATGGAGAGGTGTCTGTAGAGTTTTATGGATCTAGGGCAGAGTCGGACATGTGCCCCACTACCAGGAGAGGGTGTTGGGTATGTACTGTATTACGACGTATTAGGCAATAGACTAGGTTGTGTTCTGAGGCATGAGTGAGCATTGATCTCCTACGAGTCACAGTTGTTGAGACAACATGATTAGTATTAAACTACCCATGACCTGGAGTTAGCAGTAGTTGTCTTTGCGCTGAAGATGTAGAGGCGCTACTTGGTGGGGGAACGGTTTATAGTCAACTCTAATCTCAACAGACATAAGTATATCTTCTCGCAGAATTACCTGAACCTAAGACATCATTGATGGATGTAGATCCAATAAGACTATGACTATGAGACAGTGTACACTCATGGGAGGTGGAACGTCATATTAGACACACTCAGTAGGAGGTCTAATATATAGTTTATGCGTGAGGCGATAGAGCAGCTAGCCACGTTCCAGATATCCCTTGTGAATATAGATGGAGTATCTTATCTCTAGTCTATGACTATAATTCCCCCATTAATTTAGCGATTTTGGGAGCCTCATCTTGGGTACATAGACTGAAAGGCCTGATATGCTTAGATATCCTAAAGACTTGCTTCTAATATATTTTCTGAAAGTGGGAAGCACTTCACCCTATTCATATGAAACACCGTGGTACCAGTGAAGCTATGAATGGATGTGTTCAGAGAGTCCCACACATCCCCTTTGGTTGTACATCCTATATTAGGGAAGATGTACGATGACCTCTTGCAATAGCGCTGGTGTCCAAGGATGGAGAATGTAGTGGAAGTGTTTGTATCTTGATTCCTCACTTTTCAGCAAGTGAAGGCTGAGAATTCGGTACCAGCGAGCTTAACATAGCCACTTGAGGTACCAAAGTGGAAGTGGGATTGTATCTCCATGGAATTTGTGACATGTCTAACACCTACGTCCAGGGGCCATGATTCCATCTGGGTGATTGTTGACCGACTCACCATGTCAGCCCACTTCCTACCAATCTGAGGGCAGGGATCAGTAGAGGGCTTGGGATGCCTCTATGTATAGGTGATTGTGAGAATTCCAAGTTTTCATTGACGATCGCCTCATATTTCAATTCTCATTTTACATCTCGCATGTAGAGGGTATTACAAGAGGCGGTTGGGAATCAACTAAACTTGAGTACCGCCTTTCATCCACATATAGATGGTTAGATGGAGAGGACCATGGAGACACTCGAGGTCATTCTTCGAGATTGTCTTATCTATTTTGGACGCAGTTGGGAGGACCACCTGCCACTAGTGGAGTTTGCATAAAATAACAGTTATGACTACACCATCGGTATGGCTCCATATAAGGCCCTGTATGGACGACCATGAAAATGACCATTCTACTGCATTTACCTAGGGGATTTAGTACTCATGGGTCCAGAGTTTGTACAGGCTAACATAGAGAAGGTTCTTATCATCATGGAGAGGAATAATACTACATAATGATGGAGGAAGTCTTATGTAGATAAGAGACAGAGACCCCTAGAGTATGAGGAGGTAGACCATGTCTTCCTATGAGTCACACCCTGACGAGAATTATAGAGGTATGGCAGTGGTAAAAATATATCTCTGAGGGTCATCAAACCCTTTCAGATCTTTAGTAGAGTAGGTGTAGTGGCGTACTATCTAAATCGTCCCCCAATAGATGCACTATGTGCATAATGTTTTCCATGTGTCGTAGATGAGGAGGTATGTGCATGATTCATTCCACGTTATCGACTAGGGAAATGTGGACATTGATGATGGAGCGATGTTTGCGGAGTTCATGGTTGATATAGAGGATCGACAGGAGTGGGTATATCGTGGGCGGTCAATTCCTCTAGTGCGAGATCATTGGAAACATTGGAACCTCTATGAGAAAAAATGGGAGTGGGAGGCTTAGATGCATGTTCATTACCCCCATTTTTCCCCATGTTTCGTTTTAGATTTTGGGGATGAATGTTCCCAATGTGGTGATAATGTAAAGACTTGTAAATTCCATATATATTTTTAAAATAATTTTGGATAAATAAATGTCTACAAAAATTTATGGCACTCGATTGTGAGTCATTGTGTTCCAGAATGGAATTTGGACTTTTTAAGGTACGTTCAGTAAACCTGCGAGCGTTGTTTTCTATGTTTTGAACTGATGCTCAGAAATGAAATATGAGGACACTGTTGAATCTTCCATATAGGGATTTGATTATGGAAGGATTCACTTCGACCGTTGTAGGTCGAGGAAAAAATATAGCTTTGTAGACTTTTAAAAGAATAATAAAATAACATGAAAATGTTATTTTATTTCTCTCAAGTGGTTGAGATGTGGTGGCAGGACCACTATGTTTTCATTCCTTTTAATGGAATGACTCTTGGTATTTGTAACCACGATGTTGAAACATCAAATGTAGTTTATAATTGAATTTCATTAATGTTGTGAAATTATTTTGTCTATTTAATTGAATCATGGGCATGGGCTTTTGGTATGGCTCTGAGGAACCACTGGTGAAGTACAGTGACCCATTCCACTGACGGAGGGTGGATTCTTGGGCAGTAAAGATTCGGGATCGATGAACGCCAATGGCTTCATCCTGCGCAGAATCATCTTCCACTACCGTGACATCTCCAATGAATCTCGAGGAAGGTGGATTTCTCATTGTTTAATTCATTGAGATGAAGATGAAAAAATTGTTACCTACTTGTTACTATGCTAACGTGGAGGGAACGGGGCAAACAAACAAGACCTGGATCCTTCGTTGCTCCGTTCTTGTCGCGTTCTTCAGGGAATGAATTTCTAACTCAACAGAACCTTGAATCTGGGAGCTAGGTAGTGATGGTGGAATCCCGAGATTACCATAGGCATGAGAGTTAGGGAAAAAGGACCACCAGAGATCACCAGGTGGCACACGGATGATCCATAGGTGTGGCAACGGTGACCGGCACTTGCCGGCCGCAGAAGAGGGGAGCATTGCGGCAGACCCGAAAGGGCATCCAACACTCATCTGGCCACGTTGGAGAGGCTTCAAGCATTCTAATGATGTGGTGCAAGGGTTGCAACATCAATGCCACGAAGGATGGGAAACCACAACCCTTGGGTCCCACAGACCATGTGGCGGGCCACATAGCACTGCTGATTGAAGAGTTGAACGACACATGGAGCCGTTTGGGGAGCTACGTGGCCACCCGGATGGCGATCCGTGCTAGCACACCGGTCTACGTCACCCGGTAGGCAGGGCATACCTAGTGGGCCATGCCGGTCCAGTTCCCAGTGGGTTGAGCCCGCTGCGGCCTAGCCCATCTGGGCCGGCCTAGGATACTTTGGGACGAGCTGGGTCAGACCCGAACCGGGTCGAGGCGACCAGAACCAGGTCAGTTTGGCCCGACCGGGTCGGCCTAGACGCGGACCCCTATCGGGCCCATATAGAGTTAAAAGTTTTATCTTATTAACTGAACCTTTATTTGATGAACCATCTATGGTGCTAAGATTCATGGAGAGAGACGATCATTTTAAGATACTCCACTAGAGTTTTGTAGAATGTTGGAGTATGTCTGGGTTGGATCGTACCTGAATTCAACCGGGGCCTTGGCCCTGAAATGCCAATAACGCATAGACTGTTCGTTCGGTTGACGCGTCGTCTATTGTGTTGGATCCCTTACGAAATAGTGGTCATTTTGTTTAATCATTTGTGGAAATTCATAGCAGTTGAGGCATGACCAATATCTAGATGTGTAGATACATCAAAACTCAAGTGCACTGGGTGTAGGGAATCCTATGGCTGGATGTGATCTGAGTAGCGACCCTATTTGGATCAGCATTACAGCGAACCTATGTGGATCAACATCATAGACCCCCTGTGAGGATCATCATCTAGTGACTCTATGTGTATCAACATTATAGAGACCCTTTGTGGATCAGAACCTTACGACCTTGATTGGATCAGCATCATAGCGACCATGTGTGGATCATCATTCTAGCGACCCTGTGTAGATCAGCAGTGTGCGACCCATCAAGGACAAGCCTTATAGATGCTCGTCGTGGATCAGAAACCTACTAACTTGAGTGGATCGTCAATATAACAACTCATTCTTGATTTAGTTGTGGAAACTCTCTAATATGATAAAATGATATTGTTTTATACAAATCATCATTATTCATAATCATTGAGTTGTATACCTCGTTGGAGCTTATTCTTTTGTATTATGCTTTGTGATTGAGATAATGCATTGTGGTTTTTACATTTTCAAAATTTGAGAGACCTTAAGGGGTCTCGGGGTCCCTACTGGGTATTGTTATAATCACCCCTACATGGGATTCCCCCACATCTTGTTGTGTCCATTACAGATGATGGTCAGGCTTCACTGAGACATGGGGAGCTAGGACCTGACAGTGGAAATTGGTGACAGTTTATGTGGAGATATTTGGAGTCAAGTTGTACCTATATTTCATGTAAGATCCTTGGAGGATGATTTCATGATGTTTTTTCAATTTCCTATTGTAGTTGTATCATTCATTTGGGCTAGTATTCCAACCCGCTTACTGTTAGTACACACTTTTACTACTGCAGTTTTACTTTGTGATTGTATATTGTTGTGTTCGTGGAGTGTGTTTTATACAAGTTTAAAGACAATGCCTTCCCATTTTAGGGGTATGCCTTTTCAGGGCTAGTTGCCACCCCATGGCCATCGGAAGGAAAACATTGGGTAGTCATGACACTTTCCCATAGGGATGGTTCGTGACATCATATATACATGAAACAAATCCCTATGTAAGTACATGAAATAATCATAAAAGTTACAATATTAAAGAAAATATTTCTATGATGATGAATGGAACACCTAGGAAAATGCTTCAAAGTGACTAGAAGCTTTTATATATGTGGTAATAAAGGTCATAATGTTATAACCTTCCATGGAAAAGGGATGCGTTTAGTTTACTTGTAACACCCCGAGATTTTATGAAAAATATATATATTTTTTAATTTCATTAATGTCTTGTGTTTTACGCTACACCAAATGGAGTTTTCACAACACGAATCCCTGACTTTCCTTGCATTACACACAATCGCGACCTTCCTCGATAGC
Source organism: Viscum album (assembly GCA_963277665.1). Lineage (NCBI taxonomy): Eukaryota > Viridiplantae > Streptophyta > Magnoliopsida > Santalales > Viscaceae > Viscum > Viscum album. The sequence goes on from OY728140.1 coordinate 2,130,112,642, forward strand.
GTGTGTAGTACGCAATACCGAGTTTCACTAAACAAGATATTATTATAATATTATTATGGACAAGCTGTTATGAATAGTAATAACCAATTTTTGAAATTTTATAAATTTTAACTTTCAAAATGGACTTCATTTTTGGATTCGGAATATCGAAATTAGCCTAAGGTGAAATTTTGGTATTTTTCTGAAAACTTTCAATTTTTGATGAATAGTGAAACCACTAAGTGGTAGTTAAAAAATTGAATTTTTCATAAAACTTAATTTTACCGCTTCTGTGGGTGGAATTTCGAAAATCTGAGAGACACGGTTAATATCAAGGACTAAAATGTGGTTCAATGAGATGAAAATAATTTTTTGTGAATAGTAACTTTTTACTTTTTTTTACCACGGTTAAAAGTAAATAGGGTAATTAAGGGTAAAGATGATATTATTATTACCATAACACATGTCCTAATTCTATTGGATAAGTGTAATTCGACCAAAAACAACCTTAGGAATAAAATATGACCATTTAGGCCCACTTGGATTAGATTAGGACATTTATTATTAATTTATTTAAAGAAGGGTTAAAATAGTTAAAATCAACATTTAATAAGTAAATCATTTTTAATATAGGGTTATACATAAGATAAATTCGACTATAAATATTCATTAGAAAGATAAAAAAATTTCCTACATAATGGTAATTTATTTGTAATTTTTATACATTAAATAATTTAATTTATTTATGACACAATGATGATGCAGTATTTATCTTATTAATGAAATATTGACATAAGTGATGTTATAAATACCCAAATAAATTTAATTTGAGACTTTTTATGAATTAAACTAATTTTATAGGTTAATATGACATGTTATTATTTATTTAAGTAACTTGGTTCGAACTAATCATTCTGTTATGAGTTTCAAAAAAATCAATTACTAAATAGTGTCAAAATTGACATAAAATTGTTTTTAAAACAAATATTATATTACTAATTGTTATTTAATTCCTAAAAATTTAAGGATCGTCCAAATGACTTAGATAAGGATATATATATTGATAATAAAAAACTTGGGGTTCTTTTGGCTTGATATGATAAGTTTATTAACCTTATAGTGTAAGAAAACAAGAAGGCACAGTAAAAGTTAAATAATCTAACTTAAAGTTAAATCTAAATGATAATGTTAAAATTGATACCTAAACTTGTCTAAATTATATTTTATGAGAATATTTATACCCCTAACCACCTTAGCTTCTAAATATATCAATTTGGAGCTATTAAAAACCGAATTTGACTTTCTAATAGAATAATATTTTTAGTTATTCCAAAGGTGCCCCTCTCCTCCCTTATAAAAGAGAAACTCCTCCCCCTCTTCCTCACAACACTTTGAGCCTTCAATCTCGGCCGACCCCTGAAAAATTCTTCTCTCCACTTACCTAGAAACATTCTAGAGGTTATGGTCTTCTTGAAAGACCTATTTTAGTGCCCTAAAAGGAGGTCTCAAAGAAGCACTTCAAAGAAGATGTAATGTCCGTTACCGATTCTTTCATCTTTATTTCTTCTTCCACTTCTTCTTCTTTAGTTGTTTCATTATGAAGTAATAACATAAATATCACTCACATACTGATATGTTATTATAAGTATGAAACAACCCTATTTCACCATCTATCCATCCTACGGAAAAGGAAATCACCACGCGTGCGTACGTACGGAATACCGTCTCCACGCCGTGGTGTAATCTATTTTCCACCACCACCTTACTTGGATGGGTATAATGGTGTAAATAATGACTATATATGACTATTATAAAGTGATATTTATTCTAAAATAGTATACATACACTCCAATACAATTCAACGATCATAGGAACGATATCATCACTCCTGCGTACGTACGGAATACCGTCTCCACGATGTGATGCGACTCGTTCTACATGATCTTCATTTCATAATGATTATATAAATGAATTGAATGAATGAATATGATATATATTACACTAATAACATTCTGGAAATGATGTATCTATAACCTAAAGAGAATAATAAGAATTTATTCGACAAGAAACGCATAAGAACAAAAAGTTATAAACACCCGAATAACAAGAAGCAATGAAATATTACTACTAAGAAGCTAAGAATATGACCATATATGATATCATAAAAATAAGTATGATTCTGAAATATGTCAATAACATTATTTAAATCATTATACAGGAGGTTCGGACACTTACGAAGCAAGACAGACCTAAGGTAAGGAAAAATATCACAATCTCATTTTTATCCGAGATTGTTTATACTTTGGTATTTACTGGGGTGTATTCTATCATCCACATCCATGTTTCCTCAATATGTAATATTATTTCCATCCACCTACAATTTTTAAATCCAATTTTACCATTAAGTGAGTTTTTAGTAAAAGATATGAAAGGAATATTTTGTCATTTTTCGTACGAGGTACTTTTTGACTTTTCCGGCAAAAGTATGAAGAATGTTTTTTTTAACTTATACGACATGAATGGATTTTTAAAAAATTATTTCCAAGAAGCTTCCTTTACAAGTTTTCAAGTTTATTTTTAATCAACTTCTTTTAGTTTAGAATTGTATGACATGTTATGAAAGGAAAAGTGTTTTTGAAGAAGAAAGGATATTTTCCTCAAGAATGGAGTTCAAGCGTTTTATCAACATTACTTTACATATAAGATAATTAAGGGTTCTGTTTCTATCCCTATTATTACATTGATTTGAGTATGTTGTGATGGAATTATATTTATGAATTCCTTTATCTTATATGAATTGTTTTATTATGTCACGATGTTTAAGATTCCCATTTTTATTACATGGGTTATGCAGTGATGTATGATTTATGATTTTGTGGCACACATAAGAATGGTATCATTATGAGATGGGTGGGACCTATATATCCCTCCAATGCATTGGGTAAAGATTTTATATCTCATGAGATAGACATGGCTGGAATGGTAGGTTATACCGGTTCAGTGAAACAGGACTGAAACGAGGAATGAAATCGGTCCAGAAAGGGACTTTGTCCACTAATATAGTCTTGGAAATGAGTCTTGACTAACAAGAAATGATTCTATATGATCATGTGTGTATGACACAAAGTTTAATGTTTTAAGTTATGATTATTGGGATTACATTTCAATACTATGATTTATCCCATGTTATGAAATTATGATCTCTTTTGCAGGTTAAGATTTCCATAAGATATGTTCTTATGAATATGATGTGATTGATATTTCTTTTGTTTACCCTTACTGAGCATTTGAGCTCACCTTTTTGTATGTTTTCTTTCCCATGTCAGGAAAAAGGTTATTAAGTAGGATATGCCAAAAGGGACTATAGATATGATGAAATAAATGGGAGACAGTGTAGACGCTTTATGAACCAGTTGTTTATGTTTCCCCTTTTCTAAAGACACTATACCTATACGGTCCATTTATTTCATCATATCTATAGTCCCGTTTGGCATATCTTACTTAATAACCTTCTTACTGACCTGGGGAAAGAAAACATACAAAAGGGTGAGCTCAAATTCTCAATAAGGGTAAACAAAAGAAATATCAATCACATCATATTTATAAGAACATAACTTTTGGAAATCTTAACCTGCAAAAGAGAGCATAATTTCATAACATGGGATAAATCATAGTAGTGAAATGGAAATCATAACTTAAAACATGAATCTTTGTGGCATACACACATAATCATAGAGAATCATTTCTTATTAGTCAAGACTCATTGCCAAGACTATCTTAGTGGACAAAAACACATCTATCGAGGAAATGATTCTCTATGATTATGTGTGTATGCCAAAAAGTTTCAGGTTTTAAGTTATGATTATTGGGATTAAATTTCACTACTATGATTTATCCCATGTTATGAAATTATTATCTTTTTTTCATGTTAATATTTCCAAAATATAAGACTTCCTGTAGGCCAGTGGTAGGTGATAAATGTCAGTCGCAGTTTGGTTGTGGGTTCGATTCCCACGGCCTTGTCCGACACGATGAGATGTCGCCCGTCCTGTAGGTTGTCCTTTTTCTAAAACTATATTACTATAACATCCCATCAATAATATCAAAAAAAAATTTATCCTTAAACAATACTAACTTATGTCCAACATAATCCATTCCAATCTTTAGGCTTATCCATAATACTGCAGTCCACTCTCATAATATAGTGAAAACGATTACCAGATATTTAATACCATCGTTGATCCCCATATATCATAAGATATGTCTTGTTGGCCACATTCCAAACATTCAAAGTCCTTAATCAGTTATTCTCTTGAAAAATGAATACCCATTAAACCTTAGTGAAAACATGAATGCTGTCAAAAGTTAACTCTTTCCACATACCAAAATCAAAAAATTCTATATACTCAAACTATGATATAACCTTCTCCTTATATCAGTCATGAGCTCATGAATACTATCAAACATTTAATTTTCTCCTTATCCCTTCATTATGCGCATATAATCTACATTCCAAAAATATCTGAATAACCTTTCATGGATACTGGTACCATTAATCATACACTTTCAAAACTCAAGGAAAGACAACAGTGTAACAATCCTTAGATGTCTCTTTATTCCATAGTACCATGAGATTACTTATACAACATTACACATGATAAACATGTAATCATTCCACTACATTCTTAAACCATTGACCGAGCTTCAACAATTCTTTCATCTCACATATCATTTGTAGTCTCTTCATCATCATCAACATAAATACTGCCCATACGACCATACTGATTCTCTTCATGAGTCTTTCCTTTAGGGTATTGGTTTGCATAATGCCCGTACATTCCACATTTAAAACATTTAACTATTTTTGATGTCATAGAAATACCATTATCCTCATCCCTGGTGTTAACTGAACCTTTTCCTTTGCACTTACTGGCTTTGTGTCCTTCTTTTCCACACCCAAAGAATCTTACAATTCCTTTGAAACATTCTCCTTGATGCCTCTTCCCACATGATTTACATAGGGGAAATTGAACTTTCTTTCCCATATGATCATCATGAAACTCCATCTTTCTCTTATTAGCCGAGTCAGGAAACTTACCAAATTTTACTTTATTAATCATATTATGAGATTTCTGATTTGGCATAATAATGATGTTTGGACTTCCAAATCCCATTTCATTTGGTTTCTCATGAAGAATATCATTCCATTGTCCATCATATCCTCCATTATCGTGAATCATCTTGTTTCCAACCATTTTCTAAAATCCAAAAAGAATAGTGTGAGAGGAAAAAATCATAATAAAGGGGGAAAATAGATTACACCATTATACCCATCCATTATCGTCCTTATTATCACTTTATTATAATCTATTTTCCAAAGAAATATCGATCACGTCATATTCATAAGAACATATCTTTTGGAAATCTTAACCTGCAAAAGAGATCATAATTTCATAACATGGGATAAATCATCGTAGTGAAATGTAATCCCAATAATCATAACTTAAAACATGAAACTTTTTGGAAACCACACATAATCATAGAGAATCATTTCTTATTAGTCAAGACTCATTTCCAAGACTATCTTAATGGACAAAGTCCATTTCTGAACCGAGTTCACTCCTCGTTTCAGTCTTGTTTCACTGAACCGGTATAACCTACCGTTCCAACCATTTCTATCTCATGAGATATAAAATCTTTACCGAATGAATTTGAGGGAGATATAGGTCCCACCCATCTCATAATGATACCATTCTTATGTGTTCCACAAAATCATAAATCATACATCATTGCATAACCCATGTAATAAAAATGGGAATCTTAAACATCATGACATCATAAAACAATTCATATAAGATAAAGGAATTCATAAAAATATTTCCATCACAACATAATCAAGTAAATGTAACAATAGGGATAGAAACAGAACCTTATATTATCTTAGATGGAAAATAATTTTGATAAAACACTTGAACTCCATTCTTGAGGAAAACATCCTTTCTACTTCAAAAACATTTTCCTTTCTTAACATGTCATAAAATTTTAAACTAAAATAAGTTGATTAAAAATAAACCTGAAAACTTTTAAAGTAAGCTTCTTGGAAATAATGTTTTAAAAATCCATCCATGCCGTATAAGTTAAAAAAAACATTCTTCTCGTACTTTTGTTGGAAAAGTAAAAAAGTACCTCGTACGAAAAACGACAAAAGATTCCTTTCATATCTTATACTAAAAACTCACCGAAGGGTAAAATTGGATTTAAACAATTGTAGGTGGATGGAAATAATATTACATATTGAGGAAACATGGATGTGGATGACAAAATACACCTCAGTAAATACCAAAGTATAAACAATCTCGGATAGAAATGAGATTGTGATATTTCCCTTACCTTAGGTCCGATTTGCTTCGTAAGTGTCCGAACCTCCTGTATAATGATTTACATAATGTCATTGACTTATTCCAGAATCATAATAATTGTTATGATATCATATATGGTTCACTTATGAATTTATTTTACCCTTTCTTTTGTAAATTCATGATAAAGAGTGTTTTGGGTAAAATCGTTTCATTTGTCGTCCGTGTTTTGAATTGTAATTATTCATATGATTACATAGATCATGATTACATAATTTCAGAATATAAAATATGATTTATATGTAATATATATTCAGAATATACATATATATAATAGATCAATAAATGGAAAGAAATACATCGTTCATGGAGACGGTAGGCCGTACGTACGCATGAACGTTGTTTTCGTTTCCTTATTGAATTGAATGGAATTAAGTAGATGACATACATATATATATACATAAATCCAGTATCATTATTATGTCATATATTTCATGATTACTTATTATATATACTTTATAATCATTCATGAATGGTTAATCATTGAGAATGAATCTCATCGCGTCGTGGAGATGGTAGTCCGTACGTACGCACGAACGATGATATCATTCCCATGATCGTGGAATTTTATTGGAGTTTATGTATACTATTACAGAATCAATATCACTTTAAAATAATAATATATAGTTATTATTTACACCATTATACCCATCCAAGTAAGGTGGTGGTGGAAAATAGATTTCACCACGGCGTGGAGACGGTATTCCGTACGTACGCACGCGGGGTGATTTCATTTTCCGTAGGATGGATAGATGGTGAAATAGGGATGTTTCATACTTATAATAACATATCAGTATATGAGTGATACTGATGTTATTAATTCATAATGAAACAACTAATTAAGAGGAAGTGGGAGAAGAAATAAAGACGAAAGAATCGGTAACGAACATTATCTCTTCTTTGAAGCGCCTCTTTGAGATCACCTTTTAGGGCACTAAAATTGGTCTTTGAGGAAGACCAGAACCTCTAGGATGTTTCTAGGGAAGTGGAGAAGAGAATTTGGCAGGGGTTGGCTGAGCTTGAAGGCTCAATGTGGTGTGAGGAAGAGAGGGAGGAGGTGCCCTTTTATAAGGGAGGAGAGGGGCACCTTTGGAATAACTAAAAATATTATTTTATTATAAATAACAATTAGGTTTTAAATAGCTCAAAATTGATTTATTTCGAAGCTAAGGTGGGGATGGGTCGAAATCCTCTCATCCAATAGAATTTAGACAAGTTTAGGTACCTATTTTAACCTTATCATTTAGATTTAACATTAAGTTAAATAATTTTACTTTTACCATGTCTTCTTGTGTTCTTATACTATAAGGTTAATAAACTTACTATAAGAAGCCAAACGAACCCCAATTTGTTTATTATTAATATATATAACCTTATATAAGTCATTTTTCCGAACCTTAGATTTTTAGGAATAAAATAACAATTAATAATATAATATTTGTTTTAAAAACTATTTTATGTCAATTTTGACACTATTTAGTAATTGATTTTTTGTGAAAATCATAACAGAATTATTAGTTCTAAAAAAGTTAATTAAATCACTACTAACATGTCATATTAAGCTATAAAATTTGTTTAATTCATAAAAAGTCTTAAATTACATTTATTTGGGTATTTATAACATCAATTATGTCAATATTTCATTAATAAGATAATTACTGCATCATCTTTGTGTCATAATAAATGATAATTATTTAATCCCTAAAAATTATAAATAAATTCCTATGATTTAGATAATTGTAATAGCTTTCTGGAGACTATTCATGTTCGAATTTTCATGAAGTATATCACTAAATTAAAATTATTATACTTATAAGATTTAAGAAATTGACATGTTGTCACATTCTTTGGTTTTAATAATAATTAAATTATTTTCATGGAAAAAAGTTCACTAAATAAAACTAATTCAACCCTTAAGTGATATGTATCGACTTTTAGTCATCTAATAGAATTTTTTCAGGTGTTAGGGTAATTTTATAATCTTATATTTACCTTTAATTACCCGATTTACATTTAACTATGGTAAAGAAAATTTACCATAGTTACTATTCATAATGCCCAAAAATAAAAAGTAGTCTATTAATAGAATTTGGACCCACTGATTCCAAATATATAATCCATTTTTCCAAATTCAATTCACAAGTGTTGCAGAAATTAAATTAAAATTAATCCCGTTGTCGAAAGAAAACGGGTTTTTGTTTAAAACATTACAAAAGATTGAATTGATTTATCCTACGAATTCAAAGTAAAATCAATGATAATGACATAAATTATATTAAATGGTAAAAATATATTCTATTTATACTTTAATACCATTCAATATTATTATTTAACCACATAAATTTTTACGATGAAAAAAGTTGTTTTTAATTAAAATATAGCGTGTTTTTACTATTCATTAAAATATGAAAGTTATAATTGATACCTATCAGGGCACTCCATGGGAAGATACACCCCCTGGGCGGGACACACCACCATCCCCAGTGGCAGCCATTTCCTCATTAAGCCCTTTGGCGGAGAGCCATGCTTCGTTCAACGCTCACATGTGAGAGTTCCCAAGGATTGGATACATTCCTACCTCCTTTGCCTCTAATACCAACTGTAGAGACCTGAAGCCTGAAGTACATGGACATTACATTAATTTTGCGGAATACTTAGTACATAACAAAAACACACACACAAGGACCGTAATAGTTTAGTGTCTTTAGAAACTCGGAATATAATCTTCTAATCGTGGTGAAAGATCTTCAACATCTCCCATAAATATCTTCTTTTTTTTCTAAACCTAAATCCTTTCATTATGTCCTGGGGAAAATAAAACATAAAAGGGTGAGCTCTAATGCTCCGTAAGGGTAAACAAAAGAAATATCCATCACGTCATATTCATAAGAACATATCTTTTGGAAATCTTAACCTGCAAAAGAGATCATAATTTCATATCATAGGATAAATCATAGTAGTGAAATGTAATCCCAATAATCATAACTTAAAACATGAAACTTTGTGGAATACACACATAATAATAGAGAATCATTTATTGTTAGTCAAGACTCATTTCCAAGACTATGTTAGTGGACAAATACCCTTTCTGAACTAAGTTCATTCCTCGTTTCAGTCCTGTTTCACTGAACCGGTATAACCTACCGTTCCAGCCATGTCTATCTCATGAGATATAAAATCTTTACCCAACGAATTGGAGAGAGATATAGGTCCCACCAATCTCATAATGATACCATTCTTATGTGTTCCACAAAATCATAAATCATACATCATTTCATAACCCATGTAATAAAAATGGGAATCTTAAACATCGTGACATCATAAAACAGTTCATATAAGATAAAGGAATTCATAAAAATATAATTCCATCACAACATAATAAAATAAATGTAATAATAGGGATAAAAACAGAAACCTTTATTATATTTGATGGAAAAATTTTTGATAAAACACTTGAACTCCATTCTTGAGGAAAATATCCTTTCTACTTCAAATTTTTTTCCTTTCTTAACATGTCATACAATTTTAAACTAAAAGAAGTTGATTAAAAATAAACTTGAAAAATTGTAAAGGAAGCTTCTTGGAAATAATGTTTTAAAAATCCATTCATGTCGTATAAGTTAAAAAAACATTCTTCTCGTACTTTTGTTGGAAAAGTAAAAAAGTACCTCGTATGAAAAACGACAAAAGATTCCTTTCATATCCTTTACTAAAAACTCACCGAAGGGTAAAATTGGATTTAAACAATTGTAGGTGGATGGAAATAATATTACATATTGAGGAAAAATGGATGTAGATTATAAAATACACCCTATTAAATTCTGAAGTATAAACAATCTCGGATAAAAATGAGATTGTGATATTTTCCCTTACCTTATGTCCGATATGCTTTGTACGTATCCGAACCTCCTCTTTTTGACGCGCCTTTTCTTAACCTCCACTTAAAGAACTAAGGATGGTTTTTGAAGAAGACCAGGACCTCTAGGATGATACTAGGGAAGTGGAGAAGAGATTTTGGCAGGGGTTGGCCGAGCTTGAAGGCTCAAAGTGGTGTGAGGAAGAGGGGGAGGAAGTGCCCTTTTATAAGGGAGGAGAGGGGCACCTTAGGAAAATCTCAAAATATTATTTTATATTAAGGTCAAATTTGGTTTATAATGGTTCCAAAGGGTCTTATTTTGAAGATAAAGTGGGGATGGGTCGAAATCCTCTCATCCAGTAGGATTTATACAAGTTTAGGTTATTATTTTAACCTTACCAATTAGATTTAACTCTAAGTTAAATAATTTAACTTTTACCGTGTCTTTTTGTTTTCTTACACTATATGTTTAATAAACTTACCATAACAAGCCAAACGAACCCCAAGTTGTTTATTATTAATATATATATCCTTATCTATGTCATTTGTCCGAACCTTATATTTTTTAAGAATTAAATAACAATTAATAGTATAATATTTGTTTTAAAAACTAATTTATGTCAATTTTGACACTATTTGGTACATGATTTTTATGAAATTCATAACAGAATGATAAGTTCGAACCAAGTTACTTATATCTACAATAACATGTCATATTAACCTAGAAAATTAATTTAAGTCATAAAAAGTATCAAATTCAAAACATATCAGTTACATTAACTAATTTAAAAATTAATTCTCCTCGTCAAAACAAATAGCGTGTTTTTAAGACATAATAAATATCAAAAGATTGACACTTGTTTATAACTAGTTTAAATGTGAAATTACATCCAATGACCAAAATTGTATTAAATTGTAAAAATATATTATAAATATACTTTAAAACCACTCAAATTAATAATTTATCACTATTAATTATTTCTATTAAAAAAGTTGTTTTTAATTAAAATTTAGTAAGTTTCACTATTCATCAGAATATGAAAGTTATCCGAAAAGTATCAAAATTTCACCCTAAGATAATTTCGATATTCCGAATCCAAAAATGAAGTCAATTTTGACAAATAAAATTTACAAAATTTTAAAAAGTGGTTATTACTATTCATAACGGCTAGTTTTAATAATATTTTAATAGCATATCGTTGTTTAGTGAAACTCAGTATTGCGTACTACACACGCTATCGAGGAGGGTTGTGATTGCGTGTAATATAAATAAATTCAAGGATGCATGTTGTGAAAGCTCTTTTTGGTGTAGCGTACAACACAAGACATAATGATATTTTATTTTTAATTTTTAGACATTAAATAATTTAATTTATTTATGACACAACGATGATGAAGTAATTATCTTATTAATGAAATATTGAAATAACTGATGTTATAAATACCCAAATAAATGTAATTTGAGACTTTTTATGACATAAATTAATTTTATAGGTTAATATGACATGTTATTGTTGATATAAGTAACTTGGTTCGAACTTATCATTCTGTTATGAATTTCATAAAAATCATGTACCAAATAGTGTCAAAATTGACATAAATTAGTTTTTAAAACAAATATTATATTATTAATTGTTATTTAATTCCTAAAAATATAAGGTTCGTCCAAATAACATAGATAAGGATAGATATATTAATAAAAAACAACTTTGGGTTCGTTTGGCTTGATATAGTAAGTTTATTAACCTTATAGTGTAAGAAAACAAGAAGACACAGTAAAAGTTAAATTATCTAACTTAAAGTTAAATCTAAATGATAAGGTTAAAATTGATACCTAAACTTGTATAAATTCTATTGGATGAGAGGATTTCGACCCATACCCACCTTAGCTTAAAAATATATCAATTTGGAGCTATTTAAAACCGAACATGACTTTATAATAAAATAATATTTTTAGTTTTCCCAAAGGTGCCCCTCTCCTCCCTTATAAAAGGGCACCTCCTCCCTCTCCTCCTCACACCAATTTGAGAATTCAAGCTCGGCCAAACCCTGCCAAAATCTCTTCTCCACTTCCCTAGTATCATACTAGAGGTCCTGGTCTTCTTCAAAGACCATCTTTAGTTCTTTAAGTGGAGGTTAAGAAAAGGCGCGTTAAAAAGAGGTAATATCCATTACCGATCTTTTTCAATTTCTTTCTTCTTAAACTTATTATTCTTTGGTTGTTTCATGATAAAGTAATAACATCAGTATTTATTATATACAGATATGTTATTATAAATATGAAACAAATCTAATTAACCTTCTATACATCCTACGGAAAAAGGAAATCACCGCGCGTGCGTACGTACGAAATACCATCTCCAGGCCGTGGTGTAATCTATTTTCCACCACCACCTTAATTGGATGGGTATAATGGTGTAATGAGTAACTATATATGATTACTACTATAAAATGTGGTACATGGACATTACATTACTTTTGGTATTACTTTTTACGATGTGGGTTTCTATCAAAGAAACTTTCGAATAGTAAACCATTTATAACTCCGACGAATTTTGAGGGCGAAATTCATTTTAAGGGGGGTAGAATGTAACACCACGAGATTTTATGAAAAATATTATTTTCATTAATGTCTTGTGATGTACACTACATCAAGAGGATCTTGCACAACATGCATCCTTGACTTGCCTTTCATTACACGCAATCACGATCTTCCTCGATAGCGTGTGTAGTACGCAATACTGAGTTCCACTAAACAACGATATGCTGTTAAAATATTATTAAAACTAGCCTTTATGAATAGTAATAACCACTTTTTGAAACTTTGTAAATTTTATTTTTCAAAATGGACTTCATTTTTGGATTCGGAATATCGAAATTAGCTTAGGGTAAAATTTTGGTACTTTTCGGATAACTTTCATATTCTGATGAATAGTGAAAATTACTAAATTTTAATTAAAAACAAATTTTTTAATAGAAATAATTAATAGTGATAAATTATTAATTTGAGTGGTTTTAAAGTATATTTAGAATATATTTTTACAATTTAATACAATTTTAGTCATTGGATGTAATTTCACATTTAAACCAGTTATAAACAAGTGTCAATCTTTTGATAGTTATTATCTCTTAAAAACACGCTATTTGTTTTGACGACGGGAATTAATTTTTAAATTAGTTAATGTAACTGATATGTTTTGAATTTCATAAAATAGACATCATTTTTGAATTCATAAAATCAAATATAGGTTAGGCCTAATTTTTGGTATTTTTCTGGAAACTTTCATTTTTTGATGAATAGTGAAACCACTAAGTGGTAGTTAAAAAACTGAATTTTTTCATAAAACAAAATTTTACTGCTTCTGTGAGTGGAATTTCGAAAATCCGAGAGACACGGTTAATATCAAGGACTAAAATGTGGTTCAATGAGATGAAAATAATTTTTGGTGAATAGTAACTTTTTACTTTTTTTTACCACGGTTAAAAGTAAATAGGGTAATTAAAGGTAAAAATGAAATTATTATTATCCTAACACATGTCCTAATTCTATTGGATAAGTTTAATTCGACCAAAAAACAACCTTAGGAATAAAATATGACCATTTAAGCCCACTTGGATTAGATTAGGACATTTATTATTAATTTATTTAAAGAAGGGTTAAAATAGTTAAAATCAAAGTTTAATAAGTAAAGCATTTTTAATATAGGGTTATACATAAGATAAATTCGACTATAAATATTAATTAGAAAGATAAAAAAATTTCCTACATAATTATATTTTATTTGTAAATTTTAGACATTAAATAATTTAATTTATTTATGACACAACGATGATGAAGTAATTATCTTATTAATAAAATATTGACATAATTGATGTTATAAATACCCAAATAAATGTAATTTGAGACTTTTTATGACTTAAAGTAATTTTCTAGGTCAATATGACATGTTAGTGTTGATATAAGTAACTTGGTTCGAACTTATAATTCTGTTATGAATTTCATAAAAATCATGTACCAAATAGTGTCAAAATTGACATAAATTAGTTTTTAAAACAAATATTATATTATTAATTGTTATTTAATTACTAAAAATATAAGGTTCGGCCAAATAACTTATATAAGGATAGATATATTAATTATAAACAACTTGGGGTTCGTTTGGCATGATGTAGTAATTTTATTAACCTTATAGTGTAAGAAAACAAGAAGACACGGTAAAAGTTAAATTATCTAACTTAAAGTTAAATCTAAATTATAAGGTTAAAATTGATACCTAAACTTGTCTAAATTATATTGGATGAGAGGATTTCTACCCATCCCCACCTTAGCTTCTAAATATTTCAATTTGGAGCTATTAAAAACCGAACTTGACTTTATAATAAAATAATATTTTTAGTTTTCCCAAAGGTGCCCCTCTCCTCCATTATAAAAGGGCACCTCCTCCCTCTCCTCCTCACACCAATTTTAGAATTCAAGATCGGCCAACCCCTACCAAAATATCTTCTACACTTTCCTAGTATCATCATAGAGGTCCTGGTCTTCTTCAAAGACCATCCTTAGTTCTTTAAGTGGAGGTTAAGAAAAGGCACGTCAAAAAGAGGTAATATCCATTACCGATCTTTTTCAATTTCTTTCTTCTTAAACTTCTTCTTCTTTGGTTGTTTCATGATAAGGTAATAACATAAGTATTTCGTATATAATGATATGTTATTATAAATATGAAACAACTCTAATTAACCTTCTATCCATCCTACGGAAAAAGGAAATCACCGCGTGTGCGTACGTACGGAATACCGTCACCACACCGTGGTGTAATCTATTTTCCACGACCAACATAATTGGATGGGTATAATGGTGTAATGACTAACTATATATGATTATTATAAAGTTATATTGATACTGAAATAGTATACATACACTTCAACACAAGTTCACGATCATGAGAATGATATCATCGCTCGTGCGTACGTACGGACTACCGTCTCCACGACGCGATGAGATTCATTCTCCATGTTAACCATTTAAGAATGATTATAAAGTATATATAAGAAATAATAATGAAATATATGAAATTATAAAGCTACTGGATTTATTTATATATGTATGTCATCTACTTACATCCATTCAAGACAATAAGGAAAGGAAAACATCCTTCATGCGTATGTACGGACTACCGTCTCCATGAACGGTGTGTTTCATTTCATTTATCTATCTATTATATATATATATATACTGAATATATATGATATATAAATCATGTTTTATATTCTGGATGTACGTAAATAATGATATAAGTATTAATAATTTCAAGAACAACAAGTCCAAACACCTACGATAAATGAAACGATTTTACCCAAAACGCTTCTTTAACATGGAATTTACAAAAGAACGGGTAATATAAAGTCATAAGTGAACCATATATGATATAATAACAATGAAAATGATTCTGTAATAAGTTAATGACATTATTTAAATCATTATATAGGAGGTTCAGACAATTACGAAGCAAATCAGACTTAAGGTAAGGGAAAATATCACAATCTCATTTTTATCCGAGATTGTTTATACTTTGGCATTTACTCGGGTGTATTTTATCATCCAAATACATGTTTCCTCAATATTTAATATTATTTCCATCCACCTACAATTGTTTAAATCCAATTTTACCCTTCGGTGAGGTTTTTGTAAAGGATATGAAAGGAATCTTTTGTCGTTTTTCTTACGAGGTACTTTTTGACTTTTCCGACAAAAGTACGAGAATAATGTTTTCTTTTATCTTATACGACATGAATGGATTTTTAAAACATTATTTCCAAAAAGATTCCTTTAAAAGTTTTCATGTCTATTTTTAATCAACTTCTTTTAGTTTAAAATTGTATGACGTGTTAAGAAATGAAAAGTGTTTTTGAAGTAGAAAGGATATTTTCCTCAAGAATGAAGTTCAAGTGTTTTATCAAAATTATTTTCCATCTAAGATAATAAAGGGTTTTGTTTTTATACCTATTATTACATTGACTTGATTATGTTGTGATGGAATTATTTTTATGAATTCCTTTATTGTATATGAATTGTTTTATGATGTCATGATGTTTAAGATTCCCATTTTTATTACATGGGTTATGCAATAATGTATGGTTTATGATTTTGTGGCACACATAAGAGTGGTATCATTATGAGATGGGTGGGACCTATATCACCCTTCAATGCATTGGGTAAAGATTTTATATCTCATGAGATAGACATGGCTGGAAGGGTAGGTTATACCGGTTCAGTGAAATAGGACTGAAACGAGGAATGAACTCGGTTCAGAAAGGGACATTGTCCACTAAGATAGTCTTGGAAATGAGTCTTGACTAACAAAAAATGATTCTCTATGATTATGTGTGTATGCCAAAAAGTTTCATGTTTTAAGTTATGATTATTGGGATTACATTTCACTACTATGATTTATCCCATGTTATGAAATTATGATCTCTTTTGCAGGTTAAGATTTTCAAAAGATATGTTCTTATGAATATGACGTGATTGATATTTCTTTTGTATACCCTTACTGAGCATTCGAGCTCACCCTTTTATGTTTTCTTTTCCCCAGGACATAAAGAAAGGATTTAGGTTTAGAAAAAAAAAGATCTTTATGGGAGTTGTTGAAAATATTTCACCACGATTAGAAGATTATATTCTGAGTTTCCAAAGATGCTAAACTATTACAGTCCTTGTGTGTGTGTTTTTGTTATGTACTAAGTATTCCGCAAAAGTAATGTAATGTGTCCGATCCTTGGGAACTCTCACATGTGAGTGTTGGACGAAGCATGGCTCTCCGCCCAAGGGCTTCATGTGGAAATGGCTGGTACTGGGGATGGTGGTGTGTCCCGCCCAGGGGGTGTAGCCGCCCATGGAGTGCCCTGATAGGTTTCAATTATAGTCCACTAGAAGTAAGTAAATCATGATATAAGTAATAATAATGTCAAGAACAACAAGTCAAAACACCACGATAAATGAAAAGATTTTACCCAAAACGCTTTTTTAACATGGAATTTACAAAAGAACGGGTAATATAAAGTCATAAGTGAACCATATATGATATCATAACAATCAATATGATTCTATAATAAGTTAATGACATTATTTAAATCATTATACAGGAGGTTCGGATACGTACAAAGCATATCGGACATAAGGTAAGATAAATATCACAATCTCATTTTTATCCGAGATTGCTTATACGTTGGTATTTACTGGGGTGTATTTTATCATCCACATCAATTTTCCCTCAATATGTAATATTATTTACATCCACCTACAATATTTTAAAACCTATTTTAACCTTTGGTGAGTTTTTAGTAAAATATATGAAAGGAATCTTTTGTCATTTTTCGTACGATGTACTTTTTGACTTTTCCGACAAAAGTACGAGAAGAATGTTTTTTTAACTTATACGGCATGAATGGATTTTTAAAACATTAATTCCAAGAAACTTCCTTTACAAGTTTTCATGTTTATTTTTAATCAACTTCTTTTAGTTTAAAATGGTATGAAATATTAAGAAAGGAAAAATGTTTTTGAAGTAGAAAGGATATTTTCCCCAAGAATGGAGTTCAAGTGTTTTATCAAAATTATTTTCCATATATGATAATAAAGGGTTCTGTTTTTATCCCTATTATTACATTGATTTGATTATGTTGTGATGGAATTATATTTTTATGAATTCCTTTATCTTATATGAATTGTTTTATGATGTCACGATGTTTAAGATTACCATTTTTATTACATGGGTTATGAAATGATGTACGATTTTTGATTTTGTGGCACACATAAGAATGGTATCATTATGAGATGGGTGAGACCTATATCTCCCTCCAATGCATTGGGTAGTGATTTTATATCTCATGAGATAGACATGGCTGGAATGGTAGGTTATACCGGTTCAGTGAAACAGGACTGAAACGGGGGTGACTCAGTTTAGAATTGGACTTTGTCCACTAAGATAGTCTTGGAAATGAGTCTTGACTAATAAGATATGATTCTATATGATTATGTGTGTATGCCACAAAGTTTCATGTTTTAAGTTATGATTATTGGGATTTCATTTCACTACTATGATTTATCCCTTGTTATGAAATTATGCTCTCTCTTTTGCAGGTTAAGATTTCCAAAATGTTATGTTCTTATGAATATGATGTGATTGATATTTTTTTTTGTTTACCCTTACTGAGCATTTGAGCTCACCCTTTTATGTTTTATTTTCCCCAGGATATAAAGACAGGTTTTAGGTAAGAAAAAAAAGGAAGATATTTATGGGAGATGTTGAAGATCTTTCACCATGATTAGAAGATTACGTTCCTAGTTTCCAAAGACACTAAACTATTAATGTAAATGATATGTTTTGAATTTGGTAAAATAGACGTCATTTTTGAAATTATACACTCTTTTGGGCAACCCTCCTCGATAGCGTGTGTAGTACGCAATACTGAGTTTCGCTAAACAATGATATGCTATTAAAATATTATCAAAACTAGCCGTTACGAATAGTAATAACCACTTTTTGAAATTTTGAATTTTTTTTTTCAAAATGGACTTCATTTTTGGATTCGGAATTTTAAAATTATCTTAGGGTTAAATTTTGGTACTTTTCGGATAACTTTCATATTCTGATGAATAGTGAAAATTACTAAATTTTAAACAACTTTTTTAATAGAAATAATTAATAGTGATAAATTATTAATTTGAGTGGTTTTAAAGTATATTTAGAATATATTTTTACAATTTAATATAATGTTGGTCATTGTATGTAATTTCACATTTAAACCAGTTATAAACAAGTGTCAATCTTTTGATAGTTATTATCTCTTAAAAACACGCTATTTGTTTTGACAACGAGAATTAATTTTTAAATTAGTTAATGTAACTGATATGTTTTGAATTTGATAAAATAGACATCATTTTTGAATTCATAATAACAAATATAGCTTAGGCCTAATTTTTGGTATTTTTCTGGAAACTTTCATTTTTTGATGAATAGTGAAACCACTAAGTGGTAGTTAAAAAAATGAATTTTTTCATAAAACATAATTTTACCTCTTCTGTAAGTGGAATTTTGGAAATCCAAGAGACACTATTAATATCAAGGACTAAAATGTGGTTCAATGAGATGAAAATATTTTTTGGTGAATAGTAACTTTTTACTTTTTTTTAACCACGGTTAAAAGTAAATAGGGTAATTAAGGGTAAAAATGATATTATTATTACCCTAACACATGTCCTAATTCTATTAAATTAGTGTAATTAGACCCAAAACAACCTTAGGAATAAAATATGACCATTTAAGCCCACTTGGATTAGATTAGGACATTTATTATTAATTTATTTAAAGAAGGGTTAAAATAGTTAAAATCAAAGTTTAATAAGTAAATAATTTTTAATATAGGGTTATACATAAGATAAATTCAACTATAAATATTCATTAGAAAGAAACAAAAAGTTCCTACATAATAATATTTTATTTGTAATTTTTAGACATTAAATAATTTAATTTATTTCTGACACAACGATGATGAAGTAATTATCTTATTAATGCAATATTGACATAATTGATGTTATAAATACCCAAATA
This sequence comes from Viscum album, assembly GCA_963277665.1. Taxonomy (NCBI): domain Eukaryota; kingdom Viridiplantae; phylum Streptophyta; class Magnoliopsida; order Santalales; family Viscaceae; genus Viscum; species Viscum album. The sequence continues at coordinate 2,130,132,504 of OY728140.1, forward strand.
AATGTAATTTGAGACTTTTTATGACATATATTAATTTTCTAGGTTAATATGCCATGTTAGTGTGGATATAAGTAACTTTTTTAGAACTTATCATTCTGTTATGAATTTTATAAAAATCATGTACCAAATAGTTTCAAAATTGACATAAATTAGTTTTTTAAAAAAATATTATATTATTAATTGTTATTTAATTCCTAAAAATCTAAGGTTCGGCCAAATAACTTATATAAGGATATATATATTAATAATAAACAACTTGGGGTTCGTGTGGCTTGATATAGTAAGTTTATTAACCTTATAGTGTAAGAAAACAAGAAGACACGGTAAAAGTTAAATTATCTAACTTAAAGTTAAATCTAAATGATAAGGTTAAAATTGATACCTAAACTTGTCTAAATTCTATTAGATAAGATAATTTCGACCCATCCCCACCTTATCTTCGAAATATATCAATTTGGATCTATTTAAAACCGAACTTGACTTTATAATAAAATAATATTTTTAGTTTTCCCAAAGGTGCCCCTCTCCTCCCTTATAAAAGGGCACCTCCTCCCTCTCCTCCTCACACCAATTTGAGCATTCAAGATCATCCAACCCCTGACAAAATCTCTTCTCCACTTCCCTAGTATCATCATAGAGGTCCTGGTCTTCTTCAAAGACCATCCTTAGTTCTTTAACTGGAGGTTAAGAAAAGGCGCGTCAAAAAGAGGTAATATCCATTACCGATCTTTTTCAATTTCTTTCTTCTTCAACTTCTTCTTCTTTGGTTGTTTAATGATAAAGTAATAACATAAGTATTTCTTATATACTGATATGTTATTATAAATATGAAACAACTATAATTAACCTTCTATCCATCCTACGGAAAAAGGAAATCACCGCGCGTGACTACGTACAGAATACCGTCTCCACGCCGTGGTGTAATCTATTTTCCGCCACCACCTTAATTGGATGGGTATAATGGTGTAATGAGTAACTATATATGATTATTATAAAGTGATATTGATACTGAAATAGTATACATACACTTCAACACAAGCTCACGATCATGAGAATGATATCATCGCTCGTGCGTACGTACGGACTACCGTCTCCACGACGCGATGAGATTCATTCTCCATGTTTACCATTTAAGAATGATTATAAAGTATATATAAGAAATAATAATGAAATATATTACATTATAAAGCTACTGGATTTATGTATATATGTATGTCATCTACTTACTTTCATTCAAGACAATAAGGAAAGGAAAACAGCGTTCATGCGTACGTACGGACTACCGTCTCCATGAAATGTAACGGTTACCCAAATTAACTCATCACTGGGTTTCCACATAGGATAACATAGGTTAAAATAAAGATATGGAAGAAAAATCTAACCATGTTGTGATGGAATTATTTTTATGAATTTTTTTATCTTATATGAATTGTTTTATGATGTCATGATGTTTAAGAACCCCATTTTTATTACATGGGTTATGAAATGATGTATGATTTATGATTTTGTGGAACACTTAAGAATGGTATCATTATGAGATGGGTGAGAACTATATCTCCCTCCAATGCATTGGGTAAAGATTTTATATCTCATGAGATAGACATGGATGGAATGGTAGGTTATACCGGTTCCATGAAACAGGACTGAAACGAGGATGACTCGGTTCAGAAATGGACTTTGTCCACTAAGATAGTATTGTAAATGAGTCTTGACTAATAAGAAATGATTCTCTATGATAATTTGTGTATGCCAAAAAGTTTCATGTTTTAAGTTATGATTATTGGGATTACATTTCACTACTATGATTTATCCCATGTTATGAAATTATGATCTCTTTTGCATGTTAAGATTTCCAAAAGATATGTTCTTATGAATATGATGTGATTGATATTTCTTTTGTTTACCCTTACAGAGCATTTGAGCTCACCCTTTTATGTTTTCTTTTCCGCAGGATATAAAGAAAGGTTTTAGGTAAGAAAAAAAAGAAGATATTTATGGGAGATGTTGAAGATCTTTCACCATGATTAGAAGATTACGTTCCGATTTTCCAAAGACACTAAACTATTACAGTCCTTGTGTGTGTGTTTTTGTTATGTACTAAAGTATTCCGGAAAAGTAATGTAATGTCCATGTACGTCAAAAAGTGTTTATTACTATTCATAATGGCTAGTTTTAATAATATGACCAAAAACAAAATAGAGTCAAAATTGACATAAATTAGGGAGATCCCTAGTGATATTTCTAAGGTATGTCTAGGGATGTCCCTAAGGATAAGTATACGTATAGGATATAGTCCTAGAACTATGGAAATGATATTAGATTAAACCAAAGATGTTATATATTTATGTTACTCCCCCTTTATTATGATTTCTGCCTCTCACACTATTCTTTTTGGGTTTTAGAAAATGGCTGGAAACAAGATGATTCACGATAATGGAGGATATGATGGACAATGGAATGATATTCTTCATGAGAAAAAAAATGAAATGGGATTTGGAAGTCCAAACATCATTATTATGTCGAATCAGCAATCTCATAATATGATCAATAAAGTAAAATTTGTTAAGTTTCCTGAATCGGCTAATAAGAGAAAGATGGAGTATCATGATGATCATAGAGGAAAGAAAGTTCAATTTCTCCTATGTAAATCATGTGGGAAGAGGCATCAAGGAGAATGTTTCAATGGAACAGGAAGATGATTTGGGTGTGGAAAATAAGGACACAAAGCCAATAAGTGCAAAGGAAAAGGTTCAATTAACACCAGGGATGAGGATAATGGCATTGCTACGACATCAACAATGGTTAAATGTTTTAAATGTGGAATGTACGAGCATTATGAAAACCAATTCCCTAAGGGAAAGACTCATGAAGAGAATCAGTATGGTCGTATGGGTAGTATTTATGTTGATGATGATGAAGAGACTACAAATGATATGTGAGATGAAAGAATTGTTGAAGCTCGGTCAATGGTTTAAGAATGTAGGGGAATGATTACATGTTTATCTTGTGTAATGTTGTATAAGTAATCTCATGGTAATATGGAATAAAGAGACATCTAAGTATTGTTACACTGTTGTCTTTCCTTCAGTTTTGAAATTGTATGATTAATGGTACCAGTATCCATGAAAGGTTATTCAGATATTTTTTGAATGTAGATGATATGCACATAATGAAGGGATAAGGAGAAAATTAAATGTTTGATAGTATTCATGAGCTCATGACTGATATAAGGAGAAGGATATATCATGGTTTGAGTATATAGAATTTTTGGATTTTGGTATGTGGGAAGAGTTAACTTTTGACAGCATTCATGTTCTCACTAAGGTTTAATGGGTATTCATTTTTCAATAGAATACATGATTAAGGCCTTCTAATGTTTGGAATGTGAGCAACAAGACATATCTTATGATATATTGGGATCAACGATGGTATTAAATCTCTGGTAATCATTTTCACTATATTATGAGAGTGGACTGCAGTATTATGGATAAGCCTAAATATTGGAATGGATTATGTTGGACATAAGTTAGTATTGTTTAAGGATAGTTGTTTTTTCGATATTATTGATGGGATGTTATAGTAATATAGTTCCAGAAAAAGGACAACCTGCAGGACGGGCGACAACCCATCGCGTCGGACAAGGCCATGAGAATCGAACCCACAACCGAAGTGAGAATGGCCTTTTTCGCCTACTAGTGGCCTACAGGAAGTCCCTTGTTAGTGGAAACTAGTTTTATTTTATTAAGCGATATGATATATGAAGTATAAGTTCATTTTTGGAATCGTATATGATTAACCTCACCAATGACAGACTTATGTATATTTGATAAAAATTGCTAAACTTTTGTTTGAAACTGATGGAATGACCCATCATTCTATCACATGATTTGTTAACACTTCACGAATAACAAATTCAACTTCATTTATTTAAGAGATGAAGTGGAAATTGTTCAAATCACGAACAACAGTGAGATTGTACCAAAATCAAGCAAGTATTTCTTCTAATTAAAAATTTTCAAATGATATTGAAAACCAAAAATGTTGTCCTAGTGCTCTTATATCTGATGAATCAGATGGTACCTTAGATCATCACAAATCAATAGCTTTGTGATTGTTGGATTTTTCATAGTCATGTTCTCTACCACTCTCCATTAGAACTTGATGGTTAAATTTTTCTTCCATATCTATATTTTAACCTATGTTCTTCTATGTGCAAACCCAGTGATGAGTTAATTTGGGTAACCGTTACATTTCATACTCTAGTTTTTAAAGCCATGTTTTGGTATTCCTTTTTACTATGTGGGTTTCTATTAAAGACACTTTCGAGTAGTAAACCATTTATAACCCTGACGAATTTCGAGGGCGAAATTCATTTTAAGGGGGGTAGAATGTAACACCCCGAGATTTTATGAAAAATATTCTTTTTAATTTCATTAATGTCTTGTGTTGTACGCTACACCAAATGGAGTTTTCACAACACGAATCCCTGACTTTCCTTGCAATACACGCAATCACGACCTTCCTCGATAACATGTTTAGTACGCAATACCGAGTTTCACTAAACGAGATATTATTATAATATTATTATGAACTAGCCATTATGAATAGTAATAACCAATTTTTGAAATTTTATAAATTTTATCTTTCAAAATGGATTTCATTTTTGGATTCGGAATATCGAAATTAGCCTAGGGTGAAATTTTGGTATTTTTCTGAAAACTTTTAATTTTTGATGAATAGTGAAACCACTAAGTGGTAGTTAAAAAACTGAGTTTTTCACAAAACTTAATTTTACCACTTCTGTGTGTGGAATTTCAAAAATCCGAGAGACATGGATAATATCAAGGACTAAAATGTGGTTCAATGAGATGAAAATAATTTTTGGTAAATAGTAACTTTTTACTTTTTTTTACCACGGTTAAAAGTAAATAGGGTAATTAAGGGTAAAGATGATATTATTATTACCCTAAAACATGTCCTAATTCTATTGGATAAGTGTAATTCGACCAAAAACAACCTTAGGAATAAAATATGACCATTTAAGCCCACTTGGATTAGATTATGACATTTATTATTAATTTATTTAAAGAAGGGTTAAAATAGTTAAAATCAACGTTTAATAAGTAAATCATTTTTAATATAGGGTTATACATAAGATAAATTCGACTATAAATATTCCATAGAAAGATAAAAATATTTCCTACATAATTATATTTTATTTGTAATTTTTAGATATTAAATAATTTAATTTATTTATGACACAACGATGATGCAGTAATTATCCTATTAATGAAATATTGACATAATTGTTGTTATAAATACCCAAATAAATGTAATTTGAGACTTTTTATGACTTAAATTAATTTTCTAGGTTAATATGACATGTTATTGTTGATATAAGTAACTTGTTTTGAACTTATAATTCTGTTATGAATGTCATAAAAATCATGTACCAAATAGTGTCAAAATTGACATTAATTAGTTTTTAAAACAAATATTATATTATTAATTGTTATTTAATTCCTAAAAATATAAGGTTAGTCCAAATAACTTATATAAGGATAGCTATATTAATAATAAACAACTTGGGGTTCGTTTGGCTTGATATAGTAAGTTTATTAACCTTATAGTGTAAAAAAACAACAAGACACGGTAAAAGTTAAATTATCTAACTTAAAGTTAAATCTAAATGATAAGGTTAAAATTGATACCTAAACATGTATAAATTATATTGGATGAAAGGATTTAGACCCATACCCACCTTATCTTCGAAATATATCAATTTTGAGATATTTAAAACCAAACTTGACTTTATAATAAAATAATATTTTTAGTTTTCCCAAAGGATCCCCTCTCCTCCCTTATAAAAGGGTACCTCTTCCCTCTCCTCCTCACACCAATTTGAGCATTCAAGATCGGCCAAAACCTGCCAAAATCTCTTCTCCACTTCCCTAGTATCATCCTATAGGTCCTGATCTTCTTCAAAGACCATCCTTAGTTCTTTATGTGGAGGTTAAGAAAAGGCGCGTCAAAAAGAGGTAGTATCCATTACCGATATTTTTCAATTTTTTTCTTCTTAAACATATTCTTCTTTGGTTATTTCATGATAAAGTAATAACATCAGTATTTATTATATACTGATATGTTATTATAAGTATTAATCAACTCTAATTAACCTTCTATCCATCCTACGGAAAAAGGAAATCACCGCGCGTGTGTACGTACGGAATACCGTCTCCACGCCGTGGTGTAATCTATTTTCCACCACCACCTTAATTTGATGGGTATAATGGTGTAATGAGTAACTATATATGATTATTATAAATTGATATTGATACTGAAATAGTATACATACACTTCAACACAAGTTCACAATCATGAGAATGATATCATCGCTCGTGCTTACGTAGGACTACTGTCTCCACAACGTGATGAGATTCATTCTCCACATTAACCATTCATGAATGATTATAAAGTATATATAATAAATAATAATTAAATAAATGACATGGTAAATCTACTGGATTTATGTATATATATATGTCATCTACTTACTTCCATTCAAGACAATAAGGAAAGGAAAACAACGTTCATGCGTACGTACGGACTACCGTCTCCATGAACGGTGTGTTTCATTTCATTTATCTATTTATTATATATATATATATACTGAATATATATGATATATAAATCATGTATTATATTATGGAAGTAAGTAAATCATGATATAAGTAATAATAATGTCATGAACAACAAGTCCAAACACCTACGATAAATGAAACGATTTTACCCAAAACGCTTCTTTAACTTGGAGTTTACAAAAGAACGGGTAATATAAAGTCATAAGTGAACCATATATGATATCATAAAAATGAATATGATTCTGTAATAAGTTAATGACATTATTTAAATCATTATATAGGAGGATTGGATACGTACATATCATATTGCACATAAGGTAAGGAAAAATATCACAATCTCATTTTTATCCGAGATTGTTTATACTTTGGTATTTACTAGGGTGTATTCTATCATCCACATCCATGTTTCCTCAATATGCAATATTTTTTCCATCCGCCTATAATTGTTTAAATCCAATTTTACCCTTCAGTGAGTTTTTAGTAAAAGATATGAAAGGAATCTTTTTTCATTTTTCGTATGAGGTACTTTTTGACTTTTCCGAAAAAAGTACGAAGAATGTTTTTTTAACTTATACGGCATGAATGGATTTTTAAAACATTATTTCCAAGAAGCTTCCTTTACAAGTTTTCAAGTTTATTTTTAATCAACTTCTTTTAGTTTAGAATTGTATGACATGTTATGAAAGGAAAAGTGTTTTTGAAGAAGAAAGGATATTTTTCTCAAGAATGGAGTTCAAGCATTTTATCAAAATTATTTTCTATCTAAGATAATTAAGGGTTATGTTTCTATCCCTATTATTACATTGATTTGAGTATGTTGTGATGGAATTATATTTATGAATTCCTTTATCTTATATGAATTGTTTTATGATGTCACGATGTTTATCATTTCCATTTTTATTACATGGGTTAGGAAATGATGTATGATTTATGATTTTGTGGCACACATAAGAATGGTATCATTATGAGATGGGTGGGACCTATATCTCCCTCCAATTCATTGGGTAAATATTTTTTATCTCATGAGATAGACATGGCTGGAACGTTAGGTTATACCGGTTTAGTGAAACAGGACTGAAACGAGGAATGAAATCGGTTCAGAAAGGGACTTTGTCCACTAAGATAGTCTTGGAAATGAGTCTTGACTAACAAGAAATGATTCTCTATGATTATGTGTGTATGACACAAAGTTTCATGTTTTAAGTTATGATTATTGGGATTACATTTCACTACTCTGATTTATCCCATGTTATGAAATTATGATCTCTTTTGCAGGTTAAGATTTCCAAAAGATATGTTCTTATGAATATGATGTGATTGATATTTCATTTGTTTACCCTTACTGAGCATTTGAGATCACCCTTTTATGTTTTCGTTTCCCCAGGATATAAATGAAGGTTTTAGGTAAGAAAAAAAAGGAAGATCTTTATGGGAGATGTTGAAGATCTTTCACCATGATTAGAAGATTACGTTCCGAGTTTCCAAAGACACTAAACTATTACGGTCCTTGTGTGTGTGTTTTTGTTATGTACTAAGTATTCTGAAAAAGTAATGTAATGTCCATGTACGTCAAGACTCATTGCCAAGACTATCTTAGTTGATGAAATTCCATTTATGGGAGATGTTGAAGATCTTTCACCACGATTAGAAGATTATATTCCGAGTTTCCAAAGACACTAAACTATTACGGTCCTTGTGTGTGTGTTTTTGTTATGTACTAAGTATTCCGCAAAAGTAATGTAATGCCCATGTACGTCAGGCTTCGGGTCTCTACATTACATTACAGACTACCATCTCCATGAATGGTGTGTTTCATTTCATTTATCTATCTATTATATATATATATATACTGAATATATATGATATATAAATCATGTTTTATATTCTGGAAGTAAGTAAATCATTATATAAGTAATAATAATGTCAAGAACAACAAGTCCAAACACCTACGATAAATGAAACTATTTTAACCAAAACACTTATTTAACCTGGAATTTACAAAATAATGGGTAATATAAAGTCATAAGTGAACCATATATGATATCATAACAATTAATATGATTCTCTAATAAGTTAATGACATTATTTAAATCATTATACAGGAGGTTCAGACACTTATGAAGCAAATCAGACTTAAGGTAAGGGAAAATATCACAATCTCATTTTTATCCGAGATTGTTTATACTTTGGCATTTACTGGGGTGTATTTTATCATTAAAATCCTTGTTTCCTCAATATGTAATATTATTTCCATCCACCTACAATTGTTTAAATCCAATTTTACCCTTTGGTGAGTTTTTAGTAAAGGATATGAAAGGAATCTTTTGTCGTTTTTCTTACGAGGTACTTTTTGACTTTTCCGACAAAAGTACGAGAAGAATGTTTTCTTTTAACTTATACGAGATAAATGGATTTTTAAAACATTATTTCCAAAAAATATTCCTTTACAAGTTTCAAGTTTATTTTTAATCAACTTCTTGTAGTTTAAAATTGTATGACATGTTAAGAAAGGAAAAATGTTTTTGAAGTAGAAAGGATATTTTCCTCAAGAATGAAGTTCAAGTGTTTTATCAAAATTATTTTCCATATAAGATAATAAAGGGTTCTGTTTTTATCCCTATTATTACATTGATTTGATTATGTTGTGATGGAATTATTTTTATGAATTCCTTTATCGTATATGAATTGTTTTATGATGTCATGATGTTTAAGATTCCCATTTTTATTACATGGGTTATGAAATAATTTATGGTTTATGATTTTGTGTCACACATAAGAATGGTATCATTATGAGATGGGGGGGACCTATATCTCCCTCCAATGCATTGGGTAAAGATTTTATATCTCATGAGATAGACATGGCTGGAACGGTAGGTTATACCGGTTCAGTGAAACAGGATTGAAACGAGGAATGAACTCGGTTCAGAAAGGGACTTTGTCCACTAAGATAGTCTTGGCAATGAGTCTTGACTAACAAGAAATGATTATCTATGATTATGTGTGTATGCCACAAAGTTTCATGTTTTATCTTATGATTATTGGGATTACATTTCACTACTATGATTTATCCCATGTTATGAAATTATGATCTCTTTTGCAGGTTAAGATTTCCAAAAGATATGTTATTATGAATATTACGTGATTGATATTTCTTTTTTTACCCTTATTGAGCATTCGAGCTCACCCTTTTATGTTTTCTTTTCCCCAGGACATAAAGAAAGGATTTAGGTTTAGAAAAAAAAGAAGATCTTTATGGGAGATGTTGAAGATCTTTCACCACGATTAGAAGATTATATTCCATGTTTCCAAAGACACTAAACTATTACGGTCCTTGTGTGTGTGTTTTTGTTATGTACTAAGTATTCCGCAAAAGTAATGTAATGTCCATGTACGTCAGGCTTCGGGTCTCTACAGTTGGTATCAGAGGCAAATGAGGTAGGAATGTATCCGATCCTTGGGAACTCTCACATGTGAGCGTTGGACGAAGCATGGCTCTCCGCCCAAGGGCTTCATGAGGAAATGGCTGCCACTGGGGATGGTGGTGTGTCCCGCCCAGGGGGTGTAGCCGCCCATGGAGTGCCCTGATAGGTATCAATTATAGTCCACTGGAAGTAATTCATTCTTGAGGAAAATATCCTTTCTACTTCAAAAACACTTTTCCTTTCTTAACATGTCATACAATTTTAAACTAAAAGAAGTTGATTAAAAATAAACTTGAAAACTTGTAAAGGAATATTTTTGGAAATAATGTTTTAAAAATCCATTCATGTCGTATAAGTTAAAATAAAACATTCTTCTCGTACTTTTTTCGGAAAGTCAAAAAAATACCTCGAATGAAAAACGACAAAAGATTCCTTTCATATATTTTACTAAACACTCACCGAAGGGTAAAATTTGATATAAAATATTTTATAAGGATATAAATATTACATATTGGGGAAACATGGATGTGGATGATAAAAAACACCCCAGTAAATACCAAAGTATAAACAATCTCGGATAAAAATTAGATTGTGATATTTACCATACCTTAAGTCCGATTTTCTTCGTAAGTGTCCGAACCTCCTGTATGATGATTTAAATAATGTCATTAACTTATTAAAGAATCATATTAATTGTTATGATATCATATATGGTTCACTTATGAATTTATATTTACCGTTCTTTTGTAAATTCCAGGTTAAAGAAGCGTTTTGGGTAAAATCGTTTCATTTATCGTAGGTGTTTGGACTTGTTGTTCTTGACATTATTATTAATTATATCATGATTTACTTACTTCCAGAATATAAAACATAATTTATATATCATATATATTCAGTATATATATATATATATATAATATATAGATAAATGAAATGAAACACACCGTTCATGGAGACGGTAGTCTGTACGTACGCATGAACGCTGTTTTCCTTTCCTTATTGTCTTGAATGGAAGTAAGTAGATGACATACATATATACATAAATCCAGTAGCTTTATAATTTAATATATTTCATTATTATTGCTTATATATACTTTATAATCATTCTTAAATGGTTAACATGGAGAATGAATCTCATCGCGTCGTGGAGACGGTAGTCCGTATGTACGCACGAGCGATGATATCATTCTCATGATCGTGAGCTTGTGTTAAAGTGTATGTATAATATTTCAGTATCAATATCACTCTATAATAATCATATATAGTTACTCTTTACACCATTATACCCATCCAATTAAGGTGGTGGCGGAAAATAGATTACACCACGGCGTGGAGACGGTATTCCGTACGTACGCACGCGCGGTGATTTCCTTTTTCCGTAGGATGGATAGAAGGTTAATTAGAGTTGTTTCATATTTATAATAACATATCCGTATATAATAAATACTTATGTTATTACTTTATCATGAAACAACCAAATAAAAAGAAGTTGAAGAAGAAAGAAATTGAAAAAGATCGGTAATGGATATTACCGCTTTTTGACGCGCATTTTCTTAACCACCAATTAACGAACTAAGGATGGTATATGAAGAAGACCAGGAACTCTAGGATGATACTAGGGAAGTGGAGAAGAGATTTTGGCAGGGGTTGGCCGAGCTTGAATGCGCAAATTGGTGTGAGGAGGAGAGGGAGGAGATGCCCTTTTATAAGGGAGGAGAGGGGCACCTTTGGGAAAACTAAAAATATTATTTTATTATAAAGTCAAGTTCGGTTTTAAATAGCTCCAAATTGATATATTTTGAAGATAAGGTGGGTATGGATCTAAATACTCTTATCCAATAGAATTTAGACAAGTTTAGGTATCAATTTTAACCTTATCATTTAGATTTAACTTTAAGTTAGACAATTTAACTTTTACCGTGTCTTCTTGTTTTCTTACACTATAAGGTTAATAAACTCACTATATCAAGCCAAAAAAACCCCAAGTTGTTTATTATTAATATATCTATCCTTATCTAAGTTATTTGAACGAACCTTAGATTTTTAGGAATTAAATAACAATTAATAATATAATATTTGTTTTAAAAACTAATTTATCTCAATTTTGGCACTATTTGGTACATGATTTTTATGAAATTCATAAAAGAATTATAAGTTCGAAAAAAGTTACTTATATCAACAATAACATGTCATTGTAACCTATAAAATTAATTTAAGTCATAAAAAGTCTCAAATTACATTTATTTGGGTATTTATAACATCAATTATGTCAATATTTCATTAATAAGATAATTACTTCATCATAGTTGTGTCATAAATAAATTAAATTATTTAATGTCTAAAAATTACAAATAAACTATTATTATGTAGAAAATTGTTTTTTCTTTCTAATGAATATTTATAGTCGAATTTATCTTATGTATAACCCTATATTAAAAATGATTTACTTATTAAACTTTGATTTTAACTATTTTAACCCTTCTTTAAATAAATTAATAATAAATGTACTAATCTAATCCAAGTGGGCTTAAATGGTCATATTTTATTCCTAAGGTTGTTTTTGGTAGAATTACACTTATCCAATAGAATTATGACATGTGTTAGGGTAATAATAATATCATTTTTACCCTTAATGACCCTATTTACTTTTAACCGTGGTAAAAAAAGTAAAAAAGTTACTATTCACCAAAAATTATTTTCATCTCATTGAACCAAATTTTAGTCCTTGATATTAACCGTGTCTCTCGGATTTTATAAATTCCACTCACAGAAGCAGTAAAATTAAGTTTTATGAAAAAATTCAGTTTTTTAACTACCACTTAGTGGTTTCACTATTCATCAAAAAATGAAAGTTTCCAGAAAAATACCAAAAATTAGGCCTAAGATATATTTGATATTATGAATTCAAAAATTATGTCTATTTTATAAAATTCAAAACATATCAGTTACATTAACAAATTTAAAAATTAATTCCCGTCGTCAAAACAAATAGCATGTTTTTAAGAGAAAATAACTATCAAAAGATTGACACTTGTTTATAACTGGTTTAAATGTGAAATTACATCCAATGACCAAAATTGTATTAAATTGTAAAAATATATTCTAAATATACTTTAAAACCACTCAAATTAATAATTTATAACTATTAATTATATCTATTAAAAAAGTTGTTTTTAATTAAAATTTAGTAATTTTCACTATTCATCAGAATATGAAAGTTATCCGAAAAGTACCAAAAGTTCACCCTAAGCTAATTTCGATATTCCGAATCCAAAAATGAAGTCCATTTTGAAAAATAAAATTTACAAAATTTCAAAAAGTGGTTATTACTTTTTATAATGGCTAGTTTTAATAATATTTTAATAGCATATCGTTGTTTAGTGAAACTCAGTATTGCGTACTACACACGCTATCGAGGAAGGTCGCGATTGCGTGTAATGCAAGGCAAGTCAAGAATGCATGTTGTGCAAGCTACTTTTGGTGTAGCGTACAACACAAGACATGAAATTATAAAGAATATTTTTCATAAAATCTTGGGGTGTTACATTCTACCCCCCTTAAAATGAATTTCGCCCTCAAAATTCGTTGGGGTTATAAATGGTTTACTATTCGAAAGTTTCTTTGATAGAAACCCACATCGTAAAAAGGAATACCAAAACCAACCTTTAAAAACAAAAGTATGAAACGTAACGGTTTCCCAAATAAACTAATCACTGGGATTCCACATAGGTGAAAATATGGATATGGAAGAGAAATTTAACCATCATGTTCTGATGAAGAGTGGTAGAGAACATGGCTATGGAAAAGCCAGCAATCACAAAGACATAAATTTGTGACGATCTAAGGTACCATATGATTCATCATATATAAGAGCACTAGGACAACATTTTTGGTTTTCAAGATCGTTTCCCTAAAGTATGGGTCGTTATAGTAATGTAACACCCAATAATTTTATGTGAAATATTTTGTTTTTATGTTATATAAATCATCAAAAGAATCTTTTACTACACACAAAACTAGCTTGGCTTTCTTTACCCGCAATCGCGACCTTCCTCGATAGCTTGCGTCGTACGCAATACCGAGTTTCACTAAACAACGATATGTTATTAAAATATTATAAAAACTAGCCATTATGAATAGTAATAACCACTTTTTAAAATTTTATAAATTTTATTTTTCAAAATGGACTTCATTTTTGGATTCGGAATATCGAAATTAGCCTAGGGTGAAATTTTGGTATTTTTCTGAACACTTTCAATTTTTGATGAATAGTGAAACCACTAAGTGGTAGTTAAAAAACTGAATTTTTCATAAAACGTAATTTTACCGCTTCTGTGAGTGGAATTTTGAAAATCCGAGAGACCCGGTTAATATCAAGGACTAAAATGTGGTTGAATGAGATGAAAATAATTTTCGGTGAATAGTAACTTTTTACTTTTATTTACCACAGTTAAAAGTAAATAGGGTAATTAAGGGTAAAGATGATATTATTATTACCCTAACACATGTCCTAATTCTATTGGATAAGTTTAATTAGACCAAAAACAAACTTAGGAATAAAATATGACCATTTAGGCCCACTTGGATTAGATTAGGACATTTATTATTAATTTATTTAAAGAAGGGTTAAAATAGTTAAAATCAAAGTTTAATAAGTAGATAATTTTTAATATGGGGTTATACATAAGATAAATTAGACTATAAATATTCATTAGAAAGATAAAAATATTTCCTACATAATGGAATTTTATTTGTAATTTTTAGACATTAAATAATTTAATTTATTTATGACACAAAGATGATGCAGTAATTATCTTATTAATGAAATATTGACATAATTAATGTTATAAACACCAAAATAAATGTAATTTGAGACTTTTTATGAATTCCAATAATTTTCTAGGTTACTATGACATGTTATTATTGATTTAATTAACTTTTTTAGAACTAATAATTCTGTTATGAGTTTCAAAAAAATCAATTACTAAATAGTGTCAAAATTGACATAAAATAGTTTTAAAAAAAAATTATATTAGTAATTGTTATTTTATTCCTAAAAATCTAAGGATCGGCCACATGACTTAGCTAAGGTTATATATATTAATAATAAACAACTTGGGGTTTGTTTGGCTGCTTATAGTATGTTTATTAACCTTATAGTATAAGAACACAAGAAGACATGGTAAAAGTAAAATTATTTAACTTAATGTTAAATCTAAATGATAAGGTTAAAATAGGAACCTAAACTTGTCTAAATTCTATTTTATTAGAGTATTTCGACCCATACCCACCTTAGCCTCGAAATAAATAAATTTGGAGCTATTTAAAACCGAACTTGACTTTATAATAAAATAATATTTTTTTATTCCAAAGGTGCCCCTCTCCTCCCTTATAAAAGGGCATCACCTCCCCCTCTTCCTCACACCAATTTGAGCCTTGATGCTCTGCAAAACCCTGAAAATTTCTTCTCTCCACTTCCCTAGAAAAATCGTAGAGGTTCGGGTCTTCTTCAAAGACCCATTTTAGTGCCCTAAAAGGAGGTCTCAAAGAAGCACTTCAAAGAAGAGGTAATGTCCGTTACCGATTCTTTCATCTTTATTTCTTCTTCCACTTCTTCTTCTTTAGTTGTTTCATTGTGAAGTAATAACATCACTATCACTCATATACTGATATGTTATTATAAGTATGAAACAACCCTATTTCACCATCTATCCATCCTACGGAAAAAGAAATCACCGCGCGTGCGTACGTACAGAATACCATCTCCACGCCGTGGTGTAATCTATTTTCCACCACCACCTTACTTGGATGGGTATAATGGTGTAAATAATGACGATATATGACTATTATAAAGTGATACTGATTCTTAAATAGTATACATACACTCCAATACAATTCCACGATCATAGAACGATATCATCACTCGTGCGTACGTACGGAATACCGTCTCCACGATGTGATGCAACTCGTTCTACATGATCTTCATTTCACAATGATTATATAAATGAATTGAATGAATAAATATGATATATATTACACTAATACCATTCAGGAAATGAGGTATCTATAACCTAAAGATAAGAATAAGAATTTATTTGACAAGACACGCATAAGAACAAAAAGTTATAAACACCCGAATAACAAGTAGCAATGAAATATTACTACTAAAAAGCTAAGAATATGACCATATATGATATCATAAAAATAAGTATGATTCTTTAATAAGTCAATAACATTATTTAAATCATTATACAGGAGGTTCAGACACTTACGAAGCAAGACGGACCTAAGGTAAGGGAAAATATCACAATCTCATTTTTATCCGAGATTGTTTATACTTTGGTATTTACTGGGGTGTATTTTATCATCCACATCCATGTTTCCTCAATATGTAATATTTACATCATTCTAAAATAGTTTATATCCAATTTTACCCTTCGGTGAGATTTTAGTAAAAGATATGAAAGGAATCTTTTGTCGTTTTTTGTACGAGGTAATTTTTGACTTTTCCGGCAAAAGTACAGGAAGAATGTTTTTTTAACTTATAAGACATGAATGGATTTTTAAAACCTTATTTCCAAGAAGCTTACTTTACAAGTTTTCAAGTTTATTTTTAATCAACTTCTTTTAGTTTAAAATTGTATGACATGTTAAAGAAGGGAAAATGTTTTTGAATTAGAAAGGATATTTTTCATCAAGAATAGAGTTCAAGTGCTTTATCAAAATTATTTTCCATCTAAGATAATATAGGGTTCTGTTTCTATCCCTATTATTACATTGATTTGAGTATGTTTTGATGGAATTATTTTTATGAATTCTTTTATTTTATATGAATTGTTTTATGATGTCATGTTGTTTAAGAATCCCATTTTTACTATATGGGTTATGCGATGATGTATGATTTATGATTTTGTGGCACACATAAGAATGGTATCATTATGAGAAGGGTGGGACCTATATATCCCTCCAATGCATTGGGTAAAGATTTTATATCTCATGAGATAGACATGGCTGGAACGGTAGGTTATACCGGTTTAGTGAAACAGGACTGAAACGAGGGTGACTCGGTTCAGAAATGGACTTTGTCCACTAAGATAGTCTTGGAAATGACTCTTGACTAACAAGAAATGATTCTCTATGATTATGTGTGTATGCCACAAAGTTTCATGTTTTAAGTTATGATTATTTTGATTTCATTTCACTACCATGATTTATCCCATGTTATGAAATTATGATCTCTTTTGCAGGTTAAGATTTTCAAAAGTTATGTGCTTATGTATATGATGCGATTGATATTTCTTTTGTTTACCCTTACTGAGCATTTTAGATCACCCTTTTGTATGTTTTCTTTTCCCAGGTCAGGAAGAAGGTTATTAAGTAAGATATGCCAAAAGGGACTATAGATACGATGAAATAAATGGGAGACAGTGTAGACGCTTTATAAACCATTTGTTTATGTTTCCCAGTTTCTAAAGACAATATACCTATATGGTCTTTTTGTGGATTTGTTATATGTTGTAATAAGTATGCTTCAATTTTGAAGTATTAACAATGTATGTAAAGTATGGGTCGTTATAGTTGGTAAAGGGACTGACCTTAAGGTAAGGGAAAATATCACAATCTCATTTTTATCAGAGATTGTTTATACTTTGTCATTTACTGGGGTGTATTTTATCATCCAAATCCATGTTTCCTCAATATGTAATATTATTTCCATCCACCTACAATTGTTTAAATCCAGTTTTACCCTTCGGTGAGTTTTTAGTAAAGGATATGAAAGGAATCTTTTGTCATTTTTCTTACAACGTACTTTTTGACTTTTCCGACCAAAGTATGAGAAGAATGTATTTTTTAACTTATACAACATGAATGGATTTTTAAAACATTATTTCCAAGAATCGTACTTTAAAAGTTTTCAAGTTTATTTTTAATCAACTTGTTTTAGTTTAAAATTTTATGAAATGTTAAGAAAGGAAACTGTTTTTGAAGTAGAAAGCATATTTCCCTCAAGAATGGAGTTCAAGTGTTTTATCAAAATTATTTTCCATCTAAGATAATATAGGGTTTTGTTTCTATACCTATTGTTACATTTACTTGATTATGTTGTGATGGAAATATTTTTATGAATTTCTTTATCTTATATGAATTGTTTTATGATGTCATGATGTTTAAGATTCCCATTTTTATTACATGGGTTATGCAATAATGTATGGTTTATGATTTTGTGGCACACATAAGAATGGTATCATTATGAGATGGGTGGGACCTATATCTCCCTCCAATGTATTGGGTAAAAATTTTATATCTCATGAGATAGACATGGCTAGAATGGTAGGTTATACCGGTTCAGAGAAACATGACTGAAACGAGGAGTGAACTCGGTTCAGAAATGGACGTTGTCCACTAAGATAGTCTTGGCAATGAGTCTTGACTAATAATAAATGATTCTCTATGATTATGTGTGTATGCCACAAAATTTCATGTTTTAAGTTATGATTATTGGGATTTCATTTCACTACTATGATTTATCCCATGTTATGAAATTATACTCTCTTTTGCAGGTTAGGATTTCCAAAATGTTATGTTCTTATGAATATGATGTGATTGATATTTCTTTTGTTTACCCTTACTGAGCATTTGAGCTCACCCTTTTATGTTTTCTTTTCCCTAGGATATAAGGAAAGGTTTTAGGTAAAAAAAAGTAAGATCTTTATGGGAGATGTTGAAGATCTTTCACCACGATTAGAAGATTATATTTCGAGTTTCCAAAGACACTAAACTATTACGATCCTTGTGGGTGTTTTTTTGTTATGTACTAAGTATTCCGCAAAAGTAATGTAATGTCCATGTACGTTATGCTTTGGGTCTCTACGAGGTACTTTCTGACATTTCTAACAAAAGATAAAGGAAAATATTATCCATCACAACATAATCAAATCCATGTAATAATAGGGATAGAAACAGAATCTTATATTATCTTGGAAAATAATTTTGATAAAACACTTGAACTCCATTCTTGAGGAAAGTATCCTTTCTACTTCAATTTTTTTTTCAATTCTTAACATGTCATAACATTTTAAACTAAAAGAAGTTGATTAAAAATAAACTTGAAAACTGTTAAAGTAAGCTTCTTGGAATTAAATTTTTTAAAAATCCATTCATGCCATATAAGTTAAAAAAAACATTCTTCCCGTACTTTTGTCAGAAAAGTAAAAAAGTACCTCGTACGAAAAACGAGAAAATATTCCTTTCATATCTTTTACTAAAAACTCACCGAAGGGTAAAATTGGATATAAACTATTTTAGAATGATTTAAATATTACATATTGGGGAAAAATGGATGTGGATGATAAACTACACCCCAGTAAATACTAAAGTATAAACAATCTCAGATAAAAATGAGATTGTGATATTTCCCTTACCTTAGGTCCAATATGCTTTGTATGTGTCCGAACCTCTTGTATAATGATTTAAATAATGTTATTGACTTATTCCAGAATCATACATATTTTTATGATATCATATTTGGTCATATTCATAGCTTCTTAGTAGTAATAATTCATTGCTACATGTTATTCGGGTGTTTATAACTTTTTGTTCTTATGCGTGTTTTGTCGAATAAATTCGTATTATTCTCTTTAGGTTATAGATACCTAATTTCCAGAATGGTATTAGTGTAATATATATCATATTCATTCATTCAATTCATTTATATAATCATTATGAAATGAAGATCATGTAGAATGAGTCGCATCACATTGTGGAGACGGTATTCCGTACGTACACACGAGTGATGATATCATTCCTATGATTGTGGAATTGTATTTGGAGTGTATGTATACTATTTCAGTATTCTAGCTTGAATGGTATTGCTACGACATCAAAAATGGTTAAATGTTTTAAATGGAGGAGGTTCCCTTTTATAAGGGAGGAGAGGGGCACCTTTGGGAAAACTAAAAATATAATTTTATTATAATGTCAAGTTCGGTTTTAAATAGCTCAAAATTGATATATTTCAAAGATAAGGTGAATATGGGTCGAAATAATCTCATCCAATAGAATTTATACAAGTTTAGGTATCAATTTTAACCTTATCATTTATATTTAACTTTAAGTTAGATAATTTAACTTTTACCGTGTCTTCTTGTTTTCTTACACTATAAGGTTAATAAACTTACTATATCAATCCAAACGAACCCCAAATTGTTTATTATTAATATATCTATCCTTATCTAAGTTATTTGGCCGAACCTTAGATTTTTAGGAATTAAATAACAATTAATAATATAATATTTGTCTTAAAAAATAATTTATGTCAATTTTGACACTATTTGGTACATTATTTTTATGAAATTCATAAAAGAATGATAAGTTCTAAAAAAGTTACTTATATCAACAATAACATGTCTTATTAACCTATAAAATTATTTTAAGTCATAAAAAGTCTCAAATTACATTTATTTGGGTATTTATAACATCAATTATGTCAATATTTCATTAATAAGATAATTACTTCATCATCGTTGTGTCATAAATAAATTAAATTATTTAATGTCTAAAAATTAAAAATAAAATATCATTATGTAGGAAATATTTTTATCTTTCTAATGAATATTTATAGTCGAATTTATCTTATGTATAACCCTATATTAAAAATTATGTACTTATTAAACATTGATTTTAAATATTTTAACCCTTCTTTAAATAAATTAATAATAAATGTCCTAATCTAATCCAAGTGGGCCTAAATGGTCATATTTTATTCCTAAGGTTGTTTTTGGTCTAATTACACTTATCCAATAGAATTAGGACATGTGTTAGGGTAACAATAATATCATTTTTACCCTTAATTACCCTATTTACTTTTAACCGTGGTAGAAAAAATTAAAAAGTTACTATTCACCAAAAATTATTTCCATCTCATTGAACCACATTTTACTTACTGACATCAACCGTGTCTCTCGGATTTTCGAAATTCCACTCACAGAAGCGGTAAAATTAAGTTTTATGAACAATTCAGTTTTTTTAACTACCACTTAGTGGTTTCACTATTCATCAAAAATTGAAAGTTTTTAGAAAAATTCTAAAATTTCACCCTATGCTAATTTCGATATTACGAATCCAAAAATGTAGTCCAGTTTGAAAAATAAAATTTATAAAATTTCAAAAAGTGGTTATTAATATTCATAACGGCTGGTTTTAATAATATTTTAAAAGTATATCGTTGTTCAGTGAAACTCGGTACTGCGTACGACGCAAGCTATTGATGAAACTCGCGATTTCGTGTAAAGCAAGCCAAGCAAGTGTTGTGTGTAGAAAAAGATTCCTTTGATGATTTATATAACCTAAAAGTCTCGGGTGTTACATTCTACCCCCCTTAAAATGAATTTCGCCCTCGAAATTCGTCGGGGTTATAAATGGTTTACTACTCGAATGTTTCTTTAACAGAAACCCACACCGTAAAAAGGAATACCAAAACCAATCTTTAAAAAAAAGTATGAAATGTAATGGTTGCCCAAATAAAAAATCACTAGGTTTCCACATAGGTGAAAATATGGATATGGAAGAGAAATATAACCATCATGTTCTGATGGAGAGTGGTAGAGAACATGGCTATGGAAAAGCCAGCAATCACAAAGCCATAAATTTGTGATGATCTAAGGTACCATCTCCCTCTAATGCATTGGCTCACCCTCGTTTCATCCTAGATGTCCTGGTCTTCTTCAAAGACCATCCTTAGTTCTTTAAGTGGAGGTTAAGAAAAGGCGCGTCAAAAAGAGGAGGTTCGGACACTTATGAAGCAAATCGGACTTAAGGTAAGGGAAATATCACAATCTCATTTTTTTCAGAGATTGTTTATACTTTGGCATTTACTAGGGTGTATTTTATCATCCACATCCATGTTTCCTCAATATGTAATATTATTTCCATCCACCTACAATTTTTTTAATCCAATTTTACCCTTCAGTGAGTTTTTAGTAAAGGATATGAAAGGAATCTTTTGTCGTTTTTCGAACGAGGTACTTTTTGACTTTTCCGAAAAAAGTACGAAGAATGTTTTTTTAACTTATACAACATGAATGGATTTTTTTAAAACATTATTTCCAAAAAGATTCCTTTACAAGTTTTCAAGTTTATTTTGAATCAACTTCTTTTAGTTTAAAATTGTATGACATGTTAAGAAAGGAAAAGTGTTTTCGAAGTAGAAAGGATATTTTTCTCAAGAATAAAGTTCAAGTGTTTTATCAAAAAAATTTTCCATCTAAGATAATAAAGGGTTCTGTTTCTATCCCTATTATTACATTGATTTGATTATGTTGTGATGGAATTATTTTTATTAATCCCTTTATCTTATATGAATTGTTTTATGATGTCATGTTGTTTAAGAATCCCATTTTTATTACATGGGTTATGCGATGATAAGGTTAAAAGTTATACCTAAACTTGTCTAAATTCAATTGGATGAGAGGATTTCGACCCATCCCCACCTTTGCTTCGAAATATATCAATTTGGAGCTATTTAAAACCGAAATTGACTTTTTAATAAAATAATATTTTTAGTTTTCCCAAAGGTGCCCCTCTCCTCCCTTATAAAAGGGAACCTCCTCCCTCTCCTCATCACACCAATTTGAGAATTCAAGCTCGGCCAACCCCTGCCAAAATCTCTTCTCCACTTCCCTAGTATCATCCTAGAGGTCCTGGTCTTCTTCAAAGACCATCCTTAGTTCTTTAAGTGGAGGTTAAGAAAAGGTGTGTCAAAAAGAGGTAATATCCATTACCGATCTTTTTCAATTTCTTTCTTCTTCAACTTCTTCTTCTTTGGTTGTTTCATGATAAAGTAATAACATCAGTATTTCTTATATACTGATATGTTATTATAAATATGAAATAACTCTAATTAACCTTCTATCCATCCTACAGAAAAAGGAAATCACCGCGCGTGCGTATGTACGGAATACCGTCTCTTATATATGATGAATCAGATGGTACCTTAGATCGTCACAAATTTATGGCTTTGTGATTTCTGGATTTTCCATAGCCATGTTCTCTACCACTCTCCATCCAAGTAAGGCGCGTTCATGTGTACGTACGGACTACCGTCTCCATGAACGGTGTGTTTCATTTCATTTATCTATCTATTATATATATATATATACTGAATATATATGATATATAAATCATGTTTTATATTCTGGAAGTAAGTAAATCATGATATAAGTAATAATAATGGAAAGAACAACAAGTCCAAACACCTACGATAAATGAAACGATTTTACCCAAAACGCTTCTTTAACATGTAATTTACAAAAGAACGGGTAATATAAAGTCATAAGTGAACCATATATGATATCATAACATTGAATATGATTCTGCAATAAGTTAATGACATTATTTAAATCATTATACAGGAGGTTCGGACACTTACGAAGCAAATCAGACTTAAGGTAAGGGAAAATATCACAATCTCATTTTTATCCGAGATTGTTTATACTTTGGCATTTACTGGGGTGTATTTTATCATTCAAATCCATGTTTCCTCAATATGTAATATTATTTCCATCCACCTACAATTTTTTAAATCCAATTTTACCCTTCGGTAATTTTTTAGTAAATGATATGAAAGGAATCTTTTGTCGTTTTTTGTACAAGGTACTTTTTGAATCTTCCGACAAAAGGACGAGAAGAATGTTTTTTTAACTTATACGGCATGAATGTATTTTTAAAACATTATTTACAAGAAGCTTCCTTTACAAGTTTTCATGTTTATTTTTAATCAACTTCTTTTAGTTTAAAATTTTATGACATGTTAAGAAAGGAAAAGTGTTTTTGAAGTATAAAGGATATTTTCCTCAAGAATGAAGTTCAAGTGTTTTATCAAAATTATTTTCCATCTAAGATAATAAAGGGTTCTGTTTTTATCCCCATTATTACATTGATTTGATTATGTTGTGATGGAATTATTTTTATGAATTCCTTTATCGTATATGAATTGTTTTATGATGTCATGATGTTTAAGATTCCAATTTTTATTACATGGGTTATGCAATAATGTATGGTTTATGATTTTGTGGCACACATAAGAATGGTATAATTATGAGATGGGTGGGACCTATATCTCCCTCCAATGCATTGGGTAAAGATTTTATATCTCATGAGATAGACATGGCTGGAACGGTAGGTTATACCGGTTTAGTGAAACAGGACTAAAACGAGGGTGAGTCGATTCAGAAATGGACTTTGTCCACTCAGATAGTCTTGGCAATGAGTCATGACTAATAAGATATGATTCTCTATGATTATGTGTGTATGCCACAAAGTTTCATACTGGGGTAAGGGAAATAAGGTAAGGGAAATATCACAATCTCATTTTTTATCTGTGATTGTTTATACTTTGGTATTTACTGGGGTGTATTTTATCATCCACATCCATGTTTCTCCAATATGTAATATTTGTATCCTTCTACAATAGTTGATATCCAATTTTACCCTTCGGTGAGTTTTTTGTAAAAGATATGAAAGGAATCTTTTGTCGTTTTTTCGTACGAGGTACATTTTGACTTTTCCGACAAAAGTACGAGAAGAATGTTTTCTTTTAACTTATATGACATGAATGGATTTTTTTAAACATTATTTCCAGAAATCTTCCCTTATAATTTTTCAAGTTTATTTTTAATCAACTTCTTTTAGTTTATAATTGTACGACATGGATGTGGATGATAAAATACACCCCAGTAAATACCAAAGTATAAACAATCTCGTATAAAAATGAGATTGTGATATTTCCCTTACCTTAAGTCCGATTTGATTCGTAAGTGTCCGAAACTCCTGTATAATTATTTAAATATTATCATTAACTTATTAAAGAATCATATTCATTGTTATGATATCATATATGGTTCACTTATGGATTTATATTACCCGTTCTTTTGTAAATTCCATGTTAAAGAAGCGTTTTGGGTAAAATCGGTTCATTTATCATAGGTGTTTGGACTTGTTTTTCGGCCAAATGAATTAGATAAGGATAGATATATTAATAATAAACAACTTGGGGTTCGTTTGGCTTGTTATGGTAAGTTTATTAACCATATAGTGTAAGAAAACAAAAAGACACGGTAAAAGTTAAATTATTTAACTTAGAGTAAAATCTAATTTATAAGGTTAAAATAATAACCTAAACTTGTCTAAATCCTATTGGATGAGAGGATTTCGACCCATCCCCACTTTATCTTCGAAATAAGACCCTTTGGAACCATTATAAACCGAATTTGACCTTAATATAAAATAATATTTTGAGATTTTCCTAAGGTGCCTCTCTCCTCCCTTATAAAATGGCACCTACTCCCCCTCTTCCTCACACCACTTTGAGCCTTTATGCTCGGCCAAGCCCTGCGAATTTCTTCTCTCCACTTCCCTAGAAACATACTAGAGGTTCTGGTCTTCTTCAAAGACCTATTATAGTGCCCTAAAAGGCGGTCTCAAAGAAGCACTTCAAAGAAAAGGTAATGTCCATTAATTGATACGGTTAAAATAATAACCTAAACTTGTCTAAATCCAATTGGATGAGAGGATTTCGACCCATCCCCACTTTATCTTAGAAATAATACCCCTTGGAACCATTATAAACCGAATTTGACCTTAATATAAAATAATATTTTGAGATTTTCCTAAGGTGCCCCTCTCCTCCCTTATAAAAGGGAAATGAAACACTTGAACTCCATATCAAGCCAAACGAACCCCAAGTTGTTTATTATTAATTTATCTATCCCTTTCTAAGTTATTTGGCCGAACCATAGATTTTTAGGAATTAAATAACAATTAATAATATAATATTTGTTTTAAAAACTAATTTATGTCAATTTTGACACTATTTAGAAGCTAAGGTGGGGATGGGTTTCCACATAGGTGAAAATATGGATATGGAAGAGAAGTCTAACCATCATGTTCTAATGGAGAGTGGTAGAGAACATGGCTATGGAAAAGCCAGCAATCACAAAGCCATAAATTTGTGACGAGCGATGATATCGTTCTCATGATCGTGAACTTGTGTTGAAGTGTATGTATACTATTTCAGTATCAATATCACTTTATAATAATCATATATAGTTACTCATTACACCATTATACCCATCAAATTAAGGTGGTGGAGGAAACTTAACATGTCATAAAATTCTAAACTAAATAAAGTTGATTAAAAACAAACTTGATAACTTGTAAAGGAAGCTTCTTGGAAATAGTGTTTTAAAAATCCATTCATGCCGTATAAGTTAAAAAAAACATTCTTCTCGTACTTTTGTCGAAAAAGTCAAAAAGTCACGACATCATAAAACAATTCATATAAGATAAAGGAATTCATAAATATAATTCAATCACAACATACTCAAACCAATGTAATAATAGGGATAGAAACAGAAGCCTTAATTATCTTAGATGGAAAATAATTTCGATAAAATGCTTGAGGTCCCCAAATGATAAAGGGTTAAATGCGGTGCACTACCTGGGTTGAGATGTAGGGCCCACAATGAGGGCGTTGTGCTCTAAAGGGTGGGTGATTGTAACATCCCCAAATGATATCCATTACCAATCTTTTTCAATTTCTTTCTTCTTCAACTTTTTCTTCTTTGGTTGTTTCATGATAAAGTAATAACATTAGTATTTCTTATATACTGATATGTTATTATAAATATGAAACAACTCTAATTAACCTTCTATCCATCCTATGGAAAAAGGAAATCACCGCGCGTGCGTACGTACGGAATACCGTCTCCACGCCGTGGTGTAATCTATTTTCCGCCACCACCTTAATTGGATGGGTATAATGGTGTAATGAGTAAATATATATGATTATTATAAAGTGATATTGATACTTAAATAGTATACATACACTTCAACACAAGTTCACGATCATGAGAACGATATCATCGCTCGTGCGTACGTACGGACTACCGTCTCCACGACGCGATGAGATTCATTCTCCATGTAAACCATTTAAGAATGATTATAAAGTATATTTAAGAAATAATAATGAAATATATGACATTATAAAGCTACTGGATTTATGTATATTTGTATGTCATCTACTTACTTCCATTCAAGACAATAAGGAAAGGAAAACAACGTTCATGCGTACGTATGGACTACCGTTTCCATGAACGGTGTGTTTCATTTCATTTATCTATATATTATATATATATATATACTGAATATATATGATATATAAATCATGTTTTATATTCTGGAAGTAAGTAAATCATGATATAAGTAATAATAATGTGAAGAACAACAAGTCCAAACACTTACGATAAATGAAACGATTTTACCCAAAACGCTTCTTTAACATGGAATTTACAAAAGAACGGGTAATATAAAGTCATAAGTGAACCATATATGATATCATAATAGTGAATATGATTCTGTAATAAGTTAATTACATTATTTAAATCATTATACAGGAGGTTCGGACACTTACGAAGCAAATCGGACTTATGGTAAGGGAAAATATCACAATCTCATTTTTATCCGAGATTGTTTATACTTTGGAATTTACTGGGGTGTATTTTATCATCCAAATCCATGTTTCCTCAATATGTAATATTATTTCCATACAACTAAAATTTTTTAATTCCAATTTTACCCTTTGGTTAGTTTTTATTAAAGGATATGAAAGGAATCTTTTGTCATTTTTCTTACGAGGTTCTTTTTGACTTTTCCGACAAAAGTACGAGAAGAATGTTTTCTTTTAACTTAAACGACATGAATGGATTTTTAAAACATTATTTCCAAAAAGATTCCTTTACAATTTTTCAAGTTTATTTTTAATCAACTTCTTTTAGTTTAAAATTGTATGACATGTTAAGAAAGGAAAAGTGTTTTTGAAGTAGAAAGGATATTTTCCTCAAGAATGAAGTTCAAGTGTTTTATCAAAATTATTTTCCATCTAAGATAATAAAGGGTTCAGTTTTTATCCATATTATTACATTGATTTGATTATGTTGTGATAGAATTATTTTTCTGAATTCCTTTATCATATATGAATTTTTTAATGTATATATTTATGTCATCTACTTACTTCCATTCAAGACAATAAGGAAAGGAAAACAGCGTTCATGCGTACGTAGAGACTACCGTCTCCATGAACGGTGTGTTTCATTTCCTTTATCTATTTATTATATATATATATATACTGAATATATATGATATATAAATCATGTTTTATATTCTGGAAGTAAGTAAATCATGATATAAGTAATAATAATGTCAAGAACAACAAGTCCAAACACCTACGATAAATGAAACGATTTTACCCAAAACGCTTCTTTAACATGGAATTTACAAAAGAACGGGTAATATAAAGTCATAAGTGAACCATATATGATATCATAACAATGAATATGATTCTTTAATAAGTTAATGACATTATTTAAATCATTATACAGGCGGTTCGGACACTTACGAAGCAAATCAGACTTAAGGAAAGGGAAAATATCACAATCTCATTTCTATCCGAGATTGTTTATACTTTGGCATTTACTGGGGTGTATTTTATCATAAAAACTGTGTTTCCTAAATATATAATATTATTTCCATCCACCTATAATTTTTTAAATCCAATTTTACCCTTCGGTGAGTTTTTAGTAAAGGATATGAAAGGAATCTTTTGTTGTTTTTCTTACGAGGTACTTTTTGACTTTTCTGACAAAAGTACGAGAAGAATGTTTTCTTTTAACTTATACGACATGAATGGATTTTTAAAACATTATTTCCAAAAATATTCCTTTACAAGTTTTCAAATTTATTTTTAATCAACTTGTTTTAGTTTAAAATTGAATGACATGTTAGGAAAGGAAAAGTGTTTTTGAAGTAGAAAGGATATTTTTCTCATGAATGAAGTTCAAGTGTTTTATCAAAATTATTTTCCATCTAAGATAATAAAGGGTTCTGTTTTTATCCCTATTATTAAATTGATTTGATTATGTTTTGATGGAATTACTTTTATGAATTCCTTTATCGTATATGAATTGTTTTATGATGTCATGATGTTTAAGATTCCCATTTTTATTACATGGGTTATGGAATAATGTATGTTTATGATTTTGTGGCACACATAAGAATGGTATCATTATGGGATGGGTGGTACCTATATCTCCCTCCAATGCATTGGGTAAAGATTTTATATCTCATGAGATAGACATGGCTGGAACAGTAGGTTATACCGGTTCAGTGAAACATGACTGAAACGAGGAATGAACTCGGTTCAGAAAAGGGACTTTGTCCACTAAGATAGTCTTGGAAATGAGTCTTGACTAACAAGAAATGATTATCTATGATTATGTGTGTATGACACAAAGTTTCATGTTTTAAATTATGATTATTGGGATTACATTTCACAACTATGATTTATCCCATGTTATGAAATTATGATCTCTTTTGCAGGTTAAGATTTCCAAAATATATGTTCTTATGAATATGACGTGATTGATATTTCTTTTGTTTACCATTACTGAGCATTCGAGCTCACCCTTTTATGTTTTCTTTTCCCCAGGACATAAAGAAAGGATTTAGGTTTAGAAAAAAAAGAAGTTCTTTATGGGAGATGTTGAAGATCTTTCACCACGATTAGAAGTTTATATTCCGAGTTTCCAAAGACGCTAAACTATTACAGTCACTTATGACTTTATATTACCCGTTATTTTGTAAATTCCATGTTAAATAAGCGTTTTGGGTAAAATCGTTTCATTTATCGTAGGTGTTTGGACTTGTTGTTCTTGACATTATTATTACTTATATCATGATTTACTTACTTCCAGATGGGCCTAAATGGTCATATTTTATTCCTAAGGTTGTTTTTGGTCTTATTACACTTATCCAATAGAATTAGGACATGTGTTAGGGTAATATTAATAACATTTTTACCCTTAATTACCCTATTTACTTTTAACCGTGGTAAAAAAAGTAAAAAGTTACTATTCACCAAGAGAAATGATCTTGAAAACCAAAAATGTTGTCCTAGTGCTCTTATATCTGATGAATCGGATGGTACCTTAGATCGTCACAAATTTATGGCTTGTGCCACAAAGTTTCATGTTTTAAGTTATGATTATTGGGATTACATTTCACTACTATGATTTATCCCATGTTATGAAATTATGATCTCTTTTGCAGGTTAAGATTTCCAAAATCATAAATCATACATCATTGCATAACCCATGTAATAAAAATGGGAATCTGAAACATCGTGACATCATAAATCAATTCATATAGGATAACGGAATTCATAAAAATATTTCCATCACAACATAATAATATCCATGTAATAATAGGGATAGAAACAGAACCTTATATTATCTTATATGGAAAATAATTTTGATAAAACACTTGAACTCCATTCTTGAGGAAAATATCCTTTCTACTTCAAAAACATTTTCCTTTCTTAACATGTCATAAAATTTTAATCTAAAAGAAGTTGATTAAAAATAAACTTGAAAACCTGTAATGTAAGCTTCTTGGAATTAATTTTTTAAAAAATCCATTCATGCCGTATAAGTTAAAAGAAAACATTCTTCTCGTACTTTTATCGGAAAATTCAAAAAGTACCTCGTAAGAAAAACGACAAAAGATTCCTTTCATATCATTTACTAAAAACTCATAGAAGGGTAAAATTGGATTTAAACAATTGTAGGTGGATGGAAATAATATTAAATATTGAGGAAACATGGATTTGGATGATAAAATACACCCCAGTAAATTCCAAAGTATAAACAATCTCGGATAAAAATGAGACTGTGAAATTTTCCCTTACCTTAAGTCTGATTTGCTTCGTAAGTGTCCGAACTACATGTATAATGATTTAAATAATTTCATTAACTTATTACAGAATCATATTAATTGTTATGATATCATATATGGTTCACTTATGACTTTATATTACCCGTTCTTTTGTAAATTCCATGTTAAAGAAGCGTTTTGGGTAAAATCGTTTCATTTTTCGTAGGTGTTTGGACTTGTTGTTATTGAAATTATTATTACTTATATCATGATTTACTTACTTATATAATATAAAACATGATTTATATATCATATATACTCAGTATATATATATATAATAGATAGATAAATGAAATGAAACACATCGTTCATGGAGACGGTAGTCCGTACGTACGCATAAACGCTGTTTTCCTTTCCTTATTGTCTTGAATGGAAGTAAGTAGATGACATACATATATACATAAATCCATTATCTTTATAATGTCATATATTTCATTATTATTGCTTATATATTCTTTGTAATCATTCTTAAATGGTTAACATGGAGAATGAATCTCATCGCGTCGTGGAGACGGTAGTCCGTACGTACGCACGAGCGATGATATCGTTCTCATGATCGTGAACCTTTGTTTAAGTGTATATATACTATTTCAGTATCAATATAACTTTATAATAATCATATAAAGTTACTCATTACACCATTATACCCTTCCAATTAAGGTGGTGGCGGAAAATAGATTACACCACGGTGTGGAGATGGTATTCCGTACGTACGCACGCGCGGTGATTTCCTTTTTCCGTAGGATGGATAGAAGGTTAATTAGAGTTGTTTCATATTTATAATAACATATCAGTATATAAGAAATACTTATTTTATTACTTTATCATGAAAGAACCAAAGAGGAAGAATTTGAAGAAGAAATAAATTGAAAAAGATCGGTAATGCATATTACCTCTTTTTGACGCGCCTTTTCTTAACCTCCACTTAATGAACTAAGGATGGTATTTTAAGAAGACCAGAACCTCTAGGATGATTCTAGGGAGGTGGAGAAGAGACTTTTGCAGGGTTTGGACGAGCTTGAATGCTCAAATTGGTGTGAGGAGGAGAGGGAGGAGGTGCCCTTTTATAAGGGAGGAGAGGGGCACCGTTAGGAAAACTAAAAATATTATTTTATTATAATGTCATGTTCGGTTTTAAATAGCTCCAAATTGATATATTTAGAAGATAAGGTTGGGATGGGTCTAAATCCTCTCATCCAATAGAATTTAGACAAGTTTAGGTATCAATTTAAACCTTATCATTTAGATTTAACTTTAAGTTAGATAATTTAACTTTTACCGTGTCTTCTTGTTTTCTTACACTATAAGGTTAATAAAGTTACTATATCAAGACAAACTAACCCCAAGTTGTTTATTATTAATATATCTATCCTTATATAAGTTATTTTGCCGAACCTTAGATTTTTAGGAATTAAATAGAAATTAATAATATAATATTTGTTTTAAAAACTAATTTATGTCAATTTTGACACTATTTGGTACATGATTTTTATGAAATTCATAACGGAATGATAAGTTCAAACCAAGTTACTTATATCAACAATAACATGTCATATTAACCTAGAAAATTAATTTAAGTCATAAAAAGTCTCAAATTACATTTATTTGGGTATTTATAACATCAATTATGTCAGTATTTCATTAATAAGATAATTACTTGATCATCGTTGTGTAATAAATAAATTAAATTATTTAATGTCTAAAAATTAAAAATAA
Source organism: Viscum album (assembly GCA_963277665.1). NCBI lineage: Eukaryota > Viridiplantae > Streptophyta > Magnoliopsida > Santalales > Viscaceae > Viscum > Viscum album. Next base: position 2,130,165,106 of record OY728140.1, read on the forward strand.
AATATAATTATGTAGTAAATTTATTTATCTTTCTAATGAATATTTATAGTCGATTTTATCTTATGTATAACCCTATATTAAAAATGATTTACTTATTAAACTTTGATTTTAACTCTTTTAACCCTTCTTTAAATAAATTAATAATAAATGTCATAATCTAATCCAAGTGGGCTTAAATGGTCATATTTTATTCCTAATGTTGTTTTTGGTCGAATTACACTTATCCAATAGAATTAGGACATGTGTTAGGGTAATAATAATATCATTTTTACCCTTAATTACCCTATTTACTTTTAACCGTGGTAAAAAAAGTAAAAAGTTATTATTCACCAAAAATTATTTTCATCTCATTGAACAACATTTTTGTCCTTGATATTAACCGTGTCTCTCGGATTTTCGAAATTACACTCACAGAAGTGGTAAAATTAATTTTTATGAAAAACTTCAGTTTTTTAACTACCAATTAGTGGTTTCACTATTCATCAAAAAATGAAAGTTTCCAGAAAAATTACAAAAATTAGGCCTAATCTATATTTGATATTATGAATTCAAAAATGATGTCTATTTTATCAAATTCAAAACATATCAGTTACATTAACTAATTTAAAAATAAATTCCCATCGTCAAAACAAATAGCGTGTTTTTAAGAGATAATAACTATCAAAAGATTGACACTTGTTTATAACTGGTTTAAATGTAAAATTACATTCAATGACCAAAATTGTATTAAATTGTAAAAATATATTCTAAATATACTTTAAAACCACTCAAATTAATAATTTATCACTATTAATTATTTCTATTAAAAATGTTTTTTTTAATTAAAATTTAGTAATTTTCACTATTCATCAGAATATGAAAGTTATCCGAAAAGTACCAAAATTTCACGCTAAGCTAATTTTGATATTCTGAATCCAAAAATGATGTCCATTTTGAAGAATAAAATTCAAAAAATTTCAAAAAGTGGTTATTACTATTCATAACGGCTAGTTTTAATAATATTTTAATAGAATATCGTTGTTTAGTGGAACTCAGTATTGCGTACTACACACGCTATCAAGGAAGGTCGTGATTGCATGTAATGCAAGGCAAGTCAAGGATGTGTGTTGTGAAAGATCATTTTGGTGTAGCATACAACACAAGACATTAATGAAAATAATATTTTTCATAAAATCTCGGGGTGTTACATTTGGGTAAAATCGTTTCATTTATCGTAGGTGTTTGGACTTGTTGTTCTTGACATTATTATTACTTATATCATGATTTACTTACTTCCAGAATATAAAATATGATTTATATATCATATATATTCAGTATATATATATATATAATAGATAGATAAATGAAATGAAACACACCGTTCATTGAGACGGTAGTCCGTACGTACGCATGAACGTTGTTTTCCTTTCTTTATTGTCTTGAATGGAAGTAAGTAGATGACATACATATATACATAAATCCAGTAGCTTTATAATGTCATATATTTCATTATTATTTCTTATATATACTTTATAATCATTCTTAAATGGTTAACATGGAGAATGAATCTCATCGCGTCGTGGAGACGGTAGTCCATACGTACGCACGAGCGATGATATCGTTCTCATGAACGTGAACTTGTGTTGAAGTGTATGTATACTTTTTCAGTATCAATATCAATTTATAATAATCATATATAGTTACTCATTACACCATTATACCCATCCAATTAAGGTGGTGGCGGAAAATAGATTACACCACGGCATGGAGATAGTATTCCGTACGTACGCACGCGCGGTGATTTCCTTTTCCGTAGGATGGATAGAAGGTTAATTAGAGTTGTTTCATATTTATAATAACATATCAGTATATAAGAAATACTGATGTTATTACTTTATCATGAAACAACCAAAGAAGAAGAAGTTGAAGAAGAAAGAAATTGAAAAAGATCGGTAATGGATATTATCTCTTTTTGACGCACCTTTTCTTAACCTCCACTTAAAAAACTAAGGATATTCTTTGAAGAAGCCCAGGACCTCTAGGATGATACTAGGGAAGTGGAGAAGAGATTTGGGCAGGGGTTGGCCGAGCTTGAATGCTCAAATTTGTGTGAGGAGGAGAGGGAGGAGGTGCCCTTTTATAAGGGAGGAGAGGGGCACCTTTGGGAAAACTAGAAATATTATTTTATTATAAAGTCAAGTTCGGTTTTAAATAGCTCCAAATTGATATATTTCGAAGCTAAGGTGGGGATGGGTCTAAATCCTCTCATCCAATAGAATTTAGACAAGTTTAGGTATCAATTGTAACCTTATCATTTAGATTTAACTTTAAGTTAGATAATTTAACTTTTACCGTGTCTTCTTGTTTTCTTACACTATAAGGTTAATAAACTTACTATATCAAGAAAAAAGAATGACAAGATGTTTATTATTAATATATATATCCTTATCTAAGTAATTTGTCCGAACCTTAGATTTTTAGGAATTAAATAACAATTAATAATATAATATTTGTTTTAAAAACTAATTTATGTCAATTTTGACACTATTTGGTACATGATTTTTATGAAATTCATAACATAATGATAAGTTCGAACCAAGTTACTTATATCAACAATAACATGTCATATTAACCTAGAAAATTAATTTAAGTCATAAAAAGTCTCAAATTACAATTATTTGGGTATTTATAACATCAATTATGTCAATATTTCATTAATAAGATAATTACTTCATCATCGTTGTGTCATAAATAAATTAAATTATTTAATGTATAAAAATTACAAATAAAATATCATTATGTAGGAAGTTTTTTAGATTTCTAATGAATATTTATAGTCGAATTTATCTTATGTATAACCCTATATTAAAAATGATTTACTTATTAAACTTTTATTTTAACTATTTTAACCCTTCTTTGAATAAGTTAATAATAAATGTCCTAATCTAATCCAAGTGGGCTTAAATGGTCATATTTTATTCCTAAGGTTGTTTTTGGTCGAATTAAACTTATCCAATAGAATTAGGACATGTGTTAGGGTAATAATAATATCATTTTTACCCTTAATTACCCTATTTACTTTTAACCGTGGTAAAAAAAAGTAAAAAGTTACTATTCACCAAAAATTATTTTCATCTCATTGAACCACATTTTAGTCCTTTATATTAACCGTGTCTCTCGGATTTTCAAAATTCCACTCACAGAAGTGGTAAAATTAAGTTTTATGAAAAAATTCTGTTTTTTAACTACCACTTAGTAGTTTCACTATTCATCAAAAAATGAAAGTTTCCAGAAAAATACCAAAAATTAGGCCTAAGCTATATTTGATATTATGAATTCAAAAATGATGTCTATTTTATCAAATTCAAAACATATCAGTTACATTAACGAATTTAAAAATTAATTCCCGTCGTCAAAACAAATAGCGTGTTTTTAAGAGATAATAACCATCAAAAGATTGACACTTGTTTATTACTGGTTTAAATGTGAAATTACATCCAATGACCAAAATTGTATTAAATTGTAAAAATATATTCTAAATATACTTTAAACCCACTCAAATTAATAATTTATCACTATTAATTATTTCTATTAAAAAATTTGTTTTTAATAAAAATTTAGTAATTTTCACTATTCATCAGAATATGAAATTTATCCGAAAAGTACCAAAATTTCACCCTAAGCTAATTTCGATATTCCGAATCCAAAAATGAATTCCATTTTGAAAAATAAAATTTACAAAATTTCAAAAAGTGGTTATTACTATTCATAACGGCTAGTTTTAATAATTTTTTAACAGCATATCATTATTTAGTGGAACTCAGTATTGCGTACTACACACGCTATCGAGGAAGGTCACGATTGCGTGTAATCCAAGGAAAGTCAAGGATGTGTGTTGTGCAAGATCCTTTTGGTGTAGCGTATAACACAAGACATTAATTAAAAGAATATTTTTCATAAAATCTAGGGGTGTTACATTCTACCCCCCTTAAAATGAATTTCATCCTCGAAATTCGTTGGGGTTATAAATGGTTTACTATTATAAAGTTTCTTTGATAGAAACCCACATCGTAAAAAGGAATACCAAAACCAATCATTAAAAATAGAAGTATGAAATGTAACTGTTACCCAAATAAACTAATCACTGGGTTTCCACATAGGTGAAAATATGGATATGGAAGAGAAATCTAACCATCATGTTCTGATGGAGGGTGGTAGAGAACATGGCTATGGAAAAGCCAAAAATCACAAAGCCATAAATTTGTGACGATCTAAGGTACCATATGATTCATCATATATTAGAGATCTAGGACAACATTTTTGGTTTTCCAGATCATTTCCCTAAAGTTGATGAAATTGGAATTAGAAGAAATACTTTCGTGATTTCAGTATAGTCTCACCGTTGGTCGTTCTTTGGACAATTTCCTCTTCATCTCTTAAATAAATGAAGTTGAATTTGTCATTCGTGATGTGATAGCAGATCATGTGATAGAATGATGGGTCATTCCATCTGTCTCAAACAAAAGGTTAGAAAAGTTATCAAAAAATACATAAGTCCATCTATAGTGAGATTAATCATATATGGTTCCTAAAATGGACTTATACTTCATATATCATACTACTTAATATAATAAAACTAGTCTCTACTAAACAGGGACTTCCTGTAGGCCAGTGGTAGGCGATAAAGGCCAGTCGCACTTCGGTTGTGGGTTTGATTCTCATGGCCTTGTCCGACGTGATGGGCTGTCACCCATCCTACAGGTTGTCCTTTTACTAAAACTATATTACTATAACATCCCATCAATAATATCGAAAAAACTTCTATCCTTAAAAAATACTAACTTATGTCCAACATAATCCATTCCAATCTTTAGGCTTATCCATAATACTGCAGTCCACTCTCATAATGTAGTGAAAACAATTACCAGAGATTTAATACCATCGTTGATCCCCATATATCATAAGATATGTCTTGTTGGTCACATTCCAAACATTCGAAGGCCTTAATCATGTATTCTCTTGAAAAATGAATACCCATTAAACCTTAGTGAAAACATGAATGCTGTCAAAAGTTAACTCTTTTGACATACCAAAATCCAAAAATTCTATATACTCAAACCATGATATAACCTTCTCCTTATATCAGTCATGAGCTCATGAATAATATCAAACATTTAATTTTCTCCTTATCCCTTCATTATGCGCATATCATCTACATTCCAAAAATATCTGAATAACCTTTCATGGATACTAGTACCATTAATCATACACTTTCAAAACTCAAGGAAAGACAACAGTGTAACAATCCTTAGATGTCTCTTTATTCCATTGTACCATGAGATTACTTATACAACATTACACATGATAAACATGTAATCATTCCAATACATTCTTAAACCATTGACGGAGCATCAACAATTCTTTCATCTCACATATCATTTGTAGTCACTTCATCATCATCAACATAAATACTACCCATACGACCATACTGATTCTCTTCATGAGTCTTTCCTTTAGGGAATTGGTTTGAATAATGCCTGTACATTCCACATTTAAAACATTTAACCATTGTTGATGTCGTAGAAATACCATTATCCTCATCCCTAGTGTTAACTGAACCTTTTCCTTTGCACTTACTGGATTTGTGTCCTTCTTTTCCACACCCAAAGCATCTTCCAGTTCCTTTGAAACATTCTCCTTGATGCCTCTTCCCACATGATTTACAAAGGGGAAATTGAACTTTCTTTCCTCTATGATCATCATGAAACTCCATCTTTCTCTTATTAGCCGAGTCAGGAAACTTACCGAATTTTACTTTATTAATCATATTATGAGATTGCTGATTCGGCATAATAATGATGTTTGGACTTCCAAATCCCATTTCATTTGGTTTCTCATGAAGAATATCATTCCATTGTCCATCATATCCTCCATTATCGTAAATCATCTTGTTTCCAGCCATTTTCTAAAACCCAAAAAGAATAGTGTGAGAGGCAAAAATCATAATAAAGGGAAAGTAACTTCAATATGTAACATCTTTAGTTTAATCTAATATCGTTACCATAGTTCTAGGACTATATCCTATAAGTATACTTATCCTTAGGGACATCCCCAGATATACCTTAGAAATATCTCTAGGGATCTCACTAACGTTTTCGCATCCTAGTTTCCGAAGGTTGACTAAACCTTTTCTTTGATACCAATTGTAGAGAACCGAAGCTTAACGTACAAGGACATTACATTACTTTTTCAGAATACTTAGTACATAACAAAAACACACACACAAGGACTGTAATAGTTTAGTGTCTTTGGAAACTCAGAATATAATCTTCTAATCGTGGTGAAAGATCTTCAAAATCTACCTTAAAGATCTTCTTTTTTTTCGAAACATAAATCCTTTCTTTATGTCCTGGGGAAAAGAGAACATAAAAGGGTGAGCTCGAATGCTCAGTAAGGGTAACAAAAAGAAATATCAATCACATCATATTCATAAAAACATATCTTTTGGAAATCTTAACCTGCAAAAGAGATCATAATTTCATAACATGGGATAAATCATAGAAGTGAAATGTAATCCCAATAATCATAACTTAAAACATGAATCTTTTTGGCATACACACATAGTCATAGAGAATCATTTCTTGTTAGTCAAGACTCATTGCCAAGACTATCTTAGTGGACAAAGTCCATTTCTGTACCGAGTCACCCTCGTTTCAGTCCTGTTTCACTGAACCGGTATAACCTACCATTCCAGCCATGTCTATCTCATGAGATATAAAATATTTACCTAATGCATTGGAGGGAGATATAGGTCCCACCCATCTCATAATGATATCCTTCTTATGTGTGCCACAAAATCATAAACCATACATTATTGCATAACCCGTGAAATAAAAATGGGAATCTTAAACATCATGACATCATAGAACAATTCATCTACGATAAAGGAATTCATAAAAATAATTCCATCACAAAATAATCAAATTAATTTAATAATAGGGATAAAAACAGAACCCTTTATTATCGTATATGGAAAATAATTTTGATAAAACACTTGAACTTCATTCTTGAAGAAAAAATCATTTCTACTTCAAAAACACTTTTCCTTTCTTAACATGTCATACAATTTTAAACTAAAACAAGTTGATTAAAAATAAACTTGAAAACATGTAAAGGAATATTTTTGGAAATAATGTTTTAAAAATCTATTCATGTCGTATAAGTTAAAAAAAACATTCTTCTCATCCTTTTGTCGGAAAATTGAAAAAGTACCTTGTATGAAAAACGACAAAATATTCCTTTCATATATTTTACTAAAAACTCACCGAAGGGTAAAAATGGATTTAAACAATTGTAGGTTGATGGAAATAATATTAAATAATGAGGAAACATGTATGTGGATGATAAAATACACCCTAGTAAATACCAAAGTATAAACAATCTCGGATAAAAATGAGATTGTGATATTTTCCCTTACCTTATGTCCGATATGCTTTGTACGTATGCGAACCTCCTGTATAATGGTTTAAATAATGTCATTAACTTATTAAAGAATCATATTCATTGTTATGATATTATATATGGTTCACTTTTGACTTTATATTACCCTTTATTTTGTAAATTCCATGTTAAAGAAGCGTTTTGGGTAAAATCGTTTCATTTATCGTTGGTGTTTGGACTTGTTGTTCTTGACATTATTATTACTAATATAATGATTTACTTACTTCCAGAATATAAAACATGATTTATATATCATATATATTCAGTATATATATATATAATAGATAGATAAATGAAATGAAACACACCGTTCATAGAGACGGTAGTCCGTACGTACGCATGAACGCTGTTTTCCTTTCCTTATTGACTTGAATGGATGTAAGTAGATGACATACATATATACATAAATCCAGTAGCTTTATAATGTCATATATTTCATTATTATTGCTTATATATACTTTATAATCATTCTTAAATGGTTAACATGGAGAATGAATCTCATCGCGGCGTGGAGACGGTAGTCCGTACGTACGCACGAGCAATGATATTGTTCTCATGATCGTGAACATGTGTTAAAGTGTATGTACACTATTTCAGTATCAATATAACTTTATAATAATCATATATAGTTACTCATTACACCATTATACCCATCCAATTAAGGTGGTGGCGGAAAATAGATTACACCATGCCGTGGAGACGGTATTCCGTACGTACGCACGAGCGGTGATTTCCTTTTTCCGTAGGATGGATATAAGGTTAATTAGAGTTTTTTCATATTTATAATAACATATAAGTATATAAGAAATACTTATGTTATTACTTTATCATGAAACAACCAAATAAGAAGAATTTGAAGAAGAAAGAAATTGAAAAAGATCGGTAATGGATATTACCTCTTTTTGACGGGCCTTTTCTTAACCTCCACTTAAAGAACTATGTATGGTCTTTGAAGAAGACCAGGACCTCTAGGATGATACTAGGGAAGTGGAGAAGAGATTTTGGTAGGGGTTGTCCGAGCTTGAATGCTCAAATTGGTGTGAGGAGGAGAGTGAGGAGGTGCCCTTTTATAAGGGAGGAGAGGGGCACCTTTGGGAAAACTAAAAATATTATTTTATTATAAAGTCATGTTCGGTTTTAAATAGCTCCAAATAAATATATTTCGAAGATAAGGTGGGGATGGGTCGAAATACTCTCATCCAATTGAATTTAGACAAGTTTAGGTATCAATTTTAACCTTATCATTTAGATTTAACTTTAAGTTAGATAATTTAACTTTTACCGTGTCTTCTTGTTTTCTTACACTATAAGGTTAATAAACTTACTATATCAAGACAAACGAACCCCAAGTTGTTTATTATTAATATATCTATCCCTATCTATGTTATTTGGCCGAAACATATATTTTTAGGAATTAAATAACAATTAATAATATAATATTTGTTTAAAAAACTAATTTATGTCAATTTTGACACTATTTGGTACCTGATTTTTATGAAATTTATAACAGAATGATAAGTTAGAACCAAGTTACTTATATCAACAATAACATGTCATATTTACCTAGAAAATTATTTTAAGTCATAAAAAGTCTCAAATTACATTTATTTGGATAATTATAACATCAATTATGTCAATATTTCATTAATAAGATAATTACTTCATCATCGTTGTGTCATAAATAAATTAAATTATTTAATGTCTAAAAATTAGAAATAAAATATCATTATGTATGAAAGTTTTTTAGATTTCTAATGAATATTTATAGTCTAATTTATCTTATGTATAACCCTATATTAAAAATGATTTACTTATTAAACTTTGATTTTAACTATTTTAACCCTTCTTTAAATAAATTAATAATAAATGTCCTAATCTAATCCAAGTGGGATTAAATTGTCATATTTTATTCCTAAGGATGTTTTTGGTCGAATTACACTTATCCAATAAAATTATGACATGTTTTAGGGTAATAATAATATCATTTTTACCATTAATTACCCTATTTACTTTTAACCGTGGTAAAAAAAAGTAAAAAGTTACTATTCACCAAAAATTATTTTCATCTCATTGAACCACATTTTAGTCCTTGATATTAACCGTGTCTCTCGGATTTTCGAAATTCCACTCACAGAAGCGGTAAAATTAAGTTTTATGAAAAAATTCTGTTTTTAACTACCACTTAGTGGTTTCACTATTCATCAAAAAATGAAAGTTTCCAGAAAAATACGAAAAATTAGGCCTAAGATATATTTGATATTATGAATTCAAAAATGATATCTATTTTATCAAATTCAAAACATATCAGTTACATTAACTAATTTAAAAATTAATTCCCGTCGTCAAAACAAATAGCGTGTTTTTAAGAAATAATAAATATCAAAAGATTGACACTTGTTTATATCTGGTTTAAATGTGAAATTACATCAAATGACCAACATTGTATTAAATTGTAAAAATATATTCTAAATATACTTTAAAACCACTCAAACTAATAATTTATCACTATTAATTATTTCTATTAAAAAAGTTGTTTTTAATTAAAATTTAGTAATTTTCAATATTCATCAGAATAGGAAAGTTATCCGAAAAGTACCAAAATTTCACCCTAATCTAATTTCAATATTCCGAATCCAAAAATGAAGTCCATTTTGAAAAATAAAATTTACAAAATTTCAAAAAGTGGTTATTACTATTCATAACGGCTAGTTTTAATAATATTTTAATAGCATATCGTTGTTTAGTGGAACTCAGTATTGCGTACTACACACGCTATCGAGGAAGGTCGCGATTGCGTGTAATGAAAGGAAAATCAAGGATGGGTGTTGTGCAAGATCCTTTTGGTGTAGCGTACAACACATGACATTAATGAAAAGAATATTTTTCATAAAATCTCGGGGTGTTACATTTGGGTAAAATCGTTTCATTTATCGTAGGTGTTTGGACATGTTGTTCTTGACATTATTATTACTTATATCATGATTTAAATACTTCCATAATATAAAAAATGATTTATATATCATATATATTCAGTATATATATATATATATATATATAATAGATAGATAAATGAAATGAAACACACCGTTCATGGAGACGGTAGTCCGTACGTACGCATAAACGCTGCTTTCCTTTCCTAATTGTCTTGAATGGAAGTAAGTAGATGACATACATATATAAATAAATCTAGTAGAATTGTAATGTCATATATTTCATTATTATTGCTTATATATACTTTATAATCATTCTTAAATGGTTAACATGGAGAATGAATCTCATCGCGTCGTGGAGACGGTAGTCCTTACGTACGCACGAGCGATGATATCGTTCTCATGATCGTGAACTTGTGTTGAAGTGTATGTATAATATTTCAGTATCAATATCCCTTTATAATAATCATATATAGTTACTCATTACACCATTATACCCATCCAATTAAGGTGGTGGCGGAAAATAGATTACACCACGGCGTGGAGACGGTATTCGGTACGTACGCACGCACGGTGATTTCCTTTTTCCGTAGGATGGATAGAAGGTTAATTAGAGTTGTTTCATATTTATAATAACATATCAGTATATAATAAATACTGATGTTATTACTTTATCATGAAACAACCAAATAAGAAGAAGTTGAAGAATAAAGAAATTGAAAAAGATCAGTAATGGATATTACCTCTTTTTGACACGCCTTTTCTTAACCTCCACTTAAAAAACTAAGAATGGTCTTTGAACAAGACCAGGACCACTAGGATCATACAAGGGAAGTGGAGAAGAGATTTCGGTAGGGGTTCGCTGAGCTTGAATGCTCAAATTGGTGTGAGGAGGAGAGGGAGGAGGTGCCCTTTTATAAGGGAGGAGAGGGGCATGTTTGGGAAAACTAAATATATTATTTTATTATAAAGTCATGTTCGGTTTTAAATAGATCCAAATTGATATATTTATAAGATAAGGTGGGGATGGGTCGAAATACTCTCATCCAATAGAATTTATACAAGTTTAGGTATCAATTTTAAACTTATCATTTAGATTTAACTTTAAGTTAGATAATTTAACTTTTACTGTGTCTTCTTGGTTTCTTACACTATAAGGTTAATAAACTTACTATATCAAGCCAAACATACCCCAAGTTGTTTATTATTAATATATATATCTTTATCTAAGTTATTTTTCCGAGCCTTAGATTTTAAGGAATTAAATAACAATTAATAATATAATATTTGTTTTAAAAACTAATTTATGTCAATTTTGACACTATTTGGTACATGATTTTTTATGAAATTCATAACAGAATGATAAGTTAGAACCAAGTTACTTATATAAACAATAACATGTCATATTAACATATAAAATTAATTTAAGTCATAAAAAGTCTCAAATGACATTTATTTGGGTATTTATAACATCAATTATGTCAATATTTCATTAATAAGATAATTACTTCATCATCGTTGTGTCATAAATAAATTAAATTATTTATTGTCTAAAAATTACAAATAAAATATGATCATGTAGGAAATTTTTTAGCTTTCTAATATACCTTTATAGTCGAATTTATCTTATGTATAACCCTATATTTAAAATTATTTACTTATTAAACTTTGATTTTAACTATTTTAACCCTTCTTTAAATAAATTAATAATAAATGTCCTAATCTAATCCAACTGGGCTTAAATGGTCATATTTTGTTTCTAAGGTTGTTTTTGGTCGAATTAAACTTATCCAATAGAATTAGAAAATTTGTTAGGGTAATAATAATATCATTTTACCCTTAATTACCCTATTTACTTTTAACCGTGGTAAAAAATGTAAAAATTTACTATTCACCAAAAATTGTTTTCATCTCATTGAACCACATTTTAGTCCTTGATATTAACCATGTCTCTCAGATTTTCGAAATTCCACTCACAGAAGCGGTAAAATTAAGTTTTATGAAAAAATTCAGTTTTTAAACTACCACTTAGTGGTTTCACTATTCATCAAAAAATGAAAGTTTCTAGAAAAATACCAAAAATTAGGCCTAAGATATATTTGATATTATGAATTCAAAAATTATGTCTATTTTATCAAATTCAAAACATATCAGTTACGTTAACTAATTTAAAAATTAATTCCCGTCGTCAAAACAAATAGCGTGTTTTTAAGAGATAATAACTATCAAAAGATTGACACTTGTTTATAACTGGTTTAAATGTGAAATTACATCCAATGACCAAGTTTGTATTAAATTGTAAAAATATATTCTAAATATACTTTAAAACCACTCAAATTAATAATTTATCACTATTAATTATTTCTATTAAAAAAGTTGTTTTTAATTAAAATTTAGTAATTTTCACTATTCATCAGAATATGAAAGTTATCCGAAAAGTACCAAAATTTCACCCTAAGCTAATTTCGATATTCTGAATCCATAAATGAAGTCTATTTTGAAAAATAAAATTTAAAAAATTTCAAAAAGTGGTTATTACTATTCATAACGGCTAGTTTTAATAATATTTTAATAGCATATCGTTGTTTAGTGGAACTCAGTATTGCGTACTACACATGCTATCGAGGAAGGTCGTGATTGCATGTAATGAAAGGAAAGTCAAGGATGCGTGTTGTGGAAGATCCTTTTGATGTAGCGTGCAACACAAGACATTAATGAAAAGAATATTTTTCATAAAATCTCGGGGTGTTACAATAGTCTTCCTTGGTGAGGTTGGAGGAGGAGTCTCATTTGGGAGACTCAGAGACGAAAGTGTTGCATGATCGCACTGTCCAGGGTGATGATATAGGGGGTGTTTGGAGGATAGTGACAATCATATGTTGTTCAATGGGAATATATTTGTCCAACTAGAAATCCTTGAGTTAGTTCTCTGTGAGTTCCATTGATCACCCCTAGTGGTGCATCCGGGAATATCTAAAATCTTCCAAGGCCTGATGGAAGAGTTGTGGTTACCCGAGGTAAAGTAGGAAGTGTTGGAGTTTGTGGCAAGGTTCCAAGTTTTTCAGAAAGTTATGGTCAAGCACCGTGTTCCTGGTAGTCTATTTTTTCATGTATACATTATAGAGTGGATGTGGGATGAAATATTGATGTATTTCATTGTAGGATTACTCTGAAGTCATGGATAATGGAATTATTTTATGGTAGTGGTGATTTGGTTGATGACGTTTGGTCACTTCTTAGTGATCAAGGAATCGAGCATATTGGATGACATAACATATTGGACTGTGGATGTGGTGGTATGGAAACATGGATATCCAATATCAACTTCCTCCAATTGGGATACACATTTTACATCGTGAATCCTCAAGGGATGGTAAGATTCCATTGGAACACAATAACCACATAACACTACTTTTCACCCTCAGACAGATGCACAGATAGATAAAACCATCTAGACATTAGGGGATAAGATACATTCATTTTTTCTTAACAGTAGTGGATCTTGGGTGAAAAATTTTCCGATGGTTAAGTTTGTTTAAATAATATATATCACCCTTCCATTGGCAGGTATCTGTTCGAAGCTCTTTATGGTATATTGTGTTGTTCTCCATTATGCTGGACAGATGTTAGGGAGGTAACAATTCTTGGTCTACGTACGGTGCATAATATGATAGAGAAGATAAAACTTGTCTGTGAGAGGATAAAGGAAGCAGAGGAAAAATAAATGTCATATGTCGATCATATGAGGAGGCCATCGGATTTCGAGGTTTGGGGCCACGTTTTCTTGAATGTTTCCCTTCGTCCTAGGAATTGGAGGATTGATAGGGGAGAAAGCGTTCTCTTAGGTTCATCATACCTTTCATGGTTGTGGGAAAATCCAAAAATATGGAATATTATCTAGCGTTTCCACCGTAGTTGGAGAAGATCCACGATGTCTTCCATGTATCTCAACTATATTATTAGCTACATGATGAATTCAACATCATTGACTGGTGAGAGTTGGATATCAATGTAGACAATACTTTTTGGAGTGTAAATCAATTGTCAAGTATCATGAGGATAAGGTGCTTCGTGGAAAAAAAATTCCTTTGGTTTGTGTGTTATAGGGTAATGGTGGCCTTAAGGAGAGTACATGGGAGTGAGAGGTATAGATGTGTGCCCAGTACCTGGTGTGATTCTGAGTTTTCCGATTGTGTTTTTATTGCCAATGAGCTCGTACCCGAGTGGTAAGGTCTCCATCTTGGCATCCAAGAGACCCAAGTTCAAAAAATTGTGGAGGTGAATTTCTGGTAATCTAGCAGTAATGTAGAAGTTACTATAGTATTTATATAGAATTTACTATTCGGTATTGTATTAGACGGAACTATTTACCCTATTTGGGCCATCGAGCCACCAGTTTGGGCCTACAGGTCTCAAGGGCCTTCGGGTCATCACAGGCCTTCGGGCCTTCGGGCCTTCAGCCCACATTGACTATGAAGTAGCTCAGTGCACACATAACAGGTCCTAGAAGAGGATCAGAGCAACAAGAGTAGCAGCAACCAGAAGCAGAGATAACCGGATTTGAAGAATGAGAGGGTATGGAAGCCGCCATCAGGACCAGGCATCGTGCATCTTGGTACGGCGCAATGCTATCCAATCAGCAATGCAAGGTGGGGAGCATGGTGTTTAATGACACAAATTATGGGGAGGGATAGTTCATGTGTGTTGGGACTATGGGTCATTTATTCGGCATGGTATGCCTCTGGGCCTTCGGGTCATGTATTTCAGGTTAGTCATACCTTGTGCCTTGGGCCTACGGGTCATGTACGGGTTCCCCTTCAACCCTTAAACGGGTTATTATCCATTATAAAATAAAAACGAAGGCCTTTGGCCCATTTTGGATATTGTGTTTTTCTTTGTGATTTTCATATATTATAAGGATTGACATCGTATTCCATGATATGAGTTGTTTCTAAGTTTTCTGAAATTTTGTGAATAGTCCTGACTATGGAAAGGGGAGGACCATATCCCTAATTAAGATTCATTATTGGAGATATGATTGAACATATGGAGGCATGTTAGTTCATCTGAATGTGGATTGTATCTTGAAATAGAGGAGGTATATACATAAACCATTTTTTGGATAGTGTGACCTTTTTTGTTTCTTAGGTTTATTTGTGTTGTAGCGGTTGGTGAGGCCCTCCTGGATTTCAAGGTTTCCTCTCCAGTTTTTGAACAATGAAAGTTGGTTTCTCCATGAGGGGTATGTTATGGGTGGTTGTTCAAACCCGTTTTCTGAGTTTGGTTTTAAATTAATATAGAAGAGAATTTTTTTGAATGAATCTAATGTAATTACATACATTTCACTACGCCATTACGTTATGAATATCATGTGCATGTGGTGTTCATGGGGGTCATAGTGGCTTGTTTCAAGTTATATCAAAATATAAAGTTACATGAACCTTTTTGACCAAAATGGTTGAATCGTGATGATGGAACACAGATACGATGTCACCACAAGGGTGACACACCGAAATGGTGGCACTATAACAGAGGCACACCAATGAGGTGGCACCGTAACGGTGGCACTGTAACAGATGCATACGAAAATGATGGAACTATAACAGTGGCACATTTATTGTTGAAACATGATAGTGTAACACCAAAATGGTAGTTTCATGATGGTGGAACATTGGAACGATAACTCACCCTTTTCCAAATATATAGTTTTCTCTATTTCTCCATATTTTTTCAGATTCACTCCTTTTACATTTGATTAGATATAAACCATTTTTAAATCCTTGTTTGGACGTTTTATGGGCATTTCAATGAATATTAAGGATATCATTAATATCCTATCACATTAGGGTCTTTGAAATATTCAAACCATGTGATCTTGACCATGATCCCATGTTAATGGTTTTTAGAACAATATTTTTCAATTGATATTAGATCTATATTTTTCTAAAAGTTGATTTATTATGTTATCTTTTCTCTTGGTTCACCTACATCCCTTCTTTCAAGAAGAGTAATGCACCTATTCTAGAGCTCTTTTTTAACACGCCTCCAATACCTCATTGGCTTGGGGAGGCGGTGAGGTCTACTTGGCGTTATGCGATATCCCCAAGGCACCAAAGGCTGGCAATAAATGCCGAAGGGTTTCAAGTACACATGTGGGATGATTTAACCTTTAAGAAATAAACCCATTAACCAACTATAACCACGCGTTCAATACATAATGCTTGAAAAAAAGAAAGACCAACAAACAACTTCATTTATATCAAAACACATCAAAGTACACAACAACGGAGGACCAAACTGTGTATCAATGAATACAGTAGATGAAAAACTCAAGACTCTCAAAAGAAACTACAACTCCATGCTCCAGAAGCTCCAAGCTCCACAACAGCTCCCAAGCATCCCCACAAGCAACTAGCAATAAGATTTTTTACCTTTACCTGTGTCCTGGAATACGACATATACAAATTCACCAATGTGCCCAAGCATGGGTGACTATAAAACTATGTAGGTTTTCCCCAATGACTACCCTACTCACACCAGTGGGATAGAAGAGTTAGCCACATTTATATAAATCAGTTTAAATAAAACATTTTCTCAAAAGCAGTTTATAACTAAATATAAACAATTTCCCAAAACCATTCATAACCGAAGGCATTCCAAGAGTAATTGAAACCAATTTTCCAGCAAGTTATTTTTCCAAAAAATAACCAAGAATGGTTTAAAAACCATTTCACAGACATTATTTTTTGGCATAGCCAATCATTCAACAAACCCATGCAACCAACTATGCATGCAACCTAAAAATGGGAGAAGCCCTAACCCTTATCCATCCCAACAATGATGGGGGAGACTTCTTACCCTTATCCAACCCAAATGCACATGAATTCAGGACGAGGGAGATCCCTAACCTTTATCCCTCCCAACATTGATGGGGGGGACTCCTAACCCTTATCTGTCCCGAATGCAATATGAATGTTTGACAGGGGTGAGACCTAAGCCTTATCCATACCAAAACAGATGGGGGAGACTCCTAACCCTTACCGTTCTGAATGCAATATGAATGTTTGATGGGGGAGATCCCTAACCCTTATCCATCCCAACACTAACGGCGTCGACTCCAAACCCTTATCTATCTCGAATGCAATATGAAAATATGAAATAATATTCCATCACACCTTTGGCACTGAGCACATGGTCATATATCAACCAATACTCATATATTCAACACAAACAAACACCATGTATTCCCATCAATCATGCCAAAAAAGCCTTCCAATAAAAAAACTTTTTTATTGAAAACCATTTCCATCAAAACCATTTCAATCTCAAAAACTTTCGATAAAAAAACCTTTGTATTGAAAAAAATTCCATCAAAACCATTTCAATATCAAACCATTTAAATAAAACACTATTTTATTGAAACCCATTTTTCCTCAAACCACATCAAATTTCAGCAAATCAAAAATTTAAAATGAACATTTTAAATTCAGGAAGTCACATTGCTTTTCACAACAATTCACAATGATTTCACAATATCATCAAAACCATAAATAATAACTAAATATGATTTATTAGACGATTTTAACAATGAAATACATTCGAATAATCCAATTTGAATCTAAGCCAATAAATTCTAGAATGATGAGTCGAGAGTGAAGCCACCTACCTTTAGGGTTCCTGAGAAATCGACCCATGAGAAACCACACCTCCAATCCCGAGAATGCACTACTGAGACCTCTCTAGATCCCCATACCTAACATTAAAAACCCTTAAAATCATCATCCAAGGAAACCACAACCCTTGATCTATACACAATAAGTGTAGATCTAGAAAAACAAGAAAGATGGGGATGTGGATCTAGAGGAAACCACAAGAAAACAAGGAGGACAGACTTACCTGGGAGAAACCACCTTCAAAAGACCAAGAAACAACTTCAAAATGCTTCAAAACAGAATGGGAGAGCCCCTCAAACCCTTGAAAATCAAAGAACTTGAGTGAACATCAAGTGGGATAGAATTTGGAGAGGAATGATGCAAGCCCGAGTGAGCCCGGGTTTTAAAACCCTATTTTTAAGTGGCTGCACAGTTAGTCCGCAGTGTTTGGAAAACCATGCGCTAACCATGCACACACTACTGCCTTGAGAGCAAGGGTCCACACTATTCCCTCACACAGTTTGGAAAACCATACGTAGGCCGTGTGAAGCATACTGTCTCCCCCTGCACGGTTTCATGGAGAATCTGCACTGTTTCCACTAATCATGCTAAAAACCATGCTTCCTAAGAAAAGCCTCCAAACTCATTCAAAACCATTCCACACTCTCCCAACCCCTTCCTAACTCATCTCATGCACTTTTACAAAATAAAAAATGCATAAACAATGGCCACATACCTCAAACAGGGGGTACTACATTCTTCCCACCATTTTTTTCCATCCTCGGAATGTAGTGAAACCATCCTTTCATGAAAGTGCTTGGGCCACTGCTCGACCATCTCGTTCTCCCACTACTATGTCACCACATTAATCTGACCATGTTTCCGCAAAACATGAACTAAACAGATTCTTTTACCACACAAGAATTTCTCTTGCCTATCCACAACCCGTAGTGGCAGATGAACCAACGAAGCATTTTGTTCTATCTGAACATGATCCCATCGAATAACATGGTCATGATCCGACTGATACTTTTTCAACTACAACACATGAAACACATTGTGCACTGCACTAAACCTAGGTGGAAAAGTGAAATTATAGTCCACCTCACCAAATTTCACAAGATTCTCAAAAGGTTCTATATACCGCGGAGGTAACTTTCCCTGCTACCCAAACTGATGATGTCCCAACCTAAGAGAGATCCCAAATAATGAATGATAACTCAATTCGAATGAAAATGGCCGTCAACGATGATTTTCATATGATTTATGATGACTCTAAGCCATCTTCATTCTCTTACAGATCAACTTGATCTTCTCCGTAGTCTCATGGACAAGGCTCGGTCCAACCATTGAGGACTGACATGTTTCAACCCAACATAGTGGAGAACGACACGACCACCCATACATCACATCAAAAAGATACATATATACAAATTAATGATAACTATTATTGTAAAAAAACTAAACCATCGACAAATGCTCTACCCACGAGCCACCAAAATCTATTGCACAAGCCCTCAACATATCCTCCAGAGTTTTTATTGTCCTCTCATATTGACCATCCGTCTGAGGGTGATACACCGTACTCATGGTCAAATTAGTTCCAAGGGCTTGCTGTAAGGATTTCCAGAAACAATATGCAATCCGTGGATATTTATCAGATACGATCAAAATAGGAAGACCATGCCTCTTTACCACCTCCCAGATATAGATTTTGGATAGATCCTCCGCCGTATGAGATTCACGAATCAGGATGAAATGGCTCGACTTCTTTAGCCGATCCACTATCACCCAAATGGAATCGTGCTTTATGACCATTCTTGGGAGACATGTGACAAAATCCATCACTATTTGCTCCCAATTCCAGACAGTGATTGGTAAATACTGCAACATTCATTCTAACCACTAATGCTCTGCCTTGACCTGCTGACAAGTCAAACATCTCGAAACAAGCTCAGCCGCACGTTTTTTTCATACCAGCCCACCAGAACTGAAATTTCAATGCTTTATTCAATTTTTGAATTCCAAGATGAATAGACCACCTGGAATGATGATACGACCTGGGAAGATTCTTCTAGAAAGAAACTGGTACAACCATCCGATTCCGAAAACACAAAATTGAATCTCCATTCAGTTCCTAACCTTCAATGGTCTCCCCACCATTGAGTCTAAACCCCATGGTCACATATTCAGAATTAGATATCTATGCATCTTTAACCAGACCAACCATGTCAGGAATCAACAGAACCAGAGATAAGACCGCTCTTTCGCCATGGTCCTCACATTCCAACCACATATCGATTATAACCGACATCAACTTCCACTTTTCCGATTCTTGTTTCACAATCTGAGAATAAGATTTTCTACATAATGAATCCTCTACCGAATCTCCCTTACCCAGTGTGTACATCATGTCAAAATAAAACATCTGGAGATATTCCATCCATCCTTTTTTCCTCAAATTAAAATCCCTTTGTGAAAAATAGTTCTCTAATCTCTTCTGATCTGTAAATTCTGTGAATTTATTACTGAAGAGATAATGACACCACACATTCAAGGCATGGACCACTGCTTCCATATCCAAATCATGTGTTGTGAGTTCTTATCATGTACCCTCAACTACTATGATCCATATGCAACCACATGATCCCCATTCATGAGAACGCACCAAACCCTGAACCTGATGCATTGCAACACACCACGTACCCTTTTCCTGGTACTGAAAAAACTAAGATTGGTGTTGATTTAAGGCAACCCTTTAGCTCTTTGAAACACTACTGACATATTTCATTCCACTGGAATGGAACATTATTTCTTGTCAAAGCTGTCATCAGTGAATCCAAACGTCAAAAAATCAAGAACAAAACACCAATAATACCCACCTAGACCAAGGAAACTTTTTATCTCAAACACAATCTTTGGCGGTTGCTATGAGATAACAGCCTGAACCTTTTCCAGATCCACTGAAATAACTCTTTCATAAATCACATGGCAAAGAAAATAAACTTCTTTATCCAAAAGTCAAACTTTGACAATTTAGCATACAACCTCTGATCCCTCAAGATCCCCAACACTGTCGGAAAGTGATTCTCATGCTCCACCCATGTCTTTGAATACACTAAAATATCATCTACAAGCACCACAATAAAAGAATCCAGATATCACCGAAATATATGATTCATTAAATCCATGAATACCACAGGTTAATCAGTTACACCAAAAGGCATGACTACATATTCGTAGTGTCCATATATACTTCTGAAAGCTATCTTTGGAATATCCTCTTTCTGAACTTGCAATTGGTGATATCTTGATCGAAAGTCAATTTTGGAGAACCACTGGGATCACCTTAATTGATAGAACATATCATCAATGTGTGGAATTCGATATATATTCTTTATCATAACTTGGATAAGCTTACGAAAATCAACACACAGCCGAAGAGTTCCATCTACCTATTTCACGTACAAAACCGGTGATGCCTGCAGAGATATACTTTGTCGAATGAAACCCTTGCTTTGCAGCTCCTCTAACTGCAAATTCAATTCCCACATTTCAGTAGGTTCTATCTGGTAAGACATAAGTGATATGGGATTGGTCCCCAAAAGGAGATCAATCATAAACTCTGCATGAACCTAGCATTAGAGTTCCCACTCTTCCCCATGGGTACCACCATGTTTCCTCCGCTCGAAGCTCCCAATAGATCCCGCTCGGCCACAGATGATCAATTAACCATCTTTGTGTAATCACCGATACACAACACTAGAATTTTGAATAAATATCTTACCGTAAACCTGCTTAAAATATCTATGCCTTCATTGACATGTTACCCACCTCTTCGGGTGGAAATCGCACCAAACTCATAAACATAGTAGCAGAATCTGTCACCGACATATGATCTTGCTTCAGACTAAATAAATCAGCTGTGAGCTAAAATCTGAACTGATGTTTGTAGAATTGTTTATCAAACAATTCCTCAAATACCATCCCACGTCATATCCTGGGTCGTTCATGCTTGTACTACTAACCCCCACCACTGAAGATAAAGATCCTCTAGATTACATGTTTGTAGCTTTACTTTCAGCTCTACCAGTGTCACCAAGAATTCATTAATTATGTTCATTCAGGACAGCCACGTCTCTACCCTTTCCATGTCTGAATCACCCCAAAGACGGGTGGATCTTTCCTTTGGAACTGAGCTGCATAATCAATATGATTTGGATTTTCCTAACTATTCACACTTCCCACAACTTGGAAAACTTGCACTATGCTCTGGACTAACTGCTAGTTCACTTGGGGATCGGTGCAACCACGTTTTCATCGGCCACTTCTAGTTGGTCTCTACAACACCTACCCGATATTCTATGAACATTACAACCAACCTTGTGTCTCAATTCCATAGACAACATGAATTTTCATTTCAAATCAAATTAGACAACACTATGACAGTGAGTTTTTCCACCATTCCACATTTTCCATTTTCTAAACTGACAACGAACTTTGTCAATCTCACTCTCTAGCAACTGTTTCCTTTGAATTTCAAATTCTATCACATCAACTACAACAACATTGTTTTTCCAAAAACAACCTTTTTCCATGCTCAAAAATTTATAAAAGACTTTGACATACTTTTTAAAAATCATGCCATTTTTAAAATACAAAAAATCCCCTATTTTCAAGGTATTTCACATGAAAATAATTTCCGCATTTTTAAAAAAATTTCATCTTGCAAAAAATCACAAATAAATCATCACAATGAGATATGAAATCCTAGTGGGAACACCTTCCACTATAATGAATTTCATGCTCATGTCATTGGCTAAACCCATGACAATGGGATTTCCCAAAATTCTAAAAGTGTATACAAAACACTAATGTACCCAACACCCTGGTAACTTGAAGTTCAACATAAACAGGTTAGCTATGTCCTTTTATAATTAACGTTTCAAGTTTTTACAATCCTACTCCTTTCTAAGATTTCGACCCATGGAATAGACAATAATGGATTTTATCTCCAATACATAGAACACTAATTAGTACTTGTTAGGAAAGGACTAAACAAGATGATACCATTTGTACCACCCTGCCCCTACCTCATTGTCTTGAGGAGGCGGTGAGGGATACTTCGCATTAAGAGACATCCCCAAGGCGCCAAAAGCTGGAAATAAATGCCAAAAAGTTTCAAGTAGAAGTGGGGGAGGATTTACCATTTAAGAAATAATCCCATAAACCAAACATACCCAAACATTCACTACATGACGCATGAACAAAAGAAAGGCCAAGAAACAACTTCATTTATATCAAACCACATCAAAGTACACAACAACCTAAGACTAGACTAAGCATCAAGGTACACATCGAATAAACAACTCAAGACTCTCAAAAGACACTACAACTCCATGCTTCAGATCCTCCAAGCTCCACAACATCTCACAAGCATCAACCCAATCCACTATCAAAAAGATGTTTTACCTTTACCTGTGTCCCAGAATAAGACTTATACAAAAGCACCAATGCGACCAAGTAGGGGTGAGTATAAAACTCAGTAGGTTTTCCATAATGACTTCCCTACTCACACCACTAGGATAGAAGAGTTAGCCACATTTATAGAAAAGTATTTTTTATAATACATTTTCTCAAAATCAGTTTAAAACTAAATATAAACAAGTTCCCAAAACCATTCATAATCAAAGGAATTCCAAGAGCAATTGAAACCAATTTTCCAGCAAGTAATTTTTCCAGAAAAATAACCAAACAATATTTAAAACAAATTCACAAAAATTGCATTTTGGCATACCCAACCATTCCACAAACCCATGAAACCAACCATGCTTGCTATAAGGAAAAGGGGATATGACCTAACCCTTATCCATCCCAACCATGACGGGGGGAGACTTATTACCCTTATCCAACCCAAATGCACAAGAATACTTGATAGAGGAGATCCCTAACCTTTATCCATCCAAACACTAATAGAGGAGACTCCTAAAACTTATCCATCCCGAATTCAATATGAATGTTTGAAGGGGGAGAGCCCTAACCCTTATCCATCCCAATACTGATGGGGGAGACTCCTAACCCTTATCTTCCCCGAATGCAATATGAATGTTTGAAGGGGGAGAGACCTAACCCTTATTCATCCAAACACTATTGGGGGAGACTCCTAACCCTTATATGTCCCAAATACAATATGAACACACGCAAGAATATGTCATCACACCTTTGGAACCATGCACAAGGTCATATTTTAACCAAGCCTCATATATGAAACACAAACACTCACCACATATTCCCATCAATAATTCCAAAACACCCTTTCAATAAAAATGCCTTTTTATTGGAAACCATTTCCATCAAAACCATTTAAATCTCAAACCATTTCAATAAAACTCCCTTTTTATTGAAAACCAATTCCATCAAAACCATTTCAATCTCAAACCATTTAAACAAAACACCATTTTTATTGAAACCCAATTTTCATCAAACCACTTCCAAATTCATCAAATTAATAATTTAAAATCGACATTTTAAATTCAAGAATCCATATCACTTTGCACAACAATTCAGCAAGATTTCACAATCTCATGAAAACCATAAATCATCTCTTTAGAAGATTTATTATATTCTTTTCAAAATAAAATACATTCAAATAAACCAATTTTAATATAATCCAATCAATTATAGCAAGAGGAGTCCAGAGTGAAGCCACCTACATTTTGGGTTCCTAAGAAATCGACCAACGAGCTACTGCACCTCCAATCTAGAGAACGCACCACCGAAACCTCTCTAGATCCCCTTCCCTAACATTCACAAGCCATAAAATCATTATCCAAGGAAACCAAAACCCTAGATCTACACACTAAAAGTGCATATCTAGAAAAACAAGAAAGAGGGAGGTGTGGATCTATAGTAAACCACATGAAAACCAAGAGGAGAGACTTACCCGGGAGAAAGTACCTTCAAAACGCTAAGAAACCTCTTCAAAACGCTTCCAACCCGAGTGGTAGAACCCCTCTATCCATTGGAATCTGAAAAACCCAAGTGATCTTCAAGTGGGAGAGAATTTGGAGAGGAATGAGGCATGCTCAAGTGAGCACGGATTTTAAAACCCTATTTATTTGTGGTCGCGCAGTTAGTCCGCACTGTTTGGTAAACAGTGCCCTAACCATGCGCATGCTACTACCTCGAGAGAAAGGGTCTGCAAAATTGCCTCACACGGGTTGGAAAACCTTGTACAGGCCGTGCGAAGCCTACTGTCTCTCCCTGCACAGTTTCCTGGAGAATCCACACGGTTTCCACTAACTGTGCTCAAACCGTGCTTCCTATGAAATGCCTCCAAACTCATTACAAACCATTCCAAACTCTTCCAACCACTTCCCAAATCATCTCATGCACTTTAAACACATAAAAATTCATTAAAAAAGGCCACATACCTCTCTCTGTGTGTACTACATCTTTTATATCAATTACTTCTAGGAGTTTCCTGCTACTGGAGCGACATAATTTTTCTGGACAAAGATGATTTTTGGTCACCTGGTGTTTCAGGTAGTGACTATTATGTCTATTTTTATTTGTCTATCATGTGGGATGCATGTAGTAATATTTCTTCATGAGGAAAGGCTGAATAATTTTCCATAACATATAATAAATGATGGTGATTGAATATGATAATAAAAATATAATAAGGGTCAATGTAATTATAGTAGGTAAGTGATGATCTTATGTATGATTTTTTAATTGTTACCCATGATTCATTATCTGAATTTTATGGGGTGTAAGGCCTCCAAAAAATCAAGATTTTCTGTGGCTGTTTATTGCACACTAGTGGTGTTCTGTATTTTTTTGTGATGTTTTGATAAATGCTTGTAACATTTAATCATATTAATCATGTATTTCTGGTTAAATAAATGGATACCCTATGATGAAACCTATTCATTGATTACCCTGATTAATTCATGTGTAATTAAAGAACCCTTTTGCTAAATATGAATATTCCTAGCTTAATGTTGTGGTTGTGTGCTGTGATTGGTTAGGTTTTTTACTTTGTGGGTGTAATGTGATGTTGTTGTTGGTAAAATTGTTATTGGTGTGGTGGGGGGATAGAAGGCTTAATCTTTTGAATGGGGATGTGTATGTTTTTTTCCACGGTGCAATGGTTTGGTGCTATATTTTTATGGATTTTGTGTATGGGGTGGTACATGAGGTGTGATGGAATCTCATGTTGAGTGACTAATTGACTATCAAATGGTTGGAATTATTGTGAAGTAAGACTATTTTTGGATAGTGTTTGGGTATGGGGCTTTAATATTTGGTTGTGTCGTGACATCATGATAATGGGTGTTTTGCGTATGGTGTTGTTTTACAGTGGGGAATATGGTTCTAGTTTTGATAGGATGATTGAGCGGGATAAATTTGATGATTGAATGTTGGAAATGATTGATTGGGTGTCTAGGAAAAAAGGGGATGGAATTGGGAGTACAGTTTGGTTGTTCTATATTGTTTTTTAATGGGTGTTAAAA
Source organism: Viscum album (assembly GCA_963277665.1). Lineage (NCBI taxonomy): Eukaryota > Viridiplantae > Streptophyta > Magnoliopsida > Santalales > Viscaceae > Viscum > Viscum album. Next base: position 2,130,191,686 of record OY728140.1, read on the forward strand.
TATATTTTCTATCCTTGGTCCCTACTTCCTTGTTTTCCATAGCAGTGTTTAGTGGCCCTTAACCATCTAATTTTTTTATTCATTTAATTCTTATTAGTTACTCGTGAAGGCATTGAAAGAATAAATTAATAATCGATATATGCAGGATGAAAATTGGTTAAATGTATTGGCTAGGGGAATACATCCACTTATTCATGTGACCGTCATTCATGGTGATATGTACATAGAGGGGTAGTAAGAAATTATTTTTCAGTGGTGTGGATGCTTCTTCAGAAAATTTGATTTTTGGCTGATTGTTTCTTTACCTACATGTAAATTTTTTTTTGTTCATTTTGATTTCAATATTCACCCCACCCACGTTGAGCACTGCCAACCAAACACATGAATTTCATGGGGGGTTTCATTCCCAACATCCTAGTGGATGGATGGATAGATGGTTATTAACATTATTCCTCACACCCTCTTCCAGTTCATTAATCTCAATTGTATCCAAGAATGTTGTAATGGATTGAGGTTTATTATAGCTCAATATGATTCAGGAAGGTTAAGGTGTGGGAGAGAGGCCTAGGTGTTTTTTTGTCAGGATTGTTTCCCTTACGTCTTTGGAATGAGAACCATTTGTTTTCAAGATAGAGGTGTGGTTGTTGTGACCCAGGTCTCTGTGGGCGGGATATGAGTGGTTTGAGGTCTAGGTTTGTGCTAGTAGGTTGTGGCAGTGGGACTGCATTTTGGAAGAGTGGTAGTGTCAAGATTTTATACATTATGAATGAGAAACTAACATACAGTAATGAGGTGTGGGGTACCAAAATGTTGATGTGAATATATTACTACATTACTTGAAGTGTGTTATTTTTGGATTTCTCATTGGTGATGCTATTATGGTTTTCATTGATTATTAGGTGTGGTTGGTTTTTGCTCTTTTCACAAGGGTATTAGTATACATCTCCCACTTGTGCTTGAGAGGCATCATCTTTCTTACTGGGTATACTTGTATACTAACCATATGTTTATTGAACATTTTTTGGTATCCAAGAGGATCCACAGTACCATGTTGTAAATTACTATCATTGGTATTGGGATAGTTGATGTGATGCTACATTTTCTTTTCTATTGGTACCTTTTTGAGTGTTTTGGTTGTTCTTTTTTAAGTGAACATTTAAATCATGAATGGGTTGATTTTGGTTTCATTTATATAAACTTTTTGTGTTGGTTGGGATTTTTACCATCTGATATGTCAATCTTTTTTCATTAAAAAGTGTAATGTCTTCCATTATATGTATGATTCTATATCCATGGTGATATTCACTAACTTGATTGCATGTTAATGGTGGGATTTGGGGGACATTATCTCTCTTTCATCATGAAGGAGGAAGGGCATTACAATTTGTTGTCACTTCCCTCATCTTTAAGAATTCTAGTCATAAAATTACTATAACATCTAATATTATCAACAGAAAACATCCCAAATAATTAATCCCATTTTAAAATATAAATTTAAATATGTTAGTAGGTTAGATCTAATTTTTATTAGTCATAATAAAATTTTATAAATATTAGCATAAATTATGGGTCGTTTATAAGGGATTATATTTTTTTATGTTATGAAAAAAATATAAAAAAACTCAAAAAATATATATTTTTAGATTGAAAATTAATATAGACAATAAAACATATGTTATTTGGATTACATCATTATCAATTATATTTGATGATTACCGTAAGTGAATAATGAAAAGTAAATCAATTTAATGTTAGTTCATCTCAAATTATATCAAATTCAATATTAAATGTGTGTTTTTTTAGATACAGATAGAGTAATGTGGGTTTGTGATTCCATAATTGGTATTAGAGAAGTGATTATTTAATTTTTGGAATTTGTTTTGTTATTTAATGATTATCAAAAGATAACATTGTTGAATACCGTATGGGATACAACTCTGTATAGTGGATAATCATGAAATAGTTAAAAATTATAGACTATGTGGTTTCCAAGAAAATCCATCCTTATCTCAATAGTAAATTTCTATGAATTATGTAACATTGATAAAATGGTGTAATAGCCTTTAAAAGGATGGATAAGTATAAACTCAAGATTTACAATTTTCTTGAAAAAGATCCCCAACAATAAAGATTGATTATTACTAAGGTAGGATATTATTTATTTATTTATTTAATATTTACAAAAAATTATATTTTACTATAATGTAATTTAATAATTGAAAAAATAACTAATTATATAAGAAAACATAATATGAAAATTCCCATGAAAAACGATGTAAAAATTAAAGGATTGATAATTTGGTCCAATTAATATTATTAGATCCAAAATATTCATATTTTAAAATGAATCCTTAATTTAGGAATCCATAATTGATTTGTGTTTATAAATTCAAATGATCATTTAAAAATAATTTTTATATATGTATTTTATAGGATATGGAATTTGATCAATTTTTTTGATTATTTGTTTTCAGGTGATCATGAAATGTGAAGTGGCCATTTTACAATATATGATTATATCATATGAATTTAATAACCTCTCAATTGGTCCCACAATATATCCTTTACTATAAAACATAGATTTGGTGGAATTCTGACCCCTAGCAGTTTTGGAAGAATATTTAATATTTAAATAATAAAATATTAAATTATTCATGTGGGTTCGGTTTGTGATATATGTTTAGGAAATAAAATTATTAATATTAAATATCCATAAATTACTATATTATGGTAGGGATTTTCTTGAATTATTTAAACACTATTTAATTTATTAGACTCATGATTGGTATTAAAATGGTAATTAATTAATTATCAAATTAATAACTAAATTCAATGTGAGCTCCCCCAAAGGCTTCCCACGTATGGAAGGAAAGGGGGAGGTATTTTTCCATTTAATTAAAACCATACAGAGATTTTAGAAGGAGGGATATTATTTTGGACTTCTTCCATGATTTAAATTAGGAAAAATCATGGTACATCAGCTTTCAAGAGAATATTTAGACATAATGCTTCGACATTTTCCCCATGAGGTAGACTGGTCTTTATGTCATATGAAAAAATATATGAATAATTGTTTCTTCATGTTTCTAAGCATTAATATTATCAATAATGACCATATGTGGATAAACATGTATCTTAATAGGGAAAATAGAGTTTTTAGAAAGCTCATAGGTATTTCTAGTTCAGATAAACTGACTACACGATGTGTGGTTTTAATAAAACATGCTTTATGATCTTCCTATTGAAGATAAAACAGAAAAATATTTCTATAAATCATGTAGTGAAGAAAACCGAAGTAGTTTCACACATTTTGTATCCTATTGAATGTAAATATGGCTTGTGTAATGTTGGACATGGTTTGGTAGTGTACACAGACATGACCTATTTGGGGTACTTGACAAATAAGAAGACACAAATAGATATAGACACATGATTATGCCATGTGTGGTATATGTGTAGGGCCCCTATATATTGTCAAAATTATATACCTCACATAAATAAATTGTACATGGATTTTATAAACCATTTCTATCTAGAGTAATAAACAATGTGGGGATAATTGAGTACTAGTACTGTACACAATCATATACAATGTGTGATGCAATTTTGTTACATTTTAGCTAGTTATTTGTGTTTGTGTCATGGGGTGTGATTTTTTTAGTTGTGAATAATGAGTTTTTTAATTATAGATCATAATGGATGAATCAATTAATCTTTTAGAGTCCATATAGATGGTTTTTTGGACCAACATAGTTCAATAGGAGGATTTCCTCGAAGTTTGAATTTATAGTCCCCTAATGGGCGGGGTTTTGATGTACGTGGCACAGGTGGTGGTTTTGATCTAAAAGATCAGCCTAAAATAGAATTTCCATGCAGTTTTATTTGTGGTTCTCTAAATAGATCACGGTAGGATGAATCAATTAGTAACTCAATGATATCATGATCTTTCACTACCTATCATGAAGTGCTTCCTGAGGTAAGAGTATTTGAGGTTTAGGTTCCATGATTTTGGATTAGAGTGGTTGGAACCATCATGCATGGTTGAAACCATTAGATTGTGGATATATTCGAATGAAAATATGGTTTGTATTTGAGTCTGGGGTACTCTTTAGGATACCCAAAGTTGTTTGAATTAGATTGAGTGAAATTTGTATGTCTTTTTTGGTGTATGGATTATAATGGATTAGTTGGACACCGCTATGGGATGCATAATGTTTTTTTGGACAGGTCATTAATAATTTAATGATAAAAGGAAACCCTAATAGGTTGTCTTATTCTTCATATGTCATTTTGTGTATTTTAGGGCCTTTTGATTGGAATTACTACTCAGGCACCCCTTGTTAAATTTTCTATTGGTTGTGAATTTAGGGACATGTATTATGCCTATAGGGATATTGTTATATTGTTTTCCAACCACGGTTTGGATAAAATTTACTTATATGTAATTTTATGGATAATATATTTGGATATATTATCCACATGTATGGTTATAGATATCCATAATTTAGAATGATGTGTAAAATGATCATATTAGTACCAATGGATACATATTTTCGAAGTTCTAGAAAAATGTTTTCAGTTTTTGTGTACAAGTTCTTATTATATTGAATCTGATTTAACACGTTTGTGATTTATAGTTGGATATATGATTTGGTATGTGATAGTATTAAATATGTATAAGGGGATATAATGAGGTTCTAAACACATGTAGTGTACATTGTAGATTATGTTCCAAACCGATGCTCTAGGATTTGATGGTGTACTAGTTGGGATGGATGGGTCATAGATTCTTTACATCCATGGTTTAGCTACTCGATAAATTCCCCATATATTATTGTCTTTATATATGATATATTAATTTGAATAATTCTCGATGAAAAATTCTTATTTTACGTGAGATTGACATTAGACTATTAGTCTAGGATTTCTTGTATTTTCAAATTGTAACTATGATAAATTTGTTGATTTTCCATGAATGACTTAATATGGAGCTCATAAGGAAATTCTATGGAATTAAATATATTAGTATTATGGATAATAATACTATCATATCATGTTTCCTCATAATTTTCCTCTTTAGTTGCGGTGTCCTTGGATATAAATCCAACTTGTTATTTGGAATGCAAAATCATGGAGATGTTCTAAAAGACACCACAACATTGACTGAATAAGGTTTTTTCTATCGAGGTTAGAGAACTAAAGATAAATGATGGGTTTTTTAGAATTTATATTTAGTTATTAATCTTGTAGGATGATCATATTTAATTATTTGAGACTTATGACATCAATTTATAGGTTCACCGTTGGGGTGGCCAATTGAGATTTATTTCTCAACCCATGAACATGCACCGTAGTGCATATATAGACCATATGTATTCTTTAAAGCTGATTACATACATAGGTAGTATAGGGTAGAGGCCGAATATTTAATATATAATATTATTTATCATGTGGATTTTAGTGATCTTTACGGAGCATTGTAGTAGGTTATTAGAGGTTGCTATGTGATATAGCATGGATTTGATGTAGACCTTAATGTACTTTTTTTAGTAGTTTGGATTGGTATTTGTGATCGGCCTAGTGAATGGTTTATGTTCTGTGTATGGAATGACTATTCCTGAATTTAATATATTTTATTTTATTACAATATACTTATATATTTATTTATTTATTTTCTTGCATTCTCAGATGGTTATGCTGGTTTATCTATTTAATTCTGGTTGTGCACTCTTATATGGGGGTACAATCTCCTCATATTGAACATTAGACCCACACTTGTAGATGGCAACTTAATTACCATGAGGATGCATTATTGAGGTATTATTCAGAATTAGATTGGGGCACCAATACAGTTTCACAGAATCGTTGAATTTACAATACACATGAAACAATAAGAAAAACACTAAACACTTCTTATTTCTCACTAAAATAAATTGTTTCATTATGAAAATTATATCTTGTGGAAAAAATACATTAATATACTTCAAATGTTGCACACTATTCTTATAAAAATTGTTTTATTTATTAATAACCTTCTATAGGTTAACAAAATTATAATTAAAAAATTAATTTAATTATCATATAAATATATATTTTAATATTTAATCTATTATGTCCATGTTGTGTGTTTTGAGGAAGATCAGTTCATTATTTCAAAATTGATTTGGTGTGTTTTCCATGGTTAATTTGTTTTTTATTTAAACAAATCTATATTACCAATAATTAGATAATTATAATATTTTTTAATCAATTATACATTTAAAAAAACAATTATTATTTTTCTCTAAAATTGATCAACGTTACGATAATAGATATTGTAGGTCGTATCATAACAAGATTAATGTTTCCAATTTTCAATCATCTTTATAAGAAGGAGTAATTTTTTGATTTATAATTATATAATTATAATAATATCATAAATACAATATTATTTATTTTCATATACTTATGTATATTATTCAGGAGATGTTAGGATTAAAAAAGAATCATATCATTTTATGGAGGTTGTAACCCACATGTATATGATTGACATTATCATTTTTCCATGTTATAATGAAGATGATATATTATATTAATAAATAGATATATTTATCATTAATATAATTAGAAATTAGTTTATATCAAATATATTGATTACCATTATCGTTATTTATTACAGGTAATTATTTTGTGAAAAAATGAATAAAATTTCTTCACGAGGTGGTAATCTCTTATACAATCGAATGATGTTATAATATCCCCAATAGAATGGAATGTAAAATGGTAAAAATTATATAAAAACTCTATAATAATTCATATTTTACAAATTCTATATATATATATACATTTAAAATTAATCCTTACAAGAATAAATTTAGAGGGAATGGCGAAAGGTGAATAACATCGATTCACAAGGTGGTATATCACTCCACACACAAATAATGATTTTGATTACATTTTTAGAATAAAAGATTTAATTTGGTTTTTATGTTAATATAATAAAATTTCATAAAATATTATGTACTTTTTTTGCATTAGTTATTTATTTAATAATATATTATCACAGAATAAATACATAAAAATAAAGACCCATTGTTAGGAATTTTATCTCTTCTCAGACTATCTCTCAAATATTATTCATAAAGTATCCCAAGAATGGATTTAATACCAAAATATGGATTTTATTAGTATGGGATAATTGTTGGGATGTTATTTTCTAATGAATTATAAAATTAAGTGGTTCTGATTCTTTGAATAGGAGAAGGTTGGAGGCGAACTTTTATATGGTAGGTGAGTGTCAGACTTGTAATTTTTGAAAAGAAAAATGTGCACCCTTGTTTTTCAAATGAATAGAATCTTAATAATAGAATAATATAATGAAATTTATAATAAATTTTACAAATATATGCATAAAATATTTTTACATTATTTTTAGGTCATTGTGATCCTTATTTTTTTTCTTCGAGAAGGGAATTCCCTTGTGTGGACTTTTCGAACCCTCCACACATGGAAACCCACCTCCCCATGAAGAGTTCACTCAGGAGAGAGCCCCATCCAGGAAGGAGCCGTTGCTAGCCGAGATGGCAGAGCGTCCCAGAGGGTGACAACCCGAGCGACGATGGTTCGTCAAGCAATCCGTCAGCATGGGTGGGTTGTGCCTCATTTTGCCCACCCAGTCAGAAACCAGGTGACCCAGCAAGGTGAGTGGATCCCGGGGGAGAGGTTCTCCCCGAAAGAGGACTCCCAGGATTCGAACCCTGTACCTCCCAATGAACGGTGTTGTTGTACCCCTCTCCTTCACCACTACGCCACCGCCGAAGTAGTGGTCATTGTGATCCTTTTATTTTTTAAAACATTAATAAAAACATTTTCACCATTACATCGGTAATATATTTTTACTGTTTCAACATTTATTATGGAAAAATATTATAATTAAAATAATATTAAATATGAAAATAAATAATTAAAATTATTTAAAAAAATTAAAAAATCAAATCATTTCCGAACGAAATTTTAATTTAAAATTAATCATGAAAATGTGATGAAAATGGAGGTTATAATAAATATCTTTTTGAAGGAAAATATTATTTTATATTAACTCCATGGCTAATAATTATTATTGTGTAAATATAAATTATAAGTTATATATATTATAATGTATAAATTTGTATTTAAAAATTCATCATTATGGATTATATAACTCAATTATAATTTTATGATATTATGCAGCTTAAAATAGTTGTTAGAAAAATCATTTTTTATCCCAATGAAAATATTTTATTAAAATCCAAGATAAATTTGATTAAAATGATATTATATGAAGTATAAATAACTTAGTAATAATTATATTACATTAAATAACATTAGAATAGTAATTTTACATTTAAATGAACTAATTTATTTAATTGAAAGGTCATCTTTAAAATAATTCATATTATTAACTATTCACTAAAAATCCATATTTTGTGAAAATTGAAAAAATTTAAACAAAATTATATTAATGATATAATAATTTGGAAAAATGTTTTCATGTTATCAATTATTATTTTTTATTTTTTTAATAATTAATTATAAAATTTTCCGCCTTGAAATTAAATAAGAATAATTTTTTAAGAATAACTTTACAATATCAAATTTTTAATAAATAAGTATTTATCAATATGTTTTATTGTGTATGAAATATATATATATATCTCATAGTTTTCTTAATATTATTCATAGCCAACAAAATTTATGGCTATTTTATAGTTGTTTTATATATAATTAGTATTTTTATGTTCAGTGTTTTTATGTTGAATCCTGAAAAGTGCATAGTGTTCAATTCTATAATACAGAGGTGTTACATAACCCACCCATTATTAATTTTAACCCTATATATTTAAAAAATTTCTCTATTATAATAGGTTGTAAAATTGAGAATACCTTTTTTATATCCACCATATATAAGGGTTAATAAAACATCATTTTGATACTAAAGAAATGGAGGTATGCTGTAAATGTGAAAAAATTACTATGTTTCCTAATAGGATAATATAAGAAGGAAGTCAATATTTATACATGTAAAAAAAAAAAATAATAAAATAATTTTATGTATTGATAGTGATCATTGAACACAATTATGATAATCATCATGAGAATCATAAAAATCACAAAATAATACACAAAAGTATTGAAAAAATGGTCATTGACATCATCTGAAATTATAATAATAAGACAAAATTTTATTTTAATAATATTTATCTAGAGTTTAGGAATTTTAATTCATTCAAAAATTGTACAATCAATAAATATATATACTTGATGAGTAAACCTTCCTCATTAATATAATTTCATAAATAATATCTTTATTTTAACTAAAATATGTCTATTCAAGAAGATTTTCCATAAAAGAAGACATAAAATCAGTATTTAAAGACCAAATAACCATAAATGGGATTAATAAATTTTCATCAGTTCTTTTTATACTAACCATGTCCAAAACTGTTATCCTATGGTAAAATAAATCCCAAAATGAAAAAACCATAATATAATAATTTAATCATGAAATTTAAACAATAATACCCATAATAGTAGATGACTCATTCAATATTACTATGCCCTAAATAACCACAATAACTAAAAAATAATATACTATTTTGACCCAAATTTTTTTCAGTAGCCAAAAAATTATTACTTAAATATTTAATGTAATACATCAAATTAAACAAAATAATTATATATATTTCGAATCAATATGACTCCCCCTAATGTATAATTCATCACATTATTATTTCATCACAAAAAACCGCAATGGGGAATCATATAATATGAACTTATAATCCATCATAATCATATATTACTATCATCATAACCATAAATCTAAATATAACATCACATTAAGAAATCATAATCTATAATGTTAACCAATACATTCATATGACCCCAACAATATTTTCCTTATACTCTTCTTCTCTGATATGGGGTTGAAAAATAAACATTATATATTTTGATTTGATTCCATAGTTGGTGACCTTTTTTTAATCCAATATTTTCAATATGAAAAGTAATTATTTGATCACTTAAATTATAAAGGACCTTTTAGGATTATAGTTTTAAAGAAAAATAAAAAACACATACATTAATAATACCAAGGATTTCAAGAGACTATATTTCTTACTATACACATATTTTTATTTTCTTATTTAGTTGAGGCATATCCTTAATATGAAACACTATTAGATTTAACTAATTCAAAATCATCTATGATAACCAAGTGAAAAAAAATCAAAATAAGTTGGAGTTCAAAATCTGAGTAACGATAAATAATATTATTAAAAATTAAATTGCATTAATGGTTATAATTATAGAACAAGGGTATGAAAAAATTACCATCGCTCATGAGTATAACATAATGATATTTCTAGAAATTTAATATTTTATAATAAATTATGAAAATATTTATAATTTATTTCAAAAAATCCAAGGATCATCAAAATTAATAATTATAATATATGTGTTTTAAAAATTTATGACAAGAGACATTATATATCCAAGGAATTCATGGATATAAAATATTTGTATCTTGGATCATCAACAAAGAAAACTTACAAACCGTTAAATTACAAAAAACATATAGAAAAATGCTAAAATATTTCAATAGAGAACATAATCGATACCTAATTCATTGGAGTTTTATTTATGCCAACCCGTCATTAATGGAATATTGTTTTCACCCAATGCAATCTAGGAGTTATCATAGTAAAAAATATATTACCCTCAACCAGTAGTACTAGGGCACAAACACCATATAACATTGTACAGGAACCATAAATAAATTCCATATGTCATTAATATTATAAAAAAAATTATATAAACAATTAATATTCCTTTTATAACATCATTAGCCCATTTAAGAATATTGTTTAAATATCAACATCATTAAAACATTATTAACCTTTTAAAATTAAAAATGATCAATTAAGTTCTCTTTGGAACATGATTAAACAATGGAAATGAAATATGTTCCATTATAGACTTTTCGAGACATGATTAATCCACTGGAAAAATGGGTGCCATAATAATCTATTTGAGACATGATTAACCTCTATAAATAATTTCTTCCATAAACATTAATTTCAAACAAGATTAATCCATATAAAAGAAAATTTTTCAATAATAATATCATTATAAAATTTTAACTAGTATAACTAATATTGTTTTCATACCAATTGTTTTTATACATAAATAACCTATGGAAAAGAAATTTGTCATTTAACAATATCTTTCAAAAATGACTATCAACTGTGAAAGAGACGAATTATATGAAAAATCAATTTTAATAAATGTTAATCCATCCATATACAAAATATGGATGTTATTATTACAAAACATTCCAATTTGATCAGATGTATCAACAAGGGATAATGATGATGGTGAATTGAAATACTATTTAATGTTTATTGAAGTAATTTTTATGAAATAACCATTTAATTTTTAAAGTAATTTTTTTAAAAATATTTAAAAAATTATTTTGAAGAATATATCATTAGAAATTTAACATTGAGACATATAATATAGATTTCATGAAAAAAATAGACTTGATTTTGAAAAACCCATCCATGATAGAAATGCTAAAACTAAACATTTTTTTTTCAAATCATTTCGAAAAAGATTGTAAAAATGACCCATTTTAGAGATGATAATAAATTTACTTTTAAATTTGTTTTCAAATAAGGTAAAAGATAATGTAAATTGGATATATAATATAAATTTTAAAAAAAATAAAATTTTAAAAAATAGATTGTAATTCCAGGAAATTTATGAGAATGATACCCGATATAAAATTAAGTTCAATATCGATATTATTTATAAATGACATTCATGATATGTCATTAAAATTATTTATGGATATTGAAATTAATTATTCAAACCAAATTCATGACAATATTAGAATGCATATTGTGGGTGAAGAAAATAATATCATATTATTTCCTTCTGAATATTCATTTACATAAATAATCCTCGTATAAATGATATTGTAACATAAAGCATATACAACATTGGTAATTCTAAAATTTTAACCCCATTGAAAAGAACAATGATTTGATATTTTAAATTCCATGAAAAAAGTAGTTTAATTTAATAACATAACAATAGAAAGTATATTCTCCTCACAAATTAAATTAGGTTCATATAAAAAACCCTTATCTCAATGAATATGAATTAGACAAATATACCAATTAAAAAATCATACGTCTTTATTTAATAATTTATTAGTGAATTGATTATGTGCATACAATTTGTATCCAAATAATGGAATTAAAAATAAAAAATATGATAATAAATCCTTAATAATTTTTTTTCAATATAAATGATAATGAGAGTAAAACATAACCAAAATGAAGGACATTTAATTATGAAATTAATTTTTACTATTTAACATTAAAATAAAATACTAATCAATTTATAATTTAATATTGAAATATAAATTTTTTCAAAGATTTAGTAAATTATATTCTTAATTTGTAGTATATATACAAAATAATAAAAACTAGTGTTGAATATTCCATATTTCTCATCGAAATAAAAAGGGATATGTGAAAACCCCTATCCTAATGTATGGACATTCTGTTCGTATATTTTATATATTTTTTATGAATCTTGTATAAATTAATTTATTTATTAATATCATTTTGAAATATTAAATCCAAAAAATAATCTATTTGAAATATTTCATTATAATTTTGATCGAGAAATTCCACACCGGTTGTTTTCAGAACGTACATTTCATTTTCTCAGAGTTTCTTCAATGTATTGACCATGTAATAATATGTAATTATTATAAAATTTACATAATAATAATAATGAAAAAATCATCATATTTAATTATTAATTTTATTTTAATACCCAACAATCAAAAATAGTTATAAAAATTGTACCACATTACAATCATATAGAAAGTACTCCATACATACACATGAGTAACATTTTCATTTTGAATGATCATTATAGAAGGAATATATGTGTTTTATATAAATTAAAAAAAGATTATAATGATATGGAAAGAATATTATTTCATTATTTATAATTATATATATATCATTAATGTGATGTAGTGATGAGAAATAAAATCGCGTCGCTTCATGGAGGTTGTAGTCCACATGTTTTGGAATGACAATATCATTTTTCAATGTTGGAAAAAAATGATATATTATCATTATGTAATTATAAATAAGTCTTTAATATAATTATTATTTCATTTATACTATATATATTCATTAAAATTTCCATTTTCAAATTCAATGTAAGTCATTAGTGAAATACTAATATAATTAGATCACGAGGTGGTGGTCTATCAAACATTCCAGTGAGGTTGTCATATCCCCAATGGAATATAATTCCCTAAATAAAATGTTATATAAATAATTAGAGAGTATAAATATTTTACAATAATAATATTTATATGTTAAATATATCATAACAAAAATTCTTGATAAGCGGTGAGGGAAAAAAATGACATCATTTCGTGATGGGGTAGTCTATCATACACACAAATGATGATTTTGTATCCAATTTTTTTGAAGAGGAGATATAAATAGGTATTTAAATTTGTATAATAAAATAAATTTATATTTTGTATACAGTATTATTTATATGATCATAGTTGATGAATATTTTATAGAGATGGAAGAAGAAATAAAATAAAAATGCATAGTTATGTATTTTACCTCATCACAGATGTCCACATTATGATTATAAGTAATGTATTCAAAGAATATATTTATGTAAAAGGCCTTTTAACAATGATGATATGGAATATGGGTATTTAATTTGTTAGTTATTTGAAAAATTAAATGGATTTACATGAGTGAGGAAGTGAGGTATTTGGTGTCCTTTTATAAGTTAGGTGAGTCGAACACATGTAATTTTTGCAACGAAAAAGGTGTATCCATGTTTTAAATTCCAATAAATAACCCAAAAGGATAACTATTAAGCCGTATGCATGAAAAATTATAAATATTTACTTTTATTGTAATGATTTTTGGTGATTATGACACAATTTGTTTTAGTTTAACCCCTATTAAACCCATTTCCAACCTAATAGTGGTAATTTATTTTTTATATTTTTACAATTAATTATCATAAAAAATTTATTGAAATTATTATATACTATAAATTATTATAACTGAAAATATTTATGACATCTTAAAAATATTAATTTATAGATGTGAAAAATTTTAACATTAAATTAAACAGATATATTTGAAGAAAATTAAGTTTTCAAAATTTGTATTATTCAAGGAAAAGAAGATATTATATTAATACAAAGACTATTAAAAATTATTTCATGAATTTAAATAAATATTTATTATTTGATAATATATTTATTTCTTTTATAACATTCCTCATTTTTTCTATCGTTTAAATTTATTCATTAAGCATTATAAATTTTAGGAATGGTTTCTGAAAAAAGCACATATTTATAGAAAAAAATACAGATAAACTAAACTTCAATTTTAGTTTGATTCAAAAATAATTATGAGGATTTATATTAAAAAAATAATTATATTACATTAAAGAATATTTCATAAATAAGGGGACTTATAAGTTTCATAATTTATTGAAAATAAATGACATTTTCTAAAAAATATTGTTTTTCACAATTCATTAAAAAATTAATAACATCCAAAATATTAAAATTATATATAAAATAAAATTTTTATATTCAAATTTAATTTTTTTAATATTATTAATTTTCTTATTTCCAAAAAAAATTAAAATATTTTTTCATAAAATTTCATAAAAAAATTATGGAAGAAAAATTGTATTTGAAGAATAAATGTACTAATTTAAAAAATAAATTATTATTTACAAAACATTAAATAATTAGATATATTAAATAATATATTTATATATATATGTTTAAATTTCTAAGAATATTCATTCCTACCAATTTAAAAGCAAGATTATAACAGTTATATATATCGCGGGACATTTAAGGATGGTGTTTCCTATCAGCTACACTATCAAGCATAGAATTATATTATAAAAGTTCACAATGTTATATCCTAGAACTATTTTAATTTTTTGAAATTTTCCAACAATAAATTCAAAAAACTATTAACTAGTTATTATGGGAAAATTTTTTTCACAATATAAGGATTCCAAAATCTTAATTCAAAATTTCAATTGATATTTTTCAATGTGTATAGATTTTACAAAAATTTTGGAAATGTTTGAATAAATTTTATAAATATGAGTATAACATATGAGTTTACTGTAAGGAATTATAGTGTTTTTATTTTATGATTAAATGTTCACATGACTCAAAAATAAGTATCCTTGGTAGTAAATCCTTATATACAATAAATCATATGTTCATAGTATTGTGTCATTATCTATGAGAAGCAAAATATAATTTATTGGATGTAGAAAAATAAAGATACATTTCTCAAGGTTAATATCAAATAAAAAAAATCATAAAATAAAGAGTGTTATTTTAGCTCAAAATCACAGAATTTCGGTTTAGGGAACACCATCTAGTATAACATAAGGGTTTATTTAATTTTAGGGATTATTATACTTATATTTCAATATTAAGACTATAGAATATTAGTATAAACCCTAGGAGATAATACTATGTATAGTGGAACATCATGTCATTTTTTATAATTTATATACTATGTAGTTTCATATTAAATTAATTATTATATTACTAATACAAGTTGAAACATTATAAAAAATTGAAAAAACATCAGTTAATAACCCTTAAATGGACTAATAAATATTAATTAAATATTTACTTTGATTATGAAAATGATGCTAAACTATATGGTTCGATATAAACTTTCAGATGATACAATTAATCATCTAAAATTATTATGTTGAATTCACAAAATCCATGTGTTTCATTTTGAAACAGATGTAATATATATTTCAATGAAATATGGTTTTTCCTTTTATTTTATTTAGGTATAAAGAAGGGGAACTTGGGTTTTTGATTTATTTTAATCCATATAACTATTTTTTTTTTAATATTATTCTAATTAATTTCATATAAATCAAAAAATTTGATAACATTATTTGAAAAAAAATTAACCATTAAAAATTAAATTTTGTGTTTAATTATTTTTAATATGATCTCTTTTATATTATTAAAATTAGATATTAAATGAAATAAAAAAATTATTTATTAATATTATTATATATCATTATTAATTATGAAAGACTAAATAAAGGATGGATAATTTACTCTTAGGTATTGAATTTTTATAATTAAAATTCATTTACTATGGTTAAAAGTACATGGTAAAATTCAATTACCTATGAATGAAATACATAAAATAGTGATTTCAAATATATTATTGGATAATTTTTTAAGTTACCACTTCCTCACTCTATAATTTTATTATTTTTGAGACACATTGGTATAAAAATAACTTTTCAATTTCTATAATTTTTAAAATGGAGTCTTCCTTTATTTAAAAATTGTCCTACTACCATCCCAGTTCTACAACAACTCCAGGCCTCCTAGATGAAACCAAACTCCTACAAAATAACTCCATTAATGTCTAGGATACATCTTATTTTTTCTTATTATCAAAGAAACACATCTCATAGATATTATCCACTTCCAAATAGATCTTTTGCAAGGAGCTATGTTGTTAGAGTGAATTCAACAATGTTGGAGAACATGGTCCTAAATATGTATATAAATGATGAGAAGTCAATAATATTAAGAGTTCTATTTTTATTATGGTTAAATATTTCTATATGTCCTAAAATATTTTTATATTCTAAATAATCCAAAAAGAAATTAATCCTTGTATTGTTTCTATTATGTTGATATTTAAGATATATAAATTTTAACTTTTGTAAATGATGAAAATTAATGATATATTTGATGAAAGTAGAACACCTAGTGAAACCTATATTATATACATGAATGATACTCCACTTATCCCTAAAAATAAAATAAATTAGACAATGAGGTACTTGTATAGGTGAGAACGTTGAATCACTTAGTAAGATCATCCCTTAATAAATTCATCATATTTAATATAAAATATTTAAATATATTATCGGTTTGATATCAACCATGATATAAAATAAAAATAAATAAAAATATATTAAAATTGATGATTGTATTCAATCGGTTTTGTGTGACACATCATTTTGTATACCTTTATTCTAAATATCATGATCTCCTCAAACACTATCTCCAATGTTGTTCCAAAACAATTTCTATTATAGTAATGGACAGAAACACTATAAAAATAGAAAATAAATTAGAAAAAACACATACTCTATAACATCATCAAATTTATTAAATTAAAATCGATAAAAAATTACCACAATCCCACCTACTAATTGATATTCTACTCCATCTCGAATAAGTTGTGATCCAGTAGAAAATCCTCTCACTAATTAATAAGAAATCTAAGGAAAAAAATATAAAAAGATTGTTTTTAGAATACCCCCATCACATTAGATGCCAACATCCAATCCACCAATAAAAAATTGGAATATTTCCACTGATATCCAATATCAACTGCTTCATATCTCACAACCACCAATTCCCTTACCACACTTTTAAACACAAATTAATTACTATAGAAAAGTCCCAAATTTTGAATATATTCTATAATTGGATAATACAAACATAATGGAAATATATCAAATTCATTACTCATTATATATATACCAACAACATATCTTCACATAATCTCACTCCAATTATAATATGATAGTATTGTGATTATATAGGATATGAACCTCATTCATTCCTTATATCGTGAAGGACCCCTAACATGTTTCACCATCATTCACAAATAGCTACATTTTATTATTTTTCAGATGATATATCTTTGTTACATCCTGACTCATATTCTTATACCAACATTGATCAATGAAATTCAATGAAAACCCACCAATACCACACAATTACACATGATATTCCAAAAACTACTCTCATTACATAACTAATACAACCCTATTATCGTAAACTGTTAACCCATGAACACAAAAATCATCACACATAACATATATACAATTTTAGTAATAAATTCCACATAATAACCATATTTAAATTTCTGATGTTATTCTGAATCCCACCATTTTCCATTTATAAGTTTTTATAATTATATTATTCCATTACGTTGGATAAAAATAAATAAAAAATTACTCAATAACAAAATTATTGTAAAAATATATTAGTTTATGTCATATTTTATTTATGTAATCCCTAATTATTTGAAAATAACAGTATGTTTCCTTAAAATAATTTATATTTATCTAAATTTATAATATTTTTTTAATTAATGATTTATTCTACTAAATATTTAACCCATCATAGAAAAATTTCACATGAATCAACTCATTATAGGGATCATTATGTCCAACATCACCAATAAATGATTCAATGATAGTTTGTAACCAACACCAAAATACATCTAGTAATCAATATATAAAAATAAAATATAATTATCACATTATTTACACCATTCCAAGCATCCACATTCATCCCCATTCCTATTATCATTTTTCACTCAAATCCAATCATAAATATTCATGTGATGAAATATTAAACAAAAAAACATCAATGATAAATACTAAATAATAATTATAATGAATGAAATGTGATGTTTTTATTTTACCCATTTTGTAGAATATTCATTTAATTATCCAATTATGAAGGTGGTAAGAGACATCAATAATACGGGAATGAAGAATGAAATAATAGATGGTATCATTAAAAACCATTCATTTCATAGAAAACTATATGAATGTATATGGAATAAAAACACACCACCACCTTATTTATTCATCTCAAAATATTTTTTACTTTAATCAAGTAATTAATCATCCAATAATTCTGATCATTTTTACAATACTCAAAAAAATGTTCACCAAAATATTTATTCTAAAAACTACATCAATTGAATATAATAAAATTATTGTAATGAATAAAAAAATTCTTATTAATAATATCATTCAATACAATATATGAATATTTTAAAAACCAAGTTACTCAATAATAGATTAAAGAATAATTAAACAAGGATTAAAAGGATTGGAATGTTTCACCAAAGAGAATAAAATAGGAAATAAATTATCATCCTATTACACAACAACATTAATATTTTCCACCAATCACCATTACCTAAATAAATAAATAGAACTATAATACATCACATTTATAAATTTAATGGGGTGGTGCCAAAATATGCTATATGTAACTTGCAATTGATGATTGAAACAATATCATATTAGGCCATGAAACAATATCTAGAATGGATAATTGAAATATATATAATGGTTTAAATCTCAATGCATAGAGTTGTAAAGGAATGATCAAATTTAGTATGATTTTAGGGGTTATCAAATTTATAATTGTTTAGGAAATCAAAATTTCATATCTTGGGATGTATTAGTGATGATACATTAGGGATAAGTCTATTAAACATCTAAATTTCACCACACATTTACCCATGTATCCCACAAATAAAATGAGAAATTAACATAAATTGTTATAATTAACATTGTATAAGATGCAATGACTATATCCTCAGAGAGAAACATTTAACCCACATAAATCATTTAAAAGGGAATGAAATAAACCACGGTGGTGATTCTACACTATGGAATAATGACATTAAAAATAATAAAACCTCTGAAATTAGGCACACATTCTCTACAAATATTTATCTTATTCACACATTGAATTCCATGAAATTAATGTAATATAGTGTTCCAATGAAAATGGATCCCATTGAAAAAACCTATAAAATTTAATATTAATTATGCATACATGTTGTGAGTCAAAATAAAAGACTCTATTTTATGTTTATAAGGATCATAAAATTAATATAAAAAATATAAACACCCTCAGATCCATTTAAATAATTAGTGGAATATTACTATGATTTTATCATTTAAATATTTTCTAAATTGAATTAATGGCCCACCCTCACGCAATGAGAAAATATCCTCAACGTGGATCAACACAACATAAAGTGTATAACCAACCAAACAGACTACCTTTTCTTTTAGCTCATATTTCATAATAAATGCATAATACCATTTGAAAAAACTCCAATTATATCTAATATTATACTATTAACTCTATTTCACTTCATCTAACCATTATCGAAAAACATTGACTAAATAATAATAAATCAATCTAGAAATATTTTGGTTGTTTCATTCTAGATCTGCATAGAGGTCATCATCAATTCAAGTGTGAAACAGTAATTAGATAAAATATAATTAATATTTTCCCTCAAAAAATTAATCTAATGAATCTTATTTCCAATATAACATATATAAATAGTAAAAAATTTATTCCATCTAAGGGATAATTCAAAAATTAATGAAAACAAATTTATATTTGGACACATGATCTGATTTTCTTACTATAATAACTCTTATTTTAATGGGGTTGTAATATTTGGAAATCAGTAATATGGAAAATTTTATACATAATCATTTTGATATGATATACCTATATAAAAAATGTATAAATATAATGATATTAGAGTTTATCAATATATATCAATTTGACCCCCATGTACTATATGATTTCCTAAATTACTATGAATTACTATTCATAATAAATGCTACCTAGTATTATAAAATTTCACTAACAACCATTAAAAGGGAATAAGACATTTATCCATCATTCATGGATTAAATAAACACAAATGTCACACTATATCCCAATTATTCATTTATTTGGTAAAACATTAATATTATGTTAAGAATAAATTTTTGGTAAATATGAATAGAACGTGATGAAAATATCTAAAATATAATTATTTCAAAAAAAATGGTAATAACACCAAAATTATTTTTTCCCTTTATTATTAAATAATCTTTCCAATGAAACATTATGTGTGATATGGCCTAGATGAATTGATAGAGGGGAATAATTCTATTAGTTTTCCATACAACTCTATAGATTATTTTCAAATAGGGAGGTAACTGATAGTAATTTGAATAAATAAATAGATCTTCAAAATCCCAGTGAAAATGTAATTATTATATTAAAAATGTGATTATATACTCAAACATTTTATTTTTTAAATTGTATAAAATTATAATTGGGTGTACATGATAATATAAATTCTTGTTCATCTATAACTCCCTAGATTATAAAGTATAATCTATTTTAATATTAATACAAAAATTATGATTATATTGAAGAACCAATTTTTTACTGGATAATGTATCATGTTTTCGTCGAGTCTCCAAAACATGAGAGTCTCATTTTTTAGATTTTCAATAAAATTTATGAATCATATATTCAATTAATTTTTTTATTCCATTTATAATCTATATCTACGTTTCTAAGAAGTTTTTTTGGTCCACATGGCCAATAATAGTAAATATTTTCTCACCGTGAATGTCTTTTCTCAATGGTCTATACTTTATTAATTCACATTAATTAAATAGACCCTAATTAATTTCTAGGACCTGATGTTTATAATAGTCAAAATTTAAAAAAATGGGATAATATAATCCCTTCTAATGAATATCTCACCCTCACATGTCATATACAGATGTGAGAAACTAATTTTTAATATGAAATAAAAAATTGAACAAAATTATTCCAGATAAAATATAATTTAATTGTTTATGAATCCTTTATAATAAGACCCATATTCACACCAAATTTCATTTTAACGTTATGTAATTTTTTGAAATACATGGCCATAATTTTTTTATGGTAATTTTATTAATTTTTTAAACTATATAGATAATTTTTTGACAAATAACCTTATATTATTAGTAGTGCCATCATTCATGTTTCATTTCAAAAATATAACATTCATTATAATTCCCACATGATAAAATGAAACGCTTTATTCCCTCTCAATAATTGAAATTTATATAATCACATTATTTTATAGATATTATGGTTCCAAAACATCAATTGAAAGTAGAAGACTTCAATATAGAGGAAGAGTATTGGACCAAACCTATTTATATTTAAATTATATAACACCAAAATAAATCATTAAAAAAATTCATTAACTTTATAGTGTGCTTTTATTATAAAAATATAATTTTAAAATATCATTTATCAAGGAAATGCGATTTAAAATTTATATAAGAAATTTTGCTATATTGAATTTTTCATAATTGAGGAGTGTCATGGAGAGATCAAATGTCTATTAGAATAATTTTATTCTCGAATATCACATATTTGAAATACTATAACCAATTAATTTTTTTTCAGGAATTCATTACCCATATTTATATTGTATAATTACAATGAAACTATGTATATTATTATTTTTTATTCAGATACAGATAATATATCCCTAAGGTTCAATAATAAAAACCATAATATTCCATCCCATTCCAGAACTTATTCTCAATTCATTAATGATTATAGATAATGACTAATACATTAGCATATCCATTTTCTGTTAACTGATAGTATTACCCTCATAACATTCCATATTTTATTTAATATATAAAATAACTTTTTGTCATATTAGAATTTATTTAAACTAAAATTTATAACCATTTAAATTATTATTTACTTGAACAAAAAAATAATCCTCATTACATTCTAGGATCGATTCCAACTCTTTGAGAAATCTTTCATTATCCTCTGTGATGTTATGCAATTGTTTTTATTTATCACCATTACATGTTGTTTTAAAATCATCGGTAATCATCTCTCATTACTATGGTATATTAAAAGAAAACATAAAATATTTATTCTATTGGAATAAAATTAAAAAACAATATAATGCATTCAAATTACTGTGTTTTATTAACTGAAAACACAACCATCCGTTAAAATTACAATGATTGTATAATTTTATGTACAATTTTTGTAGTAATATTATGCATTAACTATGTCTATATGGATTGATAATAACAGAGCCCCCTGAAGTAGAAATCATCAAGACTATAGAGTTTTTATGTAATATAATTAAATGATATATAAACTAATGGAGTTATAGCATATTTCACAGAAATGAAATCTATTTCTAATAGATTCAAAAAATATATGAAATTACATATTTGGTTTGAATTAACCTCACATTCATTCACTTTAGATGAACTATTTATATATTCTTATTAATTAATGGATGTAGTGAAAACCCTTATATAATAATGCATTGGTCCATATTGATGTATTATATATAGAACCTCCAACTATAATAGGTCCATCTAATGAATCAACTTGTGCATATAAATTAATGAATAAAATCCCTTAATAATTTTCTATTTGACCCTAATTGGGTGATAACACAAATAAATTCCTATATTCATTACCAAACCATAAAACCTTCCAATCTAATGTATTAAATCACTATAAGTAAATTAATAATTACTAAAACAACAATATATGTATATATATATATATATATTATATTTTCATAATAAAAAAATTTAGTAGATTAAAAATGGATATATCAATTAATTTCTCCTAATCCAAAACATCAAGGGATTCAATAAATATTCTGCCTATGATTTTGAAATAACTTTTAGGATAAATCTTTTCATGTACACATTTATTATCCATTCATTATCTTATTATATATACTATAATAATTCCTTACACCATATGGTTTTGGTTTCAAAAAACCATCATACTTATTATTTATCAATTTATAATGATCTATAATAAATTTCCATTCTATATAATCCTAGGTAGGTAAATTAAAAATAATATCTTAAAATTGCATATATTTATTATGATACATTTCAAATCAAATAATCATGAGATTGTTATTAATTTTCTAGTCATATATATGAAATGATTTTTAAGGTATTAACTTCTTTTATTTGATCCGAACAATCTTTCCCTTAATCTAAGATGTATATAGATTTTATAAAATATCACACTTTCAATCAAACTGGTGTACCAAATATATTTCAAATCACATAAATTTATGATTGTAGCATATATTCGCCCTTATATTATTTTAATATATTTTATATTATATTATAATAAATTGGAATAAAACCACACCATCAATGATTCAATAATACAAGGAGGTAAATATTATAATTTTAATTCTTCAACATATTTACACCCCTATAACACATTGAGATCATGTGAGTTTATTCATTTAAACTATTAGATTTTACTCATCCCCATAGAATTGTATTCATTCATTCATCCACCAGTATCATTGATATCATAATATAGTCACTCTAAAAGGTTTATAATGTTTAAAATATTTTTTTAATCTTATAAATGATAGTATTTTTAGAATAGGGATATATATTTAATTTTGAAATCATACATTAATAAAAAAATAATCATTTGAATGAATAATGTCTCTAAGACCCCCATCTGAAGTACATAAAAATGAATATTAGAATTTTTTATATGAAGGTGTCTATTATAGTAATCCATTATATGATATATGAATCCTTATAAACTACCATCCCCAATCTCAATAGTCACATTGTTAGAGTGTAAACACTAATATATTTTCATATAGTACATATAATACCTCTTTAATAATACTCTCATGTGAAATATTATATTGCATATTATATATATTGTTTTATCCTATGTAAAGTTAGAACACATTAAAATTCTATTTTTAATCAATAGGTTCAAAAGATGAATATTAATTATTATGATGGATTCTAAAATGGAGAACATGATCTAACATATACTTTGTCACTAACATATATATATATATATATATTCAATTAATAAAATTAGGAACATATGAAAATAATTTGTGGGAATAACATGATAAAAGCATGGAATTTATATTATGATTTCATATCTCATTAAAATCACCAAAATTAACCTAATTCGTTACTCCTCCTAAAAAATGATTTAATTTCAATCATATTGTATGACACATAATGATTTAATTCTCATTATAGTCTTGTAAATATACACAATCATGATTCAATCAAAAATGGGGTTTTCCAATCACAGATTCAATAAATATAAAAAAATTTAATGATGTGATAAACACATTAATTTCACATATGGATTCTAATTGATCAACAAATCAGAAAAAACTATAGAAATGATAATGTTTGAATGTATTAGTCCTTATAAGAATATAAGGACCCAAAATTTAACATTACATAAATTTTAATTTTACTTAAATATTTTATTATATGTCACTTTACAATATTTTCAATTTTAATTTTTTTGAGAATTAGACCATAACTCTTAAATAACATAAGCATGTATTAAAATATTTCCACTTTTTATAATAATAAATTTTTAATGTGTTATATCATTAATATAAAGCATGATTTATTTTTATTAAAAAATTCATTAATTTCAACATGAATTCTCTCTTTCCCCAATATGTTCATAAAACCTTTTAAAAACATGTCAAAAATATGGTATAAGACTAAAAAGTATCGTAAGAAATATAAAATTAATGAAACCTATTTTGGAACTAAAAAATATTAAAAACCATGAATATCCATCTATTAAAAACAAAAATTTTTACCCAGGATGTGAATATTCATATTTATAAAATGATCATATATGTCAACTCATAAAGACAAATGATTTAATTGAAAATTAAATTAAAATCATTGAAAAATGTATAGGTTCCATGGGACATCATCTCATTGAACTATCAAAAAACACAAAAAAAATTTAGTAACTTTACGACATACAAACCATATAATTCATCCGATAAAATAATCATTATAAAATGAAATGGAATTCCATCTGGGGGAATAAATTTAAATTCTATAATAGGCTTACTCAAAGATATTTAAAAAAACTAATAAAAAATTGTTATAAGGACCATATCAAAAAAAAACTTTTTGTACTTATATTTATTCATAATAAAATCCATTGAAATATGAGATAAACCCTTATAGAAAATATATTTTGATATAATAAGAAATATTTATTTTAAAAATAATTTTCAATAAAAAATACAAAAAAAATAAATGTTTTTACTTCATTTATGTAATCATGAATATTTCAATAGAATATAGATATCAAATAGAAATCATAGTGGATGGAAATTAATTTTTTTTTCAAATATATAAAATAGTGTAAATTCATTTTGTTTTTTGCCAAAAGAATTATTATGAAACATGAAAATATCATTGAATTGAAAGAACACTGAAATAAGATAAATATAGAATTAAAAGAAAATTTTCAAATATATTATTTCCATATAAAATATTTATTGAATCATTTTTATAACATTACCTTATAATTGAATGAGTTGTATGGGGAAAATTTTGAGATAATTTATATAAAATGAAATTCATTTACCACATTTAAATGATTATTTTGTAAAACCCTTGAAAGGATAAAATTAAAAGAAATTTTAAATACATTTTGATTAGAGATATTCATGATAAAAAAATGAAATGGGGATATATATAATACTCATAAATGAATATATGTTCATAACATAAAAGATTCATTAATGAATGAAAATTTGAATGATGTCTCTTATCTTCAATAGAACACATCAAGTACATTCATTAAAATCATAAATGATAAAATTATTGTAACTATTTACATTATAAATAACAATAATAATGTCTATTATTCAATTTATTTCTATTATTACAATGTTATATTTTATTACCTTATCTATTAAATTTATGTCAGATGTATCAAGGATATATGGACTGTTATTAAAAAATGATTATTGTTGGTTCAAAACAGTAAATGAGGTAATTATTTATACATATAAATAATAATATCCATTAAATGATAATCATATTCATATATAAATTATACTTATCTATACAATAAATGAATATGATATTGTTAAATTATGTTGTTTACAATAATGGTGACGGTATGCCACTTGTACACATGAGTCACATTTACATTTTTAATGATTTTTATAGAAAGAAGGTATGTAATATTTTATGTTTAAATAATTATATTTGTATTATATATATATTATTATTTATTTTAATATACATATATATATATCATCCCAGATGTTTTTCTATGAAAAGGGAGTAATATATCATTATTATGACAGTAGTCCATTCATATCTAAACAAAATTAACATTTTCTATGAGTTAAATGGTAAAAAATAAAATGATTTATAATCATTAAAAATTTATAAAAATTTCTAAGATAACATAATAATGTCATGTATACAACATATGTTCATAAATTTTATCCTTATTATCTTCCATGTAAATTGTTAATGAAAAATAAATCACATCATTTTAGGAGGTGGTAGTCCTCTATATTGTAACGAACCCTCCCCCGGGGCCCATATCGTGACTACCCCAAGCCCGCCTTCCATTTTCCAAGGGCTGGAGACTAGCACCAAAGCCGTAAATCCCTAATCTGGGAAGGCATTTCCTTTACAAATTTAAACAAACACACAATAGAGTACGAGCTAAGAGCAAAATATTAAGTAAAAATGTATACAAAAGAAGTGCTGGAATGTAAATGTGGGTCAGAAATACAAGACCAATATGAAAGTACAAGTATAACTGAAAGAAAGTACAACTGAAGAAAAGTAAAGCAGCTATTGGGTCGTCCTCCGGGTTTCTTACCTGAAGGGTAGTTACAGGTGGCCTCCTCAAAACTACATGTCTATTTCTTCGCTCCGTGTACCATCACGCCGAGTGGTCCACCTCCGGGTACCTTCCAGTTCTGCTACTCTCTGCGTCAGTCAGCACTGTCTGTCATCTGCAACCAACACAATGAGGTGCATGCATAACCCTTGAAGGGGTGAGTATAACGATAATCAATAGATAACTCGAGACCCTCAAGGTCTCACTACATTTAACATGGATAAACCACAAAGTATGGATCAACAAATAACCATTACTTAGGTATATTCCCATACATATACCTAAGTTATCTAGTAACACATCTCAAACAATAGGAAAACACAAAAGTAATTGACTCAACTCAAAATAGGAATTTTATTATCGAAACCACGGCTGATGGCGTACTCCTCCTCTATCGAGTACATTGGGCTTGTTGTGTTACACAAAGGCACTTCCCACTATCTCTGGACTATTGAGATACTCCTCCTGTCATGTACTATGGGTCTGCTGCATCACACAAAGACACTCCCCACCATGGGTCTGCAGCGCTCACAAAGAGGTGCTCCCCCTCATTGCCTACTAAGGTAATCCTCCTATCTAGTACCGTGGGTCTTTCACACTCAATCAGAGGCTCTCCCCACCGTGGTTCTACCACGTCACACATAGGCGCTCTGCACTAGGCCAGTCGAGTCACTTTGAGTTGAATCGGTCAAACAGTCGTCATGTCTCAGCCAGCTACTGGGTATCTGTATTCTGTCTGCTCGCCTCTAGAAGGATCCTCTCCATGATCTACTGGTCAATACTCCAACATTCACGAAGTCCCATTATGATGTATCTCAAAGATCCTCTACATCGTAGGGGTCTCAACGCAACATATGAAACGTCAATCAGACGCCTGGTCTGTGAGTTATTGACATTTCCATGCCAGGGGCCTAGTTGGATTTTACATTCAAACAAATCTGACAATACCCCAACTATGTCCAAACCTCATGTGGGGTATTCTAAAAGAACCTTATCTCTCTATGCTTCACATCATCATAGACTGTTCATCTATTGGACACCCGTAGCCCAGGAAATGGGTGAAAAGGTGTATTCGGATTAACAGGTTCGGACTGGGGTCCGAACCGGTCTATGGGTCCAACCCGTTCTGAGGGGGCAGCCCAAACCGAGGGGTCAGCCCAACGCGAGAGGGGCCCGGCCCCTCACGAGAGGGGCCCGACCCGAGAGCGGCCTGGCCCGACCCGCGCTAGGCGGACCGGCCCGCACTGGGTCCGGTCCGATGGCCCAACGACCAGCAGTGGGTCCATCTCAACCACGTCTAGGGGGAAGGCCGTGCGCCCCCTGGATTCTTGAACGGTTGAACCATTCTGGTGGGGACCCATACTAGAGCCAGGTGGAACTGATCCAGATCACGCAAGACCCAATGGGGTCCCACTCCTCCCCGCTGGCTGAGCGACCATCCACCCCGCACCATCGATGGCCAACCCGACGTCGGCCGCTCCTCATCCTCCATCACGGCCCGGCCTGGACGCAGCTCTCCACTTCCGCACGGCGCGACGGTGCCACACGCTTCCGCTGCGGCCCGGCCTGGCCATGGCCCTTTCTTCCATCTAGCATGATGGTGCCCCGCCCTTTCGGAGACCAGGTGGCCTTGCACTGCCCGTCCCTCCACGGCTAGCCTAACGCTGGTCGTGGTTGCTCTCCCACTGTCCGTCGGCCGCAGTCTGCTCCTCTGGTAGTATTGTTGCGCCATTGTTGTCATCATCATGAGAAGAAAAACTGAGGGGGTTCTAGTTGTGTTTTTTCGGTCCGCGCCCTCTGTGTTAGGGTGGGGACAATTGTCCACAACGAGCACAACTAAAGACTAAGAACAGAGGGTAAAACTCTATCATAAAACAAACCCTACCTCATTTTGTTGTTCATTGATGATGTTGCTGAAAACAGACGTCGATTCGTCTTTCTCCTTGTTCTTCACACACTCCTAATGCAATCTCGTGCATCGGAAAGTGTCTGGGGTAGAAGACCGAGTAAGAAGCGTCACCGATGTTCTTTGTGTTCTTCGTTAGGAGGTTGGTTCTCCCTAGATCTCCCCTTCCTCCGTTCCACCAAAAGAATGTTGCAAAAAAAAGAAATAATAGGTTAACTATTATTTTAATGATTTTCATGAATTCAAATCGAGTATTAAAAAAAGGGGGGCTCCACTTAATTAATTCTTGTGTGTAGGTAAAAATTAATTAAGTGGATCTCAAGAGGTTTAATGGGTGGTTTCTCCATAAATGGGGAGTTCAAGGGTTTCTCCCTCGGATGGTCCCCACCACATTAATTGACAAGAGGTGTTTAGACCATCGGTGGGCCCCAACACCATAGACTCTCATAAGAGGCTATGGTGTGGTGGCCCCACCCATAACCTCCTCTTGGAGGTTTTAAACACCGTAAATAAAAATAATCCAACACAATATTTCTATTTAATTTTTAAACAAAACCCAAAATTTAACTTTCATTATCATTAGAACGCAACTGCGGTGATGGTCTCACTAAGGATTCACTAACCCTGAGAGTTCAACGGTGCCTTCAGATTTCAATTCTGAGCATCAGTTAAAAATTTATAAAATCACCCTCATACATTTACTGAACGTACCCAAATAAAACATCAGAAATTGATTCCAGGTACACCGAGCCTCGGAATCACGTGCCGTAATTTTTTTCAGACTCGTAAAATTCCCATGAATTTAATAAAAAAATTATACAGAAATTCCGAGTCTTTATATTCTCCATACCCCAGGGCTTTACATACCCATAAGATACAACTCAAACTAAGGAAACAGAAGGGGGTATTGAGCATGCATCCGAGCCTCCCACTCCCATGTGCTCTCCTGGAGGTTCCCGTGCTGCTAGCGAAAATGCACCAGAGGTATCGACCTTCCACATAGAACCATTTCCTGTCAATCCTCAATCTCCATTGGATCCTCTGTGAATGTATCCCCATCATCTATGTCTAGCTCTACATGGTCGATGATGTGGGAAGGGTCATGCACGTATCTCCTCAGCTAAGATACGTAGAAGACGTCATGCACCCCGTGAAAATGAGGTGGAAGAGCTAGGTGGTAAGCCACCTCGCATACTCTATTGAGGACATGGAATGATCTGATGAATGTTGGAGATAACTTGCTGCCTCTATCAAATCTTCGTAGACCTCGTCAAGGTAAGACCTGTAAAAAGACGTGATATCCATCATTGAACACAAGAGGTATCTACTTCCTGTTAGCAGACAACTTATGTCTGCTATGTGCAGTCTCCAACCCTTCCTGGATGATCTGCATCTTCTCTATGGTAGCCTGTACCATCTTTGGTCCCACTAGTGTTGACTCCCCTGGGTCTGTCCAGCACAGTGGTGATCAACATGGTCGACCATAAATTGCCTCAAAAGGTTCCATTCCTATGGTGGAGTGATATATGTTTTTGTAGGAAAAATCTACCATTTGTATGTGATCCTCACAGCTACGCCCAAACACGAGGAGAAATGCACGGATAATGTACTCGAGGGTCATGATGGTCCGCTCAGTCTGGCCATCTGTATGAGGATGGAAGGTGGTGCTCAGACGTAGCTGCGTCTCGAAATCCTCCTGCAACCCATTACATATCCGGGAAGTGAACCATGTGTCACGGTCGGAGACATAGAAGAAGGTACTCCATGTAAATGCATAATATTCTGCACATAGAGGCGTCCCAAATCTCTCTACTGAGCCCTGCTCTCTGATCGATATAAAGTGGGCTGACTTGTTGAGTCGGTCGATGATCACCCAAATCGAGTCGTCACTCTAGAAGTAAGTGGATGACCCATCATGAAGTCCATGGATATCTCATCCCACTTCCACTCTGTTACCTCTAAGCGATGAACCAAGCCAACTAGTACCTGGTGCTCCGCCTTCACTTTTTGGAAAATGAGGCATCGAGAGAAAAACTCTCCTACTTCTTTCTTCATACCTGGAAACCAGTGCGGTCGTCGGAGGTCCTGGTACATCTTCACGACTCCTGGATTTACCTCAAGAGGGGAAGTGTGGAAATCCTTCAAAACCTCTTCCATATGTGAAACTGGTACCAATGTACATCCTCTGAAGTAGATGATGTGATCCCCCCTTCTGAAAATCCATCAGCTGCCTACCATGTGGATATCTGAGCACGTCATGTCTCGTAGTCAGTGTCCCCACGCTGCGCCTCCCTAACTCACTGAATATGGGGGGGAGGGGCTGTAAGAGACTATAGAAAGGCTTCATCATCCTTATCCACAAAGGATATCTGTAAAGAAGCTAGCTGCTCTGTCTCCTCGCCTAGCAGCTGTATACCAGTCCTCGTGCTGAGCGCATCCGCAACAACATTCCCCTTCCCATGAGTATAGACAATCTCGAAGCCATAGTCCTAGAGGAACTCAAGACAACGTCGATGTCTTAGATTCAGTTCCTTCTGAGAGAAGATATATCAGAGAATATATTGATTATAGTACACAGTAAAACGTTCACCCATCAAAAAGTGCCACCACATCTTCAAGGTTAAGACCACTACAGCTAACTCCGGGTCATGGGTAACATAGTTCGGATCAGGCTGCCTCAGCTTCTGAGAACCATACGTGATCACAGCTTGCTCCTGCATCAGGACACACCCATGTATGGTCCTTAATTCATCACAGTAGACTACATACCCTACGCCTTCCTCTGAAATCCTTAGAATGTGGGCACTAGTCAGCCTCTTCCTCAGCTCTTGAAAGCTCTATTGGAATCTCTATGACCACAAGAAGGGTTGACCCATATTAGTGAAGGATAATAGTGGTGAGGATACTCTGGAGAAGTCTGGAATGAACATCTGGTAGTATCCAGCCAAGCCCAGGAAAATATGTACCTCCTTCACACTCCTGGGTGGCTCCCAAGAATGTACCCCCTCAATCTTCATTGGATCTACTACAACTCTAGCCTCTAAGATAACATGTCCCACGAAGTGATCCTCTCGAATCCAAAACACGCACTTTCGAGTTTTTACCATAAAGCCGGTGCTCTCGGAGTGTGTCCAGTAATACCTACAAATGGTAGGAATGCTCCTCCTCAGTAGTCGAGTAGATCCGTATGTCATCGATTAGGCCACGACAAAGTAATTGAGGTAAGGTTATGAAATCATGTTCATGAGACACATGAACACTGCTGAATAGTTGGTTATTTCGAAGGGAATAACCAAGAACTCATAGTGGTCGTACAGACACATGAAGGTCGTCTTCTCCACATCCTCATATCAAAATCTGAGATGGTGATAGCATGATCTGAGGTCCCTCTTTGAAAAACATCGTGCTCCCATGAGATGATCAAAGAGTTCATAAATCCTCAGAAGTGGGTACTTATTCTTTACGGTCACCTGATTCAGGTGACGGTAGTGTACACAAAGCCTCAATCTCCCATTCACCTTCTTGGTGAATAGAATCGGGGCTTCCCAGGGAGAAACACTTTGCCGAATGAATCCCTTCCCATATAAGTCCTCCAGTTATACTCACATCTCACAAAGCTCAGCGGGAGCCCTCCGATATGGTCGCATATATATCGGTCTCATCTCGGGGTACAGGTCAATGTATAAGTCCACCTATTTGTGAGGAGTTAGTCCTGGAACATTGTCAGGGAAAACATCCGCATAATGTTCCACCACTATAGGAAAAGTCAGACTGTCCAAAACAACTGCTCTGAGGGTAAGGCCAGCCAATTGGTGAGTGATTGGCTACACCCTCCTCCGAGTAAGTCTGTCATGTGCTTCAATGGTTCCTTTATCACCAGTAAAGGTAAACCTAGTCCCATATATGCGGACACACCACACATTTCTCCTAATAAAATTGATCTAAGCATGGATTGTAGATAATCAGTCCATACCCAAGATGACATCATAAGGCCTCGACACCACTACGAGGAGATCCCAGCCAAAGCTCTCACCTCGTAGTGTAAGCGCACACTACCGACCCTAGTCTGTAATTGTTTATTCTTCTCCCGTACGAGTCTCTAGCCGTAAAGATCAAGCCAATGACACCATCGGAATCTACGACCACTGAACGAGGGCAGTGGTATTGAAAAAGTGTCTGAAAACTGTGTCTATAAGAACTGAAGGTAAGGTGGATTAGACACTGATAGTACCTTAAATCATCTTCGGAGAGTTTTTTTATATGCTTAATCTTCCTAAAGATGATCTCTCCCCAGTCCACATGTTCCATGTGGTCGGGTTGGACCTCCTGGTGGTGGTGGCTATAGCAGATCATAACTTTGTCCAATGCCAGCTGCTCGGCCAGCTCCTCTACCATGTCTGTATGCACCCTGCGAACTACCTTGATCGAACCTCTACCTCTGCCTGGAAGGTCCCACATCTGTCTGCTGATCATCTGAACGGCGGGTCAGACATTTGCGAGACATGTGACCCTACCCACCGCATGAGTAACATTGTCTGCTCCTAACATACGTGACACTGCTCTAGGTTCCCCGCACAACCAATCCTATGTTTTGTGGTCATCCACCTGTAAGTATGGTCCTCTTGGACCTCTGAATCATATTTCTACTGCCAGCTGTAGAAGACTCCACTGCATTTCAACTAGTAGTGGGTCTTGATGCTGATGACTGCTCAGTAAGGAAACTATCTACTAGGAGGGTTCTCTCTAACACCCCCTCCTGCATCAGGATGCTAAGGGAGGTCATTGATTCCTTGATCTCTCGCCTGAGTCCCTACACGAATGTCTGGGCCCTGAAGAGTAGGTCACGTACCATATAAGTGGAGTAGCGTGAGAGGCCATTGAACCTCATTGAGTATTGTGCTACAGTCATGATACCCTGCTATAGATGTAGAAGCTCCTGTATCTGTACCACTCGTAGGGTCTCTGGAACAAACTCTTCCCAGAACAGGATCTCGAAGTACGTCTATAGAAGTGTCACCTTGTCGTAGACCTAGAGCATCAGGCTCCACAATATGCTTACTTCTTCCTGAAGGAGGCTGGAAGCAAGGATCACCATGTAGTTTGCTGGTGTCCCTACTAGCTTTAATACTCTCACCAAAACCTCCAGCCAATCCTCAGCCGCCTATGGTTATGTCTCTCCCTAGAACCTGGGTTGCCTCGGGCGCTGGAACTCGTGCAATGAATTCAAGTGGCGTGCATCATCTTCTTCTACGGATGGGGGCATCGGTGGCCGAACGGTAAGTAGTACCACTAATGCATCTGCTGGAATGGGTCCCTACACCGAGGCCTCGTCGCTCGGTGGGCTGTCAGTACGTACGACTCTCGGGGATCTGACTAGTCGTCCATGGGGAGGCATCTGGAATGAAAGAGATGCGACATGGTCGAAAGATTATATCTAGTGAGCTGACCAGGTTGAGATGAATTAATAATTCTTTTAAATACATGCACTCAATCAGTGTTTTCGTGCACTAAGTCGGAAATCAGTAGTCATAGTCCTGGTGTATGGATATATTGACCGCCCACACCAACACTGGACTCCCTAAACTAGAAACCACACTTAGTACCCTTAACACCATTACTTCACATAAAAGAATGATTAGAGACCTAAGTTCAGTAGTAGAACTGACTCCTCTGATACCAATATGTCCGGACCCGTCCCTCGGGGCCCGTATTGTGACTATACCAAGCCAGAATTCCATAGGCCAGGGGATAGAAACAAGCACCAAAGACGTAAATTCCTAATCTGGGAATGTATTTCCTTTATAACTGTAAACAAACACACCATATAGTACGAGCTGGGAGAAAAACACTAAGTAAAACTCTATACAATAAAAGTTCTGGAATGTAAATGGGGGCCAGAAATAAAAGCCCAATAGGAAAGTAAAAGTAAAACTAAAAGAAAGTACAACAGAAGAAAATTAAAGCAACTATTGGGTCATCCTCCAGGGTCCCTACATGATGTGTAGTTATAGATGGCCTCCTCAACACTCCAAATTTGTCTGGCCGCTCCGTGTACCATCATTCCAAGTGGTCCACTTCCGGGTACCTTCCAGTCCTGCAACTCTTTGCCTCAGTCACCGATGTTTTTCATCTGAAAACAACACAATGAGGTGTGGGCATAGCCCATGCAGGGGTGAGTATAATGATACTTAGTAGGGACCCCGAGACTATAAATTTCTCAGCAAATCTAACAAGGATAAACCAAAAGGTATGGATCAAAAGATAACCATTACCTAGATATATTCCCATACATATACCTATGTTATCTAGTAACCCATCTCAAACATGCGGAAAACTCAATAGTCATTGACTCAGCTCAAACCAAGATTTTTATTACCGAAATGACGGTTGACAGCATACTCATCATATATGGAGAACGGGCAGCCTACTGCGCCACACAGAGGCGCTTCCAACTATCCTTGGACTACAGAGGTACTCCTCCTATCGAGTACCGTGGGTCTGCTGCGTCAGACAGAGGTGGTCCCCACCATGGGTCCGTCACGCTCACACAGAGGTTCTCTCTCTCGTAGTCTTCCTAGGTACACCTCTTGTCATGTACCATGGGTCTGCCATGCTCACACAGAGGTGCGCCCCGCCGTGGGTGTTCCACATCACACTGAGGTGCTCCCCACTGGGCATGTAGAGTCACTCTGAGTCAAATCAGTCAAGCAGTCATCAGGTCCCATCCACCTACTAGGTCTCCGTACTCAGTCTTCTCACCTATGGAAGGATCTTCTCAACGATCTACTGGTTGATACAAAAACTATAACTATTTCCCATGTGGAAGTATCTTGATGGTCGTCCACGTTATAGGGTTCTCAATCCAATAGACGGTGCATCAATAGGATGCCCGGTCGGTGAGTTATTGACATTTCCGTCCAGGGGGCCTGGTTGGGTTTTAGGTTCAAAACAACCCGACCATAAACTAACATTGTCCAAACCTCAAGTAGGGTATTCCAAAAGAACATTCTCACTCTATGATTTCTGTTTCTGCAGAAGGTTCGTCGATCGGACACACATAGCCCAAGATATGGGAGAAAAGGTGTATTCGGGTTAACGGGTCTGCACTGGGGTCCGACCCGGTCTGTGGGTCCGACCTGGCTCAAAGGGGCTTCTCGGCCCGAGGGGGAGTCCCCGCCCGAGAGGGGATTGGCTGTAGGGGGCAGCCTAACATATTGGGTGGCTTGGCCCAATGGGGCGGCCCGACCCGAGAGCGGCCCGGCCCGGCCCGCGCTGGGTCCAGTCCGCAGGGGGTCCGCCTCAGCCACATCCTGGGTGGATGGTCGCATGCCCCCTGTATTAACAAACAGTACCCCGTTCGGGTGGGGACTCAACCCGGTGCCAGGGGGGGCGATCCGTATCACGCGGTTCCCAACGAGGTCCCGCTCCTCCCGGTTAGTCGAGCGGCCAGCCACTACGCACATTTGGCGTCTGGCCCAATGCCGACTGCTCCTGATCCTCCGTCGTGGCCCGCCCTAGCTGCGGCTCTCCTCCTCTGCGTAGCGTGACATCATCACGCCCTACTGACATGGACCGACCTGGATGCGGCCCCATTATCCTCCACGCGACGCGACGGCGCTGCACTCTTCCGCCACGACCCGTCCTGGCTGTGGCCCTTTCTTCCGCGCAGCACGATGATGTCTCGCCCTTCAGACCACCCAGTGGCCTTGCACCACCAGTTTCTCTGCGGCTGGCCTGACGCCGGTCATGGTTTCTCCGCCACTGTCTGTCGGCCACGGTCCGCTCCTCCGGATGTATTGTTGAGCAGTTTACTTCTTCATCAAGAGAAGAAAAACATAGAGGGAGTCGGGTTGTGTTTGTTCAGCCTGCTCCCTCCGTGTTAGGGTGTTGACATTCAGCCTCAAATAGCACAACTAACGATGAATAATGGAGGGTAAAACTCAATCATAAAACAACCCCTACCTGGTACTGTTTTTCATTGATGATGTTGTGGAAAACGGACGTCAGTTCGTCGTTCTCTGCGTTCGTCACGCCCTCCTAATGCATGCTTGTGCGTCAGAATGTGTCTGGGGTAGAAGACCGAGGAATAAGTGTTGCTTGTGTTCTTCGCGTTCTTCAATGAGAGGATGGTTCTCCCTAACTCCCCTCTTCCCTCGTTTCACCAAAAGAATGTTTCGAACAAAAATGAAATAATAGGTTTTCTATTATTTTAATGGTTTTCATGAATTCAAATGCAGTATTAGATAAAGTGGGGCTCCACTTAATTAATTCTTGTGTGTAGGCACAAATTAATTAAGTGGTGTTTAAGAGTTTTAATTGGTGGTAGCTCCATAAATGGGGAATTCAAGGGTTTCTCCCTTAGGTGGTCCCCACCTCATTAATTGAAAAGAGGTGTTTAATCCTCGGGTGGGCCCTAGCACCATAACCTCTCCAGGGAGGTTATGGTGTGGTGGCCCCCATCCCTAACATCCTCTTTGAGGTTTTAACCACCAAAAAAATAATCCAACACCTTATTTTTATTTAATTTAAAAAAACCGAGAATCTAACTTCCATTCTCGTTAGAACACAACTACGATGATGGTCTTACTAAGAATTCACCGACGTTGCGAGTACAACGGTGCCCTCAGATTTCAATTCCGAGTACCAGTTCAAAAGTTATAAAACCCTGCTCGTACATTTACTGAATGTACCCAGAAAAAACATCAGAAATTGATTCCGGGAACATTGTGCATCGGAATCACACACCCTCAATTTTTGTAGACTCGTAAAATTCCCATGAATTTAAGAAAATTATTTCCACATAAATTCCAGGTCTTTACTTATATATACACGAGCGACATAATCGTATAACCTAATGAATGGAAATTAAATTATTTATATATATGATATAATTAATAATGATATATATTATTGTTATGAATATGATATATTCAATTATAACCAACAATATAAAAATCTTTTAGAGGTGTTTATGAATAAAATGTCACATCAGTTTTATAGGAAGTAGTGCACCGTACACAGGAACAACATTATATATTACCATTCAAGAAATGAGTATATGGATAAATTTATTATATAAAAATATTAAAATAAATATATATTTTATATATTTTTGTCATTATATAATGACAAATTAAGATAATTTTAATCATTTCTATGAAATTATTAGACAAAAAATGAATAGTTTTGATTTTTCCACCTATCTGACCACCACATTAGGTTTATAACTAATTAATTACTAGAAAGAATTTATAACCAAACCATTGATTATTGGACTATAGGATTTAATTTTTTATTTTATTTGTGCATATATTTCCCAAACCAAAAGGTTATTATGGTGTGAATAACTGATGGTAGGGTTTGGCCTTTTTGATGATCATTGAGTGTAAAAAAATTTAATTTTTTATATGAAAAAACTGTAACCATATTTTTATGATGAAAATAGTTTCCAAAGAGAGAATTATAGATAATTTGAAATCATAAGGCCTATATATATCCATACAAAATATTCTATGCTTGTGAATATGTAATTTTTACGATTATATTTTTAGTTTAACCCCAACAAATTCATTTTCCCCATTAACTGTAGTAACTAGTTTTTAATATTTTTATTAATCATTATGGTAAAATATAATTTTGAAAAAAATATATAAAAACTATAATTTTTAATAAAAACAAGGAACCCATTTTATTAAATAAATATATTTTTTATACAAATTCATATTTAAAACAAAACTAACAGACATGTCAAAAAAGGGTGTTTAAGAATTGAATTTCCCAAGAAAAAGATTATATTATATGAACTATATGATAAATAAAAATAATATATTAAATAAAAATAATATTTAATTATATGTAATATATATATCTCAGTTAAAAAATTTCATTATTAGGGAATATTCATTTAACTAAAATAGAGAAACATTATGGATTTTAAAACATTTTTTCTGAAAACCCGTATTTGATCCCAAATACAGACACATACTAAAATCCATTAAAAAATTAATTCAGAAGTAATTATGTATAATAAATAAAACAAAATAATAATTATCTCACATGAAACCATATTGAAAAAAAATTTATTTTTATATTACATAATTTATTGACAATAAATGACATTTTTTAGAAAATTTGTAATTTCATTATTCATAAGAAAGTAAATATTTATTCAATATACCAAAATATAAAAATAATTAATTTTGGATATGCATATCTCAAAAGTGAAATTAATTTCTAAAAATTAATATTTAATCATTATACATTTTTTATTAAAATAAAACATTATATTAAAATGGTTTAGTTAAAATTATTTCAATTTTAATTATAAATTTAATAATATTTCTATAATGAATATTTTTATATTAATAAAAATTAATTTTAGTTATTATAACATAAACTATGATTTATTATGCCTGCAAGAAATTTCTTCATCAAAATTTTATTCACTTATTAAAAAGGTACTGATATTATTAGCACAAAACATTTTCATATTCTAATTTTTCCGATATAAAAATAGGGGTTTAAAATAATACCACATCCTACTGAGTCATGTTATTCCTAAAAAATAACTATATGTTATAGAATATAAAACAGATATTTCACATAATATTTTTTCTCTTTTAATTGAAATTATTTTTGGCTAAAAACATAACATAAATATGAAATAAACTTTCTTAATTTTAAAATATGAAATATGTTGTGTAATTTGAAAAACATGGAGGAAAATGCTTCAAGTACAAGAATTATGATGTTTTACGATAACATCCAAGGTAATTATAAAATAATACATTATCATATATATTAATCAATATTTATATAATATTAAAATTACATAAAATAGGATTCTACGAATGATATGATACTTGATTGGCAACGATAGGTTTTTATGAAATGTTAGGTTGCCAACAAGAATGAGTTATATCGAAAAATAATACATTATTATTAATAGTATTTGAAATTTTAGTTAATGTCTAACCATTTTATTGGATGGAATGAAAAGAAATAACTATATTATGTTTCATTTTTTTATTTTTCTCTATAATCAAATAAATTTTTGAAGCATCAAATAAGAATGAATTCAATTTTGAGCATAAAATAGTCTAGTATTTTTAATATGTAGTTTTAACACCATTTGAAAGAGAACACTTTTAGAGATAACTTTTTTTTCACATTTATATGTTCTATTTTACAAAATGAACATATAATTTGGATGTGGTACATCATAATTTACTTTTCATGAAATTTTGATAATTTTCTAATAAAATTAATATTTTAATTATTATGGAAAAAATTTTCTTTTTAATACAAAACATCCTTTTAGACTATTTTTATGTACTTATGTTTCTCATTTAATTGTTTTTAAATTGAAATAAGGTTAACTTATAATTTTTAATCCAATTTTTAACATTGGTTGTAGCATCAAATTTAAATTTGATATAAACAAGTGTTAATATTTTGATGGTTTTTATTTAAAAAAAATCATTTTCACATTTTGATAAAAGGAGTTCATTTTAAATTTATTAATTAAAATTATGTGTTTTTATTATGAAAACATTTATTCCGTGTTTTTAATCATAAGGTCAATATTATGTAAATAGGTTATTTTAATTTTTATATCTTATTAATAGTATCTTTAATAATTATTTTTATTTACCATGGTTAAAAGAGTAAATTAGGTAAATAAGTGTAAAAATAATTTTATAATAATATAATACTACCATAACACATTTCCTAACCCTGTTGGATGAGATATAACCGACCAAGAAAACACATGGGATGAAAATTTGGTTTTGACATCTACATGGGTGTGATTAAGATAGTTATGACGTTCAATTCAAAATAAATGAAAATATATTATAAAAATATATATTATTAATAAAACTATTTCAAAATGGGGTTGAATAAGTTATCCACTATACTGTAGATAATAATTGTAATGATAAAAAATATTTCCTACGTCATTTTATTTTATTTATTATATTCAGATATTAAATAATTAAATTTTATTATTACACAATGATAATTTAATGATTTCATTATTAAAGGAAGAATCAAATAAATGATATTAATAATATTGAAATAATTATAATTTTTAATGAATTATTTCATCCAAGAATTTTATTGATGAGTATGAAATATTCAGAATTTTTTATTGTAGTCTTTATAAGGAATCATGTTGTTAAGAATTTTTTATAATGCCAACCAATGACTAGTGTCACAATGGAAATAACTAATTATTTTAAATAAATAATATTTAATTAAATGATAGAAAATTCTAAAAAAATATAATATTAAGGAAAATAGTAAGGATATTTAAAATCCCATCTAAATAAATTTTATGGGATTATTTAAATGATTTGGTAATGGGTTTTATTTTCAAAGTGTAAATTACTTAATATAATGGAAAGAGATAAAAGGGGATAAAACAAAAATATAATGATTAAAAAAAATTACAACTGGTATAATTTTATTTGTATAAAATTTATCTAACAAAAAATTATATTATATTCAAAATAAATTATTTTGGGACTATTTGGACCTGATTTTTATTTTATATAAATATAATATTAAAAGAGTTTCCAAGGGTGCACCTCCCCTCTCCTATAAAAATGTATCATCTCTTCTCTAATAATCAAACTTATATAGCCTTATGGTGTGGATATTATCAACCCAAAAACATTAATACAATTCCTCACAACATTCTTTTGCCTATAGGTTAGGCAAAAAACCTTTCATAGAGGTGTTAAGGTGTTCTTCCAAGTTGAACAACTAAATAAGAGGTTTCATTTTTTAAGTGATTCTATTTTATTTATTCTTCAACACCATTAAAATAATCTTATTCAAAGATAAAATATATACTCCAATATCCACAATATGAAAATATTTTATTTTGTTAATATAATTTCCTAAATACATCTCTACATCCATCAATTATGAAAGGAATTAATTGTTCGCGGGTACATGTAAATTATCACCTCCATGAACCGATTTAGTTCGTTTTCCATTACCGTCAGTCAATATTAGTTATAATGATGGAATTAATTTTCATATGTTATATTCGTGAAATATTTATCTTTTAAAAATAAATATATTTCAATTATTATCTTACCTTCTATTCTCATAAAAACAGTAATGTTGTTCTAGCGTACTTGTGAAGAATAACCTCCACAAAGCGATATGAATCTTTTTTATTCACCACATCACATGTATGATATATAATATTATATTCAAATTTTTATTAAGATGATAAAATTATATTAATAAATTTTTAATAATAAAATAATAATTACCTTATCTAAATAATGATCAATGAAAAATGAAAATGTTATTCATGCGTAGGTACTGCCTATTGTCTCCATTAATACAACATTGTTAATTTTCAATGACCATAATTAATGGTTTGATTTAATAAGTAATATTAACGTATATAAGTGATTATTATTTTGTTAATACATATATGGAGATGATGGAAATATGACCACATAGACTAGTGACATCAACACCATGTTCATTTTTTACTCAAGTACCTAATTTTGAAAAAACATAAGACATGAACATAAGTAATTATATAATTGTTATAACATGGTACTAAGTGATATAAAATAAATAATAAACCTTAATTTTTTTTCAATAAAGTAAAAAATTAATATAACATTATTATTCATAATAATAAATAATGGACCAGATAAGTCAATGTACCTGTAAGAGAAAACATAACCCATTTCCAATCATTGAACTAAATATCCATGTCGTTGATTTTATTATTATAAGAATACGTGTGAAAGAACATTGAATTTTTTACACTAAATATCCACTTATATTTGGTATATTTATATATGTCACACACATTATTATTTCATTTATTTATCCATAATATAATGATACTATCTTTGTAAAGGACTCTGTCTCAATATCAATTCATTGGGGAATATTTTACTGTTATAGGACAACTTATTTTATAGGATGTATAATCACCCTTTTTGACATTAAATTTCATTGAAAACATTTACAATAATAATTTTAATATGATGGGTTTTAATAAATTACTAATGGAATAATTTTTAGAAAAGTATAGAAAATTTCCTTTCAGCTTCCAAGATCATTATTTGGAATTTCGATTCCTTTTTAAGACATACTATTTTGGAATGAAAATTAAATACCATAATCCTTTTTATGGATTTTTTTATTGAAAATTGTTTTACTTGTAAGTTGATTATATCATGAAATTATACCATGTAAATGCAATGTGGAAATGTTATTTTTCCATTATTGATGGTTTAGGTGTTATGATTATGTTATGGTTCATCAGAATATCTTATGTATATGAGTGGGTCCTTGATAAACCAAGGTCATGTAAGCCCATGATAACTCTTTAATTAATTAGGTAATGAGATGGTGTCAATCATTAAGGTTTCTCCTAATAGATTTAGGGAATAAATTTTGATGGGTATTCCAAATGTAACAATGAAGGATACTCCCTATATAGTTATGTAAGAAACAATGTATGTATGATATGGATTACAAACATTACCTTTATGATTAATGATTGATATGAAGTTATTCAGGATTCTTATGATTTAATGGGTTTATAAATATTCATGGACTATATTATTCATTCATTATATCTTATCTCTTAATGATTTTATTGTGTTAATCCCATTTTTTTAAAAACAATTGCAGTGTATATGTGTAGGAAAGAGAATATAAGAAGTAATATTATTCTATATTAAGGAAAATAAATCAGGATAACTTTTAAATGTTTAATATTTTTAATGAAATGGATACTGTAATAGTGGTGTCCAATTTGAATAAAATTTATTTATTATGTATTAGTTATGTTCTATTTCTCTAAAAGACTAAACAAGAAAATTTCTTTAATGTAAATTATTTACATACCTCTAGATTCTATAATTCTTAAGGTCGGGGCCTTATAGATCATATCAATGGGAAATTAGGATAAATTTATGGGGATTAGATATTGTTAATAGTGTATCGATAATGGATTTTTTATATTATGTTCAAATTGAAATGATATAGAATTTGATGATATCTATGTTTCTTCTTATAAGATATGTTTGTTCAAGAATGTTTTTTCATATAGGAAATAGGGAAGCTATGTTGGGAATACGTCAAGAATAAAATAGTGTTCCAAGTCAACATCCTATGATGGTCTAAATCAGAATTAAACATTTATTTTACAGTGATGGGACAGTTTAATAAATATATAAATGGATTTGGTATCCATGCCCAAGATTATCTAAAAAAACCACATAAGAACATGTTAGAAGATGAAAATTTCTCGAGGCATCATCCTCCATTACTTGTAAGATCATCTAACTATGATCTATCTAAATGGTGGATTAATGCACTAGAAAAAAAATTTATGTCATGGGGATTTCAAAAAACAAAAGATTACTCTTAATGTCATTCATTTTAAAGATGATGCTAATCAGTGGTGGTCTATGGTTATGAATATCAGAGAATGTGAGGAGCTTCATTATATAAATTGGATGTATTCAAATGTATGTTTCTTGTGAAATATTTTTCTAAAGTAGTTAGACTTAGGATAGAAAACAAATTCACAATA
Source organism: Viscum album (assembly GCA_963277665.1). Taxonomy (NCBI): domain Eukaryota; kingdom Viridiplantae; phylum Streptophyta; class Magnoliopsida; order Santalales; family Viscaceae; genus Viscum; species Viscum album. The sequence continues at coordinate 2,130,236,665 of OY728140.1, forward strand.
TTGAGATAGGGGAATAAATTAGTGGCTACATATGAAGGAAAATTTACTCGACTAGAATTGTATTATGTAAATTTAATTTGAGATCTTCATAGTAAAATTAATCATTTTTACATTTGATTGAAGCCAACTTATCAAAGGGAATCTTCTTCTCATGTGTTAAAATGTAATGAAAATATATTCCAATGAGTGGAGAAGGTGGAAATAGAATATTCTGATGATAAGTTGTTCTATAATAGATAGTAGTAGAAGAGGTCAAAGGTGTAGGAATAAGTGAAGAAATATTCAAAATAGTGTGATGATATGAAAAATAAGATTATAGTTACAGAAACGTAAGGTAAAAATCCCACAGGGGAATGCACTTTGAATTATCTTAAGTGATTTTGATGTGGTAGAATGGCACATAAGGCTTGTAATTACACAGTAAATTATTGTGGTAGTTATAAGACAAAAAAGGAACTACATTCATTAAAATTTTAAAAGTGAAATTAGTTGGGCTATTATGAGAACGAGTGTCCAATAAAGAACTGAAATGTTGTGAATTCGCTATACTATTAGAAAAAAGGTGTGTTTAAATCCTTTTGAAATACTGTAGATGAGGTTCGGTCATAAAATATAGTAGTGTCATGTACATTGTCAATTTAATCAGATTATTATGATGTATTTTTTTTATTCCTGATCTACACATTTCTTAATTTCTAAAAAATGCTTTGGTAAAAGGGTACTTCCACCTAATGAAATGAATCCAGAACTTTTCATAAAAACACATAGGGAAATATTGAGATAAAATGAAAATGTAATAATTTTATCTTCCATTACTATAAAATGAATCAAACAAAGAATCATAGATATTTTCCTCAATTAGAGTTTGATATATCTATGAGTATTGATTATATTTTTTTACCATGCTAAGATTGATTGTGTAGCTATAAAAGATTATTTTCAGAACTATATTTTGTTTGTGTATAATAATAAACCCTTAACTTTTTTAACACCTGAGGACACTGAGAAACTATTAAAAGATAGAAATGAATGGTACCATTATCATATTTTTTAGAAAAATAAAATTGTTTATATTAATTAAGTGACAATGGTAAATGAGTATAATGATGTTTTTTATGAGTATTCTGTATTATAACTAATTAAAAAGTTTAATTTAGTATATACATGTTCCTAATTTAAAACAAACATGAAATCACTTTAATCTAATGGCTCAAATTAATCAATACATTAAATGACAAAAATTCATGACTAATTAGATAAAGGTTTAATTTGACCTAGCACATATCCACGGGGTTCTCCAATATTTTTGTTAATTAATATATTTTTTTCACTGAGACATTTGATTGATTTTGGAGATTTAAATAACATCATTTTTAAGAATATGTATCTTTTCCTCATATCGATGATTTTATAGATTAGATCTTAGTAGATTAGTTTTTTTGATGGTTAACATGAGGTTAGGGCACCATTTGTGGAATGTAAAGGAATCATACATTCTGATGTCCTCTTTTCATATTGTATATGGTCATTCTGATTATGTAGTTATTCCCTATGGGTTAAGAAATAAACATGTTTTATTCAAGGATCTTATGAATAAAATATGCCGTGAGTTCTTGGATAAGATTTTGGTTGTGCATTTTGGTGACATTTTGGAATACTCTAAATGTAAATAGAAACATGAACGTCATTTTTGTGTTTTCTAGAAAACTTTAAAAGTAAATAAATTATATGGGAAATTCATAGAGTGTTATTTTGGCTTACAATAATTATCAAGTCTTGCACAAATTGTTCATAAAGATAGAAAAACTATTGATCATGCTAATGAAAAATTTGATGATGATTGTCCATGTCTTGAAAATATGACCATGTTTTGAAGTTATCAAAGATGACTAAGATATTACTACAGTATTGTAGAATATTTTCCATGAAAATCTCTCCCACTGACTATGTTCACTCAAAAAGGTGTTATGTTCATTTGGAAAAAAGAACGTGATTATTATTTTCGTGAATTAAATAGAAGATTGGTGAAGGATCCAATTTTGGAATTACATTCCATGAATAATGATTTTATTATCTACAGTGACATAAAATTGAAATGACATGGATGTGTCATAATGCATAATGATCGGGTAATTTCTTATTTTTCACGTCATTTGAAAACTCATGAGTTGAATTACGCTACATGTGATTTGTAATTATCTTCTATAATTTTTTATTTAATAATTTTTAAGAATCATAATTTCATGGAGTAAAATGTGAAATATATACTAATCAAAAATATTTTAGGTATACATCTCCTAATAAAATAACTAAAAAAGAGATAGAGAAGATGGATGGAACAAATCATGGATTATGATTTCATGATTCATTACCATACTCGAAAGGCCAACAAAGTGGCCGATTCTTTGTGTTTGAAATGTAATATTACACTATTATGTTATATGGGAACATATCCTTTTGATTAATGATTTTGTGATATTTTTCATATTTGTTGTTAGTTCTTGAGATTCCTCTATTTTGTTTCAGTTTTCAGGGAAGTCACCTCTATCATGAAAAATTAAACAAGCACAGAAAGAAGGTTGTAATCTGAATAAAATGGTAGAATTTTTTCAAAAGGGTATGTCACCTGAATTTAACCTTGATAATGAATATGTATTTATGGTTTTAAAGAGAATATGTATTTCTTGTGATTCGCAGTTCAATAAAGAGATGTTATGTGAAGCTAGTAGTTCTTTTTTTTAGTTCATATTTATAGTACTAATATGTACAATGATCTTCACGATTATTACGATTGGGATGGAATGAAAAGATATTTATGAATTTACATTGTAGTGATTAACTTGTCAATAGGCTAGAGCATATAAGATTTTACATATGGGATGCTTTGTCCTTTTCCTGTACTAGAGGGAAAATGGGAAGAAATATATATATATTTTGATGTGGGAATACAAAATACTTCTCAAGGTAACAATGCATTATGGTTTTATTGTAGATTGATCGATTAAATATTATCATTTTCTTCTTATTTGAGATACCCAATCTCTATATAAACATTCTTGGTTGCAACTTAATGAGATATTTAGGTTACATGGAGTTACTCTCCCCATAGTATCTGATTGTGATCTCAGGATCACTTATAACTTTTAAGAATACCTTCACAATTTATTGGATACTGAATTGAATTTTATTTCAACTTTTCATCCTCAATCAGATAGGTATTAAGAAAAAACAATTCAGACCATGTAGGATATGATATATGATTGTTCAATGGATATCCAGGGATGGTTGGATAATCAAAATTAGTTGGTTGAGTTTTCAAATAATAACAGGGTTCATTTCAGTATACATTTGTCATGAATTGTGGAATTTTATTGAAATTAGTGATGAAATCTAGCTTCTGGGGATGAATTATGTGAATTGAATTTGATGGGGCTAGAAGATATTGCAATAGAATATCAGTTGATTCATAAATTCATGAGTATCGAATAGAGTAGAATGAAATGTACTGCAGATAACAGGATGAAAGATCACTCATTCAATGTTGGTGATCATTCCTTTTTAAATGATTCATCAAGGAAAAGTGTGATGTGTTATTTATATGAAGGGAAAATGATTTTGAAGTTTATTTTACACTATGTAATCCTAGAGAAAATTGATTTAGTTCCCTACAGAGTGGATTTACCTCCATTTTTATCATAGGAATACAATTATTTTCATGTTTCAACCTTTAGAATGTATTTGTTTTGTATCAAACTAATGTTTTGAGTCCCAAAAAATAATGTTGGAAGATTATAGGTTTTATAATGAACAACCAGTCCAGATTCAAGACCACATAGGGAAATTGTTTTGGAATAAGGTGTTTTAAAATGTTATGGTTTTGTGGGAAACCCATGTTATTGATGAGGAATCATGGAAATCTTAAAATTCTATGAGGGAGAAATAGCCCAACTTAATCGATAATTTAATAAAATTTCAAGGATGCAATTTCCAAATGAGGGAATGATGTTACATTCTAGGAAACAATAAAATAATAAATTTTTATATATATTAATATTAATGAATTATATATTAGGATTACTTATAAGGAAATCCTATGTATGATAGGGTAATCGACAGACAACAATAGGTTTCCCTGAAAATCTTACATTTCACAATATATTGAGTTATAATGAAAAAAAATATGTTATATGTAATATTATTTTAAATGGACGTTGATGTCTTTTTTTTATATATTATTTAATGAATATAAATTATTATATTATGTTTTAAATTTTTTTAAATGCTTTTATATTAATAAAATTCATATTAGAGGATTAAAATGTGAATAAATACAATTTGAAGCATAAAATTCTATAATATTTTTATAAGGTAGTATCACTTTTTTTTGATGTAGAACCATGATTATGTCCAATTTATATCACTTTTATAATTTCTATATGAAAAAATGAACATCATATTTGGAAGTAGAATATCAAAATTTACATTATTGATATTTTGGTATTTTTTGATTAAATTCATATTTGAATGAATAGAGAAAAATACTCATTTTAATTCATATATGCATTTTCATTTATTTTTATTTATTTATATTTTTCTTTTTTTTTGGTTTTAAATTCTAGTTGGATTGTTTTTTTACTATTTAATCAAAATTTTCTCATTTTATATAATTTTTACATTAAAATTTTATTTAAAAACATGTCAATATTATGATGGTTTTATACTTAAAAAACAGTATTTTCTCATTTTTAAAATGGGGAATAAATTTAAATTAATAATAAAAACTTTTGTTTTTTAATTTGGAAATATGTATTCCATATGTGGAATCAGATGTTCTAACATATGTAAATAGGACCATTTTTTTACATTAATAATAGTAACATTAGTAATTATATTTATTAACCACAGTTAAAAGGTAAATCAGGTAAATAATATTAAAAATAATATTATAATAATAATAAACTACTCTAAAAATTGTCATAAGCCAATTTTATGATATATGGATGATCAATAAAACACATTGTATGAATATTTGGCCTTTAAAATCCACATGTGTGTCATTATGACACTTAATACTTTTAATGTAATCAAAATGAAAATATGTTATATACATATATCTTATTAATAAAACAATTTTAATATTTCTTTATATAAGTAAATTCATCTTCTATTAATATTCTCTAGAAATAAAAAAAATTATACATAATGACAATATAATTATAATTTTTAGACATATAATAAGTATAAATAATTATGACCAAATGATGATGTATTAATTTCATTATTAAATGAAGAATCAAATAAATGATATTAATAATATTAAAATAACTTTAAAATATCATAATTAAATCCATTTATAATTTTTTGGATGACTATGAGATGATTGGATGGATTTATTATATTTTTTCTATGGTATCATGTTGTTATGAATTTCTAAAATTTTCATATAATGAATAGTGTCAAAATTGGTAAAATTCATATTATGAAATATAAAATATTTAATTAAATGATATAAAAATCCTAAGATTCTAAAAATTTTCCAATTGGTTATAATATTTGTAAAAATTACATTAATCAATTGTTAATTCAACTTATTTCACGGTATGATAATTATTTTAACTCTCAAAATGTAATTTAATTGATAAAAATGTAAGAGTTCAAAGGGGATAAAACAAAAAGATAAAGACTAAAAAATTATTTAAAAATGTATAATTTTTATTGGGTGTTGGTGATTCTATCTGATATCTACTTATATTTTAAATAACTTATTTTATGACCATATGGAAATGAAATTGAATTTATATTATTTAAATATTTTAAGAGATTCCAAGGGTGAAACTCCCCTCTACTATAATAAGGTACACTCTCTTCCCTAAAACTCACACTTCCAATTCCATTAGGTTTTTCCAAGATCATCCCAAAACCCTTACTAGAATCCATCACCACTTTATTGAAGTCTTATTTAAGGTATAACACATGTTATTTTGGTTTTAAGATGTTCTTAAATGGTGATCAAACGAATAAGAGGTATCATTTCTTAAGATTTTCTATTTTTTTCAACATCCACTAATATTAAATATACTAATTCAAAGATTAAATAATAAATTTAGTATAATTAATATAGATAGATGTTATTATGTTAATATCAACCGTTAAATCCATCTCGACATCCGTCAAATCATAATGGAATTAATCATACGCATGTACGAGTGAATTATCACCTCCACAAAATGATTTAGTACATTTTCCATTACCGTATAACAAGATCAGTTATAATTGTGGAATTAATATACATATGTGATATTAATGATTTATTTATCATTTAATAATAATAATATTTCTATTATTTTATTACATTCCATGCACATAAAAACAATAATGTCATTCTTACGTACCAGTGAACTATCACCTACACAAAGTGATGTGAATCATTTTTATTTTGAATATCACTTGTATAATATATATAAGAATATTTAAATTATTATTATGATGATAATAAAAATATGCTAACATTTTAATGATAAAATAACAATTACCTTATCTCCTTAATAAACAATTAAAAATGAGAATGTTGCTCATGTGTGCGTACAACCTACTATATCCATTAATAAAACTTTATTCATTTTCATAACCACAATTAGTGAGTTCATTAAAAAAATGATTAATGTATAAACTTGTAGAATATTTCCTAAATATTATTCCTGAGATAATAGAAATATAACAACATGGACTATTACCTCAATTCCATGTTCATTGTCAACTAAAGTATTGAATAACGACAAAACATATAATATGAAATTATATAATTATATATTTGTTATAACATGGCTCTAATAGATATAATATGAAAACTAAAAATTAAAAAGGTTCTCAAAATAGTATAAATTAATATATTATTATTATTCAGGATGATAAATAACGATCAAGACAATTTGGATGTACATTAAGGGAATCATATCTAAATTTCTACTCATTAAGTTAAATATCCATGTCATTGGTTTTTTTATTCATTAATAATATTGAATAACCAATGACAGTTTTACACTGAATATACACTTATATTGTGCGTATTTATATTTTTCATGCATAATTATTTTATTTTTTTATCCTTAATCTAATGATATGTTCTTTGTCCGGGACTTTGTCTCAATCTTCTTTCATTGAGGCATATTTTGATGTTACACACCACCTTCATTTATAAGGTGTGTAATCTACACTCTTGACTTTTTTATTTCATTCAAAGGTTTTCAAAAGTAATATTTTTTATACAAATTGTATTAAAAAATAGAAAAATTAGTGTTTTCTTAACAAATGTGGTGATAAAGAAATTTTTTCCGCAGTGAAAATTATATGGTATTTTTATTTCTCTATAAGCCGTAATGTTTTAAAAAAAAGTAAATACTATTCACCCTTTTTAGTTATTTTTTTATTGAAATTTGTTTTAAGCATGAATTTATTATATATTTAAATAACATAATATGATTTAAATGTTTAAATGTTATTTTCCCTTTACTAATGTTTCATGTGTCACAATAATGTTGTGGTTCTTGGTAATTACTTATGTGTACGGGTGGTTCTATGATAAACTAAGGCCTGGTGAGCATGTGATAACACTCCAATTCACTGTGTAATGATACAATGTTAAATGATATGATGTCTCTTTATAGATTTGTGGAATACACTATGATGGGTATTTCAAACGTATGCATGAAGGTTACTCCATGTTTATCTATGTAAGATACAATTTAAATATTATATGGATTCCATAATTACTTATGTGATTAATGATTACGATGATGTTTTTTTGGATCTTTATGATTTCATGGATTTATAAATATTCATGGATGTATGTTTTCATTCTTAATTTTATATCCCTTACTAATCATTTTCTTCCCATCCCATGTTTTTAAAATGTTTTCACAATGTATGAGGATGGGTAAAAAAAGGAATAATTATATAGTATTTTTACCTAGAATAAGAAATCATGTTTACTTTTAAGATTTTTATATTTTGGATCAAATGTATAATATTTTTTTGGTATCCACATTGTATAAAATTTAACAGTTATGTAGTAGTTATGATATAGTTCAATAAAAATATAAATAATAAAAGATCTGAAATATGAATACCTGACATAACTCAAGATTATATAAAGTTTATTATTGGGGACTTATAATTATAATTTATTTCATATGGTTAAACGAACCATGGTAAATATCCCATTTTATATAAAATTTATAACACATTTCCATTGATAAAATTTGTGAAATACATTATATCCTACCGCAATGAAAATATAATTTCTTTTGTTACTAGCATATATATATTCATCATTCCAATTAATGTATTCATATGTTACTGAATCACGATCCCTAAATAATATATTTTCTCAAACATATATAGTCCCACCAAATCCCTTACCCATTTTTCCACAAAAAAAAATGGTTCTCAAAATCAATTTTTGTAAAATTTTTCAAAATTTTCCATCTATATAATTTAAGGGAAAATAGATTTATAAGAAAAAACAAACAAAGAATTATATTGATCACAAAAACAATGGAAATCTAATGAGAATGACTAAATCTTATATTATATGGTCTGAATAATCCACAGAGACAAATAATTGGTTTGAGGACAAATGTATGTGATGATATTCAACTTAGTATGAATCTATTTATGATTTCCTTCCAAAAAATTAGATGTAAACTCATGATCCCAAATTAATAAAATGGAGTGAGTAAATCCATGCCACCTAAAACCCTTAACTATATACAAGATATTATGTTGACATAGAGGCATAGATTTTTTAATTGTATGTAAATAATAAATTTTAGTAAATCGATCAATAATAATAATAACCTAATTGTTTCAACAAGAAATTTTTTGTAATTTCACCTCAAAATCCATTTTTATAGTTTACCATTTCAATTATGGAACTATAAAATGATAAATCAATCACTCAAATATTTATTATTCTAAAAAAATTATATAATAAATGATAAGCTTCATTGTAATGTTAATAATAACTATTTTCATTCTATCTCACCATTAATACAACAAAATGCCTTTCTATATCTAATTATTTTCTAGATTACTTGAAATTGGGTAACAATGATCTGCAGTCAACATAAAATTCTTTAAATCATAATCAATGAGGGCACATAATATTTTAATAATTCATAAAACTACTTAATCTATTATATTAATGTTTTGAAACAAGCCATTATTGTCTATTTCTTAAATTTCATTCGAACATGTGTCCAACTTTTGTGCTTTCATAATTAAATTGTAAAAATTATACTTTATTGATACCTAGAAAATAGTGGTTTTTACTACATCTATAACTTCTAAGAAAAAATTATTCAAATCATTGATGAAACATTACAGTTACAATTATATAATTGTTTGTTTAACAAGAAGAATTATCCACTTTGTTTTTATCTTAGTATGGTAATGGAATGTGTAATAAGAATTCATTATGAGTACATTAACACTTTAGTATCTCATTTTAAATTATTTTTATGTTAATATTTACTTAATAATTTAATGATCATTATATAACACAGAATTTAATACATAAAATTTATACTTCAAAATATTTAATAAAAATCTATATCATCATATTCTATATAATGTTTAGGATAATTTAACTCATGAGGATTCAAATAAAATTATGTATAAAAAAATTCCTAATCATTATTTATTAGGGAAAAACCAACAGACACATTTAAGAAACGATGTTGATGAACGTTTTACATTTCTGTAATATAATTTTGTAACTAAATAATTCAAAATACTTATTTATAATTCTTGTAAATTATCATTATAATATATTGTTTATATGAATTTACACATTTTTTAAAAAACTAATGAAATGAATTAGAAAAACAAGATTATTTTTCAAACAACTATCAATTGTAACCTTCTAATTAAGGATAACAATGAATATATGAGAATGATATGGCACATGCACATTCATATAAAAAATATCATATGGTAACGAACCATTCAATCATTAGAAATAATTTTTCATCAGAATGATATTTTTTGGGAAAAAAATTTCAATTAATTAATTTCCAATATAGTTTATATTCATTAAATGTATCTAAGAAACAACTAGTTCCTTTCAAACAGATCATGAATCATATATTACACCAAAATTTCATCAATAAATAGAAAAAGAATCATTTCCATGAATTCAATAAAATTTCAATATATAAGGTCTATAAATATATAAGATTCATTAAAAACCCACAATATAATAACTATAAAATAATAAGGCCTGTATTTATTGTGAAACATTGTCTTTAGAATACTTATTTATTTCCATATCAATCTATCTTATCCTAAAATGAGATAAAAATTCGATAAATAATGTTATTCGTAGAGATGACAAAAAAACATCCATATGCCGAAAAGGATACTTCTACTTAATAGTTATATTATTCAAGTCTCCATAATCAATTAATAGTCTCATTGGATGATATATTTCAAAACATTACCACCCCATATAGATGTTATATGGTGAGTGAAACCTTCATCTAACAAATCATTCAATTTATTTTTTCAATTATAAAAGGTTCACATGAGAATTTTGACATGGGGGCTTAGAAATAGGCTTATCACCAGGAATATTGTAAATAGTAAAATCATGATCCTAGTCACGAATAACACCATTGAAATATTATAGATAAAAATACATGAATTCATTCAATACCAGATCCTTGCTATTATGAAAAAATTTCTTCTTTTCAAAAATATTATATAGGTAACATTTACACCCTTCTCTAATAATTATCATGACTTCATTGAATGTCATCAAATACATGAAACCATTGAATAACACATTAATAAATCTATGTTATATCTTATAATGTAAAATTTATAACATATTTATACATAATATTATTCCAAACTCCACTATGTGGAGTTCAAAATTTTTTATAGTAAAGATCTCCCTACTGATATCAAAATAAATATACCTATATAACTTGGATATTTTAATACCTCCACACGTATTTTTCTATTATAAGTATATCATACTATCATGATGTGATATTATAATTTTTCACTATATTTCTTATATATTAATGAAATTAATGTTACTATTTGAAATAATATATTGGATTAAATCAAATAAACAAGTTATTTGAAAATCACTACCTAACATAATGGCCCATCCTCAAATTTTGCTGTGTTAAAATAATTTACCACATGGGTTTTCATCTGATAGTGATGATTTCCTGGTAGAGTAACAAAATATATGAACACATTATATAAATGACCAAACCAATTTTATCTAAAAAAAATTAACATTGGTTAGTTATCTGTTACACCATTCATTGATTCATTTTGATTCTTTTCAATAAAATCAAACACCACATTGAAAAAAATTATCATTACCACAACTTTACTAATTTCCCATGATATTTTCTAGGGTTATTTTTAACACACATAAAACATGATGGGAACAACAACTTTTTTTGATTATTTTTATTTTTTATGTATCCCTATAACATTAAATTCAGAAGACTTCTTTATTTTTTCTTCATAAAGAACATACGTCTTAGGAATGTCTATATGAATATTTTCAGAAAAATGAAAAACATTCTCATATCATTTAAATTGTAGTTCAACCAAAAATACTCGTGGACATGAATTTAATCGTCAGGAAAATATGATAAATTTAGTAACAATGTTATTAATCACATCATATATGTACATGTCTAGTATTACAATATTAAAATTAAATATAGAATCATAATCATTGTTTTTTCTATCAATTATGGGAATTGTTTTTTCATTTGTAGTTAGATAACCTTTAGGGAATCATTTCCCTTGTAAAAAAATTAATAAATATATCATATTCTAGGGAATCAAGATCATAGTTTTCTATATATTCATAAAGAAAAGTCAATCATATATTATATTCATCAAAAACTAATAAATGGAATGAGTTTCATTTATAGATTATAAACATACCATCACTTCAAATATATGCTTTAGAACCTTGATCTACCTATCAGGTACAATAGGTTAGGATGATTCACTAAATGACTGGACTTGGGTCATCATTAAATGTTCCAATATAGATATTTTCCTTCATGGATGATCATGTTACTATATATAATGAATGAAAATAGTCCTCATATACCATGTAAACTGATCCATCAAAATAAAATCAAATTTTTTCTACTTCCAACCATCTCATTATGCTAATTTGGTAAGATATTTTCCTTTAACTCCCCCTAATATAGATTCTATATTTCTTGTAAGTAAAACTATTCTGAAAAATCATGGTATTGATGTAAAATCATGTCTATATTTAAATACAAAATCATTTGAACATAATTTTAAATAAAAATATTTATTGGTTATGTTATTATCATTATCATTATATCATATATTAACAAACAAATTCATTAAAAAAACTATATTTTATGAGATATAAACATCACATATTTGTGATATTATCTATTAAAACAATTATCATTACATTTAAGATAATTTTAGATTTATATATTTAGGGATTTAAGATATAAATCACTCATAAATTAACCATATAATAAAAATTAGAAACTTAATATAGGTATACATTATTCGATAATATAAGTTATTTAAGAAAAAATGATTCTTTTCATGATAAAAATTCATGAATTTTAGTATTACATCTTCAATTCTCCAACCCATCATCAATCGATTTGAATAAAATTTTAAAAAATGTTATGAGAAAAAAAAGATTCAGTAAGGTATAAAAAACAAACGAAAACTATTCTTTGATTGAAAATGTGAAAATCTCGGAAAAACATTACATTAAACATAATAATATTTTCCAAATATAGGATTTTTTATTATTTATAAAATATCATTTTTATTATCATTTAAATAGAAAATATTTCTATAAAAACTCATTATTATGAATAGAAATGTCATATTGTTTCCTTGGGAAATCATCCCAAAGAACATGTATAGAACCATACAAAATTGGAATGACTATATGACCAACTGGACAAATAGTTATCCGGAGAACATAATCCGTAGTAAATGACTACGAACAAAAACATTGAAGAAACATATAATAAACTATAATGGACATACCCATACCTATATAAGGAACACATTGTAAATAATTTTTAAGGAGAATAATATTAATAAAACATTTTTTCATGAATTTTCAACTTGAAACTCTTTAATAAATTTTAGGAACTATGATGAAAATAATTTTATGATAATTAAATTCAGTTTTATTTTAAATAAAAATTTGAATTACAAAATTAAAATAAAATAGAACATATGTTCTTTAATTGAAAAATAAATTATGATAATTAATCATAAAAATAATAATAATAAGGGTAGATGAAAATGTATATGTTATTGTTTAAATTAAAAAATTGACATTCGTTGTGTTATTTCACAAACAATTCCATATAAAAACCCATAAAAATTTTCACTAAAATATATAAGAAATTAAGATGAAAGATAAAAAATATGTAATTTATAAATATATTTTATGTTAATAAAAACCTATCATAATAATATAATAAAAATTGTAAATTGAATAGAATGAGTATGAATGAAATCTATATAGGATAATTGTTTAAAAATAAGAAATTATTTTACCACATTAAAATCAATTTGAATTGTAATCCCCATGAAAGTATAAATGTAAGGAAAAACATAGATTAAAATTATAGTAGTTAAATTAATGATGTTACATGTCAATTCGGGTACATATACACCTTTAAAATCAATGTTGTTTCATTAAATCAAAATATACCTCATCGAACGGAAATTGACTCAATTTACCTTACCTTGAGTCTGACTGGACACATAAATTTTTATATTCCTTTATAATAAAAATATGTTTATTATTTTATTTCTATGTAATATTATTAAATTTTATCTTAAATATTATATATCTTATTACCATGTTATGTATGATTACATAATCAGTTAATATTATAATGGATGTTTCAATGATATTACTCCTGTGTTTCAAAACTATCATCGATAGGTTGATTATTGACAAAGAGGATATTATTTAAATATGTATAAAATATAAATAATGTCATAATTATAATCTTTATACCTAAATTACACTATTAATTCTAATATATAATGATTGGTTTTAGAAATCAATAATGTTATGATCATGGAGATTATATGTTGAACATACACATGGGTAACATTTATGTTTTCCAAAGATTATTATAAAAATGATTTATGTAATATTATATCCATATAATATAATAAAAATATAATATATAAGATTTTATTTCATTAATTATACATTTATATTTAATCCATGTATTTTTTTTAAAATAGTGTCACATTCCTTCAGGAAAGAGGTAGTCCACATGTACAGAAAAAATGATATCATTTTCCCTGAGTGAAAATGTAGGAAAGAATATTAATATTACCCATTAATAATGATAAAAATTTAATTAATATAATTATTATTTCATTTATTCCTTAAATATTTCCTTATCACGTTCAATTTAATAGGTTAATGAAAAATGATTCACAACTCTTTGTGAGGTAGTAATCCACTATACACACAAGCGACGTTATCATATATCTTATTCAATGTAAATTAAAAAATGTATATATGATATAATGTCTCGATATGTTTTATAATATTATGAAAAAAATACATACAGTATAAATCTATTATAATTCCCAAATGTAATATATGTTTATGGAAACCATGTCAATTCAATTCATGGTGAGGTAGTCTATCACACACTAGAGCGATGTTATCATTTGTCATTAATATAAGAGGAGATAGATATAGTTCATTACTAAAACATTAATACTTATTTTTATATTTTAGATACAATTTTTATTTTTTATTTATAAATAATTACTATTTAAATGAAGTCAATAAATAAATAGGATTAAAAACCTTAGGTTTTTTACCACTTCAAAGAAAAACAATTAATCATAATTCAAAAAGTATTCATAGAAAATATTCATAAAATGGTCTACGTGAAATGGATGGTTATATGAAATTTATTTATATTTTCTTGGATAATATATAATGGTTTAAATGTTTTTAGAATAGAGAATATGGGGTTCCTTTTATAAGTGAGATGAGTGGAACAATTATAAATGCTTACAAGAAAACTTTGTGACAACGTTTTAAAAAAAATGATCCATAACATATAATTTGAAATTATTATATAATATTATTTCTATATATTTACATAAAAAAGAGTTTATAATAGGAATTTTTTCATTTTCACCATAATATTTTTAGTTTTTCACCTGAAAATCAACTTTTACCTAAACCAATGTAGTTAATTTTTAATATTTTAATCATTAATTAGTGAAAAAATTAATTATATCATGTAATATAATATAAATTTTTATTATTTCAAATATAAAATCTACTTTGGAAGATTTTATTCAATTAATAGAATTATTTTAATTTAATATAAAACTCACAATTACGATGAAAAAACTAGTTTTCAAGTATGATATTTTTCATGTAAATGATGATTTTATATTAACTATATGATTAATAATAATAACTTTATTATAATAAATTAATATTTATTGATATATAACATATAAATTTAATTATAAACATTTATTATAATGGAATATTTTAATTAATTTCAATCTAGATACATTATGCATTTTAAAAGGGTTTTCACAAAAAACAAATTTTTATATGAAAACACAATGTTATACCAAAATAAAATATAAATATGATTCCAAAGTATTAATGAAAAATAATTTTAACTAATTAGTACTTATAATACCTTAAAATTTTTTAAAAAAAATTTAATTTTAAATTAGATAATTTATTTAACATAAATTATATTTTTCCAAAATTAAATTTGTTTTCCACTATCCCCCAGAAAAAATGATTCATGAAAAATGATGAAATATCAACCTATGTAAATTTTGATTTCATATTTCAAAATTTTCATTTCTTTTGAAAATTCAAATTTATACGAATAGAGTTTAGATAAATTTATTTCCTTTTTTATTTAAAAAATTATTCATATTTTAAAAGAAGTATTAATATAATAATAAATATTACAATGTTATATTCTATATTTAAATGGTATGATAAAATTATTCATAGTAATATATCATAATAAAAAATCATTCTCATATTTTCATTTTTTATGGGTTGGTTCCATTTATGTGGCACCCTCCTTGGTGTTCATCATATAGTTTCCCAACACCACTATATTAAGGTATTTTCATGGTTAACAATATTAAGGTTTTAATTACTATTTCATTGATCATATCTGATATAATGATATATATTAAATTAAACCACTATTACCCATATACTGTTTCATCTTCGGAATTATAAAACTCATTATATGATATACACACATAATTTTGGCTATCTCCAATTTTTTATTCCGTATAGATTTTTCGTTTTTCATAACTGGTCTATTAATTAGTGCATATATTATTTTATTTAAAATATCATATCAAAAATTATTAAGTTCATATAGATTATTGAATGGAATAGTTCATACCATTTACTGGTTATATAGACAATCCTTGTAGTATTAACATTATCGATATAGAATAATATCAATCACATATTATAATAAGATGTGAGGAGGATTCATTATTTCGATAAGAAATTTTTTTCCCAATATATATAAAATGATAATGAAATATATGGATTGACCACCTCATTTCATGATGTAAAAATTAATTTATTCCATTAAATGGTTTAAGAACATTATTAAAATATTCATGGGTGATATTTATACAATTCTTGGAAGGATTAAATATTCATGTTATTATTTCATTATTGGATTAAAATTTAATTCATCATATACCACGAACAATTAGATTACATAAAAATATGACTTTTAATTTTATCATGTACTATATGGTTGTCAATTACCATGTTTGGGTTATGTAGGAATGCTTCATGTTGTTCAATCCCAAAAATATTTTCACCTGACATTCTTTGTAGGACATGTAATATTTATTAATAGCTTAACTCTACATCATTAAAATTTATCTTTCTCTTATTTAAGTGTATTCAAGTGGAATGCGATAATATATTTTATATTAATAAACAATATAATTTACATTTATTCATTCTCAGGTAACAATAAAAAATAGTTCCATAGTTACATCATTAGAGACTAATTTTCTATATTATAACAATAAAAACTTTTAAACGGTGTGAAACTATATATACATAGTGCATAAAACCTTATATATCATAGTCCTAAAATAGGAATCAGACATAATTAGTAACATGTTATCATACACAGTCTTAAAGAACTAAAACTATTACCATTTCCTTTGGAATTACAATCATACAAATCCAATAGATCATTATAACATCATAACCCAGCATACCCTCAAACTGGTAGCCGAGATGATCGCCACATGGAATCAATAAAATCTCATCATAAGCCATAGGTTGATGACTAGTATCAAGGGTCTTTTGATAATCTGTTGAAAATCTATACCATCATATTCAGAGTGCACAACAAATATAGATAATAAAATCAGACAACATCGAATTAAAATGTAACTAATATTTATATGCATAAATAAAATGTCTGACACTAATTTCTAAAATTAATTCATGTAATGGTGATACATATAAAAAACTAGTAAACAAAAAAAAACGTTATTTACTTTCCCAATACTGAAACAATGAAAAGATCCAATACCCAAAGGGCTATCTCCGTGAGTATCCCGAGCAACCTCTTAGTACTTTGTTTCTAACTCCAAGGTATAATCAAACATCAATAAGAAATTTCCATCGTCTTGTTAACTTGTAGAGTCTAGTCATTTACCCATGTGTTATTGCGGCTCGAATAGGGTGTTAGAATCAATCTCAGTAGGCTGGTACCACTACTGTCTAGATAAATATACACAATGCAACAAAATTAAATAATGTTCAAGTATAACGATGGAATTACAGAATTTCATTAATAACCAACAACCCATCCGTGATCCAAAGGGATACCAGGAGACTATACCTAAATCAACTCATAACCAGAATATGAGTCTAAATTGGAACAATATTTATATAAATAATGTATAATTAACTATTTATAACCATAATTAATATTGTTTTTTAGCCATAGAAAATAATGATAATGTTACCATTATTATATATGACCCATTTGAATGACGTTATCATTCCATTACTCATAAATACTTGAATGTCCTTGTTATCATTCCATGGTTTGGCACCCAGGAATGTCCATTTTTTCATTCTGTACTCACACACCCATGAATGTCCATGTGACCATTCCATACATAAACACCATGAATATCTATGTCACCATTCTATACTCACACACCCATGAATGTCAATGTTATCATTCCATACTCACACACCTAGGAATATCCATGTTACCGATCCATACTCACACAACATTAATGTCCATGTTACCATTCTATACTCACAAACCTATTAATGAACATGTTATCATTCCATACTCACACACCCATGAATGTCAATTTCACTATTCTACCCTCACGAACCCATGGATATCCATTTTAGCATTCACCACTTCTTAATATAATTATTTTATCAATTGATTTTCATCATCAATCTCATTTCAAATTAAAAAATTTGTTAATCATGACAAGTCATTTAGTTATCTCAACAATGTAATTATCATAACTATTACTCTTGTTAATTTATCCATTAACTAGTCACTAGGAAACCACGAGAATACAACATAAATAGTTAAAATATTAATTTTCTCCACACAATGATCTCGATATTACATAATTAATTCCAAAATTAATTATCTCATCTTTACCCCAAATAAGAATCTCATAACCAATCCCACAATTATTTTCCTATATTCAAATCCCTTAAAACATAATTAAATATCTCAATATAACCAATATAATATCTCATAACTAATCTCATGATTAATTATTAACTCAATGAAAATAAAAAATTAAAAATTTATTATCTCAACATATCAAATTTAATGTCTTATAATTAATCCCATATTAATTATTATCTCGTATCACATAATTAATTAAAAATTATTTATGTCATATTAACCAATTTAATATCTCATAATTAACCCACTAATAATTATTATCTCAATTATAATAAATAATTCCTTATTAATTATCTCATCATAACTAGTTTAATATCTCATAATTAATCACCTAGTAATTATTATATCAAAGAACCTCATTAATTTGTAATGATTTATCTAATCGTAACTAATTAGATATCTCATAATAAATATCCCAAATAATTATATAAATTTCATGCTCAATGCATAAAATTCATTTAAAATTAATTATCTCATCCCACCAATAAATTTTTTTTCTATCATTTAAGTAATCCTTAACAAAAGTAGTAAATCAACAAAACTACATTTAAGTTATTAATCAATGTTATGAACCCTAACCCAATGAATTGGGCCAAGAAAAAGAATCCAAAATCAAACTATGACCCAATAAGGAATACATAACTCTACATTAATTCACATGAATACATGGAATTGGCCGCAACACCTACCAACAACAGCCAAGACTCATAATTAGTGCGGATGTGACCAACACACACAAAAAATAATCATCCACAAACAAATTACACAATTAACACCTAATTCATGGTGTGAAAAAACATTTATTAGCTATATATCCTTACCCAAAAATGATAGTGGTGAAGCAAATCATGATTTTTTGTTTGGACTTCAGTGGAATTCAATGGAATATGGGCCAACATGTCCTGATACATCATATACAACACCTAGAATCGGATTAAAAGAGAAAATCGAATTAGACCTGACTATTGGATTTTGGAATATCAGAGAATGGTCGATGGATAGTCCAAATATCCAATGTGAACAACGAAATTCAAGGATAAGGACTCACCTCATCGAGATGAGAAACTTTCATTAAAGAAGAGGAAGGAGGTAGTTGTGTGAAGAGGACATGAGAGGACAGGTGGTGCACCACCCAGGGGTGATGCGACATGGGTATGTCATGGGCGATGGAGAGTCCAAATAAATGATTAAAAAAAATAAAATGTATGGACATAGAATCATATCTACACGATTTAAAACATATTTGAAGACACCACCATGATCTGGTGTGTGGAGATAGAGTCGAGAGGGTGGGTGGTTTGACACACATTAGAGAGATGAGAGGGGGGTCGCACGACACCCAGGCTGTGTGCCTCTCACTAGTTATTTCCCATCTAATAATTTTAATAATTATTATAATAATATTAAAAATTATTATTATTATTATTATTATAACACTCCAAAATAACACACGTGCATACTTGTAATTGACCTCAACACCTAACAACAACAACTGTTACTCACAAATAGTGTTGATGTGACCAACGTTCCCAAAAAATCTTCTACTAACATATTACAGCATAAGAACCTAATTTATGTGATTAGAACCCATTTATTGGGTATATATCATTACCCAAAAATGGTGGTGGTGTACCAAACCATGCAGAGTTGCTTCGCCATTAGGGGCAGTTGTCGTAATATGGATGAATGGGTCCCGAAACATTATATGCCCCACCTCGATCCAGAAGAAAAGAATAAACCGAATTAAACATGACTATAAGGTTTTTTTCATAGTAGATATTGAGTGAATGATAGCTGAAATATCCAACTAGAACATAAAAATTCATAGAGAAGGACACATATATATGAGGAAAAAACATTCATGAAGTAACCATAAGGATGTAGTTGTTTTATGATGAGCCGTGGGGAGTGGTGGTGCGCTGCCGATAGATGTAGCACCATGTTTGTGTAGTGGGTTAGGGAGATTCAATAAATCTAATGTGAATAATGTAATTTATTGAGAAGTATCCCCCTCACCAAGATGAAATTCTTATATGAAGAAACCTATGTGATCTAGTGTGCGGATAGGGAGTCAATAGGATGGGGGGGGGCACCACCGATGGGAGGAGAAGTGGGGGGGGGGGGGTCCTAACTCACCTAGGTTGTGTACATATCCCTATTAATTTACCTTTTAATAATTTTAAAAATTAATATTATAATTTTAATAATAATAAAAAACATATTATTTTTAATAAAATTTAAATAAAAATATTCTAATATAAACCCCAAAATGTGTATTTACACATTATTTACCCCACATTTAATGAAATTCTATTCAACTGAATTTAATCAAATAAATTATGAAATAATAATTATTTAATTAAATTCCATCAAACAAGGTAATTAAATAAAAACCTTATTTTTATTTAATAAATACATTTAGCTTAACTATGAATATAATTATATAAAACTAAAACTCCACATTTAATATTTCATTTACTTAAATTCTACTCCAATGATGCTGATTAAATAATTTCTTGAGCACATAATTAATTAATTAAATTCACCCAACACAATTTATTTAAATAAAAACTATAATATTCATCAATTAATTAAATTCATCATATCCTAGAATTTAATTATATAAAAATCCATCTCCACATTCTTCATATCATTTAATTAAATTCTTCTCCAATGAGTTTAATTATATATATTCTACAACACATAATTATTTAATTAAATTCTTTCAACATTAATTAATTAAATAAAACCCCAATTTTTTAACCAATTCTTTAAATTCATCATAATGTATAATTTAATTAGATAAAACATGAACTCCACGTTTAACACATCATTTAATTAAATTCCCTTCTAACATGATTTATTTAAATAAAAATTCAAACTATTTGTTATTTAATTAAAATATATAAACATATTTTAATTTAATAAAATCAAATAAATAATTAATCATTAATTAATAAATTCCATCCAACTGAATTTAAATAACTAATTTCTCCAATTCATGTTATTTATCTAAATTCTCTGAACAGATTTTAATTAATTTAAAAACCTTAACACATCAACAATTTTTAAATAAATTCTTTCACACTCAATTAAATTAAATAATAACCCCCCTAAAAATTGACTAAATATATTCTTCTTATTGTTGAATTTCATTAAATAACACCACTATTTCACATTAAATAATTCAATTCCACTTTACCTTATATTTAATTAAATGAAACCCCAAATCCTCATTTACATGTCATTTAATTAAATTCCACTCATCTTGATTTAATTAATAAATTATGTATCTCAAAACCATTTAATTAATTTATCAAAACATTAATTTTATTAAAAGAGACTTCCAATATGTCATTTAATTAAATGCTATTGAACCATGAATTTAATTTATTTTATTTAACCTCAAACTCAAAAATGGGTAGACCACTTGGTTTGACATGAAAATTATGACAGTCTACGCGCAGACCATGTGTCCACTACTGTACACCTACTTAATTATTCATGACATACCTACATTGTTTGACTAACTGTGTGCAGCCCGTGTAAATGCCACTACATGGTCCATTTCTCCTGAAACCCATCCTGACATCCAAGAAACTCCTCAAGCTTTTACCCAATCTCGTTATCAACACATTAAATGATCTTAACTTGTGAAAAGGTTTATGTAATAATGGTTTTTAAAACCGAACAATTTTGTAAATGAAAAAGTTTAAAAAATATTGTATTTTACCCCAGTATAAAAACACGAGACTCTATAAAATGTCCACCTTAAAAACTTTTCATCCCCTACATGCCATTGAGAATTACTACAACATCAACCAACAAACAAAGATCAAAAAGTATCATTTGAATTCTTCTGTTGAGTTTAAAAATTCACGACACACCTTTGAACATTTTAGAGCCCCATAACAAATCTCATTCATTGAAATACATCATAGTGCCATGAAACCCATGCCCATCATTAAACAGAAGGTGTTTCTTTAAAATGATTTCAACACATATTGTATTTAGAGGAATGTCCCAACAAAACTACTGGTGACCTTCCCATACCAATTCATCATAAGGATACTATAAAGATGTCGTTCCCCAACATGAATAAAGGTGTAAACCAATGAACCCTACATCCTATATAAAATGTAGATAAAAACGACACATCAAGACTAATGAATTTTAAAACATTAGCCTTGCGTAAGACCGAATCAAACACACTTCCTCTAAGATGAGGTTCAGTTAAGGGACAATTTCATCTCACTCGAAAGAGAAAACTTTGTGTAAACTCCGGTCACCAAGTAGATCAAAAGAAATATCATCGGTAAACTCAATACGCGATGCACTTCATCACTTATCGTTGTGTCGCCAACCAAAACATGATTCATATTTCACCCAATGACTCAGTGTTCATTCAATACATGCCATTGAAACTCTTCCCAAAACAAATGATGTTTCCTAAATAATTGCACATAGTGCCTACCATATCATGTTGTGATGCCAAGCTAGCACTGTCGCATTTATTAAAACTATTGTGACAGTACCCACCTAAAGAGAATCCATGTCATGGAATGAAAAGACTAGATTCTCCAAATCTATATATTTTAGAAACACTTTAAATGCACATGTGAGGTTCCCTAATCTAAGATCTGCATGTCACTATATTTTATGAAATTCATGATTTAAACCGTCTAGCATCTTAAAACACCATATTCCAAAAAACCTCCCAGATTAGTGGGATGAGATTACCATATTTCCCTAAACACTCTACGCAAGAGTGAAACCAATGAAATCTTTAATAGATAACCATTCTCGAGGATTGTATAACCTAATGAACTAGAAATTCCCCAATTATTATTCCTATATCAAGAGTCAAGATATAGAAACTGCCCATCTTGACAAGGGTTTAATTCATTTAATCCAAAAAATAATATTAATAAAAATGACTCCCAAATTATAAAAATGTCAAAAAGATCATAATAGATAAAAGGTATATCAGTTCTAATGGTTTTACATACCATTGGTTAGTCCCTTATAAAGCATACTCATTGACCATATCACATGGTCATATAAAATGGAATTCACCAGGGTTAAAATCCCCTATTAATATTAGCTATTTCAATAAATCATTTAAACATTTTAAAAAGATGAATTATTTTTTAACAAACCCAAAAAAATATTCCTGAATAATTTACATAGACGTTAATTAATTCCACATGGGAAAAATATGAATGATATAAAAAGAAAACTACATGAAAAAATTAACATTCCGTTTCATTTCATATTAAACAGGCCATTTAGCATATAATTTACATTTAATCAGTTGATGACCTCTGATGGTCCAATTTATTCAATCCAGTACCCCAAAAATAAAATCAACATGTGATATGATTTTCCATAGAAAAATTCATAAATAATAAATACACTTTACATGTGTCATTTGGCTCTCATTTAATCAATTCATTTTCCATTTAACAATTTAACCTTTGTATCCACTTACACACCTAAAAATCACTAGAATATATTCAAAACTAGAAATGCCAAATCATTATATAACATAGAAGCATGGAATAATAGAAAATCAAGTTAATCAAAGAGGAAGCATGGAAAATAGTAACACAAGAATGATAAATCTATCACCAAGAAATGATATCTAAAGACACATGCTAAGGGAGATCAAAAAATTGCATTCCACCAAAGGCACATAATCAAAATTTAAAGGTATTCAACTAATGAAACTACATGGCTTGTTATATACGTGGAAAAAATATCTATGTTATTAATATGATGCATGTAATGAATCGTCTTTTCCATATCAGGTGAAGGGAAATATGAAAAATTTACAAAATCAATAAGTATCAGAAATAGACGATTCACTCAAGGTGAAATAATATCAACTATATCCTTAAATAGCATAAACATCAGTTTCCTTCCCTGGCCACTTGGTTATTTCCCCTACCTGGGGTGATCAGTCCTACGTAGGTCTATTAACCAAGCACCATCTCTTTCCTAGTATCTAGTCCAACAAACACAAAATAGAATATAAATGGAAAAATAAAGAAAACTCATGCCTTTGATACCACTTTGTAACTTTCGGACCCGGATAACTCATGAATGGTGGCCGAAACGTTTCACACATGACCTCAGGTGAATCTCCCCATAATCCAGAGGTTGTCGACTAGCAGCTAGGGTCTTTGGACAATCAATAAAGAATATATACCCTAATATTCAGAGTGCACAGTGGAAATAGATAATAATCACAGACAATAGTGGAACAAAATATATGTAATACACAACTACAAAATGAAAATGACTAACTCCAATTTATACAATGAATGCATGTCATGTTGGTATATATCATAAAGTAATATGTGAAACAACATTCTTTAAATTCCCAGTATAGAAATAATAGAATGACCTAAATCCCCAAAGGTGATATCCATGAGCATCCTGGGCTCTTACATGCTCTGTTCCCCATATCATCCAGGTACAAGAAAGGTAGTAAATCAACAAAAACTACAATTTTGTTATTATTTAATGTTAAGAACCATACCTCAATGAATTTAACCATGCAAAAATAAATCTCACTCACACCATGACCCTCACTCACATACTCAGTTCTACATTAATGTGCATGAATACTTATAATTTATCGCAACACCTACACACAACAATAGAGACTCACAATTAGTGTGGTGGTAACTAACCCACACCAAAATAATCAACCAAAAACCAATTACACAATATGTACCTAATTCATGGTGTGAAAAAACCCATTTATCAAGTATATAGGTTTACCCAAAAATTATTATGGTCAAAAAAATCATAATGAGTTTGTTCGCATTCGGCGGAAGTTGTCAGAAAATCAACCAAAAAGTCCCGAGACATCATATGCAATACTTATAACCAGAAGAAAATAAGAAAACGAATTAAACCCAAATATTATGTTTCGAAGAATCAGAGAATGGTCGATTGAAAGTTTAAATAGATGATGTGAAAAACTATATTCATGGATAGGTACTCACCTCATCTAGATGAGAAACATTCATGAAGGAACATGAATAAGGTATCCATGTGAAGAGGACTCTTGAGGAGGGGCAGCGTTCCACCCATGGGTGATGCAACATGGGTTTGTCATGGGTGATGGAATGCCAAAATAGATGATTAAAAAATGAAATGTATTGATAAGTAATTACCTCTCCATGATGAAATACTTCGGTGAAGAGACATTTATGATCTAGTGTGTGGAGATGGAGTCATGAGGGTGGGTGGTGCTCCACCCATTGGAGAGCCGAGAGGGGTGGGGGGTCACACCTCACCTAGGCTGTGCGGATCTCACTCATTATTTCCCACATATTAATTTTAATAATTAATATAATAATAACAAATGAAAATAACTCACGTGTATACATGGAATTGATCAAAACACCTAACAAAAACAAAAGCAGTCACTCACAAATAGTTTGTTAGTGACCAACGAACACCAATATAATCAACTACAACCCAATTACACTGTAATAACCTAATTCAAGGAGTGAGAAACCATTTATTGGTATGTATTCTTACCCAAAAATGACGGTGGTCGACCAAACCATGAAGTCTTGCTTCTCTATATGGGGTGGTCATTGTAAAATGAAAAAATGTGTCCCAAGACATAATATGCCCATGTTGGTCCAAATGAAAAGATGAAACTGAATTAAATATGACTACATGGTTTTTTCGTAACAGATACTGGGAGAAAGATAACTAAAATAGCTGCTGTGAATAGTAAAATTCATGGAGGAGGACTCATCTCACCGAGACAAAAAACATTTTGGTAGGAACCAGAAGGAGGGAGTCGTGCAAACATGACTTGGGGGGAGTGGTTGTATGCCACCCATGGGTGTGTAGTGGGCGATGGAGAGTCAAAAAATCATATGCGTACACCAAAATGTATGGAGAATGACTTACCTTAACACGATGGGAAAATTTTGTGATGACACCACTATGATCTGGTGTGCTGAGGGAGAGTGAAGCGGTTGGGTGGTGCGCCACCTATGGGAAACCCAAGAGGGGGGGGGGTCCTACCTCACCCATGCTATGCACATCTCCCTCTTCATTTACGATTTAATAATTTTAATCAGTAATATAATTTTAAGAATAATAGCACTCAAATTATTACTACTAACATTTAATTAAAATGAATCTACGATGAAACCCAAAATCCATATTAACACCTGGTTTACACCGCATTTAATAAAATTACATTAAACTGGTTTTAATTAAATAAACTATGAAGGTCATCATTATTTAATTAAATACACTCAAACAATTTAATTAAATAAAACCCTAATTTTTATTTAATTAATAAATTCATCTTAACCATGAATATAATTAGATAAAACCCATACTCCACATTCAACTTGTAATTTACATAAATTCTACTCCAAGAAAGTTAATTAATGAATTTCATGAACACGTGATTAATTAATTAAATTCTATCAACACAATTTAATTAAATAAAACCCATAATATTCATCAAAAAATTAAATTCATCGTATCCTTGATATTAATTAGATAAAACACAAACTCTACATTTCCCAAATCATTTAATTAAATTATTCTCAATTAATTTAATTAAATAAATTCTCCAACAAATAATTATATAAATAAATTCAATCAATATAATTTAATTAAATAAAACCCCAATTATTTAATCAATTTACTAAATTCATCATAACCTTGAATTTAACTAGATAAAACCCAAACTCCACATTTAACATATCATTTAATAAATTTTTTCCCATCCAAATTTAAATAAATAAAAATTTCAACTCATTTTTACTAAATAAAATATATAAAAATTATTTAATTTAAAAATACATCAAAAAACATTATTCATCATTTATTTCAATTTTTTAGAACTAAATTTAATTAAATAATTTCTCTAATTCATGTTATTTATCTAAATTCTCTGAACACATTTTAATTTAATTAAAAACTCAAACACATGATCAATATTTAATTAAATTTCTTAAAACTCCTTTTAAATAAATTATAACCCCAATTAATAATGACTAATTAAATTCTTATTAACCTTGAATTTAATTAAATTAAACCTCCATTTGATATTAATTAATTAAATTCCACTTTACCCTGAAATTAATATAATGAAACATTAACTCCTCATTTACATGTAGTTTAATTAAATTCCACCCATAACAATTTAATTAAATAATTTCAATATCTCAATGATGTTTCATTATTTTTTCAAAAAATTAATTTAATTAAAATAAACTTCCAACTTCTCATTTAATAATATTTCATGCAACCATGAATTTGATTAAATTTATTTAATCGGAAACATAGAACAGGGTAAACCACATGTTTTGACATAAACTTTCTGACATATTATGCACTGAAAATGTGTCCACTGCTAGACACCTGCTTTATTACACATGGAATTCCCACACAGTTTGACTAACCATGCATAGTCTGTGTGAATTCCACTACATGTTTTATTTCTCCTAAAATCCATCCTCTCATCCAGGATACTCCTCAAGCCTTTACCCAAGCACGTTGTCAACAAAATAAAAGATCCCAACTTTTGAAACTTATTTCTAAATCGTGGTTTTCAATAATGAACTATTTAGTAAATGATAAAGTTTTAAAAAATAAAATTATACCCATGTCTGAAAAAACGGGACTCTACATAATGCCCACATTAAAATTGTATCATTCCTAACAAGCCCTTAGGAATTACTACCAAGTCAACCAACACACCAAGATCAACAAGTCTTATTTGAATTCTCATGCTTCATTCCCAAACAACCAATACACTTTAAACATTTTATAACTCCATTCCAAATATCATTATTTGAAATACATCTTTGAACCGTGAAACCCATACCCATCTTTAAACCAGCGGTGTTCCGTTAAAATGTTTTCAACACATATCCCATGTATTCAAATTCCCCAACACAACATACGATGACCTTCTAATACAAAACCATTATATGGCTACAATAAATATGTCGTTCCCCAACATGAATAGAGGTGTAACCCAACGAACCATGCATCCCACATAAAATGTAGATAAAAACTACTTATCAAGCTCAATGACTTTTAAAATATTATCATTGCATAAGACTGACACTTTCTCAATGAATCTAAGACGAGGTCCGGATAGAGGGACAAGCTCATCTTAATCGGAAGAGCACAATACTTGTAAACCCTGTTCACTATGTAGGTAAAACGAAATATCATCGTGAAACAATATATGAAAAGCTCGGCTTCACTTATCGATGTGTCGCCAACCAAAACATGATGCATATTTCACCCAAGGATTATGTGTTCATTCAAGGAATACCATTAAAAATCTCTCCAAAACAAATGATGTTTTAAAAAATATTGCACACACCACCAAACATATCCTGATGTGATTCCATTAAAGCACTAACACATTTATCAAAACAGATGTGGTAATACCCACCTTAGGAGTATCCATGTCATGTAATGAAAAGACTATATTCTCTGAAAAGTTGTATTTCATAAACACCTTAAATGAAAATGTGATGTTCCCTCAAGTAATATCACTATGTTATCATCTCGTATAAAATTCCAAATTTCAACCGACCAGAATGTCAAAACACCATAGTCCCAAAACCCCTTCTAAATAGTGGTATATGATTACCTTAATTCTCTAAACACTCTACACCAGAGTTGACTCAAGGACATATTTAAGGGATGACCATGCACGAGGAAAGTATAACCTGATGATCCAGGAATTTCCGATTTCTTATTCTGAAATCATGAGTCCTGATATTGAAAACACCCATCTTAACAAGGGTGTCATTCTTTTATACCAAAAATTCATACTCAGAAAAATGTCTCCCAAATGGTACAAATGTCAAAAATATCACAGCAGATAAAAGAAATACCAGTTCTTAGGGTTCTACCTACCATTGGATAGTCCCTTATGAAGTATACTCATTGACCCTATATCATGGGCACAAAAAAACATAATTCACTAGGATTAAAATACCCACATAATTTTACCATTTAATAAAATCATTTAATTATATTAAAAGGTTGAATGTTTTTTAACAAACCCAACAATACTATTTCATAATAAGGTACTTAGTTTTCAATCAATTCCCCACAGGAAAAATATGAATGCTATAAAAACATTGTCTATGAAAATTTAACTTTCAGTTTCATTTCATTTTACATGTGCCATTTGGCATATATATAAAATTTATTCTGAATATGACCTCCGAGGGTCATATTTATTCAATCCAGATTCACAAAAAATAATATCCACATGTTATAAGAGTGGCCATATAAATATCCATTAATAAACCATACACTTTACATGTTGAATTTGGCACCCATTTTATAAATTCATTTTCTATTTAACTTTTTAACTTTTGTGGTCACATACACAACAAAACATCACTAGAATGTAATCTCAAATAAATAACATCAAATCATTCATTAATGTAGAAGGATGGAATAAAACAAAATCATGTTAATCACATAGGAATCATGTCATATAATCATCCAAATATTATAAATCTATCAAAAAAAATTAGATCTAAAGTTGGATGCCAAGAAGATCAAAACATGGCATTCCACCCATGGCACACAATAAAAATTAGAAGGCACACTACTAATTAATCCACATGGAATGTTATATATATACATTTAAATATATAAGTTCCTAATATAATGCATGAAATGATACTTATTTTCCATATCAGGAAAAAAAATTTCCAAAATTTAAAAAATCAATATGCTGTAGAAATACACCAGTCACTCAAGGTGAAATCTTATCAACTATAACCTCAAACATAATAAACATCAATTCCCTTCCCTATCCACTTAGTCATCTTCTGTACATGGGATGATAAGTCATAGGTATGACAATTAACAAATCACTAACTCTTTCTCAGTCTCATGTCTACCAACCCAAAATAGAATGTAATTGGAAAAAGAAAGAAAACTCAAGCATTTGATACCAATTTGTATAATACGGACCTGGATTACCCCTGAACGGTAGTTGAAACGGTTTCCACATGACCTCCAGTAAGTCTCCCCATAAGACAGAGGTTGAAAACTAGTAGTAAGGTTTTGTGGATAGCCAGTAGGGATATTATACCCTCATAATCAGAGTACACAGTGGAAATAGATAATAAACATAGATAATAGTGGAACAAAATAGATGTAATAGTCAAATATATAATGAAAATGACAGATAATAGTTTATGAAATCAATGCATGTAATGGTGGAACGTATCAGAAAGTAGTAAGTGAAACATAAAGCTTTACATTCCCAATAATGATATAATGGAATAGCCTAAATCCCTAGAGGTGGTCTACATGAGCATCCTGAGTTCCTACTTGGTCTTTTTCCCATAACTCACAGGTACAAGAAAAAAACAAAAAGAAATATCCAATGTCTTGAAAACAAGTAGACTCTACTCGGGTACCGCAGTGCAATGTCATCCCAAATTGGGGTTGAAATATAAATTATATTATGTTGGGACCACTAGTTTCTACCTCAATCTAGACAAGTCAATAAAATTATATATAATGAAAGTATATTAAACCATTAACATAATTGAAAAAAAATAAACAATAACCTATCTAGGTTTCAGAGGGACCCTAGACGGTGATACCTACATCCCCTCATATCCTGAATAATAGTCCGAATGGGGACAATGTATATATGTAATGTACACTAAACTATTTATAACATTATTTAACATTCTTTGTTTAACCAAAAAAATGAATGATCATGTTACCATTATTATATTTCAGTTAATGGAATGATTTTACCATTCCATAACTAACACACAATTGAATTTCCATGTTATCATTCCATGATCATGCACCCACAAATATGAATGTTTTCATTCCGTACTCACGCACCCATGAATTTCCATGTTACCATTCCATACTCACGCACCAAAAATGTACATGTTTCCATTATATTCTCACCCACTAATGAATATCCTTGTAACCATTACATAATAATGCACTAATGAATGTCCATTTTACCATTTCATACTCATGCACCACAAATTTCCATGATACCATTCCATACTCATAGACCCATGATTGACCAAGTTACTATTCCATACTCGTACACCAATGAATTTCTATGTAACCATTCCATACTCGCGCACCAATGAATATCCATGTTACCATTAACTTTTTCATGATATAATTAACTCATAAATTTATCATCAATATAAAACTCATTAATAATTCAAAAATTAGTTAAAGACAACAACTCATTTAATTAATTAAATAATTAAATTCTCCCAAAATATTATCTAGTAATTTTAACAATTAAATAATAACAATAAAACCATCTCGATACCACATAATTATTTCATAAATTAAATTTCTCTTGGAAACCATCTCAATATCACATAATTCACTAACATATTAATTATTGAATCTTTTTGAAGAATAAAAATCTCAAAAATAATAATTTAACAAATTATCTGTATTACCATATCATAAAACATAATTAATTAATAATTATTTTTCTCAAAATAAATTTTTTTATGTCAAAATTAATCTCCTCATGATTAATTCAAAAATAATTAACTAATCATAACCAATTTAATATCTCTTAATTTATCTTCCAATACATACTTTCTCATGGAAAATAATAAATTCATAATTAATTATATCATTTAAAAAATTTAATATCACATAATTAATCCCCCTATTATTATTATCTCAATGAAAACAAGTAATTGACAACTAATTATATCATATAACCAATTTAATATCTCATTATTAATCCCCCTATAATTATTATCTCTTTGTAAATAATTAATTTATAATTAATTATATCACCGTAACAAAATTATAATATCATAATTTATCTTCAGGATAATTATCTACCTTTCAACCTCAATGCATTTAATTAATTTACAATTACTTTTCACATCCGATCAATAAACAATTGATTCAAACATTGCAGTCAAATTTATCAAAAGAATTAAATCAACAAAAAAATATTTTATTAATTAGGAAATGTTGATAACCCTACCTCATAAAATTTGGTTGAGCCAATGATTCCTATCTCAAACCAAAATCCACCCACACATATGAACTTCTAAATTAATTCATGAAACTTCATAGAATTGATCAAAACAACTAACAACATTAAACAACAATCACAATTAGTGTGGTGGGGAGCAACGCACAAAAAAATAATCAACCACATCCCAATTACAAAATAATAACCTAATTAAAGGGATATAATACCTTTTATCGGGTATATAAACAATATTAAAATTGATTATGGTGATTAGAATCAGGATGAGTTGCTTTTCCTTCAGTGGCGGTCATTGGAATATGAAGAAACAGGTCCTGAAACTTCATTTTCACCACCTAGAATGAGAAGAAAAGAAGAAACTGAATTCATCTCTAAAATAAGTATTCGTCCTAATGGATATATAATGAAGGAGATATGAAAATACTGATTCGAACAATATAATACATGGATAATGACTCACCTCTCCATGACGAACAAAATTCATGAAGGAACAAGAAGGATGTAGCAGTGCATAAAGGATCCCAGATGAGGGGTGGTGCACTAGCCCTAGGTGATGCACCATGGTTGCGTCAAAAGTGACTGAGAGTTTAAACAACCAATAAGAACAATGAAATGTATGAATAAGGACTAAAATTTCTATGAAAAACAACTTCCATGATATGACCCCCAAGATCCAATGCATGGAGAGGGAGTCAGTATAATTGGTGGTGCACAACATATGAGAGATTTGAAGGGGGTGGGGGTCATGCCCCGCCCAATTTAGAGACTCGTATCCTGACGTACATTGACATTACATTACATTTGCGGAATACTTAGTACATAACAAAAACACACCAACAAGGATCGTAATAGTTTAGTGTCTTTGGAAACTCTGAATATAATATTCTAATCCTGGTGAAAGATCTTCAACATCTCCCATAAAGATATTCCTTTTTTTACCTAAAAACTTTCTTTATATCCTGAAAAAAAAAACATAAAATGGTGAGCTCAAATGCTTAGTAAGGGTAAACAAAAGAAACATCAATCACATCATATACATAAGCACATAACTTTTGGAAATCTTAAACTGCAATAGAGATCATAATTTCATAACATGGGGTAAATCATGGCAGTGAAATGTAATCACAATAATCATAACTTAAAACATTAAACTTTGTGGAATACACACATAATCATAGAGAATCAAATCTTATTAGTCAAGACTCATTGCCAAGACTATCTTAGTGGACAAAGTCCATTTCTGAATCGAGTAACCCTCGTTTCAGTCCTGTTTCACTGAACCGGTATAACCTACCATTTCAGCCATGTCTATCTCATGAGATATAAAATCTTTACCCAATGCATTGGAGGGAGATATAGGTCCCACCCATCTCATAATGATACCATTCTTATGTGTTCCACAAAATCATAAATCATACATCATTGCATAACCCATGTAATACAAATGGGAATCTTAAACATCATGACATCATAAATCAATTCATATAAGATAAAGGAATTCATAAAAAAATATTCCATCACAACAGGAACAAATCAATGTAATAATAGGGATAAAAATAGAACCCTTTATTATCTTAGATGGAAAATAATTTTGATAAAACACTTGAACTCCATTCTTGAGGAAAATATCCTTTCTTCTTCAAAAACATTTTTCCTTTCTTAACATGTCATACGACTTTAAAATAAAAGAAGTTGATTAAAAATAAACTTGAAAACTTGTAAATGAAGCTTCTTGGAAATAATGTTTTAAAAATCCATTCATTCCGTATATGTTAAAAAAACATTCTTCTCATACATTTGTCGGAAAAGTCAAAAAGTACCTCGTACGAAAAACGACAAAAGATTCCTTTCATATTCTTTACTAAAAACTCACTGAAGGGTAAAATTGGATTTAAACAATTATAGGTGGATGGAAATAATATTACATATTCAGGAAACATGTATGTGGATGATAAAATAAACCCCAGTAAATACTAAAGTATAAACAATCTCGGATAAAAATGAGATTGTGATATTTTCCTTACCTTAGGTCCGATTTGCTTCGTAAGTGTCCGAACCTCCTCTTCTTTTGAAACGCCTCTTTGAATCATCCAATTGGGGAACTATGATTGGTCTTTGAAGAAGACCAGGACCTCTAGGATTATTCTAGGGAAGTGGAGAAGGGATTTTGGCAGGGGTTGGCCGAGCTTGAAGGCTCAAAGTTGTGTGAGGAAGAGAGGGAGGAGGTGCCCTTTTATAAGGGAGGAGAGGGGCACCTTTGGAATAACTAAAAATATTATTTTATATTAAGGTCAAATTCGGTTTATAATGGTACCAAAGGGTCTTATTTCGAAGATAAAGTGGTGATGGGTAGAAATAATCTCATCCAATAGGATTTAGCCAAGTTTAGGTTGTTATTTTAACCTTATCAATTAGATTTAACTCTAAGTTAAATAATTTAACTTTTACCATGTCTTTTTGTTTTCTTACACTATATGGTTAATACACTTACTATAACATGACAAACGAACCCCAAATTGTTTATTATTAATATATATATCCTTATCTATGTCATTTGAACGAACCTTAGATTTTTAGGAATAAAATAACAATTAATAATATAATATTTGATTTAAAAACTATTTTGTGTCAATTTTGACACTATTTGATATATGATTTTTGTGAAAGTCATAACAGAATTATATGTTCGAACCAAGTTGATTACATCAACACTAATATATCATAGTAACCTAGAAAATTAGTGGAATTCATAAAACGTCTCAAATTACATTTATTTGGGTATTTATAACATCAATTATGTTAACATTTCCTTAAAAGGGTAATTACTGCATCATCGTTGTGTCATAAATAAATTAATTTATTTAAAGTCTAAAAATTATAAATAAAATATCATTATTTATAAAATCTTTTTAGCTTTCTAATGAATATTTATAATCGAATTTATCTTATGTATAAACCCATATTAAAAATGTTTTAGTTATTAAACTTTGATTTTAACTATTTTAACTATTCATTAAATAAAATAATATTAAATGCCATAATCTAATCCAAGTGGACCTAAATGGTCATATTATATTCATAAGGTTTATTTTGGCCGTATTACACTTATCCAATAGAATTAGGACATGTGTTAGGGTAATAGTAATATCATATTTACCCTTAGTTACCCTATTTACTATTAACCGCGGTAAAAAAAAGTAA
The DNA here is from genome assembly GCA_963277665.1 of Viscum album. Lineage (NCBI taxonomy): Eukaryota > Viridiplantae > Streptophyta > Magnoliopsida > Santalales > Viscaceae > Viscum > Viscum album. Next base: position 2,130,272,725 of record OY728140.1, read on the forward strand.
AAAGTTACTATTCACCAAAAGTTATTTTAATCTCATTGAACCACATTTTAGTCCTTGATATTAACCGGGTCTCTCGGATTTTCGAAATTCCATTCACAGAAGCAGTAAAATTAAGTTTTATGAAAAATTCAGTTTTTTAACTACCACTTAGTGGTTTCACTATTCAACAAAAATTGAAAGTTTTCAGAAAAATACCAAAATTTCACCCTAGGCTAATTTCGATATTCTGAATCCAAAAATGAAGTCCATTTTGAAAAACAAAATTTATAAAATTTCAAAAAGTGGTTATTACTATTCATAACGGCTAGTTTAAATAATATTTTAATAGCATATCGTTGTTTAGTGAAACTCGGTATTGCATACTACACACGCTATCGAGGAAGGTCACGATTGCGTGTAATACAAGGCAAGTCAAGGATGCGTGTTGAGCAAGATCCTTTTGGTGTAGCATACAATACAAGACATTAATGAAATTAAAAAGAATATTTTTCATAAAATCTCGGGGTGTTACATTCTACCCCACTTAAAATGAATTTCGCCCTCAAAATTCATCGGGGTTATAAATGGTTTACTACTCGAAAGTTTCTTTAAAAGAAACCCACATCGTAAAAAGGAATATCAAAACCAATATTTTAAAAACAAAAGTATGAAACGTAAAGGTTACCCAAATAAACTAATCACTGGGTTTCCACATAGGTGAAAATATGGATATGGAAGAGAAATATAACCATCATGTACTGATGGAGAGTGGTAGAGAACATGGCTATGGAAAATCCAACAATCACAAAGACATAAATTTGTGACGATCTAAGGTACCATCTGATTAATCAGATATAAGAGCACTAGGACAACATTTTTGGTTTTCAAGATCGTTTCCCTAAAGTTGAAGAATTTGAATTAGAATAAATACTTACTTTATTTTGGTACAATCTCACTGTTGTTCGTGCCTTGAACAATTTCCACTTCATCTCTTAAATAAATGAAGTTGAATTTGTTATTCGTGAAGTGTTAGCAGATCATGTGATAGAATGACGGGTCATTTCATCTGTCTCAAACAAGAGGTTAGAAAAAGTTATTAAATATACATAAGTCATTCTATAGTGAGATTAATCATATATGGTTCCTAAAATGGACATATACTTCATATATCATACTGCTTAATATAATAAAACTAGTTTCTACTAACCAGGGACTTCCTGTAGGCCAGTGGTAGGCGATAAAGGCCAGTCGCACTTCGGTTGTGGGTTCGATTCCCACAGCCTTATCCGACGCAATGGGCTGTCGCCCGTCCTGCAAGTTGTCCTTTTTCTAAAACTTTATTACTATAACATCCCATCAATAATATTAAAAAAAAAATTCTATCCTTAAACAATACTAACTTATGTCCAACATAATCCATTCCAATCTTTAGGCATACCCATAATACTGCAGTCCACTATCATAATATAGTGAAAACAATTACCAGAGATTTAATACCATCGTTGATCCCCATATATCATAAGATATGTCTTTTTGGTCACATTCTAAACATTCAAAGTCCTTAATCATGTATTCTATTGAATACCCATTGAACCTTAGTGAAAACATGAATGCAGTAAACACTTTCCACATACCAAAATCCACAAAATTCTTTACAATCAAACCATGATATCACTTAGTCCTTATATCAATCATGAGCTCATGAATACTGTCAAATATTTTATTTTCTCGTTTCCCTTCATTATGCGCATATCATTCTTTTTCCAAAAATATCTCAATCACTTTCCATGGTTACTGGTACCATAAAATTATTGAAAACCACAATAGACCAATACATAAATATTCCAATATTCCACGATACTATATACAACACTATTTTGGAATCCCATTACATAAACACTTAATCATTCCACCACATCGTTGTCATATTCAACATCGCCAATAGTGATCGCATGTGACTTCCCTTTGTCCTTTTCCTTAAGTGGTTGCTCATGTTGATCATCACTAACCCTTGGATTAGGGCATTTATTAGCATAATGCCCCATTTCCTTGCACTTGAAGCATTGAAGTGTTGGTGGTGCGTTCTCTGCAGTGTTTGCTTCATTCACATCATTATAAACCCTTTTTCCATTACTTCGACACTCAGCTTCTTGATTACCTTCTTTTCCACACTTAAAACATTTTCTAGTCCCTTTAAGACAATCTCCACCATGCTTCTTTCCACACTTTGTGCATAAGGAAACATTCATCTTCTTTTCACCATTATTCTGAGATTTCTCCTCGAACTCCATCTTTCGTTTCTTGTCAAAACCATGAGATGGATATGTAACACCAACTTCCATTTCTACCTTGATAACACAACGCACAATTTCTTCATAGCTACTGAAGTCTCTTATAGATAATGCCCTTCGAAGACTTGGTTTTAAGCCACTGAAAAATCAATCAACTTTACTTTCAGGTTGGATGATAATGCCAGATGCATACCTTGCAAGTCTTGTAAAATTCGCTTCGTATATACCAACAGATTCATCATCAATTTGCTTTATTTCAAGAAACTCCTTCTCCATCTTTGTTCGAAGAATACGAGGGAAGTACTTATTGAAAAATAAGTTCTTGAACTCGTCCCATTCCATGGACTCAATTTCATCTCTTGGCCTCGTATTCTTGATAAGATTCCACCATTGATCAGCTTCACCTTCCAAACGATATACTGCTAAGATGACTTTATCATGTTCAGAACATTGAAGAACTGAAAATATATTTTCAGTGGTACTGATCCATTGTTCAGCAACAAGTGGATCAGAAGACCCACTGAAAGAAGGTGGACGTTGCCTCATGAAGGACTCAATAGAATATTGTTCCCTTCTCTGCTCATTTGGAAGTCCAGAATGATTCATAGCTTGTGTAAGTATAGCAATAAGATTTTGCACTCAATCTCCCATAACATTTGTTTGTTCAGGAGGACAATCATTGCATTGTCCATTGCATTGATCAACACGGTTCCTTCGGGTTCCAGCCATCGTCTAAAACCCAAAAAGAATAGTGTGAGAGGAAAAAATAATGCTAGGGAAGACAACATAATAAAGGGGGAGTAACTTAAATATCTAACATCTTAGGTTAAATTCTAAGATCGTTAGCGCAATTCTAGGACTATAACCTATACGTATACTTAACCTTAGAGACATCCCTAGACATACCTTAGAAATATCTCTAGGGATCTCACTAAAGTTCTCGCATACTAGTTTCCAAAGGTTGACTAAACCTTTCCACTGATACCAACTGTAGAGACCCATATCCTGATGTACATTGACATTACATTACATTTTCGGAATACTTAGTACATAACAAAAACACACCAACAAGGATCGTAATAGTTTAGTGTCTTTGGAAACTCGGAATATAATCTTCTAATCCTGGTGAAAGATCTTCAACATCTCCCATAAAGATCTTCCTTTTTTTACCTAAAACCTTTCTTTATATCCAGGGGAAAAGAAAACATAAAAGGGTGAGCTCAAATGCTTAGTAAGGGTAAACAAAAGAAACATCAATCACATCATATACATAAGCAGATAACTTTTTGGAAATCTTAACCGGCAAAAGAGATCATAATTTCATAACATGGGGTAAATCATGGCAGTGAAATGTAATCACAATAATCATAACATAAAACATTAAACTTTGTGGAATACACACATAATCATAGAGAATCATATCTTATTAGTCAAGACTCATTTCCAAGACTATCTTAGTGGACAAAGTCCATTTCTGAATCGAGTAACCCTCGTTTCAGTCCCGTTTCACTGAACTGGTATAACCTACCATTTCAGCCATGTCTATCTCATGAGATATAAAATCTTTACCCAATGAAATGGAGGGAGATATAGGTCCCACCCATCTCATAATGATACCATTCTTATGTGTGCCACAAAATCATAAACCATACATCATTTCATAACCCATGTAATACAAATGGGAATCTTAAACATCATGACATCATAAATCAATTCATATAAGATAAAGGAATTCATAAAAGAATATTCCATCACAACATGATCAAATCAATGTAATAATAGGGATAAAAATAGAACCCTTTATTATCTTATATGGAAAATAATTTTGATAAAACACTTGAACTCCATTCTTGAGGAAAATATCCTTTCTTCTTCAAAAACATTTTTCCTTTCTTAACATGTCATACGACTTTAAAATAAAAGAAGTTGATTAAAAATAAACTTGAAAACTTGTAAAGGAAGCTTCTTGGAAATAATTTTTTAAAAATCCATTCATGCCGTATAGGTTAAAAAAACATTCTTCTCATACATTTTTCAGAAAAGTCAAAAAGTACCTCGTACGAAAAACGAAAAAAGATTCCTTTCATATTCTTTACTAAAAACTCACCGAAGGGTAAAATTGGATTTAAACAATTGTAGGTGGATGGAAATAATATTACATATTCAGGAAACATGGATGTGGATGATAAAATAAACCCCAGTAAATACTAAAGTATAAACAATCTCGGATAAAAATGAGATTGTGATATTTCCCTTACCTTAGGTCTGATTTGCTTCGTAAGTGTCCGAACCTCCTCTTCTTTGAAACGCCTCTTTGAATCCTCCACTTAGGGAACTAATATTGGTCTTTGAAGAAGACCAGGACCTCTAGGATTATTCTAGGGAAGTGGAGAAGGGATTTTGGCAGGGGTTGGCCGAGCTTTAAGGCTCAAAGTTGTGTGAGGAAGAGAGGGAGGAGGTGCCCTTTTATAAGGGAGGAGAGGGGCACCTTTGGAATAAAAAAAATATTATTTTATATTAAGGTCAAATTCGGTTTATAATGGTTCCAAAGGGTCTTATTTATAAGATAAAGTGGTTATGGGTCGAAATACTCTCATCTAATAGGATTTAGACAAGTTTAGGTTATTATTTTAACCTTATCAATTAGATTTAACTCTAAGTTAAATAATTTAACTTTTACCGTGTCTTTTTGTTTTCTTACACTATATGGTTAATACACTTACTATAACATGGCAAACGAACCCCAAATTGTTTATTATTAATATATATATCCTTATCTAAGTCATGTGGCCGATCCTTATATTTTTAGGAATAAAATAACAATTAATAATATAATATTTGATTTAAAAACTATTTTGTGTCAATTTTGACACTATTTGATATATGATTTTGTAAAAGTCATAACAGAATTATATGTTCGAACCAAGTTGATCAAATCAACACTAATTTATCATAGTAAACTAAAAAATTAGTGGAATTTATAAAAAGTCTCAAATTACATTTATTTGGGTATATATAACATCAATTATGTTAACATTTCCTTAAAAGGGTAATTACTGCATCATCGTTGTGTCATAAATAAATAAATTTATTTAAAGTCTAAAAATTATAAATAAAATATCATTATGTAGGAAATCTTTTTAGCTTTCTAATGAATATTTATAATCAAATTTATCTTATATATAAACCCATATTAAAAATGTTTTTGTTATTAAACTTTGATTTTAACTATTTTAACTATTCATTAAATAAAATTATATTAAATGTCATAATCTAATCCAAGTGGACCTAAATGGTCATATTATATTCATAAAGTTGTTTTTGGCCGAATTTCACTTATCCAATAGAATTAGGACATGTGTTAGGGTAATAGTAATATCATATTTACCCTTAGTTACCCTATTTACTATTAACCGCGGTAAAAAAAGTAAAAAGTTACTATTCACAAAAAATTATTTTCATCTCATTGAACCACATTTTAGTCCTTGATATTAACCATGTCTCTCGGATTTTCTAAATTATATTCACAGAAGTGGTAAAATTATGTTTTATGAAAAATTTAGTTTTTTAACTACCACTTAGTGGTTTCACTATTCATCAAAAATTGAAAGTTTTCAGAAAAATACCAAAATTTCACCCTAGGCTAATTTCGATATTCTGAATCCAAAAATGAAGTCCATTTTGAAAAATAAAATTTGTAAAATTTCAAAAAGTGGTTATTACTATTCATAACGGCTAGTTTTAATAATATTTTAATAGCATATCGTTGTTTAGTGAAACTCGGTATTTCATACTACACACGCTATCGAGGAAGGTTGCGATTGCATGTAATACAAGGCAAGTCAAGGATGCGTGTTGAGCATGATCTTTTTGGTGTAGCGTACAATACAAGACATTAATGAAATTAAAAAGAATATTTTTCATAAAATCTCGGGGTGTTACACCCAAGATGTGTGAATGTCCTTCTTTATTTCTTATATAGTAATTTAAATAATTTATATAATAATAATAATAAGATTATTATTATTTTATTATTATTATTATTTTATTAGAACACTTCTTTGAAAAACCCCATGCTCCCCATTTTCACCTCATTTAACACACATATAATTAAATTAATTTCAATTGATTTTAAGTAAATTAATTCAATAAATAGTTATTATTTAATTGAATTCTCTCATAAAATTTAATTAAAATCCATATTTTTCATCAAATAAATTAATTCACCTTTGCCTTAGAAATTAAGTTAGATAAAACCACAACTCCACATTAAACACATCATTTTATTAAATTCATCTCAAAATAATATAAACAAATAAATTCTACAACACATAAATATTTAATTAAATTCATCCAACACAATTTAGTTAAATAAAAACCCCTTTCTTCATCAAATAATTAAATTCAACTTAACCATGAATTTAATTACAAAAACCCCCAACACTAAATTTAACAAATCATTTAATTAAATTATTCTCGAGAAAATTAAATTAAAAAATTATCAAGGACATCATTATTTAAATAAATCCAATCGAAAAAATTTAAATAAATAAAAACCCTATTTTTCATCAAATAATTAAATTTTTTAACTTTAAATTTAATTTGATAAAACCCCAACTCCACATTAAACACATCATTTAATTAAATTCATTTCCAACCAAATTTAATTAAACAATATTTTCAACTCATTATTATTTAATTAAATTCTACAAACATAATATCGTTTATAAACCCCCCAACACCTCATTAATAACCATTTAATTAAATTTGTTCAAATGAAATTTATTTAAATAATTTCTCCATTTCATGTTATTTAATTAAATTTTAGAAAAAAATTTAATTAAATTAAAATATCCTACATAATAAAATTATTTAATTAAATTATATCAACCTCAATTTAATTAAATAATAACCATTATTTCGAAATGACTAATTAAATTATTCGTAACCTTAAATTTAATTGAATTAAATATCCTTTTCAAATTAATTAATTAAATTCCACTTTACCTTGAAATTAATTGAATGAAACCCCAACTACTAAAATAGATGTAATTTAATTAATTACACTCATATAAATTTAATTAAATAACTCATCAATCTCAATGATATTTAAATATATTATCTCAACACAAATTTAGTTAAAAGAATCATCTAACATCTCATTTAATTAAATTACATTAAACCATGTATTTAATTAAATTTATTTAACCCGAAACACAAAACTGGGTAAACCACGTAGTTTGACTTGTATAGTCTAATAGACTATAAGCTGAATATGTCTCCACTACTGGACACCAACTTTATTATGCATGGTTAACCTTCACAATTTGACTAACCATTCATAGCCCGTATGAACGTCACTGCCTGGTTCAGTTCTCTTGAAACCCATCCTGCCATCCGAGAAAACTCCTCAAGTCTTTACCCAAGCATGTTATCAATATATTAAAATATGAAAATAAGAAAAAATAATTTCCAATGATTGAAATTTTTAATCAAAACCATTCAGTAAATGTAAAAGTTTAAAAACATTCATATTTTTGGCCGGTCCAAAACCACATGACTCTACAATATCTTTTTGGTCCTTAATAAATTAGGGAAACATCATATTAGAAATGTAATAAAACTTAATCAACTACTAATAGAATTACTCAAGAGGCAACATTGACATACCCATTATCTCACCAAGTTCAATAATGTTAATCCCAAATATATAGGGTCTATTATATCAAATGAACATGAACAAAAAAATTTATCCTTAATGTATTAGAACCTAATGTTCTTTATTCTACATATCCTATGAAATTACCATATCAATATGACATGTTTAATAGAAAATATTATTCACCAATATAAAAACTGATAAAACCACTTTTTTTATATCTACATGCATTAAAAAACTACTCACAAACCTTCTCTTAAGTTACCCATATATATCCCATGTTTTATCATCAATGATTCTAGATCACCAATATACAGATTGAAATCCCAAAAGAAGTAGGATCCCCAACCATTCCCATATGTAATATTATTCTTAGGCTATATATCATGAGGAAAACCATTCCTCTTATATAAATTATCATAAAATGAACCTATTAATAACCACTATCATGTTTTCAAATGAATAATACATCAATGAAACTGTATTCCGAATCATCAACCTACAAGTGAAATGATTCTCACAAAGATTCATCATACAGTACAACTCTATTAAAAATAATATACTCCTCTAGGCATTTATAAAAAATTAAAATTTCCCAATTGGGATCTGTATCAAATATGTAATATACATGTGGTTTGATTAAGTTTATTTATACTACAAATAATTATAAGAAAAAACAATATAGGATATTATTGACACGTTAAGTTAGCAAACATGTTTTCTTGTTGGAACTATTATAAAAAATACTCACATGAGTATACTAATGTGGTATTTAATTCTTTTTTTGAGAAACTAACGGTTACTGTACTTCCAATATAAGTGGGGCTTTATTTTCATCATTGAGAAGTTCCCCTTATTAATATATAAATGAACACCAATAATATGTTAAATTTTTTTTCCAATATAGTGGTATTAGACCAACAAGATATATTGGATATCAAAATATATATAGTTTTTAACTCTTTTTATAGTTCAAATGTCCATTTTTATTTATTTTAATAATAAAAATAATTATGATTTTATTTGAATCCAATATGATAAATATTATTCACGTACACAATCCTCAATAATGTGGACTACGACTTAAAAACCCCAAATCATAAATCCTAATAAAAATATCATCACTCTAAGGGATATAATACACCCATAACATCAATGCCCAAGATTAACAATTATCCATAAATAAAACTTTAATTTGTTATTGAATGTGGTGTTTATGATGAACCATTATTATATTAATGATAATATATGACTTATAAAATTATAATATTTCTATCATCTCCATGAATAGCATGAAAAAATTTAGATGTATGATTACATCTCTAAAACTAGTATCATAAATTAGTTGATATAAAATTTTAATATCATCACCCCAATTCACCCTAAATTGTTATTGGATTGGGTCAACACATGACCTAATGAAAACCAATTCATATAATAGAGTGTACTGACTAGTATTCTAGGGAATTTATGGTCTTTTTGAGTGACTATACTCCTTTATTAAATTACAAATTGTAGAATAAAAATAATCTTAAAACCTTATATGATAATTAAAATAAATTTTCATAGAATATATTAACAAAAAATGAGATAGAAATGTAAATGATGGATCAATAATTCAAATTTACTCATGATATTTCCAATACATATTGAATGATCACCCACTAGGCCACACATGTAGAGAAAATATGAAAATAATTAATACCAGTAAACAATAATTGTATCATCGAGATACACCTCAACTATGAATCTAATCAAATTTTAGTATTTTTATTAGATCTTGTAATGAAATTCTCTTAAAAAACCTAAACCTATATTCAAATATTACTTCTTTTGTACAAAATTTTCATATTCACCCATGCATGGAATGAGTAAAACCTTGTATTTAATAACTATAATGGTCCAATAAATAACTTATAAATGATGTGTATGTTCATATGATCAAAATAGTGTTATAAATATATAAAATATGAAATCATAAATTAAACAAACACCTATAATTATTTGATGATATCATTCCATTAAAAATATTCTATACAATCGTTGTCTAGTTTCACAATGCCTCTGAGTAGGTTCACATATTTAATATAATTTATTATCAATATATCATTTTCCATAAATAGTTGATGTATCACGTTTAAGTTTTAGGTTCTATCATGTAACTTAGTAGTTGATTCAACTAATTTAGATTTTTTATATTAATTCATTTAATTAATTAAATAATAATCTAATTAAGTAGTCAATCATAGTCAACTCAAGAGACTACTTATCACTATCCTTACGAAAAATGTTCATTTAAAAACATAATACGATCAAAGGATAATATAAATCAATCAATATATTATTAAATTTATATGTGAATCCTATACGCCCCTATCAATGTACATAAATTCCTTAATAGTATTATTCTATTAATAGGATCCCCTGATTTCATTTATATAACATAAATTAATTGGAATTTAATTTCCAAATTGTGTTTATAATTAATAATATAAATAGTTTTTTTGAAAATAAATTTCTTCATTTTTATCCCATAAAAAGGAATGAATCCTTAAATAAATGTTTTACTCTTTTAAGAGAGTATTTCTCCTTGTTATATTAGAAAATTAAATAATATTTTCCAATGTTAATTACTATTTTTTTCCATATAAACTATAAATAAATGAATATTTATTTAGATTATTAAAATAATAAATTATTCTGCCTAAACTATCTATCTTTATTCAAGAAAATGATCTTGTAAAAAAATGAGGAATCCATTTCAAATATTATATATATGAAAATAATATGACACTTACACATAGGGAATCTCAATAAGGATTCACCACAAATATAATTGTACAAGAACCATTATGAGTCAACACCTTGGTTAACCAAATTTGAGGGATAAGGGCTCTACTTTCCCATGGTCCTTCAATATAACATACACTCTCTCAGTATGTTCATATGATTTTTGGGGTTTCTCAGTATAATCCAATCCAGCGGAACACATGTTTCTTTTGAGCGTTGTTCAACTCTAATGTCATCTTCATATCTTCTTTTCTTTATCATGTGACTTATTTTTCACTGTGTTTCGTTATGGGTGCCTCAAATTTTCCCCTTGGGACATTGTTTTAGCTTTTTTTCAGCATCATCAGTGTGGAGACATTTTGATGTTTCCTCCCTATCATGATGACCTAACACATCATGTTTTCCCAGTATAATGTTAGCGTGATGGTATGGATGATAGAATTATGATTGTGGTGATGGATTACAGGTGAAGACTTTTAGAACTATTCCCTCTTTCTCCATTACTTATCCCCATGTACTTCTTTTATTATCATTTATTCCTTGAACTTTGTGAAATACTACATTATAGTTATACATGATAGTGGAGTGGGATGGTTCTGATGGTCGTGTATAAATGCATCTATCATGTTCTGTTTTCATCTCGTATTCTTGGTTCTTCGGTTTTTATCTTGTTGGTTTCATTGATTTTTGAGTGTTTTTTTGGGTTTGTGTATCTCTTTTATAGTGGACATTATCCATTGGGTTGGTGAGATATGATTAGGGTTGGTAATGATTTGACTATTTCAGGTTGTGTCTCTATCAATGATGATGTATAATAGTTTTCATCGCCGATGATAGTAGTGGCATCCAAAGGTCATAATTTTGGTGATTCTATGGATATAATCATTTTCATTCTAATGAAGGAACTTCATCAAAGATAAAGATTTTAACATTAGAAGTGCTCTGATCCCATGTCGGTTTATAATTTTTTGTCTGTCTACCTCAGATGTTTTTCTAATGTCCAGTGTTTTGTTTTCCTTGTCAGATCAATGTTCCTCTTGAATAATCAGTGGTGACGACATGCGCTATGATTATTTATGATGGATTGAGGTTTGGAGACATTTTATGAGGGTGGAATTTGGATGCAGTGTTTTTGAAGAATAAACATGGGGATTTTTTGGCTTGAGGCCACCATTAATTTTCTTTTCCATTTATGACATTTGGTTGATAGCTATTCTATTTTAATTTTGAATTTTAAAATAATTTAGATTCATATTGAATTTATGGTTACCCCTAAAACATAATGTGGATTTTTTCTTTAACAAAATGATTGAATACCATATGTGAGCGTAGATAGATTATAATTGTGTAACTTTTGATACCGTATTGCATCTCCCATTTCTACTGCACAAGGGTTTTATGGGATACCCATACACAACATATTCCTATTATTTAAGGGTAAACTCTATAACCCCTATGTTGTGCCTACCAATATATATATAAATATATATACACACACACAAACATATTGTTCTACTCAGAAAAATTCACTATATGTAAATCCAATTTCTAGTGTGAATTACATACATATCATCGTTGAAAATAAAATTTGGGTAAAAAAACATAACACTCAATTATTTTCCCAATATTTAATAATCACAAAATTCTCCAAATAAAATCCAAAATAATTATAATCCCTTTAAAAATTAAATAATGAAAATTTAAATAACCTCTTATCATATGGAAACATATCCTTGTTATGAGACTGAACCTAATGTCTATTACTATTATAAAAGAATTTGGATTCGACCAATATGTTTAGAGACACTACTCTCTATCTTACATCTTAGTTAGTTGACAAGACAATGTTGATAACCATTACAACTTATCTGAATCCATTATTTGATTTTAATTAGTTGATTTTTTAATAAATAATCCTTATTTATGTTATAAATTTATATTATTTTATATTTATATTTAAATCCCAAATCAATAAATTAAACCCATGACGAGTTTATACCTCATATTAAAAAAAATTGAAATGATTGAATTCTAATTATATACTCTTTTCAATAAATATTAATGTTTGAAATAATTTAATTGTTAATATTTAATAAATAAATAATAATATTTAAAAAACATAATTGGATTTGAAAATCTGATCAATTTTTCCTTATATAGGAGAAATATCCGAAGATCAAATGAATTATTAAAAAATATTATCTTATTAATTTAACAAATAAAATAACAACTTCATACAACAAACATATATAGAACATAAAATTTAACATCTCCATTCATATTATAATAATGGATATATAAATGTATTTATAAAGAAAATTTGATTAATAAATTTCATATATTTTCCATAAAAAATTCATATGATCATTGAAATATTAATGTAAAAACTTAAATATCATGTTAATGTATATGTTATAGTTTTATTATAATAATAACATGGACTGAAGAAAATAATTTGATAAATTATTATATAAATTTTAAATTTCATATTATAATTTAATGTTTACTTAAAAAATTATTGAATAATGCAATATGTTATTATATATATTTTTAATTTTCTTTTTATTTTCATGTACCTACCATGGGATAATTAGAGGATAAACAAATTTACAATAAATTTTATATTCTAATTAATTATTATTATTAAATAATAGTTCATTTAATTTTTACAATATTCTTACTCATTTTTATAATATAAAAAAACAATATATATTTTTATTTTTTTTAACACATAATAAATTATTTTACTTATATTGTTACTTATATTTCACTTAAACTAATTAATCGTATCTGTTATTAAATTTATTTTCAAAATATATTCATATATTTAGAGGTAAATATTTATATAATAGATTTTATATTTTTATAAAAAATTCACAAGAATAATAATGTGACCATTGGAATATTAATGTAACTATTTTTAGTTAAATTAATCACCTGGAAATAGTTTTCATCATTATTTGTTTAAAATATAAATTTAACATTTTTTATAGTTAAATAAAAAATAGTTTAAATATTTTGAAAAATGAAATATAAAATTTTCAATGGATGAAATTTATTACTTTTTTGAACATAGTTGTAACATCCCAGGTAAGAAAAGAATATTAATTTTTCATATTTTTTAATATTTTTTAATAAAATGTTAATATTAATTTAAAGGGAATACTATGCTCAATAGTGTACCCAATACGCAATAACAAGTTTCTTTGAAATCTTACGTTGCACTCTAATAATAAAATAATATCATTTTAAATTGTAGTTAACACCTAGCTGTTGTAATGGATGGAATGAACAGAACTTTCGACAAAATTATTATATATGTTTGTCACATATTTTTACGTTTTCCAATAAATGTTGGAGGTTTAAAATGCGAATGAATCCAATTTTAAGCATAAGTCTTCTAATATTCTTTAAAAGTTCAATTAACCAGCTTTTGATGGTGAACCCTTTTTAAATATACTTTTTAAGATTTTATATGTTATATTTGACAAAATAAAATCCTTCTTTAGAATTTGGGCATCAAAATTTACTTTGTGTAAATTTTTGTTATTTTTCCAATAAAGATCAGTTTTAGTGAAAATGTTGTATTTTAATTCAAAACCTCTTTTTTGTCTAATTTATTTATATGATTATATCATATTTTGAATTGGTTTTAAAGTGAAATTATAATATATTTTTACCATTTAATCCAATGGTGGTCATTGGAATTAATTTCACTTTGAAATTAGACTTAAACTAGTGTCAATATTTTAATAGATATTGTTTCTTAAAAACACGATATTTGTATTTACAGCAGGAATTAATTATTAAATAAATTAATGCAGCTAGTATGTTTTGAATTTTTTAAAATAGACATCATTTTTTAAGTTGGAATATCAAATATAGCTTAAGGTGAAATTTTGGTATTTTTCTGAAAAACTTCAATTTTTTATGAATAGTGAAACCACTAAGTGGTAGTTAAAAACCTGATTTTTTGTTTAAATGAAACATTACCACTTCTGTGAATTGAATTTAAAAAATTTTACATACATGGTTTTAATTAGGAGTTAAAATGTGGTTCAATGGGATTAAAATAATTTTTTGATGAATAGTAACTTTTAAGTTATAGTAATCCCGATTAAAGGTAATTAGTGTAATTTAAGGTAAAGATAATGTTATAATAATATGAAATGACCTTGAAACATGTCTTATCCTTATTGGATGAGTCATTTCCGACCAAGAAAATCCATGGGTCAAGATGGGGACCCCATGGAGCCACTTTGGTTGGAAAATTACATTAATAACTTTTTATTTAAAGTTAAAATTAAAATGTCACAAACATGTATTGTTTTACTATAAAAATTTTTACCCGGGGTTATACAAGTAATATTTTTGACTATAGATATCCATTAGAATTATAAAGAGCTTTCCTACATTATGGTATTTATTTTATAATTTTTAGACATTAAATTAATTAAATTATTTATGACACCATGATGATGCAACCGTTACCTCATTAATAAACGATTTAAAAAAATGGAAAGATAATGTAAAATCTAAGACATAAACATGTCCAAAAACTATTGTATGAGTATATTTCGTACCTTTATCACCTTATTCTTTAAATATTTCAATGTGGGACCTTTAAAATCTGAAAATCTATTTAATATAAAGTAACATTTCTTTGCTTTCCAAGAGTTCCCATCCTCTCTCTTATAAAAGGCCCCCACCTCTACCCACTTACCCACACCTATCAAGACTTTGGCTCGACCAAAAACTACTCATTTTATCTCTCCAAATCCCTCTACTCATCCTAGATGCCTTCCCTTTAGCAGAAAGCTCTTTAAAAAACCCTTTTGGTTCAAACCAAGAGGAGTTACCCGATTTAAAGGTAATGTCTTCACTTGTGTTATTTTGTTTTATTTTGCTTCTCCAACCCCCTAAACTCATTGTATTCCTTTATTTTGTAACAATAACAATATCTTCAATATACTAGGATTTTTTTATGAGAAATATTCGATCTAAACTTACACACACCTTCGTCTAATGGTTAATGAACATACTGTTTCTGTGGATGGCGAATTACTGCCTCACGAAACGATGATTATTCAATATTCTATTAACACCTTTCATGGTGGCCATTATGATGTCAATGTATTTAATATATGATATATAAGATATTTATGTTTTCTATATTCTTATGTATTTTATATTTAAAACATACCTTTATTCTTTTCATGTTATGAAAATGCGATAATTTCATACGAGGAAGTGTGGACTACCGCCCCCTCAAGTGATGTGACTCGTTAATGAAATACCTGGAATGTATAATGAATGAAATTAATGAACATATGTGACCTATATAACATATATATTATACTCTAATTATAATATATATCTCTCATTTATTTTTAATTCAATTAATATGACAAATAAATGAAAGTAGCGTTCATGCGTACGTACGGACTACAGTCTCCATGAACGGTGCATGTCATTTCTTTTTATCTCCAAATTGTATGGAATAGTATAAAATGAATATGTACTGGATATATATGATATTTACTTCATTAATACTATTCTGTAGATTATTTACTTATAACTACATGGACAATCATTTTCAAACAAGTTCATTTTTGACTCAGGTACCGAACATCGACAAAAACGTCTCATATGAACTCACATTATTAACCAATTATTATAAAATTATAATATGTGACATTAATTGAATAATAAAAATTAAATGAGGACCATAAGAAATTATAAATTGAACAATGTTTATTATTCAAGAATATAAAGAAACGAACAAGACAAGTCAGACTTTATGTAAGGTATCATACCTCTCTCTTTCTTTTTATGTACTCTATTTTATGTCATTTCTTTTAAGATAATCTTTCATATGTCTAGGTATGTTCCTTTTTATTCCTCATTATGTAATTTTTACGTTCATATTATGAGAGACCCTATTTTATCTCGTTTTTGGAAGTTTTAAGTGGCGCCGTTAGGCTGCCGAGTTTTCGTAAGCGGTTTTTATCTCACTTTTTGTTCCCGTGAGATTAATGCTAAATTTGCCAATATTTCATTTTGTGTGGTGTATGTAATGCCCATTATTGTATTATTTGAGTTATATACTTTAATTTATTGGTATTTACATCTTCGTTTTATGACCCTTCTTTCATGGGGTGTATGTTTTGAATGTTACCCAAATCGGTAAGGGAACCATTCACCCTCCTCTTTTTAAAAGTCTTCCTTCTGTTGGGTATTTTAATTTACATATTGTTATGTTGGGATATGTTATTATATATCCTTATTGATGTAAATATTATGTCCAAGTGATGAGATACCGTTTTCTCTCTCATCAACTTGTTTAATGAATTTTAATGTGACACCGTTAGGTTGTCAAATTCTTGCAAGGGAACTTCTTAACTGAATTTCAATCATTTGGGTTAATCTTTTACTCCATGAATATGTCATGCTATGAATATGTGTGAATTAATATGATTGTTTTACACTTAATATCCACTTATATTGGGATTATTTATATTTTTCACACATAAATTATGTATTTGATTTATCCTTAATCTAAGGATACCATCTTTTTAAGGGACATCATCTCAATATCCTTTCGTTGAGGCATATTTTGTTCTAATACAAGAATTTATTTTATACGCTGTATAAAACACCTTTTACTTTTCATTTCAATCAAAGGGAATCTTTTTCTACGAAGCGTTTTACTAAATGACAAAAAGCAATGTTTATTTTAACGTACCCGGTGACAACAACCTTTTTCGCCGCCGCGAGTATTATTTGGTCTTTGGATTCCTAAACAAGCTGTAATGTTTTTAAAATGAAATAAATACCATATACTCTTTTCTGTATTTTGGTATTGAAAATAGTTTTTATAATATCTTTGTTATGTCAATATATTTAAGTGATATATTTTGATCTAAATGTGGAAATGTTTTCTTTCAAACATATTTGTTTTATGTCTTATGATTTTATAATGGTACTTGGACATTTGACGGGTGGTGCCGTGAATACCAGGATGGGTGTTTATGATATAACCTCCAATGCATTGGGTATGAAAGTCGGTTTTATGGCTATTCCATTTAGTGAATGTGTGGAAGTCTACCGTATGGTTATTCCATTTAAGTATGTTTATGTCCCAAGTTACCTTTATATGTTATGTGTTCTTTATATGGGTTTTATGGTAATATTTTGGTTACAAAATGGTAAGTAATGATCTTTTATTCAGTGAAGAGTTTTTACTACTTCATAAAGGTTAAAAGTGTTAATTTGATAAGCTATTCATGATTTACTTGATGTTTTGAAAAACTAACAGTTTTCCTTCAATGTGTATCCCTTACTGAGATTTTTATGCTAATCCAAGTTTTTTTGAAATGTTTCCCACAAGACATAAAGATGAATACAGTCAAGGATGTGATCAAGGAAAGACATGCAATCTAAAACATGGAATTAGACATGTTTATTTTTAAGAGTTTTTATTTTATGTAAACTTAGTATAAGTGTCTACATTGTAATCTTTTGAGATGTAATAGTTATGACCTAATTCTCTACAACTATAAAACTGAAAAGATCCTCTATGTGAATTATTCATTTATTTCATGATTATGTAATGTTTTAAGGACGGGTCCTTATAGTTGGTATCAGAGGACGGTTTAGATTACTTTAGAGGTTGGAGTGTTGCTTAAGAATAAGTGACAAGTTGTGTATAACCACAATGGGTAGTATATTAGATAGAGTCATTCTTTTTTTGAAAGTTAGAATTAGTTTGAGATAACTTGGATAACTATATCTTAGTGTTTATCTTACTCATTATTATATGATGATTTTACTGATATGCTCACACTGACGTTTTTGGTTTTAGTAAATGGCTGGATCAAGCATGCACCAAAGTAACAATGGATGTGACGGAAACTGTGACAGTTTTCAGAGTGAGCAACTGAATGATATGAGAGCTGCAATGAGAAACCTTGTTTTTATCCTCAACCAACTATCTGGAGTCATAATTGACCACCTAAACCCTGTTGATTTTTATAAGGAATCATATATGAGAGAAACAAATCCCTACAGAAGTTCAGGTAAAAATCATAATGGTAAGTGTGTTCAAAAACATATGTGTCAAATATATAGAAATAAACACCTAGGAAAATATTTCAAAGGGACATATATATGATATAGATGTGGAAATGAAGGTCATAAAGCAAGAACCTGTCATGGAAAAAGGAAGCATCCAGTTGACTCGAGGAAACAGAAAGAAGATATTTCTGAGGGATCAATTGAATGTTTTAAATGTGGTGTGCATGGTCATTACGAAAACACTTGTCTTATGAAGATGTTTCAAGAATGGGATCACCAAGATCGTAAAAATATTCGTTTAACAATACATAATTCTATTCCGATTTAGGATGAAGAAACTGACAATGTCCAATCAAAGGTATGGATAATTTCTTAACTTATGTTTTCCTATTTTGGAATCTTAGGTTATGATTCATGATTTTGTTTGTAGAAAATAATTATTTTAGAATAAGTTGTAAAGGAATGGTTAATGGATCATGAAGAATGTTGAATGAGTAAGAATTCAACATATAAGGGATTCAAGAGTTATGGTTGATTTTAGGATTGTGAAATTCTTAAAAGTATTATGTCTCTTTTGATGATGGGGTTACATTTGAGGAAATTTTATAGTATGTGTAACCCTGATGTTTGATATATGAAAATTTTATTCAAGGAATAGTTATCTGATATTTTGTGGAAATAGTTATAAAGAACCATTTGGGTTTATATGATCCTTAATTTTGAGGTAATTATGGGTTACTATATGTTATGATGGAAAATGAAAGGCCTGAGATAAAATTGAGGTTAAATTATGTTATTTTTATTTTTGATGAGTTTATCTCTTTTTGGGGAATGTTTTAAGAATTATATAGTTTGGAAAAAAGGAAAACACGCAGACCGTGTGACAACATGTCGCGTCGGACAAAGCTGCGGGAATCGAACCCACAACCAAAGTGCGACTGGTATTTATCGCCTACCACTGGACTACGTGAAGTCCCTGGTTAGTTTGACTAATTCTTTTTAGTTAGATGGTTTTATGAATCAAGAGTAAGTTTATTTTGGATTATATATGGAAATTATTAACCTATCATGAAGGATATGTGATTAGGCTAATTACTTTTCAATACAAGACTTTAAGAGAGGCTGATGTTATTTGGAGATAAATGTTAATTTGTACCTTGGAAGACTATGTGATTAAATCATTCAAATATTTGGGTTTCAATAATAGTTTGGTTTAATTTTAAGAATTTTATGGACAACTGTTTATTGGATTCTCTTTGTTGAACTTTGGATAATGTTTGACAAATTTTGGAGATAAAGTGTAGTGTTTATTTATATAAAGGATTATCCTTTTTGGGGATTATCTGATCTCATACTAACAATTGTTTTTGGTTAAGGTCTAAAGACCTGGGAAATATATAGCTCTCTTTTGTAGATTAGGTGACTTTCAAGATGTTGATTATATCCCTCTTAATGTGAATAAGTCATCCTAAATACTTGTCTTTTGGAGAAAATATGAGTTTGTGTAAGAAATATAGTATGAGGTGAGGGTCTACATGACAAGTAATTATGTTTCCTTATGATTCAGTTAAGCTCATAAATAAATTCCTTAATGAAAATTAACTTAAAAACAAAAATGTTGACTGTTAACGTTTCCTACTGGGGAATCCAATACTGTTTAACACATCACCATTTTGTGCTTTTCTGGTGGATAACTTTCTCTTATACATGTTTTTTATCACTCTCCCTCAGAACATGACCCCTTATTTTTTCATCCATATCCATGTTTCCCTACATGGAATCCTAGTATGGGTTAACTTGGGGGGAACTTTTTACTTCCCTTTCTTTCTATTAAAGTGACCGTTTAATTGACTCATTTTTTGATGTGGGGCTTTAAATGAAGTTTCCACGCCCAATTTTAAAATAGCGAGGACGCAATTCCCAAAATGGGGGAAGGATGTAACATCCCAGGTAAATAAATAATATTAATTTTCCATATTTATTAATATTTTTGAATAAAATGTTAATATTAATTTAATGGGAATGCTATGCTCGATGGCGTACCCAATACGCAACACCGAGTTTCATTAAAATCTTACGCTGCACTCTAATAGTAAAATAATATTATTTTAAATGGTAGTTAACGCCTAGAAATTATAATGGAGGTAATGAATAGAACTTACTAAAAAATTATTATATATGTCTGTCAAATATTTTTACGTTTTCCAATAAATATTGGAGGTTTAAAATGCGAATGAATCCAATTTTAAGCACAAATATTCTAATATTTATTAAAAGGTTGATTAACCAACTTTTTAACGTGAACCATTTTTAAATATACTTTTACAAATTTTATATTTTATATTTGAAAAAATAAAATCCTTCTTTAGAATTTGGGCAACAAAATTTACTTTGTGTAAATTTTTGTTATTTTTCCGATAAAGTTCAGTTTTAGTGAAAATGTTGTATTTTGATTAAAAAACTCTTTTGAATCTAATTTATTTATATGTTTATATCATATTTTGAATTGGTTTTAAAGTGAAATTAGAACATATTTTTACCATTTAATCCAATGGTGGTCATTGGAATTGATTTCACTTTGAAATTGGACTTAAAGTAGTGTCAATCTTTTAGTAGATATTGTTTATTAAAAACACACTATTTGGTATGACAATGGAAATTAATTATTAAATTAATTAATGAAACTTTTATGACTTGAATTTTTTAAAATAGACATCATTTTTGAATTCGGAATATAAAATATATCTTAGGGTGAAATTTTGGTATTTTTCTGAAAAACTTCAATTTTTATGAATAGTGAAACCACTAAGTGGTAGTTAAAAAACTGACTTTTTGTTTAAATGAAACATTACCAATTCTGTGATTTGAATTTAAAAAATCCAACATACATGGTTTTAATTAGGATGGAAAATGTGGTTCAATGGTATTAAAATAATTTTTTGGTGAATAGTAACTTTTAAGTTTTATTAATTGCGATTAAAGGTAATTAGTGTAATTTAAGGTAAAGATAATGTTATAATAATATGAAATGACCATGAAACATGTACTGACCTTATTGGATGAGTCATGGCCGACCAATAAAATCCATGGGTCAACTTGGGGACCCCATGGAGCCAATTTGATAGTAAAATGACATTAATAACTTTTTATTTAATGTTAAAATTAGAATGTCACAAACATGTATTGTTTTACTAAAACAATTTTTACATGGGGTTATTCAAGTAATATTTTTGACTATAAATATCCATTAAAAAGATAATAATATTTCCTACATCATAGTATTTCTTCTATTATTTTTAGACATTAAATAAATTAATTTATTTATGACACCATATTGATTCACTGATTACCTCATTAATAAACGATTTAAATAAAATGGAAAGATAATGTAAACTATAAGCCTTAAACTTTTTAAAAAAACTATTGGATGAGTATATTTCGAAACATTATCACCTTATCCTAGAAATATGTTAATGTGGGTCCTTTAAAATCCGAAACTCTATTTAATACAAAGTAACATTTCTTTACTTTCCAAGAGTTCCCCTCCTCCCTCTTATAAAAGGCCTCCACCTCTACCCACTTACCCATACCTCTCAAGCCTTTGGATAGACAAAAATCTGATCATTTTATCTCTACACATCCCTATACTCATCATATAATCCTTAACTTTGTCAGAAAGCTCTTCAAGAAAACCTTTTGGTTGAAACCAAGAGGAGTTACCCGATTTAAATGCAATGTCTTCACTTGTGTTCTTTTGTTTTATTTTGCTTCTCCAACCCCCTAAACTCTTTTTATTCCTTTATTTTGTAACAACACCAGTATCTTCAATATAATATGATGTTTTGGTGAGAATGTTTCAATATACACTTACACACACATTCGTCTAATGGTTAAAGAACATGCTATTTCTGTGGATGGTGAATCAGTACCTCACGAAACGATGATTGTTCAATCTTCTCTTAACACCTTTCATGGTGTCCATTATGACGTCACTGTATTTTATATATGATATATATGGTATTTATGTTTTCTATATTCTTCTTTATTTTATAATTAAAACATACCTTTATGCTTTTCATGTTGTGCAAATGCGATAATTTCATACGAGGAAGTGTGGACTACCGCCCCCTCAAGTGATGTGACTCGTTCATGAAATACATGGAATGTATAAAGAATTAAATTAATGAATATATGTGACATATATAAAATATATATTATACTGGAATTATAATATATATATCTCTCATTTATTTTTAATTCAATTAATATGACAAAGAAATGAAAGTAGCGTTCACGCATATGTACGGCCTACCATCTCCTTGAACGGTGGATGTCATTTATTTTTATCTCCAAATGTTATGGAATAGTATAAAATGAATATTTACTAGATATATATGATATTTAAATCATTACTACTATTCTGGAGATGATTTACTTATAACTCCATGGACAATCATTTTCAAACTAGTTCATTTTTTACTAATGTACTGAACATCAACAAAAATGTCTGATATGAACTCACACTATCAACCAGTTATTTTAAAATTATGATTTTTGACATGAATTGAATAATAAAAATTAAATTATTACCTTAATAAATTATAAATTGACCAATTTTTATTATTCAGGAATATAAATAAATGAATAAGACAAGTCAGACTTGAGGTAAGGAATCATACCTCTCTCTTTCTTTTTAAGTACTCTCTTCTATGTCATTTCATTTAAGATAACCTTTTATTAATTTTGGTTATGTTACTTTATATTACTCATTATGTAATTTTTATGTTCATATTATGAGAGACCCTATTTGATCTCGTTTTTGGATGTTTTAAGTGGCATCCCTAGGCTGCAGAGTTTTCGTAAGGGGTTTTTATATCACTTTTTGTTCCCGTGAGATTCATGCTAAATTTTACACTATTTCCTTTTGTGTGGTGTATGTACTCCCCATGATAGTATTCTTTGAGTAATATAAATTAATTTATGGGTATTAAATTCTTCATTGTATGACCCTTCTTTCATGGGGTGTTCTTTTTGAAAGTTACCCAAATCGGTAAGGGAACATTTCACCCTCCTCTTTTTAAAAGACTTCTTTTTATTGAGTATTATAATTTACATATTGTTATGTTGGGATATGTTCTTTTATATCCTTATTGATGTAAATTTTGTGTCCAAGTGATGAGATACCACTTTCTCTCTCGTTGACTTGTTTTATGAATTTTAATGTGACGTCGTTAGGTTGTTGAATTCTTGCAAAGGAACTTCTTAACTCAATTTCAATCATTTTGGTTAAACTTTTACTCCTTGAATATGTCATGCTATGAATATGTGTGAGTGACTATGATTGTTTTACACTTCATATCCAATTATATTGGGTGTATTTATATTTTTCATACATAATTTATGTATTTGATTTATCTTTAATCTAAGGATTCCGTCTTTGTAAGGGACTTCGTCTCAATCTCCTTTCGTTGAGGCATATTTTGTTCTAATACAAGAGTTTATCTTATATGTCGTATAAAACACCTTTTACTTTTCATTTCAATCAAAGGGAATATTTTTCTATAAAGCGTTTTACTAAATGACAAAAACGAATTTTTATTTTAACGTACGCGGTGACAATGACCTTTTCCACCGCCGCGAGTATTATTTGGTCTTTGGCTTCCTCAACAAGCCACAATGTTTTTAAAATTAAATAAATACCATATACTCTTTTTTGTATTTTGTTATTGAATATGGTTTTTATAATTTATTTGTTATGCCAATATATTTAAGTGATATATTGTGAGTGAAATCTAGAAATGTTTTCTTTCCAATATATTTGTTTTATGTCTTATGATTGTATAATGGTACTTGGACAGTTGATGGGTGGTTACGTGATAAACCATATAACATGTGGTGCCGTGAATACCAGGATGGGTGGTTACGTTATAACCTCCAATGAATTGGGTATGGAAGTCGGACGTATGGCTATTTTATTTTGTGATATGTGTGGAAGTCGACCGTATGGCTATTCCATTTAAGAATGTTTATGTCCCAAGTTACCTTTATATGTTATGTGTTCTTTATAGGGGTTTTATGGTAATATTTTGGTTACAAAAGGGTAAGTAATTATATTTTATTCATTGAAGATTTTTTACTACTTCATAAAGGTGAAAAGTGTTACTTTGATACAGTATTCATGGTTTACATGATGTTTTAAAAAACTACCAGTTTTCTTTCTTTGTGTATCCCTTACTGAGCTTTTATGCTCATCCGAAGTTTTTTTGAAAGTTTTTTCACTGAAAATAAAGATGAGTAGGGTCAAGGATGAGATCAAGGAAAGACCTGCTATCTAAAACATGGAATTAAACATGTTTCTTTTTACGAGTTTTTATTTTATGGGAACTTAGTAGAAGTGTCTACTTTGCAATCCTTTGAGATGTAATAGTTATGACCAAATTATATATTTCTCTATACCTGAAAATATCCTCTATGTGAATTATTCATTTAATTCATGATTATGTAATGTTTTAAGGCCGGGTCCTTATAATAGTAATATACTCTCTAAAATTGTGAAATACTATAACATTAATTTTATTGGAAATAAATTATATATAAGAACTACTAGGGTTGAAATAATTATTGAATATATCCTATTACTTATAGAAAAATATTGTGCTGATCCTTAATGGATGAAAATGGGAAATGTAGTAGATCACAAATAATAACATACAAATAAGATAATAAATAATTTATTCCATTGAATTCCATTCAGCCGAACAAAAAATAACCTCTCTGAATTCTACTTTCTTCACACTAAAATTAAAATTCTTTAATGAAATACCACTCATTCAGTATCTCACATATCTCTATTATTATTTGTGAATTGTTTTTTTTAATATAATATTAATTTCAATGAATACATGCATATTTACAGAAAATAATTATATTCCCCCACTACAATTTTCAATAACATTATCTATATAAAACCATTATTAATTTTTTATTATACCCAATTAAATTATTAATATTATATTCATTTTATTCATTTTTTAGGATATATTATAAATTCCCTCTTTTATAACCTTTTTTATAAGATGTTACCTTTTTTATGAGGGTACATATTCTTCAATCATTATTTCCAAATGAAATTATTTTATTATAATTTCACTGAAATTAATTTTTTATGATAATATATTTAATAGTATTTTATAATTCAACGTATGAATTTTACACATTATATTATCCAGTAACTATAAATAATCACATGTTTCAATGTTGAGACCCTGATGAATAAAGATTCATTACATTCTGTATTTTTATATTCCTATTGAAAATATAACTATATTATAAATTTCATTTTCAAAACACTATATAAAATAAATTGTTAATATGATTAAATATATTATCCTAATGATATCATATATATGTGGTATTATTTTTAACTCATGTTGTAGTACATTCATGTCATATTTAAATGCATAAATTTTATTACGAGACATTTGATGTATTATGATAATGAATAAAACAACATGACACATATTTGACATAATGTAGATAATTTATTTATAAAAGAGACTATTTTATAAAGAATGATTATGAAAATTTATCAAGTGGAGCCACTATTGGGTTTCCAGTAGATTATGACTCATTTTTGGAAAAGTTTAAATTTTCAATCAATGCATTTTGACATGAATGATTCTATGAAATGAAATATTGGTATCTATTTTTCATATAATATTGATGTGTTTCATGTGTTAATAATTATTATATCTGATTAATTTAAAAAGATTCAGTTTTCAACTACATTAGATATGGGTAAATGTTGTTCTAAACACCAAGATTATTCTAAAACATATAATCACCGAGTAAATATAATTACATTTTCTTCAAATTATAATAGAATATATATATATATATATATAAATTCTATCACAAAATAAAGTAGATATGTTTCTACAAATTTCACTATGATAAGAAAACAATTTCATTATAAGTCTAAAATTATTGTCTAGAGTATATAACTGTTATTTCAATATGATGTGAGTTCATATTTGGTAACTATTCTTAATACATGATATTCACCTCTATATCCATGTAATTGAATTGACTAATATCATCTACTTAATTATTATTATTTCATTTTAACATATGAAACGTGAATAACTAATACAATATTATATAATAATAGAAGGGTATTTTCATTAATCTCCTATAACATTTTAGACTTTTCGAATCATGAAAATCTATATAGGTTCCAATTTTATGCGGAAAATGAATGTTTATACAAATCTTGTATGAATTTTTTCTTCCATCATGGACATTATATATTTTATATATTATCCATTATTTTTATAATGTTGTTTAATTTTAATTATAATGTAAAGAGTAGGGCTTTTTTTTGCATATGCTTGAAGAAGATATAGGTTTAATGACACAAACATGATGGGTGATTTGTTATATATATAAAATTTGATTATTTTTAAGAAAAATGACTTGAAAATGTAATTATAATGTCCCAAATTTTGAAATACATCATTGTGAAATCATTAATTATTCTAAAAATAAGAATTGTTTTTCATTTTCATGACATAAATATATTTTTTATACATATTCACATATCATGATTTTTTATATATTTTTTTATTTTTATGGAAATTTAATATACTTTAATCGTTAATTAGACTCTCTTAATCACCACATTCTTTTTCTCAACCATTTTTTATATTTCCCAATTCCATTCAATAATAGAGTTGTGTACTATAAAGAAAATTGAAATATAACATCGAAGAAGGAATAAAAATACATTTAATCAATCTCTTAATTTTCATTCATTTCATTTTATAATAAATTATATTAATTTTCATATTCGTAACTATCATTTTTATGTGTAAAATCATCTATTGAAT
Source organism: Viscum album (assembly GCA_963277665.1). NCBI lineage: Eukaryota > Viridiplantae > Streptophyta > Magnoliopsida > Santalales > Viscaceae > Viscum > Viscum album. Next base: position 2,130,300,408 of record OY728140.1, read on the forward strand.
ATGTGATTTAAAATCATATAATTCTTTTCATTTTATTTAATTAAAAAATATAATCTATTTTGGTAAATAAAATAAAAAACATTAATATTAATGAGTTTTGGACAAAAAATCAATTAATGATTAAAGGATATTATTATTGGGAGACTCTTTTATAGAATTAACTTCAAAAAAAATCATTAAGGAAGATAAAACATTAATGAGTTATATTTTTTCCACATTTAATATATACCATTTCCTGATTGTTAGTGTGAATGGACATAAATAAATTTCTATAAAATTATCGTTTAAATATTTCCCAAAAAATATTCTTGGATATATAAAATTTTTATTTTATGATAAAATATGGTTATGGGAAATTAGAAGATGATTATGATATAATTATCTATATACAAATTAAAACATTTAAGTGGGCAGTAAGAAAAATATTATTTACCTATATTGAATCTATGTTTTATAAATGGATCAAGGAAGTAATATATAGTTTCTACTAATAACCATTATTACTATCTTGGAGGGTGAAGATCACAATATAAGTGAATCATATCATGCAAGAGTTGATCATTATTATCATTTCAATGGAAGGATGTCTTTCTAGTGCCACATTGATATAATTCATGTAGATAAAAAATTTCATTAAAAATTTAAATTAATTAATGTTGTGGAATATATTAGAGAATAAATAATAATATTTAGACTTAATAGTAAATTAGGGATCTTAAAAATATATTATTCCACTATAAATAAAAAAATTTATTTTTTCAGTATGGATGAAAACAACTATTTCTAGAAATGGGTGAACCATTCCTTGAAAAATAATGAATCATATCTGAATTAAAAATCACTGAAAATTTCATATATATAATAATATAGACTTACAAAAAATATTTATACATGGTCTAGAAGAAAATATCAAAATTTTGAAGAACACTAAAGAATTTTTTTCAATGAATTCACCCCAATGTGTCACCCAAACTAATATGGACTCAGTTTGTAGAATTATCGACAACCAGGATATCTTGAGATTCTATACATCATTAATGATATAATAAATAGTTTTTTTGAATGAAAAATATAGTTCTTTTATGTTATGTAAATACCCTATATTATTTTAAGAATAATATGTTATTATATTTTAATTCATAATTATTATTGTATATTGATTTTGTTAATATGGTATTTCCATGTCCTTAATTTAATTCACCAATGATTTTTTTAAGAAAAGTAATATAAATTTATATGATGTGATATAAATATTATTATATTACCCATGTTATTAAAGGCACATATAAATGGGATGGAATTACGTCAGCAAAATAATTATCATAAAAAATGAAGAAATTTATTTGATGAAAAATCATAATCATTGAGAATAAAATTACATATATTATGTGATTATTTTTATGATATTATAATATATGAGGATCCAATATTTTTATACACTTTCACTATTGTGAATTAAATATTTATTCACATCATTATATTTTTTGTATATGTTCAATGTTAGAATAGTGTTTAATGAATTATTGGGTAATTTTCCTGAAGGATTCCATCTAATGAATTCAGATATTAGAGATAAGGAATATATTCAACCATACTAGTTACACATTACTCATTTGAATTAGAACATTATAAAAGAACGAATTTTAAGTATAAAAGATAAAAATTATATCAGATTCAATTGGATGAGAAAGTAGAATATTATATAATAGAGGTTGAATCAACATGTTACTTTAAAGAAAATAATGATCATGATGGAAGTATAATATTAAGAAATATTTTATATCCATTAATGATAAATTATTTATGTGAATTTAAAATTTTAAACAACCATTGTTATAGTTTATGTATTTACGAATTTGGATAATTATATTTGACTATAAAATGTGAATAGACATTGTAGATTATAATGTGTATGATCATAATAACAAGCCTAAAAGAACATAAAAATTGATGGAATTCAATTTCAATAAGAGATCAAATTAAAAAATAGGTAGTATATAAAAATTAGATAATATAATAATTATGATTAATGATAGGTATGCAATATCATCTTTAAGTGGTGAGTGAGAGTAATATTTTTCTAGATATGAAACAAATTTTATAGTTCATGTTCTTTAAAAATTACATAAAAAGAGATGTGAAAAAGAAAAAGGAGTGGAAACATATATGGATCACATTTGGAATTCACTAATACATGTAATTGTTATATGAAATATATAATATATCGTGATGGAAGTTTGGAAATATTACATATAAAAAGATAAACATTATTTAGGTAGAGTGAACACATTTTGTATAACAATAATCTCAATTTTATTGTTATTTATTGTAAAATAAAAAAATTCGAGTGTAGATTATAAAGAAAAATATGTTAATAAGGATTAATCAATATTTTTTAAGGATAAATAGAACCTTGGAAAATTGATCAAAAATTCAAAAGGTTATGGAATTTATTATGAAGTAATAAATATATACTATAAAGTATTATATAATTATTTATATTTTCTATTAAAATGTTTTATATGGAAATTTAAAATATTATATATATAATATTTCAGGTTTTAAATAATAAAATTAGTCAAATATGTGTTTATAGAACCTATAAAAAGGATACATCTACATTAGTAGATTTGAGAATTATTAACAAAAAGGGATATACATCAAGTTCTATGAAGAAGCAGAATTCTAAAATAGTAATAAAAAATTAATATGTTAGAAATTTACTAAAAATATTAATGAAACAAGGTTCAATGACTATTGTGGTCCATATCTAAATAATTGGAAAAAATAATTTTTTACTTAAAAATATTTCAATTCATTTGAACAAAAAAAATTCATATATTAGCAGGGAATAACCTAAAAATATAAATAATAACTCATTGAGGAAATAAATATGGATTGTATGAACACCGATGTAATATATACAAAATTGGATTGAAATTATTGATAAGACCTATGAAAAAGTAGACCACAATGTCCACTATAATAAAGGTTGAATGACAATGAATTTATGTAAAATAAATTATGTTCTTAAAAGAATGAATAAAAAATATAAATCCAAAGATATTTTGTCACTCATTGTTATTTTTAACACATGTCATCAATGTGTTGAAATTCAATGATAAATGAATGTAGTTGATACTGAGATGTGTTAAAAGATATCGTGCCATTGAAAAAATTAAGTGAATGATGGTTGTACTCAAACCATTAGTAATGAATTCTCTTTGATTGTTAAAGAAATTTCTTCTATTATATTTGAGAAAAAAATCTAGAATTAAAAACAGTATTTATTTTTATGTTGAATAATTAATAATTATTTCAATATTAGAATACTATGTGATGATTCCAGTAATGTGATTTTATAAAATAAATCAATCAAAATTTAAATAACTAACAATATGTGAATTATCAGAACTGATGTAATAAATAGTGATAATAGTTTTCATATTTTTTTCCAAAATAATTGATTTTTTTCCAATTCAATTAAGTGAAATAATCAATAGAATAAAATAAAATATTTATATTTGATAATAGATTAAAATAATGTTTTTTATTTTTTTTAATTATTTCACCTAGTTTTGATATAATAGTTCTTTAATTGAAAAAAAAATCAACTATGGATGATGTTGTAAATAATTATAAAAATTTGGAAGATATAATAAACAAGTCCACAATATATGATTCTCATTAATCATTGTGGAACCATGAGACAATGATTATATACAAATTAAATTTTATAATATACATTTATTAAACAATTCATATGAATATATTTTCATTCATGAAAGTAAATTTTGATAATGCGAAACCATTAGAAAATTTTATAATAAAAAATTAAAGTGAACATTCCATTAAAATTAAGAAATAGGATATTAATATTGGGAATGATTTTACAATAATTTCATAATGAAATTATATTGTAAATTTTTATATTAAGGATAAATATAGTGATCTACAAACCTCTCTTTCTAATAGAGATTCAGAAATAATAATGAGGAGCAACATGGAAATGAGAAAAATAGTTGTAGTTAAATTATAATGGTAAAAAAAATTTATAATGAAATACATTTTATATAGTTAGGCACATTGATAATCAGCTTTTTCTAATTAAATACTAATGTCTATCTATTTAGGAATTGGTTTATAATAATAGGCCAACTGTGAGTTATATTTGAGTCATTTGAATATCTATATTCATCAAAAATAAAGACTCATATTTGTTTATCAATGATTATAAGGCCAATATTTGTACAATTATTTTATTCCAAACTAATGTAAAATGATATTTATACAATAATAAAATAATTATAGTGTGTTTCGTTGATGAAATTTGATTTTCACAGAATGTTTGAAATAATAGTGTTATATAAGTAGTATATTTTAGATCTTTAATTTGATATATAGATCATATTTCTAATATAAACTGTAATGGAAAACAAGAATTTGAACTATAACATTGTAAAATCACATATAAATAAAATTTTAGATAAGGTTAAAACTAATATTTATAAAAAATATATTTTATTATATAAAATTAGGTGGATATTTAAATAATTATTAGATATCATCTAAAAATATTCCACACTAAAATGATGTATTAATCTGAAAATGATATATCTCTAATTGGTAAAAAAAATAACTTCATCATTTGTAGAAATAAATCATGAAATATGGGTGAGGTCCATGAATGAAGAGATATATAAAATTGAAATTAATTATAATGTAGGCCTTATTCCTATACTAAATAAATATGGGGTTATTTGTAACTCCCTAACACCAGTTAACCAGAATCAGTGCATTATTACATAACATTGGCATGATACAAGGAATCATGTCCTGAAATACATATCATTTTTGTAGGCTTGGAAGTGCTATATACATATATACGGTTTACATTATATAATCAAATAAAAAAACAACATTGTGTCCCCTTTGACCACTATTATATTTCATAGACTATTCCTACAGGTTAATCATAATATACTTCATTTCATCCTGGGAAAATTAAAACATAAGAAAGGGGTGAGCTCAGATGCTTAGTAAGGATAACAATATAGCGGAAACATTCATAAATAAGGATAAACATTTAAGGCAGTGTATAATACTAAAGAAAAAGCCTTTTAAACAAAATCTTAATCATAATATGGGAAATATAAATCAAAATAATTAAATTTACTTATTCACATAGATATTACACTGGTCGAATAATAACATGTTAGATCAATATCTAATTTCATAATAATGGAATTCATAATGCCAGACTTTATTACCACATAGTCAAGGCCTTATGCCAAGACTTTTTTTTTGTCAAGGCCTTGTGTCAAGACAATAGGTTTTCTAACGAGACATACTGATGTATTGAGGAGCTATAGTGGGCTCCACCCATCACTTACAATGTTCAATGCATTATTCATATTAATTGGTGAGATATAATCTAAACATTCGTATTAAAATTAGCATCCGAAATGTCAATATTTTAACCATAAACCATGAATTCCATAAAAATAGAACATCTACAGTCAAGAATAACTCATTCTATACAATATATAAGATTGTATTATGATAAATCAACCTCAATAAAGAATATAATACATTGAAGGACAAATTAGTGAAAATAGTAATTAAAGCTTATTGAGGAAAATATCCCCTTTATCTTGAAAACATTTAAATGTCACTACATTTATCAAAGAAGTCATTTAAAAGAGATTTTTGAATCAAAGTCTTCAATACAACATTTAAAATTTAAAAAAAACTAAATTTCAAAACATTTCTGTAAAAATTTAAAAAAATTACTTAAAACCATTTTTAAAACATGGACATTAATGAGAAAGAATTAGAAGAATAAAATTTTAAAAAAATTAAAACAATATTTTAGTTAAGGAGTTCCTTACCAAATAAGAGATTATTAAATACATGTAATTAGGGATTAAGATTAATCAAAACATTCTAATATCATGAGAATAAAGTACTTCATGATATAATATGTCAAAGGAAACTATATACACCATATAAAAGTGAATTGGTGCGTGATGATAGAGTGGATTCAAAGGAATTTAAAGTGAGATGAAAAACCTTATAAAGACTTTATCCTTAGATTAAAGATGAATAAATAAAATAATTATGTGTTACACATATAAACTCACTCAATATAAGTGGATATTTATTGTATATCAATCAGATTACATTCACACATATAGTTGTAAAAACATAACCAATTACTTAGATGTTTGACTCAATGAATGTAAATTGAGTTATGATTACCCTTGAAAAATTCATATCAATAGAATGTGAATTTATAAATTGATTGATTATCTGTATCAAAGGTATATTTAAATAAAGGGGAGTGGAAATTAAAACATAAATAATGAATAGTGATTTCAGTCTTTATCTTAAAGAAAATTAATCAATGAAGTACGCGTAAAGCCTAATGAGTTGAAGTTGAAATTTGAAATTCCCTTTCCGATTTTGAAACATACAAAAAATAGACCCCATGAAAGAAGTATAATATAATGAATATTTAAATAACCATTAATTAATTTATATTATACAAAGAATACAATCATGGGCAGTACATACACTACACAAACGTAAATAGTGGCAGTATTGCATGAATCTCTCAAGAATGTGAAATGAGATGAAAACCCCTTACCACGTTGTAATAAATTGAGTTGTATGACCAAAAGTTAATAACCACAAAATGAATCAGAGAATAACATCCATATAAACGGAATCATGATAATATATATCAAATCGTTGTACACAATACACCACTTGCACGAAATAAGTTGTGAACAATCAAAATCTCTCATAATTAAATGTTAGATAAGAAACACCTTACCTTGTGATTTTCATTAGTATAGGGTATTTTAATCTCTTGTATAATGGTGAAATAATTTTTATTAAATTAAATAAGAAAAAAATAAATAAATATGATATCATATTTGATCTTTTAATATTTTTTGATTAATTATATTTCAGTAGTATCATTGTTTTGGTTGTTAATAGATTCATTTTCCATTAAATGTTTTGTTACATAAGTCAGTTTTGTTATATATAGGTAGTATTTGATTCATATAAAGAATGATATTATGATATTAAACATTATTTTTAATCTTAAAATTAAAATTATTTTTGAATTATTACAATTTGGAATGAATCACATTGCGTTCCTGGAGACGGTAAGTCGTACGTATGCCAGAGCGCCAATATCATTATATTGATCGTGAAATCGTATGTAATTGGATGGTATACCATATATGAAGAATAATTAACATGTTAAATTTATTATTGACATCAGTTATAATCATTATTATAAATATCCAAATAATGAAGTTTTGGAATAATAAACTACACCACGACATGGAGACGGTTAACCGAACGCACTCACATATGGTGACTTTGTCATTTATAGGATGAATAGAATAACCAATATGGTTTTAAAATATTTATAATAACATAACAGTATGTAGAAGGTATTGGATTTAGTATTTTTTATGTAAACAAAAAATGAATGAGGAAGTGGATGATGAAAAGAACTAGAAAGAGGTTGGTGAAATTATTAACTCTTCATTGGGTGTTTCCATTTGAGTGGATCAAAAGGGATCCATAAGATTGAATTATGATCAAAGTAAGGACTCTATGTTGATGTAAGGGTTTATGGGTGGATATTATGGCAGGGGTTGGCCGAGCCAAAGGTATTTGGGGTGTGATTTTGAGAGAATTGGAAGTTTCCTTTTATAAGAGGGGTGAGGGGAACTTTAGGAAAAGCTTGAAATATTATTTTATAATAAAATAATATTCGGTTTATAGTGGTTAAAAAATAATTTATTTCTATTATATGGTTTTTATGGGTATAATACCTTTCAACCTAGTAGTTTTAGACAGGTTTATGTCACCATATGAACCTTATCTTTTATATTAAAGTCTTAGTTAAATAGTTTTACTTTTACTATTTCTTCTTTTATTCTTACACTACTAAAATTACTATAACAAGCCAATAAAACCCCAAGTGGTTCATTATTAATATATATAACATTATCTATGTCCTTTTTCTGGTCTTTATATTTTTTGATATATTATATCAAATAATAATAAAGTAATTTTTAAAAAAACTCAATTATGTTTATTTTGAGACTATTTGGTATTTGATTTTTTTTGAAAGCAATAAAAACATTATCACTACGAATATAATTTCTTTAATAAACCCTAATATGTAATATTAACCTATTAAATTAGTTTAATTCATCATATGTCTCAATTTATATTTATTTAGATATTAATAATATCAATTATTTTAATATTTCATTAATAATGTAATTATTATTTCATCATTGTGTCATATATAAATTAAATCATATAATGTCTAAAAATAATAAATAAAATACCATTATATAGAATATTTTTTATATTTAAAATGAAAATTTATAATCAAATTTACTTATGTGTATCCCTATATGAAAAATGGTTTAGTTATTAAAAATTGAATTTAACCCTTTTAACTCATCTTTAAATAAAATAATAAAAAATGTTCTAATATAATCCAAGATATCCAAAGTGGATCAGAGTTTTGTCCTAAGGTTTTTTTTGTCGAATTATACTTATAAAATAGAGTTAGGACCTGTGTTAGGGTAATTATAATATCATTTTTACCCTTAATTTCCCTATTTATTTTTAACCGTGGTAAATAAAAGTCAGAAGATACTATTCACCAAAAATTATTTTCTTCTTATTGAACCACATATTAATTATTGATATTAATCCTGTGTCATGTATTTTTGAAATTAAACTCACAGAAATGGTAAAATTAAGTCTTATGAAAATTTTCAAATGCTCCTAGAAGGTGGGTAAAAGACGCTAAAAAGGTAAATAAAATTTTATATATGAAAACATATTATAAATTGACTCCAATGAATTAAAATGAAAATATATAGGTATTATGTATCTTTTTTGACATAAAATAAATAAAATAAATAATTATTTAAATAAATGTCAGTTTTAAACAATAACGAATTATTTTTATTAATCATCAAATATTGAATGTTTTTAAAAAAGAACCAAAAATTCCCCCTAAGATAATTTTGATATTCAGAATTAAAAAATGATTTCTATTTTACAAAATTAAAATCATAGAAGTTTCATTAATTAATTTAAAATTAATTCCCATTGTCAAAACCAAAAATCAGGTTTTAAGAAGCAAAAACTATCAAAAGATTGACGTGTGTTTATGCCAAATTTAAACGTGAAATTACTTATAATGTCCAATATTTTATTAAATAATAAAAATATAATCTAATTATACCTCCAAAACATTCAAATTCATAATTTAACACTATAAATTATTTTGATTTAAAAATTCATTTTATATTAAAATTAAGCCTTTTTCTGAATTCATCAAAATTTAAAAGTTATCTGAAAAGTTCCAAAAGTTTATCCAAAATATATTTTTGTGTAATTATTCTAAATAAGAAGTTGATTTCATTAAATTTAATATATAAAAGAGTAAAATATTGGTTTTAAAAAGGGTTTTCCATTAAAAGGTGGTAAAATTGAATTTTTTGGAATATACTTATTTTATCTGAAAAAATGAATTTGTTATTATATTATCTCTAAGAAACACATAATATGGATTCTAAAATTATATAGAGTATATAAAAATCAAATTTTAGTTAATAATATTCATAACCGCTTATTGAACGTCTACTTTGGTAAGTCATGGTGCTCTCGAACTTGGTGTTGTGTGTAGCACAAGATACTGAATTACTTTAAAGAAAATTAGATTCTTTGAAATCACGGGGTGTTACATTCTTCCCCCACCCCTTGTAAACTGATTCAACGCAATTTTAAAATTAGACTTGGGAAATTCATTAAACATCCCACATCTGAAAAAGAGTCAATAAAACTATCACTTAAAAAAAATAAAGATAGTTACAAAGGTCATCTGAGATAACCAAAACTAGGATTCCATGTAGGGAAGTCTGTATATGGAAGATAAAATAAATGTCATGTTTTGATTGAGAGTGATAGAAAACAAGATTATTGGAATGTTAACAACAATAAAACCACAAACTTGTGATTGGATAAATGGTCAGTAGTTACCCAATAGGAATAGTAAATAGACAACGTTTTTTTGTTTTAATTTCTATTTCATAATGTTGAGGAAATTTTTATGAGATTAACTAAGAACATAATGATATATACAAAATTTTTATGTATATTTTCATCCATTGTTAAATTTCTACAACTAACACATATTTTTTTCAAACGGTGACTGTTCAAGATGACTTCGTCAGACCCGAAGTGTTAGAATCAATTTTTAGAGAGTCACATAATCCAAAAAGGATAAAAAATATATTAACACTAGATTTAGATATTAACCAAAACCAAAATGGCTCGTACAAGATCAGATGATCCCTAAAAAGGATAATCCTTTATAGAATGAAATACTAATCGTAATTTCTAAAATTAAACAAACAATACCCAATATTCAATAAGTACCATTTAATAAAAAATTGTACTTAATACCTTACAATATAGTCCAAACTAATATTGAAACCCAAAATATAGAAGAATTTGATTATGCAGTCTTCCACGTTAAATTGTATCTCCAAATAACATCGACTACTCTTAATTTCACAAACATATAAGTAATTTACGTAATCACATATTTTCTATGATAGGTTAATAATTTCCCTAAATAACCAAATTCGCTATAAATCCACAATAAAAACATAGATATAAATCCACCATTACTCCTAAAATGAAATCCCATAATAATAATTTTTTAGGCATATATTGTTCCCAACCGAGCGAACATCTTCCACAATAACATTTATCACATAGTAACCAAATCATTTTCTTATACTAATAATATCCATTTGATAAGACAAAATATCTCAAATTGGCTTATTATTGATCAGCAAAATTATTTAAAAAAAAAGATTTAGTCACACTAACTAGGGACTTCATGTAGTATAATGGTAGGCCATAAATCCCAATAGCACATTGGTTGTGGGTTCGACTCCCACAGCTTTGTCCGACGCGATGGGTTGTCACACGATATGCCTATTGACCTTTTTCAGAATATATATTTTATAACATTCCAAAAATGAGATAAATTCCATAAAATATCTATAACATAATTTCACCACAAATTTTATCTCGTACCTTTCATTTGCATCCAAAAAATTAATAACTAGTAATTACCTCAAATTCAAGGATCATATAAACCGAAATTTATATTTATAACTATATAAATAATATAAAATTTAATTATTCTTAAAATATCATTTTTACATAAAAATATGTAGGGTTACACATAAAAAAAGTCATCCAATGTAATCCCATAAAATAAGAGCACTAATACTTTTAAAGATTTCACATTCCATTTATTTCTACATATGTTCTTCCTTGACCAAGATGTTATCTTATAGAATATGGCATTCAATTAGGTAATGCCTACGTCTAATACATTTATAGAAAATGAATTTAACGGATTCTTGATAATATATATCATAATCTTTATTTTTCCTTGGAAATTCATTACTTTTTGTCCTTCATTAAAACACATATTTCATTTTTTTCCATTTTGACTCTTCTCTAGGTGTCTCATTCCACATTTCATCGATGATGGAAATTGATATTTCTTTTCTCCGTGGTCTACACTGCTGGAGCTCTTATCATTCAATACATTTCTCTTCTTTGTTGAGTCCAGGAGTTAGTTAATAAATATGTTGTTGATCATATTTTTGGAAAACTGATTCATCATGAACACGGTATCTTTTACACCTATCAACATTACAGTTTTTTGCTCATTTCCACCATCGTTCCCATCTTGTACATCATGATAAATGTTAATATGACTTCATTGGAATGAAACCATTTACTAACAAAATAAAGCACAATGTGAGTCATAATATCATTTTGAGAATATCGTAACACCTTATTATCAACCTAAAAAACCTTAGGATTAACCAAGTTTATTTATTCTCATCTTAAATTAAAATATTTCAAATAGGTTTGTAATGAAAATGTGAATTATCTTAAGAATATTCCTTGTGTGTTTCATAACCAAGAGTGTAGAAAGGCCCGTTGTAGTGCACCAGGATACCCTGGGTCAAGCCTGGAACTCCATGGCTGAGTTTTCACTCTTAGGTACATCTTTGTCAGAGCCACCTCTACCAGCTCGTATTCAGATAAGGATGTATTACATGGAAAACCCACATAATATCAACATTAACAATGTTTTTGGATGTTCTTCAATACTAATCCTCAATTTCTATCTTAGGTTAGTGTTTCCTAATAATAGTTTTTTTTCTTAAATTTAGTTTCCAAGGATTTTACAAATCTTCCTATAATACCAAATGTAATGCCCCTACCCCAGTTACCCAGAATCAGTGCATTATTACCTAAAATTGGAATAATACAAAGAATCATGTCCCTGAAGACCAATCAGTTTAGTATCCTTTGACGTACTAGATACAAACATATGATTTACATTACATCATGAAATAAAAATACAACATTGTGTCCCCTTTGAACACTCTTATATTCCTTAACCTATTCTTGTAGTTTAATCGTAATATACTTCTTTGCATTATGGAAAATATAAAACATAAGAAAAGGGTGACCTCATATACTTGGTAAGGATAAAAAAATATCAGAAACATTCATAAATAATCATAAACATTGAAGGCAATGTTTATGATTAATACAAAATCCTTTTAAACATATATTTCATCATAATATGGAAAATATAAATCAAAATAATTATATTTACTTATTTAAATGGATATTATACTAGTTGAATAATCACATGCAATATCAATATCCAATTTTATAATGATCCAATTCAAAATTTCTGACTTCAAAACCTCATATTAAAGGACTTGTTCTAAGACTACAAATAAGATTTTGTCAAGGACTTGTACAAATAAACATGTTTGTCTATTGAGACCTACCGATGAATCGAGAAGATATATCAATCTCCAACCATCACATAATAATTCTAATTCATTCATCATATGAATATGTGGAGAATAATATAATCATTCATATAAAAACTAGAATATCAAAAGTCAATATTTTAACCACAAACCATGAATTGCACAAAATTGCACATCCACAGTCCAACATAAATCATTCAATATGGTATAGATGATTGTATTATTATAATAAACCTCAATCAGGAATAAAATACATTGAAGGATATTGACATAGATTAAAATAGACATTAAAACTGTTTGAGAGAAATTTCCCCGTTTTCCTGAAAACATTTAAATATCGTACTGTTTATCAAAGAAGTCGTTTAAAAGTGATTTTTGAATCCAAGTGTCCCATAACACATTGAAACATTTATAAGGAATTTCAATTTCAAAACATTTAGTTCAATATAAATAAATTCTTATACAATTTTTAGACAATGGACATTAATGAGAATGATTTAGAAGAATAAAATTTTAAAACATTTAAAACAATATTTTTGATAAAGAGTTCCTAACCAAATAGGGGATGCATGATATAAGTAATTGAGGAATAATATTAATAAAAACATTATAATTTCATCAAAATGAATGGATTCATGATATAATATGTCAAGTGATAATATATACACCATATACAAGTGAATTGGTGCATGAAAAAATAGTGGTATCAAAGGAATGTAAATTGAGAAGAAATAACTTATAAAGATCGTATCCATGGATTAAGGATAAATCAATGAAATAATTATTTGTGAAAAATATAAATATACTCAATATTATTGGATATTTATTGTAAATCAATCAAATTACATTAACATATATTCCTGTAAAAACAAAACCAATGACTTTGATGTTTAATTCAATGAATGTAAATTGAGTTCTGATTACCCTTATAAACTTCATATCAACAAAATGTGAATTTATAAATTGAGTAATTATGTGGATTAAAGTTATATACACAGAAATGGGAGTGGAAAGTAATACAAAAAAATGAATAGTGATTCCACACATAATCATAGAGTAAAAAAATCAATGAAGTATGCGTAAAGCCCAATGAGTGGAAGTTGAAATTTGAAATTCCCTTACTTATTTAGAATCTTACTAAACATACAACACCTGAAAAAAGTATCATTTAATAAATATGTAAATAAACATAAAATAAACTATATTACATAAATAATACAATCTTACATAGTACATACACCACACAAAAGGAAATAGTTGCAATATAGCCTGAATCTCACTGGAATAAGAAGTGAGATGAAAACCCCTCACCACATGTTAATCAATTGAGTTGTATGACCAAAAGATAATACCCACCAAATTAATCACATAATATCATAATTATAAATATAATCATGATAATATATATCAAATTTCCGTACACAATACACCACATGCATGGAATAAGTGGCGAACAATAGAAATCTAATGGAATTAAAAGTGAGATAAGAAACCCCTAACATTGTAGTTTTTAAAAGTATAGGGTAGGTTAAAATCATGTATAATTGTGAAATGAATGTTATTAAATTATTTAAGAAAAAAATACATAAATATGATATCATATATGTTCTTCTAATATTTATTTGTTAATGATATTTTAGTAGTATCATTCTTTTGGGTTTTAACTGATTCATTTTCCTTTATATGTTTTTAAAATTAAGTCTTGTGTATTATTTATTGGCTATATTTTATTCATATCCATAATGATATTATGTTCTTAAAATTTATTTTTATTCATAAAATGAAAATTATTCTTGAATTATTATGATAGGGAATGATTCTCAACGTGTTGGTGGAGACGGCAAGTCGTACGTACGCACGACAGACAATATCAATATATTAATAGTTTAATCATATATAATTGGATGGTATATCAAATATAAATATTAATTAACATGTTATATTTATTATTTAGATCATTTATACTCATTACTAAACCCATACAAAAAATGATGGGTTTGAATAACACACTACACAACAACATGGAGATGGTAAGTCGTACGTACGCACGTATGGTGACATTTTCATTTATAGGATAGATAGAATAATGAATATTTTTGTAAAATATTTATAATAATGTCATAGTATGTAGAAGGTAATGAATATTTTATTTTGGTATGAATGAAAAATAGTAATTTGAAGAAGAAAAGAACGTAAAAGTGGGTGGTGAAATTATTACCTCTTCATTTTCTGTTTCCTTTTGAGTTGATCAAAAGGGATCCTTAGGTTGAATTACTGATCAAAGCAAGGACTCTGGGTTGATGTGAGAGAAGTTGGGTGGATATTTGGGCAGGTTTCGGCCGAGCCAAATGGCTTTGGAGGTGTGTTTTTGGGAGAAGGTTATGTGTCCTTTTATAAGAGGGGTGAAGGGCACTTTACGAAAATCTTGAAATATAATTTATAATAAAATCATTTTCAGTTTCTAATGTCCCAAAAATAATATATATATTGGATATTGTGGTTATGGGTTGAAAACATCTCTACCAAGAGGTTTTAGACATGTTTTGGTGATCATATTAACCTTATCTTTTAGATTTTTCTCTTAGTTAAATAGTATAACTTTTACTGTGTCTTCTTGTATTCTTACACTATATGGTTAATAAACATACTATAACAAGCCAAGAGAACCCCAGGAGGTTCATTATTAAAATATATAAATTTATCTAAGTCCTTTGGCTGAACCATTGATTTTGAAGAATATTATATCAATTATTAACATAGTATTTGTTTTAAAAACTCAATTATTTTAATTTTCACACTATTTGGTATTTGATTTTTTTTGAAATCCATATATACTTTATAACTTCAAATAAAATTTATCTAATCAACCTTAAAATATCATATTAACCTATAAAATTAGTGGAATTCTTTAAAATTCTCAATTTACATTTATTTGGTTATTTATCATATCAATTTTTTTAATATTTCATTAATAAGTTAATTACTACATCATTCTTATGTCATATATAAATTAAATTATTTAATGTCTAAAAATTAAAAATAAAATATAACTACAGAGGATGTAATTTTAGATTTATAATTAATATTTATAGTCCAATTTATATTTTTTGTAAACCTATATTAATAATGTGTTAAGTATTAAACTTTGAATTTAACACTTTAAAAAATTCTTTAAATAAAATAATAATAAATATCCTAATCTAATCCAAGTGGACCAAAGTGGATAATATTTTATTCCTAAGTTTTATTTTGGTCAAATTAATGTTATCAAATATAATTAAGACATGTTTTTGTGTAATTATAATATCATTTTTACCCTTAATTACCCTATTTTTTTTAACCGTGGTAAATAAATGTCAAAAGTTACTATTCACCAAAAAATATTTTCATCTTATTTAACAAAATTTTACATACACATGATAACTGTGTCTCTCGGATATTTGAAATTCAATTCATAGAAGCAGTAAAATTATGTTTTTTTGCAAATTTTCAAATGCTCTTAGAAGGTGGGTAAAAGAAGGTAAAAATTTCAATAAACTATTATAAATCTAAAAATATTATAAAATGACTCCAATGAATAAAATTTAACATATATAAGTATTATGTATCTATTTTTCTTTAAAATAAATAATTCAAATATTTATTTAAATAAATGTCATTTTTAAACAATAGCGCATGGTTTTTCACTATTCATCAAAAATTTAATGTTTTTAGAAAAATACCTTAAATTTTCCCAAAGATAATTTTGATATTAATAATTCAAAAATGAATTCTATTTTACCAAATTATAAACATAGATGTTGTATTAATTAATTTAAAATTAATTCCCATTGTGAAAACCAAAATGTTTGTTCTAAAAAAATAAAAACTATCAAAAAAATAACATGTGTTTATGTCTAATTTAAACATGAAATTACTGATAATAACCTAAATTGTATTAAATGGTAAATAATAATCTTATTATACTTCCAAAATATTCAAATGTATAACATAAAAATATAAATTATTTATATAAAAAAAAAGTTTTTTTTCGATTATAATTTATTAATTTTTTGTATTCATCAAAATATGAATGTTATCATAAAAGTACCAAAAATATATCAAAAATACATTTTTATGTTTCAATTATAAATAAAAATTTAATTTAATTAAATTGAATATATAAAATTTTAAAATATTGGTTTTAAAATGGGATTTCCATTAAAATGTGGTAAAATTAAATTTATTGAAAAATACAACTTTTATATGAAAAAAATTTTGTTATTATATTATGTCTAAGAAACAAATAATATAGATTCTAAAATTATATGGAGTATATTAAATTCAATATTCAGTTAATACTATTAATAACCTCTTTTTGAACGACTAGTTTTGTAAGTCGTGGTGCGCTCGAACTAGGTGTTGCGTGTAGTGCAAGCTATTGAATTATATTAATGAAAATAACTTACTATAAAATATTTGGGTGTTACATTATTGAGACCCGATATTTAATAGAGAAAAAATTAAATAAAACTAGATATGTCCCATTGAATATGTCCCAACTTGTTGTAAAAAAAGCACTCATATTGAATGGACTGATTTTGAAGGGATGATTTATAATGAAGGAATAATTTAGGCGTGTAGCATTTTCTAGGAAATTTGATAATATACGGTGTTAAATCTTTAAAAAATATGTTCAAAATTATCCATCTATAATGTTTTTATATAATAATAGGTTAAAAAAAATTTCTATGAAATTTTAAATATATAAATATGTATCAATAAAGTTAAAATCAAGAAGTGATTTTATGGGTTATATTGGGCACCACAATATTTGTATACAAATATTAAAAATTTCTTCAGTGTAAAGAATTTCACTAATTTAAATGATATAAATAATTATATTTATTGAAAATTAGCCTTTCATAACCATTATAATTATATATGTTGATGATATCCATTTTTTAGATGATAATGTAAGTTCATTCAATAAATATTAAAACTATGAACATTTTTTTTGAAATTTTCATTGTTGGAATACAATGATACATCATGGAAAAACAAGTGATGAAAAAAATGAAAACATAATTTTAAGTAATATATATATATCTATATATTCTATTGATGAACAATATGATAAAAGAATAAATACTATCATCTAATCTAATTTAAATGTTGATCTTTATTAGAATAGTTTTAGTAGCATATAATTGATAAAATTTATTTCAGAAAAAGTGTCATAAATAACCTAATCATAGAACAAATAAAAATGATATTATTTCTAAGAGTTAATGTGAGATTTTTTAGATTACTATGAACAATCAGATCATATTTAAGATAATAGAGATATCAAATACATTATTATGAATAAAATTATTTCGATGTTATACATGAATGAAGAATAATTAATATTTCCATGTTATACAAAGAATGATTTTCTAAGGTATTATAATGATATTATGTCTACATCATTTATAATAATTTTCTTGTGATGTTTTTTTGTGGGATAGAATTATAGAATTTTTATTATAATGAAATTGATAATGAATTAATAAATGTATGTAGATGTTATTTGATCAACCCATAAATAATTTGGATGAAATAGACTCTTCATGATTAGAAATAGAAAGGTGAATAAAATATTAACATTTTTTGTGATAATAATTTATCCAATGAAAATAATAATAATCATTATCATAAATCAATATCTAAGAATAGTGAAATGTGTTATCACTTTACTAATTCGTTATTTTCCAATGGTAATATTTGACTCAAAATTATCCCATCTAAATATCATCTGGATGAATATTTAGTTATCACTTTATAAAATGATATATTGAAGAAATATTTGATAAAAAATAATTTCCATCAACTCAAAATCCATTGATAACCCATTTTAGGTCCATCACATTACCATGGATTTTTTTCTCTATGTGGAGAATTAGATGTATATTTTTCTCATAGAAGATAAATATTACCCTCACAAAGTGGAAGACATGGTATGTAATAGTTGAATTAGTGCATTTAATAATTATCAATTAAAATTTTTTGATATTATTTATTAAGAAATATTTTTTTTATTATTTGGGTTTTATATCATTGTTGAGATAGAAAATTTATTTTTAGTTCCGATGAATTTTTATTATCTATAATATATATAATTACATCTAAAACACTACACTGATATGTGTATTTGTGTTATGACATATTTATATACAAAAAAATCATATGAATAGATATATGAATATAAAGTAACAGTTATAGAAGAGATATATGGATTCAAAAATTTAAATTAATTATATTTAAGTGGAAAATGGAATTATTTTTCACGACCTATCCCCCAGGGCCTATGTTGTGACTACCCCTAACCTGCCTCTCGTGTGCCAGGGGCTGGCAATAGCTTTGAAGGCATCAACTTGAAATTGGGAGGCATTTTATTGGATACCTATATTCACAAACAAACCTAACCAAGTCCCAGCTCACCATTGGGAATTTATAAACAACTGAAAAATTGAGTACTAGTACATCTGGATGTAAAGGGCCAGAATACAAGAACAATATAATGAAAAAAAACTACAACATAAAATATCTACTAAGATCACTCTCCAAGGATACTACCAGAAGGATAGTTATACCACATCTATGAATCTCTCCACGTCAACCATCACCACCATCCACCGTCTAGTCATGGCTCCTAGATTATCATTCATGTCTAATCGTCACCTTCACAAGACACAATAAGGTGTGGGTGAAGCCCATGTACGGGTGAGTATAAAAATACCCAGTAGGGATCCTGAGACCCCGAAAGGTCTTTCAGAATTCCAAAAAGTAAAACCAAAAAACATGATCTCAATCTCAAGAACAAATAATATCACTCAAATCAAACCAGTTATAGAACTTATAGATCATGAATATAGATGATTATTATTATGCTATCTGATTTTATTATGTTAGGAAGTTTCCACAACTGAACCACAAATGAGTTATTCCATTGTGGATCCACCCAATGTCGAATGCCGCTGATCCAAGACGGGCTTCCCTAAGGTAGGTCCTTGTCGGGTCCCACAATGATAGTCCACAGACGTTAACTAAAATACTGATCCACACAGGGTTGAATGTCGCAGATCCACAAGGGGATACTCTAAGGCTGGTCCTTGTCGGGTCGTGCACTGCCGATCCACACAAGGTTGCTATGATGTTAATCCACACATGGTCACTATGAGGATGATTTAGATAGGGTCACTATGATGATGATCCATAGAGGGTATCTATGATTCTAATCCACACAGGTTAGATATCATGTGGATCCATACATTGTATCTATGAATCTTATCCTCACATTGTCGCTATGATTCTAATCTACACAGGGTGGCTCATCATTTGACAGCCAATCAGATGATTCCCCACAATCTGTGTGCTTGAGTTCTATGGAAACTACTCTTCATGATATTGGTCATACCTCAACTGCCACCGAGTTCTACAAAATAACTAACCCAATGCACCTCCGGGTTGTAATGGTTCTATCGCAACAGACAGCACGTCAACCGGACACCAGGTCTATATGTTGTATGCATTTTTTTGCTGAGGGCTAGGATGGATTTGGGTATGATCCAACCTATAAAAACTCTACATTTCCCTAAATATCTCATAAGGTATCTCAATTGGAAAACCTCATCCTAAGGGTTCCAGCGCAATAGATGGCATGTTAACCAGACACCTGGTCTATAAGTTATAGGAATTTTAGTGTATAGGTCCCGTTTGGAATCTGTACGATCATTGTCAGTCAAACTCCAGCATTGTTCAAAACTCACATTGAGTTTCATGAAAAGAGGTTTGTCTCATCCTAAGGGTTCTGGTGCTATTGATGGTTCGTCAGACTGACATCTGGTCTAAGATATATGCCCATATAAGTGTAATTGGTCATAACTAGGACCAGGTTTGGTTCGACCCAGTCGGAACAACATGACTCGGACCTCTGGGTGCTTCCCGAAGGGGATGGGCTCAGCCTACTTCTGTGGGGTTGGGTTCTGGCCCTTTGGGCTACGTGCTCAGACCACCAGCCATGGGCTATGCATGCTGGCGTCGAGTTCGGTCTGGCCCACAGAGCTGGGCATGGCCTTCCAGGCCACAAATTCACTCAGCCTTCCGGATTAGCACGAGGGACTTCTTGCCACTCGAATGGATGAAGTCGTTCAAGTATTCAATTTAATGGCTCCAGGTGGTGCCACTTCTCCTGGTTGGTCTTTAAGTATCGGCCCGCTACGGACCCATGGGCGGGGGTCTACCTTCCGTCGCGCCCTGATGCCTCTAACTTATATCATGGTGTGCTTCCTTATTGCATCGCCTCACTTCAATGTGGAATGTGGTGGATGGCCGCTCCTTTCCTATCATGGCACCTTCGGGCACTACATTTCCTTTTCAGCCGACGGGTGCTGGTCACTGCCTCCCTTTGTCACTGATCTAACCGTCTGCTTATGTTACGCTACCACATCTTTCGATTAACCACAAAGAATGCAACCATAATGGGTTTATTGGAGGTTTTGGGCGTTGTTCGATTGGCTCCTGCCATCTACATTAGTATGAGAACAAGGAATAATTTCCATAATTAATAAATCATAGTGAAACAACAAAACCCCCTACCTCTTAATTGTTGAAAGGAACTAGAGATGAGGAAGAAGTGTACACGTCCGAAGGTATTCATAGATGGTTGTGCTCACCCATTGATTCTTCCAACGTTCGTTAACCAAAAAATCATTTTAAGATGGTGTAAGTCCACATAGAACATTATCATAGGCTCCGTTATTGTGTGCCAAAACCCTATGGACGAGCATCCGTTAAATAGAGGGTAAGAGAGGATCAACACACCGCACAGTTAATGAGGTTAACTAATAGGTATAATTAATGATCCTATATAATTCTCTCAACGGTTTGGGTACACATTCACTTAAAACTCCCAACAGTTTGGTTATAGAAATTAAGATTCAATCCATTAAATGTTTTGACGTTGCACTGTGGCCCACTACCGTTAGTCAAATAGTTGCAAAAAATTAATAACCAAATCCTATTTATTTTGTAATGCCCAAAAATTATCATTTTCATATGACCCCTTCTAGTCAAAGATAAGATTCCCTGAAATGAATCCCAAGACATCAGATTCAACGGTGCTCTCAGATTTTTTATCTGAACACCGGTTCAAAAGAAAAAATGTGTCGCCTACAATTTTGATGAATGTACCTTAAAAACATTAATAAATTATTTATTGTCACTCTCGAACTGCACAGGCTGATATTAGGTTCATCCTAAGAGGAAAACCCCCTACCGAGATCAATGGAACACATTGATTTTCAATATGAGTTTCTGTTTTTATGATAAAGATTTTACAATAAAATAATTTTTACTTAATTATATTATTAATGGCTAAAAACTAACATCCACTGGTAGCCCGCACCGGCCAATGTTTGTATCTACCTAAGGAAAGCATACACTCACGAGTTCATCAGTGGTCTCCAAATTTAAATCTGATTCACCATTCATTATTTTTATGAATTTGAAATATAGAATAATAATATTTAATTATTTTTATTTACTGTTATGCCATTTCTGAGTTTTCTCACTGGAGGCCTACTCCAACTAAATCTAATTCACTCGAAGGATAAAACCGCCATCCTGAATGCAACAGTGCCCTTGGATTTTTGATCTGGGTACTCATTTATGAGTTATTCCACTTTTTCAGGAAAACTTCTCACATGTTCTATGTAAAGCTTAACATATTTTCAATGGATCATTATGGGCACTTAGGGACTAGGAATCTCTTGCCGTCCATTTTCAGAATATCATAATAATCCAATATAATTAAAAAAAATACGAACTTCCAGGACATTAAATTTTTCCCATATTAGGGATTTACATCCTCGAAAGACAAAACAAAGGAAAAACAAACAATTGGGGATAATGATTATAAATTGGAGCCTCCCTCCCCCTAGTGTTATCTTGGAGATTCATGTGCTTCCATCAAAAGCGAACTAGACTAATTGACCATCCATTAAATACATGATCCTTTCAATCCTATATCTCCACTGGAAACTCTGAAAACATTACCCCATCGACAATCCCCATCATGACAAAGTCAATGACCTACGATAGATCATTAATGTACCTCCTCAACTGCGACATGTGAAGAAAAAAACTATGCACCAGGTAAATATTTGATTGAAGAGGTATGCGGTATTCCACCTCCCCAAATCCACTCATAAATTGAAAAGTTATAATGAAATTTGGAGATAACATGCCTCTCTATCCAAATTGTTTCAATCCACGTCGGGGTGAGACCTTTAGAAAGACATGATCTCCCTACTATAATTCCATGGGTATTTATCTCCTATCAACAAAATCCCTCTATGTGCTATGTGTAGTCTTCATCCACTCCTGGATGATCTTTACTTTCTAAATGGTAGATCGTACCAACCTTTGACCCATAAGTACTGAATAACCTGGTTCTATCCAGTATAAAGGTAATCTACATGGTCTCCCGTAAAAGTCATCAATATATGGCATGCCAATACTGGAGTGATAGCTATTTTTGTACATGAACTCCACCAAGGGAATGTGGTCCTCCCACCTACTGCTAAAATCTAGTAGACAAGAATGAATCATGTGATCCACGGTCTATACGGCCCGCTCTATTTGACCATTATTCTGGGGCTAAAAAGATGTTATCAAGTGTAATGGAACATAATGATTAGTTTCCACATTATAACATGTGAGGCATCGTGATCCCAACTCTTCCATATCATTATTATTACCATGCCACTAGCATTGATGATGGAGGTCCGGGTACATCTTCACCACTCTTGGATGTACCACCAAAGGGAATGTGTGTATCTACCTCAATTCATCCTCAGATTGCATAAATGGTACATTGATGCAACCTCTGAGGAGTATGATGTGCTCCCAACCTTCAAGATAATCCTTCAGGAGACTATCCTAGGGATATTTGAGAATGTTGGGCCTCACATACAATGTTCCCAAGCCATTCTTCCCGAACATGCTAAATTAGTAGGGGAGTGATAGTCATATGCGGGTGGTTAGATGCTCCATCTCTATCTACGAAATATATATGCAACAAGGCTAGCTACTATGTCACCTCACTCAGAAACTGTAGACCAGACCTCCTGCTGAGTGTGCCTATTACTATGTTCCCCTTCCTAGGAGTGTAGACTATCTCAAAGTCAAATTCCTAGAGGAACAATAGCCGTCACCACTGTCTCATGATTAGGTCCATATATGGGATGATTTATCTAAGAGTCTTGTGATCATAGTAAACAATAAATTGTTTTCCAGATTATACTCTCATCTCTCGAAGCTACACGAGAGCCATCCAATATGTAGTTTAAGATATTGGTTCCATCCTTGGGTACTAGAAAATGCAGATTTCCCTCTCCCTATGGGGAGGAAATCCTGGAAACATATTTTGAAAGGACGATCTCACACTCTTCCACTACTATTATTAACAGAAAACTTATCAAACCTGCTGCTACGAGGGTAAGGATGGCTGACTCAAGAGTGACCGGTTGCACCCTCCTATGCATGAGTTTATCCAATGTTGCCCTGGTTTCATTATTTCCCAACAACGGGAAACCCCACTCCAATGATATAGATATTCAACATCATTATTCCATAAAATAGTCCATCAGAGCTTTAACTATGGATGACCAGTACACACCCAAACTAACATCGTAAGGCCTAGATGATGCAACCAAGAGGTTCCATCCAAAACATTCTCCTTTAGGGTTAGATCACAACATTAGTATATGTGTGATTTTCGATTTTTCTCCCATAGGTATCTCCAGACGTAAGAGTCAATTCAACAGTGTAACCAGATACATTAGGTTTTAATCAACATTCTTGACAAGAAGGAATGATTATTACAATTTTTTATTAATAGGACAACTATTAGTAGGCACAGACCATATAAAGAATAATTCATAGAGCCCTGGGTCACACTCCTTGACTTAATGCACCTACTCCCATCCCATGTATTCCAACTCCCTGAGCCTTGTGGGGGGCACATTTGGGTTTTGGTTGTAACATTTTAAAATGTATACCGCCCCTACTGCCCTTCTTGATCCTCTTCCGGGTCTTCTACCCTACTGATTAATATGTCCCTATTATGCCTTCTTACCAAAACATTCTAGACATCCATATATCAGAGATTGACATTGGTTTCCTAAATTCCCACTATTAAAATTTAATGGATGAATATGATCATCCATTAAATTTTCAACCATAAAGTAACTCTCAAGCACCCTAACAATAGTAGGAATGAACATATGAATATATCTAGCTTGGATGTCCCTAAAAACATCTTTCCAGGAGGTTTGAGCCCTGAAGAAGTGGTAATATTTCATTCATTGAGTACCTTTAATGGTCGCTAGGCCTCAAAGAATACTCAGTTACCGACATGCCATCCAATAAAACTTGTAGAAGCTATTGGGAACACAATCCCTTTGATTTTTTCTGGTAAGAGACCCCCTTCTATGAGGAAGGTTCTCATGCTATTTACACAGAAGAGTCACCTCATCATAATACAGGGATAGTATAAACCCTTCCATCACCATACTATGCCATGACGAATTCTCACTTCTAGGACAACCATATTATCTAAAACTGACCTGGATAGATGGAAACTCGGTCACTGCCTCTGGTGAGTTCTTAGATTCCTAGGAGTTAGGATTACCTTGGATACTGAGGGGAATCTATCACTAAAACTGTCTTAAGGCAGTGATCAAACATGAGTCATCTACTAGTCGTTCTAGTAGTAACTGCTGACCAATGGGAAGTGGTAACACAAGGACACTGCCCGAAAGTAACATCTCGTGAAACAGTCCTTATACTGAAGCCACATCACTCTGTGGACTGTTCATATGGTCACACATTGGAATCCTGGAAAGCTATCTTCATGGAGGCATCTTGAGAGAGTATCCTGAATAATCATGGTAAATATGTTATACCTGTTGAGATGACTTAAAGGGGTCAATAAGGAAACAACATATTCAAATCACACGAAACTTTTTTTCGTGTTCTGAGACGAATATCATAATTTAGAGTCCTGGTGTATGGATTGGTCCACTACCACACCAACACTGGTCTCCCCAAAATGAAACCGAAAATCCAAAACATAACACCATTGATCCATGGAAAACATTAGAATCATTGTTATTCATCTATAACCGACCCCTTTGATACCTCTTTATCATGACCCGTCCCCTGCGGCCTATGTCGTGATTACCCCATCCCCGCCTCCCGAAGGACAAGGGCTGGCGACTAGCGCAGAAGGTGTCAACCTCCATGTGGGAGGCATTTACCTGGATACCTGTATGCACAAACATGCCCAACCAAGTCCCAACTCACCAAAGGGAAACAAAATACCACTGAAAAACTATGTATATGTACATCATGATGTAATGGTCCATAATACAATCCCCAGTGAAAGAAAAAATACTAAAACAGAAAACAACTACATAGATAACTCATCGTGGATCCTACATGAAGGGTAGATATAGCTCATCTCTGAAATTCTCAATATAAAACATCACTGTCATCCACCACCAGGTCCAAGATCCCCAAGTCTCATTCAAGGATTCTTTTCATCTGCAAAAGACACAACAATGTGTAGGGGAAGCTTGTGTAGGGGATCGTATAACAATACCTAGTATGGACCCCAAGACCCTTGAAAATCTCTCAGAATTCCACTAAGGAAAACCAAAAAACATGATCTCAATCAAAATCACAAAAAAAAAAGACTCAACTCAGACAATGAATTCATCTCAAGGATAAGGAAAAAGATGATTATTCTTAAGAAATATCATTTTATACCATTAGGATGTTTCCATAACTGAACCACGAAGGGGTTATTCCATTGTCGATCCACAGAAGGACGTTTTTTGCTGATCTACGATGGGCCACTCTAAGTTTGGTCCTCTTCAAGTCACACACCACTGATCTATACAATGTTTCTTGAATGTTGATCCACATAAGATTATATGTCGTTGATCCACGATGGTCCCCTTTTAGGCTGGTCTTTACTGGGTTTCACACAACTTATCCATACAGGGTTTCTATAATCTGATCCACATAGGGTCTCTATGATGATATTCCACACATGATCGCTATGATGGTGATCCACAAAGGGTCTCTATGATTATAATCCAAATAAGGTCGATGTGATGCTTATCATCATAGGGTTTCTATGATTTTGATCCATGCAGGGTTTCTATGATGCTGATTCGTATAAGGTCACCTTTCAATTGACAGTCATCCATAGGATTTCCCACTCTCAGTGCTCTTGAGTTCTATAGAAACAGATCCTCAAGTTATCGGTTGTACCACAACTACCACATAGTTCACAAAATTATAACGCAAAGAACTTCCATTTCATAAAGGTTTCATCACAATAGACGGCGTGTCAACTGGCCGCCCAGTCTGTATGTTGTTGGCATTTTAGTGCCGAGGCCCCAATCTGATTTGGGTATGATCCATCCTAGGGAAACTCCAACATTCTTCGATTCTCTTATATGGTATCTCAAAATAATGGCATCATCTTAATGGTTCTGGTGCAACAAAAGGTGCATCAATCGGACGCTCCGTTTATATATTATCAGAATTTTGGTGCTGAGGGCCCAGTTGGATTTAGGTATGATAAAACCCAACCAAACTCTAGATTTCTCTGATACTAACAAGGATATTCTCCATAAAAGGTTTGGATTGTCCTAAGGGTTCTAGTACCGCTGACAGTTTGTCAAATGGATGTCCAATCTATGAAATACGCCCATCTAAGCATAACTGGTCATTAGTGGGCCCAGGTCTGGTCTCACCCAGTCAGACCGACACAACGCATCCCATTGCGTCCATCCCGGTTCGGTTGAGCCTGGTTCCGGCTCACTGGGCTATGGGATCGGTTTTCTGGTTGTTGGTGCGGCCAGGCCAACACGGGTGGGTGCGGCCCGTTGGCCCATGGAGTTGCTCATCCTGTTGGCTGAGTGCAGGGGACCACTCTCTAACAGAATGGCCGAAGCCATTCGATTTATCAATGTTACGGTGCTAGATGTTGTCACTACTCCTAGCTGGTCTGCATGGACTGGGCCACGATGGACCCATGGGCAGGGGTCTGCCTTCCGTCGTGGCTCGTTGACGCATCCTTCTATCATGGTGCGCCGATGTAGTGCGCTACCCCGATTCAAAACGACCTGTGTTGGCCGGCTGCTTCTTGTCTGTCATGGAGACTTTGGGCGCTTCCATTCCTTTGCAGCAAGTGGGTGTCGGTCTCTGCCTCCCTCAGTCGCCGGTCCGACCGCAATCCATTTTCATGTCACCACATCATTTGATCTCCCACGTAGAACACAACCATAATGGGTTCGACAGAGGGTACGAACCATGCACATTTGGCACACGCCCTCCGCATTAGTAAAATAACATGGAAGCATTTCTAGAATAAATAACCTTTAGTTAAACAACAAAAAACCTCCATCATCGAATTCATTGGAAGGTGATGTGGATGAGGAAAAAGTTTGCATGTTCGAAGATGTTTATTGAAACTTGTCGTTGCCCATCGATTTTACCAACATTTATCCATCAAAGATTCAATCAATGTTAGTGGAAGTCATCACCAAACATCTTCATAGGATCCTCACTTTAGGTCCAAAAACCCATGCTCGAGATTCATTTAAATACAAGGGATGAGAGGATTAATGCATCGCACAATTAATGTGGTTCATTAATGAGTATAATTAATCAACCTCTTCAATTCTCTCAAAGGTTTGGCTACAAATTAATTTTAGACTCCTAATGGTGTGATTATAGAAATTAAGAGTCAAACCATTAAATGTATTGACATTTCACTGCGGTGCCACCACCATTTGTCCAACGGATGCACAAAAAAAAATAACCAATTGTTATTTTAATATTTTTTGTAAAGTCCAAAAATTAAATTTTTTTTTCTGACCTTTGTTGGTCGATGTTAAGCTTCCCTTAAATGAATCCCAACCATGGAGATTCAATGGTGGCCATGGATTTTTAGTATCATCATCGGTTCAATATATATAATTCTCCTCCAGCACGTTTACTGAACATTCTGCTAAAAAAGTTAAAAAATAATTAGGAATCACCCTTGACCCATAGTGGTAATGGTTGGGATTTTTATAAGGGGAACACGCCCTCACAAGATCAATGGTAATGTTGGATTTTCAATATGAGTTACCATTTAGAAGTTAAGGATTTTACAATAAAATAATTGTTAATTATTTTATTTACGGATATAACTAACATCCATTGGCTTCTCATGCCAGCCAATTTTAGAATCTGCCTAAGGAAAGCATAACATCATGGGTTCAGTGGTGGTGTCCAATTTTTAATCTGAGTCACCATTCATGATTTATAGGCTATTGATAATTAAAATAATTTTATTTAATAATTTTATTTACAGTTATGCCATTTTGTTGTGTCTCACTGTAGACATGTGCCTACTATGTTTTTGTCTCACCTAGGGTAAACCTGTCATCCTAAACGCGATGGAGCCCTTATATTTTTGATCCCGAAACCCATTTAAGAGTTATACCCATTTTTCTGGAAAAATACTCAAGCGTGATACTTAATGTTTAAATTTTTTTCGACAGACCATTCGAGGCACTCTGTTCATCAGAATCAGATGCCGTTAATTTTCACAGTCTCATAATAACCCCATATTCTTAAAAAAAATTCTAGAAATTTTGGAAGATACATTTTTGATAGTAATAATTCATTTTCTCAATTAATAAATTGAATTTTTTACGAGTTTGATGAATTTTTCTAGTAATCAATGAATGAATATATATATATATATAATTATTAAGGTAGAATCAAAACTTTCTCAATTAATTAAAATTAAATAGATTTTTCAATTCGAATGTTTGATCCTAACTCATTAAAAGGCTAATGTTTTGTTTTTCTAAGCCAAGTATGTATATGTTAGAGTCATTTAAAATGTTCTACAAAAACAATAGAAATTCAATTGATCTAGAAAAAGTGACAAGGGTGTTCAAATTTTTTTTACATGAATTTAAATGATTCAATAATAATATTACAAATGTATATTTTGTGTTTTTATGTGTAATTTTAACGCATTCTGGAAAAAGTGGAAAAATAAAGTGATGTTTGGAAGAGTTTATGATGTGTTTATCAGAGAGAATTCCACCATATATTAGTATTGAATGAATTTTTATGAGTAATTCAATAATTTATTATAGTAACCTCGATATTAAATTATTTCATTCATTTATGATTTTTTATGAAATGAAATCTAAAATCATTAAATTATATGGTATTCCTTTACTTTCAAAATATCTTATTCTAGGGAAATTCTTATATTCAAGATTATTATTTTATAGTTTTGAAATGATATTTTAAAGGATATTAAATGAGGCTTATATTAAGATAATTCATGTATAGGTTTGAGTTTTAATTCACATTAATTATATATTATTTGTATTGATGAAATTTATTGCTACATAAAATTAAAAATATTATGGGAATATTTTTTTCCCGGTCATGAAAAAATAGTTGTAATATATTTGTTCAGATATTTATTGAAAATTTTATAGAACTTTAATAGATGTAAATGGAGAAATATGAGGGTATAATGATTTTTGAAGAAGTTATTGACACACATATACATTGAGGAACATCTATACTGATGAGTGAAAAAATAATATAATTATCAAAATTTATAGAAGATAAAATTTATTAATAGTTAAAGAATATATAATTTAGTTAATGTTTATTTTATTTCATTCTACGAATGAGGAATATCACCTAGTGTATTCATAATATCTTGAATGATTTGTTCTGATTGAATTTATGAGTCGATGGATGAACTATTTTTGTTTCAAGGATATAATTAATGTATTTGTTATAATCTATAAAGTTGTTTCATTATATTAACATAATATCTCATGTGTATAATTAATTATTTTATTCAAACTCAGAAGAAAATGATTATTCATTATCATCCTATTGAGTTAATATAAATAATTCTGTATCATTTTAGTGAGTATTTGGTAGGCACCTAATTCAATAAACTACTAAAACCCAATTAATATATTTTTGAAATATGACCAAAATTTATGATCCCTAAAAATATACAATGATATTAAATTAATTTACAAAAAAATAGTTTTAAAACAACTTGTATAAGTCGGTCTGACCATATTTGATTCTTTTAAAAATACCGTGTTATTATTATTATCCGTCTAGTTTTCAATAAATGGGATGGGTATTCTCGAGTATTGATCTAGAAATTCACAAGTCATTGGGTTTTAATATAAAATAAATAATTTTTCAAAATAGGCATCATTGATTAACCTACTCTCAATTTTACTCTAACTTATCTAAGATCAAAATGGTTCTCCTCTAAACCCTCATAATGACCACGAAAATATTGATTTTCCCAATAATTGGTTGATCAAAGGAGAGCCAATATTCTTATTCATTTTCTAGAACATATCACATCTATATCAAAATTTATTATAGTATAGTTGTTTATATGTGTCGAAGAATTTTACAGGTATATAATATATTTTATCTCTTTCTAAAATATATTTAGTTCTTTCATTTATTAAAAATTCAATTTCATCATCATTATAATTTATAATAAATATTTTTAGAATATTTTTTGTCTACTGAAGGACGGTAATTTTCTACCATATGGGAATATATACAAAAAACTAGATTATAATGCACCACTCATCATTAAGGATATTATTGTGATCTTGTTTCCCAGTAAAGGAAAACATTTGAGATATCAAAATATGATCATGAACGATCAAAATACATGCTTAAGTGTATGAGAAAATGATCAAAAATATTTATATCACACCCATAATGTCATAGCCAAAATAAAAAATTCCTTAAGTAATTAATTTTCACTAAAAATAACATGGGTCATATGAGTTTATAATAATCAATCATCAATCATCATCTACTAGATAATATCATTACAATAAAGAACATGTTTTTTAAATAAAAATAATCCTATAAATCATTTTTAAAAATTAAAATTTAAGACACTCTTCACATGGATAACATTTTATATCCTCCCATGTTCCATCTTAGGTTAGGGATAATTTCCCACATACCCTATTGGAGTTCGGATAATTACCAATGTAAATTCATGCGGAATAGATAATCACCCATGATCCCTGGTGGGACTCAAATAACAATACATATAAACTATTTTTCATGGTGCCACTACCCATATAACCATTGAGATCTATAAATATAAAATATGACCCAATTAATTGATGGTTTATAATGTATACAACCTTTATCTAATAATAATTATTCATATATTTTATGTTGTAACATTATAGAATCTATATATCATTAGTAGTATTTGTTACCAAATAAAAAATAAATCATTTTCATGAAACATCATTAATACATCATCATTAATGAAATCCTAAGAAAATAATTAGATGATATCATAATGTTATATCCCTGTGGAATAACAATCCATGAAATTTTTTGATACAGATTAAAATAGTTTTCAATCATTAAAACTATTTTTTAAAAAAGAAATATTCTTTTTTTCTTTAATTATTTTAAAAATAAACAACCCATGATAAAATTTTATAGTATTATGAATATAAATCCTATAAAGATATAATTTAAATTAAATTATGATAAAATAAAATTATAGATGGAAAATTTGTTCAAGCATAAAATATTTTAGAATAATATTTTCAGACATTGGTAAAGAATGTAAAAATTTTACCATTTTTTTAGGAAATCCAATTACATAGAAGTAGTTATAATTTAATTATATGATAGCATAAATATGAGTTTAAAATCATTAAACTTTCGATAATAAAATTTAGAGATATTTTTTTATAACAATTATATGAAGTGAATGATTTTTGAATGAAAAGAAAAAATAACGAAGATATTTTTAAAAAAGGACATATTTCAGTATTTTTTTAGTTTCGAAAATGATAAATATGAAATGAATAAGTAAATAAATAAAAATAAATATTGTTGGGAAATGCTTTTTTGGAATGAAATTAATAAATAAAATAATTTCTCATAATGAAATTTGTAGACTAAAATATGCTGATAAAATGTGAGATTGCAAGAAATACCCCATTACTCATTTCTCTAAATGTTTTATATTCACTATAACGTTCAATATAAGAAATATATAATTATTATACACTTATATGAGAACCATGATCCTAAATATTGTATATTATATCATCATAATTTAATTTCTTACTCCCCAATTATTATCAATTCATTGTTGAAATAAATTTTTAGTTCTAATTTTTCTATATTCTTTGTATGATTGTGCTTAGTGATTAAATTATTTGAATTTGACCAAGGTTAAATAATATAAATTATTTTTATCATTTAAAAAATATAATCTATATAAATAATATATATTATTATAATCGTCAATTTATTTTATTGAAAAAAAATTAAATACATAACATTGTGAAATAGATAGTTTCATTGTACGAACATGTGATGATTCCCTTTTCAATGGATGAAATTTAATGAAGCTAAATCATAATTAATATTTATAGAAACACTATTATAAATAATATAAAATATTTTATTAATATAATATATTTATATATTAAATATATTTTGTTATGAGAAATGTGTTGGAACAAAATTCCACATGAAACCAAAAATGAATAACTTTGGGTAAACTGTATCCACCATCTGATTCACAGAACATTCAAGGAATTCTAAAAAAGGTGCATAAATGTTTCAATGGTAACACACACATTAAAATCCATGCACACAGATCATGAATTCCCAATGTATTTTATCTTTCTCTCATTTCTTAAAGGAAACCCAAATTGTTGAGAAAGGTGATCACAATAGGATTTCATTGCACACAAGACCCGAGGACATGAAAAATATTATTACATGCCCAATTCAACGTCAATACTTACATTGTGTACTCCCAAACCACTTCTATAGATGTGGTAGTGTTTAATACCTTATCCATGACTCTAATCAGCAACACATTCACCTTAGAATTTACCTATAATATAGAGATCACTGACCCCACTTTTCAGTGTGATCATTTAAATATTGAACTATTAGGTCCCGACCTTAAACATTACAAAATCATAAATTAAGCTAATAATTTACATCAAAGATCTTTTCAGTTTTTGATCTTTAGAGAATTAGTTCATAACATATATATATATATATAATAATTTAAATATTATATGTATACACTTCTACTCATTATCCATTTTTTTCATAAAATAATTTTTTTTTAAAATAGAGTAATGTCTATTTCCATATTTTTGACATCATGACATTTCCTTGATACCGTCCTTGAATATATTCAACATTATTTCCTATAAAAACATTTGAAACAAACTTTGGATGAGTATGAAAATCTCATTAAGTGATACCCAAAGAAGTAAAACTGTTAGTTTTTCAAAACAACAAGTAAACCATGAATAGTTTATCATAAGTAATAATTTTCACGTTTATAAAGTAGTAAATACTCTACACAGAATAAAATATCATTAATTACCCATTTGAAACCAAATTATTAAAATAAAATCCATAGAAATATCACATAACATATAAAGTTAAATTGGGACATAAACATACTTAAATGGAATAACCATACGGTCGACTTCCACACATATCACTAAATAGAATAGCCATATGGCTGACATCCATAACCAATGTATTGGAGGTTATAATGTAACCACCCTTCATGAATAATAATGACACCACCCACCATTTGTTTTCATGTTAGCACCCATCAAATGTATATGTTCCATTATAAAATCATAACACATAAAATATTTTAAATAAAAATATTGCACCCTTAACATTTCATTTGCAATCAAAATAAATCATTTCAAGATGTTGATATTATAAATAAAATTAAAAAACCATTTTAAATACTAAAATACCAAAAAATAGAATAAGGGGTTTCTTTTTCATTTTAAATACATTAAGGCTTATAATGTAATCCAACTAACGATTTCGGCGACAGAGGGTTCCTTGTTTCCACAAATGTTAAAAACATTCATTTTGTCGCTTACTAAAATGCTTTGTAGAATTAAAATACAATTTTAATGATATTAAATGTCAAATGGGTTATTTATATACCGTATAAAATAAATAGGTGTATATTATAAAAACATGCCTCAATTAAAGGAGATTGCGACGAAGTCCATTACCTCATGTCCGATATGACCCATTTTTTCTTTAATTTCCTTAATAATATACATAAGTTAATTTCTACTTGATTAAGTACCTTTTCCTAGTTTATTATTCCTTTTATGAAACTTATTACCTTTCTACAACAATTAATTAATTATTTGATTTCTTACGGGACATTTTGTCATTGTTTGGAAATTAAGTTAAAAATAAACTTGTTATCATTATAAATTTTCCACTGGTCAAAAGTCCATTATCTCCAAGTTAATATTCCGGATTTAGATATCTTATATATCATATATATCTTGTATATATATGTATTTATTACAGTACATAACATGTGTAGACAATAAATGAAAAGCACCGTTTATGGAGATGGTAATTTGTACAAAGGCATGAATGCTAATTTCATTTCTATTTCGAATTTTAATGGAATGAAAACGTATTTATAAATAGGTATATTATAATTCTAGTATAATATCTTATATAATTTCATTACTAATATCCTAAATACATCCCACATATGGCATTAACAAGTCATATTACATTGAGGGGGTGGTAGTGCCGTCATAATGGCCACAATAAGAGGTGGTAGGAGAAGATTGAACAATTATCATTTCATGAGGCAGTAGTTCACCATCCATAGAAATAGTATGTTCTTTACTCATTAGATAGAGGTGTTTGTAGGTGCAGTTCGAATCCATTTCATAACAATAACATAGTATATTTAGGATACTTGTGTTCCGATAAAAGAAATGAATAAATAGTGTTTAGGGGGTTAGAGAAGTAAAATAAATGAAAAGAACATAAGAGAAGATGTTACCTTTAAATGAAGTTACTCTCTTTGGTCAGAAAAAAAGGATTTCTTAAACTTCTTTATGCATATGCTAAGGGTTTATAAAAAATATAGGTATTTAAGGAGTTTATTTAGGCATACGTTGGACGATCCAAGGGTATTTAGAGGTGCACGTAATGGGTTAGAGGTGATGACATTTTACAAGGGGGAGGAGGGGCACTTTAGGAACGTTTGAAAATATTATTTTATTACATAATGATTTTCAGTTGTTAATGGTCCAAAACTTGTTAAAGTCAAAGATAACATACCTCATGTTAGAAATAAGTTTATCTAATAAGAATTGGATATGTTTTGGATATTGTTTTATTGTTTATAAACGTATCTATTTAAATAATTCATTAATGAGGTATACACAGCATCATACTTTTGCTGAAAATAATTTTATTTATATGATATCTAACAAATATATAAATAATAAAATGATGAAGGAAATATTTTTATCTTTAAAATTAATATTTTTAGTTGAATACATAACTTACATGACCCCATGTAAAAGTTTATTTTCTAAATGATATATGTTTTTGTCATTTTTTCTATTACTTTAAATAAATGAATATAATGTATCATTATCACTCCCAAGTGTCTCCATAGGGTCCCAATATAGTCCTAAGGATTTATATACTCAGAAATATATCAGCCAATAGGATTAATACACCTTTTAGGGTAACTTATTATTATTATAATATATTTTTTTATCTTTATTTACTAGATTTACCCTTTATCCAAGGTAAATAAAATATTTACTAAAGTAAATATTCATAATGCCAAAAAATAATAGTAATCTATACACACAATTTGGACCTCATGCTTTCAAATATTGAATCCATTTTTATAAATTCAATACCCAGAAGTTGTAGAAATCAATTTGAAATTAAATCCCATTGTCAAAACAAAAAACATGTTTTTAAGAAATAATAACTATCAAAATATTAACATTTTTTTATATCCAATTTCAAAATGAAATTACTTACCATTAGCCAAATTGGAGTTAATGGTAAATATATAATATAATTAAACTTTAAACCCAATACAAAATATAATCTAACTATATAAATAAATTATATTAAAAGGTAATCCTGAATTAAAATACAAACTTTTTCATTATTGATTAAATAAATGAACGTTATCAAAAAATACCATAATTTCATCCAAAGTAAATTTTATTGTCCCAACTCTAAAAGAACTATTTTTTCAAATAGAACATATAAAAGTGACAAAAAATATCTTAATATGGATCACCCTCAAAAGGGGGTAAATGGACCCAACATAAAATATTAGAGTATTTATGCATAAAATTGGATTAAATCATATTTAATTCCTTTTAAATTTATGGTATAAATGTAATAAAATTAACAAACATGTATAATAATATTTTAGTTATTGTTTTTAATTCTCTCCACTACATCGTTTAGGCGTTAACTACCATTTTAAATAATATTATTTTGTTATTTTGTTTATTTGGTTTTACTCCACGCTGTGTTCTACGTAATATTTCAAAGAATCATGTTGTTGCCTATCGGCTACCCCATCGAACGTAGCATCCCCATTAAAGAAAAATTAATATTTAATTCAAAAATATTAATAAATATTAAAATTTCATATTCTTTATTTACATGGGAAGTTACATCCTTCCCCCCTTTTGAAATTGTGTCCTCATAATTTTTAATCACTTATATAATAGTTGGGGGTATATAACCCTCATATAATTTTCATATTCCCACATTACCTATTCAACCATATTTTTTTTTCCATAAAACCTTTAACTTATAAATTTCTTTATTCCACAACACTTTCTATCTTCGCTCAAAAATTTGGACTGGTTGTTCCTCATAAGAGAGATTAACATCCAAATGAACTGCCTCTGGCTCAAAACCTGATATGGATCCAACATATACTTTCTCAACATTGAAACATGAAAAAAATTGTTTACCCGGGGAAAACAAGGCAGTAAAGTCACTCTATAGGCAATTGAACCAACTTTCTCTAGGATTTAATAGGGTCCAACGAACCTCGGACTCAGATTTCCCTTCATTCCAAACCACATCACACTTTTCCATTGATTAAATTTGAGAAAGACATGATCACCAACCTCAAATGAAATATCCTTCCTCCAGTTATCAATATAACATTTCTTCCTGCTCTGAACTGTTCTCAAGTGCTTGTGAATCAACTGAACTTTCTCTGCCACATCTTCTACCAATTCTAGTCCTATCGGCTTCCATCCACCTACTTCATCCCAATTTTTTTTGAGTTTAACCCTGCTTCCCATATAATGTGTCAAACAGAGCCATCTATATAATGGAATGAAAAATGTTATTTTTTAAAAAAAATAAACCAAATAGAGATGTTGGTTCCAAAATCCATAGTAAGCCATTTAACATTCACGTCACATGTCTTCCAATGTCTAAATTGTTCGTTGTCACTACCCATCTGACTGTGGAAGAAAATCGTATAAAAATTTAATTCAGTATCCAATGAATTCTGAAGGTCATTCCAAAATATAGAAGTAAACCTGGGATCACAATCAGATACAAAAGAGAAGGTAACACCATGTAACCTTAATATCTCTTTAACATTAAACTATGATAGTCT
The DNA here is from genome assembly GCA_963277665.1 of Viscum album. Lineage (NCBI taxonomy): Eukaryota > Viridiplantae > Streptophyta > Magnoliopsida > Santalales > Viscaceae > Viscum > Viscum album. The sequence goes on from OY728140.1 coordinate 2,130,339,006, forward strand.
ATCTAAAGAGTAGGTATCTCAAATTCCAAATAAATATGAAGATATAGTCAATTGTTCAACAATAAACTAGATTGAATTGTAACCTCATGATGTCTTCAGTAATCACACAACAAAGTCCATAATTTTTTTTCCCATTTTCACTCTGACATTGCTAGAGGCTAATGCATCACATTCGTTAAATTCTTTTCATATTTAACCTGATGACAAGTCAAACACTTCCATGTAAAAATAGAAATATTTCTTTTCATTCCATCCCACTGGAAATATTTCTGAAGATATCTGTACATCATAGTACTTATAGGGTGAACTTAAAATGGATAACTATGAGTTTCACATTATAACTAATTCCTCAAATGTGAATCACAAGGAACACATAATCCCTTTACAAACCTCAAAACACAATCATTATCAAGGTTAAAATTGGGAAACATACCCTTCTGAACCCACATTATTTTTTTCTGCAACTCACTGTCTTCTTTCTACAATTTCTTAATTTTATCTGATTGAGATTATTTAACTGATGCCTCATACAAAAAAAAATGAATTTCTAGCACCTAAAACTTCTATGAAAAAATTCATCAAATAATTAATCAATGGATCTTTTTCCAAACTTATCTGGTTAATGTAGAATTACTCTTCCAACTCAAAGCATCAGCCACTTTATTTTACATTCCTGGATGATAATGAATTTTGTAATCATAATCCTAGATTAATTCCAACCATCTCCTTTGTCACATTATCAATTCTTTCTGAGTGAATATATACTTGAAACATTTTTGGTAAAAATATATTTTTCATTTTACTCCATATAGATGATTCCTCCAATTTTTTAAAGTAAAAACAACAGTAGCTAATTTCAAATCATGTGTAGGTTAATTTAACTCTTGAGGTTTCAATTGATAAGAATCATAAGGATTTATCTGATCATTTTTCATAAGGACACAACCAAGTCTTTTCAATGAAGCATCAATATGGATAACAAACTCACCATATCTAGATAGTAGTTCCAAAACCAAAGCATTCACCAATATTCTTTTCAATTCTTTAAAACAATCATCACCATATTTTGCCCAAATGAACTTAACATCTTATCGAGTTAAAATAGTCATTGGGCTAGATAACCATGCAAATTTTCAACAAACATTTGGTAATAACCTTCTAAACCAAGAAAACTATGAATCCGGGTTATATATGTGGGTTTTGGCCATTCTTCGTCAACTTGTTTTTATAGGGATAAATAGTTATTCCATTTTTTGAAACAATATTTCCAAGGAATAAAATTTCTTGTAACTTAAACTCACACTTTCTAAATTTACCATACAATTTTTTCTCTTTTAAAGTTTTCAAGACAACCCACATATGAAATTAATGCTCCTCTTTTCTTTTTGAATAAACCAAAATATCATCAATGAACACAACTACAAACTTATCCAAGAACTTAGGGAAAATTTTATTCATAAGATCCATGAATACAATAAGTTCATTGGTTAAACCAAATGGCATGACTACAAATTCATAATAGCTATATATAGTAAGAAACACAATCATTTTAATGTATTCCAACTTTAATTTCAAATGATGGTACCCCAACCTCAAGTCAATATTTGAAAAATACTGAGCTCCCTTGAGCTCATCAAGAAAACCATCTATATGAGGAAAATGATACTTGTTCTTAACAGTGTCGTTATTCAATGCTCTATAATCAATGTAAAGTCTCATTTAACCATCATTATTTTTAACAAACAAGATAGCCGCACCACATGGTGATGTGCTAGGTCGAATGAATCCATTATCTAATAACTCCTGAAATTGCCTATTTAACTATAAATGATCAATTTCATTTATTCGATAAGGGGATTTTGAATATGGATTATCATCAAGAACTAACTCAACAATATTTTCAACATCTAGATAATGTATTATACCAGGAAACTCGTCAAGAAAAACCTCAAGGTACTCATTTACCACTGACACATCATAAATGTTAATAGTTCCTTTGTTTTTAACAATATCTTAAAGGAAACATTCAATTCTATCTTTGACTATTTTTTCAGCTTCCTGATATGTTATGAAAAGTAATGGTTAATTCTTGTCGACAAAATGATATTTTTTCTGAAAATAAATCACATTAGCTCTGCAATCAATCTTATCATGATAAATTTAAATCCAATATTTCCAAAAATAACATCAAACTACACTAGAGGAAAAACAATAATTTTTCACGGTAGATTATTTCCGCACACAAGGACATGTACGTTATTATAATATCTTTTTATTTCAAAATTTCCAGCCGGTGTTTTTTCTGTAATTTCAGAATTCAAATCTTGGGATGGAATTTCTAATTTTGTATAAAACATCATTTAAATGAAAGAATGTGTAGACCCAGAATAAAACAACACATTGGCATAATCTGAATACACGAACAGTGTACCGGTTACTACCTCATTCGATGGCCCAACATCTGCGGAAGTAGTTGTAAATGATTTCACCACCCAATTCTTCTTGTATTCAGGATCCTTTCCCTCAGTTAAGTTATTTTCTGGAAACTCATTTTCATAATGTCCCATTCCATTGCACTTAAAACCTCTTACCACTATCTTTTCATTGCCTACTTGATAATATTCCTTACTGTTAAGAGCAATATGACCAGACATACCCAACTGAAAGCACATTCCAAATCATGACAAACATTCTCCAGGATGCTTTTAACCACACTTCTCACATTATAAAAATTTAATTTTCCTACCTCCAGGCTTCTTTGATGAATTATTTACATTCTCTTGACAGCTGGACATCTTCATTTGTTTTCTCTCTTGGAACACATTATCATCAGAAAAAACCATTTCTACCATCTTAGATCATCATACAAGTTTATCATAGATTTTTAATTCCCAAGAAGATAATGATCTTAGATATCCCAGCATTAGTCATGAATAAAATCGATTTGTCTTACTATCATGACCTCAAATGAAATTTGTAGCATACCTTTCCAGTTGAGTGAAATTTTTCTTTGTATGTAGCCACTAAGTCATCCTCTTGCCTCAATTCCTAGAATATTATTTCCATACTATGTCGAACCACATTAGGCAAATATATCTCCAGAAATTTACCAATGAATTCATCCCAATCATGATCATCATTCTCCTCACTAGCCTTGATATTTTTCACCATTAATTACCACTTTCCAGCTTCACCTTCAAAACTATAAATATCGAATCTATGCATTTGATGTTCTGAACACTATATTACATTGAAAATTTAATCCAGTTTTTTAATACACCCTTCTGCTTGCACATTGACAAATGATCCTATCAATGATGGGGTACGATTCCTCATGAACTGCTCCACAACATACATGTTCATATGTGGTCGATCTGGATGATCTCGTGGATGGATACCACCAATATTTATAGCATGATTCAATTGTTCCATCACTACAACCAACTATTTATTTCCACTTCTGACCATCTCAGGTTGCTGATTTCGAAGGTTATTCTCCTCTGTATGCCTTCCCAACAGATCTTCCATGTTTACACTATAGAAAACCATTCTAAACACAGAAATGTCTTATCCGAAGAAACATGGTAATCTATAAATTCTATATTATTTCAATCTTTCCATAAATTATTTTATGGATATTAATTTAACAATATTTTAACTTCCAATTTTGTCTAAAACGACCTATGATGCAAACTATAAGAACCTGACATTAAACATTACATAATATTTAATGATGATAATAATTTACATCATGAATATTTTCAGGTTTATATATTTAGATAATTAGTTCATAACATATAAATAACAATTTGAATATTACATGTAGACACTTCTACTCAGTATCAATTTTTTTTTCATAAAATAAAAACTCATTTAAAAACCATTAATGTCTACTTCCATATTTTAGACATCATGACTTTTCCATGATCCCATCATTGACCCAATTAATATTTATGACTTATGATAATATATTTAAAAAAACCTAGTATGAGCATAAAAATCTCAGTAAAGTATACACAAAGAAGGAAAACAGTTAGTTTTTCAAAACAACAGGTAAACCATGAATATTATATCATAATTAATACTTATCAACATTATGATGTAGTAAATAGTCTTCTATGAATAAATGATCATTTCTTACCCTTTTTTTATCATAAGTATACCATAAATCCCATAGAAAGAACACATAACATATAAAGGTAACATGGGAAATAAACATACTTAAATGGAATAAACATACGGTCGACAACCACACATAATAGTAAATGGAATAGCCATATGGCCGACATCCATAGCCAATGCATTGGAGGTTATAAGGAACCACCCATTCCGATTTATCACGACACCGCCCATCTTTTGGTTTATTACGTAACCACGTGTCAAATATCGAAGTTCAATTATAAAATCATCAGACATAACATATTGAAAATATAAATTCTTCACCAATAAAATTTCATTTGGAATGAAAATAAATCATTTCAAGACATTGAAATAATAAATCATTTTGAAATGCCATTTTTTATTCCAAAATACCCAAAAACAAAATATGGGGTTTCTTTTTCTTTTTGAAATCATTTAGGCTTATAAAGGAATCCAACTAATGATTACGGTGGCAGAGAGGTCATTATATCCACAAAAATTAAAAAGTATTCCTTTTGTCATTCCGTAAAATGATTTGTAGTAAAATTATTCTCATTGAATGAAATAAAAAATAAAAGGGGTTTATTTTATATCATATAAAATAATGATGTGTATGTAATCAAAACATGCCTCAATGAAAGGAGATAGAGATGATGTCACATACATCATGTCCGACAAGACCCGTTCATTCATTAATTTCATGAATAATAAGCATAATTTAATTTATAATATCTTAAGAACCTTTTTAGAGTTTATAATTATTTTTATATCTCTTATTTACTTTTGATAACTGTTAGTTAATTATTTTAGTTTATATAGGAAATTTTGTTGATGTTCGGAGCTCTATTTAAAAATGAACTTCTTATAATTATAAATTTTCCATGTCGTCAAAAGTCCACTATATCCAGAATTATATTCATGGTTTAGATATCATATATATATATATATATATATTCAGTATATATAAGTATTTATAAGAGTACATAACATTTGGATATAAGAAATTAAATGCACCGTTCATGGATACGGTAATCCCTACGTTCGTATAAACGCAAAATTCATTTATATTTTCTATTTTAATGGAATGAAAAAATAATTACGCATATGTATATTATAATTATAGTATCATATTATATATAATTTCATTAAATTCATCCTTTATATGTCCCACGTATGGGATGAACGAGTCATATCACTTTGAAGGGGCCGTAGTCCGCACTTTCTCAAATGAAATTATCATATTAACCCATTATGGAAACCATAATGGTAAGATATAAATGAAAAATACATAATTAAAGAGGAAATATTAATATAATATATATCGTATAGAAATATAGTGCAATCATAATGGCCACTATAAGAAAAGATAGGATAATATTTAACAATCATCATTTTGTAAGGCATTAGTTCATTGTCGACAAATACAATATGCCCATTACCTAGTAGATGGAGGTGTGTGTAGGTTTAGCTCAATTCTTTATCATAAAAACAACCTATTATATTAAGTATTATGGTTTTTTTATAAAATAAATGAATAAATTGATTTTAGGATTTTGGAGATGTAAAATAAAAGAAAAAGAACATAAGAGAAGATGTTACCTTTAAATCTAGTAACTCCCTTTGGATTAAACCAAAAGGATTTCTTGAAGTGCCTTATACATATAGCAAGGCTTATAGGATGAAGATATGGATGTAGGAAAAATATTTAGGATGATTAATGATGATCCAAGGGTCTTGAGAGGTGTGAGTAATCAGTTAGATATGATTGCTTTTTATAAGTGGGAGGAGGGGCTCTTTAAGAAAGTTTAAAAATATTATTTTGTTATATATGGATATTAGGTTTCTAAAGTTTTAAATATCATTATAGTTGAAGATAAGATGACTCGTTTTAGAAAGAAAATCATCCCATAACAATAGGATAGGTTTTTGATATTGTTATAATTTTTATAATCTTATTTATTTAAATCATTCATTAATTAAGTTGACACTACATCATTATTGTATCAAAAATAAATATAGTTATTTGGTTTAGAAAAATTATAAAATCAATACAATGATTTAGGAGATATATTTATATTTCAAATTAATATTTATAGTCTAATAGATAACACATATAAGCCAATGTAAATATTGATTTACTAAATGATATATGTTTATATCTTTTTTGTCTTCACTTTAAATTAATTAACATAAAGTGTAATTATCAGTCCCATGTGGCTCCATGGGGTCCCATAATAGACCCAAGGATGATCATTTTCTTACATATATAATAAAATAGTATTAGGACACATGATAGGGTAATTTATTAATATTATAATTTTATTTTTTACCCTTATTTACCAGATTTACCATTTAACCCTGGTAAATAAAATATTTACTGATGTAAAAATTAACAATATCTGAAAATAAAAGTTCCATATATACACATTTTAGACCATATAAAACCTAATATGTAATCCATTCTTCCAAATTCAAATCCCAAAAGTGAAAGAAATTAATTTAAAATTAATTCTCAAAACAAAAAAAACCGTGTTTTTAAGATATAACAACTATCCAAAGATTGAATCTTCTTTATGTCCAATATTAAAGTGAAATTACTTATAAGGAAAAACATTTGATTATATGGGTGTCGTCGAATGAGTCATGGTGTTATATCCTGTAAGATCTTTATGAATGCATCATTTTCCTTTGATTTCATTGAGAACTTTTTCCAATGGGTTATCCTTGATCAATTGGAGGAGGACCTCTCTCATTATAGAGAACATTCATGGAGAATAAAGAGCTCTCTAGGCCCAACAGAAATTCTAAAAAATTGTTGTGGACAACATAATTTACTAGAATGTCAGTTCTGCCCTTTGATAATTACAAGAATAATAAAAAACTAGAAATTTAATTCACTATCTAATTATCAATAATTTTCACAAGTGTCATTAATTTTTTTATTATTCCATGTGAAACCCCCATGTCAATTAATAAAAATATTACCTTTATGTCCATGAAATGTTCTTTACATTCATATTATATTTAAATATTGTATCAATCAAATAATATTTAATATTATTTCTCACTGTACTAGAAATAGAGTCTGCAAATTCTCCACAATATTTATGGGGCCATGAATAATGACTATTTATATATTATATAAATATATCAACATTATTCTCCGATAAAAATATAAATTTTCTATTTTCTAAAAAAAATCATTAGTTTTTATGTATTTTGTATTCAATATATTCCCACGCATAACTACAGATGAAATAAATTTGACCAGGAATAAATAAATACTTATTATTCCATAACTAAGAATAATACTTATTCTACATCTTAAATAATAAATTATTCATCTAGGATTTTGTATACACTTATTGTTTGACCCTCTAGACCTATTTCTCAGTGGAATTAGGAGAACCAACCTAAATTTAGTGTTTAGAATCTAAAATATTCCATGGAACCCATAGAGAATGAAGTTAATACAACAAAAACATGTCCCCACATACGAAAACTTACCAAGTAATATAATATCCATGTCTCGATTTCTCCATTCATGTGGGATAAATGCACGTGCTATCAACCCAAGACCTCGGTTTCACATCATTCAACATCAAAAAAATTTAAAAAAATTATAGACCACCATGTCCATGGATTTATTTATACTATATCATTTCAATTATTGGGTCAATGATATCAACATTCATTCTATAACATAAGGGAACCATCTTTTCTCGCATTATTCAATATTGATGTAGTACTCGTGGGGAAACCAACATATCCTACCTCACCATGAACATATATCATAACCATTTTTTCCAATACATCTAATTGTGTGAGTCATAATACCCATTATTAATAGTATCAATGTATTTAGACCAATTAACATGTCCACATATTGGAACATCCAATGACACTTATAAATGTTTATTTCCAACTATCGGGTCTTGTTCTCAAAATATCCTACATGTTATCATGAAGGGTGTAAACTATGAGAAGGGTTCTCAATGTCCTCTGAGTCTCCAAAATAGATATATTTAATCATTTTCATCACTAAAATGAAATCATCCAACTATATCTAATATATCTAAGAATAGTGTCATATCACTTCCAGGTTCTCATCATAGAGGCGAACTACTATGACATTTTAGGGATACCTCTTCTCTTGGTAGATTGTCACATTCAACGATACACAAAATAAAAATCAATATTTCATAAGAAGTTTATTAATAAAAAAACAATTAATACATGTTTATCATAAAGAAAAAAACAATTTTTTTCCAGAGAACTAACTCCAACAGATTCTCAATTGCAGTAGAGACAAATTCTAACAACCATCAGTATAATTTTTCTCACAAGAAACTCATGATTTTGCTGAGATATGATTTTAGACAAGGGGACCACCATAGTATATTTCATGGATAGTGTTCTCACAGCAACATCACCCCTTTTATAAAAATCCCTCGATAGGTCATACATATGGAGTTTATTCATTGTCCATTGATGTGATCATAGATCTTTTTCATAATCCACTGATGTATTATTATCACAATACAATGTGATATTGACTTTTATATTAGGTACCACATCATGTTATTGGAAAAAAATCCAAATACGTACAGCTTCCTTAGCTGCATCCAAAGACAATATATATTTGGAATCAATTTTAGAATCATCAAAAATGGGATACTTTGAAATACTAGGCTCACAAAAAATTAATTGAGATAGCAAACATATCACGATTGTGACAAAAAATCATTATGATATATCTGAAAATCAACATCAAAATTCCCTTTGATGACAAGAACCTCATTTCTTCCATATACTAGGAATATATACTTAGTTTTTCTCAGATACATAAGGGTAGTATTAACATCATACCAATTTTGTTCTCTAGGATCTTCTTGATATCTGCCTACAATGCTCAGTGAATAGGAAACATCATGTCAAGTACATGACAAGGAATACAAGATTGATCCCATCACTGAAGCGTATGGGTTCTTACTAATTCTATCTTTCTCATGTTATGTTTGGGGACACATTTTCAAATAAATATGTAAACCATGAGACACAAAAAATGAATCTCCTCTTGGATTGTTCCATACTAAATATCATTTGTATCTGGTCAATATATTTACTTTTAATTAGTTAATGTAGCCTTTAGGATCTGTAATGAATGATCTTTTTCCCTATAATTTAGACTACTTTTCTGATGTCCTTCATGGGGACACACTTTTTCAATTGGTAGTTAACGGATTGTATGACTATTATATCATTTCCAATAAGTAATATTTAATCAATATATAATACTAAGATAATGGATGAATTATAATTAATAATTTTGTCAAAACATGGATCACATTCATTCTTAATGAAACCAAATATTCTTATGGCTTCATCGAATCAAATATTCCTAGGCTTGAATGCTTTCTTAAATCAATAAATAGTCCTCTTCAACTTGAAAAATATTTTTTTCATCACCTGGTGTCACAAACCCTTCTTCGTGTTTTATATAGACATATCCCGATAGTTTCCCATTATGCAATAAAATTTTTGCATCCATCTAGAAAATATTATAGACATTGTAATATGCTATGGAAAATATAATTCTGAAGGATTTAAACATGGAAACTATCAGAAGTGATCAATTTAGTCAATTCATTAACCATGTTGAATCCTTTTAGCCACTAGCCTTTCATTATAGATAATTAATTTACCTTCCATATCTGGTTTCCTTATTAATTCCAATTTACATTCAATCATATTTACATCAACCATCACATCAATCAGAACCCAAACATGGTTCTGATACAAAGAATCAAACTCAGAATTACTAGCTTCGAGCCATTTTGTAGCTTATATGCTCTGTACTACCTCCTTTTAGAAGAGAGGGTAATCAATATCCAACAATAATGAGTCCCTATCCTTAGTATTAAGAAATCAACATATATCTGATTCCATTACCTATCCTAATGTCCTACGCATCAGTTTTTTTCATGAACTTCTTCTTCCACATGTACATATGGAACTTATTCCTACACTAACTCTTATCTATCTTGAGCATAAACTTCATAAAATTAAATATTCCACCCACAATCCTTTTTTATGATGTTATCTATATCAAGATATAAGAATTGTCTGTCAACACTTACTTTCTTATATGCGGGGTTGAATTTGTATTATCCCTTTGTTTCCAACGAGCCCGTACCCGAGTGGTAAGGGCTCCTTCTTGGCATCCAAGAGACCCAAGTTCAAAACCGGGTGGAGGCGAATTTCTAGGGTATTGTAGTAGTACTGTAGTAGCACTGTAGTAGTAACTATAGTAATTACTATTGCAACCAGAATTATTCACCCGATTTGGGCCTTCGAGCCACCGGTTTGGGCCTACCGGTCTCTAGGGCCTTCGGGTCATCAAAGGCCATTGGGCCACATGGCCTTCAGGTCACGTAGACAATGGAGTAGCCCATTTCACACGGAATAGGACCCAAAAAAGGATTAAAAGAACATGATTCATAGCCACCAGATGCAGAGCAAACTGGATTGGAAGAATGAGAGGGTATGGCAGCCGCCATCGGGACCAGGCACCGTGCAGCTTTGTACGAGGCAATGCTAGCCGATCAGCAATGCAAGGTGGGGAGCTAAAAAGATCAATGATGAAAGATTCTGGGGAGGGTAAGTTCTATTGGGCTGTGCCTACGGGTCTTGTAATGGCCATGGTATGCCTTTGGGCCATCAGTTCATGTATTGTAGGTCATGTCAGGCCTTGTGCCTTGGGCTTACGGTTCATGTACAAGTTCCCATTCAACCCTTAAAAGGGGGATTATCTATAATAAAATAAAAAAAGGCCTTCGGGACATTCGAGATGTATTATCCCTTTGTTTACATAGGATACCATATAATGATAACATTGTTCCCTAGGGAGGTATTTAATTACTTGATAATTCATTGATAAATGCATCATATCCCCATACTTGTGTATGTAACAATATGGTTTCCATTCCACTCCATATATTGAAGGGAATTAAATTTTCTTATTTAATTGAAACTCAAATTAATTTTTATGAAACTATTTTTAATATATATCCCCAAAATTATAATGGAAGATCAATATGACTCATCATTGAAGTTACCATTTTCATTAAGGCATGATTCCTCATTTCACTAACACCATTCCATTATGGAATATTTGGTGGAGTTTGTTGAGGTAGAATCTCAAACACCCATTAAGAGTTGATGAACACATTGTTAAAATATTATCCACCTCAATTCGATGGAACATTACTTACATTATTACCACAATGATTCTCTATATCATTGTTGAGTTCCTTAAATCACTCAAAGGAATCAGACTGATACCACCTGAAGTTAATATATCCATATCTACTAAAGACATCATTAAAAGATATTATGTAAGAATACGCATGCCTATCTTTTACTGGAAATGATCCACACAAATCACTGTATACCTATCATATAATCTATATGTCTTATTCACCATGTCCAACAATTGTTCTTTGGTCATTTTCTTTTGTAAACATGCATGATGTCTATTACATGGTTTTATCAAGGAAGAGTCTAAATAATCAACATGACATATCTTTGTTAGGATGTTCTTATTTTTCATCACCATGGTAATGATTCCACAAGTGGGTGATATATAATTCTTGTAAACTTGATTAATTATCCATTTCCAAAACGTGTTTTTCAAAAATCTATAAATACATACATTTATTAAAATATTCTTTACCATAACATATGTTTTCCTTATAATATAATAAAATTTTATTTCCTATTTTTAAAATATAACCTTCTTTATATGAGCATGATACAAAAATTATGTTCTTGATAGCACTTGGTACATAATAACAGTCTTGTGAAATCAAAATCATCATAGTTGATAATGAAAGGTGGTAGTCAACAATTGATAGTGGAGCCAACCTCAAACCATTGGAAGATCATAGACCTACCTCTCCTTTGGATTTTTGGGAATCTTATTGGTAATATCATTTGAAAACAGATGTCAGAACCAGAAGTTGTATCTAATAATCATTCTCTATAAACAAATGTATTACACTCCATGACAAGTGCAACTTTGTCTTCCCCTTTCCTTTAGTTGCAGTTTCTCCTCTCGTGTCTTCACTTACCACATGAAATGCATATTTGATCCTTTTCCATACCCTCACATTGGATATTCATATTCTTGGTAAGATGGTGCTTAGGGGATTTAGACTGCTAATAAGACATAAAACCTATTACCTTGTTGCTCATGTTCCTATTCAGCATAAGGAATGCATGTTTTTCCATGAAAGTATCCTTATCCACTTGGAAAATTAATTTAATATGTTCTCACAAACTCTTATCCTTATTAATAATATTATCATTCAAAATAAAACTATACAATTATTTTGTACATATGATAAAATGAAATATGTACGCACACCATCAGTGAATTTAATCCCTAAGATATCATGAAACTCAATGTATCCAATAAGTTTGAATACATGTGGCCCAACTAGCGCAGACTCTCTGAGAATAGTGGTGAACAAAGTGTTTGAGATCTTATACCTATCATGTATCACCTTATTTTGATAGAGATACGGATGGTGATAGATCATGCTATATTCATCCATTTACATGTGTTTCTTCAAGAGCTCATTGGTCATGAATGATATCATGAGGCAGTAAACATTTGAAGCATCATTCATATGTTTCTCTTATAAATATAGCTCCTCATCAGTTGAATCATATCTATGCACAACTTGTGAGGGTTATTTTAGCACATATAGTTTCCATTCATGGTGAATTATGACCCAACTGTTCCTTTTCCACTCCTGGAAATAAGTGCACATTTTTTTCTCAAGTATGGATCACAATGATCAGTTTGATGACTTTTTAACAGTTTTTTTCAAATAATATGAATATATTTTTAGTACATTATCTAATAAACATAATCCAAATCAAAAAATAAATATTCATTTGTCACACACAATTTTATCAAAACTCAATATCCCTCACCAATGGCTTCGTAATATCATGATTCATGGACATTCTAGGGGAAAGGATCCACACATCCATTTCCATTACCCCAACATTTGATATTAAATAAATATGAATTTTTTTAGTGAGGAATTACATATGAAAAATACATTAACTTGCAGCTCCTTAATCTTTTGTGTGGACTCCCTAATCCTAAAATCCTTATTTTTCTATTTCCTCAACCTTTACCACTTAGTTACACCATGTCTATCATTGGTAGTCAACCATTGATGTAAACAAAGTAAAGACAACCCAAAACCATAAATAAAAAAAATTATAATCGAAACAACCCAAAATTATATGGTCATGAATATTCAACTATGGTTGGATTCTAAATGATGTAATGGAGGGCTATACTATCATAATATTTTGTGGATATATTTTATCCTTTGTGGGTAAAATTCTAATTATTATACATGTTACATGACTATTAATATTAATTTTGACATACCTAAGGGATTGAACATGTTGTATATAATATTTAAGAATAAAACTATTTACTTTAATATCATATTTCATAATCATTTAATTCATTAACTATGTGATCGTGAAAATACATCATTAATGAAAAAACAATGAATCTCACCGAAATAAAATAATGGGTTTGATCACAAGTTTGTTAAAATGGTTACATTATCTAGTGTTTGATAAGCTAACCAAATATCTAGGAGATATACTCCTTGAACCAATTTAGATCATGTTTATAGCTTTCCACTTTTCCACTATTTTATATCCTTTGATTGGATTCACCTCGGCTCCTAAATTGAACCATCATCACTATCATTGGAGATCCTTCCATTACATGTTTTTGTACTCACACATTGGTGATGGTTAAAGGGGGCATTACATAAATGAAATCAAGGGCACATAGACCATACATATTAACGATGTGAGAAGGCATAAATGACAACAATTAAATTTTGAAAATTATACATAGACCAATCACATACAAAAGGTCAGGTTTAGCTCATGATCGTCCAAATGTATGTAATGAGTTAGGAATTTAATAAAACTAGAATAAAATTATTTAATTATTCTTATTTTAGATAAATTGAGATCAGATCGATTTATTATTATCTGTAATTAATCAATCCTTTATTCCTTAAAAAATACTGAATTTACTATAGACACTCATAAATTGTAATTAATAAAACTAATAAAATGATTTAAAATTAATTGTTTTCAAAACTGTTACATGGTAGGAAACCATATTAATACATGTCCCACACTACCCAATATGTATAATACATGTATACACATTATTCATTGGGACATGTAGCTTGCACACTAAATTATATTTGTAATGAATCTCTTACATGATTCAAAAAACATTGAAATTTATGCATATGTTAATTATATATATGTATATATGTCAAACACCTATCACATGTTGTGTCCCAAAATTATTCCCACACAAGGATACATGTCTAAAGGGTTACATAATTGAATAATAAATTTTAAATCTATCTAATCTGGAAAAAGTACACAGTGTGTAGATTCGCCTACACATCGTGTACCTTCATCACCATCCATCCAAATAACAAACCTGGGGAAACGAAATGTGAGGTGTACATCAGATGTGTTCTGAGTAAATGAGATGTCCCATGGGACACACTCCATATAGAGTCCTTGTTACATGGTCACTAGATGGGCATGGAATCTATGGGATTTTTTACTTGACCATGACCTGAAGGGACTGTATGCCATGTCTAGTGGGCCACATGGTGTCTAGTCTGGTTGAACGAGTGTCAGTGTATCCTAGAACACATGTAGTGTAAAAAATAACTACATTTCATACCATTAATGAAAATGTCTTGAGAAATTTCTTATTTATCCTCAATGAACTTAACACAACTACATGGTGTGTGATCTGAATTACACGTCCTGTATGTGAGATTACATGACATGTAACTCTGAATACATTGTGTGTACTATTGTGCTGCCTAGGCCGAATTGTCATCACATCCTAATTTAGATCCTATATTTAATTTTAATCATAAAATTTTTTGTTTCAATTATATCTATTGGAAATGATAAAGTATCCACAGATCTCGAAATTTAGAGTACAAGAATGATTTATCCCAAATTCAAAATCAAAAATATTTAATCATAGAACGTCAGCGAATTATTTAAATAATTATAAATGAAAATATTCTCCAATCTAATACCACAAGTTGGTTCGAGCACATCAGAAGCACAGGATGGTTGGTGCACAACATTATTTTTTTCCTTGTTCAATCAACAATCCGAGATCAATACGATGATGAACGCCTAGATCCATGAAATTAAATAAATGATTATGTGTAAGGAACATAAATTTGAAACCAAGATAGATAGGATCAACATATTTTTCTTATATGTAATTTAATTATATTATAGAATTACCTCCATGGTGATTCTTTCTTTATTGATGCATTTAACCATCGATTTGTAGTGAGAATTAATTGTGTTGTTGAGATCAATAGTAGATCCCCTCTAGTGGTGGTCCATAGTTGATCTGGGAATAATTTCAAATAAATGTAGGAGTCTCCAGGTGCTAGCACATAAGATTCTTGCACTTGTGTCATCCTCCATCGATCTCCTTGAGTACAACATCCAAATCATTCTATGTGATCGGGTGGGGGATGTCCACTCTCATTATTGAGAACATTCTCAGAGAACATGGAACTCTATAGGCTTGAGAGAAATTTTCCAAATTGATTTTCACAACACGATTTGTAGCCTATCTGTTCCCCAATGGATAAATAGAGAATATTAACATCACTAGGAATTTAATTTACTAGGTAATTATCATTAGTTAGCATAAATGCAATTACTTAATTTTTTATTCCAATGTGAAACCCCCATGTCAAATAATAATAAAAATAAAATTATTTCCATCACATGTTCTTAAAATGAAAGTTATATTTAAATATTAATTTAAGAAAATAATATTTTATATTATATCTCACTAGGCTTGAAACATGGTCTACAAAACCTTCTCAATATTTATCAGGACTTGAATAATGAATATTTATTTATTAAATAAATATAAAAACATTATTGGATGATAAATAAATAAATATCATATTTACTAAAAGAGAAAATAAATATTTATTAAATATTATATGCACAATATATTCTCTAAAATAACTATAGTGGAAATGAATCAGATTTGGCATACATCAATACTTATTATACCAAAACCGAAATTAATAATTATTTTTATTGTGAAATAATAAATTATTAAATTAGGATTCCATATACACATAGTGTGTGACGCTCTTGGCCTCTGTATTAGTGGAATTTGGAAAACATACTTAATGTCCATGGATACCTTCGAGAAACATGCCAAATAACCCATAGAGAAAGAAGTTAACGCGACAATAACATGTCACCTCATACAAATGTGACGTGTAATATAATCCATTTGTAGTGATATCAAAAATTTCATCAAGTAATGTGCTCGATTTATCATTATTTGACTTATCGGAAATTGAACATCCCTATAGAACACCATGGACATGGATTTATTTTGTCCATATCATTTCCATCAATGTGGATGAGATATCAACTTCTCTTATGAAACAGAAGGGACAAATAATTTCTCACATTGATCATTAATGTAGTATTACTCATGACTCACCCAACATCTCCATTCATCTTGAAAATATGTCATCAAAGTTTTTGCAAATACATATACGTGTGCGAGTCACAATACCCATTTATAATAATCTAATTGTATAAGGACGAATACACATGTAAAATATTGAAGCATCCAATGACACATATAAATATGGGTCACCAATTGTTGGGTCTCGTTCTTATAATATCATACAGGATAATACTAAGGGAGTATTGTTAGACGGTGTCTCAAATTCATATAAACCTCCACCCATGATAAAGTATTTAATTTTTGTCCCTAAAATGATATCATATTTCTATAAAACATATATCATTGAATATTGTTTACTAATTTCTAGGTTTTCATCATAATGGGGAATGACTATGACAATTTAATGAGACAACGACTCTTGCGACATTATCAAATGAAATGTTACTCAGACGAAAAATAATGTCGTGATAATGATTTTATTAATTTCAATCCAAAGAATACTTGTTTATCATGGTTTACAAATGTCATGGGTTAAAGGGCACCAACTCCAACAGATATCACTAATAACCTTAACCACTACCCTAACCATAGAATTATCATACATACCACCAAAGCGTGATCCTTGATTAAGGATTGTCTCTATGAACAAGTGGATTATTGTGTGGTCAAGTTGGTCCACCACCCCTTATTGGTGGAACACTTCTCCACTAATCTAGATAGTTACAATGAGAATTCTGGTTAATGGAAACAACATTACATCCACATGACATAGAATAATGATCACTTTTCAATCGTGGGAAAGTTCATGATAAAAAATAGGCATTTGTATGAGGTATTTGCGATTAGAAATGGTCTTGTCCAATTAGTTTGTTGGGAGGGACTATTTGAGATGGGACACTCTTATCTTCAGAAATAATTAGTTATTTTTATGGATAGATGGTACCTATTATAAAGGGATTGGTGCAAGATGCGTGCCAAACCGTGGGGAGGGTTTTAGCGATGGGCATGTATGCTCGTCGTAAATACATAGCTTCCTTTTTAGTATTTGTGATGGGATTTATCTCCCGTCATAAATAGTATGTCTATAGGTTGGTATTTGCGATTAGCCCCATCACAAATTCCCTATTAAGCACAACCCCTAATTAATAGGGGGTTTATACCTACGATGAGACCTATTGCAAATACTTCTATCATAACTAATCAAGCATATTTATACCCTCTACCATTTTCCATTCATTCAATTCATTTAACTAGTCCTCTCTCCCTCTCTACCTATATTTTCTCTCCCAGATTTTATCTGAGATAATAATTTTAAATTGGAGAAAAACTAATGACTAAAATCCTTTTAAAGAGTGAGTATTAAGATATTTATCTATTAGTTTTATTTTTTGTTAATTTTTTAATATTAGATAAAATTATTTGTAATTAGCTGCAATAAAATTAAATTTGAATTAGATTTCCTTATTTAACAACATTTATTTTATAAATACATTTGATAAGTATTAATTAGTATAAATTAATAATAATAATAATAATTAATTAATTTTCACTGGTATTAATTATAAAAATTATAAATATTTATAAATAATTACTCATAATTAGTAATTATTTGTAAAAACTAGAGTAAATATATATTAAATTGAAATAAATATTTATAAATAATATTAAATACTAAAAATTAGTCACAATTGGTAATAATTAGTGACAATTAAATTAAATTAGACATAATTAGTAATAATTATTAATAATTATAAATAATTATAAATAATTTGTAATAAATATTAATAATTTGTAATAAATATGATAAGTTTGTAATAATTTGTAATAATGAGGAAGAATTAAAAGTTATTAGTAATAGTTAGTAGTAATTAGTAATAATTACTAATAATTAATAATAATTAGTAATAATAATGAATAAATAGTAACAAATAGTAAGAAATATTAATATTTATTAATATTGAAGAATAATTGGTAATAAATTATAATAATTAGTAATAATTAGGATTAATTAGTAATAGTTAAAATTAGTTAGTAATAAAAAGGATTAATTAGTAATAAATAGGATTAATTGAAAACAATTTGGATTAATTAGTAATAATTTGGATTAATCGCTTACCATAAGGATTAAATATGATAAATTAGTAATAATTAGGAATAAAAAGGATTAATGAGTATAATTTATCAATAATTAGGAATAATATGGAATAATTAGAAATAATTATTTATAATTTGGAATAATTAGTTATAATTAGGAATATTTAGTAGTAATCAACACTTATTAAGAATAATAAACAATAATTAGTAATTCTAATGAATAATTAGCTATTAATTAGTTATATTTACAAATAACTAGAAATAATTTGGAATAGTTATAAATAATTAGGAATAATTAACAATGATATTGAATAAATAATAATAATTAGGAATAATTAGCAAAAATTAGCAAAAATTAGTAATAAATAGTAATAATTATGAATAATTATTATTAATTTCAACTAATTCATAATAATTATGATTATTTTTTAACTATTAGGATTAATTAGTAATAGTTAGTTTTAAATAGGATTAATTAGTTACAAATTTTATTATTTAGTAATAATGAATAAAAAATTGTAATAAATAGTAATAAATAGTAATAAATATTACTAAATAGTAAAAATTATTAGTAATTAGTAGTAATTTGTAATAAATCTGAATAAATTTAATGAATATAAATAAATAGAAATAAATCATAATAATTTGTAAAAATTATTAATAATTAGTAATAATTTGTAATAACTAGTAATAATTAGTAGTATGTACCAATAAATAGAAATACTTAGTAATTAATAGTAATAATTTGTAATAATTAGTAATAAATAGGATTAAATAGTAATAACTCGGATTAATAAATAATAAATAGGATAAGTTAGTAATAATTATGAATAATTAGTAATATTATGGATTGATTTGTAATAATTAGAATTAATTGTTAATAATTATCATTAATTAGTAAAAATTGAATTAATAAGTAATAATTAGAAATAATTAGAAATAATTATGATTAATTATTAATAACTCAGAGCAATTAGGAATAGTTATTATTAATATGTTATCTATATAAATATATATCAAAACATAACAGTGTGGTCTGTAATGAGGGAAATGTTGAAGATGAAATGAATAATCAATTATCGATATTTAATCAGCTGGAAATTGGATTTGGTGGGGTTCATAAATGGTGGATTTCAAATGATGATCACAGACCTCAGGCATTTTTACTTCTCAACTATGAATAAATAAAACCTATTGTCGTATAGGTGATACTATCAGTTTTTATATAATCATTGTTACATTAAATTATTAATATTTTATTTCCATGTTACATGATTATGATATAAATAAAATTCTTCCACAAATTACAGTAGATACTCTTGAAGAACATCACCAAAATAATTTTTCCTTCTAGTTTCAAAAACTGGTGATGAAAATTATTAATGTTTGAACATATAGAGAATTTATATATTTCTTGTTATATTGTTAATTGTTTTAAATTTTTTGAGGTATCTTAACATACTAATAATATTGATAATCAGTTATGTGTCCTAAGTATCCCACTATAGAAAATGGTAAAATATTATAATTAATATTTTGAGGATGGTTTCTGATGTCATCAACATGGAAATAGGGAATAAAAAAACAATGAATAGTAGTGTCTACTTTAATGGATCTCATTATAGAGAAACATGACGATTACATTTACTTCATACTTTATGTAATTAATAAATAATGTTATGTGGGACTGAATTATATAACGATGATTAAAATTTAGTTGTTGGATTTTGATAGAGTATTTTTTGTTCATCTGACCCCTTGATTCATTGGTTTTTTAATTTAGATGTCTTCTCATTGTTAATTAAACATTTTTAGTAGCTCTTGGAGAATATAAAAATTATTATGAAAATTAATGTTCTGCTCTGAAAGAGTTGGGTGATTTATAGGGCATAATAAAACATAAATATCAAGAAATTCAGTTATCTATAAGGGTATGTCATTCCATTGATTTGAAAGTAATTGAAAGTTTTAAAAAGACTACATCAAATCCATCTTTTTCTTTAAAAGATATTAAAATTGATGATGAAACCACAACGTCAAGGGTTAATGGTGACAATGATATCAATGATTTTACAAATTTATTTGAAATAAAAAGTGTTGATTAAACTGATACATATATAGAGAATTATTGTGCTAAGGAGGAGTATGAAGACATTTATGTCACCAGATATGATGATGAGGATGAAGATGAACATGGACATAGGTAATTTTTTATTATAATAATATATAAAATATATCAATATATAATAGTTGTTTTCAACAGTTTGTTAAAAACAATTATTTTATGTTTCAGATGGATGAGGATATGTTTCATCAGTTGTAGGAGGATTATCTATCATTTTTGGGCATGATGTATGATCATCTGACCCTTGGACTACTGGTGATCAAAAAATTACTCGAAGGGGGTGTGGTCTTGCATAATTAATGATTCTTGACCCTATCCCAAAGTGACGTCCATGTTTGGATTTGATCCACACATGTAGATGTATGCTTACCTATGTATTTTATTTTTCTTTAATTACATAATTTACATACAATTTTTTTGTTTATTTGTTCTATTTTCATATATTTCCAAATATAAATGATGGATAGGTGAGCACTATATTGCGCAATTGTTTTTATGAATATTGGTTCAAATGGGATATTCCCATTCATGTTCAACAATGAATTTTTATCATTTTCTGGCAAATAAATAAATAGTATTTAATTTGAAATTTATTTAATTAATTAAATTATACTATAAAATATTTTAATGGATTTTTCTATCCCATTGATAAGATCATATGTGACTCTATCTGGAAGGCATGGGAGAGGTTTATGAGAGAGTGGTGCCATCAAGATTTTAATAATATGAAATGGAAGGAAATGATGAAAGAAGGGGTGACATAGTTTGATGAGCCTTGTGGCACCCACTAATCTGATTATATTTTATTTTATGTTTGTGATGAATTATGTTCACACTGGTTGGGAGGAAATTTTTATGATGACATCATCGGTAGGTCGAAAAAACAGTGGGAGGTAGAAGGTGACACATTGAGCCGGTAGTTGTACTTTTTTTAAACACATGGAACATATATTATGTACTTTTCTAAAAAAACATTTCACATTCAATGTAATTGTTAATTTTATTTTCATTTGGGAAGAAGAACTTCCTAATTTTACAATGATCGATGTGTATCAACAGATGTGAAACGATCCGACCACTAGAGAGATTAGAGGTAATCGCCAGTGTTAGATTGTGGTTAGTATAATTTCTTTTTGAGTTTTAAAATTAACTAAAAATAATATTTTAAATATTTTGATTTTAAACATCAATAGAGGGAGTCATCTGAGCCCATCAAGCTATATACACATATTGAGAGTTAGGTCAAGACCGAGGATTGAACTAGTGACCTCCAATTTGATGAGGCATCATGGATTAATGTGGTCCAATGTTCATTTGATAATTGGTGAGTTGTTGGAATTAGATATTGATTCACACCAGGATTTTATTATGGTACCGCTGTCATGTCGGTATCTAGTTCAATTGGATCATGTGGGGATTCATAAGAATATTCTCCACAGTATCAAAAGAATTTTCTAGCTCAAAGTGAGATTATAGTGATATGCATAAGGAGAAGGGGGAGATACATCAATGGGACCATCTAGAAATGCACTGATGGAAATAGAATCAATAGAAGGAATATATCTGATGAGTTAAGTAACAATATTATGAAGAGATGTGTTGATGGAATCAACAACAGCATGAGCAGATAATATATATGTGATGTCTACCTGGTGGATTAGGGATGGAGTTCCCTCCATTATCATCTCCAAATCATCCAGAGGACCCAACCCCCTCACTGATATATTAGTTTATTATGATACAAAATTTTAATGCCATATTTTTTATAAGATGAACTATTTAAATTTCTATATAGTACATTATTTATATTGTTATGAATATTTAATTTTTTTATTTAATTTTTTACTATTTTAATACAATATTTTTCAATTTAATATTTAAAAATAATTTTAATTTATTTGTTTATATTCTTATTAATAATGTGTTTTTAATAATTTATTAATTTATAATTATTTTAATGTTATTAATATTTTTATTTCATTAATTAAATTAATAATAATAAAAATATATTATTTTATTATTTAAATTAAATTAAATTTTTATTAATTATATTATTTTAAAATTTTATAAATTTTTTTATTTCAATAATATTTATATTATTATTTTATTAATAGTAGTAATTTTATATAATTTTCCAACATTATTGTTTTATTACTTTACAATATTATTTTATTTTTATTGAAAATATTATTTTATTGAATTTTTTGATGTTATTTGTGACAAGATCATTTATGAAGAGGTTCACCCATCACAAATAGTAATTGTTATGGCCTATCCAAAATTTTAATTGTGACGGTCCGTCACAATATTTTTTAAATAATCTCATGGAAACAATTTTTAACGTTTCTATGTCTCTTCGCAAATAGATTTTTAACAAGAAATCCCAAAAAAGTTGATTTCAATGCCCTTGTTATCATTGTGTAAATTACAATGGGGTCCTGATGCAAATGACATTTTCTGACGGGATCACATTGAAAATATTCCACTTTAAAGTATGTGTTTCTCTCCACCATGGTTTCATATGTGCCTATGTATGGTAGTCTAAATATCATGTAGTCTCTATACCTTTTATGACTAATAACTCTGATGGTTCATCAGAGACTTCCACATCTCGAAAGAATAATTGTTGATGGACCATCAGAATGAAAATTCTCATACCGGTGCTGAAGACTTTATGTACCATCAATGATTTAATGCACACAGAGATGGTAATTACACCCAGGGTCTTTCCCATATTGGATGAATCCAATAACAATGTCTAGGAGAATGTATATTTGAACCCCATTGAACTGGTGGACCCCTACAGGGTCCCCAAAGACAATGAATGTCCATGACACCCTCAATATTATCTCGGACGATGACATTAACAAAGAAGAAGAGGTAATGGAAATTTATTGAATTCACTATCTAGTGCTTCAATCTAGGCCATGTGTGCAACCAATAATAGACTGTTGGGTATTTGAAGATCTCAGTAGACACATTCCTATTAGCCTACTCTCTCAGGATCACCTCCACTTAAGACCAGGACAATTATCTCATTGGAACATATAAAACAGTACAATGACCAGCCATTTGTAGATACAATATTTCCTAATACAACTGTAGCTTTTTGGTAGCTGTTCTCAGTTAATTTCTAAGTGAGATGCATGATACTTCTATCACAAATCAGAATATAATGGTTTATATAGATGTTCCATTCATGACTTCTACAGAATTGAATCCCCATGCATGCATTAATGTACTACTTCAATGAGTGTACGATGTGATGAATTACTGTTCAATAATTTCTATAAATATATCCATCCAAGAGTCCCTCTACTTGTTAGAAATATTTTTTAGACCCTCATATAATGTTTGATATGCCACATCTAGTTTTAAACAGTGTTAGTGTATGTTT
The DNA here is from genome assembly GCA_963277665.1 of Viscum album. Classification (NCBI taxonomy): domain Eukaryota; kingdom Viridiplantae; phylum Streptophyta; class Magnoliopsida; order Santalales; family Viscaceae; genus Viscum; species Viscum album. Next base: position 2,130,363,381 of record OY728140.1, read on the forward strand.
ATATGATCTATGCTGAGGAATCCAATGGAGAAAAAATTCTCATCCATCATCTCATTCTCTTGATATCATAAAGGCTCTCTAGTTAATGGGAATATCCTTTCACTATACATCACCACCCAGTTCAATGTCGTGGTGGCACATAGTGTTCTAGTAGACACAATTTTCAAGATAAATCTAATCTCAAACCAAACACTCTATAGGGTGGTATTGACAAAAATTGATCGGAGAACCTCTATCCATAAGATTTAGGTTAATGGAAGGAATGAGTAGAGACCAAGTGGTAGAATATGTTTAAATATCTAGTAAACTAGTTTTCTTGAAAATAGTAAATTCATATTTGTCTCATATGAAACAACTTACAATTCATTTATTGGTAGACCCCTATTTGATCTATATGAAATATATATCTCTACATATCAACATGTCTCATGTACTGTCTCTAATGTCAAGTAGGTTAGCTCCACGATGTCACATCCCCTTTCAAATATTGTGTCACCGGGTATATGATTACTTCTTTTACACGTTCACAAACAAAATTGATCATACCAATGATTTCAATAATCCCACTGTTGAACCCAACATACGGATGTATTTAGATGAAAAATTCATCCTCCTAATTTAGTAGTTTGGTGATAAGATGCGTTACATGGGAAATTTATTCAATGTTTGTTTGGAGAAAATGGATTCTTTACCTAATATAAATCAGAACATTGTAATATTTCGTGCTAATAATACATGGTCCGAGATTGACTGATACAATATTCCCAAACCCCTATAATGTTATTTATATGATCCACCATTTTCTACAACTATATGACATACCTTATTATTCTTCCTAGATGGGTTAAACTATCACAAGAATAACAATAACCATTTCTTTTACATCCAAAATATACCACTTGTTATAAGGACTGATGGAATTGGAATTACAACCTCTCTCAACATGGTTTCAATAGAGTTATATTCCCTTAGTGATGGTTCCACCACCACAAAATTAGGTATAGGTGTTCCCTTATAATCAGTAGATTTGTGGAACCAAATCCTCTCACAGTTCCCAGTTCATATGACGATGATGACAATCTTGAATATTCTCATCGCACTATTGAAGCGGGGGTATACATCATCATCGATATGTTGGTTTTAGGGAACCGTGGTACTAATGTTGACTTGATTTCATCATTGATTAGTGAAACCATTAATTAAGAGGATGATAAATATTATATGGATTTCCTACAATAGCACCATGATGTGATTTCCTAGAGTAATGTGAATAGTCCATGTATGGATCATAAGGTATCCATCTAACATCATGGTCTCTGAGTAAGTGGTAATAGTTTCATGTATCCTTCCTTAAAGTCTCACATTTCTTATGGTTCAATGGTCGTGGAGAAATTTGAAAAGATTATAAAGGACAACATCATAACAAAAGTTTAGCACCAATGTTTCAAGCCAACAATGTCCTTTTTAGGATGACTTTTAGGAATATCATAGTTTTTATCGAATTATAAGATATTAATTTTCACAATTGGATGTATTATTTTCAAATTCAAGTTATACATATGTTCACCAATGCCAAAACTGGGTTCCTAGATATCACCTTCATGGATGGAAACTATGGAATCCTGCCTTTTTATTACATAACGTTTCATTACATTTTACAAATAGAAGATCTTTAAAGTCTACTGTATTGGAAATCAGGAACATCATACATTAAAAACAACATAAAACAATATATTAATCCACTTTTACGACTTAATAATTATTTCATCCTAAGTAAAATTACTGCATATCATATCCTGAAGACATAAATTTAATGGAAAGGGTGAGAAGAAGGCCCAGTAATGGTAAACAAGGGAATCAGTTTACTTGTGACATCAATAAGAACGTGAATAAAAACATAAGAACATGAGTAATGGATGTATAGGCATATCGAAATGAAAATAACATGAAACATAACTTGAATATTTTTTTAAAACATTTCATTAAGACATTCATGAACATATCACCACGGTATATCCCAGAGGTGTCATAAAAATTACAAAGGTTATTCACCAATGTATCGTGAAACTTGTCATCTCTAGAGATTAATTCTTTACCCAATGCATTGAATCTCTATCAAGGTGAACGATTGGCATGTCTTCACATACATGTTATCCACATAGATAATAATCAACCATTTCATAAATAACTCAAATAGAATCAATGAAATGGGTTTCATATCAAAATCGTGACATTTTAAAAGTTCTTAAAATAATATCATTATATCATTTATAACCCATGGAAAGGGAGTGAGGGTTATATGTATGTCCATTAAAAATTAAAAAATATCCTTTATATATATATATATATATATGAACACCCATAGAAACGAAATAGGTCTGAGTATTCAAATAAAAAAACAAGATAATTTCTTGAGGGAATGAGATAGCAATTTTGAGAATAAATTTCTGCAGCGTAACGACTATATAACATGGTTTTAGAAAATAATAAAAATAGAGGGTACAAGGGTAACCCAATAATAAATAACTCATATTAAAATATAATTACAGAATAACATTGATATATTAACATGGTGTGGATATTTGAATGAAACACCACAAGAAAAAGAAACTTGAATGGAAAGAGAATATGCAATTTCTTTTACAAGAAATTAAACAATCTAAACGATTCACATAAATATTCCGAAAACAAATTGATGATAGTGGAAAGGGTCTCTCAACAATTAAACATGAAATTTTCGGTAATGAGAACATATAAGAACATACCCTCAACATAAAGAGATGGAATCTTGAAGACACAACATAAAAGAATTCATGACTTCAAAGAGGAGGGTGAATGAATCCCTTACCTTGAAAAGTAACTTTGAAAGATTGATGGTCAGGACCTAGGGAGGCTTGAAGGCACCTTAGGAGGAATCCTTGGGAGTTAAGGAGACCATAACATTGTTTAAGATGATTTTGGAATGAAATTAATTTGGGAAATGACATGGTATTTATAGGGAATGTGAGTGAATAAATTTTTTATGTCCAAGGGACAGCTCATCCATGTTATTTGCATAACCATGGGCTTGCCCATGGTATTTTCCCATGGTATTGGCCACTAGGGACACCTCATAGAATATCTAAAAATTCAAAAGTCTACCATATATCTAACATCATTATTACATCATTAATGATGTCATTAAACTCCCGTAACTGAAAACTGCATTTTTACTATTCACCGAAAAATCAATGGTTTCAGAAAAAACCCAAAAATTCACCCTAACCTAATATCGATGCTCTGAAATCAAAAATAGAGAAAATTTTAGGAAAATAATTTTATAAATATGTTTTATTTACTTTTTTAAATAAAATCATTATTTATTCCAAAAATACAACTTTAAAACTATAACTCATTTTGTAACACCTTAAGATAGTAATCCTGGTCCCATAAAAATATTGTATACCCATAAGAAAATAATGTAACAATTTATGAATAAATTCTTTGAAAATAAATTTTCATTTTATGTAGAGACCCAAGCTTTACGTACATGGAAATTACATTACTTTTGAGGAATAATTAATACATAACAAAAATAGACACACAACGACTGTAATAGTTTAGTGTATTTGGAAACTCGGAACGTAATCTTCTAATAATGGTGAAAGATCTTCAACATCTCGCATAAAGATCTTCCCCTTTTGGTTTTCTTACATAAAACCTTTCTTTAAATCCTGGGGAAAAGAAAACATATAAAGGGTGAGCTCAAATGCTCAATAAGGGTAAGCATGGATAAAATAAAACAAATCATATACATTTGAACATAAAAACATGAACATAATGTTTAAAAATCAAAATCTTGGGAAATGACATAAAACATGGCAGTAAAAAGGCATAGATCATAATGAAACATTAGTCACGATAAAATAGAATTGTAATAAAACATCTGATTGTGGAAACCATTAAGCACATGATATGATTTACATAGTATCCAAGACATTGCTGCAAAGACCATCTTAGTGGACAAAGTCCATTTTTAAATCGAGTTTACTCCTCGTTCCAGTCCTATATTACTGAACCGGATTAACTTACTATTCATGCCATATCTATCTCATGAGATATAAATCTTTACCCAATGCATTTGAGGGAGATACTGGTCCCACCCATCTCATAATGAAATAATTCTTACTTGTGCCACAAAATAAACATACATCATTCATAATAACCCAACAAATAAAATGGGTTTCATCAACATCATCCCATCATCACATAAAACATATAAAAGAAATGGATATAATTTCATAATAATAAAAGTTAAACCATGTAAATCATAGAGACAATATTATTGAAACATACACATATGAAATAATGTCATCTTAGATGTAAAATAGTTTTAATAAAACACTTGAAATGAATTCTGGAGGAAAATATCATTTCTTCTTTAAAATCATTTTCTTTTCACAAAATGTCATGCATTTTTAAAAGAAAATGATTTTGTTGAAAATAGTTACAAAATATTTTGGAGGAAGATTCATTAAAATAAGGATTTATAATACCGTAAAAATCTTTTCATGACGTATAAGTTAAACAAATAATTCTTCTCGTACTTTCACCAGAAAAGTAAAAAAGCAACTCATAAAAGAAATATTACTTACACACCATGTATTAAAAGTAAAAAATGGTTAAAAAGGTATTTATAAATACATGAAAACATTTTTAGAAAATAGGAACCTGTATGATAAATATAACCCTAGTGAATACTTACGAATAAACAATCTCGGATAAAAACAAGATTGGAAAAGTTATCCCTTACCTTAGGTCCGATATGCTTCATACGTATCCGAACCTCATGTATAATTATTTAAATAATGTCATTTACTTATTATAGAATCATATTCGTTGTTATGATATCATATATGGTTCACTTATGACTTTATATTACCCGTTCTTTTGTAAATTCCATGTTAAAGCAGCATTTTGTGAAAAATCGTTTCATTTATCGTACGTGTTTTGACTTTTTATTCTTTATATTATTACTTATATACTGATTTACATTATTCCAGAATGTAAAACATGATTTATATATAATATATATTAATAATATACATATATATATGATATATCAATAAATGGAATGAAATACACAGTTCAGGGAGACGGTAGGTTGTACGTACGCATGAACGCTGTTTTTGTTTCATTGTTGAATTGAATGGAATTAAGTAGATTACATACATATATATATACATAAATCTAGAATCATTATTATGTCATATATTTCATTTTTATTCATTATATATACTTTATAGTCATTCATGAATGGTTAACATGTGGAATGAATCTCATCATGTCGTGGAGACGGTAGTCCGTATGTACGCACGAGCGATGATATCATTCCCATGATCTTGGAATTTATTTGAAGTGTACATATAATATTTCATAATCAATATCAATTTACAATAATAATATACAGTAATTTATTTACACCATTATACCCATCCAAGTAAGGTGGTGGTCGAAAATAGATTACACCATGGCGTGGAGACGGTATTATGTACGTACGCACGCGCGGCGATTTCATTTTCCCGTAGGATGAATAGAAGGTGAAATATGGTTTTTTCATATTTATAAAAACATATCAGTATATATGTAATAATGGTGTTATTATTTTATAATGAAACAACTAATGAAGAGGAAGTAGAAGAAGAAACAAATTTGAAAGAGTCGGTAGAAGAGATTACCTCTCCCTCGACGCACCTCCATTAAACTTATTATTTAGGAAGTAGATTTGGCCTTTTGAGAAGAAAAGATCCTCCATAATGTATCTAGGGAAGTGTATAAGAGAAATGGGTGGGGTTTGGCCGAGCATCAAGACTCAAAAGGGTGTGAAGAGAAGATTAAATGGGTGCCCTTTTTATAAGGGAGGAGAGGGGCACCTTTGGAAAAGCTTAAAATATTATATTATAATAAATTCATATTAAGTTTTTAATATCTCAAAATTTATTTATTTAGAAGATAAGGTGACAATGGGTCGAAATCCTCTCAACCAATAGGTTTTATACATGTCTATGTTACTATTTTAACCATACCATTTAGATTTAACTCTATGTTAAATAATTTAACTTTTACCGTGTCTTTTTTTTCTTACACTATATGCATAAAAAATATAATATAACAAGCCAAACGAACCCCAAGTGGTTAATTATTAATATATATATATCCTTATCTAAGTAATTTGGCCGAAGATTAGATTTTTAGGGATGAAATAACAATTAATAATATAATATTTGTTTTAAAAACTATTTTATGTCAATTTTGACACTATTTGGTATTTGTTTTTTGTAAAAATTATAATAGAATTTTTAGTTCTAAAAAGTTAATTAAATAAATACTAACATGTCATATTAACATATAAAATTAGTGTAATTCATAAAAAGTCTCAAATAACACTGATTTGGGTATTTATATTATCAACTATTTTAATATTTCATTATTTAGGTAATTACTGCATCACCACTGTGTCATAAATAACATAAATTTTTTAAAGTCTAAAAATTATAAATAAAATATCATTAGGTAGTAAATGGATGTGGCTTTCTAATGAGTATTTATAGTAGAATTTATCTTTGTATAACTATATATTAAAAATGATTTAGTTATTAAACATTGATTTTAACTATTTTAACCCTTCTTTAAATAAATTAATAATAAATGTCCTAATCTAATCCATGTGGACCTAAATGGACATTATTTATTCCTAAAGTTGTTTTTGGTCGAATTACACTTATCCAATAGAATTAGATCATGTGTTAGGGTAATAATAGTAAAATTTTGAACCTTAATTACCCTATTTACTTTTAACCGTGGTTAACAAAAGTAAAAAGATACTATTCACCAAAAATTATTTTAATCTCATTAAACCACATATTAGTCCTTGATATTAAATATGTCTCACGGATTTTCAAAATTCTACTCACAAAAGCAGTAAAATTAAGTTTTATGTAAGTTTGCAAAAAGCTCATACGAGGTAGGTAAAAGACGGCGAAAAGTTCAATAAAATTTATATATATAGAAAATTATTATAAAATGACTTCAATGAAATACATTGATCTTATATAGGTATTATGTATCAATTTTGACCTAAAATAAATTTAAATAAAATAAATAATTATTTAAATAAAAATTCTGTTTTAAACTATGACTTAGTGTTTTTTCACTATTCATCAAAAATTGAATGTTTACAGAAAAATACCAAAAATTCACCCTAAGCTAATTTTGATATTCCGAATCCAAAAATGAAGTCCATTTTGAAAGATAAAATTTATAAAATTTCAAAAAGTGGATATTACTATTCATAACGGTTAGTTCATAATAATATTATAATAATATCTCGTTTAGTAAAACTCGATATTGCGTACTACACATGCTATCGAGGAAGGTCTTGATTGCGTGTAATGTCAGCCAAGTCAGGGATGCATGTAGTGAATTCTTTATTTGATGTTGTGTATAGTATAAGCTAAACTTGGTGTAGTGTATAATAGAATACATCAATGAAATAAAAAGAATATTTTTTATAAAATCTCTGGGTGTTACATTATACCCCCCTTAAAATGAATTTCACCCTCGAAATTCGTCAGGGTTATAAATTGTTTACTATTCATAGAAACTGACATTGAAAAAAGGAATACTAAAGCATAATTTTAAAAACTAAAGTATGAAACAAAAAGATTACCCAAAGTAACTCATCACTGAGTTTCCATATAGGAGAACATAGGTGAAAATATGGATATGGAAGAAAAATATAACCATCAGATTATGATGAATAGTGGTAGAGGACATGGCTAGGAAAAATCCAATAATCACAAAGCCATAAATTTTTGATGATCTAAGGTACCATCCGATTCATCATATATGAGAGCAATATGACATTGTTTTTTTTTGTTTTCATGATCATTTCCCTAAACTTGATGAATTTGAATTAGATGAAATACTTTATTTCGGTATCATCTCACCGTTTCTCGTACCTCAAACAATTTCCACTTCATCTATTAAAATGAAGCAGATTATGCGGTAGAATGATAGGTCATTCCATCTATTTCTATCGCAAAAAATTTAGCACAATTTATTAAATATACAGAAGTCCATCTATGCTGAGATTAATCGTATATGGTTGCTAAAATGGACTTATACTTCAGCTATCACAGCGCTTAATAAAATAAAACTATTTTTTACTAACCAGGGACTTCCTGTAGGACAATGGTAAGCAATGAAGGTATGTCGTACTTCGGTTTTGGGTTCGATTCTCGCAATCATGTCCGACGCGACGGGCTTTCACCCGTCCTACGGGTTGTCCTTTTTAAAAAACATAACAGAAAGTTCTAGCCTTAAACAATACTATCTGATGTCTAAATTAATCGATTCCAATATTTAGGTTTATCCAAAATACTTTTGTCCAATATCATAGTATAAATAAAATTATTACTAGAAAGGTCATCTACAAAGAATTGAATACAATCATTTATCGCTCGTATATCATAAGATATATATATCTTGTTGGTCAAATTCCAAACATGTGAATTAATTAATCATGTATTCACTTGAAAAATGAATACCCATTGAAACTTAGTGAAAACATGAATGCTATCAAAAGTTAACTCTTTCCACATACCAAAATCCAAAAATTCTATATACTCAAACCATGAAATAACTTTTTCCTTATATCAGTCATGAACTCATGAATACTGTCAAACATTTCATTTTCTTCTTATCCCTTCATTATGTGCATATCATCTTCTTTCCAAAAATATCTCAATCAATCTCCATTGCTACTCGTACCATAAAATTATTGAAAACTACAATTCACAATTACTTAAATATTCCAATATACCATAAAAATACCTCAACAACATTATTCTTTAATACAAATACATAAAAACTTCAATACATCCTCCTCAATGATTGTGATGGAATAATTTCATCCATGATTTAGATGTATCCTCTTAGGTCAAGGCATTGAGTTGGGTAATGCCCATGTTCTCCATAGATAAGACATTGAACTCCATAATAATCAGTCACTCTATGACCCTTCTCTCCACACAGATAACATCTTACCCTCTATTTGATGTATTCATCAAGTTTCTTCTTTCCTTCTTTAGAAATATAAATCATCCTTTATTTATGCTCCTCAACATGCGAACATGCATAAAATTATATCTTCCTCTTATTTGATGAATTAGGAATACCACTAAATTTCACCTTGTTAATTATATATCACGATGACTGATTCAGCATAATCACAATATCATTCTCTCTAGGCATTACGCAATTTTGTTGCTCATATTCACCAATTTTTCCATTGGATTCAGTGTTAACTGAATTCCTTCTGGTTCCCTCTATTGACTAAAAAACAAAAATAATTTTGTGAGAGGAAAAAATCATAAAAGGAAAATAACATAATCAAGGGGGAGTACCTTCGACATCTAACATCTTAGGATTTATTATAATATCATTACCACAATTCTAGGACTATAATCTATACTTATACGTATCCTTAGGGACATCCCAAGACATTATTTAGATATATCTCTAAGGATCTCACTAAATATTTCACATCATAGTTTCCATAGGTTAACTAAACCTTTCCACTGATACCAACTGTAGAGACCCAAAGCATGACGTACATGGACATTACATTACTTTTGAGGAATACATTATAATAATAAAAATAGACACACAAGGACCATAATAGTTTAGTGTCTTTGGAAACTCAGACGTAATCTTCTAATCATGGTGAAAGATCTTCAACATCTCCCATAAAGTTCTGCCCCATTTGGTTTTCTTACCTAAAACCTTTCTTTATATCATGGGGAAAAGAAAAAATATAAAGTGTGAGCTCAAATGATCAGTAAGGGTAAGCATGGATAAAATAAAACAAATCATATACATTTGAATAGAAAAACATGAACATAATGTTTAAACATAAAAATCTTGGGAAATGACATAAAACATGGCAGTACATAAGGAATATATCATAAAGAAACATTAATCATTATAAAATAGCATGGGAATAAAACATGTTATTGTGGAATCCATTAAGCACGTGATATTATTTCCATATTAGCCAAGGCATTGCTGCCAAGACCATCATAGTGGACAAAGTCCCTTTCTGAATGGAGTTCACTCCTCATTCCAGTCCTGCATTACTGAACCAGATTAACTTACCGTTCCATCCATGTCTATCTCATGAGATATAAATATTTACCCAATGAATTGGAGGGAGATATAGGTCACACCTATCTCATAATGAAATCATTCTTACTTGTGCCACAAAATAAACATACATAATTCATAATAACTCATCGAATAAAATGGGTTTCATAAACATCATCCCATCATCACATAATCAATATAAAATAAATGGATATCATTTTATAATAATTAAAGTGAAAGCATTTAAATCATAGAGACATTATACTTGAAACATACACATATGAAATAATGTCATCATTGATGGAAAATGGTTTTGATAAAACACATGAAATGAATTCTTGAAGAAAATATCCTTTCTTCTTTAAAATCATTTTCTTTTCACAAAATGTCATCCATTTTTAAAAGAAAATTATTTTTTTGTAAATATTTATGAAATCATTTGGAGGAATCTTCATGAAAATAAGGCTTTATAAAACCGTAAAAATCCTTTCATGACATATAAGTTAAAAAACATTCTTCTCGTATTTTCGTCGAAAAAGTCAAAAAGTACCTTGTAAAAGAATGATTCCTTACACACCATGTAGTAAAAGTAAAAAATGGGTAAAAAGGACTTTAAACATGCATGAAACCATTTTTATAAAATAGGAACATATATGATAAATATAACCCCGGTGAATACTTAAGAATAAACAATCTCGGATAAAAATGAGATTGGAAAAGTTATCCCTTACCTTAGGTCCGATATGCTTCGTACGTATCTGAAAATCCTGTATAATGATTTAAATAATGTCATTTACTTATTATAGAATCATATTAATTTTTATGATATCATATATGGTTCACTTATGACTTTATATTACACATTCTTTTGTAAATTTCATGTTAAAGCATCATTTTGGGTAAAATCGTTTCATTTATCGTACGTGTTTCGACTTGTTATTCTTGATATTATTACTTATATACTGATTTACATAATTACTGAATGTAAAACATGATTTATATATAATATATATTCAGCATATACATATATATATGATAGATTGACAAATGGAATGAAATACACCGTTCATGGAGACGGTAGGCCGTAAATACGCATGAACGTTGTTTTCATTTTCTTATTGAATTGAATGGAATTAAGTAGATGACATACATATATATATAAATAAATCCAGTATCATTATTATGTCATATATTTCATTATTACTCATTATATATACTTTATAATCATTCATTAATGGTTAACATGGGGAATGAATCTCATCGCGTCGTGGAGACGGTAGTCCGTACGTACGCACGAGCGAAGATATCATTCCCATGATCATGAAATTTTATTAAAGTGTATGTATAATATTTCAGAATAAATATCACTTTACAATAATAATATATTGTTATTTATATACACCATTATACCCATCCAAGTAAGGTTGTGGTCTAAAATAGATTACACCACGACGTGGAAACGGTATTCCGTACGTACGCACGCACGGTGATTTCGTTTTCCGTATGATGGATAGAAGGTGAAATATGGTTGTTTATAATTTATAATAAAATATCAGTATATAATTAATACTGGTGTTATTACTTTATAATGAAACAACAAAAGAAGAGGAAGTATAAGAATAAAGAAACTTCAAAGAGTCGGTAGAAGAGATTACCTCTTCCACGACGCACCTCCTTTAAACATTTTCTTAGGGAAGTAGAGTTGGTCTTTTGAGAAGACCAGAACCTCTATAATGTTTCTAGGAAAGTGTAGAAGATATATGGGAAGGTTTTGGCCGAGCTTCAAGGCTCAAAAGGGTGTGAAGAGAAGAGGAAAGGGGTGCCCTTATTATAAGGGAGGAGAGGGGCACCTTTGGAAAGGCTTAAAATATTATTTTATAATAAAGTCATATTCGGTTTTTAATAGCTACAAATTGATTTATTTAGAATCTAATGTGTTTATGGGTAGAGATACTCTCAAAATTAGGTTTTATACATGTTTAGGTTACTATTTTAACCTTATCATTTTTATTTAACTCTATGTTAAATAATTTAACTTTTACCATGTCTTTTTGTTTTCTTACACTATATGGTTAATAAAAATACTATAACAAGCCCAAAAAACCCGTAGTTGTTCATTATTAATATATATATCCTTACCTAAGTCATTTTTACGAACCATTGATTTTTAAGAATAAAATAACAAATAATAATATAATATTTTTTTCAAAACTATTTTATGTCTATTTTGAAACTATTTGGTATTTGATTTTTGTGAAAATAATAACAGCGTGGTTAGTTCACAAATATTTTATTATATCAATAATAACATGTCATATTAACCTATAAAATTAGTGGAATTCATAAAAAGTCTCAAATTACACTTATTTCGGTATTTATAATATCAATTATTTTAATATTTCATTATTAAGGTAATTACCACATCACCACTGTGACATATATAACTTAAATTATTAAACGTCGAAAAATTATAAATAAAATTTCATTAGGTAGTAAATAATTTTAGCTTTCTAATTAATTTTTATAGTCGAATTTATCTCATGTATAACCCTATATTAAAAATAATTTAGTTATTAAACTTTGATTTTAACTATTTTAACCATTCTTTAAATAAATTAATAATAAATCTTCTAATCTAATCCATGTAGACTTAAATGGTCATATTTTGTTCCTAAGGTTGTTTCTGGTCGAATTACACATATCCAATTGAATTAGGACATGTGTTAGGGTAATATTAATATCATTTTTACCCTTAATTACCCCATTTACTTTTAATCATGGTAAATAAAAGTAAAAAAGTTACTATTCTCCTAAAATTATTTTCATCTCATTAAACAACAATTTAGCCCCGGATATTAACTGTGTCTCTCTAATTTTTGAAATTCCACTCACAGAAGTGGTAAAATTATGTTTTATGTAAGTTTTCAAAATGCTCCTAGGAGGTAGGTAAAAGACAGTGAAAAGTTGAATAAGATTTTTATATATCAAAAATTATTATAAAATGACTCCAATAAATTACATTGTACTTATATTGATATTATTTATCAATTTTGACCTAAAATAAATTTAAATAAAATAAATAATTATTTAAATAAAAATTCTTTTTTAAACTATGACTCGGTGTTTTTTCACTATTCATCAAAAATTGAATGTTTTCAGAATAATACCAAAAATTCACCCTAAGCTATATTCGATATTCCAAATCCAAAAATGAAGTCCATTTTTAAAGATAAAATTTTATAAAATTTCAAAAAGTTGTTATTACTATTCATAACGGCTAGTTCATAATAATATGACAATAATAGCTCGTTTCGTGAAACTCGGAATTGCATACTACACACGCTATCGAGGAAGGTCTTGATTGCGTGTAATGCAAGACAAGTCAGGGCTCTGTGTAGTGAAATCTATGTTTGATGTTGCATATAGTACAAGGAAAACTTGGTGTAGTGTATAATAGAACACATCAATGAAATAAAAAGAATATTTTTTATAAAATCTCTGGGTGTTACATTTTAAATTGTTAAATTAATTGTAAAATTTTAAATAAAATGTTTATGTCGTACAAAAATACCACAACTTAAACGATGATCATTTTTTAAATTTTAAGATATCAAAAATATATTTATACATTTATGGGTGTAGTTTCTATTTTTTTGGTCAAATTACCATTCATTACTTTTCACTACTATTCATGTGGGTATGTTATTAATCCTATTTTACTATTCACTAAAAACGAAGATGATCTTATTAGACTCTAAATTTCATACTGAAAACAACTGTAGAAGACAATTTTTTGAAAATAATTACACATTATTAATTATTTAAGGTTTACTTTAATATTTTAAAATATCCCTTTTTTTCTAAACACAAATAATATACATCCGATATTTATCCGAACATTTGAAAAATTCACAATCATCACCATAATAAGAAAACCCAATTTTATTTATAAAGAAGGATTACACAAAGCATCTAGGGTCTCATTACATATCCCCTTATTAGACCAGCTTAAGACCTAAGTGTTATGTGTCATATGGTGATAGAATCGTGCGGTGGCTCAGACAACATTTCCTGTCACGGGCAGGGTTTGGTGTCGATTTTGGCGGCGACCAGATTTGGTTCGTGACAAAATGGTATCAGAGGAGGTTCGCTCTATTTGAGTCATGTTATTTGGGAAATAGTCAACATAGTCTAGAGTTATGATTATTGGGACATGGAATTCTGGTTATGGGTAGTGTGCTTGATCACCACACCTCATTTCAGGATTCAAGTCGCCAGGGGAAGTTGGGATTTGTCTATGTCTTTGGGTTTTCTTGGTTTGATGATGATTAGGGGAAATGAAAAGAGAGTTGGGTTAATGGTCTCAATGAGCTCGCAGGGTCTGGCAAGCCATGTGGAGCCGGGGATATTCCCTAGAACACTCTCTGTGATAGTGAAGTGATTGAAATATGGCCGCCAACCATATGTCCAAGTCACCCACTGAAACTAGTTTCCTCTTGCATTGTCTGGTGTTCTTTAGTTTTGAAATCTTGGCATTTTGGTTTTAAGGTGACTTGGTTTTAAGAAGCATAATGTTTTTATGAAATGATTTTCAAATAAAGAGGGAATGGTTGGGTTTATGAAATGGCAGAACTGAATTTTCAGAATTGTTTTGAAATATAAAATGGTGTGCTCACACCTCTTTGAAAGCGGGAACTATATTGAAGTTGGTTTTGAAAAGTGTTTCCAATAGAGTTTTCTAAACAATCAGAGTGTGCTTTAATGGGATGAGATGTTTTGAAATCGATGTGAATATCTTGAAAGTGAGTTATTTTCTAAATGGTTGTGACTTTCTGAATTTTTTTAAGATGTGAGTTGGGATTTTGATCTCGTGGTTAGCGGTTTTGAGGAAAAAGGATGTGTTGGTTGACCGTTTTGGTTTTGAAAAGTGGAACAAATTTTTGTTTTAACCTTTGGAATTTTCGTGAGCAACCACATGCATGGGGTTATATGGGAAGATGGATGGTTGATGAAATGACTGGATGAGTGTCGAGATAGATACGAGGAGGGTTCCCAGTGTGGCACAGAAACATGCATGTGTAAGGCCCATGGGGTACCATTGGTGGATGTACTAACCGCTGAACCATTTGTTTTTAAAGAATTGTTTTTAAAGAGAAACATGAAGACTTGATGAATTGTATGGAATGGTTTATATTATGTGTTTTTGGAAAATGTTGATGTTGTGGGATGTTTTGAGTCCAAGAACCCCTCCTGTTTGAACTGTGTTTTGGGTTTGGGCTTGGCCAGTAAGTTGTGTTATAGGGACAATTAGTGGTCTCTTATGAAAAATGTTTTGGGGCGCCTTTATGATGGTGCCCTTCATGTGTTT
This sequence comes from Viscum album, assembly GCA_963277665.1. Classification (NCBI taxonomy): domain Eukaryota; kingdom Viridiplantae; phylum Streptophyta; class Magnoliopsida; order Santalales; family Viscaceae; genus Viscum; species Viscum album. The sequence continues at coordinate 2,130,378,934 of OY728140.1, forward strand.
GGATATGGTTTGTGGTATATTTTGACCAATGAACCATCTTGGTTGGTTCCTTGGGTTCTCCCATTGGATAAGGTATGCCCCCATTTAGGGTTAGTGCAGAACTGAAGTGCAACCCGTATTGTTTCTCCATTGGAAAATCCTCCAGTTGATCAATATAAGGAATATTTTATAGATCATTATTGATTGATTCTACAACCATTCATTTAGTTTATTTGTAGATCCTCTTGTAGTGGGATAGTTCTTGTGGAAGGTTGAAAGAGGCCTTGGTTTCTTAAGTTTCATGATTCATCGAAGGTGGAAGTGTTCTTTGGTTGTTAGTGTGGATGAGTGTCATGATGGTGTCTAAGAGGGCCTCTGGGTTCTTCATAGTTTACTTGAAGCAAGAGTTATTATTAAACAACCAATTTTGAGATTTTGGTCCTGATAGGATATTGTGTCCACTTTTTGGACTTGTCTGTTGTTTGGGGACTTGGAATATGGTCATGTTCCATGTATTGTTTCTATCAATCACAAGGGTCATGTTCGATGATGCATTGTGATGTTGTGTGCTCTTTTGACTATAAAGGTCAAGGTCACACTATCCTCTTAGGTTTTATGTTATGTTGGGAGTATGTATCCCTTGGGAAAAACATCAAATCCTTTACCTTAGAGGACAATGTTTATACGTGTACTGCCCTTCTGTTGTTTCTCAGCCAAAGAAACAAGGTGTGATGTGTGTGCTTATTATGATCCCTTGTTTCAGTGAAATGTCTGGTTTTGGTAAAGTGAGTTATGGAGTGTGTTATGTCTTTATGAACCCATCAGGGTATGCGGTGTAGTTGTTTGTGGCACCGAAAGAAGAAGTTCCACATAGGGGTTTCAACAGCCAAACTGCGTGGCCGAAGATGCTTCAATATTTTGATCTCCAGCCATAGGTCCCGGAGAGAAGCTGGCGCGTAGTCAGGGGAAACCCCAGTGTCGTTTAAACCCTTGTACAAAGTCCTATCCTCAGTATGAAAGATAGGAAGAGATTAAACCTATGGTGTCATCATATTTCTTCTGTTGTTCCCGTTCTGTGGAAATAGGTGGAGGGTTTTGTACCCATGTCATCACACAATGTTATTCCCTCCCCATTTGGTTTCCATTGAGTCTTTGAAGAATGGTTGGAAATTTGGCTTGAAAAGTTGAGCACGCGGTTTTCACATGGTTAGTTCTAACCATGAACAAAAAAAACCATGTAGATAGAAGAATCTCCACTGTTGGTTCATGGTTTCCCAAACCGTGAAGACTCACCATGTGGTCGTCCAAACACTTTATATTTTGGGGCCTTTCTGTACCGGCCCATGCTGGTCGATTAAGATTGTTGGTTCTTATGGTGGGGAGCCTATTTTTTTTCCCGTACCAATAACTTAGTCTTATCCAAGGTCAAGGATTGTTGGTAGGTAGTCTCATTCAGATCTATCAAGCTACCTAAATCTTCTTTGGGTAACCATTGAGATTGGAGAGTGCCCAATGGTTTAGTTGTAGCAAGGTATATGTAACGTTGTTTGAAGTTGTTGTTCGTTTAGGTGAATTGCTTGAGTCTTGTTCGGATAGCGTTCGAGGAGTTTCATTTTGGGATAATGTATGAATGTGATTGATCATTTCAGTAATGTGGTTTAAGTTTGGGTTGTGAGATTAATCATTCCTTAATTGATCACTGGAGGTGTTTTGACCCTTGGGGGCAAAGCTTGGCAAAGAATTACATCTTAGTTTATCGGTTGGGCATGGTTTTGGTATCTGGCATTGTGGTCACTTTCCGGGGACGGAAAGTTTTCATGGTGGGGAGAATTGTCACATAAATGACTTATTTTAAAGTTAAATTTCATTTATTTTTCATTTATGATTTGTTTTTGGGGGTTTTCAAGCTTTTATGGTGGAATGGGTGAGTTTTCATGAATTGTGCCAAACCGTGAGCCCAATTCCAGATTTAAAAATAAATTTTGTTTCATTTATAACTTTTTCAATTTTTAATATTTTTCACCCATTCAAGTTCTTAAATGGTCTACCCTGATATAGAAACACCACAATTGTAGTTTGGAGCCTTTAGAAAACCATAAACAAGTTGTATATGGGTTTTTATTTAAGGGATTGGGCCTGCCCGAAAGCCCAATTCCAGTTTTAAAAATAAATTTTGTTTAATTAATAACATATACAATATTAAGGCTTTGTCGGTGATTCCAAGCCCCATACACTCCCCTTGAACCCAGACGCACGTCCCATATCCTCCCACCCTCTTTGAAGCTCAGTTTCATTGCGGTTTAGGTCGAAACCTCTGAAGCACTCACATTTCGGGCAGATTAATAAAGGTAATTTGTTTCCTTCATAAATCCTTCAATTCTCACACTTTTTTCCCCATTCAAATTCCTACATGGTCTCATAATCGTTGTTCGAACATCCCTTGAATGGTTGGATGTTTTCAGATTCAGAATCTAGTGGATTGTGTGTCGTTTTATTCGTGATTGTTTTGAGTAAGTGTTTCTCTCTTCAATTTTTCATTTCCTTAGGGTTTCCTCCCTCTTTCATTATATTCTAAAATGTCCGGAAGTTAGGGTTAGATCCTAAGGTCTGATTTGGTATCTTTTGGGTCAATTTTTGGTGGTCTAGGTATGGATTTATTTTCCTTGTGGTGCGGCGGTGGTGCGCTTAAGGTTTCACACCAAGTTTTGAGGATTTCGACTCAAAAGGTAGGTGATTCCATGTGTAGCCATTTTATGATGAGTTAGCTTGCATGGATTATTAATTTAGCATTTTTATAATCTGTTTTATGTGCTGTGAAAACAGTTTTGATGGATTTGGTTGAACATTTAATTTTTAGTTGCATTATAGCTTGAAATTGGGTACTTTTCATGTGTGACTCTTGGGGAAATGTTTGGGTTTAGTTTATAACATATGAAAGTGATTTATTAGTCTTGAAAGGGGATGCCAATTCTGGTTTGTTAATTCCTTATTGTCATTTTGGCCTTGAATGTAGGTTTTCTTTAATGAGTTTAAGGAGTAAAAACATGTTGTACTTCTTGAAGGTGATTTATGAAAACGTGTGTTTTTCATGTGTATCTTTGTGGTATTATTTGATGTATTTTTATAAAATTTGGGGGTGGTTTAATAATTGTTTTAGGGCTGAACAATTCTGTTTTGGATTGGTATTGGTATGATTTTGCTTTTAAATGAGGGTTTTGAAATGGGTTTAGTGTGCAAACAATGGTTATTCCTCTTGGGTTTGTTTTATAAAAATTGCCAATGTTTTATTTGGTTAAACAAAGTTGGGAAAGGGTGTATATGTACTGTTTGGGTGAGTGTGTTCACCTAATGTGGGTTTTTGAATGGTAAAGTGGTGATTTGAGATGTTGAACATTTTTATAATTGTTTTTATAAATTGTCGAAATGTTTTACTAAATTGTGTTTTGTGTGCGAAACACGGGTGTGGGTTATTTCATGTGAGTTTATTTATAAAATGAATTGTGAAGGTGAGAATGGTATTGTGTGACATGTGTGTGGGATGTTATGTGAGTTGAATATCTTGTAATGGTTTTATAAAATTGTTTAATGGATTTGTGGAAGTGTTAAAGAAATTTGAAAAGTGTTGTAGGCAATTTGGAGTGAGTTTGATTTCAAAATTCATTTGAATGAAAGTGGAATTTTTGACTTGTGTGATGTACATGGGGCTGTTTGGTTAATTTGTGATGTGGAAGTGATATTTTCATGTGAAAACTATACTTCTTGGATTGCTGAACTTGTTTGAGCACAAAGGGAAAACCCGGGTATCTAGGTGGGTGGACGTGTACTAGTATGCTAGTGAATCTGTGAGGTTTGGCCTCAGTTTCACTTAGCAAGATTGACGCTTACAACTCTAACTAAACTATGATGATGATTATTGGGGACCACTAGGTTATGGGTATGTTCCCTACTAGTGGCTCGTGCACGAGAATGGATATTTGTGATGGTTACCTTCACCGAGATACGAGGTACCTGGGACCCACAGCTAGCTAGTGCCTAGGGGTTATTTCCCATTGCATGTGATCACTGGATGCATTGTTATTACCGTCGGTATACGGTATGAGAGGCTGGAAAATTCAGTAGCTATGGTATTTATTTTAAATGTTTTTATTCTTTAAATTATCCCACCTAAAAACTGTTTTTATTTAATGTTGCATCTTTTAGAAATTTTAACTAGCATCTCACGTCTTTGAAAACATGCATGCTTTTCGTCATTAAATGTTTATCACATGGAATCTATTAGTGGTGGTATCCTATTGGGCTTTGGCTCATACCCTACTTACACCACTGGGTGTAAGTAGACTTGGTTATTTTTTGTTGTCGCAGGTTGGGTACAGTTTTTTTGTTCCAGTGGTTCGGGTTTCTAGCAGGTCCTTGGTAGTGAAGTCTTGTGGAGATAGCATAAGGGTGGTGCCCCTTGACAAAAGGGTTCTTGGGCTGTCCTTATTTGTTTTTTTGCCTTTGTAATGGTCTTTAAATGTAGTTTTAACTTATGTAATTCAGTTCTGAAATTTTGTAAAAGATGGTTTTAGTTGAAAAATCCAGATTTGTTTTATTGGTTTTTTTTGTTGTTTAATGTTTATAGAATCGGGTAAATCGTTCCCAATTATCATTATATGATACCCGGGCACTTGTGCCAGCCCATGGGGATCGGGAACGCCCTTCAGGCCTTGTCACGGGCAGGGTTTGGTGTCGATTTTGGCGGCGACCAGATTTGGTTCGTGACATTTCCCAAGTTGTGATTTCTATCATCTTGAACTTCTCCCTTAGGCGATTTCGTTAAAGCTTTATACGTTGAACATCTGCTTGGGATTTTTCCAGAGAAAATCCTAGTGATGCTACCTCCTTCCCATGCTACGACAGATGGGCTTTGTATAGCCTGAGTCTACTGGATGAGGCCATTCAATCTTCTTTCTGTATTAATTAACCAAGATAACCGTATTTATAAAAATAAAACGTTACGATTATAGTTTCCAATAGTTATATTTACCAATGGTCATATAATATTCAAAACAAAAAGGACACACAAAATTAGGAATCAAATATAATTAAAATGTTCTGGTTGTAACATTATTCCCCCCTTAAGAAATTTCGTCCCTTGAATATTATCTCGTACCCTCTGATGGGAAAAGGTGTGGGTACTTTTGTCTCGTGGACTCCTGTAGTTCCCACATGGAATCTTCATATTAGTGGTACCTCCACAACACCTTACCGAGGTGGGTAGTCTTGTTGTGTGGAACCTTGTCTCTATGATCAAAGATCTCCACCAGCTTCTTCTCATAATAGAGTTCATGTTCCAGTTGTAGCACCTCTAGATTTTGTACATGTGAAAGGTCAAGTATGTATTTCCTCAAGAGGGATACGTGGAAGACATCATGAAAATGGTCTATATTTGGAGGAAGTACAAGCTGATAGGCCACTGCTTCCACACGATCAAGGATTTCATAGGGTCCAATGTACATAGGGTTGTGCTTCCCTTTATTCACAAACCTCATGACTCTTTTCCAATGTGAAATCCGAAGAAAGACTTTGTATCCAACATCAAACTTCAAGTCCCTTCGACGGATGTAGGCATAGCTCTTTTACCGACTCTGAGCAGCCTTAATTTGTTGTTGTATGGCATGGACATTTTCTGTCATCTCTTGTACACGATCAGCCCTAATAAGCATTCTCTCACCTGCTTCATCCCAACAAGTAGGATTTCTACATTGCTTTCCATATAGAGCTTCATAGGGTGATATTTGATTGCTCTATTGGAATCTATTGTTGTAAGAGAACTCAACTAAGGATAGATGTTGATCATGTACACCATTAAATTCCATTTAACTAGTTCTCATCATGTCCTCAAGTGTTTGAATAGTCCTTTCAAATTGGCCATCAGTTTGGGGGTGATCGGTTGTACTGATGTTCAATTCAGTTCTTAATTAATGATGAAGACTTCTCTAGAATTTGGATGTGAACCATGGATCTTGATCCCATACGATAGAAAGTGGAACTGCATACAGCCTTAACACATCTTTCACATAAATCATGGCAAGTTGATCAATAGAGATATCTTCCCGAATGGAGATAAAATGGTCAGTCTTTGTGAGACGGTCCATAATAACCCATAATTCATTATTTCATTTGGAAGTTCTTAGGAGACTGGTGACGAAATCCATAGTGAAATTTTCCCACTTCCATGATGGTATGGGTAGTGGTTGCAATACCCTTTTAAGAAGTTACCACTTAGCCTTCACTTGATAACATACTAGGCACCTTGAATTATAGTCAGCAATCTCCCAATTCATATTATCCCACCAATAATGATCACAAATATCCCTATACATTTTCGTGGTACCGAGATGTATAGAGAATTTAGAGTTATGAGCTTCATCGATCAGATCCTTCTTTATTTCTGAAATATATTGAACACATAGTATTTTACAAAATTTAAGTACACCTTCTTGATCAGTATTTAACTCAGGAAACTTCTCATCCCTGATAGCCTCAAACATCTTCTATAAAAAAGGATCTTCATTCTAATATTTCATGATCTTCTCTAGTAGTGACGGTTAAGAAATCATTTGGGTTAGGGTTGATGATGTACCTTCCCTTATAATTCATATATCTACCATTACTATGTCATTGATCAAAGGATCTTTTTTAATCCTCATCATGGAATGATCAATTTGGTATTTCCGGCTTAATGCATCAACGAGTTTGTTTCCTCTTCCGGGGTGTTAATGAATTGAACAGTCATAGCCTTTATGGAGTTAAAACCATCTCCTATGTCTCATGTTCAATTCCTTTTGTGTGAAAATATACGTCAAACTTTTTTGTTCTGTGTATATATCACATTTCTCCACATAAAGATAGTTCCTCCATATAATCATAGAAAAAATGACCACCGCCAGATCCAGATCATTCGTAGGATAGTTTTTATCATTAGTCTTCAATTGTCGAGATGCATAAGAAATGACCATGTCATTTTGTATGAGGACTCACCCATGCCCTTTCAGAGATGTATCACTAAAAATAAAAAATCTTTCTCCACTTCAGGGCAGAGTTAACACGGGTTGAGTAACCAATCTCTTCTTCAGCTCTTGGAAACATTCTTCACACTCCTTTGTCTAGATGAACTTGACCCCTTTTCGAGAAAACATGGTTAATGGATTAGAAAGTCGTGATAAGTATTTCACAAGCCTCCTATAATATCCTGCTAATCAAAGGAAACTACAAATCTCAGTTATTGTTGTAGGCTGAGGCCAGTTTTAGGATGAGGCCACTCCTCTAAAACTTTTGTCTTTGTAGGGTCAATTATGTTTCCTTCATTGGTAACAATGTGCCCCAAGAAAGTAACTTGTTGTAACCAGAATTCACATTGACCAAACATTCCAAAAACTCTCTCCTTCCATAGAGTTTTCAAAACAACCCTTAGATGATCCTTATGCTCCTCACGAATTTTAGAATATATCAAAATATCATCAATAACAACTACCACAAAGTTATCAAGGTAGTCTATAAAAACTATATTCTTCAAATCCATAAAATAGTTGGTGCATTAGTCACTCCAAAGGTCATAACAACAAACTCATAATGCCCATATCTTAATCGGAAGGCAGTTTTTGAAATATCTTCTTTCTTTACCCTCAATTGATGATAACCAGATCGAAGATCAATCTTAGAGAAGAATTGAGCAACACGAAGTTGGTCAAATAAGTCATCAATTCCTGTAATAGGGTATTTTTTTCATTATTGTGATTCCGTTAAGTTCTCTATAATCAATTCATAGTAGCATTGATCCATCCTTCTTCTTCACAAAGAGAATAGGTGCTCCGTAAGGAGACACACTCGTTCAGATAAACCCATTCACCAAAAGATCTTGGAGTTGTTTCTTTAATTCCCCCATCTCCACATTTTCCATCCTATATAGGGTATTTGATATTGGAGGAGTTACAAGTACGAGTTCAATGGAGAACTATACATCTCTTTCTTGTGGAGGTCCAGGAAGCTCCTCATGAAATACGTCAATGTATTCCTAGACGATGGGTACATTTTCTATCCTCAAACTCTCATTTACTTCTTCTTCTTCACTGATCAATTACATAAAGAATGACATATGAGGATTTTCTAGAAAAATATCAGGTTGAGATATCTCTCCTTGGATTGTAACTGTAGGTTTTCCATTTAATACTACTGAGATATACTAACTTCTGAATTTGATATTAGCATTATACTTTGAGAGCCAGTCCATCCCTAGCATAATGTTAAATTCCAGCATGGGAATGAATACTATATTTGCGATAATATTGTGCTCACCAATGTAAATACTAGAGTTTCTAAACACTGATGATGCTTGGAAAATCCCACAAGGAGTTTTGACTGATAACTCTAATTTTAGCAAGTCATTGGTTGATTCTAAATTCTTTGAAAACATGTAGGAAATAATGGAATGTGTAAAACTAGAATCAAAAAATGTACTTGCTAGAATTGAGAGAACATCAAGAGTATCTAATACCACATAATTTGGAGCTTTAACTTCATCTATCATAGTATAAAAAGCATGGCCTTTCTCCCTTGGCCTTTGCTGAGGCTGCTGGTGGTTCCCCTCCACTGCCCTCGGATTTGTGCAGTGATTGGAAAAGTGCCCATGTTGTCCACACATAAAGAACTCAGCATCAGGTAGGGACTATACCATCTTCCCCTTGTAGTTAGTGTTTGTAATTTGAGGTTTCGTCTCACTACGCCAATTCATCACAATATGGCCATCTCTTGCACACTTATAGAATTTCCCACTCCCGAGAAGGTAGTTCCCTGAATGCTTCTTCACACATTTATTACTCGTGGGACGTTTCACATTACTTCCTCCTCTTACCCAATCAATGGTCCTCCAAATGATGGTATCCATCAATCCCTTTTTTTCACTTAATTTATGAGACCATTGAATCTGACCAAACTCTTGTCCGACTTTCATCACACTCTACACGATCTCCTCATAGCTAACATAGTCTCGGTTGGCACGATTTTTCCTTAGATGAGGTCTCAGTGCACCGAAGAATCTATAAACCATACCATTTGTATCCATGACAAATCTAGAGGTATATCTTGAAAGTCGAGGGAAGTTCATCTCATAGCTTCCGACAGATTCATTCTCCTTCTCTTTCAGCTCGAGAAATTCCTTATCCATTCATGTTCTCATGGAACAAGGGAAATACTTACTGAAGAAAATCCCTCTGAATTCTTCCCACTCCACAGCTTCAACCCCCACTATTTTTCTCAGGTTTTTAATCTTCTCCCACCACTGATTAACTTCCCCTTCCAAGTGATAGATAGCCAGGGTGACCTTCTCTTGCTCTGAACAGCGGAGCACAGAAAAGATCTTCTCGATAGAGCTGATCCACTGCTCAACAATATATCGGTTAGTCGATCCATAGAAATTTGGTGGTCGTTGATGTATAAAGGACTCAACAGACTGTTTTTCCCTTTTTGGTAAGATCGGTATCTCAGCTTGTTTGAAGTTATTTCCCATTACTTGAGTTTGTTGGTTCATCATTCACATGAATGTTTCCATTCCAGCTTCCATCGGAGGGAAGTCATCGCATGGTCCATTGCGGCACCATTTGCATGGTTCCTCCCCTGCCATTTTCTAAAAGAATAAAACATTGTTCATAAACATACTTCATTTATGAATCTTTTAACAATAAATGATTCGATGTCTTTAAAACTTCTGTAAACGATCACATTTCTCTATAAATCCTTCATATTGATTTATAAAAACCTTATGATTAACCAAAAATATCCCCCCAGGAGTGTCGTAACCAAGAGTTCAGCAAGGCCTATGGTCATGTACCAGGATACCCAGGGTCAATCCTGAAACTCCTTGTCGGAGTTTTCACTCCTAGGTACCACTGTGCCAGTGCCACCTCTACCTGCTCATATCCAGACATGAATGTATTTTCTTGATAAACCACTTACACAATATTCACCAAAATACCAGGACGTTTTCCTATATTTAAAAATTCCTATATGATTCTTCCTAAAGATTTCATAGCATAATTTTCATAAATAACTAAATTATCCTTTGATACCAACTATGTAATCCCTCCTTTTTATTATATAACTTTTCATTACATTTTACAAATAGAGGATCTTTAAAGTATAGTGTCTTGGAAATCAGGAACATAATACATGAAAAAAACAAAAAATATAATTTTAATCCACATGAGCGGCTTCATTATAAGTTCATCCTAAGTAAAATTACTGCATCTCATATCCTGAAGACATACATTTAAAGGATAGGGTGAGCAGAAGTCCCATTAAGGGTAAACAATGGAATCAGTTTACTTATGACATCAACAAGAACTTAAATAAAAACATAAGAACATGAGAAACGGAAGTATAGGAATATCATAATAAAAATAACTTAAAACATAACTTGAATATGTGGCTACAACATTTCATTAATACATTCATGAACAAATCACTAAGGTTTACCCCCGATGTGTCATAAAAATTACCATGGTTATTCAACAAGGTATCGTGAAACTTTTCATCTGTAGAGATTAATTCGTTACCAAATGCATTAGAGATCTATCAGGTAGAACCCTTAATATGACTTTAATTACATGTGATACATGTATATCATAATCAATAATTTCATAAATAACCCAAATAGAATCAAAGAAATGGGTTTCATGTCAAAAGCGTGACGTTTTAAAAGTTCTTAAAAATAAGACCATTAGATCATTTATAACCCATGGAAAGGGAGTGAGGGTTATATGTATGTCCATTCCAGAATAAAAAATATCCTTTTTATATTTTTATGAACACACAAATAAATTAAATATGTAGGGTTGTTCACATAAATAAACAAGATAATTTCTTGAGAGAAAGAGATAGAAATTTTGATACAAAATTTCAACAGCATGACGACTATAGAACATGGTTTTGGAAAACAATAAAAAGAGAGTGTACATGGTTAAACCACTCATAAATAACTCTTATTGAAATATAATTACAGAATAACATGGAGATAAGAACATGGTATGGATATTTTAATGAAACTCCTCAAAAAAAGGAAACATGAAAGGAGAGAGAAGATGTGATTTGTTTTATGTGAAATTAGGAAGCCTAAAGGTGTAACTTAAATATTAAGCAAACAAATTTATGAGAGAGAAAAGGATCTCTCAACAATTAAACATGAAATGGACAGTAATTTGAACATCTAATATCATAACCTCAACATAAATAGATGGAATCTAGAAGACACAACATAAAAAAACCCTGACATAAAAGAGGAGCGTGAAATAATTCCTTGTCTAGAAAAGTAACTTTGAAATATTGAAGGTCAGGACCTTGGGAGGCTTCAGGGAACCTTGAGAGGACTCCTTGGGAGGTAATGACACCAAAACATATTTTAGGATTATTTTTAATGAAATGAATCAGGGAAATGGCTTGATATTTATAGGGAATGCGAGTGAATAAATTATTAATTTCCAAGGGACACCTCATTACTGGTATTTGAAAAACCATGGGATTTCTCGTGGTATTTTCCCATGGTATTGGCCACGTGGGACACCTCATAGCATATCTCACTATTCATAAGTCAATCACAAATCTTACATCATTATTACATCATTAATGATTTCATTAAACACCCGAAACTCAAAACTACATTTTTACTATTCACAGAAAATTAAACTATTTCAGAAAATTACCAAAAATTCAGCCTAACCTAATATAGATGCTCTGAAATTATAAATTCTGTCCATTTTATGAAAATATTTTAATAAATATTTATAATTTAATTTTTAAATAAAATCATTTTTATTCCAAAAATACAACTTTAAACCAATAACTCATTTTGTAACACCTTCAAAAAGTAATCAAGGTCACATAAAAATGTCATATACCCATAAGACATTAAAGTAACAATTTATGATTAAATTTTATGAAAATACATTTCCATTTTAAATTATTAAATTAATTATAATATTTTATATAAAATATTTATGGCGTACAAAAATACCAAAACTTAAACTATAATCGTTTTTTCACTTTTATGGTGTCTAAAATGTGTTTTTACATTCATGGGTGAAGTTTCTATTTTTTTGGTCAAATTACTACTCAATACTATTCATTACTATTCATATGGGTATGTTACTATTATTACTTTACTATTCACTAAAAACCATGTTGATCTTATTATACTCTAAATTTCATACTGAACACAACTGTAGAAGACCATTTTTTGAAAATCATTACACGTTATTTATTATTTAAAGTTTACCTAAATATTTTAAAATATCCCTTTTTTCTAAACATCAATAATATAAATCCTATATTTATCCGGATATTTAAAAAATTCACAAACATGACTATAAGAAGAAAACCCAATTTTATTTATATAAAAGGTTTACACAAAGCAGCTTGGCTCTCGTTACATAGCCCCTTATAACACCATAATAGGACCTAAGTGTTAGGTGTGCTATGGTGATAGAATCATGGGGTGGATCAGACAACATTGCTCGAGTGGTAATTTATATCAGCTTGAACTTCTCCCTTAGGTGATTTTTTTCAACCTTTATACGTTGAAGTTCGGCTTGGACTTGGACCAATGCAAAGCCCAGTGATGCTACCTCTTTCCCAAGCTCTGACATATGGGCAATATATGGCTCAAGTCTACTGGATGAGGCCATTAAATATTATTTCTCTATTAATTAACCAAGAAAACCATATTTATAAAAACACAATGTTAAGATTATTGTTTCTAATGGTATACTGACCAACGGTCATATAAAATTCGAAACACAATGGTAACAAAAAATTATAAAAAAAAATATAATTAAAAAGTTTGGGTCGTTACAGAAACTTTGTATAAAAATAGATAAAGATGTCCCCCGATTATAAATAGTTTACCTCATTCATGGAGACAAAATGTACATTTTACCATGTTTTTACTTTTATTCGGATGTATGAAAATTCCACTTGTTATCGAGCCATGAACAACATCATCAAATCAATTATCAGGATGCTAATGGAATGCCATGTGGAAGACATTATGGTCAAATAATATAGTTCCTAGACCATCTAATATATCTTGACATGGTTTCTAGGATCCCATGATCATTTAAGTTGATGATAAAGACCTTTAAATACCCATTTAGGGTTACCGCTGGGAATATATTATGCTTCATCATAAGATACAGAGGCATCAAGATAGACCTATAAAATATCAAGACCACCATCCAGATGCCTCCTCTGATAAATTTGATGCATTCAAGGCATGTTGGTCTACATTCGAAGTTTCATCAATAATCTAGATAGAAATGTTTATCAACTTCCTAGATAAATAACGAATGGTGTTTTATAACATTGGGATTAGATTACAAGAACAAATATATAGAAATCAACCAGTGCATACTACAACGTATGGTTTTAAGGTGGGATGAATATGAGAATCCTTTTTTCTATTATTTTACTAGACTATAATGGCCATTCAATTACCTCCTCAATTATATGAATTAGTAAGTAAAAATTAATAATTTATACTATCTTTTTTTCTTGTCTTTCGACATAAGGTATTGATAATACCATATTGAGAAAAGATTTCATCCGCTTGTATTCAGTGTGAAAAAGATGGGGAATTATTTTCATCTTAATTAGATAAATATGGTACCCCATCTGGATGTTATAATGTATAACTATAATTTCATGATATTGATTGGTTAATTGGTGATCTTGGTTGTGATATTTTATCTATTTAACTTTATGTTCATGTCGTATAAGTCATTAAAAGGTTAAGAACTTCGAGACATTATGCCATAAAATCATTCCCTAATATAACTACCTTTTATTACTGGTCTTATAGATGTGTACATAATATTAGTGAGTAAATTCATTCTGTAATGGATGATTCATTTTGGAGATGCTTCTCAGATCCCAACCAGGAGTGAGATCCATAATGCCAATCTCAATAGGGTAGGTTTCAAGGGAAATTTTGAAGCACCGTAACAAAATGATTCTTTCAATAATCATTCTAATTTTCAGAATTCCACACCAATAATTATGTAATGAATCATACTCTTAATTTTTCTCTTGATTTATCCCTATAGATTGATGTCCCCCACTTTCTTGTGAATGGATACTCCAAGTTAGTCAAAGAAATCAATAGTGATTGCACTGTCATGATGAGAGAACTCGTTCCCTCGATCAAAAACAATCACCAAATAATATTCATGTTTGCTTATAATAAAGAGTTAATTCTTGATCACAAGTAATTGAATGGTTGTGTAAGAACCATAGAAATTCTTCCCACATCTCTTGCAGATCTTGATAATGATGTCCAATTCATTCATGTGGAAGATTGACAAGTAATCACTCATATCACCCCAGACGAGGATGGAGTATAACATATAAACCACATGAAAACTGGTTTTTCCACATCAGGACCTCCAGAAAACCCCCCATGGAGGAATAAACCTATGATTGGAAATTCCATTTTAATGAGTTTACCACCATGAATCATTCTTACATGAAAGAGCCTATCTTGAGGGAATCCATCATCCCACAGAGCAGTTCACACTCCAAAATGGGGACAACCCCAAAGTAACTCTCTAATGAAATGGAAATGATTGATTTATCCTCTATTTAATCAAAGAGATTATATTACCCAGGTTATGATGGAATTTCATGTCAGTCCAATGGGATACATAGTGATTCCTAGATTTTTCCATCCAGGTCTAGCCACTACTAAAAAAATAAATCTACATCAAAATACACCATATCTATATGTGGATAATACCTACTGAAGGATATTTCATTCATGAACTATTTGGGGCTTGAATCCCATAATTATGGAAAACATAGAAATGTATGAACATTTAGACTTCATGAAAAGAAAAAAATTAGGTAAATATTTGACCGCTTGTCCACATTTTATTACAAGATTCAATAATATAAATTGTATGCATGCATCTATAGTAATATATATTTTCTATTTGGATTATTTGTCCGCATTAATATTGATTTTAATGTTCCACCAGATTAGGAAGAACCGATTTATGAATTCCTAACAATTGATATAAACTCTATACCTCTAAAATATGATTTTATGGTCCATAAAACAAGACCTGACACTATCAAAACCAATTACAAGCATTACAATTTTAAACTATATAAAGGATTTTATCCAAGGTGTCTTGTGATGTGTTGGGAATCCTTGGTCTTCATACATGTTAGGATTTTCATGATACCACACAATATATACAAATTTAAATCATTACCACATTTGGATCTAGTATATATGAAATTAAAATAGAAGATTAATCATAATAAATTGATGAAACTAAACTACGACAAAACCTTGAAAATTTTCTAAACGTATCAGGATAATTATAGGGATGAATTAGTTTTCTTTCATGAGTGGATTTCTCCCACCATTTTTGGTCTCACGCCACACTATGATATAAATGACATTTCACTTGATTAACATCCTTATTGTATACTAAGAGACATCTTGACACTTTTTCCATAGGACCAACCATAGGTTCATCTATATCATTTCTATTTGACCTCTATTACTATCAATGAATTATTACTATAATCTATATGTGAGTCACCAAAGTAATGTGTTGAGAGATTTTCTTCCCATTTTCCTCATTAAAATTGGGTTATGCCTCTCATATACCACACAAATGCCTTTGAATGTGACCCATCACAGTACATACACCATGAACTTAAATTGATATCCTCTTATGTTAAATTCTGTTTGACCTTAATCTGTATTCATTACATAGCCCCTTATAACACCAGCATAGGACCTAAGTGTTAGGTGTGCTGTGGTGATAGAATCATGGGGTGGATTTGACAACATTTCCAGATTGGTAATTTCTATCAGGCTGAACTTATCCCTTAAGAAATTTCATTCAAGCTTTATACGTTGATGTTCGGCTTGGTCTTGGACCAGTGCAAAGCCCAATGATGCTACCTCCTTCCCAAGATCTAACATATGGGAATTATATGGCTCAAGTCTACTAGATGATGCCATTCAATGTTATTTATTTATTAATTAATAAAGAAACCCATATTTATAAAAACACAATGTTAAGATTATAGTTTCCAATGGTCATATTGACCATCATTCATATAACATTCTAAACACAATGATAACAAAAAATTATGAAAAAAATATAAAGAAAAAGTTTGGGTCATCACACAATCTTAGTATAAAAATAGATATAGATGTCCCTCTATTATCAATAGTTTACCCCATTCATGGAGAAAAAATGTACATTTTACCTTGTTTTTACTTTTATTCTGATATATGAAAATTCCACTTGTTATCGAGCCACGAACAACATCATCAAATCGATTATCGCGATGCTAATGGAATGCCATGTGGAAGACATTATGGTCAAATACTATAGTTCCAGGACCATCTAATATATCTTGACATGGTTTCTAGGATCCTATGATCATTTAAGTTGATGATGAAGACCTTTAAATACCCATTTAGGGTTACCACTGGGAATAGATTATGCTTCATCATAACATACAGAGGCATCAAGATACACCTAGAAAATATCAATATCACCATATGGATGCCTCCTCTGATAAATTTGATGCATTCAAGGCACGTTGGTAGACATTCAAAGTTTCATCAAGAATTTGGATAAAAATGTTTATCAAATTCCTAGAAAAATAAAGAATGGTGTTTTATAACATTGGGATTATATTACAAGACCAAATATATAGAAATTAACTAATACATACTACAACTTGTGGTTCTAAGGTGGCATGAATATGAGAATTATTTTTTCTATTATTTGACTAGCCTTGAATGACCATTCAATTCCCTCCTCACTAATATGATTTAATAAGTGAAAATTAATAATTTATACTATCTTTTTTTCATGTCTATCGACATAAGGTATTGATAATACCGTATTGAGAAAATATTCCATCATCTTGTATTCAGTGTGCAAAAGATGAGGAATTATTTTCATCATTATTAGATAAATATTGTTCCCCATCTCGATGTTATAATTTATAACTACAATTTCTTGATATTGATTGGTTAGATGGTGATCTTTATTGTGATATTTTATCTATATAACTTTATATTTATTTCATATAAGTCATTAAAAGGTTACGAACTGCTAGAAATTATGCCATAAAATCATTCCCTAATATGACTACCTTTTATTACTTGTTTTATAGATGTGTACATAATATTCGTGAGTAAATTAATTCTATAATGGATCATTAATTTTGGAGATTCTTCTCAGATCCCAACCAGGAGTGAGATCCATGATCCCAAGCTCAATAGAGTAGGTTTCAAGGGATATTTTGAAGCACCGTAACAAAATGATTCTTTCAATAATCATTATAATTTTCAGAATTCCACACAAATAATTAGGTAATGAATCATACTCTTAATGTTTGTCTTGATCTATACCTACAGATTAATGTCCCTCACTTTCTTGTAAATGGATACTCCAAGTTAGTAAAAAAATCAATGGTGATTACACCGTCGTGAAGATAGAACTTGTTCCCTCGATCAAGAAAAATCACCAAATAATATTCATGTTTTCTTATAATACAAAGTTAATTCTTGATCACCAGTCATTGAATGGTTGTGCTAGAACTATATAAACTATTCCCACATCTCTTGCAGAACTTTATAATGATGTCCGTTTCATTGATGTGTAAAATCAACAAGTAATCACCCATATCACCTCGGATGAGGATGGAATCTAACATATAAACCACATGACAACTGGTTTTTCCACATCAGGACCTCCAAAAAACCCCCCAAAGAGGAATAAACCTATGACTGGAAATTCCATTTTAATGATTTTCCCACCATGAATTATTCCAACCTGAAAGAGCCTATCTTGAGGGAATCCATCAGCCGACAGAGCAGTTCACACTCCAAAATGGGGCCAACCCCGAAATAACTCTCTAATGAAATGGTAATGATTGATCTGTCCTCTATTTAATCAAAGATATTATATTACCTAGATTATGATGGAATTTCATGTCATTCCAATGGGATACATAGGGATTCCTAGATTTTTCGATCGAGGTCTATACACTATAAAAATTAAATCTACATCAAAATACACCATATCTATATATGGATAATACCTACAGAAGGATATTTCATTCATGAACTATTTGGGACTTGAATCCCATAATTATGGGAAACATAGAAATGTATGAACATTTGGCCTTCATGGAAATCCAAAAATCAGTTAAATATTTGACCACTTTGCCACATTTTAATCGAAGATTCAAAAATATAAATTGTATGCATGCATCTATAGTAATATGTATTTTCTAGTAGGATTATTTATCAGCATTAATATTGATTTAAATATACCACCACATTAGAAAGAACCGATTTATGAATTCCTAACAATTTGTATAAACTATGTACCTGTAAAATGCGATTTTATGGTCCATGAAACAAGACCTTACACTATCAAAACCAATTACAAGCATTACAATTTTAAACTATATAAAGGATTCTATCCAAGGTGTCTTGTGATGTGTTAGGAATCATTAGTCTTCTTTCATTTTAGGATTGTCACGATACCACACAATATATACCAATTTAAATCATTACCACATTTGGATATAGTATATATGATATTAAAATAGAAGGTTAATCATAATCAATTGATGAAACTAAACTACGACCACACCTTGAAATGTTTCTAGACATATCAGGATAATTATAGGGATGAATTAGTTTTCTTGCATGAGTGTATTTCTCCCACCATTTTTGGTCTCACACCACCATATGATATAAATGAAATTTCACTTGATTAACATCCTTATTGTATACTAAGAGACATCTAGACACTTTTTCCATAGGACCAACCATAGGTTCATCTATATCATTTCCATTTGTGCTCTATTACTATCAATGAATTATTACTATAATCTGTATGTGAGTAACCAAAGGAATGTTTTGAGATATTTTCGTCCCATTTTCCTCATTAAAACTGGTTTATGCCTCTCATATACCACACAAATGCCTTTGAATGTGACCCAACATAGTACATACACAATGAAATTAAATTGATATCCTCTTATGTTAAATTCTATTTGACCTTAATCTGTATTCATCTACATTAAGAACATTGTTTCTATTGATTCCCATCTATATGGGATATGTAATTTCACCCATAAATTTCATCATCGAAACCATCCCTTTGTTAATAAAACATTCTTCTACTCAACCATGGTTATGGTCCATGTAATATGACCTTAAACTATCTTCAATACCATTGTTATAATCTCAATCTACCGTGCACCCCATTATACACATCGAGACATTATCAGTTTGGGTTTTCATTGTCATTAAAATATAGATATACCCTCTAAATGTGATGGCCTAATTCCATTTTGGTTCAACTACAATCATGGGAAAACACCAAAATGGCCTTTGAATTTAAGCATCATATTTTGTGTTTTGAACATGCCCCTAGGTTTATCCTTCATTTTCTCACCCCATTCATCACTGGTTTGGTTGTGGTCCATGTGTTGCAAATATAACCAACTCACTGGTCCCCCCTTGGTCCAAAACATGAATCTCATGACATGTATTCTTTCCTCTACCATGATTTTTTGTGTGATCTAAAACACCCGTCATTTTCCCAATGTTCTCTTACATGTCAAGAGACCCATGATTCCATCCCTATCATTCAGCACCAAGCATGAACCACATATTATTAGGTGGTATGGTAGGGGTTGTATTTATGTGGTTTATCTGCACCAATGACATCATGTTCCTAACTCTATGACCATAACATTAGAATCTCCAATTGAAATACGGTCTGGTGTCGGGCACTCTCGTCCTCATTCACATCAAGGATTATCACTATTTTTTTCCAATGATTCTCTTCTTCAGAATACCCATAACTATGTCTTCCATTGGTCCAAACTATATGATATTAAATTAAGAACCTATAGTCCATGCAACATGACATTTTACTATTAGACTAGTTCTAGGAAGTATTACATTAATATATGTCCTCCATCAAATCCAAGGGATAGTAAATAATAAGATCTCTCCTATTTAAATGATGTTAAACTATACAACACATACACCAAACTATACAATGATAAACTATGTTTCAAACATATTAATTATACTATTTAACACTATGTGCCTATCATCTATAGATTCATGATGTTAAACCAAAAAAACTCCCCTATACTGTTTCCTGAGAAGTCATTTTCCCTTATTTTGGTCATTTTCTCTATTTAAATTTTCAGTTATCCCGTGGAATCTAAGATAACACATCACTGGAATATAGTTTTGATTCTTTTTTTGAACAATGGTACCATATAAACATTTTATATGCCATATTTTTGTAATTCAATAGTTTTGGAATCAAATTTGAACAATCCATATATATATTTAATTTCATTTTATGCCCCACATTTTAATCCACAACATCTTACATGTATGTTGGGTCCCCCAACTGCCTGGTTCTATTCCATTTTTCACTCACATACCATCATGGGCCAACATTATCGAAGGATTCAAATGAAATTTTGCGATTAGTTCAATGTTTTGAACATGTTCAGTGGTGGACCCTCATTTTTCCCTATTATAGGATAAAAATATAGATACAATGTTTTGAAAATGTTTAATATTTTTCCCACATCTCCATGTCATTCTCCTTGGGTTACTAATGTTGGCCATCATGATTCACACATCTCATTACCTTTTGTTAAGATTAAACTGACACCACTAGTGTTATCTTGTTTATGATATATATTTCACATTGGGAAAACAAGATGGATAATTTAAGATCCATTTTCTCCTACCACTACAAATCTTGTCCCGAAAAATAGTGATTTTTAGAAAACAACAATAGACACTGATAATTCGATGGTTATTTGAAATTCACATACAATGTGAAATATTTTGATGTAATCCATTATTTTTTACATAGTGAATATCCCATGTCATCATAGGGAGTGGTCATTAGATATCAAATAAAATAAATTTATGTCTGATAATTAATGAATGAATACAAATGATTCCACGCATAAAAAAAATTCATCATTAAGAAAAAAAGTAGAGTCATAGAAAGGTAGATCCACATAATATAGCCAATAAATTGTCATATAAAATAACCAATATTGATATGCTATGATGATAAAGTGATTTATCTCTGATAACCTATTTTAAATAGACTAATAATTTGATTCCTCCTTCTAAGGTCATCTTCAGCATCACTAGCCATTGGACAATGTTCATCATCCCTTTTCTATGTTTTACCCCAATCCACCTAGAGATGAAGAACATAAACTTCTACCTGCTTCCTTTTCATCTAGACCACCTACATATGATCTCATAGTTTGGTGATTACATCTGATTAAGTACACTGTAAAGGAGAATGCTACCCCACAATATCCTACATATTTTTATTTTACTAGTTTATTTCTAGAATCATTCGAATGTTTTCCGGCATCTCTTAGAATATGTCACCATCATGATGATGGATCACATGCCACATAATTTTTCTAGAATAATCACAGATTTTTGAATGAAAATAGTGATCATCTATGCCTCCAACACATAGGTTTCACATCCAGTGGTGAAGAGACGCCATCCGACCGAGCAGATTCAGTTCCAATGTATAATCAATGAAGTTCTTGTTTCATTCCCATTTCATGTTCCAAATAAAACCAATTATTATCATCCATATCTGGAATATATTAATATAACTCTTTTAGATAAATGTAATTAAACATTGGAAAAGCATAAAGTAGTTATTCATAGTGTCTCTCTCTGATAACATCTGAATTGGACTAGGCTCCATGCCATGTGGATATCTGCCTTTAATTTATTCTTTTCATCATCCTCACCCCCACTATCCATGAGTTCTACCCCTATAATGGAATCACTAATTTACATAGTTTCCGACATATATGGGTCTATACCTAGATAATATTAACCATGTAGCACCTTATGAACATGGGAATCCATCAAAAGGGGTCCCAAATATGAAATTTTCTCATATGCACATGATTCATTCAATAATATGAGAACCACATCAAATAAAATCACTTCTGTTTATATGATTAGCAAATGAAATATATTGCTCAATAAAATTTAAGTCTTAATGGAGCTGAGTGCTTCCAAGTCATGCTCCCGAGTTACATAGGGGACTTCCACCATAGGATACCCTTTAACAATGGCATTTCAATGATGGGAAATAGATCCCACCACATCATTTGGGTATAATTTTTTTAGAATATAAAAACATGTGATGAAAAATAATTGTGAAAATACGAATATTGCCAAATGATTTGAATTAAAATCATACTTTATAGGATAAATTTCAATGAAAAGTATCATAAGATGAGACACCTCCCTAGATGTAAGTACCGCTGTTGGGATAATAGAAAATGAACCCCCATAGATTACTTAATGGACCAAGTGTTCAAAGGATCACAACCTGACATCCTTGGTAAACAAACTACTAGCTACTTCAGGATCACACACACACCTCAGAACATGTTCCTTTATACTAGTTGGGAAAAACATTCCTCAGGAAATATGAAACATTGTATAATATCAAGATTCTCATATTCACGATAATATTTAGTTGTTTACCCTTGATAATAAAGAGGAATGTTGACTGGATAATGTGAGTGCATTACGAAATTATTTCAGATATCTAGTCATGTCCTCTTTTGATCCCACAATGTAACCACTCTCATGGGGACACCATTGTTTACCTGCCACCGCTTAGGATTCCCTAAATCTCACTCCTCCAATTATAATTCTTCTTTTTCAGTTTCATCCACTTGTAGTGTCTCCTCTATAACACCCCAATATTTCATAGTATGTTATTTCTTCAAAATAATGCAATAACTTGCAGTACACGCAACAATGATTTCAAGCGCATCACTACATACCAAACTAGCCGTTCAAAATTAGTTATGAATATTGTTAACTGAATTTTTAACTTTATATAATCCATATAATTTTAGAATCCATATTATGAGTTTCTTAGATATAATGTAAGAACAAATTCATTTTTTTCAGATAAAATAATTATTTTTCAAAAAATGCAACTTTACAACCTTTTAATGGAGAAACCTCTTTTAATCCAATATTTGAATGTTTTATATATTCAATTTGAAAAAATAAACATATCCTTTAAAATCGGGACATAATAATTTAGTTTCAATAATTTTTTTGTGTTTTTCTGATAACTTTCATATTAGGGTGAATAGTGAAAATACTAAATTTTATCTGAAAACAACTTTTTTAATCAAAATAATTTATAGTGCTGAATTATACATTTTAATGGTTTGGAAGTATAATTAGATTATATTTTTACCCTTTAATCCAATGTTAGTCATTGTAATTAATTTCACTTTGAAATTATTCATAAACAAGTGTCAATCTTTTGATATTTATTGTTTCTTAAAAACACGCTATTTCTTTTGACAACGTGAATTAATTTTAAATTAATAAATGATAATTCTATGTTTTTTATTAGGTAAAATAAGTTTAATTTTTTAATTCAGAATATCAAAATTAGCTTAGGGTAAAATTTTGGTATTTTTATTAAAACATTCAATTTTTGATGAATAGTGATAAACACTGATTTATATTTTAAAACCAAATTTTTATTTAAATAATTATTTATTTTATTTAAATTTATTTTAGTTCAAAATAGATACATAATACCAATATATGATAAATTTAATTCATTGAAGTCGATTTATAATAATTTTAGATATATAAAATTATTATTGAACTTTTTACCGTCTTTTACCCACCACCTTGGAAAATTTGCAAAATTACATAAATCATAATTTTATTTCTTCTTTGAGTTGAATATCAAAATTCTGAGAGACACGATTGATATCATTAAGTAAAATGTTGTTCAATAATATGAAAATAATATTGGGTGAATAATAACTTTTTACTATTATTTACCACGGTTAAAAGTAAATAGGGTAATGAAGGGTAAAAATGATATTATTATTACCCAAACACATATCCTAATTCTATTGGATATATGAAATTCGACCAAAAACAACCTTAGGAATAAAATATGAACCTATTTGGTTCACTGGGATTAGATTAGGACATTTATTATTATTTAATTTAATGAAGAGTTAAATTTGTTAAATTAAAAGTTCAATAATAAAACCCTTTTTAACATAAATTTACACATAATATATCTTAGACTATACATATTCATTATAAAGTAAAATAGATTTAATACATAATGGTATTTTATTTTATTTTTTTAGATATTAAATAATTTAATTTATTTATGAAACAATGATGATGCACTAATTACCTAATCAATGAAATATTAAAATAATTGATATTATAAATATCCAAATAAATGTAATTTGATAATTTTTATGAATTACACAAATTTTATAGGTTAATAAGATATTTTAGGGTTGGTTAGATGAATTTTTTTCGAATTAATAATGCTGTTATAAATTTAGAAATAACAAAATACCAAACAGTGTAAAAATTGATATAAAAGAGTTTTTAAAACAAATATTATATTATTAATTGATATTATATTACTAAAGATATATGGTTCTTCCAAAAAACATATATAATGATGTGTGTATCATTAATTAACCACATGATGATTTTTTGGAAGTATATTGTATGTTTATTAACCATATAATATTAAAATACAATGAGACATGGTAAATGTCAATCTATTTTACTAAGAGTTAAATCTCATGGATAATGTTAATATAGAGACCCAAAACTATATAAACTCTATTGGTTGAGTGGTTTTCTACCCATCTCTACATTAGCCTTTAAATAATTCATTTTTGAGCCATTAGAAACTAGAAATGATTTTATTATAAAAAATATTTCTAGCTTTCCCTAAGGTGCCCCTCACCTTCTTATAAAAGGGAACTTCCACTTCTCTCAAATTCACACCTTCAAAGCCATTTGTATCATCCGAACCCTACAAAAATACCATCTAAACTGTTCTCCCTTTATCTTACAGTCCTTACATTAGTTAGAAATCCACCTTAAGGAGACCTTTTGATCAACTCAAAAGGAAGAACCCGAAGAAGAGATAAATATTTCATCAGCTCTTTCATGTTCCTTTCTTCTTCAACTACCTCTTTATTTGTTGTTTCCATTCTAAAATAATAGTTCTAGTATATTCTATATACAGTGATTTTTTTATAAATATGGTAAAACCAAATCATTATTCTATCCATCCTTTGAATGGCAAGCCACCATACGTGCATAAGTACGGGTTACCATCTCCACGTCGTGGTATAATTGTTATTCAATACATTATTATTTGTATGGGTATAATAATGATGTGTAATTGATGTAAATAGTAAATATAAAATGATAATGATTATGTATATATGATATACCATCCAATTATATATTAATTTATTATCAAAAGAATGATATTGTCGCTCGAGCGTACGTACGGATTACCGTCTCCAATAACACAATGAGATTCTTTCCCCATCATATACATTCAAGAAAAATTTTCATTAGATGACTAAAAATAATCTTTACTGACTTAATATCATTTGGAATATGAAAAAGATACATCATACCCAAAAAAATCAATACTTAAGTAACAAAGCATAAAAAGTTAAACGAATCAGTTAACATCTGAAATGACGATAATACAAAGATATTATTAAAAATCCATGTTAAAATATCATATATGATATCATATTAATGTATATTATTCTTGTATAATTTAATAAAAATTATTTCACCATTATACATGAGTTTAACCTACCCTCGACCAAGGAAAAGTACAAGGTAAGGGTTAATTTCACAATCTCTTTTTTATCCGAGTTTGTTTTATGTAAGAATATACTAGGACCTCTTTATTATCCATGTACATGTTTCATAAAAGAGTTTTAATAGGGATTATTTTTAAGGGAGTTTTTTTACTAAATCATCATTTTAAAAATATTAATTAATTATTCTTCTAAATCATTCATATTAATGTCCATTTTTTCAAAATGGTTTTTAATAATTTTTTTTATATGGACATGAATTTTTTTAAATGTTAATTACATTAAAAAGTATAAAATTTGTATGGGACACTATGATTCCAAAATGTCTTTAAATGTCTTCATTTATCAATTGTGTGAATTTTAAATTTTTTTATGAAAAATAGATATTTCTCTCAAATTGTTTTACAAATCATTTTCATCTATGTCAAAATCCATTAATGGATTTTAAACGTGTCTGAAGTTGATTTATTATGATACAAATATTGCATATTGTATTGAAGGTTTTGTGATATGTTTGAATGTGGATGTGTTATAATTACACCATTCATGGTTTATGGGTAAAGTATGGACATTTCGTATGCCAGTTTTAATATAAATGTTTATTTTATGTTTAAACCTTTTCTTATGAAGAATGCATTAGACATAGTATGTGGCTGGTGGAGCCCTTTATGGCTCATAGATGTATCGATAGGTCTAATGAGAAAAAATAGTGTCTTGGTAGAAGGCCTTGACAACATATTATTTGTAGTCTTGGCACATGTTCGTTATTATGTGGTTATGAAATTCAGGCATTATGTATTCTATCATTATGAAAGTGGAAATTGATATTGCATGTCATTATTCAATTATTAGAATATCCATTTGCGTATGTTAATGAAATTTTTTGATTTTATATTTGTCATATTATGCTGAAGTTCAATTTTAAAAGGCTTTTGTATTAGTTTTATACATTTTCTTAAATGTTTATGCTTATTTATGAAAGTTTTTGCTATATTGTTATCCTTATTCGGCATCTGAGATCACCACTTTCTAGGTTTTAAATTTCTTAGGATCCAAATAAATATATTATAAATGACATGTAGGGATAGTCTATGGGATCTCAGTGTTGTATATGGAAACAATTTTGTTATAGTTTTCCATTTTATGATGTAATTTAATCCTTATGAATGTACCTAGAACTTATAAGGCTACTAAACTAATCTATCTTTATAGACTTGATCTTTTGGGATCATGCCAATTATATATAATAATGCACCGACTCTGGGTTTCAGGGGTTGGGTAATTACAGTTGGAATCAGAGTAAGTTTAGTAAAAACAATGGAAATTGTATTTAGATAAACTCTGATCAGAGAACATAGCCCTAAGATAGTCATTGAGGATTAGTATAGAATAACTTCCTATAATTTTGGTATTGTAGAGATATTTTGTGTTTTCCAAGAAATACATACATGTCTGTATATGATCAGGACGAGGCAGATCTTCCATAAATGTACCTAGGTGTAAAACCCAAAAACACTGCTTTGATCTAGACTCGAACTGGAACTGGTGCACGACAACGAGCCTTGCTGCACTCTTTGTTATGAAACTACTGGGGGATATGCTTAGGATAATTTTCATTTTAGTTACAATTCATTATGAAGGGTTTATAAGTATATAGTTCTTCAAAGAATTTTTTTTTTATGATTATGGGTTATATCCATAAACTATTCAATTTATGTTAAGTATTTTACAGGTTTGGAATTATTCATTGCAATTCATAAACTAACCTATTGTATGACATTGTATAGAAATGGCACCCCGTAGAAGGAATGTGAACTCAAAAAATACGTATGATCCAAAGAGTTAGAAGGATCATATTTTTCGTGGTATTAAGCCAACATTTAGAAGGGAAATAGTCTCCCATATATTCTCAACATATGAAGTAATAATATTATGTGTTAATACTATAAGTGAATAATTCACTATGTCCTATGGCTTTGAAGGGATGCAAGAAAAAAGGATTGAAGAGAGAATGATGGATAATGTGAAGTGGTAAAAGAAGGATTTTTCCATATGTGATAACTGTGGAAAGAATCACCCTGGTAAATGCTTGAAGGATATGGGAGTTTGTTATAAGTGTGGGTAAAAAGGACACCATGTACGTGATTTCATGGGTAAGAAAAAAGTTTCAAATGTACGATGCTTCATCTACATGGAGTCGGGACACTACACGAATCACTGTCCAAGTCAACAGAGTATACAACAAATGCTGCTATTGTATAATAATAAATCTATGATACTACCGAAGATGAAGAGAAGTGATTAGATTTCTTATGTTGTTATTAGAGTATTGTGTCATTTTAGTATTGTTTTAATGATGTACATGTTATACAAATTATAGAGTATATAAGGATTGGACTACATTACTATTTCATTAAGGACTTGAGATTGTGTGGAACCAAGAAAAGTGACTCAATAATAGGTTAAATTTTCAGAAAATATATGGTCGAGAGAAAGATAAACCACAATTTGGTTCTCATACAGGGGTAGTGATTTCAAAAAAATACATGATTGATTTGGATAAATTATATTGGATATTCTTGAATACCATGAAACCAATTAATGATTTGTTTATTCTATAATTGTTAGAGTATAAAAAATTTTTGGATAGAAGGAGTATATCTAGTATTCTATAAGTAATAAGGGATCATGACTATAATCACTAAGGTATTATGGTAATTCAGGATGTAGCAATTTTTTAAAAGATTACATGATGAAGGTGTTCACATGTTATTACATGGAAAAAAGGATCTTCTATTGTGATTACCTTCCTTATAAATTTTGAACTATGAGTTTGGACAGAAGTATTTTCCATAAGTCTAGCTTTAGAATGTTTTTGTATTTCCCTAAAAAGGACTACCCAGAGGTCGGGCGGTAACATGTCGCATCTGACATGGCTGCGAGACATGAACCCTCAACCGAAGGGCGACAACGGTGTATCACATACCAATGGCCAACTTGTTGTCCTGGATTGAATAATATAGTTTTTTAAAAGGTCTGGTTTATGAATTATATATTCATTTTTTTGGAACCCTATAAGAATATGATAAATATAATTTTTTAAGTACAATTATCTTTTAGAGTGGAAGATGAGTTTGTGGTAGAAATTAGTTAAATGATGGAGCTGTAGTTGTCAAGTATATTTGTTTATTATCTTATTCCATTAAGAAATTAATTCATATAAATTAGGTTAGGGATCTTAAAACTAAAAATATGTTATCCTAATAAGTTATGTTTTGTTGAACCGATGAAATTTTAAATCATCATAGATTGATGTCTTTGAGGCCCTCAATTCTAAATTTGGTTGAGACTGATGACCTCAATCACTCCGTAAAAATATTTTTGTTTTTCCTCCAAGTATGTGTCTCTAATTTACACCAATTTTCTCATAATAGAGATCATAATTTGGTGGTGACTTTTTCATTCCCCTTTTCCTCTTATTAAGACAAAGTTTTATTAAACCAATTTCAGATGTGGCTTTTCCCACAAAGGTATTTTCTATTTTCAAAGTTTTATTTTCAAAGAACAATTTCAAATTTCAAGGGGGCTATTTATGAAAGAGGGAATAATGTAACACCCCAATATTTTCTAGTATGTTATTTCTTCAATGTAATGCAATAACTTGCACTACACGCAACAATGAGTTCAAGCACATCATGACTTACCAAACTAGACGTTCAAAAGAGGTTATGAATAGTATTAACTGAAGTTTTAACTTTATATAATACTTATAATTTTAGAATACATTTTATGAATTTCTTAGAAACAATGTAAGAACAAATTTATTTTTTCCATATATAATAATTATTATAAAAAATGCAATTTTACGGCCTTTTAAATGAAAAACTTTTTTAAATCCATTATTTGGAACTTTTATAAATTTAATATGAGAAAATAAACTTATTATTTATAATTGAGACATAATAATTTAGTTTTAATAAATTTTTGTTGTTTTTCTGATAACTTTCATATTTGGGTGAATAATGAAAAATACTATATTTCAACTAAAAACAACTTTTTTAATCAAAATAATTTATAGTATTGAATTATACATTTTAATGGTTTGGAAGTATAATTAGATTATATTTTTACCCTTTAATCCAATGTTGTTCATTGGAATTAATTTCAATTTAAAATTGTACAGAAACAAGTGTCAATCGTTTGATAGTTATTGTTTCTTAAAAACATGCTATTTGTTTTGACAATGGGAATTAATTTTAAATTAATGAATTCAAATTCTATGTTTTGAATTTGGTAAAATATAATTAATTTATGAATTCAGAATATTAAAATTAGCTTAGGGTGAATGTTTGGAATTTTTCTGAAAACATTCAATTTTTTGATGAATAGTGAAAAACACTCGGTAATAGTTTAAAACCCGATTTTTATTTAAATAATTATTTATTTTATTGGAATTTATTTTAGGTCAAAATAGATAAATAATACCTGTATAAGTTCAATTTTATTCATTACAATCGGTTTATAATAAGTATAGATATATTAAATTTTTATTGATCTTTTTACCGTCTTTTACCGACCTCCTGAATTTTTTTTTAAATTTACATAAAACATAATTTTACCGCTTTTGTGAGTTGAATTTCAAAAATTTAAGAGACATGGTTGATATCAGTAAATAAAATTTTGTTCAATATGATGAGAATAATTTCTGGTGAATAGTAACATTTTTCTTTTATTTACCACGGTTAAAAGGAAATAGGGAAATGAAGTGTAAAAATGATAATATTATTACCCAAACACATGTCCTAATTCTATTGGATATGTGTAATTCGACCAAGAACAACCTTAGGAATAAAATATTAATCTTTTTGGTCCACATGGATTAGATTAGGACATTTATTATTCTTTAATTTAAAGAAGAGTTAAAAGTGTTAAATTCAAAGTTTAATAACTAAACAATTTTTAATATTGGGTTACACATAATATAATTTAGACTATAAATATTAAATAAAAATCTATAAATATTTCCTACATAATGGTATTTTATTTTTTATTTTTTAGACATTAAAAAATTTAATTTTTTAATGAAACAATGATGAGGTAGTAATTACCAAATTAATGAAATATTAAAATAATTGATATTATAAATAACCAAATAAATGTAATTTGAGACTTTTTATTAATTAAACTAATTTTCAAGGTTAATATGATATGTTATAGTGGGTTAGATAAATTTTTTTCAATGTATTAATTCTCTTAGAAATTTAGTAAAAACAAAACACCAAATAGTGTGAAAATTGACATAAAAGAGTTTTGAAAACAAATATTCTATTATTAATTGATATTAAATTCCAAAAAATCTATTTTTCTGAAAAAAAAACATATATAATAATAGTTGTATCATTAATGAACCACATAGGGTTCTTTTGGAAGTATATAGTATGTTTATTAACCATATAATATAAAAATACAAAGAGACATGGTAAATGTCAAACAATTTAACTAAGAGTTAGATCTAAAATATAAGGTTAATATTGTAACCCAATCCTATCTAAAACATATTTGTTGAGATTTTTTTGACCCATACCCACCTAATCCTTTAAATAATTTATTTTTTAGTTATTATAAATCGAAAATGATTTTATTATAAAAATTATTTCTAGCTTTTCATAAGGTCCCCCTCACCCTCTAATAAAAGGTCACTTCACCTTCTCTCAAATTCACACATTAAAAGCCATTTTTCATAGACAGACCCTACCCAAATTCCCTTTCAAATCTTCTAACTTCATCCTAGAGGCCTTATTTTAGTCAAAAATCTATATTAAATAGCCCTTTTGATCAAAGTAATAGGAAGAACCTAAAGAAGAGGTAAATATTTCATCACCTCTTCCAAGTTCATTTCTTCTTCCACTTCCTCTTTCATTATTGTTTCAATTATTAAAAAATAACTATAGTATCATCTATATACTATGATTTTATTACAAATATGATACAACCATATTCATTATTCTATCCATCCTTTGAATTACATGTCACCATACGTGCATACGTACGACTTACCGTCTCCACGTTGTGGTGTAATTGTTATTTAATACATTATTGTTTGGATCGGTATAATAATGTTTTGCAATTGATGTAAATAATAAATATTACATGAATATTATTCTTTATATTTGATATACCATCCAATTATATATTATTTTAATATCAAAAAAATGATACTGTCACTCTAGTGTATGTACGGATTACCATCTCCACGAACGCAATGATATTCATTCCCCATCGTATCCATTCAAGACTAATTTTAATTAGATGATTAAAAATAATGTTTACAGACATAATTTTATTCTGAAAATGAATAAGATACATCATATCTGCAACAAACAGTACTTATGTAACAATGCATATAATTGAAAACGAATCAATTGTCATCCGAAATGACGATAATACTAATATATTATTAACAAAACAATGTTATGAGATCATATATGATAACATATTAATGTATATGAATATTTTATAATTTAATAACAATTATTTCACCATTATACAGGTGTTTAACCTACCCTCTACCAAGGAAAAGTACAAGGTAAGGGTTTATTTTACAATATCTTTATTATCTGAAGTTGTTTTATGTAAGTCTCTACTAGTACCTCTTTTTTATCCATGTACATGATTCATAAAAGAGTATTCAATTATATTATTTTTAAGGGACTTTTATACTAAACATCATTTTAAATGTTTTAATTAATTATTCTTCTGAATCATTCTCATTAACTTCCATGTTTTCGAAATAGTTTTTGAGTATTTATTTATATAGACATGAATGTTTTTAAATGTTAATTACTTTTAAAACTATCAAAATGTTCTAAGAATCTTTGATTAAAAAATATCTATAAATGTCTTCCTTTTTAAATTGTGAAATTTTTATATGTTTTCATGAAAAAGAGATATTTTTCTCAAAGAGTTTTACAAATCATTTCCATCTATGTTAAAATATTTTAATGTATTTTAAACTAGTTTGATGTTTATTTATTATGACAAAAATATTCCATATTGTAATGACGGTTTTGTGATATGTTTTACTTTTGGATGTGTTATTGTTATACCATTCATATTTTATGGGTATTGTATTGACATTTCGTATGCCAGTTTTAATACAAATATTTATGTCATGTTTAAACCTGCTCATATGAGGAATACATTGGACATAGTGAGTGACTGGTGGCTCCCTTTATTGCTCCTCGATGCATCCGTAGGTCTCAAGTGACAAACTAGTGTCTTGGCACAAGGCCTTGAAAAAATCTTATTTGTAGTATTAGCACTAGTCCTTGACTATGTGGATATAAATGTCTGGCATTATACATTCCGTCATTATGAAAGTGGCTATTCTTATTGCATGTGATTGTTCGACTAGTAGAATTTTCATGTGAGTATGTAAATGTAATTTTTTTGATAGTATCTTGGAAATATTATGTTTAAGATCAAGTTTAAAAAAAATTGTTTTAGTTTTATACATTGCCTTAAATTTTTACGCATATTTATGAAAGTTTCTGCTATATTGTTATCCTTACTGAGCATTTGATATCACCCCTTTCTAAGTTTTATTTTTCCCAGGAAGTGAAAAAGTATATTATAATTGACCAGCTAGGATAGTCTATTGGATCTCAGTGTTGTTTATGGAAACAATGTTGTTGTAGTTTTCCATTTTATGATGTAATATAAACATTATGAATGTATCTAGTACTTCATAGGCTACTAAACAAATGCGTCTTTCGATACTTGATATTTTGTGATCATGCCAATGATATATAATAACGCACCGACTCAAGGATATTGGGGTTGGAGCGTTACATCCTCGCACTCTGTATCTTTTCTAAGAATCATTTTCCCCCATTTGGTAGGTGCTTTTTACAATCCCCTAAATCATTCTTAAATATCAATTAATTTTAGGTATGAATTTCTCTAATTGAATTAAACCATTTCTACAAACAAAGTAATCCATACATTCCTATGTTAAATTATTTCCTGCTTTGTCTTCCTCTATAGTTCCTCTATCGTCAATAAAATTTGCAATTTCCTCTTGGTGGACTATAAGGAATGAAGGATAACATTGGAAGACGTGGGGTATAGATGAACACCGTGATGATCCATCCATAGTAGATCATGCATGACCAGTGTTTCTCGCATGTTCCTGATTTTCCTCTCATGGACTAGCTTGTCTCCATTCTTTTTACTCTAGCTCAACGGTCACTATCTCAACCGCCTACATATTCTTCAACAATATTTCCTCCATATATGATACAATCCAGTTTCAAGAATATTCTATCTATATAGCATCATCATCTTTTGTCGATGATAACATGGTTATTTTTCCAGATCTAACAATTGCCAGTTTTCCCTATATTTGGAAAAGGAAATAGGGGAGCCTATCTTAACATACCCCATGTAAACTATAGTCTCCACCAATTTAAATCTTTTATACTACATTAAAAAACTATTTTTACTTTATAATTCAAATAACACATTTCTATATATCAGATCCATTAGCATTCAGCCCATCAATATTTTCATGAAATCCCTATTCCATCATAATCCTCACATGTTATCCACCATTGGACCAGTATTAGTTGTATATGGGTGGAAGATAAAGTTTATCTAGATTCTAGTATGAGGTATGACACCTTCCTCATCGAGCTTCATAATCCTAACATTGTACGTGGTCAGTAGTAGAAGCAGCCATAAACCGATGTTTGGTGAACAAATGGCGTTTAATAATTTATAACCATCGAGATACACTACAATACAACTGTGTACAAATTGGAACACCCCTAGATTCTTTGTGTCATGATAATCTTTTTAAAATAAACCATGATGCTACAGATTATAGATATCATGGGAACTCATAGGTTGACCTTGTTTCTAGATTCTAGGATCACCACCATTATAAATTTTCATTAGAAAATTCCAATCCTCAGGCCCCTTAATACTAGTATCCACCAACTAAATAAATTGTCTAGAAATGTTGTATAATGAACCAATGGGTCCCAACGTACTACCATTTTATAGCCCCATATTTTTTATTCTCCTTCCATAAGGATAATCCAAAACAATCCTCCCCCTCTTCAATGTGATCAGACATAGTTTCCATTAGCCTTCCGTCCTCACCATTGGTTCAATATTGAGAAATACGTTGATACATTTATGTAAATTGATATGTTTTTTGAAATTGGGAATGATTTATTTTCTCTTTCACTGATTCTAGAATATAATGTGCCATGATTGGAGTCTACCAACTATCTGTCTAGGTATTTAGAAGTGTGAGTAACTCATCACATGAGAATCTCTCTTGTATAATTCCAACTATGTAGTGGGTGTCTAATAGATTGACATGGAATTCCCCTTGGTTGATGTGAAATGTGTTCTTCAATGGGGATCATCAGCTATGAAGCTCTGAAACCTGATGTTTTTGTTGATAGAAATGGAACTGTTACATACATTTAGCTTTTTATTACTCGTTTTTGCATAGAAACACCCCATATACCTAGAATTTGGTGAGTTTACAATACAAAAAAAAGAATTCACAGGTGAAATTCCCACAATACCACATCTCCCATTACAACATCCAACACTTTATTTTTTTCATTCATGTTATTTTAGAATTTATTAGTGTAGTGGGTATGAAAATTCTCCCCCTCTGGCACGTCCCATGTGACATTCATTTTCCATCCATTCAACACATAAATAATAATTAAACTATGATATCTAGATATATTACCATTGACATTAATTTTCCATAGTTAGTGATCATTTTCACATGGAACACTGATTTTGGTTCTCCAACCCCATATGGTGAGTTGGTCCCTTCATCTATTATCCTGAACTTCCATAAAGTGAGATATTCACTGAGAAGATAATTATTCTTAGATTGTGTCCACATTCCAGAAGCATCTGATTGTTTGACATGAACCACCTGTCCTAACGTCACTGTGGGTTTCTAGTTCTAATAGCTATATGGGATGCATAAATAGCATCAAACTGACCAAAAAACAGATTTTTTCTATAATGAATTTGGCCAATAGACACAATTAAAAAACAAAAATGTCTATAATGGTGGTCCAAGATGCGATGTTGTGCTCAATATTTGATGGTAGACACACTAAATATAGTATTTTGGTATATTCCAAATTGAAAATGATGTAGAATTTGTGCAGAAGAAGTGGAAAAATATCAGACTCCAACACAAAATGACTGATCTTATCCACATGATAATAATGAATAATTATTAAATGGAGGGCCATGTTATCATTCCTATCCCCCAACATAAAATTTTATAGGTGTGTATTGAATTATTATCCATTTAAGTGGTTTTACGATACCGTAGAATTGTTTTGAAAGTACCCTTTGTAGTTAACTAAGGACATTTCCATTTCCATTAGAAACAAACCTTCTATAGAAAATATAACTCATATTTTGATTGGGGTAATTTTTTGGTGCAAAATTCTCCATGAAGCTATAATTGACCATATTTTTTATAATCCAAATAAACTATCCCACTCAATATACATTCTAGGAAATTCAAGGAATGAACACACATGTCTCGGCGTGGGAGAGGAGGATTGAAATCCACAAACTAGACGACATCATTCTCAATGGAACATCACTTTAACCTATCCCATGCATGCCAATATAACAGTTTTGTCTAGTCCACACAATATTTAATCAACACATAATTCTCCACATCAAATCCGAAACAATTATAATCCATAAAAAAATTAAACAATGAAAATTTAAATATCCTCTTATCATGTGGAAACATATCCTTTGTTATGAGACTGAACCAAATGTCTTTTACTATTATACTAGAATTTGGATTTAACCAATATGTTTAGAGACAGTCCTCTATATCCTCCATCTTAGTTAGTTGTCTAGACAATGGTGAAATCCATTCCAACTTATCTTAACCCATTATTTGATTTTAATTGGATGATTTGTAACTAAATTATCCTTATTAATGTTATAAATTCATATTAATTTATATTTATATTTAAAGCACATATCAAGAAATTAAACCCATGACAAGTTTATACCTCATATTCCAATAAATTGAAATGTTTTAATTCCAATTAGATACTCTTTTCAATAAATATTAATGTTTCAAATAATTTAATTATTAATATTTTATAAATAAATAATAATATTTGAAAATCATAACTGGATTTGAAAATCCAATCAATTTTGTCTTTTATAAGAAAAATATTCTAAGATAAAATGAATTATTAAAAAATATTATCATATTCATTTACCAAATCAAATAAAACTTTCATACAACATACATATATAGAACCTAAAATTAAAAATTTCAATTCATATTATAATCATGGATATATAAATGTATTTATAATGACTATTTGATTAATAAATTTCATATAATTTTCATAGAAAATTCATATGATCATTGAAATATGAATGTAATAACTGAAATATAATGTTAATGTATATGTGATAGTTTTATAATAATTATAACATGGAATCAAGAACATAATTTGATAAAATATTATATAAATTTTAAATTTCATATTGTAAAGTGATTTTTACATAAAAAATTATTGAATAATTTAATATGTTATTATATATACTTTTTATTTTCTATTTATTTTCATGTACCTACCATGGGATAATTAGTGGATAAAAAAATTTACACTAAAATTAATATTATAACTAATTTATATTAATAAATAAGTGTTCGTTTAATTTTTACAATATTCTTAATCATTTTTATAATATATAAAAAAATTATAATTTTATTTTTTTAACACATAATAAATTGTTTTACTTATATTGTTACTTATATTTCCCTTAAACTAATTTATCATATATATTATTATATTTATTTTTAAAATATATTCTTATATTTAGTGGTAAATATTTATATAATGGATTATATTTTTTTATGACAAATTCACACGAATAATAATGTGACAATTGGAATATTAATGTACATATTTTTTGTGAAATTCATCACATGGAAATAGTTTACATCGTTGTTTGTTTAAAATATAAATATAAATTTCTTTATAGTTAAATAACTAATAGTTTAAATATTTTGAAAAATGAAATATTAATTTTGAAATGGATGAAATTTATTACATTTTCAAACATAGTAATATACTATCTAAAATTGTGAAATACAATAACATTAATTTTATTGGAAATCAATTATATATAAGAACTACCAGGCTGGATAAATTTACTGAATATATCCTAGTATTTTTAGAAAAATTTTGTGTTGATCCTTAAAGGATAAAATTGGGTAATATTTATGTAGTGGATCACAAATAATAACATAAAAATAAAATAATAAATAATTTATTACATTGAATTCCATTCGGCCGAAAAAAAATCCTATCTGAATACTAATATCTTCACACTAAAATTAAAATTCTATAATGAAATACCACTCATTTAGTATCTCACGTACCTATATTATTATTTGTGATGTGTTCTGGTGGATATAATATTATGTTCAATGACTACATGCATATTTATGGAATGGAATTATATTCCTCTAACTACAATATTCAATAACATTATCTATATATAACCTTTATTATTTTTTTTTTATTATACCCAATTACATTATTAATATTATATTCATTTTATTCAGTTTTCTAAGATATATTATAAATTCCATATTTTATAACCTTTTTTATAAGATGTTTCTTTTTTTCATAAGGGTAAATATTCTTCTATCATCATTTCTAAATGAAATTATTTTATTTTAATTTCATTGAAATTAATTTTTTTATTATAATATATTTAATAGTATTTTATAATTCCACAAATTAATTTTAAAAATTATATTATCCAGTCATTATAAATAATCACTTTATGCAATGTTGAAACCATGATGAGTAAATAGTCATTGAATTATGTTTTTTTAAATTCCTACAGACAATATCACTATTTTATAAATTTCTTTTTCAATACACTTTCAAATAAATTGTCAATATGATTAAATATATTATCCTAATGATATCATATATACGTGGGTTTATTTTTAACTCATGTTATAGTAAATTCTTGTAATATTTTATGCATAGATTTTATTACGAAACATTTAATGTAGTATGATAATTAATCAAACAACATGACACATATTTGACATAATGTAGATAAATTATTTATAAAAGATATCATTTTATAAAGAAGGATTGTGGAAATGTATCTAGTGGTTCCAATTTTGTGTTTCCAGTAGATTATGAATAATTTGTGGCAAATTTTACATTTTCAATCAATGCATTTCAACATGATTGATTCTGTGAAAGGAAACATTGGTATCCATATTTCGTATAATATTGTTGTGTTTAATGTGATAATAATTATTATAGTTGATTAATTTAAAAAGATTCAGTTTCCAACTACATTAGATATGGGTAAATGTTGTTCTAAACACCAAGATTATTCAAAAACATATAATCACCCAATAAATATAATTCCATTTTTTTCAAATTGTAAGGGAATATATATATATATATATATATATATTCTATCGAAAAATAATGTAGATATGTTTCTAGAGATTTCACCAAGATAAGTAAATAATTTCATTATTAGTATAAAATTATTGGGTTGAGTATATAAAAATTATTTCAATATGATGCGAGTTCATATTTATTAATTATTCTTAATACATGGTATCCACCTCTATAGCCACGTGATTGAATTGACTAAAATCATCTACTTAATTGTGATTATTTCCTTTTAACCTGTACAACGTGAATAACTAATATATTATTAATTAATAAAAGAATATTTACATTTATCTCCTATAAAATTTTAGACTTTTCCAATCATGAAAATCTATATAGGCTCTAATTTTATGCAGAAAATGTATGTTTATTGTAACAACCTAAAATTTTAAATAAATCTTGTTTCCTAATTTTGTGTGTTATTTTATATTTATACTCAACAAAACTATTTCATTTGATAACATGAGTATAATTAAAATGAGACCATTGGATTTCAACTATTATATGAATGTTTGTCAGTATGACCATTGGAAACTGAATGTTGTGAGTATTGTCTCAAAATACAAGTGATCTTGGTTAATTAATATAGAAAGAAGATTTGATGGCCTCATCCAGTAGTCTTGGACCGATCAGAGCCCATCTAACAGAACTTGGGAAAGAGGTGGAACCACTGGGCTTTGCTCTTGACCAAACCCAAGCTGAACTTCATCGTGTTAAGCTAGAACGGATTCGCCTTCACGAGAAGTTCAAAATGATAGAAATTACTACTAGTGTGATGTTGGCCGAGCCACTCTCAGATTCTCTCACCTTAGCACACCTTACACTTAGGTCATATTCTGGGGTTATAAGGGTCTATATAAGGAAACCATAATCCTTTGTTATATATAAAATTTTGTTTTTTCTTATGGTGAAGTTTGGGAGTTTTCAAATGTTCGAGTGAATATAGGATATATTTTATTGATTTATTTTGAAAAAAAATGATATTTTAAAATATTTATGTAAACCTTAAATAATTAATTATGTGTAAATATTTTCAAAAAATGGTCTTCTACAATTATGTTCAGTACAAAATTTAGAGTCTAATAATATCTACATAATTTTTGATGAATAGTGAATTATGAATAGTGATTTTGTGCTTACGATTTGTAATGTGAACAAATGGATTAGTAATCTCACTTAATAAAATTGTTAATATAATCTAGGCACCTTGATTAAGTAATGTAATTCAATAAAATTGGTAAATAACTGTTTCAGAAATTATTAGTCATGTATTAGTCTTTTCAGGTGAATAATGTTTTTAATTAAAATTTAAATTAAGAATATTTAGAAAATTATTTTTACAAAATGGAGTTCACTTTTGTTCTTAGATCATAGATATTATGTTAAGGTAATTTTTGGGGATTTTTCTGAAAAAATGAATTTTTGGTGAATAGTGTATTCATTTAAAAATTAAATAAGAAATATTTAGAAAATTATTTTTATAAAAAGGAGTTCATTTTTGAAATTAGAGAATCGATATTTGGTTAAGGTGAAATTTTGGGATTTTTCTGAGAAAGTTGAATTTTCCGTGAATAGTGAAAATACAGTTTTTAAGTTACGAGTGTTTAATGAAATCATTAAATGATAGATTATGTATGTAATAAATATGGTCGACTTATGAATAGTAATAAGGTATGAGGTTTCCCAAGTGGCCAATACCCTGGAAAATACCATGGGAAAGCCCATGGTTTTCCCAACACCACAAATGAGGTGTCCCTTGGCCATTAATGCCTTGTCCCCTCACTTTCCCTATAAATACCCAACCTTTCCTCCTTTAGTTTCCACTCCCAACTGTGCCCCAACGAATCTATGGACTCATTACCTCCCAAGGAGTCTTCCCAAGGGGCCCAAAATCCCTCAAGGTCCCAAATATCGAGTTTTAAGAGTTACATTTTAAGGTAAGGGATCCAACCTCTCTCTTTCTTTTCAAATACTCTCTTTTAATTCATTTATTTTATGCTCCATGTTATTATGTTGGAAGATGTTCTTATATATTCATCTTACTTTCCTTTTTCATGTTCATATTATTAGAGATCACCTCTTACTCTCATAATTTCATTTTATGAATGTTTAAGTGGCGCTATTAGGCTGCCGAACTTTTTGTAACAGATTCTTTCACCCTTCTCATTTTCACGTTCTATTTTCTTGTCAAATATTTCAAGTTCCTTTTTATTATGTTGGCGTATGATATATAAATCTATCATAATGATATTTTATGTTCATATGATTAGAGACCCTCTTTGTTCTCTCCAATTCATTTTTTTATTTATAAGTGACGCCGTTAGGCTGCCGAATTTTTAAGGGATTCTTTCGCCCTTCTCATTTTCAAGTTCTATTTTCATGTCAAGTCATTCATGTTCCTTTTTATATTTTAGGGTTATGATATCTATATCTATCATACAGACCTTTTCTGTTCATATTATGAGAGACCCTATTTGATCTCATCAATTCATTTTTTTGATATTTAAGTGACGCCGTTAGGCTGCCAAATTTTCATAAGAAAATCTTATTTTTGTCTTCATTTCATGTTCTTCATTTCATATGGCCTATCTTTCAAATTTCATTACCATGTTCCTAAATCCTTTATATTTTTCCCCCTACTGTTTTAGGGATCATTTATGATTGTCTGACCCATGTACCCTCTCTTTTCATTGTTTTCTAAAACCCTACAACATAACCGTTATGCTGCTGAATTTCCGTCTTAAAATGTCACTCTATTTTTCTCAAATTCTATTATTTTATTAAGTGAATACTAAAATCACTTTCTTCTAAATGGGTATTCACATATATACCGAAATGATCTATTTTAATTTCTAGGATTTACATACAAGATACCCGCTTTCCTTTTCTGTGGGTTTAAAGTTACATAAAGATCATGTCTTTAAAGCAGTTTTTAAAAAGATATGATTATGAAACGAATCCCAGTTCTTTTATGCTATATGGGTTATTTATGAAATGGTTGATGATGATATATGTGGCTCACATGATAACAAACTAAAATTTAATGGTGCGCCCAGATAGCGCTCCAATTCATTGGGTAAAGACTTAATCTTTATAGATGACCATTTTTTACGATATATTGGTGAATAAAATTTATAATTTCTAATGACACCTTGGGGATGGACCTTGGTGAAACATAAATGATTTTCTAGGTTAAATGTATTAGAAACATCTTCGGGTTATGAAATACGTTATTTTTATTATGATATTCCTCATGATTTCTTTCTCATGCCTTGAAGTTCTTTTTCATGACTTTATTGATGTATCTCAAGTTCACATGTTAAATGTTTCCCTTGTTTCCCTTACTGGGACTTTTGCTCACCCTTTCCTTTGATGTATGCTCCCAGGTTATGAGATGATGTAATGAACTTAGGATGAACAAATGAAGAAACCTTCCAAGTGTTTAAGAAGAATTTTTTTCTCTCATGTATTAAGCTCCTAGTATCCAAGACACTAAACCTTAAAGATCCTCAGTTTAATATAATGTAATGAAAGTGTATGTGATAGAAAGGCAGGATTCCATAGTTGGTATCAAAGGATGTTTTAATTATTTTTGGAAATTATGATATGAAAAATTTATAAAGAACCCTATATAAAAGTTTAAATATAGTAATTCTTCCAAGTGTTGTGGTGAGTGTTGAGTAAGTGGTTTATCAAGAAAATACTTCCCTGACTGGATACGAGCAGGGAGAGGTGTCTTTGGCACAAATGTACATAGGGGTAAAACCTGAAAACACCACTTTGAG
The DNA here is from genome assembly GCA_963277665.1 of Viscum album. Classification (NCBI taxonomy): domain Eukaryota; kingdom Viridiplantae; phylum Streptophyta; class Magnoliopsida; order Santalales; family Viscaceae; genus Viscum; species Viscum album. Next base: position 2,130,422,054 of record OY728140.1, read on the forward strand.
CTAGACTCGAATGGGAACTAGTACACGACCACGGGCCTTACTGCACTATTGGTTACGACACTCCCGGGGGATATGCTTTGGTAAATTCATAAGCTTAGTACGAACCATTATTAAAGGAACAAAGATAAAATAAAATAAATATTCACATAAGAATATATGATCATGGATAACCTAGATTAGAACATAGGTGATCACAAGTTAGGGTATACTTTTCTTCTAAAAGTTTATCCTCATATGCTTTAAGTTTCCATTTCATGATTTTTGACTAAGTATTTAAGACCCCTAATTATACCTTCTTTTCTTATTTAATGGCTGGAAATGGAATAACATGTCCCAAAAACCAATGTGATTGGAAATGTGATGATTACCTTATTAATGTGATAGAGATGTCGAGAGATCAAGTTGAACATATTGTGATTATGCCAAACCAGCTATCAAAAATCACAATTAATAATTGGTACCTAGTTGAATGCCCAAATTTATCAGGGAAGAAGAAGACGATGTCTCAAGGATGTACATCTGATAAAGTTGATAAGGAAAAGAATACCCAATTTCCTTTGTCCAAAAAGTGTTGAAGGGGGCACCAAGGAGAATGTCACAAAAGAACCGGGAGATGTTTTAAGTGTGGGGTGATAGGGCAAAAAGTATCCAATTGATTTAAAAAAATGGATAATGTGATGAATAGAGATAAGTTTTAATCTAATGTTACTTATACTTTTCAATGTCATAAATTTTGAGAAGTTAGACATTATCCAAGGCAATTATCTCTTGGAAGGGATGATAATCATTATGAGCATCAACAATCTTCAAGGACAAGGGAACAGTTCATGTCCTATGCTGAGATGGATCCTGATGACTAAAGTACATGTATCTTCTTCGCAATAATTGTCTATTTCATGTTGTTATTTTAGTTCATGCCCTATGATAATAGATTTAATGTTTTCTAAGAACGTCGAGTAACTACCTAAGATGGTTTTATATAATTAAGTAAAACATCTATTGTTATGTACCACATGTTGATGTTGTGAAGCAGTTCTTCTTAGAAAAAGAAAGATTATTAGGGGATTAAAAGATTATTATTATTTTGGAAGACATTCACTATTTTGGGAACTCTATATGATCGAGGTAAATAGATTACTACGATATTATTTTAAGGAATAAAGGTTGTCTTATATTTTTAAGAATCGACGAATATAATGTGAACTTATGGACATATTGGAAATTTTTAACCTATCTTGGGGAAAATATGTTTAGGTTAGTTACTTTTTTTATAAGATGTTAGGAGTGGTTGATGTTGTTTGGAGATGAAAGATAACATTTATCTTGGAAGACTATGTTATCAAATCCTTCTTGTATTTGGGTTTCATTCTTAGTTTGGGTTATTTTGAGGAATTTTAAGGACAATTATTTATGGAATGGTCTATGAGGAATTTTGGGTAGTATCGTGGAATTTTGATTATGTAAAAGTAGTTTCCCTTCCTATGGGATTCTTTATTTTTGAAGAATTGTTTTATCTTACCCCTTCTGTTTTTGAGAGAATGTTTAAGATATAAGAAGTAGATAGTTAATATTTTGTGGATTATGTGATTCTCTAGAAGATGATTCTTGTGATTTGATGAGAACATGTAGTTTTGAATGCTCATCGTTTGGAGAAAAGATTAGTTTTGGTAGAAACTTATTATAGGATGAAACTCTACTTGACGATAGGTATATTTCTTTATGTTTTTATTCTATGTAGTAAATGAATTCCTGCAAACTATGAAAAGGAACGTAAAACAAAAACGTTGTCTGTTAACATTTCCTACTAAGAAATCAAATACCATTTAACCCATCGGTAGTTTTTGATTTTCTTGGTGTTAACTTTATCCTAATAATGTTTTCTATCACTCTCCATCATAACATGACCATTTGTTTTCTCTTCCATGTCTTCGTTTTCCTACATGGAATCCTAGTATGGGTTAACTCGGGTGACCTTTGTACTTCGTATTCATTATTTTTAAGTAATTGTGTTACTGACTCTTTTTCTGATGTAGTACTTTCAATGAAATTTCCAAACCCAATTTTAAAAATTGCAAGGACGCAATTTCTTAATGGGGGAAGATTGTAACAACCCCCAATTTTGAATAAATCTTGTTTCCTAATTTTGTGTGTTATTTTATTTTTATACTCAACAAAACTATCTCATTTGATAACATGAGTATAATTAAAATGAGACTGTTGGGTTTCGACTATTATATGACCGTTAGTCAGTTTGACCGTTGGAAACTGAATGTTGCATCTATTGTCTATAAATACAAGTGATCATGGTTAATTAATATAGAAAGAAGATTTAATGGCCTCATCCAGTTGTCTTGGACCGATCGAAGCCCATCTAACAGAACTTGGGAAGGAGGTAGCACCACTTGGCTTTGCTCTGGACCAAACCCATGCCAAACTTCATTGTGTGAAGCTAGAATGGAATTTCCTTCCTGAGAAGTTCAAACTGATAGAAATTACTACTCTTTCAATGTTGGCCAAGCCGCCCTCTGATTCTCTCCCCATAGCACACCTTACACTTTGGTCCTATGCTGGGGTTATAAGGGGCTATATATGGAAACCATAACCCTTTGTTATAAATAAAATTGTGTTTTCTTCTTATGGTAATGTTTGGGTGTTTTCAAATGTTCTAATGAATATAGGATGCATTTTATTGATATATTTTGAAAAAAGGATATTTTAAAATATTTATGTAAACATTAAATAAATAATTATGTGTAATGATTTTCAAAAAATGGTCTTCTACAATTATGTTCAGTACGAAATTTAGAGTCTAATAAGATTAACTTAATTTTTGATGAATATGGAATTATGAATAGTGATTTTATGCTTAGGATTAGTAATGTGACCAAATTTACTAGTAATCTCACTTAAAGAAAGTATTAATATAATCTAGGCACCTTGATTATGTAATGTGATTCAATAAAATAGGTAAATAACTATTTCAGAAATTATTAGTCAAGTATTAGTTTTTTTGGGTGAATAGTGTTTTTAATTAAAAATTAAATTAAAAATATTTAGGAAATTATTTTTATAAAATGGTTTTCATTTTTGAACTCAGAGCATCGATATTATGTCAAGGTATGTTTTGAGGATTTTTCTGAAAAAAATGAATTTTTGGTGAATAGAGTATTTATTTAAAAATTAAATAAAAATTATTTAGAAAATTATTTTTATAAAATTGAGTTCATTTTTGAAATCAGAGCATTGATATTTTGTTAAGGTAAAATTTTGGTATTTTTCTAAGAAAGTTGAATTTTTGGTGAATAGTGAAAATACAATTTTTATGATATGGGTGTTTAATGACATCAGTAAACGATGTATTAAGTATGTAATCAATATGGTCGACTTATGAATAGTAATATAAGGTATGAGCTGTCCCGAGTGGCCAATACCATGGGAAAATTCCATGGGCAAGCCCATGGTTTTTCCATTACCACAAATGTGGTGTCCCTTGGCCATTAATGCCTTGTCCCCTCACTTTCCTTATAAATACCCACCCTTTCCTTCTTTAGTTTTCACTCCAAAATCTCCCCAAATGAATCTCTTGTCTCATTACCTCTAATGGAGTCCTCCCAATGTGCCCCCAATCCCTCAAGGTGAAAACCGTCGAGTTTTATGACTTACGTTTTAAGGTAAAGGATCCAACCTCTCTCTTTCTTTTCAAATAATCTCTTTTAAGTCATTTATTTTATGATCCATGTTCTTATGTTGGAGGATGTTATTTTATATTACTTTTACTGAAATTTTCATGTTCATATTATTATAGATCCCCTCTTACTCTCATCATTTCCTTTTATGAATGTTTAAGTGGCTCCGTTAGGCTGCTGAAGTTTTTGTAACAAATTCTTTCACCCTTCTCATTTTCAAGTTCTATTTTCTTATGAAGTCTTTCATGTTCCAGTTTATTATGTTGGGGTATGATATCTATATATATCATACTGATATTTTATGTTAATATGAATATAGACCCTATTTTATTTCAACAATTCATTCTTCTTACGTTTAAGTGACGTCGTTAGGCTGCCGATTTTTTAAGGGATTCTTTCACCTTTCTAATTTTCAAGTTCTATTTTCTTTTCAAGTCTTTCAAGTTACTTTTTATTATGTTGGGGTATGATATCTATATCTATAATACTTACCTTTTATGTTCATATGATGAGAGACCCTATTTCATCTCATCAATTCATTTTTTTGAAGTTTTTGTGACGCCGTTAGGCTGCCGAATTTTCATAAGAGAAATCTTATTTTTCTATACCTTTCATGTTCTTCATTTCATATGATATATCTTTCAAATTTAATTACCATGTTCTTAAATCCTTTATATTATTTCCCCCTACTATTTCAATTATCATTTATGAGTGGGTGACTCATGTCCCCTCTCTTTTCAATGTTTTCTAAAACCCTACAACGTAGCCGTTATGCTGCCGAATTTTCCCTCTCAAAATGATTCTTTATTTTTCTCAAATTATTTTATTTTATTAAGTTAATACTCAATGCTATTTCTTATAAAAGGGTATTCACATATATAACAAAATGTTCTATTTTAAATTCTGTGATTTATATACATGAGACCCTGTTTCCTTTTCTGTGGGATTAAAGTGACATGAAGATCATGTCTTTAAAGCAGTTTTTAAAACTTTATGATTATGAAATGAAACCCATTTATTTTATGCTATATGGGTTATTTATGAAATGTTTGATGATGATATATGTGGATCAGAAGATAAAAAAGTAAAATTTAAGGGTTCACCCTGATAGCGCTCAAATGCATTGGTTAAAGACTTAATCTTTAGAGATGACAATTTTTAATGATATCTTGGTGAATAACCTTGGTAATTCTTAATGACACCTTGGGGATGGACCTTGGTGAAATAGAAATGATTTTCTAATTTGAATGATGTATCCACATCTTCATGTTATGAAATATGTTACTTTTATTATGATATTCCTCACGATTTCTTTCTCATGCCTTGATGTTCTTTTTCATGACTTTATTGATGTATCTCAAGTTCACATGTTAAATGTTTCCCTTGTTTCCCTTACTAGGCCTTTTGCTCACCCTTTACTTTGATGTAAGCTACCAGGTTATGAGATGCTGTAATGAACTTAGGATGAACAAATTAATAATCATTCCAAGTGTTGAAGAAGACTTTTTTTCTCATGTAACAAGTTCCTGGTTTCCAAGATACTAAACCTTAAAGATCCTCAGTTTTGTATAATGTAATGAATGTTTATGTGTTAAAAAGGCAGGATGCCATATTTATACAATCTTGTATGAATATTTACATCCATCATAGAAATTATATATTTTATATATTATCCCTTATTTTTATTTTGTTGTTTCTCTATAACTATTATGTAAAGAGTATGGATTTATTTATACATATGCTTGAAAAAGAGATAGGTTTAATGACACAAACATGATGGGTTATTTGTTATATACAATGAATTTGAGTATTTTTAAGAAAATGGGCTTGAAAATGTAATTATAATGTCCCAAATTGTTAAATCCATCATTTTGAAATCATTAATTATTCTCAAAATGAGAATTTATTATCATTTTCATAACATCAAAAGATTTTTTATACATATTCACATATCATGATTTTTTATATAATTATTTATTTTTATTGAATTTTTATATAATTTAATATTCAATTGAACTCTCTCAATCACCGCATTCTTTATCTAAACCATTTTTTATTTTTCCCAATTTCATTGGATAATAGAGTTGTGTACAATGAAGAAAATTTAAATATAACATCGGTGAACGAATAAAAATACATTTAATTAATTTTCTAATTTACATTCATTTCAATTTATAATAAATTATATAAATTTTCATATTTTTAACTATCATTTTTATGTGAAAATCATCTATTGAATATGGGATTTAAAATCATATAATTCTTTACATTATATTTAAATAAAAAATAAAATCTATTTTGTTAAATAAAATAAAAAAACATTAATTATAATGATTTTTGGACAAAAATTCAATTAATGATTAAAGGATATTATTATTGGGAGGCTTTTTTATGAAATTGACTTCAAAAAAAATACATTATGGCAGATAAAACAGGAATGAGTTATATTTTTTCCTCATTTAATATATACCATTTTCTGATTGTTAGTGTTAATGGCCGTAAATAAATTTTCCTAAAATTATAGTTTAAATATTGCCCAAAAATATTCTGGATATATATTATTCTGATTTGATGAGAAAATATGGTTATGGGAATTGAGAAGATGATTATGATACAATTCTCTGTATATAAATTAAAAAATTGATGTGGAGAGTAAGAAAACTATTATTGACCTATATTGAATATATGTTTTATAAATGGTTCAAGGAAGTCATATATAGTTTCTACTAACAAACATTATTACTATCAAGGAGGGTGAAGACCACAATATTAGTGAATCATATCATTCATGAGTTGATCATTATGATCATTTCAATGGAAGGATGACTTGATAGTTCCACATTGATATAATTAAGTAAGTTAAAAAATACCTTAAAAAATTTAAATTAATTAATTTTGGGGAATCTATTAGAGAATTAATAATAATATTCCGACTTAATAGTGAATGAAGAATCTTAAAAATAAATTATTCCTTTATAAATAAAAATTATATTTTTTCAGTATGGATGAAAAGAACTATTTCTAGAAATGGTTTAACAATTCTAAGAAAAATAATGAAACATATCAGAGTTAAAAATCACAAAAAATTCCATATATATAATAATATAGGCGTCCAATAATGGTTATACATGGTCAAGAGTAAAATATCGAAATTTTTAATGACACTAGTGAAATTAGTTGAACAAATTCACCCCAATGTGTCCCCCAAACTAATATGGACTCAGTTTGTAGAATTAGAGATAACCATGATCTCTTGAAATTATACACATCATTAATGACATAATAAATAGTTATTGTTGAATGAAAAATATAGTTCTTGTATGTTATGGTATTACCCTATATTATTTTAAGAATAATATGTTACTATATTTTAAATCATAATTATTATAATATATTGATTTTGTTAATATGGTATTTTAATGTGCTTAATTTAATTTACCAATGAGTTTTTTATGAAAACTAATATAAATATATATTATGTGATAGAAATATTATAATAATACCAATTTTATTAAAGGAATATATAAATTGTATGAGATTACGTCATCAAAATAAATATCTTAAGAAATGAAGAAATATATTTGATGAAACAATAATATTTATTGAGAATCAAATTACATATATGATCTGCTTATTTTTATAATATTATAATATATGAGGATGCAATATTTTCATACACTTTCACTATGGTGAATTAAATATTTATTCACACAATTTTATTTTTTGTATATGTTAAAATTTAGAATAGTGTTTAATGAATTATTGGGTAATTTTCTTGAAGGATGCAATATAGTGGATTTGGATATTAGAGAAAAGGAATATATTCCACCATACTAGTTAAACATTACACATTTGAATTAGAAAATTATAAAATAACCAATTATAAGTATGAAGGATAGAAATTATATCAGATTCAAATCGATGAGCATATAACATATTAAATAATAGAGGTTGAATCAAAATGTGACTTTAAAGAAAATAATGATAATGATTAAAATATAATATTAATAAATATTTTATATCCATTAATGAAAAATTATTTATGTGAATTTAAAATGTAAAAAAACCATCGTTATAGTTTATGTATTAAATAATTTAGATTATTATAGTAGACTATACAATATGAATAGACATTGTAGATTATAATGAGGAAGATCATGATGACAAGCCTAAAATAACATAAAAATTGTTGGAACTCAATTTCAATAAGAGATCTAATTAAGGAATATATAGTATATAAAGATCAAATAATAGAATAATGATGATAAAATATAACTATCTAATAACATCTTTAAGTGGCGAGTGAGAGTAATATTTTTCTAGATATGATACAAATTTTATAGTGCATGTTCTTTAAAAATTATATAAAAAGAGCAGTGAAAAAGAATAAAGAGTGGAAACCTATATGGATCAAATTTTTAATAAAAACCAATATATGTTCACTTATAGTTGTAATTGATATATCAAAAAATATATAATATATTGTGATGGAAGTTTGCGAATATTACATATAAAAATATAAACATTATTTAGGTAGAGTGAACACATTTTGTTTCACAATAATCTCAGTTTTATTTTTATTTATTGTAAAATAACTAAAACAATTCTTAGAGTGTAGATTCTCAAGAATAATATGTTAATAAGGAGGAATAAATATTTCTTAAGGATAAAAAGACCCCAGGAAAATTGATAAAATTTTTCAAAAGGATATGGAAGTTATTACTAAGTAATCAAAATATACTAAAATGTACTATGTATTTATTTAGATTTTTTTAACATGTTTTTTATGGAAATGTAAAATATTATCTACATAATATTTCAGGTTTTATAAAATTAAATTAATCAAATATTTGTTTATAGAACATATAAAAAGGATACATCTACAATAGTAGATGTGATAATTATTAACAAAAAGGGATATACATCAAGTTCCATGAAGAAGAATAATTCTAAAATATTTATAAAAAAATTAATATGTTAGTAATTTTCTAAAAATATTAATTAAACAAGGTTCACATACTATTGTTGTTCATATAAAAATTATTGGAAAAAATAATTTTTTACTTTAAAATATTTCAATTCCTTTGAATAAAAAAACTCATATATTTGCAGGGAATAGAGTAAAAATATAAATAATATCTCATTCATGAAATAAAGATGGATCATATGAACACCAATGAAATATATACAAAATTGTATTGAAATTATAGATAAGACCTATGAAAAAGTATACCACAAAGTCCACTATGATAAAGGGTGAATTACAATGATTTGATGTAAAATAATTTATATTCTTAGAAGATTGAATAAGAAATATAAATCCAAAGATATTTTCTCACTCATTCTGATGTTTTACACATGTCATCAATGTGTTGAAATTCAAGGATAAATGAAATTAGTTGATCATTACATGTGATAGAAGATATCATGCCATTGAAAAAATTAAGTGAATGATGGTTGTACTTATACCATTAGTAATGAATTCTTTTCTATTGTTAAGGAAATTTCTTCTGTTATATTTGAGCCATAAATCAAGAATTAAAAATAGTATTTAATTTTTTGTTGACTAATTAATAATTATTTAGATATTGGAATACTATATTATGAGTCCAATAATGTTATTTTATAAAATAAATCATTCACAATTTAAATAACTAACAATATATGAATTATCAGAACTAATGAAATAAATTTTGAGAATAGAATTCATATTTGTGTCCAAAATAATTGATGTTTTCCCAATTCAATTAAGTGAAATTATCAATAGTATAGAATACAATATTTATATTTGTTAGTTGATTTAAATAATGTTTTTTAAGAATATATTTCTATTTATTTCACATAGTTTTGATATGATAGTTCATTAATTGAAAAAAATTTCAATTGTGGCTGATGTTGTAAATAATTTTAAAAATAAGAAAGATATAATAAATAAGTCCTAAATATAAGATTCTAATTAATCATTGTGGATAGAGGAGACAAAAATTATAAACAAATTAATTATCATAATAATCATTTATTAAAGTATTCATATGAAAATATTTTCGTTCCTCAAAGTAAAATTTGATAATGCGGAACTATTAGAAAATTTTATAATAGAAATTGAAAGTGAACATTCCATTAAAATTAAAAAATAAGGGATTAATACTGGGAATGATTTTACAATAAGTCAATTTTGAAATTATATTGAAAATTTTCATATTAGGAATATATATAGTTATCTACAATCCTCACTTTCTAATGGACATTCAAAAATAATGATGAGGAACAATATGGGAATGAGAGAAATAATTGTAGTTAAATTATAATGGTGAAATTGTTTTATAAAGAAATAATTATTTATAGTTATGCACATTCATAATCATTTTATGTTATTAAATACTAATGCCTATCCGTATAAGAATTGTTGTATAAGAATATGGCAAATGTGAGTTATATTTCTGTCATTTGAATATCCAGATTCATCATAAATAAATACTGGTATTTGTTTATCAATGATTAGAAGGACAATATTAAAACAATTATTATATTCCAAACCAATGTAAAATTATATGGATATAATAATAAATTAATTTAATGTGTGTTCTATTAATGAAATTGGATTTTCACATAATGTTTGAAATAATAGTGTTATATAAGTAGTATATTTCAGTTCGTTAATTTTATATATAGATCTTATTATTGATATAAACTGTAATGGAAAACATGAATTTGAAGTATTATATAGTAAAATTACACATAAATGAAAATTTTAGATAATGTTCCAAGTATGATTTATAAAAAATCTATTTAATTTTATCAATTTATGTAAATATTGTAATCATTTTTGGATATCATCTAAAAAAATTCCACACTAAAATGATGTTTTGTTCTGAAAAGGAAATATTAATAATTTGTAAAAAAAATACCGTCATCATTTTTAGAAATAAATCTTGAACTAAGGGTGAGTTCCATGAATGAAGAGATATATCAAATTTAAGTTAATTATAATGTAGGTCTTGTTCCTATACTAAATAAATATGGTGTTATTTGTAACTCCCCGACATCAGTAACCCAAAATCAGTGCATTTTTACATAACATTGGCATGATATAAGGAATCATGTCCCAAATGACAGATTAGAATAGTATCCTTGGAAGTACTATATACATATATATGGTTTACATTATATCATTAAACAAAAAAACAACATTGTTTCCCCTTTGAACACTATTATATTCCAAAGACTATTCTTACAGGTTAATCGTAATATACTTTTTTTCATCTTGAGAAAAATAAAACATAAGAAAGGTGTGATATTAGATACTTAGTAAGGATAACAATATAGAGGAAACATTCATAAGTAAAGATAATCATTTAAGGCAGTATATAAGACTAAAACAAAAGACTTTTAAACATAAACATAATCATAATATGGAAAATATAAATCAAAATAATTCCATTTACTTATTCACATAGATATTCTACTGGTAAAATAATCACATGTAATATCAATATCAAATTTCATAATGATGGAATTCATAATGCCAGACTTCATTACAACATAGTCAAGGCCTTATGGCAGGACTACAAATAAAATTTTTTAAAGGCCTTGTGTCAGGAAAGTAATTTGTCTAATGAGACCTACTGATGAATTTATGTGTTATAGCGGGCTCCCCCCATCACTTACTATTTCTAATTCATTCTTCATATGAATGGGTGAGAAATAATCTTAACATTCGTATTAAAAATTTCATATGGAATGTCAATATTTTAACCATAAACCATGAATGGAATAAAAATAGAACATGAACAGTCAAACATAACTCATTCAATAAATATTGATGATTGTATTATGATAAGTCAACCTCAATAAAGAATAAAATACATTTAAGGAAATATAAATTGATGAAAATAGTCATTAAAACTTATTGAGAATAATATCACCTTAATCTTGAAAACATTTAAATGTCGCAATATTTATCAAAAAAGTCATTTAAAAGAGATTTTTGAACCAAAGTGCTCCATAAAAAATTGAATTTTAAAAAAAATAAAATTTCAAAACATTTATATAAAAATAAAAAAATAATGAAAACCAATTGTAAAACATGGACATTAATGAGAACGATTTAGAAGAATAAAATGTTAGAACATTTAAAACAATATTTTAGTTAAGGGCTTCCTTACCAAATAAAAGAAGCTTGAATACATGTAATTGTGGATTAAAATTAATCAAAACATTCTAATATCATGAGAATGAAGGGATTCGAGATATATTATGTCAAAAGACATTATTTACACCTAATAAAAGTAAGTTGGTGCATGACGACAGAGAGGACTGAAAGGAATGTAAATTGAGATGAAAACCCTTATAAAGACAGTATCCTTAGATTAAGGAAGAATCAATAAAATAATTATGTGTTACAAATATAAACAAACTCAATATAATTGGATATTTATTTTATATCAATCAGATTACATTCACACATATTTTTCCAAAAACATAACCAATGACTTATATGTTCAACTCAACGAATGTAAATTGAGTTATGATTACCCTTAAAAAATTCATATCAATAAAATGTGAATTTATAAATTGAGTGATTATTTCTATCAAAGGTATATAGATAGAAAGGGGAGTGGAAATTAATACATAAATAATGAATAGCGATTTCAGTCATTATCTTAAAGAAAATTAATCAATGAAGTACGCGTAAATCTCAATGAGTGGAAGTTGAAATTAGAAATCCCCTTTCCGATTTGGAAACATACAAAAAATACACCCCATGAAATAAGTATAATACAATGAATATTTAAATACCCATAAATTTATTTATATTACACAATGAATACAATTAGGGGCAGTACATACACCACACAAAATTAAATAGTGGAAATATTGCATGAATCTCATGGGAATAAGAAATGAGATGAAAACCCCTTACCATATTGTAATCAATTGATACATTGGAAAAAAAGTTAAAAACCACCAATTGAATCATATAATTCCAAGAATATAAGTATAATCATGATAATATATTTCAAATGGCAGTACACAATACACCACATTCATGAAATAAGTGGCGAACAATGGAAATCTCACATAATTAAATGTGAGATAAGAAACCCCTTACCTTGTATTTTTCATTAGTATAGGGAAGGTTAATCTCTTGTATAATGGTGAATTTTTTTTATTAAATTAAAAAAGAAAAAAATACATAAATATGATATCATATATGATCTTCTAATATTGCATTGTTAATGATATTTCAGTAGTATCATTGTTTCAGTTGTAAATAGATTCGTTTTCCACTATATGTTTTGTTACGTAAGTCATGTTTTTATATATTGGATGTATTTGATTCATATCCAGAATGATATTATGATGTTAAACATTATTTTTAATCTTAAAATTGAAATTGTTTTTGAAATATTACAACTTGGAATGAACATATTGCGTTCGTGGAGACGGTAAGTCGTATGTATGCAAGAGCGCCAATGTCATTATATTGATGATGAAATAGTATGTAATTGGATGGTATATCATATACAAATAATAATTAAAAGGTCAAATTCATTATTTACATTATTTATAATAATTATTATAAACATCAAAATAATGAAGTGTTTGAATAAGAAACTACACCACAACGTGGAGACGGTAAGCCGTACGTACACACATATGGTGACATTATCATTTATGGAATGGATAGATTAACCAATATGGTTTTAACATATTTATAAAAACATTACAGTATGTATAAGTTAACGGATTTAGTATTTTGAATGTAAACAAAAAAAATAAAGAGGAAGTGGATGAAGAAAAGAACTAGAAATAGGGTGGTGAAATTATTGACTCTTCATTGGGTGTTTACATTTGAGTTGATCAAAAGGGCCTCATAGGATGGAATTATGGTCAATTTAAGTACTAAATGATTATTTCTGGGATGTTGGGAGGATATTATGGTATGGTTTGGCAGAGCCAAATGTATTTGTAGGTGTGATTTTGAGAGAAGGGGAAGTGCCCTTTTATAAGAGGGGTGAGGGGAACTTTTGGAAAAGCTTGAAATATTATTTTATAATAAAATCATATTTAGTTTATAATTGTTCAAAAATAAATTATTTATATTATAAGGTGATTATGGGTATAATACCTCTAAACCTAGAGGTTTTAGACAGGTTTATGTCACCATTTTAACCTTATCTTTTAGATTTATGTATTAGTTATAAAGTTTTACTTTTACCATTTCTTTTTGTATTCTTACACTATATGGTTAATAAACATACTATAACAAGAAAATGACACCCCAAGTGGTTCATTATTAATATATATAACAATATCTATGTCCTTTTTCAGAACTTAATATTTTTTGAAATATTATATCAATTAATAATGTAGTAATGTTTTTAAAAACTCAATTATGTTAATTTTGAGACTATTTGGTATTTTATTTTTTTTGAAAGAAATAAAAACTTTATCACTAAAAATAAAATCTATTTAATCAACCCTAAAATGTAGTATTAACCTATTAAATTAGTTTTATTCATCATATGTCACAATTTAAATTTATTTGGAAATTTATAATATCAATTATTTTAAAATTTCAATAAAACTTTAATTACTGTTTCAACATTGGGTCATATTTAAACTAAATCATATAATGTCTAAAAATTGTAAATAAAAAACCATTATATAGAATATCTATTTATTATTCTAATGAAATTTTTTAATCGAAGTTACTTATGTGTATACCAATATTAAAAATGGTTTAGTTATTAAAAATTTAATTTAACACTTTTAACTCTTCTTTAAATAAAATAATAATAAATATCCTAATATAATCCAAGAGGACCAAAGGGGATCATAGTTTTTTCCTAAGGTTTTTTTGGTCTATTTAAAATTATCCAATAGAATTAGGACATGCATTAGGGTAATTATGATTTCATTTTTACCCCTAATTGACCTATTTACTTTTAATTGTGGTAAATAAAAGTCAAAAGTTACTATTCACTAAAAATTATTTTCTTCTTATTGAACCACATATTACTTATTGATGATAAATTTTTGTCTTGGATTTTTGAAATGAAACTCACAAAAAGGATAAAATTATGTTTTATGAAAATATTCAAATGCTCCCAGACGATGGGTAAAAGACGGTAAAAAGATAAATAAAATTTTATATATCAAAACATATTATAAATTGACTACAATGAATTACATTGAACATATATAGGTATTACGTATATTTTTTGACTTAAAATAAATAATATAAATAATTATTTAAATAAAATTTATTTTTAAACAATAACACATTATTTTTACTATTCATCAAAATTTGAATGTTTTTAGAAAAATAAAAATATTTCACCCTATGAAAATGTTTATATTCAGATTTCAAAATTGATTTATATTTGAACAAATTAAAATCATAGAAGTTTCATTAATTAATTTAAAATTAATTCCCATTGTCAAAACCAAAAAGCGGGTTTTATGAAATAAAAACTATCAAAATATTGACGTGTGTTTATGTCTAATTTAAATGTGAAATTACTTATATTGACCTATATTGTATTAAATCATAAAAATATAATTTAATTATACTCCCAAAAAATTAAAATGTATAATTTAACCCTATAAATTATTTCAATTTAAAAATGCCATTTTATATTAAAATTAAGTCTTTTTCTGAATTCATCAAAATTTGAAAGTTATCATAAATGTACCAAAAATTTATCCAAAGTAATTTTTATGTAATTATTCTAAATAAGAATTTAATTTCATTAAACGGAATATATTAAAGTGTCAAATATTTGTTTTGAAAAGTGTTTTCTATTAAAAGGTGGTAAAATTGTGTTTTTTTGGAAAATACTTCTTTTATCTAAAAAATGAATTTGTTCTTCTATTATGTCTAAGAAACTAATAATTTGGATTCTAAAATTATATAGAGTATATAAAATCCAAAATTCTGTTAATATTATTCCTAACAGAATTTTGAACGCCTACTTTGGTAAGTCATGGTGTGCTCGAACTCGGTGTTGTGTATAACACATGCTACTGAATTAGAAAATAATATACTATGAAATCGAGGGGTGTTAAATTCTTCCCCCCTCCTTTGGAAATTGATTCCTCGCAATTTTAAAATTGGGCCGGGGAAATTCATTGATCGTCCCACATCAGAAAATGAGTCAATAAAACTATCACTTTAAATAAAGAAAGAGAAGTACAAAGGTCACCAGAGATAACCCTTACTAGGATTCAATGTAATAATACATTGATATAGAAGATAAACTACGTGTCATATTCTAATGGAGAGTGATAGAAAAAATTATGAGGAGAATTTTAACTACAATAAAACCACAAACTTGTGATTGGATAAATGGTCATTAGTTGCCTATTATGAATAGTAAATGGAAAACATTTTTTTGTTTTAAGTTCCATTTCATAATGTTGAGGAATTTATTTGTGATATTGACTTATAACAGAAAGATATATACATACTTTTTATGTATATTTTCATCTGTTATTAAATTTCTTCTACTAACACATCTTTCTTTTCAAACGATGAGTCTTCAAGATGGATTTTTCACACTAGATGTGCTATAATAAACTTCTAGAGAGTCACGTAATCCAAAAAGGATAAACTATATATTAACATTGGATTTAGAAATTAACCTAAACATAAATGGTTAGTACAAGATCAGATAATCCTGAAAAAGGTTAATCCTTTATAGAACGAAATACTAATCGTAATTTCAAAAATTAAACTAACAATACCTAATGTTCAATAAAAACAATTCAATAAACAATTGTAAATAAAATCTTCTAATATAATCCAAACTAATATCAAAACCCAAAAAATAGAAGAATTTGATTATGCAGTCTTCCACGTTAAATTGTATCTCCAAATAACAAAGACTACTCTTAATGTCACATAAGTAAAAGTAATTAACGTAATCACATATTTTCTATGATAGTTTAATCATTTCCTTAAATAACCAAAATTGATTTAAATCCCCAATAAAATCATAGATAAAAATCCACCATTACTCATAAAATGAAATCCAATAGTAATAATTTTTTAGAAATATAGTGTTCCCAACAGAGCGAACATCTTCCAAAATAACATTTATCACTTAATAACCAAATAATTTTCCAATACTAATGATATCCATTTGATAATACATGATATCTCAAATAAACTTATTATTGATTAGTAAAATAATTTAACTAAAAATAATTAGTCACACTAACTGGGGACTTCTTGTAGTCCAATGGTAGGCCATAAATCCCAATAGCACTCTGGTTGTTGGTTTGACTCCCACATCTTTGTCTGACGTGACGGGTTGTCACACGGTATGCATGTTTTCCTTTTTCAAAACTTATAGTTTATAACATTCCAAAAACGAGATAAATTCCATAAAATATACATAACATTATTTCCCCATAGATTTTGTCTCATACCATGAATTTTCATCCCAAAAATTAATAACTTGTAATTACCTCAAATTCAAGGATCATATAAACGAAAATTTATATTTATAACTATATAAACAATAGAAAAGTTAATTCTTCCTAAAATAGAATTTTCACATAACAATCTGTATGGTTACACATATAAAAAAAGGCATCCAATGTAATCCCATCAACTTAGAGCACTAATAATTTTAATCATTTCACCTTCCATTTATTTCCACATAAGTTCTTCCTTGACCAAGAGTTGTCCTATAGAATACGACATTCACTCAGGTAATGCCCAGTTCCACTACATTTATAAAAAAAGACTTTAAAAGTATTCTTGGGATCATTTTTATTTTCTTCCATAGTACTCTTTATTTTTCCTTGGAAATTCATTACTTTATGTCCTTTGTTCCCACCCATATTGCAATTTTTTGTTCCATTGAGACACTTCCCTAGGTGTCTCATTACACAATTCATGCATGATGAAAATTGAGATTTTGTTTCTCCGTGGTCTACAATGCTAGAGCTCTTATCATTCACTACCTTTATCTTCTTTTTTGAGTCTAGGAGTTTGTTAATATATATGTTGTTGATCATATTTTTGGAAAACTGATTCGGCATGAAGACAATATTGTTTACACCTATCAACATTACATTTTCTTGCTAATTTCCACCATCGTACCCATATTGTACATCATGATCAATGATACTATGACTTCATTGGAATCCAACCATTAAATAACACAAGAAAGAATATTGTGAGTCATAATATCATTTAGAGAATATCGTAACACCTTATTTTCAATCTAAAAACCTTAGCATTAACCAAGTTTATTTATTCTCATATTATATTAAAACATTTCAAATCGGTTTGTAATGAAAATGTGAATTATCCTAAGAATATCCCTTATGTGATTCATTACCAAGATTGTAGCAAGGCATGTTGTAGTGCACCAGGATATCCCAGGTCAAGCCCGAAACTCCTTGTTGGAGTTTTCACTCTTAGGTACATCTATGTCAGAGCTGCCTATACCTGATTGTAATCAAACAAGGATGAAGTTCAAGAAAAACCCACATAATATAAACATTACCAATGTTTTTGGATGTTATTCAATACTAATCCTCAATTTATTTCTTAAGGTAGTGTTTCCTAATTAGTGTTTTTTTCTAATATTAGCTTCCATGGATTTTACAAAACTTCCTCTCATAACAAATTTAATGCCCCTACCCTAGTTACCTAGAATCGGTGCATTATTACCTAACATATGAATGATACAAGGAATAATGTCCCAAATGACAGATCATTTTAGTATCCTTTGATGTACTAGATAAAAACATAAGATTTAAATTACACCATGAAATAAAAATACAGCATTGTGTCCCCTTTGAACACTCTTATATTACTTAAAATATTCCTATAGTTTAATCGTAATATACTTCATTCCATCTTGGGAAAAATAAAACATAAGAAAAGGGTGTGCTCAGATACTAACTAAGGATTACAATATATTGGAAACATTCATAAATAAGCATAAACATTGAAGGCAATGTTTAAGACTAAAACAATCTCCTTTTAAACACATACTTCATCATAATATGGAAAATATAAATCAAAATAATTCCATTTACATATTCAAATGGATATTATACTAAATGAATAATCACATGAAATATCAAAATCCAATTTTGTAATGATACAATTCATTATTCAAGAATTCATAACCTCATAGTCAAGGCCTTGTACCAAGACTACAAAAAAGATTTTGACAAGGCCTTGTACAAAGAAACTAGTTTGTCTCCTGAGAAATACCGATGCATCATGCGGCTATATTGGGCTCCAACTATCAAACAATTAGTCCAATTCATTCCCCATATGAATTTTTGAATAATAATATAAACATTCATATAAAAACTAGCATATCAAATGTCAATATTTTAACCACAAACCTTGAATTGCATAAAAATAGCACATCCATAGTCCAACATAAATCATTCAATACTGTATGGACGATTTTATTTTGATAATCAACCACAATAAAGAATAAAATAAACTGAAGGATATTGACATAGATTAAGATATACATTAAAACTATTTGAGATAAATAACCCCCTTTACTTGAAAACATTTAAATATCGTACTATTTATCAGAGAAGTCATTTAAAAGTAATTTTTGAATCAAAGTGTCCCATAACACATTGAAACATTTAAATGGAATTTTAATTTCAAAACATTTATCTCCATATAAATAAATAATTATAACAATTTTTAAAACATGGACATTAATGAGAATGATTTAGAAGAATAAAATTTTATAACATTTAAAACAATATTTTAGTTAAAGAGTTCCTAACAAAATAAGATATGCTTGAAAAAAAGCAATTGAGGAATAAAATTAATAAAAACATTATAATATCCTCAGAATAAGGGGATTCATGAAATAATATGTCAAGGGATTGTATATATACCATATAAAATTGAATTGGTGCATGATGAAATAGAGGTCTCCAAGGAATGTAAATTGAGACAAAATAACTAATAAAGATTGTATCCATGGATTAAGGATGAATAAATCAAGTAATTATGTGTGAAAAATATAAATATACTCAATATTATTGGATATATTTTATAAATCAATCAAATTATATTAACACATATTCCTGTTAAAACAAAACCAATGAATTCGATGTTTAATTCAGTGAATGGAAATTGAGTTGTGATTTCCCTTAAAAACTTCATATCAATAGAATGTGAATTTATAAATGGAGTGATAATGTGTATTAAATGTTTATCCATATAAAGGGGAGTTGAAATTACTACATAAATTAACAATTTTGGTTCCACACATAATCTTAGAGTAAAAAAATCAATGATGTATGCATAAAGCCCAATGAGTGGAAGTTGAAATTTGAAATCCCCTTACCTATTTGGAAACATACGAAACATACGAACCATGAAAGAATAATCATAAAATAAAGATCTAAATACACATAAATTAAACTATATTACATAAATAATACAATCTTGCATAGTACATACACCACACAAATGGAAATAGTTGCAATATAGCCTGAATCTCACGGGAATAAGAAGTGAGATGAAAACCCCTCACCACATGGTAATAAATTGAGTTGTATGACCAAAAGAAAATACCCACCAAATTAATCACATAATAAAATACATATAAATATATTCATG
Organism: Viscum album; assembly: GCA_963277665.1. NCBI lineage: Eukaryota > Viridiplantae > Streptophyta > Magnoliopsida > Santalales > Viscaceae > Viscum > Viscum album. Next base: position 2,130,442,373 of record OY728140.1, read on the forward strand.
ATAATATATGTCAAATGTCAGTACACAATACACCACATGAATGAAATAAGTGGCGAACAATAGAAATCTCATGGCATTAAAAGTTAGACAAGAAACCCCCTAACTTTGTAATTTTTTAAGTATAGGGTAGGTTAAAATCCTATATAATGGTGAAATAACTATTATTAAATTATAAAAGAACAAAATAAATAAATATGATATCATATATGTTCTTCTAATATTGTTTTGTAAATGATATTTCAGTAGTATCATTGTTTTGGGTTTTAACTGATTCATTTTCCTTTATATGTTTTTTATGTAAGTCATGTTTGTTATTTATTGGATTTTTTTTATTCATATACATAATGATATTATTTTTTTAAATTTTTTTTAATCATAAAATGAAAATTATTCTTGAATGATTATCATGGGGAATGAATTTCGTCGCGTTGGTGGATACGGTAAGTCATACGTACGCACGACAGATAACATCATTATATTGATAGTGAAATTGTATGTAATGGGATGGTGTATCAAATATATAGTTTAATTAAAATGTTATATTTATTATTTACATCAGTTATACTCATTATTATACCCATACACATAATGAAGTGTTTGAATAACAAAATACACTACGACATGATGACGATAATCCATATGTACGCACGTATGGTGACTTTGTCATTTATAGGATGGATATAATAATATATATGGTTGTACCATATTTATAATAATGTCATATTATGTAGAAGGTACTGAATTTTTTATTTTTGTATGAAAAAAAAGTTGATGTGTAAGAAGAAAAGAGCGTAAAAGTGGGTGGTGATATTATTACCTCTTCATTTTGTGTTTCCTTTTGAGCTGATCAAAAGGGATCTTTAGGTTGGCTTACTGATCAAAGTAGGAACTCTAGGTTGATGTGACCGAAGTTGTAAGGATATTTGGGCAGGTTTATGTCGAGCCAAATGGCTTTGGAGGCATGATTTTGTGATAAGGGTAAGTGTCATTTAATTAGAGGGGTGAGGGTCACGTTATGAAAATCTTGAAATATAATTTATAATAAAATCATTTTCGGTTTCAAATGGCTCCAAAATCATTTATTTATATTCTGAGGTGGTCATTGGTCAAAAAAATTTCTACCAATAGGTTTTAGACATGTTTAGGTCACCATATTAACCTTATCATTTAAATTTAACTCTTGGTTAAATTGCTTATCTTTTACCGTGTCTTCATGTATTCTTACACTATATGGTTAATAAACATACTATAATAAGCCAAACGAACCCCAAGTGGTGAACTATTAATATATATAACCTTATCTATGTCTGTTGGATGAACCATTGATTTTGAGAAATATTATATCAATTAATAATATAGTATTTGTTTTAAAAACTCAATTATGTCAATTTTGACACTATTTGGTATTTGATTTTTTTTGAAATCCATATAAACATTATCACTTTGAATTAAATTTATTTAATTAACCATAACATGCAATATTAACCTATAAAATTAATTTAATTATCAAAATTGTAACGCCCAGACCCCAGTTACCCAGAGTCGGTGCATTATTTTAAAACATTGGTTTGATTACAAGGAATCATGTCCCGAAGGACCGATCTGTTTAGTAGTCTTGGAAAATAGATTACATACATGAATGTTATATTACACTTAATAACATACAAAAAAACATAAAGAATCCTTCACGAACATCATAATTCCCTTCGCTTAACCCTGCATATCAATCACAATACACTTCTTGGAATCTTGGGAAAAATAAAACATAGAAAGGGGTGAGCTCAGGTGCTACATAATGATAACAATACATCAGAAAATTTCATAAATAATAATTAAAATTTAAGTCAATGTATATCTAAAAAATTACTTTTAAAATTGAACATCAGAATAATATGGAAAAAATAAAATAAAGTAATTCCATTTACTTATTCACAATATTATTCTACTAGTCGAATAATCACATGCAATATCACTAACCACTTTCATAATGAAGGAATGCATAATTCCATACTATCATAACCACATAGTCAAGGAATTCTGATAAGACTACAAATGAGATTTTTTCAAGGCCTTGTTCCAAGACACTATTTTGTCTCATGAGACCTACCGATTCATCAAGGAGCTATAGCAGGCTCCACCCGTCACTTACTAAGTCCAATGCATTCCTCATATGAAAAGGTTTAAACATAACATAAACATTCGTATTAAAACTAACATAAGAAATGTCAATTATTTAACCCTAAAGCATGAATGGTATAAAAATAACAATCCACAGTCAGACATATCACAAAACCTTCAATACAATATGACTGATTTGTATCATAATAAGTAATCTTCATACAAGTTTAAAATCCATCAAAGGATGTTTACATAGGTGAAAATGATTTGTAAAACTCTTTGAGAAAAATATCCATTTTCATGAAAACATTTAAAAGCCACACAATATATTAAAGAAGAAATTTAAAGACATTTTTTGGAATCAATTTATCCAATACCACTTTTAAATTTTTCAAAATGAATTAATATTTTAAAAACATTCATGTCCATATAAATAAATCATTAAAACCCATTTTGAAGACATGGGAATTAATAAGAAATATTTAGACGAATAAATATTTAAAACATTTGAAATAATGTTTTAGTAAAAAAAAGTCCCTTAAAATAATCAATGCTAGAACTCTTTCATAAAACATGGACATCGATAATAAATATTTTCCAGTAGATACATACGTAAAAACAACCTCAGATAATAAAGAGATTGTGAAATTAACCCTTACCAATTTGGTAACCTATAAAACATACACACCATGAAAGAGGTATCATAAAATGAATATTTAAATACACATAAATTAAAGTGTATTATAAGAATTATATAATAATGGGAAGTACATACACCACACAATAAATAATAGTGGCAATATGGCATGAATATCACGAGAATAAGGAGTGAGATGAAAACCCCTTACCTTGAACTCTCCTTTAGTCAAGGGTACGTTTAACCTACTGTATGAAGACCATTTTATATTATTAAATTATACCAAAATCATATTAATATATGTGATATCATACATTATTCATTTATGACTTTTGATGACCCATTTAATAATAATTTCCATGTTAAATTAACATTTCGGGTAATAATCGCTTTCTTTATTGTACGTGTTTTAACTTTTTATTCTTTATTGTATCAATTAGATCATGATTTAAATACTTACAGAATATATAAAATGATTTATATATCATTTATATTTAGAATTTAATTTTGTATAATAGATATATATTTGAAATGGAAAACACCATTCACGGAGACGGTAGTCCGTACGTACGCATAAATGATGTTTCCTTTTTCATAACTTATTGAACGAAAATAAGTGAATAATATATTTGTAAGTACATATATATATATATATATATATCAATTAGAATTATTATGTCACATATTACAAAAATATTAGTAATATATATTTTTATAATCATCAATGAATAGTAAGTGTGGAAATGAATCTCATCGCGTCGTAGAGATGGGAATCTGTACGTCTGCACGAGCGAAAATATAATTTCCTTAAAGGTGAGTAATTGGATGGTATATTAATTTTATAGAGACATTATTATGTTATTTTCATTATTTATATAAATATTACTCATCATTATATCGATCCAAATAATATATTGTTGAATAACAAATTACACCACGACATGGAGACGGTAAGCCGTACGTACGCACACATGGCGACATTATCATTCATAAGATGGATAGAATAATGAATATAATTGTGAAATATTTATAATAACATAAAAGTATATATAATATAAAGGATTTATTATTTTAGAATGAAAATAATAGATAAAGAAGATGTGGAAGAAGAAAGAAACTTGAAAGAGGGTGGTGAAAACATGACCTCTTCTTCGTGTTCTTCCATTTGATTTGAACAAAATGGCTATATATGTTGGATTTATGATCCAAATAAGGCCTATAGGTTTAATTTATGGATATTGATATAATATTTTGGCAGGTTTTGGCCGATCCAAAAGGATTTGAAGGTGTGAATTAGAGGGAAAGGGAAGTTCCCTTTTATAAGAGGGGTGAGGGGCACCTTAGGAAAATCTTGAAATATTATTTTATAATAAATTCATATTCTGTTTTTAATGGCTCAAAAGTGTATAATTTAAATTTTAAGGCGGGGATAGGTCTAAAACCACTAAAAAATAGGTTTTATACTAGTTTGGGTCACTATATTAACTATATCTTTTTTATTTAACTCTTAGTTAAATAGTTTGACATTTACCATGTCTTTTTGTATTTTAATATTATATAGTCAATAAACTTACTATAAACTTTGAATATACCCCCAAGTGGTCCATTAATAATACACATATCATTATATATGTCCTTTGGCCGAATCTTATATTTTTAGGAATGGAATATCAATTAATAATAAAATATTTATTTTAAAAACTCCTTTGTGTCAATTTTGACACTATTTAATAATTGATTTTGGTTAAAGTCTTAAAAACTTTATTAATTCTAACCAAATTAATTTAATAAATAATAACATGTCATATTAACCAATAATTTTTTTTATGTAATCAAAACTTTCAAATTATATTTATTTTAACATTTATAATACTAATTATTTGATTTTTTCATTTATAAGGAAAATAATACATCATTATTTTATCATAAATTAATATAATTATTCAATTTCTAAAAATTATAAATAAAATAAAATGATGTAGGAATTTTTTTTTGCTTTCTAATGAATATTTATAGTCGAAAATATAACATAGATAACCCTATGTAAAAATTGTTTTTCTATAATATAAATGCTTATGTCATTTTTGTATTTACTTTAAATTAATTAATATAAAGTGTCATTATCACTTACAAGTTGATCCATAGGGTCTAAAAATAGACCAAAATATTCCCATGTTCGGAAATGTATCAACGAATACAGTTATGATACGTTTTAGTGTAATTTAGTATTATTATTATTCTAATTTTTTACCCTTATTTACCAGATTTACTCTTTAACGATGGTAAATAAAACATTTACCGAAATTATTTTTCAAAATGTCTAAAAATAAAAGATACCTATTTAGAAAATTTTTACCTCCTAATTCTAAATATGGAATCCATTTTTATAAATTCAAAACATAGAAGTGGCAGAAATTAATTTAAAATTAATTTCTGTCGTCAAAACAAAAAAGCGTGTTTTTAAGAGAAAATAACTATCAAAAGAATGGCACTTGCTTATGTTTTTTTAATTGTAAAATTATGTCCAATGACCAGAATTGTATTAAATGATAAAAATATAATCTAATTATGTTCTAAAATCACTCAAATTCATAACTTATCACTATTAATTATTTCGATTAAAAAAGTTGTTTGTAATTAATATATACTAATTTTCACTATTCATCAAAATATGAAATTTAATAGAAAAGTACCAAAATTCACCCTAAGATAATTTCAATATTAAAAATACAAAAATGAAGTCCATTTAGAATGATTAAATGTATAACTTTTTAAAAATTGGGTATTACTATTCAGAAGGACTAGTTTGATTGGTTGTGGTGTATGTTAGAACTCCAAGTTGCGTACACCACACGCTACTGAATTATTCAACGAGAAGCGTACCAGGGAATATTGGGGTGTTACATTCTACCCTCCTTCAATAAATTTCATCTTTACAATTTGAAATTATTTTTCAAAAATAAAAGGTTGAAAATAGAAAATACTTTTGGGAAAACCCACATCAGAAATTAGGTTAATAAAATTTAGTCTTAATAAGAGGAAAACGAAAATGAAAGGGTCACCACCAAATTATGATCTCGATTAAGAGAAAATTGGTGTCAATTAGAGACATAAAATTGGAGGAAAAATGTAAAAATTTATAGTTAGTGATTGAGGTCATCAATCTCAAAAAAGTGTAAAATTATGGGCCTTAAATTCATCAATATATGATGATTTAAAATACCATCGGTTCAACAAAACATATGGCATTAGTGTAACACATTTTTGGTTTTAATATCCCTTCACTAAAGTATAAGAATTAATTTCTTCATAGAATACGAGAAGAATAAAAATATATACTTGAAAATTATAGTCCCATCCTGTAACTAATTTCTACCAGAAACTCATCTTTCACTCTAAAAGATAATAGAACTTAAAAATAATATTCTATTAACCCTATTCGTATAGGGTTCAAAAAAAATGAATTTATACGTCATCTACAAGAAGTTTTTAAAACAGACAACATTATTCAATCTAGGAAATCACGTGGGCTAGTGGTAGGTGATACACCCTTGTCGCTCTTCAGTTGCTGGTTCAAGTCTCACGGCCTTACCGAACGCGACGGGTTGCCGCCCAACCTCCAGGTTGTCCTTTTATGACAATACAAAAAAAATCTCAATCTAGAATTATCGAAAATACTTCTTTTCAAACTCACAATCCAAATTTATAAGGAAGGTAAAAACAATAGAGATCCTTTTTTCTGCTTAATAACATGTGAACACCTTCATCATGTATTCTTTTAAAACACTACGACATCCTGAATTACCATAAAACCTTATTGATTACATTCTTGATCCCTTATTCCTTATAGAATACTGGATATATTACTATAAAAAGATGTTGTAAAATCCAACAATGATGTAATATAAAAATCATTAATTAGATTCAATGTAGTTGAGAATATCCAATATAATTTATCCAAATCAATCATGTATTATTCCAAAATCTCTACCTCGGTATCAGTACCATATTATGGTTTATCTTTATATCAACCACATATTTTCCAAAAATTTAACATTCTATTGAGTCACTTATCTTGGTTCCAAACAATCTCATGTCCTTAATGAAATAGTACTGTATTACAATCCTTTTATACACTATAATTATTATAACCAGTACATTGTTGATACTACACTCAAATAAAATAATTCTCTAATAACAACATAAGAAATCTAATCATTCCTCCTCATCTGTGGTAGTATCATAACTTGATTATTATCTGATAGAATCATTTGGGGAATACTCTGATGATTTGGAAATTGGTTCACAAAGTTTCCCAACACCTTGTAGATGAAGCATTGTATATTTGAAACCTTTTTCTTACCCTAGCAGTCACGTACATGGTGTCCTTTTTCTCCAAATTTATAACAACCTCCCATTCCCATCAGGAAAGTTCCAGGGTGTTTCTTCCCACAGTTATCACATGTGGGAAAATTCTCCTTTTCCCTCATCCCTTCATCCATCTTTCTCTCTTACATAATTTTCTTTTCTTGCTTCCCTTCTAATCCATAGGGCTCAGAGAATTTTTTACATATCTTATTAACACATGATATTATTTCTTCATATGTTGAGAATACATGGGAGACTATTTCCCTTCTAAATGTTGGCTTAATACCGGGAAATATATCATCCTTCTTACTCTTTGGATCATATGTATTGCTGGAGTTTAAATTCCTTCTACTCAGCACCATTTGTATACAATGGCATAAACTAGGTTAGTTTAAGAATTTCAATGAATAATTCCAAACTTGTAAAATACCTAACTTAAATTGAACGGTTTATGGATTTAATCCATAATCATAAAGATTTTTTCATTGGGGAATTATATACTCATAAACCCTTTATAATTATTTATTAAGAAAATGGAAATTATCTTAAGAATATCCCACAGGAGTGTCATAACAAAGAGTGCATCCAGGCCCGTTGTCTTGCACCAGTTCCCATTCGAGTCTAGCTCAAAGCCGTTTTTTCGGGTTTTACCCCTAGGTACATCTGTGCCATAGCATCCTCTAACTGCTCATATCTAGACATGGATGTATTTTCTTGAAAAACTCACAAAATCTCTATATTACCAAAATTATAGGAATATCTTCTATACTAATCCTCAATGTCTATCTTAGGTCTATGTGCTCTAGTCAGATTTTATCTAAATCTAGCTTCCAATGTTATTTATAAACTTCTCGGATACCAACTGTAATGCCCCGACCTCAATTACCCAGAGTCGGTGCATTATTTTAAAACATTGGCATGATTATAAGGAATCAAGACCCGAAGGACCGATCAGTTTAGCAGCCTTAAAAAATATATTACATACATTAATGATACATTACACTTCATAACATACAAAACAACATAAATAATCCTTCACAGAATTCATTATTCCCTTGTCCTAACCCTGCATATCAATCACAATACACTTCATGGAATCCGGGGAAAAATAAAACATAGAAAAGGGTGAGCTCAAATGCTCAGTAAGGATAAAAATACAGCAGAAACATTCATAAAAAAGAATAAACATTTAAGGAAATGTATAACTAAAACAAAATCCTTTTAAACTTTAACTTCAATATAATATGGAAAAAAATGAAGTATTGTCTTTTACTTATGCACATGGATATTCAACTAGTCAAATAATCAGATGCAATATCACTAACCAATTTCATAATGATGGAATGCATATTTCCAGACTATCATAACCACATAGTCAAGGCCTTGTGCCAAGACTACAAATAATATTTTTTCAAGGCCTTGTGCCAAGACACTAGTTTGTCTCATGAGACCTATAGATGTTTCGAGGAGATATAGCGAGCTCCACCCGTCACATACTAAGTCCAATGCATTCTTCATATAAAATGGTTTAAACATAGCATAAACCTTTTTATTAAAATAGCATACGAAATATCAATACTTTATCTCTAAACCCTGAATGGTATAAAGATAAAAAATCCATAGTCAAATATATTACAAAACCTTCAATACAATATGGAAGATTTTTATCATAATAAATAATCTTCAAACAAGTTTAAAATACATCAAAGGATGTTGACATAGATGAAAATGATTTATAAATCTCTTTGAGAGAAATATGCATTTTTTTAAACATTTAAAAGTCACACAATTTAGAAAATATGTCATTTAAAGACATTTATTTGAATTAAAGTGTCCAATACCACTTTGGAACTTTTCAAAGGAATTAACATTTTAAAAAAATTCATGTCCATATAAATGAATCCTTAAACACCATTTTGAAGACATAAACATTAATGAGAAAGATTTAGAAGAATAAATATTTAAAACATTTGAAATGATGATTTAGTAAAATTAAGTCCCTTAAAATAATCCTTTTGAAAACTCTTTCATAAAACATGGATATGGATAATAAATATGTCCCAGTAGATACTTATGTAAAAACAACCTCAGATAATAAATAGATTCTGAAATTAACCCTTACCAATTTGGTAACATACGAAACATAAAATCCATGAAAGAGGTATCATAAAATTAATATATAAATACAAAAAAATAAAATTTTATTACACAATGAATAAAATTATGGGTAGTAGTTACACCACAAAAAAGGTAATAGAGGCAATATGGCATAAATCTCACTGAAATAAGGAGTGAGATGAAACCCCTTACCAACCACTTTCCTTTAGTTGGGGTACATTTAACCTTCTATATGAAGACCTTAGTATGTTATTAAATTATAATGGAACCATATTAATATTTATGATATCATTAATTATTCATTTATGAATTTTTACTACCAATTTAATAATAATTTCCATGTTAAAATAACATTTAGGGTAATAATCTCTTTTTTTATCGTACTTGTTTTAACGTGTTGCTCTGGATTGTATCACATAGATCATGAATTAAATACTTCAAGATTAAAAAACATGATTTATAAATCATATATATTAAGAATATAATTATGTATAATAGATATATATGTGAAATGGAAAACATTGTTTATGGAGACGGTAATCCGTACGTACACATAACCGCTGTTTCCGTTTACATAACGTATTAAATGGAAATAAGTGAATAAAATATTTGTAAGTACATATATATATATATATATATATATAGCTCAAGTAGCATTATTATGTCATATATTACAAAAATATTAGTAATATATATTTTTATAATCGTCGATTAATGGTGAATGTTGAAATGAATCTCATCGTGTCGTCGAGACAGTAATCCGTACGTACGCACGAGCGACAATATCAATTCCTTAAATTTTTGGAATTTGATGGTATATTAATTTTACATAGATATTAATATGTTATTTTCATTATTTATATACATATAACACATCATTATATCCATCCAAATAAAATAGTGTTGAATAACAAATTACACCACGACGTGGAGACGGTAAGCTGTACGTACGCACGCATGATGACATTATCATTCATAAGGTGGATAGAATAATGAATATAGTTATGAAATATTTATTATAAAATAACAGTATATAAAAGATACTGGAGTCATTAATTTTTAATGGAAATAAAAAATAGAGAACAAGTTGATGAAGAAAGGAACTTGATAGATGGTGGTGATAACATTACCTCTTCTTTGAGTTCTTCCTTTTGATTTGAACAAAATATCTCATTAGGTTTGCATTCTGATCAAAATAAGGAATCTAGGTTGAAGTGAGGGAAGTTGAAAGAATATTTGGATAGGGTTTGGCTAAGCCAAAAGGCTTTTAAGGTGTGAATTATAGGGAAGGATAAGTGCCTTTTTATAATAGGGGTGAGGGGGACATTAGGAAAAGCTAGAAATATTATTTTATTATAACTTCATATTTGGTTTATAATGGCTCCAAAGTAGATTATTTAATGGTTAAGGTGGAGATAGGTCTAATAAAACTCAAAAAATAGGTTTTAGACAGATTTGGGTCACTATATTAACTTTATCTTTTTGATTTAACTAATAGTTAAGTAGTTTGACATTTACCATGTGTTTTTGTATTATTATATTATATAGTCAATAAACATACTATAAACATCCAAGTGACCCCCAAGTGGTCCATTAATAATACACATATCATTGTATAATTCCTTTGCCCAAAACATATATTTTTAGGAATAGAATATCAATTAATAATAGAATATTTGTTTTAAAAACTCCATTATGTCAATTTTGACACTATTTAATTATTGATTTTTGTTAAAATCTTTTCAACTTTATTAATTAGAAAAAATTCATTTAAAATATCATAACATTTCACATTAACAAATAAATTTTTTTTTGTCCTCAAAAATTTCAAATTATATTTATTTTAACATTTATAATACTAATTAATTGATTCATTCATTAATATGGAAAATATTACATCATTATTTTTTAATAAATTAATTTAATTATTAAATGTCTAAAAATTATAAATAAAAAACCATTATATAGAAAATATTTTTAGCTTTATAATTAATATTTATAGTCGAAAATATAACATATATAACCCTATGTAATAAGTGTTTTGATAAAAGATATATGCTTATGTCATTTTTGTATTTACATTTACTTAATTAATATAAAGTGTCATTATCACTTACAAGTGGATCCATGGGGTCCCAAAATCGACCCAAAGATGACCATAGTCGGACATGTATCAACCAATTGGGTTAGGACACATTTTAGGGTAATTTATTATTATTATAATATTATTGTTTTACCCTTATTTACCGGATTTACCCATTAACCATAGTAAATAAAATATTTACCGAAGTAATTATTCAAAATGGATAAAAATAAAATTTACCAATTTACTAAATTTGGACCTCCTGATTATAAATATGGAATCCATTTTTCTAAATTCAAAACACAGAAGTTGCAAAAATTAATTTAAAATTAATTCTTGTTGTTAAAACAAAAAGTGTGATTTTAAGAGATAATAACTATCAAAAGATTGGCACTTGCTTATGTCCAGTTTAAATTTGAAATTATGTCCAATGACCAAAATTGGATTAAATGCTAAAAATATAATCTAATTATTCTCTTAAATCAGTCAAATTCATAATTTATCACTAATAATTATTTTGATTAAAAAAGTTGTTTTTAATTAAAATTTAGTAATTTTCACTATTCATCAAAATATGAAAGTTTTCCGAAAAGTACCAAAAATTCAACATCAGATAATTTCGATATTCTGAATCCAATAATGAAGTCCATTTTGAAAAATTAAATGTGTAAAATTTCAAGAAGTGGGTATTACTATTCATAATGACTAGTTTGATTGGTTTTGGTGTGTGTTAGAACTCAAAGTTGTGTACAACTCAGGCTACTGCATTCTTCCAAGAGAAGCGTACCATAGAAGCTTGGGGTGTTACGAAAATTCTCAATATAAATTTATTTGGATAATTATAATATCAACTATTTTAATATTTAATTAATAAGGTAATTACTGAATCATCATTATGTCATATATAAAATAAATTATTTAATATCTAAAAATTAAAAATATAATAGAACTACGTAGGAAATATTTTTAGAGTTCTAATGAATATTTCTATTCGAATTTATCTTATGTATAATCCTATATTAAAAATGTGTTAGGTATTAAACTTTGAATTTAACACTTTAAACTCTTCTATAAATAAAATAACAATAAATGTCCTAATCTAATCCAAGTGGACCAAAGAGGGTCATATTTTATTCCTAAGGTTCTTTGGTCAAATTAAAGTTATATAATATAATTAAGACATGTGTTAGGGTAATTATAATATCATTTTTACCCTTAATTACCATATTTAATTTTAACTGTGGTAAATAAAAGTCAGAAGTTACTATTCACCAAAAAATTACATTCATCTTATTGAACCAAATTTTACATTCATATGATAACCGTGTCTCTCTGATTTTTGAAATTCAACTCACAGAAGAAGTAAAATTTTGTTTTATGCAAATTTTCAAATGCTACTAGAAGGTGGGTAAAGGAAGGTAAAAATTTCAATAAACTATTATATATCAAAACATATTATAAAATGGATCCAATGAATTACATTTAACATATATAGGTATTATGTATCTATTTTTCTTTTAAATTAAAAAATTAAATAATTATTTAAATAAAACTCGTTTTAAACAATAACGCATGGTTTTTCTCTATTCATCAAAAATTGAACGTTTTTAGAAAAATACCAAAAATTCACCCAAAGATAATTTTGATATTCTGAATTCAAAAATGAATTCTATTTTACCAAATTAAAAACATAGAAGTTTCATTATTTAATTTAAAATTAATTTTCATTGTCAAAACAAAAAATGTTGTTTAAAAAAAATAATAACTACCAAAATATTGACATGTGTTTATGTCAAATTTAAACATGATATTACTTATAATAACATATATTTAATTAAATAATAAAAAAATTATCTAATTATACTTCCAAACTATTCATATTCATAACATTACAATATAAATTTTTTTAATAAAAATTTTTGTTTTCAATTAAGATTTATTAGTTTTCAGTATTCATAAAAATTTGAATGTTATCAGAAAAGTACCAAAAATATATCCCAAATAAATTTTTATTATCCAATTATAAATTAAAATTTAATTTCATTAAATTGAAAAAATAAAAGTGTCAAATATTGGTTATAAAATGGGATTTTCATTAAAATGTGGTAAAATTACATTTTTTGAAAAATACTACTTTTATCCGAAAAAATTAATTTTTTGTTATATTATGTCTAAGAAACATGTAATATGGATTCCATAATTATATGTAGTATATAAAATTCAATATTCAGTTAATACTACTCACAACCGCTTTTTTAATGGCTTTTTTTGTAAGTCATGGTGCGCTTGAACTCTCTGTTGCGTGTATCCCCAGCTATTGAATTACATTAAAGAAAATAAATTACAATGAAATCATTGGGTGTTACATTATTGGGAACCAATATTTAATAGAGGTAAAATTCAAAAAACTAGATATGTCACATTTAATATGTCCCGATGTGTTGTAAAAAAATGCACTCATATTGAATGGACTGATTTTGAATGGATGACTTATAATGAAGGAATCATTTAGGCATGTAGAATTTTCTCGGAAAATAGATAATATATAGTGTTTAATATTTAAAAAATGTTTTCAAAATTATCAATCTATAATGTTGTAATATAATAATAGGTTAAAATTTAGTTTCCTATGTAATTTTAAATATGTAAATATGTATCAATAGAGTTAAAATCAAGAAGTCCTTTTATGGGTTAAATTGGACACCACAATATTTGTATACAAAGATTGAAAATTTCTTCAGTGTAAAGAATTTCTCAAACCTAAATGATAGAAAAAATTATATTTATTGAAAAATAGCCTTTCACAATCATTATAATTATACATGTTCATGACATCCATTTTTCAGATGACAACGTATGTTCATTAAATAAATATTAAAACTAAAAATCAATTTTTTTGATATTTTCATTGTTGGAAAACTACGATACAACATGTAAAAACAAGTGATGAAAAAAAATAAAATATAATTTTAAAAAATAAAATACATATATATAAATATTATTAATGAACATTTTGATAAAAGAATAAATACTAGTATCTAATACAATTTAAATGTTGATGTTTTTTATAATAATTTTAACAATATATAATTGATAAAATTTATTTCAGAAAAAAGTTTCATAGATAACATAATCACAGACCAACTAAAAATGATATTATTTCTTGGAGTTGATGAGAGATTTATTAGATTACTCTGAACAATCACATCATATTTATGATAATAGAGATATAAAATACATTATTGTGAATAAAAATATTTCTATGCTATCCATGAATGAAGAACAATTAATATTTCCATGTTATACCAAGGATGATTTTCTAAGGGATTATTATGATATTATATCTACATCATTTATAATTATCTTCTTGTGATGTTTTTTTGTGGGATGGATTTTTAGAATTTGTATTAAAATTATATTGATAATGAAATAATAAATTTATGTAAATGTTATTTGTTGAACCCTGAAATGATTCAGATGAAATAGACTCATCATGATTCGAAAAAGAAAGGTGAATAAAATATTCATATGTTGTGTGATAATAAATGATCCAATGAAAATTATAATAATCATTATCCTCAATCAATATCCAAGAATAATGTAATGTGGGATCACTTTATTAATATTTATTTACCAATGGTAATATTTGACTCAAAATTATCCCATTGAAATATCATCTGGATGAAAATTTAGTTATTACTTTATATAAGGATATATTGAAGAAATATTTGATAAAAAATAATTTTCATTAACTAAAAATCCTTTTATAACCCATTTTAGGTCCATCACATTACTATGGATTATTTTTCTCTAGGTGGAGAATTAGACATAAATTTTCCTCATAGAAGATAAATATTTCCCTCACAAAGTGGAAGACTTTGTATGTAATAGGTGGATTAGTGCATTTAATAATTTTTGATTACAAATTTTTTATATTATTTATTAAGAAATATGTGTTTTATTTATTGAGTTTTATATCATTGTTGAGATGGAAAATTTATTTTTAGTTGGGATGAATTTTTATTATCAATAATATATCTAATTACATCTAAAACCGTACACTGATATGTGTATTTTTGTTATGACATTTTAATATACAAAAAAATCACTTGAAAAGAAATATGAATATAAAGAACCAGTTATGGAAGAGATATATGGTTTTAAAATTATAAATGTATTATATTTAATTGGAATATGGAATTATTTTTCACGACCTGTCCCCCAGGGCCCGTGTCATGACTACCCCAAACCCGCCTCCCGAGTTCCAGGGGTTTGAAATAGCTATAAAGGCATCAACTTGAAAGTGGGAGGCATTTTCTTGGATACCTGTATGCCCTCACAAACCCAAAAAATTCCCAACTCACCAATGGCAATCTACAAACAACTGAAAAACCGAGTACCAGTACATCTGAATGTAATTGGCCATAATACAATAACAACAAAATGAAAAACAACTACAATATAAAATAGCTCATGAGATCTCTAACCAAGGATCCTACCAGAAGGATAAGTATATCTCATCCATGAATCTCTCCACGTCCACTGTCACTACTGTCCAATGTCAGGTCATAACTCCTAGAGTATTATTCAAGGCTACCCGTCATCTTCACAAGACACAATAAGGTGTGGGCGAAGCCCGTGTAGGGGTGAGAATAACAATACCAAGTAGGGATCCTGAGACCCAAGATGGTCTCTTCTAATTTCAGAAAGGAAAACCAAAAAACATGATCTCAAACTCAAGCATGACTCAACTCAAATAGTTATAGAACTCATAGATCACATTTATAGATGATTATTCTTATTCTATATGATTTTATTCTGTTTGGAAGTTTCCACAAAAGAACCAAGAATGAGTTATTCCATTGTCGATCCACCCAAGGTCGAATGCCGCTGATCCATGACAGGATTCCTTAAGATTGGTCCTTGTCTGGTCACACAATGTTAATGCATCAACGTTAACTAAAATGCTGATCCATACAGGGTTGTATATCGCGGATCCACAAGGGGCTACTCTAAAGATGGCCCTTGTCGGGTCGTGCACTGCTAATCCACACAGAGTTGATATGCTGCTAATCCAAACAGGGTCTCTATGATGATGATCTAGATAGGGTCACAATAATGATGATCCACCATGGGTCTCTATGATGGTGATCCACATAGGTTAGCTATCCTTTTGATCCATACATGGTCTCTATGAATATTATCCACATTTTGTCGCTATGATGCTGGTCTACATAGGGCGACTCATCATTTGACAGCCAATCATAGGATTCCCTGCAATTGGTGTGCTTGAGTTCTGTAGAAACTACTCCTAAAGATATTAGTCGTACCTCAAATGCCTTAGAGTTCCACAAAATAAGTAACCCAATGGACCTCAATGTCATAATGGTTCTTTTTCAGTAGACATCATGTCAACCGGACACCAGGTCTATATGTTTGTATGCATTTCTGTGTTTAGGTCCGGGTTGGA
This sequence comes from Viscum album, assembly GCA_963277665.1. Lineage (NCBI taxonomy): Eukaryota > Viridiplantae > Streptophyta > Magnoliopsida > Santalales > Viscaceae > Viscum > Viscum album. The sequence goes on from OY728140.1 coordinate 2,130,459,167, forward strand.
TTTGGGTACGATCCAACCTGGAAAAACTCCATATTTCTCTAAATCTCTCCTGTGGTATCTCAATTAGATATCCTCATCCTAAGGCTTCTAGCACAATAGATGGGGCGTCAATCAGACCCTTGGTCTATAAGTTATAGGAATATTAATGTTTAGGGACCGTTTGGATTTTGTACGATCAAGGCCAGTCAAACTCTAGAATTCTTCAAAACTCACACTAAGTTTAATGAAAAGAGGGTCGTCTAATCCAAAGGGTTCTAGAGCTACTGATTGTTCGTCAGACTGACATCCATTCATAGAGTTACGCCCATCTAAGCATAATTGGTCGTAACTTGGACCAGGTTCGGGTCGACCCGGTCGGACCGACAAGACCCGAACCTCTAGGCGCTTCCCGAAGGGTCTGGGTTCATCCAGGTTCTGTGGGGTTGGGCTCTATCCCTATATGTTGCAGGCTTGGACGGCCGGCCATGGAATATGCACATTAGCATCGAGTTCAGCCTGGCCCATAGAGCTGGGCACAACCCTTCAAGAAACAAATTCACTCAGCCCACTGGCTGAGCGCGGGGGACTGTTTGCCACTCGAATGGATGATGCCATTCCAGTCTTCAATGTCATGGCTCCATGTGGCACCACTTCTCTTGGATGGTCCTCAAGGACCGGCCCACTATGGACCCATGGGTGGGGGTCTGTCTTCCACCGTGCCCCGATGCATCGACCTTCCATCGTGACCCGCCTCCGTAGTGTGCCAACTCACTTCAATGGGGACGGTGGTGGATGGATGCTCCTTTCATGTCATGGCACGTTCGGGCACTATAGTTCCATTTCGGTAGGAGGGTGCTGGTCACTTCCTTCCTTTGACGCTAATCCCACTATCTACTTCTGTTACGCTGTCGAATCTTTCAGTAACCCACGAAGAACGCAACCATAATGGGTTCAGTGGAGGGACTGAGCCTTGATCATTTGGATCCCTCCATCTGAGTTAGTATAAGAACAACGAATAATTTTCAGAATGAATAAATCATAGTTATACAACCAAAATCCCCCTATCTCTTAATCATTGAATGGCGCTACAGATGAGGAAGATGTGTACACGTCCTAAGGTGTTCGCCGATGGTTGTTGTCACCCGTTGATTCTTCCAACGTTCGTTAATAAAAAAATCTCTCTAGGTTGGTTGAAGTCGACATGGCACATTATCATAGGTTCCTTTCTTGAGTTCCAAAACCCCATGCCTAAGCTTCCTTTAAATATAGGGGAGGAGAGGATCAACACACTACACAATTAATGAGAAATACTAATAGGTACAATTAATGAACCTATATAATTCTATCAATGGGTTCTTTACACATTCATTTAAAACTCCCAACAGTGTGGATATAGAAATTAAGATTAAATCCATTAAATGGTTTGATGTTGCACTATGGTCCCACTACCGTTAGTCAAACAGTTGCAAGAAAAATAATAACCAAATACTATATTTTTTTTGTAAGGTCCATAAATTATCTTTTTCATATGACCCTTGCTAGTCAAAGATATGCTTCCCTAAAATGAATCACATCACTTCATATTCAATGGTGCCTCATATTTTTTATATGAACACTAGTTCAAAATATTGAATTCACTACCCGCACGTTTTCTGAATGTCCCTTAAAATTTTTTAAAAATTAGTTATTGTCACTCTCGACCCGCACAGGTTGATATTAGGTTCTTCCTAAGTCTAAACCCTCTCTCGAGATCAATAGTACACTCTAATTTTCAATAAGAGTTTCTGTTTTGATGTTAATGATTATACAGTAAAATAATTTTTACTTAGTTATTTTATTTACGGCTAAAAAATAACATCCACTAATAGCCCACACCGACCAATGTTTGTATCAGCCTAAGGAAAGAATACACTATTTAGTTCATCAGTGGTCTCATATTTTATATATGATTCACCATTCATGATTTATAAGCATTTTAAATATAAAATAATATTATTTAATTGTTTTTATTTACTGTTATTTCATTTCTGAGTTTTCTCACTGGAGGCCTGCGCCAACTAAATTTAATTCGTGCCTAGGATAAAACTGCCATCCTAAATGAACAGTTCCCTCAGATTGTTGATCTAGGTACTCATTTAGGATTTATTCAACTATTTCAGGATATATTCTCACATGTTCTATGTATATCTTAAATTGTTTTTCAATGGATCATTCTGGGCACTCTGGGACTCCAAATCTCTTGCCGCCAATTTTAAAAATATCTTAATAATACTATAGGATTAAAAAAATATAAAAACGTACAGGAAATTTAATTATCTCCATATCAGGGATTTACATCCCCAAATCCAAAACAAATATAAAAAAACAGTTGGGGATAATGATTATAAATCGGAGCCTCCCTCTCCCCAGTGTTATCTTGGAGATTCTTGTGTTGCCATCAAAAGTGCACTAGAGGAATTGACCATCCATGAAGGACATGATCCTGAGGATCCTATATCTCCACCAAGAACTCCAAAAACATTACACCATCGACAATGCCCATCACACCAAAGTCAATGACGTGCGATAGATCATTCACGTACCTCCTCACCTGCGACATGTGAAAAAAAACATTGTGCACCTGGTAAATATTTGAGTGAAGAGTGATGCGGTATGCCACCTCTCCAAGTCCACTCATAAATTGAGAAGGTATAATGATCTTTGGAGATAACAATCCTCTCTAGCCAAATTGCTGCAATCCACATTAGTGTGAGACCCATATAAAGACATGATCTCCCTCCAATAATTTCAAGGGACTATATCTCCTATCGACATAAGACTTCTACCAGCTATGTGCAGTCTTCATCCACTCCTGGATGATCTGTACATTCTCAATGGTAGATCGTACCAACCTTTGAACCATAAGTTCTAACTACTCCGGGTCTATCCAGTATAGAGGTGATCTACATGGTCTCCCGTACAAGTCATTAATAGGTGGCATGCCAATAGTGGAGTGATATCTATTTTTGTACACGAACTCCATTGATGGAATGTGGTCCTCCAACCTTTTTCCAATATCTAGTACACAAGAACGAAGCATGCACTCCAAGGTCAGTACGGTCCGCTCTATCTGACCATTATTCTCAGGAAAAACAGTTGTTCTCAAGTGTGATGGAACCTGATGATTAGATTTCACTTTTTAACATGTGATGCATCGTGATACAAACTCTACTACATCATTCTTCCTCCCATGCCATCAGCACTGACTCTGGAGGTCCTAGTACATCTTCACCCCTCTAGGATATACCGCCAAAGGGAATGTGGTGATCTCCCTCAATCCCACCTCCCATTCCATCACTAGTACCCTAATGCATCCTCTTAAGAGAACGACGTGCTCCCCACCTTTAATAAAATCATTCAGGAGATTATCCTGATGATATTTGAGAATATCGGGCCTCACATACAACATAACCAAGCCTTCCTTCACGAACTCGATAAAGGAGTAGAGGTGTGATAGTCATAGACTGTTGGTAAGATTCTACATCTCTATCTATGAAAGATATCAGAAATATGGCTATATACTATGTCACCTCACTCAGAAATTGTAGACCAGCCCTCCTATTGAATGCGTATGTTACTATGTTCCCCTTCCGAGGAGTGTAGAATATATCAATGTCAAATTCCTAGAGGAAGTATATCCATTACCACTGTCTCAGGTTCAGGTCTATCTGAGAGATTATATACTTAAGAGTCCTGTGATTATAGAAAACAATAAATTGTTCTCCCAAATATACTCTCATCTCTTAGAGAAACACGATGTCCATCTGATATGAAGTTTCAGATATTGGTTCCATCCATGGGTACTAGAAAATATATAAGTCCCTCTCTCTATGGGGTGGAAATCCAGGAAACATATTTTGAAAGGATGATCTCACACTCTGCCACTACTATTATTAACTGAAAACTCATCAAACCTGCTACCCCAAGGGTAGGTTGGCCGACTCAAGAGTGACCGGCTCCACCCTCCTATGCATGAGTTTATCGAATGTTTCATTGGTTTCACTATTTCCCAACAACAGAAAACCCCACTCCAATGCTATAGATATAAAACATCATTTTTCCCTAAAATAGTCCATCTGAGTTTTAACTATTAATGACCATTCCACACCCAAACTAACGTCGTAGGGCCTCGACGATTCCACCAAGAGGTTGCAACCAAAACTTTCACCACTAGGGTTAGATCACAACACCAGCAGAAGTGTAATTATCTATTTTTATCCCTTAGGTATCTCCAGACGTAAGGGTGAATTCAACGGTTTAACCAGAAACTGTAGGTTTTTAACAATATTCATGACATGGAGGAATGATTATTAAAAAATTTCTATAAATAGGAAAACTATTAGTAGACATAGACCATATATAGAATCATTCATAGAGACCTTGTGTCACACTCCTTGATTGTATTCAGATACTCCCTTCCCTTATCTTCCAACTCCCTGTGCCTAGTGGGGGCCACATTGGGGTTGTGGTTGTAGCATGTCAAAATGTATACTACCCCAACTGCCCTTCTGGATCCCCTTCCATGACTTCTACCCTACTGATTCATCTGTCCCAATTACACCTTCTTACAAAAACATTCTAAACATCCATGTCTAAGAGATTGACATTTGTTTCCTATATTCCCGCTATTGACACTCACTGGATGAATATGATCATCCACTGATTCCAAACCATAATGTTTATCTCAAGCACCCTAACATTAGTAGGAATGCACAGAAGAATAGATCTAACTCGGATGTCCCTAAACACATCTCTCCAGGTGGTCTGAGGAATGAAGAAGTGGTCATATTGCATTCACCGAGTTCCAGGAATGGTCGGTAGGCCTCTAAGAGTACTCATTTACCGACATGTCATCCAATAAAAATTGTAAAAGCACTTGGGAACTCAATCCCTTTGATTTTTATGGTAAGATACCCCCTTATCTAAGGAAGGTTCTCTTGCCCTATCCACAGAAGAGTCGCCACATCATAATATAGGGGTAATATAAACCCTACCACCACCCTACTAAGCCATATAGAATGCTCACTGCCAGGACCACCATCTTATCTAAAAGTTACTTGGCTATATGGAAACTCTTTCACCACCTCTTGTGAGTTCTTAGCTACCTAGGAGTTAGGCACACCTCGTAAACTGAGGGGAATCTATCACTATAACTTTTTTAAGGTGGTGATCCTACATGATTCCTCTTCTAGTGGTGCTAGTATTAACTACTGACCAACGAGAAGTGGTAATGCTGGGACACTGCCCGAAGTTAACATGTCAAGAAATAGTCCTTATACTGAAGCCACATCACTCAATGGACCGTCCACATGGTCACACATTGGAATCCTGGAAATATATCTGGATGGAGGAATCTTGTGAGAGAATCATGAAGAATCATGGTAAATATGTTATACATGTTTAGATGACTCAAAGTGTTCAATAAGGAAACAACATATTCAAAACACATGCAACTTGTGTTTTCATGTTCTGAGATGAAAATCATAATTTAGAGTCCTGGTGTATGGATTGATCATCCACCACACCAACACAGGACATCCCAAACTGTAACACAAACTCAAGACACATAACACCATTGATACATTGAAAACATAGAATCATTGTTTTTCAGGTATAACCGACCCCTTTGATACCTCTTTTTCATGACCCATCCCCTGGGGCCTGTGTTGTGATTACCCCATGCTCGCATCCTGAAGGACAGGGGCTGGAGACTTGCGCAGAAGGCGTCAACCTGTATGTGGGAGGCATTTTCCTAGATACAAGTACGAACAAACAATCCCAACCAAGTCCCAACTCACCAAAGCAAAAAAAACATACCACTCAAAAACTAAGTACATGTACAATAGGAAGTAAAGGTCTATAATATAATCCCATGTGAGTGAAAAACAACTATAATAGAAAAAAACTACATAGATAACTCATCTTGGATCCTACTTGAATGGTTGGTATAGCTCATCTCTGGAACTCTCAACATAAAACATTAATTTCATCCACCACCAGGTCCAAGAACCCCGAGTCTCATTCAAGGATGCTTGTCGTCTGCACAAGACACAACATGGTGTGAGGGAAGCATGTGTAGGGGCACATATAAGAATACCTAATATGGACCCCATGACCCTCGAAGGTCTCTCAGAATTCCACAAAGGAAAACCACAAAACACGATCTCAATAACAATCATAAAGAAAAAGACTCAACACAAACCATGTATACAACTCAAGGATAAGGAAAAATATCTTTAGTCTTAAGAAATATCATTTATACCATTAAGAAGTTTCCAGAACTGATCCGTGAAAAAGTTATTCCATTTTTGATCCACAGAGGGATGTTTGTTGGTGATCTACGACGGGCCACTCTACAGCTATTCCTCGTCAGGTCACACATTGCTGATTCATACAATTTTTCTAGAATGCTGATCCAAAAAGGTTCATATGTTGTTGATTGATGAGAGTAGTTTTGTCGCGAACCATAATTCAATTAAATTCTTATTAACCTAAAAATGTACCATAGTGGCACACCCTAGGGTCGATCACAAAGAGGCCACTAACACGCACTATTTTCCTATTGTCACTATTATAAACTAAATAATATAAAATATGATACTAATATAAATGGGGTGAATTGAAATGAAGAAAATATAAATATAATATAAATATATAAATATATAAATATATAAAACACAAAGAAAAGGAAGAAATTACACAAAGAAGTTAGTAAAAGAAAACCATTGTTCTTAGGGTATCACGGTGTAATTATCACTGTTGTTCAAAATATTTATCAATGAGTTATTCAATGTGGAGATCAAGACATGTCACTCCGCACCCTCTCGTTTGAAATTTATTACCCTACACTTAGACCTATAAATGTAGGAGTAATCTCTTCCACATCAATTACCAATCCTAAATCCACCGTTTGATTGAATTGGATATTCATGGGGAGAAAAAATATTAAACGAGGAGGAAGAAGTCAATGGTAGAGAAAGTGGGGTGACTGCTCACCAAATAATTTAACCACCAATGAATTCTTAGAATATAAAATGATAAATCAATAAATCACATAAAACTCAAATACCACCACTTACCCAATCGAACAACAAGGAGAGTTAGCTCTCCACAAACATGGAGTTAGAAAGAAGCATGGTGGGAGAAACACATAAAATAAAAGAAATGAATGAAAAGAAGAAAGGAACAGAAGAAAAATAAAGCTACACTAATATATATGATATCTATAAAGAAATATTACATAAAAAAAACTCAACCTTTCCCCCTTGAAATGGATATCCTTGTAAATGGGAGAAGAGACACATATTTATAGGTAAATTGGGTGAGGGAAACTCGCTCAAATTCTGTCCTCTAGATGTCATCGACATTTTGGCCCATTAAATGGCATAATTTGTACTTGGTCCCATCTTGAAACTTGTTCCCTTTCTTCTTGCGTGTTCCTCCACAACATTTTATCTATATTGGTCCATTTATGATGGATTTATGGATGTTGTAGTGCGGAACATTTAATCTATCTAGGTGACTCATCGTCTTCCACAACTCCAACTTCCAATGCCATTAAGACCTTGAAATTAGCCGATTCAGATGTGGACTCCTTAATTAAAGATGTTAATTTATCACTCTTCCAGCTCCATGTTTAAAATCAACTCCATTGTATTGGTTTGATTCAATATAAAAGCACAAATTTAAAACATTCCAAATCACCACACAGTTTTCGTGGTCCAGAGTATGAGCTGATTTTGGGCCTCCAAATGATTGATTGAGCTGTGACTCCAGAAGGATAAAATTATTCCAATGATGTAAGGAAACCAATAAAAATGGAATTTCACAATTTTTTTCCTTTTTTAAAATTCTATCGCCAAAATAAATAATATAAAAATAACAGTTAAATCCCAAAATTAAGCCATTTATGCATTTGAGCTCAAAATACCACTAAAACATAAAAATGTGACAATTTCCCATAAAATATCACTATGGTGGGATTTATAACATTGAAATTCAGTATATTATATGTGAAAATTATAGCTCCATCACTCCCCCACACTTAACGATTGCACTCCTGAGCAATCATCATATATTCAAATCAGAATTCACACAACAATTAATAATGAGAAAACAACAATGATCACTTCCAAAATAAAATTATATCATGTCTCATCTTTGAAAAAAAATTCCAAATCATTTTCATTACTCAAATTTAAATTTATTCAACCTCATTAATCTATCCATGGACCAATCACAACCTACCTCACATTGAAATTTGTGTCACTCTTCACTCAAGAGAAATTGTATCTGAAGTTACGCTCATACATGGAAAGTGAATGTATCGCCATAGGCTTGTGAAAATTCTCATCTCTTCACAGCAAGAAACATGAAAATGAATTTAATCATGAGTACTTTTTTAAATGAATTTTGTGGCATATGGTTGGTGGGAAAATTATTGAAAAATTAAGGCTAGAAAGAGGAGGTTAGACTCTTAAGTACAAAGCATGAATAACGAAGTGAAAACATTAGGAATTTCTCACTCAATCCCCTTAACAATGTGAAACACAACACCAAACCCCCTTTTTATATGACATGGAAAATGAGCTAAGAAATGATTCTAAAGAATGATTGCATCATAGTTGTCCACTTTTTTTTTTAGTTTTTTTCATTTTTTTGTAAAGCTCCAGAAAGGCACAGCTTTATTTTTTGTTATTTTTATTTTTTTTTCATGTAGAATGAGCTGAAAATTGAATACAATGAAAGAATGACCATCATGCCCTTGAATTTATATAGGTACATGAGTCATAAAAGGATGTACAGTGATAAATTCAAGCTCACCTCCATTTTTTCTATTTTTTTTGAAGGAGAACCAGATGAAACAAATAAAGCATAATTAAAGGATTACTCATGCCCAATTTGATATTTATCTTCCACTACCCAAAATTTTGACACACACATCACATCACCCACAAATGAAAGACATCCCACAAAATGCACACGAAAGGCCCTTCCCCCACACTTAAACATGAAATATCCACGCAAAAATACCAAGAGTGCGGGTAGGTATGGAAAATTCGGCTTGTAATGTGTCATAAGCCTATAAAGAAATTCATGGAATCTAAGGGCTAATGAAGGATAGATGTAAAGGTAGGTCTCAAGATAAAATATGGCTAGCCAAAAAAATGCCTCAATCATATAGAAAATATACCATGGAATCCAATGCTTCAAAAGAGAAAAATCACAAGTTCTGGTTCTCACACAAAATCCATGCTTCTCTCAAGAAAGTGTGGGTATTAGAAAAAATATTTCAAAGTGATTCAGAATACCTCACAGGACATGAAACATATATTGAGTCAGAGTTTCATGGGCATGGATTTCATAAATTTGTCAAACTCATATAAATGATTGAAAATACAATTCAAGGAAAAAGTTTTCACATCAACAATCCTTTAAAACCCATTTTATTAAAAATCATTTCAACCATCTCAAAATCAAGTGTTGCATGAAAAATGAATAGATTATTCATTAAAGATCAATAATCCTAAAAATATGAAAAAAAAGAAAAATAAAGCACTCAAAACATCTAAGTAGGTTGAAACTCCCCCCACAACTAGATTTAAATACCCTTCTTTGCAGCTCAACACAAAATCAATATAAGGGAACAAAAATAAAGGGAAGGAAAGATACAACCTGAATTTATTTTTCAGTGGTAGCTTTGAGTTAAGCTCATATATGCTACCACTTTACCTAAAAGTAATGAAATAAAGAAAATATGAGAAAAATAAATAAAAAGAAAGAGGAATGGAGAAGAAATAGGATAATGCTTGGTTTTACCCCCAAGCGGGTGCTAGGTTTTTACTGCCCCTAGTCCAGCAGTTGCAGTGGTTTAACCCCAATCTGATGGTGGGTAGGGTTTCTTGCACAGAAACCACCAGAACATCTTTCTTCCGATGATCCTCAACTTGTAGATGTATTGAAGGAACCCACATAAACAGTAGATCATATCCTCCGCCATTTCTATGTGGTATAATTTAGAATACTGGGGGAGGAGAAAGAATGTGTCCTCAACTTCTGCCATGACATCTTTGGCCACACAGACTTCAACATCCAGGGCATATTCATGTGATACTATTTTAAAAAAATCAGAAGGGAAGTCAGAAAATAATTGCACTTGGATATGATTGAAACATGAAGAATAAGTATAAAAATCTTCCCTTTTGTGTAGGTCAGCTGGAAATACAATCTCTTCAGGCAAGGCCACTGGGAATTCTTTTTCAGCAGGGACTTCCTCATCTTCTAATGAAAGAGAAAGGTATAGAGGTACTGATTATTCTTTCAAAAACATTGGAGGATCACTTACCTTTTGTTATTAAACAAAATCTATCCAATGTTCAACCAAATCATGTTGATCTCCCACAGTTTTATCAGTTAGCTTGTCATCTTCCGGAACCTCACCAAGAAATTTCCAAGGAGAGATGATTGCATATTCAAATTGAGTCTTCAAGTCCTCCTTGCGTTCGTCAACTTCAAATGTAGGTGGAACAACATTTACCCTTTCTTCTTCAGATTTGTTCTGTTGTTGTCATTCCATCCATAATGCTTTGACTTCTTTAACATTCAGCCGCCAGCGATGCTACCATCTTGCTGGCTTGTTCAAGGATTTTAAAATTATTTGGAATTATCGCGACATCTTGTTCCAACTGAATCATAAAAGACTCTTCCTTTCTAGAAAATTTATCACTAAGAAAATCATATGAAAAATCACTAAAATAATCCATCTCTGCCAAAGAAAGAATGATAATCAATGAATCACTTTTTTTATGTTTTTGAAATTTTTAATTTTTTTTGTTTGTTTTTATGAAAAATAGAGTGTGAAAGAACTTGACCTCCCCGGAAATAGTGCAAAATTTATGAGAGTAGTTTTTTCGCGAACCACAATTCAATTAAATTCTTATTAACCTAATAATGTACCATAGTGGCACACCCTAGGGTCAATCACAAGGAGCCCTCTAACACGCACTATTTTCCTATTGTCACTATTATAAACTAACTAATATAAAATATGATACTAATATATATGGGGTGAATTGAAATGAAGAAAATATAAATATAATATAAATATATAAAACACAATGAAAAGGAAGAAATTACACCAAGAAGTTAGTAAAAGAAAACCATTGTTCTTAGGGTTTCACGGTTGAATTATAAATGTTATTCAAAATATTTATCAATGAGTTATTCAATGTGGAGATCAAGACCTGTCACTCCACACCCTCTATTTTGAAATGTATTACCCTACACTGAGACCTCTGCATGTAGGATTAATCTCTTCCACATCAATTACCAATCCAAAATCCATCGTTTGATTGAATTGTATATTGATGGTAAGGAAAAATATTAAATGAGGAGGAAGAAGTCAATGGTAGAGAAAGTGGGGTGACTGCTCACCACAATCATTTAACCACCAATGAATTCTTCGATCAAAAAATGATAAATCAATAAAGCACATAAAACTAAAATACCACCACTTCCCCCCTCGAACAATAGTGAGAGTTAGCTCTCAAAAAACATGGAGTTATAAAGAAGCACGATGGGAGAAACACATAAAATAAAAGAATTGAATGAAAAGAAGAAAGGAACAGAATAATAATAGAGCTACAATAATATATATTATAACGATAAAGAAAAATTACCAAAACAAATCTCAACCTTTCCCCCTTGAAATGGATATCCTTGTAAATGGGATAAGAGATGCATATTTATAGGTAAAATGGGTGAGGAAAACTCGCTCAAATTCTTCCCTTCGGATGTCATTGACATTTCAGCCCATTAAATGGCATAATTTGTACTCGAACCCTTCTTGAAAATTGTTCCATTTCTTCTCGCGCGTTCTTCCACAACATATCAGCCAGAAGGGTCCATTTATGATGAATTTATGGCTATTGTAGTGCGGCACATTTAATCTTTCTAGGTGACTCTTCGTCTTCCACAACTCCAACTTCCAATGCCATTAAGACCTTGTAATCAGCAGATTCAGACATGGAATCCTTAATTAAATATATTAATTTATCACTCCTATAGATCCATGTTTAAAATCAGCTCCATTGGATTGGTATGATTCGATATAAAATCACATATTTAAAACATTCCAAATCTCCACACAGTTTTTGTGGTCCGGAGTATGAGCTGATTTTGGGCCTCTAAATGATTGATTGAGCTGGGACTCCAGAAGGATAAAATTCTCCCAATGATGTAAGTAAACCTATAAAAATAGAATTTCACAATTTGTTTCTTTTTGTAAAATGATATGGCCAAAATAAATAATATAAAAATAACAGCTAAATCCCAAAATTAAGCCATTTATGCATTTGAGCTCAAAATACCAATAAAACATAAAAATGTGACAATTGCCCATAAAATATCACTATAGTGAGATTTGTAACATTGAAATGCAGTATATTATATGTGAAAATTATATCTCCATCACTCTCCCACACATAACAATTGCGCTCTTGAGCAGTCATCATATATTCAAATCAGAATTCACAAAACAATTTATAATGAGAAGACATCAATGATCACTTCCAAAATGAAATTCTATCATGTATCATCTATGAAAAACAATTCAAAATCATTGTCATTACTCACATTTAAATTTATTCAACCTCATTAATCCATCCATGGCCCAATCACAACCTACCTCACATTGAAATTTGTGTCACTCTTCACTCAAGAGAAATTGTATCTGAAGTTATGCTCATACATGGAAAGTGAATGTATCACCATAGGATTGTGATAATTCTCATCTCTCCATAGCGCGAAACATGAAAATGAATTTAATCATGAGTACCTTTTAAAAATAATTCTTTGTCTTAGGGTTGGTGGGAAAATTATTGAAAAATTAAGGCTAGAAAGAGGAGGTTAGACTCTTAAGTACAAAGCATGAATAATCAAGTGAAAACATCAGGAATATCTCACTCAATCCCCTTAACAATGTGAAACACAAAACCAAACCCCCTTTTTATATGACATGGGACATGAGCTAGGAAATTATTCCAAATAATTATTTCATCATAGTTCTCCCATTTTTTTCTTTTTTTTTTAATTTTTTTTGTAAATCTCCAGAAAGGCACAACTTTATTTTTATTTTGATTTTGATTTTTTTCATGTAGAATGAGATAACAATTGAATACAATGAAAGAATGACCATCATGACCTTGAATTTATATAGGTACAAGATTCATCAAAGGAACTACAGTGATAAATTCCAGCTCATCTCCATTTTTATCTATTTTTTTTATTTTTTTTAATGGAGAACAAGATAAAAAAAATAAATCATAATTAAAGGATTAATCATGCCCAATTTGATATTTATCATCCACTGACCAAAATGTTGACACACACATCACATCACCCACAAATGAAAAACATACCAAAAAATGCACACGAAAGTCCCTACCCCAAACTTAAACTTGAAATATCCACGCCAAAATACCAAGAGTCCTGGTAGGTATGGAAAATTCGGCTTGTAATGTGGCATAAACCTATAAGGAAATTCATGGAATATAAGGGCTAACGAAGGATAGATGTAAAGGTAGGTCTCAACATAAAATATTTCTATCCAAAAAAATTCCTCAATCATATCAAAAACATTAAATGGAATCCAATGCTTCGAAAGAGAAAAATCAAAAGTTCTGGTTCTCACACAAAATCCAAGCTTCTCTCAAGAAAGTGTGGGTATTAAAAAAAATATTTAAAAGTGGTTCAGAATACCAAACATGACAGGAAACATATATTGAGTCAGAGTTTCATGGGCATGGATTTCATAAATTTGTCAAACTCATAGAAATGATTTAAAATCAAATTCAAGGAAAAAGTTTTCGCATCAACAATCCTTTAAAACCAATTTTATCAAAAATCATTTCAACCATCTCAAAATCAAGTGTTGCATGAAAAATGATTAGATTATCATTAAAGCCCAATAATCCTAAAAATATTAAAAACAAAGAAAAATAAAGCACACAAAACATATAAGTAGGTTGACACTCCCCCACACCTAGATTTCACTACCCTACATTGCAGCTCAACACAAAATAAATATAAGGGAAGAAAAATAAAGGGAATGAAAGATATAACCTGACTTTATTTTTCAGTGGAAACTTTGAGTTAATCTCCTAGATACTACCACTTTACCTAAAAGGCATTAAATAAAGAAAATATGAGAAAAATAAATAAAAAGAAAGAGGAAAGGAGAAAAAAGAGGATAATGCTTGGATTGACCACCAAGCGGGTGCTAGGTTCTTACTGCCCCTAGTCCAGCAGTTGTAGTGGTTTAACCCCAATATGATGGTGGGTAGGGTTTCTTTCATAGAAACCACCAGAACATCTTTCTTCCGATGATCCTCAACTTTTAGATGTTTTGAAGGAACCCACATAAACAGAACATCAGCTCCTCCCCCTTTTCCATGTGGTATAATTTAGAATATTGGGGCAGGAGAAAGAATGGGTCCTCAACTTCTACCATGACATCTATGGCCACTTAGACTTCAACATCCAGGGCATATTCATGTGATGCTATTTCAAAAAATTCAGAAGGGAAGTTAGAAAATAATTTCACATGGATTTGATGAAAACATGAAGAATCAGTATAAAAATCTTCACTTTTGTGTAGGTCATCTTGAAATACCATCTCTTCAGGTAAGGCCACTGAGAATTCTTTTTCAGTAGGAACTTCATCATCTTCTAATGAAAGAGATAGGTATAGAGGTACTGATTATTCTTTTAAAAATATTTTAGGATCACTTACCTTTTTTTATTCAACAAAATCTTACCACTTTTCTTCCAAATCGTGTTGATCTCCCACAGTTGTATCAGTTAGCTTGTCATCTTCTGGAACCTCATCAAGCAATGGCCAAGGAGAGATGATTGCATCTTCAAATTGAGTCTTCAAGTCCTCCTTGAGTTCGTCAACTTAAAATGTAGGTGGAACAACATTTACCCTTTCTTCTTCAGCTTGGTTCTGTTGTTGTTGTCATTCTAGTCATAAAGCTTTGACTTCTTCAACATTCAGCTACCAGCGATGCTACCATCTTGCTTACTTGTCCAAGGATTTTGAAATTATTTGGAATCATCACGACATCTTGTTCCATCTGAATCATAAAATAATCTTCCTTTCTATACAATTTATCACTAAGCGAAGCATATAAAAAATCACCAAAATAATCCATCTCTACCAAAGGAAAGAATGATAATCAATAAAGCACTTTTTTATGTTTTTTATATTTTCAATTTTTTTTGTTTTTTTTCTGAAAAATAGATTGTGAAAGAACTTGACCTCCCCAGAAAAGGCGCAAAATTGATGAGAGTGGTTTTCTCGCGAACCACAATTCAATTAAAAATATTATTAACCTAATAATGTACCATAGTGGCACACCCTAGGGTCGATCACAAGGATGCCGCTAACACGCACTATTTTCCTAATATCACTATTATAAACTAACTAATATAAAATATGATACTAATATAAATGGGGTGAATTTAAATGAAGAAAATATGAATGTAATATAATTATATAAATATATTAATATATAAAACACAATGAAAAGGAAGAAATGACACAAAGAAGTTAGTAAAAGAAAACCATTGTTATTAGGGTTTCACAGTGGAATTATCACTGTTATTCAAAATATTTACCAACGAGTTATTCAATGTGGAAATCAAGACCTATCACTCCACACCCTCTCGTTTGAAATGTATTACCCTACACCGAGTCCTCTTCATGTAGGAGTAATATCTTCCACATCAATTACCAATCCAAAATCCACCGTTTTATTGAATTGGATATTGATGGGAAAGAAAAATATTAAATTAGGAGGAAGAAGGCAATTGTAGAGAAAGTGTGGTGACCGCTCACCACAATAATTTAACCACCAATGGATTCTTAGAACAAATTAATATAATTTAATAAAGCACATAAAACACAAATACCACCACTTCCCCCCTCGAACAACAGTGAGAGTTAGCTCTCCACAAACATGGAGTTAGAAAGAAGCACGGTGGGAGAAACACATAAAATAAAAGAAATGAATGAAAAGAAGAAAGGAACATAATAAGAATAAAGCTACACTAATATATATTATAAAAATAAATAAAAATTACAGAAACAAAACAGAACCTTTCCCCCTTGAAATGGGAATCCAAGTAAATGGGAGAAGAGACACATATATATAGGTAAAATGGGTGAGCAAAACTCGCTCAAATTCTGTCCTCCTTATGTCATCGACATTTCGGCCCATTAAATGGCCTAATATGTACATGGTCCCTTCATGAAACATGTTCCTTTTCCTGTCGCGCGTTCCTTGACAACATTTCAGCTAGATTGGTCCATTTATGATGGATTTATGGCTGTTGTAGTTCGGAACATTTAATCTGTCTAGGTGAATCTTCGTCTTCCACAACTCCAACTTCCAATGCCATTAAGACCTTGTAATAAGCCGATTCAGACGTGGAATACTTAATTAAAGATGTTAATTTTTCACTAATTTTGTTCCATGTTTAAAATCATCTCCATTGGATCGGTCCTATTCGATATAAAATCACAGATTTAAAACATTCCAAATCTCCACACAGTTTTCGTGGTCCGGAGTATGAGCTGATTTCGGGCCTCCAAATGATTGATTGAGCTGGGACTCCAAAGGATAAAATTCGTCTAATGATGTAACGAAACCTATAAAAATGGAATTTCAAATTTTTTTTCTTTTTGTAAAATTCTATGTCCAAAATAAATAATATAAAAATAACAGTTAAATCCCAAAATTAAGCCATTTATGCATTTGAGATCAAAATACCACTAAATCATATAAATGTAAAAATTTCCCATAAAATATCACTATGGTGGGATTTATAACATTGAAATACAATATATTATATGTGAAAATTATAGCTCCCTCACTCCCCCACACTTAACAATTGCACTCCTGAGCAATCATCATATATTCAAATCAGAATTCACACAACAATTAATAATGAGAAAACATCAATCATCACTTCCAAAATGAAATTCTATCATGTCTCATATATGAAAAACAATTACAAATCATTTTAATTACTCACATTTAAATTTATTCAACCTCATTAATCCATCCATGGCCCAATCACAACCTACCTTACATTGAAATTTGTGTCACTCTTCACTCAAGATAGATTGTATATCAAGTTACACTCATACATGGAATATGAATGTATCACTATAGGCTTGTGACAATTCTCATCTATCCACAGTGGAAAACATTAAAATGAATTTAATCATGAGTAATTTTTCAAATGAATTCTGTGGCTTAGGGTTGGTGGAAAAATTATTGAAAAAGTAAGGCTAGAAAGAGGTGGTTAGACTCTTAAGTACAAAGCATGAATAATCAAGTGAAAACATCAGGAATATCTCACTCAATATCCGTAACAATGTGAAACACAAAACCAAACCCCCTTTTTATATGACATGGGACATGAGCTGGAAAATGATTCCAAAGAATGATTTCATCATAGTTCTCCCCTTTTTTTCATTTTTTTTATTTTTTTGTAAAGCTCCAAAAGGAACAACTTTATTTTTATTTTTATTTTTGATTTTTTTAAAGGAGAATGAGCTGACAATTGAATACAATGAAATAATGACCATAATGCCCTTGAATTTATATAGGTAAAGGAGTCATCAATGGAAGTACAGTGATAAATTCAAGCTCATCTCCATTTTTTTCTATTTTTTTATTTTTTTTGATGGAGAACCAGATGAAAAAAATAAATCATAATTAATGGATTACTCATTCCGAATTTGATATTTATCTTCCACTGCCCAAAATGTTGACACACACATCACATCACCCACAAATTAAACACATCCCAAAAAACGAACACGAAAGGCCCTTCCCCCACACTTAAACTTGAAATATCCACGCAAAAATACCAAGAGTGTGGGTAGGTATGGAAAATTCAGCTTGTAATGTGGCATAAACCTATAAGGCAATTCGTGGAATCTAAGGGCTAACGAAGGATAGATGTAAAGGTAGGTCTCAAGATAAAATATGGCTATCCAAACAAATGCCTCAATCATATCAAAAAACATTCCATGGAATCAAATGCTTCGAAAGAGGAAAATCACAAGTTCTGGTTATCACACAAAAGCCACGCTTCTCTCAAGAAAGTGTGGGTATTAGAAAAAATATTTCAAAGTGGTTCAGAATACCTCACAGGATAGGAAACATATATTGAGTCAGAGTTTCATGGGAATGGATTTCATAAAGTTTTCAAACTCATAGAAATGATTGAAAATCCAATTCAAGGAAAATGTTCTCACATCAACAATCCTTTAAAACCCATTTTATCAAAACTCATTTCAACCATCTCAAAATCAAGTGTTGCATGAAAAATGTTTAGATTATTCATTAAAGCTCAATAATCATAAAAATATGAAAAAAAAAGAAAAATAAATCACAAAAAACATCTAAGTAGGTTGACACTCCCCCCACACCTATATTTCACTACCCTTCATTGCAGTTCAACATAAAATCAATATAAGGGAAGAAAAATAAAGGGAAGGAAAGATAAAACATGACTTTATTTTTCAGTGGAAGCTTTGAGTTAAGCTCCTAGATAATACCACTTTACCTAAAAAGAATGAAATAAAGAAAATATGAGAAAAATAAATAAAAAGAAAGAGGAATTGAGAAGAAATAGGATAATTCTTGGTTTGACCCCCATGCGGGTGCTAGGTTTTTACTACCCCTAGTCCAGCAGTTGTAGTGGTTTAACCCCAATCTGATGGTGGGTAGGGTTTCTTGCACAGAAACCACCAGAACATCATTCTTCCGATGATCCTCAACTTTTAGATGTCTTGAGGGAACCCACATAAATAGTACATCAGCTCCTCCCCCTTTCCCATGTGGTATAATTTAGAATATTAGGGGAGGAGAAAGAATGGGTCCTCAACTTCTACCATGACATCTATGGCCACTTAGACTTCAACATCCAGGGAATATTCATGTGATGATATTTCAAAAAAATTAGAAGGGAAGTCAGAAAATAATTTCACATGGATTTGATTAAAATATGAAGAATCAGTATAAAAATCTTCCCTTTTGTGTAGGTCAGCTTGAAATACAATCTCTTCAGGGAAGGCCACTGAGAATTCTTTTTAAGCAGGGATATCATCATCTTCCAATGAAATAAAAAGGTATAGAGGTACTGATTATTCTTTTAAAGAGATTGGAGGATCACTTACCTTTTGTTATTCAACAAAATCTAACCAATATTTATCCAAATCGTGTTGATCTCCCATACTTGTATCAGTTAGCTTGTCATCATCTGAAACCTCATCAAGCAATGGCCTAGGAGAGATGATTGCATCTTAAAATTGAGTCTTCAAGTCCTCCTTGGGTTCGTCAACTACAAATGTAGGTGGAACAAAATTTACCCTTTATTCTTCAGCTTGGTTCTGTTGTTGCTGTCATTCCAACCATAAAGCTTTGACTTCTTCAACATTCAGCCGCCAGCGATGCTACCATCTTGCTGGCTTGTTCAAGGATTTTGAAATTATTTGGAATCATCGTGGCATCTTATTCCATCTGAAATATAAAAGACTCTTCCTTTCTAGACAATTTAGCACTAATCCAAGCATATTAAAAATAACCAAAATAATCCATCTCGATCAAATAAAATAATGATAATCAATGAAGCACTTTTTTTATGTTTTTGAAATATTTAATTTTTTTTTTGTTTTTATGAAAAATAGAGTGTGAAAGCACTTGAACTCCCCAGCAACGGAGAAACATTGATGAGATTAGTTTTTTCGTGAACCACAATTCAATTAAATTCTTATTAACCTAATAATGTACCATAGTGGCACACCCTAGGGTCTATCATAAGGAGGCCGCTAACACGCCCTATTTTCCTATTGACACTATTATAAACTAACTAATATAAAATATGATACTAATATAAATGGGGGGAATTGAAATGAAGAGAATATAAATATAATATAAATATATAAATATATAAATATATAAAACACAAAGAAATGGATGAAATGACCCAAAGATGTTAGTAAAAGAAAACCACTGTTCTTAGGGTTTCATGGTGGAATTAACACTCTTATTCAAAATATTTATCAATGAGTTATTCAATGTGGAGATCAAGACCTGTCACTCCACACCCTCTTGTTTGAAATGTATTACCCTACACTGAGACCTATGCATATAGGAGTAATCTCTTCCACATCAATTCCCAATCCAAACTCCACCGTTTGATTGAATTGGATTTTGATTGGATGGAAAAATATTAAACGAGGAGGAAGAAGTCAATGGTAGAGAAAGTGGCGCGACCACTCACCACAATAATTTACCCACCAATGAATTCTTAGAAAAAAACATGATAAATCAATAAATCACATAAAAATCAAATACCACCACTTCCCCCCTTGAACAACAGTGAGATTTAACTCTCCACAAATATTGAGTTAGAAAGAAGCACGATGGGAGAAACACATAAAATAAAAGAAATGAATGAAAAGAAGAAAGGAACAGAAGAAGAATAAGTCTACAATAATATATATTATAACTATAAAGAACAATTACATAAAAACACTCGACCTTTCCCCCTTGAAATGGCTATCCTTGAAAATGGGATAAGAGACACATATTTATAGGTAAAATGGGTGAGGAAAACTCGCTCAAATTCTGTCCTACGGATGTCATCGACATTTCGGCCCATTAAATGGAATAATTGGTACTTGGTCCCTTATTAAAACTTGTTCCTTTTCTTATCGTGCGTTCCTCTACAACATGTCAGCCAGATTGATCTATATATGATGGTTTTATGTCTGTTTTTGTGCGGCACATTTAATCTGTCGATGTGACTCTTCGCCTTCCACAACTCCCACTTCCAATGACATTAAGACCTTCTAATCAGCCGATTAAGATGTTGACTCCTTAATGAATGATGTTCATGTATCACTCCTAAAGCTCCATGTTTAAAATCAGTTCTATTGGATTGGTCCTATTCGATATAATATCTCAGATTTAAAACATTCCAAATCTTCACACATTTTTCGGGGTCCAAAGTATGAGCTGATTTTGGGCCTCCAAATGATTGATTGTGCTGGGACTCCAGAAGGATTAAATTCGGCCAATCATGTAAGGAAACCTATAAAAATTGAATTTCACAATTTTTTTCTTTTTGTAAAATTTTATGGCCAAAATAAATAATATAAAAATAAAAGTTAAATCCCCAAAGTAAGCCATTTATGCATTTGAGCTCAAAATTCCACTAAAACATAAAAATGTGACAATTGCCCATAAAATATCTCTATGGTGGGATTTATAACATTGAAATATAGTATATTATATGTGAAAATTATATCTCCATCATTGATCCATGATGGACCTCTATAAGGATGGTCTTTATTGGGTTATGCACTACTGATCCACACCGGGTTTCTAGAATCTAATCCACAAAGGGTCGCTATGATGATGATCCACATAGGGTCTCTATGATAATTATCCACACAGGATCGCTATGATGGTAATCCATAGAGGGTCTCTATAATGCTAATCCAAATAGGGTCTCTTTGAGGCTGATCAAAATAGGGTTTCTATGATTCTCATCCATGCAGGGTTCCTATGATGTTGATACACATAAGGTTGATCTTCAATTGACAGCCAGCCATAGGATTTCCCACTCTCAGTGCTCTTGAGTTTTGTAAAAACGGATCCTCAAGTTATTGGTTGTACCTCAACTACCACATAGTTCACATAATAGTAACCCAATGGACTTCCATGTCATAAATGATCTATCTCAATAGACGACATGTCAACTGGCTGCCCGGTCTGTATGTAGTTGGCATTTTAGTGTCGAGGCCCAGGTGAAATTTGGATATGAGCCAACCTGGGGAAACTCCAACATTCATATATTCTCTTATAGGTATCTCAAAATGACGACCTCATGTTAATGGTTATGGCGCAACAAAAGGTGCAACAATGAGAGGCTTGGTTTTTATATTATCATAATTTTAGTGTCGAGGGACCATCTGGATTCTGGTATGATAAAACCCAGCCAAAATCAATATTTCTCCGATACTCACAATGATATTTACTATAAAGGGTTTGGATTTTCATAAGGGTTTTTGATTCATTGGAGATTTGTCAAATGGATGTCCAATCTCTGATATACGCCCATGTAATCATAACTGGCCATTAGTGGGCCCAAATCCAATCTATCCCAGTCGAACTGACACAACCCGGCCCGCTACGCCCAGCTCGGTTCGTCCAAGACTTTTTCTGAATGGCTAGGATATGGGCTCGGTCTGCTGGCTGCGGGTGTGGCCCGACCAACATGGGTGGGCGCGGTCCACTGGGCCACAGAGTTTCTCATCCCGCTGGGCGAGTGCGGGGGACCACTCTCCGCCAGAATGGTCGAAGCCGTTCGAGTTATCAATATTATGGTGCTAGGTGGCGTTACTTCTCCTCGTTGGTCCACATGGACCGGCCCACTATGGACCCATGCGTGGGGGTCCACCTTTCTCCACGGCTCGATGTCGCGCCCTTCCATTGTCGTGCACCGATGTAGTGTGATGCCCTGATTCAAAACGACCTGTGTTGGCTGGATGCTTCTTGTCTGTCATGGAGCCTTTGGTCACTGCCATTCCTTTGCAGCCAGTGGGTGTCGGTCACTGCCTCCCTCAGTTGCTGGTCTGACCACATGCCTTTTTCACGCCACCACATCATTTGATTTCCCACGTAAAATGTACCCATAATGGGTTCGACCGAGGGTTCGAACCTTGTTCATTGGGCCCTCTCCCTCCGCATTAGTAAAAGAACATGGAATCATTTCCAGAATGAATAACCAATAGTTAAACAACAAAAAACCTCCTTCCTAGAAATAATTGGAAGGGGATGTGGATGAGGAATAAGTGTCCCCGTCTGAAGATGTTCATCAGCACTTGTCGTTTCCCCTCGATTCTACCAACATTTATCTCTTGAATATTAATTCCATGTTAGTGGAAGTCTTCACGAAACATATTTAGAGGATCCTCACTTGTGGGCCAAAAACCCATGCCCAAGATTCATTTAAATATTAGGGATGAGACGATTAATGCATCGCACAATTAATGAGGTTCATTAATGAGTATAATTAATCAACCTCTTTAATTCTCTCAACGGTTTGGTTACAAATTTATTTAAAACTACCAATGGTTTGATTATAGATATTAAGAGTCATGCAATTAAATTTATTGACGTTTCACTGTGCTCCCACCACCATTTGTCCAAGGATTTCACAAAAAAAATAACCATTTTTTTATTTTATTATTTTTTTAAAGTCCAAAAATTAATATTTTCATCTAACCCTTGATGGTCGATGTAATGCTTCCCATAAATGAATCCCAACCAAGGAGATTCAATGGTTCCACTAGATTTTTAATTTGAGCATCGGTTCAATATATAGAATTCTCCGCTAGCACGTTTACAGAACAATCCGTAAAAAATGTTAAAAAATATTTAATAATCACCCTTGACCCATTGTGGTCCAGGTTAGGATTTTTATAATGGGAACACGCCGTCACAGAAAAAAACTAACATCCACTAGTGGCCCGCATCGACCAATTTTAGTATCTTCCTAAGGAAAGCATTCCATCACGGGTTCAGTGGTGGTGTCAGATTTTTTATCCGAGTCATCATTCGTGAGTTGTAGGAATTTTAAAATTAATATAATTTTATTTAATATTTTTATTTATGGTTATAAATTTTGTGGGTTTTCTCACTTTAGACATGTGCTGATAATGTTTTTGTCTCTCTTAGGGTGAACCTGCCATCCTAAATGCAATGGGGCCCTTATATTTTTTATCTCGATACCCATTTAAGAGTTATACCCATTTTCTAGAAAACTACTCATGCTTTTTATTTAAAGTTTAAATTTTTTTCGACGGACCATTCCGGGCACTCTGTTCCTCAAAATCAAATGCCTTCAATTTTCAAAGTCTCATTATAACCCTATATTATAAAAAAATTATAGAAATTTTGGGACATTACATTGTTGATCGTAATAATTCATTTTCACAATTATTAAAGTAATTTATTGATGAGGTTGTTGAATTTTTCTAGTAATTGATGAAAGAATATATATAATTATTAAGGAGGAATCATAATTTTATCAATTAATTAATATTAAATAGATTTCTGAATTCGAATGTTTCATCATAACTATTTAAAAATCCAATGTTTTGTTTTTCTGAGCCAAAGATTAATATGTAAGAGTCATTTTAAATGTTCTACAAAAAAAATTAAAAATTAACTAGATCTATAAATAGTGAGAAGGGTGTTCAAACAATTTTTACATGAATTTAAATGATTCAATAATAATAGTAAAAAAGTATATTTTGTGTTTTTAAGTGTAATTTTAACACATTCTAGAAAAAGTGGAAAAATAAAGTGATGTCTAGAAGAGTTTATGATGTGTCCATCAGAGATAATTCCACCATATAAAAGTATTGAGTGAATATTTCTGAGTCATTCAATAATTTATAATGGTAACATAGATATTAAATTATTTTTTTCATTTATGATTTTTTACGAAATGATATCTAAAATCATTAAATAATGTGGTATTCATTTATTTTCAAAATTTATTATTCTAGGGAAATTATTAGATTCAATATTATTATTTTGTAGTTTTGAAATGATTTTTTAAAGGATATTAAATGAGGCTTATATTCAGATAATTCCTCTATAGGTTTGAGTTTGAATTCACATTAATTATATATGATTTGTATCGATGAAATTTATTGCTACATCAAATTAAAAATATTATGGGAATAATTTTTTCCCGATCATGAAAAAATAGTTGTAATATATTTGTGCAGATATTTCTTGAAAATATTATAGAACATTAATAGATGGAAATGGGGAAATATTTGGGTATAATGTTTTTGGAATAAGTGATTGACACACTTAATCATTGAGGAACATCTAAATTGAAGAGTGAAAAAAATAATATGATTATCAAAATTCACAGGAGATACAATTTATTAATAGTTCAAAAATATATAATTTAGTTAATGATTATTTTATTTCATACTACGAAGGAAGAATATCACCTAGTGTATTCATGATCTCATGAATGATTTGATCTGCTTGAATTTTTGAGTTGATGGATTGACTCTTATTGTTTCAAGGATATAATTAATGTATTTGTTATAATCTATAAAGATATTTCATTATATTAACATTATGTTTCATGTGTATAATTTATTATTTTATTCAAACTCAAAAGAAAATGATTAATCATGAGCATCCTGTTGAGTTAATATAAATAAATATATATCATTTGTGGATAGTATTTTGTAGCCTCCTAATTCAATAAACTGATAAAACCCTATGAATATATTTTTGAAATATGAACAAAATTTATGATCCCTAATAACATATAATGACATTAAATTAATTTCAAAAAAATAGTTTTGACACAACAAGTAGAAGTCTCTCTGACCGTGTTTGATTCTTTCATAAATATCATGTGATTATTATTATCCGTCTAGTTTTATATAAATGGGATTGGTATTTTCTAGTATTGATCAAGACATTCAAAAGTCATTGGGTTTTAATACAAAATAAATAATTTTTCAAAATAGGCATCATTGATTAACCTACTCTCAATTTTACTCTAACATATTTATGATCAAAATGGTTCTTCTGTAAACCCTCATAATGACCATGAAAATATTGAATCTTCCAAATAACTGGGAGATCAATGGAGACCTAATATTCTTATTGAGTTTCTAGAACATAGCACATATATTTCAAAATTTATTATACTATAGATGTTTATATGTGTCGACGAATTTAGCGGGTATAGAATAAATTTTCTCTATTTCTCTAATATATTTAGTTCATTCCTTTATTAAAAATTCAATTTCAATTTCATGAAATTTTATAATAAATATTTTTAGAATATTTTATGTATACTGAATGACGGAAATTTTCTACCATATGGGAATATATTAAAAAAAACTAGATTATAATACACCATTCATCATTAAGGATATTATTTTGAACTTGTTTCCCTATAAAGGAAAACATTTGAGTTATCAAAATATGATCAAGAATGATCAAAATAAATGTTTAAGTGTATGAGAAAATGATCAAAAATATTTATATCACACCCATAATGTCATATCCATAATAAACGAGTCCTAAAGTGAATAATTTTAACTAAAAATAATATACGTTATATGAGTGTATAATAACCAATAATCAATCACCATCTAATAGATATCCCCATTACAATAAATAACATGTTTGTTATATAGAAATAATCATAGAAACCATTTTTAAATATTAAAATTTAAAAAACTCTTCAAATTGATATCATTTTATATAGTCCCATGTGCAATCTTAGGTTAGTTATAATTTCCCACATACCCTATTGGAATTCGTATAATCACCAATGTATATTCATGGGGAATAGATAATCACCCATGATCCCTGGTGAGACTCAAAAAAAATACATATAAACAATTTTTCATGGTTCCACTACCCATGTAACCATTGAGATCTAACAATATAAAATATCACCCAATTAATTGATGGTTTATAATGTATACAACCATTATCTAATAAAAATATTCCTATATTTTTGGTTGTAACATTACAGAATCCATATTTCATTAGAAGTATTTATTACCAAATAAAAAATAAACCATTTTCATGAAACATCATTAATACATCATCATTAATTAATTCCTTAGAAAATAATTATATGATATCATAATGTCATATCCCTGTGGAAACAAATTCATGAAATTATTAGATACAGATAAAAATAGTTTTACAATCTTTAAAACTATTTTTTGAAAAAAATATTATTTTTTCCTTTAATCATTTAAAAACTAAACAACCCATGATAAAATAGTATTGTATTTTCAATATAAATCCTATAAATAAATAATTGAAATTACATTATGATTAAATAAAATTATAGATTTAAAATTTTTTCAAGAATAAAATATTTAAGAATTATATTTTCAGACATTGGTAAAGAATGTTAAATTTTTTTATCACTTTTTGTAGAAAATCCAATTACAAAAAAATTAGTTATAGTTTAAATATAGGATAGTAGAAATATCAGTTTAAAATCATTAAACATTCCATAATAAAATTTAGAAATAGTTTTTTATAACAATTATATGGAGTGAATGATTTTGAATGAAAAGAAAAAATAACGATTCTATATTTAGAAAAGAAAATATTTCGGTATTTTTTAGTTTTGAAAATGATAAATATGAAATGAATACATAAATAAATAAAAATAAATATAGTTGGGAAATATATTTTTAGAATGAAATTAATAAATAAAATTATTTCTCATAATTATATTTGAAGACTAAAAAATCCTGATAAAATGTGAGATTGTGAGAAATACACCTTTACTCATGTCTCTAAATGTTTTATATTCACTATAACATTCAATATAATAAACATATAATTATTATACACATATATAAGAACCATGATCCTAAATATTGTATATTATATCATCATATTATAATTTCTTACTCTCCAAGTATTATCAACTAATTGTTAAAATCAATTTTCTAGTTTTAATTTTTCTATATTCTTGGTATGATTGTGCTTGGTGATTAAATTATTTGAATTTTCCAAAAGATTAATAATCTAAATTATTTTAATATTTTTACAAATAAAATATATAAAAATAATATATAGTATTATAACCATCAATGTATTTTATTGTAAAAAATGAATTACATAACATTGTGAAAGAGATAGTTCCATTCTACGCTCATGTCATTCTTCCCTTTTCAATGGCTGAAATTTAATGAACGAAAATCATAAATAATATTTATTGAAACAATATTATACATAATATATATATATAGTATATTTATTAGGTTAAGAGAAATGTGTTGGAACTGAATTCCACATGAAGACACAAATGACCAACATTGGGTAAACTGTATCCAGCATCGGATTCAACAGAACATTCTAGGAATGCCACAAAAGGTGAAAAAATGTTTCAATGATCACACAAATATAAAAATTCATGCACACGGATCGCACATTACCAATGTATTCTATCTTTATATCCTTCCTTAAAGGCAACCCAAATGGTTGAGGAAGGTGACCGCAATAGGATTTCATTTCACACAACAACTAAGGCCATGAAAAATATTATTACATTCCCAATGCAATGTCAATACTCACATTGCGTACTAAAAAACCACTTCTATAGAAGTGGTAGTGTTTAATACCATATCCATGACTATAATCAGCAACACATTCACCCTGGAATTTACCTATAATAGGGATATCACTGACTCCACTCTTTAGTGTGACCATTTAAATATCGAACTATTAGGACCCGACCTTAAACATTACAAAATCCTAAATTAAGGCAATAATTTACATCGAAGATATTTTTAGTTTTCGATATTTAGAGAAGAAGGTCGTAACCTATGTATAACAATTTAAATATTACATGTAGACTCTTCTAATAAATATCCATTTTTTCATAAAATAAAAACTCTTGAAAAAAGAGTAATACCTATTTCCATATTTTAGACATCATGACTTTTCATTGATCTCATCCTTGGAAATATTCATCTTTATGTCCAATAAAAATCATTTGAAAAAAACATGGGATGAGTACGAAAATCTCATTAAGGTATACACAAAGAAAGAAAACTTTTTGTTTTTCAAAACAACAAGTAAACCATGAATACTTTATCATAAGTAATAATTTTCACCTTTATGAAGTAGTAAATACTATGCACAGAAAAAATTTCATTACATACCCATTTTTAACCATATTATTACAATAAAACCCATAGAAATATCACATAATATATATAGTTAAATTGGGACATAAACATAATTAAATGTAATAACCATACGATCGACTTCCACACATATCACTAAATCGAATAGCCATATGGCTGACTTCTATAACCAATGCATTGGAGGTTATAACGTAACCAACCATCCTGGTTTATCATGACACCAGCCACCATTTGTTTTATCATGTAACCACCCGTCAAATGTACATGTACCATTATAAAATCATAACACATAAAATATTCCAAATATAAATGTTTCACATCTATCATTTCATTTGGAATCAAAATAAATCATTTTAGGATCTTGAAATTATAAATAAAATTCAAAAAACATTTTCATTAAAAAAATACCAATAAATAGAATAAAGAGTTTCTTTTTCATTTTAAAAATATTAAGGTTATAAAGTAATCCAACTAACCATTACAGTGATGGAGAGGTCATTGTTTCCACAAACATTAAAAACATTCATTATGTCTCTTATTAAAACGCTTTGTAGAATAAAAATACCATTTGAATGAAATTAAATGTCAAATGGGTTATTTATATACCATATAAAATAAACAGGAGTATATTATCAAAACATGCCTCAATGAATGGATATTGAGATGAAGTCCATTACCTCATGTCTGATATGACCCGTGGTATCTTTGATTTCATGAATAACAAACATATGTTTATTTCTACATGATTAAGAACCTTTTCCTAGTTTATTATTCATTTTATACAACTTATTATCATTATATAACAATTAGTTAATTATTTGAGTTCTTATGGGATATTTTTTCATTGTTCGGAAATTGAGTTAAAAATGAACTTGTTATATTTATAAATTGTCCATTAGTCAAAAGTCCATTATCTCCAGATTAGTATTCTTGATTTAGATATCACATATATCATATATATCCAATATATATATATATATATGTTTTTATAATAGTACATAACATGTGTATATAGGAAATTAAAAGCACCGTTCAGGGAGACGATAATTCGTACACACGCATGAATGCTACTTTAATTTCTATTTCGTATTTTAATGGAATGAAAATGTAATTATACATAGTTATATTATAATTCAAGTATAATATCTTATATAATTTAACTAACTCCAACCTTTATACATCCCACTTATGGCATGAACAACTCATATCACTTTGAGGGGGTGGTAGTGGAATCATAATGGCCACAATAAGAGGTGGATGGATAAGATTGAACAATTATCATTTCATGAGGTAGTAGTTCACCATCTATAGAAACAGTATGTTTTTTACCCATTAGATGGTGGTGTGTGTATGTGCAGTTTGAATCAATTTCATAACAACAACTAAGTATATATATGATACTTGTGTTTCTATAAAATAAATGAATAAATAGTGTTTAGGGGGTTGTAGAAGTAAAATAAATGAAAAGAACTTAAGAGAAGATGTTACCTTTAAATTGGGTTACTCCCTTTGGTTAGAAAAAAAAGGATTTCTTGATGTGGGTTTTGCCCATGTTAAGGGTTTATGAAAAATAGAGGGATTTAGGGAGTTTATTTAGGCATACGTTGGACGATCCAAGGGGATTGAGAGGTGTGAGTAATGGGATAGAGGTGATGGCATTTTATAAGGGGGGAGGGGCACTTTAGGAATGTTTGAAAATATTATTTTATTATATATTTATTTTCAGTTGTTAAAGGTCCAAAACTTGTTAAAATCAACTGTAAGATAACTAATCTTATAAATAAGTTAATCTAATAAGAATTGGACATGTTTTGGATATTGTTTTATTTTTTATAATCGTATTTATTTAAATAATTCATTAATGAGGTATACACTGCATCATTATTGTGTATAAAATAATTTTATTTATATGATATCAAACAATTATAAAAATAATACAACCATGAAAGAAATAATTTTATCTTTAAAATTAATATTTATAGTCGAATATATGAGTTAAATAACCCCATGTAAAAATTGATTTACTAAAAGATTTATGTTTATGTGTCATTTTTTCTATTACTTTAAATAAATGAATATAAAGTATCATTATCACTCCTAAGTGTCTCCATGGGGTCCCAATATAGACCCAAGGATTTATATGGTCAGAAATATATTGGCCAATAGGATTATAACACTTTATATAGTAATTTATTATTATTATTATCTAATTTTTTTATTTTTATTTACCAGATTTAACCTTTATCCATGGTAAATAAAATATTTACTGAAGTAAATATTCATAATGTAAAAAATAAAAGTTATCTATACAAACAATTTGGACCTCGTGATTCCAAATATGGAATCCATTTTTTCAAATTCAATACACAGGATTTTTAGAAATTAATTTAAAATTAATTCCCATTGTCAAAACAAAAAACATGTTTTTAAGAAATAATAACTATCAAAATATTGATATTTTCTTATATCCAATTTCAAAGTGAAATTACTTATAATTTCCCAAATTGGATTAAATGGTAAATACATAATATAAATATACATTAAATCCAATACAAAATATGATCTAACTATATAAATAAATAATATTAAATGGTAATTTTGAATTAATATAATAATATTTTTCTTTATTCATTAAATAAATGAACATTATCAGAAAAATACCAAAATTTCATCCAAGGTAAATTTTCGTGTCCCAATTATAAAAAAATTATTTTTTCAAATAGAACATATTAAAGTGGCAAAAAAATATCTACCTGTGGTTCTCTATCAAAAGGGGGTAAATCGACCCATTATAATATATTAGAGTATTTATGCTTAAAATTTTATTAATTATTATTTAATTCCTTTTATATTTATGGGATAAATGTAAGAAACTATAAAAAACATGTATAATCCTATTTTAGTTAGTGTTTTTGATTCTCTCCATTACATCAATTAGGCATTAACTACCATTTAAATAATATTTGTTTTGTTTTTTTATTTTTTGTATAACTCCACGTTTTGTTCTACGTAAGATTTCAAAGAAACCTGTTGCTGCATATTGGGAAACCCGTCGAACGTAGCATCCCCTATAAATTAAAATTAATATTTAATTCACTAATATTAATAAATATTAAAATTCAATTTTCTTTATTTACCTATGATGTTACATCCTTCACCCCTTTTGAAATTTCATCCTCATAATTTTTATTCACTTATAAAATAAGTGGGGGTATTTAACCCTCATAGAATTTTCATATTCTCGCATTGCATATTCATCCATATTGTATTCCCACAAAACCATTACCTTATGAATTCCATTATTCCGCAATAGTTTCTCTCTTCAGTTAAAAATTTGGATCGGTGATTCCTCAAAAGAGAGATTAACTTCCAAATGAACTGCCTCTGGGCTCAAAACATGATATGGATCCAGCATATACATTCTCAAAATTGAAACATGAAAAACATTGTGTACCTGGGAAAAACATGTAGGTAAAGTCACTCTGCAAGAAACTGATCCAACTTTATCTAGGATTTCATCGGGTCCAATGAACCTCAGACTCTGTTTTACCTTCTTTCCGAAGAACATCACACTTTTCCTTGGAAAAAATTTGAAAAGACATGATCACCTACCTCAAATGAATGACCCTTACTCCAGTTATCCATATAACTTTTCTTACTGCTCTAAACTATTCTAAAGTTCTTCTGAATCAACTGAACTTTCTCTTCCACCTCTTCTATCAATTCTGTTCCCATCAGCTTCCATTCGGCTACTTCATCCCAAAATGTTGGAGTTCGACACCGCTTCCCATATAATGTGTCAAATATATCCATCTATATAATGAAATAAAAATTTTTATTATAAGAAAATTCAACCAAATATAGATGTTGGTTCCAAACTCCCTGGAAATCCATTGAACTATCAAATCACATATCTTCTAATGTATAAATTGTTCTTTCTCACTGCCCATTTGACTGTGGATGAAAATGTTATAAAATTTAATTCAGTACCCAACAACTTCTGAAGGCCGTTCTGAAAGATTTAAGTGATCCTGGGACCACAGTCAGATACAATGGGGGAAGTGAACACCATGTAACCTGAATATCTATTTAACATTAAACCGATATTGTTGATCTAAAGACAAAGTATCTTGAATTTCAAATAAATGAGGTGATTTAGTAATTTATTCAACAATAACCCAGATTGAATTGTTACCCTGAGATGTCTTCGATATTCACACAACAAATTCCATAAATATATTTTCCCATTTACACCATGGAATTTCTAAATACTAATGCATCCCATTCGGTAAATTCATCTCATCTTTAACCTGATGACAAGTAAAACACTTCCCTGTAAAGTTAGCAATATCTCTTTCCATTCAATCCCAACGGAAATATTTTCAAAGATATTAGTACATCATAGTACTGGTAGGGTGAACTAAAAATGGATAACCATGAGTTTCATATAACAACAAATTTTATCATATGTGAATCATAGAGAATACATAATATCATTCCAAACCTCAAAAAACAATCATTATCAAGGTGTAAATAATGAAACATACCCTTCTGAACCCACTCTACCTTTTTCTGCAACTCACTGTATTCCTTCTGCAATTTCTCAATTTTATCTGATTGAGATGATTTAACTGACACCTCAAACCAAATAAGTAATTTCTTGTACCAAAAAATTCTATGAAAAGATTCATCAAATAACTAATCAAAAGATCTTGTTCCAAACATAACATGGTTATTTTGGAATTAATCTTTCGACTCAAAGTATCTGGCACATTATTTTCTATTCGATAAGGAGGTTTTGAATGTGACTTAGCATCAAGAACTAAATCAATAATATTTTCAACTTCTAGATTATGTATTATACTAGGAAACACATCATGAAAAACATAATGGTACTCATTTACCACCGACACATAATTAATCTGAATAGTTCCTTTGTTTTTAACAATATCTTCAAAGTAAAATTCAATTCTATCTTTTACTATGTTTTAGGATCCTAATATGCTATGAAAAGTAAGGGTTCATTCTTGTAGAAAAGATGAAATTATTTCTGAAAAGAAACCACTTTTGCTGTGCAGCCAATCTTTTCATTATAAATGGAATGCCAATCTTGGAAAAAAATAACGTCAAACTCTACTAGAGGAAAAACAAACGTAGATTCTTTCCGCACCCAAGGAAATAAAGGTCATTATAATTTGTTTTTATTTCAATATTTCCACCATGTGTTATTTTACATAATTTCATATTTCATATCTTGGGATGGAATTGTAAAGTTACTAGAAAACATCATAGAAATTAAATAATGTGTAGACCCTGAATCAAAAAGACATTGGCATAATCTGAATTCACGAACATTGTACCAGATACTACATCATTTGATGGCTCAATATCTATGGAAGTAGTTGCAAATGATTTCACCACCCTATTATTCTTGTATTCAGGATTCTTTACCTCAGTTATATTCTTTTCTAGTCACTCATTTTCATAATGACCAATTCTATTGCACTTAAAACATCTTACCACTAGCTTTACATTGCCTACATGATAATCTTGAATAATGTAAGGAGAAATATGACCATACATACCCTACCGAAAGAACATTCCAGATCATGATAAAAATTCACTAGGATGCTTTTAACCACACTACTCACATGATGAAAATTGAATTTTCTTACCTCCAGGCTTCTTTGATGAATAATTTACCTTTTCCTGCTACATGGACCTCTTCTTTTATTTTCTCTCTTGGAACACTTGATCATCAAAAAAACCATTTCTATCATCTCAGAACATCATACAAGTTTCTCATATATTTTGAATTCCTGATAAGATAATGTTCTTCGATATCATAGCTTTCATTAGGAGTAAAATAGATTTATCTTACTATCATGATCTCAAATGAAATTTTTAGAAAACCATTCGAGTTGATTGAACTTTTTCTTCAAATATAGATACTATGTAATCCTACTTCCAAAATTCCATTAATATTATTTCCATCCTATGTCAAACCACCATAGTAAAATATTGCTCATGAAATTTACCATTTAATTCATCCCAATAATGATCATCATTCTCCACAATAGCCATGATATTTTTCACCATTGACCACCACTATCCAGCTTCACATTCAAAATGGTAAACATCGAGACTACCCTTTTGATGTTCTGAACACTCCATGACATAATAAATCTTCTCTAATGCTTAAATCCACCCTTCATCCTGTATAGGGTTAAATGATCCTGTCAATGATGGGGTACTATTTTTCATGTCCTGCTCCACTAATGATATGTTCATATGTGGTTGATCTGGATAATCTCGTTGATGGATACCACCAACATTTATTGCCTGATTCAATTGTTCCATCCCTGCAACCGACTATTTATTTCCAATTCCGACCATCTTAGGTTGCTGATTTCGAAGGCTATTCTCCTATGTATGCCTTCCAAACATAGCTTCTATTATTCCTCTGCATAAAACCATTCTAATCAGAGAAATATCTTAGGCCAAGCAACATGGTAATCTATAAATTCTATATAATTTCAATTTTACCATAAATTATTTTATGCATATTAATTTAACAACATTTTAACTTCTAATGCTGTATAAAACGACCTCTGATGCTAACTATAAGGATCCGACATTAAACATTACATAATCTTAAATGAAGTTAATAATTTAAAGCAAGGATCTTTTCAGGTTTGGATCTTTAGAGAAGTAGTTCATAACATATAAATAAAAATTTGAATATTACATGTAGACACTTCTACTCAATATCGATAATATATTCATAAAATTAAAAATCGTAAAAAAACAAAAATGTCTAGTTCCATATTTTATACATCATGACTTTTCCATGATCCCATTCTTGACCCTATTCATCTTTATGTCGTGTGATAGTCTTTTCAAAAAAATCTGGGATGGTCATAAAAATCTCAGTAAAGTATACACAAATATGGAAAAATGTTAGTTTTTCAAAACAACTGGTAAACTAGGAATATTATATCATAATTAATAAATATCACCTTTATGATGTAGTAAATAATATTCTATGAATAAATGATCTTTTCTTACCCTATTGTTATCAAAATTTTACCATAAATACCCTAGAAAGAATATATAGCATATAATGGTAACATGGGACATAAAAATACTCAAATGGAATAAACATACGGTTGACATCCACACATATCACTATATTTGAATAGCCACATGACTGACTTCCTTACCCAATGCATTGGAGGTTATAAGGTAACCACCCATCCTGGTGTATCACAGAACCACCCGTCTTTTAGTTTATTACGTAACCACCCATCAAATGTCAAAGTTCCATTATAAAATGATTACACATAACATATTGAAAATATAAATACTTCAAAAATAACAGTTCATTTGGAATCAAAATAAATCATTTCAAGATATTGAAATAATACATCAATATCAAAAACCATTTTATAATTCCAAAACACCCAAAAACAGAATAAGGGGTTTCTTATTCTTTTTATAAATATTTTGTCTTATAAAGGAAGCCAACTAATGATTACGGTGGCAGAGAGGTCATTATTTCCACAAAAATTAAAACACATTCTTTTTGTTGTTCCGTAAAATGGATCGTAGAAAAAATATTCCCATTGAATAATATAAAAAGTCATAGGGGTTTATTTTATACCGTATAAAAGAAGGATGTGTATATAATCAAAACATGCATCAATGAAAGGAGATTGAGATGAAGTCCCATACATCATGTCCAACAAGACCTGTTCATTCTGTAATTTCACAAATAATAAACATATATTAATTTATAATATCTTAAGAACTTTTTTAAAGTTTATTATTCCTTTTATATCTCTTATTAACTTTCGATAACAATTTGTTAATTATTTTAGTTTATATAGGACATTTTGTAGTTGTTCGGAACATCAGTTAAAAATAAACATCATATAACTATAAATTTTCCATGTTGTCAAAATTCCACTATATCTAGATTGATAGTCATGTTTTACCTATAATATATATATGTATATCTAGTATATATATGTAATTATAACAGTACGTAACATTTAAATATAAGAAATGAAATGCACCGATCATGGATACAGTAAGCCCTACGTAGGCATGCACGCTACTTTCATTTATATTTTCTATTTTAATGGAATGAAAACATAATTATACATATGTATATTATTATTAGAGTATAATATCATATATAATTTCATTAACTTCATCCTTTATATGTCTCACGTATTGGATGAACGATTCATATCACATTAAAGGGATGGTAGTCTGCACTTTCTCAAATTAAATTATCGTATTTACCCTTTATAGAAACCATAATGGTATGATATAAATGAAAAATACATAATTAAAGAAAAAATATAAATATAATATATATCGCATATAAATATAGTGCAATAATAATTTCCACCATAAGTACAGGTAGGATAAGATTTAACCATCATCATTATGTAAGGCATTAGTTCATTGTTCACAAAAACAGTATGCTCTTTACCTAGTAGACTGAGGTGTGTGTAGGTTTAGTTCGATTCCTTATCATAAAAACTACCTATTATAATGAGTATTCTGGTGTTCCTATAAAATAAATGAATAAATAGAGTTTAGGGGGTTCGAGATGTAAAATAAAATAAAAATAACCTAAGAGAAGATGTTAC
The DNA here is from genome assembly GCA_963277665.1 of Viscum album. Lineage (NCBI taxonomy): Eukaryota > Viridiplantae > Streptophyta > Magnoliopsida > Santalales > Viscaceae > Viscum > Viscum album. The sequence continues at coordinate 2,130,496,667 of OY728140.1, forward strand.
CTTTAAATCGGGTAACTCCCGTTGGTTTGAACCAAAAGGAATTTTTGGAAGTGCCTTCTACCCATTGTAAGGCTTCTAGGATGAAGATATAGATGTAGGAAAAATATTTAGCCATAGTAATGATGAGCCAAGGGGCTTGAGAGGTGTGAGTAATCAGTTAGAGGTGATTGCTTTTTATAAGTGGGAGGAGAGGCTCTTTAAAAATGTTTGAAAATATTATTTTGTTATATATGGATATTTGGTTTTTAAAATTTTAAATATCATTAATGTTGAAGATAATACGACACATGTTCGAAATAAAATAATCCAATAACAATAGGACAGGTTTTGGATATTGTTTTAATTTTTATAATCTTATTTATTTAAATCATTCATTAATGAGGTTGACACTGTATCATTACTATGTCAAAAATAAATAAATTTATTTTATTTAAAAAAATTATAAAAACAATACCATGATTTAGGAGATATTTTTATATTTCAAATAAATATATATATTCTAATAGATAAAATATATAAACCCATGTAAATATTGGTTTAATAAAAGATATATGTTTATATCTTTTTTGTCTTTACATTAAATCAATTAATATAAAGTGTAATTGTCAATCCCATGTGGCTCCATTGGGTCCCAAAATAGACCCAAGGATTCCCATTGTATGACATATATCAAACAATAGTATTATGACACGTTTGAAGGTAATTTAATATTATTATAATTTTATTTTTTACCCTTGTTTACCAGATATACCCTTTAACCATGGTAAATAAAATATTTACTGATGTAAAAATTAATAATGTCTAAAAATAAAAGATACATATTTACACATTTTTTACCACCTAACACCTAATATGTAATAAATTCTTCCAAATTCAAATCACATAGGTGAATGAAATTAATTTAAAATTAATTCCCGTTGTCAAAACAAAAAGAGTGTTTTTAAGATATAATAACTGTCCAAAGATTGAATCTTTTTTATGTCCAATATTAAAGTGAAATTACTTATAAAGATAATAAATTGATTAAATGGTAAAAAAATTATAATTACACATTAAAATAAATTTAAAATATAATCCAATAATAATAATAAATTATATTGATTGGAAGTTTTGAATTAAAATACGGTAGTTTTAACTATTCATTAAAAAATGAACATTATCAGAAAAATACCAAAATTTCATGCAAAGTAAATTATGATGTCTCGATTTTAAATAAGAATAATATTTTCTTTCCAATAGAACTTATTAACATGATAAAAAATAGATTTAAAATTGGTTTTCCATCAAAAGGTGAAAAATTGACCCTTTAAAAATATTAGAGCATTGATGATTAAAATTAGATTCAGTCTGATTTTATGCCTCTAAAATTTGTTGGATAAATGTAAAAACATTTAAAAAATAGGTATCATCATATTGTAGTTAGTTCTGTTAATTCTTGCCATTATGACTGCTAGGATTTAACTACCATTAAAAATAATATTAATTTATTTTTTTATAAAACTCCATGTTGTGTGCAATGTATGATTTCAAAGAAACCCGTTGTTGTGTACTACGTAAGCCATCGATCATAGCATCCCCTTTAAATTAAAATTAATATTTAATTAAAAAATGTTAATAAATATGGAAATTTCATATTCTTTATTTACCTAGGATGTTACACAAACGACCACTATGCTGTACATATGATAATTATTCTGTGACATTGAGAAATGATAGAAGAATCATTGTATAAATCATTCACAAAAGGTTCCATGTGTCTTCTACTTGGAGTTATCTTACAATTTTTTAATCCTCATCCAAACAATTTTATCATTGGTTATGTTCAAAGAAGATATATACATGTGTGAAACCTTGACCTTGAGAACAATATTCCAATGTTGAGTGCAAGCCCTACTTTATGCATAGGACTCCAATAGCGTGTGCTCCCCTTATTTAACTTAGTATGACTTCTCTCTATTACGATGAAACATATTGGAGACAACCATGTAAACAAATCTTATCCCATGAATGCACCCTATTTGTGTGGTCATCCAAATAGGAACACACCAATTTCTTATTCTCTCACAAGACATCCATTATTCCCCTAGTTCATGTGATGATATACTTTTTTCTTATATTATTAGGCACACTAATACCAATTTCTTCTCATATTAGGGATGCTAACATGGACCCCACGAATAAGAACTCTTCCACACTATTACACCCTAGGATTTCTAAATGCATGTCCTTTTCAAAGGTTCATGATCTAATGTTATGTAAGGCGACACATTATGGAATGAGTCCCCCTTTTTTCCTATAATATATCATAAATATTAATGGCACCAAAATCATCAATACATGATGTTAAAATTTAGTATCATCCATTTCAATTCATAATTTATTCCCAACATCTAACCATTATCATATACCACAATGAGATTCACATTCTTCCTCAAGACACCTCCCCCCAATATCCCCCTAATCCTGTGAAAGGACATTTCGTGTAAGCATGACAAGGAATGGAATCATTCTCACGGTGAATAATATAATTCTCACAATGAATGATATCCTCATAGTATGTAGTGATATACTCCAATGGAATATTCCATGCTAAAACCCTAGTCCATCACTCAGTGGATCATCATTTACAAAACAACCATCATGTATATAGCCTCCTATTATTTCTCACACTGGGAATGAGTCAGGTGGGATTAGAAGTCAGTAGCGATCATAATATATTTTTTATATCAGGGGTTTCCGATATGAATAATCTCAATACATGTGCCAGACTATTTTCCTCCTCTTTTGTTTTAAGCAACGATCAAACTAATGCTAAATGGGAAACCGATGTTAATGACTCCTAGAAACATCATGTCTCCTCCGGAAAACAACTTTTTTAATTCATGTCTATTTTCACCACATCCATGGGGCTCCTACTCCTTGTATTCCCCTATTCACCTTTCAAATTATGTGATGTTTAATCCCAAAGTAATTGGGAATTTTTGGAAGCCTATTGTAGGTAAAAACCCAACAATACACCAATTATAAATTCTCCATTGAATGCAACCATAATCCATCCAGATGTTAACCATGCCACCACATCCTGGTGAGATCATGTCACCCACCTAGGAAACTCATATTTGTAAGCCTTATCTTCTCCATCTCCTCTATAATAAACCCTCTTGTAGCTTCAATAAAAATTCCCCACATAATCCAACCAAGATCAATCATCAAGTGATGTGAAGCTCATATATGTATTCCCCACACCATTTGTGAGACTATATGGGTTTTGTTCTTTTCCTACTAAATCATGTATTTAGACACATCTTTGAGGTTCAATACGAATCAATGATAAAACATGAGAACACCCAAAGAGGGTTGTACATAAATAATACTAATTCATCAATGTTCTGATATACCTTCACTATTTACAATATTTCCATTCGAGGATATAATTCTAATAAAATCTTCTATAGGGTGTTCTAATCCATCTATTGAAAAACATTCTCATAGTTACGTCTCAATGATTCACTTCATTGATCCACATATTCATGAAATTGTAATATTTTTTTACCTTTGTAATATGTTAATCTAATGACTCGTCAATTAATGATACCCCATTATAACATTGGATTCCTAAGTTGAGACACATAGAAGTTATTTTCCAATAACATCATCTACCTCATGCTAAATATGGGATGGATGTGGTGAAATCCTTTTATGATATTCATTACACATTAGATAACTCATTATAAACATAGTTTTCCTTGTATTCTGTTCATAAAGATGCATAAATGAGATTCCCTCTTTCTAAGGAATAATACTATGGACTAATGTTCTCAGTGTCCAGACATGATACTAAATCCAAACCTGACTACACTATTGAAAGAAGGTTACTATCCTATCATGGACCCTTGTAATTTCATTGTAGAAGAATGCTAATCAATCTTCATCCACAAATATATTACATATATAACATGTTTAATAAAAAGGACTAAATCTATGAGGGAGAAACGTACTATTCCAGAAGTTCCAAAGAGGAATCCACTAAAGGAGGAAATAACATTCTGTCAACCTATTTCAATCAACTATTGTATATAGATGATGTATTTTTTGAATTAAACCCACATATAAAATGTGGGAAGGAGGAGAAAAATTCCCTCCATCACACGTTGATATGAAAGGCAGGATGCCCTGGTGAAAGTTTCAAAAGAAGATATTATGAACTCAATGTGAAAAAAATTATCCTCTACAAATGGACTATTAGAATTCAATACATAAATAGATTATATTGTCACCAGAACCAACTATATGGATCTAAGATAAAATATGAAAATATTGGTACATGCATGGGACTCACCATAAATTTTTGTTTTTAATCATTGGATTTCAAGTACATGACCTCCACAACATGGATTTCTCTCTCTAACATTCTAATATTAGATGTCATAGGGTAATAGGGAATTTCATTGCAGTGCATGTACTAATAGCTGCATCCTTTTTCTTTGAAGGACCCAAGTTGTAGGAAAACAATAACCCAACGCCTTCCAATGAAGGTGTTGGTGTTTTTTATCATATAAATATAGCATTATGCCACAAAAAATATGGTGTATACTACATTACTAACTCTCATGAACCCATGCTCCATCTCTCCCTCTGAAATCATTTGGATGAGGCAGATTGATTCCCTCATATGATGGCACGAGATGGTGGGACCCATTCTAAAGAGATATATGGAATACCATGACCTGGATTCTTCTTCTCCTCCCCAACATATATTCCCAAAAGGGCCATGTATTGATCCACCACTCCATACTATAGTGGAATATTGTAATGCGATCCTCTCCATAGAATATCCCTTGACTCCCTCCCCTACATTGTAGAGGTGTGGGATGCCGTAGTAATCATGGAAATGAATTAAACCTGGGAGTATCCCATGATGCCATCGGCGGGGCCTTGTTACTGTTCATAGAGATCAGTCCACTGGGATGAGGAACTTGTAAACTATACCCTTCTATGTGCGCCTTAGTTATGATTTCATGACACCAACCTTGGGTGAAATATTAGGAGGATTCTTAATATAGTTTATGGCTTTCCATAGCTCAATTTTTACCTTCCACCCATGAAAAATTATTCTATATCCTTTCTATTCAAGAAAGGGGACATTTTCATGCTAGGTTTAGATCGATTCCTCGACCACACCCTACGAATGTTGGGTTGACTCTGTCATTCACTTGCATCGTTGGAAGTGGTTACAGATTATTCTATAATGATAAGATCCAAAATATATTTCTTCCATGTACAGTAACCAACTAAAGAGAAGTCCATCCCCACTATCAAAATTGACATGGAAGTCCTGACCATGTTTCTGCATCAGTCAATGTAGTGTCCCACCCCACTTCATTAACATATATTGAAGAGGTCCTCTTACTCATGTTTTCCAATGTGGATTTCATCCATGTGTTATAGAAAACAATTCTTAAGGTCATCTTCATGCCATTACCATATCATGCAAGGGCCCTCCCATCTCTAACACCAAATGAGGAAATGTCCCTCACAAATTAATCCATGATTAGTACATAGGTCCTCCAAATTCCACATACATCTAGAGTGGAGGTATTATCCACCCCAATGGTGATCAACTTGTAGGGCCTCCCAATGTTACTGGCATTTTCCATGAAGGATTTCATCCCCACACTTTCTAAAGCCATTATAAAGGTCCTCATTGTTCCATGTTTGATCAATGTGATGGCCCTATTATCAATTAAACACTGTAGAGTGGAGATCCGACAAACTCTATCAGTGGTTATAGAGGAGGAATTACTCACCACAATAAAAATGGATATGTATGACCTCCTCATATCCCAATCTTTCAAATTGGTGGTCCTCCTCATTCCAAAACCAACCAACATAGAAGTCATACCCATATCATAGACCATGCATTCCCTGAAGATATATTATATATAATTAAGGTTAAATTATTTCAATAAGGTATAATTATAGGAATACCCATGTCTTTGTTTACCTGATTCACTTCTCAGATTTTGAATAAGAATGAGATTCAATGATGGATCCTTCCACCCAATTCTTGGCATTAGTGTCTATAGGGGGGCTTGGATGGTGAATTCTAACATCCTGAACGGTGGGATATAAAAAATTCATGAATCCCATTATATGTACATGTAGGTGGAGGAATATATTTCTCCCTCCCCACATCGCATCCAATAGTGATCCATGTAATCATGAATTTCAATCTCTTCCACTACCCATGATCATGGTGATTTATTATGGATTATGATAGGAGATGAACATATGGCAGACCCATAGATAACTACAGATACCCTCACACAAGAGGAAGATGAGAGAACCCAATCAAACCTGGACATGATGATGTGATCGTCATCAACCCTGAGGGATGACCCATCATATATTAACTAGTAATATCACAAAACATCCCCTCCACCAACCAATTTTACACATCACTAATTCACAACTATTCTTATACCTGTATCCCATAATGTTGTGGCCAAAACCTAGGATTACGTAAAGTAGGACACCCATTATAAACAAAGATTCATGTGGGATATTTAGCTACTAACCAGTTCCCTATACTGTTTTAAATTAATGTGATTCCCAACCCATGCATCCAAAGGTCCTTCATCTAGGATGCAGCCATGTGCATTCATCAAAAATTTGGGAATGATGTTTTCACCTACATGACCGTTTTTTAGTCTATCCAGGGATTTGATAGTTCCTTGATTACATTGAAAAAAAATCATCATTTAATTTGAAAACCTCCTAGAGGATTTGCACAATACTAAACCCTACTTCCACCAAACGCTTTAACAAATGTTCATTCATAGAGTTATAGAGCTCTGAAAAATCATCAAAGAGTCCCCATTCATGTTTGGATCCATGGTTGTGGACATTATACTACTCAACACGTCATTCATATTGTATGAATTCCCAATTCTTCTAGTGATATTAAGGATATTCCCCCCCCCAGATACTATCATGGTGAATATAGTCTGTATCACCTTGCCATAAGATAGGGACACTGGAATATGATTTGATGGAGAGAATTTCCAATAGGTTAGATGCATATTTGTTGGACCCTCAAACTTGAGCTCTCACATTACTACAATGATATGCATCTGGCCTTGGAGATCCCTCTACATCATTTCCATCATGTAAGAATATTGATAAGGGAATGGGACAACTCAATCCCCCATATCCATCTGATGTTGCAAAAAAATATTTTTATGCCACTATCTCCCCCTAGGAACATCAAATCAATGATTAGAATAACATTATTCTGATCACTTTATTGATCATCATCAATGATATGGTGAACCTCATTAGGATCATGTCCCTCCTCCACTGGGAAACTAGGGGCATCCATAATTCATTATTTTCTAGTTAACCCCACTTGTGCCCTATAATCCCACACTACCAAAAAACGAATAAATTCGTGTTTATGGAAAACATCCATGCCATGAATTTCCCAATACACCTAAGAAATGGGAGAAAACCCCTTTTTACATGGATCAAGACACTACATTGTCTGCCTAATGAGCCACCGAGCCGACATTCAAGGTTGATGACATGGAAAACAAATTTATGGTCATTAACCATCATAAAAAATTAAACGCCTTCCAAGATGAAACAAATTCTCAAATTTCTAACCACAAATCCCATGAAACGTGACATGTGGACACCCCAAAAACTAACAATAAATATATAGATTGGGTGAATGACATGACATCACCCCCATATTTTTGGAATCCAACATTTACCATGTTCAATGGGATAAGTGACCCCTTGCAAAATTTTGATAACTATATATCATGGTATTGACCCATGTTGGGGACCATAGAGTAGTATGAGGCCTCCATGGTTCGATTTTTCATTCAATCATTTAATAAGAATATATTTTTCTAGTACAACTAGTTACGCATTGGGTCCATCATCAATTGGGGGACCTTCACAAGTAGATTCTCAACTAGTTTAGTTCCTCCACAATCAAGAGAATAATTTATAACTAATTCATGTGAAACAACATCCATAAGTGAATGTCATAGAATTTTTGAACATAAATAAGGGCATCACGTACCCACTTGACATTTCGTTGACAAAATAGTGGATCTTGATGATGTGGGTGTTGAACACTAAACTTAAATTATTCTATACCATCATCACTCAGAACTTAACATGTAGTTTTTGAGATTTATCTTATAACCCACACAACATAGGTTATGATTTCCCTTTGGTCATGTAGGAATGTTCATTAAACCTAATAGCATATTTATGAAGAGAGGACATGTAATAATATTCCACCATAGTACATGTGGAGGCTCCTGAGTCACTAGTGTTTTTGCTAGAGAAGACTCACATAGCATAGCTGTGGTGAGTGCAATAGCCTCATCATGATTAGTCTCAACCAATGTATAATGAGAAGAAAAATCCTCACAAAACAGCTCCACATTGGGAATAAATTGTGTCTCTAGTCCCTTATCATGTTCCAGACCCTCATCATGGTCAACCACATAGAGCTACCATATCAAATATGAGAAACTAGGCCCACTATATTAATTAATCACAATTCCTTGGATACATAAGTAGCTCCATGGAATAGGGGTTACTATGCATATGAAGTTGATTGAAAACCCACAAGTATAAAAAATTAGATTCTGGGAGTAGCAAAAGTATGGGATGGGCGGTTCCCGTAATTATATTTTTCCATGTTTTTGAAAAAATTGGGATCAATACGACGTTGAATACCAGTATCCATAGAATTGAATCAATGATTAATACAATGGTATTTAATCTCAGAACCAAGAGGGAGAGTATCAACAAATTTTGTTGATAATTAATTTAATAAAATTATATAATTATCTCCAAGGTGAATATTTCTTCATTGATGCACTCAACCCCAGATCTATAGTTCTCTTTTGTTCTATTACAGTGATCAATGTCATATCTCTTCTAGTGGTGATACAAATGGGCTCCTCGAATATATGGACGTCGCTGAATGAGTCTCGGTGTGATATCAAGGTAGATCCTTATGATTGCAGCATTTTCCTTTTATTTCTTTGAGAACCTCTTCCAGTGGCTTCTCCTTGATCTTGAGGAGGAGGACCTCTCTAATTCTAGTGAACACTCATGGAGGATAAAGAGCTCTCTAGGCCTAAGATAAATTCTAAAAAATTGTTGTGGAAATCATATTTTACTAGAATGTCAGTTCCACCCTTGGATAATTACAGAATAATAAAAAATCTGGAAATTTAATTCACTATCTAATAATCCATAATTTTCATAAGTGTCATTTCTTAATTTATTATTCCATGTGATACCCCCATGTCAGTTAATAAAAATATTACCATTATTTCCACGACATGTTCTTTAAATTCATATTATATTTAAAAATTATATTAATCAAATAATATTAAATATTATTTCTCACTGTACTAGAAACATAGTCCACAAATTTTCCACAATATTTACGGGGCCATGAATAATAACTATTAATATATTATATAAATATAAAAGCATTAGTCTCAAATAAAAATATAAATGTTCTATTTTATAAAATAAGAAATCATTAGTATTTATGTATTTTGTATTCAATTTATTCCCTCGAATAACTATAGTTGAAATAAATTTGATCAGGAATAAATAAATACTTATTATACCACAACTAAGAATAATACTTATTCCACTTCTTAAATAATAAATTATTCATCTAGGAATCTATGTACACTTACTGTTTTACCCTCTATACCGATTTCTCAGTGGAGTTAGGAGAACCAACCTAAATTTAGTGTTTAGAATCTAAAATATTCTATGGAACCAATTGAGAAAGAAGGTAATGCCACAACAATAGGTCCCCACATACAAACACTTGCCATGTAATATAATCTCCTTGTCTCGATATCTCCATTCATGTAGGATATATGCATGTGCTATCAACCCATGTCCTCAATATCACATCCTTTAACATCTCAAAATTTAAAAAACAATATATAACACAATTTCCATGGATTTATTTATACTATATCATTTCCATTATTTGGTCAATGATATAAAAATTCGTTATAAAACAGAAGGGACAAATATTTTCTCACATTATTAAATAATGATGTAGTACTCATGGGGAAACCAACATATCCTAACTCACCATGAACATATATCATCATCGGTTTTCCAATACATCTAATTGTGCGAGTCATAATACCCATTATTAATAGCATCAATGTATTCAGACCAATTAACATGTCTGCATATTGGAACATCCAATGACACTTATAAATGTTTATTTCCAACTATCGGGTCTCATTCACAAAATATCATACTAGTTATCACCATGGGTGTACACTATGAGAAGGGTTATCAAAGTCCTTTCAGTCTCCAGCTAAGATATCTTTTATCATTTGCATCACACAAATGAAATCATCCAGTTATATTGAATATATCTAATAATAGTGTCATAGCACTTCTAGGTTCTCATCATAGTGGGGAACTACTATGAAATTTTAGGGAGACTGATTTTCTTGGACTATTGTCACACTCAATGATGCAAAAAATAAAAATCAAGATGTTATAAAACATTTATTAATAAATATCCAATTTATACATGTTTATCATAATGAAAAAGAAGAATCTTGATATCGGGAAATAAATCCAACTGATTCTCAATTTTAGTAGAGACAAATGCTAAAAACCTTCAATATACTTTCTCTCACAAGAAACTCATGATTTTGCTGAGATATGATTTTAGTCAAGGAGACCACCATAGTCTATTTCATGGATAGTGTTCCCACAGAAACATCACCCCTTTTATAAAAATCCCTCCAAAGTTCATACATCTGGAGTATATTCTTTTTCCATTGATGTGATCATGTATCTTTTTCATGAACCACTGATGTTGTATTATCACAATAAAATGTGATATTTTCTTTTGTATTAGATACCACATTATGTAATTGGAAAAAATCTATATACATATAGCTTCCCTGGCTGCATCCAAAGCCACTATATATTTATAATCAATTGTAGAATCATCAAAAACTGGATAATTTGAAATCCTAGGCTTAGAACACATTAATTGAGATAAAAAATATATCATGATTGTGACTTCAAATTATTATGATCTATCTGAAAACCAATATCAACATTCCCTTTGATGACAAGCACCTCATTTCATCCATATACCAGGAACATATACTGAGTTTTTCTCAGATACATTAGGGTATTCTTATCATCATACCAATGTTTTTCTCAATGATCTTCTTGATATCTTCGTACTATACTCAGTAAATAAGAAACATCTTGTCAATTACATGATATTAAATACAAGACATATCACATCACTGATGTTTATGGGTCCTTACTAATTCTATCATTCTCATGTTGTGTTTGGGGACACATTTTCAAATAAATATGTAAACCATGTGACACAAAAATTGAATCTCCTCTTGGATTGTTCCACACTAAATATCATTTGTATCTTTTAAATATATGTACATCTAATTTTCCAATGAAGCCACGTGGATCTGTAATGAATGATCATTATCCCTAGAATTTAGACTTCTTTTTCTGATGTCCTTCATGGGGACACTCTTGTTCAATTGGTAGTTAACAAATTGTATGAATATTATATCATTTCCAATAAGTAATATTTCATAAATATATAATACTAGTATAATAACTGAATTATAATTAATGATTTTTTCAAAACATGGGTCACATTCACTCTTAATGAAACCAAATTCCCTTATGGCTTCATCGAATCAAATATTCCTATGCCTGAATGCTTTCTTCAATCAATAAATTGTCCTCTTCAACATGAAAAATATTTTCTGCATCACCTGGTTTGACAAATACTTCTTCATGTGTCATATAGACATCACCCTATAGTTTCCCATAATGAAATATTATTTTTACATCCATCTAAAAAATCTTATAGACCTGATAAGATGTTATGGAAAATATAATTCTGAAGGATTTAAAAATGGTAACTGTCAGAAGTGAACATTTTAGACAATTAATTAACCTTGCCTAAGCCCTTTAGCCACTAGCCTTCCATTATAGGTAATTAAATTACCTTCCATATCTTGTTTCCTCTTGAATTCCAATTTAAATTCAATTAGATGAACATCAACCATCACAATGATCAGAACCCAAACATGGTTCTGATATAATGAATCCAACTCAGAATTACTAGCTTCTAGACATTTCGTAGCTTATATGCTCTCTACTGGCTTTTTTTAAAAGATAGGGCAATCAATTTCCAACAATAATGAGTCCATATGCATAGTAATAAGAAATCAATATATATTTGATTCCATTACCTCTCCTAATGTCCATTTCATCAGTTTTATTGATGAACTTATTCTTCCACAGGTACATATGGAACTTATTCTTATACCAAATCCTATCTAACTTGAGCGTCAAATTCATCAAATTCAATCTCACACCCACAATCATTTTTTAGAATGTGCTCCATCTCAAGATATAAGAATTGTCTGTCAATAGTTACATTATTATATGTGGGGTTGAATTTGTATTATCCCTTTGTTTACATAGGATACTATATAATGATAAACATTGTTCCCTGGGGAGCTCGTTTGTTATTTAATAATTCATTGATAAATTCCACGTATCCCCATACATGTGAATGTGATAGTATTGGATTCATTCCACTCCATATATTGAAGGGAATTACATTTTCTTATTTAGTTGGAACTCAAATTAATGATTATGAAACAATTTGTAATACATATCCTTTAAAGGATAACGGATGATCAATATGACTCATCATTGAACATACCAATTCCATCAATGCACGATTCATCATTTCACTAACACTATTCCATTGTGGTCTATCTGGAGGAGTTTTTTGAGATAGAATCTGAAACACCCATAAAATGTTGATGATATCTTTGTTAAAATATTATCCTCCTTGATCCGATAGAACATTACTTATTTTCTTACCACAATGATTCTCTATATCTTTGTTGAATTCCTTGAATTACTCAAAGAATCAGACATATACCTCAGGAAGTTAATATATTGATATCTACTAAATACATCAATAAAAGATATTATATATGAATATCCACCCCTAACTTCTAATAGAAATGATCCACACACATCAATGTGTACGTATCATATAATCTATATGTCTCTTTCACCATGTCCAACAATGGTGGTGTGGTCATTTTCATTTGTAAACATCCATGATTTCTATTAAGTGGTTTTACCAAGGAAGAGTCTAAATAAACATCATGACATATATTTGTTAGGAATTTATAATTTTTCCTCACCAAGGTAGTGATTCTACAAGTGGGTGATATATTATTCATGTGAACTTGATTCATTATCCATTTCCAAAACCTATTTTTCATAATTCTATACATACATACATTTATTAAAATATTTTGTACCAGAACATATGTTTTCCTTATAATATAATAAACTATTATTTACTAATTTTAAAATATACATTTATTTATATAAACATGATATAAAAATTATGTTCTTGATAACACATTGTAAATAATAATTGTCTTGTAAAATGAAAATCATCTTAGTTGATAATGAATGGTGGTAATCAACAATTGATAGGGGAGCCAACCTCAAACCATTAGCAGATCATAGATCAACCTCTTCATTTATTTTTTGGAATCTTCTTGGTAATATCATTTGAATATAGATCTGAGAACCACAAGTGGTATCTAATACCAATTCTATATAAATAAAATTATTACACTCCATGAAAAGTGCAACATTGTCTTCCCCTTTCCTATAGTTTCAGTTTCTCATCTCGTGTCTTCACATACCACATGCAATGAAAATTTAATCCTTTTCCATACCCTCCCTTTGGATATTATTATTCTTTGTAAGATGGTGATTTGGGGCTTTAGACTACTAATAATCCATAGAACCTGTTACCGTGTACCTCATGTTCCTATTCATCATAAGGACTACATGTTTTTTCATGAAAGTAACCTTATCCACTTGGAAAATTAATTTAACATGTTCTCACAGACTCTTATCATTATTTATAAAATTATAATTCAAAATAAAACTATAGAATTATTTTTTACATATGATAGTATGAAACTTGAACGCACCTCATTCGTGAATTCAATCCCTAAGATATCTTGAAACTCATTGTAGCCAATAATTTTGACTACATGTGGCCCAACTAGCGCAGACACTCTAAGAATAGTTGCGAACAAAGTGTTGTAGATCTTATATCTATCATGTATCACCTTATTTTGATAGAGATCCAGATGGTGATAGATCATGCTATATTCATCCATTTACACTTGTTTCTTCAAGAGCTCATTGGTCAGGAATGATATCATGAGGCAGTGAACATTTGCAGCATCATTCAGATGTTTCTCTTACATAGATAGCTCCTCGTCAGTTGAATCATTTCTATAGAGATTTATTGAGGGTTCTTCTAGTACATATAGTTTCCATTAATGGTGAATGATGCCCCAATTGATCCTTTTTCCCTCCTGGAAATAAGACCACAATTTTATTTCAAGTATGGATCACAATGATATGGTGGATGAATTTTTTTAAACTGTTTTTCCAAATAATATGAATAGAGTTTTAGTACATTATCTAATAAATATAAGACAAATAGAGAAATAAATATTCATTTGTCACACACTATTTTATTGAAACTCAATATCCCTCACCAATGGATTAGTAATATCATGATTCCTTGACATTCTGGGGGAAAGGATCCACACATACATTTCCCTTACCCAAACATTGGCTAGTAAATAAATATGAATGGTTTTATTTAGGAATTATATATGACAACTACATTAACTCGCAGCTCCTTAATCTGTTGAGTGGACTCCCTAATCCTAAAATCCTTACTTTTTTATTTCCTCAACCTGTAACACTTAGTTACACCATGTCCACCCCTGGTAGTCAACCATTTATGTAAACTAAGTCAAGCCAACCCAAAAACATAAATTATAAATGTTTGATAGTCGACACAACCCAAAATTATATGGTCATGAATGTTGAACTATGGTTGGATTCTAAATAATGTAATAGAGGGCTATACTGTTGTAATATTTTGTGGGTATATTTTAAACTTTGTGGGTAAAATTCTAATTATTATACATGTTACATGACTGTTAATATTAATTTGGACTTACCAAAGAGATTGACCATGTTGAATATAATATTTACGCATACGACTACTTATTTTAATACCATATTGCATAATCGTTTTATTCATTAACTATGTGATAGTGAAAATACATCATTAATGAAAAAACAATGAATCTCACATAAATAAAATAATGGGTTTGATCACGAGTTTATTAAAATGGTTACATTATCAAGTGGTTTATAAGCTAACCAAATACCTAGGAGGGATACTCTTTGATCCAATTTGGATCATGTTTATATCATTCCACTTTCCAATATTTTATCTCCTTGGATTGGATTCACCTCGACTCATAAATTTAACCACCATCACTATCATTAGAGCTCCTTCTATTACATATTTTTGTACTCACACATAGGTAATGGGTAAAGGGGGAATTACATAATTGAAATCAAGAGCACACAGACCATACATATTAAATATGTGAGTATGCACACATGAAAATAATTTAATTTAGAAAATTAATCATAAACCAATCACATACAAAAGGTTGGGTTTAGCTCATGATCATCCAAATGTATGTGACGAGTTACAAATTTAAAAAAAACTAGAATTAAATTATTTAATTTGTCTTATTTTAGATAAATTGGACTAAGATCGATTTATCCTTATCTTTAAATAATCAATCCTTTTTTCCTTAGAACAATTCTGAATTTACATTAGATTCTCATAAATTATAATTAAAAAAAACTAATAAAATGATTTAAAATTAATTGTTTACAAAACTATTACATGGTAGTAAAGCTTATTAATACATGTCCTACACTACCCAATATTTATCATACTTGGGTACACATTATTCATTATGACATGTAACTTGAACACTAAATTTTTTTTAATGAAACTCTTACACGATTCAAAAAACATTGAAATTTATGCATATGTTAATTATGTATATATATATATATATATATCAAAAACCTATCACATGTTTTGTCCCAACATTATTCCCACATGAAGATACATATATCAAGGGTTACATAATAGAATAATAAATTTTAAATCTATCTAATATGGAAAAATTACACAGTTTGTAGATCTGCCTACACATTGTGTACCTTCATCACTGTCCATCCAAAGAACACGCCTGGGGAAACGACATGTGAGGTGTACTTTAGATGTGTTCTGAGTACATGACATGTTTTGGGGGCCACACACAATATAGATTCCATGTTACATGGTCACCAGATGGGCATGGAATCTATGGGATTTTCCACTCAACCCTAACATGAAGGGACTGCATGCCATGTCTAGTGGGCCACATGTTGTCTAGTATGGCTGACTGAGGGTCAGTCTATCCTGAAACACATGCTGTGTAAAAAATAACTACATTTCATATCATTAATGAACATGGCTTGAGTAATTTCTGAATTATCCTCAATTTACTGAACACAACTACATGGTGTGTGATCTGAATAACATGTCCTGTATGTGAGATTACATGACATGTAAATCTGAATACACGGTGTGTACTATTGTGCTGCCTAGGACAAACTGTCGGAACATCCTGATTTAGATCCTGTATTTAATTTTAATGATAAAATTATGTTTTTCAATTATATCTATGGTAAATGATAAAGTATGCACATATCTTGATATTTAGTGTACAAGAATGATTAATCCCAAATTCAAAGTAAAAAATATTAAAGCATAGAACATCATAGAATTATTTAAATAATTATAAACGAAAATATTCCCCAATATTATACCACATGTTGGTTCGAGCGCATCAGGAGCGCAGGATGGTTGGTGCCCCACATTATTTTTTTTCCTTGTTCAATGAGAAATATGAGATCAATATGACAATGAACGCATGCATACATGAAATTAAATAAACTATTATTCTTAAGGAATATAAATTTGAATCCAAGATAGAGAGGATCAACTTATTTTTTTATATGTAATTTAATTATATTATAGAATTACCTCAATGGTGATTCTTTATTATGTTGATGCATTCAACCCCCGATTTTTAGAGAAAATTCATTTTGTTGTTGAGATAAATGGTAGATCTCCTCTAGTGGTGGTCTATAGTTGATCTGCTAATCATTACACAAAAATGGAAGAGTCTACAGGTGCTTGCACAGAAGATCCTTGTGCTTCTGTCGTCCTGCTTCGATCGCCTTGAGTACTGCATCCAAATCATTCTGCATGATCGGGTGGAGGATGACCACTCTCTTTCTTGAGAACTTTCTTAGAGAATAAGGAACTATTTAGGCTCAAGAGAAATTCTCCAAATGCATTTTCACAAAACGATTGGTAGCCTATCTGTTCCCCAATGACTAAATAGAGAATATTAACTTCACTGGTAAGTTAATTTACTAGGTAATTATTAGTAGTTAGCATAAATGCAATTACTTATTTTTTATTCCAATGAAAAACCCCCATGTCATATAATAATAAAAATACAATTATTTCAATGAAATGTTCTTAAAATGAAAGATATATTTAAATATTAATTTCAGCAAATAATATTTAATATTATATTTCAATCGACCTAAAACATGGTCCACCAATCCTTCTCAATATTTATCAGGACACTAATAATGAATATTTATTTATTAAAAAATATAACAACAATATTCGATAATAAATAAATAAACATTATATTTACTAAAAGAGAAAATAAATATTTATTAAATATTCTATGCACAATATATTCTACAAAATAGCTAGTGTGGAAATAAATCAGATTTGGAATACATGAATACTTATTATTCAAAAACCAGAATTAATAATTATTCATATTGTTAAATAATAAATTATTAAAGTAAGATTCCATATACACATAGTGTGTGACCCACTAGGCCTCTATATTAGTGGAATTTGGAAAACCTACCAAATGTCCATTGATAGATTCTAGCAATATTCCAATGCACCCATAGAGAAAGAATTTAATTCCACAATGACATGTCACCTCATACAAAGGTGACATGTAATATAATCCCTTTGTATTGATATCACGAATTTTATCAATTAAGGTGCTCGATTTTTCATTCTTTGACTTCTCAAAAATTGATCTTCCTTATAGAACACCATGGATTTGGATTTATTTTGGCTATATCGTTTCCACCAATGGGGATAAAATATCAACTTCTGTTATGAAACAGAATAGACAAATCATTTCTCACATTGTTCATTAATGCATTATTACTCATGACACGCCCAACATATCCATTCACAGTGAAAATATGTCGTCATAGTTTTTTCCAATTTATCTACGTGTGTGAGTCACAATTCCCATTTATAATAATATAAATGTATAAGGACGAACACACATGTCCACACATTAGAGCATCCAATGACACATATAAATATGGGTTACCAACTGTCGGGTCTCGTTCTCATAGTATCCTACTATATATCACTAATGGTGTATAATTAGAAGGTGTCTCAATGTCATATGAGCCTCCACCCCTGATAAACTATATCATTTTTGTCCCTAAAATGATATCATATTGCTATAAAACATTTAATAATGAATAGTGTTAATGAATTTATAGGTTTTCATCATAACGGGGAACGACTATGAAAATTTATTGAGACGACAACTCTTGGGAAAGTATCAAATGAAATGTTACTCAGAAGAAAAATAATGTTGTGATAATGATTTTATTAATATCAATCCAAAGAATACATGTTTATCACAGTATACAAAAGACGTGGGTTCAAGGGCACCAACTCCAAGAGATATCACTGATAACCCTAACCACTACCCTAACCATAGAATTATCAGATATACCACCAAGGAATGATCCGTGATTAAGGATTCGCTCTACGATCATGTGGATAATTGTGTGGTCAAGTTGGTCCACCACCCCTTATTGGTGGAACACTTCTCCACTAATCTAGATAGTTACAATGAGGTTTCTAGTTAATGGAAACAACATTACAACCATGTGACATAGAATAATGATTACTTTTCGATCGTAGGGAAGTTCATGATAAAAAAATGGGCATTTTCTATGAGGCATTTGTGATTAGGAATGGTCTTGTGCAATTAGTCTATTGCGAGGGACTATTTGAGAAGGGGCACTCTTATCATCACAAATAATTAGTTATTTTTATGGAATGATGTTACCTATCACAAAGGGATTGGTGCTAGTTGTGCGGAAAACCATAGGAAGGGTATTCGTGATCGGCATGTATGCCCGTCGTAAATACATAGCTTCCTTTTTAGTATTTGTGAGGGGATTTATCTCTCGTCGTAAATAGTATGTCTATAGGTTGGTATTTTCAATGGGCCTCATCGCAAATACCTTATTGATAACAGCCCCTAATTAATAAGGGGTTTGTACTTGTGATAAGACCTATTTCCAATAATCCTATCACAACTAATCATGCATATTTATACCCTCTACCATTTTTCCATTGATTCAAATAATTTAACTACTCCTCTCTCCCTCTCTATATACATTTTCTCTCCCATATTTTTTATAAGATAATAATTTTAAATCGGAGGAAAACTAATGACTAAAATCCTCAAAATGTTGATTATTAAGGTATTTATCTATTTTTTTATTTTTTTGTTAATTTTTTAATATTGGATAGAATTATTTGTAATTAGCTACAATAAAAATAAATTTGAATTAGATAGCCTTATTTAGGAATATTTATTTTATAAATACATTTGATTAGTATTAATTAATAATTATTATTTTTATTATTAATTAATTTTCACTAGTATTATTTATAAAAATTATTAATATTTATAAATAATTACTCATAGTTAGTATTAATTTGTAAAAACTACAGTTAATATATAGTAAATTGAAATAAATTTTTATAAATAATATTAAATAGTAATAATTAGTCACAATTGGTAATAATTAGTGACAATTAAATATAATTAGACATAATTAGTAATAATTTGAAATAATTTGTAATATAAATTAATAATTAGTAATAAATATGAAAAGTTTGTAATAATTTGTAATAATGAGGATGAATTAAAAGTTATTTGTAATAGTTAGTAGTAATTAGTAATAATTACTAATAATCAGTAAAAATTAGTAATAATAATGAATAAATAGTCTGAAATAGTAATAAATATTAATTATTATAAATATTGAAGAATAATTGGTAATAAATTCTACTAAATAGTAAAAATTAGGATTAATTAGTAATAGTTAAAATTAATTTGTAATAAGTAATATTAATTAGTAATTGAGAATAATTAGGATTAATTAGTAGTAATTTAAATTAATAGCTAACAATAAAGATTAAATATGATTAATTAGTAATAATTAGGAATAAAAAGGATTAATCAGTATCTTTTATCAATAATTAGGAATAATATGGAATAATATGGAATAATTATTTTTAGTTTTTAATAATTATTTATAATTATGAATATTTAGCAGTAATTAACACTTATTAGGAATAATAAACAATAATTAGAAATACTAATGAATAATTATCTTTTAATTAGTAATAATTACCAATAACTAGAAATAATTTGGAATAGTTATAAATAATCAGGAATAATTAACAATGATTTGGAATAAATAAGAAATTTTTTGAATTAGTATCAATAATTATCAAAAATTCGCAAAAAATAGTAATAATTTGTAATAATTATGAATAATTCTTAATAATTTCGACTAATTCATAACAAATAAGATTTATTTTTAACAATTAGTATTAATTAGTAATAATTAGTTTCAATTAAAAATAATTAGTTACAATTATTATTTATGAGTAATAACGACTCAAAACTTTTAATAAATAGTAATAAATAGTACTAAATAGTACTAAATAGTAATAATTATTAGTAATTAGTAATAATTAGTAATAAATATGAATAAATATAAGTAATAGAAATAAATAAAAATAATTCATAATAATTCATAAAAATTATTAATAATTATTAATAATTTGTAATAACTATTAAAAATTAGTAGTATGTACTAACAGATAGAAATACATAGTCATAAATAGTATGAATTTGTAATAATTAGTAATAAATATAATTAAATAGTAAAAAGTCGGATTAATAAATAATAAATATAATTAGTTAGTTATAAATATGAATAATTAGTAATAGTATGGTTTGATTTGTAATAATTAGAATTAATTATTAGTAATTATCATTAATTATAAAAAATTGAATTAATTACTAATAATTAGTAATAATTACAAATTATTATGATTAATTATTAATAAATCGGATAAATTAGGAATAATTATTACTAATAAGGTATCTATATATATATGAAAACATAACATTGTGGTCTGTAATGAGGGAAATGTTGAAGAAGAAATGAACAATCAATTATCAATTTTTAATCAAACAAAAATTGGCTTTGGTGGAGTTCAGAAATGATGGATTTCAAATGATGAATATCACACACCTCACACATTTTTTCTTCTCTACTATGAATAAATGAAACCTATAGTCATGTAAGTGATACTATCATTTTTTCTATAATTATTGTTACAGTTAATTATTAATATTTTATTTCTATGTTACATGATAATCATATAAAGAAAAATCATCCAAAAATTACAATAGATACTCTTGAAGAACGTCGCCAAAATAAGTTTCCTTCTATTTTTGAAAACTGGTGATGAAAATTATAATTTTTTGAACATATATAGAATTTATATGTTACCTGTTATATTGTAAATTGTTTTACAATTTTTGAGGTATCATAAAATACCAATAATATGGATAATCAATTATGTTTCCTATGTAACCCACTATACAAAATGGTAAAATATTATAATTAGTATTTTGATAATGGTTTTTGATTTCATCAACATGGAAATGGGGAATCAAAAACACAATGAATAGTGGTTTCGACTCTAATGGATCTCATTATAGGGAAAAATGATGATTACATTTACTAAATACTTGATGTAATTATTAAATTATGTTATGTGGGACTGAATTATATAATGATGTTTAAAATTTAGTGGTTGGATTCGGATAGAGTATTTTGTGTTCATCTGACCACTTGATTCTTTTATTTTTAATTTATATTTCTTCTCATAGTTAATTAACCATTTTTCATTATCTCATGGGGAATATAAAATTTATTATGAAAATTAATTTTCTAATCCAAAAGAGTTAGGTGATTTTGGTGGCATAATAAAACATAAATATCAAGAAATACAGTTGACTAAAATGGAATGTTGTACCGTTGATTTGAAAGGAATTGAAATTTTTTAAGAGACTACATCAAATCTATCTTTTTCATGAAAAGATATTAATATCGATGATGAAACCACAATGTTATGGTTTAATAGTGATAATGATGTTAAAGATTTTACAAATTTATTTGAAATAAAAAGTGACGATTAAACTGTTACGTATATAGAAGTTTATTGTGCTGAGGAGGAGTATGAAGACATTTACATCACCAGATATGACGATGAGGATGAAGATGAACATAGACATAGGTAATTGTTGATTATAATAATATATAATATATATCAATATATAATTGTTGTTTTCAACAGCTTGTTACCAATAGTTTTTTCGTGTTTCAGATGGATGAGGATATGTTTTTTCAGTTGTAGGAGGATAATCTATCTTTGGATGGGCAGTATGTATGATCATCTGACCCTTGGACTACTGGTGATCAAAAAATTACTTGAAGGGGGTGTGTTCTTGCGTAATTAAGGATTCATGACCCTATCCCAAAGCGACGTCCATGTTTGGCTCAGATCCACACATGTAGATGTAGACTTACCTTTGTATTTTAGTTTTATTTAATTACATAATTTATATACAAATTGTTTGTTTATTTATTCAATTTTCATATATTTTCATATATTAATGATGGATAGGTGAGCACTGTATTGCACAATTATTTTTATAAATCTTGGTTCAAATGGGATGATATTTCCATTGATCTTCAACAATGAATTTTTATCATTTTCTGGTAATTAAATAAATATTTTTTATTTTTAAATTTATTTAATTAATTACTTGATACTATAAAATATTTGTATGGATGTTTCTATCTCATCGATAAGAGAATATGTGAAGCTATCTTGAAGACATGGGAGAGGTTTATGTGAGAGTGGTGTCGTCAGGATTTTAATAATATGAAATGGAAAGAAATGATGAATGAATGCGTGACATAGTTTGATGAGCCATGTGGAACCCACTAACCTGATTATATTTAATTTTATGTTTGTGATGAATTATGTTCACACTGGTTGGGAGGAAAGTTTTTAGATTATATCATCAGTAGGTCGGAAAAACAATGGGAGGTAGAAGGTGACACATTGAGCTGGTAGTCATACATTTTTTAAACACATGGAACAAATATTATGTACTTTTCTAAAAAAATAGTAAACATTAAATGTAATTGTTAATTTTATTTTTAGTCGGGAAGAAGAACAACTAAATTTTACAATGATCCCTGTGTATCAAATGAGGTGTAATGATCCGACCACTAGAGAGATTAGAGGTAATCTCCAGTGTTAGATTGTGGTTATTATAATTTCTTTTTGAGTTTTAAAATTAACTACGAATAATATTTTAAATATTATGATTTAAATTTTCAATTGAGGGAGTCATATGAGATCATGAATTCTTATACACAGATTGAGAGTTAAGTCAAGATCGAGGATCAAACTAGTGACATCCAATTTGATGAGGTAACATGGACGCATGTGGCCGAGTATTCATTGGATAATTGGTGAGTTGTTGGTATTAGATATTGATTGACACCATGGTTTTATTATGGTACCGTTGTGATGTCAGCATCCAGTTCGATTGGAGCTTGTGGAGATTCATAATAATATGCTCCACAGTATCAAAAGTTGTTTCTAGCTCAAATTGAGATTATAGTGAGATACCTAAGGAGAAGGGTGAGATACATCAACGACAGCTTCTGGAGATGCACCAGTGGAAATAGAGTCAATAGAAGGAATATCTCTAATGAGATAAGTAACAACATTATGAAGAGATGCGCTGATAGCAGCAGTAGTATCATGAGAAGATAATATAGATGTGATGTATTCCAGGTGGTTTAGTGATGAAGTTTCCTCCATTATCGTCTCCAAATCATTCATAGGATCCAACCCCCTCACTGATATATTTTTTTTATGATAAAAAATTTTAATTCCGTATATTTTATAATAATAATTATTTATATTCCTATATAGTACATTATTTATATTGTGGTGAATATTTAATTTTTTTATTTAATTTTTTATTATTTCATTACATTATTTTTTAATTTAATATTTATTATTAATTTTTATTTAATTTTTTATATTTTTATGAATAATAATTTATTATTATTTTAATGATATTAATATATTTATTTCATTGATTAAAATAAAAATAAAAATAAAATATTATTGTATTATTAATATTATATTTAAATTTTTATTAATAATATTATTTTATTATTTTATAAAAAAACATTATTTCACTAATATTTATATTATTATTTCATTAATGATAGTAATTTTAATATAATTTCCTAAATTATTGTTTTATTAATTTATAATATTATTTTATTTTTATTAAAAATATTATTTTATTGAATATTTTGAAGTTATTTGTGACATGATCTTTTATGAAGAGGGCCACACATCACAAATAGTAATTGGGATGGCCTATCAAAAATTTTAATTGTGGTGGTCCATCACAAATGTTTTTTAAATAATCTCATGGAAACAATTTTTAAAGTTTCTATGTCTCTTCGCAAATAATTTTTTTACAAGAAATCGCAAAAAAAGATGTTTTTAAGTCCCTTGTTATCATTGTGTAAATTACAATGGGTCCCAATGAAAATGACATTTTCTGACGGGATCGCATTGAAAATATTCCACATTAAAGTAAGGGTTTCTCTCCACCATGCTGTCATATTTGCCTACGTATGGTAGTATGAATATCATGTTGTCTCCATACCTTTTATAACTAACAACTCTGAGGGTTCATCATAGACTTCCACATCTCGGAAGAGTAATTGTTGATGGAACATTGGAATGAAAAGTCTCATACGGGTGCCAAAGACTTTAGGTACCATCCAGGATTTCATGCACCTACAAATGTTAATTACACCAAGGGTCTTTCCCATGTTGGATGAATTCTATTACAATGTCCAAGAGAACACATATTTGAACCCCCATTGAACTTGCGGACCCCTACATGGTCCCCAAAGACAATGAATGTCCCAGAAACCCTCTATATTATCTCAGATGATGCCATTAATAAAGAAGAAGAGGTAATTTAAATTTATGGAATTCACTATCTAGTGCTTCCATCCAGGCCATGTGTGTAACCGAGAATATATTGTTGGTTCTATAAAGATCTCACTAGACACATTCCTATTAACCTACTCTCTCAGGATCACCTCCACTGAAGACCTGTAAAATTATCCATTTGGAACATATAAAACAGTACAATGACCAGTAATTTCTGGATAAAATATTTCATAATACAATTGTAGTTGGCCTGTAGCGGTTCTCAGTTACTTTCCATGTGAGATGCATGATATTTCTGTCACAAATCAGAATATAATGGTTTATCTAGTTGTTCTTGTCATGACTTATACCTAATTGAATCCACATGCATTCATGAATGTACTCCATTAATGAATGTATGATGTGAAGAATTATTATTCCAACATTTCAATAAATATGTCTATCCAAGAGTCCCTCTACATGTTAGATAAATTATTAAGAGCCTCATATAATGTTTGAGAAGCCACGTCTAGTTTGAAATAGTGTAAGAGTATGTATATATGATCTATGCCAAGGAATCCAATTGAGAAAAATGCTCATCCATCATCTCATTCTCTTGATATGATCAAGGCTATCTAGTTAAAGGGAACATCCAATCACTATAGATCACCATACATTTAAATGTCGTGGTGGCCCATAGTGTTCTAGTATACACAATATTCAATATAAATTCAATCTCGAACCTAACACTCTGTAGGTTGGGATTGACTAAATTATATTTGAGAACCTCTATCCATATGCTTTAGGTTTATGGCATGAATGAGTAGAGACAAGGTGGGAGCATATGTTTGAATCTCTAGTACTCTAGTTTTCTAGAAAAAAAGTAAATTCATATTTGTCTCATATGAAACAACTTACAATTCATTTATTGTTAGACCCTTTTTCGATCTGTATGCATATATCTCTCTATATATCAATAAGTCTCAAGTACTCTTTCCAATGTCGAGTAGGTGAGCTCTATGTTGTCACATCCCCTTTCTAATATTGTGTCACCCGGTATCTGATTACTTCTTTTAAAAGTTCACAAACAAAATTGATCATACCAATGATTTCAAGAATCCCACTATTGAACCGAACATACTGATGGATTTTGATGAAAAATTTATCCTCCTAATTTATTAGTTTTATGATAAGATACTTGACATTGGAAATTGCTTTAATGTTTTTGGGAGAAAATGGATTCTATACCCAATATAAAAAAGAACATTGTAATATTGATTTCTAATAAAACATGGTCCAGGATTGAGTGATACAATATTCCCCAACCTCCATAATGGTTTTGAGAAGATCATCCAATTTCTACAATAATATATCATACTTTATTAATCTACTTAAATGGGATAAACTAACACAAGAATAACAATAACCATTTCTTTTACATCCAAGAATATATCAATTGTTAGAAGGACTCATGGAATTGGAATTACAACCTGTCTCAACATAGTTTCAATAGAGTTAGATTCCCTTAGTGATGATTCCAACACCACACAAGTTGGCATAGGTGTTCCCTTAGAATCAGTAGATTTGGAGGAACCAAATCCTCTCACAGTTCCCACTTCATATGACGCTGAATAAAATCTTGAAGATTCACATTGCACTTTTGAAGAGGGGGTCTACATCATCAACGATAAGCTGGTTATAAGGAACCTTTGTACTAATATTGTCTTGATGTCAAAATTGATCAGTGTAACCATTCATGAAGAGTATGATAAATATTATATGGATTTACAACAATAGCACCATGATGTGTTTTCCTAGAGCAATGCGAACAGTCTAGGGATGGATCATAAGGTATCCATCCAACATCATGGTCTCTGAGTAAGTGGTAATAGTTTCAAGTATCCTCCCTTAGAGACTCACATTTCTCATGGTACCATGGTCATGGTGAAATTTGAAAAGATTATAAAGGAAAACATCATAACGAATGTTTATTACCAATGTTTCAAGCCAACAATGTCCTTTTAGGATGAATTTAAGGTAGATCATAGTAGTTATTGAATTCTATGATATTAATTATCACAATTGGATGGATGGTTTTCAAATTCATGTTTCACATATGTTCATCAATGCCACAACTGGGTTCCTGGATATCACCTTCATGGATAGAAACTATGGCAACCCGCCTTTTTATTACATAACTTTTCATTACATTTTATAAACAGAGGATCGTTCAATTCTATAGTCTTTGAAATCAGGAACATAATACAAGAAAAACAACAAAAAACATTCTTTTATTATACTTGAACGGAATCATCATAATTTCATCCTAAGTCAATTACTGGATCTCATATCCTTAAGACATAAATTTAATGGAATGGTTGATCAGAAGGCCAAGTAAGGGTAATCAAGGGAATCAGTTTACATGTGACACAAATAAGAACTTGAAAAAAAAAATAAGAACATGACAAATGGATGTATAAGAATATCATAATGAAAAGAACATGAAACATAACTTGAATATGTTTCTACAATATTTCATTAATAAATTCATGAACATATCACCTTAGTTTATCCTCAAGGTGTCATTAAAATTACCAAGGTTATTCACCAAGGTATCCTGAAACATGTCATCACTAGAGATTAATTAATTACCCAATTCATTAATGCTCCATCAAAGAACAACCTTAATATGTATTTATTTAATTTTTATCCACATAGATCATAATAAAAAATATCATAAATAACTCCAATAGAATCAAATAAACCGGTTTCATGTCAAAATTGTGACGTTTTAAAAGTTCTTAAAAATAAGATCATTATATCATTTATAAACCATGGAAAGGGAGTGAGGGTTATATGTATGTCCATTACAGAATAAAATATATCCTTTTTATATATATATTAAAAACCATAGAATCTAAATAGGTCTTGGTATTCACATTAATAAACAAGATAATTTCTTTAGAGAAAGAGATAGAAATTTTGAGACGAAAGTTCTACCGCCTAACATCTATATAACATGGTTTTAGAAAATAATAAAAAGAGAGGGTACAAGGGTAAACCACTAATAAATTACTCATATTACAATATAATTACATAATAACATGTATATAAGAACACGGTATGGATATTTGAATGAAATACCACAAGAAAAGGAAACTTGAAAGGAAATAGAAGATGAAATTTCTTTTACGAGAAATTTGGTAGTCTAATGGCGTCACATAAATATTCCGAAAACAGATTGATGAGAGCGTAAAGGGTCTCTCAACAATTAAACATGAAATGGACAGTAATTATAACATATAAAAACATACCCTCAACATAAAGAGATCTAATCTAGAAGACACAACATAAAGGAATTCATGACTTTCAAGAGGAGGGTGAATGAATCCCTTACCTTGAAAAGTAACATCGAATGCCTGAAGGTCAGGACCTTGGGAGGCATGAGGGCACCTTAGAAGGACTCCTTGAGAGGTAAGGAGACCATAAAATTGTTGAGGATGATTTTGGAATGAAATGAATGGGGGAAATGGATTGATATTTATTGGGAAAGTGAGTGAATAAATTATTAATTTCCAAGGGACACCTCATCACTGGTATTTGCAAAACCATGGGCTTCCCAATGGTATTTTCCCATGGTATTGGACACTCAGGACACCTCATAGAATATATCACTATTCATACGTCTACCAGAAATATTACATCATTATTACATCATTAATGATGTCACTAAACTCCATAAAATGAAAACGGCATTTTTACTATTCACCGAAAATTCAACTGTTTCTGAAAAAACACAAAAAATCACCCTATCCTAATATCGATTCTCTGAAATCAAAAATGAAGCCCATTTTATAAAAATATTTTTATAAATATTTTTAATTTTTTTTTAAATAAAATCATTATTTATTCCTAAATTTCAACTTTTATACTATAACTCAATTTGTAACACCATAAAAAAGTAATCAATGTCCCATAAAAATATCTTATACACATAAGAAAATAAAGTAAAAATTGATGATTAAATTTTAGGAAAATAAATTTCCATTTTACATTATTAGATTAATTATAAAATTTTAAATAAAATTTTTATGGCATACAAAATTACCAAAACATAAACTATGATTTTTTTCACTGTTAAGATGTCTAAAATATATTTATACATTAATGGGTGTCGATTCTCCTTTTTTGTTAAAATTACTATTCATTACTATTCATATGGGTATGTTACAATTTTTATATTACAATTCACTAAAAACCAAGTTGATCTTATTAGACACTAAATTTCATACTGAACACAACTATAGAAGACCATTTTTTGTAAATCATTACACATTATCAATTATTTAAGGTTTACATAAATATTTTAAAATATCCTTTTTTTTCTAAACATCAATAATATACATCCAATATTTATCCGGATATTTAAAAAATTCAAAAACTTCATCATAACAGGAAAAAACAATTTTATTTATATAGAAGGATTACACAAAGCAGCTAGGGTCTTGTTACATTGCCCCTTATTACACCAGAATAGGACCTAAATTGTCACGACCCGCCCTCGGGGTCCGTGCCGTGACTACCCCAAGCCCGTCTTCCATAGGCCAGGGGTTGGCGACTAGCACCAAGGCGTAAATCCCGATAAAAAGGGAAGGCATTGCCTTTGAAAAGAAAACAAACACCACAGAGTAAGCAAGCAGAAAGTAAACACTAAACAAAAGCAGAGTACAACTGAAAGTGTGGAAAAGTAAATGGGCCAGAATAAAAACTCAAACTGAAAGTAAAGTACAACTCGAAAGGGAAAACAGCAACTGAAAATTAAAATCCGCTACTCCGAGCTATCCACTGGAAATCCCACCTGAAGGGTGGGTACAGATAGCTCCCCTGCTCCACGGGTCCCGCTGTCCGCTCCGAGCACGTTCCGCCCAGTGGTCCACCTCCGGGTACCGTCCCGCTCTGCAAGCCCCAGCTAAGGTCAACGTTGTCTGTCGTCTGCAACCAACACAACGTAGTGCGGGAAAAGCTCGTGCAGGGGTGAGTATAAGCTACTCAGTAGGGACCCCGAGACCCCTGAAGGTCTCTCAAATCCACTAAGGATAAACCACGAAGAAAGGTACAATCACAAAATAACAACTGACACTGCTTAGGTATATGCCCATACATATACCTAAGTCATCAATTCAAATACGCTCCAACCTCCGAGCCCAAGTACAACTCAGTCCACACAGGAAAGTAAACGTATTTCACACAGGAAAGCAAAACGTAATCCACACAGGATTGCACAACACAATCCACACAGGAAAGCAATTGGATTCAGCTCACACAGGTATACTTCTTCAAAGGACGATAAAGATGATCACTGATCCATCTAAGTCGTCGGACCCACGAAGGATCGATAGGTAACTAACCCCCGCAAAGACCCACACAGGATCGGGCCCACACAGGACCTGTAGGCGCTGGCTCACACAGAACCGCTGAGCGCGGACCCACACAGGATCAGACCCACACAGGATCGGGCCCACACATGACCTGTAGCACTGATCCATGTAGGATTGCTGAGTGCTATAGTCGTCGTCGTCGAATCCACACAGGATCTATGTACTGTCGTCGTCGTAGTCACAGTAGCAGTCGTAGCAGTAGTAGTCATAGTAACAGTCGCAGCCAGCACTAGGGTTCCCGCACACAGCAAGCTCGTTCGGAGGGTCCGCTCCATGAGCCGAGAGGCTGATACATCAACTGTCACAAGTCTAGAGTTGATGTATCCAAAAGTTCCGTAACGTCAACAGGAACTCAACGCAACAGACGGCGCATCGATCGGACGCCCGGTCTGAGAGTTATTGACATTTTCGTCCACGGGGCCCGGTTGGTTTTTAAGGCAAAACCAACCCGACCGTACTCCACCTGCGTCCAAACATCGGGCGGAGTATGCCAAAAGATCCGTCTCACTAAGAGGAACACAACGCGACTGACGGCACGTCAATCGGACGTCCGTAGCTCAAGATATGAGTGTTTCCGCTCCGAAGGCCCGGTTGGTTTCGTGAACGAACCAACCCGGACGAACTCAAAGTAATCCAAAACCTTGAGTGCGATATACCGAAACGACCGTCTGGATCCAAGGATCGTGTTTCCGCAGACGGTTCGTCGATCGGAGGTCCGAGGCTCAAGTTATGACTAAAAGACCGGAACTGGTTCGAAACGGGGGGGTCCGGGTCCGGGCCGACCCGGCCCGACCCCCCCCCCCCCCCCTGGGGCGGCCAGGCCGGCCAGGAGGCCGGCGGCCGGCGGCGGCACGGCGGCGCGGGGGCCGCGGCGGCCTGGCGCCGCATGGTGGCCGAACGCAGGGGGCAAAGCCCCCGCTGATTGGGAAGGCGGCGCGACCTTTGTGTCGCGCCCTTTGCAAGAAAACGGCCCCCCACGTGGGGGCCGGCTTGGATTAAAACCGGGGGGGCTGCTGCCCCCCTCCCTTCATGGAAACCGCCCCCCTCATAATGAGGGGGGTTTTGAGCGTTGGTCGGGGAATTAATTTTCCCCGGTTTAACGCCTTCCGGCCGGCCAGCTGGCCGGCCGGTTTTCTCCAATGGGACCGGAAAAATCCGGTCCCCTCTTCGGCTTCCAACGCCGGCGGCTCGGCCGCCGGTCTTCTCTTTCCGCCGCGGCCCGGAACCGGCCACGGTGTTCGTCGTCCGGCGCGGTGCGACGGCACCGCGCCCCTCCGCCGTGCCTTGATTTCTTTCAACGCGGCGCGACGGTGTCGCGTTCTTGATGATTCTTCCTCGGCGCGCGCGTGACGACGTCGCGCAAGATAACATACAATTATTCGCATGGTGCGACGCCACCACGCCACCTTGCTTCCTCCCGAAAGATAAAACAACAAGAACGATGGAGGGGGTTCGGCCGTGTTCATGCGGTCCCCCCCCCCTCACGTAAAAATAATAACGCAACTTTAAATAATCAAAAGCCACACGTTAGACTTCCTAAATCCATGATCAAGAATAAAAAAAAATTAAACAATAAACAACAACCCCTACCTTGGGTATAAGTTCGAGGATTTTCCAACGTCCGCGGAAGTCGACGTCGCGGAGATCGGGCGTCACGGTCGTCGTTCGTCAATTCCGTTGACGAAGAGATGCGTCCGATGTGATACGTCGTTGGCGAAACCTCTTATGTCGACGAAGGGAATCCGAGGAGGAAGCGGCGTTCCCTTTCGTTGACACGGAAGACGAAGAAGAGCGGAGCGGCGTTCTTCGTCGGAGCTTGAGCGTTCTTCGTCAAGATGAGCGTTCTTCATCAAGATGAAGAAGATGGAGGAGGAGCTCTCAAAATGAAATCCACACAAGTTGGCTAACAAAATAAAATAAGGTCCCTCCTTATTTTATTTACCAAGCCTAGGAATTCAAAACATCAAATTCAAAAACATAACACTTAATTAATTAACATGTCATGTGTAATTAATTAGATGTTAAGTTTATAAACATTTAAGAGGGAGAGAGGGGAGTTTAAGGGGGAAGTTGAGAGGTTTAGGTTCGTGTGGGTCCCACCACACTTAATCCTCTCAAGGGAGGTTAAGTGGGTGTGGGTCCCACCCCTAACTCCTTTTGAGAGGAGTTAACCTACAAAAGTGAAATAAAAAGAATCCACATTTTTTTATTCAACTTTTTATAAATCTCCCAAAAACTAACTTTCAACCCGCAAAAAACGCAACTTCCGAAAAGGTCTCTTTAAGCGAATATCGGCGCTGCGAGTTCATCGGTGCCCTCGGATTTCAATTCCGAGCACCGGATCAAAAGTTAGGAAATCCCGCTCGTTCGTTTACTGAACGTACCCGAGCTAAACTTCAGAAATTGATTCCGGGCACTCCGGGCCTCGGAATCAGGTGCCGTCAGAAACCGCGCTCTTGTAAATTTTTAAAGAAAATTAAGAAAAAATTTCCCTTGAATTTTACGGGTCTTTACATTACTCCCACCTCAGGGATTTACGTCCCCGTAAAGATACATCAAAAACTAGGGAAACAAATGAGGGTACTGAGCACGCATCTGAGCCTCCCGCTCCCATGTGCTCTCCTGGAGTTTCCCGTGCTGCCATCTGATGAGCACAAGAGGAACCGATCGCCCACACAGGACCCGCTTCTGTCGATCCTCTATCTCCACCGGGACCTCCGTAAAATTCACCCCATCGTCAACGTTAAGCTCCCCATGATCAATGATGTGCGTCGGGTCGTGCACGTATCTCCTCAGCTGGGATACGTGGAAGACGTCGTGCACCCGATGCAACTGAGGTGGTAGAGCCAGGCGATAAGCCACCTCGCCAACCCTGCTGAGGACCTGGAAGGGTCCGATGAAGCGCGGAGATAACTTGCCGCCTCGGCCAAATCTCCGAATACCACGTCGAGGTGAGACCCGCAAGAAGACGTGGTCGCCATCCTCGAACTCTAGTGGCATCCGCCTCCTGTCAGCATATGACTTCTGCCGGCTCTGAGCTGTCCTCATCCGCTCCTGGATGACCTGGACCTTCTCTGTCGTGGCCTGGACCATCTCTGGTCCCACCAGTGCTGACTCTCCGGGGTCTGTCCAGCAGAAAGGAGATCTACAATGTCGGACGTACAATGCCTCGTACGGTGCCATCCCGATGGTGGAGTGATAGCTGTTGTTGTACGCAAACTCCACCAAGGGTAGGTGGTCCTCCCAGCTAAGACCAAAGTCGAGGACACATGCGCGGAGCATGTCCTCGAGAGTCTGAATGGTCCTCTCCGTCTGACCATCCGTCTGAGGGTGAAAGGCTGTGCTCAGACATAGCTACGTCCCGAACGCCTCTTGTAACCCCTTCCAAAGCCGGGAAGTAAAGCGGGCATCTCGATCGGAGACGATAGATGATGGTACACCGTGGAGCCGCGCAATCTCCTGAACGTAGAGACATCCCAAGCTCTCTACTGAGCCCTGATCTCTGATGGGTAAGAAGTGTGCCGACAAGGTGAGTCAGTTAACAATCACCCAGATGGAGTCGTGACCTCTGGAAGTGCGTGGAAGTCCAGTCACGAAGTCCATAGATATGCCGTCCCACTTCCACTCCGGAACCTCCAAGGGCTGTACCAAGCCTGCTAGTACCTGATGTTCTGCCTTCACCTGCTGGCAGGTAAGGCATCGAGAAACGAACTCTGCTACAGCCTTCTTCATGCCCGGCCACCAGTGCTGTCGTCTGAGGTCCTGGTACATCTTCGCCACTCCAGGATGTACTGCCAAAGGAGAAGTGTGAAACTCCCTCATCACTTCCTCTCGCAAAGAGACTGGTACCATGGTACATCCTCTGAAAAGGATGACGTGCTCTGCTCCAAGGGAGAAACCATCAGGTGCCTGTCCCGAGGATATCTGTGCACGCCGTGTCTCACAGTCAGTGTCCCCACGCTGTGCCTCCCTGACTCGATGCAGTAGTGGAGGGGTGACTGTGAGAGACTGGAGGAAGGCTGCTCCATCTCTATCCACGAAGGATATCTGCAAAGAGGCTAGCTGCTCTGTCGCCTCCTCAAGTAACTGGATGCCCGCCCTCCTACTGAGGGCATCGGCTACTACGTTCCCCTTCCCAGGAGTATAGACTATCTCAAAGTCATAGTCCTGGATGAACTCGAGCCATCGCCGCTGTCTCAGGTTTAGGTCCTTCTGCGAGAAAATATACCTGAGACTCTGATGGTCAGAAAAGACTGTAAAGCACTCGCCCATCAGGTAGTGTCTCCATGTCTTCAGAGCGAAGACCACTGCTGCTAACTCCAGGTCATGGGTAGCGTAGTTCTGCTCATGCAGCCTCAACTGTCGTGATCCATAGGCGATCACTGCCCGCTCCTGCATCAGAACACATCCGAGTCCGGTCCCTGATGCATCGCAGTAGACTACGTACCCTACTCCCTCCTCAGGCAACCTCAAGATAAGTGCGCTAGTCAATCTCTTTCTCAGCTCCTGGAAGCTCTGCTGACATCTGTCTGACCACACGAAGGGTTTCCCCTTATTTTTCAATGCTGAGAGTGGGGCCGCAACTCTGGAGAAGTTCGGCACAAATCTCCGATAGTATCCAGCTAGTCCCAAGAAACTCCGAACCTCAGTCACGCTCTTGGGTGGCTCCCATGCTAACACAGTCTCAATCTTCGTGGGATCCACTGCAACTCCCGCCTCAGAGATAACATGTCATAAGAAATGGACCTCACGTATCCAGAACTGGCACTTTGAGAGCTTACCATAAAGCTAGTTCTCTCGGAGTGTGTCTAGTACAACTCGCAAGTGATAGGCGTGCTCCTCCTCTGTCGTAGAGTAAATCAGAATGTCGTCGATGAAGACCACGACAAACCGATCGAGGTATGGCTGAAAGATCCTATTCATGAGAGCCATGAACACTGCTGGAGCATTGGTTACACCGAATGGCATAACCAAGAATTCATAGTGGCCATACCGACATCTGAAAGCCGTCTTCTACACATCCTCGTCTCTGACTCTGAGCTGATGATAGCCTGACCTGAGGTCTATCTTCGAGAACCACCGTGCTCCCTTGAGCTGATCAAAGAGGTCATCAATCCTCGGTAGCAGATACTTGTTCCTCACTGTCACCTGGTTCAGGCGACGATAGTCAACAAAAAGTCGCAAGCTTCCGTCCGCCTTCTTGGCGAACAATATCGGGGAAGCCCAGGGTGAAACACTGGGTCGGATGAACCCCTTGCCCTGCAAGTCCTCCAACTGTACCTGTAGCTCTCGAAGCTCGGAGGGGGCCATCCGATATGCTGGAGTGGATATTGGGGCTGTCCCGGGGTACAAGTCAATATAAAAGTCTACCTCTCTGCGAGGAGGTAGCCCTGGAACGTCATCGGGAAAAACGTCCACAAACTGATCCACCACTGAAGGAAAACCAGGACTCCGCACGTCAACTGCTCCAAGGATAAGGCTAGCCAACTGATGAGTGATGGGCTGTCCTCTCCTCTGCGGAAGTCCATCCTGTGCTGCTAAGGCTCCCTTCTCGCCGGTGAAGGTGAACCTGCTCCCGTCGGTGCGTACACATCGCACCTTGCGCCTAAAATAGTCAATATGTGCATGGACCGTAGATAACCAATCCATGCCCAAGATGACGTCGTAAGGCCTCGACGCTGCTACAAGAAGATCCCAGCCGAAGATCTCGTCTCCTAGAGTAAGCTCACACTGCCGGCACCAGTGCGTAATCGTCGAGTCTGCTCCCGTGGGAGTCTCTAGCCGTAAGGATCGAGCCAACGGCTCTGTCGGAATCTCCGAGCTCCGAACAAGGGCAGCGGCTATGAAAGAGTGACTCGATCCTGTGTCTAAAAGAACTGCATCAAGGGTGGAATAGACACAGATAGTACCTCGAATCATCTCGGGTGCGCCGTGGTCGTAGGCCTCTGCTGCCTGGAGCTGTGCCTGTCGCTGCCCGCCAGCTCCCTGTGGTCGGGGTGGACCTCCTGGTGGTGGTGGTGGTAGAGCCTCAAAGCGTCAGCCACCACCGGCTGCTCGTCCAGCTCCTCTGCCTCGTCCGCCTCCTCCCTGCGGACCACCACGGTCGACCCTCTGCCTCTGCCTCGGTGGTCCATCAACTATCTGCTGCTCCTCGGCACGGCGGGTCGGGCAGTCACGAGCCATGTGGCCCTGCCCGTCGCACGAGTAGCACTGTCTGCCTCTCGTAAGACTGGCTCCGCGCTGTGTGCCCCGCACTGCTGAGCCAGTGCCCTGAGATCGTCTGCCCGAAGGTCTGGTCTGTCTGGACCCCTGAGTCATCTGTCGACTGCCTGCTGCAGATGACTCTGCCACGTGCCGCCCTGCGGTGGGTCTCTGTGCTGGTGTAGACTCAGCAAGGAAGCTATCGATCAGAAGGGCCCGCTCTAGTACTCCTGTCTAAGTCGGTATGCTGAGGGAGATCAGCGATGCCCTGATCTTGTGTCTCAAACCCTGCTCGAAGGTTCGGGCCCGGAAGAATGGGTCCCGTACCATGTCGGTCGAGTAGCGTGAGAGATCGGTAAATCTCGCCGAGTACTGAGCAACCGTCATGCTGCCCTGCCGCAGCTGTAGAACCTCCTGGATACGCACCGCACAAAGGGTGGCTGGGACGAACTTCGAGCGGAAGAGGCTCTCAATGTCCGTCCAAAGTAGAGATGCCTCATCGTGCACCTGGAGCATCAAGCTCCACCATCGTCCAGCTGCTGCGTGTAGTAGGCTCGCAGCGAGGATCACCATGAGGTATGCTGGTGTCCTCACTAGCCTAAACACTCGAACCACTGCCTCCAGCCAGTCCTCTGCTGCCTGGGGATCCGTCTCCCCACGAAACCTGGGCGGTCGCTGGCGCTGAAACTCATGCAGTGCGCTGAGGCGACGTGCATCGTCAGCGGCTGCTGCTGGAAGCATCGGGGGATCGGCGGGTAAAGCTACCGCCGGTGCCACTACTGGCAAAGGGCCCTGCACCGAGGCCTCGTCGCTCGGTGGGCTGTCGTCACGCTCGACTCTCGGAACCCTAGCTGGCTGCCGTCGTGGGGCCATCCTGAAAAGGAAACAGGTGCGCCACGGTTAGAACAGTATACCTGGTGAGCTGATATAAGTAATCACAAAGAAAACTTTGAAACACACACGCAATCAATGTTTTCGTGCATTAAGTCGGAAATCAGAAGTCAGGGTCCTGGTGTACGGATACGTCGGCCGCCGCACCAACACTGGACTCCCTGGACTGATAACCACACTCAATACGCTAAACATTATTGCTTCACATAGAAAAGATCAGAGTTTGCGGTAGAACCGAACTCCTCTGATACCAATTTGTCACGACCCGCCCTCGGGGTCCGTGCCATGACTACCCCAAGCCCGCCTTCCATAGGCCAGGGGTTGGCGACTAGCACCAAGGCGTAAATCCCGATAAAAAGGGAAGGCATTGCCTTTGAAAAGAAAACAAACACCACAGAGTAAGCAAGCGGAATGTAAACACTAAACAAAAGCAGAGTACAACTGAAAGTGCGGAAAAGTAAATGGGCCAGAATACAAACCCAAACTGAAAGTAAAGTACAACTCGAAAGGGAAAACAACAACTGAAAAG
Organism: Viscum album; assembly: GCA_963277665.1. Taxonomy (NCBI): domain Eukaryota; kingdom Viridiplantae; phylum Streptophyta; class Magnoliopsida; order Santalales; family Viscaceae; genus Viscum; species Viscum album. Next base: position 2,130,535,059 of record OY728140.1, read on the forward strand.
TAAAAGCCGCTACTCCGAGCTGTCCACTGGAAATCCCACCTGAAGGGTGGGTACAGATAGCTCCTCTGCTCCACGGGTCCCGTCGTCCGCTCCGAGCACGTTCCGCCCAGTGGTCCACCTCCGGGTACCGTCCCGCTCTGCAAGCCCCAGCTAAGGTCAACGCTGTCCGTCGTCTGCAACCAACACAACGTAGTGCGGGCAAAGCCCGTGCAGGGGTGAGTATAAGCTACTCAGTAGGGACCCCGAGACCCCTGAAGGTCTCTCAAATCCACTAAGGATAAACCACGAAGAAAGGTACAATCACAAAGTAACAACCGACACTGCTTAGGTATATGCCCATACATATACCTAAGTCATCAATTCAAATACACTCCAACCTCTGAGCCCAAGTACAACTCAGTCCACACAGGAAAGTAAACGTATTCCACACAGTAAAGCAAAACGTAATCCACACAGGATTGCACAACACAATCCACACAGGAAAGCAATTGGATTTAGCTCACACAGGTATAATTTTTCAAAGGAAGATAACGATGATCACTGATCCATCTAAGTCGTCGGACCCACGAAGGATCGATTGGTAACTAACCCCCGCAAAGACCCACACAGGATCGGGCCCACACAGGACCTGTAGGCGCTGGCTCACACAGAACCGCTGAGCGCGGACCCACACAGGATCGGGCCCACACAGGACCTGTAGCACTGATCCACGTAGGATCGCTGAGTGCTGTAGTCGTCGTCGTCGAATCCACACAGGATCTCTGTACTGTCGTCGTCGTAGTCACAGTAGCAGTCGTAGCAGTAGTAGTCACTGTAACAGTCGCAGCCAGCACTAGGGTTCCCGCACACAGCAAGCTCGTTCGGAGGGTCCGCTCCACGAGCCGAGAGGCTGATACATCAACTGTCACAAGTCCAGAGTTGATGTATCCAAAAGTTCCGTAACGTCAACAGGAACTCAACGCAACAGACGGTGCGTTGATCGGACGCCCGGTCTGAGAGTTATTGACATTTTCGTCCTCGGGGCCCGGTTGGTTTTTAAGGCAAAACCAACCCGACCGTACTCCACCTGCGTCCAAACCTCGGGCGGAGTATGCCAAAAGATCCGTCTCACTAAGAGGAACACAACGCGACTGACGGCACGTCAATCGGACGTCCGTAGCTCAAGATATGAGCGTTTCCGCTCCGAAGGCCCGGTTGGTTTCGTGAACGAACCAACCCGGCCGAACTCAAATTAATCCGAAACCTTAAGTGCGATATACCGAAACGACCGTCTCGATCCAAGGATCGTGCTGCCGCAGACGGTTCGTCGATCGTAGGTCCGAGGCTCAAGTTATGACCAAAATACCGGAACTGGTTCGAAACGGGGGGGTTCGGGTCCGGGCCGACCCGGCCCGACCCCCCCCCCCCCCCCCTGGGGCGGCGCGGCGGCGCGGGGGCCGCGGCGGCCTGGCGCCGCACGGTGGCCGAACGCGGGGGGCAAAGCCCCCGCTGATTGGGAAGGCGGCGCGGCCTTTGTGCCGCGCCCTTTGCAAGAAAACGGCCCCCCACGTGGGGGCCGGCTTGGATTAAAACCGGGGGGGCTGCTGCCCCCCTCCCTTCATGGAAACCGCCCCCCTCATAATGAGGGGGGTTTTGAGCGTTGGCCAGGGAATTAATTTTCCCCGGTTTAACACCTTCCGGCCGGCCAGCTGGCCGGCCGGTTCTCTCCAACGGGACCGGAAAAATCCGGTCCCCTCTTCGGCTTCCAATGCCCGGCGGCTCGGCCGCCGGTCTTCTCTTTCCGCCGCGGCCCGGAACCGGCCGCGGTGTTCGTCGTCCGGCGCGGTGCGACGGCACCGCGCCCCTCCGCCGTGCCTTGATTTCTTTCAACGCGGCGCGACGACGTCCCGTTCTTGATGATTCTTCCTCGGCGCGCGCGTGACGACGTCGCGCAAGATAACACACAATTATTCGCGTGGTGCGACGGCACCACGCCACCTTGCTTCCTCCCGCAAGATAAAACAACAAGAACGATGGAGGGGGTTCGGCCGTGTTCATGCGGTCCGGCCCCCCTCACGTTAAAATAATAACACAACTTTAAATAATCAAAAGCCACACGTTAGACTTTCTAAATCCATGATCAAGAATAAAAAAAAATTAAACAATAAACAACAACCCCTACCTTGGGTATAAGTTCGAGGATTTGCCAACGTCCGCGGAAGTCGACGTCGCGGAGATCGGGCGTCGCGGTCGTCGTTCGTCAATTCCGTTGACGAAGAGATGCGTCCGATGTGATACGGTGTTGGCGAAACCTCTTATGTCGACGAAGGGAATCCGAGGAGGAAGCGGCGTTCCCTCTCGTTGACACGGAAGACGAAGAAGAGCGGAGCGGCGTTCTTCGTCGGAGCTTGAGCGTTCTTCGTCAAGATGAGCGTTCTTCGTCAAGATGAAGAAGATGGAGGAGGAGCTCTCAAAATGAAATCCACACATGTTGGCTAACAAAATAAAATAAGGTCCCTCCTTATTTTATTTACCAAGCCTAGGAATTCAAAACATCAAATTCAAAAACATAACACTTAATTAATTAACATGTCATGTGTAATTAATTAGATGTTAAGTTTACAAACATTTAAGAGGGAGAGAGGGGAGTTTAAGGGGGAAGTTGAGAGGTTTAGGTTCGTGTGGGTCCCACCACACTTAATCCACTCAAGGGAGGTTAAGTGGGTGTGGGTCCCACCCCTAACTACTTTTGAGAGGAGTTAACCTACAAAAGTGAAATAAAAAGAATCCACATTTTTTTATTCAACTTTTTATAAATCTCCCAAAAACTAACTTTCAACCTGTAACAAACGCAACTTCCGAAAAGGTCCCTTTAAGAGAATATCGGCGCTCCGAGTTCATCGGTGCCCTCGGATTTCAATTCTGAGCACCGGATCAAAAGTCAGGAAATCCCGCTCGTTCGTTTACTGAACGTACCCGAGCTAAACTTCAGAAATTGATTCCGGGCACTCTGGGCCTCAGAATCAGGTGCCGCCAGAAACCGCGCTCTTGTAAAATTCTAAAGAAAATTAAGAAAAAATTTCCCTTGAATTTTACGGGTCTTTACATAAATGTTAGGTGTGATATGGTAATAGATTCATGGGGTGGCTCAAACAACATCACACAAGTTGTGATTTCTATCAGCTTGAACTTATCCCTTAGGAAATTCCTTCAAGATTCATCTGTTGAAGTTCGACTTCGGCTTGGTTCTAGAGAAAATCCTAGTGATGCTACATTCTTCCCATGCTCCGACAGATGGGATTTATATGGATCGAGTCTACTGGATGAGGCCATTCAGTCTTCTTTCTATATTAATCATCCAAGATAACTGTATCTATAAAAACACAATGTTAATATTATAGTATCCAACGGTCAGATTGACCAACGGTCATATAATAGTCAAAACACAATGTTTATACAAAATTAGGAAACAAATATAATTAAAAAGTTCGGGTCGTTACATTTTTCCCCCCTTAAGAAATTTCATCGATGAAATTTTATCTCGTACCCTATGATGGGAAAAGGTGTGGGTACTTCTGTCTCATGGAGTCCACAGTTTCCCAAGTGGTGTCTTCATATTAGTGGTTCCTCCACAACACCTTACCATGGTGGGTAGTCTTGTTGCGTAGAACCTTGTCTCTACAATCAAATATCTCCATCATCTTCTTCTCCTAATAGAGGTCATGTTACAGTTGTACCACCTCTAGATTTAGTACATGTGTAGGGACAAATATGTACTTCATCAAGAGGGATACATGGAAGACATCATGAACATGGGATAGATTTGGAGTAAGTGCAATCTGATAGGCCACTACTTCCACATGATCAAGGATTTCATAGGGGCCAATGTACTTATGGTTGAGCTTCCCTTTCTTTCCAAACCTCATGAATCTTTTCCAAGGTGAAAACTGAAGAAAGGCATTGTCACCAACATCAAACTCCAAGACTCTTTAACGGTTGTCGTCATAGCTCTTCTGCCAACTCTGAGCAGCCTTAATGTGTTTTTGGATGGCATAGACCTTTTCTGTCATCTCTTGCACAAGATGATCCCCATGAAGCATTCTCTCACCAGCTTCATCCCAACAAGTAGGTGTTCTACATAGCTTCCCATATAGAGATTCATAGAGTTCCATTTTAATGCTCGATTGGAGGTAGTTGTTGTAAGAGAACTCAACTAAAGAGAGATGTTGATCCTGTCCACCTTTAAATTCCATTAAGAATGTTCTCAACATATCCTCGAGTGTTTGAATAGTCCTTTCAGATTGGCCATCAGTTTGGGGGTGATAGGGCATACTGAAATTCAATTCAGTGATCAGAGCATGTTGAAGACTTATCCAGAATTTTGATGTGAACCTTGGATTACGATCAGGTACGATAGAAATTGGAACTCCATGCAGCCTTACCACTTCCTTCACATAAATACTGGAAAGTTAATCAAGAGAGAAATCTTCTCGAAAGGATATAAAATGGAAAGTTTTGGCGAGACGGTCCAAAATAATGTATATTTCATTATTTCATATGAATCTCTTGGGATACCAGTTACGATATCCATAGTGATATTATCCCACATCCGTGCTGGTATGGGTAGTGGTTGCAGTACCTCTTATGGAAGTTTTTGCTCTGCCTTTACTTGTTAACAAACCAGGCACCATGAAGTGTAGTAAAAAATCTCCCTTTTCATATTATCCCACAAATAATGATCATGAAGGTCCCTTTATATTTTTGTGGCACCAAGATGTATAGAGAATGCGGAGCTATGAGCTCCATCAATCAGCTCTTTCTTTATTTCGGAATATATTGAACACATAGTCTTGTATAGAATTTCATTAAACAATATTGATTAGTAGTGAACTTAGGAAACTTTCCATCCTTCACAGCCTCGAACTTCTTCTGTAACAAAGTATTTTCTTTCGGAGCTTTCTTGATCTTCTCTAGTAGTGACGGTTGAGAAATCATATTGGTTAGGGTTGATGATTTCGCTTCCCTTATAATTCCCATTTCTTGCTTTACTATGTCATTGATCAAAGGATATTTTTGAATCCTCATCATGGAAAGAAAAATTGAGTCTTTACTGCTTAATGAATCAAATACTTTGTTTTCTCTTTTGAGATGATAATGCTTTGAACAATCATAGTCTTTAAAGAGTTCCATCCATCTCCATTGTCTGATGTTCAATTCCTTTGTGTGAAAATATATTTCAAACTTGTTGGTCTGTGTATATATCACATTTCTCCAAATAAAGATAGTGCATCCATATCATCAGAGAAAAAACGACTGCCACTAGCTCCAAATCATGCGTAGGATATTTCTGCACATGAGTCTTCAATTGTTGAGATGCATAAGCAATGACCTCGTCATTTTTCATGAGGATGCACCCAAGACCTTTCAAAGATTCATCGCTAAAAATAATGAATCCTTCTCCACATAAGGGAAGAGTTAACACAGGTGGAGTAACCAATCTCTTCTTCACCTTTTGGAAACATTCCTCACACTCCTTTGTCTAGATGAACTTGACCTGTTTTCGAGTTAACATGGCTAATGGATTAGAAAGTCATGAATTTTTTTTCACAAACCTCCTATAATATCACGCTAATCAAAGGAATCTATAAATCTCACTTAATTTTGTAGTCTAAGGCCACTCCGCTACAACTTTTGTCTTTGTAGGGTCAATTATTTTTCCTTTATTGGTAACAATGTTCCCCAAGATAGAAATATGTTGTAACCAGAATTCACAATTACTGAACTTTCCAAAAAGTCTTTCCTTCCATAGAGTTTTCAAAACAACCTGTAGATGATCCTTATACACCTCACGACTTTTGGAATATATCAGAATATCATCAATAAAAACTACCAAAAAGTTATCAAGGTAGTCTTTCAATACTCTATTAATCAAATACATAAAAATATAAGGTGAATTTGTCAGTCCAAAAGGCATAACAAAAAATTCATAATGCCCATATCTTGATCAGAATGCAGTTTTTGGAATAACTTCTTTTTTTACTCTCAATTGATGATAACCAGATCGAAGCTCAATCTTAGAGAAGAATTGAGCAACAAGAATATGGTCCAATAAGTCATCAATTCTTGGAAGAGGGTATTTTTTCTTTACTGTGATTCTGTTTTGTTCTATATAATCAATGAATAGTCGCATCAATCCATCCTTATTCTTTACAAAGAGAATATGTTCTCCCTAAGGAGACACACTCGGTCAAACAAACCCCTTCTCCAAAAGATCTTGGAGTTGTTTCTTTAACTCCCCCATCTCCACATTTTTTATCCTATATGGGGTATTTGATCTTTGATGAGATCCAAGTACGAGTTCAATGGATAACTCTACCACTCTTTCATCGGGAGGTCAAGGAAAATCCTCAGGAAATACATCAATGTATTCCTTGATGATGGGTACATTTTCTATCCTCAAACAGTCATTTCCTTATTCTTCTTCACAGATAAATTCCATAAAGATGAATATAGGAGGTTTTTCTAGGAAAATATCAGTTTGAGATATATCTCTTTGGGTGATAGCTATAGGTTTTCCATTTATGACTACTGAGATATCCTAACTTCTGAATTTGATTATAGCATTATACTTTGAGAGAATCTCCATCAGTAGTATAATGTTAAATTCCATCATGGGAATGAATACTAGATTTTCGATAAGATTGTTCTCACCAATGTAAAAACTATATTTTCTAAACATTGATGATGCTTGGATAATCCCACCAAGAGTCTTGACTGATAACTCGACTTTTAGAAAGTCGGTGGTTGATTCTAAAATCTTTGCAAACATGGAGGAAATAAAGGAATGTCTAGAACAAAAATCAAACAATGTACTTGCTGGCATTGAGGGAACAACTAAAGCACCTGCAACCACATCATTTGGAGCTTCAACATTAGATTTCATGATAGAAAAAGCATGACCTTTCTCGCTTGGTTTTTGCTGAGGCTGGTGGTGGTTCCCCTCCAGTAGCCTCAGATTTGAATAGTGATTGGAAAAATGCTCATGTTGTCCACACTTAATGCACTGGATATCAGGTAGGGCCTGAACCATCTTCCCCTATTCATTAGTGTTTGGAAATTGAGGTTTTACCTCACTACGACAATTCCTCGCAATATGGCCATCTCTTCCACACTTGTAGCATTTCCCGCTCCCGAGAAGGTAGTTCCCAGAATGATACTTCCCACATTTATTACACGTGAGACGTTTCATTTTCATGCCTCCTATTCCCAGATCAAAGGTCCTCCATACATTGGGTTCCATCGATCTATTTTTGTCACTTGATTTATTAGAACATTGAATCCCACCAAACTCAAGTTCGACTTCCATCGCACACTACACGATCTCCTCGTCACTATCATAGTCTCAGTTTGCTAGATTCTTTCGCAGATGAGGTCTTAGTCCCTCGAAGAATCTATACACCATACCAGTTGTATCCATGACAAATCTAGAGGTATATCGTGAAATTTGGGTGATGTTCATCTAATATCTTCCGACAGAATCATTCTCCTTCTGCTTTAGCTCGAGAAAGTCCTTATCTGTTCTTGTTCTCATGGAACGAGGGAAATACTTACTAAAGAAAATCCCTCTGGAGTATTCCCACTCCATAGATTCATCCTCTCATCTTTGAATCATGTTTTTATTCATCTCCCACCACTGATCATCTTCTTCTTCTTAGCGATAGATAGCCAGGGTGACCTTCTCTTTCTCTGATCTACGGAGCACAGAAAATATCTTCTTGATAGAGATGATCCACTACCCGGAAATGTATGGTTCAGTCGATCCACTGAATTTTTGTGGTCATTGAGACATAAAGGACTCAACATAATTTTGTTCCCTTTGTAGTGAGATTGGTAAATCATCTTGATTCAAGTTATTTCCCATAACATGAGTTATTTGGTTCATCGTTCACATGAATGTTTCCATTACGGCTTCTATCGGAGGGCTGTCAGTGCATGGTCCATTGCAGTCACCATTTGCACCGTTCCTCCTATTGCATTCAATTTTCTAAAAGAAAAAAACATTAGTGGGAAAGGTAATTCATTTAATAATCTTTTAACTAAAATTATTATATATCTTAAAACATCCTTAAACAATTACATTTCTCTATAAATCCGTAAAATTGATTCATAAAAACCTTATAACTAACCAAACATATCCCTCAGGAGTGTCGTAACCATGATTTTATCAAGGCCCGTTTTCGTGTACTAGGATTCCCCAGGTCAAGCTCGAAAATCCTTGTCGGATCTTTCACTCCTAGGTACCTCTGTGCCAGATCCGCCTCTACCTACTCATATCCAGATAGGGATGTATTTTCTTGATAAACCACTTACTCAGTATTCACCAAAATACAAAGAAGTTTTCATATACATAAACATTCCTATATGATTATTACTAAATATTTCATAGTCTAATTTTCATAAATAACTATACTATCCTTTGATACCAACTATGACATCCCACCTTTTTATTACATAAATTCTCCTTACATTTTACAAACAGATGATCTTTAATGTCTAGTGTCTTGGAAATCAGGAACATAATACATGAAAAACAACATAAAAAATTATTTTTATCCACTTTTACATATTCATCATAAGTTATTCCTAATTTAAATTACTGCATCTCATATTATGAAGACATTAATTTAAAGGAAAGGGTGAACAGAAGGCCCAGTAAGGGTAAACAAGGGAATCTGTTTACTTGTGACATCAATAAGAACATAAATAAAAACATAAGAACATTAAAAATGGAATTATATGAATATCATAATTAAAAGAACATGAGAAATAACATGAATATGTGGCTACAACAATTCATTAAGACATTCATGAACATATCACCAAGGTTTATCCCTGAGGTGTCATAAAAATTACCAAGTTTATTCACCAAGGTATCGTGAAACTTGCCATCTCAAGAGATTAATTCTTTACCCAATGCATTGGAGCTCTATCAGGGTTCACCCTTAATATGTCTTTACATACATGTGAGACACATATATCATAATCAATCATTTTCTAAATAACCCAAATATAATCAATGAAATGGGTTTCATGTCAAAATCGTGACGTTTTAAAAGTTTCTTAAAAAAAGACCTTTATATCATTTACAACCAATGGAAAGGGAGTAAGGGTTATATGTATGTCCATTCCAGAATAAAATATATCATTTTTATATATTTATGAACACCCATAGAAACGAAATAGTCCTGGTTATTCACATAAATTAAAACTATAATTTCAAGAGAGAAAGAGATAGACATTTAGAGAAGAAATTTCTGCAGCATAACGGCTATATAACATGGTTTTAGAAAATAATAAAAAGAGAGGGTACAAGGGTAAACCACTCATAAATAACTCATATTACAATATAATTACAGAATAAAATTGAGATAAGAACATGGTATGGATATTTGAATGAAACATCACAAGAAATGGAAACATGAAAGGAGAGAGAAGATGCGATTTCTTTTATGACAAATTCGGCAGCCTAACGGTATCACATAATTATTCAAAGAACAAATTGATGAGACATGAAAGGGTCTATCAACAATTAAACATGAAATATAAAGTAATAAAAAAATATAATAAAAAACCTAGACACAAATAGATTGAATCTAGAAGACACAACATAATGGAGTTCAAAAAATAAAAGAGGAGGGTGAAAGAATCCCTTATCTTGAAGAGTAACTTCGAAAGCATGAAGGTCGGGACCTTGGGAGGCTTGAGGGAACCTCGAGAGTACTCATTGGGAGGTAAGGAGACCAGAAAATCTTTTAGGATGATTTTTTTTAATGAAATGAATGAGGTAAATGGCATTGTATTTATAGGGAAAGTGAGTAAATAAATTAATAATTTTCAAGGGACACCTCATCGGTGGTATTTGCAAAACCATGGGATTTCCCATGTTATTTTCACATGGTATTGGCCACTTGGGATACCTCATATCATATCTCACTATTAATAAGTCTAATAGAAATCTTACATCATTATTATATGATTAATGATGTCATTAAACACTCAAAACTCAAAACTGCATTTTTACTATTCACCAAAAATTCAACAATTTCAGAAAAAACCCAAAAATTTACCCTAACCTATTATCAATTCTCTAAAATTATAAATGAAGTCCATTTTATGAAAATAATTTTCAAAATATTTTTAACTTAAATTTTAATTAAAATCATTATTTATTCCAAAAATTCAACTTTAAAACAATAACTCATTTTGTAACACCTTAACATTGGAATCAAGGTCCCCTTAAAATATTGTATACCCATAAGACAATAAAGTAACAATTTATGATTAAATTTTATGAAAATATATTTCCATTTTAAATTATTAAATTAATTATAGAATTTTATATAAAATATTTATAGCGTAAAAAAATACGAAAACATAAACTATGATCATTTTTCACTTTTATGACATCTAAAATGTATTTATACATTCATGGGTGGAGTTTCTATTTTTTGGTCAAATTACTACTCAATACTATTCATTACTATTCATAAGGTTATGTCACTATTCCTACTTTAGAATTCACTAAAAACCAAGTTGATCTTATTAGACTCTAAATTTCATACTGAACACAACTGTAGAAGACCATTTTTTGAAAATCATTACATATTATTAATTATTTAAAGTTTAACTAAATATTTTAAAATAACCTTTTTTTATAAAAATCAATAATATACATCCTATATTTATATGGACACTTAAAAACTTCACAAAAATCACCATAAGAAGAAAACCAAATTTTATTTATATAAAAGTATTACACAAATCAGCTAGGGTCTCACTATATAGCCCCTTATTACACCAATATAAGACGTAAGTGTTAGGTGTGTTATGGTGACATAATCTTGTGGTGGATCAGACAGCATTTCCTGAGTGGTGATTTCTATCATCTTGAACTTCAACCTTAGGAGATATCGTTCAAGCTTCATACGTTGAAGATTGGCTTGGGCTTGGACCATAGCAAAGCCCAGTGATGCTACCTCCTTCCCAAGCTCTGACAGATGGGATTCATATGGCTCGAGTCGACTGAATGAGGCCATTCAATCTTATTTTTGTATTAGTAAACCAAGAAAAAAATATTTATAAAAATAAAAAGTTAATATTATAGTTTCTAATGATCATATTGACCAATGGTCATATAACAGTCGAAACACAATTGTCACACAAAATTAGGAAACAAATATAATTAAAACTTTTGGGTCATTACAGAAACTCTGTATAAAAATAGATACAGATGGCCCCCGATGATCAATAGTTTACCTCATTCATATAGACAAAATTTACATATTACCATGTTTTTACTTTAATTCTGATGAATGAAAATTCCACTTGTTATCGAGCTATGAACAACATCATCAAATAGATTAATGGGATAAAAATGGAAGGCCATGTGGCAGACATTGTGGTCAAATACTACTAGTTCCAGGACCATCTAATAGATCTTGATATGGTTTCTAGGATCTTATGATCATTTATGTTGATGATGAAGACCTTTAAATATCCTTTTAGGGTTACCACTGGGAATTTATTATGCTTCATCATAAGATACAGAGGCATCAAGATAGACCTAGAAAATATCAAGACCACCATCCAGATGCCTCCTCTGATAAATTTGATGCATTCATTCCATGTTGTTCTATATTCGAAGGTTCATCAGGAATCTAGATAGAAATTTTTATCAAATTACAAGTAAAATAAAGAATGGTGTTTTATAACGTTTGGATTAGATTGCAAGACCAAATATATCGAAGTAAACTAGTACATACTACAACTTATGGTTCTAAGGTGACTGAATATGAGAAACCTTTTTTCTATTATTTTACTAACCTAGAAAGACCATTCAATTCCCTCCTAAATAATATGAATTAATAAGTGAAAATTAATAATTTTTACTATCTTTATTTCTTGTCTTTCGACATAAGTTATAGATAATATCCTATTGAGAAAAGATTCTGTCCACTTGTATTCAGAGTGAAAAAGACGAGGAATTATTTTCAGTATCATTAGATAAATATGGTACCCGTCTAGTTGTTATAATGTATACCTATAATTTCCTGATATTGATTTTTTAGTTGGTTATATTGGTAGTGATATTTTATCTATTTAACATTCGGTGCATTTCGTAGAAGGCATTAAAAGGTCAAGAACTGCCAGACATTATGCCATAAAATATTTCCCTATTATAAATACCTCTGATTACTAGTTTTATAGAAGTGTACATAATATTAGTGAGTAAATTCATTCTGTAATGGATGATTCATTTTAGTGATGCTTCTCAGATCCCAACCAGGAGTGAGATCCATGATCCCAAGCTCAATAGAGAAGGTTTTAGGGGATTTTTTGAAGCACTGTAGAAAAATCATTCCTTCAATAATTATTCCAATTTTCAGAGGGCCGCACCAATAATTAGGTAATGAATCATAATTTTAATATTAGTCTTTATTTATCCCTACAGATTGATGTCCCCCAATTTCTTGTGAATGGATAGTCCATGTTAGTCAGAAAAATCAATAGGGATTACACTGTCAGGAAGATTGAACTTGTTCCCTCGATCAAGAACAATCACCAAATAATGTTCAGGTTCTCTTATAATATAGAGTTAATTCTTGTTCACCAGTTATTGAATGGTTGAGCTAGAACCATATAAATTCTTCCCACATCTCTTGCAGAACTTGATAATGATGTCCAATTCATTCATGTGGCACATCGACAAGTAATCACTCATATCACCTCAGATGAGGATATAATATAACATATTAACCCCATGAAAAATGGTTTTTCCACATCAGGACCTCCAGACCACCCCCAAGGAGGAATAAACCTATAATTGGAAATTACCTTTTAATGAGTTTCCCACCATGAATCATTCCAACTTGAAATAGCCTATCATGAGGGAATCCATCATCCCATAGAGCAGTTCACACTCCAAAATGGGGCCAATCCCGAAGTAACTCTCTAATGAAATGGTTTTGATTTATTTATCCCCTATTTAATAAAAGAAATTATATTACCCAGGTTATGATGAAATTTCATGTCAGTCCAATGGGATGCATAGTGTTTCCAAGATTTTTCAATCCTGGTCTGTCCACTCCAAAAAAACTAATCTACATCAAAATGCACCATATCTATGTATGGATAATACCTACAGAATGATATTTCATTCAAGAACTATTTGGGTCATGATTCCTATCATTATGGGAAACATAGAAATGTATAAACATTTAGCCTTCAATACAAGCCAATAATTAGTTAAATATTTGACAACTTTACCATATTTTAATCCAAGATTCAAAAATATAAATAGTATGCATGCATCTGTAGTAATCTGTATTTTCTATTAGGATTATTTTTATGCATTAATATTTATTTTCATATTCCACCACATTTGGAAGAACCAATTTAGGAATTCCTAACAATTGGTCTGAACTCTGTACCTGTAAAATTCGATTTTATGTTCCACGAAACACGACCTTACACTATCAAAACCAATTATAAGCATTACAATTTTAAACTATATAAAGGATTTTATCCAAGGTGTCTTGTGATATTTTGGGAACCCTTGGTCTTCATTCATGTTAGGTTTTTCACAAAACCACACCACACATACCAATTAAAATCATTCTCACATTTGGATCTAGGATATATGATATTAAACTAGAAGATTAAACATAATTAATTGATGAAACTAAACCTTGAAAATTTTCTAGACGTATTAGGATTATTATAAGGATGAATCAGTTTTCTTGCATGAGTGGATTTCTCCCACCATTTTTGGTCTCACACAACACTATTATATAAATGACATTCAATTGATTAACATCCTTATGGTATACTTATAGATATCTAGAAACTTTTTCCATAGGCCCAACCATAGGTTCATCTATATCATTTCCATTTGACCTCTATTACTATCAATGAATTATAACTATAATCTATATGTGAGTCTTCAAAGGAATGTGTTGAGATATTTTCTTCCCATATTCCTCATTAAAATTGGGTTATGCCTCTCATATACCACACAGATGCCTTTTAATGTGACCCATCACAGTACATACACCATGAAATTAAATTGATATCCTATTATGTTCAATTCTATTTGACCTTAATCTATATTCATCTACATCAATAACACTGTTTTTATTGATTCCCATATATATGGTATACGTATTGACACTCATACATTTCATCATTGAAACCATCCCATTGTTAATCAAGCATTCTTCCACTCAACCCCGGTTATGGTCCATGTTATATGACCTTAAACTATCTACAATACCCTAGTTATAATATAAATCTTCAGTGCACCCCCTTATACACATCGAACCATTATCAGTTTGGGTTTTCAATGTCATTAAAATCTAGATATACACTCTAAATGTGATGGCCTTAATCCATTTTGGAACAACTACAATCGTGGGACAACACCATAATGGACTTTGAATGTAAACATCATATTTTGTGTATCGAACATGCCCATATGTTTATCCTTCATTTTCTCTCTCCAATCATCACTGGTGTGGTTGTGGTCCATGTGTGTCAAATATAACCCACTCACTGGTCCCCCCTTGGTACAAATCATAAAACTCATTACATATATTCTTTCCTCTACCATGAATTATTGTGTGATCCAAAAAAAAATTCATTTTCCCAATTTTCTCCTACATGTCAGGTTACCCATGATTCCATCCCTTTCATTCAGCACCAAGCAAGAACCACATAATATTAATTGGTATTGTAGGGTTTTTATTTATGTGGTTTATCTACAAAAATGACATCATGTTCCTAACTATATAAACATAAAATTAGAATCTCACATGGAAATACAGTGTTTTGTTGGGAGCCCATGGTCCTCATTCACATCAAGGATTATCACTATTTTTTCCAAAGATTCTCGTCTTCAGAATACCCATAACTTTGTATTCCTTAGGTCCAAACTCTATGATATTAACTTAATAACCGATAGTCCATCCAACATGAAATTTTTCAATTAGAATAGTTCTTGGAATTATTACATTAATATTTGTTATCCATCCAATCCAAGGGATGGTAAACACTAAGATTTATCTTATTCAAATGATGTTAAACTATACAACACTTCCACCAATCTATACAATGTTAAACTATGTTTCATTCATATTCATCATAATATGTAACACTATGTGCCTATCATCTATAGTTTCATGATGTTAAACAAACAAAATTCCCCTATATCGTTTATTGGGAGGTTATTTTCCCTTATGTTGGTCATTTTCACTTTTTACATTTTGAGTTATCCCATGTAATCTAAGATAACACTTCCCTAGAATATAGTTTTGATGATTTTTAGAACAATGGAACTATATAAACATTTTATATGTCATATTGTTGTAATTTAATAGTGTTTGAAATAAATTTGAACATTCCATCAATATATTTAAATTCATTTTATGCCCCACATATTAATCCAAAACCTCTTACATGTATGTTGGGTCCCCCCAATTGTTTGGTTCCATTCCATTTTTGGCTCACATACCATCTTGGGCCAACATTCTTGAAGGATTAAAATGAAATTTTTCTATTAGTTACGTATTTTGAACATGTTTAGTGGTGGACCCCCATTTTTCCTATTCTAGGCTAAAAACATAGATACTATGTTTTGAAACTGTTCAATATTTTTCCAATATCTCCATGTTGTTCACCTTGGGTTCCTAATGTTGTCTATCATGATTCACACATCTCATTACCTTTTTTTGGATTAAATAGACACCACTAGTGTTATATTTTTTATGCTATAATTAACATTGGAAAAACAAGATGGATAATTTAAGATCCATGGTCTCTTACCACTACATCTCTCATCCTGAACAATCTATGTTTTTAGATAACAACAATAGACACCTAGAATTCGATGGTTATTTGAAATTCACATACAATGTGAAATTTTTTTTTGTAATACATTATTTTTCACATAGGGCATATCCCATGTCATCTTAGGGAGTGGTCATTAGATATCATGCAAAATAAATTGATGTGTGATAATTAATGAATGAATACAAATGATTCCACGAATAAAAAAAAGTCATTATTAAGAAAACAATTTGAGTCATAGAAAGGGACATTCACATAATATATCTAATCAAGAGTCTTATAAAATAACCAATATGGATATGAAATGATGATCAAGTGCTTCATATCTGATAACGTCTTTTAAATGGACTAATAATTTTTTTCCTCCTTATAAGTTCATATTCATCATCACCGGACATTGGACAATGTTCATCATCTCTTTTTAGGTCTGACCCCCACTCAACCTAGAGATCAGAAATATAAACTTCTACCTGCTTCCTTTTGTTCTATACCTCCTACAGATGATCCATTATTTTTGTGATTACATCTTATTAAGTACAACGTAATGTATATTGCTACGCCACATTATCCTATATATGTTGATTTTACTAGATTAGTTCTCGAATCATTCGAATGTTTTCTGACTTCTCTTAGAATATGTCAACATCATGATGATTGATCACATACCACATCATTTTTCTAGGATAATCACAGATTTTTGAATGAAAATAATAATCATCTATGCCTCATACACATAGGTTTCACATCCAGTGGAGAAGAGACACCATCCGACAGATCAGATTCAGTTCCAATGTATAATCAATGAAGTGATGGTTCATTCCCAATTCATATTCCAAATAAACCCAATTATCTTCATCCATATCCAGATCATAGTCATATAACTACTTTAGATCATCATAATCAAACATTGGAAAAGCATAAAGCAGTTATTCATAGTGTCTTTCTCTGATAACATCTCAATTGGACTAGGCTCCATGCCACGGGTATATCTTCCTTTAATTGATTCTTCTTTAGCATCCTTACCCCCAATATCCATGAGTTCTCCTCCTGTAATGGAATCACAAATTTCCATAGCTTCGTACATATATGGGGCTATGCATAGAGAACATTAATCATGTAGCACCGTATGAACATGAGAATCCATCAAAAGGGATCCCAAATATGACATTATTTCATCTTCACTTGTTTTGTTCAATAATATGACAACCACATCGAATAAAATCATCTCAGTCAATATGAGTAGAAAATGAAATATATTTCTCGATAAAATTGAAGACTTAATGGAGCTGAGTGCTTTCAAGTAATTCTATCGAGTTACATAGGGGAATTCCACCATAGGATAACCTTTATCACATGGCATTTCAATGATTAGAAATAGATCCCATCACATCATTTGGGTAGATGTTTTCTAGAAGACACAAACATGTGATGCTAAATCATTGTGAAAATACGAATATTTCTAAAGGATTTGAATTACAATTTTACTTGTCGAGGAGGAATTTCAATGAAAAGTCTCCAAGGATGAGACACCTCCCTAGATATAAGTGTCGCTATTGGGATACCAGGGAATGGACCCCAATAGATTACTTGATGGACCAAGTGTTCGAAGGATTCCACCCTAAAATCCTTGTCCAACCAACCACTAGCTACTTCACGCTCATGCACACACCTCATAACATGTTCCTCTATACCGGTTTGGGAAAACATTCCTCAGGAAATATGAAACATTACATAGTATCAAGATTATCCTATTCAAAAAACAATTTACTTGTTGACCCTTGATTATAAAGTAGAATGTTTATTGGCTAATGTAAGTGCATTAAGAAATTATTTTAGATATCTAGTCATGTACTCTTTTGATCCCACAATATAACCACTCTCATGGGGACACCATTGTTGACCAGCCACCACTCAGGATTCCCCATAATCTAAATCCTCCAATTATACTTCTTCTTTGTCAGTTTCATCCTCATTTAGTGTCTCCTATGTAACACCCCAATATTTCATAATACCTTATTTCTTCAATGTAATGCAATAACTTGCACTACACGCAACAGTAAGTTCAAGCGCATCACGACATACCAAACTAGCTGTTGAAAATCATTTATGAATAGTATTAACTGAATTTTTAAGATTATATAATCCTTATAATTTTAGAATCTATATTATTAGTTTCTTAGACGAAATTTAATAACAAATTAATTTTTTTAGATAAAAGAATTATTTTTAAAAAAATGTAATTTTACAGCCTTTTAATGGAGAACCCTCTTTCAATACAATATTTTAAACTTTTATATATTGAATTTGACAAAATAAACCTATCCTTTAGAATCAAGACATAATAATTTATATTCAATAAATTTTTTGTGTTTTTCTGAAAACTTTCATATTTAGGTGAATAGTGAAAAATACTATTTTTTAACTGAAACACATTTTTTAATCAAAATAATTTATAGTGTAGAATTATACATTTTAATCATTTTGAAGTATTATTAGATTATATTTTTACCCATTAATCCAATTTTGGTCATTAGAATTAATTTCACATTGAAATTATACATAAACAAGTGTCAATCATTTGATATTTACTATTTCCTAAAAACACGCTATTTGTTTTGACAACGGGAATTAATTTTAAATTAATAAATTAAAATTCTATGTCTTTAATTAGGTAAAATAGAATTAATTTTTCAATTCATAATATAAAAATTATCTTAGGGTGAAATTTTGGTATTTTTCTGAAAATATTCAATTTTTGATGAATAGTGAAAACACTAAGTTATAGTTTAAAAGCAAATATCTTTTTTAAATATTTTTTTTATTTTATTTAAATTTATTTTAGTTCAAAATAGATACATAATACCTATATAAGTTCAATGTAATTCATTGGAGTCGGTATTTATTAATTTTAGATATATAAAATTATTAATGAACTTTTTACCGTCTTTTACCAACCTCCTAGGAGAATTTGCAAATTTACATAAAACATAATTTTACCACTTCTGTGAGTTTAATTTCAAAATTCTGAGAGACATGGTTGATATAAGAAAGAAAAATTTGGTTGAATAAGATGAAATTAGTTTTTCGTGAATAGTAGCTTATTAGATAAGTTTAATTTGACCAAAAAACCTTATGAATAAAATATGAACCTATTTCGCCCACTTGGATTAGATTAGGAGATTTAATATTATTTAATTTAAGGAATAGTTAAAGGTGTTATATTTAAAGTTTAAAAACTAAACCATTTTGATATAGATTTACACATAATATAAATTCTACTAAAAATATTAATTAGAAAGATAAATAGATTTTATATATAATGGTATTTTATTTATATTTTTTAGACATTACATAAATTTATTTATTTATGACATAATGATGATACAATAATTACCTAATCAATGAAATATTAAAATAATTGATATTATAAATATCCAAATAAATGAAATTTGATACTTTTTATGAATTCCACTAATTTTATAGGATAATATGATATTTTAGGGATGGTTAGATGAATTGGGTTCGAAGTAATAATTTTCTTATGAATTTAGGAAAAACAAAATACCAAATAGTGTCTAAGTTGACATAAAAGAGTTTTTAAAACAAATATTATATTATTAATTTATATTCTTTTACTAAAAATCTATGGTTCGACCAAAAAACATATATAATGACAAGTGTATCATTAATGAACCACATGGGGTTTTTTGGAAGTATATTGTATGTTTATTAACCATATAATATAAAAATAAAAAGAGACATCGTAAATGTCAATCTATTTAACTAAGAGTTAAATCTAAAAAATAATGTTAATATAGTGAACCAAACCTATATAAACCCTATTGATACAGTGTTTTTTGACCCATAACCACCTTATCCTTTAAATATTTTATTTTGGATCCATAAGAATCCCAAAAAAAATTTATTATAAAAAATATTTATCGCTTTCACTAAGGTGCCCCTCACCCTCTTTTAAAAGGGAACTTCCCCTTCTCTCAAATTCACACCTTCACATCTTTTTGGATCTACCGCGCCCTACCCAAATACCTTTTAAAATTTCCTCACTTCTTCTTAGAGGCCTTGCTTAAATTATAAAGTCATCGTATGGAGCCCTTTTGATCAAATCAAAAGGAAGAACCCGAAGAAGAGGTAAATATTTCATCACCTCTTTCATGATCCTTTCTTATTCCACTACCTCTTTCTTTGATTTTTACATTCTAAAATAATAAATCCAGTGTATTATATATAATTTCTTGTTATTATAAATATGGTACAACCATATTAATTATTCTATCCATCCTTTGAATGACATTTCACCATACTTGTGTATGTACGGCCTACCGTCTCCACGTCGTAGTGTAATTGTTATTCAATACATTATTATTTGGACGGGTATAATGATTATGTGTAATTGATGTAAATAATTAATATAACATGCTAATAATTTTGTATAAATGATATACCATCCAATTATATATTAATTTGAAATCAAAATAATGATATTGTTGCTCGAGCGTACGTACTGATTACAGTCTCCAAGAACGTGATGGGATTCATTCCCCATCGTATACATTCAAGACTAATTTTTATTAGATTTTTAAAAATAATGTCTAAAGACTTAATATAATTCTGAATATGAATATGGTACATCATATCCACAAAAAACAATACTTATGAAACAAAGAATATAAAGGAAAACGAATCAGTTAACATCCGAAATGACAATAAGACTAAGATATTATTAACAAAGAAATGTCAAAAGATTATATATGATATCATATTAATGTATATGATTCTTGTATAATTTAATAAAAATTATTTCACCATTATATAGGAGGTTAACCTTTCCTTGGCCAAGGAAAAGTACATGTTAAGGGTTAATTTCAAAATCTCTTTATTATCCGAGTTTGTTTTTTGAAAGTATTTATTGGGACCTCTTTATTATCCACGTCCATGTTTCATAAAAGAGTTTTAAAAGGGATTATATTTAAGGTACTTTTTTTCTAAAACATAATTTTAAATGTTATAATTAATTATTATTCTAAATCATTCTAATTAATGTCCATGTTTTTAAATTGGTTTTTAAGAATTTATTTATATGGAAATGAATGTTTTTAAATGTTAATTACATTAAAATGTTTCAAAGTGGTATGGGACACTTGGATTCAAAAATGTCTTTAAATGTATTCCTTTCTAAATTGTTTTATATTTAAATTTTTTCATGAAAAAGGGATATTTCTCTCAAATAGTTTGAAAAATAATTTTCATCTCTGTCAAAATCATTTAATTGATTATAAACTTGTATGAAGTTGATTTATTATGTTACAAATCTTCCATATTGTATTGAAGGTTTTGTGATATTTTGACTATGGATGTGTTATTGTTATACCAGTCCTGGTTTATAGGTAATGTATGGACATTTCATATGCCAGTTTTAATATTAGTGTTTATGTTTTGTTTCATCCTTTTCATATAGGGAATGCATTGGATTTAGTATGTGGCTGGTGGAGCCTGTTATTTCTCCTCGATGCATCGATAGGTCTCATGAGAAAATATATTGTCTTGGTACAAGGCCTTGACAAAATCGTATTTGTAGTCTTGGAACAAGGCCATGACTATGTGGTTATTAAATTTTAGCATTATGCATTTAATCATTATTAAATTTTCAATTGATATTGTATGTCATTATTCAACTAGTAGAATATCCATGTGAGTAAGTTAATGGCATTATTTTGATTTTATCTTTTCCATATTATGATGAAGTTCAAGTTTAAAGGCTTTTGTTTTAGTTTTATACATTACCATAAAAGTTTATGCTTATTTATGAATGTTTCCTCTATATTGTTATCCTTACTGAGAATCTGAGCTCACCACTTTCTATGTTTTATTTTTCCTAGGATGCGAAGAAGTATATTATAAGTGACATGCAGGGATAGTCTATGGGATCTTAGTGTTGTATATGGAAAAATTTTGTAGTAGTTTTCTATTTTATGATGTAATATAATCCTTATGAATGTATCTATTACTTCCAAGTCTACTAAACTAATGTTTCATTCGAGACTTCATCTTTTGTGATCATGCCAATGATACGCAAAAATGAACCGACTCTGGGCTTCGTGGGTCGGGGAGTTACAGTTGGAATCAGAGAAGTTTAGTAAAAACCATGAATATTAGATTTAGATAAACTCTGATTAGAGCATATTTCTCTAAAATAGTCTTTGAGAATTATAATAGAAGAACTTCTTAGAATTTAGGTACTGTAGAGATTTTTTGAGTTTTCCAAAAAATACATCCATGTTTGGATACGATCAGGTAGAGGCGGCTCTGGCACAGATGTACCTAGGGGTCAAACCCAAAAACATTGCGTTGAGCAAGACTTGAACATGAACTGGTACACGACAATGGGTCTTGCTGCACTCTTGGTTACAACACTCCAGGGGGATATGCTTAAGATAATTCTCATTTTCTTTATAAACCATTATGAAGTGTTTATTAGAATATAATTTCTAAAATAAGACATTTTTTATGATTATGGATTATATCCATAAACTGTTCAATTTATGTTAAGTATTTTTTATGTTTAGAATTATTCATTGAAATTCATAAACACACCTAGTGCATGCCATTGTATAGAAATAGAACCCCATAAAAGGAACGTGAACTCCAACAATACATATGATCCATAGAGTAAGAAGGATATTATCATTCATGGTATTACGCCAACATTATGAAGGGAAATAGTCTCCCATGTATTATCAACATATGAATAAATTGTATTGTGTGTTAATAAGATAAGTGAAGAATTATCTATGTCCTATGGCTTTAAAGGGAAGCATGAAAAAAATGATGGAAGAGAGAAAGATAGATACTGGAATGTGGGAAAAGAAGGATTTTTTCATTTGTGATAACTGTGGAAAGAATCATCTTGGTAAATGCATGATGGTTATGGGAGTTTGTTATCAGTGTGGAGAAAAAGGACACCATTTACTTGACTGCAAGTGTAAGAAAAAAGTTTCAAATGTACAATGCTTCATCAGCAATGACTTGGGACACTATGTGAATCAATGTCCAAATCATCAGAGTATACACCTAATGCCGGTATTGGATAATAATAATGTTATGATACTACCGAAGATGAAGAGGAATGATAATATTTCTTTTGTTTTTCTTAATGTATTGTGTCATTTGAGTATTGTTTAAATTATGTACATGTTATTATAATTATAGAGTACATAAGGATTGTACCGCAGTAAGATTTCATTAAGGACTTGAGATAGTGTGGAACCATGAAAAGTGAATCAATAGCAGGTTAATTTTTTGGAAAATATATGGTTGAGAGAAAGATAAACCATAATATGGGTTTGATATTGAGGTAGTGATTTCGGAATAAAACATGACTGATTTGGATAAATTATATTGGATATTCTTGAATACCTCAAAACTGATTAATGATTTGTATATTTCATCATTGCTGGAGTTTACAACATTTTTGGATAGAAGGACCATATCCATTATTTTATAAGGAATATGGGAGAATGAATGTAATCAATAAGGTATTATGGTTATTCAGGATGTCTCCATGTTTTAAAAGAATACATGATGATGGTGTTCACATGTTATTATGTGGAAAAAAGGATATTTATTGTTATTACCTTCCTTATAAATTTTGTACTATGATTTTGGACAAAGGTATTTTGGATAAGTCTAGTTTGAGATTATTTTTGGATTTCCCTAAAAAGGACATCCCAGATGTCAGGCGGTAACCTGTCGCACCCGGTAAGGCCGCGAGACATGAACCCACAACCGAAGGGAGAAAAGGGGTTATCACATACAACTGGCCCACATGTTGTCTGGGATTAAACAATTTAGTTTTTTAAAAGGTCTGGTAGATGAATTATATATTCATTTTTTTGGAACCCTATTAGAATAGGATAAATAGAAATTTTTAAGTAAAATTATCTTTTAGATTGAAATATGAGTTTGTGGTAGAAATTAGTTAAAGGATGGAACTATACTTGTCAAGTATATTTTTTTATTCTCTTATTCTATGAAAAAATTAATTTATAAACATTAGGTAAGAGATCATAAAACTAAAAATGTGTTATCCTAATAACATATGTTTTGTAGAATAGATGATATTATAAATCATCATATATTGATGGATTTGAGGACCTCAATTATACCATTTTTTGAGACTGATGACCTCAATAACTCACTATGAATATTTATGTTTTTCCTCCAATTATTTGTCTATAATTTCCACCAATGATCTAATAATCGAGATCATAATTTGGTGGTGACTTTTTCATTCCCCTTTTCCTCTTATTAAGAATTAGTTTTATTATCCCAATTTCTGATGTGGGTTTTCCCACAAAGGTATTTTCTATTTTCAACCTATAATTTTCGATGAAAAATTTCAAATTGCAAGGAATCAATTTAATGAAGGAGGGAAAAATGTAACACTCCAATATTTCCTCGTATGTTATTTCTTCTATGTAATGAAATAACCTGCACTACATGCAACATTGAGTTCATGTTCTTTATGAAATACCAAACAAGCCATTCAAAAGAGGTTATGAATTTTATTAACTGAATTTTGACTTTAAATAATAAATATAATTTTGGAATCCATATTATGAATTTCTTGGACACAATGTAAGAACAAATTCATTTTTTCAGATAAAAGAATTATTTTTCAAAAAATGAAATTTTACTGCATTTTAATGGAGAACCCTTTTTTAAATCCATTATATGAAACTTTTATAAATTAAAATTTACAAAATAAACTTCTTATTTATAATCGGGACATATGAATTTAGTTTCAATAAATTTTTCATGTTTTTTTGATTACATTAATATTTGGGTCAACAGTGAAAAAAACTATATTTTAACTACAAACAACTTTTTAAATCACAATAATTTATAGTGTTGACTTATACATTTTAATGGTTTGGATGTATAATTAGATTATATTTTTACCCTTTAATGCAATTTTGGTCATTGGAATTAATTTCACATTGAAATTATACATAAACAAGTGTCAATCATTTGATATTTATTGTTTCTTAAAAACACGCTATTTGTTTTGACAACGAAAATTAATTTTAAATTAACGAATGAAACTTCTATGTTATGAATATGGTATGAAATAATTAATTTTTTAATTCAGAATATCAAAATTAGCTTAGGGTGAAATTTTGGTATTTGTCTGAAAACATTCAATTTTTGATGAATAGTGAAAAACACTATGTTATAGTTTAAAACCAAATTTTTATTTAAATAATTGTTTATTTTATTGAAATTTATTTTATGTCAAAAATTTTGCATAATACCAATATATGTTCAATGTTATTCATTAGAGTCGGTTTAAAATAATTTTAGATATATTAAAAAATTTGAACTTTTTACCGTCTTTTACCCACCTCCTAATAGAATTTACAAATTTACATAAAACATAATTTTACCACTTTTGTGAGTTGAATTTTAAAAAACTAATAGACATGGTTTATATCAGTAAGTAAAATGTGGTTCAATGAGATAAAAATAATTTCTTGTGAATAGTAACTTTTTAATTTTATTTACCACGGTTAAAAGTAAATAGGGTAATGAAGGGTAAAAATGATATTATTATTACCCTAACACGTGTCCTAATTCTATTGGATTAGTGTAATTAGACCAAAAAGACCTTATGAATAAAATAAGAACCTCTTTGGTCCACTTGAATTAGATTAGGACATTTATAATTATTTAATTTAAAGAAGAGTTAAAAGTGTTAAATTCAATGTTTAATTACTAAACAATTTTTTATATTGGGATACACATAATATAAATTCTACTATAAATATTCAATAGAAATATATAAATATTTCCTACATAATGGTATTTTATTTCTATTTTTTATAAATTAAATAATTTAATTTATTTCTGACACAATGATGATATAGTAATTACCTAATTAATGAAAAATAATAATAATTGATATTATAAATATCCAAATAAATGTAATTTGATACTTTTTATTAATTCCAATAATTATATAGGTTAATATTATATGTTAGGGTTGGTTATACAATTTTTTTTCGAAGTAATAATGCTATTATGAATTTAGAAAAAACAAAATACCAAATAGTGTCAAAAATGACATAAAAGAGTTTTTAAAACAAAAATTATAATATTAATTGATATTATATTACAAAAAATATATTTTTCAGAAAAAAAAACATATATAATTATAGTTGTATCATTAATAAATCACTTGGGGTTCTCTTGAAGTATATAGTTGGTTTATTAACCATATAATATAAAAATACAAAGAGACATGGTAAGTGTCAAACTATTTAACTGAGTTATATCTAAAAGATAAGGTTAATATAATGACCCAAACCTATATAAAACCTATTGGTTGAGTGGTTTTCGACCCATACCCACCTAAGCCTTTAATTAATTTATTTTTTAGTTTTTAGAAACCAAAAATTATTTTATTATAATAAATATTTCTAACTTTTCCTAGGATGCCCTCACCCTCTTATAAAAGGGCACTTCACATTTTCTCAAATTCACACATCCAATCCATTTCTCTCAGCCAAGACCTAACCAAATACCCTTTAAACTATCCTAACTTCATCCTATAGGCCTTCCTTTATTCAGAATTCCATCTTAAGGATCCCTTTTGATCAAATCAAAAGGAAGAACCCAAAGAAGAGGTAAATATTTTATCACCTCTTTCATGTTCCTATATTTTTCCCCTTCCAATTTCATTATTGTTTCATAAAAAAAACTCAAGTGTCTTATATATACTGTGATGTTATTATAAATATGTTACAACCATATTCATTATTCTATCCATCTATTGAATGACATGTCACAGTACGTGCGTACGTACGGTTTATCGTCTCCACGTCGTGCTGTAATTGTTATTCAATACATTATTATTTGGATTGCTATAAAAATGTTGTGTAATTGATGTAAATAATAAATATAAAATGATAATTATTCATTATATATGATATACCATCCAATTATATATTATTTTAACATCAAAATAATGATATTGTCGCTTGAGCGTACTTACGGATTACCGTCTCCACGAATAAGATTAGATTCATTCCACATCGTATCCATTCAGGACTAATTTTCATTATATGATTAAAAAGAATATTTATAGACTTAATATCATTCTGAATATAAATAAAATACATCATATCCACAACAAAAAGTACCTACGTAACAATGCATATAATGGAAAAAAAATCAATAAACACTCCAATGTTGCGTGCAATCCCTAAATTTGGTAGAAGACTCCAATATTGCATTCACCACATCAATGAATCTCCATGACATGTTTCAAATTCATGTAACTATGTTTGAGAACATATTTTATGAAACCATTATGCATTTAATTCTCCCCTTTCACCTATCCCACTGTGACATTCACAAAAAATTATCACCATACCCAAAAAAACATACCCTATTATGCTAGTTCATGTGTTCCCATGCCATTTTCTTCACAAAATATATAAACTAACTCCCAATTCATATCAGAATTGGATGAAAATGTGTACTTCATGAACGAACTCACCTCTACATTATTAAACATTGGCATATCTATGTCCTTTCCCCTCCCAAAGGTGCATGAGATGTAGATTTGTAATCCCATGTGGGAAGAAGTGAGTCCCCCACAACCATTTTTCATGACATAAAACATGTTATTAACCTGGAATCAAACATTATTCTCACCCCATGAACTTCACACGGGATTCCCAACATGTATCCATTATGGTATACCATAGTGTGATGACCATTACCCCTATAGAACATCCACATGTAATCCCCATACACTATTGATCAGATTATCAATGTATGAGTGATAGGGAATGAGATGCATCTTACATAGAATAATATCTTCCTCACATTAAATGAGACACTCCAAACATTTAATTACAACCTCTTTAGGAATATTCCCCACACTATCATTATATAGTGAATCATTCAACGCACGACCGTCCAATATACAACTTCATCTTATTTCTCACACCTAGAATGACTCATTTGGTCTTAGGGGTTATCATTGATCATCTTATACATTATCCACCCTGGACCACTATAATGCACAAACCCCAAACATGCCCCATCCAACTGGCCTCCCCCTTATATGTAAGCCAAAATGTTTCTACTTTTCCTCATAAAACACCAACGTGTAACCTACAATCAAATTCTATCCCCTTATATATACATATATGTGTAGTCCCTGATCATTTACTCAACATTAACATGACTCCTCCTCAAGTATAAACCATAATTCCACTATTAAAATATGTGGGATTTGATTCCCTACAGAATTGTATATATAATAATCTTATTAGGATCAAACACGATAATCTATCAACTATATCGACACCATATAATCTATCCATAAACCATCCTTATGTCACCCATGCCACCATATCCAAGTAAAATCTTGGAACCATCCTAATAAGATCATATCGGTAAGTTCCATCATCCCCATTTCTGCTCTTTGTAGTGACCATGAATCTTCCATGGAAATGAACCACAAAATCCAACCCTGGGAAACATTATTATGATCGTTACCTCACATTTTTATGCCTCAATCCATTCATCAATCAGTGTATATTTTGATCCCTAACAATTAAACATGCTACATAGGTTTCTTCTGCGAGGTCCAATCCCAATAAATGGTAAACCATTGTTCATCACAATTAGGGTTGTATTTCATTAATCCACCATCAAGGGAATTTTGATTAGTCTTCATTGTGTGAATTCTTCCCTTAATATGAAAAACCTCATTGATCCACCTCCATAGGGCTTTCTGATCCATTACTCGATTTACATTTCAGATGATACCTCCAATGTATATTCCACATTGATATTCCTCAGAATGGTGTTCTAACTAGATTTCATATCCATAAAACATTAAATACGTGAACCAACTAATAATGCAACCACCTAAAAACTTGGGATTCCTGAGGTGGAATCCGTTGAAGATATTAACCTATGTGAAAGATACCTCTTGCTAAACACGGGATTCTTGATGTGAAATACTTTAATGATATCCCATTGACATAATATAACTAATGACTGATGAGATATTCCATAGGTTCCACAGATAAATATGAATCCATGAAATTCCCTTCTCGGAACCAATACATGTGAATAATGTTACACACATCGAGACATTCTAGTGAAGCCCAAAAAGAATAGTCAACAGATAAAAGGTTGTTACGCAGCAAAGAAGATTTAGAATTTTAATAAAAAAGGATCATAATTAACATGTGTCCACAAATAGATAGAAAATGGAATGAGTTCCATTAACATATCATAATCTATAAGGGAGACCCAGACTAGGAGATGAGTTCCAAATAAGAATCAAAGGAAGGAGGAACCGACATCACATCATCCGATTTAGATCAAGGAGTAGACATTGATTATGAATTTTTTGAATTCCTCACACCATTGGAATGTTTGAATTCAAGGTAACAATTCATTCATGCATACAATGACATGTAAGTTTCGGTTCCCCCACAAAAGTTTCAGAATCAAAATGAAATAAATAACATTAGGAATGTTGAACACTACACACATATAGGTGTGGAAATTACATTTTACATTTTATGGATATGAGGTTGAGATTAGTTTTCCAATAAACACATTAAAATTTAAATGTATTTAAGATATCTATGTCATTATCTGTGTTTGGATAGAATATATATTATGGATTGTGAAGAAAAAAATAAACATCAATGAATTGGGAAATGTTATGTAACACTTCCTTTCAAATAATATTCTCATTTAAATCACATGACTACAAGGATTTGTGTAATAAATTATTCTTTAAGATAAATAAATATTTAATAAAATTTTATTTTAGTTATTTATATCTATAAATTAAAATAGTTTTCATATATTAATATAAATGTATATAAAAATAAAATGAAAACAATCCCTATATGATATAAATATAAAATGAATACCATTATTTTATTCATAATTGACAAATTTCAAAAGGAATATCACATAATACTAAGAATAATACCTTTTGGGTTATTACATGATATATTTTTTAAGTTCATACATTATAAGGGAATAAATAATTATAGGATCGTATATTAAAATAGATAAAAATTTTCGGACAAGGAAATATACTAGACCAGGATCATCATTTACGATATCCTACAGAAAATCATGACATATAACATTTAAGATCACTATAGAAGGATATATCATTAGGATATATCTATAATATGAAATAATAATAGGTCTTTGAAAAGTGAGAGTTAAATGAAACGATGATTCACCACGTATATATAGGAATGATATATGGGTGTTTTAAATATCATCATTGAAAACATATCTATTAAAAGTTTGTTAATTAAATATATGATTGATTCATATATATAAAATAGATATAATAATTTCAACTATTTTTATATAGTAATCATAAAATAATCGAACTCATAATGAAATATAAACATTATATTAAAATATTATAAATATATATAATTATCTACTATTTATAAATATTAATGAAAATAATATTATATTATGATATAATATGATGTGTTTAATAAAAAGGATATAATTTATCTAATATCAATGTTTTAGTAAAATTTAATTATATAATATAACACCTTTTGAATATAATTTGTTAAATAATAAATAGTATAAATTGAATATATGTATTATTTCAATGAAATGATTTTATTTGTTATGAATATTTATTTCTTTTATATTATATATAACACCATTAAAATATTATATATCTATATATATAGTATATAATGTATATAATATTATAAATTAGAAATTGAAATGTAATAATATTATGAAAAAATAATGTTTAAAAATATTATTTTTCAATAAATGTACTTTTCCTGGATATACATTTAAATGAAAAATTTATAAATTCTAGAAGAATAAATTTCAAAAATTCAACTAATTATTTGGATATGTAATTTAAAAATAATCATAACTAGATTATTTTTATATTTTTATCAAAATAAATATTATTGTGTTTTGTACAGAAAATTACAGAAATTAATAATATTATAACTTTAATGGCATTATTATACAATAATTCCATCAATGTTAGTGAAATAAATTTCAATTTTAAAAATATATCTCCTAAATATTAATTATATATTTGAAAATACTAAATTCAATTTCAAAATAAATTTTTATCATTGTATAATAAGTTTATAATGTTTTGACAAAAAAAATTCTTTTATTTCTCTTATTAAGAATTTCAAACTGTGGAAATAGGTTTTACAATCCTTTTAATAGTAATTAAATAATATATTTACTTAAAAATAATTTACTTATATAAAAAATATTACATTAATAATTTTCTCCTAAATAATGAAATAATTCAATAAAATAAAATTTTGGATATCTAAATGATTATTTGTATTACATGGACTATTATTAATTTAAATTTTGTCACACACTAAAATTTAACATTATTAATATAATTTCATATTTACATTAATTATTTTAAAATGATACTTTATTTATGTTTTTTATTTTATTGATAATGAAATTATGTAGGAATAAATTACTTACATCCGTATAATAAAAACATTTTAAAGAGAAAAGTATAATAGTAAATGAAATTAAAATATGTCTATTTTTTGGAACAATGTGGTTTTGTATTTCATGAAAATAATAATTAAAAAATCATAGTATTTTTTACCTTTTCTTCACATTCAATATGAAACATGTTATCTATTTTTATTAAACAGATACATCTGTGAATAATCCATTTCGCTAATAATATAAATGGAACCACCTCTGATCCACCATTATAAACAAAAAACCCCTTTATAGATGGTTGAATTTTTTTTTATACTCATCTAAACACTCTGTCAGTGAGATATATGGTTTATTAAGATATAAAGACCATGATAAGGTGTCTTATGTTAGTGGAAAATAGCGAACATCCAAGTCCATTGGAAATATTTCCACACCACAATATTAGTTTTTGTTATAATTTCAGCGCCACAAATATATTTTATAAATTATATTTTGATTGTAAAATTATTATTAATATTATATTATATTATAATAAAAATTTCTCATTCTTTTTATTCCATCCACCTATACAGTTCCATGAACGAAGTCATTGGAATGTGTATTTGTGATCAATTACATTCATGTGATTAGGTTCCTCATTCATTTTTCTCACCGACTATCAAGGGTTGAATGAAACATGTATTTAATGTATTAAATTATATTTACTAATTCTTTGACCTTATGTAATAAAAATATTATTCATTCCGTAAGAGATTAAAAAAATAAATTGTTATATTAAATATATTTTCTAAAAAGTACACTTGAATGTACCTTCTCTCATTTGATTCTATTCATAAAAAACTTTTTAAAAATAAATAAGTAAAGTTACAATGGAATATGAAATTATAAAAAAATTTATATTTATAGTTATTATGAAACTATTTTATGACACATTTTTCTTGGACATCATACAATGAGTGTTTATGAGTAATTGACTGAATAAGATAATGAAATCAATATAAGTAGAAATGATGTAATTAATTAAATACATATGATAATAAATTGAACTTATACAAACAAATATAGCTATAGAAGGTTAATATTAATATTTCAAATGAACAAAATTTAGTTTATTATGATTTTATGTTCATGTTTAGGGCATATTATGAAATAATGTATGGACTTTCATATATATCATAATTAATTTGTTGCACTGTTCAAATTTATACTGATTTTTTTTAAATTTTTTAATATTATACCATTTATTTAAAATATAAAAAATTATTATTGAACTATCAAAATCCACATCAATTAATAATATTCCTTATTGTTGGATATGATTATTTTTACCTCTTATGTGATTTTGTGTTATTAAAAAAATTTATTTCATGTGTCATAACGATTATCATTGAGTTTAGTGAGTAGTTTTGTATGGTATACCATTTTTCAGATAGAAATAATCATTTCAATTCAAATGTTCATTATTTATGAGTTCTAATCAATACTGATTGATCTATATTGTTATTTATAATTTCAATATTCTTAAACAACCAATTCCTTTACATGTCTATTATTCCCATTACTTCCAATGTTCTCAATTTTAATATGAAACATTATTATTTGATATCTAATTTGAACATCATATTTTACTTCCCTTACATTCAAATTATTTTTTATTCTGGAATATTTCAATAAATTATTATAGAATCATTAGAGGACATTGTTATAAATTCACGATGACATCCAATTACTCATTATCCTTAATTTTCTCCACTTAATTATATATTCATCTCATTTTATTATTATATTTTCATATAAATTTACATTATATATAAACCTAGTTAAATATCCCTTTTATTTATGTAGTTATACATGATTTTAGTTCCCATAAAAATTATTAATGTTAGGTCAATATGATTTTATGGAATATTTCAATTACTTTTATCATGTCGAGTATCACCTCCATAAATTTTTTTAAATAATTATGATATTTTACAATCCCTAGTAATATTTTAGAGAACAACATTTTTAAATACTTTATTTTAGAAAATAATCAGGGAATTAAAAATTAAAAAATATCCTTCAATTATTTCATAATGATCTACCCAAGTGAATTTTTATTACATATTATATTATATCCTATCCATGGAACCATAATATAAAGACTGAATTATCTATAAAAATGGTTCAATTAAAAATAATAGCCTACAAATGATTTAATTGTTTTATTTTTTATTAGAATATTTATGATTTATCATTGGGATATGCCTTGAATTAAAATTATAAATCCCACTTTTGTTTCACATGATTTATTCTCATAATGATTTATTTA
This sequence comes from Viscum album, assembly GCA_963277665.1. Lineage (NCBI taxonomy): Eukaryota > Viridiplantae > Streptophyta > Magnoliopsida > Santalales > Viscaceae > Viscum > Viscum album. The sequence goes on from OY728140.1 coordinate 2,130,568,798, forward strand.
ATATTTATTTTAATAATATTGAATTCATAAGTTTGATATGTATTAATATGATGGAGGGTACTAGGATTATATAGCCCTAAAATTTCATAGGAAATTATTAGAATCCCATGATATGTTATTATCGGTATTAGTGAGTTAATATAATAAAGCATTAGAATTTGTTCATTTTATGATAATAGTCTTCGGAGATACCATTGAATTTAATTAAGAGACCATGATTTATATTGAAATACCATGTTTATTTTTTGATGAAATAATATCTTTATGACAAGTTTCCATTCCAATAGTCATCCTATTGACGACATAATATTATGTCTATTGTCTCCCATTCATTGTTTTAGATTTTGGATTATTCAATCATTAGGATTTCTAGCCAAACCTTTTCCCAATTAATTTTCTCCATGATAACCCAAATAATATTTGAGGATTTATTGGAATAAGAATAATTATTTGGATATTTAAATATATATATATATATTGTTTTTATATATATTAAAATATATTTGAATCTCTTATATTATAACGATACTACAACTCTATATCCTTATATGCTATTGTTTGGTATCTATGTTAATAATTCATATATAATATTTTCATTGTTCATTGTTTATAATAAATGTTATGAATGGAAATGCCTATATATTTTTACATATTATGTTCCTAGAACCATATTTAGGACCATTAGGATACATATATAGGATTAACCTATATATTAGAGAATATAATGATTGTTTTCTAATATAGTCATTGTTTGGATATCCTTGTAATTACATCATAGTAATGATATTGGAATGTGGACCAATGATTTGATTTATATGTAAATTTGATGAATAACCCCAATGAGGATGTGATTCATATTAACTCATCATTGAAATATTGCACCATAAGATCTCAAAATGAATCATTGGTTCTTAGTCGAAGTTCTATATAACATTATTCATGCCTCCCAAAATAATTTCTAATTATTAGTGATAGTATAATGTAACATGGGTATACTATACACTCATTAGTCATAATGGTAACAGGTTTTCCCCTCATAACCATCATCCATAATATAGCATAGTAGAATAATAAAATGAATGAATGTAATAAAATATCTCTTTCAATGCCATACAAAATTATTCAACAGAACCCCAATGTGGATGTTCAACATGTTTAATAGTATAATTAAAAATGAATATAAATAATGGTATAGTGGAAATCAACAGGTGTTTGTTACGGAATTATATCTAGATGTCATCCCTATCTCCTCAAAAATATGATAATTGAGTCTTTCCATTTTTTATCCCAATTCATGTATTCTTTGAACAAATAATAGATCAACTTCATTTCATAATTAGAAACCAATTAGGTTACCACCAATGCCTCTTTAACATAATTTTACTTGTATATTAATGATTATAATATGATGTAATTAATATGCAAGTTCAATAATACAAAAAAATTTGTATTGAGACATCATCCTCTTATGAAGACACTATGAACTGTGATCAGTCCTACATTGATGCTATTCCAAATTAATTTAAAAAATAATCAACTTAATTAAATTTATTGTAACACAGTTATTTTTTTGATATATTTCACATTAAAAAAAATTAACTTCCTCAGTTTCATTTTATACACAAACACAAAGTCTATATGAATTGGAATATAGTATACCAATTTAACGTATCCATTAAAATTATAATTAATATGAAATACTTTTTTTGAAATTTATGTATAATGGGTTTATATAAATTATATATATTTTGATAAATAATTACTGAATTTTATGTAAAGATTCTATATGACATAATTTTATTTTTCAATATGGTTTTTATTTATTTTTTGTACGAAATAATATATTTAATTTCTCCAAAAATTAGAAATTTGTATGAAAAAATTGTATATCAGTTTTTTAATAATGATTTCAAAATGATGTATTTTTTATTTTATTTTAGTTTTAATAATATTTAGAAAGGATATATTTTTTCAATTAATAGTGATAAGTATTTTTTGGACAATTACCATTTTATATAATGAATTTTAAAATCACTATATTGTTTTAAAAATGGGTTTGAATTTTTAATTAGTTAAATCATAATAATGAAAATATAATTTATTTCATTAGAACAAACATTATATTGAATATTGATAAAAAATTAATTTTTATATTGAATAAAAGATTCTTTGTTGAAATTCATCTATTAATCCCACTTTAAGTTATTAAAATAAAATTAATTTCATCCATTTACAAGGATTGAATTTGGGAAAATTTACTCAATTAATGGATTATGAATAATTTAATTTTTTTAATATTTTCAAATTAAAATTTTACCACAATGAAAATTTAACAAATTTAATAAATTTCACCACTATAAAAGGGTAAATCTAGTTTACATAAATTTCAAATAATTGATAAGGAATCATTTTTTATTCACAAATGTAATTGGATGAAGCTATTTTGATACTTATCACATTATGATCACAATTTAATTTTTTTTGGGAACAATACCATGAAAATGACTTATATGATATTCTAATAAAAAATTTGGATAATTGATAATATATTTCTTTTAAACATATATTATATGTTCACATTGGGATAAAAATAGTTATGAATAAATAGTACATGTTATTTGGAGTAGATTTAAATAAAATTTATATTTATTTTATTTTTTAATTTTTATGAATAAATATTAAACATAATCACATATACAATGTTGACAAAGTGCATCTCTATGTAGTACAAAAATCAATGATTTTTTTCAATCCTAAAAAATTGGATATATTATGATCTAAAACACATTTAATGTTGACTAAAATTTTCTAATTTATATTTGCAATCATTTTTTATTACTTATTAACATATATGTAATCAATGTAAATTAAATTAATAGTGTCAAAATGATATTTATGAAGTATTATGATGAACAATATTTTTTAAAAAATAGTTCATAACAATAAAAATATGGAATATGGAATATAATTGTTATAATTAGAATAAAATTTCACAAATTCCCCATTTATGTGGAATTTTTTTCCTCATAGGTGAAATTATAAACCTTTAATATACAAAACACATTTAGAGGTAAATATTATATTATAACCCAATATGATGAAATTATTACTAATTTATCATATTAAAAATTGAATAGATGGAAGCATTTCAACCTAATAATATCTCTCCATATACTCATGGGCCATTTAGATATACTTTTCTTGAGTATAATTTCATTATATTTAATTCATTTAAGAAACCCCAAGTGTGTCATCACGAACACTTATAAAATGAGAACCCTTATTTCACTAAATAACAACACATTGATCTATATAGATAAAAAAACCCTTACCTTATCTATTTTAATCTTACATATACAATATTTATATTTTATTATAATCTTAAGAGACCATTTATAGAGTCTTTATGAAAGGATATCAAAGATGCCTACTGACAGAAAGTTTAACATCTTGCCTGACCACATTCAATTTATTTCTTTTTCTACCTTTATTCAGTCCATGATATTAAAAATAAAATTATAAATTATGTGTCCTGGATATAATAATTTTTTTTTGGAACCACTAAAATACTACCTATATTACATATAATTGGAAGTAAAGTAATCGATTGAGCATACATATGGTCCACCATCTCCACGCAGTTATACATTTTAATTTCCATCACCATCAATCATTGATCATTATTATGATGGGTAATGAATTCATTTGTTATATTTATTGAATAAGTACACTTCATCGATTATTAATTAATTTATACCTTAATACCCTCCATTCTATTAGTAAATTATAATATTTATCATGAAAACGTATAGAATTCCAACTATACTAAGCGATGTGAATAATTTTCCAATTATTATTTACGTGGATGTTAAGTAGGATATATTTAATTGAAATAAATTATATTTTAATGATTTCAACGAAAAATGTTTATTTAAATTTATTTCTACCCATCTATTCAAAAGATGAAAAATAATACGCATATATATAGAACTCCATTTCAATTACGAATGTAATTTATTATTATATATCCACCTTTGATGGATGAAAAATTATATATATATATATATATTATATTTAAATCCTTATTAACATTCCATTTCTTAAGGATATATATTTAATGGTCAGTGATTATAACTATAAAATAAATATTATAAAAAAAACAACGTACCTAGCAGCATTAAATGATGATAGTAATTATGATTCATCAATAAATGCGATATTAAATGTTTTAAATGGGTTGTATATGAAATCATAATTAATTATTTTAATCTAATAAATAAGTAAAAAAACAATTTTGACAGATTATAAATTATTCTAGATATTTTTTTGAATATTAATATCATGGTAAGGGTTTGTTAGCTCAGTTTAATTTAATTGATAAATTTTCCATACTCACCACCTATTTTTTCTGGATGGTATACAAATTACCAAAGTATATATTTTATGATTATTTTCATCAAAATAGTTAGAATTTATAAATGAGTATAATTTTCTCACTCTTGTGATTGTTTTATTCATCGATTACTAGAGTTTTAAGGGTTTATCATCAAAATCAACTCCCTTGGGACATATATTATATTATAGATATATCATAATTTATTTGGTGTATATATATCGGTTTTTACGTGTTATGTTATGAATAAATGTTTTATAATAATTTGTAATGTTTAATTTTTTGATATTTTTTCATGGGGAATACTATTCAAAATGTGTGAAAGCAGTAGGGGATCTAGTTTAAAATATCATTTTTATTCAAATATATTATTATAAATAATCTGATGTTATTGTCTTATGGAATAAATCTAAATAATTACATGAATTTATATTTAGACTATCATTTTTTATAATTCCATGTTTTCCTTTCATTTTACTAGTTTTAATAACTCAATATTGTGAAATAATTTTTTTAAAGATGAAAGCATTATTTCTATCTATAGACAACTATTATTATTATTTTATTTATCTAGTTTTTATAAAAAATTTATTATGTATTTTAAAAATATTATAATAAAATTCCTTAATGTTAATCTTTACCAAGACATATTTATTTTAATTTTTTAAAATGGATATTCACTTTTTTTGAATTAGGTACATTTTTCTTTTAAATAATAATGTGAATGGAATCATAATTTTAATCCAAAAAAACATAGATGAAATTTATTTCCCCCAGGACAACAAAATATTTTTTGGATTTGATCACATGTAGTAAAGGATACATTAAAATAATTTTTTTCCATAATATTTTGGAATTTTTTTGATTTTAAATTGTTTATTTCAATGTGAATCAATTATTTTCTCCAAGAAATGTTCGGGTAATCTCTTCATAAAAATTTTCTTCTATGATAACATCTATTCATGTCACATGGGATTTAATAGGAATATGATCCAATGATGTATTAAAATTTCATTATACATATATATTTTGATGATTATGATTTAAGTATGATTGTATGAAAATGTTTATTTTTCATTGAGTTAATTATGTTATGAAAATAACTTTCCAGAACACATTAAGTTTCTAAGGGTAATGCTATGATAAAATAATGATATTTTTAGGAAACACGTTTCCCTTCATCATTTTTTGATATAATGATATTATAAATGAATTTTGATTCTTTGGGAAATATATATTAGATTTTCATTTTTTGACTTGTGGGATTGGAATTATTTACCAAACCAATTCATTAGGTAAAGATTGATATCTACCTAGGTAAAAAATAATATAATAAGGAGTCAACACATTTCAGTAAGGGACACTATCCACTATAATATACTTTGGATAGAAACTTGACTATGGAATTATGAATTGTGGAGTCAAAAAATAACTGCAATATTGATTATTTTGATTATAGACTTGGGAATTTAGTTTTTATAATTAATTTTAAGATAAATAATTAGGACTAATTCCAATGTTATGATCAGAAGGATCATGTTCATTTATTTTTTTATGATTCATGTATTGTGAACTTCTATGAATTATTTCATTCCTCATTATTAAGATCTGTTGTATGTATGCTATAGTCTTCAAATAATAATATCTTGTTAACATACCCGTATGATCTGGTTATAAATAATTGGTTATTGTTATCTACCGTGATTACCATTACTGAGAACCTAATATCATTTTTGCTTATGTTTATCTCACCTGGTTATTAGAAATGGTTTTAGGTTTGATATGTTTATAAAGAATGAAAATTTTGAAGAACATAGTGAGATATTATATAGATCTATTATGAAAATAGTGTTTATGTATTAATGATTCTATAGAAAAACAATTTATATGATTATATTGGTTTCTTATCAATAAATATCGATATGGATAAAAAATTTATAAGTGAGTTTAATATAATTTTATATTGGTGAAACCACCCTAAATTTTTTTTGTTGATTATATCGCATCCTTCATTATAGTGTAAGACGCATCATTCATTAATACCCACCTAGTTTTTCACTATAGTCAGATATTATTATGTGAAATCCCATTTTATTTATAACCCAATATATAAAAATTAAATAAATGATTATCATGGTTGATCTAGTTCATTAAAATGTTTCCACATATTCAAAATAATGATTTGTAATTTAGAGATCCATTGAATTCATTTTAAAGATTATTTAATTTGACAATTTGATTATTTTATCTCATGTTATGATTCTTTAGTTCTATAAAATGGCTATTATCTGGTGCAATAAAATTTAATAGAAATCATGGATGATGGACTAATTTCTACATGAGATTTAGACTTAAAAAGATTATGGAATTAGAAACCATGTTTATTTTGTATAGAAGTTATATTATTATTGTAATATCAATATAAACATAGCAGTGCATCCCAAAAAACATAATTTTTAAAAAATTGAGTTTCATGATGAACATGTGTGGAATAATACAAAGTTTCCTAAATTTCAATTATATCAAAATTATCACTGTGGGATACGTGATTGAGGAAAAAGAGTATAATATCTATCTAGATGTGGATTACATGGATAACGTAATTTTTTAGGAAGAATAATGAGTATGATAGAGGTTTATTATGTTCTTATTATTGTAACATAAACAAATAGATAATTAATATGTTTGGAAATTTATATTTATATCTATTAGCGGCATAATTAAATGTTAAATCCATGACTATGGAAAGTATTATGTTATTAAAATAATTTATATGGTTGAATGGATGTTTATACTGTAACACCCTGATATTTTATGAGAAATATATATATATATATATATATATATATATATATTTTCTTATGTTATATGAAACACTAAAGGAATCTTTCACTACACACAACACTGGCTTGGCTTCCGTTACACGCAATCACGACCTTCATCGATAGCGTGTGTAGTAAGCAAAATCGGGTATCACTAAACCACGATATATTGTTATAATATTATTATGGACCTGCCATTTTGAATATTATTAACTAAAATTTATCTTTTACAACATTATTATTCATCTTACCTATTTTCTAGAACATGGTATGCGAACAAAATAAATTTTTCAGGTAAAATAAGTATTTTTTTAAAAAAATGCAGTTTTGCCGCCTTTTGATGGCTCACCCACATGAAATCTAGTTTTGAAATGATTATAAGTTAAATTTTACAAAATAAAATCCTTCATTGGAATCATTATATAAATACATACATTGGATAATTTTTTCATATTATTCTGATAAATTTAATATTTTAATGAATAGTAAAAACATGATATATTTTAATTAAAAACAAAATTTTTTTCATCACAATAATTTATATGGTTAAATTATAATATTGAATGGTTTTAAAGTATAAATAGAGTATATTTTTATGATTTAATATAAATTATTTCATTACCATTAATTTTACATTTAATTCAAAGGTAAAAACATTTCAATCTTTGGCAATTTTTTAACTTTTAAAACCTATTTTCCTAACAATGGGAATAATTTTAAATTAATTAATGAATATTTTGTTTTATGAATTTTTAAAAGTGGATTCCATATTTATATTAATTGGGTGAAAATTATGTAAAGAGGTTACTTTTAATTTTTTTATATTATGATAGTATCTACGGTAATTTTTGTTTACTGTAGTTAATCGTAAATTATGTAATTAAGGGTAATAATAAGATTATAAAATTACCCTAAAACCTTCCAAAAATATATTGGATGACTAAAGGTCGACCCATATAACCTAAGGATCAGAATAAATTCATTTTATGGACTTTGGACCATTAAAATAATTTAATTATTATTAAAACCAAAGAAAGACACAACATGTCACTCTCTTAAGTATTATAAGTATAATAATTTTAATTTAGTGATAAATTTCATCAAAAATAGAACATGAATAATCTATATAACACTAATAAAATTATATCCATCATGTGAATTTATTTATAATATGTAGGGATTAAATAATTATCATTAAAGGTGACCCAATAGTGATGTTGAAATTATATTATTGATTGATATATCAAATAAATGGTTTAAAAAATATTAAAATAAATATAATAAGAATTATTTAATGTGGTCCAATAAATTTCAAGATAAATATGACATGTTAATAATCTATTAAATCTTTTATTTTGAACGTATATTCGGTGTGGATTTTATTTAAAATCAAATAAATGAAAAGTATCAAAATTGACACTATTGTTATTTTATAAAAATAACATAATATAAAATTCCATAAAAATCACATAAATATTTAAAATTTATAAGGTAAAATTTATATGGTCTAAAATTTCATAAATTATCATATTATGGCCAATTTTAAACACATAATTAATTATTTATTACAATTTAAAATTTAGAATATTTTTACCACGAATAAAATTAAATAGATTAAATAAGGATAAATCAAGTTGATAATATTTAAAATAAATTCCCAACATGTGTAAATTTTATTGGTTGATTACATTACAACTATATCTCATCTAATACTTTTATTTGATTCATTTTGGAATTTTTTATGTGGGTTTTGAATTTATTATAAATTAATATTTTGAGGTTTTCAAAGGTACCCCTCTCCTCCCATATAAAAGGGAACATCCTCCCTCTCCTCATTACACATAATTGAGCATTCATGTTCCACAAAACCCTAACCATTACTCTTCTCAACATCCCTAGTAATATTCTGGAGGTTCTGGTTTTCTCAAATGACCATCTCTAGTCACTTAAGAGGATGTTTAAAAGAGGCACGTCGAGGAAGAGGGAATCTCTTCTACCGATTCTTTCAAGTTTCATCCCTCTTATACTTCCTCTTATTTATTTGTTTCATTATAAGGTAATAACATCAGTATCACTAATATAATGATATTTCATTATAAATATGAAACAACCCTATTTCATCTTCTATCTATCCTACAGAAAATGAAATCACTGCGCGTGCGTACGTACGGAATACCATCTCCACGCTGTGGTGTAATCTGTTTACCACCACCACCTTACTTGGATGGGTATAATGGTGTAAATAAACAACTATATATAAATATTATAAAGTTATATTTATTCTTAAATATCTTACATACACTTCAATACAATTCCACGACCATGAAAATGATATCATCGCTCATGCGTACGTACAACCTACTGTCTCCATGATGTGACGTGACTCGTTCGACATGATATTAATTGAATAATGATTATATAAATGAATTGAATGAATAAATATGATATATATTATAGTAAAAAAAATTCTGTAAATTATATAGTTATAACCTAAAAATAATAATAAGAATTTATTTGACAAAACACGCGTAAGAACATAAAGCAGTGAATACCCGAATAACGAGTAAAAATGAAATATTACAAATAAGAAGATAATAATATGACCATATATAATATCATAACAATGAATATGATTCTGTAATAAGTCAATTACATTATTTAAATCATTATACAGGAAGTTCGGATACATACGAAGAATATCAGACCTAAGGTACGGGAAAATCTCGCAATCTCAATTTTTATCCGAGATTGTTTATACGTTGGTATTTACTGGGGCATATTTATCATCAAAATCCATGTTTCCTAAAAATGTAATATTATTTCTTTCCTCCTAAATTTTTTTAAATCCAATGTTACCTGATTATTAATTTTTAGTAAAAGATATGATAGGAATCTTTTGTCGTTTTTAGTATGATATACTTTTTGAATTTTCCGGCCACAGTACGAGAAGAATGTTTTTTTGACCATATACGGCATGAATGGATTTTTATGATCTCATAGAACATTATTTACATGAAGATACCTTTACAAGCTTTCATTTTTATTTTTAATTAACTTGTTTTAGTTTAAAATTGTATGACATGTTAAGAAATGAAAAATGTTTTTGAAGTAGAAAGGAAATTTTCCTCAAGAATGGAGTTCAAGTGTTTTTTCAAAAGTATTTTCCATATAAGAAAATATAGGGTTATATTTCTATCAATATTTTTACATTGATTTGATTATGTTATGATGTAATTATTTTTCTGAAGTCCTTTTATATTATATGGTTTATTCTATGATGGCATGATGTTTAAGAATCCCATTTTTATTACATGGGTTATGCTATATGATTTAAGAATTTGTGGAACACATAAGAGTGGTTTCATTATGAGATGGGTGGGACCTATATATCCCTCCAATGCATTGTGTAATGATTTATATCTGATGAGATTGACATGGATGGAATGACAAGTTAATCCGGTTTAGTGATACAGGACTAGAACGAGGAGTGAACTCCATTCAGAAATGGACTTTGTTCACTATGATAGTCTTGGAAATGAGTCTTGACTAATAAGAAATGATTTTATATGATAATGTGTGTATGCCACAATGTTTTATGTTTTATGTTATGATTATTGGGATTACATTTCACTACTATCATTTATCCCATGTTATGATATTATGATCTCATTGGCAGGTTAAGATTTTCAAAATGTTATGTTCTTATGAATATGATTTGATTGATATATTATTTTTTTACCCTTACTGAGCATTTGAGATCACCATTTTGTATGTTTTCTTTTCCCCAGGTCATGAAGAAGGGTATTAGGTAGGATATGCCAAAAGGGACTCTAGATATGATGAAATAAATGGGAGATAGTGTAGATGCTTTATGAACCAGTTTTTTATGTTTCCCAATTTCTTAAGACACTATACCTATACGGTCCTATCATGGTTTTGTTATATGTTGTAATAAGAATACTTCAATTCTGAAGTAATAAAAATATTTGTAAAGTATGAGTTGTTATAGTTTGTATCAAAGGAATGGTATAGTCAACCATTGGAAACTAGGATGTGAAAGCCTTAGTAAGAACCCTAAGGATATGTCTAAGCATAGAACACAATATTAGTTTTTTAGAAATGACCATGAATAACCTTTGATAAGACCTTAAGTGTGAAATTTTAATCATTATTATGTGGTTTTCCTATTATGATTAGTGTTTCTCACACAATTATTCTTGGTTTTAGTCAATGGTTGGAACCAAAAGGACCCGTGTTAATGATGAATGTGATGGGAAATGCAATGATTGTCCCGCTGAGAAACCAAACATTATTGGAGCTGGAATGAAGAATCATGTAGCCATGATTACACAACTTTCTCAAGCAATAAATCTTATAGGTCATCCAAACGAGGAAAGGAAGGAGAAACATTATGTTAAATCCTTCATGAGGAAGCGTCCACCTTCATTCAATGGGTTTCCTAATCTATTAGTGGCTGAACAATGGATTATTACCACTGAAAATATATTTTCAGTTCTACAATGTTCTGAACATGATAACGTCATCCTAACAGTATATCGTTTTGATAGTGAAGTTGATCAATGGTGTAATTTTATCAAGAATTCGAGGAAAAGAGATTAAATTGAGTCCATGGAATGGGAAGAGTTCAAGAACATATTTTTCAATAAGTACTTCCCTCTTATTCTTCGAACAAAGATGGAGAAGGAGTTTCTTGAACTAAAGCAAATGGATGATGAATATGTTGGTACCTACGAAGAAAATTTTACAAGACATGTAAGGTATGATTCCATAATTATTATCCAACTTGAGAGTAAAGTCAATCGATTCTTTACTGTCTTAAATCCACGTCTTTGAAAGGCATTATCCATAAGGGACATCAATAGATATGATGAAATTATTCGATGTGCTCTCAAGGTTGAGATGTAAATTGGAGTAACCCATCAGTCATATGGGTTTGATAAGCAGAGGAAAATGGAATTCAAATGAAAACCGAAAGACCACACTGAAAAGAATATGATTTTTCACTTATGCTCAAAGTGTGGAAAGAAACATGTAGGGAATTGTCTTAAAGGGACAAGTAAATGTTTCAAATGTGTAAAAGAAGGTCATCGGGAAATTGAATGCTGCAATGATGGGAAAAATATTTCTAGTGATGTGAACAAAGGTTACACAGAATGCACCTCATACACTTCAATGTTTCAAGTGTAAGTAAATGGGTCATTATGCGAATCAATGCCCTAATCCAAGGTTTGTTGATGATAATCGATGTCAACAAACTCTTAAGGACAAAGACAAAGGAACGTCATATACAATTTCAATCGTTGATGTGGAGTACGATAATGAAGTGGTGAAAGTTACACTTCCATCCACTCTAAAGTAGAAAATGTTTTATTTGATTCTGGATCCACCCACACTTTTATTTATGAAGAATTTTCTATGGGTATCACCATATTACCTTAGCAATTAGATATTGAGTTAGCTATGACAACCCCTAATGGCACAACAGTCGCATCATAAGTTCACAATTCTTCTCTGATTGAAGTTTGTGGGAAAGTGCTTACTGAAAATCATGTGATCCTTCCTATAGTGGAATTTGATGTGATTCTTGGCATGGATTGGAATTCTTTATATGTATATCATATCAATTTCCATATAAGGTAAGTCATATTTATTATTCCAATAAATCTACGATCATATATCGATTCAAGGATGAATATAACCTTCTTGTAGAAATTTATTCCATCTTATGGGTCTTGATTCCAATAAATGAAGGTTATTTATCTCAAATGGTTAGAAATAATATCATGATTAAGAATATTCTCATTGAATGGGACTTTTATGATGTCTTTCTAGATGAATTTCCAGGTCTTTCACCAAATCGTGAAGTTGAGGTTTCAATAGAAATCATACTGTGTGCTATGCCCATTTCAAATGTACCATATAGAATGGCCCCAATTGAGTTGCAGGAATTGATGAAGAAACTCCATGAGAATCTTGATAAGGGATTCATATTCCCTAGTGCATCACCTTGGGGAGCACCTGTTCTATTTGTTAAGAAAAAAGATTGATCAATGAGACTCTGCATTGATTATCGAGAACCTAAAAAGATCACTATCAAGAAAAAATATTCGCTACCACGCATTGATTACTTATTTGACCATCTACGCGGAGCTCAATAATTTTCCAAAATTGACCATCGTTCATGGAATCATCAATTAAGGGTCAAAAAAGAGGATATACCAAAGATGACATTCTGTACAAGGTATGGACACTATGAATTTATTGTGATTGCATTTTTTCTTATTAACACCCCTAATATCATCATGGATCTAATGAATAGAGTCTTTGGAGACCATCTTGATCATTTTATGGTAGTCATTATAGAAGATACACTTGTCTATTCAAATATAATAGAAGAACATGAAAATCACTTAATAATTGTATTGAAGACTCTGAGAAAGGAGAAACGTTATGCCAAGATTACCAAGTGTGAATTTTGGCTTCAAAAAGTTTCATTTTTGGGTCATATAATCTCAAAAGAAGGGATATCTGTGGATCCAGGAAAAACAGAGGTTATTAAAAGATGGTCAAGACCAAAAATAGTTACTAAGATCTGAAGTTTTCTTGGTTTGGCTGGATATTATTGACGTTTTGTTAAAGATGTTTCACTATTATCAAATCCACTCACCAGGTTGACTCAAAAAGGAGTTAAGTTTATGTGTACAGAGGAGTGTGAAGAGAATTTCAAGAAGTTAAAAAGAAGGTTATCCAGCGCACCTGTACTCGCACTACCTTGTAGTGGAGAAAGGTTTGTCATCTACAGTGATGCATCCCAGAAGGGACTGGGGTGTGTTCCCATGCAAAATGATATGGTGATAGCTTATGCCTCACAGTAGATGAAAATCCGTGAGCAAAATTACCCAACTCATGATTTTGAGTTAGTTTCGGTATTATTTGCATTAAATATTTAGAGGCATTATCATTATGGTGAAAGGTGTGATATTTATACTAATCACAAAATATTAAAGTATATTCTAACAAAAAATGAGATTAATATGCGTCAAAGAAGATGGTTGGAGCTGATTAAGGATTACGACTACTCAATTCAATATCTCCCGTGGAAAGCAAACATGGTGTCAGATGTATTATGTCAACAAGACCATGCTATCTTATCCATGATAAGGATCATAAAATTTCCAATATTTATTGATTTAGAAATGATGGATCTTAGAATTATAATTGAAGGGTAAAAATATTATCTTTCTCAAATGAATGTTCAACCATCTCTACATGTGTAGATTAAAAAGGCACATAAAGAAGATGTATAGTTACAAAAGATGGTGAGAAATGTTCCATAATTTCACATTGATTGTGATGAAATAATAAGGTTCAATAATTGGGTTTGTGTTCCTCCCATAATAGAATTAAAGAAGGAAATGTTGGATTAAGCTCATCGTTTTTCATTCTCTATTCACCCTGGAAGCACGAAGATGTATTGGGACCTGAAAGAGTACTTCTGGTGGGATGGCATGAAAAGAGATGTTGCTGAATATATCTATCGATGCTTGGTTTGTCAGCAAGATAATGGTGAGAGACATAAGTCTAAGGGGATGTTACAACCATTACCCATAGCAGAATAGAAATGGGAAAATATCACTATAGACTTTGTCACTGGACATCCTAAAATATCCAAAGGCAATAATGCTATCTAGGTTATATTTGATCATCTTATAAAGTCGGCAAACATCATTTCTATTAGAGAATATTTCTCTCTTGATAAGCTTGCCAGGATATATGTGAAGGAAGTGGTAAGATTGCATGGAGTACCACTTTCCATTATATCTGATCAGAATCTGAGGTTTACCTCAATGTTTTGGCGAAGTATTCACTATACTCTAGATACAGAGTTGAGTTTCAGCACTTCTTATCATCCTCAGATAGACAGTCAGTCTGAGAGGAAAATTCAATCTCTAGAAGACATGTTGAGAGCTTTATCTATGGATTTAAAAGGTGGTTGGGATCAAGACCCACCTTTGGTAGAATTTTTTTATAATAATATCTTTCCCTCCAGTATTCAGATGGCTCATTATGAAGCCCTATATGGAATGAAATGCAGAACTCCAACTCACTGGGATGAAGATGTGGAAAGAATGATATTTGGACCTGATCTTGTTAATGAGATGGTAGAAAATGTCAGATCCATTCAACAACACATAAGAGCAGCTCATAGTCGACAAAAAAGTTATGCCAACAACTGAAGAAAAGACATAGAGTTTCAAGTGGGTGATAAAGTGTTCTTAGGAATGTCTCCTTGGAAAAGAATAAGGAGATTTAGAAAGAATGGAATGCTGATCCCTAGGTATATTGGTCTTTTTGAGATACTATATCATGTTTGGAAGGTAGCTTACCAATTGGTGCTTCCATAAAATCTCTCTTAAGTTCATGATTAATTCCATGTATCTCTCATAAGAAAGTACATATTGATCCTTCACATGTACTAAGCTCAGATGTTGTACCGCTGGAGAATGATCTTTCTAATGATGTATAGCCGATAGAGATTCTGGATTGTAGCGAAAAAGTTCTATGAAACAAGACCACTCGCTTGGATAATGTTTTACAGAGAAACCACCAATTATAAGAAGCTACATGGGAACTTGAGGATATACTGAGGAATATGTATCCTCATCTGTTTGTTATGAAGTGAAGAATTTTGAGGGAGAAATTCTATTTAATGGGGGTTGAATGTATCACCCTCAGGTTTTATGAGATATATATATATATATATATATATTGTCTTATTTTATACACAACACCAATGGAATCTTTCAATACACACAATTCTATCTTGGATTGTGTTACATGCAATCACGACCTTCCTCGATAGCGTATGTAGTACGCAATTCTGGGTTTCACTAAACAATGATATATTGTTATAATATTATTATAGAGTGTCCATTATTAATAGTATTGACTAAATTTTTAATTTTATGAAATTTCTATTCATCTTAAACATTTTCGAGAACATGGTATGAGAACAAAATAATTTTTCGGGTAAAATAAGTATTTTAAAAAAAATGCAGTTTTGTCGCCTTTTGATGTATCACCCACATTAAATCTAGTTTTTGACATTTTTATAAGTTCAATTTGACGAAATAAAATTCTTCCTTGGAATCAGGACATAAAAATTTAATTTGGATAAATTTTTCAAATTATTCTTATTAATTTCTTATTTTAATGAATAGTAAAAACACGCTATATTTTAATTTAAAACAACTTTTTTTCATCGAAATAATTTATATGGTTAAATTATAATATTTAATGGTTTTAAAGTATAAATAGAATATTGTTTTACCATTTAATATAATTTATTTCATTACCATTAATTTTACAATGAATTCATAGGTAAAAACATTTCAATCTTTGCCATTGTTTAAACTTTTAAAACTCGTTTTCTTAACAACTGTTTTAATTTTAAATCAATTACTACAACTTCTGTGTTTTTAATTTTGAAAAATGGATTCCATACCTGAATTAAGTGGGTCCAAATTATATTAATAGTTATATTTTATTTTTATGATGGTATGAATAGTATCTATGGTAATTTTTATTTACTACAGTTAAAGGTAAATTAGGTAATTAAGGGTAAAAATAAGATTATAAAATTATCCTGACACCTGCAAAAGTTCTAATCAATAACTAAAAGTAGACCCATATCACCGAAGGTTCATAATAGATTCATTTTAATGACTTTTGACGATGATAATAATTTAATTATTATTAAAACCAAAGAAGGTGAAAACATATCACTCTGTTAAATCTTATAAGTATAATAATTTTAATTTAGTGATAAACTTCTTGAAACTTCGAAAATGAATAGTTTCCAGAAATCTAATAATATTATCTACATCATGTGAATTATTTATAATTTTTAGGAATTAAATAATTATCATTAAAGGTGACACAATAGTGATGTTGAAATTATTTTATTGATTCAAATATAAAATAAGTGGTTTTAAAAATATTAAACTAAATATAATATGAACTATTTAATGTGTTCCACTAATTTTCTAGATAAATATGAAATTTTATGAGTCTATTAAATTCTTTATTTAGAACATATCCTCCGTTTGGATTTTATTTAAATTCAAATAAATTAATAATATCAGAATTGACACAATTTTTATTTTATAAAAATAACATAATATAATTTTTTTACAAATTACAAAAATATTTAAAATTTATAAATTAAAATTTATTCGGTCTAAAATGTAATAAATTATCCAATTATGGAAAATTCGCAACACATAAGTAATTATTTATAGAAATTTAAAATATATAATCTTTTTACCATAAATAAATTTAAATAGATTAAATAAGGATAAATCAAGTTGATAATGTTGAAAATAAATACCCAACATGTCTAAATATTATTGGTTGATTAGATAAAAACCCTATCTAATCTAATATTTTTATGTGAATCATTTTGGATGTTTTTATATGGGGTTTTAATTTATTATAAATTAATATTTTTGAGGTTTCTAAAGGTTTCCCTCTCCTCCCTTGTAAAAGGGCACCTCCTCCCTCTCCTCTTTACACAACATTGAGCCTTAATGCTTGGCCACCCCTAAAAATTACTCTTCTCAACTCCCCTAGTAATATTCTGGATGTTCTGGTAGTCTCAAAAGACCATCCCTACTCCCATAAGATGATGTTTGAAGGAGGCACGTCGAGGAAGAGGTAATCTCTTCTACCGATTCTTTCAAGCTTCATCCTTTTTCTATTTCCTATTATTTATATGTTTCATTATAATGTAATAACATCAATATCACTCATATACTGATATGTTATTATAAATATGAAACAACCCTATTTCATCTTCTATCCATCCTACAAAAAACAAAATCATTGTGCGTGCGTACGTACGAAATACCGTCTCCATGCTGTGGTGTAATCTGTTTTCCACCACCACCTTACTTGGATGGGTATAATGTTGTAAATATATAACTATATATGAATATTATAAAGTGATATTGATTCTGTAATATTATACATACACTTAAATATAATTCCACGATAATGGGAATGATATCCTCGCTCATGCGTACGTACGGCCTACCGTCTCCACGATGTGATACGACTCGTTCAACATGATCTTCATTGGATAATGAGTATATAAATGAATTTAATGAATAAATATGATATATATTATACTAAAACAATTCTTTAAATGATATAGATATATCCAAAAATAATAATAATAATTTATTCGACAAAACACGCATAAGAACATAAAGTATTGAACACATGAATAACGAGTAACAGTGAAATATTATCAATAAAAAGATAAGAATATGAGAATATATGATATCATAACAATGAATATGATTCTGTAATAAGTCAATGAAATTATTTAAATCATCATACAGGACGTTTGGATATATACGAAACATATCAGACCTAAGGTAAAGGAAAATCTCACAATCTCAATTTTTATCCGAGATTGTTTATACTTCGATATTTACTGGGTCATATTAATCATCCACATCCATGTTTCCTCAATATGTAATTTTATTTCTATCCTCCTAAATTTTTTTAAATTCAATTTTACCTATTGGTGAATTTTTAGTAAAACATAAGAAATGAATCTTTTGTAGTTTTCAGTATGAGAAACTTTTTGACTTTTCCAGCCAAAGTATGAGAAGAATGTTTTTTTAACTGATACGAAATGAATGGATTTTTATGATTTCATGGAATATTATTTCCAAGAATATACCTTTAATAGCATCCACGATTATTTTTAATTATCTTCTTTTAGTTTAAAATTGAATGAGATGTTACGAAAGGAAAAAAAAATTGAAGTAGAAATGATATTTTCCTCAAGAATGGAGTACCAGTGTTTTATCAAAATTATTTTCCATATAAGATAATATAGGGTTATATTTATATCACTATTTTTACATTGATTTTATTATGTTATGATGGAATTATTTTTCTGAATTCCTTTTATCTTATATGGTTTATGTTATGATGGCATGATGTTTAAGAATCCCATTTTTTATTACATGGGTTATGCTATATGATTTATGATTTTGTGGCACACATAAGAATGGTTTAATTATGAGATGGGTGGGACCTATATCACCCTAAAATTCATTGGGTAAAGATTTATATCTCATGATATAGATATGGATGGAACATAATGTTAATCTGCTTCAGTGATACAGGACTCAAATGAGGGGTGAACTCAGTTTCGAAATCGACTTTCTCCACTATGATAGTCTTGGAAATGAGTCTTGACTAATAATAAATGATTTTATATGATTATGTTTGTATTCCACAACATTTCATGTGTGCTGTTATGATTATTGGGCTTACATTTCACTATTATGATTTATCACATGTTATGATATTAGTATCTCCTTTAAAGGTTAATATTTTCAAAATCTTATGTTCTTATGAATATTATATGATTGATATATCCTTTGTTTACCCTTAATGTGAATTGGAGCTCACCCTTTTGTATGTTTTATTTTCCACAGGCCAGGAAGAAGGGTTTTAAGTAAGATATTCCAAAAGGTACTCTAGATATTATGAAATAAACGGGAGACAATATAGATGATTTACAATCCAGTTGTTTATATTTCCAAGTTTCTAAAGACAATATACCTATATTGTCTTATCATGGTTTTGTTATATGTTATAATAATCATGCTTCAATTCTAAAGTAATAACAATGTATGTAAAGTATGGGTCGTTATATATACCTATTTTAATTTGATAATTATGTCATAGAAATGATATATCAATGAAATTATCTTAATAATTATCATGAAACTAAAATGGATATTTCAAAAAATGTTTTCACTAATTATATGAAAGAAATATTATCTTCTACCAATGAAAATGAAAATTTATTTAGTGGTTATGTTTATATTTTTAGCGAACACATGATTAAGTGAAATATATCCCTTAGTATTTTCCTAATATTTAGTTAATAATGTTTAGTTGGGGTAATGAGATGATATATATATTTCAAGAAAATTGAATACTACTGGTGACCCTGAAATTGGATAGTAATATAACGAAAATTTAATATTGGAAAACTTTGATGAATCATATTCAAATTTTTTTATTTATAAAATATAGACACCAGAATAAGATTTTATTTCCAGAAAATGGAATTTGTAAAATTTTGGAAATATTTAATTTTAGTTTTAGGTTTTATGGTGAATCTTGTAATTCATATGTTTTAATAGAATATATGAATTTTGAATTATTTTTTTTAGTATGTGAGATTATGCATTATCATGTTGTTTGTTGAAAAAATTTTAAATATGATATTCAGCAAGAAATACGTGATTAGGTCATTCATAGTTCCATGTTTTTAATTTTTCCTTAAATAATTACTAGGGGTATTAAGTTTTTTAATTTAATGAATTGAATAGGATGAACATGTTATATTATTGTTTCGTATTGAAAGAATTATTCCTTAGATTTATCTATATTGGATAAATATTTCTACGGATTTTCTTTTCAGAAAATATATTGTGATTGAAGGGATGAATTTCCATTATTTTATGAGTCTTATTATCTATTAAAAGTATATTTTAAAACACCATGCATTGAAAATTCATCATGAATATCAATTTCATTGATTAATATATTTTTTGGAAATTTTTCTAAGCACAACTAAACGATGAAATTTAACTTATAAATTAGAAATGAATTTATAAAATACATTTTCATTTCATATATAATATGATTTTTAAAATAATGCATTTATTATAGGTAAAGGATCGTGAAATTATTTTTATAATTAAAAATTCATTTCCCATATTGTATGGCCTATTCAACACTTATTGATGGATTCATTTTAGTAATTCAATTTTTAATTACCATGTTATTTATCACTCTCATTTTTTATATTCAAAATATATTTATCTTATATGTCTAAATTTTAGATTTCCAAAAACGATTCTCTTAATTAGGAATAAAATATATGATATTTCAATTAACTATTATGTTTCCCACTTAATCATTTCAAATGAAGATCTATTATCCCTCTATATGATCTGATATTTTTAAAAAGTACAAACCACTGATGATCATGATAAAAATTTGATGAGGATATAAATTTATTTGTGATAGAATGAAAGACTATTTGGCATTGGAATTAAAAATTAAATATTATAATGATTTTAAACATGGAATTAACATTGTTATATTCTCTATGATCTTTCTACATTAGAGTTTTATATAATTGGGACTACCTCTTACAAGCAAAACACATACAATATGAGGGACACTTATATATAGTATTAATTTTCCCTAAAATAACCCTTTAATATGAAAGGTTTTTTCGTTAACATGATTAGTAATCCCCATTTTCTCCTTGAAATCATATTTTCCCATTTTCATCCATTAAACCTAAGAAAAACATTTCAATAATGTGGGATGAGAAATAAATGTTCATTAAGGAACATTAAAGAAACAAATATGTTATTTTAGTGAAAGAAATAAATCTAATTAATTATTTGACTTTCTCACAATAGTCTATAGGATGATGAAAAAAATAAATTCCATATGTAAATAAAATAAAAAAATTTATCAATAAAATCATTTAAACTCATACCATGAAAAAACACTGTTTGAAAACATAGAGGATCGCATTCATAACTCATTTATATCCCATGTCATAAATAACTAGATCCCACTTAAATCTATTCAAAAAACCCACTAGTGACACTATATTTTTCAACTCTGGATACATAAAACATTTTCCAATGAATTACAGTGCAATCTGGGTGCACCCCAGGCAATAATAGGATCACACAACAATATATATGTGCACCCATCATATAAGATACAATGGTATCATCTATAGTTATCATGGATTATAAATTTATCATGTATAACTCTTACAAACAATATAATGAATTGAACATTTTCATGTTGTCACTACTTCATCCTAAAAATTTTGATTACTATTTTAATCTCATAATAGATAAATTTTTTAAAAAAAATTACCCTTTTATTTTATAATTTTTATAAAAAAATAAAATAAAAATGTTAATTATGTTTCAATTATGATTAAAATATCACTAAGGTACATTTTTCGGAATATAAAATTTTCTTTTTGCAAGAATTGATTTATTTTAAATAAATCACACTTATAAATTTTTTCGGACGCATTCATCGGGGAACACATGTATGTCACGTTCGAGGGCCGTCGTCGCTGTTATGTTGCCCCACATTCCCGCTTTCCAAATGTAGGTGCCATTCACTCCTTATTTACGGACGTCTACACCTTGAACAAAATGGGATGATGGGATGCCAGTTATTCATTCCATGGATTCTTCCTCGGAACTCGTCACCTATTCCAGGTCTCCCTTATTGATTTAATACGTCGTTCGTGAAACTCTTCCTAGTTCCATGCTTCCATGGACACTGGTTAATTACAATGTTTCTGTAAAGACATTCCTAGGGGTCCGGTCAGGGCATCAACCTTCAGTTGGGGGAGTAGTCACGTTGAGGCATCACTGGCGTGTCGGGACGTTGGGGAATTGGATTTTCTGTCTTTTTTCCCTTATTATAAGGCTTCTCAAGGGCACAAAAGCCCGAGCCATACCACATCGAGCACAGGGAATCATATTCCATAGACATGTATATGAGGTTTTCCTCACCTTCCCATGTTTAACACAGGTTATGCCGCAAATTTAACGTCCATCGGAGATGGATCAGGCTGATCAGAACACTTTCTAGAGTGGATCAAATTGAATAACCCCCTTAAGTGAACATTGATATTGGGATCAGTATGTGGGAAACATCCCGAATGTTTTGTAGGGGAATGGGTTGGAATGGTATCACCGGGATGTGGTGGCCCGGGTAAGAATCGGGATGGGTGATGGAAGTTGAATGGAGTGGAGGAGGAATTAGATGGGACCCTCGTGGAGATGACAGTAGTGATGGGATTGATCCTCAAATAGACCTCCTACGTATCCCCATGGCAGGGAATCAATGTCTGCATTGTTCAGTTGGTGACAACTGACGTGAAGGGGGTCTGAGCGACCAATTGGTGATGGTATTGAACCTCAGGGAGGCTTCCTACATACCATGCCTTGACATGGTTCAAAGTCCACATAGTTCAGAATGGAGAATGTCAGAGAACCAACGTGAATAAGGACCTTGGTACAAGTGTATAGTGGGCTTAAACATCAGGTATTCTTCCTACGTACCATGCCTTGACATGGATCAATGACCATGTAGTTCAGAATGGTGTGTGGCTTACACTCTAGTTTTGCCCAAGGTGAGGGTGAACAGATGTGAATGATGGTCGGAATGATAGGGTGGTGGGGTTGAAACTTGTGAGGCTTCCTATGTACCATTCCATGACATGGATCATAGACCACGTAGTTCAGAATGGTGTGTGTTGGAGGACCGACATGAATGATGGTCAGAATGACTGGATGGTGGGATTGAACCTTGTGAGGTTTCTTACGTACCATCCCTTGACATGGATCAAAGACCACGTAGTTTAGAATGGTGTGTGTTGGAGGACCGACATAAATAAAGACGTTGGTCCAACGGGTAGTGGGCTTGAACCTCATGGAGGCTTCCTACGTACCTTGCCTTGATATGGATCAAATTCCCCGTAGTTTGAGTTGTAAAGGGGATGTTGAACCGACTTGAAGGGGTGTCAGAACAACTAGATTATGGGATCACAACGGCTTACCATTGGATTGGGATGTAGTTTAACGTCATGTGGGACAGGGGTGTGTCAGAGAATTGAAGTGAATAAGGACCTTGCCCCATGTGGATGGTGGGCTTGAACTTCAGGGAGGCTTCCTATGTACACTTCCTTGGCATGGATCAAAGTCCTTATAGTTTGGGTGGGTCACAAAGGTTTACCACTGGATTGGAATGCATTTTAACGTCATGTGGGATAGAGGGAATTTGGGGATTAAACTCTTAGGGGGCCCAAGGTGTGTCATGGATGATTCTCACTCTAAGCTCGCAGGAGTCATGCTCAGTGTGAGAAAGAAGAGGTTCCAGGGACCTGACGATCATGTTGTGAAGGGTGTTTCTGTGGGATGTGAAGAGGGGCTTACACGTTGAGCGGCCCATGGTGCTGGGACTTACTCCATGATAGAGGCCTGAGGGTGACAAAGCGTAGAGGTAGAGAGATTTGGAACCCATGAAGAGAGGAGAGATGCATGTTCCTTATCTCTTCCTCTGCTGGCCTTGGGTACCCATGATTAAAGGAGGGAGCAGGGGGATCTACCACATTCAAGAATTTCTAGGGGATTACACCAAGGTGGCAGCCCTTCCCCATGGACAAACACCAATCCCTGAAGGAGGATATCATCCATTATGGAGACCGGGGGCATGGATAATGTCCAATGTGGGGACACCACGCGTGAGAAGCATATGGAGATGTCACAGTTTAACATCGTGTGTTGAGAACGAGGGTTCTTGGCAGTTTATCTTCTTGCATCTCAGACGAGGTGGGTTTACTCTACACCTCTAAGACATACATAACAGGTACCCTCTACTCTTTGTGGGAGGATGGTACGTGCAATTACATACTAAATGGGGGTCATAGATCGAACCATTGAGGGGTCCACATTAGCGTGGCTAGGCAAATAAGAAATTACAATTAGCATGCCCATGTGAAGATGCACTAGGCGAACCAACGCCACGGGCGGTATCGTCCAAGGGACTTTGAAATCACATCGTGTGAGCTTGGAGGGTCGCCCGGGAAAAGGAATTTCCATACAGTGGGGTCCATAGGCAGGGGCCTTTTGGAGTTCAGTTGCTCTAAAATGTGGAGGGCACTTACGAAGGGATGGGCTTCGCGGCGTGGGGTGCCATAGCATTAGCCTGTGGCAGAGGTGAAAATGGGAGGTGCTTTGCGAAGTGGAAAGGCCTTCGCAGAGCACTCCCTCACAGAGCATAGGTTCCTCATGAAGCGATGTGTTGTGAAGGAATTTGCTCCGTGAAGTATAGTGAACCTGCCTTGGCATGTGAATCATGTGTACATGAGGGGTGTTTCGCAAAGTATAAATGCTCCGTGGAAACTCGGGTGCCCTTGGGGACCCCCCTCCTTCGTGAAAGCCCTTAGGATTCACGAATGTCATCCCTCTAGGAATAGGGGATCAAAAAGAGACAATACGAAGGAACCTCGCGAAGAAAAAATACATCGTGTAGCTCATGATTCATAGAGAAAATGGTACTTCATGTTTTGGGAGATAGGAAGGTGAAAGGTCGGATTGTCCGTCCTCTGTGCTTGGGGGGATCCTAGTATTTATAGTCAAGAGGTGCCCCGAAGCAGAGATTACATGGCATGAAGAGGGGTTGGGTGGCTTCACAGTGGGTCGCAAACATCAAGGGCATTCGTGGAGCTTCCCACCTCCTTTGCGTCGCGGTAGGTTCGTGAACGTCAGGGGAGTTCACAGAGCATACCACCTCCTTTTCCTCACGTAATTCTCATGAACGTTAGGTGAATTTTCGGAATGGACCGCCTCCTTTTCTTCATGGTGGCCGCGTTGCTTGGGGGGGGGACTCCGCATAGTGGCCACACAAGTCCTATTGCAGGGCCTCTTTTTCTTCTTTCTATTCTTCCAAAATTGTGGCACCAACAAATGCCCCCCTCATAATTGGATCTGTGGAGAAATCAATGGTCGAAGTCTGAGGGTCAATCGCCAAAATATTCTGAATTTCGTGGAGATGGATCGCGAAGAAGGCTCGCGAGGTAGACATCCGACACGTACGCCGAGCGCACTACGAAGCTCGGCACGATTTGGATACACCTCGAAGCTCTGAAGGCCACTGCCAATAAATAGGGGCCTGACTCTGTTTTTTTCCTTTCCTTTACCCAAGATTTTTTCACTTAGCGCTCTCGATTTGTGAAGCTCTGCATACTCCATGGCTGCTTTCCATGAATCGGGATTTGCAGGGAACTGCGAGTCTTTGACTCCACGATAGCGCTACGCAAGCGTGTGCTTGCAAGCTGAGGCCAGGATCCATGATTCGGCTTCGCGAACAAGCTCCACGAACAAGATTCGTGACCCGAGATGAGAATTTTCCAAGCCTTCAAACCCAAATGGAACATCAAAAAGATGCCTAGGGGGTGCTAGGAGACGCTACCCGGAGGGATGAGATGACAAATTATCTGGGCCTAGGAGAGTTGGTCTGTAGCCACTCGGACGATAATTCACTGATGGAGCTGCTATCGGAGAGCTAGAAGAACTATATGTTGTGGAAGAGGCATCCCTTGTATGGATTCGTGTTGAGGGATGACGTCTTCATTCTTGAGGTGAGTAGGGATGAACCAACTTACTAGTTCAAGAGCATGTTGTGACAGTGCAAATGGTTTAGGGCGGCTGATGGTCATATGCAGGAGAACATCACACCTATCACTATCCACTACCTGTACAATCATCTGAACAATGTCGATGGGAATCCATTGCATCTGAAGACGTCTTCTACCATGTACCGAACCATCCTTATGGCGGTACAAGGGAACCCGACGAAGAGGTGGTCCGAGGAATGGGACCTTTTCCAGGGCGGAAACTTCACAGATTATTGGGCATGGGCCTACTGGGTAAGCGCCTCATGTGAGGAGTTTGGAGCAAATCTGTGGAGAGTGGGTTTGTATGAGGCGGCATGGGCCACCCAATTACACATATATCAACCAAAATAGCTGATGCCAGATATGTTGAGCAGATGGTCATCTAGGGCCAACACGTTTCACCTGCACCATGGGTTGGTCGACATCAGTCTGTGGGATGTCCATCAGATTTCTGGGGTCCCGATCTTGGGGGTTTTGTACGATGAGTTCTTCCCTATCATGAAAGCGTGGGAGGATCTGGAGCAGATGTCATGGCTGGTGCTGGCACTGATGGGGCTGGTCCCCAAGGAAGACAAAGAAGTGGTGTGGGATGTCCACTACAAGAAGTGGTTCAAGCAGTTCCTGAACTTCCCGTAGGATCGAGAGTTTCTTGCGAGGCCTCGAACATTCCCGAAGGGGGATCAACGGGGCTAGGAAAATTCATATTAGCGGATCTTGGAGGACAAACAATGGAAAACTTGGGGTTTCAGTGTCAATACCGAAAAGTAGCTGATAGTCAGACTGGGGGCATTTCTCGTGGCCCTCAATTGTAGTTGGATCCTACAAGTGAGGGATACCAATATGGGGGGTGAAGCCTAGCTCATTCGTCATGGAATCCATACTAGCCACAGGAGGGCGGGTCAATTTGGGGATTCCGATGCTCGCCAGATTGTACAAGATGCTATGACATGTTAGCGAGGGTAAGAGGCCGCATAGGATATGTGGGCCCTTCCAACTTCTATATGGGTGGACCGAGCTTCATATTAGGGATAGTTATGACTATATGAACCCCATATCGCCACCGGGGTCAAACTTATGTCCATCCACCCTGAATGCTTCCGGGAGCTTTCCAGCCAAATTGATCGTACCCTTGGTGCTAAACAGGGTATGGAAGGTGGACGAGTTCAATTTTCACCCATTTCCATTACTGACGGGGGCATTCACTGATGATGTTCGGGGGACAGAAGAGCACCAATCCTATCTCCTAGCCTTTTGCGGTGGAGTCTTGGTGGAATGGGGTTGACTGCGAGCCTCTCTGCAAGCCGTACACCCCACACCGGTTTGCAAAGCAATTACATTGCCTACAACTGATGACTCTACATGTATAATGGAAAGTACTATAAAAGGAGAACCCGCGTTTGATGAGGAAATTGTGTCTCATGTTCACACGGGAAGATGGGAAAATGTGGAATGCATTGCCTCCGCCTACTGTCGTCTTCAGACTAGTGAAGGTGTACGACATAATCTGGGAGGAAGATTATCTGAGGGGAATGCAAAAGCTACCAACTGTTTGAGCTGGTGATGGCAGGCCTTCCCCATCCCAAGTTCAGGGTTGGAGGGAAGAAAGGGCCTCTCGCGGTGGTAGGGATGCTATGGAGGCGAGCCCTGCATGAGCTGAGGGTGAGGTGGAGGCGGCAGATCCAACAACGACAGTAGATCTGGTGTCCCGGGAGAGCAGAACCATCTGGAGGGGTGGCCACCGAAGGGATTCCGCAGGGTATCAACTCAGGCTCCGTGGAAACGGCTGTGCTATATCGACATGGCGAAGAATGCTATTTTCTCAGAGGCTTAGGCCATTTGGGATGTCAATCAGAAATTTCTCGGCCCACCCGCCATGTGGGAACACCTGAACTGTCTTGGGATGGTTTTACTGGGTATAGACCCTATCCGGGCCAGTTTCGCAGTATCCCCGGTGGAGGTGAAGCAATATCTGGTTGAACTATAGGACTTAGTGCATTCAAGGGGTGCCCTACGACTAATGACAGACCAGGTGTGGGTACTTCTGAATCAGACAGTTCCCCCACAGCTGTCGGTCGCTGAGCTAAGAGAGTGCTTCCCCCTATTGGAAGAATCAGACAAATCCTCTTAGGGGGGTCAAGTCCGGTGAAAGGAGCTCGTTGGAGGAAGGAGAATACGGTGATCAAGACTCAGGTCTTGATGATTTCGCGGAGGCTCTCGAGGTAACATTAAAAGTTTCATTCCTCGAGGCATGCTCTCAGGTTATTATGGACTTCCTACCAATATCTAAAATGTGTAGGAGGACCTCATACACAGACCTCATTCTCACCCCTCAGTGGGTGCTGATGCATGACCCTCAGAACATGCACCTATGGTCGCACCCCGTTCTGTGTCTGGCGGGGCTAGGACACCCGAGGTGGCTCCTACAGAATCCCCGGACCATACGACAATATACGGAGGGCGACATTTCGGGGTCCCGTCAACATCAAGTCAAGAGGGGACCCAGGAGTTTGGTCTCTGTATGTTCTCTCTACTGAGCTCATTACTATAACACGTTGATCATACCAACTAACATCCATGAACTTCTATGTTATGTATAGTTCTTCGACTGGAATGGGCCGCTGCGGAGAGGTTAGTCAGGATTTCTTGTGGTGCCCCACCCAGGGGAATGCCAGTAATCATGGAGACAGTTACCCAGCCCACCCGAGATACAATGCTCCATATCATTGGCGGGACAACCAGTGGGGTCATGCCCGAGGTCATTGAGGTGGGGTCTGACGATGAGGATCGAACGGCCTATCCATGTCCCGCCATGCCCGATCCGACACCAGATGATGCACCTGATCCAATGCTAGATAGAGATCCCGCTGAAGATTTCTGGATGGTGTATCCCTTGTATGAATCAGCCAACTGCACGGACTGGGATGATACATCATTCGATGAAGAGGACATCTAGACAGTCCATCACCGATCATGGAAGTTGATTATGCAGTTTATCATAAAGACCCCCAGTCATTATGGATGGACGATATGGAAAGACTTCGCTCATGGCTACGCGATCTGTGTGCAAGGGGAGTGGATGCCCAACACCTTCACCTGCTCGTCTGAGATCTTATGGCAGGAAAGATTCGGGAGTATGATCATGACCTCAGCGTGGGTTGGTAGCAGAGGAAGGAGAAGAACATCAAGAAGCTCCTCCAAATGCTACAGATCTGGGTGTATGAGCACTCAGCCTCTCTTAATGAACAATCAGAGCTGATCTTGCGATTGAAGGCCCAACTGGCAGAGGCATAAGAGCATATGAGGCATGCTTCCAATGAAATTCTCGTCATTCAGGGTGACGTATAGCGGGCCCAAACTGAGGTTGATGAACTGCACCCCATCACTGCTAAGGAGGAGCGAGAGTTAATCCTGTCTCAGGAACTCCTTGATGCCACAAGTCGAAGGGTGGTGGAACTAAAACTCTCTTTTGACGGGGTCACCCTGTCCATGGGGGGAATAAACCCCCGAGTGTTGTAAGGATAAAAAACTCTCAAACGTACTTTCATGTTTTTATTTTTTTGATTCCATAGCATGCATGAGTCTCATTATCGAGGTTGGCTTCATACGCGTCTGTTATATTCATGAAATGTCCAGTGGTCAGTCTCTAAGCTCACACGGGTCGATCCCAATGTGAGAAACGAGGGGTGATCATCGTGGTATTCCATCTGAACATAATGTGTCGACCAATCTTCAGGTATCAGGGGTTTATGTAACCAATCCAGATCATCCAAGAAGACATGGGAGAGGCCCGATCAGAGTATTAGGACCTCAGAACAATCGACGAGTCGTTCATCCGATGTGCTCTGGTGCACGAGCGGGGTAATGCTAGGGGCGTTGGGATTAGTCCGAACATAGGGAGGTGGGAGGTGTGAATCATGATACCCAAAATCCGGAATGCTATGGGGGTGGAATGACAATGAAGGATAACTATCAACCATGTTCGAAACATAGTATCCTTATTGAGTCATCTAGAAATGGGGATAACAAATGAGGGATGACCATTGACCATGTTCAAAACACAGGGCCTAACTCAAAATGATGCCAATTAGTCTACTGGAATGTTGGCCCAGGACAATAGGTGGGCAATAGGCCAAGCATCCAAAATGTAATGGGGTTCCTCCAGACATGAAAGAGGATGAGGGTCCGAATAAAGGGGCACACAATGCATGGAATGTGGAGTGAGGGTTTGTTCAAACAGAATCCAACACTCTTGAGGTTAAGCCTCTGTGGTGGAAGCACACTAGATGGAACATAGGTATGATCATGGATCATTCCTTCCTTTAGACAGAGCCTCTCTTGCAAGGGATTCGTCACTTCCCAATGTCATCTTGGGTCATCCTGAACCCATTAATGGTAGGGTTACAGTTGTACAGCTCCCTACAGGGGGTCTGACCAAGGGGACTGAAAGAGGAAAGAACATGATTAATGTTTCCTCAGGGTTGGACCCTAGGAAAAATACAAGGGTGTCTCTACGTATCTCATGAGGATGGGAATCAAGCCACACGTTGTTCTAGAAGCACAGTTTAACATCATATGGGACGATGAGAAGCTTGTTTTCACCGGTAAACCTCCTACCAAAACTACTAAGCCCACATGAGTCATGCTCGATGTGGGAAACAAGAAGTAGTGGTGGTACTTTTCTGACACAGAAAGGGGCATGTTAGGGAAAAGGGATGCTCGGTAAATATCAGACCAATAATGCTAATCTGTCCGTGGGGAGTGCCTAGACGCGCGAAGAGATAAAGCCGAGCATGTTGGAATTCCACATGAACATGAGGAAGTGGAAATGTTTGAATCATGAAGATCAATATTTGGATCAAAATGATGGAGACATGAAGATGAAGGAAAACTATTGACTGTGGAGGAAATTCAGCATCCATATTGTGTTATCCTGGAGTGGGGACAAAAAAATGAGGGTCAATCTTTGAACATGTTCGAAACACGTGACCTTTCTCAAATGTCATTCGGGATCCTTAGGGAAGTTGGCCCAAACGATATGAGAGAACTTAGGCCCAGCATATATGGAGAGCTCATAAGCCTAGAATCCATGTCATCCAAGGGATCTTTTAGATGTTGAAGAGGATGAGGATCTAAATAGTTATCTCACGAAGCATGGTCATGGAATGAGAGGAATGTATCCATGAAAATTTCACATTTCGGGCTCTTTGTCAAAATGCATCTGAATACGTCAGCGAGACATATTAGACAGATGGAGTCAAGTCCTTTCCCATTGGGAGATCTTAGTTTAGGGTCTTAGAACTCGATCCATGGATGGGAGAAATCATGGGAGACTCATGGAGAGATATTACAACAAACCAACATGGATGGGAACTGGGGGTTCCGACCACCACGTGTTCCTGGGGAGAGGATTTAGGTCAAGGGACCAAACATGAGAGTTGAGATGGGCCTGAAGCAAAGTGAAAAGGCATTCCTACGTACCCCATGGGGATGGGGATCAAACTGAAAGTAGTTCTTGAAAGGGTATTATTTTAAGGTCATAAAACTAAGACCATGAATGGGTAAGGATATCTGGAGACACATGGTAAGGTGGTTACAAAACCCGATGTGAATGAGGACAGAAGCCCTACTTACCATGTGTTCTCTGGGGAAGTCCTCGAGTAGATGGACCGAACACGAATGTTAGGCTAGGCCTGTAGGGAAGTGCTCGGGCGCTCCTACATATCTCATGAGGATGAGAATCAAGCCATACGTAGTTCTTGAATGATATCACGACACGGTAAGGTTCCTGTGATTCGGATGAATGGGGCACATGGGTCTAGCCCTCACACCAAGAGAAGCAGTGTTTGATAAATCTTGTTTGTCCATTAAGGTGAGTGGTTTATTTTTGTGAAGCGAAAGGCCTAGGGTAGCATGCCCTGGCATCGCCACAATAATCAAGTCGTAGTAGGCATTGAAAAATGGCATGGCGTATGACCAATACCAAACGCGACATCCTCTATGATGAGGTCCTCACAATACAGTGTCATTTTTAATCGTGCAACCAGGACTATAATGTCGCAGTTTAGGGTCATGTGATAGGACTAAGCATGCATTTTAACATCATGCAACGCAGACATAGCAGAGACGATGCAATGTGGGAAATGTGTACGGTGCCATGAAACATAACCTACATGAATGAGGACATATTTTCTCATCACACCATACGCAATTCTGAGAGAGGAACCTTGGTCCAAGTGGACCAAATAGGGGTGAATGTGAAAGGGGCATGAGAAACTAGCTCCCAGGTGAACTAGACCCAAAAACGAGACATTCTGGTGGTCCTACGTATCCCATAAGGATGGGAATAAAGTCACACGTGGTTTTAGAGGGTTACTTTTAAACTTGTAAGGGGGCACAAACATGAGGTCTAATTCATATAATGGGGTGCATGTGGTGAAGATGTTTCAAACCCGACGTGAATGAGGAAATAATCCCACACCACACCTCGTGATCCCATAGTCAATGTCCCGAAGGTGGGACAACAAAGAAAAATCAGCTGAACTCAAGATGGACCCATAGACAATGGGTCTGGGCATTCCTACATATCCCAACAGGATGGGAATCAAGCCACACTTAGTTCTAGATGAGATCTCAGTTTATGGTCTGAGAGCTCGGACCATAGATGGAGTTAAAACCCTCCAAGTAAGTGCAGACCTCAATGCGATCGCTAAGCCCATGTGAGTTAAACTAGGTGTGCGAAACAATGGAGGAAGATTTATTTTACAATACCTGGAATTCATACCAAAGGGAAATCGGTGTGGAGCCCCAAATGACGCCCATATCGTGTCTTTGGTCCTCCTAATTCGCGGATGCGAACTGAGGAGTAATACCAATAGTTTAGAAGTTCTACTTGAACATGATGAGGTGGAGAAGGATGTGAATCATGTGACCGAAATTTTGGGATTAATGGGGTTGGAATGTCGATGGAGGATTACTGTTAATCATGGTGGAAATGTAGTATCCATATCGCGTTAGCCTGATGTGGGAACAACAAATGAGCATCAACCACTGACCATATTGGAAACGCGGGATTTGTATCAATTTTTTGTCTGAAACCCTTGGGGGCGTTTTCTAGTAACGGTAGGATAGCCCTTAGGCGTGGTATCCATGCCATTTTTGGGGGTCCCTCTAGGTGTCAAGGGTGATGAAAGACTAGATGAAGGGGAACACAAAGCCTACAATGTGGGTGAAAACATGTTCGAGCAGAGTCTGACAATCCATGTACTAAACAAGAGTACCCTTAGGCACATTGGCGAACCGCCGAAAATGGTCTACAGGGTGGATCCAGAGGCAGAGGTACATTGCATGGTTGTTACAAGCCTGATACTAATGAGGACATAATCCCATACCATGCCACATATTCCCCTCTCTGGGGAAGGGTAAGCCAGGGGTCCAAGGTGAAATGGAAATTTCCGGGAGATGGGGCTGGACACAAAGCCTAGACATTCGGGTGGTCCTACGTATCCCATAAGAATGGGAATCAAGTCACACATAGTTCTAAAGACGATGTTTAATATCACGCAGAATGAGGAGGGGAGTAGGATACCCCCAAACAAGGGAGGTGCGTGGAACGCCGAATAAACCGACTTGAATGAGGACATAATCTCGCACCACACCATACCCTCCCATAAGAGAGGACCACGGCCGGGGGCCTGAAACGGCCACTGGGCCAAATAGTTGGGCCTCGATCAGGAAGGCCATACTGGCTTGCAGTCTAACGTCTTAGAGTGAGGACGAGGGATGGGGACCCATAAAGCCCAAGGGTCTTGAGGCTGGGCCCCGGTCAGGAAGGCCTGAACAACTTTCAATTTAAAGTCTTATAGTGAGGATGAGGGTCGGGGCCCTGAAAATGCCAAGGAAGATGAGGTTGGGCCTCGGTCAGGGAGGCCTGACCAGCTTGTAGTTTAACGTTTTGCAGTATGGAATATGGCCAGGGGAAAGGTCTCATCCAGGGATATGAACAACAGGTCGAGTAACCCAACATGAATGAGGACATAATCCCACACCATGCCGTAAAATACTATCTGAGAGAACCTAGGACCGGTAGAAGGTCATAAACCATCTTGTATGGATATTGCCTCATTACAGCTCCTAATCCCCCATTAGCAGTGCTCGGTGTGGGAAACAAAGAGCTGGTCTTGGCTATTTCCGTCCAACAGGTCCTGATAGCAAGCATTGCCCAAGGGGAGTTCGTCGCATGGGGATGGGGAAGAATGAACCACTACACTGGATGTCTGGGACATCTTGGTGTGGTCCTAACAATCCAAGACAACTGTTGACCGTGTTAAAAACACAGCATCCCTATAGTGACCTAAAATGGGGGCAACAAATGAGCATCGATCATTGAACACATTCGAAACGGGGGACTTGTATCGTCTTGTTGCTTGACATCCTCAAGGGTGTTGGACATAAGTGGTAAAAGGGACCTTAGGACTAGCATACATACCATTCATGGGCCTTTTTGGATGGGGAAGGTGATGGAATCCCACTCATGGAGTGGGTGAAGCATGGTTTTACCCATCTACGAAAGAGGCGAACATCTCCAGGGAGGGGGACGTACAGCCGGATCGAGGCTAGCTTGATGTGAATTGGGGAAAAGTATGCACCCTTCCATATGTCTTGACCCGAGGGGAAGATTCCGGATTTCGGGCTGGGACAACAGACAAAATTTCTGGGCATTCCTATGTATCCCATGAGGATGGGAATCAAGCCATACGTAGTTCTTGAAGGGCATTCAGTTTAACGTCGTGTGGTGAAGACACGGGAGGATAGAAGAACATGAGTGGAAACATGGTGTGACCATTATAACCCTCTTATGAGTGGGGTTAAGGAAGCCTACTCCACATCCCGAAAGGACACTCCGAGGAAACTATACCCATGGGGGATAGTCAAAGAGAAGAGCTCTGGGCGGGGCTCAAGACCAGGCGTCTGAGAGTTCCTACGTATCCCATGAAGATGGGAATCCATCCATACTATGTTTTCAAGATGCAATTTAATGTCATGCCGAACGATGCACAGTTTAAATTCATATAGGACTGGACAGTTTAAGGTTATGCAGGACCTTCCATTTTAAGGTCATGTAGGACCGTCCAGTTTAAGGTAATTCAAGACCATCCAGTTTATGTTCATGCTAGACCACAGTGCAGTTTATGGTCTTCTAGGACCATCGTGAATTTTTAGGGTCAGGATGGACTGTCATGTAGTTTAGGTTCATGCAGGACCGTCGTGCAGTTTACGGTCATGCAGGGCCATCATGTAGTTTAGGGTCATGCAGAACTGTTGTGCAGTTTAGGGTCATGCAGGACCGTTCAGTTTAATGTCGTGCAGGACCGAGGGGCTCATGAAATGTATTGCTTAAGGAACATGGCATTGGGGGGAGGAGTTATGAACTCGCCATCCATGGTCACCAAGGAATATGCTTCATTGGGGAAAACCATATGAATTATATAAGGTCCTTCCTATTTGGGTTCCAATATGGCTGGTTTCCTTCAAAGGATCATTGGCGCTCGGAGGACCAACACTAGGTCACACTGTAGAGAAGAGCATATGCGAACCTTCTTGTTGAAGGCTCTAGTAATCTTATTATGATACCTTTCTAGATTGTGCAGGGCACGGAGCCTACTCTCGTTGAGTGCTTCCAATTCAGCTAGATATATTTCAGTCACCTTATCTAGTGGTTGCTGGTCATAGACTGTAGTGCGTAATAATGGCATCTAGATCTCGATGGGAAGGACGACCTCATCCCCATACACCCGGAAATATGGAGTCCCCTGGTAGGATTTGCGATTCGTCGTCCGATAAGCCTCGAGGGCATTGGGTAGTTTGTCTGGCTTACTCTTATTGTTCTAACAAACCATTTTATGAAAAACTTTAGAGAGGGTTTTGATGAGCTCCTCGATCTATTCATTTTCCTTCACGTGATAGCGAGAGGTATGGTTCAAACGGACATTTATACTTGGAGTACAATTTCTTCATCTCAGTTGCTCGGATGTTTGTGCTGTTATCGGTGAGCACAAGATAAGGGAATCCAAATCTGTAGATGATGTTGGAGCTTAAAAAATTGACAATGGATTGAGCCTTGAAGTCCTTGAGTGGGACTCCCTCTGTCCATTTGGAAAAGAAATATGTAGCGGTCAGTATGAACCTACACTGGCGGGCATTCATCGGTGGGTGCGGCCCCACGACATCAAGCCCCCATACCGTGAATGGCCATGAGTACATGGTAGAGTGGAGTGGTTTCGGCGGCCGATGAAAGAAATTAGCATGAACCTGGCACGCATGACATCTCTTGTTGAACTCAATACAATCCTGGATCATAGAGGGCCAAAAGTACCCCAGTCTCTGGATCTGATGGGACAGCTTCGGCCCATCCTAGTGGGCTCCACAAGAACCAGTATGAACCTCTTTCATGTCCTGAGAAATCTTGACTCCATGAATACAACGGAAGATAACACCATCGAAACCACGCATATAGAGGATCTAATCAAGACTGGTACCACTCTAGAGGGTAAACTGCTGTGCGTGGTGTCGGATTCGCTCGCGCTCGACTAGATCATATGGGATGTAGCCATTTTGAAGATACTTGAAAAAAGGTTCTCTCCAGTCGGGAGTCATCTCAACCACTACATCTGAAGAAACTGGGGCTCCTGATGTGGAGGATCCGGAGGTACGATCGCTTACTCTTGGGCCATCGTCATCATCTTGGGTGACGGGGGAAATGACTCTTTGGTGTTCCACTTGTATAATTAGATCATGGTACTCAGGTTCTATAAGTGACACAGTTAAACAGGCCAAAGCGTCTGCTTGACCATTCTGCGACTCAGGGACATGGGTAACCTCTGGTGGAGAAGGGAACTAGGACAATAGATGGAGGGTGAACTCCAAAAATGGCATGAGCTCTGGTTTTTTGAAAACATAGTCTCCATTGACTTGCTTGATGTCTAGTTCAGAATCCCCTTTCATGTGCAAGTGGGGAACATCGATCTCAATGGCCAACTCGAGGGCAGTGATGAGAGCCTGATACTCTACCTTGTTGTGGGTGCAGCCTTCTGACAACTGTAATGAGTACGGTAGAACGGATTGCACAGGGGTGATGAAGACGATACCCAGGCCCACTCTGTTGAGCCTAGGGTCGTTGAGCCTCCTACTAGTGGGGCTCTAGGAGGCACTGTCGAAGTGCATTTTCCAACATGAGTTGGCATGATCGACTAAGAGGATTGCCTCATTCGGAAAATCTAGGTCTAGGGATTGATCCACGAAGGTTTGACGGGTAGCTAGGAAGTATGCCAATGCATTCCCATTGATAGAATTCTGAGGCAAAAACCTGATGTCAAACTCTTGAAGAATTACCCCTCACCGGGCTAGTCGGCCAGTCAACATGGGGCGGTTCAGAATGTACATCAGTGGGTCTACCCGATAGACCAACTGTACATCATGGTGTTGCAGGTAATGTCGCAAATTCTTGTACGGAAAATACAAGCACAATGCATGTATTTTTTATGGGGGAGTATTTGGTCTTCGTATTGAGGAGCATGCGGCTGAGGAAGAAGAGGTTTTTCTCTATCCCCTAATTTTTCTTCTTGGTGAGAAGGGAGCTAAGAGATCGTTCTAGGGTGGTAACATAAAGGACCAGCGGCTTTCTGGGGATGGGTGGCATCAAGACTGGAGGCTATAGAAGATACAGCTTGACTTAAACAAATGAGGTCTGGAACTCTTAATCACATTCATAGGTGGAGCCTTTCTTCATGAGCCAAGAAAAGAGCTTACACTTTCCATCCAGTTTCGCAATGAATCAGCGTATGTAGGCTAAGTGGCCTTGTATTCCTCGAAGGACCCCAATATTGCTCGGGGAGGCCCTTGGTTGATGGCCTTGATCTTACCTGGGTCGATCTCGATGCCCCGACATCTGAAAACGAAGCCGAGAAAGTTCCCGGAGGTGACCCCAAAGGCACACTTCAACGAGTTTATTTTCATGTGGCGGGAACAGAGGAAGACGAATGCTTTTTCAAGGTCCTTGAGATGGTCCTGGAACTGGAGATATTTAACCACCAGATCGCCCACATAGCAGTCCAAAAATGATACGAGAATTTGCTTGAATATGCGGTGCATGGCCCACTGATAGGTGGCACCTGCATTTTTTCAGGCTGAATGGGATATCCTGGTAATAGAAAGTACCTTTGGGGGCACTGAAAGTGGTGGAATATTCGTCATTTGGGGCCATCTGGATCTGGTTATACCCAGAATACCCATCAATGAAGGAGAGGTCTTGGAACCCAGCCGTAGCATCAACCAACAACTATGTCACTGGAAGGGGAAAATCATCCTTCAGACAGTGGCGGGTGAGATCGCGGAATTCGATACAGACTTTGATTAGCTCGTTCTTCTTCCTGACTGGAATAATGTTGGATAACCAATTGGGATACTGGATTTCTTTGATGAAGTTGGAACTGATGAGTTTTCAACTTCATCCTCGACCATGGCACCATGAGAAGGGTGCATCTTTCTGGGAGGCCGCTTAAACCCGCGATGGTTTTTCGGGAGACCAAGGGGGTGGACGAGTACCTGAGGATCTAGTCCCATCATCATGTTGTAACATAAGGAGACCAAATCAGGATTATTCTTAAGTAATTTCACGTACTACTGCTACTCTTCGTGGGACATGGTGACACAGATAAATGTGGGTCCTGGATCTGCCTCGCTACCAAGGTTCACATGTACCAGTTCATCGATCATGGTAGAGACGCCTTCTTCAAATGAAGGGGGAGAATCCTCTAGATACTATTCTATACTTGTGGAGGGATCTTTCCTGGGGGGAGTTGTCTCCATGCCACTAGACTCTGATGGGAGGATGGTGTCGGCTTGAGCGGCAGTGGTCATCACATCAGGAGATTCATGCGCCACAAAGACCATAACGATGAAGTCAGTTGATCCAATCCCATTTGGTCTTCAGCCCATCAGTCCATGCTTGATAACATCAATGCATTAGTGGTGTGTCGGATTGAGAAACTTAATTCTATCCTGGAAAAATAGACACGTATGACGTATAACCATTTCCATGTACCTGATGTTCCGATACTGAAAAGGGATATGAGGTTCCGGGATCACCCGAGCCTGAATTGTGTAGGTGTACAAGGTTATTTTCACCGTCACATGGACCTAGGAATAAGCCTCCCTCTCGCACCCAAAATGATAAAGCATTTCCCCATGTCGGGGGTCGTGGCCTCCAACCGATGGATCGGGAAGATATAGGCGTCATCCAGACCTACCCAGGGATCACTTTTGACCCCGGAGGGTTCAATCTCACTTTCCAGAATCTACTTATCCTTACTCTTGTAATAGTCAATGTCTAGATAGCGGGCTTCACAAGAGGCAAAAGGAGACGCATCTTCTTGGAGCATGCCTACTCGACCATTGAGGGAGTATTTGAGGCATTGGTGATACGATGAGGGGACCACTACTTGTAGGTGGATCCATGGCCTACCCATCAATGCATTGTACACGGTGTCCTAGGAGACAACCAAGAATTCGGTACTGAAAACTATGTCACTGAACTGGTTCTTCAAATGGATCATGCTGACCGGACTCTGCTCGGTCCTATCATATCCATGGATTCTTAGGTCGGAGGGAGTTAAATCATCCTCAGACAACCCCAGCTTCTCCAGTGTCTAAGTCGTGATTATGTTAATCGCAGAGCCCGTGTCAACAAGACAGTGGCAGACTTCCATGCCATTGAACTGAGCAGTGATGTACAGTGGATGAATGTACCCCTGTATGGGAGGGCCTTCTTCTTCACTATAGAATGAGATAACTTCCTGGCATTTGGAATTCTCAATTGCCTTAGTGTGGAAGGCTTATGCAGATGCTACCTTTGTCTCAAACTGGAGGGGGTTCCGTTTAGCCTCGATGAGCACTTCATGTAGGTATGATGATAAGCGAAGAGCCTAGAGGATAGAAATACTCACTGGGATGCTGACAAGGTGCTTTATAACGTCATAATTTCGTGCCAGGTAAGGACTTCTGCTTACAGGAGGCCGCTCTGCGATTGGAGGTAGGTCGGGTCGTGCCACCTGGACCGGTGGCTAGATAGTGCTAGTTATGCCCCGTTTATCACTTGTCGAGGCCTGAAGAGTAGCTTAGGGATGAGGAACAGAATACTGAGATCAGCCAGTAGTAGGGAGAGACTGGTCATGGTACGGACGAGGTAGCTCTGACTGATCGAGTAGAACAAACGACGACGGAGGTAAATCTGAGGATGCCAGATGAGGAAGTTGTGCGTGCTGAGCTCTGTGATGGGACTATTGTCTGGTCTTACTGGCATGAACGGCTTGGATGAAATCCCTAGCTAACATGCCTTGATGACCCATATGGTCATGGTTTTGACAACGTTGACGTCGGCTGGGGACGTTGGGGAAGTTCACCTGGCAGTCCCCCTCGTTGTGACTCATATAGGGATTTACCAACTCAACGGTATTAACCAAAGTGTACCCCTGACTATAACAAGACAAATCATCCACCACTAGGTGGATTCTGGGATGGATCCCCATCTCAGGGGGAATGAAGTCACCGAGAGTGTGGGATGACGATGACATTGGTGGAACATGTTGCTTCTTCTTGCGTCACTGATGCTTTCTCTTCAGGGAAGAGGCCGACTGAGATGATGATGCAGAGGCGCTGGACAAAACCTCTGAAGGATCTAGCTGGTTCAGGCGTTCCTGAATAATACCATAGGCATGGACGACTATTTTACGACACATCCAGTCGTCGTACTTCTGGGATCCGTGGCTGGGAACCTGCTGCCACTCACCTTCATCGTCGCTACCACTTTTTGACCTTACAAAGACACCCTCCACTTATGTCGGGGCCAGGGCCAGCCTGACTATGTTGTTATCGACCTAATCTTGGAGCCAGTCTTTAAACAGATAGCACTTCTTGAGGGTGTTCCCCAAAATCTGATTATAGGGGCAGTAGTTGGGGATAACGGTGAGATTCGCCTCTATCGGCCTTCTGCACTCAGGTAAGCATAAAATCCCTTGTTCTAGGGCACTACAGAAGTAACCAGGGACCCCATCCTAACTGATCAAATAATTCTAGTGTCTTTTTTTAGATTGGGGGCTCTGGGAGCCTGGCCCTGATGATAGGCTGGAGGAGCCTTCCAAAGAGGCTAGGCAGCGGTAGCGCATTGCGCAGAGGAACCTGCCGATTCTGAGGCGGTCGTTGTTGGTCAGATGGTTGTGCTTGC
Source organism: Viscum album (assembly GCA_963277665.1). Lineage (NCBI taxonomy): Eukaryota > Viridiplantae > Streptophyta > Magnoliopsida > Santalales > Viscaceae > Viscum > Viscum album. Next base: position 2,130,610,641 of record OY728140.1, read on the forward strand.
GGTGGCGGGCCTCTATGAGGTTGCAGATCTGGTGCTACGGGCTGTAGTTCTAGCTTCTTAGGGGCTTCTATTTTGGCCACCGCGGTAGGCTCAGCTCTGGAAACCCTCATTGCTGGGATCATAGGGGGCAGTAGACATGCCTGACTTGCCTGTTGCAGAGCATCCTCAAGGAGTTGGGCCTTATCTAAGAAGTCTCAAAACCCTCTGGGGTAGTTCTGAGTGTTCAGGGAAGGAATCAGTTCTATTTTGATATTCCCTACTAATATTGTTATTAATTTCATCTGAGTCAGTGTCATGTCGAGGGAGTATGTGAGCCCTTTCCACAAGTAGGTAAAGTCTGTGACTCTCTCATTAGTCCTTTGTTTGCACGTGAGGTGGTTTGTGGGGCTGGTATTTCGCGTGGTGGAGATGAACTGGTATAGGAATTCCCGACAAAGATCATCCCTTCTGGTCACCGATCCAATGCGGAGCTAGTTTTACCAGACAAACACAGGGCCTTCCAATGTATGCAAAAAACATCGGAGCTTGGCAGCTTTCTGCTATGCTAGAGTCCCCAAAATGGGGCCACACCTTGAGGAAAAGTGGTCCAGGTGCTGTGGCGGGTCTCATGTACCATTAAAGGGCCAGAAAGTGGGCTTTCCAAAACCCAAGGGTGTAGGCATATCATCCACCCACACTGGATATGGCTTTCCATCTGGTGGGACTGCCACCTGTCACGTTTCTAACACCTCGAGGCAGGCGATGAGTGCTGTTTTAGGATCATCTAGGTGGGGGTACCTGTCTTGAAGGGGTTCCCTAAAGAGGAGTGTGTTGCTGAGATCATCGACATGGTAGATGTGTTCAGTGGCTCGTGTAGCGATTGGTGGAGCGGCCATCCGGGAAACTGGTGGAACTCGGGCCGGATTACTCGGATTGTCACACAATTCGAGAGGGTTTGGTGAGACGTATCACACCGACTTGTCGTGAGTTCTGGCATTAACCCTGTCTGTAGGAGTGGTATGATCAGGGTTCCCAGAGGCATCTTTCCGGGGGGAAGATGTTCCGGCCCCTACTGTCCCGACCTAGGATCACCATAGTCGGTTCGTCACTCTATAGTGTATTCAGCCATGAGTTCATCAACCAGCATCTTCTACTCAGTGAGATGCTAGTGCAACGTGTACATCATGGAGTATTACTCTATCTTCTACACTAAGGAAGGTGGGTCGGAGTGCTTGACAGCTCCGAAATTCTCTTTACCCTTTCCAGAATTCCGACTGAGTACCAACAACTCAGTAGGTGCAGGGAGACCTATGAGTTTCATCTGCTGACGAGTAATCCTCCCTGATGGGTCCAACATTGGTGGCACACCCTCATGGGGTAAGTCTCCATCAATAAATTCCTGCTCGTCCTCCTTTTCCACGACATCATCATTGTGGACTATGACCCTTCATGGGGGAATTTTCTTAATATCGCATATCGAGTCATACTTCCATCAAATAGGGATGAAGAGGCGGGAAGCGTACTTCCCCCAGCAACATACATGCACATGGGGGGTATCCTCCCTGATGATTTTTTGGATTACCCTAAAACACTGAATGCATCTTTGTTGTAGGGTCCTCTAGAGACCTGGTGACTCAGGGCACTAGGCCACGGGGAGTGCAGCCGAGTCGACCATACGACATTGCTCAACGATTTTCTCAATGTTCACATGGCTCATAGGGTACACCACCCAATGATAATGAAGACAGAAGTGCATGTCCCATAGGGTTTGACAGAAGAACTCGACTACCTCTGGGGTGAGGGATTCCAACACATAGATGTTCGATGCTGCTGCCGGCCAGAACATCTCTGGGATGTGATCCGTCGTAAGAATCTTCCAGATGTTCCTGGGCTCGGATTCAGGGTCTTGCCCCGTATTTCCCCACCCGTCACCCGTAGGTGACTGAGGAAAAGGTAGCGGTACTGATGCAGACCGTTTAGACAGTAGACTTAGAGGTGGAGAATACAGCAAACATGCTGACTGGCTGCTGAATTCTGGGCCGTCCTCCGAGGAGTGTGGTGACTTAGGCACAATGTCACGATACAATGGCCTGACAACCACAGTTTCTGGTGCAGGGACTGTAGTTTCTGATGACGGGTCACACTATTTCTCAACCACCATAGGTCCCCAAAATAGCTATCCATGATCTCTGGATGAGATAGAGGGAGCTTCTAGTGATTATGGTGGTCACATCACGGTCGGAACCTGTGGGATTCCCAAAATTTCCTCCTGCATGTATCTGCGAAGAGTTGCGGGAATCCTGTAGACTCCACACTCTGGAAGGATGAGGCTGAAACACCATGTTCCTGCCCTGGTCCTTGACATAGGGGGCCGAGGGGAGGGTTCCACCACTGAGTCATACTCTGCTTCAGAATCCGAGAAACAGACCGGTTTGATCTCAGTCTGAAGCTTTTCAGTATTATTCTTAGGGCACTGACGACCCACCTTCCTGCCCTGGGATTTCTCTTCAGGGAAGGGAAAATTCCCAGCATGAGAAGTTCATTCGGTCGTTCTAGTTTTGGGGTAGGGAGTACTTCCACCTGAGTGGGACAGGGTGCAAGGATCACCGGGGCAGATGTCAAAGGGGACACAAGGAGTACCTCAATGATTGGTGCTGGTATAGGTGGGACCCCCGCTGGAACTTACGGGAGTATAAGTAGGATATTCGCGCCTGGTTCCCTTGGTGATGTATGTGTGAGGCAGGTCACGGTATAGATCAAACCAAACATGGGTAGGACCTCTGTGATGGGTGTTGGTACCTGTGTGACCCCTGTTGGAACCGATAGGAGCACAGCTAGGACCTCCATGCCTAGTTCCCTTGGTGACGTCAGTGTGAGGCAGGACCCCATATTAATCGGATTGAACACAGGTATGACCTTCGTGTTGGGTGTTGGGGAAGTGAAGTTGATCTACGCCCCTCTGGTTGATTGGACGAATATGACCTCCATCAGCTACTACCAGGGTGTGAGAAAGGTGATCACATTGGAGAGTGACTGGATATGCAATGTCCCCACCACGACAGTCAGTGGAAGAAGGGATGATTCCATATCAAGTGAAATGAGTACAGGAGAGGCTTCCATATGAGGTGTTTCTACCATAGGGAAGGCCCACATTCAATCGAAGGTGGCACGGGGCATACCTCTAAGCTGGGCCTGGGAGCAGTAAAGGCCCGTTTCCTCTATGGTGGTTGCAATGGGAGGGTCTCCATACTGGGTGGAATTTTAGCGGGTTAGTCCGCAGTGGCTATCGCCTATGCCTGCGACCAGGAGAGTCGACCTAGACTGCCCATGGGGTGGTTGGGGCCTCAATATAGTTCGGGCATATAGCTGCCTTTGGTCGGCATACGCAGGGGGTTGATGATGCACGTCATTGGTGGCTTGGGCCATAGTAGTCGTTGACATTGATGCCCCTTGGCGAGTGCCCACCTCGGCTTGTGCCTGACATTGGAGTCGGGTCAGTCGGGACGATACCCGTTTTGTAGGTTGGTAGTCTACCTACTCTTCAGCATGGGGAACCGGGTGGCGGTGCTGGGCGACCTAGGTGGGGCCTTGATGGGAACCCCTGTGAAGAAACTCTGGCTGGGCTAGCCCAAACATCCCCTACTTCATCGGCGTAGGGCATGGAGTTGTCAAGGCATTACATGGAGAGGATCCTAAAACGGTTGATGGTTGGGTGGGGAGTAGCGGCTCCTTGCACGGCCCTCGAGGGAATCATTGACAGCGAGGTGCAAATGCCTCTAAATTTAGGTGGGCCATGTCCCTCATAGGGATGAACCTTTCCTCCTCGTACCTACATACAAGGTCATTGATTACCCTTCATTGGATGATCTATGATGGGGAGAGGGGGAATGGGCACCCAGAAGTCGTGGTAGTCGAGGCTGTTGTAGAAATGGCAGAACCGCACGAGGTAGCCGCGTTGATATTGCTCATGCCCCTGCATTAGTGGTAAGAAGGTGATATGGTTCTGGATGCAGAAACTGGTTTCCTAGAGGTAGGGATATCATCTCATTAGTACTGACAGAAGAAATAAATCGACACCCAGTGACCTAGTGCCATTCTTTCCTCCATGACCGGTAATAGGGATCCACACTGACAACATCAGAGACCGAGATGCCCAACATTTTTACTTCCCCAACATCTGGTGAGTTTCATGATAGGCTTGTTATTTTCCTGGCAGGGCCTGACCCCAGATATCTAGATCAGTGGGCACATCACTCCACTGATTTCTCGAGTTCTACTAGTATCCACATTGAGGAAAATAATCTTCACATCGGGTTCACCATTTCTGTTTCAGATGCTTTCTCCAGGGCGTGCATGTCTGTCATGTTCGGGGGATGTCAGCGCTGTTCTATTGCCCCGCATTCCCACTTTCTAAAGGCGGGCGACATTCACTCCTTATTCAGGGATGCCTGCTCTATGATCATAATGGGATGATGGGATGTCGGTTCTTCCTTCCGTGGATTCCTCCTCGGAACTCGTCACCTAGTCTGGTTCGATGCTTCCATGGACGTCGGTGAATTACACTGCTTCTTTCCGCACATTTCGAGGGTTCCAATCAGGGAAACAACCATCAGTTGGGGGAGTAGTCATGTTGAGGCATCACTGGTATTTCTTGATGCTGGGGAATTGGAGTGTCTATGTTTTGTACCTTATTATATGGATTCTCGAGCATGCATAAGCCAGAGGCATCCCACATCGAGCGTATGGAATTATATTCCAAAGTCATGTATCTGAGGTTTTCTTCAGCCTCCCATGTTGAACATAAGGTATGCCGCATGTTTAACGTCCAACAGAGATTGATCGGGCTGAAAAGAACACTAGCTAGAGTGGATCATATTGATGAACCCCTTGAGGGAACAACGATATTGGGATCAGCACGTGGGCAGCTTCCCGAATGCTCTGGAGGGGAATGAGGTGGCATGGTCTCACTGGGATGTGGTGGCCCAGGTAAGAATCGGAATGGGTGATGGAATGTTGAATGGAGTGGAGGAGGAATTTGATGGGACCATCGTGGAGATGACGGTAGTGATGGGATTGAGCCTCTAAGAGTCCTCCTATGTATCCACATGGAAAGGAATTAAGTCCACGTAGTTCGGTTGGTGAGAACTGACGTTAAGGGGGTCGGAGCGACCAATGGGTGATGGGCTTGAACCTCCGGGAGGCTTCCTACATACCATGCATTGGCATGGATCAATGACTATGTAGTTCATAATGGAGCGTGTGAGATAACCGACATGAATAAGGACTTTGGTCCAAGTGGATGGTGGGCATGAACCTCAGGGAGGCTTCCTACGTACCATGCCATGACAGGGATCAAATACCACGTAGTTTCAAATGGTGTGGGGCTTACACTCTAGGTTACCCAAGGTGTGGGTTAACCGACGTGAATGATGGTCAGAATGACCGGGTGGTGGGCTTGAACTACATGAGGCTTCCTACTTACCATGCCTTGACATGGATCAAAGACTACGTATTTCAGAATGGTTTGTGTCAGAGGACCGGCTTGAATGATGGTTGGAAAGACTGGGTGGTGGGCTTGAACCTCGTGAGGCTTCCTACATACCATGCCTTGACAAGGATCAAAGACCACACAATTCAGAATGGTTTGTGTCGGAGGACCGACATGAATAATTACCTTAGTCTAATGGGGAGTAGGATTGAACCTCATGGAGGCTTCCTATGTACCATGCCTTGAAATGGATCAAATACTCCGTAGTTCAGGTTGGAAAGGGGATGTTGAACAGACGTGAAGGGGTGACATAACAACTTGATGGTTGGATCACAACGGCTTACCACTGGATTGGGATGTAGTTTAATGTCATGGAGGACATGGGTGTGTCAGAGAACCGACGTGAATAAGTACCTTGGCCCAAGTGTATGGTGGTCTTGAACCTCATGAGGGTTCCTATGTACCATGCCTTGGCATGGATCAAAGTCCACATAGTTCGGGTGGGTCACAACGACTTACCGCTGGATTGGAATGTAGTTTAACATCATGCAGGACGGGGGCATTTGGGGCTTATGATCTGAGGTGGCCCAAGGTGTGTCATTGTTGATGCTCACTCTAAGCCCATGGGATTCATGTTCAGTGCGAGAAACAAGAGGTTTCAGGGACCTGACGATCACGTCGCGAAGGGTGTGTCCGTGGGAAGGGAAGAGGGGCTTATGCTTTGGGCGTCCCATGGTGTTGAGACATACTCCAGGATGGAGGCCCGAGGGAGAAAAAGTGTAGAGGGAGATGGATTTGGAACCCATGAAAAGAGGAGTGGGGCATGTTCCTTATCACGTCCTCTGCTGGCCTTGAGGACCGAAGAACAAAGGAGGGAGCAGTGGGCTCTGCATCCTGCAAAATGGCTAAGGGCTTACACCTAGGTGGATTCCCTTCCCCACGGACAAACGCCACTCCCAGAAGGAGGATATCATCCCTTGTGGAGACCTGGGGCGTGGAGAATGTCCATGGTGGGGGTACCCCGCATGAGAGGCACGAGGCGATGTCACAGTTTAATGTCGTGTGTTGAGGACGAGGGTTCTTGGCAGTTTAACATCCTGCAGCTCAGACGAGGTGGGTTTAATCCACACCCCTAGGACTTTTATAACTGGTACCCTCTTCTCCTTGTGGAAGGGAAGGTACCAACAGTTCCATACTGAAGGGGGTCGCATAGAAAACCATCGAGGGGTCCACATTAGCGTGTCTATGCAAAGAAGTAATATCCATTAGTGTGCTTATGATAAGAAGAATTAGGTGAAGCAACGCCACGGGTAGTATCGTCCAGGGGACTTTGATATCACAACATGAAAACCCGGAGGGTCGCATGAGAAAAGGAATTTCCAAGAAGAGGGGTCCATAGGCGGGGGACTTGTGGAGTTCGGTTGCTCTACGTGGTGGAGGGCACTTGCTAAGAGGTGTGCTTCGCGAAGTGGGGTGCCTTAGCATTAGCATGGGGTGGAGGTGAAAATGGGAGGTGCTTTGCAAAGTGGAAAGGGGTTTGTGTAGAACTGCCTCACTGAGCACAAGAGCCTCGTGAAGTGAAGTGTCATAGAGCAATGTGCATTGCGAAGTACAGTGACCCAGCCTTGGCATGTAGATCAATTGTACCTAAGTGGTGTTTCGCGAAGCATAAATGCTCCGCGGAAACCCGGTTCCCATTGGGGATCCCCTTCCTTCTTGAATGCCCTTAGGATTCACGAAAGGCATCCCTCTCAGAATAGGGGATCAAAAAGAGACAATGCGGAGGCACCTCGCGAAGAAAAACTACCTCGTGTAGCTCAAGATTTGCAGAGAAAAGGGTGCTTCATGATTTGGGATCTAGGATGGTGAATGGTTAGTTTGTCCATCCTTTGGGCTCGGGGGGAGCCAGGTATTTGTAGGCAAGAGGCACCGTGAAGCGGAGCTTATGCGTGGTGAAGAGGTACTGGGTTGCTACTCAGCGGGTCGTGAACGTCAAGGGTGTTTTCAGAGCATCCCACCTTCCTTGCGTCGCGGCGGGGTCGCGAATGTTAGGGGCATTCGTGGATCGTACCACCTCCTGTAACTCGCGGCGGTCTCGCAAACGTCAGGGGTGTTCGTGGAGCGTACCTCCTCCTTTACCTTGTGGCGGTCTCACGAATATCAGGGGCATTCGCGGAGCTGACTGCCTCCTCTGCCTCGTGGTAGCCTCGTTGCTTGGTGGGGGGGGACTCCGTGCAGTGGCCTCATGAGGCTGGTCATGGGGCCTCTTTTTTTTCTTTCTATTCTTCCAACATTTTGGCGCCAACATAAATAAAAATATTTTATTTTAAAATAAACATTTACACTTCTAATGTATGATTGGAAGCATTTATTCTTCATAAGTAGGGTTGGGGAAAAATCTAATTTTATATAATATTAAAAAAAACTTTCATTTTAATTTTATAATAAGAAACATTGAATGAATTATTTATAAATATTGTCCCTTACCATGAGTTTGGTTCTTCATAAATATTGTTTATTATCCTGAATAAAAAATATTAGTAAATTAATTATCTCTTTAAGATCCTTATTCAAGATTATATTACATATTATAACATTATGACAATAACATCCTTATTTTTAAGAAAGAATCACAATGTTGAATAACAGAAATGACATGCTACAACTATCTTAAAAGAACAAAAAAATAATATTATTTAAATGTTACCAATATAAACTAGGAATTTAAATTTATGGAATGAATTTGAAAAAATGAATAATGAAAATATTATTTACACATTTTAAAATAATGACACTTTGGTTATCATAATTATTAGAAATGGAAATAAAAACCGATTTAATATAATGGATGGGTTTTTATCAAAAAATAATTAAAAAATTACTAATTGTGTTTATAAAATAATATCATACATTATAGATATTAATTTAATTAATAATATATGTTATATAGACAATTAAATTTCCTAAGTTCACCTTGTTAAGTTTCTAGATGTGTTATATGAACAAATTCTATTTTTTGGATAAAAGAAGTATTTTTCTAAAAATTTTGTTTTACAACATTTTGATGGTGAATCATTTTTAAAATTACTTTTTTATCCATTTATATATTTTATTTAAAAAACCTAACATATTTTTTAGAATTGGAAAATCGAAATTTACTTTGGATGAATATTTAATATTTTTTAGATAACTATCATGTTTTGATTAAGAGTAAAAATACGATAAATTTCAATAAAAAACAACATTTCCAATCGAGATAATTTATACGGATAAATCATTTTATTTAATGTTTTAAATTTAAAAATTCAATACTTTTTTTGTTATTTAATAAAATATTTTTCATTGTAATTAATTTCACATTTAAATTGGACAATGACACATTCAAATCTTTTTGTAAGTTTTATATCATAAAACAACACTTTTTGGTTTTGACAACTAGTAATAGTTTAAAATTTATTTATAAAAAACATATGTTATAAATTTGGAAAAATGGATTCCATTATTGGAATAATATGGTATAAATTATTATAATAGTTACATTTTATTTTTGATCATTATGAATAATAACTTTAGTAATTATATATATTTACAGTGGTTAAAGGGTAAATTAGTTTATTAAGGGTAAAAAAATAATGTTAAACTATGTTAACTCATTTTTTAATCCTATTTGATTATAAATTTAAACAATGGGAATCATTGGGTCTATTATAGGACCCCATGGAGTTAGATGGGTTTGAAAATGACAATTTATAATATTTAAACTAATGTAAAGGGAAATAAAACATAGATATGTATCTTTTTATAATTCAATTTTGTGGTGCGGTTATATAACATATATATATGACAGTAAATATTACCTAGAAAGATAATATTTTTTGATATATAATTTTAATCTATTTATAAATATTATGCATTAAATAAATAATTTTATAAGTGACACAATGATGATGCAGTGATTAACTTATTAATGAATGATTCAAATATATTAATTTCTAAACATTGAAATAAATTTAATTGGAACGTTTTCATGAAATAAATGAACTTTTGTGATGAAATTGAAATGTGATGGATGATTTCATTCAAGTGGTTCAAATTAATCATGCATTTATGACTATAACAAGAACCAATTAATAAATAGAGCAAAATTGAAAAAAATGAGTATGTTTTAAAAAAATACAATTTTATTAAATTAAATAATTGTCCAAAAAATATATGATTATATAAAATAACATATATAATGTTCAAAATTTCATTAATTATCTCCATGTGGTTCTATTGGATTTTTTTAGTAATTATAGTTACAATATATTATTAAAACAATAGAATACATGGTAAGAGATAAGGTTTGTAACAAATGGTTGAAGAAAAAATATAAGTTCGATTTTATGACTGAATACTGCCTAAAACAGATTATTTTAGAGCATGTATACCCATAATAATCTTATAATTGAATTATATCACATTTTATATATTATAATTCAAAAATAAATTTTAAATAAAACAACATTTCAGGACAGTCTGAAAGTGCCTCTCCTCCCTCTTATAAAAAGCCACCCAATCTACTCACATAGTCACACCTCTAAATCCCCTTGAATCATCCATGTTATTCTCAAATAATCTCCCAAAATATCTAACATTATCTTAGAAGCAGTAACATGGTTATAAGACAATTCAATATAGCCTTTTGGATCAATTATAAAGAAGTTGCCAGATTTAGAGGTAACATATTTTCTCAAGATTCATTATTTTATTTTCAATATTCACCCAAAATTCCTTTATTATTATATGATTACATAACATAAAACATATAAAAAATATACTAGGAATTTTTTATGAGGATTATTCTATCTAAACATAAACACACCTCAATCTAGTGGATAAAACATACTATTTCTCTATACGCCGAACTAATGCCTCATGAGGAAATTATTGATCAAATTATTCCGACCACCTCTCATGGAGGAAATTATGACGGAAATTTATTTATATATGGTATATATTATATTTTTATTTCATCAATTCTTCATTAATTTTTATTTATATCCTACCATTATTCTCTCCATGATGTGTAAATATAATAATTTCATTTCAGTAAATTTGGACTACCGCCCATTAATGTGATATGACTCATTCATGCTACACATGGAATGTAAAAAAGTTAGTTTTATTAAACCTATGATGATTTTATGAGAGAAATATAATACTAGTATTATAATATAAATTTATAACATTTGATTATTATTCTATTAATATGACAAAGAAATGAAAGTAGCATTCATGCATGTGTATGACCTACTGTCACCATGAATGGTGCAATTCATTTCTTATCTTCATATGCTATGAACAATTATAAATACCTATATATAGGATATATATGATATTTAAATCAATAATAATATTCTTTACATTATTGTATTATGACCACATAGAAAATTTTCATCAAAACATATTTATTTTTGAATCAAGTATCGAACATTGACACAACATCTAATATGATGTCAAATAATTAACTAATTTAAATAACATGGTAATAAGTGATATAAAATGAATAAAAATCTTTTATAAGTTTCTTATTAATTTATAAATTTTCCTATGTTTATTATTTATAAAATTAAATAATGAACACGAAATGTTGAATTCAATATAAGGGAACATCATAACCCAATTTCCATTCATTGGGTTGATCATATACTTATGAATTATGTCATTATATGATTATGTGAGTAATTGATTTTTATCACTTATCTATTATTTATACTTGATTTATGTGTATTTATAATTAATATATACATTTGATATATTTTATTAACAAAATCATATTTGTAAGGGAATTTCTAAATTCAATTTTCACTCATTGTTTTTTTCGCATACTCCATTGAATATATGATGCCATGATTATATGTGGAATCACTATTTATTTATTTATGATTTCATTTCCACTTACCATTATGTGGATATACATCTTATATACATAATCAACACATTTATAAATTCATAAATAATTTATATGAACTATGTAATGTAATTATTATCTCAATATCCATACATGAATTTAAATATCCATGTCATTTGTTTTGTTCTTTCAAAAATATATGGGACTGACAAATGATTGTTTTATACATAATATCAACTTATATATGGTTTATTTATAATTTTCACACTTAATTATTTCATTGATTTATCCTTAATCAAATGATAGAACTTTCTAAGAGACTTTGTTATAATAATATTTCACTGAGGCATATTTTGATATTATCCACCTTTATTATACAATGATGTGTATATAAAACCCTTTGGACACATCATGTCATGAATTAATATATTCTCATGAAATTTTATGTTTTTTTAATGATAATATTTATATATTATTATTCACATGTTTCTGAAGTGGTTGATAACTTTTTAACTAAAAACATCTCTTCTATGTTTTGATGATTTATTATAATAAATCTTATATTTTATGTCCATGTTTTCAAAATGGTTTTTAGAAATATATTTATTAAAAAATTAATTCTTTTAAATATCAATTTATAAACAGGTTTCAAAGGGGTACATGGAACTTTGATTTAAAATGCTCTTATTAAATTTTTTAAATTGTTTTGGAAATGGATTGAAATTTTCAATATATTAAAATGATAAATTATGAGTAAAATGTGGATAGGGTATTTTTACATTATGCATTTTTTATGTGTTACTATTATGTTATGGTTCTGTCTCATTGACTATACATAAGTGTGGTTCCATGATAAACCATGCATGGGTGAGCCCGTGATAGCTCTAAAATTCCTTGGTTAATGTGACAGTGGCCAATGATAAAGTTTCTCCTTAGACAATTAGGAAATATATTTTGTTGGGTATTCCAAATGTAACCACGAAGGATACTTTCTATGTGTTTTTAAAATCTACAATGTATGTATGTTGTGTATTCTAGAAGTTACCTTTATAATTTATAATTTCTATGACTTATTCATAAATTGTATGATTTCATGAGCAATGTTAATGATATTATGTTCTATGCGTAAAAAGTATGATTTCAAAAATTTGTATGTAATCACAGACTAATGTTTTCTTTCCCTATTTTATATACTTTTCTGATATTTTTATGCACATACAAAGTTTAGGAAATGTTTTTCATAGGTTATAAGGAAGGTTAAGATAAACTATCAAATGAAGAATTTTTTTATCAAGAAAAATATTTGTTTTATTTATATACTATTATTATTCTGATGAAAATTGGATAGAGTAGAAGACTCTACATAATAATATTTGATATTAAATGTAATAATTGTGTCCTGATTCTCTAAAATTACAAACCTAAAAGGGTCCTCAATTTTAATTCCTGATCAAAACTCAAGATTATGTCATATTTAATGCCATGGACATATTGTTGGTATCAGAGGACTGTTTAGACAACATTTGTGATTAGGATGTTTTCTTATTGGCTAAGGAAATCATAATGGGTTTATACATTTAAGTTATATCTTATGTTCAATGTCCGAGAAACCCGTTTTGAGGCTTTATGATTTTAAATATTATGGTGAGTGATGGTATCTTTATAGACATTAACCTTTTAGGAACTTATATATTATTTGTTTATGGGAGGAAAAATTTGGGCGATGAGATATCCTTTGAGGATAAAATATGTTATGGTTATTTCTTTGGATTTTAGCTAATTTATTGGAATGTTATAAAGTTAAATTTTTCCTTGATAAAGGACAACACGGTTACCGTGTGACTACTTGTCATGTTAGACAAAGTTGTGGGAATCATACCCACAACTGAAGTGCGACTGATATTTAACATCTACCATAGAACAATGTGAAGTCCCCAGTTAGGATGATATTTTCTCTTTAGTTAAATGATTTTATGGATTAACAATAAGTTTATTTTGGAAACATTAGTTATAAACTAGATATCCATAGTTTAGGAATATTATTTTCTGATTATGTTCTAATTGTCATTTCAAATGACATTTTCTTTTTTCGGAACACTACATGCCTATGGAAAATTTAATTCTATGGGATTTAATATGTTTAATAATGGTTGAATTTTATTTTTTAAGAATCTATATTTTTAGTGTGGACATATGGAAATATGAGTTATTTATGAAAACGATTAACCTATCAGGTAGAACACGTGATTAGGTTAATTACATTTATTTATGAGACTTTAATAGTAGCTGATGTTATTTAGAGAAAAATGTTCAGATTTATTTGGGATGACTATGCGATCTAATCCTTCTGATTTTTGTGTATCAATTTTATATTGGATTATTTTGAAGGCTTTTAAGGAAAATTGGTTATTTAAATGACATTGTTTCACTTTCAGTATTGTTCATTTAATTTTATATATCAAGAATATTTTTTCAATTTATAAATGAATAATCTTTTTGGGGGTTATTTGTTCTTTTACTATCCTTTTTGGTTTTGGTATAATTTCAAAAGACATGTGAAATATATTGGTTATCTTTTTTGGATTCGTATATACTCTAGAAGTTTATTCTAGCACTTCAGGTGTGACCAAGACATATTGATTACACATCCTTTGGAGAAAATATTATTTTTATAGACATTTATTAAAGGATGAAACCATAATTTACATGTAAGTATTTTTACATATGTTATCATTGTAATTATTAAATGAAATCATTCAATTATGAAAAGGAACAAAAAACAAAAACATTTTCCATTGAATTTTTCAACAATAAAATCAAATACCCTTTATCCCATCACAAATTGATGGTTTTCATGTTGTTAAAATTATCCTAATCTTGTTTTCTATATCCCACCATTAGAACAAGATGGTTATTTTCGCTTCCATTTCATTGTATTCTTACATGGATTCCTAGTACGTTCTATCTCTGGTGACCTTTTTACTTATATTTCTATCTTTTAAAGAGATATTTTTATTGACCCATTTTTCGATGTGGGATTTTAAAAGATCATACCAAGAATGATTTTAAAATTTTTAGATAAAACTTTTCAAAAGGGGGGAATGATGTAACAGTTATAGTTTTATGAATGAATCAATATGCTCAATATCATACATGATAGCCTACATCTAGCTTAAAAGAACAACTAAATATTATTATATAAATAATATCGTTATAACATAGCCATTAGAATGAAAGGAATGAATAATATCAAATTAATTATAAAAATATAGTCTACAAAGGTTTAAATAATGACACTTTGGTTACCAAAATTAATATATATGGAAATAAAAACGGGCATAATATGAAATATTCGTTTTTAAGAATACCTATTTAAAATGTGAATAATTGTGTCTATAAAATCATACCACCCAGTATGGTTTTTTATTTATTCTAAATTATATGTTATATATTAAATTTAATGTTTTAAATTTTTCTTAATTGATTTCAAGATATGATATAAAAAATTTTATTTTATGGAAAAAAGAAGTATTTTAAAAAAATGTAATTTTATATCCTTTTAATTGCAAACACTTGTTAAATTTGTTTGACTCTAATATATGTTATATTTATATATAACAAAAATATTATTTATATTAGATACATAAAAAATTACATTGGATGTATTTTTTAATTTTTCGGATAACTATGAAGTGTTGATGAATAGAAAAAATACACTAAATTAAAATTGAAAACATATTTTTCGTTCGATAAATTGTTTACGTACAAATCATATAATTTAATAGTTTTAAGGTATAAATGGAATATATTTTTATCATTTAATCCAATTTTTTTCATTGTATGTAATTTATCTTTAAATTCGATATAAACACATGTCCGTATTTTGATATTTTTTCATCATTAAAAACACTTTCTATATTTAAAATCAATAATTAATATTAAATTAAATTCTGAAGATTCTGGGTTTTGAATTTCAAAAAATTTATTCCATATTTGGAATTATAGGGTCCCAATTTTTTAAATAGGTGCCGTTTATTTTTTCACATTATGAATTTTAATTTCTGTAATTAATTTTTTTTCATGGTTGAAGGATAAATCAGGTAAAAAAAGGTTAGAATTAAAATCACATTAATATTAAACTACCCTAACAAATGTCCTAATCCTATTTGATGAGATATGTCCCATAAAATGCATTATAGGGTCATATTTAGGATCCCATGGAGCCACTTGGGTGTGAAAATGACATTTTATAATATTTCATTTAATGTATTGGGGAATATAACATAAACATGTCTCTTTTTATAAATAAAATTTAAGGTGGGTTTATATAACTGATATCTATGACAATAAATATTAATTAGAAATGTAATCATATTTCCTACATCATGGATTTTTTTATAATTTTTTGAAATTAAATAAATTTTGTTTTAAATTACACAATCTATAAAGTAGTGATTACCTCATTAATGAATGATACCAATAAATGAATTTATATACATTAAAATAAATTTAATTTGAATATTTTGATACCATACACGAATTTCTTGGGATAAATTTTCATTTTTAAGATAATTTTATGCATTTGTTTTGAATTATTCATGTTTTATGAATTTTGAAAAATCAATTACTAAATTTTTTTCAAAATTCATAAAAATGAGTTTCTAAAACATATGAAATTATAATAAAAGGAATAATAGTATTTAAATACATGATTCAGGCTAAATTACATATATAATTTTAAAAATTTAATTAGTAATCCATCTTTTATTATCTGGACATTTTATTGTAACTATATTAACCATATATAATGAAAATACAAGAATATATGGTAAAAGTTAATGTTTACAACTAATGGTTAAAGGTAAAATATAATGATCAATTTATGATCCAAACTTGTCTCAAACCTACTGTTTGATAAGGTTTTGACCCATCCTCATCTTATCTTTTAATAATATACCTTTTTAGCTATTATAATTCTAATATAATTTTTCAATAAAATAATATTTCAAAACATTTATAAACTATCGCACATATATCTTATAAAAGGCCACAACCTCTACCCACTAACAAAAACATATAATTCCACATTAATTATCCAAAATCTTCTCACATAATCCAAAAACATCCCTCCCATTATCTTATATGCCTCAACATGTGTAGAAGTCAATTCAAGGAGGCATTTTGGCTCAAATCAAAAGAAGTTACCCGATTTAGAGGTAACCTATTCTCTCAAGTTCCTTTATTTTATTCTCCTTCCTCACACCCTATGCTCTATTTATTATATTATTATATTATTACAACACTATACACAATATACTAGGATTTTTTATGATAACTATTATAACAACACATACACCTACATCTAATGGATGTGAACATGTTGTTTCTATGTACCGTGAACTACTCCCTCACTAAATGATGATTGATAAATTTTCTCTTACCACCTATCATGGTGGACAATATAATAGAACTGTATTTATATATGATATATATTATAGTTTTATTTTCAATATTATTCTATTATTTTTATTTAAAACAAACAATTATGTGTTCCTTGTTGTGTAAATACAATAATTTCATTTGAGGATGTGTGGACTACCACCCATCAATGTGATATGACTCATTCGGGCTATAAATGGAACATTTAAGGGATATTTTTATTACATATAATAGAAATAAATGGAATAAATATAATAATGTAATTATAATATACATTTATATAATTTGATTATTATTATTTTAATATCACAAAGAAATTAATGTAGCGTCAATGCGTACATAAGACCTACAATCTATATGATTGGTGTATTTCATTTCATATCTAAAAATGTTATTTACTACTCTAAATACATATATAATAGATATATATGATATTTAATTAATGAATAATATTCTCAATATGAATTAATTATGGTTACATCGATAAGTTTCATCAAAACAAGGTAATTTTTGACTCAAGTACGGAACATCAAGAAAAACGTCCGATATGAATTGAAATAGTAAGCTAATCACTATAATATAGTAATAAGTGATTTGAAATGAATAATAAACTTGACATAGTTTAAAAAAAATAAAAATTATCTTAAATTTATTGTTTAGGATATTAAAGAACAAACAGGACAATTCAGATTCAAGGTAAGGGAACATCTATACCCAATTTTGATTCCTTGGTTTGGTCTTATACTTCTTAATTATGTCATGCTATGAATATGTGATAAATTAATATTGATATGGTATCTAGTATTTATAATTTTTTTGGTATATTTATATTTAATTCACATAATCTTTCAGTATTATTAAAATGATGATCATTGTAAGGGGATTTCTAAACATAATATATACTCATTGTGTCTTACGCATACTTCTTTGATTATATTATGCGATATCTTTTAAAGAATCACAATTTTTAATTTATGTTTTAATTTCCAATTACCTTTGTATGTATTTTTTTTTCTACTAATAATCACCCCATGGATTAAATCATAAATCATTTATACAGACATTGTAAATGAAATATTAACTCGATCTCCCTTCATTGTGTTAAATATCAATGTCATTGTTTTTGTATTCCAAGAATATCTATGAATGAACTATGATTGTTTTACACATAAAATAATCATATATTGGGTGTATTGATATTTTCACACATATTTATTTCATTTATTTATCCTTCATATAATGATATGATATTTTTAAGGATCACTGTATCAATCTTCTTTCATTGAGGCATATCATGATATTATGCACCGTTATTATCCTATATGGTGTATATACCGCCCTTTTGACACATCGTATCATGAATTACTATTTTCTTATGATTTTTAATGTTTGAGGAGTGGTACTATTTACATATTATTATTCGAGTGATTATCGTGTGGAAAGATTCTTTTTAACTAAAACACATGCTTTATTTTTGTGATGATTTATTCTTATAAATCATTAAATTTTATGTCCAAATTTTCAAAATGATTTTTATAAATGTATTTATATGAACATTATTTTTTTTATAAGTTAGTTTTATTCAATAGTTTGAATTTTCTATTGTATATTTTGATTTAATAGTCACATTATTAAATTTTTTAAATGGTTTTGGAAATGGATATATTTTTTCAATATATTATGATGATATATTATGATTTCAAGTTGGAATGGTATTTTTACTTTTTTCATATTTTATGTGTTATTATTTGGTTATGGTACTTGGAATTTCTTATGAATACCGATGGTTCAGTAATAAACCATGGGTGGGTGGGCCCATGATAGCTCTCCAATGAAATTAGTAATGTGACAGAGGTAAATGTTAAGGATTATCCAGTGAGATTTAGAGAATATACTTTAATGGGAATTCCAAATTCGACCCTGAAGGTTAATCCATATGTGATTTTGAAAGCTGTAATGTATTTATGTTATGGATTCCATAAGTTACATTTAAGATAATTATTTCTATGATTTTTTCATAAATATAATGATTTCATGATGAATGTTAAAGAACTTGTGTTTTATGATTAAAATGTACTATTTCATTAATTTGTATTCATTCTTGGAATAATTATTTATTTATTTATTTTATATCCTTTACTGATCATTTTATTCTCATACAATGTGTATGAACTATTTATAATATGGTATAAATTTATGGTAATATAAAAAAATAATTATAGATCTTTTTTATTAAGAAAATATTTCGAGTTTTATTTTTGGAGTTTTATAATTCTAAAACAAATGGATAGAGTAGAAGTTTTTACATTGTAATATTTGATATGTAATGTAATTGTAATGTCCTAATTCACTAAAAAACTAAACATGAGAAGATACTCAATTAGATTTCTTGATCAAAACCCATGAATCAGAAATGATTGAAGTCAGGGCCTTATCATATAAATTACTTAATATTTGAGTTTATTTCTTGTATTTTGATGATATTTAATTCATAATTACAAAATTAATTGGGAATGTTTACTATGTTCTACAAGAATATAATTAAATAATATCCATAATAATATTAAAGAAATGATTATGATATATATATATATATCAATAATACATAAAAAATGTAACAGTGAATGGTGATTAAGAAAAAATAACCATATTATATACATGAGATGGTAGGTCATATGTATACATGTGTAATGTTTCAGTTATTCAGTGATATTTATTCAATGATGGTAAAAATTATATTATATTTAATTAATGATATTAATATCATAAATATAACATTAATTATTTATATTTACTTATATTTTCAATCCATGTGATGGGTGATGAAAAATGGATTACATCAGTTCATGGAGGTGGTAGTCCACACGTACAGACGAACGATGATATCATTTTACCATTTATTGAAAAGTAAGAGAATAAATGAAATATTATATTACATCCGATTTCATTTTTTAGGTGTCTTGACCAATTAATTTTGTTATCACATGATTTCCTATCCTAACAGATCATTCTATGAGTATTTAAAGACATTTTTTTAGGTTTTTCTACCACTGTACTGTTTTCCCATATTTTGAGCATAGTTTGAAAATGTGTTTAGCCAAAATAGTTGGGGTCACATGACTAGTGAATTCTTTGACAAATTGGGCTGCCAAACCATGCACCACTATCATTAGATCTGTCTTCGTTGAATGGTTAGGTGCACATTTAGTATTGACCATGAGACTTCACCTAGGAAACAATACTAAATTAAATTAACACCACAAAAATTATAATTAAAATCCCAAAACCGCCTAAATAACCAAAAAAAATTCCCACATTATCAAAACTCAATAATTATTGTTTTTTGAGTCGTATGGGGGAATTTTCTCTCCCCATACATAATCTCATGGTTGTTCGAAGCACCTTTCAAAGTATATATCTTCCTTATTAGTGAGTTATTCCCTTTATTTCATTGATCCCCCATATTCATTAGGTTTTTTATTAATAATGTTTGTGAAAGGATTGAGTTTTCTAGATAACAATTGATTGATGTGGAATTTTATATATTGGATCTCCTATATCTTCTTTTAAGATCTATCTACATAGATATTATGATCATCATAAAAGGAATCCAATCCCAGATTTGATGTAGTTGGATTACATAGTTTTCATGTTGGTGTTTCTAAAATATTCCATTAATTGATAACACATTATTACTAGATAAATTAATAGGTACATGTTTTATAATTTCTGACATTTTTTAAATGGAATTTATAATTTTAATTAATTAAAAGACTCTACAACCAATTTTCTGGTGAATTAATCATGTAATGTATTTAATTTCTATAAAAATAATATTTTTAACCATTTTATATATTTTTTAATGACATGTTTGATTGGATTTTTTTGAAGATATTTTTCTTTATTTTTTTAGAGAAATTGATTTATTTGATTGTGTTTTTATTTATCAAATACACTTCAATGATTTGAATTATATTAATTGAACTATTAAATGTTTTATATATATCTTAAAATTCATGAATTTATTAAAAGACCAAGAATTTTCAAAGAATGATTTTGGACTTTTTTTTGAAATGGGTTTTCATGTGTTATTTTAAATAATTTATTTATCCACATGGAAACAGGCTTTCAACCCATGTTGTGAAATCTAATGAATCCAATTAAAAGATTATATCATAGATTAAATTCATTAGGTATGATTCAAAGTAGATGATTGATTTAAAGGTCTATTTGGAATTTGAATGATGATTTTGAAAAATGTGCGGCTATGGTTACCTTTTTATTAAAATTTATTTATTTAAAAAAATTGGAATAAAATTGACTATAATTGATGGATTGGTTTGCATTTGATGATTATCTTTTCTTGAAATGACACCATTATGTAACATCCATGATTTTTTTCACTTCCCATTTTTTGGTGTTTAAAAATTATTATTTATTTTTTTTAATTGGCGGTGATAGTGAGATGTTAATTGAGGTACAATGCTCGTGATGGTTTTGATAAAAATCCCCAAATTGATCCTTGTAACATGAAAATCTCACTCAACTCAATTGACTAGTAATCAGAACATAGATCGTTAGATGATATTAACCAGATATATTCCTCACTAGTGGACTCATAACCTTCTAGTGGATCCATATAGAATGTCAAACATTCTATCTATGTATGTGATGCTAGGAATATGGGTTTGTGTAGAACTAGATTTCTTCAGGATCGTGAAACCGGATATAAGCCCCAAAATAAGACATGATGATTTGATTAGCTATTCTGAGGTAGAATCACTATTGTACCTAGGTTCTATCCTTGACATCCATATATTTGATATCGATTCATGAATGTATTGGTTGTCACTAGTTGTAACACCCCAGGATTTCATAGTGTGTTATTTCTTAAAAATAATTCAATAACTTGCACTACACGCAACAACGAGTTCAATCACACCATGACGTACAAAAAAAAGCCATTAAAAGAGGTCATGAATAGTATTAACAACATTTTGAACTTTATATAATCCTTATAATTTTAGAATCCCTATTATGAGTTTCTTAGTCATAATGCAAGAACAGATTCATTTTCAGTATTGCACTTTTATCAACTTTAATAGTGAAACCTTTTTAAATAAAATATTTTAAACTATCTGAATAAATTGGGAAATCAAAAAAAATTTAAAATGAAACATCCCAAGCTTCCATGGTACGCTTTCCTTTGAATAAAATAGTAGCGTGTGTTGTACGCAACCTTGAGTTTTAACACACGCCACAACCAATCAAACTAGCCGTTATGAATAGTAATACCTAAATTTTGAAATTATATATATTTTATATTTTAAAATGGACTTCATTTTTGGATTCGGAATATCGAATTTAGCCTAAGGTGAAATTTTGGTACTTTTCGGATAACTTTCATATTTTGATGAATAGTGAAAATTACTAAATTTTAATTAAAAACAACTTTTTAAATCAAAATAATTAATAGTGATAAATTATGAATTTTAGTAGTTTTAAAGTATATTTAGAATATATTTTTACCATTTAATATAATGTTGGTCATTGTACATAATTTTACAATTAAACCGAACATAAACAAGTGTCAATCTTTTGATAGTTATTACCTCTTAAAAACACGCTTTTTGTTTTGACAGCGGAAATTAATTTTAAATTAATTTCTGCCACTTCTGTGTTTTGAATTTAGAAAAATGGATTCCATATTTGGAATCAGGATGTCCAAATTGTGTAAATAGGTAACTTTTATTTTTAGACATTTTGAATAATTACTACGGTAAATATTTTATTTACCATGGTTAAGGGTAAATCCGGTAAATAAGGGTTAAAAAATAATATTATAATAATACTAAATTACCCTAAAACGTGTCTTAACCCTATTGGTTGATACATGGTCGACCATGAGCATCTTTGGGTCTATTTTGGGACCCCATGGATCCACTTGTAAGTGATAATGACACTTTATTTTAATTAAGTCAAAATGAATACAAAAATGACACAAGCATATATCTTTTAGAAAAACAATTGTTACATAGGGTTATATAAGTTGGATTTTAGATTATAAATATTCATTATAAAGATAAAACGATTTCCTACATAATGATATTTTATTTATAATTTTTAGACATTAAATAATTTATTTTATTTATGACACAATGATGATGCAGTAATTACTATAATAGTGAAAAATTAAAATAATTGATATTATAAATACCCAAATAAATATAATATGAAACTTTTAATGGATTAAAATAATTTTCTAGGATAATATGATATATTATGATTGATTTAATTGACTTTGTTCGAAGTAATCAATCTGTTATGAGTTTCAAAAAAATCAACTATTGAATAGTGTCAAAATTGACATAAAAGAGTTCTTAAAACAAATATTATATTATTAATTGATATTAAATTCCTAAAAATCTAAGGTTCGGCCAAGAGACTTATATAATGATAGGTTCATCATTAATGTACCACTTGGGGGTCGCTTGGATGTATATAGTACGTTTATTAACCATATTATATAAAAATACAAAGAGATATTGTAAAAGTGAAACTAATTAACTTAGAGTTAATACTTAAAGATAAGGTTAATATAAGTACCCAAACCTGTCTAAATTCTATTGGTTGAGTGTTTTTCGACCTATACCCATCTTAACCTTTGAATAATAAGCTTTTGAGCCATTAGAAACCGAATATGAATTTATTATAAATTAATATTTCTAGCCTTTCCAAAGGTGCCCCTCACCCCTCTTATAAAAGGGCACTCCTCCTTCTCATTTCTTCACACCTTCAAAGCCTTTTGGTTCGGCCAAACTCTGCCCAAATACTCTCCCAACATCCCTCACTAAAACATAGAGGCCTTAGTTTGATCAGAAAGCCAACCTAAGGAGCCCTTTTGATCAAATCAAAAGGAAGAACCCGAAGAAGAGGTAATGATTTCACCACCCTTCTCCAAGTTCATTTCTTCTTCCACTTCTTCTTCCTTTGTTCTTACCATTCTAAAATAATAACTCCAGTATCTCAAATATACTGTGATGTTATTATAAATATGGTACAACCATATTCAGTATTCTATCCACCCTTTGAATAACATGTCACCATACGTTCGTACGTACGGACTACCGTCTCCACGTCGTGGTGTAATTGTTATTCAATATAATATTATTTGGATGGGTATAATAATGATGTCTAACTCATGTAAATAATAAATATAACATGTTAATAATTCTGTATATATGATATACCATCCATTTATATATTATTTTAATATCAAAAGAATGATATTGTCGCTCGTGCGTACGTACGGACTACCGTCTCCACGAACGCGGTGAGATTCATTCTCCATCATATCCATTCAAGTATAAAACTCATTTGAAGATTAATAATAGTATATAAGGACTTGATATCATTCTGGATATGATTAAGATACAATCTATCCATTACAAACTTGTCTTACGTAACAAAACATATAAAAGAAAATGAGTAAGTTAACACCTGAAACGACGATAATTCTATGATATTATTAATAAAGCAATGTTAAAAGATCATATATGATATCATATTAATGAATATGATTATTGAATAATTTAATAAAAATTATTTTACCATTATACAGGAGGTTAACCTACCCCAACCAAGTAAAAGTACAAGGTAAGGGTTTATTCCACAATCTCTTCATTATCCGAGGTTATTTATACGTAATAATCTACTGGGATTTCATTATCATCCACATCCATGTTTCTTAAAAATGTATTTCAAAACATTTTAACTATTTACTAGAATATGGGTTAAAGTCATTTTTACGTTTTTCCTCCAATTATATGTTTCTAATTTCCACCAATGTTCTCCTAATCAAGATCATAATTTGGTGGTGACTCTTTCATTTCTCTTTTCCTCATATTAAGACTAAATTTTAGTAACCTAATTTCCGATGTGGGTTTTCCCACAAAGATATTTTCTATTTTCAACCTTTTATTTTCGAAGAACAATTTCAAATTGCGAGGACGCAATTTATTGAAGGAGGGGAGAATGTAACACCCCAGGATTTCATAGTGTGTTATTTCTTAAAAATAATTCAATAACTTGCACTACACGCAACACCGAGTTCAATCACACCATGACGTACAAAAAAAAAAGCCATTAAAAGAGGTCATGAATAGTATTAACAAAATTTTGAACTTTATATAATCCTTATAATTTTAGAATCCCTATTATGAGTTTCTTAGTCATAATGCAAGAACAGATTCATTTTCAGTATTGCACTTTTATCAACTTTAATAGTGAAACCTTTTTAAATAAAATATTTTAAACTATCTGAATAAATTGGGACATCAAAAAAAATTTAAAATGATACATCCCAAGCTTCCACGGTACGCTTTCCTTTGAATAAAATAGTAGCGTGTGTTGTACGCAACCTTGAGTTTTAACACACGCCACAACCAATCAAACTAGCCGTTATGAATAGTAATACCTAAATTATGAAATTATATATATTTTATATTTTAAAATGGAATTCATTTTTGGATTCGGAATATCGAATTTAGCCTAAGGTGAAATTTTGGTACTTTTCGGATAACTTTCATATTTTGATGAATAGTGAAAATTACTAAATTTTAATTAAAAACAACTTTTTTAATCAAAATAATTAATAGTGATAAATTATGAATTTTAGTAGTTTTAAAGTATATTTAGAATATATTTTTACCATTTAATATAATGTTGGTCATTGTACATAATTTTACAATTAAACCGAACATAAACAAGTGTCAATCTTTTGATAGTTATTACCTCTTAAAAACACGCTTTTTGTATTGACAGCGGGAATTAATTTTAAATTAATTTCTGCCACTTCTGTGTTTTGAATTTAGAAAAATGGATTCCATATTTGGAATCAGGATGTCCAAATTGTGTAAATAGGTAACTTTTATTTTTAGACATTTTGAATAATTACTACGGTAAATATTTTATTTACCATGGTTAAGGGTAAATCCGGTAAATAAGGGTTAAAAAATAATATTATAATAATACTAAATTACCCTAAAACGTGTCTTAACCCTATTGGTTGATACATGGTCGACCATGAGCATATTTGGGTCTATTTTGGGACCCCATGGATCCACTTGTAAGTGATAATGACACTTTATTTTAATTAAGTCAAAATGAATACAAAAATTACACAAGCATATATCTTTTAGAAAAACAATTGTTACATAGGGTTATATAAGTTGGATTTTAGATTATAAATATTCATTATAAAGCTAAAAAGATTTCCTACATAATGATATTTTATTTATAATTTTTAGACATTAAATAATTTATTTTATTTATGACACAATGATGATGCAGTAATTACTATAATAGTGAACAATTAAATTAATTGATATTATAAATACCCAAATAAATATAATATGAAACTTTTAATGGATTAAACTAATTTTCTAGGATAATATGATATATTAGGATTTATTTAATTTACTTTTTTCGAAGTAATAAATCTGTTATGAGTTTAACAAAAATCAACTATTGAATAGTGTCAAAATTGACATAAAAGAGTTCTTAAAACAAATATTATATTATTAATTGATATTAAATTCCTAAAAATCTAAGGTTCGGCCAAGAGACTTATATAATGATAGGTTCATCATTAATGTACCACTCGGGGGTCTCTTGGATGTATATAGTAAGTTTATTAACCATATTATATAAAAATACAAAGAGACATTGTAAAAGTGAAACTAATTAACTTAGAGTTAATACTTAAAGATAAGGTTAATATAAGTACCCAAACATGTCTAAATTCTATTGGTTGAGTGGCTTTCAACCTATCCCCACCTTAACCTTTGAATAATAAGCTTTGGATTCATTAGAAACCGAATATGAATTTATTATAAATTAATATTTCTAGCCTTTCCAAAGGTGCCCCTCACCCCTCTTATAAAAGGGCACTCCTCCTTCTCATTTCTTCACACCTTCAAAGCCTTTTGGTTCGGCCAAACTCTGCCCAAATACTCTCCCAACATCCCTCAATACAACCTAGAGGCCTTAGTTTGATCAGAAAGCCAACCTAAGGAGCCCTTTTGATCAAATCAAAAGGAAGAACCCAAAGAAGAGGTAATGATTTCACCACCCTTCTCCAAGTTCATTTCTTCTTCCACTTCTTCTTCCTTTGTTCTTACCATTCTAAAATAATAACTCCAGTATCTCACATATACTGTGATGTTATTATAAATATGGTACAACCATATTCAGTATTCTATCCACCCTTTGAATAACATGTCACCATACGTGCGTACGTACGGACTACCGTCTCCACGTCATGGTGTAATTGTTATTCAATATAATATTATTTGGATGGGTATAATAATGATGTGTAACTCATGTAAATAATAAATATAACATGTTAATAATTCTGTATATATGATATACCATCCATTTATATATTATTTTAATATCAAAAGAATGATATTGTCGCTCGTGCGTACGTACGGACTACCGTCTCCACGAACGCGATGAGATTCATTCTCCATCGTATCCATTCAAGTATAATTATCATTTGATGATTTAAAAATGATGTTTATGGACTAGATATCATTCTGTATATGGATAATATACAACAACCATGGCTTATGTAACAAAACATATAAAAGAAAATGAGAAAGTTAACTCCCAAAACGACGATAATTCTAAGATATTATTAACAAATCAATGTTAAAAGATCATATATGATATCATATTAATATATATGATTCTTGTATAATTTAATAAGAATTATTTCACCATTATACAGGAGGTTAACCTACCCCAACCAAGTAAAAGTACAAGGTAAGGGTTATTTCACAATCTCTTCATTATCCGAGGTTGTTTATACGTAATAATCTACTGGGATATCTTTATCATCCACATCCATGTTTCTTAAAAATGGATTTCAAAACATTTTTACTATTTACAAGAATATGGGTTAAAGTCATTTATACCCTTGTTTGACTTTTTATAAGAGGTTTATAAAGGAATCTTTCCGTTGTTTTCAAAACAAGGTCCTTTTTAACCTTTTCGACAGAATTGAGGTAAGAATGTTTTTTTTAACTTATATGGCGGGTGCGGTTATTTTACGCCGTTATAAAATCTTCAAACCTTTCTTTACAAGCTTATAAGAATATTTTCAAAGAAAATGTTTTATTTTATATGGATCTTAATTGATTTCAAAATAAAAGGAGATATTTCTTTAAAAAAAAATTTTGATTTCATCTACGTCAACATCCTTTGATGGATTTTAAGATTATTTGAAGTTGATTTATTATGATACAAAACTTCTATATTGTATTGAAGGTTTTGTGATATGTTTGACTGTGGATGTGCTATTTTTATACCATTCATAGTTTATGGTGAAATTATTGACATTTCATATGCTAGGTTTAATACGAATGTTTATGTTATGTTTAAACCTTTTCATATGGGAATGCATTGGACTTAATAAGTGACGGGTGGAGCCCGCTATAGCTCCTCGATGCATCGGTAGGTCTCATGAGACAAACTAGTGTCTTGGCACAAGGCCTTGACAAAATCTTATTTGTATTCTTGGCACGAGGCCTTGGATATGTGGTTATGATAGTCTGGCATTATGCATTCCAACATTATGAAAGTGGTTATTGATTTTTGCATGTGATTATTCGATTAGTAGAATATCCATGTGAATAAGTAAATGGCATTATTTCATTTTATTTATGCCATACCATGTTGAAAGTTCATATTTAAAAGGCTTTTGTTTTAGTTATAGATTGCCTTAAATGTTTATTCTTATTTATGAAAGTTTCCACTATATTGTTATCCTTACTGGGCATTTGAGCTCACCCCTTTTCTATGTTTTATTTTTCCCAGGATGTGAAGAAGTAAGTTATGAATGACCTGCAGGGATTTTATGAGGGGTTAATAGTGTGGATTATGGAGACATTATGTTGTTTTAGTAGTTTTTAATTTTATTATGTAATGTAAAACTTATGAATATATCTAGTGTTTCCAAGGCTACTAAACCAATCGGTCTTTCGAGATTTGATCTTTCTTGTGATCATGCCAATGTTACGAAGTAATGCACCGACTCTGGGTAGCTGGGGTCAGGGCGTTACAGTTGGTATCAGAGGAAGTTTAGTACAAAACTTGGAAGCTAGATTTAGATAAACTCTGATTAGAGCACGTATACCTAAGATGAACTTTGAGGATTAGTATAGAAGAACTTCCTAGAATTTTGGTATTTTAGAGATTTTGTGAGTTTTCCGAGAAATACATCCCTGTCTGGATACGAGCAGGTAGAGGCGGCTCTGGCACAGATGTACCTAGGGGTAAAACCCGAAAACACCGCTTTGATCTAGACTCGAACGGGAACTGGTGCACGACAACGGGCCTTGCTGCACTCTTGGTTACGACACTCCCGGGGGATATGCTTAGGATAACACTCATTTTCTTTACAAATCATTATGAAGGGTTTATGAGTATATACTTTTTCAAAGAAAACATTCTTATGATTATGGATTATATCCATAAATAGTTCAATTTATGTTAAGTGTTTTATAAGTATGGGATTATGTATTTTGATTCATAAACTGATCTAGTGTATGCCATTGTTTAGAAATGGCGCCCAGTAGAAGGAATGAGAACTCCAGAAATGCACATGATCCAAAGAGAAGGAAGGATCATATCTTTCATGGTCTTAAGCTAGAATTTATAAGAGAAATAGTCTCCCATGTATTATCATCATATGAAGAAATAATATCATGTGTTGATAAGATATGTAAAGAGTTTACTGAGTCCTATGGCTTTGAAGGGAAGCAAGAGAAGAAAAGGATGGAAGAGAGAAAGATGGATAAAAGTAAGAGGGAAAAGAAGAATTTTCCCATATGTGGTAACTGTGGAAAGAAACACCCTAGAACTTGCCTGAAAGGAATGAGAGTTTGTTATAAGTGTGGAGGAAAAGGGCACAAAGCACGTGACTTCAAGGGTAAGAAAATGGTTTTAAATGTACAATGCTTCATTTGCAAGGAGTTTGGACACTACGCGAACCTATGTCCCAGTCATCAGACTATGCCGCAAATGATGCTATTGGATAATAATCAAGTTATGATACTACCACAGATGAAGAGGAATGATTAGAGTTCTTATGTTGATTATGTCAATTGAGTGTTGTATCAAAAAGTACTTGTTATAATAATTATGGAGTATATAAGGATTGTACTGCAGTACTATTTCATTAAGGACTTGAGATTGTGTGGAACAAAGAAAAGTGACTCAATAGAAGGTTAAATTTTTGGAAAATATATGGTTGAGAGAATGATAAATCATAATATAGTTCTGATACTGAGGTAGTGATTTTGGAATAATATGTGATTATTTTTGATAAATTATATTGGATATTCTTGACTACCTTGAAACTGATTAATGATTTGTATATTCCATCATTGTTGGGGTTTAAAACATTTTTGGATTAATGAAGTATATCCAGCATTCTATATGGAATAAGGGAGCATGAATGTAATCAATAACGAATATGGTAATACATGATGAAGGTATTCATATGCTATTACGGGGTAAAAAGGATCTATATTATGTTTACCTTCCTTATGAATGTTGGACTGTGAGTTTGGACAGAAGTATTTTGGATAGTTCTAGTTTGGATTATTTTGGTTTTCCATAAAAGGACAACCCGGAGGTCGGACGACAACCCGTCGCGTCCGGCAAGGCTACGATACTTGAACCCGCAACCGAATGGAGACAAGGGTGTATCACCTACCACTATCCCACGAGATGTCCTGGATTAAATAAAGTAGTTTTTTAAAAGATCTGGTAGATGAATTATAAATTCATTTATTTTGGAACCCTCTATGAATAGTATAAATAGAATTTTTTTTTACGAGTGAATGATGAGTTTTTGGTAGAAATTTATTAATGTATAAAACTCTAATTATAAACTTAGTATATCTCCTTATGATCTTAGCCAATCTCATAAATAAATTCCTCATCATTAATAAACGAAACATAGAACAAAAATGTTGTCCTTGATGGTACCTTAAATCATCACTAATTTATGGCTTTGGGATTGTTGGCCTTTTCATAGCCATGTTCTCTACCACTCTCCATCAGATAATTGATGGCTAGATTTTTCTTCCATATCCATATTTTCTTACATGGAACCCTAGTATGTGTTATTTTTGGTAATCTTCATACTTTCCACTCTTTATTTAAAATAGAGGCCTCATTAATTAATTTTTCGATGTGGGATTTCAACTAAGATATTTTGAAATTTCAAAAATGTGTTATCCCAATACCCTATGTTTTAATGAACCGATGGTATTTCAAATCATCATAGATTGATGATTTTAAGGACCTCAATTTTATACTTGTTTGTGATTGATGACCTCAATCACTACCTATAAATATTTACATTTTTCCTCCAATTATATGTTTCTAATTGCCACCAATGTTCTCCTAATCGAGATCATAATTTGGTGGTGACTCTTTCATTTCTCTTTTCCTCATATTAAGACTAAATTTTAGTAACCTAATTTCCGATGTGGGTTTTCCCACAAAGATATTTTCTATTTTCACCCTTTTATTTTCGAAGAACAATTTCAAATTGCGAGGACGCAATTTATTGAAGGAGGGGAGAATGTAACACCCCAGGATTTCATAGTGTGTTATTTCTTAAAAATAATTCAATAACTTGCACTACACGCAACACCGAGTTCAATCACACCATGACGTACAAAAAAAAGACATTAAAAGAGGTCATGAATAGTATTAACAACATTTTGAACTTTATATAATCCTTATAATTTTAGAATCCCTATTATGAGTTTCTTACTCATAATGCAAGAACAGATTCATTTTCAGTATTGCACTTTTATCAACTTTAATAGTGAAACCTTTTTAAATAAAATATTTTAAACTATCTGAATAAATTGGGACATCAAAAAAAATTTAAAATGAAACATCCCAAGCTTCCACGGTACGCTTTCCTTTGAATAAAATAGTAGCGTGTGTTGTACGCAACCTTGAGTTTTAACACACGCCACAACCAATCAAACTAGCCGTTATGAATAGTAATACCTAAATTTTGAAATTATATATATTTTATATTTTAAAATGGACTTCATTTTTGGATTCGGAATATCGAATTTAGCCTAAGGTGAAATTTTGGTACTTTTCGGATAACTTTCATATTTTG
This sequence comes from Viscum album, assembly GCA_963277665.1. Lineage (NCBI taxonomy): Eukaryota > Viridiplantae > Streptophyta > Magnoliopsida > Santalales > Viscaceae > Viscum > Viscum album. The sequence continues at coordinate 2,130,642,657 of OY728140.1, forward strand.
ATGAATAGTGAAAATTACTAAATTTTAATTAAAAACAACTTTTTTAATCAAAATAATTAATAGTGATAAATTATGAATTTTAGTAGTTTTAAAGTATATTTAGAATATATTTTTACCATTTAATATAATTTTGGTCATTGTACATAATTTTACAATTAAACCGAACATAAACAAGTGTCAATCTTTTGATAGTTATTACCTCTTAAAAACACGCTTTTTGTTTTGACAGCGGGAATTAATTTTAAATTAATTTCTGCCACTTCTGTGTTTTGAATTTAGAAAAATGGATTCCATATTTGGAATCAGGATGTCCAAATTGTGTAAATAGGTAACTTTTATTTTTAGATATTTTGAATAATTACTACGGTAAATATTTTATTTACCATGGTTAAGGGTAAATCCGGTAAATAAGGGTTAAAAAATAATATTATAATAATCCTAAATTACCCTAAAACGTGTCTTAACCCTATTGGTTGATACATGGTCGACCATGAGCATCTTTGGGTCTATTTTGGGACCCCATGGATCCACTTGTAACTGATAATGACACTTTATTTTAATTAAGTCAAAATGAATACAAAAATTACACAAGCATATATCTTTTAGCAAAACAATTGTTACATAGGGTTATATAAGTTGGATTTTAGATTATAAATATTCATTATAAAGCTAAAAAAGATTTCCTACATAATGATATTTTATTTATAATTTTTAGACATTAAATAATTTATTTTATTTATGACACAATGATGATGCAGTAATTACTATAATAGTGAAAAATTAAAATAATTGATATTATAAATACCCAAATAAATATAATATGAAACTTTTAATGGATTAAAATAATTTTCTAGGATAATATGATATATTAGGATTGATTTAATTGACTTTGTTCGAAGTAATCAATCTGTTATGAGTTTCATAAAAATCAACTATTGAATAGTGTCAAAATTGACATAAAAGAGTTCTTAAAACAAATATTATATTATTAATTGATATTAAATTCCTAAAAATCTAAGGTTCGGCCAAGAGACTTATATCATGATAGGTTCATCATTAATGTACCACTTGGGGGTCGCTTGGATGTATATAGTAAGTTTATTAACCATATTATATAAAAATACAAAGAGACATTGTAAAAGTGAAACTAATTAACTTAGAGTTAATACTTAAAGATAAGGTTAATATAAGTACCCAAACCTGTCTAAATTCTATTGGTTGAGTGGTTTTCGACCTATCCCCACCTTAACCTTTTAATAATAAGCTTTTGAGCCATTAGAAACCTAATATAAATTTATTATAAATTAATATTTCTAGCCTTTCCAAAGGTGCCCCTCACCCCTCTTATAAAAGGGCACTCCTCCTTCTCATTTCTTCACACCTTCAAAGCCTTTTGGTTCGGAAAAACTCTGCCCAAATACTCTCCCAACATCCCTCACTAAAACATAGAGGCCTTAGTTTGATCAGAAAGCCAACCTAAGGAGCCCTTTTGATGAAATCAAAAGGAAGAACCCGAAGAAGAGGTAATGATTTCACCACCCTTCTCCAAGTTCATTTCTTCTTCCACTTCTTCTTCCTTTGTTCTTACCATTCTAAAATAATAACTCCAGTATCTCACATATACTGTGATGTTATTATAAATATGGTACAACCATATTCAGTATTCTATCCACCCTTTGAATAACATGTCACCATACGTGCGTACGTACGGACTACCGTCTCCACGTCGTGGTGTAATTGTTATTCAATATAATATTATTTGGATGGGTATAATAATGATGTGTAACTCATGTAAATAATAAATATAACATGTTAATAATTCTGTATATATGATATACCATCCATTTATATATTATTTTAATATCAAAAGAATGATATTGTCGCTCGTGCGTACGTACGGACTACCGTCTCCACGAACGCGATGAGATTCATTCTCCATCGTATCCATTCAAGTATAATTATCATTTGATGATTTAAAAATGATGTTTAAGGACTAGATATCATTCTTTATATGGATAATATACAACAACCATGGCTTATGTAACAAAACATATAAAAGAAAATGAGTAAGTTAACTCCCAAAACGACGATAATTCTAAGATATTATTAACAAATCAATGTTAAAAGATCATATATGATATCATATTAATATATATGATTCTTGTATAATTTAATAAGAATTATTTCACCATTATACATGAGGTTAACCTACCCCAACCAAGGAAAAGTACAAGGTAAGGGTTATTTCACAATCTCTTCATTATCCGAGGTTGTTTATACGTAATAATCTACTGGGATATCTTTATCATCCACATCCATGTTTCTTAAAAATGGATTTCAAAACATTTTTACTATTTACAAGAATATGGGTTAAAGTCATTTATACCCTTGTTTGACTTTTTATAAGAGGTTTATAAAGGAATCTTTCCGTTGTTTTCAAAACAAGGTCCTTTTTAACCTTTTCGACAGAATTGAGGTAAGAATGTTTTTTTTAACTTATACGGCGGGTGCGGTTATTTTACGCCGTTATAAAATCTTCAAAGCTTTCCTTACAAGATTATAAGAATATTTTCAAAGAAAATGTTTTATTTTATATGGATCTTAAATGATTTCAAAATAAAAGGAGATATTTATTTAAAAAAAAATTTGATTTCATCTACGTCAACATCCTTTGATGGATTTTAAGATTAATTGAAGTTGATTTATTATGATACAAAACTTCTATATTGTATTGAAGGTTTTGTGATATGTTTGACTGTGGATGTGCTATTTTTATACCATTCATAGTTTATGGTGAAATTATTGACATTTCGTATGCTAGTTTTAATACGAATGTTTATGTTATTTTTAAACCTTTTCATATGGGAATGCATTGGACTTAATAAGTGACGGGTGGAGCCCGCTATAGCTCCTCGATGCATCGGTAGGTCTCATGAGACAAAATAGTGTCTTGGCACAAGGCCTTGAAAAAATCTTATTTGTAGTCTTGGCACGAGGCCTTGGCTATGTGGTTATGATAGTCTGGCATTATGCATTCCAACATTATGAAAGTGGTTATTGATTTTTGCATGTGATTATTCGATTAGTAGAATATCCATGTGAATAAGTAAATGGCATTATTTCATTTTATTTGTGCTATACCATGTTGAAAGTTCATATTTAAAAGGCTTTTGTTTTAGTTATACATTTCCTTAAATGTTTATTCTTATTTATGAAAGTTTCCACTATATTGTTATCCTTACTGGGCATTTGAGCTCACCCCTTTTCTATGTTTTATTTTTCCCAGGATGTGAAGAAGTAAGTTATGAATGACCTGCAGGGATTTTATAAGGGGTTAATAGTGTGGATTATGGAGACATTATGTTGTTGTAGTAGTTTTTCATTTTATTATGTAATGTAAAACTTATGAATATATCTAGTGTTTCCAAGGCTACTAAACCAATCGGTCTTTCGAGATTTGATCTTTCTTGTGATCATGCCAATGTTATGAAGTAATGCACCGACTCTGGGTAGCTGGGGTCGGGGCGTTACACTAGTTGGAATCAGAGTTTCATTTATTGCTTCATTTATATTTATTATATACCATCCCTCTATTGTATCGATTATTAATCATCTTTACAAATGATGTTTATATTTCTCATCATTTCTTGATTACATAACTATATCATGTGGAATGGATTTCAATTATTTTCAAGAAAATGATCAATTCATAACGGGCATGCACCTCTAGAAAATAAGCTTCTTCTGTGTGCTAATTGTGTATAACCATGTCATTTGAAGTGGTATTTTAAAATTCCCAAGAGTTTTCTTGAATATTTATTCATCAAGGTCATTATCAAGGATTTTTTATGTTTCATCAGGGGAAATAAAAACCTCATCCAATTATACCTTCACCTAGATTTGGTGAAGGAGATGGATCTTGATTATGGAGATCCATCCATAGGCCACAGAGTGTATATTTTCACATTGTGAATAAACATTAATTTATCATATTTTTGTAGGAAAATATGGTTATTGATGACCAAGCATTTTTTTTCTGATGTGTATGTTAAAATAGTTTGAGTTTCTCCTTCATTTGGATTATATGAAATTGGAAACCATTTGTCTTTGGACAATTATTAATTATATCTTATAGATCATGGTTATGGTTATTTTTGGATTGATGAGGTAATAATGGTTTCATTTCATCATATCTTGTTTGAATCTTTGTGGTATTCCTATTATTTTAAATTGATGGTTAGAGCTCAATTTTGATATATTGGATGATCCCTCTTATGAGAACATAGTGACCCATTGTTATCGTACTTTTATATTTATTCACAGTTTAGTTATACATGTATATACCGTGGGTATTTACATGTGTGACTAGGAAGATGTGGACTTTCGATAAAACATTTATAGAATGGTGTTTTCATTTTTTAATGAGATCATTGAGGTATTATGTTAATTCAGAAAAAAAACACATATGTTATCATTGAGTACATAACCCTGGTATAAATCCTCTTTTTTGATTTTCTTTCTTAAGGATGTTTGATCATTGATGACTCTATTTAGGAAATCGATAATGTCTCTTCTCTGGGTTTAAGGGGACTTAATTTCATATTATATACATTTTTAATGAATGTTTAATTAATAGGGATTCCTATACTAGGACACTCATATTTCTCTTTTTTTGAGACATTTAATGACCTTGGTATTTTTATCTTAGAGTTTTGTGTGTTGTTATCCTTTTGGTGTGTCACTATTTTGGAACACTGACCATCCACCTCATATGATGAGTGAGGTATTACTTGTTCTAGAATCATGTTCAATCATTCTGAATGGATTATTTATTGGGGAAAAAATATCATATGGTATGGTGGTTATAACATCATGATATATATGATTAAGTATTTTGACCCATTAAATCGATTTACAAATGATTGGGTATATTCATGGGTCATTTCAAAATGTTTTGCAGACATTATTTATATTTTATGGAACTATGCACTCTTTGTAAATTGTTTGAGAACATTTTCACAAAGGGTGGTGCAAGGTCTGTATGGGGTTTCACTATTGGCACGTAGTTTGAAAATGTGTATTCCCAAAATGTAAAATACATTCAGTGACTCTGTTTTTGGTGAACGGTTTCATGAAAAGTTAATATTAACGATTTTACTTATCCTGGGAAATTCTTTTGATGGAAATTAAAACCTTAAAAATATTAATTAAAAAACCTTCCTAATTTATCCCAAACTTCTCCAAATAGATCATAACCCAATCCCAAGGATTTTTAGAGCCTTATAGCGGGATTTCGGCCATGAAAACCACACCATATAGCAGATTGAATCACCAATCAAATAAGATATATTCTTTACAGTGATTTATTATCTTCATTTCTTGGATACCCCCTTTTTCTTGATTTCTTGTTCCAAAATGATACAGAAAACATTTTTTTTGGAATATTATGTGTTGATGTGGAATTTTAGATTTAGGACCTACTATATCTCTTATCATGATCTATATTTTTAGATTTACTGATAAACCTTAATGGAAACCCATATCATATTTTTTCTAGTTGGATTCATTAATTTTTATAGATGTGTTTCTATGATTTTTTTTTCATTTTTCAATTAGTTTTTTCTTGATAAATTCATAGGTACATGTCTCTTAATTAATAAATCATGTTCTATAGTATTTTTTCCATTAATTAATAATAATATATTCATTGTAAAAATTTCCATTGAATTGAAAATGAATAATTTTAATTGATGTTATCATGATCATTCTCTCCATTTTATAGAATAATAAAATTCTATTCTTATTTGGACTTATTTTTAATGATATTTTAAAAGTCGTTTTTTAAAATTGTGGGTTTTTTCTAGAGATATTATTTATTAAATGAACTTAAAGGATATGAATAATATAAAATGAAATATTTAATGATATCCAAATAGTCTCAAATTCTATAATGTATTAAATGAAAATGAATCCCATTTGAATGATTTTGAACTTGTTTTCAAATGGGTATTACTTGGTTATTTTAATTGAATGATTTATTGACAAAGAAAGGCATTATAAATCGATGTTTTGGAATGAATTCAATTCTTATAAAATTTTCATTATTACATTAAATATTTTAGTGATTATTTGATGTATATGACTGTTTTAAAGGCATATTTTGTATTGCAATAATGATTTTGGAAATGTTTTGGGTATGGTTACCATTTCTAAATTCTAAATTACTCTATAATATTCGTATTGAATTGATGATTATTGAAGGAGAGATTGAATCTTTATGATGACAATCTCTTGTAATAATAACGTAATGTGACATTCATGATTTTTGTACATCAAATTTTTCGGTGATGATAAGGGGATTATTTAAATTGAGTTAATTGGTGTTGAGAATGAGATGTTATTTAATAGAATGTGTCAAAGATATATGATTATAAGGATCCACATAGTGATCAATTGAAATTGAAAGTCTCACTCAATTATTTTGGCTAGTCAAGGGACCATAGATAGTTAGATGCAATGACATAGATATATGGTTCACAAGAATAGTCACAGCCTTATAAAGGATTAATTGTGAATGTGAAAGGTTTAGGCTTCATAAATACATCTAGGAAAGAAGGTGTGTATGGAACTAGTTTCTTTTTGATTCTTGATACTTTATGTAATTAAAATAATTAGTCATGTTTAATTGATCATCTATTCAATGGTGGACCCACTATAGTACTTAGGTTGTGCCCACGAAATCAATATTATTGATTATATTTTATAACAGTGTTTGTCATCACCATTTGGCAACAAATATTCCATCTTTTAAATTTATAGTTATTATATACCTTGACTCTATTGTATTTATTCCTATGCAACATTACATGTCTAGAGTATATTATAAATTTTTTCATGATTACATGAACTTATCTTGTAAAATTTGTTTCAAATCTTTTCAAGAGACTATTTATTTTGTATGTGGTGAAATTTCACTTTTAACTTGTATTAATTAAAAATAATTGTAAAAATTTTAAAGAAAATATTTTTTTAAAATAATTATCATACTCTATAATTTATTCTCCTCTTATAATATATTTAAATTTCATTATGAATTATTTTCATAGAATATTATATGGTATCCAACTAGGCGCTTTAGGTCATACCCAGCTTGTTTACATCCATTATTATGATATAACAGGTGTTCATTTTCTCATCTTCATTTCTGGGTTCGTGCTTTCGTGTCAATGGGTGAGTGAATTTGAAAATGGGGGGGTGGTCATGGACCATTAGAAAATGGGTTTTAGTGGTTATGTTCCACTTTATGTATTCTTATTTTTTCATTGTACATGGTTTGTATGTATTGATTTTCATATATATATATATATATATATATATTAATCTATCATTGTAATATTTTCAGTGATAAATCATTCCCAAATAATATTTATAGATTCAAAGGTACTTATTGCTGGCCCATGGAGATCAGGAATTCTATTCAGTTTAGTGGGGAATTAGCACTGGAATCACTGTAGATGGTATCCGGGGTTTGTTTGTGACAATAATATTTTTCAGAATTATAAATATGTAATAAATATATTATATAAATATCAATTCTATAATTATTATTTATCCATTTTAAATGGTAATATAAAATTATTTACAATATTTTCTAATTATATAGTTCTCTGTTCACATAAACTATTAATTCATATCCCATTTTTTAGAAGTTCACATGGAAATAGGTTATCCCACTATGAAAATAAAATATATAGATATAGATGATACTTGAGTTGTTATTTCATTATTTTTAATCAAATTTTATGTGTTGTGAATGAATTAACTAAATATAAATTCTCGACTAAAATTCTTACATGTTCTTTAAGAAATATCACTTTAATAACACCATAAGAAATCTAACAGTGGTTTAAAGCCTAAAAATGAAATTATTATGAAGTGATAGATTTTATGAATGTATTTTCATGGGTATTGGATGAAAAAAATGGTATTTATGTATGATAAAATCTAATGATGTGGTTCCCATTTATTTGATAGTAGAGGGGATCTTTTTACAATTCTCAAAAAACTAAATTTAAATAAAATAATTCCCCATTCAAACTATCTAAAAATAGAGTTACATTGAATAAAAGATGAAAATGGTTCAAAATAAAGAAGTCCATTTTTTTATTTTTTTTATATTTATACCCCCATCTGTTGGTTTTAACCCTTATTTATCCCATTTAACACATACCATACCTCCCTTAATTTTTAGTCTTTGAGTGTTAATATAGTTTCTATAAAATGGAAAAACCCCATCAATGATTCATAGAAAATTTTAATAAAATTATCATAATTATGTTTCAAAATTTAATTTTTTTAGTAATTTCATATCATTTAATCTAATATTATTTAGATTAAAATATCCAAATTGAAAAATATTATGAACTATTCATTACATTGGGGTTAATAATACCATGATAATACTTATGAATATAACCAATAAATATATTATATAATTAACATTTAAAAATTACGTAGAATTTATTTGATGGAATTATTTATTTCAAATTATATTATTTTCAATATTCTTGAAAGATTATATTTAATTTTCAAATAATTCAATAACTACTTTTTCTTCATTGTGTAAACATTTCAAGAAAATATTTATTTGCTAAAAATTTAAAAATAATTTACAGGAATAATATAAATATATATTAATTTTATAATTTATTTATATTTTAACATAACCTTGTGATCACACTGTATTTTAAATATTTCATTTATTAGAATCAAGAGTGTGACATTATGAACTTTTTTAAAACGAATATATTTGAAATGTCATAATCACATACAATGGGAATGAAATGCTATATATTCAAACCAATAATGACTAAGGATAAATATTAACCATCCAATAAATTTTTATATTTTTTATGGTTCATATTTAGTCTTGACCATGCTATTTTACACTTAATTATCCTATTTTCTTTTGAATTGTTACAAAACATTAACAAGGTTAATATTCATACTGATAAAAAATAAATGTAAATTAATTACAAAATATTGAGTCATTGATTCCAAAACTTTAATCCATTTCTCAAAAATATAATCATAGAAGATATTGAATTTAATTTAATTTTAAATAGGACAAATGAAAAAAAAGTTTGAAAAAAAAAATTTATTTAAATTTTTTTATACTAAATTAATTAATAAAATATATTTCATAAAAAATGGATTATATTAATTTAAAACTAACTAATTAATTTTAAAAAATAACATATTAAATTGTATTTCATTGTTGATACTTTAAAATAAATTACAATTTTCTAAAAAAATAAAAAAGATTCCTTTTTCTTGAAAAATAAATATTTTTTAAAAAATAGAATAAATTTATTTAATAATAATTTTTGAATTAAGAGTTTAAAAAAATTATTTTAAATAATTGTTTTTGGAATTTATTGAAAATATAATATTCACTCATATACATGTATTTCTTGAGTAAAACATATTTTTTTTAAAAAAAATGACTTCCCTAAAAAAATTGATTAATTATAAGCACTTACCAATAAAACATTATTAAATTAGACTATTATATTTAATTTAAAAATTCATTATTACTATTTATACACAAAAAATTATGGAAAAGGTAATAATGGTGACATTTGAATAATAATATTCATTTTTTTATTTAGACATGATGTTGTGTATATTGTTTGATATCAAACATAGTGTTTAATTTTAAAATCTCGAGATTATATAATCATCATATGAATATAATATTCATTTCCCTTAAAATATATGAAATTTCCTAGATAGCTTAGAAACACAGAACACTGAGAATAAATGAAGAGAAATATTGGGCACCATTATAACCTAGCTATTTTATTAGAAGAATGAATATTAGTAAATGAGTTTTTATGAAATTTTTTTAAAAATTTAAGATAAATAATATACATTGATAAATAAGTAATAAAATATTAGTAAAGACACTATATTAATTATAATATATATTTTCATAAAAATTTTAAATTATTTTTGTTAGAATATATGATTATTAATTTATCAATATATTTTTAAATATGATTGAATTTTTTTTTCATTTTTCAAATTTCATATAAAAATTATATTTGATTGAAATTATAAAAAAATAATAGATTAATTTTATCAAATAATAGTGGTAATAATTTTTTTGAATTGATGTATTACTATATGTTTAATGAATGTACATGGTTAAAATTTATAATTCTACCAATTCAATAATTTAATTACACCAATTAAATTACAATTTATCAATGTCTTTCCATTAGAGTAAATGTCATATTGAGATCTAATAAGAATATTTAATTAAACAAACATATATTTTTTAAAATAAAAATTTCCTCTCTATTTAGGTATTAAAAATATATAAATATAAAATAATTACAAGTATTTCATTTTTTCTAATGTATAATATTTTCCAAATTATAATTAATTTTATAATTTAATAATTTCATTATAGTTTTTGGTCATGACGAATTGTAAAAATAATAAAAGATTTTTAACTTGGTAAAAGGGTAAATCAGGTGAGACTATGCGAAATCTAAATGAAATTACCACCCCTTTAATATTAATTATTAACGGATGAATTTATGTATACACACTTATCACCATATAATCATTATTTCATTTTAATTGGGAAACATTACCATGATAATGGTGTATATACTAATTTAACAAAACAATACGATAAACAAGTAACTCTCTTTCATTTAAAATTCTATTATAAATTATCATTGGGATAAAATAATCATTTATTGAATATTAATGGCATTTTATAAAATAATTTATTTATTTATATTATGGTAATTTATTAATTACTTTCAGTGATGATATTTTCAGTTTAAACTCATATACAATAGTCACATGCTACTTCTAAATGCAATACAGATGTTAATTAAATTAATTTTTGAATGTAAAAAGTAATATATACTTGATGAATTATGGGATAAAATTAATTTCATTATTAAAATTAATATTTTATTTATGTTTGAATAGATTTATTTAGAATATGATAATTACAATGATGAAATTAAATTTAGATTATATTATTTGTCTAAAAAAGAAACTAATGTTATTTTTAGAAATATTAAATATTTAATAATTTTACTAATATCATGTATACATATAAAGAGATAAATTAGGATTATAAATTATCTAAAATTTTATTATTTTTTAATTTATATGACTATTGTTAAAAAAAATTATAATATGATATTAGAATGTTATTACCTCAATTACATTTAAATTGGTGTTGGGGGGGTAATCCTATAGATAAGGATATGTTTTCCAATAAATATTATCTATGTTAAATTATAATCCAATATTTTGGCCTTATCATATACTAAAAAATAATATATATCATGTTTTCATATTTTTCATGTGTATTATTCTATTTTCATTTTATACTTTTCTAAAATTCTATTTGTGTCATATTCCCACATAAAATGGAACACCCACTAAATATCATCCTAACATCAGATTGAACAGTCTAGATTCAAAGAAAGAAACCCCAATAAATTCTAAAATTATATATATTTTATTTATTTGTTATGGTCTAATTAAAATACATTACCAAGGGTACTTATGAATGTATATAAAGGAGGCCTACCATAATGGTTTTAATTATCTTACACGACATCATTCAATGTACTTCTCATATTCCTAGTAAAAATTTGGGTTAATTAAAATTCAATGATACCTTATATATCAATAATTTTATAAAATTTTATTATGAATTATAGTACCATTAATGGTTTCCCTATTTTATTTTATATGCGATGTGAAAGTATCACTCATTTGTATATAAGGATTACTACCGAAACATAGGGGTAAAATTTATCTCCTCTCACCAGCTATAATCTATGAATATTATTATGAGTTTGAAATTTTAATTTTATATCTATATTATTATTATGATTATGAAATTATAATATCATAAATACCTTCTTACCATCAAATCCATTGGAAAATGATAATTTATCCCCTGAAAATATTGGGAATACACCACCACATTGTGATGTGATTCATTTTTTTGTTAAAAATTACATTAATTAAATAAGTAAATATTTAATAAATATATGTGATATTTATTATATAAAAAATATTATATGAAGATGAATCACTTTTTACCATTATTTCATTCCACCATTCGTAATGTTAAAATGACATCCACGTGTACATAATCCGTACCATCCCCATGAATAGATAAATTGATTTATTTTTATCTCTACCATTTTTGGAAGGCTGTAAATATGTAAATATATTGAATATATATTTTCTTTTAGTTGGTAATAAAAAAAAGATATTATGGAAGTAGGATTACAGTACATGGACAAGAAATATGAAAATGAAATTCTATGAAAAAAAACACATAAAATTGATGATTTCAGTAATGAGTTATTAACATACATGTATTCAAATGTCATAAGTGGATCATATATAATTTTTTAATAATATATGATATATTTATATTATTGTATAATAAATAAAATTTATTATATATTACGTAAGATAACATTTTATGATACTTTAATATAAGGTAATGGATTCTCATATCAATTTTATTTCAATGTGAAATATTCCATGTCAATAACTTTTTCTCTTTGGTGTATATATAAATTCCATGATTCCATTCATATAATTTTTTTAAAATAAATTGTAGGGATTTATAATCTATAAAATGGTATCACATTCCGGAAGTATTAATTCAATGATTACCTATGTTTTATGGTTTTATCATCTCAAAATGTATCCATATTTAAATATGTTTTTTTATAAATACATCATCCACTATGAGTTGTATATTCAAAAAAATTTAAATGTAATATCCTGAATATCCTTAAATTGATAAAAATTAATGTTTGTATTCTATTTTTTCATTCAATGGGAATATGACTCTAATTTAACTAAAATGGTATTAGATATATGTTTCAGTTAAATTGATTATCATGAATTTTATTATAATGTATTAGATGATGAAATTTTATGACCTATATCTCATGAATCCCATGTATAATATTATTTTATGGTAATTTATAATTTTTACAATATTTTCATTCAGTTTTTTGATATGTTGGAACTAAGAAGACTGGTAGAATATATTAATGGAAAACTATCATCATTTCTCTATTCAGACTAAAATACATTTCCATGTATATAAAATATTTCTAAAAATGTTTTCAACTAGGTTTTTCATCCTCATATAATATTTTGAATTCATTTTCCCAATGAAGTATTTATGATAAAAAATATAAATGGAATACTTTTTCCATTTTTTGAAATCATCTAATTTTTTTCCCAAAAATTGTATGAAATGATTATATTAGTATACATGATGTAAATAGAAATTCATGTCAACATAGCATCTAAATCCAATTATGAATCCTTTACATGATTAAAATTTTTTTTCAATGAATATACACTCTATAATATTGGGTAATGTTTTATATTTTATGCATTTACTTTCAATGTGAAATGTGTATTTTTCTAATGAAATTTTATAGCGACATTTTTAATGAATTATTAAACAATTATAACATCTTTTGTTATTATGAATATTTTATTGGTGGTATGATCAAATGAAAACATCCACATTCATTCTTTGGATATAATATTATTATAATTCACTACATATTATTCTATAAAATTTGTTTCATTAAACCAGTTTAATTATGATATGATGAAGCCTTTATGGGACAAATTTCTTCTCCATGGGTTACTATTTAATTAAATAATGATATTTTTATAAAAAATATACATTCCAAGGCCTATGATTTATTTTTCTAATGACTATGCATTGATCTTATGTTACACATATTTAGTATTTTAATTAAGTGTTGGTTAGGCCATGAATAATATATCACTACAATGCATTGAGTAAAAATTTATGTCTCATGAGATAAAAAAGACTAAAATGTATACAGATCAGTAAGGGTCTCTATCTATGGTCCTTGAAGTGATCCTTATATAAGGATACTATTAGATGATGATTGATCCTAGTCTATGATGCAATTATTTGAAAGGATATATGACTAAGGAAATAATTTTCTTTAATTATGTATATTCAAAAAACTTATTTCATATACACATTCTTTTATATAATAGTAATTTTATTTGATCCCATTATGAGTCATCTCTAATGAACTACTAGGATGTTTTTAATGACAAAACATTTTGACACATGAAATAATGGGTATGGTTATCACTTTTTAATCCCATGTCATCATTGACTTATTATAATTTTTTAATTAAGTGATCAATGTTATCTCCGTTTTTTACCCATCATGATCCTTTTAGAAAACCCTTCCATATATATTATTTCCAATGGTTATTCAAATTTATTTAAGGTGGTTATTTATAAAAGGTACTTGTGATGAATAAATTTGTGAGAGATGATTTTGATATCGTTTGAAAATGTTTTCAACATATGTATGTTGAAAAATATTATTAATATATAAAATTATTGCATTGATTGTATTTTATTGTTTTAAATTTTTATCTAATATGATAATACATTTATATATGAAATGTATGGGTTTTATGTAGATCTTTCCAGGTTACACTATCCACCATTAAAGAGAATTCTCTCTACGCCATTATGGAATAACTCCAAACCCAACATAGAGGGATGGTATCTACCATGTCACAAACTCTAATACTTTTTTGTTTTCTACACATGGTACACCCAAATAGTGGAAATTCACAAATGTATGGATGTTCTATATCAATTGAAAATATTGACATATATGTAAACTCTTAAAATTGGGAAGAATGTGCCCTTGAGAATTATACACTATTATTTTAAAATAAATATCCTAAAAAGGTCAATTTAAAATGTATCATCCAACCTATAATCCACATATAATGATTTATATAATTATATTAGCGAATCCTATCATATGAAACACAAAAATCGATATTCCAGTGGTTATAAAAAACCAACGTATAAGTAATAATATATAATAGAAAGGTATATCGTAATAATAGATTAAATAGTCTATAAAATTATATGACATGTAATAAATAATGGAATAATGAATAACAATGTATTATAATATTTTAGAAAATAAGAAATATTACTTTATTAAAACAAAACATATAATGAGATAGATATGCCATCAAAACTAGAGTCTCATAATAAACCACATATATGGTAACCCTATTTCTAAGAAATGGTATATACTGATTAACAATCACTAAACAATAATTGAAAATAATTCAAAACAATTTTCAATGATAATAATGGTATTGTATAGTTAGAAAAATAGACACTATATCCAAGGATTCATCATATAATGATACTATAATTATACCCACACAAAAATTTTCACTGAAAAAAAACCCAATTCATCAACATGTAGTCATAATGTGAATAATTATTTCAATTTATTGAGATAAGATATAAAATCCACATTCAATTATGAATAAATACTCATTAATAATTGTAGATATATGACCAATCAGGGTAGTTCACAAATATTAAATATCCATCATAAATCAATCAATAATGTTTGAATCTTAAATTTGATCTAGTTGAGTTTACCTTGATATATAATATATAGTTTAGATAAATGATCAATTATAGAAAATGATGTACATCTACAGTAATAATAGAATAATCAAACCCAAAATAATTCCTTATATTGATATATAGATAAATATTCCATGTGAAGAGAAAGGGGACAACTAGTTAAAAGTAATAGGGATGTCAATCTGGATTTTGTGAATTAGGGATGGATTAAGGATAAGATTATTTAAATAATTAAATTGTTGTAAAATGAATATAAATACAATAATGCACCTATATATTTGGGCACCATAGGTAGTGAAATTTTACATCATGAATGTTGAGAATTATTACATAGATAATGGATGGCTGGTGGGATCTATTGAAATTAAGACACCAAATCTAGCAATAATGGTTGGATATTTCACCTTACTACTGAGCTATGGCCATCGTTCTTATACTATGCATCCCATAAAGACTATATCAAATATAAATCTCACTAATTAACAGTTTTTTTTTCAAAATAAGAACCTCCAAGGTAAGAAAAAATACTTGATATGACAAAATTAACCAAAATTCCAGAAAATTATAGGATAAAAAATGTCCATCCTCTTAAATCATATCCAACCCTATATGTTTCAGTAGTGGTATCGATCAGATAACTAGAGCCACATTGACTAAAAAATATCCTCACCCATCCATGTGTCCTTGTGAATCCATTTATGATATTAAAGGACTCTAAAAATATGAATTTTCACCCTTCACAAAAAAATTTCTCTCCAGTCTATAATCATCATAGGGAACACCAAAAATGATATTTCAGGATCAATTTCAATATTATTTTAGTATATAATTGCAATATGATTAGGATTGTAATACATATTTTATGATACATAAAAACCATTTCACCCCATAGAATCTTATAGGAATAAAAAAAGTGTTTGTATCTTTTTTTATAATTTTGAATACAGTGAAAAATCATATTGGCTTCTTTAAAATTACTGCAATGGTTAATTCCATAGTCATAGACCCATACACACAAAAAAATATGTAACCCATATAATTCTATAAGGTTATTTTTCTATTGTCATCATATGATAAAATTCTATTGTAATTGGTGACTAAACAATAACTAATTATCTAAACTATCATAGAGGTGTTAGGTTCCATATTCTGCCCACTATTGCAGCTTCACCAACCTCATTGTAATATATAATTGAATGACATGGATAATGAAAATGAAACTATCAAGGTCAAATATAAAATTATTTTTATACCTTTTTTCTAAATAATCCATGACAGGGAGACATTCCCTAGAGCCACTAATGTCTAGCACACATTCCCATAACATATCCTATACAATTTAGATTGTTCTTTCTATATATCTTATAATATTTGGATGATACAATATTTTTTTCTAGAAGAGTGCCCCATGAATTTTGGAATCTACCTAAAAATAATGACATTATTTTATTCTCTTGTTTTGACACATTCCAAAATAGAGCTCAATGTGGTTGCATAGAATCAAATACATATAGATTTCCTAGTTGGTATAGTATAAGGGACACTTCAATCAACAAGATGTTATACACATTCATGAATGAATTGAACACCGAATAAAAGTCATCAAGATTCCTCAGGATAATGTGTAACCCTATCAAAAATTATATTATCACTCCATCACAATTCCTCAAATGTATTGGATGTGACTGAAAAGTACCATGAGGATGGTAACACATATTATATACCCACACAAAATAAGTAACCCTGAGATAAATTTAGTTATTTTTTCCCTCGTACATAGCCTGAAAATATAACATTAGATATCAAGATTCTTTTTCATCAATCCTATATGAACATCCCACCTCCATGATTGAGTGTCTCTCCACTACTCCTACCTTATAGATGATAAAAATGCTAACCTCTCATGAATATTGATCAAATCATATAAACATAGAGACCAAATTACCGTACATCATCCACTATATTGTGATCTCGTGACACTATGGACATAGGTTCCAATAATGTTTCCGTATATAACTAATATTATGTTGAATAAATGAAAAATAAAGTCACATATTTCATAAATATATTATCATTTTATTCATCCACATTCCACTGATCCATATATCAAATCATTCACTATTATTCTTACAAAGAAAACTATAATTTATATTGTGTCTCTAGTGTTTTCAATTTAGGTGAATCCGAAACAAAAATACCACTTCTTAGACAATTTTCCATCTTAATAATAAATGTATGCTAATAATCCATTGAACTAATCAATCTCATATAATTATCCTGATGAAATAATTCATAACAAAGTATTGATTTTTTTCACACATATTTATGTCATTGATTTATCCTTCATATAATGATATGATTTTTTATGGGACATTGTCTCAAATTTTATTCATTGAGTCATATCTTGATATTTTGAACCTTTATTATTCTATAAGGTGAATATACAACCCTTTTGACACGTCATATCATGAATTACTCTATTCTCATGATATTAACTATTTGACGAATGATACACTTTAAAGATTATTATTCATGTGTTTCTCATGTGGTTAGAGACATTTTAAATAAAAACCTTACATTAATGTATCAATGATTTATTCGTATAAATCATTAAATTTAATATCTGTGTTTTAAATATGGTTTTTATAAACGAATTTATATGGACATTAATGTTTTCAAATTTCAGTTTCATCCAATAGTTTCAATGTGGTATGGGACACATTGATTCAAAAGTAACTTTATTAAATTTTTTAAATAATTTTATAAATGGATTGAATGTTT
Source organism: Viscum album (assembly GCA_963277665.1). NCBI lineage: Eukaryota > Viridiplantae > Streptophyta > Magnoliopsida > Santalales > Viscaceae > Viscum > Viscum album. Next base: position 2,130,660,985 of record OY728140.1, read on the forward strand.
CAATATATTATGTTGATATACAATGATTGCATTTTGGAAATGGTATTTTAACATTTTTCATTATTTATGTGTTACGATTATGTTATAGTACATGGAATTTCTTATGAATACGGGTGGTTCAGTAATAAACAAAGGGTGGGGGAACCTGTGATATCTCTCCAATGAAATGGGTAAAGTGATAGAGTTAAATGTTAAGGACACTATTTTTAGATTTAGGTAATATATTGTGATGGGTTTTTCAAAATTTGACCTTGATAGTTACTCCATATGATGATGTGAAAGCTATAATGTAATTATGTTAGGGATTCTACATGTTACCTTTAAGATTTATGATTTCAATGAATTATTCAAAAATATTATTATTTCATGATGTATGTTAATGAACTTAGATTTTATGATTAAAAAGAAGGATTTTATTGACTTGTATGCATTCACACACTAATGTTTTTATCTTTATTTTATATCATTTTCTGAGAATTTTATGCTCATCCAATGTGTATGTAATGTTTCTGATAGGGTATAATGGTATGTTATGATAAATGAAAATTAACGAATTTTTTTATAAAAAAAATATTTCTTGTTTTATTTGGGGATTTTTATTATTCTTAAAATAATTGGATAGAGTTGAAGTGTCTAATTTGTAATATTTGAGTTGTAATGTAATAATTATGGACTAATTCACTAAAATACTAAACCTTAGAAGATACTCAATGTGAGTTCTAGATCAAAACACATTTTTTAGAAATGTTTGAGGTCGTTTCATTATAATATCAATTACATAATTTTTTTGTTTATGTCAAATGTTCTGACGATATTTAGTTCAAAATTCAAAAATGATTTTGGAATGTTTACTGTGTTCAATAAGAATATCATTAAAGCATATCCATAATAATATTAAAAAATTATTATCATATATTTATATATATCAACAATATATAAAAAATGTAACCATGAATGATGATTAAGAAAAATTAACTTTGTTACATACATGAAATTTTAGGTCATATGTATGCATGAGTAACATTTCAATTATTCAATGATAATTATGGAAATATGGTCAAAAATTATTTTAAATATCATTAATGATATTAATATCATCAATGTAACATTAATTTTTTATATTTACTTTTATATATGTATATTTCATGTGATTGGTGATGAAAAATGGGTCACATAACTTCATGGAGTTGGTTGTCCACACATACGGATGAACAATGATATCAATTTCCCGTTCATTTAAAGGTAAGAGAATTAATGAAATATTATATTAAATACCATTTCATCTTTTAGGTGTCTTGACCCATTAATTTTATTATCTAGTGATTGGGTATCTCAACAGATCATTCTAAGTGTTTTTATAGTCATTTTTTAAGGTTTTTCTGCCAGTGTATGGTTTTTGCATGGATTGATCATAGATTGAAAAGGTGTGTATCCTTGATAGTAGGGGGTCACACAGCTGGTGCATGATTAGGCAAATTGTGATTCCAAACCGTTCCACAATATCATTGGATCCGTTCTGATGGAATGGTTATGTGTACAATTATTATTAACCATGGTACCTAACCGAGGAAACAATACTGAAATAAATTAATGCCACAAAAATCATAATTAAAATCCCAAAACCCCCTAATAAACCCTAATCATTTCCCACAATATCATAATTCAATAATTATTTTTTTTGACACCTATGGGGGAATTTTTTTCTCCCCAAACATAATCTCATGGTTGTTCGAAGCACCAATCAAAGTATATTCCTTTTCTATTAGTGAGTTCCTATCTTCTTTTCATGGATCTCCCATCATCACTGGGTTTCTTATTCTTAATGGTTGTGGAAGGACTACATTTTTTGGATCTCAATTAATTGATGTGGAATTTTATATATAGGATCTCCCCTATGTTCTATTAAGATCTATCTACTTATATATCATGATCACCATAATAGGAAACCAATCCCAGATTTGTAGTAGTTTTATTACTTAGTTTTCATGAGGGTGTTTCTAATATTTCCTAACGATTTATAATTCATTATTTCTAGAAAAATTCATAGGTACATATTTCCTAATTTCAAACAATGGATCATACGAATTTGTTAATTTAATTAATAAAAAGGACACTTCGACCAATTTTCTTTGAATTAAACATGGGATAAACTTAATTTCTATAAACACACTATTTCTAACATTTATCTATGTTTATTAATGACAAGAATGTTTGGATTTATTTTTAAAGACCTTTTAATAGATTTTTAATGGTGAAATTGAATACTTTGGATTGTGTTTTGATTTATCAAATGAAATTCCATGATTTGAATTAAATAAATTGAACTATTTATTGTTTAATATATATCCTCAAATTATTGGATTTATTAAAAGAACATGAATTTTCATTGAATTATTTTGGAATTTTTTTGAAATGGGTATTCAAGGGGGTTTTAAGTAAAGAATTTATCCATAAGTAAAGTAGATGTCAACCCATGGTATGAAATACAATTAATCAAATGAAAATTTTAAATCTTACATTAAATTCATAAGGGATTATATGAAGTAAATTATTGATATAATGGCCTCTTTGTAATTATAATGATAAAATCCTAAAAAGTGCGACTATGATTATCTTTTTTGAAAATTTAATTATTTAAAAAGATTTGAATTAAATTGACTATTATTTATGGCCTGATTTTCAGTTTATGATTATCATCTCTTGAAATTTCCCATTTAGATAACATTAATGATTCATTCACTTCAAATTTTTTGGTGTTTAAAAATATTAATTTAATTTTTGGTAATTGGTGGTGAGTGTGATATGTTATTTGTGGTCGAATTCCCTTGATTTTTGTTGATAAAAATCACCATAGTGACCATTATAACATGATAATATCACTCAATTATTTTAACTAGTAATCAAGACACAAATTGTTAAAAGATATGAACTAGTATATGCCTCTCTAGTGGACTCACAACCTTCAAGTAGATTCATAGAAATTGTTAAATGTTCTAGCTATGGACTTGTATCTAGGAAAGTGTATTTGCGTAAAACTAGTTTTCTTTTTTCTCAGGACACCGGATGTATGCCCCAAAATAAGACATGTTTATTTGATTTGAAATTCATAGGCGGACTGAATATCTTACCTAAATTTCTTCCCTTGACATCCATATACATGATCTTGATTCATGAATGTGTTGGTTGTCATTGGTGGGCACCAGAGTTTCCTTTATATCTTAATTTATTATTATTATAATCCTTGACTCTATTATGTTTATTACTATACATATTACATATGATGTCCATATTCTCTTCATTTCTTGATTACTTGACAATAACACTTGAAATGTATTTCAATTGATTTGATGAAAATGACCAGTTCATAAATAGTGAAATGAAATGATTTATTAGTTTACATTAGGAAATTATTTTTTAAATGTTTTAAAAACTTTTTTAACATAATAATTATACTCTACTATTTTTAATCATATTTTAGTATTTTGTAAATTTCATATTAAGTAATTACATATTTTCTTTGGTGGAATGATACTGGGCTCTTTCTCTCACACACTACTCCTTTATTTTTTTGTTTTCATCTTATTATTACCATTTATAAGGTTATTTTTCTCTCCCCATCCTTTTTGGGTTCATTGTATGGTTAGAAAGGCTTGGTGACATTGGACATGGTGGGTGGTAGTGGACCACTAAGACATATTTTTAAGTGGATATGTCTCAATTTATGTTTTCATAGTGTATCCTTGAAAATGATATGTTTGTATTGATTGAAATATATATATATATATATAATTATGCTTCTATATTATACTATATTATTGTTATATTTTTATGGTGAAATCAATACCTTCTATTATTTGAAGATGAATATGTTCTTATGGATAGACTATTGTGATCAGGAACACCCTTCATGTTTTGGAGAAACAAATTTGTATCAGTTCAGAAGAAAATCTAGGATGGATCATTACAAATGATTTCAATTGGATGTATTTCATTAATTTTAGATAATTTATATTGATATAATTTTTTTATTTTGGGTGAGTTTTAGTCGAAATGATATTTAGAATGTGTCGAAATTCAATGGGAAGTCCCTGAGTGGGTACATGATCACCACCACTTCATGGAGAGACTTGAGTGAAAATGGATGTTAAGACATGATCATTTATTTTGGGTTATTGGATTCGTTTTGATAAATTATATTTAGATTCCAAATGAGGCCATATTTGATTTATTTAGTGTCTTATGTGGTTTTGAACCTTAATTAAATTATTACCCATGTGGAACCATGTTTTCACAGAATGGTAGACTATGAGGAATCGGTGTGGGTGATTTGGTAATATAAAAATTAATAGTTGTGAGATTGTTGTGTGGTTCACCAGCCCATTAAAAAATTATTTTTTAGTTATAATTTGGAACAAAACATGAAACTAGGTACATTTAATTAAAAATGAATTAACTTACGTAATATTGGTTACATGGGTTATGGATGTGGGTTGTTTTATGCTCTTGTTTGGTTGTTTAAAATTTAATCAATTTTATATAATATTAACTCTCTCAGGAAAAATAAATTGTGCAATAAAACAGATTTTTTATGTTTTTTGATAAAAACTTTCAACATAAAAAAGTGTATTATGAAATGTATGGTTTGAAAATATAATGACCAAATTCACTTATGTGATGTGATAAAGTAATAATTAAGAAAAATTAATTATTTTTTGTAATAGATTTAATAAAAATAAGAATTATAAAATGTTATTAATGATTTTAAAACCATGTTATAATTTAAATTTGTTGGTAAAAGTTGTCTCAAATATTTATTTTTTAAAAATCATTTATAATTTTTATTAGACTTGGTACTGTTTTATAAATTTTGAAATCATGTGTGTTTTGAAATAAATAATTTTAGAATTAAATAGGGCTGTGAATTTTTTTAAATGATTTTTTGGTCTTTTTGAGTTATCTTTTATTTTGGGTTGATATTAAACAATTTTTTTGTTCAGGATTTTCACCAATATGGTCCTCCAAGAAACATAAAATGTCAGTACATTGGTCTGGTCCCCATGGTATTTCTTCAAATTTTCCACAAACATCATCCCTTATCAACGACTATACTTAGACTACATACTGAGTGGTAGATCTACATATATTTCAACCTTTTATCCCTATCCTTGATTTTTTGTATTGTCTTGCACCTTCCTATGATGGAGGAAAATGTTCTATTATGGTAGTGAAGTGGCATGATGAAGTAGATGGGATATTCAATTCTCTTAAAACTCTTGGATATATAAAGGTAAAGTCTATCACAACCTAGTTTGAGGGACCTATCCATGAGTTGTGGAAAGTTGTGACGAAACATCATATGTATGAATCAATACCATAGGAATCATTCCAGTCAGCATTCACTCCATGGAAGCATATAGAAGATGTGAAAGGGGAATGTTATCGAGTTATTGTTTTTTGTCACAATTTGCTTTTAGTTGAGGATTATTCCAATAAATTACCACTTTTTTAAGTTTCTTACATAGTATTTTTGGCATTGATTATTTTAAATATTTTTTTAATAAAATCTTCTCACCCAAACCTTATCACATCTTTGTCTATGGTCTGGTCAAATTACCTCTCAGGATTTTTTCTATAAGGAATTATCGCATAAAATTGTAGCTATATAAACAATGAAAAAGGAAGAATGCATCTTTTTCAGTTGATAATGGACATCCTTCTAGAAGAAATAATCATTTTCATTGTGTCGATTGAGGAGAACCATGTCATTCTAAGAGTTTATTTTAAAATTCCCTAGAGATTTTAGTAATTCAAAGTAATCGAGGTCATTATCAATGATTTTTCATGTCGTTATATGGGGAATAGAAACCTCATTAAATTATATCTCCTCCAAGATGTGGGGAAGAATATGTGTCCTGATTATGGAGATCCATCCATAGACCACAGAGTGACGATTTTCACATAATTAATTATCATTAAGCTATCATCTTTTTGTAGAAAAATATGGTCAATGACGACCAAGAATTTTGTTTATGATGTGCATGTTAAAACAGTTTGAGTTTTTCCATGATATGAATTATCTATAATTGGAAACAATTTCTCTTGGTGTGATTCTTAATTATATATTTTAGATCATGGTTATGGTTATTTTTGGATTGATGATGAAATAATGGTTTCATTTTATCATATCTTGTTGGACTCTTTATGGAGTTCGTAATGTTTTAAATTGATGTTTAGAGCTCAATTTTGATATATTGGATGACCCCCTTGTGAGAACTTAGTGACCCATTATTATCTTACCTTATATTTGATCACATTCTAGTTGTACAATTATATACCTTATGTATTTACTTGTGTGTCTAGGATGATGTTGATTTTCGATAGAACTTTCACACAATGGTGTATTGTTTTTTAATGATATCATTGAGGTATTAGGTTCATCTCAAATAAAACATATGTTACTATTGAGTACATAACCATGGTATAAATCCATGTTAGTTCATTTTATTTCTTATGGATGTTTAATCCTTTCGGTTTCTCTTTATCAAATAAGTAGATCCTATTCTTTGGGTTTAAGGGACAATAATTTCATAATTTGTACCTTTTTTCAATCTTTAAATAACAGGGAGTCCTATACTAGGTCACCAGTATTTCTCTTTTTTGGAGACATTTGATGAATTTGGGGTTTTTATCATAGAGATTGTGTGTATTTATCCTTTCAGTGTGTCACTATTTTTGACCACTGACCATCCACCTCATATGATGAGAGAGGTATTACTTCTTTTGGCATCATGTTCTATAATTTAGAATGAATTATTTATAGGGACATAAATTTTAATGGTATAGAGGTTATAACATATTGTTATATATATTTATGTATTTCGACCCATTGATTTTATTTCCAAATGATTGAGTTTAGTCATGGATAATTTCTTTAGGTTTTCTGGACATTATTGATGGTTTATGAGTCTATCCATAGTTGTTTCATAGTTTGAGCACATTTTTAAATTAGGAGGTCTCACTATTGGTGCATAGTTTGAAAATGTGCCTAGCCAAAACATACGACACATTCAGTGACTCTGTTGTGGGTTCATGATTCAGTGAAATATTAGTATTAATGATTTGACTTATCCTCAGAAATCATGATGATGGTAATTAAATCCATAAAAATATTAATTAACAAATTTTACCCTCTTAATTAACACCAAAATTCTCTAAATTGATCATAATCAAATACCTAGGATTTTGGGATCCCAATAGAGGCATTTCTTTGATGAAAACCTCTTCATGTGGTAGGTCAAATCACCAATCAAATTTGATATTTTCTTTACGGTGAGTAATTATCTTCCTTTCTTGGATATCCATTCTTTTATTGTTTTCTTATTCCTCAATGATGCGAAATCCTTTTATTTTTTGGACTGGAATTTGTTAATTTTGGATTGTAGATTTAGGGTCTACTATATCTTATATCAAGATCCATCTTCTTAGATTTAGTGATAACCCTTAATGGAAACCCATCTCATATTTTTTCTTGTTGGATTCCTTAATTTCCATATGTGTGTTTCTATGATTTTCTTTCATTTAACAATTCAGATTTTCTTGATAAATTCATAGGTACATGTCTCTTAATTAATAAATCATGTTCTATGGAACATTTTCCTTTAATTCATAATAAAATATTCATTTTCCTATTTTCCATTGAATTTAAAATGGATTATTTTAATGGATGTTATCATGATCTTTCTCACTATTTTATAGATTCATTAAATTCTATTCTTATTTGGATTTATATTAAATGATATTTTAAAAGATTTACGTTTTTCCTGATATATTATTTATTAAATTAACTTCCAGGATTTGAATTAAATGAAATGAAGTATTTATTGTTTTCCAAATTATCTCAAATGCTTTATTTTATTAAATGAAAATGAATACCATTTGAATTATTTTGACCTTGTTTTCAAATGTGTATTATTGGGTAATTTGAAATGAATGGTTTATTCACAAGGAAAGGCATTGTAAACCCATGTTATGGAATTCATTAAATACTTTTAAAATTTTCATTAATACTTTAAATGTTTATAGTATTATTTGAAGCAAATGATTGTTTTAAAGGAATATCTCATATTAAAATAATGATGATGGAAATGGTTTTGGTATGGTTATCCTTTTTTAATGATAAATTATTCTATAGTAATTGTATTGAATTAATGATTATTGCTGGATAGATTGGAACATTATTATGAACCTTAGTTGTAGTTATAACATAATGTGACATTAATGAATATTGCAAATCGGATTTTTCATTGATGAAAGAGGGATTATTTACATTGAGGAAATTGTGGGAGAGTGTGAGATGTTATTTTATTGAATCTATCACTGATTGATGTTGATAAATATTTTCCTAGTGTCCATTTTAAATTGAAATTATCACCCACATATAATTTCTATTCATGGGACCATGGATAGTTAGATGCACTGACATAGATATATAATTCATTAGAAGATTTACATCCTTCTAAAGGATCAATCAAGAATGCGAAGGGTGTAGGCTTTGGACATATGGCCTGGAAAGCATGTGTATGGGGAACAAGATTCCTTTTTAACCGTGATAATTTATGTATGTAAAAAAATTAGTCATGTTTATTTGATTATCTATTCTATGGTTGACTCACTAAAGTACGTAGTTTGTGCCCATGAAATCCATATAATTTATCTTAAATGATTACAGTGTTGGATGTCACCATTTTGCAACATATTTTCCATTTATTCATTTATTGTTATTATATACCTTGACCATATTGTATTTATTACTATTCAACTTTACATGTCCATAGTATATTATAACTTTTTTTCTTGATTACTGAAAATTATCTTGTAAAATGGTTTTCAATACTTTTCAAGAAAATATTTATTTTTTAAGTGGTGAAATGTAAAATTTATCTTGTTTCATTAAAAAATTATTCTTTAAATTTAAAAAATTGTATTTTTTAAAATAATAATCATACTATAATATTTTAAATCTTCTTTTAGAATATAATAATTACTTTTTGAAGTATTTTCATTGAATATTTTTTGGTATCTTACAAGTATCATTAGGTCATACAATTATAGTTTACATGCCATTATTATCATATAATTGGTTTTCATTATCTCATATTTCATTCAGGGGTCATGCTTGGGTGTCCATCGATGGGTGAATTGGGAAATGGTGGGTGGTCATGGACCACAAGAAGATGGGTTTTAGTGGTTATGTTCCACTTTTAGTTTTATTTTTTTCCCTTGTACATGATATGTATGTATTGAAATTAATATATGTATATATAATAACGTTTTTATATTATACAATTTTATTTTAATATTTTTATCGATAAATCATTCAAATCAATAATTTCTAGATTCTTAGGTGCTTGCTAGTGGCCAATAGAGATTAAAAATGATACATTTCATATAGAAAATCTATTTTTAATAACACCATAAGACCTTAAGGGTGGTTTTAAGCCTAAAAATTAAATTATAATCAGGTTATTGATTTTATGAAGGGATTTTCGTGGGGATTGGCTAAAACCAAATTGTATTTATGTATGATGAAATCATATGATATGGTTCTGTTTTATATGAGGGTGGAGGGTATCTTTTTGGAAATTTTAAGAAAATAAATTTATATAAAATAATTATTCATTCAAACAATCTAAAAAGAGAGTTAATTAGAATAAAAGATGAAAATGGTTCGAAATAACTAGATCCAAAACAATTATATTTTTTATATATTTATACAGTCATCTATTGGTTTTAACCCTTATTTATCCCATTTAACACATATTGTGACTCCATGAATTTTTACTCTTTGTATTTAAATATAGTTACTATAAAATGAAAAAAAACCCATCAATGATTCATAGATGATATTATAGAAAATATCATATTTATGTTTTGAAATATAATTTTTTTAGTAATTTAATATTATTTAATCAAAAATTATTTAGATTAAAATATCTATAATTTAAATTTTATGGACTATTCATTACATTGGGGTTAATAAAAACATGATAATAATTATAAATATAACCAAAAGATTTATTATATATTTAACATTTAAATATAATATATAATATAATTTTATGGAATTATATATTTTAAATTATATATCTTTTAATATTCTTGACATAATTTTTTAGTATTATAATAATTGAATAATTACTCTTTCTTCACTGTTTAAACATTTTAGGTAACTATTTCTTCCCAAATAATATTAAATTAATTTACAATAATAATATAAATATATATGAATTTTAAAAAATATTTATAAATTAACATAACCTCGTGGTAACACTTTATTTAAAATATTTCATTTATTACAATCAAGAGTATGACATTTAATACTTTTTTTAAAAGAATATATTTTAAATGTTTTCATCACATAAAAAAGGAATGAAATTTAATATATCCAATCCTAAAATGATTAAGGATTAATATTAACTCTCCAATAAATGTTCATAAATTTTTTGTTCATATTTAGTCTTTATCATAATATTTTTACCCGTAATATTTCTATTTTCTTTTGAATTGTTACAAAAAGTACCAAGGATAATATTCATACTGACCAAAAACGAAAATAACTTATTTACAAAATTTTAATTCATTTTTTCAAAAAATTGATTCTATTTTACAAAAATATAATCATAGAGGATATTAAATTTAATTTAATTTTAAATAGGACAAATGAAATAAAATAGAATTTTTTGAAAAAAATTTAAATTCTTTTATATAATAATTTTTTATAAATAATTAAGGACTGAAATTTATTTCAGAAAAAAAAAGTGGTTTATATTATTTTAAAAGAAGATATTTAATTTTTATAATTAATATATAATATCTTTTTTTCTTTTAGATACTTTAAAATAAATTTTAATTTTCAATAATAATAAAATTTTGACATTTTTCCTTGAAAAATAAATATTTTCAGAAAAATAGAATAAATTTATTTAAAGATAAATTTAAAATTATTAATTAAGAGTATAAATAAATTATTTTATTGATTTTTTTTGAATTTCTAGAAAATATAATATTCACTCATATACATGTTTTTTCTTGAATAAATAATATTTTTTTTATGAATAAAATTACTTCAACATGAAATTTTAGTAATTATAATAACATACCAAAAAAGCAATATTAAAGTGTACCATTATATTTATTGCGAAAATTCATTATTCCAATTTATATGCATAAAATTTAGAATAAGTTAATAATTATGACATTTAGATTATAGTATTCATTTGTTTCTTTGACATGATGTGGTGTATATCTTATGCTATCGAACATAGTGTTCAATTTTAAAATCTCGATATAATAAAAACACCATAAGAATTTAAGATTCATTTCCTTTAAAATATTTTATATTTCCTAGATAGCATAAAAACAAACAACACGGATTATAAATGAAGAGAAATATTGTGTACCATTTTAACCAAAATATTATATTAGAAGAATGAATATTAATAAAACAAATTTTATAAAAAATATTTACATATTTTTAGATAAATAATATATATTGATAAATTGGTAATAATATTTTAAAAAAGCATATATATTAATTAAAATATATATTTATTCATAATAAAATTAAATTATTTTCCTGTGAAAATAATATTATTAATTTATAAATATATTTTAAAATATAATTGAAAAAAAAGAATTTATAATTTTATAATTTCATATAAAAATTATATTTGATTGAAAATAAAAAAAACTGGAAAATTTGATTTTATCGATCAATAGTGGAAATCATTTAAATTAATTTGATGTATTAATATATGTATATTGAATTTTCATGGTTAAAATTTATTATTCTATCAATTTAAAATTTTAGTTACACCAAATATATTACAAATAATCCATGTCATGTCAGTAGAGTAAAATTCATATTGAATTATGATGAGAAAATTTAATTAAAAACATACATTTTTTTAACCAAAATATCTTCTACGATTAGGTATTAAAAATATATAAATATAAAATGCTTCTATGGGTTTCATTTTTTATGATAGATTAACTATTTCTGATTATAATTAATTTTATTATTTAATTTTTCCATAATTGATTTTGGTCATAGTGAATTGTAAAAATAATTACGGATTTTCAACATGGTAAATGGTTTAATCAGGTAAAACTATGTTAGTATATAAATTAAATATCCACCACATTAATGTTAATTATTAATTGATGTATATATGTATATACTCTTATCACCATATACTAGTTATTTTATTTTAATTGGGAGACAATACCATGATTATGGTGTATGTACTAATTTATCAAAACAATATGTTTAATATATAACTCTCTTGCTTTTAAAATAATATTAAAAATTATATTTGGTTAAAATAAGTATTTATTGAATATTAATGGTGTTTTATAAAATAATACATTAATTTATATTAGGGTAATTTATTATATATTTCCAGTATAGACATATAAAATTTAAACTCTTAATCAATAGTCACACGTTACTTCTAAATGCTCTACAAAAGTTATTTAAATTAATTTTCGAATGTAAAAAGTAATATATATTACATTAAATATGGGATAAAATGAATTTCATGATAAAAATTAATATATAATTTATTTTTGAATAGTTTTTATTTGAATATGTTAATTACAAATATGATCTTAAATTTAGATTAAATTATTTTTTCTAAAAAAGAAAGAAATGTTATTTTTTAGAAATATTAAATATTTATAAATTATTTTAATATCATTTAAACATATAAGGAGATAAATTAAGATTATAAATTATCTAAGTTATTTTTTAATTATTGAGAAAATTTTTAACTCATAATTTTGTGTACATATTATAATAGAATATTATTACCATAATTATATTTAAAAGGGAGGTTTGGGGGTGATCCAAGAGATATCGATATGTTTCCCAATTAAAATTATCAATGATAAATCTTAATCCAATATTTAGGCCTGATCATATCCCAAAAATTAATCTATATCAATATTTTTTAATTTTTCTATAGATTTATTTTTTTCATTTTTTTCATTTCAGAAATTTCATGTTTGTTATCTTCCCTCATAAAAAACAAACACCCACTCTTTATCATATCAATGTCAGATTGAACCATCTTGATCCAAAGAATGAAACCCCATTCCACTATAAAATTATATCTATTATCTATAAGTTATGGTCTAATTATAATCCCTTACAAAGGGTACTTATGAACAGATATAAAGGTGGCCTATAATAAAGAATTTAATTATCTTACCCGATATCTTTCAATGTATTTATCATGTAAATATAAGAATTACCACCACAACATAAGGGTAAAATTTATCTCCCCTCCCCAAATATGAACGATGAATATTATTATGAGTATGAAATTTAAATTTTATATTGATAATATTATTATGAATATGCAATTGTAATATCATATCTTCTTTCTTTCCATGAAATCAATTGGAAAATGATAATGTCTGACATGCGTATATTTGGAATATACCTCCACATATTGATGTTATTAATATTTTTGTTCAAAATTAAATTAATTAAATAAGGAAAATTTTATTAAATATATATGATATTTATTATATAAAAATATTATATGAAAATGAATTACATTTTACCATCTGTTCATTCAACCCATAATAAAGTGAAATCGATATTCATGTGTACATACGTCGTACCTTCTCTATGAATAGTTTAATTGATTTATTTATCTCTACCACTTTTGGAAGACTGAAAATATGTAAATATAATGAATATATGTTATCTTTTAGTTACTAATAACAATATCGAGAGGGTGGAAGGATGATTATTGTACATGGACAAGAAATAAGAAAATTAAATTTTCATGAAAAATAAAACACTTAAAAATAATGATTTTTGTAATATGGTATTAACATACATGTATTAAATTTCATAAGTGGATCATATATAATTTTAAAAGAACTTATAACATATTTATATTATAGTATAATAAATAAATTTTATTTTATATTACATAAGATAACTTTTTATGATGGATTAATATGATGTAATGGATTCTCATATCACTTTTATTTCTATGTGAAGTATTCAATGTTAAGCACTTTTTGTGTGTGGTTTCTATATAAATCCAATGATTCTCTATTATAATGATTTTAATGTAAATTATTGGTATTTATAATTAATAAAATGTTATCACACTCATAAAGTATTAATTCATAGATTACATAAGTTTTAATGTTTTATCATCACAATATGTATCCATTTGTAAATATGTTTTGTTATACATATATAATACATTATGAGGTGTATATTCCACCAATTTTAAATGTTATATCATTCATATCCATAATATGATAATTATTTATGTTTTTATTTTATTTTTTTCATTCATGGGGCATATGATTCAAATTTTACCAAATTGGTAATGTATAAATGTTACAATCAAATTGATTATCATGACTTTTTATTATCAAGTTCTAGATGATGAAATTTTATGACCTGTCTCTCCTAAATCACATGTATTATAATCTCCTATTATAATATCTAATTTTGACATTATTTTCATTCAGGTTTTAATATTTTGGAATTAAGGAGACTAAAAGAATATTTTCATAGAAAACTAACTGAATTTCTCTATTTGTTTGAAAATACATTTCCATGCATATAATATACTTATAAAAATGTTTTCAAATAGGTTTTTATTCCTCATATATTATTTTGAATTCATTTTATCTATGAATTATTAATTATAAAAAATATAAAATGGAATATTTTACCCATAATTTTTGAAAACAACTAATGTTTTTCCAAAAATTTGTAAGGAATCATTATATTTGTATACATGATGTAAAGAAAAATATATGTCATCATAAAATCTAATTCAAATTATAAATCCTAAACATGATTCCATGGTTTTTTTTCAATGAATAAATTTTCTATAATATTTGGTAATTTTTTATATTTTATGCAGTTGATTTCCATATTAAAAGTGATTTCATCTACTGAAATTTTATATGAATATTATTCAGTAATTTTTCATCAATTATAAAATCATTTGTTATTATGAACATTTTATTAGGGATATGATATAATGAAACCAACCACATTGATTCATCAGATATAATATAATTATAATTTATTATAGATTATTATGTTAAATTTGTTTCATTGAAACTATTTAATTATGTTATGATGATGCCTTTATCGGACAAATTTCTTTCTAATGGGTCATGATTTAAGTTAATAATGATATTTTTATAAATAAATTATTTCCATGGGATATGATATAATTTTATGATGACTACGAATTCATCTTATGTTACTCATATTTATGATTTTTTTTTGGTGTTGGTTTTGCCTATAATAATATATCACTACAATGCATTGGGTAAAAATTGATATCTCATGAGATAAAAAAGACTGAAATGGGAAGTGAACACAGATCAGTAGGGGGAACTATCCACTGTCTTTGAAGTGAAACTTATATAAGGATATTATTAAATGATTATTTATCCTTGTCAATGATTCTATTATTTGTTGTGATATATGACTATGGAAATTATTTTTTATGATTATATATATTCAACAAACTTATTTCCTATACCCATTATATTTTATAATGGTAATTTTATTTGATCTCATTATGATTCATGTCTAATGAACTATAGGTATGTTTTCTATTACTCAACATTTTGATCAATGAAATGATGGGTATGGTTATAAATTTTTAATCTTATATCATCATTCCTTTGTTATCATTTTATATTTGAGTGATCATAGTTATCTCCATTGTTTACCAATCATGATGATATGACCACACCCTTCCTTATATAATTTTTCCTATGTTTTTTCAAATTTACTTAAGATGGTTATTTATAAAAGGTACCATAGATTAATAAATTTGTTAGAGATGGTGTCGATATTGTATGAAATTTTTTTAATATATATATCTTTAAAAATATGATGAATCTATAAAATTATTTCATTGATTTTATTTTAATGTATTGAATTTTCATATAATACGATAATATATTTATTTATGAAATGTATCGTTGTTTTATTGGTCTTACCATGTTATACTATCCACATTCAAGGATAATGCTCATTACACCATTATGGAGTAGTCCAAACCAAACATTGAGGAAGGGAATCACCCATGTCTAAACCTGTAATTCTTTGTTGTTTTGCACACATGGTACACCCAAATAGAGAAAATTCTCCAAATTAATGATGTTCTATATGAATAGAAAATATTAACATATATTTACACTCTTACAATAGAGAACAATGTTTCTCTTGAGAATTATATAATATTATACTAATATAAATATCATATAAAGTTCAATTCTAAATATTTCCTCTCACCTATTATCCACATATAAGGATTTATATAATAATATTTTAGAAAACTCATCTTATAAAGACTAAAATTTATATTCCACTAGTTATAAAAAAACCAACATATAAGTAATAAAATAGAATAGAAAGACCTATCTTAATAATAAATTAAGTAGTTTGTAAAATTATATTGCAAGTAATAAATGATGGAATAATGGATAACCATGTATTCTAATATTTTATAAAATTATAATTATTACTATATTAATAAAAAACATATAATGGGACAGATACTCCATCAAAACTAGACTCCCATAATAATCTTTATATAAGGTAAACCTCCTTTCCAAGATAGCATATATACCTATTTACAATCACAACCCAATAACTGAAAATATTTCCAAAAAATATTCATGGATAATAATGGAACTCTATATTAAACATGATAAACCCTAAATCCAATGATTAATCGTATAACGATGCTACAATTACACCCACACACAAATTTTCACTATAAAAAATCCTATTCATAAATACGTTGTCACAATATGAATAACTATTTGATTTTTTTGAGCTAAGATAAGGAATCCACATTCAATTACCAGAAAACATTCATTAATAATTGTAGATATATGACCAATCAGTATAGTTCACAAATTTTAAATATCCATCATATATCTATCAATGATGTATGAATTTTTAATTTGATCTAGTTATGTTTATATAGATATATATAATATGGTTTCGATCTCTAATCAATTATAGTGAATGAGGTACAACTACACTAATAAGAGAAGTAACAAACCCAAAATGATTCCTAATATCAATATAGAGATAATAATTCTATTTGAACATAAATAGAACAAATAGTTAAAAATAATAAGAAAGTCAATCTGGATATAGTGAATTAAGTTTGGATTAGGGATAAGATAATTTAAATAAAAGAATTTGTTTAAAATGAATAAAAATACATCAGTGTGCCTATATATTAGGGCACCACAAGTGGGGAAGTGTTTCATGTGGAATATTGATAATTCTTCCTTATATAATGGATGGATGGTTTGATCTTTAGAAATTAAGACACCAAATACAACATGAATTGTTAGATTTTTAACCACACTACTGAGCTATAGGACATCATTATTCTCCTATGCATACCATAAGGACTATATCAAATATAAATGTAACAAAATAATAATTTTTTTCAAAACAAGATCATCCATGGAATGAGAAAAAATACATTATATGAAAAAATAACAAAAATTCCATGAAATTATAGGATGAATAAATGTTCATCCTCTTAAATCATATACAACACTATATATTTCATTTATGGTCTATATCAGGATAATGTATCCAAATTAACAAAAAAATATTCTCACACAGCCATTTAACCTCATGAATCCATTAATGAATTGAATGGAATCATAAAAGATGTACTTTTACACTTTAAAACAATTTCACCCTCATCTATAATCAACATAGGGAACTCCACAAATGATATTTATGGATCAATTTAAATATTATTTTAGTAGATAATTGCAATATTATTTGTCTTTTACTAACGTTTTTATGAGACATGAAAAACTATTTCACTCCATAAAATCATCGAGGAATAAAAAAATCGATTCTATCATTTTTTTTATTTTTTATAATTTTTAATACACTTAAAAATCATGTTTATTTCCATATATTTTTCACAACCGTTACTTACATAGTCATGGAACCACCCTCACGAAAAATACGTCAACCACCTAATTCTATAAGGTTTTTTTCTCTTGTCTATATATGATAACATTCTATTTTAATTGGTGACTAAACCCAAACTAATAATCTAAACTATCATGGAGGTCTCATGTTCCATATTTGGCCCACGATTGCAGTTTCACCGACCTCATTGCAATATATAGTTGAATGAAATGGACAATGATAATGAATCTATGATGTTCCAATATAAAATGATTTTGTATACAGGCGATTCATTTCACCGAAGGTATATTATCAGTGTCCCAAATTATGTTTACCCTAACAATAATAGCACCCGTAAGGGGTCAGTCTAAAGGAAAAAAGAAGGTACTATTGTCATGTTTATCTTAGTTCGTATATTTTTTTAGTGAATTGTGTTTAATTTAAAGTTGATTTTTGTTATTTGGATAAAAATATTGATTGGTTTTATGTTTTTTAAATAGATTACTTAATTAATAAATGAAAATATGTGAAATTTGATATTGATACATATAAAGAGAGAAATGTGTTGGGTTTGTGGATTCATAAGAAGTTGTTTATTAAATCAAATTGATTATAAGGTTGTGTTTTTTATAATAACCTAACACATTGGGTTCAATTTGTAAAAATGATTCCTTGGTCTGGTAAACATATTTTTAGCGCTAAAGAAATTAACTCCTTGGTCCAGTAGTTAGTGTTTAACAGTTATTTATTTTCCTTAGTCCATTTTGAGTCGATGAATATTTCCTACGATCATGAAAGTATTCGTTGTTATTATTATTTTGAGCCCCTGAATATTCATCCCTTGGTCAGGTTCAGAATTTTCAATGATAAGATGATGTGATTTAAGAAGAATAAGAATATGTTATTAAAACAAACATATTCATTAAAACTAATCTAAATTAAAATTATTACATCTTCCACAACCCCAACACACTTGGTATTTAGTTACACATAGAGGAAAAGGAAAACACAAAACAATTTATTCCTAAGGTGATCATTCTTGAAACATCGAGGAGGGAGTGATTCTATGGTAGATGGTAGAATTGCGGTAGTACAATGACATAGCTTTTTTTCCATTGGACCTTCCACACTTTCTTTTCTACACCCTCTCCTCTATTAATCTAGAGGCCAAGGCCCCTATTTATAGTAAATAAAACTACACGGCGTGTGGAAAATGTACATGGATTATAATTTTGTCAACATGCTTTAGTCTTTATTTTATCCACTAGTAGGCTTCCTACCACACCGTCTTTGACTTGGAACATAGCGCCACATGGTAGGTAGATATACACGGCATGTAGCACTGCCATACATGACATGTAGTCTCATTTTCAGCCACCAACAAATTCTAGAAAGGTATACATAGCATATATATGTTGCACAAGGAGTGTACACTTCAGCTAGCTACATGGGCATGTCGACTCTTCTAGTCCACCAACTATTTCTATAAGGGTCTACATGGCATGTAGTATGTGAAAATTGGGTGTACCGACTTCTGGTATCATGGGAATGTACTTGTCCTGGTCAACCCATGTCTGAGCATGAATGTACACGGCGTGTATATATGTACACGTCATGTAGTTGTATATTTTTTCTCAGTTCTCTCCTAGATTTTTTATTTGGCCATAAATCTCTTTAAAATGAACAATATATCTAAAATCAAAGTATTTTCCCATGAAACAGTAGGTAATTGATGAATGTTGGTTCTTAATTTCAATTATGTTTGTGAAAATGTATACACAAAAAGGGTGAATCAAAATCCCCCAGACATATTCATTTGCTTTCCCTCAAGAAAATTTCATCATCTAAATAAGAGTGTATATATTTTAAAAGGAAGCAATTCAGTTAATCATAAATGTAAATAATAAGTTACAAGAGAAAATTCTAGAAAGATACGAAACCATTTCAATTCATCAGATATTATAATCATGCCTCATATTCAATTCAATTAACAATTGTTATCATTTTTTAAACACATGTTTCAACCTTTCAAAAATCTACATGCCACATGATAATTTACCTCACCAGTAATATACACAACACTCAAGATTTGTGTAATTTAAAGTTATGATAAATGAAATATATATACACTCTATCTATAGGTTTTCCAGAAGTCTAGTTCTCTACTATATAAACTTTTGACTTACAAATATCATGGGGTCTTTTTAATAAAGATATGATGTTTCAGAGGGTAAAGGTTGGTAGGTAAAGATTTAAAAAATAACTCTAAGGCTTGAAAAAAGGGGCTAAATTCTTAAATAACATTGCATGATATTAAAAGATAAGCTTATTGTAAAAAGTGACTTCATAAATATTTATCAAATGATCTCATCACCACAATATCCTTTAGTTAGGTAAGTAGGTAAGATTCACAAACCAACATGTATGTATAAGATCCCTTTGTCTGTTCTCTTTTTTTAAAGAACAAACATGAAATTTTATAATTTCCCCAAATAGTGGTTTGTAACCCTTTTTTCCCAAATGATCATGACTCTCCCCCATACATAATTTAATTACAATTCACAAAAGTTTTCCATGTGTTGCAAATCCCTTATTTTATGTTCATGTTAATAATCATTCAAAATCATAAAATAATTACAGTAGGAAGGAAAATATGCCTATATATGATAACTTATAAAGGCTATTCATGGTTTCTAGGGCCTTTGGGAAGATAAGATGTAGGGTAAGTATCATGATAATGGGGTTAAAACAATCTAATTCCTCCATAATTTAAATTTAATTCAAAAATTATTCATGTTTTGAAATGAAAACATGCAAATTCTGGTAGTTATGCATATCCTTAGAATATCTCAAGAAATAGGGTATTATAAAGAATATGAAAAAGGGTATAGAATACCTATCAATAGTGGTAAAATGAAATAAAGTGACAATCAGGTCATGACATGCATATAATTGATTAGTCTAATAGATTTATTTATCCAAGGATTACAAGTTGTAATTTAAAATATATAAGCAATCATTTTAAAACACTTTAGAACCAAAATAATCATGATAATTTTTAAAAAATCTCTCACTTTTATCTTTATTATTTAAAAATATGATTAACTAAAATGTCTCTACATTTTCAAATACATCTTCTACTAATGATATATCCTGGAAGGATGACAAGGGAAAAGACTAATGTGGATGAGAGACCCCCCCCCATAATTAATATTGCTCGTAGTCAACGAAGTTCCATAGAAAGTGAATAAGGGAATGTGGAAACATATCAGTGGACCAGAATGAGGGGAGGTAAGGAAAGAAGTAGAATAAGGAAGAAAAGAAAACAATGGGAAACGTGGAAAATAATTCTTCCCTATTGTCTATGCGATGAAAGATGAGAAGTGATGGATAAGACGAGTCCCTATCGGGCCATTGTACCTGTGATTGTCATGTAAATATAACACTAAAATCATACTCAAGGTACATAGTTACAAGACCCAAATACATACATATATATATAATGAGAAAATTGTAACCAAAAACTAGTCAAGGTTTCGCCAAAGAAGAGGCATCATCCGGTACAGAAAGAGATGGTATAGAAGGATCAAAATCCATGAAAAGATGTGGATCAGAGTCTACACCTTGAATAGAATCTATAGATGTTGGAGCCACCAGATATGGACTCAGAATAAGAAGCTCAACAACACTCCCTTGACTGGAAGCAATTGTGGCATCAGTTGGACCCATGGTGGATAGGTAAACGAAACTTGTCGCTACTGTAGTAAAGGGCGGTGGAGCTGTAGTAGATGGGAAAGGAAACGAGGTAAAGGCAGGTTATAGAGGTAGTGGAATATCATTATGCTGAAGAATAATCCCATACATTTTCTCTAGTCGGTACTGGCGTCGAATGAGACAAATCAAATCATACCTCATCGGGGCTAGGCGGAGGGAAAAAGAGAGATCTACCGAGGGAGCAGTGGTAGGGGTAGCAGGTGGAAGAGAAGAATTTAGGCTAGAAAGAAGGGGGTTTAGACGAAGCGGGGATTGGTGGAGAATCCATAAGTGGTGGGGATAGAGTTGAAGTTGCATCGGTGGGGGTTGGAGGGTCAGTATGTGGTCAGGGTGGGACCTAGGCAAGGACATAGGCACCCCCTGCTTCCGGACCAATCCCATGAGAATAAGAATGAGGTAGTCCATCCACTGGGGGGAACCTAATAGATCATGAGGAATATAAGGCTCAAAAACCCTGAGGTGGTAGGCAAGGTGGGTGGCGTAAAACCCATCGTTTATGTTTCCCTGGAGGCCAGTAAACATGGCATGGAAATAAGAGGCAGTAAGGTGAGGGAGGTTCGGGTACTTCTACCGGATGACATAGGTGAGGAGATCCATTTCACGACCAATCACGGTCCCCATATCCTCAGGGCAGGGAAAAATAATGGCACTGAAGAACTAGTGGGTGAAAGGAAAGATACGATCGGGTATAGGGGTACTCTTCTTTGAAGTAGGGGTATAGTGGTCGTCAGACCCATCAATCTCCTGCCACATAAAAATGAGCTCATAGCACTTGGGTCAGGTCAGGGTGGAGACAGGGGGTGGGGTGCTGGGAAGAGTATAAAAAATTCACCCTCTATAGAACTCAATCATGGTAAGGGAAAAAGGTTTGGCAGACTAGCCGGAATTGGACAACAAGTACAACATCACCAGCTATCTCCTGGTACTCAGCTCCGACTAAATTGAAGAAGGATGTAATCTCAAAAAAATTAATCATGGAAAATTAGAGGGTTGAACTTTAAGATCATGAGTAATGATGTATGTCCAAGGAGATCCTATAACTCCCCCCAAATTCCCAACTACTGAGGGACGCTGCTATCGAGATATTAGCCGCTTAATGGAATTGAGCGGCGATAGAAACACTGCACACTGGCATGTTCCAAGTCAGTGACCGGGAAGACCATGCAAGTGTAAGGGACACCTGCAGGTCCTGGCCCAGGTAGAGGTGAAGCCGCATGAGCAGGCTTTGGAGGTAGAGTAGCTGCAGTTGACGGAGGCCCACTGGATGTGGTGGTCGATGATGGACAAGCGGCGAATGAAGATAGCTCAAGTGGAGTGGCAGCTATCAGATAAGAATGATTAGTTCTAAATGGATCTATATGAGTTGGTGTAGGTGTGGCAGTACTGGGACCCACCTCATAGGAGGTAGTGAGTGGTGGAAGGATGTCCAACCGAGGGAGATGGGACACTGAATAGTCAAGATCTGGAAGTGTCATAGGCCAGAGTCATTTGTGACGATAAAAGGGCCTCTCGCCCTAAGTGGTTCAGGTGGGTCACTTCCCAAAGGAGGGACCTCTAGCTTCTATACCATGAAAAATAATGAAAAACCAAAAAAAAAATAAAAATAAACAAAAAAGGAATCGAAATAAAATGTGAGAAATTAGAAAATGAAAATGTACAGGGCGTGTACATCAAGTGTACACGGTGTGTAGTCAAACCGGGTTAGCATCCCATGTTCTCTATATATACACTCTGAGGGAGTAGGGGATAGACCATGTAAGGATACATGGCGTCTACTGAACATACATGCAGTGTTCTTGGATAGTGGTCCTGGTTGTGTGTTATTAAAGACACAACCATTGTTTAAGCAGTTCTAAAAACACAGGGCACGTTGTGTGCAAGGAACACACAGAGTGTGCATGAACAAAGGGGAAATGCATATGTGAAGTTATATTCATGATCTGACATAATGAAATGATATACACAACATGTCATGAACAAACCTGATGTGTCCATGAAAATGGTGTGAGATTCAATGTTCTAAATATACCTGTGCACAATGGGGGATGGAGCACAGTGTGTACCTAACATACACACCGTGTTTATTCAAATCAAGAAGCATTTAGTGTGTGGACATGTACAAAAGTACATGACATGTGTTATCCAAATCGTTTCCATGTATCACGGAAGCCAAACGGTAAGTTGATCTAGAAATGACCCAAAATTCATATGATAACTTCAAATAAAGGGTGTAGTAGTGCGTACCTAGTCCGAGGATCACAATGTAGGAGAAATCAGAACCAAAAATGCCCAAAATTGGAAGATGTGGGAAGAGGGGATTCAGGTGTCGTACGGTGGAAAAAACATGGAGAGGGGAAGGATCATCGTGACACTAGCTGAATCTAGGTGGTTTGCTTCTTTTATAGCTCAGGTACAGGGTGCGTACAACAAACTACATGTCTTGTATCCTGTTTTTTTATTAAGTTATTATATATATATAATTATTATAGTAGACTATATAATAATTAGTACTAATAATTAAAATAATAAAAATAGATATGTATATATATACTTAATTTATCAAAAATAAAACTACATACGTAATGTATTGGGTAATAAACGTCATGTGTTATAAATTTGGGAAAAGTGAACTACAACCTCCGGTCCAGTGCCTAGGGCGACGATCGAACCTACTATTGGTCGTTCCGAATGGTATCCCTCAACCACTAGAGAAAATGTTTTATTACTACTCCTACATATTATTTAAATATATTTAATGTAAAAATACCTATGATGCATGGGGAAAAGAATTGCACGACATGTTGTTTTTAATTAGACAAAAAGTGATCTAGCAGGGAGATTAACCGAGTTTAAACTCGGGTCTTTTGGATCTAAGGATGAGACTCTACCAATCTTCCAACTTCACCAGGATGATATACCTTATAAAAAATATATTTTTAGTTGTAGATGGAAAACAGCGAGCACACGAAGTATATCGAAAGACACACTGTGTGATTTTTTTAAAAGGAAAAATGATAGAAATTGGGCGGTTTTCAGGATTCGAACACTGGTCTTTTGGAGCCGGGTTATGACCATGGCCAACCAATCCATCCCCACCATAGTTTTTATTATATGTATATATATATGTGAAAAGGTACCACACACGCCGTGTAAGAAAACACATAGAGAAATGGGGGAACCATATGTCGAATGTAGGTCAGGAGAGATTCGAACCCCCTACGGCTCAGATTAACTTTAGTTACCTTACCATCAGCACTGGCATCATCCCTTTTTATTACATTATTATGTTATATATTTATAATAGTTAAAAGGTAAATGAAGAGTAATAAGTTCATGTCGTGTATATAGGTGGTACACGGCGTGTATCCTCTAGGTTTCCTCCAAGTAAGCGCTATTGTTTTAGGTCGTTGAATCGAGCTACATACCTCATATTACCTATGCTATATGGTGGAATATTTTCCCACCTTGATGTCCATGTGATGGTAATATTTCAACTGCTTTCCATTTACCATGAACGGATGACCATTCACTCCATAAATTTTAACCGCTCCATTATGGAATATGCGTATCACTTGGAATGGTCCTGACCATCGTGACATAAATTCCCTATAAATAATCGTTGATGAGAGTTAAAAATAAGTACCTGATCACCTGGATGGAATGATTTTCATGAAATCAATAGGTCTTGAATTGCTCTTGTTTTCTCCTTTTACAGCATGGAAATTTAATATGCCTTTAATCTAATTTCATCGTGATCTGACAGTTGGAACATTCGCTTCTCTTGAGTTTCCTTTAGAACAAAATTCAGGTCCTTTATGGCCCAGTATGCTTTAAGATCCCATTCTAATGGAATATGGAATGGTTTTATATAGATGAGGCGGAATGGAGACATTCCTAGTGGTGTTTTGAAAGCAGTCTGATTTGACCATAATGCATCGTCTAATCTCTTGGACCAGTCATTCCTTAAAGTGTTGACTGTTTTCATGAGGATTTTCTTTAGCTCACGGTTAGAGAGCTCCACTTTTCCAGTAAATTGGGGATGATATGGTGTCCCCATATGATTCTTTACTCCATACTTATACATTATTCTTATCATCAGTGTGTTGTCGAAGTGGGTCCCTATATCACAGATCAGTACTCGGGAAACTCCAAACCTACTAAAAATATGATTCATTAAAAATCTCATGACTACCTTGGCAGTTTCGTGAGTTGTAGAAGTAGAATCCACCCACTTGTAGACGTTGTCGACACAGATCAGGATGGAAGTCTTCCTAAATGATGGGTGAAATGGACCAATGAAATCTCTGCCCAGACATCAAAAATATCGACCTATAGGATGGAGTGATGGGGGATCTCAGCTCTACATCCCACATTATCAGTCCTCTGGCATCGATCACAATAGGAAAAAAGGTATATGCATCTTCATGACTCGTGGGCCAGAGAAACATAGATTATAGGATCTCTTCTATCATATGGTCAGGGCCATGATGTCCCCCAACTGGTGAGGCATGAAAAAATATAATATTTACCCAAAATTCATTTTCAAGAATTCAATTGAGGATCACCCCATCAGCACATGGTCAGAACATAAGAGGATATTACCAGAAGTACCTCTTAACATAAGAGAGAAACATGTTCCTTTGCTAGAAGGAGAGGTCAGGGTGAATGGTACATATAACCATAAAATTAGCAATATCAGCATACCAAGGTATAGGTATTTCGTTGAAAGAAATGAGGTGTTCATCATGTAAATCCACCCTGATCTCTTGGTCTTCCTTATTCTCCAAATGAAGAAGCTCCAAGCTAGAGAGATGATCAGCTAAAACAATCTCACTTCCTTTCTTATCTCAGTTTTCCAAATCAAATTATTTTAAGAGGATCACCAAACGGATCAATATGGGCTTTGTATATTTCATGTTCAGTATGTACTTTAGTGCTAGTTGGGTCGTATAAACAATAAATTTAGACAACACAAAGTAAGAACGCAACCTATTAAATGCGAAAACCACTCTAAAAATATTCTTTTCTATGGTGGGGTAGTTGATTTGGGCTTTGTTGAGCATCCTGATAGAATAAAATATTGGTCGTAAAATCCAGTCAAGGCGTTGGCCCAAGATTTCTCCTACTGTGTTGTTGCTAGCATCGCACATCACATCAAGTTGTACCTCCCATTTGGGAGAAATCATCAATATATCTTCCACCAGGAACTTCTTCATGTTCTCAAAAGCTATGGTTCATGGCACATCGAACTCAAATATGGCATTTTTTGTTAGAATATTGGTGTGGTGTTGGGCTATTTTTGTGAAGTCGCAGACATAACTCCTGTAAAAACATACATGCCCTAAAAAGCTGCAGATGGATCTGACATACGTTGGAATAGGTAGTCATGAAATGACTTATATCTTTGTTGGGTGCTCCTCTATCTCAGTTTCTGAGATTCTATGGCCAAGGATGATTCCAATTTTCACCATTGAATGAAAATTTTCCTAGTTCAAAACCTGGTTAGTGTTTTCCCATCTTTCCAACACTAGATCATGGTTATGTAAACAAGTGGTGAATGATTTTCCTTAAATGGAAAAATCATCCATGATTTCCTCAAAGATCTATTTCTCTATGTCGTGGAAGATATCCAGCGTACAACGCTATATGGTGGCGGGCATGTTGCACATACCAAAAAGACATCTTTCGGTAAGAAAATGTACTTTAGGGGAAAGTAAATGTTCTTTTCTATTGATCCTATAGAGTAATGGAAATTTGGTTGTAGCTGGAATAACTGTCGAAGAAGTAATAGAAGTTGTTCCACACAAGTATCTCTAGTATCATATCCATGAAGGGCAGGGGGGAAATGATATTTCCTCAGGGTGACATTCAGCTTCCTTTATTCCAAACAAACTCGCCAGCCCGTGACCATGCATGTGGGGATGAGCTCATTTTTATCATTTGATACCACAATGATTCCCCCATTCTTGGGTACCACTGGTATGGGACCCACTCATGGACTATCTGAGACGGGATAGATGATTCCTTCATCAAACAATTTAATCACCTCTTCTTTTACAACATCCCTCAAGGGGAGATTCATAGGCTGTTGTGGTTGCTGATATTTCTTCAAACCATATTCAAGTAGCACCTTGTAGGTGCAAATGGTAGGGATGATTACCTTCATATCAGAAATTGTCCACACAATAGCATGCTTCTACATTTTCAAAACCTATTGATGTGCATCTTCCTTCTCCTGTGACAGTTCTTTACAAAGTGTGACAAGAAATGTTCGATGGTCTCCCAAATACCAGTACATTAAAGAATACATAATGGGATTCAGTTCTAGGTCAATCACCTTGAGAATCAATGGTACAAGTGGATTCACATCTTCCCATTCCAGACTATCTAGAACAAATGTACGTTTCTAGTAGTGGTCACCATGGCCTTCTAGGAATTGTAGGTCCTCTAGATCTTTGTCAAATAGAACATCTGGAATGATAAAGTTATCAGATGTAAAAGAACTTACCATATCATCCATTTATGTGCTCAAGTGATCATCCAGGGTGGTTACCGCATAACATCCCTCATGCTCAGACAATGATAGATTCTTTATGGCCTTGAGAACATTATAAGAAACCCTCTCATCTCTTACCTAGGTAATTAACTCCCCTTGGTGCACATCAATCAGTACCTCCCTAGTTTCCAATAATGGCCTTATCAAGATGAGAGGAGCCTCCCGGTCATCCTCCATATCAAGGATGAAGAAATATGCAGGAAGGATCTGCATACCCACCTTGACTAGCACGTCCTCTAGTTTCCCCTTTGGATGTTTGGTTGATTGGTTATCATGTTGAAGGGCTACTCAGGTAGGCTTCAAATCGAGGAGTCCTAGATTTTTTAAAACCTCAATGGGCATGAGGTTCAAATTGGCCCCTAAGTCGTAGAGGGCCTTCCCAAAGTCGCATAGTCAGATAGTACATGGAATAGTGAAGCTTCTTGGATCATAAAGTTGGGGTGTAATTGAATGTTGGATGAGTGAAGAACACTCTTTGGATAGGGAAATGAAGCCAAGATCCTCCAATATTTTCTGGTTGGAGAGGATTTCCTTCTTTAATTTCTCATATGAGGGAATATGTAATAGTTCCTCTGCAAAACGAAAATTTATGTTCAACTTCTATAACATGTCTAGTAATTTGTTGAACAGGTGGTCCATATTTATTTTATTCATTCTCATAAGGATGGGTAAGGTAGTCTCAATGGGTTTGACATCCTCATTTCCTTTATTCATTGAAGCCTCCTTCTGCGGGTTTTTATATGAGGAAGGGTTTGTATATGTACCTTCGTCTCAACAGGGGTGTGGGTGCACCTGGCTGTACTAGTTGCTACTGTGGTAGATTATTTCATCTCCGAAGTGTGATGGCATGGGATTTCTCCCTCCAGTTATTCTCAGTGTTACCTAGTAGTGTACCTGGTTTCATTCATGAGATTAGGTTTTCCACCTGAGCAATTTGTTTCTCCAGGCCTCGAATAGAAGCCTCATGATTTTGAATTCTAGTTTCAAAAGTAGATATAAATTTTGTAATGAGATCCTCTAACCATGAGGTGTTTGCCTGATGATGTGGTTGTTGAGCTGGTAGAGGTGGTGGTTGTTGCAGCTGCTGTGGACAAAGGTTTGGATACCATAGCTGCTGATAAGAGCCATGATGGGGCTATTGCATCCTCTGGTACTGGTTCTAATAATAAGGTGGTTGTAGCTGGGTGGTCACTGTGGTGGAAGATTCTTCTGTTGTTGGCCCCAGCCATTGTTTTTTTGATCACACCATGCTGGGTTTTAGTACTGCAGGTACTGGTTTGGCCCTCGGTTTTTGGAAACATATATTACAACACTTGTTGAAGGGCCTCCAGTAGAACCCATGCCTTCTCCCATTATGTGGATATCACCACATTCACTACATGTTTTATGGTTTGTTGTGTGTCCTATGTATGTTCCCTTCATATTGAGTGAATCAATATTTTGGGACACAATGTCCAACTAGGCAGAAAGAATTTTAGTAGCATCAATTTTTTGTATACCTCATTTCTGTGTACCCTGCTGAAAATTCCAATGGAAGTTGTTGGAATCATGTCTTCTATGTGTTCAAAAAGTTATTTGGGGTATTTCCTCATTATTTTACCTCTAACATAAGCATCAACCATGGACTTTATATTCATCGTTAGTCCTCCATAGAGGTTTTGTACCTAAATCCAAAGTGGGAGTCCATGGTGTGGTCATTTACACAACATCTCCTTGAAGGGATCCCAAGATTTGTATAATGACTCCAAGTCATGTTGTTGGAAGTTGTGGATTTAATTCTACAGCATCACCATCTTCGAGGGTAAGATGTTTTTAGATAGGAATACCTGGTCTCGGTCCTCCTAGGTGAGGATGTTCTATTGTGGCAAGACTTTAATCCAGTCTTTTCTCTTATCTCTTAGAGTGAAGGGGAAGAGGTGAAGACAAATGGCGTTTGAACAAACTCTGTGGTAGAGGAACATGTCATAGACCACCAAAAAAATTGGTGATATGGGCATTGGGTTCCTCATTGGGTAGACCACCTAATTGAACTATGTTCTAGATCAGCTTCTTGATACGAGGCTTGATCTCGAAGTGTTGGTCCTGCATAAGTGGATGGATGATACCTGTGTCAGCTCCGTGGTTGGATGGATGGTCGTACTCCATGTGAGTACGGCGTGGAGGTGGCTATAGAGGGAGTGGATCCAGCATGTATTGTTGTTCCAGAGGGGTATAGTTTGGCCCCTGACCTGGCTGTAGAAATGGCATCCACTCTGGTTGGAATTTGTGATACTGGTGCGAGCCATACCATAGATCTAGTGGAGCTTGCTAGTCTCGGTTGTATTCCGGTCCTAAAGGTATTCCAAATCCATGATAAAAAACATGATTTTCGTCCTTGTTTTCTTCCCTGTGGTTGTTGTGGTTGTGCTCGGCCATGAGTGCATGTTGGCACCTAAAATTTGTCTATTCGATATCTGGGTCAGTTGGGAAAAACCTTGACGATTCTTCAATCTTGGAATGTGTGATGTAGCCACTCATATACCTAATGACCTACACAATACAAAACAAACCAAGAATAAACATGAAAAAATATTTATAAACATAAATGAGTTTATAAAAAACATTTTTGTGAATTTTTTGTTTATTATTTTCCACAAAATTTGATACAAAATTAATTAAAAAAAGAATAAAAGTATCTTTTCTTTGTTCCATGGCAAGGATGAAATAATTTTGAAAGTCTTTTCAATGAAGGTATATTATCGGTGTCCCAAATTATTTTTACCCTAACATGTAATTCACTAGTAAGGGGTCAATCCATAGGGAAAAAGAAGTTATTCTTGTCTTGTTTAACATAGTTTGTATATTTGTCTTAGTGTGTTGTGCTGAATGTAGACTTGATTTTTGTTGTTTGGAATAAAATATTAATTGGTTTTAAGTTTCATTAATATATTACTTAATGAATAAAAGAAAATATGGGGTAATTTATTTATATCCAGATAAATAGAGAAATGTGTTGGGGTTGTGGATTCTTAAGAATTGTTTATTAAATAAAATTTCTTTTGAGGTTGTATTGTTCATAATAACCCAACAATCAGGGTTCAATTTGTAACAATGATTCCTTGGTCCGATAATCTTATATTTTGATCTGATTAAATTAACTTCATCATGCAGTAGTTAGTTTTTAACAGTTATTTATTTGGTGTAGCCCATTTTGAGTCCATGAAAAATTCCAATGATCGTAAAAATATTCAATTTTATTCTTCTTTTGAGTGGCTGAAAATTCTGTCCTTGGTCTAGTTCAAAATATTAAGTGATAAGATGAAGTGATTTAAGAAGAATAAAAATAAGTTATTAAAACAAACACATTCATATAAACTAATATAAATTACAATTCTTATATCTCCCATAACCCCAACACACTGGGTATTTAGTTACACATAGTGGGTTCGGTAAACACGAAACTCTTGATACCTGATGTGATCATGGATGAAACTTCGAGGAGGGAGTGATTATATGGTAGATGGTAGAATGGTGGTAGAACGTCGGAAGAACTTCTTTCTTTAGGTCCTTAGATCCTTTCTTTTCCACACACTCTCCTCTTTTTAATCGGAGCCCCATGCCACTATTTATAGGAAATACAACTATGTGGCGTGTGTAAAAATAACACAACATGTACTTTTTTCAACGTGTTTTGTCCTTGTTTACTCCACTGGTAAGCATCCTAAGACGCCGTCTTTGACTTGGAAGACGACGCCGCCTGGTATGAAGATTTACATAGTGTGTAGCACCTCTATACATGTCGTATAATATCATTTTTCGTCTACCAACCACTTCTAGAAAGGTATACAGAACAAGTATATATTTAATATGGTGTGTACCCTTCATTTGGCCACATTGGTTTGTCGAATCCTCTCATCCACCAACAGTTTCTTGAAGGGACTACAAGGCATGTATTATGTGAAAACAACATGTACTGGATTCGATTTATGTGGGCATGTACTTGTCCAGGTCAACCCGTGTTTGAGCTTGAATGTAAAAGGCGTGTATATTTGTACACGCCGTGTAGTTGTAAATTTTTTCTCAGTTCTCCCCCGGTTTGTGTATTTGGACATAAATCTCATGACAATGAAAAATATCACCAAAATCAATGTATATGTCCACAAAATAGTAGGTAATTGTAGAAAACTTGTTCTTCTTTTAAATGATGAATGTGAAAATATATAAACAAATCGGGTGCAACATATACCATTTTTGGTAAATATTCCAAGACATAGTGATATTCCCTAGAACCACTATCTTCTAGCACACATTCCCATATCATATCCTCTAAAATTTATATTGTTCTCTCTAGATATGTTATTGTATTTGGATGATACAATATTTTCTTTCTATAAGGGTTCCCTCATTAATTTTGGAATCTACTTAAAAACTATGACATTAATTTATCCTCTCATTTTGACACATTCCAAAATAGAGCTCTACGTTGTTGTAGAGAATCCCATATATATAGCATCCCTATCTGGTATTGTAAAAGGGTCACTTGAATCAACAAGACATTATAAACATTCATGAACTAATCGAACCTCAAATAAAAACATCATGAATCCTCAGGATAATGTGTAACCCTATCAAAATGTATATTGTCACTCCATCACAATTCCTCAAATAAATTAGATGTGACTAAAATTTTAAATGATGATGATGACACTCATTATCTACACAAACCAATGAATGAATCATGATATAAATTTTGTTATTTTTCTCCTCAAACATAGCCTCTAAATATAACATTTTATATGAAGATGAATTTTATCCAATCCTATATGAACATCCCCCCTCTATGATTGAGTTCCTATCCTCCAAGCATACCTTATAGATGATAACAATGTTAACCTATTGGGAATTTAGATCGAATCATAAAAATATAGAAACCAAATTATAGTACATCCTCAACTATATTGTGATATTGTGACAATATGGAACTTGGTTCCAAAAATCTGTTCGTATATAACTAATATTATGTAAATAAATGATATCTAAAGTCACATATTTCATAAATATATTATCCTTTATTACATCCACATTTCTATTATCCATAAAACATATCATTCAATATTATTCCTATGACGAAAACTCAAATCTATATTGTGACTCTAGGGTATTTCATATAGGAGAATCAAAAACAAAAATATCACATATTAGATAATTTACCATCTTAATGATGAATTTATGCTGATAATACATTAAAAAATTCAATCTTATATTGATTTCCTGATGAGATAATGTATACCATAGTAGTTTTTGGATTTTTAGATGAAAAATACATCACCACATAGATACATCCACAAACATATTAGGGTTTAGAATGAATCTTTAATGTTTAGGTCTTGTGTGGGGTGGTTCAACTAAGCTCACCAAAATTAACAATAACAAAAAAAATTAATTTACATATATGCACCAATGAAGGTACAAAATAAATAAATATGAATTAAAATACTCTACATATCCATTCATAAGATTTATAAGTTCTAACACCTGAGAATCGATCAAAATGTACATCATCTCAATGTAGTAATTGTTATACTAATTTTGACCGTCAAAATATACCCCATTTTTGGTAAACTCAATAACTGGTGCTAATAATTTGGATATTGTAACACCCCGAGATTTTATGAAAAATATTATTTTAATTTCATTAATGTCTTATGTTGTATTCTACACCATGATTACCTTGCGCTATACGCAACACCGTATTAGCTTGCAGTATACGCAACACTATTCTTGGACCGTGTTACACACAATTTTGATAACAGTTATTCTACGCAACATTGAGTATATATATATATATATTAAATGTATAAATGAAATATGGTTGGATTCTGTTATACGAAACAATGAAGGATTCTTTCACAACACGCAACCCTGACTTGGCTTGCATTACACGCAATCGCGACCTTCCTCGATAGCGTGTGTTGTACGCAATACCGGGTTTTAATAAACAATGTTATATTATTATAATATTGTCATGAACTAGCCGTTATGAATAGTATTAACTAAATTTTGAATTTTATAACATTATTATTCATCTTACACATTTTCTAGAACATGATATAAGAACAAAATAAATTTTTCGGGTAAAATAAGTATTTTTCAAAAAATGCAGTTTTGCCGCCTTTTGATGGAGCACCCACTTTAAATCTAGTTTTTTACATGTTTATAAGTTCAATTTGACAAAATAAAATTCTTCTTTGTAATCAAGAAATAAAAATTTACTTTGGATAAATTTTTCATATTATTCTGGTAACTTTCACATTTTAATGAATAGTAAAAACACGCTATATTTTAATTAAAAACAACTTTTTTCATCGTAATATCTTATGTGGTTAAATTATAATATTGAATGGTTTTAAAGTATAAATAGAATATATTTTTACCATTTAATATATTTTATGTCATTATCATTGATTTTACCTTGAATTCGTAGGTTAAATCAATTCAATCTTTTGCAATGTTTTAAACAAAAACCCGTTTTTATTCGACAACGGGATTAATTTTAATTTAATTTCTGCAACTTCTGTGTTTTGAATTTTAAAAAATCGATTCCATATTTGGAATCAGTGGGTCCAAATTATGTTAATATGATACTTTTTATTTTTGGGAATTATGAATAGTAACTACGGTAAATTTTATTTACCATAGTTAAAGGTAAATCGGGTAATTAAGGGTAAATATAATATTTTAAAATTACCCTAACAAATATCAAAATCCTATTGGATGACTAAAAAACGACCCATATCACCTAAGGGTCAGATTATATTAATTTAATTAAATTTTTTCAATGAAAATAATTTAATTATTATTAAAACCAAAGAATGTGACAACATGTCACTTTCTTAAATCTTATAAGTATAATAATTTTAATCTAGTGATAAAATTCATGAAACCTCGAACATGAATAGTCTCAAAAACGCTAATACAATTATCTACATCATAGGAATTTATTTAGAATTTTTAGGGATTAAATAAGTATCATTTATTATGACACAAAGATGATGCAGTGATTGTCTTATTAATGAAATATTGACATAATTGATGTTATAAATGCCCAAATAAATGTAATTTGAGACTTTTTATGACTTAAACTAATTTTCCAGGTTAATATGACATGTTTTTGTTGATTTAAGTAACTTGTTTCGAACTTATCATTATGTTATAAATTTCATAAAAATCATGTACCAAATAGTGTCAAAATTGACATAAAATAGTTTTTAAAACAAATATTATATTATTAATTGTTATTTTATTCCTAAAAATCTAAGGTTCGGCCAAATGACATATATAAGATTATATATGTTAATAATAAACAACTTGGGGTTCTTTTGGCTTGATATAGTAAGTTTATTAACCATATAGTGTAAGAAAAAAAAAAGACATGGTAAAAGTTAAATTAATTAACTTAGAGTGAAATCTAATTGATAAGGTTAAAATAATAACCTAAACTTGTCTAAATCCTGTTGGTTGATAGGATTTCGACCCGTACCCACTTTACCTTCGAAAGAAGACCCTTTGGAACCATTATAATCCGATTTTGACTTTAATATAAAATAATATTTTGAGATATTCCTAAGGTGCCCCTCTCCTCCCTTATAAAAGGGCACCTCCTCCCTCTCTTCCTCACACAACTTTGAGCCTTCAAGCTCGGCCAACCCCTGCCAAAATCTCTTCTACACTTCCCTAGTATCATCCTAGAGGTCCCGGTCTTCTTCAAAGACCATCCTTAGTTCTTTAAGTAGAGGTTAAGAAAAGGCGCGTCAAAAAGATGTAATATCCATTACCGATCTTTTTTAATTTCATTCTTCTTCAACTTCTTCTTCTTTATTTGTTTCATGATAAAGTAATAACATCAGTATTACATACATACTGATATGTTATTATAAATATGAAACAACCCTAATTCACCTTCTATCCATCCTACGGAAAAATGAAATCACCGTGCGTGCGTACGTACGGAATACCGTCTCCACACCGTGGTGTAATCTATTTTCCATCATCACCTTACAAGGATGGGTATAATGGTGTAATGAGTAACTATATATGATTATTATAAAGTGATATTTATACTTAAATAGTATAAATACACTTAAATATAATTCCACAATCATGGGAACAATATCATCGCTCGTGCGTGCGTACGGAATACCGTCTCTACGATGTGATGCGACTCGTTCTACATGATCATCATTACATAGTAATTATATAAATGAATTGAATGAATAAATATGATATATGTTACACTAATACCATTCTGGATATAAGGTATCTATAACCTTAAAATAAGAATAAGAATTTATTCGGCAAAACACGAATAAGAACCAAAGGCAATAAAGACCCAAGTAACAAGTAACAATGAAATATTACTAATAAGAAGCTAAGAATATGACCATATATGATATCATATCAATATGTATGATTCTGGAATAAGTCAATAACATTATTTAAACCATTATACAGGAGCTTCGGACACGTACAATGCAAATCGGACCTAAGGTAAGGGAAATATCACAATCTCATTTTTATCCGAGATTGTTTATACTTTAGTATTTACTGGGGTGTATTTTATCATCCACATCCATGTTACCTCAATATGTAATATTATTTCCATCCTTCTACAATATTTTATATCCAATTTTACCCTTCGGTAAGTTTTTGTAAAAGATATGAAAGGAATCTTTTGTCATTTTTCGTACGAGGTACTTTTTGACTTTTCTGACAAAATTATGGGAAGAATGTTATTTTTAACTTATACGGCATGAATGGATTTTTAAAACATTATTTCCAAGAAGCTTCCTTTATAAGTTTTCAAGTTTATTTTTAATCAAATTCTTTTAGTTTATAATTGTATGACATGTCAAGAAAATAAAAGTGTTTTTGAAGTAGAAATGATATTTTCCTCAAG
The DNA here is from genome assembly GCA_963277665.1 of Viscum album. Taxonomy (NCBI): domain Eukaryota; kingdom Viridiplantae; phylum Streptophyta; class Magnoliopsida; order Santalales; family Viscaceae; genus Viscum; species Viscum album. Next base: position 2,130,698,269 of record OY728140.1, read on the forward strand.
AATGGAGTTCAAATGTTTTATCAAAATTATTTTCCATATAAGATAATCTAGGGTTCTGTTTTTATCCCTATTATTACATTGATTTGATTATGTTGTGAGGGAATTATTTTTATGAAGTCATTTACCTTATATGATTTGTTTTATGATGTCATGATGTTTCAAGAAGCCCATTTTTGTTACATGTGTTATGCGATGATGTATGATTTATGATTATGTGGCACACATAAGAAAGGATTAATTATAAGATGGGTGGGACATATATATCCCTCCAATGCATTGGGTAAAGATTTTATATCTCATGAGATAGACATGGATGAAATGGTAGGTTATACTGGTTCAGTGAAACAGGACTGAAACGAGGGTTACTCGATTCAGAAAGGGACTTTGTCCACTAAGATAGTCTTGGAAATGAGTCTTGACTAACAAGAAATGATTCTATATGATTATGTGTTTATGCCACAAAGTTTCATGTTTTAAGTTATGATTATTGGGATTTCATTTCACTACTATGATTCATCCCATTTTATGAAATTATGCTCTCTTTTGCAGGTTAAGATTTCCAAAAGTTATGTTCTTATGAATATGATGTGATTGATTTTTATTTTGTACACCCTTACTAAGCATTTGAGCTCACCCTTTTATGTTTTCTTTTCCCCAGGATATAAAGAAAGGTTTTAGGTAAAAAAAGGGAAGATCTTTATGGGAGATGTTGAAGATCTTTCACCATGATTAGAAGATTACGTTCTGAGTTTCCAAAGACACTAAACTATTACGATCCTTGTGTGTGTGTTTTTGTTATGTACTAAGTATTCCGCAAATGTAATGTAATTTCCATGTACGTCAAGATACGGGTATCTACATTTGGTATCAGAGGAAAGCTTTAGTCAAGCTTTGGAAACTATGATGCAAGAACTTTAGTGAGATCCCTAGAGATATTTATAAGGTATGTCTAGGGATGTCCCTAAGGATAAGTATACGTATAGGATACAGTCCTAGAACTACGGTAACGATCATAGAATTTAACATAAGATGTTAGATATTGGGGGTACTCCCCCTTTATTATGTTCTTTTCCCTAGCATGATTTTTGCCTCTCACAGTATTCTTTTTTGGGTTTTAGAAAATGGCTGGAAACAAGATGATTCACGATAATGGAGGATATGGTGGACAATGGAATGATATTATTCATAATGAAATGGGATTTGGAAGTCCAAACATTATTATTATGCCGAATCAGAAATCTCATAATATGATCAATAAAGTAAAATTTGGTAAGTTTCCTGACTCGGCTAATAAGAGAAAGATGGAGTTTCATGATGATCATAGAGGAAAGAAAGGTCAATTTCCCCAATGTAAATCATGTTGGAAGAGGAATCAAGGAGAATGTTTCAAAGGAACTGGAAGATGTTTTGGGTGTGGAAAAGGACACAAAGCAAGTAAATGCAATGGAAACGGTTCAGTTAACAACATGGATGAGGATAATGGTATTGCTACGACATCAAAAATGGTTAAATGTTTTAAATGTGGAATGTGCGGGCATTATGCAAACCAATGCCCTAAGGTAAAGTATCATGAAGATAATCAGTATGGTTGTATGGGAAGTATTTATGTGGATGATGATGTCGAGACTACAAATGATATGTGAGATGAAAGAATTGTTGAAGCTCGGTCAATGGTTTAAGAATGTAGTGGAATGATTACATGTTTATCATGTATAATGTTGTATAAGTAATCTCATGGTACTATGGAATAAAGAGACATGTAAAGATTGTTACACTGTTGTCTGATTAATGTTACCAGTATCCATGAAAGGTTATTCAGATATTTTTGGAATGTAGATGATATGCGCATAATGAAGGGATACGGAGAAAATTAAATGTTTGATAGTATTCATGAGCTCATGACTGATATAAGGAGAAGGTTATATCATGGTTTGAGTATATAGAATTTTTGGATTTTGGTATGTGGAAAGAGTTAACTTTTGACAGCATTCATGTTTTCACTAAGGTTTAACGGGTATTCATTTTTTCTCAAGAGAATACATCATTAAGGTATTCACATGATTGGAATGTGAACAACAAGATATATGGGGGATAAATGATGGTATTCACATGCTTGGTTGATGACATTTCAAGTAATCATTTTCTTTATACTATGATCTTGGACCGAAGTATTTTAGATAAGCCTAAAGATTGTAATGGATTATGTTAACCATAAGTTAGTATTGTTTAAGTATAGAACTTTTTTTTGATATTATTTATGTGATGTTATAGTAATGTAGTTTTAGAAAAAGGACAACCTGCAGGACGGGCGACAGCCCATCGCTTCGTACAAGGCTGTGGGAATCGAACCCACAACCGAAGTGTGACTAGCCTTTATCACCTACCACTGACCTACAGGAAGTCCCTATTTAGTAGAAACTAGTTTTATTATATTAATCAGTATGATATGTGAAGTATAAGTTCATTTTAGGAACCATATATGATTAATCTCACTATAGATGCACTTATGTATTTTTTGATAAATTCTCTAACCTTTTGTTTGAGACAGATGGAATGACCCATAATTCTATCACATGATCTGCTAACACATCATGAATGACAAATTAAACTTCATTTATTTAAGAGATGAAGTGGAAATTGTCCAAAGAATGACAAACGGTGAGACTATACCAAAATCACGAAAGTATTTATTCTAATTCCAATTTCATCAACTTTAGGGAAATGATATTGAAAACCAAAAATGTTGTCTTAGTGCTCTTATATCTGATGAATCAGATGGTACCTTAGATCATCACAAATTTATGGCTTTGTGATTGCTAGATTTTCCATAGCCATGTTCTCTACCACTCTCCATAAGAACATGATGGTTAGATTTCTCTTCCATATCTATATTTTCACCTATGTGGAAACCCAGTGATTAGTTTATTTGGATAACCGTTACGTTTCATACTTTTGTTTTTAAAGATATGTTTTGGTATTCCTTTTTACGATGTGGGTCTCTATCAAAGAAACTTTCAAATAGTAAACCATTTATAACCCTGACGAATTTCGAGGGCGAAATTCATTTTAAGGGGGTAGAATGTAACACCCCGAGTTTTTATGAAAAATATTATTTTAATTTCATTAATGTATTATGTTGTATTCTACACCAAGATTACCTTTCTCTATACGCAACACCGAATTAGCTTGCAGTATACGCAACACTATTCTTGGACCGTGTTACACACAATTTTGATAATAGTTATTCTACGCAACATTGAGTATATATATATATATTAAATGTATAAATGAAATATGGTTTGATTCTGTTATACGAAACAACGAAGGATTCTTTCACAACACGCAACCCTGACTTGTCTTGCATTACACGCAATCAAGACCTTCCTCGATAGCGTGTGTTGTACGCAATACCGGGTTTTAATAAACAATGTTATATTATTATAATATTGTCATGAACTAGCCATTATGAATAGTATTAACTAAATTTTGAATTTTATAACATTATTATTCATCTTACACATTTTCTAGAACATGATATAAGAACAAAATAAATTTTTCGAGTAAAATAAGTATTTTTCAAAAAATGCAGTTTTGCCGCCTTTTGATGGCGCACCCACTTTAAATCTAGTTTTTGACATGTTTATAAGTTCAATTTGACAAAATAAAATTCTTCTTTGGAATCAAGAAATAAAAATTTACTTTGGATAAAATTTTCATATTATTCTGGTAACTTTCACATTTTAATGAATAGTAAAAACACGCTATATTATAATTAAAAACAACTTTTTTCATCGTAATATCTTATGTGGTTAAATTATAATATTGAATGGTTTTAAAGTATAAATAGAATATATTTTTACCATTTAATATAATTTATGTCATTATCATTGATCTTACCTTGAATTCGTAGGCTAAATCAATTCAATCTTTTGCAATGTTTTAAACAAAAACCCTTTTTTATTCGACAACGAGATTAATTTTAATTTAATTTCTGCAACTTCTGTGTTTTGAATTTTAAAAAATGGATTCCATATTTGGAATCAGTGGGTCCAAATTATGTTAATGAGATACTTTTTATTTTTGGGAATTATGAATAGTAACTACAGTAAATTTTATTTACCATAGTTAAAGGTAAATCGGGTAATTAAGGGTAAATATAATATTTTAAAATTACCCTAAAAAATGTCAAAATCCTATTGGATTACTAAACAACGACCCATATCACCTAAGGGTCAGATTAGATTAATTTAATTAAATTTTGTCAAAGAAAATAATTTAATTATTATTAAAACAAAAGAATGTGACAACATGTCACTTTCTTAAATCTTATAAGTATAATAATTTTAATCTAGTGATAAACTTCATGAAACTTCGAACATGAATTTTCTCCAGAAAGCTAATACAATTATCTACATCATAGGAATTTATATAGAATTTTTAGGGATTAAATAATTATCATTTATTATGACACAAAGATGATGCAGTAATTGTCTTATTAATGAAATATTGACATAATTGATGTTATAAATGCCCAAATAAATGTAATTTGAGACTTTTTATGACTTACAATAATTTTTTAGGTTAATATCACATGTTATTTTGGATTTATGTAACTTGTTTCTAACTTATAATTCTGTTATAAATTTCATAAAAATCATGTACCAAATAGTGTCAAAATTGACATAAAATAGTTTTTAAAACAAATATTATATTATTAATTGTTATTTTATTCCTAAAAATCTAAGGATCGGCCAAATGACTAAGATAAGATTATATATATTAATAATAAATAACTTGGGGTTATTTTGGCTTGATATAGTATGTTTATTAACCATGTAGTGTAAGAAAACAAAAAGACACGGTAAAAGTTAAATTATTTAACTTAGAGTTAAATCTAATTGATAAGGTTAAAATAATAACCTAAACTTGTCTAAAACCTATTGGTTGATAGGATTTAGACCCATAACCACTTTACCTTCTAAATAAGACCCTTTTGAACCATTATAAATCGATTTTGACTTTAATATAAAATAATATTTTGAGATATTCCTAAGGTGCCCCTCTCCTCCCTTATAAAAGGGCACCTCCTCCCTCTCTTCCTCACACAACTTTGAGCCTTCAAGCTCGGCCAAACCCTGCCAAAATCTCTTCTCCACTTCCCTAGTATCATCCTAGAAGTCCTGGTATTCTTAAAAGACCATCCTTATTTCTTTAAGTGGAGGTTAAGAAAAGGCGCGTCAAAAAGAGGTAATATCCATTACCGATCTTTTTCAATTTCATTCTTCTTCAACTTCTTCTTATTTATTTGTTTCATGATAAAGTAATAATATCAGTATTACTTACATACTGATATGTTATTATAAATATGAAACAACCCTAATTCACCTTCTATCTATCCTATGGAAAAATGAAATCACCGCGCGTGCGTACGTATGGAATACCGTCTCCAGGCCGTGGTGTAATCTATTTTCCATCATCACCTTACAAGGATGGGTATAATGGTGTAATGAGTAACTATATATTATTATTATAAAGCTATATTGATACTGAAATAGTATAAATACACTTAAATACAATTCCACAATCATGGGAACAATATCATCGCTCGTGCGTACGTACGGAATACCGTCTCCACGATGTGATGCGACCCGTTCTACATGATCATCATTACATAGTAATTATATAAATGAATTGAATTAATAAATATGATATATGTTACAATAATACCATTCTGGATATAATGTATCTATAACCTTAAAAGAAGAATAAGAATTTATTCGGAAAAACACGCATAAGAACAAAAGGCAATAAAGACCCGAGTAACAAGTAACAATGAAATATTACTAATAAGAAGCTAAGAATATGACCATATATGATATCATATAAATATTTATGATTCTGGAATAAGTCAATAACATTATTTAAACTATTATACAGGAGCTTCGGACACGTACAAAGCAAATCGGACCTAAGGTAAGGGAAATATCACAATCTCATTTTTATCCGAGATTGTTTATACTTTAGTATATACTGGGGTGTATTTTATCATCCACATCCATGTTCCCTCAATATGTAATATTATTTTCATCCTTCTATAATAGTTTATATCCAATTTTACCCTTCGGTATGTTTTTGTAAAAGATATGAAAGGAATCTTTTGTCATTTTTCGTACGAGGTACTTTTTGACTTTTCTGACAAAAGTATGGGAAGAATGTTTTTTTTAACTTATACGGCATGAATGAATTTTTAAAACATTATTTCCAAGAAGATTCCTTTATAAGTTTTCAAGTTTATTTTTAATCAACTTCTTTTAGTTTATAATTGTATGACATGTCAAGAAAAGAAAAGTGTTTTTGAAGTAGAAAGGATATTTTCCTCAAGAATGGAGTTCAAATGTTTTATCAAAATTATTTTCCATCTAAGATAATATAGGGTTCTGTTTTTATCCCTATTATTACATTGATTTGATTATGTTGTGAGGGAATTATTTTTATGAAGTCATTTACCTTATATGATTTGTTTTATGATGTCATGTTATTTCAAGAAGCCCATTTTTGTTACATGTGTTATGCGATGATGTATGATTTATGATTATGTGGCACACATAAGAAAGGATTCATTATAAGATGGGCGGGACCTATATCTCCCTCCAATGCATTAGGTAAAGATTTTATATCTCGTGAGACAGACATGGCTGAAATGGTAGGTTATACCGGTTCAGTGAAACAGGACTGAAACGAGGGTCACTCGATTCAGAAAGGGACTTTGTCCACTAAGATATTCATGGAAATGAGTCTTGACTAACAAGAAATGATTCTATATGATTATGTGTGTATGCCACAAAGTTTCATGTTTTAAGTTATGATTATTGGGATTTCATTTCACTACTATGATTTATCCCATGTTATGAAATTATTCTCTCTTTTGCAGGTTAAGATTTCCAAAAGTTATGTTCTTATGAATATGATGTGATTGATTTTTATTTTGTATACCCTTACTAAGAATTTGAGCTCACCCTTTTATGTTTTCTTTTCCCCAGGATATAAATAAAGGTTTTATGTAAAAAAAGGGAAGATCTTTATGGGAGATATTGAAGATCTTTCACCACGATAAGAATATTACGTTCCGAGTTTCCAAAGACACTCAACTATTATGATCCTTGTGTGTGTGTTTTTGTTATGTACTAAGTATTCCGCAAATGTAATGTAATGTCCATGTACGTCAAGATACGGGTCTCTACAGATATATACTTGGTGAAACGCTAATATTAGACCTCTTTCCTAATTAATATATAGATCATAGAAACATTTTTGGAATATGATAATGATATTAGAACATATAGGATCTCAAGGCCCACTAAAATCCCTATATACAAAATGAAATACCAATTGAAACAAACCTCGTGAATACAAAAGTATCCCTTCATCATTTTTAAATAAATATAATGTGAAGTGTACTCAAAAATAATATAAATGTTTCTCTAATGGATATTTATTATCTTCGAATATATCAAGATTCATCTATGAATACAATGACAAATGTGCTTAGATAAGGATGAAAGATCCCATTGATCTATAATTTGAGGATGTCATTATAATGTTTCCAACAAAAAACATCATGTGACCCAAATATTGTTTATATCTACACCAAATCACTTCCTTTAGAATTTACTCCACTATAACCCTTGACTAACGATAGAAAAATTGATAAAAAATTATTTGGAACCAGTGGCCCCTCTATAATTTTAAAAATTGGTTATCATGATAATATAATTTGGATATATAATTTATATTTACCCCTTTCAATTTCATGTAGTCATGGCTGATCTATAAGAAAATATTTTTCATCAGGGAATGAAAACTAGAGAATCCCAAGATTAAGTGATCGATATAAAAATTAATTTAATCCATAAAACTATAACTGGACAAAAACATTTACCCAAATCAATGGGTGTAGTATGATAATGAAGAATATTCATCATATTTTATATATGAAAAATATTAATTATAAACACAAGTATTATATCATTTGGAAGTACAATGATGTCATCTAGAAAAAAATCTTGACAAATATAACAACTCATGAGATTTTTGAGGGGTTATTAATAAAGCTTATATAACTACCAAGACCACTACATGAGTTGTAACATCTACAGTTTAATTTATGTGCTTTAATATGTAAAAAACATTGATATCCTACTAAATATTTAATGTGATTCTCTCTTCATGTGTAGCGATAGATAATCACATTTCATTCCATTCTATATGAACTAAATAATTAGAAACTCTATGCTTTCAAAATATCAAATTGAAAATATTAATATTATGAAGAGTGATGTATTATGTGTGTCCATATTGAGTGAAAACTAAATAACTCTAAGGATATCACTAGAGATAGACTACTCTAATCCCCATGGATGTGTTAAGAGAGAGAAACATAGAAGATAACATAACTATTAAATATTGTCCAGTTTCCACATTAGCATATACGTATTCAATGTAATATAATATAACAAAGAATGTAGTAGATATCCCAAAGATAATCAATACCATTAATCCAAATGTATATAGTCCATCACCACAAGTGGATAGAAGCTCATACATCATATCAATTATTTTTTTCTCAGGAGTATGAGTAACCAAAGTCACAAGTATCTATGGTGCATGGATCTACATCTTCTCAAGACCAACTCTAAATTATTGGATTTTGATCGCTGAATATAGATGTTATTCAATAGATCCAAATCATTATATAGGACACAATACTTCAAATTGGGGAAATTTATTTGGAACGTTCGACCATGATTTAAAAAAATGTACCAGCCATCCATATCTATATCAAATAGTCAAGTCTTTTCAAGTACTTGGTATATATAAATACTTTCTCAATTATACCTTACTACTACTATGTTGTTCTTCCTCAAAAAATATCTTTCTTCTATAGAATAATGTATAAATTTCATTACAATAACTCATTCTCTATATACTAGTTACTGGGGGATATAATCATGAATGAGATTGTTCCTAAATAACTTTATAAAAAATTATTTCCTAAGAGGAACTTACGTACATTTCATAATTTAAAATCCACCATCCTATAATAAAATCATTCAGTGATGGGGAATCAAAAAAAATTATATCTTTCTATGGTTCATTCACTTAAAAATGTTGAGAAATACATAACAACAACATGAATATAGTATAGTTAGTAGAAACCTATATCATCCATTATTGATATTCCCTAAAAAATATGACTGTACAATTTTTTGTTTCTTGGAAGAGATACCTGTTGAAAATTCCATAGAGTACTACCATGTAAGACTGTGACACTCATATACCTAACCCATAATACATACCACAACATCATGCATCCATATTCCATAAAGGATACACTAATAACATTCATAACAATAAGAGGCTCCATTGAGACATATTTTTATTCAATAATACCAATAGAATCATTAGTATTCTATGGACCATCAATGCCATGGAATGTTCGCTTAGGCGAGAGTTGAAAATTGTTTGCAAAGTGGACCATTATCCTCTATGTTCATATTATTTGATCATGTTCAATATACAAGTCTCCTATATGGGGAGATTTTAAAACTATAATATATATAAATGGTTTGTTATATTTATGATGTGTATCCAATAACATTCATGTTGTTGATGTACCAATTTATCATGGGTATGGGAAATATGATATTTCCCTAGATGAATTTTGTTGAAATTAATAATGAACTTCTATGATGCCTATATCAACTAGATTTATATAAAATATAAATAAATTATATATAAAACATAAGTATTATTATGAAATGAGATACCCAAAAAATATACAACCCTCATTGTTCTAACTATTTCTCAGAAAAAGTTCTCCATTATTACACAACACTCACACACTCACCTAAATATATATAATATAGTACAACAGTTCAACAAAAAAAATTAGTATTGATATATCACATAATCAGAGTATATAGATATTTAAATTAATAGTTATATATATATAGACCTATGTTGCTAATTATAATACAAGAAAACACAAAAATCCCATAAAATTTTAATGATATTCCCATCACTAGTGACATAGTGGTCTGTTATACAAGAGATGGAAAGAAACATGGAGAATAAGAGACCAATTAATAAACATGCCTATATTATTTCTATATTAACCTCAAACTAAATTACATGAAACCAAAATAGTTTGAATCCATTTTGTAACAACTCAACATGAAACAATTACACTTATTGTTGTGATATATAACCAGATACACACCTCCAAAATTTTAAGAGTTTTCTAACTTGTATTAAGGATATAATGTAGTATGAGTAGAATATATCCTTTCTAATCAGGGAAATAATTTGATAGTAAAAAAATCCTTACACTATAAAATACCATTACTGCATAATAAATTCAGTAAATTATATAAATATTTTCATACCATTTCAAACAAATCTAATAAATGAACCTTAATGTGGTATTATGAAAATTTTATGAGTACAATTGGAAATTATAATAAATAATTTTATATGGGGCCAACATCAATAGCATATAATTGTACCACATCAACTTCAAAACACCATACTCATCATCAAACTATAATCAGCAGCCCTCCCTTTACATGAACTTTATTCATGAGGTTTACACAATATTCTATATTTCAATGTTTGGAGTATATTCATACCTTGAAAGACACCACCAATGCATTGAAAAAAAGTGAACATTTATATGGATGTGTATGAATTAATATAAAGTAAATTCACAACAAAGCATACAATCAACCATGTACCGAGAGATTGGGTAGTAACCATATAATGGAACACACATTTCAAACGTATATATTACATATAAAATGAATAATATTCATTAAAAAACATTAAAAACCCACAAAAGGCAAATTAAGTTACGTTTTATTAGAAATTGGGAAACAAAAAAAATATTCATAAAATAGCAACATTGTCTCCCACATATTCCTTCATATCTAGAACATTTTTTTCACACATCACACTTACTACAATTCTTAAAATCTATGTGAAAAGAAACATAAGAAAATAAAAAGTCATATTATTAGTTACAGTAAAACATTAAATTTGAATCAGAAATAATCATAATACATAAAAACATATACATCAGTTTTTATAATAATATTATTCCTATCAAATGTCAAGATATAATATCATTTGTGAAAATAATTATGTTCGGCAAAGAACATATTCCCAGAAAACATAACATAAGCAATGAAATTATCTATACACACATATGCATGGTATATAATTTCTAGATTTGTCAAGGATCATTTCAAAAAACAACATAGTAGAAAAGGTACAATATTGATCCAATCTCACTCCCCATTCAATCATTATGTTACTGAACTGATATTACTTCATGTTCCAACACTATATTACTAAATCGATATGTTTTCCTATTCCAGTCCTATCTATCTCAAGATATTTAAATCTTTATCTGATGAATTAGAGGGAGATATAGGTCTAACATGGAACCTAATGAAAACCATACATATGAAATCAACAATAACAAAAATAATTCACCAAATATAATCCCATTGTATCAAATGGGTTTTATAAACATAATTAAATAATAATGTTATCCATGGAAACGTTATGATTTTGGTAAATATCATTACATCATTAACACAATCCAATCAAATGAATAATAGATATAGTATCCTTGAAATGTATTCCCATTAAATCATATGTATCATCAAATAAAGTTAAAATAGATTGAAAATAATTTTTATATATCATGTGGAAGTACTTATTTGGGAAAATATTTTTTATTCTTTGAGAACATATTATTTATTTGAAATTCCACAATATTTTTAAAAAATAAATTTTCATTTAAAATAACCTTGTAATCATATAAGGACATTTTATAGGCATTATGTAATAATGGAAGCGTAATAATCCGCTCATAACATATTAGTTAATAAAAATATCCTCTTTTGTTTTCAATGTAAGTTATAAAGTGTCTCAAATGAAAAATTACAAATGATTTATTTCAAACTATTTAATAAAAATTAATAAATTGGGAAAAAGAATTTAAAATTTTATAAGAATATTAATAATATATTAGAATATTTCATAAGGGACATGGTCATGGATTATAAATATAACCCACTAAATAATTTCATATAAATAATCAATGTTAATAATGAAATTGGGAGATTAACAATTACCATAATTATGATTTCATTCATATGTGTCAAAAATTATTATATAATGTAATAATATATATTTTTATCTTATTCCAGAACCTTATTCTATTTTTTAATATCTTATATGACCATATTAACTCCCATATTTTATTGATATTACCATTTTTAAAGGTGTTAACTGATTTATTTTGGTATGCACATTTCTTTATATTTCTCTCAATTCATGTGCATAGGATATAATTATTTCATTAATGGAATGACTATAAGGTAATATATATGATATTTATTCATTATATATATATATATAATCATTCCGTGGTGGTAATCATGGATAATGAATCAAATTGCGTCGTGGAGATGGTAGGTCGAACTTACACAAGAGTGTTGATATCATTGCCTTAATAGGGAAATGATATCTTATTATATAGTATATATATTGTTCTAGAATCTATAAAACGTTATATATATCTACAATATTTATTATTTCAATCATTGTAATCATCCTAGTAATGTGGTGATGAAATATTGATTATATCATAGTGTGGATATTAAATGTGGTACTTATGTAATCGAGGTACATTTTTTTTCTTAGGCAGCATAAAATATGGTATGTTGGTTGTATGAAAACCATAATAACAATATATATTATATATAATAATTAATTTATTTGTTTATAATGGAAGAACACATTAATAGGATGTAGATGATGAAATTAACTTGAAATAGTTGGTGTGCGTGATTATATCTTTTTCAACGAGCTATCTCTAGATCTACACTTCAGAACACAATAAATGGTCATTTTAGAAGATCTGAACCTCTAGAACGTCACTAGGGACATTGATATGGTAACTGGATAGGTTATGGTCGAGATTGAAGGCCCAAAGTTATATGAATATGTGACTGATTACATTCCCTTTTATAATTGGTGTGTAGAAACATTTAGATTATTGAAATCATAGAATTTTATAATAAATTAAATATAATTCAAAACACCACCAAAAAATGTATTCAAATATAAGATGAGATAATGTTGTGATATACTAAACCAATATATTTTTACATGTATTATTATTTATTAATGCTTCTATTTTTTATAAACCCTCAATTAACAAATTTTAAATTTTACTATGGTAACAACAATGTCAATATTAAAATATAGTAAACAATACTTTTTGAATGTCAAATGAACAATAAATGGACATGTTTTAAAATTTTAGATAATAATATAACATTTTTACAATTTTCATGATTTTTAAATAATTTAAATTTTAACTATATTGATAAAATATCATTATTGTCATGTTCGAAACTATTCATGTCATGGATTTTTAAAAATATTAAAAAACAAGTTAAATTGGAAGGTAATATTTTATTATATCTCTAATAGGTTAATTTAACTTATTAAATTAATTGATCACATTAATTATATCATATTAAATTTATTTTAATATGTTTAATTAAATTTATAATTTTTTTATTAAAATAGTTACAACATCAGCGTTGGGTAATTATTTAATGTACTTATTTAATTATTAAAAATTAAAAATAAAATAACTTGATTAAGATAAATATTATAAATTTCATACTAATAATTTTAGGCGAATTGATCCATAGTATAAATATATATATATATATATATTATTAATTAAAAATATGAGTATCAAATATTTAACTATTATTTAAATAAAATATAATAAATGCCATAGTATAGTAATAATGTCTTTTAAAGGACAGAATTTAAATAGAAGGATGAGTTTTGTATAGATTAACCAATATAATGAAATTAGGGCATGTGTGATTGTAATTTTATAATATTTATTATATTACTTTCACATGTAATTACTATATTCATCCACAAATCTGTTAATAAATATTATACATGTTACTATTCATAATTCCAAAAACACATTCATATTTACAAAATATGGACCCACAAATTCCAAATATTGAATACATTTTTCAAAATTCAAAATATTGTATTTTATGTAAATATTTTAAAATTTAACTCATTGATAGGAAAATAGAAAATGTGTTTTAAATGTGAATACGTTCAAAATAATGAAATGATTTTGTATCAAAAATAATTATGAGATTGATTCCATTGACATAAATTAGAATAAATGATATAAATTTTATCTAGTTATACCATAAAAAAATATAAGCATATATATTGAAACTATGAATTATTGGGGTGAAAAACATGTTTTCAAATAGATGCAATATTTTATTACCATTCACTGAAAAATAATACATAACACATAAACAAAAAAATTCAACAGAAGTTAATTGTTATATAATATATTAATAGAATATGTTTATTTTCTTATATAAAATATAAAAATGTGTCAAAAAATATCTTAAATAGGTTCTCTATACAAAGGTGGTGAAAATACCGTTTTGAAAAAATATATGTTTTATGAAAAAAATTTCTTTTATTCATAACGTATGTCTAAATAATCTATTTGATTAATATCAAAAATATTTTTATTGAATTTATAAAAAATAAATTGTATAAATATCATTCACTATTTGTAAACAATTAAATATATTAAAAAAACTCCTTTTAGGGAATAAAAATAAATATATTTCCATTACATAATTTTGGTTTATATTTTCGATTATAATTAATTAGTAAGCAATGAATCCATCATATATTTGTTTAAGAAATATATTTTAAAAAAATATCTAATATAACAGCTATGTTAAAAGGGACATTATATTTTGTCTTTCATTTTTACTTACATTCACGGTTCCATGAAATGTCAGCTATTTAAGAATTAAAATAATTTAATGAGTAACATTTACTATGATATAGAGGTGTTAAATTATAATCCCCTTAAACACTATTTTCCCTCACAATTCATCAATTAGATAAAAAAAGAGGACACCTCTAACTTATATCATCCTCATGTTCCCACATAGCTTCCTCAAATCTGTGTTTCCTCCATAAAACATTACCTAACCAAGTGGTTTTGTTTTACAGTAATTTTTTTCAATGATCCATAATCTCTATCTTTTATTCTTCATAAGAATGATCATTCCTATTTTGTATGACTTCTGAGATTATTTTATTTGATGTATCATGTATATACAGTCTCAGGATAGATTCATGTAATAAATCATGAATCTTAGATAGATTCATTAGAAGTGCCAACATATAAGCTACCTTACAAATGTAATAAAGAATCAAAAAAGAAACAATATACTTTGGGCTCAAATTTTCCCTTCATTCAATTATCATTACTCTTTTATATGATACATTAATAGAAATACATTATCACCCACCTCAAAATCGAGGAATTTACTTCTATCGTTTTCATAAATTTTATATCATCTCTTAACTACTCTTATGTGTTGATTAATAGATATATCCTTCTCAGCCATTTCCATAAAAATATCATGTCCCAAAATATATATTACTATACCATCGTCCCATTATATTAGATTTATGTACTTATCACTATATTGGTATTCATACGAAGAATATGAATATTGGTAGGAATGAAATTGTTGTTAGAAAATTATACCAAAGGTATGTGTTTTTAAGAATCCCCTATGACATTCATAAAGATAGATCTAAACATATCTTCTAGATTGTTAATTGTCCAATCATATTGAACATCTCCATGATGATGATGATAAGAAGTTTTCAAACATTAGTATGTATCTAGTTCCGACTGAAGGAATCTCACGAACATTGAGGTAACACATTGATTCTGGTCATGTATAATGTAAATCAGTAAGACATGAAATATTGCAATTTACATTATATATATCCGAGAATGTTTATAAATAGATAAATATTATCTAATATTAATGATGTGTGAAAACTTTTTAAGGTGATCAACTATAACCCAGAAAACACTATGTAATTTATATTTTTTGGGAAGTCTGGTGATGAAGTCCATGGTGATGTTTTCCCATTTCATACACGGTATGGGTAATGATTGTAATGCCCCCTTAGACATCCCTCTATGAATATTAACATAATGAAAAACCATGCACTAATAATAATATTTTACAATATCTCCCTTCTTTCCTTCCCTCTATAAATACAATTTCTTGTCTATATACATCTTTTTTACTTCCAGGATGAATATAGAAGATTTACCTTGAGCCTCATAGAATAGATATTTTTCCAATTATAGTTTGTGATGAATAAAAATATGGTTCTAGAACATTAGTATTCTATTTCAATAAAATTTGTACTCAAGAAAATTTGACACCTTATTTTGTTTCTCCACATCTTCCTTATACGCCTCTTTAATATTCAGTTTTATCGATGGATGAACATTTATTTAAAAAATATTGGATTTCCCCCCATCTGTTTTGATTTTTGTATACATAAATTAAAAATCCATATATTTATGTAAATTTTATGATTATTATCATAAATACAATGGTATGTACCTTTTGAATCAAATAATCATCCTCCTTATTTTGTTTCCCATGATTGTAATGTATTGAGAAGACCTAATCTATAATCAATTCCAACCGTCATATTTTCTACATATTCCTCTCAATTTGAGAGAAAATATAATTTAAAATTTTATGATTAGTATATATATATATATATCAAAAAATAATCTATATGGTTAATTATATTGAATATTTATTCAAAATATAATCATATATAACTCCAAATCATGAGTTTGGTAACTTTTCTCATGGATTTTCAATTATTGTTAGTCTTAAGCTATCACCAAATCATTTTTCATTTCAAAACGTCCCAAAACTCTCTTGGATGCATCACTATAAATCCAAACCCTCTCTTCAATATCACAAATTTTGAGAAGATGAGTATTGAATAACCATATTTTCAGCTCATTGAAATATTTTCGCATTCCGATATCTATATAAATAGAACTCCTTTCTATGTAAAATTGTTGAGAAGATTAGACAATCATGAAAAATAATTCAAAAAACATTGATAATATCCATAAAATCCATAAAAAATTAAATAATAGTTACTGATGTTAGTCTAGGAAAACACTAAATAACATCTATATTATTGAGTTCTATAGATTCCTCTCTTCAGATTATGTGACTAACAGCTGAATATTTCTGAATAAAATATTCATATGTGGTAAAATTTTAATAAATATTTTTAATTTTTGGGGTATTTAGTTTAGTCCTCATGTGATCTTCATGTTCATACATTCTCATTGAATATACCTGAGTATTTTTAAAATAGAGTACCAAATTCTGACTAACATAGTCTCAAATCATTCTATTCATTAAATCCATGATGATAGTGGGGGTATTATCAAGAAAAAATGGAATCCCTATAATCATATAGTGTTCATACCTTGTACGACATTACTTATTGGTAATATACTACTTCTTGGACCTTAACTAATGATATTCATAACAATGATCATTCTTGGAAAAATATCGAAATTCATATGGTAGATTAAATATGTCGTCAATATGAGGAAGATGAAATGTTTCTAGATAATGATATTTCTATGTTCTTGATAATCAATGCAGAGTATCATTTATCTATATCTCTTCTTTTCCAAATAGAATAGATACACCCCATGGCGACACAATAAGTCAAATGAGTCACTTATCTAGATTTTAAAGGAGTTCATTATTTAATTTTCGTAACTAAACCATGTTTATTCAATAAGGAGTGTTTAAAATATGCATGGATCATATTTTTACTTTTTTTTAAACTCAACGTCATAATATCATGGAAGGAATGTCAATTCAGTAGGAATGACATCCATAAAATCATTAAAATTAGTGTATCCTTAATTTTGTGTTTCTCCCAAACTATAAGAGATATATTAAATTAATTTATATGAATCAAGACAATTAAGATAGAAGAAATTTATAATTTTATTACATATTCATTATTTCATCGATTGATGATCATATATTCATTTAGAATTTTAAATTTCACTTACCTTTTGTAGTTGGTTATATGATATTCAATTAGAAAAAGTACATATATTACAAGTATCACATATAATATTAATTAAGGAAGGATCGTAATATTTTTAGGAAACACATTCCCACATACTTCTACTCGAGAATAATTATAAATGTTTTAGGTGACCTTTCAGACAATAAGAGTTGTTCCAACTAACTCAACATCTAATTATTGATGTAATATGGTGATACGCATAGAAAAATATTTTGAAATAAAATATTGGATGAATCCATAATAAAATTAAACATTTTCAACATTATAGTGGAAGGTATGTATACTTTCCACCACTTTAAATTCATACCCCACATTGGAAATAGTGATCAAATGTGATTTTCCTCTATCATTGGTCTTATGATGTTTATAACATCAATATTCATTATTAAACCATGGATTAGCATATTCTTTATTATAATTCCCTAATTCCATAAAGAAGTATAATTAAAGGGGGGAGGTTCATTCTAAGTAGAATTTTCATTCTTATCATAATTATATATTATTTTGGCATTACTTCGATAGTCAATTGGTTGATTACATGATTTCCCACACTTAAAATAATCACAATCCCATTTTAGTTAGTTTCCTCCATATTTCATTCCACTAACTGAGTATAATGGAAATATAATATACTCTTCAATACAGTTTTTATATATTCCCATGATTTCAATTATCCTCTTCTTATCAAACACATAAGATTTATAGGGGACTCCAATATCCATCTCAGAAATTAAAGAACATTAATTGTTTTCCTCGAATCTATTGAAGCACTGTATGTATAATTCACTTAAGAAACTTGGTTTTAAGCAACTAATGAATTTATCAACCTTACTCATAGGTTGGAATATAATTATAGAATAATACCTCGAAAAAATTGTAAAATTATATTCATAGGTAACAGTAGATTCATCATCCTTTTATTTAATCTCAAGTAACTCATTATCCATTTTTATTCAAATAATACGAGGAAATTACTTTTTGAAACATAAAGTCACCAAAAAATACAATTCAAGGTATTCAATTTTATCTTGTTGCCTCATATTCATGATGAGATTCCATAATTTATCAGTTTAATCTTCCAAATGATATACATCCTAGAATTATTTATACTATTTTAAAAATTGGAGAATTGAGAATATATTTTTAGTTTCACTAGTCTATGTTTAAGCCCTAATGGATCACAAGACATAATAAATTAATGTATAAGATTACTCATAATAAATTCTATAGAATATTTTTCCATATTTTTCTCATTTTGGAGTCATTCATTATTTATATCCGGAGAAGGTTTTGGGACAATATCAATAAATTTTTTATTCAATCTTCCATAACTTTTATTTTATCATGAGGAAATTTTTTCATTCTCTATCACATTCGACATTAATGTTGTTCCTTCAGGTTATATCCACTGACGAAAACCCAATAAGCATAGGGTGAGAAACAATAATCATAATGTATAAGAAACATAATTAAGGTAAATAAAATTTTAATTCAGGAAAGCATAGATTTTCTCATAGGTTACTCATGATCATTACTAATACACTAGGATTTTAACATACACATAAACATAGCAACAGGGATATTACCATTTTTTCTCATCATATTTTCCAAATGATAACATTTTTTTTCTTGATTGAAATTATAATGAACCATCCATTCCATAAATAGATATTACTTATAAATAAATTATAATTCATAAAAATATAATAAAATATAGATAGGACAGTATAGGTTTAGTGATTTTAGAAACAATGATACACAAACAACTAGTACATAAATCATACACATCTTCTCCCACTTATTTATTCTTTTATTGATCTATTTTGGGCACATTATCCATAAAACCCACATTATTATCATGAGAAAATTAAACCTAATAAATGGTGAGCTTATATTATTTTAATGAGTAAATAAGGGAGATATAAATCATATAACAATAATAATACAAAAGATCATAAAATTAACATTGGAATATTTAATTCTATAAGTCATAGATAATGACATCAAATCATTGGTTAAATACTAGAAGATAAAAAAATATATTCCCCAAGAGCACATCATAAGACCTGTAATCTGATTGAGAAATATAAGAATATAAAATAATTTCCATATTATTAAAGGATCATTTACAAGACCATCATAGTGGAAAATGTAATTTATTGAACTGAGTTCAAACCTCATTCAATCCATATGTTCCTAAACATAATTTATGTCCTATTGCATCCCTATATTACCAAATAGAGATAATTTCCCATTCTAGTCATATCGATCTCATGTGATATAAATCATTACCCAACTCAATGTATGGTGATATAGTTCCCACCAGTAACATATTGGGAAATATATAGTTTTTTTCCATAATAATATAAATCATTCATCATTTCAGAACCCCAACCATGAAATCGATTTTATAAACATAATTCAATCACAACACAAACCATGGAAAAGAAATTTGTTTCAGAAATATAATTGGATCAGAAACTTATAAAACAAATATTAATAATAGGGATATTATACATAAAAATATTCTAATCAAAATTCATGTAACAACAATGAATGTTATCATAAATGTAAAATAATTTTTAGAGATCATATGAAAAATAATTTTAGAGGAAAATAATCATTTTGATTTGAAAACATTTTATTTACATGATATTTAATGAAATTTTAATAGAAAATATTTTATTTCAAAATAATATTTTATGCTTTAAAGGTGAGCTTCAAGTTATTATGTAATAATGTTACCATAAAAATACATTCATTCTATATAATTAAAAAAACATTCTCGTAGTACTTTTTCCCAGAAATTAAAAAAGTACATAATCAGAATTATTATAGGAGATTCCATTAATATAATTTACTAAAAATTCGATGATTGTTAAAAATGTCATTAAATAATTGAAAAATAATTATTATAATATTTTATGGAATTTATTTTTTTTATACATGGAAATGGAAGACAAATATACCAAAGTAAATTATTTGATATAAACAATATCAAATAATAATAATATTGTGAAATTAACCCATACATAATGTATACTTTCCTCATTATGTATATGAAATTACTATTTGACTTATTAAATACAGTTATTAACTTATTCCAAAACTATATTAATATTTATGATAACATATAGGTTCATATAAATACTTTATTTAATAATAATACTCTTATTTCAGGTGTTATATACTTCATTTTTATGTTTGTTTTTTGTATAAGTCTCAGTTCTTGGGTATGACATATAGTTATTTATTTCAAAAAAAATTAAGGTAATATATATCATATTAATTAGCCATATTCATTTATATAATCATTATTTAATTGTGATATTGGATAATGAATCACATCACAGCGTGAAGACGGTGGGCCATAAGTATGCACAAGCAATGATATCATATCATTAATGATGAATGTATATGGAAGGTAATGGTAAATATTTTTATCCATAAAAAATTAAATTTTATAATATATATATATATATATTTACAATTAGCATTATTATTGACATCTATGTATTTAGGTGGTGAAAAATATATTTCACCATAGTGTGGAGGCGGTAATACATATGTACGCATGTGTGGTACTTTGGATTTTTATAGGATGGATAACATATAAAATTTATTTGTTCCATAATCATAATAAAATATAACCATATATTTGATACAATTTTATTTACCTTATAATAGTTATAACCCATAAGTAGTGTGTATAAGGAGAAATAAGATTGAATTATTCGGTGAAGGGGATTTCCTCTTCATTGACAATATCCCTCTAGATCTATTGTAATGGAAACTAGGGTTATTTTTTTATAAAAACATTACATCTATTAAGTGATATTATATTTTTATAAGTTAAATGGGTAGTGTATTTTTTATCATTATTTTTGAAAGTGATGTCAATAAGTGATAGTGAAGAATGACTTTTATAATTGTGTCAATGGGTATATTCGAAATTTGAAAATATATTATTTTATAAAAACTCAATATGAATATAGATACCTCAAGAATGACATGTATTCTAATTTGATACGATTAAATGATTTAGTCTCATAAGAAATATATTTTGACAGGTTTTGTCGTGGTTTTAACACTAATAAGTTTTATTAAGCTTTTATTAATCAATTTTAATTTTTTCTTAGGTAACCAATTGTTCAAAATTCAATGATTATAAATTTATATTATTTAACAGAAATTACCCCAAAAATAAACAATTAATTAAATTATAGAAAATATTGATTTTTGTAAATTTTTTAAATTTTCTTTATGATTTTTAAATAATTCAATAATTCATTATTTTAAAAACTATCAATAGTGTCAATTTTAAAACTATAAATTTCAATGGTTTTTATTAATATCAAGAAAAAAAGGTATCATATGGAAAATTATTTAATTATATACAAAATAGGTCAGTGTCATCTCTAAAATTCTATTTTTACATTTATTATCAAAAAATAAATTTATTTTAAAATATTATATAACTACTATTTGATGTTTCCATTAATACAATAATTACTACATAAGTGTTGTGTAATTATTTATTATATTTATTTATTTATTAAAAATTGAAAATAAAACACCATGTTGATGATAAATATAATATATTTTATAATAATATTTTAATTATAATTTATCTAAAATATAATCCAATATTAACATTTAATTATTTATAAAAAATATGAGTATGAGATCTTTAACATTTCATAAATATAATATAATAAAGGTCAAACTCACATCCATGTTTCTTAAAAAACATATAATTTCTACCCAAGTATGATTATGTTCTTAAAATGCTCATCTAATGAAATTATAAAATTCTTAGTGTAAATTTATAATATTTATTCTATTTCCTAACAATTAATTACCTGATTTTTAAGTTTTACCATGTTAGTAATAATTAATAATGTCACTATTCATAACTACCAAAAATAAAGGTGAAGTATTTACATAATTTTGACTCACTAATTCAATATATGTAATACATTTTTAAAAAGTAAAAATATAGTGTTTTTTGTAATTAAAATCAAATTAATTCAGTTGATAGAATGAGAAAATATGTATTAAAAGTGAAAACTTTCAGAAGATTGAAACGATTTTATATTATAATTCAATTGTAAAATTATTTCAATGAATAAATTAAATTTACTAATATAAATTATCTAATTATATCTTAAAACCATTAGAAATATCGTTTAATACAATAAATTTTCTACATTAAAAAAATCCATTTTCAATTAAAATGAAATACTTTATTAATATTTACTTGAACAATAAATTTATAAAAAAAATAACAAAATGTCAAAATTATATATTTTTATATCATATAATCAAATAATAAGTTAATTTTGTTATGTAAATGCTTTAAAATTATACGATGTCTTATTTTAAATGAGTTCAACATTAATGGGAGATAAATTTACCCCTTTAAAAAAATATCAGTTTTATGTATAAAATAGGGATTTCTCTTATATTATTACTTCAAATTCATTTTAATGAATATAAAACATATTTCTTCTAATATATAACACATATATATTTTTAATATCAGTCACTAATAATAAATTTCATATTTCTTTATGAAAATACATCATTAAGATCATAAAATAAGAATATTTCCATTATATTCATTTAGTTTATATTTCTGTATATAAATAATTTTTTACTAGTGTATTGGTATTATATTTTTCTGAAACATGTATTTTTAAAATTTATCAACATTAACAAATATGTTACAATGGTCATTTAATAGTGTCTTGTGGTTTCATATCAACTCACAACTATCTAAAAAATATATTGATGAAATAATTTTTTTAAACTTATTAATTTATAAAAAAATTGGGTGGGATAAATAAATAATCTATGGACACTATTTATACCATATGTAGCATTGTGATATACAAATATCAATAATAGTCAACCGATTCATTAATATCATGCCATGTAACTCCATCAACCATTATGGAATTTCTCATCCAACTGTAAAGGAACTACTCCTCACCCATATTGATAGGAAGTTGTCTCTCATGTCACCGGAATATGTCCATCTATATCGATGTCATGACTACATGAAATACTAAACTAATGTAAAATCTCCCATATGAAATGATATATTATTTTGGTCGGTCATTATGGAATATTTGGAAACCCCTACAACGGATTAAAGAAATACCTTGGTAAAAATCTATCAATATAAGGAACTAGCCACAATACAAATGGACATTCCAAATCATTCATGTCCTTAAGAGAACCCTATAAGGATTTGGAATAATCTTTTTGGTTCACATATCATAATGAAGATTAACATATATATTTCACCGTTAATAAACAAAACTAAAAATAATGTGTAACATATGAAATAGAAATATAACACAACAAGAGTGTCCATTGGCTGTGAAATATTACACAAGTTATATGTGACATAATAAGTAACATTATGTAATTAAATCATTCAATGTTCATTGAAATAAAACTAAAGTAATACTAAACATATAAAGTAAAAAATATATATCCAAACTACTGTCTCACTTAAATCCTATTTTACATTAGAAAGATAAAAAAATAAATTTAATATACAAAACTATACTCCCATGAAAAATATGAAAAGTAATTCAATAAAAATATAATGATTGAATGGAAATTATACCATTAGTTCGTTGAAGTAAAACCCTAAGCCTCCACCAATTATAAAAATAAAAGTCACACTCATGTATAGTTATCATAAGAACAAGACCTCATACATAATTAGTATGTCACTAGATTTATAATTTCAATATGTTTTTCCATGAAATGGAAGACAAAATAAATTATTAAATATAATTCACTGTAAATTATATATATTTGACCATGCAAGGATAAGATACCAATTTTTAGGATCCAATTCGTATCTATCTATAGTTCATAAATTCTCTCATTAACCATGCTGGGGATCTATAAATCTATACAATATAATTTTGAACAATGATCAGTTAAAAAAGATAAAGAGAATATAGCTATGAATGTATTAATCTAACCTCAAATGATAATAGAGTTTGATCAAGATGTGAAGGTTCTATAGAGATATTATGGTGTTTCTAGAGAATAAAGGGAGATATTTATAATAGTTTCAACAAGAATTAGTGTAATACTAGTGTGATAATTATTCAAATAATTTATTTTTTGTAAAATGTGAAAACTTACAGTAATGAAACATTTTTCAAGAAAAGGCATGTCGGTTTGGATGAATTGTATGAATTATATATCAGCTTCTACTTGGGAAATGAATCCCCATTATTTGGGTAATAGGATCTATATAAATATAGAACCCACTTTAACCACAATTTATTATATTCTCTCTATCGTTTACCCAGTGGCCTTATTTTATACATTGTGCTTCCCATGTATTTGTAACAAATAAATTCATAACCAAATCCTTTTTCCCAATAATAGACACTAGTAGTAGATAAATAAAAGGCATGATAATTTATATTTTAAAAACATAATTGAAATGAAATAATCGTATGTTACATTCATAATAGTGCTAAATAGACGCCTTTATAGACACTTTATGGGTATATGATTTGGGAATTAATATTTTAGTTATGAAAAAATATGAATGATTAGTTTTATAGATTCATTTAATGGTTTTATGATAATTATATTATTTCCCAAATAAAATTATTCTAGATTAATTAATTTTGGTATTTGTTGAGGTGATTTTATTACTCTTTGACATGGTGATGAAGATAGGTAAAAAAATATCATGTCAGATACCTCTAATTATATTAATTATATTAATCCATTTATTATATTAAAGTATCATCCTGCATGTTAAATATTTTTCTTGTATTTATTTCTAGAACAAGAACTAATAGTGTAAACCATGAGGCCGATGGGAAATTTTAGGAATACCTCAATGATCTATGAATTATAAATTGAATTGGATTGATATGTATGGTGACTTTTACAATGAAAAATATTAAGAATAATGATATAATATCTTACCACATTTGAAACAATATTTTAACCAATGAATGGAAATATAAATGATCATCAGTATTTAGGAAATGATTATAATTAAAAAATGGATTTTTGACTAAAAATATTTAAAAATGTAGACTGTATACACCAAGGAAAATCATCTAGGCTTATAAAAATTTCATTAATTACATAAGGGACATCCATAACACATTAATTTTTTAATAAATTCCATAGGGGAAAGGATTGGGAAACCAATTCATGTCATCACCTTCCTTTACAAAATCCATAACACATTAAAATATTATTGGAATATGAATAAGAAATCAAGAAAGATGGGTTGGGAAAAAATGTGTACAAATGAACCACTAATGATCCAATGCATTATATGTTTAAAACATATATATTCACTAATCAAGTGTCATTAATAAAAGGTTTATATGAATGAAAAGCCTGAACATCATCCACAATGTCATGAACAAGACAAATGATCTTTAATATCTGTTAATGTGGTTGTTTATGATAACTGAATGCAAAATTTTAATTTTTTTATCATGAAATCAATTGTCAATATAGAATTTGGACCTTACAGTGTTTTATATGTGTAACAACATGATGAAAAATTTATAAAATAATTACCACGACCCATCCCCTAGGGCCCGTGTTGTGACAACCCCAATCCCACCTTTGATAGGCCATGGGCTGGAAACTAGCACCAAATGCGTAAATCCAAAAAATGGGAAGGCATTGCCTTTATAACTTGAAAAATCATATAATAAAGAACGACCTAGAAGAAAAACACAAACTAAAACTATATACAAAATTGGAGTGAATAGTAAAAGGGGGCTAGAAATACAAGACCAACTGTAAAGTACAAGGAATATGAAAGTACAAGATCAAGAAAAAGGGATAACAACTCCAAGATCATCCACCAAGAAATCCTACCAGGTGGAAAGTTATAGATAGCCTCCACATCACTCCACGTCCGTCTGTGACCTCCGTGTATCATTATGCCATGTGATTCACCCCCAGGTATCATCTAGTCTTGGTACACTATGCCCCAGTCAGTATTGTCTGAGGTATCCATCCAAGATAATGAGGTGCGGGCATAGACTGTGTCGAGGTGAGTATAACGGTATTAGTAGGGACCCCAAGACCTTCAAGGTCTCACAAAATCCAACAAGGATAAACCACCAACTATAAAATAAACAGATAACCCCACTTAGGTATATGCCTATGCAAATACCTATGTTATCAAGTAATCCATCTCAATCATGAGGTAATCACAAATGTTAATAACTCATCTCAATCAGGATTTTTATTATCAAATCCTCGGTTGTTGCAGAACTCCTCCTTTATCGAATATCATGGGCTTGCCACAACACAAAGGCGCTTCCCACTAACCTTGGATTGCTGAGGTACTCCACCGGTCGAGTACCGTGGGTCAGCTGTGTCACCAAGGCGCTTTCCACCGTCAGTCTGTCGCGTTGCCAAGGCGCTCCCCCTCTTAGCTTGATAAGGCACTCTTGTCGAGTACCATGGGTTTTAGACAACACCAAGGTGCTCCCATTGCGGGTCTTCCTCGGTAGCATGGATCTCCCCACTGGGCTAGTAGAGTCACTCTGAGTCAAAATAGTCAACAGTCATTAGGTCTCAGCCAGCTACTAGGTCTCCACGCTATACACACTCGTCTCTAGAAGGATCTACACCATGAGATACTAGCTAACACTTCAACTATCATGAAGTACCACGAAGTAGTATCTCAAAGGTCTTCCACATCATAGAGATCTCAATTCAAGAGACGACACATCAATCGGATGCCCGGTCTATGAGTTATTAGCCTTTAAGTCCCAAGGGCCCGGTAGGATTCGTGTACAATCCAACCTGACCGTATCTCAATTATACCCCGAACTCCCATGGGGTATACTCAAAGGGACAGTCATGCTCCACGATTACCATGGCCACTGACATTTTGTCAAATGGACTCCTGGTGACAAAGATATGTCCTAAGAAAGTAAAGGGTTGGTAATGGACCTAGGTCGAGTCTAACCCAATCTTGGCCGACCCGGTTTGGGTCGACCCGTTCAGACCTGTTGGGTCTGGCCTGACCCATTGGGCTGGCCAACCTGTTAGGTTTGGCCCGGAGGCGCCACGTGGGGTGTAGAAGGACATCTCGGCTAGGCACGCGTGGGGCGTGGCTCAGCATCTTGGCCCGGATGGCCGAGACCGGTTCGGCTAGCTCCTCAAGGCGTGCAACGCAGGTGGCACAGGATGTGCAGGTCGTGCGGGGTGTGCGAGGCACGCGGGCTGGTGCGGTTCATCCGGGCAGGCCAGCAGGCAGCTGGGCAGGGTACGGCCCAGCATGCGGGCGACCAGGAAGGGCGCCAGGCGGGCGACAGGGCAGTGCGCAGCCAGGACAGCGGGCGGCCAACAATGGTGCTAGACGAGCCGACGAGTGGCCGGTCTGGGTGTTTCCAGACCGGCTGGTGGCTGGGTAGGGTTCCCGATGGTCCGCCGGGCGGCCAAGCAGGCCAGTGGGGCATGGGTCGGCTCAGGGCAGCGGCTCGGCTCTGCGAGCAGAACGGCCGACATGGGCTCTTCCAGAACCTGTTCGTTCGGCGGTGGTGTGGGAGGCCTGGAGGCGGTGCAGATAACAGTGGCTGCAGGTATTTTGGCCTTTGTCTTCGCCCCCTTTGTCGCCTTGTTGCTTTGCCTCCATGCTGATGATTATCATAAACAAGAACGACAGAGGGGTATGGCCTTGTGGGTTTGGCCCACACCCTCCGCGTTTAGGGTGGTAACACTTGTCTCATTAAGGTAGGAGAACTATGAAAAAAAATCACCCGCAAAAAGAGACTTAACATTGTTCTTCATTTTGAACGAAAAGAGAACATGTCACATAAAATAAAACAACCCCTACCTTTGTTTGTTGATCGACGATGAAGTCACAGAAAGAAGACAAAATAGATTTTCGTTCATCGCATCTGCCACACACTTCAAGGGTCGAGCTCGCACGTCGGTTGTGGAAGACACTCCATGTCGGTAGGTTTCTGGGAAATATGTTCTAAAAAGATCATTGTCGGTGTTCTTTGTTGGAAGAATGTGTTCATCGTTCTTCGTTGGATGATGAGGAGCTTCATTGGAGAACTCCTTTTCTCCCAAGATCTCCTCACCGTAAAAATGATTAGATGTTCCAAATAATAGATTATAAAATCTATTATTTCATTGGATATATATCAAAATGAAAACTAAACATTTTATGGAACATTCAAATTAATGGGAAGATTTGGCCCCACTAATTGGGTGTGTTGGAAACTTTAATGTGGAGGAAGCTCAAGAGGCTAATCCACATTAAAGAGGGGGGTTTGGGAGGTTTTCCTCACCTATCATTTAAAAGGGGTCGGGTGGTCCCCACCACTATTATTCAAAATGGGAGGTTATGTGGTCATGGGTAGTCCCCACCACATAAATCCTCAAATGAGAGATTTAGGCGTGGTGATCCCTACCACCATAACCGCTCGTGGGAGGTTATGTCCTAGTAGTCCCCACTTCTAACTTACACAAGGCGGTTATAGATCTAGTGAGACCCACCTCCATACACCCAGATGGCATCTCAAATAAAAATAAATTTAAGCTCACTTAATTTTATTATTTTCCATGAAAACCCAAAAACTAACTTTTATTCTCGACTCACTATTGTCGAAGTGAAAGTCTTATTAAGAAAATATTGGCATTACGAGTTCAATGGTGCCCTGAGATTTCAATTTTGAGCACTGTTTTAAAAGTTATAAAAATACGCTAATATGTTTACTGAGCGTACCTGAATAATTAATCAGAAATTGATTCTGGGCACACCGGTCCTCGGAATCATGCGCCCCCAATTTTCACAGACTCGTAAAATTCCCATGTATTTTAGAAAAAAAATACATGGAATTTCCAGGTCTTTAAATTCTCCCCACCTCAAGGATTTACGTCCCCATAAGCTACAACTCGAACTATGGGAACAAGTGGGGGTACTGAGCATGTATCTGAACCTCCCGCTCACATGTGCTCTCTTAGTGGTTTTCATGCTGCCAACAAACTTGGACTATAGGCATCGATCCTTCATGTAGGACCCTCTCATGTCGATCCTCAATCTCTACTATAACCCTTGTGAATGTCGCCCCATAGTCGTCGTCCAGCTCTCTATGGTCAATGATATGAGAAGGTTTGTGCACGTATCTCCTCAGCCGGGATACATGGAAGTCTTTGTGCACCCGGTGCAACTGAGGTGGAAGAGATAAGCAGTATTCCACCTCTCCAACCCTGCTGAGGACATAGATTGGTCCGATAAATCTCAAAGATAACTTGCTGCCTCTGCCAAATCTCAGTAAACCTATTCGAGGTGAGACCTATAGAAAGGCATGGTCGCTATCCTCGAACTTCAAAGGTCTCTGTCTCATGTCAGTATACGACATATTCCTGCTCTGTACTGTCTTCTTCTACTCCTGAATGATCTACACCATCTCTGTGGCAGCTCGTGCCCTCTCTGGTCCCACTAGTGCTGACTCCCCTGGGTCTGTCCAACACAAGGGTGATCTGTGAGGTCGCCTGTATAACGCATAAAAAGGTGACACTGATATAGTGGAGTGATGGTTTTTGTTGTATGAAAACTCCACCAATGTTATGTGATCATCCCAAATGCGATCGAAGTCAAGGACACAAGCACACAACATGTCCTCGATGGTCTGAAAAGTCCGCTCAGTCTGACCCTCCGTCTAAGGATGGAAGGTGCTGCTTAGACAAAGTTGCATCCGGAAATGATCCTACAACCCCTTCCATAGATGGTAAATAAACCGTGCGTCATGATCGGAGAAAATATATGAAGGTACCCCATGTAGCCGCATAATCTCCTGCACATAGAGGCTTCACAGGCTCTCTACTGAACCCTGCTCTCTAATCGGTAGGAAGTGGGCCGACACGGTGGGTTGATCAAAGATCACCCAAATTGAGTCATGACCCTTGGACATACATGGAATTCCTATCACAAATTCCATGGATATCTCATCCCACTTCCACTCTAAGACCTCTAAAGGCTGAACCAAGCCTGCTGGTACCTAGTGCTCCGTCTTCAATTGCTAACAAGTGAGGCATCGAGAGAGAAACTCCGCTACTGCCTTATTCATACCTGGCCACCAGTGTTGTCGTCAAAGGTCATGGTACACTTTTTCCACTCTTAGATGTAACGCTAAAGGGGGTGTGTGGAACTCCCTCAACACTTCCTCTTGAAGTGACACGGGTACCATGGTATGTCCTCTAAAAAGGATGACATGATCCCTACCATCAGAAAATCCATCAGGTGCCTTCCCTATGGATATCCAAGCAAGTCGGGTCTCGCAGTCATAATCCCCATGTTGTGCCTCCCTGACTCACTGAAGAAGTGGGGGAGTGATTGTAAGGGACTGATGGAAAGTTGTTCCATCTCTATCCACAAAAGATACCTGCAAAGCGGCCTTCTACGTCGTCGCCTCACCAAGATGTTGTATACCATATCTCTTGTTGAGTGCATCTGCAACAATGTTACCCTTCCTAGGAGTATAGACTATCTTGAATTCAGTGTCCTAGAGGAACACAATCCGACATCGTCATCTCAGGTTCAGGTCCTTCTGAGAAAAGAAATACATGAGACTCCTAGGATTAGAGTACACAATAAATTGTTCGCCCATCAGATAGTGATGCCACATCATCAAGGTGAAGACCACTGCTTCCAACTCCAGATCATGGGTAGCGTAGTTCTGCTCGTGTTGTCTCAGCGGTCAAGAACCATATGTGATCACTGCTCACTCATTCATCAGGACACACCCAAGTATGGTCCCTGATGCGTCGTAGTAGACTATGTACCTTATGCCTTCCCATGTAAGCCTCATGATGGGGGCACTAGTCAGCCTCTGCCTCTTCTCCTGAAAGCTCTATTGAAATCTCTCCAACCACACAAAGTGATTCCCCTTCTTCTTCAAGGCTGTTAATGGTGCTGTAACTCTAGAGAAGTCTGGAACGAATCTACGGTAGTATCCAGCAAACCCATGAAAATTTTTACGTACGTCACACTACTAGGTGGCTCTTAAGTAAGTACCACCTCAATCTTCACTGGATCCACTGCAACTCTTGCCTCTGAGATGATATGTCCAAAAAATTGAACATCCTGGATCCAAAATTGGAACTTCGAGAGCTTACCATAAAGATGGTGCTCTCAAAGTGTGTCAATTACTACCCGCAAATGGTACGAATGCTTCTCCTCAGTATTAGAGTAGATCAAAAATTTCTTCGATGAATACTATGATAAAGCGATTGAGGTAAGGATGGAAAATAATATTCATGAGTCCCATGAACACTGCTGGAGCATTGGTTACACCGAATGGAATAACAAAAACTCATAGTGGCCATACCTTCATCTGAAGGCTATCTTCTGCACATCCTCATCTCGAACTCTGAGTTGGTGATTGCCTCATCTAAGGACTATCTTAGAGAACCACTATTCGTCTTTCAGATGATCAAAGAGTTTTTCAGTCCTCAAGATTGGTTACATGTTCTTCAAAGTCAGATGGTTTAGGTGATGGTAGTTGACACAAAGGCTTAGGCTCCTATACGCCTTCTTGGCGAACAGAATTGGGGCTTCCCAAGGAGAAACACAGGGCCAGATGAATCCCAATCCTAGAAAGTCCTCTATCTATACTCGTATCTCACGAAGCTCCGTGGGAGCTATCCAATACATTGGAGTAGATAACGTTGTCGTCCCGGGGTACAGGTCAATGTTGAAGTCCACCTCTCTATGATGAGGTAGATCGGGGAAATCATTAGCGAAAACACCCGCCTACTGTTCCACCACTGCCGGATAGCTCGGACACTACACATTAACTACTCTGAGGGTAAGGTCATCCAACTGATGAGTGATTGACTGCACTCTCCTCCATTCATGTCTGTCTTGTTCTACAAAGGATCCATTCTCACTGGTGAAGGTAATCCTGGTACCAACCATGCAGACAAACCCCACATTGCGCCTAATATAGTCGATCTGAGCATGGACTATAGATAACCAGTCCATACCCATGATGACATCGTAAGGACTCGACACCACTATGAGGAGATCCCATCTAGAGATCTTTTCTCCTAGAGTAATATCACACTACCGGCAGTAGTGCGTAATCATTAAGTATTCTCCCATATGAGTCTCTAGCCATAAAGATCAAGCCAATGACTCCATCATAATCTCAGAGATCTGAACAAGGGAAGTGGCAATTAATGAGTGATTGGAACCTATATCTACAATTACTGCAACTAAGGTGGAGTAGTCACAGATCATACCTTGAATCATCTTCGGAGTGCTTTGATCGTAGGCCTCAGCTTCATGGAGTTGAGCTCTCCCATTTCCCCCTTCTCCCTGTGTTCGGAGTGGACCTCCCGGTGGTGGTGGCAGTAAAATCTCAAAATGTCGTCCACTGCCAGCTGCATGGCCAGCTCCTATACCACATATTCCTGCTCAATACGAACCACCTCAATCGAATCTTTTTTTCTGCCTGGGCAGTCCTTCGATCGTCTGCTGATCATCCGAATGGCGGGTCCGACAGTCACGCACCATGTGACCCTGCCCACTACATGAGTAATGTTGCACGCTCCTTGCATTTATGTCTCTACCCTGGGTTCCCTGCACCATAGATCATGAGTCATGCGTTTGTCCAACCATGTGTCTGGTCCTCTTGGACCTCTAAAACATTTGTCTACTGCCAGCTGCAGAAGACTCCTCTACATGTCGACTAGTGGTGGGCCTTCCTACTAGAGACTTCTCACCAAATAAAATCATTACAAAGAGGGCTCTCTCCAATACCTCTAACTACGTTGTGATGCTGAGGGAGATCATCGAAGTCCTGAACTCTCACCAAAGCCCCTGCTAGATGGTCCAGGCCCTCAAGAATGGGTCTCGTACCATATATATGGAATAGCACGGGAGGTATGTGAACCTCGTTGAGTGCTGATAAATAGTTATACTACCCTATTGCATATAAAGTAACTCCTTAATACGCATTGTACGGAGATTCCCTGGAACAAACTCTACCCAAAACTAGCTCCCAAAGACTTCCTAGAGTACTGTCATTTCATCATGGACCTGGATAATAAAGCTCCACCATCTGCCTGCTACTGCCTATTGAAGACTGGCAGCAAGAATCACCATGAAGTCAGCTGGTGTCCCTACTAGTTGGAAAACTTGCACCATAGCCTCTATCCAATCCTCAGCTGCATGTGGGTCCATCTCTCCCCAGAACCAAGGTGGCCTCTTGCAGTGGAACCCGTGCAATGTTCTCAAGCGGCGTACATCGTCTGCTAGTGGGGATTGTGACATTAGTGGCCCAACGGGGAGTGGTACCATTGGTACCTCCACTGGAAAAGGGCCCGACACCGCGGCCTCATCGCTCGGTGGTCAATCTATGCGTACAACTCTCGGGACTCTCACTGGTCATCCGTGGGGAGGCATCTTGAAAGAAATATATGTGACACAGTCAAAGGTTATACATGGTGAGATGACCTGGTTGAGCTGACTTAAAGAAAACATATGAAAACACACACATAATCAGTGTTTTTGTGCACCGAGTTGGAAATCAGTAGTCAAGGTCCTAGTGTATGGATACGTTTTCTGACGCACCAACACTGCACTCCCTGAACAGAAAACCACTCTCAGTGACCTTAACACTATTTCTTCATAGAAAATATCAGAGTCATATGTTCTGTGGTCGAACTGACTCCTATGATACCAATTTGTCACGACCTGTCCCTCGGGGCCCTTGTCGTGACTACCCCAAGCCCACCTTCCATAGGTCAGGGGCTGGAGACTGGCACCAAAGGCGTAAATCCCTAAACTGGGAAGGAATTTCCATTATAACATGAAAACGCATACAATAGAGTATGAGTTGGAAGAAAAACAATAAGTAAAATTGTATATAAAAGATTGCTAAAAAGTAAAATGGGCCTAGAAATACAATCCCAACTGTAAAGTACAAGAAAAATGAAAGTACAAGATCTGAAAAAAGGTAAAATGACTCCTGGATCGTCCACTGGGAAATCCTACCTGATGTGTAGGTACAGATAGCCTCCACAACACTCCATGTCCATCTGTCTCCTTCGTGTACCATCATGCCATGTGATCCACCTCCGGGTACCATCCCATCCTAGTACACTCAGCCTCAGTCTGCGCTGTCTGACGTCTGCATCCAAGACAATGAGGTTTGGGCATAGCCCGTGCAAGGGTGAGTATAATGATACTCAGTAGGGACCCTGAGACCCTCAAGGTCTCACAAATTCCAACAAGGATAAACCACCATGTATAAAATCAATAGATGACCCCACTTTGGACTATGTCCATACATATACCAATATTATTAATTAATCTGTCTCTATCATGAGGTGAACACAAAATTTACTGACTCATCTCAACCAGGAATTTTATTATCAAAACATTGGATGCTAGAGAACTCCTCCTCTATCGAGTACAGTGGGATTTTCGTGACACCAAGGTACTTCTCACTAACCATGGACCACTGAGGTACTGCTCTTGTCCAGTACCGTGGGTCTGCTACGTCACCAAGGCGCTCCCCACCGTGTGTCTTCTGCGTCACGAAGGCCCTCTCCCTTGTAGCCTACTAAAGTACTCCTTCTGTCAAGTATGGTGGTTCTACCACAACACCAAGGCACTCCCCATTGTGGGTCTTCTGTGACACCACGACTCTCCACTCTAGGCTTTTAGAGTCACATCGAATCAAAGCAGTCAGTAGCTGTCACGTTTCAGCCATGTACTAGGTCTATGGCCTATGCATGATCATCTATGGGAGGATCCGGTCCATGAGCTACAGGTCGATACTATAACTATCATGAAGTACCACGAATAAGTATCTCAAAGGTCTACCACATTATAGTGGTCTCAAAAAAATAGATGGCACGTCAATCAGATTCCCAGTCTGTGAGTTATTAGCCTTTAAGTCCCGGGGGCCCGATCAGATTCGTGTACGATCCAACATTACCATATCTCAACTATACCCCAAACTCCAGTGGGGTATACTCAAAATGACCGTCATGCTCCAAGATTACTAGGGCCACTGAAGGTTGGTCAAATGTTCACCTGGTTCTAACGATATGGCCTAAGAAAGTAATGTGTCGGTAGTGGACTTAGGTCCGGTCCGACTCGGTCGGACTGACCCAGTCCGATCCAGTTTAGGCCGACCCGGTTTGGGTCAAGCCTGTCAGACCAGTTTGGTCTGGCCCGACCCATTGGGTAGGAAAACCTATTAGGTTTGGCCCGGAGGCACCGCCAGGGGCGAGGAAGGCCAGCTCGGCCATGCGCGTGGAGGGAGTGGCTCGGCGGCTTGGCCCGGATAGTCGAGACCGGTTCGGCCAGCGCCGTGTGGGGCACGGCTCAGGCAGCACAGGATGCGTAGGGCATGCAGGGTGAGAGGGCCGGCACGGTTTGGCCGGTAGAACAGGAGGTGGCTGGGTATGCCAGGAGGCGGCCGATCAGGCCGGTATGGGGGCTGGTGGGCATCTAAGTAGGGCGCGACCAGGTCGACAGGCAGGTGGGTAGGGCGTGGCCAGGCCGATAAGTGGCCGGGCATGGCGTGAGGTAGGCCAGTGGGTAGCTGGACAGGGCACAACAAGGCCGGTCGGCGGCCGGGCATGGTGCCAAGCGATCCGGAGGGAGGCTGGGAAGGCCGATGGGGTGTGGGCCGACCCGGGAAAGCGGCTCAGCTCTATAAGCAACACGATCGGCAGGGGCTCTTCCGGGGCTGGTTCGGCCGGCGGTGGTGCAGGACGTCGTGGGGACGACATGGATCACGGAGTCCACGGGTAGCAAGGCCTTTGTCTTCGCCTCCTTTGTCACCTTGTTTCTTTGTCTCCATGCCTAAGATCACGATAAACAAGAAGAGAAGAGGGTTTGGGCCTTGTTGGTTTAGCCCACACCCTACATGTTTAGGGTGGTAACACAAGGCTCATCATGGTAGGAGAACGATGAACAACAACTCACCTGCAAAAACATGCATAACCTCGTTCTTAATTTTGAATGAAAGGAAGAACATGGAACATAAAAGAAAACAACCCCTACCTTTTTTCTTTGATCGACGATGAAGTCGCGGAAAGAAGATGAAGGAGATCATTATTCTTCGCATCTGCCATACACTTCCCATCTCGATCCTTCTCATCGGTTGTGGAAGACGTTCCATGTCAGTAGGTGTTCGGGTAAGAAGTTTGAAGAAGATCGATGTTGATGTTCTTCATTGGAAGAACATGTTCTTTATTCGTCATTGGAACATGAGGTTCTTCTTTGGATAACTCCTTTTCCCCCAAGCTATCCTCTCCCCAAAAATGAATAGACGTGCCAAATAATATATTATAAAATTTATTACTTTTTTGTCTAGATTTCAAAACGAAAACTATACATTTGTTGTCACATTCAAATTAATGGGAGTATTTTCCCCATTAATTGGGTGTGTTGGCAACCTTAATGTGGAGGAAGCTAAAGAGGCTCCTCCACATTAAAGAGGGGGGTTTGAGAGGTTTTCGTCTCCCCTCATTTAGTAGTGGTCGGGTGTTCCCAACCCCTATTATTCAAAATGGGAGGTTATGTGGTCTCGGGTGGTCCCCACCACATTAGTCCTCACATGGGAGGATGAGGCGTGGTGGTCCTTACCACCATAACCTCTCATGAGAGGTTATGGTCGAGTGGTCCCCACTTCAACCTCCACAAGGAGGTTATAGATCTAGTGGGACCCACCTCGAAACACCCACATGGTGGATCAAATTAAAATAAAGTGAAGCTCACTTTATTTTATTATTTTCCATGAAATCCCAAAAAACTAACTTTTATTCTTGACTCACTATCGTTGAAGTGAAGTTCTTATTAAGCGAATACCGACGTTGTGAGTTCAACAGTGCCCTCATATTTCAATTTCATGCAACAGTTCAAAGGGTATGAAAACCCGCTCATACGTTTTCTGAATGTACCCGAACAAAATATTAGAAATTGATTTCGGTCACACATGGCCTCAGAATCATGCGGGGTCAATTTTTGCAGACTCATAAAGTTCCCATGTAATTAAGAAAAAACATTCCACATAATTTTTGGTAGTTTATAATAATATATATAGTTGAATTAGTGGTTCATTTAAACATTTTAGATTAATGTATTAAAATTTTCAATATAGGTGTTTTAGATGGATTTTTAATGATTCATGTAAAAGTATATTTATTTTAATATAATACATGTATTCATTGATCATGATTATATTGGCCAAAAAATCATTAAATATGATAAAAATGGATGATGTTCAGAAAATTAATTTCAGATTCCATATAGAGATCTTAAAGACTCTACAATATTAGGCAACCATAATATTTCATCTTTATCAGCATCCATAAATCACCATATACATGTTTTTTCTACAATGTATTGGGATATGTTGAATGTTAAATTAAAGTGGTGGGTGTCGACTATTACCCTATTCATCCACAACAAATAAAATATAACATGGATGTTTGGAAAAATAGCTAGAGGTCACCTTGTGACCCTGAGGTTGGGTATAATTTCATAATCTAGTCAAAATCCCTAGATCTTATGATATCATGTATCATGGATTTGAAACAATCAGGATATTGGAAGGCCATGTATGGGAACATATATATCTACCTATATTGGACCTATATATGTTTACATATTTTAATATTATTTATTTAAGAGGGATTTATTGATCATGAAATGAAGGACTAGTTGAACATGGGGTCACTCAAATGTGTGATTATCTATTTTGGCATGACATGTCAGATATTTATAAGGTGGGGTGTTTGTTGGATTGTGTGGTAGAGTGGATCACCTAAAAATGACATGAAGGGGTCTAAATTTGTATCACTATTGGCTTTAATATGGGGATTATCATTTTTCATTGGATTCATTATTTGAACAAAACATTCAGATCACAACACCAAGTAGAGGATTCATGAATGACAAGATAAATTTTTGGGTTATATCTGTTATAATAACTGGGAATCAAATTCCATACCTAAAACAAATATATGAAATAAGTAGTGAATGTGTAACTATGAAGCGGAAGAAATCTAAAATATGTCATAGCACAAAACATTAAGATGTATTGAACTGAAATATTTTGGAAGAAAAAAATATAATGATTATATTTTTAATAATTGAATATCTATTATTATGTCACCTTTTTTAAATTAAATCTCATATAGAATTATATAAAGAATAAAAAACAATTATTAGAAAATAATAATTAAAATTCCTTGGAAACATTTTATTTTACGATGTGTGGATGTAAAATCCCTTGTTTTGGGACACATAATCATCCTCATCATCATCATTATTTATTTTTATATATTTTTTCTCGCTTTTTTATAATATTGTTTCTAAATAAATTTAACAGATGTTTCTTTATTATTTCCGATGAATTTAATCATGATAATAAAAAATTCCTTATAATGTATAAACAAAACAAAATTCATATAATTATTTCATAATAGGGAAATGACATAAAAAAGACTAAAAAATAAGTACTAAATAACATGTAATTTTACTCACCATTAATGAATTTCAATGACTAATAGTGTACAAATAAATAGGGTAAAAAATAATAAGACTATAAAATCATCACAACTGGGAAATAACCTTGATCGTCACCAATATTGAGTACCACCAAAAAAAAATATAATGTACAAGTGATCAATAAAAGTTAAAATTAATTATAAAATTATATTCAAAGAAATAATAATTTTACTATAACAACCTACCCTCCACATTTTCATGAGAAGTGAAATATATGATATTATTCCTTAATAAATGTACAAAAAATACCAAAGATTTTCAATAGATAATAATTTATACATAATAAATTGGAGGACTATTTTTACATTGAATTTAAAACATATAATCCAAATCAATTATAATAAATGACACAATCGATGTGTACTTATAAAGAAAAAATAGAAACAAAAAAACTAAATAAATAAAAATATTGTAGTATAAGTGAAATTAAAACTCAAAAAATCTCAAGACACCAAAGAATACTACTCAAAATATACCCACATTATTCATCCTCCAAAACTATATAATAATCCAACGGTTTCATGATGCATCACTAAAGTAATGTGTTACATTGCCTTTAATTATTTGATGAGA
Organism: Viscum album; assembly: GCA_963277665.1. Taxonomy (NCBI): domain Eukaryota; kingdom Viridiplantae; phylum Streptophyta; class Magnoliopsida; order Santalales; family Viscaceae; genus Viscum; species Viscum album. Next base: position 2,130,738,536 of record OY728140.1, read on the forward strand.
AATCAAATCTACAATTCCCCCAAAGCACCCAATATATGGGGTCGGTATATAACCTAGTAGGTTTTCCCCCATTGACATACCAACATAATATAGTATGATAGAAAATGATTATAAATAAATATAAAAGTTTTTTAAAAAAATAATGCAGTTTCTATCAATTCATAAAATAGTTTCCCTCCAAAACCTATTTAATGGAATAAAAACAAACCATTTTTTATAATAGTTAATATTTCTATTTCGAAAACCATTTTCTTAAACACACATCCGTGAATAATCTCATGTTTTTCATGATTAAAATTACAAACTCATTAAAATAATATCATAGATATAATAGGTCATCAAAATTAATCCAACACAGATCATCCCAAATGAATCATGCCCCTTCTACAGGGTCATGATTTTTTACCCCATTACAACATGACTATAATCTAGTGTCAGGAAAATAGAATGAACTCAACCCAAAAGATATAAAAAGTACCAAGTTAAGCTAACCATTAAAACCTATTTCAACAACATTAAACAATGAATCAAATTGTCTCAAATTAAATATATAATGAATTGTTTTTTCAGGTCATGTTATTTAAAAAATATCAAATAAATAATTCATGTAATGAATTATAAGAGTAAATAATGATTCCACATACGTCTCAAACGTAGTTGAAAATGAATAATGTCAAAAAAATTAAAAACATAGATTTTTTTAAGATCACTCATAGACCATTTCCCATCAATGAAAACCTTCATATCACATCATTATATACCTCACACAACATTAATTAATCCCCAATTCAATGGATAGTCAATTACATACAATGGATGAATAATAAATTGTAGTAAAATAAGGGATACAAGTAACTTAAAAATAATTCTGGCCTCCAACACCGAGAGATTCACTAAAAAATCTCTCCCAGATAAAAAAGAATGGCCTTTATAGCCGTGAAAGAGATATGAATTTCTTAAATTACCTATTTATGTTGAAAATGATATCCAAAATGGGTAAACCAAAATATACCCTTAATATTTGGATCTAAATTGAAACAATTCACCATTAATATCCATTGTTAGGACAACTATGTGACAAATTTTCAAGAGATGCTTCCTCGAAATAAATATCATAAGGTTGGATCATATGGTTTGAAAAACAATTTTCCAGATGTAATATTACATTATATATATTATTGAAATTTTTATTTTTGACATTCACATTGATTGGATATACCTTCACCTAATGATGCACCTATATAGTTCACACTGTTGCAGTTGGACAGTTTTGTGGGAAGTGATTCACTGTCTCTACTAATCGTGCTCAAATATGGGTCCTCCAAAAATTACTCCAAAAAACATTATATCTGTAAAATAGATAAATAAAGTTCATTTATGTGAAACAATGGGGTCTAAATTATCACTACAATTAGTTTTTTCATGCATTTAATGTTGAAAATCATCAATTGGCTAAAAGAGTTTGGGACCTTAAATATACATTTTATTCTCACAATTCCATGTTTATTCCTTAATCCAACCATGATCCCATAAAACACATATTTTATTGATGCTTTTCAAAGACAAAATATTCAATTTAAAAACTATAATATGCTCTGGAAAATGAACCAATGTATCATCCATGTCTAGGATAATGTGATATCATCGAATTATATAGTCTTGATAAGAACAATAATTCTTAAATTGATATAAATGAATAAAATCATTCAAGAAAAATTCAATTATGGGAAAACAAAATCGATAATACATCAATAAGACCTATTCATTTATCTAAAAAGGTAATATGTATCGAGCTTACAAAATGGAATCCATCTCAAAATGAGGGATCACAGGATTTGGAGATATTTTCAACAAAACATGATAACTCAACTTGAATAAAAAATAACATCTTCAATGATCCTCATATAATTTCTTACGACCTAGAGCCATATCTATGTTCATTATTATTAACTAAATATATTTTTTTGTTTCTTGTATTAGGATATATCCAACTAGTGAATTACTATATGTTTCCACCCATAATTTAGGGAATGATATAGATGTACAAGAAAATATTCAGAACAAATTATTTTTTATAAATTTCAAATAACTATTGATATACAAGAACTAAAAAAAATTTATTTTATCCACGCATGATCCACCAAAAATATATTACATAAGACACAATAACATATTCCAGTGTTTTTAATATCATTTCAGATTGTCTATCCGATTGAGGATGAAATGCTATTACCGGAGTCCACTAATTCATAAGTAATTTCTCTATGATTATCCAAAAATGAGATTTATACCAATACCAAGGTCTGATAATATAGAAAAAGGTATATAATTCCTCAATACCACTTCTCACATATCAATTTTTGACATTTCTTCGACCATAATGGATTCATAATTATGTATGAAATGAGATTACATTTTGAGACAATCTACTAACACCCATAGTGAGTCATGTTTATAAACCATCCTTGGTTGACCTATTATAAAATATATAGATATCTTCTCATATTTACACACAAGAATTGGTTACGTTCATGGCATAATAGTTGGTCATTTTTTCTCTTTCCTAACCAATGAAAAAGTAATGCATTTCAAAAAAACTCACCAACTTTAACATTCATGACAATAACCCAAATTTTTTCATTCAAAGTTTTGTAAATTATTTTAATTCCATGATGATTACATCATCTCATATAGTGGTATGAATTATTAATTTTCCACTCCCTATAATAAGTTACAACAATATGTTCTCTATACCTCAAAAATAAACACATATTTACTTTATATCGCTCAATAGTCTCCCCACCATTAAATTTTGAGCACATATTAAAACATTCACTATCATATGTTTGTTCCTATTGTATATTTTCAACCAATGTAGGAAAAAAATAATCCTGAAGGAAAAAAATAACACTCACTTCATCTTAAAAATCCATGTACATGTATTCTATCACTAACATCTGCAATGATTTATTTGTTGTAATTTTAATAAATTACTATATAAATTAATGATAAATGTATCCACCACTGAAATTCCTTTTCATTATTTATAAATATGGTCAAAAGAAATTTATGTTATTCCCACAACATTCATTTTCTCATATTCAAATATATTTTTCCAAAAATGTGTACCATGTTTTTATGATCCATAAACACCAATAAGTTGTTAATAAAGAGGTAATTATTCCATGTTGTCAATGCATAGACAAAAATAGCCTATTATATGTCACATTTAATTTAGTTATTCACATAAATTGATTACTTTTATTATCCATAGTAAAAACATTATCTTCTGGAATGATAAAAAACCCAAACTCAGATCACAAAGAATCAAAAAACATCACATATACTTATCAATATTCTCAAAATATCAAGATCAATGACGATGTATATAATTATTTATAATATTTAATAGTATTTAAAAATCCTTATTCCATTTGAATGGAACATTTTTGGAAGTTAGATTTTTTATTGGTGAAGCAAGTTGTAAAATTCGTGAATAAGACTTTACTAATAACCAACCAAGCAAAGGAAAATGTGTATCTCAAGTGGAATATTTTGTTGTTTCTACAATATCACAAACTCTATATTTTATGCATCAATATTAGCTCATTTTCCAGAGACATCTTGGACAAGAAAATATTCCAATAATATCCAAATTCATAATTTGAATGTTTTTAATACATGCACAGATAGAAAAATACACCTAACCATTTCACCATGTTTTTCTAATGAAAAAAAATTATCCAATAGTAAAAAATTATTTAATCCACAAAATACACTTCAAAAGATTCTATATTTTATAAAAATATGTAATTTATCAATTCCAAAATGATCGCTAGTGAATTCATAAAACCAAATGGAATAACAATATACTACAAATTTCCATATCAACTTCTCAAAAATGTTACTAGAATATCCTCATTCAAAAACTGTAGATACTGATATCCTAAATGTCATTAAATTATAGGGAATTGTTGATCCACCCTTACTTGATTCAAGGGGTCACCAACATGAGAATGTGGACACCCATTCATTATCATAACATTGTAATGTTTAGAATAATATAAAAAAGTTCAAGAGTCATATCATCCATTTTTAAATTACATAAATGATGTGTCTCATAGGTAAATGCTAATTAACACCCCAAGATTTCATAGAACATTATCTCTTTAAAGTAACATAATAGCTTGTGCTACACGCAATACCGAGTTCGAGTGCACCACAAATTACCAAACTAGTCGTTCAAAATTCAGTTATGAATAGAATTGACTATATTTTGAGTTTTATATACTCCATATAATTTTAACATCCACATTACGTGATTCTTTGACATAATATAAGTATAAATACAATTTTTCAGATAAAAGAAGTATTTTTCCAAAAGTTCAATTTTACCGCTTTTTAATGGAGAAACCATTTTAGTCCAATATATGAATATTCATTATATTAAATGTAAGGAAATTAAATTGTTCCATTGAATCGAGTCATAAAAATTTATTTTGGATAATTTTTTGGTTCTTTTCTGATAACTTTCATATTTTGATGAATAAATAAATTAAAAATATTAATTAAAAAACATCTATTTTAATCAAAATAATTTAAAGTGTTAAATTATTGATTTAGGAGGTTTCAAAGTACAATTAGATTCTATTTTTATTATTTAATATAATGGGGGGGGGTTAATGTAATTTCACATTTAAATTGGACATAAAAACATGTCAATATTTTGATAGTTTTTACTTATTAAAATCCCATATTCTAGTTTTGACAATGGGAATTATTTTTAAATTAATTAATCCAACTAATTTTTTTTTAAATATTCTAAAAAAGAAATCACTTTTTAATATATAATTCCAAAATTATATTTTTTTGAATTTCTGGTATTTTTTTAAAATAGTTAAATGTTTATGAATATTAAAAACCACTTCATTGTAGATAAAAATTGACCTTTTCATTTTAATAATTATTTGGAATTAAAAAGTTATATTAATGTATAAATAGATACATAATACATATATTATTTCAATGTAATTCATTACAGTCATCTAACAATAATATTAGAGACAAAAAATTTTATTGAAAATTTTTATCATCTTTTACCCACCTCCTAGGAACATTTGCAAATTTTCTTAAAACATAATTTTACCGCTTCTATGAATTGAATTTAAAAAATATGAGAGACATAGTTGAAATCAGTAAGTAAAAAGTGGTTCAATAGTATGAGAATAATTAATTGTTAATAATAACTTTTGTATTTTATTTTGACACAGTTAAAAGTATTTAAGTTAATTAATGGTAAGAAACATTAAATTTTTTCCCAACACATGTCCTAATTATTTTTGATTACTGTAAATCAACCAAAATAAACTTTAATATAAAAATAAGATCCTTTTTATCCATTTCTATTAGTTTAGTACATTTATTATATTTTATTTAAAGAATAGTTAAAAGTTTGAAATTAAATATTTAATAAATAAAACATTTTTAATATAGGGATAAACAGAAGATAAAATCAACTATAAAAAATCATTAGGAATATAAAACTATATTTTTACATCATTGTATTATATTCATAATTTTTAGGCATTATATAATTAAATTTATTTATGACTAAATGATGATGCAGTAATTTCCTTATTAATGAATGATTAAAATAATTGATATTATAAATATAAACTAAATGTATATTGATACATTTTGTTCCATAAAATAATTTTCAAGGAGTATATGACATGTTAGGGATTATTAAAGATATTTTTTTCGATGTCATAAAGTTAATTTGGCTTTAGGAATAATAATTTACAAAATAGTTCCAAAATTGACATAAATGAGTTTTTAATAAAATTACTATTTTGTTAAATAATATAAAAATCATAATAAACTATAGTTCAAAAAATTGACGTAGATAGGGTTATATATGTAATTATTGAACAACATTAGGTTCTATTGTCATTTTATAGAATGTTTATTAACCATTTATTATAATAATACATGAAAACATGGTAAAAGATAAACAATTAACTAATGGTTAACAGTAAAATATAATGTTAATATGGTGACCTCAACATGTCTACAACCAATTTGTTGAGAATATTTCAACTCATCCCAACCATATCATCTAAATAAATCCATTTGAAGCTATTATAAACTGAAAATTATTATATAATAAATTAATATTTCAATTCTTTTCTGAAAGTGTCCCTCACTTATCTTATAGAGGATACTTCCCCTTATTTTAAATTCACTCATCCAAATACTTTTGGCATAGAAAATCCCTGGTCAAATATCCTCCCAACTACCCTCAATATTTTTTATAAGATATTAATTGATCATAATTCCTACATATAGTCCCTTTTGTTCAAATCAAAAGTAAGAACCTGAAGAAGAGGTAATTAATTCATCATCTCTTTCAAAGTGGTTTTCATATTCCACTTAATCATTATTTTATGTTTCCATACAAAAATAATAATTCAAGTACCATATAAATAAATTTATGTTATTATAAATATGGTACAACTATATTAATTATGTTATCAATCCTATAAATGAACAAGTCACCATATGTGCGTACGTACGGCTTACCGTATACACATTATGGTGATGTTTATTATTCAACACTCCATTATGTGGATGGGAATAATAATGAGTATAAATGATTTAAATAATAAATATAATATCTTATTGATTCATTATATATTATAAACCATTCAATTACATACTATTTCACCATCATAAAATGATATCGTCGTAGGTGCGTACATATGGCTTACCATCTCCACGACGCGATGAGATTCATTTACACGTTCATAATTCAACGATGATTATAAAAATATATATTATTAATAAGTATATAATATATGAAATAGTAATTCTTCTAGATATATATGTTTTTGTGTCTATGTTTTTGTGTATTTACATATATCTCATTCACTCACTTTCGATCAATAAGACATGAAAACTGAAATAGTGTTTATGCGTACATCCGACCTACAGACTCTATAAAGGGTGTTTTCAATTTCATATATCTATCAATTATACATATTTATCTTATGAAAATATAGGATTAATTTACACGTTTTTATATTTTTTATGCAATTTAATGATGATATAAGTTATATGATAATGAATAACATGTTAAAACACGTGTGATAATGAAAGTGACTGTTACCTAAAATGTTAGTTTAGCATAGAATTTTTTTTAAATGGGTAATATAAAGCCATAAATGAATAAATTATGATATAATAAACATGAAAATGGCTCTATTATAATTTAATATCATACTATGGTAATTATATATGAGGATAAACATTCACTCGACCAATGGAAAGTATAAAGTATTGGTTAATTCCCCAGTCTCATTATTAAACGAGATAGTTTATGTGTAATTATTTACTAGGAAATTTTAATTATAAATGTCCATGTTTTAATATAATGTTTTCAAAATGAATATTTTTAGGTTTTTTGGAAGGGTTTATTTATCAAGATCATCATATTAAATGTTTTAATTATTCATTTTTCTAAATATTTTTAATTAAATTCCATGTTTTAAAACGGATATTGAGGATTTATTTATATCAACATGATTGTTTTAAAATGTTAATTAATTTCAAAAGTATCACAGTTGTATGGGATAGTTTGATTCAAAAATCTATTTTAAATGACTTCTTTAATAAATGTGGGACTTTTATATGATTTCACAAAATGGTATATTTCTATCAAAGACTTTTACTGATCATTTTAAATTATGTCAACATCCTTTAACGTATATTATTTTTGATTCTGGTTGATTTATTATAATACAATATTCCATATTGCGTTGAATGAGTTATGATATGTTTGACTGTTGATGTGCTGTTTTTTTACCACTCATGGTTTCTGGTTAATTTATCAAAAAAATTTATGCTAGTTTTAATTCAATTGTTTATGTTATGTCTCAACATTTTCATATGAGAAATAAATTAAAGTTAGTATGTGATAGGTGGAGCATGCTATACTTCATCAATGCATTGGTAGGTCTCATGATACAATCAAGTGTATTGGCACAAGGACTTGAAAAATTATTATTTTTAGTCTTGGAACGAATCCTTGACTATATGGTTAAGATGTCTGAAATTATTCATTCCCTCATTATGAAATAATATATTACATTTTTTTATGCAACTTTTAGAATATCCATGTTCATGTTTATATGGTAATATTTGATTTATTTTTTCTATATCATGTTCATGTTTATATGTAATAGGATGTTTATTTTATTACACACATTTTCGTAAATGTTTGTAGCTACTGCTAAATTATATACCCTTACTGGGCATCCGAGCTCACACCTTTCTTGTGTTTTTTCTCAGGATTCATATAAGTCTATTATCATTGATATGCATGGTAAACTAGGGGAATAATTGCATTCTAAATTGATTATATTTTTTGTGTTTTCTATTTGAATGTGTAATTTAACATTCTTATAAGTAATATATTTTCGATGACTATTAAAATAATCAATACATAGAGACATGATTCTTTGTAATCAATCCAATGTATTAAAATAATGCACTAGATATGGGCTTCTGGGGTCGAGGCATTTCAGTTGGTATTAGAGGAAGTTTATTACCAACCTTAGAAACTAGATTTAGAAAATCTTTGATTAGATAACACTACCCTAAGATAAACATTGAGGATTAGTATATAAGAACATTCAAAAGTTTGGGTAATATAGATATTATGTGTGTTTTCCTAGAAATACATCCTTATCTAGATACGATTAGGTTGATGTAGTTCAAGAAAAGATTTAACAAGGGGTAAAACCTGAAAACACCGCTTTGAGCTAGACTCGAATGGGATCTAGTGCACGACAATGAGCCTTAATGTACTCTTGGTTATGAAACTCCTAGGGGATATGCTTAGGATAATTCACATTCACATTAAAACCCATTATGAAATATTTATGAGTAAATATATTGTAAAAGAAACCAATGTTATGATAATGCGACTAGATGTGTGTAAATATTCAATTAATGGTGATAGTTTTTATAATATTTGGATAATAAATTATGATAGGATCTAACTTATTGTTTGTCATCAAATTGAAATGGTGTTGAGTTGAAGGAATGAGTACTCCATTAATACACATGTCAGGAAGATTAAGAAGGATCATATATTTCATGGTCATAATAAAAAATTTAGAGGGGAAGTAGTCTCCCATGTATTTTCATCATATGAGGAAATAGTATCCTGTGTTAATAAAATATGTAAAGAATTTTCTATGTCGTATGGTTTTGAAGGGAATCCAGAGAAGAAGAGAATGTTAGATAAAATGATGGATAATTGGAATAAGGTAAATAATGATTTTCCCATATGTGATAACTGTGGAAAGAATCACCATGGGAAGTGCTAGAAGGGAATTGGAGTTTGTTATAACTATGTTGAAAAGGGAAACCATGTTTGTGAATTCAAGGGTAAGATAATGATTTCAAATACACAATGCTTTATCTGCGAGGAGTTGGGACACTACATGAGTCAATATCCTAATGGTCAGACTATACCCCAAATGATGATGTTAGATAACAATCATTTTATGATACTACAATAAATGATTATAAAATATTACTTTTATTAAGTTATTATTAATGAATTGGGTTATTTTAATATTTTATTAATGATGTACATGTTATAAAAATTAAATAGAATATAATAATTATACTACATTATGTTTTTATTAAGGATTTGAGTTTTTATGGTAATAAGTAATGTGACACGCATTCATGTTAAATATTTTGGAAAATATGATGGTGTGGGAAATATAACCCTTAATATGTTTCTGAAACTAAGAGAATTATTTCGGAACAAGATATGATTTAATTGGAAAAATAGTATTAGATATTCTTTACTACCATGAAAATAATTAATTGTTTTTTGTTCCTTCATTGTTGAAGTTTAAAACATTTTTGGATATAAAGAGTATATCATGTATTCTATAATGAATAAAGGTGTGTGAATGTAAGAAATATGATTTTATGGTACTCAATGGTGTTACCGTGTTTTAGGAGAATACATGGTTAAGGTATTCACATGTTAATACATTGAAAAAGTGATCTTTAATATATTTACCTTACATATAAATTTTGGACTGTGAGTTTAGACAGAATTTTTTTGGATAAGTCTAAAGGTGGGAATTAATGAAGTTGTACATTGGATACTACTGTTTAAGGTTAAAAATTTTCTATATATTGTTTTTGGATTGTTATAAAAGGAAAACCCTAAGGTTGGGTGAAAAACTGTCGTGTCCGGCAAGGCTGCATTACATGAACCCACAATTGAAGGGAGACACTAGTGTATCACCAACCACTAGACAACATTATTTCTTGGTTTATATAATCTAGTTTTTTTTAAATTCTTGGAAAGATAATTTTAAATCCATTTTTTGGAACCCTATATGTTTATGATAAATAGAATAATTTTTAGTTCTGTTGGAGTGAAAGATGAGTTTGTCGTAGAAATTAGTTGTAAGATGGAACTATACTTTTCAAGTATTCTTTTTTTCAAATATTCTATTAATAAATTAATTATTAAACATTAGTTAAGCGATATTAAAAGAAAAAATGTGTTATCCTAATACCTTTTGTTCTGTTGAACCGATGATATTTTAAATCATCATAGATTTATAGATTTGAGGCCTTCAATATTTCATTTTTTATACACATTTTTGTGATTGATAAACTCAAACACATCTTTTTAATATTTATATTTTCCCACCAAATATAATTTCCACCTATGATATCCTATTCAAAATCCTAATTTTGTGGACAAATTTTTATTTCCCTTCTCTCTTATTATTATTACATATTTTAAACAAATTTATTATCTATGTTTTTCCAAAAAGTTAATTTCAATTTATAAACTTTTATTTTCCTAGAAAAATTTCAAATTTTGATGATTCAATTTATTAAAATAGGGGAGAATGTAACACCCACTAGATTTTATAGTACATTACCTCTTTAAATTAATTCAGTATCTTTCACTACAAACAACATCAAGTTCAAGCGAACCACAACTTAACAAACTAACCATTCAAATAGTGGTTATGAATAGTATTAACTGTATTTTGAATTTAAAATATTCTATATAATTTTAACAACCACATTATGTGTTTTTAAGACATAATATAAGAAAAAATTGAATTTTTTAGTTAAAATAATTATTTTTCAAAAAATCTAATGTTACCACCTATTAATTGAAAACCCTTTTTAAATCCAATATTTGACACTATTATATATTTAATTTAATGAAATTAAATTATTCCTTAGAATCGGGACATAAAATTTTAGTTAGGATAAATTTATGGTACTTTTCTAGTAACTTTCAAATTTTGATGAATAATAAAAAAATACTGAATTTTAACTGAAATTTTTTTTTTGTAATTGAAATAATTTAAAGTGTTAAATTATTAATTTTGGTGGTTTTAAAGTATAATTAGATTATATTTTTATCATTTTCTATAATTTGGGTCATTGTATGTAATTTCACATTTAAATTTGACGTAAAAACATGTTAATCATTTGATAGTTTTTACTACTAAAAAACATGTTTTCTAGTTTTAACAAAAAAAAAATTAATTTTAAAATATTTAATGAACCATCTATGTTTTGAATTTATAAAAATAAACATTATTTTTTAATTTGGATTACAAAAATTATCTTTGGGTGAATTTTTGGTATTTTTCTAAAAACATACCATATCTTATGAATAGTCAAAAACACTGCGTTGTAGATAAAAACTGACTTCTTCGTTAAAATAATTATTTTTGATTAAAAATTTATCTTAAAGTTAAAATAGACATAGAATAAATATATTATTCCAATGTAATTCATGGGAGTCATTTTATAATAAGATAAGACATATAAAATTTTATTTAACCATTTTGACGTCTTTTACCAAACAGTTGGTGTGGTATCTTTAAGTGCATCCAAAAGACCCATGTTCAAAACCATGTAGAGGAATATTTCTAGGGGTACTGTAGCAATACTGTAGAAGGTATTGTTGAAGGCACTGAAGTAGGACTGTACACTGTGCGGGCACTGTAGCAGAACTGTGCGGGCACTGTAGCAGAACTGTACAGTGTACAGGTACTGTAGCAGAACTGTACATTGTGCGGGTGTTGTGCAGGCACTGTAGAAGTTACTGTAGCAGCTACTGTTTGGTACTATAGCAGCTGGAAATATTAACCTTGGGCCACTGATTTGGGGTATTAGTACATAAGGGTTTCGGGCCATCCAGGCCTTCAGGTCAGTTGGGATTTTGGGCCACCATTAAGGCCTTCGGGCTACCTTCCGGCCTTCAGGCCACATGCAGTTGCCGTAGACACACGAGAAAAAAGGAGCAGCGCCTGAATAGGTTTTAGAGTAGGTGCACTCACCAGATAAGTACCAAATAGATTTATCAGAATGAGATGTTATGTATATTCCATCGGGACCAGTATGTGTTTGCACGGGAAGCCTAGCCAGACGGCCATGCAAAGGTGGAGAGCTACTATCATGATGCAGATGTTTGGGAGGGTCAGTTCCTTGTAGATAGTCTGGTTGAATTCACTAAGACATCCGGGTCATGTAATCTCCTTAGCGTATGGGCCATGCAATATCTGAGCCTACGGGCCTTGTACGGGTTCCCCCTCACTTGAAAGGGGGGTTATCGAAAATCAATAAAAATGAAGGCCTTCTGGCCATTCGGGTTCGGGTTACCAACCATATGGGGACATTTGAAAATTTGCATAAAATCTAATTTTAATTCCTTTTTTAATTGAATTTAAAAAATATGAGAGATATGATTGCCATGAGTATGTAAAATTTGGTTTAATAGGATGAAAATAATTTTGGATGAATAATAACTTTTGAATTTTATTTACCCCTGTTAAAAATAAATAAGACAATTAAAGGTAAAAATAATATTAAAATTACCCCTAAACATGTCATAATTATATTTTATGAGTGTATTTCGACTAAAATCAACCTCAGGAAAAAAATAAAATCTTTTTGATCCATTTAGGTTAGATTAGTACAATTATTATACTTTATTGAAAGTAATGTTAAATGTTTAATAATTCAAAGTTTATTAACTAAACCATTTTTAAGATGGGGTTACAAATTTGATAAATTATACTATCAAAATAAATAAATAAGATAAAAATATTTCATACATCGTGGTATTTTTTAATAATTTTTAGACACTAAATAATTAAATTTATTTATGACCCAATGATGATGAAATAACTTCGATATTAGTGAAATATTAAAATAATTGATATTATAAATTTCAAAAGAAATTTAAACTGAGAATTTTTATGTCATCCACGTATTTTATAAGTTAATATGACATGTTAGGGATAATTCAATGTATTTATTTCGTTGGTAAAATGTTTTTATGGATTTATGAAAAATCTATTACAAAATATTGTATTATATGACATAAATGAGTTTTTAATACAAATACAATTTTATAAAATAATATTAAAATACTAAAAATCTATAGATCATAAAAATGAATTAGATAAGGTTATATATTTAATTAATAAAACACATTAAGATATCTTTTAATTTTATAGTATGTTTATTAACCATGTATTATATTAATACATAACGACATGTTAAAAGTTAAACTATATAACTAAGGGTTAAATCTAAAAGATAAGGTTAATATGGTGACCTAAACTTGTCTAAATCCTATTGGTTGAGAATATTTCCACCCATACACAAATTATCCATGAAATACATCCAATTTTTTCTATTATAAATAGAAATTAATTTTATAATAAATAAATATTTGAATCTTTTCTTAAAGTGAAGATCACCTCTATTATAAAATAGTACTTCCCCTTCTCTTAAATTCACGCATCCAAAAAAACTTTGCTCGGCCAAACCCAGATCAAATCTCCAAAAAAATACCCTATATTCATCCTAGAGGCCATTCATTGATCTGAAATCCAACATAAGAATCCATTTTTTCTATTCAAGAGGAAGAACCTGAAGAAGAAGAAATTATTTCATCATCTCATTCAGAGTTCTTTTCTTCTTCCGCTTCATATTTATTTTTCGATTCCATACCAAAATAATAACATCAGTACCATATAAATAATGTGGTGTTATTATAAATATTTTTCAACCATATTCATTATCATATCCATCAAATTAATGAAACTGTCACTGTGCATGAGTGTGTATGGATTACCGTCTACACATTGGGGTGTAGTTTGTTATTCAACACGTCATTATTTGGTTGTCAATAATAATGATTATAATTGATTTAAATAATTAACATAATATGTTAATAGTTCTTTATTTCTAATATAAAATCACATTATCTACTATTTCCCCATCAATTGAATGATATTGTCACTCGTACGTACGTACAGCTTACCGTCTCCACAATGCAATGAGATTTATTTCCACATTCACCATTCAATGATGACTATAAAAATATTTATTATTATTAAGTATTTAATATATGAAATAATAATTATACTGGATATATATATACACATATATATGTATTTTCATATATCTCATTCACTTACTTCCGTTCAATATGATATGAAAACAGAAACCGCCATTATGCGTACGTAAGGCCTACCTTCTCCATAATCGGTTTTTTCCATTTCATATATCTATATATTATACATATTTATATTATGAATATATTTGATACAGAAATATTTTTTACGTTATAGAAGAAATTAATTCATGATATAATTTTTACGATAATGAATAACAAGTTAAAACACGTATGATAATTATAGCGATTATAACCTGAAATGTTATTTAAACATAGAAATTATTATTAATTGGGTAGTATAAAGAAATTAATGAATCAGGTATGAAATCAGAAATATTAATATGGCTATGTTATAATTTAATAACAGACAATGTTTATTATACATGATGTTAAACATACCATCGACCAAAGGAAATTACAAGGTAAGGGTGTAACATCCCAGATTAATGAAGAATATGACATTTTCATATTTATTAATATTTGTGAATTAAATATAAATTTTACTTTAAAGGTTTGATATGTTCGATAGTGTACCCAATACGCAACAACATGTTCCTTTGAATTCTTACATTTCACAATAATAATATAATATTATTATTCTATATGGTAGTTAACTCCTAGCCGTTTTATTGGTGGGAATGAACAAAACTAACTAAAATATGATTATAAAATTTATTAAATGTATTTACACTTATCTAATAAATGTTAGAGGCTTAAAATGTGAATAAATCTAATTATAAACATAATTTACCTTAAAAGGTCGATTTACCGACTTTCAATGGTGAATCCTCGTTAAATCTAGTTTTGGTCACTTTAATACATTATATATGACAAAATAAAATCCTTCTTCAAAATGGGGACATCAAAAATTATTTTGTGTAAAATTTTGGAATTTTTTCGATAAAGATCATTTTTTATCAATAGTGAAAATATTGTATTTTAATTCAAAACTATGTTTTAATATAATTTATTTATATGGTTATATTATCATTTTAGTTGGTTTTTAAGTGAAATTAAAATATATTTTTTCCATTTAATCCAATTTTGGTCATTGATTTTATTTTACTTTGAAATTGGACATAAACAAGTATCAATCTTTTGATAGTTATTGTTTCTAAAAAAACGCTATTTGTTTTGATAACATGAATTAATATTAAAATTAATTAATTCCACTTCTATGTTTTTAATTTGGAAAAGTAGAAATCATTTTTTTAATTCATAATATCAAATATATTTTAGGCTGAATTTTTGGTATTTTTCTAAAAAACGTCAATTTTTTATGAATAGTGAAACCACTTAGTGGTAGTTAAAAAACTGAATTTTTCATTTAAATAAAATTATACCAATTTGGTGTATTTAATTTAAAAAATATGACATACATGGTTGTTATGAATAAGTAAAATGTGGTTCAAGAAGATGAAAATAATTTTTTGTGAATAGTAACTTTTGACTTTTATTTACCGTGGTTAAAAGTAAATTGGGAAATTCAAGGTAAAGAGAATATTATAACAATTCAAAATTACCTTAACACTTGTCCAAAACATATTGGTTGAGTCAATAATGACTATAGGCATCTTAGGGTCGATTTTGGAACCCCATTGAGCCACTTGGGATAGAAAATGACAATTTAGATTAATTAATTTAATGTGAAGACAAAATTGACATTAACAAAAATATTTTTGTAATTAATTTTTATATGATGTTAAATAAGTCATATATTAGACTAAAAATATTATTTCGAAAGAATAAAATATTTAATATATCATGGTATTTTTTTTATAATTTTATACATAAAATAAATTAAATTATTTATGACACAATAATGATGCAATATTTACCTCATTAATAAATGATTTAAATAAATAAGATTATAATGATTAAATTATTATCCAAAAATTTTCCAATTATGATTGGATGATTTTATTTCAAATATTAGTCCTCTTATATTCTACTTTAATTATTTTTGGACCATTATAAACCGAATATCAATATATTATAAATTAATATTTTCACAATTTCCAAAAGAGCCCCTCCTCTCCCTTATGAAAGGAGACCCCTTCTAACCAATTGCTCACACCTATAAAGCCATTTCCCACGTCCAAACTCTGCCCAATTACACTCCCTGCATACCTCTACACCTATTAGAATCATTACCTTTGGCATAAGGAACTTCAAGAAGTCCTTTGGTTCAAACCAAAGGGAGTTACCCAAATTAAAGGTAACAATTTCTATTAAATTGTTTTCTTTTGTTTTACTTATCCATCCCCTAAAATCTTTTTATTTCCGTTATTTTGAAACAAAAACAATATCGTCAATATACTAGGATATTGTTATGAGAATTATTAGAGCTACACTTAAATACACCTCCATCTAATGGATGAATAACATAATGTTTCTGTGGATGGAAAACTAACGCCTCACGAAACGATGATTGTTCGATTATCTCCTACCACCTCTCATGGTGGACATTATGATGACATTGTATTTATATATGATATATATTATTTTTATTATTTCCTTATTCTTCTTTAATTACCAATTATATCAAGCCTTTATGGTTTCCATAGGGGGTAAATATGATAATCTCATTAGAGGAAGTGTGGGCAACTGCCACCTCAAATTGATGTGATTCGTTAATGCCTTATGTGGGATGTCTAAAAGATAGAGTAAATGACATTATATATGATATTATACTGGAATTATAATATACCTATGTATCATTATGTTTTAATTCCCCTAAAATAATAAAGAGAAATGAAAGTAGTGTTCATGTGTACGTACGGCTTACCATCTCCATAAACGATGCATTTCATTTCTTTCCTCTAAATGTTTTGTACTATTATAAATAAATGTATATACTGAATATATATGATATATATATGTGATATTTAAATCATTAATATCATTATGGATATAATAGACTATTGACCACATGGACAACTTGCAAATATAAAGTGTTCATTTTTGACTCTAGTAACAAATATCGACAAAATGAGCATTATTAACTTAAATGATTACATAATGTTAATAAAATCGTAGTATGTTATATAAAAGGAATAATAAAATTGAAAAAGTTTCATATGAAAGTATAAATTAACTTTAGTTTATTATTCAAGAGCTTAAATAATGATCGAGTCAAGTCGGACACGAGGTAAGGGATTTCTTATCTTAGTTTTAATATCTTGAGATTTCCATTATTCGCCACTTATTTATTTCATGTGGCATGTTGTGTACTACCTTTTGATATATATTATCATGGTTATAATTATATTCATGGTATTCTGTGATTCATTTGGTGTTTAATAACTTTGGGTCATACGACTCGATTGATTACAACGTGGTAAGGGGTTTTCATCGCACTTTTTATCCCCGTGACATTCATGCTATATTTTCCACTACTTCCTTTTGTGTGGTGTATGTACTACCCATGATTGTATTATTTGTGTAAGATACATTAATTTATGGTTATTTTCATCTTCATTTTATGATCCTTCTTTCATTTGGTATATGTTTTGTAAGTTACCAAATCCTTAATGGAACCTTTCACCTTCTTCTTTTTAAAAGACTTCTATTTGTTATGTATTTTCATTTATATTTTATTTTGTTGGAATATGTTATTATATATCCTTATTGATGTAAATTTTATATCCCAGTGATGATATACCCTTTTTATCACATCGAATCATTTTATTAATTTTAAAGTGATGTCGTTAGGCTTTTGAATTTTTCCAAGGGAACTTCTTATCCCAATTTCAATGCATTGGGTTAAACTTGTACTTCTAGAATATGTCGTCCTATGAATATGTGTGAATTACCAATGATTGTTGTACACATAATATCCACTTATATTGGGTATATTTATATTTTTACACATAATTATGTGATTTATTTATCCTTAATTTAAGGATACCATCTTTATAAGGGATGTCATCTCAATTTACATTTCCACTGAGACTTCATTGTTGTTATACACCAACTCACACTTATCTAGTGTATATACTGGACTTTGACATATTATATCATGAATCCCTTTATTCTCATGATATTATAAAGTTCTTATTAAAATTTATTCCTTATTTATTTTTATTCAATTGTCTCTCTTTTTGTTAAAAAACTATTTAACTAAAATATTTTTTAAAATGTTTTAAAGATTTATTCTTTTAAATATTTCACATTAATATACATGTTTTAAAAATGATTTTAATGATTTATTTATATGGACATTAATATTTTCAAATGGTAATTTATTTAAAATCTTCAAAGTGGTATGGGAAACATTGATTCAAAAATCACTTTTAAAATGGTTTTTGAAAATGGATTGATTATTTCAATATCTTGAAATTAATTATTGTGATTGAAAATAAAATGTTATTAGTGAAATATTTATATTTAAAATATTTTATGTTTTATGATTTACTTGATCATTTTATGGGTGGTTACATGATAAACTATATGATGGGTGTTGCCATGAATACTAGGACAGGTGGTTACGTTATAACCTCCAATGCATTGGGTATGGAACCCGGCCGTATAGATATTACATTTAGTGATATGTGTGGAAGTCGATCGTATGGTTATTCCATTTAAGTATGTTTATGTCCTAAGATACCTTTATATGTTATTTGTTCTTTATATGGGTTTTATGGTAATATTTTGGTTACAAAAGGGTAAGTAATGATCTTTTTTTCAGTGAAGAGTATTTACTTATTCAAAAAAGTGAAAAGTATTACTTATGATAATGTATTCATGGTTTATTTTTTGTTTTGAAAAACTATAATTTTTCCTTCCTTGTGTATCCCTTACTGAGCTTTATATGCTCATCCCATGTTTTTGAAACGTTTTTCACAGGACATAATGTTTTATAGGGTCAAGGATAGAATCAAGGAATGTTCTTGCTGTCTTAAATAGGGAACTAGACATGACACCTTTTTTCAAGATTGCATGTTTTGTAAAAAAATGGATACTGGGTAGAAGGGTCTACTTTGTAATATTTTGATATGTAATATTTAAGTCCTAATTCTCTAAAACTCTAAACCTGAAAAGATACTCAATGTGAAGTATTCATTTAATTCAATATTCTGTAATGTATAAGGCCAGGTCCTTACAGTTGGTATTAGAGGTTGGTTTAGATAACTTTAGAGGTTAGGGTATTCTTTAAGAATAAGGGACATTACCATAATGGATAGGATTTTAAAAATAGAGATAGTTTTTTAGGTAATGTGAATGAGTTTAAGATAACATGAATAAGTATATCTTAGTATTTATCCTCCTCATAATGTATTATATAATGATATTAATGATATACTCACACTTACCTTTTTGGTTTTAGTCAATGGCTAGATCTAGGAGGCATCAAAGTAACAATGGATGTGAAGAAAACTATGAAGATTTTCTGAATGAGCAATTGAATAAAATGGGAGCTTCAATGAGAACTCTTGTGGTTATTCTCAACCAACTATCTGGATTAATGATTGACAACCTTAACCTTGGTGATTTTTATAAGGCATCGTATATGAGAAAAAAAATCCCTACGGAAGTTCAGGTAAAAACCATAAAAGTAAGTATGTTCAAAAAACTTTGTGTCAAGGATGTGGAAAGAAACACCTAGGAAAATTCTTCAAAGGGACAAGAAGATTCAACAGATTTGAAATGATGGTCATAAAGAAAGAACATGTCATGGAAAAAGGAAGCATCCAGTTGACTCTAGGAAAGGTAAAAAAGTTCTTTCTGAGGGATCAATTGAATGTTTTAAATGTGGTGTGCTTGGTAATTATACAAACACATGTCCTAAAAAAAATTTCCAGAATGGGATCACTAGGATCATAAAAATATTTGTTTACCAATACTTAATGCCATTCCAATTTAAGATGAAGAATCATACAATGACCAATGAAAGGTATGGATTAATTCTTAACATATGTTTTGAAATTATTGAATCTTAGGATATGATTCGTGATTTTGTTTGTAGGGAAGAAGTATATCAGAATAATTTGGAAAGGAATGGTTAATGGATCATGACGAATTTTGAATGAGTAAGAAGTCAACATTTATAGGATTCAAGTGTTACGGTAGATATTAGGATGGTGAAATGCTTAAATGTATTAAGGCTCTTTTGTTGATGGGAACTAAATTAGAAGACTTTTTATAGTATGTGTAACCCTGATGTTTGATGTATGAAAATTTTATTCAAGGAATAATTATCTTTTCTTTTGCGGATATAGTTATAATGAACCATTTGGGATTATATGATCTTTGAATTTGAGGAAATTATTGGTTAATACATTTTTGGGATTCAAAATAAATGTTATTAGAAAACCTTCATCGTCAAATTATGTTATGGTTATTTTTGATAAATTTTTCATTTTTTGGGAATGCCATAAAATTATACAGTTTTTGAAAAGGGACTACACACAGACCGTGTGATAACCAATCACGTCGGACGAAGCTGTGGGAATCGAACCCACAACCAAAGTGTGACTGTTATTTATCGCTTACCACTAGACTACGTGAAGTACCTAATTAGTTTGACTAATTCTTTTTAGTTATATTATTATATGAATTAGGAAAATTTGATCTTGTTTATCTATGGAAATGATTAACCTATCAGGGAGGATATGTGATTTAGTTAATTACTTTTCAATATTAGACTTTAAGAGTAACTGATGTTATTTAGAGATAAATGTTAAGATTTATCTTGGAAGACTATGTGATTCAATCCTTTGGATATTGGGGTTTAAATATTAGTTTGGATTACTTTGAAGAATTTTATGGATAGCCGTTAATTGAATGGTCTTTGATGAACTTTGGGTTTTTTGGACACATTTTGGAGATTAAGAGTAGTTTTACTTTTTGTAAAGGATTATCCCTTTTTGGGGATTATCTGATCTCGTACAAACCATTTTGGTTTTGGTTAAGGTCTAAGGACATGGGAAATATATTGTTCATATTTTTTGGATTGTCTAATTCTCTCAATGTTGATTATAGTGCTCTTAATGTGAATGAAATTCATCCTGAATACTTATCGTTTGGAGAAAATATGAGTTTGTGTTAGAAATCTAGTAAAGGATGAATGTCTATATAAAAAGTAAGTATATTTCCTTATGTTTTTAGTTATTCTCATAAATAGATTAGTCAATTAAAAGTAACTTAAAACAAAAAACTTGTCTGTTAACTTTTCATATTGGAGAATCAAAGACTGTTTAACCCATCATATGTTTGTGATTTTTTAGTGGTTAACTTTCTCCTAAACATGTTTTCTATCACTCGACATCAGAACCTGAAGGTTTTTTTTCTCCTCTATATCCATTTTTTCATGGAATCGTAGTATCTATTGTCTCGGGTAACCTTTGTACTTCTCTTCCTTTATTTTAATGTGATATTTTTACTATCTATATTTTCGATGTGGGGATTTCGATGAATTTTTCGAGCCCAATTTTAAAATTGTGAGGACGCAATTTCCGAAAGGGGTAAAGGATGTAACATCCCAGATTAATGAAGAATATGACATTTTCATATATATTAATATTTTCGAATTAAATATTAATTTTACTTTAAAGGGGTTTCTATGTTCGATAGCATACCCGATATGCAACAACATGTTCCTTTGAAATCTTACATTGCACACTAATAATATAATGTTATAATTTTATATGGTAGTTAAATCCTAGTCATTGTATTGGTGGGAGTGAACAAAACTAACTAAAATATGATTATACTTTTTTTTTAAATATATTTACATTTATCCAATAAATTTTAGAGGCTTAAAATCAGAATAAGTCTAATTTTAAGCATAATTTAAATTAAAAGGTCGATTTACCGCCTTTTAATGGTGAACCCTCTTTAAATATGGTTTTGGTCACATTAATTAATACTATATGACCAAATAAAATCCTTTTTTTGAGTTGGGACATAAAAATTTAGTTGTGTAAATGTTTGTAATTTTTTTGATAAAGTTCATTTTTTATGAATAGTGAAAATATTGTATTCTAATTCAAAACTATGTTTTAATATAATTTATTTATATGGTTAGATCATATTTTTAGTTTGTTTTAAAGTAAAATTAAATTATATTTTTACCATTTAAACCAATGGTGGTCATTGTAATTAATTTCACTTTGAAATTGGACATAAAAAAGTATCAATCTTTTGATAGTTATTGTTTCTTAAAAACACGCTATTTATTTTGATAACGGGAATAACTTTTAAAATTAAATAATTCCACTTATATGTTTTTAATTTGTAAAAATAGACATCATTTTTGAATTCAGAATATAAAATATAGCTTAGGCTGAATTTTTGGTTTTATTCTGAAAAACATCAATTTTTGACGAATAGTGAAACCACTTAGTTGTAGTTAAAAAAAACCGACTTTATCATTTAAATAAAATTTTACCACTTATGTGAATTGAATTTCGAAAATCCAACATACATGTTTTTTATCAATAAGTAAAATTTGGTTCAATAAGATGAAAAATAATTTTTGGTGAATAGTAACTTTTGACTTATTTACCGCTATTAAAGGTAAATAGGGTAATTCAAGGTAAAAAGAATATTATAATAATTCAAAATTACCTTAAAACTTATCCAAAGCTTATTTGTTGAGTCATTACCGATCATGGGAATATTTAGGTCTATTTGGGGACCCCATTGAGCCACTTGGGAGTGAAAATTACAATTTAGATTAATTAATTTAATGCGAAGACCAAATTGACATTAACAAAAGAAAATTAGTAATTAATTTTTATATGACATTAAATAAGTCCTAATTTAGAGTAGAAATATTATTTTCAAATCTAAAAAGCGTTATTACATAATGGTATTTTTTTCATAATTTTTAGACATCAAATAAATTATATTATTTATGACACAATAACAATGCAATATTTACCTCATTAATAAATAATTTAAATAAATAAGATTATAATGATTAAATTATTATCCAAAACATGTAAAATTATGATTGGATGATTTTATTTCAAATATTATTCACCTTATTTTCGACCTTAATGATTATTGGGCCATTATAAACCGAATATCATTATATTATAAATTAATATTTTCACAATTTCCAAAAGAGCCCCACCTCCCCCTTATAAAAAGATTCCACTTCTAACAAATTCCTCAAACCTCTCAAACAATTTGGATCATCCAAAATCTTCCCAATATCACTCCCTACATCCCTCTCCTCCTCCTAGAATCCTTAACTTTGGCATAAGAAACTTCAATAAGTCCTTTGGATCAAACCAAAGGGAGTTAACAAAATTAAAGGTAACGATTTATCTTAAATTGTTTTCCTTTATTTTACTTATCCAACCCCTAAACTATTTTTATTTTCATTATATTGAAACAAAAACAATATCCTTAATATACTAGTATGTTGTTATGATATGGATTAGAGCTACACTTACACACACCTCCATCTAATGGATGAAGAACATAATGTTTCTATGGATAACAAACTAACGCCTCACGATAAGATGATTGTTTGATTATCTCCTACCGCCTCTCATGGTGGAAACTGTGATGGAACTATATTTATATATGATATATATTATGTTTATTATTTCCTTATTCTTCTGTAATTTCCAATTATATCAATCCTCTATGGTTTCCATAGTGGTAAAATATGATAATCTCATTAGAGAAAGTACGGGCTACCATCCCCTCAATGTGAGGTGATTCATTAATGCCTTATGTGGGACGTATAGAGGATAGATTAAATGATATTATATATGATATTATACTGTAATTATAATATACCTATATATAATTTTGTCATAATTACTTTAAAATAAGAAATATAATTGAAAGTAGAGTTCATGCGTACATATGGCTTACCGTCTCCATGAACGGTGCATTTCATTTCTTACATCCAAATTTTGTTTAGTATTATAAATAAATGTATATACAGAATATATATGATATTAATTGATATTTAATTCATGAATATCATTATGGATATAATGTACTATTGACCACATGGACAACTTGTAAATATAAGGTGTTCAATTTTTACTCAAGTACCAAATATCTACAAAATGAATGTTATTAACTTAAATGATTACATAATGTTTATAACATGATAATAACTTATATAAAATGAATAATAAACTTAAAATATTTTCTTAAGAAAGTAGAAATTAATTTTAGGTTATTATTCAAGAGATTAAAGAACGATCGAGTCATGTCGGGCACGAGGTAAGGGATTTCTTATCTCACTTTTAATTCCGTGAGATTTCCATTGTTCACCACTTATTTATTGAATTTGGTGTATTGTGTACTGAATTTTGATATATATTGTCATTATTATCATTATATTCATGGTATTATGTGATTCATTTGGTGGTTATTTACTTTGGGTCATACAAATCGATTGATTACAACATGGTAAGGGGTTTTCATCTCACTTTTTATCCCCGTGAGATTGATGCTATATTTGCCACTACTTCCTTTTGTGTGGTGTATGTACTTCCCATGATTGTTTTATTTTCCATGATACATTAATTTATGGGTATTTACATATTCATTGTATGATCCTTATTTCATGTGGAAAATGTTTTGTAAGTTACCAAATCGGTAATGGAACCTTTCACCCTCTTCTTTTTAAAAGACTTCTTTTTGTTATGTCTTTTAATTTAAATCTTATTTTGTTGGGATATGATCTTCTATATCCTTATTGATGTAAATTTTATATCCCTGTGATGAGATAACCTATTTATCTCATCAATTCATTATCTTAAATTTAATGTGACACAGTTAGGCTTTTGAATTTTTTCAAGGGAACTTCTTAGGGCAATTTCAATTCTTTGGTTTAATCTTGTACTTCTTGAATATGCCATCCTATGAATATGTGTGACTAACCTCTGATTATTTTACACTTAATATCAAATTAGATTGGGTGTATTTATATTTTTCAAACATAATTATTTCATTTATTTATCATTAATTTATGGATACCATTTTAATAAGGTATTTCATCTCAATTTACATTTCCACAGAGACTTCATTGTTTTTGTACACCAACTCACTCTTATGTGGTGTATATACTGTCCTTTGACAAATTATATCATGAATCCCTTTATTCTCATGATATTTTAAAGTTCTGATAAAAATTTATTCCTCAATTATTTGTATTCAAGCATCTCTCTTTTTGTTAAAAAACTATTTAACTAAAATAACATTATAAATGTATTAATGATTTATTCTTCTAAATATTTCACATTAATGTCCATGTTTTAAAAAAGGGTTTTATTATTTATTTATATGGACATTAATATTTTCAAATGATAATTCATTTAAAAGGTTCAATGTTGTATGGTACACTTTGATTCAAAAATCTATTTTTAAATGGTTTTTGAAAATGGATTGATTATTTAAGTATCTTGAAATTACTTCTTGTGATTGAAAATGAAATTTTATTAGTGAAATATTTATATTTGAAATATTTTATGTTTTATGATGGTACTTGGACATTTGATGAGTGGTTACATGAGAAACCATATGACGGGTGGTGTCGTGAATACCAGGACGGGTGGTTACGTTATAACCTCCAATGCATTGGGTATGGAAGTCGGTCGTATGGATAATGCATTTAGTGATATGTCTAGAAGTCGACCGTATGGTTATTCCATTTAAGTATGTTTATGTCCCAAGTTAAATTTATATGTTATGTGTTCTTTATATTGGTTTTATGGTAATCTTTTGGTTACAATAGGGTATGTAATGATATTTTATTGAGTGAACAATATTTACTTCTTCAAAAAAGTGAAAGGTATTACTTATGATAAAGTATTCAAGATTTATTTGCTGTTTTGAAAAACTAAAAGTTTTCCTTCTTTGTGTATCCATTACTGATCTTTATATTCTCATCCCAAGTTTTTGAAAAAAAATTCACCGGACATAATGTTGAATAGGGTCAATGATGGATTCAAGGAAAATTATTCCTGTCTTAAACGGGGAATTAGACATGACTCTTTTTTTCAAGAGTTCATGTTTTGTAAAAAAATGGATATTGGGTGGAAGTTTCTACTTCGTAAAATTTTGATATGTAATAGTTATGTCATAATTCTCTAAAACTCTAAACCTGAAAAGATCCTCAATGTGTATTATTCATTTAATTCAATATTATGTAATGTATAAGGTCGGGTCCTTACAAAGGGTTAATTCCTTGATCTCATTATTAACCGAGATTGTTTATGTGTAAGTTTTTTCTGTGTCATTATTATCATCCATATCGATGATTCAAAAAAATGTTTTCAAAATGAATGTTGTATGTTTTTTTAAAGGGACTATTTAACAAGATCATCATTTTCAATGTTTTAATTTTTTATTTTTTTAAATATTATTAATTAATGTCCATGTATTAAAATGATTTTAAGGATTTATTTATATGGAAATTATTGTTTTAAATTGTTAATTAATTTCAAAAGATTCCAATTGGTATGAATAACATTGATTCAAAAATATCTTTTAAATGAATTCCATTAAAAATGCATGTATTTTAAATGATTTCACCAAAAAGTATATTTCTCTCAAAGAGTTTTACTGATCATTTTCAACTATGTGATTATCCCTTAGTGGATTTTATTATTAATTGAGGTTGATTAATTATAATAAAATCATAAATATTGTATTTAATGAGTTATGATATGCTTTACTATGGATGTTCAATTTTTTAACCATTCACGGTTTATGGGTAAAGTATTGAAATTTCGTTTGTTAGTTTTAATACAAATGTTTTTGTTATGTTTCAAAATTTTCATATGAGTAATTAATAAGACATAATATGTGAAGGATGTATCCTTATATTTCTTGTTTATGCATCGGTAGGTCAAATGAGACAACCTAGTGTCTTGGCACAAGGCCTTAATGAAATTTTTATTTTCAGTCTTTGCACGAGGACTTGACTATGTGGTTATGATGTCTGACATTATGAATTCCCTCATTATGAAAGTATTAATTAAATGTAATTATTCGACTCGTATAATATCCATATTCATGTTTATATGGTAGTGTTTGATTTCTTTTTGTTGTATTATGTTCATGTTTTTGATTAAAATGATTTTCTTATTACACATCTTCCCTTAAATGGTTACAACTTCAGCTCAATTGTTTACCCTTACAAACCATCTGAGCTCATCCCTTTCTTCTGTTTTTTTCCCAGGATTATAAGAAGTGTAGTATGATAGATATTCATGGATATTCTATGATAATAATGGCGTTCTAAAAGGATTTTTTTGTTTGGTTTATGTCTAAATGTGTAATGTAACTTTCATGTATGTAATCTATTTTACAAGTCTGCTAAACTGATTGTTCCGTCAGGACTTGATTCCTTGTAATTATGCCAATGTATTAAAATAATGCACCTCCTCCGGGCTTCTCGGGTCGTGTCCCTACATACTAGGCCAAAAAACCCGGTTTCTTTAAAACACATCCATGTAGACATTAAATTTTGATAATTCGATTATTACTGACTGATAAGATATAAGTGAGGGAGGACAAGTCCATTGTATGAGATCAATTATAAATTATGATTCACTTATTTGTGTAAATGTTGATAAATTATCAAGATAAATTTCATTTCACTGATAAAAAAATATAATAAAACATATATTGATGATCTTATCCATGGATTCCAAGGTCAAAGATTCCAAAAGGTATGAGATAGTTTCAAATGATTGAACCAAAAATCCTTCTACACATTTAATTAAATTTAAATATCCACAAAATATATTCTTGACACCATCATTAGTTGTGAGACTAATTCTTCAAATATCATATTCAATGTGATATTTGATCATTTTCAATAAATTGAGACACATGATTATGACACCAAAATCTATATAATCAATATAGAGCTTCCAAATCAATTAATCCCCATCGATAGTTAAGAACATGATTAACAAATAATGTATTAATATTATATATGACTAAATAGAGTTAGATGTCTGAAAATACAAATAATTGTATCAACATGAAAACCCAATTGATCAACATCAAAAGTGGAAAAAAATTTGTTCAATTCACCCACTTCAAATCATAAATAAATAATTGTATAAATCTAATTAATTCTAACAGTCACTATAAAATTTCATGATTTACCATCCATAAATTTTTTCTCAGCTCCATATGTTTTCTTATTGTTTTTTGTGTTCTATTTACTACCCTATTGACTTTACACTATCTTATGAGTAATGGTATTCCCAAAATCACAATGGATGGACCAATTATATATAAGGGTACAATTATATAGTAGTCATCATATAGAAGTATTCAATTTCTTTGAATCATGATATTTCCATATAGAATCTAATCATAGATCACTGCTATAATAGCATTGAAAATGTCATATATGGTTGAAATTTTGACATTCTCCAAGAGGTGTTGTAAAATGTTTCTTCATCTGACTGAATTTTTCCCATTGAAAACTACTAGGTTAACCCTTTGGATTAGGAGAGTTATTTATTGATCTCACTATCAGATTCATAGTCATACAACCACCATGGAAATTAGTTCCCCACATCCACTTTTTTCCAACATTAGATTTCACACAAGTCTCCATAGGTATATGCATGATCCCTCCAACAACATTTCCTGATATATAACTTTATTAAACATTTTCTCTATTACTAAATTATGTATATTCCATTATGTAATGAACAAAATTATTTATGTTAATCTCTATACTGAAAACTAACTCAATATTTTTTTCCACTAAGGGTGAACATGGAGAAACATTGGGTGAAAACATTAATAATTAAAATATTTATGTATATACACTATCACCCATAGATTCTGCTGCTTCAAATTGAAGAAATATGTTGTTCTTGAAATATTTAAATTATGAGGATTGAATTTTTATAAAATAATTCTTTTAAATACTCCCATATAATTCTTAGGTAAAATTTATCAAAAAATCTAAATCACGCCACAAAGAAAGATTGATATTCTATCTTGTATGTTTCCAACATGAGCCTCAAGACTTATTTGTGCCCATGGAATTGAAGATTTTATTAATTCTATTGAGCTAATCATATTCCCATTCTAGTACTATATCACCCCAAAATATCAGTGGATTCTACCTTTGGAATTGAACAAAATGATCCACATTCCTCTGTTCATATATTTTGTTCCCACTATCCATGACCTAAATAGTCTAGATGATACATTTAACTAACTGTTGGTACACATGTTTCATGGATTCAATAGCATTCTTAGAATCCACTTTCGGTATCATCATGTGATGACTTCCCATTCTAGTAGATATAACAAAAAGATAATTCCATTTATATTCACTAACTATAAAAGGAACTATTAACAATTTATAATTTACCATATCACAAATATCCCAACATGACTTATCAAAATTAAGAATTTTTCCATATTAAAACACTTTTTTTAATCTTACACCATGCATTTAGAAATCCAACCATTTCAAAATATATTAAAAAATCAACAGTTCTCTCCAAATTATTAATTATTAAAAAATTAATTATGCACACATTATGGGAAGTGATTTCAAGAAATTAATTTCAAAATCTTATAATTGGATAAACCTTTAACGATGATGTTACAACTCATAGATGTTCCTAAAAAGATATATGTACTGAAATCCCTTGTAACATGATGTTCATCCCAGATAGGTCACTTATTACCCATATACTATACATTTTATTTTATAATGAACCTTCCCATTTCTACCACTCTATGATAAGTACTAATTCTAGTATCCTATTTACCACAAAATTAGAGATCTAACAAACTAATGTAAAATAATTTATAAAATCATCCACCCTATATTTATCGAGAAGTGATGGGTTTGATAATATTTTATATATTAGATCCATTTGACACAAATGGAATGAAATAAATAACAATGGATTTATAAAAAAAATTATGAGATAGTTTTTCATTTGAAAATTACTCAACCAAACCAATTAAAACAAATACAAAAAAACCATGTATATGTGACATGAGTATAAATACCACATTTAATAAAAAAATTAAACCAATAACAATATAATAGTATAATTGGAAGAAATAAATATAATAAATAATCAAAACAGTAACTCCCAACCATCTCCTATTTCCCAAACCACCTACCCAGACCATCATATAATGAAGAATCATTAAAAAACACGGTAAATTTCCAATAAGTACAACCCAATAAATCAGATATGAAAACACACCATTGTTCCCAAGTAGGGGGTGATTATAAAACTCCTTAGTTTTAAACAAATGAATTCTCAACTCATGAAACAAAGAGAGAACATTTTATCAAATTTATATAAAATAGTCAAAGATAAATTTAATGAATTTTTTTAAATAGATAAAAAAATTTCCAAACCAAACCCATCTTCATGTAATGAATCCAAGAAAGTATATTAAACATTTCATATTTTGATATGGCATAACTATTTCATTTTCACACATTGACGTGTCCATGTTTTCATTCCAAGGTGATAATTATATGATCATGATAGGTCTCTCATTGACCTACCAAGACATAATACGGTGACAAATACCCATTTTCCCCAAAATTACATTCTCATTATACATGGTCGATTTGATATTCCTCAATGGTCAATTATTTTTGTCTAGGGTCATATCAATGAAATGAAATACCACAAAAATATTCCAAATACCATATCAAACCCACAATGAAAATATATTTCAATCAAACATATACATTATTAATTTTTTTTAAAAATGTTTCCATACATCATAAATGAAATTAAAATTAAAAACAATCATTATAAAATCTTAAATAAAAACAACATTCCACAACCCATCCATTTTTAAAAATTTCACCAAAACGTTCCTAAAGTGGATATCTATCAAATTCACATATAAATTTCACATTTCTATTAAATATATTGAATATTAAATTAAACCCTTCATGTTGTAAACAATAGGTGTGAAGACCGAATCCACAAAACTCACAAACCTTGGAAAAAATGATGAACATCTCAAATTACTAACACTTGGATAAAAACTCCAAAAACCATCCAATATTGTTAAATTCAATAAAACAAAGATTTATCATCATGATTGACATAAAATTTAATTATTATTTCTCAATATTATTATAGAAATGATTTTATGAGAGGGAAGATGCCGAAATCTATGGAATTTAATGAATAATGATCACTTCCAAACAAATATTGCCTATGTTGCACCATGATTGTCCATATAATCACTCATGGATCAAAAGGAAAGGGTTCAACTACTTTGGTAGGTAGATAAATTCACCAAACGTATTGTTTAAAGAAATAATGAGACTCTATGGGGTTACATCAATTTAGATCCTCACTATTAGGATCTAAATTTTAATAGTGGATATTTAGGGAATATTATTTAGAAAATCATGTGCTAACTGTGTATGATCCACTAATTCCAATCCCACCTCACAAAATTTTCTTTCATGTTGTAAAAAATAATGTTCCAACCGTCTTAATCCTCTATTTCCATCCCTAAATGAATTATCATGTGCATGCGTACTTCTTGGCCAGACCATACTCTAACAGAGTGCACACTATTTCAGTTTCATAGTTCTGTGGGAGGTGTTTCAATGTTTTACCAACTGTAATCAAACCATTAACTTCATGAGAGGCCCCTAAACCTGTTAGAACTCTTATTAACTCCCCAAATAAAAACCCAATTGAAATATATATACTAAATACACATATCTACATAGTCATTTATCATATTCTAAGGATGCTAAATATTCATTATAAAGTGATACTAGAGTGAATAGATGATTTTATAAGTCAATATATATTAATAAAAGATAGAAATTAAAAATTTATTCTGTGAATATATGGTAAATGAGAATATGATTGTTGATCATATAACGATTATGTATACAAAATACGTGTCTTGTTATGTAATTAATGTAAAATTGTATATGTTACAATGAAATAAAAATATGATATTAGTTATATATATATATATATTAATTTAATATAAATTCAAATTTTTTTATTAATATTGTCTAATAAACTGTATATAAAATAGTTAAATAAATATATTAATTTAATTGGTTTTTTAAATGACATTTTCAAATATAAATAATTTTTATAATGGTATTTGTCAGTGATCATTTAGTATGAATTAAAATTTTCTTTTTTGATATGAATACTTTTTTGAGTGTTATATTTTTTATTCCTAGATGATTTAATTGATGATCTTTAATATATTATAAATGAAATAGAATATTAACATATTTTAGATTATAAATTAATGTGAGATAATATTAAGAACACATAATGATTAAAAATATCATTTTATGTCAAATATATTTTTCATTATTTTTATTTAAAAAATAAATTTAAAACTTTTATACTATGAAATAGATATATATTAAATAAAAATATGTATTTAATATGTTAAAATCATTTACCATGAATTATTATATTTGTCTAAAATATTATGTTTATCTACAAAGTGAAAAATCAGGAATTTATTAATATAATAAATATTATTAAACAGTTATACAATAATTCCATGATTATTTTGGAATCCCATTTAGTATATTAAATTAATATTAAAATAATAATTTTTAATTTTTAATATAAAAAAATGAGGTAAAATACCTGAGAATAATATTTTAGAACGTTTTTTCCATGTTAAAAAACAAATTTTTGTCTATTCATTTTTATAACATTTTTTCATTGTGTAATTAGTATTATGATGTCATTTACTACTAATTAAATCATTTTTGAATAATTATAAATAGTTTAATTTCAATATCATCCCTGTTATTCATAAAATTTCCCCAAACATAAATCTTCAAAAAAATTACTCATCTTATACTGATATTCTTTTTTCTTTTTTAGGGGTTGATGTTAAAGATTTGTAAAAATTCAATTTTTTTTATTGGTTCATTCATTTCTAAAATTAATAAATTAAAATTATAAATTAATTATAATTTTATTAATAGGATGTAAAATTGAATTACACAGATTCAAATTTGTTTCCTAGGTAAAAATGGTATGATATAAATAATATAATCCTAATTAAGATAAAGTAATTTTTAAAACATTACTATAAATGATCTACTGAAAAATAAATTATCTTACCATTTCCAATAAAAAAATATTTTTAAATTTTCATCACATTTTCAAGTGAAAAAATTTCTCTCTTTTAATTAATGGAATACACATATAAAAAATATAATACTCTTCATTTATAAATGGAATTTCCAACCCACCTATCCAAACATTAAATTACTATTGGCCTCAACAAATATTATATCCTAGTATATCTTAAACACTATCTACATATACTAAATTTGGTTAAATTTTTGAAATATCATGATACATTGTCTTATGGTGGAAATCAATGGAGAAGATCCAAAGAAAGATGTAATATTTTCCTAGTCACTATCTAATTTTTTGATACAACAAAAAACACAAAAACCATATATCTAGGAGATTATGATAAGACGGTTATTAATAAAAAAATCCCTAATTTTATTTATGTAACATTGATTTTATACCTTAAATTGAGCATTGGTTAAATAACACCTCATCATTTTAATTCTATGTATACACGCACCACTTGATTATGTTTTTTTTCAAATTTAATTTCTGACAGACATGGTAGGAATAAAACACATATACAATGTATAAACCATTTATTATTACACCATTACAATTATTGCATGATAATATTATAAATTCCATTTGTGATATTAATATTAAAATGTTATAGTAATTTTAACTACTTATTGGGACATATTTGTTTTCCTATATAAATTTCAGTTCATTAATCGAACAACTATTTTTGTATATAAATTATAAGATAATGTAGTAATAAAAGATATAGTGTATTAATTTTAGGGATATTATAATAATATTTTATAGGACATTGATAATTTTCAACATTCATTGAAATTTTCAGCGAGATTCATTAAAGAAACCCAATTAAGCATTAAAAGAGAATACAATATATTAAATTAAAAAAAACATGATGATAAATAGACCATATTAAAATAAATATATATCGTTATGGTTCTTATGAATGTTTTTGGTAATAATAATTTTTTAACTCATGTAGTCACATGCATGTGAAAAGATGTTTTTTGACATGGGGTAAATGTTTCCATCTCAGTCCACTTTTATTGAGACATTATTTCATTTTAGGACCTTATATTCATTTGTGTGGTGGAAATACTGAACAAATTATTAGTATTATGTTATATTATTTTTGTTTCTATTAAAATTAACATAACTTCATGTTGTTTCTTACTATGTTATATGATTTATCCTTTCCATATAACATAAGTATCCTTCAAAAATAGTTTTTATTACTATGTAATAATGATTTTTCTTTGAGTTTGATCATTCACTTGTATGTTATAAATTATATTAATATTAGAGGGTGAAATTTTCTTAAATTACTAGTTGTTCATTATATCAAACCATTTATATAAATGAAACAATTATATTAATAATTCATATTATCTTAGACCATAGTTTTCCCTCTATATCTTTATTTTTCCATCCTATAATTATTATCTTTTTTAAATTTGATTAATAATTAATTTCTATCTCAAGTATGCACCATTTTTAAATTAAAATATTTTCAAAATTATGTTTCTTAATTATTTTCTTTATTGTAATTTATTATAGGATGTTAAAAAGGTTAATTTTATATATCTCCATCAAAACTATTTGGTTACAAATTATATTTATTTTTAATAATTTTATGAAATATTAATGACATAAACCTTATATATATTTTTATATATAAGCATTACACATATATGATATTAATTTTCAATTTCATTTTTGGGGTTTTAAAAAAATTTAGTTCCCATCAATATTCCCTCTTACATGCCATCCTAATTTACATGAATATTCATATTTATTTTCCCATATTTAGAAAAACCACTATAAAAATATTTTATTCCAAAAATAGCTTTTAAACAAAATCATTATATTACTAATAACACAACTTATTAAATTATAATTTTATGGATAATATAATGTTATTCTAATTTTTAAAATAGTGCTTTAGTTATGTCATAATACATCACCAATTTAGTACATTTTTATATTATTTCTACTATATCCTTTATAGGATTTATATTTTTTAGAACCCAAGGATTATGAGTTTATTTTATTATTAAAATTATAAAATAAAATTAATTTAATTTAATTTTATCTTTAATGACTTAATTAATTTTCAATTGTTTATTCCTTTCATTAGAATTATGAAATATCATTCTAAATGGTCTGATCATGTTCATTATTTATGCATGATTTATTTTTCTCATGTTAATTGAATATGTAATGTTCTAATTTATGTGATGTGAGGTCCTGGAAGTATATATCAGTACAATATAATGATAAATAATTATATCTCATGTTATGAAATCTAATGGATTTGGGGGGAACTTATTAAACTATGGAACATTTTCCATGTTATGATTACAGTCCTGGGAGTAACACT
Organism: Viscum album; assembly: GCA_963277665.1. NCBI lineage: Eukaryota > Viridiplantae > Streptophyta > Magnoliopsida > Santalales > Viscaceae > Viscum > Viscum album. Next base: position 2,130,774,531 of record OY728140.1, read on the forward strand.
TTTCTTTTGTTATGATATCATTTTTTCTGTTTATCATCATATGTTTATGTTATTTTGAAATAATTTCATATGTATATTTCTATATTCATATGATTTTAATATTTATAATATCATGTAATATCTCTTAACACTTGTTTTATGTTTTAATTATTTTATTATTCATGTAATTGACTTTCTTGATCACCCGTGTCCTTATAAATTTTACATAATAAAACCTTTATCGATTTAGACAATATATTGGATACAGGATCAATATGTTTATATTTAATTAATTTTTCAATTTATATTATTAAAATGATATATTATTATGTAAAATCATCCAATAAACGTATACCTCTCGATTATCTTTGCATATTAATTGGAAATGAATGTTATATTTAATGAAATAATATTTTATGAATGATGATGTGGCCATAGATGGTCATTTTTTACCAGGAACTGTAGGTCAATTAGAGGAGATTTGGGAATAGGTTTTTTTTTGTATTTTTACTTGGCTATTTCTCATAATATGTGAGGGTAAGGGAGGAGAGTAGGATCTCATTTATAACTGAGGGGAGTGAAACCCTTAAAATTTTCATTTATAAATTATTGAATATTAAGAAAAATTAAATTAATATTAATTTATGTTGTTGAATATTTATTTAACAAATATTAATATAAATATTTAACAAATGTGATAAAAGTAATTAATATAGATAAGATTCAACATAGACATTAAAAAAATATTTTATAAATTAACCATTTTTTCATTCACTTAATTTTATCAGTATTTTAATAAAATTATTCATAAATTATAGAATGATAATACATTTTTATACAGTTATAAACAAATAAATTATATATAATTAAAAATCTAATTAATAGAATTATTTAAAATAGAGAATACCTATTATAAATTTATTCTTGTAAATGAAACCATTCCATTTTACAATGAATTGTTATATAATTAATACTTATATATTCATAACCATTTCACATATGTTAATAATTTATCTAATTAACTATTACATCAATTTCAATTATATTATTTTTTATCTCATTCCCCCAAAAAAATTATTCTTTAAAAATGTATAATGTTACAATACATTTTGAAATAATTTCTTTAGAATTATTGGTATTTCAATTAGTGTATTAAACCCTTTCATAAAAGGCAAGTAATTTGAAAATTTTATTTAAAATAATAATAATTTATTTCAATCTATATTTATCATAAATACTTATTCCCATATGTTCAATGCTTTATGCCTCAAAATATATTGAAGACATATAAATTTTAAAATAAAAAATATTCTAAATATATAGTGATTTTAAATTATAACATGTGTAAAAAAAATTCAACTTTTGAATTTAGTTATTTTAATGTTAGTATATGAGGATTATTCTAAAACCATTAATCCTTATGTTCTCATGTGTCTTATACATATATATGGATTCACCATACTAATTTTACTAGATGTGTTTTCCATTTCATTAATCTTGATATTATAATATCCATAAACTAGTACTATTTTTCAATATAAAAATGATAATGATTTCTATTTATAAACCTCACGATATGTTAATTTTATGTATTGTTTATTTACATCCACAAAATCACCACATGGATAATATCATGAACTCGAGAGAGGTTTGGTGGAATCCCCAAGATATAAGATACAATCTTTCTAGGATCAATAGTTTTATTGGGGCTGATATATCTATGGATCAATATGAACATAACTACGAAATTCATGAAATTATTCCAATTATTTATTATTGGAAATATGAGTTCAATGGTTTCAATCTATACAAATTTTTATCTATTTTTTCATAATAATTTTACTAAATTTGAGAAAATCTATTATTTTTCTTGAATAGGTATAACAGTCACAATTATTTCATCAGCTATCATTGGTCCTAAAAAAATTGCATATAAAACATTATCTTAGTATATTTGAGTTCTACCATTATTGAAATAGTGGGATTTAAAATGATTCATATAAAAATTTGATTATTATCTAATTTTATATAAAAATTTCAATACAGGAAGTTACTTACCAAAAAAACATTGAAAATACATAGAGTACGATGTAAACATATCTAATATAGTATTAATTTAAAAATTAGCTTAACCCTTTAGTTGAGTGTTGTATTAAATGGAATTTTTAACCCCATATACAATTCATAGTGATTTTGTATCAAAAAAATTGTGTTGTAACTCATATCTCGTTCAAATAGTATTGATTTCTGTAAATTATGAATTCCAAAAACTCACTTAATGTATATATATTCGTGATAATATAGGCAGAATTCATGTTATGTAGTAATTAAATGTGATGAAATCATATTTTTATCAACTATATGCAAAATGGTGTCATGAATTTTTTTTTGAATTAGGGAGATATATGAGGAAATATACCATAACATTTCTTATTACCATATAGTTATTTGAAATACCATTTTCAACACCATAGTGTTCGATCATTAATTCATAACATCATAACATAAAAATTATTTAGATACTGACTCTAAGAAAAACCATTTTCTTGTGGTTAGTAATGAAAGGTTCATGGAGATCACTATATAAATTTGAAATCTAGGATAGTTAAATAATGATGATATATGAGATTGATTAACTATATGGTTAATTAATTCTCATATTGAGTGTTCATATATTATATATATGGGTCTTATTAACCATTCATGGTTTTGATTGACCTCTAGAAAATTGTTTACCATATTTTTTTTACTTTAAAATAATCTTTATTAACTTATTCAAATTCATATTCATTTATGGTTAAACACTTATTTTTTATATATAATAATTTCCATTCATATCCCATAGATATTTATGTACATCTTTTACAAATACATTATTAAATTTTCTCTATCAATCCGCAGGATCTATAATGTAGATTGTTCTTTATGATTGAAAAAATCAATAAACTTATTTTCGATCCTATTGTAGTAATGTATTGATGAGTCATAATATTGAATTATCTCATAGAATCCATTTGGGGCATATAAGATAATATTAATGATTATCTATTGTTTAATCCTTTATGATGATTAAATATATGAAAATGATTAAGGTAATAATAGTACCTCCATATTTAGTTAAAAAAATTAGTACTTCTATCTCTAAATCGTGAATCATGTTAATTTCCTCATTAACCCATAATTCTGTAGAGGCATACACTATTACCATATCATTTTACAAGATAAACCAAGCACATTAATTAATTGAGGCATTATTTTATATTAAAAATGCTTCTCAAATTACCAGTTTATTAAGGATATGATCCATTAACATCCTTCTCATCATATAAATGAAATTTTATTTTCACTCATCTCCCTAAAGTAACTAGGAAACCTTCCATATCATTGTCGTTAATATATTTTTCATCCATATTAATTTTTTCACAACTCATAGATATTGTCCTGCGGATCAAAGAAAATAATGGTTCTTTGTCAATTTATTTCTTATGGATAATTTCATAGTAACTTCCACATTTGATAAATAATATGAATTATCATTATATTTAATTATATTAAGAATGAATTATATATTTATTATTTACTCTTATAGGAGGAATTTTCCTAAAATGCTATCCTCCCACTAGTTTGTCAATATAATTTTTGATATCCATATCAATAATTTTTTTTGATAATTCTTGTGATCTATATAGCATATAAAACAAATTTATAATATGGTGTAGACGGTACATGTTCATGATAGTGATCCTATAAATTTCTTGCTAATCAGTAAGAAAACCAATTAACTCATATTTATTAATAAAAAATTATAGTTTTCACCTTTAGTGACAAAATAATGAATATGATTCACATTTTTAGATCCATATATAGTTTATTATTTATTTTTTTTGTATTTATTGAGTCTATTATAAATTTAGACGTTAAACTATATGTATAACCATATATCATTTTTGTAAATAATCAAAATTACAATTTTATAAAATAATTGGAATCCATTTTAAAAATAAATCATAATATTCAGTAATAGTAGTCATATCTTCAATATTGTGTTTGTCTCCAACCATTAAGAATAAAATGCCCTAATGAATTTGTATTAATACCCATATAAGGGATGTTATTTATATTACATGTTTATGATCATCATTATATTTATATATGATCTTAGGTTGGTTAAAAATATATAACGAGACTTCAATTATATAAAAATTTATATGGAATTTATATATTGAGAGGAAATACAAGCCAAAAATCAAATGAAGTTCATCCAATAGGAGAATAAAAAAAATTATGAATAAAATTACAAAACACTCCTACCATAGTTGAGTTATAAACAAATGATAAAATCAAAAAACCATTTTTATTATCCACTGTTAAAATAATATCATACCATTGATGTACTTTTCGTATACTCTTTTTGAATAATTTTTATATAAAATAATGGGTATAACATAAATAAAATATGATATTTATTATTATAATAAATATGATAACTATTATATTCAAAAATTAATTCCAGTATACTATTTTTTAGTTTTTTATGAATAAGAATTAACTTCCTCAATTGGACTAGGAGGTTTATTGCATCAATTTCCTTCCAATTAATCATAGTTTTGTGTAGTTATTTAGAAAATTAACATACTATTTGAAATTTTCGAATTGGATTATGGGTGTTATATTTAACTGAGAGTTATTTTTACTAATATCACATTTATATTCAAGTTATCAGTGTCAATATCTTCTATAATTAATGTATTTATATTATCTATTTTGAAAATTTTCATCATCCTACTGTAATCATTTTTGGAATAATAAAAAATAAGTCTTATCGTACACATGGGTTTAATAATTGTATTCTCCAAAGAACATGATTTTCACCTATTATCCCTAAATTAATGATATTAATAAGATTCTATAATATTTATTTCTACCTTTATGGATCATAAAATAATATATTTATATCAATACATTAATTTTATATCCAGTTAAATTCTGTGAAAATGTTTAAATCCTGAATTAATAGATCAATTTATCAATCATGTTCAATGAAAAAACCTAAACTTTACCTTTCACTATAAATTATCATTTTCACATTGTTACCAATTAAATTATCATAGCTCTAATTTATATCCATGAATTACATCTACTTTTTTTTGTGATTATTTTGTTTAATACATTTACTAAAAAATACATCCCTCAAATCCTCTACTATCATTTTATAAACTTCACCCTCTTATCTCATATTATTAATTTTATTCAATCATTAATCACATTAATTTTGAAAATGATTGATAACTAAATCAAAATTAACATGGTTTGATCTATTGAGAAAGGAAAATACACTTTTTCTAATGGTTATTTATTTCACCTTAATAAGTGGATTGAAGGACCCACTAAATTAATTTGTGTGTTTTTAAAAAATACTAAATGTTGTGTTATATTTTCAATTTATTTTTTAATGTTTATCACAATTAATTTTAGTTTTTATGTCATGATATGTTTTTGATAGAATATAAACATTATTTTTCATCCAAACTCATATTCTATTTGGCTTTCCGTAGTTTTCGTCATTGTTTCAGTCTAAAGATTCTACACCTGACATGAAACATCATAGTGAAATAAATTAAAAAAATAAATTTTTTAGTATGAAACATAACTAATAAATGTTATTAGTAAATTGATAAGTAAAAATATTCCTATTTTTTCCTAATTTATGAAACCATCTTACCAATCTGTGAGGGTTTTGTTCATCACAATGTATCTTCCCAGTCTTTCATAGATTATATCCTCTTATTACCCATACAAAAATCATTAAAATTAACAAAACACTTATATGATACTATAAAATGTTACCTAAGTATTACTTACACATATATAACATTTTTTTAATGAATAATCATAAACTATGAAAAATACATTCATAAGAATAATATTGTGTTAGTGTTTTAGATAATGGAAATATAATTGATACGTACATTTGATATATTCATCAAAACATATATATTTCTTCTCTCATATTATCCTTGTATCAAAATTTTAGAATTAAACCATTCTGGATATGTTTGGAAAATATAAATAAAATATATTGTGATATAAGATGCTCTATATAAATAATAATGTGAGATATAATTCTATTATCATATTGTAGAATAAGATAATATTATGTATATGTCAATATATTTGTATCATATTAGAACATATATTATATTTCATAATATTTAAATCAATATTCTAGACCAAATATTTTATCAACACAAAATACATGATTCATATTTGTAGAAAATTATCCATAAGTATTCATTATCTTGGAGAACATATTATATGTGTATCCAAAAAGTTCTTAGTATACAAGAATTAAAATCATATTCAAAGTCTATCATATAATTAATTTGTGACATAAAAATCAATGCATAACCATTATTGTACTTTCTTGGGATTGGGCTAACCACATATGTACCTTCTTGGGAATTGTCAAATTGCCTACATAGATCACTGTATTGTGATAAAAAACCATTTAAACTCATGATAATGACCTACCTATTTTGAACCCTTTATTTTTATAATGTATAAAATAAAAATATATATATTTTTTAATTCATTAATATACCAACACAGCGCATAATGATAAACCATTTGTGTTTATTCTGTAAGAATATAACAACAGTCATCATAAATCCTTGTTTAATTTAAAACTTGGAGATAAGTAGCTCTTATGAAATTTCACTAAAAAATGATAATAATAATAGATCTAGATAAATTAAGTAAATATTATTACAATATTATATACCTATTATATAATAAAATATTAAAATGATTTTTAAAAAATGAGAAATACTATTTTAAAGGCATTAAGATGAAGCTTTGAAAAAATAAAAATTATCATTTTATTTATTTATCTTTCAATAACTAAAAACTAATAGATAAATGGTAATATGAATTTCATTGTGAAACCGTGTAAAATAGTAAAATAATTTTATTCATGAAATAATAAAATGATTGTTAGAAAATCCATTCATTCCATATATGTTTATAAAATATTCTTATAACTATTTTGTAAAAAAGTAAAAAATTAAAAATTAAAAATTGTCCATAAGATTCCTGGAAAAGTTTTTAATAAATTTTAAAAATTGTAGAAAGATACATGTATTATTCATCTAAATGTATATATGAATATCCAAAAAAATATATTCTCATATATATGGAGGAAAAAATTTCCTGGAAAAAGGAGAAATAAACTAACTTTATTTGAAATGTTATTTTACTTGTTAGAATGAAAATTATATGAAATTTGATATATATTCATGAAAACCCATAAATCACTAAAATACATGGAAATTAATGATTTAACAAAGAGTCAGTAAATATAATATATTATAATGGAAATTGAATGACAAATAATTCTAATAAAATGATTATTCTTATCAAAATCTATTACATCATGTTGAAAAAAATTTAAAAAACAATTCAACATTATTTATAATCCATATTACATAGTCAAAAATAACTATAATACTTAATTCATATTTATCATTAAATATATCATTTTTTAATTATTTTAAATTACCGATTAATTAACAATTCCTATATAAAATCAATATTTCAGTGTTAACAGTTCTCTTTTCTTGATGGGTTTTGTAGTTGAAATTAATCTATATTTATCATAGTTAAAAATTATAAATCTATAAATTATTAATTATTTAATAAAGACAATATTTATTCATTATATTCAGATTTATAATCATTTATATAATACACTGATGATAAATGAATTCCATCACTCCATGGAGGTGATAGTTTGGATTTTTGATGAACTGATCTATTCATTTTTAAATGGATGGAACGTCAAAAAGATAAAAAAGTATTTTTTTCACAACAGAATAAAAAATGATATAATAATTTAAATATATATATATATATTATAAAATTATATAAAACCAACCATATGAATATATGATGAAAAAATACAATAGTTCATGGTTTCTTTATTTTGAAAGTATGCATGAGAAAATTTTTAATTTTCCCATGGATGAAATATATATAGAAAATATATTTTTAACCAATTTTATAACATTTCTGTATGTTAAATATATTTAATTAATTATATTGTGTTTTTTAGAAAAAAACGATGGTGGTATTAGAATAAATAACATTGAAATTTTTTATGTAGGAAGCATAGAAATTCTATGTATATAATCAACAATAATAAACATTTGGACAACCATGATTTAACATTTAGATGAATGAGGACCTCCTAAATGTTGAATGTATAGTTGGAATTTTACTTTTTGTTTAAATTTTGTCAAGATATGGAGGCCAATTATTGTGGATAAGTGATGAGATGTGGTTCTATTTTTTCATTTTGTAGAGTGGAAACATTATAAAAACTTTCTGTATTAAAAAAAATATAAAATCACTCTCAATGGATTATCTGAACAAATTAGGCCAACATTAAAGATAAATTATGATGATTAAAGAGTATACTAAAATAAACAGAAAAAACTAAATTTTATTTGATATATGTGATTTTATATCCCTTATACTAATGCCTTTTCATAGAATATCATCCATGTAAAGATAACTTAACTATATATAAGGGTAACTTATTATAATGAAATAAATTAATATTCATTATAAATTTTTTTTATATTATGATTCCAAATTTATAATCCAATTTATATCATTCATTTCAAAAATATGGTTGAAGATTATTCAAATGGATGTTCAAGAAATACATAAAATGTATTTAATGAAAAATGATTCATTATTAATTAGAATTATTTAATTCGCATTTTCTTCCAATAAAAATAAAGAATTTAAAGTCAATATATAATATTGAATATATTATCTATAATTTTTCATAAGTAATATTTTTTTATTGGTTATATTAATATATTATAATGATATAAATTGAGTATATAAAACATAGTTTTTTAAATGAAACATTATGTTTTCCAAATGAAATTATCTTAGTTTATAAAAATCAAATAATAAATTATTGAATGTAAACAAATTACTCTAATTGTGTAGAAATACTTTTACCCAATTTTAATACTCTTATAAATATAAATATTCTTTAATATAAAACATGTATAATAAAATATTATTTGTAAAGGAATTATATCCTTTATTCAAGAGTTATTTGAATACTATTAATTTTAATTAATTAATAATATCATATTATGTAATAATATATTTTATTAATTAATATATAAATATTATAACTTATGTTTACAAATATCATTCCTTATAAATACTAATTCAAAAATTCATATTTCCTAAAAATAATTTTAAATTTATTACTCTGTAATTAATAGTGTTTTTATTAGTTAATTAGATTACATAAAAATTAATTTACACAATAAATTTCATTTAAAAATATTATAAAGTATTTTATTATATATTTTTATAAGTAATTATTTATAATGTTTCAGGGTATTGTACATTCCAAGTTATCAATATCATCGAATATAATATATTTAAAAATATCTAAAATTGTGGGGCATTGTTTAGAGAATTTTGAATAACTCAAATATTGAGAGAGGGTTGAGTGTAAATAACTAAATACAAAGAATATACACAGATGTGTTATTATTTATAGGTTATAACAATTTTTTCAATAAATTATGTGTTCATTTACCTTATGTACTACTCTATTTTCAATTTTTTCGTTTTGAAGTGATAATATTCAACTGCTTTTATGAAATTTAATCCTGAAAATACAATTAATTTGATCTTGATTTTGTTACATAAACCATATTTCAAAAATATATTAAAATAATATGTACCAAATAAGTTTGAATGAGGTGAAATGTATTTGATCCTATAAAAAATTAAGTTATTCTAAAAAGAGAAGCATAAAATATAAAATAATATTCATAACCTATGGCATATAATACATATAAATATCATTGTGATCTCATCATTGACATACCATTCATTTTTAGTTTCCTACAACATATGTTAATATCAACTACAATAGAAACCATTCTCATTTTTTATTTGGGAAGATAATTGTGAATATTTAAAGGGTGTTATGATGTCAATTAAAATAACACATATGAGCTACCCAATTTTATCAACACATGAATAACATAAAAATTATTTAGTGGATTTTTTCTCTTGGGATTTTATTTAAAATGGTGTATCATCACTTGTGAAATATAAGATTCCAATGTGGAATGAAATAATTCAATCTCATGATTAGTAGGTTTGTAACCATAAATATCATCCATTCCAGATTCTAAAATAATGGGAAGAACTTCTGAAAACACAAATGCATGAACACGATACTGATACAACGAATCTCTTTCACCTTAGAAAATAGCAACATATAATTATAGGTTAGCATTGATGGATAAAAAATTGATAAAATATTTCAGATGGAGTCAGTACAACAAGTTTAAACACATGTTTACTATGAAATTTATTAGATTTTATCCATCAAAAAACACTAAACCTTTTGACATATTATATATAATGATAAAGCATTTTCAAATATTTAAGGCATAATTTTTTAGGGATATCATTAAAAAAATATGTTTTGTTTCAATATACCATTTCATTCATCACATAATCATATTATTCATCTTTATTATCATTAAATATATTTAAAAAAATTAGTCTTATTTTACTATCATCAGCTCTTCCCTAAGCCATCTTATGTCGATCTTCTATATCAAGATACTCAAATAGAAAGATAATGATTAAATAGAGTCACTTTTAGAAATTATATAATTATATCATTATCGATGAAATATTGAAATAAAATGTACTACATTATTTTACCCTATGGATCCCTATATAGAACTTTTATCACGTGACATATCATATAAATTTTACTCCATAAAGACATGATACGAAAACACAATGAAATAGAGACACATATTTTTTCCATTTGTATCCATTAAACAGGACATCATATGTCTAATAGAATGTTTTGAAATATAATTCATATTATTACATGATTTATAATGAACTTTATATAATTAACCTTTACATATATTTATAATGATTCTATATCAATTTCGTTTATAAATAACACTATATGGGAATATATATACAATCTAAAATTAGGGGAATTTCAAAAAATTAAAAAATAGTTATAATATTGAATCACAAGAGTATTCACTATATGAAAGATGATAAAAAAATAAAGTGAATGGAAATTTATTAATTATAACAATAATAACCATTCCCATGGTCTCTTAATGGAATAAAAACATTTAATGATTACATAAAATAATTGTTTTAGATCTTATAGGGGTTTTAATGTTCTAAATCACATCTAGAGAAAATTTCCACATTATATTATTTATTCATATCTATATACCAAATAGGATATAATAATATAATGATACTAATATGGTGTCATTACTAATGTATTGAACCCACCATAGATCAAACATAAATGACTCATTCTATAAATTTCTAAACCCTTAATCACAAAACATATTCTAACACACACACACACATATTTATAAATATAAATATTTTTAAAATATACTACATTTTTTTCTATGATATCCATCCATTATTATATATTAATTTTTTTACACAACTAACATTTTAAAATAAATTACATTTTACTAATTACATAAATTTAATAACAATATATATTTTTAAATGTATAACCCTATGATACATATTCAATATCATAAAATAGTCCATTGAATACTTCATCCTAGTCTAAATCATTTTCTCAATACAGCATCATAATAGGTTGTTGGTTATTAAATTATTTAATCACCATTGTTACAAAGAGATAGAATATTTAATGAATTATATAAAATATCCATATTGAATTTTAACATGGATATGTTAATTAGAGAATTGTTCATCATGTGAGAACAATATAATAAATGATTTCCAAAAATTAACATCATTACGAGGAAAGTAAACTAATGTTGAATTAGGGTTATAATATAAAATATTAATTATAAAATTTCAATTGATTACTAATGATTCAATTCCTATATTTTTTGACTAATGAAGAAACAAACATTCAGATCATCTCATTCAAAATATAATTATTTTAGATTTAATAAAACAAATTGTAATGAAATTCATATTTAATATAGAATATATGGAATTATATAGGGGACTTTAAATATTTAATTTATCATTTTGACTATAAATTATTTAAATGAAATTTATCGGTAATGAATCCTATCATTTATATCATCATATATTACATTATTTTGTGATATTTTGATTATTTTTTGTTTTATTCATTCCATATTACCAATCACCTCACTAAACATGAGTTAGTTTGTTTTAAAATAAACATTTGAATTTTTAAGATATATCCAATGATGATTATGTTTGATATTTCATCTATAGTGTTTTTCATTTTTTTTATACTGAGTTATTTAGGTTAACCCCATGAAGATAAATATAATCTCTGACATTAACAGTCAGTTTAACTTTTCATTACAAAATATAATATAGGAGATCCTTCAATTCATTATGAATTACCTTCGGATCCCCAAGAGTATGTGTTTAAATAAAGAAGGATAATGATAATGGAAACAAAATTAATAGTATGAGGTTTTCTATAGTGTGTTTGATAGATTAAGAGAATCTTATCACCTGATGACATCTTGATCCCAACAATGGAATATGGTATTATATTATTCATATGTAAACCCTGTTGTTATAAATCTGTAACCTTATTCTATATAAACAATATAATAACATGTATTTCATTAAATATTATCAAATTATAATTATTTTATAGGTCCACGTAAGATATATACCCATTTATATGAACCATCTAACCCAAGTCCATGTGATTTTAACTATACTTAGTTACTGATTTTAGTATGTGTTTATTATGGTATCTTATATTAATATACTAAAATATATCCTAAATTCCCATATTTAATGTGGTTTTTGGTTATTTATGATATCATATTTAAAAATATAAATGAGTATGGGTTTGATAGTGATACTTTTAGTGGATAAAATTGAGTCTTCTATATTATTCTAATAAATAATATAGTATTCCTCCATAATTAAATACCAATAGATTTCAAAATAACACTATTTTGATTGTATACATGATATGCCACACCTAGTTAAAATGAACAATGAAATATTTTCATTTATTCATTATAACATATATACTAAATTTGAATTAATTATTAATATTATATAAGTAATGATATATATATATATATATATGACGTACTCAATACAGATTCACTAATTATATTCTTTTAAATGATTATACACTTTTTATTAAAGTTATTTTCTTCTTATGTAATATATTTTCTTCTAAATTGGTGTTTTTTGTTTTTAAAAATGAATATCATTATATATTTATGGGATATATATAATTTTTATAATATAAAAAATATAAAAATTGAAATTATCCTTCCGAAACGACCTTAGGGTGAAAATTTCATAATTTTATTATAATATTGATTTCCCAGCAAATAAGAAGAAATAATGATTCTAATGGAAATACATATTTTTGTTTCCACTATTTGAGATGATTGAATTTAATCTAAAATCGATTAAAATATAACTTAGTTATAATCTTTTATTTATAATCCAATTTTATTTACTTTAATCAATTTATTACTTTAATTTAGAATAAACACATTTCTATACATAAACATGGATTTTTCTGAAATATTTATCCTCATTTCATTTCTGTAGTACCCCCGGTTTCTGGTATGTAACCCTTTCTTGATGATTTTAATGGTTTTACATTTAAGGGTGATGAGTGGGGGATTCAAAAAAATTAAATGATGTTTGAGGAAGACAGGAAGTCGTACAGGCGGCGCACAAGTTGTTTAATCCGTGTGGCCAAATAGTGCATAGTTGGCTCTTGAGGCAGTTTCTTACACTTGGGCGGCGCACTATTTGTCTAACCATGTGGCCAAACCATTCATGGAGTGTCTGCCGGGGCAGTGTCTAATGCACGGTTAGCGCATGGTTTGTTTAACCATGAAAGTAAATCATGCGGCCACTTAAACGAGATCCTATAAAGGTGGATTTCACGCGTTTTTTCCTCTAAGAGGTTCGGTTTTCTTCCTGAGTGGCCCTAACTCGAGATTTTTCTCCTCCTAAGGTCAGATAAGGTTTTACCATCATTCTAATGGTGATATGAAGGCTTCTCCTAGCAAATTTAAGTTGGATTCTTGAGGAGAAGAGATTTAAGGTGGGTTTTGGAAGAACCAAATCAGTTTTCTTGTGCATTCTCTATTTGTTGGGGTTTTCGTCAAAAACATTGAGATAAGAGGATTTTTTCTTGACTTCTCTTAGTAGAACTGATTGTAATGATTTTAAATTGAGTGTATTGTGTTGAATATATTTTGATTTGGTTTTTGAATACTTGTTGGAAACCTTCTTGAGTGATTGTTATGAAATCTGGAAAATTGGGGATTTTGGATGAGTGTTTTGGTTTTTAATTTTAAAATTGAGATTCTAAAATGGGGATTTTATGGAATTGTAAAATATGGTTTAAATTAAATGTTTTCAATAAAATGGAATGTTTTATTGAAGTTAAATAACTATTTGAAATAGGGTGATTCTTTGGTTTTCAATAAAAGTACAGTTTTATGGAAATGGTTTGAATTGGTTGAACACACTTGGTTTTTGACATGATGGTTGTGTGTGTTCATGCGCATGTGGGATTGATAAGGGTTTGGGGTCTCCCCTATAAGATTTGAGATATATAAGAGTTTGGGATCTCCCCTGTCAAACATTCATATTTCATTTGGGACTAATAAGGGTTAGGGGTCTCCCCCATCAGTTTTGGGATAGATAAGTTTTAAGGCTCTCCCTCGTAAAAAATTCATGTGCATTTGGATTTGATAAGGGTAAAAATTCCCCCCCCCCCACCCATCATTGTTAAAATGGATAAGGGTTAGGTATTTCCCCCTCTTCCAGGTATCATGCATTTTTAGATTCATGGGGTTGTGGAATGGTTGGGTTTTCCAAAAAGGGACGTTGTGAAATGGTTCTAAAGCTTGTATGGTTAATATTATGGAAAATAACTTGCTGGAAAATTGGTTTAAATTACTCTTGGAATGCCTTGATTATAAATGGTTTTGGGGAACTTGTTTTATTTAGTTATAAATATATTTGGAGAAATTTTTTTGAATATATTGTTCATTAAATAAATGTTGATAACCTTTCTATCCTACTAACATGATTAAGGAAGTCATTGGAGAAACCTACTGAGTTTTAAAATCAACCCTACTTTGTAACTTGGGTACTTTTTCATAAATTGTATTTCGAGACATAGGTTATGGTAATGCATCTTATTTATAGAGTCTCGTGGTGATGTTTGGGAGATTTTGTGAAGCTTGGAGCTTCTGGAGCACTGAGTCGTGGTGTCTTTTTAGAGCCTTGAATTGTTCATCTACTGTGTACCTTGATGCTTAGTTTGGTCTTTCGCTATTGTGTACATGATGTGGTTTGACATAAATGAAGTTGTTTAGTGGTCATTCATTTTTTCATGAATCATATAGTGAATTTTTGGTTATTCATGGTTGGTTTATGGGTTATTATTTAAAGGGTAAATCGTCCCCCAACATGTATTTGAAACCCTTTAGCATTAATTTCCAGCCTTTGGCGTCTTGGTGATGTCACTTAAGGCCTAGTAATGACTCATTGAGCTCTCAAGAAAATGAAAATTGGTGGTCCATGCATTTTCCAAGAAACAATAGAGAAGATCTAGTTGATTAGAAAGAGGATATAGACAGCTCAGAATTGTCAGAAATCTTATGCAGATCATCGTCGAAGACAATTGTCGTTCATTGTGGGTGATCATATCTTCTTGAGGATCTCCACAAGGATTGGACATCGTCATTTCAGGATGTAGGGAATGTTATCTCTTAGATACATTGGCCCTTTTAGTGCATGTTTTGTTCCATGTATCTTAGTTGAAAAGGTATCAGCCTGATCCTGACTATGTGATCAGAAGGAAACTTGTTGACCTGGAGCCGAAAGCTTTGTTGGTACATATACCGGTATGGATTTTGGATAGGCAAGATAAATTATTTTTTGAAAAAATCATCATTATAGTGAGGGTATTGTGGAATCATGGGTAGATTTAGGAAGAGACTTGGGAACGTTAAAAGGAAATGAATGAGTAGTGGCCAGAACTATTTCAGTTGAGTGCTGATTTTCTACTTTTTGAGGATGCAAAGACCAATGGTGGGGAGAATGTAGTACCCCCAGTTTTTGATATGTAACAATTTCTTGATATTTGTAATGGATTAAATATTAAGGGTGATTAATGGGAGAGTTAGGAGAACTTTAAATGATTTTTTAGGTGAGGGGGAAGCCGCATGGGCGGAGCACGGGTTGTTTAAACCATGCGGCCAAACCGCACGTAGTTTGCCCTTGAGGCAGTAGCTTTCGCATGAGCCGTGCACAATTTTTCTAACCATGTTTCCAAACAGTGCATGATGTGTCTACGGATGCAGTGTATAATGCATGGTTAGTACCTAGTTTCTCTAACAGTGTGAACAAACCATGCATCCACTTAAACAAGATCCAATAAAGGTGTCTCTCATGTGTTTTGGCCTCTATATTTCTCATTTTTCCTCCTTAGCAACCCTAACTCAGAATGTTGCTTCTACTAAGGTCAGATAAGGTTCTCCCATCATTCCATAGGTGATCTGAAGGCTTCTTTTGGAGAATCAAAACAGAATTCTTGAGGAGAAGTGATCTAAGGTGGGTTTTTGAAAAACTAACTCGGTTTTCTTGTGTGTTTTCCATTACTTTGGGTTTTCACCAAAACCATTGAGTTATAAGGCTTTTTTCTCAAATCTACATAGTATAACTGATTAGCATGCATTCAAATTGAGTGTATGGTGTTGAATTTATTGGGATTTGGTTTTTTAACACTTGTTGGAAACCTTCTTGAGTGATGGTTGAGAAATCTAGAAAATTTGGGATTTTGAATGAGTGCTTTGGTTCTTAATTTTAAAATTGAGATTTTAAAATGGGGATTTTCTAGAATTACAACACATGGGTCTGATTAAATGTTTTCAAAAATAAGGAATGTTTTGTTGATGTGAAATTATTATTTGAAATTGGTTTATTCTTTGGTTTTCAATAAAAGTATTGTTTTGTTGAAATGGTTTGAATTGATTGAACACAATTGGTATTTCACATGATAGTTGTGTGTGTTCATGGGTAGGTAGGACAGATAAGGGTTAGGGGTCTCCCTCATCAGTTTTGGGGTGGATAAGGGTACGGGATTTCCCACGTCAAACATTCATATTTCATTTGAGATGTATAAGGGTTAGGGGTCTCCCCCATCAGTGTTTGGATGGATAAGGGTTGGGGCTCTCCCCCGTCAAACATGCATGTGCATTTGGATTGGAAAAGGGTAAGAAGTCTCCCCCATCATTGTTGGGATGGATAAGGGTTAGGGATTTCCCCCTCTTCAAGGTAGCATGAATGGTTGTTTTCATGGGTTTGTGGAATGGTTGTTTATCCCAAAAAGGGATCTTTTGAAATGGTTTTAAATCTTGTTTGGTTATTGTTATGAAAAAATAACTAACCAGAAAATTTGTTTAAATTTCTCTTAGAATGCCTTGGGTTATGAATGGTTTTGGGAAACATGTTTATATTTAGATATAATATTTTTTTGATAAAATGTTTTATATAAAATTTTCTTTAGATAAATGTTTCTAACATTTCTATCCTATTGGCGTGAGGAAGGAAGTCATTGGGGAAACCTACTAAGTATTATACTCACCCCTGCTTTGGAACTTTGGTGCTTTTGCAGATATTGTATTTTGGGTCACATTTAAAGGTAAATAATCTTATTGATAGTGGATCGTGGTGATGATTGGAAGATGTTGTGGAGCTTGGATCTTGTGGAGAATAGATTCATGGTGTTTTTTGAGAGTCTTGAGGTGTTCAAATGTTGTGTACCTTGATGTTTAGTTTGGTCTTCCGATGTTCTGTACATGATTTGGTTTGACATAAATGATGTTTTTTTTGTGGTCATTAATTTGTCCATGCATCATATAGTGATGTTTGGTTATGCTCGGTTGGTTTATGGGTTATTCCTTAAAGGGTAAATCATCCCCCAACTTGTATTTGAAACCCTTTGACATTTATTTCCAGCCTTTTGCAACTTGGGGATGTCGCTTAAGGCCTAGTAATGACTTGTTGATCTCTCAAGCCAATTAGATTTGGTGGGACATTTCAATTTTAATCGTTTAATTTAAAATAAAATTATTTATAATTTTTTTTGAAATTTTGGAAAATGAATCTAAATGTTTGATTAATGATATATATATTTAATAATTATATACCTTTTTTAAATATGAATGTAAAATGTAGTAATCTTCTTTTACGATGGAAAGTGATTAATTGGGTCTGTATTTTTAAAAATAAAATTACATGGACTAATAAATGTCCTTTAAATGTCCATAAATAATATTGGATGAGAATATTTCGACCATAAACATTCAATATTTGGTTAATTTTTATGTCATTTCCTTTTTTTAATACATTTTAGCTTTTATTATATTTCATTTAAAGAAAATTATAATATATCAAACATTTTATTTAATAAATATTAAATTTTTATACGGGTATATGATATGGTTATTTACTAAAAAGATATTAATTTGGAAAATAAATTATTTAAATTCAACATTTTTATTTATTTTTATGTTTTTATGTTGAAAAAAATATTTCTTAATGTATTATAGAACTGTAATGGAGTGATGAATTAATTAATCAAATAATCATACAATTGATATTAAGAATATTAATAATATCATAATTTGATATTTTTAATGTGATCAAGGAAATATCTATATTATAATAAAATTTTTAATATATATATATTTTTTAATTTTATATGTTTCCAATAATTTTTAATGTAAATGAAATGAATAATATCATATTTTATAATAAGGATACTTTATATAATTAATGGTTTATATAATTATTTTAAAATAAAAATAATAATAATAATAATATAGTGTATGTTATATTATATAAAATATTATCCTTTATGTATTGAAAAACTATTTATAAATATTTTAATCTAGAATAGGAAAATTATGTTTTAATCAAGTGTGAAATTAAAAAAGGTTCCCACACAAAAATTATAAAAGGGAACCTCCACCCTTAATCCACATACCACATTAAGCCTTATATCATAACCATATCTTGATCATTATACTTCAAAACATCTTTATATATCTTAAAGTTGTTCTTTTTCTTTCAATAAACCAATCATAGACCCCTTTAGAATAGATCTAATGATTTTCCTCAAAAAAAGATAATCATTTCTAGCCATAGTTTCACATTTATTAATTATTATATATACTATTCATATTTTTCCCTTACCTAGTTAATAATGATATTATAATAAATATTATTATATCTTATTATGAATATGTTAACAATATATTGAATTTTATTTTTATCCTCTAAAAATAAAACACGCCCCTCATTTGTACGTACGTCTTATCATCACTATATATGAGAGTAATTCATTTTTCATCACAAAATTATTGATATCGTTTTAAATATGGATATTATTAACATATATGATATAAATAACATAATAATTATTTTTAAGGGTTATTTATTATTTACAGTTCATTCATTCCATCCATTGGAAAAAATGAAAACAATGTACATGGGTACATATGACCAACCATATCAATTAATGGTGTAATTTATATTTATTTTTCTATATTTATGGATGACTCTAATTAACTCTATAATAAATATATATTTGTTTTTAACCATATATAATATTATAAATGTGATATAAATTTATCATAACCATAAGATAATGAATATACATGAAAAAATATTCTTTGGAAATGAATCTGTTAAAACAAGAAACAAGGTTATTCGGAAATATTATTATAAAAAAGGTTTTAATTTGACATAATAAAATTATATATTATATAATCAATATGAATAATGTTAGGT
The DNA here is from genome assembly GCA_963277665.1 of Viscum album. Lineage (NCBI taxonomy): Eukaryota > Viridiplantae > Streptophyta > Magnoliopsida > Santalales > Viscaceae > Viscum > Viscum album. The sequence continues at coordinate 2,130,794,439 of OY728140.1, forward strand.
TATCAATTAATAAGATGATTAAAATTGTTATAAAATGGGTTAAATCATTATTATGTAAATAAAACTGCATAGTAAGGGTTTTAAGTCTCACATTTATAACTCTAGTTCATATTCCATATTAACCACAAATCTATGTAATGTGGTGTATATAATACATATTTGATAAATTAAATAATGACTGAAATTATATTTGTTGTATTTAATGTTACATTTTATTTTAAATCATTCATTTTCTATAGGATCCATATGTTAATAATGTGGGATGGGAATTCTTGTCGATTTCATATCATTTAGGCATATTTTAATATTATTCAAATAATATATTTTCAATGTATTATATACATTACCATTAATTTTTTAATGATCATAATTTATTGGAAAAAATATTCTCTTAAATATTAATATTCATTTTTATGGGTATGATTATTAACTCAAACATATATATTTTTTACATAATGTTATTAAATTTAATGTTATTTCAACTACCATGGAAATAATGTTCAGTAAATTTCTTTTAGTCAAAAGAGATATTGTTTGATAATTCATTTAGATTCAATAAATTGATATATAATTTATATATATGATGAATGTGATTGAAATTCATTACTGGGTGGGCCTAATATTTTATAGCCCCTTGATGCATCAGTATTCCTCATGGGACAAATCAGTTGTCCAACATATATGGTTTCCTAAAAAATTATTAAACACTCTTTTGAAAGGTATTTATATTATAGATACCATGATTTCAAAAATCCATGAAACCAAAATTAATCATTTTCTTCATCACAAATATAGTTTTATTATCTATTATATTTTCCATATGATATTTTATAGGGGTTCATATTTTTCATAAGTTATTGATAAATTTGATTTTGATTGAAATTATTTATTTATAGAATTATTATGACTTATCTTCTCATGATTGATATATTATTTATTATATCGAAGGTATATTCAATAATTTAATTTTTTTTATATTAATTTTTCCAGATTTATTTATGATCTGTTCATATTTTTGAAACCTTTATCAAGAATTTGTGTAACGCCCCAACCCTAGTTACCCAGAGTCAATTCATTATTACATAACATTGGCATGATCACAAGAAAGATCAAATCACAAAAGACCGATTGGTTTAGTAGCCTTGGAAACACTAGATATATTCATAAGGTTTAAAATACATCACAAAATGAAAACTATAACAACATTGTCTCCATAGTCCACACTCTTTTCCCCTCACACTATCCCTACAGGTCATTCATAAATTACTTCTTCACATCCTTGGAAAAATAAAACATAGAAAAGGGGTGAGCTCAAATTCCCAGTAAGGATAACAATATAGCGGGAACTTTCATAAATAAGAATAAATATTTAAGGAAATTTATAACTAAAACAAAGGCCTTTTAAACATGAACTTCAACATAGTTTGGAAAAAGTAAAATGAAATAATTCCATTTACTTATTCACATGGATATTCTACTAATCGAATAATCACATGCAATATCAATAACCACTTTCGTAATGAAGGAATGCATAATGCAAGACTATCATAACCACATAGCCAAGGCCTCATGCCAAAAATACAAATAAGATTTTGTCAAGGCCTTGTGCCAAGACAGTATATTGTCTCATGAGACCTACCGATGCATCGAGGAGCTATAATGGGCTCCACCTGTCACATATTAAGTCCAATGCATTCCCATATGAGAAGGTTTAAACATAACATAAACTTTCGTATTAAAACTAGCATACGAAATGTAAATACTTCATCCATAAACCATGAAAATAACATATCCATAGTCAAACATATCAAAAAACCTTCAATACAATATGGAAGTTTTTTTTCATAATAAATCATCTCCAAATAAGCTTAAAATCCATCAAAGGATGTTGACATAGATGAAATCAAAACAGTTTTTAGAGAAATATCTCTTTTTAATTTGAAATCATTTAAGATTCATATAAAATGAAACATTTTATTTGAAAATATTTTTATAATCTTGTAAGGGAATCTTCGACGATTTTATAACGGCGGAAAATAGCTGCACCCGATGTATAAGTTAAAAAAACATTCTTACCTTAATTCTGTCGAAAAGGTTAAAAGCACCTTGTTTGGAAAATGACGGAAAGATTCCTTTATAAACCAGTTATAAAAGTCAACAAGGGTAAAAATGACTTTAACCCATATTCTAGTAAATAGTTAAAATGTTTTGAAATACATTTTTAAGAAACATGGATGTGGATGATAATGAAATCCCAGTAGACTATTACGTATAAACAACCTCGGATAATGAAGAGATTGTGAAATAAACCCTTACCTTGTACTTTTACTTGGTTGGGGTAGGTTAACCTCCTGTATAATGGTAAAATAATTTTTATTAAATTATTCAATAATCATATTCATTAATATGATATCATATATGATCTTTTAACATTGCTTTATTAATAATATCTTAGAATTATCGTCGTTTCAGGTGTTAACTTACTCATTTTCTTTTATATGTTTTGTTACGTAAGACAAGTTTGTAATGGATAGATTGTATCTTAATCATATCCAGAATGATATCAAGTCCTTATATACTATTATGAATCTTCAAATGAGTTTTATACTTGAATGGATACGATGGAGAATGAATCTCACCGCGTTCGTGGAGACGGTAGTCCGTACGTACGCACGAGCGACAATATCATTCTTTTGATATTAAAATAATATATAATTGGATGGTATATCATATATACAGAATAATTATCATGTTATATTTATTATTTACCTGAGTTACACATCATTATTATACTCATCCAAATAATAATTTATTGAATAACAATTACACCACGACGTGGAGACGGTAAGCCGTACGTAAGCACGTATGGTGACATGTTATTCAAAGGATGGATAGAATAGTGAATATGGTTGTACCATATTTATAATAACATCACAGTATATATAAGATACCGGAGTGATTATTTTAAAATGTTAATAACAAATAAGGAAGAAGTTGAAGAAGAAATGAATTTGAAAAAGGGTGCTAAAAACATTACCTCTTCTTCGGGTTCTTCCTTTTGATTTGATCAAAAGGGCTCATATGTTGGCTTTATGACTAAATTAACGCCTCTATTGTTTAGTGAGGGGCGTTGGGAGATTATTTGGGCAGAGTTTGGCCGAACCAAAAGGATTTTAAGGTGTGAGTTAATGAGACGGAGGAGTGCCCTTTTATAAGAGGGGTGAGGGGCACCTTTGGAAAAGCTAGAAATATTATTTTATAATAAATTCATATTCGGTTTTTAATGTCTCCAAAATAGATTATTTAAATTTTAAGGTGGGGATAGGTCTAAAACCACTCAACCAATATAATTTAGACATGTTTGGGTCATTATATTAACCTTATCTTTAAGTATTAACTCTTAGTTAATTAGTTTCACTTTTACAATGTCTCTTTGTATTTTTATATTATATAGTTAATAAACTTACTATATACATCCAAGAGACCCCCAATTGGTCCATTAATTATACACCTATCATTATTTAAGTCTCTTGGCCGAACATTAGATTTTTAGGAATTTAATATCAATTAATAATATAATATTTGTTTTAAAACTCTTTTATGTCAATTTTGACACTATTCAATAGTTGATTTTTTTAAAACTCATAACAGAATTATTACTTCGAAAAAATTTAATTAAATCATTAATAACATGTCATATTAACCTATAAAATTAGTTTAATTTATTAAAAGTCTCATATTATATTTATTTGGGTATTTATAATATCAATTATTTTAATTTTTCACTATTATGGTAATTACTGAATTATCATTGTGTCATAAATAAATTAAATTATTTAATATCTAAAAATTATAAATAAAATATCATCATGTATTAAATCTTTTTATCTTTCTAATGAATATTTAAAATATAATTTATCTTATGTATAACCCTATATTAAAAAATTTTTAGTAAATAAACTTTGATTTTAACTCTCTTAACTCTTCTTTTAATTAAATAATAATAAATGTTCTAATCTAATCCAAGTGGACCTAAATGATAATATTTTATACCTAAGGTTGTTTTTGTCTGAGATACACTTGTATAATAGAATTAGGACATGTGTTAGGGTAATATTAATATCATTTTTACCCTTAATTACCCTATTTACTTTTAACCGTGGTAAATAAAAGTAAAAAGTTACTATCCACCAAAAATTATTTTCATCTCATTGAACCAATTTTACTCTATGATATTAACCTTGTCTCTTGGATTTTAGAAATTTCAATCACAGGAGCGGTAAAATTAAGTTTTAAGAAAAAATTCAGTTTTTTACTACCACTTAGTAGTTTCACTATTCATCAAAAATTGATGTTTTTCAGAATAATGCCAAAATTTCACCCTAAGCTATAATTGATATTCAGAATTAAATAATGATGTCTATTTTAAAAAATAACACACATATAAGCCGCATTAATTAATTTTATAATTAATTCCCCCTGTTACAACAAATAGTGTGTTTTAAGAAACAATATATATCAAAAGATTGACAATTGTTTGTGTCCAATTTCAAAGTGAAATTAATTCTAATTAACACCATTGGATAAAAAGGTAAAAATATATTCTAATTATACTTTAAAACCACTAAATAATATAATTTATCACTATAAATTATTTTGATTAAAAAAGTTGTTTTTAAGTATTTTTCACTATTCATAAAAATTGGAAGTTCTCAGAAAAATACCAAAAATTCAACTTAGGATAATTTCGATATTCTGAATCCAAAAATGAAGTCAATTTTGAGAGATAAAATTTATAAAATTTTAAAAGTAGGTATTACTATTTATAATGGCGTGTTTGATTGGTTGTGGTGTGTTAGAACTCGATGTTGCGTACAACAGACGCTATTACATTATTCAAAGGGAAATCTACCGTAGAAGAGTGGGTTGTTACATTCTCCCCTCTTTCAAATAATTTCATCCTCGAAATTTCTATAATACTAACGCATGAAAAGACTCGGGCGGTTCTTCATCATAAGTTCCTCGGGTTCCCACGTTGCCTCTTCCATCTTATGGTTTCTCCACAAAACGTTTACCAGACGCGTCGTCCGGTTTCTCAGTAATTGTTCTCTCGTATCAATAATCTTGACGCGTTCTTCACAATAAGACAGATCGGGTTCCAATTCCAATTCTTCATAGGTGAGTACATGCATTGGGTCAGGCATGTATTTCCTCAATAGAGATACGCGGAACACGTCGCGAACATTGGAGAGACTTGGCGGCATTGCCAATCGGTAAGCTACAACCCCAATTCTTTTTAGAATTTCGAAAGGTCCGATGTACCTGGGACTCAATTTACCATTCATAAAAAAAATTATGACTCCCTTCCATGGTGATACCTTCAGGAAAACATAATCACTGACTTAAAATTCCAAATCCTTCCTTCGATTATCGTCATAGCTCTTCTGCTTACTTTGAGCTGCTTTGATGTGATTTTGGATTACCTTCACATTTTCCATCATTTCCTCCACCAGTTCTGAGCCTACAAGTTTTCTTTCACCAACTTCGTCCAAACAGGTTGGTGTACGACATCTTTTTCCATATAACGCTTCATATGGTGCCATCTGAATACTCGAATGGAAGCTGTTGTTATAGGAAAATTCTACCAGAGGTAAATATTGATCCCACATACCATGAAAGTCAAGTGAGCAGGATCTCAACATTTCTTCTAAGGTTTTAATAGTCCGTTCTGATTGTCCATCTGTCTGAGGGTGGTAGGCAGTGCTCAAATGAAGTTGAGTAACCAGGTATTTTTGAAGACTTTTCCAGAATCTTGAAGTAAAACGGGGATCACGATCAGAAACAATCGATAGGGGTACTCCATGAAGTCTCACAACTTCATTAATATATAGTCTTGCTAGATGTTCCAGTGGTAGTTCTTCTCTTATAGCAAGAAAATGTGCTTACATGGTAAGACGATCAACAATAACCCATATTGCATCATTCCTTCTAGGAGTCTTTGGAAGCCCCATTACAAAGTCCATCATAATATTGTCCCATTTCCACTCCGGTATGGGAAGAGGTTGCATGACTCCTCCAGGGTGTTGTCTTCCAGCTTTCAATTGTTGACAAACCATACATATTGACACAAAATCAGCAATCCCCCTCTTCATATTGTCCCACAAAAAATGTTCCTTCAAATATTTATACATTTTGGTGCTCCCATGGTGTATAGAGAAATTGGAACTATGAGCATCATCCCTCAATTCCCTTTTTAGATGAGGTATATCGGGAACACAAAGTCTCTTCCCGAATTTCAAAATTCCATCTTCATACACAAAGTCTCTAAATCTTCCATCATCACAGCTTTAATATTCTTTTTAAATTCTCCATCATCGGTCTGAGAACACTTAATCCTTTCGAGTAATGATGGTTTGGCAACCATTTGAAAAAGCATTGATGTTTCACCTTCTCTGGTTATTCCCATGTCCATCTTAACTAGATCCATGAAAATTGGATCCCTTTCAATTGTCATATTGTTCAAAAATCCATGGTCTTTTCTTCTAAAAGCATCTGCCACCTTGTTTCCCTTCCCCATGTGGTAGTGTATCGTACAATCATAATATTTGAGTAATTCAAGCCATATCCTTTTCCTCATGTTGTGTTCTTTTTGTGAGAAAATATACATCAAACTCTTGTGATCAGTATAAATCTCACATTTTTCACCATACAGTTAGTGCCTCCATATCTTCAAAGCAAAGATCACAGCTGCTAACTGGAGATCATGAGTAGGATAGTTTTGTTCATGAATTTTCAACTATCGTGATGCATAGGCAACAACACTATCATTCTTCATAAGGACAAAACCAAGTCCTTTCTTCGATGCATCACTATAAATAACGAACCCATAATTCCTCGATGGTAGAGTCAATATAGGAGCATTGACTAATCTTATCTCCATTTCATAAAAACATTCTTCACACTCTTTTGTCCAATAAAATTTAACCCCTTTAGGTGTGAGCATCGTTAATGGGTTAGCCAATCGGGCAAAATTCTGGACGAAATGTCGATAATTACCTGCTAAACCAATAAAACTACGTACCTCAGTTATATTCGTAGGTTCTGTCCATTCTTGGATTTCCTTGGTCTTAGGAGGATCAACAGAGATTCCATCTTTAGAGATAATATGGTCAAGAAAAGAAATCTCCTGAATCCAGAATTCACATTTGCTAAACTTCCCATATAATTCATGTCTTCTCAGAGTCATCAAGATAATACGCAAGTTATTTTCATGATCTTCGTAGCTTTTTGAGTATACCAAGATATCATCAATAAATACCACCACAAATTCATCGAGATGTTCCTTGAAAACTATATTCATCATATCCATGAATATAGAGGGTGCATTAGTCAATCCAAAAGGCATTACTGTAAACTCATAATTCCCGTACCTGGTTCGAAATGCTGTCTTCGGAATGTCTTACTTCTTCACACACAACTAATGGTATCCATATCAAAGTTAAATATTTGAAAAGTATTGAGCTCCATGCAGTTGGTCAAATAAATCATCAATGCGAGGTTGGGGATACTTGTTCTTTATTGTTATAGTATTGATCTCCCTGTAGTCGATACATAACCTCATGGATCCATCTTTATTTTTAACAAAAAGAACAGGGGCTACCCATGGCGAAACACTGGGGAGAATAAATCCTTTATTACTCAATTACTCTAGTTTTTTCTTTAGTTCGACTAATTCTATAGTGGCCATTCTATAAGGGGTCTTCGATATAGGCCTTGATCCAGGAATTAAATCAATGGAAAACTCAACTTCTCGTTCTAGAGGATGTCCAGGTAAATCATCCGGAAATACATCTACATATTCTTTCACAACAGGTACATCCTCTATTTGAAAATTCCTTTCCTCACCCACAGTTTTTTCATTCTCTTCCTCCTCAATAATTGAATTTAGTTGAGCTACTGGGGTGGATCTAGATAAGAATTAGGCGGTGATGATTCTTCTCTAAAGATATGGTGTTCCTTATCATCATCATCAAGAATCGTAACATCTTTCTTCTTACAATAAATCTTCGCATCATAGTCCGAAATCCAGTCCATACTGAGGATTATATCAAACTCAATCATAGGCATGATGATGAGATCAGCAGATAAAGAACATTTATGTGCTCTAATGGGGACTGACTCACAAAACATTGTTGCAATGATACTTCCCTTAAGAGTTTTAACTTACAACTCCCATGTTAAATAAAATTGGAAATATATAATTTTCGTAGAAAACTGGGAAGATATGAAACAATGCGATGATCCAGAATCAAATAATGCATTTTCTAAACTTGAGGAAACCATTAAATTACCTGCCACCATGTCTTTCGGAGCTTCTACCTCAGTAGTAGTGATAGCATAAGCTTGGCCTTGATCCCTTGGAATTTTATGAGGAAGGTTCCCCTAAAGATTTTTACATTCATTGGCATAAGGCCCCATCTCCCTATAATTGTATCACTAAACATTGGTAGCTTCCTTCTTCCCTTTGCAATCACGGTCTTGGTGGCCTTTTTCACCACATTTGTAACAGACTCCCATTCCCTTCAAGCAAGTACCAGGGTGTTTCTTCCCACATTTACCACAGGATGGATATTCAACCATTCCCTTATTCCCCTTATTTCCATTCCCAGATTGATAATCAGATCTATTCTTCTCTTGTTTTTCTTTAAAGTCATAAGACTTAGAGAATTCCTTTTCTGTCTTGATAGCACATGAGACAATGTCTTCGTATGACGAGAAGGATTGTGAGACTAATGCTCAACGGAGAAATGGTTTTAACCCATCAAAGAAACAATCAATCTTACTTCTTGGGTTAAGTATATAATCTCTAGTATACCTTGCTAACCTTGTAAATTTAGCCTCATACTTTGCGACATTCTCATCCTCCTTTTATCTCAGACTCAGAAATTGCCTTTCCATATCTAATTGATGGTCACGAGGAATGTATTTTTCTAAAAACAGATCTTTGAACTCCCTTTATTCCATATTTGATACTCCATCAACTTACTTCATATTTTGAATCAATGACCACCATTCATCAGCATCTCCAGTGAGGCGGTAAACTGCCATGATAACTTTTTCCCTTTCACTACTCCCCAAAGCCTGAAATATTTTCTCTAGGGAAAATATCCTTTGCTCAGCTACTAAGGTATTTGTACTCCCATTTAACATTGGTTGTTGGTGCCTCATGAAGTGATCTAACATTGATCCTCCATGCTGCGGATCAGGGTGTTCCATACGGGTAAGGTTATTATTCATAACCTGAGTGAGTTGTCCCAGTATAGTGATTAGTTGATCGGCACCAGTTGCATCACCAGCTCCACTATAATTATCTTGAGCAGGAGGTCAATCCCTACATGGAGTGCATACATTGATACGATTTCCATTTCTTCCACTAGGCGCCATTTCTAAACAATGGTATAAACTAGATCAGTTTATGAATCAAAATACATAATTCTATACTTATAAAACAATTAACATAAATTGAACTATTTATGGATATAATCCATAATCATAAATATAATTCTTTGAGGATTATATACTCATAAACCCTTCATAATTATTTGTAAAGAAAATGAGAGTTATCCTAAGAATATCCCCCCGGGAGTTTCGTAACCAAGAGTGCAGCAAGGCCCGTTGTCGTGCACCAGTTCCCATTCGAGTCTAGCTCAAAGCGGTGTTTTCAGGGTTTTACCCCTAGGTACATCTGTGCCAGAGCCACCTCTACCAGCTCGTATCTAGACAGGGATGTATTACTTGAAAAACTCACAAAATCTATACAATACCAAAATTCTAGGAAGTTCTTCTATACTAATCATCAAAGTTCATATAAGGTCTATGTGCTCTAATCAGAGTCTATCTAAATCTATCTTCCAAGGTTTGTACTAAACATCCTCTGATACCAACTCTAATTCTCTGACCCCAGTTACCCAGAGTTGGTGCATTATTACATAACATTGGCATGATCACAAGAAAGATCAAATCTCAAAAGACCGATTGGTTTAGTAGCCTTGGAAACACTAGATATATTCATAAGGTTTACATTACATCATAAAATGAAAACTATAACAACATAGTCTCCATAGTCCACACTCTTATCCCCTCACACTATCCCAGCAGGTCATTCATAAATTACTTCTTCACATCCTGGGAAAAATAAAACATAGAAAAGGGGTGAGCTCAAATGCCTAGTAAGGAAAACAATATAGTGGGAACTTTCATAAATAAGAATAAACATTTAAGGCAATGTATAACTAAAACAAACGCCTTTTAAACTTGAACTTCAACATAGTATGTCAAAAGTAAAATGAAATAATTCCATTTACTTATTCACATGGATATTTTACTAATCCAATAGTCACATGCAATATCAATAACCACTTTCATAATGGTGGAATGCATAATGGCAGACTATCCTAACCACATATCCAAGGCCTCGTTCCAAGACTATAAATAAGATTTTGTCAAGGCCTTGTGCCAAGACACTAGTTTGTCTCATGAGACCTACCGATGAATCGAGGAGCTATAGCAGGCTTCACCCGTCACATATTAGGTCCAATGCATTCCCATATGAAAAGGTTTAAACATAACATAAACATTCGTATTAAAACTAGAATACGAAATGTAAATACTTCATCCATAAACCATGAAAATAACATATCCATAGTCAAACATATCACAAAACCTTCAATACAATATGTAAGTTTTGTTTCATAATAAATCATCTCCAAATAAGCTTAAAATCCATCAAAGGATGTTGACATAGATGAAATCAAAACACTTTTTAGAGAAATATCTCTTTTTATTTTGAAATAATTTAAGAGTAATATAAAATGAAACATTTTCTTTGAAAGTATTCTTATAAGCTTTTATGGGAAGCTTCGACGATTTTATAATGGCGGAAAACAGATGCACCCGCCGTATAAGTTAAAAAAACATTCTTAACTTAATTCTGTCGAAAAGGGTAAATGCACCTTGTTTGGAAAACGATGGAAAGATTCCTTTATAAACCAGTTATAAATGTAAACAAGGGTATAAATGACTTTAACCCATATTCTAGAAAATAGTAAAAAAAAATTGAAATACATTTTTAAGAAACATGGATGTGGATGATAATGAAATCACAGTAGATTATTACGTATAAACAACCTCGGATAATGAAGAGATTGTGAAATAAACACTTACCTTGTACTTTTCCTTGGTTGGGGTAGGTTAACCTCCTGTATAATGGTGAAATAATTGTTATTAAATTATTCAATAATCATATTCGTTAATATTATATCATATATGATCTTTTAACATTGCTTTTTTAATAATATCTTAGAATTATTGTCGTTTCAGGTGTTAACTTACTCATTTTCTTTTATATGTTTTGTTACGTAAGACATGTTTGTAACGGATAGTTTGTATCTTAATCATATCCAGAATGATATCAAGTCCTTAGATACTATTATTAATCATCAAATTAGAATTATACTTGAATGGATACGATGGAGAAAGAATCTCATCGCGTTCGTGGAGACGGTAGTCCGTACCTACGCACGACCGACAATATCATTCTTTTGATATTAAAATAATATATAATTGGATGGTATATAATATATACAAAATCATTATCATGTTATATTTATTATTAAATGAGTTACACATAATTATTATACCCATCCAAATAATAATTTATTGAATAACAATTACACCACGACGTGGAGACGGTAAGTCGTACGTACGCACGTATGGTGACATGTTATTCAAAGGATGGATAGAATAGTGAATATGGTTGTACCATATTTATAATAAAATCACAGTATATATAAGATACTGGAGTGATTATTTTAGAATGGTAATAACAAAGAATTAAGAAGTTGAAGATGAAATGAATTTGAAAAAGGGTGGTGAAAACATTACCTCTTCTTCGGGTTCTTCCTTTTGATTTGATCAAAAGGGCTCTTAGGTTGGATTTACGACTAAAGGAAGGCCTCTAGGTTGTAGTGAGGGAAGTTGGGAGATTATTTGGGAAGATTTTGGCCGATCCAAAGGCTTATAAGGTGTGTGTTAATGAGAATGGGGAGTTCCCTTTTATAAGAGGGGTGAGGGGCACCTTTGGAAAAGATAGAAATATTATTTTATAATAAATTCATATTCGGTTTCCAATGGCTCCAAAGGGGATTATTTAAAGGTTAAGGTGGGGATAGGTCTCAAACCACTCAACCAATAGAGTTTAGATAGTTTTGGGTCATTATATTAACCTTATCTTTAAGTATTAACTCTTAGTTAATTAGTTTCACTTTTACAATGTCTATATGTATTTTTATATTATATAGTTAATAAACTTACTATATATATCCAAGAGACCCCCAATTGTTCCATTAAGTATACATCTATCATTAGTTAAGTCTTGTGGCCGAACCTTATATTTTTAGGAATTTAATATCAATTAATAATATAATATTTGTTTTAAAAACACTTTTATGTCAATTTTGACACTATTCAATAGTTGATTTTTTTAAAACTCATAACAGAATTATTACTTCGAAAAAAGTTAATTAAATCATTTATAACATGTCATATTAACCTAAAAAATTAGTTTAATTCATTAAAAGTCTCAAATTATATTTATTTGGGTATTTATAATATCAATTATTTTAATTATCACTATTATGGTAATTACTGCATTATCATTGTGTCAAAAATAAATTAAGTTATTTAATGTTTAAAAATTATAAATAAAATATAATTTTGTAGGAAATATTTTTATCTTTCTAATTAATATTTAAAATAGAATTTATCTTATGTATAACCCTAGATTAAAAATGTTGTAGTAAATAAACATTGATTTTAACTCTTTTAACTCTTCTTTGAATTAAAAAATAATAAATGTCTTAATCTAATCCAAGTGGACCTAAATGATAATATTTTATTCCTAAGATTGTTTTTGGCCGAGATAAACTTTTCCAATAGAATTAGGACATGTGTTAAGGTAATATTAATATCATTTTTACCCTTCATTACCCTATTTACTTTTAACCGTGGTAAATAAAAGTAAAAAGTTACTATTCACCAAAAATTATTTTCATCTCATTGAACCACATTTTACTCTTTGATATTAAACATGTCTCTTAGATTTTCTAAATTCCAATCACAGAAGCAGTAAAATTAAGTTTTATGAAAAAATTCATTTTTTAACTACCACTTAGTAGCTTCACTATTCATCAAAAATTGATGTTTTTCAGAATAATGCCAAAATTTCACCCTAAGCTATAATTGATATTCCGAATTCAAAAATGATGTCTATTTTAAAAAATTCCAAAAATATAAGCCCCATTAATTAATTTTATAATTAATTCCCTCTGTTACAACAAATAGTGTGTTTTAAGAAACAATATATATCAAAAGATTGACAATTGTTTATGTCCAATTTCAAAGTGAAATTAATTATAATGAACACCATTGGATAAAAAGGTAAAAATATATTCTAATTATACTATAAAACCACTAAATAATATAATTTATCACTATAAATTATTTTGATTAAAAAAGTTGTATTTAAGTATTTTTCACTATTCATAAAAATTGGAAGGTCTCAGAAAAATACCAAAAATTCAACTTAGGATAATTTCGATATTCTGAATCCAAAAATGAAGTCCATTTTGAGAGTTAAAATTTCTAAAGTTTTAAGAAGTAGGTATTACTATTTATAACAGCTAGTTTGATTGGTTGTGGTGTGTTAGAACTCGATGTTTCGTACAACACACGCTATTACTTTATTCAAAGGGAAACGTACCGTAGAAGATTGGGGTGTTACAATTTGATATCACCCTTATTCTGTATAATTTTACCATGATAAGAAGGATATTCATTAGAATGAGTTAAATGATGATGATTACATCCCATATTTATGTAATATATTATTTTAAATTATAATAATTATAATATATATTTATATGAAGTTCATTAATATGATTGAACTGGTCTATCCTTGGGATATTACAATTGTATCATATGTAATTGAATAGAATAAGTATTGATTTCATGCATATTGTGTTATGTTTTCTAGAGTTAGAATCTATGGAGATTTAATATAATACTTTTGAAATGGATTAAGGAAAAAACTATTAGAATATGGAACATTATTATCGTATATAGAAATATTCACAAAAAACAAAGCATATGATATATTGATTACTAATATCTAATTTTTTGTCTATGATATGTGTTTCACAAATTTTGAGAATATACATTATCTTTAAAATTATAATTATCCTGTTTCTGAGGTTATACAATACAATTTATAATATTATGTTCTAATGTAGTGTATTCCACTATTTAAAAATGGAATATAGGAGAATAAATGTGAACTAAATAAATTCACCTAATCCATAGAGTATTAAGTACTATTTCATTGATGGTCATAAGATAATCAATCGAAAGTCTAAAGAAACATTCTTATTATACGATGACCCAATATATTGTACAAAAAATAAAATGAAGGAATTATAAAAGATTTATAGTGTTCATTTGAATAGTGTGAATAAATGGACGTGTAAGCAAAAAAATCGATACGGGGAAGAAGTGTTAGAATTATTTTCACTTCTGTGATATTTATTGAAATAAAAAACATAAAACTTGATTAAAGTGATTTGGTGTTTTCTACAGCAGTTGTGATTAATGAAAACATGCACTAAAATTAATGGATGAGAATGGATATTCAATTTTTCATTATTTTAACTATAAATATATATAACAATATAAAATTTATATTTACAAGTGTCATGGGAATAAATCTAAAAAGATGAAAACAGATAAAGGTAAAGATTAGGGTAGTACTGCTGTAATAGTGGAATTGTAATATTATTTTTCTGAATTAGATAAAATTATATTGACAAAATAGCATTTTTTCAATGATTTTCTGGTTATATCAATTATTAAATTCTTAAGGATCTTAAGGTTGTGTTATTTATTTAAGGATTGGAGAGAAATATTTTAATGGTAATAATGTTTATGATAATTGATTTAGGGGATGGTTGACCTTATTTTTAAATACATTACTGAGGTAAGATAAACCTTAATAGTTTCATTACATTCGTATAATAATGATTAATAAACTATTATGGGATATTATTATTGACTATGAAATTAATTAGTTATTTGATGGGTTATGTTATATTTTCGAGGATTAATACATGTTTGTATTAAATAAATTTATTTGAAAACATTTTAGTTTATTTTTTAGAGCATGGATGTATTCATTATGCTTTTATAGTGGTCAATGTATTCATATATTTCCTATGAGAAATTAACATATGTATTATATAGATTGGGAAATCCATTATTATGATGATTTTGTAAATTAAGTGACCTTACGTACACAAATTTGGACAATAAAAATGGAAAAATTAATTTCTAAATATTATTAATTATATATAGTTATTGATATTATGATTCATCAAAAGATATTCACATATGAAACATTAATCTTGAATACCCATTTCCTAGAGTAAGAGATGATGTGGAAATAAACATAAGCAGAGCCATATGATTGAATAATTCTAATGAAATAGAGTGAAATCATGTATAAATATTTTCCTGAATGATTTATCTATATAGTGAGATGATTCCATTACATTAGGAAAAGGACACTAAAAGAAAAAAATACATCTGATTAAATCTCATAATGAAAATCAATTTCTTTTTAAAAAATAAATGATTTAGAAGTTTTTGATGGATTAATTTATCTTGAACATGTCCTATATCATTCTCTAATAATACATTGAAAGTAATTTTTTATTACATTTATATATTGTATCATAACATCAATGGCTTCCAATTTGAAAAACTTATTTCTTGGTAACCATTGTATTTCCCTTTTCCCTGTTTTAAGATGAAGTTTTATTAATAATATTTATGATATGATATTTACCTAGAGTTATTTACAAGTTTCAATTTCATGATTTGAAATCCAATAATAATTGAGAGTATAAAATTTATTAACAGTGGAGAATGAAATTTAATGGTATATTAAAATAAACATATAGTCTTTTGTTTTTTTTTAATATAAATATTAAGCAGAGTAATTTTTGTGACCATGGTAAAGGATAAATCAAATATGTAATGTAAAAAAGGAAATTTTGTTGAAATTAAAATGATCATAAATGATTAATAAATATTATTTTATGATTAAATATCATTTATAATAACTAAATATCTATTTTTATGTAATTTTATGGTCATTTTGGACATAATTTTTAACATTGTAGTATTTTATTTCTAGACTAGTAAAACATATGACGCTCATTTCAAAATAAATATAATTTTTTATTATGTGGTTATTTAATTGAAATGATAAGATAAATATATTATTTTTAAATATGAATGATTTTTATAATAATGATAATTTATTTTCAAATTTATGGGAATACATTACTAACATAAATTCATACACAATTCTTATGTAGTAATGATTTAATTATTTGAACAATAAAATAAATGATGTTAAAAAAATAAAAATATATGTAATTTGATATATTCATGGTGATTAAATAATTATATATATTAACAATCAAATTTTTAGTATATATTAAAATATTTTGTTCTAATTTTACTTGTTTTCTTATTATTTTTACAATTTAGTGATGAATTATATCAAAATTAACAAAAATGATATTCCATGGGATTAATATTTTATTAAATAATTTAAAAATAATAAATTAAATAAATAAAAAAATTTATACTATAATGTCACAAATATAATCCCAATTCTATTTATAATTTATTTGGTACCATTTTTCACAATACTAGTCTTATTAAATTTTAATTTCTAGAGAAATTTAAAAAATGCCCAACACATCACATTTAAAAAAGTATCTTCCAATATGCATTCCTCAAACCAAATTGAACCCTCTAGATTGAACCTATCCAAAAATTTAATGATATAATCATTTATAGAGAATTTATATATGTCTATTCATTTCTTATAACTTACCCTTGATTGCATAAACATCGATCTAATGAATGTTCGTCGAAGAAGAGGACATCATTTTCACCCACTCTTTTATCTTTAATTCTTCTTATAAAACATATTCTAGTTTTCCATATAAATTAATAAATCTAGTATGATAAAAATTATTATATGTTTTTATGAATTTGTTACATCCATATTCCAATTAATTTAAATCATATGAATTGTGAAAACATCACTCGGGTGTACGTACAACAAACCATCTCCACATAGTGAAATAATTCGATTTCACCAAAACTATACAAGGATCACAATAAATATAGAGATGATGAATGTAAATGAAATATATGAAAACGTAAATATAATATAATGGTTAAATATTCTTTCCCATTCTCCTGTTCATTCAATCTAAAAAATTAAACTAACAATCATGAGTACTTATGACCCACCATCTCTATTAATGGTGTAAGTCATTATGCAATCTATATCTTCATGATGACCCTAAATATTCATATATTAAATATATATTATTTTTAAAAAATTATTAATCTATATTTATTATAACTATATACTAATCAAACGAATTTCAGATTACATTACAAAAAAATGCATGGAAAATAAAGTCATTAACTCTTGTACAAAGAATACTAAAGAGATGTTAATAAAAATTTATGATATTACGATACTAGAATATTATATATTTTATAATAAACTTGAATATTGTAATGTAATTAAATAATAATAATATTAAAACAAAAATTCATAACAGGAAAGCATTTTCAACTATTAAAAAGCTCATTCTATGGTTTTCTTAACTCAAATTTACTTATGTGAGGAATATTCCATATTAACGACCTATTTAATTTGGGAATTCTATATACTGACTCATTAATATAATTTATCATTAATATATTAGTATTTGTGACATGTAACATTTCATTCAATGTTACATTTTTCATATGGATTATGATTCAACTGTTACTAATGTTATAGAGGAATTCATATTAGTTTCAATCCATTGAGAAATATTTAAATATTATCCACATATTATATATTAAATGGTTAATATACTACCCAATTGTATTATTTTTTATAATCATATAGTGAAAATATTTTTTTTAATATAATCATACTTATTTTTTCATGGATATGATTATTGGATAAATTGTATACCATTTTGATTTAGATAACTTCCATATATTCTTATTTCAATAACGTGACAGAAATTTTATATCCTTATATTTTAAAAAATTCCAATATTTTTTATAATATATATAGATTCATGAATTAAATCGACAATTTAATTAGATGTGGAATTCTTTGAACATGTAGTGACAAGTGGGGCACATAATTTTATTACCCCTCAATGCATTGGTATGTGTAATGAGACAAATAAAATGGAATGTATAATTGATTTATTAACTATAATGGAAAAATTTATTTTAAATATTTATGATATTATAGAAACCATTATGTTTGTGATCATTGAATATTATACAAATCATTTACCTCTACAAGTATTTAGGTTTTATTCTCTATGATATTTTCACTCTGATATTATATGTAGATTAAGATTATGAAAATGTTATTGATTAAGTAGATATCATTTCAAAAAATTTATATTTCCATAACTAGTATTCCTTAAAATATTATAATTAAAAAAATTATTAAATAGAGTTATTATAATGTTATTTAACTTTATATTTATTATGTAATATTGATAAAAGATATATTCTACTATATGTTACCCTTACTGATCATTTGACCTAACCCATATTTTTATCTATCCATAAGAAATTAAGGATAATTAATCAATCGATTTGAATGATGAAATATAAAAATAGAATGATAATATCAAATTTTGATTAGTCGAAGAAGGAAATGAAGTGTTTTACCCCATCTATGAAATGTGGATTGATACACCCATGTATATAGATGTTATGGAAAAAATCTAATTAAATCATTTTATTTTTTGTTGTTTGAGGTATATAGCGATGAAATATTCCCTAAAAACATTAATTATCAACATTGGTGTAACTTGATGGAATATTGTCTTCCCGTTAAGTAAAATGTTTGGGTATTTACAAAAATACCAATCCCTATCGATTATAAAAGTCCACCACGTCCTCTCACTTATTTACGCATCACACACCATTTGAGGCAACAAAACTGTAAAAATATCCACCCACATAATACTTATACATGTTATAGAGTTCATTATAAGTAAAAATGCCAACCCTATATCATTAATAAGAGATCATGATGGGTTCTTTCTGGGAAAGGTTAATTTTCTCCCCAAAAATCAACCTTTATACTTTCACTCATTCCACATCCATTATTTTAATAATAATACCAATATAATAACTCCATTATATGAAAAATAATATGATCTTATTCTACTTATTTTATATACTCTGTCAATATCCACAATAATCATATTGGATTTGAATCCATCAATAATGTGTTTGGAGAACTACCACTACATGAAAAAATATTATTTTCTTTCCATCACCACATATAATGGATGGATAAAATGATGGATTTATCATATTTATGTGATGAATAATATAAAAAAATACTTATGAAATTATGAAATAACATATATATTATTACATTATTATGCGTTTTTTATATGATAATGACATTAATGTGTTAGAAAGATGGCTACCTCATGAAGTAATGTGATTCATGTTTTCACTAATTCATTTCAAGGAATTAAATGATTCAGTAACTAATTTAAATTTTGACATATATTACATATAAACTAATATTTTTAGGTAATATATTTGTTAACCAACTATCATATCATCTATTGGTAAAATTGAATCATTGTTCATGTGTATGTATGGAATACCATCTCCATGAACGTGTTGTGTAATTTTATTATCATAATATCATGAAATAATAAAAAACATATATAATATATTAATAAGATATTAATACAACTCTTTAAATTGTTTCTGTTCTTTAACAATGATCGACATTATAGAACCTAAAATTCAACAATAAATACATACCCAAAAAATAGTTTTCACCCAAAATGAGATTTTAATAATGAATTGTCAATAAAAATGTATTCAATTTTCATAATTGAATCTTATATTTTATTATATATATATATATTAATTAATATATTTAAAAAATTATATATATAATATGAGAGGATAAAACCTGTACGATGGAATTCGACGCATAAGGAATCAGTTTTGGTTTCAATATTATATTACTTGAAAAAAGTTACATATTATGAAAAAAATTTCATCTATGTGGAATATATACATCCCATGAATTTTGTTTAATATTATTATATTGAAAATAATGTGGTTTTTTAATTTATTCTTTGGATCTCTCTTTCATGGGGGTTATAGTTAACATTTTACAAAATTATTAAGTAATATTTTCTTTCTTTTGATTTTAATTATGTTATGAACATGACATATTTTTTGGGGTTTATATATAGATCCATATGAATGTAATATAATGTATTTATTTAGTATAATAATATTTTATATCTCCATTGAAATATTTGAGGAAAATGATATTATTATTTTATATGTTTTTGAAAGAATTTTTCATATTGAAAAGTTAATTATCCTTATTAATCATTTTAATTGGTCCTTAATTGTATTTTTAGAAGTATACAGGTTTATTGTTGATTAATAATATTTTAAAAATGATTTATGTTATAAAAATTATCTTATAATGTGAAATTTCTTTCCTTCAATTAATGTTTTAATTCATCTCTATAGATTTTTTTATATGTTTCCATTGATATGTGTATTGAAAATAATCTTAAATATAATTATGTTTTAAATTGTATTTTTCAATGTTAATAGGTTATTAACATAATGAAATATTTTAATTGATATTTGTTTCATAATTTATATAATTCCAAGGAAATATTCATGGAAATATTTTATGAAAATGCTATAGGTTTTAAAATGTGTTTTTCAATAAATAAATACTATTTTTCATATGAAATGATCCATGTGATCCTTAAAAACAATTTTATATATAATATTACATCTTTTTTTATAATATATTGTACTAGGAATGTTATATGTCACCACTAGATTTTTGTTTTTATTATTTTTCCTTGTTTAATTTTTTGTCTACATTTTTCTCTCGAGTTCCTAGTTTGAAAAGTATTAATTTTTAGGAATTTATTATGTTTATTTTCATTAGAGTCATATCCATAGGTTTATCAAATGAGTTTTGTTGAATAAAAATTGGGTATTTGGTTTAATTATATATGGAGGATGGTGTAACATCCCAGGTAAATAAATAATAATACATTTTCATATTTATTAATATTTTTGAATTAAATATTAATTTTAATTAAAATGGGTTTCTACGTTCGATAGCGTACTCGATACGCACCGATGAGTTTCTTTGAAAACTTACGTTGTACACTAGTAATATAATAATATTATTTTAAATGGTAGTTAACATGTTGTCGTTGTATTGGCGGGAATGGATAGAAATAACTAAAATATGATTATATATGTTTTTTAAATGTTTTTACATTTATCCAATAAAAGATAAAGGCTTAAAATATGGAAAGAATTCAATTTTAGGCATTTATACCCTAATTTTCACTAAAGGTTCACTTATCACCTTTTGATGGCGAACCGTCATTAAATATAGTTTTGATCACTCTTATACATTATATTGGACCAAATATAACTCTTTTTTAGAATCGGGACATCAAAATTTACTTTGTGTAAATTTTTGGTATCTTTCTGATAAAGTTCATTTTTTAATGAATAGTGTAAAATGTTGTATTTTAATTCAAAACCTCTTTTTAATCTAATTTTTTATGATGATTAGATTAACTTTTGAATTTTTTTAAAATTGAAATTAGAATATATTTTTACCATTAAACCCAATAGTGGTCGTTAGAATTAATTTTACTTTGAAATCGGACATAAACTAGTGTCAATCTTTTGATACATATTGTTTCATAAAAACACGATATTTGCTCTGACAGCGGGAATTAATTATTAAATTAATTAATACAACTTATATGTTTTGAATTTTTTAAAATGGACTTCATTTTTGAATTTGGAATATCAAATATATCTTAGGGTGAAGTTTTGGTATTTTTCTGAAAAACTTCAATTTTTGATGAATAGTAAAACCACTAAGTGGTACTTATAAAAACTGATTTTTCGTTTAAATGAAATTTTACCACTTCTGTGTTTTGAATTTCAAAAATCCGACATACATGGTTTTCATTAATAAGTAAAATTTGGTTCAATGAGACTAAAATATTTTTTTGGTGAATAGTAACTTTTAAGTTCTTAATCGTGATTAGAGGTAATTAGTGCAATTTAAGGTAAAAATGATATTATAATAAAATGAAAATACCTTGACACATGTCCTACCCTTATTGGATGTGTCATGGCCGACCAAGACAAGCCATGGGTCAACTTGGGGACCCCATGGAGCCACTTTGGTTGTGAAATGACTTAAATAACTTTTTATTTAATGATAAAGTAAAAATGACACACACATGATGTGTTTTACTAAAATAGTCTTTACATGGGGTTATAAAAGTCAGATTTTTTACTATAAATATTCATTAGAAATTTAAAAAAATTTCTTACATCATAGTATTTTTTTTATAATTTTTAGACATTAAATAAATTAAATTATTTATGACATCATGATGATGCAGCGATGACCTCATTATTTAACGATTTAAATAAAATGGAATGATAATGTAAACTCTAAGACCTAAACATGGAAAAAACCTATTGGATGGGTGGATTTCGAACCCTTATCACCCTTTCCTTGAAAAAAATCAATGTGGGACCTCTTAAATCCGAATACCATTTTAAAATAAAGTGACTTTTTTTTACCTTCCAAGAGTGCCCCTCCTCTCCTCTTATAAAAGGCCCCCACCTCTACCTCCTTACCCACACTCCCAAAGCCTTTGGATCGGCCAACCCCTGCCCATTTTGTCTCTCCACATCCCTCTCTTACTCCTTAAATCCTCCATTTGGGCATAAGTCTTCCCAAGGAAGCCTTTGAGCTCAAATCTAAGAGAGTTACCCGATTTTAAGGTAATGTCTTCTTTTGAGTCCTTTTGTTTTATTTTTCTTCTCCAACCCCCTAAAATCTTTTTATTATTTTCTTTTGTAACAACTCCAGTATCCTCAATATACTAGGATGTTGTTATAAGAATTATTCGAGCTACACTTACACACACCTACATCTAATGGTTAAAGAACATACGGTTTCCGTGGATGGAGAATTTCTGCCTCCCGAAACGATGATTGTTCAACATTCTTTTAACACCTTCAAATGTGGCCATTAAGATGAAACTATATTTATATATGATATATAATATGTTTATGTTTTCCTTAAGATTATATATTTTTCATTTTGGGCATAATTTTATGGTTTCCATTATGGGTAAACACGATATCTTCATTTAAGGAAGTGCAGACTACCGCCCCCTCAAAGTGATGTGATTTGTTAATGCCATATGTGGGACATATAAAGGATTTATTTAATATTGTTATATATGATGTTATACTGGAATTATAATATACCTCTATACAATTATTATTTCTTTCCATTAAAGTATGAGATAGAAATAAAAGTAGCGTTCATGCGTACGTACGGCTTACCGTCTCCATGAACGGTGCATTTCATTTCTTATCCCTAAATGTAATGTACTATTAAAAGTACATGTATATAATGGATATATATAATTAATGATACATCTGAATGATTAATATTATTATGGAATTAAGATATACATACCTCTCATTGAGTTTTAATTCCATTAATATGACAAAGAAATGAAAGTAGCGTTCATGCGTACGTACGGCTTACCGTCTCCATGAACGGTGCATTTCATTTCTCACCTCTAAATGATTATTTAATATTATAAATACATATATATGATGTATATATATGATATATATGCTATCCAAATCAGGAATTTCATTCTGGATATAAAGAACCTTTGACCACACGAACAACAAGTAATTGTAAGAAGTCCACTTTCGACTTAAGAACCAAATATCGACAAAACAAACATTATTAACTTAAATGGTTACATAATGTTTATAACATGGCTATAAGTGATATAAAAGGAATAATGAACTTTAAAAAGGTTCTTAATCAAGTAGAAATTATGTCAAGTTTATTATTTAGGACGTTAAAGAACGATCGAGTCAAGTCGGACACGAGGTAAGGGACTTCGTCTCAATCTCCTTTCATTGAGGCATATTTCGTTTTATACACAACATTATTTTATACGGTGTATAAACCCCTTTGACTTTTACTTTTATACAAAAGGAATCTTTTTCTACGTAGCGTTTTACAAAACGACAAAATGGAATGTTTCTTTTAACGTACGCGGTGACAACGACCTTTTCCGCCGCCGCGAGTATTATTTGGTCTTTGGCTTCCTGAACAAGCCGTAATGTTTTTAAAATGAAATAAATACCATAGACTATTTTATGTATTTTGGTATTAAAAATTGTTTTTATAATGGATTTTTTATGTCAATATATTTATGTGATATATTGTGATCAAAGTGTGGAAATTGTTTCTTTCCATTATATTTGTTTTATGTATTATGATTTTATAATGGTACTTGGAAATTTGACGGGTGGTTATGTGATGAACCATATGACGGGTGGTGCCGTGAATACCAGGATGGGTGGTTACGTTATAACCTCCAATGCATTGGGTATGGAAGTCGGCCGTATGGCTATTCCATTAAGTATGTTCGGAAGTTTGCCGAATGGCTATTCCATTAAGTGATATGTGTGGAAGTCGATCGTATGGTTATTCCACTTAAGTATGTTTATGTCCCAAGATATCTTTATATATGTTATGTGTTCTTTATATGGGTTTTATGGTAATCCTTTGGTTACAAAAAGGTAAGTAATGATATTTTATTCAGTGAAGAGTTTTTTACTACTTCATGAATGTGAAGGTATTACTTTGATAAAGTATACATGGTTTACTTGATGTTTAAAAAACAAACAGTTTTCATTCTTTGTGTATAACATACTGAGATTTTTATGCTCACCCCAAGTTTTTTTGAAATGTCTTTCACAGGACTTAATGTGGAATAAGGTCAAGGATGGGATCAAGGGAATGTCATGCTATATAAAACATGGAACTGGACATCTTTCTTTTTAAGAGTTTTTTTTATCCTATGGAAACATGGTAGAAGTGTCTACTTTATAAATCTTTTGAGATGTAATAGTTATGTTCTAATTCTATAAAACACTAAACCTGAAAAGATCCTCAATGTAAATTATTCATTTAATTCAATATTAAGTAATGTTTAAGGTCAGGGCCTTATAGATGGTTTGAGCAATGTTCGGAAAACCGTGCACCTTTCCTAGGAAACGGAGCGGCCCAAGTAACATACTAGATAGTAGCTAATCGCATGGTTTGGGTACGGTTTATAAAAACCAAGTGAAAATATATTAGAATTTCTATATTATTATGTGAGAGGTACACAATTTCCACATGGTTTTCTAAACCATGTGATCAAACCGTGTGACATGTGCATGTCCTTAAAAATTAGAAAATATATTTTTTGTTTTCTATTTATTTAACTCTATTTCTTCTTCTTTCCACCACATATGTGATTTTATATCCATTGTAAATCCCTCCAAGCTTCCTTGGACTTCTTGGGAACCATTTAATGGGTGGTTTTTACCCTGATTCATCAAAGATTTGTCAATTATCTACTTTCCCCATTGATTTTAGCCTCATTAAAGGGATTCTTTACATCTCATATTGATTTCCAAATTTATAAAAGATTATTTTCTCTAAGGAGAGTTTATTAATTTGTTTTTTAGTATGATAATGATTTTTACTATTAAATATTTTATTTATATTGTATTGTGGTGTTGTGGTTATTGTTTCACATCATTTTCATTATGTTTCTGAGTGTGTGGTACATGGTTCTAGGATCGATCATTTTAGATGATTTTGATAATCTATTTTTTCTATATAAACATGATCTCTTTATTGATTGTGTGGTGTGAAACATGTTTTGGAAGGGTTTCATGAAGTAATTATAATGAATGATTGATTTCTAATGGAAAATGGTAACTGTAACACCCTGAGATTTTATGAGATATATATATATATATATATATTGTCTTATGTTATACACAATGCCAAATAAATATTTCACTACACACAACACTATCTTGGCTTGCGTTACATGCAATCACGACCTTCCTCGATAGCGTGTGTAGTACGCAATACCGAGTTACACTAAAAAATGATATATTATTATAATATTATTATGGACTAGCTGTTATGAATATTATTAACTACATTTTTAATTTTATAACATTATTATTAATCTTACACATTTTTAAAAACATGGTATGAGGACAAAATAAATTTTTTGGGTAAAATAAGTATTTTTTTAAAAATGCAGTTATGCCGCATTTTGATGGCGCACCCACATTAAATCTAAGTTTTGACACGTTTATAAGTTCAATTTGATAAAATAAAATTCTTCCATGGAATAAGGAGATTAAAATTTACTTTGGATAAAATATTCATATTATTCTGATAAATTTCATATTTTAATGAATAGTAAAAACATGCAATATTTAAATTAAAAACAACTTTTTTCATCGAAATAATTTAAATGGTTAAATTATAATATTTAATGGGTTTAAAGTATAAATAGAATATATTTTCACCAATTAATATAATTTATGTCATTACCATTAATTTTACACTAAATTCATAGGTAAAAAACATTTCAATCTTTGGCAAAATTTTATCTTTTAAAACTCATTTTCTTACCAACGGGATTAATTTTAAATTACTTACTATAACTTATGTGTTTTAAGTTTTGAAAAATGGATTCCATATTTGAATTCAGTGGGTCCAAATTATGTTAATAGGTTACTTTCATATTTTGGATATTAATAATAGTAACTACGATAATTTTTATTTACTACAGTTAAAGGTAAATCGGGTAATTAATGGTAAAAATAAGATTATAAAATTACCCTAAAACCTTCCAAAATTCTATTTTATGACTAATGGTAGACCCATATAACCTAAGGGTAGTAATAGATTCATTTTATAGACGTTTTAAAATGAAAATAATTTAATTATTATTAAAACCAAGGAAAGTGACTAGATGTGATTCTATTAAATATTATAAGTATAATAATCTTAATTTAGTGATAGAAATCATTAAACATTGAAAATTAATAGTATCTAGAATTATAATAAAATTATCTACATAATATTAATTTATTTATAATTTTTTAGGTATTATATAATTATCATTAATGGTGACACAATAGTGATGTTGAAATTATTTTATTGATTGAAATATCAAATAAATGGTATTAAAATTATTAAAATAAATATAATATGAACTATTTAATGTGTTCCACTAATTTCTAGATAACTTTTACTTGTTATTAATCTAATAAATATTTGAGTTCGAACACAACTTCTTTTTTGGATTTTATTTAATTTCAAATAAATGAATAGTATCAAAATTGACACTTGTTATTTTATAAAAATAACAAAATATAAAATTGTTTAAAAATCACAAAAAAAATTAAAAATTAAAAAATAAAATACATATGGTCTAAAATTTCATAAATTATCCAATTATGGACAATTCACAACACATATGTAATTATTTATAAAAATTTAAAATTTAGAAGCTATTTACCACAAATAAAATTAAATAGATTAAATAAGGATAAATCAAGTTGATAATGTTGAAAATAAATTCTCAACATGTATAAATTTTATTGGTTGATGATATTACAACCCTATATCATCTAATCTTCGTATTTGAGTCATTTTGGATGTTTTTATGTGGGGTTTGAATTTATTATAAATTAATATTTTTGAGGTTTCAAAAGGTGCCCCTCACCTCCCTTATAAAAGGGAACATCCTCCCTCGCCTTTTTACCCAAATTTGAGCCTTAAAGCTCGGCCAACCCCTACCCATTACTCTTCCCAAATTCTCTAGTAATATTCTGGAGGTTCTGGGGTTTTCAAAAGACCATTTCTAGTCTTTTAAGAGAAAGTTTAAA
Organism: Viscum album; assembly: GCA_963277665.1. NCBI lineage: Eukaryota > Viridiplantae > Streptophyta > Magnoliopsida > Santalales > Viscaceae > Viscum > Viscum album. Next base: position 2,130,822,504 of record OY728140.1, read on the forward strand.
GAAGGCACGTCGAGGAAGAGGTAATCTCTTCTAACGATTCATTCAAGTTTCTTACTTCTTCTACTTCCACTTATTTAGTTGTTTCATTATAAAGTAAAACAATAAGTATCACTCATATACTGATATTTTATAATAAATATGGAACAACTCTATTTCATCTTCTATCCATACTACGGAAAAAGAAATCACAGCGCGTGCGTACGTACGGAATACCATCTCCACATCGTGATGTAATCTGTTTTCAACCACCACCTTACTTGGATGGGTATAATCGTGTAAATAAATAACTATATATGATTATTGTAAAGTGATATTTAATCTGAAATATTATACATACACTTCAATACAATTCCACGATCATGGGAATGATATCATCGCTCGTGCGTACGTACGGCCTACTGTTTCCACGATGTGATGCGACTCATTCGACATGATATTCATTGAATAATGTTTATATAAATGAATTAAATAAATAAATATGATATATATTATACTAAAACCAGTATTTAAATGATATATCTATAATCTAGAAATAAGAATATGAATTTATTTGACAAAACACGTATAAGAACATAAATGAGTGAACACCCGAATAACGAGTAACAATGAAATATTACCAATAATATGATAAGAATATGACCATATATGATACCATAATAATGAATATGATTCGGTAATAAGTAAATGGAACTATTTAAATCATTATATAGGAGGTTCCGATATGTACGATGCATAGAAGAACTAAAGTAAGGGAAAATATCGCAATCTCAATTTTTATCCGAGATTGTTTATACTTCGGTATTTACTAGGGCATATTTATCATCCACATCCATGTTTCCTCAATATTTAATATTATTTATATCCTTCAAAAATTGTCTAAATCCAATTTTACCTATTGTTGAATTTTTAGTAAAAGATATGAATGGTATATTTTGTCGTTTTCAGTATGAGATACTTTTTGACTTTTCCGGCCAATGTACGAGAAGAATGTTTTTTAAACTTATACAGCATGAATGGATTTTTATGATTTCACAGAACATTATTTCCATGAATCTACCTTTACAAGATTTCAATTTTAGTTTTAATTAACTTCTTTTAGTTTAAAATTGTGTTAGAGGTCAAGAAAGGAAAAATGTTTTTGATGTAGAAAGGATATGTTCCTCAAGAATGGAGTTCAAGTGTTTTATCAAAATTATTTTCCATATAAGATAATACAGGATTCTGTTTCTATCCCTATTTTTACATTTATTTGATTATATTATGATGGAATTGTTTTTATTAAGTCCTTTTATCTTATATGGTTTATGTTATGATGGCATGATGTTTAAGAATCCCATTTTTAATACCTGGGTTATGCTATATGATTTATGATTTTGTGGCACACATAAGAATGGTATAATTATTATATTGGTGGGACCTATATCTCCCTACAATGTATTGGGTAAAGATTTATATCTCATGATATAGACATGGCTGGAACGAAAAGTTAATCCGGTTCAGTGATACATGACCGAAACGAGGAGTGAACTCAGTTCAAAATGGTCTTTTTCCACTTCGAAAGTCTTAGAAATGAGTCTTGACTAATAAGAAATGATTTTCTATGATTATGTGTGTATTCCAAAAAGTTTCATGTTTTATGTTATGATTATTGGGATTACATCTCACTACTATGATTTATCCCATGTTATAATATTAGGATCTCTTTTGCAGGTTATGATTTTCAAAATGTTATGTTCTTATGAATATGATATGATTTATATTTCCTTTATTTACCCTTACTGATAATTTGAGCTCACCCTTTTGTATGTTTTATTTTTCCCAGGTCAAGAAGAAGGGTATTAAGTAGGATATTCCAAAAGGGACTCTATATATGATGAAATAAATAGGAGACAATGTAGATTCTTTATGAACCAGTTGTTTATGTTTCCCAGTTTCTAAAGAAACTATACCTATACGGTCCTATCATGGTTTTGTTATATGTTGTAATAAGTATGCTTCAATTATGATGTAATAAAAATGTATGTAAAGTATGGGTCATTATAATTGGTGTCAGAGAAAAGGTTATAGTCAACCTCTGGAAACTAGGATGTGAAAGCCATAGTAAGAACCCTAAGGATATTTCTAAGAATAGAAAAAAATATTAGTGTTTTAGAAATGGCCATGAATAACCTATGATAAGACCTTAAGTGTGAAATATTGTTCTTGATTATGTGGTTTTCCTATTATGACTAGTGTTTCTCACAATATGCTTATTGTTTTTAGTCAATGGCTGGAAATCGAAGGACCCGTGTTAATGCTGAATGCGACGGGAAATTAAATGATTGTCCCCCAGAGCAACCAAATGTTATGGGAGCTAGAATGAAAAATCTAGTATCCATGCTCAAACAACATTTTCAATATATGAATCATGCGGACATCCAAACAAGAAAACGAAGGAGCAACATTCTGTTGAATCCTTCATGAGGCAGTGTCCACCTTCATTCAGTGGGTATTATGATCCATTAGTTGATGAACAATGGATTAGTAACACTGAAAAGATATTTTCAGTTCTACAATGTTCTGAACATGATAAATTCATCTTATCAGTATATCGTTTGGAAGGTAAAGTTTATCAATGGTGGAATCTTATCAAGAATATGAGGTAAAGAGATGAAATTGAGTCCATGGAATGGGATGAGTTCAAGATCATATTTTTCAATAAGTACTTCCCTCGTATTCTTCGAACAAAGATGATGAAGGAGTTTCTTGAACTAAAGAATAACGACGATGAATATGTTGGTACCTATGAAGAAAATTTTACAAGACTTGCAAGGTATGCTTCTGGAATTATTATCCAACCTGAGAGTAAGATCGATAGATTATTTAGTGGCTTAAAATCAAGTCTTCTAAGGGTGTTATCTATAGAGGACTTCAATAGCTATGAAGAAATTATTCGATGTTCTCTCTAGGTTAAGATGGAAATTGGAGTTACCCATCAGTCATATGGGTTTGATAAGAAAAGGAAAATGGAATTGAAAGGGAAATCTAAAGACCACACTGAAAAGAAGATGGGTTTTTCCTTATGCTAAATGTGTGGAATTAAACATGGAGGTAATTTTCTTAAAGAGACAAGTAATTGTTTCAAATGTGGAAAATAAGGTCATCGAGCATTTTAATTCTGTAATGATGGGAAAAAGATGTATAGTGATGCAAACAAAGAAATGGCTACACAGATTTAACCTCCTACACATCAATGTTTCAAGTTCACCGAAATGGGCCATTATACCAATCAATGCCCTAATCCAAGGGTGTTGATGATGATCGACGTCAACAAACTCTTAATTCCGAAGACAATGGAAAGTCACAAGCAATTTCTATCAGTGATGTGGAGTACGATAACGAAGTCGATAAAGGTACACTTACTATCCAATCTAAATTATCAAATGTTTTATTTGATTTTGGATCCACCGACTTTTATATTTCTGAAGAATTTTCTAAGGGAATCGCCATATTTCCTCAACAATTAGATATTGAGTTAGTTGTGACACGCCCTAATGGTACAACAGTTGCATCCAATGTTTACAATTCTTCTCTGATTGAAGTTTATGGGAAAGTGCTTCCTGCAAATCTTGTGATACTTCATATAGTGGAATTTAATGTGATTCTTGGCATGGATTGGAATTCTTTATATGGATCTCATATCAATTTCCAAAGAAGGGAAGTAACATTTAATATTACCTATCAATCTACGATCATATATCGATGCAAGGATGAATATAACCTTCCAGTGGAAATTTCTTCCATCTTATGGGTCTTGATTCCAATAAATGAAGGTTATTTATATCAAATTGTTGGAGAGAATCTCATGATTAAGAATATTTCCATTGTTCTGGAGTTTGATGATGTATTTCTAGATGAATTTTTAGGTCTTCCACCAAATCATGAAGTTGAGTTGTCAATAGAACTCATACCAGGAGATATGGCCAATTTAAAGACACTATATAGAATGGCCCCAGTTGAGTTGTAGGAATTGAAGAAGCAAAACCAAGAGAATCTTGATTAGGGATTCATACACCCTAGTGCATCACCTTGGGGAGCACATTTTCTATTTGTGAAGAAGAATGATAGATCAATGAGACTCTGCATTGATTATCGAGAACTTAACAACACCACTATCAAGAAAAAATATCATCTGTCGCGCATTGATGACTTATTTGACCAACTATGCTGAGCTCAATACTTTTCCAAGATTGACCTTCTTTTTGGTTATCATCAATTAAGGGTCAAAAAGGAGGCTATACCAAAGACGGCTTTCCGTACAAGGTATGGACACTATGAATTTATAGTGATTCCATTTGGTCTTACTAATTCCCCTGCTATCATCATGGATCTAATGAATAGAGTCTTTAGAGACCATCTTGATTAGTTTGTGGTAGTATTTAGAGACGATATTCTTGTCTACTCAAAGAGAAAGGATGAACATAAAGATCACTTAAGAAATTTATTGAAGACTCCAAGAAAGAAGAATCTTTATTCCAAATTTAGTAAGTGTGAATTTTGCCTTCAAAAAGACTCATTTTTTGGCTCACATAATATCAAAACAGGGGATATCTTTGGATCCAACAAAAACAGAGGTTATCGAAAGATGGTCAAGACCAACAATAGTAACTGAGATCCGATGTTTCCTTGGTTTAGCTGGATATTATTGACGTTTTGTGAAATATATTTCCGGATTATCTAATTCACTAACCAGGTTGACTCGAAAAGGAGTTTAGTTCGTGTAGATGGATGTGTGTGTAGATAATTTAAACGAGTTAAAAATAATGTTATCTAGTGCACCTGTGCTCACACGGCCTTGTAGTGGAGAATGGTTTGTGATCTACTATGATGCATCCAAAAAGGGAATGGGGTGTGTTCTCATGAAAAATGATATGGTGATATCTTATGCCACATGACAGTTGAAAATCCATGAGAAAAATTACCCAACTCATCATTTAGAGTTGGCTGCGGTAATATTTTCCTTAATGATTCGAAGGCATTATCTTTATGGTGAAAGGTGTGATATTTATAATGATCATAAATGTTTAAAGTATATTTTCACACAAAAGGAGCTGAATATGTATCAAAGAAGATGGTTGGATATGATTAAGGATTACAACTGCTCAATTCATTATCACCCTGGGAAAGAAAACAAGGTGGCAGACGCATTAAGTCGACAATTCCATACTATCTTATCCATTATGAGGATCATAAAAGATCAAATATTTATGGATTTATAAATGAAGGATCTTGGAATTATAATGGAAGGGAGAAAATATTTTCTTTCTCAAATGAATATTCAAACATCTATACATGTGAAGATTGAAGATGCACATAAAGAAGATTTAGAGTTTCAAAATAAGGTGAGAAATGTTCGTGAATTTCACATTGATTTTGATGAAATAATAAGGTTCAGGAATTGGGTTTGTGTTCCTCCCATCCTAGAATTAAAGAAAGAAATATTTTATGAAGCTCATAGTTCTTCATTATCTATTCACCCTAGAAGCAGAAAAATGTATAGGGACCTGAAAGAGTACTTCTGGTGGGATAGAATGAAAAGAGATGTTCCTAAATATATCTCTCGATGCTTGGTTTGTCAGTAAGTTAAAGTTGAGAGACATATGTCTAATAGGATGTTACAAAAATTACCCATACCAGAATGGAATGTGAAAACATCACTATGGACTTTGTCACTGGACTTCCTAAAAAATACAAAGGCAATGACGCAATCTGGGATATAGTTGATCGTCTTACGAAGTGGGCACACTTCATAACTATCAGAGAATATTTCTCTCTTGATCAACTTTCCAGAATATATGTGAAGGAAGTGGTAAGATTGCATGGAGTACCACTTTCCATAATATCTGATCGGGATCCGAGGTTTACCTTTATGTTTTGTCAAAGTCTTCAGCATACTCTAGATACAGAGATGAGTTTCAGCACTACTTATCATCCTCAGACAGACAGTCAGTCTGAGAGGACAATTCAAACTCTAGAAGACATGTTGAGAGATTGGTATATGTATTTCAAAGGTGGTTGGGATCAACACATACCTTTTGTGGAATTTTCTTATAATAATATCTTTCACTCCAGTATTCATATGGCTCCTTATGATGCTCTCTATGGAATGAAATGCAGAACTCCAACTTGCTGGGATGAAGTTGGGGAAAGAAAGCTATTAGGACCTGATCTTGTTAATGAGATGGAAGAAAAGGTCAGATCTATTAAACAACAGATAAGAGTATCTCATAGTCAAAAAAAGTTATTCCGACAACCGAAGAAAAGACCTAGAGTTTGAAGTGGGTGATAAAGTGTTCTTACGAATATCTTCTTGGAATAGAGTAATGATATTTGGAAAGAAGGGCAAGCTAAGCCCTAGGTATATTGGTCCTTTTGAAATACTGGATCGTGTTGGGAAGGTAGCTTATCGATTTCTGCTTCCACCGAATCTCTATCAAGTTCATGATGTATTCTATGTATCTCTCCCGAGAAAGTACATACATGATCCTTCACATGTACTAAACTCAGAAGTTGTGCTGTTGGATCAAGATCTCTCTTATAAAGAACAGACGATAGAGATTCTAGATCATAGCGAAAATGTTCTATGAAACAAGACCACTCACTTGGTTAAAGATTTATGGAGGAACCACCAGTTAGAAAAAGCTACATGGTAACTTGAGGATATGATGAGGGAGAGGTATCCCCATCTGTTTGTTACAAAGTGACGAATTTCGAGGGTGAAATTATTTCTAAGGGGGATAGAATGTAACACCGTAAGATTTTATGAAAAATATATATATTTATATATTTTTTCATAAGTTATACGCAACACTAAAGATATCTTTCACTACACACAACACTGGCTTGGCTTGTGTTACACGCAATCGTGACCTTCCTCGATAGCGTGCGTAGTACGCAATACCAGGTTTCACTAAACAATGATATACTTTATAATATTCTTATGGACTATCCATTATGAAAAGTATTAAATACACTCTTAATTTTATCACATTATTATTCATCATACAAATTTTCTAGAACATGGTATGAGAACAAAATAAATTTTTCAGGTAAAATAAGTATTTTTCAAAAAATGCAGTTTTGTCGCATTTTGATGGTGCACCCACATTAAATCCTGTTTTTGACATGTTTATAAGTTCAATTTGAAAAAATAAAATTCTTCCTTGTATTCAGGATATAAAAATTTACATTGGATAAAATATTCATATTATTCTGATAAATTTTATATTTTAATGAATAATAAAAACACTATATGTTTTTATTAAAAAAAACATTCTTCATCACAATAATTTATATTGTTAAATTATAATATTTAATGGTTTTAAAGTATAAATAGAATTTATTTTTACCATTTAATATAATGTATGTCATAACCATTAATTTTACATAGAATTCATAGGTAAAAACATTTTAATCTTTGGTAATGTTTTAACTTTTAAAACTCATTTTCTTAACAACGGGATTGATTTTAAATTAATTACTGCAACTTATGTGTTATGAATTATGAAAAAATGGATTCCATATTTTAATTCAGAGGTTCCAAATTATATTAATATGTTACTTTTATTTTGTTCATATTATGAATAGTAACTACGGTAATTTTTATTTACTGTAGTTAAAGGTAAATCGAGTAATTAAGGGTAAAAATAAGATTATAAAATTACCATAACACCTGAAAAAAATCTATTTTATGACTAAAAGTCGACCCATATCACCTACGGGTCGGTATAGATTCATTTTATGGACTTTTGGCCATTAAAATAATTTAATTATTATTAAAACCAAAGAAAGTGACAACATGTAACTCTCTTAAATATTATAAGTATAATAATTTTAATTTAGTGATAAACTTGATGAAACTCCGAACATGAGTAGTCCCTAGGAAGATAATAAAATTTTATACATAATTTGAATTTATTTATAATTTTTAGGGATTAAATAATTATCATTAATGATTACAAAATAGTGATGTTGAAATTATTTTATAGATTGAAATATCAAATAAATGGTTTTAAAAATATTAAAATAAATATAATATGAACTATTTAATGTGTTAAACTAATTTTATATATAAATATGACATGTTATAAATATATTAAATCTTTTATTTCGAACATATATTTTGTGTGTATTTTATTTAAATTAAAATAAATTAATAGTATCAAAATTGATACTATTATTATTTTATAAAAATAACATAATATACAACTGTTTAAAAATAAAAACAATATTTAAAAATAAAAAATTTATATTTATATGGCCTAAAATGTCCTAAATTGTCAAATTATGGACAATTCAAAACACATAAGTAATTATTTATAACAATATAAAATTTATAATCTTTTTACCACAAATAAAAATATATAGATTAAATAAAGATAAATCAAGTTGATAATGTTTAAAATAAATTCCCAAAATGTATAAATTTTATTTTTTGATGATATTAAAACCCAATATCATATAATATTTGTACTTGAGTCAATTTGGATGTTTTTATGTGGGGTTTTAATTAATTATAAATTTATATTTTTGAGGTTTCCAAAGGTGCCCCTCTCCTCCCTTATAATAGGGAACCTCCTCCCTCTCCTATTTACACAACATTGAGCCTTCAAGATCAGCCATACCCTACCCATTACTCTTCTAAACTTCACTATTAATATTCTGTAGGTTTAGGTCTTCTCAAAAGACTATCTCTAGTCCCTTAAGAGGATGTTTAAAGGAGGCACGTCGAGAAACATGTAATCTCTTTTACTAATTATTTCAAGTTTCTTCCTTCATCTACTTCCTATTATTTAGTTGTTTCATTATAATTTAATAACATCAGTATCACTTATATACTAATATTTTATTAAAAATTGAAACAACTCTATTTTATTTTCTATCCATCCTACGGAAAACGAAATCACCACGCGTGCGTATGTACAGAATATTGTCTCCACGCCATGGTGTGATCTGTTTTCCACCACCACCTTACTTGGACAGATATAATGGTGTAAATAAATAACTATATATGATTATTTTAAAGTGATATTGATTCTAAAATATTATACATACACTTCAATACAATTTCGTGATCATGGGAATGATATCATCGCTCGTGCGTACATACGGCCTACCATATCCACGATGTGATGCTACTCGTTCGACAAGATCTGAATTGAATAATGATTATATAAATGAATTTAATGAATAAATATGATATATATTATACTAAAACAATTCTTTAAATGATGTATCTATAACCTAAAAATAAGAATAAGAATTTATTCGACAAAACACGCATAAAAACATAAAGTAGTGACCACCCAAATAACGAGTAAAAATAAACTATTACCAATAAGAAGATAAGAATATGACCATATATGATATAATAAAAATGATTGTGATTTTATAATAATTCAATGAAATTATTTAAATCATTATACAGGATTTTCGGATATGTACAAATCATATCGGACCTAAGGTAAGGGAAAATCTCGCAATCCCAATTTTTATCCGAGATTGTTTATAATTCGGTATTTACTAGGGCATATTTATCATCCACATCCATGTTTCCTCAATATGTAATATTATTTCGATCCTCCTAAAATTGTTTAAATCCAATTTTACCTATTGGTGAATTTTTAGTAAAAGATATGAAACGAATCTTTTGTCGTTTTCAGTACGAGATACTTTTTGACTTTTCCGGCCAAAGTACGAGAAGAATGTTTATTTTAACTTATACGACATGAATAGATTTTTATGATTTAATTGAACATTATTTCCATGAAGCTACCTTTACAAGCTTCCAAGATTATTTTTAATTAACTTCAGTTAGTTTAAAATTGAATTACATGTTAAGAAAGTGAAAATGTTTTTGATGTAGAAAGGATATTTTAATCAAGGATAGAGTTCGAGTGTTTTATCAAAATTATTTTCCATCTAAGAAAATATAGGGTTCTCTTTCTATCCCTATTTTTACATTGATTTGATTATGTTATGATGGAATTATTTTTATGATGACCTTTTATATTATATGGTTTTTGGTATGATGACATGATGTTTAAGAATCCAATTTTTATTACATGGGTTATGCTATATGATTTATTATTTTGTAGCACACATAAGAATGGTTTTATTATGAGATGGGTGGGACCTATATCTCCTTCCAATGCATTGGGTAATGATTTATATCTAATGAGATAGAAATGGTTGGAACAGAAAGTAAATCTGGTTTAGTGATACATGACTGGAACAAGGATTTATCTCGGTTCAGAAATGGACTTTGTCCACGTTGATAGTCTTGGAAATGAGTCTTGACAAATAAGAAATGATTTTCTATGATTATGTGTGTATGCCACAAAGTTTAATGTTTTATGTTATGATTATTTGTGTCACACACATAGATTATTTGAAATTTTTTTTTATTTTAATTTCCATTAATTCTTTTTTGGGGGTTTTCAAAGGTTTTATGTAATATAGGTGAGTTTTCATGAATTGGGCCAAACTGTGAGCCCAATTCCAGATTTAAAAATAAATTTTGTTTATTTTATAACTTTTTCATTTTTTAATATTTTTTACTCATTCCAACTCCTAAATGTCCTCCCCTAATATATTAACACCAAAATTAAAATTTTGAGATTTTATAAATCCATAACCAATGTTTAGTTTGGTTTTTATTTAAGAGATTGGGCCTTCCCGGAAGCCCATATCCAGTTTTAAAAATTAATTTTATTTATTTAATAAGTTGTTCAATACTAGGTATTTTTCGGTGATTCCAAGTCTCCCACGATCCCATTACACCCAAAGGCGGCCCCAGCCTCTTTTCCACCCACTTTGGAGCTCTTATGAATCTCTATTTAGGGACTATTTTCTTAGGGTTCCTCAAATCGTCCAGATTTGAGAAGGTAAGTTGATTTTTTCCTAAATCTTTTAATTCCCACACTTTTTCCCCCATTTCAGTCCCAACATGACCTTCTCTTCCCCATTAAAGAATCCATATCAGGTCTGGTTGCTTGGAGATTCAAATTTTCATGTATTTGGTTTTTTTTATTCAAGATGTTTCAAGTAAGGGTTTCTTTCCGTGATTTTGTCCTCTTCCTTAGGGTTTCTTTCACCCTTTCATGAAGTTCCTCATGTCTAGTAATTGATGTTAGAAACTAGGGTTTGATTTGGTGTCTTTTTGGTCAGATATTGTGGTCTAGGGCTGGATTTATATTCCTTGAGGTGCGGCGGTGGTGCGGTTGATGTTTCACACCATGTTTTGAGGGTTTCGGCATAAAAGGTAGGTTATTCCATGTGTAAGCATTTCTAGATGAGTTAGTTTTCTTTAATTACTTATTATGAATGTTCCTAATATATTGTGTGTGGTGTGGGAACTGTTTATGTTGGATTTGGTAAAGAATTTGTTTTTATAGTTTCATTTTATCTTAAAATTGGGTGTTTTTCATGTGCAACCCTTTGGGTATTGTTTGGGTGTGTTTTATAACATATGAAATTGGTTTAATAAATCTTTTTTGGGATGAAAATTATGATTTGGTAGGGTATTGTTGTGACAATAGGTCTTAAAGAGGTTTTTTTAATGGTTTTAAAGTGTAAAACCTTATTGTACTTTTGAAAGTGATTTTGAAAAAGTGTGATTTTCATGTGGATCTTTTGTGGTATTGTTTGAGGTGTTTGTATAACACTTAGGGGTAGTTTAATAAATCTTTTTGGTGATTTTAATTCTATTTTGAATATTTATTGGTGTGATTTTGTCCTTGAAATACAGTTTTGAAATGGGTTTTATGTGAAAAGATTTGGTACAATCTTTAGAATTGTTTTATGAAAGTTTTGAATGGTAGAATGATTTTTGAAAGAGGTGAAGCCATATTGGAAAACTATTTTGGATTGTCTATACATTCAAATAGAACATGTTAAATTTTAATAGGTCTGTCATGTGATGTGTATATTCTTGTAAATGTATTATAAAAATGTTTAATGGATTTATTGAAATGTGAAAGAGGTGTGAACGTGATGTTGGCTGTTTGTGTGGGTGCGATGTGAAAAATGGATTTTCATTTTATAAAAAGGGTTTTATGAAACATGGGAGTGGGTTGTTATGTGTTATTTATCATATTTGGAGGGACATCATAAAATTGTTAAAGGATGTGTTGGATTGTGAATGTTATGAAAAACGTTTTGTGGGCTATTTTGGTGTGAGTTTGATTTCAAAATGCATTTGAATGAAAAGTGTAATTTTTGACTTATGTGATGTACATGGGTCTTTTTAGTTAATGTGTGATGTGGAAGTGATATCTACATGTGAAAACTATATTTCGTGTCTTGTTAAACTTGTTTGAGCACAAAGGGAAAACCCGGGTATCTAAGTTGGTGGACATGTACTAGTATACTAGTGAATCTGTGGGGTTTGGCCTCAGTTTCACTTAGCAAGATTGATGCATACAACTCTAACTAAACTATTATGATGATGATTGGGGACCACTAGGTTATGGTTATGTTACCTACTAGTTGCTCATGCACAATAACAGATATTTTTTGTGGTTACTCTCACCGAGATATGAGGTATCTCGGACCCACATCTAGGTAGTGCATATGGGTTATTTTATATTGCTTGTGCTCATTAGATCATTTATAATTACCATTGACATACAGTATATTTGGATGGAAAAATTCAGTATCTTTTGAATTTATTTTAAAATTGTTGATTCTTTAAATAAGCACACTTGAAAACTATTTTTTTAAGTTGCATCTTTTAGAAATTGTAACTAGAAATTACATGTTTTTTAATACTTGCATGATTTTCTGTTTTCAATGTTTAACACATGGAATCTCCTAGTGGTGATATCCTACTGTGCATTAACTCACACCCTACTTACACCCTTTGATGTAAGTATACTTGGTTTTTTTTGTCACAGGTTTGGGTATAACTTTTGTGCCAACAGTTCGGGTTTTCACCGGTCAATCATGATGTGTTGTTGTGGAGATGGCTTGATGGTGATGCCTCTTTCAATGTTGAAGTTATTGGGATGTTCTTTTTTTGGTTTTGTACCTTTTTTATAGTCCTGGTGAGTTCTTTTAGACTATGTAATTTAGTTCTTAATTTTTGTAAAACGTTGTTTGGTTTGAAAAATCCAGATTTGTTTCATTGGATTCTTTTGTTTTTTTATGTTTATAAACTCTGGTAAATCGTTCCCAATTTTTGATTTTATTATACCCAGGAACTTGTTCCAGCCTATGGGGATCGGTACCACCCTTAGGGCCTTGTCACGGGCCGGATTTGGTGCCAGTTTCGGTGGCGATCAATTCGGTTCATGACAAAATGGTATCAGAGGAGGTTCACTCTTTTTAGGTCATGTTATTTGGGGAACAGTCGAGATAGTATGGAGTTAGAATTTTCAAGACTTGGAATTTCGGTTATGAGTAGTGTGGTTGATCACCACACCTCATGACAGGATTCATGTCTCTAGGGGTAGTCGGGACCTTTCGGAGTCCTTTGGTTTTCTTGGTTTAATGATGATTAGGGGAAATGAAAATAGAGTTGGGTCCATGGTCTCAGTAAGCTCGCATGGCCTGGAAAGCCATGTGGTGCTGGGGATATACCCTAAAACACTCTATGTGATAGTGAAGTGATTGGAATATGGAATCCAACCGTATGTCCAAGTCACCCACTGAAACTAAATTCCTCTCGCATTGTCTTGTGTACTTTAGTTTTGAAATCTTGGAACTTTGGTTTTAAAGTGACTTGGTTTTAAGAAGTGTAAAGTTTTTGTGAAAGGATTTTCAAATAAATATGGAATGCTTTGATTTATGAAATAGTGGAACTAAATATTCAGAATTATTTCTAAATGGAAAATGATGTGCTTACACCTTTTTTGAAAGTAGAAACTATACTGAAGATGGTTTTGAAAAAGTGTTTCTAATAGAATTTTCTAAAATATCATAGGGTGTTTTGTTGGGATGATATGTTATGAAATTGAGGTGAATAGCATGAAATTTAGTTCTTGTAAAAATGGTTGTTTCTTTATCAAAATTTTAGTAATATTTGTATTTGGATTTGGATCTCCTGGTTAGCAGTTTTGAGAAAAAAGATATGTTGGTTGACTGTTTTGGTTTTGAAAAGTGGAAAGAATATTTGTTTTAAAATTTTGTATTTCTATGAGTGACCACATGAATGGGGTTATATGGGATGATGGATGGTTGATGGCATGACCGGATGAGTGTCTTGATGGTGTCTAAGAGGGCCTTTGGGTTCTTCATAGTTTCTTTGAAGCAAGAGTTATTATTAAACAATTAATTTTGGGATTTTGGTCATGATAGGCTATTGTGTCCACTTTTTGGACTTGTCTGTTGTTTAGGGACTTCGCATAAGGTCTTGTTCCATGTATTGTTTCTATTAATCGCATGGGTAATGTTCCGTGACGCATTGTGATGTTGTGTTCTCATTTGACTGTAAAGGTGAAGGTCACGCATTCGTATGCGGTTCTATGTTATGTTGGGAGTATGTCTCCCTTGGGAAAAATATCAAATCCTATATCATAGTGGATGGTGTTTATACGTGTCATTCCCTTCTGTTTTTTCTCACCCAAAGAAACAAGGTGCGATGTGTGTGCATCTTTGAATATCTTGTTTTAGTGAAAGTTCTAGTTTTGGTCAACTGAGTTATGGAGTGTGTTATGTCTTGATGAACCCATCACGGTATGAGGTGTTGTTATTTGTGGCACCGAAAGAAGAAGTTACACATACGGGTTTCCACAACCTTACTGCGAGGCCGAATATGCTTCAATATTTTGAGCTCTATCCATAGGTCCTGGAGAGAAGCTTACGCGTAGTCTGGTGAAACCCCAGTGTCATTTAAACCATTGTACAATGTCCTATCCTCAGTATGAAAGATAGGAAGATTTTAAACCTATGGTGTCATCATATTTATTCTGTTGTTCCCATTCTGTGTAAATAGGTGGAGGGTCTTATACCAATGTCATCACACAATGTTATTCCCCCCCTTTGGTTTCAATTGAGTCTTCGGAGAATGGTTGGAAATTTTTCTAGACAAGTTGAGAACACAGTTTTCACATGGTTAGTTCTAAACATGAACAAAAAAACTAACCATAAAGATATAAGGATCCACATAGTTGTCACACAGTTTCCCAAACTGTGTAGACTAACTGTGTGGTCGTCCCAACTCCTTAATTTTGGGGTCTTTTCATGTCAGCCCACGCCGGTCGGTTAAGATTGTTGGTTCTTGTGGTGGGGAGATCCACTATGGGTATCATTCATATTATTTTGTAAATTTATTATGGATTTATACCCCTTTTACTCGGGAGTATTTTTGGGCCTCCCGAAATTAGTGTCCTAATTCTCTCTCAGGAAAAAATTTAAGTTGTCACTTATGGTGGGGAGCCCATTTGTGTATCTTCATACGAGTAACTTATATTTTTCCGTGGACTTGTCTGGAAAGTAGGTATTATAATTTGGAGATATCAAACTACCTACATCTTCCTTGGGTAAACATTGATATTGGATAGTTCTCAATGGTTTAGTTATAGTAGGGTAAGTGTAACCTTGTTCGATGTTGTTATTTATTTGGGTAAATTGATTGAGTATTGTTCAGATTGTGTTTGAAGAGTTTCCATTTGGGATAAATCTTGAATTTTCTTGATTGTTTAAGGAAAATGGTGTAAGTTTGGTTTTTGAGATCATTCCTTCCTTCATTGATCACTAGAGGTGTTTTGGCTTTTGGTGGAGAAACCTGACAAAAGTGTACCTCTTGGTTTCTCAGTCAAGCTTGGTTGTTGTATTGGCCTTGTTGTGACTTTACAGGGCAAAAAATTTTCATGGTGGGGATAATTTTCATATATATAGCTTATTTTAAATGTATATTTATTTTAATTTCCATTAATGCTTTGTTTTGGGGGTTTCCAAAGGTTTTATGTAGAATATGTGTGTTTTTATGAATTGGGCCAAACTGTGAGCCCAATTCCAGATTTAAAAATAAATTTGGTTTCGTTTATAAATTTTTCATTTTTTATATTTTTCACTCCTTCCGAATTTTAAATGTCTTCCCCTGATATATTAACATGACAATTAAAATTTTGAGCTTTTAGAAATCCATAACCAATGTTTATTTTGGTTTTTATTTAAGGGATTGGGCCTGCCCGGAAGCCCATATTGTGTTTTAAAGATTAATTTTATTTATTTAATAACTTATTCAATACTAGGTATTGTTTAGTGATTCCATGTCTCCCACGATCCCATTACACCCAGCAGCGCCCCCAGTCTCTTTCCCCCATCTTTGGAGCTCTTATGAATCGCGATTTAGGGATGAATTTCTTAGGGTTCCTAAAATCGTCCAGATTTTAGAAGGTAAGTTTATTCTTTCATAATTATTTTAATTTTAACTCTTTTTCCCCCATTTCATTACCCACATTACCTTCTCATCCCCATTAGAGAATCCATATCAGTTTTGGTTGCTTAAAGTTTAAAATTTTGGTGTATGTGGTTCATTTTATTCAATATGTTTAAAGTAAGTTTTTCTTTCCTTGATTTTGTCCCCTTCCTTAGGTTTTCATTCACCCATTCATGAAGTTACTCATGTCCATAAATTGAGTTTCGAAACTAGGGTTTTATTTGGTGTCTTTTTGGTCAAATATTGTGGTCTAGGGCTGGATTTATATTCCTTGAGGTGCGGCGGTGGTACGGTTGATGTTTCACACCATGTTTTGAGGGTTTTTTCATAAAAGGTAGGTGATTCCATGTGTAATCATTTATAGATGAGTTAGTTTGCTTGAATTACATATTATGCATGTTTTTAATATATTTTGTGTGGTTCAAAAATAGTTTATGTTGGATTTGGTAAAGCCTTTGTTTTTATAGTTTCATTTTAGCTTAAAATTGGGTGTTTTTCATGTGCAACCATTTGGGTATTGTTTAGGTGTGTTTTATAACATAATAAATTGGTTTAATAAATATTTTATGGGATGAAAATTCTGATTTGGTAGGGTATTGTTATGACATTAGGTCTTAAAGAGGGTTTTTTAATGGGTTTATAGTGTAAAACCTTGTTATACTTCTTGAAAGTGATTTTGAAAATGTGTGCTTTTCATGTGGATATTTTGTGGTATTGTTTGAGGTGTTTGTATAACAGTTGGGGTAGTTTAATAAATGTTTTTGGGGCTTCCAAATCTGTTTTGAATGTTTATTGGTGCGATTTTTTCCTTGAAATATGGTTTTGAAATGGGTTTTATGTGAATAGATTTGGTACACTCTTTAGAATTGTTTTATGAAAGTTTTGAATGGTAGAATGATTTATGTAAGAGCTGAAACAATATTGGAAAAGTGTTTTGGATTGTTTATACTTTAAAATGGACCATTTTAAATGTGAATAGGTCTCTCATGTGATGTGTATCCTCTTGTAAATGTTTTATAAAAATATTTAATTGATTTACTGAAATGTGGAAGAGGTGTGAATGTGATGTGGGCTATTTGTGTGAGTGCGATGTGAAAAATGGATTTTTGTTTATAAAAAGGGTTTTATGAAACATGTGAGTGCTCTATTATGTGTTATTAATCATATTTGGAGTGAATTTATAAAATTGTTAAAGGATATGTTGGATTGTGAAAGTTATGCAAAAAGTGTTGTGGGCTATTTTGGTGTGAGTTTGATTTCAAAATACATTTGAATGAAAATTTTAATTTGCAACTTATGTGATGTACATGGGGCTGTTTGGTTAATGTGTGATTTGGAAGTGATATCTACATGTTAAAACTATATTTCTTGGCTTGTTGAACTTGTTTGAGCACAAAGGGAAAACCCGGGTATCTAAGTGGGTGGACGTGTTCTAGTATGCTAGTGAATCTGTGGGGTTTGGCCTCAGTTTCACTTAGCAAGATTGACGCTTAAAACTCTAACTAAACTATGATGATGATGATTGGGGACCACTAAGTTATGGGTATTTCCCTACTATCGGCTCGTGCACGAGAACATATATTTTTTTTGGTTACTCTCACCGAGATACGAGGTACCTGGGACCCATAGCTAGCTAGTGCCTAGGGGTTATTTCCTATTGCTTGTGCTAATTAAGTCCTTTATACATACCATCATCATATAGTATATTTGGCTGGAAAAAGTCAGTGGCATTTGAATTTATTTTAAAAGTGTTGATTCTTTAAATTAGCCCACTTGAAAACTGTTTTTTAAGTTGCATCTTTTAGAAATTGTAACTAGAAATTACATGTTTCTGAAAACTTGCATGCTTTTCGTATTTGAATGTTTATCACATGGAATATCTTAGTGGTGGTATCCTTCTAGGAATTAAATCACACCCTAATTACACCCATGGGTGTATGTAGACTTGGTTTTTTTTCGTAGGTTTGGGTACAACTTTTGTGCCAACAGTTCGGGATTTCACCAGTCATTCATGATGTGTTGTTATAGAGATGGCTTGAGGGAGATTCCTCATTCCATGTTGATGTTCTTGGAGTATTATTTTTTTTGGTTTTTTACCTTTGTTATCTTCCTGGAGAGTAGTTTTAGACTATGTAATTCAGTTCTGAATTTTTGTAAAACATTGTTGGGTTTGAAAAATCCATATTTGTTTCATTGGATTATTTTATTGTTTTATGTTTATAAACTCGGGTAAATCGTTCCCAAATTTTCATTTTATGATACCTTGGCACTTGTGCCAGCACATGGGGATCGGGAATGCCCTTAAGGCCTTGTCACGGGCCGGGTTTGGTGCCAGTTTCAGTGGTGATCGATTCGGTTCATGACAATTTGGATTACATTTCACTACTATGATTTACCTCATGTTATGATATTATGATCACTTTTGCAGGATAAGATTTTCAAAATGTTTTGTTCTTATGAATATGAGATGATTGATATTTCATTTATTTACCCATACTGAGCATTTGAGATCACCATTTTGTATGTTTTCTTTTCCCCATGTCTGGAATAAGGGTATTAAGTAGGATATTCCAAAAGGGACTCTTGATATGACAAAATAAATGGGAGACAATGTAGATGCTTTATGAACCAGTTGTTTATTTTTCTCAGTTTCTAAAGACACTATACCTATACGGTCCTATGATGGTTTTGTTATATATTATACTAAGTATGCTTCAATTCTGATGTAATAAAAATGTGTTTAATTTATTTAATGTATGATTCTTTATAGTTACGCGTTTTCTTAATCATTAGGTTTTTATCTCTTGAAATTTTTTTAATGCCTTGTGGGAAGGGGGAAAATGAGTACTTAGTTAAATTTTGAGGATAACATGTTTGGAAGTGGGTTTACAATGTAAAATTAATTATTTTGTCATGTTTAAATTTTATTTGAACCATAAAATAAATATTGTAGATTCTATAACTAATGTGAAGCTTGTTTTATGGTGAATTTTGTTGATACATGAAACTGAAAGTGGCTAGGTCCATTGTAAATGTTAAAATTAATTGTGTTCATATCTTGTTATATTTCCTCATGGGTTTATTTGGTTGGTAATGATGTGAATTTTATTTCCCAAATAGTTTTTTGTGTATAAAATTGAATTCAGGATTCATATTAAAAATATTGGTTTCAGTGAAATGATTTCCTAAAACGGTGATTTCCATGCAAGTTTTTAATGATTATAATTTATGTTCGGTAATTTTTATTTTTGTGATATGATAATTTTTATTGATATGATAGTTAATCTTAGTTATCTTGGTGGGATAAATAAAACTTTTTTTCTAGTCATTAATAATTAGAAGCTCTGAATTCTTCTGTGCATTAACAATAGTGGACTCGGGAGTGGAAAAGACCAGATTCTCTTAGAATTATTGATGATTAAAACACAAATTAAAATATTGATATGATTAGAGACCACATGGAATGTGTTTTTCCCCAACCAGTAACTATTCATCATATTGTTTTTGTTTGTGGTTGTTATACAAATTTTTCCAAAGGTATGTGATTTTGTGGCTCCTTATATTTCCTATTACATTAGTGATTTACCCATAGTTCTCTACTGAGAAATTCTACTTATGATGTGTGGTTCCAACCATTGTCTTATGGTTTACCAATCCTCTATTATATTTCCATCAATAAAATTTGTTTACAAATGTTTTTACTTTAGAGTTTTTTCCTAAGAATTGGGTTTCATAAAAATATTCTTGAAAATGATTTAAAGTCTTTTAAATTTTTTTCCATGTTAATTTATCTTCTAATTTTGTTGAATCGAATCATATATTTTGGGTTCTAAACAAATTCGATTTTTTTCAAACCCTATATACTCCGTGTGTGTGTAGTCCTTTTATGTATACCCAAGGTGAATGAAATATGTGTCCTAGAGATATGGTCGATCTGAATTCTTGTGTTCTGGTTGTGATAGGTGGTGGTGGTGGTGGTGGTGGTGGCTTGAAGGTGATTCTCATCATGATGTACAGATCTTGTTCATAAATTTATTTGTTTCCCTATCATTTTAGTATTTTTCTTACATACTATTGAAAATTCATCTATCTAGAAATTATTATTCCTTATTTGGTTTTGGTATATTATTATTGAAATGTCTAATTTTGTTGGTTATTAATGTCTATCCAAATTGGTGAAGTAATTCCCAAATATTATTTTTGATACCCAAGAACTACTTTCCATCCCTTTGGGATCATGAACTCAATATTATCCAGCCCAAGGACTAGGTGACGTGTCAGTTTCAATGAATCATTGGCTTGGTTCATAACAAAATGTTATCAAAGGAGGTCACTCTCTTTATGGAAAACATTATTTGGATTTGAGTTGGGATTGTTTGAAGATATGACATCATGGGAATTGTTTTGTTTTTAGGAAATGAAATGAGAGTCATGTTAGAGGTATTAGTGAGAAATAATATCTTAGAAATCCATGTATTGCAAGGTACATGGTCTGATAATATTACCCATAAAGGTTGTTCGATTAGCATATGACCTCTAACCATATAGTTGAGTCACACATCGGTACTAGTTTGCATTTTTAAATTTTCATCCGAATATTGTTTTATAATCCTTTTTTTGGGGATTGTGAAAACCAAATATTAAAGTGTAAATGGAATGGTTTTGAGTAAAAAGGAAACCGAGTTTTCATAATCATATCGAATGAGACTTTAAAAAAAAATTTCATAAAAAGGTTTTTGTGTAATGTGAAAATGAGTTTATTAGACATTTAGTTTATTATCAAAAACCTAATGTTTATTGAAATCGATTGTTCGGAAAAATATATCATATTTTTAAAAGGGTTTTGGGATTCCATTCAAATGAGATGAAACGAAAGTTAATCAAATCGTTTTTAATGGAATTTGATTATTTGTGTTGTTGAAAAAATATTTAACCTGATGATTTTGTATTTTAATATTTTATTTAATAGAATGATGTGTATTGGATTAATTATTTTGAGATTGATTTTTTATTGAATTTTTGGTTAGTGATATTCTGAAATGTTTCCTAATGTATTATTGTTTGTTTGTTGATTGAGAAGTTGATTATGTGGGTTGAATGATTTTCCTTGGAAGGAGGAAAATATCGGACCATTTGTATTCCATGAGTGTCCAAATTAATGGAAATATGTGGAAAAGTGTATGAGTGCTTGATTTGGAATGATAATATGAAAATGTGAGGCTCTATAGAATACATTGGCTGAGTATTCAACCCCTCAAGCATGAT
Source organism: Viscum album (assembly GCA_963277665.1). Lineage (NCBI taxonomy): Eukaryota > Viridiplantae > Streptophyta > Magnoliopsida > Santalales > Viscaceae > Viscum > Viscum album. The sequence continues at coordinate 2,130,844,192 of OY728140.1, forward strand.
TCATTTTAAAAATTTCCATTTATGTAACGTCTGACGTTATAATGTCTAGAGGTTGTGTGGTGTGTCTTATTATAATTTGGGAATGTTTATAGTGAGGTTTTTTAGGTAGATAATTCTTCTGGTTTGAGTTTTTCATTATGTTTTATATCTTGTCAGTGACTTGATATTGAAATTATGTTTACATTTTTTTAAAAAAAATGTATTGGAAATGTTTTGAGTTTGTTCCATTTGTGTGTTTAGAGATTTTTTGTGTTATGTTTTTGCGGATGGATTAGTTTGATTAGGCACATGGTTTCCTTGATAACTAAATGTATCTCCCCATATAATTTGATTCATATTCAATGTGTTCCCATGGGAAGTTCCCCTTTGATAGACCCTCTAGTTAATCAATGTATGAAAATTCATCATGATTTTGAAATTTGTGAACAACTCCATTTTTTCGGTTAAATGTATCCTCTCGAAGCGGTTGAGTGGATACAGAGAAATGAATGAAACACTAATCTCCTTGAGTTACCTAAGTAATTAAATATTAATTTATACTCCTTTATTATTGATGGTTTGGCCTCAAAGTAGTGTATGGAATTCCATTATGGGTAATGGATAGCAACCATATGATATTGGTGATAAAAATAGTATTAATAAACCATTGGATCATTAATTATATTATTTTATAAGAATAACTATGTTATTCTAATAGTGTGTAAAATCAAGTCCTGTGTGGTTTTTTTGTATGAATACCCAAGAGAAATTTCATGCTAGTGGACACCCAGGTCAATCGTAATGGATATATCGGGATGTTCACATGATGTGTTTTAGAGCTAGAACCATATCTTCATAAAACCACTGTTCATGTTTGTAGGAGTAGTGTGTTGTATTTTCCTTGTTTAAAGACCATTTAAATATAATTTATATTAGATTTTAATGGATTTTTCTTGTGGTGTTCTTTTGTGAATTTATTTTGGATTGAGATGTAAGATGATGATTGTGGCTCTTATAAGAACTTGTGTTTTAAAGGATGTGTGTTTTTATTTCACGGATCCCATATTTCCCCATTCTAAATGGATGTGTATTTTTTTCTCTTTTAACTATAGTTCCTGATTGTTATGAAGAATGATGGGGCATATGTATCCCTTGAATACAATTATTGATTAAGTTATTTGTTGAGGTGATGTTATTCCCATGGTGTGTTTAATTTTTTGTTCTCTCGTGTATTACTATGAGGTTGCATGTGGAACCAAAAGAAGGATTTCAGACTGAGGATCCTTATTTCTAGACTATGTGATAGGAGGGGATTTGAACATTAGAAATGCATCCATAGGCCCAAATGTTTGGTTTCAAAGTAATCATGATTCATAAGGTGTGAGACAAACCATGGTCCTGATTTTTTCTTATAGAAATATAATCATAATAGTTTATTTTACATGTAGTTGTTTCATCACTTTGAAAAGATAACCCTTTGTGTAAATTGTGTTTTGGCCTCGATTTTTTGTTTCAACTATTCCAAATAGAGGATTTTTCATTTGACATAAAGAGGATTGATATCATATATTTTATTGGGTTTATTGTGGGAAATAATTATGGATGTGGATACATGTTTGGTAGGCATGGTGTAGTTAGCCTTCGTAAACATGTCTCAGTTATAGCTTGTCTCTTGGGTGGATGTTTTAATCAGTATGATTCCTCCTCTTTCAAGGTTTAATACGACTGTTTTATTTTGTTAATGCATGAAGTTATTAATATATATCATTTAGGGTTTCCCAAATTAATCCTTGTTGGTTGGTTAAGATGGTTCGTTCTCATGGAGTTGAGACACACTGTGGGTGTCATTAATATTTATCCTTGAGAAAAACAGTTCATGTAATCTTTTAATAGGTAGGGATCCATTCAGGCCACCCCGTATTGATAACCTAGTTCAATTTCTGGATTATTTTTGTCAAAGATGTGTTTATTTTCTTGGGATTGACTCTATGATTCCATTAAATGTAAATGTGGAAAATTTAGAGTACCCACCATCAATTTTATTTCAATAAATAGGTAAAAAATTGTGGTACAAGATATCCAAATTTCATTGAGATATGGTATAGATTTTCATCCCATTTTAGATTGTGGGCATGATTTTCATTTTTTATTTTTTGAGGTGATATTTTCCATACAAGATGGATTTCACGGTTGTGATAATTATTTTTATTTTGATCTATAAACTGGAGGTGTTAAGAATTTTGGGGGTATTAGGAGTATAGTGTGATGTCTATTATTACTTCTCAAATTAAATCTACTGATACACTATTTTTATATGGGGTGTTCCTATACAATCTTCATTTTGATGATTTTATGAAATTTCCTATACTTTAGGTGTAGAATCACTTTTTTGGGATCAAACCATATAATTAATTCTCTATTGTTGAATATTTTCATGTTTGGGATAATTTTCACACCTGTGTTTTTATTTTCCTCCTATTTCTGAGTTTATTTTTTGAGTTAAGTGTTTTTCACAAGTTCATAGTGTGGAGGGTTTAAAGTTTTTCATACTACCATTATCTATTTTCATTATTCTTTATATATATGGATTTCTAAAATGATTAATGATGAATAAAATGATTTTTTTCATTAACATATTTTGGGTCTTAGTCAACGCATGATTTGGTAAAATGTGCACCTTACAAATAAAACCATATAGCCAAACTGATATTTTGGATAGTGGATAATTGAATGGTAATGGAACATTTTTTAAACCATGTTGGATAATCATTTGAAATTTTCATCATTGGAAATGAGTGTATATCATTTGGAATATGTTTTGGTAACCGAGGGGAGAAAACTGTATGACTTGTCTAGGTCCTTAAAAATTGGAAAATTTCATTTGTGTCCTTCTAGGATTTAAACTTATTTATTTAAACATCCAACCACATGCAATTTTTGTATATTGGATATTTCTCCAAGAATACATATAATTTTTAGAATCCATTTCAGTCATGGTTTTGACCCCTAATCTTCTTGGATTCATCAAGTAATTTTGTATACCAATATTTCATCCACTTTTTAGGGTATTATTCCTATTTTATTGAGTTACTATTTTCTATAGGATTTTCATATATAAAGAGGTTTTTTTATGGGTTTTGGAGTATGAGAAGGATGTTTAGTGTTCAATACAAATGTTATAGTATCTTTTAATGTTGTGGTTTTATTTTGGAATACTTTTATAATTGTTTCCAAGGGTGAGGTAGGTGGCTCGATGCTCTAACATTATTAGATGATTTGGATATTCTTGTTTGACCAATTAATATTTTTCAATGAATTGTTTATGTTCTCAATATATGATTTCCATGTGTTTTATGATGAATATATAATTAATTTTTATCCTATAAAATAAAATTTATATGTTTTGTTTAAACATTATGGTAATGACAAATTATTTTTTTACATGTTGTGGAATGTGTGAAGTGTTTTATCAAAAGCACTAATTGTATAAACATGTTTGGATGACGGTTTTTGGTGAAAAATGGATAATTTAGGAATGTTGAAATTTATTTTAAACTAGTAAATGTAAATTTTGTATTACGAAAATTATAAGAAGCATGTTTTAAATTGAATTTGGTATATGTGTGAAATTTAAAGTGAATTATCCAATGTTAATGGTAGGAATTTATTTTTTTCATTTCATGTGATCTTAAATATATTTTTTCTTTGGTTGTTCAAGTGGTGAAAATTTTGTTTCCAAATGTTTTTGTTGTTTGTAAAATGGAATGGGGCTTACATATGGAAGATTATGGTTTCCATATAATGATATCCATATGTAGTAATTTCATTTTTTGTTTGTAATGCATGAAATATATTCATCAAATTGGTCATTTGTGTGATATGTGAATTGGCATTGAGAAAAAAGGTGAATCCCATGTATCTAGTTAGGGGAAATAGATGTATTATTCTAGTAATTTGGAAGTTCAAATCCTAAATTTCTATAATGTGTTCAAACTTGTTGACTTAGAAGGTAAAAAAACTAGATTCACATAAAATGATTGATCATTAAAACACTAAATAAACATGTGATATGATTAGAGACCACTAGGCTTGTTGGATGATCTTTAATAGTGGCTCATGAAAGATAAATATATTGGTTGTGGTTGATATAACATTTTTTACCATTTTATGAGATATATATGGTCCCTCTAGAGATAGCTACCTTGGGAATTTACCAATATTTCTCTCAAAATACATGATATTTATGAGATACAGTGTCATCTATCGATATATAGTGGATATTGTGCATATTATATTTCAATCAATGATAATATTTATGAAGGAGTTTCCTTGAGATTGTTTCCATGAGAATGGGTATTCTTAAAAACAATTGTTATTATATTTTAAATGATTTTATATAAATTTGCATGTTATAGTGTCTTATAATGTTGTAGCGTAAAATCCTCTCATTTTAGTGGAATCCTACTGTGTTATGTATCACACCACATATACATCTGTGGGTGTATATAGACTCTTTTGGTATTACCAACATATATGAAAGAATATTATTGGTGATGTGGTTGATCTGATTGTTATTGTTCTACATATTACATGTTTTCGTATTGGTTCCTTGAGGGTGATTCACCTCATGTTGCATTTATGTTCTTAACATATATTCTGTGTTATCTTTTATTATAGTGTTTTTGTTATTAGTTATTTTTTAAGACCATTAATCTATAAAATAATATGCCTTTTTGGTTTTGGTAATTCATTATTGAAATGTCTATTTATAATGGATATATATTTTTATCCAAACTAGTGAAATCAATACCTAAGATTTTTGTTGATACCTAAGAACTAGTTTCCATTTCATGGGGTTTAGGAACACCCTATTAGGATATGACACAAACCAAGTTGGGTGTTGGGTTGTTGGGAACTCTGGATTGGTATGTGACATTATCCAATGATAAATTAATTATTATATACTTTTATGGTTTATAATTTTTATGAAAAGTTGTTTTCAAACCCATTATATTATAATATATATCTTATGAAAAAATGGTGGAATTTTTATGAAACTATATTCATTTCATTATGAAAATATAGGAATAATACTTTATAAAAATCTTTTATTTTCATGTATTGTGATATGATAAATTATTTATTATCTAATTGTTTTACAATTTATATTTTACAATATCAGTGGGACATAAATTTCCCTCCAAAGAATTATGTAATGAATAATGATATATTAGATCAACGGGTACACATTATGTTTAATAGAGGCCTAGAATAGTGTACACATATGATTTAAAAAAGACCAAAATAGGGTACATAAGAGGTTATCCCATTTCATAGGAAGATAAATTGGTTGAGAGACTAAGTACAACAATTTATGAATTTCTCAGTGGATAAACATTAATTAATATTATCCATAATTATGTGTATATCATAAATATATATTTTATGATTATTTTGTAATCCCATGGAACATGTTTGTTGATTCCATTAAGAATAATGTCTTATGTAATTAAAAAATTTATGTTGTGACTCACATTTATGATCTATGATATAGAGTGTATAGTTCTATAATTATATCATTATGTAACAGTACCCATATTAACATGTTATATTTTTACATTCATATCATAACATTATATCTGATTTGATATAACCATTTTTTATATTACCACTCTCCAAGATATGATCAAAGATATTATTAATGATATTTTTAATAACACTTTATGTTGTTAATAACATAGTGTGGGAGGATGTAGGTCACTAGTGGAACAATTGTTTTTTCTCATTTTTTCAATGGCACTGGGCATTGATGATTATGACACTTATCATTGTGTAATGTAATTAATATTAATGTTGTACGATGCAATATTAATGTATGATTAGTTTAGGTTCTTATAGATGATATCTAGTAGGTATTATTTATACATTAAAATCTGGATAATAAAACAATTGTGAGAAAACATCAGATAAGATCATGTATAGGATAAACACCCATTGTACTAATAAGAACATAATTATGATTTTCCATGCCATACATCCTGGTACAGTTATGACATGTGTATGTGGATCTAAGAAATATTATACTATGGGTGAAGACATAGATTATTGTATTCTGGGCTTCAATTATATTTTTCCTAATAAATGAAAAAAGGCCTTGTTAAACATTGTTTGACACTCCACGGGAATACTCATTAGTTATTAATTATTTTCAATATTAATAATTAAAATGTACATTAATATATGATAAAAATAGATGACCAAGGGTGAACCTAATGTGTTATATATAGACTAGATAGTTTCATTATGTCATCATCCTAAAATACATTTTTTCCTGATTATGTGGGTTTCAATTCAAAATATTGCAAGTCACAATGTACTTTTTGGTTATTATGAATGGAGGGATCTAGAAGGACCGAGATATGAAAAAATGTGATAGAAAATGTTTTGATGAGAAAATATATTGGATATTGCTTGGAGTGGTTGATATTGCGATAATTCCAAATCAGTTATCGTGAGATAGGATTAACAACATGCACCATAACAAACTATCAAAGTCACCAATGAATATAGTGATATCGTTCACTGAGAGTTTGGTTTTTGGAGAACATTGATGAAATAATATTTAGTTTTCTACATTTCTCGAAGGTGGCAACAGTAACTAATGGGAATACATAAGGTAATAAAATGATGTTTTACATTTGGAGAAGAAATGAACCGAGTATGTGATTAGAAAGGGAAAATAAAAAGTAAAGTTAATTCAATCGATTAGAATAATGGTATCCATTTGGTATCATAAAATTATAATATATTAAAATATTAAAAATGAACATATTAAAAAAAATATTACCTAGGTGGAATTATTTTGAATATTTTTATAATGGTTGTAGGAGTAATGGTAATATTTGTAATCATGTTGAGACTAAGAATGAAATGTGAATAGTGTGTGTTGTTTTAATAGTCATTTTTATCATTAACATATAAAGGATGACTAAATTGAGGTATTTTACTTTTATTAAAAAAATTATTGTCGGAAATATTTATTAGGTAATAAGTCGATGAGGCATATTTCATCTTTTATGGTCAAAGGGGTGATTGAAGTGTTTTTATATTTCAACCGAATAACTAAATTATATAAATCATGGAAAATATATGGATTTTTCAATATATGTTATCAATTATGGATTTTAATGTTTATTTTTAATTGTATTGATGATATGGAAATCATATTTAATTATAGTGTCAAATTTTATAGAAAACACATGATTACGGAAAATAAACCCTAAATATGTTCTTTTTGTTGAGATTATGATATTTGAAAAAAGAGTTGTTGGATATGGATAAAATATAATATAAATTATTTATTACCTTGGATATGAATAACGGTTTGATGAATGTTTTTATATATTCACTGGTGGAGCTTTGTTTTTTTGAATATTTTGAATATAATTAATAATGTGTTTTTTATTTATTTAGTTTGAAAATAGTTAATTTATGAAAGCATGTATGTTTTAGTTGTGGTTTTATGTTAATTTAATATATTTTCATGTTTTATTAGAATAAATTATCATTATATTCACATTTTTACTATGTGACATTATGATATACATTATGTTATTTATAGAATTTCAGAAAAAACTGATTTTTGAATGTTAGTGAAAACATTTATATATAATTTTAGTTTAATATTTGTAAAACAAAGAGGTACCACATGGATAACTATTCCTGGAACATATTAGGTTTATCATTTAAAGATATTAGGTAATTTTTATTATCAATTTTGGTTTTGGGGAAAATATATAAATGTTGAACTAAATTTTTGTATATCTTATGCTGATTTTAGTGCTTTTGGAATAAAATATATTATTAATATTTATTACAATGATGAAGTGGAAATTGATCGAAGAAAAAAATTGATTGAAATTATTCTTTTGATATGAATTAATGTTGAACTATATATACTTGGTTCCATTAAAAAATCATTATTATATCGATACATTATCTTATCATTTCTCACTTCTACTTAACCACTCAAAATTAGAGGATGTGTGGTGTTTTTTCAACCTATAATGTATATACATAATACATTACATGTAATAAAAAATTGGTCATACCACTGAAGAATGATCATTCATATGTGGAACATGTAATTTATATTTTCAATTATAGAGAAATAATTTTGTAAACCATGACCACTGATGTGGTAAAGTTTTCTAGTGAAACCACTAGCTTGGGGAAGCTATGTTGGAGCAAGAGGATGTAATGAAGAAACAATATCCAGGTGTATTTTTTCGAGAAGGGAATATCGATGGAAAAATTCATTGAAATATTGTATAATGTAACAGCCTAATTTTGTATGAATGAATGTTCTTTAATAATTAATTTTCATTGTTATCTTGTGTTACACACAATACCATGTTTTAACAAACATCACCAATATATTAATATTAATATTTCTAATTTCATAAAATTAGAAGAATAGATATAAATAATAACTTATATATAATATTTATTATTTTTATTTGTAATGAAAAATTATAGATAAAAAGGTATATCAAATTTTTATAATGTCTTTATATGTTTGGAAAATAATATTTTATGAAAATAATAGAATTAAATGAAAATAAATTAATTTAGTATTTGATAAACTTATTAATGTTTATTTAATCAAATAATATTTAATTTATTAAAAATAATTTAAAAAATAGCTTGGGGTGAAATATTTTTATAATTATGTAATGATTATTTATCAAAGAAAAATTAAAAAATATTGGTGTTTGTTTAAAACAGTCATTTAATTTAACGAATTTGTAAGGTTAATTTAATTTCAATGTGGCTTTAAAAATTATAATTTGTTAAAATATATATTAATTATTTATATTTATGTCCTTGGATTGAATTTCATATTTATTATACACATTAAAACTATTTAATCAATTGAATGATTTCTCCTTATAAAACCTTATTTTCATCACATAAGTGAGATTTAATTTAAATTAAATGAAACCATTTTATTGAGATTACATTAAAAAAATGGATTAAATAACTTAATAATGATGATGATGATATAAATCATATAATATTTTTAATGTAATTTGTTACCGTATTTATTTTTAAAAATAGTATATAATTATTATTTATGTTAAGGTTAAAACATGATTATTGGGGTGTTAAACTAAAATTATAATATCTTTGTTGACCTAAATTTTTTCCATTTCATATTTCTGTCTATGTTTAGAACCATATTTCCATATGTTTTAATTTTTTTTCATTTGTTGAAATTTTCCATTAAATTCACCAATATTAAATTTATGAATAAAATTATAATAATGTAACCTAGTTTCATTTGAAATTCAATAATATGTTCATATAGGGAAAAAATGAACATGTTAATGAATATTTATGGTAATTATAATCATAATGAAATTAATGTAATATTTTTACATTATTTTTTTGGTAATTTTAAAATTATAATAAATTCTTATGAAATGCCACGTAAGTAATTAATATATAATAGAAAAATAAATTAAATACTACAAAAAATATAAAAAAATAATTTAATTATATTTGTATTCAATTATTTTTTTAGAGAAATAATAATTTTCATATTGGATTTAATGAAATATATTCTAATTAAATATTACTATAGAAAATTTTATTGTTTACTTTACTTGATAGTTCCAAAATTGATGTTATAGTTATTCTAAATAAAGATATATTATTAGAGGATTGGAATATCCTGATAATTTATATTATTAAAAGTAATTTTTAAATGATTAAAAATATAATATATTTTCTAGTATTTTAATATTTTTAGCATTATATATATTATCTTAACTTCTAAATACAAAATAGTTAAAACTAATGGTAAACAGAAAAACAATTTTTCGTACGTTACACAAACTTCTGTAAAATCAAATATTCATGAAATATAATATAATTCCTTTTAGAATTTTATTTAATATCTATAAGATGAAGGTAAGAATAAAATAATTAGGGTTATATATCACTAATATTAAAATATATGTTACGTAATTGAAAAAAAAAATAGTTATATTAGTGAAAATAAAAATTGTTATAGTCGGGATAGATTGAAGTTATGGAAGAAAATCATTTAAGATTAGGTTTTGATTTATGTTTTATGTGTGATTCAACCATATATTTAATATAATAAAATAACTAATATTTTTTTGAGGCACTATAGGGGGGTGTGGGTTCGCATTGTGAAATAAATTTAGTTTTTTACCAAAATATCCATCGCCATAAATTATAAAAGGCCATATATTCCCCCCAATTCAAACACATACTAAAGAATTTTTCATAATAAAAAATAAATAAAGTCATTAAAAATAACATTATTAATGTTCAATATCTAATGTTCATCTCAAAATACAAATCATTTTGTCATAAACAAGAGGTAAATAGGGGTTGTTAAAAGAAAGGTTAATTGTATGAAATGAACTCTTCGATTTTACATCACCTAATATCACCACCATTCATTTAATAATAGTTAAAATATAAATAAACCAACATGTAACATATATATATATTTTATTATGTTTATTTCATAAAAAATATCCATATCCTCCCTTAGAAAATGGAAAACAATACTATTGATAGTGTGTATAGTGAACTATCGACTCCGGATCAAATGTAATTGTATTTCCATTACCTCTTCCAATTGAGTGACATAATGATGGATTTATCATATTTATTATAAAATTAATAAGATAATTGCATATATTATATTATGATAGAACATATACAATATTACATTCATTTCTTTGTGATATATCATACTGTCATTTGTGTGTACTATAGACTAACGTTTCACGAAGCTATGCAATTCATTTTTTTGAATAATAATTTTCATAAAAGGTAATAAGGTTACATTTAATCAATAAATAATTTATAATTTAAATAATATTTATTATTTATATTTATTATATTATTTAACTATCATTTATTTCATTCATTATGAAATTGGAAACATTTTTCATGCGCATATATGTTTGACTTTCTCCATGAACTATTTTTTTCATTTTATATCTATATCATTTTTAGATATTTATTAATAAAAATGTACTGAATATAAATTATATTTATATAATGTTTGTAATTATTGAGAACATGTAATTGTTTTCAATGTAATATTATTGAAAATAAAAAACCAAAACATACAAAAAAACCTAGTACTTATTACATACAATGTGATCATAAATGGAATTGTTTATAAAAAGGTTATGAAAGGACGTAAGTAAATCATATATGTTATAATATATATATATATATGTGTGTGTGTGTGTGTGTGTGTGTGTGCGTGTGTGTGTATTTATTATTATGTAATATATTTATAATAAAATAATATTTATTATTTATAAAGATAAAATGTGTTTGAAGGAATTCAACACATAAGGTAATGGATATCATGAAAAATTTTATTTCAAATGATACACAAGATATATTAAACACATGATTCTTTTTTTTAATATATACATCCATTGAATTTATTTTATGCTTATTGGTAAAATTATTGGGACTTATATTTCCTTTTTAGAATCCCCCTTTCACGGGGTTTACTATTCAAATGTCATCGGTATGTTAAGAAATGTTTTTCTAGTTTTAGTCATGTAAGAAACTAGTTCATATTTTGAGGTACAAGATTCTTATTTTCTATTTTCCTTAAGTGTTTTTGGTAAAATATGGAAATTGGGGAAAATCCTAATTTTTGAAAGTACATGCCGTGACCTTTTTCCACACGCCGTGTACTTCTGGCCATGTGGGATGAGTACACGGGGCGTGTAGAGATGTCGTTGACGAAGGGTGTAGGATCCGACTACACGCCATATAGTGGACCTTTGAATGCTGTGTAGTCAGTCGGCATGCCAAAATTGTAAGGTGGTGGAGTAGTCGCCATCTGGGTGACAGTACACGCCGTGTACTCAGGAGTACATGTCGTGTACTCATTTCGATGGATGAACAGTGTGGAGTTGCCACCAGGGGAACAGTTAAATGATGAAAGTACACGATGTGTACTTGGAAGTACATGTCGTGAACTTTTTTTTTGCTTAAATGGGTAGTAGCCTCCCCTGTTCACAGGAAAGTCTTAGAACCATGCGGGGTAAGCCCCTTCTTCCCCTAGCGTGTTGCTTGCCAATTATTATCCTAACAGGAGTTATTTAAGTTAAGAGTCTTTTCTTCTTCATCATATCTACGTCATAATTGGGCGTTTATGGGATCTACAATCGTGTATACCGCTCGTTGGTGTATAAGGTAGGTGGCTTGGTGTTAATTTTTCCAACTGTCATGTGTTTTTTCCGTTTTTGTTCAACGAAACCATGTTAGGGTGTCGTGTGGCTGAGGCCATAGCTATTTTAAATACATAGATTTGAATAGGTGATTTAAATGTGATATTAAAATGCTTGTTGGGATCGTTTCTTGGATCCGGAGCCACCCCGGGGGTGTGTTCCACTGTTTAGTCGTTTGGCCAGGATACCCAAGGGTATGCCTTTTGTAGTAATTGTAGAATTTCTTTGAGAGGAATTTCTTGTTTACTGCTTGTTTACATGTTGGGAATGGCCTGGTCACCTGTTTAGACTGAGGGAGTTATTGTGATTAGCCTGTGGGCACTGCACTATTTAGCGTGAGGGTAGTAGTTATTTTGCATGAGGGCAACCTTTCGTGCCTGAGGGCTTGACTTATGTGTCTGTGGGCGACAATTCGTATCCATGAGGGAAATTTCTGTTACGCCTTAGGAAAATACCTGTGGGTTGGATTTTGATTACCTAAGGGTAATGTTTTACGTGTCTGAGGATGCTGACTGATTATTTAGAAATTCATCGTGGTGGTTTCTAAATATTAAATGGATTAAATTAATAATTAAATGGAAATATAGCTGGTGAGTTAATTGATTTTTAGTACTGCTTAGTTTATTTCATATTACTACTGCACATTGTTGTTGCATGCTTACACACAGTTGGGCACAAGCCTTTTGTGGGGGCCTACTGAGACATATTTCTCACACCCTTTTTGGGTCATTCATTTCAGCCCAAACAGATTACGTTTCAGCAGGTGTGGATAGGGGCAAGAGTCCCTATACAGTTAATTGACTGTTTTTGAGGTGTAGGTGGGCATGGGACCGAGCCTAGGCTCGCGATGTCGCTGCCAGCTGTTTTTCCTTGTTTTGTTGTACTCTGCATTTTGTTGTACTATATTGATGTATAACATATTCTGGCTATTTTCTTAGAACTGGAGACATGTTTCATCATTATGTATATACTGTTGGCTATATCTACTACAATTGTTTATTTCAGTTGTGTATGTTTTATTGCTTCCTCTGTCTTGGTTTGTTTTATTTTGTAATCTGCTGTGCTACACTTTGACAAATGAGGGCATAGTTTCCCCACTATTAGACCTAGGCCCTCGTTGTTTGTCGGAATCCTCTGGAGTTTGGGGAAATGTGCTTGAGGTCATGTGGCGAACCGGGTTCGGGGCACCCATTGCATGGCACCCAAAACCGGGACGTTACAAAGTGGTATCAAAGGGGTTCTTTTCTTTAACTTTCTATTTGGAGCCGTAGTCTGGGATAGGACGAACGGTAGTTGGTAATAAGATGTGCCCGGGCGTAGCTAACCCATGTACATGGAAAATCCAGTCTACCTCGTATTTTTTCAAAAATCTTGATTTTTTAAATTTTACAGTTGATTTGATTTCACCGTTGTGTGACGCACCTAGATTGTTCTGATTATATATTTTTTATGGGTTCTATTTAGTTTCAACCTGATGAGATAAGGGTATGTTGTCTAATGCATCATATAGTCACATGCTAGAGGTCACATGCCATGCATAGTTACATGCCTTGTAGGTGCATTAGAATTTCGCATGTTGTTGTGATAGTTGTTGTGCTAGAAAGGCATGTTGCTGTGATAAATGCTTGATAAATACCAACTTTGTGATAGGGTATTTTCTTGAGTGATACTGTTTATAAAATGGATGCCAAACTTTGGTTTCTGGGGATTATGGGAATCCATTGACCTGAATTTGGTGGATCATTAGTTTTTTATTTAGTTATAACATAGATAAGATGTCAAACTTTGATTCGTGGGGACTTTGGTCCCCCACAGGTCGGAATTTGACACTTACGTGTTTTTTTTGGTATTTTCTGGGATTCAGAGATGATTTTGAGGCATAATATCTAGAAACCCAGTATAAATGTCGTGTATTACTTTAAACAACCCGTGTATGGCCTTCTGTTCGGGAAGAAAAATAAAATTCTTAAGTGCACGATGTGTACCCAGAGTACATGTCGTGTAGTCTCTTCCCGTGTCACAAACCGTTTAGGCGGCGACACGAAGAATGGAATATCTTCGGTAAAACACGCTATGTACTTGACATACACGTCCTGTAGTGTTGACCCAGAGTCCGCCCATGTAAATAACAACACGGACAGAGTAGTCCATAAGACATACACACCGTGTCAATTATGTACATGTCGTGTAGTGTGACCGAGGGACTCGGTCATGTAACTAACAACACGGGTTGGTGTCACCTCTCATTGAACACACCGTGTACATGTGGGACACACGGTGTAGTCTTGTCCGAGGACAGACTATGTGGAATTATCCATGTGGATGGGAGACAGGGTAGTGTATACGCCGTGTGCGTGTGTAACATGTTGTGTAGTTTTAAGCCGAGTAGTCAGCCGTGTCACAAATGACATGGGCAGTTGGAAAATAACACCATACACACTGTGTAGATATTAAAAACGCCATGTAGTTTTTGTTCAATGGGATCCATGTGGCCTAGCCGTGTCGAAGGACCCAGGCAGGGAAAGGGAAGTCAAGTACACGCCATGTAGACGCCATGTTGTCATGTTTTGCAAATCTTCAAATGCCTTCTTTCTCTTGTTCCCTTTGTGGTTCCTTAGCTTTTAGTCTTGATAAATCTTTACCTAACGAGTGTTTTTTACCTTGTATTGTCATACCGACTAGATGACCATGCGTTGTTCTCCAGGGGAGTGGCGACGAGTATACTCCAGAGATGGTGGGCCATGGGCTACTAGTTGATCCTCCAGAAGAGCCAAATGTCGTGTCAGCTGTTATATTGGACACAGGCACGGAGGCGCAGTTCCGTAAAGGCTTTATGAAGTTCATGCAGACCATTCAGGGAGCACCGTAGGCTGCCACATCTATGGCCGAGCTGACTCGTATATTTCAGCAGCAGCCCCCGCCTACGTTTTCAGGGGATGGAGGACCACAGGATGCGGAGACTTGGTTGGGGTCTATGCAGACTATTTTCGAGCATCTTGAGATGCCACCAGGGCAGAGGGTCAAGCTCGCGACATATATGTTGCGTGATTCCGCAAAGAGGTGGTGGGATGTTACCACACAGTCAGAGCATCACATAGACATGGCGTGGGAAAATTTTCAGGCAATCTTCTATGACTTATTTTTTCCAGAGATGCTGAGGGAAGATAGAGCTCGAGAGTTCATGAATCTGCAGCAGGGCGCTATGTCGGTGATGGACTATTCTGCTCGCTTTACCGAGATTCAGTGTTTTGAACCTGTACTGGTGAGTGATGAGACATTGAGAGCCATACGTTTTGAGGATGGTCTTCGTTATGACCTCCGAGCACTGGTGAATGTTTTTAGGTTTCCTTCAGTACATGCTATTGTGAATCCGAAGCTGATTACAAAGAGGAGCCTGCGGGAAGCTGGTGGTGTGCGCCAGAGGGGTTTAGCACCAGTTTTTGGTACTATTTCTACTATAAAGAGGAAGAGACAGATGGAATTCTCTCAGGGTGGCAGTACCATCCATGAAGCTTCTTCAGGTGGCCCGGTCAGGTGCTACCAGTGTGGTAGAGAGGGTCACAAGAGACCACAGTGTCCACAAGACCCAGTGGAGTGCCGAGCTTGCGGCAAGATGGGTCATCTGCAGCGCTTTTGTAAGGCTTTTCCACCAGTGGCTAGTGAGAGGGGTTCTGTGCAAACTCTGTGTGCGGGAGCAGGACCAGTGGCTTCTTAGCAGTCGGGGAACTAGAATGCGTCAGGGCGTGCAGTCAGAGATGGTGGTCATGGTCATGGTAGCCAGACACCAGGATCTCAGAGGCAGCAGGGCGGGACAGCTCAGGGTAGATAGGTTGTGTCGCAGGGCCACGGCACTAGGCAGGCATACGCCGTGCAACAGTCCCAACAAGAGCAGGATCTCGGACCTTCTACAGTCATAGGTACTATTCTAGTATCTTCTTTCTTATCTTCAGTGCATTTCGATATGGGTGATACACATAGTTTCATATCTGTACCTGTTGTGGAGATCCTTGGGCTTGGTGTCTCTACTTCTTCTGATATCATGACACTAGACACTCCGTTGGGGACTAGAACAGCTGTTCTGCGTTAGTGAAAGGGGTTCCCCCTTGAGGTTGGTGGGTGTCACTTTTTGTGGGACCTCAATGTCATAGAGATGAATAACTATGATGTCATTCTTGGAATGGACAGGTTGGTTCCCTTACGATCCTTTATAGACTGCTATCATCGCAGGGTGTGTTTCATGTCACCAGAGGGCGAAGAGTTTCTATACAAGGGTGAATGGGATGTTCAGGTGAGTCGAGATGGACCAGAGCATCAGGGGAGAGGTGGAGTCGCAACCTAGATTTATAGATTATACCTGGATGATCTGGGGACTTGTCAGACGGATTTCCCTTCAGTGGTTGATCGTTGCAAGGATGTTTTCCTGGACGACTTTTCAGGTCTACCTCCGGAGCGAGAGGTGGATTTCTCTATTGAGCTTGTTCCAAGAGCCACACCAATGTCAATTCCTCCTTATAGGATGGCTACACCTGAGATGTAGGAGCTCAAGAGGCAGTTAGAGGAGTTACAGGCGAAGGGTTTCATCCGACCCAGTACTTCTACTTGGGGTTCTCCAGTCCTTTTTTGCAAAGAAGGCGAACGGTACCCTCAGACTTTGCGTGGATTATCGGATGATGAACTAGTTGACGGTCAAGAACTGATATCCTTTGCCGATAATTGATGATATTTTTTATCAACTTCATGGAGCATGAGTGTTCTTGAAGATTGACATGATATCCGGATATCATCAGCAACACATGAGACCATTGGATATACCGCTTACAGATTTTCGGAGCAGATATGGTCTATATGAGTACATGGTTATGCCTTTCGGACTCAAAAATGCACAAGAAGTTTTAATGGCTCTGATGAATCTTGGGTTCCATCCATATCATGATTCATTTGTGGTTGTATTCATGGACAACATATTGGTGTACTCTCACACTCGACACGACCATGCCTCCCATATTGAGATCGTATTGAGTACACTGAGAGAGCATCGGCTATATGCTAAGCTCTCAAAGTGACACATTTTTATGGACTAGATTCCCTTCCTGGGTCACATTATCTCAGAGGAAGGATTTGCAGTAGACCGAGAGAAGGTGAGATTAGTAGTTTCGTGGGAGATTCCTAAGAATGTGTTTGTGATACTGAGTTTCTTGGGGATGTCTTGTTACTACAGACGCATCATACAAGACTTCTCCCTCATAGCATCACCTTTGATGGGTCTGTCTAAGAAGGGTGTGAAGTTTGTTTGGTGAGAATCTTGCAAGGTAGCTTTTCAGGACCTGAAAGGAAGGTTTACATTAGCACCAATCTTGATACTCCCAGAGCAGGGGAAGAGCTATACAGTTTACTATGATTCATCAGGTATTGGGTTGGGAGCAGTTTTAATGCAGGGTGAATGAGTTTTTGCATACGGGTCTCGGTAGTTGAGGCCACATGAGAGGAATTACCCGACGCATGCTCTCGAGTAGGCTGCAGTTGTTCATGTGTTGCGCTATTGGATGCATTATCTATTGGGAGAGCATTTTGTGGTTTTCACCAACCACAAAAGCCTCAAGTATATCTTTACTCACCGTGATTTGAATCTGAGGCAGAGGAGGTGGGTCGAGTACCTACAGTCCTTCGATTTTGAGCTTGCCAATACACCTGGTAAAGGTAATGCAGTAGCTGATGCACTGAGAAGGAAGACACAAATACAGGCAATGCAGGAGGACAGTGGTGAGTGGAAGCTTATGGACTTGTTCTCTGAGATTCATCTGGAGGTGCATGACAATCAGGTGCAGGCTTATCTTTCCTCGTTAGTCGTGACATCTACCCTCCTGGATATAGTGAGGATGAGACAGATATCTGATTCAGAAGGCATAGTTCTATGGGAGCCGGTTGTAAGTGAGGACCCTCCTCCTGGTTGGGAGATAGGCGATGATGAGTTTCTGCATTTCCAAGGACGAGTATGGGTTCCAGGGGATATACGCGAGGAGCTGATGCGGTAGTTTCCTTTTTCAGCTTGGGAAGTTCATCCTGGGGTTACCAAGATGTATCGAGACTTGAGATGTCAGTACTAGTGGCCAGGTATGAAGGGAGATGTAGCTAGTTTTTTTATGAGGTGATCCACATTTCAGCAGGTGAAGGCGGAGCACCAGAGGCCAGCTGAACTGTTAGATTAGTTACCCATTCTAGAGTGGAAATGGGATGATGTCGCAATGGACTTCGTGACAGGGTTTCCGAGGTCACCTAGAGGAAATAATGTCGTGTGGGTTGTTGTGGACATACTCACAAAGTTAGCTCACTTTTTTCCTATCAAGGAGACCTTCGAGGTTGACGAGATCATAAGGTTGTATATCCGAGAGATCATCCATCTTCATGGGTTCCCTCGTTCTATCATTTTAGATAGGAACGCCCACTTTACTTCTTGTTTCTCGAAGATTTTTCAGAGGGCACTCGGTACAAAGGTGCTTCTGATAACAACATACCACCCTTAGACAGATGTCCCGTCAGAGCATACGATACAGGTGCTAGAGGAAATGTTGCGTGCATGCATCCTAGACTTTGGGGGTTCTTGGGAGAAGCATATACCCTTAGTCGAGTTTTCCTATAACAATAGTTTTCAGGCAGCTATCGGGATGTCACCATACGAGGCTTTATATGGTAGGACAAGCTGATCACCTTTTTGCTAGTCATAGGCAGGTGAGGCAGCTTTACTGGGACAACGTCGAGTGGAGGAGACTTCTGAGAAGGTCTAGTTGATTCAGAAGTGGATGGCTATGACTCAGTCTCGTCAGAAGTCTTATGCTGATCGCCACAGACGACCTTTCGAGTACGTGGTCGGGGATCATGTTTTCTTTCTTGTTTGTCTGAGGCTGGGACACAGACAGATCCGGAGACATGGTAAGCCTTCACCAAGGTATGTGGGGCCATTTGAGATTTCGGAGAGAGTCGGGCTAGTTTCCTATCAGTTGTAGTTTCTGTAGCGGTACTGAGCCATGCACGATGTCTTCCATGTGTCTCAGTTGAGTCGCTATCATTCAGACATGTCTCACACCATTCAGCCAGAGGAGGTTGAGCTTCAGCATGATGCGTCCTCTGAGGAGAATCTGATTCGTATCATTTATTGGATAATGAAGGTTCTCCAAGGCCGGTAAGTTCCTCTCGTACGGGTGCTATGGTAGCACGGCCGAATGTAGGACAAAACCTGGTAGTAGGAGACAGACGTACGTGCTCAGTGGTCGGAGTTGTTCACGGGTATATCTTCACCACCCTTAGAAGGGAAATTCCGGGATGAATTTCTTTATGGGGGGAAGTTTCTAAGAACCCGGTTCTTATTTTGAGGTACGAGCTTCTTCTTTTCTCTTTTCCTTAAGTGTTTTTGGGAAAATATGGAAAATGGGGGAAAATCCTAATTTTTGAAAGTACACATCATGTACTTTTTCCACACATGGGGTACTTTTGGCTGTGTGGGATGAGTACACGGGGCGTGTAGTGATTTCGACGATGAAGGGTGTAGGAACCAACTACACGCCGTGTAGTGGTCCTTTACACGCCGTGTAGTCAGTCGGTAGGCCAAAAAAGTAAGGTGGTGGAGTAGCCGCCAGCTGGGTGATAGTACACACTGTGTACTCGGGAGTACATGTCGTGTACTCATGTTGAAAGATGAACAGTGTGGCGGTGCCACCAGAGGAACATTTAAATGATGAAAGCACACACTGTGTACTTGGAAGTACGCGTCGTGTACTTTTTTTTTTGCTTAAATGCGAAGTAGCCTCCCCTGTTCATAGGGAAGGATTAGAACCGGATGAAAGGTGAAGAAGAGGGAGGCTGAACCTTGGGAGATCTGTTGATCGAGCACCGGGAATCTGATCCCGCTTCTATCGATCACATTGGAACAGCGCGGGTAAGGTCCCTATTACCCTAGCATGTTTCTTACCAATTATTCACCTAACGGGGGTTATTTGAGGTTAAGAGGATTTTATTCTTCGTCATATCTACATCGTAATTGGGTGTTTCTGGGATCGACGATCGTGTATACAATTTTTTGGTGTAAAAGGTTGGTGGCTTGGTGTTAATCTTTCCAACTGTCATGTGTTTTGTTCATTTTTGTGCCACGAACCCATGTTGCGGTGTCGTGTGGCTAAGGACATAGCTATTTTAAATACCTATATTTGAATAGGTGATTTAAATGTGATATTAAAATTCTGGTTGGGATCATTTCTTGGATCTGGATCCACCCTGGGGGTGTGTTCCACTGTTTAGTCGTTCGGTCAGGATACTTGAGGGTATGACTTTAAGTATTAATTGTATAATTTCCTTGAGAGGAATTTCCTGTTTACTGCTTGTTTATATGTTGGGCATGGCCCGTTTACATGTTTAGCTTGAGGGAGTTGTTGTGATTAGCCTGTGGGCACTGCACTATTTAGCTTGAGGGCAGTAGTTATTTCTCCTGAGGGAAACCTTTCGTGCCTGAGAGATTCACTTTTGTTCCTGTGGGTGACAGTTCGTACGCCTGAGGGAAATTTATGTTATGCTTGAGTGTAATAACTATGGGTTGGATTCTGATTACCTGAGGGTAAGGTTTTACGTGTCTGAGGACGCTGACTGATTATTTAGAAATTCAACGTGGTGGTTTCTAAATATTAAATGGATTAAATGAATAATTAAATGGAAATATAACTGGTGAGTTAGTTACTTTTTAGTACTGCTTAGTTTATTTCATATTCATTCTGCACACTGTTTTTTCATGCTTACACGCAGTTGGGAACAGGCCTTTGGTGGATGCATACTGAGACATATTTCTCACACCCTGTTTGGGTCATGCTTTTTGGCCAAAACAGATTACGTTTCCACAGGTGTGGATAGGGGCAAGAGTCCTTATATCGGTACTTGACTGTTGTTGAGGTGTAGGAGTGCATGGGACCGATCCTAGGCTCGCGATGACGCTGCCAGCTGTCTTTCTTTGTTTGGTTGTACTCTACATTTTTTTTACTGTATTGTTGTATAACATGTTCTGGAAGTTTTCTTAGAACTTGAGACATGTTGCATCATTATGAATATACAGTTGGTTGTATCTACTACAGTTTTTTATTATAGTTGTGTATGGTTTATTACTTTCGTTGTCTTGGTATGTTTTATTTTGTAATCCGTTGTGCTACACTTTGAAAATTGAGGGAATAGTTTCCCCACTATCAGACCTAGGCCATCGCTGCTAGTCGGCAGCCTCTGGTATTTGGGGAAATGTGCTTGAGGTCACGTGGCGAACTGGGTTCAGGCCACCCGTTGCATGGCACCGGAAATTGGGACGTTACAAAGTGGTATCAGAGGGGTTCTTTTCTTTGACTTAGTATTTAGAGCCATAGTTAGGGATTGGACGAGTGGTAGTTGGTAATAAGTTATGCCCAGGCGTAGCTAACCCATGTAAATGGAAAATCCAGTCTACCTCGTATTTTTGCAATTATCTTGATTTTTAAAATTTTACAGTTGATTTGATTTCACCGTTTGGTGACACACCTGGATTGTGCTCTTTATATATTATCTGTGGGTTTTTTTAGTTACAACCCGATGAGATGAGGGTATTCCGTATCATGCATCATATAGGCACATGCTAGAGATCACATTCCATGCATAGTTCCATTCCATGTAGGTGAATTAGAATTTGGCCTTTTTTGATATTTTTTGCGCTAGAAAGGCATGCTGTTGTGATATCTTCTTGATAAATACCTGCATTTTGATAGGGTATTTTCTTGTGTGATCCTATTTATAAAATGGATGGCAAACATTGGTTTTTGGGGAGTATGGCCCCCATTGACCGTAATTTGGTGGATCATTAGTTGTTTATTTAGTTATAACATAGATAATATGTCATACTTTGATTCGTGGGGAGTATGGGCCCTCACGGGTTGGAATTTGAAACTTAGGTGTTGTTTTCTTGGTTTTTTCTTTGTTCCGGAGATGTTTTTGAGGCATACTATCCGAAAACCCAGTATACACGCCGTGTAGTACTTTAAACATGTCGTGTATGGACTTCTGTTTGGGAATAAAAATAAACTTTTTAAGTACACACCGTGTACCCAGAGTACACGCTCTATAGTCTCTTCCCGTGTCCCAAACCGTGTAGGCGGCGACACGGAGAAGGGAAGAGCTTGGGTAAAACACGTCGTGTACTTGATATACACGAAGTGTAGTGTTGACCCAGATTCCACCCGTGTAACTAACAAAATGGACAGAGTATACCATAAGACATACATGTCGTGTCAATTATATACACGCTGTGTAGTGTGACCTGGGGACTCGGTTGTGTAACTAACAACATGAGTCAGTGTCACCTCTCCTTGAACACATCCTGTACCTGTGGGACACGCCGTGTAGTCTTGTCCAAGGACAGACCATGTGGACATAGTCATGTGGCTGGGAGACGGGGTAGTGTACACACCGTGTGCATGTGTAACACGCCATGTAGTTTTAAGCTGAGTAGTCGACCGTGTCAGAAACAACACAGGCAGTTGGAAAATAACACCGTACACACCGTTTAGATATTATACACACCATGTAGTTTTTGTTAAATGGGATCAGTGTGGCTTAGCCGTGTCGAAGGACTAGAGAAGGGGAAGGGAAGTCAAGTACACGTCGTGTATTCATTGTACATGCTGTGTTGTCTTGTTTTGAAAATCTTGAAATGCCTCTTTTTTTCTTGTTCCCTTTGTGGTTCCTTCGCTTTCAGTGTTGATAAATCATTCCCTAAGGCATGTTTTTGACCTTGTAGTGTCATGCCGGCTAGAAGACCTCTCTTTGTACACCAGGAGAGCGACGACGAGTATACTTTGGAGATGCTGGTCCATGGGCTACCAGTGGATCCTCTAGTAGAGCCAGATGCGACGTTGGCTGTTATACCAAAAACCGGTGCGAAGGTACAGTTCCGTGAAGGATTTAGGCGGTTCATGCAGACCTTTCAGGGATCACCTCAGGATGCCACATCTATGGCCGAGCTGATTCGTATCTTTCAGTAGTAGCATCTTCATATTTTTTCAGGGGATGGAGGACCACAGTCTGCGGAGTCTTGGTTGGGGTCGATGCAGACTATTTTGAAGCATCTTGAGACGCCTCCAGGGAAAAGGGTCATGCTCGCGACATATATGCTGCGTGATTTTGCCAAGAGGTGGTGAGATGTTACCACCCAGTCAGAGGATCACAGAGACATGGCGTGGGATGATTTTCAGGAAATCTTCTAGGAATTATTTTTCCTAGAGACACTGAGGGAATATAGAACATGAGAGTTCATGAATCTGCAACAGGGCGATATGTCGGTGATGGACTATTCTGCTCGCTTTACCGAGCTTCAGCGTTTTGCACCTGTGCTGGTGGGTGATGAGACGTTGAGAGCCAGACGTTTTGAGGATGGTTTTCATTATAACATCTGAGTACTGGTGAATGTTTTCAGGTTAACATCAGTAAATTCTATTGTGAATCAGGCGCTGATTAAAGAGAGGAAACTACGGGAAGCTAGTGGTGTGGGCCAGGGCGGTTCAGCACAAGTTTCTGGTACTATTTTTACTGGAAAGGGGAAGAAACAGATGGACTTCTCTCAGGGTGGTAGTACCATCCATGCACCTTCTTTAGGTGGCCCGGTCAGGTGCTACCAGTGTGGTAGAGAGGGGAAAAAGAGACCACGATGTCCACGAGACCCAGTGGAGTGTTGAGATTTCAGAACGATGGGTCATCTGCAGCACTTTTGTAGGGCATTTCCATCAGTGGCTAGTGAGAGGGGTTTTGTGAAAACTTCATGTGCGGAGCAGGACCAATGAATTATTACAAGTTGGGGAAGTGGAACGCACAAGGGACTGCATGTAGCAATGGTGGCCATGGCCATGGTAGCCAGACACCAGGATATCAGAGGCAAGAGGGCAAGGGAGCTCAGGGTAGCTAGGTTGTGTCGCAGGGCCGCGGCACTGGGTAGGCATACAGAGTGCAACAGTCCCAGCAGGAGCAGGATCATGGACCTTTTACAGTCAGAGGTACTATTCTAGCAGCTTCTGCCTTATCTTCAATACTTTTCAATACGGCTGCTATACATAGTTTAATATTTGTACCCATTGTGGAGAGAACCAGGATCTGTTTCTCTACTTCTTCTGATATCATGACGTTAGACACTCCGTTGGGGACTAGAATGGCTGGTGTGCATCAGTGAAAGGGGTTCCCCCTTAAGGTTTGTGGTTGTCACTTTTTATGAGACCTCTATTTCTTAGAGATGACGATCTATGACGTCATTCTCGGAATGGACTGGTTGGTTCCCATCTGAGCCTTTGTAGACTGATATCGTCATAGGGTGCATTTCACATCACTAGAGGGCAGAGAGTTTCTATACAATGGTAAATGGGATGTTCAGGTGAGTCAAGCTGGACCAGAGCATCATGGGCGAGGTTATGTCACAACCTAGATTGATAGCTTATACGTTGATGATCAGGGGAGTTGTCAGACGGATTTCCCTCCAGTGGTTGATCATTTCAGGGATGATTTCCCGGGCAACGTTTTTGGTCTACCTCCGGAGCGAGAGGTGGATTTCTCTATTGAGCTTATTCCAGGAGCCGCACTGGTGTCTATTCCTCCTTATAGGATGGCTACACCTGAGTTGCAGGAGCTTAAGAGGTAGTTAGAGGAGTTACAGGAGAATGGTTTCATCTAACCCAGTACTTCTCCTTGGGGTTCTCCACTCCTTTTTGCGAAGAAGGTGGACGGTACCCTCAGACATTGCATGGATTATCAGAAGCTGAACTAGTTGAAGGTCAGGAACTGATATTATTTTCCAAGAATTGATGATCTTTTTGATCAAATTCGTGGAGAACGAGTGTTCTCGAAGATGGAATCGAGACCCGGATATCATCAGCTATGCATGAGACCATTGGATATACTGCTTACAGCTTTTCGGAGCAGATATGGTCTATATGAGTACATGGTTATGCCGTTCGGACTCATAAATGCGCCAGAAGTTTTCATGGCACTGATGAATCATGTGATCCATCCGTATCAAGATTATTTTGTGGTTGTATTCATGGATGACATCTTAGTGTACTCTCACACTCGACACGACCATGCCACCCATCTTGATATCGTATTGATTACACTGAGAGATAATCGGCTATATGCTAAGCTCTCAAAGTGCCACTTTTGGATAGACTAGATTTATTTCCTGGGTCACATTATCTCAGAGGAAGGAGTTGCAGTAGAGCCAGATAAGGTGAGAGTAGTATTTTCCCGGGAGCAGCCTAAGAACGTGTTTGAGATACGGAGTTTCTTGGGGTTGGATGGTTACTACAGACGCTTCATACATGACTTATCCTGCTTAGCAGCACTGTTGACGGGTCTGACTAAGAAGGGTGTGAAGTTCATTTGGTCAGAAGCTTGTGAGGAAGCTTTTCAAGACCTGAAAGGAAGGTTAACATTAGCACCAATCCTGATACTCCCATAGCAGGGGAAGAGCTACACAGTTTACTGTGATGAATCAGGTATTGGGCTGGGAGCAGTGTTGATGTAGGGTGATCGAGTTGTTGCATACGGGTCTCGGCAGTTGAGGCCACATGAGAGGAATTACCCGACGCATGATCTCGAGTTGGCTGCAGTTGTGCATTCGTTGCACTGTTAGAGTGATTATCTATTGGGAGAAAATTTATTGGTTTTCACTGACCACAAAAGCCTCAAGTATACCTTTACTTAGCGTGACCTGAATCTGAGGCAGAAGAGGTGGGTCGAGTACCTACAGTCCTTAGATTTTGAGCTTTCTTATACACCTGGTAAAGGTAATGAAATATCTGATGCACATAGCAGGAAGACTCAGATACATGAAGTGGAGGAGGCCAGTGGTGAGTGGAAGCTTATGGCCTTGTTCTCTGAGATACATCTGGTGGTGCACGACAGTCAGGGGCAGGTTTATCTTTCCTCATTAGATGTGACATCTACCCTCCTGGACAGAGTGAGGGGGAGACAACTATCTGATTCGGAAGGCCTAGTTCTACAGGAGTCGGTGGAAAGTGAGGACACTCCTCCCGGTTGGGCGATAGTCGATGATGAGGTTCTGCGTTTCCATGGATGAGTATGTGATCCATGGGATATACACGAGGAGATGATGCGGGATATTCATACTTCAACTTAGGAAGTTCATCCTAGGGTTACCAAGATGTATCGAGACTTGAGACGCCAGTACTGGTGGTCGGGTATGAAGGGACATGTAGCTGGTTTTGTTATGATGTGTTCCACCTTTTAGTAGGTGAAGGCGGAGCACCAGAGGCCAGATGGACTGTTACAGCAGTTAGCCATTCCAGAGTGGAAATGGGATGATGTTGCGATGGACTTCGTGATAGGGTTGTTGAGTTCACCTATAGAAAATACTGCCGTATGGGTTGTTGTGGACAGACTCAAAAAGGTAGCTCACTTTTTGCCGATCAAGGAGACCTTCGGGGTTGATGAGAGCGGAAGGTTATATATCCGATAGATCGTCTATCTGCATGGGGTCCCTCATTCTATCATATCAGATAGGGACGCCCTCTTTACGTCTCTTTTCTGACAGAGTTTTCAGAGGGCACTAGGTACACAGGTGCTTCTGAGCAAAACATACCACCCTCAGACATATGCCCAGTCAGAGCGTATGATATAGGTGCTAGAGGACATGTTGCGTGCATGCGCCCTATACTTTGGGGGCTCTTTGGATAAGCATATACCCTTAATCGAGTTTTCCTATACCAATATTTTTCAGGCAACTATCGATATAGCACCATACGAGGCTTTATAAGGTAGGCCATGCCGATCACCTTTGTGCTGGTGAGAGGCAGGTGAGGTAGCTTTACTGGGACCACGTCTCGTGCAGGAGACTTTTGAGCAGTTCCAGTTGATTCAAAAGAGGATGGCTACCGCGCAGTCTCGTCAGAAGTCTTATGATGAACGCCGCAGACGACCTTTGGAGTTCGTGGTCGGGGATCAGGTTTTATGGAGTTTTTTGCAGAGGCTGGGATATAGACGGATCAAGATATAGGGTAAGATTTCACCGAGGTATGTGGAGCTGTTTGAGATTCTGGATAGAGTCGGGCTGGTTGCCTATCGGTTTCAGTTACCACAGCGGTACTGATCCATGCACGATGTCTTCCATATGTCTTAGTTGCATCGCTATCATCCAGACATGTCTCAAACCTTTCTACCAGAAGAGGTTGAGCTTCAGCGTGATGAGTCCTTTGAGGAGCATCTAATTCGTATCATTGATAGGAGCACGAAGGTTCTCCGAGGCTGGTTAGTTCCTCTCATACGGGTGTTATGGAAGCATGGACGAGTGCAGGATGAAACCTCGGAGCGGGGGACCGATGTACGTGTTCAGTGGCTAGAGTTTTTCACGGCTGTATCTTTACCACCCTTGGAAGGGAAATTCGGGGACGAATTTCTTTAAGGGGGAATGTTTGTAAGAACCTGGTTCTTATTTTGAGGTATAAGCTTCTTCTTTTCTCTTTTCATTAAGTGTTTTTGGAAAAATATGGAAAATGGGGGAAAATCCTACTTTTTGAATGTACAGGTCGTGTACTTTTTCCACACACCCTGTACTTCTGGCCATGTGGGATGAGTACACGGGGCTTGTAGTGATGTCGGAGACGAAGGGTGTAGGAACCGACTACACACCATGTAATGGGCCTTTACACGCCGTGTAGTCAGTCGGAAGTCCAAAACAGTAAGGAGGTGAAGCAGACGCCAACTGGGTGACAGTACACGCCGTGTACTTGAGAGTACATGTCGTGTACTCATGTCGACGGATGAACAATGTGGCGGTGCCACCAGAGGAATAGTTAAATGATGAATGTAAACGTTGTGTACTTGGAAGTACAAGCCGTGTACATTTTTTTCTCTTAAATGGGAAGTATACTCCCCTATTCATAGGGAAGGCTTAGAACTAGACGAGAGGAGCGGAAGAGGGAGGCCGAACCTTGGGAGATCCGCTGATCGAGCAACAGAAATCCGATCTCACTTCTGTCGATCATGTTGGAACCGCGCGGGTAATCCCCATATTCCCCTAGCACGTTTCTTACCAATTATTCTCCTAACGGGAGTTATTTGAGGTTAATAGTCTTTTCTTCTTCATCAGATCTACATCGTACTTGGGCGTTTCTGGGATCAACGATCGTGTATACCGGTCGTTGGTGTATAAGGTAGGTGGATTGGTGTTAATTTTTTCAGATGTCGTGTGTTTTGTGCGTTTGTTTTCCACAGACCCATGTTGGGGTGTCGTGTGGATGAGGCCATAGCTATTTTAAATACCTATATTTGAATAGTTTATTTAAATGTGATATTAAAATGCTGGTTGGGATTGTTGGTTGGATTTGGAGCCACCCCGGGGTTGTGTTCCACTGTTTAGCCGTTTGGCCAGTATACCCGAGGGAATGCGTTTAAGTAGTAATTGTAGAATTTCCTTGAGAGGAATTGCCTTTTACTGCTTTTTTACATGTTGTTCATAGCCCGGTTACCTGTTTAGCTTGAGGGCGTTGTTGTGATGAGCCTGTGGGTACTGCACTATTTAGCCTGAGGGCAGTAGTTATTTCACCTAAGGGAAACCTTTCATGCCTGAGGGCTTGAATTTTGTGCCTGTGGGCGACACTTCATACGCTAGGGGGGAATTTCTGTTATGCCTGAGGGAAATACATGCGGGTTGGATTCTGATTACCTGAGGGTAAGGTTTTACGTGTCTGAGGACACTGACTGATTATTTAGAAATTCACCATGGTGGTTTCTAAATATTAAATGGATTAAATGAATAATTAAATTTCAATATAAATGGTGAGTTAGTTACATTTTAGTATTGATTAGTTTGTTGCATATTACTACTACAAACTATTTTTGCATGCTTACATGCAGTTAGGCACGGGCCTTTGGTGGGTGCCTACTGAGAAATATTTCTCACACCTTGTTTGGGTCATGCTTTTTGGCCCAAACAGATTACGTTTCTACCGGAGTGGATAGGGGCAAGAGTCTCTATACAGGTACTTGATTGTTGCTGAGGTGTGGGAGGGCATTGGACCGATCCTAGGCTCTCCATGCCTCTACCATCTGTTTCGATTTGTTTTGTTGTACTCTGCATTTTGTTGTACTGTATTGATGTATAACATGTTCTGGCTGTTTTCTTAGAACTTGAGACATGTTGCATCATTATTTATATATAGTTGGTTATATCTACTACAGTTGTTTATTTCAGTTGTGTTTGGCTTATTTCTTCAATTGTCTTGGTATGTTTTATTTTTTAATCCATTGTGCTACACTATGACAAATGAGGGCATAGTTTCCCCACTATCAGACCTAGGCCCTCACTGCTAGTCGGCAGCCTCTAGCATTTGGGGAAATGCGCTTGAGGTCACGTGGAGATTCAGGTTTGGGGCACCCGTTGCGTGGCACCCGGAACCGGGACGTTACCAGACAAACATTATTTTATGAAAATACATTCTTATACGATGTATGTATATCCCATTTGTCATGTAATTTCCTGAATTTAATTATTATTAGGGTATTTTATTAAATTTTCAGTTTTTAAGAAAATTATTTATAAAATTATATTTATTTTAAAAAAAAATCCAAATTGATAACGTTATTTTTCCAATGAAACATTATATACAATAATGAAATATAAGTTTATAAATTTTATATTAATATTTAAAATATAAAAATTATATGAATGATATTTTTTCAAATAACTCGTTTAATGTAAAAAAGATGCATTTCTTAAGAAATTATATCATTTATTTTTAACGCTTCCTTTATTGACTTCCAATTTTATTTTCAGATAATTGAATTGAATTCTTTTTCTTTAATGAAGGAATATTTCAAAGTGAGAAGGTTATTTTCTTCAAGAATGTTTTATATATATGTAAGTATTTTTTATATTTTATCATTGATAAATTCAATGAAATTGATGTTATAAATTATTGATGTTTAAAAAAGAACTCGTCTATGTGAAAAGGATATTTTCAACAAGAAACATTTTTATTGGTCATTAATGCTTTCTTAATTAGTATCCACATTAATTTTATATGAAAATAATTTTAGAAAACTTTTAATTTTTAATTTTTTTCAATGTAAAATTGTAATTTTTTACAACAATATTATTAATACTTAATTATTCTATTATATCATAATAATGTTATTTTCAATGATTTTTTTTCATTTTCTAACTATTGTTTTTTAAAGTGTAATGCCTATTTGACACATGAAATATTCTATGTGATCTTTAAAATTCATTTTATATCTAATATGGAAACCTTTAATGTACCTTGTGATTTACTATTTATGTGGTCGAGTTATAACATCCTTATATTTTCCATGGGTATTTTATGTTTATGATCACAATATATTTGTGAAACATGATCCTTTCCATGTGTAATTATATAATAAAATGGTGGAATGGTTAAGAAAATTATTTATTCTTAGTGGATTATTCTAGGGGAAATGTTTATGAAACCAAATTATTTTCATAGAGTATGGCATAATTAATTTGTTATAGTCTTTTCAAAAAAATTTAATGTTTCTTTGATAAGTTTCTCCTATATCTCCCATTAATGAAATGAGTAACGATAAACATTACATAAGATCAAACAGTACGTTGGAGGTAATCCTAAAACTAATATACGTTACATGGGTTGTTAGACCAATCCTAATAGAGGGTACATGATAGGTTATCTGAATCCTAATTTAGTTACAAAAGAGTTTATCCTAATACAAAAATGCTATCAATAACATATTGGATCTCATTGATATAACATTTTCTTTAATTATGTGTATTACAAAGATTCCAGTGTTATCCCAATGTTATGCAATCATGGGTAATGTAATTTTATTCCATTTTGATTCATTTATTTGAATAACCAAGATTTGAATCGTGACTCACATTTTTTATCAATTATATGATGTATATGGTTTTCAGAAGTAATTTTCATGTTCTCATTCCAATATGAACATATTATACTAATATATCCCTTGTATAACCTTGTTGGGAATCTGAGATCACAAACTCTTTTGTTTCGTTTCCCTATGATATGAATAGAGGAATTATGTATGATATTTTAAGTAGGGTTATATTTTTAGATAATATAGAGGTGGTTTTCATGTCACACTTATGGATGAGTTTATTATGTTATGATGTTTCTATTGTTATTTGATATATATATATATATATATGTCTAGTATTATTAGTATATGTAATAAATATTTATCTACAAAAATGTAATTATTATGTGTGATATGTTTGGGATTTAATAAAAATATTGGTAAATAAATATGGATTAATTAGTTACAATGTACAATGTTTTTTAAGATGGGTGATAATTTTCTACCTGCATTATCCAATAACGCATTTAATTTTACAGAAATATTTTTTGTATAACACAATTATATATAGAACAAATCGTGGATAAAAATATTTAAAACTCTATTTCCTTTAATAGTAGAAGAATAAATATGTAGTTTTCTCAAAAAAAATACAATTTTTTGATACAAAAATTAAAATAATGTGAATACTATTGGAATTTAGTAATAATAAATACATATAAATCTATTAATAGATTCATTTTCAATTTAATAGTTAATATACATTTATAATCACTCTATTTGATAATGATCCCTAAAATAAATTCATCAATCTCACTATGAGTTCTATTTTTTAATATCATGATATTTTAATAAGTAATTATGTTTTAAATTAATAAATGGTTAAATATATTGTACAAATTGAAAGAAATAATATTGGAAAAACTATGAATCATTATTTAAATACAATCATTTCAATAGGATTGTTATGACCAAGCTATAGGTTTGGATGGTGTGAAATGAGGAAATGATTTCGGAGATATATGTTGAAATGTATTCCTTATTCAATTTTATTTATTTCCTATTATAAAATTAGAACTCAATTTTGTTTAACAATAATTATATAAAATGTAAATAAACACCCCTAAAATTAAAAAAGTTTCATTTTATTTTCTGAAACAATTTTCCCCTTATATTTTTTAATTTCATATGAAAGAAAAAATTTTAAATTTGAAACTAATATTTGATAAAATTTATATGATTATTGTTATGATAGAATAAAATATTGATTTATTTCATGGTATTAGATTTATTTTCAATAATATTTTTTATTAACAATGGAATATACCAATTTTTATAAAATGATGAATTTGTTTTATAGTAGATAAAATGATATATTAAATTTTACATTGATTTAAAATTATCATTATAAGAGACCAAACCCTAGTAACCCTTAACATTCTATTTTTGATTGTTGGAGGTACATGAAGGAGGATCCAAATTGTTTTGGGGGATACATTTGGTTTATGATCCAATATCATGCAAATAGAAGATAATGTAGTACTAATCATGAACTAATCTATGGAGGTAGACCATTTTAGCATAATTGATATCGATGAATTGTATAGTCATGTGATGTTTGATTTCGAAAAATATATACATTAGTAACAACTAAAACATGTAATTTGACTATGAAACATGACATTCCTTGACAGTTAGGTGGTTCTACAGTGGATATATTCGACGTGATGTAGTGGGATGAGGTGCTTGTAAAAAATGTGGGGGGAATATTTTCGATTGGAAAAGGACTGTGATGTAGTCTCGATTCTTGGAAAATGTGTTCTTCTATGGGGAAGATTCAGCTGTACTGCAGTTCGTCCCTACTTATATAGGTTTTGTGATGGATCTGATCATCTTCATCAGTTACATGCATTAACTAACTGGGATACGGTATGCTCTAGAACATTTAAATGTGGTTCAGCATTAGTTATGAATAGTAGTCTCATGGCCATGTGTGGAGTGTCATGGTAGTCTAATTGATAGATGGTCTACATGTACTATCATGTTCCTAGACTAAAAAATTATCCAACTCCTCTTTCACAAACCCTATGTTCCTTAGAGTCCCTTTTTAAGTATTTAAATCCCCATTTTGATGTGGATCAATCCAGGAAATCTTGTGATCAGTTCGTTGTGATCCATTGTTAGTTATACCTCATTTGTATCAAGGATTGTATCAATATGATATCATTCCTTCAATTATTTGACTCCATATTATGATGAAAAATATCCATAAATAAAATAGTTTTTTCTATTGCATATTTAGTGCATTCATCACATGATGTCCTTAGTGGATCATAGTTTCCATGTTTGAGAGGTGATAAGAGATCAATATTCATAATACATTCTTGTATAATTATTGTTGATATTATTAAGGTACTGATTAATTTATTATGTATTTATATATTTAAAATAATAATTTTATAAAGGTTTTTCACATTATAATATGGTGGAAATGATTGAATAAACATTAAGATGAATTATTGTTTGAACATGATTTATGATTATAAATCATATGATGATAATGTTTCAACAATGATAATATGTCTCAAATAGATTTGTTAGGATACTATGAAATCTATTAATATAAATTTGTAGCATGTTTGGTTAGGATTTTTCGGAATTTGATACTTGGTCTAATAAGTAAATAATATAAAGAATGTAATACTTTTTTATTCTATGAATAATAAAAATAGATGAATTTATAGAAATAACCAATTTTTATGTCAATTACTTGTAATCAAATCGATGAAAAATCAATGTTTAATTGAATATGTAAATATAAGTTTAATAGAATTTGGGGATGACGATAATTCATTAATTCTTTATATGATAATAATAATTATGGAATTTGAAATACTATTTTCTTCCATGAGTATGATGAATCATTATTTGTATAATATATATAATGTACAATTAAATTGATATAGAGAATTATATAATTCCTTAGGACATGAATAGTTATGAACTATTATAAATAAAAATTAATTTAAGGTGATTCTAGAACAAGATAATAAAATAAGATGACTATTTATTTTAGAGACTAACTTTTTCCATATAAATATTGAAAACCATATGTTGGGGGAAATGAGAGCTTATTTACTTGGTGTGGAATATATTTTTTTCATGTACTTGATGGAACATTGAACTGATTGGTTATTTTTATAAATTCAATGTTCTCTGTATGATATGATTTTCATGAAATATGATGTGATCCTATGATAGATGATTTGATATGGGTGTGGAGGGCCAAGGATGTGGTAGTAGTGTAAATTTGTGATTACAAGATGAATAATTATATGGATTAGGGTGTTTGGAATAAAATAAAATTGAATATTATGATGATGAGAATAATTATTTATATACTAAAATCTAGGTTATGTATTATATTTATGTTACAATGAGGTTTTTAAGTGATGATTGATTTTTTTATCATAACACAAGGTTATTATAATAGTTTTGTTGTGATCTATAACATTTCCAATATGTTTTTTGATTCTATATTCTATTATCCCCGTGTTTATGAGGAAGGATGAGGAATATTGGAATCGTATAGAGTGTTTTCCTTTACATCATTGTTTTAGAGGGACATATGGTTGAATGTCCCATAAAGAACTTTTCTATTCCCCTATTAGTATTATGTATTTATATTCACAGTGATTATCATTCTGTCATACACATTTATATATGAATGTAATGGATTTAAGTTATTTTACACAAATATTTCTATAGATATAGTATAACGAGGACTACTCCAGCTATGTTGTGTATAGTATATGATAGATTGGAGTATACAACACGATGTATTAATTGTGATTCCTTGATGTATTATACATAATGTATGATATAAGAAATATGGGTAATGATAGATCCCAAAAACTACATGGTTTCTATACAGGTATTTCTATCTCACGTTGAGATAATATGATGTATAGTGATATATTATTGTACATAGATTGGGTGTCTTCAAGTTAGATCTAGACAAATGA
This sequence comes from Viscum album, assembly GCA_963277665.1. Taxonomy (NCBI): domain Eukaryota; kingdom Viridiplantae; phylum Streptophyta; class Magnoliopsida; order Santalales; family Viscaceae; genus Viscum; species Viscum album. The sequence goes on from OY728140.1 coordinate 2,130,879,368, forward strand.
TGTTGGGATATGTTACAAACCAGTGGGGAAGTGGGATTAGAGTACCCTTGTTTTTTTATTACTATAATATTTGATCGATTTTTTTATATAAATGGTTATAGATATCCTTTCTAAGGTTGGGAATATAGTATAACTATTTATGTGATAAGATAGAATCATTTGTTGTTCTATATGGTTTTGTAAGGTATAATTTTATTTTTCTTGAGAGGCTCTGAGTGAAATACTATAGAGTATAATTTTATGCTCACCCCATGATTATATAAACTATTCTTCATGTTAGTTTGTGGTTATTAGATATTTGAGGTGATATTAATCTCTCAATGATTTCTAGAATCTATTTTTGTGGTTTAGTTTTTGATGGGTTTACCTTTTTTAACGTAGTTTAATTTTATTATTTTCAGTTGTTTTTGTTCTATATAAAATTTCATGTATCTAATAAGGATTTATTTTTTTCGATTTTGAGTAGTAGTTAATAGGTGTCTCTATCATAAATATATATTTTTATCTCATATTAGAGTTTAATTCCTCCCAATGTTATGTTAGTTACATAATTGGTTGTAGTCACTAAGATAGGGCCTACTAGAGGAGAGACCCATGAGTTATCATTTATATATCTTTCTTTCTATCCTAGAATTTATATCATTAGTGGGAGGTGTTCAGGTGACAGTAGTATTGATGTCATCATGATTTAATGATATGATAGATCTTGTTGTTTTTCTGGGGTGAGGGATACATAGGTTGGTAATGAATAATTATATTCAATTCAGATAGGGAAATTTATTAAAACAAATAATAGGTAATACTTATGTATTTTGGTCTACCTATGATGTGATTAAAAGGTTATTATGTTTACCAAGAATACTAATAAATGTGTTACTATTTATGGGCTAGAGAAATAATAATGTTTTATTATTTTTTCTTATTTTGTTCTAGAATTGAAATAATAATGATTTGTGCTTGTTTATGCCTAAAAAATAAAAATTTAATTTATTATTGTTTAATATTATATTTTCAAATCATGTGATATTTATATTTTTTTCTTTTACATGTATGGCTTGCGGAAAATATCATGGAATTTTTTTATCTGATTATGTTCATTAGTTTGGTTAACGCCCTAACCCCAGATACCCAGAGTCGTTGCATTATTACATAACATTGGCATGACCACAACAGATCATTTCTCGAATGACCGATTAGTTTATTAGCCTTGGAAGCACTAGATGCATACATAAGTATTACGTTACATAATGAAATAAAAAGCAAAATTTTTCCCCACTTCAACACAAACATATACCATATCCTATCCATATAGGTCAATCATAAAATACATCTTCACATCAAAGTAAAAAATAAAACACAGAAATGAGTGAGCTCAGATGCTCAGTAAGGATAACAATAAAGCGAAAACTTTCATAAATAAGCACAAACATTTAATGGAATGTATAAGACTAAAAAAAGCCTTTTTAAACATTAACATGATCATAATATAGCCTGATAAATCAAATAATTCAATTTCATTATTCACATGGATATTCTACTAGTCGAATAATCATGAAATATTAATAGCCAATTAAATAATGATGGAATGCATAATGTCGGAAAACATAACAACTTATTCAAGGCCTTGTTCCAAGAAAAAAATTATGATTTTTTCAAGGACTTGTGTCAAGACACTAGTTTGTCCCATGTGACCAACCAATACATCGAGGAGCTATATGGGGCTCCACCTATCACTTACTTAATCCAATGCATTATTCATATGAAATGGATGAAATATAACATAAACCTTTATATTAAAACTAGCATATGAAATGTTAATAAATTAACCATAAACCATGAATTGTATAAAAATAACACATCCATAGTCAAAAATATCACAAAAACATCAATATTTTATAAAATATTGTATCATAATAAATAAACTTCAAATATGTGTAAAATCCATCAAAAGATGTAGACATAGATAAAATCAATACTATTTGATTGAAATATCTATTTATATTTTCATATAATTAAAAAGTTACATATTTATTAAATAAGTCATTTATTTTGAAAAAATTGTTATAAACTAGTAAGGGAAGCTTCGAAGATGTTATAATAGCGGAAAATAGCCGCACCCGCCGTATAAATTTAAAAACATTGTTTCCTTAATATTGTTAAAATGGTCCTAAATGACATTGTTTGGGAAACGACAAAATGATTCATTTATAAATATCTTATAAAAACTAGAAAAAGTATACAAATTAAATTAACCTATTTTTGAGGAAATATTAATATTGTTTTGAAATCCATTTTTAAGAAACAAGTATGTGGATGATAAAGAGGTCCCAGTAGATACTCACGTATAAACAACCACTGATAATGAAATGATTATATAATTATCCTTTACCATGTACATTTTCTAGGTCTAGGGAATGTTAAACTCTTGTATTAGTGTTAATTAAATGTTATTAAATTATAACTAAACCACATACATGAATATGATATCATATATGATCTTCTAATACGGAATTATTAATAATATTTCAGTAGAATCATTGTCTCGGGTGTTAACTTATTCATTTTACTTCATATTATTGGTTACGTAACCCATGATTGTTATGGATTCGATTTATTTAATTCACTAAAACATGATATTAAGTTATTAAACATTATTTTTAATCATATAATGAAAATCCGTATTGAATGATTACGATGGGGAATGAATCTCATCATGTTCGTGGAGACAGAAATTCGTACGTACCCATGAGCACCATTACCAATCTATTGATGGTGGAATAATAGGTAATTTTATGGTATATCATATATATAGAATCATTAACATGTTATATTTATTATTTATATCAATTATACTCATTATTATACCAATCAAAAGAATAAAGTGTTTGAATAACAAACTATACCACAACGTGCAGACGGTAAGGCGTATATACGCACAAATGGTGAGGTGTCACTCATAGGATAGATTGAATAATTAATAGGGTCTTAAAATATCTATAATAACATCCTAGTATGAATAAGATACTGTAGTTATTTTTTTTTGAAAAAACAAAAAAAGAGGAAGTGGAAGAAAAAAATAATTTTTAAAGTTGTGGTGAATTTATGACCTCTTCTTCGAGTGTTTCCATTTGAGTTGATCAAAAGGGAAACGTAGGATGGATTTATGAACATTTCAAGGCCTCTAGTTAAAATTTATGGTTGTTGGTAGGATGTTTGAGTAGGGTATGTCCGATCCAAATAGCATTGGAGGTGTGAAATTATGAGAAGGGGAAGTACCCTTTTTTAAGAGAGGTGAGGGTCACTTTAAGAAAACCTTGAAATATTATTTTATTTTAAAATCATATACATATTATAATGGATAAAAAGGAATTTATTTCAAGGATAAGGTAGGTATGGGTCTAAAACCTCTCAACAAATCAGATTTAGATAGATTATTGTCAACATATTAACCTTATCTTTTGGATTTAACTCTTGGTTAAATAGTTTAACATTTTCCTTGTCTCGTTGTATTTTTATATTTTATTGTTAAAAAACAACTATAAAATTACATGAAAAACCCAAGTGTTTCATTATTGACATATCTATTATTATATAAGTCCTTTGGTTGAACCATATATTTTTATAACTATTATATAATTTAATAATAGTATATTTGTTTTAAAAACACATTTATGTCAATTTTGACACTATTTAGTATCTACTTTTTGTTAAAGTCGTAAAAACTTGATTAAATCCAACAAAATTCCTTTAATCAACCCTAACATGTCATATTAAGCTATAAAATTCGTGGAATTCATCAAAAAGTCTCAATTTACATTAATTTTGATATATATAATATCAATTATTTTAATCATTCATTAATAAGGTAATTACTTCATCATCATTGTGTCATAAATAAATTAAATTATTTCATGTATAAAAATTATATAATAAAATTTAATTATGTAGGAAATATATTTATATTTAAAATTAATATTTATTTCCGAATTTATCTTATTGTATCCCTATATTAAAAATGGTTTAGTTATTAAACATTAAATTTAACAATTTTATCTTATCTTTAAATATAATAATAATAAATGTCCTAATCTAATACAAGTGGACCTAAAGGATCATATTATATTCCTAAGGTTGATTTTGGTCGAAATAAACTTATCTAATAGAATTAGGACATGTGTTAGGGTAATAATAACATTATTTTTTCCTTTAATTACCCTTCTTACTTTTAATAGTGGTAAATAATAATACTAAAAAGGTTCTATTAACCAAAAAATATTTTAATCTTATTGAACCAAATTTTAATTACTGATATAAACTATGTCTATCAGATTTTTGAAATTCAATTCATAGAAAAGGAAAAATTATGTTTTATGTAAATTTTCTAACGTGTCTAGTAGGTTGGTAAAATACATTAAAAAATTTAATAAAATTTTATACATGTAATTTTTTTATAAAATGACTATAATGAATTATATAGAACTAATATAGGTATAATGTATCTATTTTGGCATAAAATAAATTTAAATAAAATAACTAATTAGTTAAATAAAAATTCTGTTTTGAACAATAGCACAATGTTTTCACTATTTATAAAATTAAAAGTTTTCAGAAAAATTCCAATAATTCACCCTAAGGTAATTTTGATATTCTTAATCCAAAAATACTGTCCATTTTGAAAAAAAATTAAAATTTCAACAATATGGTATTACAATTCATAACTACTAGTTTGATTGTTTGTGGAGGGATTAAACTCTAAGTTACGTACAAAGAAAGATATTGTATTATGTAAAGGGAAACATAGCGTGGAAACTTAGGGTGTTACTTTCTACCCTCCTTCAAATAATTTTGTCTAAAAAAATTCTAGACTATAACTGCATAAAAAGATTTGGGTGGTTAATCATCATAAGTTCCTTGGGTTCCCACGTTGCCTCTTGAATCATATAATTTCTCCATAGATCTATTAAAAGACAAGTCATCCAGTTTCTCAACCCTTGTTCTCTAGTATCAAGATTTCTGATAGGATCTTCCCAATATGACAGGTCGAGTTCCAGTTCTATTTTTTCATAGGTGATTAAATGTGTTGGGTGAGGCATGTATTTTTTCAACAGTGTTATGTGGATCACGTCATGATCTTTGGAGAGACTTAGTGGAATTTCCAAACGATAAGCTACAACTCCAATTCATTCTAGAATATAGGAAGGTCTGATATACATAAGACAAATTTACCCATCTTACTGAATCATATAACAACATTCCATGGAGACAACATTAAAAAAACATGATCACCTACTTGAAATTCCAAATCCTTCATTCGGTTATTTTCATAGCTATTTTCCAACATTGATATGATTTGATGTGAGTTTGTAAAACCTTCACATTTTCTATTGTTTCCTCAACATGTTCTAGGCCTACGAGTTTTCTATCCCATACACCATCCAAACAAGTTGGTGTGCGACATCGCTTTCCATATAACACTTTATATGGCACTATTTTAATAATTTAATAGAATCTTCATTAACAGTAAAATTCTATTAGAGGTCAATATTGATCCAACATGGCTTAAATGAAAAGTGAGAGAGATCTCAACATGTATTCTATGTTTTGAATAGATCGTTCTGATTGTACATCAGTTTGAGGGTTGTAGGCAGTACTCAAATGATGTTCAGTATCCATGGCCTTCTGACGAATTTTCCAGAATCATGATGCAAAACTGGGATCATGATTAGATACAATTGATAGGGGTACTTCATTAAATATTATAACATTATTAATATATAGTCATTTTAAATGTTGAAGTGGTAAATCTTCTATTACAGCATGAAAATGTTCTGAATTGGTAATAAGATCAACAATGATCCATATTGCATCACTTCTTCTATATTATTTGTTTTCCCCTTGGAAAAGTCCATCTTAATATTATCCCATTAGCAATCCGGTATGGGAAGAGGTGGCATGACACCTCCAAGATATTGTCATCCAAACATCACATGTTGACAAACCATACATCCTTACACACTATAAGTAATCTCCCTCTTGATGTTGTCCAACCAAAAATGTTCCTTCATATCTCTATAAATCATAGTGCTACCAATGTTTATTGAGAAATTGGAGCTATGAGCATCATTTAACAACTCTATTTTTAGATTAGTTACATCGGGAACACAAAAACTCTTCCCAAATTACAAAATTCTATCTTCATATACAAAGTCACCCAATCTCCTATCATTCAAAGCATTAATCTTCATTTGGAACTACTCATCATCAATCTGAAAACTCTTTATACTTTTTATTAAATATGGTTTGGAAAAATTTTGAAAAAGTATTGAGGTTTCACCTTCCAGGGTTAATCTAATATCTATCTTTACTATATGAATGAAAATAGAATCCCTTTAGACTCTCATCTTGTTTGAAACACCATGATCATTTCTTCTCAAAGAATATGAAACCTTATTTTCCTTCCTCGGGTGGTAGTTTATAGTGAAATTATAATCATTGAATAGTTCAATCCATAGTTATGGCCTCATGATGAGTTCTATTTATGAATAAATATACTTCAAACTATTTTTATCAGTATATATCTCACATTTTTTAACATAGAGATACTATATCCATATCATCAAAGTAAATAGTACAGCTTCTAACACAAGATCCCGAGTGTGATAGTATTGTTCATGCATTTTTAGATTTCCTGATGCATATTCAATAACTCTATCATTCTTCATAAAGACACAACCATGTCCTTTATTTGAAGCATATTTATAAATGACAAACCCATCATTCCTCTATTATAGAGTCAAGATAGTAAAATTGATGAATCTTCTATTTTTTTCTTCAAAAAATTAAACACACTATTTTTTCTGAAAAAATTTAACCCCATTACTTGTGATCTTGGTTAATGGGTTATCAAATCGCGCCAAATTCTATACGAAATGTCTATGATAACATGTTAAACCAATAAAACATTATACCTCACATATACTCGTCAGTGCTGGCCATTCGTGGATTGCCTTGGTCTTTGAAAGATTTATTGAGATTCAATATTTAGAGACAATATGGCCAAGAAAAGAAATCTCTTGAAGCCAGAATTCAAACTTGCTAAAAATCCCATATAATTCATTTCATCTGAGGGTTTCTAGAATAGTGCGCAAGTGATTTTCATGATCATCGTATTTTTTTTATTATACCAAGATATCCTCAATAAATAACATTACAATGTAATAAATAAATTCCTTGAAAACTCAATTCATTTGATCCATGAAAATAGAGATTGAATTAGTCAGTCCAAAAGGCATTATTGTAAACTTGTAATGCCCATACGTGGTTCAAAATGTTTTTTTCTGAATTACTTCCTTCTTCACACAAAAATGATGATATCCAGATCGAGGGTCAATCATTGAAAAATATAGAGTTCATTGAAGTTGGTTTAATAAATCATCAATATGAGCCAGGGGATACTTGTTCTTTATTGTTATAACATTGATCTCCCTGTAGTCAATGCACAACCACATAGATCCATCATTCTTCTTAACAAAAATAATAGGGGCTCCCTAAGGAGAAAAACTAAGGTGAATAGATCCATTATTAACCAATTCCTCTTGTTATACCTTAGTTCCATTTATTCCATAGTGTCCATTCTATAAGGGGTATTCGTTATGGGCCTCGAACGAGGAATTAAATCAGTGGAAAACTCAATTTTTCATTCTATAGGATGTCTAAGTAAATCATCTGGAAACCCATAAATCTATTCTTTTACAATAGGTACATCCGTTATTAGAACATTATTTTCCTCACCCATAGTTATTTCATTCTCTACCTTCATAATGAGTGAATTTAGTAGAGCTATATGGGGTGGATCTTGATAAGAATCAGGTGTTGACATTTCTACTCTAATGATATGGTACTCTTTATCATCATCAAAAATTGTAAACTCATTATTCTTAAAATAAATTTTATCATTATTATTTGAATTCCAGTCCATTATAAGTATTATATAATATTCAATAATGGGTATCATGATGAGATCATTAGATAAAGAACATTTTTATGCCATATTGGGTGTTGATTCCCAAAACATTGTTGTAATGATACTTACCTTTGTTTTTTTGACAGAAAATGATGTTATTAAATCAAATTGTAAATATGTAATTTTCATATAAAATTGGGAATATATTATACAATGTGATGATCCAAAACCATATAATGAGTTGGATAAAATTGAGGAAACTATTAAATTAATGGCTACCACATCTTTTAGAGCTTTAAACTCAGCAGTAGTGATCTCATATTCTTGGCCATTCTCCCTTGTCCTGTTCTGAGTCAAGGTTCCATTGATCTTAGGAAATTCATTTTCATAATTCCCCTTTTCACTACAACTATAGCATTCAACATTTAGAACCATTTTTTCCCTTGCAATCACCAGCATGGTGTCCTTTTTCACTACACTTGTAACAGACTCTTATTCCCTTCCGGAAAGTAATGGTGTGTTTCTTCCCACATTTACTATAGTATGGATATTCAAATTTTCCCATATTCTAAATATTTACATTTCCATTGTTTTCAATAGATCACTTATTCTCTTTCATTGTTTTAAATTCATAAGACTTAGAGAATTCCTTTTCTGTCTTGATGGCACATGAGACAATATCTTTGTACGATGAGAATGATTGTGAGAATAATGCTCGATAGAGAAATGGTTTTAACCAATCAAAAATTCTATCAATCTTACTCATTGGGTTATGTATAAAATTTTCTATATGCCTTGGTAACCTTGTAATGGTAGCCTCATACTTTGTGACATTCTCATCCTCTTTTTGCCTCAATCTCTGAAATTTCCTTTCCAAATCCACTCAATGGTCACAAGGAAAGTATTTTTCTACAAAAATTTATTTCAACTCCCTCCATTCCATATTTGATACTTCTTCATCTTCCATTGTGTTTTGAATTAATTACCACTATTGATCTGTATCTCCCATGAGGTAATGAACAACCATGACAATGATTTCCCTTTCACTAATCCCCAAATCATGATATATTGTTTCTCTATGGAACTTATCCATTTCTCAACTATAAATGCATTTTTAGTCCCATTTAATTTAGGTGATTTTTTCCTCATGATGTAGTATAACAATGGTCTCCCATGTTGTGGATCATGGTTCTCCATACTTGTAAAATTATTATTCATAACCTGTGTGAGTTGTCCTAGTATGGTGATAAACTGATCAGAACCAGTTGCATCACCAACTCTACTATCATTATCTTGATTAGGAGGGAAATCCATACATTGATCACATGCATTGATACTATTTCCATTCCTTCCACAAGGAGCCATTTCTAAATAATGGTATACACTATATTATTTTATGAATCACAATAAATAATTCCATACTTGTAAAACCCTTAGAAATTGAACAGTTTATAGATATAATCCATAATCATAAAAATGTATTCTTTGAGGAGTTATATACACTTAAATCCTTCGTAATGGTTTGTAATTAAAATGAAAATTATCCTATGCATATATCTCGGGAGTGTCATAACCAATAGTGCAGCAAGGCCCTTTTTCATGCACCAGGATACTCCGAGTCAGGCCTAAAACTCTTTGTTGGAGTTTTGACTCCTAGGTAACTTTGTGCAAGAGCCACCTCTACCTACTCCTATCCATACAGGGATTTATTGAATTGAAAACTCCCAGAATCTCTACACTACCAAAATTCTAGGAATATCTTCTATACTAGTCCTCAAAGCCTATCTTAGGGTAATGTTATCTAATTAGTGTTTTTGAAAATATTGCTTCTAATATTTGTAATAAACATACAATGATACCAATAGTAATGCCCCAACCCCAGATACCCAGAGTCAGTGATTTATTACATAACATTGGTATGATAACAAGAGATTATATCTTGAAAGACCAATTAGTTTAGTAGTCATGGAAGTACTAGATATATACATAAGTTTTAAATTATATAATGGAATAAAAACAAAAACATTTTCCCCATTGAACACACACATATCCCATATCCTATCCCTACTGGTCAATCATAAAATACTTCTTCACATCCTGGAAAAAATAAAACATAGAAAGGGGTGAGCTCTGATGCTCAATAAGGATAACAATATAGCAGAAACCTTCATAAATAAGCATTAAATATAAAGGAAATGTATAAGTCTAAAATAAAAGCCTTTATAAACATAAACAATAGAATAATATAGGAGGAGACATTAAATAATTCCATTTATTTATTCACATGGATATACTAGACATCGAATAATAAAATGCAATATAAATAGCCAATTTCGTAATGAAGGAATGTATAATTCCGGATATCATTACCACTTAGTTGATGCCTCGTGCCAAGACTAGAAATAATATTTTTCAAATAATTGTACCAAGACACTAATTTGTCTCATTAGACCTATAGATGCATCGAGGAGCTATAACGGGCTGCACCCATCACATACTAAGTCCAATTTAATCATCATATGAAACGGTTGAAACATAACATAAATGTCCATATTAAAACTAGAATATGAAATGTTTACAATTTTAACCATAATCCATTAATGATATAAAAATAACACATCCACAGTCAAACATATACCAAAAATAGCAATACAATATTGATGATTGTATCATAATAAATCAACATCAATCAAATGTAAAATCCATCAAAGGTTGTTGACATTCATGAAATCAAAACTATTTGAGAGAAATATATATTTATATTTTGAAATAATTTAAAAGTCACATAACATTAAAATAATTTATTTATTTTGAAAATATTTTTATAAGCTTTTAAGAGAAGATTTAAACATGTTGTAATAGTAGAAAATTTAGGCACCCACCGTTTATGTTAAAAAACATTCTTTCTTTAGTTTTGTCGAAAAGGTAATAAAGCACCTTATTTGGAAAATGACAGAAAGATTAATTTATAAAAATCATATAAAATGTAAAACAATGGTAAAAAATTATTTAACCTACAGTCTAGGAAATAGTAATTTTTTTTCAAATACATTTTTATGAAACACCGATGTGGATGACAAAGCGGTCCTAGTAGAAACTCACGTATAAACAACCTCAGATAATGAAGATAGTATAGAATTAACCCTTACCTTGTACTTTTACTTGTTTGAGGGTACGTTCACCTCCTTTTTAAGTGTTAAATAATTTTTTTAAATTATTAAAGAACCACATATATAATTATGCTATCATATATGATCTTCTAATATTACTCTATCTATAATATTTCAGTAATATCTTTGTTTCAGGTGTTAACTGATTCATTTTTGTTTATATTATTGGTTACGTAAGCCATTTTTTTCATGGATAAGATGTATTATATTCATATCCAGAATTATTTTTAGGTAATTAGACATTATTTTAAATCATATAATGAAAATTATTCTTGAATGATTTTGATGGTGAATGAATCTCATCACGTTCGTGGAGACCGTAATCAATATGAATGCATGAGCGACAATACCAATCAATTGAAGGTGGAATAGTATGTAATGTGATGGTATATCATTTATATATAATCATTATCATGTTATATTTATTATTTATATCAATTATACTGATTATTATACCCATCCAAATAATGAAGTGTTTGAATAAGAAATACACCTCAACATGGGGACGGTAAGCCATACATACGCAGGTATAGTGACTTGTCATTCATAGGTTGGATAGAATAATGAATATGATTGTAGAATATTTATAATAACATCACATTATGTATAATGTACTACATTTTTTATTTTTTTATGGAAAAACAAACAAATTGGAAGAGGATGAAGAAAAAGAACATTGAAAGATGTGGTGAAATTATCACCTCTTCTTCAGGTGTTTCCTTTGGAGTTTATAAAAAAAAGCTCCATAGGATGGATTTAAGATCAATTAATGTCCACTATTTCGAATTGAGGGTTGTTGGGAGGATATTTGAGTAGGTTTTGGTTTAGAAAAATGTATTTGGAGGAGTGACATTAAGAGATGGGGGAGTGCCCTTTTATAAGTGAAGTGAGGGTCACTTTAGGGAACATTTAAAATATTATTTTATTATACGATCATATTCAGTTTATAATGGATCAAAAAGAATTTATTTCAAGTCTAAGGTAGGGATGGGTCAAAATAATCTCAGCCAAGAGGTTTTATATAGGTTTAGGTCAATATTTTAACCTTATCATTTTTATTTAACTCTTGGTTAAATTGTTTAACATTTACCATGTCTTCTAGTATTTTTATATTTTATGGTTAATAAATATACTATAAAATACTAATAAAATCCCAAGTGATTCATTAATTACATATATATTATTATATAAGTTATTTGACCGAACATTAGACTTTTATGACTATTATATCATTTAATAATATAATATTTGTTTTAAAAACTCATTTATGTCAATTTTGACACTATTTAGTATTTGATTCTTGTGAAAATAATAAAATCATGATTACTTAGAATAAAATTTATTTAATCAAACCTAAAATGTCATATTAACATATAAAATTCTTCTAATTCATTAAAAGTCTAAATTTACTTTTACTTTTATATTTTTAATATCAATTATATTGTCTATTCATTAATAAGTTTATAACTACATAATCATTGTGTAATAAATAAAATTAATTATATAATTTCTACAAATTATAAATAAAATACCAGTATATAGGAAATATTTTTATATTTCTAATTACTATTTATAGTCGATTTTATCTTATGACTAATAATATATTAAAAATGGTTTAGTCATCAAACCTTGAATTTTACACTTTTAACTCTTCCTTAAATAAAATGATAATAAATGTCATAATCTAATCCAAGTGGAAATAAAGGATCATATTTTATTCCTCAAGATTATTTTGTTCGAAATAAACTTATCCAAGAAAAATAGGACTTGTTTTAGGGTAATATTATTATTATTTTTACCTTTAATTTCCCTATTTACCTTTAACCGTGGTAAATTAAAGTCAAAAGTTACTCTTCCCAAAAAAATTATTTTAATCTTATTGAAACACATTTTAAATAATGATATCAATCATATTTCTCAGATTTTTGTAATTAAATTCACAAAATTGGCAAAATTACATTTTCATTAAATTTGCTAACGTGCCTAGAAGGTGGGTAAAAGATGTTAAAAAATTCAATAAAATTTTATACATCTAATTTTATTATAAAATTACACCAATGAATTGAATTTAAATAATATATGTATTATGTAAATATTTTTACTTAAAATAAAATTATATAAAATAAATAATTATTTAAATAAAAATTCGGTTTTAAATAATAATGTAGTGTTTTTCACTATTTATCAAAAAATGAATGTTTTTAGAAAAATACAAAAAATTCACCCAAATATAATTTTGATATTATGAATCCAAAAATGTAGTCCATTTTGAAAAATAATATTTACAAAATTTCAAATATTTCATATTACTATTCATAATAGCTAGTTTGATGGGTCATGGAGTGTTAAAACTCCTTGTTTCGTACAACCCAAGATATTTCATTATTCAAAAGGAAGCATACCATGGAAGCATATGTTGTTACTTGATGTATAAGATAATATACGTAGAGTAGTGGTTAATGAAAAATTCACATGGAGGGGGAAATGTTTTATCTTCATTGTAATATTCTAATTATGTATGAGGGATTAATTTCAGTCTTAGTGAAAATAGAATCCATGAAGAAGGTTGAGATAGCATTCAATTCTATCCATTCATAAAATGAGAGGTAGAATTCATTGTCTCTCATAATTATATGTGGAGTATGTATTTAGTGGTGGATAATGTTTGTAGGGTATAATGGGAAGTCTGAGGTCTCATGGTAAATATTCTACGACAAATTATTATTAATTTTTTTCTTCAAATACAATGGATTCATATCTCAATTAGTTACATACCCTTTGAAAGGGGTATTTAAATGTTAAAGAGATTGTAAATAATTTTGGACTATTCTTGGATATTATTCAAATATATATCTAATTTATGGCTATAGAGTGGGGAATTTTGAGTATTATTTTCATCAAGATATTTAATTCAATGTCACACCATTTACGTTGTTGACTTATACTGAGGTACTAGATAGGGTGGATTATTCATAGATGATACAATATTGAACATTATCATCAGGAATGGTGAGTAATATGGATTCATCATGAGGTAAATTTATACAATATGGTTCATAGTTTCATGGATAAAATATCTTTTAGTTGTCTAGTGGTGGTTCACGACCATCATCTTATCATTCCTCTAGGGTTGGAGGCTCTTATGATGATAATAAGAGATAATATTAATATTTTATTCTAGAGGAAAATTTAATAAGTAATGATTGATTAAAACATATCTAAGAAGGAAGAGTGAACATTGTTTTCCACACTATGTTCCTCCCATAAAATTGTTTCAGCTCAGGTGGAAAAAATTGGATTCTTCTGACTGTGATGAAAGTAGTGGAGTAATATTTTGAGAGGAAATCCTTGAGATGTTCATAAACCATATGAATCATAATTTATCCATGTATTTTATCATTATAAATGATAAATATGATATAGAGTTGTAAGTGTTCACCTCCATCCTATATCATTTCCAAATTAGGGTAGGACATATGTCGTCAAAGGTACCCATCACTTTTCTAATACTTGGGACAATTAATATTTTTATATAGAATCAAAAGAAACCAACAAATATCCAACATTATTTTGTGATATTTTAAATTGTATATATATACATCAATAGACCTTTATTTTCTCTATTCTACTGGGAGGTCGAGAATATATATATATATAATGTATGTAGTGACAATGAACTATTATCTAAGAAACATAACTATGGTAAAAATTCCTAATATTCATATACCCAACAATATTTATTAATCCACAATATGGGATATGTGTATTTGGTGAATGCTATTTTGGATTGATTCATGATACATGTTGTTTTTAATGATGGTGCTAAAGATTATTATGTGTTTTTTATTTTGAGAGACCCATAGATGGATCAAATGAATTTTACATCATTTAATTACTTATTTAAAAATCTACTACTGAGTTTTTCATAGGTTTAGATAATGATTTTTCCTTGGGTTATAGTAGGGAACACTGATATTTTACTTAAATATTTTTTTGGAATTACCCTCTCAATGGTAGATTAGTTTTTAGATATACATAAAACATGTCATTTATCTAATATCACTATATCATTATAGGATTTATAATTCTGAGATTCAAGATATGTCTTTAAAACTCCACGACATGACATTGTGAGGATTTATCCAACTTAACATGCCACAATGGATTTAATTTTATTTATTTTTGATGAAGGATAAGGAAATTTTGTGAATCAATATCAACTATAACTACCTAAATTATGTGATTGTAATGAATCACTATATTCAATCATGCATTGATGATATTTTTACGTAGCATAAAATATCATGTTGGTTCTTAAAGATCGATCAATGGTCATGATGACATTAGATTCTAGTGAATGATAATCTTATCTCAATGAGAACCCTCTAATGTCATAAAAAATATGAGTTCATTTTGTCATTTTTTTGTTGACAACCCTCTACGGTGTTCATGCAATTTATAGATATGTTTGTGGTTGTTTTTTATTGATGATGTACATGAGTTTATCAATTTTGAGGTAAATGATGAAGATCATATTTTCCCACATTTGGTGATTTTTTCATCAATATATGTTATTTCTGAAGGTTTCTAAGTGTCTGTTTTTTGGTTTAAGTGGTCATGATTCTTATTGAACATTTTTCTCTATTATTGTGTGGATTTGGATCCTTTGAATATTGATATAGTGGTATTATGGGAATCCATTAAAATAATTCTAGACCCATGATGTTTAGTTGGTCATATAAAGAGACTCTTGATTGATCATTGAAAATCTGTAATGTTTTTTTGAATTATATAATTTTTGGCAGGTTAACACCAATTCCTATCTGTAGTAAACACCTATCATATATTTTAATTGTACAGATAAATAATTATTAATTATATATCATTATTAGGATGATTTAGAGAAACAAAATTTGAAGATAGTTAGTTCACCTATTCATTATCTTACAACTATTGAAGATTATATTTATTATTTTTTATGTTTCTTACCATCATGGATTGAGTTATGTATAATACATGATAGAAGTTTTCTTCATTTGGGTCTCAAAATATATTTCCCTATAAGAATTTCTATACCATATATTTTCTCAACATGGTGGAACATGTTTGTTAGTTATGTAGTGGGGACATTATATTATCAGTGGGTGTTTATGGAATTTGATTAGTATAACACACTGATGAATTTCTTCCCCCATTAATTAAATTAAATTTATTTCACTAATAATTTTTTTCAAAAATATTGATGAAAATTTTATACATTATAAATTATTCATATATTAAATATGTAATTAATTTTTCCCAAATTCAATTAACAAATGTGTTAGATATTAATTGAAAAATAATCCCATAAATTTTGATGATATTATAGGTTTTTAATGTTAAAATATAAATAATATTGAAATGTTATTTTTACCATTTTAAAAGTGAAATTGATTATTATGACCAACATCAGAAAGATTAATTTTTAAATGAATTAATTATACATTAAAATAAATTTAAAATATATGTTCATTATATAAATTAAATCGGATAATATATTATTCAATAAAAATAATATAGTTTTGATTATTCATTAAAAAAATGAAACTACTAAGAAAATAGAAAATAATTACCATATAAAATTGATTAAATATTTTATTAAAATAATTCTTTTAAAAGGTGTATTTTAAAAAAATTTAAAATTTCATTTTCAAAAAAAATATTCCATTTAATGTTATATTATATACCTTATAAAAAATACATCTTTTTCATCAATAAAATTTGGATTGTCATTATTTTATTCTTATAAAACATATTGAATTTCATTCAAAACTTTTTATTAAATATGTAAAAAGTATTCACATTAAAATAGTTCACAAAATGTTATTAATTTAATGTTTTAAGATAAAACACAATTGTGGGAATAATAATGATTTTACTATAAAAACACATCTTTTATATTAAATAGTTTTTCATGTCAATATATAGTTAATTTGACCATAAATGGTCATTATATATAACTATTATAACCATATTTTCATAATTTTTCTAACCATATTCATCCAAGTATTTTAAAATTATCATCATAACTACTATGTACAATAATAATATTATTATTATATTGGTTTTCTGTAAGACCAGACATTTATTATTACACATGTTATCAAATAAAAATGTTGTTTTGTAAAACCAAAGATAAAATTATTGTTGTCTAAAATGTAATATTAACTATTCATTTCTTGTATCAAAATATATTAATGAATTTCAATTAATGTTAATGGAAATATTTCAAAAAAATATAGTTGTTACATCCTACTCTAATTAAAATGAATTTCACCCAAAAAATTAATCATAGTTTTGAAAAGAATTATTATTTTTTTAAATTCATTTATTTACTCACACTACATAAAATTTAAATAAATAAAACAACCCTTGAAATGGAAATTTGGGAAACAAAATGGTTACCTACTTTAACACATTACTAGGATTTAACAAAGGTAGAATACTGCTGGTGTAACGAACCAAACTTTTGAATAATATTTGTTTCATAATTTTGTGTTTTATTTTGTTTTATACTGAAAAAATCTATATCTTTTAATTAATTAAGTGAGTATAATTAAAATAATACCACTGGATTTTGACTATTATATGGTCGTTAGCCAGTATGACCATTAGAAACCAAATTCTTATCATTTTTATTATTGTTTATAAATACAAGTGATCATGGTCAATTAATCTAGAGGGAAGAGAAGATGGCCTCATCTAGTACACTCGGGCCATACGAAGCCCATCTGTCAAAGCTTGGGAAGGAGGTTGCATCACTGGGATTTTCTCTGGACAAATCCCAATCCGAACTCCAATATGCAAAGATTGAGTGGAATCACATATGGAAGAAGTTCATGCTAATAGAAATCACCACTTGGGAAATGTTATCTAAGACGCCCCAATATTCTATCACTATTGAACATCTTACACTTCGGTTCTCTATAGGTGTTATAAGGGGCTATGTAACGAGACCTTAGATACATTTTTTAATCCCATTGTATGAATAAAATTGTTATTTCTTATTATGTTAAATTTATGATTTTCAAATGTACCGATTAATGTAGTATGGAGATCCATATTAATGATGAATTTTGGGAAAATGGTATGTTAAATATTTTTTTATACATTAAATAATTAATAATGAAACATGATTTTTAAAAAATGGCCTTCTACTATTTTGACCTATAAGAAATTTAGTGTTTAATAAGATCAACATAATTCATAGTTAATAGTAACGAATGAATAATAATATTACACTAATTAATAGTAATTTTATTAATGGAATATGATCATCACATAAGAATATATAAATATAATTTAGGCATCTTGAATGGTGATGTGATCTAATAGCGAAGGTAAATAATTTTGTCAGTGGTTTTTGAAGATGGAGTAGCATGTCGAGGTGTCTCGGGGGAACCGTTGTCCTGATGATCCTGATACACTTGTGAAAGAGGTTTCTGATCCTTTCACTGATAATAAACTATTGGTTGGGACGTTTTATTGGATCAGTCATAAGGAGATGTTCATTGTGGAGATTACAAAACACCCTACGGTGATTCATGCCTCTGAGGATTCATGTTTGAAATAGAATTTTGCAGATTTCCTTAAATATTATGGTTGTTTTCCACAGATTGAGTGTCCTCCACCTGGAAGGATCGTCAAGAATATGAATGTTTCCCATGTCATAGATGATCAGGTTGCTATTGAAGAACGAGTCATCCTCTATCGATTCCCAATAATTTCTCATGTTCATCTTCTGAATGGAGGAAACCTCTAGAAATTCAATGACCATTCTCAATGAATTTTACAGATATGGGGGTTTGACGATAGAAGGATGATTTCTATGGTTCATGGGCATTATCAGGTTAACTTGTCATCTATGAAGTCCAAATTCAGAGCATAGAGCTTCAGATCTGTTTTTTTGTCTGGGTATCTTCGAATTAGGATCGAGATAGGAACTTTGATCCTTTTAATTTCAAATACACTCATACTCAGGTATGGAATCTAATACATAATCTGAATTGGCTTTATTGGAATCCTATAATTATATGGTATACTACCTCATCTATTGGAAATCATATTTGAATGGATAAGAAGACCGACAATCCAAAATTTTGCCACATTTTTAGGGTTCTAGTAGAGGTTGATATGGATTCTACACTAGTTAAGGAGGTTTTTATTAATGACTAGAGATGCTCAGTTTAACCTGGATATATAGTATTAGCAGAAGAAAATTTTCAGTTTCAATTGCCACTATTTTGGTGGAATGTATTCTGAATGTAACAGGAATAATGCATGTGGATTGTGATTAACTAAAGGACACTCTAATGCCTACTTTGGTAAGAATAAGGTAAAAGGAACTAAAACATTTTTTGAGATGATAAAAATTATTAATGAACTTGTTATTCTGGAATAATAACAGGTTCTTGCTGATCCCACTATTGAGCCAGTTATTCAGGACTCGGTGCATTCACCTTTACATCATGCTCCTTCAATATAGGGAACTCTTGAGCTTGTTTCCAGCTTCTAGTACTAGCACAATATCCAACATCTGAGCTAGTTAGTGTGGTCCCAGTTCATGATTTATTGCAGAGACCTCTTGAACCAGTTGTCTAGGAATTATTATAGGCACCCAATGATACGGTTTCTCCCTCTCATCTATCTATTTTTAAGGACCCTGGTCAGGTACTTACTAAGTCAACTATTCACTTCATTGAACCTTCTAATTATGTATCAGTGTTGTATTTTTTATATCCTTATAGGGGAGCAGATTTCTATGTGGATACTGAGATGTCTAAGCAATCTATAGAGTCTCTCAAGATGAATTAACCTACCAGATCCTCTTACCCTCTTGTTTGTGATCTGGTTCAGCCGCTTTTGATTAATCCTGCTGATCTGGACTCTATGACAGACCATAATTCTCATTCGGCTGATGGGATAAGGACCAGTGACCTACTGCAATCAGCAGAGGGTTCTTTCTCTCATGTTCCAATATCTAAGTCTATAAAGAATCCCTCTTTACAGGTCAGTCAGGAATAGTTTCTATCTCTGAATAAGTTCACTCATTTGAGTGGCTCTTATTGGTGTGATGGCATGGAAAAATATTCCATTTAAGGTAAACCTCAGTCATTGGAATGTCTGGTGGCTATTTCAGCTCCTACTGCACCGGTTGTAGATTAGAAAAAGAAGAAGAAAAGATAGAATCATATCATGAAAGTGAAACTTCACCGAGATGATGGGCATAAAACCAGGTCCAAATCATTCCTCTCATGAATATTTTATTTTTGAACTGCTAGGGTCTTGGGAAATCTCCCACCATTACATCCCTTATTCATTTTATTGTGGCCAATAAACCTAGACTTTTTGGTATTTCTGAGCCTCGAACATCATTCTGTAAATGGAAAGCCTTTAAATGGTCGACCCTTGAGAACTCTTTGGATTCCAATAATTCCTATCATAACTCTTTAGAGTCACATTGGGTTTTGAAACATGATATCATCTATTTGATTTCTTCTTTTCATGATCAAAAATCGATCAATTTAGCTGCAAGAATTAATGGACATGTTATGTATTTTACCTTTGTTTATTCCTTAAATCAGTATACTAGAATACATGCTTTGTGGTCAGCCCTGAAGATTATAGATCTCGATATGAGACAGAGTTGGGTTATTATTGGTGATTTTAATTCGGTGCATCATCCTAAGGACAAGACAAGGAACAATTTTCATATGCTTTCGTCTAATGAATTATCTTATTGTATCAATGCTTTTAACCTGATTGAGGTTCCAGTCCTAGGAGCTGATTTTACATGGAAAAAATATTCTTTAAATGGGCTCCAAGCTAGAAATATTGATAGGTGCATTTTTCATTTGGATGAGGGAGGTCAGGATTTTTCTCTGTCTGGTATCACTCTTCCAAGAGTTCATTCTGTTCATAATCCTCTCTTAATGGATTTGTGTCTCACTAGGTTAAGATCACCTCTTTTTTCCTTTTAAGTTTAATAATTCCTAGTTATCAATCCAAGGTTGTTGGAAGATTGTTAGTTAAACATGGAATACAAATTTCCTTTTATGTCCATTTACATTATGGTTATGGTACTTAAGGCTGTGAAGTCAAAGCATAAAGTTTGGAGTAAACAATAGTTCATAGACCTTGATCAGGATATTCAATGTGCATAAAATAATCTCCTAAAATTTGAATGACTTAATTCGGGTCATGATTTTATCTCTAGGGATGAGATGGTTGCTCTTTCTTAGTTTAATGAACTGTTGGACTTAAATTATAACCTTTATCGGATTCAATATAATGTCAAGTGGTTGATAGATGGTGATATAAATAAAAGGAATTTTCATTTCATGCATTGGAAAAAGAGGGTGAAAATGGCATGAATTCACTCACGGTTGATGGAGTTATTTTCATCTCTGGTAATGATATTTATAGTGCTACTTGTAATTATTTTGAAAATATATACAAGGATTCATGGAATGACAATACTCATAAAAAGATCCTGAATATATCTTCTACAGTTCAAGCCTCTCAGAATGACATGATCACTAATGTCCCCACTGAGGTGGAAGTTAGAAAGGCTGTCTTTTCTATGAATGTTGATAGTGTGGTTGGGCCAGATGGTTTCTCTAATAAGTTCATCATTTCTTATTAGGATATTGTTTATACTGAGATTGTTAATGCAGTCAAGGATTTTTTTCTAACATTCTCACATTCCTTTTTGTGCCAATTCTTTCTTTATCTATTTGATTCCAAAGAAGGGGAATGCTTTTGATATTCGTGATTTTAGCCCTGTGGAAATAGTGAATACCCTCCCAATGGTTATTTGTAAAATTTTTGCAAACACATTGGTAATCGTTGCAAATGATTTTATCTCCAAAAATCTATTTGGGTTTGTTCTTGTAAGGATTATTCAAAATTTCTTGTACACGATATCTGAATGTGTCAATATTATGAGGAGGAAAGTGAGGTATGGTAATATGGCTCTTAAAGTTGATATTTAGATAGATTTTGATACAATGAAGTATAGTTTCATCTTTTTGGTGATAAAAATGCATGGGATTTATAATGGTTTCATTAGTTTGATTAGCTCAATTATTAGGAGTTCTATGCTTTATGTTCTTATTAATGGCTCTCCTAGCGGTTTTTTGAGTACTCTAGGGGAGTGAGGCAAGTTGATATGTTGTCTGGACTTATCACTGATATTATGGAGGATTATTTTAGCATTTGTATTTTAAATCTTGTTCATGTTGGTTTGTTTCAACAAATATATTTTAGAAGAGGAATTTGTGCTCCTTCGCACCTTTTATATATTAATGATATTCTATTGTTTGGAAATTCTTATAGGGTCAATATTCAATATATAAAGGAAATATTTGAGCATTATGAGGAGGTTTCAGGTCAAGTCATCAGTAGGGGAAAATCCACTATTTGTTTGGGGAAGGGGTTATCATTTCTAAGAAAAATAAAATTATATGGAAGCATGGGGTTAATATAGAATATATACCATTTATTTATCTTGGGTTTCCCCTTTTTTGGTGAGTTGATAAAACATAATACATTGAAAATATTCCTCTTAGAATCCTTAATCAGATGGCTACCTGGAAAAGGAAATCTATGTCTTAGGTAGGGCGTGTATGTTTTTTTAACTCTGGGATGACCTCCATGACTGTTTTTGTTTTTTTATCTTTATATATGGACTAGAAATATTCTCAAGGAGTTACATAGATTGTACATTAACATTATTTGGACTGGGTCTGTTACTAAAAGAAATCTTTTTATAATTTCTTGGAATGATTTTATCAGGCCTGTTGACATGGGTGGTATGGGGCTTAAGGATCTTAATCTTTTAAATGAATCTCCCATTAAAAAGTTTACTTGGTCCATTTTGACTTCTAATTACTTTTATTTTTAATTTTTGAGTAATAGACTAGGGACAAAGATTTTAAATGGGAATTATCTTTATGTACCATGTTCGATTTGGTCTTCCATCAATCATGCATACCTTAACCTTTCTCAATCCTCAAAATGAGTGGATTGTAGAAATTCATCCTTGAATTCTTAGAAGAAAATTTGGTAATCATGTGCTATTACGGATGTTATTGGCATTCCTCTTCTATTGAAGGATCACTCTATTTCGGAATATCATAAAAATTCAAATGCTCGGGATCTTCTTCTCAATCCTTTGAAGATGGAATTAGATTTTTATTATTACTATGCTATGGACACTATTATTTGGCTGCCTAATCTTCTTGGATCCTTTAGCAGTGAGGAGGATTATAGATCTACGTGTGCTAAAGCTATACTTGTCCCTTCTTGGTTGTTGATTCTTTACACTACCATTATTTCATCTTCTCGCTATTTTCTTATATAGATGACATGGAAGGGTATAATTCTTTTGCAAAGGATGTTGTAGAAGGTCGGGTTCTCTCTTGGATGTATTTTCTTTTTCGCCTTGTTATGGATGAAACTTTTGATCATTTATTCATCTCCTATGTATCCTCATCCTATTTATGGAGTTCATTGCAATGAATTAATGTATTTTTCTTGAATCTAGAATGTTTTGTTCAGCTTATGGAATTTGTGTATTAGGAAGACTACATTACTCAGGTTAAACATCTTTTTATTTCTACTATTACATCGCTGGTCTTTTTTATTTGGAGGGCCCAGAATTCTCTTGTTTTTTTGAACAAAATTACTCCAACATTTTTTGGTATCTGGGAGATTCATCTTGGTGTTATGGTTGCTTCTCGTGCTGGAATTGGTGTTATGAGGAATGATGTTTCTAATTTGGAGGTCTTGCGGAACCTGGGTATTTCTAGTAGATTCAAACAACCCATTATGATGATGTATATTTGGTGGATACCTCTGATTACTCAATTTCTAAAAGTCAATGATGATGGAGCGGTCTATGGTGTACCCGGACCTTCAGGCTATGGTGGTATCTTCCTTACTTATCAGGGCTTTGTTAATGGTTTTTTCTACACTTTTTTAGTAAATGGTTTTGCAATTGAGGTTGAGTTATGGGCAATGGTAAAGGCTGTATGGTATACTTTTTATCATAGATGGACGATTTTATGGATGGAATATAACTCAACATTGGTGGTATCAATTCATCTAATATCATCAAAAAATGTTCCATGGAGAATACTTTCAGCATGGGATGATTGCCTCATGCATGTAGAGCAGTTCTATTTGGTTGTCACTCATGTTTCGAGTAAACAATATTTCTAATTAAAAATTAAATATCACATAATTAATAAATTATATTCATAAAATGGATTTCAATTTTGAATTCTGATCAATGATATTTGGTTAGGGTGAATTTATGAGTATTTTATAAAATGTTTTGTTTTTTAGTGAATAGTAAAAATATAGTTTTGGGTTTCTCTGTGATTAATGACATCATTAATGATGTACTAATTATTTATTCATTCTGGTCAAATTTTGAATAGGGTTAAATGTTATGAGGAGTCCCATGTGGCCAATTCCATTGGAACATAAAATGGTAAAGCCCATGGTTTTTGCAAATTCCACCGATGTGGTGTCCCTTTGAAATTAATTAAAAATTCCCTCATTGTAGTTATAAATACCAATCCATTACGCCATTCCATTCATTCCAAAATCATCCTCATAAAATATCTAGTATTTTTTACCTCCCATGGAGTCCTCCCAAGTCTTTCTCATGCCCCCCAAGGTCCCAAAAATTGAGCATTCGAAGTCACTTTTCAAGGTAAGGGAACCTTTAACCCTCCTCTTTTTAGTTATGACTTCCATTTTGTTATGTATTGTAGTTTCCATTTCATTATTTGAGGGTATGTTCTTCAATATATTAATTACTATCCATTTAATTTCAAAATTATTAGAGACCCTTTTCACTCTCATAAACTGTTTTCAAAAAATTTATGTGACGCTGTTTGTCTATGGAATTTTTGTAAAAGAAATCGAATCTTATCTTTTATTTAAAGTTTCATTTTGATATGGTATGTCATTAAAATATCCATACCTTGAAATTATTTATATTCAATTCGGTCTCTATACTTTTTATGAGTTATTTTTAAGTAGGTGACCCTTGTCCCATCTCTTTTTAATAATTTCTAAAACAATGGTACATTATTGTTATGTTGCCGGAATTTCATCCCAAAATCACTCTCTTTTGTCAATAAATTCTATTATTTTATTTATGTGAATACCAAATATATTTTCATTTCGAGAGGTATACTACATAAAATTGATATATTTGATTCTGTAAATGACAAACATATAACCGTCACTTCATTTCCTTGGGATATAAATGACATTATTATCTTTTTTAAGCACTTATTAATCATCACAATTTTGACATTAAACCCATAGGCGGGGAAATAAAATATGGGTATGGAAGGTAAAATTAATTCCCATAGAAAAATAAATAGTGATAGATAATTTTTTCAAGATAATGTAAATGTAAAAAACATTACATATGTCGTTATGTACAAGGTCTTTGATATAATCAGATAATAAATTAATAGGATAAAATTTTATTTCAAGATCCCTTTCATAATGATTAAGGATTCATTCACAAGATATATTAAAAACATAATGAACTATACAAACATGCTAATTAAAATTTGAGACCTTAACACATTTCCACCACAATATCATCTAATTCTCAATAATATGAGTATTCAAGATGAAATTTATAATGAATGAAGTACAAATATAAAATCATAATAACCACATTACCATAAAGGGGACACCAAGACATTCCTCCTTTAAATAGACCTTAACCAAACCCAATATTTTAGTATACTTTAAGATAATTACAAAAATTAATAAACCATCATATAAATCTCTAATCAGCAACATTACAACCCAATTTTCAAACCCATCAATATCATTAAAAATATTCCATAAAATTCATAATTTTTTGATCATGATAATAACTAAAGATTAGAATTATTTGATCAAATATTCTTATAATATAAATAAACTCTTATTCTTCTAATAAAATACCATATGATTCCAAAAGTAAATTAAATTATTGTATAATAATTTCATACTGATATGAACATCATGTTTTTCATTGGTAGGCTCTAAAAACATTTTCCTTCTATTAGTCTCTTCGTTCCCAAATACATTTTTGAATGTGATGGGTATTAAATTGACCATAAGGTTCTAATTTTTATTCATTTAGAAATGAAAACAGAAATTACTTCATAATTCATATTTTACATAGAAATAAGGGGTAAAAAACACCTCATCCGAAAACAATGTCTCAAAAAATATCATTAACCACTTTCTGATCTCATCACTTAAAATATCAAAGGGGAGTATAATAATTTGAAAACATGATCATCCATACTATTATATACCCTTGAAATTATTTATAACTTTTAACATAATTTCATGTTAAAATATCTTAATCTCAAATTTATTTTAATCTGGCCATTGATATCAACTAAAATATCACAGAACTGGAACTCTTGGATCCAATCCAAAAAATCATGAACATTTCATTTTACAGATATAATGCTTTTATTTATGACATGATATATTCTATAAAAAACTTACAACAATAAATGGAAAAAATGAACTATTATCATAACAAAGACATTTTAGGTTATAGTTTTATAGAGTTAGGACTAACTCCTATATAAAAATTTTCAAAAGTCATCAAATTATTATTTCCCCCATTTAATCAATTTCTTTTATTTCACAGTAGGTCATCAACATAATATTTAAGAAAAATATTATATACATAAATCATTCAATATAATTCATTATAACATATGGAAGAAGAAAAATAATAATAGTAAAATCAAATTCTCTTTAAGAGTAAACATAAGGAAGTATATTTTAATTTCATCAATGAGTATAATATTTAATAAGGCCATTATTACATAGTGAATGTGAATGATAAGCTCATAAAATAATTCATATACGTCAATACATGAATAATAAAATATGAATACATGAACAATGAAATAGTCATCATAATTAATAATCATGAGTAATGTGATATAAATCATAATAATTAGAAGCATTATAAACCCATATAAAGAATAAAGTATACATGTACATAACATGGGAATGAATTTTCACTTCACAATTATTATAACTCTTATAAATTGAATAACCATAAGGTTAACTTCCATACCCAATGCTTTGGAGGGATATCGTTTAACCAAAAAAACATTGTTTTATCATGTAACCACCCATAATTGGTAAATCATTGAACCACCCAACATTGGTTTATAACATAACCCCTTATAAATGGTTAATCATAGAAGAAATTGTCATTACATTATAACACATCCATCTATTTAATATCCAAGTACCATATTTTAATACAATAACATAAAAGTAATAATTTCAACATAAACTCATAAGAACAACCATTATCAATATTAAATCATGATTAACCTGTGGAAAATAATCATTTTATATAAAAATATCATTTAAACATAAAAATCAAATTAATAGAAATGGGTTCCAGAATAGTTTCCCTGAAACCTGATTATCCATTGAAAAATAAATAGGTTCCACAACAATCTCTTTGAATAATTATTATCCCCTGAAAAAATAAATAGGTTCTATAAAAAAGACATTGATACACGAATAAAACATGAAATTATTTGAGTTTCAATAAAAATATAATTGAAAAAATCATAATAATTAATAATAAATTGGTTCCATAAAAAGTTTTGTGAAGCCTGATTATTATATCAAAATGAAAAGGGTTCCATAAGAATATCATTGAAAAATGGATCACCCATGAAAAATAATTGGGTACTTAAAACATGATTAAACTATGAAAGCATTACATTAAATGAAACATATAATATTATGAAAATTAGTATATTTATGATATAACATGTTAATGTGTAAGTATGTATGCCTAATAAAATAATATAATTATATAATTAAAAAACCATTTTAAAACAAAATATTTTGAGACAAATACCTTAATTCATTTGTATCTTTGAAACCATAAATCCTAGGAAAGAGAGATAATAAAATGGATATTTAAAACCACTTAAATTTATTTATAATAATAAAAATATACATTCATTATAATTATATACCCCACTAATAAAAAATATTTTTTGAATATGTGATATATTGGATGTAAATAAAAGTGATATGACAAATAACCATTTCTACTTGAGTATCATTTGAAAAATGATATCTATGTGAGAATAAAAAAAATATAACAAGTAATAAAATAAATTAATCTAAATTCATGATAAAACATATCATATGTATTTATATTCACCACACATAAAAACCATGTGGTGAATATGACATAAGTCTTACATATGTTAAATAGTAACTAGAAATCCCCTTACATTGACCCTAAATTGAGACAATTGTTTTATGATCCGGAATAGTAAATATATGTTAATTAATAAGTTTATTGAAAATAATATATATATTAATTAATATATTTAATTTAATTATTACAATTTTATATACAATTACATAATTAATGAAGTTTATATCTAGTGTTTTTACCATATTCAGTTTATATATAAAAAATATATTTGTTTTGTTTCTTAATGTCAAAGAGGTAACTATTTAACTATATCCAAAATAATAAACATGAAATAACATATATATTTATACAAAAAAATTATTCTTTACCAAATCATGTAATACAATTATTAAAAAGTTACTAAAATTTAAAATATGGAAATAGTAGGCCATACGTACTTATTATTAACATTCTCATTTTTCAAAGATCTTTATAGAAAGATATTAAAAAATTATATTTCTAGAATAAATTTTTTATTATAAATACTAAATGAATTTATTATATTTCAATATATATATATATAATTATTGTTTCTTAGTGGTGAAAAATAAGAATAAAATAACTTTGAAGAGGTTGTAGTCCACATTTTCCTTAATGATGATATCTTTTTTTCAGTGTGGGAAAAGGATTGGAGAAAGAATATATTTTATTCAAAAAATAGAATAAATTCATTAATATTATATATATTTAATTTATATCATATATTTTTATTAAATTAATATTTAATAAAATTCATTTATATTCATAATGAATCACATCCCTATAAGGATGCAGAAGTCCACACATCTTCATATGATGTTATCATAATCCAAAAAAATGAAATCATTAAGGTTTTATTTTTATAATTACTCCATAAACATAAATACAACGTAGATATCTTATATAAATATTATTAAAATCATTATTTCAATCCATGGGTGTTGGTAATGCATGAATAAAAACATCATTTTTTGAGGCGATAGTCCGCCGTATACACGAATGATGATTATGTATCCCTTTTTATAGATGTTTTTGATGTTTTAAATGAAAATATTAACATATAATCATATAATATTCATTATAAATTGGTTCCAATTTTATAATTATATTAAAATAAATGTTTTTGTGTAGAAACAATGTAAACATAAAGTGTTGGTTATAAAATGTTACCTCTACTTTGGGTAACTTTATATGGTTTTCCATAAATGACTTCTTTGGTTTTATTTCATCCCAAATTGATGATTCTAGGATGAGTTGATGGAATATGGGAGTTTATTTTTTGGATTTTTAATTTCCAAATTTATTTATATGTTTTAATATGTTGGGATAGTGGGAGGACTTTAAAAAGAGGGGGAGAGTACAAACAAGGCATTTTTTAAATGAATTGTGTGTTGCATAGATTTTAAATGAGAAAAAATTATATTAAGTGGATGATTACATAACCATATAGGTATAATGGTTTAAATGTGGAAATAAATAGTTTTTTTATCTATTTTGGGAATTTTTTATAACTTATATTCGATGTTTAACCACTAAGTCAACTCATTTTTACCTTAATTATTGTAATTAATTTTAATTTCATTCAATATTATTTTTAGAAATAAAATATGATTACTTAATTGGAAATTATTAAATATTCCTATTCTAAATATGTATCTATTTTGACCAATT
This sequence comes from Viscum album, assembly GCA_963277665.1. NCBI lineage: Eukaryota > Viridiplantae > Streptophyta > Magnoliopsida > Santalales > Viscaceae > Viscum > Viscum album. The sequence continues at coordinate 2,130,909,477 of OY728140.1, forward strand.
CATCTCACTTCAGAGATAGAAATTAATTTAAACTCATTCATAAAGATAGTATGAGAAAATATGTTTTTAAAACGAAATTGTACAAAAGATTAAAATATTTTTATATACAATTAAAATGTGAAATCATATTCAATGACAAAAATTATATTTATTTTTTCATAGTTTAATAATTTATACAGAAATACCAATATAAATTATAATTTTTATATAAATATAAATTAGATGAAAATTGATCTTTCAATTTAAATACATTGTTTTTACTGTTTCTCATAAATTAAAACTCTAACGCAAATACCAAAAAATCACCAGACTATATGTTTTTTATTTATATTTCAATTTAAGACATTTATTATATTAAATAAAAATTATAAATGTTCCAAATAATTTTTTAAAACATTTCTTGCAATAACAGTTTTAATAAATACCATTATCAAAAACACATTGTTTCATGCATAACATGGGTTTTGTCCTTATTTTTCCCTTTAAACATATTATTTGAATTCCAAAACTATTTATTGAATATTTGAAAAATTAATTCAATTAATATCATTTAATAATTTGGATTATTTTAGTTTTTATGTTAATATTAATTTTCTATAGTAGAACTATTGTTCTATAAATATATATCATATATATACAATTAGTTTTCTTTCATTTTTATTAAATTGGTCAATAAATGATATATTATATAAATAGGTGTAAATAATATTTTTATAATTTTTTCAATAATTATTATTATTTCTATTCCAATGTCTTGGTGATAACAATCTTGTTAAATAACAATCATAATGGTATATTTTTTCCTTTTAGACTCAACCTAGTGTGTAAAAAAAGTAATCTAAGAAATTAAATTTTATGTGAAAAACATGGTAAAATACATGTTGTGTATAAAAAATTATAAAAATTTAATTATCTCTAACACATCATATTAAATACTTTAAATTTATTTCCAATGATATATTACATAAAATATCATAATGTTATATGCATGTTGGAAAGTATATTACTATGAACTAATTGGAATCACTATGGCATATGATCCAAAAAATAGGTATTTTAAGATACTTCCCATTTATTTGAAGAAATTTAGTGGATATATATATGGTGTTGGAACATCATTGTAGGTATAGTTGTTTTACGTTTGATATTCAATTTGTGTCACAATTCATTGAGGTAGTTTTGTGAAATTTGATGTTACATACGACATGGGCAGTAAGTTATAATATAGTACCATTTCACAGAAAATGTATTCTAAAGCATGGTTTCTTTTCCTAAAACATATTTCACCTCCTATTTAATTATATTTGTGATGAAAATATAGAATTTTCATCATACAAACACTGTAACAATGGTGGATGTTTCATAGTCGCTTTCCATACCGCATATTACACCCTATATAAGGAAGATGTGTGCACAGGTCCAGTTAAATATGATGTGGCCTTTTAATTATGAGTTATCCAATATATACCCCATGTACCACACCCCCATATTTTGAAAACTCGTTTCTCTTGAACTATATGTTTATAGTCTGATTTTTATGGTGTTTAATCCCCTTATTGAAAAGCATCAATAGCCTCTTACTGAGTTTGATCTGTGGTGATCCATCCATAATTCGTCTAAGATTATCTAGATGTTTTTATAGGTTTGATCTAACTTACTCTTGTTCAATCCGTCCATGTTTTTTGGTAAAATATAAATTTTTGTAATTTAATTTTCTTAGATATTGATTGGCCATTCGTAATAAATAACCCTTAGGGGATCATAGTTTCATTGAGGAAGGGATGATCAAAGTTACACATTCTATTATTGATCTTATGTGAGGAACATTGGAAAGTTTTTAATTAGTGGATTCATGGGTTCTATATTGATAACTTGAAATCATAATTTCATCATGGTTTCTCTCATTAGATTATTTTGTTATTGGCCAAATAAATTTTATAATATATTAAAACAATTAAATGGTTTATGGATTGAGACCTCTAAATGATAATGTTTTAACTATAATAATAGTTTTCATCTTGATTTTATAATATTATTTTTTATCTATATCCATAAATTAGTATAATTAGTTGTTATCTGTCGATTTGAATGTATTCTCTTATGATATTGGTAAATGACATGAACCTGAAAATATTTTTTATTTTGGATTGAAAATTAATGAAGATGTATTTTAATAAATCTACTGTTTTTTGTAAATTGATTATATTCGAACTTATATGAAATTAAAAATTAATTATTTATTATATTCTCCATGTAAATATTTATTGTTAAATAAAATTAATTCATAAATGTTTTTCATACGTTAAAATAAAATAAATTCATTTTAAAATGTTCTTATTTATTTTTAGGGTTGTGGAAACTTAGATCATATACTATAGAATATATTTAGAAAACATGATATGTTCTATTGTCTAATTATTTTGGTAATCTAAACATGGAACATGTGATAAATTAATTGAAGAAATAATTATGAAATATAATAAACGTGTATATAAATGATAATTTTGGGGGGATGAGAGTAAATTTTTAGTTATGATGGATAAATAACATATATTGTAGGAAAATAGAGCATGTTTACAAGAAAATGATAAATTAAATGTAATAGGACATAGGTGAATAATTTAACATGTAGGTTTTCATAACTTCAATGTTCTATAGATTTTAGAATATCTCCTTGATGTTATGTGATCATGTGATGGCTGATTTAAAATGTTTCTAGAGACATGATATTTTGGTATTAGATAGTGCATGCGATGAATATATAAATAATAACATTCATGTGGGTTATAAGAATGGAAACATATTAAATGAATTCTTTTTATAATGTAATTTCTCATTTATTTTATTAATGTTAGTATATATATTCATTAATTGTTTTATCAGCATGTTCTAGGGAAAATAGATGCAATTTCTCCTACACCTAGGTTAATATTATCATGTTGTTATGAAAAAAATTATAAACATTATTTTTTCGTGATTTCATTCACCACTAAAACTATGTAATATAGGTGAAATGAGAAAATGTGAATAGTAGTAGGTTTCCCCCAATATATTATTTAGCATGGGATAAATGGATTTCTACCCCCTCTACCACATATTTATTCCCATTGTTGTATTATGTTTTCATATTCATGGTGGTTAGCATTCCACAGTTTTAAGTGCAGTTGGTAAGTAATGCCTTGAGCATATTTCAATGAAATGTTTCTCATAATATTGTATCCAAATGGGTAAAATAAAAATAAAATGTTTGGGGTACATTGGACACATGTATATAATAGAGTGTATGATATATATTGGCGTGACATATAATACATGATGTATGATTCATGAAATAATGGCCATCGTGGATATACAATGATAATCAGTTATAACATAGAAATGTGTATTGTATTATGAAATTATGTGATTCAAAAGGTGAATATTTTTAAATAGATCAGGTGTCCTCAGTATGTCATCATTTCAAGAGAGATGTCTTATAACGTATGACCATAGGTTAGATTGGATAAAAATTGGGGAGGTGTTACTGGAATACTCTTATTGTTTGAATACTATAATTTATGATCATTTGAATGTGATACATTGGGATTTAGATTAATATTTAGGATAAAGAATTTTTAAACCAATTTATGTTGTGATTTAACCTCAGTTGTTGTTCACTTTGATTTAAAATTATTTCATTATCAATTGAATAAATGGGTAGGTTGAGGGTCCCAAGGAGTATACATTTATTATCACTAGAAGGGTTGTTAAACTATTGTTTGTTAAAATAAGTATGTTTGTGATGTGGCTTTATATAATAAAAATGATGTTCTAAAGTACCAATTAGAGATTCCTCATTTCTATTGAGTTTACCTTATTTTTGAATATTGTGGTTTTCCTTAATATTTTATTATTTCCCAATGACTTTGATTGTATACACGTAGGATTCCATTAATATATATCTATATACGTTTTTATTGAAATGAATATCTTATCCTCTTCATTATTTTCTATAAAACCGTGAATTTTTATTAAATATTTTTTATAGATTTTCATACATTCAATATCAAGTTTTAATGAAACCCTAAATATTTTTAATATTATAATTTAAACAATAATTTTATTACCTAGCCTTTAAAAGGCTTGAATTAAGAGGAAAAATATAAATTAAAATATTATGTAAAATTTTTTGTGTAATTAAAGAGTATTTAATATAAGGTACCTAATTTTTTGAAATGAAATATTTTTGATGTATTATAATCAAAAAATATATTTTGGTTTCTATTAAAATATGTTAAAGTTATTTTATAAAATTTTATAAATATATATGTGAAAAAATAAACTATTGATTTAAAACAAAAAAACAACATACAATTATGGGAATTTTTTGGATTTTTTCTGAAAGGATAAAGTTTTAAATGAATATTGGAAATAATCATTATTTTTGAAAACGTTATTTTGTATAGGGAATTCATAGTAAATTATATTTTATTTTATAAAATAATTAAAATTGAATAAATAATATATTTATTAAACTTAATCATTTCATTTTAATCCATTTAATAATGAATTTAGGTATGAAAGTATTTTAATCATTTAATTTATTTCTCTTTGGAAAACTACATTATTGTCATGTTTAAAGGTCTACATATAAAATAATTTATTACACTTTTGTAAAAGAAATATTATAAATATATTTAATTTTTATAATAATATTTTTATATAATATAACATGTTAAACTTAATTCATGATCATGAAAAATAATAAAAACAACAGAAATTAATTTCCATGAAGAATGTTTAAAAGAGATTACCATGTTGTTTAACTAAAAAATTTAATATATAAAATGACACAAAAACAATTCCAAATTCTATTATATTTTCTTATTTCAACCATTATTACAAGATTTTCTTTTTTTAATGTGATTTTGTGGAACCATTGTACTAAACTGATCAATGTAATACTTTTAGTTCTAAAAATTCAAAAAGTCAACCACTTGCATTTAATTTTAAATTATGCTTTAACATACAGAAAAAGGAAGGATTTGATATAATATTAATCGTAATTCTTAGAATAAAGAATTTAGTTTCATGAGGTTATTTTATTTTTAGTTTTTAGTAATTATATGATTAATTTGAAAACATAATAAATTCTAACGAGGTAATTATTTAATTTATAAAAATTCTAAATAAATGACCCAAAAATATAAAAATTAATATAAATTGAAGGAATTATTATAATAATTGATATTTTGTAAAATATGACTTTTTGTTAGGTTTCAAATGATTATTTTTCAAATTAATTTATTTTATTAATAATTGGATGTTTAATTCAAATTATTAGTGTAATAATTGCTGTTAATGTCCTATTATTGTATTAAATATTTTATTAACGAAATTAGATTTCCTAAAATATCAATCATATACATAGTGATTTTTGGATTGTTAAAAATATTAAATATGGTCTAATAATAGTTTAATTATTATTTTATAATAATTATATTTACTCATAAATTGAAATGACCTTATTACTATGGAAATTTGTTAAATAGATTGTTTTTTTGTCTCATAAGAGCATGTCATAAAATTAATATTCCACCCACATGTGATTTTTAATTTTTAATTTTTTCTTTTCTATAATGAACTATTAGGTAAAAAATTCATAATTATAATCAATTATATGTATTCTTATATAATAAATTACCTATTTAAAAAAGAATCATTACCATAGTGAAAAGTAATAGGGTAAAAGTAAAGAAAATTTGATTTTTAAGAATAACATGCATTAAATATTTTCTTATGTGGTGATGTTTTGGATCTACCCTATAATGGATCCACTAATTTAATTATAGACATTAGAGGATCCTTATGGGGAATTAATTTCCATTATTGAATATGTATGTGTATTTACAAAAGTGCCACTCCCCCCAATGATAAAATTCGAACGCTTCCCCAATCATCACCACATTTACAATATTTTTTTTTCAAAAATAACCCCTTAAAAAATACATCCTTAGCATCCTTATGAATTTTTTTGCAATTATTTTCATCACTATAGACCTATATATGTTCTTTAATAAGATTTAAAAAGGGGGTTGTTCAATGAAAATTTAATTTTCTTTCATAATCAATACATTTGTACTTCTTCTCATTGGTGATTAATTTATTTTACAATAATTAGAATATAAAAAAAATATACCACATAATTATAACTCATTTTGTTATTTCATAACCTATATCCACATCATCTTCCATCAATAAGTAATAAAAACCTTCATTCTTTGGTTTGAAAACTTCACCCATCAAAATTGATGTAATTCGATATCCATTTCCATTTAGAGGTATTGATATAATGATATATTTAACTTATATACTTGATATATATGATATAAATATACATAAATAATTATTATATCACATGAACCTTCATATATTCCATTTAGTTGGGGATATAAAAACGTCCTTCATGTTTATGATAGAAAATTTCTTCTTTAAGCATTGAGATTCAATATATTAAAAACCTGTTAAATGGATGACAATAATTGAAATCTTAACAAATATAAGAAATATATATCAAATAAATATTATTCTATAATTATAATATATTATTTTTCTTTATTTTATTTCATCTTTCAAGAGAATAGAATTCTTGTAATTACATACATATGGAATATCATATCAATGAAGAGTGTATTTAATTTTCAGTATTTAACTCTTATTTATTGATTAAAATTAAAAAAAAATCTGAATATACCTCATATTAACAAAAAAAACTTTATTATGGAGGTTATTTAATCATAAAAAATAAGTTTTGGATTACTGAAATTAAAAACATACCTAAAAAACATAACAGTTATTTCAAAAAACATGACTCTAAGAATGAATTTTTAATAAATGGGTAATAAAAATTAATAAATATAAAATTTAAGAATATTTTTTATATGAGAATAATTATTAAATATATATATATTACACATATATTTATTATATGATGGGTTTGAATACATAAGAAGACCTTTGAGATTTAATGTATTCGATTTCTAACTCACTTTTATTTTTAATTATTCCCTTGAAATATTTATCATGTGATTATTTTATGTGGCCTATATACTTCCCATGAATTTATTTAATGATGATTATACATAAAATTATGTTGATTTAAATATACACTTCCAGATATCTCTTTCAGGGTGTTAATAGTTTCAAAGTTACCAAATTGGTAAAATTTGTTCGTCCGAATTTGTCTTATTTGGGTGATACTTTATATTATTAACATATATAGACATGTAATATCTTGATAATATTTTTCAACAATATATTTAAAATTTATATTATTATTTTAAAAAATTTAAAAATGGTTTATATTAAAACAACATTTATTTATGTGAAAATATTATTTTACTCAAAAAAATGAAATGATTCATAAATTGTAATTTTATGTTTTCAAATGTTTTTTTAAAAAAATAATATTAATAAATTTATATTATTCAAAGAGTTGTTTTACATTGGATTTTTTCTCATGAAATATTATAGTTGATTATTGATGTTTCCTTTGTATTTTTTTCTTGGTTATTTTAAAATAAAACGATTATTAAAATTTTATCAATTTTAAAATGTGTTTTTGAGAGAGAAAATTATATTTTCCATAAGAAATGATCCATGTGATATTTCAAAATCATTTCCCATATATGATGTAATATATAGATGTTACTTATATTTTCATGGGTATATGATCTGATGGTAAAATACTTATTCCTTTTCTATATGGATTATATTTATAATGAAAATATATCTACAAAAAACATTATATTATCATGGGTTATGATATGATTAATTTTTTGAAATGTTCGAGGAATTAATATTATTTTCAAGGAATATGATTTTATTAAATTATAATGAAACCCATTTCATTTCATTGGTAATTATTTGATGTATATTATATGATCATATGGAAATCCATTATGGTTTTTTTTTATATGTAGGGCCTATATATCCGTCCAATTAATTATGTAATGATAATTGATATATGGTCTCAAGGGATGTATGGGAGGATATCCCATGCTTGAAAGAGGGTACAAGGGTGGTTATCCTAATTCCTACATGGGGTACAAGGAAGTTATCCCGTGATTGATGTACCTATATAAGAGGTAATCCCAATAATAACTTGTTGTGAATTTCATGGTGAATATCATTGAAATAAGATTTTCTATGGATATGTGTATTAATCAAATGTATCTATTGTAATAATTTAATACTCTCATAGATCATAGTCTTGGATTCGAAAATGATTCATATTTTATGAAATGACATGATTTATTCCATGAGTAACATTTAGGATCAACAATATGAAGTGTATGGTTTTAAAATGTATTTCACATGTTACGATAACTATATGCTTATATTATATTGATATATACATAGTATAACATTAATAATCATATATGATCGCCCTATATTGTTTTCCCTGTCCATAGGATATGACAAATAGTAATGTAGTTGATATGTATAATAAGGTTGTATGTTAAGAAGATCATAGTGGGGGATAATGTAAATCAATTACTTATAATTATTTATAATTGTCTATCTTTCTAAATGAACTATACATAATATATTTTTTCATGGATCACAATGATACATAATTAAAATTCATCTACAATAATTTAATACTATTTTATGATGAATTATTTTCATTATAATTTGTATCAGAGAAGGGTTTTGTTATCCTTTAGAAAATTTAAAATTATAAAATCAGTAAGAACTATTATTATATGATTATGTATAGGATACCAACAAGTAATTTTGTTAAGAAATCGGTTTTGTGTATTTATTTTAAATATAAAAATTTATAAATATTAAAATTTGAATTTGTTATGTAACCACTGATCATAAGAGTTATAAATATGAATAAGGCATGTCTGGATTTAAATGAGTGTTACTTAGTACATTACTACTGACCCTACTATTCTTGTAGTTTGATTATCCTATAAGATATTCAATTCATAATCAATATTTAAATTATTTATCATTATGAAGAGTATCATTACATGATAATAATGTATTAAAATGGTTATACATAAGTAATCATTTTTCAAAAATACGGGATCATGATTTAGTTATCTTATATTATTTATCTTTATTTTTTTACTCTATGAATATTGTTTCTTAAAATATGATATTTGGTTTTATTCATTAATGGTTAATAAAATATATAATGTTAATTTTGAAAATTCTAGGTAATATTTGAATGAGAAAACAAAAGGGATGATTATTAGTGTAATGGTGAATGTGAAAATTCATAATAAGTTATAATGACATATTATGTATATATTTTGTTACTTACATGCCTAAATAAATATTAAACAAGTATCAAGAATGGTAGGAACATGGCTTCAATCGTGCCTCCAGATATGCCACAGTCTGATGAATTATTGTGATGTTCCAATAATGTTATGTTTGAGAGACTTAACCCTCATTTTCAGTGACAAAAAATGGTATATCACATTTAAATTAACTGAAAATTGTAGCACTAGAAATAATAAACGGATATGTAATGAATGTAAAATAAATTGTGTGAATAAAAAGAAATATAAAATTCAAATACATAAAATAATCAATTCTCATCTAGATGGTTCTAAAAGAAAAATAAAGAGGTATAATTGGTAGTACAACAACAAAAAATAATCCAACAACTTACTCCACGAGTATCATAAGCACTATCTAGTTTCTATGATCCATAGCTCCAACATAAAGAGTAAAATATGAGAAATAAATCCATGTACATGACCCATGATGGTCTTCTTGGATACCCTATTGAAATGGATACACAAAAGGGATTTGATATATTATCCTAGTTTTACCACACGAATTGGGTCTAGATCAATCCCTTTCATAAACTTAAAAATAAATAGTGTTTAAAAATGGTTAATAAATTGTGATAAACAAATAAATAAATGAAACATCAGTCTGGATACCTAAATGGATACACAAAATATTCTAAAAGAATCATCCTATGTGGGATCTCTAAACAAATGGGACTAGTAACTGTAATGTGGAATATATATGAAATTATATATGAAGAAAATGAATTGTGCTGACCCAAATCAGGGATTTGTGCTGGTGTTCACACTGCTAAGAAATCATTGAGGCATTTTTTTTAACGTAACAATAACAGAAAAAAACACCATAGGTAATCCATAAAAATCACTCATCAAATTCAGTAATGGAATCATCAGGCCATCCAAGGTGATCCATATTTGAGTCCATGAAGTATTTAGAGAATCCCTTGATATAACCAACACTATAGAGTCCGTCAAAATTATCCCATACTCACATCCCTTGTACCACCCATGGTTTGAAAAATTCTATGTTAGGCCCCAAAATAAAAAATTTAACAATCTGTAAATATGTTAATAATTCACATTGAGGGTATTTCCAGGTTTATAACTGTAGATAATTAAGACATAACTTATACATAACAATATTTTTATTACAAAGTAGAAACCTCTAATCACCATCCATAAAACAAAAACTTTTAAAAAAACATGGTTTCGTTTCATTCATATGCATCACAAACTTTCTTTGATCCCATACATGACACTATTAGCCATAAATTCATATAAAAACATATCAAAAATTGGGATGAGCATAAAAATATAACTAATGGATATATAATGATGAAAACTGTATTTATTTAAAAACAATATGTAAACCATGAATACATTATCATAAGTAACACTTTTCACCTTTATAAAGTAGTAAATACTCTTCAATGAATAAAATCTAATTTCTTACCCTATTGTAACAAAAAATTTTACCACAAAACCAATAGAAAAAACATATAACATATACAAGGTAAACATGGGACATAATCATACTTAAATGGAATTACCAAATAGTCGACTTCTATAAATGATTCTATCAAATGGAATATCCATACGGTCGACTTCCATACCCAATGCATTGGAGGTTATAATGTTACCAACCATCAAAAGATTAATATAGATTCACCCTTTATTTTTTTTATCACATAATCACCAGTCAAATTTTCTTGTACCATAATATAATCATCGTAGATGAATGATTTCAAATATCAACATTTCAATCAAAAAAAATTATTTTCAATCACAGGAGAAAATTTAAAGATACCAAAATAGTAAATCCACTTCCAAAATTATTTTCAATACCAAAATTGTTTAAAAAAATAATATGGTATTTACTTCCCGTTTAAAAACATCACGACTTGTTAAGGAATACAAATATCAAATAATGCTTTTTGCGTCAGAATGGTTATTATTGTTTCATACGTAAAAAACATTCCTTTTGTTGTTTAGAAAAAATCGTAGTAGAAAAAGTATTCCTATTGAATTAAATTAAAATTCAAAGGGATTTATTATAAATTTTTTAAAATAAGGAGGTATATATTATCAAAACATGCCTCAATGAAACGATATTGAGATGAAGTCCCTTACCTCATTTCCGACATCACACGTTCGTTCATAAATTTCTTGAATAATAAACATTTGTTAATTTATACTTTCATGAGAACCTTTCTAATGTTTATTATTACTTTTATATCACATATTAGCATGTTATAAAAATTATACAATTAATTATGTTAATATTGGACATTTTGTCAATATTGGGTAATTGAGTAAAAAACAATTTTCTTATAATTACAAATTATACATGTTGTTAAAATTCCATTATATCATGAATATTATTCATATAAATATAATATATATATATATATATAGTATAAATTTATTTATAACATTCCATAAAATTTGGAGATAAGAAAAGAAATGAACCATTCCTGGAGACGGTATGTTGTATGTACGCTTGAAGGCTACTATCATTTTTATTTCATATTTAATGGAATGAAAACATAATGATACATAGTTATATTATAAATACATTATAATATCATATTATATATTTGTTACATAATTCCAATAACTCTATCCTTTATACGTTTCGTGTATGTCATGATGGATTAATATCACATTGAGGGGGAGGTAGTCTGCGCTTCCTCAAATTAAATAATTGTGTTTACACATAATGAAAAGCATAATAGTATGATGTAAATAAAAATTGCAGAATAACAAAGATAATATAAACAATAAATATATAATATAAATACATTTCCATAATAATGGACACCATGAGTGACGGTTTGATATAATTGAACAATCATTGTTTCTTGAGGCAGTAGTTCACCGTCCACAAATACAGAATGATCTAAATCAACTAGATTGAGGAGTTTCTAAGTGTAGTACTAATCATTCTCATAAAAACTTCCCAGTATATTGAGGATACTATTGATTTAATTTAATCAATGAATAAGTATATAATACGTAGTGAAGAGGTATAATATTTGAAATTAACCTTAGGGAAGACACTTCCTCTTAAAATGGGTAACGTTATTGATTTGAGCCACAAAGGCTTTCTTGAATTTTCTTCTAACTAAGGTAAAGATTATAAGAGAAATGGAAGGATGTTTGAAGATTATTGGAGTATATTTTGGATGAGATAAGTGTCTTGAGAGGTGTGAGTAATGGGTTAGAGGTGGTGTCCAATTATACAAGGGAGGATGGGCACTTTAGGAAAGTCTTCAAATATTAAATTATTATTAACTGATTATCAAATTCAAATAAAACCAAAGTGATATATTTATATGGTAAAATGAGTACAGGTAAAAATATCTCATCCCATATGTTTTAAATATGTTTAGTTTTTTAAATAATCTTTATCTATAAGCTTTAACCCTCAGTTCAATAATTTAACATTTATCATGTCTTCTTATAATTTAATATTATATGGTTAATATAGTTACTATAAAATTTTAATTGAACCTAATGTGGTAATTTATCTATATTTTCATCCTTATATAATTAATTTGGAAGAATATTAGATTTTTAAAACTATTATATCATTTTAAAAAATAATTCATTAAAAAAACTCATTTATGTCAATTTTTATATTACATACACCATGACTTCTTAAAAATACATAACAAAATCATTCTTTTAAAAAAACCTCATAAATTAAAATCTAACAAATTCATAATCTTTCATAATTTTAGTGTATGGAATAAAAATAATCTAAATATTTTTATTCTAATTTGTTTAAAATAAATTATTTAAAACATTCATTAATAAGGTAATGACTATAACACCATTGTGTCATAAATTAATTAATTTATTTGATGTATAAAAATTATAAATAAAATTCAATGATGTATTTAATCTTTTTAGATTTATAATTACTATTTATAGTTGAATATATCACTTATATAACTCCATATAAACATTGTTTTAATAAAAGACACATGTTTAGGTTATATTTTCCTTAATTTTAAAATAAAATTAATTAAATGTCATTTTCACACACAACTTACTCCATGGTTTCCGAAAATCGATCCAATAATTCCCATGGTCTAACAAATCTTATCAAAAATGGTTAGTACATTTATTAGGGTAACTTAATATTATTATATTATTATGTTTACCCTTATTTATGATATTTAACTTTTAACCATAGTAAATAAAATATTCACTTTAGTTACTATTCATAACGTCAAAAAAAATTCACCTATTAAAAAACTTTGGGCCATCTAATTTCAAATATAGAATCCATTTTTCGAAATTCAAAATAAAAAAGTTTCATAAATTAATTTAATATTAATTTCCTTTGTCAAAAACCAAAAAGCGTGTTTTTTGAAAGTAAAAACTACCAAAAGATTGACATGAGTTTATGTCATATTTCAATATGAAATTACATCCAATGATAAAAATTGGATTAATTGATAAAAATATAATCCAATTAAACTTTAAAATAAATTAAAATTATAATCTATCTATATAAATAAATTATATAAAAAAATTTGGAATTAAAAATCTGTATTTTTCAATATTCATTAAAAAATGAACATTTTCATTAAAACACCAAAATTTTATCCAATGTAAATCATGATGTTCAGATTCAAAATATGATATTTAATTTTTCAAATAGAATATATCATGGTTTCCAAAACTAGATTTAAATAGGTTTCACCATAAAAAGTTAGTAAAACATTATTTTTTAGATTAATATTTCATTTATCCCAAAAAATGAATTTATTATTAAATAATATCTAGAAAACCTATAACGTGATATTAAAATATTATATTCAATATATATAATATATTTTTTCATTAAATTAAAATCCATAAAGACTGATATGAAAAAACATTATTCACTTTGAAATAGTTTTAAAAAATGAAACTACTATATTCAATTGGATTTTATTTCCATTTCTAATAAATTTGGTAACCAACTAGTCATCATTTAGAAATGTCTACACCATAATTAAAAATTCAGTTTATATTTTTAATTCCTTCCATTCCAAAAACTTCGCGTTAACTACCATTTAAAGTAATAATAATATTTTTGTATTCTTCTTCAGTATAACTCAATGTTGTTGGAAATGTAAGATTTCTGAGAAGCGCATTGTTGTGTGTCGAGTACTATATGAGAAAAAAAATTCCCTTTAACATAATATTAATATATTAGTACTAAGTATCAATAAAAATTAAAAATTATTATTCTATAAATTCTTATGTTGTTACATATTTCTTTCATTTGGAAATTGTGTCCTTGAAATTTTAAAATAGGGCTCGTAAACATCATTGAAAGTCCCACATCATAGAAAGTATCAATAAATCAATCAATTAAAATAAAATAAAGAAGAAGTATAAAGGTAAAATTTTATAACACGTATTATGATTCCATGAAAACAAGGATATGGAAGAGCAAAATAACCATCATGTTCTAATGGAGTGTGATAGAAAACATGATCAGGAGAAGGTTAACCACCATAAAAATACAATCTTTTGATATGTTAAATGGTCTTTGATTCCATAGTAGGAAAAGTAAATAGATATTGTTTTTTGTTTTAAGCTTCCTTTGAAACTAATGGATAATTTATTTATAATATTGACTAATAACATAAAGAAATATACATACATTTCAAATATAGTTTCATCCCTTAATAATTTTCTTCCAAAAACTCACATTTTCTTCAAATGATGAGTATTCAATATGACTTGTACATCCCAAGAGCACTAAAATTTTGTAATAGAGAATAAAAAGATCCAAAAATTATGAAACATATACTTCCACTATCTTTAGACATTAACCAAAACCAAAATGGTTTATATAAGATCATATAATCCCAAAAAATGATAACCCTTTATAAAAAAATACTAATTTTAATCTCTAAAATTAAATCGATAAAACCCAAAGATAAATAAAGACCATTCAATACACAATTTTCAAAAAAAACTTCATCAATGTAATCCAAACTAATATTTAAACCCAAAACATTGTTTAATTTGATAACACAGTCTTCCACAATAATTTTTAATATTTATATCCAAATAACATCAACTACTCTTAAAGTCTCATCCTGAAAAAACAATTAAACTAATCACATATTGTTTAGGTTAGGTTAATCATTTCCATAAAATTAACCAAATATCCATATTTCTACAAAAAAAACATAGATTCTTCCACAATACTATTCTGCTATTACTTCATAATTGAATTCGCAAAGTATTTTATTTTCCTAAGGCATATAGTTTTCCCAAAAGTGAAAATGCCTTCTAAAATAACATTTATCTCTTACTATAATAATCATTTTCCTATTATATTGATATCTATATGATAGAATAAATGTCCCAAAATCACAATATTATTGATCAATAAAATCATGTATCTAAAAGGAATAATTCATTATATCAAGGGACTTCATGTAGGTTAGTGGTTGGCGATTAATCCCAGTATCAAATTGGTTGCGAGTTCGATTCATGTACCATTATCCGATGCGATTGTTTGTCACATGGTTTGTGTGTTGTCATTTTTCAAAAATTATATAATTTTTTAACATTCCAAAAAATGAGATAAATTACTACAAAATAACCATGACATGTATTAAACTAATATGTTATACGATACCTCGCTTCTGCATCCCAAAAAGTAATAACATGTAATTTCCTATTATTTGAAGATATTATAAACTCAAAAATTTTTATTATAAATATATTAAAAAATTAAAATAGCAGTATTCATAAATATAATTTTCCTATAAAAACACCATGATTACACATTAAAGAGAAAATTATTACAACATCATCCCATAAACAAAAGAGAACAATTTTTTTAAAACAATTCATCTCCCAGATATCTAACATTACACTTGAATTTCTAAAATGTAAACATCTTAACCATATAGAATTTTTTATGACCCCTTATCCATTTTTTTCAACTTATTCTGTAAAACATAATTCATATAAATATATTCTTGAATCATATCCTAGTATTTTTTAATATGAAAAAATCATCGATGAAATAATACATATATTTCAAAGGTTATTTCATGTTTCCCCATCTAAAAAAGGAATGATATTAGTCATCAATAAGCATTATGTTGTTTGGTCCTACTAATCCCTTTCCAAAATCATCTTCGTAGGATATATTTTTGTATAATTACCATGAACCCCTCATATAATAAATTCAATTGATCCCTCGGAAAGAACTTCATTCCATTTCGTAGAGCCAATTGGATGCTTCCTTTTTTCCATAGTAGGTTATTGGTTTATGACCGGCTTTACAACAGGTAAAAAATATTCACATCACTTTGAATCATTTTCCTATTTGTTTCCTTCCACATCCTTGACATATAGGTTTAATAATATACTTACCATTTTGATTATTACATAAAATTCTGGGGCATTTAGTTTCTCATATATATGATGCCATTGCAAAATCACCAAGGTCCATGTTTTCAATCATGGTTATATATAGTTGGTAAATAATAACCACATGAGTTATCATTACTTCTCCCATTTAATTTGGTTTCTTATTTATAAAACCATCACATTTTACTTCACATCAATTGTTGCATTAGTGTCTTCTAGATCCATATATTTACTAAAACCAAAAATTTATTTGTGTGCATATCAGTAAAATAATCATATACACAATTATGAGGTGGGTAATCACTAAGATATACTTATTCATGTTATCATAAATTCATTAAATTTATATTAAATAACTATTAATCTCTTTAATATTATAACCATTATGGTTATGTATCTTATGCTTAAATAACACCCTAACATCTATTGTTATCTAATCCGACCTCTCATACGAACAGTAAGGCCCCAACAATAAACATTAAAAAATCGTGAATTAAGTTAGCAATTGACATTGGGGATATTTTTAGGTTTATATAATTAGAGAATTAGGCCATTAATTATACATAATAACATTACTATTATAAATAAGACACCTCTACTCACTATACATAAAACAAAATATGTTTAAAAAATAACATGGTTTCATTTCATGCTTAAAAATAACATCTTTCCCTTAATCCCATCCATGATTCTATTAACCTTTAAAACATGTGAAAAACAATTAAAAACGTGGGATGAGATTAAAAATCTCAATAAGGGATACACAATGAAAGAAAACTTTTAGTATTTCAAAATAACATGTAAAACATAAATAATTTAGAATAAGTAATACATTTCACCTTTAGGAAGTATTAAATACTCATCATTGAATAAAACCTCATTTCATACACTTTTTTAACCAAATTTATTCTGTAAAACCCATATAAATCTAACATAAAATATAAATAGTAATCAGGGGACATAATCAGACTTAAAAAAATTAGCATTATGGTCGAATTCCTAAAATCTTTCTTAAAATGGAATAGACATATGGCCGACTTCCATACCCAATGAATTGGAGGTTATAACATAACCACCCTTCCTTTATTTATCAGGGAACCACCAATAATTTGGTTTATCATGAGTCCACCCATCAAATGTCCAATTTCAATTATATAACCTGCACATGGAAAAGATTGCAAATATCGCAATTTCAATCATAAAAATTCATTTTCAAGCGCAATAACTAATTTCAATATATTGAAATTGTAAATCCACTGTCAAAAAAATTTTCAATATCATAATATCTAAAAAATGGTATATGTATTTTATTTTCAATTTAAAAACATTCTGTCTTGTTAAGGAAGACAAATATCAATTAATTCTCATGGTGGAGGAAAGGTCGTTGTATCCATACACATTAAAAACATTCATTTATTCATTTAAAAAAAATAATTGGAGAAAATATTCCCTTAAATTGAATTTATATTTAAAATGGGATTATTAAACAATTTGTAATAGAATTATTTATATATTATCAAAATATACCTTAGTGGAAGGATATTTGGACGTTCTTTCTTATATCATGTCCAACTTTATTCGTTCCTTCATTAATTTCTTAATGAATAAAATTAAGTTAATTTCTACTCACCTCAGAAAATTTTTCATTTTTATTATTCTTTTTATATCAATTATTACCACATTATAAAAATTAAGTAATTATTTATATTTATATGTTTCGGTTTGTCGATATTGTGTGCTTCAGTCAAGAATGCACTTTTAATAATTAAAAATATTCACATGTGGTAAAAAGTTAATTAACTCAAGATTATTATTCATATATATATATATATATATATCATGTATATATGTATTCATAATATTCTATATCATTTGGAGATATGAAAAGAAATTCATTGTTCAAGAAGACAGTAAGTCGTACGTTCGCATGAATGATACTTTCATTTATATTTCATAATTAGTTGAATTAAAAAATAAATATAAATAGGTATATTATAGTTATATTATAATTTTATATGTTATATATATTACATAATATCATTAACACCATCCTTGTTGTGTTCTATGTATGTCATGAACGAGTCATATCACATTATGGGGCGGTACTTCGCATTTCCTCAAATAAATATTCATGTTTACAAATCATGGAAAGCATAAAGGTATTATGTAAATAAAATTTAAATATCCATAAAGACAATATAAATACAATATATATCATATAATTATAGTTCAATCATAATGGACACAATGAGAGGTGTTAGGAGGTAATTGAACACTCATTGTTTATGAGGCAGTAGTTTTCCATCCATAGAAACAGTATGTTCTAAATCTATTAGATGAAGGTTTGTAAATGTGTAAATAAAATCCTTCTCATAAAAAAATTCTAGTATATTTAGGATAATTTAGTTTTAATTTAATAAATTAATATGAATATTTTAGGTAGTTAAGAAGTATAATATTGGAAAGGAACTTTAGAGAAGACACATCGTTTTAAAACTAGTAACTTTCATTGATTTGAGCCAAATTTCATTATGGAATTGACTTCTAACTAAGGTGAGGCTTCCAGGAGTAATAGAGGTATGTTGGGAGATTATAGGAGAAATGTTTTGATGATACCAGTGGCTTGAGAGGTGTGAGAATTGGGTTAGATGTGGTGTCATGTTATAATAGTGGGATGTAGGCACTTTAAGAATAACTTGAAATATTATTTTATTATTAATTTATTTTTGAATTATATTAACACCAATGTAATATATTTCCAATATCATATTAGGATGTTTCTAAATACTAACATTCAATGTTTTTTAGACATTTTTAGGTCATATAATTAACCTTACCTTTTAGCTTTATCAATTAGTTAACTAATTTAGCATTTACCATGTCTTTCGTGTATATTCATACTATATGTTTAATATAGTTACTATAAAATTCCAAAATAACCTCATGAGTTTAATTAAT
This sequence comes from Viscum album, assembly GCA_963277665.1. Lineage (NCBI taxonomy): Eukaryota > Viridiplantae > Streptophyta > Magnoliopsida > Santalales > Viscaceae > Viscum > Viscum album. Next base: position 2,130,929,150 of record OY728140.1, read on the forward strand.
GTCATTTAAAACCTTATAAAAGTAATTTAGAAGAATCATGATTTTTAGGACTATTTTAAAATTTTATAAAATATTAATTGTTTTAAAAACACATTTATGTCGATTATTATACTATTAGTATCATGACTTCTTAAAAATCCATAACGGTAATATTAGTTCGAAAAAAATTAAAAAAATTAGAAGATAATAATTCAGAGAGACAGATAAAAAAATTTTATGGAATAAAAACTTTCAAGATAAATTTCTTTTAATTTTTATAATCTCATTTATTTAAAACATTCATTACAAAGGTAATCACTATGTCACCATTGTGTCATTAATAAATTTACTAATTTTAAGTCCAAAAATTATAAATAAAATACATTGTTGAATAAAATATTATAATATTTTAAATTCTATTTATATTCAAATAGACATTTATATAACCCCAAATAAAAATTATCCTAGTAAAATATACACCATTAGGTTACATTTTGCATAACATTAAATTAAAAGTTATTAAATGACATTTTCACACACAAGTGGATCCATGGATTCTTAAAATAGACCCAAGGATTCCCATTATCATTAATATATAATCCAATATGATTAGGGAAAATTTTAGGGTAATTTTATATTCTTATAATTTTATTTTTTACACTTATTTACAAAATTTACCCTTTAACCGTGATAAATAAAATATTTACTGAAGTTACTATCCCAAATGCTTAAAAATAAAAGATACATATTTACTAAATTTTTACCTCATGATTCTTAATATGTAATATTTTCTTCCAAATTAAAAAAATATAATTTGTATAAATTAATTTAAAATTAATTCTAGTTGTCAAAACAAATTTTTTTAAAAAAGTAAAAACTACCAAAATATTCACAGGTGTTTATGTCCAATATCAATGTGAAATTACATAAAATGACTATAATTGGATTAAATGATTAAAATATAATCCATGTAAAATTTAAAATCCAATAAAACTACAATCAAACTATATGAATAAATTATATTAAATGGCAGTTTGGAATTAAAATGTAGTATTTTTCAATATACATTAAAAATGAACTTTTTCCAGAAAAATACAAAATTTTATCCCAATAAATCCTTTCATTAATCTTCTAAATAAGTCATTTATTTTTTCAAATAAAATATATAAATGTGTAAATAACTATATTTAAATAGAGTTCTTCATCAAAATGTGGTAATACAACATTTTTAGAAAAATACTTCCTTTATCTGAAAAAGTGAAGTCATTCCTAGATAATATCTAGAAAACATATATGATGAATTTAAAACATTACATTGAATATATATCATATATTTTTCATTAAATAAAAATCCATAAATAGTGATACAAAAACACAATTATTTTCTTTTAAATTGGTTTTCATAAAACACATCCATTATATTCAATTTGTTTTTATTTACATTTCTAATAAATTTGGTAACCAATGAATAAAAACTTAATGATGTTTAATCCATATTTCAAAATTCAGTTTATAATATTAATTCCCTCTATTCTGAAATCTAGGCGTTAACAACCATTTAAAATAACAATAAATATATCGTATTATTTTTCTGTATAACTCAATGTTGTGTGCAAAGTATTATTTTGGAGAAACCAATTGTTGCGTATCGAGTACCATATCAGGAAAAAGTGTCCCCTTTAACATAAAATTATTATCTTATTAATATGTGTTAATAGAAATGAAAAATTTATATTCTATAAATACCAATTTCATTACACTCTAAGTATATACCTGGTTTTTTGAAATAAAGTATCACACGAGGAATTGTGTATCCATATTTCAAATGATTCTCTTCATGTATTCCCCCCAAGGGTTGCAGTTTCACCCAAAATTATTAATAATACACAAATATATACCTTCTATGTAAATCCACGTACCACTCCTACCTCATAATATATTACCAAGACATGATGTGTTAGTCCATCCATGAAATATTTTTGTCGGGAACCGTGTACTCTCCTGATACACAAGTAGTTGAGGCTTAACATTCTTAAAAACAACTGACCAATAATAATACAATTTTCAAATTATATTAAATCTATCATAAAAAAATTATAAAAACCAATTAATTATGGAATAAGTCCAAAGATAATATAAATTGAGCCTATGAATAAGTAAAATTATATATGGAAATTTAAACATGAAAATAATCATAAGCTCAAGGTATGACGCACAAGCATAAAACAAAATCCACATAAAAATGGGCTCAGTTAAAATGGTATTAATTTAAAATAAGTAAAATTATATACAATAATAATCTATGTATGAAACATAAGGAATCAATATTAGTTCCCTAACACTTGGAAATAAGGCAACATATTTGAGTTCATTAATTAGAAGAATGACTAATGAAGCATAAGAACATGTATTGAGGTACAATAATAAGGAATAATAACAAATTAAATTGAATAATAAATAATAATAAAAAATAGGGATTGAGAAACATCCATATGAAATTTATCATGATAATAATGGATAAAAATATTTAACTAAAAATACTAAGAAACAGAATTCATATAATTAATTTTAGGCATTTACCAATGGTGAAACAAAACCTTGAGGGAGTTCAAATGAATAAAGGATCAATAGAATTTTATCTAAAAGGACGAATAACAACAATATGCAGGCCAATGATAGGTCTATCTCCAATGTTGTGATTCATATCACACTAGGGTGATGTTGGATGTGGAATCACATTCAATTCAATTTATTTATTAAAAAATGGGTTTTCACCATAATGGTATTAGTGAGAAGAACAACATCGAACTATATATAAAGTGATGAAACATGGGGTATAAAACTATATTGACTACCATATTCCATGGATTACCAACACATACATTATAAATCCATATTTGGTACGGTGTGAGAGATATCTATGAAACATATAAATAAAATTGAAAATTTATTGAATTTTGTCACACATAAATTGAACAATGGGAGAGAAGATAATAAAATAATATTATAAAGTTTATTTTTTGGAAAATTGATATATATCCAAAACATGGGACAAAACTCTAATCACTGTCTGGATTAAAGATATCATTCATAACCATGATATGGAGAGTAGGGGAGCTCATTGGTTAGTAGAGGAACTACACATGAAGGAAGATAATGGAGGATTATATATGAATGATTAAGGGGGAGATTTTTATGTTACCCCAATTTAGTGAGGCCCATGGGTTGGATTTATGGCAAGTTAAACTATTCACTAACAATTCTAAAGGCATTGTAAAAGAACCCCCTCAGATGGGCTGACCACATAGTTTGGCTTTTTATGTGTAGTATGTGAAAAAGACCATTTTCAAAAACATATTCCAAGGAAAATAGACTTTGGAATCATAGAATGTGGTTCTTTAAAAACATGAGTCACTCATACCATAAAATAATATGCCCCAGAGTTTCCCTGAATGGATGCATGGTTTCAGGAAATCATTGTTCCTTACTCGCTTATTCTTTAATTTAGAAATTCAGTCACCATTATTCCAAAAATATCATAGAACACCATAGAGACCACTTGATCCATAAAATATTATAAGAAACAAATTGAATTTTTACAACTCTATAAATTCCAAAAAAATACTCAGTTTACAAAATAGACAATCCACTAAAAGGAAAAAATTATAATTCAATTAGAATACTATCATGTGTACAAATAATATACACTATAATCTCCCCACCATAAAGCTTATAGTCAATGACATGCCTTTAGGAAATGAATATAACATCACTAAACATACTTGGGTCATGATTTTTTTAAATGGATATGTTGCATTTCTAATATCTTAATTCACTTTCGATCAACACCTTAATATATATAATAGAATACAATGAAAATTGAGAAAAATATTTTTTCCAAACTAAAACACTAAGATGGTGCCTACCAGAGCACATATTACCTAAGTAATGATAATATAATCATCTCCTTCATCAAATGGTTCGTGATGTTTTATTTTCAAAACTGATTCATAGTATTCCCCAATTGGAACTACTGATTTTATCACGCCCTTAGTGCTCTAATTGTTCCCTTGGCATAATTACCATATTAATTGATCGGTCAATTCCCAATCAACATCAGAGGCATTATTGAGATGACTTTTCATGAATATAATACTCCAAAAGTCACCATTGTTTTCTCATCCTGATAATGTTCCATTGTAAATATTCCCACAAAATATGTTTGATAAGAGAGAGGAATAACCAGCCTAATTATCACTATTTGTCTACACTCAATGCACTTATATTAGATAGAATGATTACTCCAAACTATGCATTAATAATTTTTATTACAGTAATCTTAATATTTCAATTATCACACGAACCAAAACATAAAACTATATTCTATTGAATAATCTATCCAAACAAACCAATTTACGATGTCATTCCACACAATGAACATGGATACATGCCCAATCCATCAAACATTGATTGAAATCATTATTTTAAAATGATCATATAATCTAGGTTGAGAATAATGGTATTAATTTAATAAAAAATATGAATGTAGGAAAAAAATTTATGTAAAACCATAAATGACAATTACAAGGAAGATGTATATATAATGTTGAACGTACACATCTGAAGAATATTTATCATTCCCAAAGATGCATCATCCTAGTGATCATTTACATGGGTAAATAGATGTTCTACATGATTCATACAATGGAATTACTACTTGAGATAATATGTACAACTTAGTACTAACCATTCCTCTAGGTAAAAAACTCTTATAGAGAGAAATATGATTACTTCCACATCAAAAGAACAATGGATTTTAAAATTTTAGCATGGAATACGTTAATTCTCACCTAGTTAACAACGTATGATGTCAATATTGGAGACATGATCATAATTTATATGAGAGTACTATAATGGAAAATGCTTCAAATACATGCATATTACAGAAATATTTACTAATATTCACCACAATACCAAAATACAAGCCTTAAGACCATGGAAGATCACTGTATTTTATATCATTGAATCAAACTCTTATATCCTAGTGAAATATCATCTATATCCGCAATAAAGATCATAACCAATAGTAATTCTTCCTAAAATCTTTCATTATTACATGGGGAATGGAAATATATATAGTGGTGATCTTAGATGATCAGTAAGGGTAAATAAGGGAGACATATAATAAAAAACCTGATCATAAGGGTATATGAATGTGATCATGAAAATATAATATCATACCCTACATATCAAAGATCATAATCTAGAATCATCACATAATGATTTGACATTTCTAAGACCTGAATACTAAGGAAATAATGAACAAAATCCATTAAATAAATACATGGGAAAAAATATCGAATCATAATAAAAAATGCATATAATATGATTTCCATATTATACAATTCATTACTTACAAGACTATATTAGTAGTATGGGTTGACTACCTATACCATAAAATACGTTTTGGTTCACTCCCATGGAAATATTAGTAGCATTAATACACTTCTCATATTATCTTGGTAGTCATTCTTCACTCACATGGCCATATTACTATTCAAGGTTCATTCCTAAGACCATAGTAGTCTATCACATGAGATATAAATAGTCCCCCAATGCATTGGATTGGGATATATGTCCCACCTATGTTCTAAAGAAATCGTACATACAAGATCCACAAGATAATAACTAATCATATCATAACCCTTGAAATGAAAATGTTATTATAATCATGTAATCATAGAATAAACTATGTAAAATGATATATTTCATAACCATTTCATAAAAATTATAACTTGTGAATAAGAAATGTGTTTCATAAATATATTACTCATGAAACAGATATGATTTTCATAAACATATAACCCATGAATGAGAAATTAGTTTCTTGAGGACTATGAAATTAATTATAACAGATTCATTTAAAGAATATGAATTTATCTTTTATATTATTTCCTAGATGGGAATTAGTAATATCAGTGATTTTCATCTTAAATAGGAAATAAGTTTAAAATATATTTCAAAAAAAGTTCTTGAGTAAAATATCCTTTCTCCTTTTAAAAAGTATTCGTAATATATAAATCAATTTTAAAACTATTTTCTCAATAAAATACCATGAAACCAAATATCGACATGTTGTAATTATTTTGAAATCATTTTTCCTTGAATGAATAGAAAAAACATTTCAAAAAAATCTAAACAATTTTTCTGTAAAATAATTATTCTATAAAACAATTTTAAGACAAATAAATAGTGGTTGTTGATTTTTTGGGAAAAAAGTTACTTGAAAACGTATGAAATAATCATGAAAAATGTTTTGAAATTTTTTCTACCGGAAATCATAAAAGATAATCATGAAATTTTTTTGATATCATTATTCCTTGAAATCTACTTTCATAAATATTTTGTAAAAAAGTATTCATTTATAAATGAAAACAATCTTCAATGAAATAATTATTTCTAAATCAACACATATTCTACTAGGACATAATAACATTCATTTTTCATAGTAAAATGTATATAAAATGGCGTTGTTTGGAATTATACAAGAATATTACCTTGAAAAATTGGTAAAAGGGGATAAAATTTCCTTTTATTTATCATAGAAGACTATTTTAATATTCATGGAATCAATTTTTAGAATACATGGTTTTGATAGAATTCAAATTTTCGACCAAGGAGAGTGTAAATTTTGTCATCCTATGAGATTACTTATTAACTATATTATGTATAAAAAAGTGTAATAAATGGTTCAAATATATAAATAAATAAATAAATAAATAATAATAGAATAAACATATTTAATCTTAATGAGATATGGATCATATGTATTCATCAAAGGAAGCAAAACATAAGTAGTCATGAAAAGCGATGATACTGGCTCAATAAACTCTTAAAACATGGTAACATGGATTCATATAATCCATATAAAAAATGGAAATTACATGAATATTAAAATACCATCAAAATAAGGGGATTCATGATATTTAATTTAAAATTTAGGTAAATACAACTCAAAAAGAATTTTGTTGCATAACTAAACATGGGTCTGAAAGAATGAAAATTGAGATAAATCTATTATACTGATTTCGTATCATTTGGATATTAAACCCCATGAAATAAAGATCATAGAATGTATAAAAAATACACATTGATTTATGAATAATAATAATATAATAAATTCATTGGAACGACATAGGCCAAACAAAATAATTTATTGTTGAATAAGGAATTTATATTACAGAAATAAAATGTGATATAAAATTACATTACCTTATGTCTTGAATCGTGTTGTACTTGTTCAAATAACCTGTATAGTAATGATTAGTTTATTGTAAATAGTTTGAAAAATTAAATATAATTATCTAATAACATACGTTTTTTTATTATATCCTTTTATTACCCACTTGATAACCCTCATATATCAATATTTCACATAAGATAATATTCATTTCGTTCTTCTCATGTGTCTTATTTTATAGTATCATTTGTCCTTATAACAATATCATGAATCAAGAATGTAAAACATGATAAAAATAGAATTTATATCTAGTATATTTTTTTTATAATAATCAATATATTTTTTATTTATGTAACTGTATAAACCATTAGTGGAGATAGTCAGTCATACTTACACATAAATATTATTCCCATATGTTTTGGATTTTTGAAATAACAAATTAAAATGAAATATCTATATATACGAATATAATAAAGTTTAATTTTAATTATAAGGTTATATATATCTTATTATTTCACTAAACCAATCTTTAATACATACAATATACTGTTTGAATGAATCAAGTCACTTTGAGGGGGTGGTAGTGTCACGACCCGTCCCCGGGGCCCGTGTCGTGACTACCCGAACCCGCCTTCCATAGGCCAGGGGCTGGCAACTAGCACCAAAGGCGTAAAATCCCGATAACTTGGAAGGCATTTCCTTTATAAAAGAAAACAAGCACCACAGAGTACAAGCGGAAACAAAACACTAAGTACAAAAGAACAGTAGAAAAGTAAATGGGCCAGAATACAAACCCAAAAGAAAGTACAACTACAACTGAACAAGGTAGAATAGCAAAAAGACAAATAGCTGGAAGAGGGAAGCAGCTCTTAGGTCGTCCTCCTCGGGTCCTACCTGAAGGGTAGGTACAGATAGCGCAGCTCCTGGTCGTCCACCACGGATCCAACCTGAAGGGTAGGTACAGATAGCCTCCTCCACGCTCTCGTCCGTCAACCTCCTCTGTGATTCGTCTCATCACGTAGTCCACCTCTGGGTACTGACTCGTCGTGTAGTCCACCTCCGGGTACCATCCAGTCCTCGAACACTCGGCCTCCGTCAGCACTGCCCGTCGTCTGCAACCAACAAAACGAGGTGCGGGCATAGCCCGTGTAGGGGTGAGTATAATGATACTAAGTATGGACCCCGAGACCCTCAAGGTCTCAACAAACCAACAAGGATAACCACAAGATGATCTCAACAGATAACCTCTACTTAGATATATTCCCATACATATACCTAAGTTATCAAGTAACCCATCTCAATCTTGAGGAAACACAAGGATTGTGAAATCAACGGATAACCACTACCCCGGGTATATGCCCATACATATACCTAAGTTAGCAAGTGACCCATATCAATCATGAGGTAAACACAAGGTCAAAAGTCTCAGCTCAAACCATGATTTGCATTAACGAAACCGTAACTGCTGAAGAGCTCCGTCTCTGGAGTGTACAGTGGTCCTGTCACGACTCCGAGATACTGCTCACTAACCTAAGACTGCTGAGGTACTCCTCCTGTCGAGTACTGCGGGTTTGCGGCCAACTACCGGGTGCTCCGTCCGCTGAGGGTCTGTCGCCAAATACCGGGCGCTCCCACTAATAGCCTACAGAGGTACTCCTCCTGTCGAGTATCGCGGGTTTTCGGCCAACTACCGAGCGCTCCGTCTGTCATGGGTCTGTCGCCAAATACCGGGCGCTCCGTCCACTGGGCTAGTCGACTCACTCCAAGTCGAGTCCATCAAGCAGTCGTCAGGTCTCAGTCGGCTACACGGTCTCCGTACTCCGCACGCTCGTCTCTGGGAGGGTCTACTCCACGAGCTACTGTTCGATACTCCAATTATCACAAAGTTCTGCAAATAAGTATCTCAAAGTACCACCTCGTCATCGGGGTCTCAATGCAATAGACGACGCGTCAATCGGACGCCCGGTCTGTGAGTTATTAGCCTTTCGTACCAGGGGCCCGGTTGGTTTCATGTGTGAACCAATCCGGCCGTAACTCAACTATACCCTGAACACTCATCGGGTATACTCATAGGGGCCGTTTCTCAACGAGATCACCAACGCCGCTGACGGTTCGTCAAATGAACGTTCTGTCAGAAAGGTATCAGCTTTTCCGTTCCAAGGGCCCGGTTGGATTTCGGTGCGATCCAACCCAGCCACTATCCAACTGCATCCAAATCTCGGCGAAGGATGCCAAAATTTCTGTATCATCAACAGGAACTCAACGCAACAGACGGCGCGTCAATCGGACGCCCGGTCTGAGAGTTATTGGCTTTTTCGTTCCAGGGTCCGGTTGGATTTCGTGAGCAAACCAACCCGACCGCACTCCGTCGGCATCCAAACCTCGAGCGGAGTAAGCCAAAAGATCCGTCTCACTTAGAGGAATTCAACGAAATAGATGGCGCGTCAATCGGACGCCCAGTCTGTTATTTATTGGCCTTTCCGTCTCACACCCACCATGGGAAACTTCCCAGGAGGTCACCCATCCTGATCACTACTCTAGGCCAAGCACGCTTAACTATGGAGTTTTAACCACGTAGGCTCCCGAAAAGGAAGATACACCTTGAGTATAGTATACCAAAACGACTGTCTCGATCCAAGGATCGTGTTGCCGCTGACGGTGAGTTGTTTGGAAACCCGTAGCCCAAGATACGGGCATTTGATTGAAAGTTGTCCGAAACTGGGGGTCTGGGCCCGGCCCGACCCCCCCTGGGTCGGCTGAACTGGGTCGACCCGCCCCTGGCGGCGACCCGGCCCGATGACCCGGCCCGGCTCGGAAAACCCGGCCCGGCCGGCGGTGCGGTCCAGCGCGGCGGCGCGGACCGGCACGGCGGCGCGGCCTGGGCGCCGTTCGGGTGCCGCGCGCGGGGGGCAAAGCCCCCCCCCCCTCCTTTGAGAACCGCGGCCCCTTAATTGGGGCCACTTTTGAGACCCGGCCGGGGGAAATTAATTTCCCCGGTCTCCACTGGCCGGTCGGCCCGCACTGGCCGGCCGGTTTTGCCAGCAAGGACCGGCGACGGCCGGCCCTTCCTTCGCCGACACCGGCGGCCCGGTGTCGGCGGCCGGTCATCTTGCTCCGCCGCGGCCCGGAACCGGTCGCGGCCTCTACCGTCCGGCGTGATGCAATGACATCGCTTCCCTTCGCCGCGGCCCCGCTCCGGCCGCGGCGCCTTGGACTTTCTTCGACGCGACGCGACAGCGTCGCATTCTTGGATTTCTTTCCACGGCGCGGCGCGACGACGCCACGCAATAATTGCCGTGTGATTCCCGCGTGGTGCGACGGCACCACGCCATCCCATTCCATTCGCAAGGAAACAATTCTGAACATAGGAGGGGGCTTCGGCCGTGTTGGTGCGGTCCGGGCCCCCCTCTCGTTCGACAAAAACTTTTAATCCTTTATCCTCGAAGTTCGACATTCTAGAATCAAGAATGGAAAATAAATAAATAAAATATCAACAATACCCTACCTCGGATTCAGGTGTGGAGCACGCCAATAAAGTCGCGGAAGACTAGCGTCGCGGAGGTCGGGCATCGCGGAAATCGAACGTCATTTCCGTTGACGTCGAGGTGCGTCCGAAGAGGTACGTCACTAGAGAAGCTTCGTAAGCTGACGGAGATAGTCCGAGGAGGAAACGGCGTCTCCTTTCGTTGACACGGGAAGAAGATCGAAGAAGCGGCGTTGTCGATCTTCGGAAACACACCGGCTACGAAGAAGAGAAGCGGCGTTCTTCGTCGGAGCTTAAGTGTTCTATGCGTTCTTCGTCAAGGTTGAAGAAGATGGAGAGAGCTTCTCAAAATCTCTCAAGGTGGCAAAGGAGACCAACCCAAAATAAAATAAGCTTAAGCCTTATTTTATTTACACAACTAAATATTTGAATTTCAAAAGATAAGAAACGAACCATTAATTCGTAGAATTAATTCAACGAAAGAAACAGCTCATTTAATTTACGAAAAAAAACCACCCAATTAAATGGTCTGTTAAGAATTTAAGAAAACACATCAGTTGACTTTCATAAAGACGGGTTTTCGCTGGTGCGTTACTTAGCGGAAAGAAACGGCGGGGCTCGTGTGGGCCCCACCTCACAAATATCCTACCAAGAGGGTAGGATATTTCTGGATAGTATCCTATCCGATTCAACGCAGATTATGCCGCTTTTAAGTGGCTTCAAGTGGATTCCAGGTGGCTTAAGTGAAATAAAATAAAGTTGTCGCAAAATTATTTTATTTCTTAACTTTATGCCCGAAAATTAAAAACCACACCCGAGCAAACGCAACTCCGGAAGAGGCATTTCTAAGCAATTATCGGTGCTGTGATTCCATCAGTGCCCTCAGAATTCGATTCCGAACACTGATTCAAAAGTTAGAAAAACTCGCTCGTCCGTTCACTGAACGTACCCGAGCCAAACTTCGGAAATTGATTCCGGGCACACCGGGCCTCGGAATCAGGCGCCGTCAAAAACTGTGTTCTTGTAAAATTCCAAAGAAAATTAAGAAAAAAAATTTCCTTGGAATTTACGGGTCTTTACATTACTCCCACCACAGGGCTTTACGTCCCCGTAAAGCTTCACCACAAACTTAGGGAAACAAAGCGGTACTAAGCACGCATCTGAGCCTTCCGCTCCCATGTGCTCCCCTGGAGGTTCACGCGCTGCCAAAGAAAGTGCACAAGAGGAATCAACCATCCTCCTAGGATCCTCTCCTGTCGATCCTCGATCCCCACAGGAACCTCCGTAGAAGACACTCATCGCCACCGTCCAGCTCCTCATGGTCGATGATATGCAAAGGGGTTGAGCACGTATCTCCTCAGTTGGGATACGTGGAAAACGTCGTGCACCTAGTGCAACTGAAGTGGATGGGCCAAGCAGTAAACCACCTCACCTACCCAGCTGAGGACCTAGAAAGGTCCGTTGAACCTCAGAGATAACTTGCCTCCCTGGCCACATCTCCGTAAACCTTGTCGAGGTGAGACCCGTAAGAAGACGTGGTCGTCATCCTCAAACTCCAGAGGTCTCCATTTTTGTTAGAACTGATACTTAAAACGACTGCTGCTACGAGGGTAAGGTTGACTGACTCAAGAGTGATCGGTCACACCCTCCTGTGCAAGAGTTACCCTGCACTGCCTGGGGTTTCCTTTTTCGCCGACCAAGGAAAACCCATCCCGACATTTGCCTAAAACCGTAAATTTGAGTATGAACAGTTATTGCCCATTCCATACTCAAACTAATGTCATAAGGCCTTGACGCTGCCACCAAGAGATTCGAACCAGAACTCTCGCCTCGAGGGTCTGACCACACCGCCGGCGTAAGTGTGATTATCGAGTCTCCTCCCAAGGTATCTCCAGATGTGAGGGTCAAGTCCATGGCTTACCGGAAACTCTAGGTCTGGAACAAGATTTGTGAAAGCGGGGAATGATTCATATCGACGTCTGTTACTACAGCAGCTAGTAGTGGACACAGACTGTCTCGTGAATCATTTCTAGAGCCATTGGGTCACACTCCTTGACCGCATGCAGCCGCACTCTTCCTCCGCCCTCCAGCTCCCTGAGCCTGGCGGGAATAACTAAGGCGGGTGGCTGTAGCATGTTAAGATGTACACCACCTCATGCTGCTCTCCTAGCTCTGCCTCCACGTCTGCCGCTTCACATACTCATCTCTATTTAAAGATACCTCTTCTTGAAGCATTTAACACGCCCGAGTCTCTAAGACTGGCACCGGTTCCTTGTTTCTTACTGCACTATGCAGTCTTCATCCGCTCCTGGATGAACTGCACCTCCTTTAGTCTCACAAGAGCTGCTATGATTTCTTCTTTTCCGATGAGAAAAATCTGGTCTCATCTCCTGGATGAACCACATTCGTTGCCAAATACAGTCAATCCTGACATGAATGATGCATTCATGCCATAGATGATGTTGTAAGGCCTCGACGTAACTACTAAGAGATCCAACTATCACTCTCGCCTCCAAGGGTCGAGTCACACTTTCAGCATCAGTGTGAGGTCACTGGGTCCCCTCCAGTAGAAATCTCGAAAGTGAGGGTCAAGTCAACAGTTTTAACCGAGACCACTCAACATCAACCAAACAAGAGGACAAGAAAGAAAACAAAGATAAGTGTCTTTTTATTATTGAAGCTCATAGTACAAATACACGAATACAAAAGCAACATGGCACTAGAAGTACAAAGGACGTATCAACTAGTTCCTCTCCTGCCCACCTGCTCTCGGAGCTCTAATGCCTTGTCCACTGCTCGGCTATTGCTCAAGCACCAGCCGCTGCTTCTGTCTCGGTGGCTCATCCAACACACGCTGATCAACCGTACGAGGATTCGGACAGTCACATGCCAGGTGACCCTTTCCGCCGCATGAGTAACACAACCTGCTTCTGGCACGCCTAGCTCTGTTCCCATCCCGGGTGCCCCGCACCACCGGTCCTAATACCTGAGATCGTCTAACTGCTAGTCTGGTCCTCCTGGACCTCTGCATCATCTGTCTACTGCACACAGATGACTCGGCTACTGATCTAAAAACACGCGGAAAAGGAAGAAGCTCTTGTACACGCTCGGGGTGTAGATCTACTGGCACAAACTCCACCCTGAAGAAGGTCTCGAAGTCTTCCCAAGTGAAGTTCATCCCGTCGCAAAACTGGAACAAGTGGATCCACCACCTGCCTGATGCTGCCTGAAGGAGGCTGGCAGCAAAGATCACCATGAAGTCTGTCGGCGTCCCTACTAGCCTGAAGACGCTCACCACAGCCTCCAGCAAATCCTCAGCCTCCTGTGGGTCCGTCTCTCCCCGGAACCCGGGTGGCCTCTGGCGCTGGAACTCGTGCAGCGCACTCAAGTAGCGGGCATCGCCTACTGCTGGGGCTGGTGGCATCGGTGTCCCAACGTATGGTAGTACCGTTGGTGCCTCTGCTAGTGCCTCAACTGCAAGTGGTCCCGGTACCGAAGCCCCGTCACTCGACAGGCTGTCAGCACGCACATCCCTCTGGGCTCTAGCTGGTCATCTGAGAAAAGGAATCCTGAAAGAAACAATGTAACACGGTCAAACGATTATACCTGGTGAGCTGACCTAGTTTGAGATGACATTTAAATAAAACTTCTGGAAAACACACACGCAATCAGTGTTTTCGTGCACAAAGTCGGAAACCAGTTGTCAGGGTCCTGGTGTATGGATACGTCGGCCGCCCGCACCAACACTGGACTCCCTGAACTGAAAACCACACTCGGTACTCTTAACACTATTGCTTCACAGAAGGAAAAATCAGAGTTATAAGTTTTGCGGTTGAACCGAACTCCTCTGATACCAATTTGTCACGACCCGTCCTCGGGGCCCGTGCCGTGTCTACCCCAAGCCCGCCTTCCATAGGCCAGGGGCTGGCGACTAGCACCAAAGGAGTAAAATCTCGATAACTTGGAAGGCATTGCCTTTATAAAAAAACAAGCACCACAGAGTACAAGCGGAAACAAAACACTAAGTACAAAAGAAAAGCTGAAAAGTAAATGGGCCAGAATACAAACCCAAAAGAAAGTACAACTACAACTGAACAAGGTACAATAGCAAAAAGGCAAACAGCTGGAAGAGGGAAGCAGATCCTGGGTCGTCCTCCTCGGGTCCTACCTGAAGGGTAGGTACAAATAGCGCAGCTCCTGGTCGTCCACCAGGGATCCTACCTGAAGGGTAGGTACAGATAGCCTCCTTCACGCTCTCATCCATCAACCTCCTCTGTGAGTCGTCTCGTCGCGTAGTCCACCTTCGGGTACTGACTCGTCGTGTAGTCCACCTCCGGGTACCGTCCAGTCCTCGAACACTCGGCCTCCGTCAGCACTGCCCGTCGTCTGCAACCAACACAACGAGATGCGGGCATAGCCCGTGCAGGGGTGAGTATAACGATACTCTTTAGGGACCCCGATACCCTCAAGGTCTCACTAAACCAACAAGGATAACCACAAGAAGATCTCAATAGATAACCTCTACTTGGATATATGCCCATACATATACCTAAGTTATCAAGTAACCCATCTCAATCATGAGGAAACACAAGGATTGTGAAATCAACTGATAACCACTACCCCGGGTATATGACCATACATATACCTAAGTTAGCAAGTGACCCATCTCAATCATGAGGTAAACACAAGGTCAAAAGTCTCAGCTCAAAACAGGATTTTCATTAACGAAAATGTAACTGCTGAAGAGCTCCGTCTCTAGAGTGTACAGTAGTCATGTCACGACTCCGAGGTACTTCTCACTAACCTAAGACTGCTGAGGTACTCCTCCTTTCGAGTACTGCAGGTTTGCGGCCAACTACCGGGCGCTCCGTCCGCTGAGGGTTTGTCACCAAATACCGGGCGCTCCCACTAATAGCCTACAGAGGTACTCCTCTTGTCGAGTACCGCGGGTTTGCGGCCAACTATCGGGCGCTCCATCCGCCGTGGGTCTGTCGCCAAATACCGGGCGCTCCGTCCACTGGGCTAGTCGACTCACTCTAAGTCGAGTCGGTCAAGCAGTCGTCAGGTCTCAGCCGGCTACACAGTCTCCGTACTCCGCACGCTCGACTCCGGGAGGGTCCGCTCCACGAGCTACTGTTCGATACTCCTAGTATCACAAAGTCCCGCACAGAAGTATCTCAAAGGACCACCTCATCATAGGGGTCTCAACGCAACAGACGGCGCGTCAATCGGACGCCCGGTCTGTGAGTTATTGGCCTTTTCGTCCCAGGGGCTCGGTTGGTTTCGTGTGCGAACCAATCCGGCCATAACTCAACTATACCTCGAACACTCATAGTGTATACTCATAGGGACCGTTTCTCAACGAGATCACCAACGCCACTGACGGTTCGTCAAACGAACGTTCTGTCAGAAAGGTATCAGCTTTTCCGTTCCAAGGGTCGGGTTGGATTTCGGTGCGATCCAACCCGGCCACTATCCAACTGCATCCAAATCTCGGCGAAGGATGCCAAAAGTTCTGTATCATCAACAGGAACTCAACGCAACAGACGGCGCGTCAATCGGACGCCCGGTCTGAGAGTTGTTGGCTTTTTCGTTCCAGGGGACCGGTTGGATTTCGTGAGCGAACCAACCCGACCGCACTCCGTCAGCATCCAAACCTCGAGTGGAGTAAGCCAAAAGATCCGTCTCACTTAGAGGAATTCAACGAAACAGACGGCGCGTCAATCGGACGCCCGGTCTGTTATTTATTGGTCTTTCCGTCTCACACCCACCCTGGTAAACTTCCCAGGAGGTCACCCATCCAGATCACTACTCTAGGCCAAGCACGCTTAACTATAGAGTTTTAACCACGTAGGCTCCCGAAAAGGAAGGTGCACCTTGAGTATAGTATACCGAAACGACCGTCTCGATCCAAGGATCGCGTTGCCGCTGACGGCGAGTCGTTTGGAGGCTCGTAGCCCAAGATACGGGCATTTGACTGAAAGTTATCCGAAACTGGGGGTCTGGGCCCGGGCCGACCCCCCCCCCCCCCCGGGTCGGCCGCACCGGGTCGACCCGCCCCGGGCGGCGAGCCGGCCCGACGACCCGGCCCGGCTTGGAAAACCCGGCCTGACGACCCGGCCCGGCCGGCGGGGTGGGCCGGTGCGGCGGCGCGGTCCGGCGCGACGGCGCGGTCCGGCGCGGTCCGGCTCGACGGCGCGGTCCGGCGCGGTGGCGCGGTCCGGCGCGGCGGCGCGGTCCGGCTCGGCGGCGCGGACCGGCACAGCGGCGCGGCCTGGGCGCCGTTCGGGTGCCGCACGCGGGGGGCAAAGCCCCCCCCCCCCTCCTTTGAGAACCGCGGACCCTTAATTGGGGCCGCTTTTGTGACCCGGCCGGGGGAAATTAATTCCCCGGTCTCCACTGGCCGGCCGGCCCGCACTGGCCGGCCGGTTTCGCCAGGAAGGACCGGCGACGACCGGTCCTTCCTTCGCCGACACCGGCGGCCCGGTGCCGGCGGCCGGTCATCTTGCTCCGCCGCGGCCCGGAACCGGCCGCGGCCTCTGTCGTCCGGTGCGATGCGACGACATCGCTTCCCTGTGCCGCGACCCTGCTCCGGCCGCGGCGCCTTTGACTTTCTTCGACGCGACGCGACGGCGTCGCGTTCTTGGATTTCTTTCCACGGCGCGGCGCGACGGCGCCACGCAATAATTGCCGTGTAATTCCCGCGTGGTGCGACGACACCACGCCATCCCGTTCCATCCGCAAGGAAACAATTATGAACATTGGAGGGGGGTTCGGCCGTGTTGGTGCGGTCCGGGCCCCCCTCTCGTTAGACAAAAACATTTAATCCTTTATCCTCGAAGTTCGACATTCTAGAATCAAGAATGGAAAATAAATAAATAAAATATCAACAATACCCTACCTCGGATTCAAGTGCGGTGCACGCCAATCAAGTCGCGGAAGACTAGCGTCGCGGAGGTCGGGCGTCGCGGAAATCGAACGTCGTTTCCGTTGACGTTGAGGTGCGTCCGAAGAGGTACGTCGCTGGAGAAGCTTCGTAAGCTGACGGAGATAGTCCGAGGAGGAAACGGCGTCTCCTTTCGTTGACACGAGAAGAAGATCGAAGAAGCGGCGTCGTCGATCTTCAGAAACACACCGGCTACAAAGAAGAGAAGCGGCGTTCTTCGTCGGAGCTTAAGTGTTCTATGCGTTCTTCGTCAAGGTTGAAGAAGATGGAGAGAGCTTCTCAAAATCTCTCAAGGTGGCAAAGGAGACCAACCCAAAATAAAATAAGCTTAAGCCTTATTTTATTTACACAACTAAACATTTGAATTTCAAAAGATAAGAAACGATCCATTAATTCGTAGAATTAATTCAACAAAAGAAACAACTCATTTAATTTATGAAAAAAAAACCGCCCAATTAAATGGTCTGTTAAGAATTTAAGAAAACGCATCAGTTGACTTTCATAAAGACGGGTTTTCGCGGGTGCGTTACTTAGCGGAAAGAAACGGTGGGGCTCGTGCGGGCCCCACCTCACAAATATCCTACCAAGAGGGTAGGATATTTCTGGATAGTATCCTATCTGATTCAACTCAGATTATGCCGCTTTTAAGTGGCTTCACGTGGCTTCCAAGTGGCTTAAGTGAAATAAAATAAAGTTGTCGCAAAATTGTTTTATTTCTTAACTTTAAGCCCGAAAATTAAAAACCACACCCAAGAAAACGCAACTTCGGAAGAGGCGTTTCTAAGCAATTACCGGCGCTGCGATTCCATCGGTGCCCTCAGAATTCGATTCTGAGCACGGTTTCAAAAGTTAGAAAAACCCGCTCGTCCGTTCACTGAACGTACCCGAGCCAAACTTTGGAAATTGATTCCGGGCACAACGGGCCTCAGAATCAGGCGCCGTCAGAAACTGCGTTCTTGTAAAATTCCAATGAAAATTAAGAAAAAAAATTTCCTTGGAATTTATGGGTCTTTACAGGTAGTCCACACATCCTAGAAAAAAAAATTATATAAATCAAACATAAAGTAAAAATATATGTGTTTTAAAATGAATACATAATCTCAAAATGCATAATAATTATAATATCTAATATATATAAATTGTTTCTTCATCATAATTTCTATTATGTGTGGTGGTTTGGAAAATTAATCTATCATAATTTTCTAAGGTAGAAGTTCAACGTACACTTAATTATTATGTTCGTTACCCATAAGATAGTAGTGTGTGTAAGGGTAGGTTGAAAAATTAGAATAAGAACATCCTAGTATTATTATGATAAATTTTTTATATACAATTGTGCAATACAGAGAGTGAAGGGTTGTAGAAGTAAAATAAATGAA
This sequence comes from Viscum album, assembly GCA_963277665.1. Classification (NCBI taxonomy): domain Eukaryota; kingdom Viridiplantae; phylum Streptophyta; class Magnoliopsida; order Santalales; family Viscaceae; genus Viscum; species Viscum album. Next base: position 2,130,948,178 of record OY728140.1, read on the forward strand.
GGGTGCTTGAGAGAAGGATATTGTTCTTAATCGGGTTACTCCTTTTTTCATTTGTGCCAAACTTATTCTTTGGATGACATTATGAAAAAGGGATGATCCTTGAATGAATATAGGGTTGTCTGTAAGTGTATTTGTCATAGCATTTCTAATCCTATATGGTTTGAGAGGTGTGAAAAATAGGGAGATGTTGTGGCCTATTATAGGAAAGTGAAAGGACACACATGGCAGTTTTTAAAACAAGTTAGGTATACCGACATTTTAATTAAATAAATTCATACCAATCAAACCAAATAGAACAATGGTAGTTTATGTTCTGAATAACATCCAACCAATGTGTTACAGAAATGAGTCTAGGTATTTTAGGTGATAAATGTTAGGTTTAGTTCTTAGTTAAGATTTATTTTTCCATAATCAATGTAATTAATTTTAATTACATTGACTAATAATTTTGGTAAAAAACTAATTTGACCTCATTTGATATTATAAATTAAACTGATTCCAAATATAGAAGCCATTTTCCCACATTTAATCACATGAGAGGGATAAATTAATTAATACAGTTGAATGGATGACACTATGACTTTTTAAAGAAAAAAATGATCTAAATATTGGAAAGTTATTATATCCAATATAATAGATAAATTGGTTACAATGACATCTATTTAATTAATTGAAAAAATATTATCAAACTAATCTTTTTAAAAAAATTAAAATATAATTTATCCTTCTAAATAAATTATATGAAAAGATGTTTTGAATTATAATCCAATATTTTTAGAAATTCAATAAAAAATCAAACCTTTAAAAAAAATTCAAATAATTATCCTAAAAATTTGTATTATTATATTCTAAAGATTATTTTTTTGTTACATATTAAATATATAAAATTTCTAAATTTTGATTTATAATGGGTTCTTTATTGAAAGACCTAACAAATATCTTTATAAAAAATATAGGTATTTATGCATAAAATTAGGTTTATTCTTATCATATGTCTGTTCAATCTAGTGGATGAATATTGAAAATATATTATTGAATATATAATACGATTATTTCTATAGTATTACTCAAAAAATGTAATTTATTGAATTTATTAGGTTAAATAGCTTTGTGAACATAAATATATTACTATTTTCCTTTATATTCAATTGGATTTCATATTAATGTATAATTAATGGTTATCCTGTGAATTCATTTTATATTTGATTAAAGAATATATTTTCAAAAATTAGATAATACGTCTCATAACCACTAATTAAACTACTAGTTTATATATTATCATTTTTAATAATAATATTTTAATAATATTTTTTTGTTTGGAAAAATATTGTCTTTCACGTTGCAACATCCATCGAGGAATGTAATTATTGTGTATAACACAAGCTATCCCCAGTGTTTTGTGTAGAGAAAGCTAAAATTTATGTTCTGTATACTGCATTATTAACATGTTGATATGAATAACGCAATCCAACCATAGTGATTTCATATAAAATAAACTATTTTAAGTGTTATGTGTAATAAAAAATATATAAAAGGTTATCTTAAATTGAAAAAATTAATTCACATAATATGGGGGTGTTACATTCTACCATACTTAAATGAATTTCACACTTCATTGCTTTTTGGGTTATCAAGGGTTTTATACATGAATGTTTCATTCATAGAAACCCACATCCTCAAAATGGATACTAAACCCTCACATAAAAAGTTAAATATAGAAAAATAAAAGTTAAAAAATGTAACATATAATTTGGTTTCAACATATGATAACATAGTTTGGTAGTAATGATTTGAAATTTAGGAAAATTATATGTATATATTGATAGTGATTGAGGTCATAATTCAAAATCATGTGAACAACCAAGGATAGAGTGAGGGACTCAAATGAGAAAATATGCGATGTTTTACAATTCATTTGGTTCAATAAAATTAAAGTATTAGGAGAACACATTTTCTTTTGATCATTATCCTATCATTTAGTAATTCCTTTATTAATCTAGAATAAAATAATATAGACATACAAGAAATATCCTAAAATAAAAATTTCATCCTATATTTTTCCTTTAAAAAATTTCAAATTCGTCCATTACATAATGTAATGGCCATTCAATAACTTACATTGATTACAGAAGTGAAAGAATACACATTTAACACACCATAAGGGCCATAAAAGAATTGGAATTATAAATATTTATCATTAAATATTCATAAAAAATAAATATAGTTAAAACATAAGCCTCTAAATATAAATTTAACACAACAATTTCATCATAAATAGTTTTTCATCAAAAATAATTATACATTAATCATGACATTTCATAAGCATGTTGCAGGAATAAAACCCATATCATCTATAGATCATCAGTTTATGACTTGTAGACTTCCCGTACATGATTTTTTGTCACCCAACATACATTATTTCCTTTTATAAAAACATACTAATACAATTTAAATAAATAAATAGTTTTTCATCCTTTAAATAATGTGAATAAAAAAATTTCTCTTTAACTAATGATTTCAATACAATCTCATTACCTAAATAATTAATGTGAATTTTATCATGAATTTTTCATGAATGGATAACCTTATGAAAATCCAAAAAAATATAGAGGGTCTCGAAATCATATTAGCATTAATTCCCAAATTTATCACAAAGTATCTCTTGGTTTTCACATTCCAAACATGTGAATTTCCTCATTGTATTATCTCTCAAAACATGGAAATAACCCGAATTACCATATATCATTATTTATAAGATGAATAAATTTTTATTCTGTATATTACATGACATATTCCATAAATTAAATAAATTTTAATCTCCATCCATGATTGTGTTAACTACTTGTTCACAAAACCTTAATTAGCTACATGGTATTCTATATTGTACAATTTACTAATTCATATCCAATATATCTTTATGCAAAAAAAATGTCATAACATAAGGAAAATATTATGTGTCCTATTTCTCATTAATCATTTTTTTCTATTATCCTCGCCATTCCATTAAATAACTTTTTTATTCCATTGTATTCAATTAATGTATTGATATAAATATGTATAAGTAAACAAAATATGAAAATCATTATATTTTTCACCTTTTATATAACAGACCACTAGAATCCATATACATAATATATTTTATAATAAAACACCATCCTTATGACATTATTCTGGATACCTAATCCGATAACAGAGTACCTATTTAATTTAACATTTTATCTATAGTTTCTTCATCATCAGCAATGTAACTAATACTCATACCACCTCGATGATCCACTTCATGAGATAACCTATAAAGACATTGCGTTGAGTACTGACTATTTATTCCACACATATAAAACCTAACATTCAATGATCTCTTTGGGAGGAAAATATTCTCATCCAATTCATTAACCGTATACATCATTTTTACCTTATAGTCAATTGCTTTGTGTCATTATTTTCTTGACTAAAAACACATTTGATTGCATCCATGACAATAAATTCGGTGATGTGTTCCATAATATTGACCTAAATGAACTCTAATCATGTTTCCCTTATGGTCTCTATTACCCAAAATATCATATTTCTCCTTCTTTCTCTATCTTGGTTAGTCGGACTTTTGGATAAGGTACACCTGGTTAATCATGTTTCATGAAAACATATTAGGAATGATCACAAAATTTCTCATTCCAGTGATCATCCCAGTTGACATCTCATTAGAAACGTTTCAATCACACTCAACGTTAATCTCATTCCTTAAAATTCAAAATAAATAATAAAACTAGAAGCATAGTTTAAGCAATCTTTATCATAGAAGAAAACAACATTATTATAAAAATAATTACTTATATGATATCTAAATCCAGACAAATTTTTTATTCTATAAAACCCTAGTTTTATCTAGTGTTTTTTATAGAAATATTATATTTATATCTTTCTTGATGAATCATTATGTTTTTTTGAATACCCAAATTATATCACTCATGAATTTCAAACTAACTGTGCAACAAGGCCCATTTTCATGTACCAGATTACCACTAGTCAGTCATAGACTATCATTTTCGAGTTGTTACCCCTAGGTGTAACATCCCAGTTCCGGGAGCAACCTAGAGGTTCCCCATACCTGGTTGGTCACATGGCCTCAACTGAATTACCCTGAACGTCAGAGGCTACTGACTATTAGCAAGGTCCTTGGGTGTCATAGTGGGGAAACTATGTCCTCATTGGTAGAGTAATGCAGTGGAACTAAATCAGATAGCAATAGTGGAAGCAGTAAAACATGGAATAGGTAAACAACGTAAGTAATAAACAACTAGAACACACACTCACACATATATTTATATGATGCATGCTACATATGTCTAGTAAATCAGTGAAACACATCATAATTCATATATACAGTAATAAACAAAAGTACAAGAAAACAGTAAACAACAACTTAACATCGCAAGGCTCGACATGTTCTCATGCTCTCCAGCTCCAAAACAGTTAGTTACATGACGTATAGGGTGATTTACCTTATCTATACCTACAAAAATATAATTTTTTTTTGGGCTCAAATGCCTGACCTGAACAAGGTTTAAGACTAATCCTATTTGGCAACCACCCAAAGATCTATGCCTAAAATACATGGAATATATATGGCATGAAATAAACAAAATGAATTAGTAAAATAGTAAGTACACATAGTAACAGTCCTACAATCTTAAATGAATTACTTTTTATATATCAAGTATGTAGCTAATCAAAAGTAAGTAACCCTCTAGGAATTACTCACAGCATAAACCCTATGGTTCAACCAAAACAAACTCAAGTAACCCTCTGGGAAGTAAACATTTTCCAACCCATCTGGTTAAGCTTTATCACAGCCTCTCTGATGAAGAACTCACCATTAATTTTTCCTATAGTCTCGTATTAGTGACTAATAGGTACTCTGGGAAAACACTCAACGTACAATTCCCCACAAGGCCCGCATTAAGGAACTACAGACAGTCTGAGGGAGTACTCAACATCCATCCACCCTATGGTCTCACAACGTAACAGAAAAACAGACACTCTAGAGAAGCCCACATCGTCCATTCTCCATGTGGTCTACTACAATACTTTCTCACGGCCATGTGTAAGTTGATCAAGCACAATGATATATAGTGGCCAAAGTATACCACAAGAAATACTTGGCTAAAAAGTCTCCTGCATAATTTTATGAAAAATAAAAAATTATCACTCCATCATATCATCACTAGGAAAGGAACGAATGCAGCCTAACAGGCTAAGCAAGGCCAAACAGTGTTAAAAAATACATGCATGGGAAACACATCCATAGAAAAGAAACATTAACACTAATCATAAACAATCAACCTCTATCCAAACAAAAAGTATAGTAGGTAATAGCAGGGATAAAAACCACCAATAGGCAATACATAGAATGAAGGTATTGGGATCTTTATCATATATAACTCAAAGCCTATCTATGGAAAGGCACAAACCACCTACCTCAATATTATACAATCGATATACTCAGATTTCGCCCCATGGATCGACCTTTAACAAAGTAGATATACCAAAATGTCTAAAACATTCAACCAAGGATAACATGATAAAGAGGAGAAAACAATAAACGATGATCTAGAAGAAAGAATATATTACTGTTGAGGTCCCAACGCAATCAACGACGGTCGAATCGGAGAACCGATGCTCGGTGGGGGGCTCGGAAAATAATCGGCGTCGTACGTATGCTCTCGGTTGAAGAAAGTGAAGAAGAAGATAATTAATCCAATTAAACGTGACTTTGGTTCATTTAATTAAATAAAAATAAATTACACATATTGTACATTATAAGAACATGGCGTTTACATGCCTTAAACAGCCCCCACAATAGGTGGTCTCTAGGTCAACACACATGACCATGTGCACAGCTGTTACACCACCCACACACGGCTAGCCACAGTAACCAATTACACGCTGTGTATATATAAAGTACATGACATGTACTTAAAGGTACACAAATTTTACTTATAATGTAAACAGTGTGTACTTATAAAGTACAAGGTGTGTACATAAAAAATTTCTAGAAAACTCCTCTTTTTCTAAAAAAAACAAGAAAATTAAAAACATACCAGAAAAGAAGCTCTGGGTTCCTACAAACACCGCCCATAAAAAATTTCATCCGGAATTTCCCTATCAAGGTGGCGTAAAAGAAGAATCCTCAAAAAGTTACAGCATCTACGATTGTAAAATCTCCTCCCTCTCCCAGGTCTTGTCTTGTAATCGCCAGTGCTGCCATAGCACTTGTACCAGAGGAACATACCGGCCACGGAGAACCTTCAAACTTCGATCAAAATTCTAGATAGGATTCTCTTTTATAGAGGTTTCCACATATAACTCAATATCATCAGGTTTAAAAAGATTATATGGGTCTGAGAAGAAATTTCAAAATTGAGAAACGTGGAAAACATCACGCATATCATGGAGGTGGAGCCTATGAGGTAACTTTAGGCGATAGGAAACAGGTATGACTCTCTCCAAAATCTCAAATGGTCCGATGTAACACGGTGAAAGCTTACCCTACTTCCTAATATTCATATATCCCAACCTTGGTGTGACATTAAGAAAAACCTGATCTCCGACCTCAAACTCTAGAGTTCATCTCCATCGATTATCATAAGACTTATGTCGAGACTATACAGTAGCTATCCCCATTCGAATCAACTATATATGTTCGATGGTCTCCTGGACATGATAAGGTCGCATCATAACCGCCTCTCCTGCCTTTAGTCAACATAAGGGTGATTGTTATAGACTACCATACAAAGCTTCATAAGTTTCCATTTAAATAGTTTCCTCAAAACTATTATTCTAGGAAAAATCCACAAGAGGTATGTGATTCTCCAAATAACCTCCAAAATTTAAGATGCATGATCGAAACATGCCTTCATGCACCTAAATCGTACGCTCAAACTGGACATCTGTTCATGGATGGTATATTGTACTCAAAAGTACCTGTTTAGCTAATGCCCTCTGAAGTCCCTACCAGACAGGAGAAGAAAAATGCCCAACCCTGTCTCAAAAAATAGATTGTGTAACCCCTTGTAAACATATAATCTATTAGATGTAATGTATTCCCAGAACATCAACACTAAAGGTCTCCTTATCAGCATGAATTGGGAAACCTGGGTGACTTTTTCAATGAAAACCCATACTGCATCATTCTCTCGAGGAGAAATTGGAAAACCTGTAATGAAGTCCATCACAACATCATTCTATTTTCACTCGAAAATGGTTTAATACTGCAGAATCCCTTCTAGTTGCTAATGCTCTGCCTTTACCTACAAGAAGGTGGAACATCTAATCACAAAACGAGCAACATCTCTCTTCATATCAAACCACCGATTTTAACTTTGTAGATAATGATACATCTTCATGACACTAGGATGAACTTCCCAACCCGAGGAATGAATGTCCCACATCAACTCCTCACGTATGTATGTTGACAGCCATACGCACCCCGGAAAATGTAGGATCTCATCCACGCCTGCTGTCCATCGAAGAATAGGTTCCTCTGTATAAAAACTCTCCCATAGTACTAGACCTTTTGAAACTGATAGCTACCTCATTCACACATGATCAAGAAGAGTAGAGGTAACAGCTACATAAGATAGAAACGTCTTCCCTTGTCTGTTGTGCACATCCAAATGCATCTCAGAAAAATAGATCCATAAGCTGCCACTCACTACTGGCCTTCTAAACTACTTGTACTTGAGTCCTCCTGCGCAACGCATCAGCCCCTACAATGAACTTCCTAAAAGTTTAGGCAAGCTCAAAGTCAAAATACTTATGCTACTCACCCCACCTTCATTGTCTCAAATTCAGGTCATGCTAAGTGATGATATACTTGAGACATTTTTGGTTAGTGAAATCCAAAAAATGATCTCCCAACATGTAGTGTCTCATATTGCATAAAGTATGAACAACTATAGCAAGCTCGAGATCATGTGTTGGGAATTTTGTCTCATGCGACCTCAACTACTGAGAACCATATGCAACAACCCTGCCTCCAAGCACAAGAATGGCTTCCACCCTGATACCTGATGCATCCCGGCACATTGTATAGCTTTTCCTGGCTCTAGAAAGACTAGTATTAGTGAAAAATTCAAAATCCCTTTCAGCTCCAAAATGGCCAACTCACAAGAATTTGATCACATGTACTTCACACCCATCTTATTCAGGTTCGTCAGTGGTGCTTCTAAGAATGAAAAATGTTGTATAAAACATATCCAGTATCCAGCCAGCCCTAGAACATTCAATACCTAAAAACTTTTCTTCAGTTGCTCCTATGAAACTACTTCTCTCACTATCTATGGGTCTACTAATACTCCTACCTCTGATATAACATGACCCAAGAAGTGAATTTGATCCATCCAAAAGTGTAATTTTGAGAACATAGCATATAACTGATTCTCTCTCAATGTACTCAAAAAGATCTCAAGATGTGTGACATGGTCATGTCATGTGTGAGATTACACCAAGATATCATCAATGAAAACCACAATTAATGAATCTATGTATGGATGGAACACTCATCTTATTAGTGAAATGAAGACCGTAGGAGTGTTCGTGAGACCGAACGATATAACCACATAGTCTTAGAGACCATACCTGCTTTGAAAAGAGGTACGAGGTATATCAGATAGCCTAACGAACAACTGATGGTAACCAGATCTCATGTCAATCTTTGAGAACATCCAAGCTCCTCAAATCTGATCAAAGAGATCATCAATACACAACTAGGAATATTGGTTCTTGATCATCTACTATTTTAACTTCCAATAATCCCCACAATGTTGTAGGGTATCATCTTCCTTCTTCAAAAACAAGATAGACAAACCCCAAGGAGAAGTGTAGGGTTAGATGAACCGCTTAGCCTGCAACTCCTCCAATTGCTTCTTGAGCTCCTATAACTCTAGTGTATCCATCTTATAAGGATGAATGGACACTTGTGCCACTATTATCACGAGATCAATAGAAAATTACACCACTTTCTCCAGAGGCAACCCTGAAAAGTCCTCTGGAAAGATATCCCTGAAATGATCCACCACTGGATAAAATTCTATCTATAATGTTCCCTAGTAATCCAGATATAGACTTACAATCTGTGTTGTAACTCCTCCCAGCCCATGATGCTCGGGTCCCGCTTTGATCTCTTGGACATACCATTCACCCTTATGAAGAATTTATCTTCCCTATAGTGATGCGAAACTCATTCTACGACTATAGATATCAACAACTACGTGTAAGGGAACTAACCAGTCCATTCCAGGAATATCATCATATCCATTCATATCTATAACAAAAAGGTACCATAAGAGGTGACACCCACCAACCTCTAGAGGTTACTCCTATCAAAAACTTACACTAGATTATTTTTTCCCTAAAAGAGTTTCTATCAACAAGATCTCATCAAAAAAAAATTCATAGAGCCGAAGGATCTCCACAAAAGCAACATATAAAAAGCTATATGAAGCCCCTGTACTGAAAATAGAAGAAGCTAAAATTGAGACAACTAGGATCGTACCTCGACTGTAGAGTGTCTAGGATCCTACTATTAATGGCTCTGGTCCACTCCAAATATCTGACATGCATAGCTTCCCTATGACCCGACCTGACCACTCTAAGGTGATCCACCTTATAGTCACTGAACGCATGGTGACTTGCTACCACATCCATGACCTCCACCTTGGCATGAATAGCTGGATGAAATTCTGTTCCTAGACTGGTGAGAAACTAGTGGTGCTGCTCTCGAACGAGGAGTCATAGTATAACCTATGTCACCAGTTTCTAGTGATATTAACTGACAGATGTTCTAAAGATGGCCCATCCTGCCGCATGATCAACACTTCATTGGGTATCTTGGACAATATGGTATCATATTCCCGCTCTTCCTGCACTGGTAGCACACCACTGGGCTACCATAAGAAGTGTCCCACCTCCTTAGATATCCACATGTAGACTCCCAATGGCACTTCCTACTGTTAGTAGGATGGATACCAACTCTAGATGTCGAACCATCCTGGCTCACCACTCAAGAATCCCTCACATTGCACTCTGTGATTAGCACCTGGTTGACTATAAAAGCGATGGAAGTCAACCTGAGTATGTTCACCTATGATCAAATGTCATTCCTGATACCATCCTCAAACTTTTGTTCCATAGATGACTCATCACCTCTTGGAAAATCTGTGAGGTTTTGCATCTTCGTGAAGCGAGAAGAATAATACATAACAAAAAGAGTACCCTGCTCAAGACTCATGAACTCTCAGGCTCGATTAACCCTCAAAGTCTCCAGGTTAAAGTAGTCATAAAAGGCACGCATGAACTCATCCCAATCCATAATCTATTAACGTCACATCTGTGAGATCACATCCCACCATCTCTTGGTGGAGTCCTAATGCATATAAGAAACATGATTCACCCATATATCAGGAGGCATCTCCAGATGATCGAAGATAGAAATAATGGATTCTAACCATGACTCTGCAGCCTGATATCCTCCTTCCCCTTTGAAGGTAGGAGGATGTTTCTGCTGGAAAACCCTTTTCAATTATTCAATATAAGGGGTTGAATGCGGTAATCCTCGGAAGGTCTGCATAATCCTCATAATGCCTTCTTGGAACTGTGTATCAGCACCTGTGTCCGGAATGACCTCTGGTTCCAAGACTGGCACAACTGAAGGATCTTCCGATATTCCCTGATATACCATATCAAGTGTCAGATCATTTTCCAGTAACTAGCGGAAAACCAGAGGACATCTGAGTGGCATGACTCTGTAAGGTCAAGAACACACCTTAGATCATGATTCACAAGGGCTAAAACAATGAAGTTTGAGAAGGGAACAAGAGAAAGAAAGAAATAATGTTTATTCAAAACATGGATACAGGACGTGTATAATGAGTACACTATGTGTTCCCTTAAGCATTCACATAGTAATGTACTTTTTCAAACTAGGTCATGTAACACCTCATACACACGGCGTGTTGTCCTAACACATGACATGTACTTGAATTATCTTTCCCTTATCAAATTAATATACACAGATAAGCCATGCGGTTCTCCCAAAACAGAACTACACGATGTGTTTGTGCCAGACATGAGGTGTAGTAGATGAACCTCACTGACCTGTGTTGTTAGATACACGGCTGGTTACATGGATGACTCTACACGGCATGTTTATTCCACAAATGGTGTGTACAATAAGGATTTCACTGACTCATGTTGTTCGCTACATGGAATGATACAAAGGTTACAGTACACAACATGTTCAATCTTGACACGGCATAAAAAAATTATGTTTTCATCTATCAGTGTCATTAGTCACACAGGTGGACACATAGTCTATGAAACACGGTGTGTACATCCTATACATTGTGTGTCCCACTAAAGTTTCCTCAACCCCATGTTTCTTCCCACTAAGTTAGTGACATAGTTAGAGACTACACAACATGTCCTTATTGTACACGACACGTACTCAAGAAAAATAGTTCGTTCTCGAACTGAAGGACACATGGCATGTATCCTTCACTACACTTTGTGTATTCTAGGTTATTCCGGATAGTAAGCCACAAAAACTACTCCGGAACCCAGAAAAAGATTGAAACCAACATTACAGAGCCAAATTCTGATCTAGGAGGACCCATACTCCCTAAGAATAAAATCATGGCATCTTATAAATGTTATATATAAACATAACAGAGCAATGATCTACCAAATTCTAGTCCATAATGTCCCATAACACCTCATGAACCAAATTTTGGATTTCATTTATCAAAACATTACACAATTTAATACCATATAAAAATCAAGTATTCTATCAAGGCATCTATCACAATAGCATACATATGTATCACAAAATCTATCACAACAACATGCAATCTCTAATACAAGAAAATTGGAATAGAAAGAATGCATGAAGTAGAAAGGAACTTTCCCTTATCTATACCTATAACAGTATAATATTTTTGGGCCCAAAATCATAAAAAAAATAGGCAGTGAGACTAATCCTAGTAGGCAACCACTCCATGATCTGTACCTAGCAGTAAGTGAATATATATGATAGGCAATAAACAAAATGAAGAAGTAAACAAGGAAGTACATATAGCAACAATCCTACAATTTCAAATGCATTCATTTTCATATATCATGTAAGCACCTAATCAAAAGCTGGTAACCATTTAGGATGTAAAAACAGTATAACCCCACTGGTTCAACCAAAAAAAAGACAAACAACCCTATGGGAAGTACACATAGTCTAACCCCTCTAATTCATCTTTATCACATACTCTTTAGGGAATCACTCACCATAAATTCCCCCCTATAGTCTTGTATTGGTTACTAATAGGAACTCTCGGGAAGCAATAAAAATTGAATTCCCCATGTGTCCCACATTGAGGAACTACAGGCACTCTGAGGGAACATTCAACCTCCATACCCACTATGGTCTCGGAAAGTAATAGAAAAACAGACACTCTGGAGATTCCCTCAACCTCCATTCTCCATATGTTCTACTACACCAGGTTCTCATGGCCCTATATATGTGAATCAAACACGGTGATATATAATAGCCAAAGCATACCTTAAGAACTACTTGGCTAAATATCTACAACATAACATCATGTCAGATAAAAAATATCACGCTGTCCTATCAGCACTAGGAAAGTATAGCAAGCAGCTTAACAGGATAAGCCTGAACAAACAGTCTAAAATAGTACAATCATGGGAAACACATCCATAGCATAGAAAAATTAACCATACTCATAAACAATCAACGTCTATCCAAACAAACAAATCATATCAGGAAATATTAAGGCCAAAAACCAAAAAAATGCAATACTCCGAACAAGGGTATTGGGCACATTTTCACATATAACTCAAATACTATCTACAGAAAGGCACAAACCACATACCTCAGCATTGAAAGATCGATATACTCTGTCATTGTCCCTTGGATCGACTATGAACTTTGTAGATCTATAAAAACATCTAAAACATTAATCCGAGGATAACTTGATAAAGATGAGAAAATTGGAAATGAGGCTCTAGAAGAAGAAATAGCTCACTGTGTCTATCCCAATGCAATCGATGACTGTCCAATCGGAGAACCGACGATCGATCAGGATATCAGCGAAGAATCGACATCGTATATATCCTCTCGGTCAAAGAAGATTAAGAATTATATACTACTTCCAATTAGATGCGAATCCGATTCATTTTATGAAAGAAAAGTACACAATATGTAATTTATAAGTGTTGGGCATGTACATGCTTAATTGGCCACGACATTAGGTGGTCTCAAGGACCCCACACTCGGCCATTACACGGCCAGCACATGGCTACCCTTGGTAACCGAGTGCACGGCATGTACTTATAATGTACACGATGTGTACTTAAGAAATTTCTAGAAAACTCCACTTTTTCTCAAAAACACCAGACAAGGAAAACCTAACTGAAAATGAGATCCAGGTTGATACACTAGGTTCATTTAAGACATATAAACATCCACTTGATGTAACTAGATATAGATATATTTCTAGGATACCACTCAATATATCATATACCAAAATTCTAGGATATTTTACTAAACATTAACTCATCCTTATAAACATCCATAAATATGTACCCGAACACATCCTTATAAATATACCAAGGGATCTCACAAATGTTTTCTAATCCCAGTTTAAAAAATTTTACCAAACGATACCTTTGATTCGAAATATACTAGTCAATTCTTAACATATATGTATATTTCACCATTATAGATGAATATTTATTTCATTACAATAATTCATGCTGGTGGAATTTAACAGTTTGTTTCATTAGAAACATGGAAAAATCCTCTATGATGGTGAAATACCATCAAAATATACCATAAAGATCTCCAACTTTTGTACATATACCTAAAACCATTATACATTAAATGGGGAAAGAAATCATTTAGAGGGAAGATCTCAGATGCTCAATATTGGTAAATAATGGAGACATCTAAACATAATCATGAGAAGAATAGTCTGGAAACGTGATCATGAAAATAGAGGATCATACCCTTTATATCAGAGATCAAAAACTGTAATCATGGAATAAATATTAGTTGTCCATAAAACATGCATCATAGGGAAATAAATAACACTATCCAAGAATGAATATCATTGGAATAAAACAAGTAATTGTGTAATACACATGAGAATATATTATGATTTCCAAAGTAGCTATGGAATTGCATCCAAGACCATCTTGTTAGTATGGGTTCAATCCCTATACCTTTTTGGTAGTCATGGTTCACTACCATAGCTATCTTAGTAGGATGATTTCACTCCTCAAATAATCTTAGTATCCATTTTTCACTCCCACAACTATGTTAGTAGTCAATGATCATTCCAAATACCATCCTAGTCTTTCTAATTAGACAAAATCATTAACCAATACATTATAGAGAGATAAATCCCCCCCATATCAAAATTAAATCATGCATACATCTACCAAAACACAAAAAATAATCATATAATTACCCATTAAATGAAATGCGTATTTTGAACATGTAATCATATAATTACCAATAAAAAAGTAATGTTTCATAAAAATGTCATTAAAATCATATCCTGAGAAAGAAGAAAGTATTTCATAAACAAATAACCTATGACAGATAAAGATATTTCATAAACATATGACCCATTAAAGAGAAACATGTTTCATTAAGACCACTAAGTTATTCATAACTCATTTATTGAATGAATATGAATAGAACGAATGTATCATTTATAGGATAGGCATGAGTAACGTAAACTGATTCCATCCTTGACATACAATAATATTAAAATATCTTTCTAAATTTTTCGTGAAAAAAATATCCTTTATTTATTGATAAATTATTTTTAATACATAAAACTATTTGAAAATAATATTCAAAAAATAATAATTTTGATAACGTATTATGTAGACTTGAAATATTTTAGAAATAATTTTTTGCTAAAAACATATATGATGATCCTCAAAAGATTTCAAAAAACTTTTTCATTAACAAAATAATTGAAAACATATAAATAAATATTAAAAATGTTTCCAAACATTTATACTTGAATACAAAAAAGTAAGATTGCAATTTTTGAAAACGGTTTTGATATAAATACATGAAATCTTATAAGAAAGTCTTAAATACATTTTGAAAATATTTTTTCCTAAAAAGATAATAAATAATCCTAAAAAGATTTCAGAAAAAATTCCATAATAATTAATTTTAAAATAATAATCCTATGAATTATCCAATTAAAAATAAATGGTATGATTCAAATACACGAAAATGGTTACATATATACATTTTGTATGAAGAAAAATGTACATTCATTTGGCATGGTAATAAGGTTAGAAAATTTTTTCATTCTAGATGTGAAATGAATATTCCTCATTAAACATTGGAAAAAGATAAAACACTGAATTTTTATTTTATTGATCATAGGATATTAGTATAATAATTTTTGAAAATCTTTTTATAAAACATGTTTTTGAAGGAACATATATTTCTGTCCAAAGAGAGGTTAATGTCAGAATTTATTAAGAAATGTTTTTTAAATATACCATATATCAAAGAGTGGAATAAATGATACAAATATATTAATAAATCCTCAATAACCAGAGGATTATAAATGTTATTATTTTTATTAATAGATGTATAATATAATTTCATCAATGGATGCATAAACCTAAATAATCATGAAAATCGACAAGATTGTCTTAATGAATTCTTATGACATTGTAACATGGGATGATATTATAAATGGAATAAAATAAAATAAAATAAAGCATAAAATATCCGGGAAATACGTATATTATTGATATATCTGGTGATATGGAAATATATACATCTCTAAAATAATTTAGGTTCATAATAAATCACGGATCTTAAAGATGGAAAATTGAAACAAAACAATTTTACTGATTTGGTAACAATTGAAACTTAAAACCCACGAAATAAATATAATAAAATGGATATTTAAATAACCATAAATATATATAATAATAATATAATATATTTCTGGAAATTATTTACATTAATGAAAAGAAGTTGGAGTGAATAATGCATGTATAACATAGTAATAAAAAGTGACATGAAATTCATATACCTTATGTATTGACTCTCACTATAATCATTCAATAAAACCTATATAATAAATATAAATTTAGTTTTGATCTTTTAAAAACCATATTCTATTATATAATACCATATATGGTCATATTACATCTTTAAATTACCCACTTGTTAACCATTCTATGTTATGTTTTCTGTTATGATAATATTCCCCTTGTTCTTCGCATTAATCTTAATTTTTTTGTGTCACTGCCCTAATACATTTATCATGATTCTAGAATGTAAAAAATGATATAAATAACATATATATCATGTTTTTATGTATTATAATAATATATAGAATTTATATTTATGAAATTTAATACACCATTGATGGAGATGGTAAGTTGTACGGACGCATGAATGTTTTTTCCATTTGTATAGGCGTATTAAGATATTGAAAGAAAATAACATATATGTATATAAGTATATAATATAAATAAAGATTCATTATAATGTTATATATATAATATTTGATCAATAAACCCTTATTTAATACATTCTTTTTATTGTGATAATGAATCACATTTATTTGAGGGGGCACTAGTCAACACATCCTCAAACAAAATTATCATATTTACATCAATCTGAAAGTAGAAAGACCTAATTCATAAAAGGAATAAATAATATTAAAATACATAATAAATATAATATATAATATATATAAATATAGTTTAAATTATAATTTAAAATAGTATAAGTTGTTTGGAAAATTGAAAATTCATTATTTTTTGGGGAAGAAGTTTCATGTACACATAAAAAAATTTCATAGGAAATTAGATTGAGATGCATTGTAAGTTTAGGAATAAAAATATTCTTAAAAAATCCTGGTATATTAAAGATAATAATTCAGTTTTAAAATCATTATATTAATATAACGTAAGTTTTGTAGAAGGAATATCATAGAAAGGATCTTGAGATATGACATTACCTCTTAACTGTGTAACTCTTTATGGGTTTTGAAAAAATACATACATTGTAGACTTTATGCCCAAGGGGAGGATTCATGGAGGAAGGGAGGGATGTTAGGAAGTGGATTTAGAATTTTTTGGAAGAACCCATATTGTTTGAGATGTGTAAATAAGCGATAGAGGTGATGTACATTTATAATGAAGGGAAAGGATACAATTGGCATTTTTTTAAATGAGTTAGGTGTACTGATGTTTTTACCAAACAAAAGTCATAAAAAAAATTATTGAACGAACATGTAATATGAATTTATATATATTGGGTGCTGGAAATGTTTCTATGTTATTTTGGGTAATAATTTTAAGCTTATGTCCTTATTTAATCTTTTTTTACCTTAACTAATGTAATTAATTTTAATTACATTCACTAATCATTTTTTTTCAAAAAATAAATTAACATATTAGATAATAAAAATTATTCTGATTACAAATATAGAATCCATTTTCCAAATTCCAATCACTATAGTGAGTGAAATTATTTAATCCCTTTGATAGGATTACACTACAGAGTTTTCAATTTAAAAAATGATCCAAATATTGGTCAGTTTTTATATCAAATTTCAATGTGAAATTTATTAAAATGACTATAATTTTAATAATTCATATCAATATTATCTAATTAATCTTTTAAAAAAAATTAAAATAAATTTAAACTATTTCATAAATTAGATGAAAATGCACTTCTGAATTAAAATCCTTTAATTTTATTCATTCATTTAAAAAAGGTATCCTCATAGAGAAATAATAAAAAATTATCCTATCCTATTTTTTATATTCCGCTGAAAATGATGTGGTTTATTTAGAATTATTATATCTATAAAAGTGAAATAAGTTTAATTTTAATGGGTTTCTACATTAGGTGTAAGAAGTACCATTATATCAAATATATGCTTTTATGCATAAAATATTATTTTTTCTTATCTTTTGTCTATCCAATATATTTGATGAATAAAAAAATATTTTATTGAATACCGAAAACATATATTACATTAATAATACTAAAAAATTATAACTAATTTAATATCTTATTTCAAAATAGATTTGTGACAATAAAAATATTAATATTTTCCATTATATTCTATAATATTTCATATTCATTTATAACTAATTAATAAAATATGAATTCATCATATATTTGTGTAAACCATATATTTTCATAAATTAGTTAATATTTTTCATTATCAATAATTTTACTTCTATGTTATGTCTTATTATATTAAATAATATGATTTTAATAATAAATTATTCTTTGGTAAAACCTGGTCATGAGTGTTACACAAGCCATCGAGGAATGTTATTATTGCATGTAATATAATCTTACATCGGTGTTATGTGTAGAGAAAAATAAAATAAAGGTTGCGTCTAGTAAATTATTATCTTTTTCTTGTGTATAATTCAAGACATACTTATTGATTTAATATGAAATAAATTTTTTTCAATGTTATCTGAAATAGAACATATCATAAATGTTAAATTAAACAAAAATAAATAATTCATAAAATATCAAGGAGTTACACGTAAACTAAGAGGATTAATTTATTTACCAAAATTGGGATCCATGCCACATAATCTACATAAAAATTACATCTTAGTAAGTTTTTCACCCAACTATACCAAACCATTAAAAATATAAATAACCGATCAACTAATGGTCTAATTCTTATAGAAAGGGTTCAACTTTAGCTTCCATAACATCAAGAAATAGACCATAATACATTCACAAAATGAATAATCCAATGTAAACATATGAAAACCCACCAAATTCCATCCCCATAAACTATTTTCTTCAAATTATCTCTATATCCAACTCATTTTCATAATGAAATCTCGTGATAACCAAAATGATAAAAAAAACTCACCAGTATAGAGGTAGACCAAAAAAAATGCTGAAAAATTCATTCTAATCATTCTTGTTCAGGAAACTTCTATTTCTGTGTAAAAAAATTAATTGGATTGAATACGTTCTACCAATCATAGTAGTGTCTATATGTTACTATTTAAAAAATAAGTGGCTAAATTCCATAGCACATGCTCCATCGACCACCAACTATGTGTCCAAGTTGTTTCCATTAAACTATATCAATCATTAAACTAAAAGAAAACACAAATTAGTATCATAAATTCACACTAGGATTGAACATATATCATAAATATTCTTCTAAAACCTCCTGATTTATGTCCACTCTTTCCATATCATTAGGCGTATGAGACTAATTGACTATCTGGTGTACCAAAACACCTTATCATTTAAGAACATCATCTCAATATTTGTACTGATTTTGATTTCCATAGACACTATAGTCACTCTACTCTAAATATGACCCATGAATGAAAAAAATATCTCAATTCTCACATGATTACCAATGAACAGAACTAGTTCACTGTCATATAATTGTAACTCAATGGTTGATGCGTTTAATAATGAATTCTACCCTAATATGACATGAATAAATGGCTCAGAATAGATATTATATATATGATTATCATCCATATCAATACCAGTATCTTATTTCCAATTCAAAAGAACTAACCTAGAGTGTCGTTACTCTGTAAAAATTTAAACAATTATAATGAACTTCCAATTCATCCAACACCATAATTGACAGATAATAATGTTAAATGACTTCCTAAAGAGACAAAAATTCCCCTGGAATGTCTATAATGCTAGAACTGAGAATTTGGTAGTTATATAATCATAAAAATTTTAAAAGTGACACATGAAATAATATCAAAACAATTGATTCATTTTTGAAACAAAGAGTCCAACATAGACATTAACACCTGAACAACTCCACTAGTTTGAAAGATCATATCATATTGTATGGATTTTAAGAGTATTAGGTAGATTATTATTGTGGCATAAACCATTACTAAAATTGGATGTGTCGATTAAAAATTATGTCATTCTTATAATAATTCACTAGGATTAAGGTACTACCATTAAGGTTCAAGGTATATGAAAATAAAACTACATATAAATATCATGTTCATGTTTCATGGATAGTATCATGAAATGAAATAGAAAGGATTTAAACTACCCCCACATGAGGGATAAATCTAAAAAAAATTCCGTGTTCATTTTAAAGTATATGTTTTTTAAATTTTAATTCAAATAATTTTAAATGGTTAGTTTTAATACATCAAAAATTGCTCAAAAGATGAAGTGAGTTAGAACACTATATAGATAATGCCACTAGGGAAAACATGAAATTTGCATTAAAATCATTTTAAAAGTTATCATTTCACTATGTCCCTTTATAAGCTTGTAATTGTATTGCATAATACCTATTTTAAACCAATTTTTTTTATCGTTTCACAACATGTTTATTTATAGAAAATTATAATTTAAATCTAGTGAGGAAAACAGCCATTAAGTTTAAATTGAATCAAAATGAACAAATAACATGAATATAAATACATCTCAAAATCCAATTTAAGGACTTTAATTTATTAGATATGTCCTTTATAAAATATATCAGACCTAAATTTGACATAAAGACCCATATAGGTGGCTATAACATATCAAATAATCATCCAAATAAAGTAAAAACATACAAAGGTGGGTTTAAAATGAAGGATGAAAATATAAGGATTGTGTTCTCTAATATTTTACCGCCACATAACTTTGGGTTTACCTAAAACAGCCTATGAAATTTATGATTTGTTTAAATAAACACCATTAGTGGTTTCATTATATAGTCAATATTACCCAACTAACCTAATTAGGTCCGGTGTAAATTTATCAATGTACCAATATAGTTCATTATTCTAAGGTAATAGAGGTAGAAGAGATAATAATGAAACAAAAAATTTAAGGTCAAAATTCAATAAAATTTATATTTAAAATAGTATCAATGTATAAGTCTCATAATTGATGATTTGATTATATGTTTTACCACTTAAAAATTTATAAATCACTCATACACTTTAGAATTTACTAACATCTCTGATCTTACAGCAACCATTTTATTGAGGACTCAAAAGAAATTTCAACATCCTAAACACTTATTCAAGATAATTCATGTATGCAAATTTCTTCATAAATATTTTAATTATATAGGTTACCCTAAACCAATTCAATAATTTCTCATAGACTTTACAATTTGAAATTTGTATCCCATTTACCTGAAATAATATACTTTTTAAACCATTGATCTAACAGTTCATTATTCAAACATATCCTAAATCTATCCTAGACCAGATACTAAAAAATTTACTTTCTTAATTTTTGATGTTAGTAACCATTAATAGGAACTATCTGATCACCAAAACAATATCACATCCCCGAGGTGACCCGGATAACTACATCAAAAAATATGATATGACATCATCCAATTTCATTTTAGTAATAGTAAATTACTACCAATGATTTTATGGACTCTTGTGTTCCACGTGAACATGATGACATGTAGAATACCAAGTATGAAAACTAGTTATCCCAATTTTCATCCCCAATATCAGTAATTGTGGATTCTTTTTATTTGATCTATTTGAAAGTCCAATATATACATACCATGAGGAAGCATGAGAATCAAACATCAAAATCCATCACATGTACTCAGGAACCCAAACACACTTACCATTGATTAGGTTCTCATCACCATCACATAACCAACCACGCAATTTGTCCTTTGATAAAATTGTACCATATTTGACCAATTTATTTGGATTAGAGTGATACAATATCCTAATTATAACCACAAGTGAATATATAACTAATAGTGATGATTTAATTCTATATATGATGGAAGATATTCTATAAATGAATCTCATAAAATAGGTCTATAAACCACCACTCAATATTCACCCCCTAAAAAACCTAGTTATGCATTCTCTTTCTGAAATAATCAGCAAGATCTGTGCATTAACTTTGAATTTATGAAATATAAAAGTTGAATGGCTATAAGTATTGAATACATTAATATTACATTAGATAAAACTCATACTATGGGAATATATAATTTGTGCTTTTTTTAGTTTTTGACAACACAAATATCTATCCTAGTAAGTAATTCCTCCAATATTTAAATGCAAGAACTATAAATGATTTCATGATATCATAAATCAAAAAATTGTTCTCTAGTACAATCAAATAGTGAGATCTATATGATATGAATTAATATCCATGTATTACATTTTTTTCATAGATCAATTACTATTAGACCATGGAAAACCATATTTCATAATCCATGTTCAAATAAAATTACAAATAGTTCTAATGGAAATCCCACTTTCAACTCCATAAATTATTTCTCAAAAGCATTAGAAAAACCAAAATTGATATCTATATTAGTCCATCCTTGGAGTTATTTTACCAGAGGTGATCAAAACTATATTTGTAATATTAAATAACCATCCATCCCAATAAAACTCCTAATATAAAATATATTCAGCGTATTCTCCATGGATACAATGAATCTCACATTCTCCAGGTCAATTGATACACCTATATCAGAGTTAATGTTACCATGCAAGTAAACCATATCAATCTAACTGAGGAGTTTGGGGGGGATAAGAAAATTTTTGATTCTCTATACATGTTCTAAATATGATATCATTATTTTGGGAATGTTTATGTAATGTATATTTTTACACCAGGATATTGTCCACAAATTCAACCATAAAGAAAACAATATAAATGTGGAAACACCAAATAAATAAATCCATGAATTCTAGTTTTATGTTTCTATGACCAAATAGGAAGACCACACAATCATATAATATAATATTTTATCAATTACAATACATGTTATGTTTGATGGTCTAGCACATGCTTAATGTTAATCCAAACTCATGTTGAAAATGGTAAAAAATCTTGATTATTTCATCTCATTGAAGTGGTTATCTAAACATAGTTGTTGATATCTGTTCAACACCATAATCTAGTTCAACCAATATTAATTATCTCATGTTATTTTGGGTGGGTTAACATCGTAATCCTTGGAAAAACGATAATTTAACCACATGGGGAAGTAATAAGATGCTAAAAACCTTCTCTTTTACATCATATATCTGCCTCTTGAGCACCTATGATGGTGTTCTATCCATCATAGAAGGATGAATGGATACCACTAAGACTTCTAGAACTATTCCAAAACTAAAATCTAACTCTATATATAGATTTATCCTAGATACGTCAATAGTGAATAAATACCATAAATTTCATTCTATAACAGATTAATAATATTGAAACATTCCATGATCAACCTTATAATGGCTTCCAACATGGGAGAACACTCTGCCAAAAACAAGGATACTTTATTATAACTCGACACTTTTAAAAAACACACTCACCATTCTAAAAGAAAAATATAAACCTATTGTGATATAATTCCACCATTTAATGATATGAATAAACATATTACAGATATAAATACAACCCTTACATCCTGAGAATGATACCAAAACTTTTTATCTTGTTCGAAAAGATGTACAATATGAAATAATGCATGCCTATCTCATTGGGGAAGTAACTACACTAGTTCACACTCTGATGTTGAATACAATAAGGGGTATCAACTATCATCACACCATATAAATACTATATCTTAAGGATATTACTCTATATAAACAAAAAAAGTTTATAGTGATGTTTGAAGAACATCTATCATATAAAGATGATATCATTGTCATGGCTACTAAAATAAGACATATTTCCAAAAATAGACAAACAGAAAACAAATAATTGTCAATCACACTACATATATTAGGAAATAATATAAACATTGAGTAATATCATAACATCCCTTGGTATTTGTACTCTTATATAGATTTAAAAATTGGGTCTATCTACATTGGACATGACCACTACCTGGAACTGTATGATTGATAGTGGTCCATATACATTCAAGACATAGTTATACTGATCCCACTACTAAGGATGAAGCCATTATATATCATATTTCAATATAAATGTATCTAAAGGGTAAAAAACCTCTACATATATCCCATCCTACATAGGCTCTACACTCCACATGAGATTTATTATAATGGGGATTCAAATCTTCCTTCATATTACACTAATGAATGATTACAGAGATCCCATGGTGTACACTCTTACTATTGCTTCCTCGTGACAAAATCTAAAAAAATTTCTTCCAATTATAATATTCGAAACATTTCTATTAAGTATGTAAAACACTATTCCTCATACATCCATATTATTATAGGACGTTGTTGGTAACAATGGCATAGTTCACTATATTATTAATGATGGTCTGAAAATCACATTCCCCTATGACTATATGGAATATACAAGCCCATCCTAAAAAAATATCTCAATAAATCTCGTTATCTTATAGATAATTAATGAAATGATGAATATGTGTAAATTGTTTTGGAATAATCCATAATAGACATAGTTCCCTGATCCAGGTGTTTAAACTATTTGCATTTACGGGACATCAATATCCCAGGAATGAATTCTCCCTAGGAGGATTTATTGAATTCATTATAGACTATACACCAATGCTGATCAACCTGGGTCAACACAACCCATCATTTATTATATTTATCTTGTAGTATTTAAGAAAAGATCCTAAACATTCAATTTTGATGAATCACATGATTCTTGAATAGTAGATACTATGGTCTCCATCCATGAATCTATATCCTGGGGAGTTCCATCCTAAAAAAACATCAGTGGATTATACTACTAAAAGTCCTACATCGCCTCTACCATCTTAGGGGTGACTCTTATCCCTCCCAATATGGTATAAATTTTCTATATGATTCCATCACAAAAATTCATGTCAATTATATTCTCAAATATAAAAAGAAATTCCAAAAGTGAAATTACATGAGGTAATAATAGTGTCATTGGTTTCGTCAACTATAGAGCATTTTCAGTCCCACCATCATGGTGTTTGACTCGAGCCCTTCATGGGAAAATATCTATAAAATACCCAATAAAATATCTTAAAAAATATATACAAATCATATAGTTCATATACATATGATTTTTATTGGAACAATCATTCACATATAAGAGTTTCATCCCTTTACATAATCCTAATTCCAAGTCTGTGAGACATAGATTCCCCTGAAGAATGAAAATTTAATCGTACTACTATAGAAAACATTGGTGAGGTTATAGTATAATTACTTAATTGAAAATAGGGGTAATGATAAATAGTGTGTCTATTGACTCTAATATAGAAGAACACACTTTATATTTCAATTACAATATCAATTTGACAATAACCATTCCATTAATTTTTATGAATAAATAGTTTGTAATCATTTATTTTTATTTTTGGATAGTGAGATTACATAAAATTCATAAAATATAATGTACAATGCTTTATATGTATTAATATGATTAACATGTAATCATGAGTAGATGTTTACATTAAAAATAAATTAAATAATTTTATAATGATAATATTATTTGGTAGATCCCCATTCTCAAATTATAGAAGAACCATCGTTATAAATTCAAATTAAGTTCCATATAATGGCACGTAAATAATGTTTCACCTAATGAAATCATGGTAACATAAATGAAACATGTTTTAAATTGTTATATACTGTTCCACCATCATTCTATATGGGGAAACGATATTTAGGGTAATGATTACACTTTAGAATTCATTTATTTATACATTGTCTGCATGAATTGTTAAAAGAATGGAATGTGTATATAAATCAATAAACTGATAATAGGTTATTATACATGCATGTAATAAATAGATATGGAATTTACCTATTATACACGAGGAAAAAAATCTTTAATCTACCAACCAAGTGATATTAACAAAAAATTCCACTGATTTGGTTCTACATCCAATAGTAATATCAATAAAAATGTACTGCATACCAACCCAAACAACCAGTCCCATGATAGGTAATTCGGATTTCCACTAAAAATTTCTTTTCTACTACTATAAATTGGATCATTATAAAAATATAGTATATTCCCATGATTTTATATATGAATATAATGAGTAATATAAAACAGTATCAATGATACATCTTTTTAAAAATATATATATATCACTTAATAAATGTCTCTAAAATAGTTAGTAACATTTTTTAAATAATGAATATTCATAAACAATAGGTTTTTTACTAGATGTGAGGGTCTATATAAGTATGTTGAGGAGACTATACCCTCTTGATAAGATTTTTTCCCTAAAATACCATTTTATAAAAACAATGTTATAATAATAAATAACAATAATGTAATTGTAAATCATATAGGTTTCATAAATAAATATGTATAAACCATATCCAATATCAAGTAAAAAAATTTAATCAATAATTGGGATATAAAAAAAGTTATATATCATCGGAAATAAGTAATATACATATACAAAAAGTTTTAGATCAAATTTAGAAAATACTAAAAATATCTCATTACTAGAATCGTGAGCATAATCTCGGTCCAATGCTCATATGATCTGCCCTAGTATAATAAATTTGGTTTCAAGAATGATACATTTACCTCTATCCAAATGGACATTGTTTTGTTAGTATAAGTAAAATATCTAAATAATTTATGGGATAAGAGATATACAATGTAGGACACCCACAATGGTGTCTATTAAAAATATAGTCTTTTTAAAAAAATGATGTGTGTAGGTATAGTAGTAATAAATGATGTAAATAAGAAAATTATTCTTCCAATTATAGTAGTATATTTTATCATTATATAGTTTTTAAATGATAAATAAATTTATTAAGTAAAACATTAGCTATTCCCTTCTCTGATATATCAAGAAGACTTCAAATAAGAAATACTTCAAATAATCATTCATTAGATCTATGAGGGAAAATTCTTATGGATATACGATAAGGATTATTACTTGGTTCTTTTGAAATCATGTATAAAATATGTAGTTTCTTGTTATTGTATATTTGTCTTGGAACCTTGGTCCCTGGGACATGGAGTCCTCATCAAGTCCACAGTGTGAATCCATAGAAAACTTGTTATAGATATTGGAAAATCCTAGGAATCCTGTCAAAGGTAGTCTCAGAATTATTGATATTTAGTAAAAACCCGAGTAATTCCATATAAACCTAAATATGGATCATTGATTCAACAATCATGAAAACACGTATTGGTCCCATTCCTTATCAAAGGTTATTAATGTAATATATATTGATTTAGGGAAACATGTTAGTGTTTATTCATTATTTAATATTTACATGAAATAAATAATTTCATAAATCATATCACATAAAATAGATGGGGAATATGTTTATGTTATTTAGCAAGACTTTACTCAATTAATTTGAAATGATTATAAAAAGGAAGTTGTTGAAAAATACATTCCATGACCTTTATCAATTTAAATTATCATGTTTAATTCATCAATAAATTAATTTATGAGTGATACAAATGTAGTTTGTGTTTCCCTCCATCCCACATCACTAATTTATTACCTAACATTTCATAAGATATGGGATATTCCATGTTATTCCATGAGTGCAATTTATTTGATTTCAATAATAATTTATGTCCTAAATAAAATCATTAGAGAAGAGTCATTTTTACTTGATAAATTTATTTAACATATGTTTTCATCCCATTTAAAATTTCTAAATTTAACTCAGCCAAAATGTTGCATGATTATTATACATAGAATGAAACCACCCCAACGGTGCTTCTTCTTGATGTTGATAGACTAAAAATATGCATAAGGATGTCATGAAATATTATAATAAGGGTTATAAAATCAATTTAATAATTTATAAATTTATGTTGAAACAAAAATTATATGTTTCATTTGTTAGGAAAACAACAAATTATAAAAACAAATACAAGAAGAGATTGGGTATTGACCACAAGCCTCTGAAGTGTGGTATTATCTTTATCCTTTATTAGACTAAATATCAATAAATAATGGAATAATTTAATGAAAAATATGTATACATCTAAAATATGGAATATTATATGGAAGATATTTATCATTCCATATAAAGAATATGTAAAAAATGAAGTAGTATGAATGGAGGACCATATGGTATAGTTCTAACATAAAAAATTAAATGTGATTGAGAAGCACGATGAGGGCTTGGTGGATGATTTGAAAAAACATAAATAGATGATGTAGATTCTCTATGAAATTTTTTTAAATATTTTTGGACAGATGTTCAATCACTTATGAGAGGATATAATAACCATGCACCTCCACATACTATGATGTACAGTTGAGAGGCATGGGTAATACCATTTTTGTGCCAATCATGCACCTCATGATGTTTATAAAAAAAAAGTATTTGTTGTTTTAACATGGCATGAAAAGTCATAAATCCTATATTTATCCATTAAACATTTCAATTAAAACAAAATAAGGTAATTCAATGGAATAAAAAAAGATCAATAACCTATATGAGATTCCAATTTCATAAATTATTTATGATAACTTCTATTATATGGCTTCCATTAAAGATTATTATATGATACCATTAACATGTTTTTATTTCACAAGATACTAATGAATTTTATTATATATGACAAGAACTGTATCATACATAGGTTAATGTTTTTTGGTAGAAATTGGTTAGTTATTATAATTTAAACAAATTATGGTATAACACAAAAAATGTACATTTGATAAATATTTTAATCATTTTGTAATGTAATGATTATCCCAATTCATAAAATATTTATATATAACATTTTTATGGATACATAAGTAAATAAAAAATTTCATTGATATTGTAATTATGCATGTTAAAAATTTTTCCCTGGGTTTTTATTAAAAATAGTATTAAAGGATTTTGTTTTTATCACTACTTCTAGTTATACAGTTTTGGGATACAATACCTACAGTCATATATTGATTAATAAAGCAATATAGTTTATTAAAAGTTAACTATTAGACACATTACATGTATTTGGAACCATCATGGGTTATTATTTCTATGTTTGGTCACTTGTTTGAAGGCATATATTCCATATTGACATTTTTTATTGTGAGGATTAACTATAATTTTGAATATTTTGGGTGGGATTTATTGGGTTTTATAAAGAATTCTCGATTGAGGTATATACAAAAATTATGTTTACCATGATATTTAATATATAGGTCATAGGGAAATGATGTTATTATATTTAATAAAAAAGATGTATAAAAATGAAAATCATTAGAGTAAATGTGATGTTAAATTATAAGGTAATAAAGGATACATGGTTGTTATATTTTTTATAAAATATGTTTTATCATATATATATATATAAATGAGATTAAAATAATAGTGATTTTTTATTATGTGGATAATTTTAAATAGAAATATATTTACTATAATTTTTGGAACAATATATGTATAATGATAAAAGGTGAATAATTGGAATTGTTCTTCAATAATATAAAATCAATTGATATTATTTCAATTATAATATTGGAGATAACATTTTGAAACATAAATATTTTTGTTGTAGTCATATTTCATTCTCATTAATGTGATTTTATGAAAATTATATAAAATTATAGATAGTATATTTCTCATGAATATATTTTTTATGGTAGTTTAGGGATTATTAATGTTTTTTAGAGATATGGTGTGGATTTTGGAAGACTATATGGTCAAATATTTCATATATTTTTTTGTTAGACGTTAATCATAAATATTTTGAAATGTTTTGGTGTCTAGTTAATTTTAAAATTATTTATAAGGAAACTTTTTTTATTAGATATTAATGTATTACATCAATATGCAAAGAAGTAATTCAAATTTAGTTTTATCGTCATGACCAGTCCCAGTGGGGTCTGCGTCGTGACTCCCCAAACCCTCCTCCAATAGTCCAGGGGCTAGTGACTAGCCCTAAGTGGGCATAATACTAACATGGGAGGAATTGCCTATGTACCTGTACACACACACACACACACGTCTCCAAGCCCAAAAATGGGGAAATTTAATAAAAACTCTGAGGAACAAAATGCATGCTTACATCTAAACCCAACTGACATAGTACGACAGGAAGGAAAGAATTTAATGTAAACATGGCTAGAATACAAGCCCAGGAAAGAAACAAGATTCTGAAAATCACAATGTCCAACTTTTAAACACAATGAGACACAGGGATGACTGCTCAAAGCCATAGGAACACCTCGGCCTTTTGGGAACTCAGAATGCTCAGTCATGTCCTGGTCCTCCATAGACTCTATCAAAAGGGTGCTTGTCTGCACAAGACACAACAGGTGTGGGAAAATCTAATGTAGTGGTGAGTATAACAATACTCTGTACAGGTCCCCAAAAACCACAATGAAATACTCGATGTAAAGGTATAGTCATCTCTACATAGTATATGTCAACAAAACATATAATAGGTGAACCAAATCCAGATATACACAAATCCCAGACCCATATTCTAAAGACACATGACATAACCTATTTCCCCCACTAGGGATTCAGTTTGAATATTCCACGAAGCACTCATCCAAGAAAAATCACTCCATGAATTAGATAGTTTTGATGACGTCTGTTCAAGAAGTATTGTTCGTCGGAAAAATTCATGAGGGTTAGATGCACTCATTCCAGGACTACACCCTCCTGAGTGTGGAAAGATCATTATACATAGATGAGGATCACTTCTCGGGCCTTGGAGAACACTGAAAATCATCTGAAATCACATTCTAGGTAGCGGGTCGGCGCCCTTTGGGAATAGCCATGTCTATACCTGACTCTAACTAGGGTCAAGAATGGTTAAAGGATCTCGCTTCATCCCTCTGGAGGGATACTTGACACTATCTCGAAATGTCCTGCTAAAGAGATCATACTCCTGAAAAAGGAAATGATACTTGAACTTTTGGAGAATGAGAAAAAGGGTCCATATCCCAAACAAAACATGTCCAAGATACGGTGGACATGAAGATCAATTCATTTACTGAGAAGTACATGCCATGTAGAATTTTTACATGTCATGTCTTTTGACACTGGGTACTGCATGTGTACAATAGTACATTCCATAAGGCTGGTTGTGTAGATAATGGTATGCACGACTTGTAATAGATTGACATGTCATGTTCCTCTATCTGGGAAGGACTCCGTGTAATCTCATCATGTTCCCATACATGGATTCAACCTGTGTGTTATAACCAACGTAACTGGTGCACGGGGTAACCCATGCAGTCGGCTTGTTCGGGCCATGTGGTGGATTATATAGTCGTTTACTACACCCAGTGTCCGTGTATCATCTGTGATACATGGAGAGTCTTATGTAAGGACCCACATGACATGTTCTTCGGACAACATTCCATGTCATAGCTTTGCACATCACTGAACTCTAGCTGCTGCTGTGTTGGTCCCCCACGGAGTGTTCTTCGGGATACATGACGTCTTCGTCAAAAAAATTTAGAACCATATTTCATCATTGGTGCTCCTCCCATGGTGTTTTCATTTCTCTTTCAGCAATCTAATCTTCACAATACTAATGTGTTGAGGTTGTCTAATCATCACGAAGCCAGTTTCATCTATTTTGGGCCTCCAATCGGCCCCGAAAACGTGTTCTGATCCACCCGCATGAAGAACGCTCGAAGAATGGGAACTCCCAAAACACTAAAATTCATCATCCCCATCATCGTCACACCTCCTCTAGATTGTCATGATGTCAGATCTCTAATTTGGGATCACTGCATTTTAAAATGGATGTTCAACGATCTGTTGTTAATAACCCCGTGAAGAACACGAAGAACACGAGATTCAAAAAAGAGAAAGAAGATAATAAGCTAAAGAGGAATTCACCTCCTTCATCATTCATCATGACATCTATCTACTCGCCGTTAATATGTTTAACAAGATAATAAAAATTAAAATTCAAGAATTATCATATAATCAATTCCCAAATCAAAACCCCTAAATGGAACATAAAGTTACACCCTCTTGTAAGAATTCAAAATACGCAGATTAACTTATTTGTGGGATTATCCGCATTCATCATTTAATATGAGAATGGGGAAAAGAAGAATCAAAATAATAACCCCTACCTCGATCTGGTTGAAAAATGATCATTGGGTCGCGTTAGTTGGTGGAGTTCGTCAAATCTGAGATTCGTTGATCGATCGCATCATCGTCGTCCGCCAATGGGTTCTCCTCAAAATATTTAAGAGTCTCTCGCTCTCTCTCTCTCTCAGTTTATTGGATTTTGAGTCTAGGCTTGCAAACATTCAGGAATAGTTATTTAAAAGGGAAGAATTAGCTGGTTTCCAAAAAGGAATCTTTTAAGTATAATAAATTATTACATTATTTTATTTCCATTAAAGCATCCAAAAACTAACACTCATAAATAACCTATGTTGGTTGATGTTAGGCCCCCTAATGTAAAATATCTTCTCTGAATGAAATTGTGCCCTTAGATTTATGATCTGAGCACCAGTTAAATAGTTATTCTACTTTTCCAGGAAAACTGCTCATGTGTGCTGTTTAATGTTTAAATTAATTCAAATATTTATTATGTGCACTCTGGGACATGGAATTGTATGATGTCATAAGGTATGGTCTTGAAATAATTATATGTACTATTTAAAAACAATATAAGGAAAAAATAAAGACATTCCATTATCCCCACCTTGGGGATTTGGTCCGCAAAAAGATAAAAACAAGGATACTCAAAAAGATGTGGGTAATGGGAATGGATCTGAGCTTCTAACTCCCACGTGATTTCTTAAAGATTCACATGTGGCCACCGAATCCGCACCAAGGGAATCGATCATCCATAAAGGATCCTCTCCAACTAGTCCTCTATCTCCACCGGGTACTCAACAAATGTCGCTCCAACCTCGATGTCTACCTTGCCCCTGTCGATGGCGTGTGATGGGTTATGCACGTACCTCCTCCGCTGCGACCCGAGGAAGACCATATGTACCCGATGTAACTATGGTAGTAGAGCTAGGGGAAACACCACCTAACAAACTTTGTTCAGTATATGGAAAGGTTTGACGAATATTGGAGATATCATGTTGCCCTGACCAAATATTTGTAACCCTTGTCATGGTGAGACACCAAAGAAGACATGATCCTCTTCCTCAAACTCTAGAGGTCTCTGTAATCTATCATTATAATAATTATTCTTGCTCTGTGCAGTCTCCATCCACTCCTGGATGATCTGAACCTTCTCAGTGTTATCTTGCACCAACTCTGGACCCATGAGTGTTGACTCTCTAGGGTCAGTGTTTCAAAGCGGTGAATGGCAGGGTGTCCCAGATAAGGCCTCAAACGGTTCCATACCAATGGTGGAGTGGTAGTTGTTATTGTACGCAAACTCAACTAGTGGTAGGTGGACCTCCCAACTATGACCAAAGTTCAAGATATTAGCATGCATCATATCATCTAGAACCTGAATGGTCCTCTTCGTCTGACCATCTGTCTGGGGATGGAACATTGTGCTCAATCATAGCTGATTTCCAAAAGTCTCCAACAATTCCTTCCCCAACCGGGGTGTGAATCAAGTGTCTCAATCCGAGACTATTATCAATGGGACACCATGAGGCAGCTCTATCTCTTGCACATAGAGGCTTCCCATGATCTCTATGGAACTCTTTTCTCTGATAGTTATGATATGGGCCAACATGGTGATTTTTTCAATGATCACCCAGGTGAAATCATGCCCTTTATACATCCATGGTAAGACCATCATGAAGGCCATCGATATTTCACCCCACATCCACTCTGTAACATTCAGGGGGTGAGATAATCCCACTAGAACATGGTTCACAACCATTGCCTCCTAGAATGTAAGGCATCTAGAAACGAACTCTGCTACTGCCTTCTTTATGAATGACAACCAGAAATGTATTCAGAGATCCCAGTACATCTTATCAACTCCATGATATACCACCAATGGGTATGTATGAAACTCCCTCAGGACCTCCTCCCGTGATGCCACAGGTACAACGGTGCGTCTTCTGAAATGAACTACATGCTCCCCACATTGTGAATTTCCATCAGGGGCATGCCATGTGGATAACTGAGCACGTAAAGCCTCACAGTTGACATACCCAAGATATGCCTCCCTAAATCTCTGTAAGAGTAGAGGGGTGACAACCATCGAATAAACGTAAGCTCAATCTTCTCTATCCATGAAGGATAACTACCATGTGGATGACTGCTCTGTCACCTCACTCAATAGCTATGAGCTCAACTTTCTACTAAAAGCATATGCACCTTATTCCACATTAAAAGAGTATATATGTTCTCAAAATCACAGTCCTAGGGGAAATCTATCCAATT
Source organism: Viscum album (assembly GCA_963277665.1). Lineage (NCBI taxonomy): Eukaryota > Viridiplantae > Streptophyta > Magnoliopsida > Santalales > Viscaceae > Viscum > Viscum album. The sequence continues at coordinate 2,130,982,471 of OY728140.1, forward strand.
CCTCTGTGTTAGATTGAGATCCTTCTATAAGAAGATGTACTTAAGGGTCTTGTTTTCAGATTAGATGATTAACCGCTCTCCCATAAGGTAGTGTCGCCACATATTCAACATGAATACTACCACTGAGAACTCAAGATCATTGGTCGCATAGTTCCAATCATGGGGCCTAAGCTTCCACAGACAACAAGCAATCACTGCTAGTCTCTGCATGAGGACGCAGATAGGCCCGGTCCCCAATGCGTTGCAAAAAACTAAGTACTCGACACCCTCCTCCAGTAATCTCATGATCGGGGAAATCATCAAAATTTTCCTCAACTGCTCAAAAGCCTAATAGAACTATTTTTTCCACATGAAGGGTTACCCCTTCCTGATCAAGGCTATCATCAGTGCTGATATTTAAGAGAAATAAAGAATTAAAATTAGGTAATATCTTTCCAACCTAAGGAAGCTCCGCACCTTCGTCATGCACTGAGGTTGCTCATATTCTAAAAATTCCACCACCTTGGCTGTGTCCACAGCTACTCAGTCTTATAAAATGACATGTCCCAGAAACTGGACCTCCCAATTCCAAAACTAGTACATCGATAGATTCCCGTAGAGTTGGTGCTCTTGGACTACATCTAGAACCATCTTCAGGTGTCTCGTGTGCACATCATCTGACACTGAGTACAAAAGGATGTCATCCATGAATACCCCAACGAACATTTCCATGTATGGCTTGATGATCCATTTTATAAGTCCCATGAACATTGTGGGGTCGTTCATCATGACAAAAGGCATCACCAAGTACTCATATTGACCGTAGTGGCTTATGAAAGTTGTGTTCGGTATATCATTATCCCATACTTGTAAATGGTAGTAACCTGGCCGAGGGTCATCATTCAAGAACCATTTTCCACTCTAAGATGGTCGAATAGTTCATTGGTCCTCGGTAGTGGATTCTTGTTCTTCATCATTACCTATTTCAGGCTCCGGTAATCCGCAGACAACTTCAAACTCCCATTCGCCTTCTTGGCAACCAATAATTGGGCCGCCCAGGGTGAAACACTAGGTCTCACGAAACACTTACTCTGCAAATCCTCCAACTAGACCCTCTACATGAAAAGCTCTACAGAAACCATCTGATATGATGATGATAAAATTAGTGATATCCAGGTTTGTAAGTCGATGAAAAAGTCAATTTCCTTGTGGGGAGGTAGTCCTGGAACATCTTCAGGAAAGACATCCATGTACTCTTCCACTACTACAGTGAAATGAAAGCTCACAACATCAACTGGTCTAAGGGTACGTCTAGCCAACTCATGAGTGATCGGCCATACCCTCCTATTCATGATCCCATTCTGTGCTGACTGAGTATCCCTTTCACTAAAAAAATAAAACCTCTTCCCATTATTGCAGACAAACTTCACTCTTCTCCTAAAGTAGTTAATCTGGTCATGGACCTGGGATTACCAATTTATACTTAGATTTACATTGTATGACATCGAAACTACCACAAATAGGTTCCAACCAAAACTCTCACCTCCAAGGGTAAGGTAACACTATCTGCAAAGGTTTGTGATCATCGTGTCTCCTCCCGCAGGTGTCTCCAAGAATAAGGATTGAGTCAACGGCTCTACTGAAATATCAATGCTTCCCACAATACAAGTGGCGGGGAAGGATTGACATGTACCTCTGTCTATAAGTATGGTATCTAATATAGGTAAGACACATATCATACCCCGGATCATCCCTGGAGTCCCTGGGTCATATTCATTGACTGCATGTAGTTGTCCCTACCCCTGTCCCCCAGTTCTCTGAGCCAGGTGAGGACCTCCTATGGGTGGTGGTGTAAATAGATCAAATTGTTTGCCACCACCTTCAACTATCACTGCTCCTCTACCACATCTGCCGCCTAGTGGGTCTATCTTCTCCACTATTTTCATATACATATGTGGTATATCCAACGTTTCCTTGTCAGTAGCATGATGAGTTGGACAATCTCTATCGATATGTCCCCAACCATCGCATGAGTATCATCGCCAATCCCTAGGCTAACTGGATCTAGCATGAGAGCCCTAGACTTCCAAACCCCAATCATGGGTCTTTCGGTGATGTCTCGATGTCCTGATCCCAATTCCTAACATCATATACCTAGTGTCGAGGTCTCCGTACCATTCGGCTGGTTGCTGACTGTCGTCGACTATCTCTACTCCGCCAAGAAGTTCTCGATCACCAATTTCTGCTTGAGCACTCTGGCATAATTTAGTATGCAAAGAGGCATGACACTAGATCGGATGTCCCATCATAGACCTCGCTCAAAGTTCTAAGCACTGATGTACTAATCCCTAAAAATATCCATAGAGTTCCTAGAGAGTTAGTTAACTTCGATGTATAGTCATACACCGTCAAACTACCACGGTGGGGTAGATGAAGCTACTGGATACCCACTTCTCTCAGCGTAACTGCTGAGAACTCCTCCCTAAAGATTCGCTAAAATTTTGTCAACGAAAGAGTTTCCTCAGTGTGAGTATGTGTGGTCAGACTCTACCATCATCCCACTGAACTTGGAAGAAGGTTTGCTCCAATGATCACCATATGGTCTGTTGGTTTCCTCAAGAGACAGAAAACTCTAGTCACCGCCTCATGCCAGTCCTCAGCATCCTGAGGGTCGGTCTCACCTCGGAACCTGAGTGGTCACTGTCTCTGGAACTCATGGAGTTCACTCATCCTACGCCCCTTGTCTATTGGTACATTAGGTACTAAAAGCTTCTCTACTGGTGTTGGTATAGTAGGTACACCACCTAGAGGTAATGCTTGGGGAACTAGTCCCTATATCGAAGTCTCTTCACTGAGGGGGTTATCCTCATGATCATGCTGCTGAATTCTAGCTGGTTTGCAGCACAGAGGTATCCTATAAGGAAGAATATGTCCCATGGTCATTGTGTCTATTGGGATAGCTGACCCAAATGACATGGAAAACACAACCCATTACAATATGATTCATGCACCAACCTCTTATTTCCTCTCAACTAGTGTTATCATATACCGAGTCTAAATGAAGGTTATTAGAGTCTTGGTGTATGGATTTGTCGGCCACTCACACCAACACAAGAATATTTGTCCTAAAATCCAAGATTGAAACACTTAACACTTTTTCCCCAAACCAAAATCACAGAATCTACATTCTAATGTAGAACTTACCACCTTTGATACCAATCTGTCATGACCCATACACGTGTGGCCCATGCCGCGACTCCACAAGCCCGCCTCCAACATGTCATGGGCTGGTGACTAGAACATTGTAGGCATAATAATAACATGAGAGTCATTTCCTAAGTACATGTTCACACACACACACATCTCTAAGACAACAAATGATGAAATGTAAAAAAACACTACGGAACAAAATGCATGCATACTTCTAAAACCATGCAACTGAGTATGAAAAAAAGAAATGTACTGAAAGTAAACTGGGCCAGAATACAATCACACCAAAACAAAGTCTGAAAACTCACAATCTAATATGTAAACATAATGAGCTACATGGACTGCTGATCGTAGCCATAAGAACACCTTGGCCAGTAGAGAACATAGAAATCTCGGTCTTGTCCTGGTCCGCCATGGACTATGTAAAAAGGCTGCTCGTATACACAAGACACGACATGTGAGTGAAAATCCCGTGCAGAGGTGAGTATAACAATACTCAATAGAGGACCCCAAAAACCACAAATCATTACACAATAGAAAGGTACAATCATCTCTAGACAGTATATGTCTACAAAACATATAATAATTGAACCCAATACAAATATAATCAAAACCCAGACCCGTAGTCTAGACACATGTCACACAACCGCTTTCCCCATCTGAGGATTCAGTTTGAAGGTTCCACAAAGCACTCATCTGGTTGAACCCACTTCATGAGTCTGATATATCTGATAACCTCTGTTTGAGAGGTACTTTTCATTGGGAAAATCCTCGAGAAATAGATGAACTCATTATAGGAGAACACAATCCTTAGTGGGGAAAGCTCATGATATAAAGATGAGGATCACTTCCAGTGCCTTGGAGGATACCACAACCCATCCGTATTCACCTGCTAGGTAGAGGACCGGTGCCATGTGGGGATAGTAACATCAATACCTAACTCTACCTAGGTCAAGAATGGATTGAGGTTCTCACTCCGGGCCTCTCAGTGGCATACCTGACTCTATCCTAGAATGTCATGCTAAAAAATATCATACTATTGAAAAAGGTAATGATACCTCACCTTCAAGGGAATGGGAAAAAGTCACACTAATCCAAAAGAAACATGTCAAAAATACGGTGGACAATAAGATAATGAAATGGAATGAGATGTACACAGCCTGTAGAAGTGTCACACGCCGTGTCATCTGACCCCGGGTACTCCCATGTACAATGGCCCATGAAGTAAGCCTTGTTGTGTAGAAGATGGTATACACAGCATGTAAGAGAGTGACACGCTATGTTCCTCTATCCGGGGAGGACTCCGTGTTTGTTGGCCATGTTCTCGTACATGGCTTTAGCCTGTGCATTACATCCCGTGTAACTGGTTCTTGGGGTTACCCACACACCCAGTTGGGTCTCACCGTGTGGTGGAGTACACAACTGTGTACTCCACCCGATGTCTGTGTATTGTCCGAGACACACGGAGAGTCCCACATATAAGCCCACACTCCTTTTTCTTAGGATAACACACTGTGTAATCGCTTCGCGCATCGCAGAACCTTGTCCGCCGCTGACCGTTCCCACACGGTGTGTTCTTTGCGATACACGTTGTGTTATTTAGAAATTTCCAGAATCATCATTCTTCATCGATACACCTCCCTTGACCATTTTATGTCCCATAATTTGATCTGATTATCACGAAACTAAATGGTTGAGGTCTCCTGATCCTCAGGAAGCTAGTTCCATTGATTTTGGGCCTCCGATCGGCCCAAAAAAACACATTCTAATCCACCCGCATGAAGAACGCTCAAAGAATGGGTACTCCCAAACCACATCGATTCATCTTCCACTATCTTTGTCTCACCTCTTCTAGGAAACATGATGTTGGGTCTCTAATATGGTATTTTCGAGTTGTGAAACGGATGTGCAACAATCCATTGTTCATAACCCCACGAAGAATGCAGAGAATGCGAGGTTAAAAAAAGGATGTAGAAAAAAATAAACAAATAAGTAATGCACCTCCGCCGTCATTCTCCATGGCATCTATCCACTCTCGTTAATAGTTTTAACATGAGTATCAATATTTCAATTCAAGAATTATCATATAATAAATTTCTGAATCAAAAACCCCATGATAAAAGGAGAGTGACACCCTTCCATAAGAACGCACGATCCACGGATCACCCAATTTGTGGGTTGATCCGCATTCAACGATTAATCTAAAAACATAGAAAAGAGAAATCAAAATAACAACCCCTAAATCGATCTGGTTGAAGAATCATTGTAGGGTCATTTTCATTGGTGGGGTTCATCGAATCTATGATACGTCGATCGATCGTGTCATCATCTTTCACCAACGGGTTCTCCTCCAAACCTCCAAGAGGATCTCTCTCTATCTATCAATTTGCAGGATTATGAGTCTAATGCTGAGAACATTCCCTAAGCAAGTATTTAAGAGGGAGGAATTATGTTTCTGTGCAAAAAATAATACTTTTAAATAAAATAAATTATTACTTTATTTTATTTCCATTAAAGCATAAATAAATTTTCTCACACAACTGACTCGTGCTGGTTAACGTTAGGCCCCACATAAGGTAAGGTCATGGCTCTGAACGCAATCCCCCCCCCCAATTTATGATCAGAGAACCCGTTCAAATGTTATTCCACATTTTCTAGAAAATTGCTCGCCCGTGCTGCATAAAGATTAAATTAATTCAAACATTTTTTCCGGGAACTTTGGGCCTCGGAATCTCATGTCATTGAAAGGTCAGGTTTGGAAATAATTCCATATAATATTTAAAAATAATACATGTAAACCCTGAGACATTACAATTATCATAACATATACTAATAATTTTTTGTATTAAAAAATATATAGAAATATTATGAATAAATGGTCATACCTTTTTTAGGTATTATGATTACTTCAATGATTAGTATAGTCCTTTTTTAATTACAAATCCTTCATGATATTTTAAATTCTTTATATTATATAAAGAATTGGTGCAATATGACTAAAAATAGCACAATAGGAAAAATTTTCTCATGGGATAGAAATGAATCACGTATGTTTGTTTTCCAATTATATTGAAGGTAAATTCAATTCAAAAAAAAGTAATGAAAATTATATCAAAACAAATTGGAAAAAGGTATTCCAATAGTTATGGAATTATTTTGTCATGATATTAGTAAGTAATAATATTATGAAATGTATATATATTACTACACATATGTTAGGAGTCAATCTATTTTATGATAAAATATTCAAATTGAATGGAAAATTTCTCATAAGAAATGTAGAACAGAACACCTTCATATATAAATGTATATTTTTACATTAAATGAATACAATTATTGATTAGGAGTACCAAAGACAAAAATTATATTAAATAGATAAAAATATTCTACAAAAATATCATTATTATAAATAAACATTATGAAATATCTATTATTTTAGTAAATCTAAGGTGGAGTAACCAAATTAAGAAATATATAATTCCAAAAATATTCTAAATTTAAACATATTGACTAGTTCCAAGGAAAATAGTATTTAATAATAATTAATTACAATTCAGTAATGTTAGTATAACAACTACAAAAATTATAAAATATTCATTTTTATATAATAGTTTTTTTCGTTAGATTTTTAATGTTCATTTAAATTCTAACTGTATGAATATCATAAAATTTATGTAATAAAATTGAAATCATTTTTGAAATCAAAATATTAATTATATGTAATGGTTATTTTTTACATTTTAAAAAAATATTGATTTTATGTTTAAAATTGGAAAATAACAACATTTGTAAATTTATTTGGTTGATTTAAATTTATTATAAATATTTAATCACCTATGGATTGGTTTAAATGTAATTATTTTAGCCTTTTCAATAAATTTAATGAAATTAATTTAATAATAATCAATATTATACTAGAATTTGATATAAAATCATCATCATGCTATAAACATGTATTTTTCTATGAAATATTTATCATTAAATTACAAAAATAAATATATTAAAATCGGTTTTTAATTATTTTGAAATGATATAATTGAAAATGGGTTCCATATTATGAATTGGAATATTCAAAATACACAACATGGGCAATTTTATTTTTAATATTAATGAATTCATGATAAAATATTATCACCATAGTAATTGTTAAAAAATGGGTAAACATGGTAATAACTATTGGATAAGGCTATTTAATCAAACATAAACATTTTAAAATTTATTTGGATAAGTTTATTTCAATAAAAATAATCATAGTTTTGAATATTTTATGTTTTGTGATCCAAACATCTAAATAAAATGTAATTTTTTTATTATATTAATAATATGAAAAAATAATTTTATTTCTCATATAATCTCTAATAATATGAAAATAGAATAAAATATATATGAATTCTTATAAAAGGTTACATTCAAGATGAATTTTATTTAATATTAACATTTTTCAAATTATTGGTGATGGCACAATTATATAGTTTGATTACATATAACTAATATTGTGCTCGTGAAGCATATGAAATCCCAATGATTTTAATTGTAAAAATATGAAATGATTTTTAATTTAAATTTGTTTATATAAATATTATATACAAAAATATTATAAGTTATGTATTTCGTTAAATATTTAAATTCAAACAACATTATTATCTTAATGTCATTAAAGTCAAATTATGTGAATAATTAGAAAAATAGTGTTATTGAGGATTAATATAAAATAATTTCTTTTAAATTGAATTAGAAGTCATAAAATTTTTATAAGGAATCGAAACGATGTGAAAAATGTTTGTTGTAATATAGAATTTTTCATTATTGAACATTTTTAAAATTTTAAAATAAATTTTTTACTATAATGATTTATTTTATTCAATAGTTAATATTCAATAAGGTGAAAGATATGGTTAATGAAAATGATATGTTGTATAATAAAAAATAAACATTGATAAATTTTGGCCAAACTGATTAGTTATGAACTAAAAAAATACATATTTAGATTAATTTCCCCTAGACTAGTTCTTTATGTATACCTCAAGGACCATCCCCTAAAGTAATAAGGTGTAATCCAAAGGATGTTTTCCAATGAAATGGTATAACTCTTAACCAAGTGATTACTTGTATCATTATTTTTCTACAAATTTTTAAAAATATATAACCTTTATAATATAGTCACATCATTAACATCCATATTTAAGAATGCTATTTTTTATTTGGATGAATTTTTTTACATCTTCTTTCACTGAGATTCTAAATGAATGTGATTTCCACTTCTATAGAAATATAATCATTTCCATGTTGGAATGCATTAATTATTTTATCATGGCCTCTATGGATTGATAGAAAAATCGATAAAATTATTATATATTATATTTATATTATTTATATTATTTCAAAATATTATATTATAATTTATAATTTTTATTCTTTTCCTTTGAATGTTAAATAAATTATATTTCATTTGTACAAATTCCCTCGTAACACCCCATGATTCTACTGTACATTTCCATTTGAATAACGCAATAGATTGCATTGAACACAACTTTGAGATTCTAACACAACGAGACCAATCATACTTTCTGTTATGTATATTAATACCCACTTTTTGAATATTTATAAATTATATATTTCAAAATGGACTTCATTTTTGAATTTGGAATATCGAAATTAGATTAGGGTGAATTTTTGTTATTTTTCTGTAAACATTCAATTTTTGATTAATAGTGAAAACCTCTGCGTTATTGGTTAAAACCATCTTTTTGTTTAAATAATTATTTATTTTATTCAAATTTATTTAAGGTAAAAATAGATACATACTTCCTATATATGTTCAAAGTAATTTAATAGAGTCATTATAGAATATGTTTAGATATATAAAAAGTTTATTGTACTTTTTACCCTCTTTTACCCACCTTCAAGGAGCATTTGCATATTTGAATTAAACATAATTTTACCACATCTGGGAGTTGAATTTCAAAAATCCGAGAGACATGGTAAATATTAGTATCTATAATGTGGTTCAATAAGTTGAAAATAATATTTTATGAATAGTGACTTTGGGTTTTTATTTACAACGATTAAAAGTAAACATGATAATTAAAGGTAAAATGATATCATAATTAACCTAACACAAGTCCCAATTCTATTGGATAAGTATAATTATTCCAAAAAAACCTAAGATATAAAATTTTAACACCTTTGGTCCACTTGGATTAGATTAGGACATTTATTATTATTTTATTTAAAAACGAGTTAAAAGAGTTGAATTCAATGTTTATTAACTAAAAAAAATTTAATATAGGGTTACACAAAATATAAATTAGATTATAAATATTCATTATATAGATAAAAATATTTCATATATAATTGTATTTTATTTATAATTTTTAGACAATAAATAATTTAATTTATTTATGACAAAATGATGATGCATTGATTACATTATTAATGAAGGATTAAAATAATTAATATTATAAATATACAAATAAATGTAATTTGAGACTTTCAAGGAATTATATGAATTTTCAAGGTTAATATGACATGTTAGGGTTGAAAAAATAATTTTTTTAAGTAATCATGCCGCTATTATTTTCACAAATACCAAATACTAAATAGTTTTAAAATTGACATAATTGAGTTTATAAAACAAATACAATATTATTAATTGACATAATATTTATAAAACTTTATGGTTCAACCAAAGGTATAGATAAGCTTATATATATTAATAATTAACCACTTGGGGTTCTCTTGGATTTTTATAGTATGTTTATTAACCGTATAATATAAAATACAAAGAGACATGATAAATGTAAAACTATTTAACTAAGAGTTAAATCCAAAATATAAGGATAATATGGTGACCTAAACCTATATAAAACCTGTTTTTTGAGCGGTTTTCATCCCATCCCCACCTTATCCTTGAAATAAATTATTTTTTTCCATTAAAAACCGAAAATGATTTTATTATAAAATAATATTTCAAACATTTCCTAAAGTGACCCTCACCTCTCTTATAAAAGGGTACATTCCCTTCTCTTAATTTCACACCTCCAAATCCATTTGTCTGGGACATATCCTACCCATATATCCACTAAAATATCCTCCCTTTAACCTAGAGTCCTTACTTTGATTAGAAATCCTACCTAAGAGTCCTTTTGATCAACTCAAAAGGGAACACCCGAAGAAGAGGTAATAATTTCACCACCCTCTTTCAAGTTCTTTTCTTCTTCCTCTTAATTTTTCTTTGTTTTTTCCATTCCAAAATAGTAAAACAACTACCTTATACATACTTTAATGTTATTATAAATATTTTAAAACCATATTTGTTATTTTATCCATCCTATAAATGACAGGGTTACCATATGTGGGTACGAACGACTTACCATCTCCACATCGTGGTGTAGTTTTATATTAAAACACTTCATTATTTGGATGGGTATAATAATGAGTAAAGATTATTTAAATAATAAATATATCATGTTAATGATTTTTTATATATTATATATCATCCAATTACAAACTATTTCTCCATCAATATAATGATATAGTCGCCCGTGCGTATGTACAGATTACCGTCTCCACGAACGCGATGAGATTCATTTCCACATCGTAACCATTCAAAAATAATTTCCATTTGATGAATAAAAATAATGTTTATTAACATAATATTATTCTATATATGAACTAAATACATCTTAACCATAACAAAAATTTCTTACATAACCAATCATATAAAAGGAAAAAAATCATTTAAAACCCCAAACGATGATACTACTGAACTATTATTAACAAAGCAATATTAAAGGATCATATATGATATCATATTTATGTATATAGTTCTTTTATTATTCAATATCAATTGTTAAACTATTATAAATGAGTTTAACATACCATTGACTAAGGAAAAGTACAAGTTAAGGGCTAATTTCACAATCTCTTTATCATCTGAGGTTGTTTTTACGTAAGTATCTACTGGGACCTCTTTATCATCTACATCCATATTTTCATAAAAATTTATTTCAAAACATTTTTACTATTTACTAGACTATGGGGTAAAGTCATTTATACCCTTATTTGACCTTATAAGTTTATTAAAGAAATCTTTTTGTCGTTTTCCAAACAAGGTACTATATGGCCTTTTAGACAAAATTAATGTAAGAATGTTTTTTTAAATTATACGGCATGTGATGCTATTTTTCACTTTCATAACATCATCAAAGAATTCTTTAAATGATTATAATAATATTTTCAAAATAAATTTTTTCTTTTATAATTATGTGTCTCTTAAATTATTTCAAAATAGAAAGAGATATTTCTCTCAAATAGTTTTAATTATTTCTATTTCAACATCCTTTGATAAATTTAACACTTGTTTGGAGATGATTTATTATGATACAAATATATTTCATATTGGGTGGAAGGTTTTGTGATATGTACGACTATGGATGTGTTGTTTTTATTTCATTCATGTTTTATAGTTAAAGTATTGACATTTCGTATTCTATTTTTAATACGAATGTTTATGTTATGATTCATCCTTTTAATATGTGGAATGTATTGGATTTAATATGTGATGGGTGGAGCCCGCTATAGCTCCTCGGTGCATCGATATGTTTCATTGGAGAATTAGACCAAGAATTGGCCAAGGCCTTTCCAATTTTCATATATGTTTTTTGAACGAGGGCTAAATCATTTTTAGGAATCTCGTTTGAGGACTTGACAAGATGTTTCAGACTATCGTGAATTGTACATTCACTCATTATGAAAATAATAATAATGGTTCCTATTGTTATTCAACTTGTAGAATAACCCTCGCTATGTTTTATTATGGTATTCTTTACTCAGCTCATATTCCTACTATAATATGTTTATGTTTATTATCTGTGAAGCCATGTGTTTTTTATTATTCACCATGTCTAATGTTTAAGTTATCTTCCTCCGTATTACTTACCCTTACTGAGTGTTTGATCTCACCACTTTCATATGTTTCATTTTACTAGGATTTGAAGAAGTTTTTTATGAATGACTTGGAGGCATAATCTAGGAGGCTTGGATGTTTCTAATTGAATAAATTAGTGTTGTATTTCTTTTCAAGTTGTAATAATGATCTTATGTATGTATCTTGTTTCCAATAATACTAAACTGATCAGTCTTTTGAGACATAATTCCATCTATCATTCCAATGTTATGTAATAATGAACCAACTCTGGATAACTATGGTCGGGGCATTACAGTGGGTATCAGAGGAAGTTTAGTACAAACCATGGAAAATAGATTTAAAAAAAACTATGATTAGAGAACACTACTGTATGATAGACTTTGAGGATTAGTATAGAAGAACATCATAGAATTTTGTTACTATACATATTTTGTGAGTTTTCCATGAAATACATCCCTTTTAGGATATGAGTAGGTAGAGGCTGATCTGGCATAGATCTACCTAGGGCTAAAACCTGAAAAAACTACTTTGAGCGAGACTTGAATGGGAACTGGATCACGACAACGGGCCTTGCTACACTCTTGGTTACGGCACTCCTGGTGGATATGCTTAGGATAATTCAAATTTTATTTAAAATCCATTATGAATGATTTATGAGTATATACCTCCTCAATGAAAATAGTTTTATGATAATGGATTATATCCCTAAATTGTTCAATTTATGTTAGGTTTTTTACACGTTTAGAATTATGAATTGTGATTCATAAACTAATCTATTGTATTCCATTTTTTAGAAATGGAACATAGTGGAATGAATGGAAACCATATCATTGAATTTAATCTATGTATATATTTCCCTCTTACTCAAGATAATTATACTGGAGTGGGGGATGCAACTGGTTCTGATCAGGTTATCACCATACTGGGACAACACACTCAAATTATGAATAATAACCTTACCTGTATGGAGCACCCTGATCAGCAATGAGGACGATCTATGGTATACCGTTTTCTAAGGAAACAACCACCAACATTCAAAGGGAGTAAAAATTTGTTAGTAGCTGAGAAATTAATAAGTTCCGTAGAGAAATTATTTAATGATTTGGGGAGTAGAGAGAGGGAAAAAGTTCTCATGGGAGTTTATCGCCTTACAGGAGATGCAGATCAATAGTGATCATTGATTCAAAACATAAAGGAAGATGAAGAAGTATCAAACATGTAATGGAGGGAGTTTAAAGATATTTTCATATAAAATTACTTTCCTTGTGACCTTCGAGAGGATATGGAATGAAAATTTCTGAGTCTGAGGAAAAATGAGGATGAGAATGTCGCATAGTATGAGGCTAACATTACAAGGTTAACAATGAATGATAAATATTATATATGTAACCCCATAAGTAAGATTTATTATTTATGTTATGGGTTAAAACCAATTCACTTTCATGCATTAGTCTCGCAATCCTTCTCATCATATGAAGATATTATCTCATGTTATATCAAGACAGGAAATGAATTATCTATGTATTAGGACATTAAAGAAAAGATAGAGAAGAATATATCTACTGAACACTCTAGGAATGGAAATAATGAAATAGGGAAGAAGGGAAGAGTTAAATTCCCACCCTGTGATAATTATGGAATGAAGCACCATGATACCTATCAAAAAGGAAAATGAGTGTGTGAAAAATTTGGATAGAAAGGATATCTTTATAGTGATAGTAAGGGGAAGAAATAAGCTGCCAATATTTATTGATACAATTTCAGGGAGATGGTACATTATGTAAATAAATGTCCTAAGTGTGAGGGAAATTTACCTCAGAAAAGGCCAAGGGATCAAGGCTAAGCTTATGCAATCACTTCTATTGAGTTTGACGCTCTGAAAGACGTGGTGTCATGTAATTTAAAGGTTTCTTCAAGTTTATCCAATGCTTTATTTGATTTTGGATCATCACATTATTTCATATCATCCTAGTTTTCTATGAAAATTGGATATTTCCAATTTCATTTAACAATGGATTTTTTAATCAAAACACATATGGGAAGTATCAGTGAAACAATGTTTTGTGAGTTAGTCCCCATTATGGAATATAAATTATTTTTATCTAAGGATCTAATCGCCATACCCCAGATTGAATTTTATATAATCCTTAGTATGGATTGTATTTCAGAACAAGATGTAAAATATATTATAAGAAGTATGAGGTTAGAATTCTCGATGATGATAATGATTACTTTATCTTTGGATAAAAAAAGTCACCATATGATTCTTATCTAGATCCACCCTCAGTAGCTCTACTAAATTCAATTATTGGGGAAGATGAGAATGAAATAATTATGGGTGATGAAAAGAATGTTTGAATAGAGGATGTACCTATTATGCAAGAATATGTAGATGTGTTTTTAGAGGATTTACCTGGACATACTCTAAAATGAGAAATTGAATTTTCCATTGATTTAATTCCTGGTTCAAGGCCAATATCAAAAACCCTTTATAGAATGGACACTAGTTAATTAGTTGAAATAAAGAAAATACTAGAGGAATTGAGTAATAAGGGTTTTATTCACCCTAGTGTTTCTCATTGGGGAGCCCATGTACTTTTTGATAAGAATAAATACTGATCTATGAAGTTGATCATTGAATATTTGAAGATCAATTCTATAAAAATAAAAAACATGTATCCCCTACATTGAATTGATGTTTTATTTAACCATGTTCATGGAGCTCAATATTTTTCAATAATTGACCTTCTATTTGGATATCATTTGTTGTGTGTGAAGATGGAAGACATTCCAAAAACATCATTTTGAACCAGGTACGGACAATACGAGTTAACTGTAATGCCTCTTGGATTGAATAATGCACCCTCATTCTTTATGGATATAATGAATATAGTTTTCAACAAATATCTTGATGAATTTGTAGTGGTATTTATTGATGAGACCATGGTATACACCAAAAGAAATGAAGATCATGAAAATCTCTGGCGCATTATTCTAAAGACTCTTAGAAGAAATTAATTATATGTTATATTTAGCCAGTGTGAATTCTGGCTTCAATAGATTTCTTTTCATGGACATATTGTCTCTTAGGATGGAATATATGTTTATTCTTTAAAAACCAAAGCAATCCAAGAATTTCCAGCACTGACGAGTATAACTGAGGTATGCAGTTTTATTGGTTTAATATGTTATTATCAACGTTTCATCTAGAATTTTTACCGGTTGGCTAACCCATTAACCAATCTCTCACGTAAATGGGTTAATTTGTTTTTGAAAAAAAGAGTGTGAAGAATGTTTTGAAGAACTGAAGAGAAGATTATTCAATGATTCTATCTTGACTATACCATCATGGAATCATGTGTTTGTTATTTATAGTGACACTTTAAACAAAGGACTTGGTTGTTTCCTTATGCAGAATGATAGAGTTATTGCATATGCATCACGAAAACTATTAATTCATGAACTATACTATCCCACTCATGATCTTTAGTTATCAGCTATAATATTTTCTCTTAAAATATGGAGACCCTATCTCTATGGAGGAAAATATGAGATTTATTCTGATCCCAAGAGTTGGAGGTATATTTTCTCACAAAAATAACTCAACATGACGCAAAGCCAATGGCTTGAACTACTCAAGTATTATTATTGAATAATACACTATCACTCGGGGAAGGCAAAGTAGGTGGCATGTGCTTTGATCAGAATGTATCATGGAGTTTTGAATAATATGAGAGTTGAAAGGGATTCTATTTTCATGGATCTAGTAAAGATGGTTACGGGGATAACCATGGAAGTTGAAACATCAATACTTTTTCAAATTGTTTCCAAGCTACCTTTACTGGAAAGGTAAAAAAGTTCTCAGACAGATGATGTGGAGTATCAGAAGAAGATTAAAGCTGTAAATGATAGGAGATTGAGTGACTTTGTATATGAAGATGGAATTTTGAAATTTTGGAAGAGACTTCGTGTTCCCAATATACCAAATCTAAAAAGGGAATTGTTGGATGATTATCAAATATCAAATTTCTATATACACTTTGGGAGCACAAATATGTATAGATATTTGAAGGAAAAATTTTGGTTAGACAACATGAAGAAGGAGATTGGTGATTTTCATTCAAGATGTATGGTTTGTTAACATGTGAAAGCTAGAAGGCAACAGCCTGGAAGAGTCATTCAACCTCTTCCCATGCATGAATGGAAATAGGATGATATTACGATGGACTTTGTGATGGTGCTTCCAAAGACTCCTAGAAGAAATAATGAAATATGGGTCATTGTTGATCTTCTTAACAATTCATCACATTTTCTTGATATAAGAGACGATTCTCCACTTGAACGTTTAGTAAGACTGCATATTAATGAAGTTGTAAGAAAACATGGAGCACCCATATAAATTTTTTCTGATCGTGATGCCCATTTTACATCAATATTCTGGAAAAGTCTTCAGAAAGCACTGGATACTGAACTTCGTTTGAGCACTGCCTACCACCCTCAAACTGAAGGACAATCAGAACAGACTATTCAATCCTTAGAAGACTTGTTGAGAGCTTTTTCACATGACTTTCAAGGTATGTGGGATCAATATTTACCTCTAGTAGAATTTTCCATTAACAATATCTTTCATTCAAGTATTAAAATGGGACCATATGTAGCATTATATGGAAAGAGATGTCGCACAACAACTTGTTGGGATGATGTTCGTGAATTAAAACTCATAGGCCCATAACATGTTGAGGAAATGATGAAAATAGTGAAGGTTATCCAAACCCACATCAAAGCAGCTATATGTAGGCACAAGATCTATGGTGATAACAGAAGGAAGGATTCAGAATTTCAGGTTGGAGATCATGTTTTCTGGAAGGTATCTCCAGGGAAAGGAATTATATTATTTGGTAAGAAGGGTACATTAAGTCCTAGGTACATCGGACCTTTTGAAATTATAGAACGAATTGGGGATATAGCTTACCATTTGGCAATGCCGCCAAGTCTCTCCAATGTTCACAATGTGTTCCACGTATCATTGTTAGGAAAATAAATGCCTGAACCAACTCATGTACTCTCCTATGTAGAAATTGAAATGGAACTTAATCTATCTTATTGTGAAGATCCTGAAAAGAATCTTGATACCTGAGAACAAGTTTTGAGAAACTAGATGACTCATCTGGTAAAATTTATATAGAGAAACAACCAGATGTAAGAGGCAATGTGGGAACAAGATAACTTATAATGAAGAACCACCTGAATCTTTTTATGCGGAAGTATTATAGAAATTTCGAGGACAAAATTATTTGATGGAGGGAAGAATGTAACACCCGAAGCTTCCACGGAATGTTTCCCTTTGAATAATGAAATAGATTTCATTATACACATCATTGAGATTCTAACACACTCTGTCCAATCAAAGTAGCCATTATGAATATTAATACCCACTTTTTGAAATTTTCAAAATTTTATCTTTTAAAATGTACTTCATTTTTTGAATTTGGAATATGAAAATTATAATAGGGTGAATTTTTTTTATTTTTCTCAAAACATTCAATTTTGGATGAATAGTGAAAAAAATGCGTTATTTGTTAAAACTGACATTTTATTTAAATAATTATTTATTTTATTTAAATGTATTTTAGGTAAAAATAGATACATAATTCCTATATAAGTTCAATTTAATTCATTTGGGTTATTTTATAAAAAATTTAGATATATACACATCTTATTGAACTTTTTAGCGTCTTTTACACACCTCCTAAGAGCATTTGAAATTTTCAGAAAACAAAATTTTACAACTTATATGAGTTTAATTTCAAAAAACCGAGAGACATGGTTAATACCAGTAGGAAAAATATGGTTCAATGAGATGAAATTTTACTGGTGAATAGAAATTCATGACTTTTATTTACCACGTTTAAAAGTAAATAGGTTAATTAAGGCTAAAAATGATATCATAATTTCCCTAATAGATGTCCTATTTCTATTGGATAAGTATAATTAGATAAAAACAACCTTAGAAATAAAATATGACCCCCTTGGGTCTACTTGGATTAGATTAGAACATTTATTATTATTTTATTTATAGAAGAGTTAAAAGAGTTAAATTTAATATTTATTAAATAAACCATTTTTAATATAGGCTTAAACTAAATATAAATTAGACTATAAATATTCATTAGAAAGATAAGAATATTTCCTACATAATTGTATTTTATATTTAATTTTTAGACATTAAATAATTTAATTTATCACTAACAAAATGATGATACGTTAATTATCATATTTATGAACAATTAAAATAATTGATAATATAAATATCCAAATAAATATATTTTGAGACTTTTGATGAATTACAATAATATTATAGTTTAATATGACATTTTAGGTTTAATAAAATAATTTTTTTCTATGTAATCATTCTGTAATGATTTTCAAAAAAACTAAATACTAAATAGTTTCAAAATTGACATAATTGAGTTTTTAAAACAAATACTATATTAATAATTGATATAATATTCCTAAAAATATATGGTTCCACCAAAAGACTTAACTAATGTTATTTATATTAATAATGGACCAAATGGGGTTCTCTTAACTTGTTATAGTATGTTTATTGACCATATAATATAAAAATACAAAGAGACAAGGTAAATGTCAAATTATTTAACCAAGAGTTAAATATAATAAATAAGGTTAATATGGCGACCTAAACCTCTATAAAACCTATTGGTTGAGAATTTTACGACCCATACCAACCTTATTATAGAAATAAATCATTTTTTAGACATTATAAACCAAAAATTATTTCATTTTAAAATAATATTTCAGGCTTTTCCTAAAGGGACCATCACTCTCTTAAAAATGGGTACTTCCCCTTGTCTTAATTTCACACCTCCAAATCGATTTATCTCGGAAATAACCAACCCAAATATCCTATAAAATATCCTCCCTTAAACCTAGTGTCCATAAATTGATCATAATTCTAACCTAGGGATCTTTTTTGATCAACTAAAAAGGAAACACCCTAAGAAGAGGTAATAATTTCACCACCCTCTTTCAAGTTATTTTCTTCATCCACATCCTCTTTCTTTTTATCCATAAATAAATAATAAATCCAGAAACCTTATACATAATGTGATGTTATTATAAATATGGTAAAACCATATTTGTTATTCTATCCATCTTATGAATAAAAAGTCTCCATATGTACGTACAAACAGCTTGTCATCTATAAGTCATGATGTAGTTTATTATTCAAACACTTTATTATTTGGATGGGTATAATAATGATTATAAAATTTTTAAAAAATAAATATTACATGTTAATGATTGTTTATGTATGATATATATCCAATTACATATGATTTCTCCATCAATATAATGATATTGTCACTTGTGCGTACATACAGATTACCATCTCCGCGAACGCGATGAGATTCATTTCCCCATCGTAACCATTCTAGAATAATTTTTATTTGATGACTAAAAATAATGTTTATGATCATAATATAATCCTATATATAAATAAAATACATCCTTTCCATAATAATCATTTCTTAATTAACCTAGAATATATAGTAAAATGAACCTGTTAACAACAGAAACAATGTTACTACTGAAATATTATTAACAAACCAATATTAGAGGATCATATATGATATCATATTTATGTATATAGTTATTTTATAATTTTATAACAATGTTTTAACTATTATACATGATGTTAAAATACCATCAGTTAAGTAAAATTACATGGTAAGGGTTAATTTCACAATCTCTTTATCATCCAAGGTTGTTTTTACGTAAGTATCTATTGTGAAATCTTTATCATCTATATCTGTGTTATCTTTTAAGTGTATTTTAAAACATTTTTTATATTTACTAAAATATTGGATCTTTCTGTCATTTTCAAAAAAAAAGTATTTATGACCATTTCAAAAAAAAGCAGGTAAGAATGTTTTTTTTACTTATACGGTGGGTGCAGCTATTTTCTGCCGTTACAAAAACATCGGTGATTATCTTTCAAGATTATAAGAATATTTTCAAAATAAATATTTTATTTTATAATTATGTGACTCCTAAATGATTTCAAAATAGAAAGAGATGTTTCTCTCAAATAGTTTTGATTTCATCTATGTCAACATCACTTGATAAATTTTACAATTGTTTGAAGTTAATTTATTAGGATTCCAATATATTCCATATTGTATTTATGTCTTTGTGATATGTTCCACTATGGATGTGTTATTTTTATAACATTCATAGTTTATGGTTAATGTATTGAAATTTATTATGTAATATTTAATATGAATGTTTATTTTATGTTTTCAATCTTTTCATATAAGGAATGTATGGGACTTAGTATGTGACGGGTGGAGCCTACTACTGCTCCTCAGTGCATCAGTAGGTCTCATGAGAGAATTAGTTGTGGAATTGGCCTATGCCTTTCCCAATTTGATATATGGGTGTGTAAAAGGCCTAAATAATTTTTATATGTCTTGGTCGAGGACTTTACAAGATGTTTTAGAATGTACGGCATTATACGTTCCCTCATTATGAAAATAATTATGATTTATCATGTAGTTATTCGACCAGTAGAATACCCTTGACTACGTTTTATTATGGAATTATTTACTCATCTCGTATTCCTACCATAAATTATTCATGTATATTATTTTTAAAGGCATGTGTTTTTAATTATTCACCATGATTAATTTTTTTTGTTATCTTCAGCTGTATTTCTTACCCTTACTGAGCATTTGAGCTCACCCCTTTCTAATGTTTCCTTTTCCCAAGATATGAAGAAGTAATTTATGAGTGACATGCAGGAATAATCATGGAGGCATGGATGTTTCTAATGGAATAAATTATTGTTGTACTTCTTTTCAAGTTATAATGTTGAACTTATGTATCTATCTTTCTTCTAATAATAAAAATCTGGTCGGTCTTTTGGGGCATCATTCCTTGTATCATGCCATCACTATGTCAAAAAGCACTCACTCCAGGTAACTTTGGTCAGGGTATTACATCCCTTCTCAAGGAACGATGTACATAATATTTTAACAGCACTACTTGATAGATCAAATATTAAATATAATTAAAATAAATGATATTTATAAAATTATTATGAATATCTACTTTTATACTAGGTAAATGACTCAAGGTAAAAAACATAAAAAACATGACCATTGGAATAATTTCCACCCAATATGATTGTATTAATGATGAATTGTTAATAAAATGTTGATATTATTTTATGATTTAACAATATATAGAATTATAAGGGTGAATATTGTTTTAGAATAAATGTATATAAAATTTAAATATATTTTTTCTGGGGATATAAGGACATAAGAAGAATTTATGATTTAAAGTAAGGGTTTTTAGTCACAACATTCCAATAGTGAGACACATTTAGAGTAATGAAATGATTTCATTTTCATTCTGTATATGATACATCATTGAAATAATACAACATGATACTATTTTTAATAATAATAAGTATTTTTCCATTTCATGTTATCTCTTTGATGATTTTTTGATTAAACTATTAAAATATTTGTGGGTTTTATGGTCAAAATTTATATTCTTTGGGATATTATTCTTATTGTTATGATGTATTATTTTATATCATATTGATATATATCGATGAATATATGTGTACATAATATATATTCAAATAAATAAATTTCTAGAACCACATAATTTTATAAATTTTAGTGGAACCTGATTAGAATTTTAACAATATTGAACAACAATAATTTTCAATTGTATTTTTTTGGATTATTCATGTTAAAATATCAATTTGTGAATTTCTATTCTATTTATTTTCTAATCACCATTGATTTTAATACTATTTTTTCTCGTTGTTTTTATTATTATACTTAATCTCGTATATTTTTATTTTCTCATTGACTGAAAAGTATTTTTTAATAAGATCCAAATGTATTATATATTTTATTTCATGAATAATTTTCTTCCCCATCATGATTGTATTACATGATATAAAAATGTTATTATATATTAAAATTTTCTTTTTAATTTAATTTTAAAACATATTCAAAATTAGTTAATATTTATTTAACTAAATATTAATAGAAAAATTAAATTATATTTATATACATTACAAAACATTGAATTGAATGATCTTTTAAACGTACATGACATGAAAAAATTTTCCATTTATCATAAAAAATTCTTTTTAACAATATTTATATTATATATTCCATACATTCTCAAATAGAAACAATTTTCCAAAATTATATGAATTTATATTTATTCATTTAAAATTAAAATTCCTTATTTTCAAATAATATTTACATGTTTTTTAAAAATAATTATGTTTAGAAAAAATTCCAAAACCATTATTGATTTTTTGTTTCACTATCATTTTTTACATCATCTGTAGTTGTTTTCTGTTACCTAAAAATTAATTTTTAGTTATTTTCAAAACATTTATTTTCCTTTATTCATTTGAGGACTATAACTTATTTTGAAATAATTATATTATGATGATCATGTAATATATCACACTTCATTATTATTTGGAACTTATTTTTATTATTCATAAAAAATTTAATTTCAATCTTGGATTTATTTATGATTTAAATATTTTTTAATCATATATCATTTCAATATATATTTAGTATTTCTGGAATATTATTTTGTGTTTTATTTCATATTAAATAGAAATATTGATGTTTTGTATGAATTATTGATTACTAATAGTTGTTGATTAATAAGGAAATTTGATTAGTATTATATTATTATCCAATATAGGAGAGTTGATTTAGACATATATAAAAAATATGATAGGCCAAATTATATATATCCCATCGATGTACGGAAGTAATTATGAGGTCATTTATCATTGTTGTTTTAAGGATATATAACATAATATTTATGAAATATTTTCATGATTCACTGTTTTTTTAAAATTTTATTATTATGCCCATGGTATTGATTGTAATATTATCATGTCTATCATTATTTATTTTATCATTTGGAATGAATTCATTATTTACATTTTATTAATTATGTATATATTTTATATATGGAATTAATTCATACTGATTTTGTAAATTAAGTGACCCATTTGATTAATATTTACTTCTACTATATTTATATTTCTGTTTTTATTGTTAAAAAAATCCACTATATGATTTCCTATAGTATTTAGTTTATTAAGGATTATTTAGTTTCAATAACCTCATGTTTTTAATAATTATATTATATATGATAATTCGAGACATGTTTAATGTTTGGAGTGTTTTGGGGAGAAAATGAAGAGTTATTAATGAATAACAAAATATAGGTATTGTAGAATGAATTTAAACTATATTAGAATGATACAAGTTTTATCAAGTATTAATTATAAATTCAATGAATTACTAAACTAATAATAATCTAGGTTACGTAAGTAAATCAATTTTTTAATCAACTTTTTAGTTATTTGTGGATAAAATTGGGTCCCATAAGATTGAATTAAAACTACTATATAAATTTTTTTGTTTATAAACCCTCTATAGGTTACAGGACTGGGATACTACATAGTTAATATTCAATCTATAAAAATATTATATCTTTATTTTTTAATTATTAACATTGTAACATTTATATGACAATTGATTAGTAAAAATATATATGAAATTGTGTTGGATGTCCAATTCTCAAACTAATTTGATGTGAAGGAAATATCTAGATAGTAATAAATTCTAAAATATATGGTGTATGTTAACTATCTATACTATATATCACAAAATTTTCCTTCAATGAAAAAATAAATCTAGTTATAAAATTAAAATTCCATGTGTTGAAAATATAACTTGTATTTATTGAATTATTCCATAATGTTATTGTTTCGTGTTAATATTGAACACTATTTTACATATTCTACATTTTTTGAATAAATTTATAAAATCATGGATTCGGAATAAAAAAATGAATAACGTGGACTATCAAATGAAAAATATATTAATCTTGTTGACATTATATTTATATATTACCATTGCATCCTACATCATGTTTTCCATCAATAATATTGAATATAAAATATATAAATTCATTCAGTACAAGCTAATCATCAATTATATTTTTACATTGTAGGAACATGATCTAACTCGTGGTATTTAAATAGAAATGGGACTATTGATAATGTGGTTTATTATATTAAATTATTATGTCACATTTATTTCCACATATTATTATGGTAATGATTTATAATATGTTTCTAAAAAATAATCTATTTTTCACCAAAATGGAAATAATATATATTATGAATTTATTATCACAATATGTCTATCATCAAATGATCGGGATATAAAAAAATTATAAATGTATAAATAATTCTTTGACCATTAAAATATATTATGTAATTTTAGAAAATTAAATTTATCAAAACTATTTGGGTTGTTTAATGTAGAATCCTCTATAATAAAACATTTAATAAATAAATTAGTAATAGTTTTTCATACTGAGATATTATATTCACTTATATGTGTTAATATATAAAAATTAGCTATTTTATAAAAATATTTTAAAAAACATAACTTTAATAATAATAATTAAATGTTATTATATCTAGTTCTGTTTTAATCAATTATGTAATGAAATTAAATTAACAAACCATTGAGTGTGGTTATATATATTTATATAGTTTTTTTTAATTTGATGATTTTATATATTTATAAAAAATAAATTAAATGTAAAATTATCTCATATTGTTTACCACAACATGTTTGAAATTTAATTAATTTCATTGAAATTAGGAAATATAGGCATACCAAGTGATTTTATGGAATTAATATTTTTAAGAATATAAAAATAAAAAATGTATTCATTTTATATTATTTGAAGGATATTTATTCAATTGTTTTATTTCCACGCCCTTTTGTTTTTTAGACAAACATATCAATTATATTGTGATATTATATGTTCTTTTTGAGGTTTCTATAATGCTCTTGAGGTAATATATCATAGAATCCTTGGATAGAATTTTGTTAGTAAATAATATTTAAATTATTGAAAGGTGAATTTGGGATGTCAAATATTTGGGATACAATAATACATTACCCTGTAGAAATGGTTCATGTTTTTTACATATGTCCAAATCATTCAATATTGTCCTCCATGTGAAAAAATGGATTTTATACCTCTTTAGCATTTGGTTTTTTACTATTTTGGGTTTGTTATTCATAATTATATTCCCACGACGAATCTTAATGACAGATCCCTTGACATATCCTCACATTAATGATGGATTTATGAATTTAATTATCATTTATGATCAATTTTCAAAGATAACTAAATCTAAACACCTTTGACTCTTTATATTCATCTATATTATCAAATTTTTATCCTAGTTTGA
Organism: Viscum album; assembly: GCA_963277665.1. NCBI lineage: Eukaryota > Viridiplantae > Streptophyta > Magnoliopsida > Santalales > Viscaceae > Viscum > Viscum album. The sequence goes on from OY728140.1 coordinate 2,131,007,949, forward strand.
ATTAATAAGAATAGGTTTCAATAAGGTTTTAATTAAAATGTGGGTTTGTTTGTCTTCTTAGTTGGTTTGGATCTATTTGAATCATTCATGCGTCAACATGGTGGAAATAAATAAATAATTTTTTGATTTAGTCGATTTAAATTTGGTATCCATTTATATTGACCAAAATCATTATATACCCTTATATAGTTACTTTTTAAAATCATGCTGCATATATAAGTATAATATTAAATAACATTAAGTATTTTTAAAAAGGAAAACTAGATCTTTTACTTGTTTTTAGTAAATACTATATTTTATCACAAGTATTAAATTTTGCAATATGTGATTAATTTAATCTTGCATTTCATATGTTTAATAAATTTCCTAAATTAATATTATTAATTGATTTTGATATTTTAAATTGTTCTTTCTATTTAAATTTATTTATAAAAATATTTACTAGGTTTTAATTTGAATTTCATTGTTTTTTCTTGAATAATGATGACAATTAATAATGTTTAATAGTTATAGTTATCCTACAGTAAGTGCACATTATTTAATTAATCTTGTGTAATATTACAATTTTATATTTTTAAAAATGTATAAAAGTATCATTTATATTGAACAATTAATTATATAATTTAATTTGAATGATTTTTTTAAATAGGGGTTCACAGTGGTGTGCATTTCATGTGATTCATGATTTTTTTTTAAAAAACTGGTTTTTTTAAAATATATTTTTTTACATATTTTTTCCATTTTACCCTTTTTAATATATTATGGGAGGACAGATAAGATAACAAAATATATATGAAAATATGGTTCTAATGGTTAGGATTAAAATACTTTATGTTTAACATTATATATACTACAATCTCATTTGGTATTTTTCCGTAGTGTTACATCATGCATGGAATAATATAGCATTATAGAAGTTAGAATGAATCAGCTTGACCAATATAATAGATCATGTAATGCATGATCCTATATTTTCCCTCAAAGTATATTTTCACCAGGGATATATGTTAATTAAATGACTATATTGGTATATATAATCTAATAATTTTTTAGTATGTTAGATATTATTTCTATTCCACATTGTTTATGATTTTTATGATTGATATTATTAGTATCACTTTTAATGATTTACATTATTCAATTATTCCCTTAATGAACCAACTGGTATAATGATGTAAGGAAAATGATGTTTAAAAATCAATACAATCCTTATTATATAAACATATTTTAAATGATGAATTGAGTGATATTGGGTTACATACATGTGTTTTCATTTATTTTGAATTCAAAATTATATAAAACCTCATGTCTTTAATTGAATAAGTTTTTCTAAAAAAATAGAAATAAATTATTATCGGTTGTAATGTATTATATGAAGTCAAATATTCTTTAAAAATCATTTTTAGAATAACATGATATGGATGTTATCATTAATGTAAATACATGGGTTGTGGTTTCACTTTATCATAAGTATATAGTTTAATACTCACACAAATATATATATATATATATTAGGTTAATATTAATGTATCCCTATATCAATATGAATAATGTTTTGTCTATTTGATGGTTGGTGACCTCAATATTAAATTTAAATTAGTTTTGTTATTTTTTGTGTCTATCTTATTCATGTACATATCCAAAAAGAATATATTGTTATATATTACCATTAACATGAATGTTCTAATTTGGGATGTCTTATTAATTTATTTCTTTTTAATTCCTTATTTTGTTTTCCTATTTTGAAATATTTTTATTTATTTGGAAAAGGGGATGTGGATGTACATAGTTCTCATTCCATAAATTAATAACATTTCATATGAATTTATAATCATATTTACTAAGGGATAACATTTCTGTTGAATAATTATTTATTTCATAAAAGTATTTTACTTCATTAGTGATATAAAATATGGCCAATTATGCCATTGGATATCTTGGGGACTTTTTTAGGGAATAATATAGGGACATTTTATGATATAATAATATAATAGAATTATTTATAATATATTCTACAACACTAAAGTATAATTTTAATTTATATATTAATGGACGAATGGTGATATTTTTTTTTAATGTTATTTTGATAGTATTAAGAATTCTTTGGCAAATAATTTTGGTAAAAAAAAATTAGTTATAATGGGTTGTCAGGTCGAACTTTGGGGTATTTACTTTTTTTATTTATTTGTGATATGAATGATGGGTTTTCTGTATATGGTATGAAAATTAGAGAGATAACATGGTTCCCATATGGAATAATGTTCTTCAAAATACAAGTGGTCCTTGAGTACAAGGATAAAAATTATAATTAATGGCAGTTATGTTTTTTTCACGAGGATTCGCAAGTCAGGAAAACTTGTTTTACAATGATACATTTACTCTTATTGATTATTTATTAAAATTTATTTGAATGAAATTTTTTTTATTTTTTTTAGTCACTTTATTTTTTGGGGAGAAAACTATTTTTAATTTTAAAATGTTTTATTAAATGGTGAGGTTAATATTTTTTTCAAGTAAATGGTTTTGTTAAAATTATTTTCTTAAATTAATAATCTTCTTTTTTTTTAAAAAAATCTGATTAAAATATTAGTTTTTTGTTTAAAAATTTATAAGTTAGGTTTCCATTATAATTGAGGTTATTTGATTTTTATTTTTAACAGATTTTACAGTTCAATCATTATTCCTAAAATATGGTGATGGGTTTATAATGATATAATTTCATTACAATTTTTCTTAAAATAATCTATTAAATATATATTTTTATTTAAAAAGAATTATAACATTTTTTAAAACTAATAAAATGAATATTAGTAATTTTTTTGATTATTAAATTGTTCATGTTGGTGATTTAATTAAAAAACCTAGTTTTAATAGCATATAATTTTATTCTAAATTGATAAAAAATCAATGGGGTTTTCGTAAAAAAAATAAACAAATAAAATAAATTTAATGAATATATATGTAAATATAGTGTGGAATAATAGATAAATTTTAAAATTGGGAATGTAAGTTAATAATGATGTTATACATTTAATATTCAAAATGGTATTTTTTATATCGATCCTTAAATTTTTTATAGTTATTAAATATTAATAGATTTTATTTATGAATTTTGGATTTTTGACAGTGTCTTGTAAATCATTTTTAATATATGAAATTCCTATAATGAAGCTTTCATATGTCATGGGAAATTTATTTCATTATATATTCGTATATGGACCATCCTGTATAGTTTCCTATTATTTTCTAACCCAACTATACTCTTGGTGGAGTGGTATTTCCCTAGTATACCATCTATTATATGTGAGTGTTATTCTTTTACTTTCATAAATAATTATATGGTTTTCAGGATTCTAGATTCCTCTCATATAGATTTTTTTGTAACTAATACCTTGGTGTGTGATTGATCTCTCTTAATGGGTTAAATATCCTTGGTCTTAAATGAAAAAAATTAGGTTTTATCCTAAGATTTATTTCTTAGGATATTGATCTCCACTTACTAATATATTTCGTCTTGGATTCCTTTTTATAAATTTATTCCACCTTAATTATAGATATTATTCTCTATATTTTTGAGATTTTATCCAGCATTTTCTATTATAATGAAGATAATATCGATTCAATTAAAGGATATATTTATGATTGATATTGTTTTTTGTTCTATATATGTATATATTTGAGGTTAGGTTTTGGTGAATGGTTAATCATTCAATTTACCCCTTTAGTTATGTTTTCCGTCATTATAATAAGCCTCTTCTGTTGGGGAAACTAGTTATCGACAACAGTCTCCATTTACCATATCCATTGATTTCTTATTCATATTTCTAGAATACATATATTCTATTTTTTATTTATTATAGGGAGTTTTATTTCATATTATTTATAATCATCCCTTGTATATGGATTTCAATTTTTTTCCAATTCTGAAAATATTGAGGTTACCATGAATAATTATCTACTTAATTCATAGTTCATTCCTTCTACTAGTAGTTTCATACTTGTGGGTAATTAGAAGATATATTTTATGATTTTCTTATAAAAAATCAATATTCAGTTAGGACTTTGAAACATCAATAAAATGGTGTAGGTATTTGTTAATTTTAATGATATCATGTCCTAATAATACTCTAAATATGTTAGAGAGACCACCATAACATTCAATTCCATTTGGTATTTATTTTTTTCACTTTTAAAGTGTGATGTTTTATACCCAAAATCCAACCCAAAAATAAATCAAAATTTCAATTCATTGGATATTAAAAATACCAATAATCATTTTTGGATTCACTCTATTTTTTTCATATAGGCGATGAAGGTGGTATCATGTATTAATCATAAAAATGTTGTGATTAATGTTTTTTTATTTTATAATGAACTTTTTATGGGAACTGAGAGAGTAGTTGATTTGTTCCTTGTCATTCCCATTATAATTATGAATATTGGTTTGATTATCAATTTTTTGAACCATAAAATATCAAATGGAGTTATATTATAAGAGATTGATCATTAATTTTTCTAGAATGAACATGTTTTCTTGAAAATTTATAATTGTAGAAAGTGGTATCATGGGGAGAATTATAACAGTCACATACACCATCATGATAATTATTAGTTATTTTTGTGGATTTATTTATATTATAGGTGGTGTTTAGTGGGACTTGATAACACTTTAGTGTGTGATGTAACAATTCATATCATAAATTTGGAATAAAAACAACAAAATACTCAAGATAAGTTAACCCTTATCAGTTTGTAAAGGGTTAAAAACCGGAAAATATGTTTCACGCTTTGAATGGGGTCATTATGAGAAATAAATTTGCACATTTGACTATTTTCATTATGAATTATAATACCATTAAAGTTATAACCCTCTTCCAAACAATCCCCACGACTCCTATATTCACTTTAAATAATCATCCCTTCACTTATTAATATATTAATGATCAGTTATCATTTTTATGATATATTCATCATCATAAATATATATGAACTCCTGTACCGCTTCAATTTTTCTCTTAATCTTGTAACTAATTCTTTTGAATGGTCCTAAAAACCTAAGTTATAACATGAATACAATTTAAAATGTGGTTATCTATGTATTAAAATTTGTTTTTGTTCTACCTAGATCACCTATTCAAAATTACAATGGTGTAATTCCACTAATTCTTGTAGAATATGAATTAAATTAGGTTTCCCCTTATATTGATAAATAATATCTATAACCATGATTTGTTTCCTATTTTTAAGGTTTTTATATCTATTTTGCAGTATTATATTTGTGTTAAATATCAAATGATATTTTCATCATTTATCTAATAGATATTTTCATTGTTTATAAGTTATTTTCATAGTTACAAAATATTATATATTTACTTGTGGAATGTTGATGGTTGAAAATTTTATTTAATGTCCTTAATAATTTATTTATAATTATTCAAATTTTTATATGATTCTCAAATGGATATATAAATGTTCTATTTGTTTATATGTGGTTTTATTTAGGTTTTTAATAAAGGTATTGATTTTATGTAATTATTATGAGGCCTGAATGAAATATTGATGGAATGCATTATTTATAAAACCAATTTGGAAAGAGTAGCATTTCAGGATATGTTTCTAAAATGGTGATATTGTCGCAAATAAAGAAAACTTAAATTATATTTATACTTTTATAATTGTATATTACATTAAGGGGTTCATAGGGATGTAGATTGATTGTTATTTAAGCATTTTGAAACGTAACATAAAATTATATTCATATAATTTCTTGATTCATCTAAATCAACAACCATTATTTTGTTCAAATAATTAGAACCAATAGTATCTACAAAAACCTTGGAGAATGCATGTTGTACTGTCATAGTATTACACACTGGTTTGTGGAACATGTTATATATTAGGACTTTAACTATAATATTTTACCTCATTTTGACCGTCCATGGTATTAACATGTTTTACTATGTTATTATTATATTTCATTTATTAATTTTATGTAATTTTAGTTTATTTTATTAGAATTCCAAACACCTCTTCGGTTCTCATGTGATATAAGCTACATTATTTAATTGTAGGAAAACATACTTTTATTATGATTATAGTAGAATGTATATTTTTACATGTTTCTCATAATTTATAATTTATATTATTATTATTATTATTACATATAATATTTGTTATCATTGTTATGTTTTTTTGTATGAAACATATTTTTTATTGGTTTGTGGAAAAAAAATTTGGAAGTCTTTTACTATAATTATCATTTGTAACACACTAAATGAGGTATTCGTGAATTTTATTTTAGTATTAATTAATTCATTTATTACCACTTCTAAAATGGTAAAATCCCACGTTCTTGTATTGGAATTAGTTTTAAGCATAAATGAGGAAAACGATATTAATGGTTTTAATGTTTAATGATAAAAAACCATAGTTTTGTATATTAAAATTTCATAAAATGTTGACTTTGATCGTTTCAATAAATATAATACATGGATGATGATATCTACTTATCATTATAACTACATTTTATATAATATATATATATATATATATAATATTTTTATGTTCATATTCATGTATATATTTTGAACCTGTGGAGATACTGTGTTTTTTTGGTTGGATAGGGACATTGAAGTTGTGTAGAAATAGTATTAGGCATTTTTAATTTTTTAATTTTTTGTTATCATCCAATAGGATAGAACATTAATCATTTTTTTATTTTTTTTATTTTCAATGGTTTTTATTTTTGTTTCTTTTGTAATTATTTTTTTATATATTGAAAAACTATTTTTTGTGGGCACCTGTGCCTATAATGAAAAAATTTAATTCCTAAATCCAATCTATTTAATCAAGAGCGCGTCCCAATAATGTGTACACCCTACTTTCATGTAAATGGGAGAAGAGAGATAGTTTCTTTTGATTTTCCCCTCTTGTAGTCCCCAGGATAGAGACTAGCACCTAGGGTATAGTAAACAACCATATGGGAGGAATTACACTCAATGATAAACACATGTGTTAGAGAGAGATAAGATAAACTCTAACCAAATCTATATTAGGATAAAATATAAATGAATACAATGTACACAAATGTAATTTCATTCACTAACTACTACAATTTAATGGAATATCTATACATGCCAAAAGAATGTAAAATGGCATCAACCATGAAACCCAAACAGCTCCAACAAAAACCCAAGCTAGTAGTAACCTGCATAATCCCTAACATGCTCCAAATGACCGAAAAACATTTCATATATATATAGGGTGAGTATAATAGTAAACTCAGTTAGATCGTCATTAGAGGATCTCGTGATAAATTATGGAAAACATGTTAAAGCACAGTTAACAGTAAGTGAAACTAACTCATCGCCTAAACATGTATACAGTGTTCCCAGCCTCACCATGACTACTCAAACCATGTATCACATAATATAAAATATTATATAATACAAAATATCAATATTACCCATGCTACCAATTCACCACAGTTTTTTGAATTTCCCAAACATTTCATGTACTGAGCATATATCTCTGAAAGGTTATCCCATAGACACCTGGTTAAAGAACCACAACATGAATCTCATGTAACACTCCACCACATCCACATAACCAAAGTAACACGGTTTTTTCTAATAGCCACATAATCCTAATTACATGAATCATACATCGTATATTATTCTCCAAATCATTATATCACATACACTGAGTAATGATCCCTAATCCATCACATCCCAAAGACATTATACCTATAATAGCCTTTCTGAAACTATATTCAGAATATATGGGTGTCAATAACCTCAATATATAACATCCATATAAACACATATTGTGGGGAAACTAACCAACATGCTTACTAGGACACGTAACTACCAAGATAACATAGGGGGGCCAAAGGGGCCAATCAGCCATCCATTCTCCAAGCGAGATGTTAAGTGAAAAAACCCCAGTATCAGAATCCCAGAGGTGTAAGTTTACCTTACCGATAGGGTGTAGTAGCATATATAATCATAAAATGTTAAGGATATAATATATCTCACAACTAAACTATGTTCATAACCTATTCATATACTCAATTATAGAAAACATCTCTTGGACTCCCAGATACCACTACTAAGACTAGATATCATAAAAGCACAAAACCATTTAAAGATTGTTGTTACGTTACATTTTGAACTTTTATCAGTCGAACATTACCTTAATTAATTATTTAACCATTAGCTAACCAATTTCATTTTCCAAATTACCTTTAATTAGAACTACAACAATTTCCCATGACCTACAAGCATAACCAAACCATGTCCAGAACATCTCAAAAATATAACCTCCCCATTTCGTCCCCATAAGATCCAACCCAATGTGTTAGACATCATCAATTAATTTATTTAATTGAAGTGACATTTCCATATTTCTAGGTTTTCTATGTGAACATTATAATCCACCAATCACACAGGGATCAGCACAGTGAATAGATGAACTACCCATCAAATCATTTTCACTTATTGATGGATTATAGACACGTCTAACAATGAGAAGATAAAAATGGAAATCAGGTGTCACACCCAACGCGTATTCTCCTCTCATGGACGGATATTAAGAAAAAATCATCTAATTCAAGTATAGGATAATGTAAATCTGATTAACAAACAAAAAATTCCAAAAAATTAAACTTTTATATCGATGGGTAAGTCCAGCTTCAACTTTCTCCATCATCTATTGTATCCTCCCCAACACTACATTTATAAACTGATGCATCTCTCCACTCCTAGTGTCAACTGATTCCACAACAATAGAGAATCCATACCCAATATACAAAAATACCCCTCTATGATCATCCATCAAATTCTCATGTCACATCGGGTCCTAACCACCCCATATACCACAACTCTCATACATAGAGAACATCACAAGCAGTAGTAACAAACATAGGAATGGGCTCTCACCCCAATACATGGAAATTAGACTTTACCCATAATGTCCTGTCACAGATCAAAAAAATGAATATGGAATTTAAAGCAAATAATAGAACTCATTCCTTATAAATGGATTAATAATACCAAACAACAACTTCTTATTTCCATCTTGAATTAATAGATTCTTTATTCTTAGTTTCCAACTATTTTCAACCTAAAAAACAAGTTATAGAAAGCTATCCTAAATTAATTTACCAATTAAATTATCATTCGTTAATTACATTATCAACATCCCTAAATATGCTTAAATTTCTTTTACCAATTTCATTAAACTTCCATATCGACATCAATTTGATTTGAATCAAATTACACAAAATACAACTGCATTTTTTAAATTTTTATCTTTAATCAATTATTTAATAAATTATCACTTTATTTAGGATTTATATTTTAAAAAATTTCAAACAATAACTTCATGCTAGGAAAATAAATGCATTTATATCACACTATCTAGAAAATAAAGTGGAAAATTATAATCATTGAACATAACCACATCATCACCACCCGATCGATACAATTTCATTAATATAGTTTAAGTATTTTTTAGGTAAATTACATTATAATAAATGGAATTAATATTTATAGATCTATTATTTCACATAAATAAATATAGAATATATGAATCCCCTACCTCAAAAGTTCGTCGATGTTCTTCGTACAAGAATCGACCACGAAACGGTTCAAAATTACCTCCCCCACAAAAACTACATGCACCAGAGGATGCCAAAGCACATCCCCACCAACCAAAAACCAATAAAAACTACACCAGTACTATGTTAGATGTTCCTATATAGATTTAAGGGAGGGTTCAAGAGAAAAAAAGATCAATTATGGATGAACCACAAGAAAATGAATGAAAATAGGCCTTGGATTAATGTCAAATCGAATAAAAAAGCCCATGATCGATCATTGTTGAATGTATATATAATATTCCAATGAGGGGAGTGATGGGTCACCTGTGAAAAGGGGGAGAGATACAAAAGATATAGGTTTTTGAAAAACAGAGTGGCTGAATTGTTTTAAAAATATATAGTAGTGGAAAATACAAGACATGTAATTCCCCATAAAGTCATGTAATGACTAAGAGTTGGTTTTCAATGATAAAAACATTATGTTCATAATTTAATTTATTTATAATACCCCCAAAAAACTAACAATATAACACCCTATTTTACACTATAAAAAATCCATGAAACAATAATTCACATCTTGTAATTCATTTAAACTACATGTAATCCCCTTTCAAATTTTTACATAACTAAAATCCTCCAATCATATTACAGACATCTTCCGAGCTCTTTGATATTTGAAAATATGCAATGGGTTGAATCCAAAGGGATCTGTGACCTTATAATAGATACCTATCAAATAATTTTCATCCTTGAAAATCTAAAACCATCCTATAATGGAAACAGAAAGTGGTAATCTAGACAACCACTCCATGAGATAGCTCTTAGAGCATTCACCACCATAGTATCTAACCACCTAACTAGGAGAATGAGAGACAAATCACACAAAATCCCCCAACCAGTTCCTAAATACTATAAAGGGGGTGATACCTCTCAAAAGAGTTCAAGACACAACAAGAAACAAGAAAATTACATCACATAAATAGAAAGGGTATACAACCACCAAATGATAAATGTTACAAGAGATGAGATGAACATAAAATAGTGGTACTGAGAATGTATCTAGGACTCATGATACTATGTACTCTCTTCAACAACACTGCTGAATAGAAAGACATGACGGGATAGGACGCCCATGAATAAACATCTAATTTCATTCCTAGATATGTATATGCATTTCCTTTAAAGTTGTATCATCATTAATATCAGTTTCAACCAAATATATGATGTTAGAGTTTCCAGGATGTTAACGTTGGAGTTGAGACACATGGAAAATGACATGTATCTATCATATTTGATGGTGAAGTTATATTCGACATTCCATATCTCTATCATGATCCAACCATTCAAAGGGACAAAAAACCAAGGATAAAGTCTACCCCAACAAATCAATACCTGACCCTGATGGGGAATCACCTTCAAAACCACGTGATCCCCAAATTCAAACTCTAGAAGTCTCCTCCTATGACCAGATCCTGATTTATGGTGATCCTATAATGCCTTCATCCTCTCACAAATCAACTGAAACATATCTGTCATAGTATTTACCATTTCAGGCCTAGGAATATCTGACTCTCTGAACACATTATAGAACATTTGATAATGGTATATTCAGCCATTTAAGGATTCAAACTGATCCAGGATGATGGTATTTTGATAATTAGTTTTTTAAAAGAAATACATCTATGTATGCTTCCTCATCAGCAAACCACCAGAAAACATGACACAAAGCATAACATGTCTTGATGAGTCTGTATGGTTGGCTCTATCTGACTGTTCATCTATAGATAAAAAGTTGTTCTTAGGAATAGTTGAGAACAAAAATCATGATGGAGACCTCTCTAAACCCTAGAGGAAAAATGAATTTCTCGATTAAAAATGATTTTCCTCATAACTCTATGGAATCTCACCACCTCCTCTGGATACTACCTCAACAGAACATCTATTGATCTCTACTATTTAATCACTATAAAGTAGTATTTTTTCATCAAATTATCCATTAATACCAATATTGCTTCATATTATCCTTGATAGAAAGATCAAAATGTAATAAATGATTTTGAGAGGTCCTCTCACTACCACTGTGGAACATCTAAAAACTGGAAAAAACCAATGGGAACACAGTGCTCTGCCTTCACCAACATGAAGACCAAACATCAATACACAAACTATGCATCTTCTATCTTCAACCCATGCCAACAAAACTGATCTCTAATGGCTATCTACATCTTCGTCAGTCCATGATGTGAAAATATGGAAGTCCCCTGTAACTCTATGAGAACCATCTCTCGCATCTTTGAAGGAATGAAAATCCATCCACGAAACAACACTCAGTGTTGTTCGTCTTCATACCAACAATAAGGGGCCTCATCACAAATAGCTTAGCCTCCCCAGACCTCCACTTCATGATCCTCCAACATGGGATCTTCCACTAGCTTGAAAAGAGATGATTGTACCATCATCTAAAAAATATGACCTATTACCCCAAATTCTCCCATATTTAGATATAATGATGAAATCATTTCCATTACTCTATAATAAACACCTAATTCTCACACTACTTCATTACGCGAATTCAAGATCAATGTTGGAGTTGGTGGCCTAGAACCAACTACTTTGTACTTTATTCATTAATATAAGCCTTATCACATCTTGATTGTTCTTCTGCATGACAATGCATGTCATAATTTCCTAAGGATAGTTGTTGCATTAAAGGGTCACAGCAGATCCATACTATGTTGAGAACCTGGAAGTTCCATAACATTGTTCTTGAATATATGTTCAATAGCCAGATGACATTATTTGAGGGACACAAATAATACCGGCCATTAGGGATGAGGACTCGTAAAACTTTGAGGCACCATATCATAGTGTGCGCCCTTGGTAATATCCTGGAGGATATTATGAGAACGAGACACGACAGTAGGAAATAAAAATTTCATAGTGTCATTAGATGTTCCTATCTGTGGATGTGTGTATTGGTCCTTAGACTTTAAGATTATTATTAATGGGTATTACAACCCGCACACTTAGATGTATTGACGAAAACTATGACGACACACTGTTTTCAGCGAGGTAGGATATGTTGGGTGCGTCATGAGTAATAACGCATTAATAGATAATGCAAGAAAGGATTTGTCCCTTCCATTCCATAATGGAAGTAGATATCTCAGGAACTTTGATGGAATTCATATAGACTAAATAAATCCATGGCCATGGTAAGGTATGGGCGGGTTCAATTCCGGAAAGTCAAAGAACGAATAATCGAGCACATGGGTTGATGGCACTAGCATTCAACCCGCTTGATTAGAGATACCGAGACAAAGGGATTATATTACATGTTAAACGTTCGTAGAAGGTGACGCGTCATTGCGGCATTAACTTCTTTCTCTATGGGTGCCTTGGAGTGTTGCTAGACACTAACCATGGAATTTAGGTAGGCTCTATCTAATGCCACTGAGAAAGAGGCCTAGAGGGTCACAGACTAAGTGTGTCCATGTATCTCAGTTAAATATTAATATAACAAGTTAAATAAAGATTATTCATGAATGCAGTTTAATAATTATTTAAGCATGCCTGATCACAATTATTTCGACACTAGTTATTCGGGAGAATATATTGTGGGTCAAATATTATATTTATTAGCGAGTAATGCAGTTACATTTATTTGAGAAATAAATAGCCATTACTCAAGGTCTAATAAATATGGAGGAGGAGATAAAAAAATGGATAAATAATAGTACACGCAGTGTATATTAAATATACACACCGTGTAGTTTTGTGGAAAACAAGTACACACCATTTATTAATGATTACACGCCATGTAGTTTTCTAGTCAGGATTTTGAGGATATAATATTGTTTATTAAATGATATTAATTATAATCAGCATGGGTGCATGTCAAAGAATTAATAATTCGACATGGGTGTTTCAATAAGAGTTAATTAAATAAATAAAACCTATAACGCATTTATTTATTTTCATAACTCTGTAAACCCCAAACCTGATTATAAATATCTTCACAATCCCAACACTTTTCCATCGATGGTTGTGCACAACAATTCTGGATAATTTTTTCAAGGATGAAAGAACTCCTTCCTCCAAGAATGCTCTCAAGAGCGAGAGACGAAGGGGGTCGATAGCGGACATCGCAAGAGAAGGTTCTTTTGTGCTAGCACCCAGAGATCCCTTCAGCAATGTCCGGAGATACGTGGAACACATTTTGATCACCGCTAGAGGAATCCTACACATGGATTCTACGACTTAACGACGGATCACAAGATCATAACCGGAGACATCAACGAAGAAAGAATTCCACCGAGGTAATTCTTGTGAATTAATTAAACTAATTATAACCAACATCTGATGATCCTATTTCTATGGTTCCGGGATTCCCTCTTAAGTATTTCGTTCCTTGTTAAATTAAAAAGATTCGGCATTTTAAATCGTGTAAGATCTCATATTGAACATTGTTTAATGTTAAAATTAAAGTTGGGCTAACCCACCAATGCGCTTTCGCTGTTCCTGAAACCAACAAGTGGTATCAGAGCAGTCATATCGTTGATTATAATTATTTATTTTCTCGTTGATGTTTTATGCATTTAATAATTTAGTTGTTTCAATTCAATTTTAATCATTCTCGAAATATGAATATTGAGATCTGTTCATCCTCCCTCATTTCTCGTTCACATCATAGAAACGAATTTTTCTTTTGATTTTGATTAAAATAATATAAAGGAACTCATTTGGAGGAGCCGAACGATTCTATCCGTACAACACAAGAATACACAGCATGTATTCGGAAGTACACACCATGTAGTCTAGGTTTAATGCATTGACTGATCCGCCAAATCAGGTCGTGTATTGAAGTATACCTAAGTCATTTATGACACCGTGTGTTGAATAGGAAGAGGTGGAACATGGTTTCCAGATTACATGTCGTGTGGTCCAAATGAACACGGCATGTAGTCCCTTCAGGTTCGGGTTAGATAGTTTACCCAGTACACGGCTTGCCTGGCTGGAAATCGCGTAATGCGGAAACTACACGCTGTGTGTCCCACAGAACATTTCGTGTACTCTGAAAATTTCCGAAGTATATTAACATGTCCTATCCCCAGGAATGTACTTCAGATAGACGATGAAGAAAAGTACACGTCTTGTAGTCATAGCTACATGTCGTGTACTCACCCAAATTACGCATATTTATTAAAATTTATTATTATATTATACATACACTTGAGACATGTACCATGGTTAAGGCATAAAGCTGAGGCACAACACGTGATATGTGTTATATATATATGTGTTTAATTTAATATCTACGTAATGGACGAGAATTCACCGGGTTGCCTACAAGGTACTAGTTACGTACAAGGATATTTTTAAATGAATTTATTTGTTTAAAATTATGATGGATGAGAATCTCAAGGAATTTTAGAAAAGGGTTTAAGATAAAGGGATTGATTAATTAAAGAGAATTAATTGATTCGAGCGTGATTTATCTTAAACAAGAACGATTAAAGAATTGAATGCTAGTTTTATTTATACGTAAATATCATTGCATGTATGGATGATCATGAGCTAGACCGAGACCTTTGTATGTGAATGATTTCTTTTAATTTATTTATTTAAATTAAATTTGTTGGCCTGCAAGCCATCTCCTCATTAATATGTAGGGCCTGCGCGCCCAAGGATTCGTTTATGTAAAAACCCCCTTTTACCCCTCACCTGTATGTGAGATAAATGCATATGTAATGGATGGATCTCCCAAGCTAGTGGAGGCAGCTCAAGCCAGGAGCCAAGGTGAAACCAATCCAAGGAGATACAAAGGTGGACAGGTGGAAATATGTAAACACGAGCCCGAAAGGTTCAAGCTGTTTATCCCCTAGGTCTTGGGTTAGTTTATCAACTGCTAGATAAACTAACCAATAGAAAAATCTCATGATAATACCATTTATTTTATTTCTGTCAGTTTCATGGTTTATTTATTGTGGGTGTGTTGTCATGATCACACAATTAATGAATTAAATGATCATGCAAGATGGAACTAAAATAAAACCGGATTATACGTAAATATTATCTTAGACATGGTTAATCACTTAAGTATATCCCACTTAATATTAACAAGCATGTAATAAAAGATAATAAATTGGAAATTTACGTATAAGGATAAAATTCCACAAAAGAAATATTAAGTCGGTATAGCCTTCTATAATCATGGTTAGAATCGAACCATAATTCAAAGTACTTGACCAACCCTAGTTGGGGTGCCTGCAATTATCGGGGAATTCTAATTCAAGGTTTTTTGTTGACTTGACTTGGTTCGCATCAACGGTTAACTACCACAGCAGGACTTGGTGTGACCAAGAGGCAAAGGTTGATGAAATCCAAAATAAATGGATTTTAGAATTGGGGAGTCCACTCAGCGGATCAAGGAGCTGAGATTTAATGAAGTTGTCATTTGAAATGACTACCTAAAACCCTTCAAGTTTATTGAACAACCCTATTTGGGGTAATGAGAAGGGAAATATGGATCCTTGCCACAAGAATATTCAGGCAACAGAATATTCCAATGTCAATGGTGAGGGATATTGGATTTCGATAAAATAGTGGGAGTCTAATAAGTATTAATCTATTTATTTGTATCAGTTTTTTAATATAGTCCTAAACCTTTGATCATCTTAATTTTTAGAAACAACAAGAAAATGACTTCAAACATATAATTGCGAACCATACTCGAGAAGGAAAACCTTCTCACCGGCACCAATTTCCAAGAGTGGAAGAGGCGTTTACGCTTTATCCTTCGCCACGAAAGGAAATTGTATGTGCTTGAAGAGACTATTCCAGTTGCGCCTACATCGGAAATTATACCCTTAACTCATCAGGTAGATAAGGACATGGGGCGTGAAAAACCTGTAGTTCTTATGGTGAATAAGAAAAGGAAGGTCAAGTCAAAGGGGCCAAAGACATATAAATGGTCTCAAGCCCCCGTGCATCGTCCCTCCATGAAGGGGAAGATCCAAAGGTTGGACAAGGAATGGGAGGCAATGTGTTTTTCATGTGGCAAGTAAGGCCACTAAAATAGGAAGTGCACCTAGAAGCATAGGGACACTAATGGTGCATTCATTATCAAGTGTAATCTTTATATTTCTACATATTGGTTATTAGATACAGCTTGTGAGGCTCACATCTGTATTCAAATGCAAGAACCAAGTATAAAAAGAAATATTTCTAGAGAAGAGGTGGATCTTTGAGATACCAATGGCGCAAGGCTGGCTGCATTGGTTATTGGCGACTACAACCTCTCATTGTCGACTGGTATGATCTTCGTTTTACATAAATATTATTATGTGCCTAGTGTTACCAAAAACATAATTTCTTTAACTTTTTTGGATATGGATGGATTTATTTTCAAGTTTAGAAATAATGGTTGTCTCTTTTATAAGAACAACGTATGTTATGGTATGGAACATTTAAATAATGGTTTGTATGTATTAAATTATGAAAACCAAGTGTTGGAAATTGATAACAAAACAAACTCACATGACTCATACATCACCCAGTTGTGGCATCACCATCTCGGTCAAGTAAACGAAAAGTGCTTGACAAAGCTTTGCCAAGATGGATATTTAGACTCTACTGAGATAAAACCACTTGATAGATGTCATGCTTGTTTAGAAGGAAAAATGACCAAGCCGCCATTTGGTGTACAGGGTTAAAGGGCCACAGAGCTTCTAGGATTGGTACACACAGATGTATGTGGACCATTTCCAGTAGAAGCTAGAGGTGGATATTCTTACTTCATTACTTTTTCTGATGATTTGAGTAGATATGAATATGTCTACATAATGAGGTATAACATAGAGGCCTTAGAGAAATTTAAGGAATTCAAGAATAAAGTATAGAATCATCTTGGTAAGATGATAAAGATGCTTCGGTCGGATCGAGGTGGAGAATAT
Source organism: Viscum album (assembly GCA_963277665.1). Classification (NCBI taxonomy): domain Eukaryota; kingdom Viridiplantae; phylum Streptophyta; class Magnoliopsida; order Santalales; family Viscaceae; genus Viscum; species Viscum album. Next base: position 2,131,025,505 of record OY728140.1, read on the forward strand.
CTGAACCAAGAGCTCCTCAATCTTCTATGAGAGTCTGAGATTCTATCTCAGCTCACTCCTCCTTATACACCACAGTGGAATGGTGTTAGTGAAAGGAAAACTACACCTTGTTGGACATGGTGAGGTCAATGACGAGTCACGTGGATCTTCTATTATCCTTATGGGGATATTCATTACAAAATGCAGCATACACATTAAACCGAGTACCAACTAAGGTGGAAAATGGAATTCCCTCCGAGTTATGGAATGGAAAGAAACCCATTTTTTCGCACACACGTGTATGGGGATGTGAGGAGTTTGTTAAAGAATACTTGGAAACAAACTAGAACCCCAGGGAATGAGGTGTATCTTTATAGGATATCCCAAGGAAACTAAAGGATATTACCTATATAACCCTCAAGACCAGAAAGTGATTGTTTCCAGACAAGCTGTCTTTCTTGAGAGGGAGCACATCCTCAAATAGGATAGTGGGAGCAAGATTGACTTCGATGAAGTTGATGCTCAAGATATACATGAGTTGGTACAGGAACAAGTTTCACCAGTGGAAGAGGTTCCAAAAACACTAGTATTACGTAGAATCTCTAGAGAGATAAGGGAACCAGAGAGATTTGGTTTCCTATTCACCAAGGATGGTGAATCATTATTGTTGGACAATGATGAACCTCCCTCCTACATGGATGAAGTAGAAATATCAGAAGCAGCAAGATGTCTAGACGCTATGAATTCTAATATGGATTCCATGTATCAGAACCAAGTCTCGGTTCTGGTCGATGAGCCAGTTGATATAAAGAATGTTGGATGAAAATGGGTATTCAAGAGAAATCTAGACATGGAAGGTCAAGTTAGCACCTATAAAGCAAGGCTAGTGGCTAAAGGGTTCAGACAACATCATAGAATTGACTATGATGAAACCTTTTTGCTAGTTGCCATGTTTAAATCCATAAGAATCATACTTGCCATAGTAGAATACCATGACTATGAGATTTGAAAAATGGATGTCAAAACAACATTCCTTACCGGGAACCTTCACGAAGATGTCTATATGACACAACCAGAAGGGTTTGTGACACTAGGTGAAGACAAATGGGTTTGCAAGTTGCAGAAATTCATTTATGGATTGAAGAAAGCATCCAGGTCATGGAACATTTGATTTGACGAATCCATAACGGAATTTGGTTTCATTAAGAATGTATGTGAGCAATGTGTTTATAAATGGTTTAATGGGAATGCGATCGTTATCCTAGTAGTATATCTTGATTATATATTTCTTATTGGAAATGATGTACCAGTCTTACAGTCAGTTAAGGACTGGTTGAACAAGTGTTTCTCCATGAAGGACTTGGGTGAAGCCGCCTACATTATAGGGATAAAGATCATTCGTGATAGATCCAAGAGGCTGATTGGACTAAGTCAGAGTACATACATTGACCAGATACTAATGATATATAGTATGGTACAATCCAAGAAGGGATTGGTTCTAGTGTCACATGGACTACATCTTTCTAAGAAAATGTCTCCTCAGACAGTACAAGAGAAAGATAGAATGAGTAAGATCCCATACACTTCGGCTATAGGATCCATCATGTATGCCATGTTATGTACCAGGCTTGATGTTGCTTATGCACTAAACATGGTAGGCAGATATCAAGCAGATCTAGGAGAACAGCATTGAACTTCTATTAAGACTATCCTTAAGTATCTGAGAAGAGCTAAGGATATGTTCCTTGTATATGGAGGAGACGAGGAGCTTGTCATCAGAGGGTATGCTGATGGTGGTTTTCAGACAGATCAGAATGATCTGATGTCGCAATCTGGATATGTTTTCTGTCTCAAAGGAGGAGCTGTGAGCTGGAATAGTTCAAAGCAGCCAGTTTTTTCTGATTCTACAGTGGATTCCGAATATATAGTGGCTTTTGATGTAGCCAAGGAAACCGTCTGGATTTGGATGTTTTTATAGGACCTTGATGTGGTTCCAAGCAGTAAATATCCCATTACAATTTATTGTGATAATACTGCAGTGGTGGCTCTTGAAAAAGAACCAAGGTCACATCAACAGACAAAGCACATACTCCATAAGTATAACCTCTTGAGGGATTTCCATAAAAGGGGTGATGCTGCAGTGAGCAGAGTGTACACAGAACAGAACTTGGTGGACCCCATGACTAAAGGCCTATCTCAGCAGAAACATGAATATCATGTGAGATCTAGCAGGTTAAAGGTTGTCAGCAGTTGGCTCTAGACCAAGTGGGAGTCTGTTGGAGTTGGTGTCCTAGAATCAACTACTTTATACTTTATTCATTAATAAAAACCTTATCACATTTTGATTGTTCTTCTATGTGACAATGCATGTGATAATGTCCTAAGGATAGTTGTTGCATTAAAGGGTCATAGTGGATACCTGCTATGATGAGAAACCGGAAGTGCCATAACACTGTTCTTGAATATATGTTCTATGGTCAGATGGCATTATTTGAGGGACACAAATAATACATGCCATTATGGGTGAGGACTCATAAGAAGTTGAGGCACCATCTCATGGTGTGCGCCCTTGGTAATATCCAGGAGGATATTATGATAACGAGACCTGCCAGTGGGAAATCCACATTTCATCGTGTCATTGGATGTTCCTATCTGCGGACATGTGTATTGGTCCTTAGACATTAAGATTATTATTAATGGGTATTACAACTCGTTCACCTTGATGTATTGACGAAAACTGTGATGACACACTGTTCGCAGCGAGGTAGGATACATTGGGAGCGTCACGAGTAATGCTGCATTAATAGATAATGTGAGAAAGTATTTTCCCCTTCCGTTCCACAAAGGAAGTAGATATCTCAAGACCTTTGATGGAATTGATATATCCTAAATAAATACATGGCCATGGTAAGTTATGGGAAGGATCAATTCTGTAATGTCAATGAATGAATAATTGAGCACATGGGTTGATGGCACTAGCATGCAATCCGCTTGATTAGAGATATCGAGACAAAGGGATTATATTACATGGTAAACGTTCGTAGGAGGAGACACGTCATTGCGGCGTTAACTTATTTTTCTATGGGTGCCTTGGCGTGTTTCTAGACGCTAACCTTGGACTTTAGGCAGGATCTGCCTAATTCCACTGAGAAAGCGGCCTAGAGGGTCACACACTAAGTGTGTCCATGTATCTCAATTAAATATTAATTTAACAAGTTAAATAAAGATTATTCTTGAATGCGGTTTAATAATTATTTAAGGATGCCTGATCGCATTTAGTTTGACACTAGTTATTCGAGAGAATATATTGTGGTTGAAATATTATATTTATTAGTGAGTAATGCAGTTACATTTATTTGAAAAATAAATATCCATTACTCAATGTCTAATAAATGTGGAGGAGGAGATAAAGAAAAATGGAAAAATAATAGTACACGTCGTGTATATTAAATATACACGCCGTGTAGTTTTGTGGAAAACGAGTACACACTATGTATTAATGGTTACACGCCGTGTAGTTTTCTAGTCAGGATTTTGAGGATATAATATTTTTATTAAATGATATTAATTATAACCAGCATGGGAACATGTCAAAGAATTAATAATTCGACATGGGGGATTCAATAAGAGTTAATGAAATAAATAAAACATGTAACACATTTATTTATTTTCATAACTCTCTAAACCCCAATCCTGATTATAAATATCCTCACAACTCCAACACTTTTCCATCGATGGGTGTGTATAGCAATTTTGGAGAATTCTTTTGAGGCTGAAAGAACTCCTTCCTCTAATAACTCTCTCTAGACCGAGAGACCAAGGAGATCGAAGGCGGGCATCACATGCGAAGGTTCTTCCATGCTATCACCCGAAGATCCCTTCATCGATGTCCAGAGATAAGTGGCCCACGTGTGGATCACTGCTTGAGGAATCCTACACTTGGATTCTATGACGCAATGACAGATCAAAGGATCCTGACCGGATACATTAATGAATAAAGAATTACACCGAGGTAATTCTTGTGAATTAATTAAATTAATTATAACCATCATATAATGATCCTATTTCTATGGTTCCAGGATTCCCTCTTAAGTATTCCGTTCCTCGTTCAATTATGATGATTCAGCATTTTATATCGTGACAGATCTTGGATTGAACGTTATTTAACATTAAAATTAATGTTGGGCTAACCCACCAACGCGCTTCCGATGTGCCTAGAACCTACACCCAACTCATCGACTATAACATTCCATGTTCGAGTTTAATTGGAAATTTTGAATTAAAAATATTATAAGAACACCATCCACTTATGATGTCACAAGTTCGTGTCATGATGGGTGAAAATTTACCTCTGAATTGTATTATCGATGAAGATCCAAAAATTATCTACAGTGATGTAATTGGACCAAAAAAATAGGTTTAACACCATTTCTGCCAACTTCATATCATGGGTGTGATTGTTAAACTCATGGGAATGTATTTTCTAAGACATATAAGAAACAACTGATCTATGCTGCATAATAAAACATCCCATCCCCAGATGCAATGCATCATAGAAAACCTAGAACTAACCACCTTCTATTGGAAGAAAATGAACTTGAGCACTGAATAACATATTCTTATGATAATAAAAAGCTACATAACACTAATAAATCCATATGAATTCAAAATCCTTTCTAGTGAACACTATTATAGAAGTCACAAACTGAGTTATGTCTCCTATGAACCTCTAGTAATAGCCAGCACGACCATGGAAACATCGAACATATTCCACTGTCTAGGGGTATTCCCAAGAAAAAACTAATTATATCATTGATGGGTCCTTTTATACGATCAATTGGGATACAAAATTCCACATGAAACAGAATTATCTGGCTTAAAAACACACATTGACAACATCCCAAAAAACATCTCATGGCTAAGAACACCCAATACAGAATGTGGATGTCCTTCTTGATCATCCTAAGATAATGAGTACCCAATGATTTCATCAATGAAAAACAACATAATGTTATCTATATACACATAAAACATTGCATTATTTAACCCAATGATCAAATGTAAAGAATTCAACACACCAAATGGCATCACAATGAGCTAGTAATTCACATTACAACAACAGAATTATGTCTTCATAATATCCTCATCCTTCACTCGCATAAGATGATATCCTGATTGCAAATATATATTTAATAACCAACAAGAACCCTTTCTGTGATTGAATAAATCATAAATTCAGGTAATAGAATAACGGTTAATTACTATCACTTGGTTCAAGATATGATAACTGATACACAACCGAAAACATGATTTAGCATTTTTCATGAACAACATTGGTGCACCACATGGTGTCACAATCTGCTGAACAAAACCACACCTCAATATAACATTGAGCTATATATGAATCTCTTGCAACTAATATGGCACCATTATATAACTATAAATAATTATAGGATACATGAATGGTTGTATCTTGATCCTAAACATGATATATCATCAAGGGGTAATGCTACAACCTTTTGTGGAAAGAAAATTGTGTAATCTTCCATGGCCATAGGAATCTCAAACTTATGATCATCTGAAATACTCATCAATAGATCATTTATCAGGGATAAAATTGAAGGAACACTCCTCTAACCCATCTAATGGTCTCGCACACCCCCATACGCTGCTTACTCTCCATCATCATTGAAGTGAAAACTGTACCTCTTAATGAAATCCATGATAGGCTGCACTTAATACAAACAGTCTATAATGAGGATGACATCATATAGTTATATTTGAAAACCTAGGAAATCTACCCAATATGTGTGCTTCCCTAGTACCTGATCGTAGTCTATTCATACTTCAAACAAGTAATATTGACCTCCAATTAGCATAGTCAATGCCAAGGGAACTTTAATCCTCTCTACCTCATCTACTAAAACATGGATAATGGAAGGTGATATAAAAAAATGTGTCACTCTTGAATCAAAAAATGAATACACCTAAGTAGATAACATCCAATGATTACATAAACTCTTGTATGGATATATTAGAGCAAGAAATGATAAATAATGATACTGACCAAGACCTTATCTATAGCCTCTCTGACCCTATTGACAACCACCTCCAAATCCATGCTATACTCATTGATGATGGTGACTTTTCTTGGTATATTATCATTCTACATCATGTTCTCTATGTATATCCAACACTGGGGAAAATTTATTCTATTTCCTCAACTGGATCTCCCTTAACAAAGGAACGTAGAGTGAAACACCAGACACATACTCACATCTCAAGAAGGATGGGTAGACACATAACTAATAAACTATGTCTGTAAAAGAAAAAAAGTGGTAGATCCCTTATTATAGTCTTCAGAGCTTCTTCCTAGGAGAAATGAGATAGTGAGGTATGGGACCCAAACTTGGTCAGATGAAAACTCTTCTTCCCTAAATACTGGGAACCCGTAACCCTAGATCTGCATCATGAGAAGTCCTTATCACTCCCCTCTATTGAAGTTCTACATAGAGACCCTAGACTTTTACATATATTATTATAAGATTTTAAGCACAATGCATCATATTAAAGGTGATGTGTTGTAAAGGCTAGTGTCCTGGAATACAATGTACATAAAACAAAAAAAAAACAAGGGATGAAATAAATCGGTTCATAATGTATACATATTAATGATATCCTAACATCCATTTTGATCATACACTATTATAGGAAAATGTAGGGATAATATGAAAAAAGTGATAAGCTAAAATCCTAGTAATGGAATAAACACAATAATAATCCTTTATCACCTTGCATTAAAGGAATGAAAACATGTTATAAAAAGACAAAGAAGATATTGAATCATTACAAATAAACATGGTATCAAATAAACAAGGAGTCATAATAATTTGGCAGCGATATAAAAAATTACATCAACATGATTCAAGGATCATTTCAAATGGAAGAGCACAAGTAAAGGTTAACTAGCAAGACCGCTATACATGGTACCATGAGTCAAGGATAACCACCAAGACCATAGTACATAATTTTCCTGATACTCAATATTACCCATTGCATTGGAGAGCTATTTTAGAACACCCATAAAATATTTCACATGAATATTTTTTCCACATGTATATTCATATCAAACCAAACATATATATGCATATGGGTAACCAATACTGTGAATTGGGTATCATAATCATGTCACAAAACATAACAAATGGGAGTATCATAATAAATTACATGAATGAAATGAATTAGTTAATAAATGTACAATAATATTTAAAAATAGTAATATAACATTAAATTTTATGTGAACATGATGTAATGTAACGCCCGGACCCCAGTTACCCTTAATCAGTGCATTATTACATAACATTGGCATGATACAAGGAATAATGTCTCAAAATACCTATCAGTTTAGAATCCTTGGAAGTACTAGATACATAGATTAGTTTTAAACTACATCCGAAAATAAAAAAACAACATTGTGTCCCCTTTGAACACTTTAGTATCCATTAGCCTATTCCAATATTTTAATCGTAATATACTACTTTTCATCTTTGAAAAAATATAACATAATAATGGGGTGAGATTAGATACTCATTATAGATAAAAATATATAGAAACTTTCACAAATAATCATAAACATTTAAGGCAATTAATTGGACTAAAACAAAATCCTTTTAAAATTAAACATCATCATAATGTTGAAAATATAAATAAAAATAATGCCATATACTTTTTCAAATTGATATTATACTATTAAAATATTCAAATGAATTATCAATATCCAATTTCATAATGAAGGAATGTGTAATGTCAACTTCATAACCACATAATCAAGACCTTGTGCCAAGACTACAAATAAGATCTTGTCCAGGCCTTGCGCTAAGAAACTAGTTTGTCTAATGAGACATAACAATGAATTTAGGAGCTATAAAGGGCTCTACACATCACATAAATAGTCTAATGCATTCCTAATATGAATGGGAGAAACATAATCTAAAAATTTGTATTAAAACTAGTATACGAAATGTAAATATTATAACCACAAACCATGAATGGCATAAAAATAACACATCCACAGTCAAACATAACTCATTAAATAAAATATTAATGATTTTAATATGATAAATCAACCTCAATAAACAATACAAAATACTTAAGGGTATTGACATTGATGAAAATATTCATTAAAACAATTTGAGAGAAATATCACCTTTTTCTTGAAAACAATTAAATGTTGCACTATTTATCAAAGAATTAATTTAAAAGATATTTTTGAATCAAAGTATCCCATACCATATTGAAACATTTAAAAGTAATTTTAATTTCACAACATTTATGTACTTATAAATAAATACTTTAAACCATTTTTAAAACATGAAAATTAATGAAAAAGATTTAGAAGAATAAATATTTAAAACATTTAAAACAATATTTTAGTTAAATATTTTCTAAACAAATAAGAGACACTTGAATACAAATAAATGAGTAATAAAATTAATAACAACTTTATAATATCATGAGAATAAAGGTATGCATGATCAAATATTTCAAATGATAGTATATAAACTATATAAAAGTGAATTGGTGCATAACAACAAAGAGGTCTCAAATGAATGTATTTTGAGAAGAAATACCTTATATAGACTGTATCCTATGATTAAGGATGAATCAATGAAATAATAATGTATTAAAAATATAAATACACTCAATATAATTGGATATTCAGTGTAATTAAATCAGATTACATTAACACATATTCTTGTATAAAACAAAACAAATGACTTGGATGTTTAACTCAATGAATGGAAATTGGGTTAAGATTGCCCATAAAAGTTGATATCAATGGAATATGAATTTATCAATGGAGTGATTATGTGTATAAAAATTATATCCACACAAAGGGGTGTGTAAATTACTACATAATTAAAAAAATAGTGATTTCACACATAATCTTTGAATAAAGTAATCAATGAAGTTTGCGTAAAACCGAATGAGTGGAAATTGAAATTTGAAATTACCTTAACGATTTGGTAACATACGAAACATACACCCCGTGGAAAAAGGATCATCCAATGATTATGTAAATATCCATAAATTAAATTATATTATGCAAACAATAAAATAATGGGAAGTACATACACCATACAAAAGGTAAGAGTGACAAATATAGCACGAATCGTACTAGAATAAAAGTGAAAGAAAACTTTTTACCTGGTACATTTCCTTAGTATTGGAAGGTTAAAAACTGGTATAATGGTAAAATAATTAATATTAATCTATAAAATAACCAAATACTTAAATATGATATCATATATGATAATCTATTTTTGATTTGTTAATGATATTTCAGTAGTATCATTGTACAAGTTGTTAAATGATTCGTTTTCCTTTATGTGTTTTGTTATGTAAGTCATGTTTGTTATATATAAGATGTATTTGATTCATATCTATAAGGATATTAAGTTCATAACCATTATTTTTATCCTAAAATTGATGTTATTCTTTAATTATTATGATGGGAAAAGAATCTTATCGCCTTCATGGACGCGGTAAGCCGTACGTACGCACGAGAGACCATATCATTATTTTGATGGTGAAATTGTATGCAATTGTATAGAATATCATATATAAAGAATAAATAACATGTTATATTAATTATTTAAATCAGTTAAACCCATTATTATAATCATCCAAATAATGAAATTTTTTAATAACAAATTACACCAGGATGTGGAGAGGGTAAGCTGTACATACGCACATTTAGTGACTTTGTCATTTATAGGATTGATAGAATAATGAATATGGTTGTAACATATTTATAATAACATAAAAGTACGTATAATGTTCTGGATTTATTATTGTGGTATGGAATCTAAAAATAAAAAGAATGTGGATGGAGAAAAGAATATTAAAGAGGGTGGTGAAATTATTACATCTTCTTCGAGTGTTTCATTCTCAGTTGATCAAAAGCGATATTTAGGTTGACTTTATGATAAAACTAAGGCCTATAGGTTGAAGTTAGAAAAGTTGGAATGATATTTCGGAATGGATTGTTACAGTGAAATGGATTTTGAGGTGTGAAATTAATAGAAGGGGAAGAACCCTTTTATAAGAGGGGTGAGGGGCACTTTAGGAAAAGATTGAAATATAATTATATAATAAAATAATTTTCAGTTTCTAATGGCTCCAAAATGATTTAATTCGTTGATAAGGTGGGGATGGGTCGAAGACATATCAACCAATAGTTTTTAGACTGGTTTAGGTCACCATATTAACCATATCATTTAGATTTAACTCGTAGTTATATAGGTTGACATTTACCAAGTCTCTTTGTATTTTTTTATTATATGGTTAAGAAACATAGTATAACAAGTCAATAAAAACCCAAGTGGTTAATTATTAATATATATAACATTATCTAATTTTTTTGTAATATCCTTATATTTTTAGGAATATTATATCAATTAATAATATAGTATTTGTTTTAAAAACTCAATCATGTCAATTTTGACACTATTTAGTATTTGATTTTTTAGAAAGCCAGAAAAACATTATCACTTTGAATGAAATTTATTAAATACACCCAAAGATGTCATTTTAACCTGTAAAATTATGGTAATTCATAATAAGTATCAATTTACATTTATTTGGATATTTATATAATTAATTATCATAATATTTCATTAATATCAGAATTACTACATCATCATTGTGTCATATATAAATTAACTTATATAATGAATATAAATTATGAATAAAATACCATTATATATGAAATTGTTTTATCATTATATATAATATTTATAGTCAAATTTATCTTATGTGTATCCCTATATTAAAAATGGTTTCGTTATTAAACATGAAATTTTACACTTTTAACTCTTCTTTAAATAAAATAGTAACAGATGATCTAATCTAATCCAATAGGACCAAAGAGGATCATATTTTATTCATAAAGTATTTTTTGGTCAAATTAAAATTATCTAACAGAATTAGGACATGTGTTAGGGTAATTATAATATCATTTTTACCATTAACTTCCCTATTTACTTTTAAATGTGGTAAATAAAAGTCAAAAGTTACTATTCAAAAAAATTATTTTCATCTTAATGAATAAAATTTTACTTACTGATGTTAACTGAGTCTCTCAGATTTTTGAAATTCAACTCACAGAAGTGGTAAAATTATGTTTTATACAAATTTTCAAATGCTCCTAGAAGGTGGGTAAAAGACGGTAAAAAGTTCAATAAAATTTTATATATCTAAACTTATTATAAAATGAATCCAATGTATTAAATTCAAAATATATTGTCATTATGTATATATTATGACTTAAAATAAATAAAATAAATAATTATTTAAATAAATGCTAGTATTAATCAATAGCACAGTATTTCTAACTATTAATCAAAAAATTGAATATTTTTAGAAAAATACAAAAAATTCACTCTAACAAAATTTTGATATTCTTAATTCAAAAATTAATTCTACTTTACCAAATTAAAAACATATATGTTTCATTAATTAGATTAAAATTAATTCTCGTTGTAAAAACCAGAAAGTGGGTTTTTAAAAATTTTAAACAATCAAAATATTGACATGTGTTTATGACAAATTTAAATGTAAAATTATATATAATGACCTAAATTGTATTAAATTATAAAAATATAATCTAATTATACTTCCAAACAATTAAAATTCATAATTTTACACTATAAATTATTTGGATTAAAAATTTGTTTTTAAATAAAATATACTATTTTTCAGTATTTATCAAAATATGAAATTTATCAGAAAAGTAACAAAAATTAATCAAAAATAAAATTTTATGCCCCGATTACAAAAAAATTAATTTCATTAAATTAAATTTTAAAAAGTAAAAAATATTGGTATTATAAAGGGTTTTCCATTAAAAGGTGGAAAAATTACTTTTTCTTAAAAATACATCTTTTATTTGAAGAAAATGAATTTCTTCTTATATTATGTCTAATAAACACATAATATGGATTATAAAATTATATTCAGTATATAAAAATCAAAATTAAGTTAATAATATTCATAACCACTTTTTGAAGGGCTAGTTTGGTAAGTCGTGGTGCGTTCAAACTTGGTGGTGTGTGTAGTGCAATATATTGAATTAATTTAAAGAAAATAACTTACTATGAAATCATGGGGTGTTACATTATACCACCCCTTTTCGAAATTGCGTCCTCGCAATTTTAAAATTGGGATTTAGAACATTATTGAATTTCCCACATCGGAAAATGAGTCAATAAAACTATCACTTTAAAAGAAACAAAGAGAAGTAAAATGGTCGTATGAGATAACCCATACCCAGATTCCATATTGGAAAACATGGATATGGAAGATAAACAAATTTTCACATTCTGATGGAGATTGATAGAAAACATGATCGAAATAATATTAACAATAAGAAAACCACAAACTTGTGATGAGATAAATGGTCATTATTTTCCCAATAGGAAAGGTAAACGGACAACGTTTTTTGTTTTATATTCCATTTTATAAGGTTGAGGAATTTATTTATGAGATTGACTAAGAACATAATAGATATACTTACTTTTTAAGCAGAGTTTCATCCTTTAATAAATTTCTACCACTAACTCATTTTTTTCAAACAATAGGTATTCAAGATGACTTGGTCACACCTGAAGCACTAGAATCAACTTCTAGAGAATCACATAATCCACAAAGGATAAACTATATATTTACCTTTTCTTAAGAGATTAACCAAAACCAAAATGGTTAGTAAAATATGAGATGATCCCCAAAAGGGTAATCCTTTAGAGAAAGAAATACTTTCTTAATTTCTAAAATTAAACCAACAATAAACAAAGTTCAATAATTACATTAAATAACCAATTGTCCTTAAAATATTTCAATATAATCCAAACTAATATTGAAACCCAAAACTTAGAATAATTTTATTGCATAGTCTTCCCCATTATGTTGTATCTCAAAATAGCATCAACTAAATTTAAAGTAACAAACATAAAAGTAATTAAATTAATAACATATTCTATATGATAGGTTAATCATTTCCATAAATAACACAAATCTCTATAAATACACAATGAAAACATATAAAAAAATCCACCATTACTACTCAAATGAAATAATATTTTTTTCTATTTTCCTTAGGCATATAGTGTTCCCAAAAGAGCACACATCTTCCAAAATAAAATTCATCACTTAATCACCAAAACATTTTCCTATTATAATGATATCCATTTGATAAGACATATGATCCCAAAACAACTTATTATTAATTAATAAAATAATTTAACTAACAATAATTAGTCACACTAACCAGGTACATCATGTAGTCCAGTGGTAGGTGATAAACCCCAATCATACTATAGTTGTGGGTTCGATTCCCACAGCTTTTTCCAACATGATGGGTTGTCTCACGGTGTATGTGTTTTCCTTTTTCAAAAACAATTTTTTAATACATTCCCAAAATGAGTTAAATTCCTAAAAATAACCATTACATAATTTCACCAAATATGTTATATCATACATCGCATTTTCATTAAAAAATTTAATAACTTGTAATTTCCTCAAATTCAAGGATCATATAAACCCAAATGGATATTTGTAACTATATCAACAATAGTAAAGATAATTCATCCTAAAATATAATTTTAACATAACGAACTGCAGGGTTACACATAAAAGAGAAAACTCATCCAATGTAATACCATCAAAAAATAGCACTAATACTTTAAAACATTTCACCATCCATTTATTTACACATAGGTATTTCTATGACGAAGAGGTTATCCTATAGAATAGGGAATTCACTTGGTAATTCCCAAGTCCCCTGCATTTAGGGAAAATGACTGTAAATAGATTTTTGGGATCATATTTATTTTCGTCCATAGTACTATTCATTTTTCACAGAATTTATTTACTATATTTCCTTCTTTACAACACATAATGCATTTCTCCATTCCACTAAGACACTTTCCTTGGTGTCTCTTTCTATATTTCATGCATGATGGAAATTGAGCTTTCTTTTCGCTATGGTCTCTACTACTGGAGCTCTTATCATTCACTGCCTTTATCTACTTTGTTGAGTATGGGAGTTGGATAATATATATGTTATTGATCAAATTTTGGGAAAACTGATTCGGCATGAACACAATATCTTTAACACCTATAAATATTCCATTTCATTACTCATTTCCACCATCGTGGTCACCTTCTGCATCATGTTCAGTGATACTATGACTTCCTTGGAATCCAGACATTGACGAACACATGAAAGTAATGTGTGAGTCATAAAATCATTTAATGAATATAACAACACCTTAATTTCAATATTAATCACCTTCGGATTAACCGAGGTTATTTATTCTCATCTTATATTAAAATCCTTCAAATCATTTTGTAACGAAAATTTGAATTATCCTGAGCATATCTCCTAAGAGTGTCGCAACCCAGAGTGCCGCAATGCCTGTTGTCATGCTCCAGGATATCTCAGGACAAGCCCGAAACTCATTTTTAGAGTTATCACTCCAAGGTACATATGTGCCATAGCTGCATCTACTTTCTCCTATCCAGGCCGTGAGCTATTGCTTGAAAAACCAAAATAATATTTAAATTATTAAAAAAATTGGATGTTCTTCTATACTAATCTTCAATGAATATCTTAGGGAAGTGTTTCCTAATCAGAGTTTTTTTCTAAATCTAGGTTACATGGTTTGTAGTAATCTTCCTCTCATACCAACTGCAATGCCCTAACCCTAGTTACCCAGAATCGGTGAATTATTACATAACAGTGGCCTGAGATAAGGAATCTTTCCCTAAAATAACGATCACTTTATTAGCATTGGAAGTACTATATATTTACATAATTTTAACATTACATCATGAAATAAATAAACAACATTTTTTACCCTTTGAACACTCTTATATCCCTTAGAATATTCTTGCTAGATAATCATAATATAATTCTTTGCATCTTGGAAAAAATAATAGAAAATAAAGGGGTGAGCTAAGATTATCAATAAGGATAAAAATATAGTGGAAACATTCAAAAATAAGCATAAACATTTAAGGCAATGTATAAGACAAATAAAAAATCCTTTTAAACATAATCTTCATCAGAACATAGATAATATAAATCAAAATAATGTCATTTACTTATTCACATAGATATTATATTAGTCTAATAATCACATGCAATATCAATAGAAAATTTCTTAATGATGGAATTCATAATGCCAGACTTCAAAACCACATTGTCAAGTCCTTGTTCGAAGACTAAAAATAAGATTTTTTCAAGGCATTGGGCCAAGACAATAGTTTGTCTCATATGACCTATCAATGCATCTAGGAGCAATAGCGGGCTCTACCCATCATATTCTTAGTCCAATGAGTTCCTCATATAAAAGGGTGAAACATAGTATAAAAATTAGTATTACAAATAGCATACGAAATGTCAATATTTTAACCAAAAACCATGAACGACATAAAAATATCACATCCACAGTAAAACATTACTCATGAAATACAATATGGATGATTTTATTATGATAAATATAAGGCCTCGACCTTAAACCATACTTAATATTTAATTAAATGAATAATTCACTTTGAGGATCTTTTCAAGTTTAGAGTTTTATAGAATTATAAAATAACTATTACATCTCAAAAGATTACAAAGTAGACACTTCTACTAAGTTTCCATAGAATAAAAAAACTCTTAAAAAGAAACATGTCTAGTTCCATGTTTTATATAGCATGACATTCCCATGATCCCATCCTTGACCCTATTCCACATTAAGTCCTATGAAAAACATTTCAAAGAAACTTGAGATGAGCATAAAAAGCTCAATAAGGGATACACAAAGAATAAAAACTGTTAGTTTATCAAAACAAAAAGTAAACCATGTATACTTTATCAAAGTAATACTTTTCACCTTTATGAAGTAGTAAAAACTCTTTGCTGAATAAAAGATCATTACTTACCCTTTTGTAACCAAAAGATTACCATAACATCCATAAAAAGATCAAATAACATATAAAGGTAATTTGGGACAAAAACATACTTTAGTGGAATAACCATACGGTCGACTTCCACACATATCACTTAATGGAATTTCCATTCAGCCAACTTCCATACATCCTTAATGTAATAGCCATACGGCCGACTTCCATACCCAATGCATTGGAGGTTATAACGTAACCACCCGTCCTAGTATTCACGGCACCACCCGTCATATGGTTTATCACGTAACCACTCGTAAAATGTCCAAGTACCAATATAAAATCATAAAACATAAAACCAATATAAAGGAATGATAACATTTCCACATTTCAATCAAAATATATCATTTAAATATATTTAAATAATATAATCCTTTATCAAAACCATTTTCAATACCAAAATACATAAAAGAGTATATGGTATTTATTTTATTTTAAATACATTACGGCTTGTTGAGGAAGCCAAAGACCAAATAATACTCACGGCAGCAGAAAAGGTCATTGTCACTGCATACATTAAAAGAAACATTCCTTTCTGTCGTTTTGTAAAACGCTTCATAAAAAAAGATTAATTTTGTATAAAACTAAACGTCAAAGGGTTTTATACACCGTATAAAAGAAAGTTGTGTATAAAACGAAATATGCCTCAATGAAAGGAGATTGAGACGAAGTCTCTTACCTTGGGTCCGACTTGACTCGATCGTTCTTTAACGTCCTGAATAATAAACTTGAGTTAATTTCTATTTTCCTATGAACCTTTTTCGAGTTCATTATTCCTTTTATATCACTTATTTCCATGTTATAAAAATTATGTAATCATTTAAGTTAATATTATTTGTTTTGTCGATATTTGGTCCTTAAGTCGAAAGTGGACTTCTTATGATTACATGTTGTTCGTGTGGTCAAAGGTTCATTATATCCAGAATGACATTACTGATTTGGATATCATATATATCATATATATCAGGAATATACATGTATTTATAATATCACATAATCATTTAGAGGTAATAAATGAAATACACCGTTCATGGAGACGGTAATCTGTACGTACGCATGAACGCTACTTTCATTTCTTTGTCATATTAATGGAATTAAAACTAAATGAGAGGTATGTATATTTTAATTCCAGAATTATATTAATAATTTATATGTAACATAAATCATATATATCCATTATATATATGTACTTATAATAGTACATTACATTTGGTGATAAGAAATGAAATGCACTGTTCATTGAGACGGTAAGCCGTACGTACGCATGAACGCTAATTTCATTTTTTTGTCAGACTTTAATGGAAAGAAATAATAATGATATAGAGGTATATTATAATTCTAGTATAACATCATATATAATAACTTTAAATACATCTTTTATACATCCCACATATGGCATTAACGAATCAAATCACTTTGAGGGGGTGGTAGTCCGCACTTCCTTAAATGAAGATATCGCATTTACCCATAATGTAAACCATAAAGGTATGCCCAAAATGAAAAATAAAGAAGCTTACAGAAAAAATAAAAATATTATATATCATATATAAATATAGTTACATATTAATGGCCACCTTTGAAGGTGTTAGAAGAATATCGAACAATCATCGTTTCGTGAGGCAGAAATTTTCCATCCACGGAAATAGTATATTCTTTAACCATTAGACGTAGGTGTGTGTAAGTGTAGCTTGAATACTTATTATAAAAACATCCTAGTATATGGAAGATACTGGATTTGTTACAAAAGAAATGAATAAAAAAAGTTTAGTGGGTTGGAGAAGCAAAATAAAACAAAAGGACTCAAGTGAAGACATTACCTTATAATCGGGTAACTCCCTTTGGTTTGAGCTCAAAGGCTTCCTTGGGAAGACTTATTCCCAAAGTGAGGCTTCAAGGAGTAATAGAGGGATGTGGAGATACGAAATGAGTAGGGGTTGGTCGAGCCAAATGCTTTGGAAGTGTGGGTAATGAGGTAGAGGTGGGGGCCTTTTATAAGAGGAGAGGAGGGGCACTCTTGGAAAGTAAGGAAATGTTATTTTATTTTAGAATGAGTTTCGGTTATTAATAGTCCCAAATTGATGTGATTCTAGGATAAGGTGATAAGGGTTCTAAATATACCCATACAATAGGTTTTGGACATGTTTAGGTCTTATATTTTACATTATCTTTCCATTTTATTTAAATCGTTAAATAATGAGGTAATCGCTGCATCATCATGGTGTCATAAATAATTTAATTTATTTACTGTCTAAAAATTATAAAAAAAATTAATGATGTATTAAATAGTTTTATATTTGTAATGAATATTTATAGTAAGAAATATTACTTGTATATCCCCATGTAAAAATTGGTTTATTAAAACATCTCATGTTTGTGTCATTTTTACTTTAACTTTAAATAAAAGGCATAAATGT
Source organism: Viscum album (assembly GCA_963277665.1). Lineage (NCBI taxonomy): Eukaryota > Viridiplantae > Streptophyta > Magnoliopsida > Santalales > Viscaceae > Viscum > Viscum album. Next base: position 2,131,043,909 of record OY728140.1, read on the forward strand.
CATTATCATACCCAAGTGGCTCTATGGGGTACCAAAAATCGACCCATGGGTTGTCTTGGTCGGCCATAACTCATCCAATAGGGTTAGGACAAGTGTAAAGATATTTTCATTTTATTATAATATCATTTTTACCTTAAATTACAATAATTACCTTTAATCGTGATTAATGAAACATAAAATTTACTATTCACCAAAATTTATTTTAATCCCATTGAACCACATTTTACTTAATAATGAAAATCATTTAAATTTTATTTTTGAGATTCAAAACACAGAAGTGGTAAAGTCCCATTTAAACGAAAAATCAAATTTTGTGACCACCACTTTGCGGCTTCACTATTTATCAAAAATTGAAGTTTTTCATAAAAAAAACCAAAACATCACCCTAAGCTATATTTGATATTCCAAATTCAAAAATGAATTCCATTTTAAAAAATTCAAAACATATAAGTTTCATTAATTAATTTAATAATTAATTCCCGCTGTCAAAACAAATAGCGTGTTTTTATGAAACAATAAGTATCAAAAGATTGACACCAGTTTAAGTCCAATTTCAAAGTGAAATTGATTCCAATGACCACCATTGGATTAAATGGTAAAAATATATTCTAATTTCACCTTAAAACCAATTCAAAAGATAATATAATTATCTTAATAAATTAGATTAAAAAGAGGTTTTGAATTAAAATACAACATTTTTCACTATTCATTAAAAAAATGAACTTTATCGGAAAAATAACAAAAAATTACACAAAGTAAAATTTGATGTCCCGATTCTAAAAAAGAGTTTTATTTAGTCCAATATAATTTATAAGAGTGACCAAAACTATATTTAATGACGGTTCTCCATCAAATGTTGATAAGTGGACCTTTCGTGAAAATTAGAGTATATAAGCCTAAAATTGAATTCTTTTCATATTTTAAGCCTTTATCCTTTATCAGATAAATGTAAAAACATTTAACAAACATATATAATCATATTTTAGTTATTTCTATCCTTTCCCACCAGTACAACGGCTACGTGTTAACTAAAATTTAAAATAATATTATTTTATTACTAGTGTGCAACGTACGATTTCAAAGAAACTCTTTGTTGCGTATCGGGTACGCTATCGAACATAGCAACCCCTTTAAAGTAAAATTAATATTTAATTCGCAAATATTAATAAATATGAAAATGTATTATTCTTTATTTACCTGGGATGTTACAATAAATCAACATCAATCAAGAATAAATTACACTAAATAATATTGACATTTATGAAAATAGTCATCAAAACTATTTGAGAGAAGTATCTCCTTTTTATTGAAAACATTTAAATGTCGCACTATTTATCAAAGATGTCTTTTAAAAGATATTTTTTAATCAAAGTGCCCCATGCCACTTTGAAACATTTAAAAGGAATTTTAATTTCAAAAAATTTATGTCCACATAAATAAATACTTAAAACAATTTTTAAAACATGGACATTAATGAGATTGATTTACAAGAATAAATATTTAAAACATTTAAAACAATATTTTAGTTAATGATTTTATAACCAAATAAAGTATTCTTTAATACAAGTAATTGAGGAATATAATTAATGAAAACATTATAATATCATAATAAGAATTGATTCATGATATAATATGTCAAAGGACAGTATATTCACCATATAAAAGTGAATTGGTGCATAATGAAAAAGATGTCTCAAAGCAATGTAAATCGAGGAAACCTTATAAATACCTTATCATTAGATTAAAGATGAAACAATAAAATAATTATGTTTGAAAAATATAAATACACTCAATATAATTGGATATTAAATTTAAATCAATCATATTAAATTCACTCATATTTTTGTAAAAAACAAAACCAATGAATTGGATGTTTAACTCAATGAATGGAAATTTAGTTAAGATGACCATTAAAAGTTCATATAAATGGGATTTGAATATATCAATGGAGTTATTATGTGTATCAAAATTATATCCACAAAAATGGGAGTTGAAATTACTACATATGTAAATAGTTAGGGATTTCACACATAATCTTGGAGTAATGTAATCAATATAGTTTCTGTTAAACCGAATGAGTTAGAATTCAAATTTGAAATTCCCATTCTGATTTGGTAACATATGAAACATACACCCCATGGAAGAAGGATCATAAAAAGATTATGTAAATACCCATAAATGAATGTATATTACACAAACAATACAATCACGAGTAGTACATACACCACACAAATGGTAATAGAGGAGAGTATAGCATGAATCTCACGATAATAAAAGTGAGATGAAAACACTTTACCTGGAACTTTTCCTTAGTATAAGATAGTTTAACCACCATTATATTAGGGAAATCATTGTCATTAAATTGTAACATAAACAAATAAAATTAATATAATATCATATACAATCTTCTAATATTTCTGTGTTAATGATATTTCAGTAGTATCATTGTTTTTTTTTGTTAACTGATTCATTTTCATTTAAATGTTTGGTTACCTAAGTAATGTTTGTTATGTATAGGCTATATTTGATTCATATCCTGAATGATATTATGTTCATAAAAATTATTTTTAATCCATAAAAGCAAAATATTATTAAATGATTAAGATGGGGACTGAATCTCATCGCTTTTGTGGAGACGGTAAGCCCTACGTACACACAAGCGACAATATCATTATATTGATGGTGAAATACTATCTAATTTAATGTTATATCATATATAACAAATAATTAACATGCTATATTTAATATTTACATCATTTATACTCATTATTATACCCATCCAAATAATGAAGTGTCTGAATAACAGACTACACCACGACGTGGAGACGGTAAGCCTTTGTACGCACGTTTGGTGACATTGTCATTTATATGATGGATAGAATAATGAATATTGTAGTATAATATTTATAATAACATCATATTATATAGAAGGTAATGGATTTATTATTATTTTATGGAATCAAAAAAGAAAAATAAGGTGAAAGGAGAAAATAACCTGAAAGATAGTGGTGAAATTATTACCTCTTCTTTGGGTCTTTCCTTTTGAGTCGATCAAAAGGGCCCCATACGTTTGCTTTCGGTTCAACATAAGTACACTAAGATGAAGTGGGAAACGTTTTGAAGATATTGGGTCAGGTTTTGGCTGAGCCAAATAGTTTGGAGGTGTGAAATTAAGATAAGGGAAAGTTCCATTTAATAATAGGTGTGAGGGGCACTTTAGGAAAATCTTGAAATATGATTTTATAATAAAATAATTTTTGGATTGTAATGGAACAATAATGATTTATTTCAAGGATCATGTGGGGATATGTCTCAAACCACTCATCCAATAGCTTTTAGAGTGGTTTAGGTCACCATATTAACCTTATCTATTAGATTTAACTCTAAGTTAAATAGTTCAACATTTACCATGTCTCTTTATATTTTTATATTATATGGTTAATAAACATACTATAACCAGCCAAGAATACACCAAGTGGTTAATTGTTAATATATATAACTTTATATAATTCATTTGGCCGAACCTCGGATTTTTAGGACTATTATATCAATTAATAATATACTATTTGTTTTCAAAACTCAATTATGTCAATGTTGACACAATTTAATATTTTATTTTTTTGAAAGCCATAAAAACATTTTCACTTCGAATAAAATTTATTTAATCAACTCTAATAGGACATATTAATCTATAAAATTAATGGAACTCATCATAAGATTCAATTTACATTTACCTGGATATTTATAATATCATTTATTTTAATATTTAATTAACAAGGTAATTATTGCATCATCATTATGTCATATATAAATTAAATTATTCAAGGACTAAAAATTATAAAAAAAAATACCATTATTTTGGAATTATTTTTATATTTATAATGAATATTTATAGTTGATTTTATATTATGTGCAACCCTATATTAAAAATTATTTAGTTATTAATGTAATGACCTAGCCCTAGACATGTCATACAAGAGGACCTTATTCCGGTCTAGGTTCTGGAAATAGATACATGCGTACAAAAAACATTTGAGCTACAATGAAAAACTAAAAAAAACTGCATGATCTACACCGCTTATGTGTGCTACAACAATGATGACCAATTCTGGTATCCTGTGAATAATATATCAAAAACTTGGGGTGAGAACAAAAGATGCTCAGTAAGGGGTTTTGAAAATACTTAATACTGCTTTTTAAAACATCCTTTGAAAATACATTTACATACATAAAATAATTCCTTTAATGAAATTGTCATCACTTTTAACAAGTTTCTGGAAACCATTTAGGAAATTCCACACAAGCATTTAAGCATTCGACTAAAGAATACTAAAAGATAATTTTACAGAGTAAGTATGTTGGTATAAGAAGCATAACATGAAAATTATGCAAATACTACGGAGTATGAACATTATCAGAGTTGCACAAAAACATTTTCACTAAAAATAATAAAAATTCACATTATAACATGATAAAAGTAATGCTAACATTTGCATTAAAATCCTGGAAGGAAAAACAGATCATACTGCAACATTGTCTCATCATATGCCATTTTCACTTAATCTCATACTCATAGGTAATGATTCTTTAACCAAGTATATTCATCTAGTCGAAATAATCACTTGGTTGGTCATATACTAAAACATAGTGAGGAAACGTATAATCCCGGAATCATGTCTGAATGTCAAGGCCTCGTGCCATGAACTAAGGGTAAAAACCCAATGTGACTGTCTCTAGAACTATCGATGCATTGAGGAGCTTACTTTTACCAGTCTCCAACCCGGAGGGATTACTTTAAACAGTCCCCGACCTGGAGGGAATTATTTTAACTAGACACCAACCCTGGAGTCCAATACATTTCTCACATGTCAATAAGGTCTGATATTCATGGTTTCCCATACCACATTGAATATTTAATTTTCATTTTATATTACCCAAATATACTCCAGTGTTTTTCTGAAAACAATAGGCAATCTTCTGAAAACAAAATAACTAATTCTAACACTGGTCTAATAATTTCAGGTCATGATGGATCCACGCCCAATCCCTTCCAGTCTACAACACTCGAGAGTGGGTTTTCTGAAAAAGTTTTTAATGTTGAATTAAATATATATACATTTGCACTGGGTTTTCATATATTAAAACTTGTAAACAACATTTAATACATAATATAGCATATAAAATGATGGATGATTAGGGTTTTCCACATGAGGTGATAAATGATGTCTCCTGAAAATTATTATGGAAATGAAATACTTATAGAAAACATTTTCCATTAATTATTGCGATAAACATGTCATTAAACTTGCAAATAAATTAAATCGTAACTTGATTAACTAATAACATTCACCATAGTAGGTTCATCATGTAATAAAACAATAAAATAATACCATATGATAACTTGATCCCATAAACCCTTAATCCTCTATTGTATTTTAAACAAATGAAAATACATTTTTTTAAATTAGAAAGCACATAAAGGGTATTGCCAAATAAACAACTTTAATCCGAAAGGCTTATTAGTGTATACTTATAGACAAATTATATGTTGGTTTACCAAACACAAAATTAATCATTTATTTAAAAACTTACATGTATCAAAGCATAAAATAAGTCATGGTAATTATTATTTGAAAATAGGGTTTTAGAAATTATACTGACAAAAACATATACACATAACCATATATACACTAAGTGTGTTTATTTGGGTTTTTACACAACAGGGTCCATTATTTCCTTACAAACTAAATATTTCAAACCATTAATCAATTACTCGATTGAAAACTATATCTATATTAAGTTTATTATATATATATACATAATAAATTAATATTTTTTAAACATAATCCCATTCATACCCAAGACTTCGTTCGCAAATAAAACATTATTTAAAGATTGGTATTCATCCCTTAAAATCATTATTTGATTTGTATTGGTTTGCATATATGTATATAAGTATATAATTATATATACATAGTTAATAAAAGGGTTTTGGCATGATAAAAAAATATTCATAACATCCCTTATAAATATTTAACAAACACAATCATTTTGGAAACCATAAAAACAGATTGTATTTGGGTTACATATATATATATATATATACACTTATATACCCGATTATACATATATGTATATAATAGGTTTTTCTTAATGAAACCCATACAAGGTAAACCCTTTTATATATTATACATGTACAATCCTTAGTAACCCATCAATAGCCCATTTTTGAAAACATTAAAACTATGAAGAGTTTTCAATATATATATACATATACAAAATAGTATATGTAGAATATATATATATAGGTTCAGTAAAATGAAACCTAATGAAAATAATATTTCTTAAAAAAAATAACCTAACAAACCCAAACGTCCAGTTTTCAGAAGGACCATAGGTAGATCCAGAACTGAAAACTAACATATAAAAATATATATGTATATAACCCATATACCTATAACTATATAAAAAGGGTTTCCTTAATAAACATAGTAAGGTAATCCCTTACATGAATTATATTAATAAAGAACATCATTTAAATACATATGTTCATCATTCAGCAAACTTAAAACAGAATAAGTTTTGTATTTATGTATAAATGTATATACACATACATGTATATATTAGTTTTAAAACACAAAAAAAACCTGACCTATTATAAGAAACCGAAGGGGAATGAAATCTCTTTCCTGTTGGTGAATTTTACCAAAGAAGAGGGTTGGCTCGAGTCTTTTTAACCAATGAGAGGGGTTCTCCCTAGTCATCTCTTTTGAGACTTTATCCGAGAGAAGAATTATTTTAAAAAAATAAAAAAAACAAAAAAACAAACACCCACAATCGCAACCGTGTATAACATCTGTTTTTGGGTTTTATATTTTTATTTCTTTTCAATTCCCCTTTAAAAGTTACGGGTTATCATTCTCACATGTTTTTTTCAACTTTTTTAATTTTTCCCAATCAAGACACGCCACGCTTGATTATTTTATTCTATAAATTGATATAATGATATATTATTTATTACATAATCTTATTATTCCAAATTAAAAACACTTCACTGTCAAAAAGATTTAAAAACAAATCAAAACCCGTTTTTTAACATATCCATTTTAAAAAAAAACAATCATGTATTATGTGTATAAATATATATATATATATATATATATATTCATTTTTTTAATAAAAATATATATATATATATATTAATATAAATGTGAAAATATATATATGTATATACATAAATGTGTTTTTTTAAAACATTTATATAAAAGTGTTATATATATATATACCATGTTTTTATTTTTTTTATATATAAATATATATATAATTCTTTTCTTAATATAAATAATTCAAATTACATTTTTTATTTAAAATATAAATATATAATGAATTTTTTCCCATAATATATCAATTATATGTATTTTTAATTTATAAATTTTATAAAAAAATGCATAATATATGTCATATATTTATAAAATATATTATATTAATAATAATTTTCAATGACATTTATAATAAAATTATAATTTTATAATAATATTTTTTTATTAATAATTTTATAACAAATTAATCTAATCATAATTTTATAATAGTAATAATGAAAAACTAATATTTTGATTTATATCATTATCAACCTAATTAGAATAAGTCTATATTTTAATAAAATAATTACATATATAAATAAAATATATTTCTTAGTACTAAATATATTTTTATATGTAAATATATTACATACACATACATATATATATATATACTTAGAATTTCAAAATTAATAATTAAAATATTATTATGTTATCATCATTATTCATTTATTATTTATTTTGAAAAATTCATTTATGTATTTATTTAGCTTGTAAAATATATTTTTATGAACAAAAAAATATTTCATTAAACCAATTTTTTTTAAAATTCATACTTTAACATAATATTTATTTTAGTTTGAAAATAAATAATGATCTCAACAAATTCATTTCATGTTAGTAAATATTTTTGAACACTTATTTTTATTAATCTTGTTTTAAGCTTTTATCTATGTATATATATACATATATAACATAGATTATTTCAAAACATTATTTATAATATATATTCATTCATAATTATTTCATTTATAAGAACAATGTCTTGAAAATATATTTGACATCGTCGCGTATTTAAAAACATGACATTTTTTATAAATCAAAGTATTCATAAAATTACATTTAGAAATTGCCTTATTTTTATAGTTTATTTATAACATTCTTCATTTTAAATTATAATTTACTTAAACTTATTCCTTTTTTTTCTGAAGCCTGGGGGTTACAATATTCTCCTCTTAACAGAATTGCATCCACGAAATTTGATTGTTGGACTGAATCTATTTCGGAATTTCCGTCTTCAAAAATTAGAATACTAAGACCGCTAGATTCCTAGACAATAACGTTAAACGGCAACATCTATTTCCAAATTTGTCAAGACTGTTACTCAGATACCAAGTGTAAGGACCCAACCTTAGACATGTCATACAATAGGACCTTATTCCAGTCTAGGTTATGGAAATAGATACATGCTTACAAAAAACATCAGAGTTACAACGAAAAACTAAACAAACTGCAAGATCAACACCGCTTCCGTACGCTACAACAACGATGACCAATTATGGAAACCTATGAAAAATATTTAAAAAACCTAGGGTGAGAACAAAATATGCTCAGTAAGGGGTTTCGAAAATACTTAATACTACATTTGAAAACATACTTGGAAAATAATTGCACATACTTAAAATAACTTCTTTAAAGAAAATGTCATCACATTTCAAAGGTTGCTAGAAACCATTTAGGAAATTACACAGAAGCATTTAAGCATTCAACTAAAGACTACTAAAAGATCATGTTACATAGTAAGCATGATGGTATAAATAAGTATAACATGAAAAGTATGAAAATAAAATAGAGAATGAATATTATCAATGTTGCACATAAACAATGTCACTACATATTATAAAAATGCACATAATAACATGATAAAAGTAATGCTAACATTTTCATTAAAATCCTCGAAAGGAAAAATTATCATAATGCAACACTGTCTCATCATATTCCATGTGCACTTAATCTCATACTCATAGGTAATGGTTCTTTAACCAAGGATATTCCTCTGGATGAAATAATCACTTGGTTGGTCATATACTAAAACATAGTGAGGAAACTTATAATGCCAGACTCATGTCTGAATGTCAAGGCCTCGTACAATGACCTAAGGGTAAAACCCCAATCTGATTGTCTTGAAAACTATCGATGCATCGAGGAGCTTACTTTTACTGGTCTCCAACTAGGAGGGCTTACTTTAACCAATCCCCAACCTAGAGGTCTTTCTTTTAACCGGACCCCAACCCGACAGTCCAATACATTCCACACATGTCAATATGGTCTAATATTCAAGGTGTCTCATAACACTTTGAATATCTAATTTTTATTTCATAATACCCAAATATACTCCAGTGCTTTTCTGAAAACATTAGAAATGATTTTGAAAACAAAATAACTAATTCTGAGACTGCCCAACTAATTATAGGGCATGATAGATCCACGCCCAATCCCTTCCTTTCTACAACACTTGAGAGTCGGTTTTTCTGAAAATGTTTTGAAACATGCAATAAATATATATACATTTGCACTGGGTTTTCATATATTAAAATTTGTAAACAACATTTGATACATAAGATAGCACATAAAATGATGGATGGTTAGGGTTTTCCACATGAGGTGATAAATAACGACTCTTTAAAATTATTATGGAAATGAAATACTTAAAGAAAACACTTTCCATTAATTATTGCGATAAACATGTCATCAAAATTGCAAATAAATTAAACCATAACATGATTAACTAATAACATTCACCGCAGTAGGTTTATCATGTAATAAAACAATAAAATAATACCACATGATAACTTGATCCCATAAACCCTTAATCCTCTAATGTATTTTAAACAATCGAAAATACATTATTTTAAATTAGAGAACAGATTAATGGTATTGAAAAATAAACTTCATTAATCAGACGGGCTTATTATTGTATATATATAATCAAATTACATGTTGGTTTACCAAACACCAAACTAATCATTTATTTAAAAACATATGTGTATCGAAGCATTAAATAAGTACTGGTAATTATTATTTGAAAATAGTATTTTTGAAATTATACTAACAAAAACATATATACATAACCATATATACATTAAGTGTGTGTATTTTGGTTTTTATACAACAAGGTCCATTATTTCCTTGCAAACTGAATATTTCAAACCATTAATAAAATACTCAATTGAAAACTAAGTCCATATTAAGTTTATTATATATGTATCCATATAAACTTAAGGTTTTATAAACCTAATCCTATTCATACCCAAGACTTAGCTCACAACTAAAACATTATTTAAAGACGGGTATTCAACACAGAAAAATAATAATTTGATTTGTATTGGTTTTCATATATGTATGTAACTATATTATTATATATAAAAGGTTACTAAAAGTGGTTTGGCATGATAAAAACATATCCATAACATCCCTTAAAAATATTTTACATACATAATCATTTTTAAATCCTTAAAAATAGATTGGATTTGGGTTACATATATATATACTTATATACGTATATAAGAGGTTTTTCTTAATGAAAACCATATAAGGTAAACCATTTTATATATTATACTTGTACGATCCTTAGTAACACATCAATAACCCATTTTCGAAAACCATAAAACAATGAAGAGTTTTCTATATATAAATACATATACAAAACTATATATGCCAAATATATATATATATATATATATATATTAAAGTAAAATAAAACCTAATGAAAATAATCTTTTTAAAAAAAATTAACTTAACAAACCCAAACATCCAGTTTTTAGAAGGTGCATATGTATATCCAGAGCTTAAAACTAACATATAAAAATATATATTTATATAACCAGTATGCCTATAACTATATAAAAATGGTTTTCTTTAATAAACATAGCAAGGTAATCACTTACATTAATTATATGAATAAAGAGCATCTTTTAAATACAAATGTTCATCATTCAGAAAACTTAAAACAGAATAAGTTTTGTATTTTTATATAAGTGTATATACACATACATGTATATATGGGTTTTAGAGACACAAAACTAAATAAAACCTTACCTATAAGAAGAAACTGAAGGGGAATGAAATCCACTGCCTGTTGGTGACTTGAACCAAAGAGGAGGGTTGGCTCGGGTATTTTTAACCAACGGGAGGGGTTCTCCCTAGTCAACTCGTTTGAGACTCCATCCGAGAAATGAATTCTTTTAAAAAAATAAAAAAACTAAAAAAACAAACACCCAAAATCACATCCGTGTATAATGTCTTTTTTTTGTGTGTTTTTAATTTTTATTGTTTTCAATTTCCCTTTAAAAGTTACGGGTTATCATTGTCACATGTTTTTTCCCAATTTTTTCTTTTTCTCAATCAAGACATGCCACCCTTGATTATTTTATTCAATAAATTGATATAATGATATATTATTTATTACTTAATCTGATTATTACGAATTAAAAACACTTCATCATAAAAAAAATTAAAAACAAATCAAAAGCTGTTTTTAACATATCCATTTTTTTAAAAAAGAATCGTGTATTTTGTATATATATATATATATATTCATTTTTTAATATTAATAAATATATATATATTAATCAATACTTGAAAATTATATATATGTATATACATAATTTTTTTTAAAACATGTATATAAAAGTGTGTTATATATATATATACCATGTTAGTTTTTTGTTTATATATAATTATATATATATTTCGTTTTCTTAAAATAAATAATTCAAATTACATTTTTTATTTAAAATATAAATATATTATGCATTTTTTTCCATAATATAACAATTATATGTATTTATATTTTAAATTTTTTATAAAAAATTGCATAATATATGTCATATATTTATAAAAATATTTTAAATTAATAATAATTTTAAATGACTTGTATAATAAAATTATAAGTGTATAACAATATTATTTTTATTAATAATTTTATAACAAATTAATCTAATCACAATTTTATAATAGTAATAATTCAAAACTAATATTTTGATTTATATCATTATCAACCTAATTAGAATAAGTCTATATTTTAATAAAACAATAACATATATAAATAAAATACATTTCTTATTAGTAAATATATTTTTATATGTAAATATATTACATACACATACATATATATATACATAGAATTTCAAAATTAATAATTACAATATTATTAGATTTTCATCATTATTAATTTATTATTTATTTTGGTAAATTGATTTACATATTTATTTAGCTTGTAAAATAATTTTTTATTAACAAAAAAATATTTCATTAAAACAAATTTTATTAAAATTCGTACTTTAACATAATATTAATTCTAGTTTAAAAATAAATAATGATCTTAACAAATTTATTTCATGTTAGTAAATCTTTTTTGAACAATTATTTTTATTAATCTTGTTTTAAGATTTTATCTATGTATATATGTATATATATATATAACATAGATTAATTAAAAACATTATTTTCAATAAAATATCATTCTTACTTTTTTCTTTTATTAGAACAATGTCTTTAAAAATATATTTGACGTCATCGCGTATTAAAAAACATGACATTTTTTATAACTCCAAGTATTCATAAATTTTCATTTATAAATTGCTTTATTTTTATATTTTATTTATAATATTATTCATTTTAAATTATAATTTATATAAACTTATTCTTTTTTTTCTGAAACCCGGGGCGTTAAAATTAAACATTGAATTTAGCACTTTTAACTATTCTTTAAATAAAATATTCATAAATTTTCTAATCTTATCTATGTGGACAAAAAGAGGATCATATTTTACTCCTAGGGTAGTTTTGGGTCGAATTACACATATCCAATAGAATTAGGACATGTGATAAGATAATTATAAAATCATTTTTACCCTTAATTACCCTATTTATTTTTAACCATAGTAAATAAATGTCAAAAGAGAATATTCACCAAAAATTATATTCATCTTATTGAATGAAATATTACTTACTTATGTTAATCGTGTCTCACATATTTTTGAAATTCAACTTCTAGAAGCCGTAATATTTTGTTTTATGCATATTTTCCAATGCTCCTAGAAGATGGGTAAAATACTGTAAAAAGTTACATAAAATTTTATATATTCAGACTTATTATAAAATGACTCCAATTAATTACATTTAAAATATATTGGTATTATTTATCTATATGGAAATAAAATAAATATAATAACAAATTGTTTAAATAAACGTCAGTTTTAAACAATAACTCAGTGTTTTTCACTATTCATCAAAAATTGAATGTCTTTTGCAGAAGACCAAAAATTCACTCTAAGATCTTTTTGATATTCCGAATTCAAAAAAGAATTCTATTTTAAAAAATTAAAAACAAATATGTTTTATTAATTAGTTTAAAAATAATTCTTATTGTCAAAACCAAAAAGTGGGTTTTTAAAAAGTAAAAACTATCAAAAGATTGATATGTGTTATGTCAAATTTAAATGTAAAATTTATTATAATGGCCTACATTGTATTAAATGATAAAAATATAATATAATTAAACTTTCAAACCATTCAAATTCATAATTTAACAATATAAATTATTTCCATTGAAAAGTTGTTTTCGGTTGAAATTTAGTAATTTTCAGTATTCATCAAAATATGAATGTTTTCAGAAAAGCACCAAAAATTTATCCAAACTAACTTTTTATGTCCCGATTCTAATGAAAAAATTTATTTCATTAAATTTAATATATAAAAGTGTCAAATATTGGTTTTAAAAATGGGTTTCCATTAAAAGGTGGTAAAATTGTAGTTTTTTGGAAAATAATTCTTTTATCTGAAAAAAATTAATGTGTTCTTATATTATATCTACGAAATGCATAATATGGATTCTAAAATTATATGGAGTATATAAAATAAAAAATTTAGTAAATACTATTCATAACTGCTTTTTGAATAGCTAGTTTGGTAATTCATGGTGAGGTCGAACTCAGTGTTGCCTGTAGCGCAAGCTATTAAATTACATTAAAAATAACTTACTATGACATGATGGGGTGTTACATTATTCCCACCTTTTGGAATTTGTTCCCTCGCAATTTTAAAATTGGTCTGGATAACTTCATTGAAAGTCCCACATCATAAAATGAGTCAATAAAGCTATCACATTAAAAGATAGAAAGAGAATTACAAAGGTCACTCGAGATAACCCATACTAGGATTCCATGTAGAAAAATATGGATATGGAAGATAAACTATGTTTCATGTTCTAAGGGAGAGTTATGAAAAACATGATCTGAATAAATTTTAAAATAAGAAAACCACATTCTTATGACGGGATAAACGGTCATTAGTTTCCCAATAGGAAAAGTAAATGGACAATGTTTTTTATTTTAAGTTTCCTTTTATAATTTTGAGGAATTTATTTTTGATATTGACTAGGAACATAAAGAGTTACACTAACTTTTTAAGTAGATTTTCATTCTTTAATAAATTTCTACCACTGAATCGTTTTTTTTTTCAAATTATGAGTATTGATGATTTATTGGTTACACATGAAGCTCAAGAATAAACATCTAGAAAATCACATAATACACAAAGGATAAAGTGTATATTTTATTTGTCTTTAGAGATTAAACAAAACCGAAATGGTTTGTACAAGATCAGATGATCCTCAAAAAAGATTATATTTTAGAGAAAGAAATATTAATCTTAATTTTTAAAATTAAACCAACAATACCCATAGTTCAATAAATACCATTCAATAAACAATTTTCCTTAAAATCCTTGAATATAATCCTCACTAATATTGAAACCCAAAACATGGAAGAATTTGATTACGCAGTCTTCCATGTTAAATTGTATCTCCAAATAACATCGACTACTCTTAAAGTCACATAGTTAAAATTAATTAACATAATCACACATTCTCTATTATAGGTTAATAATTTCCATAAATAAATGATATTGCTATAAATAGACAATATAAATAGAGATAAAGATAAACCATTACTCCTCAAATAAAATCCCATAGTATTCTATCTTCCTTAAGAATATAGTGTTTCTAATAGAGTGAACATCTTCCAAAATAACATTTATCACTTAATAACCAAATAACATTCCTATAATAAGGATATCCATTTTATAATACATAAGATCCCAAATCAACTTATTATTAATAAATAAACACATTTAAATATAAAAATTAGTCACACTAACTAGGGACTTCACGTAGTCTAGTGGTATGTGATAAATCCCAATTGTACTCTCGTAGTGGGTTCGATTCCCGTAGATTTTTCTGACACGATGGGTTGCATCACGGTCTGCGTATTGTCCTTTTTAAAAAACTATATTTTATTACGTTCACAAAATGAGAAAAATTCCTCAAAATAACCAAAACATAATTTCACCAAAATGTTATAACATACCTCACATTTTCATTTCAAAAATTAATAAATTGTAATTGCCTCAAATTCAAGGATCACATAAAACCGAATGGTTATTTATAACTATATCGACAATAGTAAAGATAATTCTTCCTAATATAGAATTACCACATAAAAAACATCAGGGTTATACATACAAGAGAAACATCTTCCAATGTAATCCCATCAAAAAAGAGCACTAATACATTTAAACATTTCATCATCCATTTATTTCCACATAGTTTCTTCTGTGACCAAGATGTTATCCTATAGAAAAGGGCATTCACTCAGGTAATGCCCAGGTCCCCTACATTTATGGGAAATTACTGTAAATGGATTCTTGGGATCAATTTTATTTTCTTATATAGTACTCCTCATTTTTCCTCAGAAATTCGTTACTTTATGTCCTTTTTTCCCACACATAAATTATTTCTCTATTCCATTGAGACACTTTCCTAGATTTATCCTTCCACATTTCCTGCATGATGGAAATTGAGCTTTATATTCATTATGGTATCCACTGTTGTAGCTCTTATAATTAACCGCCTTTCTCTTCATCGTTGAGTTCAGGAGTTGGTTAATTTATATGTTGTTGATCATATTTTTGGAAAACTATTTCAGTATGAGAAAAATATCTTTTACACCTATCAACATTCCATTTCGTTGCTCATTTCCACTATCATACCCACCCTGTACATCATGGTCAATGTTACTATGACTTCCTTGGAATCCATCCATTGATTAACACATGAAAGAATTGTGGGAGTCATAAAATCATTTAAGTAATATCATAACACTTTATATTAAATATAAAACACCTTAGGATTAACCAAGGTTATTTATTCTCATCTTATATTAAAATCCATCAAATCGATTTATAAAGAACATATAAATTATCATATAAATATCCCCAAGGAGTGTCATAACCAAGAGTTCAGCAAGGCTCGTTGTCATGCACCAGGATACCACAGGTCAAGCCCGAAACTCCTTACCAGGGTTTTCACTCTTAGGTATATCTATTCCAGAGAATCCTCTACCTTCTCATATCCAGTCAGAGATATATTGTTTGAAAAACTCACATAATAATTACATTACCAAATTTATTTGATTTTCTTCTATACTAATCCTCAATGTTTATCATAAGGTAGTGTTTCTTAATCAGAGTTTTTTTCTAAATATACACTACTGGAAATATCACCTATACCCACGGTTTAGAACCGTCGGTATAGCCCATGAAACCGTGGGTATAGGCTATACCCACGGTTTCATGAACCGTGGGCAAGAGTGGCGTCGCAATAGCTCTATACCCACGGTTCATACAAAACCGTGGGCATAGCCCAAGAAAAATTCAGATTACTCGCGGTTTGGTAACCTTGGGTATACAGTTTTCCAGCGCCCAAACTACACCATTTGCACACTATACCCACGGTTTGGAAACCGTGGGTATACAGTTTTCCAACTCCAGAATTACCCACGGTTTAATAAACCGTGGGTATAAACATTTTACCCCAGAACAGCTTGTACCTTACCATCCTGCACCTCTTCATCTTCTAGCTTCCTAAAATCCTGCACCTATTCCTACCATCCTGCACTTAAAAACACTAGAAACCAGAATACAAAATAGATGTATTTCAATCATGGTGGTGGGAAAATTAAAAATTCCAACTTGGATGGAGAAAAAGTGATAAAATTCTAGCATTCCAAAATGATGCATATTTTAAATGATGAAAAAAAGAAGACAGTTTCTATTTTACTAAGGTTATTACTAATCCAAATTCAATATTCCCGTTGGTGTTGGAATCAAAAGAAAATGGAGGAAAAATCATGTCACACAGGAGTTCCCAGAACAAAACTGACTTACATTATCAATAATTTTTTTAAAAGGTTGATGACATGAACTGGTTTCCTAGTTCATGCACCCCAAAGGAATTTATTAAAAAAACAAAAAGTATGCAGTACAGGCTCGAGGTGTAATGAAATAACACCAGCAGGGAATTAAAGAGAATACATGTAAATGACAAAGAAAACCCGTAGAAAAATTTCATACCTGCATTATGTGATCAAAACTGTGTTACTTCCATTTGAGACTCTATTCCATCACCCAAGCGCTTCCTAATGTTTCAGAAGGTTCACATTACAGTCATCCTTCAAGATATTCCATTCCATGTTGAACTCTTCATCAAAAAACTGGGAGCCTCCCTTGACTAGAAAGCAATCAGCATCGCCGAGACATGTTCCATTTTCAGACAGATATCAAGCACCTCCATAGATCAAAGAATCAAAGTGTGATGCACGAAAGATATAACATTTCAGAACAAAAGAAAACAGGATTACCAGAGTCGTTCCTTTGATCAGAGCATTACCAGTATGAAGAGTCAGTAGATATAACCAGAATGCAGGAAAGATTCAGCACAAATTTCCATCAAAGTCAGGTGATCTCTTTGGAGGAAAATCAGATAGAGAACTCCATGTAAATTCAGCAACCAAGCATGAAGATAAATAGGAATGCATGATAGGATACCTTCATATCAGGAACATCATTTAGAAAGAGGTTCTGGAAGATCATACGAAGAACAAAGAAGTAAAGCAGTAAAGACCCCAGACTGAATCAAAATGAGAGAGATCTGTACTGAGTTGATCCAAAAGTTCTCATACTCAATCAGAATTCCTCTGACTAGATCAGAACTAGTTCCAAGAAAGAATAGGAGTTAACTGTGCAGAAACAAATAATCCAAGCCATAATATCCAGATAAAAAATAGCAGACCTTTGTAGTAGGTATAAATCCTCAAAATGATCAGGACTGCCCAGAAATAATCCAGATACAAAAACAGTTCAGTGCAGAAGAATGCATCATATAAAGAGCTTGTTTAAAAACCCAAAAACCAGGAAGTATCTATAGCCGCAGGCCCAATTAAGAACATCCAGTAGCAGAAATAAATCTGGCAAAGAGATAAACTCCGTAAAAATCTATGGCAACTTTAATGAGCATCCTCGTCAGAACAGTCAGAGGATTGCGAGTATTCAGGCAGAGTTTCAGAAGGAAATGGTTGTAGAGGAATCTCAAGGGTAGAGCTTTTAGCCGCAAAAGATCTTGTGAAAATGGTTCTCTCATGGCTGGAATTCTCTTTATGCTTCCTAGCCTTCCTAGGGATTGGGGTGGAAAAGCCATCATGGTCCACAATGATTTTTTCCCTTTTCGTTCTTTCCAACACAACGATTCCACCACATTGGTGATCTTACTAGAATGCACAGAGAGATTCATCAACATCTATCTTTCCAGAATTCACATGGAGAGATTCATCAACATCTTGTTGTAGAAATTCATTGTTCACCTTCTTAGCTTTACTAATCTTCTGTTTCTCAGAAACTGAAACTCCTTCCATGATTGAATGAGAAATCTCAATCTTTTCAGAATCAGGATGCTCTTGATGTTTGGAGACATCAAGAACATCCTGAACAATGTCTGAAAGTTGACAATCATGTGCTTGAGAATTCAAACCCATTTTATCCTCATCTTTTCTTTCCTTGCAAACACCGTTAGAGGGATCAGCCTCAATATCTTTCCTTCCTTTATCCTTTTTTCTCCAGATTGAGGTAAAATTTATGGGACAACTATTAGTTTTTGCACATATACTGAACATGAATGACTAATAAAAGATCATTTTTGGTCAAGGATCATGGAAATCAGTGAGGGTCTATCCCAAATGAAAAGAAAAAATATAATGGAATTTCTACTATGTCAAAAAATAAAAATCAAAACAATAAGACCATGTTTTTAGCAAACTCAAGTGACCATCCAGAATATGGAAATTTGGAGTGTACTAACTTGAATATAGAAACTACTAAAAAGGTAAAGAAAAATATAGCTAATAATATGTTGAATATGAATATAGAAGATGCAGACATTCACCAAAATTCTGGTTTTTATAGAGGATCTAAAACTAATTGTTGGAAGAATTTTGATTTGTGTCTGGATGCAGTGGGAATACAGTTAACGCTGCCAAAATTTATGATGAAATGGTCATGAAAGGGTTTACTCAATGTATCAAGACTTATAATGCCCTTCTAAATGCACTGGCTCAATTGGGAAATTGGAAAGCAGCAGAATCCATCATTCTAGACATGAAAATAAACAACACACTACTCTCACACACTCAAACTACTCGCTAACTCCATGCTTCTTGTTGTCCGACTCTTCACTATCAAAGAATGAATTTACACCAACATAGGTGTATCAATTCTTCTCCACGTTCATCTAATGATGAACTCAATGAATCTCCAATAAGAATACCTCCTAGATCTCCTTTCTCTAACTTTCCATCCCACATATGGAAATCCTTAGTTCTCTCTTTCTCCATGCTTGTTTTTGTCCTACTCTTCACTAACAATGAATGAATTTACACCAACATAGGTGTATCAATTCTGCTCCACATTCATCTAATGATGAACTCAATGAAACTCCAATAAGAATACCTCATAGATCTCCTTTCTCTGACTTTCCATCCCACATATGGAAATCCTTAGTTCTCTCTTTGTATCTTTGAGATCTATTTCTATTGGTATATTCCAAGAGATTTATTCCTTATTTTGAAAGAGAAATATATCTATTTCTTATATCTATAGAATCACCATGTCACCTTCCAAATATCGATTCATGATCACCAATTTAATTCACTGATATTCTTTCTGAAAGATAGAAATTTTTAACCTACAGGCCTGTTATGTCTATTATAAAATAGTGTGTTCATTACCACCATGGTGTGGAACCTTCATCTTCCAGTAATACCTACAAAAAATTTCATGTTCATTACTTCGAAATAAGCCTCTAACATGAATACCACAAACATAAACTCTATGACTATATCAGCGAACCTCATTATATCAAACATGAAAATGATGAAAAAAATCATTTGATGAGGCATTTGTTGGTCGACTCAGAAACCATATTCAAGACTATTTGGACTTCGGAATTTATGAAGACTTTTCTTGGGAAATCTGATTTCAAGTACTTGGTAGAATTTGGAAATATATGTATAGTAGCCGATGTGTTTATATGTTTCCTTTTTGTAACACCTCACTCTTTTCTTGCATTTTAATTTAAAGTGCAAGGTAATAATTATCGACATCAAAAGAAACTAATTTCTCAACACACTCATATTAAACCCACCTAGATGATGAGTAATCAATTATAGTACTCAACCCATCATAGCGGTTGAAGCATTATATAATTTATTGTCCTAAATTTACAAGATGAGTTATTGATTCTAATCTGAAGTGAATCAAAAAGATGATAGATGAAGAAAGGTGCACATTTGGAAGATATGTTGAAGTGAATAAAGAATGAAGATACATTTTCAAAAGATGACTCGTAGACAAAAGATATTGTTTATCCAAAAGATAAAGTACCGATCATTGGAAGTAGAGGAATCAATGGAATCTAAATGAGACAAACTTGAAAAAGTTCATAAGACTTTACTAGATGATAAAAGATCTTAAAAGCATGGAATAAATTCTCATAGTGAGACATAAGATTAACAGTTTCTTACGTGATATATAGGAAGATAATATGTATGTGTTACAACAAAGTGATAAATTAGGTTTATCTGCTGGAAATTATTTTAGGTTTCTCGATTTTATACTGACCATTTAATGTAACAATCATCATGAATGTTTGAAAATAGTTCATGGTTCATGCTAAGTATGGAAGATGGATTTTTTCTATGATTGATGGAGAAGTATCTGAATGTTTTTATTCTAAAACATGAACCAAAAACATGAAGGAGATTGGAATGTGAATCTATAAATTAAATCAATAGATGCTACGGATTCTCCTAGATAATCACATACTAGGAAGAAATTCCAAAAGGTGAAGTATAAATTAAAGAGGTTGATGTGGAAGGATGAAAGTTAGTAATTCTTCTTACTCCAGTTGATGTAAATTCGAATGTGTTTTGAGTGTTGAATGTTTTATTTACTAATTTAAATGTTGAATAGGTTCATGAGTAGAAAATAAGTATCTAAAAGTTATAAAATCAAAAGTTAAGAAAAATAGAGTTATTCAAAAGCTAAATGATTGGAAAAGGACCTTGTACAGGAGCTTATATAAAGTAATCATGAAAATTAAGAAACAACATGAAGTCACCATGGCTGTCCTTAGAAAACAGTATGAAGAGCAGATGATGGCAGTTCATGCTAAAAATAATTCTCCCAATGAGAATTTAGAAGAACTACTAAAGGAGAAGGAGTTGAGGGTCACTAAGGTGCAAGAAGAGTTCCATGTAGTGAGAGAGAAGCCTAAAACAATAGAAAATAGCAAGAAGAGTTTTGTTCTAGCATCAAGAAGTATGCAGTACAAATCCGTGGGTAATTTAAGAAGGCTATATAGAATGATGTTACCACAGTGACATGTCTATGACATTTCAACCATACCACTATGAAGCATAAATGGAAGAATGATGGAGCATCTCTTACAAGGGGAAAGAGGGATGAAAAAACTCAAAATATCATGCTTCATAGGAAGAATTATTAACCAGTGAGCTGGTCATTACAAAAGGGGTTAATTCCAATTCATGCAATGAGGAGGTTTGTCCAAGTGTTGCACATCAATGAAAAACCTGGAAAAATAATGGAAGGGTTTGGTTCACAAGGATCAACCACATAACACAGAATGAGGATATTGGAGATACCCCCTACCCACTTGCTCTATATTGTTTAAACTGATGAGTGTATTGATTTAGGGGAAATTCAATCCAAGGGGGAGTTGCACTATGTTTTCATCAAAAGAAGACGCGTTGAGGATTTGAGGAATAATTTTATTGAAATAGGTGTTTAAATCTATTACCTTGAAGGCCGCAAGCTAGAATATGTCCAGCTGTATTGTTAAATCTATTATCTTGGGGATTTAATGCTGGAATCTGATTGTATTTTCTAGAATTAGTTTTTTCTATGCTGAAATCTTTCAATAAAGATTGTATGTGAAAGAATATTATGAAATCAATGGCAACATAAATTTTTGAAATAATATTGTCTCATCCATCGCCTTGGAGAAAACTATGGTGAATTTGTAAAGACATTCTAGAATATGTCTGTGCACGCTGAAATATTATAAAACAGTGAATATCATGTCTTATTTGAAGTGATCTAGGTGTCAAATTCATGTACCTTGACCCCCAAAATTTTTGATACATGCTTAGAATACTCCAAAAGTGAGTTCAGAACCTATCTGATGATGACAGATACAATGGAATGCACCCTGAAAAATAGATAGTTTGTTTGAAATACATATAATACATTATCTCCACTGAAGTATTGCATTTTTTAATTTTAAAGGAATTAATTTAGTACTCATTTAAGATAACAGTCGAATACCTGAGTATTTGACATATTGAAGGTTGAACTGTAAAATCGTGTGCCAATGACACATAAAAAGATGTATACATAGAATGAATTTTCTGCAGAAAACATGGGTGAATTTTGTAACAACATAAAGTCTAAAATTCTGGTTGAAGAATGTAAAAGTTAAAATAATAGAAGTACCATTCTAGTAATTCCATTTCTGATTATGTTGTTGCTGAAATGATCCAGTAGTTCTCCATGTCTAAAATGATCCAGCCGTTCTACATGTTGATTGATTGTAGAGTAGTTTCTTAGAATAGTTCAATATACCTCATGAAACGTAACGTTAATATTTGTAAACTATGAATTGATTTATCAGCAAAAGGATAAAATTCTGGTAGTGTAGTGTATTTGAGACATATAATTACATCAAATTGTGACCCATATGATCATTGATCAGTACAATAGAGAGATACAATTCAAGCATGGCGTTGCAATGAAATAGAATTTTATGGTACTGTACAATATACAGAAGCTGGGAATGTAATGATAGAGGTAAAAACCTGGAAGAGTTAAAATAATAGTTATTTCATCCAAAAAATCCTCCATGTTGCATATTTGTATGTAAAAAAGGACATGATAAAAAAAGACACAGAAACGTAGCTAAAGACAAGGTGCACACAATGAATGAAAATACTTATAGAACACTGAAATTAGATATAATTATGATGAAATAATGTTAGATAGAAATGAATAGGTTATTTTTAAGTGAATGTTTATAAAATTAAATTTACATGTTGATAATAACAGATGCTGAGACATGTAGAACAGATTGAGACAAAATTCAAGTTTGCAAATTGAAATAAATACACTGATTCTGGTCCAACGTGTTGTAGAGCATTAGCAGAATTTGTAAATAATACAGGTTGCAATAAGTTGACTCCATAATAGTACAATCATTTGAATGCATAGATATCCTAATGGACTTAGATAACATACCTTGAGGAAGGGACTGTAGTTGTTGAACAAAGGACAGCCTGAGTACAATGTCCATTCATATTAGTATATATTACATTAGATAATGCAGGATAAAGGAGAATAGGGATTTATCGGTCTTACCGTTACTTTTG
Organism: Viscum album; assembly: GCA_963277665.1. Classification (NCBI taxonomy): domain Eukaryota; kingdom Viridiplantae; phylum Streptophyta; class Magnoliopsida; order Santalales; family Viscaceae; genus Viscum; species Viscum album. The sequence goes on from OY728140.1 coordinate 2,131,067,880, forward strand.
TAGGAGACTGAATTTCAGGTGGTCAATGGATGAATGTATAGATATCATTAATGCACTGGATACCACATTTACATACGAAGAAATTTAATATCTTAGTTTTAGTGATGCGAAGGAAAGTAAAAATGTAAAGTATAAAAAATTACTAATTACACAGAATTAGTAGATAAGGTATTAAAGTAGAGAAAATAAAAAAAAATCTGAATGAAGAATTATGTATTTCCTATATATATATATAAAATTTAAAACAAAGTTTCAGGAGCCTACCAAATCACGAGCAGCGAGCAGGCCTAAATATTAGAACCTGGTCATCTGGTGTTTCCTAAAAGAAAATAGGGCTTCATAAATGAAGAATGTTGCACAATGGTTAGGCAAGAGTAATTGACGAATGTTGCGAAAAAAACACAGTTTCAAAAATCAATAAAACTGTAGGATAAGTAAATTGTTCCCTTCTGTATACTGAAATCCCATCATTGAAACATGACTACATAAATGTAGAAATGTTTTCTAGTCGCCTAAATTAACAATAACATTGGAGATTCAATGAACTGCGATGATAAAATAATTGAAGACAGTAAACATTGGTTTGATAAAAAGTGATGGTTGTGAGAAAATAATGATCATATAAGTACAAATAAAAAGGACCCATGGACCACAATTTCTGGAGAACAATTTAAATAGATATATAGAGAAGAATGCTTGTTTTCAAATGTATAGTATTACTGCTTCACTAAATAGTTTTTAACTGTAATTAAATCAAAGAGGTCAGTAGGCTTAATAGGTCAACAGCATAATGAAAACATACCTTATATGGAGGTTTCAAGTTTGATTTTCTGAATTAGGTATAGTACATGCAGGAAACGAAGCTGTGGGACGTAGCCGAATTGATCAATAGTGGAGATGGATATAAAAAATTAAACTTCAAATCCTAGATAGTTGACGGGGTTACCAACACTGGAATATAGAATATGTCGACGGCGCAGAGTTTGAAAGGTGGGATTTATATGTTCTATGAAAACCTAAAAATTTACATAGGTTTATACCTGCGATTACTGTGTCGCGGTTACCGAAGGTGGAGTAGATGACAGATGCGAACGCTGAGATGAACGCAGAGGCAGGAAGGCGAAGACCGAGAGGCGCAGGTTAGGAAGTTGGGGTGGAGGGAGGGAGGCGGACGCGGAGGGAGGGAAGCGGGGGCCGGCAGGCGAATGTGGAGGGAGCGAGGCGGCAGTAGATAGGCGGGGGGCTGGGATGCTGAGGCCGGGATGTCGAGGCGGAGGCCGAGGCGGGGAGGGGAGGGTAGGGGGATGTGAGTGGAGATTATGGCTTGTCGAAGGGGAGGGGGAGGAAAAGCCCGAGTGTGGGTGGGTTTATTCCCACGGTTTTTAATAAACCGTAGACATTGGATTAGAAAAATGACCTATCCACACGGTTGTTCTAAACAGTGGGTATAGAACTGTTGGGTTAGAGCCAATTTCCAGTAGTGATAGCTTCCAAGGATTGTACTACACTTCCTATGATACCAACGATAACTCCACGACCCTAGTTACCTACAATTAGTGCATTATTACATAACCTTGGCATTATACAAGGAATCGTGTCCTGAAACATTGATTAGTTTACTAGCCTTATAAGTACTAGATATATACATTAGTTTTACATTACCTCATGAAATAAAAAACAACATTGTATCCCCTTTGAACACTATTTTACCCCTTAGCCTATTCCTACAGATTAATAGTAAGATACTTCTTTGCATCCTAGGAAAAATAAAACATAAGAAATGGGTGATCTCAGATGGTCAGTAAAGTTAACAATATTGAGGAAACATTCCTAAAAATGCATAAAAATTTATGGCAATGTATAAGACTAAAACAAAAGCCTATTAAACATAAAATTCATCATAATATGGAAAATATAAATCGAAATAATGTCAATTACTTATTCACATGGATATTCTACAAGTAGAGTAATCACACGAAATATTAATATCCAATTTCATAATGATGGAATGCATAATTCCAGACATCATAACCACATATTCAAGGCCTTATAGAAAGAATACAAATAAGATTTTATCAAGGATTTGTTTCAAGACACTAGTTTTTCTCATGAGATCTACCGATGCACCGTTGAGCTATAGCAGGCTCTACCAGTAAAATATTAAGTCCAATGCATTCCTCATATAAAATGGTGAAACATAATCTAAATATTTTTATTAAAACTAGAATACAAAATGTAAATATTTTTACCACAATCCATGAATGTAACAAAAATATCACATCCATAGTCAAACATAACTCATTCAATACACTATGGATGATTATATTATTGTAAATCAACCTCAATAAAGTATAAAATACTTTAAAGGATGTTGACATAGAAGAAAATAGTCATTATAACTCTTTGAGAGAAATATCCCCTTTTTTTAAAACATTTAAATGTGACACTATTTATCAATGAAGTTGTTTAAAATATATTTTTAATCAAAGTGTCCTATACCACATTAAATCTATTAAAATAAATTTTAATTTAGAAACATTTATTCCCATGTAAATAAAAACTTAAAACCATTTTTAAAACATGGACATTAATGAGAATTATTTAGAATAATAAATATTTATAACATTTAAAACAATATTTTAGTTAATGATTTCCTAACCAAACAAGAGACGCTTGAATACAAGTAATTGAGGAATAAAATTTATAAAAACATTATAATATCATGAGAATAAAGGTATTTATGATATAACATGTCAAGAGACAGTATATACACCATATATAAGGGAATTTGTGCATAAAGACAAAGTTGTCTAAAAGGAATGTAAATTGAGACGAAATAACTTACAAAGCCCGTATCATTATATTAAGGATGAATTGATTAAATTATTATGTCTGAAAAATATAAATACACTCAATATAATTGGATATTTAGTGAAAATCAATCAGATTGTAGTAACTCATATTCTTGTAAAAAACAAAACCACTAACTTGGATTTTTAACTCAATGAATGGAAATTGAGTTAAGATTAACCATAAAAGTTTATATCAATGGAATGTGAATTTATAAATAGAGTGATTATGTGTATCAAAATTATATCCACACAATGTGGAGTGTAAATTACTACATATGTAAATAAATATTGATTTCAAACATAATCTTGGAGTGAACTAATCAATGAAGTTGGCGTTAAACGGAATGAGAGGAAATTAAAATTTGAAATTCTATTAGTGATTTGGTAACATACGAAACATAACCCCCATGGAAGAAGGATCATCCAATTATGTTGTAAATACCAATAAATTAATGTATATTACACAAACAATGCAATCATGGGCAATACATATACCACATAAAAGGTAATAATAACAAATATAGCGTGAATCTCACGAGAATGAAAGTGAGATGAAAACCCCTTACCTAGTACATATCATTAGTATATGGTAGGTTAACTACAGTTATAATGGGTAAATTAAGGTTATTAAATTATTAAAAGAACCAAATACATAAATATGATATCATTTATGTTCTTTTAATATTTCTTTGTTATTGATAATTCAGTATTATAGTTGTTTTGGTTGTTAACTGATTCATTTTCCATTATATGTTTTGTTACGTAAGTAATGATTGTTATGTATAGGATATATTTGATTAATATAAATAATGATATTAATTTCATAAACATTATTTTTAATCACAAAAATAAATTTATTCTTGAATGATTGTGATGGGTAATGAATCTCATCGCGTTCGTGGAGACGGTAAGCCTTACTTATGCAGAAGGAACAATATCATTATATTGATGGGGAAATCATATTTAATTGGATGATATATCATATATACAGAATCATTAACATGTTATATTTATTATTATATTAGTTATAATCATTATTATACCCATCCAAATAATGATGTGTTTGAATAACAAACTACACCACGACGTGGAGACGGTAAGCCGTACGTATGCACCTATGGTTACATTGTCATTTATAGGATGGATAAAACAATAAATATGGTTGTACCATATTTATAATAAAATAACATTATGTAGAAGGTAATGGATTTATTATTTTGTTATAGAAACAAAATATAAAAATAAAGTGGATAGAGAAAAGAACATGAATGATGGTTGTGAAATTATTACCTCTTCTTTAGGTGTTTCATTTTGAGTTTATCAACAGGGCTCCTTAAGTTGGATTTATGATCAATTAAAGGCCTCTAAGATGAATTGATGTAAGTTGTGAAGATATTTTCGCAGGTTTTTTCCAATAGAAATGTCTTTGGAGGAGTGAAATTAAGAAAAGGTGAAGTGACCTTTTTTAAGAGGGGTGAGGGGAACTTTAGGAAAAGCTTGTAATATTGTTTTCTTATAAAATTATTTTCGGTTTCTAATGGAACCAAAATGATTTATTTCAAGTATAAGGTGGGGATAGGTAGAAAAACTATAAAACAATATGTTTTAGAAATTTTTATGTTACCATATTAACCTTATCATTTAGATTGAACTCTTATTTAAATTGTTTGAAATTTACCATGTCCCTTTATATTTTTATATTACATGTTTGATAAACATACTATTAAAAAACAAAAGAACTCAGAGTGGTTCATTATTAAAATTTAAAACCTTATCTATGTCTTTTGGCATAACCATATATTTTTAAGAATGTTGTATCAATTAAAAATATAGTATTTGTTTTAAAAACTATATTATATCAATTTTGACACTATTTACTATTTTATTTTTTTCAAAGCCATAAAAACATTATCACTTAGAATAAAAAAAATTTAATCAACTAAAAAATGACATATTAACATATAAAATTACATTAATTCATAATAAGCCCCAATTTAAATTTATTTGGATATTTATAATATCAATTATGTTAATATTTCATTAATAAGGTAATTACTACATCATCATTGTGTCATATATAAATTAAATTATATAATTTATAAAAATTATAAATAAAATTGAATTATGTATGAAATATATTTATATTTTTAATGAATATTTATAGTCAAATTTATCTTATAGGTAACCTTATATTAGAAATGGTTACATTATTAAACATTGAATTAAACACTTTTAACACTTTTTTAAATAATATAATAATAAATGTCCTAATATAATCTATGTGGACCAAAAAGGATCATATTTTATTTATAAGTTTGTTTTTGGTCGAATTACACTTATAAAATAGAACTAATACATGTTTTAGGATAGTTATTATATCATTTTTAGCCTTAATTACCCTATTTACTTTAACCGTGGTAAATAAAATTAAAACGTTACTATTCACCAAAAATTATTTTCATTTTATTGAACCATATTTTACATACTGATGTTAACCGTGTCTCTTATATTTTTTAAATTCAACTCATAGATGTGTTAAAATTATGTTTTATGCAAATTTTCAAATGTCTCTAGAAGGTGGGTACAAGACGGTAAAAATTTCAACAAAATTTTATATATCTAAACTTATTATAAAATGAATCCAATGTATTAAATTTAACAAATATTTGTATAATGTATCTATTTTGACTTAAAATAAAGAAAATAAATAATTATTTAAATAAAATTCAATTTTAAAAAATAACTCAGTGTTTTCCACTATTAATAAAAAATTGAATGTTTTTAGAAAAATACCAAAAAATCACCCTAAACTATTTTTGATATTCTAAATTCAAAACTGAATTCTATTTTACCAAATTAAAACCATAGAAGTTTAATTAATTAATTTAAAATTAATTCCCATTGTCAATAACAAAATGTATGTTTTTAAAACGTAAAAACTATCAAAATATTGACATGTGTTTATGTCAAATTTAAACATGAAATTAATTATACTGACCTACATTTTGTTAAATGATAATAATATAATCTAAGTAAAATTTCAAAAAATTAAAATTCATAATTTAACACTATAAATTATTTCCATTAAAAATGTATTTTTCAATTAAAATTTAGTATTTTTCAGTATTTATCATAATATGAATGTTATCAGAAAAGTAACAAAAAATTATCAAAAATAAATTTTCAAGTACCGATTCTAAATAAGAATTTAATTTCATTCAATTTAATATATAAAAGTGTAAAATATTGGTTTTAAAAAGAGTTTTCCATTATAAGGTAGTAAAATTTCATTTTTTTTAAATAATTATTATATATGAAAATAATTAATTTGTTCTTATATTATGTCTACGAAACACATAATATGGATTCGAAAATTTTATAGAGTATATAAAATTATAAATTAAGTTAATATTATTCATGACCGCTTTTTGAACGACTAGTTTGGTAAGTTGTGGTGCCCTTGAACTCAGTGTTGTGTGTAGCTTAAGATATTAAATTTATTTAATAAAGCTAACACACTATGAAATAATGGGGTGCTTCATGTAATAACATGTAAAAATAGAGTACTTAGGAAGCATTAGAATATAAGAATTTTTTTGAGGATAGAATAAAATATCAATGGTCATTTAATGAATAAAATGGGATAATCTTTTATATAAAACGAGAAGTGATCCAATAATGTTATCATAATAAAAATATATTTTTTTATAAAAATAATGGTTTCTTAATAAAAGATTATATAGTTTACTGGAAAATGGGAAAGAATTCGGGATGTTAATATAAAAAGGGTTTCTTTTCAGGATGTATTGATGAGTGAACAATTTAAAAACAAGTATATCCACAAATGAAAATGATTAAGGGATCATGATGCAAGTTATGGATCATATAAACATAATGTATGTTGTGTACATGAAAAGAAATAATAAATTCATTTGGGTATAAAGAAAGGTAGAGTAACCCAAATAAATAAATGAGGTTTGGGTGGATTCCCTTACCTTATGTACGAAGGTGTTATTTAAATGAACTTATTGTCCTAAAAAAATAAATTATTTAATTAATATGTATATAAAATATTCTATATGTAATTTACTTATTATAAACTATTTTTATGTTCATTATTGTTCTTTTTGATGGGTTAAGAGGATCAATTTCATCATATGGTATTGTGTGCTTCCTCTGTTTTCATGATTGGTTTTTCTATATACATGTAATGGTAAATATGTAAGATGAGAAATGTTTTCCAAAATTGATCTTTTATTTAATTAGAGATCATCTATACAATTAAATGGATATAAAATTATATTGATTTTTTGGATTGAAGATGAATCATTATAAAAAATATTAATGTTAACTATTTTGTTTTATTGGCATTTTTTGATCTCAACGAACTCATCAATCAATATATATTACTAGTATGGGTACAAATCATTCTCAATACATACATAGAAATATAGTACATATATCATAGTCTGGTTCAACCATAAAAATGGTTTCATGACTAGAATTGAAGATGATAAAATTAATTGAGAACATTTCATCCTCAAATGTTTTGAATTAACACATATTAGATGGTGTTTTAATTTCTAGTATAAAAGGAGGTTAAATGAGAGATGATGATGAATTATTCAATTATGGTAAAAAAATTTATAGTACGTGTATGGTATTGGAGTTATCATAACATTTGGATGAGTGATTATGATGAGAGAAAATGAAAGAAATGAAGTTGAAGAAAAATAAATGAATTGAAATGCGGAATTTTCATATTGAATATTTCTTCTTTGAGATATTATTTAGGGGAGAGGATTTGGTATATTTATGTGTGACCTACCGAATCGGGTGCCACTAAATTATTCCTTGACCAGGTTGGCCACATGCCCTCAAGTGGGCCTCCATGTCTACTAGAGGGTGCTAACTAGTAGTGAGGGTCTGGTAAGTCAGTCTTAGGGAGACTATACCCTATTTTATCAGAATAAAACACCAAACGACGAAAACAAAAATAAATAAGTGTGGAATAATATAAGAAACCTTAACAATACCATGTCATACGATATACAAAAACTATAAAATAAAATACCAAACATAAATGTAAATAATTTTATGTAATTCCAATGTCATGTGTCTACAATGAAACTAAATGTAAAGACACAACAACACCCAATCAGGTCCCGAACCAAATCTGGTTCCCTCCCCCATGCTCCAACCCGAAACATCAACCTACCCCGGGACCTTTATCTTATCCTCTATGAAAACAACAATGTCTACTCAGGTGCCAATCATGTATCCTGAATATGTTGTGATTTTAACTCAGTCAGACACTGCCAGCGATGTCTAAAACAAGTGTACTCAAAAGACAGTGTATTCTCTTTTATGAAGAAATAAATACAATGAATAATTATATAGTTTTCACACATTCATTTAATCATTAATCATTACATTTGGGGTAGTTTCAATGTAATTCCTTGACCCTAGTTACCCAGAGTTAGTGCATTATTACATAACATTGGAATGATACAAGGAATCATGTCCAGAAATATCGATCAGTTTAGTAGCCTTGGATGTACTAGATACATTCATAAGTTTTACATGACATCATGAAATAAAAACATCAACAACACTTTTTCCCCTTTTAACACACTTATATACTTAGAATATACCTATAGGAAAACCATTAAATACTTCTTCACATCCTGGGAAAAATAAAACATCGAAAGGGGTGAGATCAGATGTTCACTAATGAAAACAATATTGTGGAAACTTTCATAAATAAGAAAAAACATTTAAGTCAATGTATAAGACTGAAACAAAATCCTTTTAAACATAAACTTCAGCAGAATATGGAAAAGATAAAATCTAATAATTCCATTTACATATTCACATGGATATTCTACTAGTCGAATAATCACATGCAATATCAATTTACACTTTCATAATGATGGAATGCATATTGCCAGGCATCATAACAACATAGTCAAGGGCTTGTGCCAAGACTAAAAATAATATTTTGTCAAAGTAATGTGCCAAGACATTATTTTGTCTTATTAGACGTACCAATGCATCGAGGAGCTATAGCGGGCTCCACCTGTCACTTATTAAGTCTAATTAATTCCTTATGTGAAAATGTTTAAACATAACATTCACATTCGTATTAAAAATAGCATACAAAAATTCAATACATTATCCATAAACCATGAAATGTAACAAAATAACACATCCACATTCAAACATATCACAAAAACCTTCAATACAATATAGAAGATATGTATCATAATAAATCAATATCAAACATGTTTAAAATTCATCAAAGGATGTTGACATAAATGAAATGAAAACTACTTGAAATAATACCTCTTTCTATTTAGAAATAATTTAGAAGTCACATAAATATATAAGAAAACATTTATTTTTAAAATATTCTTATAAGCTTGTAATTTATGTTTCGATGATGTTATAACGTTGGAAAATAGTGGCACCCACTGTATAAGTTTAAAAAAGACATTCTTAACTTATTTTTGTCGAAAAGGTCAAAAAGTACCTTGTTTGGAAAACGATGGGAAGATAACTTTCAAAACATTTAAGTTCGAATAAGGGTAAAAATGACTTTAACATATAGTCTAGTGAATAGTAAAAATGTTTGGAAAACATTTTAAAGAATTAACAGATGTGGATGATATAGAGGTCTCAGTTGATACTTATGTAAAAACAACCTAGGATAATAAAGAGATTGTGAAATTAATCATTACCTTTTACTTTTCCTAAGTCGATGGTATGTTAACCTCTTGTATAATAGTTAAAATATTGTTATTAAATTATAAAATAACTATATACATAAATATGATATCATATATGATCTTATAATATTGAATTGTTAACAACATTTTAGTAGTATCATCGTTTCGGGTGTCAACTGATCTATTTTCCTTTATATGCTCGGTTACGTAATCCATGTTTGTCATGGATAAGATGTATTTTATTCATATCTAGAATGATATTAAGTTATGAAATATTATTTTTAATCCTTGCATTATAATTATTCTTGAATGATTACGATGGGGAATGAATCTCATCGTGTCCATGGAGACGGTAATCGGTACGTATGCCCGAGTGATAGTAACAATATATTGATGGTGAAATAGTATGTAATTGGATGGTATATTATATATAAATAATAATTAACATTTTATATTAATTAGTTACATTATTTATACTCATTATTATAACCATCCAAATAATGAAGTGTTTGAATAACAAACTACACCATGACAAAGAGACGGTAAATCGTACGTACACATGTATTGTGACATTGTCATTCATATGATGGAAAAAATAATGAATATGGTTGTACCATTTTTATAATATCATGGAAAAATATAGAATATAATGTACTTATAAAATTATAATGGAAACAACAATGAAAGAGGAAGTGTAAGAAGAAAAGAACTTGAATGAGGTAGTGAAATATTTATATCTCCTTTAGGCTCATCCTATTAAATTGATCACAAGAGCTCAATTGGTTGGCATTCATACCAAAGGAAGGCCTCTAGGATGAAGGTAAGAAATTTGGGAGTATATTTGGGTAGGGGATGGGAGATCCAAAAGGCTTTGGTGGTGTGAAATTAAGAGAAGGTGAAGTTCCCTTTTATGAGATAGGTGAGGGTTGCTTTAGGAAAATCATGAAATAATATTTTATAACAAAATCATTTCTGTTTATAAGGGCTCCAAAATAAACTATTTCAAGGCTAAGGTGGGTATGGGTCGAAACCCTCTCAAACAATAGATTTTAGACTGATTTAGGTCATCATATTAACCTTATTTTTTTACTTAACGCTTATTTAAATAGTTTGACAATTATCATGTCTCATTGTGTTTTTATATTATAAGGTTAATAATCATTCCATAACAAGCCATGAAAACCACATGTGGTTATGTATGAATATATATAATATTATATATGTCCTTTGTCCGAACCTTAAATTTTCAAGAATATTATATAAATTAATAATATAGTATTTTTTTTAAAACTCAATCATGTCATTTTTGACACTATTTAGTATTTTGTTTTTGTGAAAATCATAACAGCATGATTACTTTGAAAAAAAAATTATTTAATCAACCATAAAATGTCATATTAACCTATAAAATTAGTTGAATTCATTAAATAACTAAAATTACTTTTATTTGGATATATATAATATCAATTATTTTAATCATTCATTAATAAGGTAATTACTACATTATCATTATGTCATAATTAAAATAAATTATATAATGTATAAAAATTATAAATAAAATAAAATTATGTAGGAAATATTTTTTATCTTTAGAATAAATATTTATAGTAGAATTTATCTTATGTACAACCCTATATTAAAAATGATTTCTTTATTACACTTTGAATTTAACTCTTTTAACTCTTCTTTAAATTAAATAATAATAAATCTCATAATCAAATCAAAGTGGACCAAAGAGGATCATATTTTATTCCTATGGTTTTTTATGGTATAATTACACATATCCAATAGAATTATGACATGTGTTAGTGTAATTATGATATCTTTCTTATTCTTAATTAGTCTATTTACTTTTAATTGTCGTAAATAAATTTCAAAAGATACTATTCACCAAAAATTATATTCATCTTATTGAACAACATTAAACTTATTGATATTATTTATGTCTCCTATATTTTTTAAATTCAACTCATAGAAGTTGTAAAATAATGTTTTATACCAATTTTCAAATGCTCCTAAGAGGCGGGAAAAAGACGGTAAAAAGTTCGTTAAAATTTTTATATATCTAAACTTATTATAAAATTACTACAATGAATTACATTGAATATATAGAGTTATTATGTATCTATTATGACAAAAAAATTAAATAAAATAAAAAATTACATAAATAAAAATTCGGTTTTAACTAATAACGTAGTGTTTTTAACTATTCAACAAAAATTGAATGTTTTCATCAAAATACAAAAACTTCACCCTAAGATAATTTCAATATTCTGAATTAAAAACTGAAGTCCATTTTAAAAAATAAAATTTAAAAAATTTAAAAAATTGGGTATGACTATTTATAACAGCTAGTTTGATTGGTCATTGTATGTTAAAACTCCAAATTGCGTACAATAAGAGTTATTGCATTATTCAAAGGAAAATATACCATGGAAGCTTGGGGTGTTACATTACCCCCTCTATAAAATAATTTTATCCTTGAAATTTCTAAAATATTACTGCATAAAATGATTCGGGTGGTTCTTCATCATAAGTTCCTCAGGTTACCAAGGTGCCACTTCCATCTTATGATTTATCTATAGAACATTTATCAGAGGAGTCGTCCAGTTTCTCAACACTTGTACTCTGGTATCAAGAAATTTTATAGGTTCTCCATAATAAGATACATCATGTTCCAGTTCAATTTCCTCATAGGTGAGTACATGCGTTGGGGCAGGCATGTATTTTCTCAATAGTGATACGTGGAACACATCGTGAACTTTGGAAGGACATGGAGACATTGACAAAAGGTAAGCTACAACACCAATTCCTTCTAAAATTTGGAAAGGTCTGAGGTAACTGGGATGTAATTTTCCCTTCTTACTGAATTTTATAACACTCTTCCATGGAGAATCCTTCAAGAAAACATGATCTCTTACCTGAAATTCAAAATCTTTCTTGGGTTATCGACATGGATCTTCTGCATAATTTGAAGTACTTTGATGTGGGTTTGGATAACATTCACATTTTCTATTGTTTCCTCATCAAGTTCTCAGTCTACGAGTTTTATTTCACCAACATCGTCCCATCATGTTGGTGTGGGACATTTATTTCCATATAACGCTTCATATGGTTCCATTGGAATACTTGAGTGGAAGCTATTGTTATATTAAAATTATACCAGATGTAAATATTGATCCCATATACAATGAAAGTAAAATGACTATTATCTCAACTATCTTCTATGGTTTGAATAGTCTATTTTGATTGTCTATCAGCTTGAGGGTGGTAGGCAGTGCTGAAATAAAGATCAGTATCCAGGGATTTCTGAAGACCTCTACACAATCATTATATAAACGAGGATCATGATCAGGAACAAACGATAGGGGTACTCCATGAAGTCTTACAACATCATTAATATACAGTCTTTCTAAACATTCAAGTTTTAAATATTCTCTTATAGTAAGAAAATTAGTTGAATTGGTAAGACCATCAATAATAACCCATATTGCATCATTCCTTCTAGGAGTCTTTGGTAGTCCCATGAAAAAGTCAATTGTAATATCATCGCATTTCCAGTAAGGTATGGGAATAGGTTGCATGAATCCTATAGGTTGTTTTCTTCCATCTCTCACTAGTTGGAAAAACATATATCTTGACACAAAATCTGATCTCTCCCTTCCTGTTGTCCAACCAAAAATGTTCTTTCAAATATATATTCATCTCAGTGCTACCAAGGTTTAAAGAGAAATTGGAGCTATGAGCATCATTCAACAATTCCCTTTTTATATCAGGTATATCAGGAACACAAAGTCTCTTCCCAAATTTCAAAATTCCATCTTCATATACGAAGTCACTGAATATCCCATCATTTACAAATTTGATATTTTTTTTTGAAATTCCTCATCTTGAAAAAGAATTGACTTTTCACCTTCCATTTTTATTCTAATATCCATCTGTACTAGATCCATGAAAATAGGATACCTTTCATCTCTCATGTTTTTCAAAACTCCATGATCCATCCTGCTTAAAGCATCTTCCACCTTATTAGCCTTCCCCAGGTGGTAGTGTATAGTGAAATCATAATCCTTGAGTAGTTCGATCCATCTCCTTTGCCTTATGTTGAGTTCTTTTTGTGATAAAATATACTTTGAACTCTTTTGATCAGTATAAATCTCACATTTTTCATCATAGAGATAGTGTCTCCATATTTTCACATCAAAGATTATAGCTCCTAACTCAAGATCACGAGTTGGATAGTTTTTCTCATGAATTTTTACATATCATGATTCATAAGCAATAAATATATCATTATACATTGGGACACAACCAAGTCCTTTCTATAAAGAATCACTATTAATAACAAACCCATCATTCACAGATAGTAGTGTCAAGTTATAATCATTTTCTAATCTTCTCTGCATCTCTTCAAAATATTCTTCACACTTATTTTTTTCAAACAAATTAACCCCTTTATGAGTGATCTCGGTTAACGTGTTACCCAATCGAGTAAAATTCTAGACAAAATTCTGAAAATAACCTGCTAAACCAATAAAACTACATACCTCGGTTATATTTGTCGGTGATGACCATTATTGGATTGCCTTAGTCTTTGAAGGATCAATAGAGATTCCATCCTTAGAGACAATATGGCCAAAAATATATATCTCTTGAAGCCATAATTAACACCTGATATATTTCCAATATAATTCATTTCTTCTAGGAATCCTTAGGATAATGCATAAGAAATTTTTATGATCTTATTTGCTTTTTTAGTATAACAAAATATCATCAATAAATAGCGCAACAAAGTCATCAAAATATTCTTAGAGAACACTATTATTTATATCCATGAAGACAAATGGTACATTAGTCAATCCAAAATGCATTACTGTAAACTCGTAATGCCCATACCTGGTTCGAAATGTAGTTTTCCGAATGTCTTCCATCTTCACACATAACTGATGATATCCATATCAATGTTCTATCTTTAAAAAATAATGAGGTCCATGATGTTGGTCTAATAAATCATCAATGTTATTTATGGGATACTTTTTTTATTGTTATATAATTGTTCTCCCTGTAGTCAATCCAAAACCTCATATATCCGTCTTTCTTTTTAACAAAAAGGTTAGGGGCTCCCCATAGAGAAATACTAGGGTGAATAAATCCCTTATTACTCAATTACTCAAGTTGATTATTTAGTTCCACTAATTTAACAGAGTCCATTCTTTATGGGGTCATTGATATGGTCCTTGAACCATGAATTAAATAAATGATAAACTCAATTTCTCCTTTGGGAGGATGTCCTGGTAAATCCTCTGGAAACACATAAACATATTCTTGCACAATAGTTACGTCCTCTATTCCAACATTGATTTCCTCACCCATAGTTATTTCATTATTTTCCTCCAAAATAATTTAATTTAGTAGAGATACTGGGGGTGGATCTAGATAAGAATTTGGGGAGGACATTTATTCTCTAAAGATAAGGTAATCCTTATCATCATAAAAAATTGTATCCTCCTTCTTCTTAAAATAAATTTTCGCATCATGGTCTGAAATTCAATCCATACCGAGGATTATATCAAATTCAATTATGGGTATGGTGATGAGATTATTAGATAAATAACATTTATATGCAGTAGTGGGAACTGATTCACAAAACATTGTTACGGTGATACTTCCCTTAAGATTTTTGACTGACAACTCCCTCGTTAAGTCAAATTGAAAATATCTAAATTTTTTAGCAAACAGGGTAGATATGGAAAAATGTGATGATCTAGAATCAAATAAATCATTAGATAAGCTTGAGGAACCCATCAAATTACCTTCCACCACATCTTTCGGAGCTCCAAACTCAAAATTAGTGATCACATAAGATTGACCTTTCTCCCTTGGCCTTTTCTGAGTTAATTTCCCTTGCCGCATAGGATATTAATTTGAATAATGACCCTTTTCTCTACAATTGTACCATTCAACATTGACAACCTCTTTCTTTTCCTTGCAATCATGAGATTTGTGGCCTTTTTCACCACACTTGTAACAGACTCCCATTCCCTTCAAGAAAGTACCGGGGTGTTTCTACCCACATATACTACATGATGGATATTCAACATTTTCCATATTTCCTTTATTTCCATTACTAGAGTGTTCAGAAGATCTCTTTTTCACTTTATTTTCTTTAAATTCGTAATAATTATAGAATTCATTTACTGTCTTGATAATGCAAGAGACTATATCTTCGTTAGATGAGAAGGGTTGTGAAACTTATGCTCGATAGATTAATTTTTTTAACCCATCATTGAATCAATAAACCTTACTCCTTGGGTTACGTATATAATTTTTTTCATTCTTTTCTAACCTTGTTAAGTTAGACTAATAAATTGCGATATTCTCATTCCCCTTTTGCCTCAGAGTTCGAAATTTTCTTTCCATATCCGCTCGATGGTCAGGAGGAAATTTTTTTCCTAAAGAAATATCTTTAAAATCCCTCCATTCAATGTTTGATACTTTTTCATCTTGTTTTCTGTTTTGGATTAATGACCACCATGGATCTGCATCTCCCGTGAGGAGATAAACTGCTATGAAAACTTTTTCCATTTCACTACTCCCCAAAGCATGAAATATTTTCACTAAGGAATTTATCCATTGAATGGATACTAATGGATTTAAACTACCACTAATGGTTGGTGGTTTTTTCCTCATTAAGTGGTCTAACAGTGATCCTCCGCGTTGAGGATCAGGGTTCTCCATACAGGTAAGGTTATTATTCATAACCTGATTTAGTTGTCCCGGTATGGTGATAAGTTAATATGAACAATTTGTATCACCATGTACACTATAATTATCTTGAGTAGGAGGGAAATCCCTATATGGATTACATGCATTGATACAGCTTCCATTCCTCCCACTAGGTGCCATTTCTATTCAATTTCTAAACTAGATTAGTTTATGATTCACAATACATAATTCCAAACATGTAAAACACTTAACATAAACTGACAAGTTTATTGATATAATCCACAATAATAATACATTTTTCTTTGAGGATGAATATATTCATAAACCCTTCATAATGGTATTTAATTAAAATGAAAATTACCCTAAGCATATCCCCTCGAAAGTTCTATAACAATAATTGTAGTAAGGTCGGTTGTTGTGCACTAGTTCCCTTTTGAGTCTAACTCAAAGCGGTGTTTTCAGGTTTATCCCCTAAGTACATATATTTCAGAGCTTCCTCTACCTTCTCATATCCAGTCAAGGATGTAATTATTGGAAAACACAAAAAATCTCTACATTACAAAAATTCTAGGATGTTCTTCTATATTGATCATCAAAATCTATCTTAGTGTAGTGTTCTCTAATCAGAGTTTTTCTAAATCTAGTTTCCAAGGATTTTACTAAACATCATCAAATACCAACTATAATTCCTTGACCACAGTTACTCAAAGATGGGGGATTAGTACATAACATTGGCATGATATAAGAAATCATGACGTGAAATACTGATCAGCTTAGTAGCTTTGGATGTACTAGTTACACTCATAAGTTTTACATTACATCATGAAATATAAACATCAACATCATTTTCTCCCCTTTGAACACACTTATATCCTCATACTAACCCTTCGGGCCAACCATTAAATACATTTTACATCCTAGGAATAATAAAACATAGAAAGGGGTGAGCTCATATGTTCAGTAAGGACAAAAATATAGCGGAATCATTCATAAATAAGCATAATCATTTAAGGCAATGTATGAGACTAAATTAAAAGATTTTTAATCATAAACTTTAGCATAATATGGAATAGATAAAATCAAATTACTCCATTTACTTATTTACATGTATATTCTACTTGATAAATAAACACGTGAAATATCAACAACTTTTACAATGTTGGAATCCATAATGCCAGACATCATAACCACATAGTCAAGGCCTTGTGCCAAGACTACAAATAAGATTTTTTCAAGGACTTGTGTCAAGAAACTAGTTTTTATAATGAGACCAACCAATGCATCTGGGACCTATAGCGGTCTCCACCTGTCACTTACTAAGTCCAATGCATTCCTCATATGAAAAGTTTTAAACATAACATGAACATTCGTATTAAAACTATTATACGAAATGTCAATAAATTAAACATAAACCATGAGTGGTATAAAAGTGACACATCCACAATAAAACATATCACAAAATCATTCAATATAATATGGAATATTTTTATCAAAATAAATCAACATAAAACAAGTTTAAAATCCATCAAAGGATGTTGACATAGATGAAATGAAAACTATTTGAAATAATATCGCTTTCTATTTTGAAATAATTTAAAAGTCACAAACTTATAAAATAAAAAATTTATTATTAAAATATTATTATAATATTTTATAGGAAGCTTCTACGATGTTATAATGGTGGAAAATAGCCACACCTATCGTATATATTAAAAAAATACATTCTTACCTTAATTTTGTCGAAAAGGTCATAAAGCACCTTGTTTGGAAAATGACGGAAAGATTTCTTTCAAAAAAATATAATGTAATATATGGGTATAAAAGAATTTACCCCATAGTCTAGTAAATAGTTAAAAAATTTTGAAATAAATTTTTAAGAAAACACATATGTGGATGATAAAGATGTCCCAGTAGATACTTACCTAAAAACAACCTCGGATAATAAAGTGATTGTAAAATTAACCTTTACCTTGTACTTTTCCTTAGTGGATGGTTTTTTAACCTCCTAAATAATAGTAAAAATTTGTTATTAAAGTATACAATAACTATATACATAAATATTATATCATATATAATCCTATAATATTGCTTTGTTAATAACATTTTAGTATTATCATTGTTTCAGGTGTTAACTAATCTGTTTTCCTTTATCTGATCGGTTAGGTAAGCCATGTTTGTTATAGATATGATGTATTTTATTCATATATAGAATAATATTAAATTTTTAAATATTATTTTTAATAATAAAATTAAAATTATTCTTGATTTATTTGGATGGGGAATGAATCTCATCGCGTTTGTGGAGACGGTAATCCGTACGTACCCACGAGCGACAATATCAATATATTGATGGTGAAATCGTAAGTAATTGGATAGTATATCATATATATATAATAATTAACATGTTATTTTTATTATTTATATTAGTTGTAATCATTATTTTTCCAATCCAAATAATGAAGTGTTTGAATAACAAACTACACCAAGATATGGAGACGATAAGCCGTACATACACATGTATGGGGTCTTTGTCATTCATATGATGGATAGAATAATGAATATAGTTATTCCATTTTTATAATAACATAAACATATATATAATATATTGGAGTTATTATTTTAGAATGGAAACAACAAAGAAAGAGGAAGTGGATGATGAAAAGAACATGAAAGAAGTGAAGAGATATTTACCTTTTCTTCGGGTTCTTACTTTTTATTTGATCAAAAGGGATCCTTAGGTTGTCTTTATGACCAAATTAAGGCATATAAGATGAATTTAGGAAATTTGGAGGATATTTGGGTAGGGTTGGCTGAGCCAAAAATCTTTGGAGGTGTGAAATAAAGAGAAGGGGAAGTGCCCTTTTATAAGGGAGGTGAGGGTCACTTTAGGAAAAGCTTGAAATATTATTTTTTTTTCGATTTATAATGGATCCAAAATGATTTATTTACAGTATAAGGTGGTTATGGGTCGAAAAAAGTTCATAAAATAGGTTTTAGATAGGTTTAGGTCATCATATTAACCGTATCTTTTAGATTTTACTCTAAGATAAACAGTTTGACATTCACCATGTCTCTTTGTATTTTTATATTATAGGGTTAGTAAACACACTATAACAAGAAAATATAACCCCATGTGGAAAATTATTAATATATATAACCGTATATAATTATTTTGGCTGATCCTTATATTTATAGGAATATTATATCTCATAATAATATAGTATTAGTTTTATAAAATCAATTATGTCAATTTAGACACTATTTAGTATTTGGTTTTTCTGAAAATTATAACAGCATGATTACATCAAAAATAAATTATTTAATCAACCCTAACATGACATATTATCCTATAATATTATTTTAATTCATAAAAACTGTCAAATTACATTTATTTGGATATTTCTAATATCAATTATTTTAATCATACATTAATAAAGTAATTACTTCATCATCATTGTGTCATAAATAAATTAAATTATTTAATTTCTAAAATTTATAAATAAATTAACATTTTTCAGGAAATTTTTTTATCTTTCTAAGGAATATTTATAGTCGAATTTATCATATATATATCCCAATATTACAAATAGTTCAGTTATAAAACATTAAATTTAACTCTTTTAACTCTTCTTTAAATAAAATAAAAATAAATGTCCTAATCTAATCCAAGTGGATCAAAGGGATAATATTTTATTCCTAAGGATTTTTGGGTCGAATTAAAATTATCCAATATAATTAGTACATGTGTTATAGTAATTATGATATCATTTTTACCATTAATTACCATATTTACATTTAACCGTGGTAAATAAAAGTCAAAAGTCACTATTCACCAAAAAATATTTTCATCTTATTCAGACGCATTTTACATAATGATATTTAGTATGTCTCTCAGATTTTTGAAATTCAACTCACAGAAGTGATGAAATTTTGTTTTATTCCAGTTTTCAAATGCTCCATGGATGTTGGTAAAAGACGGTAAAAAGATCAATAAAATATTTATATATCTAAACTTATTATAAAATGTCTCTAATTAATTACATTGAACTTATATAGGTATTATATATCAATTTTTTACCTAAAATAAATTTATATAAAATAATTATTTATTTAAATAAAAAGTCAGGTTTAACCAATAACACAATGTTTTTCACTATTCATCAAAAATTAAATCTTTTTAGAAAAATAACAAAACATCAGCCTAAGCTAATATCGATATTCTAAATTCAAAAATGAAGTCCATTTTGAAAAAATAATTTTATAAAATTTGAAAAAGTGGATATTTCTATTAATAATAGCTATTTTGATTGGTCGTGGTGTGTTGAAACTCCACATTTTGTACAATGCAAGCTATTGCACTATACAAATGGAAACGTACCATGGAAGATTCTTGTGTTAAATTCAATTCATGTTCTCCATATGAATCATCATTTATTATTATCATTATTTTGTTCTTGAACACCATGTCAATCAACCAAAATATAATTTAGTGTAGGTTTCCATTCCTAACATTCTATATCACATTTGGTGTAGTTCATCATGCCTAGCACCCCGTAATCTCATTCGGTGTACGTCTTCATTCTTAGAACCCCATAATCAAACCTGGATAACTATTGGGTGGGAACGCCATGTCCAATTCTGAACTTCTAATTGGTCTAGAACTCCATGTCTAGTCCACAAAAACCTGATCCATTTAATAATTCTCAAAATCACAATAAATAGCAACATCATTCCATTATTAATCAAATGATTAGTTTAACATTTAAAAGTACATTAGTTAACTTAACAATTAAATAATAACATAACCCATTAATTAATTCATCAATTAATTAATAATTCAACACAATTCTCATTACATAATTAAGTATTCACAATTAATTATCTATATCAAATATGAACTTTTCATAATTAATTGTCACAATTAATTATCTTTGATCTACATCATGGAATATATTTATTTCTCAAAATTAATTATCTTTTGTCAAAATCATGGAACATTATTAATTAACAAAATTAATAATCTTGCATATCCAAAAAAAAATTCCTAATTAATTCCCCCAACTAATTATCTTTACAAAATCAATTCAATTTCACAATTAAATTATCTCAACCCTTAACCAATATCCAAAAAAATATCTATTTGGGAAACCCCCCTTCATTTGTTTCGTGATTCTATTATCAATTAATCACCAACAAAACTACAAGTCAATTCCAAATACCTAATTACTCCAATTTATGAAAAAAAAAATCAAGGGAATATAGAAAACCCATAAACTCACATTTACATATAAATACACTACTATGGGAGTTCGATTTAGACCGCCTACCTCAGTTTAGTGATGAATGATAGCATAATGGAAAAACCCAACATCTGAGTGGCACAATTTCTTCAATAAATCTCTAAATTTTAATACATAAACCAATAATAAGATCAAAAGCTTCAAAATCACGAAAATATTGATCTACATTCACAATACTAGATCTAAATCTCATCATAAAGTTTTAGATCCCTTGAAAGTGTGGGAATATTCAATGAAAATATCAAGGGAATATAGAAGAATGAATGGGAGAAGTGATGGGATGAAATCCACTTACCGGAAGAGATAATATCCTCTATCGTGGGTTTAAATGTTGAATAATGGTGTTCAAATCACCTTGGAAAACATCCAGAAGGATTTTGGATAAACTAAAAATTTTCAATCCAAAGACAATGTTTAAATAGAAGAGTCTTGATAGTTGAGGGGATTTCCAAACCATGTTTTGGATAATTAATACTATCATGCATGGCTTTTTGGGAAGAGGAATACGGTTAGAGAAAACCATGAGACACACTTTCGGACCTCTTGGTCCATGTTTTATTGGTTGGAATAGTTTGGTTACACGGTTAGAGAAACTATGCACAAACCGTGTAGACCTATTTGTTTAGTTTTTCAGTCTTGGAAATGTTTAGTCGCACACTTTTTGAAATTATGTGCAACCCACTTTCTGTTAGTTTTTAGTAAAAATTCACACAAACTCACACCAAGACACTACCCCAAAACAATGATACATAAAATCCTCAAAATGTTCCAGAAAATTTTCTTGAGATGTCTCTCAGAAAAGGAAGAGATCTTACAATCTCCCCACCTTATAATAGATCTTCCTTGAGATGCACTTTTAAACTTATCTATGATTATGAACCAACAAGACTATTCCATTGATCCCCCATGTTTGCTTCTCATTCCCAATTCTCCTCTTCATCACTTCCATGTTTTCATAACTCATGAACATACAGAACTATCTTCCCCAGTTAAACATTATGACTACGACCCAAAACACATATTAGATGCTCCTCAAAGGATTCTTCTATCTTGAGGTCAACCTATTCAACATCAATCACATTAGAAGGTTTGGGGTGATATTACCATAGTTGAAAAAATTGTCAAACATAATGCATTGTGATGAATTGATATGGTAGGGCTAATTCATATGCCATCGGCCCAATAATCTCCATCACTTCAAACAGTCCTACGAACCTTGGCACCAACATGCCTTACAACCCTATCAAGTGGGGACCCAATCTTGGTGACACCTAAATTAATACATGATCACCCTCTATAAAAACTATGGGGCTTCTCCATCTATCCTGATATGAATTCTGCCTACTCTAAACCATATCCATACGTTTCTGAATCAACTACACCGGCTCTGATGTCACCAGAATGAGACTTTGACCAAATAGATCTGACTCAGCCGCCTCTAACCAAAATAGTGGTGATAAATATTTTATACCATAATGTACCTCATATGGTTCTATCTGTAGAGTTTCCTAAAAACTGTTGTTATAGATGAACTCCACTAAATCCAATTGATTCTCCCATGAACCACCAAAATCAACCACACATTCTCCCTACATATCCTTTAACAGTAGTATGGTACGCTCCAACTTCCCATTTTTTATGGGTGGAAGGTTGTTCTTAACAAAACCAGGGTAACGAGTTCCTTTAGTAATACTTTCTAGGAGTGTGAAGTAAAGAGTGATTTCAATCTGAAAATATATTTCATGGCACCCCGTTCAAATGAACTATCTCTCATACATATATTTATCCCAACTGTTTTACTATAATGGTTTCTCTTAATGGCATGAAATGTACTTCCTTCGTTAGTTGATCAAAAAAGTCCAAAATATCATCAATCCACCTATGTCTATTTGGATGTCCAACCTAGATATCCATTGTCACACCATACCACTTCCATTCTATAATAGTCATTGGATTAAATAGGCCTCTATGTTGTAGATTTTGTACCTTTATCTGCTGATTATGTGAACCATCTTGTTACAATCCCTTCTATCACTCTTTTCAGGTCTGGCCACCAAAACTATCATTGTAGGACATGGTACATTTTCATCACCCCATGATATAACACCCACATTGAGGTATGAAATTATCACATGAGTTCCTCTCGCGTAATCATATGCAGTACCACATGATTTTTCACATAAATGATCACATCCTCATATATTATCATATATGAAGGTGTCTCACCATCATCAAGGATTTACCTTAAGAATAAACACTCCATATCTTCATAAATCCTATCCCTAATATTTCTCAAATGTGTAGACTCCAATTCTATAGTAACCAAAGTCACCCTCTCGTGACTCTCTTGAACTAACACATGTATCTCTGCCAGCATGGTCATCATATTCCTCTTTTCCCTCAACTCATACACCAACGGAGTCTGAGTTTTACTGGTCAAGGAATAAGACACACTATTCTCTTTTCTAGGTGTTTATTCGGATCAAAATCAAAGGCCTTCATATACCTACCCATCCTCACTATTGAAGATTCAAGTCGCGCTGTGAAAAGATATCTATCATGATTTTGTGATTTATAAAAATGTGAACTTTTCAACAAAAAAATATTGTCACCAACACCTATGTGCATTAACCACTACTACCAACTTGATGAAATGTGTAGGATAATTACATTCATGTGGCCTCATTTATCAAGACCCTTTTGAAATGGATAATTCTCCTTGCTTCAATATAGCTCCGAGTCTTATCCCAGTAGCGTCAAAATACATAATGTACTCTTCACCCGACTCAGGTGAGATCTAAATCAGGCCTAATCTCAAGAACTTATTTAAATCCTAGAAAATACGCTCCCATTATTCTTCCCAATAAAATACTATTCTTTTATTTTTCAAACATGAAAGTGGTGTTGAAGATCGGGAAATGTCTTGGATGAACCTTCAATAATAACCATCTAATCCCAAAAAGCATCGGATGTCAATTTTTTTTGGTATACTCCCAAAAAACCACTACATGTGCTTTTAATGGGTCCACTATCACACAATCATCTGAGATGATATTCCCCAAAAAGTGTACCCTTTCAATCCAAAACTGAAATTTAGATAGCATGGAATGTAGGCGATTCTCTCTCACTGTACCTAGGATGATGTCTAGATGTTGGGAATGATCATCATGACTATTAGAGTACACAAAGATGTCATCCTCAAACACTACCACAAACTAATATATGTATTGATGAAATATCATGTTCATCAATGCCATAAATACAACTAGATAATTTGTTAAACTAAACAGCATTGAAACAAACTCTTAAAGGCCATACCTTTTTCTGAAAGTATTTCATGGTATATCGGTGCTCCAAACTCTCACCTAACAATGCATTGATCTTAGTACGCTCTTTGAGACCATGAATTCCCCCATGATCTAGTCAAATAGATCATCAATACATGTAAGAGGATATCAGTTCTTTAGAGTAATTTTATTCAACAACTGATAATTGACAGAAATGCATAAACAATTTTTTTCATTATTTTCAAACAATATAAGTGATACCTATGGTGATTTACTTGGACAAGTAAACACATTATAATCAAAATCCTCCAACCACATTTTGAGCTATTAAAGTTTACTTGGTGCCACTCCGTAATGTGGAATAGATATTATCTCAGCCACAAACTTGAGATCAATAGTAAATTCCACATCTCTCTTAGGTGGACTCCCAAAAAATTCATCAAGAAAGACATAATGAAACATTTATACTACTGGTGGAAGTATGTCTTCCCTACCATTGCTACTAACCCAGAAAATACTAGAATCATGGCCAATGAGCTCCCACAGTTTTTGTGTAATTAGCTCAGCTCAGCCTACATAGATATCCATTTATCCACAATGAAAACACTATTCCCCCATAGGTGATACAAAGGTTACTCTCCTATTGTAAAAATATATATGGGAATAGTATGTGACTATCCAGTCCATACCCATAATCAGTTAAAAGCTTGTTATATAAAGGAAATAAATATCCCAATTAAAATAAAACTTTCTGATCTCTAGAGAACTTCCTTTCATAAACTGATATCCCTATACCGTGTCCCCAGTTTTGTTTCGATATTCATCACCCCGCATACGGAATCCACCTCAACGCTCAAACCATTAACAAGATTTTAAGATATAATGGACTGATAGGCACCCATATTAAATATAGAAATACATAATGTAGAATTAACTAGAATAGTACTTATCATTATCAATGGACTATCCTTTCTCTCTGCAAGTGTAGGATACACTACATATCACTTTTCTACCCCTATTTCCTATGGTTTCATCTAACTCCCTTGAGTAGCAACACTATGATGACATGTGCATTAATACCCAAAAGAACCTTGTCCACTACCACCATTGCCTCACCTCATAGAGTTCTAGCTGCTAGACCTATATGGTGTTGAAGACCACCTTCCCACAATATGACTCCATGTAGCATTTCCCTCAGCACTAGAATGCTGCTTCTTCTTACAAAACTTCTTGTAGGTGGATTATCAAGCCAAAAAATGAGCACTCCACTGGTGGTCAAGGAAAATGTGTTCAATAGTTTCCCAGCCTACTGCACTGGTTTAGAAATTCATGAGTAAGATCTGGTGAAAAAAATCATTTTAATTGTCTGCCTTGATTTCCATTTTCTTGATTAAGGTTCTTATAATGATTATTCCTTCTCTTGGAAGGCATTATCCCTAGTCATCCAGTGAATGATAATTGTACAATATGGGATGCCTCATTTAGGTTCCCCTATGAAATCAGAGCCTAATTAACCTCTTCATAGAATTTCTTCCACTTAGAAATATTTACTTGGGACTTAATTTCACAACTAAGTGAATATAGAAATCATTTTTCCAAATAAGTCTCATCTGCATCCAAAATTGAAGAAAAATAGATTAAATCTGTGAAATGTTCAAAATAATCCACTATGAACATGATTCCTTAGATCATATGCATAATATTTGAATCCTTATCTTGACTCATCGTCACTGGATAGAAGTCCTCCAAGAACTTCTCCAAATTTTCCATTAATATAAATCATCTATTTGTCCAGATCTTACCTGCAAGTCCCATAATCTCTTCGCTAACCCCCATAGCATATAAGTAGCCAACATGAGCCGCATCCCAGATAGAGTCTCCAAATGGTGAAGTATCATCTCTCTGGATTAAATACAGGATTTAGCTCCCTCATGTCCACCGTATCCTACAAATGTATGAGTGTGCTGCAACAGAAAATCCCTTGTCAACTAATACATATCTTTCAAAACCTGCCTTGTGTCTCTCTCCATGAATTTCATGAAATGATAAATGTTCTCTCAGAAGTGCTCCCCTTTCTCCTCAGCATGCACCAATGGTGCCTCATGTTCCCAATCTGGAATTTTGTTCCGTGTCATACCTATCAGTATATCCCTCAATAAGTGTCATGGAGGCATAACACTACAAATCCAAACACATGTCTTAGGTCACATAACGTAAACATATAAAATATACATATGGGACAAAACTAACACAGCAATATTCAACATATCATTTTTCCCTTTTCGCACCACACTGTTAACAATGATGCCTTTTCACTTCCCTTAACCATCATAATCCTAGTTCTTGGTTAACAAGGGTACATACATTCACATTAATTAATCCAACAATAAATTATCACATTATCACAAATTAATTAATTCAAAAGTTATTTAGTTGATCATACTCTTTTAATAAATCATGGTAACCATTAGAAACCCATTTATTCTCATTTTTCATCATTATTTAAATCTCTCAACATGGAAAACCGTTCATGTTCAACAATATATAGATAACCTATTTTCTTGTGATTTCCTAGAATGATGTATGTAACAACAACCCTAAGTGCCTACAATGATGCATGTTGACTCATCTATTGTTCCATTTTTTTCCAAAAATTAAAATTCAACGGATTTTAAAAAAAATATCACATCACAACCCAACGTGTGTCACCAAAGGTGAAATAATATCAAACTGTAACAACAAGAAATAATGACAACATTCAATCCCCCCTTAGTTCTTGTATTATCCCTAGTACATGGGTTTGAAACTCCCATTCATGAGCTCATTACCATACCTTGACTCTCTCTAATATTTTTCCTACCTTTTCCTAAATGTTAAGGCAAAATAACAGGAAATAAGATAAACCCCTTCTGATTCCATTTTTTAATGTCCTAAATTAGGTGACACTAAATCGTGGCCCAAGCTGGTTGGCCACATGCCCTCAAGCGCCTCTCCCCATACACTAGAGGTTGTTGACTAGTAGTGAGGGTTTGGTTTGACATTCATGGGGGGGGGGACTATACCCTCGTTTACCAGAATAAAACACCAACAGAAGAAAACAACAATAACCACATAAAGAAGCATATAAATAAAAATAACAATAACATGTAATATGATATTCTAAAACATGAAAATAAAATACTCAACTAAATTGTAAAAAATGATATGAAAATTAAAATGCTATGTGTCTACAATGAAACTAAAATTAAAGACTCAATGACTCCCAACAGAGTCCCGATACATGTCTGGATCCCTCTGTTGTGCTCCAATCCAAAACAATAACCTATCCCAGACCCTTGACCTTATCCTTTTCATTAACAACAAAGATTACTCAGGTGCTGGTCAGACTACCGGAATGGGGTATGCGTACAACTCAGTATTTCACAACCAATAGTATTTAAAACAAGTACAATAAAAATATAGTGCATGTAGTTCTATGAAGAAATAAATACAATTCATAGTTAATCAGTTATCCCATTGTCATTTAATAAATATTAATCACAACATGTCTAGTTTAAATTCATGTTCTCGATTTGAATTGTCATTCATTATTATAAGTCTTTTGGTATTGAACGCAATGTCATAAAACCCAAATATCATGCAATGTAGGTATCCATGAATTACTATACATATCTCATTCAGTATAGGACATCATTCATAGCACCACATAATCTCATTTAGTGTGGGTCTTCATGCCTCGCACCCCAAAATATCAGCCTTGGATAAATATTGGGGAGGAATGCCATGTCCTTGTCCCAACATCTAATTGGTCTAGAATGCCATGTCTATCACCATAATATTATCATCCATGTAATAATTAATTAATTCAAAATAATTAGCCACATAATTCCATAACTAATCTAATGATTAGTTAAAAATTTCAAAGGCTATTAATTAAATGAACATTTAACTAAGTACATAACACATTAATTAATCCATAAATTAAATATTCAAAAAACACAATTCTCATTCCATAATTAATTCATCACAATTAATTATCAATATCAAATCTGAACATGTAATAATTAATTATTACAATTAGTTGTCTTTTATCAACATTTTGAGACGTAATTAATACTCATAATTACTTTTTTATGATCAACATCATGGCACATAACTATTTATTACAATTTATTATCTTACATAGCCAAACATAATATCAATTTTAATTTCCCACAAATAAATATATTTACACAATTAATTAAATATATAAATGACAATATCTCAACCCCTAACCAATATCCCAAAAAAATGTCTACATGGGAAATCACAGTTTGTTTTTTCATTGAATCAATTATCAATTAATCACCAAGGAAATCACAAGTCAATTAAAAATTCCTAATTACTTCTATTTAAGAATTCAATTGTCAAAGGAAGTTATAAAACCCATAAAATAACATTCACATATCAAATCCATAACTGTGGTAGTTAGATGTAGACCACCTACCTCAGTTTATTGATGGATGTTAGCCCAACATAAAACCCCATAATCTATGATTTCCAACTTCATCGATCAATATCCGGATTTAAATCCCTAAACCGAAATAATAATCAAAGTCTTCATGATCATGGAAATATACATCTAGATTCACAATCCATAATTTATATCTCAACTCAGAGGTTTAGATCCCTAAAACGGTTGGGATCATCCATGAAAAAATAATGGGAAGATTGAGGAATGAATGTGAGAAGTTACAGGATAAAATCCACTTAACAGGAAAGTATCAGATCTCAAATCTGGGCTTTTGAACTTGAAGAACACTGTTCAAATCACCATAGATACCCTCTAGAAGGCTCTGGGATTACCAAGAATTTTTCAATCCTGAGCCACGGTCTAAATATAGGAGTTTGAATGTTATGAGGAATTTTAAAACCATTTTTGGAGAATTAATACTATTGTGCACAGTTTCCTCAGTAGAGGCGAATTCATAGAGAAAACTATAAACCAAATGTGAAAACCACTTTGTCCAGTATTTGATAGTTTGTATGCTTTGGTTGCAGGGTTAGAAAACTTTGCACAAACCGTGTGGATTGATATGTCCAATTTTTCATGCATGGCACAGTATAGTAACATAGTTTGTACAACCATTCACAAATTGTGCACAACCCATTTTCCATTAGTTTATCTTTAAAATTCAACCTATCACATACCAATCCACTACTCCAAAACAAAGGTACCTAAAAACATAAAAAATCACCTAAAAACGAATCCAGGATTACTCTAGAATAGGACGGTATCTTACATTATCCGAACAAGAACTTCAAGGCATGGGATAGTGTCTTATGGATATATTTGTGATGAATTTGGTCCAGGAACCAAGCCTAAGATGACTTATGGTAGGAGGTAAAGAGGTTTTGTATTTATAGTGGAGGAAAGAAGGGATTTCACATTATTTTAATAATTAGTTTAAAATTGATTCTAAAGATTATGAATTGTATTTATTATTGTGACCAACAATAGTAAGAAGATCATGTGTGTTCGAACCAATGGTTCTTAACTCAACAGAATATCATCCATGACTCAATAATTAATGTATTTATCTTTTGTTGTAAATTATCATATTTCACTATTCACAAAAAATTCATGTATTTACGAAAAATTCCAACACCCACTCTAAACATTTTTTGACCTGTTGAATCCAAAAAATGAGTTCCATTTTTCAAAAATAATTTTATAAATATCATAAATCTAATTTTCCATTAAAATCACAATTTACTTAAAAATTAAAAATTTTAAAAATTAATACTACTTTTCTGACAATTTGAAAAATTAATTATAGTCTCATAAAATTATCTTATGATCATAAGAAGTAAAAAATAATAATTTACGAATTAATTTTATTAAAATAAATTATATTTTGTATTCTGTAGTTAATCATATTATTGTAATTAAATACACATGACTTACAAAAATACCCACACTTTATTACTAATTTTTAAAACTATATTTATTTATTCTATGGTATAATTATATCATAGTGTTAAATATAAGACAAATATATTTTAATTATAAATTAATTAGTGATGTTACTATTACATAGTCTAGTTTATTATTCATTAGGGTCAAATTACTCTTCTAATGGCCATGTTGTTATTTCATCAATATATGTTACATAGATTAAAAAGATATATTTTATTTCACCAGTTATTAATTTATAAGAATTGCTTGTTTATAAGTAATAGTACGTGATTATACTATATGACATAATTATAAGAAGGTAATTCCATTTATAAATCAATGGGTAATTACATTCATCCACCCTAATGAGATTTAACCCTAAAATTTTTTTATTACAATATATGTTGTAAATAGGTGTGGGTACTTTTCAATCATTTCTTACTATATTTTCCCATGTTTCATCTTCATACTTATGGTTCTTCCATAGTACATTGACATGTTGTGTACTATTCTTGCATAAAACATTATCTATATGATCAATGATATTAACTGGATACTTCTTGAAAGAAAGTTCATTCTCGAACTGTGCGACCTCTAAAATGTTTACGTGTGAAGGATCTATTTTTTTCCTTCTTTTAGAGGGACACATTGAATACATCATGTACATTATACATGTTACATGGAAGTGCTAGTTGATAGGACATAGGTTAATCCTAATCAAGAATCTCAAAGGGGTCGATATACCAGCAACATAGCTTTCTTTTCTACAAAAACCTCATGGCCTTCTCCCATGGATATATGGGGAGAAATACCGTGACTCCAACATTGAACTCAAGGTCCCTTCAATGATTGTCAGCATATTTCTATTGTCAAATTTGTGCTGCATTGACATGCTGCTGAATGGTTTTCACCTTATCGATTATTTCATCAGCCATTTCAGGTCCTAGTAGCTTACTCTCACCAACTTCAACCCAACACACAAGTGTTCATAACCTTTTCCAATATATGGATCCATATAGTCCTATTACGATTCTAGAGTGGAATATATTTTTGTATGAGAATTTGACCAGTGGAAGATGTTAGTGAAAACCTCCATTGAACTCCATAGTAGATTATATCAAAATATCTTCAAATTTATGAATAGTTATCCTAGATTTTCATAGTCTGTGGATGATAGGTCATGATGAAGTTCAACGCACTACTTAGAGATTATTGGAGACTTTTCCAGATCATCAAGGTGAATATTTGAAATTATCCAGATACAATAGTTAGTGGAAATTCATGTTGTATTAACACATAAGGGTTATATATCCATACATTTTGATCTAATGAGAATTTCTCTCTAATTGTGACAAATTGAGATGTCTTTTTTAGATGACCAACAATGACCGATATTTCATTGTATCATCTGGATGTCATGGGAAGTCCAGTGAAAATGTCTGTAGTAATGTTCTCCCACATCAATGTTAGTATGGGTAGTTGTTGCATCATCCACTTAGAACATTTTCTTTACGCCTTCTTCTACTGACATACCAGACACTTTGATGTATATTTAGCAATCTACTTCATCATATAATCCCACCATATGTTCCCTCAGATATCTCAATACATCTTGGTGCTCCCTTGGTGAATAGATAAGGTTGATCTATGTGCATCATTCAAAATAACCTTCTTCATATTAGGATTGGATGGTATATATAATCCTGACAAAAATCATAAAACTCATTCAACATATATCATGAACTCAGTGGATTTCCCATTTCTAATTGCATCTACCCATTTCAGAATACCAAAATATTTCCTGTGAGCATCCTTTTTTTCTCTATAAGGGATGGTTGGGAAAGATGTTGAGAAATTATTGATGATTTTCCTCCCTTAATGATTCACATGCCCATATTATCCGAATCTATGAAAGTTGGTTCTTTATCGTCTCTCATCATTGATAGAGATGCATGACCCTTTCTACTTATAACATCTTCCAACTTATGGGCCTTACCTGGATCGTATGGGATTGGGCAGTCATAATCCTTGATGAGATATAACTATTTATATAGAAAAAATTAAGATAATTCTATGTGAATATATATTTGATATACTTGTGGTCAGTATATATCTCACACTTCTCCTCATAGATATAATGACGCAGCATTTTCAATGAAAATATCACAACTACCAACTCTATATCAAGCGTGGGTTAGTTTTACTCAAAGATTCTAAACTATTTGGATGTGTAGGAAATCAATTTATCATATTTCAAAAGTACAAAACCAAATCCTTTGTTCTAAACATCCTTTTACAATGCAAAGGGTACTCCGCTTTTTGAGAGTTTGAGCACTAGTGCAGTGAAAATCCTCATTTGAGCTCCTTAATACATTCCTCACATTCATGAGTCCATAAAAACATTACCCCCATTCATGTAAACATTTTCATTGGGTATGAAAATTGTGAAATGATCTTAAGATTTTTTTGCATGTAACTAGATAAATGAAGGAAGCTACGAATCACCATTGCAGATATTGGCATGGGCCATTCTTCAATTACCTTTTTCTTGGAAGGGTCTATAGATATCTCATTGTTTGTGATAACATGCACCATGAATGATACATCCTCCATCTATAGCAAAAATTTTCTATACATTTATAATAGTTTATATTTTTTCGATGTCTTTAGAATAGTATTAAAATCCTCATAAATGTCCTCTTAACTCTTGATGTATATCAGAGTATCATTGATAAATACTATCACAATTTTTTCATGGTAATTTCAAAAAATTATATCCATTACCTCCATGAAAATAGTTTGTGTATTTGTGAGTCCAAAGGGAATCCCTATGAACACATAGTGTCCATAACTCATTTGAAATGAAGTATTACAAGTTTATTTCTTCACCACCATAAATTAGTGATATCCCATCTAAATTTCCACCTTATAGAAATAATGGGTTCCATAAAGATGTTCGAAAAAGTAATCTATCTAAGGTCAGGGATAACTTTTCTTTATCATGATTTTATTGAGATCACAAATATCAATGAATATGTGGATTGAACTATCCTTATTCTTGAAAAATAGAATTGGTGATCCCCAGGATGATGCACTTTGGTGTATAATACCCTGATTTATATTATCCTATAACTACTTATTCAAATCTTCCAACTCTACGGTGGCCATTCAATAAGATCATTGATATTGGTAGAGATCAATTAGAATTTCAATTGAGAACTCAAACTCTTGATCCTGATGTAGAACAGAAGATTATTTGGGAAATAGATCAATGTATTCCTTATGGTAATTTCTTCGAACATTATTATCGCCATCATCTCGATCATTTGAGCTTTAAATAATTTATTATAAGGCATAAATATCCACACATGAGACAATTATTGTAAAGTATATTTGTCTTCATCTATACAAACATAATGATTTGAAGGATTTTTCGAGATGTGTTGAGTTATCTCCCATTCCCAATAGTTGATTTTTGATATGTATAAAGATATCTAATCCATGCCCACAATAAAATATATCTCCACTAAATGATGTATAAATATATTTTCTGGGAGATTCATTCCACACATGATTACCATGGAGAAGTTATATTCATTGGGTGTAATGATTACCCCTATTTCTGTTCTAACAGATAACTCAATATCAAAATATTGATGTTGTTATTTAATAATTCTTCTAAATAATAATGAAATTAAATAATTAGAATCATTAGAATCAAATAGTACATTGATGTTCATGAATGAATGAATAGCATACATTTCACCACATCATTGTCAACCTCCACCTCAAAATTATTGATATCTTAAGCCCTTAATTATTGCCTTGTATATTGCTTTTGATTGTTTTTCACAACCCTTGGCATAGGGGTATTGTTCACATAATTCCCATGATCCTTGTTGTTGAAACACTACACTACTAGCTACATGTTGATCTGAACCTTTCTTTATTTTCCCCATTACTGGGATTCTCTATATCCCATCGGTAGTTCTTTTCTTGATGAACCATATTTTCCCATTTGATGAAACTCATGGAAGACATTATATAATTCATGTGATGCTTAATCCCAATATTTTGACATGTGGGATGTTCTATCTTATATCCATTGTGTGATTTATATTCTGAACCACTCAAATTAGTCTCTATTTTATGCTTTTTTTCATTAGGTCCACGAGACCATTGATATCCTTTGATATCCATTTTAAACATGAGAGAACAATATAAAATCTATTCAAAACAATCTATGTCATTAATAACAAAAAATGTTCCTAGACTTTGCTTTAGTCCTCAAATTAATAGATCCATCTTTCTTTCAACATTCATGAAAAATTAGGAGGCTTATCTTGAAGTCCTTTTAGAGTTTACATTATTCTTAGTGATGGACTCATCTTCCTTATACATAAGATCAAAGAACACTATTTAAATATTGAGATGCAATGTTCAAGGAAAGTATTTATTGAAAAAATAATTATTGTATTCATCCCAATCCATGGAATCAGTTTCCCCCTGGGACATCGTTTTCCTGATTTGTGTCCACCACTGATCAAATTCTCCATAAAAACGATAAACCACAAGCATGAATTTCTTTTTATCGGATCACTAGAGGTTTGATAATATCATTTCAATTGATTTGATCTATTTTTGTGTGAGTAGAGGATCAGAAGATCCACTAAACATTAGAGGCATTTTCCACATGATGGATTTAATGGAAACTTCTTCTTTCATTAGAGGAGGGGGAAATTCCAAATGATTCAAGATATTTTTCATAACATGAGCTAGCATAGAATTTAATATCTTATATATTTGAGAACATGTTCCCAACTTATCAGATATATCATTAGAGAAATCATCGTATTTCTTATCACATATATTTTTGGCACTTGTTCTTCTATTTCCCACTATAAACAGAGCAAAAAAATTACAATTAGAGGGATTAAATACATAGGTAATAAACATAAAATAGGAAACATTAAGAATTAATGTATAAACATGAAAACGGAAAAAATATCATAACATGTGATTCCTTAGTTTTCAATATAGGTTATCTTTGATATATTTCCTTACATTTATTTATATATCCCTTTTCCCTTAATTATACATCATACTATTCTTATAATATTACAAGAAAATATCCCTTCGGAGTGTGAGACTAGAAGTGCAGAAAAGACCATTTTCATGCACCAGTTACCATTAACGTATAGATCAAATAATTGTTTTTGTGTTTTTCCACTAGACACAACTTTATTAGTGCCCCATCCACTTGATTTTATCCATACATGGATGCATTTCCTTGATAAACCACATACTCTATTCTTACTAATGTGTACGGATGTTTTCATGGACATTGTCTTACTACTAAGGTCCATACTAAAGTGATCTATTCATAATCTCCATATATTACTAGATTGTTATCTGATACATACTATAATTACAATATCCTTTTACAGATGGCATTAAATTATTTTAAAAATAATGTATCTTATCACAATCCAAGGATCCTAATGTCTACTGTCTGGGAAAACTACATAGATAAAATCAAAAGACATGGGACTAAATAAAACATTTCATTATTTAATCGTCATAAGGGTCTTCTAATATCCATTGTTCTTATAGATCTTCATAGGATAATGTAGGGATATCATGAACAAAAGGATGAGCTAAAATTCTAGTAAGGGAATACAAATAATAATAATGATTTAGAACATGGTTAGAAGGAATGAAATAATGATATAAAAATTCACAGAACATATGAAATCATAACATATAAAAATGGTATCATACAAAATGGAGGCATAATAATGTTGAAGAAACATAGAACATGAATTTATCATGAGTCATGGTATGTTGAACAATGTGGATAACAAGTCAAGCTTTAACATCAAGACTGTGTCATATGGTAGCACGAGTAAAGGCTAACCACCAAGACTGTCGCATATAATGTCTCATGAGTCTCAAAATTGACCAATTCATTGTAGCATTATCTGGGCACTCCCATCATAACAGGTTCATGAATATGAATTCTACATGTATAATCATATATAAAAAATCATATATTAACACAGGGGCTATGCATGGTATCAATTGGTTATCATAATCATGTCGTAATGCATAACAAATGAGAGAGTCATAAAAATGTCCTTGAAGAAATGAAATTAGATCATGGATGAACAATCATTGGGTATAATACAAATATAATGAAATGTGATGTCAACATGATATAATAACATTGAAAAAGAGATTTCTTATGAGACATTAGAATTAAAACATTTAAGTGTTGATAAAAGAAGATTTCAAAGGTCATTTAAAACCTAAAAATGGAATAATATTATATTTAAATAAATAAGTGAACTAATAAATTCTTCATCATAAATTGGTGGTTTTATAAAAAATTGGATGCATAAAATAGAATATATAGTGTACATGAAAAAGTATGAATTTGGAATGTACCCTTAAAAACAGGTTTTCTTTTCAGGATGTATTAAGGATGAAACCATTTTAAACAATGTGTATAACTAATAAAGAATGATGAATGATTATTTATACATGTTATTTTTTATTATAAAACAAATTTATAATTTGTACATAGATAGAAAATATAACTTCATTTGGGTAAAAAGAAAGGTATAAAACCGAGAAGGAATGAAAGAGGTTCGGGTAGAATCCCCTACATTAAGACTTCTTGTGTCCTTCACATGATCTTAATGAGCTGAATAAGAAAATTAAATTTTTTAATTAATATTTACAGAACCTGCTATACATGTAATTGATTCATTTTAACCTTTTTAAGTTCATTAATTTCGTTTTTTATGGGTTTAAGATGTTCAATTTCTTCATTTGAGAGTGTTTGTTTCCTTTTTTTCATGATTGGTTAACAAATATAAATGAAAGGATAAACATGTAAAATGATAATGGTTGTCTATAATTAAATTATAATTTTATTAGTGACCATAAATATGATTAATTATTTATAAAATTTATTTGGTTATTTGGAGTGTATATATATCATTATAAAATACTATATTGATATGCGTTCTAGTTAATTGTTAATTTTTTATCACAACGAACACATTTTTCATTCTAGTTTAATATCATGTGTAAATAAGAATACTGAAACATACATAATATATAAAACATATGTTATATTTTTTCAACTATAAATATGGTTTCTTGAACAGAATTGAAGATAGTAAATGAAATTGAAAACTAATTTTCCCCGAATTTGATGAATGAACACATCTCCGATGGTGTTTTAATTTCTATTATAAAAGGATGGGAAATGATATATGGTTATTTCATTATCATAAAAACATTGCAGTATATTTATGGTATTGTTGTTTTCATAAAAATTGGATGAAAGGAGGAGAGAAGAAAAAAATAATGAAAGGAATTTGAACGAAAATAAAAGAAATGAAATGAGGAATTTAGATCTTGAATATATCTTCCTTTAGATCCTCTTTTGAGGAAAGGATTTTGACTTTTTATGAGCACAATAGATCTTTATCATGGGAGGACTTCTTATGGAGGGATTATTATTGAATTTGAATGAGGAAAAATGCTTGATATGTGTGGGGAGAGGAGGTAACGGGGGTGGTATTTATAGTGTAAGAGAAGAGGTGTTTCCCATTATTTTAATCATCTATTTAACATTATTACACAATAATATGAGTAGTCTAGATTCAGATGACCAAAAATAAAAAACAAATAATGTTTTTTGAAACCAATATTTCTTATGTTAGCATAACATTACCCATTCCCCAATAATTTATGCATTTAGATTATTTTATAAATTTTTTACTTCTCTACTCATAAAAAATTAAATTATTTCAAAAAAATCCAAAAAAAAATATACTTAGCCATTTTTCTATGCGTGGAATCACTAATAAACTAAATTTATAAAAAATAATTTTCTAAATATGATAAATTTTATTTTTAAGTAAAATCATAATTTAATTGAAAAAAATATTAAAAATTAAAACTACTTTTCTAACACAAAGAAAAATTAATTATGGTATCATATAGTTATCATATCAACATAAGAAATCAAAATAATAATTTACGAATTAATTTTTTGAAAATAAATGTTCATTTAATTTATTTAATTACTCATAAAATTTTATATAAATATACAAGATTTACAAAAAACCCAACACTTTATTAATAATATTTAATAAAAATATTTACATACACGGTGATATAATTCTATCATAGTGTCACATATATGATGGGTAATTTTTTATACAATCATTTGTGAGGTTACAATTACATTTTCCTATTTTTTATTCATAAGTTTCACATTACTATTCTGACGGTCATGTTACTATTACATCAGTATATGTTCCTTAACATCAGTAGATACCATTTATTTTACCCAATATTAATTTACAAGGCATGTATTGTGTTCTATATGTAATATTATGTGATAATAAAATATTTTACAATTATATGAATGGAATTTTATTGATAAAATTTTTGGCCATTTCAATATGGTTCTCGCTAACGTTCTCTCATTGACCTCTACTCTTGCAAGAACCTTGAGATATGTATTCATTATAAATGGAGTGATCTGGTGGGGGATCTCTGGATATAACATCTCATCAAAATACCTCACCATGGACTCATCATTTGAAAACCTATCCAAAGAATATCGAAGAAGGAACTGGAATGTATTCGAAACACTTTCACATTAGGGCTCCCTTGCCGAAGGGAAACCAACTTAATGAGACTAGCTGCCTTCCCAGTCGAAGAATGAATTTCAGCTCTAAACTGGTCTGAGAACACCTCTTACGAGACTATCAACTCCTCCTAATCCCCAAGGAATATGAACCAGAAATTTCACACTCCCCCATGCATCATTATCAAAACCAATGAATCATAGTGATCCTTTCATGTATGGATAAAAATAAAGGTTATCTCAAACTCCTCCAAAATTCTACCATGACAGCATCTGAAACAGATCCCTCATACTTCTGCAGACTCTGGCGCTGAAACTATCGAGGTTTCCTCCTCCAAGATTATTCGTCTTCAACCACGACTATGTAGTGAATGGATGGAGCATCCTTTTTAATATATTTTTCGTTAACATGATGAGGATTTCCACCTTGATCCATACCTACAAAGGAACAATAAATTAAAACTCCTAAACCTAGAATATGTATGAGTTATCATTAAATATTTTTATTTCATTTATTCATTTTGAGCTAAACTATACCAAGGTCTTCCCATTCACGCATCAGGGAAAAGAAGAATGATGCATGATCCTTTCCTAGGTTTCTGACCTGCAACATGCATCACATAGTTTATTAGTCATTGTAATCTTAATGGTCTATATATTAGATCACACGGGGGGAATAATTATGTCTTAGTAAGTCTCCCTTGTATACAAAACATGGTAAAAACCGCTAACACCATTACCCTACCAACATTTGCAAACTCACTTATGCCTAACTAAAACTCCATCCTATACCTCAACCAAAACATTGATACCACTCTATCACGACCCCTCCCCTCAATGTCTACCCCTCATAAGATAGAAATGATATAAGAGAGATAGGGACCACTGAGTCCTGCCTCTAGTTGGCCCTAGTTCAGTGACTAGCATAGAGGGTATTATAAAAACTTAGATTTGACACATTAACCTCTAACAGAAACAATTATGAAAGAGAGATGTTATATATAAACCAACCAAATCATGATCAGATTACAATATAAATGAAACCCATGAACAGTAATTTAATGTTATTGAGGAACCACTACAAATGAATCAGAAAACCGATAGTACCAAAATAAAATACAACGACAGTGACCACAACGCCCAAACAGCTTCTGTAAAATCCCATCATTGTAGTAACTAGCATGATACCCAACTTATTCCAACTAACCAAAAAAATAGTTTATATATATATGTATGGCGATTATAACATTATAGTCAGTAGGATCCTCCCTATATCCTCTCAAGAAAATGTATGGAAATCATGTTAATGCACAGTTAATGACAAGTGAAACTAACTCATCACCTAAACAGGTGTACTATATTCCCAGCCTCACTGTGGATACTCTCTCTAAGTATCATATAAATGAGAACATTATAAAATAATAAATATTAAGGGTCCCCTGATACCACATCACTGGTTGTTTTCCTCTTCTAACTAGCATCTCACATCCAGATCTTATCTCTTCGAAAAGGATAGCCCACAAACACATGGGTGTAGCACAACAACATGGACCTCAGGTAGCAAACCACCAGATCAACAAAACCAATGTAACTTGGTTATTTCTAGGATCCACCATAGACCTAATAACATGTATCATACATAAATTATTATACATTAATCCATTACATCCCTCTACACTTATATATGGGGATAACTAACCTCCATCCATATTTGGAAAATTAACTACCAAGAGAAGAGAGCAGGGCCCAATGGGGTAGTCAGCCATCCATCCTCTAATAGGGATGATGGGGAAAACACTCCCAGGTCATATATTCCCCAGGGTTTCAGTTTCCCAAATTGAAATGGTGGATTACTATATGGAAACACAAATTGTAGAGGATTTAATATAGCTCAAAACCATACTATGTGCATAAACTAGTCTTAAATCAATTTCAGCTATCATCACTCATACTCCCATCTATCACAACTCATACTTGACATCCTATAAGAACACAACCATTTAAACAGATACATTATATTACTTTATCACTCTTTATTTGTTTCACATAACATTATTTAATTATTTAACCATTTAATAACCATTTTTATTTCCAAATTACATTTCATCATCATCACAACAAAATCACTTTCCATCCCGGTATAACAAAACTGATTCCATGGTTTCATTGAAATATAACCTCATCATCGCATCCTAAAATCCTCCATCTACTTGGGATAAACATAATTTATTCATTTATTAGTCAACATTAAAATTTACATATTTCTAGGTATTATAGGAAAACATACTATGCTACCAAAAACAAGGGGCTGAACATAGTGAATGGATGTACTACCCTTCAAGTCATTTCCACATATTGTAGGGGCATAAACCCAAACAACCACATGAAAGTAAATACCGAAAGAATTCCGAATACCCCACATGTATTATTATCTCTTATAAGGATAGTAATTAAAACCATCTTCCCCATGAAATGGTGAAATTAAAGAAGACAATGAAATA
Source organism: Viscum album (assembly GCA_963277665.1). Classification (NCBI taxonomy): domain Eukaryota; kingdom Viridiplantae; phylum Streptophyta; class Magnoliopsida; order Santalales; family Viscaceae; genus Viscum; species Viscum album. The sequence goes on from OY728140.1 coordinate 2,131,109,883, forward strand.
ATAGATTCGACAAGAATCTAACGTTCATACCATTTTGTAAGTCCAACATCAACCCATTATATAATCTTAGATGTCCTCCCTGAATGTACATGCATAATTTGATGCATCTTGTACTCAAGGAATCAACTACAACCACACCAATCCGGACTCCTTTCTCCACAAACAACAATAACTCTCCAGGCTTATCCATCCCATGAAAATGACACATCCAAGCCTCCCCTCCACATATACCACATGTCTCATATCCATATAACATTACATGTTTTATAAAAAAACATAGTGATGGGATATTGGCCCCAATGAACGACATTCAACATTTACACAAAATGATATCTCATGGTTTAAAAACAAATGTCATTTGAAATTTACAATAAGGTGAGAATCCCAATCCATACAATGTAATTATCTTTATCACACAATGAGTACTTATTTTTATTGTTAATTAACAGATTCATTATTAATAGGTTACAACTATGGGAATCCAAAACAAAAATATTTCACAAGCTATAAAAAATTAATTAAACAATTAATTTATCACATATTTAATTCAATTATTAACAATCATCATCATGGGTCGTGTTCATTAACCAATTCCATTAAACAAGTTTATCTGCAACATATTTATTGACATAAAATTATAAAAACAACATATAGATTTTTTTAAAATTATTCTTTATCCAATTATCCAACTAATTATAATTTAATTCCAACATTAGGTTATTTAAAAATTAAACCAAGAATGCCATGCTAAACCAATCAAGGCATAGATATCACACTATCTATAAAATCAAGAGGAAAATTGTCATCACCGTACAAAACAATAACATCACTACACAATCAATACCAATTATTTTTTCTAGTTTAAAAATTAAATTAGTTCATTTATATTGTGATACAAGGGATAAATCATTATTGCTCTATGATTTCACATAAAGTAATTTAGAATCCATGAATCTCTTACGTCAAAAGGTCTTCAATGCTCTTCACTCGAAAATGGACCACGAAACAGATCATGATCACCTCTCCCACAACATCTTCTTCCACCGTAGTACATCATGAAATAGCCACACCAACCAAAAACCTTGAAAAAATAAATTTGAACCATAGGATATCATCATCACCTAGCAGGATGAGATGATGTGAGAGGAAACAAGATCAAACTGGGAGTAATTGCTTGAAAATGAATGAAAAAACACCTTTGGTCAAAGAAGAATTGAAGATGGGTGCCCGAGATGGATCCTCATTGAAGTGGTCTCAAAAATTCCATGTAGGGGATACATGGGTCACCTGGGATGAGAAGTAGTGAAGAAAAATCCCTAGATTTGTGAAAACCTGAGTGGATGAAATGTTTAAAAATCATACAGCAGCGGGGCATTACACGACATGTAATTCCATTTCACGTCGGGTAATGCCTCTGTGTTAGTTTCCACATTAAAACTCATTTCCTTAGCAATTTATTTTATTTTCAATCTATAAAAACATACATGTCATGAAACTAGAATTCATGTCGCGAAACAACCTAGGAAACAATATTTCACATGATATAATTTAGTACAATGACATGTAATCCCCTCTCTCTTGTTTTTACTTAATTTAACTCCTCTAAACTTATTCAAAGCCTCCTCCGAGGTCTTTTCTCTTAAAAATCATAGAAATGTTTTCTACACATGGATCCTAGAGCTTACATATTTTATAATACCATTATAATGAAATTTATTATGTGAAAGTTTTTGAAATCATTACACATTGATTCCATTGATGTAGTTTTGATTATAGAGGGATTGTGAACCCACAACAGGAAAGCCTAGATGCTTCTCAAGTTCTTGGTTTATGGGAATAACCAGATTTGATTCATCAAATATATTAAAACTTGGGGTATTAAAAAATAACAAATAAAATTTGTATATAATTAATTTCATTATAAGAAAATTTATTTTTTTTGGTATTATAATCCAAAAATATTACAGTATTATTGCATTTACAATTATTAGAATAAGATGGGTTAGATGAAAAATTAATAAATATCAATTATAGATTTAGTTAATGATTTAAATGATAATTTAATTAGAAATCTCAAATTTTAAATAATATAAATTGGGTGAAACATTATCCAGTTATACATTACAGAATCTACACATTACAATATGTGTATTTGGATAATTAGCTTTACTATGATTATTTTATGAATTTTAAATTTATCGGAACACAATTAAATTAATAAATTTTTTTAAAATATGAAATTGAGGTTATAAATATAATATAAATTGTAAAAAAGCTAACATACCATGTATTTATTCATAATATAATGAATATAATTTAGAATATTCTAAATTACTATATTTAAAGGATATTTAATAGGATTTTCATTTCATTGTGAGGAACATGATATTATATATATAAATTGAACTTTAGAATGAATTACATTATGTTTTGGGAAATCTTATAAATTTGTAGTCAAAAAAATAATTTTTTAGTAAATATATATGACTGTAATCAATCATTGGCATCATCCTTTAATTTCATTCAATTTATATTTTTTGGAAGAACCTTTTCATTTCAAATCCATCCATGATAAATATGGAATTACATTTTTTAATAATTTAAAAAAAGACTAAAATTAAAAAATGTATTCAGAATATTAATATATATTTTTTAGGGAAAATTTGCATGGATAATAAATTTTTTATGGAAATTTCATTCTCTCTCGATATTTACTTCTATTATACAAATTCTATATTCAACAAAAACCTAATTTAGGTGTTGTATATGATTCCCAAGAATGAATATTATGATTATTCACTAGAATATAATTTTTAATTACATATCCATTTTTGTATATATATTTCATTGAGTTTATGGATCAAATTTTACCAAAGTGATAAGGATTATTTTCCATGATTTGGTTTCTTTGGGGAATATGTTTTTCTAGAACAAACCTCATTTAATAAGGATTATATACAACAAATTACACATTTAATATCATTAATTTTTTAGTTATAATATATTATAAAATCAATGAAATTTTATTATTTCAGGTGTGTAATGCCCCACCCCTGTTACCCAGAGTCTATTCATTATTACATAACATTTTCATTATCACAAGTAATCGAATCCCGAAAGACCGATCAATTAAGTAGCCTTTGAAATAATATAAAAATTCATAAGTTTTAAATTACATCATGAAATAAAAATATCAACAACATTTTGTCTACTTTTGTACAAACTTATATCCTTAGCCTATCCCTACAGGTCAGCCATAAAATTCTTCTTCACATCCTAGGAAAAATAAAACATAGAAAGGGGTTAGATCAGATGATCAGTAAGGATAGCAGAATTTTGGAATTATTCATAAATAAGAGAAAACATTTAATGGAATGTATAATACTAAAACAAAATCCATTTAAACATAATCTTCAGCATAATATGGAAAAGGTAAAATCAAATAATTCCATTTACTTATTCACATGGATATTCTACTAGTCCAATAATCACATGTAATATCAATAACCACGTTCAAAATGATGGAATTAATAATTCCAGACTTCATAACCACATAGTCAAGGCATTGTGCCCAGACTACAAATAATATTTTGTCAATTCCTTGTTCCAAGACACTAGTTTGTCTCATTTGACCTACCGATTCATTGAGGAGCTATAGTGGGCTCCACCCGTCACTTACAAAGTCCAATTCATTCCTCATATGAAAGGGTTTAAACATAAAAAACATTCGTATTAAAAATAGCATACAAAATGTCAATACATTATCCATAAAACATGAATGGTATAAACATAACACATGAACAGTCAAACATATCACAAAACCTTCAATACAATAAAGAACATTTGTATAATAAAAAATTAACTTCAAACAAGTTTAAAATACATCAAAGTATTTTGACATAGATGAAAATTATTTGTAAAAATATTTTATGGAAGTATCCATTTTTATTGAAAACATTTAAAAGTCACAAAATTTTGAAATGAATACATTTAAATAATTTTTTTATTCAATGTGTCCCATAACACTTTGAAAAATTTTAACATAACTAACATTACAAAAACATTCATGTCCAAATAAATAAATCCTTAAAAAACATTTTGAAAACGTGGACATTAATGAGAGTGATTTAAAAGAATATATATTTAAAGAATTTAAAAAATGATGATATATTTAAAGAGTACCTTACATAAAACCTTAACATATTCCTTTTGAAAATATTTTTAGGAAACACTAAGTGGATGATAAAGAGGTCCTAGTAGATACTTATGTAGGAACAACTCAGATAAGTAAAACTATTGTAGAATTAACCCTTAAATTGTAATATTACTTAGATGAGGGCATGTTAACCTACGTTATAATGGTTAAACCATTTTAATTAAATTATACAAGAACTATATACATTAATATGATATCATATATGATACTATAATATTTCATTGTTAATAATTTTTTAGTTGTATAATCGTTTCGGTTATTAAATGATCTGTTTTCCATTATATGATTGGTTACATATTCCATGTTTGTTATGGATAAGATGTAGATGATTCATATTAAAAATAGTATTATGTTCATAACAATTATTTTTAATCATAAGATGATAAATATTCTTAAATGATTACAATGGAGAATGAATCTAATCGCATTCATGGAGACAGTAATCCGTATGTACGCACAAGCGAAAATATAATTATATTGATGGTGATATAGTATGTAATTGTATGGTATATTGTATATAAAAAATTATTAACATTTTATATTTATTATTTACATAATTTATACTCATTATTATACCCATCCAAATAATGAAGTGTTTGAATAACAAACAACACCACGACGTGAAGATGGTAAGACGCGCGTACGCACGTATGATGACGTTTTCATTCATATGATAGATAGAATAATGAATATGGTTGTAAAATTTTTATAATAATGTCACAGTATATATAATATACTATATATATTATTTTATAATGGAACCAACAAGGCAATAGGATGTGGAAGAAGAAAAGAACTTGAAAGAGGTGATAAATAATTTACCTCTTCTTCGGGTTCTTCCTTTTGACATGATCAAAAGGGCTATTTAGGATAAATTTATGTCAAAATGAAGGAATCTAGGATAAAGTTAGGATATTTGGGAGGATATTTAGGCTGGGTTTGGCCGAGCCAAAAGGATTGGGAGGTGTAAAATTAAGAGAATGGAAAGTGCCCTTTTATAAGAGAGGTGTGGGTCACTTTTTGAAAGGATTGAAATAATATTTTATAATAAAATAATTTTATGTTTCTAATAGATCAAAAAAGAATTATTTATATTATATGGTAGTTATGGGTCTAATAAAATTCATACAATAGGTTTTATAATGGTTTTGGTCATTATATTATCCTTATCTTTTAGAATTAACTCTTAGTTAAATAGTTCGACATTTACCATGTATCTTTGTATTTTTATATTATATGGTTAATAAACATAATATAACCAGAAAAAGAACACCTTTTGGTGTCTTATTAACCTAAAAAATTAGTTTAATTCACTAGAAGTCTCAATTTTCATTAATTTTGATATTTATAATATCAATTATTTTCATATTTCATTAACAATGTAATTATTGCATCATCATTGTGTCATAAATAAATTAAATTATTTAATGTCTAAAAATATAAATAAAATAAAATTATATATGAATTATTTTTATCTTTCTAATGATTATTTATAGTGGTATTTATATTGTGTGTAACCCTATGTTAATAATTTATTAGTTATTATACGTTGAATTTAACTCTTTTTACTCTACATAAAAAATAATAATAATAAATCTCTTAATCTAATCCATGTGGACCAAATAGGATCATATTATATTTATAAGGTTGTTTATAGTCGAATTATACTTATCCAATAGAATTAGGACATGCGTTATGGTAATTATGACATCATTTTTACCCTTAATTACACTGTTTACTTTTAACCGTTATAAATAAATGTCAAAAGATACAAATCAACAAAAGTTATTTTCATCTTATTGAACCACATTTTACTTACCGATATTAAACATGTCTCCCAAATTTTTAAAATTAAACTCAAATAAGTGGTAAAATTATGTTTTATGCAAATTTTCAAATGCTTCTAGAAGGTGGGTAAAAGACAATAAAATTTTCAATAAAATTTTATATATCTGAAATTATTAAAAAATGATTCCAATGAATTAAATTGAACATATATAAATATTATGTATCCATTTTGACATAAAATTTATTAAAATAAAATAACTAATTATTTATATAAATAGTAAATTTTATACAATAATGTTTTGTTTTTCACTAATCATCAATAATTGAATGTTTTTCCGAAAAATACCATAATTTACCGTAATCCAATTTTGATAATCCGAATTCAAACATGAAGTATATTTCACCAAATTCAAAACATATAAGTTGAATTTATTAATTTAAAATAAATTCCCATTGTAAAAACCAAAAAATGGGGTTTTAAAAGTTAAAAACTATCAGAAGATTAACATGTTTTTATGCCAATTTTAAATGTGATGTTACTTATAATTACCTAAATTGTATTAAATGATAAAAATATAACATAATTATACTTCAAAACCATTAATATTCATATAATAACACTATAAATTATTTCAATTTAATTTTTTTTTCAATTAAAACATAGTGTTTTTCACTATTCATCAAAATATGAATGTTATCTGAAAAGTACAAAAAAAATTATCCAAACTAAATTATAATGTCCTTTTTCAAAAGAAGAATTTAATTTCTTTAAATTGAATATATAAAAGTGTCAAATATTTCTTTTAAAAAAGGTTCGCCATTAAAAGGTGGTGAAATTGCAGTTTTTGAAAAATACATCTTTTATGTGAAAAAATGAATTTGTTCTTATATTATGTCTAAAAAATTAATATGGATGTTAAAATTATATAGAGTATATAATATTTAAAATGTAGTTAATACTATTCATAACCTCTTTTTGAACGGCTATTTTGGTAAGTGGTGGAACGCTCGAACTCGGTGTTGCATGTAGAGCAAGCTATTGAATTACTTTAATGAGATAACAGACTATGAAATCATGGGGTGTTACATTTTCCCCTCCTTCAATAAATTTCTTCCTCGCAATTTGAAATTGTTCTTTGAAAATAAAATGTTAAAAATAGAAAAATACCATTGTGTAAAACCCACATCAGAAATTGGTTTTCTATAAACTAGTCTTAATAAGAGGGAAAGTGAAATGAAAAATTCACCACCAAATTATAATCCCGATTTGGAGAACATTTGTGTAAATTAGAGACACATAATTGGAAGGAAAATGTAAATATTTATAGGGAGTGATTGAGGTCATCAATCACAAACAAGTGTACAATTAAGAGTCTCAAATCCATCAATCTATGATGATTTAAAATACCATTGGTTCAACAAAAATAAGGTATTAGGATAATAAATTTTTTCTTTTAAGATACCTTCCCTAAAGTTTAATAATTAATTAATTCTTACAATAAGAGAAAAAAAATATACTTTATAAGTAGAGTTTCATCCTTTACCTAATTTCTACCCCAAACTCATCTTTCACTCCAAAATAAAATATAATTCAAGAGTATTCTATTTATCCTAATCATATAGGGATCCAAAAATTAAAAATTCATAATTCATTTGATATAATATTTAAAAAAACTACATTATACAAACCAAGTCATCAAGTTGGTCAGTGGTAGGTGATGCACCTTTTTTGCCCTTCGATTGCGGGTTCTAGTGCAACAGCCTAAGATTTTATGAGATTAAATATATATATATATATATATATATTGTCTTATGTTATATGAAACACCAAAGGAATCTTTCACTACACACATCACTGGCATGGCTTGCGTTACACGCAATCATGACCTTCCTCGATAGCGTGTGTAGTACGCAATACCGGGTGTCACTACACAATGATATATTGTTATAATATTATTATGGACTAGCCTTTATGAATAGTATTAACTACATTTTGAATTTTATAACATTATTATTAATCTTACACATTTTCTAGAATATGGTATGAGAACAAAATAATATTTCGGGTAAAATAAGTATTTCTCAAAAAATGCAGTTTTGCCGCCTTTTGACGGTGCACCCAGATTAAATCTAGTTTTTGACATGTTTATGAGTTAAATTTGACAAAATAAAATTCTTCCTTGGATTTAGGATATAAAAATTTACTTTGTGTAAATATTTCATATTATTTTGATAAATTTCATATTTTAATGAATAGTAAAAACACGCTATATTTTAATTAAAAACAACTTTTTTCATCACAATAATTTATATGGTCAAATTATTATATTTAATGTATTTAAAGTATAAATAGAATATATTTTTACTATTTAATATAATTTATGCCATTACCATTAATTTTACATTGAACTAATAGGTAAAAATATTTCAATCTTTGGCAATGTTTAAACATTAAAAAACCCTTTTTCTTAACAACGAGATTAATTTTAAATTAATTACTGCAAATTATGTGTTTTCAATTATGAAAAATGGATTCCATATTCAAATTCAGTAGGACCAAATTATGTTAATAGGTTACTTTTATTTTTTGGATATTATGAATAGTAACTATAATAATTTTTATTTACTATAATGGAAGGTAAATCAGGTAATTAAGGGTAAAAATAACATTATACAATTACCCTAACACCTGATAAAATTCTACTCAATGTCTAATGGTTTACCCATATCACTTAAGGGTTGGAATAGATTCATTTTATGGGATTTTGACCATGAATATAATTTAATTATTATTAAAACCAATGAAAGTGGAAACATGTCACTCTCTTAAATATTATAAGTATAATAATTTTAATTTACTGATAAACTTTATTAAACATCAAAAGTGAATAGTCTCCAGAAATCTAATAACATTATCCACATCATTTGAATTTTTTTTATAATTTTTAGGGATTAAATAATTATCATTAAAGGTGACACAATAGTGATGTTGAAATTATTTTATTGATTGAAATATCAAATAAATGGTTTTAAAAATATTAAAATAAATATAATATTAACAATTTAATATCTTCCACTAATTTTATAGATAAATATGAAATGTTATGAATCTATTAAATCTTTTATTTCGAACATATCTTCTATTTGGATTTCATTTAAATTCAAATAAATAAATAGTACCAAAATTGACATTATTGTTATTTTATAAAAATCATATAATATAAAATTGTTTAAAAATCACAAAAATATTTATAAATTATAAATTAAAATTTATATGGTCTAAAATTTTATAAATTATCCAATTATGGAAAATTCACAACACATAAGTAATTATTTATAATAATTTAAATTTTAGAATCTTTTTACCACAAATAAAATTAAATAGATTAAATAAGGATAAATCAAGTTGATAATGTTTACTATAAATTCCCAACATGTATAAATTTTATTGTTTGATGATATTACAACCCTATATCATCTAAGCTTCTGATTTGATTAATTTTGTATTTTTTATGTGGGGATTGAATTTATTATAAATTAATATTTTTGAGGTTTCCAAAGGTGCCCCTCTGATCCCTTATAAAAGGCCACCGCCTACCTCTCCTCTTTACACAACATTGAGCCTTCAAGAACGGCCAACCCCGGCCCATTACACTTATCAACATCCATATTAATATTATGGATGTTCTTGTATTCTCAAATAACCATCTCTATTCCTTTAAGAGGAATTTTAAAGGAGGCACGTTGAGGAAGAGGCAATCTCTTCTACCAATTCATTCATATTCCTTCCTTCTTCTACTTCATCTTATTTAGTTGTTTCATTATAAAGTAATAACATCAGTATCAATAATATACTGATAAGTTATTATAAATATTAAACAACCCTTTTTCATCTTCTATCCATCTTACGGAAAACAAAATCATCGCACATGCGTACGTACGGAATACCGTCTCCACGCTGTGGTGTAATCTATTTTCCACCACCACCATACTTGGATGGGTATAATGGTGTAAATAAATAAATATATATTATTATTTCAAATTTATATTGATTCTTAAATATTATACATACACTTAAATACAATTCCACGATCATGGGAATGATATCATCGCTCGTTCGAACATGCGGCCTACCGTCTCCACGATGTGATGCGACTCGTTTGACATGATCATCATTGAATAATTATTATATAAATGAATTGAATGAATAAATATGATATATATTATACTAAAACTATTCTTTAAATGATATATCTATAACATAAATATAGTAATAATAATTTATTCGAAAAAACACGCATAAGAACATAAAGCAGAGAACACCCGAATAACGAGTAACATTGTAATATTACAAATAAAAAGTTAAGAATATGACCATATATGAAATAATAACAATGAATATGATTCTTAATATGTCAATGAAATTATTTAAATCATTATACATGAGGTTTGGATACGTACGAAGCATATCAGACCTATGGTAAGGGAAAATCTCACAATTTCATTTTTTATCCGAGATTGTTTATACTTCGGTATTTACTGGGGAATATTCATCATCCAAATCTATGTTTCCTCAATATGTAAAATTATTTATATCCTACTAAAATTTTTTAAATCAAATTTTACATATTGGTGAATTTTTTTAATCGATGTGAAAGGAATCTTTTGTCGTCTTCAGTATGAGATACTTTTTGACTTTTCTGGACAATGAACGAGAAGAATGTTTTTATTAACTTATACAGCATGAATGGATTTTTATGATTTCATAGTAAATTATTTCCATGAATCTACCATTTCAATATTTCATGTTTATTTTTAATTAACTTCATTTAGTTTAAATTTGTATGACATGTTATGAAAGGAAAAAAAATTGAAGTAGAAAGGATATTTTCCTCAAGAATGGAGTTCACGTGTTTTATCAAAATTATTTTCCATCTAAGATAATATAGTGTTCTATTTAATTCCCTATTTTTACATTTATTTGGTTATGTAATGATGGAATTATTTTTATGAAGTACTTTTATCTTATATGGTTTATGTTATGATGGCATGATGTTTAGGAATCCCTTTTTTATTACATGGGTTATGCTATATGATTTATGATTTTGTGGAACACATAAGAATGGTTTAATTATGAGATGGGTGGGACCTATATATCCCTACAATGCATTGGGTATAGATTTATATCTCATGAGATAGGCATGGCTAAAATGGAATGTTAATCTGGTTCAGTGATACATGACTAGAACGAGGAGTGAACTTTGTTCAGAAATGGACTTCGTCCACTATGATAGTCTTGGAAATGAGTCTTGACTAATAAGAAATGGTTTTCTCTTATTATCTATGTATTCCATAAATTTTTATTTTTTATGTTATGATTATTGGGATTACACTTCACTACTGTTATTTATCACATGTTATGATATTATGATCTCTTTTGCAGGTTATGATTTTCAAAATGTTATGTTCTTAGGAATATGATATGATTGATATTTCCTTTTTTCACCCTTACTGAGCATTTTAGCTCACCCTTTTTTTTGTTTTCTTTTCCCCAGGTCAGGAAGAAGGGTATTAAGTAGGATATTCCCAAAGGTACTCCAGATATGTTGAAATAAACGAAATACAATGTATATGTTTTATGAACTAGTTGTTTATATTTCCGAATTTTTAAAGACACTATACCTATACGGTCCTATCATGGTTTTGTTATATGTTTTAATAAGAAGTATTCAATTATGAAGTAATAACAATGTATGTAAAGTATGTGTCATAATTGTTGGTATCAGATGAAAGGTATAACCAACCTTTGGAATCTAGGATGTGAAAGCCTTAGTAAGAACCCTAAGGATATGTCTAAGAATACAACTCAATATTAGTGTTTTAGAAATGGCCCTGAATAACCTATGATAAGATATTAAGTGTGATATTTTATTCGTGATTATGTGGTTTTCCTATTATGATTAGTGTTTCTCACACTATGGTTATTGGTTTTAGTCAATGGATGGAACCCGAGGACCCGTGTTAATGCTGAAAGCGACAGGAAATGCAATGATTGCCCCCTGAGAAAACAAAATTTAGGGGAGATGGAATGAAAAATATTGTATCCATGCTCACAAAACTTTCTCAATCTATGAATCATGGAGGACTTCCAAACAAGCAAAGAAAGGAGCAAAATTCTGTTGAATCCTTCATGAGGTAGCGTCCACCTCATTCAGCGGGTCTTCTGATCCATTAGTGGATGAACAATGGATTAGTACCACTGAAAAGATATTTTCATCTCTACAATGTTCTGAACATGATAAATTCATCTTAGCGGTATATCATTTGGAAGGTGAAGCTAATCAATGGTGAAATCTTATCAGGAATACGAGGCAAAGAGATGAAATTGAGTCCATGGAATGGGACGAGTTCAAGAACATATTTTTCAATAAGTACTTCCCTCATATTCTTCGAACAAATATGAAGAAGGTGTTTCATGAACTAAAGAAAAAGGATTATGAATCTTTTGGTACCTACGAAATTTTTTTACAAGATTTGCAAGGTATGCTTCCAGAATTATTATCCAACCTGATAGTAAGACGAGTTGGTTCTTTAGAGGCTTAAATCCATGTCTTTGAAGGGCGTTAGCCATAAGGGACTTCAATAGCTACAAATAAATTGTTCGCTGTGCTATAATAGTTTATATGGAAATTGGATTAACCCATCAGTCATATGGTTTTGATAAGAAGAGGAAAATGGAATTCAACTGGAAATCTAAAGACCACACAGAAAAAAAGATGAGTTTTCCTTTATTCTCTATGTGTGGAAAGAAACATGGAAGTAATTGTCTTAAAGGGACAAGTAAATGATTCAAATGTGGAAAAGAAGGTCATCAGGCATTCAAATGCAGCAATGATGGGAAAAAAATATGTCTAGTGATGCGAAAAATGAAAATGATACACAGAGTTCACCTCCTACACTTCAATGTTTCATGTGCACGGAAATGGTGAATTATACCAATCAATGCCAAAATCCAAGGGTTGTTGATGATGATCGACGTCAAAAAACTCTTAAGGCCAAAGATAAAGGAATGTCACATTAAATTTCTATCGGCGATGTGGAGTACGATAACGTAGTGGTGAAAGGTACACTTCACATCCACTCTAAAGTAGCATATGTTTTATTTGATTCTGGATCCACCCAATCTTTTATTTCTGAAGAATTTTCTAAGGGTATCTCTATATTACATTAGCAATTAGATATTTATTTAGCTGTGACAACCCCTAATGGCACAAAAGTCACATCAAATGTTTACGATTCTTCTCTGATTGAAGTTTGTGTGAATGTGCTTCCTGCAAATATTTTGATCCTTCCTATAGTATAATTTGATGTGATTTTTGGCATGGATTGGCTTTCTTTATATGGAGCTCATATCAATTTCCAAATAAGGGAAGTCCCATTTAATATTCCTGATCAATCTATGATCATCTATCTATGGAGGGATGAATATAACCTTCTAGTGGAAATTTATTCCATATTATGGGTCTTGATTCCAATAAATAAAGGTTATTTATCTCAAATGGTTGGAGAGAATCTCCCGATTAACAATATTCCCATTTTAACAGAGTTTGATGATGTGTTTCTATATGAATTGGTAGTTCTTCCACCAAATCGTGAAGTTCAGTTTTCAAAAGAACTCATACCGGGTGCTATGCCCATTTCAAAGACACCATATAGAATGGCCCTAATTGAGTTGAAGGAATTGAAGAAGCAACTATAATAGAATCTTGGTAAGGGACTCATACACCCCAGTGCATCACCTTGGGGAGCACCTGTTCTATTTATTAAGAAAAAATATGGATCAATGAGACTCTGCATTGATTATCGAGAACTTAACAAGATCACTATCAAGAACAAATATCCTCTCTAGTGCATTGAAGACTTATTTGACCAACTATGCCGAGCTCAATAATTTTCCAAGATTGACCTTCATTCAGGTTATCATCATTTAAGGGTCAAAAAGTAGTATATACCAAATATGTCTTTCTGTAAAAGGTATGGACACTATGATTTTATAGTGATGCTATTTGGTCTTACTAATGCCCCTGCTATCATCATGGATCTAATTAATATTATCTTTAGAGACCATCTTGATCAGTTTGTGGTAGTCTTTATAGATGATATTCTTGTATATTCAAAGAGCAAGGAAGAACCTGAAGATAACTTAAGAATTTTATTGAAGACACTGAGAAAGGAGAAGCTTCATGGAAAATTTACCAGCTGTGAATTTTGGCTTCAAAAAGTTTCATTTTTGGGTCACATAATCTCAAGTGGGGATATTTGTGGATCTATAAAAAATAGAGGTTATTGAAAGATGGTTAAGACCAACAACAGTAACTGATATCTGAAGAATTCTTGGTTTGTATAGATATTATCGGTGTTTTGTGAAGGATTTTTCACGATTATCTAATCCACTCACCATGTTGACTCGAAAAGGATTTAAGTTCTGTGGACGAAGGACTATGAATAGAATTTCAAGGAGTTAAAAAAGGTTATCTCGTGCACCTGTGATCACACTTCCTTGTAGTGTAGAATGGTTTGTAATCTATAGTGATGTATCCAAGACGGGACTAGGGTGTGTTCTCATGAAAAATTATATGGTGATAGCTTATTCCTCGCGACAGTTGAAAATCCATGATCAAAATTACCCAACTCATGATTTGGAGTTAGCTGGGGTAATATTTGTATTAAATAATTGGATGATTTATATTTATGGTGAAATGTTTGATATTTATACTGGTCATAAAATTTTAAAGTATATTTTCAAACAAAAGGTTATTAATATGCATCAAAGAAGATGGTTGGAGCTGATTAAGGATTACGACTGCTCAATTCATTATCACCCTGGGAAAGCAAACAAGATGGAAGCCACATTATGTCGACAATACCATGATAGCTTATCCATAATGAGGATCATAAAAGATCCAATATTTAGGGATTTACAAAGGATGGATCTTGGAATTATAATGGAAGGGGAAAAATATTATCTTTCTCAAATGAATGTTCATCCACCTATACATGTGATGATTAAAGAGGCATAGAAGGAAGATGTAGAGTTACAAAAGAAGGCGAGAAATGTTCCTGAATTCCACATTGATTATGATGAAATAATAAGGCTAAGGAATCGGGTTTGTGTTCCTCCCATTCCAGAATTAAGGAAGGAAATATTGGATGATTCTCATAGTTCTTCATTATCTATTCATTCTGGACGCTCAAAGATTTATAAGGACCTGAAAAAGTTCTTCTAGTGGGATGGCATGGAATGAGATGTTGCTGAATATATCTCTCAATGATTTGTTTTTTAGCAAGTTAATTCTGAGAGATAGAAGTCTAAGAGGATGTTACAACCATTACCCATACTAGAATAGAAATGGAAAACATCAATATAGACTTTTTCACTAGACATCCTAAAACATCCAAAGGCAGTATTGTTGTCTGGGTTATAGTTGATCATCTTATGAATTTGGAAAACTTCATTTCTATTAGAGAAGATTTCTCTCTTGATCAGCTTGATAGGATATATGTGAAGGAAGTGGTATGATTACATAGAGTACCACATTCCATTATATCTGATCGGGATCTGAGGTTTACCTTGAAGTTTTGGCGAACTCTTCAGCATACTCTAGATACAGAGTTGAGTTTCACCACTGCTTATCATCCTCAGACAAACGGTCAGTCTGAGAGGAAAATTCAAACTCTAAAATTTATATTTAGATCTTTCTATATATATTAAAAAGGTGTTTTGGATCAATACCTACCTTTGGTGGAATTTTCTTATAATAATATCTTTCACTCCAGTATTCAGATGGCTCCTTAGGAAGCTATCTATGGAAATAAATGCAGAACTCCAACTTTCTGGGATGAATTTGGGGAATGAAAGCTATTATTAACTGATCTTGTGAATGAGACGGCAGAAAAGGTCAGATATATTCAATAACACATAAGTGCAGATCAAAGTTGACAAAAAATTTATGCCGACAACCGAAGAAAAGACCTAGAGTTCGAAGTGGGTGATAAAGTGTTCTTATGAATATCTCCTTGGAAGAGAGTAATGAGATTTGGAAAGAAGGGCATGTTTAGCCCTAGGTATATTGGTCCTTTTGAGATTCAGGATCGTGTTGTGAAGGTAGCTTACCGATTGGTGCTTCCGAGATTGTTTATATTTCAGTATTTACTAGGGCATATTTGTCATCCACATCCATGTTTCCTCAATATGTAATATTATTTCTATCCTCTTAAAATTTTTTAATTCCAATTTTACCTATTAGTGAATTTTTAGTCAAAGATATGAATGGAATCTTTTTTAATTTTCAGTTTGAGATACTTTTTTACTTTTCCGGCCAAAGTACGAGAAGAATGTTATTTTTAAAATTATACTGCATGAATGGATTTTTATGATTTCATAGAACATTATTTCTATGAAGATACCTTTACAAGCTTTCAAGATTGTTTTTAATTAACTTATTTTAGTTTAAAATTGTATGACATGTTAAGAAAGGAATAATGTTTTTGAAGTAGAAAGGATATTTTCCTCAAGAATGGAGTTAAAGTGTTTTATGAAATTATTTTCCATCTAAGATAATATAAGGTTCTGTTTCTATCCCTATTTTTACATTGATTTGATTATGTTCTGATGGAATTGTTTTTAAGAAGTCCTTTTATCTTATATGGTTTTTGTTATAATGGCATGATGTTTAAGAATCCCATTTTTATTACATGGGTTATGCTATATGATTTATGATTTTGTAAAACACATAAGAATGGTTTAATTATGAGATGGATGGGAACTATATCTCCCTGCAATGAATTTGGTAAAGATTTATATCTCATGATATAGACATGGATGGAATGGAAAGTTCATCTGGTTCAGTGATATAGGACTGGAACAAGGAGTGAACTCGGTTCAAAAATAGACTTTGTCCACTATGATAGTCTTGTAAATGAGTCTTAACTAATAAGAAATGATTTTCTATGATTATGTGTGTATGCCACAAAGTTTTATGTTTTATTTTATGATTATTGGTATTACTTTTTACTACTATGATTTATCCCGTGTTATGATATTATGATCTCTTTTGCAGGTTAAGATTTTCAAAATGTTATGTTCTTATAAACATGATATGATTGATATTTACTTTTGTTACCCTTACTGAGCATTTTAGCTCAACCTTTTGTGTGTTTTCTTTTCCCCAGGTCAGTAAGAAGGGTTTTGTGCAGGATATGTCAAAAGTGACTCTAAATATGATGAAATAAATGGGAGACAATATAGATGCTTTATGAACCAGTTGTTTATGTTTCCCGGTTTCTAAAGACATTATACCTATACGGTCCTATCAGGATTTTTTATATGTTGTAATAAGTATTCTTCAATTATGAAGTAATAAAAATTTATGTATAGTATGGGTCGTTATATCAAGTCTCGTAGCCTTGCCGGATGTGATCGGTTGTCGATCATCCACCGGGTTTTCCTTTTTATGACAATCCAAAAATAAACTCAATAAATCTTTTAACCTTATCAAAAGTATCCAATGTAAAACATAATAAATTACAGACTTTAGACTTATCCAAAATACTTCTATCAAAACTCACAGTTCAAAATTTATATGAAGGTAAACACAATGAAGATCCTTTTTTCCATGTAATAACATGTGAATACCTTTATCATGTATTCTTTTAAAACATTATAACACCCTGAATTACCATAAAACATTAATACATTCATGATCCAATATTCTTGATAGAATACCAAATATACATCTTCTATCCAACACTGATGGAATATATAAATCATTAATCAGTTTCAAGGTATTCAAGAATATCTAATATAATTTATCCAAATCAATGATATATTATTCCAAAATCATTACCTCAGTATCAAAACTATATTATCGTTTATCTTTCTCTCAACCATATATTTTCCAAAACATCTCACATACTATTGGGTCACTTTTCATGGTTCCACACAATCTCACATCTTTAATGAAATAGTTTTGCAGTACAATCCATTAATACTCTATACTTCTTATAACATGTACATCATTAATACAATACTCAAATGAAAAAATACTTTAATAAAAACTTGATAAATCTAATACTTCCTATTCTTCTTTGGTAGTACCATAACATGACTATTATCAAATAGTAGCATTTGGGGAATACTGTGATGATTTGGACATTGCTTTGCGTAGTGTCCAGACTCCTTGCAGATGAAGCATTTTACATTTGAAACCTTTTTCATACACTTAAAATCACGTACTTAGAGTCATTTTTCTCCACAAAAATAACAAACTCTCATTATATTCAAACATTTACCAAGGTGATTCATTCAATAGTTATCACATATAGTAAAATCCTTCTTCCCCTCATCCATTTATCCATCTTTCTCTCTTCCATCCTTTTCATCTCTTACCACCCTTCAAAGCCATAGGACTCATATAATTATTTACATATCTTATTAACACATGATACTATATCTTCATATGATGAGAATACGTGGGAGACAATTTCCGTTTCAAATTATGGCTTAATACCATGAAAGATATGATCCTTCATAATCTTTCGATCATTCGTATTGCTGGAATTATCATTCCTTCTCCGAGGTGCCATTTCAAAACAATGGCATACAATAGGTTAGTTTATGAATCAAAATTCATAATTCCAAACTTGTAAAATACCTAACATAATTTGAAAAGATTATATATATAATATATAATCATATAATTTTTTCTTTGAGGACGTATTTACTCTTAAATCCTTAATAATGGCCTTTAATGAAAATGTGAATTATCCTAAGCATATCCCCTGGGAGTGTCATAACCAAGAGTGCGGCAAGGCTTGTTATTGTGCACCAGTTCCCATTTGAGTCTAGCACAATGTGGGATTTTCAAGTTTAACCTCAAGGTACATCTATGCCAGAGCAACCTCTACCTGATCGTATCCATATAGGGATGTATTTCATGAAAACTCACAAAATCTCTACATTACCAGAATTCTAGGAAGTTCTTCAATACTAATCCTCAAATTATATCTTAGGGTAGTGTTCACTAATCAGATTTTTTACTAAATTTAGATTCCAAGGATTTTACTAGGCATCCTCTCATACAAACTGTAACTCCCCGACCCTAGTTACCGAGATGGGAGCATTATTACATAACATTGGGATGATCAAAAGGGATCAAATCCAAAAAGACCAATCATTTTAGGTGCCTTGTAAGTACTAGACACATTCATAAGTTTTACATTATATCATGAAATAAAAACCTCAACAACATTTTTCCCCTATTGTACACACTGATATCTTTAGCCTATCCCTCTAGGTCAATTGTAAAATAATTCTTCACATCCTGGGAAAAATGAAACATAGAAAGGGGTGATCTTAGATCCTCAGTAAGTATAACAATATAACGGAAAATTCTATAAATAAACATATACATTTAAGGAAATGTGTAATTATAAAACAAAATCCTTTTATACATAAACTTCAGAATAATACGGAAAAGATAAAATCAAATAATTTCATTAACTTATTTACAAGGATATTATATTAGTCGAATAATCACATTGAATATCAATAGCCACATTAAAAATGATGGAATGCATAATTCCAAACTTCATAACCACATACTTATGGCCTTGTGACAAAACTACAAATAAGATTATGTCAAGGCCTTGTTCCAAGACACTAGTTTGTCTCATGATACCTACAGATGCATCGAGGAGCTATAGCAAGCTCCACCTATCACTAACTAAGTCCAATGAATTCTTCATATAAAAAGTATTAAACATAACATAAACATTCATATTAAAACTAGCATAAAAATGACAATACTTTATCCATAAACCTTGAATTGTATAAAAATAACACATCTTAGTAAACCATATCATGAAACATTCAATACAATATGGATGATTTGTATCATAATAAATCTACTTCAGACAAGTTTAAAATCCATCAAATGATGTTGACATTGATGAAAATGATTTTTAATCCCTTTTGAGATAAATATACATTTTTCATCAAAACATTTAAAAGTCACAAAATTTAGAAGGGAAGAAGTTTAAATACATTTTTTAATCAATGTGTCTCATACCACATCGAATCTTTTGAAAGGAATTAACATTTTAAAAACATTCATGTACATATAAATAAAACCATAAAAACCATTTTGAAAACATGGACATTGATGAGAATGATTTATAAGAAAATATATTTAAACCATTTAAAAAGATGATATAGTTAAATAGTACCTTCCATAAAACCATAAAATATCCCTTTTGAAAACATTTTTATGAAACATAGATGTGGATGATAAAGAATTCCAAGTAGATACTTAAGTAAAAACAACCTTGGATAAGTAAAGAGATTGTTGTATTAACCCTATCGTTGTACTTTTCCACGGTCGAGGGTATTTTAACATCCTGTATAATAGCTAAATCGTTGTAATTAAACTATAAAAGATATATATACATATATATGATATAATATACGATCCTATAATATTTCTTTGTTAATAATATTTTAGTACTATCATCATATCAGGTATGAACTGATCTATTTTCCTTTATATGATTGGTTACATAAGCCATGTTTCTTATGGAAATGATGTATTTTATTTCTATACAGAATGATATTATGTTAATAAACATTATTTTTAATCCTAAAATGAAAATTATTCTCAAATGATTACGATGGGTAATTAATCCTATCGCGTGCATGGAGACGGTAATTCGTACGTACGCACGAGCGATAATATCATTATATTGATGTTGAAATCGTATGTCTATTGATGGTATATCATATATAAAGAATCATTAAAAAGTTATATTTATTATTTAAATTAGTTATACTCATTATTATACCCATCCAAATAATGAATTGTTTGAATAACAATCTACACCACGACGTGGAGATGGTAAGCCGGGCGTACGCACATTTGGTGACATTGTCTTTAATATGATGGATAGTTTAGTGAATATGGTTTTACCCATTTTATAATAACATTACGGTATATATAAGATACTCGAGTTATTATTTTATAATGTAAACAACAAAGAATTAGGATGTTGAATAAGAAATGAACTTGAAAGAGGTGATTTAATATTTAGCTCTTCTTTGCGTTCTTCCGTTTGATTTGATCAAAAGGGCTCCATAGGATGGAATTATCACCAAAGAAATTCCTCTATGATAAAGGGAGGAAATTTGGGAGGATATTTTTGTAGGTTTTGGATGAGAGAAACGGATTTTGAGGTGTGAAATTAAGAGAAGGGGAAGTGCACTTTTATAACATATGTGATGGCCAATTTAGGAAAAGCTTGAAATATTATTTTATAATAAAATAATTTACGGATTATAATGGCTCTAGAATTAATTATTTAAATAATTATATGGTTATGGGTCTAAAACCATTCACCTAATAGGTTTTATATAGGTTTAGTTCATCATATTAACTTTATATTTTAGATTTTACTCGTAGTTAAATAGTTTGACATTTACCATGTCTCTTTGTATTTTTATATTACATGGTTAATAAACATACTATAACTAGCCAAGGGAACCCAATTTGGTTAATTATTAATATAAATTACCTTATATAAGTCCTTTATCCGATTATTAGATTTCTAGGAATATTATATCAATTAATAATATATTTTTAGTTTTAAAAACTCAATTTTATCAATTTCGGAACTATTTGGTATTTGATTTTTTTGAAAGCCATAAAAACTTTATCACATCGAATAAAATTTATTTAATAAACCCTAATATGTCATATTAATCTAGAAAATTAGTTTAATTCATCATAAACATAAATTTATATTTATTTGGATATTTGTTATATCAATTATTTTAATATTTTATTAATAAGGTAATTATTGCATCATCATTGGGTAATATATAAAATAAATTATTTAATATCTAAAAATTATACATAAAATAACATTATATAGGAAATATTTTTATATTTATAATTAACATTTATAGTAGAATTTATCTTTTTTGTATCCCTATATTAGAAATGGTTTAGTTGTTAAACATTGAATTTAACTCTTTTAACTCTTCTTTAAATAAAATAATAATAAATGTCATAATCTAATCCAAGTAGAATAGATAGGGTCATATATTATTCCTACGGTTGTTTTTGGTCAATTTATACTTATCCAATATAATTAGGACATGTGTTAGGGTAATTATAAAATCATTTTAACCTTAATTATAATATTTACTTTTAATCGTGGTAAATAAAAGTCAAAAGTTACTATTCACAGAAATTATTTTCATTTTATTGAACCATATATTACTTACTGATATTAATAGTGTATCTCAGTTTTTGGAGATTCAACTCATATAATCGGATTAATTATGTTTTAAGAAATTTTCAAATTCTCATAGAATGGATAAAAGATGGTAAAAAGTACAATAAAATTTTATATATCTAAACTTATTATAAAATGATTCCAATGAATTACAATGAAAACATATAGGTATTATGTTTCTATGTATAACTGAAATATATTTAAATAAAATAACTATTTATTTAAATAAAAATTTGGTTTTAAACAATAATGTAGTGTTTTTCCCTATTCATAAAAAAATTGAAAGTTTCAGAAAAATACCAAAAATTCACCCTAAGAAAATATTGATATTCCAAATTCAAAAATGAATTCTATTTCACCTAATAAAAAACATAGAATTTTCATTTATTAATTTTAAATTAATTCCCCTTGTAAAAACCAAATAGCGAGTTCTTTAAAATTAAAAAATATCAAAAGATTGACATGAGTTTACACCAAATTTAAATGTGAAATTACTTATAATGACCCAAAATGTATTAAATGATAAAAATATAATTTAATTATACTCTAAAACCTTTAAAATTCCTAATTTAATGCTATAAATTATTTATATTAAAAAAGTGGTTTTCAATTAAAATATACTATTTTACACTATTCTTCAAAATATGAAAGATATCATAAAAGTACAAAAAATATATCCAAACTAAATTTTTAGGTCACGATTCAAATGAAGAATTTAATTTCATTAATTTGTATATATAAAATTGTCAAATATTTTTCTTAAAAAGGGTTCTCCATTAAATGGCAGTAATATTGCATTATTTGAAAAATACTTCTTTTATCTGAAAAAATAATTTTTTATATATTATTTTTAGAAAACACATAATATTGATTTTAAAATTATATAGAGTATATAAGATTAAAAATACAGTTAATACTATTCATAATTTCTTTTTGAACGGCTAGTTTGGTAAGTACTGGTGCGCTTGAACTTGGTGTTGTGTGTAGCGCAAGCTATTGAATTACATTCATGAGATAACAGACTATGAATTCTGGGGGTGTTACAATGGGTCTTACAATTTAATGTTACCAAAATGGTAAGAGTATTATTTTAGAATTTCATTGATTTCTCGAGATATTTTTCTATGCTCCCATTGATTATATCATATGATCATTCTCTAAAAAACTCATGGATTTCCATAAAAACTGATTAGTTCATAATAATGATTATTTTCCCTTAATTTTCATCCTTTCTATACTCATGATTAAAAAGTATTGCATTTTATAAATATCATATCAAATTCTCTATTCAACTAAAACAAATTTTCCTTCCGATGAATTTTTTTAAAAAAAATAAATAATTTAATTAATATTCATTTAATGATTTATTATATAAATTTTTACCTATTTGTCAAATTTAAAAAAAAATTATGAAAATAAATATTCACGTCATATTCCAAACTATCCCCATTTAGAATTTATAAAAAATGATGAAGCATTTTTATTTTTCTAATGAGTTTGTAATTAATTTTATTTCCCAATTCCCTGAAAGATTAGTGATGTGAATATTCCGTTATATTTTCCATAGTTATTTTCAAATTATTTGGTTTTTTAAATGTTTTACATCTTAAATTATTATATCAAATCCGAAATGATATTTTCTTCATGAAATATTTTATATTATTTATAATGATTTCTTTATAAGTCTCAATGATTATAGTTAAAGTAAAGTATTTTGAAAATGTTTTTTTTTAAATTTTATAGTTTTGAAAAACAATTATCAATTTGGAAAGTCATTTTTGTTAATAAATGTTCCAAGTTACCGTTTAAAGAAAATTCATCTACATGTAAAACATCTGATGATAATTAGTATTTACATGTGATATGATCCAAGGAAACCATTCTTATTATTTATCTGGATTGTTTATTATTATGATGAAAATATGTTTATGGAACATATTTCTCATCCATGTGATATACAATGATTAAATTATTTTGTATCATTATTCATCTTCCATTTGATTTTTTATGATGTTATGATGAAATGATACAAAAATAATTTCATTTCCATGGGTTATAAAATGCTATAATTCATAGGAATCGCAAAAATTATTCAAAGGGTAATTCTACAATGATATTATGATATGATTAGGAATCCTCTTTCATTTTAATATTTAATTAAATATTTTAATGTTTATAAAACCAATTTTATTTAAATAGTTCTCATATAATGAATATTATATTATCTTTTGGACAACATAATTATGATTTTCATTACTTGATAGTTGGTACATATATCTCCTTCCAATTTTATAGTTAATGATAGAAAACTCATGAAAATTTATGATATTTATAAACTAGAATACATTTTAATGATGTAATGAATTAATTGAATGATATGTTGAAATTTTTATGTGTTGAACTAGTTACATGTTTATAGTGTAATTCATGGACCTTGAATTAACATCCATATGTTTATTCATGGACCTGTTTGCATGTCCAAAAGCTTAGTTTAGGGATTAATATTATGTCCTAAATAAAATGAGTGAACATTTTTCTAATTATACATGGTCAATATTTTATAATATTATATGTAAGACACATAGTTTCTCCTTATAATTTATTATTGTAATGTCCCAACATGAGTACCTTTGATATAGTGTCTTAATACATTACATTAACATGATTAAAATGAATAAAATCTTAATGGAGTGAATAATTTAGTATTATGGTTAACTACATACAGACATGTATCCAATTTTATATTAGTAATATAAAATGTAACATAGTGAATATGAAATTAAAGATCTCAGTATCCTTGAGATTTATTCCAACAATTCATTTTCATAAACTGAGGAATGGAAACATAACATGGTTTAGATAAAATGATTTGTAATTGCTAAGTAAAGACGAA
The DNA here is from genome assembly GCA_963277665.1 of Viscum album. Classification (NCBI taxonomy): domain Eukaryota; kingdom Viridiplantae; phylum Streptophyta; class Magnoliopsida; order Santalales; family Viscaceae; genus Viscum; species Viscum album. Next base: position 2,131,135,130 of record OY728140.1, read on the forward strand.
AATACCATGAATCAATGATTATAATAATCCATGAAGGGTTGTTATATGAAAAACATGCCATATACTCTAAAATTGAAAATATAATCCATGTATATATTTTCTTATAGGGAAAAATCTCATGGATACTAATAAAATAATTTATAATGAAGGGTCTACTTAATTATTGAAGTTAATGTATGTGGAAATTGAAACAGTATCATCAATACCATTCATAAAACAGTTTAATCTAAATTTAAAAACATGTTTAATTCTAGATTAAATGATTCATCCCGTGACAATATTGATGCATCAAGGGGCATTCTATAATTGGGTCCCACACATTTTTGAGAGTCCAATTAATTCCTCATATATCAAAAAAAATATTTAATTAATATAAAATTTTAATTGACATAAAATATCATTTTAGAGTAATTGATACATATTCAACAATATTTCTATAGTTAATCCATGATATTTTAATGTATGCAAATTATGTAAAAATTATATAAGGATTAAGAGAAAACCAAATGAATAAATTGTGTTTATTCAAAATTAAATCTCAGAAATCATATTGAAATATAACATTGGATAATCAGAATGTTTTAATAGATACACATATCTAGGAATAATCAATAAGGTATATGTTTTAACCCAATGAATGGAAATTTAGTAAATTCATCCCTTACAACATTGTAATATTTCAAATTGCAAGCCATATATAATTAATAATCATCAATTGAATCATTGAATAAAATGAAGATATATATATATATTCATGATATAATATATCTAAGGGGAAATATATTAACCATTAATTGATATATGTGGTAAATATGACATATGTCTCACTGATGTAAAAGTGAGACATGAAATTATTACCCTATACTGACTTTTGGTCAATATTATTTTAAACTACTCTAAAATGGTATAAATAATTTTAATAATTTATAATAAATAATTTTATATATCATATGTGAGACTCTTGTATATTATTATCCCTTATTTTTTAACAATATTTCATTTTTAATGTTCATTCATGAGTTAACTAATTCTTTATAAAATGAGTTTAATGTGGTGGAAGTCCCATTTTTATAGGAAATAGTTTATTATCCACAAATTGATTTTAAGTTAATTTTTATCATATTTTTTCAATATATAAATTTCTATAATAATTATTGATTGGTTGACATGGAAAATTATTTATGTTTCATTGTAGGGAGGTTAGTCATACGTATTCACAAGAGAATGTATTCTTCACTTATAGTGAAACGGTAATGTATTTGATGGTATATAAATTTTCCAAGAGACTATATACCTTAATTACTATCATATTTATCAATAATTTCCACTGTTATACCCATACACATAAATTGTTGATGAAATACCAATTACACCACATGATAGAGAAATTAAGTCCTAGGTGTGTGCACATTTTACATCTATTCATTATAGGATGTATAAAAGGGTATATACGGTTCTCCCATTATCAAAATAAAATCTCAGAATATTGATGAGACATGATTTATTATTTTGGGATAGAAAAAACACATAAATATGAATTACAATATGAAATGAACAAGAATGAGTCGATAAACCGAATACCTCTTCTTTGGAAGATTTATTTTATGTATCTTCTATAGTATATACGAGTTTTCTATTTGAAAGAAGAGAACCTTGAAATCATAAATAAGGATGTACACAAGTGAAATGGGTATGGTTTGGCTAAGCCAAATTTCTTAATGTGGTGTGATATAGTGATGGAGGATGTTCCATTTTAGAATAGTGAGGATGGTCACTTTTGAAAATATTCTAAGTAATTAATTAATATAAATTAATTTCCAATTAAAAATTATGAAAATTAGTTATTTTGAATATTGGACTATATCTTCTCATATAATAATTATTAGACCTGGTTAGGCTATATTTATAAACTTATATTTTTGAATTAAACCTTATTTGATTTCCTCAGCTCTTGTTATAGAAATATGGTATTTTACTAATTGAGGGATAATATATTATAAAATAGTCTAAACGACCAATAAATGGATTGTTTTTTACAAGGAAAACTGTCATGAAATATGTTTTCAAATTTTATGATTCTAATTAATATATTATCATTTATTAAAATAATATTTATTTGAAAATATCTGTAATGTAAATTATCACACTATTTGTTACATTGGATTTTAAAAATTTATATAAAAAGAATATATTAAAAATAACTCTACTAATAAATTAAATAAAATTTAAGATAATGTATATAATTCATGGATTATATTAATTTTCATAAATTATATTTTTTTTAAAAAAAAAATTATGTCATATATTTTATATTTCAATTAGTAAAATATCTTAGAATCACTATTGTATAAGAAATTTAGGTAATTACTTCATCGCTAAAATCAAAAAAAAATTATTTTCCTGAAAAAATGAAATTCATATGTTCAACCAATAATTATAGACGATGTTACATTCTGTATAAAAGCATATTAAAATTTATATTGTTCTTGAAAATAAGAATGTGACCTGTTTGACTTTTCTTTAATTAAAATAATATCAATATCATAGCATTGTTCAAATTTATACAAATATTCATTTAAAAGAACCATTTTTTTTATAGAACATGAATTTTAAAATACTAATTCATGTTTTAGGGTCATTTTATAGTCCATATAATTTTATTTTTAAATAAAAAAATGAATTTAAAAAGTTTTTTGGAAGTAAAATTTATCAAATATACAATTTATATTGGTCCAAAATAGAAGTGACATATTTATAAATATTTTAACAACATATTTTAAATATAAAAATCATTTTTAAAACAAAAAATAAAAACCATGTAGATATTAATTTAATATTAAACCTATGAAAAGAAATGGAAAACAATTGTCCTGAAAAAATGCATTATTAAGCCCAAAAACGTTTTAATACCAAAGTAAGCTATAAATATGAATAAAATAATGTTAATTTTATAATGTATAACTACATAGTTCTTATGTTACACTTATATTAAATTAAAAACATAATTTCACATTACCATAATTAAATTTATATTTTTATAAAAGTTGTATTAGTCGTTATTCAATAAAAAATAAATATTTTTATAAAAATAAAAAACATTATCCAATGTTAATATTGAAACTAAAAATTATAAAATTATTTATATATTATCATATAGAATTTATAATAGTGTCTATTTTTTAAATCTTGTGGTCAATTCGTAGGTAAAAAAACTATTGTTTGAAAAATATTTCTTTTTATGCGTACAATTGGATTTTTTTTCTTATCTTAAGAATATTAAATATATTGGATAAATGTAAAATAATTTTATTGAATATATTATATATAAATTATACAATGGGATAAATAATATTCATTCATTCAAATTAAATTCATTATTATAATTATCACATAATAATATATCAATTCTCTTTTAAGATTCATGTTTTGTAGTAGTGTATGTTATCAATGATATTAAATTTGAAAATAAAATTGTCATAAAATCAATAATATTTAAATTCTCCTCCCTGAAAATTTAAATTTCCCCCGATAATTTGAAATTTTCACTTTGATAACAAATGATTTATATATGGAAATCCTGTTCTGGGAAAAATATATTATAAATAATATTAATAAAACATCCTCTAAATGTTAGGGAAAAAGAAATTATTATTTTTTTCCAATATAATTATCCATTCATAAAATTTAATATTTGGTTTCATTCAATGTTTGGAACCCATTGGAATATTGATAATGGGGAATGTGATAGAAAATACAAGGGATCTCAACCTGATAAAAAAATGTTATTGGAGCTGTATTGATGGATCTTACTTATATGCTCATGTATCATTTTGTGCCTATTAATCATGCCATGTTCCCAAATGAACATGGGAGTAAACAATATACTATTTAATCATTCATGAGAAAAAATAAACCTTCTTTCCATGGGTCCTACTATATACCAATTGATGAGTTATGGATCATCACCAATGATTAAATATATTCATTTCATAAATGCATATTTCATGAAACTTTTGTCTTAGAAATATAAATAAAAAATATATTACAAAGAATATGAAGTAAGTGAACAAAATTGTAAATATGTGTATGATGAATTTTTTTAATTGTTTATCAGAATGAACATTTGTTGTATTATACATACTAATATTTAGAAAGAATTCCTAGAGTAGTATAAAAAGTATGATAAATATATTGGTTATAATGAGGAAAATTTTCATGACACTTATGTTGTGAATCTAGTTTAAAAACCCCTAATAAATGTAAAGGTTATTTGTTTATTAGTGTCCAATAAACAAGTATCTAAAAATTAATTTTTATTAGATACTTTAGAATCTATGATAAACTTTTCCATCATGCACTCCTACAAGAAATTAAATTTGGGACTTCCACAACTCGTATGGTTTTGATATTAAAATTAATGTCACACACAAGGAATACATGAATAAATAATTTTATGCAATGAAATAAAATCCATCTAAGTGTATGAAATGTGGGATGATAAAAAAATGTTATAACCTGAAAGGAAATTTTATAGTGATTTAGAAGTGTAATATTGGGTTAAGATATCCATGTATATCAAAATGATATGAATAGTGTATATAATATATATGAAAAAAAGTGGAATCCAACTAATGAAAATCCATGATATAATGCTTCGAGTGCATATAATAACAGTATTATGCCAATGGGTGCATGAATTCTAATTTTTTAATTTTAAATTTTATCAACCACTTAGTATAAAATACAATGGAAAATTTCATGAAATAACACTATTAATAAAAATTATGAGAATGATGTGGTGAAATTCTACTTATAATCTACTCTAGAATAACTAATTTATTATTTTATTGAAAATAATTACACTTTTTTTATCGAAGAATTTTTTTTAATAGTATTATTGTATAACATCAATGATAAGATATTGAGCGAGCTGTGAATGCATTTTGTAGCTATGTGGTCTCATATCGAGTCTATACTTTCTTTTTGATTATATGTTTCCAAAAACTAAATTTTCAAAATCATTTGATTGTCCATTTAGTTTAAATTATGTGGAATCATTTTAAGGATTGAATTTCATTATATAAATCTCATATTAATTATTGTGGATGTTATATCAGATTTCATATTCCAAGTAATTGTATGATAGTTTATCATTGCAAGGAAGAATGTAAAATTCCTAATAGAAATATATCCTTATTGTGGGACTTAATTTATATCCATGAATTATATCTATGTTATATTATTCGGTAGAAAGTTAAAAAAAGGTTAAAAATATTTACCATTGTTTTTTATGTATTTCTAGAAGAATTACATGGTCAACCTCCACATCATACAGTTGGGTTTTCAATAAAACTAATAAAAAGTTTTATTCTATTCCTACTTTACAATATCGTTATAAAATATCAAATTTTGAGTCTTAAGAATTGAAAAATAATATCTAGGATAATCTAGATAATGGATTTATATTCCCTAGTGGGTCACCATGGGTTGTACATGATCTACTTGTTAAACGAAAATACCACCTAATGAATATTTTCATTGATTATCTATAAAATAACATGATCTATATCAATAATGAGTATCATCTCCCCTATTGATGAATTGTTTTATAAACAACATAGAGATGAATACATTTCCATTTTTGACCTCCATTATTGATTTTTAGAATTAAGGGTTAATGAAGATAATATTCCCAATACATCCATCCAGAAAATCCATTTACACTATGAATTTATAATAAATAATTTTTGGTAATTATATACATTTTATTATTCATTAATTTAATTAAACCAACCTTTATATACTAAATTTATTAGTCTGAGGTAGTATATATAGACAATATTCATGTATATTATGAAAAAAATTATGAGGTTCACATGAGTAATCTGCTTAATACCATATATTTGTAGAATTTTTATGTTAATTTTATTATGTATGATGTTTGACAAAAAACGTTTTCATTATTTCATCATATAATTTCATTTTATAAATTATCAATAGATCCATAAAAGATAATTGTTGTCGAAAAATGTCATAGAAAAATCTTGATTACAAGAATCTATATTTTTCTTGGAATTTTGGATATTCTAAAATTTATTGAGGTATTTGTTATTATTATCTAATCCACGGACCACATTGAATCAAAAAGTGGTTATATTTACTTAGATGGAGTAATGTATGAATAATTTCATGGAGATAATATTAATATTGGTTAGTATAGCAATTCTTCGACAATGTTGTATAGGAAAAAGTTTTATGATCTATATTAATACATCAAATATATAAATTTGATGAATTATTAATAAATTATATGGTTTTAGAGTAAGCCTCATGATAATTGATGGCTAATGAGACAAATTATCCAACTCATGACTTGGAGTTTTCTATGTCAATAATATCAATTAAGATATTATGGAATTATATTTCTAAATAAATATGTGATATATAAAGTGATCATAAATGTTTAAAGTATATTTTAACTAATAATTCGATTTGTATAAAGGAAATAAGATAGATGGAGGAAATTTATTATAATGACATCTCAATACATTATCACCCCATGAAGGAGAACAAGGTATAATATTTTTCATGTATTAAGGACCACATTATCCTTTCTATGATTTGGATCACTAAATATCCAATATTTTTGGACTTATAAAGTCTAAAACCTGACGTCATGATGGATATGGTGAAATATTATCAAGAAAAAATAATTGCTTATCCATATTTCAATGTGAGGATTGAGGAGTAAATTATTTAATATGTATATTTATAATAGTAGGGTCAAAATTTTATTGGGTTTGATTCTTTTTTTGAATGAATGATAAGGTTGCGGAACTATGTATTTGTCCCATAAATGACCTATATTCCATGAAATAAACCATTTTTGTACATATTCTATGAACATCATGGTGGGTTTTGATATATTGATGGTTGTGTTATGTGTCATGTTTCTTAGATTCATAGAGATGTGCATTTAGGTTCTTTAGTTATGAATATGGTTGTGTCACACTTTTCAGGCTCATACATAGTTCAAACTCAACTCATGATTCATGATCTATTTAATTATGTTTAATTTCAATATGATTCAGTGGAATCCATGGGTAGTTTGTGTTCTGTTGTTTTGGAATTTCTTGGTGTTCCTCGAGTAGAAATCCACATTTTTTCATATTCATTATGATTTTAGTTTTCTTCCATGTTTCGTTTAGGGACCATTCTATAATCTATATGTATTTTAACCTCATATCAATTGATTTCCTTATTTTTGGAATCCTTAGTCTACTAAGTACCATAATCATTATTTGGATTCATTGAATTCATCCATTCTTCTAGTGTGGTAGTCTTCTATGTGGCTTATTGTAGTATGATTTGAGTGGAACATGCTTTTCCAATAAGGCATACTATTTTTTCATTTCTAATTTGTTTGTTTTTGGTGATGAACATAAATAAAGAACTAAATTATAAGTAATTTTTATAATATGATAACAGATTATTTCAATATTTTTTCATGGATTTCGATGGTGTTTTGTGTTTTATGATAGTTTGAGTTACATAGTTTTCTAATGTTTTTTGTTTCTTGAAATAATCTGATATATTAATTGATTATTTATGAGAAATATGTTGATGTGGGTTTTGTTTTTTTCCTCTAGTATTGATGATTTGGATTATAAAGTGGTCATAAAGTGGTGTTTTTTTCATGCTCATCATTGTTGTGTTAGTGTTGATGGTTCTGAACTATCTCTCGGATGAAGCTTTGTTCTGGTAGAGGTTTGTAATGATATTTCATCAATAGTGTTTTTTATTTTTCAAATGTGTTTCTTCTGATAATGGTTTTAACATAGTTACAATTTCAAAGGAAGATGAATTAGATTACAATATGTGATTTTCTGATGTGTTCTCAAGTATATGCATGCATCTTGTATTTTTATTTTTATTTTTGAATTTTTAAATTTTAATTTTTAATTTATATTTGTGTTGGTATTATTATTCATGGATTGGGGTTTGTGATGGTCTCCATTATACCCTAGAGAATATTCTTTCTGAAAAATTATAAAAACATATGTTTTGATGGTATCTTTGATCTTGGTATTTTAGAAAGTTTATTCAAGTAGATAAGAAGTGTATGGGGATGTTACACCCCTTACTCATATGAAAAGGGCAATGGGAAAGCATATACATGGATTTTATCATTGTAATCTATCATACATCTTAAGGATATAATGTTATATTGGTTATAGTTAATCACCTTATGAAATATTAACTATTCTTGGCTATCATCGAATATTTATCCCCTTAAAAGACATCCATAATATAGATTATGTAGTAATATTTCTTTTATGCCAATTTATATCATGTATAATTAGGATATGAGGACTAAATCTATGTTTTTTATAATTCTTTAATAGTATATTTATACAATTCTGTATTTACATAAAATGTATCATCCTTTTAATGATTTTTATCTTGATAGAAACATTAAATCCATATATTATATGCCAATATTGTTTTTCTATGGATTTCAATGGTGGTTGGGATCAACACCTTCCTATAGACATGTTTTCTTAAAGAGAATTGATTCCCCTATATAATTCAAATGGATCTTTATGGTTCCCTTTATGGAAATATGTGTATAACATAATCCCTATTGGTAGAGGTTTGTGAAAAATATATATAAATACCTGAGATAGATATGTAAATTGAATAAAATGTTATAACAATTCAGCATCACATCAAGGCATCTTAGAGAAGATAATACTGTAATATTGAAAACAATCAATGTGGTATAGAATCTGATGCTTGTGAGTATGTTGTTATGTAAATTTCTCCATAAAAAAAGTTTATTATATTCTGTAATAATGGAAATCTTGATCCTCGTTATATTATCTCTTTCATGATTCTTGATCAAATTGGGACATTAGGTTAGCATTTTATGCTTCCACCAATCCTATATTATGTCTATGAAATTTTATATTATCTCTCCCGCAAATGTATATATAATCCTCCACATGTAATGAACTATAAGGTCAAACTATTTATAATTTTTCCTTCCAATTAGTCACAAAAAGTTGAAATTATTTTTTTATAGAGACAAACAACTAAAGATGAAAAATACTCACCGGGGTAAAGTTCTCTGTAGAAACCAAACATTTGAATATTCTACATGGGAACCTAATGATGTAATAAAATATTGATATAATCATTTATTTTTTGGAAATAATAAATTTTGAGGAATAAATTCAAGGGAGAGAATATAATTCCACAATGTTTCAAAGTAAAATATTTTCCATTAATGAATATATCATCCTTAATATCATACTTACATGCATCACCTAGATTAAAGAAATAATGATATATTATAAACATTTTATTAGGTGAATTTTATCACCATACCATTATAATTTATTTAATGAATGGTTCTAACAATGATGTTAAAAATTTAAGGTCTATAGATTTATAAAATGAATTCATTAGTTATCAATAAATTAGAATTTAAAATACCAAATATAAAATATTTAATGTCTATTTTTTCAAAAATGATTTAAAGAAATTTTATTTAAAAATTTTAAATTTGAAAAATAAATTATTGAGTAAGAATTTATTGAATTTAATAATTTATATAATTAATAAATTTTTTTAAAATTTATTTGATATTTTTCTTTTCCTAGGGTAAGAACAAACCAGGTTTTACATTAAATAATCTATTTTTCTAAAAAGTTGTTTCTATTACAATTTTCAAAATTATTCTGAAAATAATTTATACCTATTATTTATTTTCAATTATAATATATTTATTCAATATTTATTATCGGGAGATTCATAATTTTTTAATGGGTCCCTTTTTCAATATTAACAGTGTCCTTCATAAAATTATCGCATCAAAAAGACGTAAATTAGTATACTATTGGTTAAAACCAAGTGATAAATATATAATTATCTATCATAATTATTGTCAATAGAACAGAATTTGAACCTTATAACCTTAGTATATCATATTATCTATTTAATTCTAACTTTTACATGGAAATTACTAATATATTATGTATATAAAATAATTTTTATATATGTTACTCTACTATTTTTATGTATAAATTATATATCAAAATTAGGAGGAAACAAAGTTATGAATTCATCCAATTATTTATTTTATAATAATAAACTCATTTAAATATTGAATATATATTTATAATTTTTAGTAATTATATATTTAACATGAATTTAAACATGACTTTAAAATAGTATTTAATCAATTATTGTAATTATGAAATTAATTGTATTAAAAATATTAACAGTGATATAATTATACTAATATAACATTTTACGTGAATTTTTTTGGTTATTATGAAATATTAATTTCATTTTGAGGGGTTATATTCTAATAAAATATTTTTATTTATGTATTTCATTTCATATTAGCTGATTAGTTTCAAAATTAACATTAAAAATAATTTATAAATATAAAAATATTTAAAATATTAAAAAATCATAAAAATATTTATAGTGGAAAATATAGAAAATATATGATCAAATATTTCGCCATGTGTCCATTTATGAACCTATTTTCAACTTGTATTTACACTATAACATATTATGAATGAATTATTTGTTTCTGCAATTGTGCATAAAATTGGTTAACCAACTGGTTAATTAAATGGAATAGGTTTGAAATTATAGAAAAGTCTATAGAAATTTTAAAATATGGTGGGATTAAAAACATATAGGTGATTGTATTTTAATAAATATTTTTTTCATGCATTTGATACTAGTTATGTATTTATTAAAATAAACCCTTTATAAATTTCCAAATGATCCCCACACATCAATTATAAATGGGAGTTTCCTCTATAACATTTTCACATAAAATTTAGCCATCTATATCCAAAATAAACTAAAAAATTACTTATTGACATCCATATCCAAATTAAAGTGGTTTTGGTCTTCCCGAAATACAATCCCTAGGATCCATATGAGAATATCATGAGGAATACTTCAAAACGAATATGTAATCACCTTAACAGATCACATTCTTTTTTAATTCTTCTCTAACACTTTTTAAAAAATATTATCTATATTAAATTAATATGATATGTATCTTTAATATAATTTAATGTTATTATAACTATAAGTTAATTATTATACACACAATTTTCAATTAAATGGGATGTCAATGCATCACTTGCGAGTATGTACAACTTACTGTCTCATCGTAGCGATAAAATTCATTTTCAGACATCATGTTTCTAGGAAGTATGGTATGATTGATTAAAAACATATATATTATTATGATTAAGTAATTATATATATATATAATAATTTTGTCACATATATATATTCTTGCGTTACAAACTTTTTGAAAATGATAATGCATGCCATGTGTATATGAAGACAACCACCTCCATGTTGCAATTTGGAATGTTTTTCACTTCCATTATACATGGACGGAAATAATTATATAATATATTATTTTATAGGTTATATATGATATAATAATGATCCTAAAAATTTGAATTATTATTTACTATTGTTTTTTTTTCATCCTTTAAAAAATGAAAACAACATTGATGTGCATGTTTGACCTACCAGCTCATTAAACATTGTAATTCATATTTATTTATTTATATTTTATGATTTATTAAAAATATTTTTATAATTAATATATTCTATATTTATAACGTTAATAAAATAATGGATATTTTACAACCATGATCAATATTAAAGGACCGGGATTTCAAAAAAAACATGCTTTAAAAAAGTAGAAATTATCAATGAGAATAGTTATTTTAATAAAATATTCACTATAAAATCATGATATGTTTTCATAAATAAATATTAAACGGTATTATATATAATAATATGGTTATTTAGGACACAACTAATAAATACATATTTCTTATACTAGAGTTTTGGACTAGAATAAGGAAAGGATAGACTTGAGGTATGTGATTTATGTTTCAATCACATATTAGTAAATGTTATTTATACATGAATTTACATTGAAGGAAATATATGATCCTTATCTAATTAATACATATATTAATTTTATTTTCATGAGAATATATATTGTAATTTAATTTGTGTCACATTAATTATTTTAGAGATCTAAATGAGTTTTTAATGGAAAATTGACATTATTTTTGTTCAGAAAAAATACATTTTAATCCATATCCATATTTAATGAAAATGTATTAATGTATTATTTTAAGACTATACAATTAATTTTTAGTGGAATTTTATTTATTGGTTTATTTTTTACAACATATTTTTTCAGAAGTCATCTGGTAAATTTCAAAATGATGTATTTTTTGACAAAAAATATAAATGATTATTTTTATTAAACATATATGACATGAATGAAAATTCCCTTTATGACTAATAGTCAATAAATTAATGATACCATACAATTTTTACATTAAAATTTTTAAAATTAAGACTTCCATAATATTTGCAAAATATTATGCATTTGAAAATTTAATTTCATTGGAACATCATATTTTACTCAGTAATGTCTTCAATGATCATTAAATTTTATTTTTATTAATCGATGATAATGACCTTTTCTTTTTCATATGTTTCAATATATATGAGATACAATGAAACCATTAATGTTATTTCTATGCATATATTGTTATTATGGTGATGATATGGTTATTAATCTAATTTCCAGGGGTAATTCATTGATTTAGTATAATATATAACCCATTTTCATTTAATTGGTTATGATAAAAGGATATGATGGATGTTTTATGATCATGTGTCAGACATATGTATAGATTTAGTTATTTTAAATTCCATTCCTCTATCTCCATCCAATTCATTAGTTAATTTATTATACCACGTGGTTTTGTTATGGGAAACAAGTGAATGGTCATGAAATATAATGGGAAGGAATTTGAATTGGTTGATTATTTATGGGAAACCAATCGATGATATGTATCCACTATGTTAAACAGGTGTTAACACATACTCTAATGATTTCAGTAGTTAACCATGAGATAAGAAATGGTTTCTATACTTATGATGGATCCATACACATTTATTATATAAACTTATGTTTCATAATTTAGTTATAATGATTTCCCATTAATTTGTTTTCTTATAAGTTATGGTCATGATCTAATTTCCTTATGATTTTAAATGTGTTTTATATGATCATCAATTTTAATCTCTCATGCATACCTTTTATTTTTTTCATAATCTCATGCATTATTCTATTTCCATTACCATAGTTTTGAAGAATGTTTTATTTTTCAATGCTTATTGAAATAAAATGTAAATCCTTATAAGATTATCTATATAGTCTTTAAACATTGAAATAATGTATGATTCATTTATGGATATACTTGTTTTGAAATAAAAATTTATCTCAATGCATCTAAAATTTATGTATAGAAAATATAGAGATTCAACATCTTATGTTCTGGAATAATATGTAATAAATCCGTATTCATTATTTTTGTGTTTTTAACACATACTATGGAATTCAAGCATTATGTAAGAGATTTAATATATGATAGAGCTAATATTTTAAACATTATTTGAATTGATTTAAATTTTTTTAATCCACCAAAATTATCTATTTGAGATTATATGAATCAATTTTGGATTTATATTATGTTTTAACCAAAATTGTGAAATGTACTTAATTATAGATTTTTTAAAAAAATTTACATCAGTGGTATTTTGGCCATTTCATTAAAAATATTAGTCGAAATTAAGATATTTTTTTTGAAATTATTATTTAATTTTCTTCAACAGTTTCTTATGGACCAAGGAATTATTCAAGTATCTAGATTCTCAAATATATTAATAAACTTGAAAAAGTTTTGAAGCACAAAACGTGGACCCCACCATCATAACAAATTCCCACTAATCAAACACAACTACAGTTGCGATGATTCCACCTAGAATAGAACGATGACACATAGAACCATCTCTAAAACTAATTTTTGGGAATTCTTGAGACATTAATATTTCTATTGGGTAGTATACTTTTGAAGGAATCTTCCTGGAACCTTTATCCAGAAAAAGTAACAACCAATTAAATAATTCGTTACTTATACATAATGCATCCAAATGAGATGAAATTTTTAGAGTAGACGTGCAGGAAATCAAATAACAACATTCATTCAAGGACCCACACATGAATTTTCCATTTAATGGGTACAAAATGGGTAATTTCTCAAAGTATAGAAATCTTCTAAAAAAAGGCGTGGATGTCATAACTTTGAAATCATTCTTCCCATCCCCACAGCATCTGGTGCACCAGAAAGAATATAATAAGGTTCATGTAGGAATTGTAGTTAGTGGTTTTATTATTTATTTTAGTTTTATTTTACATATAACACATTCATCCTTTTTATTAATGTGTTTCCCATTTCTTCTTCAATCATTGATTTCTATCAATCTCTAATTATCTAATTCATTCACTTCCCTCTTTCCATCCCGATCTATTCTCACATTGCATTGGAATGTGACTAACATGAATCGTGATCCTATTAGAAGTTTTATAGTGTTATTTATTAATTATTTTAAATTCAAAATGTTTTAAATCTATTAGTGTTGGATGCGAGGGTATTGCAAGGTTATAACAATCCTTCACCACGACACAACTTCCAATTCAATTTCTTTTACTTGATTAATTCATTTTCCCTTCCCTCTCTTAGGAAAAAACTTCAAATAGTGGAGTTGGTGTTTTCATAAGGGTTAAAACGATATACAGTAGAGTCAGTATTGTATGAATAACATTCTTTGTTGAGGTGTTACCCAATTTGAATATTATAGGAGTTGTGGTTTGGTGTGTCAGACACATGATAAAATCCCACACTAAATAAAATAAGGGAAAGTAATTCATTAATGAGGTTGAACCAAACGAGTTATAAAATCAAATTTAAAAAACAAATAAAATGATGAATGAACCTATGTTATCCAACCCTATGACCATGAAAGATCATATATAATTCCATTTTGTATGCATCTGCATCTTCATTTATATTTAATGTTTCCATATAATTAATTCAATTGAACATTTTTTAAAAACCAAAACCATTATTTTCAATAAATAATAAAAAACCAAAAAGTTAGATTAGTTGAACTAATTCTTGTGATTGAATCAACTATGAAACTCCTCACGTGAGAGGACACTGGTCATCCACTATACTGCATTAGGAAAATAAATTTTCTTTTTCAATGCCCTACAATAGGTGTCCGTCAAAAAATGGAACCATTTCTTGGGGGCTAAACAGTTACTTTGATAACATTTTTAAAATTCAATTTTTTAAATATTTTTATATCTTTTATTTATAATCAAAATATATAAAACAATTTTTTTCCATTATATATTAATATAAAAAAAATTATGCATTGGAATTTTACTCATATATATATTAATAAGAAATAGATTTTATGGATGTGGAACTCTAATGAAAAGGATAATCTCTTATAATAATGGTCAAGCAGTTTAAAAAATTCCTAGATTCATGGATATCACCATAATTTTTTATGATCAAAATCAAATAATTAATAACTCTCTTAAAATTATTCAAGGGAAAGAAATGTATTCCTGATGTTTTCATTGATTATACTGAAGAAATCCAAGAAGTAGAGGCCAAACATGAGGTGGAGGTGGTTGACAACCTACCTTCATCTAGTGAAGATTGACTCCAATAGGTACTTTCTATTTAATAATAGATTCAAGAAGAACCACCTCAAGGAGATGATACAATATTGAACTTAGTCACATAGAATTTCATTGAAACTAATTTGAGTACCACCACTAATAATATTAAATTTTTAGATTCATCCAACATGTATAATGCCTTGGAGGAAGATGGGGGAATTGGAAATTCACCTTTTTAGGAAGACATGATTATCCCTATTGACATTGACTATTCATTATAGAGAGTAAAAAGAAATAAAGATAACATTCAACAAATAGAAACAAATGAATAAGAGGTTCCTTACTTTATCCTACTCCCACTATTCATGTCGTAATACATTGAGAAGGGGTGGATCAAGTGTACTCTATCCATGGTGTCCACAAAACAAAGAACAAAAACTACAAGATGGAAATACCAACAAGTGGTGGTTCATTTCAAAGAATACCCACCCACCATAACATATTGGATAACAACTGGTACTACCCACTAGAGGCATTAAAAATTCATGGCTCATATGGGGGATCATACCAATAATTATCTTTAAATTCTATTTATGAATATAAATTTAAATTCGATGTTTTATATCTATCCTCTATGCTGCCCATTCACTCTTTTAATTTTGAGATTAAATGAAATTATCCTTACGATTAATCATGTTATTTTATTTTTTAGGATCATCATTGCAGAAGGAAGCCCCAATCATTTGTGGAATATGATTTAAGATTTATTTCAAAATAGAGTTCACATTTAATTTTTAACTTTTAAACACCATAATGTTTTTCCAAATCCTTATTTGTGCTTTAATGATAAAAAATTCATTCCCACACATGAATAATGATCTACTTTACAAATGTATCGGACATGAGTTTCTTATAAATACAGTTATTCCATGTTTGAGATTTATATTTTAATACTATTGAATGAGTAAAATGAAAAATTATATGTTTAACGTGATGCATGGATATTAAAATGATGACTCATGATTTGAGGGAATTTATTGACTCAGGAAAACAAAATATATCTACCATTTTTAATTTTTTTAATTTTTTAAATTCATAAGAATTGATTTGTTTTTATTAATAATTCCTTGAGTGATTTTTCAAATATCATATGTCTCATTATTAAGAGGATTTATAGACCATGTAATTCCTATTTTATCTATAGAAAATTTCTTGAGTGATCATTGGAAATGTCACCTGTGAGAACAAAATTAGAACTAGTCAATGTTATGACTGTACAAAAACCCATTTAAAATGATTGAGGTGTATTCTGAAAAAACCATATCCTAAATGGCCTCCTTTACATCAATCATTATTTTATCATATAGACACCATGAATATCTTTCATGGGGATAATCAATGTTTTAAGCCATTTTTTCCATTACAACCCTACTCTTGGTATTTGTATGATATTATAAAGATGAAGTGTACGGGTTAAGAGATTTATGGTGGAATGGATGAAAAAAATAGTAATAAAAAATATGTTGGTGATATTGTGGAAATTTTAAAAGGTTGTGTAATCATTAATTGTTGTTCATTATTTTCCTCTCCTGAAATAAAAAATGGAAAAAATTGATAAAACGAACCAAAAAAATTGAAAAAAGGGTTGTTATTTGGGAAAACAAAAAATCAATATTTTCTTGACCGAAAATCATATAATTGTGTGTGTTTAGGTGATGGATATGAGGTTTGATCAAGTTATAACATTCAAAAAAATTACAAAATTAAAAAAAATCATCCAGAGGGGGAATTTATCCTTCATTATGCTTTACTTTGATCAAGAACATACCTTGTGTTTTGGGGGAAAGTGGGTGTTTCTACATTCAATGTGAGAATTTCATTACACATTTTGATATTATTAATTTTACAAAATAGATAATAATAATCCTTGAGCCTTAATTTTCAATACATTAAATCCTACCATCCTTAAGCCTTTTATTCATTTGAACCATTAATGCATGTACTCATGATTTTATGTGTATTTTTCCCTTACAAAGTGGATAATTTTGTTCATTTATAAGCCTATAGATATAGAAAATGTTCACATGATATGAGAATAATGATACATGAATTATAACTTCAGATATGATAGAAAATATTTAAAAGTTAGGTAAATCATGACATGGAATGTTTGATAATAATTAATTGAGAACATAGAATTGATTAACGAATAAGATACGTCTTTTTTCAATAGGGTAATGTAAAATGTATTATTTGGTTTTTTAATTTTAAATTTGGAAAATAAATTCATATTTTATGTTGAATTTGAAAATTTGATTTTAAATTGAATATTTTTTTTATTTTATTTCATTGTAATTTAAATAGTGATAACATTGGTGACCTTTAAATATAATTGTTGAGATTTCATGGTTGAGGAAATGAATGGTTTAAATTCCGGAGAGTTGATAGATCTAATATTTTTAAAATGTTTTATATGAATTTAAATTGATTTAATCCTCCCATATTTTCAATTTGATCTTATATGAAATAATTTTGTATTTACGATGTTTTTTGAGCGAAAAAGTAAAAAAGATCTCAATTATTGATTGTTTTACAAATTTTTACATAAAAGGTATTTTGGAAATTTAACTAAAAATATAATTTTCTATTGAGAGATTCCTATTTTAAATTCCTTATTTAATTCCCTTATAAATTATTTTCTGGACCAGGGGCTAATTCAACAATCTAGATGCTCAAAATAATCAATGTAGTTGGTAAACTTTCGTGGCACATATTATGGACCCCACCACCATAATTGAATCTGATCTCGACCTACACGCCCTTATAAATTATTTTCTGGACCAGGGGCTGATTCGAGAATCTAAATGCTCAAAATAATCAATGTAGTTGGTAAACATTCGTGGCACATATTATAGACCCCACCACCATAATTGAATCTGATCTCGACCTACATGCCTCCAATTAAAGTGATTCAACCTAGAATAGATGAGGACAAATATAAACGTCTCTACAAGTAATTTGATGCAATTTTAGAGTCATTTAGGTTTCCATTGGATGTTATAATTTTGAAGAAGCCTCATGGATCCTTCATCAAGAAAAATTAATATTAAAAAAATAATTAATAACTTATATATCTAGGTTCCATTTGATCTGAAATTTTTAGAAGAGATTTAATGGAAATCTAGGGAAAATGTTCATGATGGAGACCACACATGAATTTTTCCATTTAATGGTTCTAAAAAGTGCAGTCTTTTAGGGGATAAAAATCTTCCTATAAAATAAAAGGAACTAAAAACTCTCAAATCATACAATACCCTCTCCACACCATCCAGGGAACCAAAGAGAGGAGGAAAATAGCCATCTAAGAATTTTATTTATTTATTTTTGTTTTATTTTAGTTTTCATTTACATGTAACACATTCATCTTTAAATTAAAGTTTTTTCCATTTCTTCTTCCATATTTCTTTGTCTTCAAACATAAACTATCTCATTATATCTCTTACCTCTTTTCATCATGATTTATTCCCACTTTTCATTGGAAATTGAATGACCTAAGGATTGACCATGGGTAGGTTTCATGG
The DNA here is from genome assembly GCA_963277665.1 of Viscum album. Taxonomy (NCBI): domain Eukaryota; kingdom Viridiplantae; phylum Streptophyta; class Magnoliopsida; order Santalales; family Viscaceae; genus Viscum; species Viscum album. The sequence continues at coordinate 2,131,154,324 of OY728140.1, forward strand.
TGTTTGTTATTATTTCACTTCAATTAAAATGTTTTAAATCTATTTGTTGTAGATGCAAGTGTATTGCATGAGTGTGGAGATCATCCACCCTGTCAATAGTTCCAAATTCATTTATTTTTCTTGATTAATTAATTTTTTCTCCCCATCTAAAAGGAAAAACCTTCATTATAAGGAGTTGTGATTCCGATAAGGGTTCAAACGGAATATAATAAAGTCGGGTCTTGTTGAAATAATATACTCGGTTGAGGTGTTACCCTATTTGACTATTGGATGAGGTGTATTTTGAGGTTTCAAACTCAAGCTAAAATTACACACTCAATAAATCAAGGTAATTTAATTCATTAATGATGATTCAATAAATTAATTATCAAGTATAATTTAAACAACAAATTAAATGATGAAAGAACCTGTGTTATCCAACCCTATGACCAATAAATTTATTCCATAATTTCATTCTGCATACATGTATAATTTCATTTATATTTAATTTTTTTCGTTTAATTATTTTAATTTCATGTTTTCCAAAAAAACCATTGATTTAAATTAATAATAAAAAACCCAAAATGATTTAGATCAGTTGAAATATATCTAGTGATTTAATCAACGGTGACACTCCTCAAGCGAGACGACCCCAATCACCCATTGTGTGGTATTAGGAATTTAAATTTTATTTTGAAACTCACTATGACCAGAATTCATCAGTACTCAATTTAAATTAATTTGGATATATATATATATATAATTCATTTACAATGTTATTATATTCATTCATGTAAAAAGACGTCTAATTTTATAATGCATCATTTCCACTATTTCTTCAAATTTATATTTGATACATATAATTAGATCATTTTTATTTCTCAACTATATGATTAGATCTTGGTATGAGATTATTTCAAAATATCATTAATGTATAGATTGTTCATGATAATGTAAAAATTGAGGAAATTATGTAATATTTATATATTAAATCATGTAATTTTAATATCATCATATTTTTCATGGAATTATTATTTTATAATACCATTATCATTACTTTGGTATCTAAAATTATGAGATTCAATTTTTTTGTAAAACATAATTTTTTTCATCAATTTTTAGGAATATTTAACATTGATATCCATATTTGTAAAAAATGAATTATTGTTTTTTATTATCCCAATCTAATGGTTTAATTTTACATTTAATGTATGTTGATTATTTAAAAACAAGAATTGTTTTGTCATTTTATAGATGATGTATATTTTATATTCTAACATAAAGTTAAAATGTTTTTTAAATATATTGAATGAATGGAATTTTCCGACATCATTATCACCCAATTCATTAAATATTCCTTTATTTTTTTCCTAATTTCCATTAAATGAAAATTGCTTCTTCAAAATTGCATATGGTCACTGATTTTAAATATGTGAGTTTAACTGGAAGGAAAATTTTCATCATGAAATCTTATAGTGATATTTTTAATGTATTTTCAAATAAATAAACATCCATTGATGAATCATATTTAGTTTTCAGGATATAATATAATTATATCATAATATATATTTCAATAAATAGTTTAAGATCAAAATTAATTGGTTATATATTTATATTTCATATTCGGGTTATTCTAATGAGTTGTGTAATGAACTGAATCATGTATGCCTCAATGTTGGATCCTGACTAGATCTATCACATAACCATAGGGCATTCATGATCTGCATGGGATGGAGACAAGTAACCGGTCATGGAATGACCAAACTAAGGGTACAACATAACCCAACCTAAATAACTGAATGGAAAAAATATATATATCATATAATAAATAGTTGAAGAATATCAAATTTATATTCCATAACTATTAGGAAAATAGCCGAAATAGAACAACATTAATAGCAGTAAAACACTCTAAAAGAAAATTTCAACTACAAAAGAATACTACCAATGGCTACCAAAAGTGATGGTGTGGAACAACTCCAACCATCTCACTAGGAGCTACCCATTATATTTGACATGAAACTACTACCAAACTCTGGTGGCTTTCCATTCTATAAAAAAGTAGAGAAACAAAGATCTATTCACCGCTGAATAGGTCAAATAGTGTGAGCTAACATGATCAGTAGGATCCCACACATCGGTTCCATTACAATAAGATGTATAAAAATATGGTATGATCATTTTTAAATAAATTGTGGCATGATAAGAAGAATTATGTTTTAGAGAAAACACGGTAAACATTTCCCTTTTCTATAGTTCTAAAAAGTATGTGTATTTGTTTCACTTCATATATTCCATATTATTTAACACCTTCATAACCAGGCATATCATGGCTAACATAGAAAGATAAAAAATACAAAATAAATGAACATTTATCACAAAAATAAAGAACACTACATCAATAGGATGCAGATTACTCATAGAAAAATAATCAAAGGAACAAAAACTGATCCAAGAACAACGATCCAAGGAAACGGGTGAATAACCCATGAGTAAACCCCTTAAAATGAATATATCAGTCTCCTCGAACAACAAGAATATAAAACAGCATAAATACCAATTATAAACCTCCTTTAAAATCATATAACATTAGATGATGGACTCAATATAAACCTCCCCTAATTTTTCAAGGTAAACGTTGTGCTAAATTTCTCAAACCAATTTCAATTAATTAAAACCATTGAAAACCTTTTCAGAATATATATAAAAAAACTATGAAAACCACATTTATATTATCAAAACCTTTTCAACCATAAAAAATAAATCATACCAATTTAATATATCATTTTATAATGAAAAAACCCCGATTTATTATATTAGGATAGATAAGGAACCACCTAACTCAATGCTCGGGTCACCCCAACCCACAATGGAGTCCACAAACATAGAAATTGAACGAAAAAAACAAATTCCCTAGAATTGGATCTATAATTTTTAAGATTTATTCAAATTATAAGAGGTTGAGTTGGTGGAAGAGTGGAAACCCAGATACATCGAATAAGAACACCCGCCACACCACGACCAACGAAGGAAAAGGCCTTCAGACTGGGATCTCACAAAGGATCCATAGAGACACATTATAGACGCAATGAAGATACCATGCCGATCAGATCAATCTAGGTGGATAAGTGAACCTTAATATAACATAGGAAGATCCTCTATTCAATATTGAAGGAGTATAGAAAAAAATAACTAAGAAAAACTACTGAATGCGTGATTTAAAGCTGGACACGAGCTGGGTCATGACGTGTAACCCTTGGTCACATCGTAAAGGCCATGATAGATAAGTGTGTGAGAAAAACCATCACGTAAGATAAAAAAATACATTATTTCAACCCTACACAATATGTTACCACCTTTTACAATATGTATCAATTCACGTTGTGATCTCCCTTATCATGACATTTACATAAAACCTTGTACACGACATCTACCTCATGTACATGACTTGTATGTACTCTGCAACATGCATATAATCTATTAAAAAGATTATAAATATATGAACCAAAAGGGAACATACAATGAGGGAAAAACATACCTAATCATGGAAATTAGATGTTATAAACTCCCCAATATAATGAATTGTTGTCCCCATGAAGTCATGTGGATGATTTAATTCCTAGAAAATTTTGAGGCCATTGTTCCCTCATCAATGAATCATGTTCCCATGTATCATGAGAATCTGATCCTTAATTCCATAGAACTATGACAAATAGAATTTCTTTCCCATGAAAGACATTCATTTTAGATTAAATTATCTCAACAGGTTTCTCCAAAATAGAAGCATATTTCCCTATCTAAATTTCTCTCTAACATGCAATGTGAGCATGATTTGGGTGATACTTCCTGATATTAGATACATTGAAAAAATCCTGGATTCCCATAAACTAAATCCATAATGAAAACAAGTAAGAAACCTTTAAAATTATTTCAATGATTTAATATTGTTAAACATATCTCAGAGCCAACTTCCCCTTTTTCCAAGCTGACGGTGAACCAAATGAGGAGAAAATTTTATAAAATCCCAATCACAAATGGAAAACTCCAAAAGAAAAATTTTATGATCTTCATATAATTTATATCAAATCTGGTGTGTAACCATTTGTTGTCACACATCCTAGTTTTTGTAAACATCTCCTTATCCAAACATGGTCCAAATAAAGTTATTTCTACCACCTCTCACAAAAAAATCGGTGTTCTTCATGGGTGATCATACAACAACATAAAGGGATCCATTCTTATCATCGTTTGATATGTGTTGTTTTGTAAACTAACTCAACCAATCCCAGATGTCTACCCCATGATCCACCAAAATCTAAGATGCATGTGTGAAGCATATCTTATAGAATATGAATTACACTCTCCCCATGACCATCTATATTTGTATAGTACATTGTGATCAATATTATCAAAGTTCCCATTTTCACTTGAAAATGACTCAATAACCTCAAGGAAAACCTATGATCCATGTCTAAAAAACTACAAATGGACTCCCATGTCTCCTCACAGTCTACTATACGTAAAAATTTCAATGATCTTTGACTTTAGTTGTGAAGGATTAGAATGAAAGGAGGATACATCATCAATCGATCAACTGCCAGCTAAATACAACATTTTCCTTAGGGTGTCCTTGTGAACAGAAGAGAAAATCCCTGGATACATCATCCAATTTCCTAACTAGCATCAAAAGAGGCTGAAGAATACAAGAAAGGTTCATGTCCTATTAAATTATCTATTGGTAAGTGTAACAACAAGACACATTATGATCAATGTCATGATTTATACGACGTCACCATTATCTTTCTCTCTTATGGTAATACATCTTAATAGTACCTTGATGTATTGACCATAATGAGTTATGAAATTCAAATAGGGATAAACATCTCCCAGGTTCTAGAATGAAAACTCACTTACTAATGAAAAGTTTGAAATTTATATAAAGATACCAATCACAAATGGTCTCCCCGCCATAATCACTTTCTATATTTTTTTGAAACTCACTATCCTTCTACTAACTTTGAAAAATAGACTCCCAGAGAGATGATGATAACTGAGAACTAGTCACAACCATACCTTTAACATCCGTAGGATTAATATATGATGTAGATGATAAATATAAAAGAATAGGGGGGTTAATTGTATCCTTTAAAAATTCTATTGGAACCATTAATGATGATATAAAACATTATTTTTTTACCATAAGAAAAACTATGTTTAAAAAAGTTAAACAATATAAATTCACAAGACATATTAGTTCTACAATCTTGCTAGGTTTCAGAAATATTATTCTGGAAATGAAACATGTGAAAAGTTTACAAGGAATAATATTCTATATTAAAGTGTATAAAATCATACATATGATATTATACTAATGTACAGGGAATTATAAGATAGTTATATATTCTTTATTATTGAATATACAGCAAAAATAAACATGAAACAACACAAGTAACAAGTATTAAATCTTGTATCTCAAAGAGAAGGGTATACAACAACCTTGGTTAAAGGTACATTGATTTATACTTTCAAGAAATTATTTCATACCCACACTAGGGTAATTCCTTGATAGTAATATCGGAATCTATCTTTCTATCCCCTCAAGACCTGGATCTTCAAGGTAGTCGGCACCTCTGTCTTCCTATCCCCATAAGCCCTTGATTTTACAAATAAAAAATCGGAATCACATGAAGTAATCTGAACAAGATGTTCAGTACTCACAAAGTATGAGAGTTTATCTCCCATGAAGTAACTTCAGCAGCATACATTCTCTAGAGTGATCAACTGATTTATCAACTATATTGAGATCGTTCAAATGAGCTTCTATTTATAGGAACTTATCCAACGGTCTTCTCGCACGTCCAATGGTCATCTTTTTCCTTGAATCTCAGAGGGACCAATACATGTGTCACTAAAACAACTGTTAGTTATAAACATATCGTTTGACATCGTTTCATAACTAAAACAAGGGTAAAAAATATATGGTTTCTTAACCAAATAATTTTTTTATGTCTATATTACATACATATTCAGATTCTGTTTTCAAGGAATTTAGAATCATAATTCTATAGACTTCGGAATCTAAATTTCAGAAGAATTCAGAGTCTGAATTCAAAAGAATTTAGAGTCTGATTTCTGAGAATTTTAATTCTGAATTTCAAAGTATTCAGAGTCTGGATTACAGAGGAATTCAGAGCCTGTATTTCATGGAATTTGGGAGTCTGAATTTCAATAAATTCAGATTTTGAATTTTAGAGAATTCGGAGTCTGAATTCAGAGGAATTCATAGTCTGAATTTCATAAAATTCAGAGTATAAATTCATAGGAAATCAGAGTCTGAATTTTAGAGAATTGGGACTCTGAATTTAGCGAATTCGGAGTCTGAATTCTGAGTAATTCGATGTCTGAATTTCAGAGAACTCAGATCATAAATTCAGAACCTGGTAATAGAATACATTGTATCTATGTATTTATAGGATTCTGAGGTTTTTAAGTATAAATCTGAATTTTACACATAGAAATAAAATGATTTAGATATAGAGAAATTATAACATGAACAAGAAAACAAATGTAAGGAGAAAATTTCCTTGGGGAAGGAAAATATTGTTATTAATAGAAATATTCGGGGAAATAATATTTTTCTTGAGATAGAGTCTTTGTGATTATCAAAACATAAAGAATGGAAAATTAATAATGAACTGTTATTAAACCAAAAATCTCCCTCTTTTTGGAAAGCACAAACAACTATAGGAAAAATAATCTATGGACATTGAAATTTTATGCGCACGAAAATAGAAATATATCTTCCTATACATATGTATCATATTGAATACGACTAACTACCCTTTAGGCTTGGAAATCCATAAAGATCATATTCTTGAATTCCATAATATGATTTTTAGTTTTCTTGCATTCTAAAAACGTCATTTATAAGAACATTCTTCTAGATAAAATGCCCCTTACTTTGGGAAATCTATTATTCACATTGGATTATTTTTATCATTACTTTCTACCCCTTTGTTATTTTCAAAAATGAATAAAGGGTATGGAAAAAAATTGGTACCTAAAACATTAGTACTAAAAAATCACAAAAAAATATAAAAAACAACCAAAATTTCATTAACGTTGAAAGAATTTGTACAAGAAAAAATACAACAAAATATCATAATGGAACGAAATTATCCGTTTTTCTCTTTTGGAATCATCATCTTCACATTGGTTTTTAGCTTCTTGATGTCTATGTGATCTTCTTCATACTCTTGATCAGTTGATCCTGATCTTTATTTTTCTTCTCCAAGGCGTTAATTTTTTTCCTAAGTCTTAATAAATTCTTCTTATGCTTTTGTTTCCCTTGGAATCCGGGGATGACTGCCTTGATGGGAGGTTCAAAGTTCCGATCGGTTTCTAACTGGTTTGTTCGTAGAACCGGAAACATCCAATGATTCCACATCCATTCGGACCTACTTTCCAAAGTTAGGTGCACATTAGTTTGTGGACTAATGAGGCTTAGGAATTTGCATTGGTCGAGAGGATGGGAGGTCGGACTCATCACACCCTTTTGAGGGGAATTATTGTCTACTCCGGGACTTTCTTTATAGATTTAAGTTATGTTCGTGAATCCTTATTACATTACCAAGTATAAAATGAGATTTCCTTCAGATCTGACAATTAATGATCAAAGATGTAGGAAATTTAGAGATTATTTAATATTTATTCAAGGTTCTTCATCGATAGAGGATCATCTGTATTTATTAGAGATTCTTGGTCAATGGTACCCTTCGACACATTTATATAGAAGTCTCTTGGTCATTATGATGACCATGCTGGTTTTAAAGCCACTCAGTGGGGCACTTGAAGTTTATTATCATTCAGAAGGACATGGATTATTTTAGAGTTGGGATCGAACCCGTAGATGGGCTACCTACATATCCTTTTTTTAGAAAAGGAATAAGAACCCACGTAGTTCGAGTAAGGGAGTATGATGTTTATGATTGATAGCTCAAAGAAGGACGTCACAATTACTTTTACACTCTAAGCTCACGTGAGTTATGCTCGGTGTGAGAAACAATAGGTATTTGTAAAAATTAAAAAATTGTGCCATGAAAGATGGAATCATAAGAAATAATGTGGGGTTTATGTATGTATGACTGCCCAGATAAATGAAGATTAGGATTTACTTTAGGGAAGAAATCCAGAAATAGGGTCCATAAAGGTATATGTGCTTCATGGATATTTTTAATACTCTATCTTGGGGCTTACTCATGAAAAGGAGGCCCAAATTAGGAGAAGACTTATGATTGGGTTTCACTCCTGAAAAGGAATCCCAGATTAAAGGTAAATTAGGAATGGTTAAGAGAAATTAAGACTGGGGTTTACTCCTGAAAAGGAGGCCCAGGTCAAGGATTAAGGTTTGGGGCTTACTCCTGAGGAGGATGCCCAAATTAGGGGACTTGGGCTTACTCCTAAGGAGGATTCCCAGATTTGGGAACTTTAAGAATTGGGGCTTACTCCTAAGGAAGATGCCCAGGTTAAGAATTATGACTGCAGCTTACTCCTAAGGAGGATACCCAAACTTGAGACTTGGGCTTACTCCTGAAAAGGAAGCCCAGGTTAGGGGATCTATGACTGGGGATTATTCCTGAAAAGGAGTCCCTGGTTAGGGATTCTCTCATCTTAAAGGATGAGGTTAAATGAATGAAATCTCAATCATTAGTGACATAAAGATGTGTAAATCACTAGGTTTTGAGAGATATTCCACAGAATTCATTTCAGATAAGGAAGTCAAATCAAGAAATCATTCCATAAATGGATTTGAAGATTGTCTTGAAGACGAAATCTTGAATTGGAAATGTGTAATGGCTTAAGAGGGGTGAAATGGGCAAGAAAGGCACCCAAAAAGCCAGGGGCGCGCAATTCCTGGCAGGCGCGCAGGTACTGCATGGGCACGCAAGTCCTGGTCACGCAGGTATACACCTGTGCGACACATGATGTACTTGCGCGACGGTTAACCAGCAGGGTAATACTTGAGCGACTCTTCATTAAAGCCTTTAGAATCCTCTTTAGGTTCTTCCAGAAGAGGGGCGTGCAAGATCTATTGAAGGAGTAAGGCGGAGTGCAAGTGTGGCCCTTTCCCTTAAGGTCTGGCCACCTAGGTGCACAAGTGTTGATGAGTTTCAACACTTAGGCCTTCCTCCCCCTCTTTAGATCTTCCATTCTAGGTAAGAAATTACCTTAGAAGTGTTCCGGAAGCTTTCAGAAGTGACTAGGGCGCCGGGAGTTCAAATCTGAATTTCTGGAAAAATTCCTCCTCTCATGGGGGGCCCACTGGGTCTATTTATAGGTAGGAGAAGACCTCGGGCAGTTATCACTTAGGTCGCGCTAGTGACTTGCACGACCAACTTCGGCGCGCAAGTGTACTTGCGCGACCATTACGGCGCGCAAGTATACTTGCGCGACCATTGTAAAACTTGGGCGACCCTTGCATAATGATCTTCTTATTCCATCCATTGTCAATTTTTATGATAATTTTCCAAAGGTTGAATCACTTTGAGCTAAGATATTCCCCTTTTCCAATCTTTAGATTCTGTGATGAAAGGAGTGTCAACAAAAGTCCCCCCTCAGAGTTGGATCCGTAGTGAAACGATGATTTGACTCTGAGGAAAAAAGAGAAACCAGGGGTCTTTGTGGTTATTGGCAGTTTAAAGTCGTGCATTTCAGACAAAAAGAGGCTAATGTTTAAGGTCGAAATAGCTTTGACCGAAATGGATTAGAATTGACTCAATTCATTGACAAATCATCTGAAAACATAGTACCATACTCAAGTATGAGGGAAAATATGTAAGCTATGACTTAAGAATATTTGAATATAAGGAATGATATGAAAAAGTGCTAAAAGGCATCAGAAGAAGTAGTTTCTAAGAATGAAGTTACTATTATTTAACAAACCTGTTAGGGTGTTGAATTGTGCAGGGCCACCTAAGGGCATTGGCTGCATAGTCAAATAAAATAGTATCTTTTGGCTAATAAGTCTGTTATGTAGACTATTTATGCAAAGCCGCCTATGGGAACGTGCTGCATAGTCAGGAAAAAGAACTCTCAGAAATTTACTTTCCTAGTGCTACAAATCGAGTGAAAGTTTATGGAGATTAAAATTTTCCAAAGTATAGAGTTTTCTATATGGAAAGAGGTACTTGAATATGGAGAAGATATTTCCAAACAAAATTATCGAAGAACTGGATGAATATCACTCCTACGAAGGTCTGACCCAAATGTAGGGAAGGAGAATATAATCCATAGACTTGAACACTTTCAGATCATGAAAAAGGATATGGGAAAAATATGTTAAGGATGGATATTTTTTTGTGGATCCCTACATATTGTCATTTAAGACAAATAAGGACAAAAGCGGCATTCATACCAAGAATGAAGTTACTGCTATCCGACAAACCTGTTAGGGGGTTGAATTATGCAGGGCCACCTATGGGCATTGGCTGCATAGTCAAATAATAGTATCTTTTGGCTAACAAGTCTATTATGTAGACTGTTTATGCAAGGCCGCCTATGGGAACGTTCTGCATAGTCAGGCAAAAGAATTCTCTGATGATTGACATTTTTGTGACTAGAAGTCATGAAAAAGGGTTATGAGGATCTGAAAATATTTAAGGTTAGGATTACGACACATAAAGATGGATATTGTTCAATGTATACAGAGATACACAGATCAATGATAACCATAATCATGTTGTGGCTGGGTCCTGAATTGAAATGTTGGACTTCACTATGTATCCCATAAGGATGAGAATCAAGCCATACGTAGTTCTTAAACTATAGTTTAACGTCGTGTGGGACAAAAGGATTAGAGATATTAGTTTAGGGTCATAGAGCTTAGACCATTGTAAGAAATACACAGTGTGTGTTTTCATGGGGACTTTTCCGCCAAGGGACTGAAAATGGAATTTGGGGTTAGGCCCAAAGACTTGGGGCTGGATTCGAGGGACACGCGAACGTTCCTATGTATCCCATAAGGATGGTAATCAAGCCTATGTAGTTCTAGAAATACCCTCTGTACAAATTTGGTTCGTACATGTGAAGGGTGAAAGGGGACTTTAGTGCAATGATGGTTTAACCCAAGATAAAAGGTTCAGGCATTGCCGTGTATGCATGTAGTCTTTGAAATGAAACATGATTCAAGAATCAATGAAAATAATGGTTCCCTCTCAGGTGAGGGTATCAAAGAAATTTTTAGTTTATTGTCATACTGGAAAAAAGTGTTGTATATTTTAACGTCGTATAACAAGGACAAAATTGAACCAATGTAAAGATATTGATTCTAAGGGCGGTTTCACGAATTAACATCATATGAGAAAGAGATGAACCGACGTGAAGAGATTGGTTTTGGGCTTGAACCTTGGGAGGGTGCCTACATACCCAGCCTAGAAAGAAAGGATCAAAGTCCGTGTAGTTCAATTAAAGAATGAATTAATGTTCAAGTTGTTCTTGGGGACAACGACCTAAAAATGATGTTGAGACTTACACATGGTTAGTAGCCCAGAGAGAGTGTTATGGTTGAGGTTTTCTCTAAGCTCACTTGAGTCATACTCGGTGTGAGAAACAAGAGGTATCAACAACCTTAACAATACATAGTTTAATGTCATGTAGGGCGTATGAAGGGACTATGTAGTTTAAAGTCTTGCAGTTAGGATTATTGGTGCTGCATAGTTTAGTGTCATGTAGCAGGGACAAAAGTACAGTTTAATGTCATGTAGGACTTATCACATACTTTCTATACAGTTTATCTTCATATAGTTAGGACGATGGGGACAATAGAGTTTAATGTCATGTTGGAAGAAAGGGGGACTGTGCAGTTTAATGTCATGCAGTGAGGACAAAAGAGTACACCATTTAACGTTATGTTGGATGCATTGGGGATTTTTTTCCTAGTTTAAGGTCATGTTGGACGAAAAAGGGATGATACAGTTTAGCATCATGTTGGATGAAAGTGAGAATAGATTAAGGTCATATGCATGGACCGTGGATGGTGCAGTTTAATGTCATGCTGGACTGTGGTGTAGTTTAAGGTCATATAGGACCTTTGATTATTATGTAGTTTAACTTCTTTCCGGATGTAAGGGACTTTTATACAGTTTAGCATCTTGTAGTTTGGACGTCACAGTTTAACATCTTACTGGACGTAAGGGACTTGAAAATAGTTTAGGGTCATATGCATGGACCATTGATGATGCATCTTAAGGTCATACAGGACCTAGTTGCAGTTTAAGGTCATACATGACCATATAGGGAACTTTTTCATAGTTTAGCATCGTGTGGGAAGAAAGTACAAATAGTTTAAGGTTATATGTATGGACCGTTACTGTATAGTTTAACATCATATAGCAAGGATGAAGTATAGTTTAATGTCATGTAGGATGTATTAAAGTACTTTTGTATAGTTTAACGTCATATAGCAAGGATGAACTGGTGCTACACAGTTTAGTGTCATGTTGCAGGGACATAAGTAAGGTACTTTGCAGTTTATACAAAATACTTCTTCAAAAATCTGGAATTGGTTGGAGTAGTGATGAATTCTCCATCCATCGAGATTAATGAATAAGCTCCATTGGAGTAGACCCTATGTATTGAATAAGGTCCTTCCCATTTTGGATCAATCTTGGGAGGTTTCTTTCCTGGTATCATTGGAGTTCTAAGAACTCATACCAATTCTCCCTGAGTGAATGAACGAAGATGAACTTTTTTGTTAAAATCTCCTGCTATTTGATTCTGATAGATTTCCAAGTGGTGAAAAGTGCATAATCTTTTCTCATCTAACTATTCTAATTCATTCAATCGCTTTTTATATTTCTCATCTGTAGATGACTGGTCGCAAATGGCTACTCTGAGCGAGGGTAGTTGAACTTCAATGGGCAAGACGGCTTCCGTTCCATATACCAATGAATATGGAGTTGACCGATTTGCAGTGCGGGTGGTAGTCTGATAAGCCCATAAAGCATGAAAGTGTTTATCAGGACATGACCTCTTATCTTTATCCACCATCTTTTGCAGCAAATTTGAAAGAGTCTTGTTAAAGGCTTCTATCTGGCCGTTGGCCGCTGCATGATACCGAGATGAATGGTTGGATTTGATGTTGTATTATTGATACAACTTCTTCACCTCGAATGAACAGAAGTTGGTACCATTGTCCGTTAATATGGTACGAGGGACACCAAATATGGTAATGATGTTAGACTTGCTGAAGCTAACAACACATTTAGAACTGACTTTTTTGAGTGGTATTGCCTCTGCCCATTTGGAAAAGAAGTCAGTAGCAGTTAGAATGTACTTAAACTTCTTGGCTGTAGCCGAAGGGTAAGGTCTCACCACATCTATCCCCCATGTGGCAAATGGCCACGAGTATTCAGCTGTATGAAGCAACTAAGGAGGATGATGAATGAAGTTGGCATGTACATGGCATGAATGACACTTCTTTGTGAAATCAACATAATCTCGTATCATTGAAGGCCAAAAGTATCCAAGCCTTCGAATTTGATCAGACAGTCTATTTCCATAATGGTGGGAACCACAGACTCCTGCATGCACTTCTTTCATGACAGTCATTGTCTCTTCACCATCAATTCATCTGAAGAGAATTTCATCAAAACCATGTTTGTAGAGAATTTTCACTAGGTGATCTGGGCTATCATAAAGAGTAAAATTAAGCACACGTCACCAGATTTGTTCTTTCTCAGCTCTATCAGGTGGAAGTGTTCCATTTTGATAGTATTTCCTGATAGGTTACATCCATCCTGTAGTATGACCCTACAGTTCAGGAATGGGAGAAATTTCATTAATTTCCTCTGTTCTGATTTGAACATAAGGTGAAATTGCGTGACGGTGGGCAATACTGATGGTTGTCTCATCCCGGTTTGGATCTGCCAGAGTTGTGGCTATATTAGCCAATTCATCGGCTTGAGAATTTTGTGATATTGGGACATAAGAAAATGTCAGTTCCAAAGGGAATTCTGCCATTAACTCTCTGACGTAATCGTACAAAGGGATTGGTTATTCTTTTATGATGGCATAATCCCCATTGACTTGTTTGATTACCAGGTCTGAATCACCCTTCACCTTTAAGTGATTCACTTGTGCTTGAAGCGCTAATTCCAAGCCTGCGATAAGAGCTTGGTATTCAGCTTCATTATAGGTACCACCTTCCCACAATAAGAAGGAATAAGGTAACACTTTCTTTTCTAGCGAAATGAGCACAATTCCTAAGCCAGCTTTGTTGAATTTAGGATTTGCCATTTTCCTCCCTGTTGGACTTCTGGAAGCACCATCAAAATACATTTCCCATGCCTGAGGACTTTCTTGAATAGAGAAGACTTCCTCATCATGGAGTTCAATATCTAAAGACAGGTCTTCCATTAAAGGGTGTTCAGAAAGGAAATCAGCCAGAGCTTGGCCCTTTATCGCCTTTTGAGACACATAATGAATGTCGAATTGCTACAAAATAATTTCCCACCTTGCTAGACGTCCTGTAAGCATTGGATGACTAAGGATGAATTTGAGCGGGTTATTGCGAGATACCAATTGTACCTCGTGATGTTGCAGGTAGTGTCTCAACTTCTGTACTGCAAAGATTAATGGCAGGCAGCACTTCTCAATACTTGAATACCAGGTTTCTGCTTCAAGCATGGTTCGACTGAGATAGTAGAGACTGTTTTCATTCCCAGCATCATTCTTTTGAGCAAGAAAGGCACCCAATGATCGCTCTAGAGCTGTCACATAGAGGATAAGTGGTCTTCCTTCAACAGGTGGCATGAGTACAGGTGGACTCAAGAGGTATTTCTTGAAAATATCGAATGCTTCTTGACATTCTTCACTCCACTGGTAAGTGACTCCCTTCTTCATCAATTTGGTAAAGGGTAAACTTTTTCCTGCCAAATTGGCGATGAAATGCTGAATATAGGCTAAGTTTCCTTGAATTCCTCTTAATTATTTCAAATTTTGAGGAGGTGACATACCAAGGATTGACTTGGTCTTCTCAGGATCAACTTCAATACCTCTATGGCATACAACAAAGCCAAAAAAAATTCCTGAGGTTACCCCAAAATCACATTTTAAGGGGTTCATCTTCAAATTATGTTTTCGAAGCTTGAAGAATATAACGTCCAAATCAGCCAAATGATTAGAACATTTTTTGGATTTAACCACCAAATCGTCTACATAGCATTCAACAAACATCCCTAAGAAGGGTTTGAAGATATGATGCATGGAACGCTGATATATTGCACCTGCATTCTTTAAGCCAATGGGCATTACTCGGTAACAAAACACACCTTGAGGGGCTCTGAAGGCTATTGATTCCTCATCTTCTGGGGCCATTCGGATCTGATTATATCCAAAATATCCATCCATGAAGGAAAGTGCTTCATAGCCAACTGTTGCATCAATTAGAAGTTCTGTAATCGGAACTGGGAAATCATCCTTAGGACAATGTCGATTAAGATCTCTGAAATCGATGAAAACTCTAATTTGTCCGTTCTTTTTCTTTACAGGGACAATATTAGCCAACCATTTGGGATATTGAACTTCTATGATGAAGTTAGCTTTGATAATCTTATCAACTTCAGCTTCAATTTTGGAAGCATAAGTTGGGTGTGTTCTTCTCCCGGCTTGCTTAAATCCTCTATGTTCTTCTAGTAAACCCAAATGATGAGTAACAACATCAGGATCAAGACCAGGTATTTCTGTATTTTTCCAAGAAAAAATATCTCTATTTAGTTTTAGAAAATAAATATACATCTCTTGCTCTTCAAGGTTCATGGCCGCACTGATTAAAGTGGGGCGTGGGTCTTCCTTTGTACCCAGATTTATTTCTCTGAGTTCATCCACAGTGGTAGAGATACCCTCTTCAAATATTGGAGGAGCATCTTTGAGATCTTCCTCTTCTTCTTCATCATGTTTTATTTCTTCCATGTCTACTTGCATAGTATATGACAAAGTATAATTTTCATGATCATAATATATGTCAAAATGTTCATATCATGAAGAAGAAGCTTCCATTTATGACCCGATTGATGATGAAGGGTCTTCTTAGGGTAATAAAGGGGAGATTATGGATTGAGAATCGACATCATTGTTCACCTCCGATGTTGCTATAACTTTTTTTTTGCCTAATTGGAAAATTATAGACTTTTTGGATTTCAGTAGATGAAATGAATACGTCACTATTTGTGCATTCATCACTGCGTGGTAGATTACCAATTTCTCCCTTGTTGTATGGCTCGATTGCTGTAATTGACATTATGGATCTTTCCATAAGAGTATTTTGATTTGAGTATACCCTGTCAATTTGACTGATATGAAACACATAATCTGTGCTCACATGTGTAAATGGATTTACTAAAAAAATTTCCAAACCATATGGAGCATTAACTTTGGTAATCTCCTTTGTTTTGGATTTCTCCCTTTGCTTCATGTGATAGAATTCCGCCTCAATGTATTGAGACTCACATGTCTTGAACGGGGCCTTATCACCATACAATGTCCCAACTTGACTATCGAAACAATATTTGAGACATTGATGGTATGATGAAGGGATAGTCGCATGCTGATGTAGCCAGGGTCTTCCAAGCAAGATGATGAAAGTTGAGTCTTGATCAACAATCATGAAATCTGAATTGGATACAAGATCTCCAAAATGAGTTCTGATTGTAATTTTTCCCAGTGGTTCTTGTTCATTTTTATCATATCCTTGTAACACCATGGTAGAAGGAGATAAATCAGATTCCGTGAGGCCCAATCGATGAAGTGTACGAATGGGCATGAGGTTGACTCCTTAACCATTGTCAATGAAAGCTCTTCGGATGCCTACACCATTGACCTTGCCAGATAAATACAAAGGTCTGATATTCCCATGCACAACATCATCTTCATCTTTATCAGTAAAAAATATTATTTCATGGAATTCTGCAGGATTATTCTCTATGTGATAGAATTCACCTGCAGCAATTTCAGTTTCAAACTCCTGAGGACTTGACAAAGCCTCGATGAGTGCTTCCCGAAGATCTTTTGACATCTTCAAAGCATCCAGAATTGATAACATGGCTGGTACTTGGTCAAAGTGTTTCAATATATCATACTTTTGATCTAGATTTCTGCGTTTCCCAATAGGAATATGTGGTTTAGCAGGTACTTTGTAAGCAGATTCTTTGGAAGTTGATGCATCTTGTATTGGGATAGGAGTTAGCAATATTCCTAGTTTTGGAAGACTAGACTGATTAGATCCATTTACATGCAGAGAGGAATAATATGAAACCTTCAACCGGTCTTCCAAAATAACTATGCCAGGACTAAATTTTCTATTGGTAGAAGAACATGCCTGTTCTTGCTGAGCTCACTGAACGGATCTACTACGAGTTTCTTCTGCGTACACAGTTCTAGCAGGGGTAGAATTGAAATAGTGACTTTTGAAAGATCCACATCTTCCCCTGTATCCTGAGCCCCTGGAACTTTCTCTGATTCCTCTGTTTGATTCAGAGAATTCAGGATCATTGAAATCGAAACTGCGACTGGAATATGGATCTGTTAATTGAATCATATTAACAGAACCAAAGATTAACTCTTCATCTGATGAAGAATCTGCCTGATTAGCCTATTCAGGCTGTGCCGTTTGGTGGGGCGGTGCTCGTGGCTTTGAAGTAGATGGCATGAAGTCTTCCAAAATCAAAGACGAATTACTCTTTGACACATACTCATCCTTTTCTGATTCTTTTTCTTTCTTTGAATCATGCCGTTTATTTGAGTACTTTCCCTCTAACGAAGAAGATTTTGCCGCAACATTCATGGCATAAGACACAATTGGTTTCCTTAATTGTGTTTTCAAAATAGCATGAGTTCGATTGATTGTCTTTATGACCATCCAATCATCGTACTTTTGTGCATTTTTTCTTTTAACTTCCTTCCATTCACCTTCCTCCTCTGGAACTGTAGCAGTGACACATGCTACCTGGGCTGAGGAGCCTTTCAATGTGACCTATCCCGAGTTGACCATCTTTTGCAGGAGGTCTCTGAAGACAAAACACTCCTGGATGGGATGCCCCAACATTTGATAAAACGGGCAATAATTAGGACGGTCTTCATATCCTTTCTTGTTTGGCCTCTTGGGCATTGTCAATTGAAGCAAATTATTTTCCAGAGCCGAAATGAAATAACCAGGAACTTGTTCATTTCAGAAAGAGTATGTTTTTCACTTCAGATCCGCAAATTGTATTCATCATTTATCTTTTTGATCATCTGGATGAAAAGGCCTTTGTTGTTGGCGCTTAGAAGTTGGTGCCCTTCGAGAAGATGAAGGTTTTGAGGTAGAAATAGGTACAGGTGCTTGTTTGAGCATAACTGTAGCAGTTTCTACTTTACCCATTCTCCTTCCTGGATCTGATGGAATTACACGAGATTTATCCTTAGCCTGTATAAGGGAATCATCAATCTGTTGAGCTATTGAAGTAAGGTCTCGAAACCCTCCTATGTATTTCACAGGGATTAACGGCGTGCGTAATTCGTCATGTAGATTTTTCCACACAGATTGGCAACAATTCTTCTTGAGGGAGTGATAAACTCAAGTAATATGTTAATCCCTTCAAGCGAGCAATGAAATCAGAGACTCTTTCATTCTCCCTTTTCTTACAGTTTGTAAGATCAAAAAATGTTGTCTTTGGAAAAGTTGAGATGAACTGAAGGAGGAATTTTTGGTGAAGATCCTCCCATCCGGTAATTGACCGGGAGTGCAAGCTTGTATAGCAAACAAAAGTTGGTCCTTACAAGGTTCGAACGAAGCATCTGAGTTTCACTGCTTCTTGTTGCTCCAGAGTTCCCATCATAGGATCGCAACAAGACACGTAATGTGTCAAATGTTGTTCAGGATCACTTGATCCATTGAAAATAGGGAATACAGGGTTCCCAAAACTGGATGGAGGAGAAATTGAATCTACCCATTCAGGGTAAACATTATTTTATGGTTGAACTTGCGCACTCTTCCCTTCCATAGTTTCTAACCATGTTGTTAATGACTCAATGGTAGTTATTAACTTTTGAGAAACATCCGGTTGAACTTGGACTTGGGTAGGTGCAATGACTGGAGCTTGGACAGATGTGGCGATTTGTGCTGCAACTGATGGTAGCACTTCCAATCGTTGTTGCACTTGACCCATAGGATTAGACCTGTGAGGGTGTACTGATAGAGGAGGATATTCTTGATCCATTTTAGTAGCTGCAACAAATTGATTTGGCTGACTGACTCCAGCATGATTAAGAAGAAGACAATTCTGAAGTAGTTCTGCATTCAACCTTCTTAATTCCTTCATTTCTTCCTCCTGTTGTGCAAACCTCTGCTCTAGTGAAAGCGATTAACCTTCTCTATAGGAAGGATATGTATCCTGGTTTTTTCCCTTACCTTTGTTGGATCCTTTTCAGAGAGGGGGAAGTGGGTTACTCGAATGATTACTTAAGTTATGAGTAATCCATTGACTTCGTGTACGCACACCTTCTTCATTTGTGTCGGTGCGTACATCTTCTTGAGCAGGAACCTCTTCATCTGAGTCCCCTGAGTGAGCCTCATCTGGTGGATCAGCAACAACGGCATTGATGACAATAATCGATGCATAACTCATCGCATCCCTTCTATCATCATTTCTGTGATATTGTCTTCTTCCATATCTTTAATGACACATTGCCTTTTATTGATTCGATCCCTCAGGAACTTCTTGAAGAATCGTAATTTGGAGGGAATCTCCTGATAATTTGGCTCTTCGTTCCTCTTAAGGTTTCTTCCCCAATCAAGAAAAGACCGACTTTATCTGAGGAGGGGATTGATGATTTGAAAAAGTCCCCAGTCCGGTGGACTGGGGCTATTCCTACTATTCTCTCTCAACTCCCCGAATCCTTTTTGTTGATTCCGAGGGTTGGTTTAAAAGAGTCCCCATTCTAGAGATCTGGGGTGATTCATGACATTCTATGTCGGAGAATTTCTTGAAATTCCTCCTGATCTTGCAAACCTTAGTCTAGAAATTAGCTGGATGTATTAACCTGTATCCACTTTTATCACCCGGTTCAAAAGACCATTGGATGATGTCTGACACTTCTGTCACTTGGTGACGTGCTTCCTCCAAACGAGAGGCTTGTTCAATATTCTCGTTTGCTTGATACAAGAGTAATTCAAGAACTTTTTCTCTGTATTATTGATTTTGAGAGGAACTAGTTGAAGCTTGTTCTTGGGAATGCTTTTGATTACAAAAAAAATCTCATTGAATGTGGCCGTCCATGGGCAATAACATTGCATGAGACCATTTTCGGTGGGCTTTGCTGACTGGAGAGCACTATGAAATGCAGTGCTCCATGAACACCCCATCCTCTGACACAAATACAAGATGGGGAATTGGCAATTAACTGACGCAATCTTCTTAGTGCGCAAAAGCATGAACGTTGAAGGGCTCTCTGCTTCTTTTCATCCTTCGGATATCGAGAGACTGATAGAGATGCCAAATCAATCTGACGTTGTAACCCTTCTATTATCTTAAGATGATTTTCATATTCATCATAAGATAATACTTTCTTTTTCAACTGAAAAAGAGTTTTCCATATGTTGAGATGAATATAATGAATTTCATCTTTCGTCAACATTTCTGGAATATTATACTGAGAGTCAGCCAGAGGCCAAAACATGACTGGCACTTCACCATTCGCTAGTTGTTTTCTCATATTCATCATTTCCTCTTTATCATTTGATGAAGATTCTTCTACCTGATTTGACTATAGTTGGTGTTTCCTTGTTGCTTCATTGGATTCAACAGGATTAGTAGAGAAATCATTGATCAAAATAGAATATGCATGGCTTAGGGGTGGTTCGGAGAATGACCTAAACCTTGGGCTATCTTCTGATTGAGAAAGTATTTCACCTGCTAGCGATGAAGCTTTAGACATGACTGGTTTCTCATTTGTAAGTGCCTCAAGATAAGACGTCTTTCTCGGCACTACATTGTCCACTGGAGCATTTTTTGGGCAATGTACATCACTACTGTGGAGAGGACTTTCGCAGCGAAATTCTTTATTATGGGGAGGACCACCATAATGGGTTACAACAAAAGATGAGATCTCTTGCTCCTTAGTCTTCTGACCACACAGAGGGTTCCTGTGGCACTCATCTGAAGATGAAACTTCGAGATCGACCGAATTATCAGGAAGAAATACTTCATGAGGAAGTGTTTGTTGAAGACCTTTGGAATTAATGTTCCCACTATTGGGAACTGAGGGAGTATAATCTTGAATTCCAACAGATAATTGTCTAAGGGATTCAAGAACTCTAGCATCGAGCAAGGCCTTGTTACTGATTGGCTCTTGATCTCCTGACTGTACTGGGCGGGTCATTTTCTTAGATGCCTTCTTACTCACCTTGGAAACCACTTGTTGACGAAAGTGGCTGCTCTGAGTAGATGTATGTGCCTGATCAGGAAATATGGCTAGGTTAGGCTGACGATCTCCTCTCAAATCAGGTGTATGTACCTGACTTGGTCGTCCATATGATATGGGGGAGTATGACCCATAACCCTATTGGACTGGAACAGATGTGTGTGTCTGTTCCGGAGTAAATTGTTGATGTATCACTCCACTGGTAGGGATAGATTTATGTTTCTTTCCCTGAGATGCCGCTGAAGTTGTTATAATATCCTGGCAGGCATCTAGAATATGACCAGGGGTTTTCTTCTTCTCTTTCAGCATTGATAGAATATGCTTGGTGACTTCAACTGCCGGAACAGGAATATACGTCCATTCCGGGCTTTGAGCAGGTGCATGTGCCTGCTCTTGTTCTTCTTTTCTTGTCAGTGAATCCTGACAGTACTCAAGTGTGGGGGCAGAGAGTTGAGTCTGCCTCCTATTTGTTGTTGGGGCTTTCCGACTAACTTCTCTGAATGCTACCAAGTCAGACTGTTGGTGGGTTTGATTAATACCAGCAGGTGTATGTGCCTGCTGATTGCACTTCTCCAAACGTGGTTGACGAGATCTATCATATGTAGTCAGACGAGCCTGCTGACTAGCTGATGATGTATAAACAGGTGTATGTTCCTTCCTATAGTACTCCGCCAGAATTGCCAGGCGGGATTGGCGTGATGCTGCCAGATGAGTCTGCTGGATAGCGGGTTTAAAACGGGCAGGTGTATGTGCCTGCTCGTTGCTTGCCACCAAGTTAGGTTGGTGGACTTCTCCGGAGATGGCAGAGATGAGAACCTGCTCACTGTTGACCGGATTCCGCCTCTGGTGGTTCTTCTTGCTTGCTCGGGTTCGAGGAACCTGAGCCGAACGCCTAGAGTCGGTACCCTCATCATGTTGAGGGCGCACTACCGCATGAGTCTGGCGGCTATTGTTGGTGGGATCCCTCAGGAAGGACTCCTATCTATTTGATTTAAGGTCCTGAGGGACCTTCTCATTCACCTCCCTAGAATAAGGGAGCGAATGGTGATTGTGTTCCAGGGATAACGACCCGAAACGGTTGGAGAAGGTAGTCAGCATCGCCCGCTTCTTAATCACTGGTCATCATTGTCCGGACGACCGATGTGATTTGTTTACTCTGAGGGCTTGTTGGGCAGCCTCCAGAGTTTGGATGGTACCGTGTTGACGGTACTCCTTAACCAGTGCGTTTGATACCCAGCGTTGAAGACGCTGAGTAGATGATATCGTCCTAAGAGCAGACGACGATCCAGCAGAAGTAGCAGCAGTGGCATTTGCAGCAGCAATATTCACAGGTGTGAACTTGAGAGAATCCATTATAGAAATGTAGAAGATCTTGGGAAAAGAGTGTATGTTTGATATAACAGACGTAATCAAGATAAATTTATCCACTACATCTTTTGGATGAGCACATATGTCAATGATTGTTTTTGTTGGCCCTCTCATTGAAATTTAAATAGGGGCCTAATAAATAGGTAAAACATCATTTTAACTTGGTTAAGGATTCACGTCGGGTTCGCTATTTTTGTTTCCCTCGGAATCTGGGGATGACCGCCTTGATGGGAGGTTCAAACGTTCCGATCTGTTTCTAACGGGTTTGTTAGTAGAACCGGAAACATCCAATGATTCTACATCCATTCGGACCTACTTTCCAAAGGTAGGTGCTCAGTAGTTTGTGGACTAATGAGGCTTAAGAATTTGCATTGGTCGAGAGGATGGGAGGTCGGACTCATCACACCTTTTTTAGGGGAATTATTGTCTACTCTGGGACACTCTTTATAGATTTAAGTTATTTTCGTGAATCCTTATTACATTACCAAGTATAAAATGAGCTTTCCATCAGATCTGACAATCAATGATCAAATATGTATGAAATTTAGGGATTCTTTTATATGTATTTGAGGTTCTTCATCGATAGAGAATCATCTATATTTATTAGAGATTTTTTGTCAATGGTACCCTTCAACCCATTTATATAGAAGTCTCTTGGTCATTATGATGACCATTCTGGTTTTAAAGCCACTCAGTAGGGCACTTGAAGTTTATTGTCATTCATAAGGACATGGATTATTTTAGAGTTGGGATCGAACCCGTAGATGGGCTACCTACGTATCCTTTATTTAGAAAAGGAATCAAAACCCACGTAGTTCGAGTAATGGAGTATGATGTTTATGATTGATGGCTCAAAGAAGGATGTCACAATTACTTTTACACTTTATGCTCACGTGAGTTATTCTCGGTGTGAGAAACAAGAGGTATTGGTAAAAATTAGACAATTGTGCCATGAAAGATGCAATCATAAGAAATAATGTGGGGTTTATGTATGTATGACTGCCCAGATAAATGAAGATTAGGATTTACTTTAGGGAAGAAATCCAGAAACAGGGTCCATAAAGGTATATGTGCTTCATGGAGATTTTGAATACTCTAACTTGGGGCTTACTCTTGAAAAGGAGGCCAAAATTAGGAGAAGACTTATGATTAGGTTTCACTCCTAAAATGGAATCCCAGATCAAAGGTAAATTAGGACTGGTTAAGAGATATTAAGACTGGGGTTTACTCTTAAAAAGGAGGCCCAAGTCAAGGATTAAGGTTTGGGGCTTACTCTTGAGGAGGATTCCCAAATTAGGGGACTGGGGCTTACTCTTAATGAGGATGCCCAGATTTGGGAACTTTAATAACTGGGGCTTACTCCTAAGGAAGATGCCCAAGTTAAGAATTATGACTGGGGCTTACTCTTAAGGAGGATGCTCAAACTTGAGATTGGGGATTACTCATGAAAAGGAAGCCCAGGTTTGGGGATCTATGACTGTGGATTATTCTTGAAAAGGAGACCCAGGTTAAGGATTCTCTCATCTTAAAGGATGAGGTTAAATGAATGAAATCTCAATCTTTAGTGACATAAAGATGTGTAAATCACTAGGTTTTGAGAGATATTCCACAGAATTCCTTTCAGATAAGGAAGTCAAATCAAGAAATCATGCCATAAATGGCTTTGAAGAGATTATTGAAGACTAAATCTTGAATAGGAAATGTGTAATGGCTTAAGAGGGGTGAAATGGGCAAGAAAGGCACCCAAAAAGGAAGGGGGTGCAAGTCCTGGCAGGCGCGCAGGTACTGTGTGGGCGCGCAAGTCCTGGTCACGCAGGTATACGCCTGCGCGACACATGATGTACTTGCGCGACGGTTAACCAGCAGGATAATACTTGAGATACTCTTCATTAAAGCCTTTAGAATCCTCTTGAGGTTCTTCCAGAAGAGGGGCGAGCAAGATCTATTGAAGGAATAAGGCGGAACGCAAGTGTGGCCCTTTCCCTTAAGGGCTGGCCACCTAGGCGCGCAAGTGTTTATGAGTTTCAACACTTAGGTCTTCCTCCCCCTCTTTAGATCTTCCGTTCTAGGTAAGAAATTACCTTAGAAGTGTTCTGGAATCTTTGAGAAGAGACTAGGGTGCCGGGAGCTCAAATCTGAATTTCTGGAAAAATTCCTCCTCTCATGGGGGGCCCATAGGGTCTATTTATATGCAGGAGAAGACCACGGGCGGTTATCACTTAGGTCACGCAAGTGACTTGCACGACCAACTTCAGCGTGCAAGTGTACTTGTGCGACAATTGCGGTGCACAAGTATACTTGCCCGACCATTGTAAAACTTGGGAAACCCTTGAACAATGTTCTTCTTATTCCTTCCTTTGTCAATTTTTTTGATAATTGTCCAAAGGTTGAATCACTTTGAGCAAAGATATTCCCCTTTTCCAATCTTTAGATTCTGTGATGAAAGGAGAGTCAACAGCTTTCAACACTTATTCTTACTTAACAATATTCTCTTCAATCTCAATTCTGAGATCCCATTACCTCATCAAATTCATTTCCACATAAAAAAGCTTTCCATTCAGATCCTTAACTTCCTACTTCCATGTTGTCTGTTCAAGGATCAACTTTTCCTCAAAACTATTTATAAGATCCTTGATCTTCCCATATTTTGTGTTAAAAAAATCCTTGAAATTATCAAGAAATTCATTGAAGACTCACATTTCTTCTATTTTATTATTTTACCAGCTTGTAATCTTCTTGAATTATCTTTTATGAGCCTCATAACCAATGAAGAAGGTTTTTAAATCATCCTCTAGTGTGACACAATTTTCCATAACTATGGAAACTGAATCTGATTTCTAATTTATCATATGCTAAAGCATTTGGAATATTTTGTCTATGTGTGGGAATAAAAGAATACTACATACCATTTTTTCAATGACTAAACAACAAAATCATGTCCAAGGTAAGATGATTCTGAATCCAAGTGTTTGGTTTGTGACTATTCCTTTTCTATGTCTTTAACTTTCCCCATGGGTAAAGCACCAACATTTTCTTCTTCACCATGTATTTACTATGTGTATCTACTACCACCTGCATTCCCTTATCAGCTCTCGGAATGATGTCTTGTGCTTTGGGAGATTCTTGTTCCCTATAGGATAGTTGAACAATCTTATCTTCATATACTTCTTCTTTCTCGGCTCCTACTGCAACATCCTCTAACTGGATAAAATTATGATTGCTACTTTCCACCTTAGACAATTTATTCACTTCATCCCCACCCTTATAATCTTTTCTAGGAGTACCTAGTTTTGAAGACTTGGCATCATAAGTTTGGATTTATAATTTCTCAGAAACACTTTCCATATCATGATAATCCTCTACTTGTCTTAGCATGTCCTCAGAATCACCACTGCCTTCTTCTTCTAATTATTCTTCCACTTCTTTTTTTTAAACTATTTTTTCTTCATGATGTGATTGTAGAATCACCGCATTCTTTCCCGGAGACACAGTAAGTGAATCCTGGAAAAAAATATTTTGGTATTGGGATTTGTTCAGATGATTTCTCAGTATCTTTAAAATGAGATTGTACTATCTCAACCTCAGTCATATTCATATTTTACTTAATCTCTTCCTGTTTCTTCTCAATCTCTACAACATCCTTTTTTACGGATTTTTCCTCAGCAGGGTCCAAGCCAAACATAGGCTCCCATTCCTTCCTGTTTTTTGTATCCTCTCTCCACATAGCCACTACTTCAACAGGGTAGGTTTTTTTCTTCATTGGCTTTGGTGGTGCTGATTGGGTTTCCTTAGCCACATGGGTTTTTCTTTTCTCTTCCAGTTCCTTAGCCTTTATAATCCATCCACTATTCTAAGAGGTTTCATCCACTTTTTTATTCTTTGAAAAAGCTTCTACTTCCTCTATAGATTGATCGTAAAATTCTCTAGATTCATTAGAGAATCCATCCTTCATCCCCCTTAAGGTATCATCACTCAACAATATTACCTTTTAATTTCATGGAATATAACTATGTGGAATTTTGAATGATTATAAATAGTGAACTATAATCCTTGAGAGAATCCCTGGATAATAATTATTTGAGATTTGATATTTCCATTCATGATATTCTCAATTGTCACCGTGATATATTTAACCATGTTTATCTTCCTGAGTTTTACTATGAAATCCAATATATAGATATCAATCTTCTTCAGAGTATCCTAATACCCTTTTCTTGGAATTATAAATCCTTGAACCCACAATTCAAGAATCAATATGTTCGTATACAGATGAAAAATTTTCAGATTCTTCACTATTTTCATTCCAAGACACTCTATAGCCTTTTCCATATCAAAAGATCATGATACTTAATGTAATTTGTGAGTACAGAATTATACTTATCCTTCATAAGGAATTCCAATTAGACATGTTGCATTGCTGTAAGAATGAGAGAATGGCTTTCCATAACCCTTAAAAGAGAACTTCTCTCTACCTTCTTCCTTGAAGAAACATGTTGTCTCATAGAACTCAATCAACAAGTCTGGATAGACCGGATCATGTGCTTTTGGTTTCGACAAACATAAAATCTTCCAACCATTCAACATGAAATTCTTAGTTATAATAGTGTCATACATATCATAAAACATTGGATCGACTGAACATTCTTTTTAAATCTTTCACTCAAAGATTTCATTAACCTCGAACATTTCTTTATGTGGAGAGGCTTCAGAAGAAATTAAGAACTGAGGAAAGATTTGAAAATTCGGAATGACCTTAAGTAGAGTAGTAGAGATTCAGCATGCCAGAACATGTAGATCGGTGCTAGTGAAAATATTTGTGGGGTCTACATATAGGCGATTGGGGTGACGGTTCAACTTCCATGGTTGATCCAACTTTTGAAATAATTTTGATCAAATCTGACGGTAGAGATGATAACCGAAGAAGGATTTTGATATGTTCTGATATTTTGAGGTTTTAAGATAAAAATTAGGATTTATGTAAAAGTGAATCCAATTTTTTTAAAAATAAAATAAAATACCCACATATAAAAAGATGATTAGAAAAACATAGGAAAGGAAACATACCTTTTGGATTACTTAGGGAAAATTATTCGTAATGAGTAAAATTCTTCTTGACGAACATTATATTATCTAAAATGACTACGAAGAATTATAACTATGAAAATTTTATATTATGAAAATTTTAGATTAATAAAATTTTAGATTAAAAAATTTATGAAAAAAAAATTAGACTACAAAAAAATTATACTACGAAAAATTTATACTACAAAAAATTTATATCATCAAAGAAATGTACTCATCCAATAAAAAAGAGTTTCTAATTATTAGGGTATAAGTTTTAAGAGGAATTTAAAATTGAATATTACCTTACTGTTATCATTTTTAACTTCTATTTAATGTAATCAAATCTATCGAAGGGTAATGATTTTGTGAAAATATCTGCAAGTTGATCCTGTGTTCCGATAAATAGAAAAATCATATGTATTTTTAGTGTGTGATCGCTAAGAAAGTGATGCCTAATGTCTACGTGCTTTTCATGAGAGTGATGTGCATGGTTTTTACTTAAGGTAATGGAAATAGTATTATGACACATTATTTGTGTTTTGGTAAAACTAATACTATTTTCTGTGAGTGTGTGTTGCATACAAAAAACATGAACACACCAACTTCCGGCATCTACATATTCATCTTCAACTGTGGAAAGTGAAACTGAGTGTTGCTTTTATCATGAAAAAGAAACTAATGAATCTCCTAAAAAATGACAAGTTCATGATGTACTTTTCTTGTCCATCTTTCATCCACCAATGTTAGCATCTGAAAAACATTTTAAAACAAAATCATTTCCAGATATATAAATGAGTCTTCAATCCATGTTTCCCTTTATGTATCGAAAAATCATTTTCACTTCCTTTAAATGAGATTCCGTAGGATGGGAATGATATCTTGCACATAATAATAAAAAAACATTATTTCAGATTGAATCTCTTTCATGTAAAGTAGTCTTCTTATCATGCCTCTAAATGATGTTTCATCTACTAGTTTCTCAGGTTCATCAAGATCAAGTGATTTTGAGGTTCCAATGGGAGAAATTAAACTCATAGTTTTGTCATATCCATAGTTTTTAAAAAGATATTTAATATACTTATGTTTGGATATATAAGTTCCTTTTTTTTTGAGAAATTTGAATACTGAGGAAAAATGTTAACTCACACATCATAGTCATTTCAAACTCATATTTCTTTCGATTCTCAAATGAATCAGTTAAATATTGTTGAGCTAAACAAAATATAATACCATAAAAATAAATTTGAACAATAAAAACATTTTTCTTCACATTTTTTATAAAAAATGTTGGATCATAATTTCCCTTAACATAATTGTTTTTTTACAAAAATCATGTATGTATATCATACGTGGATCTAGCGTCTTTTTTAAGTCCATATAAAGCTTTAGTATGTTTTAAAACATGTTCAGAATGTTTTGTATATTCACAACCAGGAGGATTTTCAAAAAAACATGATCATGAACATAACTATTAGGGAAAGCACAATTAATATCCATTTGAAATATTTTGAAGTTAAAAATTCTAAAAAGGTAAGTAAAATATGAATAGATTCAAGTCTAGATACTAGAGCATAGGTTTCTTCATAGTCTATTACTTCTTGATTATTATAGGATTTATCAACTAATCTAGCATTATTTCTTAATATAATTCCATTTTCATCACACTAATTTTTGACGACCCATTTTACTCCAATAATAGTAGTTTTTGTGGGACTTTCAACTAAGGTCCAGACATTATTCATTTGAATTTATTTATCTCATCTTGAAAAGCTTTCATCCAATCGTCATCACCTAAAACATCATCAGTTCTTTTAGGTTATAATTGAGAATGTAATTCTAGATGTTTTACTTTATTTCTTAATGAAATTCTAGTCCTTACATGTTGATTTACATCACCAATTATGCTATCCCTAGGAAGAATATTAAGAAACAACCGATTTTGGTTTTGTAAAGACCGTTCATCAACATATGGTTAAAAATATTGTGGGGTAAATACATCAGAATTATTTTATTGGACATTTCATTATCAAAAGGATCTTATATCAAGGGTTGATAATCAGTTTTTGAAAACACATCCAAAGAAGTATGTTGAGGTTGTTTAAATACAAAAGGATCGGTTTCATCAAATTTAACATGTACTATTTCTTCAACAGTACAAGTATTTTTATTAAAATCTCTATAAGCCTTGGAAATTGTGGTGTATCCTAAGAAAATTCATTCATCGGATTTGGGTGTGAATTTATGTAAATTATCGTAAGTATTCAGAATGAATACTTTGAAACAAAATACCATGAAGTAGAAGAGTCTTAGATTTATACCATTACATAACTCATAAAGGTTTTTTTTAAGAAAAGGTCTAATCAAGACTCGATTTGTTGTATAAGAAGTAGTAATTAAATTGTCATCCCAAAAATTTATTAGTTATCAAATATTCACTCAACATGGTTCTGGTTATCTATCGAAGAATTCGATTTCATCATTCAGCAACACCATTCTGGTGAGGATTTCTTGGTGATGAGAAGTTATGGGTAATGCCTTTTCTTCTACAAATAGATTCAAAATAAAAATTTTGGAATTCTCCTCCATGATCACTATGAATATTTATCAAAGGAAGGTTATTCTCATTTTTAACATGGGCTCTAAAAATATTGAAATAACAAAAATCCTCATATTCAATTTCTAGAAAATAGACCCACGTAAATCTATTATAATCATCATCTAAGACAAATACATAATATTTTCCTCCAATTATTCCAGTTTTTGTTTTACCAAAAAGATCCATATGCACCAACTATAATGCATTAGTAGTTGGGACATCAATCGCTGATTTAAAATATGATATATGTTTTTTTCCATATATACAATGATCACAAACTTCTAAAAATCAAATCTAAGCTCTAGTACATCATTAACTAGTCTTTTTATAGAGAGTTTTCATAGGTTCCTAAGGTTACAATGACCTAACCTTCTATACCATAACTAAGAATGATCTTCCATTGCACTAAGACAAGGTAAATATTGGATCCTTAGTTATTCTATGTTTTGTGTGTATAGATTATCTTGCCTATGGGAAGAATGAATAAACACGTCTTTGGAAGTGTGTCCTAAGAACTTATCATTCCAAAAATTAACAACCTAAACTTAATAACATAATTGAATTATTCTAATATTGTTTGGATTAATACCTTTAACAAATAAAATATTCGAAATCAATTTTTTTTGCTGATGAACAATGTTACCTATACCAATAATTTCAACCTGAGCATTATCTCCGAATGTTACATGTACTCCTTTCATCTTGATAATATTTTCAATGAATATCTTTGTTACCAGTCATATTTTGGCTGAATCTACTATCCATGTACCATGTATTTTAACACCCAATGATTTCTAATTACGTTATCTCTTAAAATAAATTCAATAACTTGTGTTACACGAAACACCGAGTTCGAGTGCACTACGACTTACCAAACTAGTCGTTCAAAAAAAATTTATGAATAGTATTAAATGAATTTTTAATTTTATATAAATTATATAATTTTAGAATCCATATTATGATTATCTTAGACATAATATAAGAACAAATTAATTTTTTTCAGATAAAAGAAGTATTTTTAAAAAATTGCAATTTTACCACCATTTAATGGAGAACATTTATTAAAAGCCAATATTTGAAACTTTTATAATAAATTTAATTGAATTGATTTATAATTTAGAATCATGACATAAAAATTTAGTTTGGATAATTTTTTGGTACTGTTATGATAACTTTCATATTTTGATGAATTGTGAAAAATACAAAATTTTAATTAAAAACTATTTTTTTAATCGAAATAATTTATAGTGTTAAATTATACATTTCAGTGGTTTTATATTATCATTAGATTATATTTTAATAATTTAATATAATTTAGGTCATTTGATATAATTTCACATTTAAACTGGACATAAACAAGTGTTAATCTTTTGATAGTTATTATTTCTTAAAAAACGATTTTTGGTTTGACCACAGGAATTAATTTTAAATTAATTTTGGCCACTTCTATGTTTTGAATTTCAAGTAATTGATTCCATATTTGGAATCTATAGGTCCATATTGTTTAAATAGGCATCTTTTATTTTTATTCATTATAAATATTTACTTCAGTAAATATTTTATTTACCATGGTTAAAAGGTAAAACGGGTAAATAAGGGTAAAAAAATATTATAATAATAATATTAAATTACCTAACATTTATCCTATTCCTATTGGTTGATACATATCTGACCCTGGGCATCCTTGGGTCGATTTTGGGACCACATGGAGCCACTTGAGTGTGATGATGATACTTTATATTTATTAATTTAACGTAAAGACAAAAATGACATAAACATATATCTTTTAGTAAAACAATTTTTACAAGGTATTATTTAAGTTATCATTTCAAATATAAATATTCATTAGAAATATAAAACGATTTAATACATAATGGTATTTTATTTATAATTTTTAGACATTATATAATTAAATTTATTTATGAACATTGACGATGTGGTAACTACCTTGTTAATTAATGAATCAAATAAATGGTATTATAAATATGAAAAAAAATATAATTTCAATTTTTTTATGACATCCAAGAATTTTATTGGTTAATATGACATGTTAGGATTGATTCAATGTATCTTTATCGAAATAATCATGTTTTTATAACTTTAAAAAAAACAAATACTAAATAGTGTCAAAATTGACATAAATGAGTTTTTTTAAAAAAATATTATATTATTAAATTATATAATATTCCAAAAAATATAAGGCTAAGCCAAAGGGCTTAAAAAATATTTTAAATGTCATTAATTAACCACTTGAGTTTCACTTTAATGTTTTGAGTAATTTTATTAACCATATATTGTAAGAATACAAGTAGATATAGTAAAAGTTAAACTATTAAACTAAGAGTTAAATATAAAATATTAGGTTAATATAGTGATCTAAACCCATCTAAAACCTGTTGTTTGAGAGGTTTTAGACCCATTCCCACCTTATCCTCCAAATAAAACATTTTGGAGTCTTTATTAACTGAAAATTATTTTATAATAAAATAATATACAATTTGTTTCATAACTGACCCTTATCACTCTTATAATAGGGTACTTCACCTTCTCATAATTTCACACCTTTAAAACAATTTGGATAGTCCAAACCCATCCCATATATCATCACAACATTCCTACCTTCAATTTAGAGGCCTTCCTTTGGTCATAAATCAAGTCTAAATATACCTTTTGATTAAATGAAACGGAAGAACCCGAAGAAGAGGTAAATACTTCATCACCTCTTTCAAGTTCTTTTCTTCATCCACTTCCTATTTCATTGTTGTATCCATTATAAAATAATAACTCCAGTATATTCAATATAATGGTATTTTTTATGAAAATGGTACAACCATATTCATTATTCTATCCATCATATGAATGACAATGTCACCATATGTCCGTACGTACAGCTTACCATCTCCACATCATGGTGTAGTTTTTTATTAAAACAATTCATTATTTGGATGGGTATAATAATGAGTAAAAATTATGTAAATAATAAATATAAAATTTTAATTATTCTTTATATATGATATAACATCCACTTACATACAATTTCAAAGTCAATATAATGATATTTTCGCTCGTGCGTACCTATGGATTACCGTCTTCACGAACACGATTAGATTCATTACCCATCGTAATAATTCAAGAATTTTTTTCATTTTATGATTAAAATAATGATTAAGAACTTAATATCATTCTAGATATTAATAAAATACAACCATTCCATAAAAAACATGTCTTGCATAATCGACCATATAAAGGAAAACTGGTCAATTAACACATGAAAAAATGATGCAACTAAAATATTATTAACAAATCAATATTAGAGGAACATATATGTTATCATATTTATGTATATAGTTCTTGTATAATATAATAACAATTATTTAACTATTATACAGTAGTATAACATACCCTAGACCAAGGAAAGTTCAAGTTAAGGGTTAATTTCACAATCTCTTTATTATCCAAGGTTGTTTTTACGTGAGTATCTACCAGGGCATATTAATTATAGATGTTAATTTATTATAAAATTTTTATCAAATGGGTTATTCTTAAGGTAATATTTTACAAAAACATAATTTTAAATGTTTTATAGATTTATTTTTCTAAACCTTTCTCATTAATGTAAATGTTTACAAAATGGTTTTAAAGATATATTTATATGGACAACAATGTTTTAAAATGTTAATTCCTTTCAAAAGATTCATAGTTGTATGTGAAACATTGATTCAAAAATGTCATTTAAATGACATCCTATACAAACTATGTGGATTTTAAATGATTTCATGAAAAAGGAATATTTCTCTAAAATATTTTTACTGATCATTTTCCACTATGTCATCATCCTTTAGAGGATATTATTCTTGATCGAGGTTGTTTATTATGATACAAATATTCCATATTGTATTAATGGTTTTGTGATATGTTTTACTGTGGATGTGTAATTTTTATACCATTCATGGTTTATGGATGAAGTATTGAAATTTTTTATGATAGTTTTAATATAAATGATTATGTTATGTTTAACCATTTTCATATGAAGAATGTGTTGGACATAGTAAGAGATAGGTGGAGCCCGCTCAAAATCATTGATACATCGGTAGGTATGATAAAACAGAATAGTGTATTGGCACTAGTCCTTGACAAAATCTTATTTGTAGTCTTGGAAGAAGTCATTGACTATGTGGTTAGGAAGTCTGGAATTATTCATTCCATCATTACGAAATTGGCTATTGATTTTCCTTGTGATTATTCGACAAGTAGAATATCCATGTGAATAATTAAATGGAATTATTTGATTTTATCTTTTCCATATTATATTGATGTTTTTGTTTAAAATTCATTTGTTTTAGTATTATACAATTCCTTAATTGTCTATTCTTATTTATAAAATATTCAACTATATTGTCATCCTTACTGATCATCTAAGATCAACCCTTTCTATGCACTATTTTTTCCAGGATGTGAAGAAATATTTTATGGTTTACTTGCAAGGATAGTATAAGGCTATAAGTGTGGTCAATGGGGACAAATTTTTTTGATGTTTTTATTTCATGATGTAATGTAAAACTTTTTAATAAATCTAGTACATCCTAATATTATAAAATGATATGTCTTTCAGGATTTGATCCCATGTGATCATGACGATGTTATATAATAATGCACCAAGTCTGGGTAACCGGGGTCTAGGCGTTACATTTATTTATTTTGCTACCATCATTACATTCCTAAAAATAGGAGTGTTAATCTTTTAAAACCCAAATGTTCTTGGATCTGAAAAAATCAGAAATAAATATTTTAGGAATCAACGTTCTCTTAGAAAAATAATATTTATAAAATCCTAAAGACTGACTTTTATTTATGGAACAATTTTTTCCCCAATACCCACCACACTGACCCATAGTGAAGAATGTATCACTTTTAGGAACAAAATAATTATTACTAAAAACAAGTTTTGAATGAATATAACCAAATCCAGAATAATTCCATAGAGGATGAATTTGGGAATACATCTTATCAATGTATTCTTTACCTAAGGTAATGTTTGAAAAGAATATCCTCAAGGAAAATATTTTAGTCATCAGTCTAATTAATATGTTTTTATCCGTAAAAACATTGGTTATAGCACTAGACTCAGTCTCTAAAATATTTTATCATATAAATTACTTTTTTTAGATCCTTATAAAGTTTATCCTTTTAAAAATTAAATTCCCAATGGGATTTTGAAATACTTTCATAATCATAAATTTTATTATCATTATCTATAAAAAAATATGATACTTTTATCATAAGAAAATAAATTCATTAATACTCCTTAACATGATTTTTCTTAACTATAGAATTTTCATTCTCAAGAAGTTTAGGAAACCAAGTGACTTCATCAAAATTAGGTAATGTATTATCTTCATTAGAAGAAAATTATTCATATGAATATTCATAATATTTAATATCATTATAATTATCATTCAAGGATAAATTGGTTACAGATTCTTTATCGTGTACCTTAGCCATTAGAAAATGATTTTTAATGGGTAATATGGTTAGTAAACCAAGATTATTCTTACTAGAAGATTCGTATTATGAGGATTCATCAAGAGAGTCTTCACCACTGATTCACCAGGTGGCATTAGCTTTCAAAAAATTCATAGCTTTATATTTTTAGTACTTCTTTCTATTCTTCTCAAAATAGTTTTCTTTTATATCTTTTATCTTAAGCATAGGACAATCTGGCCTTATTTGACCCTTTATTTTACATTATTAACATGTGACATCAGAGTCTTACCTATCTTTTCTTTCGTTCTTTTTATATCTATACTGAAAGTGTTTCTTTCCAACTATATTGTTTATCCATCGAGAAAAATTAGCTAATTCATTATCGGAATTTTCACTTTCACGTGATTTAGATAAAACAACAAATTTCTTAGACTTGGATCTTGTAACCCTTTTAGGATTCTTGGACTTCGTAGTAGTAGAGGCTACACATCAATTACATTCTTCTTTTTATTCAAATCGACATCTCTTTTCATTGTTGTCTCATATTGAAGAAGAGTTACAAAAAACTCATCAAGAGTAATCTGAGATACATTCCCATTGTCATAAATAGTATTTCCCTTATATTCCCACTCATTAGGAATGATATATATAATGTTATCCACATGTTCTGCATCATCTAAACCTTTCTCACCCATATAAAGTAAAATGTTAACAGTAGTCAAAAACCATAGTTGTACATTGATCACTGGTTCTCCATAAGGAAATATAAATCCATGATATTCTTATTTAAGAATGACTCTTCTAGTTTTTATAACATTAGATGTAGAAATTTAGTAACCTACAATTTCTTCCAAATAAAAATTGCCACTTCACAAGAATAAATCTGACTTTATATATTCTTGGTCATGGAACACAATAAAGGTTTGTGTACCTTGTAGTTTAGTTGGTGTTATGACTTTTCTGGAATAGTAAAATATATGAATTCATTATCAAGAATCTTGTAATCTCCAGTAAGAATAACAATGTTGTCTACTCCAGTAGTAATAAAAATAGTCTTCATACGATCTCTCCAATATTCATAATCATTCCTATCAAATATAGTTGTTCTAGTGGGATTAAGATTTTTAATCGAACCATCATTCATTCCTTCCATCTAAAATATAAATACCTTTTCACGAAAACATGTAAATAGTAAATCTTTTTAAACGAGGATAAAAATCCTTAGAATGGAAAATATATTCATAACAATGAAAACTTGAGCAAAAAAACATATATGTAAATATATATATTTCAAATACCTCCTTTGATACCAATTGTAGGATAGAAATATGATGTAGATGCTAAATATACAAGAGGGGAGTGAATTTTATCCTTTAGAAATTACTTTGGGACCATTAAAGATGATATAAAACATTCAATTTTAACCATATGAAGAAATATTTTTAACAGAGTTAAAAAAAATAAATTAACAAGACCTCTTACTTCTACCATCATTCTAGGTTCCAAAAATATGGTTTCGGAAATGAAACTTAAGAAAAGTTTACAAGGACAAAGATTAAACATTAAAGTGTATAGAATCTTACTTATCATAGTATACTAATGTACAAGGAAATAAAAGACAGTTATACATTACTTATTAATCACAATAAAGTGGAAAAAACTTTAAAAAAAACAAGTAAAAAGTATGAAATATTTTTTCACAAATAGTAGAGTATCCAACAACCTTGAACAAAGGTCCCTTGATTTATACTTTAATGACAGTTTTTCTTACCCACACCAGGGTTAGTCTTCAATAGGAATATCATAATCTATCTTATTATCCCTACAAGCCCTCGAACTTCAAGTTAGTCAGCAACTCTGTCTTCCTAAACAAGGATCTCCTCGAACTTCAAGGTAGTCAGCACCTCTATCTTCCTATCACCGAAATCCCACTATTTTACAAAGGAATGATCATAATCGTACAAAGAAATATGAACAAGATGTTCAGTGCACACAAAGCATGAGAATCTCTCTCTAGAAATCAAATCCACATCATGCACTCTCTTGAGTGATCAACCAATTGATCAAAAGTTTTGAGCTCGTTCAAATGAGCTACTATTTATATGCACTTTTCAAATGGTCAGCTCCCTCTTCCAACATTCTTATTTTTCCATGAATCTCGGAGGAACCTATAAATGTGTCACTCAAACAGTGGTTAGTTATAAATAGTTTGTACGACATCGTTTCATAACTAATACAAGGGTATGAAAAATATGGTTGGTTACCCGAATCATTTTTCAGAGTCTAAGGAAAAATAATGTTTGGAGTCTGTGGAAATAAACATTAGGAGTCTATATTACATGGATATTCATATTCTGGTTTTCAAGCAATTCATAATCAGAATTATATATAATTTTGAGTCTGAATTTCAAGGGAATTCAGAGAATAAATTATGATGAATTTGGAGTCTGAATTTTGAGAATTGAGTGTAAATTTTAGAGAATTCAGAGTCTAAATTTCAGACGAATCTGGAGCCTGAACTTCAGATAATTCAAAGTCTGAATTCAGTGGAATTCGGAGTATGAATTTTAGAAAATTTATTGTCTTAATATAGAGGAATTCCGAGTCTGAATTTTAGAGAATTCAAAGTCTAAATTCATAGAAATTCAGAGTCTAAATTTCAAAGAATTCAAAGTCAGAATTCAGAGAATTCAGTGTATTAATTCGGAGTAATTCAGTGTTTGAATTTTAGAGAATTCCAAACCTGAATTCAAAACATGAAAACATAACACTCTATATCTAGTTATTTATAGGATTCTGAGGTTGTTAAATTTGAAATCTAATTTTACACTTTGAAATAAAATGAGTTAGATTTAGAGAAACTATAACATGAACAATGAAAACAAAGGTAAGTATAAAATTCCCTTAGGGAAGGAAAATTTCATTATTAAGATAAATCTTTGGGGAAATAAAATTTTCATTGAGATAGAGTATTTGTGATTTTCAAAACCTAATGGAATGGAAAAGTCATAAGGAACTCTTATTCACTCAACAACATCTTACTGAGAATCCAAGTGAAACTAAGTGAAAATGAAAATATGATTCTACTCCTCATTTTATTACAAAACATCATGTGACAATACCTCTATACTAAGAGCATCTAAAACAACATTCCCCTTCCGCAGGGTGTCAGAAATTTCAATCTCAAAACATTGAAGGTATTCCTTCCATCATCTCCATCTGAAAATTATTTATTTCTATGAGAATATATACCTCAGAAACTTATGATTAAGGAAGACATTGAAATTTACCCCAAAGAGAAAGTATATCCACCATGTATGTGCATGCATAATTGTATAATGATCTAAATCATGAGTGGGGAAGATCTTCACATGCGGTCCGAGATAATGAGATTCGAAAGACACCACATGATCATCATACAATAGCACGCATCTGAAACCAGCACTAGATGAATCACAAAACTCAATGTACTCATATATGGCTCATATATGATTAGAATATGAGTCAATGTTAGAAGTTGTTTTGGTTCATCAAAAGAAGACTAACACTTCGCATCCAATTTTAATTTCACCACATTCCTGGTAAGAGTAGTAAAATGTTATCCCAGCATAGTTAAATCATTGACAAACTATTGGTAGTATCCAACAAGGCCATGAATGATTCAAATATCAAAAAAATTATGTGTTTCCTTCCATGAAACAACAAAATTACCTTCTATGGATCAACTGATAAGCAATTCCAAGAAATTATGTTTACCTAGAAAATCACATCTTGAATCCATTAAATATGTTTTTAAATCCTTTCATACAAATAGTGACTTCTCAATATTTCCAAAACCAAATGCAGACACTACTCATGCTCACCCTCAGATATCGAATAAACTAAACTATCATCAATTAACACTAAGATAAAATTTGTTTAGATATTAATGTAATATATAATTCCTCAAATCCATAAAAACTATAGGAAAATTATTCAGATAAAAATCCATCAAAATATATTCATAATGTCCATATCGGATCTTGAAAGATGAATTCATAATATCAGACTCTAGAATTATTAGATTATGTTAACAATATTAATGATTGATCTTTGAAAATCAATTTTCCCTCATTAACACATCAAACATATCATTCACCTGAGGAAAAGTATATCTGTTCATAACTGTTTCTGAGTTCATACTTTGATAGTCTGCACATAACCGAAAAAACCTTTCTATTTATTGTCAAAGTGTACAGGGGATATCGATGGAGGACATTAGGAGGAATTAAACATTTATTTGAAAGTTTTTTCAAATATTTAAGGAGTTATTTCAACTTCACTGGTATAATGAGATAAGAAGGAATTGATATTGGATGCATTCCTGGCACCCATTCAATAATAAGCTCTC
The DNA here is from genome assembly GCA_963277665.1 of Viscum album. Classification (NCBI taxonomy): domain Eukaryota; kingdom Viridiplantae; phylum Streptophyta; class Magnoliopsida; order Santalales; family Viscaceae; genus Viscum; species Viscum album. The sequence continues at coordinate 2,131,194,661 of OY728140.1, forward strand.
CCTCTATCCCTAGATGAAGACCTGATAAATCATTTGTGAAAATGTAGAGGAAATTTCAAGAAAAAATATGAAGTTCATAAAAAGATGAAACTTAATCGAGATCTAACGCAATGACAACCAACAAATTCTTGAGATCTAGGAGGGATGGTCCTGTACAACTAGACCTCAGGTCCTACTCTCCTTGAAACACGTTAGAGAACACATCTATAGTAAGAAAAACAACATTTTGACTATAATAATATAATTAATATTGATGAGTGAAAATTCAATCCATACTGATGATGAAGTCAAATAGATCCAGGTCATGAATGAGAAAATCCTAAACCTACAATGTATCTATTACTAGTAACAAACATGGACACAAAAACCCCTACTCTTTTCTATTTCGAAGAGGTGACACTAAATCCATTTTAAATGGAATAAGATCTATTAAATTTTCATTCACATCAGAAAAGCGTGAATACATAAATGAGTTGGGGAACTAGTATCAAAGAATGTAATTCCAACTAAATATTATAAAATAAGTGTACTACACACCGTTTCCAGACTTGCATCGACATCCATTGGACAATAATCCAAATTGTGTAAATTCATAAATCGTGATGCCTATGGATAGAGACCGTTAGTCTATGATGTTTGTGACTGTGCCGAAATAGCCTTTAGAGCCATGAAACACTGAACATAATGAGGAGTAGTCATATCTTGACTGAAGCACATTAGATGACAAACACATCCATAGTTATATCACACCTTTGGGGGAATATAATAAGAATTCATGGGGTGTCATCCCTTGTTGCATTGATATCATGTCAAAGTCACGCTGCCAGATGAGATTGACGGTGTAGAGGAGGATCGCTACTATGAAAAACCTCCATCACTTCGTTGACAATATTTCTGCTTCCTATTCTTCCCACGCGTGCTACTAAAGATGCTATAAGTTATAAGGAAATAGATGAATAAATGAACATTGTTTCTATATTAATCTCTTCCCTAATTTCATTGTATACTGTCACTACAGAGATAAAAATATTCAACATGAACATGTGTCATCTCATATCTGGTTGCAAAACCTAATGGTATTTCTTAGCCATTAAATGGTCTTTCTTATCCACATCCATGGAAAATGTAAAAGATCAATGAACTGGTTAGTGTATGCCGACACTAAATTCCATACCTTCTACAATGATAGTTACTCTAGATACTTTTCCATCATTATGGGAACTAGAATAAACAAGAAAAATAAAATGGTTTTGAAATCATTTTGATCCAAACCCACAAATCTGTCTTTCAGAACCATAGAATCCCACCAATGCTTGGAAGAACCCTCATGCCTAAACACTACACAAGTTACACTGATATTATCATTTGTCTCTAGGGTGTCATTTATTTGATTGACCCTATAAAGCCAATCTTCCACCTCTAGACATTCATTATTTCCCTTCATCGATGGTGGCTTATTAATCAAGAATTATCACAATCTCTCTCTAGCACCTCCAACTCTTATATGTACATCAACCACTATGTTTTGGATACAAGGAACAAAAATATTGATATCACGGACTACTTATATGATATTTTGAATGAGTTTCTAGACTATATTTGGATTTCCTTGAGGATCATCAGTTGCACCTTCCTAGGGAACTCGTGGAAGTGTTCTCATAGGAATATCGGTACACATCAAAACATAATAACTATCAGAAAATAGAATTAATATTAGTTTAAAATAGAAAACCCATAAGCAGTTTTTTTGAAACATATACCATCATTAGAGACATGTATTCTGACATCCAAGAGAAAATTGATTCATGTTATGATAAGAGATGTCCTAGAACATTTCACTACATAACTATCACGTTCCAATAATACAATATCCTTTCTAACATACATCCCAAGAAAAGGATTATTATGGAATGAACTCCAATGATACCAAACTATGAAGAACTGACCCAGGTTCCCCTAAAACTCAGCACCAGACCTGATCTATCACATACCTAAAGAGAATTCCTGATCACCATGGGATAATGACTATCACCCGAGCATTGAATGAAATAATCGAGGAAACCATTTATCCCATCCTGAATAACCACATGGAATAAATATATATAAATAAAGAAAAAGAAGAATAATAAAAATAAATATTCCATAATTTTAGGGAAATCAATGGATACAGAAAAACTATAACAGTAGAAGAAACCCTAAAGACAAGTCCAAATGTAAAGGAAATTATCCAACGGCTACCCTAAGAAATGGCATGGAATAACCCCCACCATATCACCACCATATATCCATCCAATTTGACATAATGTTCTAAACCACACTATAGTGCCATGTCGTTCCCTGCAATGGAAGAGAAACAACGGTCTATGCAATGTTGAAGAGGTGCGTAGGATGTTAGCGTACATGCTCAGTAGGGTCCCATATGGGTGTTCCATAACAATAATCATTATAATAAAACATATATGATAATTTTTTCAATAAAACACCGCATGATAACTAGTAATGAAATATTATAGAAGACATTGTAAACATTTCCCTTTTCAACAGCTCTATGAAAAATTATGTATATCAGACTCACAAAATATTTTCTGAATTATTTTTCTCATGAATAAAAAGGCATATCAAGGCTAACTCTAGATGATAATAAGTATAATACAGAATCACATGTTTCTTAGCACCATAGAATATTACACTTCTACTCCCTAAACTATTCATACCACATAAATCAAGTGCACAAAAACTGATCCTATAAAAACATTCCTAGTATTCATAGGAATATCACATGAGTAAACAACCCAAAATGTTAATTCCGGTCTCGTAGAGAAAGAATCCTAGAAAACATGGATATTCCCTAAGAAACATATCCCTGATAATCACATAATAATGGATTGTGGCCTCAAGATAATCCTTCCACTTAAGTTCCCAAGGGGACCCATGTTCTATATTTCACAATCCAATTTCAATGCTTTGAAAACCATTCAAAACCATCTCACAATCCATTTACCAAAAACCAGGGAATAAATTACTCTGGTAAAACCCTTTTCAACATACACAACTTCCATGCTAATTTAATAAATCAATTTATAAATTAAAACTAGGATTTTTAATGTCATAGACAATAGAAGAATAACCTACCTAAATTATTATGTCTCACGCGCCTATAATGGAATCCACCAAAATCAAAATACTATGGTGAAAAAAGGCCCAATATTTGATCCCAAAAATCTTATGATTGGGTAAATTTTGAAGATAAGGGATTAGTGGAAGAGAGGAAACCCACATATTTCTGGGAAGAACTCCTAGTTCCACATGGCCAATGAATGAAAAGACCTTTAGAATGAGATCTCATAAAGGATCTGGAGAGACACACCACAGATTTAATGATGATACAATGCCGATCAAATCGATCTAAGAAGAGAGGTATATCTTAAAATCTCATATGAAGAGCCTATAATTGAGAGGGAATGATTCTGGAAGGAAAAGACCGAGAAAAACTAATAAACACGTGATTTAAACATGGACATGGGCCGAGTCACAATGCGTAACCCCTAGTCACTTTTTTAAGGCTAAACATGATAAGAAAACCAAAAAACATGTCGCATAGTACTAAAAATTCTTCATTTTAACCCTACATGATGTGTAACCACCATTCACGATGTGTACCAGTTCCCAACAGGATCTACCCTATCATGACTTGTACATAACAACTTGTACATGAAGTCTACCTCTGGTACATGACGTCTACCTTCTCTACATCCTGAAGAAAATCTTGAAGAAAACCTTTAAAGACATTAACCAAAAGGTAAATTGGAGAGAGGGAAAAACATACACGATCAAGGTAACATGATGTTACATGGGGAGTTATTTATTTGTATGGAATGTTAATGAAGATTTATTATTTATTCATATAATGAAATCAGTGAACATAGATGTGGTGGGTGGGACTTCAAATTAAATATCCCATTGATGATTACATTTGTCAAAATGGATAAAACATATTTCATAAGGATTAGTCCATATCAATATAGGTTGTTTTCTTGGTACATGGACTCAAAAGAATGTTATAATATTCTAGAATTATTTATTTTTTAATTATGAGTTAATATTTGTTGTCCAAGTTGATATTTCAATAGTTATGATATACATTGTTATTTTTCTAGGTTATCTATTTATTTATATTGAATAATTTTATAATTATTTATTCATTACAAATAATTAATTCTTTATTAATTAATCATTAATTACATGTTATAATCTACTTTAAACAAACACATACTATGAATTTGAGTGCACCCCTTTATTATATTTCTTTCATCTATTATGCATGAATGTTTACTAATAATAAACTGAATGGATATACGAGAGAGGGGAAATTATTTACTCAAAGAAAATACAATTGTTTATTACATTTTATTGAATAATAACTACATTTTCTAGATTATGTCTACTTTTCATTGACTACTAATGTCCCAAATGAAGCTGGGTAACCATCTAGCTCGACCCCAACCAGGTCCGCGACATGGCCCAAAGGGTGTTCCCAATCCCTACGGGCTGGAAAAAGTGCCCAGGAATCAAAACTAACACATGAGAACAATTTACCCGAAATTGTAAAGAAAGAACAACTAACAAAATGAATAAACTAAAAATTAAAACCGTCAACCAAACAGGTCCTTAAACTAAAAAAAATTAACTTTTTACATCATGAACCAAACCTTCAAAAGAGAAGAAAAAAACCAAAACTCAAACTCAAACCTTCAAGAAACAAGGGAGGAGCAACATCCACAAGCCACAATCACCAACTTACAGGATCTGACCCTCAACAATCTGAACCATTATCTCTAAGCACGATGCCTCATCCTAAAATACACAAAGAACAATGTCTACATAAAACCAAAGGTTTACGTTGGGTGTGAACCAAGATCCTAGTAGGACATCACCCAATAAAAAGTTTCCATGTATGAACATTAAATGATAAATACATTTGAAGGCTAAATAAAATAAAGGATACCAAAGATTGAACAACTTTAAAGACACAATTTCTATAGAGAAAACACGTTGAAGGAAAACAACTTAAATAAAAATAAAACACCCTTGTTGTTAAGAAAACTCAAACCATCATGAGAACCCAAATGCTACACTGTACGATGGTGAGTTTATAGTAGTACAGGAGCACCCAAAGTGGGAGAGGCCTTATAGGTACTAGAAAAAAGAATGGGACCCTAGAACATCACGTCTCAATGAACAGTAGTATAAGAATCACAACAAAACATAGTCTCATGAATGAGCCACTTGTTGGGAAACACATACATATCCTGGTGGTCTCCAATAATCATTCAATATTCAAATAGTTTTGTAATTGCCAAAACTGCTATGGGAAAACGGGTCAAAGTCGCTCCGTATCACTAGCATGCTAGATCTAGTCTGACCACCAAGTTCCCATGCTTCCCCTTTTGTGCTCAAGATGTTCTAATTTCACCTTTCATGTAAAACACCAATGAATAAAAAAACAGGGTGTTACTTAAACCCAAAGCTACACTTGCACACACAAAAAATCCATTTTAAATTGTACGCACACCAGAAGTATTTCCCTAACTCAATTAAAATATTTTCTGCATCATTGATTATTATTTGTTAAAACTTATTAGATTGACATTATTAATAATAATTTATTAAAACATATTAAATTCTTTGTAAAAATATTCTTTAAAAATAAACATACATAGCTTAAAACACAGAACCAACTCAACCCTCCTTCATGACCAAACACAGCCAACACCACATTAAGAACACAAACGGCATCACTCACATCAATTAATAACCCAACCGCATGGTTAAAACACCATATTCTCGATTAAACAAGACACTAGATATTTTATTAAGAAATTTCAGAATATGAGACATGAAATTAAACACCAAAAGTACACTCAAACCCTGATCTTGGAAAAACCCTTTATAAATGCTACAACAGAACATAAACTGCACACTTTGTACATTTTCACAAAAAACACAAAATTTAAAAAACACTAGTAGATAGTACAATATGGTTTTTCACAGCAACAACTCATTCAACCCACGCAACACTTTCCCTTATGACCAAACAAAGGCAACAACATGTCGAAAACACTCTTAACACCACTTGCACGTCTGAAAAACTAACTGCACATATTTTTAAACACTAACGATAAACTACAAGTAGAATTCCAATCAAAGAATGCACCCACACCACATGAACATACTACCAAACAAATCTAACACATGAAAACTTCAAGATAACCAAATCTGAACCAAAAATAATTAATCAAAGAACATCATAAATTAACTAAGAAATAAAATTAATTCAATGAATAATATTTAAACGTGGAAACACCTACCTTGGGGCAAATTTTGCCTACAGGGTTTTTTTTTTCTTTTTAATGGGTCAAACGTTTAAATAATTAGGTAAGTGGGTCTCTTGAGCGCCAGACCATGTGGCGCTCAAGGGTTTTGGAATTGGAGCGCCACTTCAAGTGGCGCTCCACCAATTTGGCGGAAGAAGAGTTCAGCGCCACTTGAAGTGGCGCTGAAAAAATAAATACAAACCGTGCAGCGCCACTTGAAGTGGCGCTGCACCCTTCTTCCCAATCAATTCGGCGCCACTTGAAGTGGCGCCGAAACACCCCCCCATCCTATAAATAGGACCCTTCCCCCCACCCCATTCCTCACTTCCTACCTCACCCACCCCCATTCCTCCCTCCCTATCCCTTCCTCTCTCTCTCTCTCAAACTTTTTTCTTGCGTTCTTCGGTTGCTGTGAAGCCTTGCCTCTTCGGTTGCTCTGCCTGTGTACCTACGTCGTCACAAATTTGATGTAAATATTTCTTTAAATTTATTTAATAGTTTTATTTAATAATTTAGTTGTTTAATTTATAGAATTAGTATATAATATTTTTATTTTATAAATAGTATGGTTTTTTTAAATTTAATTAGATAATGAAATGATTAGTTAGTTAAATAATTAATCATAATTAGTTGATTAATCAATGATAATTAAGTTATTAATTAATCATAATTAGGTAAATAGTTAAATGTAATTAGATTATTAATTAATGATTATTAGCAAATTAATTAATCATAATTAGCAAATTAATTAATCATAATTAGTTAATTAATTCATTATAATTAGGTTATTAATTAATGGTAAGTAGGTAATAAGTAATCATAATTAGTTAATTAAATAATCATAATTAGTTAATATCATAACTAATTAATTAATTAATCATAACTAGTTAATTAATTAATCATAATTAGTTAATTAATTAATCATAATTAGTTAAGTAATTAATCGTAATTAGTTAATTAATTAATCATCGTAATTAGTTAATTAATTAATCATAATTAGTTAAGTAATTAATCATAATTAGTAAATTAATTAATCATAATTAGTTAAGTAATTAATCATAATTAGTAAATTAATTAATCATAATTAGGTTATTAATTAATCATAATTAGGTTATTAATTAATCATAATTAGTTAATTTATTAATCATTAGTAGTTAATTAATTAATCATAATTAGGTTATTAATTAATCCTAATTAGGTTATTAATTAATCATAATTAGTTAATTAATTAATCATAATTAGTTAATTAATTAATCATAATTAGGTAATTAATTAATCATAATTAGGTTATTAATTAATCCTAATTAGGTTATTAATTAATCATAATTAGGTTATTAATTAATCATAATTAGGTAATTAATTAATCCTAATTAGGTTATTAATTAATCATAATTAGGTTATTAATTAATCATAATTAGGTAATTAATTAATCCTAATTAGGTAATTAATGAAACATAATAGGTTATTAATTAATCATAATTAGCTAATTAATTAATCATAATTAGGTAATTAATGAAACATAATTAGTTAATTAATTAATCATAATTAGGTAATTAATTAATCATAATTTGGTAATTAAATAATCGTAATTAGGTTATTAATCAATCATTACTTGCTAATTAATCAATCATCACTTGCTAATTAATCAATCATCACTTTCTAATTAATTAATCCTAATTAGTTAATTAATTAATCATAATTAGTTAATTAAGTAATCATAATTAGCTAATTAGTTAATCCTAATTAGTTAATTAATTAATCATAATTAGTTAATTAAGTAATCATAATTAGCTAATTAATTAATCATAATTAGTTAATTAATTAAGCATAATTAGTTAATTAAGTAATCATAATTAGGTAATTAATTAATCATAATTAGTTAATTAATTAATCATAATTAGTTAATTAATTAATCATTAGTAGTTAATTAATTAATCATAATTAGGTTATTAATTAATCCTAATTAGGTTATTAATTAATCATAATTAGTTAATTAATTAATCATAATTAGGTTATTAATTAATCAAAATTAGGTTATTAATTAATCATAATGAGGTTATTAATTAATCATAATTAGGTAATTAATTAATCATAATTAGGTTATTAATTAATCCTAATTAGGATATTAATTAATCATAATTAGGTTATTAATTAATCCTAATTAGGTTATTAATTAATCATAATTAGGTTATTAATTAATCCTAATTAGGTAATTAATAAATCATAATTAGGTAATTAATGAAACATAATAGGTTATTAATTAATCATAATTAGCTAATTAATTAATCATAATTAGGTAATTAATGAAACATAATTAGTTAATTAATTAATCATAATTAGGTAATTAATTAATCATAATTAGGTAATTAAATAATTGTAATTAGGTTATTAATCAATCATTACTTGCTAATTAATCAATCATCACTTGCTAATTAATGAATCCTAATTAGTTAATTAATCAATCATAATTAGTTAATTAAGTAATCATAATTAGCTAATTAATTAATCATAATTAGTTAATTAATTAAGCATAATTTGTTAATTAATTAATCATAATTAGTTAATTAATTAAGCATAATTAGTTAATTAAGTAATCATAATTAGGTAATTACTTAATCATAATTAGTTAATTACTTAACCATAATTAGGTAATTAGTTAACCATAATTAGGTAATTAGTTAACCATAATTAGGTAATTAGTTAACCATAATTAGGTAATTAGTTAACCATAATTAGGTAATTAGTTAACCATAATTAGGTAATTAGTTAACCATAATTAGGTAATTAGTTAACCATAATTAGGTAATTAGTTAATCATAATTAGGTAATTAGTTAACCATAATTAGGTAATTAGTTAACCATAATTAGGTTATTAGTTAACCATAATTAGGTAATTAGTTAACCATAATTAGGTAATTAATTTATCATAATTAGGTTATTAGTGAAGTAGTTATATTATTCAGCGAAGTAGTAATATTAATTAGCGAAGTAGTTATATTAATTAGCCAAGTAGTAGTAAATTGCCTATGGAATATACCTTTGCATTACATTCTAGGAATGATAATGAATTTAGTTTTCAATCTACCTTGACCTCAGTTTGTAATTGAAGTTATGAACTTGAATTTAGTAGTTCAATATATTTTTTTCATATTAAGTGTTAGAGTTATCATGAAATGATTGCTCTCTTGAGTAAAGTATCCCCGGGTAGAGGGGCTTTGGGTCGGACCACCTACTTTCCTGGAGGCTTGCCTTGTCTAGGAAAGTGAATGGGGTTGGCTATCTCTCGCTCCGGGCTTACTCATGTGGAGACTTTCAATTTCATATAACTCTATGCTTTTACATGACATGTTCGTGTACCTCATGCATATAATGCATGTGGATATGTATAAATATATTTGACTTCTATTTTTGGGTAAGTAACACAAACTTGTGGGTTGTGTAAATAGGTACACATCAATATGGTTTGAACATATTGATTTGGTGGAGGGATTAGGATTCCAACCTAAATTACTAGAAGCATGCATACATAAATTGATTCTTTAATCAGATTTAATTAATAACAGTGGTTTCTTTTAGATAAAAAAGATGGTCGACACTTATATTTATTGCAACGGTCAAATAATTGAGACAGAACAAGGATGTAGTTATAGTATACATCCAGAAGCTGTTGTGATGCTTGGAGGATGTACTACTTTGGAAGCTGTGCAAAGGAAAATTCATCGGAGGTTAAAACTCGCGAGGAATCAAGTAATAGAGTCCATTACATTCAGACATCTTCAATTTATAGATAGGTTTTGGCATGTGCCCTATCCGGTAAATGATGATGATGATTGGGAATATATACTTTCATTGGTTAAGTATATACCTGAGAATCAAATGATGGAGTTGTATGTCATTACAGCTACAATGGAGGTTCCATCGACATTGGAAGTTGACCCATCTCAAATTCATGAAACTATGTCATATGCTCCTTCACATCAAGACATTCCATCAGCATCAGTAGTTATTCCATCATTTCCATCAGCCACAGTTTCAATGGATAGTCCTTCACATACTTTAGATGCATTGGTTGATGAATTTGAGGATGATGACAATTTTGAACAAGATGAAGAGGAAGTTGAAGAAGAAGAAGAGCATGCGGAAGATCAGTCTGTACCAACTCATGCGAGGTTCAACCGACCATTGAACCATCCTCCACTATTGGCTTCCTGGTCGACTGAAGGCATGAATCGCTTGCCAGAATTTGATTATTCAGTTATCACTCCCAGTTCAAAATTTCCAGGAATCATTGGTGGCATAAATCGAGTGGCAGATAACGATGTTCTGTATATTGGCAGAGAGTTTGAGAGAAAAGAAGCAATGAAAAATGTGATAAAACAATATCACATTGAAAGAAATTACTCATATGTTGTAGAAGAGTCAAAGAGATCTTATTATTTGATCCGTTGTGACAAATGTGAATCGAACTGTCAAATGCGTCTGTGAGCTATTATTGATAACACTTTTCACAGCTGGCGCATCACTAGATTTACTCCACACACATGTGTGAACCCAAGCTTGGCACAGGAACACACTTCATTAGATGTTGAGTTTGTTTCAACTATTATTGTTGAAATGATTAGAGCATGTCAATATGTCCTTGTGGTTCTGGTCATTGAGCGAATCAAACAGCTTTTTGGGTATCGAATCTCTTACTGGAAGGCATGGGCAGCACAACAAAAGGCTATTGTGAAAGTGTATGGTGATTGGGATGACTCTTATCGAGTTCTACCACAACTGTTGGAGCTTCTACGCCACAATAATCAAATAGTCTATCGGTTACATACAGTTGAATATGTTAACCAACAGAACCAACTTGACCGCTCAATGGTTGTGTTTGATAGATTATTTTGGACATTTTTACCATGTGTGGCGGCTTTTAGACATTGCAAGTAGTTCATACAAATTGATGGCACATTTCTGTATGGAAAGTATACCAGAACTTTATTGATTGACGCCACACAAGATGGAAATCGAGCCCCTCTGCCTATAGCATTTGCAATTGTGGAGAAAGAGAACTTCTCATCATGGAGCTGGTTTCTGGCATGTCTCCGAGAGTTTGTTACGGATGCAGAAGGGATTTGTCTTATTTCTGATCGCCACCGTGCAATCAAGGAGGCGATACAGTCTGAGGGTCTTTCGTGGATACCACCATATGCCCATCATCGATACTGTATTCGACACATTGCCAGAAATTTGCGAAAGAAGTTCAAGAATGAGTCGATGAAAAAGGAAATCTTAAAAATTGGTATGAACATCCTTTTCTGTTTAAAATGTTTTTGTCGTAGTTATTTTCATAACTGTTCAGATGACTGTTTGTATGATAGCATATGAGCCTCAACAACAAAGGATGGAGGAGCGTCTTCATGATATCCACAGAGTGCATCCAGAAGTGTATGATTACATGATGCAAATTCCAAAGAAGAAATGGTCGTTGGCATATGATGATGGGAGGAGATATGGTCATATGACGACCAACATCGTAGAATGTATAAATGGAGTTTTCAAGGGTGTTCGAAAACTACCTATCACAGGTAAATACGAATATTTCAATATATGTTACTCAGAAGAGTTACTATTATAATATAATATTTGTATAATGTCGTAAATCTAAATTTAAGGGTTGGTACAAGAGACCTTCTATCGTAGTGTAAAGTACTTTCTGGAACGAGGAAAGCAAGCTGAAGAGGGCTTGAACAGAGGGATGCTCTATGGACACCATTTCCAACGCGAGCTAGATACAGTTCTTCAGGAGGCCGCAACTTACCGTGTAACTGCATTTAATCGTCCAGAGCAACGATTTGAGGTCGCTGAGCCCGGTGATGCTATGGCATGTAGCAATGGTCGTGTACGAGTTGTTTTATTGGAGAAGCGTTACTGTGATTGTGGCAACTTTCAGGCACTGAGATATCCCTGCGGCCATGTGATTGCTGTGTGTGCTTACGTACACGTATCTTGGGAGCAGTTCGTTGATCCAGCTTATCGACTCGAGAGCATCAACTCCTGCTACAATACTCCGTGGATTCCAATCGGGGAATATCAGAATTTTCAGCTGCCTGATGGCGCACCCACGCTTTTACCGAACAGCAATAGACTTCGACCTAAAGGGAGGCCAAAGTCGACTCGTATTCGGAATGAGATGGATTGGCCTAGTGAACATCCAGCTGGACGGCGGTGCAGCATATGCCTCCAGGAAGGTCATACGAAGACACGTTGCCCTAGACACATAGGGCAATCATCTAATGGTTAAAATGAATCATGTACTCTATCAGTTACTGTAAAACTTTGTACATGTAATTATTTTTATCATTTCACCATTTTTAATCATATTTGTCTTACTTGTAAATAGGGTAATTTTTGGAAAATGTACCATGATTTCACGTGACATTTTTTGTCGAACGATCAACATTACATGAGTAGCTTTAAACAAACAACACCAACTCAAAAAAAAAGGAATGTACCTATATAAGAAAACAAAACCATTTGAAGGGAGGTATTATACCATCAGGAAGAGAGATTCTAGAAATGTGCAGTGTTATGACAAACCTTTAGATGAAATGTGTCAGTTCCCCACTAGATGTGCATGTTTCTTCAAAATTTTCAGGCTGGAGATAATCCACCATAAGTTTCACATAGCCTTATGTCTTCCATGGATTAATGTCAAACACTTCAACCAATTTTTTTACTTTATGGGGAAGTAAAACCTCATTCCTTTGAATATGCACATTACCATGAACATATAAAATCATCATTTTTCAAGAAAAACTACTAATCTCATGTTCACTGAAATACCCCTTAACGTAAGAATGATACAAATAGTGTAAGTACCCAATAGCAAGATTCCAATCCATTTTGAAGGATAATGGGGATGACAAGGAAACATCAACCCCCAGGCCCACCCCTTCCACCCATTCAACCAACTTCGGTAACTCCTATAGAAGTAGTTTTTCAAAAAAATGAAATGTCACACCACCACAGCTTCCTACATTCATATTAACCCCCCCAATTCAGTTTCATTAAATGTGGACAGTCCCCATTTTTACCAAAGTCAATGATGCACTATTAAACCATCACTTTTCAACCCCCGCCTCAAAAATACAAAATGCTTTGAGGGATGAGAAATGATTCGGTGCATCATTAACTTTGGTAAAAATGAGGGCTGTCCATATTTAATGAAACTGAATTGGGGGGTTAATATGGATGTAGGAAGCTGTGGTGGTGTGACATTTCATTTTTTTGGAAAACTACTTCTATAGGAGTTACCGAAGTTGGTTGAATGGGTGGAAGGGGTGGGCCTGGGGGTTGATGTTTCCTTGTCATCCCCATTATCCTTCAAAATGGATTGGAATCTTGCTATTGGGTACTTACACTATTTGTATCATTCTTATGTTAAGGGGTATTTCAGTGAACATGAGATTAGTAGTTTTTCTTGCGAAATGATGATTTTATATGTTCATGGTAATGTGCATATTCAAAGGAATGAGGTTTTACTTCCCCATAAAGTAAAAAAATTGGTTGAAGTGTTTGACATTAATCCATGGAAGACATAAGGCTATGTGAAACTTATGGTGGATTATCTCCAGCCTGAAAATTTTGAAGAAACATGCACATCTAGTGGGGAACTGACACATTTCATCTAAAGGTTTGTCATAACATTGCACATTTCTAGAATCTCTCTTCCTGATGGTATAAACAAACAACACCAACTCAAAAAAAGGAATGTACCTGTATAAGAAACCAAAACCATTTGAACTATTAAATGAAAATGTCATCAGTTTTTTATAATGAAAGATGAACTTACAGTGACTACAAAACAAAAACGAGGAAACTCTGAACGTCTTCACCCCAACACCCCAACACGGGAGACAACAACTTACCCAATGTGTTTATGCTTCTTTCAAAATTATATGATAAATTACATATCTTACATGATAAAAGTCATAACTTACATGAAATTAATGTTTTATTGTTTGCACATTCAGATGGAGCAGCCACTTTTATCTTGCCAGGAGACGCACGTGTCGCGCGATGTGTTGGCGTGACGACCTGTTAGACATCTTCATGTTCGGAGAGCGCACCGTTTCCATCATGAGGCACCGCCGGCAGCTATTTGTCCATACCTTAGACGTGCAGGCTTTTATGGAGTCGCTATGTGTGACTTCAAGACCATCGACCATCATTTGATAGCTGCATTGGTTGAGAGATGGCGGCCAGAGACACACACATTTCATCTCCCAGAGGGGGAGATGACTATTACATTAGAGGACGTCGCCTACATGCTGGGGTTACCTATCCATGGAGATGCAGTTACGGGGGCCAGTACCGGCGATTAGGTTGCAGTCATACAGAGGCTGCTAGGCATTGACGTCATCGGTGCACGGGGTGTCCTCCAGGGTTCACGCTTGCGAATGAGGTGGATCGATCAGCATTTCGACGTCATTCTAGATGATGCAGACGAGGAGACGCTTCTTCAGCACACACGTGCATACATTTTGCGGCTGCTCGGAGGAATGTTGTGCGTCGACTACTCCACCGCTTTGGTACACATGATGTACCTCCCATTACTTGAGGATCTGGATCAGACTGCTACATACTGTTGGGGATCCGTTGTATTAGCACATCTATACAGATCTCTCTGCACCAGTTGTCAGGCCGATTCACATCAGATTGCAGGTTGCATGGTGTTAGTACAGATGTGGGCCTGGGAGTGTTTTCCACGCATCGCTCCTCGAGTTGTCGCACCGCTTGCACCGGAGCTACTTCAGGACTGTCCTCGGGGACGATGGTATGTCTACGTCATTACTTTCGGTTATTTGGTACTTTTGTTATTGTTTTTTATAAACTTACCGTAGGTTACTCTTTTTTCACCAGGTGGAGTCAGTCTCAGAAGTTTGCACATACTCCGAGACATAGTGTGCACAGCTTCAGACAGATATTCGATGCTATAGTGCCGGCTGATGTAAGTTAAACAATACTTTTTTGTAGGAAAATTTGTTTTGTTATCACTATTTTAAGTTATTTCAATATAATCTCAGTAAAATTATCATGCTACTATATGACTTATTTTTTGAGTTTACATTTCAGGTTTCATGGACTCCTTATACAGGTTATGTCTATGCATCACTTCCACTATACTGCACATCTTTGGCTGGAGATCGTGCTGCAGTAGTACCACACATTCACTTCCACATCGTTGAGTGGCACCAGCCAGACCGGGTCATGCGCCAGTTCGATTTTATACAGCATATCCCCTTGGCACCACGACAGTCTACCGAGTTACATTCGATTGTGCTTATAGGTAGACAGACGACAGACTGGCGGTGACATCATGCATCTTATATCCAGCTTTGGGACAGGCGTGCCCGATTCAGTATCTTTCCACAGGGATATATCACATCACACTCTCATTTATCTGATCAGGGAGATTATGCACACTGGTATCGACGACATACCATCATGTACCTTACACGTCAGGGGATTGACATTCAGCGATTGGTATGTTTACTAAGATTTATTAATTTTGTTTAACACATTTTTGATATTAATTTGATTGTCATTTCATCTGTAGGAAGACGCCATTGGTCAGCTTGCACATTCCACGCAGCCTCAAGAGCATGCATATATTCTGCGGGAGGTAGTTCATCGGGATGTGGTGGCTCTATTGGATCATATCTGGTTGATACGTGACAGTTTTTTTGATGAGGAGCCACAGATATATCCTGATCCATATCTTCAGGAAGAAGCACCTGAGGATGACGATGTCCCTGCTATGCCTGCTGAGGAGGATGCACCGCCACCGCCGTCGCCAGCTGGACGACAGAGACGAGCACATCCGAGGGGCAGAGGCGACCACATCGACATCCGAGAGCGGCTCCTGCAGATGTCGTCGCACCACAGACAGACGATCTCGCCTAGCCGACTGATGATTTTGCACAGCAGGGAGACATTTATATACCGCATATGGCGTCTCCGCAGACTACTATGGACTTCGATCTGGGTGCAATCACACAGCTTATGGCGGCCCCCTCTCCTCCCGACGAGGCCTTCTTCAGTACCCCATTTCTACCATTTATAGGAGCTTCAGAGCCATATGTCACCCCATATGGTTTTGGGGCATCCTCACATGATTTTGGGGCGTCCTCACATGATTTTGGTCAGTCCTCTACACAGCATCATGAGGAGGCACCAGAAGCACCGGAAGAGGAGGAACCTGCAGAGAGGACACCGGAGCGACATGGACGTCGGACGCGGAGAGGACGTGACATTCAGACACCGCGTTGTGGTACCGGGGGCATCGTCATTGATGTTTTTGGATGTAATGTTGTATATATTAAAAAACTTATTCACTATGATAAGTAACTGTTGTTTAAGTCAAATAACAAGAAAATCAAAATTCTATTAAATACAAACTTATTTCAATTAACTATTAAATTATAAAGTACAGGTACAATATAAACAAAATTTGTCACAGCGAGTTAACCATTAATAATTAATAATTATAATGACAAATAATAATTAATAATTATATTACTAACTAATTATTTATTGTATATAAAATAATAATATTTTATAGACGTTTAAAGTCACATAGTTGAAACATTTTTAAGTTACAACTAGGTTGTTTTGAAAGCCTATAAAATATTTTCTATCGACATTTTTTACGTAATTTTTTTATTTTCATCTATTCAGTATATGTTTAATCCAAATTTCAAGTTTCATTCATATTGGTGATATGGATTATGTTTTATAGACGTTTAAAGTCACATAGTTGAAACATTTTTAAGTTACAACTAGGTGGTTTTGAAAGCCTATAAAATATTTTCTATCGACATTTTTTACGTTTTTTTTTTATTTTCATCTATTTAGTATATTTTTAATCCATATTTCAAGTTTCATTCATATTGGTCATATGGATTATGTTTTATAGACGTTCAAAGTCACATAGTTGAAACATTTTTAAGTTACAACTAGGTGGTTTTGAAAGCCTATAAAATATTTTCTATCGACATTTTTTACGTAATTTTTTTATTTTCATCTATTCAGTATATGTTTAATCCCAGTTTTAAGTTTCATTCATATTGGTCATATGAATTATGTTTTATAGACGTTCAAAATCACATAGTTGAAACATTTTTAAGTTACAACTAGGTGGTTTTAAAAGCCTATAAAATATTTTCTATCGACATTTTTTACGTAATTTTTTTATTTTTATCTATTTAGTATATTTTTAATACATGTTTTAAGTTTCATTCATATTGGTCATTTAGATTATATTTTATAGGCTTTCAAAGTCACATACTTGAAACATTTTTAAGTTTCAAGTAGGTGGTATTGAAAGACTATATGTTTAACAATATTTCAATTTTTTTTTAAATAGTTACTTATAACTATGTAAATATATACATGTATAAATATATAATTATACATATACAAGTATAACTATAATTACAATATAATTCTAAATATAATTATAAATATAATTCTACACACACACATATATATATATATATTTATATATGAATATTAAATATATTTATAAATAAATTTTAAATATATATGTAACAATATTTTCATAATTATATATTTTAAATATATTCATATTCATATAATTATAAATATTTATATTTAAAGATTAGTTTATAATTATATAATTACAAATATATTTTTTATTTAAAAAATATATATAAATAGATTTATATTTATAAATATTTATTTTTAATTATATATATACATAATTATATTTATACACACACATATAATTATATATATACATAAATATAATTTCATAATTATATAATTATAAATATAATAATAATTAATTTAGCATTTTTAAATACATATTTATAAGATTATTTTTAAAATTTTATTTATTTATTTTGAAATTATTTATTAAAAAGAGATGAGGTGGAAAAAAACTAAAACAAAAAAAAAAGAAAACAAAATTTTATTTATTTATTTTGAAATTATTTATTAAAAAGAGATGAGGTGAAAAACAATTAAAAAAAAGAAAGAAAACAAAACCAGAAAAAAAATTAAAAGGGTGGCAAAGCGCCACTTGAAGTGGCGCTCAACAAACCCATTTTCCTAATTAATCTAAACCTAGACCCATTTTAATAAAAAAAAAAACTCATCCGCCTAAAAACCCCCATACCTCGGGTTAAGGAATTCTGTAAAATTCGGCGTGAGACTCCAATTTCCCATCAAACACACCACAAAAAATTCAATATGATCCTTAAAATAAGATTGGAACAAAATAAAACATCACAACGGACCAAAAACCACGTAAACCCTCACCTGTTAACCTTATAATGGATGAAACCAACCATACTGAATAAAACACACATGCAGCAGGGATATTCGGAGCTGGACGAAGCTTAAAGGGAGCCGCCAGAGGCACAACGTACCGGAAAAAATGGTCGTAAGGGATGGATGTTGGCGTCCATGGGAGGTGCAGGGAGATTGGAAAAAGTTGTCCGGCCGGGAGGTGCCCAACCAAGATGAGCAGTGCGCCGAGAAGGTGATATGCGTGCTGGTGCCACCAGACAGAGGGTGAGCTGATGCGGGAGGTGCTCAGACAAGAGGATCAGTGCATAGAGCCAGGTGTTGTGTGAGCTAGTGCCATCAAAAATGGGTCGGACGATGCAGGAGGTTCTCAGCCAAGAGATGTAGGCCACCGGGCCTAGTGCGGTGTGAGCTGGTGACGTCGGACAGTGCGTCGACCAATTAGGGAGGCGCTCGCATGGAGGTCGGGCAACCGCGCAAGCTGGCTAGATTGGAGGTAGGGTGTGTGTGGACCTGGTTAAGCAGGGGTGAGGTGTGGTGGCACGATTAAGGGAGGAGGGAACTGGCAGCAATGTCAGCGGAGAAGGAAAAAAGGAACACTGTGGTAGGGTTTGAGGGGGGTATTGCAGCGTGACATCAAAGTAGGGGAAATGGGGGATCTGACGGGATGGATAGAAATGGGAGGAAGCGAGGAAATAATAAAGAAAAAAAGAGCGTAGAAAAACAGAGAATGAAAAATAAAATGAAACCCTAATAAAAAATAAAATGGAAGTGTAATAATAATTATAATAATAAGATAATAACAGACTTAATAAACTAGAAAATAAACTATACAATCATCATCTTAAGAAAATGCTATTAAAAAAATAATACTCTCTATTAAATTATTATCCAATAAAAAAAATTATAAAATTTTTAAGTGACATTAATATTAATATTAATATTATTATTATTATCATTCTTAATTTTACATATTTCATTCGTTGACCATGGATCAAGGCATGTGGTGAACCGTGTGAGGTCGCGTGGCGGCCGAGGCAATGTCACACAACTTTGAACGTGCCCCTCATGTGAATCAGACATCGCCACGCATAAAATATTTATTTATCAATATAAAGATTATATTTTAATCGGACTCAGCCCAAAATTCGATAAATAATTTCAAAGAAGAATAAAAATAATAAAAATAATAAAAATAATAAATAAAAATTGTTTTAGAAATCCGGGTGCGAGAATTCTCCCCACTATAGCTCTTTCCATCCAGGAAAATCCACAACTAATATTGAATCCCAAAGTAGAAAACAAAAACTCCTCAAGGATCAAAGAGGATTCCTATGAAAAACAAGAAGAAAGAGGAAAATACACCGTGCATAGAGAAAGTGACTAAAATGACAGACTCAAGAAACTCATAAAAAGATATTCTAATATGTGTCTCCCTCCCCAATGATCTTGAACACCAACAATTTATTGATCAAGGAAAGGAAGATTAACAAAATCCATCGTGGGGAAGCCCGAAGGGGTTCCCCACCATTAATAATATTCCAACACCCAAGGCGGGACTAAAAACTGTCACGAGGAGGCTTGATCAAACTAACCACCATTAAGAAGTAGGTCAATACTGATTCATAATAGATAAATTTAAGTTTGACATATCAAGGGTCTCCACACCATTAGAGCTGAAAAGAAGATACAAAACCTTGATAATTTCCTGACAGTGACCAAAAACCCCACCACAAGGGGCAGGGAGGGCAGGGCTCAACTACTAGGGCGCCAAAACCACTATTGTAGAAAGAAAAACATGTCTACATCCCTGGATGAGCACTATTCTACATTGCGACCGATTTACCTTACAATCATCATAAGGACCACTAAAAGCAATTACATTGGTTGAGATGCCACCCATGGGACATTAAGGTCACAAGACTACCACACATCCTCATAGCCACAAGAAAACCCCATCCACCCAAATAGATCATTCAGAACAGAACCACATAAACAATCCAAACCTCCTTCACTTCAATACCAATTATAGAAATAAGGATAGGGTACAACACACTGCTGAGGTTCCTACCTACGTGTCAGCTTCAATCTGTGGCCTATGGCTGGAGCCCTAATGTTTGAAGCATCTCTTGCCTCACAATTGGGTATTAAAGAATCCCAAACAGATCTTCTCTCTTTGGTGTCACACGCCACCACACTGCATCCGAGACAACACCGACAAAAACAACACACAACAACATCCAACTACTCGCTCGTGACACATCCACCAAAAAAAGGTTTAGAGGATGCACATGCATCAGTTTTCACCATAACCAAGAAAAATAAGATGGAATGACGCACAACAAACACTCCCCTTTGAACCAAAAAAAGTAGATCTCCCTGAGAGGATGGACTACTATGAAAATAGGGATTTCTGAATGATCCTACAAGATCCACCCTTTCTCTTCAATGATAACTCACACTACAAGACATCACCAAACATGACCCTTGCGGCCAAAGAAAGTACAAAAAATCCCTTTAAGGAACTATTCAACCCTGATAATTCAGAACTGCCTTAACTATTCCTCTCTGGAATTCCATTCACTGTTTCTAGGGAGAAAATGTCCAACACAATGGTGTCAAACTTCATACCTGATGACTCAAACAACTCAAAGTGACCAAAACTCCTATTAATTTTTCTCACGTCTGTCATCCCGCTACGAGAGGAACTGCTTGACCAAAAAGGATGAGGGAAAATATTAGCACTATCACTAAAAAGGGAGAGTCCTCACATTAATCAACTGTAGGACCGACCAACGGAAAAATTCATGTGGCCACACATCAATCACATGTAAATGTTTTATGGGGGGTATACACTAGTCAAGAAAAAAACCATAGACCCAACCAAATTGGTCTAATGGTCAAGACATAACACAAGCAAACACTAAACGTGTAGGGGGAACCACTACAAGGACTTCTCGAATCAATTTTAAAAACAATTCACAAACTACATGCTTGCATTCCAACATTAAAATAAGAATTCAAACTATAGAGGCAAATCATTTAGAAAGGATCCTTGGCTCAAAACACCTCATATAAGAAATTTCCGAAGCACAAGGACCCACCACACAATCCCCATTTATTAACACACTAAATTTTCATTTAACAGAAATTTTTCAAAATAAGAAAAGCATGTGGGTTTCACAAATAGCAATGGTGTCCCATGGGCCTCACACATGCATGTCCATGTGCCACACTAGAACCCACCTCATATACATCCAGGAATTCATCCGCTCATTCCATTGGCCACTTCTTTTTCCATATGTACTCATGCATGTTGTTGCCTATGAGAACACCAAGGATCAAAACCAAACCATTCCATTTTTGAAAACCAAAACATTTAACCCACACCTTTCAGACTGCATACATCATTTTCTTTTTAAAGTATTTCTTTTAAAATCATTTTCCAAGACCATATAATTTTTACTTAAAAACTAAATTTCCACAATTCCAAAACAAATAAACGTAAAG
Source organism: Viscum album (assembly GCA_963277665.1). Classification (NCBI taxonomy): domain Eukaryota; kingdom Viridiplantae; phylum Streptophyta; class Magnoliopsida; order Santalales; family Viscaceae; genus Viscum; species Viscum album. The sequence continues at coordinate 2,131,216,866 of OY728140.1, forward strand.
CGGTGCTAGAGAGAAATAGTGTCAGCGCGTGACTGGGACATATGGTTGGAGGTCATACGCCATTCATGCCACCGCTACAGAGGGTATTTCAGGATAGCGTCTCTGGCTCCACATGGCTTTCCAGACCGTGCGAGCTCAATGGGACCTCTGTTCCTACTCCCTTTTCATTTACTCTAAAAAATATTAACCACACAGTCCAAATATTTAAACAAACCTCAACTTTATTTGGTAACTCGAGTCCTTCCTCGAGGTGTGCTGGCTAGGAACCTTACTCATAGCCAGGACGTCGAGTTCCAACAACCTTAACTCCAATCTTGGGTGACTTTATTCCAATAAAACATGACCCAAGAGAAAAAACCGTCTTTGATACCATTTTGTCACAATCCATGCTGGGTAACCATCTGGACCAACACCCAACTCAGTCCATGACATGGCCTTAAGGGAATTCCCAATCCCCATGGGCTGGCACAAGCGCCCGGGTATCAAAACTAACACATGAAAATTATTTACCCAAAATTGTAAACACAAAACAACTAACAAAATGAATAAACTAAAACTGAATACATACAACCAATAGGTCCTCAAACTATAACCAAATTTACTTTTTTTACAACATGAACCAACCTCCAAAATACACAACAAAAAAAGAAACCAAAAATCTAACTCAAACCTCCAAGAAATAAGGGTGGAGCAACATCCACAAGCAAGAATCCCCAAACATCACGAGCTGACCCTCCACAACCCGAACCATTTTCGCTAAGAACGTTGCCTCAAACTAGAATACACAAATAAGAAATTCTACATACACCCAATGGTGTTTGTAGGGTGTGATCAAAGATCCCTATAGGAAATCACCCAATAAAAAGGTTCCAGATATAAACCTTAAATGAAAAATACATTTGCAGGATAAATAAAAGAAAGGATACCAAATCTTGAACATCTTTAATGAAATATTTTCTATAAAGAAAACACTTTCAAACAAAACAACTTAAAAAAATTAAACACCATTTCGGTTAATAAAAATCAAACCTTCAAGAGAACCCAAATGCTACACCGTATTCCAATGGTGATTGTATAGTAGTCCAGGAGCACCAAAACTGGGAGAGGCCCTATAGGTACCAGCAAAAAGAATGGGACCCCAGAACATCACGTCTCGGTGAACAGTAGTATAATTATCACAAAAAAATACTTTCTCGTGCACAAGCCACTATTAGGGTAACACATCTATAACCCAATGGTCTCCAGTCATCATTCAATGTTTCTTTGGTGTTGTAACCGTCAAACCGGCTATGTGAAATCAGGCCAGAGTCACTTCTGTATCACTATCATGTTAGATATAGTCTCCCCACCTAGTACCCAGGATTCCCGTTTTGTGCTCAAAATGATCCAATTTTACATTTCATGTTAAACGCAGATGAATAAAACAAACATGGTGTTACCTAAACCCAATACCAAAATTGCACACACAAAAAAGTCCTTTGGAAATAGTACGCACACCAAATGATTCTACCCAACTCCATAAAACAATTTCTGCATCATTGACAATTATTTTTTAAAACATATTAAATTTGTATCATTAAAAGTCATTTGTTTAAACATATTGAATTCTTTGTAAAAAAATTCCTTTAAAAGATACATACATAGCTTAACAGACAAAACCAACTCAGCCCTCCTTCATGAACAAACACACCCAACACCACATCAAGAACACAAACTATATCACTCACATCAATTAATAACCCAACCTCATTAAAATATCACTTTTCCGATTAAACAATACACTAGGAATTTTATTAAGAAATTTTAGAATATGGCACATGAATTTAATCACCAAAAGACCACTCAAACCCTCTTTTTGGAAAAAAACTCATAAGAATACTACACCAAAACATAATCCACACACTTTTCTCATTTTCAAAAAACAAAGGCAAAATTTATTAAACACGAGTAGACAGTTCAATATGGGTTTTCACAGCAACAACTCATTCAACCAACACAACTTCTTCCCTTATGACAAGAAACATGCAACAACATGTTGAAAACAAAATTAACACCTCTAGAACAACTGAAAAACTAACTGCACATATTATTAAACTCTAACAATAGACTAAAAGGTTTCCAATCAAATAACGCACCCACACCACATGAACATACTACCAAAAAAATCTAACACATAATAACTTCAAAAAAACCAAATCCACACCCAAAATAATTAATCAAAGAACATCATAAATTAACTACGGATGAAAATTAATTCATTAAATAATATTTAAATGTGGAACCACCAACCTTGGGTGAAGGAATTCAATAAAATTTGGTGCACGACTCCAATTTACCATCAAACGCACCACAAAAGAAAATTCAAGATGAACCTTAAAACTAGAATCGATCAAAATAAAACATCAAAACGGACCAAAAACAACCTAAAACCTCTTGTAAATCTTACAATGGAAGAAACCAACCAAACTTAATAAAATGAACCTGCGGAGGGGATATTGGGAGCTGGCCGAAGCATAATTGGAGCCGCCGGAGGCGCAACGTGCCAAAAAAAATGGTCATAACGGATGGATGATGGCGACTAGGGGGGAGGGGGGAGTAGTGAAATCTGGCCGGCCAGGAGGCGCTCATCCATGAGGAGCAGACGAGATAAAGAGAAATGAGAGGAAGAGAGGAAAGAAACAAGAAAAAAAGAGGGAGAAAAAAAGATAAATTAAAATAAAACCAAATCCTAATAAAAAAATAAAATGAAAGTGTAATAATAATAATTATAAAATAATAACAGACCTAATATACTAGATATTAAACTATACAATGATCGCCTTAATAAAATGCTATTAAAAAAATAACACTCTAAATTAAATTATTATCCATTAAAAGAATAATACTATTCTAAAGTGACATTAATATTATTATTATTATTATTAGAACCATTATTAATTTAACTTATTTCATTATTTGACCATCAAGGAGGGTGTGCGGTGAACCGGGTGAGGTCGCTCGGAGACACAGGCAATGTTGCGCAACTTCAGCCATGCCCCGCCCATGAATCAGACATCGCCACTCCTAAAATATTCATTTATCAGTAGAAAGTAAAAAATTTTAATCGGGCTGAACCCATACTTTGACAGAGATTATCAAAAGAGAATACAAATACTAAAAAAAATAACTGTTTTAGAAATACAGGTGTGACAACTAATATATTACATAATTTTTGTTGTGATCGCATAAATACAGTTCCTATATAATATGGTGACCACCGACCCATGATTAATGAGGTCGGTTCCTTTATAATAAACAAGATGTAATGACTATTACTACCACCCACATGATGTTAAGTACTTGATTATATCAACTATATAAAAGAATACATTTCTCCAAATTAACATACCATTGTATATTAGATAATGGAATAAAAATATACTAGATAACTATATTTTGGAAAATACCAACTGAGGGGATTTGGATCTGTAGCATGAATGAAACAGTATAAATTATGAAGATTTATCAGTTGAATTCATTAAAATATTTACTCTTATTAGAAATTCTATTGAATGTTCTGTTAATGAATGGATTGATACACATTATGAATATATTTTTAGAATTCATAGATGTCCCTAATTAATTCATTTCTTACTTCTTTTGTGGATCTCCCATAAACCACTCTGACCACTGACCCCATCACAAAAACATTAGGTAGAGATATTATAGTTCATTTTTATCATTAAAATCCTTACAACTATAATACTTATAGAAGATAAGAATTATTTTAATCTATTTTGTGAAAAAAATCTACCATTATAGAAGTAAATCAAATATTTTTTAATCATAATTATCAGAATATAAACTATACTATGAAGAACACAAATGATTCCCTCCAACCCATCCTAAATTGAAAATTTTAAGTATTTTGTTGAATAAGTTAATTGAAAAGTATTTAATGATGGTTAAAACGGTGCCTTAGAACTAATCCTCTAGTTGATTCGAGAAAGAAAATATTACTTTTCATTAGAGAATCCATTTACTACAATGAGGGAAATCAAAACAATATGAATTATTTAACATCCACATATAATTGTTGTTTTTTCATTTCAAATTAGTATTGATTAAATAAATAATTAGAACTTATCATCATATAAAATGTTGAATGTTTTAATTTTTTCAATATTTAAGGTTTATACATAACATTTTAGTGGAAACCGTGTGATTAACATTGTATATAGACTTTTTTGATACTCTGTTCTAGTAAATATGTATATCATAAGCAGTAAATGATTTTTTCCAAACTATAAGAAATATAATGGTAAACATATTATTCAAATTTTTTCTACATTAGTGGTAGGTAGATTCTACATGGTTTTCTAGAACCATGTGAGTAACATGAAGATAATTTTTGTGTGAATTCACAAGGAGTTTTTCATAGTTGGAACATTTTTCATAATAATTGGATATCTCATGGTTATAGCATGGTTTAACATTACAATTTATGTTACTATGAATGATTTATTGTTTTATTAAGAACTAAGGAATGAAATATTTTTTCCTCAATGAATTTTAAGGTCATTCAACATTCATCCCTCATCCTTTATTGCCAAACATAGGTCCTATGAATTGGAGTACCTCCAACCCATAATACATTAATATTTGTTCATAATTTAACAATTTCATATGGAAACAAATTAGTCATTCATTATTTCTAATTTTGAATCATTTTTAGTATTTTATCATCTATATTCTATTGGTTTTCATCTAATATTAATTATTAATCATTTTTAGTTTATATTTTTCTAAATTTTAATCATACAATATGGTTTTGTCTTCATGTAATTTTAAATGGTATATCATTGTTGAAATTATAAATCATTTTCCAAAGGAATATATTTTATCTTATTATGAGGGCTATACACATGGTTCTTGTCATTAATTTTTATGTGTTTTGTTTATATGTTATATAATTTGAAGATTAGTGGATCTATTTGACTTTTTATGTTAAAGAATGAAAATATATGACAGTTATTGTTAAATTCATAAATTTAGTAATTTTTGTTAACATTTTATAGTGTGGTTCGTCATTCTAAATGTTTTCCCACAATGGTCACTAAAATTGAAATTATTTTTAAAATATGACAAAGAGTCCCATTTGAATTTATTTTTTAATCAGTTTATTTTATAAATGATTTTTAATAGATTTAGTAATTTTGTGTCTTCTTATGCGTATCCAAAAAGGATGTTGGATGTATATTTTTCAATTAATTTAGGAATACAATTGAAATATATTTCAATTCAGTTTTATGACATTTATTTTAAAAGTTTTTATGAGAATTTCTAATGGAGTGAAATGGATTGGCATTCAATAAAAAATTTCGACGACAATTATTTCTGCTTTTGGAAATTTATATTAAAATATCATAGATCCTTGGATGTGCCACATCATTTATATGTGTTTATATAATTATTGAAAAATAATAGGAGATTTTGTTTCTTTGTTACATATTAAATTATGATTATGCAAGTATGAAGGGGGGTTTCTATACGAGAGTGATGAAGGATGGATTTTTGATTTTTTGTTTTACTATTTATAATGAATCAATACCTTTTCTTTCTTGATTTATTACCTCCATTGGATTATATAATAATAAAAACTATATTGATTACATTTTATGTATGTGTATTACTAAATTAAATTACAAACTCTACATATATTTTTGTGGGAGAATATCATATCATAGAGGAATTCATTTTTTTTTGGTGATGACAAGGGTGGTCAATTGTGATGTTATGGTTTTTTCATTTGGGGGGTTATGGGAGAAGTGAACTGAGGAAGCCAGGTAAAATTTCTATTATATTCTATCCATTTGAGTTTAGCACGTTCCCTTCATTCAATTGAGGTATTTATTAAGGTTTCTTATTATTAATTATATTCGCACACCTATAATTTTATTTATATCTTGGAAGAACATATGATTTATTGTTTTGTTACAGTATATTATTATATATTTTTCAACTTTTTTATTCATTATTTATAATTAAATTTATCATACATTCCAAATTTTTTGGTAAAATCGAATATATATTATTCTTAAAAAGGATGGATTTATTTATTTAATATAATGTTTGAAAAAATTTATAGATGATGAAAAACTTATTTTAAATATTTTTTTGAAATTGTTACAGATTATATTTATATTATTTTTATTTTATTTGCATAACTTTTTAATTCAAACACATAATACTCTACATATAGAATAATTTTTATAATATAATACTTGCAAATCATGCGGTTTTTTTTTCATGAATGAGGAAAACTTAAATTCTATTTCGTTTGATGGTGGTACAACGGGAAGGGTTTTGAAATTAAGCGTCCCAAAGTATTTACTATAATCCTAGTGGGCATTTTTGGTTAAAAATTAAAAAAATAATTATTGTTAGAAGGTCAAGCGTATTCTTCAATGTTCTATAGTTTTGATTCATAATATTATTATGTATTTGTTTTCCATTGATATATGGGTTGTTGTTGTTGTTAGTAAAGATGGGTCAGGTGGTGGAAGTTATCATTGGATTTGTGATGCTATTATTTTATTTTTTCTATTCTTATGTTATGAAAATGATGAAACAACCCATTAAATTTAAATGTATATAACTTTGATTAATTTCTTATAATATATATATTCATTTTCCCTATTTCTGATAATGTATTAATTATTTTCACTATGAGTTATATTGATTGTATTCAAGTCAATCATATTGTATATGGATTTATAAAGGAATCACACCCCATTTTTTGATTATTCACGATATATTTCATTGTTATGATTCTTTATTTTGTTCTTATTTTTTATGATGGGGAAATATACCAAATTTCACATTTTTTATTCTGAAGTTGTATTTTTCAAAATTTTAGTGATTGGGAATGGCCATTTGGAATACACAAATAATGGAAAGGGGGTATTTTTGGTCACCCTTGAATTTTTTATTATTAGAAAATTAACTAAAACCTTGATTCTAAAGAACAAAATATTTCATTATGATAAACTACTGTTGACACTCCTTTCGTCACAGAATCTAAAGATCGGAAAAGGGAATATCTCAGCTGAAAGTGATTCATCCTTTGAAGAAAACATCAAAAATCGACAAAGGCCTGAACAAAGGATCAACAGCAAATCCACCGCGCAAGTGATACCACTGCCGCACAAGTGTACTTGCGCGGCTACCTTGGTCGCGTAGGTGACTTGCGCGACCTAATTGGTAACCGCTCGGTAACCAACCTGGGTCTTCTTTTGCCTATAAATAGACCCTGTGGGCCCCCCATTCAAGGGAGGATTTTTTTCCAGAAACTCGGATTGAAGCTCCCGATGCCCAAGTCTCTTCTCAAAGCTTCCGGAACACTTCTAAGGTAATTTTTTTACCTAGAACAGAAGATCTAAAGAGAAGAAGGAAGGCCTAAGTGTTGAAACTTATCAAACACTTGCGCGCCGACTTAATTCCTTCAATATAACTTGTGCGTCCCTTCTCTGGAAGAACCTCAAGAGGATTGTAAAGGGTTTTCTAAAGAGTCGCTCAAGCATTTCAATGCTGGTTGAATATCGCGCAAGTACCACTCATGTCGCACAAGTATACTTGCGCGACCAATACTTGCGCGCCGCCGCAGGACTTGCGCGCCTTTAAAGACTTGCGCGCCCCTATCTTTTTGGGTGCCCATCTTGCCCATTTTACCCCTCTTAAGCCATTTCACCTTTCCTATTCAAGATTCAGTCTTCAAGATACTCTTCAAAGCCATTTATGGCATGATTTCTTGATTTGACATCCTTGTCTGAAAGGAATTCTGTGAAATATCTCTCAAAACCTAGTGATTTAAACATCTTTATGTCACCAAAGATTGAGAGTTCATTCATTCAAACATCATCCTTTAAGATGAGAAAATCCTAACTTGGGTCTCCTTTTCAGGAATAATCCCCAGTTATAAAACCTTTGATCTGGGCATCTTCCTCAGGAGTTAGCCCCAATCAAGTCCTCTAATCTTGGGCATCTTTCTTAAGAATAAGCCCCAACCTCAAATATGGGCATCCTCTTCAGGAGTAAGCCCTAAACCTTAATCCCTAACCTGTGTCTCCTTTTCAGGAATAAGACTCAGTCATAACCTTGGGCTTCCTTTTCAGGAATAAGCCCCAAGTCCCCTTAAACTTCTCTTAACCAGTCATAAATTACCTTTGATTTGGGTTTCCTTTTCAGGAATAAAACCCAATCATAAGTCCCCTCCTAACTTGGGCATCCTCCTTAGGAGTAAGCCCCAAGATTAGAGTATTCAAATCTCCATGAAGCACATATAACTTTGTGGACCCTGTTCATGGATTTTCTCCCTAAAAGTAAATCCTAAACCTTCATCTATCTGGGCAGTCATCCATACATAATCCCCAAAAAAATTCTTATGATTGCATCTTTCATGGCACAATTGTCTAAATTTTACCAATACCTCTTGTTTCTCACACCGAGCATGACTCACGTGAGCTTAGAGTGTAAAAGTAATTATTACATTCATCTTTGAGCCATCAATCATAAACATCATACCCCATTCCTCGAACTACGTGGGTTATGATTCCTTTTCCAAAAAAAAGGATACATAGGTAGCCCATTTATGGGTTCGATCCCAACATTGAAATAATCTATGTCCTTCTGAATGACGATAAACTTCAAGTGCCCCACTGAGTGGCTTTAAAACCAGCCTGGTCATCAAAATGACCAAGAGACTTTTATATAAATATTTTGAAGGATACCATTGATCAAGAATCTCTAAACAAATATAGATGATTCTATATTGATGAAGAACCTCGAATACATATAAAAGATTCTCTAAATTTTTTGCATATTTAATCATTGATTGTTAAAACTAAAGGAAAGCTCATTTTATACTTGGTAATGTAATAAGGATTCACGAACTTAACTTAAATCTATAAAGAGAGTCCCGGAGTAGACAATAATTCCCCTCAAAAAGGTGTGATGAGTCCGACCTCCCATCCTCTCGACCAATGCAAATTCCTAAGCCTCATTAGCCCACAAGCTAATGAGCGTCTGCCTTTGGAAAGTAGGTCCAAACGGATGTGGAATCATTGGATGTTTCCGGTTCTACGAACAAACCCGTTAGAAACCGATCGGAACGTTTGAATCTCCCGTCCAGGAGGTCATCCCCGGATTCCGCGAGAAACAAAAATGGTGAACCCGACGTGAATCCTTAACCAAGTTAAAGTGATGTTCTTCTTATCTGTTAGGCCCCTTGGGCCAACAAGGCAATCATTGACATATGATCATCCAAAAGATGCAGTAGCCGGATTTATCTTGATTATGTCTGTTACATGGAACAAGCACTCTTTTCTCAAGATCTTCTGTAGAAATGGCTTTCCTTAAATTCACCCCTGTGAATACTGCTGCTGTGAACACCTCTACTGTGAGGTCTGCTGCTGTGAAAACCAATGCTGCTACTCCTGCTGGAACGTCATCCGCTCTGAGGATGAAATCACCAACTCAGCGTCTTCAACGCTGTGTTTCTAATGCACTGGTTAAGGAGTACCGTCGCAACGGTACTATCCCAACTCTGGAGGCCGTTCGTCAAGCCCTCCAAGTTAACAACTCTACCTGGTCGTCCGGACAACGGCGGCCAGCAATCAAGAAGCAGGCGGTGCTGACTACCGTCTCCAACCGTTTCGGGTCGTTATCCTCGGAACGCAATTTCCATTCACTCCCTTACTCCGAGGAAGTGAATGAGCAGGTCCCTCGGGGCCTTAATTCAAAAAGACAGGAGTCCTTCCCGAGGGCTCCCATCAACAATCGCCGCCAGACTCGTGCGGTAGTGCACCCTCAACATGATGAGGGTACCGACTCCAGGCATTCAGCTCAGGTTCCTCGAACCCGAGCAGGCAAGATGAACCGCCAGAGACGGAATCCGGTTAACAATAGGCAGGTTGTCATCCCTGCCATCTCCGGAGAAGTCCACCAACCTAACTTGGTGGCAAACAACGAGCAGACATACACACCTGCCTGTTTTAATTCAGCTGTCCAGCAGACTCGTCTGACAGCATCAAGCCGATCCCGCCAGGCAATTCTGGCGGAGTACCATAGGCAGGAACATACACCTGCTTATACATCACCAGTTAGTCAGCAGGCTCGTCTGACTACATATGGTGGATCTCATCAACCGCGTTTGGCGAAGTGTAATCAGCAGGCACATACACCTGCTAATACTAATCAGGTCTACCAACAGTCTCGCTTGGTAGCGCACGGAGAAGTCAGTCGGAAAGTCCCGACGACAAACAGGGGGCAGACTAAACTCTCTGCCTCCACACTTGAGTACTGTCAGGATTCACTGACAGGAAAAGGAGGACAGGAGCAGGCACATACACCTACTCCAAGCCCGGAATGGACGTATATCCCTGTTCCGGCGGCTGAAGTCACCAAACATATTTTGTCAATGGTGAAAGAGCAGAAGCAAATTCCTGCTCATATTCTGGATGCTTGTCAGGATATCATAACAACTTCAGCATCATCTCAGGGACAGACACATAAATCTATCCCTAGCAATGGAGTGACACATCAACGATTCACTCCGGAACAGACACACACATCTGTTCCAGTCCAAGAGGGTTATGGGGCATACTCCCCCATATCATACGGACAACCAAGTCAGGCACATACGCCTGATTTGAGCGATGATCGTCAGCCTAACCTGACCATCTTTCCTGATCAGGCGCATACACCTGCTCAGAGCAATCACTTTCGTCATCAAGTGGTTTCTAAAGCGAGTAAGAAGGCATCTAAGAAAAAGATCCGCCCAGCACAGTCAGGAGATCAAAGGCCAATCTGCAACCAAGCCTTGCTCGATGCTGGAGTTCTTGAAGCCCTCAGACATTTATCTGTCGGAATTCAAGATTCCACTCCCTCAGTTCCCAATAACAGGAACATTAATTTTGAAGTTCTTCAACAGACACTTCCTCATGAAGACTTGCTTCATGAAAATTCGGTCAATCTTGAAGTTTCTTCTTCAGATGAGAGCCACAGGAACCCTCTGTGTGGTCAGAAGGCCAAGGAGAAAGAGATTTCATCTTTTGCTGTAACCCATCATGACGGTCCTCCTCATGGTGATGAACTTCGCTGCGAAAGTCCTCTCCGCAGTAGTGATTCACGTTGTCTCGAAAATTCTTCACAAGGCAATGTAGTGACGAGAAAGCCCTCCTATCTCGAGGCACTTGCAAACGTAAAACCAGTCATGTCTGATGCTTTACTTTCGGCAGGTGAAACTCTTTATCCATCAGAAGATAGCCTGGGGTTCAGGTTATTCTCCGAACCTTCCCTAGGTCATTCATCTTCCAGCATGAATAGTGATTCCTCTACCAATCTTGTTGAATCCGATGAAGCAACAAGGAAACACCAACTCTGGTCCAAACAGGTAGAAGAATCTTCATTTAATGATAAAGAGGAAATGCTGAACATGAGGAAAAAAACTGGCAAAAGGTGAAGTACCAGTCATGTTTTGGCCTTTGGCTGATTCCCAGTACGACATTCCAAAGATGTTGACGGATGATGGAATCCATGATATTCGTCTCAACATATGGAAAACTCTTTGTCAATTAAAGAAGAAGGTATTATCTTACGATTAATATGAAAATCATCTTAAGATAATAGAAGGGTTACAACGCCAGATTGATTTGGCATCTCTATCAGTCTCTCGGTATCCGAAGGCTGAAAAGCAACAGAGAACCCTTCAACGTTCATGCCTTGGCGCACTAAGAAGATTGCGTCAGTTAATTTCCAATGCTCCATCTAATGTTCATATCAGAGGATGGGGTGTTCACGGAGCACTACATTTCACAGTGCTTTCCAGTCAGCAAAGCCCGCCAAAAATGGTCTCATGCAATGTTATTGCCCATGGCCGGCCACAGTCAATGGGCTTTGTTCATAATCAAAAGCTTGCTCGAGATCAAGCTTCAACTAGTTCCTCTCAAAATCAAGTATATAGAGAACAGGTTGTTGAATTTCTCCTACATCAAGCAGGCGAGAATATTGCACAAGCCTCTCGTCTGGAGCAAACACGTCATCAAATGACAGAAGTTTCGGAAATCATCCAACGATCTGTTGAACCAGGTGATAAAAGTGGATACAGGTTAATGCATCCAGCTAATTTCCGAACTAAGATTCGCAAGATCAAGAGAGATTTTAAGAAGATCTCAGACATAGCATGTCAAGAGACACCCCAGCTTGCCAGACTGGGGACTTCTCTAACCCAACCCTCAGAGTCAACGAATGGGATTCGAGGAGTTGAGCGGAAGCAGCAGGAACACCCCCAGTCCACCGGACTGGGGACTTTTTAAAATATTCAATCCTTCCCTCAGAGAAAGTCAGTATTCTCTCGATTAGGGAATAAGCCTCAAGAGGAACGAAGAGCCAAGCTGTCAGGAGATTCTCTCCAAGTGACGGTTCTCCAAGAAATTCCTGAGGGATCAAGTCAACAGAATGCCATGTCTTATCATGGACATAGAAGGAGACAATATCACAGAAATGCTGATAGAAAGGATTCCATGCAATATGAATCCATTAATGTCATCAATGCCGTTGCTGCTGATTCACCAGATGAGGCTCAATCAGAGGGATTAGACGAAGAGGTTCCTGCTCAAGAAGTCGCGCACACAGACCTAAATGAAGAAGGTGTGCGCACACGTAATCAAAGGCTTACCCAAAATCTGGGTATTCCTTCAAGTAACCCACTTCCCCCTCTCCGAAAAGGATCCAATAAGGGGAAAGGTAAGAATCAGGTTACTTCTCACCCTTCCTCTGAAGGAGGTCAATCGCTCTCATTAGAGCAAAGGTTTGCACAACAGGAGGAAGAAATGAAAAAATTAAGAAGGTTGAATACAGAACTACTTCAGAATAGTCTTCTTCTTAAGAATGCTGAAGTTCGACAGCCGAAGGAATTTGTTGTAACTACTGAGATGGATCAAGAATATCCTCCTTTGTCAGTACACCCACAGAGGTCTAATCCTATGGGTCAAACGCAACAACGGTTGGCAGCACTACCATCAGTTGCAGCACCAACCACCACGTCTGTCCAAGCTCCATTCATTGCACCTACCCAAAACCAAGTTCAACATGACGTTTCTCAAAAGTTAATAACTACTATTGAGTCATTAACAGATCGGTTAGAAACTATGGAAGGGAAACAGGCGCAAGTTCAACCTGAAAAGAAAGTTTACCCTGAATGGGTAGATTCAATTTCTCCTCCATCCAGTTTTGGAAACCCTATTTTCCCTACTTTCAATGGATCAGGCGACCCTGAACAACATTTGACGCATTACGTATCTTGTTGTGATCCTATGATGGGAACTCCAGAGCAGCAAGAAGCAGTGAAACTCAGATGCTTCGTGCGAACCTTACAAGGACCAGCTTTTGTCTGGTATACAAGCTTGAAATCCCGGTCAGTCATCGGATGGGAGGATCTTCGTCAAAAATTCCTTCTTCAGTTTAGCTCAACTTTGCCAAAAATGACAGTTTTCAATCTTACAAACTGCAAGCAAAGGGAGAATGAAAGAGTCTCTGATTTCATTGCTCGTTGGAAGGGATTAACGTATTCCTTGATTTTATCACTCCCTCAGGAGGAATTGTTGCCAATCTGTGTGGCAAATTTGCGTGACGAATTACGCACGCCATTGATCCCTGTGAAATACACAGGAGGGTTTCGAGACCTTACTTCAATCGCTCAACAGATTGAAGATTCCCTTATACAGGCTAAGGTTAAATCTCGTGTAATTCCATCAGCTCCAGGAAGAAGAATGGGTAAAGCAGAAACTGCTACAGTTATGCTTAAACAGGCACTTGTACCTATTTCTACTTCAAAACCTTCATCTTCTCGAAGGGCTCCACCTCCTGAACACCAACAACAAAGGCTGTTTCGTCCAAATGATCAAAAAGATCAACGACGAAAACAATTTGAGGATATGAAGAGTAAAACATACTCTTTCCGAAGTGAGCAAGTTCCTGGTTACTTCATTTCAGCTCTGGAAAATAATTTGGTTCAATTACCAGTGCCCAAGAGGCCAAACAAGGAAGGAGATGAAGACCGTCCCAATTATTGTCCCTTTCATCAAATGTTGGGGCATCCCATCCAGGAGTGTTTTGTCTTTAAAGACCTCCTGCAAAAGATGGTCGACTTGGGACAAGTCAAATTGAAGGGTTCTTCAGCTCATGTAGCGTGTATTACCGCTACAGATCCAGAAGAAGGAGGCGAGTGGCAGGAAGTCAAAAGCAAAACTGCGAAAAAATATGATGATTGGATGGTCAGAAAGACAATCAATCGGACCCATTCCATTTTGCGAACACAATTGAAGAAGCCAATTGTGTCTCCTACAAAAGCTGCAGTAAAGCCTCCATCAAAGGACAAATCCTCAAAAGGGCAGCGCAATTCAAAGAAGAAAGAGGAATCAGGAGAAGATGAGTATGCATCAAAGCCTAAATTGTCTTTGACTCTGGCAGATTTCATGCCATCTACTTCAAAGCCACGGGCACCGTCCCACCAAACGGCACATCCTAAACAGGCTAACCAGGCAGAGTCTTTATCAGACGAAGAGTTAATCTTTGGTTCTGTTAATATGATTCAATTAACAGATTCATATTCCAGTCTTGATGAGCCTGAATTCCCTGTATCAAATAAGGGAACCCGAGGAAGTTCTAGAGGTTCAGGATATAGGGGAAGACGTGGATCTTTCCGAAGCCACTACTCTAATTCTACCCCTTCTAGCACTGTATATGCAGCAGAAACTCATGGTAGAGCCCTTCAGCGAGCTCAAAAAGAACAAGCAAGTTCTTCTGCAAATGGCCAACTCAGCTTCAGCACAGTTATTTTGGAAGATCGATTAAAGGTTCCATCTTCTTTATCTCAGCAAGTAAATGGATCTAATCAGTCTAATTTTCCAAAACCAAAGATGTTGCCAACTTCAATACAAGATGCATCAGCTTCCAAAGCCTCTGCTTCCAAGGTACCTGCTAAACCGCATATTCCTATTGGGAAACGCAGGCCTCTAGATCAAAAGTATGATATATTGAAACACTTGGCCCAAGTACCAGCCAAATTATCAATTTTGGATGCTTTGAATCTATCAAAAGATCTTCGGGAAGCACTCATCAAAGCTTTGTCAAGTCCTCAGGAGTTTGAAGCTGAAATTGCTGCGGCTGAAATTTATCACATAGAGAATAATCCTGCAGAATGTCATGCAGTGATATCTTTTACTGATAAAGATGAAGATGATGTTGTGCATGGGCACATAAAACCTTTGTACTTATCTGGCAAAGTCAATGGTATAGATGTTCGAAGAGCTTTTATTGACAATGGTTCAGGAGTCAACCTCATGCCCATTCGTACACTTCGTCGATTGGGCCTCACGAAATCTGATTTATCTCCTTCTACCATGATGTTGCAAGGATATGATAAAAATGAACAAGATCCACTGGGAGAAGTTACACTCAGAACTCAGTTTGGAGATCTTGTTTCCAATTCGGATTTCATGATTGTTGATCAAGACTCAGCTTTCAATATCTTGCTTGGAAGACCCTGGCTACATCAGCATGCAGCTATTCCTTCATCATACCATCAATGTCTCAAATAATGTTTCGATGGTCAAGTTGGAACATTGTATGGTGATAAGGCCCCGTTCAAGACATGTGAGTCTCAATACATTGAGGCGGAATTTTATCACATGAAGGGAAGAGAAAAATCTACAATGAAGGAAATTACCAAAGTTAATGCTCCATATGGTTTGGAAAAAAATCCAATAAATCCATTTTCACATGTGAGTACAGATTATGTGTTACCTATCAGTCAAATTGACAAAATAGGCCCAAATCAAAATACTCTTATGGAAAGATCCATAATGTCAATTACGGCAATCGAGCCAGACAACATGGGAGAAATTGGTAACTTACCAAGCAGTGATGAAAGCATAAGTGGTGACATTTTCATTTCGTCTGCTGAAATCCAACAAGTCTATACTTCGCTAATCAGGCCAGAAGAAGTTATAGCAACACCAGAGGTGAATATTGATGTCGATTCTCAATCCATCATCTCCTCTTTATTTCCCAAAGAAGACCCTTTATCATCAATAGGGTCGGAAATGGAAGCTTCTTCTTCAAAATGTGAAAATTTTGACATCTCTTATGATCATGAGAATTTCGTTTTTTCATCTACTTTGCAAGTAGAAACGGAAGAAATAACACATGATGAAGAGGAAGAGGAAGATCTTAGAGATGCTCCTCCAGCATTTGAAGAGGGTATCTCTACCACTGTGGATGAACTCAGAGAAGTAAATCTGGGTACAGGGAAAGATCCACGCCCCACTTTAATTAGTGCGGCCATGACCCTTGAAGAGAAAGAGATGTATATTTCTTTTTTAAAGCAAAATAAAGATATTTTTGCTTGGAATTATACAGAGATGCCTGGCCTTGATCCTGATGTTTCCACCCATCATTTGGGTTTGCCAAAAGAACATCGAGGATTCAAGCAAGCTGCGAGAAGAACACACCCAACCTATGCTGCCAAAATCGAGGCTGAAGTGGATAAGCTTATCAAAGCTAACTTCATCAGAGAAGTTCAATATCCCAAGTGGTTGGCTAATATTGTCCCTGTAAAGAAAAAGAACGGACAAATTAGGGTTTGCATCGATTTCAGAGATCTTAATCGGTATTGTCCCAAAGATGATTTTCCAGTTCCGATTACAGAACTCTTAATTGATGCGACAGCTGGCTATGAAGTACTTTCTTTCATGGATGGATATTCTGGATATAATCAGATCTGAATGGACCCAGAAGATGAGGAATATACAGCCTTCAGAGCTCCTCAAGGTGTGTTTTGTTACCGGGTGATGCCCTTTGGTTTAAAGAATGCAGGTGAAACATATCAACGCGCCATGCATCGTATCTTCAAACCTTTTCTAGGGAAATTTGTTGAATGCTATGTAGATGATCTGGTGGTTAAATCCAAACGACGTTTTGATCACTTGACTGATTTGGAAGTCGTATTCCACAAGCTTCGACAACATAATTTGAAGATGAACCCCTTAAAATGTGCTTTTGGGGTAACCTCAGGAAAATTCCTCGGCTTTGTTGTACGCCATCGTGTTATTGAAGTCGATCCTGAGAAGACAAAATCAATCCTTGGTATGTCACCTCCTCAGAATTTGAAATAATTAAGAGGACTTCAAGGACACTTAGCCTATATTCGGCGTTTCATCGCCAATTTGGCAGGCAAAAGTTTACCTTTTACCAAATTATTGAAGAAAGGAGTCACTTACCAGTGGACTAAAGAATGTCAAGAAGCATTTGATGTTCTCAAGAAATACCTCTTGAGTCCACCAGTACTCATGCCACCTGTTGAGTGTAGGCCTCTTATCCTCTATGTGACAACTTTAGAGCGATCATTGGGTGCCTTTCTCGCTCAAAAGAATGATGCTGGGAATGAAAATAGTCTCTACTATCTCAGTAGAACTATGCTTGAAGCAGAAACCCGGTATTCAAGTATTGAAAAGTGCTGCCTAGCATTAATCTTTGCAGTTCAGAAACTGAGACACTACCTGCAACATCACGAGGTCCAATTGGTATCTCGTAATAATCCACTCAAATTCATCCTTAGTCGTCCAATGCTTACAGGACGTCTGGCAAGGTGGGCGGTTATTCTACAGCAGTTCGACATCCAGTATGTGTCTCAAAAGGCAATTAAGGGCCAAGCTCTGGCTGATTTCCTGGCTGAACACCCTTCAGTAGAAGACACGTATTCAGATATCGAACTCCCTGATGAGGAAGTTTTTTCTATTCAAGAGAGTCCTCAAACATGGGAAATGTATTTTGATGGTGCTTCTAGAAGTCCAACAGGGAAGAAAATGGAAAATCCTAAATTCAACAAAGTTGGTTTAGGAATTGTGCTCATTTCTCCAGATAAGGCAGTGTTACCTTATTCTTTTTTGTTGTGGGAAGGTGGTACCAATAATGAAGCTGAATACCAAGCTCTCATTGCAGGCTTGGAGTTAGCACTTCAAGAACAAGTGAATCACTTAAAGGTGAAAGGTGATTCAGACCTGGTAATCAAACAAGTCAATGGGGATTATGCCATCAGAAAAGAAGAATTAATCCCTTTGTATGATTACGTCAGAGAGTTAATGTCGGAATTCCCTTCGGAACAGACATTTTCTTATGTCCCAAGATCACAAAATGCTCAAGCTGATGCACTGGCTAATATAGCCACAACTTTAGCAGATCCAAATCGGGACGAGACAACCATCGGTATTGCCCACCATCGTGCAATTTCACCTTATGTTCAAGTCAGAACAGAGGAAATTAATGAAATTAGTCCCATTCCTGAACTGTATGGTCATACTACAGGATGGATGTCACCTATCAAGGAATACCTTCAATATGGAACACTTCCACCTGATAGAGCCGAGAAAGAACAAATTCGGCGACGTGTGGTCAATTTTACTCTTTACGATGGTCCAAACCACCTCGAGAAAATTCTCTACAAACGTGGTTTTGATGGAGTTCTCTTCAGATGTATTGATGGTGAAGAGACAATGGCTGTCATAAAAGAAGTGCATGCAGGAGTCTGTGGTGCCCACCAGTCTGGACATAGACTGTCTGATCAAATTCGAAGGCTTGGATACTTCTGGCCTTCAATGATACAAGATTGTGTTAATTTCAAAAAGAAGTTTCATTCATGCCAAGTATATGCCAACTTCATTCATCAACCTCCAGAGTTGCTTCATACAGCTAAATACTCATGGCCATTTTCCACATGGGGAATGGATGTGGTGGGACCTTACCCTTCAGCTACGGCCAAGCAGTTTAAGTACATTCTTACTACTACTGATTTCTTTTCCAAATGGGCAGAGGCAGTACCTCTCAAAGAAGTCAGTTCTAAATGCATTGTTAGCTTCATCAAGTCTAACATCATTACTAGATTTGGTGTCCCTCATACCATATTGACGGACAACGGCACCAACTTCTGTTCTTCTGAGGTAAAGAAATTGTATCAAGAATACAACATTAAGTCCAACCATTCATCTCGATATCATGCAGCGGCTAATGGACAGATAGAGGCCTTCAACAAGACTCTTTCAAACATACTGCAAAAGATGGTGGATAAAGATAAGAGGTCATGGCCTGATAAACTCTATCATGCTTTATGGGCTTATCGGACTACCACTCGCAATGCAACGCGGTCTACTCCATATTCATTGGTATATGGAACAGAAGCAGTCTTGCCAATTGAAGTTCAATTGCCCTCACTCAGAATAGCCATTTGTGATCAGTTATCAACAGATGAGCAATCCCAAAAGCGGTTGAATGAATTGGAACAGTTAGATGAGAAAATATTGTGCACTTTGCACCACTTGGAAATCTATCAGAATCGGATAACACGAGCTTTTAACAAAAAGTTCGTCTTCGTTCATTCATTCAGGGAGAATTGGTATTAGTTCTCAGAGCACCAATGATACCAGGAAAGAAGCCTCCCAAGCTTGAACCAAAATGGGAAGGACCTTATTCAATACATAAGGTCTACTCAAATGGAGCGTATTCTCTGATCTCAATGGATGGAGAACACATCACGACTCCAACTAATGCCAGATTTCTGAAGAAGTATTTTGTATAAACACAAAATATTGTTCCCAGAACCAAGACTCTTACATTTGGTTCATACAGCAATGGTCCAGTATGACCTTAAACTGCAACTTCGTCCAACATGACGTTAAACTGTGTCACCTTCAATGTCCAAGATGACATTAAACTATATTTTGTCCGAGATGACATTAAACTATATTGTGTCCTAGCAACATGACATTAAACTGTGTGGCACTTTCATCGTCCAGCATGACGTTAAACTGTAAAAAGTCCCCAGAACTGATATCCTCATATTGGTTCACCTTAGTCCTAGCTACATGACTTTAAACTGTACAGCACCAGTTCGTCCTTGCTATATGACGTTAAACTATACAACAATGGTCCAGTATGACTTTAAACTGCAACTTCGTCCCACACGACATTAAACTGTGAAAAAGTTCCCTAAACCGTCCAGTATGACCTTAAAATGCATCATCCCTGGTCCATGTATATGACCATAAACTATTTGCAAATCCCTTATGTCCAGCAAGACGTTAAACTGTGACGTCCTAAATTACATGACGCTAAACTGTATAAAAGTCCCTCACGTCCGGAAAGACGTTAAACTATATAATCTCAAAAGTCAAGTATGACATTAAACTGCACCATTCACGGTCCATGCATATGACCTTAAACTATGCGCACCTTCGTCCGACATGACGTTAAAATGGTACACTCTTTTGTCCTTACTGCATGACATTAAACTGCACAGTCCCCCTTTCGTCCAATATGACGTTAAACTATTTTATCCCCATCGTCCTAACTACATGACGCTAAACTATACAGAAAATCCTTGATAGGTACATGACATTAAACTGTATTTTGTCCCTGCTACATGACACTAAACTGTGCAGCACCAATAGTCCTAACTGCAAGACTTTAAACTGCATAGTCCCCTTTTTTATGTCCTACATGACATTAAACTGTACATCGTTAAGGTTGTTATTACCTCTTGTTTCTCACACCGAGTATGACTCACGTGAGCTTAGAGAGAACATCAACCATAACACTCCCTTTGGGCCACTAACCATGTGTAAGTCCCAACAATATTTTTTATTAGATCATTGTCCACAAGAACAACTTGATCATTGATTCATTCTTTAATTGAACTACACGGACTTTGATCCTTGCCCTCCAGGCTGGGTATGTAGGCAACCTCCCAAGGTTCAAGCCCAAAAAACAATCTCTTCACATCGGTTCACCACAACCTCATATGATGTTGATTTGTGAAACCGCCCCTGGAATCAATATCTTTACATTGATTCACTTTCGTCCTTGTTATATGACGTTAAACTATACAACACTTTTGTCCGGTATGACAATAAACTACAATATTCTTTGATTTCCTCATTTGAGAAGGAACCATTATTAACATTGATTCTTTTTCAATCATGGTTTTCATTTTCAAAAGACTACGTACATACATGGTAATACCTAAACTTTTTATCTTAGGTTAAAACCATCATTGCACTAAAGTCCCCTTTCACCCTTCACATGTACGAACCAAATTTGTACAAAGGATAGTTCTAGAAATACGTGGACTTGATTCCCATCCTTATGGGATACGTAGGAACATTCGAGTGTCCCTCGAATCCAGTCCCAAGTCTTTTGGGCCTAACCCCAAATTTCACTTTTAGTCCCTTGGCTGAAAAGTCCTCATGAAAACACACACTGTGTATTCATTATTATGGTCCGAATTCTATGACCCTAAACTAAGATCACTCATACTTTCGTCCTGCACGACGTTAAACTGCATTTCAAGAACTACGTATGGCTTGATTCTCATTCTTATGAGATACGTAGTGAAGTCCAAGTTTCAATTCAGGACCCAACCACAACATGATTATGGTTTTCATTGACCTATGTATCTCTATATACATTGGACAATACCAATCTTTATGTGTTATAATCCTAACCTTAAATATTTTCAGATCTTCATAACCCTTTTCATGACTTCTAGTCACAAAAATGTCAAACTTCTGAGAATTCTTTTGCCTGACTATGCAGCACGTGCCCATAGGTGGCCTTGCATAAACAGTCCACATAACAGACTTGTCAGCCAAAAGATGCTATTTTATTTGACTATGCAGCCAATGCCCATAGGTGGCCCTGCATATTTCAACCCCCTAACGGGTTTTGTTAGATAATAGTAACTTCATTCTTGGGAAGAATGCCTCTTTTGTCCTTATTTGTCTTAAACGACAGTATGTAGGGATCCGCAAAAATAGCCATCCTTAACATATTTGTCCCATATCCTTTTTCATGATCTGAAAGTATTCAAGTCTATGGTTTATTCTTCTTCCCTACGTTTGGGTCAGACCTTCGTAGGAGTGATATTCATCCAGTTCTTCGATATTCTTGTTTGGAAATATCTTCTCCATATTCAAGTACCTCTTTCCATACAACAAACTCTATGCTTTAGAAAATTTGAATCTCCATAAACTTCCACTAGCTTTTAGCACTAGGAAAGTAAATTTCTGGGAGTTCTTTTGCCTGACTATGCAGCACGTGCCCATAGGTGGCCTTGCATAAACAGTCCACATAACAGACTTGTCAGCCAAAAGATGCTATTTTATTTGACTATGCAGCCAATGCCCATAGGTGGCCCTGCATATTTCAACCCCCTAACGGGTTTTGTTAAATAATAGTAACTTCATTATTGGAAACTACTTCTTCTAATGCCTTTTAGCTCTTTTTCATATCATTCCTCAGATTCAAATATTCTTAAGCCATAGTTTACATTTTTTTCCCTCATACTTGAGTATGGTAATATGTTTTCAGATAAATTGTCAAGGAATTGAATCCATTTTTTAATCCATTTTCGGTCAAAGCTATTTCGACCTTAAACATTAGCCCCTTTATGTCCGGCGTGCATGACTTTAAACTGCCCACACAAAAGACAAAGGAACTCTGAATAAAAGTCAAGTTCCAGCTCACTAAATATACATTTTTTGTATGATTTAGGTAATATTGAGCAGTTAAAAGGTTCAAAGTTTTTAGGGTTATTTGTAATAATCCTAGTAAAAATCAAACTATGATTACTAAGCCCATTGGCTTAAGTAAATTTGAAGCAGGTAATGAAAGAATGCAGGTACAAATGATTGGAGACAAAAGTGTTTTTCATTGATACACAAGAGTTAGAAGGACATCCACAGATTGGAGTCTCTTCTCTTTTTCAAGAATTACAAGAGGCTTTCAACATAACACTTCATTTGATTTACGGCATCCCGTGCTTCATCAAAAACCACTTAGAGTTCATTCATTCAACTGGATACAAAAAAGAGATGCAGTGATACCAGCTCTTCTTGGAACAATTGTAAAAGGATGTTCTTGAGTGCGGTTTGAGAAAATTTTCTGCTGATCAAACAGTGACTCTGTTTCTGTCCAAGAGACTTGGAAGATGGATACATGGATTTGAGAATGGAGCATTGGAAGTAAAGATCCATTTGGAGAGAGTACTCTTTTCAGATATTGCTCTAATACCATGTTTGTCTTCTCTCCACCAACCGGTAGTGGAAAACATTTCATCCCATAGGTTTGCCATTTTCATATCTGCAAGGAAATGGCATGCAAGGAGAATTTGAAAGTTCACACCATTGTTGTTTCTCTTAATGCACAGCATAACCGAAATGAAGGAGTAGCAGCGCAGCTGCATTTCAGGTGTATAGTTGTTTGCATTTGGAACATTGACTCCTTGCAAGTGACCATGACCACATAGAGACAGGTAGATGCTCTGTGGGAAATTAAGATGATATTTCTTCAAGTATTTAGCCAAATCTGGAAGAGTGCTGTCGTAGATGTCATAGTAATCATGGCCAATGATGTTCATCATGTCATCAATCCGCTTGCTAGCCAATTCATAAGCCGTTCCAATTCCCTTGGGAACCACTGAATCTGCACAAAAAATGAATAAACTAACTCTTAAATGGGTTTATTTTTCATAAATTTTGTAAAGAAATTGGAAAAAATGGCTAAGGCATTAAGGCGCGCAAGTCTACAAAATGGCGCGCAAGTATTCACGTGCCGCGCTAGTTTTCGCCGCGCAAGTATAAACCGCGCAAGTACGAATACCTTTACAGGAGCGCGACATCAAGGAAAACAGAGCAGACTTGCGCGGCTCAGGTGACCTGCGCGGTGAGAGCTCGAGAAGGTATGAAGTCCGGAAATCCGGATACTTGTACGGAGATGAGGCCGGGTATTTATAGGCTCGGAAGCCTACCTGCGCGCCGCACCCAGAGCGCTCAAGGCCTGCGCGACGCAGACTTGCGCGCCTCCCTCTGCGCACTGAAGACTTGCGCGCCTCCCTTTTCCTTTGGAGGGATTCGATTTCCTCAGAGTCAAATCCTCATTTCTCTCCGGATCCAACTCTGAGGGGGGACTTTTGTTGATGCTCCTTTCGTCACAGAATCTAAAGATCGGAAAAGGGAATATCTCAGATGAAAGTGATTCATCCTTTGAAGAAAACATCAAAAATCGACAAAGGCCTGAACAAAGGATCAACAGCAAATCCACCGCGCAAGTGATACCACTGCCGCGCAAGTGTACTTGCGCGGCTACCTTGGTCGCACAGGTGACTTGCGCGACCTAATTGGTAACCACTCGGTAACCGCCCTGGGTCTTCTTTTGCCTATAAATAGACCCTGTGGGCCCCCCATTCAAGGGAGGATTTTTTTTCCAGAAACTCGGATTGAAGCTCCCGACGCCCAAGTCTCTTCTCAAAGCTTCCGGAACACTTCTAAGGTAATTTTTTTTACCTAGAACGGAAGATCTAAAGAGAATAAGGAAGGCCTAAGTGTTGAAACTTATCAAACACTTGCACGCCGACTTAATTCCTTCAATATAACTTTCGCGTCCCTTCTCTGGAAGAACCTCAAGAAGATTGTAAAGGGTTTTCTAAAGAGTCGCTCAAGCATTTCAATGCCGGTTGAAAATCGCGCAAGTACCACTCATGTCGCGCAAATATACTTGCGCGACCAATACTTGCGCGCCGCCGCAGGACTTGCGCGCCTTTAAAGACTTGTGCGCCCCTATCTTTTTGGGTGCCCATCTTGCCCATTTTACCCCTCTTAAGCCATTTCACCTTTCCTATTCAAGATTCAGTCGTCAAGATACTCTTCAAAGCCATTTATGGCATGATTTCTTGATTTGACATCCTTGTCTGAAAGGAATTCTGTGAAATATCTCTCAAAACCTAGTGATTTAAACATCTTTATGTCACCAAAGATTGAGAGTTCATTCATTAAAACATCATCCTTTAAGATGAGAAAATCCTAACTTGGGTCTCCTTTTCAGGAATAATCCCCAGTTATAAAACCTTTGATCTGGGCATCTTCCTCAGGAGTAAGCCCCAATCAAGTCCTCTAATCTTGGGCATCTTTCTTAAGAATAAGCCCCAAACTCAAATATGGGCATCCTCTTCAGGAGTAAGCCCCAAACCTTAATCCCTAACCTGGGTCTCCTTTTCAGGAATAAGACTCAGTCATAACCTTGGGCTTCCTTTTCAGGAATAAGCCCCAAGTCCCCTTAAACTTCTCTTAACCAGTCATAAATTACCTTTGATTTGGGTTTCCTTTTCAGGAATAAAACCCAATCATAAGTCCCCTCCTAACTTGGGCATCCTCCTTAGGAGTAATCCCCAAGATTAGAGTATTCAAATCTCTATGAAGCACATATAACTTTGTGGACCCTGTTCATGGATTTTCTCCCTAAAAGTAAATCCTAAACCTTCATCTATCTGGGCAGTCATCCATACATAAGCCCCAAACAAATTCTTATGATTGCATCTTTCATGGCACAATTGTCTAAATTTTACCAATACCTCTTGTTTCTCACACCGAGCATGACTCACGTGAGCTTAGAGTGTAAAAGTAATTATGACATTCATCTTTGAGCCATCAATCATAAACATCATACCCCATTCCTCGAACTACGTGGGTTCTGATTCCTTTTCCAAAAACAAAGGATACGTAGGTAGCCCATTTATGGGTTCGATCCCAACATTTAAATAATCTATGTCCTTCTGAATGACGATAAACTTCAAGTGCCCCACTGAGTGGCTTTAAAACCAGCCTGGTCATCAAAATGACCAAGAGACTTTTATATAAATATTTTGAAGGATACCATTGATCAAGAATCTCTAAACAAATATAGATGATTCTATATTGATGAAGAACCTCGAATACATATAAAAGATTCTCTAAATTTCTTGCATATTTAATCATTGATTGTTAAAACTAAAGGAAAGATCATTTTATACTTGGTAATGTAATAAGGATTCACGAACTTAACTTAAATCTATAAAGAGAGTCCCGGAGTAGACAATAATTCCCCTCAAAAAGGTGTGATGAGTCCGACCTCCCATCCTCTCGACCAATGCAAATTCCTAAGCCTCATTAGCCCACAAGCTAATGAGTGCCTGCCTTTGGAAAGTAGGTCCAAACGGATGTGGAATTATTGGATGTTTCCGGTTCTACGAACAAACCCGTTAGAAACCGATCGGAACGTTTGAATATCCCGTCCAGGAGGTCATCCCCGGATTCCGCGCGAAACAACTACATTAAACCAATCCACATGACTTCAAATGGTAAACATTTGTGATGATGATTCTCTATAACCACTACTATTTATGTCACAAATAATATCATAAGGAAATGAAATTGACATCATAGTACTCCTCTTAGTAATTAAACCATGTTGATTCCTATGTATGTTACAATAGAGTAGATATATTAATCTTTAATAAATAAAATTTTGAAGAAAATACAGGAAAATATGTAAATACTATTAGCTATATATTTGGTGAAAAACTCAACATTGTTGAATTTCAAAATAATAATCATGATTGAGTTATATATTAATCCAGAGAGAGTTTATATAGAAATTAATACATTACCTATCTATCAAATATAAGTATTAATGACCTACCATGTGACAAGGAAAAAATTATAGAATCTATTAAATAACTATTTTTTTAAATATTAATTCTTTTAACTTAACCAAAAATCTGTTCATTATTTGAAATGAGTTTTCATAAGAAATGGCGTGAAGGGATCTAGTTGAACAATTTACTATTGGCCGGATTGTTATGACAACCTCTTAAGGTATTAGAGTATCTTTTTTCATGATAGTGCCTCCCTACCATGAGTAACCTTCACTAGAATATCTATATACACAAAAAATGATGATTATAATTTTTATGTGAAGGATTAAGGGAGACAAAATTTCTATTTACATATCACTTTATTTTAAGAATGGGTTTTAATCATCTCATCAACAAATCAATGATTGGGAATTTTTTCATGTATTGGGTTTTCCTCAATAATACATTTAAAGGTGAAATGTTTGATGCATTGTATTTTAATGGTTATGAGTACCCTGTCTTGATCAAATTAGGATTTATTTTAATGATCTTCATAAGTTTTTCCATGATGTGTAATTTTCTGTAAAAACCCGAAAATTCCAGGTAATTTTTTTATTATATGGAATTATTAAAAGGCTTTGAAAATTGACGCCCTGATTATGAGGCCTTGTTTTCCCATAATGATTTTTTTTAAAATATTTTAAGGTATGTTCAGCAAATATGTGAGAAGTATTTTCAATAATTTGAACCAGTATTCAGATTAAAAATATGAGGGCACATTTGAATCCTCAATACCAACATTCGCTTAAGGGAGACTCTACTTTGACCCGATAGGTATGGATAAAAAGTTATGTTTTGAAACTTTGAAATGAAATTAAATAAAATAACTTTATTATTTTATTTTCTTTCATATCCTACAACGGACCAGTGGAGTGTGGGAACTATGATGTGCCAAGACAATAAAGGGATTAAACCATAAATATTATGTAATTACCTCATTTCAAAATTCTAAAGGTTCATAATTAAGGATCCCCCATTAATTCCCCACATTGTTATTCACTATCCTCCTCTCCTATTTATATGGAGCTTGGGGAGGGAAATCGACATAGCTTAACGAAGCAGCGAAGATCTGGTAATGTGACGAGAAGCTGAACACATAGATGATGGAGCCAATCCTAGCTTGAGGAGATGGGGGACATCGACCCCCGAACCGAAGATCGACGTATGAGCGGCACCATTGGAAGCTCATTACGGAGGATGAAGAACACAAAACTGCTTCCAAAAACACACTATGACAATCATACTTAATGTAGTGGGATTATTCATTTATGAATTTTGAATGATTTGTTCTTCCCCGTTCTTGAATAATATAAAGAACCTGGACCAAATGACTAATGAGTGGATCCAAAATTCATTCGTTTTTGCGGGAGGTTGTTGCAGGGTATCATTGTAGGGCTTTGATTGTATTTTAATTCAATTGATTATTAAATCCTTATTCCCCCTTCATGAATATGAGCTAACGTAGTGTGTGCGTTCATAACAAACCCATCCCGGACCCTCCACTACATTTCTAATCTTGCACCCTTTATGGAAGAATGACAACACAGCAGGACACTAACCGACTACAAAGGAGGCGGCACACCGACGTGCTCCCCAAGAGGAGGTCGCAGCACAAAGCCGCAGAGGCCATCAGAACGGATGCCACTGGCTGGCCACAGAGGAGGATCCGCGCACCGTCGTGCAGTGCCGATGAGCATGGGGCCACGGCTCGTCAGCTGCGGTCATTAGATAAGTCGGCTGACACATCTTCCGACCATAGAAATGAAGGGCAGCTCGCAGTCACACGCCATCGTTGAGCAAGAGGCCGAGGCTGATGCCGCGACAGAGGAGGTAGAACCCATGCCTTTGTCGGATTTTGCGGAGACCGGGCGGCGCCCACGTGGAAACACATGTTTTCAAACCGAATGGCCTCCATGACGTTCGAGGGTTCAAGAGACTCGGGTCGACACCCCCCCCCCTTGCCCACTCGGGCAAACAGCGCTAGGCCACTCCCCTTGCGGGTTGCGCCCTACACGAACCGGGACGCCCCTTTGCATGATGCTCCCTTCGTTGGAAACGCCCTCCGGGTAATGGGTCTCCCCTTACCAGCGCACCCTCTCTGGGCCGCCACTTTGCTGGTCAGGCCACCCTTATGTACTGCCCATTACGGGCCACCCTTTGTGGGATGGGTCGCCATTATGTGCCGCCCATTGCGGGACACTCTTTGCGGGCCGGGCTGCCCTTGCGGATCACTGTTGTTGGCCGCCACATGTGGGCCTGGACAGACCACTGCCCAGTGGGCCAAGCCCACCGTGGCCTAGCCTAGACCAGGGGGGCCCGGTCGGTCTGACCGGGTTGGGCCAGACCCAGGCCCAACCGAGCCCAGAAATATTTAAAGGGTAATATCTTGAGAACCATATGTCCGTTTGACAAACCGTCTATATTGTTGGGATACATGGATCGAGAACATCAATTTGGTATAATCCTCTTGAGTTTTGGATACAGTTGGAGTAGAACCTAGTTGGATCGGACGGGAATCCAACCGGGCCCCCGGAGCTAAAATGCTTATAACACACAGATCAGGTGTCCGATTGACACAACGTCTGTCACATTACAACCCTTACAACCTGGAGGTCCTTTGGGTTACAATGTTGTGGAGCTTAGTGGGGGTCGAGGTATGATCGATATCCCGAGGGTAGTTTCTACGGAACTCAAGAACACGAGGTGCGAGGAATACGGTGGCTTGTAGTGAGGCATAGGTTGGAGATAGATCATATAGAGGTTAGTAATAAGCGATCCTATATGGGTCCACACAGATCCTATGTGGATCAGATCCTATGTGGGTCTGCGCTTAGTGATTCTGTATGGGTCAGTGCATACCGATCCATTGTGGGTCAGATCCTGTGTGGGTCATTATGGGGTTTAGTAACTATCAGTTCTGAGTGGGTCGTATCCTTTGTGGATCATTGTGGGGGTCTGTTACCTATCAATCATGTGTGAGCCAGACTCCGTATGGTTAGAAACAATTCCTCTTGATAGAATATGATGATTTAGATTTGCGACTTATCATTTGTACTTATTTACTTCATTATTACATGGTGTGAGATGAGACTCTGTTTGAACTAAGTCTTTTATCATTGAGGTACTTTCTATATTCGTGGTGTTGACTTTTTGGTATTATTTCCTCATGTTTGGGATAAGTATATCATAATTAATTAGGTATATGTATCTGCATATTCCTAAGTAGGGTTGAGGATTTTCTTTGTGGTTTTTCTTTCGGGGAACGTTATGAGACCTACGAGGTCTCGAGGTCCCTACTGCGTATCTTTATACTCACCCATGCATGGGTTAGGCACTCACCTTGTTGTGTCTTGTGCAGATGAAGTATAGTGTTGATTCAGGATGAGGATACCAGGACTAGACATGCTTATAGGTAGACTATTTATCCTTGCACGACATAGGGAAAACTGATCGTGAGTTGTACCTACCCTTTAGTTGGGCTTCTATTCAGTCCCCTTTTTACATTCAACACTCTTTTACTACTGTAGTTTACTTCGTGGTTGCTTCTTGTTGTGTTCTTGGACTGTGTGTCTGTACAGTTTAAAAAGGCAATGACTTCCCATTTTAAGGATATGCCTTTCTTGTTCTAGTATCCATCCCCTGGACATTGGAAGGTAGGCTTTGGGTAGTCAAGGCATGTGCCCCGAGGGATGGGTCGTGACAAAGTGGTATCAAAGGAGTCAGTTCTACGGAAGAACTAGGACTCTGATATTTTCATGTATCAATAGTGTTAAGTGTTATGAGTGAGGTTTTCAGTTTGGGGAGTCCAGTGTTAGTGTTTTAGCCAACGTATCTGGACCCCAGGACACTGAATTATGATTTCGGACGTAGTACATAGATTCATTGACTGCGTGTTTTTTTAAGTGTTTTTCTAGTGATTTGTCTGAGTCATCTCACCAGGTATAACTTATAGACCATGGATCACCTAACTTCTTTCAGGATTCCTCCATGTAGACAACCATTTAGGATTCTTTAGAGTATGTGATAGCAGCCCGCCGAGCGAGGCGGCCTTGGTGCAGGGCCCCCTTACGACATCAGCACCATCGGGTGGTGTACCAGAAGCACCACTACCCGTTGGGAATCTATTACCACCATTCCCATTATCATAGGGTGCACACCAACTGAGTGTGTTTCACGAGTTTTAGTGATAGATGCCTCTGAGGTTCTGAGGTGAGACGTAGCCGCAGGTGGCTGAGGGCTGGATGGAGGATGTAGTCAGTGTCTTCCGTTTGTTTGGGACACCAGTAGACCTAATGATGATTATAGAAGCAATTCTCTTCATGGAAGAAGGAAATATATGGTGGAGCTTGATGATGCAGATACACGGTGAGGTGACCCTTATCTTGGAGGAATTAGAAAGCCTTTTTAGGGCAGTGTTTTTCCAAGCGACCTTATGCTCTGTGCATATACAGAATCTACTACACCTACAATATGGAAGCATGACTGTGGGCCTGTACTCTATGAGTTTCACTAATCTCTCCCTCTACTCCACTAACATGGTATGAGACCCTTTATTCAAGGACATGTCCTTTTTGCAGGGTCTCTGATGGGAGATCATAGCATCGATGGTATTGCTCAGCATACCGACGCATGTTGGGGTTCCAGAGCGAGCACTTTGGTGAAGAAATTCCTAGTTGAGCAGACACCGATAGTGAGACCCACCATCAGGTGGTGTGTAGAAGAGTCATCTGCGGCTGGTAGTAAGCAGATGACCTAGAGATCCATGAAGACCAGACCTTATGGTGGACATCCCCTAGATGTAGGGTCGGAGGTGCGGGACTCACAATACATAGGCAGTTAGACCAGAGAGAGGTAGTGATACACGTGCAGTAGGCATGGTCACAAGCCTCATGATTTCCCAACCCTCTGTATGGATGACCATTAGATGGTCGAGGGACCACCGAGACAAAGTCAGAGGTTTGAGTTGGGATGTCCATAGATAGGTGTACGTAGCAGGGGAGCTGGCCGTGTAGCAGGCGGTGGGCGGCGATTCGAGGTTCTACCGCCACCACCACCAGGTAGTCCACCCTGATCACAATGAGTTGTTGGATAGGGAGATGCTTAGCCTTAGGCAGCTGATGCCTACGACCATGGAACATTGTAAATGATTAAAGGTACAATCTGTGTCTAATCCACCCAATCTGTTGTACTTATAGTCACAGGTTCTAGTCACTCATTTCTTTCCATGACCCTCATTTGGAGTTCGAAGATTACGGTGGAGCCGTTTTCTTGATCCGTATGGTCAGAGACCCTTATGAGAAAAGATTTGATGATTGCACACTAGTTCTGGCAGTGTGACCTTCCTCTAGGAGGAGAGACCTTCAGTTGGGTTCTCCAAGTAGCAGCGTCGTGGACTTATGACATCATCTTGGGTATAGACTAGTTATCTATAGTCCACCCTTAGATTGACAGTATTAGGCATAATGTGTGTTGTGTTCGCACAGATGGGACCACGATTTCCTTCACCACAGATAATGGAACCTTTGCATCACATGATATACTTTCCTAGAGGAGGGTACAGTTGATCACACATCAATTGGTTATCCATACACTCAGAGCAGTATATGATGAGAGTCTACTCTATACTATAGTGGTGGGCTAGTATGTCAGTGTCTTTCCTGATTATGTTCCAGGACTACCTCCACATAGATAGGTAGAATTTTTCATCGACCAATACCCCAGGACTGCACTGATATCTACACCATAATATTGGATGTCTCCCACTAAGATTCATGAGTTACAGGTACAGTTGGTGGATTTACAGATAATGGGGTTCATAAGTACCATCATTTTTCCATGGGAAACCCTGATTTTGAATGCCAAATGGTAGATGGGAGTTTTAGACTCTGTGTAAACTATCGGTGCCTGAACTAGCTGATTGTGAAGAACATGTATCCACTTCCGAGTATTTATGTTCTCTTTGAACACCTAATGCATGCTCATTGGTTTTTGATGACTGACCTCAGATCATGATATCATCATCTTAGAGTACGAGATGATGATGTACAGAAGATGACCTTCATATGTTAGTATAGCCACAATGAGTTCTTGGTTATGCCATACCTCGATCACTTTGTGGTGGTGTTCATCGACAAGATCTTAGTATACTCAGCGACAGAGGAGGAGCAGGCCTATAATCTATATAGAGTTCTGGATACACTCTATGAGCCCTAGCTTTATGGTAAACTCTTGAAGTACCAATTATTGATATGAGAGGTCCACTTTACATGACATGTTATCTCAAAGGCTGGGGTTGCAGTTGATCAAGCGAAGACAGTGGTTGTACTTGCATGAGAGCCACCCAAGAGTGTGACTGTGGTGCAGAGTTTCCTAGGGTTGGCTGGATACAACCAGATATTTGTACCTAACTTTTCCCATATTGTGGAACCCATTCCATCTTTGAAAAATAATGTACAACCCTTCATATGGATGGAGAGATTCTAGAGGATATTTATGGATCTAAGGTTGTGATTGACGAGTTCCTTCATCTTGAAGCTACCAGAAGCAGGTGTTGGGTATGTACTCAACTTCGACATGTGAGGGACCAAACATGGGTGTGTCCTGATGCAGGAGTGATTAGTGATCACCTATGGATCACAAAATCTGATGCACCATGAGCAAAACTATGCTACCCAAGACTTGGAGTTTGTAGAAGTGGTCTTCTCTTTGAAGGTGTGTTGACATCACTTGATGGGTGAATGTTATAAAGTTTACTCTTATCACAATATTTTCAAGTATATATTTTCTCAGAAGGACCTGAACCTAAGACAACAACGATGGCTATAGTTCCTCTAGGACTACGACTTTGAGATAGTTTATAATCCTGGGAAGGAAAACACGGTAGCATATGCACTCAGCAGGAGGTCTGGATTGAAGTTACTTAGTGGGGCGACATGGTATCTTGCCAGGATGTAGATATCCTTCATGGATAGTGATAGAGCAGCTTAACTCCAGTCTATGAAAGTCACTCCCTCACTCCTTCAGCGAGTTATAGAAGCGTAGCTTAGGGACATTGACGATGAGGCTCGATGTGCAATTATTTCCTCATGACAGACACCTGATGGATTTTCTGAAGGTGGGGAGAATTTCATCCTCTTAAGAGGATGTACCATGGTACCGATGGTGCTACAGGAAGAGGTGTTGAGGGTGTTTCATATGTCACCTCTGACGGTGCATCCTTATATGGAAAAGATATACCAGGATATCCAGTGTCAGCACTGGTGTCCAGGGAGGAAAAAGGTAGTTGCAGAGTTTGTTTTCTGATGCCTCACTAGTTAGAATGTGAAGGTCCAACATTAGGTACCAGAAGGCTTAGCACATCCACTAGAGGTGCCTGAGTGGAAGTGGGACGGGATATCCATGGACATTGTGACAAGGATTCCACATACATCTAGGGGACATTATTCCATCTGGGTGATCACTGTCGAACCCAAAATGTCGGCTCACTTCCAAACAATCCAAGAGTCCGGTCAGTAGAGGGATTGGGACGCCTCTATGTACAACATATAGTATGGATTCATTGTGTGCCAACAACGATCGCCTCTGACCATGATTCATGTTTTAAATCTGGTTGTGGAAGGGATTACAGGAGGCATTTAGGACTCAACTATACTTGATCACCGCCATTCATCCTCATACAGATGGTCAAATGGATAAAACCATTCAGACGTAGGAGGACATTCTTTGTGCATGCATCCAAGATGTTGGCCGCAGTTGGGAGGATCACTTTACCTTTGTGGAGTTGTCACACAACAATAGTTATCACTACACAATCAGTATGGAACCATTCAATGCCTTGTACGGTTGACATTGAAGAACACATCTATGCTGCATAGCCCATGGGGAGTAAGAACTTATGGGACTAGAGTTGGTACGAGCTGCCACAAAGAAGGTTTAGATCATGTAGGAATGGATGAAGACTTCACAGAGCAAACATACATCTTATGCTGACAAGAGATGGAGGCCATTGTAGTTCTAGGTGGGGGACAACATATTCCTGTGAGTCTCTCCTCGAAGGGGACTATGAAGATTTGGAAGATGTTTAATGTTATCACCGAGGTTTATTGGACCATTTATGATACTTTGGAGGATAGGTGATGTGGCATACTATTTTTCACATCCACTGAATTTGGAGAGGGTGAATGGTGTCTTCCATGTATCCCAGGTGAGAAGATAGGTTCCTGACCCATCACACATCATCGAAAACTATGAGCATGACATTGATGACAGGTGACGTTTATAGAGGTTTCAGTAGGGATTGGGGATCGACATGAGAAATTCATTTTTGGGCAATTGATACCTCTAGTGCATGCTCCCTGGCAGTACGAGAACCTCCGAGGGAGCACATGGGAGTGGGAGGCTCAGATTCATGCTCAGTACCCCCATTTTTTCTTTATTCAATGTTATGTATTTCATTGACAAAATTGATTTAATGTGGGGAGACTGTAAAACCTGGATTTTCCATGTAATTTTTTTAAATTATATAAATTTTTTACGAGTATGCCAAAAATTGACGACGCCTGATTCTGAGGCCCAGTTTTCCCGGAATGAATTTCTGAACTTTTTTTAAGGTGCATTAAGTAAATTCATGAGCATCATTTTCTAACATTTAAACCGGATCTCAGGTTAAAAATTTGAGGTCATTGTTGAATTTGTAGCACCAGGATTTTCTTAAATAAGACTTCACTTTGACAGTAGTAAGTCTAGATAAAAATATATGTTTTGAAAATTTTTATAAGAAATTAAAATAAAATAACTGTTTTATTTTATTTTCTTTCATATCCTCCAATGGACAAGCAGAGTGTGGGACCAGCGATATGTCAAGCCAATAAATTGCATGAACTTTCAATCATAAGTAATGACATTGTTGGAGAATTATTAATGTTCCTAATTAAATCGACCCTATTAATTCCCCATGTCGTTTCGCACCCTTTCACTCTTATATTTATATGGAGCATGGGGAGAGGTATCGACACTACTTCAACAAGAAGAAAAGTGTTGGTAAAAAACTGATATGGAAAACCCTTAGAGGATGGAGCTGATCCTAGTGAGAGTTAAAGGGTGACACCGAACCATGAACCGAAGTTCGTCATACAAGTGGCGTCGTTGGAAGCTTGATGTGGAGGATAGAGAAAACTAACCCACTACCACAAATGTGTGCTCACCATAAATT
Organism: Viscum album; assembly: GCA_963277665.1. Taxonomy (NCBI): domain Eukaryota; kingdom Viridiplantae; phylum Streptophyta; class Magnoliopsida; order Santalales; family Viscaceae; genus Viscum; species Viscum album. The sequence continues at coordinate 2,131,252,673 of OY728140.1, forward strand.
GAAAGGGCGTGGGTTTTTTCATTTACACATTTTAAATGATTTTCTCTTCCCCATTCTTGAATAATACGAAGAACGCAGAACAAATGACTAATATGTTGCTTCGCAAATCATTAGTTTTACCTAGAAGTTGTTGTAGGGTATCATTGTAGGGTTTTTATTATTGATTAATTCAATTAATTATTAAACCCTTAATCCCCCTCATGTTTATGAGCTAAAATGGAGGCCGTAGGCCTAACGAACCTTCCCTATACCTTAAGTTACTTTTCTAACCTTGCACCCTTTGGGGAAGACTGCCGGCGTGACAATAGAATGACCGACTAAGAAGGAGGTGGAGCACCGACGCATGATGAAAGAGGAGGCCAGACCCAAAGCCAAGGCAGTGAATGGAGCGGATGACACTGGCTGACAGTGGAGGAGGTGCGGCATGCCGACTCGCGCTGCTGTCTCATCAGTCGGCCGCCGAAGGGAAGAGTGTTGCGCAGTTACTTGACACTGGTGAACTGGGTTCCACGACCGAAGATTCATCAGAGGAGAAAGAACCCACGCATCCGCATGTTGAACAGTGATCGGGCAGTTTCCATGTGGCTATGCCACATCACAAACTGAATGGCCTATAGGTTGTTCGTGAGTTCGGGAGACTGGGGGTCAGACCCTCCCTCACCAGCTCGGGTGGACAATGGCTGGGCTGCCCCGTATGTGGAAAGTTCCCTACGAGGTCCGGTTCACCCCCCTTACAGGTCACACCCAATGCAGGTCGGGCCACACCCTTGCGGGCCTCCCTCTGTGGTCTGCCCCTTTACTGGCTGGGCTGCCCTTTGCGGGCCCCCTTTGAGGCCCCCTTTGTGGGTTGGGCCGCCCTTGTGGGCTGCCCATTGCAAGCCACCCTTTATAGGATGTGATTCCCTTGAGGGGAGAATTTACATGCCAAACCCTTGAGAGCCAGGCCGTACATCGTCCTAGCCCATACCGGGCCGGGCTGGGTCGGTCCGATCTGTTCAGACCAGACCCAGGCCCAACCGGGGCCATAAACACTTAAAGGGCCATATATTGAGAACCAGATGTCCATTTGATGAACCGTATGCCACATCAGTTTTCTTGGATCGAGATGGTCATTTTGGTATACTCCTCTTGAGTTTTGGAGATACTTGGAGTATGGCCGGGTTGGATCGAACCCGAAACCAACCGGGCCCCTGGAGAAAAAATGCTTATTACTCACAGACCAGGAATCTGATTGACGCACCGTCTGTCACGTTGGAACCAATACGACATGGAGTAATTTGTGTTACTAGTTTCTAGATCATAGTGGTGGTTAATGTACTACCGATATGACGAATTCAGTTTCTATGGAATTCAACCGCACCATTTATGAGGAATCCAATGACTAGCAGTGAGGTGGAGGTTGGAGACAAATTATATAGAGGTTAGTAGCGAGCGATTATGTGTGGGTCTGCACCGATTCAGTGTGGGCCATATCTTGTGTGGATAAACACTTAGCGATCCAATGTCGTTCAGTGCTTACCAATCTTATGTTGGCCTGATCCTGTGTGGTTCAACGTTCAGTGATCATGTGTGGGTCAACACATACCGAAACATTGTGGGTCAGATCATGTGTGGATCATTGTGGGTGTTAGTACCTATCAAATATGGGTTGGTCAGATCCTGTGTGGATCATTAAAGGGGTTTAGTTCTCTATCGTTCCTACATGATTCTGACTCTGTATGGTCAGTAGAAGTGCCTCTTGACAGAATAAGAAGATCTAGCTTTCTGACTAATCATCTGCACTTGTTTACTTCACTAATACCTGGTGTGAGTAGAGACTCTTATTAAACTAAGTCTTTTACCTATGTGGTACTTCTTTTCTTTGTGGTGGTACCTTTTTGGTATTCTTTCATCATGTATGATATGATTATATCTTGATGATTTAGGTATATGTATGCGTATATACCTATGTAGGGTTGAAGACATGCTTTGTGGTTTTTCCTTCGTGGTACTTTAGAAGACCAATGGGGTCTCAAGATATCTACTGAGTATCGTTATACTCACCCCTAAACAGCCTAAATCCTAACCTTGTTGTGTCTTGTGAATACAACGTACAATGTTGATCGACACTGAGGCTTTCAGGACTGGACTTTCTCGGAGGTGGACTATTTGGCATGGCGTGACACAGGGACTACTGATCGTGATTTGTACCTACCCTTCAGGTAGGATCCTCTAAGGATGATCCATGATTTTTTCTGTACATTTCAGTTGTATTTTTACTTTTCAGTTGTACTTGTACAGTACTTTTGGACTTGTATTCCTAACCCTTTTTACTTTCATCCCTCTTTTACTACATCAGTTTACTTCGTAGTTGCTTCTTGTTGTGTTTTTGGACTTTGTGTCTATACATGTTAAAAAGGCAATTCCTTCCCTTTTATCGATACACATTTTATGTGCTATCCACCAACTCGTAGCCTATGGAAGGTGGGCTATAGGTAGACACGACACATGCCCCGAGGGACAGGTCATGAAATTTTCCATGAATCAAACAACACATACATGTGATCATACTATTTTCAAATATTTTCCTAGAAATAGAAAGGTGAACTCCATGATGGTTTACCCCGACATGTCACATTATAATCGGTGAATGGTTTGATAAAATCTATAGAATAATAAAAATATAGATTCTTTAAACATTTATTTCCCCTAGAGGATTGAAACAACTTGTACACCTTCATCGATTCCAATCTAACATACTTTTGCTTCTTTCACAACGTAAATTTAACACATTAGAATGTGATGAAATGTAATAGTAAGGATGAAAATATTTCCTTATAATATTTCATATGTATAATTTAATAAATAACTATTAAAAAATTATAATTATTCTTAATTATAGTGTGTAAATAATCATTCTAAATATGTTTATTAATCCTTGTAGTAAATGATTAATGATCCATAACATATTTATCACTATTGTAATTGTTATATTTAGTATACCCCATGGTGATGAAAAATAATATCAGTATTATAAAAAACTATTTATGATTCCTTTTGTATGACATGATAATATCCTTTAGCAGATTGTTTTTCTATAGTTCAATTATAGGATTTTTTAATTTCGTTGTATATAAACACCATTATAAATGTAAATTCATTGTAATGATGATGTTATGAGAAACATGTTGGTTGGGTTTCAAAATAATAAGGATGAAAAAAATATAATTGGTTATACTTTCGATAATAAAGTCAAAATTATCAACTGATCCAACTCCAAAAACATTATAGAAAAAATTAATGTGATTATGGGGAAATTATTTCATCCTTCATCACAATATTTTTTCTCCTACATATAATGTATACGAGATCATTAGTCAATTGGAATATGTTGATCTCATATAAATTACATTTGAACTATAATTTATGAAAATCTACCGTATATATTTTTATGTTAAATTCAACCCTCAATATAATAGAATTGAATAATCCATCTACCTATGTGGTTAATAGTGAAAAAACATTGTAATTTTCAATTACAAATTATTTCTTCCTTGATCCCTATATTTTAGAGTTATATCAATTGATGTAGGAATTTTTTATAACCCATAAAGTTCTTTAATATTTATTACTCACTGGGTATGACTTTCCTGTTATCCTTTTGAATAGATTTACAATTCATTATTAAATATCTACATATCTCATTATGTAACGCCCCGACCCATGTTACCTATAGTCGGTGGATTATTTTAATACATTGTCATGATTACAAGGAATCATGTACCGTAGGACCAATTAGTTTAGCAGTCTTTGAAAATATATTACATACATGAATGTTACATTACACTCCATAACATAAAAAACAACATATATAATCCTTCATGAACATCATTATTCCCTTTTCGTAACCCTGCATATCTATCACAATACACTTCTTGGAATCCTGGGAAAATAAAACCTAGAAAGGGGTGAGATCATATGCTTAGTAAGGATAACAATATAGTAGAAACATTCCTAAAAAAGCATAAACATTTAAGGAAATGAATAACTAAAACAAAAGCCTTTTAAACTTGAACTTCAACATAATATGGAAAAAATAAAATGAATTAATTCCATTTACTTATTCACACGGATATTCTAATAGTTGAATAATCACATGAAATATCACTAACCACTTTCATAATGATGGAATGGATAATTCTAGACTATCATAACCACATTTTCAAGGCCTTGTGCGAAGACTACAAATAAGATTTTTTCAAGGCCTTGTTCCAAGACACTAGTTTGTCTCATGATACCTACCGATGCATCGAGGAGGTATAGCAGGCTCCACCCGTCACTTACTAAGTCCCATACATTCCTTATATGAAAAGGTTTAAACATAACATAAACATTCGTATTAAAACTAGCATAGGAAATGTCAGAACTTTATCCCTAAACTAAGAAATATCCTAAGCATATCCCTCGGGAGTGTCATAACCAAGAGTGCATCAAGGCCCATTGTCGTGCACCAATTCCTATTCAAGTCTATCTCAAATCCGTGTTTTCATGTTTTACCCCTAGGTATATCTGTGCCAGAGCCGCCTCTACTTGCTCGTATCCAGAATGTGATGAATTTTCTTGGAAAACTCACAAAATCTCTATATTACCAAAATTCTGGGAATTTTTCTATACTAATCTTCAAAGTCTATCTTAGTTTTTTGTGCTCTAATCAGAGTTTATCTAAATCCAGATTTCAAGGTTATTACTAAACTTCTTCTGATACAAACTGTAACGTCCCAACCCCAGTTACCCAGAGATGGTGTATTATTTTAATACATTGGTATCATTACAAGGAATAAAGTCCCGAAGGACCGATCAGTTTAGCAGTATTGGAAAATATATTACATACATGAATGTTACATTACACTTCATGACATACAAAACAACATAAATAATCCTTCACAAACATCATTATTCCTTTCTCTTAACCCTAAATATCAATCACAATACACTTCTTAGAATCTTGGGGAAAATAAAAGATACAGAGGGGTTAGCTCAGATGCTCAGTAAAGATAATAATACCAAAAAAACATTCTTAAATAAGCATAAACATTTAAGGCAATGTATAACTAAAACAATATACTTTTAAACATGAACATCAGCATAATATGGAAAAAATAAAATGAATTAATTTCATTTACTTATTCACATGGATATTATAATAGTAAAATAATCAAATGCAATATCAATAACCACTTTCATAATGATGGAATTCCTAATGTTAGGGTATCATAACCACATAGTTAAGGCCTTGTGCCAAGACTACAAATAAGATTTTTGCAAGGCCTTTTTCCAAGATACTAGTTTGTCTCATGAGACCTACCGATGAATCAAGGAGCTATAGAGGGATCCGCCCATCACTTTCTAAGTCCAATGAATTCCTCATATGAAAATGTTTAAACATAACATAAACATTCATACAAAAACTAGCATAAAAAATGTCAATACGTTATCCCTAAACCATGAATGGTGTAAAAATAACACATCCAAATTCAAACATATCACAAGACCTTCAATACAATATAGAAGACTTGTATCATAATAAATCATCTTCAAACAAGTTTACAATCCATCTAAGGATGTTGACATAGATGAAAATGATTTGTAAAATTCTTTGAGAAAAAATATCCATTTTTCTTGAAAAAATTTAAAAGTCACACAATTTAGAAAAGAAGAATTCTAAAGATATTTTTTTTAATCAATGTGTCCCATAGCACTTTGAAACTTTTGAAAGGAATTAAAATTTTAAAAACATTAATGTCCATATAAATAAATCCTTAAAACCCATTTGGAAGACGTGGACATTAATGAGAAATATTTAGAAGAATAAATATTTAAAACATTTGAAATGATGTTTTAGTAAAAAAAAGTCCCATATAAGAATCCCTTTGAAAACACTTTCATAAAACATGGACATGGATAAAAAATATTTCCCAGTAGATACTTACGTAAAAACAACCTTGGCTAATAAAGAGATTGGAAATTAGCTCTTACCAATTTGGTAACTTACAAAACATACACCCCATGAAATAGATATCATAAAATGAATATCTAAATACAAATAATTTAATGTGTATTACACAAAGAATACAATTATTGGTAGTAAATACTCCACACAAAAGGTAATATTGACAATATGGCATGAATCTCACAGGGATAATGAGTGAGATGTAAACCCCTTTTATTGCACATTCCTTTAGTTAAGGGTACGTTTAAACTCCTATATGAAGACCGTAGTATGTTATTAAATTATACCAGAGCCATATTAATATTTATGATATCATAAATTATTCATTTATGACTTTTTACTACCCATTTAATAATAATTTCCATGTTAAATTAACATTTCGGGTAATAATCGCTTTCTTTATCGTACGTGTTTTAACTTGTTACTCTTGATTGTATCACTTAGATAACGATTTAAAGAATTACAGAATATAAAACATGATTTATATATCATATGTATTTAGAATATAATTATGTATAATATATATATATGTGAAATGGAAAACACAGTTTATGGAGACGGTAGTCCGTAAGTACGCATAAATGTTGTTTCCGTTTTCATAATGTATTGAACAGAACTAAGTGAATAAAATATTTTTAAGTACACACACATATATATATATAGTAGCATTATTATGTCATATATTACAATCATATTAGTAATATATATTTTTATAATCGTCGATGAATGGTGAATGTGGAAATGAATCTCATCGCGTCGTGGAGATAGTATTCCGTACGTACGCACGAGCGACAATATCATTTCCTTAAAGATATGGAATTGGATGGTATATTAATTTTGAAGAGGAATTATTATGTTATTTTAATTATTTATATACATATTACTCATCATTATATCCATCCAAATAACACAGTGTTGAATAACAAATTACACCACGGCGTGGAGACAGTAAGCCGTACGTACACACGCATGGTGACATTATCATTCATAAGATGGATAGAATAATGAATATAGTTGTGAAATATTTATAATAACATCAAAATATATAGAATATACTATATTTTTTATTTTATAATTGAAATAACAAATAACGAATAAGTGGATGAAGAAAGAAACTTGAAAGAGGGTGGTGAAAACATTAAATCTTCTTCGGGTTCTTCCTTTTGATTTGATCTAAAGGGCTCCATAGGTTGGCTTTATGATCAAACTAAGGCCTCTAGATTGAGGTGAGATAATTTGAGAGAATATTTGGGTAGGGTTTGGCCGATCCAAAAGGCTTTGAATGTGTGAATTAGATGTAAGGTGATGTGCCCTTTTATAAGAAGGGTGAGGGGCGCCTTAGGAAAAGCTAGAAATATTATTTATAATAAATTTTTATTCAGTTTTTAATGGATATAAAGTGGATTATTTAAAGTTTAAGGTGGGTATAGGCCTAAAACAGCTCAAAAAATAGGTTTTAGAAAGGTTTGGGTCACTATATTAACATTATCTTTTTGATTTAACTCTTAGTTAAATAGTTTGACATTTACCATTTCTTTTTGTATTTTTATACTATATAGTCAATAAACTTACTATAAACATCCAACAGACCCTCAAGTGGTACATTAATAATACCCCTATCATTATATAAGTCCTTTGGCGGAACCATATATTTTTAGTAATATAATATCAATTAATAATATAATATTTGTTTTAAAAACTCCTTTATGTCAATTTTGACACTATTTAATAATAGATTTTTGTTAAAGTCTTAACAACTTTATTATTTCAAAACAAATTCATTTAATCAATACTAACAAGTCATATTAACCAATAATATTTTTGGATTTCATCAAAACATTCAAATTATATTTATTGTTACATTTATAATACTAATTATTTGATTCTTTCATTAATAAGAAAAATACTGCATCGTTATTGATTCAGAAATAAATTTACTTATTCAATGTCTAAAAATTATAAATAAAATACCATTATTTATAAAATATTTTTATATTTATAATGAATATATATACTCTAAAATATACCATATATAACAATATGGAAAAATTGTTTTTCTAAATGATATATGCTTATGTCATTTTTGTATTTATTTAACTTAATTAATATAAAGTGTCATTATCACTTAAAAGTGGATCTGTGGGGTCCCAAAATCGACCCAAATATTCCCATGGTATGACATGTATCAACCAATAGGGCTAGGACATGTTTTAGGGTAATTTATTATTATTATTATATTATTTTTATACCCTTATTTATCGGATTACCCTTTAACCATGGTAAATAAAATATTTACCGATGTAATTATTTAAAATGTCTAAAAGTAAAAGTTACCTATTTTAAAAATTTGGAAGTCATGATTCTAAATATGGAATCCATTTTTATAAATTCAAATCACAGAAGTGGCATAAATTAATTTAAAATTATTTCCCGTTGTTAAAATAAAAACCGTGTTTTTAAGAGATAATAACTATCAAAAGATTGGCACTTACTTATGTCCAGTTTAAATGTGAAATTATGTTCAATGACCAACATTGGATTAAATGGTAAAAATATAATCTAATTTTTCTCTAAAGTCACTCAAATTCATAGTTTATAACTATTAATTATTTCAATTAAAAAAGTTGTTTTTAATTAAAATTTAGTAATTTTCACTATTTATCAAAATATGAAAGTTATCAGAAAAGTACCAAAATTTCACCCTAAGAAAATTTCGATATTTCGAATCCAAAAATGAAGTCCATATTGAAATACTAAATGAATAAGATTTCAAAAAGTGGGTATTACTATTCATAACGACTAGTTTTGATTGGTTGTGGTGTGTGTTAGAAATCAAAGTTGCGTACAACACGCACTACTGCATCATTCAAAGAGAAGTGTACCATGGAAGATTGGGGTGTTACATTCTCCCCTCCTTCAATAAATTTTTTCCTCGCAATATGAAATTATTTTTCAAAAATAAAATGTTCAAAATAGAAAATACCTTAGGGAAAACCCACATCAGAAATTAGGTTAATAAAATTTAGTCTTAATAAGAGGAAAAGGGAAATGAAAGGGTTACCACCAAATTATGATCTCGATTAAGAGAACATTGGTGGAAATTAGAGACATATAATTGGAGGAAAAATGTAAATATTTATAGGTAGTTAATGAGGTCATCAATCACAATCAAGTGTAAAATTTATGGCCTTAAATTCATAAATCTCTGATGATTTAAAATACCATCGGTTCAACAAAACATATGGTATTAGGATAATAAATTTTTGGTTTTAAGATCCCTTCACTAAGTATAAGAATTAATTTCTTCATAGAATAAGATAAGAAGAAAAATATATACTTTACAAGTAGAGTCCCATCCTTTAACTAATTTCTACCACGAACTCATCTTTCACTCTAAATGATAATAGAACTTAAAAATAATATTCTATTTATCCTAATCGTATAGGGTTCAAATCAAATGAATTTATAATTCATCTCCCAGAATTTTTTAAAAAACACTAAATTATTCAATCCAGGACATCACATGGGCTTGTGGTAGGTGATACACCCTTGTCGCCCTTCGGTTGTGGGTTCAAGTCTTGCGGCCTTTCCAGATGCGACGGGTTTCCACCTGAACTCCGGGTTTTCCTTTTATGGCAATCAAAAAAAATTAATCTCAAACCAGAATTATCCAAAATACTTCTGTCCAAACTCATAGTCCAAAATTTATATGGAAGGTAAACACAATGAAGATCCTTTTTGCTGCTTAATAACATGTGAACACCTTCATAATGTATTCTTTTAAAACACTGCAATATCCCGAATTACCATAAAACCTTATTGATTACATTCATGATCACTTATTACTTATACAATACTGCATATACTACTTCTATTAAAAAATGTTGTAAACTCCATCAATGATGGAATATAAAAATCATTAATCAGTTTAAATGTAGTCAAGAATATCCAATATAATTTGTCCAAATCAATCATGTATTATTCCAAAATTACTACCTCGGTATCAGAACCATATTATGGTTTATTGTTCTCTCAACAATATATTTTCCAAAAATTTAACCTGATATTGAGTCACTTTTCATGGTTCCACACAATCTCAAGTCCTTAATGAAATAGTACTACATTACAATCCTTATATACTCTATAATTATTATAACCAGTGCATTGTTGATATATCACTCAAATGACATAATTCTGTAATCACAACATAATACCTCTAATCATTCCTCCTCATATGTGGAAGTATCATAACTTGATTATTATCAAATAGAATCATTTGGGGTATACTCTCTTGATTTGGACATTGGTTCACGCATTGTACCAACTCCTTGAAGATGAAGCATTGTACATTTGAAACCTTTTTCTAACCATTGCAGTCACGTACATGGTGTCATTTTTCTCCACACTTATAACAAACTCTCATTCCCTTAAGGCAAGTTCCTGAGTATTTCTTCCCCTAGTTATCACATATGGGAAAATTATTCTTTTCCTTCTTCACTTTATCAAATATTTCTCTCTTCCATCACTTTCTTCTCTTGCTTCCCTTCAACGCCATAGGACTCAGACAATTTTTTTCTTATCTTATTAACACATGATACTATTTCTTCATATGTTGAGAATACATGGGATACTTTTTCCCTTATAATTGTTGGATTAATACCATTTAAGATACCATAATTCTTACTCTTTGGATCATACGTTTTGTTGCAGTTCACATTCCTTATAACAGGTGCCATTTCTATACAATGGCATAAAATATGTCAGTTTATGAATTGCACTGAATAATTCCAAACTTGTCAAATACCTAACGTAAATTTAATTGTTTATGGATATAATCCATAATCATAAAGATGTTTTCATTGAGGAAGTATATACTCATAAACCCTTCATAATGATTTGTAATGAAAATGAGAAATATCCTAAGCATATCCCTCGGGAGTGTCGTAACCAAGAGTGCAGTAAGGCCCGTTGTCGTGCACCAGTTCCAATTCAAGTCTATCTCAAAGTGGTGTTTTCAGGTTTTACCCCTAGGTACATCTGTGCCAGAGCCGCCTCTACCTGCTCGTATCCAGACTGGGATGAATTTTCTTGGAAAACTCACAAAATCTCTATATTACCAAAATTCTAGGAATTTTTCTATTCTAATCCTCAAAGTCTATCTTAGTTCTTTGTGCTCTAATCAGAGTATATCTAAATCTGGATTTCAAGGTTATTACTAAACTTCCTCTGATACCAATTGTAACGTCCCAACCCCAGTTACCCAGAGATGGTGCATTATTTTAATACATTGGCATCATTACAAGGAATCAAGTCTAGAAGGACCAATCAGTTTACCAGTATTGGAAAATAGATTACATACATGAATGTTACATTACAATTCATGACATACAAAACAACGTAAATAATCCTTCACAAACTTCATTATTCCTTTCACTTAACCCTACATATCAATCACAATACACTTCTTAGAATCTTGGGATAAATAAAAGATAGAAAGGGGTGAGCTGAGATGCTCAGTAAAGATAATAATACATCAAAAATATTCTTAAATAAGCATAAACATTTAAGGCAATGTATAACTAAAACAAAATCCTTATAAACATGAAATTCAGCATAATATGGCAAAAATAAAATCAAGTAATTCCATTTACTTATTCACACGGATATTATACTAGTAAAATAATCACATGCAATATCACTAACCAGTTTCATAATGATGGAATTCATAATGTTAGGCAATTATAACCACATAGGCAAGGCCTTGTTCGAAGACTACAAATAAAATTTTTTCAAGGCCTTTTTCCAAGACACTAGTTTGTCTCATGAGACCTACTGATGCATCAATAATCTATATAAGGGTCCACCCGTCACTTTTTATGTCCAATGCATTCCTTGTATGAAAATGTTTAAACATAACATAAACATTCGTACTAAAACTAGTATACGAAATGTCAATACATTATACCTAAACCATGAATGGTGTAAAAATAACACATCCAAAGTAAAACATATCACAAAACCTTCAATACAATATGGAAGATTTGTATCATAATAAATCATCTCCAATCAAGTTTAAAATCCATCAAAGGATGTTGACATAGATGAAAATGATTTGTAAAACTCTTTGATTGAAATATCGATTTTTCTTGAAAACATTTAAAAGTCACACAATTTAGAAAATAAGACATTTAAAGACATTTTTTTGAATCAAAGTGTCCCATACCACTTTGAAACTTTTGAAAGGAATTAAAATTTTAGAAACATTAAAGTCCATATAAATAAATTCTTAAAAAACATTTTGAAGACAAGGTCATTAATGAGAAACATTTAGAAGAAAAAATATTTAAAACATTTGAAATGATGTTTTACTAAAAAAAGTCCCTTAAAATAATCCCTTTTAAAACTCTTTCATAAAACATGGACATGGATAATAAATTTTTCCCAGTAGATACTTCTGTAAAAACATCCCCGGATAATAAAGGGATTGTGAAATTAACCCTTACCAATTTGGTAACTTACGAAACATACACCCCATGAAAGAGGTATCATACAATGAATATGTAAATAAACATAAAATAAAGTTTATTAGAGAAATAATACAATTATGGTATGTACATACATCACAAAGAAGGTAATAGTGGCAATATGGCATGAATCTCACGAGAATAAGGAGTGAGATGAAAACCCCTTACCTTGCACATTCCTTTAGTCGAGGGAACGTTTAACATCATGTATGAAGACAGTAGTATGTTATTAAATTATACGAGAACCATATTAATATTTATGATACAATACATTTTTCATTTATGACTTTTTACTACCCATTTAATAATAATTTCAATGTTAAATTAACATTTCAGGTAATAATCGCTTTCTTTATCGAACGTGTTTTAACTTGTTACTCTTGATTGTATCACATAGATCATGATTTAAATACTTATAGAATATAAAACATGATTTTTATATCATATATATTTAGAATATAATAATGTATAATATATATATATGTAAAATGTAAAACACCATCTATGGAGACGGAAGTCCGTACGTATGCATAATCGTTGATTCCGTTTTCATAACGTATTGAATGGAACTAAGTGAATAAAATATTTGTAAGTACAAAAACACACACACACAGATATATATATATATATATCTCCAGTAGAATTATTATGACATATATTACAAACATATTAGTTATATATATGTTTATAATCATCGAGGAATGGTGAATGTGGAAATGAATCTCATCGCGTCGTGGATACAGTAATCCGTACGTACGCATGAGCGAAAATATCATTTCCTTAAAAGTGTGGAATTGGATGTTATATTTATTTTATAGAGATATTATTATTTTATTTTCATTATTTATTAACATATTACTCATCATTATATACATCCAAATAACATAGTGTTGAATAACAAATTACACCATGGCGTGGAGACGGTAAGCCGTACGTACGCACGAATGATGACATTATAATTCATAAAATGGATAGAATAATGAATATAGTTGTGAAATATTTATAATAACATCAAATTATATATAAGATATTGGATTTATTATTTTATAATGGGAATAAAAAATAAAGAATAAGTGGAAGAAGAACGGAACTTGAAAGAGGGTGGTGAAAACATTACCACTTCTTCAGGTTCTTCCTTTTGATTTGATCAAAATGGAATATTAGGTCATCTTTATGATCAAAATAAGGACTCTATATTGAAGTGAGGGAAGTTGAGAGAATATTTGGGCTGCGGTTGTCCAAGCCAAAAGGCTTTGAATGTGTGAATTAGAGGGAAGCAGATATACCCTTTTATAAGAGGGGTGAGGGGCACCTTAGGAAAAGCTATAAATATTATTTTATAATAAATTTATATTCGATTTCTAATGGATTAAAAGTGGATTATTTAAATGTTAATGTGGGGATAGGTCGAACACCACTCAAAAAAATAGGTTTTAGATAGTTTTGGGTGAATATATTAACTTTATCGTTTTGATTTAACTCTTAGTTAAATAGGTTTACATTTACCATGTCTTTTTTTATTTTTATATTATATAATAAATAAATGTACTATAAACATCCAAGTGAATCCAAGTATTCCATTAATAATACACCTATCATTATATAAGTCTTTTGGAGGAACCTTATATTTTTAGGAATAGAATATCAATTAATAATATAATATTTGTTTTGAAAACTCCTTTATGTCAATTTTGACACTATTTAATAATTGATTTTTTTAAAGTCATAAAAACATTATTAACTCAAAAAAAGTTCATTTAAGAAATAATAACTTTTCATATTAACCAATAAATTTTTTTGATGTCATAAAAAATTTCAAAATATATTTATTTTAACATTTTTAATAAAAATAATTTGATTCTTTCATTAATAAAGAAAATATTGCATCATATTTGTGTCATAAATAAATTTAATTATTAAATTTATAAAAATTATAAATAAAATACCATTATGTTTGAAATATTTGTATCTTCCTAATTAATATTTATAGTCGAAAATATAAGATATATAACCCTATGTAAAAATTGTTTTTCAAAAAGATATATGCTTAGTTCATTTTTGTATTTACTTTAACTTAATTAATATAAAGTGTCATTATCACTTACAAGTGGATCCATTAGGTCCCAAAATAGACCCAAGAATTCCCACGGTCGAAAATGTATCAACCAATAGGGTTATGACGCATTTTAGGGTAATTTATTAATATTATAATATTATTAGTTTACCATTATTTACCGGATTTACCCTTTAACCATGGTAAATAAAATATTTACCGAATTAATTATTCAAAATGTATAAAAATTAAAGTTACCTATTTAAAAAATCTGGACCTCCTGATTCTAAATATGGAATCTATTTTTCTAAATTCAAAACACAGAAGTACAAAAAATTAATTTAAAATTAATTCCCGTTGTTAAAACAAAAAGCATATTTTTAAGAGATAATAACTATCAAAAGATTGGAACTTGATTATGTCCGGTTAAATGTGAAATTATGTCCAATGACCCACATTTGATTAAATGGTAAAAATATAATCTTATTATTCTCTTAAATCACACAAATTTATAATTTTCACAATTAATTAGTTCCATTAATAAAGTTTTTTTAAATTAAAATTTAATAATTTTCACTATTCATCAAAATATGAAAGTTATCCGAAAAGTACCAAAAATTAAACCTAATTTAATTTTGATACTCCGAATCCAAAAATGTAGTCCATTTTGAATGATAAAATGTAAAAAATTTCAAAAAATTTGTATTACTATTCATAACATCTAGTTTGATTGGTTTTGGTGTGTGTTAGAACTCAAAGTTGCGTACATCACATGCTACAACATTATTCAAAGAGAAGCGTACCACGGATGCTTAGGGTGTTTCACATTATATCATTGTTATATATTTTCCAATTATTAAAATGATTCCTCTATGTAATTGGATAATTTTTTGATATTTAATTCAATTTTTATAATTAATAAAATCATTTCAATTCTAACTAAATTTGATCTGATATCATTGATACTCTACCGATTTTCTGTAAAAAAAATAAAAATTTTACATGAACATTGTACCTTGTAAAATGGCCTAATTAATAATATGTTCTGGTAGAATAAAAAAATCCCCAACCACATATGAATTAGGTGTATCCATTCTAGTGGTAATGTGGTTTTATCTCAATGGCATTGGATACTCTAGAGTTCCATGGGTTACTAACTAACCAATTTTGTGAGGAGAATCATAACATATATGATGTATTTATCTAAAAATATTGTGTTTTGAGAGTAATATTGAATATAAGATGATATATTAAAAAACAAATTTTTACCGAATATGGATGTTGTATTCCATAATATGTTTTATTTATAATTTGAAACATTATGATAGGTCAATAATAACATATAAAATATTATAAAAAATGTTTCTATTACATATGTATGGCTACTAGCACAAATTTTTTAAAAGGGGTAGTTGGTGGAAGATTGTAATGGTATCCAAAAATCACTATTACCAACATTAGAGGAAATATTTGAAAGGAAATAGGGGAGGGTCATTAAAATAAATGTCAAATTTCAAAGATGGTTTTCATTCTAATAATGGAATAATAACTAGTATTTAGTTAAGTCATGATTTTGTAATTCTATATTAAATCAATGAATTTTATATCATCTTATTGTTAAGAGAAATACTCTTCTCTCAACCACATGGTCACTTAAGAGAGATTAAATTAGTAAATAATAAAATTTTGATTATTGTATGGTTAACTCAAAATATATTCATCAAATGAAAATTAAATTTGATTGTTACACATGTTTTTAGTAAAATAATTGTAATGTATTAATATATTTATAATTTGAATGTCTGAACATACCCTCTATGAGAAACCCTTTAATATAAATAATATTCATAATACTCCTTATATAGGATAAAATCACTATTACTCAAACTCATGTATCTACCATAAAAATGAAAAATAATAATTGAAACTATAATATTTCATCTGCATTTGGAGCCTAAATGATGTTTCAATTAATCAACCTCAAATAAAACTATCATTTTTGCCTTATAAATTCTAAAACTAACTAGAAAATCGTATTCCATTTTTTAGTTCATCTTGAAAAAAAACATCTATATTAAATGAAACCAAATAATAACAATATTATATATCATTTTATCATTCAAATCATATTATATATATTTTCTCACTATCAGAAAATAAACTCTACCTTAATAATTTATACGATTCTAATAAATATTTCATAAACAAATTTATCAATTAATTATTAAAGACTTTTAGAAATTGATATTTTTCCATGTGTGTCATGTTTTTTTAATTGGGATAATAAATATTTATTTAAATGAATCAAACCATTAAAATACATGTCATCTCTTTAATTGTAGATTTATTGAAAAAAAAATCAAAACCCTTTACTATGGAATGGATTATCTAGACTCAACAATAACAAATAATGGAATTCTTTATAGAGTGTGATAATTTGGTAATGAACAGATCAAAAAATAAACTAAGATATTTATCAATAAATTACCCATGATCCTGATATTAATGTCACATTCATCCATTATATCTCATATAATTATGAGAAATAATTACTCAATAGAGTATGGTTGTTAAAGGGGAAACATTCATTAATTTTGACATAACACTTCTAGGTAGCATTGAATTCGTTAGAAATAATTTAATTTAATCTGATTAATTATACAATGGTGTGGATTGATATTTTCCATGAAGAAATTTAAAATAATAGTACGACATGATAAATCATAATTCAATTTTATTCTATATCCAATTATCCATAGTGTGGAGACTCTCAAATTTTAATAACAATATGAATTTTTAAGTCTGATATTATTGCATGGTATGAATCGTTCACCATGAATTTAATAATTTAGAAAAAAATTCAAGATTACTCTAAAAATACATATGTTGATTTAACAAATTATGTTTCTTGTTTAGAAAACGCTTAAATACATTTATTGAAAAATTCAACCCAATGAATCCTAAAGGGAATTATTCTTTGTTCAAATACCAACTCCCTTTTTTGATTTGATGAAAACCCATTATAATGAAAACTATTTTTATCTATTTCACCAATAAATATATTCAAGATCCACCAATTTGTTTGTATCTAATTAATTATATCAAATTTTCACTAATATAATACTAAAAGACAACCTATG
Organism: Viscum album; assembly: GCA_963277665.1. NCBI lineage: Eukaryota > Viridiplantae > Streptophyta > Magnoliopsida > Santalales > Viscaceae > Viscum > Viscum album. Next base: position 2,131,270,379 of record OY728140.1, read on the forward strand.
TTATATTTATAGTGATAAGCAATATTATAATAAATAGATCATTAAGAGAGAACCTCATAAATATAAATTACATTTAATCATTACCCACTTATAATATAGATGAATATATTTTCCGATTTTTAAATTTCATATAAATATGATTTATCATCTTGTTGTTTTTTCTAAACATTTATCTGACAAACATAATGAATACAGAATATACATATCTTAATGATATAAAAATTAATTCTTTTTTTTAATAAATTAATAAAATGGGAGAGTCAATATATTTATATAGGTGGTAAATACCTATGGGGTATATATTTGTTCTGACTCGGATCTTATTATGTAGATGGTTGGGTGTAGTCCTTCAAATAATTATAATAACATGGTAATGATACCTTATGATGTTCCTTTATACATATAACAACATCTAATTATTTTTTATATTTTAAATTTAAATCAATTATATCATCCTAATTATTTTCATTATTTTAGTGGTATTTAATCTCCTTTTCCATTTTTCATTCATAATGAGTGCATTTTTTTATATTAATATTAATTGAGTTATCTTACATTACCACAATTGAATATTTCATTACCACTATATCATCATCATGATTCTATCATCAGAATATATTTTGTTCATTACAATTTGGATATTTTATATTTTTCAACTATTTTTCAAAGGAAATTCTATCTAATCTTCATTCTCATCATTGGAATAAAATAAATTCCAAGAGGAAATTCCCCTCCTCATGTAGATGCCATATCAATATCATATCCTTACCAATCACGTAACTACAACCAAATAAAAGTTTCACTAATCAATTGAAAAAACTATATTATAATCCAATTTAAAATATAAATAATAATATATCGCTCTCATTGTGAAAAATGATTATTTAGTGGTGAAATTATTAACAGGTATCTTAGAATAAAAAATTTATATGTTAGGCCATTTAGATATTAAATAAAATAATTTGCCTAAGTGTTGTTACATTAAATCCCATTCCCTCCCCATTATTTAATAATTTCATTCAGGTAAACACTATACAATTCATACATCTTTAATTTTCAATATATGAATGGAATATTTATTTTGAGAAACAAATTAAAATTAATTTATTTTAAAAAACATGATTCCTTGTAAAAATATATATTTTATAACAAAAATATTTTATTGACAAACATATTGAATTAAAAAACTAGTGTCATTGTGAAACATTTAAGATAATGAAAATAATTCAATCAATAAATATGAGATCGCTATCCTTTTTTATCATATTCATATTTTCTGTATAAGATGTGATAAAACATTCCACATTGAAATCATAATCAATGGAATTAAAAATAATTCCTTCTGTAAAAAGAACAATGACCCTACTAATGTCTATATAATTCATGTTTCAACTTACCCAAGATATATTCAACATATCCATCATTAAAATAACATTATTTTTCAACATAGATGTATTCCACAAAAATTAAATAGAGTATTTATTATTTTAAATAAATTTTGGGGTCATTAAATCCATAAATAACAATAATTGATATTAGTACTTGTGTAGTCTCTAAGTGATCCATGACTTAATTTTTTATTCAATATTTATAAGATTAATTTGTGAATATACCATTGAAAATTATCATTATTTTTTTCATGTCAACATTCCATATTCATTGATATTTTTCTGGGAAACCCACTCTATGATGATAAATTTAGGATCCCTATCCTTGTAATAACCACCCACATTATTTTATATCCTTTTGAGAAGGTTTTTTATTTATAACTATGAATAATGTTTTTCTCAAAAAGACCCTTGAATTATTTTTAAATTTCTGCTGTTAAAAAACAGATTTTCTACAAAAGAATCATTCCCCACATTTGAATATAGTTTTTTTGTAAAAAAATTATCATAATGATTTTATCCTCGTATCATGATCATTTTTATGGTTGAACATATTACATTCTTATCATTTTTTGTTTCTTCCCATAAATCATGTTAATCCAAGTTAACACCCTTGATCTGTACACATCATCAATACATTCTTTTAAAAAATTAGGTAAATTTTTTTATTTAACATATTTTTATGAATCATAATCATTTTTAGGATTTTCTATCAAGTATATTTAATAATTTATCTTGAATATTAATGTTTCAGTAACATTCCATAATTTTAAATGAATTTCAATTGAAAAATAATTCCTCATTTTTACTACAAACATCAAATTATTCATTATATATATAATCATAAACAATATTTTCAAAACATGAATTTAAATGAATGTTTCATTATATATGTACATTATTTTTTAGGCACATTACTATTTATTCATACATATATGTTCCTTGTTCAAAATTTATTTTGATGTATTAACTAATTCCATTCTATCTTAAATTAGAAAACTATTCATGATGAGGAATGGTAGATAAATTTTATTCATTATATAGTTCCTCATATCAACCACTATGATTTATTAAGGTCTTATAACTATTAATTCATAATGATTAAATCAATTTTTTTTAATATAAAACTCAACATTACTAATAATATGGTTTTCTAATATTTACATTTAAATTTATATATCATCTTCCCCAACACTGATACATTTTATACTAATACAAGAAGTACATGTTTATAAAAAAAATTATTGTAAATAACTATTTTCTAATATATCCCAATAAATAAATAAATAAATTCCAAAAAATATATTTTTTTAATCCAGGGATATAGGATTCATTGTCCCATTCACAAACCTGTTCACAAGAAAATGATTCCTTGATTATTACTATTGTATTATTATTGGTAATGATATTTATCCTTCCATTTGGAATATGATTTCACACATGACAAGATAACATGTAAGGATATGGATGTATTGATATCCCACTTTTTACACATGTTATTTAAAAATATATTTCTTAATTATAGAAAATATTAAAAAAAATTGGGTTCTTGAGAAATTATATTCGGTACACATATCCTCTCAATTATCAATGGCATAGATGTTATTTTTCTTATTTCTTCCATGAATAACTATTTATCCCTAATTTACTATTAGAGAGAATATTGTCTTCTTAAATGGATCGTCGAAACCATAGTGATATTATAGACTCCTAAAATGCAATTTTTTATAGATAAAATTAACAATATATTCTTCAATATGATATAACATTTTTTTGAAAAATCATTACCATCCTAGAGAATATATTATTTTTCACCACATAAATTAAAATATAATATATTGCATCCTTATTATATTAAATTATAATTTACTCATGATAATATCATTTCATAGGGATTATACACCCACTATCGATAATATATGATCCTCCACATTTAGTCTTTGTTAATGAAATTTTAGCAACACTAGGCTTTAAATTCATTTTTTGGTTATGGTCTACATTTTTATTTTTTTAATAGTACAAAAATACATTTCAAATATATCAAAATTGTTACTTCATCATCAAGGATTTTTATGAATTATTTTCTTTTATTTATAAGGATTCATAAAGTCTCTACCATGTTTTGTTTTTTCAACTATAGGACAAATTGAGAATAATCCGTTGTACTTGTGACATGAAATCAATTTCTAATGAAAATATAATTAGATAAATGATATATCCACTAAAAATTTATAATTATATAAATAGTTTAGTTTTAGTCCATTTTATCTAATTTTTTTTTAATATAGAACATATATTAAATATTATTCATTTTCAAATAATAAAAACAACAAATTTTATGTTTCCAATTTAGTACCCATTTGGAACCAAAAGTATATATTTGTGATATTTTTACCAAAAGTCAACTTTCTATCAATGTTTTGTTGTATTGGGTTTTGAAAAAAATATGACTACATTACTCGTATGATTATTCTCCCAAAAAAATTAATATTGAGAAATAATATTAAAATAGGAAAATATTCCATTATCATTTTATTTTTGACCACTGCTATCAACACAAAAGAAATAAATAATAATATATAAATAATAATATATGACACATAAAAATATATTATAATTTTGAATAATTAATTTTATAGGAACATATTATTGTTAAAAGGTTTCATAGATTACAGACATATCCATAAATATGTTGTTGGTATAGGAGGAACTAGATGTCTTAAATATAAGCATGATTTTTGATCATATACCTTTTTCTAATATCTGGAATGATATTAATAAATAATTTTTGTTGTGATCAATACAAGTAAAAAAAACAAAGTGGAATGGTATTTTTGAGACTAGTAGTCAAGGATATTCTTTTAGTGATGGTATTGATTTCAAATAAATATTATATCGCACCATTTCCGTATATATTATATGATTAGGTTTAGATTTTGTTCTACCTATAGTTCCCATATATTTTTTTTAATATAAGACATTTGATATATATTTGTCTCAATTATGAAATATATATTATCATATAATAATTTTATGTAGAACACAGAAATGATTTCATTTTTTTTATATTTAAAAAATATATATATGGTATTATACTAGTATATATGTGATAGTGTAATAGTGTTTCCTCCAATACCATAGTCCTTGGTGAAAAACAAAATAATTTTTATCATTGTATTTATATCATTTCTTCTTATGTTGATGATTATAACAATATTTTATTATATACTGATAATATTTTTCATAGGATCCCCAGTAATGTTAAAATCTAATATATCAAGGACTGTTTTTAAATATTATAATATACTAGGGAATCTTCATAGAAAAAAAATATTCTTTGTCTTATAATTATTAAAAAATATAATGATTTTGTTTTCCTAGATGACAACATTGAGGGTTGTGTTAGAATACATTGATATGAAAACATAACAGTAAATATCTACAAAAATTCAAAAACATTATTATTGTCATATAACATGATTCATATCAGTGAGTCATAAAGAATGAAAATATATTTATAGAAATATAAATTAGTAGTGGGGATTCTAATTATCATAATTGTTCTTACAATACAATTCATTACACATTTAGTGGGAAAAGTTTTCTAGTATATGATGAATACAATATTGGAATTTTGATAATAGTGTGCACGATCATAACATATGTCATGAATATTTCAGATAATACATTCTCTTATAGTGGATATGATTTTAGTATCTAATGATATATTGATTTTGATTTATTGGTTGATTCTAATAGTCTAAAATAGACTATTGGATCAATGATTTAACATATATGAACAGATGAAAAACAATTTTAATTCAATAGTAATATACATACATATATATACATACATGAAATAATATATGGAAGCTAAATTGAAAGATAATTAAGAAATATATATTAAAATTATTTTTGGGACACTAGGAACAAATATGATAAAGTTTCATTTTTCGTTGATAGTTAATGTTATTTTAACATTGAAACTGATTCATATTTTCATTACAACCTAAATCACATGATTTTTAGTATCACATTGGTTGAGAGGTAGTGGTAAATAACGTGTAAAAATTTATAAATCTCATATTTAATTCAATCTAGAAGAATACATGATTAGGATCATTGAATGTAAAAATTTTAGATAGTTTAGATCCATGAGTGGCCTCATATAAATCTGATTAGAATGATTTTTCTTATATAAGAGATTTTTAGATATGTCCTTTGTTCCCAATTATAATCCCTGTTGAAAATATGAACTAATTATGCTGATTTTCCAAACAACCTCTAACATGTTAATGTAGTCAACGTCCATTGGATTCCATTATGGTTAAAATTCATTATGACCATCCGTACTATTGTACCACTAAATATACATCATGGTATGGTATTTTAAATTAATTTTTGTGGACTTATTAGTTTTTATAATGATTGTGTTATTTAGTAATGGGTTTCATCAATATAGTTTCATTCATCTATAATTTTTTCGGTGTATTCTCAATTTCTCAGGTTAGTAAATTTTGAAGGTATATTTATTGTAATGGTGAGAGAGTGTGTGATTTTATCTTAACTGATTTTGATCCACATATATTACCTTGGTATTTCCATACATCATTTGGGGGTTCTTCAATGTCACATCTATTGTTCCTTCCCAAACACTTTTCAACACAGTTTTCATTTCCTTTTATAATTACACATTTTGGAAAGGAATTTTAAAACAAAAAACCATAATCCACAAAATTATACAAGAACATGATATTTAGAAATTTATTCATTTATTGTTACCTAATAATACTATATATCGTTTTATACTCACATGATTTTTCAAGGGTAAGGGAATCAATATAAAATAATCTCAGGAATCTTTAATAAAAAAATATGCCTATATTGAAATTCCATGGTCTGAAAATTTATAAGTAAATTAAAGAATTCAAACAAAAAAGTAAAATCTATAATATATTTTTGTGATATCATTATATTACAATAAATTGAATTTTAATAATATACTGTATAAAATATCAACTAAACCTATAAAATAGATTTCTAAATTAATTATGATTAAATTGTAAATGTTAATGTTCATCAAATGATATAGACTATATTTCTCATTGATCATATGGTTTTCAGAACCAATGGTTTTTAATTATATCACTAGTGATAAGTAAATCATTAGGTATCCCTAAATATGTATATTAAATCATTCAAACCTAGGAACTTTCGACATCGAGGTCAACTCGTGATTTCATTTACTAAAGTTGAGGTAAACTTCCTTTCTACTTATATTCGGATTGTTTTAGTTGGTAAAAGCATGAATCAGAGGCCTTCGTTGAAGTTTCTTCAAATGACATTAGAATCGATTGGTTTTACGGGTTTTAATCTGGGTCTCCTAAATCTCTCTCACATTGTCATTCGGGTGAACTCTGAGTAAGATTATTATAGTCTTTGGATGAAGAGATCTTGGTCATTTAGGGATATTGAATGAAAATTATAAAATGGACTCCTGAATTTAACCCTTATGTTGAATCACAAATTGTGCCTATCTGGGTTAATTTTCCTGATCTGCCTTTACAACTATTTAAGCAAGCAACACTATTTCCATTTTCTAGGCTGATTGGATATCCTTTTAAGCATGATTTAGCTACAAAACTTTTATCTCTACCCTCTGTAGCTAGAATTTGTATAGAAATTGATGTTTCCCAGCATCTTCCAGATCAGATCTGGATTCAAAGTAGGGATTTTGGACTTTCTCAAGAGGTTGTCTATAAAAGATTACCTGATTACTGTCATAACTATTTTAGACTTGGACACTCCATGAATAACTGTGAAAAAGATATTGTCCATTATAAAATGAGGAAAAATGTTTGGGTTGAAAAAGGAATTCAATGTCAAAGGGATAATTCTGGTTCTTCTGGATACATTAAGAAAGTCACAGATCCTATTTTTAATACTGGCATTCCTAATGTAAAAGATGAGGAAAATCAATTAGTTGATTATGTAAATGTTTTCCTTGAGGTAACTTCCCTTTCTATACCTCATAGTTCTCCCAATCTTCTTAAGGAAGTGAAAATGCATGATGAAACTCAGGAGATAGTTGAGAATGAGGAGTGTGATATCTCTGAAAGTAGTGATACTCTCCATGAGGAAGAAGACAAATATAATCTTATGGAGGAAGAACATCTGGAAACTATGGAAAGGAAAGGAAAAAATCCAACAGTTTATGATGATGGGATCATCACCCCTAATCAAAAAAAAAAATGATAAAACGTCGTGATTTCTCCCAAATGGAAAGAACTATAGTCACAAGATATTTGGACATTTCAATAAGATAAGCCTTTACACCAGACACAACTCAAAATGTCGAGGAAAATCAGCATGTTGAAGTAGGTGGAAAGAAGAATATGACTGATTATGAAGAGTCTGAATCTTCTGAGAAACTTAGAGATGAAATTCTTTTTAAATCTCATTGAAAATGGTAGATTTAAAAGAATACCTACTTAGATATTAAGTCGGACATTTTCAATGAGAGAATGAGGAAGGGGTTTCATAAAAATATCTAATGCACACTACTTCTATTTTTCACATCTATTTCTCTTTGTCTTATTAGTTGTTGACTCTCCAAGGTTCAGTTTGGCTCTGTTTCAGTATGATTATCCCTTCTTTGTTGTTTTCATTTAGACTGCTCGGGATTGATCTGTTTATGGGATCAGTTTTTTGGAAAAGAGGACTAAAGTTTGATGGTTTCACTTCTGTCTAGTTAGCTTCGAATCTTGATGACCATTGTATAATTCTTCACTTTCTATTGAAACTCTTTATGCTATTCGGATGAGACTTTGTAGTATTATTGGAAATTGATGCATTGTGTTTTTGATATGATATCTACTTGAAGTCGATGCCTTCTACTCTGATGACATGATCTTGAGGGGATCTCTATGAATCAGTTGCTTGGTCTGGCGGTTCTAAAAGAATTCTGGAATGAATTTTATGACATATTGTCCTATTATACTTGCCTGCGAGCATGATGATCTAATTTGGATGTTCTCCTCTGGATTTCATTATGTTTCATTTTCAGGTAATGTAATTTTCTTTAAATTAATGACATGTTTCATGCAAACTGAATGTGGATGAAATCTTGGACTTGAGAGCACTTTTGGAAACACTTGAACAACCTTCCCTCTTTCTCGATTTGAAGCAAGATAAAGATAGAAAGTATGAGCATTGATTGACATCTGGGGATCTCTTTTGGCTGGATGTATTTGTATCTTGGTTATTATTGAGTCTTTATTTTTGTACCATGGTTAATTCCCTGTGGGTGTAAGCTCATTACACCTCGTGTTTGTAACATGACTTTCATATTTTAATAAATCCCCTTAGGGGCATGAATTTGGAAACCAGTTCATGTCACCACTTTTCTCACTACAAAAAGGTATATTAAATTGTTCTAGAATTTGGATAGATTGGATCAGGTGAAGCCTCTAACATATATCATTCATTCAATTATGATGTAAAATGACATCCCTGAAGCAAAGTGGAATTATATATATAGACATATACAACCCATTGAATGTATTTCCTCCATTATCCACACTACAAATTTATATTAGGAAATATTATTAAAATAATAATTGTCTTTTGAGATGATGAAATGGGTGAATAAAATAGTTTATAGTTTTAGATATGATGAATTATAAATCTTTTTTACTATTATATGAAATACAAATCAAATTTATTATATTATGAAGTGATTTAAAATGTAAATTATATTTATGATATGCTAGTTTTGGGTATTTATTTAAGTTTCTACCAATTCTTGTTGAAATATATTTTCCTCAATGAATGATCTATATAACTCCATATTTATTATCAATATTGTAATTTAAAACATATTTTTACATTTAATAGTGATATACCTTCATATACATGTCTAACATTATAGTGTTAGGTGAATTATATAAACATAACCTATGTTTTTTCAATAAGAATTATTATTATTTAATAACACCTAATATAAAAATTTTATATCCTGATTAATATTTTATGACAATACTATATAAAAAAGGATCTATTTAATATTTTATTTTAATAAATTTTATCTCATTATTTTATTGAAGATAAATTGGTGGTTAATTAATGAATACACATTAATTTATATTCAATTTTTATACAGGGTTTAATTTTAACTTTATTCCTCTTTAATAATCCTTAGTCAAACCCCTATTAAATTCAATCATCAATATTTATAGTCAAGACTAATCAAGTATTCATGTCAAAAAATAACTATATTATAAAACAACATGATTTATGTTTGAAAATAAGAATATTTTGGACTATTAAATTGGTCATAATGTTATATGAACCAATAATGTTATGACTATATAACATGTAACTATTATTTAATATTCTTTCATGAATAAAATGAACATAAAACATTATCTTAAATTTAATTCAATCTACAAGGATATGTATTGTATGAATCATGATATAACAACCTATATTAAGGAAATATGCTAATTTTCCATATTATTTGATTCAAAATTCAGCAGGGTTTACATCATTCAACTTAAGATGTATAACTCATCATTGTGATGCCTAAAAATTTCACAGGGAATTCATATGAAACTTAAATCACAAATTTTTTTATCAACTATAGGATTGATAAAAAATGATATGTTCTCATCATTAAAATGGTAGTATAAGTGGAATATTTTAAAAGATTTAGAACATCTATATGACATATTGTGTGTGATTTTATCAATGGTTCGTGTCTTTCAATATGACAACCTATAAGCTACACTCTCATATCCTGTGCTAAAATCCATAACATTTACATTCAAATCATCGAGGTTGGTAATCATAACCATAAATTTTAATATAATGATTAAAAATTAAAAATGATATATTGGATCACTTACATATTGTTTGCTATTTTAGTTATATAGAATTAGATAATTAGTAAAATATATAATATAAAAAATTCACAAGTCATAAAATTAACATTTCAACCATTTACCCCATATATTTATATTTTATAATATGGAATTAACATCATCAATGTAAATTCTATTATAAAAAGAAATCATCAATCATCGTTCATTAAAACCAGGGTAAAATTAAATATTATAAGGGTGATCTCAAATTCTCAGAAATGGAAATGTGTGCATTAACAAATAACATCCAAGAAAGAGCATAATATTGAAAATGGGTAGGACTAAATAATAATAGTGCAAGTGAGAATCAAAAAAGAAACCATATAAAATAATACATGGGTCATAAAATATGAAAACACTTAAACTAAATATTCATCACAATAAATAATCAATACCCTTGTGATATTAATGTTGAACACTGAAAATATTATATAATCATAACAAGAAATTAAAACCCATTATGGAAACATGAAGAATCACCTTCATAAAAACCTTTAATGTAAATTTAGGAACTCTTTTTATTAGAATTTACATTTGTACTACATCTAATATTATAATTACCCAATAAATTAGGGAGCTATAATGGATTCACCTAATGCTCTCTAGGACACACCATGTAAAGATTTAATAGGATTCCCTGATGCTATCTAGGCCACGCCATGTAAATCTCTAACAAGCATGCCTAGTGCAATATAGGCCACCCGGGTTAGGTTGTAATGGGATTAATCAAGAAATATCTAGGAACCCACATCATGTATGATTTCCAATAAACCAAAAGATTAATAAAAATAATTTAACCATCAATTATTCCTTTTACAAATGATTAACTGGTGGAAAATAAATGAGTATAATGTCAATCTATTTTTAACATTATTAATGTAGGTAAATAAAATGGTTTAGAAACAAATATCTTCATTCATGATTAAAATATGGAAAAGAAAAAAGGTTTCATAACAATATAATTGAAAAATGGTCATACCATGTAACAGAAATGGGTTCCATAACAATCTATTTGACAAAATAATATCCCATGGAATAGAAATTGGTTTTATAACAATATATTTGAAATAAAATTTACTGATGGAAAGGAGAAAATTTTGATAACTAGATCATTTATATATTGTTAAACCTAGGAAACTAAATTGGAACCCTAATAATCACTTTGAAAAGTGATTAGCACATATAAAAGAAATGGGTTTCTTAATAATATCAATAAAACAATCAAAATACATGAAAATAAAGAGATTTTATTGTTTCAATGAAAAATTTACAAAATAGAGGATATGAAAAAAATATTCCTTTTTTATGTATATGAACACAAATACAATTAAAAAGATCATTAATATAATTCTATAGGATGATATTCTTTAAAAATTCCAAAGTGTTCCACACCCCATTGAAACATTTGATTCATAGTAACCATAAATGGAATAACAATAAATGAAATGTTGAATTTTATGAGAACACAGAGATTCATGATATATCATGTATATGGAGAATTATAATGACCTAATGAAATAATATACGTGTATAACACAAAAAACATCTCAAAGATGTAAAATTATAACAAAATTCAATTACTTCTTTGGTAACATTGAAACAAAAAAACCCATTAAATATATATCATCAAAAGGAAATATAATAAACCATTAATTTAAGTATTATAATAATAATAATATACATTAATGGTAAATATATAGACTAAAAAACATTAATAATTGTTGAATATATAATAAATATCACTCATATAAAGTCATTGTTAGAAAAACCATTACAATGATTGTATTATTGTAATGAGAATAAAAAAATAAAAAAATTGTAAGTAAAAAATGTAAATCCACACAATAATAATTGAAATACTGAATAAAATAATAATATTTAATTTCCCTCAGGTTATTTTGGTAACATAACCAATGTCATAGAAGTTTAACCAAATGATTCGACATGGAGATATGAAATTCATTACGAAAAAAGTAACTTTTCAATTATGAGATCAGTGAAAGAATAACAAGAATGAAAAAAGTTAATACCATGAAATAAATGATATTAATTAAATAGATTGTAATAGAATATGTATATACAACATAAAAAATTTGATATGTGTGTAACCTAGTAATAATCCAACTTAAAAGGAAATTTAGACAAAATATTTTATAACCATGGTTACATCTGAAGCAGAAACCCAAAAAATTAATAATAATAAAAATAAATATTTTTATTCTATTATGATAAAATAAATAATTATATTATATATATAAATTATGACTAGGTACACAGAAAATGTGGTAAGTGATGAACATGACATCTAACTCATTTATGTTAAAAGTTGGATGAAAATACCTTAAAAATATCATATACGTAGGGTTAGAATAAAATCAGTTAAATAATTATTTTTGGAATATATAAATCCCCCAAATAAATTTAGAAATAAATTATTTAACAAAAAGTGGACATGAAACACATATTCTTGGCATAATATTACCATTTACAATGATTTTTTTCCTAAAGGAGGGAAATTGAGTTAACAAATCCCTTACCTTGAGTATGATTTTTCATTCTTGTCTTATATACACCAGAATAATAAACTAATGTAAATTATTTACATTCTATAGAAACATTAAAGTGTTTATTATTAATTTTAAATAATTTATAATCAATTTTTATACACTTATTTAATCGTTACTATTTATGTCGATTTTTTGACCATATTCAACTTATGTGTCAAAGAATGAATTGATTTGTTGAATATAGTCAATCGGATCATTATATAAACATATAGAAAACAATACCATAAAATAATTATATATATATATTTTTAAAAAATTATAATTTTAATATTATATTGGATAATGGATATGAAATGTGAACCAATGTAAAAATCATTGAGACATCAGGCCGTAAATACGCGTGAGTAATGATCACAATTTTCAATGTTCATTATGGAAAGAAGGGAAGTAAAATTTATCGTTATATAATGAAAATTATATCATCAATACCGTGTTATTAAAATATAAATAATTATATTTATATATATCTTTCTATTTTTTGTTGATGAAAATGCAATAATCAAATTTATTCATGGGGGTCGTAGTCAACATGTTCACGAATTACATTATCACTATTTAAGTTTGTGAAATGTAAGAGTAAAATTATATGTTATATGTAGAGAAAAATAATCATTTCATTAATATTATAATTATATAATTTATACCATATTTATTTTTAATAAAACCATCCTTAATAAAATAATAAAATAAAAAATTATTTGTAACCTTTTTTGGTGATTACGATAGAATAAACGGCCTTAGTGTGTAATTCAGTATAACACCATACACAATAACGATTATTATGTATCCCATTGGATGAAAGTTTCTAAATTTGGAGGCATAACCCTTAACCTAAAATATTCGTAAACTATCTAGGATAAATTTTTATTATATAATCATTTAATAATAATAATTTTTGTTTTTTGAGAATGAAATAAAATAGATATGAATTTTGAGGAATGGTACCACTTTTTTGGTAACTCTTTATGGATGGCAGAAAATGACTTACATGGTTTATATTATTTAAAAATGTGTTTTCTATGTTGAGAGTACATATTCTATGAGATTATTCTTTAAGGGATCTTTTAATCCAAATGGACATACATGTGGGGATTTGTGGGGAACGTTATTGCATTTTAAAAGTTGAGGCAGAGTGACATTCTTAATAATATGATATGGTACAAAATATTGGTAGATCTACATTAAATTATTTCCCATAAATATTGAAATAAATTATCTAAAATTGTCTATATGGTCAAATAAGGATATAAATTATTTTTGTATATGTTTATTGGAAATATTTTCAAATAAATTTATTCATTATCCACTAAATATTCATATTTTTACCTTGGAAGATATAATTATGTTAGTTATATTCACTAGTATTTTCTGTAAAAACAATGTTTACATCACTATAAAATTTAAATTATTATTATTTAAATTATGTAGTCAATTTATAAATTTTTTATTTCTATATGTGGTATAATTTTATATAATAATACTCTCGTAGATGGTACAAGACAATGAGATGTTGATGTTAAAATTTTAAATGATTAAAATGTTTTTATTAATGATTTAAATGTGAAATTTATTACAATGTAAAAAATTGGATTATTTGATATTAAATTCACATTATTATAATTTACAAAAAATTTAAATATATTTTATGACTATAAATTATTTTTTTCTAAAAAAATGTTTTCAATTAATATTTTATGTCATTTACTATTCATCAAAATTGGAAATTCCTTAAAAAATACAAAAAAAGACCCAATATAATTTTTTATATTCATTTTACAGAAAGATGTTTATATTATCAATTTAAAACTCTAAAAGGGTTAATATATAATTTTAAAACAAGATAATATTTAAAAGAACATAAAAAACATACAAAAAAATAAGTAGTTTATATGCTTAAACATTGATTTATTCTTATATTACGCCTATCAAAAATATTGGATGAAATTAAAAAACAGTTTATTAAACATATAAAATATAAATTTTATTTATATATTTTGAAATAACAAAATATATTTAATTTTTGAATATAACCTATCATTCTAGTCAAATTAATAGTTATTTCTTAAAACCATATCATCTATATTTTATTGGCCATTATATTCATCTCATATTAATTTTAAACTAGTGGAATAATTTTCTAAACATGTTTAAACTATTATATCCATAATTGTATTAAAAAATTTTACTCCATACATTATATCTACAAGGTTAAAACTAGAATAATAATATTAATAGTTTATTTTGGTTTCATAAAACCCGGTCTTTCTTTCCACACACATTATCAAAGAGACAAAATTTGGCGTGAATCGCAATATAAAATTTGTTTTGAAATTTAAAAATGAATAACTATGCATTGTGTATAATTAAATATATCTAATAAATAAAAATAATTTTAAATAAGTTATTTCACAAAATATTGGGATGTTATATCATACATCCCTTAAAAATATTTTTCCGATAAAATTTATCATGATTTTCATATGATTTACATTTTATAATTTCATTATAAAGAAAAATATATCCCCCATGGTTAATAATAAATCATCATTAAAGGGTAATGTGGAAAATATAAATTGCATATTAAGACACACATATCTATGATTACACATACAAATAATATTGGTTGGAAATAAAAATATTGATATTCTAATGACCCGCAAATTCTCATTTTCTTGAGAGTACAAAGAGTCATTACAACAGATTTAGAGACCTCCCCAAGACGCCAAATGCTTGAAATTAATGCCAAAGGGTTTCATATAAAAGTGGTGTATGATTTAAACTTCACTAAATAAACCAATAAACCAACAAACTATAACCAAGACATCCACAAAATGATGCATGTACCAAAATAGAGACAACTAAACCACTTCATGTATCTCAAACCCACATCAATGTGTGCAACAATAGAATAACAAATTTGTTTCAAAGTACATAGAAGATATGTAACCCAAGACCCATAGAAGTCTACAAGACTCCATGCTACACAATCTCTAAGCTCCATAATTACCGAATAGCCCAAACAACCTGAGGCAGTGATAAAACATGGGAAACATTACCTTTTCTCTATCCCAAAAGATAGAATATGAAAAATTACTAGTGATCCAAACCATGGGTGAGTATAAAACTCAGTAGGTTTCCCCCAATGAATTCCATACTAACACCACTAGGATACATAGTTATCCACATTTATATAAAATAGTTTATATAAACAAGTTACCAAAACTATTGATAACCCAATATAAACAAGTTCCAAAAATCCTTTAAAACCAAGTGAAAAACAAAAGTATATAATACCAATTTCCAGCAAGGAATTTTTTTGAAAATAAATAATCAAATCTCAAAACCCCATTCTCATTATCATTTGGGAATACTCATTCCATATATCTCAACAGACCCGCACATGCATGCTTTGTTTGATAGTTCTATACTCATGAGCGATCTCTAGTCTAATCACCTTTTTCGCAATGAAACACACCCCAGATCAAGGGTTATGTCCCTTGTACGCCAATGTTAGTCTTCCCACATTAAGTTCTAATTAAGCATGAACTTAAACCAATACTATTTATGCCATATATTTCCACTACCAAAATAAACCACTTCAATAAAACTAAGTATTTATTGAAAACAAAAGCACAACCAATTTCAAAGGAATATTTCTCTTCAATAAGACATACCCTTTTATTGAATACATCCAATCAAATTTATTGTCCTTAAATCAAGAAAAATCCTTTTTTTAAAAACTCATGTTTTAAAACCAAGAACCAAAGGACCTAATTAAAATCCCCAATTTTCCAAATTTTAAAACCATCAATAAATAAGCTTTCCAAAATGTGTTCAAAAACCCAATCACAATCAATTCAACACCACAAATTCAATTTTAAAAAAAATACCAAAAATTATTACTATTTTGAGTCTATAATTTATCATCCTCCCTCAATGGATTTAATGAAAACCACAATGAACAAATAACACACATGAAAACTAGGTGAATTCACCATGAACACACCTTAGATCTATTCTCATAGAATGTCCAAGACCAAATCTCAACATATTTGTAATCGAGATACCTAGACCATCCAATAATTTTTCTAAATTTAAGAATCCAAGGGAAGAGGATTATTAGATCTTTGTACATCTATGAAACTGATCAAGAACGAAGGAGAAAAATCACATGCCTTAAGAATTCGGCTTTGAATTAAAACAAAGGCCTTCAGATCTCATTAGAAATGATGAGAAAATCATCTTTTTCCTTATGAGAAGAAAATACTGATTTAGGGATGGTTTTGGTCAAAATGTGGGTGTTATGGAAAAAATAAGTGAGATCTAAATTTTAAGGATATTATTCTGAATCTATGGATGGTTTGACTGCATGGTTAGAAAACCATGCGCTAACCTTTTTGTAGCCACTACACACACATCTTCTTCATTCATGGTCTCCCAAACCATGCTCTAACCATTATTGGTATACTACCTCAGGAGGACACCATCGCACATTTCGGTTTCACAGTTAGGATAACAATGCGCCACACGTGCGACATCCCTTTATCCCCCAAAAAACACTTCCAATGTTCTCCCAACTCTTCCAACCATCACCCTTACACTTAATAACTATAAAACAAATCATTTAAGGGTTACCATGGGTATATAATTCTCCCCACCATATGTCTTTATGTCTTTAGGAAGTATAAAATCCTCACCGATCAGAAAAAGGTCCTTCCATTGCTCTTATATCACCTTATAATGTTCCCAAACCACTTCCTAAATCCGACCATGGTTCCATAAACCCCAAAATTGACTGATTCTTTTTCAATAAACGAAATTATATTTCTTATCCATAATTTACACTGGGATATGTTTCAATGAAGAATCTAGTTCAATGTAATCCCATCTAATCACATGGTCAGGATCAGGCTGATACTTTTTCAATTGATATACATGGATCACATTATACACTAAACTGAACTACAGTGGTAATTCCAACCAATATGAAACCTTTATAACATGTTCAAGTATCTCAAATGGGCTAATGAATCTAGAAAATTGATTGCCCTGCTACCCAAAATGATGATGTCCAATCCTTGGAGATAACCTCAAGAAGACATGATCACCCACAGTGAACAAAAAAAATCTTCGTAGGTGATAGGAATAAAATTTATGACGACTATGAGCCATCTCCACCTTCTTTCTAATCAATTGGATACTTTTCATTATTTCATGGACAAGTATCTACTCAACTAGTGATGATTCACAAGTTTCCACCTAGCATAGTGGAGAATGAAAAGGATTCCCCTACATTACTTCAAACAGAGCCATATATATTGGGGCCTTATAGAAGTTATTATATGAGATGTCCACTTTGGGTAAATGATCCTCCCATGAGTCACAAAAATCAAGTACACAATCCCACATCATTTATTCCAATGTCTGTATCTTCCCCTCAGACTAGCCGTATGCCTAAGGATGATACACCATTCTCAAAGTCAACAAAGTCCTAATGGATTTATGTAACAATATACATAAACGATATATGATCCTCATATCTCTATCTAGTAAGATTAACATAGGAACACCATTCCTCTTTACCACTTCTTGGATATAGATTTTTTACAGATCCACTACCAAATGAGTTTCACAAATTGGAATGAAATGGTCCAACTTGGTAAGTTGATCCACTATCACCCATTTGGAATCAGGTTTCTGAAACGTTTTTGGAATTCCGGTAACACAATACATCGCAATCTGCTCTAATTTTTACACTTCAATGGGTAAAGGCTGTAACATCCCCGCTAGTCCCTAATTCTCTTCTTTAAACTACTGACAAGTTGAGAATCACAAGATAAACTCGACCACATTCCTTTTAATGCCGCTCCACCCACACTATGCATTCAACATGTTATACATCATTTGTGTGTCTTGATGTATAGACCATCTTGAATTGTTTTAAGCATGAAGGATTTAATCCACCCAAGACATGGGTACCAACATCTGTTCTCTGAAGCACAAAACTAAACTCTCATAAAATTTCAATACCTTAATGGTCTCCCCACCAATGAGTTTTGAAATCATATCCAAGAATTCAAAATTATTTGTTTGTTCCTCTCATAACATATTTAAAAAATAAAAAAAAATAGGTGAAATGATATACATAAAATAACCACGGTCTACACATTCCACATGCATGTTGGCTAGGACTAACACCAACTTCAATTCATCTAATGCTTCTTTTTCCCAATAAGCGTATGAATTATTACCTAGTGCATCCTAAAATGAATTCTCATTCCCTTATGTATACATTTATTTAATGTCAAAAACTTTGAGGTATTTCGTCCATCTCATTTTCCTTAGATTCAAATTTCGCTGTGAGATAATTTGATTCAAGATTTTTAGGTTTGGGAACACATTGAATTTCACACAAAATAGTTAATGTCTCTATGTTTTCAAAGCATGGATGACTGCATCTATCTTCAAATCGGTTGTTGGGTAATTGTTCTCATGCACCCTCAACCTCCTTGATTCATAATATACCACATGGTCTCTTTTCATGAGAACACAACCAAACTCTGATCATTAATAATATCAATACATGGAATACCACATTCCATATTCTGAGAAAATAAATATACATTCCATTGTATTCCAATCATTCAGATCTTAGAAAGACTTCTGGTGTTCCTATACCCATTGGAACGATGCATTCTTCTTTGTCAAAGTTTTCATTTATGAGGCTAGTCGTGAGAAATAACATACAAAGAGTCAGTAAAAAGAAGATAGACCAAGAAATCATTGTATATTGAAGACATTCTCCAATGTATTCTATAAGATAATAACATCTATCTATTCGCAATCCACTGAAATTGATTTTTCAAAAATTACATCGCCATGAAAATGTTCTCATTGTAGACAAAAATCAAACTTTGATAAGTTGGCATAAAATTAGTGATCTCTAAAGATTTTTATCACTCTTTCCAAGTGCTCCTCTTGTTCAACCATTGTCTTTGAATACCCCAAGATGTCGTCCACAAATACAACAACAAATGTGTCTAGATATCACTGAAATATATGATTCATCAAATCCAAAAAAGACCTCTGGTGCATTCGTCAAACTGAAAGGCATGACTACATATTCATAGTGGACAAATATTCTCATGAAAGATGTCTTTTGTATATCTTCCATCCAAAAACGAAATTGATGTTATCCTGATCACAATCCATTCTTAAGGAACCATTGAACACCACTTAATTGTTGGAAAAAATCATCAAGGTGGGGAAGTGGAGATCTATTCTTTATCGTAACTTGGTTAGGCTTACTATAATAAATACATAGCTGAAGAGTTTCATATGCTTTCATCATGAACTAGACTGGTGCTACCAAAGGAGACATACTTGGCCAAATGAGACCCTTCATTTCTTGCTCCTCCTACATAAAATTCACCTCTCATTACTATATTGGTGCAATCCTATATGATTGAAGGGAAATATGACTTATCCCTAGGAGGTGATCAATCATAAAATCCACTTCCTTTATTAGTGGTAACCTAGAAATGTTTTTGGGAAATACATATGAAAATTGATCCAAAACAGTTGGAAAACAATTTACCACGTTCTCTTCCATTGATGATAAATATAATTCCCCCAACATGTTAGAGATCATTCCCACCGTCGGGACCGAAAAGACCTTTTCACCATTCTTTACCATCGAATCTCAGCTAAAGAGATGTTCGATTCCATCCTCAGTCATGAAATTAACTATTCTCCATTAACATTTTATGTTTTCATTGAATGTTTTCAACCAATCCACACCCATGATCACCTCATATAAATTAATGTCCAACATTGATAATTCCCATTTCAGATCAGGTCCATCAATAGTTATAACACATTCTCTAAACAAAAAGACATTACATCCTCTTTTACCGAGAGGAGTTTGTAGTTTTAAAATAGAACGCACCATTTCCAACATTAAACATAGAAAATAAACAACATCAGATGAAATGAATGATTTGAATCAATAGTATTAAAGAGCACTGGAACAAGGGTAGGATCGAAAAGAATCATACCTCTCATTGTATATGGTCCATCCATATCATCGACAATCATTTTATCACCTCTGTTCAATTTCTTATTGTATGCACTATTATCCTTGTTTCCTTGATGAGATTGACCTGGTTGAGGTGTCATGGTTTTTATTGAATCACCATGGCTAGATATTCTCCCCTGAAGATACTGGTTCTGCTGTCCTCGGCCTGTTGAACCATACGATGCATGCGATGTATGAGAAGTGTCTCAAGAAATTGACCTTGTAACAGTACGATAATATCACTGAAGATGCCCCATCTATTTTTAGTTATGTAATGCTCTAGTTTTTTTCAAATAGTCTCCGTTTATGTGGTCAAGCGAACCACATTGAAAACAACCTGTATTGAACTTCGGTCATGGAGGAATGTTCACTAATCCAACTATTTGATTCTAATTTCATCATACACCATGGAAATAGGTTTCCCTTTTTTTACTTTCTCCTAGCGGTTGAGTTCCCACCATTTCCTATAGGTATCATCATACCTCCTCTAATAGATCTCTTGATATCACTTTCAGCAACTGTCACTCTATTCAGCATCTTTGTATAATCAATAATACATATCACCATACTCTTTGATCGAATGTCCTTCATCAACCCCGATTCAAAGATGTGTGCTTTCAAATTAGTAATTTCTTCACCTTCTAGTGAAATGTATACTAAATACATTAATTTATTATCATACTATGTGATATAGAGACTCTCTTGTTTCAGGCTAAAAAACTTCATTGTTTTTGGGATCTTGAATGTGTGGGGATAGAATTGTTTATTGAACAATTCCTCAAAATCCACCCATGTAAGGCCTTTATACAATTTATCCTACACCACTAAATCCCCCCTGTCATGCATGCTCCCAGAGAATATATGTTTCTAGATTGGCCATTAGCTGTACTTGTGGGCCAATGAAGTCAAAGATAAAATTCATCTTACTCATCCACACATCCACCTTTTCTGGTTCCGAATCACTGCGAAAATTAGGTGGATCCTAGCTCATGAATAGGACAGTATGATCCACATACCTTGGAACGTTCCTCCTATTCCACATATCCACAGCTAAATAAAATTGGTCAATACTCTTAACCACATCTTGGTTCACCCGTGATTTAGGTGAAACCCCCTTCTCCATAGCTTCATCTGGCTGGTTTTGATGATGCCTACCAGGTGCCATTTTCTAAACTGACAATAACTCCATCAATATCACTCTCTAACAACTAATGGGTTACTATTTCAAATTTTATCACTTCAACCACATTAACATTATTTTCCAAAAACAACCTTTTTCCATGTTCACCCATTTTTGACAACCTTAAACATGAGTTTTTAAAATTAATTCCATTTCAAAATAAAATATGCATTCGTTTATCAAAATCTTTTATTTTGAAAAAAATTATAATTTTTAAAAAAACACCATGATTAATTCCAAAAAATGATGTATTCACACCTAGTGGGATATCATTCCTCTAAAATGTATGTCATGATCTCCTCATTGGTTAAACCCATGAAAACGAGATTGTAAAAATTCTAGTAGCGTCTCCAAAACATTTATTCACACAACTCCCTAGTAACATGATGTTCAATATAAAAGGGATGGCTATATCCTTTTATGAAATACATTTCATGTTTCAAAATTACAACTCAAGTCTAATATTTCAGCCAAATGGATTGAAAAGAATGTATTTAAACTCCAATACCAAGAACAATGATGACCACCTATTAGGAAAGGACCGAACAAGGTTATAACATTTGTACCAAAAAGGGGGGTCCAGACTGATACCATTTGTAATGACCCGCCAATTCTCAATGGTTTGAGAGTAAACAAAGTCAATACTTGGGATTTAGTGACATACCCAAGACACCAATGGCTGTAAATAAATGATTAAGTTTCTCAAATACAATAGGGGTATGATTTTTCCTTTAATAAGTAAACCAAGAAACCAAGAAACCATATCTAATCCATTCAATAAATGATGCTTGAAAAAAGGAAACCACAAAACAACTTCATGTATCTCAAAACGACAACCATTTGTGCAACAACAGATGAACAACCAAGTACTAAAGTGCATATACTATAAATAACTAAAGACTCTCAAAAGTTCAGAAGAATCCATAATCCACATGCTCTATGATCCACAATTACCGAAAATCTCAAACATCATGAGGTAGTGCTAAAAACACTGGAAATGTCACCTTTCCATAGTACTAGAAGATAAAATCTGAAAAGCACTAAATTGACAAACTAGGGGTGATTATAAAACTTAGTAGGTTTTCCCACAATGACATTCATACTCATTCCACTAGTATAGAAATGTTAGCCACATTTATATAAAATAGATTACATAAACAATTTAACAAAATAGTTTATAACCAATAATAAACAAGTTCCAAAACAATTTACAACAATGTAAAAAAAAAACTAAACGAAATCAATTTCTATTATGATCTTATTTTGTATGAACTCACACCAACACAATTTATTCTAAATATTTCCATTACCAAAATATATTACTTCAATATAAATAATATTTTATCTAAAACCATAGGACATCTAATTTCAATGAATAATTTCATTTCAATAAAACATCCCCTTTTATGGAAAAAATCCTATCTAATATATTGTCCATCATTCTAGAAAAATAACCTTTTTATAACACATGTTTTAAGACCAATAATAAAATAACTCTTTCAAAATCAACAATTTTCTAGATTTCACAACCATCACTCATAAAGGATTCAAAAAATTATTAGAAAACCAAATCACAATTAATTAAACACCAAACATTCAATTTTGATGCATTCCAATCATTTATAATAGGTGTAGTAAAGATAGAAGCATACAACCTCAATGGTTTTGATGAAAACCTCCATGAATGAATAATACACAAGATAACTAGGTCGATTCTCCGAGAACCCACCTTAGATCTCTTCTATTAGAACGATAAAGACCAAATTTCTACATATTTGGAATCCACACACCTAGATATACCCATAATTAGAGAAGATCAATAAAAACATGAGAAGAGTAGTAGTACAACTATGTAGATCTGGGAAACTGATCAAGGATGAAGAAGAACAATCACATACCTTAATAATACAACATTGATTCACCATTGGAAGCCTTCAGATCACCTTCAGACTAATGGGAGAACATCTTATGGCCTTAAGAGAACAAAATCCCATGTTAGGGAAGGATTTGGGTAAAATATTATTGAGTTACATAAAAATTGATTGAGATTTTATTTTTAAGGAACTCATTTGGACTATGTACATGGTTTGACAGTACAGTTAGACAAATCATGTGCTAATTGTGTGGTAGCCACAACCTACACGACTTCCCCTTTCACTGTCTCCCATGTCATTCTCCATCTGTGCTGAGGATAATACCTCAATATGACCACCTCACATTGTTTATCTACACGGTTATGTAAATCATGTTCTGCTCATGCAACTTCCCTTTAGCCCCCAAAAAACACTTCCAATGTTCTCCCAACTCTTCCAACCATCACCCATACAATTAATTACTCTAAAAAGAATCATGTAATGGTTACATACCTGATACTTGGGGTACTATAGATTTGGATGGAAAAACTTATTACCATGGAATAATATAGGGTTATGGAGAATGTGTTCTAGAATAGTTCAAAAATTAAAACTAAAAACCAAACAGGTTTCTTAATGGTTATTAATAATATTAGAAAAGATAGAAATAAGGTAAAGTTTTATATCATGATCCATTTATTCATGATAAAGGATCTTTCCCCCCAACTAGAAAAAAATAAAATGTAATATAATTAGAATATAAGTATACATTTATACTTTAACAAAATATCATATTTTTCTATAAATGTTCAGTATTCAAGACATTTTTCCCAATTGATGCAATAATGTCAAATTTTATTGATCACATATATATAAATGTATATTCAATCTATTCCACATATCATTAGACATTAAACATAACAAATTGGTTATCGCATAAAAATAAAATTACCAAAATTAGTAAACCATTATATTATACATTAATCTAAATTTTTATATGATAACCTAATGTTGTGTTTAAATTATTAAATAAACAACTATACATAAAATGATTCATATATTTGAAAACTATTTTTTTAAACCCAATATTATAAGTATTTTATCATATTCTTATTCAATTAAAATCAACCATTATTCCTAAAATAATATCCCATATAATTCTAAAATATAAAATATCTATGCTATGAATGAAATCTAATAGGCCACATGGTTATGCTTGATTACGTTATCATTCATTGGCCATGACTTCAAGGCCCACCGATTAACCAGATGTGATGTGTGGAGACATATAATATGATTTTTTCATTTTCAAATTAAATACATTAACTAATTACTCTAAAAAAAATTCATTTTAATCATAGGGGTCACAAATTCCTTATTCTAAAAAAAGAAAACCAAAAAGTACATTATGATTGATTTTATATAATCCTCAATGAGGTGTCTAATACATTGATGTTATGATCATTATTAAGCTTATATAACTATGAATATGTCCAAAATTATTTGGATAAGCTCATATAAAACACCATAATCATCAAGGTTATATAATATGACCTATTATAATGACTATAATAACCTAAAACCCTAACTCTTGGATACTATAGTGAAATCTATATCATTTACATTCCTGAAATTGATACTGGTAATTGTGAGCCAAAATTTAAATCTAAGCATTGCAACCTCAAAATGGAATTTTGGATCACTTAATCAATGAATGACCTTTTAGTTTTATAAGTTTTGAGTAATAAGAAAAAATCATATATAAAAAATTAAAAGGTAACACAAATAAAATTTATCATATTTAAACTATGTTTCCTTGATTCATAATTGTTCTTCATCCTCATCCTTGTAAAATCCAATATAGTCATACATATTTTAACATCATTTTTAAAAACTAGGGAAAATGAAACAATAAATAGTGATATCAAACGTTTAGTAATGGAAAATGTAATATTTCAAAAAGTAATGTTATTAATATGAATTAAATGCATTGAGGTCTTATGACATAATAAAAGTGTATGAAATAATAATAATATAACTCAAACCAATCATTAGCTGGATCATAAAGTATTAAAAAATGGAAAAGGAATGAGTTATTAATATCAACAATCAATAGAAATGTTATAACAATCATTATCACATGAAACACTATAAAATCATAACATATAATTAAATATTTTTTTATATAGATAATAAATTTCATAAAAATATTTGAACACCCATTCAAATAGATTTTCAATTGAATAACCATATTGATTGTTTACTATGTTATCATTACCCAATGAAGAAAAGATCTATAATGGACTGACCCGAAAGAATTATGATCAACCCATGTAATATTGTAATGGTATTTCCTAGCTCTATTTGGGAAACCCCTTATTATGATATAATGGGATTACCTAGCACTATATAGGGAAACCAATGTTGTGTTATAATGGAATTATCTGATGCTATATAGGCAGAAACATCTTGTATGATATCCGAGAACCACAACATGAATAAGACTCATAAAATTATGATTATTCATTTTGAAACAATATTAAACAATGGAAAAGTCATGGGTATTAGAAAAATATCTTTTTAACATGATCTTGCATTTGAATATAAAAATGTTCAATAGAAATATTTATAAATAGGGTTATTCTAATGAAAATAAACGAATTTCATAATAATAATAATGAAACATGTTTATCTCATAGAAGGGAAATGTGTTCCATAACCATATCATTGAATCATGTTTAATACATAGAAAAGATATGAGTTCCATAACAATATAATAGAAAAATTATTGACCCATGGAAAAGAAATGTGTTCTAAAAAAATAAAATTAAAAATGATTAACCCCTGGATAAAATATTAGTTACAATTAAATCATGTTCAAATATGATTATCCCATTGAAAATAAATTGGTTCCTTTAAAAAATTGAAAATATAATAATCCATAAAAATAAATAATTAGGATAGAATTAATGAAAAATATTCCAAGTGTTGGATATTTAAAAAATAAATTCTTTTATATCAATGAATAGAAATACCATTAAAATGTTCATTAGAAACATTCATATTTAATGTAATAATTAAATATTGCAATGGGTCTCATACTATATTGAATCCTTTAAATAACATTCCATTTGAACCGAATTACATTAATTAAAAAATAGAATATCATGAGAATAATTTGATTCAAGATATACCATTTCAATTGATATGTATAAACATTGAATAAAATAAGATAGTTGTATAACATAAACAATTTATAAAAGAAGGAAAATTAATTAAAAAAATTATTTCAACTTATGAAACATTGAAGTTTTAAACACCATGATTGTGAAATTTTAACCCAGATATTCAATCACTAATAAATATTTGCATATGAATCATCATATACATTAATGATATATAGAAAAACCAAAAAAAATATAATTTGTGAATAAAGTATATACATTATATAAATAAATGTGAGGTGAGAAAAAACCCTATGAAGGTCATATCATTAGAGTGTGCATAAATACATGAAATAATTATGTTTGAAAAATTTATATCTTCACAATTAAGGAGGTAATATAAAAAAGAACAATTAGATTGTATTTCACAAATTATATTCATCATAACATAACAATGACTTATATTTATCACACAGTGAATGTAAATTTAGTTAGGAAATCACTTTTATCAGGACTAGCTTTTGAATTGTGAGATTCATGATGGAATAATCTTAGAAAAAACATTGAATATAATAAATTAAATTAAATTCATGATGTATCATTTAATAGGTGGTGTATATATAGAACATAGAAAACATAGGTGCATAAAATTATAATTTGTCTCAATGAAGTGAAATTGAAACAAGATCCCTTATAATTGTCGTAACATATGAATTATAAAAATTCTTATAATCATAAAATTAAACAAATAAATACCATTATGTAAAAATAATTCATGTTATAATATATCAAATTTGGTAGTATATACACTGTAAAAAATAAATAAGTATTGAATATGACACTAATCTCACAAATGTAAAAAGAAAAATACTAATCCATTAAAAAACATATCATTAGAGTCAGAATAAATCCATTAAATAAATATTTGTGAAAATTTGAAATCCATAAAATTAGAGGGTAAATATAGTATAAAATAGTCAAAAGTAATTTCACACATATTCATAACATAACATAATAAATAACATAAATTTATAAACCAATGATATGAATTATTTTTATGAAATCATGTTCTTGGAGACCTATTTGTTAGGATTCTCCTAAATTATCAGGGCTAAAAAATTTATGATTATTAATTATATACATTATAAACATTTATATGTTAATAAATTATATTATTTATCTTTTTAAAAAATTATATACCTTTAACTAATCAATAATAATTATGGGATATGTTTTTACTATATTCATCTTGTGTATCAAAATATATTTAAATAGGCCGACTATGGTCATTGAGGTTATTATTTAAATATTTAATAAAATATGAAATATTTATCACAATTTTAATAAAATATACATTTAAAAATAAATAGTAAATAAGGTTATGAAAAAAAATCCAATGATAGGTTCATGGAGATAGTATTATATATGTACGAATGAGTAACGTTCCCATTTTTCAACGATCAATATGAAAATAAGGGTTGAAATATTAATCAGTAAATAAAGAAAATTATATATTAAATACCAGATAATTTAATTATTTATACTTATATTTATCATTTCATTTATGCGGTGATCAAAAATTAATAATCACATTGCTACGAAGATTTTGTAGTCCACAAGTCTATATAAGATGTTGTCACTTTTTTAGTGTGTGAAATGAAATGAACGAATAGATTTATAATATGTATAAATATATAATTAATTCATGAATATCATAATGATAAAATCTATGTCATATATTTAATTTATATATCTATCTCTAATATATTCTATGTAAACGGTGAATGAGTCATATTGCTTTTAGGAGGTGGTAGTCCACACATCCACAAATGATGTAATGGTCTTCCCAAAAAACTGGAAAGAAAGAATTTATGTTTTATATAATAATTAACGAATCATAAGTACATCATATGTATCATATATATCATATAAAATCATTAATTCATGTTATTCCCAACCAGGAATGTTCTAATGGATAAATGAATGACATCAGTTCTCAGGGAAGTGGTCTTTCGTACACACGATTGATGATTGTGTATCCCATTTGATGGAGGTGGGTATTTTTTTTAGTTAAAACTAGAAAATAAAAATAAAAAATAAAAATTTAGATTCTGAGGCCATCTTATAATCATGGACTAATAATAATTTATTTTTTTTTGAGAAAGAAATAAAAAAAGATCGTTCAAGGATATTATATCTTTTTCGAGAAACTACTTTTGGTTTTCAACAATAAATATACTTGATTTGAATTACAACAAATTAAAGGCCTCTAGAATGAGATTATGTATGTTTTGATCTTATTTATTCAGTGTTTTTAGGATACAAGGGGCTTTATTAATGGGATTGAGTGTGGAGAGTCATTTCTTTTTTACAGTGGAGGGGGATATGCATTCTTTTCAATAAGATAATTTCAAACAACTGGTAGTTTTCCATTATATCATAATACACCAATTGAAAATAATAATTTGAGAAAATATGGGATTTGGTTTAATAATATGAAAATAATTTATTTTCAAAATTTGTGTAGTTCATTTTTCCGCAAGAGGACAAAATTTTACCAATATATAAACTCATATTTTTACTTTTATCAGTTTAATTATTTTTAATTAAAATCACTAATGTTATTTATAAAAAATTAATTTTCCATAATTTAAATTATAAATTATTCCAAATCCAAATATAGATTCAATTTTAAAAAAATTCCAATAAAAATTTGGTAAATATTGTTTTAACATTAATCTGGATGATAGAATGTAAAATCGTGCATTTTAAAAGAATTGTTCAAAAGATTGAAATGTTTTTAAATCCGAGATCAATTCGAAATTTATTCCAATTATCTAAATTACATTAAACGATATAAAATTTATATAACTATACTTTAAAACTAATTAAAATTATATTTTTTCATTATTAATTATTTGGATGAAGAAAATGTTTTGAATTAAAATTCCATGCCATTCTTTATTCCTCAAAATAAAAAATGCTTCTTTAAAAATATATAGCTTTTAAACATAAAATTTTATTTTTTCTTTTATTAATTTTATCAATAATATTGGATGAATTTCAATACATTTTAATATATATTTATCAAAATATTTTTATTAATCTATTTCACTAATAGTGAATAATTAAATTTTTAAATATAAAATGTAGTTCTGGTCATGCCAATAGTATTTCATTAAAACACAACATTTATATTCTATTGGTCATTATTTTCACTTTTTTATAATTGGTAACTAATGAATTCATTTTATAATCATGTCGAATCTATAGTTTCTAAAATTTCACTATTAAAATTCATTCCTACTACTTGAATAGAAATATGAAAACTTTTATAATAATATAAATTCTATATTGTTGTTCCTTAATATTGAGTCTTGCATGTAGCTTAAATTATCTAAGAGACATCAAGTTTCATGATATAGAAGATAATTTTTCATGAATATAAAATGAAAAACTCTGAATTAACTTTATTAAAATCTATGAAAGAATTAATATTAATTTTAATGATTATATTTATTAAAATCTCATGATGTCACATTCCATGTGTGTTCATGTCCATGGTTTAATAGGTAAATGCTTATATTATTTTTTACTTTACCTATTCAAAAGTGTAATATATATGTAAAATTGAATATTCAAAAGGATTTTATGGTTTTATATTTTATTTTCATAAGATATTTTCAATCACAATACTCTATAATGGGGCATCTCTGATTGTCAAATGATTGTGCTACCAGTTATCTAGTTTTGAACCAATATACGGGGGTGGGACAACATACCTATGTGGATATATGTGACTATATGATTATATAATATTATTAAACTCAATTCATTTTAATTTCTATAAAATTTTATTTTAATTTAATATCCGTTATTATTATGCTATGAATTTAGCATGAAATTCAAAATTCACTTATGATCTTTTGTGTGTTTATTTCATAGTTTTTTACTTTCATTAATTTTTCTATTAAGTGTTTTGGTTTTATAGGGTGTGTGATATCTTCATAGTAAAATTATATGTGGTGAGAAATTACACCATTCTAAATTATTTTAGAATATTTTTAGGGATATAATTATATTCATGTATTATATATAGAATTAGGGATTCTATAATGTGGATGTTTAATTGGATTCCATCTACTAGATTTGTGTTATATAGTTTTAGTAGTATATTTTTAATTTAGTATATAGTTTTCCATTATTTTTATAACAAAATGATATTACTTTAAATATTGATATCAATTATATAAAATCAATATACATATATGTATCTTATGTTTTATTGTCACATGATTCATGGTTATATCAATATCTCACACTATATTCTTCATATATTATCCCATTCATAGACATCCACAAAATGAAGTCATCAAACATAACAATGGGAAATGAAAAAATATAAAATATTGATATTTGAATCATCGTAAGTTAAATAATGGTGGATAGCATTTATTAATTAAGAATAACATTTGAAAGGAGTATCAAATCCTATGTTTGACATTTAGAAACCATAAAAACCAATTCGAAGATAATAATATTGAGTCCTGGAATTAGGAATGGATGTTCAAAAGATAGGAATAATATTGTAATAACATTACATGGACTATAATATCATTAATGGTTTAAATCATTTTTCAATGATTTTTCCTTCAATTCATTTGAAATTTGAAATTTTATTAATGTGGATGAATGATTTACCATTTCTATAAATTTTGTAAATCATTTCTATGTATCCACCATCAATGTAAGACTCAAACTCTATTTATGTAATTAATATATATAATATTTATACTATGATTATAATTTTTAATATTTTGGGAACATTAGGAATTTTTAAGGATTATTATATTAAAAAAATTCTCATGATAAATGTGATATTTAAAACACACAATTACTAATTTTAATAAATAATTACTAATAAATGGGTTTTTAAATATTTTAATTTCATGATATATGATATAATAAGATAAAAGTTTATTATTTCTATATATTCTTAATATAATTAAAATAATTATATTAGATAATATGGAACATTAGATGCACAACTTATTATAGGTTAGGGTTTATTGTTATAGTACTGTTATTTAAGTAGATTATTTATGATTAAATTTATACTGAAGAAATTTTTCAGATATACCTATGAAGAATATAATAAATGTAATTTTTCTATGATTATCTTGGAAAATTAAATGAAATAAAAATATTCCGAATCATCCGTATATAAATTTTTTGGGATTTACATTATGAAAACCATACATTAATTATTCATTCGTCAGAAAACATTTTCTTCCACATCCAATATATCATTATAATATTTTCATGAAGGATTTTAGTTGTCTTATATGATTTTTTAAATTCATTTTAACTGATGTTTTAATTTTAAAGAATGTTTTTAATGTAAAATACTGTTAATTTTGTCAATAAGGTATTTTTGACTATTTTGGAAAAGTGTGAAACAAATATTTGTTACAAAAATTATTGCCTAATAATACATTACCTTTATATTGACTATTAATATAATTGTTGAATCCAATAATAGTTTTGATGGTTCATATAAATTTAAATTTACTCCATAATATGTGGGATATTTTTAGAATTTATATTATTTATTTCATGATGAAAATAATATTTTCATCAGGAAATGATCATGTGTTCTTTTATTGACCTTTCTCATATAGTATAACATCCTATAATGTTATTTATGATCTATAGAGTACATAACATATTGATAAAATACATATTTTTTCTCTATGGTTTATTTTTATGATGATGCTATGTTTCAATAATACAATAAATATACAGGGATTATGAGATGGTTTTTTTATCATATGTCAAAGATTCCATTTTATTTAGGTAGGTTAGGATATATAATGACTGTTTTATGAACATCTAATATATTTATTAATGTATTATGATTATATAATCATTGGTACTATAAATCTATATCCCTCTTCTATATGAGGTAATGATGAGTATCACATGAGATGAAAAGGATTGAAATTGGAAGTGAACCTAGTTTAGTATATGAATCTATCCCCTAAGAAAGACATTAGATATAAAATTTAATATGTTTATGAAGGAAATAGGAGTGACCCCAATTCATTGTGATTGTATTTTCAATATGTATTTTTAATGTAAATTATTTTCTATTATTATGTGTTTGAAATAATCTTATATATTGTTGAAATTTTATGTTATCAGGGATGATTCTATTTTATTCAATTATGGTTCTTGTATTATGAATAAACATGCATTTTTTACGGAATCAAGATTATAATATTTGATATGTTGTGTATAATTTTGAAATAATTAGATATTTCAATAATTTCATAATTATTATGTTATTGTTTTTTGATAATTGTTTTCTCCATTTTCTTCCCTTACAAATAATATGAGATAAATATTTTTTTGTTTCTATCCCCCATGGTTAGAAGAAAGGTTTTATGTATCATATGTCTATGATGAGTGATAGTTATAAAGTTCTATGTGGTATATTTTTTAGATATTCTAGGAAAAATTATTTAAGTACCAAAAATACCAAATAAACCAAACTTATATGATTTTGTTATGTATCAGTATTTTATGTATTGATAATCTATATAATAAGATATAACATTTATTTATAGTATTTATGTGTCTCTATAGATGATATCATAAAATGATTTAGTCATATTTTGAAACTAGGATGTTAAAACACTAGAGGAATCCATAATGACAATCATATGTATATACCATAATCCTAATACAATATAATAAAATGATTTTGGGTTTCCTAGAAATAAATACATATAAATAAATTATTTTTGTTTTTTGATTTGGACCATATATATTTACTGGAAATAAAAAAATTGGTTTAGTTTAATGCTTCCATCATGTTGGTTTATTGTGTATGAACAACTACAGTATAATTTATTTGAAACACTAAGACAATATTCATCTGTTAGTAAATATTTTTGAACAATTATTTAGGATTTGAATAGGAAATTAATTGGGATATCTTATGTTAAACCAAAGGTTTCATAAATTAACTGATGGTGTGATGGTTTTTACGTCATTGAAATAATTTTTCCATTTTGTGTATTTTCTAATAACAACTATTTTATATGAAACAATTTTTTTAGGTTATGATCAATGGGTATAACATGATGTAAAATATTTAATAATGAAAATTATTAAAAATTAAATTATTTTCTCCAAAGAAACCACCTTTATGAGATATGGAATTAGAATCTAATTGTTATACATATAAAAATTTTTAAATCTAGGAATTGTTATAATATTCCAAATGATAAATAGAGTTAAAAAAAATATTGATTACCTCATTGGGAAACACACATTTTAATTAATTAGGTCTTCTGGTCGAAATGTGCCCAGTAATTTGTTAATACAACTGATAATATATTTTCCATCCTCTAATGTTCCATAAATGTTAAATATTTTTATTTTCAAATCACATGGACAGAGAATCAAAAAAATGGTGTATTCTTATAATGTCCACGAGTAAATAGTAATTATTTGTCTTTATGAATGTGGATTAGGTTAAGATCATATTTTTCAATTTTTACATGCCTTGCATTATTCATATAAAATAGTGAATAAATTCATTGATAAAAATATAAAGGATATAGATTCCATTAATATATAACATAAAAATATAAAAATACTCATTGTTACCCATTATGTATTATTACAAACCACGTATGTATGAATGATTTACTAAATAGTGACAAAAAAACATTGACGTATAAGTCTATTAGCGAGAAGAGATTTCAGTAGTTATGAAAAAAGTCATTTGATGTGTTATCAAGGGTAAAATGGATATTGGAGTTACCCATCAACCTCATCATTTTTATATGAATATAAATATATAATTTAATTTAAATAATCATAATAATAACATTAGAAAGCAGAATATAATATTTTTTTATGAATGAAGTGATTAAAGAAATATCGAGGAAATTATATAAATTAGATTGAAAAACATTTTCTGAATGGAATGTGTCATTCCCCATACTAAAAATGATATCTCAATGAGGGGAGAGAGATAATGGCCCCCTACGTCCCTCCTCCAGTAAGACCATTTTTAGAGAATAGAACTGAGGGTATAAAAATAAACTGAAATAAGAGGCATTTATATATATATTATTGTTGTATTATGGGAAAAAATGAATAATCCAGAAGATCACCAGTGAAATTATGTTAAATGAAAATAAAACCAACCCAAAATTATTGTATAAAAAATTATATACACAGAAAAATATATAATGTAAATACACAAAATAAAAGATAAAACTGAAAAATATAATAATCCAAAAGTTTGAGAAAGTAATATTAAGCATGGTCCATATAATATTTCATAAAATATAGAAACCATTTTATATACATAGGTTGAGAATACAAGAATATTTATTATGAAAATAAAATTGATTGATAAACATGTAAAAGAATCATACTAATGAACCCATGAGAAAACAGTTGAACATACAACTCCTAAAATAGTCAACTATCCATCCAAAACTCACCAAAGATTGATCACAAAAAATCGAATACATGTATACTAAAATATAAGATACATATCGATGCTATGTAACTTGAACCAAATTCAAAATGATTTTACATTCTTACACATTAACATCATATTACCCGGCGCTCTCATCTTTTCTAAATAACATAAGCCACCACCCCACAATGTGGTCAGATCTTACCTCACTCGAAAATATTAGAGTCATCATGTCACAACCATAACAAATATAATAGGGTATCAATATCTTGAATAATATAAACCCTATTAAATCCTCCTATAATTCATGAACCACGCCATAGGACACCACACAAAACAGTTATATCACTTCTCTCCCTATAATACTTATACCACCTACCCATGATACTATCACATCATGCAACGACCCGACCCTAATTACCGAGATTCGATGAATTATTATGTATAATTAGAATGATCACAAACGATCAATTCTTGAAATATCGATTAGTTTAGTAGTATTGTAAGTAATAGATACATTTATATGGTTTACATTACATCATAAAATGAAAAAATACAACAACATTGTTTCGATAGGAAACACTGAGATCCCAGAGACTATCCCTACAGGTGATTCGTAATATAAATCTTCGCATCCTAGGATAAATGAAACATAAAAAGGGGTGATCTCAGTTTTTTAGTAAGTATTAAAATATAGCGGAATCATTCATAAATAAGAATAAACATTTAAGGTAATGTATAAAACTGAAACAAAATACTTTTGAACTCAAACTTCAGAATAATATGGCCAATATTAATCAAAATAAATCCATTTACTTACTCACAAGGATATTCTACAATTTTAATAATCACATGAAATACCAATAGCCACTTTTATAATGATCGAATGCATAATACCAGACATTCATAACCACATAGTCTAGGCCTTGCGCCAAGACTACAAATAACATTTTGTCAAGGACTTGTGCCAATACACAAGTTTGTCTCATGAGACCTACTGATGCATCTAGGAGATATAGCAGGCTCCACCCGTCACTTACTAAGTCCAATGCAATCCTCATATGAAATGGTTTAAACATAACATAAACATTTGTATTAAAATTAGCATAAGAAATGTCAATAACTCATCCATAAAACATGAATGGAATAAGAATAAAAAATCCATAGTCAATCATATCACAAAACCATCAATACAATATGGATGTTTTGTATCATAATAAATCAACTTCAAATAAGCATAAAATCTATCAAACGATGTTGACATATATGAAATAATTTTTTTTAGAGAAATACCTCATTCTATTCTAAAATTTATTAATAAAACATTTATTTTGAAAATATTCTTATAATATTGTAAGGGAATCTTCGACGATGTTATAACAGCAGAATATAGCTACACCCACCTTCTATGTAAAAAAATCATTCTTACCTTAATTTTGTCAAAAAGGAAAAAAGTACCTTATTTGGAAAATGACAGAAATATTCCTTTATAAACATCTTATAAAAAGTCAAAAAAGGGTATAAATTACTTTATCCTATAGTATAGTAAATAGTAAAAATGTTTTGAAATACATTTTTAAGAAAACACGGATGTGGAAGATAAAGAGGTCCCATTAGATACATACGTAAAAACAACCTCTAAAAATAAAAAGATTGTGAAATTAACCCTTACCATTTACTTTTCCTTGGTTGGGGGTAGGTTAACTTCCTATATAGTGGTGAAATAATTGTTATTAAATTATACACGAATCATATACATTAATATGATGTCATATATGATCTTTTAACATTGCCTTGTTAATAATATCATAGTATTATCGTCATTCTGGATGTTAACCGATTCGTTTTCCTTTATATGCTTTGTTACCTAAGTAATGTTTGTTATGGATAAGGTGTATCTTATTAATATTCAGAATTATATTATTTCTTTAAAAATTATTCTTAATCATCTGTTGAAAACTATTCATAATGGATATGATGGGGAATGAATCTCAGCGCGTTCGAGGAGACGGTAATTCGTACCTATGCACGAGCGACAATATAATTCTTTTGACATTAAAATAATATATAATTGAATGTTATATAATATCTAATGAATCATTTTAATGTTATGTTTATTATTTTCATCTGTTACACATCATTATTAAACCCATCCAAAAAATAATGTATTGAATAACAATTACACCAGGACGTGGAGACTATAAGCCGTACGTACGCACGTATGGTGACATGTCATTCAAAGGATTTATAGAATAATGAATATGGTTGTACTATATTTATCATAAAATCACAGTATATAGAAGATACTAGAGTTATTATTTTATAATGGAAATATCAATGAAAGAGGAAGTGGAAGAAGAATGGAATTTGAAAGAGGTGATGAAATATTTACCTATTCTTCGGGTTCTTCCTTTTGATTTGATCAAAAGGGCTTCATAAGTTGGCTTCCTGACAAAATGAAGGCCTATAAGATAAAGGGAGGATATTTGAGAAGGTATTTGGGTAGGGTTAGGCTGATCCAAATGGCTTTGATGGTGTGAATTAGAGATAAGGGGGAGTTCCCTTTTATAAGAGGGGTGAGGGGCACCTTAGGAAAAGCTAGAAATATAATTTTATAATAAAATCATGTTCATTTTTTAGTGGCTCCAAAATAAATTATTTAATGGATAAGGTGGGGATGGGTCTAAAAACACTCAAAAAAGTGGTTTAAGACAGGTTTGGGTCACTATATTTACTTTATCTTTTAGATTTAACTCTCTGTTAAATAGTTCACATTTATCATGCCTCTTTGTATTTTTATATTATATGGTTAATACACATACTATATACTTCCAAGAGAACCCCAAGTGGTTCATTAATGATAAAAATATCATTATTTAAGTATTTTTGAAGATCCATATATTTTTAAGAATATAATATTAATTAATAATATAATATTTGTTTTAAAAATTCTTTTATGTCAATTTTGACACTATTTGGTATTTTGTTTTTGCTAAATTCATAACAAAATCATATCTTCAAAACAAAATTCATCTAACAAACCCTAACATGATATATAAACCTAGAAAATAAGTTTAATTAACATAGAGTCTCAAATTTCATTTATTTTGATATTTATAATATAAATTTTTTTAATATTTCATTAATTAGGTAATTACAGCATCATCATTGTGTCATAGAAATAATAAATTATATAATGTCTAAAAATATAAATAAAATACAATCATGGAGGAAATATTTTTATCTTTTTAATGAATAAATATAGTAGAATTTGTCTTATGTGTATTCCTATATTAAAAATGGTTTAGTTATTAAACATTGAATTTAACACTTTTTACTCTTCTTTGAATTAAATAATAATAAATTTCCTAATCTAATCCAAGTGGACCCAAAGGATCATATTTTCTTCCTAAGGTTGTTTTTGGTCGAATTATACTTATCCAATAGAATTGGGACATGTGTTAGGGAAATAATAATATCAATTTTACCCTTAATTACCCAATTTACTTTTAAACGTGGTAAATTAAAGTAAAATGTTACTATTCACCAAAAATTATTTTCATCTTATTGAAAAACATTTTACTTACTTATATCAATAGTTTCTCTTTTATTTTTGAAATTAAACTCATAGAAGTGGTAAAAATATGTTTTTATGTAAATTTGAAAATACTTCAAGGAGGTTGGTAAAAGACAGTAAAAAGTTAAATTAAATTTCTGTATATCTAAAATTGTTATAAAATAACTCCAATGAATATCATTGAACTTATATTGTTATTATGTATCTATTTTGACCTAAAATAAATTTAAATAAAATAAATAATTATTTAAACAAAAATTTTATTTTAAACTATAACACAGCGTTTTCACTATTCATCAAAAATTGAATGTTTTTAGAAAAAAAAAATCACCCTAGGCTAATTTCGATATTCCAAATCCAAAAATTAAGTCCATTTTTAAAGATAAAATTTATAAAATTTATAAAAGCAGATATTACTATTCATAAAGGCTAGTTGATTGGTTGTGTTGTGTTAGAAGTCAAAGTTGCGCACAACACACACTATTGTATTATTCAAAGAGAAGCGTACCATGGATTTTTGGGGTGTTACATTCCCACCTCCTTAAAATAATTTCCTCCTCGAAATTTCTTGAGTATTACTGCATAAAAATACTTGGGTGGTTCTTCATCATAAGTTCCTCAGGTTCCCACATCGCCGCTTCCATCTTATGGTTTCTCCATAGAACTTTTACCAGACAAGTCTTCTGGTTTATCAGCACTTGTTCTCTTGTATTAAGAACCTTGTCAGGATCTTTGCAATAATATAGATCGGGTTCTAGTTCTAATTCGTCATAGGTGAGTACATGCATTAGGCCAGGCATGTATTTTCTCAACATTGATACGTGGAATATATCGTGAACTTTGGAGAGACTTGGCGACATTGCCAAACAGTAATCTACAACCCCAATTCGTTCTATAATTATGAAAGTTACGATATCCTTGGGACATAATTTTCCATTCTTACTAAAACATATAACTCCATTCAATGGAGATAACTTCAAGAAAGCATGATCTCCTACCTGAAATTCAAAATCCTTCATTCAGTTAACGGTATAGCACTTCTGCCTACTTTGAGCTGCTTTGATGTAGGTTTAGATTACCTTCACATTTTCCATCATTTCTTCCACATGTTC
The DNA here is from genome assembly GCA_963277665.1 of Viscum album. NCBI lineage: Eukaryota > Viridiplantae > Streptophyta > Magnoliopsida > Santalales > Viscaceae > Viscum > Viscum album. Next base: position 2,131,310,721 of record OY728140.1, read on the forward strand.
TGGGCCAATGAGTTTTCTATCACCATCATCTTCCCAACAGGTTGTTGTGTGACATATCGTTCGGTATAATGCTTTATATGGGGCCATCTGAATACTTGAATGGAAGCTATTGTTATAGGAAAATTCTACCAGAGGTAAATATTGATCCCACATACCTTGAAAGTCAAGTGAGAATGATCTCAACAAGTCCTATAAGGTTTGAATATTCCATTCTGATTGTCCATCATTTTGGGGATGGTAGGTAGTGCTCCAACGAAGTTCAATATCCAGGGCTTTCTAAATACTTTTCTAGAATCTTAATGTAAAACTAGGAACACAATCATAAACAATCGATAGTGGTACTCTATGAAGTCTTACAACTTTATTAATATATGGTCTTGCTAAATGTTGAAGTTGTAAATCTTCCTTTATTGCACGAAAATGTGCTGACTTGGTAATATGATCAACAATAACCCATATTGCATCGTTCCGTCTAGGAGTCTTAGGTATCCCCATGACAAATTCAATCGTGATGTCAACCCATTTCCACTGAGGTATGGGAAGAGGGTGCATGACTCCTCTAGGATGTTGCCTTCCAGCTTTCACTTGTTGAAAAACCATATATCTTGAAACAAAATCTGCAATGTCCATCTTCATGTTTTCAAACAAAAATTTTTCCTCAAATCCCTATACATTTTGGTACTCCCATGGTGTATAGAGAAATTTGAGCTATGTGCATCATCCAACAATTCTCCTTTTAGATCAGGTATATAAGGAACCCAAAGTCTCTTTCCAAATTTCAAAATTCTATCTTCATATACGAAGTCATTCAATCTCCCATTATTCACAACATTAATCATCTTTTGAAGATCCTCATCATCATCCTGAGAAATTTTTATCCTTTATAGTAATGACGGTTTGGAAACCATTTGAAAAATCATTGATGTTTCACCTTCCATGGTTATTCCCATATCTATCTTTACTTGATCCATGAAAATAGGATCCCTTTCCACAATCATCTTGCTCAAAACTCAATGATATTTTCTGGTCAAAGCATCTTCCACTTTATTTCCCTTCCCTAGGTGGTAGTGTATCGTGCAATCATTATCCTTGAGTAGTTCAATCCATCTCTTTTTCCTCGTGTTGAGTTCATTCTGAAAGAAAATATACTTCGAACTCCTGTGATCAGAATAAATCTCACATTTTTCACCATAAAGATAGTGTATCCAAATCTTTAAAGCAATGATTATAGCTACTAACTCAAGATCATGAGTAGGGTAGTTTTTCTCATGAATTTTTAGTTGTCGTGATGCCTAAAAAATAACCTTATCATTCTACATAAGGAAACAACCAAGTCCATTCTTTGATGCATCACTATAAATAATAAACCCATAATTCTTCGATGGTAGAGTCAAGATAGGAGCATTGAATAATCTTCTCTTCAATTATTCAAAACATTCTTCAAATTATTTTTCCCAAAAAAATTTCACCCCTTTACATGTGAGCTCGGTTAATGGGTTAGCCAATCAGGAAATATTCTAGACTAAATGGCGATAATAACGTGCTAAACCAATAAAACTGTGTACCTCGGTTAAACTCATTGGGGATGGACATTATTGGATTTCCTTGGTCTTAAAAGGATCAAAATAGATTCGATACTTAGAGATAGTATGGATAAGAAAAGATATATCCTGAAGCCAAAATTCACACATGGTAAACTACCCATATAATTCATGTCTTTTAAGAGTCTTAAGGATAATGCGCAAGTTATTTTCATGATCTTTGTAGATTTTTGAGTATACCAAGATATCATAAATAAATACAACTAAAAATTCATCAAGATATTCCTTGAAAAACATATTCATTAGATCCATGATGATAGAGGGTGAATTAGTCAATCCAAAAGGCATTACTGTAAACTCTAAATGCTCATACCTGGTTCGAAATGCTATTTTTGGAATGTCTTACTTTTTCACACACAACTGATGATATCCAGATCGAAGGTCAATATTTAAAAAGTAATGTGCTCCATGAAGTTGGTCGAATAACTATTCAATGTGAGCTAGGGGATACTTAGTATTTATTGTTATAGCATTGATCTCCTTGTAGTCAATGCACAACCTCAAAGATCCATCTTTCTTCTTAACAAAAAAAACAGGGTCTTCCCATGGAGAAACAATAGGGAAAATAAATCCATTATTACTCAATTACTCTAGATGTTTCTTTAGTTAGACTAATTCCACAGAGTCCCTTCTATAAGGGGTCTTTGATATGATCCTTGGTCCTGGAATTAAATCAATGGAAAACTCAATTTCTCGTTTTATAGGATGTCTAGGTAAATCTTCTAGAAACACATCAAAAAATACTTTCAAAATAGGTACATACTCTATTTGAACATTCCTTTCCTCACCCACAGTTATTTCATTCTCTTCCTCCCCAATAGGTGAATTTAGTTGATCTACTGGGGGTGGATCTAGATAATAATTAGGTGGTGACGTTTCTATTCTCATGAAAAGGTACTCCTTATCATCTTCAAAAATTGTAACCTCATTCTTCATACAATAAATATTCACATCATTGTCTCAAATCCAATCCATACCAAGGATTATATCAATTTTAATCATGGTTCTGAAGATGATATTAGCAGATAAAAACATCTATATACCCTAATGGGGACTGATTCAAAAAACATTACTGCAATGATACTTCCCTTAGGATTTTTTACTAACAACTCCCTTGATAAATTAAATTGGAAATATCTAATTTTCTTAGAAAACTGGGAAGATATGAAACAATGAGATAATGTGGAATCAAATAAAGGATATGATAAACTTTAAGAAACCATTAAATTACACGCTACTACGTATTTTGGAGCTTCAACCTCAGCACTAGTGATTTCATAAGCTTGGCCTTGATTCGTTGGACTTTTTTAGGTAAGTTTCCCTGATGCTTAGGAAATTCTTTTGCATAATTCCCCCTTTATATACAATTGTAGCATTCAACATCGACAGCCTCTTTCTTCCTCTTGCAGTCACGAGCTTGGTGGCCTTCTTCACCACACTTGTAACATACTTCCATTCCCTTCATAAAGGTACCATGGTGTTTATTCCCATATTTACAGTAGGATGGATATTAAACTTTTCTCTTCTTCCCATTATTTCCATTTCCAGAGTGTTCAGCAGATCTCTTCTTCTATTTCTTAGCTTCTAAGTTCTATGAATCAGAGAAATATTTTTCTATCTTGATAGCATAGTAGAAAATATCTTCGTACGAAGAGAAGTATTGTGAGACTAATTCTCGATGGAGAAATGGTTTTACCCCATCAAAGAAACGATCAAACTTACTTCTTGGTTTCCCTATATAATCTGCATCATTCCTTGTTATCCTTGTAAAGTTAGCTTTATACTTCGCGATATTCTCATCCTCATTTTTCCTCAGACTCAGAGGTTTCCATTCCAAATCTGCTCGATGGTCATGAAGAAAGTAATTTTCGAAGAAAATTTATTTAAACTCTCTCCATTACGTATTTGATACTTCACCATCTTCTTTTTTGTTTTGAATCAATGACCACCATTGATCAACATCTCCAGTGAGGTGGTAAACTTCCATGACAACTTTTTACATTTCGCTACTCCCCAAGGCATGTAATATTTTCTCTAAGGAATTTATCCATATCTTAGCTAATAGTAGATTTTACCCTCATTGAATGTTGGTGGTTGTTGCCTCATGAAGTTATCTAACATTTATCCTCCACACTGCGGATCAGGGAGCTCTATACGGGTAAGGTTATTATTAATAACATGAGTGAGTTATCCCAGTATGGGGATTAACTCATCAGCACCGGTTGCATCACCAACTCCACTATAATTATCTTGAGTACAAGGGAAATCACTACATGAAGTGCATGCATTGATACAATTTCTGTTCCTTCCACTAGGTACCATTTCTAAAAAATGTCATAAACTAGAATATTTTATGAATCGAAATACATAATTCCAAACTAGTAAAACACTTAACATAAATTGAATAGTTTTTAGATATAATCTATAATCACAAAAAAATGTTTTCTTTGAGGATGTATATACTCATAAACCCTTCATAATGGTTTGTAAAGAAAATGAGAATTATCCTAAGAATATCCCCCAGGAGTGTCGTAACCAAGAGTGCAGCAAGGCCTGTTGTTGTGCACCAGTTCTCATTCGAGTCTAGCTCAAAGCGATGTTTTTGGGTTTTACCCCTATATACATCTGTTCCAAATCCGTCTCTACCTACTCGTATCTAGACAGTGATGTATTTTTTTGGAAAACTCACAAAATCACTACAATACCAATATTCTAGGAAGTTCTTCTATACTAATCCTCAAATTCCATCATAGGGCTATGTGATCTAATCAGATTTTATCTAAATCTAGTTTCCAAGGTTTGTTCTAAACTTCCTCTGATACTAATTTTAATGCCCTGAACCCAGTTACCCAGAGTCGTTATATTATTATGTATCATTTTCATGATAAAAAAATATCAAATATCGAAAGATCGATAAGTTTAGTATCCTTGAAAGTAGTAGAAACATTCATAAGGTTTAAATTATATCATAAAATGGAAAACTACAACAACATATTTTCCATATAAAACACTGAGATCCCATAGGATATCCCTGCAGGTCATTCATAATATACATTTTCGCATCCTGGGAAAAATAAAACATAGAAAGGGGTGAGCTCTGATGCTCAGTAAGGATTACAATATAGTCGAAAATTTCATAACTACTCATAAACATTTATGGAAATGTATAAGACTAAAAAAAGCCTTTTAAACATTAACTTTAGCATAATATGGAATATATAAATCAAAATAATTCCATTTACTTACTCACATGGATATTCAACTAGTCAAATAGTCACATGCAATATCAATAGCCACTTTCATAATGATGGAACACATAATGCCTGACTTTCATAACCACATAGTCAACATCATGGGCCAAGAATACAAATAAGATTTTTTCAAGGACTTGTTCCTATATACTAGTTTGTCTCATGTGACCTACTGATGTATCGAGGAGCTATAGCAGGCTCCACCTGTCACTTACTAAGTCCAATGCATTCCTCATATAAAAATATTTAAAAATAACATAAACATTCATATTAAAACTAGCATACGAAATGTCAACACATTATCTATAAACCATGAATGGTAAAAAAATAACACATATATAGTAAAACATATCACAAAACCTTCAATTAATTATGGAAGTTTTGTATCATAATAAATAAACTTCAAATAAGCATAAAATCTATCAAAAGATGTTGACATAGATGAAATCAAGACCTTTTTAGAGAAATATTTCTTTCTATTTTGAAATAATTTAAGAAAACATTTGTTTTGAAAATATTATTATATTTTTTTAAGGGAAGATTCTATGATGTTATAATGGTGGATTATATCCCCACCCACCGTATATGTTAAAAAAACATTCTTACCATAATTTTGTTAAAAAGGTCAAAAAGTACATTGTTTGGAAAATGTGAGAATGATTCCTTTATAAACATCTTATAAAAAGTAAAACAAGGGTATAAATATCTTTATCCCATATTATAGTAAATTGTATTTTTTTAAATACATTTTTAATAAAACATGGATGTGGATGATAAAGAGGTCCTAGAAGATACTTACGTAAAAACAACCTCAAATAATAAAGAGATTGTGAAATTTACCCTTACCTTGTACTTTTACTTGGTTAATGGTAGGTTAAAATCATGTATAATGGTTAAATAATTTTTATTATATTATGAAAGAATCATATACATTAATATTATATCATATATGATCTTTTAGCATTGCTTTGTTAATAATATCTTAGTATTATATTCGTTTCAGGTGTTAACCGATTCGTTTTACTTTATATGATTTGTTATGTAAGTAATTTTTTTTATGGATAGGATGTATATTATTCATATTCAGAATAATATTAAGCCTTTTAAAATTATTTTTAATCATCTATTGAAAACTATTCTTGAATGGATATGATGGGGAATGAATCTCCTCGCGTTCGTGGAGATGATAATCCGTACGTACACACGAGCGACAATATCATTCTTTTGACATTAAAATAACATATAATTATATGGTGTTTCATATATAAATAATCATTATCATGTTATATTTATTATTTTTATCAATTACACATCATTATTATACCCATCCAAATAATAATTTATTTAATAACAATTACACCACAACGTGGAGACGGTAAGTCGTACGTACGTGCGTATGGTGACATGTCATTCAAAGGATGGATAGAATAATGAATATGTTTGTACCATATTTATAGTAACATCATATTATATAAAATATACTGTAGTTATTATTTTAGAATGGAAATAACAAAGAAAGAGGAAGTGGAAGAAGAAAGGAACTTGAAAGAGGTGATGAAATATTTACCTCTTCTTCGGGTTCTTCATTTTGATTTGATCAAAAGGGCTCCTTAAGATGGATTTTTGACTAATGTAAGACATCTAGGATGAAGGTAGGATAGTTGATAGGGTATTTGGGAAGGGGTTGGATGAGCCAAATGGCTTAGAATTTGTGAATTAGAGAGAAGGGGGAGTGCCCTTTTATACAAGGGGAGAGGGGCACCTTTTGAAAGTCTAGAAATATTATTTTATAATAATATAATGTTCAGATTCTAATGGCACCAAAATAAATTATTTAAAGGATAAGGTGAGTTATGGGTTGAAAACCACTCACCCAATAGTTTTTATAGTGGTTTGGGTCACAATATTAACTTTATCTAATAGATTTAATTATTAGTTAAATAGTTTGACATTTACCATGTCTCTTTGTATTTTTATATTATATAGTTAATAAACGTACTATATACTTCCAATATACCCCTATTGGTTCATTAATGATACAACTATCATTATATAAGTCTTTTTTCCGAACCATAGATTTTTAGAAATATAATATAAATTAATAATATAATATTTGTTTTAAAAACACTTCAATGTCAATTTTGACACTATTTGGTATTTTGTTTTTTCTAAATTCATAACAGAATTATTACTTCGTAAAAAAATCATCTAACTAACAATAACATTTTATATTAACCTGGAAAATTAGTGTAATTCAAAAAAGTCTAAAAAACATTTATTTCAATATTTATAATATCAATTATTTTTATATTTCATTAATTAGATAATTACTGCATCATCATTGTGTCATAATTAAATTATATTATATAATGTCTAAAAAATATAAATAAAATACAACTATGTAGAAACTATTTTTATCATTATAATGAATATTTACATTCAAACTTATCTTATGTGTAACCCTATATTAAAAATGGTTTAGTTATTAAACATTAAATTTAACACTTTTTACTCTTCTTTAAATTAAATAATAATAAATGTCCTAATATAATACATGTGGACCTAAAGGATATTATTTTATTGATAAGTTTGTTTTTGGACGAATTAAACTTATCTAATATAATTAGGAAATGTGTTAAGGTAATAATAATATCTTTTTTACCCTTAATAACAATATTTACTTTTAGTCATGGTAAATAAAAGTAAAAAGTTACTATTCACCAAAAATTATTTAATCTTATTGAACTAAATTTAATTACTAATAGAAACTTTGTCTCTCAAATTTTTGAAATTCAACTCACTGAAGCTGTAATATTATGTTTTATGTAAATTTGCAAATACTCATGGAGGGCGGTAAAGACGGTAAAAAGATCAATAAAATTTTAATATATCTAAAATTATTATAAACTAACTCCAATAAATTATTTTGAACCTATATAGGTTTTATGTATCCATTTTGACCAAAAATAAATTTAAATAAAAATATAATTAATTAAATAAAAATTCGGTTTTAAATTATAACACAGTGTTTCTCACTATTCATAAAAAATTGAATGTTTTCAGAAATATACCAAAAATTTACCGAAGGCTAATTTTGATATTGTGAATCCAAACATGAAGTCCATTTTGAAAGATAGAATTTATAAAATTTCAAAAAGTGGGTATTACTATTCATAATGGTTAGTTGATTGGTTGTGGTGTGTTAGAACTCGAAGTTACGTACAACACAAGCTATTGTATTATTCAAATAGAATCGTACTATGGATGCTTGGGGTGTTACATTCTCGCCTCCTTAAAATAATTTCATCTTCAAAATTTCTCATGTATTACTTTGAAAAAAGGCTAATGTGGTTCTTCATCATATGTTCCTCGGGTTCCCACATTGCCTCTTCCATCTTATGGTTTCTCCATAGAAATTTTACCAGGCGAGTCGTCCAGTTTCTCAGCACTTGTTCTCTTGTATCAAGAACCTTGACTGGATCTTAAAATTAAGACATATCGGGTTCTAGTTCTAATTCTTCACATATGAGTACACGTGTTGTGTTAAGCATGTATTTTGTCAACAGTGATACGTGGAATACATCGTGATATTTGGAGTGACTTGGCGGCACTGAAAAATGGTAAGCTACAACCCCATTTAATTCTAGAATTTTGAAAGGTCAGTTGTACGTGTGACTTAATTTTACCTTCTTACCGAAACTTATAACACACTTCCATGGAGATACCTTCAAGAAAATATGATCTCCTACCTGAAGTTCCAAATCCTTCCTTCAGTTATCGACATATCACTTCTGCCAAATTTGTGCTGCTTTGAAGTGGGTTTGTATTACCTTCCCCCTTTCCATCGTTTCCTCCACAAGATATGGGCCTACTAGTTTTGATTCACCAATATCATTCCAACAGGTTGGTGTGCGACATCTCTTTCTGTATAATGGTTCATATAGTGCCATCTGAAAACTTGATTGGAAGCTATTATTATAGGAAAATTCTACTAGATGTAAATACTGATCCCACATACCTTGGAAGTCAAGTGCGCAAGATCTCAACATGTCTTCTATGGTTTGAATAGTCTGTTCTGATTGTCCAACATTTTGGGGATGGTAGGAAGTTCTCAAATGATGTTCATTATCAAGGGATTTCTCAAGACTTTTCCAGAATCTTGATGTAAAATGGGGATCACAATCAGAAATAATCGATAGTGGTACTCAATGATGTCTTACAAATTCATTAATATATAGTCGTGTTAAACTTTCATGTGGTAAATATTCCCTTATAGAAAAAAAATTTATTGACTTTGTAAAATGATCAACAATGACCCATATTTCATCGTTCCTTCTAGGATTCTTTGGTAGCCCCATGACAATGTCCATTGTGATATCATCCCATTTCTGCTCAGTTATGAGAAGAGGTTTCATGAATCCTCCAGTTTGTTGCCTTCCAGCATTAAATTGTTTACAAACCATACATCTTGACACTAAATCAAAAATCTCCCTCTTTATTTTGTCCCACCAAAAATATTCCATCAAATCTCTATACATTTTGGTGCTCCAAGGGTGTATAGAGAAATTGGACCTTTATGAATCATCCAACAATTCTCTTATTAGATCAGTTATATATTGGAAAGAAATTCTTTTCCCAAATTTCAAAATTCCATCTTCATATACGAAGTCATTAAATTTCCCATTATTCATAGCTTTAATCTTCTTTTGAAACCCCTCTTCATTAGCCTGAGAAATTTTTATCCTTTTCTATTAAATATGGTTTGGAATCCATTTGAAAAATCATTGATGTTTCACCTTCCATGGTTCTTCCCATATCCATCTTTACTATATCCATAAAAATAGGATCCCTTTTAACTCGCAACATGTTCAAAACTCCATTATATTTTCATCTCAAAGCATCTACCACTTTATTTTCCTTCCCCAGGTGGTATTGTATCGTGCAATCATAATCCTTGAGTAGATCAATCCATTTCCTTTTCCTCATGTTCAGTTATTTCTAAGAGAAAATATACTTCAAACTCTTTTGATCAGAATAAATCTCACATTTTCACTATAGAGATAGTGTCTCCAAATAATCAATGCAAAGAGTCCAGCTTCTAACTCAACATCATGATTAGTATAGTTTTTCTCATGAATTTTTAGCTGTAACGATGCATAGACAATAACCTTATCATATTACATAAGGACACAACCATGTACTTTCTTTTATGCATCACTATAAATAACAAAACCCATCTTTCCCCGACGATAGATTCAAGATAATAGCATTGACTAATATTCTCTTAAATTATTCAAAACATTCTTCACAATATTTTGTCCAAAAAAATTTCACCCCTTTACGTGTGAGCTTGGTCAATTGGTTAGCCAATCCAGAAAAATTATGGACGAAACTCCGATATTGACCTACTAAACCAATAAAACGGTATACCTCAGTTATACTTGTTGGTGCTGGCCATTTGTTGATTGCCTTGGTATTAGAAGGATAAATAGAGATTCCATCATTAGAGAAAATATGGATAGGAAAAGATATATCTTGAATCCAGAATTCACACTTGCTAAACTTCCCATATAATTAATGTCTTCTAAGAGTCTTCAGGATAACGCACAAGTGATTTTCATGATCTTCATAGCTTTTGGAGTATACCAAGACATCATCAATAAATACCACTAAAATTTCATCAAGATATTCCATGAGAACTATATTCATCAGATCCATGAAGATAGAGGGTTAATTAGTCTATCCAAGAGGCATTACAATAAACTCATAATGAACGTACCTGTTTTGAAATGCTGTTTTCAGAATGTCTTCCTTCTTTACACACAACTGATGATATTCAAATCGAAAGTCAATCATTGAAAATTATTGATCTCTAGGAATTTTGTCTAATAGCACATCAATGCGAGGTAGGGTATACTTGTTCTTTATTTTTATAACATTGATCTTCCTAAAGTGAATGCACAACCTCAAAGAACCATCTTTCTTCTTAACAAAAAGATCAGGGGCTCCCCATAGAGAAACAATAGGGAAAATAAATCCATTATTACTAAATTAATCTAGTTTATTCTTAGGTCCACTAATTTCATAGTGTCCATTCTACAAGGGGTATTTGATATGGACCTTGATCATGGAATCCAATCAATAGAAAACTCAATTTCTCATTCTGTAGGTTTTCCAGGTAAATCTTCTGGAAACACATCAAAATATTCTTTCACAATAGGTACATCCTCTATTTGAACATTCCTTTCCTCACCCACAATTATTTCATTCTCTTCCTCCCCAATAATTGAATTTATTTGAGCTATAGGGGGTGGATCTAGATTATAATTAGGTGGTAACGTTTCTTCTCGAAAGATAATGTACTCCTTATCAACATAAAAAATTGTAACCTCCTTCTTCTTACAATAATTTTTGGAATCATGGTCTGAAAGAATTCCATACTGAGGATTATATCAAATTATGTCATGGTTATGATGATGTGATAAGCAGATAAAGAACATTTATAAGCACTAATGGGGACTGATTCACAAAACATTACTGCAATGATACTTCACTTAGGAGTTTTGATAGACAACTCCCTTGTTAAATCAAATTGGAAATATCTAATTTTCATAGAAAACTGGGAAGATATGAAACAATGCGATAATCCAGAATCAAATAAAGCAATTTCTAAACTTGAGGAAACCATTAAATTACATCCCACTACATCTTTCGGAGCTTCAACCTCAAAATTTGTGATAACATAAGCTTGGCTGTGATCCCTTGGCCTTTTCTGAGGTATGTTCCACTAATTCTTAAGACATTAATTTTCACAACTCCCCCATTATATATAATTACAGCATTCAACATCAATATTCTCTTTCTTCCCCTTCCAATCACGAGCATGGTGGCCTTTTTCACCACACTTGTAATAGAATCTCATTCCCTTCAGGTAATAACTAGGGTGTTTCTTCCCAAACATACTGAAAGATTCATTTTCAACTTTTCCCTTCATCCACTTATTTCCATTTCCAAAGTGTTCAGCAGATCTCTTCTTCTCTTTCTTATCTTTAAAGTAGTAAGACTTAGATAATTATTTTTCTGTCTTGATAGCACATGAGAAAATATCTTCGTAAGATAAGAAGGATTGTGAGACTAATGCTTGACGAAGAAATGTTTTTAACCCATCAAAGAAACGATCAATATTACTTCTTGGTTTACATATATAATATGCAGTATGCCATGCCAACCTTGTAAAGTTAGCTTCATACATTGCGACATTCCCATCCACCTTTTTCCTCAGACTCAAAATTCATCATTCCATATCTTCACAATGGTCATTAGGATATTATTTTTCTAAAAATATTTCTTTAAACTCCGTCCATTCCATATTGGATACTTCATCATCTTCCTTCGGGTTTTGAATCAATGACCACCATTGATCAACATCTCCAGTTAGTCGGTAAACTGCCATGAAAACGTTTTCCTATTCTCTACTCCCCATGGCGTGGAATATTTTCTCTAAGGAATTTATTCAATTCTCAGATACTAGTGGATTTCCCCCCATTGAATTTTTGTGGTTGTTTACTCATTAAGAGATCTAACATTTATCTTCCATTATGCAGATCAGGGTGCTTCATATGGGTAAGGTTATTATTCATAACCTGAGTGAGTTTTCCCAGTATTGTGATTAGCTAATCAGCACTGGTTGCATCATTAGCTCCACTATAATTATCTTGAGTAGGAGGGAAATTCCTATATGGAGTGGGTACATTGATACATTTTACATTCCTTCCACTATCTTCCATTTCTAAACAATGGAATAAACTAGATAATTTATGAATCGAAATACTTAATTCCAATCTTGAAAAACACATAAAATAAATTGAACAGTTAATGGATATAATCCATAATCATAAAAAAATGTTTTCTTTGAAGAAGTATATACTCATAAACCCTTCATATTGGTTTGTAAAGAAAATGATAATTATCCTAAGCATATCCCTCAGGAGTGTCATAACCAAGAGTGCAGTAAGGCCTGTTGTCATGCACTAGTTCCCATTTGAGTCTAGCTCAAAGCGATGTTTTTGGGGTTTACCCCTAGATTTATCTTTTCCTGAGCTACCTCTACCTTCTTCAATCTAGAAATTGATGTATTTCATGGAAAACTCACAAAGTCACTACCATACGAAAATTCCAGGAAGTTCATCTATACTAATCCTCAAGTCCTATCATTGGTCTATGTGCTCTAATCAGAGTTTATCTAAATTTAGTTTCCAAGGATTGTTTTATACATACTCTGATACAAAATGTAATGCCCCAACCCTAGTTTTCCAGAGTCGGTGCATTATTATATATCATTGGCATGATCACAAAAGTTCAAGTCTCGAAAGATCGATTTTTTAGTATCTTTGGATGTAGTACATACATTCATAATGTTTACATTACAACATAAAGTGGAAATATACAACAACATTGTTTCCATAGACAACACTGAGATCTGATAGAATATCTCTACAGGTCATTCGTAATATACTTCTTCACATCCTAGGATAAAAATAAATCCTAGAAAGGGGTGAGCTCAAATGCACAGTAAGGATTGCAATATATAGGAAACTTTCATAAATAAGCATAAACATTTAAGGAATTGTATAAGAATAAAACAAAAGCCTTTTAAACTTGAACTTTAGAATAATATGGAAAATATAAATCCAAATAATACCACTTACTTACACACATGGATATTATACTAGTCGAATAATCACATTCAATATCAATATCCACTTTCATAATGATGGAATGCATAATACCAGACTTTCATAACAACATAGTCAAGGCCTTATGCCAAGACTACAAATAAGATTTTGTAAAGGCATTGTGACTAGACACTAGGTTGTCTCATGAGACCTACCGATGCATCGAGAAGAAATAGCGGGCTCCACCCGTAACTTAATAAGTCCAATGCATTCCCCATATAAAAATGTTTAAACATAACACAAAAATTCTTATTAAAACGAGTATACGAAAAGTCAATACTTTATCCATAAAACATGAATGGTATAAAAATAACACATCCACATTCAAACATATAACAAAATCTTCAATATAATATGGATGTTTTGTATCATAATAAATCAACATCAAATAAGCTTAAAATCCATCAAAGGATGTTGAAACAGATGAAATCAAAACCTTTTTTAGAGAAATGTCTCTTTCAATTTTGAAATAATTTAAGAATAAATTTGTTTTGAAAATATTTTTATATGCTTGTAAAGGAAGATTCGATGATTTTATGATGGTAGAATATAGCTGCACCCTCTATATAAGTAAAAAAACATTCTTAACTTATGTTTGTCAAAAAGATCAAAAACTACCTTGTTTGGAAAACGAAGGAAAGATTCCATTATAAACATCTTATAAAAAGTAAAACAAGCCTAAAAATGACTTTATCCCATAGTATAGTAAATAATAAAAAAAATTTAAATACATTATTAAGAAAACATGGATATAGATGATACAGAGCTCATAGTTGATACTTACGTAAAAACAAACTCGAATAATAAAGAGATTGTGAAATTAACCCTTACCATGAACATTTCCTTGGTTGAGGGTAGGTTAATCTCCTGTATAATGGTGAAATATTTTTTATTAAATTATAAAAGAATCATATAAATTAATATTTTATCAAATATGATCTTTTAAAATTTCTTTTTTAATAATATATTAGTATTTTCGTCATTTCGGGTGTTATAGATTCGTTTTTTTATAATTTGTTACGTAAGTAACGTTTGTTATGGATAGGATGTATCGTATTAATATTCAGAATGATATTAAGTCTTTAAAAATTATTTTTAATCATATAATGAAAACTAGTCTTGAATCGATACGATGGGGAATAAATCTCAACGTGTTCGTGGAGATGGTAATCCGTACATTCGCACGAGCGATAATTTCATTCTTTTGACATTAAAATAATATATAATTGGATGTTATATAATATATATACAGAATCATTATCATATTATATTTATTATGTTCATCAATAACAAATCATTATTATACCCATCCAAATAATAATGTATTGAATAACAATTACACCATGACGTGGAGACGGTATGTCGTACATACGCACATACGGTGACATGTCAATCAAAGGATGGGTAGAATAATGAATATTGATGTAACATATTTTTAATAACATCAAATTTTATAGAAGATAATGGATTTATTATTTTATAATGGAAATAATAAAGAAATGGGATGTGGAATAAGAAAGGAACTTGAAAGACTTGATGAAATATTTACCTTTTCTTCGGGTTCTTCCTTTTGATTTTTCCAAAATGGATTCATAGGTTGGATTTTTGACTAAAGGAATGCCTCTAAGATGAAGGAAGGACCGTTTATATGGTATTTGAGTAGGGGTTTGCCGATCCAAATGGCTTTGAAGGTGTGAATTAGAGATAAGGGGGAGTTCCATTTTATAAGAGGGGTGAGGGCCACCTTAGGAAATACTAGAGATATTATTTTATAATAACATAATTTTCGGTTTCTAATAGCTACAAAATGAGTTATTTATGGGATAAGGTGGGGAATTGTGTAAAACCATTCAACCAATAGGTTTTGGGAAGTTTTGGGTCACTATATTAACTTTATCTTTTAGATTTAACTCTTTGTTAAATAGTTTGACATTTATCATGTCTCTTTGTATTTTATATTATATGGTTAATAAACATAAAATATACTTCCATGAGAACCTAAAGGGGTTCATTAATGATAAACATATCATTATATAAGTCTTTTGGAAGAACCTTATATTTTTAGGAATAGAATATCAATTAATAATATGTTATTTAAAAAAAAACTCTTTTATGTCAATTTTGACACTATTTGGTATTTTGTTGCTGCTAAATTTATAACAAAATTATTTTTTCGTAAAAAAATCATCTAACGAACACTAACATGTTATATTAACCATGAAAATTAGTTTAACTCATAAAAAGTCTCAAATTACAAATATTTGGATATTTATAATATCAATTATTTTAATTTTTCATTATTTAGGTAATTACAGAATCATCATTGTGTCATAAATAAATTAAATTATTTAATGTCTAAAAAATATAAATAAAAAACAATTATGTAGGAAATATATTTATATTTTTAATGAATAATTATAGTCGAATTTATCTTATGTGTATCCTTATATTTAAAATTTTTTAGTTATTAAACATTGAATTTAACAATTTTAACTCTTCTGTGAATTAAATAATAATAACTGTCCTAATCTAATCCAAGTGGATTTAAAGGATCAAATTGTATTCATAAGTTTGTTTTTGGTTGAATTATACTTATCCAATAGAATTAGGATATGTGTTAGAGCAATAATAATATCATTTTTACCCTTAATTACCCAATTTACATTTAACCATGGTAAATAAAATTAAAAAGTTATTATTCACCAAAAATTATTTTCTTTTTATTTGACCACATTTTACTTACTGATATCAAATGTGTCTCTTGGATTTTAGAAATTTAACTCACAGAAGTAGTAAAATTATGTTTTATGTAAATTTGAAAATACTCCAAGGAGGTGGGTAAAAGATGGTAAAAAGTTCAATAAAATTTTTATATATCTAAAATTATTATAAACTAACTCCAATGAATTAAATTGAAATTATATAGGTATTATGTATCTATTTTGACCTAAAATAAATATTTATTTAAATAAAAATTCGGTTTTAAACTATAACTCAGTGTCTTTCACTATTCATCAAAAATTGAAAGTTTTTAGAAAAATACCAAAAATTCACCCTAGGGTAATTTTGATATTCCAAATCCAAAAATGAAGTCCAATTTGAAAGAAAAAAATTATAAAATTTCAGAAAGTGGGTATTACAATTCATAATGGCTATTTGATTGGTTGTGGTGTGTTGGAACTCGAATTTGCATACAACACACACTATTATATTATTCAAAAAGAAGTGTATCATGAATGTTTTGGGTGTAACACATCATATCTCAGCCGAAAACAAATGGGTCACCACCCCCATGTTTCATTATCCTATATCAATTGAAACAACCTGTTATATCTCTGAATTCACTAAATGACCTCTACCAATCACATATTTTGGATATCTACTCTCCTAGATGATATAGTACAAATGATTTGGTAGACATCCATCCATCATCCCCCCCCAGGGTGTTGAAATAAACATACCCCTGTGATGATACATGTGTTTGAGAGTAGTTCTTTACATATGAAGGATTTATATAGAATTCATATAAAATATAGAGGTATATTAATATAGAAAGACACATTCCCAACACATGAGATCAAAAATAATCACTAACAAAAACATATCATCTTTAAATTCATTGTAACATCTATAATTAAAACAACACAAAAACCAAAATCTATATTTCACGTTTCCAACAAATCCATTAATCCATCCCATTTGTTTAATTGTTAATAAATATACACATTAAATAGAATATCCCCTCATTAAATTTTTTATTGAATCAATTATAACCAATTTATAAAAAAAAACCATATATATTGATAATATTATTAACTAGTTATTCCATGACTACATATGATTCAACCACAATACAACCACAAATCACAACTATTTCATTATTCCTATAAAAACATCATCTATATTCCCTAATAAAATAACCGAACAATCACCACTTCACCTCCAAAAAATAAAAAAACCATATGTACTCCACAAAATCATTTCAAAATAATAACCAGCTCACATCCCAAAATCATGTCCTTCAAACCATCAACCCCATATAATTAAAAAACCCCCAAAAATGTACATTTACACCTTAATGTACTTTATAACATGACATGACATAAAAATCAATTTTATAGTTTTTCAAAAAGTTGTATTTAATCACATTTCATATTATTTTAGGGGTGTTATCTCCCAATCCATAATCCCAAGGAAATCATTTTACAAAAAAAGTATAAGTGATTTTTTAGTTTTATATTATTGGGTAGAATCCAAGATTAAAAAGATATAGTCACAACACATATCATCCTCTGAAAAAAATCTCACAATGAACACAATTTTAAACAGTGAATTGAGAACATACATTCTATCATATAACAATAATATATAAATGTTTTATTTTTTCAGAATCATTTCCCATTCCACATTCATTTTCATTTTAATAAATATTTTTTTTAACTATGGGAGAAAAAATTACAAAAAATATAAACATGACTAATATTGTTCTTAATGAAACACATTAAAGACAAATGAGGGATTCCATATCTCTAAAGAGAATTGATGAGTACTGTAAATTGCATCGTGAAAAAAATGCACACAACCCACAAGTGCACAAGGGAAACCATGGATCATCATACACACCACCCAAATATCATAATAATTATACAAAAATCACATGTTAAACAAAAAACACTACACTGATGGATCCCCGTGAGATGAATATAAGAAAACAAGTTGATAAGGTATTACCAATAGTTTCAAATGTTAATCTACAAGATAAAAAAATAAACGTGGGAGGAAGGTGGATATATTATCCACATGGGGAACCTAGTATTCATCAGTAATAAGAGGGCAATATCCATTTATAAAATAATGAAAATCATCAATTAAAAGGGATTTAAAACCTAAAATCCCAACATTTTCACATCAATCAATACATAAAAAACATTAATTCTATGAGAATTCGCAAAATATCAACTATAAATGAAAATCATGTTTCCTTGTACACTATTGTTTTACACATCATCGATTGAATGTAGATACAATATATTCATTTAATCCTAATTATTACTAGTGAACATACTATGAACTAAATAGATACCTAAGACATTAACCCCCTTTACAAGACATATAAATAATACATGATGTGAAATTCATATAATAACACTGCTATAGTTTCAGCCTCCAATTAATACACATATAATCCCATTGAACTCCTACAACCACTAAGAAAATAAATGTAAATAACTCATAAGGAATAAAATATTACATATAATAAATCCCAAATGATTTACATCATTGATAATCAGAACAAAAAAATAGAAGGAAAATCGACCAAACAATCACCTCATGAGATACCACTCCTAGAAATCATCACACCTGAAATTCTTCCACTAGCCATATATGCCTCAACAAAAAATACACAAATTTTATCACAAAAACAAATCACGACACATCCACATCACCACAACGTTAAATCGTAACCACATCCCAAACAAATAACCAACAAAAATATGTTGTAATACTCCAAAAAATAATATTTGTGAATGTCATCATCCATTTGAAGATATTATCCTATATATGTGGAACCGACTCTCCCTAATGAGCTTAATCACAACACTTTTAATGCATCTCTAATTGTATGTTGGACCTCCCCTTTTAATATATCATGAATATTTCACTAATATAACCTAAAAATATTGGGAATGAATCTCATTAGAACAAAATTTTTATCAACTAATAAATAAAATTGAATAATAAAACAAATTAAATATCGGAATTTCACTTAGTAAGTGTCATGATTCCATGTATCTCACTCCAAACTAATCACATTGACTCCATCATAATCTGTAAAAACATTATCCAATGGAATGGTATGGTCATTAAGAACATTATCCTGGTGATCCAGGAACACTACTCACCACTCATCAAAATATTTATAATCATTGATATCCATATGTCCTTAGTAAATGTCATGGGATTTATTGTGATGTTAAATAGGAAGAAAGGATATGCTGAATATGACATGGATCCTCTCTATTTATGGTGAAAATAAAAAACAATATGTCACCTCTTCAACTTGCCTCATGACCTCAAACAACCTAATAAATAGTGGAGAAGGATATGTCATGTGGAAATTCTCAACCACCCACATTGAGTAGAGGAATTTTGAAACACATGGTCCCCATCCTTGAACACCAAGGTATTATCTTATGATAAAAAAATTATATTACTATGTTACATTAATACTTTTTTTGAATAATATGATCCGTCTCTTTCTTGCTTTTCACATCATTGAGATCCAAAATAGATTACTCATTCTCTATCCAATATAATGGGGAACAAAATAATCACTTTTATAAAGACTCAAACAATGTTATGCCTATTGGTGAGTTATAAATGTTGTTGTACCCAAACTCAATCTATGGATGGTGTTGTACCAAAGATCAATAGAAGTCCAACACACACTCCTAAAACGTATAAACTAGTGTCTTGATGGTCCACTCCATATCCCCATTTGCATGAGGTAGGAAAGTATTGTTGATGTGTAAATTGTCACCAAATGTATTTTTTAACATCCTTTAAATTCATGAAGTAAATTTTGTATCATGATAAATGAAAATGAATCATGAAACTCTTTGTTTCTGATCATACTCATCCAGATACCACATCACCAATACATCCAATTTTCTGGAATAAATGATCACTATGATGTTTCCCGACGACATGAGATGATCCATAATTACAAAGATAAAATCATGAGCTCAATGATCTTGGGTTCAACCTATGAAAAAATCAATCAGAATTTTATCATATCTCCAATTGGGAACCTCCATTTGAGACCATAAACTTCCAGGAACATGTTTCCCAACCATTACATTAATGAAATCCAAACACATCTCAATGAACATAACCCCCACAAATTATATCCTTAACTTCATGTACTTCATATTAATATCATGACATATATTGTAGATATTTGATTGTACCAAATAAGGTTACTTGTTAAACTCTATATGTACTCCATAAAACACACCTACAAGAAAAAACATCCTCCAATAAAACAACAATTTGTTCTTACCATCCTCAGACCATCACTATAGAGCATCAATATGACCAATAGGATTATTCATCACCTATTTCTATGAATCTCCCTAATAACACTCATACTACTTTAAAATCTATGAAGGAAACACTATTATATTTGATAAACATCCCCTATAGTTTTCCACACATTAAACTGAATGAAAAGCATGAACTACTGCTTTCCTCTCTTAGAATCCCTAAACACCTGAACAATATCCCTACTCGTCTTTCTACTGAATGTGTCTTCCATAACATACCAATTTTGGTAGTATATATGATATCAAAATGATAATCCAAAAGAAAATTCATCCACATCCACGGCAAAAAAATCATATTAAATTAAGAAAATATATAAATCAATTTCTTGTTATCCTTAAAGGGAAAAATGTGCTCCAAAATTTTCTAGTTACACTTTAACCTTATTGAAAAAACAAACTATTCTAATTTAAGATAATTGGAGGCATATATGCCTTAATGGTGGTGAATCTTCCTAGAACCATAATAGACCACTTCATGGGGATTTATAAACATGAATCCCATGACTATGGTGAAACATCACAAAACACAACATCCATCACTGCCTTCTCATGCAACTAAAGCACTATAGAAATGAACAAATCCCCCTTCAGGTAATTCACTACTAACATGAATGAATCATTCCATAAAAATTATTGGTCTTTCTAGAAAAATTATATCAATGGGTTTACAATTCAAGGTAAATTCGTAAGAACCCTATGATAATAACATTGAATAATATTAAATGTTCTAATTGTTGGAATGTTATTGGGTGATTCCCAATACAGAACTACCTCCAATTTGATAGGTCTACTACTAAAACCTACTGGGATACAAAATACCAATGATAATGCTCCTATGATTTACAAGACATTCAAATGGAAAACATCCTATAAATCTAGGGCAATCATAGAACCTGAAATATAACATTGATTTGATCCCAAATATTTATTTATAACTATGAGTAGATCAATATTTCATCAGCGAATAAAATGTTGAACTTGTATATGGAATAATGTAATTTTGGGTCCATAATTAAAATGAACCTAGAGGGTGAATTAAGAAAACATATATACATCACTACAAACTCAATGATCTCATTCATAAAACTAAAGGAAGTCATCGGTATATCACCATACATGACCCACTTATTGGGATATCCACAAAATATAACTATCATATAAATAAAAATCATCCCTCTCAAAATGTAAAATTGATATTCAATCATCATTAGAGGGTATAAATTTCTATCTGTTACATGACTCAACCTATAGTAGTCTAGAAAAACCCTAGAAAATCATATGTTGTATTGGAAAGAAATAATTGACAACAACTTTGTGAAAAAATAATCTACATAAAATATTAAATCATCTAATAATCTATATGAACCATTATCTCTTGACACTGAAAGTGTTCCATCTGACAATAATCTATCAAAATTGAAGACGTACCATGATGAAACTTTATCCCGAACTCAATATCACATAGAGGGGTTGTATCGTAACCTCATCTGAAAATAAAAAAATAAATTCCCCAAAAAACATTGGATACTACATTATCTTATAAAATTATGATCCTAATGATATCTCAAATATCAAAAAATTATGGGGAATTACACACAAACAATCAACCCAACAAAATTTTTCATAATTGAAACCACACATTTTCCATTGACTTCTTAGAACACGATTCACTTATATATACATTCAATGATATAATTTTCATTATACATCCAAAATATTCATACTAATAAATCCTATGGGTATATAGTTTCAAAGGAATCATCCCCATGAGTCAAATATAACACTATACTTAGTCTATAGAACCATCCACATATCAATAAATATGGATCAGAAATCAAATTTCGTAATCGAAATATTGAGTATGTGAAGTCTATCTATGTTTATTCACAAATTATGAACATTATAGAAATCCAAAAAAGGAGTTGAAAACTATTGAATCAAACTAAGATGATACATTAGTACAATAAAACTAATCATACATATAATGATATCTGTTTTCCTTATACTATATCCTCTACTACATGAAATAATCCAAAACCACTTCCTGAAACACAATAATGATGACCACATCCATTAATAATGTTGGGGAATAGTCCCTTAACATGAGGAAAATTTAGAGGGAGGCCAATTATTTCTACATCTACACATGGGAGTGAATAAGTCTATTGCTCCTCCTACTAAAATAGACTCTCTAGAAATTGTTACTGATAATGGTGATGATCGGGTGTACCACTATAAAACTGAGCATGGGGATCCCCTAGGAAATATTTTTTTAATATTAATATGTACTAAAAAATAATCACACTAGAATATATATTTATGAAAATTATAGAAATAACATTCTCGGAATAGAAATGAGGTATATTGTTATAACACAAAACACACTGGTTGAAACAATGATGATTACCAAACATGCAACCTTACACTAAGGAATATAATCCCCAAGGAACCCTTGTAGTTTCCATATCATGAAATATCTTCTCATGAGTTCATTTTCATTATCAAAACCAAATTCATTAGCGCCTTTTGATACTTAAGAAACATAAAAGGAATAACTCTATAATGGATCAATGTATGTATTCCTTCCTCATTAATCCTTGAATGATACACATAATTTGGAAGATGATGTGGTGGGAATCAAATATTTTCCTTCAACATGATTACTAAATTCATCATATAAATACAACCGTTCTGAATAAAAATAATCTCTTAACTATTCCTTATATTCTTGGAAGAAGATAACATCATTAACTAAATCTTTTATTGAATATCAACCAATTAAATATCTACGTGCTTTTTCTCATCCAGATTTGGCATACACCTTTAATGCACATCTACCAGCTTTAGACTGACAACTAATGATATGTAATATACCACCTATCCCTTGATTAATTTTATATCCATATTAATCACCACTATCCATAACAATGTCTCCAAATATGAAACACTTATAATATACATCCCAAAAACCAAAAATAGAAAATCCTGAAATAGATTATTCCACTGATCATTATCCTCGTCTGAATCAAACCCCTAACAATTATCATGATCTTCTTGCTGAACCCCTACTTCTTAAACAACATGAAAAAATAATCTATGAGCCATATATGAAAAGAAAACAATAATTTCCTAATTTTTATAGAAAAGAATTAAATTTTTATTCATTTTAATTCACATTAATCATTTAAAACATCCCCAACCAATAAAACTCAAATAGAATCACATCACAACATGATTAATGTACCTCACATAGTTCTCTATACCTCAATAAATTACAACTCACAAGTTAATTAAATATGTTCATAGTCCATGGAATAGATCTAAGGGTGTCACAAAATCTCATGTCCTATCTAGTCCCCCTAACCTTTCTCCCATACCCTGGACAATATTTTATAGTTTCATACCAATAAATACAATATAGTCATCAACCCATCCTCATCACCAAGATATTTGGAGAAACACCCTGACTGTGATGATACATGTGTCATCACATAGTGATTAACATAGTAGGGGTATATTTATAAATTAGAAGAAATATACAACAATATTCATATAGAGGAATAAAATAGAATCCTAATGGTAAAAAACCCATAAACCAACACACAACAGAAGATATTTTTTCCTCATATAAATCAATAACATCACACAAGAGACAATTCATTTTTTAATTTTCTATCAAATTCTATTATCCAACGCTTTCATTTCACTATTAGTCACCAAAATAATTTGTCAACAGAAACCAATATTTTTTTCATTTAAACATTTTCATGAGAATAAATTAAAACATAACCCCAATCATCAATATCATTATAATCCAGTAATAAAATCACTACCTATAATTCTAGCACAATTAAACAACACATCTTAGGTATCTCATCATTCCTAATGAAAAACTTCATAACCTTCTCATAATTAGTGAAAAAATATACAAATTGATTCCCCAACATAACAGAAAAATAATAACCACATCACCACCAAAAAGTAGAGAAAAAATACCCCCACACAAAAATCATGACCATTAATCCATCACCCCACTTTCCCCAACCACACATAAATTTTACATCACTAACACAAATCACTACCAACATCCCAACACAACATCGTCCATAGTAAAGATATAAAAATAGAATGTTGATCACATTTATTATTATTTTAGTAGTGTTATAAGATAATCCATAATCTTGGTGAACACATTTTTTTTATAAAATTATAACTAGTTTTACATTAACAATTTTTATTGTGGTATAATTAAAAAAACAACAGTGACAACTCATATCAAATTCCCTTAAAAAATACATAAATGATCAAATTGTTTGTAATATTAGAAGGCCTATGAAATTCATTATTTCATAATAACCTAATAATTGTAAAATCATGAGAAGAATTCAACTTACCACATTAAATTTCAATTAGGAAAGTTTATGTCATTGATTAATCTAACAAAAACATCAAATATAGATAAAAAATTGTAAACCCCTGCAATCTAATACACAATGATTAGAATAAAAGGACTCAATAAAAAAAGAATCATTTTTTGACCTGCTACGCACCACATGGAAATAATGAAACCTCAAAAAACAACCTATAATTGGATACCATTTATGAATCAAAATTACACAAAAATATCATCAAAATTTAGCCAAACATATACCCAAAACCAAAACTAGTCCACTGTAGTAGATCCATGGTATAACGATAGATGGGAAAAATTAATTGTATGAGAATTCCTTACCCTCAGTGATCAATGTGAATCCAAAAAATGAAATGAATCAATGTTGGAATTATTGGGAAATAAAATCCTATTAGTGTTCATAAATTCATTATGGAATGAGAGGGGAATATGCCATGGATGAATGTATTGAATTAGTTGAGAAAAATGACATATGACATAGAATCCTAAAAATTTCAAATCTAGTAAAACATAAATGATGTGAATTCCATGAGAAATAAAATATATTCAAATTTATACAGGAAAATGAATCTACCAAAAACGTTTTTATTTAAATGTCTTGAATTCCACAGAAAAATGATTAATAATTTCATAGATACCACTTATATTTATTCAAATGATTAACTATTTGGATAAAGCATATTTGAACCACCCTTACACATCATATAAAAAGATACATGTTTATAAAATCATGTGGTGGCTCCCTTGTAGTTACCGGCTCCACTAAAAACTCTTAGAACCTCCCTAAAGAACCTTTGACCACAAAATGGAGAATTATAATGAACCAGGAAGGCATAACTTGTTTTTAAAAACAAAGTTCATTATAAAATAAAATGAATATTTTAATGGAACAAAAATATAACTAATGATGAAGATAACGCATCATAATATGGAATTCCCAGACCATAGTGTTTATTATCAAATTATAATAGAATGTATAATAACACTTGATCAAACATTAAGGATAATGATGATGATAAGCGTTAACAAAAGCATGCATAAAAATGGATATATCATGGGACCATTATATTTGATGTGTGTTATGATAATGAATTGTGGAAATGTTGAAAACTGATCTACTCTAGAACTACTAATGTCATATTTGATTTTGGATCTAAAAAAATTATTTTATTTCACTATTTATTATGTCTATCACACCAAAAAAATAAATTATTAAATGTTGATTTAGTAGTGAAGCACTATAATGTTTTTAATATCTCACTACGATGATATGTTTTTTATCTCATTGAAGAGTGTGTGATTGTGCTATGCAGAAATCAAATTATTCTCCCTTCAATGAAATTTATTTTATCATTAGAAATAAATGTTTTTAAATACATATATAAGAATTAAATATACTATGGAGGGAATTCATTTTTGGTATTATAAACCAACATATGATCATATTCCATTTGGATTATAAATATAAACATCAAATGAAAATTATGCCCATTTATGAATTGTTATTTTTAATCAAGTTTTTTATTATCTCAATTGTTTTGGGGATTTTTTTTCAGAATTGATATTCCAATTTTTTTTATATTTTTTGACGATTTTTTTGATGATTTAACCCATCTTATTCAGAATTGTGTGGATGTTTTTTAACAGAAATCTTACCTTATTCAACTCTTACATTGAATAATTTATATAGAATAGACCTGATTAAGTTTTACTATTTAAATAAGTGGATCTAGTAGAATATTTGTGAGAGATTTATTTACAAAATTGTACCAACAAGTGGTTATCCTATTCTTTTTGTTAAGAATAATGATGGACCAATGAAACACTGTAATGATTATGATTAACATAAAAAGATAACAATATTGGAAATGAATATTCTTCCTTGTATTGATTTTTTGTATCATATATGATCATATTTGTATTTTCCCATAAATTATTTTTTAATTGGATAATTTAATTTTATGATCAAAAGTGAATAAATACTGAAAATAGCCTTTCATTTGTGGTATGGACAGTACGAATTAATAGTGATTCAACGTGGTCTTCTTAATTTCACAACAATAATCATCGATATAATCAGTAATGTAATTGATGATTACCATTATTAGTTTATGGTAGTATTTATATATGTTATTCATTAACATTACAAGATAATTGTAGAGCATAAACATCACATTTTCGATTGTAATTAAGACCACGGGGAATGATAATATTTTTGAAAAATTTTCCAATTTGGGGTTTTTTCTCTATGATATTTATTTTTTAGCTAATATAATATCATTAGAATGTATATAAGTTATTACATTACCGAGTCTAGATATTTAATGAGGTCCTTGACCAACCACTATGGATAGGATATTTATTTTGAAATATTTTATCAACACATTATATTAAATTTATCCATACTATCTAATACACAAAACTTATTACAACAAAATAGAGAATTTTTTTTAAGATGATGAATATAATGAAAACATTACTGAAAGTGTTACACAATTAGATAGAACACCTATTATACATACCCAATAGTGGTGAAGTTTTTGGGATATTTTTTAATATTATAATGAACTGAACAATATGATTCTTAATGGAGAATGATATGGTGATAGCTTTTGCCTCATTAATTTTATAATTCCTTCATTAAATTAACAATCAAGTGACTTTGGTGTATGATATGGTAATTATAATATTAATTATTTTTATGAATTATGTTTATAATGATATTTAAAACATATATACTAATAAAAAATTATCACTATATATAATATATCTTAATGGGAGGAATTTGTGCCAATAAATATGGTATAAATTGATTTATATTTTTGAAAAATATATAATCTAAAACACAAGTAATGTGAATAATGTTAAAAATGAACTTACTTAAATGGAATATTCTAGTTTATCTATTATGTGGATCCTAATAGATCCAAAAAAATCGATATAAAAAGGATGGATATAGAAATATCAAAGAAATTAGTGAAATTATATCTTGTTCAATGAAGTATTTAGTTATCCATCATTTTGATGATTAAATAGGAATATAAATAATATGTAATTTTTTAAATGATTTTAGGATATATTCAACTCTTCAAAATGTATTATGAATTAATGAAAAGGATTTCGAACTATACATTTTTCATGTATATATCAAATTTCATGAGGGGTCAGTTGGATGAAGTACATAGTTAATTAATCCCTATTCATCATAGATTTATGATAATATAACGTGATTTGGACGAATAATTAAAGGGGGACAATAAGAAGAAATATATTGATGTGTTAGTCACCTAGTTTTTAGTATGTATGCATGTTAAGGATGATGTAGAAAATAATATGGTGATGATTTCACCATTATCCATACCAATATGGGAATTGGAAAAAATCACCATGGATATTGGAATCATAATATACAAAAACAATTTAAAGGCCATATGATATTTTGGGTTTAGTTAATCTCTATAAAATGCTAGATAAAATAATTTATATAATAGATTTATTTATTATTGTGCAGAATTCTATAATACATATTAAAGACGTGGTATGGTTGTGTGGAGTACTGTATTAATTTATATATAATCAGGATCATATATTTACCATGGATTTTTTATGATGTCTTCAATATGATCTAGATTTATAATTTTTTTTCAGAACTTATTATCATTATATGATAAATTTTTTATCTAATAAAACTATTTAGTTCATGGAATAAATATTTAATTTTTTTTTATATTTATCTCAAATGTGGTTTGGAACAAAAGAATATTCTACACATGAATTCTTCCAAAAATATCATACAATTGATAAATCAGATGTACCCATATCAATAAACATATTGAAGCATGTCACAAAATCCTATATATAAGGATGTTATTGTAGAAATTTTTTTGTTATGAACTAATTTTTATGAGGTTATTTTAGATAAGGTATATATATTCTTATGAACATCAAGGAAGCTTATAGAAGATAAAAATGTAATGATGAAATTTTTGTGAATCAATATGGAATTTTAAATTTTAAATTTTTATTCATATGATTTTATTAATGGAATAAGGATTTGTGATTTGGATAAAATGCAATGCTGGAAACTACGTGTGTTTTTGATATCATGAATCTTGATCGAGTAATAATGATAGAGTATTAGATGGATCATCCACTGAACCTCACTAAAGTTCACGATGTATTCCTTATATATCACCCTATTATGTGTATAATTTATCATTCAAATGTAGTGAATGTAAAGATTGTAAAACTGGATCATTCACTTTCCAATGATGAACAATCGGTTTAATAATGGTATTTTATATATATTTCTTTATAATAGATGATTTATCAAAATGTTAGTGTTCCTTAGAGGAATCATAAATTTTATGAAGCTAAGTGAGAACTCATTATTCTGATGAAAATAATGTAACTTTATTTTTTTATTTTGTTTATGGAATTTTATGGTGAATTTTATTTTGATATGGGTATAATATTACACACCATTATTTTATTATATAATTTTCATCAAATAACTTTTGATTTCGATAACTAGGAATACATGGATCCCTGGGTCAAAATGATCAGTATAATATTATACCATTATAATTGTTTATTGTAATTCATGAAATGTACACAAATAAATATATTTATTTTTTTTATTTATGTTTTTTTATAATGAAAATATATAGGTAATTAATTACTCAATTTTTAATAATTTCATTAAATTATTGAAATGTACATTTTTCATAATCAAATGGTTTTTATTTTATCTATTAAATGAATATGAATAGTGTTATGCACTTTAATAAAAAATATACTAAATGGACCATTTTTATTAAACAAGTCAAAATTATATTTGAGTATGATTTTGAATTTTTTTTAATGTTTGGGTTTTCAATGAATAATGAAAAATTTTAATTTTTTTAAATAATCATTTTCATTTGAATCATTTAAAAATATTTCATTTTGATATAATTTTTATTATTTTAAATATTTTTTCATTTCTTTTTTTAATGTATTCAACCAGAAATCCAATAATCTTGTGCTTCATGATAGTTTCTTTATGATCAAAAACGTGCCTCCTCAAATGGAAAATTTCGATGACTATGAGGAAGGGTCTGATATATCATGTGCAAAGACTATACCATCATTACAAGGGTAAATACCAATAGATAACATATGAAATAATCAGATGTAATAAATGAACTTGAATCAATAATTATAAACTATTTCTCATGTAGGGTACAATAGAAGCCAACCTTAAATATGACATGTCATGCTAAAAGACTCAAAAGAGAATGAAAGCCCAAATGAAAACCAAAAATGTATTCCCTAAATGGGTCTTGGCACAATTTCTATATCCTCAAACATATACATCCAAGGACCAACTCAAATACCTAGCATAGGACATTTACCCTTTTATGGAATGCATCCATGAAATCTACTCGAGTTCCCAATGAAAACCCATGAAGGGTGGTAGTAAAGGTGAATAGGCCACCAACAATGGTTTTTATAAAATATCAAGAATACAATGATAGTTCAAGCATATAAAAAATAAATTTAATACTGAATAAGAGGTATCTCATTTCTTATTATATAACAATATTCATTTAAACAACTTTTTTCTTTTGTCCATCTTCATAACTTTTTCCATGGGTTATGAATTTACACCATTTAGACTACGTCCTAAGCCATTAATTTACCATGCAGATGTGAATAATTCAGGTCCTCTACTTCACTAGGGATAAACATTTGATAAATAATTACATAACACTTATGTTGGAGACTCAGTCTATGTATTCCCATCAAATGCATTCATTAGGGCCCTAAAGCCTTAGTCTCACTCACAAACCCCTGCATTATAGGGGTAGGGTTTAGAGAATCGATCCAACCATACTCAATGGAGGACCCTCAGTCCATTATTCCAAACCACCAATACATGTTCAAAAGCCAATATATCTATTACCGTAAAACCATATCACCATCCATACACAACCAACACACATAAAATTTACAATTTATAGTCCATACCACTTATGAATCATCAGCAATAAGTAACACATTAACGCCTTTATTATTTATATGTCATAGCCCAATTAAACGATTTCCATTTTTATTACGTAACCCATTTATCATTCCTAACAACTATAAAACATTATCCAATTTTAATTATTCACCAATTCCAATGCATCAAACCATTTGAAATAGTGATCAATTTTCATTCATTAACCTATTTACACATTTCCATTTAAAATTATTAGGCCACATGACACTTACACATTAATACCTTTAACACTCTATAATATTATACCAAATAACCACTTATTACATTTCCAAAGTGTAGAAAAAACTTCTACTACTACCTCTTTATTACTCAAACGATCATTTCAAAACATTTTCCATGAGCTCTATTTTAACATAAATCAAATATGTGCTTTAGGTCATAGTTTTCCATGTTCGTGATTGTTTCCTTAGCCCATAAGTAGAAGTAAATAGATCTAATCAAACTCAATTCATCCAATGAGGATCATGAGATGCTATATTATTCATTAATCCCACCATTTTCCAATTCACACTTAATGCATCAAATTCACAAGAAGAGAGAACCTATTATAAAACCACAGGTGCACAAATCAACAACGTGGCTTTGAGATATAACTTATAGACTAGAAAACTAGATTCTAATAAAAACTACAGGCTTATCCTTAGACATGTAAATGGATTCAAACACCCTTGAGTACCGAAAACAATATCCACTGGAAGAAGAGTATTTTAGGAATTTCGAACAAGAAGAATGAAACAGAAAGTTATAATAAATAAATGATATGAAAGAGATGTGTTAGACATACTAGGAGATTATATGCACACCCAAAAAGACTCCAAATAGACTAAAAATGAAGCTGATTGACCCATGATACGATTTTTAATATTTTGATCAGAAGTAGGGATGTTTGGGGAATAATGAGGAGAAAATATGGTGAAACACTCAAAATAACATTGATGTAAAATGGTGTTTTATCACTTTTTAATGGGTCACATGGGTTGGTAGAATAACATTCCAAATCAAGTGTCAACCATGCTCTTACCTCTATATAAGAGGAGTCCATGTAGCTTGGTTACTAGGTAATCCTATATGGTTTAAAAACATGGGTCAACGGTGCCAAATGCCTCTATATATGGTCACACAGTTTGGCCTTCCACCGTACATTGTTCACACTACCTATATTCTGACTATGTGATATGCACAATATGTCCTGATTAAAATTATTTTTTTGTCCCAAATTCCTTGTACACCCCAGAGATTCCTTATAGTCCTGATAAACATTTTGTTGTAAAAAATTGGAGGAATCAAACCAAAATTTTAAATAGAACATAAATCTATGAATATATGGATCATACAATATTAACCATCCAATTAATTTTATTACGTTTAATTATGATGGATTTTAGTATAAAATAAAATAGTACATAAAGAATAATTGTATCAATATGAATAAATATTTCAATGATTCTATATATTAATTTAAAATTTTATTCTAAATAATATTGTAAATTAAATTATTGGAATATAATCCATATTATTAATAATTATTTCCAAATTTTCTTAATAATCTAATCCTTTTTTGGTCATATGTAATAGTTAAAATAGTAATGTAATCTTTATGTAGTTAATGTTCAAATATATTTATCAAGTGATCAATTGAGTTGATATGAGTATTCTCTTCCAATAAAACTAGAAGAATACAATTATATCAGTATATATATATATAATCTTATCCAACATTCCGCATAATATCTTTATGAAATCATTTCTAATGAGTATGAAATTATTCAATTTTTAATATTTTTGGAAATTTCAAGGGTTTCCACCCCTGCACTTTTATAAGGAAGCCCCTTAATTATATTATATAAACCACATTGATCCACATATCTCACACCAAACAGAAATTATTATCTTCTAGAAAAAACTAACCAATAGTAATAATTTCATGTCGTTATAAAATACATTTCTAATGGAGTTTAATATTGAATATATTGGAGGTTTATTGAATAGATGTTAATCATCCTACTATATCACAATAATATTTATTTTTCATATTATTCATAAAAATATTTCATATTGAATATAAAATAATAATTTAAATATATGAAACAAAATTACATTTTGTTGCGATTATGTATCCTTCAATATTTAACATCTTTTCCTACAAATTGGACATGAAAGTATCTGTCAGGCATCTAGGTGGAATATCATCACCACATAGTGATGAAAACATCAAAATTATTCAAGGATGGGTAATAATATGGGATATACATTTATATTATATATATAATCATTATTATTTTTGTATTATAATCTCATATTTTACTTCATAACATCTCATTCATTGGAGAATGGAAACCTCGATCGTCTGCATGTCTAGACTACCACCACAGCGAAGAGATGTGATTCTATTTTATATTACTATTTCACATAAATTATAATAAGGATATATATAATATTTATATTTTATTGATGATATAAAAATGATTATTTAATTATAAAACAGTGTGTTTTTTTCTAGGATTCTTATTTTCTATAAAATAAAAATAGCATTCATGTATACGTACAAGCACCAATCTCAAAGAATGATGTAATTCACATTCTTATATATAATTTTTTTGAATAAATGTAGAGACCCAAATCTTGATGCACATGGAAATTACATTACTTTAACAGAATACTTAATACATAACAAAAACAGACACACAAGGACCGTAATAGTTTAGTGTCTTTGGAAACATGGAACGTGATCTTCTAATCGTGGTGAAAGATCTTCAAAATCTCCCATAAATATCTTCCCCTTTTTTTCTTACCTAAAAGCTTTCATTATATCCTGGGGAAAGGAAAACATAAAAAGTGTGAGCTCAAATGCTCAGTAAGGGTAAGCATGGATAAAATAAAACACACCATATACATTTAAACTTAAAAACATGAACATAATGTTAAACATCAAAAGCTTGAGCAATGACATAAAACATGGAAGTACGTAAGGCATAGATCATAAATAAACATTAAGAATGATAAAGTATCATGGGAATAAAAAATGTAATTGTGGAAACCATTAAGCACATGATGTGATTTCTATAGTATCCAAGGCATTGCTTCCAAGACCATCTTAGCGGACAAAGTCCCTTTCTGAATCGAGTTCACTCCTTGTTCCAGTCCTGTATTACTGAACCGGTTTAACATGCTGTTCCAGCCATGTCTATCTCATGAGATATAAATATTTACCCAATGCATTGGAGGGAGATATAGGTCCCACCCATCTCATAATGAAATAATTCTTACTTGTGCCACAAAATAAACATACATCATTCATAATAACCCAATAAATAAAATGGGTTACATAAACATCATCCCATTATCACATAATCCATATAAAAGAAATGGATATAATTTCATAATAAGAAAATTGAAACCATGTAAATCATAGAGACATGTTACTTGAAACATACACATATGAAATAATGTAATCTTAGATGAAAAATGGTTTTGATAAAACACGTTAAATGAACTCTTGAGGAAAATATCCTTTCTTCTTCAAAATCAATTTCTTTTCACAAAATGTCATGATATTTTAAAAGAAAGAGATTTTGTTGAAAATTGTCATGAAATCTTTTGAAGGAAGCTTCATGCAAATAAGGCTGTATAAAACCGTAAAAATCCATTCGTTCCGTATAAGTTAAAAAAACATTCTTCTCGTACTTTTTCCGGAAAAGTAAAAAAGTACCTCGTAATAGTAAGATTCCATATATACCATGTAGTAAATGTCAAAAATGGGTAAAAAGGACTTTAAAAATACATGAAAACACTTTTATAAAACATGGACATGGATGATAGAAATAACCCCAGTAAATACTTATGAATAAGCAATCTCGGATAAAAATGAGATTTGCAAAATTATCCCTTACCTTAGGTCCGATATGCTTCATACGTATTCTGAACCTCCTGTATAATGATTTAAATAATGTTATTGACTTATTACATAATCATATTAATTGTTATGATATCATATATGGTTCACTTATAACTTTATATTACCCATTCTTTTGTAAATTCCATGTTAAAGAGCGTTTTGGGTAAAATCGTTTCATTTGTCGTCTGTGTTTTGACTTGTAATTATTCATATGATTACTTAGATCATGATTACTTACATCCAGAATGTAAAACATGATTTATATATAATATATATTCAGAATATACATATATATAATAGATTGATAAATGGAAATAAATACACCGTTCATGGAGACGGTAGGCTGTACGTATGCATGAACGTTGTTTTCATTTCCTCATTGAATTGAATGGAATTAATTCGATGAAATACATATATATATATATATATATATATATATACATAAATCCAGTATCATTATTATGTAATATATTTAATGATTACTTATTATATATACATTATAATCATATATGAATGGTTAATCATTGAGAATGAATCTCATCGCGTCGTGGAGACGGTATTCCGTACGTACGCACGAGCGATGATATCGTTCCCATGATCGTGGAATTTTATTGGAGTGTATGTATACTATTAAAGAATCAATATAACTTTACAATAATCATATATAGTTATTATTTACACCATTATACCCATCCAAGTAAGGTGGTGGTGGAAAAAATATTACACCACGGCGTGGAGACGGTATTCCGTACGTATGCACACGCGGTGATTTCATTTTCCGTAGGATGGATAGATGGTGAAATAGGGTTGTTTCATAATTATAATAACATATAAGTATGTGAGTGATACTGATGTTATTCCTTCATAATTAAACAACCTAATAAGAAGAAGTGGAAGAAGAAATAATGGTGAAAGAATCGGTAACAGAAATTACCTCTTCTTTGAAGCGCCTCTTTGAGACCTCCTCTTAGGGCACTAAAATTGGTCTTTTAAGAAGACCAGGACATCTAGGATGTTTATAGGGAAGTGGATAAGATAATTGGGCAGGGGTTGGCCGAGCTTTAAGGCTCAAAGTGGTGTGTGGAAGAGAGGGAGGAGGTGCCGTTTTATAAGGGAGGAGAGGGGCACCTTTGGAATTCTTAAAAATATTAATTTATAATAAATCTAAACCCACATAAAAACCTCCAAAAATGACTCATATTAGAATATTAGATGATATAGGGTTTTAATATCATCAAAAAATCAAATTTAGACATGTTTGGATCTTATTTTAAACCTTATCATTTTGATTTATCCTTATTTAATCTATTTAAGTTTATTTGTGGTAATAAAATTCTAAATTTTAAATTATAACAAATAATTACTTATTTGTTGTGAATTTTCGATAATTTTTTACTTTATAACATTATAGACCATATAAATTTAAATTTATAATTTTTAAATATTTTTGTGATTTTTAAACAATTTTATAATATGTTATTTTTATAAAATAACAATAGTGTCAATTTTGACACTATTCATTTATTTGAATTTAAATAAAATATATACAGAAGATATGTTCAAAATAAAAGCTTTAATAGATTCATAAAAGTTCATATGTATCTATAAAATTAGTGGATCACATTAAATAGTTCATATAATATTTATTTTATTATTTTTAAAACCATTTATTTGGTTAACTCTTAATAAAATAACTACTACAACATATTTGTATAATTATTTAATATACTTATTTTTTGCATAAAAATTAATAATAAAATCCAATGACTAAGATAAATCTATTACCTTTAACAATAATACTTTTACTCTAATTTATCATCTTAAAATAACAATATTTAAATTGTTATATTTATTAAATTATGAAGGTGACAACTTTGGCATCATTTAAAATAAAATACTATAAGTGTCATAATAACTTTTATAAGGCTCCAAACGGTTATATATTAGGTAATTGGATTATTAAGGTGTATATATACACTAAAAATAAGTTTTGGTCAGGTTTTTTGGCCTTTTAATGGGTATTATTATTTCAATAAAACTATATTACTTGTTTCCCACTTAATAAATAATTTTTTTATCATTAATGTATCACCCTTAATGACAATTATTTAATCCCTAAAAATTCTAAATAAATTATAATGATGTAGATCATTTTATTATATTTCTGGAGAATATTAATGTTCGAAGTTTTATGATGTTTATCACTAAATTAAAATTATTATACTTATAATATTTAAGAGAGTGACATGTTGTCATTTTCTTTGGTTTTAATAATAATTAAATTATTTTCATGGTCAAAAGTCCATAAAATGAATCTAATCCGACCCTTAGGTTATATGATTATACTTTTATCAATCCAATAGAATTTTGGAATGTGTTAGGGTAATTTTATAATATTATATTTACCCTTAATTACCCGACTTACCTTTAACTATGGTAAATAAAATTTACCGTAGTTACTATTCATAATTCCCAAAAATAAAAAGTATCTTATTAACATAATTTGGACCCACTGATTCCAAATATGGAATCCATTTTTCCAAATTCAATACACAAAAGTTTCAGAAATTAAATTAAAATTAATCCCGTTGTTGAAAGAAAACAGGTTTTTCTTTAAAACATTGCAAAAGATTGAATTGATTTAACATACAAATTTAATGTAAAATAAATGCTAATGACATACATTATATTAAATGGTAAAAATATAATATATTTATACTTTAAAACCATTAAATATTATAATTTAACCATATAAATTATTGCGATGAAAAAAGTTGTTTTTAATTAAAATATAGCGTGTTTTTACTATTCATCAAACTATGAAAGTTACTAGAATAATATGAAAAATTTATCCAAAGTAAAAATTTTTATTTCTTGATTCCAAAGAAGAATTTTATTTTGTCAAATTGAACTTATAAAAATGTCAAAAACTAGATTTAAAGTGGGTGCGCCATCAAAAGGCGGCAAAATTGCATTTTTTTAAAAATACTTATTTTACCCGAAACATTTATATTATTCTTATACCATGTGTAAGATGAATAATAATGTTATAAAATTAAAAAGTTAGTTAATACTATTCATAACGTCTAGTTCATAATAATATTATAATAATATATCATTGTTTGTAAAACCCGGTATTGCGTACAACACACGCTATTGAGGAAGGTCGCGATTGCATGTAATGCAAGCCAAGTCAGGGTTGCATGTTGTGCAAGAATACTTTGTTGTTTTGTATAATAGAATCCAACCATATTTTATTTATATATTTAATATATATATATATATATATATACTCAATTTTGCGTAGAATAACTATTATCAAAATTGTGTGTAACACGATCCAAGAATAGTGTTGCGTATACTGCAAGCTAATACAGTGTTGCGTATAGCGCAAGGTAGTCTTGGTGTAGCATACAACACAATACATTAATGAAATTAAAAGAATATTTTTCATAAAATCTCGGGGTGTTACAATAAATCTATTTATATATAACATTTATATATATGTTTTATTTATTAATTATATAATAAATTAATAATTTTTCCATAATCATTGGTCATGGACTGGAACTGCTAAATTTATACACCCATGAAAAATAAAAAACCTAACCCTAGAAATTGATAATTCTTATAAATAATAATCAATAAATAAATGTAAAAACGTTATAATAGAATAATAAATGTAATTATAAGTATATAATTATTATTAATATATTTATGATAAATTAAAAATTATTAAAAATTAGTTTTGGTGGAAATATAAGTATGTCAAATATGAAGAATTTTTTTATGTAATAATAAAATTGTTTATAAGAATTAATTATAATTATGTATTAGATGATGAATCTTTATGAGCTATGAGAAAATAAATTACATGATTATTATTATAATTAATTTATTCATTTATTTTTTATGTAATATTTCCCTTCTCGATTATTTAGTAATTAATATTATTGAGAGATGTTTTTTATATTAAAATTTACTTTATTAAGTTTTTGGAATGGAATTCCATTCCCATATCATTATTTTCATTAATATATTTTGAATAATGAGTCTCCTATTCCCATGTGATTGTGTAATAGAAATTTTACCAAGGTATTTTTAAATAAATATTATTTTAAAATGAATATTCATTTTTCTCTAAATGCGATACATTGAATTTTTATAAATTTTTCTAAAGGAATCATTATTTAATCATGCATGGAATGAATGAGATGTGATCCAAGGCTAAAATAAATATTAATTTTTATCATGGAATATTATTTTTATAATTAAATTTTTGAGAATAATATTTACGTTCCATTGTTTATGTTATAATGAATTGTGGAAATGTTTATGAAACCAATTAATTTTACATTGTTTATGATATATGATGAATATCTATGATCCTATGCACAAAATAAGAATTTAATTTGATTTTTTGTTGAGTGTTAAAGAAATTATAAACCCCTTCATTTAATTAGGAACATTTGGATATTTCATGAAATAAGAAGGAATTAATTTTATAGTAAACACAATTTAGAAATGGTGTGTATCCACACTGATTGTCTTTGTAGTGAACATAGAAAAAATATTCAATTGAACGGGGTGAACTCAATCTATTAAATTACTCATGGAAATTATCCATGAATATATAAATTATTTTATAATTTTATTTTTATTCCAGAAACTTATATCTTATAAATATCTTATTCTCTAATGGAACACGTTCATCGATTAAATTATGAATCACGTCTTATGAACATCCATGAAATATTCCATAACTAATGGTTATGAATTATGAAGTGTTGGATATGAATTTAATTTTTTATTTTCATTTTATCATTAACAAAGGAATATTTTATGTTTAATTTATGTTTTAAATATTCCCTGTTTAGACATACTTAACATATAATATTAATCATTCTTATAATTCATTTACCATTATTAAAAAAAATAGATTAAAATATGATATGTTTACGATGATTTCCATATATGAATAACATCATCTGAGATGATGTAAATCCCTACTTAACATATTTATTTTGTATCCATGTTTCCAAATACACCAAGCCTATATTATTGTTTTGTAGACAGAGAAGTTTTGTATGAATATTCAGCTAATAAGATGTCATAAATATTTATAAAAAATATGGGACACAATATTTCTTGACATCCCATATGCTTTAGGATGAGTTAACAGGTTTTCATATGATTTTAAATTATTTTAAGGGTTTTCATTATTCCATGGTTAATTTAATCATATGGAAATGTTATATTAATGTGAAAAACTATTTATTTCGAATAATGGAATGGACATTAGTGGTTTCAATGTTTTTCATACCTCTAATGAGATTTCATTACTTGTATTTCCCTTACTAATAATTGTGTTTCCTATACAAGGATATCAATGTTTTTAATACAAATTAATGATCATTAGTAACTATTATCAAACATATCGTCCGATAATGTTAATTAGACATTAAAAAAAATTTAATGACTGAAACATGAATTTAAAATTATGAATGATGTTTGGATCAATTGGAAATTGTATGATTGTTTTATATTAATTATTTATTATTTTAACTAATTATATATACAGTATAAAATAATTATAATTGTATTTTTTGATTTTTCAACCATTATCATAAATCATGAAATTATTGATGGATTGTGAGATTGGGGGTTATGACTTTTTTCTTATTGTTCATCACATTTTACAAATAGGGCTCATTATGTTCTTATAATTAGTACATTTAGATTTTGATTGATCCAGCATATACATTCTACATATATGTGGAAATATGAAGGAACACTATCGATATAGTGTTCCAAGAATAGTTATGATATTATTTCATATAATGATGATATAATATAATTAATGGAAATTAAAGTTGTACTCATCAATGAAAAATGTGTGGAATATGATTAATGGGAACTAAGATTGAAAAAGATCCACATTTATAATGATAAGAGTCATGTAATTGTAATACAATGAAATTATTTTTCTATTTGATATGTCTAGTGTGTTGGAATGTGAATTTCAATGGTAGTTCGGTGGTTAAATGGACTACTGATGAGATATCATCATTTTTAGGTCATTCTCTTGGACTGAAAAACTATTACACATTATTAATACTTTGGACTACATAATAATATTTAACTAGTATATAATCATTAGTAAGAATTACATGAATTCTCTTTGACATTAATTCCACTTCTATTTGATAAACCTCACCAATAAGTGTTGTTTGGTCATCTATTATATTTACATGATCATTTGGTACTACCTTAGTCATCATTTGGACATTATGAGTTCATGTTCATTTCATGGTCTATATTTTGGCCAATTATTGGTTTCATGAATTATTATATGAGTAAGTGTTGGGATTGTTATAACTCTGATGATGCGAATAACAGGGACATGGTATCTTACTTTATATATATATATGTAAAATCATTACTTCCAACAAATATTAGGGTTTGGATATTCTATCTACAGAGATGGTAATAAATCACAAACAAACTATAGTATTGAAAGACTCATCCACTTGAGTAATATCTCTATTTTTTTGACACTACCATCGCGACATGGGTTTTCCTCTATATTTTTAAGAGGATTATATTTATCTTTTTTCCAAAGGACATGAGTAGTTCATAAATTTCATAGAGATTCATTTTTCAATGTTAGATCTGAAGATAAATTTACATACCACTTAAAACAAAGAATGAATAAGAGAAAATATGTACAGTTATAT
This sequence comes from Viscum album, assembly GCA_963277665.1. Taxonomy (NCBI): domain Eukaryota; kingdom Viridiplantae; phylum Streptophyta; class Magnoliopsida; order Santalales; family Viscaceae; genus Viscum; species Viscum album. Next base: position 2,131,352,503 of record OY728140.1, read on the forward strand.
TTCTTCATCTACATTTTCATTGTGGTTTGTAATAATTATTTTTATAACAATTGCTCAATTTATTGGGAATATGATATGCTCTGTATATACTCAACAATTCATGATAATTTCAAACACATGCCTTATTTACTGATACTATTTAGATTAATAATGACCATGGTTCACCTAGTATCATAGGATTATATTAGTTAATAGTTTTATATACAATTTTCAGTCATCATATACATATATCATGTAATATCAAGATATATTAAATGATGAAATATGTTATATATCATGAAATATAGGAAACACATAATTTAAAATGTCCATGAAATATTATTATTTTTTCATGATAGGTATATCTTTTTTATTTAATTCCTAGATATGAATATTATTAATTTATTTATTATAATTATAGTCATCCCCTTCATTAATAAAATAGTTATTATTGTTTATGAAAAATGAACCCATTTTTTTTTGTAAAATTAGAATATTATTTAAATAAATTTTATTTAAAAATAAAATTTAGTAGGTATTATACTGACTTTTTATAATTTGAATGATAGTTATTTCATTAAAATCATATCACTTTGTAAATTATCGTGTTACTATTATCATTGGATCTGTTGTTGAGAACAATAAATAGTATTTCAATTTTTAGTGAATATACAAAATGAAATAATTTTATTGAGTAATGTATATTCCATTATGTTAAATAAATGGTGGAAATATGGGGCTTCCCTCCTTTTTATTCTTTTCCATATGAGGTCATGCTATTGGGTTAATTAATTTCCCCATTGGATAGGGACACCTTTTTCTTCTTCTAGTGTTATCCCTTCTTCATATTTTCCCCATTATAATCTTGATTTTATCTGTATGTTTAATAATATCATTCTAATCCTAAATGTTACATATTTTTTTGATGGATTTACATATTTTATTCATTATTAATTAGAGTATACTAATTAACAATCCATCTTGAACTTGATCTTAGTTGTATTAATCCTTCATCAACTCCCTTTTGAAACATATTTTGAGTGATTAATGATTAGGTCAATGTGATTACTTCAGTGGGATACTATTGGGATTCAAAAAATGTACACATAGCTAAATTTATTCCTATATAGGTTGAATTTTGGATTTCATGGAATGGATATCTTTTTATCTGATAAAAACCACATAACATCCTCTTTTGATGGACATATGACTTACATATGAAACCTGACACTACAAAAACAATGATGTGGGTAGGATTTTTTGAAAAACCACTTTCATTAAAAACACATTAATCTTTTTAATTCATGTAAATGTCTTCGGTTATTTATTACCCTTGGATAATATAAATAATTATTGTGTCTCCCAATATCTCTTTATATATATATGTTTTGAATTTTATCTCTCATTTTCCCTTGTGGAGTGGGTTGGATTGTGATGGGGGAACTATTACAATTAATATAATATGTGATATTTGAGATATATACATTTATATCTTAATCATGTAAACTCCTTGGACACTTTTCTATACAAATTCAACATTTTTATAGATAAACATGGGGAGGTTGTTTTGATACATCTCTAATCAACTAGCATAGATCGTTCCATGATCCCTTTATTACTCTATTTAATATTAATTAAATGTCATATAATGGTACTCTATAGAAATAATTGAGACTTATTAAATATAATATTAAGATTTTGGACAAATATTCATACCATGTACATGATTTGGTGATTACAATTTGATAGTTTTGGTCTAAAGTGAATGTAGACCGATCCCTCCCATGGTCACTCCTTCTTTTTCATATGTTATTATGGATAATGGAATTGTTAATGTACAAGACCTCAATGAATTTGTTAGTTCCATTGTATATTATAATAAAAAACAACATTTTTTGGACATATATCTTTGATAAATGTTCTTCTTGGTCTAAATGTAACACATACATCGTGGAATGGGTCTTCAATACATTGAGACCTATTTGTTCAATCCATCATCCGATCCATTTAGAATTATTTAATGTGATTAATATGTATAAGGTTTATAATGAATGATGTAAAAAATTAAATTACAATATGGAAGATAATTAAGGAGATGTTTTTGTCACTGGATGATATTGAGCTGAGAGGGAATGAATATGACTCCCTTCCTATGATGGACTAGTAGAAGAACCCCCACATGATTATGATATTAGGGGCTGGATAGAGGAATGGAAACAAGATAACCAAATTTTCTAGATATTCTTAAGACATCAAAGAGATAAAACAAGGACATGAATGGACTACTCATATCCATAAATAAACCATGGTAACATAATCCCAGGGTAATGATAAATAATCTCAGAAAGGGGAAATAACCACATAGTAAACAAAAAAAAGATTATATTCTAAGGATGGGTAAATTAGGAGAGAATGTTTGATCTTCAATTGTGGTGGGTGAGTAGGAACATGTTAGAATTAATATTTAAATATAATTATTTCATTAATTATAGTAGAATAATGTTGTTCGAGAGATGGATCAGTGTGAAGAATATGATAAAGAAAATGAATTTGTAGTTATCCTCCACGCCAAATAGAATCTTTGGATATGTAATTCAATATCATTGTACCTATAAGAACCCAGCCTTAAACATTAAATAATTTTGAATTAATTGAATAATTTACAGTGGGGATCTTTTTAGGTTTAGAGTTTTAGAGAATTAGGACATAACTATTACATCTCAAGAGATTACATGAAGACACTTATAAAAAGTTTTCATTCTCTCTATAATATAAAAAATCATGAAAAAAAGTCATGTCTAGTTCCATGTTTTAGACAACATGACTTTTCCTTGATTCCATCCTTGACCCTATCCATCTTTATATACTATGAAAAAATTTCAAAACTTGGGATGAGCATAAAAAAGCTCAGTAAGGGTTATAAAACAATGAAAGTAACATTTGTTCATAAATACATACTAAACATGAACTCTTTTACGTAACTTTTAAAACAATAATATTTTATGAATAGCACTAAGAAATAATAAATTATAAAGGTAACTTGTGGCATCCATAACATACTTACTTTATAGCTATCACAGATACATAGAGAGTTACATTGGAATACCAATCATAGTATATTTCCTAAATCTATTAGTAGAAACATTCACGTTTACCTCCGTCACGTTACACAATGCATTGGAGAGATATCTCAGGCTCACATGCCCAAGGATTATCACAGAAAAACACGTATACATAAATAATGACCAAGAACCATAACATGATCATTGCACAAAACATAAGCATAAAGGAAAGATAACTTTTCCACATTGCAATAACAAAATATCATTTCAAGATATCAAAATAATAAATCCATTCTCAAAATAATTTTCAATAACAAAATAAGTTAAAAGAGTATATGGTATTTCTTTTTTCCTTTTAAAAACATTACGGCTAGTTAAGGAATCGAATGTTTAAATAATACTCATGCAGGTGGAAAGGTTGTTGTCACTACTTATGTAAAAAAACATTCTTTTTTCATTTAGTGAAATGATTCATATAAAAATATTCCCTTTGAATGAAATTAAAATTAAAAGTGGTTTATACACTGTATAAAATAAAGTCGTGTATAAAACTAAACATGCCTCAATGAAAGGATATTGAGATGAAGTCCCTTACCTCGTGTTAGACTTGACTTGATCGCTCTTTAATCACTAGAATAATAAACTAAATATAAAATCTAGTTTCTTAAGAACCTTTTTAAAGTTTATTATTCATTTTATATCACTTACTACCATGTTATAAACATTATGTAATCATTTAAGTTAATAACAATCATTTTGTTGACATTTCGTACATGTGTAAAAAATGAACACCTTATATTTACAAATTGTCCATGGGGTCAATAGTCCATTATATCCAAAATGATATTCATTATTTAGATATCATTTATATCATATATATCATATATATCCAGTATATATATATATATATATATATATTTATAACAGTACAAATCATTTGGAGGTAAGAAATGAAATGCACCGATTCGGGAGATGGTAGGTCGTACGTATGCATGAACGCTACTTTAATTTCTATTACTTATTTTAATGGAATCAAAAACTAAGGATACATAGGTATATTATAATTCCACTGTAATATAATATATAATATCATTATCTCTATCCTTTATATGTCCCACATAATGCATTAACGAGTCATATCACATTGAGGGGGCGGTAGTCCGCACTTACTCAAATGAAATTATTGCGTTTACCCATAATGGAAAACATTAAGGTATTATATAAAAAAAATACATAATAATGAATAAAACAAAAAATAGTATATATCATATATAAATATAATTTTATCTTCATGTCCACCATGAGAGGCGGTAGGAGATAATGGAACAATCATTGTTTTGTGAGGCGTTAGTTTTTGATCCACAGAAGCATTATGTTATTCACCCATTAGATGGAGGTGTTTGTAAATGTAGATCGAATAATTCTCATAAAAACATCCTAGTATTTTTAGGATACTATTTTTTTATAAAATAAAGGAATAAAAATAGTTTAGGGGTTGGAGATGTAAAATAGAAGAAAAGAAGTTAAGAGAAATAGTTACCATTAATTTGGGTAACTTCCTTTGGTTTGAACCAAGAGGACTTCTTGAAGTGAATTATACCTAAGGTAAGGCTTCAAGGAGGAGGAGAGGGATGCATGGAGATTAATTGGGCAGAGTTTTGACGAGCCTAGAGGCCTGAGAGGTGTGAGGAATTGGATAGAAGTGGTCTCCTTTTATAAGGGGGAGGAGGGGCTCTTTAAGAAAGTTTGAATATATTATTTTCTTATATAATGATATTAGGTTTATAAAGGTAAAAAAATTATTATAGTTGAAGAAAATATGAATCATGGTATACATAAAATCACTTAATAATATTTGGACATGTTTTGGATAATATTTTAATATTTATAATCTAATTTATTTAAATGATTTATTAATGATGTAAATACTGCATCATTATTGTGTCATAAAAAATTTTATTTTTTCAATGTCTAATAATTATAATAAAAATACCATGTAAGAAATATTTTTATCTTTCCAATTAATATTTATAGTCAAAAGGATTAATTATATAACAACATATAAAAATTAATTTACCAAAAGATCTTTGTTTATGTTATTTTTCCTTTACATTATATTAATTAATATAAAGTTTTATTATCATTCATAAGTGACTCCATGGGGTCCCAAAATCGTCCCAAGGATGCCCATGGTCGGACATTACTCATCCAATAAGTTTAGGGCAAGTTTTAAGGTATTTTTGAATTATTATAATATTCATCTTACCTTGATTTACCCTATTTTCCTTTAACCGCGGTAAATAAAAGTCATAAGTTACTATTCACCAAAAATTATTTTCCACTTATTAAACAAAATTTTACTTACTAATAAATCCCATGTTTGTTGGATTTTCTAAATTCAATTCACAGAAGTGGTAAAATTTCATTTAAATGAAAAAGTCAGTTTTTATAACTATTACAAAGTGGTTTCACTATTCATCAATAATTGATGTTTTTCAGAAATATACGAAAATTTCAGCCTAGGGTATATTTGATTTTCCGAACTCAAAAATGATGTCCATTTTTCCAAAATAAAAACATAGAAGTTTCATTAATAAATTTAAAATTAATTGTCGTAGACAAATCAAATATCGTGTTTTTAAGAAAAAAACTGTCAAAAGACCGACACTTGTTTATGTTAAATTAATATGATAGATTAATTACAATGACTAAAATTGGATTAAATAGTAAAAATATATTCTAATTACACTTTAAAACTAATTAAAAAGATAATATGGCCATATAAATAAATTATATTAAAAGGCATTTTTGAAATAAAATACAATATTTTTCACTATTCATTAAAAAATAAACTTTATCGGAAAAATTCCAAAAATTTACCCAAAGTAAATTTTGATTTCCCCATTCTGAAGAAGGATTGTATTTGTTCAAATAGAAATAACTAAAGTCACAAAAACAATTTTTAATGAATGTTCACCATTAATAGGTGGCAAATTGACTTTTTAATGTAAATTATGTTTAAAATTAGATTCATTCACAATTTAAGCCTCTATATTTTATTAGATAAATGTAAATACATTTAACAAACATGTATAATCATATTGTAGTTAGTTTTTTTCATTCCCACCAATACAACATCTAGGAGTTAACTACCATTTAAAATAATAATATTATATTATTAGTGTGCAACCTAATATTTCAAAGAAACCCATTGTTGCGTATCAGGTACGCTATGGAACATAACATCCCCTTTAAAGTAAAATTAATATTTAATTCACAAATATTAATAAATATGAAATATGATTTATTCTTTATTTTCTTGGGATGTAACATCCTTCCACCCTTTTGGAAATTGCGTCCTTGCAATTTTACTTATCAATATAAGTGGTCGTATTTATACATTTTTGCATTTTTCAGATTCCAACGTTCCCTCTTCAACCATTTTGATTTTCCACAAAACCTTTACCTGGTGAATTACCTTATTCCAAAACACTTTCTCTATACAGTTATGAATTTGAACTGTTTGTTCCTCATAAGATAGATTCTCTTCCAACTGAACTACCTCTCGGCTCAAAACATGAGATGAATATGGCATATACATTCTCAACACCAAACCATGAAAAACATTGTGTACCTGGGATAAACTTGGAGGTAAAGACACTCTATATGAAACTAATCCAACATTATCAAGAATTTTATAAGGTCCAATGAACCTAGAACTCAACATTCCCTTCTTACCAAAACACATCACACATTTCCATGGATAAACTTTGAGAAAGACATGATCACCTACCTCAAAAGAAATATCCTTCCTTCGATTATCTGCATAACTTTTCTTTATGAGCTGTTCTCATGTGCTTTTGAATCAACTGAACTTTCTCTACCATATATTTTACCAATTCAGGTCTCATCAGCTTCTTTTCACCTAATTCATCCCAAAAAGTTAGAGTTCGGCAACGCTTTCCATATAATGCCTTAAATGTAGCTATCTGTATAATGAAATGAAAACTGTTATTATATAAAAATTCATCCAAAGAAGGATATTGGTCCCAAATTCTGTAATAATACATCGACCAAGCATGTAACATATCCTCCAATATCTGAAATGATCGGTCTGATTGCTCATCTAATTGTGGATGAAAAGCTGTACTAAAATTTAATTCAGTACCCAACGACTTCAGAAGGCCTTTTCAAAAGTTATAAGTAAACCTGGGATCACGATCAGATACAATGTAGAGGGGAACTCAATGCAACCTGACTATTTTTTAACATACAACCGAGAAAGTTGATCTAGAGACAGTGTATCTCGAATAGGAAGGAAATGAGAAGATTTAGTCAATTGATCAATAATAACCCAGATTGCATTATTACCTCGATATGTCTTCGGAAATCCCAAAATGAAGTCTATGGATATATTTAATAATTTACACTATAGTACCGATAATGGTTGAATAATCCCTCTCGGTAACTGCAACTCTGCATTAACCTGGTTACAAGTCAAACATTTCATAGTAAAATCTACAATATCTCTTTTCATTCCATCCAACAAGTAATACTCATAAAGATCTCTGTACATCTTAGTAATTCCAGGATGAACTGAAAACGGGGAACTATGAACTTCACATAACAACTCATAATTCAACTCTGAATCACAAGGAACACATAATCTCTTTCCAAACCACAAAACACAATCATCATCAATGTTAAAATCAGGCAACTTACCCTTCTATACAAACTATACCTTTTTATGTAACTCACTGTATTCTTTTTGTGATTTCTTTATTCTTTCCGATTGACATGATCTCACTAACACCTGATACAAAAAAGAAGAATTTTTTTGCACCAAAAACTTATATTCCAAAGTTTATCAAATCAAAAACCAAAGGATCTTGTTCCAAATGTAGCATGGTTAATGATGCATTACTTTTTCGACTCAAAGCATCTGGCACTTTATTTTCATTTCCCAGATGGTAATGGATAGTGCAATCATAATCCTTGATAAATTCTAGCCATATCCTCTATCTCATGATCAATTGTTTATGAGTGAATTCATATACTTTAAACTTTTTTATCAGTATATATTTCAAACTTTACTCCATACAAATGATTCCTCAAAATTTTTAAATTGAAAACAACAAAAACTAATTCTAAATCATGTGTGGGGTAATTTAACTCATGTGTTTTCAAATGACGTGAAGAATAAGAAATTACCAGATCATTCTTCATTAGTACACAACCAAGTCCTTTCAACTAAGCATCATTGTAGATAACAAACTCATCATTTCAGGATGGGAGTGCCAAAACTGGAGCACTCACCAATCTTATTTTCAACTCCTGAAAACAATCATCACATTCTTTTGTCCAGATAAACATAACCCCTTTTCGAATTAACATAGTCATTGGAATAGATAACCATATAAGATTTTCAAAAAAAATCCTGTAATAACTTGCGAATCCAAGAAAACTATGAATCTCAGTTATATTTGTGGTTCATGGCCATTTTTCACTAACTTTTGTTTTACCAGGATCAACCATTATGCCATTTTATGAAACAATGTCACCAAGGAATGAAATTTGTTGCATCCAAAACTCACACTTTCTTAATTTTTCATACAGTTATTTTTCTTCTATGTTCTGTAATACAACCCTTAAATGAATTTCATGTTCCTCTTTAATTTTTGAATAAACCAAAATATCATCATTGAATACAACCACAAACTTATCCAAGAACTCAAAGAAAATTCTATTCATATGATCCATGAATACAGTATGTGAATTGGTTAAATCAAATGGAATAACTACAAATTCATAATGGCCATATATTGTATGAAATGTAGTCTTCAGAATGTCTTCTTCCGTTACTTTTAACTGATGGTACCATGACCTCAAAATCAATATTCAAAAAATAATGAGCTCTCTAGAGCTGATACTACTTCATTTGATGGACCAACATCTGCTGAAGTAGTTGCAAAGGATTTCACCACCCCTTTCTGCTTTTATTCTGGTTGAATTCCCTCAGTTTAGTTCTTTGTTGGACAATCATTTTCATAATGATGCATTTTATTACACTTAAAACTTTTTACTGACTATAAATCAAATTTTTGGTTACCATTACCCTGATCTTTTTCAGTTCTATTATAAGGACCCGACCATAAAGAATTACTTAATCTTGAATTAAATGAATATTTCACATTGAGGATATTTTCAGGTTTAGAGTTTTAGAGAATTACGACATAACTATTATATCTCAAAAGATTACAATGTAGACACTATTACTATAACCGATTTTTCACAACAATAAAAATACATAAATAAAACAAGAGTCCCTTTTCTTAATATAAATCTTATTGAATACTTATTTTCTCTTACCCTTCCTTATAGCCTGTGAAAAACATTTCAAAAACTTTGGATGAGCATAAAAAGCTCAGTAAGGGTTATAACATAATAAAAGGAAACATTAACCTGCCAATAAATACAAATCAATGAAACCATAACTTTCAATCATAACATACCTTATGAAATAATAATAATTATGTATAACTCATATAAATCATAAGAAATAAAGGTAACATGATTCATTCATAACATTCTTACATAGGGAGTAACCCTCATGGTTACGTTTGGAATACTCATCATAGTATATTCCCTAAATATCTTCGAAGAAACCTTAGCGTTTATCTCCTTTGCATTACCCAATGCATTAGAGGTCTATCTCAGGCTCACCTGCCCTTAGATTATCACGGAACCACCCATATTCATAAATAATCCCCAAGAACCATAACATAATCGTATCACATAAAACATGCATAAAGGAAACATAACATTTCCACATTTTAATTACAGGATATCAATACAACACATTGATATAATCAAGACATTATGAAAACCATTTTCAATACCCAAATACATAAAAGAGTATATGGTATTTATTTTCCTTTTAAAAACATTACAGATTTTTAAGGAATCCAAAGATCAAATAATACTCATGGTGGCTCAAAGGTCGTTGTCACCGCGTACGTTAAAAAGAAACATACTTTTTGTCATTTTGTAAAACACTTCGTAGAGAAAAGATTCATTTTGAATAAAAGTAAAAGACAAAAGGGATTTATACATCATATAAAAGAAAGTTTTGTATAAAACAAAATATACCACAATGACAGGAGATTGAGGTGAAGTCCCATACAAGGACGGTATCCCTAGATTTAGGATAGATCAATTATATAACTTATGTGTGACAAATATAAATACACCCAATATAAGTGGATATTAAGTGTAAAATAATCAGATTCATTAACAAATATTCATATAATGACATATTCAGGGAGTAAAAGTTTAACCCAAAGGATTGAAATTGAGTTAAGAAGTTCCCTTGCAAAAATTCATCATCCTAACAACGTCACATTAAAATTCAGAAAATGATTTTATGAGAGGAAAAATGGTATCTCATCACTTAGATATAAAATTTACATCAATAAGGTTATATAAGAACATATCCCAACATAATAAGATGTAAATTAAAGGACATAACAGAATAGGTCCTTTAAAAAGAGGAGGGTGAAAGGTTCCCTTACCAATTTGGGTAACTTTCGAAATGTTCACCCCATGAAATAAGGGTCATACAATGGAGATGTAAATACCCATAAATTAATGTATTTATTACAGAACTAATACAATCATGGGCAGTACATACACCACACAAAATGAAATAGTGGCAAATGTAGAATGAATCTCACGGGATCAAAAAGTGAGATAAAAACTCCTTACCTTGTGGTAATCAATCGAGTCGTATGACCAAAAGATAATAAGAACCAAATGAATAAAAGAATACCATGAATAGAATGATAATATTTATATCAAAAGGAATTACAAAATACACTACATTCAATAAATATGTGGCGAACAATAGAAATCTCACGGAATTAAAACTGAGGTATGAAATCCCCTTACGAAAATTCGGCAGCTTAACGACGCCACTTAAAACATCCAAAAATGTATTGATGAGATCAAATAGGGTATCTCATAATATGAATATAAAATTTACAGTAATAGGAATATAAAATAACATCCCCCAACAAAAGAAATAGGAGCTTAAATGAAACGACATAAAAGAGAGTACTTAAAAAGAAAGAGAGAGGTTGGATCCCTTACCGCAATTCCGACTTGTATTGTTTGTTTCTTCATATTCCTGAATAATAAAAATTGGACAATTTATTATTTCTTAAGGAACTCCTATAATTTTTATTATTCAATTCATATCATATATTATAATGTTATAATAATTAGTTAATTATGTGAGTTCATATTAGACGTTTTTGTCGATGTTCGGTACATGAGTGAAAAATGAACTTGTTCGAAAAGAATTGTCCATGTAGTTATAAGTACACAATCTCTAGAATAGTATTAATGATTTAAATATCATATATATCCAGTAGATATTCATTTTATACTATTCCATAACATTGGGAGATTACAAATTAAATGCACCGTTCATGGAGACGATAGACCGTACATACGCATGAACTCTACATTCATTTCTTTGTCATATTAATTGAATTAAAACTAAATAATAGATATATATATTATAATATGATAATTATATATATCATATATATCCATTATATGTATATATTTATAATAGTATATAACATTTGGATATAATAAATGAGATGTACCATTCATGGAGACAGTAACCCGTACGTACGCATGAACGTTACTTTCAGTTATATTTCATACTACAATGGAATTAAAACATAATGATACATATTTATATTATAATTAAAGTATAATATCATATTTAATATCATTAACTACATCCTTTATACATCCCACATATGGAATTGATGATTCAAATCACTTTGAGGGGGCGATAGTCCGCAGTTCCTAAAATGAAATTATATCGTTTACCAATTATGGAAACCATAAAGGTAGGGAATAAATGAAAAATATATAAGAATAAAGAAAACATAAAGATAATATATATCATATATAAAAATGGTGACATTTTAATGGCCACCATGATAGGTGTTAAAATAATATTGAACAATCATCGTTTCGTGAGGCAGTAATTCACCACCTAAAGAAAAAGTATGTTATTTAACCATTAGATGGAGGTGTGTGTAAGTGTAGCTCAAATAATTATCATAAAAACATCATAGTATATTGTATATACTGGTTTTGTTACAAAATAAATGAATAAAAAGAGTTTAGAGGGTTGGAGAAGCAAAATAAAAAAAAGAACATAAGAGAAGACATTACCATTAAATCAGATAACTCTATTTGATATGAGCCCAAAGGATTCCTTGGAAATACTTCTACCCAAACTGAGGCTTCTAGGAGTAATAAAGGGATGAGGAGAGAAAATATGAGCAGATTTTGGATGATCCAAGGTCTTGAGAGGTGTGGGTAAGGGGGTAGGGGTGGGGGCCTTTTATAAGAGGGAGTAGGGTCACTTTTGGAAAGGCTTAGAACATTACTTTATTATAAAATGAGTTTTGGATTTTAAAGGTCCCATAATGATATATTTATAGGATATGGTGATAAGGGTTAGAAATAAACCCATCCAATAGGTTTTAGACAAGTGTATGTTTTTGATTTTACCTTATCTTTTCATTTTATTTAAATCATTCATTAATGAGGCAATCACTGCATCATCATGTTGTCATAAATAAATAAATTTATTTAATGGCTAATTTTTTTTTTAAAAAATACCATGATTTAGGAAATATTTTTATCTTTCCAATTACTGTTTATAGTCTAGGATATAGTTTATGTAGACAAAATTAAAATTGTTTTACTTAGGTGTTATATACTTTTGTTATATTTTCCTTTCTTTAGAAATAAAATGATAAAATGTGACTATCACCCAAAAGTGATTCCATGTGGTCCATAAGTCGGAACAAGGAATCCCATGGTAGGCCATGATACAAAAAATAGAATTAGGACACATTTTGGGTTCATTTTATATTATTATGATATTGTTTTATTATCCTTAACTACCTGATTACTAATTAATCAGGATAATTAAAGATAATTATCGTCGTTACTATTCATAATGTCAAAAAAAAGAGTCTTAATTACATAATTTGGACGTTATGATTCCAAATATGGAATCCATTATACCAAATTCAAAACACAAAAAATTCAGTATTTAATTTAAAAATAATTCTCATTGTCAGAACCAAAGACGAGTTTTTAAGAAGTAAAATCTATCAAAACATCGATTTGTTTTAACACCCAATTTAAAATTGAAATTACAAACAATAACCAAAATTGAATTAAATGAAAAAATATAATTAAATTACACCTTAAAACCAATTAAAATTACAATCTAACAATATAAATTAATTGGATGAAAAGGCAGTTTTGAATTAAAATGTTGTATTTTTCACTATTCATTAAAAAATGAACATTATCAGAAAAATTACAAACAATTTTCCCTAAGATAAATTTGATATTCCAAATTCAAAAATTATGTCCATATTAAAAAATTCAAAACATAGAAGTTTCATTAATAAATTATATAGCTAATTCCCGCTGTCAAAACAAATAGCGTGTTTTTAAGAAACAACATCTATCAAAAGATTGAACCTTGTTTATGTCAATTTTCAAAGTGAAATTAATTATAATTACTACCATTGGATTAAATGATAAAAATATATTATAATTAATATTTAAAACCAATTAAACAAATAATCTATCCATAGAAATAAATTATATTAAAATGAGGTTTTGAATTAAGATACAACATTTTTTAAAAAATGAACTTTATCAGAAAAATAACAAAAATTTTCACAAAGTAAATTGTGATGTCTTGATTATAAAGAAGGATTTTATTTTGTCAAATATAACACATAAAAGTGAAAAAAAGTATATTGAAAAAAGGTTCTTCATCCAAAGGCGGTTAATCAACCTTTTAAAGAATATTAGAATATGTATTCTTAAAATTGGATTCATTTGCATTTTAAGCATCAAACATTTATTGAATAATTTAAAAACATTTATCAAACATATATAATAATATTTTAGTTAGTTCTATTCATTCCCGCTATTCCAACAGGTAGACATTATTTACCATTTAAAATAATATTATTATATTATTAGTGTGCAACGTAAGATTTCAAAGAAACTCATTGTTGCATATTGGGTGCGCCATCGAACATAGCATCCACTTTAAAATAATATAAATATTTCATTAAAAAATATTAATAAATATGAAAATGTAATATTCTTTATTTACCTGGAATTTTACATCCTTCCCCCCTTTTGAGAATTGCGTCCTCGTAATTTTAAAAAATTGGGCTCGGAAACTTCATTGAAATCCCCACATCGGAAAAAGAGTCAATAAAACTATCAATTTAAAATTAATAAAGAGAAGTACAATGGTCACCTGAGAAAAAAGGTACTAGGATTCCATTAAAACATGGATATGGAGGAAAAACAAACCATCAATGTCTGATGGAGAGTGATTGAAAACATGTCTAGGAGAAAGTTAACTGCAAGAAAATCACAAAATTGTGATGGGTTAAATGGTGTTTGATTCCCCAATAGAAAATGTTACCAAACAATGTTTTAGATTTAAGTTACATTTCATTGAAGAATTCATTTATGAGCTTAACTAAAACATAAGGAAACATACATACTTATCATGTAGACTTTAAACTTTTACTAGATTTCTAACAATAACTCATATTTTCTCCAAAGGATGAGTATTCAGGATGACTTGTTCACATTAAGAATGCTATAATCAACTTTGGAAGAATCATGTAACTCAAAAAAGATGAACTATATATTTCCCGTGTATTTAGACCTTAATCACAACCAAAATTGTTTTGTATTAGATGATATAATAAAAAAATATAATCTTTTACAAAAAGAAAAACTACTCTTAATCTCCAAAATTTTTCAAACAACACAATGTTCAATAAAGACCATTTAATACGAAATTTACCTTAAAACTCATAAAAAATAAACCAACCTAAGATTGAAACCCAAATCCATGAAGGATTTAATTGCATAGTCTTCCAAGGTAAATCTTAACATTTATCTCCAAATAACATCAATTACTCTTAAAGTCTCATACTGAAAAGTAATTATCCTAATCACATATCTTCCATGATAGGTCAATCTTTTCCATATATATATCCCATAATCAAATTATTCTTGATTCATAAAATCATCTAACTAAAAATAATTTTTCATATTAACTAGGGACATCACGTAGTCCAATGATAGACGATAAATACCAGTCGAAATTTGGTTATGGGTTCGATTCCCGTAGCTTGGTCCGATGTGACGGGTTATCACACAGTCTCTGTGTTGTCCCTTTTTCCAAAACTATAAAATTCATAAAACTTTCCCCAAAAAGAGATAAAATATTCAAAAAAATAATAACATAATTTAACCACAATTTTATCTCATGCCTTTCATTTTCCATCATGTAGTAACCCATAATTACCTCAAAAGTAAGGATCATATAAACCATAATGGTTACAATTATAATTATTACCTGAAATTTCGCATCGAGTTGGTTCTCTCGTACATGATTCATTAGAGAACTCACCAAGATTCAATTGGTTATTCATGAATCTTTGATAGTTGGTTTAGAATAACCATGATATTTCTCATTGAATCCCCCATTTCATCCAGTCTCTTTATCATAGAACCACCATAGTTTCTTTCAAACCCATTGTCACTTTGGTGCCTGCCAGATTCTTCCATTTACTAAAACCAAAAAATGCCAGTGTGTCTATATTAACAAAAGTATCATGTACTAATGAGGAAGATAAACACAATGATATACTTATCTAGGTTATCTGAAACTCATTCAAACTTTTAAAAATAACAATGACTCTGTCTAATATACTAACCATTGTGTTTATACACAACTTGTCACTTATGCTTAAACAACACTCTAACCTCTAAAGATATCTAAACCGACCATTGAAACCAACTATAAGGACCCGACATTAAAACATTACTTAATATTGAATTAAATGAATAATTCACATTGAGGATGTTTTCAGGTTTAGAGTTTTAGAGAATTAGGACATAACTATTATGTCTCAAAAGATTACAATGTAGACACTACTAATTTAACCGATTTTTCACAACAATAAAAATCCTTAAATAAAACAAGAGTCCTTTTTCTTGATATAAATCTTCTTGAATACATAATTTCTTTTACCCTTCCTTATAACCTGTGAAAAACATTTCAAAAACATGGGATGAGCATAAAAATCTCAGTAAGGGATATAACATAATGGAAAGAAACATTAACCCACCAATAAATAAAAATCAATGAAACCATGACTTTGAATCATAAAATACAATATGAAATCATAATATTTATGTATAACTCATAGAAATCATAATACATAAAGTTAACTTGAGTCATTCATAACATTCTTATGTAGTGAGTAACCCACATGGTTACGTTTGGAATACCCATCACAGTATATTCCCTAAATCTCTTTGAAGAAACCATAGAGTTTAACTCTTTCATGTTACCCAATGCATTGGAGAGATATCTCAGGCTCACCCACCCTTAGTTTATCACGGAACCACCCGTCTTCATAAACAATTCCCAAGAACCGTAACATAATCGTATCACATAAAACATGCATAAAGGAAACATCACATTTACACATTTTAATCACAAGATATCAGTACAACACATTGATATAATAAAAACATTATTAAAACCATTTTCAATACCAAAATACATAAAAGAGTATATGGTATTTATTTTCCTTTTAAAAACATTACGGCTTGTTAGGAAAGCCAAATATCAAATAATACTCGCGGCGGTGAAAAGGTGGTTGTCACCATGTATGTTAAAAAGAAACATACTTTTTGTCATTTAGTAAAAAGATTCGTAAAGAAAAGATTCCTTTTGAATAAAAGTAAAATTCTAAGGGGTTTATACATTGTATAAAAGAAATTTCTGTATAGAACAAAATACACCTCAATTAAAGGAGATTGAGATGAAGTCTCATACAAAGAAGGTATCCCTAGATGAAGGATAGATAAATTACATAATTTATTTGTGAGAAATACAAATATAACCCATTATATGTGTATATTAAGTGGAAAATAATCAGATTCATTTACACATATTCATATAATGACATATTCAAGGAGTAAAAGTTTAACCGAAAGGATTGAAATTGAGTTAAGAAGTTCCCTTGCAAAAATTCCTCAGCCTAACGGCGTCATATTAAAATTAAAAAAATGAGTTGGTGAGATATAAAATGGTATATCATCACTTGGACATAAAATTTAAATCAATAAGGATATAGAAGAACATATCCAAACATAATAAGATGTAAATTAAAATACATAACAAAAGAAGTCTTTTAAAAAGAGGAGGGTGAATGGTTTCTTTACCGATTTGGGTAACTTTCGAAACATATAACCCATGAAATAAGGGACATACAATGAAGATGTAAATACCAATAAATTAAAGTATATTACACAAAGAATACAATCATGGACAGTACATACACCACACAAAAAGAAATAGTGGCAAATGTAGCATGAATCTCACAGGAACAAAAGGTGAGATAAAAACTCCTTACCTCATGGTAATCAATAAAGTAGTATGACCAAAAGATAATAAAAACTGAATGAATCACAGAATACCATGAATATAATTATTATATTTATATCAAAAGGCCTTAAAAAATACACCACAAGAAATAAATAAGTGTCAAACAATAGAAATCTCACGGAATTAAAACTCAGGTAAGAAATCCCCTTACGAAAATTCGGCAGCCTAACAACGCCACTTAAAACTTCAAAAAATGGATTGATGAGTTCATATAGGGTCTCTCATCATATGAAAAAAAATTACAGTAAGAGTAATATAAAATAACATCCCCCAACATAGGAAATAATAGCTTAAAATAAATGACATAAAAGAGAGTACTTAAAAAGAAAGAGAGTGGTAGGATCCCTTACCTCAAGTCTGACTTGTCTTGTTCATTTCTTTATATTCCTGAATAATAAACATTGGTAAATTTATAATTTCTTAAGGACCTCCTTTAAATTTTATTATTCAATTCAATTCATATATTATAATTTTATAATAATTAGTTAATTATGTGAGTTCATATCACATGTTTTTGTCGATGTTCGGTACATGAGTCAAAAATGAACTTGTTTGAAAATAATTGTCCATGTTGTTATATTTAGACCATATCTAGAATAGTATTAATGGTTTAAATATCATATATATCCAGTATATATTCATTTTATAATATTCCATAACATTTTGAGATAAAAAATGAAATGCACCGTTCATGGAGAAGGAAGGTCGTACGTACGCATGAATGCTACCTTCATTTCTTTGTCATATTAATGGAATTAAAACCAGATGAGAGATATATATATTATAATTTGATAATGATATATATCATATATATCCATTATATTTATATACTTATAATAGTATATAACATTTGGAGATAAGAAATGAGATGTACCGTTCATGGAGACGGTAAGCCGTATGTACGCATGAACGTTACTTTCATTTCTATTTCATACTTTAATGAAATTAAAACATAATGATAAATAGGTATATTATAATTACATTATAATATAATATATAATATCATTAACTCCATCCTTTATACATCCCCCATATGGAATTAACAATTCAAATCACTTTGAGAGGGTGGTAGTCCGCACTTCCTAAAATGAAATTATCGCGTTTACCGATTATGGAAACCATAAAGGTATGGAATAAATGAAAAATAGTGAAGCATAAGGAAAAAATAAAAATAATATATATAAAATATAAATACAGTGACATCTTAATTTCCACCATGAGATGTGTTAAAATAAGATTGAACAATCATCATTTTGTAAGGCAGTAATTTACCACCCACAGAAACAGTATGTTCTTTAACCATTAGATAGAGGTGTGTGTAAGTTTAGATCGAATGGTTCTCATAAAAACATCTTAGTATATTGAAGATACTGGTGCTGTTACAAAATAATGGAATAAAAAGAGTTTAGGGGGTTTGAGAAGCAAAATAAAACAAAAGAACATAAGAGAATACATTACTTTTAAATCGGGAAACTCTTTTTGATTTGAGACCAAAGGATTCCTAGGAAATACTTTTGCCCAAAGTGAGGCTTATTGGAGTAATATAAGGATGTGGAGAGACAATAATATCTGATTTTGGATGAGCCAAGGGATTTAGAGGTGTGGATAAGGGGGTAGAGTTGGGGGCCTTTTATAAGAGGGAGGAGGGTCACTTTTGGAAAGTCTTGGAAAGTTAATTTATAATAAAATGAGTTTCGGATTTTAAAGGCCCCACAATGATATATTTAGAGGATTAGGTGATATGGGTTCTAAATCAACCCATAAAATAGGTTTTAGACAAGTTTAAGTCTTTGATTTTACCTTATCATTTCATTTTATTCAAATCGTTCATTAATGAGATAATCACCGCATCATCATGGTGTCATGAATAAATAAATTTATTTAATGTCTAAAAATTATAAAACAAATACCATGATGTAGGAAATTTTGTTATATTTCCAATTACTATTTATAGTTTAATATATCATTTATGTAGACAAAATTAAAATTGATTTACTTAGGTGTTACATAATTTTTTTATATTTTCATTCTTTAAAAATAAAATGATAAAATGTCACTATCTCCCTAAAGTGATTCCATGGGATCCCTAAGTTGGAACAAGGAATTCCATGGCCTTACATGACAAAAAAATAGAATTAGGACACATTTTGGGGTCATTTTATATTATTATGATATTATTTTATTACCCTTAACTACCCGATTACTAATTAATCACGATAATTAAAGATAATTACCATCGTCACAATTCATTATGTCCATAAAAAAGAGTCTTAATTACATAATTTAGACCTTATGATTCCAAATATGGAATTAATTATACCAAATTCCTAACATAGAAATTGTAGTAAATAATTTAAATATAATTCCCGTTGCCAGAACCAATGACGGGTTTTTAAGAAGTAAAATCTACCCAAAGATTGATTTGTTTTTACATCCAATTTAAAATTGAAATTACATAAAATTACCAAAATAGCATTCAATGATAAAAAAATAATTAAATTACACCTTAAAACCAATCAAAATGACAATCTAAATATATAAATTAATTAGATGAAAATGTAGTTTTGAATTAAAATGCTGTATTTTCACTATTCATTAAAAAATTAACATTATCAGAAAAATACAAAAAATTATACCTTAGATAAATTTGATATTCAAAATTAAAAAATTATGTCCATATTACCAAATTAAAAACATAGAAGTTTCATTAATAAATTATATAGTTAATTACCGCTATCAAAACAAATAGCGTGTTTTTATGAAACAACATCTATCAAAAGATTGACACTTGTTTATGTCCATTTTAAAAGTGAAATTAATTCTAATTACCACCATTGGATTAAATGGTAAAAATATATTCTAATAACATTTTATGACCAATTAAAAAAATAATCTAACCATAGAAATAAATTAGATTAAAAAGAGTTTTTGAATTAAAACACAACATTTTTAAAAAAATGAACTTTATCGGAAAAATACCAAAATTTACACAATGTAAATTTTTCTGTCTTGATTCTAAATAAGGATTTTATTTTTTCAAATATAACATATTAATGTGACAAAGAGTAGATTTAAAAATGGTTCGTCATCAAATGTCGGTTAATTGACCTTTTAAAGAATATTAGAATATTTATTCTTAAAATTGGATTCATTTGCATTTTAAGCCTCTAACATTTATTGAATAATGTAAAAAAATTTAACAAACATATATAATAATATTTTAGTTAGTTATATTCATTCCCTATATTCCAATGGCTAGACGTTATCTACTGTTTAATATAATATTATTATAGTATTAGAGTGGAACATAAGATTTCAAAGAAAGACGTTGTTGCGTATTGGGTACGCCATCGAACATAGCATCCCTTTTAAAGTAATATTAATTTTTTATTCAAAAATATTAATAAATATGAAAATGTAATATTCTTTATTTACCTGGGATGTTATAGCTATTATGAGCCTTATGTCCCATTTTACCACATCAGTAGCACTTGCCAAAATTCAAAAGACAATCCCCAACATGCTTTTTACCACAATTTTCACAAACTGTAAACTTAAGTTTCTTACCATTAGACTTTTTTGAATAGTTATTCCATTTTGTCTGCCACCTAGACCTCTTATTAAATTGTTTGTAAAAGAACACATGGTCATCGGAAAACTCCATTTCCACCTTCTCAGCACAATGAAAAACTTTTTCATAACTTTTGAACTCACTAGAAGATAAATCCCTTTGATAATTTTTCTTTAATACTGAGTAAAAATGGTTGAATTTAATATCAAGATCTCGTATGAAATTTGTAGCATACCTTTCTAGTCAAGTGAATTTTGCATCATAAGTAGCCACTGAGTCATTGTCCTACCTCAATTCCAGGAATTGTTTTCCATTCTTAGACAAACTACCTTAGGAAAATATTTCTCATGAAACATACATTTGAATTCATCCCAATCAATAGCATAAATCTCCTCACTATCCCTGATATTTTTCACCATCGACCACCGCTGATCAGCTTCACCTTCAAATTAGAAAACAGTGAAACTAATATTTTGATGTTTTGAACAACCCATGACATCGGAAATCTTTTCCAGTGATTCAATCCACGCTTAGGCTAGCACCGTGTCAAATGATCCTCTGAATGATGGGGGATGTCACCTCATGAAATTATCTAATACAAAAATGTTACTATGTGATTTATTTGTCTAATATCATGAATGGATACCACCACTATTTATATCCTGAGTCAAATGCTCCATCACTTCAACAAACTGTTCAGTTCCGATTCCAACCATCTCAGGTTTCTGATTTGGAAGGTTGTATTCCTCCTGATGTCGTCCCAACATAGCTGCCCTATTTTCCCTACGGAAAACCATTCTGAACACAAAAATACATTGGGCAAAGAAACATGGTAATCTTTTAATGTTATATGATTTCAATATTTACATAAATTAATTTGTGGATATTAATTTAACAATACCCTAACTCCAAATTTTATCTAAACGGACCTCTGATACCAACTATATGAACCCATCCTTAATCATTACATAATTTTGAGTTAAATGAATAATTCACATTGGGGATCTTTTCTGGTTTAGTGTTTTAGATAATTAGGACATAACAATTACATCTCAAAATATTAAAAAGTAGACACTTCTTCATAGTTTCCATTTTTTTATAAAATAAAAACTCTTGATAAAAAGAGTCGTGTCTTGTTCCATGATTTAGACAACATGACTTTTCCTTGACTCCACCCTTTTCCCTATTCATTTTTAAGTCCTGTGAAAACATTTCAAAACATGGGATGAGCATAAAAATCTCAGTAAGGGTTATAAAACAAAGAAAGAAATATTTGTTCATAAATACATACAAAACATGAACTCTTTTACATACCTCATGAAATCATAAGATTTTATGAATAACACATAGAAATCATAAATCAAAAAGATAACTTGTGGAATCCATTACATACATAAATTGTAGCTATCACAACTAAATAGGGAGTTATGTTGAAATACCCATCACACTATATTTCCTAATTCTCTTAGGAGAAACATTCACATTTTCTTCTGTCACTTTACCAAATGCATTGGAGAGCTATCTCGGGCTCACCCGCCCTAGTATTATCATGGAACCACCCATATACGTAAATAACTTCCAAGAAACATAACATGATAATAGCACATAACATAATCATAAAGGAAAGATCACATTTCGACATTGCAATAACAAAATATCATTTCTAGATATTGAAATAATAAATCCATTCTAAAAATCATCTTCTATACCAAAATACGTAAAAAGAGTATATGGTATTTAATTTTCCTTTTAAATACATTTCATCTTCTTAAGGAAGTCAAATATAAAATAATACTCGTGGTGGTGGAAAGGCCATTGTCACCGCTTACGTTAAAAAAACATTCCTTTTTGTCATATAGTAAAACGCTTTGTATAAAAAGATTCCCTTTGAATGAAATTAAAAGTCAAAGGGGTTTATACACATATAAAATAAATTCCTGTATAAAACTAATCATTCCCCAATGAAAGGATATTGAGACGAAGTCCCTTACCTCGTGTCTGACATGTCTCAATCTCTCTTTAATCTCTTGAACAATAAACAAAAGTTAAATTCTACTTGCATAAGAACATTTTTCAAGTTTATGATTCCTTTTATATAACCTATTACCCTGTTATAAACATTATGTAATCATTTAAGTTAATAACGTTCATTTTTTCAACATTTGGTACTTGAGTCAAAAATGAACACCTTATATTTACAAGTTGTCCATGGGGTCAATAGTCTGTTATATATAATATGATATTCATTATTTAGATATCATATATATCATATATATCATATATATCCAGTATATATATATATATATATTTATATTTATAATAGTACAAATCATTTCGAGGTAAGAAATGAAATGCACCATTCATGGAGACAGTAAGTCATACGTACGCATGAACGCTACTCTCATTTCTATTTCTTATTTTAATGGAATTAAAACATAATGATAAATAAGCATATTATAATTATAGTATAATATCATATATAATATCATTAACTCCATCCTTTATACATCCCACATATGGAATTAACGTGTCATTTCACTATGAGGGGGAAGTAGTCCACACTTCCTCAAAGAATTTATCGTGTTTACCCATAATGGAAAGCATTAAGGTATTATATAAAAGAAAAATACAAAAGTATGAAAAAAACATAAACATAATATTTTCTTAAAAGGCTAACATAAACATAATATATATCATATATAAATATAGAGTTATCTTAATGCCCCCCATGAGATGTGGTAGGAGATAATTGAACAATCATAGTTTTGTGATACGTTAGTTTTCCATCCATATAATCATTATGTTCTTCACCCATTAGATGGAGTTGTGTGTAAGTGTAGTTCGAATAATTCTCATAACAACATCCTAGTATATTTAGGATATTGGCATTGTTATAAAATAAAGGAATAAAAATGGTGAAGGTGTTGGAGATGTAAAATAACAGAAAAAACATAAGAGAGACTATTATCTTTAATGATATTATATATGATAATATACTAGATATATATGATATATATGATATATATAAGGGGGGGGGGAGGGGATCTTTAGAAAAGTGTGAAAATATTATTATATTATATAATGATATTTAGTTTCTAAAGATCAAAAAATCATTAGAGTCGACGATAATATAAATCATGGTCTAAATAAAATCATCCAATAAGAATTGGACATGTTTTGGATATTATTTTAATATTTATAATCTAATTTATTTAAATCATTTTTTAATGAGGTAAATACTGCATCATTATTTTGTCATAAATAATTTAATTTATTCGATGTCTAAAAATTATAAAAAAAAACCATGATGTAAGAAATTGTTTTAGATTTCAAATGAATATTTATAGTAAAAAATATTACTTATATAACACAATATAAAAATTAATTTACTAAATGCTTATTTTATGTCATTTTGCCTTTACTTTAAATTAATTAATCTAAAGTGTCATTATCATTCATAAGTGGCTCCATGGAATCCCAAAATCAAACCATGGATATCCATGGTCGGCCATTACTCATACAATAAGGTTATAACAACTATTAAGGTAGTTTTGAATTATTATAATATTCTTTCTACCTTGAATTTCCCTATTTACCTTTAACTGCGGTAAATAAAAGTCAAAAATTACTATTCAACAAAAATTATTTTCATCTTATTAAACATAATTTTACTTACTAATAACAACCATGTATGTCGGATTTTCAAAATTCATTTCACAGATGTTGTAAAATTTCATTTAAATGAAAAAAAGTCAGTTTTTTAACTACTACTAAGTGGTTTCACTATTCATAAAAAATTGATGTTTTTCAGAAAAATACCAAAACTTCAGCCTAAGCTATATTTGATGTTCTGAATTCAAAAATGATTTATATTTTAACAAATTAAAAACATAAAAGTTTCATTAAATAATTTAAAATTATTTCTCATTTTCAAATCAAATAGTGTTTTTAAGAAACAATAACTGTTAAAAGATCGACAATTATTTATGTCCAATGAAAATGTGAAATTAATTCCAATGACCAAAATTGGATTAAATGGTAAAAAATATTATAATTAAATGTTAAAACCAAATTAAAAATATAGTATAACCATATAAATAAATTATATTAAAACACAGTTTTGATATAAAATACAATATTTTTCACTATTCATTATAAAATGACCTTTATCAGAAAAATTCCAAAAATTTACACAATGTAAATTTTGATGTCCCCATTCTGAAGAAGGAATTTATTTGGTCAGATATAATAAATAAAAGTGACCAAAACTATATTTAAATAGGGTTCTCCATTAATAAGCGGTAAATAGACCTTTTAATGTAAATTATGTTTAAAATTAGATTCATTCACAATTTAAGCCTCTAACTATTATTGGATAAATGTAAATATATTTACCAAACATGTATAATAATATTATAGTTAGTTTATTCATTCTATCAAAAACAACGGCTAAGAGATAACTACCATTTAAAATAATAATATTTTATAATTAGTGTGCAACGTAAGATTTCAAAGAAACCCGTTGTTGCGTATTTGGAACGCTATCGAACATAGAAACCCCTTTAAAGTATAATAAAAATTTAATTCATGAATATTAATAAATATGAAATATGATTTATTCTTTATTTACTTGGGATGTTACAGTACCATATGAGGAGGCTGATAAAATGTATTAGTGGACTCTTCGAGTTGATTTAAATAATAATTATTTATTTTTTATTAGAAAAAAGTATTTTAGTTTTGGTACTTGATATAATGGGGGGAAATAAACATGGAGGAGTACATATAGAGTTGGGAGAATATGGAATACCTTTTTGAAGAACTCCTCACGGAATATTCATAAATCAAGGTAACATCTATTAATAAGAGTGTTGAAATGGAGAATGATTATAAATCATTCAAATTTATATTGAATTGAATTATTAAATCTTCTAATGACATAGCTGGGACTGTTTGTCTTTGATAATTTCTTAATTATCACTTAAAAATGGATTTTGCAATTGAATTTTGTATTTAATATTAGGATTTTAATTAAAATATTTTGAAAATAAAATTATATTATTTAGTTGTTTTAAAATTTCATTATTTAATTATTCATAAACTAATTCCAATTTTTCCATTAGAATTAATTTTTAACAAGAATTTAGTATTAAAAAATTTACATTTAAAAGGAATTTTTCAGAAAAAAATGTTTTCTGTCATGTTTTTCATTATAAAATTTATATTAAATTAATCAAATTATTTTTTTAAAACCTGAATTTTTTAATTCCATATTTAGAATCAAGGTTTAATATATTTGAAAATATTTCAATTTTATTTTTTCCCAATATTATCTATAACCATAATATATTTTGTTGCCATAGTAAAGGATAAAGAAGATAATTAAAGTTAAAATAAATAGTAATGAAAATATAATTATAAAAAAAATTACATTAATTTTTGTCGATGATTTTAATTCATCAATTCCCATCAATGATTATATTATCTATCTTTTTCTCTCAATTATGATGTTATTATGACCACTATAAAAAATTAATTATGAAAAGTTACAAAAACTACACTCTTAACATTAATCACCATAATAATTAAACATGTGGTGAACTAGAGGATATAATCAATTTTAAATTTTATATTTAATGGTAAACTATTTATAATCATAATGGTAATTTTTTTAATTTTTAGCAAACCAATAATTGTCATAAATTCTTGCACAACCATGCCATTTGATTATTTAAATAATAGAAGTATGAAATAAATGATATTAAAAATATGAAAAATAATATAACATAAAATAATTAATTTTTACAAATATTTTTAGATAAATATTACATTTTTTGGATGTATTAAAATATTTTTTGCGAGTCCATTTTGTATTCAAAAATCATGAAATTATAATTAAATTAATAGTTTTTAAAATTTCCATTATTGATAATTTATGGAAATAATATTATGTTAAATAATTTTTAATATATAAAGAATATCACTATAACAGTTATTGGGATATAGTTCTTAATATAATAAATATTCCATTTATAGTCCTTTGTGAATATATTTTAACACTATTTAGACAGAAATATTAAAAAAACATGTTTTAATGGTATGTGTTAAAAGTGTTATAGAAGGATAAAATAAAATGATAAGGGAAAATATTTTATATAAACATTAAAAAAATTAATTTATTTGATCTTATATAATTATCCATATCATATAGTTGATTATTATAAATTTTGTTCAATTTTTACATCCTAATTAATTTATATTATGGAAATTTTTAAATATTTTTCAAAATTACCCCTCCCATAACGTATAAAAGGTAACCATTTTATATATTTTATTCGCCAATGAATATATAATTTTGTTAGAAAAAATCTACCCAAATATGTTCCAAATATCCATCCCCATGTTCTAAAGGCCTTAGTTGGGTATGAAAACCAGTCATGGAGTTCAAAATGTTTTAAAACAATGGTATTTTCCAAAGAAATTCAATATATTTTATAGTATATTTTACATTTATTTCTTATTACACAATGTAAAAATAATATTAAAATATAAAATAACAATTAAACAAGTATCATATACATAATATGATGTTGTTATGTTAATGTAATAAACTATATGTTTCTCTCATTCCATACAATGAGAAACAATCATCAATAATGTGTACCTTAGAATACCACATCATTAACCAATTTTTTTTTTCAAAACCTTCACTCACATCCACAATATAATGATAGAATTATTTTTATATATAATATTCAGTAGAAACTATATATTTTGTTAATATAATATATCATTTATTTTCATATCTTACAATTCTTTGTAATATTATTATGTCAATCGTTTGCAACTATGGACTTCCACCTCTTCATAGAAAAGTGATTATCTTTTCAAAACCACATCACATAGATGATATATATAAGTATATCTAGACTCTTAAAAATATCCTTCTAATTTATTATCAATTATAAAATGTAATATAATAATTAATTTTTTTCTTTAATCATCACTGAGAAATGTAAATGATGCTCATATGTTCATATGTCATATTGTCTCAATGATTTTAATGTATTTAATTTTTCATAATAAAATTTAATAGTCGTATATAAAAGTAGAATTGATTTATTAAAATTATATTTATTCTAGAATTATTATTGTGGATACAATTGAATAACTTCCTCATCTACCATATTCAATATTCTAATGTAATCTTTTTTGTTTCAACCATATATCATTAAAACCTCATAGTTGAACATAAATGATGGTCTGATTTTTATAACATTATAATAAATGAAAAAAACATATAACATACATCAAAACAGTTGATAAGAAGATAAGTTATCTACATTAAAATATAAATAACTTTCATTAATGATGTAAATGATGATTCATACTTAAGGTATGTAACATTCATAAAAAAGGTTTTAATAATTCCTTTATAAGTCAATTTTTATTCAATATTAATTTTTAATAAATTTTAGTATGTTTGTCGTTTTATGGACATAAAGGAATTATAAAACAAAATTTATGCTACTTTTTAAATTATTTAATTGGTTTAATAATATAATATTTTTCCGGATTTTTCTCACATTCATTATAAATATAAAAAAGGAATGTTATATTTTAATCTATATGGAAACAATGACCATTCATGAAACATGAATTAATTTTTGTTTTTTGGCTTTAATTATATAACTTCACGTTATCCTATAAGAAAAAACCACATTCCCTATGTTCTAAAACATTACTATAAAAATTTATGGAATCTATATATAAATACAATAATGTTTTTTTGGGGTTATAAAATATCAAGAACCTCCTAAGGACTCTATTTGACCCAAAACATGACACAGTACAAGACATGTCCTGAAGGGAATTACTGATACCCATTGACTGAAAAATGGTTCCAAAGAATTGACAATGTAAAAACGGAAATGATTTCATATAATATATATAAACTATAAATGAGGAAATAAATATTTCTTTCTAAATATAAATATGATTACAAAATTGAATATCATTTTCACAGAAACAAAAAATAGGAAAAAATTGATGACTAAACTATATAGAAAAACCAAAACTACAACTAATAACCAAAACATATGTATGTGACCCAATGGATCAATCTCCAATACATAATCTACAATTTCCCACGGTAATCAATCCCACGGTAGAACATACAACATAAAAAAAAAGAACTATATGTATGAATATGAAATATCATTACGCATGCCCAACTAATCTATTTCAAATTAACTTCTATTAAATAAAAAGAACATTAACTTATTATTTAATGTACAACATGAAAATCTATTTTATTCAAACAAGCTTTCTATTTTTAAAAAATCATTTTCTATTTACCATTTTTCATTTAATACCAAATCTATTCAAATAAAGAACAAATTTCTTTTTATTAAAGCATGATAAGGTTTTATCATAAATTGGCTAGAATGGGAATTCAAAATATTTTTAAAACAATTCCTATAAACCATTGAAAAACAATTCACAAGTTTTCAAATGAATAAAGATACACAAGTGAAAAAAACACATAATAAAGGAATTGGAAATAGGAACATAATAGTAACAATCCCACAATTATCTTAATCATAATTAATAGAAAAATATTATCCAATAAACAATCCAGAATGTAATATATCATGAATAATATAGAACATTTTATAACTTATTTTCATCATGTCACAAAACAATACTGGGATTCTATTAAACACGACACCTGACCTGGTCCAAGACAAGGCCTGAAGGGTGTTCCAGACACCCAAAGGATTAAAACTAGTACCAGGAATAAACAAATACAAGTGATAATGATTTAATACCAAAATAAATAACTAGGATCAAAAAAATAAATAGTAAAAGAAAAAATGATCATTAATCATAAGTAAAAACACAAGATTCTTTCGTTACAAAATACTACTTAAAAAAATGAAACTAAACTATTTCCAAACTGGATTGTCCGCCACAACATCCATGTGACCTCAAAGTCAGATCGAACCAGAGGATCAAACCTACTCCAACAACGAGAACTTGATATAGAAAACCTAAAAAAGGAGGAACATTTATAAAAACTCGAGTCTACTATCAACGAGTGGTATAGGTATGGTGTGAGCTAGACAGCTCAGTAGCCAACCACCAAATAATCCCAATATTTCACCTCCCAAAAAAATTCATTAAATCAAATTTTATTTACAATTATAAGAATAGATTTTTTATATTTTATTAAACAAACACAACTTTACTATTTTAATGTCCAACACACTCCAATATCCATGTTTCAAGAAAACTATCCTTTTATTACAATAACCCAAAGAAAATAATATTAGTAATAGATTTCATGGGAATCAAATTAAGATTAAATTGAAATGACTTTATAATTACCAACCAAATGCACTATATACCGATGGTAAGTGAAATATAACTAATAAGAACAAGTCATGAGAAACACCTATAAGCACTAGCTAGTTGTGGGGCCCTAGGTACAATGTATCATAGGGTAAAAGTAACCCTAACCAACAGAAATCTAATGAACCAGGCACTAGGAGGTTAACCCCGAATGGCCATGTGGTCCCCAAACATCATCACAGTTTAGTAAGAGTTTTCATTCTAAATCTTTCTAAGTGAAATAGGGACGAATCCACTATCAGATCACTAGAATACTAGTTCTATTCCATCAATCTGGATACATGGGTATATCTTTAGCAATAAATCATGTTTCACATACCACTTAATATCACTTGCACTATTTATCATAAAAAACATGCATCAGTTTTCACAAACCACCATATACACATCTCAAACCTATCGTTGAAAACATACGCACACTAAAACCGTTATATACCACTTGTAAAACCATATGGACCACCACTTCCCCAATAATTTTTAATCAAAATTCTTCTAATGTTAGGAAAAACATACAACTTTAAAAACAATCCAAATAAGACTTTATGTTTACACACCCAAATAAATTTACCAAAACATTTCCCAAACATTTCTCAAACCATCATCAAGTGTGTAATGCCTATCATACCATTAAACCATTTAGAGATGAAACATTTCCCAAAATTCACAAGGGTTCAAGTTTAAAAAACATAATTACAATCACATTAATGCCTCATGAATCCCCAACACACAATTTAGAAATCGAATATCCCATTTAGAAGGAATATAATAGGATAGAAGAGATAAATCATTTGAGAGACAATAGTTCATGCATAACGTCATTTTTATGTGTCATCTTCACTTGAATCCACATATATGTGTGCTCCTAGCGAACCCATGGATGTGTCAGCATCTAATGACACACATTAAAGTTAAATAAGAACACCCAAAAACATTTTTTTAGAATTACCATTTCCCTTTAATCTAATGCAATTAAAAATTACTAATAATAATTTTAAAACCTAATGAAACATTCCAAAACATTTCACCATAAAACATAATTCCATATATATGAATCTAAACAACATTTCATTTTTTATTTTTTTCCAACCAATATCACAAGTATAACCAAGTCTATATAATTCAACAAGGATTCATATTCATTTTTAGAAAGAAAAGAGGCATTTTATCCAAAACCATGTGTGCATGAGTTTATAGACCTATCAAAATAAACCATAGGAAATCCATTTTTATCAAATTATATCAATCAGGAAACACCAAAATTAACTACCCATGAGTATTATAAGGATTAGAATAGAATTTAAAAATTAATTTAAGCCACAATAACATCAATGGTTTTCTATGAAAAGGAGAAACATGGAAACACCTACCTCAACAACGAGATAATGAGATAAAAATACAAGGAGAGGGAGAACTGAGCCTTACGGGTGATTCACATTCCCTAGACAGAAGAAATAACACAAATATTTTTCAACCCTAACACTAGGGTTCCTCCAATAATAAAACATTTATAAAAAACATTACAAACCAAGATGGGAAGAGAAAGATGGATGGGGAGAAGAATAAACCATGACTAACATCATACCATTGGTGAGAAATCTCCCAAAAAATGTTTCAAAATGATGGAGAGGGGGGGGGGCTCTAGTCAATAACATAGAAAAATGGGAACCAAATGGGGGTGTAATCAAACCAAAATAGTTTTTTAGGTTATATGTTATTAATACCATAATGTGTTGCACATTTTTTCAATGTTGTTTTTTAATGTATGCACAAACATGGGAATGCCACTCAAACATTTCAGCTTCCTGATTGTTTTAGGTTGCACTGTTTTGTCAAACCATGTTACCTAAAAAATTATCCCAAAACCCTCACATAATACCCCAATCAGTAGTTATTTCCATCCAATAACCCATGAATGATTTAAAAATAATATTTTTACACTGTGGGAATCCCAAAATCTTCACCATGCATTTATCTCCCAATAATATTTCGGAAAATGAAAAATATGGGTAATAGAAAATTGAAGCCACTAAAACACAATTACATTTGTTGGAAACTCATACTAAACCCCAACCAAAAGATCCAACAATGAGAAATAAATAAATAAAAAAAAATCTTTGTCGGGGTGTGATAATTCTACCTACCACAAGAGCATTATAGACCTCTAAAGTCACCCAACTGAAAGTTAATGAAAAACGCAGTCTATGAACAGATAAACCTGAGGAAATCCCTGAGTCTTGGGATGAAATTACTCTCCAAAGGTCACACTCGACCAATTCAACTTGAAATAGAAGACGAATATAAAGGGGAGAACATTGGACTGTTCTCTCCACCTCAAGAATTCTAGTAACGCTAAATTTTGGAACCAGAACGCACCACCCCAAGAAATTGGTGGGGGGGGGGGGGGTAATGTAGGAACTCCCAAACCAAATGAAACTAACTTCCATAAAAAAGGGGACAAATCCACAACTATTATTCAATGAATATGACAATTACAAATAAATTTTACATATTATAATTCTAGAAAAAAGGGTGATCTCCTATAATAAACGAAACATCTACATAAATGTAAGAAATAGAAACACCCCTGAACCCACAAAATGAAACATGAACTAGTCAACAGACCAAAAACAATATCCACTCCTCTCAAAAGAACTAAACATCACCAAAAAACCCCAACTCAAATGAAATCTGAAACCAACCCATATGAGGGTCAAACAAACATTAAGAAAAATGTATTATTCCAAATCCTCATTAAAAAATACATGATAGTTTGGATCAAATACCAACCTTTCCATCGAGACATTATAATGAAATGATGATTATAAAATAACAATAAATAACGATAAATGATTGTTTAATTTTCTACTTCCCAATGCGTAAGAAAAAAATAGGAATAAGGTTTCACTAAACCATGTAAATTCCTGATTGTGCATGAAAATCCCCCCGATACATGTGTTTGTGGAACTGATGGATGAATTATCTCCTTCCACACAATCTGGAATGACTATCCCCATATCACAACTACTTTTCCAATCCATTCTTCATACAAGACTTCTCTCGGTGCCCCAAATAGACCAGAATAGAGTAAGGATTTGGAAAGATGCAACAAGACGAATTCAAATTTTCAATCCCTGATCACCGGTGGAACACAATGACGTGTTATAGAAAACTAGATTCCAGAACTAACCAGTATAGATTCATGTAGAAAGGATAATTTGATATGAATGCCTCACCATATTGGGAAACCTATACAAATACAACCACATTATGTACACCCCTAGAATAAACCCTAATAAAATATCCTCATCCACCAACCACTCGATATTT
The DNA here is from genome assembly GCA_963277665.1 of Viscum album. Classification (NCBI taxonomy): domain Eukaryota; kingdom Viridiplantae; phylum Streptophyta; class Magnoliopsida; order Santalales; family Viscaceae; genus Viscum; species Viscum album. The sequence goes on from OY728140.1 coordinate 2,131,386,464, forward strand.
GTTTAAATGGATGGAAGCACCATTCCAAAATCAATGGGTGAGAAAATCAAAAAAAATGATGAACTATCTCTTCAAATGGGTTAACATAGACATATTGGATGCCGATTCAACCGGTCATACCACAATTCCGCCAACTTTCGGGGACATTTCCAACATTATCCCACACTTCAAAAAATTATGAGACAACCTACATCCATTATAAAAAAATATAACTCAAAAACAAACACAATACTAAATAGAACATAAAAACCTCAGGAGTTCCTAAAAACCCAAAGACACACTCTTGTTCTTTCAAACCACTTCATTACCTCTAAGGGTTCTCTCTCACATTGAAGGAAAAGTAGAATAAAAAAAGAACTAGAAACTGGGCATGACTCTATGGAAACATTAAGCCCCGTTGTTGGATTCATACATCAAACAATACGAATAACCAAATTCAAAACCCACACAAATCCAAAGGACAATAAAAATGAACACCATGTGCTGAGACAACCAACCCAGATGCGATGAAAAATATAATCCAATAAAATATAATACTTTTTAAAATAACCATTTTTATTTAAATTTCAAAAAATATTTACCAAAAATCCATTTTGCAAATACCAAAACCCACATTTCATGATAAATTACTTTCTGATATCATACTCTCATTCAAATTCATTTTAGAAAATCCAAGACGATCCTTTAATTACAAAACACCACCAATGGCCTCCAATGAACTGCCACATGTGTGACTATCCATTTCCATCTATATCTTCCATAAAAAGATTTCCCACACACTTTCATTCATACCCCCACAAATGAAAATGTTCATAAATGACATCATAGATCTCAATCAACTTATATCCTCAAACACAAAACTATTTCAATTTTTTTATTTATTTTATTTTTTTTAAACCCACTTAATGAATTTAAGACAATTTTATTGAAATAAATTTTATTATATATATATTTTGTCACAACCCTTCCCCTGGGGCCTATGTTGTGACTACCCCAAACCTGCCTTCCGTAGGCTAGGGGCTGGTGACTAGCACCGAAGGCGTATTCCCTAAAACTAGGAAGGCGTTGCCTTTATAACCTGTAAACTCACGCAACCAATAAGACATCAAGATACAAACACAAATAATAGTATAGTAAATATAGTGAGTAAAGTAACTAAAAATGGTCCAGAATACAAGCCCAACTGGAATGTACAAGAAACTGAAAGTACAAGTAAACTGGAACAAATCATATGATCACCAGCCAAGGATCCTACCTAAAGGGTAGGTACAACTCTATAACGGTCGTCTATGTGATACGCCTCATCTAAGGTCCACCTATGAGCTACCTCTAGTCCTAGTACTATTTTCCTTAGTCAGCGCTGTCCGTCGTCTTCACCAAACACAACGAGATGCGGGCATATCCCGTGCATGGGCGAGTATAATGATACTCAGTTGGGACCCTGAGACCCTCATGGTCTCAGAAAATCCAAAAAGGATAAACCAAAATCATGAAATCAACTGATAACCCATATTTGGTATATTCCCATACATATACGTAATTTATCAAGTATACCCATATCAATCATGAGGAATCACAGAGTCCAACTCAAAGCCCAAGCTCAAATGTTCCACAAAGGAAGGAGTACCATGAAGGTAAGTACCACATAGTTACAGACTCAAATCACACCAGGAATATCTTAAGTAAAAAAGTATGAATGATTAGTCATAATTTTAGATCATCTTATTTTATCAAGAGGCTCTACTGCTGACCCACACATGATCTCTTGGTGCTGACCCACTGAGGTTAACAATGTTCTGACCCACACAGGAGCGCTCGGTGCTGGCCCACACAGGATCACTCGGTGCTGACCCACAAGGGATCGCTTGCTGCTGACCCACACAAATTCGCTCGGTGAAGACCCTCACAAGATCACTAGGTGCCGACCCACACAGGATCGCTCGGTGCATCTCTAGTACTTCGTCAGACCCACACAAGATCCTATTACTTCTCATTAACGTCGTCAAACCCACACAGGATCCTAGTACATTTCCAATATGTCATCACACCCACACAGTATCCTAGTACATCTCCAGTACGTCGTCTGACGAACACAAGATCCTAGTACATTGTCACAACCAGTTACAGGGTTCTCGCACTAAGCCCACTTTTCTACAAGAGGGTCCACTCCTCAAGCCACTAGTCAATACTCCAACTTCCACGAAGTTCCATGAAAAAGTATCTCAATGGTCTGTCACATCATAGGGGTATCAACGCAACATATGGTGCATCAAACGGAGGCCCAGTCTGTGAGTTATTAGCCTTTTGTCCTAGGGGCTTGGTTGGATTCATGCTTGATTCAGCCTAATCATACCCCAACTCTATCCAAATCTATTTTGGTTTATAAGAAAGTGACCTTTTCACTCCAATGTTTCCAACGCCACAGACGAGTCGTCGAACAGATTCCAGGTGCCAATGTTATGGCCAAAAGAGCATAAATGGGTCGAAGTGGGTCCGGGTCTGGTCCGACCTGGCCAGACAAACCCGGCCGGGGCCGACCTTGTCTGTCTGTGTGGTTTACACACGGAGCAGAGCAATGTGGCATGAAGGCTGCAAGGGCGGTGTGTAGGCCACAAGGGAGGCGAGGTCGCGGGGGCTGCAGGGTAGTGAAGGCCACATGGGGGCTTTAGAGCGGAAAATGCCGTAGATTCCACAGAGGGCAGCTGGGCGGCAAGTACATTGGGGGAGCGGTGGATGCCGCAGGTGTTGAGGAGGGTCGTTGGGCGGTGAGGCTATGGGGAAGCAGAGGGCCTTAGGGCGGCGAGCCAGCAGGGTGGCGGAGGCCGTGGGCGGTGTGGAGGCCGCAGGGCAGTGTCGTTGGGCTGTCGCCTTCTTCACGACCCGTGGTGGTGCTGACCGCAGTACTCGTGCCCCACCGAGGTTGGCTACTGTCCTTCTCCATCGCGAATAACACAGAATTTCAACACAAGATTTGTAGATAGGTCAGGCCATGTTTGTTTAGCCCACACTCTCCATGTTATAGTGGTAACAAGCAGCTATAATCTCTTCCTGATTTTACAATGAATTATCAAGAACGGGTAAGGAAATGAAATTAAAACAACCACCCTACCTAAAATGTTCATTTATGTTGGTGTGAGAATGAATTCGAATATGTTGAAGTTCGTCGCGCCCACCACACAACTCTGATCCCGAGCTCATTCTTCGGTTCGTCATAGTTGAAGACGTTCCTCATTGGTGAGAGTGTTCTTCATTGGAGGATGAGTTTCTCCATGATTATCAAAAGCTTTAACCATTGCCAACAGTTTCCCCAATTCCACCAAAATGAAGAATATTCAAATTATTGATTTAAATTATGTAGATTAATAAAGTTGGGACAATTAAAAATGCTGACACAGTTCATTAATTTTTGGTTGGATCTAACAATTAAATTGGTTTGTAGCATATTTAATTATATCAATTTAATTGGCTCAAATTAATGGAGGAAATGAATTAATGGGGAGTTTAGTGGTTTCTTCCCATTAAGAGGGTTCAGATGGTCCTCTCCATTAATTTCAAATTGGGGGTTTTAGGTTCGGTTGTCCCCACCTCCATTACCTCACATGGGAGGTTTAGTTCTAGTGATCTCCACCTCTCAACACTCAAATGGGAGGATTAAAATTAAATTAAATGTTACACAATGTTTTTTATTATATTTTTCATGAATGTGAAAAACTAACTTCCAACCTCGACCAACTGTAGTTGAGGTGAAGGTCTCCTTAAGAGAATATTGGTGCTGTGAGTTAAACAGTGCCCTGTGATTTCAATTCCAAGCACCGGTTCAAAAGTTATAAAACCCCACTCACACGTTTACTAAATGTACACAAAAAAGTTCATAAATTTATTTCGGGCACACCGGGCCTCAGAATAACGTGTCGTCAATTTTTGAGGACTCATAAAATTCCCATATAATTAAAAAATTACATGGAATTTCCTGGACTTTACATTCTCCCCCCTTCAGGGCTTTGCATCCCCGTAAGACACAATATAAACTAAGGAGACAAGTGGGGGTACTAAGAAAAAATCTAATCCTTACGCTCCAATGTGTTCTCCGGGATGTTCCTGTGCTGCCAACAAATGTGAACCATAGGTATCGACCGCCCACAAAGGACTCCCTCTTGTTGATCCTCAATCTCAACTGGAACCTCTATAAAAGTCACCCCATCGTCGGCGTCCAACTCTCTATGGTCGATGACGTGGGAAGGGTCGGGCATGTAGATCTTCAGCAGGGATACGTGTAAGAAGTTGTGAACCTAGTGCAACTAAGGTGGAAGAGCTAAGCGGTAAGCCACCTTTCCAACTTTGCTGAGGACCTGTAAGGGTTCGATGAAACTTAGAGATAACTTACCACCTTGAATAAATCTTTCCAAACCCCATCAGGGTGAGATCCAAAGAAAGACGTGGTCACCATCCTCGACCTCTAGTGGTCTCCATATTCTGTCGTCATAAGACTTCTTCCTACTCTGTACATTCTTCATCCTCTCTTGGATGATCTGCACTTTCTATATGGGAGCTCGTACCATCTCTGGTTCCACTAGTGATGATTCCCCTAGGTCAGTCCAGCACAATGGTGATCTGCAAGGTCGCCCGTACACCGCCTAAAAAGGTACCATCCCAATGGTGGAGTGATAGCTTTTTTTTGTATGAAAAATCTACCAAAGGAAAGTGATCCTCCCAGCTGCGACCGCAGTCGAGGATAGAAACACGCGGTATGTCATTGATATTTTGAATGGTCCACTTAGTCTGTACATCCATCTAATGATGTAAGGCGGTGCTCAAATGAAGCCGCATCTTGAAAGCCTCATGAAATCCCTTCCATAGCCGGCAAGTGAAACATATATCATGATCTGATTCAATCGTTGAGGGTACTCTATGTAGCCGCATAATCTCCTGCACATAAAGGCATCTCAAGCTTTCTAATGAACACTGCTCTTTGAATGGGAGGAAGTGGGCCAACTTGGTTATTCCATCGACGATCACCCAAATCAAGTCATGACCCCTAGATGTACATGGAAGTCTTGTCACGAAGACCATGAATATCCCACCCCACTACCACTTTGGGATTTATAAAGGCTAAACCAAGACTTCCAGTACCTCATGATCCACCTTCACTTGCTAACAAGTGAGGCCCCGAGAGACAAACTCTGCAACTTCATTCTTCATTCTTGGAAACCAGTTCTATCATCGGAGATCTTTGTACATCTTCTCCACTCATAGATGTACCATTAGATGGTATGTGTGGAACTCCCCCATCACTTCTTCCCAAAGAGACACTGGTACCATGGTACATCCTTTGAAAAGGATGACATGCTACCCACCTTTATAAAATCAATTAGGTTCCTACCCTGTGGATATCTGAGTATGTCGAGCCTTGTAGACAGAATCCCCACGCTGTGCCTCCCTGACTCGCTGAAGAAGTATGGGAGTGACTGTAAGATATTTAAGAAAAAATTATCCATCCTGATCCACAAAGGATATCTGGAAAGTGGCCAGCTGCTCTGTCACATCGCCTATCAACTTTATGCCAGACCTCTTACTGAGTGCATCAACTACAACATTCCCCTTCCTAGGAGTATAGACTATATAGAAGTCATATTACTGGAGGAACTAAAGAAAATGTCATTGTCCTAGGTTCAGGTCCTTCTGTGAGAAGATATACTTGAGACTCTTGTGATCAGAGTACACTATAAAATGCTCACCCATCAAGTAATGTCACGACATCTTCAAGGTAAAGACCACTACTGCTAACTCCTGATCTTGGGTAGCGTAGTTCTTCTCATGTTGTCTCTATTTTCAATAACCATATGTGATCACTGCTCGCTCCTACATCAAGACACACCTGATACTGGTCCCTAATGTGTTGCAGTAGACTACGTACCCAACACCCTCCTCTGGTGGCCTCAACATGGGGAACTAGTCAGCCTCTGCCTCGACTCCTGAAAACTCCGCTGGCATCTCTCTGACCAAAATAAGGGTTCCCCCTTCTTCTTCAATGGTGATTGAGGTGCTGCAACTCTTCAGAAATCTGAAACAAACCTCCATTAGTATCCATCCAAAATGAAGAAACTACATACCTCCGTCACAATCCTAGGTGGCTCCCAAGAATTTCCCGCCACAATCTTCACTGGATCTTCTGCAACTCCAGCCTCTATGATGACATGTCGAAGAAACTAAAGCTCTCAAATCCAAAACTGGAACTTTGAGAGCTTACCATAATGCCGGTGCTCTCATAGTGTGTCCATTACAACCTAAAAATGATAGGCATGCTCCACCTTTGTATCCGAGTATATCAAAATGTCATCTATAAGAACTACCACAAAGGGATAAAGGTATGGTTGAGGGATCATGTTCATGAGTCCCATGAACATTGATGGAGCATTGGTTACACCAAATGTCATAACGATGAACTCATAATGGTCATACCAACTTTTGAAAGCTGTCTTTTGTACATCCTCATCTCGTACTCTGAGCTGGCAATATCCTTATCTAAGGTCTATCTTCAAGAACCACTGAGCTCCCTTCTGCTAATCAAAGAGGTCATCAATCCTCGGAAGTGGTTACACATTCTTCATGGTCACCTTGTTCAGGTACTGATATTCAACAAAAATTCTCAAGCTCCCATCTACCTTTTTGGTCATCAAATTGGGGCTGCCCAAGAAGAAACACTGGGCACAATAAACCCATTCCCCTGTAACCCCTCCAACTGTACCCGTAGCCCATGAACCTCCGCGACAACCATCTGATACACTAGTGTAGATATCGGAATCATCATAGGGTATACGTCAATGTAAAATTCCACATATCTGCGAGGAGGTAGACCCATAACATCATCAGGGATGATATCGGCATACTGGTCCACCACTATAGGATAACTCAGACACTCCACATCAACTACTCCGAGGGTAAGGCTAGCCAACTGATTAGTGATCATCTGTACTCTCCTCCTGGTAAGTCCATCCTGAGCTACAAAGGATCCCATCTTTCCAGTGAAGTTATACCTTGTCCCATCCATGCGGACACACTACACTTTGTGCCTAATACCGTCAATATGAGTATGGAATGTAGATAACCAGTCCATACCCAAGATGACATCGTAAAGCCTCGATGCCATTACTAGGAGATCCTATATGATGCTCTCTCCTCCTAGAGTAAGCTCAAACTTTCGACACCAATGCATAATCATTGAATCCAATTCCGTAAGAGTCTCTAGCCATATGGATCGAGCCAACAGCTCCGTCAGAATATCTGATCTCTGAACGAGGGAAATGGAAATAAAAGAATGAGTGTCACCTGTGACTATAAGTACTGCAACTAAGGTGGAGTAGACACATATCGTACCTCATATAATCTCCGGAGCACCGTGATCATAGGTCTCAGCTGCCTGGTGTTGAGTTTTCCAATGTCCTTTTTCTCCCTGCAGTTGATGTAGACATCCTGGTGGTGGTGGCAGTAATATCTCAAATCGTCGCCCACCACCAGATACACAACCAAATCCTCTGCCGTGTCTGCATGATCCATGAGGTCCTCCTTGGTTGAACCTCTTTCCTTGCCTGGGAAATCCTTCAACCATCTTTTGATCATCCGTATGATGGGTTGAACTGTCATGACCCATGTGACCCTGCCCTCCACAATCGTGACACTACCCGCTCCTTGCATGACTGGCTCTTTCTCGGGTTCCCTGCACAATCGACCCTAAATAATGCAGTTATACACCTGTAGGTTTCTTCCTCTTGGTCCTATGTGACATCAGTCTGCTACTAGTAGTAGAAGACTCCACTACATAATGTCCAATGGTGGGTATTGCTACCGATGAATGATCAGAAAGAAAACTCTCAACTAAGAGGTCTCTCTCTAACACTCCCGCCTACATCAGAATGCTAAGTGAGAACATCCAAGCCCTGATCTCCCACCTGATTCCATGCTCAAAAGTCTGGGCCCTGAAGAATGGGTCCAGCACCATACCAGTGGAGTAGCGTGAGAGGTCGGTTAACCTCGATGTGTACCGAGCCACAATAATATTTCCATGATACAGATGAAGAAGCTCTTGAATGCGCACTATGTGAAGATTCGCTGGGACAAAATCTGCCTGAAATAGGCTCTCGAAGTCTTCCCAGAGAAGAATCACCTCATCATAAACTTGGAGCATCAATCTCCACCATCTTCCTGTTGAATTTTTTAGAAGGAAGGTGGCATGGATCACCATGACATCCGCTGGTGTCTCTACCAGTTGAAAGACTCTCACCACAGCCACCAACAAATCCTCAACCTCCTGTGGGACCGTCTTTTCCCTAAACCTGGGTGGCCTATAGAGTTGGAACTTGTGCAATGCACTCAAACTTCATGCTCCCTCTGTTTTTGGGGCTGGTGGCATTGGTGTCCCAATGGGTAATCTTACCGCTTGTGCCTCGACTGGTGCCTCTACTAGAAAAGGTCCCTGCACTGAGGCTTCATTGCTCGGTGGGCAATCAGTGCGTACTATACCTGGAACCCAAGATGGCTATCTGCGTGGAGGCATCCTAAAAAGAAACATGTGAACTACAGTCAAAAGGTTATACCTGGTGAGATGACTCCAAGAGATCACAAAAAATACTCTTCAAAACATAGACACAATCAGTGTTTCCATGCACTAAGTCAGAAATCAGAAGTTAGGGTCCTGGTGTACAGATACGTCGGTTTCCGCACAAACATTGGATTCCCTAAACTGATAACCACAATCCCAAAACATAACACTATTTCCATTAAATGAAAGATCAGAGTCCTATCTTCTATGGTAGAACAGACTCATCTGATACCAATTTATTACAACCCGTCCCCCAAGGCTCGTGTCGTGACTCAACCCAGCCCACCTTCCATATGCTAGGGGATAAAGACTAGTACTGAAGGCGTATTCCCTAAAACTGGGAAGACATTGTCTTTATTACCTATAAACTCACTCAACTGAAAACACAACAATATACAAGCACACAAAATTGTATAGTAAATAGAGTGAGTACAGTAGGTTAAAAAGGGCTAGAAAACAAGCCCAACTGTAATGTACATGAAACTAAAAGTACAATTAAACTGGAACACCTCCTGTGATCACCCACCAAGGATCCTACCTGAAGGGTAGGTATAGATCTCGAATGGTTGTCTCTATGGTATGTCTCATCTAGGGTACACCTCTGAGATACCTCCAGTCATGGTACTCTCTTCCTCAGTCAGCAATTTCCGTCGTCTACACCAAACACAACGAGGTGCTAGCATAGTAGTGTAGGGGTGAGTATAATGGCACTCAATAGAGACCCCGAGACCCTCAAGGTCTCACAAAATCTACATAAGATAAACCACAAAGAATGAAATCAATTGACAACCAAACATAGGTATATGAACATACATATACCTTAGTTACCAAGAATACAAATCTCAATCACGAGGAATCACAGAGTTAAACTCAAAGCCCAAGCTCAACTGTTCCACAAAGGAAGGTGTACCAAAAAGGTAACTACCACACAGTTACAGACTCAGATCACTACAGGTATAACATAAGTACAAAAGTGTAACTTATTAGTCGTAAAGTTAGATCATCTTATTCTCTTATGAGGCTCTACTGCTGACCCACACAGGATCTCTTGGTGATGACCCACAGAGGATTGCTAGGTGCTGACCAACACAGGATCGCTCGGTGCTGACCCACAATGGATCGCTCGGTGCTAACCGACATAGGATCGCTCGGTGCTGACCCACATATGATTTCTAGGTGCTGAACCACACAGGATCGCTTAGTGCCTCTCCAGTACATCATCAGACTCACACAAGATCCTAGTAAATCTCCTATACGTCTTCAGACCCTCGCAGGATCCGAGTACGTCATCACAAACAGTTACAGAATCCTGCACTAAGCTTTCTTGTCTTTAGGAGGGTCTGCTCTTTGATCCACTGGTCGATACTCAAATATCAATGAAGTCCCACAAATACATATCTTATAGGTTTTCAGCATCATAGGGGTCTCAACACAAAAGACGGTGCGTCAAATAGACGCCTGATCTGTGAGTTATTAGACTTTCTGTCCTAAGGGCCCGATTGGATTCATGCTTGATCCAAGATAACTGTACCCTAACATTATCCAAGTATCCAATGGAGAATACTAAAGGGAACATCTCACTCCAAGGTTTCCAGTTCCACAGGCGGTTCATCAAATAGATACACGTGCCAAAGTTATGTTCAAAAGAGTGTGAATGGGTCGAAGTGAATCCGAGTTCGGTCCGACCTTGCCCGACCCGCTGGGTCAAGCCCAGCCCACGCATGGCGGTCTGTCCTAGGCGTCATGGTGTGTCCATGAAGAAGTGAGAGGTCGCGAGGGTGGTGCGGTGGTTGCGAGGGCAACACATAGGCCGTGAGGGCAGCGAGGATGAGGGGACCAAAGAGGGCCTCGAGGCGGCGAAGACGTGGGGGGCCGCGAAGCGGCGGATGCCATGGGGCCCATAGAGGGCCACAATGAGGTGTAGGCCACAAGGGGCTATGGAAGTCCATGAGGGGGGAGGCCTAAGGCGGAGGAGGTAATGTGCGTCGGAGGCCGTTTGCGGCGTGGTGGCTGCGGGGCTACGCTATCGCACTGTTGCCTTCGTTGTAGTCGGTAGTGGTGTCGACCGCCATACTCGTGCCCCACCGAGGCTGGTTTCCATACTCCTCATATGATAAGAACACAAAAATTAAACAGAATATTTGTAGAGAGGTCATTCCATGTTTGTTTGGCCCACACTCTCTACGTTAGAGTAGTAGCAAGTGGCTATAATCTCTTCCTGATTTTACAATGAATTATCAAGAATAAGTAAGGGGAAGAAAATAAAACAACCACCAAACCTCGAAGGTTCATTGATATTTGTGTGAGAAATAATTCGATGATGACGACATCCGTCGCACCCGCCACACACATCCATTTCCAGGCTTGTTCGTCGGTTCGTCGTAGCTGAAGGTGTTCCTCATTGGGAAGAGCATTTTTTTTGGAGGACGAGTTTCTCCACGATTATCCAAAGCTTCTCCCTTCGTCAAGAGTTACCCAATTCCACCAAAATGAGGAATATCCTACTTATTAATTTAAATTATATAGATTAATAATGTTGGCACAATTAAATATGCTGACACATTTCATTAATTTATGGTTGGCTAAAACAAAAAAATGGGGTGTTGGAATATTTAATCGTATCAATTTAGTTAGCCCAAATTAATGGAATAAAATAATTAATGGGGAGCTGAGTGGTTTCACCCCCATTAAGAGGGTTTGGGTAGTCCCCGCCCTTAATTTCAAATTTTGGGGTTTTAGGTTCGGTGGTCCCCGCCACCATAACCCCACATGGGAGGTTTAGTTATGGTGGTCCCCACCTCTCAACAATCAAATGGAAAGTTTAAAATAAAATAAAATGTTACAAAATTTTATTTTATTTTATTCTTTCACGAAAGTGAAAAACTAACATTCACCCTTTACCTGCTATGGTCGAGGTAAAGGTTTCCTTAAACGAATATCGGCACAATGAGTTCAACTGTGTCCTTGGATTTCAATTCCAAGCACTGGTTAAAAATTTAAAAAAACTCACTCTCATGTTTACTGAACATACACAAAAAAAAGTTTCAGAAACTCATTCTAGGCACACCACGACATCGAATCACGTGCCATCAATTTTCATGGACTCGTAAAATTTCCCATATAATTAATAAAAATTTCCATGAAATTTCTAGGTCCTTACAAATTTTCATTTCCAAATCTACCTTTATATGAAACATTCACATACACCAATATAAACCAAAACAAAACACTACCCACAATGAAATAATGAAATGATGAACTAGTGATTATGCTTAACCTGATGACATGGTATTGGGACATGACCCCATAGAATAATAACACTGAGTGGGACTTGAACATAGAACATGGAACTACATGCATCACTACTCCATGAGAGGACACAAAATGAAACTGATTCAACTCTATTGTCATCCCTCAATCCAAAATAGCCAATGACAAAAGACTCAAATATCAGAATACCCTTGGTATCATGAGGATTTGTTCGAGAATGAGTTCACAATACTCTTTCCCCACATTCCTCCAAAGTCATAACAGTTCTAATCTCCTTCTAATGAACTCCCCGAATAAAAAGTCACTTATATAATACAATTTTGTCCCAAACCATGTGGGGATTCCATCCAACCCGACACCCGACCAGGTCTGAAACATGACCCTAAGGGTGTTCTCGATCCCCACATGATAGAAACTGGTGACATGAATCATTAAATATAAGCAATAATGATTTAATCTTGAAATAATTAACCAATATCAATAAAATAAATAGGGAAAGCAAAAAATGATCATTGATCATAAGTAAAAACACAAGCTTATCCAGTTAAAAAATACAAAAAAAAACAAAAAAATAAAAGTAATTTAAATCCCAATTTCAATACAACCCATAACCTCCATGTGACCTCAAGGAAACCTCCAACCATAGGATAAAACCTTCTCCAATATCGATCACATGAGCTTAAAAACCTGAACAAATGAAAACTCTACAAAATTACACAGGTATAACGACACCGAGTGGTTTAGTTAGGGTGTGAGATAGTTAGATCAGTAGGAAAACACCTAGAGAATCAAAATATTTCCATTCACAAAACAATAAATTAACACTAGTTTGAAGTATAGTTAAATTAATATATTTTACATATTTTATAAAACAAACATAACTTTACAGTATAAGAGGCCGAAACATGCCAATATCAATTTCCTAGGAAAAATAACATTTTATAATAATAAACCATAATAAATAATATTAGAAACAATATTCAATAGAATAAAATTTAAATGAAATTCCCGTTCCTTATGATTTTCCATCCAAAAATACCATATGCCAACCATAATTGAAATATAACCAATGATCACTAGTCATGGGAAACACCCATATGCATTAGCTAGCTATGGAGCCCTAGGTATATTATATCTTAGTCTAAATGTAACCATAAAAAATATAATTATCATCCATGGGCCACAATGAGGGGAAAACCCAATGGAATAGTTGTCCTAAAACATCAACATAGTTTAGTAAGTGTTCACGTCATCAATCTTGCTATGTGAAATAGGGATGAGGCCACCACAAGATAACTAGAATACTAGTCCTACTCATCCCATCTATATACTTGGGTTTCCCTTTTGTATTCAATAATTTTTCACACATAACCAAATATAACATCCAAAATTTATTAACCAAACCAAGAATCACATATCATAGAACACTACTTTCTCATCACAAACACATACATTAAAACTTACGCACACTAAAACCTTTACAAACCACTTCTATAACCATGATTAAAACCACTTCATTAGAATTTTCTAAAAATCCATTCCACATTTTAGGAAAATCAGACAACTAGAAAAACATACCTAAAACGACTTTATTTTTAATTTAGAAATACATTTACCAAAACATTTCTCAATCCATCTTCAAATATGCATTGTTATAGGGGTCTTTCATCCAATTATAGACCATCAATTTTCCAAAAAACTTAGGGGTTCAGGATCTAATGAACACATTAAAATCATGTTAAATACATAAGAATCCCTAAAACATCACTAAGAAATCAATGAACCATTTCAGAAGCATGGTAATATGAGAGAGGATATGAATCATTTGAGAGAAAATTGTTTATGAAAAACATTATTATTAATTTTCATATTAGATTGAATTCTCATCCATGTGTGCACTTAGTGCACCCATGGATGTGCCAACATCCAATGAAAAACATCTAATATCAATAAGAACACCCAATTACATTTTTTCAGAAATATGACTTCCATTTAAACCAATGCAATTAAAACATTACTAATAATCATTTTAAAACGCAAATAACCTTTCCAAAACATTACACCATAGATCGTAAGGCCATAAATAGGAAACTAAATCATATATAATTCCCCAATTTTTATTTCAAAAAATATAATATCTAAAAACATGTCCAAATAATACAACCAGGTCTCAATTTTTTTTCTAAAATAATAGGAATTTTATCAAACACCTTGTGTACATAAATTTATTGAAATAATAAAGGATCTGACTAGAAATCCATATTTATCAAATTCTATAAATAAGAAAAAAATGAACTATCCATGAGTATTATAAGGATTAAAGTCGAATATAAAAATGAATTGAAGACACTCAAGAATCAAGAGTTTTCTATGGAAATGAAAAAAATGGAAACCACAACCTCAACCACATGTCAATGGTATAAAACTCCAAGGACAAAAAGAACCATTCCTTATAATCTTTTTTAATTACCTAGACCTAAGAAATCACCTATCAATTACCCAACACTAACCAGAGGGTTTACCAAAAATAAAAACCCAAAAAACCCCTAAAAACATGATGGGGGGAGAAATAGGGAAGATTAGAGGAGGAAATCAAGAAGAATAACTATCCTTTAGTGTGATATTGAAAAAAAAATTCCTCATATGATGGAGAAAAAATGGGGAACCCTCTGGTCAATATCACACACATATTTCTCTAAATGGGAGGTATATTCACTGAAAAAGATTTCTAGGACAAATTGTTTTATCCCCATAAAAGGCTTCAAAGTTTTTCTTTATAATTTTTTAAACTGTGCGCAAACCGTGTGAATGCAACTATAACATTTCTAGAAATTTTTGGATTTAGGGTTCATGGTTTGGGAAAATCAAACTCAAATAATGTGACAAGGAAAATTGTCCAAAATAAACTCAAATTAAACCCGAAACACTATGAAATTCCACCCAATGTTCCTTAACTGATTTAAAAAAAATATAGTGACACTTTGGGCGTCCCAAACTATTCATCACACAATTATCTCCAAATATTATTCACAAAAATAATCAATAGTGTTAGAAGACAATAAAAAACCCCAAAAAATAGATCCTATTGATGGAAACTCAAGCTAAACCTCAATCAAAAGATCAAAAAACATGTTATAAAATAATGAAAAATGTTTTCATGGTGTGAAATATTCAAAATGAATTCCTTACCTGATGAAATCATAACACCCAAATGCTCAATTGCACCATTCTAGGCCTGAATGAGGGTCACATTCCCAAGGTGGATAGTCCATAAGAATGGACACTAGCTAGTTCATAATATAAACAATCTCATCAATCGTTCACCAAATATTTAGTTGTTATTCAAGGTTCCCATGTCTAAAATAAAAACAGAGGGGGTGATCCATCCAATTCCAACCGAGAAACCGATCATAGGAATATATATATGTATATATATATAACACATAGACCACTAACACAACAATTCACCCTCAAGTAAACTTAAATAAAAACATCAAGACATTCAACAATTTAAGCATAATGAAGTCTCTCAGTGTGGCCTCCCAAAAATTTCAATAATAACCAAGGAAAGATAATTGACCAAGGAGATTTTTCAGCACAACCATTTTCAATGATGATCCAACTAGGCCTCAAAACCCTGTGAGAAATAACCTTTTCTCAAAAATTAAAAGACACATTTTCATCACATTGCTAACCATTTACAAAGGACAAAAATAACACCACTTTTGAGTCAAAACCCATTTATAAATCCATTGTTGAAACACCAACCACCATTTTAAATGTAAGAGATACATTTATAAAAATATTCTATTAAAAATTAAAATCCACTTCCAAAATAAAATAGAGAAATTTATCAAAAACTTGGTGTGCACAACTCAACAAAACCATACCATACATTCAAGACTATTATGAAAACCACATCATTTAACATAAAACTATTATTCAAAAAATATTCCAACACTAATTAATATACAATGAAGGATAAAAAATAAAGATAAAAATTACTCAAAAATGTAATAGAAAAAATGCAAGGGGAACCTACCTCAAATCACATGTTTTTCAATGATGCCTAATATAAATTACTCCTCGAAGGTTTTAAGAAGTAAGAATATCCCCAAAGAACCCAAACGTGTCAAAAACCCCATTTCTTACCACAATATTTTCTCAAATCAACTGAAACTTTCCACTATGGTTATTGTTGTTAAGTAAAATGGAGGAAAAACAAAGGTGAAATAGAGAGGATCCTTAACCTTTGTATCCAAGTGAAGAATCACTAAGAAGACACCTTGAATACAAATTTTTGGGGATTGGAGATGGAAAAACCCACCATGGGAGGTGTTTTGAATGTAATGATATAATGGGGGAAGTTAAGGGAATAAACACCTCATTAAAAGATGGGGAAATGCCAAAAAACATTTCCTAATTAGGTTGAGTGGTTAGATAACATAATTTAACAAACTATGCATACAACATTTGATTTCCCAATGTCTAGTACTTCATAGGATATATAAGTAGGTTCCATTTTTAGTTAATCCATAAAATCATATCGTGCACCCCTTGTACACTTAGGCCGCATTGCAAAACTATCAATGCACCTTAAAAATGATACCTAGAAAATATCCCACAAACATCGCCCTTTTCAGCCCAATATTTATCTAAATGGATGGGATAAAACATTCATCAAGAAGACACCATAGTGAAGTGACACTAGGGGTTTCTCAAACTATAATCCAAGTTATTTTCTACCTACACATTTTCATTAACAATAAATAGGACCAAATACCACAAAAAACTTCCACAAACACAAAATATAATTCCAAAACATCCCAAATACTAAATATAGACCTTAAAAACTAAGAAAATGAGTGAATATCCATGAAACAAAACATAGTTTAATACAAAGGATGAAAATGTAAATTTATGGGTGACATGTATCAAATCCATTATGTTTTCTACACCCATAGATCCAAAACAAATTCCTATTTAATGATCAAAGATAAAGGTTCGCACACGTTCGTGATCTAAATCCTGAAAATTGAAAATATATTTTACTATGTCCAAGATGATAAATAGAGATCCACCTAGATCAAAACAAAAACAGAGTAAATTACTGATTTATGACAAAAATCATGAGCCACAACCTATAGGAACTCTTCCAAAATTAAATTTCATTCTCAATATGATAGGAAAGAACATTCTCCCCACTATTAAGAAATGGATTTATCTCATCAATTATTATATAAGTATCAACAATATCTTCATGGTATCCACATCATTAAGAAACATCTATATTAATATGATTAAACATGCCAACAAAAAACACAAAATATGATAAAAAATAAGAACATTAACACATGTAGTAGCTACTCCAACCACAAGGGGTACTACTCAAAAAATATCAAAAAATATATTACACAATAGAGGATAAAAAAGATACAACAAAAGAATTTATATTTCAAACTAACCAATGTAGGATACAATAACATTGAAAAATCTCCCCACACCCCCAGCAGTTTTTGAACTACATGAAAACCTTCACTCTGAGACCAATTGATGGAGAACTGATGATTGAGAAATATGCAACCCTATAGTCTAGAGATAATTATCGAGGAATAAAACTCCTTATTTTGTTTACACAAGTAGTCACATTGCCACATTAAAGAATAAAATGAGCACAACACACTTCAAAACTCACTTCACTCAAAAAAGGATCATTCACTGATACATGAATTTAGGATATACCCATCTAGCCTCCCCTTTCAACCTAATGGGAATGGCGAAAAAAGTGATCATATAGAAAACAACACCACCTATAAAGGAGAAATTCATAATTTCTAAAAGACATGAATAATTTAAAACATAATTTAAAAAAAATACACAAAACAACCTCCAATATTACATGGAATGAAAAATACTACAAAAACACAACCACTATAATGGAAGGAACACTCAGAAAAATGTGTCATCCAATTGAACTAAAGATAAAAAAGCGATCCTTTAAATGGGATGGTTTATTTTTTTTTGGAATGGTGGACTTGGTTACATGTTGCATCTTAGAAACACCTTAGTAAAACCTTTTCTAGTGACATAGTAATCCACGAGCATGGTAGATTTTTGGAGTACTCAAATATAATGAATTCATATAACCACACATACCACACTGAACACAAATATGGATATTATGCCCAAAAAAGGCTAGTGAAAGATATGAAGTCCTCTTAATTCGCATACTAGTACCACTGTCATTATTCCACTTCTCACTCTTATTACTATAGTTCCCTTCACCAGTTTTAGAGAATAGTGGAAGGTCTTCCATTTTATTTAGTACTGGTTCCACAGCTTCTGTAACAGCCCAAGATTTTATGAAAAATATTCTTTTTAATTTTACTAATGTCTTGTGTTATATGCTACACCAAAAGGATCTTGCACAACACGCATCCTTGACTTGCCTTGCATTACACGCAATCGTAACCTTCCTCGATAGCATGTGTGGTACGTAATCCTGAGTTTCACGAAACAATGATATGCTATTAAAATATTATTAAAATTAGCCATTATGAATAGTAATAACCACTTTTTAAATTTTAGAAATTTTAACTCTCAAAATGGACTTTATTTTTGGATTCGGAGTATCGAATTTAGCCTAAGGTGAAATTTTGGTACTTTTCGGATAACTTTCATATTCTGATGAATAGTGAAAATTACCAAATTATAATTAAAAACAACTTTTTTAATCGAAATAATTAATAGTGATAAATCATTAATTTGAGTGGTTTTAAAGTATATTTAGAATATATTTTTACAATTTAATACAATGTTGGTCATTGGATGTAATTTCACATTTAAACTAGACATAAACAAGTGTCAATCTTTTGATAGATTTTGTTTCTTAAAAACACGCTATTTGTTTTAACAGCGGGATTTAATTATAAAATTAATTAATGCAACTTATATGTTGGGAATTTTGTAAAATAGAAATCATTCTTGAATTCGGAATATCAATTATAGCTTAGGGTGAAATTTTGGCATTTTTCTGAAAAACTTCAATTTTTGATGAATAGTGAAACCACTAAGTGGTAGGTTAAAAACTGAATTTTGCATAAAACTTAGTTTTACCGCTTCTGTGAATGGAATTTCGAAAATCCGAGAGACACGGTTAATATCAAGGACTAAAATGTGGTTCAATGAGATGAAAATAATTTTTGGTGAATAGTAACTTTTTACTTTTTTTTACCGCGGTTAATAGTAAATAGGGTAACTAAGGGTAAATATGATATTAATATTACCCTAACACATGTCATAATTCTATTGGACAAGTGTAATTCGACAAAAAACAAACTTAGGAATAAAATATGACCATTTAGGCCCACTTGGATTAGATTAGGACTTTTATTATTAATTTATTTAAAGAAGGGTTAAAATAGTTAAAATCAATGTTTAATAAGTACATCATTTTTAATATGGGGTTATACATAAGATAAATTCGACTATAAATATTCATTAGAAAGCTAAAAAGATTTCCTACATTATGGTATTTTATTTGTAATTTTTAGACATCAAATAAGTTAATTTATTTATGACACAACGATGATGCAGTAATTATCTTATTAATGAAATATTGACATAATTGATGTTATAAACACCAAAATAAATGTAATTTGAGACTTTTTATGAATTCCACTAATTTTATAGGTTATTATGATATATTAGTGTTGATTTAATCAACTTGGTTCGAACATATAATTCTGTTATGACTTTCACAAAAATCATATATCAAATAGTGTCAAAATTGACACAAAATAGTTTTTAAATCAAATATTATATTATTAATTGTTATTTTATTCCTAAAAATCTAAGGTTAGGCCAAATGACTTAGATAAGGATATATATATTAATAATAAACAATTTGGGGTTCGTTTGGCATGTTATAGTAAGTTTATTAACCATATAGTGAAAGAAAACAAAAAGACACGGTAAAAGTTAAATTATTTAACTTAGAGTTAAATCTAATTGATAAGGTTAAAATAATACCCTAAACTTGTCTAAATTCTATTGGTTGATAGGGTTTCGACCCATACCCACTTTAGCTTCGAAATAAGACCCTTTGGAACCATTATAAACCGATTTTGACTTTAATATAAAATAATATTTTGAGATATTCCTAAGGTGCCCCTCTCCTCCCCTATAAAAGGACACCTCCTCCCCCTCCTCCTCACACCGATTTGAGCACTCAAGCTCGGCCAACCCCTGCCAAAATCTCTTCTCCACTTCCCTAGAAACATCCTAGAGGTTCTGGTCTTCCTCAAAGACCAATTCTAGTGCCCTAAGAGGAGGTCTCAAAGAGGCACTTCAAAGAAGAGGTAATTACCGTTACCAATTCTTTCATCTTTATTTCTTCTTCCACTTCTTCTTCTTAGGTTGTGTCATTATGAAGTAATAACATCAGTATCACTCATATACTGATATGTTATTATAATTATGAAACAACCCTATTTCACCATCTATCCATCCTACGGAAAAAGAAATCACCGCGCGTGCGTACGTACGGAATACCGTCTCCACGCCGTGGTGTAATCTATTTTCCACCACCACCTTACATGGATGGGTATAATGGTGTAAAGAATAACTATACATAGTTATTACAACATCATATTGATTCTGATATATTGTATAATACACTCCAATTCAATTCAATATTTATAGAAATGATATCATCGCTCGTGCGTACGTACGGACTACCGTCTCCACGACGCGATGAGATTCATTCTCCATGTTAACCATTTAAGAATGATTATGATGTATATATAAGAAATAATAATGAAATATATGACATTATAAAGCTACTGGATTTATGTATATATATACATATGTATGTCATCAACTTACTTCCATTTCAAGACAATAAGGAAAGGAAAACAGCGTTCATGCGTACGTACGGACTACCGTCTCCATGAACGGTGTTTTTCATTTTATTTATCTACCTATTATATATATATATATATACTGAATATATATGATATATAAATCATATTTTATATTCTGGAAGTAAGTAAATCATGATATAAGTAATAATGATGTCAAGAACAACAAGTCAAAACACCTACGATAAATGAAACGATTTTACCCAAAACGCTTCTTTAACATGGAATTTACAAAAGAACGGGTAATATAATGTCATAAGTGAACCATATATGATATCATAACAATGAATATGATTCTGTAATAAGTCAATAACATGATTTAAATCATTATACAGGAGGATCGGACAGTTACAAAGCAAGTCGGACCTAAGGTAAGGGAAATATCACAATCTCATTTTTATCCGAGATTGTTTATTCGCAAGTATTTACTGGGGTGTATTTTATCATCCACATCCATGTTCCCTAAATATGTAATATTATTTCCATCCACCTACAATTGTTTAAATCCAATTTTACCCTTCTATGAGTTTTTAGTAAAGGATATGAAAGGAATCTTTTTTCGTTTTTCGTACGAGGTACTTTTTGACTTTTCCGACAAAAGTACGAAGAATGTTTTTTTTAACTTATACGGCACGAACGGATTTATACTGTTTTATAAAGCCTTATTTTAATGAATCTTCCTCTAAAAGATTTCATGACTATTTTCAATAAAATCTCTTTCTTTTAAAATTGCATGATGTTTTGTGAAAAGAAATTGATTTTGAAGAAGAAAGGATATTTTCCTCAAGAATTCAATTCAAGTGTTTTATCAAAATGATTTTCCATATAAGATAATAAAGGGTTCTGTTTCTAGCCATATTTTTACATTGATTTGACTATGTTGTGATGGAATTATGTTTATGAATTCCTTTATCTTATATGAATGGTTTTATGATGTCATGTTGTTTAAGAATCCCATTTTTATTACATGGGTTATGCAATGATGTATGATTTATGATTTTGTGGCACACATAAGAAAGGATTCATTAAGAGATGGGTGGGACCTATATCTCCCTCCAATGCATTGGGTAAAGATTTTATATCTCATGAGATAGACATGGCTGGAATGGTAGGTTATACCGGTTCAGTGAAACAGGACTGAAACGAGGATTACTCGATTCAGAAAGGGACTTTGTCCACTAAGATAGTCTTGGCAATGAGTCATGACTAACAAGAAATGATTTTCCATGATTATGTGTGCATGACACAAAGTTTCAAGTTTCATGTTATGATTATGGTGATCTCATTTTCACTTCTATGATTTGTTCCATGTTAAGATATTATGATCTCTTTTGCAGGTTATGATTTTCAAAAAAAATATGATATGATTTTTATTTCTTTTGTATACCCTTACTGAGCATTTGAACTCACCCTTTTATGTTTTCTTTTCCCCAGGATATAAAGAAAGGTTTTAGGTATAAAAAAATGGAAGATCTTTATGGGAGATATTGAAGATCTTTCACCACGATTAGAAGATTCCGTTCCGAGTATCCAAAGACACTAAACTATTACGATCCTTGTGTGTGTGTTTTTGTTATGTACTAAGTATTCCGCAAAAGTAATGTAATGTCCATGTACGATAAGCTTCGGGTCTCTACTGTTGGTATCAGAGGAAAGGTTTAGTCAACCTTTGGAAACTAGGATGCGAAAACGTTAGTGAGATCCCTAGAGATATTTCTAAGGTATGTCTAGGGATGTCCCTAGGGATAAGTATACGTATAAGTTATAGTAATAGAATTACGCTAACGATCATAGAATTAAACCTAAGATGTTAGATATCGAGGATACTCCACCTTTATTATGTTGTTTGCCCTAGCATGATTTTTGCCTCTCACACTATTCTTTTTGGGTTTTAGACGATGGCTGGAACCCGAAGGAACCGTGTTGATCAATGCAATGGACAATGCAATGATTGTCCTCCTGAACAAACAAATGTTATGGGAGATGGAGTGCAAAATCTTATTTCTATACTTACACAAGCTATGAATCATTCTGGACTTCCAAATGAGCAGAGAAGGGAACAATATTCTATTGAGTCCTTCATGAGGCAACGTCCACCTTCTTTCAGTGGGTCTACTGATCCATTAGTTGCTGAACAATGGATTAGTACTACTGAAAAGATTTTTTCAGTTCTTCAATGTTCTGAACATGATAAAGTCATCTTAACAGTATATCGTTTGGAAGGTGAAGCTGATCAATGGTGGAATCTTATCAAGAATACGAGGCCAAGAGATGAAATTGAGTCCATGGAATGGGACGAGTTCAAGAACTTGTTTTTCAGTAAGTACTTCCCTCGTATTCTTCGAACAAAGATGGAGAAAGAGTTTCTTGAACTGAAGCAAAGGGACGATGAATTTGTTGGTACCTATGAAGCAAATTTTACAAGACTTGCAAGGTATGCTTCTGGAATTATAATCCAACCAGAAAGTAAAGTTGATCGATTTTTCAGTGGCTTAAAACCAAGTCTTCGAAGGGCATTAGCTATAAGAGACTTCAGTAGCTATGAAGAAATTGTGCGTTGTGCTATGAAGGTAGAAATGGAAGTTGGTGTTACATATCCATCTCATGGTTTTGACAAGAAATGAAAAATTGAGTTCAAGGAGAAATCTCAGAATAATGGTGAAAAGAAGATGAATGTTTCCTTATGCACAAAGTGTGGAAAGAAGCATGGTGGAGATTGTCTTAAAGGGACTAGAAAATGTTTTAAGTGTGGAAAAGAAGGTCATCGAGCAGCTGAGTGTCGAAGTAATGGAAAAAGGGTTTCTAATGATGTGAATAAAGCAAACACTGCAGAGAACGCACCGCCAACACTTCAATGCTTCAAGTGCAAGGAAATGGGGCATTATGCTAATAATTGCCCTAATCCAAGGGTTAGTGATGATAAACATGAGCAACCACTTAAGGCAAAGGACAAAGGGAAATCACATGCGATCACTATTGGCAATGTTGAATATGACAACGATGTGGTGGAATGATTAAGTGTTTATGTAATGGGATTCCAAAATAATGTTGTATCATTGAGTATTGCAATATTTATTGATGTGGTATTCAAATTGATTGAGATATTTTTTGGAAATAAGATGATATAATGAAGATGAGAAAATGAAATGTTTAATAGTATTCATGAGCTCATGATTAATATAAGGACTAAGTGATATCATGGTTTGAGTATATAGAATTTTGAGGATTTTGGTATGTGTAAAGTGTTAACTTTTTTCACTAAGGTATTCAAGAGAATACACGATTAAGGACTTTGAGTGTTTGGAATGTGACCAACAAGACATATCTTATGATATGTGGGGATCAACGACAGTATTAAATCTCTGGTAATCGTTGTCACTATATTATGAAAGTGGACTGCAGTATTATGTATAAGCCTAAAGATTAGACTGGATTATGTTGGACATAAGTTAGTATTGTTTAAGGATAGAAGATTTTCGATATTATTGATGGGATTTTATAGTAACGTAGTTTTAGAAAAAGGGACAACCTGCAGGACGGGCGACAACCCATCGCTTCGGACAAGGCTGTAGGAATCGAACCCACAACCGAAGTGCGACTGGCCTTTATCGCCTACCACTGACCTACAGGAAGTCCCTGTTTAGTAGAAACTAGTTTTATTATATTAAGCAGTATGATATATGAAGTATAAGTCCATTTTAGGAACCATATATGATTAATCTCACTATAGATCGACTTATGTATATAATTTTTGCTAACCTTTTGTTTGATACAGATGGAATGACCCGTCATTCTATCACATGATCTGCTAACACTTCACGAATAACAAATTCAACTTCATTTATTTAAGAGATGAAGTGGAAATTGTTCTAGGCACAAACAACAGTGAGATTGTACCAAAATAAAGTAAGTATTTATTCTAATTCAAATTCTTTAACTTTAGGGAAATGATCTTGAAAACCAAAAATGTTGTCCTAGTTCTCTTATACCTGATGAATCAGATGGTACCTTAGATCGTCACAAATTTATGGATTTGTGATTACTGGCTTTTCCATAGCCATGTTCTCTACCACTCTCCATCAGAACATGATGGTTAGATTTCTCTTCCATATCCATATTTCCACCTATGTGGAAACCCAGTGATTAGTTTATTTGGGTAACCGTTACGTTTCATACTTTTGTTTTTAAAGACTGGTTTTGATATTCCTTTTTACGATGTGGGTTTCTATTAAAGAAACTTTCAAATAGTAAACCATTTATAACCCCGATGAATTTCGAGGGCGAAATTCATTTTAAGGGGGGTAGAATGTAACAGCCCAAGATTTTATGAAAAATATTCTTTTTAATTTTACTAATGTCTTGTGTTATACGCTACACCAAAAGGAGCTTGCACAACACGCATCCTTGACTTGCCTTGCATTACACGCAATCGTAACCTTCCTCGATAGCGTGTGTGGTACGTAATCCTGAGTTTCACGAAACAATGATATGCTATTAAAATATTATTAAAACTAGCCGTTATGAATAGTAATAACCACTTTTTAAATTTTAGAAATTTTAACTCTCAAAATGGACTTTATTTTTGGATTCGGAGTATCGAATTTAGCCTAAGGTGAAATTTTGGTACTTTTCGGATAACTTTCATATTCTGATGAATAGTGAAAATTACCAAATTATAATTAAAAACAACTTTTTAATCGAAATAATTAATAGTGATAAATCATTAATTTGAGTGGTTTTAAAGTATATTTAGAATATATTTTTACAATTTAATACAATGTTAGTCATTGGATGTAATTTCACATTTAAACTAGACATAAACAAGTGTCAATCTTTTGATAGATTTTGTTTCTTAAAAACACGCTATTTGTTTTAACAGCGGGATTTAATTATAAAATTAATTAATGCAACTTATATGTTGGGAATTTTGTAAAATAGAAATCATTCTTGAATTCGGAATATCAATTATAGCTTAGGGTGAAATTTTGGCATTTTTCTGAAAAACTTCAATTTTTGATGAATAGTGAAACCACTAAGTCGTAGGTTAAAAACTGAATTTTGCATAAAACTTAATTTTACCGCTTCTGTGAATGGAATTTCGAAAATCCAAGAGACACGGTTAATATCAAGGACTAAAATGTGGTTCAATGAGATGAAAATAATTTTTGGTGAATAGTAACTTTTTACTTTTTTTTACCGCGGTTAATAGTAAA
Organism: Viscum album; assembly: GCA_963277665.1. Classification (NCBI taxonomy): domain Eukaryota; kingdom Viridiplantae; phylum Streptophyta; class Magnoliopsida; order Santalales; family Viscaceae; genus Viscum; species Viscum album. The sequence goes on from OY728140.1 coordinate 2,131,412,464, forward strand.
TAGGGTAACTAAGGGTAAATATGATATTAATATTACCCTATCACATGTCCTAATTCTATTGGACAAGTTTAATTCGACCAAAAACAAACTTAGGAATAAAATATGACCATTTAGGCCCACTTGGATTAGATTAGGACTTTTATTATTAATTTATTTAAAGAAGGGTTAAAATAGTTAAAATCAAAGTTTAATAAGTACATCATTTTTAATATGGGGTTATACATAAGATAAATTCGACTATAAATATTCATTAGAAAGCTAAAAAGATTTCCTACATTATGGTATTTTATTTGTAATTTTTAGACATCAAATAAGTTAATTTATTTATGACACAACGATGATGCAGTAATTATCTTATTAATGAAATATTGACATAATTGAAGTTATAAACACCAAAATAAATGTAATTTGAGACTTTTTATGAATTACACTAATTTTATAGGTTATTATGATATATTAGTGTTGATTTAATCAACTTGGTTCGAACATATAATTCTGTTATGACTTTCACAAAAATCATATATCAAATAGTGTCAAAATTGACACAAAATAGTTTTTAAATCAAATATTATATTATTAATTGTTATTTTATTCCTAAAAATCTAAGGTTCGGCCAAATGACTTAGATAAGGATATATATATTAATAATAAACAATTTTGGGTTCGTTTGGCATGTTATAGTAAGTTTATTAACCATATAGTGAAAGAAAACAAAAAGACACGGTAAAAGTTAAATTATTTAACTTAGAGTTAAATCTAATTGATAAGGTTAAAATAATACCCTAAACTTGTCTAAATTCTATTGGTTGATAGGGTTTCGACCCATCCCCACTTTAGCTTCGAAATAAGACCCTTTGTAACCATTATAAACGATTTTGACTTTAATATAAAATAATATTTTGAGATATTCCTAAGGTGCCCCTCTCCTCCCCTATAAAAGGACACCTCCTCCCCCTCCTCCTCACACCGATTTGAGCACTCAAGCTCGGCCAACCCCTGCCAAAATCTCTTCTCCACTTCCCTAGAAACATCCTAGAGGTTCTGGTCTTCCTCAAAGACCAATTCTAGTGCCCTAAGAGGAGGTCTCAAAGAGGCACTTCAAAGAAGAGGTAATTACCGTTACCAATTCTTTCATCTTTATTTCTTCTTCCACTTCTTCTTCTTAGGTTGTGTCATTATGAAGTAATAACATCAGTATCACTCATATACTTATATGTTATTATAATTATGAAACAACCCTATTTCACCATCTATCCATCCTACGGAAAAAGAAATCACCGCGCGTGCGTACGTACGGAATACCGTCTCCACGCCGTGGTGTAATCTATTTTCCACCACCACCTTACATGGATGGGTATAATGGTGTAAAGAATAACTATACATAGTTATTACAACATCATATTGATTCTGATATATTGTATAATCCACTCCAATTCAATTCAATATTTATAGAAATGATATCATCGCTCGTGCGTACGTACGGACTACCGTCTCCACGACGCGATGAGATTCATTCTCCATGTTAACCATTTAAGAATGATTATGATGTATATATAAGAAATAATAATGAAATATATGACATTATAAAGCTACTGGATTTATGTATATATATACATTTGTATGTCATCAACTTACTTCCATTTCAAGACAATAAGGAAAGGAAAACAGCGTTCATGCGTACGTACGGACTACCGTCTCCATGAACGGTGTTTTTCATTTTATTTATCTACCTATTATATATATATATATATATACTGAATATATATGATATATAAATAATATTTTATATTCTGGAAGTAAGTAAATCATGATATAAGTAATAATGATGTCAAGAACGACAAGTCAAAACACCTACGATAAATGAAACGATTTTACCCAAAACGCTTCTTTAACATGGAATTTACAAAAGAACGGGTAATATAATGTCATAAGTGAACCATATATGATATCATAACAATGAATATGATTCTGTAATAAGTCAATAACATGATTTAAATCATTATACAGGAGGTTCGGACAGTTACAAAGCAAGTCGGACCTAAGGTAAGGGAAATATCACAATCTCATTTTTATCCGAGATTGTTTATTCGCAAGTATTTACTGGGGTGTATTTTATCATCCACATCCATGTTCCCTCAATATGTAATATTATTTCCATCCACCTACAATTGTTTAAATCAAATTTTACCCTTCTATGAGTTTTTATTAAAGGATATGAAAGGAATCTTTTTTCGTTTTTCGTACGAGGTACTTTTTGACTTTTCCGACAAAAGTACGAAGAATGTTTTTTTTAACTTATACGGCACGAACAGATTTATACTATTTTATAAAGCCTTATTTTAATGAAGCTTCCTCTAAAAGATTTCATGACTATTTTCAATAAAATATCTTTCTTTTAAAATTGCATGATGTTTTGTGAAAAGAAATTGATTTTGAAGAAGAAAGGATATTTTCCTCAAGAATTCAATTCAAGTGTTTTATCAAAATGATTTTCCATATAAGATAATAAAGGGTTCTGTTTCTAGCCATATTTTTACATTGATTTGACTATGTTGTGATGGAATTATGTTTATGAATTCCTTTATCTTATATGAATGGTTTTATGATGTCATGTTGTTTAAGAATCCCATTTTTATTACATGGGTTATGCAATGATGTATGATTTATGATTTTGTGGCACACATAAGAAAGGATTCATTAAGAGATGGGTGGGACCTATATCTCCCTCCAATGCATTGGGTAAAGATTTTATATCTCATGAGATAGACATGGCTGGAATGGTAGGTTATACCGGTTCAGTGAAACAAGACTGAAACGAGGATTACTCGATTCAGAAAGGGACTTTGTCCACTAAGATAGTCTTGGCAATGAGTCATGACTAACAAGAAATGATTTTCCATGATTATGTGTGCATGACACAAAGTTTCAAGTTTCATGTTATGATTATGGTGATCTCATTTTCACTTATATGATTTGTTCCATGTTAAGATATTATGATCTCTTTTGCAGGTTATGATTTTCAAAAAAAATATGATATGATTTTTATTTCTTTTGTATACCCTTACTGAGAATTTGAGCTCACCCTTTTATGTTTTCTTTTCCCCAGGATATAAAGAAAGGTTTTAGGTATAAAAAAATGGAAGATCTTTATGGGAGATATTGAAGATCTTTCACCACGATTAGAAGATTCCGTTCCGAGTTTCCAAAGACACTAAACTATTACGATCCTTGTGTGTGTGTTTTTGTTATGTACTAAGTATTCCGCAAATGTAATGTAATGTCCATGTACGATAAGCTTCGGGTCTCTACAGCTTCAACATGAATAGCTTGTCTGACCTCATTAGTTAAACATGATCAGTAGAACTATAGAACTTTTGGCATTGGATTAGAATAATTCCCATGCTCAAAATGTCAAGAATTTAATGGATCATTCTCATTACTCATTAGATCATATAGAACTATATCTAAAAAGTGATGATATAACACAAACATGTAACCAGAACCTTGGCATAATTAACAAATCTCTATCCCATTTTTCACCTTCATAACCACACATAAACAATTCATGATGAATGAAGCCTTGATGAACTCCCATATAAGATCCTTATAATGCATCATTTGAGAAAGCCAAATCCTCCACATCTACGGAAAATCATCAAGAATAATAGTGTAAAACATTACTATTAATGACTCAAAAAAACTGAAGGAAATTTAAGTTTTCATCAATCATTCACATCTACTTTTATGATTCATGAATATCTTCATGAATGTAAAATAGTGGAGCATTCAATATTCGAAATTCATTAAGGTTTTATTTGGTTTTATCAACTGAAAAGTCTACATATGTTGCATCACTCATAGAAATATAACAAATATTTATATAATCATTTTAGGGGAAGAAACTAAGAAACAAAAAAATGAGGATCTTAATCAAAAACCAGTCAATTGATAATAATTCCCAGCCTAAAAACAAATAATAAGAAAAATCATTCCCAAAACTCAAGAAAACAAACTACACCACCCCTGATCATCGAAACATCACAATTGTTTTTTCATTAAAATGATTTTAATAAAGAAATAAAATATGGAATGCTTTCATAGTTACACGTAGTATTCCATACATCCTAACACATGCACAATCCCCTGGAAATCATAGAACTTATCAAAAAAATCCATAAACCATCTACCCATTCATGAACATCCTTGAATGTGGGTGTTCACAATAATACCATGTGAAAACAAATCTTCTATTCCACATTCGAATCAGTACATTAAGACAATTTTTTTCACATTGAAAAGACTGCTGGGAATTTTTCATAGTTAGATCACATGGTTTACCAAACTGTAAACCAACCATGTACCACTTACTGGAAAACATGGTATCACACATGATTTGGATGAATATTTGGGGAATTTATTCACCAAACATGCATCCCTATTTTATCTAGAATTATAGAACTATGTGAATTCATTTTATTTTTTCATAACTACGCTTTGAACATTTATTATTGACTAGAAACACCCAATGGTCTCACACGGTTATCTTAGAAATCACAAAATTTAGATTAAACCATGTGAAAAACTTGCATCTCAACCCATGAAAAAAATAACAAAAAAGTGACTCATCCTATGGAGGATTCCTCATTACCCATTATCTATGAATAAAAACCATGAAACTGAAAAAAATACCCAAAACTCAAAATTTAAATCATAATAATTGGAAATTCAAAAGAGAAATTGTTTAAAAAAAATCATAAATTAAAAAAAACCAATTCATCTCATTCAAAAAATTCCCATAAATTCCCAAAATAAATTTTCATCAAGAATAATTTTATTAAAAACTCATTTTAAAAAAAATATACTTAATTAAACAAAATATAAAATACCATTTCAAATAAGAATAAGAAAATTAATTTTTCTTATTCATAAAATCAAATCCATTAACACCAAAAATTCATTTTTCACTATTTCAAAACACAATTTTTCAAATTAGTTTTGGAATAAATTAGGAGGTAATAAAACAATCAACGGGAAACTAGTATTGATGGGTTGCATGGCCATATGGCCAGGGTCAATATTATAATCACTCTATATCCATTGATTATTTATCTAGGACCATGACCCTAGATCGACATGGATTTCCATGACCAGTGTTCTCATAGATAGAATTCTCCGAAATCCTTTTTCGTTTCCCAAATACCCAAAAAACCACAAGAAAAGATCAAACCAAACAAAAATCATTATAAAATGCTAACCCAATGTTCGAAACAAAATGTGTTGGCCAAACATTCTCTCATACCTACAAAAAATGTTTTGAAAACCCAACACCATATTCTATGACATGTGAAAAAAATGGAACAACTAAATAGTGGACTTATAAGGAATTAACATCCAATGATACCATTTTTCACAAACCAGTTCAGGATTCCATCCGACCCGGCAAACGAACTAGTCCTAGACATGGACTGATGGGAAATCACTATCACCATGGGTTGATTACTAGTTCAATGACATCAGCCGAATAAACAAGGTAATGATTTAAACTAATATAAATAAATCGATATGTATAAAAATAAATATACTCTCCCAATATAAATATGATTACCAATCTAAAAATCATTTACACATAATCTAAATATAAAAAAAAAAGTAGTAAATGAATCAATACCAGAATACCAAAACAGATCCTAACCACCACAACATTTCCATCTTACCCCAAGTTTCACTCTCTAATACATAACCATCTATATCCAACTATTATAAAACCCAACATTGTCCCACAATAAAAATAAAAACCATAAAATAAATATAGGATTGAGTAAATAAACTCAATAGGCATGCCAACATAATATATTACCAATGAAATTCCTATAAATAAAATAAACATAATCTTCTTGTTGTAAATACAATATACCAATATATTATTTTCATAAACATTTTTTATTTTTAAACCAATCATGTTCCCTATCTCTTTTTCTGTTTAAAACTAAATCACTTCCAAGAAAGAAAATTTTTAACTTTAGAAAAAAGAATAACATTTTATTTTAAAATGGGTGAAGGGGAATATAAATCATTTTGAATATTTATTCCATAAAACTTTTAAAAAAAATTACAAACTATTAAATTTAATAGATCTATAGAAGAGGGAACAAAAAGGTTCACAGAATAAGGTAAATGGATATAAGCACAGAAGAGTATCCTACCAAAAAACACCTAAATCATTCGATGTAGACAACTAAGATCCAAATAAAATTCGAGAACCTAGTAGCTGATTAATAATCTAGAAAATACTATAAATTTGATTTATCCAAATAGAATTCTTTACTCAATGACATCATGATGACAGAACGATCGATCACACCCTACCAAGATTGACTAAGGTAGATAATCCCAAATCAAACAGTCTATACTATGGGAAACTATCTAATATGTAATATATACTAGTTTATCAATCATTCACGGATAAATATTTTGATATACTAGGTTCTCATGTAATAAAATCAAAAGGGTTTGGGGAAAAAATTTCAACAAAACGAACAATTACAATTAATCAAATATATATCACACATACGCTGCTGACACAACATGTAAACACGGAGTCACCCCAATGATTAAGATCTTTCAATTCAATCATTCTAGCATAAGGTAGCTTCTTATCATGGGCCTCCCAAAAATCGAAATCATAAACGAGGTAAGAGAATAATCAAAAGAGTGTTTTTAGCACAACCATATTCAAAAAAGATCTAACCAACCCTTAAACACCCTTAGGGAAATAACCCTTTCCCCAAAGGCAACCAACACATTTCAGTAACATGCCAGACCATTTTTAATAGACCAACCACAAAACACATTCAGGTCCAAAACAATTTATAACTCAATTAGAGAAACACTAATAACATTTTAGATATCAGTAATACATTAAAAAACAAAATTATTCTTTAAAAATTCACAATCAAATAAAATTCGAGATGAGAAATTTATCAAACACATTGAGTTCACAACTAAACTAGACCACATAATATATTCAAAAAATAAATAATGCTACCTCATTTAACATTAAAAAATTATTATAAAAATCGTACATCACTAATGATTATCCATGAAGGGTGAAAATATCATGAAACCAACGAATCAGAAATTTAATGGACACGTCAAGGTAAAACTAACTCAAATCACATGTGCATCAATAACATCTAATAAAAACAACCCTCAAAAGCTTATATGAATAAATACCATCCCTAAGGAACTGTTATGATGAAAAACCCCATTTTTTCTCCCCTATAGTTTCCCAAATCATACATACGTGGAAACTATGGTTAGTGTAGAATGAGTAAAAGGAAGATACCCAAATGGGAAAGAGATAATAGACCTATCTTTTCGATCTGATATAATAATTAAAAAGAAAACCCCCTGAATCCAACATTAATGGGATTAGTGGAGAAATAAACAAATACGGGTGGTTTTTTTATAATAGGGTTCAAATGAGAGAGGCCAAGGTATGAAACTCAAAAAAAAAAAAGAATGAAAAATGCCAAAATACACTTTCCCTAGTGGATTACACAGTGCGCTCACACAGTTTAATAAATAATGAAAAACCCATGAAATTTCTGACATTCTAGTGTGAAACCAGATCCACACATATGCTTCATGGTTAGTTAATCTATGAAACATAATAGTAAGTCCCATAGACATATAGGATGAATGGTTAATCAAATCATATTCCATAATTTTGTGACCTAGATAAAACCCCCCAAATATCACCATTTTATCCAAATAACTCAACTACCTCATGTGGATCAACCGTCCATCAAACACACCTTTAGAGATGTTGAAATAGGGGCTTCACAACTCTCTACAATGATTTTTACAATGCATACCTTCACAATAACAATTAACACAGAAAAATAAAACCAAAAATATCCAGGAACTCAATATTGAAATCAAGAACAACTAAAAAAATAAACATTAATTATAAAACACCATGAACATGAGATAAAAAACAAGAAACAAAAGATAGTTTGAAAAAGGAATGAAAATTAAAATTATACTGTCACATAAATAAAATTTCTATGATGTAAGTTCATTTTATTTCCCTATGGTGGAAATTTATAGTATAAAATATACTATGGTGGTAATTTATACTATAAAATATATTTTATATATGTAACCATGTTGGTTATTCATAGTTTAACATTGATGGTTATCCTATTTGTTTGAGATATATGTTAATTATTCCCTAAAGAACATAAATGTTTTACCTAAATATTGAATGATCTAATTCAATAATTTAATATGAAATTTATTTCAATTTTCTAAATTGTTTTAATATTAACAGAATATAAAATTTTATGTTTATAAACTATTTTTAAATAAAAATAGAGAAATTAAATTCTATAATTGTAAAATAAAATTTCAATAAAAACAAACATTTTTTACATTTCTTAAAATGTTTATTCATTTCTTAAAATTATCAAACAATAATTGTAAGATGATTTTATCATAATGAGATAAAATTTTTATAAAATTTTTAAAATAAATTTTATAGAGTTAGTAATAATTAATTTCAGTTTATGTGTGACATGTTTTATTAAAACAACATTTATGAAATATATTTTTTCTATTAACATTTATTTTCTATAAACTAATTTCATTTTTATTTCTAATCAAATATAAAGTCTTTTAATTTTTTAATACATATTTAAACCATATTATTTTTATATGTTTGTTAGTATTATTCATACCATCTATATTAAGTGATAGGATATTATAGTATTTGTAAATTATAATGTTTTAATTATAAATTTCACTACATTAAGATTTTTGTTATGTGTAACATGTTATATTAAACACAATTATTTATTTCAAAACATCTTTTTGGTATATTATACAACCTTAAAAAAATATCTTCATTAAATTTTTTTTTTCATCATCATAAGTATAGAATATGTTGAAAAAAACATTTAAATATTGGTTACAAAAACATCTTATTGATTAAAGGGAATTTTCAGAATGAATTTCATCCAGAAGAATGCACAACTATGAGTATAATTTAGATGAAATTTCTATGATGTGAAATAATAAAATAGTATAAAAGAATAATTACATATGGAAAATGATATATATTACAGATCAAAATAAAATTATTTACCAAGAAAATGTGAAAAACCAAAAAAAATAGAAATCTATTATGGAGTAGGTGAAAATTCTATTTTCCTAATCATTTTCTTATAATTATTTAATTCTATTAAAATATATACTATATAACTAAAAATAGAGACATATTTCAAATATTTTTATTTCAAAGAGAAAGTTTTAATTTTTTTTGTTGTAACGTGATAAATAATAACTCAATTTATTACATTATTATATGAATAAACTAGATGAACATTTTTTTCTTGGCCTACTAAAATTAACATTAAAAAGATCAAAAAATATATAAATTACTTACTAGTCCATCAACATTATTCTAAATATCTACATAAACGAATATTCTAAGAATGAATAATCAAATATAATAAACGTATCTCTAAACATGAATAGTTACAACCATAATTCAACTAAATCCATTATGAAAGTATTGAACTATCATATTTTTGATGGAAGAAAAAGATGTCATCATAATATGTGAGTTATGTAGGTTAGTGTAAGTTAAGTCATCGTTATTTCTCTTAAGTTATGTATTCATTCATCATGTCATTACCGGATTGGAATGGTTTTCACCTTGAATATAGTTTTTTCCTTTTATGGAAAGAATGTATATATAATTCCTAAAATCTTCACAATAAAAATAGGATACCGAAAAATATTTCATTGGACTTCAAATGTATTTTCATAAAAATTAGTATCATTAAACATGTTCAGTAAAATATTTTATGTAAAACTATTTATGTATAATTCTTATGCATTTCATGATTATTATAACCAAAATACCATTATAATAAATTCTTCTACAACATAATTATTCTATCCAAATACATACGAACATTAATAATTCCACATTAGTTATATTAAGAAATAATGATTCATAATTCCCCCTTTTCATATTCATTGTATATTCCATTAAGATGTGGGGGATTTGTTAATGTCATTCCAAATCTTCACATATTTGAAGCACTGAATATTCATTTTTTCATTCATACTCTTACAAGCATGTTTAGAATGATGTTGATCTCAAAAATTGATAAAAACATCCATTCTATTCAATAATAAAATTTAGTTATTCATTCCACAAATACCACAAGTAAGAAAATCCATTATTCCCTTCTTCCCTGTATTACAGTTTTCCAATTTCTTATTCTTCTTCTCATACATACTTTCAAATACATAGAACATGGATAAAAACTTCTTTCTAATGATATCACATCACACTATATCTTCATATTATGAAAAAGTATTAATGAATAGTACCCTTTGATGTTTTATATTAATCCCATCAAATAGGTGACAAGTATTTCTCTTTGGATTTCATAAATTCTGCATAAAAATCACACATAGTCATGTAATTTTTGATTTATAAATAGAATCATTTACAATATACTTGTGTGTTATGGTCAAAAAGTTTCTCTCCATATAATAATTTCTTCACAAAGAAAATATTTTTTCAGGAAGAGTAAATTAAAATACCTCCACTACCTGATAATTATTTCTTATTAATCAATAGTGTTTTGAAAAAAATATTACCATTGATATAAATCCATTAAATCCAATAAATTATATAAAATATTTCTCCTTTCATTACATTGAAAATAGATAAATTTATTCTTTGATGAACATATATTTTTCTCATCTAAAAATTGATTTATAATCCCATTGAATGACTAAGGATGTAGACACAAGATGAAGTCTAACAATACTACACTACATTGTGTATAAATATGATACTCCTTATGGGAATGGTTACTCATCATATCATGAGTTGACATCCCAAATATAATTATAATTTGTTCAGTTTTAGCTGTAAATCTATGATCAGTTTCATTATAATTTCATTGTGTGAAATCCCTACCTTAGCTCAACCATTGAAATGATCATATTCCTTCCACTATGTTCCATATGTAAATTGTTTTATATAGTATATTTATAATAACACAATAGAACACAATGTATCATAAGAAACTAGTGAGATAATTAATATAAATTGAGAAATGTATGCATACATAATCTCATGAAAATAAACATTGAATCTTTATGAATGTTTGAAAATCATAAATAATTTATCAAATCAACTATAAGGGTATGTAAAAGAAATGTGATTTAATCCTATAATATCTTTTATGTGTCTCAAAACTGGTGTGGATTATGATCCATTTTCATGTACAATATAATGCTTTAGTCAAGACAAACATTCTTTTTAGTAATTCTTACCCTTAGGTACATCTGTGACATAACTAAATCTATGTATATTATCTATACAAGGATTTATTTTGTTGAAAATATCACAATAATTAATTCAAAATTAATTTTTTTAGTTCATAAAGAACTATTATCATGGTATATTAAATTATTATGATGTTTAATCTCTGTTTTCATATATATACCTCTCTAGGAATAAACTAAATTTGTTATTATAACATTTATAATTTCCCTTAATCTAGTATCCTAGAGTTGATTCTTCAGTTATTACATCCTAGATATATATAAGTGATAAAATATAAAGGGACCAGATATTTTTGAAGTTCTGGTAAACATAATACAATCATGTATTTCACATAAATTTGAAAACCATAAATATATCAAAATATTTACCTGCAGATCATGTTGATTCCCTAAATAATGTTATTGTATATTGATTATAATGAAATTACTAGAATCTTGGGGAAATTAATCTAATGAAATGATTGAGATTAGATTCTCAATATTTTAATGATTATAAAATAATCTATCAGAAATTAATATTGTATAATCATTGGGTAATTCTAAATAATTGAAAAAAATTATATATCCAATAACTTTATCCTGGTAAATTATATAGAAGTAAAAATTAATAAAAAATAATTCCATATAAATAATATTACTAGAAAGAAACACGACCATGGATATATTTAAAAATAAAATAATCACATGGAAATACATAATTGTACACATAATGAAAAAATGAATATTTATAGATATCTAAAGCATACCCTTCATCCCTTGTTATATGAAATCTGATAAACCATTGAATCCTTTTACCAATGAATATAAATAAATGGGAATGCTATTGGAAGAAACCCAATAATTATTGTCTCACTAGACCTTCTTAAGATTCAAGGGGTTATATCATGCACCACCAATCACTAACTATGTCCAACAAATTCCTTATATAATAATGGGGTGAAACATAATCAATATAAACATTTTTATTTGAATCAATCATAAGAGAGGTTCATAATTCAACCAATCAATAAATATAACTATAAAACAAGTGGTTTATGATGTAAAATGGAATAGATGTAGTAAATAATTAGTCAAATTGATCATAAAGAATTTATGGAAATAATAATTATTATATCATTACAATTTTTTCCCGTATGAGAATATGTAAAATAATTATTTTTTCCCATATGGATAGAGATGAAATAAAATTGTAATAAAAGGTTTTAAGGAAAATCTATTTTACACATTGAAAATAACATTCAAAAAAAATTTCCCATATATTTTTGAAATTATTAAAAATAAATTTTTATTTTCAGTCGAATATTTATAGTGATTATTTTCCATTATTTTGGGAAAATTTGAGATATTTTAGAATTTTAAAATTCAGTCCTTTTTTAGGATTGTAAAAAGATCAAAAGATTATAATTCATAAAATTAAAAGAATATTCCTTTCAATAAATTGTTTAGATAGTCCAAAATGTGTTAAAATTTCTTTAATAAATCATATTTAGATTTTTAATTTGTTAAATTATTATTACAAAACAGAAATATGTGAGAAAAAAGTATTTTTGACTAAAAATATAATTTATGTTGTTTTTTTTGGAATTTTTTTTAATAATCAAAGGAAAATGCCATGGAAACATGTATTATCCAATAAAACCAAATATATATTATAATTAATGATATTCATGAAACATATATCATAATATTTCATAATCATAAACATAATGAAAAACATTGCTAATAAATATTCAGTTTTTAACATAATCCTTTACAACTTTGGTAACATCAGAATCAAAAACCCCTGAAGGAATTAAAATAAATTATAACATTTTATACCAAGAATATAAATTTATTAATTATATAACATAGCATATGTAGAGTATTTACACATCCAAAAAGTACCAAGTGGTGAATATATAAACTTCTCAGGTAATTTAAAATGAGATGATAAAACCATACCTATATTATGGATTTTTTTGTATCTATCTATAGCTCATATAAAATAAATATAGAATAATTATACATATATTATGGAACCATATTTGTAAATATAATATAATCTATGAATTATTCATAGTTTTTTATGATCCTTTTATTAAAAATTATTTTAAACTCATACTTTTGGGTGATAATTACTTCCATTTTCATATATGTTTTGGATTTGTAATATCAATAATTTTACATTAATTATGGATCTATCATCTGAATAATGAAATATATGATATAAATATAATCTATAATCAAACAGTCTATAAAAATAATGATTAAATAAATTCCATGTTTATTAATATAGTTATGTTCATTATAAAAAAAATTATGTAATTTTTATATAATAATTGAAATATATAATTATAAATACATTTTATATAATGGTTTCTTTAAAATATTAATTTTTAAGAGAGGATGGCGAGACGGGAGGCGATCCGAGCGACGACGCGGAGTGATGGCGCCTGCTGGGGTTTTCTACCGAGATGGTGCTTCCGCACTTCCTTGGATTCAATCACCTCGACATGCGATCGATGTGAAAGGATCCGGTTCCGAGATGTACTTCCTCTGCGCCAAGTTCCGTTTTCAGAAAGCCAGCGGTTTCCTCTGATGATTTGCTCGCGTCGGCTGGTGGTGTCGTCTCCTCCGGCGAGCGACTGTCTTCTGGGAAGGATGCGGACCCAAGCGGCTTCAAAAACCTGGAGGCTTCCTCTGCTAATGTCGCATCGGCTGGCGGTGCGAAGGTCTACTCCAGTGAGACTGTTCTGCTGAGATCAGAGGATGGTGCGGCGAGGGTGGACCCGTTGAATCGCGTCGCTGCGAAACCTCCGCCCTGCAAATCCCTTAACCAGTGTGCTTGGGATTCCTAGAGGTCCATGGTAAATGATGTTTTGAAGATTGCCTCTTTCGATGTCAATATTGGCCATTTTCATGAATCTGTGAGGGTTCCTACTGGTGCCGCATCATGTGGTCAGCATTCCTTTGTTGATGTGATGAAGGATTCTTTATCGGATCAGAAAAAGATTGAGGATTCCTACTTTAGAAGGATTCTCCGAAAGGGATCTTTGGCTCACGTTGAGGTGAACCCCGGTGTGATTGCTGAAAGGTTGGCATTGGGTGAGAACTCATTGATTGCTCGCATTGTTCTTCCTAAAGGTGCACAACCCTAGAAATGTGAAGATTTATTCTGTATAATTTCGATGTTGTGGGGCATTGCTAGCTGGAAATGTGTCTCCCTTGGGCGGGGATTCTTTCACTGTTTGTTTCCATCGGTGGATCTCAAGATTAGGGCATGGAGTTCTGGTTCCATGTTTCTAAAACCGGGATGGATTCATCTGCATGAATGGTCACTTGACTTTAATGTCTCGAATGCAAAAAATGTCTTCGCTCAGGAATGGGTGCGTCTTCATGGTCTTAATTGGGTTCTTTGGCATCCAGAGATCCTGCATGATATTGGAACGACAATTGGAACTCCTATCCGCCTTGATAAGGAAACAAATGATGTCAGATTTGGGAACTTCGCTAGAATGCTGGTGGATGTTGATCTCAGATCCACTCTCATTGATACGGTAACACTTTCTATTCTGTCTGATCAAATTCTGATTGATGTTGAATATGAAAAGAAACCTCTTTTCTGCAATAAATGCATGACTGTGGGGCACTCTTTGAAGTTGTGTCGTAAAAACATCACTTGTAAGGAGTGTGGGATGCGAGGACACCCCTCCAATCTTTGTCGAAAAAAGGATAATTTGAAGGAATCATCCTCACCAAAGCATGTCATCAAGGACAGCGACCCTCCTATGAAGGCAGCCCCTGATGTGCTGACTCCTTCAAAGGGAAAAGAGTTGATTGTTGATTCTACTCCGACAAGATCTTATAGCGGCCCTTCTAGATATCATGAGGTTATCACTTCTGATAATTTGAGTCCTGTTCCAGCATTTGTGGTGAATGATTCTTCAGAGCTGAATATTCAGAAGCAATCTTCTGCGGAATGGAGGAACAACTCTGATGATGGGAAGGAAGGGGACGAGATCTCCACTCCAGGAAATGGAGTGTCCATCCCCTGCAAGTGGGGGGACACTCATGAGGATGATGAGGAAAGTGATAAGAATGTGATTAAAACCTCATACAGTGATATTGTTCGAGGAGAAAAGACCAGAATCTCTGACAGTGAGGGTGTATTGCCTACCCCAGTTAAAAGGAAACCAAGGAAAGATTACTCTATGGTTCCGAGGACGGTGACCACCAAGTCATCCTCCATGAAGGCTAAGGAGAAGCTATTTATGGAGCAATTGGAGCGAAGAAAAGAGTATATCAAGTTTCTTAAACAATATGAGCCCCAATCAGAATGGGAATCAGCCGATGCAGATGATATGGCCAGGTATGAATATGATGCTTATGACTATTCCGACATGTAATCTCGTCCTCTTTCTCTTGTTTGTCTCTGCACTTTTCTTTTTATTAATAAATTTTCGGTCCAAGAATTCTTGGATCTGACTTCTGGGGTAATTTTTAAATTCTAGACAATAATTTTTTAATGTTTTTTCATTTTTAAATCTGAAAAAATGTACATAGGGTGAAATTATGGTATTTTTTAGAAAATTATGAATGTTTACTGATTTTTGAAAATATAATTTTTTGTAAAAAAAGTCCTATAATTTAAATAAAATAATTAAATATTAATTTTCCCATTATATTTATTTCTGGTATGTGTTAAAATCAAATTTAGTTTTCTTTTATTGTTTGTTGGTATATGTCGAAAAAGAGTTAGGATATACATGTAAGAATAAGTCAATGATTTTTTGGATGATTCAATATAAAACTAAGAGTTTTTTAATCTACAAAGGATTTACCCAAATTGAAATGGGGTTACATGACTTGTAAAAATATCAAATAATATTTCAAAAAATTGTTATTAAATACAGATGGTTTCATTTTATGAAATTATTAAATGAATTGTAAAAATAACAAATATGATATAAAAAAAATGATACAAGGTTTTCAGCATATGTAGGAGTTGAAAATTACTTGTCTTGTAATTGGGTTAAATGACCTATAAATCCACGAGTGTCATTTTTCCTCTTGTGGTTTGGATGAAAATTATATTTTATTTCACTAGGTTACCATTCACTCGATCTAGAGGATCTTCTTATGCCATTTTGGTGATATTTAATCATGCTCAATCATCCGTTTAGTGATTGATCATCATGTTGGTTGTGGTGCATCTCTCATGATTATGGATCCCCTATCTCTTCATTCCATCTAACTATAATTATTGGATTTTTATAAATTATGTTGGGACTATTGAATCTAAATTGTATGTTATAGAATAGAGATTCCAGGTTGTGTTTGTAGATCCTAAGCACTATAATATTTTCTTAGGGAGTCTTGTTATAGATATTGTGATTCTTTGAGAAGGTTGGTGGTTCTGTTTATGATAGGAAAATTTATAAAACCATAAATTTATTATTGTTCTAAATTTCATTAAAATTATTTTTGAATCAAAATATTCATGTTAACTAGTATTAAAATTTTAATGGTATTTAATATTGTAAAACCCCGCAATTATAATGGATTGGAATTTAGGGAATGATATATAATTAGTGGTAAATTTGAAATTATTTCATTCATTTTATTTAGAAAAATGAATAATTTTATTTTATAAATAATAAGATTGGTTTTGGTATTAAACAAAAAATAAATAAATAAGAAACCAATGTTATGGTATTAATATGATATTGTTGTATTGAAACTAAAAATATGAAACTGAATTTCAAACTGTCTAAAAATGACATGGACATTATTTATTGTTTGGTTGATTGAGAACATGTTATCATGAGTAGTTAGTGGGTATTTTGGGAAAATCAAGGTAGGATGACAATTCACTAGCACTATATTGATTGTGAAAAATCTAAAAAAATATTTTTCACATTGATTATTCATGATGTGATACCGATGAGTCATATTAAGCATGATCCTGAGCGACATTATGGCACATGATTGGCTGGGATCAATGATATACAACAAATGAGGATATTGAATCTAGAAACAATCATACCACATAGAAAATGAACATGGTTCATGATAAAATTGTTTTAATATATACTTCATTGATATATAATATTCTAATAATTCATATTGATTTATATAAATTGTTATATATTATGTTTTCATTTAATCCATGTTTAAAATTTTTACCATCAATATGATATGATGAATTTTTCAATTTAAATATGGAATCATACCTTGATTCATTCATTTATTATAATTGAAAACTAGGATTGGATTATTATTTTGGAATCCTATTTTTGAACACTTGGTGAGACCCTACTAGACCTTTTATCTTACACACTGTAGTTTAGTTTTGGAATTTGAATATTTTCTCCTACGAGGTCTGAGTAAAGTGAAATCCCCAATTTGATGAGGTTGATGTTTTTGATCCATTAGGGAATGGAGTGATCTATCCTTTGGGGTGTTGAGTTCATCATGATAAACATTGATAACATTCATGATGTTCTTTTTGTGTTTTTATATACTTGATTAGTTTCAAGTCCTGTCTCATTTTAGAGTTTTTGATCACATTAAATTTTAACTCCATGATCATCAGTTTTCTGGGAAATAAATCCCAACATTTATATTTTATGATGAAAGGTGATACTAACCAACCTAATAACATCTGTAACATTTATTAGACTATGTCTTGATTGGATTGGTTATTAGCTTTACTGGGTTTTAAGGCCAGATTGATACAAATTCATACTAGAGGTTCTAGTTGAACATCATTCCATTATGTTAGTATTCAGTTTGAGGTCATGTTGGGACATATAAGGTAGTTGGGTGTGATTAACTACAAATATCACTTCATTTTATAAATTAATTTGGCATGGGTGGTTTGGTGAAGGAATCATTTTGATTAGTCCTATTAATTTAACTTATTTATATTTTGATGGCTATGGAAAAAAATGTTTCCTAACAATATAATGGGATAAATTTCTCTTGTAATATTGTTTGAGTTATTCATCTGAGTATCTTTATGATGTAATAAATGGTGTTTGATGTTTTTTTGATTCATGCCTCTAAGAAAACATGTTTATACGATCAAAAAAGAATCTACAAAAGAACAACATCATGAAAAACCCTCTATGGGATAGAACCTATATAGGGTTGCTATTTGTGTTTTCCTTGATTTGGAAAACTAAAATACTTTCATTAACACTATAGAAATAGGTGTGGAACAATTTAGGAATTAATCATAAAAGTGTGTATATGATTTAATTAACCAGAATTCACCATTATTTCAAGTATCTAATAATAACCATGGGGAAGAGGATTTGGTGAGAAACATTGATCTTCTATTTTTTCAAGGGATATCTCATTGGTATTAAGGTTAACTGTGATACATTTAATAGGGTTGGACCAAACAGATGTTTTTGGGACTCGATGCGGATGTAGAAGAAACAAGATGGATTAGAGTGGATGGAATTTTAATCTCATTTTAATGACTAGTTCTATCCAGATTCGATGTTGTTGGATTAAGTTAGTATTTTATTCAATATCGAGAAGGTCAATTAGGTAATGATGGAATATGCATTACATTAAGCTAAGCATATGTATATTATGCATAAGATTATATCATATTCAAAGATGTTGTTTAGATTTTTTAATATGGTATAATGATTTGTTATTTGATATCATGTTTTCTAACTAATTTTCTCTTCTTAAGTTAATTTTTTATATAAGGATTTGATGGTAGAGCTTAAAATTACTAGAATGTTATAGTTGATGAGTGTTCCTTTTTCTCCTAGTGTCATTTCTGTGAGTTCTTATAAAATTAAGAGAAATTATGATGTGGCTTAGGGAGTATAAGGACATCATGGTTCATATAAACAACATGTAGTACCATAAATAATCCATTTCACAATTTTCAAGTGTGTGATGCTTGAAAATTTTAAACAGGTTGGCACTGACACACCCATAATATGTGGTTCTTCTAGTCATTCGGGAATCATAAAAACATTATTTTATACCTTCACAACTATATTTATTGAAATATGATCCTATGTACTAATCTATAATATAGTGAAATAATATTCTTCATGATCTCAGCGGTTCAACGACAAGAATCACAAATGAATATTCTTCATTAATTAGATAAGTCTTGAGATGAAGTGATACATGTCCATTGATTGTGAAAATTTTCATCACTACATCTCCATCTTTAGAGACTTATTTATTTTTTTATTCTTTCATATCACACTTTTATATCAAATAATATTATAAACATATTAAATATTTCAATAGATATTTTTTCTTACATGAAGTATTTTTCTCTACCCCTCTAAATGAAGATAGAGTATGTTCATCATTTGTATGCATTCATTTTCCCATTATAAAAAATGAAGAATTACGGGGATTTTTTATTCTCATCATGAAAACTTATTATTTCATTATCATTATAGATTATACAATTTCTAATAAACTACAAATTTATTATTATCTTTGATGGGTCTTCATTACAATGACTGATGGGGTTTTTCATATCATTAAGGGAAAAGGGGAACTGTCGATGAGAATACCCATAACATAATGTCTAGTCTTTGGTAATGTGATATTATTGTATTTTTTTATCTATATTTAGAATCATTAAGTGGTGATCTCTCCCCATTTTTCCTAAATTTCTTAATGTTTTTCTTTTTGACAGCTCTAGTTTTCTACCTGAAAGGGGTGTGGAGAAATCTATTCATTTAGAACATGGTAAAAAATAAGTAATAATTAGTTATTAACAAATGGTATTATCTAATGAATTATTTTAAGACTCGGTTGGATGATCTGTTATTGAATATATTTATATTCCCAAGTGTGTTACCATGGGTGGTCCCAATTCTTTTTTTTCAAAATTAAGGTGAAGGAAAACTTCCTCTATGTATTTATTACCAAATTATCAATACTAGTTAATATGAATACCATGTATCTATTAACAATATATTGATTATATTTTTCAAGAATATAAATATGTAAATTGGTAATTAATGATTTATCATTATTTTAGTTATCACAAGTTGATAATAATGAAATATTACAATTAGAAATCTTACTTCTAGAAAATATATATCCATTATGTGTATTATATCATACAATATTTTCATGAAAATACTCTTATGGTGCTTATGTATTTAGTGAAGCAGACATTCCATGATTATATTGATACACTGGTGGTGGTATTTTTGGATAAAGTATTGGTTTACTAAATGTCTGAGGAGGATTATGTGAGACATTTGAATGAATTTATAGTGCTTTTAATAAATATATGACATTATGAATAGATGTTGAATTTTGATTTTTGGATGCATTAAGTGAACTTCATAGAAAAATGGTCTTGGAACATGGTATTTTTGTTGGTCCTGTTAAGGTAAATGTTATTACAACATGGGAGAAGCCATGATTTTTTTCGATATTGGGAGATTCTTGGGTTTAGCTGGATATTATCATGTGTACATAAATTATTTCTCGATGATGGCTTATTTGATGACTGCTCTAAATTTTAATGATTGAATATATATTGGAATGGAAATTTTTAGTTTAATATATTAGATCTCAAATTTCATATGACTTTCCACCTATGTTGACTAAAATTGATGTTAGGATGGGCTATGTTGTATTTTGTGATACTTCAAGTTTTCATTTTAGTTGTGTTATTATAAATAGAGTTAATATAATTTTTAAAGTATATCTAAAGCATCATATAAATGAGATAAATTATACTACCCATGAAAAATAACATATACCATTAATGTATGAAATTAAGAGATTATTGATTTATTCCCATCATAAAATTTCCATTTATTCTATACACTATAGCTTGTGTTTTTTATTTTATAAATAAAATATTTGAATCTCCTCTATAGTCATTGGTTGGAGTTCATGAAATATATTGATTTTGATACATCCTATAACGATGGGAAAGGTGATTTTTAGTGCATTTAGAATGAACCATCATACCAGGGATATAGAATAATCACTATAATAGTGGAACTTTATAGCTATTTTTTCATAGTTTTATATTGGAGTTCATGAAATAAGGGACAAAATTGTATTCCCAATATTAATTTGAACTCCTCTCTTCTCAAGGTGGTTCATAAGAAACAATAGATTGATATTGAATTCAATATCATTATGGGAACACTTTTTGATGGGGATAATATTATGGACTATTCATTCTATGTGGATTGTGTAACATGAATTTGAATTTGTTAATTAATGTCATTCTATATAAGAAATTAATTAATGGGGGATTTCCATAATTCCTAGCGTGTTGTTCAACCAGGATCTAAAAGATGTTTTTTGTGTTATGGAAAATATTCTAGAGGTCTGGTATGTGGGGAGACATCACTAACTTTGTTTCAATCTACTATACTTTCCAAAAGGTCATGGTTGAACTAAAAAGACCATAATGATTATTCAGCCACTTCCAATGCCAACATGGATATGGGAAGTGATTTTTAATACTTTTTTGGTTGAATTCCATGTACATTGTGAATAAATAATGCTAAAATTGTATTGAAATGATGGTAAAATATTCTCAAATTATAACTATTTGATATAAAACCAATATTGATGAGATGTTAAATCTCTATGTGAGAGACCTTTTTCATCGGAAAAAGTTAGAACATCTAAAGTATTTGATAAAGATCCATCTTTTACATTTATATTTTTGGGGGGCCATGAGGAAGAACTGTGATCTCAGGTTCCTTTGAGTTTTTCATACCAACCATAAAAGGATGATAAGAAAGAGAGAGAAATATATATTAATGTTGATATGCTTTGTATAGACCCAAATCTTGACGTACATGGACATTACATTACTTTAGCGGAATACTTAGTACATAACAAAAAACACAGACACACAAGGACCGTAATAGATTAGTGTCTTTGGAAACTCGGAATATAATCTTCTAATCGTGGTGAAAAATCTTGAACATCTCCCATAAAGATCTTCCCCTTTTTTTTACCTAAAACCTTTCTTTATATCAAAGGGAAAAGAAAATATAAAAGGGTGAGCTCAAATTCTCAGTAAGGGTAAACAAAAGAAATATCAATCACATCATATTCATAAGAATATAACATTTTGGAAATCTTAACCTGCAAAAGAGAGCATAATTTCATAACATGGGATAAATCATAGAAGTGAAATGAAATCCCAATAATCATAACATAAAAAATGAAACTTTGTGTTATACACACATAATCATAGAGAATCATTTCTTATTAGTCAATACTCATTTCCAAGACTATCTTAGTGGAAAAAGTCCCATTCCGAACCGAGTTCACTCCTCATTTTAGTCCTATTTCACTGAACCGGTATAACCTACCGTTCCAGCCATGTCTATCTCATGAGATATAAAATCTTTACCCAATGCATTGGAGGGAGATATAGGTCCCACCCATCTCATAATGATACCATTCTTATTTGTTCCACAAAATCATAAATCATACGTCATTGCATAACCCATGTAATCAAAATGGGATTCTTAAACAACATGACATCATAAAACAATTCATTTAAGATAATGGAATTCATAAAAATAATTCCATCACAACATAATCAAATCAATGTAATAATAGGGATAGAAAGAGAACCCAATATTATCTTAGATGGAAAATAATTTTGATAAAACACTTGAACTCCATTCTTGAGGAAAATATCCTTTCTACTTCAAAACATTTTCCTTTCTTAACATGTCATACAATTTAAACTAAAAGAAGTTGATTAAAAATAAATTTGAAAACATGTAAAGTAAGCTTCTTGGAAATAATGTTTTAAAAATCCATCCATGCCGTATAAGTTAAAAAAACATTCTTCGTACTTTTGTCGGAAAATTCAAAAAGTAACTCGTACGAAAAACGACAAAAGATTCCTTTCTTATCTTTTACTATAAACTCAACAAAGGGTAAAAGTGGATTTAAAAAAAATAGGTGGATGGAAATAATATTAAATATTTAGGAAACATGGATGTGGATGATAAAATACACCCCAGTAAATACCAAAGTATAAACAATCTCGGATAAAAATGAGATTGTGATATTTCCCTTTACTTAGGTCCAATTTGATTCGTAAGTGTCTGAACCTCCTTTATAATGACTTAAATAATGTCATTGACTTATTACAGAATCATACTCATTGTTATGATATCATATATGGTTCACTTATGACTTTATATTACCCGTTCTTTTGTAAATTCCATGTTAAAGAGCGTTTTGGGTAAAATCGTCTCATTTGTCGTTCCTGTTTTAACTTGTAATTATTCATATGATTACTTAGATCATGATTAATTAAATCCAGAATGTAAAACATGATTTATATATATTCATAATATACATATATATAATAGATCAGTAAATGGAAAGAAATACACCGTTCATGGAGACGGTAGGCCGTACGTACGCATGAACGCTGTTTTCGTTTCCTTATTGAGTTGAATTGAATTAAGTAGATGACATACATATATATACACATAAATCCAGTATTATTATGTCATATATTTAATGATTACTTATTATATATACTTTATAATCATTCATGAATGGTTAACGTGGAGAATGAATCTCATCGCGTCGTGGAGACGGTAGTCCGTACGTACGCACGAGCGATGATATCGTTCTCATGATCGTGGGACTGTATTGGAGTGTATGTATACTATCTCAGAATCAATATCACATTAAAATAATCATATATAGTTATTATTTACACCATTATACCCATCCAAGTAAGGTGGTGGTGGAAAATAGATTACACCACGGTGTGGAGACGATATTTCGTACGTACACACGCACGGTGATTTCATTTTCCGTAGGATGGATAGATGGTGAAATAGGGTTGTTTCATACTTATAATAACATATCAGTATATTAGTGACACTGATGTTGTTACTTCCTTATGAAACAACTAAAGAATAATAAGTGGAATAAGAAATAAAGATGAAAGAATTGGTAATGGGCATTACCTCTTCTTTGAAGCGCTTCTTTGAGACCTCCTTTTAGGGCACTAAAATTGGTATTTGAATAAGACCAGGACCTCTAGGATGTCTCTAGGGAAGTGGATAGAAGAAATTGTCAGGGTTTGGACGAGCTTGAAGGCTCAAAGTGGTGCGAGGAAGAGAGGGAGGAGGTGCCCTTTTATAAGGGAGGAGAGGGGCTCCTTTGGAAAACTAAAACTATTATTTTATTATATAGTCATATTTGGTTTAAAATAGCTCCAAATTGATTTATTTAGAAGCTAAGGTGGGTATGGGTCGAAATCATCTCATCCAATATAATTTATACAAGTTTAGGTTCCTATTGTAACCTTATCATTTATATTTAACTTTAAGTTAGATAATTTTACTTTTACCATGTCTTTTTGTGTTCTTACACTATATGGTTAATAAACTTACTATAACAAGACAAACGAACCCCAAGTTGTTTATTATTAATATATATAACCTTATCTAAGTCATTTTACCGAACCTTAGAATTTTAGGAATAAAATAACAATTAATAATATAATATTTGTTTTAAAAACTATTTTATGTTAATTTTGACACTATTTAGTAATTGATTTTTGTGAAAATCATAAAAGAATGATTAGTTCGAAAAACGTTAATTAAATAAATACTAACTTGTCATATTAACCTATAAAATTAGTGTAATTCATAAAAAGTCTCAAATTTCATTTATTTGGGTATTTATAACATCAATTATGTCAATATTTCATTAATAAGAAAATTACCGCATCATCGTTGTGTCACAAATAAATTAAATTATTTAATGTCTAAAAATTACAAATAAAATATCATTATGTAAGAAATAATTTTATCTTTCTAATGAATATTTATAGTCGAATTTATCTTATTCATAACCCTATATTAAAAATGATTTAGTTATTAAACCTTGATTTAAACTATTTTAACCCTTTTTTAAATAAATTAATAATAAATGTCCTAATCTAATCCAAGTGGGCTTAAATGGTCATATTATATTCCTAAGGTTGTTTTTGGTCGAATTACACTTATAAAATAGAATTAAGACATGTGTTATGGTAATAATAATATCATTTTTACCCTTAATTACCCTATTTACTTTTAACCGTGGTAAAAAAGTCAAAAGTTACTATTCACTAAAAATTATTTTCAACTCATTGAACCACATTTTAGTCCTTGATATTAACCGTGTCTCTCATATTTTTTAAATTCCACTCACAGAAGTGGTAAAATTACGTTTTATGAAAAATTCAATTTTTTAACTTCCACTTAGTGGTTTCACTATTCATCAAAAAATTAAAGTTTCCAGAAAAATACCAAAAATTAGGCCTAAGCTATATTTGATATTATGAATTCAAAAATAATGTCAATTTTACCAAATTCAAAACATATCATTTGCATTAATTAATTTAAAAATTAGTTCCCATCGTCAAAACAAATAGCGTGTTCTTAAGAGATAATAACTATCAAAAGATTGACACTTGTTTATGTCTTGTTTAAATGTGAAATTACATACAATGACAAAAATTGTATTAAATTGTAAAAATATATTCTAAATATACTTTAAAACCACTCAAATTAATAATTTATCACTGTTAATTATTTTGATTAAAAAAGTTGTTTTTAATTAAAATTTAATAATTTTCACTATTCATCAGAATATGAAAGTTATCCGAAAAGTACCAAAATTTCACCTTAAGCTAGTTTCGATATTTCGGATCCAAAAATGAAGTCCATTTTGAAATATAAAATTTATAAAATTTCAAAAAGTGGGTATTACTATTAATAACGGCTAGTTCATAATAATATTATAATAATATATCGTTTAGTGAAACTCGGTATTGCGTACTACACACGCTATTGAGGAAGTTCACGATTGCGTGTAATGAAAGGCAAGTCAGGGATGCATGTTGTGAAAGCTCCTTTTGGTGCAGCGTGTTAACACAAGACATTAATTAAAAAGAATACTTTTCATAATATCTTGGGGTGTTACATTCTACCCCCCTTAAAATGAATTTCGCCCTCGAAATTCGTCGGGGTTATAAATGGTTTACTACTAGAAAGTTTCTTTAATAGAAACCCACATCGTAAAAAAGAATACCAATACTTGGCTTTAAAAACTAAAGTCTGAAATGTAACGGTTACCCAAATTAACTCATCACTGGGTTTCCACGTAGGAGAACATAGGTGAAAATATGGATATGGAAGAAAAATCTAACCTTCATGTTCTGATGGATAGTGGTAGAGAACATGGCTATGAAAAAGCCAACAATAAAAAAGCCATATATTTGTGATGATCTAGGGTACCATCTGGTTCATCGGATATAAGAGCACTAGGATAACATTTTTTGTTTCAAGATCATTTCCCTAAAGTTGATGAATTAAAAGAAATACTTACATGATTTTGGTTCAATCTCACTGTTGTTCGTGAATTGAACAATTTCCACTTAATATATTAAATAAATGAAGTTGAATTTGTTATTCGTGAAGCATTTGCAGATCATGTGATAGAATGATGGGTCATTCCATCTGTTTCAAACAAAAGGTTAGCAAAAGTTATAAGTCCATCTTATGGTGAGATTAATCGTATATGGTTCCAAAAATGGACTTATACATTATTTATCATACCGCTTAATAAAATAAAACTACATTACACTAACTAGGGACATCCTGTAGGCCAGTGGTAGGTGATAAAGGTCTGTCGCACTTCAGTTGTGGGTTCGATTCCCACAGCTTTGTCCGACGCGATGGGCTGTCGCCCGTCCTGAAGGTTGTCCTTTTTCTAAAGCTATATTACTATAACATCCCATCAACAAAATCAAAAAAAAGTTTTATCCTTAAACAATACTAACTTATGTCCAACATAATCCATTCCAATATTTAGGCTTATCTAAAATACTTCGGTCCAAGCTCATAGTATAAAGAAAATGATCACGTGAATGCCATCATTTATCCCCCATATATCATAAGATATATCTTGTTGGTCAAATTAAAAACATGTGAATACCTTAATCATGTATTCTATTGAATAATGAATACCCATTGAACCTTATTGAAAACATGAATGATGTTAAAAGTTAACTCTTTCCACATACCAAAATCCTCAAACCATGATATCACTTAGTCCTTATATCAATCATGACCTCATGAATACAATCAAACATCTCATTATCTTCTTATTCCTTTATTATGCGCATATCATCTACTTTACAAAAATATCTGAATAACATTCCATGGTTACTGGTACCATTCAACATATACTTTCAAATACTTTTAGGAAAACCAATAGTGTAACAATCCTTAGATGATTCTTTATTCCATAGTACCATTAACTATACAACATAACTCTCGATAAACATACAATCATTCCACTACCTTCTAAAAAAACCGGCTGAGCTTCAACACTTTTTTCAGCTCATATATCATTTATAGTCTCCTCATCATCATCAACATAAATACTACCCATATGACCATGATGATTCTCTTCATGAGATTTTCCATTAGGGAATTGGTTTTCATAATTCCTGTACATTCCACATTTAAAACATCTAATCATTGTTGATGTCGTAGCAATACCACTATCCTTGTCCATGGTGTTAACTGAACCTTTTCCTTTGCACTTACTATATTTGTGTCCTTTTCCACACCCAAAGCATCTTCCAGTTCCTTTGAAATAATCTCCCTGATGCCTCTTCCCACATGATTTACATGAGGGAAATTGAACTTTCTTTCCTCTATGATCATCATGAAACTCCATCTTTCTCTTATTATCTGAGTCGGGAAACTTACCAAAGTTGAGATTATTGATCATATTATGAGATTTCTGATTAGGTATAATAACGATGTTTGGACTTCCAGATCTCGTTTCATTTGGTTTCTCATGAAGAAAATCATTCCATTGTCTATCATATCCTCCATTATCGTGAATCTTCCTATTTCGAGCCATTTTCTAAAACCCAAAAAGAATAGTGTGAGAGGAAAAAATCATGCTAGGGAAACCAACATAGTAAAGGGGGAGTACACTCAATATCTAACATCTTAGGTTAAATTCTAAGATCGTTACCACAATTCTAGGACTATAACCTATATGTATACTTATCCTTAGGTACATCCCTAGACATACCTTAGAAATACCTCTAGGGATCTCATTAACATTTTCTCATCCTAGTTTCCAAAGGTTGACTAATCCTTTCCTCTAATACCAACTATAGAGACCCAAAGCTTGAAGTATATGGACATTACATTACTTTAGCGAAATACTTAGTACATAACAAGAAATACACACACACAAGGACCGTAATAGTTTAGTGTCTTTGGAAACACGGAATATAATCTTCTAATCGTGGTGAAAAATCTTCAACATCGCCCATAAAGATCTTCCCTTTTTTTACCTAAGACCTTTCTTTATATCCTGGGGAAAAGAAAACATATAATGGTGAGCTCAAATGCTCAGTAAGGGTAAAAAAAGAAATATCAATTACATCATATTCATAAGAATATAACATTTTGGAAGTCTTAACCTGCAAAAGAGAGCATAATTTCATAACATGGGATAAATCATAGTAGTGAAATCAAATCCCAATAATCATAACATAAAACATGAAGCTTTTTGGCATACACACATAATCATAGAGAATCATTTCTTATTAGTCAAGACTCATTTCCAAGACTATCTTAGTGGACAAAGTCCAATTCTGAACTGAGTTCACTCCTCGTTTCAGTCCTGTTTCACTGAACCGGTATAACCTACCATTCCAGCCATGTCTATCTCATGAGATATAAAATCTTTACCCAATGAATTGGAGGGAGATATAGGTCCCACCCATCTCATAATTATACCATTCTTATTTGTGCAACAAAATCATAAATCATACATCATTGCATAACCCATGTAAAAAAAATGGGATTCTTAAACAACATGACATCATAAAACAATTCATATAAGATAATGGAATTCATAAAAATAATTCCATAACAACATAATAAAATCAATGTAATAATAGGGATATAATCATAACCCTATATTATCTTAGATGGAAAATAATTTTGATAAAACACTTGAACTCCATTCTTGAGGAAAATATCCTTTCTACTTCAAAACATTTTCCTTTCTTATCATGTCATACAATTTAAACTAAAAGAAGTTGATTAAAAATAAACTTGAAAACTTGTAAATTAAGCTTCTTGGAAATAATGTTTTAAAAATCCATTCATACCGTATAAGTTAAAAAAACATTCTTCGTACTTTTGTCGGAAAAGTCAAAAAGTACCTCGTACGAAAAACGTCAAAAGATTCCTTTCATATCTTTTACTATAAACTAACCAAAGGGTAAAAATGGATTTAAAAAAAATATGTGGATGTAAATAATATTAAATATTGAGGAAACATGGATGTGGATGATAAAATACACCCCAGTAAATACCAAAGTATAAACAATCTCAGATAAAAATGAGATTGTGATATTTCCATTAACTTAGGTCCAATTTGCTTCGTAAGTGTCCGAAACTCATGTATAATGATTTAAATAATGTCATTGACTTATTCGAGAATCATACTCATTGTTATGATGTCATATATGGTTCACTTATGACTTTATATTACCCGTTCTTTTGTAAATTCCTTGTTAAAGAGCATTTTGGGTAAAATCGTCTCGTTTGTCGTTCGTGTTTTAACTTGTAATTATTCATATGATTAATTAGATCTTGATTAATTAAATCCAGAATGTAAAACATGATTTATATATATCCAGAATATACATATATATAATAGATCAGTAAATGGAAAGAAAAACACCGTTCATGGAGACGGTAGGTCGCCCGTACGCATGAACACTGTTTTCGTTTCCTTATTGAGTTGAATGGAATTAAGTAGATGACATACATATATATACACATAAATCCAGTATTATTTCATATATTTCATGATTACTTATTATATATACTTTATAATCATTCATGAATGGTTAACGTGGAGAATGAATCTCATCGCATCGTGGTGACGGTAGTCCGTACGTACGCACGAGCGATGATATCGTTCTCATGATCGTGGGACTATATTGGAGTGTATTTATACTATCACAGAATCAATATCACTTTAAAATAATCATATATAGTTATTATTTACACCATTATACCCATCCAAGTAAGGTGGTGGTGGAAAATAGATTACACCACGGCGTGGAGACGGTATTCCGTACGTACGCACGCGCGGTGATTTCATTTTCCGTAGGATGGATAGATGGTGAAATAGGGTTACTTCATACTTATAATAACATATCAGTATATTAGTGATACTGATGTTATTACTTCATGATGAAACAACTAAAGAAGAAGAAGTGGATGAAGAAATAAAGATGAAAGAATCGGTAACGGGCATTACCTCTTCTTTGAAGCGCTTCTTTGAGACCTCCTTTTAGGGCACTAAAATTGGTCTTTTAAGAAAACCAGGACCTCTAGTATGTCTCTAGGGAAGTGGAGAGAAGAAAGTTGCAGGGTTTGGCCGATCTTGATGGCTCAAAGTGGTGTGAGGAAGAGAGGGAGGAGGTGCCCTTTTATAAGGGAGGAGAGGGGCTCCTTTGGAAAACTAAAACTATTATTTTATTATATAGTCATATTCGGTTTTAAATAGATCCAAATTGATTTATTTAGAAGCTAAGGTGGGGATGGGTCGAAATCCTCTCATCCAATAGAATTTAGAGAAGTTTAGGTTCCTATTGTAACCTTATCATTTATATTTAACTTTAAGTTAGATAAATTTACTTTTACCCTGTCTTTTTGTGTTCTTACACTATAAGGTTAATAAACTTACTATAACAAGCCAAACTAATCCCAAGTTGTTTATTATTAATATATTTAACCTTATATAAGTAATTTGGCTGAACCATAGATTTTTAGGAATAAAATAAAAATTAATAATATAATATTTGTTTTAAAAACTATTTTATGTCAATTTTAACACTATTTAGTAATTGATTTTTATGAAAATCATAATAGAATTATTAGTTCGAAAAAAGTTAATTAAATAAATAATAACATGTCATATTAACCTATAAAAGTAGTGTAATTCATAAAAAGTCTCAAATTACATTTATTTGGGTATTTATAACATCAATTATGTCAATATTTCATTAATAAGATAATTACTGCATCATCGTTGTGTCACAAATAAATTAAATTATTTAATGTCTAAAAATTACAAATAAAATATCATTATGTAGAAAATATTTTTAGATTTCTAATGAATATTTAAATTTGAATTTATCGTATGTATAACCCTATATTAAAAATGATTTACTTATTAAACATTGATTTTAACTATTTTAACCCTTCATTAAATAAATTAATAATAAATGTCCTAATCTAATCCAAGTGGGCTTAAATGGTCATATTTTATTCCTAATGTTGTTTTTGGTCGAATTACTCTTATCCAATAGAATTAGGACATGTGTTAGGGTAATAATAATATCATTTTTACCCTTAATTACCCTATTTACTTTTAACCGTGGTAAAAAAAAGTCAAAAGTTACTATTCACCAAAAATTATTTTCATCTCATTGAACCACATTTTAGTCCTTGATATTAACCATGTCTCTCGGATTTTCGAAATTCCACTCACAGAAGTGGTAAAATTAAGTTTTATGAAAAATTCAGTTTTTTTTAACAACCACTTAGTGGTTTCACTATGTATCAAAAAATGAAAGTTTCCAGAAAAGTACCAAAAATTAGGCCTAAGCTATATTTGATATTATGAATTAAAAAATGATGTCCATTTTACCAAATTCAAAACATATCAGTTGCATTAATTAATTTAAAAATTATTTCCCGTCGTCAAAACAAATAGCGTGTTCTTAAGAGATAATAACTATAAGAAGATTGACACTTGTTTATGTCTTGTTTAAATGTGAAATTACATCCAATGACCAACATTGTATTAAATTGTAAAAATATATTCTAAATATAATTTAAAACTGTAACACCCCAAGCTTCTACGGTACGTTTCCCTTTGAATAATGTGATAGCGTGTGTTGTACGCAACACCGAGTTCTAACACACCGTAACCAATCAAACTAGCCGTTATAAATAGTAATACCTACTTTTTGAAAATATATATATTTTATATTTCAAAATGGACTTCATTTTTGGATTCGGAATATCGAATTTAGCCTAAGGTGAAATTTTGGTACTTTTCGGATAACTTTCATATTTTGATGAATAGTGAAAATTACTAAATTTTAATTAAAAACAACTTTTTTAATCAAAATAATTAATAGTGATAAATTATGAATTTGAGTGGTTTTAAAGTATATTTAGAATATATTTTTACAATTTAATATAATGTTGGTCATTAGACATAATTTTACAATTAAACCGAACATAAACAAGTGTCAATCTTTTGATAGTTATTATCTCTTAAAAACACGCTTTTTGTTTTGACAGCGGGAATTAATTTTAAACTAATTTCTGCCACTTCTGTGTTTTGAATTTAGAAAAATGGATTCCATATTTGGAATCAGGATGTTCAAATTGTGTAAATAGGTAACTTTTATTTTTAGACATTTTGAATAATTACTGCGGTAAATATTTTATTTACCATGGTTAAAGGGTAAATCCGGTAAATAAGGGTTAAAAAAATAATATTATAATAATACAAAATTACCCTAAAATGTGTCCTAACCTTATTGGTGGACACATACTCGACCATGGGCATCCTTGGGTCAATTTGGGGACCCCTTGGAGCCACTTGTATGTGGTAGGGACACATTATATTAATAAAGTTAAAATAAAAATAAAAATGGCATAAGCTTACATCTTTTATAAGAACAATTTTTACATAGGGTTATACATGTTGGATTTTCGATTATAAATATTCATTAGAAATCTAAAAAGATTTCCTACATAATGATGTTTTATTTATAATTTTTAGACATTAAATAATTTATTTTATTTATGACACAATGATGATGCAGTAATTACTAAAATAGTAAAAAATTAACATAATTGATATTATAAATACCCAAATAAATATAATATGAAACTTTTAATGAATTAAACTAATTTTATAGGATAATATGATATATTAGGATTGATTTAATTGACTTTGTTCGAAGTAATCAATCTGTTATGAGTTTCACAAAAATCAACTATTGAATAGTGTCAAAATTGACATAAAAGAGTTCTTAAAACAAATATTATATTATTAATTGATATTAAATTCCTAAAAAATCTAAGGTTCGGCCAAGAGACTTATATTATGATAGGTTAATCATTAATGGACCACTTGGGGGTCGCTTGGATGTATATAGTAAGTTTATTAACCATATTATATAAAAATACAAAGAGACATTGTAAAAGTGAAACTAATTAACTTAGAGTTAATACTTAAAGATAAGATTAATATAAGTACCCAAACCTGTCTAAATTCTATTGGATGAGTTGTTTTCGACCTATCCCCACCTCATACTTTTAATAGTCAACTTTGGAGCCTTTGGAAACCGAATATGAATTTATTATAAATTAATATTTCTAGCTTTTCCAAAGGTGCCCCTCACCCCTCTTATAAAAGGGCACTCCTCCTTCTCTTTTCCTCACACCTCTCAAGCCACTTGGCTCGTCCAAACTCTGCCCAACTAATCTCCCCACATCCCTCTCCTCCTCCTTGAAGCTTCCCCTTAGGCAGAAAGCACTTCAAGAAGTCCTTTGGTTCCAACCAAAGTGAGTTACCTGAATTAAAGGTAACAATTTCTCTTAAAGTATCTTCATTTATTTTGCTTCTCCAACCCCCAAAATCTTTTTATTTCCTTTCTTTTGTAACAACACCAGTATCCTAAATATACTAGGATGTTGTTATAAGAAGGATTCAAACTACACATACACACAACTCCATCTAATGGATGATGAACATAATGTTTCTGTGGATGGAAAACTAACGCCTCACGAAACGATGATTGTTCAAATACATCTTACCACCTCTCATGGTGGCCATTATGATGGCACTGTAATTAAATATGATATTAATGATATATATTTTATATATAAGCTTCTGTAATTCCATTTTATTTCATACCATTATTCGTTTCATGTTGTATATACATACGATAATTTCATTTGAGGAAGTGCGGACTACCGCCCCCTTAAAATGATATGACTCGTTCATACCACACATGGAACGTATAAAGGATGGTGTTAATGAACTTAAGTAACATATATAAAATACTATACTGGATAGTAATATACCTATGTATCATTTGGATTAGATTCTTTTAAAATAAAAAATTAAATGGAAGTAGCGTTCGTGCGCACGTACGGACTACCGTCTCCACGAACGCGATAAGATTCATTCTCCATCATACCCATTCAAGTCTTATTCTCATTTTGGGGTTAAAAATAATGTTAATATCATTCTTATTATGAATAAGATATAATCTATCCATTACAAACATGTCTTACGTAACCAAACATTTAAGAAGAACGAATCGATTATCACCCGAAACGACGATAATACTAAGATATTATTAATAAAACAATGTTAAAAGATCATATATGATATCATATTAATGTATATGATTCTTGTATAATTTAATAACAATTATTTCACCATTATACAGGAGGTTAACCTACCCCAACCAAGGAAAAGTACAAGGTAAGGGTTATTTCACAATCTCTTCATTATCCGAGGTTGTTTATATGTAATAATCTACTGGGATCTCTTTATCATCCACATCCATGTTTCTTAAAAATGTATTTCAAAACATTTTTACTATTTACAAGAATATGGGTTAAAGTCATTTATACCTTTTTTTGACTTTTTATAAGAGGTTTATAAAGGAATCTTTCCGTCGTTTTCAAAACAAGGTCCTTTTTAACCTTTTCGACAGAATTGAGGTAAGAATGTTTTTTTTAACTTATACGGCGGGTGTGGTTATTTTACGCCGTTATAAAATCTTCAAAGCTTTCCTTACAAGCTTATAAGAATATTTTCAAAGAAAATGTTTTATTTTATATGGATCTTAAATGATTTCAAAATAAAAGGAGATATTTCTTTAAAAAGAATTTTGATTTCATCTATGTCAACATCCTTTGATGGATTTTAAGATTATTTGAAGTTGATTTATTATGATACAAAACTTCTATATTGTATTGAAGGTTTTGTGATATGTTTGACTGTGGATGTGCTATTTTTATACCATTCATAGTTTATTGTGAAAGTATTGACATTTCCTATGCTAGTTTTAATACGAATGTTTATGTTATGTTTAAACCTTTTCATATGGGAATGCATTGGACTTAATAAGTGACGGGTGGAGCCCGCTATAGCTTCTCGATGCATCGGTAGGTCTCATGAGACAAACTAGTGTCTTGGCACAAGGCCTTGACAAAATCTTATTTGTAGTCTTGGCACGAGGCCTTGGCTATGTGGTTATGATAGTCTGGCATTATGCATTCCAACATTATGAAAGTGGTTATTTATTTTTGCATGTGATTATTCGATTAGTGGAATATCCATGTGAATAAGTAAATGGCATTATTTCATTTTATTTATGCCATACCATGTTGAAAGTTCATGTTTAAAAGGCTTTTGTTTTAGTTATACATTGCCTTAAATGTTTATTCTTATTGATGAAAGTTTCCGCTATATTGTTATCCTTACTGGGCATTTGAGCTCACCCCTTTTCTATGTTTTATTTTTCCCAGGAAGTGAAGATGTAAGTTATGAATGACCTGCAGGGATATTATGAGGGGATTGTAGTGTGGACTGTGGAAACATTATGTTGTTGTAGTAGTTTTTGATTTTATGATGTAATGTAAAACTTATGAATATATCTAGTGTTTCCAAGGCTACTAAACCAATCGGTCTTTCGAGATTTGATCTTTCTTGTGATCATGCCAATGTTACGAAGTAATGCACCGACTCTGGGTAGCTGGGGTCGGGGCGTTACAGTTGGTATCAGAGGAAGTTTAGTACAAACCTTGGAAGCTAGATTTAGATAAACTCTGATTAGAGCACATAGACCTAAGATGAACTTTGAGGATTAGTATAGAAGAACTTCTTAGAATTTTGGTATTGTAGAGATTTTGTGAGTCTTCCGAGCAATACATCCCTGTCTGGATACGAGCAGGTAGAGGCGGCTCTGGCACAGATGTACCTAGGGGTAAAACCCGAAAACACCGCTTTGAGCTAGACTCGAACGGGAACTGGTGCACGACAACGGGCCTTGCTGCACTCTTGGTTACGACACTCCCGGGGGATATGCTTAGGATAACTCTCACTTTCTTTACAAATCATTATGAAGGGTTTATGAGTATATACTTCCTCAAAGAAAACATATTTATGATTATGGATTATATCCATATATAGTTCAATTTATGTTTAGTGTTTTATAAGTATGGGATTATGTATTTTGATTCATAAACTGATCTAGTGTATGCCATTGTTTAGAAATGGCGCCCGGTAGAAGGAATGAGAACTCCAGCAATGCACATGATCCAAAGAGAAAGAAGGATCATATCTTTCATGGTCTTAAGCCAGAATTTATAAGAGAAATAGTCTCCCATGTATTATCATTATATGAAGAAATAATATCATGTGTTGATAAGATAAGTAATGATTTTACTGAGTCCTATGGATTTGAAGGGAAGCAAGAGAAGAAAAGGATGGAAGAGAGAAAGATGGATAAAGGGAAGAGGGAAAAGAAGAATTTTCCCATATGTGGTAACTGTGGAAAGAAACACCCTGGAACTTGCCTGAAAGGAATGGGAGTTTGTTATAAGTGTGGAGAAAAAGGGCACAAAGTACGTGACTGCAAGGGTAAGAAAATGGTTTCAAATGTACAATGCTTCATTTGCAAGGAGTTTGGACACTACGCGAACCTATGTCCCAGTCATCAAACTATGCCGCAAATGATGTTATTGGATAATAATCAAGTTATGATACTACCACAGATGAAGAGGAATGATTAGATTTCTTATGTTGATTATGTCAATTGAGTGTGTATCAACAATTTACTTGTTATAATAATTATGGAGTATGTAAGGATTGTACTGCAGTACTATTTCATTAAGGACTTGAGATTTTGTGGAAAAAAGAAAAGTGACTCAATAGCAGGATAAATTTTTGGAAAATATATGGTTGAGAGAATGATAAACCATAATATAGTTCTGATACCGAGGTAGTGATTTTGGAATAATACATGATTGTTTTGGATAAATTATATTGGATATTCTTGACTACCTTGGAACTGATTAATGATGTGTATATTCCATCATTGTTGGGGTTTAAAACATTTTTGGATTAATGAAGTATATCCAGCATTCTATATGGAATAAGGGAGCATGAATGTAATCAATAAGGAATATGGTAATTCAGGATGTTTCAGTGTATTAAAAGAATACATGATGAAGGTATTCATATGCTGTTACGGGGTAAAAAGAATCTACATTATGCTTACCTTCCTTATAAATGTTGGACTATGAGTTTGGACAGAAGTATTTTGGATAGTTCTAGTTTGGATTATTTTGGATTGCCATAAAAGGACAACCCGGAGGTCGGGCGGCAACCCGTCGCATCCGGCAAGGCCGCGAGACTTGAACCCGCAACCGAAGGGCGACAAGGGTGTATCACCTACCACTGGCCCATGAGATGTCCTGGATTAAATAATGTAGTTTTTATTAAAAGATCTTTTAGATGAATTATAAATTCGTTTATTTTGGAACCCTATACGAATAGTGTAAATAGAATTTTTTTACATTCTATTATCTTTTAGAGTGAAAGATGAGTATGTGGTAGAAATTTATTAATGGATAAAACTATAATTATAAAGTAAGTATATCTCCTTATGATCTTAGCCAATCTCATAAATAAATTCCTCAACATTAATAAAAGGAACTTAGAACAAAAATGTTGTCCTAGATGGTACCTTAAATCATCACTAATTTATTGCTTTGGGATTGTTGGCCTTTTCATAGCCATGTTCTCTACCACTCTCCATCAGATAATTGATGGTTAGATTTTTCTTCCATATCCATATTTTCCTACATGGAACCCTAGTATGTGTTATATTCGGTAATCTTCATACTTTCGACTATTTATTTTAGATAGAGGCCTCATTAATTCATTTTTCGATGTGGGATTTCAACTAGGATATTTTGAAACATCAAAAATGTGTTATCCTAATACCCTATGTTTTGTTGAACCGATGGTATTTCAAATCATCATAGATTGATGAATTTAAGGACCTCAATTTTATACTTGTTTGTGATTGATGACCTCAATCACTACCTATAAATATTTACGTTTTTCCTCCAATTATATGTCTCTAAATGCCACCAATGTTCTCCTAATCGAGATCATAATTTGGTGGTGACCCTTTAATTTCTCTTTTCCTCATATTAAGACTATATTTTAGTAACCCAATTTCCGATGTGGGGTTTCCCACAAATATATTATCTATTTTCCACCTTTTATTTTCGAAGAACAATTTCAAATTGCGAGGACGCAATTTATTGAAGGAGGGGATAATGTAACACCCCAAGCTTCTACGGTACGTTTCCCTTTGAATAATGTGATAGCGTGTGTTGTACGCAACACCGAGTTCTAACACACCGTAACCAATCAAACTAGCCGTTATAAATAGTAATACCTACTTTTTGAAAATATATATATTTTATATTTCAAAATGGACTTCATTTTTGGATTCGGAATATCGAATTTAGCCTAAGGTGAAATTTTGGTACTTTTCGGATAACTTTCATATTTTGATGAATAGTGAAAATTACTAAATTTTAATTAAAAACAACTTTTTTAATCAAAATAATTAATAGTGATAAATTATGAATTTGAGTGGTTTTAAAGTATATTTAGAATATATTTTTACAATTTAATATAATTTTGGTCATTAGACATAATTTTACAATTAAACCGAACATAAACAAGTGTCAATCTTTTGATAGTTATTATCTCTTAAAAACACGCTTTTTGTTTTGACAGCGGGAATTAATTTTAAATTAATTTCTGCCACTTCTGTGTTTTGAATTTAGAAAAATGGATTCCATATTTGGAATCAGGATGTTCAAATTGTGTAAATAGGTAACTTTTATTTTTAGACATTTTGAATAATTACTGCGGTAAATATTTTATTTACCATGGTTAAAGGGTAAATCCGGTAAATAAGGGTTAAAAAAAATAATATTATAATAATACAAAATTACCCTAAAACGTGTCCTAACCTTATTGGTGGACACATACCCGACCATGGGCATCCTTGGGTCAATTTGGGGACCCCTTGGAGCCACTTGTATGTGGTAGGGACACATTATATTAATAAAGTTAAAATAAAAATAAAAATGGCATAAGCTTACATCTTTTATAAGAACAATTTTTACATAGGGTTATACATGTTGGATTTTCGATTATAAATATTAATTAGAAAGCTAAAAAGATTTCCTACATAATTATGTTTTATTTATAATTGTTAGACATTAAATAATTTATTTTATTTATGACACAATGATGATGCAGTAATTACTAAAATAGTAAACAATTAACATAATTGATATTATAAATACCCAAATAAATATAATATGAAACTTTTAATGAATTAAACTAATTTTCTAGGATAATATGATATATTAGGATTGATTTAATTGACTTTGTTCGAAGTAATCAATCTGTTATGAGTTTCACAAAAATCAACTATTGAATAGTGTCAAAATTGACATAAAAGAGTTCTTAAAACAAATATTATATTATTAATTGATATTAAATTCCTAAAAAATCTAAGGTTCGGCCAAGAGACTTATATTATGATAGGTTAATCATTAATGGACCACTTGGGGGTCGCTTGGATGTATATAGTAAGTTTATTAACCATATTATATAAAAATACAAAGAGACATTGTAAAAGTGAAACTAATTAACTTAGAGTTAATACTTAAAGATAAGATTAATATAAGTACCCAAACCTGTCTAAATTCTATTGGATGAGTTGTTTTCGACCTATCCCCACCTCATACTTTGAATAGTCAACTTTGGAGCCTTTGGAAACCGAATATGAATTTATTATAAATTAATATTTCTAGCTTTTCCAAAGGTGCCCCTCACCCCTCTTATAAAAGGGCACTCCTCCTTCTCTTTTCCTCACACCTCTCAAGCCACTTGGCTCGTCCAAACTCTGCCCAACTAATCTCCCCACATCCCTCTCCTCCTCCTTGAAGCTTCCCCTTAGGCAGAAAGCACTTCAAGAAGTCCTTTGGTTCCAACCAAAGTGAGTTACCTAAATTAAAGGTAACAATTTCTCTTAAAGTATCTTCATTTATTTTGCTTCTCCAACCCCCAAAATCTTTTTATTTCCTTTCTTTTGTAACAACACCAGTATCCTAAATATACTAGGATGTTGTTATAAGAAGGATTCAAACTACACATACACACAACTCCATCTAATGGATGATGAACATAATGTTTCTGTGGATGGCAAACTAACGCCTCACGAAACGATGATTGTTCAAATACATCTTACCACCTCTCATGGTGGCCATTATGATGGCACTGTAATTAAATATGATATTAATGATATATATTTTATATATAAGCTTCTGTAATTCCATTTTATTTCATACCATTATTCGTTTCATGTTGTATATACATACGATAATTTCATTTGAGGAAGTGCGGACTACCGCCCCCTTAAAATGATATGACTCGTTCATACCACACATGGAACGTATAAAGGATGGTGTTAATGAACTTAAGTAACATATATAAAATACTATACTGGATAGTAATATACCTATGTATCATTTGGATTAGATTCTTTTAAAATAAAAAATTAAATGGAAGTAGCGTTCGTGCGCACGTACGGACTACCGTCTCCACGAACGCGATAAGATTCATTCTCCATCATACCCATTCAAGTCTTATTCTCATTTTGGGGTTAAAAATAATGTTAATATCATTCTTATTATGAATAAGATATAATCTATACATTACAAACATGTCTTACGTAACCAAACATTTAAGAAGAACGAATCAATTATCACCCGAAACGACGATAATACTAAGATATTATTAATAAAACAATGTTAAAAGATCATATATGATATCATATTAATGTATATGATTCTTGTATAATTTAATAACAATTATTTCACCATTATACAGGAGGTTAACCTACCCCAACCAAGGAAAAGTACAAGGTAAGGGTTATTTCACAATCTCTTCATTATCCGAGGTTGTTTATATGTAATAATCTACTGGGATCTCTTTATCATCCACATCCATGTTTCTTAAAAATGTATTTCAAAACATTTTTACTATTTACAAGAATATGGGTTAAAGTCATTTATACCTTTTTTTGACTTTTTATAAGAGGTTTATAAAGGAATCTTTCCGTCGTTTTCAAAACAAGGTCCTTTTTAACCTTTTCGACAGAATTGAGGTAAGAATGTTTTTTTTTAACTTATACGGCGGGTGCGGTTATTTTACGCCGTTATAAAATCATCAAAGCTTTCCTTACAAGCTTATAAGAATATTTTCAAAGAAAATGTTTTATTTTATATGGATCTTAAATGATTTCAAAATAAAAGGAGATATTTCTTTAAAAAGAATTTTGATTTCATCTATGTCAACATCCTTTGATGGATTTTAAGATTATTTGAAGTTGATTTATTATGATACAAAACTTCTATATTGTATTGAAGGTTTTGTGATATGTTTGACTGTGGATGTGCTATTTTTATACCATTCATAGTTTATTGTGAAAGTATTGACATTTCGTATGCTAGTTTTAATACGAATGTTTATGTTATGTTTAAACCTTTTCATATGGGAATGCATTGGACTTAATAAGTGACGGGTGGAGCCCGCTATAGCTCCTCAATGCATCGGTAGGTCTCATGAGACAAACTAGTGTCTTGGCACAAGGCCTTGACAAAATCTTATTTGTAGTCTTGGCACGAGGCCTTGGCTATGTGGTTATGATAGTCTGGCATTATGCATTCCAACATTATGAAAGTGGTTATTTATTTTTGCATGTGATTATTCGATTAGTGGAATATCCATGTGAATAAGTAAATGGCATTATTTCATTTTATTTATGCCATACCATGTTGAAAGTTCATGTTTAAAAGGCTTTTGTTTTAGTTATACATTGCCTTAAATGTTTATTCTTATTGATGAAAGTTTCCGCTATATTGTTATCCTTACTGGGCATTTGAGCTCACCCCTTTTCTATGTTTTATTTTTCCCAGGAAGTGAAGATGTAAGTTATGAATGACCTGCAGGGATATTATGAGGGGATTGTAGTGTGGACTGTGGAAACATTATGTTGTTGTAGTGGTTTTTGATT
The DNA here is from genome assembly GCA_963277665.1 of Viscum album. Lineage (NCBI taxonomy): Eukaryota > Viridiplantae > Streptophyta > Magnoliopsida > Santalales > Viscaceae > Viscum > Viscum album. The sequence continues at coordinate 2,131,455,161 of OY728140.1, forward strand.
TTATGATGTAATGTAAAACTTATGAATATATCTAGTGTTTCCAAGGCTACTAAACCAATCGGTCTTTCGAGATTTGATCTTTCTTGTGATCATGCCAATGTTATGTAATAATGCACCGAATCTAGGAAACTAGGGTCGGGGCGTTACAAAAACCACTCAAATTAATAATTTATCACTATTAATTATTTTTATTAACAAAGTTGTTTTTAATTAAAATTTAATAATTTTCACTATTCATCAGAATATGAAAGTTATCCGAAAAGTACCAAAATTTCACCTTAAGCTAGTTTCGATATTCTGAATCCAAAAATGAAGTCCATTTTTAAATATAAGATTTATAAAATTTCAAAAAGTGGGTATTACTATTCATAACAGCTAGTTCATAATAATATTATAATAATATCTCGTTTAGTGAAACTCAGTATTGCGTACTACACATGCTATTGAGGAAGTTCGCGATTGCGTGTAATGCAAGGCAAGTCAGGGATGCGTGTTGTGCAAGCTCCTTTTGGTGCAGCGTGTTAACACAAGACATTAATTGAAAAGAATACTTTTCATAAAATCTCGGGGTGTTACATGCTTCATGCGATTTTCATTAATTTTGTGGGGTCTCGTGATGACACTTGTAATATTTGTATATTCAAATTAGAATTGGTCATAGTTTGTGATAAAAATCTAACTTTCTAATTCCTTATATGGAAGGACATCAATGTATCTATTGTGTTTGTTTGATATCAGTAACTGTTTCTTGAATGTACTTAGTCTGATTCAATAGACGATAAAAAGTATTCAATTGATTCATTAGAGGTTGTCAATGGAACATAGTAGAATTAAATATATTCTAGATTTTCAGTATATACTAATGTATTTTTTATTTTGTGACCATTTTTTGATGAACTTTTCAAATCATTTACGTCATATATAGATTCAAATGAATTGAATACTAACTTTTTGTTTCTGGGAGTGCATCTAGCTATTGTGTTTTGGGGACATCGGCTGTAAATTTACAACATCAACCACAATTGATGTCAATACATGTCATTTTCTATATAATATATCTACAAAATTATCCTTATTATCCAAATCATGTTTTGAAATAGTATGATGTTGATGTTGAGCTTGATTTTTTTGTGACAGAACATCGATTCTGGATAGTTGATTTTAGGACAAATTCACTTCATGGGGTAGGTCATTCCATTGGTCTCATTGATATGGAGGTATGGTTTAGAATCATATATGATTTTAGAGTGTGGGGCACTGACAATAGTTAAGTGGCTCATTATTTTTATATTTATTCTTATTGAAAGGATTAATGAGATATACTATTTTTATAGTGGGTAGGAAGTAATTCCTCATTACCATTCATTTAGGTTTGTGATAACCAATGTTATGATATTACATTTTATTTTTTTGTGTCATACCGAGAATAATATATGACTATACCTACAATGGTGAATCTATGAACATGTTGAAAATTTCAACATAAATATTTTATTTTTTCAATATGTTGGTGATTTTTACAAAGTGTAATGGGGTTACATGATGTGTATTTATCAGGTGAAATATGCCTCATAATGGGTACAGCATGTGAAAGTTGTATGAACTTCATATCACAAATACCATGTTGATATTGAAATTTATAATTATAATAAAAGGTGACTCTTTTAGTGTATTTGGTACATGATAATTAAATGACATGTATTTGGGTCACATTCCACGTAACAACTCGACTATCAGTTTTAAGGACACAAATATATGAAAATATAATTTCATTCTTACAAGATTCCTTGGTCATAACCTATAATATCTTCATAAGTTGTTTTGGTTGATCTCTAATCTAACTAGTTCATCTGTTTAGTGATTGGTCATTATGTTGGTTATAGTGAATCTATCTAGGTTGGATGTATCCCTATCTCTACCTTCAATCTATCTCTATCACCATTGTAGTTCGTTATATCATATAGGGATATATGGATATAATAGATGTATTGTTGATTGTTTATTCTATGTTGAGTTCCTTAAATGTATGTGCATATGCCCATTATTATTGAGTTATGTTGTGGGTGTTGTGATTCTATAAAAAATATAGATAGTTCAGTTTAAACTGGAAAATTGATTTGGCCCTTACATTCTTTATATATTATATTTCATTCAATTGAATTTTGATATCTTGTTATTTTGATAATTGGAAATTAAGTTCATATGGTATGGTTTTTGGGGAAACTCCGATTGTAATGGACTTGGAATTTTGGGTGTGAATTGTAATAGTAGAAAACAATTAAATAATTTGAGAATTTATTTTTAGAAAAATGTCTTAGATTTAAATTATGGAATCTACAAATTGTTTTTTTATTAAAATTTATTAAATAAATAAAATACTATCTTTTGGTTTAAAAAATAGATTTTCATACTGAAATATAAAATGGGGATGTTTTTTTATACATAATTAAATGAATTTTTAAATTATTGATTGATTAATTGAGTGAGGACATGCCACCCTCGGTAGTTAGTGTGTTATTTAGGAGAAGAATACATGGATGGTAATTCCATACCAACCCATTGATGATTAAAACTGTACAAGAAAACTATTTCAAAATGGTTATCCTATACGAGATATTTATGTGTCCTATTAGGCTGGATCTTGGTGGTCATGTGTAGACATGATAATCCATGATTGTAAATATTATATGTGTCAGGATATTATAACTAGACGACAAAGAACTATGTGGAGAATGAAAATGGTCTCTATTTTGATTTTATTAATATATAATATGTGGATATAGAAATACTATACTCATACATATTTATTTATATTATCTATATTATAAAAACTATTCATTTATGCCATGTCTCAAAAGTTTTCCATCACTCTAAAATATAACATGTTTTGTTTAATATATTTAAATATACTTCCATTTCTATTTTTTTTAGAATTTAAAACTTGATGTTGTTTGTTTTTATAAAACCTTATTATTGACTATTTGTGAGACCATTTTGGGATTTAGACTTCATGACATATCATTTCCTTTGAGACTTTGTAATATTTAATATACTAGGTTAGTGTAAATGGATGTATCCTCTTGGAGTATGTGGTTGTTCTGATCGTGTATGTCATTGATTTATGTGTATATTGGTAAATTGAGTTCATTTGGTCCGTCATTCAATACTTTGAGGATACACTATTTGGGGTTGGATATACATGGTGAGTTTCTTGTATTATATACTTTTGGGGGTTTTTAGAATATTGATATGAATCTTTACATTGTTTTTTTAATTCTTTCCCAGGACTATATCATATGATGAAATGTTATAGTCACCATCCTATAGGGACCTACAATCCCCTTCATGATATATCTAGATTTGCTCTATTATCATGGTAATAAGGTATCTGAGTTGATTCATTACATTTAAAATGTAGCATTATTGGAGGATTATTTTTTTATGTTATATAATTTTTTAGTTATATTAAATAATCCTAATTACATTTGACTAAAAATTATATTGTATTTTATTATAAATTAATTTTTGGATTTAAAAAAATTTATTTCTTTTAAATGATATAATGTTTCACCATTAAAATTAATTAAATTAATCCTTATAGAGAAATTACATAATATAAAATTATAGATAATAATTTAAAAAATATTAATTTTTATTGAAAAAAATATAGTTATTACTCATATAGATTATATGGAATCAAATTAATCCTAAAAATTATTCTTATTGAAAACCCCCTTTTAATCCAATTTATGGGTTTTGATGTAAATAAAATATTTCCAATTATATAAATTTTAATTGTTAAAAAATGATTCCACAATTGGAATTTTCATATTTTAAATTATCTAATTAGTGAACTTATTTTTTTAAGATGATAAATCATGAAAAAATTATATATTATTTTCATATATTAGGGTAAAAATGGATTTACATGGGGTTATACTAATAATGAATGTATTAAAATTACCTATAAACGTTCATAAAATATATTTCATGGAAATATATAGACTATATATTCTCTATGACTAAATAATTCTCCATTTCAACCATTATAGAATTTGAAAAATTTGGGTACCTATTTTTTCTATAAAATTATAAGTGACCCACTCATCTCACTTATAAAAGGTAACCCCCTCTCCTACCCTCATAAATTTTTTATAAAAATATCCTACCAAAATAACCCACCAAAATCACTTACCAATATCTATAATCTAGTCCTATAATCCTTTTCATGTTAATAATTTTTTCTAGGATTACGTTATTAATTGTCCTAAATGGTGGACCGTGAAGATGTAAATTCCCGAATATACCTTGATTATATATATCTTCTTGAAACTTCATAAAATATTGTTAATATATGCTTATATAATATAAAAAATATATAAAATATAGATAAAGATTATTATATTATTAAGAATTAACTGTATCAATATCCTCTTCCATTAAATTTAAAATAATAACATCACTTTTTTTAATGGAAGACTACCTACTTGTGAACAGATGTGACTCAATTTATATCAAGACTGCTCATGGGGATACATGATGTTGGTATGTATATAGATGAAATTAATAACATAATTATACCTCTATATTCATTATATCACAATTTTTACATTTTAAATTTCTATCTCATATTGTATATCATAACATCGATCGTGTGTATGACATTCTACCAACTCACGAAGTGATTTGATTCATTTTTACTCACTCAATACATGGATAGTAGTAAAGACATATTTTATTAATATATGTCATGTATATGTAATAATTATTTCATTTATTATATATTTATTATTCTTTAAAATATTATATTTCATTTTATTTCATTCCTTTTCAATCAATAAATATGATAGTGTTTTTTATATATGAATTGATTATTGCCTTCAAGAAGTGTTGTGACTGTCTTTTAATCCAAAACCACATGTTTGATTTATTTAAATATAAATAAATATAGAATAATAATAATAATACATTTTTATTATTTATAGAATTTAAAATATCATATACCACAAGTTCATAATACTCGTTGAAAAATATAAACATTATTCATGCGTATATATGACATATCACCTCCATGATCATAACATACTTCATTTCTCAGAAACAACCTTAATGATTATTCATTAATGTATGATTCATGAATAAATATAATATTTATGTCTACATCATTTTTCTATTTATGTTTAAATAATAACTTCTTTAAAAATATTCAACATACTAAGGTTATTTTTTACACATAATCAAAATATCATTGATACATATAATGTAAAAGTAATTTATTATTTAATCATATATAACATTTTAACAATTAAAATAAATGTTAAAATAAACATGATAAATGTTAATAATAATTTATTTTATTGATATATTTTTCTTATTCATATTCATAAGGATAAAATGTGATGAGTCAAGATCTATGTAAGTAACTTTATCTCAATTTCTATCAGTTGAGGCATATTCTGATTTAATGCAAATATATTCAATTATTTTTACAATATACATACCATTATATATTTTATATAATAAATGATTATATTTTTAGGATATTTAATCTTTTATGTTACTTTTTTCCATTAATGTTGTTTTTATTCAAATGTTCGTATATTTATAATTTAATTTCTTTTAAAAAAATAATATTTTAATATATCTATTAAAAATAAATCTCATAAATAACTAGGATATTATAATAATTTTATGAATGTTTTTATGGGGATAAATAATTTAAAATTACATCTTTGTCTATTTTTAATTAGTATCAATTTTTTTAAAAAAATCATTCATTTTATGTGTTTTATAGAGAACATTTTCACATATTTTAAAATGAATGTTCTATTAATAATATATATATATAGACAAAAGAAATTCCTTCCAACATTAATATTACTTTATTCCAAGAATCATTTAAATGTATTTTTTGATAATACCAAACCATTATACAATTATCAGGTTATTTAGTATTGAAAATATTTTTTGAAAAATATTATATTTTAATTTCAAAAAATGTTTTTTTTCATATCTATTAAAAATTGTTTTCATTTGTTTTATGATTAAATGTTTCAAGTATAAAATTTTTCATTCATGTTATGATGCATTTACATTGTTTATGATGGTTTCCAATGAATATCATATTGTGATACAATTATTTCATATATGGTAGGTGCACCCAGATTGAGATTCAATGTATAGGGTAATGATTATGTTCTCCAAATAATTATATTATATATTGGTAGTATGTATTTTCTAACTTCTAAATGATTTGAGGGGTTTTTTTGAATCATATATTAGATAATTTACCATGGATCCTACATGACCTATCTAATAATTCGTATGAGATTTTCGGAAACAATTTTCCTTAAAATGTAACATAATTGATATTTTAAAGAGAATGTTAATTTCTTTATTGGGTGAAAAAAATTTGATTCATAATATTATTCATTTATTTACATGTTTTCACAATAAGAATTGTTTTATTTCTTTTTCTATCCCTTACAGATATTTTAATCCCAATGAATATTTTTTTCATCGTTTTTTTAGAGGGATAAAAGATGGGAAATGGAAATGAAGATGGCATATTGAATTTCATGATGAATTTGAATGAAAATAAATCAAGGTTTATGATAATTTTTTTATAATTTCTAAAAAATTGTAAATGATTAATGATTCCAAAATGAATAATATTTTTATGTTATGTACGTTTTACTATCTAAATTTATAAAAAATAAAACCCATATATATTCTTATATTCAATAGAATTATTTTTCATTTAATACACCAGAATATGTACATTTTACATCCAGGTCCTTATAAATGGTATTAAATGTAATTTTAGATAACATTATGATTTAGGATAATTTTAATAGAATTTCCCATAATTATTTTAATTTATAATTATTTATAAATGATATAGAATTGAAATATTACTGTACCACCTTTTCCAAATTATGTTTGTTTAGAATGGATTTATATATAGGAAACGAAAGCTCTATTTTCAGAAGGAACTAATATGAAAAAATTCTTCATAATTATTATATCAAGATGGGTGGAATTTTAATAGAATAGTTTATTTTAGTGATATGTTAGGATAAAAATCCTAAAAATGGTGGTTGTATACATACTAGATAAGAACTAGATCATTCATAGTGGAATATTTCTATAGTCATTTATTTCAAAATGAATCCACATTCATAATTTAGTAGATCATCTTAACCAATGGTGTCTAATGGATGGATCAATTCTATGGGTAAGTTTCTTAAATTCCCTAGATGTTCAAAATTTCAAAAAGTAACTCTTTCAATTTATCCCTTTGAATGTCAAGGTGATTTATGACGGTATTTTATTATGAATACCCATTATAATGACGATATTGATTCTTGGTAATGGACTAATCCCTTTAAATATATTTCAATATGGTTGTTTAACTCCATATAAAAAATAGTTCATAGAATTAAGGAAAATAGGTAATGCTTCTATATTGAAAATTATGAAGACAATGTTACAATACATTCAAGATATTTATCATATTTTTTTTGAAAAAAGTATAGATAAATTAATATATTTTACTTTAGAGTAAAGAAATATTAATTTAAATATATGGTTCATGATAATTAAAAATATATTATAATTTTTTTCATTATGATAAAAATCTATTTTAATGGTTAATAATGATTATTATCCTTGTGATGATGAATGTAAGAAGAGTTACAGATAGAAGGTAATGGGTAAAATTAAATTTGGAAATATAGATTTATGAAAATTAAAATCCTATAATGTGGTATTTGTGGTAAAAATTAATCTATAGAAAATATTTTGAAATCACATATGTGTTACCAATGTGAAACATTCGTTTATATAGCACATGATTTTAAGGAACTATATTACGAAGACATAAAAAATGGTGTAACCGATAACCAAACATTGGTGTGTTTTTAAATATAATTTGTTGGGTAATAATGCTAACGTATTCTCTGATATTGTAATTTATGATGGAAATCTCCAAGATCAGATGAATAATTGGGTGGAATAGTTGTTTTTTACTACTGTAGTGGATGTTGGGCCATCACATGAAGTGCTGAAAAGTATGTTACTTCTATATTTAAATTACACCAACACCATTTTGGCATTGGTTCCGTAAATTATTTAATTTATAATAAATTTCAATGTATGTTATGAATATCACCTCATTTAATTATGATTGATCTTTTGGAGAAACATTATGTGAAAGTATTAAAGAAACTATGATTTTAGGAATCAGTATGTTTTAATCATTTAGATGGTGATCCCCAAATATATATTTGATCTGGTCATAATTTATCTTGCTATCAACAATGGCATTGATTGAATTTCAGTTTAGAGTTATTTGACAGATTAAAAATACAATAATGTCTTATTATATTATTTCATACATTTAATAACATACCAGTATGATAAGATATTTATTATACAAAAAAATTAATGTTGCCCTGTTCATATTGTTCTAAAAAAATAAACTATTAAAATTTGCAATCTTACAATAGTGAATGAATATATGGGTGTTTATACTTAATATTTCTCAATTTTTATTCAGTATTGGAATAGTTAATTTTCTAATGACTTAGTGATTGATTGAATGCCTAATTCTAGACCACATAATTTAATAAAACATATCGTTCTTTTTGAATTGAAAAATCAATTGAAGGATTTATTTGATAATGGTTTCATTCACCTTATCACAACACCATGAAGAGATAATTATATTTTGATAATAATAATGATCTTATAATGAAAATTTTAAATTATTAATTAAGAATTATTGAAATAAAAATTATGAAAAATATCTTTTTCCTCATATATAATCTTTTTTGGATCATCTCTATCAAGAAAATTATTTTTTAATTTATGATCTTAGGCCATGGTAATATTAATTTAATAGAGAGTAATAAAATATTTGGAAGACCATGTTTCATTCGACATATAGGTAGTATGCGTTTTTAGTTATTCCATTTTTGGTTCCCAATGCACCTATTATAGTTACAGAAATCATGAACATTTTTATGCTGGATTTCATTTCCAGGTTTCTGGTTATGTTTACTAATGAAATTTTTCAGTAATCTAAAAGTAAATCGGAAAATGATATAATCATATCAATTTTTTTTGTAGACAATAAGTGAAATGAATATGTATTGTATATTTATTATATGGAAATATCGTTTCGAAAGAACATAATTTCATGGGAACATTTTTTATGCATAGTATAAATGCTAAACATTTTAAGAATAGATAGTTCAACAGTGAAAAAACCCACAAATATCATAGATGTTCATTGTTTTTATGGATTTTAATGTTACAAGTTATACTTTGTTGATTTTTTTTACTTTTCTATAATATTGAAAAAATTAACTCTAAAAGGTGTAAAATTAATTTGGACAGAATTGTTTGAATATTATATTAATGAATTAAAATTAATAACATGAAACTGTAAACTTCATTCACTACCTTATATAAATGTATAAATAATCATCAATAGTTATTCTTTAATGAATGTATATTATTTCCTATTTGTGAAAAATGATTAGGTAATTTTTTATAATTCATTTCAATTTAATCCTCATGAGATAAGTAAAATTACACTTGATAAGGAAGTAGATATTGCAGATTTTAATTTTAAAATTTTATGTCATCATTTGTGTAAACTAAAGTGTGAAATATATTCTGATTAATTTTTTTATGAATATAATAACTAATAATGAATTGACAACAAAATGGTATGATTCTTAGAATAGATAAATGAATAATAGATAATGGTTCATCACTATCATTAGAATAAGGAAAACATAAGTTATTCCATGAGTCCAAAAATAATTATATATTAATAATTTTACATTTCGTAAAATTCTCTTAATTCAATGATTTGATGACTTTGCAACTAGATTTTATGAATTCAGGGACACGCTAAATTTTTTTAGGATTTAGTGATGTCTACAATGGAAGAATGAATTGTGTAATCTCTAAAGGGTGACCAATATTTTTAAGAAAATGATGATTTAGTTAAAAAGGTGAAATTTTTAGAATTTAATATTTTTGATGAAGATGTTTTTTTTCTGATTTGAAAAATATAATGTGTTCATTGTGATTTTAATTTGATGAATGAGTTATTTAGTTAATCTTAATGGTTACATTTTCCATTCAATCGGGGTGCATTGATATGTACCGAGATCATTATTATTTCTAATATTGGTATGGAAGGAATGATTTTATTCTTTTAATTTTATAGGATATTTCATACATTTTTAAGGTTAAATATAAATGATAATTAATAAAAAAATGAATCAGTAATTTCTAATTCCATATGGTAAATGGGAAAGGTAAATCTATATAATTTTTTTGGATTACGAAATACTACATGAGGTTACAATTCCATTTTGGATATTTTTGATTTATTAACTAAATCTATGAATTACCATAAAATTATATACATTTTTAATATAGATTAAATTTATCCCAATATATTGATTAGATTATTCTTTACATGGTGTTCCACTCTCCATTGAATTTAACAATGATACTATGTTCAAATATGATTTTATTAAAGGAATATATAAATCAATGTGTATTGAATTAAATTTCAAATGAGTTATTCATTAATAAAATATAGATATTATGAGATTATTATTGTGACAATGGAAGATATTCTTTTTTACTTTAAATGTATTACTATGGATGTTTGTATTGTTATATTTAAAATGTTGATTTTTATGATAAGAACATTTTTCATTCCAGTATACAGATGACACCATTTAAGGTGTTACATAGAAAACATAGTGAGGAACTATCATTAAGGGATGATGTAGGATGAATTATATGTATTGGGATAATGATCATTAATGTAATAGTTGAGTAGGTCTTTTTTATTCATCATCATATCAGTACATATCAATGTAAAAAAGAAATTTTTTGTAGATAACCAATTAAAATATAGTCCTTTTGCGGTAAGTGATTATGAAATTATAAATGTTTCTACATATAAATGTTATATAATTTTTTATGAATCATAGGATACATATATGATTCATGAGGATACATTAAATACTTTAGATATTTTTATCTATTTCCTAATGAATTTATTTAAACTTATCAATATCTCAATTATACAATATATTGATTGTTTTGATGATAATAAAATATGTTAAGGATTCATATCATGTATTTAGAATTTATATAGTTTATGTAACACCCCAAGATTCCACAATACGTTTTTCTTTGAATAATATAGTAGTGTGTCTTGTACGCAACTTCGAGTTCTAACACACCACAACCAATCAAACTATCCGTTATGAATAGTAATACCCACTTTTTTATATTTTATACTTTTTTTCTATAAAAATGGACATTAGTTTTGGATTCGGAATATCAAAATTAACTAGGGTGAATTATTGGTACTTTTTTGATAACTTTCATATTTTAATGAATTGTGAAAATTAATAAATTTTAAATAAAAACAACTTTTTTAATCGAAATAATTAATATTGATAAATTATGAATTTAAGTGATTATAAAGTATAGTTATATTATATTTTTACCATTTAATACAATGTTGGTCATTAGACATAATTTCACATTTAAACTTGACATAAGAAAGTCCCAATGTTTTGATAGTTATTATTTCTTAAAAACATGCTTTTTTGTTTTGACAACGGGAATTAATTTTAAATTAATTTATACCACTTATGTGTTTTGGATTTAGAAAAATGGATTTCAGATTTAGAATCAGGAGTTCCAAATTGTGTAAATAGGAAACTGTTATTTTTAGACATTTTGAATAATAACTTCGGTAAATATTTTATTTATCATGGTTAAAGGGTAAATCCGGTAAATAAGGGTAAAAAATAATATTTTAATAATATTAAATTACCCTAACACGTTCCCTAAACCTACTAGATGACGAATGTACTAACATGGGCATCCTTGGGACATTTTTGGGACCCCATGGGGCCACTTGTATTTGATTATGACACTTTATATTAATTTAGTTAAAGTAAATACAAAACTAAAATAACAATATATATTTTAATAAAACAATTTTCACATAGGGTTATATATGTTATCTCCTCGATTATAAATATTAATTAGAAAGATAAAAAAATTTCCTCCATAATTATATTTTATTTATAATTTTAAAACATTGAATAGTTAAATTTATTTCTGACACAATAATGATGCAGTATTTTCCTTATTAAGGAAGGAATCAAATTATTGGTATTATAAATGTTAAAATAAATATAATTTGAATGTTTTGATGACATACACGAATTTTATTGGTTAATATTAAATTTTCATATTTCTTAAATGATTATGGTTTCAATTAATAAAGATTTTAAGACTTTAACAAAAATCAATTATTAAATATTGTCAAAATTGACATAAAGGAGTTTTTAAAATAAATATTTTGTTATAAATTTATATTCTATTTGTAAAAATCTATGGTTCGGAAAAGAGACTTATATATTTATAGGTGTTTCATTAATGGACCACCTGGGGGTTTCTTTGGAGTATATTGTATCTTTATTAACTATATAATTAATAATAGAAAGAGACATGGTAAATGTAAAACTATTTAACTAAGAGTTAAATCAAAAATATAAAGTTAATATAGTGACCCAAACCAGTATAAAACCTATTGGTTGAGTTTTTATCGACCCATCCCCACCTTAGACTCTAAATAAATCAGTTTTCAGCCATTATAAATCGAATATTAATTTATTATAAAATAATATTTCTATCTTTTCCTAAGGGACCCTTCTCCCCTCTTATAAAGGGAACTCACCCTTCTCTCTAATTCACACCTTCAATGCCTTTTGGATCAGCCACCACCTATATAAATATGCTCTAAAAATCCCTCACATCATCCTAGAGGCCTTCCTTTAGTCATAAAGCCGTCTTACAGATCCCTTTTGATCAAATCAAAAGCAAGAACCCGAAGAAGAGGTAAATATTCCATCACCTCTTTCAAGATCCTTTCTTCTTCCACTTACTTTTTCATTGTTGTTTCCATTATAAAAAAATAACTCCACTATATTATGTATACTGTTATGTTATTATAAATACAGTACAACCAAATTCATTATTCTATCCAACCTTTGAATGACATGTCACCATACGTGCATACGTACGGCTTACAGTCTCCACGTCATGGTGTAATTTTTATTCAATAATGATTATTTGGATGGGTATAATAAGGATGTTTATTTTATGTAAATAATAAATATAACATGATAATTATTCTTTATATATGATATATCGTCCAATTATATATTATTTTAATATCAAAAACGTGATATTTTCGCTCGTGCATACGTACAGATTACCGTCTCCATGAACGCGATGAGATTCATTCCCCATCGTATCCATTCAAGAATAATTTTCCTGAAGTTATTAAAAACAATGTTTAAAGAGGTTATATCATTTTGGATATGAATAAGATACATCCCATCTTTAACGATTATGACTCACATAATAAAGAATATAAAGTAAAATGAATCTGTTAACATCCAAAACAACGATAATACTAAGATATTATTAACAAAGCAATGTTAAAAGGTCATGCATGATATAATATTAATGTATATGATTATTTTATAATTTAATAACAGTTATTTCACCATTATACAGTTGGTTATCCTACCATCGACCAAGGAAAAGTATAATGTAAGGGTTAATTCTACAATATCTTCATTATCTGAGGTTGTTTATAAGTAATTATCTTATAGGACCTCTTTATCATCCACATCTATGTTTCGTATAAATGTATTTCAAAACATTTTCACTATTTAAAAGACAATGGGGTAAAACCATTTATACTATTAGTTGACATTATATTATTTATAATGGAATCTTTCCATCATTTTTCAAACAAGGTCCTTTTTAACATTTTCGACAAAATTAAGGTAAGAATGACTTTTGTAACTTATACGGCGGGTGCAGCAATTTGCCACCGTTATAAAATCGTCGAAGATTCCATTACAAGATTATAAGAATATTTTCAAAGTAAATGTTTTATTTTATAATAATGTGACATTTAAATGAGTTCAAAAATAGATATTTCTCTCAAATAGTTTTGATTTCATCTATGTCAACATCATTTGATGGATTTTATTTTTATTTGAAGTAGATTTATTATGATACAAAAATTCCATATAATATTGAAGGTTTTGTGATATGATTTACCGTGGATGTGTTATTTTTATACCATTCGTGGTTTATGGATAAAGTATTGAAATTTCGTATACTGGTGTTAATATAAATGTTTATTTTATGTTTAAACGTATTCATAAGAAGAATGCATTGGACCTAATATGTAACGGGTGGAGCCCGCTATAGCTCCACGATGCATCGGTAGGTCTCATGGGACAAACTAGTGTCTTGGAACAAGGCCTTGACAAAATCTTATTTTTAGTCTTGGCACAAGGCCTTGACTATGTTGTTATGATAGTCTGGCATTATGAATTCTCTTATAATGAAAGTGGTTATTGATATTGCATGTGATTATTCGACTAGTAGAATATCAATGTGAATAAGTAGATGGAATTATTTCATTTTATCTTTACCATGTTATTCTGATGTTAAAGTTCAAAAGGATTTTGTTTTAGTTATACACTGCCTTAAATGTTTATGCTTATTAACGAAAGTTTATGATATATTGATATCCTTACTGAGCATCTGAGGTCACCCCTTTCTATGTTTTATTTTTCCCAGGAAGTTATTAAGTATTTTATGAATGACATTTACGGATAGTATGAGGATGTGAGTGTGGTCTATGGAGACACAATTTTGTTGTAGTTTTTCACTTTATGATGTAATGTAAACATTATGAATGTGTCTTGTGATTTTAAGGCTACTAAACTAACACATATTTCGAGACTTGATCTTTTGTGATCATGCCAATGTTATGTAATAATACACCAACTCTGGGTAACTGGGGTCGGGGTTTTACAGTTGGTATGAGATAAATTTTTGTACAAACCATGGAAGCTAGATTTAGATAAACTCTGATTCGAGCACATAGACCTAAGATGGACTTTGAGGATTATTATAGAAGAACTTCATAGAATTTTGGTATTGTAGTGATTTTTTGAGTTTTCCGAGAAATACATCCCTATCTGGATAAGATCAGGTAGAGGTGGCTCTGGCACAGATGTACCTAGGGGTAAAACCCAAAAACACCGCTTTGAGCTAGACTCAAACGGGAACTGGTGCACGAGAACGGGCCTTGCTGCACTCATGGTTACGAAACTCTTGGGGGATATGCTTAGGATAATTCTCATTTTCTTTATAAACCATTATGAAGGGTTTATGAGTGTATACATCCTCAAAGAATACATTTTTATGATTATGGATTATATTCATAAACCGTTCAATTTATGTTAAGTGTTTTACAAGTTTGGAATTATGTATTTGGATTAATAATCCAATCTAGTTTATGCCATTGTTTAGAAATGGAGCCTAGTGGAAGGACTGGAAACCATATTAATGAATGCACTCCATATAGGAATTTTCCTCCAACTCAAGATAATTATAGTGGATTTGGTGATGCAACTAGTGCTGATCAGCTTATCACTATACTGGAACAACTCACTCAGGTTATGAATAATAACCTTACCCGTACGGAGCACCCTGATCCGCAGGGTGGAGGATCAATGTTAGATTTATTTATGAGGAAACAACCACCAACATTCAATGGGGGTACAAATCCACTAGTAGTGGATCAATGGATAAATTTCTTAGAGAAAATATTTCATGCCTTGGGGAGTAGAGAAAGGGAAAAAGTTGTCATGGCAGTTTACCGCCTCACTGGAGATGCAGATAAATGGTAGTTATTGATTCAAAACACGAAGGAAGTTGATGAAGTATCAAATATGGAATGGTTGGAGTTTAAAGAGATTTTCTTAGAAAAATACTTTCTTCTTGACCATCGAGCAGATATGGAATGAAAATTTTGTGAGTCTGAGGAAAAAGGAGGATGATAATGTTCCAATGTATATGTCTAACTTTACAAGGTTAGCCAGGCATGCTACAGATTATATGCATAACCCAAGAAGTAAGATTGATAGTTTCTTTTATGGGTTAAAACCATTTTCCGTAGAGCATTAGTCTCACAATACTTCTCGTTATACAGTGATAGTATCTCATGTGCTATCAAGACAGAAAAAAAATTCTCTAAGTCATACGACTTTAATGCAACGAAAGAAAAGAAGAGATCTTCTGATCAATATAGGAATGGAAATAAGGGGAAGAGGGGAAAAGTTGAATAACCATCCTGCAGTAAATGTGGGAAGAAACACCCTGGTACATTCATGAATGAAATGTGAGTCTGTTAAAATTGTGGTGAAAAAGGCCACCAAGCTCGTGATTGCAAGGGGAATAAAGAAGCTATCGATGTTCAATGCTACAATTGCAGGGAGATGGGTCATTATGCAAATGAATTTCCTATGAGTTAGAGGAAATTAACTCAGAAAAGGCCAAGGGATCAAGGAGAAGTTTATGCTAACACTACTGCTGAGTTAGACGCTCCAAAAGGCGTTGTGGCAGGTAATTTAATGGTTTCCTCAAGTTTAGAAAATGCTTTATTTGATTCTGGACCATCACATTATTTCATATCTTCCCAGTTTTCTATGAAAATTAGATATTTCCAATTTTATTTAACAAGGGAGTTGTCAATCAAAACTCCCAAGGGATGTACCATCTCTACAATGTTCTGTGAATCGGTTCCCATTAGGGTATAGAAATGTTTTTTATCTGCTGATCTCATCGTCATACCTATGATTGAGTTTGATATAATCCCTGGAATGAATTGGATTTCGGACCAAGATGTTAAGATTATTTGTATGAAGAAGGAGGTTACAATTTTTGATGATGATGATAAGGAAGACCTTATCTTAAAATCCGAATCTTCACCACCTAATTCTTATTTAGATCCACCCCCAGTAGCTCAACTAAATTCAATTATCGGGGAGGAAGAGAATGAAATAATTGTGGGTGAGTAAAGGAATGTTCAAATTGAGGATGTACCTATTGTGAAATAATATGTAGATGTGTTTCCAAAATACTTACTCGAACATCCTCTAGAACGAGAAATTGAGTTTTCCATTTATTCAATTCCTGGTTCAAGGACCATTTTGAATACCCCTTATAGAATGGACACTGTGGAATAAGTTGAACTAAATATACAACTTGAGTAATTGAGTAATAAGGTATATATTCACCATAGTGTTTCTCCATGGGGAGACCCTATCCTTTTTGTTAAGAAGAAATATGGATCTATGAGGTTATGTATCGACTACATGGAACTCAATACTATAACAACAAAGGACAAGTATCCCCTACCTATCATTGATGATGTATTTGGACAACTACATGGATATAAATAATATTCAATAATTGAACTTCGATATGGATACCATCAGTTGTGTGTGAAGAAGGAAGACATTCCGAAGACATTATTTCGAACCAGGTACGGGCATTACGTGTTTACAATAATGCCTTTGGGGCTGACTAATGCACCCTCTATTTTCATGGATCTAATAAACAAAGTTTTCAATGAATATCTTGATTAATTTTTAGTGGTATTTATTGATGATATCTTGGTATACTCTAAAATCTATGAGGATCATGAAAATCACTTGCGCATTATTTTAAAGACTCTTAGAAGAAATGAATTATATGGAATGTTTTGTAAGTGTGAATTCTGGCTTCAGGAGATTTCTTTTCTTGGCCATATTGTCTCTAAAGATGGAATCTTCGTTGATCCTTCTAAGACAAGAGCAATCCAAGAATGGCCATCACTGACGAGTATAACTGACGTACACAGTTTTATTGGTTTAGCAGGTTATTATCGATGTTTCATCCATAATTTTAACTGATTGGATAACCCATTAACAAAGCTCACACATAAAGGGGTGAAAATTGTTTTGAAAAAAGAGTGTGAAGAATGTTTTGAATAACTGAAGAGAATATTAGTCAATGATCCTATATTGAATCCACCATCGGGGAATAATGGGTTTGTTATTTATAGTGATTCATCAAAGAACGGACTTGGTTGTGTTCTTATGCAGAATAATAGGGTTATTGACCATGCATCACGATAGATGAAAATTCCTGATCAAAACAATCCTACTCATGATATTGAGTTAGATTCTGTAATATTTGGTTTGAAGATATGGAGACATTATCTCTATGGTGAAAAATGTGAGATATATACCGATCAAAAGAGTTTGAAGTTTATTTTATCACAAAAAGGACTCAACATGTGGTAAAGGTGATGGCTTGAACTACTCAAGGATTATGATTGCACGATATACTACCACCCTGGGAAGGAAAATAAGGTGGAAGATGCTTTGAGTAGAAAAGAACTTGGAGTTTTGAAAAAAATGACAGTTTAAAGGGATCCGATTTTCATGGATCAATTAAAGTTGGATATGGGAATAACCACATAAGGTTAAACATATATACTTTTTCAAATGGTTGCCAAACCATATTAACTAGAAAGGATTAAGAGTTCTCAGACCAATGATGAAGAATATCAAAATAATATTAAAGGTGTGAATGATGGGAGATTGAGTGAATTTGTGTATGAAGATGATATTTTGAAATTTGGGAAGATACATTGTGTTCCCAATATACCTTATCTAAAAAGGGAATTGTTGGATGATTATCATAGTTCCAATTTCTCTATACAACCTGGGAGCACCAAAATGTATAGAGACATGAAGGAACATTTTTGGTGGGACAACACGAAGAGGGAGATTGTTGATTTTGTGTCAATATGTATGGTTTTTTAACAAGTGAAAGCTGGAAGGCAACAGCCTGGAGGAGACATTCAACCTCTTCCCATACTTGAGTGGAAATGGGATAATATCATGATGGACTTTTTCATGGGACTACCAAAGGCTCCTAGAAGGAACAAAGCAATATGGGTCATTTTTGATCATCTTACCAAGTCAGAACATTTTCTTACTATAAGGGATGATTTACCACATGAACGTCTAGAAAGAATATATATTAATGAAGTTGTAAGGCTTCATGGAGTACCCCTATCGATTCATTCTGATCATGATCCCTATTTTACTTCAAGATTATGGAAGAGTCTTCAGAAGGCCTTGGATACTGAACTTCATTTGAGAACTGCCTACCACCCTATAAAATATGGACAATCAAAACAAACTATTCAAACCTTAGAAGACATGTTGAGATATTTCTCAGTAGACTTTCTGGGTATGTGGGATCTATATTTACCTCTGGTGGAATTTTCTTATAACAATAGCTTCCATTCGAGTATTCCGATGGCACCATATGAAGCATTATATGGAAAGAGATGTCTCACACCAACCTGTTGGGATGATGTTAGTGCAAGAAAACTTGCAGTCCTAGAACATGATGAGGAAATGATGGAAAAGGTAAAGGTAATCCAAAACCACATCAAAGCAGCTGAATGTAGGAAGAAGATATATGTCGATAATGAAAGGAATTATTTGGAATTTTAGGTATGAGATCATGTTTTATTGAAGGTATCTCCATGGAAGGGAGTTATATGTTTCGGTAAGAATGATAAATTGAGTCCCAGGTACATAGGACCTTTCAAAATTCTAGAACGAAATGGGGTTGTAGCTTATCGATTGGCAATTCCATCAAATCTCTCCAAAGTTCACGATGTGTTCCACGTATCACTGTTGAGAAAATACATGCCTAACCCAACACATGTACTCACATAAGAGGAATTAGAACTAGAACCCGATCTGTCTTATTGCGAAGAGCCCGTAATAATTCTTGATATAAGAGAATGAGTGCTGAGGAACCGTATGACTCATTTGGTAAATGTTCTATGGAAAACCCATAAGATGGAAGAGGAAAAGTGGGAACCTGATGAAATTATTATGAAGAACCACCAAAGTATTTTTATGCAGTAATATTCTAGAAATTTTGGGGAAGAAATTATTTTAAGTAGGGGAGAATGTAACACCCTAAGCTTCCATGGTACACTTCACTTTGAATAATATAGTAGTGTGTGTTCTATGCAACTTCGAGTTCTAACACACCACAACCAATCAAACAAGCCGTTATGAATAGTAATACCCACCATTTAAAATTCTATACATTTTATCATTCAATATGGACTTATTTATTGGATTCGGATTATCTAAATTATTTTAGGGTGAACTTTTGGTACTTTTCTGATAAATTTCATTTTTTGATGAATTTTGAAAATTACTAAATTTTACTTAAAAACAACTTTTTAATCGAAATAATTAATAGTGATAAATTATGAATTTGAGTGATTTTAATGTTTAATTAGATTATATTTTTAACATTTAATACAATTTTGGTCATTTTACATAATTTCACATTTGAACTCGACATAAGCAAGTGCCAATCTTTTGATAGTCATTAATTACTAAGAACTCACTTTTTGTTTTGAAAATGGGAATTTATTTTAAATTTATTTCTTCCACTTCTGTTTTTTGAATTTAGAAAAATGGATTTAATATTTAGAATCAGGAGGTCCAAATTGTGTAAATAGGAAAATTTTATTTTTAGACATTTGGAATAATTACTTCGGTAAATATTTTATTTACCATAATTAAAGGGTAAATCCGATAAATAAGGGTAAAAATTAATTTTATAATAATATTAAATTACCCTAACACGTTCCCTAACCCTGTTTGATGATGAATTTACAACCATGGGCATCCTTGGGTCGATTTTGGGTCACCATAGAGCTACTTGTATCATATAATGACACTTTATAATAATTAAGTTAAAGTAAATAGAAAAATGACATACGTATATATCGTTTAGTAAAAAAAAATTACATAGGGTAATATATTTTATCTCTTAAACTATAAATATTCATTAGAAGGTTAAAAATATTTCCTACATAATGGTATTTTATTTATAATTTTTAGAAATTTAATAATTAAATTTATTTATAACACAATAATGATGCAGTATTTTCCTTATTAATGAAAGAATCAAATAATTGATATTATAAATGTTAAAATCAATTTAATTTTAAAGTTTTGATGACATACACGAATTATATTTGTTAATATTACATGTTATTACTGCTTAAATGAATTTTATTATAATTAATAAAGTTGTTAAGACTTAAACAAAATTCAATTATTAAATATTGTCAAAATTGACATAAAGGGGTTTTAAAAAAAATAATATTATAAATTGATATTATATTCCTTAAAATTTAAGGTTTGGTCACGAGAATTATATAATGATATGTGCATCATTAATGGACCACTTGGGGGTCTCTTGAAGGTATATAGTATGTTTATTAACAATTTAATATAAAAATACAAAGAGACATGATAAATGTAAAACTATTTAACTAAGAGTTAAATCAAAATGATAAGGCTAATAAAGTGACCAAAACCTATCTATAACCTATTGGTTGTATTTTTTTCGACCCATAACCACCTTAGAATTGAAATAATTCCGTTTGGAGCCATTATAAATCGAATATGATTTTATTATAATATAATATTTCTATCTTTTCCTAAGGTTCCCCTCACTCCTCTTATAAAATGGCACTCCCCCTTCACTCTAATTAACACCTTAAAAGCCTTTTGGATCAGAAACAACCTTCACAATATATCCTATCAACATCCGTTAATTCATCCTAGAGGCCTTCCTATAGTCATAAAGCCATCTTAAGGAGCCCTTTTGATCAAATCAAAAGGAAGAACCCAAAGAAGAGGTAAATATTCCATCGCCTCTTTCAAGTTCCTTTCTTCTTCCACTTCATTTTTCTCTGTTGTTTCCATTATAAAATAATATCCCCAGTAACTTATATATATTGCGATGTTATTATAAATATTGTACAACCAAATTCATTATTCTATCCATCCTTTGAATGACATGTCACTATACGTGCGTACGTACGGTTTACCGTCTCCATGTCATGGTGTAATTGTTATTCAATACATGATTACTTGGATGGGTATAATAATGATTTATATTTGATGTAAATAGTAAATATTACATGATAATGATTCTGTATATATGATATAACATCCATTATATATTATTTTAATATCAAAAGAGTGATATTGTCACTCGTGCGTACGTACGGATTACGGTCTCCACGAACGCGGTGAGATTCATTCCACATCATATCCATTCAAGACTAATTTTCAATTGATGATTAAAAATAATGTTTAAAGAC
Organism: Viscum album; assembly: GCA_963277665.1. Classification (NCBI taxonomy): domain Eukaryota; kingdom Viridiplantae; phylum Streptophyta; class Magnoliopsida; order Santalales; family Viscaceae; genus Viscum; species Viscum album. The sequence goes on from OY728140.1 coordinate 2,131,477,362, forward strand.
TTGATATAATTCTTTATATTAATAAGACACATCCCATCCTTAACAATTATGACTCACATAACAATGAATATAACGGAAAATGATTCTGTTAACACCTGAAATGACGATAATACTAAGATATTATTATCAAAGAAATGTCAAAAGAACATATATGATATCATATTAATGTATATGATTATTGTATAATTTAATAACATCTATTTGAAAATTATACAGGAGTTTATCCTACCATCGACCAAGGAAAAGTATAAGTTAAGGGTTAATTCTACAATTTCTTCATTATTTGAGGTTTTTTATACGTAATTATCTACTGGGACCTCTTTATCATCCACATATATGTTTCATAAAAATGTATTTCAAAACATTTTTACTATTTACTAGAAAATGGGTTAAATACATTTATACCTTTATTTGACCTTATATTTTCTATAATGTAATCTTTCTGTCGTTTTCCAAACAAGGCCCTTTTTAACCTTTTCGACAAAATTAAGGTAAGAATGACTTTTTTTAACTTATACGGAGGGTGAGGCTATTTTCCGCCATTATAAAATCGTCGAACCTTCCCATACAAGATTATAAAAATATTTTCAAAGTAAATGTTTTATTTTATAATTATGTGACTTTTAAATTATTTCAAAAAAAGAGATATTTCTCTCAAATAGTTTTGATTTCATCTATATCAACAACCTTTGATGGATTTTAAGCTTATTTGATGTTGATTTATTATGATACAAAACTACCATATAGTATTGAAGGTTTTGTGATATGATTGATTGTGGACATGTTATTTTTATACCATTCATGGTTTATGGATGAATTATTGACATTTCATACGCTATTTTTAATACGAATGTTTATGTTATTTTTAAACCTATTCATATGAAGAATGCATTAAACTTAATAAGTGACAGGTGGAGCCTGCTATAGCTTCCCGATGTATCGGTAGGTCTCATAAGACAAAATAGTGTCTTGGAAGAAGTCCTTGACAAAATATTAGTTTTATTCTTGGAACAAGGCCTTGAAAATGTGGTTTTGATATTCTGGCATTATGTATTCCATTATTATGAAGTTGGTTATTGTTATTGAATGTGATTATTCAACTATTAAAATATCTATGTGAATAAGTAAATGGAATTATTTCATTTTCACTTTGACATATTATTTTGAAGTTAAAGTTTAATAGGCTTGTGTTTTAGTTATACACTTCCTTAATTGTTTATGCTTATTTATGAAATATTCCGCTATATTGTTATCTGTAATGAGCATATGGGATAACCCCTTTCTATGTTTTATTTTTTCCAGAATGTGAAGAAATATTTTATGAATGACCTGTAGGGATAGTATGAGGATATGAGTCTGATATATGGAAACAAGATGTTGATTTAGTTTTTCACCTTATGATGTAATGTAATCTTTATGAATGTATCTAGTGATTCCAAGGCTACTCAACTAGTCGGTCTTTAGAGACATGATCTTTTGTGATCATTCCAATGTTATGTAATAATGCACCGACTCTGGGTAACTGTGGTTAGGGCGTTCTAGTTTAGTAAGAAGATAATATTTCATATGAGTAATATACAGTCATATTATTGACAATATAGATCATTTTTTTTAATTTCATTTTGTGATTTTACATGATATGGTTTCATTGAAAACCTACTAGGTTTAAGAGGCAACATGGGAGTCAAAAAAATTCTACAATGGAATGATATCCCCACTATTTTAACAAGTGAATAAATTTACTGTGACAGAATATTCAAAAAGGGAATAATTTAAAAACCTATGTAATGATATAATAAATCAATTTCATATTTAATATGATAGATAAATTTATTATAACAAATTAACTAATTTTTAAATATAAAATTGTATATTTTTAACTAAACTCTATTCATATGTGATTTTAATTATTTGTATTACCACTAAAATATAGATTTCTAATTTTTAAACCTAAAATCAATTTTGAAATCATCCTATCTAAATTTACTAGGGTGATATTATTATTAATTTTTCAGAAAATATTGATTTTTAGTGAATAGTGAATATACACATTTAAAAAAACCTTTTCTATTTAATAATTTTACTATTTTAAGAATTTCCATTACTTTCTTATTATTATATAATAGAAAATAAGGAATTTTTCTATTTTCTAATTACACATATCTTATATCTATCAACAATATATTTAATATTTTTGTATGATTGTTATTAGGTTTTAAAACTAGGTTTCCCAAAAACTGTTTTGAAATTTATAATGTTTCTCCATCGAAATTAATTATAATAAGCCCTAATAAAAATAATTTTAAAATATATTTATATATTATATAAAAAATAATTATTTTTTTATTTATTGATACAATGCTTTTTATTGATGATAGAGTTAACATAAAATTATTTATAAAAAAAATAAACTTTTTTAAAACACTCTTTTTCATCTCGCATCATTATTTTGTTTTAAATTATTTTCTTCCAATTATGTGAAATAAATTTCAGAAAATGGATTTAATATTTTTAATAATAATAATTTATATTATCTAATATATCCAATGTAATTTTTATAAACAATTATTAGTTAAAATAAATGAATAATTAACCACCATAGATAACATAAAAAAGTATTTATTGGGGGTTAAGAAATATTATGATAAAAATTACTGATAAAATTATATAAAATTTAATTTCTAAAAATTATTTTATTCTCATAATTTACATGTCTTTATAATTCCCATTTTGGATATATGTGTCATGTGAAGTATTTTGGATGACAATTTTCTTTTCAAAAATTAAAAGTGTTCCACCCACCTCTATTATAAAATTACACCCACTATCATCTCTTCTTTTAATATTAATTCCATTTTTTTCTAAAAATTCATTCACAAATTACTACTAAATACACATTACATTATATTAGAATACTTATCTTTGTAACTAATCCCAAATATTAATAATTTAGGTATAATAATAAAATATGTGGTCTAAGAAGATGTAAATTCCAATGTATGAATATTTGTATAATTTATCTTTTCACAATGTTAATATATTATTCATTTATGAATATATAAAAACAAAAGTTTCTAAAAAATACCAAACAATATTTATGTTCTCATAATGAAATATATCTATCCTATCTTCCTTCAAAGTGGAGACCATAATGGCACTCGTGTGTATAACAAACATCCCACTCACGAACCAATGTTTTACATTTTTGATAAACATGTCTCACTATTAGTTATGAAGATGGATATAATGAATATATGTTATAATCATAAAAAAATTAAACTTATTTATTCACAATTTATGTATATATATATATATATATATTTACTTTATATTCAACATGGGATACAATAATGTCACTCTTGGAGGACTACCACTTGACGAAATTATTTCATTCAATTTCTAAAAAAACATTACATTTAAGGTAAAATGTATAATTTTAATTATTATATGTTATATAAATAACATAATTATGAATTTAATTTCAACATTATTATTTGTAACGATAAAATATCATTTTATTTTGTACATATTTCTTTATAAAAAATGATAACTTTATTTGTATAAATGATGACTACCACCTCTATGAAGAGATATGAGTATATTCTCATCACCACATGCTAGGGATTGTATATGTAAGGATATTTAGAAAAATAATATTTCATATATAATTTTATGATGATTTTTTAATGAATAAATAATAAATTCATCATTACCATAATGATCATTGAAAAATGGTAATGTTAGTCACCCATACATACAACCTACCCTCTCCCAGGTCATATGATAATTTATTTATCAAAACAAACAATCAATTATAGTCCTTAAATAATTCTTGAAGCATAAATATGATAATTATTTCATAATAATTATTTTTGATATGTTTAAATATTGACCAATTTAACAATATTCAATGTACCAAATTCATTATTGATATTGAAGTTAAATATCATTGAAGCATATGGAAAAGAAATTATGTATCCATATATAAAATGGTAAAAATTAAAATTATAGGAACAATAATGATTTATTATTTTATTAAAAATATTAAAATTTTAAATAAAAATATTATTTAGGAAGATAAATAATGTACATTATGATTCAGAATCATGGTAATGGACTTCGTCTAAATTTCAATTAATTGAGGTATATTTTTATGTTATGTGGATTTGTTATTTTAGAAGATTCACATACATATACTTTTATATGTTATATCATTAATTTTTACATTCTCATGATATTTAATGTTTTTAAAATTTTATTATATATGGGGTATTTTTATTAAAATTTTTTTAAATTGGTAAATGTAATTCAATAAAAAATCATCATTGAGTGTTTTCCTTCCAAATAATTTTCTTCAATTTCCTTATTTTCCAAAAAAATCATGAAATGTGTAATATTTGAATAAAATATTATTAAAATTAATATTATTTCTCATTTTAAGTTTATTTAAAATAGTTTATAATGTAATATTGTTTCGTGTTATATATATATTATTTTGAAAAACTCCAAAACCAATATCTTATTTTTGACATATATGATAACAATTACATTTACTACCATAATGAATGTTATTTCATTTATAAATATCAATGAAATCCTTCATGATTTCATAAATGAAAAACCCATATTCCCCTTTTTGTGTATTTTTTATTCTAAGATTGAATTTCAAATAAAAGGATATCTTTATGTAAAATGGTATTTAATATGGGATAAAAAGTATTTTATTATGATATTTTATAGGAAAAAATAATTTTTTTCATGATATACCACATGGAAAAAATTTACAATTAGTGTCCCTCGATACAGCTATGTGATTCTAATGTATATTATATGATTGGTTCACCCATATTGATCTATAATGCAATGAGTAATAATTATGTTCTCAATTGATTTATATTGGTTTTTTTGAGATATGGTTATTCAAATTGTTTTGGGTTATATATTGGTTCAACATGCGTTTAATGAGATAATGTCTAAAAAACCTTTGATACATTTCTAATATAACTAATACTTTTTAGTTGAAAAAATTTCTATTAAAATGTCATCATAAATTTTCTTTTTGAAATAATGATAATAAACATTCATAGTACGATGATAAGTGCTTGAGAAATGGTATTCTATGGGATACCATGTTATTAATAGATTATGAGTTATGTTTATTTTAAGATCCCTTAAATATTTTTCTCTCATACCATGTTTTTTAAATTCATTTCATATGGTTATGTATGGATACGTGAATTGAGGAGGCCAATATGAATAGAGTGGGGATTTTTTATAAAATAATGTCATGTATTGTCACATGGAATTTATATTTTCAAAAAAATGATATAATAATTTGAATTTATAACCAGTAATTATAGTAAATGTAATGAATTAGTTATGAAATAATTCTCAAAAAATAATAAAAAAATATATATTTACTTGAAATATATTGAATAATTAACATAAAACTAATGAGTCTACAAAATTTTTAGGAAATGCCATTACATTAAACATTTCATAAGTATTTATAATTATTGAGTCTGGTCCACAGTTGGGGATTTGTCATATACTATCCCATGTATGGCTCCCAGGTTAGGGGACCTTGACCGGAGCCAAAGGAATATGTATAATGATGTATAATTTTCCTAGGTAAACTTCTGAAAGAACCACAAAAATCAATGAAAAATTACATAGGGAGTAAATTTAAAATAAGAAAAATGAAAAGTGGATAACCTGGAATTAAATACCTCTAGATTGTATAAGAATATAGTATATTAATTAGAAAATTAATAGGGGTAAAATACAAGGACAATAATAAATATTCCACAACTAAATAATACATGAAAAGTAAAATGGTGAGAGTGCCCATCATCTTTTCAATAAGATTTGACAATAATAATCAGTCCAAATATCTTGGTATCCCAATGATAATATGAATCCACCTTTAACCTATCCATTGACTACAGATGACATAACATGTGTGAGATAATACCAAGAATGGGTGGGTATATATATACCCAATATGACACCCCAAAATCTTATGATAGAGTATTATAATATAAAAATCAAATAGAGAGATGGTTGATATCACATGATATAGATATAATTTAATGAGAAAATCTCAACACAAACCAAAATGTAATGTTAGATTTTCCAATGGAAAGTGGATCAATATATGTGTAGATGAAATACACTTCATGTCATTTCCAATAATATTAGGATAATAGACTCATAAAACCATGACAAGATAAACATAAAAAGAACATGTTATACCCCTAATGTGTTCGCATAGCTTGAAAAGTGTGTAACCCAATCCAAATGTATGAATAAAAAAGTATATATATATATATATTATCAATAATGATAAACCAATATAGGAGTGAAAAGGGATTTCTATATAATATATCATCCCATGAAGAATATTATCCAATATTTCTAAGTGTATAGGAATGTTGTTTAACATCTCTCACATCTTTCCAAATGTAACCATCCACATCATGTCATGACTTGGAACTCTGTCGCACTGTTGGGGTTCTAGAGTATCTGGGTAGGGGAAAAATTCCTATAAAAATACGATGGTTCTTCTTTGATAGGTTTTTGTTGAACCATTGTCCACACAACTAGAGGGATAAATTTTGGTGGTAGAGGAACCATGCCTAACTAAAATGGAGGGTTCAACTAAAGAATCAACAATGATCCATTCAAATCTCGGACATTGTGTTCCACTGGGGAAGCCTTCAAGGACACATTCACAACATAAGATGATGGTTACACTCTATATCTCTATAGATGAAAAATTCCATGTGATTATAGGAGGGTTCTACTCTTGGATTCGTTAGAGGAATCATGTCATACTCTACTAGAGGTTTCCAATGTAAAATCCATCGAGGAAACTTGCCTATCCTAGATGGAGGGTTCCACTCTTGATGCCACCAGTGATCAAGCATGAGCATTTCCATCATCATTTTCCACCTAAACATTTTTATTTCATTGAAAATTCAACATCATATAAAAAAATCACAAAAAAGAGACCATCATTTATAAAATTACAAAATAATTAGGATAGACTACTTGCATAAAAAAATAAAAGTTCAATCAAATGAAACACAAATTCTTAAAGTTTCCTTAAAAATAAATAAGTAGTACACAACATGTGAGCGGACCAAATTGTGTGATTTACCACTAAAATTATTTTCCATGTTCATGTACTGTATAAGTCTATTCCTTCATTTTGATGTAAATTTTATGAAATTAGACAACATGTAATTTTCATGCTATCTTGGATGGGTTTGTGTCCTTCTAGCCACATTTATATACTCAATACATGTCTGTGTACTTTTTTACTTGTTGTATTGTTTCACATGGTGTACCTCCAATTTTCTGTTGATGTGTATGTGTACTTGGTATCATGGATTTTTTCAAGATGTGTTCTCTTTCACAAGGAGCGCCGATATGGAGAATGTGGTACACTGCATGTGGGGGTACTACACATCACGTTATCATTATGAAACAAAAAACCCTATCCATAATAACTGAGGGTATACATGTTGTGTTATCATTTTGATACATTGATTTTACTAGATACTTTTACATCATCATTGATCGATTGTCCTCACATTTAACTTATCCTTTCGACCTCATTTACGAAAATGATTCCTCTTTAAAAAATAGGATATTTTCATTGTTTGTTGTTCCTGGCCTTATGGTGGAAAAAATGTTCTTATCATTCACTGGTGGTATTTTACACACTGCTCGACTCTGAACCATCCATAATTGATGATTTTGAATCCTATCATCAAAATGATTATCCACATTCAACAAATATTTTATTGGTGACCTTTTTCCATCAATCTGTGTATTTTTTAGAATTTACTTTGATTCAAGGATTCTAATCGAGATTAGTACCACCCGATAAAGTAAAATATTGATTGCGGGGTCCTCACAGTGATGAACATGAATGAATTGTGAGAATTATAAAAAAATATATTTGAAGCAATTGTTTCCAAGAGTTATTGTCCAAATATCAAGAATGGTGATGATAAGTGTTAAAAAATTATCATAATCAAATTTAATTGATACAGAAGTGGGTGAAATGATTGAAATTTAATCAAGTCAAAGAAATGAATTTATATACTCGATAAATATTATTAATATGGTTATAAACCAGAAATTTATGATTTTATATAGTCAGTGGATCATTTTTATCAAAGAACTCACTCTCCAGCAATTTATGGACATTGTTTCATTTATTGCACTCATATATGCCAAAACACATCTTATCATCATTATTTGAGGTGGTTCTACAATAAAATGAGGACAATAAAGCTCTCATTAGATCATAGTATTATGAGGAAAACACTATAAAATAAAAATGTATGTATTTATATATAATTGGTTAAAATTAATTAATTAATTAATTAATTGATCTATTGAACATATTTCCAATGAGCATGATGTCTGAAATCCCTTTGCTGGGCAATTTTAGGTTGCGACTAAGGTAATCTCAATATTATGGACTCTACTATAGACGTGTATTTTTGGTTCAATATTTCATTTAAGTTTTTTAAATTTTTATTTATGAAGATGTTTGAATGAAATATAAAATATATTTAATATTTTTATAAAATTAATTTTGATAAAACAAGGCCCCAAAATCACACATCGTCTCAGTTCTAATCCAAGGATATATATATAGAAATATTATTCTTCCTACAAGGGGAAAACATGGGTCCATAAATATTTACCTCCATTAATATCTCCATCAATAATGATCAAAACTAAACAAAAAACACAAGATAAAAATACAACACAAGGAACTCCCTCTCCCAAGAGAACTATTGCATGTTCCCTTGATGCCACAACATCTGATTGTAGGGGATGATCATTCCACATTGTTTCCTCTAATACCAATCCTCAATAACCAACATGTTCTCCAAAAATTTGGATCCATCCTTGTTATCCTTCGTGACTCATTAAAGGATGTGAATGGATTCATGAACATATATCATCAAATATAACTAGTGGAATATGTTATTCAACCGTTCCAGATATGAGGGTAGGGAGAGGTGGTAAGAAACCACACCCACCAAATATAAGTTCTCAAATGCACCTATCAACCTACCATATAGCTTCCCTCACTAGAATATCCAACACAATCCTTGTTATGGGGAGATACTAAATAAAATATGGAATACCTACATGAATTCCAATATCTTACGACATTGATTAGTGTATGATTTATTCCTATGTTGATTCATCCTCTTCTACTCATATATAACTTGGGACAACTCTATCGACACACAGACCATATTGTGGCCGACAAGTGAGGTATATCAATTATCTACAATGAATAGGGGTTATGTGTAAGGTCTCATGTGCAAGGACTCAAAATGATCCATGCTTATGGAAGAGTACTATCTTTTTTTTATGAAAAATCTAGAAAATGAAACTAATCCTCATATATCTAGATGAATCCTTACAGTTATTCTTATTTCACATCATCATGCACTATGAATGTTCACATGGTCACCATAATATTGTTGGAGTAAATTTATGTACTCATTCTATTTTGGTTCTTGAATACCTCATGCATGACTATCAACAATCATTACATAAACCCCATGTCATCACCGTATAAAATCATTAGTGGAACCCCATAAACATGAATGATCTCTCATATGTAATATTACCACAAATACAAAACCAAACACTACTTTTAGATAGAAAATAACTTTTTTGGCCTCATGAGTTAGTCAACAATCTCCCAGATTCTGTTATGGACCATTTGAATGCACATAATCACTAACACAATGCCCATGTATATGACATCCAACATCCACTCCATGATCTCAACAGGCTGCCAAAAACATTCTAGAACAAGGTGTTCTACCTTCACCAACTTATATATAAAGAACTGAGAGATGTACTCATCTACACATTATCTCATGATGGACTATAAAAACTACCGCTGAGGATGTCTATAAATCTTCCTAACATTGGGATGTACAGGTAATAGAGTACTGTGTAACTCTCACATAACCTCCTCCCGCATCATGACTGGAACAACTGACCATCCCAAAAAAACAAGATCATTTCAACCTTCATAATATCGAACTGTTGAATCAAATATAGATATCTAGTCATGTGAAACCTTGATTTCAATGTATGCTACATGGTAAATTATAAAATTCCTAAGAAATAGATGAGGAAACACTATCGACTATAGAAAATATGCACTATTATATTATGTCGGGGTTTGTTTTAGGGATGCCAACTTCTCTGAAGCGTCAAACACCATGTGAGAATATGACATCTTTTGAAGTGAATATGTTATAATTTTTCTCTTCCCAAGAGAATAGTCTATCATGAATTTCTAAAACTATGGAAACTCCATATACTATCATTGTCTCATGTTTATGTATCTCTTAATGAATATGTACCTATGACTATGATGGTTTTAGTAAACAAAAATAAACTCCCCTAGAAGTTAGTTCCTATAAATAAATAGTGAGAAAGCACCACATCCATCTATATTTCTTTAGATTCAAATTTATACTCATGAGGTATCGAAATCCTCACCATGTAAGTCATAACTGCCTTCTTTTGTGTCAAAACACAGCCAAGCCCAACTCTTGAGGCATCCCAAAACACTACGTACTCTTGGCCATCCTATGAAATTCTAAACCCTAGTTCACATCTCAGTATCATCCTAAACTACTCAAAAAATTTCATTCGTCGTCCATACTAGTTTAATGGATACCCATTCTTAAACAGGGAATTAAATGGGGGCATGAAATCAATATAACTATTCCAAAAACCACATATATTACCCTGCCAAGCCAATAATGATATGCACCATTGAAATGATCTTGGGTGGATCATATAAAATTAATGAATCGATATTTGGACATTCCATGGATTAATAATTATTTGAAATGATATTACACACAAATTGAACCTCAATAATCCTAAATTGTAACATCGAGATATTTTCGTAATGTGGGTGATATCAATGAAAATATAGAACCATCCTCAACTACAATGCATGGTCCTCCACCGATAGATTGTATATGAGTACTCCATCGATAATGATTAACTTGAACTGGTCTATGTATATACGGAATTCCTAGTTCATCAAAGAAATAATCATGGTGTGTGTGGGGGGGGGAAACATATAATGGAATAACCAAGTACTCATAGTGTCCATAGTTAAATATGAATTATATCCTTGAAATATCAGTATATTGAACCCTTAACTGGTTGCAGTCGGACCTGATATTGATCTTAGATAACCATATCGCACCTCAGAAATAGAAAAATATTTCTTCAATCATTTTAAATGGGAATATTTTCTTTATCATTTCATTGTTTAAGAGGAGATAATCCCCAAAAATAAATATACTTTCAACTAAATATTTCACAAATAAAATTAATGCTTCCACGGGGGACACAAAACCACTAATGAAACCCACCTATTGATGTCCCCATAACTATAACTGCATCAGATAGAGCATAGTATGGGACATCTGATATGAAGCATAAGATGCCCGAGAGGGTTCATTATATAATTCATCATAAAACTCAATCTTCCTCATTAAACGGTGTCCCATAAATTTCACAGAGCATATGTCCACACAAACCTTCATAATTGAAATGATATACATTCTTGATGCTCTGAATGAACTAAATAATACACTCACCAACAAATGGGTGATGCGATGTAGCCTTATGATCAAAATAAAAAGATATTATTCCATGATGTCTATCTCTTTAAAAAATAAGAATCTAATTCATTCAATGCAGAGGAATCTAGATCATCTTTGGTGATGGGATATCATGGATTAAACAATGGAAAACCAATACTTACATAAGATTATGTTTTAGGCGTTCATCATGTAGACAAATAATTCATATGTGATCCTCTATCCACCAAGATATTGTTCAAAATTCTTTAAGATAAATGATACAAAAGGAGGGTTCAATGTAGACTTATCAAGATGGAATTGTTGGGATAGCACCTCAACTGAGAAATCTTAATCTCCCACTACATGTATAAATATTATGGAAGTAATGGATCCCATTTATACTAATTATTATGAAATATTATAATAAACTTATATCATATTTCTAATCATCTCATGCACTGCATATAACGACCCACACATTACATACATTGTTAATACTTCAAAATTGAAGCACACTTATTACAACATATGACAAAACCACAAAGGACCGTATAGGTATAATGTCTTTAGAAACTGGGGAAACATAAACAACTGGTTCATAAATCTTCTACAGTGTCTCCCATTTATTTCATCATATCTAGGGTCCCTTTTAGCATATTCTACTTAATATCCATCTTCCTGACCTGGGGAAAAGAAAACATAAAAGGGTGAGCTCAAATGCTCAGCAAGGGCAAATAAAAGAAATAAAAATCATATCATATCTTTATGAAAATCAAAACCTGCAAAAGAGATCATAATATCTTAACATGGAATAAATCATAGAAGTGAAAATGAGATCCCCATAATCATAACATAAAACTTGAATCTTTGTGGCATGCACACATAATCATGGAAAATCATTTCTTGTTAGTCATGACTCATTGCCAAGACTATCTTAGTGGACAAAGTCCCTTTCTGAACCGAGTTCACTCCTCATTTCAGTCCTGTATCACTGAACCGAAATAACCTTCCGTTCCAGCCATGTCTATCTCATGAGATATAAAATCTTTACCCAATGCATTGGAGGGAGATATAGGTCCCACCCATCTTATAATGAATCCTTTCTTATGTGTGCCACATAATCATAAAACATACATCATCGCATAACACATATAACAAAAATGGGATTCTTGAAACATCATGACATCATAAATCAATTCATATATGATAAAGGAATTCATAAACATAATTCCATCACAACATAGTCAAACCAATGTTAAAATATGGATAGAAACAGAACCCTTTATTATCTTAGATGGAAAATAATTTTGATAAAACACTTGAATTGAATTCTTGAGGAAAATATCCTTTCTTCTTCAAAAACATTTTTCCTTTCATAACATGTCATACAACTTTAAAATAAAAGAAGTTGATTAAAAATAAACTTGAAAACTTGTAAAGGAAGCTTCTTTGAAGTAATGTTTTAAAAATCCATTCATGCCGTATAAGTTAAAAAAACATTCTTCGTACTTTTGTCGGAAAAGTCAAAAAGTACCTCGTACGGAAAAACGACAAAAGATTCCTTTCATATTCTTTACTAAAAACTCACCTAAGGGTAAAATTGGATTTAAACTATTTCAAGTGGATGGAAACAATATTACATATTGAGGGAACATGGATGTGGATGATAAAATACACCCCAGTAAATACTTACGAATAAACAATCTCGGATAAAAATGAGATTGTGATATTTCCCTTACCTTAGGTCCGATTTTCTTTGTTCGTGTCCGAAGCTCCTGCATAATGGTTTAAATAATGTTATTGACTTATTCCAGAATCATAAATATTGATATGAGATCATATATGGTCATATTATTAGCTTCTTGTTAGTAATATTTCATTGTTACTTGTTACTCGGGTCTTTATAACTTTTTGTTCTTATGCGTGTTTTGTCGAATAAATTCTTATTCTTATCTTTAGGTTATAGATAATTCATTTACAGAATGGTATTAGTGTAGTATATACCATATTCATTCATTCAATTCATTTATATAATCATTATGAAATGAAGATCATGTAGAACGAGTCGCATCACATCGTGGAGACGGTATTCCGTACGTACGCACGAGTGATGATATCGTTCCTATGATCGTGGAATTGTATTGGAGTATATATATATATTATTTCAGTATCAATATTACTTAATAATAATCATATATAGTTACTGATTACACCATTATACCCATCCTTGTAAGGTGATGGTGGAAAATAGATTACACCACGGCGTGGAGACGGTATTCCGTACGTACGCACGCGCGGTGATTTCATTTTTCCGTAGGATGGATAGAAGGTGAATTAGGGTTGTTTCATATTTATAATAACATATCACTATTTAAGTAATACTGATGTCATTACTTTATCATGAAACAACTAAAGAAGAAGAAGTTGAAGAAGAAAGAAATTGAAAAGATCGGTAATGGATATTACCTCTTCTTTGGAACGCTTCTTTGAATCCTCCACTTAAGGAACTAAGATTGGTCTTTGGAGAAGACCAGGACCTCTAGGATTATTCTAGGGAAGTGGAGAAGTGAAAATGGCAGGGGTTGGCCGAGCTTGAGTGCTCAAATTGGTGTGAGGAGGAGGGGGAGGAGGTGCCCTTTTATAAGGGAGGAGAGGGGCACCTTAGGAATATCTCAAAATATTATTTTATATTAAAGTCAAAATAGGTTTATAATGGTTCCAAAGGGTCTTATTTCGAAGCTAAAGTGGGGATGGGTCTAAATCCTATCAACCAATAGGATTTAGACAAGTTTAGGGTATTATTTTAACCTTATCAATTAGATTTAACTCTAAGTTAATTAATTTAACTTTTACCGTGTCTTTTTGTTTTCTTTCACTATATGGTTAATACACTTACTATAACATGCCAAACGAACCCCAAATTGTTTATTATTAATATATATATCCTTATCTAAGTCCTTTGGCCGAACCTTAGATTTTTAGGAATAAAATAACAATTAATAATATAATATTTGATTTAAAAACTATTTTGTGTCAATTTTGACACTATTTGATATATGATTTTTGTGAAAGTCATAACAGAATTATATGTTCGAACCAAGTTGATTAAATCAACACTAATATATCATAGCAACCTAAAAAATTAGTGGAATTTATAAAACGTCTCAAATTACATTTATTTTGGTGTTTATAACATCAATTATGTCAATATTTCATTAATAAGATAATTACTGCATCATCATTGTGTCATAAATAAATTAAATTATTTAATGTCTAAAAATTACAAATAAAATACCGTTATGTAGGAAATCTTTTTATCTTTCTAATTAATATTTATAGTCGAATTTATCTTATGTATAACCCCATATTAAAAATGATTTACTTATTAAACTTTGATTTTAACTATTTTAACCCTTCTTTAAATAAATTAATAATAAATGTCCTAATCTAATCCAAGTGGGCCTAAATGATAATATTTTACACTTAAGGTTGTTTTTGGTCGAGATAAACTTGTCCAATAGAATTAGGACATGTGTTAGGGTAATATTAATATCATATTTACCCTTAGTTACCCTATTTACTATTAACCGCGGTAAAAAAAAGTAAAAAGTTACTATTCACCAAAAAATTATTTTCATCTCATTGAACCACATTATAGTCCTTGATATTAACCGTGTCTCTCGGATTTTCGAAATTCCATTCACAGAAGCGGTAAAATTAAGTTTTATGCAAAATTCAGTTTTTTAACCTACCACTTAGTGGTTTCACTATTCATCAAAAATTGAAAGTTTTCAGAAAAATACCAAAATTTCACCCTAGGCTAATTTCGATATTCTGAGTCCAAAAATGAAGTCCATTTTGAAAAATAAAATTTATAAAATTTTTAAAAGTAGTTATTACTATTCATAACGGCTAGTTTTAATAGCATATTGTTGTTTAGTGAAACTCGGTATTGCGTACGACGCAAGCTATCGAGGAAGGTCGCGATTGCGTGCAAAGCAAGCCAAGCAAGTGTTGTGTAGAAAAAGATTCCTTTGATGATTTATATAACATAAAAGTCTCGGGTGTTACATTCTACCCCCCTTAAAAAGAATTTCGCCCTCGAAATTCGTCACTTTGTAACAAACAAATGAGGATACTTCTCCCTCATCATATCCTCAAGCTCCCATGTAGCTTCTTCAAGTTGGTGGTTCCTCCATAAAACTTTCACCAAGCGAGTGGTCTTGTTTCGTAGGACTTTTTCGCTACGATCCAGAATCTCTATCGGCTGTTCTTCATAAGAAAGATCTTGCTCCAGCGGTACAACTTCTGAGCTGAGTACATGTGAAGGATCTGGTATGTACTTTCTCAGGAGAGATACATGGAACACATCGTGAACTTGAGAGAGATTCGGTGGAAGCGCCAATCGGTAAGCTACCTTCCCAACACGATCCAGTATTTCAAAAGGACCGATATATCTAGGGCTCAACTTCCCCTTCTTTCCAAATCTCATAACCCTCTTCCAGGGAGATATTCGTAAGAACACTTTATCGCCCACTTCTAGGTCTTTTCTTCGGTTGTCGGCATAACTTTTCTGTCGACTCTGAGCTGCTCTTATGTGTTGTTGAATAGATCTGACCTTTTCTGCCATTTCATCAACGAGATCAGGTCCTAATAGCTTTCTTTCCCCAACTTCATCCCAGCAAGTTGGAGTCCTGCATTTCTTTCCATAGAGAGCTTCATAAGGAGCCATCTGAATACTGGAGTGAAAGCTATTATTATAAGAAAATTCCACCAAAGGTAGGTGTTGATCCCAACCTCCTTTGAAATCCATAGAGCAAGCTCTCAACATATCTTCTAGGGTTTGAATTGTTCTCTCAGACTGACCGTCTGTCTGGGGATGATAAGCAGTGCTGAAACTCAACTCTGTATCCAGAGTATGCTGAAGACTTCGCCAGAACTTCAAGGTAAATCTCGGATCTCGATCAGATATAATAGAAAGTGGTACTCCATGCAATCTTACCACTTCCTTTACATATATCATGGCAAGCTGATCTAGAGAGAAATCCTCTCTAATAGCAATGAAGTGTGCAGACTTTGTAAGACGATCAACTATGACCCAGATAGCATTATTGCCTTTGGATTTTTTAGGAAGTCCTGTGACAAAGTCCATAGTGATGTTTTCCCATTTCCATTCGGGTATGGGTAATGGTTGTAACATCCCCTTAGACTTCTGTCTCTCAGCTTTAACTTGTTGACAAATCAAGCATCGAGAGACATATTCAGCAACATCTCTTTTCATGCCATCCCACCAGAAGTACTCTTTCAGGTCCCTATACATCTTCGTGCTTCCAGGATGAATAGAGAATGATGAACTATGAGCCTCATCCAGCAGCTCATTCTTTAATTCGGGGATGGGAGGAATGCAAACCCGATTCCTGAACTTTATTATCCCATCACAATCAAGGTTGAATTCAGGAACATTTCTCACCTTCTTTTGTAACTCGACATCTTCTTTCTGTGCCTCTTTAATCTTCACATGTATAGATGGTTGATCATTCATTTGAGAAAGATAAGATTTTTCCCCTTCCATTATAATTCCAAGATCCATCCTTTGTAAATCTATAAATATTGGATCTTTTGTGATCCTCATAACGGATAAACTAGCATGGTCTTGTCGACTTAATGCATCTGCCACCTTGTTTGCTTTCCCAGGGTGGTAATGGATTGAGCAGTCATAATCCTTAATCAGCTCCAACCATCTTCTTTGGCGCATATTCAGATCCTTTTGTGTGAAAATATACTTTAAACTTTTATGATCAGTATAAATATCACACCTTTCACCATAAAGGTAATGCCTCCAAATCTTTAATGCAAAGATTACCGCAGCCAACTCCAAATCATGTGTTGGGTAATTTTGCTCATGGATTTTCAACTGTCGTGAGGCATAAGCTATCACCATATCATTTTGCATAAGAACACACCCCAATCCCTTCTTGGATGCATCACTGTAGATCACAAACCTTTCTCCACTACAAGGCAGTGTGAGCACAGGTGCACTGGATAACCTTCTTTTCAACTCCTTGAAATTCTCTTCACATTCCTCTGTCCAGACAAACTTAACTCCTTTCCGAGTCAACTTGGTGAGTGGATTAGATAATCGTGAAAAATATTTTACAAAACGTCGATAATAACCAGCCAAACCAAGAAAACTTCGGATCTCAGTTACTGTTGTTGGTCTTGACCATCTTTCGATAACCTCTGTTTTTGCTGGATCCACAGATATCCCCTCTTTTGAGATTATATGACCCAAAAATGCAACTTTTTGAAGCCAAAATTCACACTTGGTAAATTTGGCATAAAGCTTCTCCTTTCTCAGGGTCTTCAATATAATTCTCAAGTGATCTTCATGCTCTTCCTTGCTCTTTGAATAGACAAGAATATCGTCTATAAAGACTACCACAAATTGATCAAGATGGTCTCTAAAGACTCTATTCATTAGATCCATGAAGATAGAAGGGGCATTAGTAAGACCAAATGGCATCACTATAAATTCATAGTGTCCATATCTTGTACGGAAAGCCGTCTTTGGTATATCCTCCCTTTTGACCCTTAATTGATGATACCCTGAACGAAGATCAATCTTGGAAAAGTATTGAGCTCCGCGTAGTTGGTCAAATAAGTCATCAATGCGTGGGAGAGGATATTTGTTCTTGATAGTGATCTTGTTAAGTTCTCTATAATCAATGCAGAGTCTCATTGATCCATCTTTCTTCTTAACAAATAGAACAGGTGCTCCCCAAGGTGACGCACTAGGGCGTATGAATCCCTTATCAAGATTCTCTTGGAGTTTCTTCTTCAATTCCTGCAACTCAATTGGGGCCATTCTATAAGGTGTCTTTGAAATAGGCAAAGCACCCGGTACGAGTTCTATTGAAAACTCAACTTCACGATTTGGTGGAAGACCCGGTAATTCCTCCGGAAAGACATCATCAAACTCCCGTACAATGGGCATATTCTTAATCGTGAGTTTCTCACCAACTATTTGAGATAAATAACCTTCATTTAGTGGAATCAATTCCCATAAGATGGAAGAAATTTCCACTGGAAGGTTATGTTCATCCTTGCATTGATAGACGATCGTAGGTTGATCTGGAATATGAAATGTGACTTCCCTTCTTTGGCAATCGATATGAGCTCCATGTAGAGAAAGCCAATCCATGCCAAGAATCACATCAAATTCCACTAAAGGAAGGATCACAAGATTTGCAGGATGCACTTTCCCACAAACTTCGATCAGAGAAGAATTATAAACTTTTGATGCGATTGATGTGCCATTAGGTGTTGTCACAGCTAACTCAACATCTAGTTGTTGAGGTAATACGGTGATACCCTTAGAAAATTTTTCAGAAATAAAAGAGTGGGTGGATCCAGAATCAAATAAAACATTTGCTACTTTAGAGTGGATGGTAAGTGTACCTTTCACCACATCGTTATCGTACTCCACATCGCTGATAGAAATTGCATGTGACTTTCCTTTTTCTTTAGCCTTAAGAGTTTGTTGACGTCGACCATCATCATCAACCCTTGGATTTGGGCATTGATTGGCATAATGCCCCATCTCCTTGCACTTGAAACATTGAAGTGTAGCAGGTTCATTCTGTGTATCCCTTCCTTTGTTTGCATCATTAGACATCTTCTTCCCATTATCACGGCATTCAAATGCCCGATGACCTTCCTTTCCACATTTAAAACATTTACTTGTCCCTTTAAGACAACTCCCTCCATGTTTCTTTCCACACTTTGAGCATAAGGGAAAGTTCATCTTCTTTTCCGTGTGCTCTTTAGATTTTTCTTTGAATTCCATCTTCCTCTTCTTATCAAACCCATGTGACTGATGGGTTACTCCAATCTCCATCTCGACTTTGAGAGCACATCGAACGATTTCCTTGTAGCTATTGAAGTCCCTTATGGCTAACACCCTTCGAAGACTTGGTTTTAAGCCACTAAAGAATCGATCTATCTTACTCTCAGGTTGGATAATAATACCAGAAGCGTACCTTGCAAGTCTGGTAAAATTTGCTTCATAGGTACCAACAGATTCATCATCCCTTTGCTTCAGTTCAAGGAACTCTTTCTCCATCTTTATTCGGAGAATACGAGGAAAGTACTTATTGAAAAATAAGTTCTTGAACTCGTCCCATTCCATAGACTCAATTTCATCCCTTTGCCTTGTATTCTTAACAAGATTCCACCATTGATCAGCATCTCCTTCCAAATGATACACTGCTAGGATGACTTTATCATGCTCAAAACATTGAAGAACTGAAAATATCTTTTCAGTAGTACTAATCCATTGTTCAGCAACTAATGGATCAGTAGACCCGCTGAAAGATGGTGGACACTGCCTCATGAAGGATTCAACAGAATGTTGCTCCCTCCTTTGTTCGTTTGGAAATCCTGCATGATTCATAGCTTGAGAAAGTTGTGTGAGCATGGCTACAAGATTTTGCATTCCAGCTCCCATATCGTTTGGTTGCTCAGGGGGACAATCATTGCATTGCCCATCGCATTCCGCATTAACACGGTTCCTTCGGGTTCCAGCCATTGACTAAAACCAAGAAGAATAGTGTGAGCAACACTAATTATAATAGGAAACCACATAATTCAAGAATAAAATTTTCATGCTTATGGTCTTATCCTAGGTTATTCATGGCCATTTCTAAGATTGTGTTCTATGCTTAGACTTATCCTTAGGGTTCTTACTAAGGCTTTCACATCCTAGTTTCCAAAGGTTGACTATACCTTTCCTCTGATACCAACTATAACGACCCACACTTTACATACATTGTTAATACATCAAAATTGAAGCACACTTATTACAACATATGACAAAACCACAAAGGACCGTATAGGTATAGTGTCTTTAGAAACTGGGGAAACATAAACAACTGGTTCATAAATCTTCTACAGTGTCTCCCATTTATTTCATCATATCTAGGGTCCCTTTTAGCATATTCTACTTAATATCCATCTTCCTGACCTGGGGAAAAGAAAACATAAAAGGGTGAGCTCAAATGCTCAGTAAGGGCAAATAAAAGAAATAAAAATCATATCATATCTTTATGAAAATCAAAACCTGCAAAAGAGATCATAATATCTTAACATGGAATAAATCATAGAAGTGAAAATGAGATCCCCATAATCATAACATAAAACTTGAATCTTTGTGGCATGCACACATAATCATGGAAAATCATTTCTTGTTAGTCATGAATCATTGCCAAGACTATCTTAGTGGACAAAGTCCCTTTCTGAACCGAGTTCACTCCTCGTTTCAGTCCTGTATCACTGAACCGAAATAACCTTCCGTTCCAGCCATGTCTATCTCATGAGATATAAAATCTTTACCCAATGCATTGGAGGGAGATATAGGTCCCACCCATCTTATAATGAATCCTTTCTTATGTGTGCCACATAATCATAAAACATACATCATCGCATAACACATATAACAAAAATGGGATTCTTGAAACATCATGACATCATAAATCAATTCATATATGATAAAGGAATTCATAAACATAATTCCATCACAACATAGTCAAACCAATGTAAAAATATGGATAGAAACAGAACCCTTTATTATCTTAGATGGAAAATAATTTTGATAAAACACTTGAATTGAATTCTTGAGGAAAATATCCTTTCTTCTTCAAAAACATTTTTCCTTTCATAACATGTCATACAAATTTCAAATAAAAGAAGTTGATTAAAAATAAACATGAAAACTTGTAAAGGAAGATTCTTTGAAGTAATGTTTTAAAAATCCATTCATGCCGTATAAGTTAAAAAAACATTCTTCGTACTTTTGTCGGAAAAGTCAAAAAGTACCTCGTACGGAAAAACGACAAAAGATTCCTTTCATATTCTTTACTAAAAACTCACCTAAGGGTAAAATTGGATTTAAACTATTTCAAGTGGATGGAAACAATATTACATATTGAGGGAACATGGATGTGGATGATAAAATACACCCCAGTAAATACTTACGAATAAACAATCTCGGATAAAAATGAGATTGTGATATTTCCCTTACCTTAGGTCCGATTTGCTTTGTTCGTGTCCGAAGCTCCTGTATAATGGTTTAAATAATGTTATTGACTTATTCCAGAATCATACATATTGATATGAGATCATATATGGTCATATTATTAGCTTCTTGTTAGTAATATTTCATTGTTACTTGTTACTCGGGTCTTTATAACTTTTTGTTCTTATGCGTGTTTTGTCGAATAAATTCTTATTCTTATCTTTAGGTTATAGATAATTCATTTCCAGAATGGTATTAGTGTAGTATATACCATATTCATTCATTCAATTCATTTATATAATCATTATTAAATGAACATCATGTAGAACGAGTCGCATCACATCGTGGAGACGGTATTCCGTACGTACGCACGAGTGATGATATCGTTCCTATGATCGTGGAATTGTATTGGAGTATATATATATATTATTTCAGTATCAATATTACTTAATAATAATCATATATAGTTACTGATTACACCATTATACCCATCCTTGTAAGGTGATGGTGGAAAATAGATTACACCACGGCGTGGAGACGGTATTCCGTACGTATGCACGCGCGGTGATTTCATTTTTCCGTAGGATGGATAGAAGGTGAATTAGGGTTGTTTCATATTTATAATAACATATCAGTATGTAATTAATACTGATGTTATTACTTTATCATGAAACAACTAAAGAAGAAGAAGTTGAAGAAGAAAGAAATTGAAAAGATCGGTAATGGATATTACCTCTTCTTTGGAACGCCTCTTTGAATCCTCCACTTAAGGAACTAAGATTGGTCTTTGGAGAAGACCAGGACCTCTAGGATTATTCTAGGGAAGTGGAGAAGGGAAAATGGCAGGGGTTGGCCGAGCTTGAGTGCTCAAATTGGTGTGAGGAGGAGGGGGAGGAGGTGCCCTTTTATAAGGGAGGAGAGGGGCACCTTAGGAATATCTCAAAATATTATTTTATATTAAAGTCAAAATCGGTTTATAATGGTTCCAAAGGGTCTTATTTCGAAGCTAAAGTGGGGATGGGTCGAAATCCTATCAACCAATAGGATTTAGACAAGTTTAGGGTATTATTTTAACCTTATCAATTAGATTTAACTCTAAGTTAATTAATTTAACTTTTACCGTGTCTTTTTGTTTTCTTTCACTATATGGTTAATACACCTACTATAACATGCCAAACGAACCCCAAATTGTTTATTGTTAATATATATATCCTTATCTAAGTCATTTGGCCGAACCTTAGTTTTTTAGGAATAAAATAACAATTAATAATATAATATTTGATTTAAAAACTATTTTGTGTCAATTTTGACACTATTTGATATATGATTTTTGTGAAAGTCATAACAGAATTATATGTTCGAACCAAGTTGATTAAATCAACACTAATATATCATAGCAACCTAGAAAATTAGTGTAATTCATAAAAAGTCTCAAATTACATTTATTTTGGTGTTTATAACATCAATTATGTCAATATTTCATTAATAAGATAATTACTGCATCATCATTGTGTCAAAAATAAATTAAATTATTTAATGTCTAAAAATTACAAATAAAATACCCTTATGTAGGAAATATTTTTAGCTTTCTAATGAATATTTATAGTCGAATTTATCTTATGTATTACCCCATATTAAAAATGATTTACTTATTAAACTTTGATTTTAACTATTTTAACCCTTCTTTAAATAAATTAATAATAAATGTCCTAATCTAATCCAAGTGGGCCTAAATGATAATATTTTACACTTAAGGTTGTTTTTGGTCGAGATAAACTTGTCCAATAGAATTAGGACATGTGTTAGGGTAATATTAATATCATATTTACCCTTAGTTACCCTATTTACTATTAACCGCGGTAAAAAAAAGTAAAAAGTTACTATTCACCAAAAAATTATTTTCATCTCATTGAACCACATTTTAGTCCTTGATATTAACCGTGTCTCTCGGATTTTCGAAATTCCATTCACAGAAGCGGTAAAATTAAGTTTTATGCAAAATTCAGTTTTTTAACCTACCACTTAGTGGTTTCACTATTCATCAAAAATTGAAAGTTTTCAGAAAAATACCAAAATTTCACCCTAGGCTAATTTCGATATTCTGAGTCCAAAAATGAAGTCCATTTTGAAAAATAAAATTTATAAAATTTTAAAAAGTGGTTATTACTATTCATAACGGCTAGTTTTAATAGCATATTGTTGTTTAGTGAAACTCGGTATTGCGTACGACGCAAGCTATCGAGGAAGGTCGCGATTGCGTGCAAAGCAAGACAAGCAAGTGTTGTGTAGAAAAAGATTCCTTTGATGATTTATATAACATAAAAGTCTCGGGTGTTACACTGCAGGGTCATAACCATCCAAAGTTTGCAGCTATCCGTATTCTTGACCAGTATATCTATGGGCTTGATGTGGGTTGTATAGATGTTCTGGATGAGGATATCATTTATTTTAAAACCACCCATTAGTCCTTTGACTCGTATTCCTTTTCTACCTTTCAAGGGACCCCCTTTTTTGTTATTGGGTAATCCATGATCACAATGCTACGTATACCATGGATATCCATTAGCAATATGCCTTCTCTCCTCAAAATATCTATTCAGGAAGTCTGGAACTATGTGAGATAAACTATAACATAAATATCTCTACCCCTATATAGTCTTCCATAGTGCTAAGTGCTATGACTATACCACATCACCAAGCACCTATGTATGGTATAAAAAAATTATATGATGAGATCCAACTAAGACACTCTTGCTAGCTGTTGTAGACGACTCCACACTATGACACCCACTACAAGGTCTAGCTTCCTGGGGACAATATAAATAAAAGATCCTTTTTAGTTGTTCCATCATTAGTTCCCCAGAATATGTTGAAATAGAAAAAGTCACTATTCTGTAACTAATATCTATATGGAGTCCCTCCTCAAACTTATATTATTGAAATTAGAAATCATGGATGATGTTGAGGTAGTAATGGGAATGGTCAGTGAACCTCATTTCATACTAAACCACTATAACATCTCTCTAATTTATCATTTTAATCACTTGAATCCTAATTGATCATCATAATTTGGGATTAGTACTCCTCATAAAAGAACTACTAGAAGTTGGTCCATGATAATGTCGACTCTTATGTATATTTATAACATGGCTACAATAGTACACATCTACCCCATGTAGAAGGAATTATACTACTAAAACAAACTAATTCATTGGGGGTTTGAATAATCCTATTAATATGGACTACCTACTCAAGCCAATAAAATTTGGCCTGATAGTCTAGATACTTATATATTCTCAACAGCCTCTAGAGCTATGAGTCTTGTAGTGCTCTAAGAATTTTGGAATCTGTAGACTAATCTTCTTGGATGATCTACTGCTCGATTGATGGATTTAAATCTACATTTTCATATATTGAGTTAGAATCTCATGAAATTTAATCTAAAAAGAGGAATCTTCACATGGAATATTGTCTTCAAAATCATGAAACAGTATCCTAAATTGTTATCTTCATGGAGGCATACTGAAATTTTATTCAAGACATACCATGGTTAAATGATAATATATATACATATTGATTAAATGTATGGATGAATCGTAAAAGATATTAAAAGACTGAATCATATATTATGTTCTTACCATCCATCCTTTCAACCAATGTCTTTGTATACTACATTGATAAGTGGGTTTTCAGGGTATTAGGGAATGGAATTCCCCCCGCACACCATCATTGGATTCCATAGACTGAAATTTACACTAACAGAACCCTAAAATTGTTTCACAAATATAATCTAATTCTCCATAAGTATACTACATCAAACATTATACCTTGGATAAAAAAACATATGATACCAATAATGGATGACTATATCCTATCCATGTCATGAGACACAGCTTCCCCAAGAACTCCTCTATATTTTAGGGGCTACAAACCAACACTGATGAAATAAATAACACATGAAGAAATTTTCCATAGTACCCATGCACACCCACATAAACATATCGATAAAAAGGGGAAGAGGGAGTATAATTAAATGATGAAAAATTATTATGGAACATTAATTAATGAAAAACCTTTAGACTGGAACAGATTATAGTAGTGTAAACTGAAATATAAAGGGACAAAATTCATGCAAAACTAAATTTTTTTCTCATCATGACAATTGGAAAAATTAAATGTGCAGTGATCGTAGATCCTGTTATCAAAATGTGACAACTATGCATGGTCCCATGATATAGGTATTCTTAAGCTCCTCTAAATTCACCACATACATGTCCATTATCTGCACAAGACATGAAATGTGAGGTTGAATTCCATGTTGGGGTGAGCATATACATACCCACTACGATAACCTAAAATAAGAAGGTGGGTCAGAAAGAGATACCATAAGAATAAATAGATATTGGGTTCTATAAGATTTATGGACAATAAAAGATAATAAATCATCCCAAACCAAGAGTTAAAGTAAACTCATTCAAACACCATTGGATCCAAAATTTATGTATAAAAACTAAATATTATTTATTTCCCACCTGGAATAGGATGGTTGATGCATCTAACCATGAGAAGCTAAACAAATTTAACATGTTTCATAAGACTTAAGTATTTGTATCTAATGGAAAGTGAGTAAACAAATAAAATGTTAAGATACTAATATATATATATATATATATATATATATATATATTCATAGTCAAAAGAAACCCAAACAATTGATAAAGGTGATATCTTTGTCACATCTCATCCTAGGAAGGAGAGTCACCAATGGTTAAAATATTAAATCCATGATATAAATAATATCATGCCATACCCTAAAAGTAAAAATAAAATTCATGCCACGCATACTCACGGTGATAATTATTAGAGGGGATAAAGACACATGGTTGGGGTCTGATTCCCCAGCACAATAGTATGGGTTTACATTGATCTCTAATTGAGGACCCATGCCCTTTCTAGTAGTATGCATCCAATGTAGTGGTGGTGGACCCATGCTAATCCTAGATGGATGGTTCTATTATGGAATTTGTTAAGGCCCCATGCTTATCTCCACTTGAGGTTTCCTCCTGGGAAGTCATCGAGGACCCATGTCCATGTTGATTGGATGGTTCAACATGGGTACTCATTAGATGAACCATGTCTCTTGATGACAAGAGGAATCCAATCAATTAGATGGTAGAGGTCACATTCTTCTAAAAACTAGAGGGTTCCAATATAAAAGTCATAGAGGACCCATGTCTAGCCCAATTATTGCGATCCAACCAGGAATCCTCTAGTGATATTTTGTTTCAACTTATATATTCATACATCACCTATTGAATCTTATTTCATTAAACATCCCTCAATATATCATGTAATCCCAAAGGGATGTCACCATAACTTTTTTACTTGACATAACTCTTAGGATATGCTACTCAAATGCCAAAATTGGTGTTCTGAAAAAGGGGATATATAATCCTAATGTTTCCTCAAAAGTAACCAAGTAGTACATTGATTGGAGGGGACCTAGAACACATTTGTTCCATCTCCCTTGTATGAAAGTGTTGTAATACATTAAAAAAATCCCAATTCATGTAAAATTACACAATTTTTAGTTGGAATACACAACCTATCCATGCTATCCAGAATTAAACCATGCCTTTTGTTCATGTTTGTATTTTTAAGATATGTCTTTGTACTTCTGTAAACTGACTATTGCTTCACACAGTGTACATCTCGTGAGATTTTTTTGCCACCATGTACTCTGGAACATGCAGTGTTTCAGGATATGTGATCCATCCCAAGCCTCACCCACATGTAGAAAATTGTACATGGTTTATGGGAGAACTACATACAATGCCATCATAATGAAATAAAAAAACCTGAGATTCCACAATCAAGTGGTCACACACCATGTGTTCATTGTGATACATCACGTGTTGTCCTCATTTTCATGGATGTGTAGATTCTGTCTCGGAACCATGGATCTAGAAATTCCTCTAAAGATCAATCCTCATTTATACATCAAATCATAGTATCTAGTAATTGTATTTTTTTGTTTCCAGTCATCTGTTGGATATAAACTTGTCCTATCATTCCTCAATGGGTTTGCCGAATACATTGCTCAACTCCACACTTTCCATAGACAATGATTGGGCCTATGAATATGAAATATCACCAAAATTATAGAAACATCACATATATAACCATCTTCTACCAATATATTCCTTGTTATTGAAGTTATCATGATTTCTCATGTTCAATCATTATTAGTAACTCCTGATAGTGTCGAATTGGGATTCCAGGGTTCAACCTATGATGACCATGAATAAAATTGTCACGACCCGTCCTCGGGGCCCATGCCATGACTACCCCAAGCCCGCCTTCCATAGGCCAGGGGCTGGCGACTAGAACCAAGGCGTAAATCCCGGAAAAAGGGAAGGAATTTCATTTGAAAAGTAAACAAGCACCACAGAGTAAGCAAGCGGAAAAGTAAACACTAAGTAAAAACTGTCACAAGCTGTGCTGAAAGTAAAAGGGGCCGGAAATACAAGCCCAACTGTAAAGTACAATTGAAAGGGAAAAACAGAAACTAAAAAGAAAATCCACAGCGTTGAGACGTCCTCTGAAGGTCCCACCTGAAGGGTGGGTACAGATAGCCTCCACAGCTCCTCGGTCTAGCCGTCCGCTCCGAGTACGTCCCGCCCAGTGGTCCACCTCCAGGTACCGTCCTGCTCCACAAGCCTCCACCACGATCATCGGTGTCCGTCGTCTGCAACCAACACAACGAAGTGTGGGCATAGACCGTGCAGGGGTGAGTATAAGCTACTCAGTAGGGACCCCGAGACCCCCGAAGGTCTCCCAGAATCCACAAAGGATAATCCTCAAAGGAAAGGTATAATCACGAAGAAACATCCGACACGGCTTAGGTATATGCCCATACATATACCTAAGTCATCCATTCCCGTTCCGCTCCAATATCTGAGTCCAAGCACAACCCAGTCCACACAGGAAAGCAAAACGTATACCCACACAGGATAGCAAAACACAATCTACAAAGGAGAGTAAACAGTAAATCCACACAAGATAGCACAACACAATCCACAAAGGAGAGTAACACAGGATTCAGCTCACACAGGTATACTTCTTCGAATAACGATAAAGATGATCACTGATCCATCTAAGTCGTCGGACCCACAAAGGATCGATAGGTAACTAACCCACGCAATGACCCACACAGGATCGGGCCCACATAGGACCTGTAAGCGCTGGCTCACACAGAACCGCTGAGCGTTGACCCACACAGGATCGGGCCCACACAGGACCTGTAGCACTGATCCACGTAGGATCGCTGAGTGCAGTAGATGTCGCAGTCCACTGAGGATCTCTGCACAGTCTTCGTCGTAGTCCATTGAGGATCTCCGCACAGTCGTCGTCGCAGTCCACTGAGGATCTCTGCACGGTCGTCGCTGTCGAAGTAGCAGTCGCAGCCACCTCTAGGGTTCCCGCACACATCAAGCTCGTTCGGGAGGGTCCCCTCCACGAGCCGAGAGGCTCATACATGAACTGACACAAAGTCCGAGGTTGATGTATCAAAAAGTTCCGTATCGTCAACATGAACTCAACGTCGCAGACGACGCATCAATCGGACGCCCGGTCTGAGAGTTATTGGCTTTTTTCGTCCCAGGGGCCCGGTTGGTTTTTAAGGAAAAACCAACCCGACCGTACTCCAACTGCGTCCAAACCTCAGGAGGAGTATTCCAAAAGATCCGTCTCACTTAGAGGAATGCAACGAAGTCGACGACACGTCAATCGGACGTCCGTAGATCAAGATATGAGCGTTTCCGCTCCGAGGGCCCGGTTGGTTTCATGTACGAACCAACCCGGCCGAACCCAAAGTATTCCGAAACCTTGAGTGCGATATACCGAAACGACCGTCTCGATCCAAGAATCGCGTTGCCGCTAACAGCCCGTCGTTCGGAGCCCCGTAGCTCAAGTTATGGGAAAAAGACCGAAAACAGTCCGAAGACGGGGGGTCCGAGCCCGGGCCGACCCGGCCGGACCCGGTCCGGCCTGGCTCGGCTCAGCCGAGCAGCCGAGCAGCTGGACACCGTGGGGTTCCGCCCCCGCGGTTTGGAGGTGCCGCGGCCCCGTGTGGGGCCACGTTGGTTCAAACGGATGCGGCATGTCGCCGCGTCCCGAGCAGGCGAGCCGGACCCGTGCGGCCGCGGGTTCGCTGGCCGCCACCGCGCCGGCAACCCACGCCGCCGACCGCTTCCACGGGCCATCGGAGTTGCTCTGGTAGTCCGTTTTCCTTCCCGTCTGCGCCGTTCTTCCTCCCGGGTTCCGTTCTTCACTGCGGGATCATCAAAACGCCCTTGCGTCACATTTTTCCATCGCCCGCCAAATCCACACAACCACAAAGAGCGGCAGAGGGTTGTCGGGCCGTGTTCATTTGGCCCGCACCCTCCGCGTTAGATAAAAATAACGGGAGAAATTATTCAACACATGAACCAACAATTTTAATAAAATAAAATTGTTCATATGAATCCGGTTCTTTAATTTTAAAGAAATGTTAATGGGAATATAAAAAGGGGTATTTCCAAAATAAAAATCCCTACCTCGTCAAGTCGTCGCTCGTGGGTTCTTCGCGGAATTGGGGATCGTCGCGTCCTCGCGGTATCTGAAGTTGCGTCATCGCGGAAGGGTGTCGCGTCGACGAACTCCGAGGTTCAAGAACAAAAATATTTAATTAATAATAATTAAATCCTTCTTGAGTTAAAAACCACAAAGGAAAATTTAAAAGAAATCCGAAACCCTCACCTCAACGGATGATCGAAGGTTTTTGTTGCGGATTAAGGAACGTCGCCGAAGAACGTTGTGGGAGAGGAAACGTCGGCATCGCGGCACACGGTGTCGCATCGTCGATTTTCGCGGGTTTGGCGTTCTTTGTCGGAGGCCGGCATTCTTCTCGTTCTTCGCGTTCTTCGCGAAGAAGGGTGAAGCCACAAGAATTATGTCAGAGCCTCTCAATGTGTAATCCTCCAAATGTCGTGTTGGTCTTATTTTATTATTACGCCAACAAACGAATAAGAGGTAAGTAACAACCCATTAATTCGTAGAATTAATTCAATGAAAGAAACCGCCCATTTAATTCATGAAAAAAACCGCCCAATTAAATGGTGCGTTAAGAATTTAAGAAAATGCTTCAGTTGACTTTCATAATGATGGGTTTTCGCGGGTGCGTTACTTAGCGGAAAGGAAATGGTGGGGCTCGTGCGGGGCCCATCTCACAAATATCCTACCAAGAGGGTAGGATATTTTTGGATAGTACCCTATCCGTTTCAACTCAGTTTAAGTGGCTTTCAAGTGGCTTCAAGTGGCTTAAGTGAAATAAAATAAAGCTTGTCGAACAATTATTTTATTTCTTAACTTTAAGCCCGAAAATTAAAAACCACACCCGAGCAAATGGAACTCTGGAAGAGGCGTTTCTAAGAAAATACCGACACTGCGATTTCATCGGTGCCCTCAGAATTCGATTCCGGGCACCAGTTCAAAAGTTAGAAAAACCTGCTCGTCCGTTCACTGAGCGTACTCGAGCCAAACTTCGGAAAATGATTCTGGGCACACCGGGCCTCAGAATCAGGTGCCGTAAGAAACTGCACTCTTGTAAAATTCCAAAGAAAATTAAGAAAAAAATTTCCTTGAAATTTACGGGTCTTTACATTACTCCCACCGCAGTTCTTTACGTCCCCGTAAAGATACATCATAAACTAGGGAAACAAATGTGGGTACTAAGCATGCATCTGAGCCTCCCGCTCACAAGTGCTCTCCTGGAGGTTCCCGTGCTTCCACCTGATGCGCACTAGAGGAATCGATCATCCACGTAGGACCTGCTCCTGTCGATCCTCGATCTCCACTGTGACCTCCGCAAAATTCGCCCCATCATCCACGTCTAGCTCCCCATAGTCAATGATGTGCATCAGGTCGTGCACGTATCTCCTCAGCTGAGATATGTGGAAGACGTCGTGCACCCGGTGCAACTGAGGTGGTAGAGCCAGGCGATAAGCCACCTCGCCAATCCTGTTGAGAACCTGGAAAGGTCCGATGAAGTGTGGAGACAACTTACTGCCTCGGCCAAATTTCCGTAATCCACATCGAGGTGAGACCCGCAAGAAGATGTGGTCACCATCCTCGAACTCTAGTGGCCTCCGCCTCCTGTCAGCATACGACTTTTGCCGGCTCTGAGCTGTCCTCATCCGCTCCTGGATGACCTGGACCTTCTCTGTCATGGCCCGGACCATCTCTGGTCTGACAAGTGCTGACTCCCCAGGGTCTGTCCAGCACAAAGGAGATCTGCAAGGTCTGCCGTACAACGCCTCGTATGGTGCCATCCCGATGGTGGATTGGTAGCTGTTGTTGTACGCGAACTCCACCAAGGGTAGGTGGTCCTCTCAGCTGCGACCAAAGTCGAGGAAACATGCACGGAGCATGTCCTCGAGAGTCTGAATGGTCCTCTCCGTCTGACCATCTGTCTGAGGGTGAAAGGCGGTGCTCAGACGTAGCTGCGTCCCGAACTCCTCCTATAACCCCTTCCAAAGCCGAGAAGTAAAACGAGCATCCCGATTGGAGACGATAGTCGATGGAATACCGTGAAGCCGTACAATCTCCTGAACGTAGAGACGCCCCAAGCTCTCCAATGAGCCCTGCTCTCTGATGGGCACGAAGTGTGCCGACTTGGTGAGTCGGTCCGAAATCACCCAAATGGAGTCGTGACCTCTGGAAGTGCGTGGAAGTCCAGTCACGAAGTCCATAGATATCCCGTACCACTTCCACTCCGGGACCTCCAAGGGCTGTACCAAGCCTGCTGGTACCTGATGCTCTACCTTCACCTGCTGGCAGGTGAGGAACTGTGAAACGAACTCTGCCATAGCCTTCTTCATGCACGACCACCAGTGCTATCGTCTGATATCCTGGTACATCTTCACCACTCCAAGATGTACCGCCAAAGGAGAAGTGTGAAACTCTCTCATCACCTCCTCTCGTAAAGCGACTGGTTCCAAGGTACGTCCTCTGAAAAGGACGGTGTGCTCTACTCCAAGGGAGAAACCATCAGGGGCCTGTCCCGAGGATATCTGTGCATGCCGCGTCTCACAGTCAGCATCCCCACGCTGTGCCTCTCTGACCCTCTGCAGAAGTGGAGGAGAGACTGTGAGAGACTGAAGGAAGGATTCTTCGTCCCTATCCACGAAGGATATCTGCAAGGCGGCTAGCTGCTCTGTCGCCTCCTCAAGTAGCTGAATGCCCGTCCTCCTGCTGAGGGAATCAGCTACTACATTCCCCTTCCCATGAGTATAGACTATATCAAAGTCATATTCCTGGAGGAACTCGAGCCATCGCCGCTGTCTCAAGTTCAGGTCCTTCTGATAGAAGATGTACCTGAGACTCTGGTGGTCAGAAAAGACTATAAAGCGCTCGCCCATCAGATAGTTCCGCCATGTCTTCAGAGCGAAGACCACTGCTGCTAACTCCAGGTCATGAGTAGCGTAGTTCTGCTCATGTGGCCTCAACTGAAGTGATCCATAGGCAATCACGGCCCACTCCTGCATCAGGACACACCCGAGTCCGGTCCCTGATGCATCGCAGTAGACTACATAACCAACTCCCTCCTCAGGCAACCTCAAGATAGGTGCGCTGGTCAATCTCTATCTCAGCTCCTGGAAGATCTGCTGACATCTGTCTGACCACACAAAGGGTTTCCCCTTCTTCTTCAAAGATGAGAGTGGCGGCGCAACTTTGGAGAAGTCCGGCACAAATCTCCGATAGTATCCGGCTAGAACCAAGAAACTCCGCACCTCCGACACGCTCCTGGGTGGCTCCCAAGCTAGCACTGCCTCGATCTTCGTGGGATCCATAGCAACTCCCGCCTCAAAAATGACGTTCCCCAGGAAGTGGACCTCACATAACTAGAAATGGCACTTCGAGAGCTTTCCATAAAGCTGGTGCTCTCAGAGTGTGTCTAATACAACCCGTAATTGGTAGGCGTGCTCCTCCTCCGTGGCCGAGTACACCAAAATGTCGTCGATGAAGACCACGACAAATGGATCGAGGTATGGCTGGAAGATCCTGATCATGAGGCTCATGAACACTGCTAGAGTATTGGTTACGCCGAATGGCATAACCAAGAACTCATAGTGGCCATACCGACACCTAAAGGCCGTCTTCTGCATGTCCTCGTCTCGAACTCTAAGCTGATGATAGCCTGACCTGAGGTCTATCTTCAAGAACCACCGTGCTCCCTTGAGCTAATCGAAGAGGTCATCAATCCTTGGTAGCGGATACTTGTTCTTCACTGTCACCTGGTTAAGGCGATGATAATCGACACACAGTCGCAATCTCCCGTCCGCCTTCTTGGCGAACAATATCGGGGAAGCCTAGGGTGAAACGCTGGGTCAGATGAACCCCTTGCCCTACAAGTCCTCCAACTGTACCCGCAACTCTCGAAGCTCAGCGGGGGACATCCGATATACTGGAGTGGATATCAGGGCTGTCCCGGGGTATAGGTCAATATAAAAGTCTACCTCTCTATGAGGAGGTAGTCCTGGAACGTCGTCGGGGAAGACGTCCGCATACTGATCAACCACTGCAGGAAAACTAGGACTCCGCACGTCAACTGCTCCAAGGATGAGGCTAGCCAATTGATGAGTGATGGGCTATCCCCTCCTCTGCGAGAGTCCATCCTGTGCTGCAAAGGCTCCCTTCTCTCCGGTGAAGGTGAACCTTCTCCCGTCAGTGCGCACATATCGTACCTTGCGCCTAAAACAGTCAATCTGAGCATGGACTTTAGATAACCAATACATGCCCAAGATGACATTGTAAGGCCTAGACGCCGCTACAAGAAGATCCCAGCCGAAGCTCTCACCTCCTAGAGTAAGCTCACACTGCAGGCACCAGTGCGTAATCGTCGAGTCTGCTCCCGTAGGGGTCTCTAGCCATAAGGATCGAGCCAACGGCTCTGTCGGAATCTCCGAGCTCCGAACAAGGGTAGCGGCTATGAAAGAGTGACTCGCTCCTGTGTCTATAAGAACTGCAACAAGGGTCGAATAGACACAAATCGTACCTCGAATCATCTCTGGCACGCCGTGGTCATAGGCCTCTACTGCTTGGAGCTGTGCCTGTCTCTGCCCGCCAGCTCCCTGTGGTCGGGGCGGACCTCCTGGTGGTGGTGGTGGAAGAGCCTCAAAGCGTCGCCCACCACCTGCTGCTCGGCCATCTCCTCTGCCTCATCCGCCTCCTCCCTGTGGACCGCCACGGTCAACCCTCTGCCTCTGCCTGGGTAGACCCTCCACCATCTGATGCTCCTCAGTACGGCGATTTGGGTAGTCACGAGCCATGTGGCCCTGCCCGCCGCACGCGTAGCACTGCCTGCCTCTCGGAAGACTGGCTCCGTGCTATGTGCCCTGCACTACTGAGCCAGTGTCCTGAGGTCGTTTGTCGGAAGGTCTGGTCTGCCTGGAACCCTGAGTCATCCGTCGGCTACCTACTTCCGAAGACTCCACTACCTGCTGCCCTGCGGTAGGTCTCGATGTGGACTCATCCAGAAAGCTCTCGATTAGAAGGGCTCGCTCTAGCACTCCTTCCTGGGTTGGGATTCTGAGGGAGATCAGCGATGCCCTGATCTCGTGTCTCAAACCCTGATCAAAGGTCTGGGCCCAGAAGAAGGGGTCCCGTACCATGTCGGTTGAGTAGTGAGAAAGATCAGTAAACGTCGCCGCGTACTGGGCGACCGTCAAGCTGCCCTGCCGCAGCTGAAGAAGCTCCTGAATGCGCACCGCACAGAGGGTGGATGTGACGAACTCTGAGCAGAAGAGGCTCTCGAAGTCCGTCTAGAGAAGAGACGCCTCATCGTGCAACTAGAGCATCAAGCTCCACCATCTTCCTGCTGCTGCGTGCAGTAGGCTCACTGCGAGGA
Organism: Viscum album; assembly: GCA_963277665.1. Lineage (NCBI taxonomy): Eukaryota > Viridiplantae > Streptophyta > Magnoliopsida > Santalales > Viscaceae > Viscum > Viscum album. The sequence goes on from OY728140.1 coordinate 2,131,513,048, forward strand.
TCACCATGAGGTCTGCTGGTGTCCTCACTAGCCTGAAAACTCGAATGACCGCCTCCAGCCAGTCCTCGGTTGCCTGGGGGTCCGTCTCCCCACGAAACCTAGGTGGTCTCTAGCACTGGAACTCATGTAGAGTTCCGAGGCGATGTGCATCCTCAGCGGTCGGTTCTGGAAGCATCGCGGGCTCGGTGGGTAAAGGTACCGCCGATACCTCTGCTATCAACGGGCCCTGTACCGAGGCCTCATCGCTCGGCGGGCTATCGTCGCGCTCTACTCTCGGAACCCTAGCTGGCTGCCGTCGTGGGGCCATCCTGAAAAAGAAAACAAGTGTTCCACGGTCAGAACAGTACACCTGGTGAGCTGACACAAGTAATCACAAAGAAAACTTGAAACACACATGCAATCAATGTTTTTGTGCATTAAGTCGGAAATCAGAAGTCAGGGTCCTAGTGTACGGATAGGTCGGCCGCCGCACCAACACTGGACTCCCTAGACTGATAACCACACCCAATACGCTAAACACTATCACTTCACATAGAAGAAAGATCAGAGTCTTTAGTAGAACCGACCACCTCTGATACCAATTAGTCACGACTCGTCCTCGGGGCCCGTGCCGTGACTACCCCATGCCCGCCTTCCATAGGCCAGGGGCTGGCGACTAGCACCAAGGCGTAAATCCCAGAAAAAGGGAAGGCATTGCCTTTGAAAAGTAAACAAGCACCACAGAGTAAGCAAGAGGGAAAGTAAACACTAAGTAAAAAACTATAACAAGCTGTGCTGAAAGTAAAAGGGGCTGGAAATACAAGCCCAACTGTAAAGTACAACTGAAAGGGAAAAACAACAACTGAAAAGAAAATCCACAGCGTCGAGCCGTCCTCTGAAGGTCCCACCTGAAGGGTGGGTAAAGATAGCCTCCACAGCTCCTTGGTCCAGCCGTCTGCTCCGAGTACGTCCCGCCCAGTGGTCCACCTCCAGGTACTGTCCTCCTCCACACGCCTCCACCACGATCAGCGCTGTCCGTCGTCTGCGACCAACACAATGAAGTGCGGACATAACCCATGCAGGGGTGAGTATAAGCTACTCAGTAGGGACCCTGAGACCCCCGAAGGTCTCCCAGAATCCACAAAGGATAATCCTCAAAGGAAAGGTACAATCACGAAGTAACATCCGACACGGCTTAGGTATATTCCCATACATATACCTAAGTCATCCATTCCCGTTCAGCTCCAATATCCGAGTCCAAGCACAACCCAATCCACACAGGAAAGAAAAACTTATACCCACACAGGATAACACAACACAATCCACAATGGAGAGTAAACAGTAAATCCACAAAGGATAGCTCAACACAATCCAAAAAGGAGAGTAACACAGGATTCAGCTCACACATGTATACTTCTTCGAATGAAGATAAAGATGATCACTGATCCATCTAAGTCGTCGGACCCACAAAGGATCGATAGGTAACTAACCCCCACAATGACCCACACAGGATCGGGCCCACACTTGACCTGTAGGTGCTGGCTCACACAGAACCGCTGAGCGCTGACCCACACTGGATCGGACCCACACAGGATCGGGCCCACACAGGACCTGTAGCACTCATCCACGTAGGATCGCTGAGTGCAGTAGACATCGCAGTCCACTAAGGATCTCTGCACAGTCGTCGTTGCAGTCCACTGAGGATCTCTGCACAGTCGTCGTCGCAGTTCACTGAGGATCTCTGCATGGTCGTCGCTGTCGAAGTAGCAGTCGCAGCCAGCTCTAGGGTTCCCGCACACAGCAAGCTCGTTCGGGAGGGTCTGCTCCTCGAGCCGAGAGGCTGATACATCAAATGACACAAAGTCTGAGTTTGATGTATCCAAAAGTTCCATATCGTTAACAGGAACTCAACGTCGCAGATGGCGCGTTAATCAGACGTCCGGTCTGAGAGTTATTGCCTTTTTTTCGTCCTAGGGGCCCAGTTGGTTTTTAAGGAAAAACCAACCCGACCGTACTCCACCTGCATCCAAACCTCGGGAGGAGTATTCCAAAAGATCCATCTCACTTATAGGAATTCAACAAAGTCGACGAAACGTCAATCGGACGTCCGTAGCTCAAGATATGAGCATTTCCGCTCCGAGGGCCCGGTTGATTTCGTGTACGAACCAACCCGGCCGAACCCAAAGTATTCTGAAACCTTGAGTGCGATATACCGAAACGACCGTCTCGATCCAAGGATCGTTTTTCTGCTGACGGCGCATCGTTCAGAGGTCCGTAACTCAAGTTACGGGCAAAAGACAGAAAATAGTCCGAAGACGGGGGGGTCCGGGCCCGGGCCGACCCGGGCCGACCCCCCCTGGGTCGGCCGAACAGGGTCGACCTGGTCCGGGCCGGCCAGGGCGCGGCCCGGCCGGTCGGATCGGCTTGGCTCAGCTCGGCCGAGCAGCCGATCAGCTGGACACAACAGGGCGCCGCCCCCATGGTTTGGATGTGTCGTGGCCCCGCGTGGGGCCGCGTTGGTTCAAACGGACACGGCATGTCGCCGCGTCCCGAGCGGGCGAGCCGGACCCGCGGGGCGCGGGTCCGCTGGCCGCTGCCGCCATGGCTGAAGCCACGACAGCTCTGTCCGGCGGCGCAGCGGGGCGCTGCCGCGCCGCCGGCCGCTTCCGTGGGCCACCAGAGTTGATCCGGTGGTCCGTTTTCCTTCCCGTCTGCGCCGTTGTTCCTCCCGGGTTCTGTTCTTCACTGTGGGATCATCAAAACACCCTTGCGTCATGTTTTGCCGTTGCCCTCCAAATCAGCACAACCACGAAGAGCGGCAGAGGGTTGTCGGGCCGGGTTCGTTTGGCCCGCACCCTCCGCGTTAGATAAAAACAACGGGAGAAATTATTCAACACATGAAACAACAATTTTAATAAAATAAAATTGTTCATTTGAATCCGGTTCTTTAATTTTAAAGAAACGTTCATGGGAATATAAAAAGGGGTATTTCCAAAATAAAAATCCCTACCTTGTCAAGTCGTCGCTCCCGGGTTCTTCGCGGAATTGGGGATCGTCGCATCGTCGCGGTATCCGGTGTCGCGTCGTTGTGGAAGGGTGTCGCGTAGACGAACTCCGAGGTTCAAGAACAAAAAGATTTAATTAATAATAATTAAATCCTTCTTGAGTTAAAAACCACAAAGGAAAATTTAAAAGAAATCTGAAACCCTCACCTCAACGGATGATCGAAGGTTTTTGTTGCGGATTAAAGAACGTCGCTGAAGAACGTTGTAGGAGAGGAAACATCGACGTCGCGGCACACGACGTCGCGTCGTCGATTTCCGCGGGTTTGGCGTTCTTCGTCGGAGGCCGACGTTCTTCGCGTTCTTCGCGTTCTTCGCGTTCTTCGTGAAGAAGGGTGAAGGCACAAGAATTCTGTCAGAGCCTCTCAACGTGTAATCCTCCAAATGTTGTGTTGGTATTATTTTATTATTACGCCAACAAACGAATAAGAGGTAAGTAACGACCCATTAATTCGTAGAATTAATTCAACGAAAGAAACCGCCCATTTAATTCATGAATAAAACCGCCCAATTAAATGGTGCATTAAGAATTTAAGAAAACGCGTCAGTTGGCTTTCATAATGACGGGTTTTCGCGGGTGCGTTACTTAGCGGAAAAGAAACGGTGGGGCTCGTGTGGGCCCCACCTCAAAAATATCCTACCAAGAGGGTAGGATATTTTTGGATAGTACCCTATCCGTTTCAACTCAGTTTAAGTGTCTTTCAAGTGGATTCAAGTGGGTTAAGTGAAATAAAATAAAGTTTGTCGAACAATTATTTTATTTCTTAACTTTAAGCCTGAAAATAAAAAACCACACCCGAGCAAACGTAACTCCGGAAGAGGCGTTTCTAAGAAAATACTGGCGCAGTGATTTCATTGGTGCCCTCAGAATTCGATTCCGGGCACCGGTTCAAAAGTTAGAAAAACCCGCTCGTCCGTTCACTGAACGTACCCAAGCCAAACTTCGGAAAATGATTCCGGGCACACCGGGCCTCGGAATCAGGTGCCGTCAGAAACTGCGCTCTTGTAAAATTCCAAAGAAAATTAAGAAAAAAATTTCCTTGAAATTTAAGGGTCTTTACAAAAATAAATATAAATGAACCAAATATTATGTTTAAATTATATTTTCCATGTTATATTGACCAATGATTAATAAAACTGATTATTAGTGTTAGAAAAAAAATTGAAATAATGAAAATAAATTGATACATGGGTGTATGCAAAGGATGCAATTGGTATAGATTAATGAAATTGATCGATGTGAACAATTATTTTAATAGAAAATGATGAAAACAAAAAATATCAAGAGTACCAATTAGATTTTAGATCATTCGACCTTGACAAAGGAACATTCCAATTATTGAATATTGTTGTCACGTTCTTGGTACCCCGATCTGACTAGTCTTGTGTTTCTTTATCATCTGAGGTGATATGGCCATGGAATGAGGAAGAATAATCTCTGGAAATTTCTTAGTATTACTAGGTTCACCCAAAGAAAATAAAAAAATAATTATTCTTACATGATTTCAGAAAATAGATGAATGAATTATTTAATTAATTATTTAATCCATTGAATGTACCGAGATTTAGCGAGATGTTGGAATTCCACATACTGACCTATTTTAGGTTCCACCTTTGTGAAAATTATGTTCCATATTCTAATATTTTATTTTATTTCTGATCCAATCTTCTATTTAAAAGTTATTAAAATTAATTTATGAAACCATTTAGGTATAATATAAACAATATTTTAAATTTTGGTAGAATTAATTATGGGAACAATGGGCCTTAGAATAACATGCCTTCTAAGTGCATAAATATAGAAATATATATTAAAATATTTTGATATTTTAAAATTAATTACACTAGTTCTCCACAATAATTATATATATATATATATATATCTATGATAAAATGAGTTCAATTATTTATGTATAATGATATAATGCACATACACATAAATAATGCTGAAATTTTTCCAAAACATGTAATATGATAAATTTAAAACAAACTTCAAAATTCCATAAACATTAATATAATTTTTTTTCCATTTATATAATTTAAATATTTACATTTTTCCATCAATTTCTAAATAAAATTTAAAACAATTCACAATTCTATGTGGTTGTGTAAGTCCACAAATACACATGAGATACTATATTATTTTTTAAATGATTAGAAGATGAGAAGGTATATTTTATATTATAATTCCATATTTATATTAATTTTCCATGTTTAATATAAATATGAAAAAAATAATTAAATCAATATGTGAGGTTTGGTGATGGAAAACAAATTACATCTGTTTTGAAGGTGTTAGTCTTCCATAAACATAACCGATAGGTTAATTTTAGATTATATGGAATATGATATGGATATTGGTTATTTCAAAAATGATGAAACATATCGATATACTTTAGATATAAGAATTGTATTTTAGGAGATCAAACTGCTCTATATTATGGATATGGATATTGGGGGGTTATTGGTTTGTTCAGGACTATTTGTTTAATATGTGTGAAGAAGTAAATGTATGAACTGGACTATTATAATTAAGGAAAAGTGATATTTTTATGAATAATCTAAACTATTCATCATTAAGAAATCAATGTCGACCGATATTATTAAAATATTTATAATTAATTTTTTCGGGGGATGATATGGTTGATAAACATATCCACCATAGAATGAAAACAATGTACACTAAAATTTGTTAATTAAATTTTATCCCTACTTGTTGTATTTGAAGGATTACCATTGTAACTATACTTTTATTACATGATAATTGATCATTTAAGGCTAGAAATTAAAGTGAGAAATTAGATATTTCAACCTATTATTCCTAAATATGAATTAAATTTAACAAAAAACAATATTTTGAGCATTAATTTTAATACAAGCACACAAAATTTGAAAAAAAATTGTTTTTACATTAACCAGAATAATAAAAGTTCAAACCATTTTGGGCCAATATATTCCAATTAAAATATGTTTATTCTATTTTGAATATTATAATTTATAAAAAATAACCTGAATAAAGTTGTATATTTTACAAAATATTGATTGATCAAATTATTTCACTCAATTTATTCTATTTACATAAATATTTGGGCCATTTATTTTAATATTCTATTAATTGTAAAATTAAGGTGAAAATATATTTTTTTAATTTAATATAATTATATAGAATTTAAAAATTTAAAAGAAATTAATACATTGAAAATAATATAATTATGATAAAAATTATCATCAATATTTGTTGTCATCTTACTCTTTTTCCATGTGAATACATAATTGAAATTCAAAATAATGGCTCAAACATTTTTTTCATTTTAATTTAATTAAATTTTTATATTGTTTAATTTAATGGATAAGTTGAACATAAAACCAAAAAAACTAACATTTTTGTGATAATTTTCTAAATAGTTCAAGATAATTGAAATTATGCATGAATAAGTTCATATTTAACCCTTATATTTTTTGTATGACCCCATGGTAAACTCATTTATTCCAAAATTATTTAAATTAATTTTATGTTTTTGGAATTTATTAAGAAAAAAAACTATTTATTATTATTACATATGATGTATTATAATTGATAAAAAATTATAATCCATTTTTATAAATAAAAATCATTGAAAAGTTAAATTCTAATTTATAATTAAAAATTTATACATAATTATAAAGCGGGTTTCCAAATATAAAATTGACATAAATATTGAATGTTTTAAGTTCAATATTAGATAATAAATTTATTATAAAATTATAAATTGTATTAATAATAATATAATATATGTAATTTTATATAAAAAATCGAAATTTAACTTTTAAATGAGAAAAATGTAAAAGACATCTTTCAGTAAAAACTAGAAATTTTATTTTTTAATCGAAATAAATAATTTTTAAAAATTATTTCGAATATAGTGTCAGATAATTTTTACATGATTATTTAAAAAATGAAGTAATTTTTAATTTAATTTATTTAAATTTTTTTATAATTAATATTAATGTATGTGTGAAAAGCAAGGAAAACATTTTTTGAAGAAACCAATTTTCCAAAATAATTTCATTTCCTTAAAAATGAATGTATTTATCATTATTATAATTACATATCTATTTAATTTATTTAACACCTAGGTATAAATTATAAATATCACCATTTATTAAATTTTATCATAAAAACGAATTTATTGACTATGTTTTAATGGTTATATTGAATAATAATACTTTAGTATTATAATGTGGATCCTCTATGGTCAGTGTTGTCTGTCATATACATTATCAACCATAATTTTCATAAATTAAAATTAAAGGTTTTTTATATTCAACATATAAAAATAGAATACATATTTTGAAATTGGGTTTTAGAATTGTTAAATTTTTTATATTATTTTTGTCCAATATGAATATTGTCCTATATAATTTTTATTACTATGGTAAAAGGTAAATCAATTAATTGAAGTTAAAAAAATGATAACAACTACAATGTGAACCGAAAATATTTATCAATTTTATTTAATGAATCCATTTCATCCATAGTCATCGAATGTTTAGTTATATTACATTTTTTCCTTTTGGATTTGAACATAACATTAAAATAGTATTGCTAAAGAATATTTAAAAATGTCACATGTCTATTTTTAATAAGTAAAAAAAAATTAAAATAGAGAAAAATTGTTGTAATGTTCCATCAATAATATTACTTTTTTAAAAAACCAATCAATATTCACTACGAGAATTTATTTTCATTTTTTTGGTGAATAAATATTTTACTTAAAATGGTACACATGGTTGAGGCATTCATTAATAAATTAATTTTAAAAAAATTAATAATATTATGAATAAAAAATTTAATAAAATACAGTAATAAAATTTAACCCATTAATTTTTAATATAGATATAAAATTCTTCTCATTTATGAAAATATTTTATTTTAATTTTATACATTTTCTTGAAGTTGTTAAGTTCAAATTGACTGAATTGTTTTAAAATCGAATTTATTTATTTTTTTATGGAAATAATAATATATTAAATGATATACAATTCTGAAAAATACTACCATAGGAAAATGTATTATGATATTGTTAATAATATCTACCATATTCCATTTATTAAACCTATAAACATTTATTTCAACTATCATAATCCTAAGAGAAAAATTTGTTATTTTTTCTAGATATTTTTTTAAAGGGTTAAAGGGTCATTAATAAAACGATAATAATACCAATGTGATCTAAGTATTTCTATAAATCATTGGATGAGATTATTTCAGCTCATTATATTAATTTAATTGAATATTGTCAATTATTCAGTAATTTGGACAGAAAAATTAATTTATATTTACTATATATAATGATAAATTTCCAGAGTGTCTCTCCCCTCTCTTATAATTTGAGACAACTTAATATCAATTAATCACACTAGAAAACCATTTTAACCCAAAACTGTAGACCCAAATCCCTTTCTAACAACCATCCCCACATTTTAATTTCTTTATTTTGGCTATAAATAATCCTAGTGGTATGAAGGTTTTTTGAAATAGAGATTTTCCAAGAAGATGTATTATTATAAAAAAATCATTTAGTTTTCTTTCTTAGTACTAATCATTAAATAATATTAATCAAATATAAAATAATAATTAATGTTTCTTCTGTAGGGATATATTTTATTATGTTAGTGGAATAATAGATTTCCAAATGATTTTCAATCAAATGTATTTGAATCAATCTTTCATGTGTATAAATGTCCAAATTCTCACAAACCAATTCAATTTATTTTAAATCATCATCTATCAGATATAGATTATAATTTATTTATTGATTCTTAATTATAATATTAGTTATAAATTTATCATTAAAAAAATAAAATACATCATATATTTTGATAATATTTCATTCTCTGTAAAAAAATTATGTTTTTATTGGGTATGTGTGGAACACCACCTCCACAATGCAATTCTATTCATTTTTAGTCAATGCAATAAATAGTATATATTTAAGTATTCATAAATAAATTATAATATATTTATTATACTATGATAAATATTAAAATATGAAATATTTCTTATATACATTCCACTATCATCATTGAACAATGGAATCATTACAAATGCGTATGTAGTGTCAAGAGACTCTATTATTGTGATGTTTTTTTTAAATTTTTTAATCATATATAATGCTCATATTGGAAATTATAATTTTTGTATAAATATAATAATTATTTTATTATTAACATTACTGAGATGATGAATTTATGCCCTAATTGATTATATAAATCCAAACAAAGTCATTTTGTAATTTTGATCTGACTATCATCAAAGCATAAGATATGAAATTAATTGACTTTGTAATTGTTTTTAAATGGTAATAAGTAAGATAAAATGAATAATTTACCTGAAAACGAATCTCATGAAAAGAAATATTTAATATAAGTTTTTTATTCATAAAGATAAATAACGTGCATGAAATGACTTATTAAAGAAAATGTACTTTCTTTTAAGAAAATTTCATTTAATTTTGATATTAAAACAAAATTTTTATTCAATATAAATCTATTTAAATTAGTTTATAGATTTTTGGATTTGGTTATATGTTAATAATAAAAAAAATTATTTTCCTTTAAAATTTATTTAAAATATTTTCAATAATAATATTTATACTTATATTATTTAATGATATTTTCAAAGCGGAAAAAGTGAATTTATTAGTTTAATGTATATAGAGATAAAATATAATCCTCACACACAACACCAATTTTCATTAGGGATTCCATTACATTATATCATGTTTTCATAAAAGAAAATATGCTCATTCCATATATTTTTTAGATATTTAACATGGGTTTTAAAATAGAAATGATATATCAAAATAATCAATGTTTTCGTCGAGTAAATTTAAATATTTACATCAAATAATATGAAATTTATGGAAAAAATTATACAATGACTTAATTATCTAAATATTCCATTGAGTTTATAAAGATTTATTTTCAATGCTAGAAGGACCTTGAACCCTTCACAACCTAGAGGGGGTTATAGGAAATTTTATATTCTATTCTTATCATGCTAGATCTTCTCATTCTATTGCACACTACACCTACCCTGGGTTGCATGATTCTTACCATGTTATCAAATTATCCCAAGTTTTTAATAGTATTTCGGTTAGAGAACATTTTATTAGGGACTAACTCCAAATATTATCAGTTTACTTTTCCCTATAAAACCCCACCCTGGTATATTTATTTAAAATTTTTATTACTTCAAAATATTTTGTCAATAGCTTTTTTAATATGTTGTTGGATATTAAAAATCATTTGTTTTTTTTAATTTCTTGGGACATAAAAAATGATGAATCAATTTTTTTTCTAATGAAAAAATGGATCTTTTGTTGTTTATGTAGTCATTCTTAATCAACAATTTTTATTTCCATATTCTATGTTGTTCCTTTTATATGAACTAGAATCATGACTTATGGACTGTGGGTATTTGAGATCAATTTGAATGTTTTTTCTATATATATAAAATTCCTCCAAATTTAGATGATAATTATTCACATCATTATCTTTTCGGATGTATATCTAATGTTCCAAGTGGACTTCCATCCCCATGAACAATAAATTTTAATTGATTTGATGTTTCTAAACCCCAATTAGGCCGTTCATGTTTTGATATGGATGGAGAATATAGACAAAAAATAACAGATAAAATGTGAGTCATCATCTCACTCTTTCTCATTATAATACCTTCAAGTATATAAATATAAAAGATTTCATCATATATACAACCATCCATATGAATAAAATATGATAAAAGAATATACATAGCAACTGAAGGAATTTGTAGATATGTTATATTTCAAAATTACAAAGGGTCATGATCCAAATATTATAAATATAAAACAAGTTATTAATCATTCATTTGTGCAAGAGTATATTCAACATTATATGTCAATTGTTATTAGCCAATAAATTTTATTCATGTTTAGGCCTAAATCGTCAAATGAATTCTATCCTTCTAATGGAATGAGTAGGATCTATGTTAGGGAATTGAAAACTAATTGCATGTTCATGATTAATGATAATAATCATGACATGGTCTAGTAAAACCATCTATATAATGCGGATTACAATGTATAATGAATACAATATAGATATTAGTGTTACATTGTGGTGATCATTCCCCACTAGAAGGACGAAATATTGGTGATATATGTCATTATGCAAACAATCCTATTAAAGGAAGGGGAGATGAAAAAGAAGCCTATAAGTATTAATATTATGAAAAATGAACCCCTATTAAAATATAAATATAAATAGTAAAAATCATATTTTGATCTCAATATTGAAATTGAAAAATGCACATATTAATTTAGAGGGTTTCTTCAATCATGTGTGTTGATCACAAAAATTAGCGGACTTCTAAAATTCACCCAGTCCTTTTATTACATGATCTACTACAAATGGTCCCTCCTTTCAAATTTATTATTATGTATATTAGTATAATCAAATGGAAAATTAAATTAAAATATTCTTATCCAAAATAGGAAGTAATAATTTCATATAGCCGAGAATAAATTTAAATATGAAATAAGAACACCTCTTTGTAATGAGACTTGCTGATATCAGACTGATAGGGAAATAATTCCATATCCCATGCAACAAATAGTTGAAATTATTCTAATGGGAGATAATAAGGGTTATTTTGAAAAAGAAAATTTCCCATATCTTCTCCTTAATTATATGTAATAGAATCATGATAATTCATTACAGATCAATGTCTCAAAGGGAGATTCCGAAAAAAAGTTTGAAATGCCATTATCAGTTGATCAAAATGACTTACATGAATCTAGGATCAATAAAATGAATTGGATTTTGATATAAGTATTCAATTAATGGAAAATATTAATTTAAGAACACCTAAGGCTCTTTGAAAAATGGTAATTTAAATTCAAGGATCTCATTATGGAAATTATATAATCAAAGGATACCTATATAGAATGGATATTAGATAGTGTAAACTAATCTAACTCATTTAAAATTATATTTCATAGTTTTGTTATGACATATGTGGTTTTATAATCTATTTATATCCATCATTTTTAGTATCCTACACGACCATAACTATTATTCTTTAGTTAAAATATTTTAATTTTTATGAAAATTGTATTCTTATGGGTGTAGAGATTTTTTTTCCATAAATGATTTTATGTATTTTGTTATGGTTAATGTGAATTTTCGTAGGGATGAATGGTTCTTTTATAAATTGACTGTGAGTGAGCCCATTAAAGGCCTCTAATGATTAGGTTAATGGGATGGAGTAAATTGAATATGTTCCTCTAAGAGATTATTGTAATATAATGTGATGGTTAATCAAATTTGAACAATGATTGAAATTTTATATGTAACCATAATGATTTTTCTATATCTTATTGAGATGATTAACCCTATGGATGCGGATATTTTTAAATAATTCCCCATGAATAATAAATGTTTTATATATCATTACTTTGGATATTTGATAGAATATTTTGATATCTGATGGTGTGAACTAATATATGTTTAAAAGAAATTATGTGCAACATTTTGAGGTCTATTACAATAATTGTATTATATAATGTTATTATAAAATTTCTAGGATTTCCATGAAATATTATGACGCATAATTTGGATTTTAGATTACATATGAAATATTGTTTGACAATATTTGGGAAGAGATATGATTCCATTGTTATGAAAATTGTTATTTGGAGCCTAATAATTATTATGAAAAGGGAACCAGTTTGTAATTAATTAGGGAATATTAGTTTCCATATTAAATTTTAGGCCACTTATAATGAATTTTGTTCTAAAAAATGTGTTAAAATGTTTTTTATAGGATTTATGTATTTGTATGTTCAAATGAGAAGTCTTAGAGATATACAAATATAATTTTAATGAAAAAATGTGATCCATTTTAAATGAATAAATTTATGGAAAATATAGATATAGAATTAATGTTTCAAAATTGTGATATATTGTTTTTTTAAAACTAATTATGACCTTATAATATAAAAATATAAACATAAAATATCTTTTTGAATAAATGAAAACAATGTTATAGTCTAATTACCTAGAATATTTAATATGTATCAATGATTCCTTAAAATCGTTACTCGTTATCCCTCATACATATCCTTTTTTTTTCAGGATTGTAAACATCTTTTTTCGGTGATTATTAACCCTTTTAATACCTATATAATTATTTTTAAGTCTATTAATTTGTATAAATGTTATTGAATTAATTATTTATAATAGTATTGTTCATATTTATTTTTACTCTATATTTTTTCATGGATCTTAGTATGTCACATGTGTACAATAATATTCTTTTGTGGCCTCATATTTTCATGATTTTTATACTCTGTCATATTATATATCACCTATACTATTTTTTTCTGGTGTATGGTGACAATACATTCTTATATATAGTATAGTTTGTCCTTTTGAAGAATGGGTCATAATATGTCAATAGTCCACTCCATAAATTGATGTTATGGGTCTTATGATGGGGATTCATGATTAAAGAATCACTATGTAATATTAATTATCCACAATGTTTTGAGGATATAGCTCGACATTCTATATGATATCAAAAATAATAATTCTTACATGAGGTGCATTCATAAATTTTATATGTTTGTTTGACATGTTCATGGGATGAGACCCACTAAAAGAGGGTGTGAGAACTTTCACACATGGATAAATGTGATTTTCATCTTATCTAAATTTCAATAAAAAAGTTAATGTAAAACTTGAAGAATTATATTTTAATGTATATAATGCTAGTTTTATCACATGTAAATACAATAGAATGTATATACACTATAAATTGGTGTATGCCTCTATATTACAGTTTTTCATTTTCAAAAATCGTTTGTTTGAAGAATGAGATTGTTTTCAGGGTATAAATGGTGTAATTTATTTTTTAATTAATGGTGTTGAGTTCATCCATAATCTATTATGGTATATTATGGTTGTGGAATATAATTTTTTCTATTAATATCAGTTCAGTCTAATGTTACATTGCATGTATTGTTTTTTGTTTCTATCTAATAAACTAATTTTATGACGCTATATTATTCTGATTACAATGATTCATTCCCCATCAAAATCATTATGAATTGGAATTATAAAAATCATGAATTTGTTTCTATAATTTATATTAGTAAAACTTGGATTATAATTTATATTATTACATATGAGCATGAACTATTAGAACATATTTCATTCGAAAAATTCACACATATAAAATGATGTACTAAAAGGTGATAACTACATGTTTATAAGATAGAATGAATTTCATATAATATTTTTTCAATTGAATATATAAAAAAATAAAAATAACAAAAAAATTAATCCTCTACATTTTATAAACAAATATATATTTCCTTTTTCAAATATATAGTAAAAATATATATTTCATAAATATTGTTGATAGAAATTTATTTCAGTAAAAAATGTTCTGATATACACATCAATTTCAATGGATAAAAAAAATGTTAAATTAATTACATTACTCTACCTTAACATTAGCCTATTATATTAAAAAACAACTTTTATTTCACTCATTATTATATTTAAAGAATCATAAAAAAAATATGAACAACAATTCTCAGTATATGAGTGACTCCGCCTAATGATAGGCTTTCATATGTGATTAATGTAAACTATATTCATCACCTCAACAATAATAGAAATTTGATGATCTTATATTTTGTATTTACGATGAGCATAATCCTCATAAAATGTTTATTTGTAATTATATTTCATCTCATTCATTATTTCCATAAAAATGTTCTTAATTAATGTTTGAATGACCATTATAGTACATAATTACTTCTGTATTTTTCATTAACTCATAATCACTTCATAATTAATTTTTGATAATCAATAATGAAACGTGTTATCCCAAGAATGAATCATATCCTCTATTTATGTTATTGTTTTCCTCACATATTTCAATCCAATACTTCTACGGGGTACACAAAATCAATTCAATAACATCATAATATAAATTGACTCCCCATTATATGCTAATGGGGTAAGCAGATTAACATATCTACCAAGATATCCCCCCAGATCTAGAATGGCATCAGGTAAGCCCATTATGACATCCCAATCCTAACCCATTTATGATAGGGAATAGAGACTATATCTTTGTAGGAATATCACATACATGGGATGGAAAGTAGTAAAGTATCCATATATATAAAAAGATGTAATCATACACTAGTATAATGTGGAATGTACAGAAATCTAACACCATATATGAATGCATTCAACAAATAAATCATCAAAGTTTGAAAAGAATTATAAAAATTAAAATTTACAAATTCTATCCCAATAAAATAGTGATGGAGTCCAATATACTAACATAAAAAAGTACTAATATCAAAAATAAACTCTTAGAATGACATTTCATCCATTTAATACTATAATTCCCCACCCACTATTTTTCTTACAATGTATCATTGTTTCTTTAATCAGAATTTTTTTGGATATTTGTTTAAAGAACCCATTGAAGAGCGTTTATAAATAAACCTAGTAGGACACCATGAAATAACAAAAATATAATTCATTTGGGAGAGTGAACTGAAACATAGAAAGGTGATTCAATCATATGGAATGATGATATCAACCTTTATTTTATCATAGGTAGACATGAAGAAAAAAATAAAGGTCATATCACCACAACCAAAATTGTATTTTTTACTTGAAACTAAATATTTAAATTCATCTAAGAGGACAATTATTTTGTCGGGCTGAATATGATGGTACTTATCTGAGAGGTCACACTCATTAAGCCTTGAAAATTGTAGTTAGAAATGGAAAATAAATGATATTAATACATATGATGGGTGTGAGACCCTTGGGACATGAGGGATAGTTAAACCTATTTATAATATCCCTCTATCATGGGGATAACATGACCTATGTTCCAAAATTTTTGATACACCACCCTTCATAATTAATAATTATAAAGGATAACACATGAGAACACAGAGAGGGATACCTTATTCTATCATGATCTAACCTATATAGGGTAAAACACATCATAAATTTAGGATTGGACGTTGTAATGGAACAACATAGGTTTAGACCAAGGGTACACATCGAAAATTATAATGATCAAATACATAATGAAATAGGGGTAAATTTTTACATTAATGTGAGGTATATAGTGCATACAAGGGTCACACAACATGTGATTCCTAGTATGATAATTTTGTGTTTGTGTCCATATACAATTTCTCATGCCTACGTACTCTGCATGTTAACGGGTACCTATATATTATATTCTATCCTGTACATTGGGTTAAACACATGTCCACCACTGTCAGATCAAATTGTGTGTTGTTTGGTCAATCACCCATGTGATGCACACATTTTCATGAAAACTACTTTAACAGTACAAGGGGTTCCATATGTTGTGTATTTTGGAAGAACATACATATTGTATTTATATATTTTGAATAATACATTTGTATTAATGCATGTCCTACCATATCAAATCATATACCGATTCATCTGTCATTCATTCCTATATAGTATGAATCTAAGGATGACTGATCACAATCAATCTCCAGACCCAACTGCTCAAAAATATCACAGTTGTTTGCACCACGACAAAAAAACATAGAATTCCATGAAAGAAGATCCATCTATGCAATACTAAAAATATATCAGTGTTATCAAGAAATATTAAATCATTGAATCCAGGATTTTATCACATAATAGTGATCTTTTTTTAAATAATATTTAAAAACAAATTAGTTCATATATATAGTTAAATCATCATTAAAATAATATATCGATGGTGAACATTTTATGAATGAAGGTAGAATGGAAACAATCATTACATTGGAAAATAAATATTTCCCATTAGTCAAGTTATAATTCATATTTAAATTTGAAAATCATCATGATTATTGTATAATAATGTATAAAACATTTCTGATTTATTGGTATCATAAATAAAAATTGAAAAAACACAAAAAAATATTTCATAAATTAAATTCTCGTGAGGTAACACATTTTCTTCAAGTGGAACCAAGAATGATGAATTAATATATCAAACATAGCTTCCAAATAGTATAATTGATTGATCACAAATGATAAATGAGTCAACATCATTTTCATTTCTGAAATCCAAGAACCCTATTGGTGTCAATGTTCCCTATTATTGAACATTGATGATTTTTATGTGTTTTTCATCATCTCCACTAATCTACCAAATATTATCCCTATATGAGTCCTCCTATAATATCATAGGGGTTTGAATCAAAGAATACAATTTTTATCAAATTGGTTATAAAAATAGAATTTTATATGATTAGACAATTGACTAGACAATTAATTACTTAATTAATTCAATTCATTAATGTTTTTCCCACTCAGAAATTTATTATTCTGAAAGGCCCATCATGGACTAATACTAAGTATTTACTAGAGTAAAACTCATATTAGGGAGTTATTGTAACACCCCAGGTAAATAAAGAATATGACATTTTCATATTTATCCCTATTTGTGAATAAAATATTAATATGACTTTAAAGGGGACACTATGTTCGATGGCGTACCCAACACGCAACAACGAGTTTCTTGGGAATCTAACGTTGCACTCTAATAATAAAATAATATTATTTTAAATGGTAGTTAACATGTAGCCGTTGTAATGGTGGGAATGGATAGAAATAACTAAAATATGATTATATATGTTCTTAAATGTTTTTACATTTATACAATAAAGGATAGAGGATTAAAATACGGAAAGAATTCAATTTTAGGCGTATATGCCCTAGTTTTCACTAAAGGTTCACTTATCACCTTTTGATGTTGAACCATCATTAAATATAGTTTTTTTTTTCACTCTTAAACATTATTTTGGACCAAATAAAACTCTTACTAAGAATCGGGACATCAAAATTTACTTTTTGTAAATTTTTGGTATCTTTCAGATAAAGTTCAATTTTTTTTAATGAATAGTGTAAATGTTGTGTTTTAATTCAAAGCCTCTTTTTAATCCAATTTATTTATATGATTAGATAATATGTTGAATTGGTTTTAAAGTGAAATTAGAAAATATTTTTACCATTAAATCTGATAGTGGTCGTTGGAATTAATTTCACTTTAAAATCAGACTTAAACTAGTGTCAATCTTTTGATACTTATTGTTTTATAAAAACACGCTATTTGCTCTGACAGCGGGAATTAATTATTAAATTAAATAATGTGAATAATATGTTTTGAATTTTGTAAAATGGACTTCATTTTTGAATTCGGAATATCAAATATAGCTTAGGGTGAATTTTTGGGATTTTTCTGAAAAACTTCAATTTTTGATGAATAGTGAAACCACTAAGTGGTACTTATAAAAACTGATTTTCCGTTTAAATGAAATTTTTCCATCATTGTGTTTTGAATTTCAAAAATCAGACATACATGGTTGTCATTAAGAAGTAAAATGTGGTTCAATGGGATAAAAATAATTTTTTGGTGAATAGTAACTTATTAAGTTTTTAATCGCGATTAGTGGTAATTAGTGTAGTTTAAGGTAAAAATGATATTATAAGAATGTGAAAACACCATGACACTTGTCCTACACCTATTGGGTGAGTCATGGCCGACCACGACAAGCCATGGGCCAACTTGGGGACCCCATGGAGCCACTTTAGTTGGAAAATGACAATAATATATTTTTATTTAATGGAAAAGTAAAATTGACACAAACATGATATGTTTTACTAAAACAATTTTTAATTAGGGTTATTCAAGTCATATTTTTGATTATAAATAGTAATTGGAAAGCTAAAAAGATTTCCTACATCATAGTAATTTTTTTTATAATTTTTAGACATTAAAGAAATTAAATTATTTATGACATCATAATGATGCAGTGATGACATCATTATTTAACGATTAAAATAAAATGGAAATATAATGTAATATTTATGAACTACACATGTCCAAAACTTATTGGATGGGTGGATTTCGAACCCTTATAACCTTATCCACGAATTATATCAATGTGGGACCTTTTAAAACCGAAACACATTTTCAAATAAAGTAATATTTCCTTACTTTCCAAAAGTGCCCCTCCTCTCCTCTTATAAAAGGCCCCCACCTCTACCTCTTTTCACACACTCATCAAGCCTTTGGCTCGGCCAACCCTGCCCATTTACTCTCTCTCAATCCCTCTCCTCATCCTAGAGGATTCCCTTTGGGCATAATCCTTTCAAAGGAAGCCTTTAGGCTCAAATCAAAAGGAGTTACACTTTTAAAGGTAATTCATTCTCTCATGTTCATTTGTATTATTTTGCATCTCCAACCCCCTAAACTCTTTTTATTTACTTCTTTTGTAACAAAACCAGTATCTTCAATATACTATGATGTTGTTATAAGATTTATTCGAGCTACACTCTCACACAACTACATCAAATGGTTAAATAACATACGGTTTCCGTGGATGGTGAAATTCTGCCTCCCGAAACGATGATTGTTCAATACTCATTTAACACCTTCAAAGGTGGCCATTATGATGTCAATATTTTTATATATGATATATAATATGTTTATGTTTTATTTATGCTTCTGTATTTTTCATTTTTGTCTTACCTTTATGGATTCCATTATGGGTATACACGATATCTTCATTTAAGGAAGTGCGGACTACCGCCCCCTCAAAGTGATTTGATTCGTTAAATACCATATGTGGGATGTATAAAGGATGGAAATATGATATTATATATGATATTATACTGGAATTATAATATACCTTTATATAATTATTATTCCATTCTATAAAATACGAAATAGGAATGAAAGTAGCGTTCATGCGTACGTACGGCTTACCGTCTCCATGAACGGTGCATTTCATTTCTTACCTCTAAATGATTATGTAATGTTATAAATGCATTCATGTACTGGATATATATGACATATATGATATCTACATAATGAATACAGTTATAGATATAATAAACATTTGGCCACACGAACAACATGTAATTGTAAGAAGTCCACTTTCGACTTAAGAACCAAATATCGGCAAAACAAATATTATTAACTTAAATGATTACATAATGTTTACGACATGGTAATAAGTGGTATAAAAGTAATAATGAACTTGAAAAATGTTCTTAAGGAAGTATAAATTAACTCAAGTTTATTATTCAGGAGATTAAAGAACGATCGAGTCAAGTCAGACCTGAGGTAAGGGATCCTACTCCTCTCTTTCTTTTTAAGTACACACTTTTATGTCATTCCTTTTAAAGCTCATCTTTCTTGTTATTGGGATGATAATTTATATTATACTTAATGTAATTTTTATTTTCATGTGATGAGAGACCCTATTCTCTCTCATCAATCCATTTTGGAAGTTTTGAGTGGCGCCGTTAGGCTGCCGAACTTTCGTAAGAGATCTAACCTCTCTCTTCTTTTTAAGTACTCTCCTTTATGTCACTTCTTTTAAGCTCCTCTTTGTAATGTTGGGGGATGTTATTTTATATTAATCTTGCTGTACATTTTATTTTAATGTGATGAGATACCCTATTTGATCTCATCAATCCATATTCGGAAGTTTTATGTGGCGCCGTTAGGCTGCCGAGTTTTCGTAAGGGATTTTTCATCTCACTTTTATTCCCGTGAGATTTATGATACATTTGCCACAAATTCCCTTGAGTGGTGTATGTACTGCCCATTATTCTACTCTTTGTGTAATATACTTTCGTTTATGAGTATTTACATCAATGATCTTTTGTCCTTCTTTCATGGGGTGTATGTTTTGAAAGATACCCAAGTCGGTAAGGGAACCTTTCACCCTCCTCTTTTATAAAAGACTTCTTTTGTTGGGTCTTTTAATTTACATATTGTTATGTTGGGATATGTTCCCATATATCCTTATTGATGTAAATTTTATGTCCAAGTGATGAGATACACTTTTTATCTCTTATCAACTCATTTTGATGTGATGTCGTTGGGCTGTCAAGGGAACTTTTTAACCCAATTTCGATTTCTTTGAGTTCAACATGTAGTCATTGAATATGTCATCCATTGAATATGTGTGAATGACCTTTTATTGTTTTAAACTTAATATCCACTTATATTGGGTGTATTTATATTTGTCACACATATTTTTGAGATTGATTTGTCCTTAATTTAAGGATACCTTCTTTATAAGGGATTTCATCACATTTGACATTTCTATTGAGGGTTCATTGTTGTTATGCACCAATTCACTCTTATATGGTGTATATACTGTCCTTTGGAGTATTGTATCATGAATAAATTTATTCTCATGATATTATAATGTTTTGACTAAATGTTATTCCTCAACTATTGTATTCAAGTGTCTCTAATTTTGGTAAAACCCCTTTAAACAAAATATCGTTTTAAATGTTTTAATTATTTGTTCTTATTAATATCCATGTTTTCAAAATGGTTTTAAGGATTTATTTATATGGATATTAATGGTTTAAAATGTTAAAAGCTTCAAGGTGGTATGGGACACTTTGATTCAAAAATCTCTTTACTAAATGTTTTAAATGGTTTTGGAAATGGTTTCTTTTTGAATGGATTCATTATTTCAATATCCTAAAATGTTATATTGTGATTGAAATATGGAAATGTTATGTTTCCTTTATTCATGTTTATGTGATACGATTATGTTATGGTTCTTGGGCATTGTTATGAAGAACGAGTGGTTCCGTGATAAACTAAGGGCGGGTGAGCCCGATATAGCTCTCCAATGCATTGGGTAACGCGAAGGAGTGAAACGTTAAGGTTTCTCCGAAGAGATTTAGGGAATATACTGTGATGGGTATTCCAAAACGTAACCAAGAGGGTTAATCCCTACGTAAGAATGTTATGAATGCCTCAAGTTACCTTTATGTCTTATGTTTTCTATGATTTATTCATGATTTGATATGCCTATGTTTTATGGGTAAAGTATGATTTCATTCTTATGTATACATGTACTCATGTTTCCTTTCCATATTTTTATAACCCTTACTGAGCTTTTTATGCTCATCCCAAGTTTTTGAAATGTTTTTCATAGGTTAAGGGAAAGGTACATGATGTGATGATAGTGTTGAGGATGTGTCAAGAAAGAATCCATGTTTCATTTTAAATATGTTTCCGTTGATGGGAAGAATGAATACTGTCTTTTATGTAACCACTTTGTTTAAATGTGGAATGTAATGCAAGTTTCATGATCTAATTCTCTAAAACTCTAAACCTGAAAAGATCCTCAATGTGTAATCTTGTAATAACTCAATATTAAGTAAGGTTTAAGGCTGGGGCCTTATAGTTGGTATCAAAGGTCGGTTTAGATAACTTTAGAGGTTAGGGTATTCTTTAAGCATAAGTGACATTACCATAATGGTTAGGATTTCAGAAAGAGTCCTAGTTTTAGATAAAGTGAATGAGTAAGTGTATCATAGTGTTTACCTTCCTCATTAGTACATGATGGTTTTGTTGATGTACTCACACTGACATTTCTATTTTTAGTGAATGGATGGATCTAGCAGGCACCAAAGAGACAACAGGTTTGAAGGAAACTGTAGTGGTTCTCTGATTAAGATACTAGATAAAATGGAGGATTCAATGAAGAAACTCGTGGTTGTTCTAAACCAAATATCAAGGAGTCATGATCAACCACTTCAACCTTGGTGAGTTATCTAATGCATCATGTACGAGATGACCAACTCGATGTGGAAATTCAGGTAATAATTATTAAGGTAACCATTAGGGTTTATATGATCCTTACTTTTTAGGTAATTGTGGGTTACTCTATGATATGATGGAAAATGAAAGGAATGAGATAAACTTGAGGTTAAAATATGTTATGATTATTCTTGAAGATTTTATCTCATTTTGGGGAATGTTTTAAGAATTATATAGTTTTGGAAAAAGGACAACACGTAGACCGTGTGACATCCCGTCGCGTCGGACAAAGCTGCGGGAATCGAACCCACAACCAATGTGCGACTGGTATTTATCACCTACCACTGGACTACGTGAAGTCCCTGGTTAGTTTGACTGATTCATTCTAGTTATATGATTTTATGAATTAAGAGTAAGTTGATTTTGGGTTATTTATGAAAATGATTAACCTATCATGGAGGATATGTGATTAGGTTAATTACTTTTCAAAACGAGACTTTTGGAGAAACTGATATTGTTTGGAGATAAATGTTACGATTTATCTTGGAAGACTATGTGACTAAATCCTTCAAATATTTGGGTTTCAATCCTATATTGGTTTACTTTGAATAATTTTATGGACAAATTGATTATAGAATGGTCCTCGTTGAACTTTGGGTTTTGTTGGAAAAATTTTGGAGATTAAGGATAGATTTTCTTTTTATAAAGGGTTATCCTTTTCTGGATTATCTGATCTTGTACTAGCCTTTTCGGGTTTAGTTTTGGTTAAAGTCTAAAGACATGGGAAGTATATAGTTCTATTTTGTGGATTAGGTGATTCTCTAGAAGTTGATTATAGTACTCTTAATGTGAACAAGTCTTCCTAAATACTCGTCTTTTGGAGAAAATATGAGTTTGTGTAAGGAATCTAATAAAGGTTGAAAGTCAATATGATAAGTGAATATGTTTCCTTATGAATATATTCCTCAATAAAAAGTAACTTAAAACAAAAATTTTGTCTATTAACTTTTCCTACTGGGGAATCGAAGACCGTTTAACCCATCACAAGTTTGTGATTTTCTCGTGGTTAACTTTCTCTTAAACATGTTTTCTATCACTCTCCATCAGAACATGACCCTATGTTTTCTCCTCCATGTACATGTTTTCCTACATGGAGTCCTAGTATGGGTTAACTCGGGTGACCTTTGTACTTATCTTCCTTTATTTTAAAGTGGTTGTTTTACCGATCCTTGTTCCGATGTGGGACTTTCAAGGATGTTTCCAAGCGCAATTTTAAAATTGCGAGGAAGCAATTCCCAAAAGGGGGGAAGGATGTAACACCCCAGGTAAATAAAGAATATGACATTTTCATATTTATCCCTATTTGTGAATAAAATATTAATATGACTTTAAATGGGACACTATGCTCGATGGCGTACCCAACACGCAACAACGAGTTTCTTGGGAATCTTACGTTGCACTCTAATAATAAAATAATATTATTTTAAATGGTAGTTAACATGTAGCCGTTGTAATGGCAGGAATGGATAGAAATAACTGAAATATGATTATATATGTTCTTAAATGTTTTTACATTTATACAATAAAGGATAGAGGATTAAAATACGGAAAGAATTCAATTTTAGGCGTATATGCCCTAGTTTTCACTAAAGGTTCACTTATCACCTTTTGATGTTGAACCATCATTAAATATAGTTTTTTTCACTCTTAAACATTATTTTGGACCAAATAAATCTCTTACTAAGAATCAGGACATCAAAATTTACTTTGTGTAAATTTTTGGTATCATTCAGATAAAGTTCAATTTTTTTAATGAATAGTGTAAATGTTGTGTTTTAATTCAAAACCTCTTTTTAATCCAATTTATTTATATGATTAGATAATATTTTTAATTGGTTTTAAAGTGAAATTAGAAAATATTTTTACCATTAAATCCGATAGTGGTCGTTGGAATTAATTTCACTTTGAAATCAGACTTAAACTAGTGTCAATCTTTTGATACTTATTGTTTTATAAAAACACGCTATTTGCTCTGACAGCGGGAATTAATTATTAAATTAAATAATGAGAATAATATGTTTTGAATTTTGTAAAATGGACTTCATTTTTGAATTCGGAATATCAAATATAGCTTAGGGTGAATTTTTGGGATTTTTCTGAAAAACTTCAATTTTTGATGAATAGTGAAACCACTAAGTGGCACTTATAAAAACTGATTTTCCATTTAAATGAAATTTTGCCATCATTGTGTTTTTAATTTCAAAAATCCGACATACATGGTTGTCATTAATAAGTAAAATGTGGTTCAATGGGATAAAAATAATTTTTTGGTGAATAGTAACTTATTAAGTTTTTAATCGCGATTAGTGGTAATTAGTGTAGTTTAAGGTAAAAATGATATTATAAGAATGTGAAAACACCATGAAACTTGTCCTACACCTATTGGGTGAGTCATGGCCGACCAAGACAAGCCATGGGCCAACTTGGGGACCCCATGGAGCCACTTTAGTTGGAAAATGACAATAATATATTTTTATTTAATGGAAAAGTAAAATTGACACAAACATGATATGTTTTACTAAAACAATTTTTAAGTAGGGTAATACAAGTCATATTTTTGATTATAAATAGTCATTGGAAAGATAAAACGATTTCCTACATCATAGTAATTTTTTTATAATTTTTAATCATTAAATAAATTAAATTATTTATGACATCATAATGATGCAGTGATGACATCATTATTTAACGATTAAAATAAAATGGAAATATAATGTAATATCTATGAACTACACATGTCCAAAACTTATTGGATGGGTGGATTTCGAACCCTTATAACCTTATCCACGAATTATATCAATGTGGGACCTTTTAAAACCGAAAAACATTTTCAAATAAAGTAATATTTCCTTACTTTCCAAAAGTGCCCCTCCTCTCCTCTTATAAAAGGCCCCCACCTCTACCTCTTTTCACACACTCATCAAGCCTTTGGCTCGGCCAACCCCTGACCATTTACTCTCTCTCCATCCCTCTCCTCATCCTAGAGGATTCCCTTTGGGCATAATCCTTTCAAAGGAAGCATTTAGGCTCAAATCAAAAGGAGTTACACTTTTAAAGGTAATTCATTCTCTCATGTTCATTTGTTTTATTTTGCATCTCCAACCCCCTAAACTCTTTTTATTTACTTGTTTTGTAACAACACAAGTATATTCAATATACTATGATGTTGTTATAAGATTTATTCGAGCTACACTCTCACAAAACTACTTTAAATGGTTAAAGAACATATGGTTTCCGTGGATGGTGAAATTCTGCCTCCCGAAACGATGATTGTTCAATACTCATTTAACACCTTCAAAGGTGGCCATTATGATGTCAATATTTTTATATATGATATATAATATGTTTATGTTTTATTTATGCTTCTGTATTTTTCATTTTTGTCTTACCTTTATGGCTTCCATTATGGGTATACGCGATATCTTCATTTAAGGAAGTGCGGACTACCGCCCCCTCAAAGTGATTTGATTCGTTAAATACCATATGTGGGATGTATAAAGGATGGAAATATGATATTATATGTGATATTATACTGGAATTATAATATACCTTTATATAATTATTATTCCATTCTATAAAATACGAAATAGGAATGAAAGTAGCGTTCATGCGTACGTACGGCTTACCGTCTCCATGAACGGTGCATTTCATTTCTTACCTCTAAATGATTATGTAATGTTATAAATGCATTAATGTACTGGATATATATGACATATATGATATCTACATAATTAATAAAGTTATGGATATAATAAACATTTGGTCACACGAACAACATGTAATTGTAAGAAGTCCACTTTCGACTTAAGAACCAAATATCGGCAAAACAAATATTATTAACTTAAATGATTACATAATATTTGAGACATGGTAATAAGTGGTATAAAAGTAATAATGAACTTGAAAAAGGTTCTTAAGGAAGTATAAATTAACTCAAGTTTATTATTCAGGAGATTAAAGAACAATCGAGTCAAGTCAGACCCGAGGTAAGGGATCCTACTCCTCTCTTTCTTTTTAAGTACACACTTTTATGTCATTCCTTTTAAAGCTCATATTTATTGTTATTGGGATGATCATTTATATTAAACTTACTGTAACTTTTATTTTATTGTGATGAGAGACCCTATTCTCTCTCATCAATCCATTTTGGAAGTTTTGAGTGGCGCCGTTAGGCTGCCGAACTTTCGTAAGAGATCTAACCTCTCTCTTCTTTTTAAGTACTCTCTTTTATGTCACTTCTTTTAAGCTCCTCTCTGTAATGTTGGGGCATGTTATTTTATATTCCTCTTGCTGTAAATTTTATTTTAATGTGATGAGATACCCTATTTGATCTCATCAATCCATATTTGGAAGTTTTATGTGGCGCCGTTAGGCTGCCGAGTTTTCGTAAGGGATTTTTCATCTCACTTTTATTCCAATGAGATTTATGATACATTTGCCACAAATTCCCTTGAGTGGTGTATGTACTGCCCATTATTCTACTCTTTGTGTAATATACTTTTGTTTATGAGTATTTACATCAATGATCTTTTGTCCTTCTTTCAAGGGGTGTATGTTTTGAAAGATACCCAAGTCGGTAAGGGAACCTTTCACCCTCCTCTTTTTTAAAAGACTTATTTTGTTGGGTCTTTTAATTTACATATAGTTATGTTGGGATATGTTCTCATATATCCTTATTGATGTAAATTTTATGTCCAAGTGATGAGATACTCTTTTTATCTCTCATCAACTCATTTTGATGTGACACCGTTAGGCTGTCAAGGGAACTTTTTAACCCAATTTCGATTTCTTTGGGTTCAACATGTAGTCATTGAATATGTCATCCATTGAATATGTGTGAATGACCTTTTATTTTTTTTACACTTAATATCCACTTATATTGGGTGTATTTATATTTTTCACACATATTTTGAGATTGATTTGTCCTTAATTTAAGGATACATTCTTTATAAGGGATTTCATCACATTTGACATTTCTATTGAGGGTTCATTGTTGTTATGCACCAATTCACTCTTATATGGTGTATATACTGTCCTTTGGAGTATTATATCACGAATCCTTTTATTCTCATGATATTATAAAGTTCTGACTAAATGTTATTCCTCGATTATTGTATTCAAGTGTCTCTGATTTTGGTAAAACCCCTTTAACCAAAATATCGTTTTAAATGTTTTAATTATTTGTTCTTATTAATATCCATGTTTTCAAAATGGTTTTAAGGATTTATTTATATGGATATTAATGGTTTAAAATGTTAGATGCTTCAAGGTGGTATGGGACACTTTGATTCAAAAATCTCTTTATTAAATGATTTAAATGGTTTTGGAAATGGTTTCTTTTTGAATGGATTCATTATTTCAATATCCTAAAATGTTATGTTGTGATTGAAATATGGAAATGTTATGTTTCCTTTATTCATGTTTATGTGATATGATTATGTTATGGTTCTTGGGCATTGTTATGAAGAACGGGTGGTTCCGTGATAAACTAAGGGCGGGTGAGCCCGATATAGCTCTCCAATGCATTGGGTAACGCGAAGGAGTGAAACGTTAAGGTTTCTCCGAAGAGATTTAGGGAATATACTGTGATGGGTATTCCAAAACGTAACCAAGAGGGTTACTCCCTACGTAAGAATGTTATGAATGCCTCAAGTTACCTTTATGTCTTATGTTTTCTATGATTTATTCATGATTTGATATACCTATGTTTTATGGGTAAAGTATGATTTCATTCTTATGTATACATGTACTCATGTTTCCTTTCCATATTTTTATAACCCTTACTGAGCTTTTTATGCTCATCCCAAGTTTTTGAAATGTTTTTCACAGGTCAAGGGAAAGGTACATGATGTGATGATAGTGTCGAGGATGTGTCAAGAAAGAATCCATGTTTCATTTTAAATATGTTTCCGTTGATGGGAAGAATGAATACTGTCTTTTATGTAACCACGTTGTTTAAATGTGGAATGTAATGCGAGTTTCATGATCTAATTCTCTAAAACTCTAAACCTGAAAAGATCCTCAATGTGTAATCTTGTAATAACTCAAGATTAAGTAAGGTTTAAGGCTGGGGCCTTATAGTTATTGGAGGTCTTGGTTTTCCCAACAAATAAACCAATTGAATACTATTCCATTTTTCCTGTAAAATGTACATGATATATATATAATATTTAATATTTTAAATATATCAACATGGAGGATCTACATGCCCACAAATACTATGTGGAATCTGACTATAGCTCTAAAAATGGTCTTAATTACTCAATTATTTTATATGAAAAATAGAGTCACTCAATTCTACACACATTAGGTATATTAAACCAACAAAATCCAAAAAATTTCGGAAAAATATTATTGTACTGATATCACATGATATTCTCCCACTATCACATTCACTCCCACATCCATTGAATTATTTGATTCCCATGAAAATTCACCAATATAATAAATCACTAATAAAGGATTTTCACATTCTAATCCTAATTAGTCATTGGGTAATACTTAAATGTATCTACATCCATAATGACTACGTCACCCTTGTCGATAATATTCAATGGATTTTGTAGAAGTCTTCATAGTAGCGACGTGTAAAATACATCATTTCAACTATATAACTTATGTGTTTAGGCTAGGTGGTACATTATATTTCTAACTATATGCACTATATGGAAGGTGATAATGATTATCAATGATATTATGACTGCTAATGTAATATCCTGACAAGGGTGCCACATACTGGTGCACTGAGACGGTATGTCACATGACCGGAAGTGTGCTACCCTTTATGCTAGAGAGTGTTTACTTACAGTGAGGGTCTAGTAAATAAGTAATTGGAATACTATACACACATTATTAGAGTAAAACACTAGCAGAAGAAAAAAAATTAAACATGTTTGGAAGTATATAAATAACTAGAACAAAACCGAAGGCATAATTTAACCAGTCTAAAATATACAATACTCAACTTAAAGGTAATGCATGCTATGACAATGAGAGTGAAAAGTGTCTATAATGATACTGAATGAAAAAACACAACACCTCCCAAAAGGGATTCAAACCATATCTGGTTCCCTCGTCCATAATCCATCCCCAACAGATATATCTATCCTAGGTCCATTTAGTTATCCTTTCCTACTACAATAAACCCTTCTCAGGTTCCGGTTAGGGGGCCCAAATAGGGTGTTAGTACCACCCCGTCGGCCACAACCAATGATTTTTAAACAAGTCCAGTCAAAAGATAATTTATACAGTTCTATAATGAATTAGGTACAACACATAAATAAATTGTTAAAACATTTTCATTTATTGTTTATTTAACCCCATCAACCCCATGGGTTCTAAAAGAGACCCTTACCTAAATACTAATTTCTCCTTATTCTAGAGACCCAAATGTTCCCTAAGTAATTCCATAACGTAATGCATACTTTGACTTGTGTTGGAGCTCAAAATTTTAAAACATATATAATTTCTAAATATCCTATTTAACTCATTTCATAGTTCTAAATATTCTCTTGTGATTCCATAACATGGAGTACTCTTATAACCATTCTTATTTCAGAATTTCGATGACCATGTTGCCTTCCATTAAATTCTAGATGAAGGAATATGTTACCATTCAAACATCACACAACTATATGACCATGTTATAATTCATTAATTCAATCAGAATTACCATGTTACCACTCACACACCACACATTAGGAGGACCATGTCACTACACATTAATTCATGTTGAATGACCATGTTACCATTATCAAATCAAAATTTTGGATGACCATGTTATCGACCTTTAATTATTGTTGAATGAGCATGTAACCATTCCAACATCACACATTATTAAATCAACAATTAATAACTCATCATCAGCCCATTACTAATTCAACATTTTCTTAGACATCTCAAATCAAATTTTTCAATCAATAATTAACTAAACACATTAAATCTATTAATTAATTCAGCAATAAATTAATAATTCAACACAAATATTAATCCATAAATAATATAACACAATTAATTGTAAAATTTAAATCTCATCTTGTCATAATAAATATCAAAATTATTTATCTAAATAAAAAATTAATGCACTTAATTAATCCCCCACTTATTATCTCAAAAAGTAAAAATCATTAACTCAAAATTATTATTCCCATACGTTATGTCAAACCCAACCTATACAATTTCTAAAATAAAATATATCAAATAATAATAATAATTTCCCAAAATTAATTATCAAATTGTAAATCCCCTTATCCCCATGATATAATCAACAATTAATCATCTGTATCTTCAAAACATCAAAAAGTCAATTCCACATTCCTAAATATCCTACATTAGGAAAAGAAATAATATGTGATACAAGAAAAAAATTAATCTCACATGAACTAATCAAATCCACAACTATTGGAGTTCAATTCAGACCACCTACTTCAGTTACATGACAGAAGACTTCCAAAACCAAATTCCTAAAATCCAAGGAGCATAATGGCATCATTCATGATTCAGATCTAAATCCCTAAAACCAAAATTAAGATCATCATCATCAAGATCGTGAATATCTAGATACAGATAAACAATCCTAGATCTAGATATCAACTCATATGTTTAGATCCATAGAAACAGTGGATATAGTTCACTAAATGATCAAGGAATGTAAGAGGGAAAAATCGGAGAAGCATCGGGCTAAAATCCACCTACTACGACAGGATTGGATCTTCTATCTGGGCTACCAATCTTGAATAATAGTATTCAAAAGGCCTTTGAATTCCTCCAGAATGATCTATGATCACCTAAAATTGTCACATCCCGAGCCAAGGTCGAAAATTTGTAGTTTTACTGGAATATGTGGTTTTATAACCAATTCTAGTACAAAGAAGTTCCACAAGCATAGTTTCACCAAGGAAGGGGCGCACTATTAAGGAAATAATGTGTAAACTGTGTGGACCTCACTATCAAGATTCACATAGTTCGCACGTTCACTCTAAGAGAGAATGAAATCTTATAATCTCCCTACCAAAAAACAACTCATCCTATAGCTACAATCCTAATCTTTACTAAGATTCATTTCCAAAATTATTGGGCCACTAAGGCCTCATGTCGTCTTCTGATTATAAGGTTTCCTCTTGAACACATCCATGTTCCCATAACACACAAACTATCAACAAAATCATTCCCCACAAAACTTTCTCACTGTGATCCAGCACATGTAACAGATGCTCCTCAAAGGATGCATCTATCTCAAGGTATAACTCATCCGAATAGATCACTTTAGTAGTGTTATAGTGATACTTCCATAGATTCGACACATGAAATATATTAGAAATAATGATATATTTCAGTGGAAAATCCAATCAGAACGTAATTTTCCCAATTCTCTCCATAACATCAAATAGTCCCATAAACCTGGGTTCCATCTTTCTCTCCCTCAATAACCTGCGGTGACCCATATAATGTGACAATAGAAGGAAAACACAATACCCATCTATAAACTATAGGGATATTCTTCATCTATTATAATAAGACTTATTCCTACTCAGAGCTGTAGCCTTACATTTTGAAATAAATTGTACCTTCTCCAATGTATCATACAGGGTACCCAGTTCCAATAACTCTGACTCACCTGCCTTCATTCATTATAGAGAAGTTCTACCTGTCCTTCCATATAGTGACACATATGGTGGCATATGTATAGTTTCCAAATAACTATTGTTATAGGAGAACATTATTTAATCAAAATACTTGTCTCAAGAACCACAGAAATCATGGACACATTCCCACATCATATCCTCATGCATCTGTATAGTATTCTCTGACTGCCCATTGGTCTGTGGGAGGAAATTCATACATAAAAAACCTATGTGACAATTTTTTTTGGAGATTCCTTCCAAAAGAGTGATGTAAAGTGTGAATCATGATCTGAAACTATAATCTATGTCAGCCCACGGAAATGAACCATCAATTAAATGTACAATTCCCCAATTTTTTTCACAAGAATGTTTCCATGATGGGAATAAAGTGTGATGCCTTTGTACGTTTATCCCCAAGGACCCAAATATCATAATTATTCTAATTCATTATTGTAAGAACTACCAAAAAACACATGGTCACTCCTTTCAACATCCATTCTAGAATAGGTAACTACTGTAGTAACCCTCTCGGTTGGCGGTACTCTGCCTACACCTGCTGACATGTGATACATCTTGTCCCAAAACCTGCTCACTCGTTTTTCATACCTAGCCACCAAAACAATTGTCTTATGCCCCAGTACATTTTTTTCACCCTAGATTTTAATGACCTCATTGAAGAATGTAATTCTTGGAAGATCTTCAATGATAGAGTCATTGACACAACATACACATTTTTTCAAAAGAGGATCTCATACCCATCAATAAACTAGTTTGAATATGTCTCTCAGCCATCAATCATTTCCATAAAGGATAAGTAGTCATGATCTGTTTACATCATGTTCCAGATTCGTATCATGACTGTAGACTCCACTACTACTGAAACTAGAGTCATTTTATCCAAACTCCCCCGAACCACCACATGAATTTCAAACAACAATGTCTTCATGTTACACTATGCACTTGACTCATGTACTATGTGAGTCGGAGTTTTTCTATTCATGGAATCTACCACACTATTCACTTTCCCTGGGATGAATTCCAACTCAAAATCAAATGATGGAATATATGATACCCAAATTCAATGTCGAAGATTAAAATCACACTGTGAAATGTTTTATGTCATGATTGTGTGATCTATAAAAACTATAACATGTTCACCCAAAAAAAATGTTTCCAACAATTAAGAGAATATAAAACTACTTCCAACTCATGGTAATGTGTAGTGTAATTATGTTAATTTGGCCTCAACTACCGAAACTCGTATGCAAAAACTCAACCCCCTACATAAACACTGATCTAATTCCGATTCCAGAATCATTAGAATACACCATATAATAATAACATGAATCGGGTAGAATCAAAATTGGTGTTGATGTCAAGTGCTTATTCATCTCCAGTAAATAATTTTCTCCTTATTTGGCCCACTCAATATTTATCATTTTCTTGGTTAATCCCATAAGTGGTACTAGCAATCAAGAAATGTTTTGAATGAACCTTCTGTAATACCGAGCTAATCTGAAAAAGTAACTTATTTTAAAAACATTATTTGGGGGGTGTCCAATGAATCCACTTTAAGAACCTTTTCTATGTCCACTACCACACCTTCCAAAATGAATTCCCCCATTAATGTTACCTCATCAATCCAAAACTAACACATAGATAGCTTGATGTATAAATGATGATCTCTTAGTGTTCTCATGACTATGTCCAGTTGTTGGGCTTGATCGTCAAGAGTCTTGTAGTACTCCAAGAATTATTTAACAAACACCCCCATTAACTGATCGAGAAACATATGAATGATCCTATTCACCATGGACTTTAATATTGTTGGAACAATTTTCAACCCAAACAACATTAACATAAATACATATAATCCACACCTACTTCTTAATGGATTCCTTGGTATATAATATTCTAAGCTCCCACCTGATGATACATTGATGTAAAATAGATCATTGAAATCACGTAAGTTCCCTTCAGCTAGTCTTACAGGTTACCAATAAAAGGTAGTGGATATCGGTTCTTCATGTTCATATTGATCAGCTACCAGAAGTCAATAGAGAGACATGAACTCTCTTATGCCTTCTTCGAAAAACAAATGTGATTCCCCCAAAAACATAAATAGATGGATAAAACCCTAATCATTCAACTCCTCCAATTGAGTCTTTATCACATGAAGAATTTTCGGTAACATTCCATAAGTTGGAATAGATATGGGGTCAACCACCAGCAAGAACTCAATTGTGAATTCCACAAATCTCTCTGGTGGCAGCCTTGCGAATTATTCAGTAACTTCATCTTAAAACTATTATACAAATGGTGGAAGGATTCTTTGACTACCACCCCTATCATTAAATAATAGACAAAAAACATAGGTTGTGAGTTCTTCGAGTTCCGAAGTAATTTTCCCTGCCCGACATTCCTAGATATCCCACTCTACTCAATGAACAAACCGGTCACCCCTTGGGATACACAATAGTCACACTCATGTGATATCAATTGATGTGGTCTTAGTATGAAAAATAACCATTCCATTCCCACAATCAGGTTAATGCTCGCCATAACATGTACTTTGAAATCCCAATGAAAATAATACTCCCTGATCAGTAGTAATAATTCCATGTATAGACATATATCTCTTGACCATGATCCCATTAGTAAATAAATATTCATTACACCACTAAGGGACTCTACCTCTAGGATCAAACCATTCACTTGTTTTCCAGATATAATAGAATAAGCAATACCAAGATCAAACAAGTCCCTCACTAAAGTAGATGCTACTATAATATTACAAATCATTGTCAATGGACTAGCCTTCCTCTACACATGTGTAGGATTTACTACAAGAAATTGTCCTTCCCCACTTTCCTATAATGTTGTCTAACTCCCCAGAGTAACAAAACCCTTCCAATATAAGAGCTTCTACACCGATGAACCACATCCACCACCTCTACCACCTTTTCTAGTAGAACTCCATCTTCAAATACTTTGTTTTTTATAAGTCTCCCTTTAAACACTCTGATTCCCCGCAGTAGCTCCCTCAGCACTAGCATGTCGCTAAATCCTACAAAACCTCTATAGGTTCCACTTAATGCCATAATCCCACACTCTACAGATGGTTGGGGAGAATTTTGATGACATTATCCCAGTCGACCACACTGACGACAGATCACCACAGTATGTTCTTGTCCAACGACCCTCCTATTTGAGTACTCTATTTCACATTTCCCTAGGTAAAAGTTTCATAATGGTGCTTCATGGTGTCTAATGTTACACATCCTAGTAACCCTATAATAACTAAATTCCTAGTACTGAGAGCCCCTCTCAGGTCCACTTCATCTATGATATCATGATCTACCACTTTAAAATTATATTCAATTGAAAAATATTTTACAAAGACTCAATCTCACACTTGTTTCTATCTTGAAAGCATTTAGAGGTAGCTTCCTCACCACCTTACATGTCCGGGTCACAGAGTTTTATATCTATAAATCATCCAGAATAATCAATTATGGATATTATCCATAGGGTTATATGCATAAAATTAGAATACTTCAATTGTATCAGTGCATCTGGATAGAAATTCCCCAAGAAGTTTTCTAGAAATTACTTGCGTACCATATCAGCAGTCTTTTAAGATCGTGCCTAAATATCCCATCAACACTTTGCTGTCCCCCATTGAATATATTGAATGATATTGTCCCTAATATCATTTAGTGTATCCAAATAGTCATGTATCATCTCAATGGATTCAATCCAAAATTCATCTCCCTCATTTCCACTCTATTTAAAAAATGTAAGAGGGTTCTTCTGCTGAAACTCCCATGTTAACTCATACATTATTTTTATAACCTGCCATTGGTGTCTCTCTATGATGCGCATGAAATGGGAAAATCACTCATTGAACCACTCTCATTTATCCTTAGCAGGAAATAACGGTGCGTCTAGTTCCCTTTTTAGAAGTTCATTTTTCACCTTACCGCTCAGTCCTCCCCTCAATAAGTATCATTTAGGCATAATCTCTGAATTCTCAAAAATGTGTGTTAGATGTCATAACAACCCTTATACAATTATGTGATATGAAAAAGACACAATAAAGTCTCAATACATCCTTCCCTCATTTCTCACCACGCGGTGAACAACAGGGCGCTATCACTACCCTTAACCACCATACTCTTCAGTATTGGTTACAAGGGAAAGAAAATTATCATTAATTAATTCCCACAATTAATTAATTACATCATATCAAATTAACTAATTCATTAATTAATCAATATAAACAATCTCATTATTCATTTTTATCATTAGACACCAATTTATTCTCATTTTTCATCACTTTATAAAATTTATAAATTCGTGTTAGGAACATTATTTCAATTCAAAATCCCAAAAAGGAAAACATTTCATGTTCAATAAGTCACCCATAACCTATTTTACCATGAGTGACTAAAATGATGCATGACAAAATTACCATGAGTGCCTATAAGGATATAAGAAAACTCAACTCACATGACTCTTTAGGCCATGATTCAATACTCAATAATTCTCAACAAAATATAACACATCACCCCATGAGTGTTTCACCAAATGTGAAATAATATCCATGTGTAACAACAAAAAAGAATCAAAATGACCTAACCCTCAGTATCCAAAATTTCACCCATACATGGGTTTGCAACTCCAATGCATGAGCTCATTAACATGCCCTGAATCTTCCTAGTATCTTGTCTACTTTTCCCAAAATAGTATGAAAAATTAAGACGAATGAAAAGACACTATTGTACCAAAAAGTAATGTCTCGACTGGGGTTCCATGCAACGATGCCTTGAGAAAGTAAGTCACGTTCCCTCAAGAGTGCCTCCTCATATGATAGAGGGTGCTGAATAATAGCGATGGTCAGATAATTCAGTCATGGAGATATTATACCCTTATTATTAGAGTAAAAAAAAAACAGTGGAGGCAAGAAAAAATAAACTAGTGATGAAGCATATAAATAACTGGAAAAAAACAAATTCACAGTACAACCAAACAAGAAACACAATAATCAACTGAAAGGTAATGAATGATATGACAATGAATGTTCGAAGATTCCTCAATGAAACTAAAATAATATACCCAACGACTCCTAAGAGGGTCCTGAACCATGTCCATTCCCTTAACCATTATCCATCCCCCAAACAAAAATCTATCCTCGGGCCTTTCCATTATATTTCCTTGCAATAAACCAGTATACTAAGGTGAAAATTAGGCATCCTGAATAAGGTGATAGTACAACTCAGTTGGAAACCACCAATTATGAATAAAAATTTCTAGTCAAAACATACTATATGTAGTTCTATAGAGAAATAATTGTCTTATGAAAAGTAAATAGTTAAGACATTATCATTTACTATTTATTTAACCACATCAACCTCTAGGGTTACCATGGAGACTCATACCTCAATACTAACTTTGGCTCGTGACAAAACCTGAATTGTTCCTCGGGTAATACAATAACATAATACCTACTTCTACTTGTCCCAGAGCATGATGTATTAAAAGGAGTATTCTATCTCAAAGCTAATTTGACTCATGCCGGTGTTCGAAATATTCTCATGTGAGGCCATCACTCAGAGTACTCATATTACCATTATTATTTCACAATAGGGTTGA
This sequence comes from Viscum album, assembly GCA_963277665.1. Lineage (NCBI taxonomy): Eukaryota > Viridiplantae > Streptophyta > Magnoliopsida > Santalales > Viscaceae > Viscum > Viscum album. The sequence goes on from OY728140.1 coordinate 2,131,551,105, forward strand.
CTATGTTACCATACTATAAATTCATGTTGTATAACCATGTTACCATTAACACATCACACATTTGGATGACCATGGTATCACCCATTAATTAATTCTGAATGACCATGTTCCCATTCTCACATCACACATTTTGGTCACCATGTTACCACAGTTTAATTCATGATAAATGACCCTGATACTATTCAAAAATAAAAAATTTGGATGGCCATATTACCAACTTTTAATTAATAACATATGACCATGATACCATTAACACATAATACATTATAAATTCACCAATTAATAATACATCATCAACCCATTACTAATTCATTAATTAGTTAAACACAACAAAACTGTTAGTAACTCAACAATTACTCAAGAACACAATATCCATTAATTAACTCGTCTATTGATAAATCATTCACCACAATTCATATTCCATAAATAATTCTCCATAATCAATTATCTAATAAAAATCACAACTTGTGATAATTAATGTCAAAATTAATTATCTAAATCAAACATAACATAACATAATTAATCGATCATTAATTATCTCAACATAGAAAAATCATTAACACATAATTTATTATCCGATTAATTATCCGAAACACAACCAATTCAAAATCATAAATACAATATATCAAATCATAAAAAATTTCCCCAAATAAATTATATACTTGGAAACCCTATATTCCCATGGTTAAATCAATAATTAATCATCATTATCTCTAAATTGTCAACATGCCAGTTTCACATTCATAATTAGATAAATTTAGTAAAAGAATTACTATGTGATGCTATAAAATCATATATATCACTTTGAATTATCAAATCCATAACAATGGGAGTTTGTTTTATACCACCTATCTCGGTTTAATGATGGATGATTGCCCAAATAAAATCTCCAAAATCCAAGCAACTTAAAGATATCAACCAAGATCCAGTCTAAATCCTTAAACACAAAATTAAAAACAATAGCATCAAAATCATCCAAATACATATATAGTTCTTTAATCCTATATCAATATCTCAACTCCCGTGTTTAGATATTTTGGGAAAAAATCTTTCATGGTATCATTGAATCATTTTTGAGGTGATTGTGTTTGTTGACAAAGTGGGCATCTGTGTTGTGATTGTTGGAAAAGAAAAACATGATGTACAAATTTGTTGAAAAAGGAGATTTCATTGTGGCATGTCGAGTTCAAGGGATATGGTTAACGATCCATGTTTTATTCAAGAACGATGAAAAATGAATGGATGATCTGGAGGTGGTACAAAAAGAGTAGATACAAGGTGGTTCCGTTTTCTAGTGTTTCCCAAATTTTTGTGCCTAAAAATCGACAAATGGAGAAAAGCGGTTTTGGAAAATAGACTTGCGCACAGTTGACTTGAAGAACATGAAACTTGCGTGCCTAATGTTTTTCAAGATCAGAACTTCAAAATATGGCAAAGGGATAAGGGTCTCCCATGTTCTAGGGTTGGACGTGAAAGTGAATTGCGCGGCAGAGACTTATGCGCTGAAACATGCGCACCAAGGGGAGACTTGCACGCAGTCGCACAGGGTTTCCAAATGCCTATAAATAGTGGGTGACCCCTCCTCATTTAATGAAGAGTTCAACACTTAGATAAATCAGAGCTCCCACTGTGCAAGTGTGGGGGTCGCACAAGTGGTATGTGGTCGTGCAAGTAGAAGTTGCACTCCAGGTGACAATTGTGCACCTAAGGTGGTTTGGGCGAGGAAGGAAGTGGGTCGGCCAAGTTTAGAGTTGAAGAAGGATATATTGCGCAAGTGGATGAGGTGGACTTGCGCGCTAGATTTTTAAGAAGTTATAAAGTTTTTGGTTGCGTACCAATATTGGTTTGGGCGTAAAAGGGTGTGAGTCGCGCAAGTTTGGAGTTGCAGTAGCTTGTGTCACACAAGTGTTTGAGGTGGACTTTTTTGCCAGTTATAACTTGCATGATGATACTTTCACAATGTCTTAGAGAAGGGCTTCAGGTAAGGTTGATTCATGGTAGTGTTTCAGGGATGTGTGGAATCTGGAAGATTTCCTAATAACTTCGGTGCAAAGAGATTTTCATCTACAGGTGAAAGTTGGACGTCAAGAGAGAGTCTACATACAACATAAGATGCATTCATTAGTGATAATGAAGAAACCTACAGGTCTATAAACTGTGAGTGGATCCTTTTTAGAGCAGTGAGCAAAGGAAGAGGAAGAAGGTGATCCTCTCCACCAACAGTGAGACAGAGAGATAGAAACAGGGAGTGACCCTTGGGAAAGCAATGAGCTGACACAAAACATTGTAAATGCAGTGAGCCTGGGAATAGAAATGATCTATCCCGAACCATGAAAAAATCAATGTGATTTTAGTGGATTTGGTACATCGGCACATTTTTGGTGTATGATCCATGGACATAGCCTAGTGAGGGTGAACCAAGGAAAAAATTTTGTGTCATGTGGATGCTTTACTTTCTATTTATATTGTGCAATAGAAAGAGTGAGAAGAGTGTTTCTTTTAAACAGTGAAACAAGATCAGAAGGGGAATCAATTTTTAATTAGTCATACCCTGATTCACCCCCTCCCTCTCAAGGTATTTAGAATTGTGGACCTAACAATTGGTATTAGAGCGAAAGATTGATATTAGTTTTTCTCTTAAAGTAGATCACTAATCATAATGGGATTATGATCTTAGACAGAAGTAATATTCAGATATGGAAGAATAGAATGCCACACAATTTCTGATCTTTTTGAATGGATATGTTTTCATCATCTATGCATGGTATCTCAGCTGACATCAACAGTGGAGCATTATCAGAAGCTGAAAAAAGGTAGCTAGATGCTGACACGAAGGGTATTAGTGCTTTAGGTGGAGCCCTTTCAAATTCTATCTACACAAATTTAATTTCATGAAAAACTTCACATGATATGTGGGAAAAGATTTTGAATATATATGAAGTGGATAAAAAAGTAAGATAGGAAAAGTTGGAAGTTCTGTGTAACAAGTATGATGTTCTGAGAATGAGCCAAAATGAATCTGTTGATGCATTTTTCGATAGGGTAATTGTTGTTGGGGAAGACATGTGGGGTCGTGAAGAAGTCATCAAAGAAATAAAGATTGTGATGTGTATCTTGAGGAAACATCCACCTTGGTTTAATCTGAAACTATCTGTCTTGGATGATAAAGACCCAAAAGAGATGAGGTTGGATAACCTGCATAGTACCCTTGTTGCATATGAAATTATGAATGATGACAATGATTCTATGGAAAAGGGGAAATCTGAGGAGGTGGAATTTTAGGCCATGAAGAATCTCACAATTGAATAATCTCATAAGAATGAAGAGATAGATGATGTGATGTCATTTATTTCCTCAAACCTTCAAAGTAGAAAAGGAAAGATTAAAGGGAAACTTATGGTTGCATGCTTTAGATGTGGAAAGGATGGACATCTCGCAACAAGATGACCAAATAATTCTCAAGATGGTGAAGAGGATGAGGTTGAAATTCTCAAAAAGAAGTCTTCAGCCTATGTGAAAGGAAAGAAAATATTCAAGATAAATTTCTTCAAGAAAAACACTCTTCTTTCACAATACAATGAATGTTCAGAAGAGTGTGAGGTTGAAAAGGTTGAAGAGATAGAAAATAGTAAATATCACGTGGAAAACACCATTGTGGAGGTCATCGGTAGTTCTGATGAAAAATAAGAAACTGACAATGGAGAAGAAGAGGAATAAGTTGAAGGAAGATTTGATATAGAAGGTGAATTGGAAGCAGCTCTTGATGAGATAGACGTTTGAAGAGCCTAAAAGAAGAAAGCCAATAAAGTGGTTCGTGATGCCAAACTATATATGAAACAACATGATAAAGAAAAGTCTGAGCTGTTAGAGGAAATTTAAAAACTAAATTCTTCAACACCATATAGCTCAGAAAATATTGTTGAGTATAAGAATAAAATTGAAGAAAAAAAATAATGTAATTGATTGTTTGACTAATACTGGAAAGGATCTGGTCGAACGTATCAAAGAAATTGAAAATGAAGTTTTTGGTCTGCAATAAAGAATTAAGGATCAATAAAAACTCATGACACCCAGTACAGTTCTAGAAATACAAATTATTCATAAGACTGAAAAGAAATAATTGGAGCACAGACCTCCAAAGGAAAAGAAGCAATAATCATGTTCCCATGATAAGACTAGTCTAGGGCATGAACGAAAACCGAAAGCAATCACGGATAATGAAAAACCACAAGTACCTTCTCTGAAAATGAAGATAGATTTGGGTATGAAACAGAATCAGAATATTTGTAGATCATAATGGAAAACTAGTAGTGCAAAAGTGACACATAGAAATGCTCCTAACATTAGGTGATATTGTTGTGGAAAGATGAGACACTAATATAATGTGTGTTCTATATCAAAGAGATACCAAAGGGCACAAGATCAGAAATGGGAGCCAAATAGAGCTCAATATTATAGAACATACTTTGAAGGTAATTGTTTTTGGTGTGGAGGATTTGGTCACATGGCTAGATATTACACATTATTCAAGGAAATGTGCCATAAAAAAACCTGAGCAGTCATAAGTAGCAAGTTAGGGAATCAACAAGTGATCTGAAAACACAAAATCGATTTGCAGCTCTATAGGATGAAGCCGGTACATCACACAATAAGGAAGATCAACTTATCCAAACCACACCGTGCGTGAAGTCGAAGACATGGATCGAAAAGAAAAAGGATGAGAAGGTAGTAGTTGAGGAAATTTACCTTAAAGCTTCAGATCGTTCTAGAGTATGGATCCTTGACAGTGGTTGCACGTCGCATATGACAGGTAACAATGACCTCACTAAAGGCATTAAATATGACAAAGAATGTGTTGCCAAGTTTGGGAACGATGAAGGGCTGAAGATTATTGGTTCTGGAAAGGCTAAATTTGGAGGAAAAGAAATGAGATGTGATGATGTCTTGGTAGTAGAGGGCCTCAGTCATAACTTGCTCTGTGTCAATCAACTATGTGACTCTGGGCACTGAATCTGATTTACCAAGAAGATGTGTGTTTTGAAAGGAAAATATGGAGCAGTTTTTCTACAAGGAAAAAGGAAAAAGGGAAATCTTTACCTTGTAGGTGGGGAAGAAGATATGTGTCTCTTATCCAGAGAGGAAGAAAACAAGTTGCGGCATATGCGACTTGGTCATCTATTCCAACCATCTATGGAAGATCTTGTAATGTGTGATAGTGCTAGAGACCTTCCCAAATTATCATGTGCTCACTCTCATACGTGTGATGCTTTCCAACAAGGTAAGATAATCGGAATGAAATACAATCCAAAGGAACATAAATAAACCAAAGTGCTCGTATTGGTGCATGCTGATATTTGGGGACCTATCTCATTACAAGAAATAAATGGGAAAAGGTCATATGTCCTTTTCATTGATGATTATAGAATAATGTCTTGGGTATTTGTCATTACCCATAAGACATAATTATTAAGGTGTATCAAGTATTATAGGAGGAAATCAGAAAGGATGCATTGGAAGAATGTTCTGAAGTTTTGTACTGATATTGGTAAAAAATTCACAATCAGTCAAGTGAAAGACTATATCGAGAAACACGGGATAAGGCATCATATTTCATCTATAATAACTCTCCAACAAAATTGAGTATTTGATAGGAGAAATCATATCATCGTCACCATGAACAGAACAATGATTATTGAAAAGGACCTACCGAAGAAATTTTGTAAGGAAGTAGTTTTGACACCGGTAAATATTTCAAACATGGCTCTGTTGGGTCCGAAAGAAGGGAAGACTACCTTTGAAATGTGGTATGGAAAGAAACCAAATTTAAAAATCTTTTGGATTTTAGAAGTAAGTGTTTCATTTTCAATAAATAAAACTTGATAATGTTTGAGTCATGAGGATATGAGGGAGTATTTTTTGGCTACTAAGGGAAAAGAAAATCATATAAATTCTTCAATAAAAGGCTGGGAAAAATTATAGAGAGCAATGATGTCACTATTGTGGAAAATGAACAGAATACTCAACGACCCAGTGAAAAGTTTTTGGATGAAAGTGATGAGGAATTAAGAAACACATGGGGAGTAGAAGTGGCGGAGGATAACTTGGAAGAAGATACTGATGATGAACAAGAAAGTGTCAAGTCTATGTCTCCAAGGAAACTAGTGAGCTGAGCTAAAATTGATAGGTAGAATATCATTAGTGATCAGGCAGCTCCAATTAATACAAGAAGAATGAATTCACTACATCATACATCTTTCCTATCTCAGGTAGAGCCGAAATGCTTTGCTGATGCAGTTGAAGATGAATACTGGGTTCAAGCTTTGAATGAAGAGTTGATCAGATTGAGAAGAACCAGACATGGGAGATTGTTTCAAGACATGCAGATAAGAATATCATCGGGACTAAATGGGTATTTTACAACAAGATGAATGAATATGTCACAATGGTTCAAAACAAAGCATGGCTAGTGTGTAATGGATACTCCCAGATAGAGGGTATTGATGTTGATGAGACATTTTCACCAGTAGAAAGGCTGGAGACAATCATATTATTTTTAGCCATATTAGTGCAAAGAAAGTTCAAAGTGTTCCAGATGGACATCAAATATGCATTTCTAAATTGGGTTCTGGAAGAAAAGGTGTACATTGAGAAGCCAGATTGTTTTATCATTCATGAAAAAGAGAATAAATTTTTTCATTTGAAGAAAGCACTATATGGGTTGAAACAATCACCAAGAGCATGGTACTCAAGGCTGGATCAGTATTTGAAGAATCTTGTCTTTCAACGTGGTGGAGTTGATTCTAATCTATACTTCAACAACAATAGTAATCAAAGGATTATGGTGTTGGTTTATGTCGATGACATACTATTTGGCGGATCAGATGAAGCTCAGTGCAGAGAGTTTTCCGAATTCATGAAAAATGAGTTTGAAATGACAATGATTGGAGAGGTAACGCTTTTCCTTGGTCAATAGGTTACACAAGGAAGGAATGGAACATTAATTTCCCAATCTAGATATTCCCAGGAGGTTCTAATAAGGTTTGGAATGGGGAATTCTAAGGAGTTGAAGACTCCCGTTTCTACCTGGATGAAATTATCAAAATACGAGGATGGAAAGGTAGTTATTATCACAGAATATAGGCAAATTATTTGAAGTTTTCTATACTTTACCGGTAAAATTACTGACATTTTTTTCGCGACATGACAAGTAGCAAGATATTAGAGTAATCCCAAGGAAGGACACATGTTTGAAGTGATAAGAATACATTGGTTTATCAAGGTCAAAGTGGTCTTCAGCTTGACATATAATGAAAAATCTCAGGTAGAGTTATTGGGATATACTGATACTGATTGGTCCAGTTCATCATATGATAGGAAATCAACATCTGGAGGTGCATTCTATCTTTGTGAACTATTTAGTTCTTGGTTAAGCAAGAAGAAGGATTTCATTTCATTAAGCACCACAGAAGCTGAGTATATTGCAGCCACTAAAGCTTGCACATAGTTATTGTGGATGCAGCAACTCCTTGGAGATATTGGAGATGAAGTGATGTCTCCGATCAGAATATAGTGTGATAACTCAAGTGCTATAAATATCATCAAAAATCTTGTCCATCACTCAAGGACAAATCACATTGAGATAAAATATCATTTCATCAAGGAGAAGTCAGATCAAGGGATTGTGAATTTGGAGTATGTTCCTACAGAGCTACAGGTTGCAGATATTCTAACAAAGGCCTTACCCAAGGAAGAGTTTGAAAGGCATCAACTGGCTTTGGTATTTCAGTCGACTCCCCACACTTAAAAGAGTGTGGATGTGGAACCACCCCTCTCCCTGAGGTATGATGTGTGTTTCAGTAATGTGATGATATGTGTTCTCTACTCTGTTACAAAATGCAAAAGAGTGAACTTTGGGTTCATTGACAAATGGGGAGAAAATAATGGTGTTAAAGGGGGAGATAGTGTGGAAAATTGATACATCATGATTGATATGTGGTGAAGATGATAGGTGGAGCAGCCAGATAGGAGGAGTTGAAGCTGTGTTGAAGAGGATTTGCAATTGATAAGAGTTAAAGCTACGAGCAAATAGGGGGAGAGTATTAAATCTAACGATGCTAGAAGTGATCGATCAATGAACAAATATCATGACAACTGAGGATCGTGATAAAAGTACAAGAGTGGTGTTGTAATGCGGTATAAATATTTCCAAAAATTGGATTCATTTTAGTTTCAATAGTGGGTGCGAAAGTTTAAGTGATTCATTGATGAACTTTTCATTTACTCTTATTTATCATGACGAGCTTTGTTCATGTGGGCATTGATCATGTGTTGAGTAAATCCTTGATCTCTATCGAAATCAAAATAGGAGAATGGTGGATGAATAATTAACGATGTATCTTTTTACATAAGAGTTGTCAACAAACCCAAAGGGGGATATTTGTTGGGCAAAAATCCCTTAAGGTATCATTGAAGCATTTTTGAGGTGATTGTGTTTTTTGACAAAGAGGACATCTATGTTTTGATTGGTGAAAAAGAAAACCATGACGTGAAATTTTCTTGAAAAAGGGGATTTCATGGTAGCATTTTGAGTTCAAGGGCTTTGGTTAACGATTAATGTTTTATTCATGAATGTCAACAATGAAAATGACGATCTGGGGGTGTTACAAAAAGATCATATACAAAGTGGTGCTATTTTCCAGTTTTTGTAAAATATTTGTTCATGAAAATCGACATATGGAGAAAATCAGTATTGGAAAAGGGACATGTGCTACATTGACTTGAAGGACAAGAAATTTGAGTGCCTAATGTTTTTCAAGATCAAAACATTAAAATATAGAAAAGGGATAAGGGGCATCCATGTTTTAGGGTTGGCCGTGCAAGTGACTTGCGCGGTAGAGACTTGCGCGCCATCCCACAGGGTGTCCAAAAGCATATAAATAGAGGTCGAACCCTGCTAATTCGGTGAAGAGTTCAACACATAGAAAAATCAAGGCTATTGTCGTGTAGGTATGGTGGTTGTGCATGTGGTGTGTGGTTGCACAAGTAGATGTTTTGCGCTAGGTGATAGTTGTGTGCCTAATGTGGTTTGGGCGAGGAAGGAAGTGAGTCGCCCAAGTTTAGAGTTGAAGAAAGAGGTGTTGCACAAGTGGTTGAGGTGGACATGCACGCCAGATTTTGAAGAAGCGCAAAAGTTGTTGGTTGCGTGCCAATATTGGTTTGGGCTTAAATGGGTGTGAGTCGCGTATGTTTGGAGTTGCAGAAGCTTGTGTTGCGCAAGTGGTTGTGGCGGACTTGCATGCCAGTTATAACTTGCACGCCAATAAATGCGCGTCATCTTAGAAAAGGGTGATAGGTATGGTTGATTCACGGTACTATTTCAGGGCTGCGTGGAAGTTGGATGATTGCCCGATATATTCGGTGCAAAGAGAGATTCATCTACGGGTGAAATTTGGACTTCAACAGAGCGTCTACATACAATAGAGGATTCATTAATTAGTGATAATGAAGAGACCTACAAGTCTATAAACTTTGAGTGAATCCTTTCTAGAGAAGTGAGAAAAGGAAGAGGAAGAAGGTGATCCACTCCACCAGTAGTGAGCCAGAGAGGGAGAAACAGCGAGTGACCCTTGGGAAAGCAGTGAGCTGACCCAAAACATTGTAAAGGCAGTGAACCAGGGAATAGAAGTGATCTATCCCATACCTTGAAAAAAACAGTGTGCTTATAGTGGATTTGGTACATCGGCACATTGTCGGTGTATGCTCCTTGGACATATCCCAGTGAGGGTGAACCAAGTAAACATTTTGGTGTCATGTTCATGCTTTACTTTCTATTTATATTGTGCAACAGAAAGAGAGAGAAGAGTGTTTTTCTTAAACAGTGAAAGAAGATCAGAATGAGCTTTAATTTTAAATTAGTCATACCCTGATTCCCCCCACCCTCTTAGTGTATTTAGCCTTGTAGAACTAACAACATCCATAGAAATAGTGGAGATATTACATGAAAAAATCCGAGATTGTTAGAGGGATAAATGGTAGAATTATCTGGATGAAATCAACCGACTGGTATAAGAAAAGTTCTTAAATTTGCGATTTTGATATCGAATAATGGTGATAAAAAGGACATGGAATCCCTCTAAGAATCTCTAAGAACACCTAAAATAATCAAATCTAGATCCAATGTCAAAAAAGATGTTATTTGGGGTCTTAGGTTGTTTTAAAACCAAATTTTGTACAAAATATTTCCTTACAAACTGTTTCACCTGTGAGGGGAACACGATTAAGGTAACCATGCAAAAAAACATGGGGACCTCATTGTATAGGTTCACACGATTACCTAGGATTGGGCGCATGGTATGTCAGACCATGCGCAAAACATTTAGAACCCTCTATCAATATTTTTTTCTTAAAACATCACCCAATGCACCTCAAACCACAATTCCAAAGCAAAGGTTCATCAAAAGAAAAAAAAGTAATTAAAAACATTCCCTATATGACTCTAGAAAGGTTTGGGATCATAAACCTAATAAAAATATATGTAATCCTCACTTGGGTGAGATATTAGGGACAATTTGTATGCCACATTGAACTCCAGTGGATTCCATAGTCGGTTTTGAAAATAAATTTCATTTAATTGGGATATTCTCATGCACTGTTCGATGATCTGCACCTTCCCTATCCCCGCTTGCACCAACTCATAGATCATATGTTCCATATCCTTATATCTCTATATCATATAGATTAGATATTGGTTCTAATGTACTATGGCTAAAATTAGTCCATATATATTTTTGATTGGTAATTATTTTTATATTTAAAATTCACCATTGGTTGATGATCTTATCATATTTTGAAACCAACAAACATAGAAGAACACAAAATTCCAACCTGAACCTAAATTATCTACTAATAAAATATGAATATATATCAATGGAACATCACTATCAAATAAAAATAGTACAATATCGAATTTTGAATCCAAGATTTGGTGCTTAGTTAATAATCACTACATTTATATCTTTGAAAATATTGAATATAACCATATTATATCCATAAAAACATTCAATGTTTAAATGAAATATTGGATCACATTCATTCTCGTGGACCTTTTATTAATACAGTTTTAGATAATATGAAAACATATTATATAAAATATCCCAAATAAATAAATATAATTCCATTCTAACTATACCCATCCTTTTTTATTCCATATTAAGTCATCAACATCATCAATGCGAAACTATGAAGACATAATTTAGTCCAAATCATAGTTTAAAACTTGGGGAAATGGAAACATAATGAGTGTGAGATAAGATTCCATATGAAGGTAAATGATACCTTAAAAATTAATCTTCCATAATTATTATAAGAATTACATAATGATATGATTGAATAATCAACGACCCTTATTATAATATAAGAATATTTACAACCATAAATAAATGAAACATCATATATGAATACCTGGGTCAACTATCCAACAATATTAGGATGTAGTATGATAAACAATCAAGATCCCTAAAAAATTAGTTGTAGATATAAAAAAATTATAAACCCATAGATAGAAATGATAAAAAGTATAGGTATATTGGAACACCGTGATTATGTATCTCTTATAGAACCATTACAATTTGAATTAACATACCTGAGACTTCCAATATCATTATCTAGAGAACATATTTGTTACACAATTCATTGTAGGGATATCAATGTGTACCAATCATATAAGCAATATTGATCTCATTAGTGTATATCATAGTTAACCCAACAATGAATTTCTATCCCATGAACCCAATTCTAATTTTTAAAACCCACCATATAAAAATTCCCAAAAACCTTAAATGTCGTACATAGATATTTAATTTCATTATAATACAAATAAATACCATGTTTGATACCTTAATAAATTGACTAACCCATGAACAAAATAGTGTACTGTATTAGTTTCTTCGAAACCTGATTATTTTAAGAAATATAAATGTTATCCATTATAATCTATTTGAAACATTATTAGTCCATGGAAATTATCAGGTTCTATAATAACTTAATTCAATCATGATGAAATATTATAGAAGAAAATGTTTCCAAAAAAACTAGGCAACCATTGTTACCCGTGGATATAAAATAAGATCTAAAAAATATTATTGAAATGAGATAAACCAAAGAACTAAATACATACAACAAAAAATATTATTAAAACATGGTTAAATATTGGAAATGAAATGGGATCCAAAAAAGTTTCTTTGAAAAATAACAATCCTTGAAGAGAAACAATAAAGATTGTATTGTTGCGAAACATACCGTTCAAATTATGAGTGAAAATAATGGTTGTTGATTTTTATTAATTGAAATAGTATTAAAAGATCATTTAATCCATTTTAGAAAAACAAAACCTTCTGTTAGAAAATATCATGTAATAAAAAAATTCACAAAATATTGAAAAGAACTATTTTTTGGAAAATAGTCTTTGAATCATGTAAAGGAAAACTCACAAAAAAAATGTACGTGATGAAATTAAAATAAGTTAAAATTATAAGTGTTAAAGATAGATTATTTCCAAAAAATTGTTAATAATGTTGTCCTAAGTGACCCATTTGAAAAAAGTTAATAAAATTATTCATAAATCCTTTTAAAAAATGTCATAGAGAATATAAAATTGATATAAGAAATTATATATCATTATAATATATTTTTTTTTAAAAATAGAAATCATGGCTTAGGATGAAAAATTTTATCCATCTAAATGAATAATATAAGATTTATGTCACCCTCAAATAATAGTATTTATTTTTATTCAATAAATAATTGATAAAATTTATAATAAACATATAAAAAACACAAAAAAAATATTAGAATTAAATATAAGTGGATAAAGAATATGACATAAAATTATTTCTTCTTAATGAATCTTCAACAAAACCAATCCAGAAATGATGCATATTATAATAGAATAGAGTTTAAACATTGGTCACCATTGAATAACATGTCCCATAAAATAATAACCTCAAGTGTTAAATCATATACCATAAACATAAGTATATTCATGATATAACAATTGAAAAATGCTATACATACCCCCATTAAAATGAGGATATGTGTATATCATCAATATATATACAGATGAATGTAATTTGGGATGATTATACCTTACAAAGATTATATCATTTACTTATGAGTAAATAAATTGAGTGATTTTTACTGTTAAATGAGAATACAAAAAAATTCTTATTAGATACAGAATAAAAAATTTGTAGATCAATTAAAACATAATAATATTATATGGGATTCAATGAATAATTCTTGTAACCTAATGAACATAAATTGATTTAAGAAATTATTTATTAGTTATTAAAATTTATATAAAATCCATGGATGTTATATAAAAAATGATAAAATATAAAATAACATGTTCTTTAAATAATTCATTATTTTAAATGTTTAATGGTAAATATATACATCACATAATAAAAAAAGGTGTAAATGTGGATTATGTCTCACAAAACTAAAAGTGGGGCGAGAACACACTTACCGTGATTGAAGAATTTTTAGTATGTCCATTGTAAATTCTATAAAAAATTTATATAATTAATTTAATTTTCTAATTAACTTTTTAATGTTGAAAAACATATACATAAAGTATTTATTTTAATTATTTATAATGAATATTTATATAAATATTTTGTTAAGTATATATTAGTTGTTTTAATGGTGTCTTGTTCATTATTTAAAAATGGATTTGGTATGTTCACCATGGTCATAGTGGTATATTTTTTGAAATCACTAGAATAATAATAATTAAATAATTATTTTTTTAGGAATTAATTATGAATTAAAATACATTAATTAATAATGGTGATGCAAAATGGACGTCTTAATGATTATTGACACGGTAGGTTATACAAACATAATAGTAACACATCCCTTTACCAATGATCATTAATTAAATATAATTTTAATTATTTGATCATTATATAATTTCAAATATTTCATAAATACTGTATTATATTAATATATATTCTTATATATGTCATTCATTTGTCATAGTGATGAATTAAAATCACATCTGTTTGTTTTGGTAGTAGTCCGCATATACAAGAATGTCGTTATAATTTTTCTTCATTATAAATAAAATGATATAATTTCAATTAATAATGAAAATCAGATATGAATATATTTTTTAATTTATTTATATAAAAAAAATATTCAATAACAATATCCCTGTTTCTTTCAATGAAAAGAGTTTCTGAAAAAATAACTAAATTGCTTCACGAGGTGGTAGTCCTCCATACACACGATTGAAATTATCTTATCCCCCCCCAAAAAATTAAATGTAAAATGGTATATCTAATATTGTCTTTCATTAAGTAAAAATATCTTATAAATATCATATATATAATTTTAAAATAAAATTGCAATAATACATGATATGTATTGATATAAAACTAATGAAATCCATTCAGGATGTGGTAGTCTTCCACACATAGAAATGTTGATTTCATATCTCATGTGATGAAAGAGAATATATTTTTTGATTGTGAAATTAATATAATAACATACAATTATAAATTATATATTTTTAATAATATTTAACATTTAAATAATATTTGAATGATGTGGAAGAAAAAATTAATGAAAACTTACTTATGAATTTTACATATTATGAGCCCACATCATGAATATTATACTAAAAGTATTCGTCAATTGGATTATTGAATAAAAAATCAATTTATATGAGCTGATAGATATTGGGATTTTATTTTTTTAATACCTTTTATAAACCAATATGTTTTGAAGGTGTTAAGAGGAGAGGAATGTTTGTGTACTTTTGTAAGTGAGGTGAGCGGCACACTTATAATTATTGAATAGAAAATGGGGTAATGAATTATTTTACATCACAAAATGATAAAAAATGTTTTTATAGAGGGTAAGAAATTATAAAATTGATATATGTCTATAAAATAGTCTTTTTAAATGTTTATTGTTCATTTTATGCATAATATATTTATTTTTACCCCCACTAAACCCTTTTCCCCCTTACCACACTAATTTATTTATATAGTTTTAACTATTAATTGCCGACAAATATTATATTGATCATATTAGAAAATATAAATTAATTTAATTAATGTTACAAAATCATTTTAAAAAAATTCAATTCATGTTAGTGTAAAATTTTATTCTCATACCAAACCCATTAACGTAATGAAAACATTGGTGTTCAAGAACTGTATATTTCAAAGAAAATATTATATTATATTTACTCTACGTGTGATAATAATAGTAATAATAAGATAATTAAATAATTATTGATAAATAATATATATATTTACATTAAATCAATTCTCATTAGTGTTGTTAAAAAAAATTAAATACATAATTATTATGCACATTTAAATAGCTTTCCGATGAAATATGTATTATAAACTAATGGCACTCTCATACTAAAATAAAATATAATTTTTATTAAAAATAAAATAGTATCATTATTTGTAAACAAATAATACAAAAATTTCATGAAATTTTATTCAAAATATATTATGTCATTTAAATTTCATAAATATTGAAACGAAATGATATTTCTATAGAATTTTTACTTTCCACTATTCACGGCAAATTATTATGTTCTGATAAGGCTCAACATTACCCCAAAGGTAAATAAAAATTTATGATATGAAAAATTATGTAAATTTTACCAAATCGAATTTGTTTAAGGGACAGAAATTAATTATGGTATTCTTTAATGAAAAAAAAAAATAAAAAACATTTTATGAGGGAATTTTTTTAAGTGTTAAATTACATCACTTTAAATTGATTGATTATTTACTAAATAAATATTTTTTAATGAGTATAACATCTATATACACAAATATATATATATGTATATAATAATTATTTTAATAAATTTATTATAGGATAATTTAAATGCTATGTTATAAGGGTTATATATTTGGTGGGTTTTTATACTCGATGTTTTGTGTCAAATAAGCAACCACACATTATTTATATTTTAGAAAATCATGGGGTGTTATATCCATCCATCATTAATAAAATGATTACATTAAATTTCTTCATTATAATGGTCACCAAATCATTGAAATATTAAAATACCGTTTTTAGAATCCCACAATGTAAAAGGTGTTAATGAAATATCCTCTTGATAAGTGAAAAAACTAGTATGAGAGTTATTCGAAGTAACATATTCCAGGTTTATCAATAGGATAAAGTAGGTTGTAGGTTACCATATTGAATATGAATTCCAAAATAATGATATGGAATGACAATGATCGTTGACATTAGGAATTTTATTGATCAAGAGAATGTTAAAAACTAAAAAACACACAAACCAATGATGTGAGAACAATTTCCTTGATATCATAAAAAATAAAGGTAATAAAAAAAATAAATACTTTCCAAAATAAATTCTTATTTTCGATGGACACATTTACCATCCATAAAATAATTATAAGGAAATATACTTACTGGTTTGGTAGAACTTCATCCTTTATCAATTTCCACCACCATCTAGTCTTTGTATCAAAAAAATGAGTATTAAAGAAGAATTTTTATGCCTCAAGAACTAAAAACAAGTGTTTAAACGAAAATATATCTAAAAAATGGGTAAAAATGTATTCCAATCATCATTATCGATAAACCAAAAGAAATTTTTTTATAATATGGTATGTTTGATAATAATATAAATAAAGCATCAAACAATACCTTAATCAACAAAATTAAATAGTAATACCCAAAGTTGAAACTGAATCACTGTAAAATCCTATATACCAAATTACTTCAATTACATAAAAATACATACTATTATAACCATAGAGTTATCTCATACAACTCATATTAATGTCGCATAAATATGGTGATATCATACTCAAAAAAAAATCATTATGTCCCCAAATCATATTTGAATCCCATATTTATTTATTTTTGTAAACAAATGTTCCCATAACTACCACAATATCATGGATTATATAAATGCTAATATCGTTAAATATCATAAAAATATTTCTATAAAATTTTAATGAATACATTGAATTAAATTGAATCATTACATATACACGAACTGAAAAAAACATCTCCAAAAGGGTCCTTATAAATATTAAATTATCATATTTGTTAAATTAAATGGGCATACCAAAACATTGAAAATATTATCATACATAATATAATACACACATGATGGTTTTCATATATCATAATAATCCCCCACATGAAAACATCAAAATATATTAATTTATCTATACCATTTAATCGATGAAACTATAACAACCCTAAATCTGCACTCCTATATATTGTGTTGAAATTGTAATCATTACATTTTTTCATTATTACCCATAAATAAATCCAAATTCATTCAATCCAAAATATAAAATATAAAAAAGGAAATAATGGATAAGTTGTATTCTTAGGGACCTTTTATGTTTATTTTTTTATAGAATTACGAATAAATCATACATAAAAATACACATTAATTCAATTGAGTATCAATAACACAATACCATATATTTCATCTTCCATATTAAGTCATAAATATTTTCCAAATGGAATCATTCTACATTTTATTAATTAAAATTCATTCTTGATAACTTGGGGAAAATGAAAATTATGAATGTTGAAGAAAATTTCTTAGTAAGGGTAAACAATAACATAAAATTTTGAATTTTATAAGTGATTATAAGAAGATTATATGGGTATGATGATATAATTCATGTGCATGAGAATAAAATAATAATATCCATACCCATCAATAATTGCATAAAAACATGAAAAAATAAAATTTTCCATTCATATAAGAATGATTTATCATAATCAATAACCATTGTTCATGTCATATAAAACAATATCACTAGTGTTAAACAAGTATGATTACTATAATATTGGTAATGGTTTTGTAACTTCTAAAAATACTTATTATTAATTTTTTTTCACTCATAATGTCTATTTTTTGTTCTAAATGTGTTTTTATGTGATTTATTGAATATTAAATAATATTAATAATGGAATTCCCATTGATAAAAGTTGGGGTCATTACATCCAAACGGTGATACATAGGTTTACCAAGGTGTGATGGATGTTCATGAGGGTACAATTAGTCAAGAAAATCATGGGATATGAAGAGTGATCACCCATATTTATAAACATTACATGAATGATCAGGGACTACCAAATTATATATTACCTACTACTGTAGTTAGTTTTAGGAATTTGTTCCAAAATGAATTTTGTTGACTACCGATAAAGGGGGAGGAAGAATTTTCTACTGAGATACTTTTTTGAGGTTCATAAATATACATTTATACTTATTATATGGTTACTACTATGTTTTGTGATATGAAGAGGCATATAAAAGAATTAGACAACAAGTGTTTAATATTACACATTATTTCTCCTTGGGTTTCACCTGCAGTTTTTTTGAAAATAAGGCGGATTGAACTGTTAGTCTTTGTGTCGATTACCAAATGTAGAATCATCATATTATTAAACTTTTATATCCATTCCTCTTATTGATGATATATTCTTTCCAAATAATAAGAGTTTTGGAATTATCTATGCACAACCTGATAACATGTAGTCAACTATTTTAAATCATAACTTTTGATATTACACAAATGACATTTTTTAGTCGGTATGACATAAATGATTATCTGAATAAATTTTTAGGTCTTATGAACATTTATTCCATCATCATGAATTTGATGAATATTAAATTATAACCCTAACTACTTTCCATTATAATTTTATTCATAGATGATATCATGGTTTATTGTCATAATCGATTATACCATTTAAAAAATCTTAATTTTGTTTTTAATATATAGAGGGCGAACCAACTATATGCTAATCTAAGTTAATTTCACTTTGGGATTGAAAAGGTTCACTCTATAGGTTATTCAATCTCAGAGTACAGATTATATGTTGATCCATTGAAGTTAAACTATGTAGTCTTCAGGGACCATCCAATTAACATCATTGAATTCCATTGTTTATTGGTGATATTTTAATTACTAAATGTGATTTATAAATGAATTATCACATTTATAATAATCACTTATATAATTGAATAAAATGTTTTAGAAATTAAAATTTACTAAACCCTACAGGTTAGGATTTCAGGTGATGGAAGGGTGATTGACATCATCACTAATAAGAATTCACCCAGATTAGATAAAAAAATATATAAAGTATATAGTAATTCATTACGTATTGGTCTATGAGATGTTATGATGAAGGAAGATCGATTCATTGAGTACTCGACATAGTGGTTGAGGCATCATGGGGGGAGTCAAAATACACATGATCTTGAGTTGGATGTTTCTGTACAAATATTTTATTGTTGGAGGAATTAATTAAAGGGTGAGAATATGTTATTTTTTACATTCTATAATTCCATTATGAATATTTTCCAAAAGTAAGACTTGAATATTATGTTTTGAATTTGGGTTGAATTTATACATTATGAAAACATTGAATGTCCCAATACACCTATGTTGGGAAATGTGAGTATTGTTTCTCTAAGCCTAATGGCTGAGACATTGGATGTTCAAGAGCTATTTAGTGAGTAGATAAATGTGGATCAATGTTATTAGTTTAACATTAAATAGGGGATTGTAATGGAGAGTGCATACATGTATAACTATTTTTGAACTCTTCACTTATATATATGGGGATGATGATTATTTTTAATATCCTAAACGATTGGTCCTATGGAAAGGTATTTAAGGTTTATGGTGAGGAATCACCTCCATATTATATTATTGATAAGGAAATATCCTATGTATATATGGGTGTATTATTTTCCCCAAAAAATGATATATTATATGATGTGTGAGTTGCATGCTTTGAAGTGGTAAGATCTCCCATATATCTCTATGATGTATAGTGATATTAACAATGATTATTACAGGTCAAGGAACAAACATCAGGTTGCAAGTCATATCAAATGGTGTCCAACTTTTCATAAGGTTAAAAAGGATAACCATATATTTTATGTCTTTATATTTTTGTTATAGGTTAAAAAATTTAAATTTAATGATATTGTAATTATTTTTTTACGGAATACTAAGGTCACCTTATGGTAGCAATAAAAATTTGTAAATAGGGATCAAAATATGAAAGGAGCCAAATTATTTAATATATAGGATAAATTCTAAATTGATAAGTTTCTAATATTTTGTATTTGTGATATTATAAAACTACATAGAGTCCCACATAATGTCATTTTATAAAGGAATTCTAATTTATCATTGTTTTTCTTGAATGGTTTACACAACTATAATGGCACATAGGTACTTCTTTGAATAATTTTCATTATAGGATGATACAACACTATTTTATTGATTATTTTATTGATAATAAATGATAAAATTACCTCACATTGTTTTAAATATGTTTAGTTAGAATGTATTTGGGATTAGATCATTCATTTGAATATTTGATGAAAATTCCAGTTTTACCCTTTCAAAATCACTGTAGTATTTCGATCATACATATTTTTAGTTGAATTATCTGAACTTAATATTTTTTAACTATGTTCCTTACTGCATGGGATACAAAATTTATTCAGAACACTTGATAAAAAGATTGCATTTGGATGGATAAATTGGGCCATAAAGTCAAAGGTGGTCTGGACACGCTAGAATGGAAATGCTTCTGTATTTCGGCCATAACTCCTTAATCTGGGCCTCGATTGAGCCCCAATATTGAGCAGAGATAGCTAACCTATATCCTCACATATGATCCTTATAAAAGGCCAGACAATGCATGCGTTATTGTGGTCATATGAGCGGTTCTAGTTGGCATAAAATATTTGTCTGAGATTCCCCATTCACACTTGAGACCACTTTGAACCTAGCCTCCCCACCACTCTATAAATTGGTGTTTTTCCCATTTGGTGGGGTTGGTATGCGAATTGGGAAGTTGAGGGAAGATAAGAAGTGGATCCATTACAATTCTCCAACCATTTCAATAAGGGTAGGTCTTGAAGCAAGGATCCCTTAGATGAAGCCTTCTTCTTCTCCTTCGTGTTGTAATTCTTTTGTTTGTGTAATAAACTTCTTTGTTATTCTTTTATATATTATATTTTCTTCTATTTTGTTTAAATTTTTTATTCTCTTAATCTTCCTATTTGTTCTGGAATTCATGGGTATGAGTTTTATTGGGTTATACCCATTATAAACCTTTGCACATGCAAAACGCTTCTACGATGATTACGCCACCCAGGGAGGAGTAGTCTTTTAGTAATAGATCTATATTCTACCCTCTTCATTTAATTATTTTGATTAATTTAGATTCTTTAATTCACTTAATATTATCCATGAATTGTGTTTCTAAATTTTATGAAACTAAGAAAGCAACTCAATAATTAACACAAAAACACGCGAGGTCGAGATTTTGTGTAAATTGTGAGAGCGCGATCTTAATCGGTAATGCAAGACCACACAGGATAAATTTGTGGCGTTCAAATATAATCTCTAAACACAATTCATCATCATTTCCAGAATGTATATGTGATCTAATTAACCACTGACCATAAGCTGGCCTTATAACAACAATCATAGCAGGGTGCTGCGATTGCGTGTTCCGAAGCTAGCCTTGGGTTGAAGTAATTCCATCTTTGTTGTTAAGTTAAATCTTATAGGGTTCGAGAGTTAACAAATTAGGGGATTATAATTAAGTGGATATTGATTTAAATGATAATTAGTAATAAGTTAATGAAGATTTAGAGTTATATCTATTACTCCTTTTAAATATTTCATAAAAAACATCTTTTTTATTGTGACATTTTAATCGAACTTCATTTTAAAACTAAAATAAAAAAATGAAATCTTCTTACAGCAAACATCTTCAAGATTTATAAACTATAAAAAACCCCCATCCTGTTAAGTAGTGTTTTATTTCTATTCTCTTTTTATAATATCTTTTAAAAGTTGTTTTAATTTATTTACTCCTTTGAGAGACGACATTGGTCAGCCACTCTGCTGCACCTATGTACCCCAAAATCAAACTAATCATTTGAGGGTTCCCACAATAGTGCTAAATCAAATTGACACTGTTTCAGTGGAGGAAAGTAATTATTTCAACCAATTAAAGGTATCTATTTTATTTTACATTTTATTCGCTTCCTCTTCTCTTTTTTCCTTCTTTACCCAATCTGGTTTTTTCTTCTTCTGATTTTGATTTCTTCTACTTATTTTTGGACCATCAACTCAAACTTATAATTTTTATTTTACTATGGTCCAATTTACTTCCTTTAATATTTCATTGATTTATGACATGAACTAATCCTAAATATCTCTCAGATATTGACCCTGATATTGAACATAGCCTTATGGCTCGAATTAGACATTCTCAGTCTACGAGAATTTTCAACATTCAACCAGTTGAAGAATTACTCCAATATCCGAACATGGAAATTGGAAGAAATTAAAATTGAACCATAAAACAAGAAGTAATGGGTTAAAATAATGGAAATTAACTTAATTGAACCATTCGAGAATTGGTTTCACCTCATATTAACTATCAACCAAATTGTATTCCATACCCAAATCTCGAATCAGACTTTGAACTGAAATCTGGGTTAAGTCACTTACTTCCAAAGTATCATGGCCTCTCTAGTGAGGATTCCAATAAACATTTGAAAGAATTTAATGTGGTTTTCTCAACCCTAAAACATAGATATGTCTCTGAAAATAAAATTAAATTAAGATCATTCCCATTTTAACTTGATGGAGCTGCAAAGGATTGGATGTACTATTTACAACCTGAATATGTAACATGTTGGAACGATTTGAAACATCTTTTCTTGCAGAGATTCTTTCCAGCATCGTTGACCACTTCTATTTGTTAGGAGATCTCAGGGATCAAGAAAGCACAAGGGGAGTCAATGTATGAGTATTGGGAGTGATTAAAATGTTTTGTGAAAGCTGCCCACATCACCAAATCAGTTAGAAACTCCTCATCCAATACTTTTATGAAGGACTCACAACTATAGAGAGAAGCATGGTAGATGCTGCAGCTGGAGGAGAATTGGTGGACAATACACTAGTATCTGCAAGTGCCTTGATCAAAAAAATGGACCAAAACTCCCAAAAATTTGGCGATCGAGGTACACCACATGTCAAGGGAGTACATCAGGTAAATCCATCTTCTCTTGAAATTCATTTGATTGATACCATGTTGAATGAATTGAAAACCATGGTGAGACAGATTGCATTGGAACAAAAGACATCCCAACCACCTCCTTCAAGGCCTTGTGGTATTTTCACTGAGACAAGCCACCCAATCGACTGTTGCCCACAACTCCAAGAAATAGAAGATTGTGCAGAAGTGTTTCCTGGGAGACCATATCAGCAACAACAACTACAACCATATCCCCAAAAGATATGATGTTTTCCTCAGGAGTGCAAAAGGGTCAATGTGGGGGAGTTGATAAAACATTTTTTTATTGAATATTTTATTGATAATAAATGATATAATTCCATTCACATTGTGTTAAATATGTTTAATTAGAAAGTATTTGGGATTAGATCATTTATTTGAATATTTGATTAAAATTCTAGTTTTACCCTTTCAAAATATTTGTACTATTTCAATCATAAATATTTTTCTTTGACTTATATGAACATAATATTTTGTAACTATGTTCCTTACTTCATGGGATAAAATGTTTATTCAGGACACTAGATAAACAATAATGCATTTGGATGGAGTAATTGGGCCATAATATCAAAGGTTGGATGGACACTCCGGAATGGGGAAGCTTCTTGTATTTCGGCCATAACTCCTTCATCGAGGCCTGGATTGAACCCAAAGATTGAGAGGAGATATATGACCCATATCCACACATATGATACTTCTGTAAGGCTGGCCAATTAATGCATTTTGGTGGTCAAATGAGCGGTGCAAGTTGGGATAAAATATTTGGCCGAGATTCCCCATTCACACTTGAAACCACTTTGAACCTAGCCTCCCCACCACTCTATAAATTGGTGTTTTTATCATTTTTTTGGGGTTGGGAAGTGAATTGGTAAGTTTATGGGAGAGGATAAGTATATACACCCCAATTATCCAACCATTCCAATAAGGGTATCTCTTGAAGCAAGGATCCCTTCGACGAAGCCTTCTTCTTCTCCATCGTGTTGTAATGATTTTGTTTGTGTAATAAAATTCTTTGTCATTCTCTTATTTATTCTCTTTTATTCTGTTTTGTTTACATTTATTCTTCTATTAATATTTCTATTTGGGCTATAATTCTTTATTGGAAGTGTTATTGGGTTATACCCATTATAAACCTTTGCAAATGCAAAACGCTTCTACGATGATTACGCCATCCATGGAAGAGTAGTCTTTTAGTAATCTATCTATCTTATACCATATTAATTTAATTATTTTGAATCATTGAGATACTGTAATTCAATTAATATGATCCATGAATTGGGTTTTTAAATTTTAATAAACTAATAATGAAATTTAATAATTAGCATAAAAAACGCGAGGTCGAGATTTTTGGTAAATTGTGAGAGCGCGATCTTAATCGGTAATGCTAGACCACACGGGATAAATTTTTAGACTTCAAATATAATATTTAAACACAATTAATCCTCATTTCCAGAATGGATAAGTTCTCTAATTAACCACTGATCATAATCTAACCTTAGAACAACAATCAAAGCAGGGTGCTACGATTGCGTGTTCCGAAGCTAGCCAAGGGTTTAAGTAATTCTATCTTTGTGGTTAAGTTAACTCTTATAGGGTTTGAGGGTTAATAAATTAGGGGATCATAATTAAGTGGATATTAATTTAAATGATAATGATTAATAAGTAAATGAAGAGTTAGAGTTATATCTATTACACCTTTTCAATATTTCCTAAAAAACACCTTTTTATTGTTCCATTTTAATCAAACTTCATTTTAAAACTAAAAAAAAATGCAATCTTCTTCCAGAAAACTTCTTCTAGATTTATAAACTATAAACCAACCACATAAATTTTAGTAGTTTTTTAATTCTATTCTATTTTTATTATATCTTTAATAAGTTGTTTTAATTTACTTCCTCCTTTGAGAGACGACCTTGGTTAGCCACTCTGTTGCACCTAAGTACCCCAAAATCACAATAATCATTTGAGGTCTCCCATGACAGTGCTCTTTAATTGGACCAATAACCTATTGGAACAGATGATATATGTGTTATATGTCCTGCTACCAACATGTTTCATTGATTTCATGCTTTTTTGGAGAATCATATCTCTCTTGTAGAGTTCACTAACAATAATATATATCATTCACCAATTTGGATGGATTGTTGTGAGTCCATTTTTGGTAGGTCATGTCATCACCCCAATACTAGTTAGAGATAAGATATATAGTTCCACTAGGTTCTCATCTCATTTAGAAGACTTCAATGTGTGTTCTACTTATCTAGAAGTATATTTCTACTACAAAGTATAGACAAAAACATTATATTGATTGTGGTTGAAAATGTATGGATATCATGTTTGGGGATAATTTTTTACTATGGGTTTCACCTAGACATGGACATAGAGGGATATAAAGGAAAATTCTGTTTTCACCATTATATGTTGGTAATTTTGTGATTTTAGAGAGGGTCATGCATTGTTTCAATTTGCAAAGACCTTTTATAGGATTATACGTGGGTGTGAGAGGTTGACATAATTACTTAGTGGGTGGAATTATTCTTCGACGATGATTTTTCTCCTTTGGAAGGTGATCTTGGGTGGGAATTACTTTATTTAAAGAATAAAATAAGAACCTTGTTTTTATGGTAATAATGCTTTAAATTTTTGTTGGAATCATTTTTTTACATATTCCTTATTCATAATTACTTCATGAATAATATGGGGTTGTTCAAGAGTTATTTGGATGTCTACACCCCAGCTAGTGGAAAATTACGATTGGCCGTATGATTATTAGAAACTATGCGATCTTGTATAAACAATTTCCCCTAACCAAGTAGGGAATTATAGAGGGTAATGATGAGAATATTATTATCCCCAACCATGTGCCTATTAATGAATGCCCGTGTAGTTGGACTTCAATTTTATGGCGATACAAAATAGAAAAAGTTTAAAACAGTTTCTCAGACTATGTGGGAAAACAATTTGGGCTTCCACCTTGAGGGAGTTCTATGAACACATTAATGCACAGTTTGTCCAACCATTCCATAAAACCATTCATAACAATAAAAATTATAAAAACTAATCATTTTTAATTCAATTTTAATGAATTTATTCCACCTTTATTTAACTCATGTTACCAAGAGTCTCTGCATGAGAGATAACCATTCATATCAAATCATTTCATTTTATATCAATCTTTTATTAAATGTCTTGTTAAATAACTATCAAACTCCATTGATAACCATGGGTATGATCATAAGTTCTTTTATTGGGTTTATCATTTTTTGTTCCCTAGATGATGTTATCTTGATATAGGATTATAGTCACCATTTTCAAGACATTCTTATGTTTTTAATTTTCAAACAATTGATGAAAAATGAAGGGATTGAAATAGATAAGGGTATTATTGCATTATTGAGGTAGTTGGTACATTATTTATTCCATAATATATCCAGTTTTTATAGTATGCATCATTTAAACACATTCCATATTCCCCATGTGTTCCTTTAAATTAATGTTAAAATTTTTTAATTAAATTTTAGTTTTAGAAGTGTTATAATGAGTTATTATTCATGATTTGTTAGGTACCTTCATCTATTTCCTCAATTTTATGTGTTACTAGGGTTTTGACTATATAATATCAGATTTGGTAATGGAAAACCCATCATATAATTTTTTTGGTGTGACCCCTATATAGGAGAATAATAACAAATATAATTTAATTTTAATGTCTCTACAGCATAATTAGATTCTAAAGAATCAATTGTTAATAACTCATTGTCCTTCAATGTTTACGAATTGGGAATTTACTATTGGATCTTCTAAATCCATTATTTCTTGTTGTATAATAATATGTTTGGGAATAATGACCCATGTTGATTATGGTAAATGGGTATGATAACCCTTTTGCGTGTTATATCTATATTAGAATGGTTCCCCCTCATTTAAGTTTGATAATGTCATGGTGACCCTTTATAAATTTCATATAGGTCACATACACCCTTTATAAATATGATACCCGGAATGGGGGCCCTTTATAATTGTGATATCGGGCATGGATAGATTTTGGAAATATTATACCATGAATGAAATCCCCAACTTCCATGGTTATGGGAATCACATCTCATATTCATTTCACAATGGGCATGGAAACCCCTATTTATGTGATACTGGGCATCATTATTGTATACTATGAAACTGATTATTTAATCCATTCCATTTTTTATATGAGGAACGATGTCACGATCTATTATGATACAAGTAATTTCATCATATTATAGTTTTTTAGAGATGTTGTGACACTTTCTGAATATGGTAATTTCAATATAGTATTCCTTAATAAACCTGAGCTAACCCATTTGAAGTCATTATTACCTATTTTCATTAGTATATATGCACCCATAAATATTTTACACATAAACTGTATATTTAAGGAAGTTGTTGGTGGGGGCCTTATGAATTTATATCTCCAATTATATGGTCCTCCAATGCTACATGGGTAGACTATATTCTTGTAGAACTAGATAAAGACAAGTGTCTTCTTACAAATGTGTGAAATCATTCATCAATTGGGATGGGATCTTGGTATAAGATCATACATATATATCTCTAGATTGTTAAATAGATTTGGGTATTTTTTTAATTTTAAATTCCACATACTGTATTGACAGACTCTGTCCATGTATACATGTTTTCCCAATTTTGTAGATGATTGAAATTACATCCTTTTTATATCATTAATTTGAAAAATTTTCATTAATATGTTTTTTTATATGTATATATCATGAATATGAAATGTTGGGTTACTGATCCTATTATTATTAGTGTCTATTTTCGTTTTATTTTCTATTATTAAAATTATTATAGTACATATATTCATGTTGATTATAAATATAAAAAACTATGTAAAAAATGAATATTTTACATTTACACACCCTAGGATATCATTGTTAGTCGATAGCCTTTGGCACAGAGAGAGGTAAGCTTCAGTCTATGTGTCCTACCAACTCAAGGAATCGTTTATGTGGTTTCTAGGACTGTACATCATAGAAATATTCACTAAAATGGATCATTATATTTATATTTGTTATATTAGGTAAAAATATATGAAACTAATAATTTTTGTTAATATTTTTATTTTATTATAGACCATATGTTTTTATAATATCCCATGTTAAACTCATTATAAACTGAAATAAAAATTTTAGTAGTTACTATTTTTATTATTCGGTATGAAAAAATATTATTAATTTCTTAATATATAATATTCATTGTAGTTAAACAAAAAAATATCATTTTTCAAATTAAATTCTTATAATTGAATGAATTTATTTTAAATTTAAATTTTATGACTTGATACTATAGTTGTTTTGTTAAGGAAATAATTATCATAATTATAAAATTGTTCATATATAAATTAGATAATGAATTTATTAAAATAAAATAAATTGTATTTGTAATATTATTATTAATTTAATGATACTTTTTGAAAATTTTAAAAATAAATATATATTTTTTGAATTATTTAAATTAAAAGGAAATTTTCAATAAAATAATGTATTCATGCATAATTCATGAAATATTTTTCCATTAAAAGTAAAAAATTCACCCCTAATATAATAATTAAATTTGGATTCCAAATATTATATTATCATCTTCAATTTAAATTTCAAAAATTTGAAATAACTAATTCTATTTTATTTTAATAATTATTAATTATCCAAATATTTTGTGAAAATATATTTCAATTGAATATAATGTCATTACAAAAAAATATGTAATTAGTAATGAAGATATATTATTTAACTAAAACCAATAATTTTTTTTGAAAACATGGAAATTCTTATTCATACCACATAGTTTAGAAACTATTTTTTCGATAATGATTATATAATAGTATTTCTAGTATATTGTAGTTTGTAAAAACTCATTGTTGTGTGAAGCATAAAATATCGATGAAATTTAATTTCATTGATGAAAAATTCATTATATGATATGGTGTTACATTACACCTCCCTTAAAATGAATTTATATCAAAATATTCTATCAATCTGATATAAACAAGTGAGGAAAAATTATTCATATTTTATCCTAAGGTTCTAACTTCAAAATGTTATTTTTTATCTATAAATCCTCGAATAAATGAGTGATCCCATTTCCTAGAACATTCAATAAACCATCAATAATATCTATCCATTATTAGAGATTTAGAGAATCATTATTTTTAAAAATGACATCAAATCATAGAAAATTAAAATGTTAAAGATTGTACTTACTCATGACAAGTACATTGAACTCATCATTGATTTTTGTGATGATCAGTTGAAGCCTCAAATGATAAACGATTGTACAAGAAAGATAAAAAATAGTGATAGGGAAAATATTTATATATATGTTTCATCTATTTATTCATTACATTTCTCAAAATAATATTCAATGAAAAATTAAATGATGAAATTTTCAACAACTTTTAACACTATATCATGCCGATGATTGTCATCATAAAACATCAATATTCATTTTTTTGAGCTTATGTATTTATTAATGGCTTTAAACATCTCTATAATTCATTCATCCATATATATACCCCCACAATATTCCTATCTCATTCTTTATCCCAATATTATGGTCTTATACACTTCTTTCTGACATGTCATTATATGGATATTTATGAATGTTGAGTAAAATTAATTATTTTAGGAAATTATGATTAGTAATTGTTATTGAACCTATAAACAATTACAATACATATATATGGATATTAGAATATCTTACAGGGTAGGATTTATTCTCATGGACCAATAATCTCTTTTAGGATATAACATATTCAATATAATCAATTCTACATAATGATATATTAATGAAGGTTTTTTCTAGATCAATGAGTTATACGATGGATCATGATCATGTTTAATAAAATGTTGTACTCCATAATTTATTACAACATCATTCATGTATATCCTAGAAACTAGATCCAAGGGGAATTATTTTTTGATATGAATATTGGTTTTTTATTTTCTATGGTGATAAATTGAATCCCACATTGGATATTCACATTTAAACATTTTGGAGTGCTTGAGAAAAATTCATTGTGATGTTTTCCCAATACCAATGTATAATGTGTAATTATTTTATAATCGTAATCAAATATTTTATCCCCACAATTAATATTATAACATACTATGAATAAATAGAAGAACACTATAATATATATATTCTTATCTTCCCCCTACTAATATGCATTCAAATTTATATAATTGTTTTATATTATAAGTTAAATTGTTAATAAAAAACTATAACATTCCCCTAATAGATCCTTCTTCAAATCTAGTAGGGACCAGACACCTACAATGGTCATAATCCTGAACATTCCATCATAATCAAAGTTAAAATTAGGATCATTTATATCTTCTCCTATATCCTAATGACTTCGTTATACACCTCTTTAATATACCGTTGGATAAATAGTTGGACACATATTTTTAGGACTTATGATTTATCCGCTTCCTCCATGATTCATAGAACCATACATTGATAATATAAAAAAATTGGATCATTTTTTATAATTAATATTGGTAATATATCATTTTACTTCTTAGAAAAACAATTTACCACCTTGTTCACATTTCCATGGTTGTAATTTATTTCATAGACATAATCCCTAATAATTATAAATATCCTTATATTGAATATTAATCTCATTCTGTCTGAATATATATATTAAAATATTTTTTTTCATTATATATATTACATAATTATCTATAAATATATGTCTCTGATTAATTAATGATAAAATTAATTAATATATCTTTGAATAATTATTTTGTATATTTTTCAAATTACTCCTTAAATTATCGAGAAGAATAAGCTAATATAATGTAATTTTTTCCTAAGGTTTTATCCAAGCCCCTTATTCAATTAATCTCTTTTATCCACAAAAACTTTTCCACTACATGATAATGTAATGATAGTTACAATGAGTAACCTTATCATCAGTTCATCAAAATTTACTGTTCGTTCATTAAACTATAAGAACTTGTCTTCTATGTTAATATCATGAGTGGTTTTTATAGCCATGAAAAATTCCCAAAAAATAATCAATAATATAAATCCAAATAATGAAAACCTCTAATCTCAATAAATGTGGGTTCTATGGGTGATAGTTTAACATTCACTATCCTTTATGGATCCAATGATATAATCTCTCTTGAAATTATAAAACTAAAAATAAAACATCCTATATCCAAAATTCACACCTATTAAATTTTGAACTGAACATATCCTTCCATAATTTTATTATAAAATTCCTACAATAATCTTGGTGATCTTCATTCATCATTTAATATATTTGTATATCAATAGATTCTATAAATACAACTACTGAGTAATCAATGTAGTCTATAAATATTATATTGATTATATCCATAAAGTTAGTGATGGAATTAGTATGAAAAAAAGTTATCATAATATACCCATAATGTTTATCATTGTTTGGAATTATTTCTATGATATATCATCCTTCATGAGAAAAAATTAATGACAAATAGAATCATGTTAAACCATTTTAATTCATTGACCTATATATTGTTGATCAAAAAAATACATTAATATAAGGATGATAATATATATTCTTGATTTTACTATTGTTTAGCTCTATATAGTCAATTAATAGTTACATAAAATTATCAGTACACTTAAAAAAACAAATGGGTATCTGGAATGGTGACACAATTTTTTGAATTATTCCCTTATAAAAATTATCTTGGTTTTACCTCTTGAAATTTTCCAAATAAATCAAGTAATTTATAAGTGGTTTCATTGATGTAGTCATTTTACCTCGTTTGTATGAATTTAGAATCAAAAATCATGTTTTGGAGTGAGACTAGTCATCTCATTCAGTAAGACATAATGAAATAATATCTCAATAATAATTTAATCAATCATTATTTTCTCCGAAAACATATTATTTAAACACCATTTCATCATTGGAATCAAGACCCTTATAGTTAATATTCACCCCCTAATATGTTCATATTAATCATTGAAAAAATGATAAATAATTTTTAGTTTTCTTAACATAAAACCTAAATTCCATTCTATGGAAATGAATGTGGGATTTATGTAGAAAATGGAAATTCATGTATAATATAAAATCAAATTCAAATAAATTGTGAATACAAATATTTTTATGAAGAACCATAAAACAGAAAATCTTCAACAATGAAAGAATGTTATAATTGAGATAAAATCATCTTATAATTAAGGGTTTCACTCTTAATTTAATATTAAACCCTTGATGTGGTACTATTATAACCTCCTAAAATTATTTATATATAAATTTTTTGGTATATCTAGATTCAAATAATAAATTAGTTTTTATAGATTCGATGATAATTGAGTCTTTTCCCATATCATTATCATATCACTAATTAGTAATATTCACCACATTATTTGATTCTCTATCTCCTGGTTTATGTGTTTCTTGATTTTCATCATTTAATTAATTTTTTTTGGGAACTAGTCAACATAATTCTCATAATCATTAAATATGAAAAAATAGAGTGTGGTTCAGGATTTTTGTGGTTATTTATCAATATGTTAATCATATAATATTTTATTCCAATAATTTCAAATTTTTTCCACTTTATTAAAATCTCTCACAAAAATAAAATAAATTATTAGTACTAATAAGTGAAATGACACAATTTTTTCTTCTACTAATCATGAATATGTAATGGTCATCTTATTCTCTCTATTATTTAATGATTATATTAAATACCATTATTAGATTCATATAAATACTTGATATTGAAAGGGGACTCCATTATCCCATTAAATCATGATTTTAAATTGAATGTATCTTCCTATCTACAGATATTCCTTATAGACAACATCCTTTAGTCAAATAGTTTTAAGCCTATAAAATATTGATCATCATTATTTTCAGGTTGGATGATAGTAACAGATTAATACATCACAATAAAATTAAATACTACTCATAGGTATAAAGAGAGTTATCATCATTATTTATTACCTAAATGAATACCTACCCATTTTGAAGCATTTAGTCCAAGAAAATTAATTTTAAAAATTAATCTTATAATCTAAT
Source organism: Viscum album (assembly GCA_963277665.1). NCBI lineage: Eukaryota > Viridiplantae > Streptophyta > Magnoliopsida > Santalales > Viscaceae > Viscum > Viscum album. The sequence continues at coordinate 2,131,584,355 of OY728140.1, forward strand.
CCTACTCAATATAGTTAAGTTTTTCTTATTGTTGCCTCATATTATTTTAGGTGTCAACCACTGCTTTCGTTTTTCTCTAAAAAAATATGACTAAAATGATATTTTAATGCTCCAAACATGGTAAAATAGAATTGTTTTTCAATGGACTACGCCCATTTCATATAAAATAATTAAATGATAAACTAAAATATAATGTATGATTTTTCCGATTATTGAAAATAAATTAATTTTGTTCCATAATTATCTAGGTTTAAATTTTCACATGATTCATTTCTTGAGAACTTATGTCAAAATTAAAATTATTATTTTTAATTCATATCACATTATGTTTGGTTCCTCAGGATGACATCTACTACATTATCCATCACAATCAATGTTTAAAAGGTTCATTTAGGTTACATCAATTGACTGAATCCAAAAAGCATAGTGTTATCAACAAGAATCATAGTAGGGAAACATATAATTATGAAAAATTCGATATTGTTAATCTAAAAAATGAAAATGTATCATAAATCAATTACTCCATTGTTTTTATCTAGATTATTCATTATAATCACCTATTCAAGTTCATCATTATGTTATAATATCGGATTTTCAAATAACAAAACATATTCCTCGATGGTATCAACCTAGTTGTACAGTAATCATTGTTGTCTTTCAATTGGTGATGATGGATTCAAAGACCAATATAACCTTTTCAATGTTATTAACCCCAGTTAAAACCATTATAGAGCCATGTAACTTATAGAATCACCTAAGGGATGTAATGTTATGAAATCCACTTACTACATCCTATTATAAAATTCCATTATATTTTCATACACATAAATTTTCCCTTAAATGTATCATTAATATTTTCTTACCATAGTTTCAAGAGGATATCTAAAACATACCCTAATACCAACTATAAATAAATGAAAATATCCTACATAGTTAATACATATTAATATATGAATATTAATTACATAATTTATAGATTCATGGAAGAATTATATGGTTATTGTTCCATTGGGAACAAGGATAAATAAACAACTAGTTTAAATGTGAACTACATCATCTCCCACTAATTTCTTCATAACAAGTACCCTTCATTAACATATCATACATAAAATAATAGTTCATATCTATGGGAATGAAATTATAATAAGGGTTGATGTCAATGGAGTAATATGTATAAAAAAAGTAGACATCAAAAATATCCTTTTAATAACTTGATTATAATGGTATAATATCATGAGAATAACATTTACATACCATAACGAGAATTTCATAGATTATAAAAATTTTCCGTGGATTAAAAATAATATTTTTTTAATGAAATTAATCATAATTAAATAAAATAACATGAGTAATGAGAAAATAAAAATGGAACGGAAAATATATTTGATGAATACACATATGAATAGGAAACTTGATGTAAATGTTACAAAAAATGATAATCATAAATTCTTAAGAGCATGATATCAACCCATGAACCACATTTGAGCTTAGTATAACATCCCATGTCCCCATTTATTTTATTTGGATAACCTCCCTTGTAACAATTGGTTTTTGACTTAGCATAATCTCAATTATACCCAGTTGTTTTGGGCTTGGGAAAAAATCTTGTGTACCCTCTTATTTCTCACTTGGGATAAATTATTAATACCGTCTAATTTATATAATGGTATAGCATCCCATGTAACCTCATATTTAGACTTGGTATAGACTCTCTTGTACCCCATGATCTCATAGAATAGTTATAACTTCCATAGTAATTGGAGGGAGATATAGGTCTCATTCATTACATGATCCTCAATTTTTTTTCCACATAATCATAATAGAATTTTCATATCAAAAATAATAATTATATATGGAATTCATAAAAAGTTCATCATATAATGATCAATGGGAGGGAAATGGGTTTGAGGAATGTTTTTTCAAGAAATAACCCAAGGGATTTTAATTGGTTCTATAAATATATAGATGTCATAATCATATGAAAAAGCCAATGAAATAATGTATAACGATTATACCATTTGATAAGATCCCCAGTAATATAGAGTAATCATAAAAAAATGATTAATGAATGGATGTTCTATAAACAAGAAATAATACATTCATGAGGAAAATATCCTTTCCATTTTGAAATTATATATACTGTATTTCAATAGATCAAAAATATTAATGAAAAAAATTTCATTAAAAATAATAATTTTTTTATTATGACTAAATATTTCACTAATTGAGTGGCCATGATGGGAATAAATTCAGTTGATGTGATGATTCAAAAAACAAATATACATTTCATATTTTTGGTAAAAAGATGAAATGTGGAATTTGGACAGAACAAAAATGAGATTTATTCCTATAACACCCCAAGATTCCATGGTATGATTCCCTTTGAATAACACAATAGCTTATGTTATACACAACTTGGAGATTTAATACACCACCAAAAATAAAACTATCAGTTATGAATATTAATACCCACTTTTTTATATTAATAAATTTTATTTTAAAAAATGGACTTTATTTTTGAAATCGTAATTTCAATATTAGCTTCGGGTGAATTTTTGGTATTTTTCTGAAAACTTTCAGTTAGTGATAAATAGTGAAAAACACTACATTATTATTTAAAACCTAATTTTTATTTTAAATAAATAGTTATTTTATTAAAATTTATATTTGGTTTAAATAGATACATAATACCTATATACATTATATGTAATTAATTGGAGTCATATTATAATAAGATTAGATATATAATATTTTATTGAACTTTTTACCATATTTTACCCACCTAATATGCACATTTGAAAATTTTCATAAAACCAAATTTTACCGCTTTTGTGAATTGAATTTGAAAAATATAAGAGATGTTTGATATCATTATGTACAAAATGGTTCAATAAGAAGAAAATAATTTTTGGGGAATAGTAACTTTTGACTTCTATTTTCCACAGTTACAAGTAAATAAGGTAATTATAGGTAAAAATGATATTATACATACCCTAAAATATGTCTTAATTATATTGGATACGTTTATTTCGACCTATATAAAACATAGTAATAAAATATGATGATATTTTATCCAATTGGATTAGATTATGAAAGTTATTATATTTTAGTTAAAGAATAGTTGAAAGTGTTAAATTTGAAGTTTAATAACTAAACAATTTTTCATATACGGTTACACATAAGATAAATTAAACTAAAAATATTCATCATAATTCTAATAATATTTCCATCATAAAAGTATTTTATTTATAATTTTTATACATTAAATAATCTATGTTATTTAATGACACAATAATGATGCAGTAATAACCTGATTAACAAATGATTAAAATATCAGATATTATAAATATCCAATTAAATGTAATTTGATAATTTTGATGAATTTGACGAATTTTATAGTTTAATATGTCATGTTAGATTTGATTCAATGAATTATTTCTATTGTAATCATGATGTTATGACTTTAACAAAAACAAAATACCAAATAGTGTCAAAATTGACATAAATGTGTTTTTAAAACAAATACAATATTATTAAATGATATATTATCCTTAAAAATATAAGGACCAGAAAAAGTATTTACATAATTAAAAATATCCCAATAATTAAGCAATTAATTTTCTCTTGTAATTTTATTTTATTTTTATTAAAAATGTAATATACAAATACCGGAAGACATTGTAAATGATAAACTAGTTAACTAAGAGTTAAATCTAAAAGATTTGGTTAATATGGAAAAATAAAACTATATGAAACCTATTTGTTGATTTGTTTTCTACCTATACCCACCTTATCTATAAAATAAACCATTTTTGAGCCATAAGAAACTAAATAAGGTTGTATAAAAAACTAATATTTCAAACTATTCCTAATGTGACCATCACCGCTCTTATAAAAGGGTACTTCCCCTTCTCTCAAAATCAAACATCCAAAACCATTTGGCTCGGCCAAACTCTTCCCAAATATCCTTCCAACTACCCTCACATTAACCTATAGTCCTTACATTGATCATAAAGACAACCTATGTAGACCTTTTGATCAAATCAAAAGGAAGAACCTGGCGAATAGGTAAATATTTCATCACCTCTTTCAAGTTCTTTTCTCCAACCACTTCTTCTTTCTTTTTTATTACCATAGGAAAATAATAACTCTAGTACCTTACAAATAATGTGATGTTATTATATATTTAGGACAACCATATTAATTATTCTATCCATCCTATAAAATACAAAGTCACCATACGCGCATACGTGCGGCTTACCGTCTCCATGTCGTGGTGTAGTTTGTTATTCAAACACTTCATTATTTGGATGGATATAATAATAAGTATAAAAAAATTAAATAATAAATATAACATGTTAATTATTTTCTACATACGATATACCATCCATTTACATTCTATTTTACCATCAATAGAATGGTATTGTCTCTCATCTGTACGTACGGATTACCGACTCCATGAAGGTGAAAAAATTAAGTCCCCACCATAACCATTCAAGAATAATTTTCATTTTATGATTAAAAATAATGTTTAATAACATAATACAATTCTGGATATGAATAAAATATATCCTATCCATATCAAACATGACTTACATAACCCTGCATATAAAGTAAAACAAATCAGTTAACACCTAAAATGATTATACTATTGAAATATTATTAACAATAAAATATTATAAGATCATATATGATATAATAATAATGTATATGGTTCATTTATAATTTAATAAAAATGATTTAAATATTATACAGGAGGTTAACATACCCTTTATCATGGAAAAGTACATGGTAAGGGTTAATTCTACAATCAATTCATTATATGAGGTTGTTTATACCTGAGTATCTACATGGACATATTTATCATCCACATCCATGTTTCTTGAAAATGTATTTTGAGTTATTTTTACTATTTCCTAGACTACAGTTTATAGTCATTTATACCCTTTATTAAGTTTTTATAAAATTTTTATAGAGGAATATTTCCATCGTTTTCCAGAAAAGGTAATTCACAACCTTTTCGACAGAATTATGGAATGAATGTTTTTTTAATTTATACGGCAGGTGCTGCTATTTTCCGCCATTATAACACCTTTGAATCTTACCTTAAAATATTATAAGAATATTTTGAAAATATATTTTTTCTTTTTTATTTAAATTACTTTAAAATTATTTTAAAATAGAATGAGATATTTATCTCTAATAGAATACATTTTATCTATGTCTACATATTTTGATGGATTTTACACTTGTTTAAAGTTGATTTATTATGACACAATATACGATATTGTATTATAGGTTTTGTGATATGTTTGATTGTGGATGTGTTATATTTATTCTATTCATATAGTATAATTAAAGTATTAAAATTTTGTATGCTAGTTTTAATAAAAATGTTTATGTTATGTTTCAACCTTTTCATATGAAGAATTCATTGGACATAGTATGTGAAGGGTGGAGCCTGCTATATCTCCTTGAGGAATCGACAGGTCTAATTAAACAAAGTAGATTCTCAGCACAAGGCCTTGAAAAAATCTTATTTTTAGTCTTGTAATGATACTTTTATTATGTGGTTTTGATTTTTGGCATTATTCATTCCATCATTATGAAATTGGCTATTGATAAGTCATGAGATTATTGGACTATTAGAATATCCCTGTGAATTAGTAAATGGAATTATTTGATTATATTTTCCATATTATTCTGATGTTTATGTTTAAAAGTCTTGTGTTTTAGTCTTATAAATTGCCATCAATTTTTATGCTTATTTTTGAATGTTCCTTCTATATTGTTTTTATTACTGAGCATCTGATCTCACACCATTATGTGTTTTCTTTTTCCCAGGATGCGAAAAAGTATGTTATGACCGACCTATTGGGATAGTCTATGAGATATGAATGTGTTCAATATATACAATGCATTTTTTATAATGTAATTGAAAACTTATGAATGTATCTAGTACTTCCAAGGATACTAAACTGGTCGGACATTCAGGAATTGGTCCCTTGTAATCATACCAATGTAATGTAATAATGCATCGACTTTGGGTAAATGTAGTCGGGATGTTACAGTTGGTATCAGAGGATGTTTAGTACAAACCATGGTAGCTAGATTTTGAAAAACACTTATAAGAGAAAATTACCCTAAGATAGAAATTTAGGATTAGTATGGAAGAAATTCATTGAATTTTGGTAATGTAGGGATTTTGTTAGTTTTTAGAGAAATACATCCCTACATGTGTATGAGTAAGTAGAGGTGTCTCTGGCACAGATATACATTGGATTAAAAACTCCAACAAGGAGATTTAGGCTTGACCAAGGGTATTATCATACTCGAAAATGGGCCTTGTTTCACTCCTAGTTACGAAACACTTATGTGATATTCTTAGGATAATTCACATTTTAATACGAACAATTATTAAGGATTTATGAGTATATACTTCCTTAATGAATTTTTTTGTGATTATGGATCATATCCATAAACTATTCAATATATGTTAAGTGTTTTACAAGTTTGGAATTGTATATTGAGATTCATAAACTAATTTTTTATTTTCCATTGTTTAGAAATGGCACCTAGTGGAAGGAATGGAAACCGTATTAACACACGTAATCCATGTTGGGCTAGACATCATACTCAATATAATTATAGTGCAGCTATTGATGTAACTGGTGTTGATCATCTTATCACCATACTAGGACAAATCACTTAGGTTATGAATTATAACCATACCCGTATGGATCACCCTTATCCACAACTCAGAGTATCAATGTTCGACCACTTAATGAGGCAACAACCAACGAAATTCAATGAGTCTACAAATCCATTTATAGGTGAGAAATGTATAAGTTCCTTAGAAAAAATACTTCATTATTTAGGGAGTAACGAAAGGGAAAAGGTTTTTATGAATGTTTATCGCCTCACACGAGATGGATATCAATGGTGGTCATTGATTCCAAACACAACAGAAAATGAAGAATTATCAAATATGGAATGGAGGGAGTTTAAAGATCTTTTCATAGAATAATACTTTCTTTATGAGCATCGAGATGATATGGAAATATAATTTCCGATTCTGAGTTAAAAAGAGGATAATAATGTCGATAATTATGAGCTTAACTTTTAAATTTTAGCAATGAATGCAGTAGATTTTATATGTAAACCAAGGAGTATTATTGATTGATTATTTGAGGGGAGAAAACCATTTCTCATTCAAGCATTAGTCTTCCAAGACTTATCATTGTATTAAATTATTGACTCATGTCCTGCCAGTATAGAAAAGGAATTCTCTATGTCTAATCACTTTAAAGCAATCAATGAGAAGAAGATATCTGATAAAAACTCTGGAAAAGGAAATATGGGCCATAAGGGAAAGGATAAATATCCATCCTGTGGTAAATGTGGGAAGAAACACCTTGATACTTTCCTGAATGTAATGGAAGAATTTTATATGTGTGGTGAAAAAGGACACCAAGCTCATCATTATAAGGGAAAAAAGAGGCTGTCAATGTTGAATGCTACAATTGTAGAGAAATGGTTAATTATAAAAATTAATGTCTTAAGCCCCTAGAAACATACCTCAAAAATGTCAAGGGAGAAAGTCCAAGATTATGTGATCACTATTACTGAGGATGATACTACGAAAGATGTCGTGGAAAGTAATTTAGTGGTTACCTAAAGTTTAGCCAATGATTTTTTAGATTATGGATCATTTCCTTATTTAGTATCTTCCTAGTTTTCTATGAATATTAGATATTTTCAATTTGAATTAACATAGGAGTTGTCAATCAAAACTCATAATGGAAGTATCATTGCAACAATGTTTTTTAAATAAGTTCCCATTAGGGAATATAAATGTTCTTTATATGGTGAGTTCATTGTCATACCCTTGATTGAATTTTATTTAATCCTCAATATGGATTGGCTTTCAGACCATGATGTGAATATTTATTGTAAGAAGAAGGAGGTTACTATTTTCAATAATGATAATGAGTACACAATCTTTAGAGCAGAAACGTCACAACCTGATTATTATCTAGATCCACACTAGTTCCTCTGCTAAATTCAACTATTATTAAGGAATAGAATGAAATTTCTATGGGTGAGGAAAATAATGTTTGAATAGAGGATGTACCAATTATGAAATAATATATTGATGTGATTTCAGTGGATTTTGCTAGAAATCCTCCAGAAGGAGAAATTGTGTTTTCTGTGGATTTAATTCTTGGTTCAAGGCCTATATAAGATACCACTTATAGAATGGCCACTATGGAATTAGTGAAACTAATGAAAGAACAAGAGGAACTGAGTAATAAATGATTTATTCACCTGAGTGTGTCTCTATGGGTATCCCCAATTATTGTTTCAAGAAGAATGATGGATCTATGAGGTTGTGCATTGAATACAATTAGATCAATGCTATATCAATAAAAAAAAGTGTCCCCTACCTCTCATTAATGATTTATTCGACCAAATTCATGGAGCTAAATTTCTTTCAAATATTGACCTTTGATCAGGATATCATCAGTTGTGTTTGAAAAAGGAGGACATTCTAAAAACAACCTTTCGAACCAAGTATGGGAATTACGAGTTTATACTAATTCCATTTGGACTGACTAATGCACCCACTGTTTTCATGTATCTAATTATTATAGTTTTCAATGAATATCTTGATGAATTTGTAGTGGTATTTATTAATTATATCTTTGATTACTCCAAATTCTATGAAGATCAAGAAAATCACTTGTGTACTATTCTGAAAATCCTCTAATGAAATGAATTATATGCGAAGTTTAGCATGTGTGAATTCTGTCATTAGGAAATTTCATTTCATGGCCATATTTTCTCTATGGATTAAATCTCTTTTGATCCTTCTATGAAAAGAGGAATATAAGAATGTCTAGTAATGATGAGAATAACTGATGTAAGTAGTTTTATTGGTTTAGCAGGTTATTATTGGAATTTCGTCTAGAATTTTCCCAATTGGATAACCCATTTACCAAGTTCACACATAAATGGGATAAATTTTTATAGACAAAATAGTGTGAAGAATTTTATGAATAACATAAGTGAATGTTAGTCAATTATTTTATCTTGACTCTACCATTGTTGAATGATGGGTTTGTTATTTATAGTGATTCATCAAATAAAGGACTTGGTTGTGTTCTTTTATATATTGATATAGTTATTTCCTATGAATCACGAAAATTAAAAATTCATGAACAAAACTATCACACTCCTGATCTTTTTTCAGAATCTGTAATATTTGTTCTGAAGATATGGAGATATTATTTATATGGTTAGGAAATGTGAGATTTATACAGATAAAAAGATTTTGATGTTTATTTTCTCACATAAAAAATGCCAAATGTGGAAAAGACGGTGACATGAACTACTAATGGATTATTATTGCACTATAAACCACCACCAGAGATGGAAAATAAGGTGCATGATGCTTTGAGCAGAAAAGATCACGTAGTTTTGAACATAATGAGTGTAGAAAGGGATCTTATGTTCATGGATATAGTAAAGATGAATATGGGAATAATCATAGGAGGTGAAACATCGATAGTTTTTCAAATAGATTCTAAACCAAATTTAATAGAAAGAATAAAGATTTCTCAGACTAATGATCTGGAGTTTCAAAAGAAAATTAATACTGTGAATGATGGGAGATTGATCTACATCATATATGAAGATGGAATTTTGATATATGGAAAGATACGTTATGTTCCGGAAATAACTGATCCAAAAAGGGAATTATTAGATGATTCCCATAGTTTCAATTTAACTATACACCCTGATAGCACTAAGATGTATATATATTTGAAGAAACATTTTTTATGGGACAACATGAAGAGGGAGATTGCAGATTATGTGTCAAGATGTATGGTTCTTCAATAGGTTAAGGCTGGAAGGAAATATCCTAGAGGAGTCATCCAGCCTCTTCCCATACCTTAGTGGAAATGGGATGATATTACGATGGACTTCTTCATGACGCTACCAAATAATCTTGGATGGAACGATGCAATATGGGTCATTGTTGATTGTATTTCCATGTTAGAACATTTTCCTACTATAGAAAGAAGATTTACCACATGAACATCTACCAAGACTATATATTAATGATGTTTCTAAACTTGAATGAGTACCCCTATCGATTATTTCTGATCCTAATCCCTATTTTACATAAAGATTATGGAAAAGTCTTTACAAAGCCCAAGATATTGAGCTTTGATTGATCACTTTCTACCAACCTCAAACTGACAGACAATCAGAATATACTATTCAAACCATAGAAGTCATGTTGAGATCTTTCTCGCTTAACATTCAAGGTATGTGGGATCAATATTAACCTCTGGTAGAATATTCCTAAAAAATATCTTCTATTCAAGTATTCATATGGCACTGTATGAAGCGTTATATGGAAGGAGATGTCACACACCAAATTTTTGGGATGATGTTAGTGAAAGAAAACTCATAGGCCCAAAACATGTTGAGGAAACAATAGAAAAGATGAAGATTATTAAAACCCACATCAAAGTAGTTCAGAATATGCAAAAAAGATATGCCGATAACCAAAGGAATGATTTGGAATTTCAAGCAAGAGATCAAGTTTTCTTGAAGATATCTCTATGGAAGGCTGTTATACGATTTGGTAAGAAGTGTAAATTGAGTCCCAAGTTCAACTAACCTTTTGAAATTATACAATGAATTAGAGTTGTTTCTTATCATTTGGCAATGCTTCCAAGTCCCTCCAAAGTTCATAATGTGTTCCATGTATCACTGTGTAGAAAATACATGCTTGACCCAATGCATCTACTTAACTATTATAAAATAGAACTAGAAATCAACCTTCTTTATTTCAAAGTTCTTATAAGAATACATGTTAATAGAGAAAAAGTGTTGAGAATCCAGATGACTCATCTAGTGAAAGTTATATGGGAAAACCATAAGATGGAAGAAGCAATGTGGGATCCTGAGGAACTTATGATGATGAACCACCTGAATCAATTTACGTAGTAGTATTCTTGAAATTTTTAGGACAAAAATATTTGAAGGAGTAAATAATGTAACACCCCAAGATTCTAGGGTATGTTTCCCTTTGAATAATACAATCGCTTGCATTGTAAACCTACTGGAGTTTTGACGAGCAATGACCAATCAAACTAGCCGTTATGTATAGTAATACCCACTTTTTGAAATTTTATAAATTTCATTTTTCCAAATGGACTTCATTTTTAGATTCATAATATTAAAATTATCTTAAGGTGATGTTTTGGGATTTTTCTGAAAACCTTCAAATTTGGATGAATAGTGAAATACACTACATTATTATTTAAACAGACTTTTTATTTATAATTAGATATTTTATTAAAATTTATATTTTTTAAAAATAGATACATAATACCTATATATATTCAATGTAATTTGTTGGAGTCATTAAATAATATGTTTAGTTATATAGTATTTTATTAATCTTTTTACAGTCTTTAACCCACCTACTAGGTATATTTGGAAATTTGCATAAAACATAATTTTACCACATCTGTGAATTTAATTTCAAAATTCAGAGAAAATTGATTGATATCTACAATTAAATTTTTTTTAATAAGATGAAAATAATTTTTGGTGAATAGTAACTCTTGACTTTAATTTACCACGGTTAAATGGAAATTGGGTAATTAAAGGTAAAAATGATATTATAATTACCATAACACATGTCCTGATTCTATTGGATAATTCTATATAGACCAAAATCAAACCTAGTTATAAAATATTATCCTCTTTTATCCACATGGATTATATTAGGACATTAATTATTTTTTATTTAAAGAAGAGTTGAAGGTGTTAAATTCAATGTTTAATACAAAAACCATTTTTAATATACTGATACACATATTATAAATTCGACTATAAATATTCATTTTAAAGATACAAATATTTCCTACCCTATGTTATTTTATTCATAATTTTTAGGCATTAAATAATTTAATTTATTTATGACAAAATGATGAGGCAGTAATTAGCTTATTAAAGAATGATTAAAAATTTTTATATTACAAATATGAAAATAAATGTAATTTTATTCTTTTGGTGAATTAAACTAATTTTAAATGTTAATATGACATGTTAGGGTTGATTCAATAAATTATTTTATAAGTAATCATGTTGTTATGATGTTACTAAAAACCATCTACCAAATAGTGTCAAAATTGGCATAAATGTGTTTTTAAAAAAAATATTATATTATTAAATGATATAATATTCCTAAAAATATAAGAAACATCCAAATGATATTTATAATGATAAATATCACATTAATAAACCACTTGGATTTCTCTTGGAATTTTATATTTAGTTTATTAACCATTAATATAAAATACAAGAAGACATTGTAAATGCTAAACTATTTAACTAAGAATTAAATCTAAATGATAAGGTTAATATGGTGACCTAAACTAGTCTAAAACCTATTGGTCGTGGTTTTTTTGACCCATAGACATATAATCCTAAAAATTAATCAATTTTTAGTGTTATTATAAACCAAATATGACTGTATAATAAAATAATATTTCATGTTTTTTCTAAAGTGACCCTCACCTCTCTTATAAAAGTGTATTTCCCCTTCCCTAAAAATCACACCACCAAAGCAATTTGGATTGGCCAATCCCTGCCCAAATATCCTCCCAACTACCCTCACTTCAACCTAGATTCATTACATTGATCAGAATTCCAACCTATAGAGTGATTTTTGTCAAATAAAAAGGAACAACTTAAAGAAGATGTAAATATTTCATCACCTCATTCATGTTCTTTTCTTCTTCCACTTCATCTTTCATTGTTATTTCCATACAAAAATAATTACTCTAGTATATTGTAAATACTATAATGTTATAATAAATATGGTACAACCATATTAATTACTCTATCCATCTTATAAATGACAAATTCACCATACGTGCATACGTATAACTTACCGTCTCCACGTTGTGGTTTAGTTTGTTATTCAAACACTTAATTATTTGGATGGAAATAATAATGAGTATAAGTGATGTAAATAATAAATATAACAAGTTAATTATTATTTATATAGGATATACCATCCAATTACATACTATTTCACCATCAATATAATGGTATTGTCACTTGTGCATACGTACGGATTACCGTCTCCGCAAACGTGATGAAATTCATTCCCCATCGTAACCATCCAAGAATAATTTTCAGTTTTGATTAAAAATACTATTTATGAAGTTAATATCACCCTAGATATGAATCAAATACATCCTATCCATATCAATCATGAGTTATATAAGTAATAATATAATGGAAACGAATCAGTTAACACCCGAAATGATGATACTACTGAAATATTATTAACATGTAATATTATCAGATTTTATATGATATTGTATTTTTGTATATAGTTATTTTATAATTTAATAACAATTATTTAACTGTTATAAATGAGTTTAACGTACCCTAAATCATTTAAAAGTAAAACATCAGGGTAAATTCAATATTCTATTCATTATCTGAAGTTTTTTATACATGAGTATCTACTGGGAACATTTTATCATCCACATATGTGTTTCATAAAAATGTATTTCAAAACATTTTTTGTATTTCCTAGACTGTGGGTTAGAAAAATTTATACCCTTGTTTGACTTTTTATAAAATTATTAGACTAGAATATTTTAGTTGTTTTCCAAACAAGGCACTTTACGACCATGTAGAAAAAATTAAGGAATGAATGCATTTTTAACTTATATGGTGGGTGCGGCTATTTTCCACCATTATAACACTTTAGAATCTTCTCTTTCGATATTAAAAGAATATTTTTAAAACAAATGTTTTATTTTATAATTACATGAATTTTAAATTATTTCAAAATAGAATGTGATATTTCTCTCAAATAGTTTTGATTTCATGTATGTCAACATCTTTTAATTGATTTTACACTTGTTTGAAGTTGATTTAATATTATACAATCATCCATATTGTTTTGATGGTTTTTTCATATTTTTGACTGTGAATGTGTTATTTTTATACCATTCATGGTATGTGGTTAAATTATTAACATTTATTATTCTAGTTTTAATACGAATGTTTATGTTATGTTTTATCCTTTTCATATGAGGAATGTATTGGGCTTATTATGTGATGGGTGGATCCCATTATAGGTCCTTGATGAATCGGTAGGTCCCATGAGACAAACTACTGTATTGGCATATGGAATTGACAAATTATTATTTTTCTTGGCATGAGGACTTAACTATGTGGTTATGAATTCTACCATTATTCATTTCATCATTATGGAATTGGATATTGATATTTTATGAGACAATTCGACAAGTAGAATATCCATGTGAATAATTAAAGGTAATTATTTGATTTATATTTTCCATATTATGATGGTGTTAAAGTTTAGAAGTTAGTGTTTTAGTCTTATGAATTACCTTAAATGCTTATGATTATTTATTAAGTTTTCCGATTTATTGTTATCCTTACAGAGCTTCTGACTCACCTCTTTCTTTGTTTTATTTTTCCATCGATGTGAGGATGTATATTATGACTGACCTGCATTGATATTATAAGGGATATTTATCTGGTCAATGGAGAAAATATTGTTGTTATTTTTCAGTTCCTAATGTAACGTAAAACTTATGAATGTATCTTATACTTCCAAGGCCACTAAACTGATCGGTCTTTTGGGAACTAATCCCTTGTGTTCATACTAATGTTATTTAATAATACACAGAATCTGGGTAACAGGGATCAGGGTGTAACAATTTCAAAATAAAAATTAAATTTAAGGCACGTGTAAAAATTACATTGAATAATAACATTATAATAGTGAAACATATTATAAATCATTAAAAACATGGGTATAGGTAAAAATATATTATCAGCCATAAATATTAATAATGAAAATTTTCATAAAAATTGATTATTGGTATATATATAAATTTAATAGAGGAAATTGAAAGGAAAAAAGAATAATATATTTATATATATATATATTAATAGTTTAGATGGAGAAAATTGATTATCATGGGAGGTTTATCATAATACAACATCACCAAAAACAGAAGTATAAACATTTCGGATAAACATTGAGAGTGTAAAAATAAATTCCATATATGTACCCATTAAATAAAAGACAAACAAATGATTTAAAATTATATGCACCTATATATATTATAATATTCCAAATAATAATCATAGAACATATTTTAATCCTTCTCGTCATAGGACGTGGATTTTTTTTTTCAAAATGTAGTAAAAATGATGTCCAGGGTTGTCTCACTTGAGAATCATTCTTAGTCAATAACCAACAGATTCTGCCTTCCCTAATTTTTTTTTCCATGAATGTAATTAAAATCAAAAGCCAATGAAATGATAAACTATATACTCACAAGAAATTAGATAATGATATTAGTGAAGAACACACTTATCCTTTTTGGTATGGTGTATATGTTCTATTATTCTCCATATTTGTGCATAGACCCAGATGGATATTTCAATCCAACGATCTAATGAATGAATTGAGTTTTTTTATTATTTATGTGTGAAATATTGAATTCATTTAAAATATCAATTTCAACTCCTACTATAATCAAATATGTAGGAAAACTTCAAAGAATAGTGTGACATGCTCCATGACCTAGCTCTATTTTATGTTATTTCATCCATTGATTTCATCAACAACATCATATGAATAACATGTATCTTAAATAAATGAGAGAAATGTTTTAATGAAAAAATAAAACAAATTGAGGTAATTTTCATGGTTTGTGACTAACACACATGTGATGATAACTCATTATCATCACATTCTTAATAAAAAATAATATATGAACATAATAAATGAAGTTGTCACATACCTCCCCTTTTCCATGCCATGGGAAGTCCCATCTTTTTAGAGTACGAGGTAATGGTGTAAAGTTAAATAATGATAAAATGAAATTATTGTCTGAAGGGAAATATGGTTGGTTTACTAAAATGGAAACACTTTAAAAAAATGCATGTTTTACATAGTAAAATAAAATTAAAAAAATATAAATCCTATTGCAGAAGTAGTTGTAAAGAAACGTAAATTTCAAGGAAATTTTTTTTCTTAATTTTCTTTGGAATTTTAAAAGAGCGCAGTTTCTGAAGGCACCTGATTCCGAGGCCCGGTGTGCCCGGAATCATTTTCCGAAGTTTGGCTCGGGTACGTTCAGTGAACGGACGAGTGGGTTTTCCTAACTTTTGAACCGGTTCCTGGAATCGAATTCTGAGGGCACCGATGAAATCGCAGCCCCGGTATTCGCTTAGAAAAGCCTCTTCCGGAGTTGCGTTTGCTCGAGTGTGGTTTTTAATTTTCGGGCTTAAGGTTAAGAAATAAAATAATTTTTCGACAACTTTATTTTATTTCACTTAAGCCACATGGAAGCCACTTGAAGTCACTTAAAAGTGGCTTAAACTAAGATGAACTGGATAGGATACTATCCAGAAATATCATACCCTCTTGGTAGGATATTTGTGAGGTGGGGCCCGCACAAGCCCAGCCGTTTCTTTCCGCTAAGTAACGCACCCGCGGAAACCCGTCATTATGAAAGTCAACTGACGCGTTTTATTAAATTCTTAACAGACCATTTAATTGGGCGGTTTATTTCGTAAATTAAATGAGCTGTTTCTTTCGTTGAATTAATTAAACGAATTGATGGGTCGTTTATTACCCATTTTCGTTTGTTGGCATAATAATAAAATAAGACCAACCTCTCTTTTTTGGAGGATTACTCATTGAGAGAGGATCCTTGAACCTTCATCCTCCTTCACGAAGAACGCGATGAACGCGAAGAACGTGAAGAACGCCGAACCCGGAAATTGACGACGCGACGCCGTGATCCACGACGCCGACGTTCCCTTCCTGAAACGTTCTTCTGCGACGTCTCTTCCTCCGCAACGGATCTTCGATCGACTGCTTGAGGTAAGAGTCTCAGACTTTATTTTTAATCTCCATTGTGATTCTTTACCAAAACACGGATTTAATTAATTAAATTAAATTTTCTGTTTCATGGTCCATTGAGTTCGCCGACTCAATGCTGGTTTCCGCGACGGCGCGACCCCCTTCTTCGGCGATGATCAATTCCGCGAAGAACGCTCACGAGCGACGACTACGAGGTAGGGGTTTTTTTTTTGGAAATTCCTCTTATTTCCCATGTTGTTCCCGTTCAAAATGAGGAACCCGTTTATATAAAACAGTTTTATTTCATTAAAAATTGTTTTTGGATATGCGTTCATGTGTTGAATATTGTTTCCTCCCGTTGTTTATATCTAACGCGGAGGGTGCGGGCCAAACGAACATGGCCCGACAACCCTCCGCCGTTCTTCGTTCTTGTGCGGATTTGACGGGTGATGACGAAACGTCCCGCAACGGAATTTTGATGATCCCGCAGTGAAGAATGAGTCCCGGGAGGAGCAACAGCGCAGACGGGAACAAAATCGGACCACCGGCGCGGCGGCGCCGACAGCCGGGAGCGGCGGCGCCCCGGCGCGCCACCGGACAAGACCGCCGCGGCTGAAGCCGCGGTGGCGGCACCCGCAGACCCGCGGCCGCGTGGGTTCGGTGCACTCGGACGTGGCAAAGCCGCGTCCTTGACTCAGCGCGGCCCCACGCGAGGGGCCGCAGCACCTCCAGGCCATGGGGGCAGCGCCCTGCGGCACCCCGACTGTTCGGCCGCTCGGCCGAACCAGGCCCGGCCGGTCCGACCGGACGGGCCGCGCCCTAGCCGGACCGAACCGGGTCGGGTCGACCTAGTTCGGGTCGACCCGGTTCGGCCGACCCCGGGGGGGGGGGGGGGGGGGGTTGGGCTGGGTCGGCCCGGGCCCGGACCCCCCGTCTTCAGATGGTTTTCGTTCAAATGGACGTATCTTGAGCTACGAGCCTCCAAACGACCCGGCGTCAGCGGCAACGCGATCCTTGGATCGAGTCGGTCGTTTCGGTATATCGCACTCAAGTTTTCTGAATACTTTGAGTTCATCCGGGTTGGTTCGTACACGAAACCAACCGGGCCCTCGGTTCGGAAACGCTCATATCTTGAGCTACGAACGTCCGATTGACGTGCCGTCAGCTTTGTTGAATTCCTCTAAGTGAGACGGATCTTTTGGCATACTCCGCCCGAGGTTTGGATGTAGGTGGAGTACGGTCGGGTTGGTTTTGCATTAAAAACCAACCGGGCCCCTGGGACGAAAAAGCCAATAACTCTCAGACCGAGCATCCGATCGACGCGCCGTCTGCGACGTTGAGTTCCTGTTGGCGATACGGAACTTTTGGATACAACAACTCCGGACTTTGTGACAGTTGATGTATCGGCCTCTCGGTTCTTGGAGTGGACCCTCCCGAACGAGCTTGCTGTGTGCGGGAACCCTAGAGCTGGCTGCGACTGCTTCTCCGACGACGACTGTGCAGAGATCCTCCGTGGACTCCGACGACGACCGTGCAGAGATCCTCAGTGGACTGCAGCGACGACTGTGCAGAGATCCTCAGTGGACTGCGACAACTACTGAACTCAGCGATCCTGCATGGATCAGTGCTATAGGTCCTGTGTGGGCCCGGTCCTGTGTGGGCCCGATCCTGTGCTGGTCCGATCCTGTGTGGGTCAGCGCTCAGCGGTTCTGTGTGAGCCAGCGCCTACAGGTCCTGTGTGGGCCCGATCCTGTGTGGGTCATTGCGGGGGTTAGTTACCTATCGATCCTTCGTGGGTCCGACGACTTAGATGGATCAGTGATCATCTTTATCATCATCCGATGAAGTATACCTGTGTGAGCTGAGTCCTGTGTTACTCTCCTTTGTGGATTGTGTTGAGCTATCCTGTGTGGATTCACTGTTTACTCTCCTTTGTGGATTGTGTTGAGCTATCCTGTGTGGATCTACTGTATACTCTCCTATGTGGATTGTGTTGTTCTATCCTGTGTGTGTATACATTTTCTTTCCTGTGTGGACTGGGTTGTGCTTGGACTCGGACGTTGGAGCCAAACGAGAAT
Source organism: Viscum album (assembly GCA_963277665.1). Taxonomy (NCBI): domain Eukaryota; kingdom Viridiplantae; phylum Streptophyta; class Magnoliopsida; order Santalales; family Viscaceae; genus Viscum; species Viscum album. The sequence goes on from OY728140.1 coordinate 2,131,603,390, forward strand.
TGATGACTTAGGTATATGTATGGGCATATACCTAAACCGTGTTAGATGTTACTTCGTGATTGTATCTTTCCTTTATGGGTTATCCTTTGTGGATTTCGGGAGACCTTCGGGGGTCTCAGGGTCCCTACTGAGTAGCTTATACTCACCCCTGCATGGGCTATGCCTGCACTTCGTGGTGTTGGTTGCAGACGACGGACAGCGCTGATCATGGTGGAGGCTTGCGGAGTTGGATGGTACCTGGAGGTGGACCACTGTGCGGGACGTACTCGGAGCAATCAGGTGGACTCGAGGAGCAGTGGAGGCTATCTGTACCCACCCTTCATGTGGGACTTCCAGAGGACGGCTCGACACTGCGGCTTTTCTTTTCAGTTTCTGTTTTTCCCTTTCAGTTGTACTTTACAGTTGGGCTTATATTTCTGGCCCCTTTTACTTTCAGCACAGCTTGTTACAGTTTTACTTAGTGTTTACTTTTCCTCTTGCTTACTCTATGGTGCTTGTTTAATTTTCAAAGGCAATGCCTTCCCTTTTGTTGGGATTTACACCTTGGTGCTAGTCGCCAGCCCCTGGCCTATGGAAGGCGGGCTTGGGGTAGTCACGACACGGGCCCCGAGGACGGGTCGTGACAAAATGGTATCAGAGGTGGTTGGTTCTACCACAGACTCTGATCTTCCTTCTATGTGAAGCAATAGTGTTTAGCGTATTGAGTGTGGTTATCAGTCCAGGGAGTCCAGTGTTGGTGCGGCGGCTGACGTATCCATACACCAGGACCCTGACTTCTGATTTTCGACTTAATGCACGAAAACATTGATTGCATGTGTGTTTCAAGTTTTCTTTCTGATTACTTGTGTCAGCTCACCAGGTATACTGTTCTGACCGTGGCGCACTTGTTTCCTTTTCAGGATGGCCCCACGACGGCAGCCAGCTAGTGTTCCGAGAGTAGAGCGCGACGACAGCCCGCCGAGCAACGAGGCCTCGGTAAAGGGCCCGTTGACAGCAGAGGCACCGGCGATACCCTTACCCATCGAGCCCTCGATGCTTCCAGCGCCGACCGCTGACGACGCACGATGCCTCAGAGCTCTGCACGAGTTCCAGCGCCAGCGACCACCCAGTTTCCATGGGGAGATGAACCCCCAGGCCGCCGAGGACTGGATGGAGGCGGTCATCCGAGTTTTCAGGCTAGTGAGGACACAAGCAGACCTCATGGTGATCCTCGTGGCGAGCCTACTGCACGCAGCAGCAGGGCGATGGTGGAGCTTGATGCTCCAGGTACACGATGAGGCCTCCCTCATCTGGACGGACTTCGAGAGCCTCTTCCGCTCAGAGTTCGTCCCAGAGACCCTCCGTGCGGTGCGCATTCAGGAGATTCTTCAGCTGCGGCAGGGCAGCTTGACGGTCACCCAGTACGCGGCGAGGTTCACCGATCTTTCTCGCTACTCGACAGACATGGTACGGGACCCCTTCTTCCGGGCCCGGACCTTCGAGAAGGGTTTGAGACACGAGATCAGGGCATCACTGTTCTCCCTCAGCATCCCGACCCAGGCAAGAGTGCTGAAGCGAGCCCTTCTGATCGAGAGTTTTCTTACTGAGTCTACAGCGAGACCTACCGTAGGGCAGCAGGTAGTAGATTCTTCGGCAGCGGGTAGCCGACGGATGACTCAGGGTTCCAGACAGACCAGACCTTCCGGAAGACGACCTCGGGACACTGGCTCAGCAGTGCGGGGCACACAGCGCGGAGCCAGTCTTCTGAGAGGCATGCAGTGCTACGAGTGAGGTGGGCAGGGCCACATGGATCGTGACTGCCCTACCCATCATACCGAGGGGCAGAAGACGGTGGAGGGGCCACCTAGGCAGAGGCAGAGGGTCGACCGTGGCGGTCCGCAGGGAGGAGGCGTACGAGGCAGATGAGATGGCCGAGCAGCAGGTGGTGGGCGACGCTTTGAGCCTCTACCACCACCACCACCAGGAGGTCCGCCCCGACCACAGGGAGCTGGCGGGCAGAGGTAGGCACATGTCCAGGCAGCGGAGGCCTACGACCACGGCGCGCCAGAGATGATTCGAGGTACGATCTGTGTCTATTCCACCCTTGCTGCAGTTATTATAGACACGGGAGAGAGTCACTCTTTCATAGCCGCAACCCTTGTTCGGAGCTCGTAGATTCTGACAGAGCCGTTGGCTCGATCCTTAGGGCTAGAGACTCCTACGGGAGAAGACTCGACGATTACGCACTGGTGCCAGTAGTGTGAGATTACTCTAGGAGGCAAGAGCTTCGGCTGGGATCTTCTTGTAGCGGCGTCGAGGCCTTACGACGTAATCTTGGGAATGGATTGGTTATCTACGGTCCATGCACAGATTGACTTCTTTAGGCGCAAGGTGCGATGTGTGCGCACCGACGGGAGCAGGTTCACCTTCACCAGAGAGAAGGGAGCCTTAGCAGCACAGGAGGGACTCTCACAGAGGAGAGGGCAGCCCATCACTCATCAGTTGGCTAGCCTCATCCTTGGAGCAGTTGACGTGCGGAGTCCTAGTTTTCCTACAGTGGTGGATCAGTATGCGGACGTCTTCCCCGATGATGTTCCAGGGCTACCACCTCACAGAGAGGTAGAATTATATATTGATCTATACCCCGGGACAGCCCCGATATCCACTCCAGCATATCGGATGGCCCCTGCCGAGCTTCGAGAGCTACGGGTATAGTTGGAGGACTTGCAGGGCAAGGGGTTCATCCGACCCAGTGTTTCACCCTGGGCTTCGCCGATATTGTTCGCCAAGAAGGCGGACGGGAGCTTGCGACTGTGTGTCGATTATCGTCGCCTGAACCAGGTGACAGTGAGGAACAAGTATCCGCTACCGAGGATTGATGACCTCTTCAATCAGCTTAAGGGAGCATAGTGGTTCTCAAAGATAGACCTCAGGTCAGGCTATCATCAGCTCAGAGTTCGAGACGAGGACGTGCAGAAGATGGCCTTCAGGTGTTGGTATGGCCACTATGAGTTTTTGGTTATGCCTTTCGGCGTAACCAACGCTCCAGCAGTGTTCATGAGCCTCATGAACAGGATCTTCCAGCCATACCGCGATCGTTTTGTCGTGGTCTTCATCGACGACATTTTGGTGTACTCGACCACCGAGGAGGAGCACGCCTACCACTTGCGGGTTGTACTAGACACACTCCTAGAGCACCAGCTTTATGGCAGGCTCTCAAAGTGCCAGTTCTGGTTACGTGAGGTCCACTTCTTGGGGCACGTCATTTCTGAGGCGGGAGTTGTAGTGGATCCCGTGAAGATCGAGGCAGTGCTAGCTTGGGATCCACCCAAGAGCGTGACGGAGGTGTGGAGTTTCTTGGGCCTAGCCGGATACTATCGGAGAGGACCATTCAGACTCTCGAGGACATGCTCCGTGCATGTGTCCTCGACTTTAGTCGCAGCTGGGAGGACCACCTACCCTTGGTGGAGTTCGCATACAACAACAGCTACCACTCCACCATCGGGATGGCACCATACGAGGCGTTGTACGGCAGGCCTTGCAGATCTCCTTTGTGCTGGACAGACCCTGGGGAGTCAGCACTTGTGGGACCAGAGATGGTCCGGGCCATGACAGAGAAGTTCCAGGTCATCCAGGAGCAGATGAGGAAAGCACAGATCCGATAGAAGTCATATGCTGACAGGAGGCGGAGGCCACTAGGGTTCGAGGATGGTGACCACGTCTTCTTGCGGGTCTCACCTCGACGTGGTTTACGGAGATTTGGCTGAGGCGGAAAGTTGTCTCCACGGTTCATCGGGCCTTTCCAGGTCCTCAGCAGGATTGGCGAGGTGGCTTATCGCCTGGCTCTGCCACCTCAGTTGCACCGGGAGCACGACATCTTCCACCTGTCTCAACTAAGGAGATACGTGCACGACCCGACACACATCATTGACTATGGGGAGCTAGACGTGGATGATGGGGTGACTTTTGCGGAGGTCCCGGTGGAGATAGAGGATCGACAGGAGTGGGTCCTACGTCGGCGATCGATTCCTCTTGTGCGCGTCAGATTGCAGCACGGGAACCTCCGGGATAGCACATGGGAGCGGGAGGCTCAGATGCGTGCTCAGTACCCACATTTGTTTCCCTAGTTTTTGATGTATCTTTACGGGGACATAAAGCCCTGAGGTGGGAGTAATGTAAAGACCCGTAAATTTCAAGCAAATTTTTTTTCTTAATTTTCTTTGGAATTTTACAAGAGCGCAGTTTCTGACGGCACCTGATTCCGAGGCCCGGTGTGCCCGGAATCATTTTCCGAAGTTTGGCTCTGGTACGTTCAGTGAACGGACGAGCGAGTTTTTCTAACTTTTGAACCGGTGCCCGGAATCGAATTCTGAGGGCACCCATGAAATCGCAGCGCCGGTATTCGCTTAGAAACGCCTCTTCCGGAGTTGCGTTTGCTCGGGTGTGGTTTTTAATTTTCGGGCTTAAGGTTAAGAAATAAAATAATTTTTCGACAACTTTATTTTATTTCATTTAAGCCACTTGGAAGCCACTTAAAAGCATATTAAACTAAGTTGAACTGGATAGGATACTATCCAGAAATATCCTACCCTCTTGGTAGGATATTTGTGAGGTGGGGCCCGCACGAGCCCCGCCATTTCTTTCCGCTATGTAACGCACCCGTGGAAACCCGTCATTATGAAAGTCAACTGACGCGTTTTCTTAAATTCTTAACAGACCATTTAATTGGGTGGTTTATTTCATAAATTAAATGAGATGTTTCTTTTGTTGAATTAATTCAACGAATTGATGGGTCGTTTCTTACCCGTTTTCGTTTGTTGGTATAATAATAAAAAAAGACCAACCTCTGTTTTTTTGGAGGATTACTCGTTGAGAGAGGATCCTTGAACCTTCATCCTCCTTCGCGAAGAACGCGAAGAACACGAAGAACGTGAAGAAAACCGAACCCAGAAATCGATGACGTGACGCCGTGATCTGCGACGCCTATGTTCCCTTCCTGCAACGTTCTTCTGCGACGTCTCTTCCTCCGCGACGGATCTTCGATCGACTGCTTGAGGTAAGAGTCTCGGACATTCTTTTTAATCTCCTTTGTGATTCTTTACCAAAACACGGATTTAATTAATTAAATTAAATTTGTTGTTTCATGGTCCGTTGAGTTCGCTGAATCAACACCAGTTTTCGCGACGACGCGACCCCCTTCTTCCGCGATGATCAATTCCGCGAAGAACGCTCACGCGCGACGACTACGAGGTAGGGGTTTTGTTTTTGGAAATGCCTCTTATTTCCCATGTTGTTCCCATTCAAAATGAGGAACCTGTTTATATAAAACAATTTTATTTCATTAAAAATTATTTTCAGATATGCGTTCATGTGTTGAATATTGTTTCCTCCCGTTGTTTATATCTAACGCGGAGGGTGCGGGCCAAACAAACACGACCCGATAACCCTCCGCCATTCTTCGTTCTTGTGCGGATTTGACGGGCGACGACGGAACATGCCGCAATGGAAGTTTGATGACCCCGCAGTGAAGAACGAGTCCCGGGAGGAGCAACGGCGCAGACGGGAACAAAATCGGACCACCGGAACGATTCCGGTGGCCCACGGAGCACGCCGGCGGTGCCGGCAGCCGGGAGCGGCGGCGCCCCGGCGCGCCGCCGGACAAGACCGCCGTGGCTGAAGCCGCGACGGCGGCACCCGTGGACCCGCGACCGCGTGGGTCCAGTGTACTCGGACACGGCAAAGCCGCGTCCTTGACTCAGCACGGCCCCACGCGGGGGGCCGCGACACCTCCAGGCCGCGGGGGCAACGCCCCGCGGCACCCCGGCTGTTCGGCCGCTCGGCCGAACCAGGCCTGGCCTGTCTGACCGACTAGGCCGCGCCCCGGCTGGACCAGACCGGGTCGGGTCGACCCGGTTCGGCCGACCCGGGGGGGGGGGGGGTCGGGCCGGGTCGGCCCGGGCCCCCCGTCTTCGGACGGGTTTCGTTCAAATGGTTTTATCTTGAGCTACAGGCCTCCAAACGACCCGCTGTCAGCGGAAACACGATCCTTGGATCAAGACGGTCGTTTCGGTATATCTCACTCAAGGTTTCGGAATAATTTTATTTTGGCCGGGTTGGTTCGTACACGAAACCAACCGGGCCCACGGAGCGGAAACACTCATATCTTGAGCTACGGACGTCCGATTGACGTGCCACCAGCTTTGTTGAATTCCTCTAATTGAGACGGATCTTTTGGAATAATCCGCCCAAGGTTTGGACACAGGTGGAGTACGGTCAGGTTGGTTTTGTCTTAAAAACCAACCGGGCACCTAGGACGAAATAGCCAATAACTGTCAGACCGGCCGTCCGATCGACGCGCCGTCTGCGACGTTGAGTTCCTATTGACGATATGGAGCTTTTGGATACATAAACTTTGGACTTTGTGGAAGTTGATGTATCGGCCTCTCGGCTCGTGGAGCGGACCCTCCCGAACGAGCTTGCTATGTGCGGGAACCCTAGAGCTGGCTGCGACTGCTTCTCCGATGACGACTGTGCAGAGATCCTCCGTGGACTCCGACGACGACCGTGCAGAGATCCCCAGTGGACTGTGGTGAAGACTGTGCAGAGATACTCAGTGGACTGCAATAACTACTACACTCAGCGATCCTGTGTGGATTAGTGCTACAGTTCCTGTGTGGGCCCGGTCCCGTGTGGGCCCGATCCTGTGTGGGTCCGATCCTGTGTGGGTCAGAGCTCAGCGGTTCTGTGTGAGCCAGCGCCTACAGGTCCTGTGTGGGCCCGATCCTGTGTGGGTCATTGCGGGGGTCAGTTACCTATCAATCCTTCGTGGGTCCGATGACTAAGATGGATCAGTGATCATCTTTATCATCATCCGAAGAAGTATACCTGTGTGAGATGAGTCTTGTGTTACTCTCCTTTGTGGATTGTGTTGAGCTATCCTGTGTGGATTTACTGTTTACTCTCCTTTGTGGATTGTGTTGAGCTATCCTGTGTGGATCTACTGTTTACTCTCCTTTGTGGATTGTGTTGTGCTATCCTGTGTGGGTATACGTTTTCTTTCCTGTGTGGACTGGGTTGTGCTTGGGCTCGGACGTTGGAGCTGAACGAGAATTGATGACTTAGGTATATGTATGGGCATATAACTAAGCCATGTCAGATGTTACTTCGTGATTGTATCTTTCCTTTGTGGGTTATCCTTTGTGGATTTCGGGAGACCTTCGGGGGTCTCGGGGTCCCTACAGAGTAGCTTATACTCACCCCTGCATGGGCTATGCCCGCACTTCGTGGTGTTGGTTGCAGACGACGGACAACGCTGATCGTGGTGGAGGCGTGCGGAGCAGGACGGTACCTGGAGGTGGACCACTGGGCGGGACGTACTCGGAGCAGTCAGGTGGACCCGAGGAGCAGTGGAGGCTATCTGTACCCACCCTTCAGGTGGGACTTCCAGAGGACGGCTCGACGCTGCGGCTTTTCTTTTCAGTTGATGTTTTTCCCTTTCAGTTGTACTTTACAGTTTGGCTTGTATTTCCAGCCCCTTTTACTTTCAGAACAGCTTGTTACAGTTTTACTTAGTGTTTACTTTTCCGCTTGCTTACTCTGTGGTGCTTGTTTACTTTTCAAAGGCAATGCCTTCCCTTTTTTTGGGATTTACGCCTTGGTGCTAGTCGCCAACCCCTGGCCTATGGAAGGCGGGCTTGGGGTAGTCACGGCACGGGCCCCTAGGATGGGTCGTGACAGTAGTAATCAATATCATCCCTCTCCAATCGATTTCTATTTCAATCCACCAATAACCTCATATTTATATGCATGAATTATTCTTCTGTGTTTCATAAATTTACAATAATGTATTTTAAGACATAATGGGTCATGAATGATTGAAATGTTGGTTCTAGATTCTATATTTAAAAATATATCTTCTCGAACCACTTTATTTTTTCCAAATAAAATAACATGGATATCTATAAAGATTATAATTTATTTCTCTTTACATCAAAATTCCATCTTAATTGTTTATGTGTGGTCGAGGTTATGGACTAATTAATCTGAGTTTTTATTACAATAGAGCGCTTCTTGAATCATTCATCAACATTGAGCTTTAAATTCACCTCTTAATGAGTATATATATCCATAAAAATTATCATATACCTGATGATATTCATCCAATTTCATATCTGAAATGTAATCACAAAAATAAGATATGTGTATCCTGAGTTATGCCTCATTTCTAGAGGCGGGGTCCACTCTATCCACTAGAAATATTTTTCAATATGATTGATCTTTTTGGATCTCAAGATGTTCAAAATATCCCTTGGAAAAAAATATATATTTGGTTACCGAAAATAAATGGAAAAAAATAATGAATAATACTAGAATTATAATTTAAATGATATGAACAAAATACCCAAGTCACTAAACTCTTCCAAAATTATAAAATTAAGCAATTTTCTCATTTTAAACCGAAAACTATATAAATTCAAATTTTATGTAAATAAAACTATATTGATAAATTTTAGTTTATTAATCATTGATTATATATGAAAAATGATGAAAATATTATCTCTATAAATTCCTCCCTCACATAAACCATGCATTGTTTTACAATACAAGGTCAACATTATATATTTGATGGTAGAAACTCTACCATAATTTAAATTTCAAGGAAATAGAACTAAACTATCATCTATGTTAAATAAAATTAAAAAAATGTGACATAATATATCAATTAGGTTTCTAATTTTTCAATGAATAAATCTGTAACATCCCCAAATGATAAAGGGTTAAATGACTAAATGATATGACTCATGTCAACAAGGTGCACCTTCCTTTTCGGGAGCCTGTCTCATTAGAACTCCATAGTTAAGCGTGCTTGGCCTGGAGTAGTGATAAGGATGGGTGACTTCCTGGGAAGTTCCCCAGGGTGTGTGTGAGTGAGGAAAAAGCACACTGGAAAGGACATGTGTTAGCCTGTGGAGACTATCATTAGTCAGATGACCCGTTCGGGCACGTGGGTTGACCCTGGGGTGGGCCCCACGTGTCTGCGGGGCAACTTGTGGTACCAGGTGGGCCAGGACCCGACGACCTTGTTAAGGCGGGGTGTCTGTGCTGTCACTGGGACCCGGTTGTCACATTTGGTATCAGAGGAGGAACCCAGCCTTAAGTGCGGTGCACTGCCTGGGTTGAGATGTAGGGCCCACAACGAGGGCGTTGTGCTCTAAAGGGGGGGTGATTGTAACATCCCCAAATGATAAAGGGTTAAATGACTAAATGATATGACTCATGTCAACAAGGTGCACCTTCCTTTTCGGGAGCCTGTCTCATTAGAACTCCATAGTTAAGCGTGCTTGGCCTGGAGTAGTGATAAGGATGGGTGACTTCCTGAGAAGTTCCCCAGGGTGTGTGTGAGTGAGGACAAAGCACACTGGAAAGGACATGTGTTGGCCTGTGGAGACTATCATTAGTCAGATGACCCGTTCGGGCACGTGGGTTGACCCTGGGGTGGGCCCCACGTGTCTGCGGGGCAACTTGTGGTACCAGGTGGGCCAGGACCCGACGGCCTTGTTAAGGCGGGGTGTCTGTGCTGTCACCGGGACCCGGTTGTCACAAAATCTATTCATTTATTTTTCATTTTCCCTTTGAAATTGATTGAACATCTTCTTCCATTCACTAAAAGATTCTTAATTAATTATTATTAGACATGAACCATTTTAATCTACATCAGTTTTTAATATTTTCTTTCATAAATAATGATAAAATTCATGTGATGATATGATAATATAATTATATAATGATCCTCATCCATAGGATTATAAATAAGTTACACCATCTATTTTGTAAAGGTAAAGCCACATAAAATCATGAGGGCTTTCATCTATGTTTCAAATGATACTAAGTCGTAAGGTTTGTATCAAATAAAAAATAAATTTCAAGGTGGAGAATAAACTCTAACATAAAGTACATGAAATAAAATTGTAATGAAATTATAGATGTTGTGGTAGAAACTATAATTTCTTCAAATCTGAATGTAATGTTTATGATAAAAAATCTCATAATGAATGATTTATGAAAATTGATTCAATTTTTTATAGTTTTTTAATTTATATAATTTTTCAATTAACCTGTTATTTTTTTTCATTTTTTGAATGATATGTCTATAACAAACATCATATACACCACATAACCACATAAGATAAATATAATCAGTCTCGTAGTGATGATTTTTTATTCTGCTAAGTCACATCCCATTTTTCACATTTTATGGTTATTTTTGTAAATTTACATTTTTAAAATTAAAGAGGGGAAAATAACAATGTAACATTAGGGAAGAATACCTTCATTTATTCCCACAATATCACCCCCAAACTTCTTCCTTACAATTCAATTCATCACTTCCACCATTACTCCATTATACCCAACACTTCAATTTTAAAATATCATGAAATTACCCAGTGTGTTGTAGGAATGTATTGGAATAGATTGAAACATGTATGACCCCTATAAAGGTTATTAATTATCTCTATGTTTTAAATAAGGATTTATTTAAATTTTTTATTTTAATCATATTTGGTTTATCCAAATATGCCTCAATAATTTTAAAATTCATTCTTTGATATGTATAGCTTTGAAATGTTCAAATGAACGTTATGGTTGGTGACATTTCCAAAGATCACACATGAAATATGGACAATAATAAATATTATGTTCTTCATATATAAATTCGCTCAGTAATTAGAAATATTATTTGTGACAATAAATCATGGAATGAATAATAAAAACAAATCAATTCAAATGATTTTAATATCTTTAAAGCATGAATTTTTTTATCAAAAATTCATTTACATGGGTCAACTAATTCTATCAAATCCTGTGTAAAAATTTCAACATCCATACATCACATTAAAAATTTAAATTTAAATTTTACTTAGTCAATATCATTAATGTTAAATAAAAAACAATGAATTGTATGATTTTTTTGAAACTCATGAGTCATAGATAGGTCATGTAATGCATGATTTCATGTGTGGTCTGGAAGTTTAATTTTATGTCTCAAAACACATTGTTAGAAAAAACTGTATGGACATTAAAATATCATATTTAAATGTGAACACTCTTTAGAAATTATGTGTAGACTTATTTCATCTACAATTTTGGCGTTTTTTTCTTCCATCATTATACAATAAATGGAAATTTCTAAATTATTCTCATTGATCATGTTGTTTAAGGTCAAAAAAATTATATTATGAACATTACATGTTATAAGAATCCAAAAATTTAAGTACAAGTCTAAATTCATATTATTGGAATTTAGTGTAGTATAAGTGTTTAATGGATAAATCTTTGTACAATCCCACAAGTTGGTCATGATTTGTTACTAACTCTTGATAGAAGTACCTATTATAATACATAATCTGATAGTGGGTGGATCTTTTTGGACATAACCACCACATCTGGAATTTCCCATATTCCATTTATCCTTTTTTATTATTGAGGATAATTTCACAAATTTTTTTCACTATATCCTCCTCACAATGTGATATTGTATGCATGAGTGTTGTAGGATGAAGTGTTGAACATCATCCTCCTTGATTGCAACTATTGAGACATATTATTATCTATTAAGGGATTTCTAAGGGTAATGTATATAAAAATAATAGTCAAATAGAATTTTTGAGTGTCATATATTTATATAAAATTAAATGATGATGTATTAATATCAAATTGTTCCCTCTAAAATTAGTAATATTTTTTATTTGTTTTAATAGAAAAATAAACTTGGATATCCTCATGAGCATCCTCCAACAAATATTCCACATGTTTAGGGACCTCTATATATTCCTCAACAGGTTAAATATATTTTTCTTCATCGTTCTCCTTGAAAAAATGTGAGTCATCCAAATCAGTAAAATAAAAATATGAGTGAGTGATACTGAATTTAGTTTCAATAAAAATGCAAGATAAAGAGATCCAGAAATGTTCACCTCCAAGATTTTTTTGGTATTTATTATTCAACATAGTGGTCCCTTCCTGCCGATATTTACTTTATGGATTTAGGTAGTCATGTTCTAAAAGTATTTCATTAAATTTCACTACTTTTTTAGTATAATTTTATTCAAACACTAGAGATAGGTTCAATGATACTGATTATTCTTCATCATAATGGATAATGAGATCAACTTTTATATTTATTTATACTCATTTACTCTGAAATTAATCCAATTATACATGATTTCCATTGAGTAAATCTTCATTAACTAAAAATTAATCAATATAGTTTAGCAATGTTTGAGTGAGGTTGAAATATTTTTGTGGTACCTCCACCTTTACCTCATGAGTTTCTTAAATTTCAAATATGAGTGGTGAAATTTTTTCCACCACACCCTCAGGTTCATTCCTCAACACAGGGTGGGGGTTTCCCATTAATGTTTGTACATAGTCAAATTATTTTTCAATTTTTCCCCAAGTCATATAGAGTGTCAATCATATTATCCTCCAAGTCATTTATATCACTATAATCAAATTCAATATATTGATGTTTTACTAGTGAGTAATATTACAATTATTAATAAATACTGTTTAGATACATCATGGAAAAAAGTTATTTTTAATGGGGTTTTAAAGAAAAATAATTAAAATATATCTATAATGTGATAATATAAAAGATAAATAAATAATTATTGACTACCTATTAATGACACATGTTTTGACGCTTGTCTGCCATAGGGTGTTCTGAAAAAATTATATTCCAAATGCAGCATTTTGGATGACCTAGTTTGTCTCATATGAGGGGATTTCTCAGTCACTCACCTAAAAATTTAATCTCATGTAAATAAATTATTTTATTATGTTATATATGAATTAAATGAAATTTAGTAAAATAATGAAACGACAAAATATGAAATAACATGAATTTGTATAATTAGATTAATAATGAAAAAAAATGTTTATGTGATTTGATTTTTGTGTTCAATTATTGTTCATATTTGTTTTTATATAATGTTTGATAATTTATTTATGTTATCTTATTACTGAATTTATATTCAATTAATTAGTCGTGTGAAATTTATAATTCAATTAGAAATCATAATATCACCTCTTCTTATAATCAACGTTAGTGGTATATCCCAATTGATGATGTCTCATCTTCGAAGACCTAGTTCCATTGTATGCCATTTCATCCACTGAATGGATCAACTCCATCATACAAAGAGATTATATATACTATAATAGAAGGAATAGATTTAATAAATTAATGTATTCTAGTCTGAGTTATGTTTCAGGTTTGATGATCTCCGCACCTATGCACATCACTCTTACTCATCAAAAATGTAATAAAACATAAGAAACTTATCGTAGATTAAATGAAATCTTCACATAAATCCCCAATAATAATCCTCCAGTTATCCACTCATTTTTAGGTTACAAGGTCATAGTGGAATGAGAAATAATGATAAAAATATATTATGGTTAAAATATAAATATTGATATAAGAATAAAGGGGAAGAACATTTAAAAAAATCATGTGATACATTAGAAATAAAAACCATGAAAAAAGAAATGTGAAATTAATGATCTTAAGCCATCACCCAAATCATCCCCACCAATTGATAGGTTCTTCAATCCATCAATATTGTATTACTTATCATCAAGATATTTTCTTCTAGGGTTCATAAATGATCATTAACGTGTTTAGGACATAATTGGTCATTAATTGTTGTAATATTTATTCTACAATACTTAAATTAAAATATTTAATATGATAAAAAAATTCTGAATTAGTCAAGATAGACTTCTAGAATTTTTTTAAATAAAATTATTTTTGACCTCAAAATTTTATCTCCATACTCCAGGTGTTATACATCATAGGGCCCCATTACTCCATGAAATTATTCAGGTCGCATGCTTCCAGAATCATTCATGAATGATATGTGTTTATTAGTCCCCTTATTGAGGGTATAACTCTATAAATATAATATAGAATCATTTCTATGATTCATATTTCAAATACGACTATACTCACCTCCATTCGATGTGTGTAACCCATCATATGCATCATTTATGAAGGTGGATTTGACTATATCTACTTGAAAGATTTTGTAAACTTTTGTTTTTTTATGGACTTATTTATTTTTATGAATATGGAAAATAAAATTCTTCATAAATTAGATTTTATAAAATTTTAATGATAAAAAATAATATAGTTCAAAATATATCATCCAAAGGTTTAATTTTTTTAAAAAACATAGGAACACACATTACTTATACATAATAAAACATAATTTTTTTACATCTTTGATCGCATCATATTTTACCTCTTATTATCTTTAGTATATGTATTTAGATGAGGATATAAATCAACAAGTGGTGAGCTAAAATCCTAGTAAGATGATAGATATTTAAATGAATAAATATATCAGGGTTGGGAAAAATATTTTCCATCATAACATAATCATGGGATAATCAACAAAATCACGAGAGGAATCACTAGAAAATATAATGGACTATGGAAATGTGTAAAAATGTTACATAATTTCATATTAGACCTATAAAACACATAGTTTTAAACCATTTTAGAATCATGTAAACGAATTTGGAAATTTTCTCAAGAGGTAATTCACATTATCCAATTCATTAGAGTGTTATATAATTATGGTTGAACCTATAACATCCTAAAATTTTCATGTGATAAATAAATATAGGTGAACGCATCACATCAAAACTTTTAAATTATTATGAATTCCAAATGGATTTAATATTAATTTTTGATATAAAATGACACATGGAATTGAGTGGAATTCATTTCAAAATGAATACATTCATGAAAAATCAACGAGGTTCTCTAATGAATTATGGAATAACATAATTTTTATAAGAATCTAAAATATTGAGTGAATATTAAATAATATCATTTGATATAAAAGATGAAATTTTGTAAATAAGATTTATTTTGGGGAAATTATTTTCATTTTTCAAATAACCATATTTGAATAATGTATTTCCCAAAAATAAAATTTATGGAAAATTAAATTATTATTTATTAAAAATTATGTATCATCCATACTGAACTTGTGGAGAAAATATGAAAACCCAATTAATAATTGTTGGGTTCTAGAATAACCTTAAAATATGTCTAACTTCATTTTTCACATTTATAAGAAGGATATTAAAAATAAATTTTATTAATTGTAAAATAAGGAACCTTTAAAATCAATCTATTTTATTATTGTATTATTAAGTTCTTTTATGGGATCTCTGATGAGTTATTGTGTTTAAAATAACCATTTGTGATTGTTCATGTTCTTGGTTTTCATGATCGGTTCTCTTATATATAAGTATGTATGATCTTGTACTATTAGTATAATTATATATAATTAAAATTATAATATATTATTGTTCATCCATAATATTTAATATATATATATATATATATATTATTTCATTATAATTAATTTGGATAAACTATTACATAAGACTTTAGTTATATTTGATTTTATTATTACAAGAGTTCTTGAACAAAACAGACTCATTTTATTTTATCATTAATATTATGTAAATAATTTAATTCCAAACCAAAAAAAATATTATAAGATAAAATTATTATATTTTTAACCAAAAAAATGGTTTCATGGACATCATTAAATAATTTAAGTGGATATGGTAACATGTCATCCATGTATGAGATAAATCAACAACTCTCCAAAAATGATATCATTTCATGATCAAAATAGAGAGGATAAATATGATGATGATATATTATACCATTTGAGTAATAAAATTTCATTTCATATATATTAATTGAGTTATAATTCTATTTGGATGAGGGGTGGTGAGGAGATAATATATAAGTAAGAGAACAGTAAATGTAATTAAAAGAAAAGAGGTAAGATTTTGCCTCTTTAATCCTTCAACTTGAGATCCTCGTTAGGGGAAAGGGTTTGGTCATTTTATGAGGGAATGATATCTTATATCTGGGGTAGGGTATTGATATAGTATTGGGATGATTTTTTATAATTATAAAATGTTATAATGAGTGTGGAGAAGAGGTGGTGTGGGGTTGTATTTATAGGGGATGAAAGGGGCATTTTCTAACAATCTTATTCACCAGTTTATCATTTTGGCCCAATACTATGAATAATATGAGAGTTATCAATAAATATTTTAAAATAAAGATAGGTAGTAATATATAATGAATCATAAATTAGAAATTAATCAATGAATATTGTATTTATCTGGTATGATATATATAATAAATTTCTATATTTTATTATTCAAAAAATTCAAATATTTCAAAAAATTACCAAAACATCACCATAACCTTTTTTAAATATTTATATTTTCAATAAATACTCCATTTTTTGAAATATATATTCTACATATGATAAATATAACTTATAATTAAATTATCATTTACTTGGAAAATATAAATATTAAAATTATAATAGATTTTATAAAACACTACTATATTAATTAAAGTATCATAAAATTTACCTATAATCATAACTCAATAATATATATGTAAATATTTAAAAAATATATATTTTAAATAATTTTTTTATTATGAAATTATAAATAAACATATATATTATATTTAGATCCATACACTTAATTATTAATGTAGTTATCAATTATTTACTTATACTATTTGATAATTGTATCATATTTTCATTGATGATATGTGTAAATTTTATTTACACATTCATAGATGAGGATACTATTATATTGGCTGAATTAATATTCATAATATTCACATTACTATTCCAAATATCATTTTAATATTCCATCAGGATAGTTTCCTTAACATATTGAAATTCAACTTTTTTCTTTCATTTTTCATTAATTAATTTTTTATTATTTTCTCAATGTGATTCTATGTGGTCTATATTATATGATAGAATTATAATAAGTTAATTTCCATTGAATTTTTTTGGGTGATTATAATTACCCCCAATAGGAAACTTTCCCTATGAATTTCATTTTTCATTCTATGCTTAAAATAGGTGAGGGTACATCTCCTTCATAACATCCCCATGTTCCCTTGTATCCCCTTCATACTTATGGTTTAAAAATAGTACATTGACCAGGTGGGTACCCTAATTGTGTAAAACATTTCCTCTACCGTCCAAGTTCTCAATGGATTATCCTAATAATAGAGGTCATTTTAAAACTCTACAGGCTATGAAATTAGTACATATGAGGGATATTGTATATACTTCCTCAAGAGGGATACTTGGAATACATCATGTGCCAAAAAATGGTTAGTGATGGTAACAATTGATAGGACACAACTCCAAATAGACGAAGAATCGTGATAGGGATGATATACTATAAACATATATTTCTATTCTTACAAAATATTGTGACCCTTTTACATGGATATATGTTGTGGAATAACATGTCTCCAACCATAAACTCAATGTATCATTGACAATTTTCATCATTGATCTTATGTTGACTTTAGGATACCATAATGTTCAACGAAAATATTTTCACCTTTTCCAACATTTTATCAACCATGTCAGGCACTGAAAGTTTATGTTCTCCAATTTCATCCTATCGCACATGTTTTCTACATCTTTTCTAAAAATGGTCATTATATGGATCCATTTTGATGCTTGAGTGGAAACTATTGTAGCAAGTGAACTCAACTAGAGGCATATGTTGGTCTGATACTCCTTTTATGTCCTTATAACATTACTTAAACATTAAACCCATTTTTTGATTTTTTTTCATATTTTCCAATAGATTTAGGTTGATAAGTTGAATGAAGTTATTCTTTTTTTAAGATCAGGTTGGATACTTTTGTAGAATATGGAGGTGAATCTCGGATCTTAATCCGATAAAATCAGTAGTGGTACTCCATAAAGCCTTATAATTTCATTGATTTATATCTATTCATGTTGATCTAGTGTTATGTCCTATAGAATTTATACAAAATGAGCTTTCATTATAAGACTATCAACAATGAAATATATAATATTTTTTCCTTCGGATTTCCTTGTATGTGTGGTGGTAAATTCATTTTGATTTTTTCAAATTTCTATGTTTGTATGGGTAAATTTTTTTTAATCCCCTGGTGTATTTTTTGTTGAGACATCACATGCTGACAAACATAGAAAATTTATATATATTCAGTTACCTATTACTTCAAAATGTCCCACAAATACTTATCTCATGTATATCAATACATCTTTTTTCTCTCAGGGTTAATAAAGAAGCTTGAGCTATGTGCATCTTTCAGAAGAACCTTCTTTATACATGAAAAATATGGAACATTTCATTATGACCGAAATCATAATACTCCTTCCTAATTATTTTTAACAAACTTGGGTTTCTCCATTCCCATATATTTCATCTTCTTCAAATTTCTAAATCATTTTTTTAGAATCCTTTATTTTCATCATAAGGGATGATTTAGAAATCATTTCACATAGGAATGATGATTTATCTTCATTAATTATTCCCATTTTTGTCCTATTAAAATATATGAATATTAGATCCTTATAAAATCTCATCATTGATAAATATACATGATCCTTTTAAGATAGATAATCCATCACTTTGTTTTCCTTACCGTGATGGTAATTGACTAATAAGTCGTAATTCTTGAGGATATCTAACCATCATCATAGGAAAATATTAAGATTAATTTTTTTCTGAATATGTATAAGAGTATCATATAATAATTATATATTTCTAAAATCTCATGATAGAGGTAATACAACAATTTTTTCAATGAAAATATCACATCATCCAACTTTCAATAATGAATAGGATAGTTTTCCCATGAATTTTCCATTACGTTGCAGTGTAGGATTTAACATTTTCATCTTTAAATAGTAAATATCATATAACCTTTTTTAAAGCATCACTGTATGAAAAAAGAGTACCCCACATGTCGAAAGTGTGAGTATTTTCTCGGGGATAAGGCTCTTTATTAACTCATTGATGGAGTTATCACATTCACTAGTTGATAAAAACTATTATCCCATCCAAAATAACATGGTTAGTTTATTTTAAGTGTTTAATGTTCTTAAAAAATTTTAAATAATACCTATTTGGAATATAGAACCTATATATTTTAGTTACTCCTATTTTCATGCTCTAGAAATGATTGCCTTTGTCTAGAAGGGTTTTATAATTATTCATTTCTAGTGATAACAATCCCCAAGAAAGGTAATTACTCCATCTAAAACCCAAATTTACTATACTTTTTATAATGTTTCTCCCTTTTCAAATTCATTAGTATAATATTAAATTTGTTATCAAGTTCCTCCTTGCTCTTGGATTATATCATAACATTATTAATAATGATTATAAAAATTCTCTAAATAATCACTAAATAATCAATTCATTTAGTCCAAGAATACATCATGATAATTATTTAGACCAAAGGGTATCACTATGAACTCATATTTTCCAAAAATCATTTGAGAGGTTGTCCTGTGAATATATTCCTTACTTGCATTTAATTGGTAATATCATGATTGAAGGTCCACCTTAAGTAAATACATGGAACAAAAAAATATATTGAAAAAGTTTTCTACTAGTGGAAGGGGGTATTTGTTCATTATCCTGATTTTGTTAAGAGAAAAATAGTAAATTGATAGGTTCATTGATCCACCATTCTTCATGATTAAGAGGAATGTTGAAGACCAAGGTGAAGAACTTCATAGAATAAAACCCTTATCTATATTCTCTTATAAGTACTTCATGAGTTCCTTCAACTCATTGTTGTCCATTTTATATGGTACATTTGATATTTTCATTAATATAGGAATAATTTAAATTTATGAATCTACCTCTTAGTCTAGAGGAAGTACACAAAATTAAATGGGTAACACATTAATGTGGTCTCTCAAAATGGGAATGTCTTCGATCATGATTGTGTCCTTTGTCTCTTTCATTTAAGATAGAAATTCTTTCTTATAAGGATATAATATCTACACTTAAGATGATGGATATAACGAAAAATCATGCCCCTCCTCACATAATTATATAATTGGAAGATGATTTTGGATACGTAGAGTGATCTCCAATTCCTAACATATGATATTGTATTTTTTTAAATATTACTGATCTAAATCCAATATAACATATAATACCACCAAACTATTTAATAATATATTTTATTGGAGGTTCATTCCAAACACATTAATATGGGATCCTTAAAATAAATTGGATGCAACAATTTCTCCATTGAATGTTCCCACATATAACTCAACCTCTGTATATTGAGGTGGTAATTTAATAGTTCTACTAAACTTTTATTATATTAATATATGTGTAAAACTAGAATCAAATACTACATTATATATTCTTGAATGGATAATATGTGATCCTATATCCAAATAATTTTCAGGCACCACCTCACTAGTTTAAATTGAATAACCCTTCACTTTCTCTTTTTTCTTTGGTTGCTGATGACATTGATTTCCCATGAGGATGCTAGATTTAGTGCAATAGATTTTATAATTCTTATTCTCTCTATAGTTCAAGCATTAAACCATTGGTTGTTCTCTCCATTCCTCCACTATATTTTCCTACTTACAAATATCACTTAAAAATACATGATCATGATGGCCTACTCTCCCAAACATATAGAATTTCCCCATAACTTTTAAGAAATTCCCCTGATGCTTCTTTACACATTTTTCACATATTTGTGCTTAAATTTTCATTCGATAATTATCATTATATCCTCAATCTTAAATATCTATATTTAATTTCATATCACCATATCCATGGGAAGATTCTCCAAACTCCATATCCACATTGAGAGCACATTGATCAACTATTTATAACTCGCAAAACTATTGAATTTCTAGAGCCATTGGAAGGTGCGGTTCAAAACCACTAACGAATCTAACAATATTTCTATAATTATTGATGAAAAATTACAAAGAATACCATGCATTACTTAAGAAATTTCATTCATAGGAAGTGATTGATTCACCTTCATTATTCTTACATTCTATAAGATCTGTCTCAACCTTTTTATAAACAGTTTCAGGGAAATACTAGTAAAAATACATTATTTTAATGTCTTCCCACACCATCACTCCAATTTTTTTCCTTCAACCCGGTGTTTGTAATAAACAGTGTAATGGCCCGAACCTCTATGGTTCATTCCATTGTAAAAATATGGTGTTTGAGGTGTTCTAGGAGGTCAAGGTGACTTATCCCCAACACTTTGCCAAATTTACAATTAGGTGAACAGTTCCAAAGGTAGACGGTTGTGAACAGTGAAACTGTGACCTTCTGTGAATAGTTCAAATGGTGGACCACTGTGAACTGTGAAACAATAACCTTATGTGAATAGTTCCAATGGTAGACCATTTTGAACAGTGCAATGGTGACCTTCTGTGAACATCTCCAACGGTAGACCATTGTGAATAGTGCAACGGTAACCTTAGCTGAACAGTGTCAAGATTAACCTTCTGTGAACAGTTCAAACGAATGACCATTGTGAATAGCTCAACGGTAACCTTATGTGAATAGTGTTTCCAAAACGGTGAGGTTCTAATGGTGAGGTTCATGAACAGTGTTTCCAGAATAGTGAGGTTCCAATGTTGAGGTTCATGAACAATGTTTCCATAATGGTGAGGTTCCAACGGAGAACAGTGTTTCCATATTCCTACTGTTTCACCCCTTTTATGTTTCCATTGACGTAAAATTCATTTAAAGCCTCATTTAATGACCTCTAAGGCCAATTCAAAGGATATAACTCTTATATAAATTATACCAAAGGATCATGATGTTTTTACTTGGTCAAACCACATGGTTTAATACGATCCGCTTTTAATGGTAAATTAAGTGTATCTTAAACTGTCATTCCGTAAAATCATCTAATGGGATCAGATATCTTCCTCCGAAATTCTTTCTCATTATTATTGGGTGTGAGATGCTCATACATCCCATTCCTTCTCATAGGAGTTTCACTATCAAACTTTACTCCTAATATTGGTTCTGCTCTCTTTTGATGCAACCAAGTTGTATCGATCAATCTTCGATATATGTTATGTATTATCGAATTTCTTTTAGGTTCCATATTATCCCATTTCTCCTAATAGATTATAGCATGTGATATACATGATTATGATGGAGTTTTCTTGGGTTTTGGTTGGTGTGGACATACTGTGGCATCCTCGGGTGGATGTAGTTGTCGCGAGAGGAGGTGACTGTGAACCATTGTGGTATAAAAAACGTCAAGAACCATTTGAGGAAGGGGATTTGTTGCATCTATCTTCCTTTACATGAAACAGTATTGTTATCATGTTTTATCCCACTGGATGACAATGGAATTAACATAATAAATATTTCAACCGAATAAATAAATTGATATTGATCGTATGTTATTGCCTCTTTTTTTCTAGATAGTGTTATATGTACTCCTGCTTGTTTAACTATTTCTTCATGATGGAAATTGTTAATGAACATAAACAAAAATTAATTGATATTTGTTTGGTTAAAAGCTTAAGAGGAATGTAAATGAATCTGGTTCCCCTTGTTGTAATTTTATGTTAATCAAATTAGTGTAGTAAGCATGTTTAATTATTTTTGATAGCATACTGAATAAGTTTCCCAAATTTGGAACCTATGAAAAATAAATAAGTTAATTCAAGATGGATTAAATAATTGATTGTAAGATGATTGCATGAAGGGTTCTGAGTTACCCTCTTGATTTTTAAAAGGCCAAGAGCCCAATTGTTAATATGTTTGTTTTCCTACTGCATGTGTTGTGATGTGAGCCTATATGGCTATGTGGTATGTGGGGTAATAAAGACTGTTGGTTGTGGCAGCAAATTACACCTAGAGTGGCGAGATGCTTCGATTTATTCATGTGGGTGTTGGGTAGGACACCAGGGATGATAGAACAAGATGCATGTGATTATTCGATTATTGCTGATTCATATTGGTTGATTATCTACTTTACATTTCCTCACTGATGAAAGAAGCTGGTCTTACTTACCCTTCTTCTGAAAGGGGTGAAGACCCATGGGTTATACCACATGCTTTCTGTGTTTAGCTTCTCAAGGGAGGACTAGTCTACGCTATTACTATAGGAGGAAAAGACTGAATGGGTAGTACATCTAGTCACAGTGTTAATCCCCCTTGAGTTTAGTAGCATATAATGTTTTTCAAGAATACCTGGGAATATCGAAAAGTAATTCTGTAATGAATAATTGAATAAATGATGTTAACCCTTGGGGTTGGAGTTGCTGGAACAAAATAATGAGGTTGTAATTTTGAAGGAACAGTGTACTTAGGGTGTGATGCTATTGAACATTATTATGGAAATGATATTTTTTAATTAATATTTAAATAATTAATTAACATAATGTGCAACTGATAAAAATAGAATGAAATAATGTACTAAATCTCTTTAAATGGTTGTGTGCTTATAGGATACCTAGTCTTAGAAGTTGCAGCCCAATGTCTGTGAGATGTTAAATATAATTGAGTCTAAGTCTAGGTTATGACCAAAGTTTTGTTGTGAGATATAGTATATCCTACACTTTTTGTGTTTCTATACATGACTCCACCCTATCAATAAAGGAAACCGACACATTGAGGATTCTAAGCCATGTGGGGTGTTTTCCCCAAAATTTTGGTGGAAGTATGAATGGATGACAACCCCCTTTTTCCCCGCACTCTTCTCTTAGTTTTTACTTGTTCTTGTAGGCATAATGGTTAGTTTTTTCCATATATTTGTGTAGAGGGATGTAATGGCTTGTGTTGATTCAAACACTTATATTCTGGATATAGTCTCCCTTGGACTACTATAGGTGTAACGTGTATAGGGTGTGATGGTTTGAGGATCCTTACTCGGTGTAGAGGGAAGTAATGTATTGTGTTTATTCACACACATATATTCTGGATATAGTCTCCCATGGACTACTATAGGTGTAACGTGTATAGGGTGTGATGGTTTGAGGATCCTTACTCCTTGTATGGGTTGTAATGGCTAGAGGTATAATACCCAACGTATGAAACATGCTATAAGGGATGTGATGGCTCCAAGAAACTACATGGTTACTTTGCTTATGTGGACGTGGTGGTTTTGTTGCATGAGGTGCAAGTTTTGGTGTTTCACCCACGTGTATGCGGGAAATCCTTTTTGGAGCTAGATGCTTAGGTCGTGCGACGTTGGGGAAAAGCGGAAAACCATTGGGGAAGTAGTACTTGGGCACCATTGATATTCTTTATTATATTATATACTCTTGTATATGTTACTTGATGAGAGTATCCATGGTGAGGTTGGGAATTTAGTGTACCTGTTTATGTGATGAGTTAGTTTATCTTGTTGTTCACAGTGCTTTAGCATTATTTGTTTCCTTTTTCACGAGAGGCTTATTGGAGGATCCTACTGAGCATACTGTTATACTCACCCTATGTATATATAAACTGGTTTTCTAGTCACTAATAGTAGGTTGGAGGTCAAACTAGTTTCTATTAGCTTGGGGTTGCAGGAGTTGTTCGGACTTGTGGTTGCGGCTATTTTACTTTCTTTTGAGTTCTTTAAGTTTTACCCTTCCAGTGGTAGTGGTTTTGCAAGAAATTACATATGTGTACTTGGGGTTCCTTTTATATTTTAGTTCTGATATGGATTTGGTAGGTATCTATCTGATCATTATCTTCTTCATGTGTTCTTTTAGAGGGTAATTCCTCCCATTTGTGTGTTTACTATACCCTCGGTGCTAGTCACCAACCTGGGGCCTACTGGAGGAGGGACTCGGGAGTCATTATCTCCCATCTCACATTTCTGGCCCATGAGGGGTACACTTTGTGGGGAGGGGGTCATAACAGAGTGGTATTAGATGAATGTTGAGGGATGGAATGGAGTTTGGAGTTAGGAACATGTGAGGTTGCATGGGTTGGTAGTGAAACAATGTCATTCATCTTTATAAAGTGATGTAAACACATGAGACCATCTAGGAAATGGGCATTTAGGGCCCCCAATGATCTGATGTATGCACCTTTATGTTTAAAATGTCTACTAAACAAGGTGATACTAGTTGTAGGGTAGGGACCTAGGAAAGGATCATGCTTCATTAATCTTTGTGCCTATGTTTGAATGGGTAGACCATGGGATAGATTTACCTAAAATCAATGAATGAAAACTATTAATTAATTAATTTTGAGTCTTCTATATTCCAGGTTTATGAGCTCTAATGATTTTTTATTTTACAGGTATGGCTCCAGGTTGACTTCTTCATCAGGTTTTCACAGAAGTTGTCCAGCAGGCTTTTCCAGTAGATCTCCATAGGGTAGAGGTTTACGATGAAGACACAAAGAGGAAAAAACTCTGAGAGATTCAGCGTCAAAGTGTACAGATGTACGAGGGCTCCATTACAGATACAGTCACAGAAGACTGGTTGGAGGAGGTTGAGATAGGCTTCAGTTCGATCTATGCTCAGAATGAGCACTGGGTGTCCTCGGTTGTGATGATGATGTGTGGAGCCACGAGGTATTGGTGGTTCTTATTCCATGGGGATCATGAGGATTCAATAGTTTCATGGGAGGTGTTCTGAGACAAGTTTAGAGCTGAGTTTCTTTCTTCAATTGTGAAGGCGTACAATTGCAAGGAGCTTCTTACCCTTGGACATGGGAGCTCAAGTGTTTGAGAGTTTGGAATCTATTTTAGGAACTATTAACGATATGATTTGGAACTGTTTCCAGATGTGGAGGCTAGGTAGAGGCATTTCGGGGAGGCTTTGCATCCAGAGATCCAGCACCAGGTCACCCTATTTATGTTGATGACATATATTGAGGTGCTAGTGAGGGAAGAGGTTGTCGAGATGTCACGAACCGGATCCGGTCTCCACCATTAACGGCACCAAACCTGGCCCATGGTAAGGCTTGAAGGGCGTTCCATATCCCCACTGGCTGGCACTAGTGCCCGGGTATCAAAAAAATCTGGTTTGGGAATGATTTACCCAAGTATGAAAGCATAAAACATAAAATAATAATCAATAATTAGAATCTGAAATATCCATGGTAAACAATTCTTAACAAAACCAGATCTGAATAAATTTGTTTAAAGACACTAAAAGTGGTCCAAATAGAAACAATGATTTCATAAAGACATCCCCAAGGACTCCACACGACAAGGGGGTCATCACTCGCAAGCCTTCTCCACAACTCCGCCCCAGCGATGGGGACTAACACCCTGAACCGCCATCAACCTTAGCCTTACCTTTACCTTTGTCAAGCATAAGAAGGTATACTTACACCCAAGGGGTGTAAGTATGGTGTGAGCCTAACCCCAATAGGATAACACCCAATTATTCATAATAGAATGCAATACAATATGAAAACGCAAGCAGTTTTAATATGCAAAGAAAAGCAGTGGTAAAATCTAAGAAATGCAACATTCAATTGATAACAGTTTTCAAGATAAAATTTTCAGAATGATCACACATTTAAATAGACACATGAGATACTATAAATAAATCTAAAAACACCCCACAACAAGGGTAAATACCACAAATACAATGATCACCACAACCGGGAACACCCCTAGGCAACTACATAGTCTCGGGCACTATGTACCTCATAACTCGGTGTAAAGTATCCAAGTCACAATCCTTTCCCGTGCATGATCCACTAGTATGGAACATACCCATAACCAAGGGGTCCCCAAATATCATCCACATGTTTTAGTTAGAGTTGTCGTTATCCATTTTCTCAGTGAAATTGGGACACAACCCATCCGGTCCACTAGCCGTACTAGTACATATCCTCCCACCTAAGTACCTGGGAGTCCCCTTTGGTGCTCAAAAAATTTCAGCAAACAACACACATCTTTTTTTCATATAAAATATCACTATGGATCACAAACAAACAATACAGTAGCTACAAACATTTTATACCATTTAAAACACACAATAAAATATTTTGATTTTCAATAAAACAACCTCTCAAAATATCACGTTGTATTGCACCCAATGCTCTTTAAAATATCCACTTTGAACACTATGTGAACACTTGTAAGTTATCAAAACAAAATTTCAGTTCAAAACCCTTTAATGAAACAGCAATTCAGTTATGGGGTATCCCATTCTGAACCAAGAAGCTATATCTTTTAAAAACCAACAATTTCACACGAACATGGCACTTAAAGACCATTTGATTCCCAAAAATCATTTAAACAAACATTCGAAACAACAACAAAAAAGAATAAACATTAAAAACATGATTTAAAGTCCTAATACAGTTCAATAAAATCAACTAAATAATTATATGTCAACCCAAAATGAACCAATAAAATATTTGTATGAAAAAACACCAATATCACCAAAAATTGGAACATAAAATTCATTTGCATTATAAATGCAACTAAAACCAATTTTTAAAGAAACATTCAAATGAAATAATAATTAAAATACCTTGAACATAGAATGATAATTCACAAAAATTTCCCGCATAGTGGAATCACCTACCAAAGTAACAAAAACCCTTGAATCTCCGTGAGAAAATCAAATCTCACCCCCGCCGCACCAAGATAGACCTAGATCAAACCTAAAACCACGAGAATTGTCCAAAAAGCACAAATTTAAACCCTAGGTTCAAAAACCTAGTTTCTGGACATTATGAAACTCAGTGATAAGTGAAGAAACCCTGATAACAATGAATGAAACCACAAGTAATTTGAAAGATGAAAGAAAAGGAGTCATTTACTTTAAGTATCTTGAAGTAATCACTCCAAAACACCAGTAGCTGAAATTTAAAATATCCAAAATTCAGTTTTCGTTAGAACAAGATTTATTAGGTCATTTAAGAATTGGAATGGAGGAAACATTTTGAGAATTGAGTGAGTTATGAAAGAATGACATTACCTCTTCGTATCTGGAAAATTTGAGGAAGCCTATGAAGTTCGGCACCAACTCACAATTAAACAGAGCTCCAAAGAGGTGGGTGAGAGTTAATATGCGCATCTAGGTTCAATGGTCTTGGGTGAGACTTGGAATCACTGAAAAATACCAAAATTTAATATGTTATAACATAATCAAAATTCATTTTTAAAACAGGAATTGGGCTTTCGGGCAGGCCCAACCCCTTAGATAAAAACCCAAATAAACATTGGTTATGGATTTATAAAGGCTACAAATTGACTTGGTGGTTTTAATAGGTTAGGGGAGGCCAAGTAGGAATTTGAATGGATGAAAAATAATGAAAAATGAAAAATTTATAAAAGAAAAAAAAATTATTTTTCAATCTGGAATTAGCTCACGGTTTGGCCCAATTCATGAAAACTCATATTTCCCCCATTAAACCTAGGGAAACCCCCAAAACAAAAAAAAGGATGTAAATTAAATGAAAAATATCTTTAATATATGTCATGTATGTGACACTAAAAGACTTTTTCTAGGACCAGATCATCACAAGAGGGGAATCCTCATGATTCCTCATGAAACAGATCTATGGTCTGGGGTTTACTGATTTGAGGGAATAGGAGTATCCGTTCAATCGGGGGTTGGTCACAGCCCTTCACGTCTCGTTTCTCCAAATGCATTAAATTTTAGGCCTATGAAAAGGGATCAGAAGCTTGGTTTTCTTTTGGTGGTCATGGTCATCATCAGTGGGAGTGACTTCCCTTTCAGAGGACTCATCATTCACCAATTGTTATGCTCTAGGTTTCCCTGTTGAGGCAGTTCCACCGGAGGTAGCAGTAGCAGGTTGCACCAGCTTTGGACCAGTAGAGGATAGATGGGGTAGGGAGAGGACAAAACCATGACTCTCCCCATACTTAGATAGCAGATCACAGCCGTGGTGGTTGTCGTCGTCAGGGTCAGAGAGGCCGTGGAGGAGGTTGTGGCCAGCTTCATGCTCTAGCGTTTCCAGCTCCAGGCGAGCCAGACATCATTCGAGGTAACCTTTTCTTGTTCTATAAATTGGTGTATGAATTGTTTTTATTAGTATATACACACTCCTTCATATCACCTACCCTTGTCCATTCATTGGGACTTGAGGTATTGATCCTTCCAGTGCCCTTTGCCTTGACTACGCCAGTTTGAGGTCGAGATGACTTGTTTGATGTATGTAGAAACTGTGAGCTAGTGTTGGGGCCACACCACTCTTGGGTAGATTTCCTATGATTACAAATACAACAATATGAGGTCATCCTCATCCTGGATTGGTTTTATTCATTGTAGGATATTATAGATTGCTTTAAGATTAAGGTTTTTTTCATTGGTGCGGATGGAGAGCTGGTGGTGTTTGTTGGAAAGAGATATCCTCAGATGCAACATAGGCGTCTTCCATCTTTATCATCTATGATGGTTGAGATAATGTTGAGTTATTCAGATGTTTAGCAGTTGGCGATTCCTAGGGTGGTAGAAGAGTACCCTGAACTATTTCTAGAAGATTTTGTTGAATTACCCCCTCGTTGATAGATTGACTTTACGATTGAACTACTACCAGGAGAATCTCTTATCTCTGTGTCTCCATATAGGATGTCCCCTTATTACTTATGAGAGTTAAGTTTATAGATTTATGGTATCTTACAGTGCGGTTTTTTTCGGCCAAGTGTGTTACAGTGGGGTGCACTTGTTTTGTTCTTGAAGAAGGCTGACAACTGTTTGTGGTTGTTTGTAAATTATCATAGCTTAAACAAGGTGAAAATAAATAATTTCTATCATCTTCCGAAGATTGATAATTTATTTGATTAATTGAAGGATGAAAGTTGGTTCTCAAATATCAACATGAGGTCAGGATATCATCAGATGCATGCAGAGGATGAAGATATCCCGAAGACAGATTTATGTTGTCGTCATAGGCATTATGAGTTCGTTGTAATGTCATTAAGCATGAAAAATTCTCCAATTGTGTCCATGGGATTCGTGAATGCTAGGTTCTGTGACTTCCTGGACATGTTCATGGTGTTATTCATTGATGAAATCCTTCTGTACTCTATATCTGTGGAGTAGCATGAAGAGAATCTACATGCCGTTTTGAGAGTTATTCATAAACATCAGCTATTTGGGAAGTTTTTGAAGTGTGGGTTTTGGGATCGAGAAGTTCATTTCATGGGGCATGTTGTGTCCCCATAGGTAGTAGATGTGGATTCATTGAAGATAGAAGTAGTTGTGTCTTGGGCATCCCGCAAGACAGTGTCAGGGGTGTGAAGTATCCTTGGTCTCACATGCTACTATAGGAGGTTCGTAGCCAATTTCTCCCATGTTGCAGCTCCTCTGAAATCTTTGACGAGGAAGGATCAGGCATTCATATGGATTGATCAGTGCCAAGAAGATTTTGAGTATCTAAATGATAAGATAGTAAGTTCTCCTATTCTTTGTCTTCTAGGAGAGGGAGTTCAGTTTGATGTTTTCAATGACACATCGCATCTGCGGTTAGGCTGTGTTCTCATGCAGCAGAGGTCAGTTTTTTCTTATGGGTATCGACAGTTTCATCCCAATTAACAAATCTATTCCACCCATGATCCTGAGTTGGAATCTATAGTTTTTTCTCTGATGTTGTGGAGACATTACCTCATTGGCGAGTGCTTTATGGTTTCCACTGATCATAAGAGTTTGAGGTATGTTTTCTCCCTGCGTGACTTTAACTTAAGATAGTGTCGGTGGATAGACTTCTTACATGAATATGACATTGAAATATCATATACAACTGGAAATGGGAAGGTGGTAGCTTAATCGTTGTGTCGAAAGTCGCGTAGTGATGTTGTGCGTGCATCTAGTGATTCTTAGAGAGTAATGGAAGAACTGTTAGCATTACATCATGATATAAAAGAAGTTGAGTGAAGAAGTTCCCTTTTAAAATGACAGTACAATCATTCATAGTCCAGTATGTCGAAGAGTATCCATTGGGGAATCTATAGGTGGAGGTCTAGAGCAACCGAGTTATTATAGGCGAGGCCCTAGATGGTTTGTCGAAGGATGAACAACACTGACTGTTGTATCACAAAAGGATTTTTGTTCCTTTGACGATGCATGAAACAGTTCTTAGAGAGTTTCATAGTTCACCTTTAGCGGTGCATCCTAGGGCGACAAAGACGTATTGAGCCTTGAGGATCCAGTTTTTGTGGCCGGGGATGAAGCTTGCGGTTGCGGAGTTTGTGTCCTGATGTATGATCTCCCAGAAGGTGAAGGTCGAACACTGTATTCCTGGTGGTCTTCTCCATCCATTAGTGATTCCTCAGTGGAAGTGGGAGGACATCTCAATGGACTTTTTTACTAGTTTACCTCGAGCTCCGGGAGGAGATGATGATATTTGTGTGGTAGTGGATCTTTTAACAAAATAGGCCCACTTCATAGCCATCAAGGAGTCAAGCTGAGTGGATGTTTTATTGAGGTAGTATCTGGAGGAGGTGTTGAGGCTTCATGGAGTCCAAAGGACTATCATTTCTGATTGAGATCCTCCCTTTACATCCAAGGTGGGGAGAGGTCTCCAACACGCTATCGGTTCTCAACTATTTCTTAGCACTACTTTTCATCCTCAAATGGATGGTCAGACATAGCGAACCATCTGAACTCTTGAAGACATGTTACACTCTTGTATTATTGATTTTGGAGGTTCATGGATGAGGCACTTACCATTATTGTAGTTCACATACAATAACAGTTGTCACTCCAAAATCAGTATGGCTCCATTTGGAGCCTTGTATGGCCGACCTTTCCATTCTCCGTTGCACTGGACTTTGGTCGGAGAGTTAGCAATTCTAGGACCGAAACTAGTGCAGAATACAACAGAGATTATTCTGGTGATTCGTTAGAGGAGGAAGATAGCACAAGATCGTAGAAATCATATATTTATCAAAGGAGGAGACCCTTAGAGTTTAATGTTGGGGATCATGTTTTTATGAAGTTAACTCCTCGTCGTGGGCATCAAAGGTTTGGTCATGGGAGTAAGCTTTCTCCCCGCAATGTTGGGCCTTTCAAGGTGTTAGCTAATATTGGAGCTGTGGCTTATTGAGTATCACTTACCGTGAAGATGAGACGAAAACTTGATGTTTTCCCTATATCGCAGCTCTATCATTATCTTCATGATGACTCTAACATCATCGATTAGGGAGAGATCGATGTTGACGATGATGCCACCTTTGAGGAGAAACCTGTGGAGATCCAAGACCACAGGGAGAAGGTGTTTCATGGGAATTATATTCCCTTGGTTCGTGTCTTGTGGTGACACAGTGGGATAGAGGAGAGTACTTGGGATTGTTAGTGGCAGATACATGCTTAGTACGCAATGTTGTTTGATGTTTAACTCTTTTCATGTAATGATTTTTTCTTTCTGGTTATAAACCATTCATGTTTATGGGATGGATTTTTTTGTTTCATTTCCTGGATTTCTCTTTATTGAGAGGTATGTCGATGGGTCGTTGTTTGGACCCCATTTAGTTTCTCGTTTAGGTAGGTTTTAAACTATCGAGGACGAGAATGTTTTGAGAGGTATCTGATGTAATAGTCCGGACCTCTATGGTCTATTCCTTTGTGAAAATATGGTGTTTTAGGTGATCTGAGAGTTCAAGGTGACTTATAACCAATAATTTTCTTAATTTACAGTTCGGTGAATAGTTGCAATGGTAGACCATTGTGAACAGTGCAATGGTGACCTTCTGTGAATAGTTTCAATGGTATACCATTGTGAATAGTTCAATGGTAACCTTAGGTAAATAGTTCAAATGGTAGACCATTATCAACAGTGCAATGGTGACATTCTGTGAACAGTTCCAATGGTAGACTGTTGTGAACAGAACAATGGTAAACATAGGTGAACTATGTCAACATTAACCTTCAATGAACAGTTCCAATGGTAAACCATTGTGAACAGTGAAACGGTAACCTTAGATGAACCGTGTCAACATTAACCTTCTATGAACAATTCCAAATCTAGATTGTTGTGAATAGTGCAATAGTATCCTTAGGTGAATAGTGTTTCCAGAAGGGTGAGGATCTAATTTTGAGGTTCATGAAAACTGGTTCTAGAATAGTGAGGTTCCAATGGTGATGTTCATGAACAGTTTTTTCAGAACGGTGAGGTTCCAACGATGAACAGTGTTTCCAGCTTCCTACTATTTCACCCTTCGATGTTTACTTTGATGTAAAATGCATTTAAAGCCTCATTTTAAGGAATCTAAGGCTTATTTAAAAGCCATAAATCCTATATTAATTATACCTAAGGCTCATGATGTTCTTACTTAGTCAAATCACATGGTTTAATGTGACCCATTTTTAATGGGAAATGAATCATATCGTAAACGGTCACTCCGTTAAATCATTTAAAGTGATGAGATATCTTCCTCCCTAATTATTTCTCCTTATTCTGAGGTGTAAGGTTCTCAAACATCCCATTCCTTCTCATAAGAGTTTCACAATCAATATTTCCTCCTTGGATTGGTTCCACTTTGTTTTGATGCAACCAAGATGTATCGATCAATCTTCGATATAAGGTTTGTTTTATCGATGTAATTTTAGGCTTCATCTTCTCTTGTTTCTCCTTACACATTATAAAATGTGATCTCCATGATTCTAATGGAGTTTTATCGGGTTTTTGTTGGTGTGGTCGTTCCATGGCATCCTCGGGTGGATATAGTTGATGCAATAGGAGGCGATCGTGAAGAGTTGTGGTATAAATAATGTCATGAACTGTTTGAGGTAGGGGATTGGTTGCTTCTCTCTTACTTAACATGAAACTATATCGTTAGAGTGATTTATACAACTGGATGAAAATGGAATTAACATTATAAATTTTTGAATTAGATAAAAAATTGATATCAATCATATGTTATTTCCTCTTGTTTTCAAGATAGTGTGATATCTATGCTTTCTTGTTTAGATGTTCGTTCTTGATGGGAATTGGTAATGAATGTAAACAAAAATTATTTAAAATTGTCTGGTTAAAAGAAAAAGAGGCATGTAAATGAATCTGTTTCCCCTTGATGTTATTTTATTTCAATCAAATTGGTGTCGTAATCATGATTAATTATTTTTGATAGATTAATGATTAGGTTTCCCATATTTTGAACCTATGAATAATAAATAAGTTAATTAAAGATGGATTAAAGCACTGATTGTTTGATAACTGCTTGAAGGGTTATGAGTTACCCTCTTGATTGTTAAAGGGTGAAGAGAACAATTGTTATAATGTTTTTTTTCTACTTCATGTGTTGTGATGTGAGCCTGGATGGCCATTGTGGTATGTGGGGGCATGGAGACCTTTGGCTGTGGCAGTAGATGATGCCTAGAGTGGCGAGATGCATCGGTTTATGCATGTGGGTGTTGGGGAGGACAGTAAGGATGATGGAACAAGATGGATGTGATTGTTGGATGCTTGATGATTCTTTTTTGATGACTATAAACTTTACTTTTCCTCATAGCTCAAGGCATCTAGTCTTACTTAAACTTCTTCCGAAAGGGACGAAGATGCATGGGGTATGCCACATGCTTTCCGTGTTTAGCTTCACAAGGGAGGATGGGTCTACACTCTTTCTATAGGTGGAAAAGACTCAACAGGTAGTACATCTACTCACATTCTTGATCCCCCTTATGTTTAGTAGCGTATAATGTTTTTCTAGAATTCCTGGGAATATGGTAAATTAGTTCTATAATGAAAAATTGAATAAATGATGTTAACCCTTGAGGTTGGAGTTGCTGGAAGAAAATGATGAGGCTGTAATTTTGATGGAACAATGTAATTTGGGTGTGATGCTATTGAACTATAATGTGGAATTGTTACTGGTTAATTAATGTTTAAATAATTATTTAACATAAAGTTAAACTGATAAAAATGGAATGAAATAAGGTATTATAGTTCTTTAAATGGTTTTGTGCTTATAGGATACCCATTCTTAGAAGTGGAAGCCCATAGTCTGAGAGACATTAACTGTAGTTGAGTCTAAGACTAGGTTATGCCTATTATGTTGTTGGGAGATATAGTATATCCTATACTTCTTGTGTTTCTATATGCTAATCCACCCTATTAGTAAGGGAAACTGACACCCTAGGGATTATATCCCATGGGGGGTGTTTTCCCCAACATTCCAGTGGGAGTATAAATGGATGACTACCCCCATTGGCCTCAGACTCTTCTTATGGTAGTTACTTGTGATGGTCGGCACAATAGATAGTTTTCTTCATATATGTGTGTAGAGGGTTGTAATGACTTGTGGTTATTCACACACATAAATTCTGGATATAGTCACTCATGGACTACTATAGGTGTAACGTGTATAGGTTGTGATGGCTTGAGGATCCATACTCGGTGTATGGTCTGTAATGGCTTGAGGTATAATACTCGATGTATGATACACGTTATGCAGGCATTGGTGGCTCCCATAAACTTCCTGTTTACATTGTTTATGTAGACATGGTGGTATTGTTGCATGAGGTGTAGGTTGTGGTGCTTCGCCTAGGGGTCTGCAGGCAAGCCTTTTTGGAGGGAGATTCTTAGGACGTGCGACATTGGGGTAAAGTGAAAAACCATTGGGGAAGTAGTAGTGGGGTACCCTTGATATTTTTTATTATATAATATATTCTTGTATGCGTTACTTGGTGAGAGTATCCATGGTGAGTTTGGGAACTTAGTATACCTATTTAGGTGACGAGTTAGTTTCACATGTTGTTCACTGTTATTTAGTATTCTTCCATTACTTTTTCATAAGAGGCTTCGCGGAGGATCCTAATGAGTATATTTTTATACTCACTCTATATATATAAATAATATTTTTCAAGTCAATTGTAGCAGGTCATAGATCATGATACTTTCTACTATCTTGGGGTTAGAGGAGATGTTCGGGCTTGTGATTGCGGATGTTTTTACATTATTTTGAGTACATTCAGTTTTCCCCTATAAGTAGTAGTGGTTTTTCATGAAATTACATATGTGCACTTGGTTTTATTTTATATTTCAGTTTTGAGTTGTAGTTGGTTGGTGTCTATCTTATCTATCTCTTCCGCATGTGTTCTCTTAGAGGGTAATGCCGCCCATTTTTGTGTTTACTATACCCTCACTGCTAGTCGCCATCCCATGGCCTACTGGAGGCAGGACTCAAGGGTCATTATCTCCCTTCTCACATTGCCAACCCAGGAGGGGTACACTTTGTGGGGAGGGGTCATGATAAACAACCACCAATTTTTAGCCTCTTCATATAGAATATAAACATTCAGAGTCTCCATCTCAGACTAAGAACATATATGTAGAGAAATGATCTTCCCCATTGAGTGGACCCACTATTTTGTTACTATTAAATCAAAATATCCACTAAAACCTGGTGGTCATTAAAGCATATAAGACTTGAAAGTTTGTTTCTCCATCATAAGTGAAGGGGGATATTCAACAGTATTCAAGTTATTGTTTATTTCCCAGGATAACTGACTAAGTATCTATATGAAATTTTGAACTCCATAGTCTAAAGCATTGGGGACATCATTTAAGAAATCGCTGCATTTTCCCCCTCATGGGTTGTAGTCATGTTTTATCTTGGATGCAACTATTTTCTAAAATAAATAATGTGAGAACAAAATATAATTCCTAATGTCATGAATAAACAATTTATTCCTTTTGGCAATCAACTCTAAAGGCATTAATTATGGGATCCATTTGTTTAGTATTTTTTAAAAAACAGATTCTTAGGTTCTTAGTTATAGTTTTTCCAATTATATGGGAATTCACTAAGGTTCTCGAATTCTAATTCCCAATTTATATAAACATCTCTCTAATATAGGCTATAACAACCCATTTTTAAGATTAATATTACATAATTTTAAAGATAAAAAACATAATAGTGTTAAAAATCATTGATCAGTTGATTTAGTGTCTATAAAAAATTAGGATCATAAATAACTTTTACATAATAAAACATGATCATTTAATTAATTACTTCTTATATAGCGTTGTATTGTCCCTCGTGTTCTCCATAGTACAATTATTCACCTAAGGATATAAATCAATAATTAGTGAGCTAAATGCGTAGTGAGAGGATAGATAAGAACATGAATAAATATAATCTGGGTGATCATAATCATAATCATGATAAAATAAGTATGATATCATAATTATAATCGTTATATTAAAAAAAATATAAACATGTTGATTAATTCAATGAATAAAACTAAAATATCATGTATCGATTATAAAATATCATTCATAGTTGTGAACAAATCATGCATCATTTCAAATAATTTGAACATTGTACCATGATATACATCCCATTATCCAATGCATTGTATATCTATATAAATTCTGGAGAACCCAAAACATCATTACAATTTAATGGGATACATATTTATGGGTTCATATGTCACATCATAACATTTACATTATCATCCTTTAAACACAGAACATATATCAGTCATGGAAATAAAATAATCAATGGAATTGATTGGGTTCCATTTACCTTATAAAACATTCGTGAATAAAATTTTTGGTTCCAAACTAAAAGAGTTAATAACGTACGTGGTATATGAATCATCAATCTTTAGCGGATAAGAAAAAATATCACGAGATGTAAAAGATGTATTTTTTAGAATAGTTTTTTGGGTTAATTCTTTGCAATTGTCATAACTCCAGAATGGAGACATGTCTATCACATATAATTAATGGGATGTAAAATTAAATTATAAATATAGAAAAATAATTTAACATCCATACTGAAAATGGATTGAAAGAGGGAACCCCACTAAAAATGAATTAGGTTCAAGAATCCTATTACATTATGAACGAACACATTCTTCACATTAGTTTCAGTGATAATAAAATTAAATATCCTGAAATATAAATGCATAACATTTTAAACAATAATCTAATTAATTATAGTTTTTATGTTAATTTATTGTCTTTTCGATGAGTTATTGAAACATCCCAGGTAAAAAAAGAATATAAAATTTCTCATATTTATTAATATTTTTAAATTAAATATTAATTTTACATTAAAAGGGATTCTATGATCTATGGCATGCCTAATACGCAACAATGGATTTCTTTTAAAACATATGTTGCACACAATGTTGAGTTATACAAAAAATAATATAATATTATTATTAATTTAAATGGTAGTTAACAACTACATATGTTATTGGTGGAAATGAATAGAACTGACTAAAATATGATTATATATGTTTTTTAAAAAAATTTACTTTAATCCAATAAATTTGGGATGCTTAAAATGTGAATGAATCTAATTTTAAGCATAAAATTTCTAATATTCTTTAAAAGGTTGATTTACCACCTTTTAACAAATAACCCTTTTTAAATATAATTTTATCACTTTAATATGTTCTATTTGAGAAAATAAAATTCATCTTTATAATCCTGACAACAAAATGTAATTTGGGTAAATTTTTGGTACATTTCGGATAAAGTTCATTTTTAATGAATAGTGAAAAACACAGTATTTTAGTTCAAAAATTCCTTTTAATCTAATTCAATTATATGATAAGATTATTATTTTTAAATGTTTTTATTGTTCAATTAGATTATATTTTTAAAATTTAATCTAATAATGGTCATTGTAAGAACTTTCACTATGGATCTGGACATAAAAATTGTCAATCTTTGGATATTTATTATTTCATGAAAATATGCTTTTAGTTTTGACAGTGGGAATTAATTTTGGTTTAATTAATTAAACTTATGTGTTTTGAATTTGGTTAAATAGACATCATTCACTACAAAAAAAACTGGGTTTAGCGGCGGTTTTGTGGCGGCGGTTCACAAAACCGCCGCTAAACGTTTTCAGTGAAAGGTTTTGCGGCGGTTTTTAATAAACCACCGCGAAACCTTATTTTATTTAAAAAACCACGACCCTTTCCCCTACCCCTGCCACGGTTCCCCCACAAACCCTCTCCCCTCTTCCCCTATTCCCCCTGGCCCCGGCGACACCCGTGCCCCCCGCGCCCTCCGGTGACCCCCGCACCCCCCGCACCCCCCACGCCCTCCAGCGAACCCCGCACCTCCCCAGCACCCCCCTTGACCCCCAGCGACCCCAGCGACCCCCGCGCCCGGCGCGCCCCCCATGCCCCCCACACCCCCCGTGCCCTCCAGCGACCCCTGCACCCCCCGCGGCCTCCAGCGGCCTCCGGCGACCCCCGCACCCCCGTGCCCCCACGCCCTCCGGCGAACCCCGCTCCCCCCGGCGCCCCCCTCGACCCCCAGTGACCCCCGCGCCCTGCGCGCCCACCACGAACCGCGCTCCACCGCGCCCTCCAGCGACCCCCTCACCCCCCGCAGCCTCCGGCGACCCCCGCACCCCCCGGCGCCCCCCGCGACCACCTTCTATTTTGGTAATTTTTAGTTATTTCTTGGTTCTTTGATTCGAATCATGAATTTGTTACACAATGTGAATCTACTGTAGGGTATATACTATGAGTTTGGTTTAGATCTTGAAGAATTATAAGTCATAAAACATTTTCAAGTTTTTATTGGGTTGATTAGGATTAATTCAAACTAAGGATACTTTTTTGGGTATTTTTATAAATCATGGAATTCACACCATGAAAGGGGTTCATGACATTAATTATTTAGAACCAATGGTTTTTATCATGATTTACATATTAACCTTCTTCCATTAAATGTGAATCCCTCCCTCATAAATCCTAGAAAGATTTTAGATAATATTGGGTATCTTCCTCTACCAGATTTCTTTTCTTGGAGCATTTGTTCACTCGTGTGGTGGGTTGTCTTCCTTTGGGTACGTGTAATATCATTCACTCTCTTTATCATTTATGTTCTTGGTTTGGTAGTGTTGTGTGATATGGTTTCGATGGTTTCACAAATAATATGTGTTATCAATCAATCCATTGTGGTTTTCCCTCATTCCTTTTCTATTTGAGGAATATCTGCTTGTTTCCAATTTATGTTGTCGAAGGATCTTAGGTTCTTTATGTTTATAAGGTAGGTGTATCTATACAAGTGGTTCTAATTTAAAATTTCCTTATATTCTTATTAATTTCTTTGGCTTGTTTCATGAAATTGATGGATTTAAATGGATTTTATGGAAAATATACATGTTTTTAAAGAGGTCTTTCTTCAAAAATGGGTTTTCTCACAAAAAGTGGTTGACTAAATTCTTTATGGTTTGGCCTATTTAGATTGAATTTTTTATACTAATGGATGTTTATCTTTATTTTTTATTTTAATTTGGTTTCATAACTTTATTCTCTAAAACAAGATACTACTTTAATGTCTCTTTATTACACATCTCCATGTATAAGACCCTCTTGGGAGACTTGCCTAGTTTTCCCTAGTTGGTTCTTTATAAATTAATATCAAAAGGAATATTGAGCCTGGAATGTTACGACACTTCCTAGTTA
Organism: Viscum album; assembly: GCA_963277665.1. Taxonomy (NCBI): domain Eukaryota; kingdom Viridiplantae; phylum Streptophyta; class Magnoliopsida; order Santalales; family Viscaceae; genus Viscum; species Viscum album. The sequence continues at coordinate 2,131,643,631 of OY728140.1, forward strand.
TGGTTTAGTTTCATTGGTAGACTGATTTAGTAGCACTAAAATTTAGTTAATATGTGTGGGATGGTGCCTAGACATATCACCTCCATGTATGAATTCAAGTTACTATGGGTGGTTAGTTATTTTTGAAAATATTGCCACTTGGTCTTTGTTGTTGATTGAATAAACTAGATTTGGTGTCTATTAAAAAAAACTATTCCTTTCTTATGTTTTATATTTCATTAATAAAATTCATAAATTCATAAAATTATTATTATTTTAAATCATTAATATGGATTATGGAAGTTGTTCTATGATTTAGGAATTTTCTCATGGCTAAAGGGGTTTTCATCTTGTATTTGTTAGACGATTCCTACTAGAAGAGGTCTTATGAATCTAAGTGATAGATTTGTGAGACGGGTTTAATAGGCGAATCCCTTAGTGGTATCTTCTTTAGTGGAAGTTATAATATGCACTATTCATACTTTGGTTATGATGGTATTAAAAACCCAGGAGGAGTAGTGGATCATGACTAATAATTTACTAACAAGAATCCACCTATCTTTCATGGTGATAATGGAATCTAGAAATATGAGGAGAGGATTGAGTAGATTGGTAGGAGATTTAAAATTATAATGATTCCCAAGGAATCTAATGGGTGGGGGTCAACATATATTATTGACGATGTAGCATCAGATAATGAGTAGTAGTGATGTTGATGTGTTGAACAAGTATGAGAACGGTTGGTTTGTATATGTAACATGTATGGCACATAGTTGCCACCAAACATTTTTATGTCCTAAAATTTTCTTGATTTCTCATGTTTCCTTCTATGAATTTTATTTATTTATGATGTTTCATTTTATGTATTGATTTCTCGAGTGTGGTATACATCATTCCATTTAGGCCTGTGTTTGAATTGGTACCACATCCAATGAGAATACCATATATGTTACCCATATTCATACCATTTCTACTATATAGCATCATTCGGGTAGCCCCATTGTGTAAGCTCGATTCATACCATAACTGATTCATATAAGTACCTAGGAAGTCCAATTGTGTAAGTCCCATTCATATCATTGTTGCTCTATAGCAGCACCTGGGTATCCTAGCTGTGTAAGCCGAATTCATACCATCACTATCAAGGCCCAATGAGCCACAACACATTACATTGGCATGAAGAAATTCTATCACATACCAAAGCCCCAAACATTCAATGGTATAAAGACAACCAAAACAACAGAAGATAAAAATCTCACTGAAGGGCTTTCATAAATTCTAACACATCCTTAGGTCTACGCTAGGTTGGTCTACACATTCCCAACCTATATCCATAATCACAACCAAAGTATATCCCCTTAGAATAAAATCTCAGGAGGGAGGAATAGTCACCCCATGTAACACTCAACAAGGCAGAAGTTATTAGGTAACATATTGGTTTTATATATGCCAATTTTTACTAGATACTCCCTTTTCAATCAATTTCCTTACTAAGTGGAAGATAAATCACCTATCTGATGGCCCAATATGTTTTAGTTTAGCATAGACATACCCCTATTGGATCCATATCCAATATGTATCACACTAAAAGGCCAATCCCATGACCATAAATGTCTAAGGCATGAAAGGTTAATGATAAAAGGCTCTGTCATGGCCTTAAAATTTTTACACCACTCAAATGGGTCATGGAATACCAATTTTTTTAGTTTAAGGTTGATATAAAACAAGCGATGAGACCACATATCACATGTATCATAGAATAATGTATAAACCATAGGAAGAATGTTCAAGGACCATCTAATTGTAATAAAAAATGCATCAAAATATGTTTCATTTGGTATCCCAATGCACTAACCATCTTGAGAAACCTGGCGTCTCCGCAATTGAACAAACCAATACATTAGTAAAGCATCACATGAAACAACCATGGATTGATAATGTCCCCATGACCAAATTCCCAATAGTCACATTACCTTCATCACTAAATCTCTCTATCTATGAGATCTATGAAAATCCAACAATTATTATAAACTACATGTTAACCAAGTAAAACTACACCAAATAACTACCCAAATCCCCACCTTAAAGGATAATCTTAGAATATAAAACCAACAAACCAATTATGCTGATAAAGAACTCACGCTCTTACTGACATGGAAAGAGTGTATCTTGGAAGCCTCCTACAATACCTAAATTTAACCGTTATCAGTATAACATGAATCTAATCATGTATACACTCTATTAAAACACCTAATATGCATCATTACAATAACATCCAAATAATCATAGTTTAACTTAACTTATCCCCCAAATAACCATGTCAATTATTCATGTTAGACTTAACAAAACACAAGCACTACCCATTCTTTTACATTCACAATACCAAATACAATGATATTACTAATTGAATACCAAACCACAATCCACCTATATACCATCACTATAGAACAAAGTGTCTAAACTTACTTTCATTTATTTAATGAACTCATAGACCTAGGATAAGTCCTCTCTTGGATTACATACATACAAGAAAACCCTCATCAGGTGGAAATGAGAATCGCTATTTCACTTGATTAGAACACTCCAATCACCAATATCCCAAGATACATCTCAATATTACTAGTCTCTCTCAACCCTAGTTCACATGTCACATCCTATATAGGATAAAACCCATGGAGAATCATCTATGAACCCATCTCAAATATCACAAGGAAAATCATAGGCCAATATACCCACTCGAGGGTTCTCATTCATATCACAAATCCCATACCCAATCCAACTATGAAATCTAGGTTACTAATACTAACTAGAAATCGACACACCATACTTCCCCTAAAGGATAAAGATCACATACATGCACATATATATTAATGACATTATCTTATGATAATAACTATTGTGAAAAATCAATATCATTTGGTTTGGTTATGTATAATTCCACCAATAAGGTATTTAAGAAAACATTAGATAAGTTGTTGTTGAAATTTTAAAAAACTCAAAACTATTTTCTTTAACGAAGTCAATAACAACTATATCATGATGCATCCCATCCAACCTACAACATGATGATCATCTTGGGATGTATACATGAAACTCTTATCGTATATCCAATGACACAACTCAAATCCTCAATAGGAATCATGTATAACCTACAAGATCATAAACCATACTCTCTCAAGAACCATGCACGGTTAGCGTGTTGTCCAACCTAAAACACATGCCAATTCACAAGTTACCCATTTTCTATAGTAGGCATTAACAACCAACCCAAAACACACAACAAACCATACCATAACATACATTCTATAACTACTCAAACATCCATCTTTGGAACAAATTCTATACCCATATAAACATAATTGTTTCTATCCCATAACACAAATCCATTGTTAAAAAAACCCAACCCATATCACAATCCACCCATGGATATTATATCGGCCAACTTAGAGAATAACCAATTACATATCATTACACATCACCATGGTTAGCATGATCACATAAATTGTATCAAAATTCATAACCATTTATTATATAGAGTATTAGTATCCATATAATATAAATCAACCCTTCTTAAAACACATAAGAAATTAAAGAAGCTAAAAATACATATACATCTTGGGGGTCACATGGATTGGTTACTCACCAAATTGTGATACATACCTTTCCTTAGGTTGGACTCCATAACATACAACATTTTCTCATATCATATTTCTCAATGAATACTACCATGTTATTTGTATGTATGGTGTCTCCTGTTCAATATTCTGGTTTGATTTGTTTTTCAGGGCAGTGGTTTGGTAGGAGCAGAATTATTTTTTTTCCAGGACAACATTTCACGGCGGTTTTAACCGCCACTAATTCCTTACTGGTCAGCATTTAGAGGCGGTTATAACCACCACTAAATGTATTATGTTTAAATTTAGCGGCGGTTTTCACCTCCGCAACATAGGTGCATCAAATGCCAGAATATAGCAGCGGTTAAAACCGCCGTGAAAAAAAGTATCATCTACGCATAAAACCACCACGAAATGGACAAAAACCGTCATGACAAGATGCATGTACGACGCTTTTCTTAAACCGCCGTGAAATAGTAAAAACCGCCACTAATAGATTTCCAACGCCCAGTTTCGCGGTGGTTTTTGTAAACCGCCGCCAAAACCCATAGCGGCGGTTTAAACCGCCGCCAAATGAAAAAAAAAAACCGCCGCTAGGGGCCGGTTTTGTTGTAGTGATTTTTGAATTTAGAATATCAAATATAGCTTAAGATTACTTTTTCATTTATATAAACTTTTACCACTTATGTGAATTGAATTTCGAAAATACAACATTCATATTTGTAATTAGTATTTAAAATTTTGTTCAATAAGATGAAAATCATTTTTGGTAAATAGTTACTTTTGACTATTATTTAACACGGGTAATGGAAAATAGAGTAATTCATGGTAAAAAATTATAATAATATAAAATTACCTTAACACTTATCCTAACCTTTTTGGATGAGTAACTGCCGACCAAGACTATCCGTGGGTGAGACTTTTGACCTTTTAAATCCTTTTGGGTAAGATAATGACATTAATAACTTTTTATTTAATGTAAAAATAAAAATATTTTAGACATGTATTGTTTTGCTAAAATAATTTCAATGTGGGTTATATAACTGATATATTTGACTATAAATATTCATTATAAATCTAAAATGATATCTTAAATCATGTTATTTTATTTATAATTTTTAGACATAAAATAATGAAAAATATTTTTGACATAATAATGATGAAGTGTTTACCTTATTGATGATTTATATAAATAGATAAGATTATAAAAATCATAATAATATCTAAAACATGTCCAATTCTTACTAGATGATTTTATTTTCAACATGAGTCATCTTAACTTTGACTTTAATGAGTTTTGGACCTTTACAATCTGAAAATCATTATATAATAAAATAATATTTTCAAACATTCTTAAAGAGCCCATCCTCCTTATAAAAATGCCTCAACTATAACCAATTACTCACACCTCTCAAACCCAATGTTTCGTCGTACCTTTTCCCAAATAATCTCTCAATATCACTCTCTTCTACCTAGGTGACTTACTTTAGGTAGAAGGCACTTCAAGAATGCCTTTTGGTTCAACCCAAAGGAGTTACCCAATTTAAAGTTAACATCATCTCTTATGTTCGTTTATTTTATTTAACTTCTAGAAAACATTAACTATTTCTATTCCATTATTTTATAACAAAACCATTAGAATCAATACACTCTATTTTTGTTATGATAAGGATTCGAACTACACTTACACACACCTGCATCTAATTTGTAAAGAACATACTATTTCTATGGATGGGAAACTACTTCCTCACAAAACGATGATTGTTTAATCTTCTCATACAACCACTTATGGTGGCTATTATGATGGAACTCTATTTATATGAGAAATATATTATATTTATATTGTGTCTTTACTTTTGTATTTTTAATTTATACCATACCTTTATGGTTTCCATAATGGGTAAAACATATAATTTCATTTGAGTAAGTGGAGAATACCGCCCCCTCAAAGTGATATGACACATTCATACCATCCTTGGGATGTATAAATGATGTTTTTAACGAAATTATATATTATATTATACAGGAATTATTATATAACTATGTATCATTGTTGTTTATATCCATTAAAGTACAAAATAGAAATGAAAGTAGCAATCATGTGTACTTACGACTTACCATCCCCAAGAACGGTGCATTTCATTTCTTATCTCAAAATGTAATGTTTAATTATAAATACATATATATATAATATATATATTATATATATGACATTAAAATAACTAATTTGATTATAGAGATAATATACTATTGAGCACATTGACAATTTGTAATTATAACATGTTCATTTTTGACACTTGTTCTGAATATTGACAAAATGTCCAATATGAACTCTAATAATTAACTAATTTTTATAGAATATTAATAAGTGATATATATGAAATTATATAACATTAAAAAGGTTCTTAATCATGTATTAAATAACTTACGTTTATTGTTCAGGCAGAATAAGTAACATAAAAGTCATGTCGGGCTTGAGGTAAGGGGTTTCTTATCCCTCATTTAATTCTGTGAGATTTCCATTGTTCTCCACTTATTTCATGCATGTGGTGTATTGTCTTTACCAATTTGATAAATATTTTCATGATTATATTTATATTCATGGTAGTTTTTGATTTATTTGGTTGTTATTAAGTTTTGGTCAAATGAATCGATTGATTACAACGTGGTAAGAGGTTTTCATCTCACTTTTTATTCCCGTGAGATGCATGACATATTTACCACTATCACCTTTTGTGTGGTGTATGTATTGCCCATGATTTTAATATTTTTTTAATATAATTTAATTTATGTTAATTAAATCTTCATTTTATGATCCTTATTTCATGTGTTGTATGTTTTTTAAGTTACCAAATCGATAAGGGAACATATCACCCACCACTTTTTAAAGTCTCCTTTTTTATTATGCCCTTAAATTTACAACTTCTTATGTTGGATTAAATACCCGTAAAATTCAAGGAATTTTTTTTTCTTAATTATCCTTGGAATTTTACAAGAATGCAGTTTTTGACGGCACCTGATTCCGAGGCCTGGTGTGCCCGGAATCAATTTACGAAGTTTAGCTCGGGTATGTTCAGTAAACGAACAAGCGGGTTTTCCTAACTTTTGAACCGGTGCTCGGAATCGAAATCTGAGGGCACTGATGGAACCACATCGCCTGTAATTGCTTAAGAACACCTTTTCCGGAGTTGCGTTTACTCGGGTGAGGTTATTATTTTGTGGGGTTAACTAAATAATAAAATAAAATAATGTGCAACAGATTTTATTTTTACTCTAAGCAGTGTTAAGCTTGGAATGGTGGTTAAGGTGGGACCCACTAATATCCTAACTCCTAGGTAGGATATTAGTGAGGTGGGGCCCACACAAGCCCCACCCCCTGTAATTTCCTTTTACCTCCCACGAGCTTTTAATATAGTAACTCACCCGCACCCCCTCTTAAATGCCAAGTCAACTCTCGCATTTAATTAATTATTAAACGCCTCAATTAATTGGTCAACGCTCATTAATTTAATCGTGATCTGTTTTTGAATTTCAAAAACAGTTCTCTTGAGAAACAAATAAGGCAAAGCCTTATTTTATTATGTGGTTTCGTTGTGCAAGGAAGATTTGAATAGGAGAGCCCATGTATTGTAATCTTCATCTTCCTCCTTGAAGAGATCGAAGAACGCACCATCGTAGACGAAGAACATTTACCTCCGACGAAGGGCGATGAAGAACGCAAGTTCGTCGAAGATAGACGATGCGATGCCAAGTACCATGACACCGACGATCCTTCTTCTGCGACGCCGTGTTCCGCGACGTCCCTTCCCCGCGACGAACATTCGTTCAACAAACACTTGAGGTAGGGGGTTTGGTTTATTTTAATTTATGTGGATTATTTCCTCAGCCTTTGATTAATTTGTTGATAGTCATTTGGGCCGCCTATTATCGTAATAATGGGAGGAGGTCGGACTGCATGAACACGGCCGAACCTCCTCCCCCTTTTGTTGGTTGTACTTGTTGCAGCACGAGCAAAGGCGGCGCGGTGCAAAGGCACCGCGCGGAAACAATGAAGAACGGGCGAAGAAGCGCAGCGCTGGCGCGCCGCGCCGTTGTGGCGATTCAAAGGCTCCACGGATTGTTTATTTGACGGCAGATTGACGGGCCTTGACGGAACGTGCCATAGAGGCAGTTTGATGATTCTCCAGTAAAGTATGAGACCCGAGGTGAATGACGGCACAGATGGAATCGAAAACGGACCACTAGAGAAACTCTGGTGGCCCGCGGAAGACCCCGCCGGCGCGCCCTGCCAGCACGACGTCGCTGTCGGCCAGTACCGGCCGGCCGCCATGAGGCGGCGGCGCCCGGCGCGCCTCTGGGAAGGACCGCCGCCACTGAAGCAGCGGCGGCAGGCGACTGGTCCCGCGACCACGCGGGACTGAAGGGTGGGGGACGTAGGGCTGGGCCGTGTCCGCTGGCAAGGAATGGCCCCCACGCGGGGGCCGCGGCGGCAATCAAGGGGGCAACCGCCCCCTTTGCGCGGAAGCTCGGCCAGCACTAAGCCGACCCCGCTCGCCCGACGCCGTGCCAGCCGGTCCGGGCCACGCCTCTCCGGGTCAGACCCGGACCCGGGTTGGGTCGACCTGGTTCGGGCCGACCCGGGGGGTTTGGGCCGGTCGGACCAGGACCAGACCCCCCCTTTTTCAAAACTCCTCGGTCTTTTTCCCATTACTTGGGCTAAAACCCCCGATCGACGCACTTTCAGTTGTGTAGCAATCCTTAGATTCGGACGGTCGTTTAAGTATATTACACTCAAGGTTTTGGAGAACTTTGGGTATGGTCGGATGGGTTCGAACACGAAACCAACCGGGCCCTCTGAGCAGAAACACTTATAATATGAGCTCTGGATGTCCGATTGACGTGCCGTCAACTTTGTTGGTTTCCTCTTGGTGATACAGACCTTTTGGCTTACTCCGATCAAGGTTTGGACGCATTTGGAGTGTGGTCGGGTTGGTTTGGACTTAAAAACCAACCGGGCCCTGGAATGAAAAGGCCAACAACTCTCAGACCGGACGTCCGATTGACGCACCGTCTGTCACGTTGAGCTCATTTTGACGATACAGAACTTTTGGATACATCAAATCTGGAATTCGTGTCAGTTGATGTAACATCCCTTTGGCTCGTGGAGCGGACCCTCCCCGAACGAGCTTGCTGTGTGCGGGAACCCTAGAGCTGGCTGTGACTATGACGACGATAACGACTATACAGAAATCCACCATGGATTCGATGGGAACAACTACAGCACTCAACGATCCTGTGTGGATCAGTGCTATCGATCCTGTGTGGGTCAGATCCTTTGTGGGTCAGCGCTCAGCGGTCCTGTGTGGGCCAGCGCGTACCAATCCTGTGTGGGTCAGATCCTGTGTGGGTCATTGCGGGGGTTAGTACCTATCGATCCTTTGTGGGTCATTGCGGGGGGTTAGTACCTATCGATCCTTTTTGGGTCATTGCGAGGGTTAGTACCTATCGATCCTGTGTGGGTCCGATGACTTAGATGAATTAGTGGCTAAATCTGATCATCTCTATCGTCTTACGAAGAAGTATTCATGTGTGAGCTGAGTCTTGACTTCCATTCATTATCTTCGGTATGATTGACTTACTTTCCTATGTGGATTGTGTTGTGTTATCCTGTGTGGACGTGATCGATCTTGGGCTCGGATGTTGGATCCAATCTGGAATTGATGGCTTAGGTATATGTATGGACATATACCTATGTAGTTTTGGATGTTACTTCGTGATTGTATCATTCCTTTTTTGGATTACCCTTGTGGATTCGGGGAGACCTTTGGGGATCTCGGGGTCCCTACTGAGTAGCGTATACTCACCCCTGGACGGGCTATGCCCACACTACGTTGTGTTGGATGCAGATGAAAGACAATGCTCATCGTGGTTGAGGCTTGTAGAGCAAGTCGGTACCTGGAGGTGGACCACTGGGTGAGACGTACTCGGAGCAGACGGTTGGACCCGAGGAGATGAGGAGGCTATCTATACCCACCCTTCAGGTGGGACTTCAAGTGTATGGATCGACGTTGCTTCTTTACTTTCAGTTGCTGTATTTCCTTTCCAGTTGTACTTTACTTCATGTTTGGGTTTGTATTCTGGGCCACTTACTTTTCCCCACTACTTTTTGTACCCATTTTTACTTAGTGTTTAATTCTACTTGCTTACTCTGTGGTGTTTGTTTACTTGATAAAGGGAATTCCTTCCCCCTTTTGTCGGGATTTATGCCTTAGTGCTATTCGCGAGCCCCTCGCCTATGGGAGGTGGTCTTGGGGTAGTCATGGGACGTGTCCCGAGGACGGGTCATGAACAATTGGTATCAGAGGAGTTTGGTTCTACTGTAGAACTCAGGACTCTGATCTTTTTCTATGAGAATCAATAGTGTTATGAGTATTGAGTGTGGTTATCGGTCCAGTGAGTCCAGTGTTGGTGCGGAGGCTGACGTATCCATACACCAGGACCCTAACTTCTGATTTCCGACATAGAGCACGAAAACATTGATTGCATTTGTGTTTCATGTTTTCATGGTGATTACTTTGTGTCAGCTCACCAGGTATACTGTTTTGACCGTGGTGCACCTTTCTCTTTTCAGGATATCACCACGATGACAACCATCTAGGGTTCCATGTTTTGTACGTGACGATAGTCCACCAAGTGATGAGGCCTCAGTGCAGGGCCCTATTACTGCGGAGGTATCGGCGGTACCACTACCCGCCGAGCCACAGATGCTACTATCCCCAGCCGCTAAGAGTGTATGTCACCTTGGTGCACTGCACGAGTTTCAGCAACAGAGACCGCCCAGGTTCTGCGGGGAGACGGACCCTCAGGTAGCTGAGGATTGGATGGAGGCGGTTGTGTGAGTTTTGAGGTTAGTGGGGACACTGGCTGACCTCATGGCGATCCTCACAGCGAGCCCCTTGCACGCAGTAGCAGGAAGATGGTGGATCTTGATGCTTTATGTGCACGACAAGGCATCCCTCCTCTAGACGAACATTGAGAGCCTCTTCCGATCAGAGTTCGTCCCAGCCACCCTCCGTGCGGTGCACATCCAAGAGCTTCTATAGCTGTGGTAGGGAAGCATGACGGTCGCCCAGTACTCGGCGAGATTTACCGATCTCTCACGCTATTCGACAGACATGGTACGAGACCCATTCTTCCGGGCCTGGACCTTTGAGCATGGATTGACGCATGAGATCAGGGCATCACTGATCTCCCTCATCATTCCGACATAGGCAGGAGTACTGGAGTGAGCCCTTCTCATTGAGAGCTTTCTTGCTGAGCCTACACCAGCAGCGAGACCTACCGCAGGGCGGCACGTAGCAGAATCTTATACAGCTGCTAGTAAACGGATGACACATGGGTCCAGGCGGACCAGACCCTCAGGCGGATGACCTCAGGACACTGGCTTAGAGGTGTGGGGCACTCAGCGTAGAGCAAGTCTTTCAAAAGACAGACAGTGCTACGCATGTGGCGGGCACAGCCACATGCCTCGTGACTACCCGACCCGCCATGCAGAGGAGTAGCAGACAGTTGAGGGACCACCCAGGCAGAGGAAGAGGGTCGACCGTGGCGGTCCGTATGGAACAAGCAGACGAGGCAGAGGAGTTGGCCAAGCATCGGGTGGTGGGCGACGCTTTGAGGCTCTACCACCACCACCACCAGGAGGTCCACCCCGACCACAGGGAGCTGGCGGGCAGAGGTAGGCACAACTTCAGGCAGCGGAGGCCAATGACCACGGTATGCCAGAGATGATTCGAGGTAAGATCTGTGTCTACTCCACCCTTGCTTCAGTTCTTATAGACACAGGAGCGAGTCATTCTTTTATTGACGCTTCCCTTGTTCGGAGCTCGGAGATTCTAGCGGAACTGTTGGCTCGATCTTTACGTCTAGAGACTCCTACAGGAGCCGACTCGACGATTTCACACTGGTGACGGCAGTGTGAGATTACTCTAGGAGGCAAGTTCTTTGGCTGGGATCTTCTTGTAGCGGCGTCGAGGCCCTACGATGTCATATTGGGCATGTATTGGTTATCCACATTCCTTGCTCAGATTGACTGTATTTGGCGCAAGGTGCGGTGTGTACGCACCGACGGGAGGAGGTTCACCTTCACTGGCGATAAGGGAGCCTTTGCAGCACAGGATGGACTCTCGCAGAGGAGAGGACAGCCCATCACTCATCAGTTAGCTAGCCTCATCCTAGGAGCAGTTGACATGCATAATCCTAGTTTTTCTGTAGTGGTGGATCAGTATGAGGACATTTTCCCTGAAGACGTTCTAGGACTACCTTCTCGTAGAGAGGAAGACTTTTATATTGACATGTACCCTGGGACATCTCTGATATCCACTCCAGCATATCAGATGGCCCCTGCTGAGCTTCAGGAGCTACGGGTACAGATGGAGGACTTGCAGGGCAAGGGATTCATCCAACCCAGTGTTTCACCCTCGGCTTCCCCGATTTTGTTCACCAAGAAGGCGGACGGGAGTTTGCGGCTGTGTTTCAATTACCATCTCCTAAACCAGGTGACCTTGAGGAACAAGTATCTACTACTGAGGATTGACGAACTCTTTAATCAACTCAAGGGAGCATGGTGGTTCTTGAAGTTAGACCTTAGGTCAGGCTATCATCAGCTCCGAGTTCGGGACGAGGACGTGCAGAAGACGACCTTCAGATGTCGGTATGACCACTATGAGTTCTTGGTTTTTCCTTTCGACATAACCAAAAATCCAGCTGTGTTCATGAGTCTCATGAACAATATCTTTCATCCATACCTCAATCGATTTGTCATGGTCTTCATCGACGACATTTTGATATACTCGACCACTGAGGAGGAGCACGCCTACCACTTGCGGGTTGTACTAGACACACTCCGAGAGTACCAGCTTTATGGTAAGCTCTCGAAGTGTCATTTCTGGTTACGTGAGGTCCATTTCTTGGGATACATCTTCTATGAGGCGGGAGTTGCGGTGGATCATGCGATGATCGAGGCAGTGCTAACTTGGGAGCCACCTAGGAGCATGACAGAGGTGCAAAGTTTCTTGGGGCTAGCTGTGTACTACCGGAGATTTATGCCAGACTTTTCCTGAGTTGCGGTACCACTCTCAGCTTTGACGGAGAAGGGGAAACCCTTCGTGTGGTCAGACAGATGTCAGCACAGCTTCCAGGAGCTGAGACGGAGATTGACCAGCGCGCCTATATTGAGGCTACTAGATGAGGGAGTAGGGTATGTAGTCTACTACGATGCATCAGAAACCGGGCTTAAATGTGTCCTGATGCAGGAGCGGGACATGATCGCCTATGGATCACATCAGTTGAGGAAGCATGAGCAGAACTACGCTACTCATGACCTGGAGTTAGTAGCAGTGGTCTTCGCTCTGAAGATGTGGCGACACTATCTGATGGGAGAGCTCTTTACAGTCTACTCTGACCACCAAATTATCAGTTACATCATCTCACAGAAGGACCTGAATCTAAGACAATAGTGATGGCTCGAGTTCCTCCAGGATTATGACTTTGAGATAGTCTATACTCTTGGAAAGGGGAACATGGTAGCCGATGCCCTTAGTAGGAGGACGAGCATCCTACTACATGGGGAGGCGACGGAGCAGGTAGCCTATTTGAAAATATCATTTGTGGATAGAGATGGAGAAACCTTTCTTTAGTCACTCATAGTGACTCCTCCACTACTACAGCGGGTCAGAGAGGCACAATGTGGGGACGCTGACTGTGAGACGCGACGTGCGCAGATATGCTCAGGACAAGCACCTGATGGATTTTCTGTTGGAGGAGAGAACGATGTCCTTTTTAGAGGGCGTACCATGGTACCAGCTGCTCTGTAGAAGGAGGTGCTGAGAGAGTTTCACACTTCCCCTTTAGCGGTACATCCTAGATTGGCGAAGATGTACCAGGATCTCAGACGACAGCATTGGTGGCCAGGTACGAAGAAGGTTGTGGCTGAGTTCGTTTCTCAATGCCTCACCTTCCAGCAGATGAAGGCAGAGCACCAGGTACAAGTAGGCTTGGTACAACCCTTGGAGGTCCCAGAGTGGAAGTGGGACGGGATATCTATGGATTTCGTGACTGTAAATCCACATACTTCCAGAGGTCACGACTCCATTTGGGTGATTGTCGACCGACTCACCAAGTCGGCCCACTTCTTACCCATCATAGAGCAGGGATCATTAGAGAGCTTGGGACGTCTCTAAGTTCAAGAGATTATATGGATTCATGGTGTTCCATCATCTATCGTCTCCGATCGAGATGCTCGCTTTACTTCCAGGCTTTGGAAGGGGTTGTAGGAGGCATTCAGGACACAACTACGTTTGAGCACCTCCTTTCACCCTCATACGGATGGTCAGATGGAGAGGACCATTCAGATTCTCAAGGACATGCTCCGTGCATGTGTCCTCGACTTTGGTCGTAGGTGGGAGGACCACCTCCCCTTGGTGGAGTTCGCGTACAACAACAGTTACCACTCCACCATCGGGATGGTACCATACGAGGCATTGTACAACCGACCTTGCAAATCACCCCAGTGCTGGACAGACCCTGGGGAGTCAGCAATTGTGGGACCAGAGATGGTGCATGCCATGACAGAGAAGGTCTAGGTCATCCAGGAGCGGATGAGGATAGCTCAGAGCTGGAAGAAGTCTTATGCTGATAGGAGGCAGAGGCCATTGGAGTTCGAGGATAGCGACAACGTCTTCTTGCGGTTCTCACCTCGACGTGGATTATGGAGATTTGGCCGAGGTGGAAAGTTATATCCGTGCTTCATCGGACCATTCTAGGTCCTCGGAAGTGTAGGTGAGGTGACTTACCTCCTGGCTCTACCACCTCAGTTGCACCGAGTTCATGACGTCTTCCACGTATCTCAGCTGAGGAGATACGTGCACGACACGATGCATATCATCGACCATGGGAGTCAAACCTTGACAATGGGGTGACCTTTGCGGAGGTCCCAGTGGAGATCGAGGATCGACAGGAGTGGGTCCTACATGGATGGTCGATACCTCTAGTGCTCATCAGATGGTAGCATGGAAACCTCCAAGAGAGAACTTGGGAGTGGGAGGCCCAGATGCGTGCTCAGTACCCAAATTTGTTCCACTAGTTTATGATGTATCTTTACGGGTACATAATGTCCTGAGGTGGGAGTAATTCAAAGACCCGTAAAATTCAAGGAATTTTTTTTTTCTTAATTTTCATTGTAATTTTACATGAATGCAGTTTCTGACAGCACCTGATTCCGAGGCCTGGTGTGCCCATAATTAATTTCTGAAGTTTAGCTCAAGTACGTTCAGTAAACGAATGAGCGGGTTTTGCTAACTTTTGAACTGGTGCTCAGAATCAAAATATGAGGGCACCGATGGAACCGTAGCGCCATTAATTTCTTAAGAACACCTTTTCTGGAGTTGCATTTTCTCGGGTGAGGTTATTAATTTTTGGGGATAACTAAAGAATAAAATAAAATAATGTGCAACGGATTTTATTTTTATTCTAAGCAGTGTTGACCTAGGCATGATGGTTGAGGTGGGACCCACTAATATCCTAACTCCTAGGTAGGATATTAGTGAGGTGGGGCCCACACGAGCCTTACCCCCTTTAATTTCCTTTTACCTCCCACGAGATTTTAATATAGTAACTCACCCGCACCACCCTCTTAAATGCCAAGTCAACTCTTGGGTTTAATTAATTATTAAATGCCTCAATTAATTGGTCAACGCTCATTAATTTAATCGTGATATGTTTTTGAATTTCAAAAACAGTTGGCTTGAGAAATAAAATAAGGCAAAGCCTTATTTTATTATGTGGTTTTGTTGTGAGAGGAGGATTTGAAGAGGAGATCCCAAGTATTGGAATCTCCATCTTCATCCTTGAATAACGCGGAGAACAGACCGTCGCCGATGAAGAATGCCAACCTCCAACGAAGGGCGACGAAGAAAGCAAGTTCCTCAGAGATCGACGATGCGACGCAGAGTACCACGACACCGACAATCCTTCTTTTGTGACGTCGTCTTCGTCAACGTCCCTTCCCCGTGACGAATCTTTGTTCAACAAACACTTAAGGTAGTGGGTTTGGTTTATTTTAATTTATGTGGATTATTTCCTCGACCATTGATTAGTTTGTTGGTAGTCGTTTGAGCCGCCTGTTATCGTAATAATGGGAGGAGGTCGGACTACATGATAATGGCCAACCCTCCTCCCCTTTTGTTGGTTGTACTTGTTGCGGCACGAGCAAAGGCGGCGCGGTGCAATGACATCACACGGAAACAACGATGAACGTGCGAAGAAGCACGACGTCGTCGTGCTGCGTCGTTGCGGTGATTTGAAGGCTCCGCGGATTGTTTATTTGACGGAGGATCCACAGGCATTGATGGAATAGGCCGCATAGGCGTTTTGATGATTCTGTAGTAAAGTGTGAGACCCGAGGTGAAGGCCGGCATAGACGGAATCGAAAACGGACCACCAGAGCAACTCTGGTTGCCGCGAAAGACCCTGCCGGTGCGCCACGCCGGCGCCCCGCACGCCGCTGGGAAGGACCAGCGCGGTTGAAGCCGCGGTGGTAGGCGACTGGTCCCACGACCACGCAGGACCAAGGGGGTGGGGGACGCGGTGCTGGGCCGCATCCGCTGGCAAGGAACAGCCCCCACGCGGGGGCCGCGGGGGCAATCAAGGGGGCAGCCGCCCCCTTTGCGCGGCCGCTCGGCCGACGTCGAGCCGACCCCGCTTGGCCAGCACCAAGCCGACCTGGGCCGGACCGGCCGCACCGGGCTGAGTCACGCCCCGCTGAGTCAGACCCAGACCCGGGTCAGGTCGACGTAGTTCGGGCCGACCTGGGGGGGGGGGGGGGGGTTGGGTCGGGTCGGACCGAGCCCAGACCCCCCTTTTTGGGAACTCCTCGGCCTTTTGCCCATAACATTGGATACAGACCCCCGATCGACGCACCGTCAGTTTCATAGCGATCCTTGGATTGAGACTGTCGTTTCGGTAAATTACACTCAAGATTTAGGAAAAATTTGGGTACGGTCGGGTTGGTTTGAACACGAAACCAACCGGGCCCTCGGACTGGAAACACATATAACTTGAGCTTCGGACATCCGATTGACGTGCCATCGACATTATTGGTTTTTTCTTGGAGAGATGGACCTTTTGGCTTACTCCACTCAAGGTTTGGACGCAGTTGGAGTGCAGTAGGGTTGGTTTTGACTTAAAAACCTACCGGGCCCCTGAAACAAAAAAGCCAATAACTCTCAGAACGAGCGTCCAATTGACGTGCCGTCTGTCACGTTGAGTTCCTTCTGACGATACAGAACTTTTGGATACATCAACTCCAGACTTCATGTCATTTGATGTGTCAGCCCTTTGGATCGTGGAGCAGACCCACCCAGAACGATCTAGCTGTGTGCGGCAACCCTAGAGCTGGCTGCGACTATGACGACGACTGTACAGAAATCCTCCGTGGATTCGAAGGCAACGACTACAGCACTTAGTGATCCTGTGTGGATTAGTGCTACCAATCTTGTGTGGGTCAGCACTCAGCAGTCCTGTGTGGGCCAGCGCGTACCGATCCTGTGTGGGTCAGATCCTCTGTGGGTCATTGCGGGGGTTAGTACCTATCGATCCTGTGTGGGTCATTGCGAGGGTTAGTACCTATCGATCCTTTGTGGGTCATTGCGGGGGTTAATACCTATCGATCATGTGTGGGTATGATGGCTTAGATGAATCAGTGGCTACATCTGATCATCTCTATCGTCTTACGAAGAAATATTCCTGTGTGAGGTGAGTCTGGACTTCCAATCATTATCTTTGATATGATTGACTTACTTTCCTATGTGTATTGTGTTGTTTTATCCTGTGTGGATGTGATCGAACATGGGATCGAATGTTGGAGCCAATCTGGAATTGATGACTTAGGTATATGTATGGGCATATACCTAAGTAGTGTTGGATGTTATTTCGTGATTGTATCTTTTCTTTTTGGATTACACTTTGTTGATTCTGGGAGACCTTCGGGGGTCTCAGGGTCCCTATTGAGTAGCGTATACTCACCCCTGCACGGGATATGACCGCACTACGTTGTGTTGGATGCAGACGACGGACAACGCTGACCGTGGTTGAGGCTTGTGGAGAAATTCGGTACCTGGAGGTGGACCACTAGGCGGGACGTACACGGAGTAGATGGATGGACCCGAGGAGCTGAGGAGGCTATCTCTACCCACCCTTCAGGTGGGACTTCTAGTGGATGGATCGAAATTGCTTCTTTACTTTCAGTTGTTGTATTTCCTTTCCAGTTGTACTTTACTTCTAGTTTGGGTGTGTATTCTGGACCACTTACTTTTCGACACTACCTTTTTTACCCAGTTTTACACAGTGTTTACTTCTTCTTGCTTACTCTGTGGTGGTTTTTTACTTTATAAAGGCAATGCCTTCCCCTTTTTGTTGGTATTTACGCCTTGGTGCTAGTCGCCAGCCCCTGGCCTATGGGAGGCGGGCTCGGGGTAGTCACGTCACGGGTCCCGAGGATGGGTCGTGACAGTTGGGATATTTTATTATATATCATTATTGCTATAAATTTAATGTCCATGTGATAATGTACCTTTTTATCTATCATAAACTCGTTTTTTTAATTTTAAGTGATTCCATTAGCCTATCGAATTTCTGTAACAGAACTTTTTATCCAAATTTAAATTTTTTGGTGTTAATATTCTAGTTATTGATTATGACGTGCTATTAATATGTGTGAATGACCAATGATTTTTTTACTCTTAATATCAACTTATATTACATTTATTCATATTTTTCACACATAATTATATCATTGATTTATCCTTAATCAAATGATATGATCTTTGTAAAGGACTTTGTTTGAATTTACATTCCATTGAAACTTATTTGTTTTTTATACACCAATTCACTTTTATATGATTTATATACTTCACATTGATTAATTATATCATTAATATCCTTAGTAACATGTTATTATAAGCTTTGATTAATGTTATTCCTCAATTATCTGTATTCAAGCATCTCCCATTCGGTCAGATACTCTTTAACTAAAATATTATTTTAAATGTTTTATAGATTTATTCATCTAAATATTTATCACTAATGACCATGTTTTCAAAATGGTTTTAATTAATTATTAACATGGTCATTAATGTAGAAAAATAATTATTCAATTTAATGTCTCAAATTGTTATGGGACACTTTGATTCCAATATCTCTTTATTAAATGTTTTAAATGGTTTTGAAAATTGTTTGTTAAAGCATTGATTTTTTGAATATCTTGAGATGATTTATTGTGATTACAAATTAAATGTTATTAGTGAAATGATTATATTTGAAATATATTATGTGTTATGATTTTATAGAGGTATATGGTCATTTGACAGGTGGTTACGTGATAAACCAAGTGACAGGTGGTGCGGTGAAAAACAAGGACTGGTGGTTATGTTGTAACCTCCAATACATTGGGCATGGAAGTTTCCTGTATGGCTATTCCATTTCGTGATATGAGTAGAAGTAGACCATCTAGTTATTCGATTTAAGTATGTTTATGTATCAAGTTACATTTATATGTTATGTGTGATTTCTATGGGTTTTATTTTTATCATTTGGTTACAAAAGGGTAAGAAGTGATCTTTTATTCATTGAAGAGTATTTAATACTTCATAAAGAATAAAAGTATTACTAATGATAAAGTATTCATGGTTTACTTGTTGATTTTAAAAACTAACATTTTCCCTTCTTTGTGTATCCCTTACTGAGATTTTTTTGAATATATTATGTTTTTGAAGTGTTTTTCACAGGAAATAAATAGGAATAGGGTCACGAATGGGATTATGGAAAAGTCATGCTTTCTAAAACAAATAACAATACATTTTTCTTTTTAAGAGTTTTTATTTTATGAAAAAAATGGATACTAAGTAGTAGTGTCAACATGTAATATTCAAGTTGATATTGAATAGTTATTTACTAATTCTATAAAACATTAAACCTGAAAAGATCCTCAATGTGAAATATTGATTTAACTCACAAGTATATAATGTTTTAAGGGTGGGGCATTATAGTTGATCTCAAATCGGTTTAGACAACTTTAGGGATTATGGGTTTTCATTAAACACATGGTTAGTCCCTATATAAATTATTTTGGATAAATCATTGTTTTATAAATTTTCCTAATCAAGTAATGTCAGTTACAAATGGAAGGAAGAGTATCTCAAAGGACATTATTATCTCTTCCTGATGACATTCTTGAAATAATTATTTCAAAGTCATGTTTAGATGATTGAGAAAGCTATTCTAGCTTATAACTCACTTTCAAGCTATTTTTTGAGATATCAAACTCCTCCACTATACCTTAATATCATCGTGGAAAATGGGTTGTATTTAATTAAATACTATTTTCTAAATATTCTCATATTTTCATGAATGTTAAATATTATCAAGGAATTTTCAAATATTTTACCTTATCACAAGATTTTGAAGCATATTATGATTTCGAAAAAGTTGTTGAATAAGGAGAACCTTGCGCAACTTATTTATATTTTATTTTACAACATAGTATCTCAACTCATACTTATAGTATGTCAGAAGGACCATTGATTGAATGTTTCAACTCAAACTTGGTCAGACTATTTTTAAAAAATAATGTTTTATCAGTTGTTTTGAAATTATTTATAATACTTGATTATTTTCCAAAACTATTTTTATGGAAACACCAATATGACCCATGTTGTACAATGTGTATTTGGATAAAAGAAAAAAAATGATTTTTAAGGATCAATAAATCATTGTTGAAATGAATGGACCTTTTACCTACGTGAACAAGATGATGATAAAACCTTATGGACCCCATGATCAATGTATGATGTTCTTTCTTTTAGGAATAGTTTTATATATTTTCATTTTGTGGTGAAAAAAAATATATGATGTTGAGGTCTTCATGCATTGGGATGAAAATGAATGGTATATGATAACCATTGTGTTTAAAACATGTTTTGGTTATTTACGGGTTTTATAAATAGGACAACCCATAAGATGGTTGAGAACCTGTCACATCCTTCAATGCCGAAGGAATCGAACCCACAACTGAAGGGTGACAAGGGCACATTGCCCATAACTAGCCTACGTGAAGTATGTGGTTAGTATAACTTACTTTTTATGTTAAATGATTTTCTTGATAACTAATAAGTCAATTTTTGGCACATATGTTTTTTCAAATGGATATCCTAAATGTATGAATATTATTTTGTGATTATGTGATAAATGTTGTTTTTGAAGATGTTCTCTATTGGGGAGAAACACTACATGCCTATGGAAAATACAGTACTTTGATCATTGAATAATCTATGTTTTTATACTATAATTATAATTGTTTTGGGTTATTTATGAAAATGATTATCCTATCATTGGGAATATGTGACTATGTTAATTACCCTTCAGTATGAGCCTGTAAGAGCAGTTAATGGTATTTGGAGATAAATGTTAGGAATTAGTGTGGAAGACTATGTGATTAAATATTTTTGAATTTTTGATTTCAATCTTAGATTGGATTACTTAGAATAATTTTTAGAAAAAATTTATATTGAATGGTCATTATTGAATATTTGGTACTGTTTGTTGAATTTTGGAGATTAAGAGTAGTATTTTTTTAATTATTATCCTTTTTGGGTTTATCTGCTCTTGTTTGAACCTTTTATGTTTTTGTTTATGTATAAATACGAGTGAAATATATTGTTCATATTTTGTAGATAATGTCATACTCTATAATTTGATTCTAGGGAATCAGGTGTGACCAAGTCATCTGGAATACTAGTAGTTTTGAGAATAGATGAGTTTGTGGTAGGAATTTAGTAAAGGATGAATTTCTACAAGACAAGTAAGTATGTTTCCTTATATTTTTAGTTAATATCATAAATAAATTCCTCAAAATTATGAAAAGTAACTTAAAACATAAAATTTTTCCATGAAATTTGGTACTATGGATTCAAATACTGTTAAACCCATCACAAGTTTGTGATTTTTTGGTGGTTATCCTTCTCCTAATCATGTTTTTTATCACTATCTATCAGAACATGACACTTAGTTTCTCATCTATATCCACGTTTTCATGGAATCCTTGTATAATTTATCTCAGGTGACCTTTGTACATATAATTCTTTTTTAAAGTGATATTTTATTTACTCCTTTTCTGATGTGGGTCTTTCAATGAAGATTTTAATCCCAATTTTAAAATTGCGAGAACACAATTTTTAAAAGGGGGGAAGGATGTAACATCCCAGGTAAACAATGAATATGTAATTTTTTATATTTATTAATATTTTTAAATTAAATATTAAGTTTACATTAAAAATGATAATATTATTGATGGCTTAACTGACACACAATAATGGGTTTCTTTTAAAACTTACATTGCACACAACATTTAGTTATACCAAAAAATAATATAATAATATTATTAATCTAATTGGTAGTTAACAACTAGTTGTTGTATATGTGGGGATGAATATAACTGAATAAATTATGATTATATATGTTTTTTAATTGTTTTTACTTTTATCTAATATTTTTTAGAGTCATTAAATGTGAATAAATCCAATTTTAAGCATATATACTCAAATAATATTTAAAAGGTTGATTTACCGCCATTTAATTGAAAACTCTTTTTAAATCTATTTTTCTCACATTTATATGATATATTTGAGAAAATAAAATTATTTTTTAGGATCAGGACATAAAAATTAACTTTGGGTATTTTTTTGTATTTTTCTATTGGTAAGTGAAAAATCATGTATTTTAATTCAAAACTACCTTTTAATCTTATTTATTTATATTATTATATAAATTTTTTAAAAATATTTTAAAATTTAATTAGATTATATTTTTACCATTTTATCCATTTTTGGTCATTGAAATTACTATAAATTTTAATTCGTACATAAACAAGTGTTAATCTTTTGATAGTTATTATTTGTTAAAAACACGCTTTTTGTTTTGACAGCGAGAATTAATTTTAAATTTATTAATTCAACTTCTATTTTTTGAAATTTTTAGAATACACACCATTTTTAATGAGGAATATCAAATATATCTTAGGATGAATTTTTTCTATTTTTAAGGAAAACATTATTTTTGGATGAATAGTGAAAACACTGAATACTAGTTGAAATGAAATTTTTTTATTTAAATTAAATTTTACCCATTATGTGAATTGAATTTTGAAAATCTGACATACATGGATGTTATTATTATGTAAAATGTGGTTCAATATGATGAGAATAATTTTTGGTGAATAGTAAACTTTGACTTTTATTTACAACGGTTTATGGTAAATAGGGTAATTCAAGGTAAAACAAATATTATAATAATATAAAATTACCTTATAATTTGTCCTAATCATATTGGATGAATAATTTAAATCAAATAAAACCTATGGTTGAGACGTTTTTCCTTTGAATTCCATTTGGGTACAATAATGATATTAATAACTTTTTTAATGTAAAAATAAAAATATCATAAACATGTATTGTTTTGCTAAAAAAATTTTAATGTGGGGTTATATAATTGATATATATGACTATAAATATTCAATATGAATATAAAAAGATATCCAAATCATGTTAATTTGTTTTTAATTTTTATACATTAATTAAATAAAATTATTTATGACACAATAAATATGTAGTGTTTACCTCATTAATTAATGATTTAAATAAATAATATTATAAAAATTAAAAAAAAAACTAAAACCGATCTAATTCTTATTGGATGATTTAATATTGATCATAGGTCATCTTATCTTCTACTTTAATGAGTTTTTGACCTTTAGAAATAGAAAATCATTATATAATAAAATAATATATTCGAACATTCCTAAAGAGCCCCTACTCCCCCATTATAAAAATCCCTCCCCTCTAACCCATTACTCACACCTCTCAAGAACCTTTGGTCATCTAAAATTTACCCAAATAATCTCTTAATATCCTTCTCTTCCACCTAGTTCCCATAACATAGGAAAAAGGCACTTCAGAAAGACATTGGGTTCAAACCAAAGGGAGTTCCCTGATTTTAATGTAATATCTTCTCTTAGGTTTTTTCATTTATTTTACTTATCCAAACCCTTAAATATTTATATTCCATTATTTTATAATAAAACCACTATCTAAAATATACTATGTTGTTTTTATGAGAAGGATTATAACTAAACTTACACACATTTCTGTCTAATTGTTAATAAACATACTGTTTCTGTAGACGATGAACTGCAGGCTCAGGAAACAATGATTGTTCAATCTTCTACTACCACCTCTCATGGAGACCATCATGATGGTACCATATTTATTTGTGAAATATTTTATAATATGATTTTCTCCTTACTTAGGTATTATTTATTTATAGCATACCTTTTTGTTTTCTATAATGGGTAAAAGCTATAATTTCATTTTAGGAAATGAAAACTACCGCCCCCTCAATGTTATATAACTCGTTCATTCCATACATGAGACATATAAAAGATGATTTTAATGAAATTAAATAATATATTATATAGTTATTTTAATATACCTAAGTATAATTATTTTTTTTCACTCCATTAAAATATGAAATAGAAATGAAAGTAGCCTTATTTCGTTTTACGACTTACTGTCTCCATGAATGATGCATTTCATTTTTTATCTCCAAAAGATATGTAATATTATAAATACATACATATATATATAATGGATAATATATATATATATATATATATATATATTTATGATATTTAAATAATGAATGTGATTCTAATGATAATAGAATTTTGACCACATGGACAATTTGTAATTATAATAAGTTAATTTTTTTCTCATGTTCCGAACGTCGACAAAATATCTGATATGATTTTTAATAATTAACAAATTTCTATAGAAAGACAATAAGTTTTATAAAAGTAATAATAAAACACATAAATGGTTATTAATTAAATATAAATTAACGTAAGTTTATTATTCAGGAATAACAAGGAACATACAAGACAAGTCATACTTGAGGTAAGGGGTTTCTTATCTCACTTTTAATTCTATGAGATTTCCATTGTTCACCACTTATTTCGTTAATGTGGTGTATTTTTTACATCAATTTTATATATATTATAATTATTCCATTTATATTCAGGGTATTATGTGATTAATTTTGTGGTTATTAACTTCTGGTCAAACAACTCGAATAATTACAATGCGGTAAGGTGTTTTCGTCTCACTTTTTATTCTCGTGGGATTCATGATATATTTTACACTATCTCCTTTTGTGTGTTGTGTTTAATGAAGATGATTGTATTATTATTGTAACATAATTTCATTTATGGGAAATTACATCTTCATTTTATGATTATTCTTTCATGTGGTGTATGTTTCGTAAGTTACCAAATCGGTAAGGGAACCTTCACCCTTCTCTTTTTAAAAGTCTTCTTTTTGCTATATCTTTTAATTTTCATGATTTTATGTTGGGATATGTTCTTCTATATCTTTATTGCTGTAAATATTATTTCCATGTGAGGATATACCCTTTTCAATCTCATCGATTCATTTTATGATTTTTAAAGTGCTGTCGTTAGGCTACCAAATTTATGTAAGAGGTCTTCTTAACCCAATTTCAACTCAATGGGGTTAAAATTCTACTTATTGATTATGTCATGATATAAACATGTTTGAATGAACTCTTATTTATTTACACATAATATCAACGTATATTGGTTTTATTTTCATTATTCGCACATAATTATGTATTTGATTTATCATTAATATATGGATATGATCTTTGCAAGGGACTTCGTCTCAATTTACATTCCATTGAAACATATTTGTTTTCTACACACCAATTCACTTTTATATGGTTTATATACTTCCTTTTGACATATTATATTATGAATTTATTTAGTATCATGATATTATATGCTTTGATTGATGTTATTACCCAAATATTTGTATTCAAGCATCTCTCATTTGTTTTGGAACACTTAAACTAAAATATAATTTTAATTGTTATAATGAATTTTTCATCTAAATATTTCTTATTAATGACCATGTTTTCAAAATGGTTTTAAATCCATATTTATATGGTGATTAATTTTTATAAATGTTAATTCCTTTAAAAGCTTCAAAGTGGTATGAGACGCTTTATAAAAAAATATCATTATTAAATGTTTAAAATGGTCTTTAAAATGGTTTGATAAAGTATTAATTTTGTCAATATCTTGAATTTATTTCTTGTGATTGAAAATGAAATGTTATTAGTGAAATGACTATATTTGCAATATTTTATTTCTTTATATTTTATAATTGTACATTGACATTTTGAGGGTGGTTACATGATAAACCAAATGAAAAGTGGTTCCATGATAAACCAGGATGGGTGGTTATGTTATGATCTCCAATGAATTGGGTATTTAAGTTGGTCGTATGTCTATTCCATTTAGTGATATGTGTTGAAGTAGACTATATAGTTATTCCACTTAAGTACATTTAGGTTACATGTTACCTTTATATATTATGTGTTCTTTCTATGGGATTTATGGTAATCGTTTTTATTGGAAAAGTGTAAGAACTGATCTTTTATTCTGTTAAGAGTATTTACTACTTCATAAAGGTGAAAAGAATTACTTATGATAAATTAATCATGGTTTACATGTTGTTTTTAAAAACTAACTGTTTACCTTAATTGTATATCCTTTACTGATATTTCTTCTCATTCCATGTTTCTGAAATTTTTTTCAAAGGAAATAAAGTGGAATAGGGTCAAGGATGGGATCATGGAAAATTCATGTTATCTAAAACATGGAACTAGTCATGTTTCTTTTTAAGAGTTTTTATTTTATGAAAAAATGGATACTTAGTATTAGTGTCTACATATTATATTCATGTTTATATGTAATAGTTATAAACTAATTCTCTAAAACTCTACCCCTGAAAAGATGCTTAATGTGAATTAATGATTTAACTAAAGATTATATAATGGTTTAAGGAAAGGACCTTATAGTTATAAAATTTTGTTTTATCATTTACGATTGTTCGGTTTCATGTTTTTCACGATCATTTCTCTTGTATATAAATATGAATGATAATGTAAATTTTGAATAATTATAATGGATTGAATTTAAAATTTATTAATAATCACCCATTATTTAAAAGGTTTCATATATAAGTTGGTTGTATAGTATTAGGTTGAACTAATAGATAAGAAATTATTGATAATCATTTATATTATTACGATGATTTTTGAACACAACAAACTCATTTTCTTTGATCATTTAGTTTTATGTATATATGTTACTTGAATACCATAATTGATTTTATAAAATTAATATTAAAATATATTTTAACAATTAAAATGGTTTCATGACCACCTATAATAGATGTAAGGGAAATGGAAACTCAACTTATTTGAAGGCAATAAATCTACACCTCATAGATGATGCTTTTATTTTAAAATTAAACAGGAGATGAGAAGGGGATTGATGATTAAGTTTTCCTTTATAATAGAATAACTCATAAATATGTATGTAATTGATATATCATTTCATTTGGATGAGTTGAAGGAGAGGAAATTATAATAAAATAAAATAACATGAAATTAATTTAAAAGAAAAGAAAAAGGATTTTAATTCATCAATCCTTATACTTGAGAACTTCCATAGGAAATTTGTTTTAGTATTTTGATGTGACAAAGTTCCATTGAAAAAAAGGAGGTCTATGATAATTTTATTGTGTGGACATTGGAAAAGGGTCAATACTAGGATGATGTGAGGAAAAGAGGTGGTGATGGGCGGTATACATAGGGGAGGAGATGGGTGTTTCTCTTTATTTTATTCAGTTGTTTATTATTTTGGCCCAAGACTATGAATATTTTGATCATTATAACTAAATATATTAACATAAATAAGTGGTGTTTTATATTATAATTCTTATATCAGTGATGAGTAATATAATAATTTCTTATCCATGTAATGTCTATAAACCATTAATTACAATATATTAATATTTACCTAAATTCAAGTATTTCATGAAATATATTTAAAATTCACCATAATAATTTCTTCACATGTAGACTTCAAAAAGGAATTCCATTGTAGGAGAATAATTTTAGATTTTAAAAAATTTAATTTTTAATTAAATTCATATTTTACTCAAAAAATAAATATTTTTAAAATATTTATTGATATTATAAAACATTGAGAAAATAATTAAATATTTATAAAATCATCATATATTCATAAAAAAATAAAATATAATTTTATAAATCTATCTTATGAAAATAAATTTTCATTAAATTAATATAATAATTATGAAATTATAAATAAAAATTTATTATTTATAAAAATACAATAAATAATTAATTACTATTAAAACAATTAATTAAATAAACTATGATATAATTATATAATATATAAATTTATGAGGTACCTAAATTTTATTTACACTTTCATATATAAGGATAATATTCTGTAGGACGAATTAGAATTCATAATGGTCACATTTCTATTCTAATGTTTATGTTACTATTCCATTGGTATATGTTCCTTAACAAATAAAAATTCATCTTATTTCATTCATTATTTGTTCATAATGGTTTTATTGTGTTCCTAAAGTGATTTTTTGTGGTTTGTAATATATGATGTATTTATACAAAAATAATTTCCAATGATAAATTTTTTTGGTCCTTACAAGTCAACTATTGGTACAAATGAAAATATTGTGGCCCTTAATTCATGGAATAAAATAGAAATGAATAGTAAATTAGAGAGATATTTTTAAATGTTTTTTACAAAATAATAATGTGATTAAAAAATTAAAAAAATTCAAAATTAATAATGTGACTTCTTTTAGCACAAATCACACTATAAATCCAAATCTCAATTAAATAACCTTAAATTGATGAAATTATAAAAATTAAATCACTGAAAAACATAGGTAATGTGATGAAAATATAATATCTATCAATATTCATGGGTAGTTAATATAAAAAATAAATGAAACAATTGGTGAATAATGAATGTGTCTCAGATAAATAAATATGTGATAAAAATACCATTACAAAGAGTCTCTACATTCTACCTATACATTCCAAACTAATATATAAAAAGTATATCACATAAAACTAAAAATATATATATCTCTCATATAATATATGATTTTATTATTATAATTTCTATCCATTTATTGAAAATGTTCTTTTGAAATCAGAAATCATTTAATATCTAATTCATTTTTATATATGTTTTATTCATTATCTTTAGTCCATTTAAATTTCTCATGGTCACTTAGTCACCAAAATATTTCACATGATATAAAAATCAGATATATTAATTACATGTTTATTTATATAAATCCATTAATTATAGGTAAATAAAAATAATTACATTGTTCCTGATGAGAGTAGTCTATACTTATAGATAAATCCAATTTTCATTTTCAAGATAAACAGAACAAAAGAAAGGTAAATAAGATATAAAAATTTTAGATTAATTTTTAATTTATAGTGATAATATATTATAATTATATATGTCATTATTACCATCCATATATATATATATATAATGGAAAAAAGTTCACATCACTCAGTTGAAGATGTAGTATACAATTATACATGGTAGATTTCACAAATTCCAAATAATGTAGATGTTAAGAATATAGATGGGATATTCTAATTATAGAATTATAATTATTTCAAATATAACATAAATTTTATATACATAATCATTTTCATTCACGATAGGTGGTTATCGAAAAATATCAATATCATTTTTTTTGCGGATAGGCTTCCCTACAAATAATCGATGGGTTTGATTACATCTTTTATAGGAGGAGATGGATATAGGTTATTCATTTAAAATAACAAGATATCATATAATGTATGTTTGGTATTTTATTTTATTAGAACTGGTGAAAATATGAATCTAAGTTGAGGAATAAATAATGTGAAATAGTTGGTTAAACAATAACACTTCTTTTGACAACTTCATTAGGATCGAAATAATTTCCCTCGTAAGTGGGATTCCTAATAAAAATACGGTCTCTATGATTTATAAATATATTTAATAAAATTATATTTTAGAATGTTATGGAAATGAAATAGGATTTTTTAGTGTGAATAGTGGAGGATATGCGGTTCCAATTTATTAATGATGGAGGGCCATATTAGAAATTTTAGAAAAAAAACATATATAAACGTTTTAATCATTGTCAATGGATCCATCAGGGATTATTTTGAAACATATTATGATAATTTTTTTAATATTATGAAATAAAATATAAATTTTATTTTTTTGTATATATTATTATTTATCTATTTAGTATAAACATAAATGAATCTTGTTTTTTCCCCAACAATAATAATTAATTTTTTTAATTGCACTATTCATTATGACCACAAAAAATGTTTCCATTGTTATATAATAATATTTAATTTTTATAATTTTTGAATCATTATCTATTTAATGAATTCAAAAATGTTGATGGATTATATATAAAATTAGCACCACATGCATGAATAAAATGTAGTTTTCTAAAGAGAAATGTTTTGTAATAATAATAGTAAATACTATCATATTTTAGTATCAAATTGACTACAATGACCATAAAATGCTTAATAATTACCTTTTTAAACTAATTATAAAATAACATTTTTTGAAACAAAATAAATCTTCTAATATTATTAATTACAAAAGATATTTTTAAAAAACAATATTTTTTAATATTCCTTAAACACATAAACAATACCTATAAATTCAAAAAAATAACTATATGATAAATTTTATATGTTGATTAAAAACTATTGATCCATTCCTTGATTAAATTTTCTCAATATTGAAAATATTAATTTTATTATTTTAAAATAAAGTGCAATAATATATTCATATTCAAAAAATGATTTCATTATTAACATAATAAAAATACAAAAAACTAAGGACTTATTTATCAATATATTTGAATTAGCTAAACAATATAGTGACAATTTTTTAAAATTTGTCATTACTATTCATAATATTCTGTTTAATGGATATTTGATTAATGTAATGTTTAAATATTATTATTAATAGTATATTATGGTATAGTAAAACTATTTTTTGCATCTATCAGAAGCTTAAAATGAAATTTAATTAATTTTAAACAAAATATGACTTTATATAACACATATTAATATAGAATTTAATAATATGTTAAAAATATTTAATTTAAATACTAATAAATATTAAATTTTTTTAATTAAATGAATTTTAATACTAACCATTAAAATTTTAATAATCATTAATATTATTATAACATCATAACACCTCCTAATCCTAATGATTAATAACATAACATGAACTATATTTTTCAATCCACAAAAATAAAACATCATAAATTGTCAATGAATACATACTTAGTAATTTTAAATTATATATAATGATCGAAATTTAAAATACTGGATATATAAATTTTTCTTCTCTAAAAATGACTAATTATTAATAATGTAGAATGTAAATTTCCCAAAGTGATATTTATAAATGAATATTAATATTTAAATCAGACAACTAATATTAAAAAATATATCTCCTATGGGAATTTTCAAAAATCATCTAAAATTCATCAATTTCAAATAAATTTGATAAAAATTACATTTTAGGCACATGAAAATAATTAATCTTCATAACATGTGAATAGATACAATGATAAAAAATTTCATGTTGAATAATTTTTGAACAAAAAAATTTATGAACATTGTGATAAAATATAAATTATCATTGAAAATTATAAAAAAATAAAAAAGTAAATATTTTTAAATTTTTTCTAAATGTGATGTATTTTATCATATATTTTAAAGACTACTATTTTTTTTAAATTTAAAACATAAATTTTTTTAATATTTCACATTAATTAATATATTTCTCATCCCTATAATTAGTATCATTAAATAATATTAGAATGATAACATAACCTTTTATAATATGTTACATAAAACCTTATCTAGTCTTGTCAAGATACATGAGAGGATAGTGGATGATGAAAATTAGATATGGTAGATGGTTTATTGGGCATGTAAGAGGTGGAAAAGTGATATGGGTCAAATATGGTAGTTAATGATATCTAAAGGGGGATCTTGAACAATAAATTGAAGATATATAGGTTAGTGTTCTCTATTTGAGATAAAATATACCACTATCATGATAATAAATGAAAAATAATGGGCTTGTCCCGAAATATTATTACTTTTAAATAGTTTTCATTTTTCAATTTTTAAATGAATATATTAGAAGCCAATTTTTAATGTAGTACAATTAATTAGTGACAAAAAAATTCCTTGAATTTTATGTATCAAAAATAAAATAACATAAATTTAAAACGAGTTAATTTAATTATAATTTTTTTAGTTCTAGGTGAAATAGAAAATATTTTTAATATATGATTTCTAATCTATTCTGTTACTGGAATTAATTTTAATCAATAGATTTTTTTTCAAAAATAACTACTGGTTTCTTATTGTTTTTAATGAAATATTATATTAATATAAAACATGATGATTAAATTCATTTTCATCTATCTAATTATATATTATAATTTATAGTGAATTTTTATTAGAGGATTTTTGAAGTCATTCTGAAATTATCTGGACTGATGGACCAATAATTGGGTTGAAATTATGGAATATCTTAAAATAATAAATAAATAAACTAATCCCCATAGTTTTTTTTTGTTTTGGGTCCATAAATATGATGTATATTATCCTTATTCAAATTAATCAACAAATAGATTTAGATGTACCTATAGGATGAAAATAATGAATGTATATAATCAATATACAAGAGGGGGGTTAATTGTATACTGTAAAAATTATTTTGGAACATTTAAAGATGGTAATGTTTAACATGGTTAAACAAGGTAATTCAAAATATCTCTATGATCTAAAAACATGATTGATTTCGGAAATGTGGTTCTGACAATGAAACTTATGAATAGATTACAAAGATAATGATTTTACGTTAGAGCGTATAGAATCTTACCAATCAGAGTACAAGTATAATAAAGTATAATATAGCTATACTTTCCTTAACAACCTAAATACAGTGGAAAACTTGAAACAATACACATAACAAGTAGTAAATCATTTAACCCAAAGAGAAGGGTATCCAACAACCTTGGATAAAGGTCCCTTGATTTGTACATTCAAGAAAGTATGTCTTACCCACACCAGGGTAAGCCCTTGATATGAATATCAAAGTCTTTCATTCTATCCCAGCATGCCCTCGAACTTCAAGTTAGTCAGCACCTATGTATTCCTGTCCCCGAAAGCCCTCGAATGTACTC
This sequence comes from Viscum album, assembly GCA_963277665.1. Classification (NCBI taxonomy): domain Eukaryota; kingdom Viridiplantae; phylum Streptophyta; class Magnoliopsida; order Santalales; family Viscaceae; genus Viscum; species Viscum album. The sequence continues at coordinate 2,131,676,575 of OY728140.1, forward strand.
AGCAACATTCAGAGTTTCACGAAGTAATTCTGAACAATATGTTCAGTACACATAAATCATTAAAGTCTCTCTCTCTAGAAATCACTTCAGCAGCATGTAATCTCTAGATTGATCAACATGTCTAAAAGTTTTGAGCTCTTTCAAATGAGATCCTATTTATAGTCCTAGCTTCAACAGTCATCTCCCTCATCCAACTATCATATTTTTCCTTGGATTTCAGAGGGACCTATACATGTGTCACTCAAACAAAGGTTTGTTAGTAACAGAATGAATGAAATAATTTTATAACTCAAACAAGAGAATGAAAAATAGGGTTTCTTATGAAAAATAATTTTTCCGAGCCCATGTAAATAAATAAAATTTTGGAATCTGACCAATAAACTATTTAGTGTCTATAATACATAAATATTCGGATTCTGTCTTCAAAATAATTCAGAACCGAAGTTATATAGAATTCCAGAATCTGAATTTCAAGGAAATTCGGATTCTGAATTCATAAGAATTCAGAGTACGAACTCAGAATGTACGGAGTCTAAATTAAAAGAATTTGGAGTCTGAAATTAGAATTTTTGGAGTCTAAATTCAGAGAATTTGATGTTTGAACTCATATTGTTCTACGTCAGAACTCAGAATGTTTTGTTTTTCAACTCCGAATGTTTGGAGTCTGAATTCAGATAATTCGGAGTCAGAAATCAGAAATTTCGGAGACTGAATTCAGAGAATTCTGAGTCTGAACTTAGTATGTTCGGAGTCTAAATTCAAAGAATTCAAAGTGTAAACTCAGTATGTTTGAAGTCTCAATTCAGATAATTCAGAGTCTGAATTCAGAGAATTTGGAACCAGAATTTGGATCCTACAAACATAATGTTCTATATCTAAGTATATATAATATTATAAGGTTTTGGATACGAAAACGAATATTATACATTGAAATATAATGAGTTAGTATTAGAAAAATTATGATAAGAACAATGAAAATATGACAAGGATATAACATAGAGGAAAATTTTTTTCCTTAAGATAGAGTGTTTGTGATTTTCAAAACATGAAGTAATGGAAATTTCATAAGGAAATCTTATTGACTCAACAACCTCTCTCTTTTTGGAAAGCACATACATCCTCACGAAATAGAATATAAGGACATAAAAAACATGGGCTTTGAAAATAAAACTTTTCTCTCTTAACACATGGGAAATGATGAATATGACTAACTCCCCATTAGGCTTCGCAAACACTAATGATCTTAGTCTTGATTTCCATATTGAGACTTAGCATTTTATTGTATACAAATATTTTATTGGATAAGAACACCCCCTTGGATAAACTCCTCCCTTATTTAGGGAAATTTATTATTTTACTTTATAATCTTTTTTTAACATTAATTTCTCCCCCATTGTGATTTTCAAAAAGGATTAAAGGGAATGGAAAAGTAAATATGGTACCATAAAAATTAGAACTAAAAAACCAAAAGACGAGCAACCAAAAATTTCATTAGGATTGGAAATATTTATATAATGATGAAATAAAAAAAATATCAGAATTGAACAATATTTTCCTTACTATTCCTTCGAAATAAACTTCTCCCATATGGTTTTGAGCTTCATGAGTTCTTTGTGATCCTTTTCTACTTGTTTGAGAAGATGCTCCAGATCCTCTGTTTTTTTCTCTAAGGATTTTATTTTTTCTTGCTGATCCTTATGAATATCAGTCGTACCCTTCAAGGCTTCTTCCTACTTAGCAAGCTTTTCCTCTATCTCAATCTAGAGATCCCTCTCTCTCTTCCAACTCTGAGCAACATAATATAATTTCACATTCAGATCATTCACATATTTCTTCTGAGTATTTTCTTCAAGAGATAGCTTTTCTTCTAAAGACTTAGTTAGATCTATGAACATACTATATTCAGTTTCAAATGCATCATTGACATTGTCTTGAATCTCTTCAATAATTCTCATGTCTCCCATAGGTTTTTTGGGCCATATATTCATCTTCTTGAAGGATATTTTGTGGGATTCATAGTTTATGTAAAAGGTTTTGAAATTTTTCTCAAGTTTTATGCACTTATCTGGAACCTTGGATACTGAATCTGATGTATTATTTAAGGTGTGCTGATGATTCTAAAATATGGATTATATGCTTGGAAATAGAGGGATATTTCCAATAAACCTTTTCAATTATTGGATAAAAAAATCTTGTCCAAGAGAGGATGATCTTGAATCAGAGGTCTTGTGACTCAACATCCTCTAGAAAGATGAAATCATGGTTGGATATTATTTCTTCAGACAATTTGTTCACATCTTCTCTACTTTTCTCATTTTTCCCTGTGGTAGAAAGCTTTAAAAATTCAACTTCGGAGGTTTAGAATGATAATTTTTCATAAGGGAATTCTTTCCCATGAAAAACCTCTTCTTGCATTATCATGTATTTGGTATCACCATTGTCTTCTTTTTCTTCTACTTGTTTTTTGACTTCATCATTTTCATATAATTTTTTTGTAGTCAAAAACATCTTTCCTGGAGTCTCTAGTAAAGGTTATATTAGGAAGGATTCTGGTATCAGAATATTCATGGATGCTTTCTCAGCATCCTTCAGAGTGATTGTATTATCTTTGCATTAGAAAATTTTTTCTTCTGCCTCTTCTCTTTCTCTTTCCTTTCAAGCTATTCAACTGCCTTTCCATCAAAGATTTGGCCTCATCAGGGTCCAAGACAAACATAGGTTACCCTTATTTCTGATTTTTCTTGTCTTACCACCACATAGCCACAACCTCATAAGGATATTCTTTTTGTTTATGTTGCTTTGATGGTGTAGATTGAGTTTCCTTTTCTATTGGGGTTTTTTCCTTCTCTTCCAATCCCTTTAGCTTTCTTTTCCATCCACTCTTTTTAGAGGTCTCATCCACCTCTATTTTATTTATAAGATCTTCAACTTACTCTTCATGAAAATCATAGAATTCGTCAGATTATTTTGAAAACCCAACTTTCATCCTTCTCAAGGTGTCATCACTCAGTAACATGACATTGCAATTTCATGACTTAGATTTGAAAGGAATTTTGAAGGATTCTAAACACTAAACAATCATCTTTGATAGAATTGATTCATATATAATAATCTAAGCCTTCATATTTCTATTCTTTATTTTCTCAATCATAACCATGATATGCTTAAACAAGTTTATTTTTCTTAAGTTTACCAAGAAATCTAGAATGTAGATGTCACTCTTCTTTAATGTATCCTTATCACATTATCTCTGAATGATGAATCCTTGAGCACACAATTATAGAATCCGAATATTTTTAGACAGGTGAAGAATCTTCGAAGTCTGTACCTCTAAAAGACCAAGAAAAGTCATGGATTTTTCATTAATAAAACATCCTTGAACATCAGGCAGCTTATGTGAGCAGAACTATGATTCTCCTTCATAAGGGACTCCAATAAAACTAGAAGCCTTTGTATAATAAAGAGATGATATTTTTCCCGTAACACATGAAAGAAAACTTCTCCCTACCTTTTTCCTTGAAGAAAGTTATTGTCTCATATAATTCAATCAGCAACTCCAGATACTTCGGATCTTGTGATTTCAGTTTTGAAATGAAAACACTCCCCCAATTATTCATCTTTATATTCTTACAAATAATGGAATCATACTTATTGAATAAATTCATATGAACTAACCTTTCTCTGTAAACCTGCTATTTAGATATTTCCTTTATAGACGACATTTTTTTAAAGCTTCAACAAACATTCAGAGCTCAAGAAACCTTGAAGATCCGGAATGAACTTATGTAGGAGGGTCATTGATTCAGCACATGAAGGCTTCAGTTATGATGTGGGATAACCATTGGGGGTCCTTTATATAGGTGTTTGAGGTGATAGTTCAACTTCTATACTGAATCCAAAGGTTGAAAAACTTCTGATAAGATCTGACGGCTTAAAAAATGACCGAAGAAGAATTTTTATGGATTCAAATCTTTTGAGGTTTTTAATAAAACATTCAGATTCAAGGAAAAGAGAATATTTTTTTTAAAAATAAATGAAAATTCCAGTAAGTAAATGATGATTAAGAAAAATTATGAAAGGAAACATACCTTTCGAATTGCTAGGAATATTATTCATAATGATGAAAATTCTTCTTAAAAAACATTAGATTCCAAAAACATTGATTACAAAAATTTTCAATACAAAAATCTTTGTTACAAACATTTTAAGTAAAAAATTATTCCTTACAAATATTTTATGTATGAAAATATTCATTAAGAAAATTTTATGTCTGAAAAAAAGTTAGCTATAAGAAAAAAATCAATTTTAGGCAATGAAAAATTTTAGACTACGAAATTAAATTTTGACAACAAAAGAATTTTACACTACGAAAAAAAATTAGACCTCAAAAAAAATTAAACTTTAAATGAAATTTAGAATACGAAACATTTTAGACTATGAAAAATTTAAACTATGCAAAATTATTAGACTACAAAAATTTTTAGACTACAAACTTTTTTTTAGAAATATAAAAAATAAATGTACTCCAACTTTGAAAAGGATTTTCTTACTATAAGAAGATATGATTCAACAAGATTTTAATAAGGATGATCACCTTACAGTTATCATTCCTAAATTCTATTAAATGTATTCAAATCTACCATAGGTTAATGATTTTGTAAAAATATCATCTAGTTGATCTTGTATTCTGATAAATTGAAAAATGATATCTTTTTTTTGTGTGTGATCCCTAAGACAGTGATGCCTAATATCTATGAGTTTTGGATGATAGTGATGTTCAAGGTTTTTACTTAATTAAATAGAACTAGTATTATCACAAACAATTAGTGTGTTGGAAAAACTCATACCATAGTTTATCAGTGTTTAAAAATTCTCTTGCTTATTGGTAGAAAGAATAAACTCTTCCTTGAAATTGGGTATTATGCACTTGTCATTCCTAAAATTCACAACGTAAAATTCCTCAAATAACTGATTTATGCTAATGATGTTGTTCTTAAGACCTGTAACAAACAAATTTTTTGAAAACAATGTTTTTCCAAGAAGAATGATGTTACCTATACAAAAAATTTATCCCATAGAATTATCTCAAAAAGTTACTTTTCTTCCTTCGTCTTGATAATATTTTCAAAGAAGTTTTTGTAACCTATCATATTCTAGAAACATCCACTATCCATGTACCAAGAATTGTTGTTGGTACTTTCCTTATTTTCTTGAAAAGAAGAGAGTTAGTCTTTCGGAACCCAAACATTCTCGGATCTGAAAACATTAGAAAGAAAAAGTTTAGGAATCCACAATTCCGTTTTAAAATAAGACTTATGAAAACCTAAAGACTGAGTTTTGTTTAATGTACTATTTTTTTCCAATTCCCACCACACTAACACTTAATGCATAATGGACCACTTTGAGTAACAAAATAATTTTTACTAAAAATCAGTTTTGATCTTCTATATCCAAATCCAGAATTATTCCATAATGGTCTAATTGTAGAATACATCTTATCAAATGTTACCTTCCCTAAGGTAATGTTTTACAAACACTTTCTCACAGAAAATATTTCTGACTTTAGTCAAATAACTAAGTCCTAATCCTCAAAAATATTAGTTTCATCACTATAGTTAGGCTCAAAAATATTTATCTTAAAAATTACTTTTTCTAGATCCATAGAAAGTTCATCCTTCTAAAAATTAACTTCCTAATGGTTTTTGGGAATAATTTAAAAAACAAGGGTTTTCTTATCATGATATTTAAAAAGATCTGATATTTCTTTATATTGAATAGAAATTCTAGAATTTTCCTTATCAATCATTTTTTTTGACTTCAGAATTTTCATTCTCAAGGAGCTTATCAATCCTAGAAACTTCTTCATATGTAGGTAAAATATTATATTAATCAGATGAAGATAATTCATCCAAGGATTCATAATATTTACTATCACTATAATTATAATTCAAGGATACATTGGTTATAGATTCAACATTGTGTACCTTTTACATTAAACAATGATTTTAAATAGATAGTCTGGCTATTAGACCCAGATTCGTTTTTCCAGAGGATTTGTAATCTGAGGATTCATCAGAAGAGTCTCCAACACTGTCATTCCAAGTTTCATTGGCATTCAATATGTTCTTAGCTGTAGCTTTATAGTACTTCATTATATTCCTTTCAGAATTATTTTCCTTTCCATCTTTTCTCTTCAGCATGGGATAATTTGGCCTTATATTCCATCTCTTTTTCATTAATAACAAGTGACTTCAGAGATATTCTTATCCTGTCATTCTTTGTTCTTATATATATAATTAATGTATTTATTTCAAACTATGTATCTAATATATTGATCATGATTATCTATTTCATTATCATAATGGTCACTTTCACTTGATTAAGATATAACAGTGACCTTGTTAGACTTATATTTTGAAACTCTATCAAGAGTCGCGGCTTTCATATGATTAGAAGTAGTTTAAAAATAAAAAATTCCCTTCCCATTATTTTTCTAAACATTGTCATCATCTCTCTTCATTCTAGTCTCGTGATGAAGAAGAGTTCCAAAAAGATCATCTAGATTAATCTGTGAGACTTTCCAATTCTCATATATAGTTGTTCCCTTTGATTCCCACTCATTATACATGATGTATAGAATAGATTCTACAAGTGCCTCGTCGTCTAAACCTTTTTCACCCATGGATTGTAAATTGTTGACAATAGTCATAAATATCTATTGTACATTACATATAGGTTCTCCATAATGAATGAAAAAACCGTGGTACTCCGCTCTATGCATAGCTCTTCTAGTTACAATAACTTTCGAAGTACCAAAATGAGTAACTTCAAGCTTATTCCAAATACAATTTTCTTCATTACAAGAAGAAATCTGGTGATATATATATTCCTGGTAATGGAACACAATAATGTATTGTGTACCTTATAGTTTAGTTGATATTATGACTTCTCCTGATTAGTAAAAGTTTAATCTTCCTTATCAGGGATCTTGTAATATCTAGTCAGCATAACATAGTTGTCTACTCCAGTATTGATGAAAAATGACTTCATTTTATCTATCCAATATTTGCAATCATTACCATAAAAAATAGTTGAAATAGTATGATAAATACTATCAATTGAACCAACATTCATTCCTACCATCTCAATGAAAATATATTTCCACACAAACTTGTTAGTAAAAAAAGTTTTCAAACAAGGATAAAAATGTCCTAAGAAAGGAAAATATAGAAAAATTAAAAACATGATCACAAAATCTTATATGTGAATATAGGTATTTCAAAGACCTCCTCTGATACCAATAGTAGGATTGAAATAATTAATGTAGATGCACAATATACAGGGGGTGAATTGTATACTTTAAAAATTCCATTGGAACATTTAAAGATTGTAGTATTTATCAAAGTTAAACAATGTAATTCACAAGACCTCTATGTTCTATAAACATTCTTGATTTTTGAAATTTGGTTCTGTGAATGAAGCTTAAGAAAATTTTACAAACATAAAGATTATACCTTAGAGCGTGTAGAATCTTATTAATAAGAGTACATGTATAAGAAAGTATAATATAGTTTTTCATTCCTTTACAACCAAAATGTAGTGGAAAACATGAAAAAATATACGTAACAAGTAGTAAATCTTTTAACCCAAAGAGAAGGGTATCCAACAACCTTGGGTAAAGGTCCCTTGATTTATACATTCAAGAATGTCTATCTTACCCACACCAGGGAAATCCCTCGTTACGAATATCAGAGTCTATCTTGTTATCCCTACAAGCCCTCGAACATTAATGTAGTTGGCAGCACTGTCTTCCTATCCCCTAAATCCATAAAATGTAATCAACAACATTCGGAGTCGCACCAAGAAATTCTAAACAAGATATTCAATTTGAACAAAGAATGAAAGTCTATCTCACTAGAAATCACTTCAGCAGCATGTAATCTCTAGATTGATCAACTGGTATTAATGTTTTGAGATATTTTAAATGAACTCTTATTTATAGGCACAACTTCAACAGTTTGATCCCTCATCCAATGGTCATATTTTTCCTTGAATTTTGGAGTTACCTGTACATGTGTCACTCAAACAATGGTTAGTTTGTAACAGAATGCATGACATTGTTTTATAACTCAAACTTGAGTATGAAAAATATGGGTTCTTAAGAAAATTCATTTTTTGACGTCTTTGGAAAAAATAAAAGTTTAGAATCTAACCAAAAAAACATTTTGTGTCTGTAATAAAAAAATATTTGGAATTTGTCTTCAAAATAATTCGGAACCTAAATTCTATAGAATTCCAGTATATGAATTTCAAGGAAATTTGGAGTCTGAATTGTTTAGAATTCAGTGTCTAAACTCAGAAGGTTCAGATTAAAAATCTAGAGAATTTTTTGTCTGAACTCAGAATGTTCAGAGTCTAAATTAGAAAAATTCAGAATCTGAACACAGAAAGTTCGGAGTCTGAATTCAAAAATTTTGGAGTCTGAATTCAGATAATTTGGAGTCTGAACATGAAATGTTCAGAGTCTGAATTCAGAGAATTCGGAGTCTGAACATAGTATGTTCGGAGTCTGAATTCAGAGAATTCAGAACCTGAATTCGGATCCTGAAAAAAAATTGATCTATATATAAGTATTTTTGATATTCCAAGGTTTTGGATACGAAACCAAATTTTATTATTATAAATAAAATGAGTTAGGTTTAAGGAAATTATGATAAGAACAATGAAAACATGATAAGGATAACACATAGAGGAAAAGAAATTTTCATTAAGATAAAGTGTTTGTGATTTTTAAAACAAGAAGGAATGGAAATGTCATAAGGAACCCTTATTGACTCAATAATACAAAATAATTATAATGTTATTCCATATAATTTTCAACCCTAAAAAATATTCAACCAATAATATCTGTATTTATAACAAGGGGATCTCATTATAAATTTTTATTATAATTTTTATTTTATCATTTATATCAATAGTATATAAAATATCCTAAAAAGGGAAACCTTTATACCATGTAAATTAATGTTCACATAAACATGGCTTCATGTATACATATATGTTCCATTAATGGTTATTTTTATATGTATAATATGATTCATAATTTTGGAAATATTGAATTATATGAAATTATAATCATCACAAGATCCCATAAAAATTATTTTATAAAATTGTATGAGAAAAAATTGCAATGGATATAAAATTATGGAATACCTTTTTTCCATTAAAAAAATTAATAAAAATGAAAAATATTACAGATAAAAAAAATAAATCACAAAATTAAATAATTCTACTTTTAGAAATATTAATATGATAAAATCACTCGTTTCAATCCATATTTTTTATTATGGGATATCAATAAATTCAACCTAAGGAATGTAGGAACTCATTAAATACATTAAATGCATCCACCATAAATATAATTCATATACATTCCATAAAAAATGAAATAAAAATATTTCAATAAAATCATTTTATAATAAAAAAATAACAATCATAGAGCATCATATTCATTTTAATTTTTCACTCAGTTTAACTCATATGAGAGCTACTAAATCCTTGTTAATTATATTGGATAAAACCACTCATTTATAACCATCATTATATTCCTTAGAATACTAAATCCAAAGACAATACATTTGGGACCTAAATTTGTCTTAACCATTATCATGATTTATATGGTTATTAATTATCTTCATATACAATGCTCTTGAATCACATCCAGAATAAAATATTTTTATAAGTCAATTTTATTATTACAAACATTATTTCAACACAAAGAATAGAAAGATTCAATTTTCATACACTAATAATGGGAAATTTACTTTTTCCCTAAAAGATATCATATATGAACAATTAACTATTGTGTGGTTAATGAATATTCATTGAAAAACATCTAATTTTTTTGAGTAATCATAATAAGTAAAAAATATTATCAGTGAGGAGAAAATATATCACATAGTATATTTTTTTTAAAAATGACACCTTTATAAAATGTAATATGTTGCCGACATAGAAAATGTTGATAAAACATTTATCGCATTTTATAGAAAAAAATATAAAGTGGAAATGTAATTTAAAATTTTTTTTAATAAGTGGGATAATTTGTGTAAAATTTTAAAGAATTTGACATTGATAGGAAATAGTATAAAACATTTAAAACATTATTATGAATTCCAATCCCATATCCCTTGACATATATCATTTCACTCATATAAATTCACTTAAGTGAAATGAAATTATATTTGTTTTATACCTATGTAATAGATAATTCTATATTTATTCATCTATTAATTTTAACCATATTACATATTTTTCTATTCTTTTATTTAGTAAAAATTTGATGTTCACAAAGGATGTATTCAACATGCTTAGTTTATAAGAATAAAATAACATCAATATATTGAAAATAGTAAAATCATTTTTGGTTCGGCTGATAGAAGAATCATAATCATGTGTTTAAGATTCTTTCATTTTCTATATATGTCCCTTTTGGGATTTTCAATTGATAATTGTGTTGAGTCAGGTTTAAAGATAGATTTCTATTATAGGGAAATATAACATAACGTCTAGTGATTTATGAGAGATTAAAATAATGGAGTCTAGGTATAACTGTGTTAAATAGGGTTATGAGGGGTTTCCTGAGTGTGATGACATTGGAGGTGTTCATAATCCTTATGTAGGGAAAAGGGGGATGAAAGATTTCTCCAGGCTAATTACACAAGTGTAATCCTGGTCAGAAACATTTCATGAATAAAAAATTATGCATGTTTAGGTTACATGTTGTGTAATAAGAAAATATCATCTAATGATTAGGATAATTAAATAATAATATAAGGTTATTGGTTGTTTAGAGTATCCATCTAAATATAAATTCACAAACTGTAAAAGAGTCTCACACCATGCAATTTTTTGAGAAACACATTTAAGGGTCTCATTTGGTTGACATGGTTCACATTCCGTTTTTCACCCTCTTCCTCTTTACCGTAGAGATCATTGCATATGAATTTTGAACACCTCTATTAATTATGAACATCTGAACCATTCCTTGGATGAATGTCATTGTATTTTTGGTATGTTATCATCCACTTATTTTTTCTCCACACTTTGTGGTGTAAACTCTTGATTGTGTACATTTTTTTGTTCTTTATCAGTTATTATCTGTGAACCTTCTTGTTGTCATCTCTTCATTTATTCTTCTGGGATAATCATTCTGGAAGTGTTGGTTGGTCTTCAATTAATGTCATTGGTTCTAAACCATAACACTACAGTTTCGTAATAGTTAATAGTGTGAAATATTGAATTTACAACAATATATATTGGACATAATCACATAAAAATAATGAATTAGATTCATAATTATATTACCATTCAATCTAATTGGATTTTGAGCTGTATTTTGGTTACCATTCAGTTGATAGAACCCCTAATTATGAATGTTTTTTAATTGAATAAATTGTGTTTTTCATGACATTGGATTTTCCTATTTTTTTATATTGATTCACCTTGTCTGTCTTGTTTATTATGAAAAATTGAATGTTATTGGTAATGACCAACTGTAAAACATAGTTTATAATTGAATGATAAATAGTCATTTTCATATTTACCATTTTGCCCTATGATGTGATTTTGTTGTATCCTTGTTTCTATATCTTGTGTCATAATTTATATATTTTATTTATTATATAGGGATTTTCAAGGTTGATTTTTGAATACATATATGGATAATTATACCATTTTATATTATAAATTTATTATATATCTTGATATGCTTTGATATATACTATTTTTTATAATTATAAGGCTATGGCCATGGCCTACAGATAAAATTATTATATATCAGGCTTGGAACAAAGGGATGTTGAAATGATCATACGGGGAGCTGTACATGATTACATGGTCAAGTGATTATATACTGGGCTCGACCTTAGTTGACTAATGAAATTCATATATATATATATAATTGTGATTCTTGGTTTCTAAATTGATTATATTGAGGGTTTTCACCCATACATGTGTGTTATATAACATTTTTATAGGTATTTTTGTGGCATGAATGTGATAAATTATTGTACATTGTAGATGGAGGTTATGTTTTACCATGAATACATGGTTATGGTTGGAAAAGTTGTGATATATGATCAGAGATATTCCAGCATTTTACTAAAGCACATTGATGTTTTATTTATTTTATTGTTAAATTATTTAATAAAGTAATTTATTTCATTATTGATTGAAATTATTATCCTATTAGGTATATTAAGACATAATGCTGTCGACCTATTGACAATTACTCAAACCCTATTCAATTCATCATTTCATTACCATGTACATTACGTCAACAATATATTGGATAGAGGTCAGGTAAATTTCTAGGAACTGCTTCGTACCATTTGGGATGAAGAATAGAGACATGATAGACATGGTTTTCAGGTAGATTACTATAGAGTTTTTATATTATTCTATATGTATTAGATTTATATTACTTATCAAATGACATTTAGTTACATTCTATCATGACATTACATTATTCAATTATTATTTATTAGATTGATTACTTAGATTGTATTGTTAGATTTTCATTATATTGTATTATATCCATTATATCCCTACACTATTAGTAATTTAGTATTATTACTTTTATGTTTATCATTCAATTTAATTGTTTAACTAGGTTGTATACAATATACGTATCACACTCATGGTTCTTGTGGGAAGCATCGTCCACATGAGGATGTGTTCTTGAGTTCTAATAACCAACTATTTTTGGCCACATTAGAGATTACTAGATCTGGGGTGTTTCAAACTAGTACAAAAGGAATGTTATTCTTTTCAATTTCATTACTATGTTGAAATGGTAGAAAGGAGTACAGAATGTGTCAATACATTATATTGAGCTTGAACATGAGATTAGTTAACCCATGTATGCTGGGAAATATGAGTGTTCAGGGGTGATGTGGTATGTGTATGCATGCCTCATAATAGGCACATAGATATAGATATAGATATAGATATAGATATTCATTCATTGTTCATTGTAGGGATATATCTACTGCATGTACATTACAAAAGGTTTTAGTAATAGTTATATAGGATACTTGTCACATATTTTAAAAATAATGACATAAATTAAATATTATGTTACTCTACAACACTTCTATTCCATGATAAGGGATACCATGAGTTACTTATTCTCTATTGTTTTCACATATTAAGGATGACATTGTTACAACTTGTGTTCTATGGAGTTTTTTTATTTAGGAAATATTAGATCCCGTTATCTTTCAGTTGAGAGTCATAAGAGTGGAAATTAGTATACTCCTATCACAGTAAAAATAGAAATTCAATTAGCTATTGAAGAAAATATGGATGGTTAGATTCAGGATTACATTATTAGGGTTATTAAATACATGGAGGGAAATAATGATCGTAATTTACCTTTGATGATTATGATTATAAGAGAGTATTGGTTTGTGAATTAACCTACGTTTACTAGGATGGAATACTACCAAGCACCTGATATCTTATTTGAGTTATTCAAGATTATCATTATGCATATGGATTCACCAATAAAAAGTATGGTGAAGCATTTTGTATATTTTTATCTTGGATAAATCAAAAATTGGTAAGACATATTAGGGATGGTAGTGTAGCACAAGTAGATATCTTGAAAAGATATCAAGATGAAGTTACCAAGTCAATTCATTCCAAAAGACATTAATACGTGAGAAGGATAATTATTTCATGTACATGACACATGAGGATATGTCAGTGTAATACTAGTCTGAACTTTTTGTTGACCTACAATGCATTTATCCGTTTTTGTTGTTTATGGGATCTCTTAAGCGATGCGATTTTAGAATTTTGATTCCAATATGACCATGTTAAAGTTGAATATGTTCAGCCTTGGAATATTAACAATGATATTGATTTGGAACACATCAGGGAAGGTATTATGTGAGATAAAAAAATTGGATGACCAAATTGTAAAGACCTGTAAAATTCAAGGAAATTGTTTTTCTAAATTTTCTTTGGGATTTTACAAGAACACAGCTTCTGATAGCACTTGATTCTGAGACCCGGTGTGTCCGGAAATCCTATCCAATGTTTAGCTCGGGTACATTTAGGGAATGAACAAGCGGGAATTTATAACTTTTGAACCAGTGCTCGGAATCGAATTTCGAAGGCACCGATGGATTCACACCGCCAGTAATTTCTTAGGATCACCTTTTCCGGAGTTGCGTTTTCACGAGAGAAGTTGATAAAAAATTGTGGAAGTTAAAATAAAAATTTATCTATAATTTTTATTTTTCTCTAAGTGGGTTTAAGCTTTGGGTGGAAGTTGGGTAACTACCCAACTTCCCATGGAAGGTTATGTGTGTGGTTTGGTCCACACGAACCCCGCCCCTTCACATTTTTAAACCCCCTCAACTCACCATTATGGATGACAACTTGTCATGAATTAATTAAGTGGAATTAATTCAAACTCTTGAAATTCGAAAGTTTATGTTATGTTAATAAAATAAGAGATGAACTTATTTTATTTGTGGTTGGAACCCAGTTGTGTGAACTTTGGGGGAAAATCCAAGGAGCTTGAGAACTTATTTCTCTCCGAAGAAGAACATGAAGAACGCGAAGAATGCTGGATTCCTCGGAGGTCGACATCCGCGACGTGACTTCCTCTTTCCGCGACGCCTCTTCCCGCGACGGATTTTCTGTGACAAATCCTCGTTCGACGAACCTCCGTTCAAGCTACGCTCATGGTAGGGGTTTATTTAATTATTTTGTTCGCGATTACTACCTTGACATTATTCGTGGAATATGACCAATTTCTACTGATTAACGAGAGGGGGCCAGACCGCACAAACATGGCCGACCCTCCTCCATTATCCATGTTGGTTTCCAATGTGGTTTGGATCGGAATGGCGTGGTGTCGTCGCACAACGAGGGATCATGCGGAAAGAATTGCACGGCGCCGTCGCGCCGCGCAATGAAATCGAACACGGACGCGATGCCGTCACGCCGCCTCATAGAAACTCGAAGACACCACGGCTGGAGCGAGGCCGCGGTGGAGGGGCATGGCACCGTCGCGCCACGCCGGACGAACCAAGGCCGCGGCCGGTTCCGGGCCGCGGTAGAGCAAAGTGACCGGCGGCTGGTTCCGGGCCACCGACGTCGGAACAGGACCGGCGGCCGGAAGCAGACCTCCGGCGTCGGAGCAGGGTGGGGACCGGCCATCTCCGATCTCGTGGCGGAAAAAAACCGGCCATCTGGGGATGGACGACCGTGTAGGAGAGGTGTCGGGGGTTCATACCCCTGGCTGGCCAGCTAGCAGCCCCCATTAGGGGGGGGGGGGTTACAAAACCTGTGGGCAGCGCCCCCCCTGCAAATCGAATGGCTCGACTGTTTGGCTGAGCTAGCTAGTGCCGCGTGCCAGAGCGCTGGGCCGGGGCGCACCATCCGGGCCGACCCAGGGGGTATCGGGCCAGGTCGGTCCGGGCCCGAAACCCCCGTTTTCGGACCCTCTACGGTCTTTTGCCCATATCTCGGGCTACAGACCTCCGATTGACACTCTGTCAGCGGAGATGAGATCCTTGGATCCAGACGTTCATTTCGGTATATCACACTCAAGGTTTCGGAATACTTTGGGTTCAGTCGAGTTAGTTCGTACACGAAACCAACCGGGCCCTCGGAGCGGAAACACTCATAACTTGAGCTCCGGATGTCCGATTGATGTGCCGTCGACTTTTTTTGATACCTCTAAGTGAGACGAATCTTTTGGCTTACTCATCCCGAGGTTTGGATGCAGGTGGAGTATGGTCAGGTTGGTTTTTCCTTAAAAACCAACCGGGCCCCTTGAACGAAAAAGCCAATAACTCTCAGACCGGGCGTCCGATTGATGCACCTTCTACGACGCTGAGCTCCTGTTGACGATACGGAACTTTTGGATAAATCAACTTCGAACATTGTGTCATTTGATGTATCAGACTCTCGGCTCGTGGAGCGGACCCTCCCGAACGAGCTTGCTGTGTGCAGGAACCCTAGAGCTGGCTAGGTTGCGACTGTGACGATGACGATGACTGTACAGAGATCCTCAGTGGATTCGACGACGATGACTACAGAACTCAGCGATCCTACGTGGATCAGTGCTACCGATCCTGTGTGAGTCTGATCCTGTGTGGGTCAGCGCTCAGTAGTTCTGTGTGAGACAACGCCTACAAATCCTATGTGGGTTTGATCCTGTGTGGGTATTTGCGGGGGTGAGTTACCTATCGATCCTTTGTGGGTCACATCCTTTGTGAGTCATTGCAGGGGTTAGTACCTATCGATCCTTTGTGGGTCCAATGAATTAGATGAATCAGTGGCTATATCTGATCATATTTATCGTCATACGAAGAAGTATACCTGTGTGAGATGAATCATGTTTTCTTTCCTATGTGGATTGTGTTGAGTTATCCTATGTGGATTTATGTTTTCCTTTCTTATGTGGACCGGGTTGTACTTGGGCTCGGATGTTGGAGACGAATGAGAATTGATCACTTAGGTATATGTATGGGAATATACCTAAGCAGTGTCGGATGTTACTTCGTGATTGTATCATTCCTTTGTGGATTATCCTTCATGGATTCTGGGAGACCTTCGGGGGTCTCGGGGTCCCTACTGAGTAGATTATACTCAGCCTTGCATGGGCTATGCCCACACTACGTTGTGTTGGTTGCAGAAGACGGACAACGTTGATCGTGGTTGAGGCTTGCAGAGTAGGACGGTACCTGGAGGTGGACCACTGGGCGGGACGTACTTGGAGCGGACGGCTAGACCCGAGGAGCTGTGGAAGCTATCTGTACCCTCCTTTCAGGTGGGACTTCTAGTGGACGGCTCGACGTTACAGCTCTACTTTTCAGTTTTTTTCCCTTTCGAGTTGTACTTTACTTTCAGTTTGGGTTTGTATTCTGGCCCACTTTCTTTTTCCTCACTTACTGTTGTAATCAGTTTTTACTTAGTGTTTACTTCTTCTGCTTGCTTGCTTTGTGGTGATTGATTACTTTCCAAAGGAAATGCCTTCCCTTTTTACCGGAAATTACGCTTTGGTGCTAGTCGCCAGCCCCTGGCCTATGGAAGGAGGGCTTGGGGTAGTCACGGCACGAGCCCCGAGGATGGGTCGTGACAAATTGGTATCAAAGGAGTTCAGTTCTACAGTAGAACTCAGGACTCTGATCTTTTTCTAAGTGAAGCAATAGTGTTAAGAGTATTGGGTGTGGTTATCAGTCCAGGGAGTCCAGTGTTGGTGCGGCGACCGACGTATCCATACACCAGGACCCTGACTTCTGACTTCCGACTTAATTCATGAAAACATTGATTGCATGTGTGTTTCATGTTTTTTTGTGATTACTTGTGTCAGCTCACTAGGTATACTTTTATGACCATGTTGCACCTGTTTATTTTCAGGATGGCCCCACGACGACAGCCAGCTAGGGTTCCGAGAGTTGTGCATGACGACAGCCCACTGAGCGACGAGGCCTCAGTGCAGGGACCTTTTACAGCTGAGACACCGGCGGTACCTCTACCCGCCGAGCCACAGATGCTACTAGACCCATCCGCTGACGATGCATGTCGCATTAGTGCACTGAACGAGTTTCAGCGCCAGCGACCGCCCAGGTTTCACAGGGAGACGGACCCCCAGGAAGCCGAGGACGGGCTGGAGGAAGTCTTATGAGTTTTCAGGTTAGTGAGGACACCAGCAGACCTCGTGGTGATTCTCGCAGCAAGCATACTGCACGTGGTAGCAGGAAGATGGTGGATCTTGATGCTCCAGGTTCACGATGAGGCATCTCTCCTCTGGATGGACTTTGAGATCCTATTCCGCTTGGAGTTCGTCCCAGCCACCCTCCGTGCGGTGCACATCCAGGAGCTTCTACATCTGCGGTAGGGCAGCATGACAGTCGCCCAATACTCGACGAGATTTACTGATCTCTCGCGCTACTCGATAGACATGGTACAAGACCCATTCTTCTGGGCCCGGACCTTCGAGAAGGGATTGAGGCAAGAGATCAGGGCATCACTGATCTCCCTCAGCATTCCGACTCAGGCAGGAGTGCTCGAGCGAGCCCTTCTGATCAACAGTTTTCTTGCTGAGTCTACACCAGCGGTGAGACCCACCGCAGGGCAGCATGTAGTAGAGTCCTCTACAGTAGGTAGTCGATAGATGAATCATTGGTTCAGGCAGACCAGACCCTCAGGCAGACGACCTTAAGACACTGGCTTAGAAGTGCAGGGCACTCAGTGCAGAGCCATTCTTTTAAGAGACAGATAGTGCTACGCATGCGGCGGGCAGGGCCACATGGCTTGTGACTTCCTGACCCGCCATGCCGAGGAGTATCAGACGGTTGAGGGACCACCTAGGCAGAGGCAGAGGTTCGACCGTGGCGGTCTGCAGAGAGCAGGCAGAAGAGGCAGAGGAGATGGCCGAGCAGCAGGGGGTGGGCGACGCTTTGAGGCTCTACCACCACCACCACCACCAGGAGGTCCACCCCAACCACAGAGAGCTGGTGGGCAGAGACATGCACAACTCTAGGCAGCGGAGGCCTACAACCACGGCGTGCACGAGATGATTCAAGGTACTATCTGTGTCTATTCCACCCTTACTTCAATACTTATAGACACAGGAGCGAGTCATTCTTTCATAGACACTGCCCTTTTTCGGAGCTCGGAGATTCCGACAGAGCCGTTGGATCGATCCTTACGGCTAGAGACTCCTACAGGAGCAGACTCGACGATTACGCACTGGTGCCGATAGTGTGAGATTACTCTAGGAGGTGAGAGCTTTGGCTGGGATTTTCTTGTAGTGGCGTCGATGCCTTACGACGTCATCTTGGGCATGGATTGGTTATCTACAGTCCATGCTCATATTGACTGTATTAGGCACAAGGTGAGATGTGTACACACCGACGAGGGCAGGTTCACCTTCACCGGCGAGAAGGGAGCCTTTTCAGTATAGGATGGACTCTCGCAGAGGAGAGGACAACCCATCACTCATCAGTTGGCTAGTCTCATACTAGGAGTAGTTGACGTGCAGAGTCCTGGTTTTCCTATAGTGGTGGATCAGTATGCGTATGTCTTTCCCGACGACGTTCGAAGACTACCTCCTCGCAGATAGGTAGACTTTTATATTGACTTGTACCCCAGGACAACCCCGATATCAACTCCAGCATATCGGATGGCCCCCACCGAGTTTCGAGAGCTACGGGTACAGTTGGAGGACTTGCAGGGCAAGGGGTTCATCTGACCTAGTGTTTCACCCTGGGATTCCCCGATATTGTTCGCCAAGAAGGCGGACGGGAGCTTGCGACTTTATGTCGACTATCATCGCCTGAATCAAGTCATGGTGAGGAACAAGTATCCGCTACTGAGGATTGATGACCTCTTCAATTAGCTCAAGGGAGCACGATGGTTCTCAAAGATAGACATCAAGTCAGGCTATCATCAGCTCAGAGTTTGGGACGAGGACGTGCAGAAGACAGCCTTCAGGTGTTGGTATGGCCACTATGATTTCTTGGTTATTCTATTCAGCGTAACCAATTCTCCAACAGTGTTCATGTCCCTCATGAACATGATCTTTCAGCCATACCTCGATCGATTTGTTGTGGTCTTCATCGACGACATTTTAATTTACTCGACGACTGAGGAGGTGCACACCTACCACTTGCGGGTTGTACTAGACACACTTTGAGAGCACCGGCTTTATGGAAAGCTCTCGAAGTGTCAGTTCTGGATACGCAAGGTCCACTTCTTGGGAAACGTCATCTCTGAGGCGGGAGTTGCGGTGGATCCTGCAATGATCGAGGTAGTGCTAGCTTGGGAGCCACCCAGGAGAATGATGGAGGTGGGGAGTTTCTTGGGACTAGCTGGATACTACCAGAGATTTGTTCCAGACTACTCCAAAGTTACGGCACCACTCTCAGCTTTGACGAAGAAGGGGAAACCCTTTGTGTGGTAAGACAGATGTCATCAGAGATTCCAGGAGCTGAGATATAGATTGACTAGCGCACCTATCTTGAGGTTTCCTGAGGAGGGAGTAGGGTACGTAGTCTACTGTGATGCATCAGGGACCGGACTCAGATGTGTCCTGATGCAGCAGTGGGCCTTGATCGCCTATTGATCACGCCAGTTGAGGCCGCATGAGCAGAACTACGCTACCCATGACCCGGAGTTAACAGCAGTGGTCTTCGCTCTGAAGACATGGTGACACTACCTGATGGGCAAGCGCTTTACAGTCTTTTCTGACCATCAGATTCTCAGATACATTTTATCTCAGAAGGACCTGAATCTAAGACAGCGGCGATGGCTCGAGTTCCTCCAGGACTATGAATTTGAGATAGTCTATACTCCTTGGATGGGGAACGTAGTTGCCGATGCTCTCACCCGGAGGATGGGCATTCAACTACTTGAGGAGGCGATAAAGCAGTAAGAATTTTTTCAGATATCCTTCATGGATAGAGATGGAGCAGCCTTCATTCAGTCTCTCAGAGTCACCCCTCCACTACTGCAGCGGGTTAGAGAGGCATAGCGTGGGGACGCTGACTATGAGACACGGCATGCACATATATCCTCAGAAAAAGCACCTGATAGTTTCTCCTTTGGAGTATAGCACGATGTACTTTTTAGAGGACGTAACTTGGTACTAGTTGCTTTACAGGAGGAGGTGCTGAGAGAGTTTCACACTTCTCCTTTTCCGGTACATCTTGGAGTGGCGAAGATGTACCAGGATCTCAGAAGACAGCACTGGTGGCCGAGAATGAAGAAGGCTGTGGCGGAGTTCGTTTCTCGATTCCTCACCTGCCAGCAGGTGAAGGTAGAGCACCAGGTACTAGCAGGCTTGGTACAGCCTTTGGAGGTCCCGGAGTGGAAGTGGGACCGAATATCTATGGACTTCATGACTGGACTTCCACGCATTTCCAGAAGTCACGACTCCATTTGGGTGATTGTCTACCGACTCACCAAGTCGGCACACTTATTACCCATCAGAGAGCATGGCTCAGTAGAGATCTTGGGAAATCTCTACGTACAGGAGATTGTGCGGCTTCATGGTTTTCCATCATCTATCGTCTCCGATCGAGATGCTCACTTTACTTCCCGGCTTTGGAAGGGGTTGCAGGAGGCGTCCGGGACGCAGCTGCGTCTGAACACTGCCTTTCACCCTCATATGGATGGATAGGCAGAGAGGACCATTAAGACACTCCAGGACATGCTCCGCACATGTGTCCTTGACTTTTGTCGCAGGTGGGAGGTCCACCAACCCTTGGTGGAGTTTCCGTACAACAACAGATACCACTCCACCATTGGGATGGCACCATACGAGGCGTTGTACGACCGACCTTGCAGATATCCTTTGTGCTAGAAATACCCTAGGGATTCATCACTTGTGGGACTGGAGATGGTCCAGGCCATGACAGAGAAGGTCCAGGTCATCCAGGAGTGGATGAGGACAGCTCAGAGCCGGCAGAAGTCTTATGCTGACAGGAGGTAGAGGCCACTAGAGTTCGAGGATGGAGACCACATATTCTTGCGTGTCTCACCTCGATGTGGATTACGGAGATTTGGCTGAGGCAACAAGTTGTATCCACGCTTCATCGGACCGTTCTAGGTCCTCAGCAGGATTGGCGAGGTAGCTTATCGCCTGGCTCTACCACCTCAGTTGCACCGGGTGCACGCCTTCTTCCACGTATCTCAGCTAAAGAGATACGTGGACGACCCGACGAATATTATTGACCATGGGGAGCTAGACGTTGATGATGGGGTGACTTTTACGGAGGTCCCAGTGGAGATCGAGGATCGTCAGGAGCGTGTCCTACGTGGACGGTCGATTCCTCTAGTGCGCATCAGATGGCAGCACGGGAATCTCCAGGAGAGCACTTGGGAGCGGGAGGCTCAGATGCATGCTCATTACCCACATTTGTTTCCCTAGTTTTCGATGTATCTTTATGGGGACATAAATCCCTAAGGTGGGAGTAATGTAAATATCCGTAAAATTCAAGGAAATTTTTTTCTTAATTTTCTTTGGGATTTTACAAGAACGCAGTTTCTGACGGAACTTGATTCCGAGGCCCGGTGTGCCCGGAACTCCTATCCGAAGTTTAGCTCGGGTATGTTCAGTGAACGAACGAGTGGGAATTTCTAACTTTTGAACCGGTTCTCGGAATCGAATTCCGAGGTCACTGATGGATTCGTAGCACCAGTAATTGCTTAGGATCACCTTTTCCTAAGTTGCATTTTCATGAGAGAAGTTGATAAATATTGTGGAAGTTAAAATAAAAATTTAACTACATTTTTTATTTTTCTCTAAGTGGGTTTAAGCTTTGGGTGGATGTTGGGTAACTACCCAAATTCCCATGAAAGGTTATGAGGGAGGTGGGGTTCACACGAAACCCACCCCTTCACATTCTTAAACCCCCTCAACACACAATTATGGATGACAACTTGTCGTGAATTAATTAAGTGGGATTAATTCGAACTCTTGAAATTCAAAAGTTTATGTTATGTTAATAAAATAAGAGATGAACTTATTTTATTTGTGGTTGGAACCTTGTTGTGTGAGCTTTGGGAGAAAATCCAAGGAGCTTGAGAACATATTTCTCTTCAACGAAGAACATGAAGAATGCGAAGAACGCCGGATTCCTCGGAGGTCGACATCCGCGACGCGACTTCCTCTTTCCACGATGCCTCTTCCCGCAACGGATTTTCCCTGAAAAATCCTCGTTCGACGAACCTCCATTCAATCTACTCTCAAGGTATGGGTTTTATTTAATTATTTTTTTCACGATTACTACCTTGACGTTCTTCATGGAATATGACCAATTACTATCGATTAACGAGAGGGGGTCGGACCGCACAAACACGGCCGACCCTCTTCCATTATCCATGTTGGTTTCAAATGTGGTTTGGATCGGAATGGAGGGGTTCCGTCGCACCGTGCGGGATCGTGCGGCAAGAATTGCACAGCGCAGTCGCGCCGCGCCCTGAAATCGAATAAGGACGCAACACCATCGCGTCGTATCGTAGAAACCCGAAGACACCGCGACCGGAGCGGGGCCGCAGCGGAGGGGCACGGTGCCGTCGCGCTGCACCGGAAGAACCAAGGCCGCAGTCGGTTCCAGGCCGCGGCAGAGCAGAGTGACAGGCGGCCGGTTCCGGGCCGCCGGCGTCGGAGCAGGACTGGTGGCCGGAAACGGACCGCCGTAGTCAGATCAGGGAGAGGACCGGCCGTCGCCGGTCCTGTGGCGGCAGAAAATGGCTGGCCGGGGCGTGCTAGCCGGGTAGGAGAGGATCCGGGGGTTCAACCCCCCGACCGGCCAGCTAGCGGCCCCCATTAAGGGGGGGGGGCTCAGTTACAAAACACGGGGGGCAGTCCCCCCCCCCCCCACCCAGCGAACCGAACGGATCGCCCGTTCGGCTGAGCCAGCTAGCGCTGCACGCCAGAGCACTGAGCAGCGCCAGCTGGGCTGGGCCGCGCCCAGCCGGGCTGACCCAGGGGTTCTCGGGCCAGCTCGGTCTGGGCCTGAAACCCCCGTTTTCAAACCCTCTACGGTCTTTTGCCCATATCTTGTGCTACGGACCTCCGATCGACGCACCGTCAGCGGAGATGCAATCCTTGGATCGAGACGGTCGTTTTGGTATATCACACTCAAGGTTTCGGAATACGTTGGGTTCGGCCGAATTGGTTCATACAGGAAACTAACCGGGCCCTCGGAGCGGAAACGCTCATAACATGAGCTCCGGATGTCTGATTGACGTGCCGTCGACTTTGTATGATACCTCTAAGTGCGAAGAATCTTTTGGCTTACTCCGCCTGAGGTTTGGATGCAGGTGGAGTACGGTTGGGTTGGTTTTTCCTTAAAAACCAACCGGGCCCATAGAACAAAAAAGCCAATAACTCTCAGATCGGGCGTCCGATTGACGCGCCGTCTACAACGCTGAGCTCCTGTTGACGATACGGAACTTTTGGATACATCAACTCTGGGCTTTGTGTCAGTTGATGTATCAGCCTCTCGGCTCATGGAACGGACCCTCCTGAACGAGCTTGCTGTGTGCGGGAACCCTAGAGTTGGCTGCGTTGCGACTGTGATGACGACGACGACTGTACAGATATCCTCAGGGGATTCGACGGCGACGACTACAGCACTTAGCGATCCTACATGGATCAGTTCTACCGATCCTGTGTGGGTCCGATCCTGTGTGGGTCAGCACTTAGCGGTTCTGGGTGAGCCAGCGCCTATAGATCCTGTGTGGGTCCGATCTTGTGTGGGTCATTGCGGGGGTTAGTTACCTATCGATCCTTTGTAGGTTAGATCCATTGTGGGACATTGCAGGGGTTAGTAGCTGTCGATCCATTGTGGGTCCGACGACTTAGATGAATCAGTGGCTATATCTGATCATCTTTATCGTCCTACGAAGAAGTATACCTGTGTGAGCTGAATCATGTTTGCTTTCCTATGTGGATTGTGTTGAGTTATCCTGTGTGGATTTACATTTTTCTTTCCTGTGTGTACTGGGTTGTACTTGGGCTCGGATGTTGGAGCCTAATGAGAATTGATGACTTAGGTATATGTATGGGAATATACCTAAGCAGTGTCGAATGTTACTTCGTGATTGTATCTTTCCTTTGTGAATTATCCTTCGTGGATTCTGGGAGACCTTCGGGGGTCTCGGGGTCCCTAATGAGTAGCTTATACTCACCCCTGCACGGGCTATTCCCGCACTACGTTGTGTTGGTTGCAGACGATGGATAGCGTTGATCGTGGTTGAGGCTTGCGGAGTAGGACGGTACCTGGAGGTGGACCACTGCGCGAGATGTACTCGGAGCGGACAGCTGGACCCGAGGAGCTGTGGAGGCTATCTGTACCCTCCCTTCAGGTGGGATTCCAGTGGACGACTCGACGTTGTGGCTCTACTTTTCAGTTGTTGTTTTCCCTTTCAAGCTGTACTTTACTTTCAGTTTGGGTTTGTATTCTATCCCACTTTCTTTTTCCGCACTTACTGTTGTACTCAGTTTTTACTTAGTGTTTACTTCTTCTGCTTTCTTACTCTTTGGTGATTTTTTACTTTCCAAACGCAATGCCTTCCCTTTTTACCAGGAATTACGCCTTGGTGCTAGTCGCCAGCCCCTGGCCTATGGAAGGCGGGCTTGGGGTAGTCATGGCACGTGCCCTGAGGACGGGTCCTGACACGAATGATATAGTATGGAAAAATATAAACTATAATTGTAGTTGAAAGAAGAATCACTAGGGTAGTTTTCTCTATGGAAGAGGTTGTTTGAGTAGTGAAGGTAGTGGGCATCCATCTCCATATCATTTTCTTTTGCATTGCTATATGTTTGGAAATATTGGCTAAAAATGTATTTAGTGTCATAATCCTACTATGGAGTGTCATGATTATGGATTACTGGGACACCTATTGAGGTTATGTTGGGTAATGAAACAATAGAGTAGTGTAAGGGGAACATGGTTGGAACTTGAGTCTTGGAAGGACATAGCTACCCCATAGAAAAAATATTTCTCGAGTTAAACATGGAAATCTGATCAGGGTTGGGGATGTGGTATTCCCCTAGAAGAACAATAGTACCATGCATAATATATAGCTTAGGGGAGTCATGTAGTATAATGAATAATATGATCTTGTTGGTGTTATGAAAACTAATCATTCTATTATGAATACATGACTGTCAACTTTCATATGTATGATTATACTATCATTAACCCATTGTGTTGTTTATTTATATAGGATCCTTATATTAATTTTATATTATCACTTTTATATGGATTAAAATAGGATTTGAAAATATTAGATGGTTTTTTGAGTGAAAAAATACTATTGTGAGTGTGTTCATATAATATCAACCATTTAATGGTGTGTTATATATAGATTGGTGGTAATCATTTCATTTGGGAACCATTCTGGATGGAATTTACATGATTGAATTTGATTCTTGGTATTCATTTTTAATCAAAAAAATATGCTCATATAGACTATTTAATATGGATAATATCCTATTTTCTTTCGATGGAATCATATATTCTCACTAAGGTGAGTGTGATAATAAAAATGGTTATCCAAGACTGATTCAGTGCATATTTTATTGCATCATTGATCAATTTGTTTTCCCTTATATAGATAATGGTTGAAGCATCAAAATAATTTTACAATAGTAATAGAATGTTTTAGAATGTTTTTATGGAATATTTCTCAAGATTATAATCCATGAAAGTGTTTTTCTTGGTCAAGATTTTTGTTCCGGGAGAAAAGGTAGTATCTATCCAGACATATAGAATGTCACCAGTAGAGGTTTGGGCATTGAAAACATAGTTGAATGATCTTGATTTTGATGTTTTCATACCACCATGTACTTATTGCTAGGGTTATATTATTTTCTTTTTAATGATTGGACATTGAGGATGTTTGTGGATTATTATACATTGAAAAAAATGAAGATTAAAAAATGGAATCCCATTTCACTCATCTATTATCACTTCAATGAGTAGGGACATTCAAATAACTTCTCCAAAATGGACTTGTGATCAAGAAACCATATGTTGATGGTTAGAACATCATACATTCCTTAGACTACATTTAAGAGTAGGTATAGCCTTCATTAAAATATATTGATGCCACTTTATTTTACTATTGTACTAGTGGTATTAATGGACTTGATGTGTCATATCACGCAAAAAAATTTTGACTAATTTTTGGTGGGGTTTGTTGAAAAATTCTCAGTGTAGTCAAAATAATCAGTCGATCATTACATTCATATTGATATCATCCTATGTACATTATGAGAGTATTGGATTTATACCACCCAAAACCAATTTTATTTCTCATTTTATAAGTTTTAATTCTTGAACCATGTCATCTAAGAGGAAGGGGTGTCATTGGACCAAAATATAGCTTCACAAATGGTATCATGCAGATAACCAAAGAATGTCTTCCTGAATCAATGATTTTTGGGTTTATAATATTATTATCATCACATTTTTCATGTCTTTATCCATTTGGATTCATAGATGTGGGATACCCATGAAAGGGGAGAATATTATAAGTAAGGTTACTATGTGTGATATTATTAGGAGATGAATGGGAGGATGATCTCTACACCTATAATATCATTATCCCTTCCACATAAAGTATATACCATATACTATAATGAATCTAGAGTTGGACTCAGATAAGTTCAAATAATAGAGGAAGAAGTGGGTTTTTATGCCTCTATACAACTAATACCACATGAGAGTAAAGTAACAGCTCATTATATTTAGTTACCAATATTGGTACAGTCCCAATGATGATAGAGAACTATATTATGGGTGATGTTTTTTCTATACATGGACCACAATATCCTCAAGTAAATCCTTCCTAAACAAGAACTGAAACATTTAAATATGAGGTGGGTAAAGTATCTTATATATTTCAACATCATTTTGTATTATACACTATGAAATAGAATCATAATTAACATCGAACTGAGAAAAAATGAATAGTAATAGGTAGTACAAAATACATGTGATTATTGGAGGGTGACAGATGTCCTTGAATGGATTAATATAGATGTTCTAGAGTGTCATGAATGAGTAGTTACGACACTAAAACCTATTATACCTGTGCTTTTGGACTTGATCAGGGCTGAGAAATTTTATGATCTAGAGGGATTAGTTCTTACAAACATCATATAGGACGGGGAGAAATAATAGGGATGGTATCTCTATGAGAAAATTACTTTATTATTTATGGAGGATTATGGGATCTTATAGTCTTTCATGAGGAGATAATGAGGGTGATTAATTCTACAAAAAGGGTGGTACATATATGTTTTCCAATGATATATAATGATGGCCATATATAGTATAGTATTTTATTAATGAAAAGGGAGGTAAAAGAAATTATGGAGAGATTTTTCAATTTTTGGAATGTGAAAAAATATACTCAGAGTCCATATAGGATATTACAACCTCTTCCCATTACTAAGTGGAAATTGAATGACATCGTAGTGTATTTTTTGGTAATTTTACCTAGTAAAACCTATAATAATGATGTTTTACCAGTTAATTTTATCAAAATACGTTAGTAAACACTTATTTTCTATCATTGGGACATTATGATTTGGTGATGTGGGTAGTAATTATGTGTGTGTGGTATTTTTTCTCCACGATGTTCCTTGGTGTATCGTTTCAGATAGTGATTCAATTTTTAAATTGAGTTTCAGAAAGGGTCTTCAAAAGGCTATGGGATTGAAATATCTTTTGATTGTTTTGTAACATACCCATTATGGTGGTCAATCTGAGAGAACTATTTAGGTTATGTATGATATGATACGAGGCTATGATCAATATTTTGATGTTTCATTGGGGAAACATATAGCACTACAGGAATTTTCATATAATATTTTCTTTCAAACATCCATCTAGATGGAACTTTTTAATGATATTTATGGCATGTTGTGTTTTTTCTAGGTTTTTTGTTGGAGGTGGGTGAGTCTGCACTTGTTTGGCCTAGTCTCATGTAGGAGATGTCTAAGCATATTTCCTTGATCAAAAATAATTCAGTAACTACATAGAGATAAAATAAATCATACATAAACCATTAGATATGAAATTTAGATTTTGAGGTTGGTAATCTTGTTTTTCATTAGGTTAAACCTTAGTTGAGGAAACACAATATCAATAAATAGGGAAAGTAAGTTCCTGGGTTTGTTTGGTTGTATAAGATATTGTATTGTTTTTGTCTAGTGGCATACTGATTTTCCACTCCACCACACAATTTTACCAGGCGTGACATGTTTCATATGTCACAACATAATAGAGATCATTTAGAGCCCTCTCCTGTGACAGACATAATTGAATTTATGATTATTGTTGTTTGTACTCTTCTTGGATAAACCAATCCAAATTTTTGAATGTAGTGATATGTATCATTGATGTAGGTTGATTATATTGTGTTTAGTGTAGTGGAATAATGTAAAATTTCAAGATGAGATATTGTATAGGGAGCCTGATGTGAAAGAATAGTGGATGGTCATATTAATCAAGAACCCATAATGATGATTTGAGTAGATTATGGATGCAATTTTATATATTTTTGAGGTTTTAAGATCATATATTTTTCTAGGTATGTCCCTCTTCATATTATTCATTCGATCCTTGAAGATCGTTACTTGTTTTTAGATTAAGAACCATTGTTGTGGAAAATGAATTTAATTCCAAATATATATGTTTGTTTGATTAAATTGAGTCTAAGTATATTTTCTAATCGGTTTAATTGAAGTTTCCATTCATGTAATACTTTGGAGGTTTTTTGGAATCCATAACATGGGAAAAGGGGGTTATAAATTTGATTCAATATAATTACACTCCGTGAAATGTTATTACATTCCATGTAAATGGTTTTAGACAAATTTGGGAAAAAAATACATGGTGTAAACATCTAAAATAAAATTTATTATATTCACATATTTTAATGTTTGTGATAATTAAATAATAATCCAAAGTCACATGTGTAATGACACAACGCTTTTAGTAAAATTTGATTCCAAATTAACTATTTTATGAATTATATTAAATAATATTTTAGGCATACAAAATATAAAAAACCTAAATATGTGTTTTTTCTAAGTATAATAATATTAAATTAATCAATAACTAATGAACATAAAAATTACAAACTTTACAACTAGAAATAAAATAAAATAAAAAATTTATAATGGAAAAATATAGATTACTCCACTCTACAAAAATCGCCATCCCCACTACACACTATGTCAAGAGGAAGAAATATACTAGTAAAGTATGTAAAATTAAGAAAAATATATATATTTAATTTGGAGATTAATTGATTTTAATAATATGTGAATGAAACAAGTGGTATTTATAGGTGATAATGTAACTATGGGAATTGTAACCAGACTGTTGGGAATAATATCAATACTTTTGGAAATTTTAACATAACCATTAGAAAAATAAATTTACATAAATATAAATAATTATTATATAAATAATATTTATAACGATTAATTGATTTATATATGAATTTTATGATGGAAAAAATATATATCATAATAATAAAATGAAGATAATATATGATTTTTTTTAATAAATACTACTTCAATGATTTTTTTAAACATCCTTTTTAAATTAATATTTAAAAATACACATTTTATAATTTTATTTTGATAATTTGAATAATATTTTATAAATCCACACATTGAAATTATTTTTGGGTAATTTTTATTATTTTTCTGATGTTCTTCAATATTCATTTGAATAGTAAAAATATATTTCTTCACATAACTAGTGTTACTCAAACTGCATCATTCATGATATAATAATGAAATAAAATTTTCTAGAAATTTGGTATTAGATATGTAATAATTAATTTCATTAATTTTATATTTAAAAACTGTAATCATAATTTTCATACATGAATGTAACAGTCCAAAACCTAAAGTCAAAAGTGATTCAGAAAAATAACATTTTTATCAATCCACATTCCATTTTAATAAACTAATTACATAAAATTATAAAGGGAATTTAAAGTCATATAACCCATTTTATTATATTAATATATGATTTATATTTCAAAAAATTCAGAACATCATTTTTTACTACTGATATATAATTTAATTAATTATTTTATCCTAGGACACCCATCTCGTCAAGTATAAATAACCCCTCCATACTCCCATTGAAAACCTATACAATCAAAAATTAAAATTAAAATATAAACATAAACCTTCCATAAAACGACTGTTAGAATAATTTTTTATATTATGGAGAAATCCAATTCCAAACAATTTATAGTTATAGAGTCATACATGAGAAGATACACCAAGTATTAATTATGCTCTGATTTACTTCCATCTAAATTTTTACTTATTATTCTTATTATATTTTTTTCACCAAAACACCTACACAAAATACCCTAAATTAACTTATTAGGTAGTATGTTAACAATATATTGAACATTTTTTCCATCTATAAGTATGATGAAACTATATATATAAATTTTGATCTTCTTCTTCTTTTTCTCCAAACATTATACCGTCACAAGAATTATATACCACCTTTGGAGACATTTCCCTATAAAAAAATAACCATCAATATGGATAAATATTATAAAAAATATTTATTACCTAAAAATATAATTATATGCATTATGGGATTCAATATTTAATTATACTAATCTATAAATTAAATTTTATAAAATAGTGAAATGGGAAATATTTAAGGAAACCATTATATCAAAATTTAACAATTTAATAAATATAATATAATAAATATAATCAAAATTTTATAATTTATAATCATTTTTATAATACTTATAATACAAATATTTATCAATGTTTTATTAACTATATTTTTATTTTTCAACAGTAAAATAATCTATGATATAATAATAATTTTGCGGTAAGGGGATTCTAAAATCCAAATCTTGTACATTGGGATTCCTTTCATTGTCAATAATTTTAGTATTGATATTCATTAAATTTTAATTGAATATAATATAATTATTAATCCATTTTTCTATTTATTATATACATGTTTCCCAATTTGTTTATTGAAAATGTAATGTTTTTTTAAATAACCCTTCATTCTAAAACACATTTGGACTCCCTTGAGATTGTTTCTTATTCAATGAAGATTTGTGTTTTTTATAATATTTATGTTTTTCATTTTTTTATTTTGTAACAAATATTTTTATTGATGAGTTTATTTATTATGAATGTCTTATGAAACCCTATCAATTCCATTCGATATACTATGACTTGTAATTTTATACATTCTATGAGGAATTCATGAATATGTAAATTTTATAATGTAACATGTAGGCACAGAATTATATAGAACTACAATGAATTACTTAATGTGACTAATTTCATTGGATAAGGTAAAACATGATGGATCTTGACAATATATATTTTCCCCAAGATTATGATACAATTATGCACATATGTTATGTGTGAACATGATCCTAGGTATGCTCAAACCAATTTGTGATATTTGACCACTAATACGTGATGATCCATTTTTATAAATTTCCTCATTGTTTTCCTTAATGACATGATTCCTCATAATTTTGATTATGATCCAATGTTTTTTATTTCCTAAAAATGATTAATCTCATCCATGTAATATTTATTCATCTTTCACATTCATCCTTTTAATGGGGGTTTAGATCACGCCATTCATTAATGTATATCCTCTAGTGGTTTCATGTAATAAATTAAATAATATGGAATCTATTTAGATATAGAGGAATTAATTAAATAATATTTTTGTTTTATTATGTAAATGTTATGTAAAAGATTAATTTTCCTAATAGAGTAATACTATGATTCCTGGTCATTAAATATTTTTATGTTTTTATACATAATATTATTTAATAGTTATTTAAGAAAATTAATGGTCTGTATAGATGGTATCCGAGCACGGTTAAAATAA
Organism: Viscum album; assembly: GCA_963277665.1. NCBI lineage: Eukaryota > Viridiplantae > Streptophyta > Magnoliopsida > Santalales > Viscaceae > Viscum > Viscum album. Next base: position 2,131,709,052 of record OY728140.1, read on the forward strand.
TTTGGGAATTTGTATTAGAAAAAAATAGTGAAAAAAATGTATATCTCTATATATAAAGAAAATATTATATGGTTATTTTTAAAAATGATAAAAAATGGATCCCAAAACATTTTCCTTTAGATTAAATTCCTAAAAATAAAAACTTATTTATTCATGATTTATTAGCTTATATTTTTTTTAAAACATTTCTATTTTTGAAAATGGTACCATATTAGACGAATCATTCCAACAAGTTGTGGGATGTAAAATGTAATTATTCCTTGGATGCATCCCCAACAACATAGGAGGTGGAGTTAGACCAAAATTTAAAATTGTTACCTCGATATATCATTCTTGGAATAAGAAAATGTATCATGTAAAATTTCTACCTAAACATAATAATGATCTATTATCCATTGATCCATTTATGTGTCAATGAACAATGATGTTAATTTAAATGTCTTATCAACATTTTAATGAATAGTTGGTTTGATCAATGAACAATATATTTTATGTGATCCACTATTTTGGAAAAATTGATAATGTTACAATCATAGTATATTGTTTAGATATAGAAGCCTGTAAATAGTGTGTGTTGGTAATGGACACTAATATTACTAATGAAATGAAAGTGATAAATTGGGAGGACATTATGAAAATGTTTCTTAATATGTATTTCCCCTTAAATCATCAATCACAATTGCATTCATAATTCATATAGATGAATAAAAAGGAATGTGAGTCTGTTACATGTTATGATAATAAATCACAATGCATTCAATATACACCAAGGTTTTTTTATAAAAAAAAGATAGAAAAAATAAGTGTAATTTGTAGATATATAAAACCAGATGTTAATATGGCTCCAGATATTTGAGACATTCAACGTTATTAAAAATTTGTTTGATGTTATCATAGATAAGAGACTATGTTCGGAGAACGGTCCCATTTTTATAGAGATAAAAAGATAAGAAATGAGTTTCAATCTGCTGGGTCAAATGATAATGGAGGAAAGAAGATCCAACAACCCACATGTCAAAAATATGGGAAGAAACATCATTTTAATTATCTCAAATGTGAATGAAATAATTCATATATGAGAGAGAAGATTATAAGTATCCTTAATGGATAAGAGACAATAATATTATAGACAATGTGATTTTGGAATGGTAGAAACCTCATAATGGACATCTTATTGTTCTATTAATCAATTTCAGGCTATATGGGAACTATAGAATCCAATGCACTAAATATCTTGTATTTGAGGGTAATCAGCATTAGCATCCAACAAAGAAAAAGGATAATGTTAATATTTATTCAATCACTACTACTAATACAGATCACTAAATGAAGTCGTACAAAGTATACATCTATTTCAGAAATGAATAGAAAATTTTAAATTTGATTCTTATTATCTGCAATATTTTATATCATTAATTTCATCAAGAACTATAATCAATTACCTCATACACCAATGTGGATATATCCATAATATAGTGAGTGGTTTAATCATTGCAAACCTGGTTTTGACTCTTTCCATGATAGTGAATGTTGGAAGATACTTCATTGAATCTCAAAATATTTATCTTGGAGGAATTCGATACTATACTAGGCATGGGTTGGATCTAATTTTATGGAGAACACATCAACTATAATGAAAATAAAATCACTTATAAGATTCCCAATTTTCATGTGTTCCTCCATAAATCAACCTAATATAATCATCCTTATTTAGAAAATTCAAGAATTGTATGGGTGTTGATTCCTTGAGGATATTTTTATGAAGCCTAAATGGTCATTCCATGGAATGTATCATCCTATAGAATATTTCAATTATTTAAGAATAAAATGATGCATTTCATAATGAGTAACCAATAATTACCCTATATTTTGAGGTTTATTTATCAATAGTTCACATTATTAGATCCATTACTATCTCAAAATACACATACAGGATGAACGTAATATAATGGGAAGAACTAATGAAGAATATGCCAATGAATTTGGACATAGGTTTCATACAACATAGTTCATTTTCTTGGGGTGATCTAGTTCCCTATACCAATAATAAGAATGGATTAATGGTGTTCTATAATAATTACATAGAGCAAAACATGATCACCTTAAATAACATGAATCCCATACTAAGGATAGATGACTTTTTAGATAAAATATATGGAGATCTATGCTTCTCAATGGTTGATATTCATTCTAGATATCATCAACTATAGGTAAATAAGGAAGATATTTAGAATATGTCATTACATACATGAAATGACCATTATGATATCATAGTGATGCCAATCGAATATAATAATGAACTTAAAATATTAATTGATTTCATGATTAATTCGTTAGGGACTACCTATAAAAATATGTCATACTTTTTATCAATTATAATATATTTTAATCCTTGATCAAGGTTGAACATTAAGAACAACTAAGGATTGTTCTTGTTACATTAAAGATGGATAGAAAATATTTTATGTTCTAAAATTGTTAATTTTGGATTCCAAAATCTGCATTTACAGGGAATGAGATCACACACAAGGGGATTTATATGGACCATTTAAAATCTAAAACAATTGTTGAATTTCCTAGACCATCCAATAGCTTCTAAATCAATACTTTTCTTCGATTAGATGAGAACTAATATAATTTTTGGAGAATTTAATCATAGTTGTCTCATATAATAAAAATGTTAACATGGAAATGGGTAAAGTATTTCTAGTGGTATGAATGTGATGAGAATATTTGGTATCTCATGATGTTGTAATAAATACACCAGTAATCACACTACAAAAAAGTGGAGAATATTATTTGATATATGATAATATTTTCACGACTGGATTCAGGGGAGAAAAAATTCAGAATGAAAAAATAATATCGTATACCACATGATAGTTTAATATACATGACTATAACTACAAGACACATTTTCAGTGTAACACCCCAAGCTCCCATAGTACATTTCCCTTTGAATAATGTAATGAAGTTCATTGTACGCAACTTCGAGATTTTAACACACCACAACCGATCAAACTAGCCATTATGAATAGTAGTACCTACTTTTTGAAATTTTATAAATTCTATATCTCAAAATGGACTTCATTTTTGGATTCGGAATATCGAAATTACCCTAGGGTGAGTTTTTGGTACTTTTCGAATAACTTTCATATTTTGATGAATAGTTAAAATTACTAAATTTTAATTAAAAACAACTTTTTTAATCAAAATAATTAATATTGATAAACTATGAATTTGAGTAGTTTTAAAGTATATTTAGAATATATTTTTACCATTTAATTCAATGTTTTTCATTGGACATAATTTCACAATTAAACCAGACATAAACAAGTGCCAATCTTTTGATAGTTATTATCTATTAAAAACACGCTTTTTGTTTTAACAACAGGAATTAATTTTAAATTAATTTCTGCCACTTCTGTGTTTCGAATTTGGAAAAATCGATTCCATATCTGGAATCAGGATGTTCAAATTGTTTAAATAGGTAAATTTTATTTTTAGACATTTTGGATAATTACTTCGGTAAGTATTTTATTTACCATGGTTAAAGGGTAAATACGGTAAACAAGGGTTAAAAAATAAAATTATAATACTACTAAATTACCATAAAACATGTCTTAACACGATTGGTTGATACATGGTCGACCATGGGCATCTTTGGGTCGATTTTGGGACCCCATGGATCCACTTGTAAGTGATAGGGACACTTTATTTTAATTAAGTTAAAATGAATACAAAAATGACACAAGCATATATCTTTTAGAAAAAAAATTGTTACATAGGGTTATATATGTTGGAGTTTAGACTATAAATATTCAATAGAAATCTAAGACGATTTCCTACATAATTAAATTTTATTTATAATTTTTAGACATTAAATAATTTAATTTATTTATGACACAATGGTGATGCAGTAATTACCATAATAGTGAAAAATTAGAATAATTGATATTATAAATACCCAAATAAATATAATTTAGACTTTTAATGAATTAAACTAATTTGATAACTTAATATGACATATTAGGATTGATTTAATTAACTTTGTTTGAAGTAATAATTCTGTTATGTGTTTCACAAAAATCAACTATTGAATAGTGTCAAAATTGACATAAAAGAGTTTTTAAAACAAATATTATATTATTAATTGATATTAAATTCCTAAAAATCTAAGGTTCAGACAAGAGACTTATATAATGATAGGTGTATCATTAATGAACCACTTGGGGGTCTCTTGGATGTATATGGTAAGTTTATTAACCATATAATATAAAAATACAAAGAGACATTGTAAAAGTGAAACTAATTAACTTAGAGTTAATACTTAAAGATAAGGTTAATATAATGACCCAAACCTATATAAATTCTATTGGTTGAGTGGTTTTAGACCCATACCTACCTTAACCTTTAAATAATCAACTTTTTAGCTATTATAAACCGAATATAAATTTATTATAAATTAATATTTCTAGATTTTCCAAAAGTTCCCCTCACCCCTCTTATAAAAGGGCACTCGTCCTTCTCATTTCTTCACACATTAAAAGCCTTTTGGTTCAGCAAAACTCTGCCCAAATACTCTCCCAACATCCCTCACTACAACTTAGAGGCCTTAGTTTGATCATAAAGCCATCCTATGGAGCCCTTTTGATCAAATAAACAGGAAGAACCCGAAGAAGAGGTAATGATTTCACCACCCTTTTCCAAGTTCCTTTCTTCTTCCACTTCTTCTTCCTTTGTTATTACCATTCTAAAATAATAACTCCAGTATAATATATATACTGTGATTTTATTATAAATATGGTACAACCATATTCAGTATTCTATCCACCCTTTGAAAAACATGTCACCATGCGTGCGTACGTACGGCTTACCGTCTCCACGTCGTGGTGTAATTGTTATTGAATATATTATTATTTTGGATGGGTATAATAATGATTTGTAACTCATGTAAATAATAAATATAACATTATAATGATTCTTTATATATGATATACCATCCAATTATATATTATTTTAATATCAAAAGAATGATATTGTCGCTCGTGCGTACATAGGGACTACCGTCTCCACGGACGCGATGAGATTCATTTTCCATCATATCCATTCAAGTATAATTCTCATTTTATGAATAAAAATAATATTTAAGGACTTGATATCATTCTGGATATGAATAATATACATCCCATTAATAACAAATATGGCTCACATAATAATGAATATAAAGTAAAATGAACCCGTTAACACCTGAAATGAAGATAATTCTAAGATATTATTAACAAATCAATGTTAAAAGATCATATATGATATCATATTAATGCATATTATTCTTTTATAATTAAATAACAATTATTTCACCATTATATAGCAGTTTAACCTACCGTCAACTAAGGAAAAAGTACAAATTAAGGGGTTTCTTATCTCAGTTTTAATTCCGTGAAAATTCCATTGTTCACCACTTATTTATTTCATGTGGTGTATGTGTACTACCCATGATTGTATTCATTGTGTAATATAATTTAATTTATGGATATTTACATCATCATGGTATGATCCTTCTTTCATGGGTGTACGTTTCATAAGTTACCAAATCGATAAGGGAATTTGAAATCTCAATTTCCACTCATTTGGCTTTACACATATTTCATTGACTATATTACTCAAAGATTATGCGTGGAATCACTATTCATTTGATTATGTCATAATTTCCACTCCCCTTCCTGTGGATATACTATTGATACACATAATCACTCCATTGATAATTTCTCAAGTCATCGATATGAATTTGATAAGATTAATTTTAACTCATTCTCCATTAGTTGAGTTAAACATCCAATTCATTGGTGTTGTTTTTACAAGATTATGTGTGAATGTCCTTTGATTGTTTTACACTAAATATCCTATCATATTTTGTGTATTCATATTTGTCACACATAACTATGTCATTGATTTTTCTTTAATCTAAGGATACGGCCTTTATGAGAGATTTCATCTCAATTTACATTCCATTGAGACTTCTTTGTTGTTATACACCAAATCACTTTTATGTGGTGTATATAATGTACTTTGACATAGTATATCATGAATTCCTTTATTCTCATGACATTACAATGTTTTGATTACCTCAATTATTTGTATTCAAGTTCCTCTCTTTTGGTTAGAAACTCTAACTAAAATACCATTTTAAATGTTTTAAAGAATTATTCTTCTAAATCTTGCTCATTAATGTCCATGATTTGAAAATGGTTTTAAGAATTTATTTATATGGACATTAATGTTTTAAAATTAAAACTCCTTTTAAAACGTTTCAATGTGGTATGGGACACTTTGATTCAAAAATCTATTTTTAAATGGCTTCTTGACAAATAATGTGACTTTTAAATGATTTCAAGAAAAGAGGGATGTTTCTCTCAAATAGTTTTGATGATTATTTTCATCTATGTCAACATCCTTCATTATTCTTGATTGAGGTTAATGTGATACTATAAAATCTTCCATATTGTATCAAATGAGTTATGTTTGACTGTGGATGTGCTATTTTTATACCATTCATGGTTTGTGGTTAAAGTATTGACATTTCATATGCTAGTTTTAATACGAATGTGTATGTTATGTTTAAACCTTTTCATATGGGAATGAATTGGACTTAATAAGTGACGGGTGGAGCCCGCTATAGCTCCTAGATGCATCAGTAGGTCTCATGAGACAAACTAGTGTCTTGGCACAAGGCCTTGTCAAAATCTTATTTGTAGTCTTGGCACGAGGCCTTGGCTATGTGGTTATGATAGTCTGGCATTATGCATTCCATCATTATGAAAGTGGTTATTGATATTTCATGTGATCATTCTACTAGTAGAATATCCATGTGTGTAAGTAAGTGGCATTATTTTATTTTATCATTTCCATTTTATGCTGAAGTTCAAGTTTAAAAAGATTTCATTTTAGTTATAAACTGCCTTAAGTGTTTATGCTTATCTATGAAAGCTTCTGCTATATGTTATCCTTACTGAGCATCTGAGCTCACCAATTTCAATGTTTTATTTTTCCCAGGATTATGAAGAAGTAATTTATGAATGACTTGCAGGGATAGTATGGGGGGATATGAAGACAAGATGTTGTTGTAGTTTTTTTTACATTATGATGTAATGTAAGACTTATGAATATATCTAGTGTTTCCAAGACTACTAAACTAATCAGTCTTTCGAGACATGATCCTTTGTGATCATGCCAATGTTATGTAATAACGCACCGACTCTGGGTAATTGGGGTCGGGGCGTTACAGTTAGTATCAGAGGAAGTTTTGTACAAACCTTGGAAGCTAGATTTAGATAAACTCTGATTAGAGCACGTAGACCTAAGATGAACTTTGAGGATTAGTATAGAAGAACTTCCTAGAATTTTGGTATTGTAGATATTTTGTTAGTTTTCCGAGCAATACATCCCTGTCTAGATACGAGCAGGTAGAGGTGGCTCTGGCACAGATGTACCTAGGGGTAAAACCCTCAAACACCGCTTTGAGCTAGACTCGAACGGGAACTGGTGCACGACAATGAGCCTTGCTGCACTCTTGGTTAAGACACTCCCGGGGGATATGCTTAGGATAATTTACATTTTCTTTACAAACTGATTTTATGTATTATATATATAAGATGAGAGTAAATGACCTTGGTTAATCCTAATGTGTTTCAAATTGAGAATATGGTGACATGTTAATATCTAAATGATTTTATGAATACTATTACTCACACAATGATTTATGGTTTTAGTCAATGGATAGATTCCAAGGAAGTCATAGTGACTTTGGGAATGATGTACAAGGTGGGAACAGTGGTGGCAATGAGCAATAAAATGGAATGTTGATAGATGTAAAATATATCTTCTTTATGCCAAATCATTTTTCTAAAAATATGATCAACAACATATATATTAACCAACTCCCAGACTCAAAAAGGAAGATAAAGGTGATGAATTATAAGAGCTCCAGCAGTGGAGACCATGTAGAAAAGAACCCTCAATTTCCATCATGCAGGAAATGTGGAAGGAGACACCCAGGAAAGTGTCTCAATGGAACAAAGAAATGCTTTACATGCGGGAAAGAAGGACATAAAGTGAAGAATTGCCAAAGAAAAATGAAGAGTACTATGGAAGAAGATAAAAATGGTCCTAAGAGTCCATTTACAGTCATTTTCCGTAAATATAGGGGACCTGGCCATTACCCGAGTGAATGCCCTATTCTATAGGATCTTTTCTTGGTCAAAGAAAAAGCTATGTGGAAATAAATGGTTGGAGAAATGTTTAAAAAGTATTAGTGCTCCTTGTTGATGGGTTTACTTTGGAATAATTTTCCCTTGTATTTGTAGCCCCGTAGTTTTCCATGTGAGAATAATATTTGAGGAAGAATTATCTCTTCTCTTGTGGATATAATTATAAATAATCATTCGGTTTTATATGATCGTTGGGTTTGAGGAAATTATATGTTATCATAATTTGGGATAAAAATGAAAGGTATGAGATAAGATTTGTGGTTAAATTATGTTATGGATATTTTGAAGAATTTATCTCATTTTGGTAATGTTATAAAACATAGTTTTTGAAAAAGGACAAAAAGTAGACCGTGTGACAACCCGTCGTGTCGGACAAAGGTGTGGGAATCAAACCCACAACCAAATTGCGATTGGGATTTATCGCCTACCACTGGACTACGTGAAGTCCATGGTTAGTGTGACTATTATTTTTAGTTAAATGATATTATTGATCAATAATAATTTGATTTGGGATCTTATGTCTTATCAAATGAATACCCTTAGTGTTGGAAAATGATTTGTTGATTAAGTGATAAATGTTATTTTGGAAGTTGTTCACTCTGTTGAGAACACTATATGCCAAAGGAAAATAGAGTAGTATGGGATTTCATTTGAGGAGTAATGGTGGATTTTTATCTATGTATTTATTGTGGATTTATAATGATTTGGGTTATTTATGGAAATGATTAGGTTAATTACTTTTAAGTATGTGACTTTAAGAGTAATTAATGTCATTTGGAGATACAATTTAACATGGAAGAATACATTCTTAATAAGTTTTGGTTTTCAGTATGAGTTTTGATTATATTAAAGGATTCTAAAGACAATTGATTATTGAATGGTATTTATTTAACTTTGGGGTATTGTTGGTTTAATTTTGGAAATTAAGATTAGTGTTTATTTCTCTCAAGGAATATCCTTTTGGGGGATCATTAGATCTTGTACTAACCATTTTGGTTTTGATTAATCTCTAAAGACAATGTAAATATATATTTCATCCTGCATGGATCATGTGATTCTATAGAAGTTTATTCTAGCTCTTCTAGTGTGACCAAGTCTTCTTGAATACTCATCGTTAAAAAAATGAGTTAGTGGTGGAAATTTATTAAAGAATGAAACACTACTTAAAAGTAAGTATATATGTTTAAATTCGTAGTCAATATCATAAATTAATTCCTCATCCTTATGTAATGTAACTTAAAACAAAAAAAATGTTGTCCGTTTACTTTTCCTACTGGGAGACTAAGGACCATTTGTCCCAACACAAGTTTGTGATTTTCTTATTGTTAACTTTCTCCTGATCATGTTTTCTATCCCTCTTCATCAGAACTAAACACTTAGTTTATCGTCCATATACATGTTTTCCAACATGGAATCCTAGTATGGGTTATCTTGGGTGACCTTTATACCTCTCTTCCTATCTTTTAAAGTGATAGTTTTATTGACTCTCTTTCCAATGTGGGACTTTCCAATATATTCTCAAGCCCAATTTTAAAAAAATTGCGAGGACGAAATTTATTGAAAGAGGGTATAATGTAACACCCCAAGCTTCCATAGTACGTTTCCCTTTGAATAATGTAATGGCGTGCATTGTACGCAACTTCAAGATTTTAACACACCACAACCAATCAAACTAGCCGTTATGAATAGTAATACATACTTTTTGAAATTTTATAAATTCTATCTCTCAAAATGGACTTCATTTTTGGATTTGGAATATCGAAATTAGCCTAGGGTGAAATTTTGGTGCTTTTCGGATAACTTTCATATTTTGAGGAATAGTTAAAATTACTAAATTTTGATTAAAAACAACGTTTGTAATAAAAATAATTAATATTGATAAATTATGAATTTGAGTAGTTTTGAAGTATATTTAGAATATTGTTTTACCATTTAATTCAATGTTTTTCATTGGACATAATTTCACAATTAAACCAGACATAAACAAGTGCCAGTCTTTTGATAGTTATTATATCTTAAAAACACGCTTTTTGTTTTAACAACGGGAATTAATTTTAAATTAATTTCTGCTACTTCTGTGTTTTGAATTTGGAAAGATGGATTCCATATTTGGAATCAGGATGTTCAAATTGTGTAAATAGGTAACTTTTTTTAGACATTTTGGATAATTACTTCGGTAAATATTTTATTTACCATGGTTAAAAGGTAAATCTGGTAAACAAGGGTTAAAAAATATAATTATAATAATACTATCTTACCAGAAAACCTATCTTAACCCTATTGGATTATACATGGTCGACCATGGGCATCTTTGGGTCGATTTTGGGACCCCATGTATCCACTTTTAAGTGATAGGGACACTTTATTTTAATTAAGTTAAAATGAATACAAAAATGACACAGACATATATCTTTTAAAAACACAATTGTTACATAGGGTTATATATGATGGAGTTTAGACTATAAATATTCAATAGAAATATAAAACGATTTACTACATAATTATATTTTATTTATAATTTTTAGACATTAAATAATTTAATTTATTTATGACACAATTGTGATGCAGTAATTACCATAATATTGAAAAATTAGAATAATTTATATTATAAATACCGAAATAAATATAATTTGTGACTTTTATTGAATTAAAATAATTTTATAAGTTAATATTACATATTAGGATTGATTTAATTTACTTTTTTCTATGTAATCATTCTGTTATGTGTTTCAAAAAAATCAACTATTGAATAGTGTCAAAATTGACATAAAAGAGTTTTTAAAAAAAATATTATATTATTAATTGATATTAAATTCCTAAAAATCTAAGGATCAGAAAATAGACTTATAGCATGATAGGTTTATCATTAATTAACCACTTGGGGGTCTCTTGTATGTGTATGGTAAGTTTATTAACCATATAATATAAAAATTCAAAGAGACATTGTAAAAGTGAAACTAATTAAATAAGAGTTAATACTTAAAGATAAGGTTAATATAATGACCCAAACCTGTCTAAATTCTATTGGTTGAGTGGTTTTCGACCCATCCCCACCTTAAACTTTAAAAAATCAACTTTTGAGCTATTAGAAACCAAAAAGGAATTTGTTATAAATTAAAATTTCTAGATTTTCCAAAGGTGCCCCTGACCCCACTTATAAAAGGGCACTCCCCCTTCTCATTTCTTCACACCTTAAAAGCCTTTTGGTTCGGCCAAAATATGCCCAAATACTCTCCCAAATTCCCTCACTACAACATATAGGCCTTAGTATGATCATAAAGCCAACCTAAGGAGCCCTTTTGATCAAATCAAAAGAAAGAACCCGAAGAAGAGGTAATGATTTCACCACCCTTTTCCAAGTTCCTTTCTTCTTCCACTTCTTCTTCCTTTGTTATTACCATTCTAAAATAATAACTCCAGTATCATATATATACTGTTATTTTATTATAAATATTGTAAAACCATATTCCGTATTCTATCCACCCTTTGAATAACATGTCACCATAGGTGCGTACGTACGACTTACTGTCTCCACGTCGTGGTGTAATTGTTATTCAATATATTATTATTTTGGATGGGTATAATAATTATTTGTAACTCATTTAAATAATAAATATAACATTATAATGATTCTTTATATATGATATACCATCCAATTATATATTATTTTAATATCAAAAGAATGATATTGTCGCTCGTGCATACGTACGGACTACCATCTCCACGAACGCGATGAGATTCATTTTCCATCATATCCATTCAAGTATAATTCTCATTTTATGATTAAAAATAATATTTAAGGACTTGATATCATTCTGGATATGAATAATATACATCCCATTAATAAAAAATATGGCTCACATAATAATGAATATAAAGTAAAATGAACTCGTTAACACCAGAAATGACGATAATTCTAAGATATTATTAACAAATCAATGTTAAAAGATCATATATGATATCATATTAATGCATATGATTCTTGTATAATTAAATAACAATTATTTCACCATTATACAGGAGTTTAACCTACAGTCAACCAAGGAAAAAGTACAAAGTAAGGGGTTTCTTATCTCACTTTTAATTTCGTGAGAATTCCATTGTTCATCACTTATTTATTGCATGTGGTGTATGTGTACTGGCCATGATTGTATTCATTGTGTAATATACTTTAATTTATGGATATTTACATCATCATGGTATGATCCTTCTTTCATGGATGTATGTTTCATAAGTTACCAAATCGATAAGGGAATTTGAAATTTCAATTTCCACTCATTTGGCTTTACGCATATTTCATTGATTATATTACTCCAAGATTATGCGTGGAATCACTATTCAATTGATTATGTCATAATTTCCACTCCCCTTCCTGTGGATATACTATTGATACACATAATCACTCCATTGATAATTTCTCAAGTCATCGATATGAATTTGATAAGAGTAATTTTAACTCATTCTCCTTTTGTTGAGTTAAACATCCAATTCATTGGTGTTGTTTTTACAAGATTATGTGTTAATGTCCTTTGATTGTTTTACACTAAATATCCAATCATATTTACTGTATTTATATTTTTCACACATAACTATGTCGTTGATTTTTCTTTAATCTAAGGATACAGTCTTTATGAGAGATTTCATCTCAATTTACATTCCATTGAGACTTCTTTGTTGTTATACACCAAATCACTTTTATGTGGTGCATATAATGTACTTTTACATAGTATATCATGAATTACTTTATTTTAATGATATTACAATGTATTTATTACCTCAATTATTTGTATTCAAGTGTCTCTCTTTTGGTTAGAAACTCTAATTAAAATACCATTTTTAAATGTTTTAAAGACTTATTCTTCTAAATCTTGCTCATTAATGTCCATGTTTTAAAAATGGTTTTAAGGATTTATTTATATGGACATTAATGTTTTAAAATTAAAACTCCATTTAAAAAGTTTCAAAGTGGTATGGGACAGTTTGATTCAAAAATCTATTTTTAAATGGCTTCTTGACAAATAGTGTGACTTTTAAATGATTTCAAGAAAAAGTGGGATATTTCTCTCAAATAGTTTTGATTATTATTTTCACCTATGTCAACATCCTTCATTATTCTTGATTGAGGTTAATGTGATACAATACAATCTTCCATATTGTATCAAATGAGTTATGTTTGACTATGGATGTGCTATTTTTATACCATTCATGGTTTGTGGTTAAAGTATTGACATTTCGTATGCTAGTTTTAATACGAATGTGTATGTTATGTTTAAACCTTTTCATATGGGAATGCATTGGACTTAATAAGTGACGGGTGGAGCCCGCTATAGCTCCTCGATGCATCGGTAGGTCTTATGAGACAAACTAGTGTCTTGGCACAAGGCCTTGGAAAAATCTTATTTGTAGTCTTGGCACGAGGCCTTAGCTATGTGGTTATGATAGTCTGGCATTATTCATTCCATCATTATGAAAGTGGTTATTGATATTTCATGTGATCATTCGACTAGTAGAATATCCATGTGAGTAAGTAAGTGGCATTATTTTATTTTATCTTTGCCATTTTATGCTGAAGTTCAAGTTTAAAAAGCTTTCATTTTAGTTATAAACCGCCTTAGGTGTTTATGCTTATCTTTGAAAGCTTCTGCTATAATTTTATTCTTACTGAGCATCTGAGCTCACCCCTTTCAATGCTTTATTTTTCCCAGGATTATGAAGAAGTAATTTATGAATGACCTACATGGATAGTATGAGGGGGTATGAAGACAAGATGTTGTTTTAGTTTTTTTACCTTATGATGTAATGTAAGACTTATGAATATATCCAGTGTTTCCAAGACTACTAAACTAATCGGTCTTTTGAGACTTGATCCTTTGTGAGCATGCCAATGTTATGTAATAACTCACCGACTCTGGGTAATTGGGGTCGGGGCGTTACATTCAGAACCTAGAATCTATTATTTTTTCCATTAATATCTAGTGGCACTACCACTATGGTGAAAATAGTAACATATATATTGAGCACAATAGGATAATTTATATATTCATACAAAACGAGATCAACATGTATCAATAGAGATTGTTATAGCTAATCAAGGAATTTTAACTCTCTTGTCAAAACCATCTAGTAATGGGGAACAAGGTATCTGATGTTATTAGTTGAAAATAACCCACCACATTATCCATTGTTCAGATCGAGAACAAATTTATCATTATTGAAATGTCGAGGATGTATTTTGAAATAAAAATGATTATTTATACATACTTTACATACAAGATCATTTCCATACCATCAATCGATTTTATAATCAATGGTGAATAAAGGAATGATCTAAAAATAAAAAAACACAAAGGATGTAACTGAAGGGAAGTTTCATGATTTACACATCAATTATTATATTTTATAATTCGATTGGGAATAATTATTATCTTTTCATTCATTAATTGATATAATGAAGGAGGTATTTGATAATATGCATACCTGATCATTCTCAATCCATAAGGGAACCAAAATTATGTTCCATGATATTAGAGAAATATCATGGTGGAAAAAAATATAAGTAGATGTTGGAGTATATATATTGGTGTCTAATATGTCTGCAAGAGAATGAAGAGAAATAATACCCTAATGGGATGATGCAACGATTGCCTACAAATATATGAAAAAGGGATAATTCTAAAATGGAATGACTCACTTGTATGATAAAATAAATAAAAACGGACCCGTATGATATGGGTTGTGGGGAAAGGGTTCACCAATACTATCCACTTTATCTGTATTCTCGAAGATCATTTTTCCCCAACAACATGTCAAGAAATATTTGAAGGAAGTGGTGACGCTGCATGTGGTACAAAATATTATCATCTCTCATCATGCTCCAAGGTGAAAATCTAAATTTTTGAGAATTATTCAAAATAAATTGATATATGAATTGAATTTCACTATGGAATGTCACCACTAATTTGGGGAAAAATTTAAAAGTACTATTAATATTTTTTAGAAAATTCTAATAGTATTTTGAATGGAATTAAAAGGTGGAAGTGATTGAAATCCATCAGTGGTTATATTCTCGTATAATAAATGATTACATTATAGTTTTCATCCGGTTCTATACGACATTTAATATGGTGAGTGATTTATAACAACAACTTTTTTGGATAATTTTTGTGAATGAAAGATACTTCTCCCTAAACTTGGGAATGAAATGGAAGAAAATGTTTCTTCCAGCCAACAACATATAAAATATAGTAATAGTTGTAAAAATATATATAAAGGAATTATTTTATAGGAAATTGATTTTTATGTAGTAAAAAATTTATTCCATCTAATATCAAAATGGAATAGAGTCATGTGGTTTGAAAATAATTGGATGGCTCTCGACAAATATATTATCCATAGAGACCTCCTTGAACACAAAGATGTATAAAACTATTGACATTTAATTCCACAAAGTATGTATCATGTTCATGATGTGTTCCATGTATCACAACTAAGATGTACATAACTGATCACTCACATGTATTGAATTCAATTGAGGTAAAACACGAGAATGATCTCTAATATGATGAATATATTATGAAAATATTGGACTATAGATACAATGTTATACACAAAAGACTACTCAACATGTTAAATTTTTTTGGTTGAACTATTAGTACAAAGAGGAAAATTATGATATAGATGTAAAAATGATAAACAAGTTCCCTCACTTATTCTAAACTGAGTATATGAGTTGAAATGGTGGGGATGAAATTTATAAAGGAGGGAAGGGTGTAGTGACGATGTTTTTTTTATTAAATTAATTCCTAAATAAATATGTTTTGTATTATTTTAAATATTTTTATAGACATAAAAAATAAAGAAAACCCAAAAAAAATTCATTACTAAAAAGTGATAAATTAATCCCCAATGAATACAATTAAAATTAAAAAAATTACAATAGGAAAAAAATTAAAATTTATAAGCAAAAATTGTAAAAAATGGACTTCACTAATCTACTAGAATCATGAACCCCCCTTGAAACACTATAGAGAATAATATAAAAATTATTTAACAAATCCATTTTATAAAATAAAAATATATTACCTTGGGAGGAGTTGAAATATTAAATAATATGTTTATGTGGTATTTAAAATTTGTAATTTGATTATTTGAATGGTAACCAGCCTACTGGGATTTGTAACCTAACTATAGGAAATATTAACATGACCAATAGAATAAAAATTTACACTAAAATAATCAATTATTTTATATATAATATTTAACATGATTTCATTATATAAATATAAATTTTATAATTCAAAAAATGAATATCATTATTAAAAGACAAAAATAAAATATAAGAAAATTTTTGAGAAGCTTTATTATATTTTATTTTAAAAAAGTCAAAATAGTTATATTAAAAAATAAAATTACATAGTTAAGAAATTATTTTTTACAAAATTAATATACATTTTCAAATAGAAATTTTAATATCAACTAATCGGGATTTTATATTAATTTTAGGAAAACATCAATTTTATTGTTATTTGTAAAAATACTATTTTTTACACAATAGGTGTAAATAAAATTACTTAATTCGTGATATAATAATGACATATTCACTTCCAAAACATTATTTTATTCCATGATACATTAAATTTCCTATACGATTTATTAAAATAAAATAACCCAAATTTACAAACCTAAAAAATAACATTTCAAAACATTACATTGAATGCGAATTCTTCATATGAAAATTTTCATTCATTCCACATTCCATTTTAATAAACTAATGAATAAGAATTATAAATTTAACTAAAAATAATAAAAATTATTAATTATAGATAAAATATTTATATTTTAATAAATTCACTATAAAATATTTTACTTTAGATATGTTATTTTATTCAATTTTAAAATTTTAAAACATTGATCTTCTCAACAATAAATAACCCCTCTCCCTCCCATTAGAAACCCACTCCTCCAACCCATTTAAAAGAACAATATCATCACAAATCCCCCCACTCAATCCATGCATAATACAGAGGGAAAAATGGATCAGTAAAATTTCAATAACTATGGAGTTATATTATTATACAACAAAAACTACAAGGATTATTAATTAGGTTCTAATCAATATCTATATCCTTTGTTATATCATATACCACTTCTCATACATTTTTTCCTAAACTCATTTTCAAAAACCATTAGTGTATTAATTATTCAGGTTTTAAAATGTATATTTGTGATTTCGAACTACATTATATATATATTAATATATATATATATATATATATATATATTACACTTATCCATCATGTTCTCTGGAAAATGTCTCATTAAAGGTCAGTTAACTAACTACTAGGAAATTTTCAGTTCAACACATTTAAACATCATTCAGGAAGTATAATATAATATAATATATATATATATAATATAAAAATAGATAATTTTATTCAATATATTATATTGTAATTATTTATAATAATTTACAAATTATTTTAATGAAAATATGGAAATAAATGCGATATGGGAATTATATTAAAGTGAAACATGAGATCGGAATTCCTCCATTTAATGAAAAGATATTATGAAATATAATCCAATGATTATAATATAAAAATATTTTTAAAAATTAGTATAAAAATTAATTGGATAAATTTTTTATAAATCTATATTTATTATTCAAAAGGTATAAAAATTAGAAATTAAAGAGGAAATTAAGGTATGGGAATTCTTGAACCTGACTACCTTTGTTTTGGTTTTCATTCTTTCTAAACAATTTTAGTATGGTTAATCATATAATCTTCCATAAATATATTTTTATTATTTTCCCCATTTATTTTCTATAATATTAATTTATGAAAATGGTTTAATGGTAAATAAAATTATTTTTTCCAAAATAAATATTCTTTCCAAAACACATCTCAACCCCCTTGAAATTATTTCTTATTCCCTAAATATTATTTATTCTTATACCAAGTATATTATTACATTTTTCATTTGGGAACCCAAATGTTTATTCATGAATTTATGATATTTGAATGTCGTTTGAAACCCATTATGTTCTATGGGTTATTTTATATCTATGATTGTTAAATGTTATATATAGCATGAATAAACATGTAAGAATTATGATCTAAATGTGGGGCCTAGAATTATTTACTCATCCAATGAATTAGATAATGGGATGTATCTCACTAAATAATTTGAAATATTTCTGAATAAGATAATATAATTTTCAGACTGATGTAGTTATTATTATGATCATATGTTATGCATGAACATGATGATAGCTTAGTTCACAACTATGTGTGGTAATCGAACACCATAAAATCATGATCTAATTTTATGAATTTCCACATTCCTTGCATTTTTAACAAGTTTCCCTCATGATGTTACTGATCATCTTATTCATATGATTTTATGGTGATGATTATTATCTTGATTATTATATTTATCAATGTACCATATTAGTCCTCTAATAGTGCCATTCTCACCACTTTCATTACCATATATCCTTAGGTAAATATTTGTATTAAATAAGGTTCAGAGACCAATAAAAATATCGATAATAATGAAATGAATAATTTTTCTTATTTATTATCTAATAATTCTACATATGAATAATTTTACATGGATACTACACTATTAGATCCAGTATTTGTAACTAAATTATGTGACTTATCACCAAAATGATGTAATAGTTATTTAAAATATGTAGGGAATATATAATATAATTATTGGTATACATCTAGAAAAATAAATGCACAACATTCAGATGAGTTACAAACTGTGTAATTTCCTCAGTATCAATTTTAATCGTTGCATGAGGATTATTTCATTTTTCATTCCATCATGTAACCTCTTCCTCTCATCCATGCGACCTTCCAAGTATTTTAAGAGTGACTCCCTTAATTATGGATGTCATGGTCACACTTCTAATCCCTATAAAATTGTTTTGGTCTATTTTTCAATAAATTCCATTTTTTTCATGACCTATTTCTCGGTAATATATTGTCCATGTGAAATGTTGGTATTTGATCTTTAACACTTATCCAATGGGAATCATCCTTATAACATTTTTTCCTTTGTTATTATTGGTGACTCCTTGTAGAATCATTGGTTGATTAGTAATTAAAGGTTGGATGACTAAAAAATAACCACATGATTTGATAAATGTAATCTATGTGCAATATTCCTAATTTATAAACATATCATTCGCCGAATAAATTAAAAATAATTAATGTGATTATTCTGTAGAACCCCATTGGATATAATTATTTATTGACATGGATTATTGATACAATTAACATCAAAAAACACATTCCTATAATTATATTTTTAATGATTCAATGTGTGTTTTGTATGAAATGATATTTGGGTGTTTTTATGATATAGATTAACCTTACATGGCTTTTTTAATATTATTACTGGTATGTTATTTATTATGAAAAAAGGAAAATGATATATTTAGATGAATTTTGTTTATAAATTATCATAATTAAACATTCAGTAAAATGATAAGATATTTTTATATATTTGTTTTTATGACTTGTTCAGTGATTTATATATGTTGTAATGATAACATGTAGAATTTTACTAGTTTATTATTGAATTCTTATGTTGGTCGATTGACCATTTTAAATTAAAAATTGATTATATGTCCAATTTATCAATAAGATATATTGAAATGAATAAACAATTAGATCTTCCAAGTTATATATGAAAAAATTACTATATATTCAAAATGTCCCTGATACATGTTAAAATTATTATAGGGGGTGTTGGCATAGTTAACATTCTGAAATTCATATATATTAGGAGCATTTATGATTTACGACTAAAATAAATGTATATAGTTGTCTTGGCCCTGATTGATTGCTAAAATTATGTTATAGTGGGAAATCACATAGATTTTTGTGATTTATAAATTTGATATAATGTTATGGTTGGATTGGTTTAAAATCATTCGCAGATACTTTCCTACATATCCCTCATTAAGGTTATGTTTTCCCAAGGTTACATGTTTATGAGAAATAATAATATATATTCTAGATGAATCATAAAAAGAACAAGGTTGTATTAATTTTTTTTATCAATTAGTAAATACACTATTTTAAAAAATTATCACTTTGCGTTATTATAAAATTGGTTATTATTAGAAATATTAGTGATGACCTACTATTCTATACTCACTCCCAATTAAAGATTATTTTTTGTACATATGAAAATTATATGGACATATGATTTGAAAAATAAAATGGACATTATTAATGATTTTTTATTTCTCGATATGATGTAGTTTGTATATGGGAATAACATGTTTTGGGGGACTGAGTCTTTTGAATTAGTATTTATGTAATTTTTTTATTATATTTAATGTTATTTTAGTATCATATTTATTTAGATTCCATAAAAATTTTACATTATTCATTTATTTTTCATTAGATTGTTCAGTTTATTTTTATTGATAGTTTCTCCCTATGTTTTCTTGTTTTCATTATGTCCAAGAAATGATATTTAGTTAATATTATTACAATTTTTGTTAACTCTATTACTAGTTGGTATAGTCTCCACTTATAATTATCTCACCATCACATAAATTTAGAAGCATGTAGTGTATGATTAAGCATGATTGTGATCTTTTATCCAACCATTTCTGGTCATGTGAGAGATTGATGGATCAGTAGAAAATAATATTTTATAATATCTAAATATCTAAATTATATCAAATTTAATTCAAACTATGTAATATGCTCTAGAATAACTAAAATTGATGTTTCAGAGAGGTAGTAGCATGCATGAATATACATAAAATGTTTTTAGTTTCCTAATTGGTTGAAATCAATAAAAGTATATAATAATTACTTTTTAATGAATAATATATTTGAAATGAATGTATTATTAATGATACAGTTCAATAATTTTTGTTAAAATTAATTCCAAATATTAAAATTGAATGCAATGGATTCATGGAGGTGGTAGTTCATGCCTAATATCATCTGACATTATCATTTTATATAATATGGAAGGGTATGGTGGTACATAATAATTTATATTTAAAATGTCACAATTATTTAATAAATTCCGTATATAATTATTTTTTAAAATTTAATATATTTCCATATAAAGTGGTGATAAAAATAGAATCATATTTCTTTATAAAGGTGGTAGTCCACACAGACAAAACGATTTATTTTCATTTCCCAAAGTATAGAAAATTAAATGAAATAGTTTTTAATCATAGTCAGAATAAAATATAATTATATATATTATAGTTAATTTTTCAACACATGAAATGTTAATATGATTAAGGTTGAGGAAGAAATATAAATGAAACACGTTATAAAAAAATTTACCACATCTTTTGAATCACTAATTATTAATAAACTTGTATCTTTTAGTGGATGGTTGTTCTATTAAACCCATTCCTATAGAAAATGGAGTGGAATGTATGGATAGTGTAAGGTTAAGTATCAGTATGATAAATGGATCATATATTTTTATTTTTAAAGGATAATCAGTTCAATTTTAGAAATGACTGGAGTTTAAATCCAATAATTAACTAAAAAATTTCAATATATTATATCCCTTCCTCAATGATATTTGGAAACATTTAACAAAATGTGAATAAATTTTATCAAATGGTCAAAAAATAATCATGTAATTATATTTGAAAATTTATTAGAGATATTTTTTATCCCATTGTTTAACAAATTGTAAAAACTTTTAACCTTCCCATTTTAAATAATGTATTACCAAATATACTATTCCCAGTGAAATAAATGAAACTGCAATTATTATAGATTTTAAAAATCCTAATTCCATATATGTTATCAACTTTTTAAATATAAACTTTATATAACTAATAAATTTTTTGAAAAATAAATATATAAACCACAAATAAAATGTTTTTCATAAAAAACATTATGAATATAAGTGATTTTATATCAAAATTAAAATAATGAAGACTACTATAAAATTATCAATACCAATATTATATAAGTGAGAATAATTTCATATTAAATCCATTTAAAAGTATAATTAAAATTCATAAACACTCAAAAATAATTAATTACTTTAATGAAAATATTTATAATTTATAATTCACCTAAAAATGAATATTTACCGAGATGTCATCAAAGTATATTATTATATATATAATAATATGATATAAATAATAAACCCAACATTATAAAATAAAATTAATTAAATTATTATAAATCCATATTTTCTGTAAATATTTTATTTATTGAATAAAAACCAATTATCCAAAATAACTAATTTTTTCAATTGAATAATTTTATAAATATATTTCGTAAAACTGAATTGAATATGAATCCTAAAATAAAAAATATTAAAATAAAATTTTTTATTTATATCATGGTATACATGTGTTATAAAAATCATCCCAATTATGAAATTTAATATTTAAAATTTTATTACTCACTAAAATAATGAGGGTTGTTTTCAACCATTAATTTTGGTAATTCAATTATTTTTACCTCAATCATGTTATTATTCCAGAATACAATAATGTTCTTAATCACCTAATTTTATAGTACATTCCCAATTCAATCCAATATATTTCCATCGTTTTCATCAAATGAGATATTCTCATTAAAATAAACACCTCGTGGATTAAAACAAGATATGAACATGAAATAATAATTCACAGAATTGAATCTAGAAAAATATCATATATTTAAGATATAATTAGAGTTATGGTAACTTAGTATGAATATTATCCATTCTTATTAATAATTTCATATTGATACATATATCGCGAACACGTCTTTTCCATTCATTCCAAACCAAAATACAATTTACCATGAATAAAAATTATGGAAAATGTGATATGTTGCCCCAAATTAGAGATATATCCATCTATTAAACACATATCTTTTATTTGTACTATGATTTTCTACTTTTTCTACTAAATCCATTTTATCTTCTTGACCAATTTTTCAAACATTTCTAGTCAAAAAAAAAATTCATTAAAATAATTTATCCAAAAATTATAAATGAAGAGACAGTTTTTCCCTTATATGACTCTAAATTATTTATATATATATTTCTATAAATATGTACTAAGATGGTGTGTTATTTAGAGGCTTGATATGCATGAAAATAATTTTATAGAAATTTTGAACATATTTAATATTGCATGTTGGAAAATTCCTAATGAAAATTGGATAAATCATAAATGAAAGCTTGTATAAGAAATTTGTGACGAAATTTTAGTCTATATTGTAGGATTACCTATGAATGAGATTATATGAGTCCGTTTGGGTAATTCAGTGTGATATGTCGATGGAGTTATGTTCAATTAGTTTTTTAATTATTAAATTAATAATCTAGATCATATGTGAGATTGATTAAATGTTTTGAATATATCATCATGAAAAATATCCCAGTACTAGGATCCTTATACTGGAATAGATAATGACACTCTCCACACCCCTATAGTGGAAAATCTCAATAGATGATGATCACATGCTGGATCAAATCAGATCGAGATGAAACAAACTCAGTGTCTTCTCTCGATCATTTGTGGATACATTATTCAGCCTCTAAATATTTATAATCAATGTAGAAATCACTAATTGGTATTTTCCCATTTTTATTTAATATTTTTATTATATTTATCATTGTTCCCTAATAATTTTCATTTTTTATCCTTTGTATCTTCTTGAGTATCAAAATCTTGTTTAATTCTATTAGTTTTCTTACCCTAGGTTCCCTCTTCTTGATTGATTGTCCAACAACGATTCGCATTGATCATTTATCCTTTCTTTGTTATTTTATCCCCTTATACTTCTCTTGAATCACTAGTATGAACATTCTATTCTAGTTCGACATTATCGGGTGTTACCAAGCCGAATAGGAAGCCCTGAACCATGAAATGACCAGAAATAAAGAACATATCTGTGATATAAGACTTGATCTAGGAAGATTTAAAGGAACATGTAATGAGTATAATGGTTTGATATTAGGATACCAATGGATGCAGATGTATGATGAGCGATGTATGCCTGATGATACATAAATTCTGATTTTTAGGGATTAATGGTAGGAATACATGAACAACAGTCATATCCATCATTTCTGCCTATGTATAGACAAAAATTGATGGGTTCATGGACAGATTCATGCCACACATATCGAATTTGAGAATCTGGGAAAGTGCTTATTACAAAGCATGTTCAAGGATGAGGACATTTAATGCACCCCCCTAGCAATTACAACTAGGGATTTTGAAAAAATAAAGATGGGATGACATGTATTCTTCCCACATTCCATTTACCCATTGCCAGGATGGGAATCCATGTAGAAGTACAAGGCCAGTTACATGGTTCAGTACTCAAGTACATGGATTCGGGGTCGAGTACATAATCATGGTGATCAGAAAAAATCCCAATCCCAGAAGTTATGGGAACACCATGAAGTCCTCCTAAGTGACATTTACAGCTACATGGGATGGATCCATGTTTTTTCCAGGTAAATGGACAGGCAGTGGAGTGGGACCATTCACGATGTTGGTCCTCTCACATGTGGTGTACCCAAAGTTTCTCTTTGAGGAAACAACAACTATCTGTATCTACATCGTATGAACTTGTATATTATCCCAAAATTAAACTATAATGATTTTATTCTTTGTGTAGATCATTATTATTCTACCAGTTAAATCTTTGGAGATACAATGTGAAATTTTATAGGCATAGTGCAAGATAAGGAGATGCATGATGATGGTGGTGATCACAGAGGATCACCTAGGCATTTCCGAGATGTACCTACATGATGGTATGGGAAATGGGGATCCCTGATTATAATAAGATGTTGATTGTAAAGACCTGGAATTTTTAAGGAATTTATTTTCTTAATTCTTTGAAATTTTACGAGTCTATGACTTCTGAGAGCACTTGATTCCGAGGCCTGGTGTGCCCGGAATCAATTTCTGATGTTTTGTTCGGGTACGTTAAGTAAACGTACGATTGTGTTTTTTTCTATCTTTTGAACCAGTGCTCGAAATTGAAATCTGAGGGCACCGATGAACTCATAGCGCCAGTAATTGCTTAAGGGGACCTTTACCAAAATTGTTTTTTTTGCAGGTTGAATGTTAAAAATTGGGGTTTAATTAAAATGTTAAATAAAATTGTTTAGAACTATTTTATTTATCTATGGTAGTTATTTCCTCCCATAGGGATTTTATTGGTGGGGCCCACACCCACATAACTTCTCATGTGAGGATAATTGTGAGGTGGGTCCCACATGATCCCCTACATTTCATCTCCTCATAACCTCCCTTAAACACTCAATTAACTCCCCATATTTTATTATGACAACTCCCCCTTATTGAATGGGAACGCTCCTTCTCCATTTCTCTCTCTCTTTTATATTTTCGAACACATGTTAATTAATGAATTCATATTCTTTAATTAATTAATAAAAGGGTATAAATTTTGAATTACATGCGTGAATAAAAATAATTGCTTTAGCTATTATTTGGTTTTGGGTCATTCGTTGTGTTTTGATGATTTGTGAGAGAGCTTTGGAGAAATAAAGAAGAGTGTCCTTCTCTCAACGAAGAACACCATCCTTCCAATGAAGAACCGCCGAGGAACATCAAGAATCACCTTCGATCTTCAGCCAAACCAAAGGAGAAGGAGCCACACGCAAGGAATGCTGACGACACATCTCACTTGGCCCTTCTTCCCTGACGTCAACGAATTGACGATGTCTTCCCACGATGCTGTCTTACACGATGCTCGACTACCGCCAACCATATTTCAAGGTAGGTGATTTTTCATTTTGAAGTGATTATTTCGCACCCTGTTCTCCATTGTAAATTATAGTTTATCTCTGGCCAATTGCTACCGCTTAACACGGAGGATGCAGGTTGAATGCACACGGCCCATCGACCCTCCATAGTATCCCTATTTGCGATTGAGGCGCATTGGAAGAGGTGTTTACGGAGAAGTGGCGGCCATGTGCCATCTGTGTGCGGAAGAACCACGACCCGCAACTGCTGAACGCTTGACCGGGAAAGAACCGGCATGCCATAGTTGGCTAGGCCGAAGGGAGAACCCGCAGTACCCCACGGAGCCGCGCTGCGGAGAACCGCGGACTACACGGGGCGGGCCGCTTTGGCGGAATAAACGATCGGTTTGTCGACCGGTCGGGCAGAGGAAGGCCGCGGCACCACGGTGCCCCGCTGGATGAAATATGGGCCACCCGTGTGGGCTGCTTGCGCCAAGAAGGATGGCCGACTTCGGCCGGCCGGTTAGGGAGGGCGGCACTGCTTGGCACCGCCGGTTAGGGCAGTAGGGGGGCCACACCCCCTCGCCTCGGACCTGTCGACCCCCAACGGGCCGAGCCGCGACTAATCGGGCCGCGGCCTGTCGAGCCGGGATGCGTCACGCCCCCTCGTGCCAGGCCACGCCCCTCGGGCCGAGCCACATGTTTCATCGGGCAGGTCTGACACCCCCTGCCGGGTCGGACCCACCAAAACTGGGTTGACCTGACCCGCCAGCCCACTAGGCTTAATGGGAAATGCCTTTTTTTCACTTAAGGGTGAATATCATGAAGACCGCGCATCCTATCGGTGCGCCTTCTACGGCACTGAGACCCTCATGATCTGGCGGTCCTTTTACAACACTCTAAGTTAGTTTTGGTTAACTTTTGAAAATGGTCAGTTTTGGAACGAGCGTATTTCCAAATGTGCCCCTATAACAGAAAAGCCAATATCTTTCAGAACGAGCATCCAATTGAAGTTCTGTCTATCGCGTTGGGTTCCTTTTGAAGAGACGGAACTTTGGTATACATAAACTCTAGACTTCATGACAGTTGATGTATCGAACCCTTGACTCGAGAAGTGGACCCTCCCGGAATCGAGCGTGTTGTGTGCGGGAACCCTAGAGCTGGCTGCGACTGCAACGACTATCATACTGGAATCCTATGTGGGTTCGGCGATGATGAAAACCATACCGGAATCCTCCGTGGGTTCAGCAATGATGACAACTTTACCGTAATCCTCCATGGGTTTGGAAACGATGACAACTGTACTGGAATCTTTTGTTGGTTCGGCAGTGACGCAAACTATACTAGAATACTCTGTGGGTTCGGAAATAATGATAACATTACTAGAATCCTCTATGTGTTCGATAGTGATGATGGATCAGTGACTTTATCTGATCATCTCTATCTATATATGAATGATGTGTACCTGTGTGAGCTAAGTCTTGACTTTCAATCATTACCAACGGTGTGTTTGACATTTTTTCTGTTTGGACTGGGTTCTGTTTGGGCTTGAGAGTTGGAGCCAAACTAGGATTGATGACTTAAGAATATGTATGGGCATATACCAAAGTAGAGTTGGTTGATACTTTGTGATTGTCTCTTTTTGTTGTGGCTTATCCTCCGTGGATTCTGGGATACCTTCGTGGGTCTCGTGGTCCCTACTGAGTATCATTATACTCATGCTAGAATGGGTAATGCCCACACTACGTTGTGTTGGATAAAGACAAAGAACATCCTAGATCGTGGTAGGGGCTTGTAGAGCTGGACGGTACCTAGAGGTGGAACACTTGGTGAGATGTACACAGAGCGGATGGACGGATCCATGTTGTTTAGGAGACCATCTGTACCCACCCTTCAGGTCAGATTCCCGGAGGACGACTCGGTGGTTTCTTTTTTCCTTTAATGCTGTTGTTCTAGCTTTTCAGTTGTATTGTACTTTCAGTTGGGGTTTTATCCTGACGCATTTACCTTTCAGCACTTACTTTTGAATTCAGTATTACTTTGTGCTTACTTCATCTTGCGTACACTATTATGTTTTTTTACTATCATAAAGGCAATGCCCTCCCTTTTTATCAGAATTTATGCCTTGGGTGCTAGTCACCAGCCCACTGGCCTATGGAAGGCAGGTTTGGGGTAGTCACGACACAGGCCTCGAGGACAGGTCGTGCCAAATTGGTATCAGAGAAGTTGGTTCTACCATAGAACATAGGACTCTGATCATTCTATTCTATGAAGAAATAGTGTTAAGAGTATTGAGTGTTGTTTTCAGTCTAGGGAGTCTAGTGTTGGTGTATCGGCCGATGTATCCATACACTAGGACCCTAACCCCTGATTTCTGATTCAGTGCAGAAAACACTAATTGAAGGTGTGTTTCAAAAGTTTCCTTTGTGAATACTTTGTGTCAGCTCAACAGGTATATTGTTTTGATCGTGGCGCACCTATCCCTTTTCGGGATAGCCCTATGATGGCAGCTAGCTAGGGTTCCGAGTCGTGTACAAGATGGAAGCCCACCGAGTGAGGAGGCCTCGGTGCAGGGCCCCATCATAGCAGAGGCACCAATGGTACCACTACCCGCTGAGCCACTGATACTACCAGCCCCAACAGCGGAGGGTGCATGCCGCCTGAGTACGTTTCATGAGTTTCAGTGACAGAGGCTGCCCAGGTTCCACATAGAGATGGACCCTCAGGCAGTAGAGGATTTGCTGGAGGCTGTCGTCTGTGTTTTCATATTTTTAGGGACACCAAATGACATTATTGTGACCCTTTACATGAGTCTCATGCACGCAACAGTAGGTAGATGGTGGACCTTGATGCTCTAGGTGCATGACGAGGCATCTCTTCTATTGACAAACTTTGAGAGTCTCTTCCACTCGAAGTTTGTTCCAGCCACCCTTCGTGTGGTGCAGATCCAGGATTTACTTCATTTGTGGTAGGGCAACATGACGGTAGCTTAGTACTTAGTGAGGTTTAAAAACCTCAAGTGCTACTCCACAGACATGGTATGAGACCCATTCTTCAGGTCCTAGACCTTCGAGCAGGGACTGAGGCACGAGATTAGAGCTTATACGATTCCTCTCAGTATCCCAACGCAGGCAGAGGTGCTAGAGCGAGCCCTTCTAGTGGAGAGATTTCTCGCTGAGCAGTCACCATTAGAGAGACCTACCATAGGGAGACACATAGTAGAGTCTTCTACAGCCGGTAGTAGACAGTTGATGCAGAGGTCCAAGCGGACCAGGCCATCAGGTGGGCGACCTTAGGATACAAGTTCGGTTGTATGGTCTCCCAAAACAGAGCTAGCTATCCGAGGAGTAGGCAGTCAAGTCCTACGACCATGGCACACCTAAGATGATTGAAGGTTCTAACTGTGTCGACTCTACCCTTGATGTTGTACTTATAGACACAAAAGCGAGTCATTCTTTTAATGTCACTTCCCTTGTTCGGAGCTCGGAAATTCTGATGGAGTCGTTGGCTCGATCCTTACGGCTAGAGACTCCTACAGGAGAAGACTCGACGATTACACACTGGTGAAGGGAGTGTGAGCTTACTCAAGGAGGTGAGATCTTCGACTGGGATATTTTTTTAGCGGCGTCAAGGCCTTACGACGTCATCTTGGGTATGGACTAGTTGTCTATAGTCCATGATCAGATTGACTGAATTATGTGCAAGGTGAGGTGTATCCGCATAGATGGGAGCAGGTTCACCTTCACCGGCGATATGGGAGCCTTAGCAGAGTAGGATGGACTTACAGAGAGGAGAGGGAAGCCGATCACACATCAGTTGGCTAGTCTCATCCTCGGAGTGGTTGATGTGCATAGTCCGAGTTTTCCTATTGTGGTGGATCAGTATGCGGACGTCTTTCCTAATGACGTTCCAGGACTACCTCCTCGCAGAGAGGTATACATCTACATAGACCTGTACCCCTGGAAATTGATGACAGGGAGTCATTTGCGGAGG
Organism: Viscum album; assembly: GCA_963277665.1. Classification (NCBI taxonomy): domain Eukaryota; kingdom Viridiplantae; phylum Streptophyta; class Magnoliopsida; order Santalales; family Viscaceae; genus Viscum; species Viscum album. Next base: position 2,131,739,054 of record OY728140.1, read on the forward strand.
TCCCGGTGGAGATTGAGGATTGATAGGAGTAGGTGCTATGTGGACAGTCAATTCCTCTGGTGTGCATTCTCTGGAAATACGGGAACCTCTAGGAGAGCACTCGGGTGCGGGAGGAACAGATGCGAGCTCATTATCACCATTTGTTTTCTTAGTGTGTGTTGAAGCTTTATGGGGAGACAAAGCCCTGATGTGGGAGTAATTTAAAGACCTTTAATTTTCATGGAAAACATTTTTATAATTCATTGAAATTTTTCAAGTCTGTGGCTTCTTACAGTAATTGATTCTGAGGCTCGGTGTGCCCGGAATCAATTTCTGATGTTTTGTTCGGGTACGTACAGTAAACGTACGAGCGGGTTTTGTTCTATCTTTTGAACCGGTGCTCGGAATTGAAATCAAGGGCACTGATGAAATTTTAGCGCTGGTAATTGCTTAAGGGGACCTTTACTATAGTTGCGTTTTATGTGGGTTGAATGTTAAAAAATGGGGTTTAATTAAAAAGTTAAATAAAATTGTTTAGAACAATTTTATTTATCTATGGTAGTTATTTCCTCTCATGGGGAAGTTATTGGTGGGTACCACACCCACATAACTTCCCATGTGTGGATAATTGTGAGGTGGGTCCCACACGAGCCCCAACCTTTCATCTCCCTATAACCTCTCTTAAACCCCTAATTAACTCTCCTTGTTTTATTATGACAACTACCCATTATTGAATGGGAACTCTCCCTCTCCCCTCTCTCTCTCTTTAATATTTTCCAATAAATGTTAATTAATTAATTCAAACTCTTTAATTAATTAATTAAAGGATTTTAATTTTGAATTACATCTGTGAATAAAAATAATACCTTTAGCTATAATTCTGTTTTGGGGAATTCGTTGTGTTGAGAGGATTTGTGAGAGAGACTTGGAGAAAGAAAGAAGAGTGTTCTTCTGTCAACGAAGAAAACCATCCTTCCAACAAAGAACCACCAAGGAACATCAAGCATCGCCTTCGATCTTCGGCCAAACCAAAGTAGAAAGAGCCACCCAGAAGGAACATCGTCGATGCCTCACACTCAGCCCTTCTTCCCCGACGTCAGCGAATTGACGTCATCTTCCCATGACGCCATCTTCCAAGACGATTGGCTACCACAAACCTTATTTCAAGGTAGGGGTTTGTTAATTTTGATGTGATTATTTCACACCCTATTCTTCGTTGGAAATGATAGTTTATCTCTGGCCAATTGCTACCGCTTAACGCGGAGGGCATGTGCCGAATGCACATGGCCCGTCGACCCTCTGTCGTCTCCATGTTTGCGATTGAGGCGTGTTAGAAGAGGCTGTGATGGAGAAGCGGTGGTCGTGCGCCTGTTGTGTGAGGATGAACCGCGGCCCGCAACTACAGACCACTCGACCGGGAAAGAACCGGATGACCATAGCCAACCGGGCCTAAGGTAGGAACCACATCGCCCCACAGAGCCACACTATGGAGAACTGTGGACCGCACGTGGCGGGTCATTTCGGCGGAAGAACCGGCCGGCTCATCGGTCGGCCGGGTGGAGGAATGCCACAGAACTAGGGTGTTGCGCTGGAAAAACTATTGCCCACCCGTGCGGGACGCTTGCACCAAGAAGGTCAGTCGTCTTTGGCCGACTGGTTAAGAAGGAAGGCACTGCTTGGGGCCGCCGGTTTGGGCTGCCAGGGGGCCGTGCCCCCCGCCTCGAACCGCTCGGCCTTCCGGCCGGGCTGCGGCCTACCGGGCCGCGCCGCATCGGGCCGGGGCGCGCCGTGCCAGGCTGGGCCGCACCCCTAGGGTTGGGCCGTGCCCCTCAGGCCGAGATGGGCATTTCATCGGGCTGGTCTGACATCCCCTACTGGGCCGGACCAGACAAAACTGGGTTGACCCGACCCACCAGCACACTGGGCTTAACGGGCGGGGCCCATTTTCGCTTAAGGGTGAATATCTTGAAGACCGCGCGTCTGATCGATGTGCCGTCTACGAAATTGGGACCCACATGACGTGGAGGTCCTTTTGCGATACTCTAAGTTTGTTTTGGTTAACTTTGGAAAATGGATGGGTTTGGAATGATCATATTTTTATCCGGGCCCCTAGAACGGAAAATCCAATATCTTTCAGACTGGGCGTCCGATTGACGTACCGTCTGTCGTGTCGGGTTCCTTTTGAAGAGATGGAACATCGAGATACATCAAATATGGACTTCATGAAAGTTAATGTATCGAACCCTTGGCTCGAGGAGCGAACCCTCCTAGAATCGATCGTGTTGTGTGTTGGAACCCTAGAACTAATTGCGACTGCAATGACCACTGTACTAGAATCCTCTATGGATTAGGCAAAGATGACAACCGTACTAAAATCCCCTGTGGGTTCATCAACAACGAAAACTGTACTGGAATCCTCCGTGGGTTCGACAACGACAACAACTGCACTGGAATCCTCCGTGGGTTCGACATCGACGGAAACTCTACTGGAATCCTCTGTGGGTTCGGCAGTGATGACAACTGTACTTGAATCCTTTGTGGGTTCGGCAATGATGATGAATCTGTGACTTCATTTGATCATCTCTATCTCTATACGAAGGATGTGTACATGTGTGAGCTGAGTCTTGACTTTCAATCATTACTGATTGTATTATTGACTTCGTTCCTGAGTGGACTGGGTTGGGATATAGTTAGGTTGGATCATGGAAATATTTGAATGCGTCTGTCCCTTTTAGTATACCCCATCGGATCTCGGGGTACAATTGAGATATAGTTAGGTTGGATCATGGAAAAAACCAACCATGCCCTTGGAATGAAAAGACTAATAATTAACAGACTGGGCATCCTATTGACGCATTGTATGTTGCGTTGAGACCTCTATGATGTGGCAGACCTTTGAGGCACTTCTTTGTGGGACTTAGTGATAATTGGTGTATCGAACTGCAGATCGTGGAGCAGACCCTCTCGGAGACGAGGGAGCGGAGTATGGAGACATGGTATTTGGCTGAGACCTAACAACTGCTTGACTGATTCGACTCAGAGTGATTCGACTAGCCAGATTGGGAGCACCTAGTTGCGGTGGCAAACCCATGCCAGAGGAGCGCCTGGTAGTTTGCGGGAGACCCATGGTACATGATTGGAGGAGTACCTCTGTAGGCTATTAGTGGGAGTTCCTAGTAGTTGGTGGCAGAACCATAGTGGGGAGAGCCTCTGTGTGAGCGCGGCAGACCCACGATACTCGACAGGAGGAGTACCTCAGCAGTCTAAGGTAAGTGGGAAGTGCCTTGGTGTCATGGGAGGCCCACTTTAATCGATAGATGATGAGTTCTTCAGTAGAATAGGTTTTGATAATGTGAATAAAAATCATGGTTGAGCTGAGTCAGTAACTTTTGAGTTTATCTCAGGATTTGGACAGATTACATGATAACTTAGGTATATGTATGGGCATATACATAAGTGTTTTTATCAGTTGATTTATTACTTTGTGGTTTATCCTTGTTTGATTTTGTGAGACCTTGAGGGTATCGAGGACCCTATTGAGTATTTGTATACTCACCCCTACACAGGCTATGACCACACCAAGTTGTGTTGGATGCAGATGACGGACCGCGCTGACTGAGGCTGAGTGTACGAGGACTGGATAGTACCCGGAGGTGGACCATAAGGCATGATGGTACATGGAAGAGACGGATGGATGTGGAGTGATGTGAAAGCTAACTAATCCAACCCTTTAGATAGGATTTCATGGAGGATGATCTAGTAGTTGTTTCACCTTTCATCTGTTTCCTTGAACTTTTAGTTTCCATGTACTTTACACTTGGGCTTGTATTTCCACCCCCTTTACTTTTCAGCACTTCTGGTGTATACATTTTTACTTAGTGTATTTCTTGAAGAGACTCTATTGTGTGTGTTTATAATTTGGAAAGGAAATTCCTTCCTAGTTTTAGGGATTTACGCATTTGGTGCAAGTCACCATCCCTGGCCAATGAAAGGCGGACTTGTGGTAGTCACGGCATGGGCCCCGGGGGACGGGTCATCACAGATTTGTATCAAAGGATTTGGTTCTACCACAAAACATAGGACTCTTATCTTTCTTTTCTGTGAAGAAATAGTGTTAAGGGTACTAATTGTGGTTTTTAGTTTATGGATTTTAGTGTTGGTGCGGCCACCGATGTATCCGTACACCAGGACACTGACTTCTGATTTCTGACTCAGTGCATGAAAACACTGATTGTGTTTGTGTTTTCAAAAGTTTTATTTAAGTGAGATCAACCAGGTCATCTCACCAGGTTTAATATTTTGGACTATGTCTCATCTGTTTCCTTTAGGATTCCTCTCCATGGATGACTAGTTAGAGCCCTGGGATTCGTATGCACGGATAGCCCACCGAGGGACGGGGCCTCGTGGTAGGGCCCTTTACCAGCGGAGGCACAAGATGTACCACTCATAGTTGGGCCACCGAGGACACCAGCCCCAGTAAAAGACAATACATGCCGCTTGAGAGCATTTCCTGAATTTCAGTGCCTGTGGCCACCCAGGTTCTAAGGGGAGATTGACACACAGGCAGCTGACGATTGGATGGAGGATGTGGTGAGAGTCTCCATACAGATAGGGACACTAGCTGACATCATGGTCATTCTTGATTCCATCCTTCTACCGGTAGCAGTGGGAAGATGGTGGAGTCTGATGCTCCAGGTGCATGATGAGATGAAATTACTCTAGGATAACTTTGAGAGCCTATTTAGAGCAGAGTTTATCCCATCCACCATCTGAGCGGTGCAGATACAGGAGCTACTGCATCTACCGAAGGGTAGCATGACTATAGCTTAGTACACAAAGAGGTTCACTGACCTCTTGTGCTACTCCATTGATATGGTACGAGACCCATTTTTCAGTACCTGAACCTTCAAGCAGGGACTCAGGCGAGAGATCATGGCTTCTGTGGTCTCCCTTAGCATCCTGAGGTATGCATGGGTGTTAGAGAAGGCCCTATTAGTGGAAAGTTTTCTTGCTGAGAAGTCTCTAGCAGCGAGACCCACTATTAGTCAACATGCAGTGAAGTCTTTGGCAGCTGGAAGTAGATAGATGTCACAGAGGTCTAAGAGGACCAGACCTACAGGTGGATGAACACATGACTCATAATCGGTTGGGCAGGGCACCCAGAGTAGAGACAGAGCCAAACATGCTAGGAGTGAAAAGTGTTACTCATGCGTTGGGTAGGGTCACATGGCGCGTGCCTGTCTGACCCGCCATTCAAAAAAACATCTGATATTCGAAGGACCACCTAGGCAGAGACAAAGATTCGATCGAGTCGGTCCATAGCGAGCAGGCAGACGTGGCAGAGGATCTGGTCGTTCATCAGGCGGTGTGCGTCGATTCGATGTGTTATCACCACCACCGCCAAGAGGTCCACCCTGACTGTAGGGAGAAGGTGGATAGGGGAGAGCTCAGTTCCTAATAGTTGAGGCTTATGATCATGGGACTCAAAATATAATTCATGGTAAGATCTGTGTCTACTACACCTTAACTGGAGTTCTTATAGACACAGGTGCCAGTCACTCTTTCATTGTCACTACCCTCATTCAGAGCTCGGAGATTCCTACGGAGCTATTGGCTAGATCCATATGGATAGAGACTCCTACGGGAGAAGACTTGACGATTATGCATTAGTACGGACAATGTGAGCTTACTCTTATAGGTGAGAGCTTCAGCTGCAATCTCCTCATAGTGTCGTCGAGGCCTTACAACATCATCTTGGGTATAGACTGGTTATCTAATGTCCATGCTCAGATTGACTTTATTAGGCGCAAAGTGCGGTGTGTCCGCAAATATGGGACAAGGTTCTCCTTAACTGGAAATAAGGGAGCCTTTGCAGTGCAGGATGAACTTACATGGATGAGGTTGAAGTCGATCACTCATTAGTTGGCCTGCCTTACCCTCGGAGCAATTGATGTGGAGAGTCCGAGCTATCCTATAGAGGTGGAGTAGTAGGCAGATGGTTTCCCTGATGATGTTCCAATTCTACCTCCTCACATATTCTTGGACTTCTCCATTGAAATGTACCTCGGGATGACACTGATAACTACTCCATCATATCAGATGGCTCCCGCTATGCTTTGTGAGTTGTGGGTACATCTGGAGGATTGTCGGGGAAGGGATTCATCTGACCCAATTTTTATGTCTTGATAAACCCAATTTTGTTTGGAAAGAAGGAAGATGGGAGCTTAAGGCTTTGTGTCGACTACCTTTTCATAAACTAGGTGATTGTGAAAAACAGTTACCCACTTCCGATGATTGATGACCTCTTTGATCATCTGAAGAGATCACAGTGGTTTTTGAAGATAGACCATAGATCAGGCTATCACCATCTCAGAGTTTGAGATGAGGATGTGCATAAGACGATCTTCAAGTGTCGGTATGGCCATTATGAGTTCTTGGTTATGCCCTTCAGCGTAACCAATTTTCCATAAATGTTCATGGGACTCATGAACAGGATCTTCCAGCAATACCACAATCACTTTTTCGTAATCTTCATCGACAACATTCTGATCTACTCAAATTCAGAGGAGGAGCATTCCTACCACTTGTAGGTAGTCCTAAACACACTTCGATATAACCATCATTATGGTATGCTCTCGAAGATCTAGTTTTGGATTAGAGAGGTTCACTTTGTGGGTCATGTCATCTTGGAGGATGGTGTTGTAGTGGATCCAACAATGATTGAGGCGGTGCATTCTTGGGAGCCACCCAGGAGTGTGACAGAGGTATGAAGTTTCCTGTTTTTGGCAGGTTACTACAAGAGGTTCATTCCAGACTTCTACAGAGTTGCAGCACCACTATCAGCCTTGACGAAAAAGGGGAAACCCTTCGTGTGGTCAGAGAGATGCCATCAGAGCATTCAGAAGATGAGGGAGAGGCATACTAGTGCACCAATTTTGAGGCTTCCAGATGAAGACATAGGGTATGTAGTTTACTAAGACGCATCAGGGACCGAACTCGGGTGTGTCCATATGTAGGAGAAAGAAGTGATCACGTTTGGTTATCGGTAGCTAAGACTACATAGGAAAAACTATGCTACACATGACCTAGAGTTAGCAGATGTGGCCACCAACTTTAATATGTGGATACACTATCTAATGGGAGAACATTTTACTATGTACTATGATCATTAAGAGTCTCATGTATATATTCTCTAAGAATGACCTAAACCCGATACATCATTGATGGCTTGAGTTCCACCAACACTACAACTTTGAGATAGTCTATACTCTTGGGAAGAGGAACATTGTTGCAGATGCACTCAGTAGGAGGTCTGTTATACAGCTTCTAGGCTAGGAGGAAGAGCAGCTGGCTGCCTTACAAATATCCTTTGTGGATAGATATGGAGTAGCCTTTCTACAGTCTCTCATAGTAACTATACCACTTCTTCATCGTGTCTAGGAGGCATAGCATGGAGACGCTGACTGTGAGACACAACATGCTCAGATATCCATAGGGAAAACACCTGATGGATTTTCTGAAGGTGGGGAGCACATCATCCTTTTCAGAAGACATACTATGGGACCGGTGTCACTTCAGGAGGAATTGTTGAGGGAGTTCCACACATCCCCTGTAGCGATACATCCAGGTGTGGCGAAGATGTATTAGGACCTCTGACGATAGCACTGGTGGCTAGGTATGAAGAAGGTGGTAGCGGAGTTTGTCTATCGATGCCTCACTTGTTAGCAAGTGAAGACCGAGCACTAGGTACCAGCAGGCTTGGTACAAACTTTAGATGTCTCAGAGGGGATGTTGGATGGGATATCCATGGATTTCACAATAGGTATTCCATGTACATCTAGGGGACACGACTCAATTTGGGTGATGGTTGACCGACTCACCATGTCGTCCCACTTCCTACTGATCAGGGAGCAGTGCTCAGTATAGAGTTTGGGATTCCTCTATGTGAAAGATATTTTTCAGCTACATGGATTACCTTCTTCTATTTTCTCTGATCATGACACACTCTTTACTTCCCAGTTATGGAAGGGGTTACAGGAAGCTTTCGGGACACAACTTCGTCTGAGCACTACCTTCCATCCTTATATATATAGTCTGACTAAGCTGAACATTCATACCCTCATGGACATGCTACGTGCATGTGTCCTCAACTTCAGTTGTAGCTAGGAGGATCACTTACCATTGGATGAGTTTGTCTATAAAAATAGCTATCACTCCACCATAGGGATGGAACCCTTGGACGCATTATACGAGCGACCTTGCAGATCAACATTGTGCTGAATAGGCCCTGGGGAGTCACCAATGGTGGGACCAGAGATGGTATGAGAAACCATGAAGAAGGTGTAGATCATCCAGGAGCGGATGAAGGCTGCATAGAGAAAGCATAGGTTGTATGCTGATAGGAGATGGAGACCTTTGGATTTCGAGGATGGCGAACACATCTTTCTACGGGTCTCACCTCAACATGGTCTACAGAGATTTGTCCGAGGAAAAAAGTTATCCTCGAGATTCATCAGACCATTCCAGGTTCATAGAAGAGTGGGAAAGGTGTCATAATGCTTAGATCTTCCACCATAGTTTAACCGAGTGCATGAAATCTTCCACGTATCTCAGTTGAGGAGAGAAGTGCACGATCCTTCTCACATCATTGATCATGGAGAGCTAGACGTCGAAAATGGGGTGACATTCACAGAGGTTCTAGTGGAGATTGAGGATTGACAAGAGCGGGTCCTACGTGGATAGTCGGTACCTCTGGTGCGCATTCGTTGGCAGCATGGGAACCATCATGAGAGCACCTAGGAGCGGGAGGCTAATATGTATGCTCAATACCCCCCCTTGTTCCCTTAGTGTGAGTTGTGGATTACGGGGACATAAATCCCTGAGGTGGGGATAACGTAAAACCCGGAATTTCCATGGAATTTTTTTTCTTAAATACATGGGAATTTTAATTGTCTATGAAAACTGGTGTCGCATGATTCCAAGGCCCGGTGTGCCTAGAATCAATTTCAGATGTTCTATTTGGGTACGTTCAGTAAACGTATGAGCGGGGTTTTATAACTTTTTAACCGGTTCTTGGAATTAAAATTTTGAGGGCACTATTGAAATCACAATGCCGGTATTTCCTTAATGAGATATTCGCTTCAACGACAGTGAGTCGAGAATAAAATTTTGTTTTTGGGTTTTCTTGAAAAAATAATAATAAAATAAAGTGTAGTTACACTTCATTTTATTTGAGCCACCATTTGTTGTGTGGTGGTTAAAACCTCCTGATGGAGGTTGGAGGTTGGTCCACCACACCTTTACCTCTCAAGAGAGGTTATGGTGGTGGGCCCCCTCGAAGTAAACCTCCCATGAGAGGATTAATGTGGTGGGAACCACATGGGGATTAAACCCCTATTAATGGAAGGAGAGGAAAACCTCTCAACTATCCCTCACTAATGAGGAAGAGACTCCTGATTCCTCAACTCCCCATTAAATGGGGAGAAACTCCTTGACCACCCACACCTTAAAGAAACCAACTCCCCAAACTTTTATCTTGTCCCTTTCCCCCCTAATTAAGTCATGCAATCAATTGTGAATTAATTAGGGGGAGCCTCTTAAATTAATTATCAAATTTTAATTGTTGTACCAAAAAAATAATAGACAAAATATTTCTTCTATTATTTTCATTTGGAATTTGGGTGGATTTTGGGAATGCAGATTATTGGGAGAAAAGAGAATCCTACAAACAAAGAACAAAGAACACATTCTTCCAATGAATAACACCAGCGATGATCATTGTTTGACTTCTTCTCCAGTCACCTACTGACAAGGAGACACTTACATATCCATCGTGTGAACATGGAAGTGGAAGTTTGTGGTGGATGTGATGAACGGAGACTACATCTTCTTCCCACGACTTCACCGTCGATGCCCGACAATCCAGTTTGGGTATTATTGCATGTTGATACTTTTCTATTCTTCTTCTCATCATCGAATGAAAGGAATCGATGAAAAGTGATGTAATTAATGGTTTTTCATCTTCATTCCTTGATAAGACAATTGATACCACCTTAAACATTGAGGATGCCGTCCAACCTAACATGTCCCAACACCCACCATCAATTTTATTTCTTATGGTGTTCTTTGAAGCGGTAACGAGGCGAAAAAGGTGGAAAAGACAAAGGCTCTGCTACCTGAGGCCTCCATGAACCATGCCGCCCACATGGTACACTAGTGTTCTTGGCCAATCACTAATGGCCCGAGCCGCACAGACCCACCCTGCCCGGCCGCCACCGGCCCACCTGCCCGCTGCCTGCCCGAGCCCTGCACGAACTTCCCAGCGCCCTACCGACCTGACCAAGCCCAGCATGGCCTACCTGGAACCCTCATAGCCGCCTTGTCAGCCTTCCCGTGCCCCGCACGACCTGCCCGATGCCCTCCTGACATCCTTTTCAGCCTGCCAGCGCCCCTTGCCGCCTACTTGGTGCCCTCCTGGCCACCTTGCCGGCCGAGCCGCGCCAGCCTCCCAAGCCGGACCGCGGTGTCCCTCACGGCGTCGTTGGCCAAACTAGCTCATCCACCTAGGCCGAGCCTCTAGAGCCGCACCCCACATGGTGATGGCTGAACTGGCCCCGACCTTCGGACCGAGCCGCCTACGCGAGGACCTCCGAGCCAAAACGCCCTTGTATTCCACTGTGCCGGGCCCAACGGACTGGGCGAAACCTAACAGGCTAGCCTACCCAATGGGCCGGGCGAGACCCAGCGGGTCTGTCCGGGTTGACCCAGACCAGGTTAGCCTAGACCAGGTTAGGCCAAGTCGGTCTGACCGGACTCAGGCCCACTACCAGACTTTACTTTCTTTTGGCCATATATTTGGCACCACGTGACCGATTGACAAACCGTCAGTGTCACTGGAATTCTTGGAACTCGATGGACCCTTTGAGTATAAGGCCCCAGCCTTAAACCTTACTTAATCTTGAGTTATTACAAGATTACACATTGAGGATCTTTTCAGGTTTAGAGTTTTAGAGAATTAGATCATGAAACTTGCATTACATTCCACATTTAAACAAAGTGGTTACATAAAAGTCAGCATTCATTCTTCCCATCAACGGGAACATATTTAAAATATAACACGGATTCTTTCTTGACACATCCTTGACACTATCATCACATCATGTACCTTTCCCTTGACCTGTGAAAAATATTTCAAAAACTTGGGATGAGCATAAAAAGCTCAGTAAGAGTTATAAAAATATGGAAAGGAAACATGAGTTCATATATACATAAGAATGAAATCATACTTTACCCATAAAACAAAGGCACTTTAACATACCTCATCAAACCATGAATAAATCATAGAAATCATAAGACATAAAGGTAACTTGAGGCATTCATAACATTCTTACGTAGGGAGTAACCCTCTTGGTTACGTTTGGAATACCCATCACAGTATATTCCCTAAATCTCTTCGGAGAAACCTTAACGTTTCACTCCTTCGCGTTACCCAATGCATTGGAGAGCTATAACGGGCTCACCCGCCCTTAGTTTATCACGGAACCACCCGTTCTTCATAACAATGCCCAAGAACCATAACATACACGTATCACATAAAATATTCATAAGGAAACAAAACATTTCCACATTTCAAACACAACATAACATTTTAGTATTTTGAAATAATGAATCCATATAAAAAGAAACCATTTCCAAAACCACTTAAAACATTTAATAAAGATATTTTTGAATCAAAGTGTCCCATACCACCTTGAAGCTTTTAAAATTTTAAACCATTAATATCCATATAAATAAATTCTTAAAACCACTTTGAAAACATGGATATTAATAAGAACGAATAATTAAAACATTTAAAATGATATTTTGGTTAAAGGGGTTTTACCAAAATTAGAGACACTTGAATACAATAATTGAGGAATAACGTTTAGTCAGAACTTTATAATATCATGAGAATAAATGGATTCATGATATAATACTCCAAAGGACAGTATATACACCATATAAGAGTGAATTGGTGCATAACAACAATGAACCCTCAATAGAAATGTCAAATGTGATGAAATCCCTTATAAAGAAGGTATCCTTAAATTAAGGACAAATCAATCTCAAAAATATGTGTGAAGAATATAAATACACCCAATATAAGTGGATATTAAGTGTAAAACAATAAAATGTCATTCACACATATTGAATGGATGACATATTCAATGACTACATGTCGAACCCAAAGAAATCGAAATTGGGTTAAGAAGTTCCCTTGACAGCCTAACGGCGTCACATCAAAATGAGTTGATGAGAGATAAAAAGAGTATCTCATCACTTGGACACAAAATTTACATCATTAAGGATACATGAGAACATATCCCAATGTATCAATATGTAAATTAAAAGACCCAATAAAAGAAGTCTTTTAAAAAGAGGGGGGTGAAAGGTTCCCTTACCGACTTGGGTATCTTTCAAAACATACACCCCATGAAAGAGGGACAATAGATCATTGATGTAAATACTCATAAACGAAAGTATTTTACACAAAGTGTAGAATAATGGGCAGTACATACACCACTCAATGGAATTTGTGGCAAAAGTAGCGTAAATCTCACGAGAATAAAAGTGAGATGAAAAATCCCTTACGAGAACTCGGCAGCCTAACGGCGCCTCATAAAACCTCCAAAATGGATTGATGAGAGAGAATAGGGTCTCTCATCACATGAACATAAAAATTACAGTAGGATTAATATAAAATAACATCCCAATCATCAGAAAGATGAGCTTAAAAGAAATGACATAAAAGAGTGTACTTAAAGAGAAAGAGAGTTGCAGGATCCCTTACCTCGGGTCCGACTTGACTCGATCATTCTTTAATCTCCTGAATAATAAACTTGAGTTAATTTCTAATTCCTTAAGAACCCTTTTCAAGTTCATTATTACTTTTATACCACTTATTACCTTGTCATAAACATTATGTAATCATTTAAGTTAATAATGTTCATTTTGTCGGTATTTGGTTCTTAAGTCGAAAGTGGACTTCTTACAATTACATGTTGTTCATGTGGCCAAATTTTTATTATATCCAGAATTGTATTCATGTTGTAGTTATAATATATGTCATATATATCCAGTACATTCATGCATTTATAACATTACATAATCATTTAGAGGTAAGAAATGAAATGCACCGTTCATGGAGACGGTAAGCCGTACGTACGCATGAACGCTACTTTCATTTCTATTCGTATTTTATAGAATGGAATAATAATGATATAAAGGTATATTATAATTCCAGTATAATATCATATTTAATATCATATTTCCATCCTTTATACATCCCACATATGGTATTTAACGAATCAAATCACTTTGAGGGGGCGGTAGTCCGCACTTCCTTAAATGAAGATATCGCGTATACCCATAATGGAAGCCACAAAGGTAAGACAAAAATGAAAAATACAGAAGCATAAATAAAACATAAACATATTATATATCATATATAAAAATAGTGACATCATAATGGCCACCTTTGAAGGTGTTAAATGAGTATTGAACAATCATCGTTTCGGGAGGCAGAATTTCACCGTCCACGGAAACCGTATGTTCTTTAACCATTTGATGTAGTTGTGTGAGAGTGTAGCTAAAATAAATCTTGTAACAACATCCTAGTATATTGAAGATACTGGTGTTGTTACAAAAGAAGTAAATAAAAAGAGATTATAGGTTTGGAGAAGCAAAATAAAACAAATGAACAAGAGAGAATGAGTTACCTTTAAAAGTGTAATCTCCTTTTGATTTGAGCCTAAAGGCTTCCTTTGGAAGGATTCTGCCCAAAGGGGATCCTCTAGGATGAGGAGAGGGATGTTGAGAGAGTAAATGGGCAGGGGTTGGCCGAGCCAAAGGCTTGAGGGGTGTGGGAAAAGAGGTAGAGGTGGGGGCCTTTTATAAGAGGAGAGGAGGGGCACTTTTGGAAAGCAATGAAATATTACATTATTTGAAAATGCTTTTCGGTTCTAAAGGGTCCCACATTGATAGAATTCGTGGATACGGTGATAAGGCATCGAAATCCACTCATCCAATTGGTTTTGTCCATGTGTATATTGTAGATTTTTCATTATCTTTCCATTTTAATTAAATTGTCAAATAATGATGTCATCGCTGCATCAGTATTATGTCATAAATAAATTAATTTCTTTAATGTCTAAAAATTATAAAAAAAAATACTATGATATAGGAAATCTTTTTATCTTTCCAATGACTATTTATAATCAAAATTTGGACTTGTATAACCCCACTTAAAAATTGTTTTAGTAAAACATACTATGTTAGTGTCATTTTCACTTTAACATTAAATAAAAAGTATTTTATGTTATTTCCCAACAAAAGTGGATCCATGGGGTCCCCAAGTTAGGCCATGGCTTGTCTTGGTCGGCCATGACATAACCAATAGGGTTGGGACATGTGTCTAGGTCATTTTATATTATTAAAGCATTATTTATACCTTAAACTACCCTAATTACTACTAATCGCGATTAAGAACTTAATGAGTTACTATTCACCAAAAAAATTATTATAATCTCATTGAACCACATTTTACTTCTTAATGACAACCATGTATGTCGGATTTTCAAAATTCAATACACATTAGTGGTAAAATTTCATTTAACTGAAAAATCAGTTTGCTTGATTACCACTTAGTGGTTTCACTATTCATCAAAAATTGAAGTTTTTCAGAAAATTACCAAAAATTCACCCTAAGCTATATTTGATATTCTGAATTCAAAAATGAAGTCCGTTTTACAAAATTCAAAACATATTAGTCACATTAATTAATTTAATAATTAATTCCCGCTGTCAGAGCAAATAGCGTGTTTTTATAAAACAATAAGTATCAAAAGATTGACACCAGTTTAAGTCCGATTTCAAAGTGAAATTAATTCCAACCACCACTATTGGATTAAATGGTAAAAATATTTCCTAATTTCACTTTAAAACCAATTCAAAAGATAATCTAATCATATAAATAAATTAGATTAAAAAGAGGTTTTGAATTAAAACACAACATTTTACACTATTCATTAAAAAATGAACTTTATCAGAAAAATACCAAAAATTTACACAAAGTAAAATTTGATGTCCCGATTCTTAATAAGAGTTTTATTAGGTCCAAAAGAATGTATAAGAGTGATCAAAACTATATTTAATGACAGTTCGCCATCAAAAGGCGATAAGTGAACCTTTAGTGAAAACTAGGGCATATATGCCTAAAATCGAATTCTTTCCGTATTTTAAGCCTCTATCCTTTATTGGATAATTGTAAAAACATTTAAAAACATATATAATCATATTTCAGTTATTTCTATCCACTCCCGCCATTACAACGGCTACATGTTAACTACCATTTAAAATAATATTATTTTATTATTAGAGTGCAACGTAAGATTCCCAAGAAACTCGTTGTTGCGTGTTGGGTACGCCATCGAGCATAGCGTCCCCTTTAAAGTCATATTAATATTTTATTCACAAATATGGACAAATACAAAAATGTCGTATTCTTTATTTACCTGGGGTGTTACATCCTTCCCCCCTTTTGGGAATTGCGTCCGCGCAATTTTAAAATTGGACTTGGAAACATCCTTGGAAGTCCCACATCAGAACAAGAGTTGGTAAAACAATCACTTTAAAATAAAGAAAGATAAGTACAAAGGTCACCCGAGTTAACCCATACTAGGACTCCAAGTATGAAAATATGGACATGGAGGAAAAAACAAAGGGTCATGTTCTGATGGAGAGTGTTAGAAAACATGTTTAGGAGAAAGTTAACCACGAGAAAATCACAAACTTGTGATGGGTTAAACGGTATTCGATTCCCCAGTAGGAAAAGTTAATATACAACATTTTTGTTTTAAGTTACTTTTTATTGAGGAATTTATTCATAAGGAAACATAATCACTTATCATATTGACTTTCAACTTTTATTATATTCCTTTCACAAACTCATATTTTCTCCAAAAGACGAGTATTTAGGAAGACTTGTTCACATTAAGAGTACTATAATCAACTTCTAGAGAATCACCTAATCCACAAAAGAGAACTATGTACATCCTATGTCTTTAGGCTTAAACCAGAGCCAAAACCAAAAAGTTTAGTACAAGATCAGATAATCCAGAAAAGGATAACCCCTTATAAAAATAAAATCTATTCTTAATCTCCAAAATTTGTCCAACAAAACCCAAAGTTCAACGAGGACCATCCGATAAACAATTTGTCCATAAAATTCTTCAAAGTAAACCTAATATAAGATAGAAACCCAAATATTTGAAAGATTTAGTCACATAGTCTTCCAAGTTAAATCGTAACATTTATCTCCAAACAACATCAGTTGCTCCTAAAGTCACGCATTGAAAAGTAATTATCCCAATCACATATCCTCCATGATAGGGTAATCATTTTAATAAATAACCCAAAATCAACTTACTCTTAATTCATAAAATCATATAACCAAAAGAATCAGTCAAACTAACCAGGGACTTCACGTAGTCCAGTGGTAGGCGATAAATACCAGTCGCACTTTGGTTGTGGGTTCGATTCCCGCAGCTTTGTCCGATGCGACGGGATGTCACACGGTCTGCGTGTTGTCCTTTTTCCAAAACTATATAATTCTTAAAACATTCCCCAAAATGAGATAAAATCTTCAAAAATATTCATAACATATTTTAACCTCAAGTTTATCTCATTCCTTTCCTTTTCCATCATATCATAGAGTAACCCATAATTACCTAAAAAGTAAGGATCATATAAACCCTAATGGTTACCTTAATAATTATTACCTGAATTTCCACATCGAGTTGGCCATCTCGTAAATGATGCATTAGAGAACTCACGAAGGTTGAAGTGATTGATCATGGATCCTTGATAGTTGGTTTAGAACAACTATGAGATTCCTCATTGAATCCCCTATCTCATCTAGTATCATAATCAGAGAACCACCACAGTTTCCTTCAAACCCATTGTCACTTTGGTGCCTGCTAGATCCATCCATTCACTAAAAACATAAATGTCAGTGTGAGTATATCAACAAAAACATCATGTACTAATGAGGAAGGTAGACTCTAAGATATACTTACTCATTCACATTATCTAAAATTAGGACTCTTTCTGAAATTCTAACCATTATGGTAATGTCACTTATGCTTAAAGAATACCCTAACCTCTAAAGTTATCTAAACCGACCTTTGATACCAACTATAAGGCCCCAGCCTTAAACCTTACTTAATCTTGAGTTATTACAAGATTACACATTGAGGATCTTTTCAGGTTTAGAGTTTTAGAGAATTAGATCATGAAACTTGCATTACATTCCACATTTAAACAAAGTGGTTACATAAAAGTCAGCATTCATTCTTCCCATCAACGGGAACATATTTAAAATATAACACGGATTCTTTCTTGACACATCCTTGACACTATCATCACATCATGTACCTTTCCCTTGACCTGTGAAAAATATTTCAAAAACTTGGGATGAGCATAAAAAGCTCAGTAAGAGTTATAAAAATATGGAAAGGAAACATGAGTTCATATATACATAAGAATGAAATCATACTTTACCCATAAAACAAAGGCACTTTAACATACCTCATCAAACCATGAATAAATCATAGAAATCATAAGACATAAAGGTAACTTGAGGCATTCATAACATTCTTACGTAGGGAGTAACCCTCTTGGTTACGTTTGGAATACCCATCACAGTATATTCCCTAAATCTCTTCGGAGAAACCTTAACGTTTCACTCCTTCGTGTTACCCAATGCATTGGAGAGCTATAACGGGCTCACCCGCCCTTAGTTTATCACGGAACCACCCGTTCTTCATAACAATGCCCAAGAACCATAACATACACGTATCACATAAAATATTCATAAGGAAACAAAACATTTCCACATTTCAAACACAACATAACATTTTAGTATTTTGAAATAATGAATCCATATAAAAAGAAACCATTTCCAAAACCACTTAAAACATTTAATAAAGATATTTTTGAATCAAAGTGTCCCATACCACCTTGAAGCTTTTAAAATTTTAAACCATTAATATCCATATAAATAAATTCTTAAAACCACTTTGAAAACATGGATATTAATAAGAACGAATAATTAAAACATTTAAAATGATATTTTGGTTAAAGGGGTTTTACCAAAATTAGAGACACTTGAATACAATAATTGAGGAATAACGTTTAGTCAGAACTTTATAATATCATGAGAATAAATGGATTCATGATATAATACTCCAAAGGACAGTATATACACCATATAAGAGTGAATTGGTGCATAACAACAATGAACCCTCAATAGAAATGTCAAATGTGATGAAATCCCTTATAAAGAAGGTATCCTGAAATTAAGGACAAATCAATCTCAAAAATATGTGTGAAGAATATAAATACACCCAATATAAGTGGATATTAAGTGTAAAACAATAAAATGTCATTCACACATATTGAATGGATGACATATTCAATGACTACATGTCGAACCCAAAGAAATCGAAATTGGGTTAAGAAGTTCCCTTGACAGCCTAACGGCGTCACATCAAAATGAGTTGATGAGAGATAAAAAGAGTATCTCATCACTTGGACACAAAATATACATCATTAAGGATACATGAGAACATATCCCAATGTATCAATATGTAAATTAAAAGACCCAATAAAAGAAGTCTTTTAAAAAGAGGGGGGTGAAAGGTTCCCTTACCGACTTGGGTATCTTTCAAAACATACACCCCATGAAAGAGGGACAATAGATCATTGATGTAAATACTCATAAACGAAAGTATTTTACACAAAGTGTAGAATAATGGGCAGTACATACACCACTCAATGGAATTTGTGGCAAAAGTAGCGTAAATCTCACGAGAATAAAAGTGAGATGAAAAATCCCTTACGAGAACTCGGCAGCCTAACGGCGCCTCATAAAACCTCCAAAATGGATTGATGAGAGAGAATAGGGTCTCTCATCACATGAACATAAAAATTACAGTAGGATTAATATAAAATAACATCCCAATCATCAGAAAGATGAGCTTAAAAGAAATGACATAAAAGAGTGTACTTAAAGAGAAAGAGAGTTGCAGGATCCCTTACCTCGGGTCCGACTTGACTCGATCATTCTTTAATCTCCTGAATAATAAACTTGAGTTAATTTCTAATTCCTTAAGAACCCTTTTCAAGTTCATTATTACTTTTATACCACTTATTACCTTGTCATAAACATTATGTAATCATTTAAGTTAATAATGTTCATTTTGTCGGTATTTGGTTCTTAAGTCGAAAGTGGACTTCTTACAATTACATGTTGTTCATGTGGCCAAATTTTTATTATATCCAGAATTGTATTCATGTTGTAGTTATAATATATGTCATATATATCCAGTACATTCATGCATTTATAACATTACATAATCATTTAGAGGTAAGAAATGAAATGCACCGTTCATGGAGACGGTAAGCCGTACGTACGCATGAACGCTACTTTCATTTCTATTCGTATTTTATAGAATGGAATAATAATGATATAAAGGTATATTATAATTCCAGTATAATATCATATTTAATATCATATTTCCATCCTTTATACATCCCACATATGGTATTTAACGAATCAAATCACTTTGAGGGGGCGGTAGTCCGCACTTCCTTAAATGAAGATATCGCGTATACCCATAATGGAAGCCACAAAGGTAAGACAAAAATGAAAAATACAGAAGCATAAATAAAACATAAACATATTATATATCATATATAAAAATAGTGACATCATAATGGCCACCTTTGAAGTTGTTAAATGAGTATTGAACAATCATCGTTTCGGGAGGCAGAATTTCACCGTCCACGGAAACCGTATGTTCTTTAACCATTTGATGTAGTTGTGTGAGAGTGTAGCTAAAATAAATCTTGCAACAACATCCTAGTATATTGAAGATACTGGTGTTGTTACAAAAGAAGTAAATAAAAAGAGATTATAGGTTTGGAGAAGCAAAATAAAACAAATGAACAAGAGAGAATGAGTTACCTTTAAAAGTGTAATCTCCTTTTGATTTGAGCCTAAAGGCTTCCTTTGGAAGGATTCTGCCCAAAGGGGATCCTCTAGGATGAGGAGAGGGATGTTGAGAGAGTAAATGGGCAGGGGTTGGCCGAGCCAAAGGCTTGAGGGGTGTGGGAAAAGAGGTAGAGGTGGGGGCCTTTTATAAGAGGAGAGGAGGGGCACTTTTGGAAAGCAATGAAATATTACATTATTTGAAAATGCTTTTCGGTTCTAAAGGGTCCCACATTGATAGAATTCGTGGATAAGGTGATAAGGCATCGAAATCCACTCATCCAATTGGTTTTGTCCATGTGTATATTGTAGATTTTTCATTATCTTTCCATTTTAATTAAATTGTCAAATAATGATGTCATCGCTGCATCAGTATTATGTCATAAATAAATTAATTTCTTTAATGTCTAAAAATTATAAAAAAAAATACTATGATATAGGAAATCTTTTTATCTTTCCAATGACTATTTATAATCAAAATTTGGACTTGTATAACCCCACTTAAAAATTGTTTTAGTAAAACATACTATGTTAGTGTCATTTTCACTTTAACATTAAATAAAAAGTATTTTATGTTATTTCCCAAAAAAAGTGGATCCATGGGGTCCCCAAGTTAGGCCATGGCTTGTCTTGGTCGGCCATGACATAACCAATAGGGTTGGGACATGTGTCTAGGTCATTTTATATTATTAAAGCATTATTTATACCTTAAACTACCCTAATTACTACTAATCGCGATTAAGAACTTAATGAGTTACTATTCACCAAAAAAATTATTATAATCTCATTGAACCACATTTTACTTCTTAATGACAACCATGTATGTCGGATTTTCAAAATTCAATACACATTAGTGGTAAAATTTCATTTAACTGAAAAATCAGTTTGCTTGATTACCACTTAGTGGTTTCACTATTCATCAAAAATTGAAGTTTTTCAGAAAATTACCAAAAATTCACCCTAAGCTATATTTGATATTCTGAATTCAAAAATGAAGTCCGTTTTACAAAATTCAAAACATATTAGTCACATTAATTAATTTAATAATTAATTCCCGCTGTCAGAGCAAATAGCGTGTTTTTATAAAACAATAAGTATCAAAAGATTGACACCAGTTTAAGTCCGATTTCAAAGTGAAATTAATTCCAACCACCACTATTGGATTAAATGGTAAAAATATTTCCTAATTTCACTTTAAAACCAATTCAAAAGATAATCTAATCATATAAATAAATTAGATTAAAAAGAGGTTTTGAATTAAAACACAACATTTTACACTATTCATTAAAAAATGAACTTTATCAGAAAAATACCAAAAATTTACACAAAGTAAAATTTGATGTCCCGATTCTTAATAAGAGTTTTATTAGGTCCAAAAGAATGTATAAGAGTGATCAAAACTATATTTAATGACAGTTCGCCATCAAAAGGCGATAAGTGAACCTTTAGTGAAAACTAGGGCATATATGCCTAAAATCGAATTCTTTCCGTATTTTAAGCCTCTATCCTTTATTGGATAATTGTAAAAACATTTAAAAACATATATAATCATATTTCAGTTATTTCTATCCACTCCCGCCATTACAACGGCTACATGTTAACTACCATTTAAAATAATATTATTTTATTATTAGAGTGCAACGTAAGATTCCCAAGAAACTCGTTGTTGCGTGTTGGGTACGCCATCGAGCATAGCGTCCCCTTTAAAGTCATATTAATATTTTATTCACAAATATGGATAAATACAAAAATGTCGTATTCTTTATTTACCTGGGGTGTTACATTGAGTATACCCCACCATAGCTAGTGGTACTATTGAGATATGGCCAGGTTGGATCGTTCATGAATCTAACCGGGCCCCCGAGACTAAAAGGCTAATAACTCAAAGACCGAGCATCTAATAGACGCATCGTCTGTTGTGTTGAGACCCCTACGACATGGATGACCTTTGAGATACTTCTAAGTGGGATTTCGTGACAGTTTGTGTATGGACCTGTAGCTCATGGAGTGGACCCTCCTAAAGACGAGCAACTGGAGTACGGAGACCTGATATCTGGCTGAGACCTGACGACAGCTGGACCAATTCGACTCAGAGTGATTCGACTGTCCTAGTCGGGAGCGCCTGGTTGCGGTGGCAGACCCAAGGTGGAGGATCACCTGGTTGTTGGCAGCACCCACAGTACTCGACATGAGGATTAACTCTATGGGCTATTAGGGGTAGCGCCTGGTAGTTGGCGGCAAACCCATAGTGGGGAGCGCCTCTATGTGATCGAGGTAGACCCACGGTACTCGACAGGAGGAGAACATCAGTAGTCCAAGGTTAGCTAGATGTTCATTGGTGTCACGACAGTCCCACTGTACTCGATAGAGTAGGAGTTCTTCAGCATCTCTGGTTTTGTTAAGTTGAATAAAAATCCTGGTTAAGCTTAGTCAGTAACTTTTGAGTTTACCTCATGATTGAGACAAATTACTTGATAACTTAGGTATATGTATGGGCATATACCTAAGTGTGGTTATCTGTTGATTTCTTACTTTTTGGTTTATCCTTGTTGGATTTTTGAGACCTTGAGGGTATCAGGGTTCCTACTAGGTATCGTTATACTCACCCATATACGGGCTATGCCCGTACCACGTTGTGTTGGATGCAGATGACGGACTGCGCTGACCTAGGCTAAGTGTAAGAGGACTGGACGGTACCCGGAGGTGGACCACATGACATGATGATACACATAGGAGAAGGACGACTGTGGAGTGTTGTGGAAGCTAAATGCACCTACCCTTTAGATAGTATTTCCTAGTTGATGATCCTGCAACTATTTCACCTTTCTTTCTTTTTCCTTGTACTTTCAGTTTCCTTGTATTTTATAGTCGGGCTTGTATTTCTAGCCCCTTTACTTTTCAGCACTTCTTTTGTATATATTTTTACTTAGTGTATTGCTTCCAGCAACTATGTTGTGTCTGTTTGTAATTTTTAAAGGAAATTTCTTCCAAGTTTTAGGGATTTACGCCTTTGGTGCTAGTCTTCAGCCCTTAGACAATGGAAGGCGGGCTTGGGGTAGTCACGGCATAGGCCCCGGGGGACGGGTCATGATATATATATATATATATATTCTCATTTTATTATAGAATTACTTGATAGATCTAAGGGTTCCTCTATGACGACATCGACCTAGGATGCCAGTACTAGTTCATTATGATGATCCAACGAGCGATGATGACTCTGTTAAGGGTCCACCCCACAATCCCTTTCATCGGTGTGGTCGGGTATCATCACCTACATCTATCATGAATTTGACCATTCCAATAAAGTGTGATGGGGGACCAGATAGGATTAAAATTATCCACATGTTTCATCACTAGATGTTGATGAGGTTCCATGTTGTGCCGGATCCTTAGGAAGTATATGATAGCCTAGAGATTGTGGTCTATATATCAAGCCTTTTTTAGACCGAGATTGATTAGTTATTGGTGGATGTATCTATACTTTTACACTGAGAAATTGTAAAATGGTAGAGCCTTGTTATGTAGATGCACGATGACCAAAGATAGTATGGGAATGAATTATAATAAATACTCCACGTGGATTACTACCCATAATTCAGGAACACATTTTTGATTCATGAAAACCTAGATATGTAGCATGGAGGGATGATATTGTATGAGTGAGTAGTGTTGATCACAGTCCATACCTAATACACCATTGACATGTTTTTGGGATGGATACTTTTAATAAAATATGTATTACCATGGAATCCGAATAGATATTTAATTCACTAAATTTCCATTGAGTATCCAAAATTTTTCAATAATGATATATGGGGACCTGGTGATAGGTTGATTTATATCAGAGGGACACAAGACAAATGTATCTATCCTTGGGTAACACATATTTTTCTAATATATAGAATATAATTGACAACTTGTGACTGGATCCCAACACGGGAAGCCCATATATGATAATGATCAGGCATGATGTCAAGTATTTCATGTAATGAACATATCACTAAGGTATCCCATAGTGGGGGGTGTTTTTCATGAGATAGTAAATGTCACATTGAAAAATATTTCCTAACCATATGTGAAGAGCAATATATCCAGAATTTTGATGGACCACTACACCATAAGCACTATAGTGCCCTAGGATATCCCTTGTGTAGTTGGGGTGATCTGCACATAGAGGTAGATATAGAAGAGGTGATAGATGTTCTACGGGTGGTGGATGATGTTATGAGATCCATCTTCCCCACCTTCTAAGTGACCCACATCTGGATCAGGGAGCTGGTGGCCTTGTTCATGGAAAAATACTATAATTTGAATTTTGATCCTACATCACATGAGATTATTATAAGTACAATTTTAATTTATTTGAATCTTGAAACACTATTTGTAAAAATGGGTTTCAGTAATTTATTTATCTGTATACTCCTGGTGAGAAATCTAGAGCTCCTAGTTGAGGCCCTAGTCTATCATATCCATCTTTGGCTTTCTATATGGAACACTTCCTTTGATTCATTTATTAACTAGTAGTGAGAGATATTTATTGGGGGATTGGGATTCACATGTTACCTTTTAGTCATAATGATGGAACCCTATGAATTTATATTTATTTTTATGGGATTTCAATACATTGATCATAGATTTATTATGTCCATAAACATGTCATATGAATATGAACTGATGGGATGAGATTCTCCTTCTCTAGTGAGAGTGATCTAATGGTAGAGAATGTGGGTTATTCAACTAGGAAGATGCATTCATTTAGAAAATAGTTATCAGTTATTTCCCTTTGTTCAAATGGAACTTCATGAAACTTGGTTCATTTAATTGTGAAGGATTATATGGTTATATTCCCTGAGGATGTTCTAGGACTATCAATGAGGCATGAGAAGAAATTTTTACATTTAATTGCATCACTTTTCTTCTTTGATTTCATATGAGGAATATTGGGTGGCCTATACAAAGCACTAGGTGTTGTGTTTGTAGTTGGAGGACCTTCATAAAAATGGTTTCAGTATACCTAATATATCAAATGGGGATTCTCTAGTGATATTTGTAAATAAGAAACATGAGAGAATGTTTAATTGTATGTTTTATCATCTTTTGATCCTATCCATGATAAAGAACCAGTTCCCTATTCTAGATATTATTGACTTCTTTGACCAGTTCTGAGGTTCTATATAGTTCACGATGATTGATCATAGGTCTAACTACTAGTAGTTGATATTTTCCGAGGCTGATATTTAAAATTCATCATTCTGATTTCACATCGGACAGTATGAGTTCTTAGTGATTCCAATTGGTGTGTTGAATTCTACATTATTTTTATAGATTCAATAAACTAGGTTTTCCCTCAATACATGGACTAATGTTTTTGTGTTATTTACTGATGGAAAAATCATCTACTCAAAATTAGAGTATGAATATGCATAACACTTGAAGATGGACCTTCATTTTTTATAGAGCCATCTTTATGGGAAATTTCCAATGTAATAAATATGGATTCATGAAAATAACATTCTAGGGAAGTTCATTTTTGTAGCATTATTTTAGTAATAGATCATGTAAAGATCGATTCGGTGATTTCCAATGATCCACCAAAATGATTTTCAGTGGTGTAGATATTTATTGGATTCATGGGGTAATAATAGAGGACTGTGGTAGACTTCTCTAGAATTTCATCTAAATTTTCCACCCTACGAGGGATGGTGTATAAATTTACCTTGTCTCAGTGGTTCTATTGATCCTTTGAGTAGTTTAGGTTATCGGTTTTTTTTTGATTTAGTGTTAATACTACCCAAGGAAGTTGTAGTGTTTGTACTGATTTGTGGAACCTCAGATTATGGAATTTCATGCATGTTGATGCAGTGGTAGGCCTTTACCACATACAAGTTGAGGCTGTTGATACCCAATGAGAATAGATATTTTCCTTGTGAACTAGATTTGTAAATGACCTCCTTCTCCCTAAGGATATGGATGCACTACATTTACGGGGAGCACATTGTGGTATAGACGGACCACTAGTGTCTTAGTTGTGTCTTCACGTAGAGAGCCTAAACATGATTCAAGGACACTAGTTGGATATTGTTTATGACTTTGAAATTTGTGTATATAATATTTTAGGTATGTTCAATGTTGTAACAAATTTCATAACATGTAAAACCCAAGGTCTGCTTGTGTATGAGGCTTCAGATCAGTTGGCCTCGTTGTAGTTGACCCTGGTGAAATGGGAGGGTACATCATTTCCACTCTCTATGGTGTTAAATATTCATTTTCAAGAGTGTTTGAGATTCCCCTGGTAGAGATACAATGAAAATTAGGTCTTATGTGATCAAATATCCAGAAGTGACAAAAAATATGTATATTCTGATGGAGTGAATCCTAACATCTTATTCTTGGAGTGGATAATGGTACTATTCATGCTGTAGTAAGAGGTGATGCGAGAGTTACCCAATTATCTCTTAGTTATACATCCCATTTTGAGGATATTGTATAGATATTTTTAGTAGTGTTTTTTTGTCATACATGAGTGGAATAATTGTTGAATTCAACTATTTGTTCCACACTTTTCAGCAAATGAATGTTGTTCATCATTTTATGGTCGGTTTATTTTAGACCCTTGAGTTCCATGATTGTACATGCAATACCATTTCTATATAATCTGATATCATGATTCTATTCTCAGTGAGGGGACCAAATTCCATTAATGTGAAGGTTGACTAAATCATGAATATATTACACATACTTCTTACTAGTTATCGTTGTAATATAAAGAGATTGGGTAAAATTTATATATAGGATATCACTCACCTACATGGGGTTCCATAGGTGATTTTCCAAGATCGTGATGTGTGGTTTATTCCATGATTTTGAAAAGGGATGCATTAGTCATTTGGAATCTAAATGAGGATGAGTCCAACATTTCACTATAACGACCCATACATTACATACATTGTTAATACTTCAAAATTGAAGCACACTTATTACAACATACGACAAAACCACAAAGGACTGTATAGGTATAGTGTCTTTAGAAACTGGGAAACATAAACAACTGGTTCATAAATCTTCTACAGTGTCTCCCATTTATTTCATCATATCTAGGGTCCCTTTTAGCATATTCTACTTAATATCCATCTTCCTGACCTGGGGAAAAGAAAACATAAAAGGGTGAGCTCAAATGCTCAGCAAGGGCAAATAAAGGAACTAAAAATCATATAATATCTTTTTGAAAATCATAACCTGCAAAAGAGATCATAATATCTTAACATGGAATAAATTATAGAAGTGAAAATGAGATCACCATAATCATAACATGAAACTTGAAACTTTGTGGCATGCACACATAATCATGGAAAATCATTTCTTGTTAGTCATGACTCATTGCCAAGACTATCTTAGTGGACAAAAGTCCCTTTCTGAACCGAGTCACCCTCGTTCCAGTCCTGTTTCACTGAACCGGTATAACCTACCGTTACAGCCATGTATATTTCATGAGATATAAAATCTTTACCCAATGCATTGGAGGGAGATATAGGTCCCACCCATCTTATAATGAATCCTTTCTTATGTGTGCCACAAAATCATAAACCATACATCATAGCGTAACCCATGTAATAAAAATGGAATTCTTAAACAACATGACATCATAAAACAATTCATATAAGATAAAGGAATTCATAAAAATATTTCCATCACAACATGATCAAATAAATGTTATAATAGGGATAAAAACAGAACCCTTTATTATCTTATATGGAAAATAATTTTGATAAAACACTTGAACTCCATTCTTGAGGAAAATATCCTTTCTTCTTCAAAAACATTTTTCCTTTCATAACATGTCATACGACTTTAAAATAAAAGAAGTTGATTAAAAATAAACTTTAAAACTTGTAAAGTAAGCTTCTTGGAAATAATGTTTTAAAAATCCATTCATGCCGTATAAGTTAAAAAAACATTCTTCGTACTTTTTTCGGAAAAGTCAAAAAGTACCACGTACGAAAAACGACAAAAGATTCCTTTCATATCTTTTACAAAAAACTTACAGAAGGGTAAAATTGGATATAAACTATTGTAGAAGGATGGAAATAATATTACATATTGAGGGAACATGGATATGGATGATAAAATACACCCCAGTAATTACCATAGTAAAAACAATCTCGGATAAAAGTGAGATTGTGATATTTCCCTTACCTTAGGTCTGATTTTCTTTGTACGTGTCCAAAGCTCCTGTATAATGGTTTAAATAATGTTATTGACTTATTCCAGAATCATACATATTGATATGATATCATATATGGTCATATTCTTAGCTTCTTGTTAGTAATATTTCATTGTTACTTGTTACTCGGGTCTTTATTGCCTTTTGTTCTTATGCGTGTTTTGCCGAATAAATTCTTATTATTATTTTAAGGTTATAGATACCTTATATCCAGAATGGTATTAGTGTAACATATATCATATTTATTCATTCAATTCATTTATATAATTACTATGTAATGATGATCATGTAGAACGAGTCGCATCACATCGTGGAGACGGTATTCCGTACGTACGCACGAGTGATGATATCGTTCCTATGATCGTGGAATTGTATTGGAGTATATATATATTATTTCAGTATCAATATTAATTTATAATAATCATAAATAGTTACTCATTACACCATTATACCCATCCTTTTAAGGTGGTGGTGGAAAATAGATTACACCACGGCGTGGAGACGGTATTCCGTACGTACGCACGCGCGGTGATTTCATTTTTCCGTAGGATGGATAGAAGGTGAATTAGGGTTGTTTCATATTTATAATAACATATCAGTATGTAAGTAATACTGATGTTATTACTTTATCATGAAACAACTAAAGAAGAAGAAGTTGAAGAAGAAAGAAATTGAAAAGATCGGTAATGGATATTACCTCTTCTTTGGAACGCCTCTTTGAATCCTCCACTTAGGGAACTAAGATTGGTCTTTGAAGAAGACCAGGACCTCTAGGATTATTATAGAGAAGTGGAGAGGAGAAAATGGCAGGGTTTGGCCGAGCATGAGTGCTCCAATTGGTGTGAGGAGGAGGGGGAGGAGGTGCCCTTTTATAAGGGAGGAGAGGGGCACCTTAGGAATATCTCAAAATATTATTTTATATTAAAGTCAAAATAGGTTTATAATGGTTCCAAAGGGTATTATTTCGAAGATAAAGTGGGGATGGGTCGAAATCTTATCAACCAATAGGATTTAGACAAGTTTAGGGAATTATTCTAACCTTATCAATTAGATTTAACTCTAAGTTAAATAATTTAACTTTTACCGTGTCTTTTTGTTTTCTTTCACTATATGGTTAATACACTTACTATAACATGCCAAACGAACCCCAAATTGTTTATTATTAATATATATATCCTTATCTAAGTCATTTGGCCGAACCTTAGATTTTTAGGAATAAAATAACAATTAATAATATAATATTTTATTTAAAAACTATTTTGTGTC
Organism: Viscum album; assembly: GCA_963277665.1. Classification (NCBI taxonomy): domain Eukaryota; kingdom Viridiplantae; phylum Streptophyta; class Magnoliopsida; order Santalales; family Viscaceae; genus Viscum; species Viscum album. The sequence goes on from OY728140.1 coordinate 2,131,768,612, forward strand.
AATTTTGACACTATTTGATATATGATTTTTGTGAAAGTCATAACAGAATTATATGTTCGAACCAAGTTGATTAAATCAACATTAATATATCATAGTAACCTATAAAATTAGTGGAATTCATAAAAAGTCTCAAATTACATTTATTTTGGTGTTTATAACATCAATTATGACAATATTTTATTAATAAGATAATTACTGCATCATCATTGTGTCATAAATAAATTAAATTATTTAATGTCTAAAAATTATAAATAAAATACCATTATGTAGGAAATCGTTTTAACTTTCTAATGAATATTTATAGTCGAATTTATCTTATGTATAACCCCATATTAAAAATGGTTTACTTATTAAACATTGATTTTAACTATTTTAACCCTTCTTTAAATAAATTAATAATAAATGTCCTAATCTAACCCAAGTGGGCCTAAATGGTAATATTTTATTCATAAGGTTGTTTTTGGTCGAATTACACTTATCCAATAGAATTAAGACATGTGTTAGGGTAATATTAATATCATATTTACCCTTAGTTACCCTATTTACTATTAACCGCGGTAAAAAAAGTAAAAAGTTACTATTCGCCAAAAAATTATTTTTATCTCATTGAACCAAATTTTACTTACTGATATCAACCGTGTCTGTCAGATTTTTGAAATTCCATTCACAGAAGCGGTAAAATTAAGTTTTATGCAAAATTCAGTTTTTAACCTACCACTTAGTGGTTTCACTATTCATCAAAAATTGAAAGTTTTCAGAAAAATACCAAAATTTCACCCTAGGCTAATTTCGATATTCTGAGTCCAAAAATGAAGTCCATTTTGAAAAATAAAATTTATAAAATTCCAAAAAGTGGTTATTACTATTCATAATGGCTAGTTTTAATAATATTTTAATAGGATATCGTTGTTTGGTGAAACTCGGTATTGCGTACGACGCAAGCTATCGAGGAAGGTCGCGATTGCGTGTAAAGTAAGCCAAGCTAGTATTTAGTGAAAGATTCCTTTGATGATATATAAAAAACAAAATATTACTCATAAAAATCTCGGGTGTTACATTCTACCCCCCTTAAAAAGAATTTCGCCCTCGAAATTCATCACTTTGTAACAAACATATGAGGATACTTCTCTCTCATCATATCCTCAAGCTCCCATGTAGCTTATTCTAATTGGTGGTTCCTCCATAAAACTTTCACCAATCGAGTGGTCTTGTTTCGTAGGACTTTTTCGCTACGATCTAGAATCTCTATCGGCTGTTCTTCATAAGAAAGATCTTGCTCCAGCGGTACAACTTCTAAGTTGAGTACATGTGAAGGATCTGGTATGTACTTTCTCAGGAGAGATACATGGAACACATCATGAACTTGAGAGAGATTCGGTGGAAGCGCCAATCGGTAAGCTACCTTCCCAACACGATCCAGTATTTCGAAAGGACCGATATATCTAGGGCTCAACTTCCCCTTCTTTCCAAATCTCATAACCCTCTTCCAGGGAGATATTCGTAAGAACACTTTATCACCCACTTCAAACTCTAGGTCTTTTCTTCAGTTGTCGGCATAACTTTTTCTATCGACTCTGAGCTGCTCTTATGTGTTGTTGAATAGATCTGACCTTTTCTGCCATTTCATCAACGAGATCAGGTCCTAATAGCTTTCTTTCCCCAACTTCATCCCAGCAAGTTGGAGTCCTACATTTCTTTCCATAGAGAGCTTCATAAGAAGCCATCTGAATACTGGAGTGAAAGCTATTATTATAAGAAAATTCCACCAAAGGTAGGTGTTGATCCCAACCTCCTTTGAAATCCATGGAGCAAGCTCTCAACATATCTTCTAGGGTTTGAATTGTTCTCTCAGACTGAACGTCTGTCTGAGGATGATAAGCAGTGCTGAAACTCAACTCTGTATCCAGAGTATGCTGAAGACTTCGCCCGAACTTCAAGGTAAATCTCAGATCCCAATCAGATATAATAGAAAGTGGTACTCCATGTAATCTTACCACTTCCTTTACATATATCCTGGCAAGCTGATCTAGAGAGAAATCCTCTCTAATAGCAATGAAGTGTGCAGACTTTGTAAGACGATCAACTATAACCCAAATAGCATTATTGCCTTTGGATGTTTTAGGAAGTCCTGTGACAAATTCCATAGTGATGTTTTCCCATTTCCATTCGGGTATGGGTAATGGTTGTAACATCCCCTTAGACTTTTGTCTCTCAGCTTTAACTTGTTGACAAACCAAGCATCGAGAGACATATTCAGCAACATCTCTTTTCATGCCATCCCACCAGAAGTACTCTTTCCGGTCCCTATACATCTTCGTGCTTCCAGGATGAATAGAGAATGATGAACTATGAGCCTCATCCAGCAGCTCCTTCTTTAATTCGGGGATGGGAGGAACACAAACCCGATTCCTGAACTTTATTATCCCATCACAATCAAGGATGAATTCAGGAACAGTTTTCACCTTCTTTTGTAACTCGACATCTTCTTTCTATGCCTCTTTAATCTTCACATGTATATATGGTTGAACATTCATTTGAGAAAGATAAGATTTTTCCCCTTCCATTATAATTCCAAGATCCATCCTTTGTAAATCCATAAATATTGGATCTTTTGTGATCCTCATCATGGATAAACTAGCATGGTCTTGTCGACTTAATGCATCTGCCACCTTGTTTGCTTTCCCAGGGTGGTAATGGATTGAGCAGTCATAATCCTTAATCAGCTCCAACCATCTTCTTTGGCGCATATTCAGCTCCTTTTGTGTGAAAATATACTTTAAACTTTTATGATCAGTATAAATATCAATCCTTTCACCATAAAGGTAATGCCTCCAAATCATTAATGCAAAGATTACCGCAGCCAACTCCAAATCATGTGTTGGGTAATTTTTCTCATGTATTTTCAATTGTCGTGAGGCATAAGCTATCACCATATCATTTTGCATAAGAACACACCCCAATCCCTTCTTGGATGCATCACTGTAGATCACAAACCTTTCTCCACTACAAGGCAGTGTGAGCACAGGTGCACTGGATAACCTTCTTTTCAACTCCTTGAAATTCTCTTCACATTCCTATGTCCAGACAAACTTAACTCCTTTCCGAGTCAACTTGGTGAGTGGATTAGATAATCGTGAAAAATCCTTTACAAAACGTCGATAATATCCAGCCAAACCAAGAAAACTTCGGATCTCAGTTACTGTTGTTGGTCTTGACCATCTTTCGATAACCTCTGTTTTTGCTGGATCCACAGATATCCCCTCTTTTGAGATTATGTGACCCAAAAATGAAACTTTTTGAAGCCAAAATTCACACTTGGTAAATTTGGCATAAAGCTTATCCTTTCTCAGGGTCTTCAATATAATTCTCAAGTGATCTTCATGCTCTTCCTTGCTCTTTAAATAGACAAGAATATCGTCTATAAAGACTACCACAAATTGATCAAGATAGTCTCTAAAGACTCTATTCATTAGATCCATGAAGATAGCAGGGGCATTAGTAAGACCAAATGGCATCACTATAAATTCATAGTGTCCATACCTTGTACGGAAAGCCGTCTTTGGTATATCCTCCCTTTTGACCCTTAATTGATGATACCCTGAACGAAGATCAATCTTGGAAAAGTATTGAGCTCCGCGTAGTTGGTCAAATAAGTCATCAATGCGTGGGAGATGATATTTGTTCTTGATAGTGATCTTGTTAAGTTCTCGATAATCAATGCAGAGTCTCATTGATCCATCTTTCTTCTTAACAAATAGAACAGGTGCTCCCCAAGGTGACGCAATAGGGCGTATGAATCCCTTATCAAGATTCTCTTGGAGTTGCTTCTTCAATTCCTGCAAATCAATTGGGGCCATTCTATAAGGTGTCTTTGAAATTGGCAAAGCGCCCGGTACGAGTTCTATTGAAAACTCAACTTCACGATTTGGTGGATGACCCGGTAATTCCTCTGGAAAGACATCATCAAACTCCCGTACAATGGGCATATTCTTAATCGTGAGTTTCTCACCAACCATTTGAGATAAATAACCTTCATTTAGTGGAATCAATACCCAGAAGATGGAAGAAATTTCCACTGTAAGGTTATGTTCATCCTTGCATTGATAGATGATCGTAGATTGATCTGGAATATGAAATGTGACTTCCCTTCTTTGTAAATTGATATGAGCTCCATGTAGAGAAAGCCAATCCATGCCAAGAATCACATCAAATTCCACTAAAGGAAGGATCACAAGATTTTCAAGAAGCACTTTCCCACAAACTTCGATCGGAGAAGAATTATAAACTTTTGATGCGACTGTTGTGCCATTAGGTGTTGTCACAGCTAACTCAACATCTAATTGTTGAGGTAATATGGTGATACCCTTAGAAAATTTTTCATAAATAAAAGAGTGGGTGGATCCAGAATCAAATAAAACATTTTCTACTTTAGAGTGGATGGTAAGTGTACCTTTCACCACTTCGTTATCGTACTCCACATCGCTGATAGAAATTGCATGTGACTTTCCTTTGTCTTTAGCCTTAAGATTTTGTTGACGTCGACCATCATCATCAACCCTTGGATTTGGGCATTGATTGGAATAATGCCCCATCTCCTTGCACTTGAAACATTGAAGTGTAGTAGGTTCATTCTGTGTATCCCTTCCTTTGTTTGCATCATTAGACATCTTCTTCCCATTATCGTGGCATTAAAATGCCCGATGACCTTCCTTTCCACATTTAAAACATTTACTTGTCCCTTTAAGACAACTCCCTCCATGTTTCTTTCCACACTTTGAGCATAAGGGAAAGTTCATCATCTTTTCAGTGTGCTCTTTAGATTTTCCTTTGAATTCCATCTTCCTCTTTTTATCAAACCCATGTGACTGATGGGTTACTCCAATCTCCATCTTGAATTTGGGAGCACATTGAACAATTTCCTCGTAGCTATTGAAGTCCCTTATGGCTAATGCCCTTTGAAGACCTGGTTTTAAGCCACTAAAGAATCGATCGATCTTACTCTCAGGTTGGATAATAATACCAGAAGCGTACCTTGAAAGTCTTGTAAAATTTGCTTCATAGGTACCAACAGATTCACCATCCCTTTGCTTCAGTTCAAGAAACTCTTTCTCTATCTTTGTTTGGAGAATACGAGGGAAGTACTTATTGAAAAATAAGTTCTTGAACTCATCCCATTCCATAGACTCAATTTCATCCCTTTGCCTCGTATTCTTAATAAGATTCCACCATTGATCAGCATCTCCTTCCAAACGATACACTGCTAGGATGACTTTATCATGTTCAGAACATTGAAGAACTGAAAATATCTTTCCAGTAGTACTAATCCATTGTTCAGCAACTAATGGATCAGTAGACCCACTGAAAGAAGGTGGACGCTGCCTCATGAAGGATTCAACAGAATGTTGCTCCTTCCTTTGCTCGTTTGGAAGTCCTGCATGATTCATAGTTTGATAAAGTTGTGTTAGCATGGCTACAATATTTTGCATTCCATCTCCTATATCGTTTGGTTGCTCAGGGGGACAATCATTGCATTGCCCATCGCATTACGCATTAACACGGTTCCTTCGGGTTCCATCCATTGACTAAAACCAAGAAGAATAGTGTGAGCAACACTAATTATAATAGGAAAACCACATAATCAAGGATAAAATTTCACACTTAAGGTCTTATCCTAGGGTATTCATGGCCATTTATAAAACACTAAGATTGTGTTCTATGCTTAGACTTATCCTAAGGGTTCTTACTAAGGCTTTCACATCCTAGTTTCCAAAGTTTGACTATACCTTTCCTCTGATACCAACTATAACGACCCATACATTACATACATTGTTAATACTTTAAAATTGAAGCACACTTATTACAACATACGACAAAACCACAAAGGACCGTATAGGTATAGTGCCTTTAGAAACTGGGAAACATAAACAACTGGTTCATAAATCTTCTACAGTGTCTCCCATTTATTTCATCATATCTAGGGTCCCTTTTAGCATATTCTACTTAATATCCATCTTCCTGACCTGGGGAAAAGAAAACATAAAAGGGTGAGCTCAAATGCTCAGCAAGGGCAAATAAAGGAACTAAAAATCATATAATATCTTTTTGAAAATCATAACCTGCAAAAGAGATCATAATATCTTAACATGGAATAAATCATAGAAGTGAAAATTAGATCACCATAATCCTAACATGAAACTTGAAACTTTGTGGCATGCACACATAATCATGGAAAATCATTTCTTGTTAGTCATGACTCATTGCCAAGACTATCTTAGTGGACAAAGTCCCTTTCTGAACCGATTCACCCTCGTTCCAGTCCTGTTTCACTGAACCGGTATAACCTACCGTTCCAGCCATGTCTATCTCATGAGATATAAAATCTTTACCCAATGCATTGGAGGGAGATATAGGTCCCACCCATCTTATAATGAATCCTTTCTTATGTGTGCCACATAATCATAAACCATACATCATAGCGTAACCCATGTAATAAAAATGGAATTCTTAAACAATATGACATCATAAAACAATTCATATAAGATAAAGGAATTCATAAAAATATTTCCACCACAACATGATCAAATCAATGTTATAATAGGGATAAAAACAGAACCCTTTATTATCTTAGATGGAAAATAATTTTGATAAAACACTTGAACTCCATTCTTGAGGAAAATATCCTTTCTTCTTCAAAAACATTTTTCCTTTCATAACATGTCATACGACTTTAAAATAAAAGAAGTTGATTAAAAATAAACGTTAAAACTTGTAAAGGAAGCTTCTTGGAAATAATGTTTTAAAAATCCATTCATGCCGTATAAGTTAAAAAAAACATTCTTCGTACATTTTTCGGAAAAGTCAAAAAGTACCTCGTACGAAAAACGACAAAAGATTCCTTTCATATCTTTTACAAAAAACTTACCGAAGGGTAAAATTGGATATAAACTATTGTAGAAGGATGGAAATAATATTACATATTGAGGGAACATGGATGTGGATGATAAAATACACCCCAGTAATTACCAATGTAAAAACAATCTCGGATAAAAGTGAGATTGTGATATTTCCCTTACCTTAGGTCCGATTTTCTTTGTACGTGTCCGAAGCTCCTGTATAATGGTTTAAATAATGTTATTTACTTATTCCAAAATCATACATATTGATATGATATCATATATGGTCATATTCTTAGCTTCTTGTTAGTAATATTTCATTGTTACTTGTTACTCGGGTCTTTATTGCCTTTTGATCTTATGCGTGTTTTGCCGAATAAATTCTTATTCTTCTTCTAAGGTTATAGATACCTTATATCCAGAATGGTATTAGTGTAACATATATCATATTTATTCATTCAATTCATTTATATAATTACTATGTAATGATGATCATGTAGAACGAGTCGCATCACATCGTGGAGACGGTATTCCGTACGTACGCACGAGTGATGATATCGTTCCTATGATCGTGGAATTGTATTGGAGTATATATATATTATTTCAGTATCAATATTACTTTATAATAATCATAAATAGTTACTCATTACACCATTATACCCATCCTTGTAAGGTGGTGGTGGAAAATAGATTACACCACGGCGTGGAGACGGTATTCCGTACGTACGCACGCGCGGTGATTTCATTTTTCCGTAGGATGGATAGAAGGTGAATTAGGATTGTTTCATATTTATAATAACATATCAGTATGTAAGTAATACTGATGTTATTACTTTATCATGAAACAGCTAAAGAAGAATATGTTGAAGAAGAAAAAAATTGAAAAGATCGGTAATGGATATTACCTCTTCTTTGGAACGCCTCTTTGAATCCTCCACTTAGGGAACTAAGATTGGTCTTTGAAGAAGACCAGGACCTATAGGATTATTCTAGAGAAGTGGAGAGGAAACAATGGCAGGGGTTGTCCGATCTTTAGTGCTCAAATTGGTGTGAGGAGGAGGGGGAGGAGGTGCCCTTTTATAAGGGAGGAGAGGGGCACCTTAGGAATATCTCAAAATATTATTTTATATTAAAGTCAAAATCGGTTTATAATGGTTCCAAAGGGTCTTATTTCGAATCTAAAGTGGGGATGGGTGGAAATACTATCAACCAATAGGATTTAGACAAGTTTAGGGAATTATTTTAACCTTATCAATTAGATTTAACTCTCAGTTAAATAATTTAACTTTTACCGTGTCTTTTTGTTTTCTTTCACTATATGGTTAATACACTTACTATAACATGCCAAACGAACCCCAAATTGTTTATTATTAATATATATATCTTTATCTAAGTCATTTGTCCGAACCTTATATTTTTAGGAATAAAATAACAATTAATAATATAATATTTTATTTAAAAACTATTTTGTGTCAATTTTGACACTATTTGATATATGATTTTTGTGAAAGTCATAACAGAATTATATGTTCGAACCAAGTTGATTAAATCAACATTAATATATCATAGTATCCTATAAAATTAGCGGAATTCATAAAAAGTCTAAAATTACATTTATTTTGGTGTTTATAACATCAATTATGTCAATATTTTATTAATAAGATAATTACTGCATCATCATTGTGTCATAAATAAGTTAAATTATTTAATGTCTAAAAATTATAAATAAAATACCATTATGTAGGAAATCGTTTTAGCTTTCTAATGAATATTTATAGTCGAATTTATCTTATGTATAACCCCATATTAAAAATTATTTACTTATTAAACTTTGATTTTAACTATTTTAACCCTTCTTTAAATAAATTAATAATAAATGTCCTAATCTAACCCAAGTGGGCCTAAATGGTCATATTTTATTCATAAGGTTGTTTTTGGTCGAATTACACTTATCCAATAGAATTAGGACATGTGTTAGGGTAATATTAATATCATATTTACCTTTAGTTACCCTATTTACTATTAACCGCGGTAAAAAAAGTAAAAAGTTACTATTCACCAAAAAATTATTTTTATCTCATTGAACCACATTTTACTTACTGATATCAACCATGTCTGTCGGATTTTTGAAATTCCATTCACAGAAGCGGTAAAATTAAGTTTTATGCAAAATTCAGTTTTTAACCTACCACTTAGTGGTTTCACTATTCATCAAAAATTGAAAGTTTTCAGAAAAATACCAAAATTTCACCCTTGGCTAATATCGATATTCTGAGTCCAAAAATGAAGTCCATTTTAAAAAATAAAATTTATAAAATTTCAAAAAGTGGTTATTAATATTCATAACGGCTAGTTTTAATAATATTTTAATAGCATATCGTTGTTTGGTGAAACTCGGTATTGCGTACGACGCAAGCTATCGAGGAAGGTCGCGATTGCGTGTAAAGTAAGCCAAGATAGTATGTAGTGAAAGATTCCTTTGATGATATATAAAAAACGAAATATTACTCATAAAAATCTTGGGTGTTACATTCACCCCAAGATCGATGGGCAGCTCGAGTTCACTATCCATGTGTTAGACGATATGATAAGGGTTTTTGTGTTAAACATTTGTTGTAGGTGGGAGGATCACCAGCTTATGGTGGGGTTCTCATACAAAACATCCATTTCTCTACTATTAGCTTTGAACCATTTGAGTCCTTCTATTGGTGACTATGAATGACACAATATTTTTGTTTTGAGATCGATGAGACATCCCTTATGTGCCTAAATATGGTCCATGTGATGATAGATAATATCTAAGTCATCCATGAGCAGATGAGAATGAACTATATCTAACAAAAATGTTATACAGATTACAGTCATAATCCCTGAGAGTATATGTAGTGAGACCAAAAGTTCCTTAGAGTCTCCCCGTAATGAATACTATAGATATTCTACTTGGGATGATTGATATATCCAAGGTTAATATGGTTGTTCAAGATCCTATAGAGGGTTGAAGTTGTTTCTAATTTCCTCACCCACCCCAATAGCTAGATTTCATTCATTATGTCTTCGATATGTCGATGATAATGTGATATGTGTACGATCCCATGCATGTTATCAATTAGAGGAGACATATATATTTTACAGAGAAACCTTTGTTGAGAACCTTTGGGCAATTGAGTATCATTTGCAGAGGACCCTACAAGTTCAGACCACCCCCTTGGTTTGCATGTTATGGAAGCACAAGAACTTACCAGAGTGTTCTTGGGAGATGGAGAGCCTATTATGGGCTCAAAATAATGAGTTTTATTGTATTTGTTTTTTCTTATCACGGATGAAAATTATGAAGGATGTAATGATGTAGAGATCTAGATTTTTCCGTTCAAAGACATTGTAATGTTACTGTATATATTTCTAGAGATAGAAAATGATCCGAACTTATGAAGATCAATGTTCCTGAAATAAATTCTATAATATTATTAAATTTATTTTATAATGTGAAAAATCAGAATAAAAAATAAAATGGGATAACATTTTAATATAATCTTTATTAATAAATTTGATACCAAAGTTGATCCCGGGATGTGGTGTTTACCTAAGATTTGACCTAAAATGAGTCAGCGTGGGGTGTTCAAACTCCTCACTCATTGGAGGTAGAATTAGTGAGTTAAATAATTTTTAATTAATTAATTTATTCATGTTTCATCAAGACAGTATGATATATATATATACATATATTCAAATCATCAGGGAATGGTTTATATGGATATATTCATAATCATGGAATTGTCAATGACACTCTCCTCCCATTTTTTTGACTAATATCACTGGATGATAACAAAACACCAGATTAGATCAGATAAATACATTATGAAACCAATGAATAATCTTGATCATTGGATGAGGTTTTTCCATTAATTATAGATCTATAATCTATGAATGACTCATAAATTGGTGTTTATAATTCCATTTTTGGTTTACGTATTTTATATGTTCTATCACTGTTTCGTTGATCGGTGTCATTTTTCTTACTTTTCATGTGCTATAGTATCAAACTATAAATTAATGTATTTATTTTTATAAACCTAGGTTCCTCATTTCTTCGATTTTCCATGATTTCATATCATCTACAATATAACATTTTTTCATTATTTTCTCCAATTATGCATTGTTTTCATCACTGGAAGGACCCAAAGGTCATATTTCGACATTGATAGGTGGTATTAAGCCTGATTGGTCCCTCAAAACCACAATAGATAAAGAAAAAATGAACAGATGTTTGATATATATGTATATATGGAATGCTTGTGAGGTACTGACGACCATTTTTTATGGTTTGAAATTAGGAAATCAAAGTTCAAAAGTGCAGAATGTGCGATAAACGTCTGATGAACCATGGAATCCAATTCAGGTGACCAAAAATTGGAATCCATGAATGAAAACTATATTATCCATTTTATTTAAAAAAATGGATTCAATCAAAGGAGTCGTGGATAAAATAATGAAATGACTATTGTATTATAGAATCCTTGATAAATCATAAAACATGTCATGTTTAAGGATGAACACATTGTGTGAATCCCCCTTAACGATAGAAGATAGGGTTTTTGGAAACACAAGGATGACACATTATGTTGTCCTCCTACATTTCATGTAACCATTCTTAGGATAGGAACCTAAGTGAATGTACAAAACTAGGAAAAAACCCATGTACTTTAATACATGAACACGGGGTCTCGTAAAAATAAATGATGATCAAGACACGACTTGAAACGCAATGTAATTCATCAAAATGATGTGTACTACTAAATTGGATTTATCTATTCTTTAGCTAATGAAATATTTATATGGAAGAGTGGGACCACACACTGAGTGTGTCCCCTTACATGTTGTATTCCTGTATGTCAATTTTAAGGAAACATCAACCATCCATATCTACTTATTTTGAACAGGTATATTTTTTAATTAGTAGACTATCCAGGGAGTTTTTATGTGTATATTTTCACAGTTCCCTTAATTGAGGATTCTGATATATGAAGTGATATTTTCCTGGAACAGTGTATTCTATGGAAATTCCTGATGGTGGTAGTGATTTAATTGGATTACGAGGACCTTTTTATGTGGTTCATTCTAGTTGGTCTAGACAATGGAGTTCCCAGAACACCTTAATGAGTTCCCACTCTATCATAGATTGTTAGTGAAATCCAAGAAGGGTATCGAGCTAACCCACCAACATAGTTGGGATGTTTCTCCCCCAATGTAAAATGGGTTTACCTTCTGCAATGAGGAGTAGTGGATCCATTGATAAATACTGTGTTGAAAATCATGTAATGCTTCGAGGGGAATCATATAAGGATACTGTGTTGAACCTCCATCATTTCTGGGAAGTGGAATCCATGAAAAATACCATGTTGAATGTCCAATATAGAAGGGTAGTGGAATCCTCACATGATAATAAGTTGACCCTCTAGTATAGCTTAGACGTGGATTCCTAAAAAAAGGTACTAAGTTTCACCTCTATAAAATCTAGAAAGTAGCATATTTGATGGATACCAAGTTGAACCTCTAGAATAGATGGATTGTGGAATTTTAATTACTTAAATAGTGCATCCTCCATGACTTAATAGGATCTGGGTCCTCAACATCATGTTCTTGTCCCTAAAATAATGTAAAACAGGTATGAGGCATGAATAGACTTGGATAATTACTTTTAAGAAGACAAGTGAGATTCTTGGCATCGTGGATGGACTTTTTTAATATATTAATACTATTATTATTGGGATTATATATGAGAAGGATATCTTATAACTATCTCCTTTGAGATTATTTTGAAGGAGAATATATATATTATCCTGTTTCCAGACCATGTATTTGGTAAAACTCTTTCAATGATAGGATAGAATGTGTAGGTTATGCCACATTATTTTTGTGTCTAGTTTCTCATAGTTATATGAGTATACTCTCTAACTAATGGTCCAAATTCATGAAAGGTTGTTCCTCAACTCACATTGTTTATCCCAATGTTTTTGTATGATCCTACATGGGCTTTATTTTTAGGATGAGCTATTCGCTATGAATATGTATTGCATCTACTTTATATATATTCTTTATGGATCTCTTAACTATCCACATTCATGTTTTTTGGTGTCCTATTTTGTATTAATACACTGATCAATCCATGGGATTTTCCAACATGTGTTCTATCTTATGCAGATGATGGATATGTCGAACGTGAAATTAGATAAACATATGGATAATAGGTGCTTGGACCATGTACAATTATTGTAGCTTAGGATTCAGTATCTAGGATCTATCATATGATTAAATATCCAGTTTTTTCTTTTTTGGACATATTTTTAAGATGGGAATTTATATTACCATTTAAATGTATGTTTACACTACCATACATCTTTTACATTTAGTTGTTCACAAATTCATGATTTACATAAAATAAGTGTTTCATATTTTCCCCCTTTACACAACATCTTTTCATTGATATTTTAAGGTGTGTTTGTCAAGGTACATAGGAAAAGACCTACCAATGTTAGTTCTATATTTGGTGATGGTCTCCATCCCCGAGCCTATAGATGAGAGCTTTCAGTATTTACATATCAAGCCCATGCTTGGGTCGGGTCGTGAGAATATATCCTAATACAGTCTTTCACCAAATGTTTCAAAATATAATTTATGTACACTACAATTAAATATTAGTTTATTTCAAAAAATATAATAAATAATGAATAATGATCCAAAAATCCCTAATAATATAAATAACAATATTAAAGAATATCCTCCAATAATGAAATTTATTCCTTTGAAGGTCTATTAGTTTTAGGCTGAAAGGCATTATTGATATAAAATTCAGTACCCAATGAACTTCTGAGACATTAATAAATTTATATTTTCAATAGGGATAATGGAAATATATAATAGATAGGTGGGGGATCTATAAAATATTAAAATATATTTCTGATAATGTCGATCATGTTGATCTGAATACATAAAATTATGAATCGAATGAAATGAATAAATATATTAATTTTATCATAAATTAGAAAAATAATAGTATTTCTTGATTTTTTTAATCCTACTAGTAAGACCATAGTGATATTCTCCAATATTAATTAAGGAACAAGGAAATTATGAATCCATTTAGATGTTTTCACTTAGATATAACATAAATACAACTCAATCATTATATTGGTAACGTAAAAATATCCATTTTTATTCCCTCCAATAATAATATTCATGGATGAGTCAATATAAATTTTGACTACCAGGAAGAAATAGAATATTGAGACCTATGGGATTCTCAAATATAGTCATTATTCTAAGAGGATTCAGATGACACAAAAACCTATTCTGAAATAGTAAAACACGGTCATGGTCAAAATTAAATATAGTAAGTGTACCATTCCAAAAAATTTAACTTTTCAAACAAAAAATGAACTTAAATATATTATTTATTAAAAACTAAACCAAGGATTAAAATTATAACTCCATCATAAAAATATGGGGAGTTATATGTTTTCTGATATCATAACCAATATTCATTATGTAATTAACAGTTGGCTCATTTTCCAAATTTAAAATGGTATGTGATATATTTTTTTATGTAAACAATGGATCTCCAATGGTATTTTAAATTCATTATGACATTTAATCATGAATTCATCATTCATTTTTAGTTAAAAAATGTATGGACCTTATATTAATTTTTTTTTGAGTAAATATAAATATTCAATATTTTCATTTACTATATATTTAATTTTACAAAATATATATAAGATGAATCTAAAATTTTCACACAATAACCATCATATATTCCTCAATTTCATTTATTTTGTAATTTTTATAATGACTTTTTTTTCTTAAATCCTGTAAAAATAACCCGTCAACTTTTATTAATACAGACATAAGTATGTTTATTGAATCATCATTAAAGAATTAAAAATTCACCATTTCCTAAAGGAATGGTAATGTTTATTATGTAACAAATATTATTTTTAATTATCATAATCATTAATCACATTATTTTTATCAATACTATTTTATCTAGTATTTATTTTATCTTATTTGTGGGATACATACTTGTGAAATTATCTAAAACCCCATTAATTATAACCCTCCAATCATATAGAACATAATATATTAGTGTTAATTGTGAGTCTAGGACATTTATACACCACATTAGTTTTTTCAAGATATATAGTTATTATATATATATATATATAAAATATTCCAATGTAAAGAAATATATCATTTCTAGAATAAAAATCTAAAGGGTTTAATTAAATATTTACTTTCTATAATGGTTTTATAATCTAACTATGGAGGATTATCATATATTTATGATTAATCAGAATTTAATCAAAGAGAAACAAATATTAAAAAAATTTAAATTTCTATATAATACAATAATAATAATATCCAAAATAAAAAATATTGTTTTTGTTAACACGAATGGAATAAACAAAAAAAATGTATTGAATATACACATTATGAAATATGTTATTACAAATATGTTTCTCCATAAACATTAGTTTATTATAATGATACATGAGATTATTATATGAATACTACTAAAATCCCCTACGATGATCAAATAAGTTATTAATATGAGGCACCATATATATATATATTCATAAATGGTAATTTTTTGAGTTCTCTATAAATAATATAAGATCTCTTGGAATATTTATTACTTAAAAAATCAAAACACAATCACCCTTTTAGATTTTCCTGGGAAGGGAAATTTTTTTCCTTTAAACTCATATAACATCCTTATAAATTCAAAAAACTCAACTAATGATGTTTTCACAACTGTTATGAAATTGAATATTAAATTTCCACTATGTCAACAGTAAGCTCAACGTATTAATGGGGGACAAAACTAGGAAATTCAACATGAAATGCATCAACAAATTGTTTCAATGATGGAAAATTACAAATTTTATCAATATATTTATTTTCAAAAATATGTGAGTGGTAAAATTTTCTATGATATTTAATACTTTTATATAAATATATCATGTTATATAAGGTGTGATATCTATCTTATATAGTATATTAAACTAAAAATAAAACTTTTTTCTGACATTATTATCTTTTCAATCTATTTTTTCCTAATAAACTAAAATCCATTCCATTTTCTTAATAATATCTAACAATAAAATTTGAAATAAAACATGTTTATTAAGATAATAAATTCTATATATAATAACTAAGAGCATAAAATATATTCCTATGGTCTAAAATAAACAGTGGAAATAAAAATTTAATTTTAAACAAATATATTTCATAAAAAATAATGATTTATTAAACCCAACTATTTTATTAATAAATTATATTTCATATTACTTGAATATTTATTCAATATTATTATTGTCCATGATAGATCTATAATGGTTCAATGTCTTTAGTAAGATGGATACACAAAAAATAGTTAATAACTGATTCACATAATCTCCAATTATTATATTGTAAACTACTACCCATCATAGAAATATAATATTTAAAACCATTCTTCATACATAGTCAAAAATATATATGCTAAAGGGATAGACATGATTTTTAGAAATTAAAGATACGGGATGTATAAATGTTCATATAAACCTAAGTCGAGTGAAATCATATGAATACAATTGAAAAAAATTTCAATAACATTCACTAAATTATATCACAATAATGAATCATGGAATAAAGAAAAGAAGTTTTTATAGAATAAAACATAATATAACCAATTTCCATGGGATATTAGAGAATTCAAATTGGAAAATATATGTTCATAAATGAGTGGAAAAATGTGTGTAATAACTATATTTTTTAAAATATAAATTCAAGGATAACTAATAAGGTATTCATCACATATTATTCGCGATCTAGCCGCACATGCATTATCATTGTGCTTTGTAAACCCTTCCATGCACCCACTATTGGTCATGGGATTACCACACATGAATCCTTTGATATCATAAAAAATTAATCACTTTGAAATTTATTAGACTCATATAACAGACACAACTTTCAGAGAAACATAATACCTTAATATATCAAAAATTACATCATTTATCATTTTTTATATCATCAATATTTTTAATGGATTTTGAAATTGGTTTAATCATTATTTAATAATCCTAATCAAAATTAATAAAGAAAAATAATATTCTTGATATCATAGGACTTCATTACTAGTGAATCATATGTGACATCAAGGGATATTATCATAGATGAAAATTTTAATTAATAATAATTGGAATATATTAATAAGAATTATCATTTCGTTTTGTATCACTTATTTAAAAATTGAAATTTAATTAATATGAAGGAAAAAATACAATGAATCTTACCATTGAAAATTTCACAAGTATAATCAATGAAATTCTACCTCATAATAAAAATAATAATATTTCATGTGTAATACATATAATCTTTGATTTCGAACAACCAATGGGTAAAAAGTACCATTTTAAAAAAATTAATAGAATAATACCTTAAAATTTTAGTAAATGATTAAAGAAACAAGTGTAAATTAATTTATAATTTCATTTCAAAATATTATATATATTATTTAATACATTTTAAAATACACAAGGATGTGAACTAATACTATTCCCAAAAAAATAAAGAAAATAAAATCAATATTACCTAAAAACATTGGTTCATACATTTCTGTACTTATAGAGATCAAAATGAAATCGATGTATATAATTTATATAGATATAAAAATTAGAATAAAAATAGAAAAATTAAAGAGAGTTATATTATTTAATATCACAATGGAAAATTTATGCATAAACAGTCCCGAAATAATTGAGATTGTCACGTAATATCTTAACCTCATGTTTGACATGCTTCAACAGTGCTCCATCATTCTATATAATATATTTAAAATTTTTATACATATATTAATAATATATATTCATAAATAATAAAAAAATTATTTTCAACTAATAGAATGTTACAAATTTTATAATAAATCATAATTTAAATAACCATTCTATGTAATAATAGTTCACTTCACGTTAAATTATCAGTTTTTGGAGTTGTATAACTTGTAATTTACTAAATGATCAATAATCTATACAATTTTAATCAAGATATAAATGTAATATATATATATATATATATATATATTACAAACCTATTTATAACTATCCATTTAATGTTTATCTAAAAATGGTATTTTACTATTTATGGAGACAATTTTTGCTAGGTAAGGATTAATATTGTTCTCATTTTCTTCTGTAAATAAGAAAAATAGATAAAAACTTATTATTTCTTTAAAAGTAAATAATTATATCATAAATATAAAACCTATTTATTAAATGTATCATATTATCCATCATTTCTTATAGTGATCGAAGATGAATCATATTGATACATGGATGAGTACTCCACATATACACATAAACAATATATTTATTTCTCAATTAATGTATTAGATGATGAATATTGTTTTTCCATCATCGTAATGAAGTATTATAATATTTATATTACTTGATTTTTAATTTTATGATGGATATGAAAGGTTTATTATTAGTTTTAGAAGAAATAAAATAGACAGTGATAAATCAACATTTATAACTATTTTTTGAGATACCTCCATTTGATTATAGTATTTTAAATTAATGACTATTCTTAGTATTTTAAATTGAGATAATTTATGAAATTAGTGAAGTTGGGATGTTTTATTTTACTTATTTAACTTTTTATAAGGCTCAAAATTCATGAATATTAGAGTACATGGTAGAATTTTTAGAAAGGTAGGTATAAGGAAGACATAGATTTGTTATGATATTTTTTTAATATATTTCCTTTTTAATTAAAAACCAGATCCAAATCGAAAATAATAAAAATTTAATATATGAATCTTTCAAAATATATTCAATCAATAATAATTAATCATTTTTAGTAGTATTCATAACCTTCTCTCATATTTTAAAACACAATTATCCTAATTTAACCATAACTGAGGTAAACATATTTATTATTTTACTTATTCATTAGGTCTTAGAAATAATATGGCCGCATTGATATATTTTTACATTTTTATTCTATATATGTAATATTTTTTGATGAAAATAATTTTCTATAATTTAAAAGAAAAATGAAAATTTGTATTAGGTATTTCATTTATTTTCATTATGAAAAATGTTCTTTTCATTAAAAATTTTGGTGTTACAGTAACAAAATTCCTTTACATTATAATAAGATGAATGTAAAAATATTTTATATAATATATAGTCTATAAATTTCATTAAAATTATTTAATCATTTTGATTATTTTTTTTTATTTTTAATAAAATTTAATGTGCTAAAAAAAATTGAATTATGATAAAAGACTTGTAAACATTACTTGATTTTATCATCATTAATAAATATCATATGAAAAATGAAGGGATAAATATTTTTTATTTTGAAAAATAATTTTTATATTTTTTTGAAATAATTTTGAAATAGTGATCGGTATACCTTTTTTAGACTATAATATAGACCTTTCAGAAAAAACATTTTCATAAAAGATTGATCATTTGATTATTAAAATATTTTAAGAATATTGGGTTATTTTAAATAAATCATCCAAAAAAATAAATATATATATTTTATAATGTTATTAATATTATTCATATCAACTTATAAAAATTCATGTTTATAATTATATAATATATCATGGATATTTAAGGCATGGAGTTGCATGTAAATAAAGTTTCAAATACATCATTCTTATATAATAGGAAATATACAAAAAATATATGGGTGATTAATTATACCCCCATGAAAAGTAATTTAACCTTCAAAATTCCTTATGTAGGATATAAAAAATGGTTACATTTCAAATTCATAAAATCCTTATGTACATATGTCCCTTATTAAATGTTCAATTTCTCCATAGATAATTATGTATCAGAGTATTCTTATTTTATAACACATTATATATAAAATAAAATATTTTTACCAGTTATTCATAATTTTTTTGATCATGATCCAATGAAAAAACATCCATGATTATAATATTTACTGAATCATTTATGTTCTTTCTCGTAATAGATATAATGAAATCATCATGAACATCAGAGTTGTTCGGTGAGAGTGAATGAAATTAGAAACCATAATGGTCATGTAGATAATCTTAAATTTTATAAATATATAGTTCCCATTATTCCCTCAATGTTAAATCTCATATCTTTATATAATTTGTAATTTCATAGTAATATCACCCCATAAATATTGAAATATAAATTTCATAGATTATTTTCATCATAACTATTTTATCACATATATATGATATTGTTTTATAATGATAAATGGATATATAATTCTCAATTATTTCCTTATATAACATTGGTTCTAGTAAATTTTAATTCATCATCATCCCATATTTTAAAACATCTACAATTAGTTCTATAAAGGGCTTCATATGAGGGAATCTTAATGATAGTCTAAGATAAATTACCTTGTTAAAATTAGAATATATTATGGATTTGATTCCAAAAACATATTAATTCTTCAAAATGGGTTCTCATAAAATACTCAAGATATTATATAATCCTCTCAAACTGATCATATGTATAAGGATGATATGTATTCCTAAAAAAACAATGCATATCGAAATTGTTTAATACTTCTCTGGACCCTCATTGTAAACCATAAATCTCGATTAGATATAATTGAATATTTTATTCTCTGAAACCATATAACATCCATTAAATATATAATTTAAATATGACTATGAGTTAAATATTTTATGATAGAATGTATTTGTTAAGAAATTGAAATGTGATTTACTAGATATAATATTTCATTACGGATATAAGATGTTTTGTGTATACCATTAATGAATACGAAAGTGATTTTTTCAAATTAACATTCTTCTTTTTATAATTGTAACAATATATACTTGTACATCTATCTATAACTCATTAAATGGAGGAATTACATTAAATAATATATATACTCCAAAACATAAATAATTAAATATTCCAACATACAATACTATTTAATATCACTATATAACTATGTAATTCTAGGATGAATTGAGATTGATGAGAAATGATCATATTACCATAGAAATTTTTTAAATTTTATTATCCATAGAAATAAT
This sequence comes from Viscum album, assembly GCA_963277665.1. Taxonomy (NCBI): domain Eukaryota; kingdom Viridiplantae; phylum Streptophyta; class Magnoliopsida; order Santalales; family Viscaceae; genus Viscum; species Viscum album. The sequence goes on from OY728140.1 coordinate 2,131,789,594, forward strand.
CATGAGTTAATAAATATTATGAACCCATCACAATCAGGGTTGAACTCATGAAAGAATCCCAAATTATTTTTCCTCTCCACATATTCATTTTTAAGATCCTTAATCTTCTAATGGATGGATGGATTAACAGTCATTTGAAAAAGATATGATTTATCACTGAAGGATTCAAATCATAGGTTTATAAAATTAAAATTTGTTCTAATAATGAAGCATAGAGGCTGATCAATGTCATCTCACATGATATGATGTCTCGGTTTTTACTTAATTAATCTAATTCACCTAAACATCTTCATTTAATGGTTTTTATTTACTATACTTTTTGAAATTTACATGCAAAGATAAATGATGTTTTTAAATTTATAATTACCGAAAATAAAATAATGTGAATATAAAAGAAATAAAATGGACAATGTGGTTTGAATTATGTGTTCAATAAGAATATTTGTTTGTGTTGATTTTTTTTTATTTTTTAATCATAAAATCATACTCTGAGAATAATATAAATTTATTTATTCATGTAAAATATTAAATGGATTTAACATTATCAATTCCAACTCCTCTTATAATCAATGATAATGGTATATCTCAATTGAGAGTGTGACAGATTCATGGACTATACTAGATCATATAATGTTTCATCCACTAAACTATTCCACCTCCTCACATGAAGATATTGTTTATTTTAATGGGTGGAAAATAGTTAAACCAAAAATATAAATGATTTTGAGTTTAGTTCCTTAGAATACAAATTCTACACTCATGAAAATCACTCTATAACACCACAAAATAATATAAAACAACTGAATTTACATGTCAAATTAATGGATAGAACAACTTATATGCCTTTCACCATTCATCAAGTTATCAACTCATTTTTTTGGGTATGATGTTATTATGGAAATAAAGGATTGGAAAAGTATATAATATAATAAAATGAAAATAATAAGGAAGAGTGAGAGATTTAAATATGTATAAGGTAAAATAAATAAGAAATAAAAAATATAATAAATTTTTAAAATTAATCACATTATATAATACTTTTATAATAAAATAAAAAGTAAGGGAATGAGATAAATAATATATAAGACAAAAAAATATAATTAAAATAAATAATCAAAAAATACATAAGAGGAATAAAATAAAAGGTAGAAGAATATGAAGAAGAATAAGTAGAAGAAAATAATAATAGTTAAAGAAAGAAACATTCTAATTAATTCAAGAATGAAATAAATATATAATATATTAAAATAAAATTACAATTACAATACAACTAAAAAAATAATTCAGGTAAATAAAACAAGAAATGGGAAATTATGTAGTTACTCGTCATCAGAGGTGATTCCCTTCCTTCAGGTTTTGGACCATCCCTTGATTTATGATGACTATATCTTATTATATTTAAGTCTAGGTGAGATCTTGGTCTCATATGATCATGTAAGATCATGTACACAACATCTCTATTCGAATTCACACATTCGATACCTTGGTGAATGACTACGAAAAACCTATGAGATTTGGGTGTTTGAAAATTACCCAGAGACATGGGATTTTTATCCCACTATCTTGTTTATGAATCTAATAGATGGTGTTTCATTTTTATATATAATATCAATCATTAGTGGTGAGTATATTAATTATAATATTAGAAATGGTAATGAAAAAAATAAAGTGGATAAAGCATGAAACATTAGAATAAGTGGCTCCAAAATAACTCTCTCCTTTAAAATAGTCGAAGGGAGTTCAAATCAGCATTCAATGGTGTAGTTTGAGTGTGAAGAAGATTATACATAATGATAAAATTCCTCAAAATATTGTATAAATCTCAAACACGATCATTGTGGTGGCTTAGATGGAGTTTCTAGTGGGGATTATTTTATGATGGTAAGAGGATATCAGTGGAAGGAAGCACTGTTTAGTAGAGATGGTGGGGTTTAAGTCCCCGAGCATGATTTTTTACATTATAAATATTTTATTAAATATAACCCTTAATAGGTTTAAAAAAAATAAATTGGGAAATTTTGGTGCACCATATTCATGATACCCCCAAAATCATCCACTCTAGGGGGTTGTGTATGTTTCTGAATACACATCGATAAAACCTTTGTATGTTTTCAATGACCAAGGATCATGGAGGAGTCTTGACTGAATTATAGAGGAGTTCAACTTCTAGATGATGGTAATAGAGAAAACATCACATTATGAATGATGTTTACACAATGTTGAAATGGGTATCAAAACATGTAATATATCAGGGTTCTTAAAATAAAAAACTGAATATATAATGTTTTTTTAGAGAATACTAAATTCGAAGGATTAAATAATGTGAAAAGGGATTACACATCGTGTAATCCCCAAATTCTTTATTTTTTAATCATTTCTAACCACTCATGTTGTCCAAACCAATAGTTACCACAATTATATCTCAACTCCATGTTTTGGAATAATTTCAACATCATTGTTTTGTGGATTCCTTCATCATGGATTGAATCATAGAATCTATCCTCAATCCTTGCTGACCCGAGTTGATCCCGTGTGGTTTTTCCTTCTTTTATAAATTGTTTCATTAATTTTGATCTCTTTTTACTATTTCTTTTCTTTCCATCCAATGTAAGATGATATCAAATGTTTTTAATATGGTTTTTTCAACATTTTTTGATGGTGTGGTTGTTCCACTACATCCTTAAGTGGATGTATTTATTATGGTACTGACGAATGGATATATGTTGTATAGTTTGTTCTCATGAGAAGACCGTTCACACCATTTTGAGGTATGGGATTATTTTATTCTATATTTTTTTATATTCAATCATAGAGTCATCATTATTTATCTACTAAGAATGTAATTAAATTGACATAATTATTATTTTAACATGAATAAATAATTGGTACCAATCACTTTGTGATGCTGTTTCCATGTAACATGATAATCATTTTTCTATTTATTTCCTAGATAGTGGGATATCTATGTATCCATTGGTTTAGAATATTCTTCATGATGGGAATTAGTATTGAATAAAATGACATAATTAATTAACGTTTAATTTGATAATTTTTAAATTTTTATGTTTATTGAGTCATGTTTTTGTGGTCGTTATTTGATATTAATAAAATTTAAGCATGTATGTATATACAATTTAATCTGTTCATAGACCTGAATCATGATGATTCTTGTTGATAACAGAATTACAGGCATGTGAAATTAATTTTTCATCAATTCTATGATCAATTGATATAAATTTATATTTTGGATGACGGTAGTTGAAAACAATGAATTCTAATTTGGATAATTCACGATGGGAGAATATTGTGTAGCGTGAAAAAAGATAATTCATTTTAAGGGAATTATTTTGTAATTTTATTTTCATAGTCACATTCCTTGTTATTTATACTCACGATATCATGTTTTGTTTGAAGGATTAATACCTTGTTTTATATTCACAAACCCAGTTAAATTTTATGTTTCCAACATCTTTTTATGTGAGCCTATGATGGATGAGAAAATAAGGTTGTTGTGGTATGTCTGGTGCGGAGGCCCATATGTTACATGAGCCTAGAATGGCTGAGCCTAATGGGAAGTTATTTTATGAGGGGTTTTGAGGTTATTTTTTCTGTGGTAACAGTTGAATACTATAGTGGAGAGATGTATCGACATATTCATGTGGTTGTCAGAGAGGGCACAGGTCATGACAGAATCAGTTGAAGCTAGGTTTACCAATGAAATGAATGTTGGATGCTTCATTGAATTTTTTTTAAGAAGATGTCCATGTTTTCCTATCTTCATTCCTCTCCCAACTACATGAGAAATATGATTTTGTTTACTATCCCTCTATCATAGGTGATGATGTATGGGGTAGGCTAAAAGATTTTTTTGGGTTTCACTTGGCTAGGTGAGTCTATGCTTATATTATTGGTGCCAAAGACTCCATGGGTAGTTCAACCACTCACCATGTTAATCCTTTTATGTTTGGTAGTATAAATATTTTTCCTATAATACCTTATAATATGGAAGTAATATTGTTAAATAATTAATAAATGTTTAATCCATGGGATTGGATATTTCTTGTATGCAATGATGAGGTTAAAATTATGAGATGTTGTGGACTAGGGTTTCTTATTCTTGGAAGAAATGGAACATTCTTTTGATGGTAATGAAATATAATGTGAAAATTTTGAATAGTTATATAATATCTAAATATTTAATTAATTTAATATTCAACTAATGAAAAGAGATAATGTAATTTTATATAGCTATTTAAATGGTTTTGTGCTTATTGGTTATCGAGTCTTAGTAGTGGAAATCTGGATTTTGAGAGACATTAGTTGTAGCTGAGTCTAATAATAGTTTATATCCATTGTTTGGTTGTGATAAATATTATATAATATAATTTTTGTGTGTTTCTATACACTATTCCACCCTCTTGGTAAGGTAATAAAACACCATATGGATTTTGAGACCTATTGGGTGTTTTCCCCAACATCATGGTGGAAGGATGGATGGCAGTCTAACCCCTTTGTCACCACTCTCTTCAATTTGTAGTTACAAGTTTTGGTATTCTGATATGTCTTTTCCTCAAATATGTGATTAGAGGGATATAATTCCTTTGGGTTATTTCACTCCCAGGTTTTCCAGGAACTTTTTCTAATAGAGCACAATATGCATCATGTGTATAGGATTAGATGACATGAGGATCCTTACTCAGTGTATGTGATGTTTTGGATTGTGGTATAATACCTGATTTATGATGAACATTACATGTCCTCTATTGGATACCAAAAAATAAATAGTTACATTTGGTTTTGTTGATGTTGTTGTATGTTTCATGATGTTCATGTTGTGGTTCATTACTCTTGTGTTTGTAGGATAGCCTTAATGGAGAGAGATGCATAGGACGTGCAATGTTGGGGTAGAGCAGAAAAACAATTTTGGAACAAGTATTGGGGTACCCTTTTTATTCATTATTATTCAATATGGAATTATTTCTGATATATAGTGAGAGTATCCATTGTGAGGCTAGGAATTTAGTATAACTATTTCAGAGATGAGTTCAATTCACTTGTTGTTCACCTTACTTTAGTACTCTTTCTTTACATATTCATGAGAGTCTCTAAATAGGATCCTACAATTTATACTATTTTACAGACCCTATGTATATATAATATTCATTTCATATCAGTTGGAAAAGGTTTGGGATCAGGATATTTACTCCTATCTTGTAGTTTTTGAAAGGGTAGTTTGGGATTTGTCAATTTAGATATCTATACATTATTTTCATACTTGTAGTTTCCCTTTATTTTGAAATATTTGTTGAATGACATTTCATTTCTGTTCATTGGATTTTATATTATAATGTAGTATGAGTATTATTTTGTTCAATACTATCTTATATCTATCTTCCACATGTTTTCTATTTTATGGGAAATCATCCCATGTATGTGTTACTATATCCTCAGTGTTAGTATCCATCCTATGTCCTGCTAGATGTTGGACACTTGTGTTACTATCTCTCTTATCCCATTGCCATCTTAGTATGGTTACACATTGTTGGTAGGGGTCATTAAAAGTTTGTATTAGATTATTTTTTTGGGATATAATTGAATTTAGAGTTATTCACAATTGAGGTTGGGTGGTTTTTTAAGGAAATAGTGTCGACAATGTTTAGAATTCACAATAAACATGGAATACTAGATTAGATAAGGGTATTTAGGGACCCTTATGGTCGGAATAAATAACATTTATTGATAAAATATCTACTATAATAGGTGATAATAGTTGTCAGGTAGTGAATTATGAATGGATCATGCATCATTATTCATTACACCAATATTTGAATGTGTAGACCACAAGACTTGTTAACCAAAAATGAATAAAATAAGAAATATAATTAATGTAAAATTATACCATGTAATAGGTTGACTATCTCCAATAGATTATTATTTTTTAGGTAAGGGTCATGGTCGAACTCATTTTATTTTTCATGTAGAAGATTTTCATCAGGTTGTGCACACAGATTGTCATAGAGTAGAGTTCGTCAACGATGAAACATTGAGGATGACAATATGATAGTTTTATTGGTAGGGTCAATAGAGTTATTTTGGATTTATTTCATATGAGGTAATATAATATTAGTTTATGGAGGTTGATGTAGCCTTTAGTTTGATCCATGCATGGAAGGAGCACTTGGTATTGTTGGTCGTGATGATTCAACATGGGGCAGTGAGGTAGTGTCAGTTCATGTTCCTCATAGATTACGAGTATTGGGAATTATCTTGGGATGTGTTACAAGAAGAGTTATGATTCAATTATATTATTTTTACCATGATGGATTCCAATCAACTAGTGTTTCTTACACTTTGGAAGGGGAGATACTATGTGCAGGAGTTTGGGATCCATTTCAGGAATCATCTGCAATAGCTTTGGTCCTATTTCCACCTGAGGGGGCCCGAGTAAGGAATTTCGATGAGGAATATCATCTTTATATCCAAAATTATTATAGAAGGTTTATGTATAATATTTATCATGATGTTCTGTAAAAAGTTGATTCCACCTAGAGGATGTTTGGAATAACAGTATCATCTTGAGTGAGGAGTTGTTAGGATTCATAATAAACTATATTTGTGGTATGGGGTTCCGATATTATAGGTCATAAAAGATTCTGACTAGTCAAAACTAGATCCCACCCTCAATGACTCATTTATTCAGGGGAAGCACCTCTAAGGCTTATTTAAAGGGAACATGTTTATGTCTTTTCTTGTAGTGGAAGGGGTCATAATTAGTGATAATTCATGGCCTTTCAGAGCAGTTAGAGTGTGGTAGTTGTTCCGTATCAGGTTACTCCATTTAAGTAGCTCCATCTAAGTCCCTAAAAACATGTTACTATAGTTTTGGATCCATATAAAGTAGATGGTGTAGATAGAGGAAAACCTTGTGACACTCTTTTCCCTTAGTGATCAGAGTGAATTCGTGGGTGTCATTATTATCTGGGTTAGAGAAGTTGTTGAAGAAGACTTGGTCAGCTTAATTATTTTGTGTTTTCGCCACCATGTGATACATACAACATTAGAGGTACACAATGGTTGTTTTATACATGGGTATAAGCCTTTATTATTATATGAGTGATAAAATCAATCATATAAACAACCCATTTCCTTTTTTGGGAGACAAGGAAGATAGACATTAAGTTCCCATAGAATTGACTATGCCAATTGGAGGTCAAGATGAAGTGTATGATGTTTGTAATTATTATGAGCTAGTGATGGGGCCACATGTATCTTAGGGATATTTATTATGTGAATAGATACAACCATATGAAATGAACCACACTGTGGATTGGTTTTTATTTTTCTAGAATATCATTGATTTCTTTAGGTGGAAACTCATGTTCTTTGATGTTGATGGATATACAGAAGTGTTTATTATAGAGAAGTAACCTCAGATTAGTCAGAGGCGTGTTTCATATTTTTCATCATTGATGGCTTAGATGATGTTGAGTTCAACTAAGTTTCAGTGGTAGGAGTTTCCTGGGATGCCAGTTCTAGTTCATTAGGGAACTATAGTACAACATGACAAATCTTAGGGTGCCTCCATGATGACATCGAACTCGGACGCTAGTTATAGTTAATTATGATGATCCAATGAGCGATGAGGAAACTGTTCAGGGTCCATCCCAAAGTCCCTTTCATCTGCATAGTCAGGTAGCATCACCTACACATATCTTGTGTGTGGTCATTCCATTAGTGTAGAATGAGGTAGCACATAGGATTAGAATTCTCCATGAGTCCAATCACTATATGCCGATGAGGTTCTAGGATGTCCTGAATCCTCAGGCAGTAAAGGATTGTCTAGATTGCGTGGTCCATATGCTGAATGTTTTTCAGGCCGAGATAGATTAGGTGGCAGCGTTGGCATCTATACATTGACACTGAGCAATTGTGAAATGGTGGAACCTTGATATGTATATATGCGATGAAAACAAACACTATGTAAATAATTATTTTAGATATTCCATATGAATTACTACCCAATATTCATGAACACATTTTGGACTCTTGAGAAACAAGATCTGTAGTAGGGAGGGATGATAGTGGGCGAGTAAGCTATGTAGTTAACAGACTATTCCTACTACTCCCTTGACCCGTTTTGGGATGGTTTCTTTTAATAACATAAGTTTTATCACAGAATCCGAATAGAGATTTAATTTATTATATTTCCCTATAGTATCCAACCAATTTCATAGTGCTATATAGGGACCTAGTGGTAGGGAGATTTATGTCAAAGTGATGTAAGAAAAATGTAGCTAACCTTGGGCCCAACATATTTCATTTATTCATGGAATCAAATTGATTTCATGTGCATGGATCACAAAACTATAACCCCATTCATGATAAAGATCAGTAATGATGCCTTTTGTTTCATGGAATGAACTGATAACTGAAGTATCCCAGAGTGGGGTGGTGTTTTTCTTGTGATAGGCAAGGTCACATGGCATGAGACTGCCTGACCAGAATTGCAAGGCAATACATCCAGAAAGTTGATGGACCACTAAAAAAGATTTATTATGGTGTCCAGGGATCTCCCTGGTGATGGTGTGGTGGTCCCCTATAGATCTAGATATGGACAATGTGTTAGAATATCTATTTGTGGTGGATGATTCTATGAGATACTTCTACCCCCACAATTAGGTGACCCACATCTAAATCACGGAACTGGTGGCCTAGGCCTTGGACAGATATAATAATTCAATGTTCAAATCCAACATAACATGATATTATTATATGTACAATTTAAATTTATTTTACTCTAGCATCACTATTAGTAATGATGGGTTTCAGTAATTTATTTATCTGTATATACCTGGTTAGAAATATAGAGCTCCTAGTTGAGTCCCTATTCCAAAAACATCATCATCAGATTTCTACAAAGAACACATCCTATGATTCACTTATTTACCAGTAGTGAGATATGTTTATTTGGGTTAGTGGGATTCAAAGGTTACCTTTTATTCATCTTGATGGAACCATATTAAGTCATATTGGATGTTGATTGGTTTTCCATACGCTGATTGTAGATTAATTGTCCCCCCAAACATGTCAGATTCCTATGCACAGATGGGATGAGATTCTCCTGCTCTAATGATATATATCTAAGGATAGAGAATGTGGGTTTTTATGTCGGAAGGTGCATTCCATCACAAATTAGATATCATTTATTTCCCTTAGTTTAGATGGAACTTCATGCATCTAGTTTCGTTTTATTGGGAAGGATTATATGGGTATCTTCTCAGAGGATGTTCTAGGAATACCACTGATGCATGAGATAGGGTTATACATTTACTTGCATCACTTGTCTTGTTTTATATATTATGAGGAATTTTGGATAGCCTAGACCTAAAACTAGCAGCTGTGTTTGTAGTTGGAGGACCTTTTGAAGAAAGGATTCAGAAGAGCCAATATATGTCATGGGGAACCTCTTGTTTTCTTCGTGTAAAAGGAATATGAGAGAGTGTGGAAATGCATGGATTATCATCAATTGATCCTATCCATGATAAAAAACTACTTCCCCACTCAAAATATTAATGACCACTTTGACCAGTTCAGAGGTTTTATATGGTTCATGAAGATTGATCTAATGTCCAGCTACTAGCAATTGATAGTTTGTGAGGCCGATATTCAAAAGTCATGATTCTAATTTCACTAGGGACATTATGTGTTCCTAGTGATTCACTTCAGTAGTTTTAATTCCACATCCATTTTTATAGACTTTATAAACTCTGTTTTCTATCCATACATGGACCAATTTTTTGTTGTATTCATTGATGAAATACTTCCCTACTTTGAATTTGAGGAGGAATATACATAGAACATGAGGATGGACCATCATTTTTTTTGAGAGATCCATCGTTATAGAAAATTCACGATGTACTAATTATAGACTCATGAGGTTCATTTTTTGGGGAATTTATTTTTTAGAATTATTTTAGTAATGGATAATGTGAAGAGAGATTCTGTGATTTCCAAAGATCCACCGATAAGATTTTCAGTGGTGTAGATATTTATTGGTTGTATAAGGTAATACTAGTAGATTGTGGTAGACATGCCTATAATTTCATCAAAATTAAACACCATATCCCATAAGGGTTATCCATTTACCTTGTATGAGTGGTTCAGGTGATCCTTTGAGCAGTTTAGGTTGTGGTGTTTATTTGATTCAGTGTTGAGACTACCCAAGGAAGTTTTAGAGTTCATACTGATTTGTGGTACCTTAGAATATGAAATTTCATGCATGTTTATGAAGTGGTGGGATTTTATCACATACGAGTTGAGGTATTTGAGAACCAATGAAAATAACATTGTGCCTCATGAACTAAAATAACATTGTTCCTCATGAACTAGTGATAGAAATGGTTGTCTTCCCCCCTGAGGATGTGGAGTTAATACATTCATGGGGGGCACATTGTGGTATACTCAAACCACCTGTGTCTTATTTGTGTCTTAATGTAGAGACACCTAAACATGATACAACGACACTAGTTGGAGTTCCTGTATGACAATGACATCGAGTTAATGAATAATTTAGGTAAATTAATGTTGTAAAAGATTATGTATCCTGGAAAACCCAATATCTATTAGTGTAGGAGGATTCAGAGTAGTTGGCGTCATTGTATTTGACCCTGGTGGAATAAAAGGGTACATATTTTCCACTCTCTGTGGTGTTGACTCCTCTTTTTCTTTAGTGTTTGAGAGAGTCCTAGTAGGGAGATATAGACTATGAGGGATTATGTGATCAATTATCCATATGTGACATAACATATGCATATTCGGATGGAGTGAAAATTTACTTCTTACTCTAGGAGTGGATAGTCGTTCCATTCATGATGCAGGAATTTGTGATTTGAGGGTTACCTAATTCTCCCTTTGTTGTACATCCCAGTTTGGTGATTCGTATAGATATTTTTAGTGGTGTTTTTTTGTGTTCTTACATGAGATAAAGAATAGTTGAGTTCATCTTTTGGTACCAAATTTTTCAATAAATGAATGTGGTCTACCATGTCCTTGTAGGTATATTTTAGACCCTTGGGTTCCATGAGTGGACATGGAATAGCATATCCATAGAAATTTTGATATGGCTTCTATTATCAGAGAATGGACTAGATTCAATTTATGTGAGGGTTTCCTGACTCACCATGTCAGCACAGATACATCTGACTAGGGATCATAGTTCTATGGATATATTGGTTCAAATTTACAGATAGGAGATCATTCACTATCATGGGGTTCCATATATGTTTTTCCCTGATCTGGATTTGTGTTTTATGTCATGATTTTTAAAGGGAATGCATTAGTCATTTGGAATCTGGATCAGGAGCAATCCAAAATTTCACCCCTAGATCTAGGGGCAGACAGGGTGCACAGTCCAAGTGTTAGAGGATATTATGAGGTTGTTTGTGTTGAACATTGGTTTTAGTTGGGTGGACACCAGCCCTTGGTGGGGATCTCATAAGAAACATCTATTTATCTACAATTAGCATGGAAACTTTTGAGGCCTTGCATTTGATACTATTAATGTCACAATTTTTCTATACTGAGATCAGTGGGACATTCCTTATGGGCCTAAAGATTGTTCATGTGATGACAGAAAATGTCTATGTCATCCTTGAGTAGATGAGGATGAAATTTATTTAACAAAAATATCATGCAGATTATAGTCATAAGCGCTTTGAGTTCAAGTAGAGAGACCTCATTTCCCTAAGAGTCACCCGTTAATGAATACTATGGATAATTGACATGTGAGGATTGATATCACGAAGGTTAATCAGGATACTCACGATCCTCCAGAGGGTTTATATTGTTTCTAATGGCCTCACCATACCCAAATAGCTAGAGTACATGTATGAGGTCTTCCACATCTCAATGATGTTGTGATATGTGCATGATCCCATCCATTTATCGATTGGGGAGAGTTAGATATATTGAATAGAGAGACCTTTGATGGGAACATTTTTTTGATTGAGTGTAATTACCATATGTTCCTACATGTTCAGACCTTCCCCTTGGTTCACATGTTATGTAAGCACAAGAAATTACCATAGTGTTCTTGGGAGATGGAGAGCCTAGTTTGGGCTCAATATAGTGAGTTTTTTGTATTGTTTTTTCATATCATTGATGAAAATCATGAATGGGAGAATGATGAAGAGACCTATATTTTTCCTTTATATGATATTGTCATGTTAATATATATCTTTCCAGAGATAGATGATCATCCAAAATTTTGAGGACCAATTTTCCTGATATAAATTCTATAAAAGTATAAAATATATTTTATATTACGAAAGATAAGAATAATAAATAAAATGATAAATTTTTTTAATAGAATATTTAATCATAAATCTGAGACAAAAGTTGACTTTGGGACGTGGTGTTTACCCATGATTTTACATAAAATGAGTATGCTTGGGGATTTCAAACTCCCCAATCATTGGAGGTATGATCGGTGAGCTAATTAATTTTTTAATTAATTAATCAATTATTTTTTGATCTAGACAATATGATATATATATATATATATATTCATATATTTATATCCTCATGGAATGGTTTCCAGGGATATATGCACAATCTTGGAATCATCAATGACACTCTCCCCCCATATCTTTTGGTGAATATCATTAGATGATGACCAAACCCGAGATTAGATCTGATAAAGACACAGTGAACCTATTGAATTCTCTTGATCATTGAAGGGGTTTTTTTTCCTAAATGAGCGATCCATAGTTGAGGTAGGACTCATAAATTGATGTTATTAATGTCATTTTTGATTTAATTATTTGATTTCTTCTATCATTATTTCATTGATCATTTTACTTTGGCTTTATTTTCTTATGCTAGAGTATCAAACTATTAATTAATTCATTTATTTTTCTTATTTGTAGTTTCCCCATTTTTTAGATTTTCCATGAATGCATAGCATCTATCATACAACATTGTTTGGTTTATTTATCCAATTATGCATTACATTCATCACTAGAAGGACCCAAAGGTCATTTTTCGACATTAATAGGTTTTCTTAATCCTCATTGGTCCATAAAAACCACCATAGATAAAGAAAAAATGAACAGATATATGATATAATTCTATATATTGAATGAATTCCTGGTACTGACGATCATTTTTATGGTTTATGATTATGAAATATTTGTTTGAATGTGAAAAATGATAGGTAGACATCTGATGATCCTAGGAAGCCAATTTTAGGTGACCAAAAATTAGAATCCATGAAATACAACTATATTATCCATTTTCTACGAGGAAATGGATGCAATCAAATCGTCCATGTATATATTCATGAAATGAAGATAATATTGTTGAACATTTGATAAATCAGAAAACACGTCATGTATATGGATGAACACATGTTTTTTATCCCACATAGTGATAGAGGATAGGGTTTTTGGAATCATAAGGACAATACAATGTGTTTTCATGCTAAATTTCATGTAAACATTATCATAATAGAAACATATGAGAATATAAATCACTAGGTAAAACACACTGTACATGAAAACATATACATGGATGCAGTTGTGCATCAGCTAGTGACCCAGACATATGACAGAGTGGGACCACACATCGAGTGTTTCCCCTCACATGTCTTGTACCTTTAAGTCCATTTTAAGTAAACATTAATCATCCATATCTACATATTTTGAACATGTATTTTTTCCAATTAGTAGCCCATACTGAGTGTTTTTATATGTTGATTGTGATTGTTCCCTTATTTTTGGATTTGGAGCTATGATGTAAAATTTTACTAGAGAAATGTATTCTATGGAAATTATTGATAGTGGTAGTGATTAAATAGGATCAGTAGGACCTTTCTAAGTGTTTCATTCATGTTGTTCTAGAAAATGGAGTTCCCTAATGACCTTACCATGTTTTCACTCTATCACAGATGGTTTGTAAAATCCTTGAATGATATAGAGTTAACTCTCTAAAATAGTAGGGAAGTGGTGTCCTCGATAGATACATGGTCGACCCACCAACAAAGTAGGGAAGTGAAGCCATTGATGAATACTAAGTTGACCATCATGTAAAGCTAGCAGTGGAATCCTCTGAGGATACTGTGTTAAACCTCCATCATTGTTGGGAAGTGGAAAACTTCAAAAATGCCTTGTTAACCATACAATATTGATGGGTATTGGAATCCTCATTTGATAAAATGTTGACCATCCAGTATATCCTAGAAGCGGATTTCTAAAAGGATACTGAATTGCCACTCCAATAAATCTGGGAAGTGGGATCCTTGATGGATACCATGTTGAACCTCTAAAATGGATGGGTTGTGGAATATAAATTCCCTAAATAGTGTATCATCCATTGATTACTAGGATGTGGGTCCTCAATATCTTTTTTTCCCAAAATAATGTAAAATAGGTATGAGGGATTGTTAGACTAGGATAGTTACTTTTGGGTAGACACTTGAGATGCTTGGCATTGTGGTTGGACTTTTGGAATATATTAATACTCATCTTTCAGCGATTGTATATGATATGGATATCTATTTACTATCACATTTGAAATTATTTGGTAGGAGCATATATATATTCTATTTCTTTCACACCTTGGATTTGGTAACACTCTTTCAAAGAGAGGATATTATGTGCTGGGTAGGCCACATTCATTCTCTGTATAGTTTCTCAAAGTTATATATGTCTACTCTCCAACTACAGGTCCAATGTATTGAAAGATAGTTCATCAACTCCAATTGATTATACTCCAGTCATTGGATGAGCCTACATGGACTTTACTTTTATGTTAATCTATTCTCAATGACTATACAGTGCATCTATTGTCTCTCTATTTTGTATGGTTCTCTTACATCTCCACATTCGATTTTTTTGGTGTCCTATTTCTTATTTAATCACTTATCCCTCCATTGGATTTTCCAACATGTGTTGTTTCTTACTATTATTATGGATATGTGGACCATGAAAATAGAGAAAAATTCGGATAATAGGTGCTTGGACCACAAACAATGATCATACCTTGGGATTCAGTATCTATGATCTCTCATATGTTTAAATTTCATGTTTCTTCATGTTGGGACATATTTCAAGTTGGGAATTTATGTTCATTTTTTAATTTTAGTTTTTACTACCATACATCTTTTACTTATAGAGGTTCCTGAATTCATTATTTACATAATAGATGTGTATCATATTTTATCCCTTTGCAGAACATATTTCATCTATATTTCTAGGTGTGTTTGATTAGGTATGTAGGAAAAGGCCTACAAATGTCAGTTCTACAACTTTTCATGGTCTCTAGCCCGGAGCCAATAGAGGTGAGCTTTTGGTATTGGCATCTCAAGCCCAGGCTTGGGTCTGGTCTGGAAAATATATCCCAATACATTATTTCACATAATGTTTCAAAACATAGTTTATGTAAACTATAATTAAATATTATTATATATCAAAAAAAGTTAATAAATAATGAATAATTATACAACCATCCTTGATAATATAAATACCAATATTAATGAATATCCTCAAATATTGAAATTTATTCCTTTGAATGTCTATTAGTTTTAGGCTGAAAGGATTTGTTGATTTAAAATACAGTACCCAATGAACATCTTATCCCTTTACAAATTTATGTTTTCAATAGGGATAATGGAATGATACAATATAGAGTTGGGGACTCTATTATATATTATAATATATTTATGATAATGTTGATCAAGTTGATTTGAAAACATAAAATCATTAAAATAATTAAAAGAATAAATTTAGTAAATTTATCATAAATTTGAATAATAATAGTATTTCTTGGATATTTTTCTGTTAATCCCACCTGTATGACCATAGTAATATTCATGAATATTAATTTAGAAACAAAAAAAAATAATGAATCCATTTATTAGTTATCACTTAGTGGTAACATAACTATAATTCAATCATTTGATGGGTAATTTATACTTATCCATTTTTATTCCCTCTAATTCATAATATTTTTTGATGAGTCAATGTGAATTTATACTACATATAAGAAATATAATATAGAGACCTATGGGATTATCTAAAAAAATAATTCTTCTAAGAGGATTAAAATGACACAAAACCCTTTTCTGAAACACTAAAACACCATCCTGATCAACATAAAATATAGTAAGTAATCTATTCCATTGAAAAAATTACCTTCTCAAACAAAACATGAAATTAAATATGATATTTATTAAAAAATATAAACCTTGGATGAAAATAATAACACCATAATAAGTAAATAGGGAGTTCAATTTTCCCTAATATCATAGAAAAATTTCATTATATAATTAACCATATGATCTTTTTCCAAATTTAAAATGGTACATTATATATTTCTTTTGTAATCAATGGATCTCTGATGACATAAAAAATTCGTATATGATTAGGAATCATGAAATAATAATCCATTTTTAGTAAAAAAATTCTGAGAATAATAATAAATATTTTTTTTGTCAATATAAAATTTCAACAATTTAATTTAGTATATATTTTATTTTATAATATATATAAGATTATTCAAAAAATTTCAAACAATAACACACATACCTTCCTCAATATCATTTATTTTCAAATTTTTCAAAGGGAGTTTTTTTCCACAAATCATATAAAATTAACAGTTCATCTTTCATTAATATATAAATAAGTATGTTTATTGAATCATCATTATATATAAAAAAATTATCATTATCTAATTGAATGGTAAAGCTGATTATGTAACAAATATTATTTTTATTTATCAAAATCATTTATCACATTATTTTTATCTAGAATACTTTATATTATATTATTGTTATCTTATTTAGCGGATACATAATAGATAAATGATTTAAAAACACATTAATTATAACCCTCCAATAATAAGGAACATATTATATTAGTGTTAATTGTGAGTCTAGGCCATTTATAAACCACATTAGTTTTTTTGAGATCTATGGTTATTCAATATATAGAAACAATATTCCCATGAAAACAAATATATCATTACTAGAATGAATTATTATAAAGTTATCTTAAATTATTATTTTATATAACGGTTTTATAATCTACTTGTGGATGATTTTCAATGATTAAAAATTAATTATAATTACATCAATGATAAAAAGTATAAAATTATAAAAATTTCTATAGAATACACTAATAAAAATATCCAAAATTAAAAACCATTTGTTGTTAACACAAATGGAATAATCAATTAAATGTATTGAACATAATTTGTATTAAATATATTCTTTAAAATATGATTCTCACAAAAAAATAGATTATAATAACAGGACATGATATAATTATATAATTATTACTAAAGTCCATTATAACAATCAAACAAGTTATTTATATGTGGAACCATATATATATATCCTTAAATGTTGTTTTTTATAGTTCTCTATAAATAATGTAATATCTGTTGGAATATTTATTACATTAAAAAAAAAATCACCATTGTAGAAATTATGGGGAAGAGAAATTTTTTTCAAAGAAACTCGTTTAACATCTGTACCCATTCAAAAAACTCATTTAGTGTTGTTTTTACGGTATATATGAAATTGGATATTAAATTTACACAATTTTAACAGTAAAATCATCCTAAGAATGAGGAAAAAACAAGGAAATTCGACATGATCTTCATCAAAATATTGTTTCAACAAGGGAAAATTTCCAATTTTAGGATTTTATTTATTTTAAAAAAATGAGAGTGGTAAAATTCTCTCTGATATTTAATCAATTTAAATGAATATAACATATTATAAAAGGTGTTATCACTTTCTTATATATGACATTAAGATAAAATTAAAAAGTTCATCTATCTTTCATTATCTTTTCAATCTATTATTTTATAAAAAATTAAAATCCATTCCATTTTATAAATAATATCTAAATATAAAATTGTAGATATAATATGGTTATTAAGAAAAAAAACTATATATAATAACTAGGATCATAAAATATATTCTTATGGTCTAATATCAACAATAGAAATTAAAAATTAATTTTCAGTACATTTATTCCTTCAAACATAATTTTTTTTTTCAAACCAACTATTTCATAAATAAATTTTAAATTATATGACATGAATATTTATTAAATATTAATATGGTACATGATAGATCCATAAAGGTTCGGTTTCTATAGTAACTTGGATACACAAAAAACTAGTTAATAAATTATTGACATCCTCTCCCATTATTCCCTTGGCAACTACTACCCTTCATAGAAATATCCTAATTAAAACCATTATTCTTATAAAGAGAAAAATAAATATGGTAATGAGAGAGACCAAATTTTTAGAAATTAAAGATACACAAAGTATTAATTTCCACATAAACATAACATGATTGAAATTGTATGAATACAGTAGAATAACATTTTAATAACATTCCACTAAATTAATTGATAAATATAACAAGTCATGGCATAAGGCATTGTGGGTTTTCAAGAATTAAACATAATATATAAAATGAAAACTGGATATGAGAGTATTAAAATCGGAAAGGACTTGTTCTCAAATGAGTGGAATAATGTGTGTGATAAATATATTGTTAGAAATATTATTTCAAGGATACCCACTAAGGAATTTATCACAAAGTATTTGGGGCTACCCACACATGCATTATCTTTGTGCTTTGTAAACCCTTTCATGAGCTCACTTATGGTCATGGAATAAACGCAAATGAACCATTTGATAACATAAAACATTAATCACTTCACTATTAATTAGAGTCATATAATAGACCCAACATTCACAAAAATATAATTTCTTTATACATCTTAAATTAAATTATTTATCATTTTTCATTTCATCAAATGTTTCTAATGGATGCCAAAATTGGTTTCATCATTATTTTTGAATCCTATTCAAAATTAATCTAAAGAAATAATAAGGATGATATCATAGGATTTCATTTCTAGAGAATCATAAGTGACATCAATGGATAATATCATAGATGAAAAATTAAAATAAAAGATAATTTCAATATATTTATAGGAATTAGCATTTCATATTGTTATCACTTTTTTAAAAAATGAAATTTAATTAATATGAATGAAAAAAATCAATGATTCATACCATTTAAAATTTAAAATGCATCATCAATGAAATTTAATCTCTTATTAAAAAGAATATACTTTCATGTGTAATATTTTTAATTTATGATTTGGAAAAACCCACTGTAAAAAATTACCCATTAAAAAAATGAAACGAAAAATATGATAATCTTTTAGTATAAGAATAATGAAACAAGTATAAATGAATTTATTATGCCATTTAAAATTAGTATATAGATTATTTAATACATTTTAAAAAACACATGGATGTGAAATAATATTATTCTCAACAAAAAATAAAATAAAATCATAATTCCTTAATTACATTCATTCATACTTTTCATTGAATATAGAGTAAAAACTGAAATTGAAGCATATAATTTATATAAATATCCGAATTAGAATAAAATAAGAAATATTAAATAGTTTTATATTATCTATTTTCAGAACTAAAAATTTATGCATAAATCGAAATGAAAAAATTGAGATTGTCATGTAATATCATGACCTCATGTTTAACATGTTTCAGCAGTACTCCATCATCCTATATAATATATTTAAAATATTTATACATATATAAATAATATATATTTTTAAATAATTTATCAAAAAAAGTTTTCAACTGACACACTATTATGCATTTTATAATAATTCATAATTTAAATCACTATTCTATGTGATAATAGTTTACTTCTAATAAAATTATCGGTTTTGGAGTTATAGAACTTGTTTTTTGTTCAATGGTTAATAATCAATAAAATTTTAATCAAGATATATATATAATATATTTATATATATTATATACATATTTATAAGCATCCGTGTAATGTTTATATGAAAATGGTATTATATTATTTATAGAGACAATAGTTTCTATGTATGAATTAATAAAATATTCATTTTCTACTGGGAAGAAGAAAAATAGATAGCAACTAATTTTTTCATTAAAAGGAAATAATTATATCATAAATATAAAAAATATATGTATTAAATGTATCATATTATCTATCATTTTTTGATAGTGATTGAATATGAATCATATTGCTACATGGATGAGTAGTCCATACATACACATGAACAATATTTTTATATTTCAATTAATGAATAAGATGATGAATATTGTTTTTACATCATCGTAATGACATTGTATAATATTGATATAACAAGATTCTTAATTTTATGATGGATATAATATGTTTATTATTAGTTTTAGAATAAGTAAAATTGATAATGATAAATCAACATTTATAGCTATTTTTGAGATACCTCCATTGGATTATAATATTTTTAGTAAATCATAATTCTTAGTAACTTAAATTGAGATCCTTGATTATATTATTAATGAAAGGATGATTTATTTTAGTTATTGAACTTTTTAGTAGACACAAAATCCATTAATATTGGAGTATATTTTGGAATTTTTAGTAAGGAAGGGATAAAGTAGACATGAATTAATTAAGATATTTTTTTTTATATTTTTCCATTTTGAAGAAAAACAAGATCCAAATAGAATATAAGTGAAAGTTAATATATGAATGTTTCAAAGTATATTCAATAAATAATAATTAATCATTTTTTGTTGTATTCATATCCTTCTCTCTTTGTTTAAAACTCAATTATCCAAATTTAATGACAACTGAGGTAAAAATATTTATTCCTTGACCTATTCATTTGTTCGTAGAAAAAATATGGATGCATTAAAATATTTTCACATCTGTTTCTATATAATTAATAATTTTTAGGATATTCATTTTCAATAATTTATAATGAAAATAAAAATACGAATTAATAAATTTCATGAATTTGTTTTAAAAAATGATTTTTTTCATCAAAAATTGGGGGTACACTCACTAAATTCATTAACATTATAATAAGATGAATGTTCAAATACTTAATAGAATATATAGCTTAAAAATTTCAATAAAATTATTATTTCATTACATTGTATTTAATTAATTTTTACCAAAATACAATGTGCACATAAAATTATTATTATGATAAAACACTAGTAAATGATAATTGAATATTACATCATTTATTAATTTCATATTAAAATTGAATGGATTGATATTTTTAATTATGAAAAATTATTAATATATTTAATTGATATAATTTTGAAATAGTGATCAGTGTAAAGTTTTTAGACTATAATACAGAACATTTAGAAAAATAATTTTTTAAAGATTGATCATTTTATTATTACAAGATTTTATGAATATAGTGTTTTTTAAAAATTCATCCAAACCCACTATAAATGTATTTTATAATGTTATTAATACTATTGATATCCACTTATAAAAATTCATGAATATAATGGTAACATATATCAGGGTTCATTAATACTCACTGTTTCTTGTTAAAAATACCCTCAAATATATCATGCTTATATAATTAGAAATATACATAATATATTGAGTTGTTAAATTATACCCCCATTAAAAGTAATTTAACATTCATTTTTCCTTCCCCAAGATATAAAAAATGGATTCATTTGAAATTCATGAAATACTCATGTTCATATGTCCCTTATTGATTGTTAAATTTCTATATAGATGATTAAGTATGGGAGTATTCTTGTTTTTTTTTTTCACATTATCTATAAGATAAAATATTTTTACATGTTATTATTCATTGTTATGATCATGTTATAATGAATAATCCTCTATGATAGTATATATAATGAAACATTTATGTTCTTTCCCATTATAGATATAATGAAATCATCTAGTATTCCATTGTTGTTCGGTGGGGGTGAATGAAATTAGAAAACCATAATGGTCCTATATATAATATCAAATTTTATAATTATATGTTCACATTATTCCCTCATTTTAAATATCATATCTTTATCCAATGTGTAATTTCATAGTAAGATCACCCTGTAAAGAATGAAATAAAAAATTCATATATGATTTTCATCATAACTATTTTATCAGATATAGGATATTGTTATATAATGATAATTGGCTATAGAATTCTCAATAATTTCCTTAGATGGAATTGTCCCTAGTATATTTTAATCCAGCATCATCGAATAATTTAAAATATCTTCAATTAGTTCTATAAAGGGATTTATATGGTGGAATTTTATTGATAAAGTGAGATAAATTTAATTATTAAAATTAAAATATAGTCTGTATTGGATTACAAACATTTATAAAATATTCAGAATGTGGTCTCATAAAATACTAATGAGATTAAATATTCCTCTCAAACTGATCATATTTATGAGGATGATATGTATTACTAAACATATACTATTAATAATGAGATTGTTGAATACTTCTCTAGACCCTCATTATAAACCATATCTCTTGATCATATATAATTGAATATTTAATTCTCAAAAACCATAGAACATACTTTAAATATATCATTTAAATAGGACTATGAGTGAAATATTTGATGATTGAAAGGATGTTTGAGGAAATTGAAATTTGATTTACTACATCCAATATTCATTATAGATTTTAGATGTTTTGTGGATACCAACAATAAATACCTAGGTGATTTTTTCAAATTCACATTTTGATATTTATAATTGTAATAATATAACCAAATACATCAATTTATAACTCTTAAAATAGAGTAATGTCATTCACTAATATGTATACACTAAAAATTAAATACCTAAATATTCCAACAAACAATACTATTTCAGATCAATATATAACTATGTAAATCCAGGATGGATTGGTATTGATGATAATGATCATATTACTGTAGATAATTTTTAAATTTTGGTATCAATAATAATGATCATCAGTTTATAAATATTATGTTCCCATCACAATCATGGTTGAACTCATGAATGAATATCACATTGTTTTTCATCACTACATCTTCCTTTTTAAATTCATTAATCTTAAAATGGATATATGGATTAACACTCAATTGAAAATGATATGATTTAACACTGAAGGATTCAGATCATAGGGTGTGGAAAATGAAAATATGTTCTACTAATTTAGCATAGAGGCTGATCAATGTCATCTCAGTTGATAAGATGTCTAAGTTTATTACTTAATTAATATAATTCACCTAAACTTCATTATTTATTTCATTTTAATTATTATACTTGTAAAATTATATTTTTGAAGATAAATTATTTTCTTAAATTTATAATAACATGAAATGAAATATTGTGACTAGAAGATAAATAACATGGACATTGTGGTTTGGTTTATGTGTTCCATCAGACTCATTGTTTGTGTTCAAATTTTTTATTATAGTTTAATCATAAAATCATATTCAAAATATACTATTAATTTATGTAGTCATGTAAAATATTGAATAACATTATCAGTATCAATTCCAACTACTACTATAATCAAGGTAAATGGGATTTCTCAATCGAGAGTGTGACACCTTAATGGACTATACTACAACATATGATGTTTCATCCACTACAATTATCAACATTCGCACATGAAGAGTCTATGTTTATTTGAATTGGTGGAAAATGTTTAAACAAAGAATATAACACAATTTGAACACATTTTCATATAATAAAACTACCACACTTTTGAACATCACTCTCTCTCACTACAGAATAATATAAAACATATGAATTTAGATGTGAAATGAATAGTATGAACTACTTATCTCCCTCCAACAAGCCTCATTTTATCAACTCATTTTTTAGGCTACGATGTCATTGTTGAAATAAAAAAGTGAATAAGTAAAGAATATAATAAAATTAAATGAATAAAGATGAGATAATGATTATAATAAGTATAATAATAAATAAATTAAAAATTAAAATTATATGAAAAGTTGAAAATTAAACATGTAATATAATATTGTTATAACAAATAAAATAAGAAAGGGAAGGAGAAAATAATATATAAGACAAAAATAAAATATAATTATAATACAAAATCATAAAATGTATCAGAGGAATAAAATAAAATCATAAAGAATATGAAGAAGAATAATTAAAAGAAAATTATAATAGTTCAAGGAATAAACATTATAATTATATCATGAATGAAATATATATATAATATAATAAAATTAAATTAGATTAAAATTAAATCAAAAAAAATATTTCATATAAATAAAACAAGAAATGATGAATTACGTAGTTTCTCATCATCCAGGGTGATGCATTTACTTTAGGTTTTCTACATTCCCTCAATAGTGTATGATTGTATCTTTTTATAGGAATGTCGAGGGGAGATTTTGGCATCCTATGGTCATGTATGATCATGTGCACAATATCTTTATTCCAATTCACACATTCGAGACATGGTTGAATTATTAAGAAATGTCTATGAGATTTGGGTGTTCGAAAATCCCATAGGGACATGGGATTGTTATACCCCTGACTTGGTCTTGACATTAATAGAGGGAGTTTCCTTTTTGATCCAATATATCAATCATTAATGGTGAGTATATGATTTGAGGAATTAGAAATGGTAATGAAAAATTGCAGTTGATGAAGCATGAAACCTTAAAGAAGAGGCTCCACAACTATTGTAGTGGTTTCAATTGTCAAAGGGAATTCAAAAAGGGATTCACGATTGTAGTTTGAGTGTGTTGAAAATGACGCATAATAACAAAATTACTCAAAATATAGAATTATTCAAGCATTAGGGTGGCTTTAATGGAGTTTCCAGTGAGGAGTAAATTATGGTGGTGTGTGCAGATCAGTGGAAGCCAGCATTGTTGAGCAGAGATGGTGGATTTAGAGTTCCCAACCATGACGTTCACATTATAAATATTGGATTAAAAATAACCCTTATTTGGTTTTCCCACATAGAAATGGAGAATATTGGTTTACAATATTCTGTTAGAATATTCTAAAATCCAGCCACATATGCCTATAGATGGGAAGATCTCCCATATTAATAAGGACAAACATCGGGCCCAATGGGCCAAGAGCTACTACCCACAAGCTTCCCCCCCCAAAAGGCCCCCACAATTTCTTGATAACCCCATAATATTCCACTTTAGTGGGTTGTGTATTGTCTTGAATACACATGGGTAGACCATTTATATGTTTTCCATGACCAAGGTTCATGGAGGAGGCTTGAATGAATTCTAGAGGAGTTCGTACGCTAGATTCTAGAAGTAGGGAAAAATTCAAATCACGAGTGATGTTTACATAATGTGAAAATGGGTATCATAACATGTAATATATCAGTGTTATAAAACTAAATAAATATATATATAATTTTTTTAGGGAAAATAGAATTCGAAGGATTACATATCATGAAAGGGGATTACCAGTTGTGTAATCTCCTAATTCAATATTTTATAAAACATTTCTAAAAACTCATGTTGTCAAAAACAACATCTGTAGCAATTCTCTATCAACACCATGTTTCAGAATAACCTCATCTTTATTTTTTTTGTCGATTCCTTTATAAAGGATCGATTCTTAGAATCCATATTCAATCTATGGTGACCTGAGTTGATCCCATGTGTTTTTTTTAAATATTCTACAAATAGTTTCTTTTAGTTTGATATCTTTTTCCTATTTTTCTCCTTGGCATGTGACGGACATTGATTTCTAATGTTTTTAATGAGGTATTTTTTTTATTGTTTGATAGAGTGGTTGTTCCATGACATCATTAAGTGGATGTAGTTTCTATGACAGTGATGATTAAATATTTATTGAATGGTTTTTTCTCATTATACGACCATTGACACTCTTATGTGGTATGGGATTAGTGGATTCTCTATTTATTTTTATTCAATAACATAATAATCATGATACATACACTATGATATTAATTAAATTGAAGTACTTATTATTTTAACATGATAAAATAATTAGTACCGCACGCATGGTGATGTTGTCTCCTTGTACCATGATAATAGTTTTTCTATTTATTTCCCAGGTAGTGGGATATATATTCCTTACATCATTTAAAATCTTTTTCATTATATTAATTGGTAAAGAATATAAATCCAATATTAAATTATAATTAATTGGATAAATGATTAATGGGTTATGTTTAATGAGTCATGTTTTCATTGTCTTAATTTTATATTAATAAAATTAAAGAAAGTATGCATGTTTAATTTATTCAGTAAATGGACTATAATCATAAATATTCTTATTGATAACATAACCATAGGAATGTTAACTCATTTTTTCAACTATTATATTCAAGGATTATATAGAATTTTTTAGGTTGACTGTAGTATAAAACATTAAATTATAGTTTGACTAATTCATGATTGGATAAGAATGTGTAGTGTGATTAAAGAATATTAATTTTAAGGGAATAATTTTCCAATTCCCTTTTATTGGTCCAGTGCCTTGTTCAATGTATTCATGAAAACATGTTTTGTGTGAAGGATGAATACCTTGTTTTATGGCCAAGATCCTGCTTTGGCTTATCCTAGTGGGATGTTATGTTATGAGGGGTTGTGAGGCCTGTTTTTTATGGAAAAAGTTGAATAATACCATGGATATATTTATAAACATATGAATGTGTGTGTCAGGGAGGACACATGTAATGATATAATTGGCTGAAGTTTGGTTTACCATTGATATGAAATAATGATACTACACTGTATTTTTTGTTAGGAAGATAGTGAAGTTTTTTTCTAGATTCCTTTCCCCACTACATGAAGATGATGATTTTGTTTACTATCCCACCATGATAGTTGATGATGTGTGGGGGTAGGACAAAAAATTTATTTTTTTGTTTCACTTGGGTTGATGAGTCTATTCTCCAACTATAGGTTCTAATGACTTCACAGGTAGTTCAACTACTCAAAATTTTAATCTCCTAATGTTTGGTAGCATAATATTTTTTCCTACAACACCTCGTAATAAGGAAGTAATATTGTTAAATAATTAATTAATTTTTAATCCATGGGATTAGAGGTAGTTTCGATACGATGCTGAGGTTAAAATTCTGAGAAGCTGTTGACTAGGTTTTCTTATTCTTGGAAATAAATGATCATTGTTTTGATGGAAATGAAATATAATAAGAAACATTTCAATAGATATCTAATTTCTAAATAATTAATTAATTTAATTTTCAAATGATGAAAAGGGGTAATGTAATTTAATATAGATATTTAAATGGTTGTGTTCATATTGTATATCGTGTCATTATAGTAAAAATCGTGAGTTCGAGAGACATTAGTTGTAGTTTAGTCTATTAACACTTTATATCAATAGATTGGTTGTGATAAATATTATATAATATACTTTTTTGATTTTCAATACACTATTCCACCCTCTTAGTAAGGGAAGATAACACCCTTAATATTATGAGCCCTATGGCGTGTTTTCCCCAACATCATGGTAGGAGGATGGATGGAAGACTACCCCCATTGTCACCACTATCTTCTAATGGTAGTTACATGTTCTAGAATTCACAGATGTTTTTTTTACTAATATATGTTATTATTGGGATATAATTCATTTTGGTAATTTCACACATATATTTCTTATGAACATATTCGGATAGACTGCTATATTCATCACATGTATAGGGTTTGATGGCTTGAGGATCCATACTCAGTGTATTGGATGCTATGGATTGTGGTATAATACCTGATGTTTGATGAACATTACATTTCCTATATTGGGTAGAAAATAATAAATAGTTACATTTGGTTATGTGGACATTGTGGTGTGTTTTCTGACGTTCATGTTGTGGTTCTTTACACAGGTGTTTCTAGGCTAGCATTTATTGAGAGTTATGCTTAGGATGTTAAATGATGGGCATAACAAAAAACAATCGGGGAAGAGGTAGCGGAGTACCACTGATATTCATTATTATATAATATGGAATAGTTTTTGATACATAGTGATATTATCCATGGTGAGACTGGGAATTTAGTATATTTATTTAGGAGACAAGTTAGATTAACTTGAAGATCCCCTTACTTTAGTATTCTATCTTTACATTTTAATGAGTGTCTAAAAGGATGACCCTACAGAGTGTACTATTATACACACCCTGCGTATATGTAAAATTAATTTCTAGTCTATTGGATAATGTTGTGGATTAGGATTTTTACTACCATTGTGTAGGTTTTTTAAGAGTAGTATGGTATTTTTTGATACTGATATCTTTACACTCTTCTAGTGCATACAATTTTCCTTTTTATTTTGAAATATTTCATGCATGAAATTTCATTTGTGTTCTTTGGATTTTTTTTATATTGCTGTATGAGTAGGAGTTTTCTCATTCCTATCTTATATTTATCTTTCACATGATTTCTCATTGATAGGAAATCCTATCATCTATGTCTTACTATATCTTCAGTGTTAGTCTCCGTCATTGGGCCTACTAGCTATCAGAATATTGTGTCACTATCTCTCTGTTCCTATTTCCTTCCTAGTATAGTGACACATTGTGGGTATGGGGTCTTGAAATATTGGTATTAAAAAACTTTTAGGGATATAATTGACTTTGTAGTTATTCATAGTTGAGGTTGTGTGGATTGGTATGGAAATAATGTCGACAATGTTTTTAATTCACTATAATCACAGAAAACAGGATACGATAAAGGTATTTATGTCCCATTAATGTTATAATCATGTAACTTTTTGGTTGAAATACCTAAAAATAGAGGTGATATTCATTGTAGGGTAGTGATTTATGAATGGATCATGCATCATTTTTCTTTTCACTAGTGTTTGAATGGGTAGACCATGGGACATGTCAACCTAAATTGAGTAAAATTAAAAATTCAGTTAACATTAAATTAATCCATATTATAGGTTTAATATCTCTAAAAGATTATTCATTTTTAGGTTAGGGTTAGGGTCAATTTTTTTTAATGTTCACATAGAATATTTTCATCAGGTTGTTCAAGCAGATTGTCGTACAGTAGAGTTCATTGACGACGAAACTTGTCAGAGGAAAACATTATATTTTTATCACTAGAGTCAATATATGTGTGATGAATCCATTTTAGATTAATTCATTGAATATATATTAGAGGATGTTTATGTAGCATTCAGATTGATCAACGCTCGGAAGAAGCACTTGGTGTTGTTGGTCGTGACGATGCAACATGGGGTAGAGGGTAATGTCGATTCATGTTCCTCAAATATCACGAGGAGTGGGCATTATCATAGGAGGTGTTACAAGACTATTTAAGAGTTAGGAATATTTCCTCTACCATGAATTAGTCCAATAAACTGGTGTTTCTAACCATATTAAAGGGGAGACATAGTGTGGAAGATATTGGGATCTATTTCAGGAATCATATGCAATATGATTTGGCCCTATTTACAACTGAGGATTCTCAAGTGAGGAACTTCAATGAGGTATTTCATCTTGATATCCATCATTAGGATAGTCGGTTTATGTTTAATATGTACTGTGATGTGCTAGAAATGGTAGAGGCCTTCAACAGTTTTTTTTGAAATAACATCATCTTCATGAGAAGGGAGTTGTTAGGATTCTTCGTGAAGAAGAGTTGGGGTCTGAGATTCCCATATGATAGGTTATAAAATATTTTTATTAGTCTGAGCTAGGTCCCACCCACAACGTCACATTTCTTTGGGGGCAACTACTCATATGATTATTCTAAGGGAATATAATCATGTTTTTTGTTATGGGGAAAGAGGTCATCATCAACGAGAGTTCTTGGCCATTCATAGTAGTTAGTGTGTTCAAGTTGTTCTTTATCAGGTTACATCATTTTGGTAGATACATTTGAGGTAGTAACAACATGTTTCTATAGTTTATGATCTATATAATTTAGTTTGTGTAGAGATATTACAACCCTAGGACACTCCTTGCCCTCGGTGAGTAGAGTGAATTTGTGGATGTCATCATTAGCATTGTTAGTGTAGCTATTGAGTAGGTCTTGGTCAGAATCATTCTTTATTGTTTCCAAAACCATGTGATCCAGAAAACATTTGAGGTAAACATTGGTTGTTTTATACTTGGGTACCTACCTTGTTTGATATATGAGTTATGAACTCATTCAAATCCGAAACCCTTTTCCATTTTTGGGACATGAGGAAGAGAGACTTCATGTTCCCTTGGAATTTACTATGCCAATTGAAGGACAAGATGAAATGTATAATGTTTGTACGGACTATGAGATAGTGATGGAGAAACATTGCTCTTGGGGATATTTTCTATGTTAACAGATACAACCATATGAAATGATCCTAAATGATGAATGGTTTTAGTTATTCTAGATTATTCTTGATTGCTTCAGGTGTCATGTAATGATCTTCGATGTTTATGGATATACATGGGTCTTTCTTGGAGAGAATGACCCTTGAATGGGTCTGATATGGGTTTCATACTTGTCATAATTGATGTATATGATGACGATGACTACATCAGATTTTTAGGAGTAGGTGTTTCTCAGGGTCGTAGAATAGTACCTTGATGTCTTTCTAGAAGAAGTTGTAGGATTACCAACATTATTATAGTTCATGTTAATGATCAAACTATATCCAAGCACGTGCCTATCTAGATTTCATTATATTATATCATTCATTCAGAATTTCCATAGCAGCATATATAGCTTGATGGTCGATTGTAGTGTTGTTTTGTTTGGTCGAGTGTGTCATAGTGGGTTGCAAGATTATTGTTCTTAAAGATGGCTAATATTTTTTTGTGATTATTTATCGATTATTATCATTTGAACCATGTGAAACTGATGAATATCTATCCTTTTGATGTATTAATGATTTATTTAGTCAACTAAATAGTGAAAAAATTTCTCAAAGATCGATTTGTGGTCAAGATATTAACATATGCTTTTGAAGGATGAGTATACCCTGAAGACTTATTTTTTATGTCATCACGGGCATTCATATTTTTTTATGAAATTCAATGTGATGACTGGTCTATCACTATTCATTGAGTTAATATACACTATGTTCCATGAGTTACTGGATTTTTTCATGGGTGTTTTCATTGACAAAATCCATGTGTACTCCACGTCCGAGGTAAAGTATGAAAACAATATTTAATCCATTTTTATGTTCTTCATCATGATCAAATATTTTGGATGTTACCAAGGTGTTGTTTTGGGGCTTCATAATTCTTTTTTATAGAGAATGCTATATCCAAGTAGGGTGTAGTTATGGATCCATCGAGGCATAAAGAAGTTTTTTCATGTGTTTCCTCGAAGATAATTCTAGAGGGTAATAGTTCCCTTGGTTATTTTGGATATTATAGGAAATTGTAGCCAATTTATCTTTGGTTGTGACTCCACTTACACCATTGACTATAATGTATCATACATTCTCCTAGAATTATTAGTGATAGATAATATTTGAGTATCAAAATGATAATTTGGTCAGTGATCCAATTCATTGTCTCCCTACCGATGGAGATCAATCTGATGTTTTCTATGATGCATTGTGTCATGGGTTGGGATATGTTCTGATGCTGTATAAATATATCATTTCTTATGGGTCTCGGCAATTGTGTCCCCATGAAATTATGTCTTCCACAAAAAAACTCGATTTAGAAGATGTGGTGTTTTTCCAGATGTTGTAGAGACAGTACCTCATCATCAAGTGTTTAAGGGTCTCCACATATCATAATATCCTAAGTTATGTTTTATCATATAGTGACACGAAAATCATTTAAAATTTGGTGGATATAGTTCTTAAAATATTGTTTCATTGAGATTAATTAATCATCTAGGAAAGGGAACATTGTAGCTGAAGTGCTGACTGGATGACTCCAAGGGAAGCAGTGTGGGAATCAGGTAATTAGTATATAGTGATTGGAGAATAATCAACATTGCACCAGTATATATGAGATTTAGGGGGAATTTTTTACATTTTTAGATAAATTTTAACTCATCTATAGTGAAATAGATGGACGAGTCCCTATAGGGGATCATGTGGTAGAGTTCTGGAGTGACCGAGTTGTTTTTGGTTAGGGTTCTGATTGTTAGTATGAGGATGAAAAAAAATCGAGTGATTTTTCTGGGAAAGGTTTTAATTACATTGGTGATGAGTGAGATGGTTCTAAATTATTTCCATAGACAACCATTTTATGTTTATTCTAGCTAGAACATGATGGACCATGGATTGAGAGGTCCGTTTTGGTGGCTTGGGATGAAGAGTGTAGTTATTTTGTTTGTGTCTTGATGTTTGGTCTGCCATTAGATGAAGGTCAAGAACCATGATCCCATTGGATTTTTTCCATCCACTAAATATTCCTTAGTGGAAGTGGGATGAAATAATTATGGAAATTTTTACTAGTATACCATGATCCCAAGGAGGCTATGACACAATATGGGTTTTAGTGGATTGATTGAAAAACATTTCCCACTTTCTAGTGATCAGGGAGTCAATTTAGTTGAGGTTTTTTCATGGAAATATCTTGAGGTGGTGGTGAGACTCTATAGTGACCCTATGAAGATCATCTTTGATCTAGATACTCATTTTACCTCTAGTGTGTGGGGAGGTATTCAACATGATTTTAGATCTCAGCAATTCCTTCGAACAAATTTTAATCCATAGATGGAAGATCAAACCAAGCAGACCATCGAATCTCTTAATGTAATGTTGTGATGTTATTACTTATAATTTTGAGGTTCATGGATGTGGATCCTTCCCTTGGTATATTTTTATTAAAACAACATTTTCTACTCCACCAGCAATTTGGAACCATACAACGACTTGTATGTCCAACATTGTCATTCTCCATTTTTCTAGACTACGGTTGGAGAGCTAGAAATTCTTATTCTGAAACCAGTACTTTATAGAACAGATATGGTCAAAATGAATCATGGAATGATGAATGAAGTGTATGATCATCATAAATATTATATCAATCATATGGGAAAACCTCTAGAGTTTGGTATTGGTGATCATGTGTTTTTTAATGTCACTGTCCATCATGGGAAGAGAATGTTTGATCATGGGATTAAGTTGTCTACCTAGTTTGTTCTCCCTTTCAAGGTGTTGTCTCATGTTAGAGTTGTGTCATAATTGATAGAACTACCCCCATATATGAGTTGGATGCACAATGTTTTTTCACATATTGAGCTCTATCATTAACATCATGAATACTATATTGTAATAAATTAGGGTGAGATCGATGTTGACAATGATTAGACCGTTGATGATCATCTTATAGATATCTAGGACCTCTATGTGAAGGTGTTCAATGGAAATTCAATCGCCTTGGTTGGTGTCTTGTGAAACACCATGGCCTAGAAGAGTGTAAAATGAAATGTCTATGGAAGATAAACACATAGTATTTTAAGTAATTTGATTATTAGATATTCTCTAGTAAATCTATTAGTTTTGTGGTGGTAGACATTTTCATGTTTGTGAGATGGATTTCCCTTGTTCATGGATTGGGGTGTTTGAGATCCTGTGGTGGCGAGGTTTTTGAGAGGTATCTAATTGGGAGGTAGATCGGAATACCCCATTGGTGTTTCCTCTATGGGTTGGTTTTGAATTCTCAAAGATGATATATTAGTGATAGGTATATTATGTAAGGGCTCAAGTCCATGTGGATCGACCATTTGTACGTTTTGGGTGTCTGAGGTGCTCAAAGGAGGCTTAGAAGAAGTATAGAGGAGTTCTTTAACTAGATGATCACGTAGGGGATATTTCATGTTGTGAATTAATGTTACATGAAAATAATATGGGTTCCAAGATGTGTAATATATCAGTGATTAAAAAACATACAATTTTAAGTGGTGACACAATTTTTTGAATTATATAAATTTTGAGTATTAGATGATGGGAAATGGGATTATATGTCATTTAATCCCCTAGTGTTATATGTTTTATAATATTTTCAGTTCTTGGTGTTTCCAAACACTATAGAAGAAGAAAATATCTCCCAAATCAAGAAAACCTTACAACCCTCTTTTTAACGTTTTGCAGATTCCTTTGTCATGTATTGATTCCTGCCTTCCTCCATTGATCCATTGTGACCCATGTTGATCCAATTAATTTTATCCTTCATTATCTAATTGGTTATTTCAGTTTAATCTCTTTTTCCTGCCTTTTTTCCTTTCAATGTGATGTTGAATGATATTACATGTTTCTAATGGGGTATTAATTTGTTTTTTTTGGGCGGTTGTGTCGTGGTATCCTTGAGTGGATGTAGTTTTTGTGGGATGGGTGATCGAAGATCCATTGCATGTTTCATTCTCATATGATGAACATTGACATCATTTTAAGTTATGGTATTAATTATTTCTATATTTATATTCGAGAATGTATATATTTATTATGATTTATCCACATAGATGATAATGAAATTTTCCAAATATTTATTCTTAACGGATTAATGAATTGGAATCGATTTTCTAACAATTTTGATACATTATATCATTGTAACATGTATCTTACTGATTTTATAGATAGTGTGATCTCTATGAATTCCTTGGATTACTGTGTTTTTCTTGATTAAAATTGATAAATAATGTAAATCTAGAATTAATTGATTATTAATTGGCTAAAATATTAACGTGGAATTTTTAATTTACTTTTTCCATTATATGTTGTTAATCAAATTTATGAAGTAAGCATTTTTAATTTAATATTTTAATGGAATTGAAGTATGTTGATAAATGTTGATAATGTAATTAATGGAATGTTAAATAAATTATTTTATTAATTTGTGATATCTTGAGATAGCACGTGTCATAGGTTTCCCAATTTTGAAACAAAGAATAATAAATCATCTAATTTATGATTGAAAAATTATTATTTGTGTGATAAAAGATAATTCCATTAAAAGGCCTGAGATTAAAATTTTCTTGTAATGGTCAACTTCCTTGTTCTTTGGATATGTGAGAGATCAATGTTTGTAAAGGTTGAATGCCTTGTTTTAGGGATAAGAGACCGATTTCATTGTTTGTTTCCAGATTCTTATGAAGTGATCCTTGGATGAATAAACCTATTGGGCTATTGTGGTATGTGGGGAGGGGAAACCCAGATCTGATCAATTCCTATGATGGATGATCTTGGAGGTTTTTTATGTTATGAGGGGTGGGGAGGCCCATTTGTTATGGTATTAAATGATGCCTATAGTAGAGAAATGTAATGGGAAATGCATGTGGGTGTTGGAGGGACATCGAGGATGGTATAATTATTTGAATCCTAGAATACCTATTGATGTGAATAGATGATTCTTGTTTGAATATTTTTTTAGGAAAATTTACTGGATGTTTGTTTATTTTCTTTCTATTCCCCATCATGTGAGGTATATGGGTTTAGATACACTCCTTCCATGATAGGTGACGTCATGTGGGTATTCCCTATGCATTTCTTGTATAGATTCTCATGATTGGATGAGTTTACCCTTCTATTATAGGTGATAAAGATTTTATAGTTAGTTCACATACCCACTATATTAATCCCCTTATATTTGGTATATTATAATTTTTTTCCTACAATACCAGATTAAATAGAAATTAATGTTGTTCAATAATGAATGAATGTTTAACCCATGGGGCTGGAGTTGGCTGGGCTAAAATGATGATGTTAAAATTCGCAGAAGTGAGGGACTCAGTTCACTTTTGACTGAAGGGAATGTAACATTATTGTGATGAAAATGAAATGTAATTGGAAATTGTGGATGGTTATCAAATTTATAAATAATTAATTATTGTAAATTGAAACTAAGGAAAATGGATAATTTAATTCAATGTATCTATGTAAATTTTTGTGTACTTATTGAATATTTTGTATTAACATCATCATCTAGGAGTCCGAAAGATGTTAGATATTGTTGAATTTGATACTAGGTAATTAACATACTATGGTTGCGAGCTATATTATAGAATGTTCCATTTTTCTGTACCCTGCTCCACCAATTCATTTAAGGAAATAGAAACCCAGTGACATTGGGCCCTGGGAGTGTTTTCCAAAACATCGAAGTGGAATGATGGATGGTTGACTACCCCATTTGGCAACAATATCATTTAATGGATGTTAATTGTGTTTTTTTGCACAACAGTTAGTTTCCCTATATATGACTATAAAGTCCTATAATGGATTTTGTTTATTTCACACAAATTTATTATGAATATATTTTCCTATGGTCTATTATAGGTATTACATTTATAGATATTGATGATTTGTGGATCCTTACTCTTTGTATGAGATGTAATTTATAGAGGAATAACACATGATGTGTGATACATGTTATACGAGCTCTAGAATCCCTCAGAAACTACCTTGTTAATTTTGGTTATATAGAAAAAGTGTTGGCTTGCACAAGGTTTATGTTTTGGTGCTTCACCCAGGTGTATATGGTCTAGCATTTTTGGATAGAGATGCTCAGGACATGAGACGTTGTTTAAGAGATACAAACTAGTTGGAAAGTACTAGTGGGGTATCATTTATATTCTTTATTATAGATTATAAAATTATCTATGATACATGGTGAGAGTATCCATGGTGTTTATCAAAACATATTATACATATTAAAGTGATGAGTTAGTTTCACTTTTTGATCACTTTGATATAACATTTTTTCTTTACATTTAAAAAATAGGCTCTATGGAGGATCCTACTGAGTATACTTTTATACACACCTTGCATATCGATAAACTACATGTCATGTTAGTTAGAACAGATTTGAGATCAATATGGTTACTAATAGCTTAAGGGTTATACAGTATCTTTCTAGGCATCGTGCTCATTGTCATCTTTACTTTCAATTATTACTTGATGTTTTTCCTTTAATTTATATTAGTTCCTAAATGACATTACATTTTAGTACTATAGATTTTCATTTATATTAAATATAATGAGGTGTTGGTTGGTGCATGCATTATCTCTCTCCTTCCCATGTGTTCTTTTATAGTGAATTTCCTCTCATTAGTGTGTTGTTATACCCTTGCTGCCAGTCACAAACTTGGAGCCTACACGAAGCAGGACTATACTGGCACCATCTCCCTTCTCCCATTTCCGTCATATAAAGGACAAAAATTGTAGGGATGGGTCATTATAGGCTTCCCCATAGTTATTATTTATTATATATCTATTTTGGGTTCACATTGTTTCTTGTAGGGCTGTTGTTGAAGGCTTTCAATGGGATGGATTTTTTAAATATCAAAATATAAACACTAAAAAAATTTAACCGAATGTTAGAATATTTTTTCTATTACAACTCCTATCAATTTTTTTTATAAAATTTTAAATCCATATTTGTATTTCCCCATGATTTATGAATAAATAATATAATTGGTTATTATTTATTGTAATTATTTTAAATCATTAAAAATTGATAATAATTTCATGATATTATCATTATGTAAAATTATCCATGACATAAATAATGATTGTTCTATTGAAATAAATCTCAACATGGAATTAATAGGAAACAAATTTTAACAATATATTAATTTTAATGTGATAAAAAAAAATTTTTTTAAAAAAAATTAAATAAAATATATAAAATAAGTTTTCAAATTCTTAAAGAAATAATCAAATCATAATTATTAATTTATCCAATTTTAAAATGGTGGAATGTGTCTTCTCCTTCATTTATGTTCCTTAATTATTTATATTAAAACATTTAAAATAATTATCTATGTCACAATGTATTATTTTCACTCATCACTTATGATATAATTCCTATTGAGTTAATATCATATCATCAGAACATGATCTTTATTCATACACTTGTAAATAAACGAGTTTCTCTAATTTATATAGAATATATATATATATGAAATCATCAGATTTTTAATTTATGGTTCATATGAATCTAAGGATTAAGATTTTTAGAAATTTATGTTTTAAAATATTTCATAATGTATAGTTATATCTATTATGTAAATTTTTTGATACTAAAAAATTGTAATGACATTATCTCCTTTAAAATGACAACAACATCTTCCCCAGAAACTCAAAGTCTTTTTCAAATAAGGCAAAGAATAATAAATTACATTGGAATCTTCATGAATATAATATTTTAATTTTATATTATTATAACCATTTTATCTATTTCAAAAGGTATGCTTTAAATAAACTACACATACATCATCTAACCATATATGGTTAAAATAAATTTACTAGTAATAGTGAATTTTAGTTTTCCCAAACCAATACACATTATATTCATTTTTTGGATCTCTTTATCAATTTTTAGTTTTTTATACCTGAACAGTTGAAAAATAAAGTATTATAAATTATTAAATACTATTATCATTAAACAAAAATAAAGACTCCACACTTTTTCCTTATAATGCATATCAACCCACTTACAGTTACTTCCCAACACCCAACACTTCTACTTTAAATGGCCAGAAATGACTAAGATGAGTGGAGGAATAGATAAAATTGTCTTTAAATGTGGCTAGTCCCTATCAAGTACATTCATCTACTCAACACGACAAATAAGGTATAATGTAAATGTGGTTTCAAGGATAAGTTATTTTAAATAGTTTCCCCAATCATTTGAAATGTGTTTTTCAAATTTCAATTTTTGATAAGATAAAATGCATATTCTAATTGGTTACATATGGAAATATCACTCAAGAAATATTTTATAAAAAAAACTAGAATTACATGGTCTATAAATATTCCTTGGGATGGGAAATATTAATTTATATAATCACTAAAGGAATGAGTAAAAATTATTAAATAATTCACATAAATTTTATAAATTCTATGTGTGAAAAATGATAGGGAAATTTAATTTACACGAATCAACCAATTCCCCCAAATTAGTATCCCATATTCTATTATCCATAATTCACTATAAAAATTAAATTTTAATTATTATGCATTCCATTTTATAAATAGTGAAATATAAAAAAATAAATAAAAATATTCCTAAGAAACACATGTCTTTTTGATAACTCAGGAATATCATAATTTAAATATGTGCATGTAATTTTTTGTTTAAATATCAATATAAATTCATAATAATTAAATGTATGAATATTAAATATTATAAATGAAATAATGAAATGCATATCACATTAATCATATTCCTCTTTCCGATATGAAAATTTGGGACTCCATTCAACAATGATGGTCCTATAAAAACATTACCCATTTAATCATAATGATGTTGTCTTTTATGATGAGAAAATTGATATGGGGATTTAGTTGATTCTTAAAATTATTCATAAATCTAAAATTTACTGTTCTTTAAATAAGTTTAATTTATATTTATTGATATCATAACCTAATTAGGTACATAATTTTTATAGTCTTCAGTGGGAAGTACCATCTTCTATTAATAGTCTAATTGGGGGTGGATCTTCTTTGACCTGAACCACCATATGTGTATTTTACCATTTTCCACTCATATATTCTTAGTGAGTTATATAAGATTGATATATTATATCAACATCATCCCATTCACAATTATGTATACCTGTAATGTATAAGGTGGGGTGATGTAAATATCATCATTTTTCATGATTTCTAATTGTGCAACCTCCTCCAAATTATCTAGTGATGGCTCAACATGGGCTATATGAAATGAATTATCTAATGGAAAGAGATCATGAATTATTAGTTGAATATAATATAAATTTGAATTATTATTTATAAATTCATCCCTTAAAATATGATAATCATAGGGTTGTATTTCTTTATTCTCGAGTACTAGGATTCATTCATTGAATTACTCTAATGAAAAATAATCCAAATTAAGGATCTTAACACGTTCTATTTAAGGTTAACATTATATTTCATAATCATACTAAGAAAATAAACAATATAAATAATATTGAACTTCAAATAATTGGGAATTAATAATATATTTTGTTGAGTACAATCAAATGTAATAGATTTTACGATAAGTCCAAATACATGAATAGGTTTAGATTTAATATCTTCATTAGTAGTGAGTTCTTATTGATGTTGGATGGTAGAATATTAAAGTAGGAAGTAGGGATCCTCCATAATTTCCTCAAATTACATGACATGAGTGGTTCCCCCCTTTTTGTGGAAAAAGACAAGTGGTTTGTTGTTGGATCTTATAAATTGTAAAGAAGAGGTAGATCCTGTTTTACATCATAATAATTCCAAATGTTGTCTATATATATTTTGATCTTCCAATTTTATCTCAAAGTCTATGTCATCCTCAATCACGAATACACTATATATCATCATGTTAAGAAGGTATTTCTCCTATATTACGGTTGGACTATTAATGGACATTGAGTAGGATATCAAATTCCTGGACATCTTCAGTAAAACTAGGAAGTGAAATTCCCATATATTCTTTTCCATTCAGTATTTTATAATAAAATTCATATTAAAAAATTATCTCTCATAGCTTATAAAATTAATTTTAGGTTTAATTACCATTCTACATAATATTTTCCATGTTAATTATTTTACTATGGATTTTTATAGGATCCTTCAAATATTATTTTAGAAACTTATTTTGATCAAGAAAACTTGAGTAACCATTCCATGTATTGGAAAAATGGTTTTCTGAAAATATCATTAAATTTATTAATGGGTTTTATTTATTAAATATTATATTCTATTTGAAAATAGTATATATAAATAAAATACTGATTCACCCAAAAAATAGGTCCTACTTTTACAAAATCCTATAATAGTCTGTTAAAAATAAAAAATTATTTTCTTACTATTTTATAGTAGTTGACATTGGATATGTAAATAGAGGTTAATTATTAGGTAAATATATAAATAATCTAATTCAACTACACAATTTTTTTATTTATTTATTGTGTTAATGAATATTTAATAAGTTAAATTAGGTTCTAGATAATATATTTACTTGAAATGATAAAAAACTATCATTAGATAATGATCATGAACACTGGTGTTTGGTTTATGGATTCCATAATTTTATTTATTGGTGTTTTAATTTTGTTTTATAGTTTATTCATGGAATAAAAATATTAAGCTATTATTCATTGATATAGTGGTGTTATATATTTAATTATTTAGTTTTTTCCATTAATCATCATCCCATGATCAAGTTTTATGTAACACCTCAATAGAAGTCACAGTATTTCATTTTGTGCACTAAAATACATGAAATAATCTCATAAAGAGATTATGTTTAGTTGATGGAAGGGAAAATATTTATTGAAATATTTAAAAGGATATTCTATTCAATTATTAGTTGACATTTAATAGACACATGAAATTTAGTCTTTCTCATAAACAAATCATAGAAAATATATGATTTTTTTAAATAAATTTTAAAAAAACATCATATCTCTCAATAAAAACCTTCAAGGATAGGACTCAGGAAAACCCTAAATTTTTTATGGTAATTGGACACGATGGAATGAAATATTAGAAGAGGAAAATAAGGGAATAAAATAAAATTAATAAGGAGGAGATATAGAGATAATTAAAAATAAAAATATGAAGAGAATAATAAAATTAGTCGCATTAAATTATTTATTAATAATAAAATTAGAATACAGAGATGGAAAGAAAATAAATAATATGAAAAATATTAAATATAATTAAAAAAAGTTACAACACATAATATGGAAAAAATAAAATGAAGGAGGAAAAATAATAAAAAAACATAAAATAGTGGGTCGAAGAAACGCTCTAATAAAAATAAAGAATTTATTCATTAATATATTTGTCATAAATTACATTAAGACTAAACTAATTAAATAGAAAAAAAAATAAATAAAAAAATGAAATTTGGTAATAAAGTAGTAGCTCATCCACAATGGTGGGGCCTTTCTACTGAGTGTTCAACCTCATCATGTAAGTGGATATGGTACTCCCTTAATCTAAAAGGGAAGTGGATTCATCAACATCATTTTTCATGAAATATCATATCCCCTAGATCACACTTCATATTTACAACAATTAGACCTTAGTGAATGAAATAGAAATTCATGATGAGATTATGGTCTTTGAAATTCTCCTATGGATGTGGTCTTAGTTTGGCCCCACATAACACATGACTGTTGTTGAAAGATGGAATGGAATTAATGGAATTGGATCATAATACATTATAGGTAAGAATATGTTTATTCAATATCATAATTGTGAATAATTTATGGAAATGGTGTTATCATGAAATATTAATAGTTGAAGCTCTTTGATCCATCTTACCATCATTATATTTGAAATATACTTGAAATTGAATTTAAGTGTCTCATTAGAGGTTGTAGTAATTTATTCTGTTGATTGAAATCCATTATATGTGTATAAATACATGACTTTATTCATCAGTGTTGAGTTATTGGTAGCTTTAATTGAGGAGCAGTAGTGGCTGGTTGTATTAGAGCTCTGGATGTCGGAAGAGTTCAATGATGATCATAGGCATGTAGTGTTTAACGAAGGGTAGCATTTTTTAATGGCTTGAATTGTATGTATAATAGATTTATTAACATCTACTTGTAGATTGGGGAAAATAAGAAATATGTTATAAGATGGTGGTGTCAAAAAATAGAAGATGCTAGTGAGGATGGGGTCCCCTATCCTTACACATATACACCGAGCCAAATGAGCCAAGCTCTTCTCCAGGTGAGCTTGACCCTCCCTCCATAATGGGACTATACATAGGAATAAAACTCCCATTATGTCTTTCAATAGTGTTCTATCCAATGTCCCTTTGTATAGGACTATCCCATAGGGGTATGAAAAATGGATTGTGGGGATTTATTAGGGAATTTCCATGGTCGATTGTTTTGCACCTATAAATTATAAACATATTAAAACATTTAAACAAAATATTGAAAAAAGATACCAATTTCAACTCGATAAATTTTTTTTCTTTTTATTCCATTTTAAATTTATATTGATACATACCCATAATTTAAGAAAATATTGTATTGTGTGGGTATTATTTATTTTATATTCATTTATAATCTTTACAAAATGATTAATTTTTATGTGAAAAGATCATTGTTTCAATCTTCTTCCATAAATATTTCAAGGTATATAATTTATAAATCTAAAAGAATAAGATCATTTCTAAGTATCATCATTGATACGAAAAATTTATCCTTTTGACTCAAATCCCCAAACACAATGTTCTCTTTATTATTATGTTAGTATACCGATGAGACAAAAGCAATTTTTAACTGAAACCAAATTCACAATTGAATATTAAATACCATTTTATTAAATATATCCATTATTAGTATATATCATTATATATGTCACAAAATTAACCATAATGGTAATCCTACTATAAATTTACTGAAAAAAATATTCATTGATTAACTTCAAATTTTGAGTCATGTAATTTTCCATTTATACAAAAAAATATAAGAGGAATAATCATTTATTCTACAATTAAATATAAGAAGACATCCTAGACACCGTCACTCATCACAATAAATTAAAAATCCATAACCAATAGATGAAATTTTTAATATAGTTTCACTAATAATAAATTTCATCAAATTAATGAGATTTTCTACATATTCATCAAACTAATATGAATTAAATATCTTCTGATATAACACAATGAGAAAACTATATTGCCCTAAAACATTGAAAAAAACAATCAAAATATCCATACAATCCATGAAAATACAATACTCAGTCATAGTGAGTTTTATTAGAAGATGTTAATAACATTAATATATGATGGATACTTTGATATACCCACAATGAAGATGATATGACTGAGAAATTGGAAAAAATAGCCAATATTACCACTTCTTATATTTTCCAAAAAATATATCCCTAAATGGGGTCATTAGTACAAATTTTAAAGTGACAATAATTCTCTTCATTATTCATGGATTATATATAAATATCATTTATAATGAATTCTTCAATCCATTCAATGTAATCATTAGATAATTTATCAATTAAATTCAGTGTTATTGAAATGAAAATATTAAGATAAAATCGAATACATCTAAATTTAAAGTTTCTATATCATATACTGATGTTTTTGTTGAGGACTTTAGTATTATTAACTCTAAATTTGATGTATCCAAATGAATGATCAATCATTGAAAAATATTAATCCCCTCATAGTTGATCGAAATTATTTTCCATATGTTGTATAATTTAAATATTCATCATCATTATTTTGTTATGTTCTTCACACTTCATGAAGTGGGATGTCAATTGAAATTTCATCATAAAAAAAGTAGTGATCCATATTTTGACATTAATGTGTGAATTATCCCCTTTTGAAGAATCACTTGGGGTTTCTTCTATAAATCCTCCAACACATTCTCTGACATTCTATGTTTAATATGTGTAATGGGTGTATCTCTATTTTTTTTATTACATAACGTCCATCATATTAGGTTGTCGAGGAGACTATTTTAAGAAGAAATTAATAATTGAAATTTAAATTAATATATATTTAATAATTATTTTCTACATGCCTATTTGATTTAAATAAAAATATTTAATAAGACTCATGAATTATAAAAAAGATATAATTTCCAATGAAATTTAATATTTTTGGATTCTCTAAATAATAACAGGTTGTTCTAGAACATAAAATGTGATTTCATTTATTTATAAATTGTTACAAGGTTTATGTAAATTAGTATAATCCATATTTAAAATAACATCTAATCGACCTAGAGTGAGAGAAATATTACTTTTAGGCTCTTAATTAGAAAACAAAATCCCTTGAAGATGGACCATAATAAAGAGACTAGTTCACCATAATGTTATGATTTTTTTCTAAAAATTTATTATGTAATCATCGACTTAGTAAAGTGATAACCATCGAATAGTAGTTATATATAAAAATTGTTTTTAGATCTAGAATCATGAATGATATTTTATGTTATTGATTTTATAGTTAGAATAACAATCACCAAATCATTGTCATACACCATATATGATATATTGAATGAAAATGTTTCATTTTTTCACTATTTATAAGAGGATACAAACACCGATAAAATTTATTAACCCTAAAATTCTAGAATTAACTAGAAAAAATTCTATAAAAATATAATTTAAAACACTAGTGAATAAATGTATTATTC
Organism: Viscum album; assembly: GCA_963277665.1. Taxonomy (NCBI): domain Eukaryota; kingdom Viridiplantae; phylum Streptophyta; class Magnoliopsida; order Santalales; family Viscaceae; genus Viscum; species Viscum album. The sequence continues at coordinate 2,131,834,500 of OY728140.1, forward strand.
AGTTGACAATTAACCCCACTCAAATCAATAGATAACATATTCCCATAACAAACTCAATCAATTTACTGAGGAAATTGTATTCCACACGTAACTAATTTTCTAGTTCTCATAATAAAATTTATCCCAGGTTACCATATACACATATGGAATAATTGCTTGGTCATATTCATCACTATATAGTTTTTTATTATTATAATTTCTGAAAATTTAATCATTATTTTTTTATTAATAACATGGGATTAGTGGATTGATCCAATCAATTTTTTTACAGCAAGAGAAAATCGAACAATTTCATCTGTTATAGTCGTGGATAAATTGGTTAATGACAATTATATATTAATTTTTATGAAACAAGAAAAACTAGTCCTCAATTATTTTAGGATAGATTATGATATATAAAGTGTACTGCATAGGTAATTTATGATCTCCCTCCTAGGAACTATTGGATTTATCATCCATATTCTATAGATTTAGGAATTACATCCCTATTTTCATATTAAGAAAACAAGGAATATACTTATGGAAAATCAACCTTCTAAACACATTACACTATAAATATAAAACTCATTTTGCAAAAATAATTTATTTGATAAGAGTACACCATTTATCAGAATCTCCATTGAAAATATAAATGGAAAATATTTAATTGATATTCTTTGAACATTATAGAATGAAAAAATATTCAGGTTTACTATCCTATTTCATTAAAATTAGTAGATCATAAGACACACTAAAATATTGTTGATGTTTAAGAATTTTTTATAAAAAAATATTGTTACATTTTGTTTTGAAAATTGAATATCAATATATATTTTATATTTATAATGATTTTTATATCTATCAATGTGATTTTTCATTCCAACTCTAATAAAATTCCATTTCTTAAGAGGAAAATCAATGAATATAATATCAAATTCATCTTTAATGTGATTACCTCTAGTTATAAAAAATTATTTAAAATAAAAAAAAATCAATTTTTCATTGACAATAATCATACTATGAAAAAAAATAATGAAAATATATTAAGGGTGTGTAAATAATGATACTAGATTTTCAAACTACCAAACCTTTTCTAACAATGGATATCCATGGTCATAATCATTTAAAATACATTATAATTTTTATGTAATGAAAATTTTAGTTAAACAAATAATATCACCATGTAGTGTATATATAAGGTTATATTCTTAAGACCACTCACCGTACGCTAATGACGATCTATTTAATACAAATTGCACCCATTTCATAGTGTCTAGATATATGTGTATATGTTCTAGTAATATATCCTCATTCCAATATCTATATATGGATATATTCCCTAAGAAAATCTCACTCCTTTAATTATCTTAACTGTGGATGTTCTCAATTAATTAGACTTATCGTAATGGTCCACAATAACATTCTCTCATCACGGGTTCCCAAAAAATCCCTATACCATTGTTTATACCAATTGAGGAAACCTATGCATTACCCACCTATATAATAAATTTTATTTCCCTGTAGTCCATGCCTGAATCATAAATGTTTACAGTTTTTATGGGAGTGGTTATATAAACAATTGTATAATAATAAATTTATATCATATCCCACTACGTTATTTTCTAATATAACCCTTCATTTACAAATCATATAATTTTTTTTCTCTATATTTGATTGAAGGAAAACATTTTAAATTGTGATAAGAAATGATTATTATGAATATAAGAGGGAAATATAAATGATAATTTAATCAGAAAATTATATTATTCTAATGATAAGTTGAGATTAATTTTTAGAAACCATATACGTATAATCAATGATCATAATCATGTGTCAGTTTTTAATGATTTTCAATTCACATTACTTCAATATTAAATAAATCATAGAACAAGATTAGAGAAAGATTAAAATTATCATAATATCATATTATAAAATATTGAAAAAATGTGGGGAATATTAATATTTGTTGAAATATTATTTCAAAGTTACCAACCAATACATTCAATACATTTTTGGTCTAGGATAACCACACATTCTCCGAAAATTTGGATTGGGATAACCACCCATATAACATATAATTATATTGGGGTAACCTATCATTAAACCATTGATATCATTAAAAATTATTCATTACACAATTAATTTTAGGGATAAAAAAGAAACCCCCACAACATAATCAAATTCCTATCTTCTACGTGACAAAAGATGATATCATCCTTTACCATTTCAATCTAGCGTAACTAGTCCAAAAGAAAACTTATTTCATCAATATTTCATAATCATAATCATGAACTGTATGATGAATGAAAGAAGATATTAACATTAGATCATATGTAAATTAAATCATAAGGGACATTATTGTATTAATTAATATATAAATCAATGCATTTTAAACATTATATGAATATTTCATAAGGAAATACCCTTTCTATTTTGAAATCAATTATTTAAAATATATAAATTAAAAAAAATATTCATATCCTCAAGGTAATATAATGAATCTTGTTATCAAATAATCATAAAAAATGTAGTCCTGAAAGAGAAAAAACACATTTTTTTCAAAATATATTAAAAAAAGTACAATGTCCAAAATATTTCTAAATAGTACCCTCTTTGTAATATGTAAATTATATTAATATTATTTTGTTAAATAGAAATATGTAAATTTATAGAAAATTCTGTAATCAAACAAATATTTTAATTAAAATCATTCATTACTATGTTTTAATGAGAATAAGGACAAAGATGAGAAGGATTTATTATTAAATATAAAAACAATATTCATTCTCATTAAATATATTTTTCTGGACTTTTCAGTAGATAAAGACCGGAAAATGAATGAAAAAATTGTTATTTCATATGAATAATAATATATAGAATAAAAACAAAAGATATATCCTAAAATTACACCATCCTTAAATTAAAAATTAAATCCCTATTAAAATGACATTTTAACGAAAACCATTTAAATAATCACTGAAATTAATCATATTTAATTTAAACTCATATATAATAAATTATATATATTGTGCATTAATAAAATAAACATATTCATAATTATAATATAGTACATTATTTATATATTGTGACATCTGAACCCAAATTTCTATGTTCGATCTAGAATTCCACATAAACCCATGCATGCCTCCCCATACTCTATAGGTTTTCGACTAGAAGTGAGGGATATAGTCTACTATAGCAGATACAATCCCTTCCATATGATTTTATAAGATCAATAATAAAAAAGATCAAACATGATAAAAAATATGAGTTATTATTTGGAAGAAACTTAACAAATAAAAAACATGCAGAATAAATTTAAGCATCTCCCACAAGTACAAAGCATGTCTAAAATAAATAAATTAGATAGTGTAAATAAATAAATAATTATAGGATCCTCTAGATTTTATAATGGTATACTTATGTCTTCACTCTCCCCTTCTCATCTATCCACTATAATTCTTGTTCCCTTGTCCAGATCCCTCATGGAATCTAAATGCAAATCGAAATGCCCTAGTAATGTGTGAAAACAATACTCAATAAGGAAAGTTGTTTTTCCTCATCTTTATTTTATCATGTATAACTACATATTACATAAATATGATGAAAAAATAGGGATGTATAAACACAGAATCCGAAATCAAGGAGTAGTGCATAAACCAATCCACTACCAAAACCCTAGCTATACCTCCGAGTCCTCCACACTGGGATGATAATCATGGAATATATCAAGGGGCATAGACTAGCACATAGTGCATAGAATCCAACACTGAATAAACCTCAATATGGATGTTGTAATCCATCTTGGAATATTTGGTAGTGTAAAATATGCCCATGAATGGAATCCTAATGTTTTTATGTGTACATGCATCCAACATTATTTATCCTTTAAGTCAATTATATCATGAATCTTCCTCTAATACCAACGATACATCCTCAATGTGAATGTAAAATGAATCCTGGAAACCTCAAATGCATCCATATCAAGACACAAATTATACCTCATACCACCACCCTTTCCTGGTTCTTCATCTCCATCGTAAAAAAATATTACACTACCCCTCTAAGGGATACATATTTCATTATGGCCCACATGTCTCAAATAACACTATGAGGAACAAATTCATCATAACATACAGACAAGATGAGGAAACAAGAATACATAACATAATATTTAAACATGAGTATATTTCATAAAACTATCAATATGATATAATAATAAAACATGGAAATGGATAGAATAATATCACACATGGAATGAATATATCACAATATATTTCAAATCTAGACACACAATCATATGCGATATCAATTATGTGAGATTTATGGAAATGAATGTATAAATAATAATCATGGAAACATGTGAAAATGATAGCCCAATCGATAATGAAGTTCCTTACTCAAAAATTCATCGACATGAATGTGAAGGATTAACCACTTCTGAGCACCTCATTATTCCCATGTTCAAAGAATGTTAATAGTCAAGGATCACCAAAGGTCCCTAAATCCAATTCAAACTATTTAATTCCAAAAATAATTTCAAAATCACAATATATGAATTATTTTCTATCCTAGATAATTTCAAAATTATCATTTAAAATATTACATGTTTTAATATTTTATCTCTTATAGATAATTTCCAAATTTTAGTTGAAAATATTATTTGAAAAAATATTGTATCTCTTCTTTATATTCATCTAAGTTTCACTTTAAATTATTAAATTTGATAATATTTTTTATAAATTTGATATTTTAAAAATTACCATTCAATATTCAATGAATTTGTTAAAAATTTTATCCATAAGGACAATTAAATTTTATATTATATAAATTAACCTATTTTAATTTTCCATTAATAATAATATAAAAATTATATGTCAGTAATGGTTTACAAAAAAAGTTGATTAACTAATGTAATTAAAATTTTATATTTGATTATATTTAATGTTGATAAATTAATTCAACTTTTTATGGCCTGTTATTTTATAATAGTTTTTGAATTATCATTTGATAATTCTATATTAATACCATATAATAATTTCATTCAATATTTTTCTACTAATAGTTGTTTATAATTATCATCTTTTAATTTCAAATAAATTTTCATAGATAATTTTTAGAGTTATAAACTGAAATAGATGATGAAATATAAATATAATTGACCTTTGATTATTCTATGTTTTATTTTTTTATATTAAAATCAATTTTTTCAAAATTTTATAAAATACTAATAAAAAATAAATTATATAAAAAAATAACATGGGATGCTCACCCTGAATAGAGGAGAGGAAAAGGGGAAGATCGAGCATACTGATGAGAAACAATAACACCAAATCAGAAATTTATATGACTCCCAACCACACACATGTAGTCTATAGATAAAAAAATATAAAAAACAATCAATTATAAAAGATATAGGGTTTGGGTTTTTCAAATATAAATAAAGATTATGATTTGTCTAGAATTTTTGACCACTATTTCCAAATCTGTTTAATTATCATCCGAATGTATGAAACTGTCCCATTAAGGGATTCAAAATTTAATTATTCAAAAATGGAAGATGATAAATTTTTTAAATGCTTTAGTGTGTCATCAATGTAGGTTTGGTGTGGAAAGTGAGTGATGACGAATATTAAAATCAGGTAAAATTTAACAAAATAAAAAATTTATTTTATATAAATATTAATAACAATAAACCCTCATTGTGTATAAATTTTATTCCCCACCTAGGGTAAACCCTCATGTTATAGACCTAATCATGGTATCAAATTTACCATATGTAATATATTTTGATGGATAAAGATTATTTCATATTAAAAAATGGAAAAAATAAATAATTAATTATTCAAAGAGTTTTATTCATGCGATATTGGAAAAAACACAACACATATAAAAGGTATATTCACCTAGGATGAACCACACATTCCTCTCAAAATAGTGTTCATGTATTTATCAAATGACACACTATTTAATAGATATTATATTATTTTCCTAAATAATATAGTTAAAAATATTAAATAACATAACCTCATGAGAGACCTGGACAAACATTTGATTCTCAAAAATGTTATACCCCACATATGTTGAACAACATGCCCCTACCCTAACGGTTGTCCAATATTTCTCAAAAAATGAACCATTTGAGAGTTATTAATTTAAATATAATAAATTATGTGAAAATAATATAATATATTTAATATTTTTATATCGTATTTGTTAAACCAATAAATGGATCGTAATATCGCACTAACTCATCACCTGCATCCGAAAACATTTAATATAATATTTGAATAATTTAACTTTTATAATAATCTTAAAAAAAGACCTTAAAATTTTAATAATTAGTATTTATTTAAAACAAATTATCAAGTAAAAACATATTATTTATCACAAATTAATTTTTAGTAATAATTAAAAAATTATGATATTACAATTCTCATCCTCAATCGACTTATCATCATTAAGATGTATCTATAAGGGCCTTTCATAAATAATTTAATCCACTCAGCTCGATCATTAGAATCTCATTCCCATGTTTTCTCACATATCAATCTATGTAACCATTGAATCTAAACATGTGGTATCATATTTCCTCACATCACCTTATCGCTTCTCTCTATGATCCCGACTAGATTATCCCCATATGATGCATCAGTTTCCTGCTCAAATCCTTGCAATAAATAGAATTTTTAAGGTCAAATACATATCTCTAAATATGTTACATAGGAAAAAAATTCCATGACTTGATACCGATATGGGATATCTAGATGATATTCCATTATCTAGTTTTACTCAGTGGTTACAATGGACTCTTCAAATGGGGGTTCTTGATTTCCATGTATCCTAAAACTTATCCACCACAACAATGGTGTATCTAAAAATAAAAATTGATCACCCACATCAATCCCAAACAGTATGATCCTATGGTCAGTATAATATATATTTTTATTATGAGCAGTGATAAACCTCATCACAATTAAAATCACACCCCGATAGGCATCTTGAACCCATTTGATCCCACATTAGTTGGCTCACCTTCCATATACCAACAAGTCATGATCAACACAATATCTCATAATGTTCATCATATTGTTTCAACATAACTAGTGACTATAAATTATTGTTAACTATGAAATCAAAAATGTATATATGATCATACTATCCACATTATAATCCCAAAACAGAAGACTACATCATATTTTCATATATCTATATAGATCACTAAGATTGTCCATCTATCCATAGACAGAATTCAAAATGAAATCTCAGGTATGTAACTTTGGATTTACAACTTTCTTATTAATAATGATGCAAAAAAGTGTCTCTATTTAAAACAATCTTTAACAGAACTCCTTGTATGTGTATCCTCTCATGCATATAGAGCATACTAGATCATCTACTAAGTGAGTATCCCTAATAAAAAAAGTGATTAGACATCTGAATCCAATCAAAAATAACTCATATTTCATGATAACTCATCATGGTCCTATATTAAACCATATAATATTAAATATTTACATAATATCCCTTCAATATAGGCAAACAGAGTGGTTGTAACATCCAACAAGGTTATCAGTACACAATCTTTACCATATGATTTGTAAGGAATTAGGATACAAATAATGATTTTTATATTTATATCACTGGACACCAAAACTACCACATGACATCATGATAGATATAGTTTACACTGGGATTAATTTCTTATCTAGAGGTATGGTAGTCCCGCATCATCTCCTTATTGATGAATTCTAGAACTACCACTGTCATATGTACCATGATCACATCATCTTATCCAATCAAACATCCAGACATTAAGCTGCCACCATAAAGTTGTTTCCTTTATCCCAAGATACTATGGGTGTTAATACTACCCAGTATTATCCTACTCCGTAGGTAAATGTTTTCTATCTAATGGGGTACATGTAAAATTTCACTGATTCTCAAAATATTCCAACCAAATGTCAACTTAAAAGCACATCAATATCCAATTCTCCGTTGTGGGCCTCTCACTAATATCTAACCCAACAATATATTATGGGTAATAAAACCCAATATGATATTACATCCTATTGTGAAAAAATAATCTCAATGTTGAACATCTATAGATTCTCATTCCATGAACCCCTTCTCTAATTTATATCCCTCTATGTCAAGATATAGTGAAGGTTATTATTCCTGATATAGATAATATATCTATCACCAAATATGTGATGATACCAGAATTTCAGTGAATAAACTATACCTTTAAAACATAGGTATTCTAGTTGTACCATAATACACTTTATCAAGGATAGATCCATAGGATATAGGCTCATCAAATTAGTTTCTCACCTAACATAATCTCTACCTCAACTCCATTCTCCTATACATAATGTGGAAATATTGAAACCTCCTCCCACAAAAAAGTAATATGGGATTTTAATAATGTATTTCCACAAAACTGAACCAAGGTGACATATTTTTTAAATGAAAGGAAACACTTTATAAGTAATCAGAGCCTTTCTAAAAAAACTTACCTGGTTTATGTGATCGCATAAGGTTTTTATAAATAGTATGTGGGATCACATTAGGTTTTCCTCAAAGTATACAATCATCCCAATTTATATACCACCAAATACTATACATTGTATCTATCCGTACACATCAGGCACTGTTATCATATATATATCTATATTAACACAATAACAATATTATATTGACTAATTCATTCTTACAAATATATATAACAATGGTTTGGAAACAAATATATCAAATATGGAGAAACTATCCAAATGATAGCCCAAGCTGTGGAATTATACTAATGAACTAAAATGCAGCACAACAAAAATAATAGATCTTGAATGAAAACCAACGGTCTAAGTCATGATGTAGGAAAATATGTGAAATATATTATATCAATATTTTTTTCATCACATAAGGTGATTTTAATGAATAGTAATGTAAAATCATAAAATCCCCGTGTAATGGAAAGTTATACATATACTATGAATTGTTGTCCATAAACTATCATAGATCCCCAAAATTAACAGCAGCCTTCATATATCATATCTATCCATTCCCACTATAAGAAAAAAGAAAGTTAGTAAGTGTATTTTTTTCGATTTTGTAACATTCATACTTGTATCATTTGGTCTGATCTAGATTTCTACATGACCTTATACACACCTATATATTTTCTAGATGTTGTTGAATAGCTATTGGGGTTTGATTCAATTACTGGGGACACCATACTATCATCATCGTATCCTAGAATTAATAATAAATAAATATATAAAATAATTAATTAGAGTAAACATGTCAAAAAAGTGAATAAATAACATACATGTCAATTAAATGAAATGGACTCTTATAAATAACATGCATGTCTAGAAGAAATATTGTAGGTATAGTAAAGAAATATATTGAAGGTCCTTTATATTTTTCCTTGACATTGTGTATCTCCATTCTTTTATTATCAAATATCCATCATAGAGACCCTTCCCTTCACCATATCTCTCATGTTATCTATAAGTTCATCAAGATGCCTGAGTAGTGTGTCATTAAAAAACCATATATGATATGGAAAATGATTCCATAAACCAATGTGATAAATTATAACAGTGGATTCCATAATATTAATTAATGTGAGAACAGTAAACACACAATAATAGAGGGATGTGTAACTACATAATAAAAACTTTACCAGTTGTTGGCTATAAAATCCACATCAAAAATCCCGACTATACTCTATATGGATCTATATCAGAAAGATAGTCTTTAAATTCCCAAAGGGTCTGGGAATGGTGTATGGTTCTTGGAATCCATATTTTAATGGACTGTTCCATATAGCATGAAATCTATATTTGAATACTCGTTGTTAACAAAATATTCTCTTATGTGGTGTTATGTGAATGCACAATAGAATTTTTATGTCCCTCATATCATCCATATCAAGTGGTTTCCTCTAATAACAACAAAGGTAACTCGATGTGAACGGTACATGTAATGAATACTACCTTGAATTCATCCAAAACAAGTTATTATATCGTCCTCATAACTCCACCATATCCCATGTATATTATCTTCATAGTCTCAAAACATTACACTCCACCACCCTGAGTGAATTATTTCAATACAAAACAATCAATATAAAAATTAAATTATATATCACATATTTTCAAAAAAAACATTTGGTTTTATAGTTTTTTGAATGATTATATCTCTTACATAAAAAATACTCATGTGTTTTGGAGAGTAATTGTCCCAGAATACCAGGTTTTTTATATTCCATTTTAAGAAATTATCATCATCCAAGAGGAACCCTTATAGACACAATTCATTTTACATTTTTATTATTAAAATAAGGAAAATGAGGCATATGTAGTGTTTTATCAACTATTAATTTGTGAAATATAATATAGCTTACAATTGAATGAAATCTAGGAGAATAATAAGATAATAATGACATTATTGCATAATCAATGTTTGTGATAACCACAAAATAGAATCCATACCGATAAAACAAGGATCAAAAAACATGTGGAATGAAATAAATCATTAAAAAAGTAAGGATTAAGGAAAATCAATAATCATTATCCATGTGAGGGAATATCTTGATAAAAGAAAACATTTAAACCCCATGTCTAGCATAAAGAAAATCTGGTTGTACCTTCTGACATCATCATTATAAATCCATTCCAATGTGCATAAAAGTTGAATAAATATTTAACCGACATCCAATATTATTATTGAGAGTACATAATCATAACCTATTGAATTTATGAGATATAATGGGGCTCAACACATCGTATAAAGTATATCATGATCCAATATTTTCCATGTTCTATAATAGGGTTTCACCCTTCAAATGAGATATATCCGGCCAGATTGTGTGCTATAATGGGTCAAAAACCATAGGATAATCAATATATATATCACACCCATGAGATAAAATGGATGTCAAAAAATTTTATCTTGAGTTATAATGGATCTCAATCCATCATATATGTTCCATCATGATGAATAGTAAGATATAATTCTGACCAGGCCATTGGAAAAAATGTACAACAAACATACGCTAAAAAAACATTCATAAAAAATAATTTTTACTTTCAAAAGATAATATAATCCTTTAATGGAAATATTTTTCATGGATATGTAATAAAATAATCATTGTCGATCTAAATAACGAATAATAAGAGTGTAATTTTAAAATATTATAATTGATAATATGATACTTAACTATTAGTCGATATTGATGAAATAAGATTCCAATAAAATAACAACAGAATCATTATTGAATAAAATTTAATTTTCACATAGACTAACGTGAACAACTATCATCTTAGATGGAAAATTAATTTTAAAGAACACTAAAAATATATCTTGTGGAAAATAAATATTTTAAATTGAATAAAAATATATAAAATATAAAACATTTCCAGAAATTGTCTATATCATTTCCATCGAGAACAATCATTTAAAGATAAAAATATAGATTTAAGAAATTTACCATTAATGGCAACATGATATTATATTAAAACATAGTACGTAAAAATATATTCAATGTAAATTTTTTAACATTTATAAAAAGGGAAACATTTGGATGAAAAAAATTATTCATATTTAATTAAAATTTGGAATTATTATAAATAATAAATAAATATTTAAAAATAATTTTTTTTAAAACTTTTATTTGGAGGAAAAGATATTTTTTATTCAAGATAAGAATATTGATGGATTTTATATAAAAAATTATTAAATATTTTAACTAAAAGGGACTATAGTTGTAAAACATTTTGTTACACTTTAATGGTAAGAACCATGAAATAATAAAATAAAATAAAAAAATAAAAATCATTAACATTAGTATATTCATGATAATAGATATAAAGGTCCAAAAAATTAAATTAGGTTAATAATATTCTAATATACCACAATGAAGGAAAATTGAGAGGAAGTCCCTTACATTGACTCCATACGTTACTTATAAGTCAGTTAACATATGTATAAAAAAAATAGGTATTTTATTATAATTAATAATAAGAATTTCCATGTTTAATATTGGATACATAAATTATTAATTTAATTTTTTATATCTAATATTTACATATGTAACAAGATAAGTCAATGTTCTTTGTTTTGGGGATGTATATTTCATTCTTGAAAGATGTATTTATTGTTTTAACCATAGTAAATTTTTTCATTATTCCATTTTAGAGTGATAAATAATCAAGATATATTTATAATTTTTAAAAATAATTAAACACTCCAAAAATAATAAAATATTTATTTAAAAATGGTTTTTAGAGTCATCAAGATGGTAGCTCATATGTACGCATAAGTAACATTTCAATTTTCCAATGATAATTGTAGATAGAATTAGTTTATTATTTTATTATTCCATAAATAAAAACATAACATTAATAATATATAATTTATTTAAATATAAATATATATTATATCTATTTGTTGTGGTAATGGAAAAGAGTCACATCTCTTTCTGGTTGTGGTAGTCAACACATATGGAAGAAATTCTTTATCCATTTTAATTGTGCGGATAAGTAATAAATAAAATAATATATTATATATTAATCATAATAAATATATAATTTAAATATTATTTATTTCATATATAAAATATATTATCATTAACGTTATCCATCTTACATTCAATAAAAAAGAGCTACTCACAATTGAGTCACATTACTATCTGATGCAATTGTATGTCATACACATAAGAGATGTTATAATATCTTTAATCTAATAGAATGTATTAAGGTTTTTGTGATATAAAAAATAAATACTTATCATTATTTTAAAATTATCATATATATATATATATATATAGTTATAAATATCCTTCATTGTTGATGATGGAAAAAAATTACTTCATTCTGTGAGGCAGTAGTTTGATTGAAAAATGAACTATGGATTCATTTATTTCTCAATTAAATTGGGTGTGAGTGAGATATATTTAGTTAATATAATAAAATGTAAATATATTTTATATTTTTTTTGAATTTCGATGATTTAATTATTAGTTCATCAATTTTTTGGTAATTAGAGAAAAATATTAAGAATATGTTGACGATAATGACCATACATTAGAAAAATAGCCATTAGATATCTTATTAAAAAATATAGGCTATTAAAATTGATTGAAAAATAGAAACCTGACATCATTAAGGCTATTTTAGAAATATTTTGGTAGTCTTTTTTAATTAAAATTTTCATTTGAGTTTCATAAACTAGGGGGGTTACATTTTTTAATAGTGGGGGAGTTGATTTTTAAAAAATACATAAAACTATTACCTAATTGGAAGAAACTCTCACCCTATGTGCCTATAAAATTTATTATTCAATATTATTAGGTATGATATTATTGATAAATGAATCCATCACAAAATAAAACACATTCTTTTATAAAATTTCATTCCTCTACTTTTAGGTTTACATTATATTGACATTTTAGTTTTCAATAGGGTTAATAGTAAATATTTTAACTAATTTCAAGTATCCCTAATGTATGAATAGAAAATCAGTATCATTTGATAATTTGGACCATCAAGTAATAAATATTAAATCTTAATTTAGAAATACTCAACGATATTTTGAAAATTAATACAAACCAAAATTCATTAAATGTTTAAAAAAGCTACACTCCGATTACCGTAGAAACAATGTTTCTACAATATAGGTGTCAAAAAAATTATTTTTAAAGGTCCATTGGTCAATGAATGGTCGATTATTAATATTTTGAAATAAAAAAAATTATAATATTATTTTAATTATATATTTTTTCCAAAAAAATATAAATATTAAATAAAACATAGTATGGATGAATAAAATAACAGAAAAATAAAATTTATTAATGATTTAATATGAATTAATCAATAAAATTTTATTTAAACTGAACTTTATATAAATATATATATTTCTTAATTTACATAATATTATTAATACCTACTAGATTAATTGCTTCATTATACTAGTCATAATTTATATAATATGATTTCATGGATCATTAAAAATTGGTCTTGCATGTCTTGTACGCAATCAAACAAAAATTCATTTTTTATCATCACAAAGTGTTAGATTTTATATTTTAATATTAATATTTATATCATAATTATTAAATAAATACATCATTATATCAATAAACATGAGACTATTATGAAAACATCTAATATCGATATATGGAGGCGGTCGTCAAGACATACGCTTGAGTTATACATTCCTTTACCATTAGATTGAATAGAGACATATAATGGTTATTACATCATCATAATATCATGTTAATATTTTTATGATACAATATTCATTTTTTATTTATGTTCATATTATTTTATGAGAAGGTAGAAGAATAAATAAAATTGAAATAACTCAATAATGATTTATACATACTCTTTGAGAGGCTTCATATGGAATACACCTTAATCCATAAATAAATTTTCATTATTGAATACCATGTTTGGTAGGATTAACGGAATAAAGTGGGGATGTTTTTTTGGAATGTATTTTATTATATTAACGGGTCAAAATTCTTGAAAAATTTAGTAGGTGATGAAACATTTTATAATTGTGGGAGAGGATACACTGGGGATTAGAAAAATTAATAGATAATATAAAGTCATATTCAATTGTATGATGATAAAAATAAAAAATTATTAAAATAAATGAAAATAGTCAGTAAAAAAAACTTTAACAAATAATAATTAGTTTTTTTTACATGGGAATCTTACCAAAATATATTTGTTTAACACATAAAGATAAACTATTTCACAAAAACTGTGGAAATAAAATTTTATCGTTTTTACTATTAATTATAATGAAAAATAAATGGATCTTGACTACAAATTTTTTAAATTATGATACTTAATATGAAATAAATTTTATCAACTACAATTTTTCTAACTCGTAAATTTTATTTTTGATATTAGACTATAAAATTCTGTAAAAATAGAATTTAAAAAAATCAATTTTTATGATTGAAAATGATTACGTTATAACTCCATTCATAGAAAATTATGTTACATTCGTATATGTGTTTTGATATAATATATATAATAAAATGTTATTTATAATTTTTATTCATTTAATAATTATTTATTATTTTATGATAAAACACACTGTATATATAGGTACAATATTTGGAATCCAAAAAATTATACGATTATAATATTTTATCTTCATTTTGATGTTATATATAACTATAGAATGGAATATAATTCATATATTCAAATAAATTATCAATATAAATCATTGATATATCATTTAAATTGTTATTATTATAATTTTTTTAAATAATAATATAACATATAGGAAAAAATCATTTCATTAAAAATTATATTTTCATAATTAATATATATTATTATAATTGAGATATGATAAATTCATTATACTCATAATAATTTTTTTAATATATTTAAAAAATTTGGAATGAAATTCCTACATTAACACCAATAAATTTTTTTATAGATGTATACTATAACATGGTTCATTTTTACATATGTTTTCAGGTTGTGAATGTATTTGAATACATCGTGTTTTTTTCAAAATAAATACATCTAAATTCAGTGTGTTTCTTAAGTTATCACGTGGAGTAACTATAATCATAAATGCATTTCGTCAATGACCACATTTTATATAAATAAATCATTTAATATTATAAAACTATATATTTTCCCTTAACTAGTTATATTAGAACAAATTTCATTGAGACAATGATCTAAAATTGTTAGATTAACCCTTTTGTAAAACATTTATTATCATTTGAACCATTCATTAAACGTTATATTTACATATTAGGGTCTGTTTGGGGGGATTATATCAAGATTTCATGGTTTATTTATTCTCTTCTACATACCACATTGATTTTTTCTATTTATAATTTCACAATGTATATTTGTTTAAAAAAATATTATCCACACACTGAACACGTTCATCCTAAAAATATTATTTGTAATAATCAATAACTCTTATGTAACATGAATTGATACCTCTTTCATATTTATAAATTTTACTATCATGTCCAAGAAAAAAATTTGGTTCATGCGTTGCCAATATCTTAATTTTTCTATCAAAAATGGCCCATATTTTTTCGTCTTTTTTGTTGAATTCTGGAAATTTAAGATTAATTCTATGACATTTCTATTTTGGATGAAAATTTAGAAAAAATAAAATTTGCATCCACTCTATTATGTCAATATCATTGTTTCTACTATTTTTATCATGAGACCAAAATCTATCGCATTCACCATTAAACCATTAATTATAATGAAATACATTTTCATATCATATACATTATAATATGTTAAATATAACTCTAATAAATTTATTTATCCTTTAGGTTAAACAATGCTTAAATATTTATATTATTCTAGACTATTTGGTTATATCAAATTATCTACATTAGATTTGTTACACTATACTTTACTCAACCTCTGTCCATCAAAGGTGCCAATATTAAAATCATATTTCAGTAATATTTTCTAATCATCAATTAACCCTTGTTTATTCATTCCAAATTGCTAATTCATAATGATGTTATCCACCTAATTCCATGAAATGATAGTTACCATGTATTTTATGTGGAAATATATACTAAAAAGAAATATATTAAATGAGTAAATAGGGAAATCAACAAATGATATAAAATTATATTATTAATGAAATTAATGTTTCATTAACATGAGTTTTAATCATCATTTTAATAAATAATTATAATGTAAGTGTTCATCTAATTCCATCTATCTTTCATGATGAAATATTTAAACAAAAATTTCAATATTTATAAAAATGGTTTTATGTTCATCAATTTTTTTCATTTATGTTTGTATATTTTTATAATGTGCACAAAATCAGAAGAATATGACACATTCTAATAATGTACATATTCCTCATAAATAAGTTTTTAAACCTAAACCCATGATTCATTTAGGATCTTTTTTAAAGATTTATATAATTTATCATGACAGAAATGAAGACCATCCTAAAATTTGTAATCATCGATATATTTGATGAAAAAAATTTGAAGATATGGGATGCTAAAATAATGTCCCAATATTGGATTTGAAAATAATTATTCTAATCAATTATGTGGAAAAATAAAAACACATAATTAAATTTACCATTTTATCAATAATATGTATGCACATAAACAAAATATTTACAGATATAAAATTAATCATTTTATAAAATAAAACAATTTATAACCGATAAAGAATTTATGGAAACCCATGTCTAAATCATGAGAAACATGTGGACTCCCAAAATAAATTTTAGAAATGTTATCCTTAAAAAATTATTTTTACCTCAAGAAATCAATATATTTACAAAAAACATTAGAAAGAATATTATGTATATGTATGGAATTACTTTTTTTACCCCTGTTAACTAATCTTCATCATGTGTCAAAATAAGAGAATCCATTTTAATTATATTGTAGAAACCTACTCATTTCCCCCATTATTTTTCCCCAAAAAAATAAAATCCTTACCCGATGCATTGGAGAGCTATATTGATCTCACCCATCATCATCAACTATAGCCCAATCAATCATCATCACCTATGAGGATAAAATAAAATATAAGGAATAATTTTTTTTATTATATAAATATATCATAGAAAGACACAATTTCATTGAAATGAAAAACACACCCAATTTTCAAATAGTCATAAAAAGAAATAATATTTATCATTGAAAACATATAACTATAAAAATATACATTTTAAAGACCCATAAATTCCATTGAAAATTTGTTCTTAAAATTATGGGAACTTTATGAGTCCTCGAAAATTAACGACGCATGATTCCGATGCTCGGTGTGCCCAGAATCAATTTATGACGTTTTTTAGGGTACGTTCAGTAAACGTATAAGCAGTTTTTTATAAGTTTTGAACTGATGCTTGGAATTGACATCTGAGAGAACTGTTGATCTCGTAGCGCCGATATTCCCATAAAGAGACTTTCACCTCGATGGAAGTGAGTCAATAATGGAAGTTGGTTTTTGGTTTTTTTAGAAAAACAAAAAAAAGTGTGCAACACTTTATTTAATTTTAAGATTCCATGTGGATGAATGTTGGTTAAAACCTCTACTTAGGAGTTGGAGGTGGGACCACCACACGATAACCTCCCATGAAAGGTTATTGTGTTGGAGCCCACCAGAACATAACCTCCCACGTGAGGTTACAACGTGGGGACCACCCGAGACCGCATAATCTCTCTTTTAAATAATAGGGGTGGGGACTACCAGACCCCTATTGATTGAGGAGGATAAAACCTCTGAACTCTCCCTCATTAATGAGGGATATCCTCTTGATTCATCAACACCCCAATTAATTGGGAGGAAACCCCCTTGACCTCCCCTAATTAATCCATGAAAACTATCATGCATTAATTAGGTGGATCCACTTAATTTAATTCACCATATGAATTGTTGTGCCAACAAAATAATAGACAACGATTTATTCTATTATTTTTCCTTTGGCATTTTGGTGGGGCTTGGGGAGAGATTAGCTTGGGAGGATTAAAATTCTCCCAATGAAGAACGTCCCTCCCAAAGAAGAATGCGAAGAACACCGACGACGATTTCTTCATCGACTTCCATCCTTGAATCCTACCGACATGGAGTGTCTTCCATGAGAATACGTAGCTCGGGATTGGGAGTACATGGCAGATGCGACGAATGACAAACTCATTTGTCTACATTCCACGGCTCTGCCAACGAACGAAAAACAATAGGTAGGTGGTTTAATAATTGTTGATGTTGTACCTTTTTCTTAACTTCTTCAAAGGATAAAATGGGATCATTGTGGATGTATTAATGATCAACTTCATCTAATGATGAGCCAGCTGTAACCTTCCTAAATGCGGAGGGTGTGGGCCAACCTAACATGGACCGACATCCTCCGTCATTTTCTCTCTTCTTGTGGAGTTCTACGATATGGCGATGAGGTGATGACGACAAAGGCGGAAACGACGAAGGCCACTCTACCTGCGGCCTACGCTAATCGTGACGCCCCCGCGGTGCACCGATGCTTTTGTCCGACCACCGCCGACCCGAGCGGCGCACGACCATCCTATATGTGGCATAACGGTGCCCTTCCCAGCGTGCTTCCTGATGCCCCCGACCTCCCGACACCCTGCTCGGTGTGCGGGCCACCATCCGGCGGCCTCCTGGCGCCAGGCCCGACTCATGGCCCGCCTGCCCGTGGCCTCCTAAAGCCCGGCCCAGCTTGCGGCCTGCCTGCCTAAGGCCTCCCGGCACCCAACTCAGCCACTGCCGCACCGTGCCCTGCTCCCCCGCACCCTTCCGATGCCACCGCGACCTTCCTGGTGGCTACCACGCCCTGCCCGGTGCCCCCACTCCATGCTCGGCACCCTGCCGGCGCCCCTGCAGCCTTCCCGGAGTCCAGCCCGGCGCCGTGCAGCCTGCCCGGCCCCTTCAGCGCCCTACTTAGTGCACTCACAGCCAGGTTTTCATCCAACTGGCCTGCCCGCGCCCTGTACCGCCTTCTCACTGGCCTCCTGGCCGATCGACCTCCCAGGCCAAGCCGCCTGAGCCGCGCCCCTCGCGGCGTTGGCCGTACTGGCCCCGACATTTTGGCCGAGTCGCCCACTTGGTGACCTCCGGGATGAACCGCCCTCACAGTCCACTTGGTCGGGGGCATCGGACCGAGACAAACCTAGCGGGCAGACCGGATCAACCCAGATAGGGTCGGCCCGGTCTAGGTGGGACGAGTCGGTGCGACCGGGTCGGACCGGGCCTAGGCCCATTACTGACCCCATTACCTTCTTGGGCCATATCATTGGCAGCAGACCTCCATTTGATGAACCGTGAGCGGTGCCAATATTCTGGAGTGAAGTCGTCCCTTTGAGTATACCCCACTAGAGTTCGGGGTACAGTTGAGTTATGGTCAGGTTGGATCGTATACATATCCAACCGGGCCCCCGGGGCTAAAAGCCTAATAACTAATAGACCGGGCATCCGATTGAAGAACCGTCTATTGCATTTATACCCCTGTGACGTGGAAGACCTTTGAGATACGTCTTCGTGGCACTTCGTGATAGTTGGAGTATATCCTAGTAGATCGTGGAGAAGATCCTTCTGGTGACGAGAATACAGAGTACGAAGACATAATAGCTATATGAGACCTGATTACTGCTTGACCGATTCGACTCAGAGTGACTCTTCTATACTAGTGGGGAGCGCCTATGTGTGACGCGGAAGACTCATGGTGGGGACCACCTCTATGTGAGCGCGGCATACCCACGGTACACTACAGGTGGAGTACCTTAATAGGCTACGAGGTGGAGCGCCTCTGTGTGATTGTAGTGGACCCGTGGTGGGGACAGCTTCTGTGTTATGCAGTTGACCCACGGTACTCGACAAGAAAAGTACCTCAACAGTCCATGGTTGGTGGTAAGGGCATCTGTGTGACGCGAAAGTCCAACTGTACTCGATAGAGGAGGAGTACGCCACCGGTCGTGGGTTTGATAATAAAAATCATGGTTTGAGTTGAGTCAATGACTTTTTTGTTTCCCCCATGATTGTGCTTGGTTACTAGATAACTTAGGTATATGTAAGGGCATATACTTATGTAATGGTTATCCGTTTATTTCATACTTTGTGCTTTATCATTGTTGTATTTTTTGAGACATTGAGGGTCTCGGCGTCCCTACTGAGTATTGTTATACTCACCTCTACACGATCTATGTCTGCATCACGTTGTGTTGGTTGCAGATGACAGACAGTGCTGACTGAGGTAGAGAGTAGAAGGACTGGATGGTACCTGAAGGTGGATCACATGGCATGACTGTACACAGAGTATACAGACGAATGTGGAGTGTTTAGGAGGCCATATGTACCTACCCTTCAGGTAGGAACCCTTGAGGACGACCAAGTAGTTGATTTAATTTTTCTCGGTTGTACATGATTTTTATTCATACTTGTACTTTTATTTTGGGATTGTATTTATGGCCCCTTTTACTTTCCAGGAATTCTTTTTATATATAGTTTTACATAGTATTTTTCTTCTAGTTGTGTAATCTGTTGTGTTTTTTTATAGTTATAAAATAAATTCCTTCCCAGTTTTAGGGATTTACGCCTTTGGTGCTAGTCGCCAGCCCCTGGCCTATGGAAGGTGGGCTTGGGGTAGTTACAACATAGTCCCCGGGGGAAGGGTCATGACAACTGTTATCATAGGAGTCGGTTCTACCACAGAACATAGAACATTAATCTTTCTTTTCTATGAATAAATAGTTTTAAGGAAACTAATTGTGGTTTTCAGTTCGGGGAGTCTAGTGTTGGTGCGGGAGGACGACGTTTCCATACAACAGGACCCCGAATTCAAATTTCTGACTTCGTGCATGAAAACACTGATTGTGTGAGTGTTTTCAAAAGTTTTTTTAAGTCATCTCAACTATGAAAGCTCACCAGGTATAATTTTATGACTGTGCCGCGTCTCTTTATTTCAGGATGCCTCCCTACGGACGACCATTTAGATCCCCGAGAGTTGTACCTACTGAAATCCCACCGAGTGACGAGGCCTCGGTGTAGGGACCCATTTTAGTGGATTCTCCTGTGGTACAACTTTACATTGGGCCACTGATGCCACCAGCCCCAGCAGCAGGCGATGCACGCCGCTTGAGTGCACTGCACGAGATCCAATGCCAGAGGCCGCCCAGGTTCAAGGGAGAGACGAACCCGCAGGCAATTGAGGATTGGATAGAGACTGTGGTGAGAGTCTTCAGGCTGGTAGGGACACCAGCTGAGTTCATGGGGATCCCTGCTTCCATCTTCCTTCAGGCATCATCAGGCAGATGGTGGAGCATGATGCTCTAGGTGCATGATGAGATGACGCTACTATGGACAGACATTGAGATCCTGTTTCAGAGAGTGTTTTTCCTAGCCTCCCTTTGAGAGTTGCGGATACAAGAGCTACATCATTTGCAGTAGGGAAGAATGATAGTACTACAGTACTCAGAAAGGTTCACTGACCTCTCACGCTACTCCGCAGATATGGTATGAGACACATTATTGAGGTTCCTAACCTTTGAACAGGGGCTCAGGCCAGAGATCAGAGCTCCGATGATCTCACTTAGCATCCCAACACTGAAGAGTTTCTAGAGAGATCCCTCTTGGTGGAGTGTTTACTTGCTGAGCAGTCTCTAGCAGCGAGACCCACCAATAGATGACATAGAGCTGAGTCTTCTACAGCTCGTAGTAGAGATATTTTTCAAAGCTCCAAGAGGACAAGACTTACTGGTGGTTGACCACATGACTCAGGATCGGTTGTGCAGGGCACATGGAACACAGACACACATGCCAGTAGAAGGTAGTGTTAATCATGTGGCAGGCAGGGTCACATGGCTCGTGACTGTCTGACCCACCATTCAGATGATCAACAGATATTTGAAGGGCCTCCCAGGCAGAGGTAGAGGTTCGAATGAGGCGGTCTGCAGGGAGGAGGCATACATCGAAGAAGAGTTGGTCGTGCAGCTGGCGGTGGATAACATTTCGAGGTGTTTCCACCACCACCACCAGGAGGTCCACCCCGACTGTAGGCAGCAAATGGACAGGGGACAACTCATCTCCAGGCAGCTGAGGCATATGACCACGGTGCTCTGGAGACAATTCGTGGTGATATCTGTGTCTATTAAACCTTAGCAATAGTTATTATAGACATAGGTGTCAGTCACTCTTTCATTTCCACTGCCATCGTTTGGATCCCGGAGATTCCGACGAAGCCATTGGCTCGATCCTTATAGGTAGGGACTCCTACAGGAGATGATTCGATGATTACGCACTGGTGCCGGCAATGTGAGCTTACTCTATGAGGCGAGAGATTTGGGTGAGATCTCTTAGTAGTAGTGTCGAGGCCTTACAATGTCATATTGGGGATAGACTGGTTATCTACATTCCATGCATAGATTAACTATATTAGGTGAAAAGTGTGGTGTGTCCGCATGGATAGGACCAGGTTTACCTTCAATGGTGAGATGTGAACCTTTTCATCACATGATAGACTTACATGGAGGAGGGTGCAGCTGATCACTCATCAGTTGGCCTGCCTTACCCTTAGAGTAGTTGATGTAGAAGGTCAGAGCTATCCTATAGTGGTGGACCAGTACGATGATTTTTGCCCTGAAAATGTTCCAAGACTACCTCCATTTAGATAGGTGGACTTCTATATTGACCTTTACCCTGGGACGACACTAATATCTACTCCATCATATCGGATGGCTCCTTATTAGATTTGTGAAGTGCGGGTACAACATGTGGACTTGTAGGAAAAGGGATTCATCAGGCCTAGAGTTTCTTCCTAGGAAACCCCGATTCTGTTTGGCAATAAGGCATATGGGAGCTTGAGGCTATGTGTTGACTATCGTCGCCTGAACTAGGTGACCATAAAGAACATATACCCCCTCTCAAGGAATGATGACCTCTTTGATCATCTGAAAGGAGCACGGTGGTTCTCGAAGATTGACCTCAGATCAGGAAATCACCATCTCAATTTTCGAGATGAGGATGTGAAGAAGACATCATTCAGATGTCGGTACAACCACTATGAGTTCTTGGTTATGCCTTCTGGTGTAACCAATGCTCCAGAAGTATTCAAGGTACTCATGAAAAGGATCTTCCAGCTATACCTCGATAGCTTTGACGTAGTCCTCATCGATGACATTTTGATTTACTCGAATACTAAGGAAGAGCATGGATACCATTTTCTAGTAGTACTGGACAAACTCCTAGAGCACCAGCTTTATGTTAATCTCTCGAAGTGACAATTTTGGAATTGAGTGGTTCACTTCTTGGGACACATCATCTCAGAGGCTGGAGTTGTAGTGGATCCAGCGAAGATTGAAATTGTACTTTCTTGGGAGCCACCAAGGAGTGTGATGGAGGTAAAGAGTTTTCTAGGTTGGGATAGATACTACCGGAGATTCATTCCAGAATTCTCCAGAGTTGCAGCCGAACTATCTTCCTTGACAATGAAGGGGAAACCCTTTTTGTGGTCGAAGAGATGCCAGCAGAGTTTTCAGGAGTGATGCAGATGATAACTAGTGCCCCCATCTTGAGGCTTCCAGTGGAGGGTGTAGGTTACATAGTTTACTACGACACATCAGGGACTAGACATGGGTGTGTCTTAATGGAGGAGCGAGTCGTGATCGCATATGGTTCATGGAAGAAGAGACAACATGAGCAGAACTACACTACCCATGACCTGAAGTTAGTAGTAGTGGTCTTCACCTTGAAGTTGTGGTGGCACTATCTGATGGGATAGCATTTTACCATGTACTATGATCACAAGAGTCTCAGGTATATATTCCCTAAGAAGGACCTGAACCTGAGACAGCAGCAATGGTTTGAGTTCCTCCAGGACTATGACTATGAGATATTCTATACTCCTGGGAAGGGGAATGTTGTTAGATATGCGCTCAGGAGGAGGACTGGTATACAACTGCAAGGAGAGGAAAAGAGCAGCTGGCAGCTTTATAGATATACGTTATGGATATAGATGGAGCTCTATTCCTATACTATAATACATTAAATCCCCAACATCGTTAGTGAGTTAGGGAGGAACAACATGGGGATCTTAACTGTGAGATAGGACGTGCTCAGATATCCACAGGGCAGGAACCTAATGGATTTTCTAAAGGTGGGGAGCATGTCATCCTCTTCAGAGGATGTACCTCAGTAATAGTGGAACTTTAGGAGGAAGTGTTGAGGGATTTCCACAAATCCCCTCCAACGGTACATCCAGGAGTGGAGAAGATGTGCTAGGATCTTTGATGACAGCACCGATAGCAAGCTATGATGAAGGAAGTAGTGGATTTTATCTCACGATGCCTCACGTATCAACAAGTGAAGGCAGAGCACCAGGTACCAGCAGGCTTCCTACAGCCTTTAGTGGTCCTAGAGTGGAAGTGGGATTAGATATTCATGGAAATCATGGGGGGTCTTCCACGTACATTAAGTGGTCACGACTCTATTTGGGTTATCGTCAACCAAATCACCATGTCGTCTCACTTACTACAGATCATAGAGTAGGGTTCAGTAGAGAGATTGGGACACCTCTATGTGCAAGAGATTCTATGACTACATGGAGTACCTTCCTCTACTGTCTACAACCGTGACTCATGGTTTACTTCTTGGCTATGGAATGGATTGCAGGAGGCTTTCGAGACACATCTTCTCTTGAGCACCTCCATCCATGCTCAGACATTTGGTCAGACATAGAGGACCATCCGGACCTTCGAGGACATGCTACGTGCATGCATCCTCAACATCGGTCACAAATGGTAGGTTTACTAACCCTTGGTGGAGTTTTCTTACAACAAAAGTTATCACTACACCCTAGGGATGGCACCTTTTGAGGTGTTGTATGGGTGACCTTACTCATCGCCCTTATGCTGGACAAACCCTGGGGAGTTAGCACTGGTCAGACCAGAGATGGTGCGAGCAACCATAGAGAAGGTTCATATCATCCAGGAGTAGATAGAGACAGCACAGAATAGGCATAATTCATATGCTGACAAGAGATAGAGACCTCTGGAGTTCGAAGATGGCCACCACATCTTTCTATAGGTCTCAACTCGACATGGTCTACAGAGATTCTGCCGAGGAAGTAAGCCATCTCAAATGATTCATTGGACATTTTCAAGTCCTCAGCAGATTAGGTGATATGTCTTACCAATTGGCACTTCTACTTCAGTTGCACCAGGTGCACGACGTCTTCCACATATCTCAGCTGAGGAGATACGTGCAAGACTCTTCTCACATCATTGACCATGGAGAGATGGACGTCGACGATGGGGCGACATTCATGGCGGTTCCAGTGGAGATTGAGGATCGACAAGAGCGGGTCCTATGTGGATGGTCGATAAATTGGGTGCACGTATGCTGGTAGCACGTGAACCTCCAGGAGAGCACATGGGAGTGGGAGGCTTATATGTGTGCTCAGTACCCCCATTTGTTCCCTTTGTTTGAGTTGTAGCTTATGGGGACATAAATCCATGAGGTGGGGAGAATATAAAGTCCCAGAAATTATGTGGAATTTTTTTCTCAAATACATGGGAAGTTTACAAGTCCGTGAAAATTGAGGGCAGATGATTCCAAGTCCCGGTGTGCCTGGAATCAATTTCGGATGTTTTGTTCAGGTACATTTAGTAAACGTACAAGTGGGTTTTTATAACTTTTCAACTGGTGCTTGGAATTGAAATCCGAGGGAACCGCTGAACTTGCAGCGCTGATATTTTCTTAAGGAGACTTTCACCTTGATAAAAGTGAGTAAGGAATGAAACTTGGTTTTTGGGTTTTCTTGGAAAAATAATAAAATAAAGTGTGCAACAATTTATTTAATTTTAAGGTTCCATGTGGGTGAAAGTTTGTAAAAACCTCTACATGAGAGTTGGAGGTGGGACCACCACACACTAACCTCCCATGAATTGTTATGGTTGTGGGGCCCACACGAGCATAACCTCTCGCGAGAGGTTTTGATGTGGGGACCACCCGAGATGGCATAAACACTCTTTTAAATAATATGTGTGGGGACCACCTGTCCCATATTGATGGAGGAGGATAAACATCTCAACTCTCCCTCACTAATGAGGGAGAGGATCTTGATTCCTCAACTCCCCAATTAAGTGGGTAGAAACCCCCTTGACCTCCCCTAATTAATCTGTGACAACTCTCATGCATTAATTAGGTGGAGCCAGAAAATTTAATTCACCATTTCAATTTTTGTGCTTAAAAAATAATAAACAATGCTTCATTCTATTATTTTTTCCTTTGTCATTTTGGTGGGGCTTTGGGAGTGAGGAGCTTGGGTGGATTAAAATTTTCCCAAAGAAGAATTCCCCTCCCAACGAAGAATGCGAAGAACACTGGTGACATTTTATTCTTTGACCTCTTTCCTCAAATCCTACCGACGTGGAGCATCTTCCACGCGCCGACGCAGCTCAGGATTGAGAGTACACGACGGACGTGATGAACGACGAACTCATTCATATACTTTCCATCGCTCCACTAACGAACGATGAACAAGAGGTAGGGGGTTTAATACGTGTTGATTTTGTACATTTTTTTCCTTCTTCAAAGGACAAAATGGGATTGTTTCATATGTATTAATCATCATATTCTTCTCATGATCAGCAAAATGTTACCTTCCTAAACGCGGAGGGTGTGGGCCAACCTAACTTAGCCTAACATCCTCCGTAGTTTTCTCTCATCATGTGGCATTCTATGACATGGAGATGAGGCGACGACGACGAAGGCAACGACGACGAAGGCGACAATAATGAAGGTCGAGCTACTAGCGGCCTTTGCGAATCGTGCCACCCACGTAGAGCCCCGATTCATCGTGCTGAACACCGCTGGCCTGAGCGACGCATGACTCACCTAACTGCAGCCTCCAGTGCCCTACCCGATGCACGACCTGCCTGCCCGCATCATCCCAATGCCCGGACCAGTGCGCGGCCCGCCTGCCCTTATCCTCTCGGCTCCTTGCCGGCGTGCGGCCTACTGGCCTACAGCCTCCCAGTGCCAGTGGGGCCGCTACCGCGCCCTACCTAGAACCCCCGCGCCCTACACGGCACCCTGCTGGTGCCTCCACAGCCTTCCTGGCTGCTTCCGCACCCTACTCAGTGCCCCAGCGCCTAGCCCGACACCCTGCCGGTGCCCCAGCGGCCTTCCCGGTGCCCCCGCGGCCTACCCAGACCATACTGTGCCCGACCCGGTGCACCGGCGGCCTGGCCGGCGTCCGGCCGACCTACCTGCCCCCCGCGCCCTCTACCCACAGCCTGCCCACGTCGCACGCACTCTGCCCACAGCCTGTCCGTACTCCGAGCAGTCTGCCCGCTGGCCACTTGCCCGACTGACCTCCCGGGCCGAGCCGCCCGAGCTTCACCCCTCACGCCACTGGAAAAACCGACCCCGACCTTTGGGTCGAGTCACCTACGTGGAAAACCTCTGAGCCAAACCACCCTTACAGTCAGCTGGGCTGAGCCCAGTAGACCTGGCCAGACCTAATGGGCAGACCTACTAAATGGGCAGGGTCGGATCGGGCCCAGGCCCATTACCGACCCCATTACCTTAATGGGAAATATACATGTCACCAGCCGTCCATTTGACGAACCATCAGTGGTGCCGGTATTCGTGGAGAAAATCCATCCTTTTGAGTATACCCCACTGATGTTCGGGGTAGAGTTGAGTTATCGTCAGGTTGGATTGTACACAAAATCAACCGGGCCCCCGCGACTAAAAGTCTAACAACAAACAGACCACGCATCCGATTGATGGTCCTTCTATTACGTTGAGACCCCTATGACGTGGAATAACTTTGAGAAACTTATTCATGGAACTTCGTGATAGTTGGATTATTTTACAGTAGCTCATGGAGCAGATCCTTCTGGTGACGAGCAGATAGAGTATGGAGAGCTAGTTGCTCGATGAGACCTGGCAACTGTTTGACCGATTTGACTCGGAGTGACTTGACTAACCCAATGGGGAGAGCCTCTATGTGACGTGGCAGACCCACGGTTGGGAGCGCCTATGTTTGAGAGTGGTAGACCCATGGTACTCGACAGGAAGAGTACCTCACTAGGATACGAGGGGGAGCACCTCTGTGTGAGCATGTCATACTCATGGTGAGGAGTTCCTGTGTGTGACATAGAAGACCCATGGTACTATATAGAAGAAGTACCTCAACAGTCCAAGGATAGTGGGAAGCACCTCTGTGTGACACAGCATGCACACTATACTCGATAGAGGAGGAGTACGCCACCATCTGTGGTTCCGATAAGAAAAATCCTAGTTTGAGCTGAGTCACTGACTTTTGTGTTTTCTTCATGATTGAGATGGGTTACTAGATAACATAGGTAAATTTATAGGCATATACCTATGTAATGGTTATCCGTTGATTTCATACTTTGTAGTTTATCTATGTCGAATTTTGTGAGACATTAAGGGTCTCGGGGTCCCTACTGAGTATCATTATAATCACCCCTACACGGCCTATGCCTGTACCTCGTTGTGTTGGTTGCAGATGACAGACAGTGCTGACTGAGGCCGAGAGTAGCATGACTGGACGGTACCCAGAGGTGGATCACTCATCGTGACGGTACACAGAGCAGACGGACGAACGTGGAGTGCTGAAGAGGCCATCGGTATCTACCCTTCAGGTTGGAACCCTAGAGGATGACCTAGTAGCTTCTTTACTTTTCTTCAGTTGTACTTGCTTTTCTTTTGTACTTGTACTTTCCTGTTGGGGTTGTATTTCCGACCCCTTTTACTTTCTAGCACTTCTTTTTGTATATAGTTTTACTTGGAGTTTTTCTTCCAGTTGTGTACTCTATTTGGTTTTTTTATAGTTATAAAGGCAATGTGTTCCCAGTTTTAAGGATTTATGGCTTTGGTGCTAGTCTCCAGCCCCTGGCCTATGGAAGGAGGGCTTAGGGTTGTTATGGCACGGGCCACGAGGGATGGGTCATGACATATATAATGATTTGGAATAGAATATATTTTAAAAATAAAATTTATATTGTAGTGTAAACATGAATAAAAATATCAATGTTGTTTCAAAACATTTATGATATTTTATATTGTTTAAAATTATTTCATTTTACACATTTATAAAATGAAAATTTTAACCTATACAAAAATAGTTAAAACATTTCACAATTAAAAACGTTAAATGATTGTAAATAATGGTTTAAAATTGAATATAGAATAAATTTATTCATATAAAATTAAAATATTTAAAAATTAAAAATAACACGGATTTAGAGGATAATGTTTTTAGAATATTCATATTTATGTTCTGTTGGAAAATCCACTACATCGGGACTTAACTAGTTTCATTCATATGTCTACCTTCCCTAATAAATTTTTTAATTAGTTTTGGAAATGATTTTATATATTTTAAATTTTTATTCTAGAATAATTATTCCATTAATTTTAGTTTTTAAATTTTTTAGTTAATAAAACGATAAGGTTCACATGTAGCAATTTTAGAATGTTTAGTATACAACATCATTATAACATTTGTTTTTAACTATGGTCAAATGGGTTGTGGTTCAATTAAGACCAAAACATTACAATAGTTATAATTATAATATTTATAAGATATATCTAATATTTATTCTTCAAATATATGGGGGTCATTAAAAACAAACCAAGTCCCCTCATTAAGAGAATAATCTATATATAATCGTGAATGATATTATATTTTTCATACCGGCAAGAAAAGAAATAACTTAGCTAAAATTTTATTCATCAAAAAATATTAATCTATTATAAATTTAAAATTTTATACAATAGTTAAGTGCACTGGACTATAATTTTTAGGTGGATATAAGAAATTAGTCACACCAATTCAAGGAGGTGGTGGTCCACAAAAACATAAAATAAATAGTTATCTTTTTCAATGGATGGTATCGTAATAATTATTACAATATGTTATATTAAAATTATCATTATTATGTCATAAATATCATTTCATATATATATATATATTCGTTTTTTAAATCATTTTAAAAATCCACATTATTAAGTGTTTATAAATTAATCGCATCCCTGTTTAGATAGGTAGTCCATATGTACGCATGTCTAATGATTCAATTTCATATGAGCATGAATGTGGGATTGAAAAGTTTTTATTAGATAATAATAATATCCTCTATTTTCATTATAAGATTACTATAAAATTATTTACGAATTTTTAAATTTGATATTATGAAGATTGAAATAAAGATGGACTTATATGAGTCTAGACCCACTATGACATGGGGAGTTCGGCTGAGATGGTTTTTTTATTTTACTAGTTGGTTTAAATTGATCGTTTTTTGTAATTAAGTGAAGACTTGATGTCACATTATGTATGATATTGAAGGGTCTTTCATGTAGTTTCTTATAAAATTTTAATTTATTAAATCCCAATAGCAATGTAATGAGGAATTAAATAAAATTTTTTGATTCCAATAAAGGGTAAGGTCAAATGCGAATAAAAAATATATTTTTCAATTATTTTAATATATATTATACCATATATCCTAGATTAACCCACATTGTTAACCCTTTTAATAATTACTATGGTGAATTTTTTTTACCAATGTTGTAATTAATGAGGAAGAAAATTAAATTAACCCTTTTTAAATTATTTAAACCACCTGGTTAAAAAAATATATTTTCATATTTTTCTAATTTTTTTAAATTATATTAATATAAATATAGAATCATCATCAAAAACAATATTTTTTGGAATATTGTTTTTATACATAAAACAGATTATAGGAAAAATCCAAATAAATGTGGACTACTCAGGAAATAATTCTATTTTTTAATGAGTTCTAATGTCACTATAATAGTATCACAATATATGATGTGACTTTTCAAACACTCGAACTGTAATTATTGTTTTATAAAAAATAGGAATTTTACACTATTCACCAAAAATTTCATGTTTTTAAAAATATTTCAAGAATTTAATCATTTTCTATACATTATATGACGATTTGATAAAATAATTTATTTTGGTTCAAATTTAATAAATAAAATTTTGTCATTAATCCAAAATGTTATACTATGTAATAAATTGAATGAAATTTCCACAAAAACATAAAAAATTGTTAATTTTGATTGATAAAATATGTAAAATAATTTACAAGACTATAATGAATATATGTCCATAAAAGTTCTACTTATAAATCATATTACACACTTATTTCAAAGATTTCATAAGTTTTAAAAAATATCACTTCCTTTGATTAGTTTTTTATCTTATTCAAGGATTCTTCACTATAATCAGACTCAAATTAAAATTGGTTAAATACATCCCAAACCAATAATGAGGATCAACATGCCCTCATATCCTAGTGTCTCTAAATATATTAATAGAATAGATTATGAAAAGTGTAATTTCATTTAAAAATAAGTTTAGTTATACTATAATCTTTAATTGTTCAACTATTTCCAATAATTCCTTTAAAGGTGTTGTTATTCTTCATTGTTAATGTATATCTCTAATCAGCATTATGATAGAACTGCATCAATTAAATAGATATCCATCCAAATATAGTAGATTCTAATAAACCAATATGTACTGAAGAATAGTTCTAGAACTCAATACAAAATAGAGTCATATTTATACATTTCAAGATAATCTAATCATATGGATATTTTATCTCAAATGATAACTTTTAATAAAAAATATATAGTATATCATCAAAATTTGAAATAAGAGAAATCAATGATAAAAAAACATAGTATATATAATCCTTTGATCTATATAAAATTTATTTTAATTCATAAATATTTGAATCAATTAGTCTAAAGACACAATAATGGAATTATTCATCAGGTTCGATATATTCTTAAAAAATATTAAAATTCTTCCCAATACAATTTTTTTTAGTAGGCTTCTCCTGGTCAAAATGGTTCACTAAGGACTCACCTCAATAGAACAAAAAAATTATCAGTTAATTTCAATTATTAGTATATTAAGAAAAACATAACCTGTATAGTATTATATAATTTCATTATAATCAATATCATGGTCATTCTTCTCCACGATTTTTTCAATATAATGTTTAAAATAAACTTCTTATAATTTCATTATCCTAGTAATTGTCTACAACAATCTCAGAATATTCCTTATATTTATTTTACAATATTTCACAAACACAATGAAATATATAAACTTATTTTATATAATAAAATTATATTATATATATAATGATTCATTAAAAAAGTTTATCTAAAATAGATGAAATAATTACACAAATATTCTATTATAAATTTTTTCAAACAACTGCTTCTATATTTCACTCATATATCCACAATCACATACATTTAATTCAATCAAATTAGAAAACTTAGTT
Organism: Viscum album; assembly: GCA_963277665.1. Taxonomy (NCBI): domain Eukaryota; kingdom Viridiplantae; phylum Streptophyta; class Magnoliopsida; order Santalales; family Viscaceae; genus Viscum; species Viscum album. The sequence continues at coordinate 2,131,867,345 of OY728140.1, forward strand.
TAAATAATAAAATTAATATTAAGTATGAAGAATATTGACAGTATAAATTTTACTATCAATGATTGAAACATATGTATCATGTAATAATTGGAACATTAAACCATCACCAAATCCTAATAATCATATTCCAAAACTATCCTCATGATGTTATCTCAGAAAGAAAATAATCATTGATATCATTATGAAATTTTCAATATAGTTATCTTATAACATAAAATATATATATAAGTGATCACCCATTTGAAATAATCCATTCCACTATCTTTAATAACATTTTAAATATTATTTTCTATTCATTTGATGATTAGGTCTATTAATGTTAGATTTAGATTCATTCAATTTATTTTATTCTAAAACATCTCAAATTTATTGTTGTTTATCAATATCAATAATTATTTATGGAGTGATAAATAAATTGATTCCACATGATACATACACATACCAATGTAAAATTTCAATCATATATTAAAACATATCCTGATCCTATTTGAAACATACATTTTTTGAATTTAGTTAAGCATTAATGATGGGTTTGTAAATTTTTTATAATATTTATAAAATACCCATATGCTATTTGTTGGTGGATGTTTCAATATACATTTTTACTTATTTAAAACATGTAATACTTTTTCAATATCCTCATTACTCTTATAAACACAAATTTTCTTAAATATGAGTCTTTTTTTATTTTATGTATCACATTGGGAAATATTTATCTTTTCAAGCTTATATTTTATTATTTCTAATTGAAATTATATCTATATCTATAAGAAATAATCTTTATAAAATTTGAGTTAATAAATTTCTCAAAATTATTAATATTATAACAAATGTAACAAAAAAAATTCATGGTCTCATCAGTTCCTCGCATTACCTTTATATATAATCACATACACTGATGACAAGTTCAATAAATATAAGAGATATAATTTTAATTTAAAACACCTCTAAGTAAATTCTATAATGGTATAAATTTAATATATACTAAATATAGAGTATAAAAATTTCTATAACTACACTTATATATTTAAAATTACGAATATTCTTTTCAAACCATCATCTATATGATTTTTATCACTATATTCAGTATCTTCCATGTGTTACATTATTTAGACCAGTTTTCTCGAATACATTTCTTATAACACCATAATCTATATATCCATTCACATATATTAATAAAATCTATTTTAAAATAAATTATACTAATTATTTAAAAAAATATTCTTTATTTAATTTTAAATATTTTCCTACATCCATGATAATATTCTCTATGATTTCCATTTCTTTTTAATTTACATGTATTCACCATTATTTCCATATCCATTATTATAAAGAATTAATACATAGGATTCCATAACATAGTATTTATTGATTTATTACTTATTCTATTTCACAACATCTAAACATTTTTTCATTCATCTTTTAAAAATGATGAAAAAATAAATACAACCATCCACATCATAATTTAATTTCAAATATCAATACACTGTAATATATTTCAAGATAATAATTTTTTTCCCTATGTTAAATTTTACTCTTATCTGTACAATTGAAATGAAATTAATAGGGGATTTTTTTTACTTTTTCATTTTAAATAACATAAATTTAAAATTAATTATTCTTTTTCTTTAACTCCCTTCATCTAAATAATATATTATTTCCTTTATGTACACTTCGTTTAATATGAAAAAGTCATTTCCAATTTTTTAACATTATTCAATATGTTATTCAACTCTATTTCATTTTGAGATAACCCAATGTCAATATACATATTGATGTTACAAAAACAAAAAAGTGGTTCATATATTTTCTTTAAAATAGTACCAAAGACAAAATTCCCTTCATAGGGGTTGTAAAAATTGATTTCCTTATTTTTTTAAATCTGAATAACATATTCTATAATTTGATTATGATATTTGGTATGTAAATTTCATAAAATTTTTTATGTAATCACAAACATATTATAAAATATATAAACACAATAAAAATATTGATTCAGAATGGAAAAATCATTCCTTATCATAGATTATTTATAGGATATCTAGATTTAATATTTTAATTAAATCTTTTTCCGAGGGAATATTCTTTTCAATTAATATTCCTCTGTTATGAGAATCAATCCATGAAAAATAATCATTGTAGTTTTAATTTAATGATATCATCTAGGAATTTATTATTATTATTTTACATCAAAATGAGTAGATAAAAATTGGTTGATTTCATGTGTGGAGGAATCAAGAAAAAATATTGAATATTTTAAATGAAGATATAACAGTTCATCTATATTTAAATAATAGTCCACATCTAGTGTTAAATTTCTTTTTTTATACTTCAAAGAACATTATGTAGATGAAAAACAATGAACATATGGGAATAATGCATCTTATCTGTCCAAATTCTATTATTATAATAATGAAATTCATTTGTTTCTAAATCCACAATTGCTCATTATTTTACAGAAGATATGATTAGACTTGGTAATAATTGAATACATTATATTTTTTTAAATCAATTCAATTTTTATAGAAAATTTTATTTTTACTCTCAGTATTACTCATAAAATCAAAATTATAGTCACTTTAGATAGTGTTATTGTTTGATATGTTAATACCTTCACCATATTAATATCCTTTTAAATATGAACTATAAATAATATCAAAAACTATTTTTCCCCATTTCCATTCTTAAATTGTGTATACATTACTTTTTATAAAATATTTTATAAAATGAGATTCATGGTGACATATTTTATCAATTATCACCGTCTTTTTAAATGTAATCCATGTAACTAACATGTTTTATATTTCTCACTCCTTCATTCAACTTCCACATACACATTCCGAATGTAAAAAGATACAATTTTTAGGATGATACATATAATTTTTATAAAGAGTAAAAACCAAATATTAAAACATTATACATAATTGTTTAATTAGTAATTTTTTATTTAATATATCTTTTATGAGAATGGATATTTATGATAAATTTTAAATTTTATGATATCTACATTTGAACTAATGTAGGGGAACGTTTTTTAAGTGTGTTTGAAAACCATTGAATCATCCAACTTGTACATAATAGTTTCATCCATTTTGAAATTATTCAAATATTTTGTCCCTCTATTCAAATAATTATACATTTTATATTGGTATTATATATACTAATAACAATCGTATGTATGGATTGATTTTATTTTATAGTTCACAAATATTATTATGGTGTCCAAATCTATTCATCATTAAAAGATTCTACATAAACTCTGAAAACTAATTTTATCTAGTGAGATTATAATTTTTTACCAAATGATCTCATATAATAAAATAATTTGAATATTTTGAATAGAAAATCCTCAAATAAATGATATTATGCTATATCATTTAACAAAACAAATAATATCATGCATTGATTGTTTTTATGATTATTCATTAAATGTTTTTATACATGGCCATGAAGAAATTTTTTTGTTTCAACTTATATTTGTTTTAATTTTGTGTAATTAATTTCCAAACCCATATTTCATAATACCATAATACATTTGTATATTTAATATTAATTTTGGATACCAATATGTGTAAATAATTTTATTTTTTCTTTCTAATATGTAGTTAAAAAATATTTAATACTCATATATTTATTAGGGAATTTGAATTTTAATTCAATGTGGATGAGTTGGATTCATCCATATATGACTTCAAAATCACTTATAAACTAGTATTTTTCAATTTTGATTGAAAAGAATATCCTAAAACCGTATAAGTTAGCACCACTTATTTTATCAATTTAGGATGTTCTTTGTTATGTTACATCTTGACTATTCATCCTCACCTCAAACTATAGAAACATCATATTGTGGAAATACTTCTACGTTTATATTTATTTCAATATATATTCTCACAAAATAATTATCATTATATATTTTTTATTATGAATCATACAAATATCATAAACAGAATGATCATCTCCTTATCACTATCTTTTTATATATTCAGGTGTATATCATGGATATTAAATATAAAATGATGCATCATATTATAAATCATGGATTTTTTTATTAATAGTATCATTAAACTTTTTATATTGAATATAATTCTCTTTTAATCAATTAATTATTCACTTAAATTTTATCGTTAAAAAATTCATTAGCACTAAAATATACGAGAGAGTGTCAAATCATATAACATTTCCAGCCAATTTTTTTCCATTGAATCAAATTTCTTATATATGTATATATGAATTTTAATCAAATAGATATATGATAATATCATGAATATATAGTCCCAATTTAGTTCGATTCTTCTACAAATATTCTCTAATATAATAGGAGAAACTGTAAACATCTTTTATTGATTCATTTTCTTTGTAGTCTCCCTAATATGTATGATCATCGTCAAAATTCTCTTTGAATATTGAATCTACTAACAAATAAAAACTAGTATAACTAGTTTCATAATGATATATAGCCTTTTTATTTTTTATAATTTCATCTATACTTTCCCCTATCATCATCCTATTATTAAATTTCATGATTAAAACCTCAATATTTAATGAAATAATGGAGTTTTAGTTTCATTATTACTGGGGCCAATAGAATCATTTTAGATTTAACATGAATTAACTATGATACCAATTATAATTTCTAGTTTAATTTAACATCTTATTAGAAGGAATTTTTGTTTTCTTTATATGAATTATTCATTTTAATTCAATGACAATGGGTATTTCAAGTCAACATCAGGTCACCATTTTTCTTATCTATATACCATGAATTCAAAATATAAAAAGACACATGTTTAATAAAATTAGTAATTTCTCAATTATATCACAAATTGTTTGAGATTATTTATTCCAATCGATCAAAAATTCTCTTCTCATAATATTCTAGATAGAAATTAATAGAGTGAAGATTATATAAGAATTTATTTTAATTATTCCTACACATTCTAAAGCCTCACTATAATTTTATAATGTATATTCACAATGGGATCCTAGCTCCACACTCTCCAATAATATAATTCCTAGATTTGAATAGATTCAATAAAACCTTACTATATATAATAAAGTTCATTAATTTTAAAAATTAGGCCTAGATCTAATATCACATCAAGGATGAAACTAAATCATGACAAAAAATGTTCTATATATCACTATAGAGTCTCTATCTACCAACTTATATTTGAAAATATTTTGATGAATCTAGTCAATGGTTTAATATTGATTCATGGAATTTTATTTAACATAATCACAGATAAATTTCCCCTCAAATTATATGGTACAATCATATAAAATATAATTTCTCTATAAATAGATAATGATTCAGAATAATTGATCAGAAACATGCCTAGTTGTGAAGACACTCTTTAGTTTTATAAAATTTATACTTGTCATTACATTTTAATACAAAATATACCCATAGAGGAATTTTATGATTTCACATATTTTATTTCATCATTCATAAATAATATAATTTTCACAACAAATATTAAAAACTATTTGTTTCTCAAGACTTAATAGTTTCCCTAAGTACTCATCTTTTTTTATTAATTCATATTCAATATATGAAACCACCGTCAATTTTTTTGAATCAACTATGTATTACATGTTTTAATAATTTTTGAATATTTAATTTCTAGATCATCCTTTTCAAGGGTTATATCTATATGATCATAAATGAATAATTATCATTCAATCATTCAGTTTTCCTAAAAAAATGAACTACTATCTCAGAAAAATCACAATATATAATTAACTAAAATCATAAACACATTTCCTAAAACTCCCTTCATATATTCCTTTTCATATAACAGGATAAAAAATTATTTTATAAATATATTCATCAATAATATCAATAATAAATTAGAAAAATAGACATTTTCAATATCTATTAAAGCCCATATTCTATATTTCAATCATCCAATATCTTTATCATCATATTAAATCTATAGAAGAACAAAATGTCTTTATAAAATAACTACATGAACCTCAATTGACATGAATATTCACTCCAAGTATCAATGTTGATCACTTATAAATTAGTTATAATTGAATATTTTGTTATAAAACCTTCACTTCATCAAAATAATACTCCAAATAATTATCCTTGCGAATCATTGAAAAATAAATAGTATAGATACAAGTATTTGTTTTCCATTTCATGTAAATATAATTTTTTAAAAATACATAGAGTGATCACCCTTTTTGAATACAAACATGAATATTATTCAATAAAATTATAAATGTGATTTTTAACCATTGAGGTTATTCATTAGTGTCATTATAATTATATTCCATCAAATTATATTTTTACGTGACTTATCATGTTATTAGTTCTCTATAAATATGAAAATATTTCAAATGATTGGAATAAAAAATGTTTATAAACAGTAGAGACATATTGCAAAAATAAAAAAATTTCAAATAATGAGTCAAATGTGGACCAATTTTCAAATATATATAGGTTGAATTAATTTTTATTACTTTATCATAAAAATAAATTTTCCATCCAAGTCATAAATTATTCATACTCTATCTATTGGGACTCATCATTTTGTCAACAATTACCTTTTGAAAACATGGATTTACACATTCAAAGCCCCATTACATAAAAACTAATGACTTCTATCATAAATGATTGTTCAAATTTTTTTTTCATAATAAAAAATATTAATCAATCCAATATTACTACATATAATTTTGATTTCACTCCTTAAAATTATGAACAAACGATTATCCTTTTGATCTCTAATTATGTGAAATTTCTATGATGTAGTCACAGAATCCTAGATTTCACAAAAATTGAATCAAATATTATTATATATTAATCATATCATTAAAATGTGGTTCAATTCTCATCATACATACTTTAATAATACTATTTATTTTACTGGTTACCAAAACAGGTATATATTTCTTTAATGATATTATTAGGAACAAATAAACATCATTATAGTGAATTATATGATCAATCACTAATATTTTATCATCAACAACAAAATAATTCATCAAAATAAACAACCACAACATATTATACTATATATTCAGAAACCTTCATGTATAAAATTACTTAGATGGTTTCTCAAAAATAATGGCCATCAATATCCACCAATCATGATATATTTTCAAATATATTACTAACAGATAAAATTTAAAAACATCTACTGACTATTGTAGAAACATTATTCCTATTTCATCAACATAATCCACAATAATGAGGAAAATATCAATCAATTATCTAATATCAGTGTCATCTATTTTTCAATGTAATCCCCATGGAATAAGAATCTTATTCTCTACACCAAAAAAACATGGAATTCCATATATTTGTCTTATATAGTTATATATATTTCCATCCAAGAACATCTACATAGATATAGTTCACCAATTCAAAAAAAAATTATTTTCAAAAAATAAAAATATCATCTTATAGTTCTATTTCTATACTACATATCTATAGACAATATATTTTTTCTTTTTTCTATATATTAAATCAATATAATGATTTTTGAGAATTACCTAAATTTTTAATGTTGATTATTTCTAATTTATTTTTACTTATTATGTATTTATATATTCTTTTATAGAATTTCGTTCACAATGATGGTAATTGTTTTATGAATTCTTAGTTATGGTTTAGTGTATAGTATGTTGATATTGATTATAGTTGAATATTAATTTTAAAGATATTATATTTTCATTATTAGTATTAAGGATTTAAATTTTTTTCCCTCTATATTCTGAAGTCATTGAGTGGTTCATAAATTATAAGTGTCTCAATATGAACTCTAATAAACCTCCCCATATTCCAGAGTATAGATATTGGAAGTGGATTTAAAGGGTAATATCTTCGAGAGAATATATCACCATAATATAGTGTACATCCAATGATAATAATATACATTCATCATCAGAAATAGTAAATATCATTTGATTATATAGAAGTGATAAATATATAATTTTATGATTTATAAAAAAATGTGGATATAAATAGTCATACAAACTCAGAGACATAATAAATACAAGAATGATATCCCATAGAGATGATTGCAAAAAAATATAAATAAAATACATTGGGGATATACTAGAATCCCTAATACATAATTCATATTGATTACTAATCCAACCCAAATATTTAAATTAATGATAAAATCTTGGACCTCTTCTATATAAATATGTATAATTACTGATGTCTTTCCTAGTACCCATGTTTAATGGATATTATTTTATGTTTTGATTATAACAAAATAAAGTGGAAAAATGAAGTATCATATATAAAATGTAATATATTGTACACATATTATGTATTCAAAATATAAATACAATAGTTTTAGAAACTTCTGATACTCATGTTCAATAATGAAAATTGGGATTTCCCCCATAATTATTTACTCAGTACCAGAGTTTCATTGGTAATGTCATAGAACAATTATATCAAAATATTCACCTACATAAATGGAAGAAGTCCAAAAATACTTTTATTATATAATATATCTATTTCCAACCCTAAAATGAGATTATCATCTATACTTTAGTAATCAAATCCATGGTAGTCAAAATTATCGTGTCCCAATATTTTAAATATTATATCCAAATTCATGGTACACAAAGATAAATATACATTGTGAAAAACTTATTGGTATATCATCTTGCCATTGAGGATAAAATAAGTAGTATCCAGTACCAAGGAACACCTAAATCCAAATAGCTGTAAACCAAAATAATATATCATCTCAAATATGATGATCAAAAAAATAATTCTTATATCATTGAATACATAAATCATAATATATATATAACTAAATCATCATATCATAGGGGAAATTACATCCCAATATATGGATCAATGGACATAGTCCTTTGTATTTATAAATGGGAATCATAAATGACGCTCAATAGCGAGATCCAAGGTGAATCTTTGAAGAGTACTATGATCCTCAAAATAATCATTGTGGTAAGTGAGTCCCACACAAACCATCCCAATAATAAATCATGATGGATTTTCTATCGTCGTAATACTATAAAACAAGTATGAGGTCATCTTATTAATTTCATGATAATTCATCATCATAAATGTCATAGTTATATAAAATTATATCGAGTTACAATATGGCACACCAAATCAAAAATTCGAATTTCAATTATACATAAACACTATGGTCAAAAGTTCACATGATAACACACTAGGGTATATATGTTAATCACATCAAGATCAACCCATATAAGATCCTATATTCTCAATATATATTTTGTAGAAAACCCATAACTTAGAGGGAATTACATTATATGTTATCATCATGTCTCATCAAGGCCTCACTAGCCTTCTAGAAATGTTTCGAAAAAGAGATGTCCTTAACCCCATAACCTATTGCAGTAACTCATTATTATCTGAATAAACCAACCAAGAAAATTATCATAAGGACCAAATACTATGGAAATCATATATTAGTTGAGGAGGAACACTATCCATATCATAACATCGCCATCAAAATGGTTATAAATCATTTAATGGTAATCTCATGGATAATATCATGTCAATCCATCCAAATTAATTACTCACTGATACCAAAAGGCCACAAAGGGAACCTATCCTTTATGGGGATGCACATTATTCATTTAATTCTCACACCTCTGGGTAAAACAGTAACATGTGACTCATAATCATAATCCTAGAATAACCAATCAATGCATGAGGAAATCAAATCATTGAAAGTGGTTTCATTGCAGACCATGAAAATTTCTTCATAAAAAATTAATTTAATATGAAAATTAACTATTAATTTTAAACAATAGGTTAATCACCCTTTATAAGGGGGCCATATATCACATACGATAAAAAATAAATTATAAAAAAACATCAAATTTACAAAGTCTACCAACCTCAATAGACATTATTGATTTATTATTTACCGGTCAACAGATTTGAAAATACTCATCCTAGTCTATATAATAAATAGTAATCAAAATAATTCCTTAACATTAGAAATAAAATAATTAGTTTTTTTAAAATTTTGTAATTTGAAAAAAATTACATTAAGGAAAAATTCATAAAACTCACCACACATCCCAGTACGGCAAAAAGACTACCAATGATGGTTGGTTGATTCTAGATATGAACCTGGATATATTATATGTAAAATTCTCAATTAATATTCTCTTTTATATTGTAAAATAAATTAAATTCTGTTTAAATCCCTTGAATACCACATAATATTTTTTAAAATCCAGAATCAATACTGGTGACATGTAGACACTCTTATATGTCATCCTATTAATATCACACATGATATCTCCCATATAAATAGTCGATTCAACAATAATATTAATAATCTTAACCAAATCCCTATACATAATTATTTAGGAGTTTTACAATCCAGTAAAACAAAAATTTAATGTTTTTTGATATTAGATAATCTGCAAAAAACTATTTGAGAATCAAATAAAAAATGAAAACATATCAAATAGGAAATAATAAATGCTAGGGTTTTTTTATCGTACCCCCAATGAAATTATTTCCCAAAAAAGTTTGTTTGATCCTATATTTTCAAATTTTAACAAACACATGGAAACTCTTTCACAACATGTACTATTCTAATAATATTAACTACCCTACTTTTCTATATATTTTATCTACTGAATCCTTACATCAAATTGTAAATTTCTAATGGTTGGTGTTTGCATCATCATGACCCATTTTCCATTAATGATTTCCACATAAAACCCTAGGCTGTCCATAAAACCTAAATCCTCATCAGAAAAAAATATATTGAATATATAATAACTAATAATTTCATTATAAGTATCTTTTCTAAACATGATCCACCAAAAAATGAATAAATTAATAACCCCAGAAATATACCAACCTATATGTAAATGGTGATTCATATCTTCATCACACTATTTAACATCTCAAAATCACGAAGTGTTATTATTAATTGCTCTATGAAAACAAACCATAATGTGTGCCGAATTAATTATTAATTCATAGTTTTCTACACTTGAATTCAGAAAATGACTCCATTTTGATTCCAAATATTTGTTATTTATTATGCATCCAAAAAATTCCTCTCTCATTATGTAAAGTATGAAAAACTTATATGGAGCTTACTTACTTAGATCTCACCTCAATAACTATATTAGAATCAAAAAAATAATCATCTGCCTTATGGTTGTCCACATTATAAGGCTTCACTCATACTAGATTATCATAATAAACAATTATCACCAATATCAAAAGTTTATATCAAACCTCATTCTTAGGAATTAAATAACATGATCATAATTTTTTTTTCATATTACCACAACTATATATATATGAAAAAAAATAATCTTATATATTTTATCATCTAAAATACAAAACAAAATTATTTAAATCTCTATAGATTCTTGCACAGGGTATATATAGGGTGAACCTTCCTCAATAGGTCCAACCCAAACATCAAATATCCCCTTATACCATATATTTTGTACCATAAATATAGGATATTTAAATAATATTTTACTTAGTGTTACGTTATATTTTTTTAAAAATACAAATTAATTAAGCTAAAACTAGTTAAAAATACAAGAAAATATTGTAATATATAAGAATCGTCTTGTTAAATTCATGAGAAATAATGCTCTCAGTATCAAAAATGAATATAAGTACCTTTTATTGAGCTCAATTATTCTTGATATTAATTATATCATAATTTTTAACTACTATACAATGAATACATATATGTCTTATTGTAAAAGTAATAAGTCTTGAAAAAAATTATTCGTTTTCTTTACTTATAAAGGGAGGTCACATCAACATACTTTCTCTAAATTCATGTAGTCAATGAATATAATAAATACTAAACACAGTGTCTCACAAACCCTCTCCCATATTCAAAAAGTATTTTTGTAGAAAAATAAAAAATCTAAGGAGCCTTATTTAGTAACCAAATTGAAAAACAAGAATGTAAAGTGTATTATTATAAATTAAAATCCAATATTCCATTTCATATTTAAATCCACAAATATCTTATACACATTATTTTATGATAAAATATGTAAATCTAATATTTTAGAATTAAAAAAATAAAATAAAATGTCAATTTTCAACCCTCTCCCAAATTTTTTAAAAAATATGAATACATCGTCTTATGAATGTACCAACTACAACCTCAATGAACGGTGTCTCCTATTTTTCTTCACTGATGAAGAAATAATAAATAATAAATATCTTTAATGTATAAAAATTAAATTTTTAATCCTGTTAATCATATTTTTAGATAATATAAAATATTGTGTATGATATATCGATAATAATTAATGACAGAATGATTTTCTAGATTAAATGAACATATTTATGAACCTTTATTAAATTGATTCAATTTTGGATAATTTAATCAAAAATAAATGTTTTCATAATTTTTAGTTATAAAATTTATATAATGTAAGAACCTGGTTCATATATTTGAGGTACGGGTTTATTCTTTTCTCTTTTCCTTAAGTATTTTTTGAGAAAATAAGGATAATTGGGAAAATCCTAAATTTTGTGGGTACACACCATGTAATTTTCCACATGTCGTGTACTTTGGCCCTGTGGGATGAGTATACAGGGCGTGTAGGCCTGTCGGCGATGAAGGTTGTAAAAACTGACTACACGCCGTGTACTTAGTATTTAAACACCATGTAATCAGTCGGAAGTTGAATAGTAAGGTGGTGGAAGTAGCCGCCAGTGGAGTGACAGTACACTCCATGTAATCAGGAATACATTCCGTGTACTCATGTTGATAGATGAACAGTGCCGCGATGGAATGAAAATTCCAGAGGAACAATTAAAAAATGAAAATTACAAGCTTTGTACTTGAGATTGCATGCCATGTAGTTTGATTTTTTCACTTAAAATGGGAAGTAGCCTCTTTATTTGGAAGAGGAGGCTTTGAGTCCGTTTTGGAGCCGGGAGTGAAGGGCCAGAGCTTCAGAGATCTCCCGACCGTACACCGGGAATCCGAATCCTTCTCTGACAGTCTCGATTGAACCACGTGGGTGAGTCCTTACTTCTCCTTGAGTAGTTCTGGCCAACTCATTCCCAAGGGAAAGTTATTTTGAGGCTGAATGTGTGATAATTTATCCCATATCTACATCGTTCATGAGCGTTTCGGGAGGCGTCGTTCACGTATACCGATCAGGGGTGATCAAGGTAGGTGGTCTGATTTTTCAATCAACTGTTGTGTTGAAATTGTGTATCATTGTGCTACACGCCCATGGTTGGGGTGTCTTATGGATGAGGAATTTTCTGAAAAGATATCTAAAATTTTATAGATAATATAATGATAAGTTCAAACTGTTGTTTGGGATCACATCATGGATCCAGGACCACCTCAAGGGTGTGTTCCTCTGTTTAGCCATTCGTCCAGGATACCCGAGGGTATTCCATGATTAAATTGTAAATTGAATTTTCTTGAGAGAAATTTTATATAATGTTCTTGTTAATTATTTGGGCTCGTCCCAGTTCCTTTATCCTGAGGGAAGTGTTCTATTAGCATGTGGGCAGTGTTTTGCTTAGCCTGTGGGCAGTGTATGGTTAGCCTGAGGGTAACCCTTGTTTATGCTTGTGGTAAATAGTTTCTGTGCCTGAGGGAAATATAATGTATTCATGAGGGAAATGATCATTGTTTATGAGGGAAATCACCTATGAGTTTTGATTTTGATTACCTTAGGGTAAGGATTGGTATGTCTGAGGACAATGTTTACCATGAATGTTCACTGAGGTGATTTTCATATGTTATACTTACCAAGCTAAAGCAAAAGATTTGGAGTGACTAACAAACATTAAAATGGAAATGAAATTGGAAGTGATAGTTACTTTTGAGTACTTACTAGTTTAATAAATTTACATTGCACACTGTTGTGGCACATTTTCACCGACAGTTGGTCACGAGGCTTTGATGGGTGCCTACTGTGATTTATTTATCACACCCTATTTGGGTCATGTCTTCCTCCCTAATGGATTATATTTTTGTAGGTTTCAAGAGGGGAAAGGGTCCCTATACATGTACATGATTGTATCATAGGTGTAGGAGAGCATGAGGCCGAGATTAGGCTTGCAATGCTGCTGCATTCTATTTGCTCTGTTTTGTTGTACCATATACTTTGAGTTGTATTTTATTATGTTTCAGTGTATCCTGTTTTGGCTGTTTCATAGAAATAGCGACATGATGCATTTTTATATATAACTATTGGTTATCTTTTACTACAGTTTTTCATTTCTAGTTCATTTTTTTTACTACTTCCTCTGTTGAATGTTTTTTTCTTTTTTCGATGCTCTACACTTTGAAAAAATAGAGCATTGTTTCCCCACTATATGACCTAGGCACTCGATGCTAGTCAGCAGCCTCTGTCATTTGGGGACATGCACTTGAGGTCATGTGACCAACCGGGTTTGGGGCACCCATTATGTGGCTTCCGAATCCGGGACGTTACAAAGTGTTAACAGAGGTGATTCTTTTCTTCGACATACTGTTTGGATCCTTAGTTAGGGATAATATAGAAATGGTAGTTGGTAATAAGATATGCCCGGGAGTAGCAAACCCATGTTCAGGGAAAAGAAAATCTACCTCGTTATTGCAATTATTACTTGTTTTTCAATTTTACCGTTGATTTGATTTTCACTGTTGGGTGACACACTTTTGATTGTTCTATTTATATGTTCTACATATGTTCTATTTAGTAGCAACCCAATGAGATGAGGGTGTTCCATCTCATTCATCATTTAGGCACATGCTAGAAATAACATGTCATTCATTCCTTCCATGCCATGTCTGTTCATTAGAAATTGCATGTTGTTGTGATAGTTGTTGTGCAAGAAAATCATGCTATTATGATAACTGCTTTGATAAATACCTGCTTTCTATTAGTGTATTATGGTGTGGGGTTTTGATAGAATAAATGACAAACATTGGTTCTTGAGGATTATGGGCCATCAATGACTGTAATTTGGTGGATCATTGACGTGTTTTCCTTGTTATAACATGTATAATATTCCAAGATATGATTCCCAGGGAGTATGGGCCCCCAAGGAACAGAATTTTGGCACTTAGGTGTTTGTTCTGTGTTTTTCTGGTTTCCAGAGTAGTTTCTGAGACACACTATCTAGAAAACCCAACATACACACCGTGTAGTTCTATAGACACATGCCATGTGTTCCTCTATTTAGAAAGAAATGAAAACATTTTAAGTACAATCCGTGTACCCTTAGTACACGCCATGTAGTCTCCTCCTGTGTCATAGGATGTGTGGGAAAGGACACGGGGTAGGGAATGGCTTTGGGAAACACATCGTGTACCGATTTTACACGCTATGTAGTGTTGACCCTATGTATAACTCTGTATCTAACATCAAGGAAAGAGGAAACCTTAACACATACATGTCGTATCTACCTTGAACATGCTGTGTAGTCTGACCTAGGTACCTGACCATGTCACGAACAACACGGTTCAGTGTTATCTTCCTAGTACACACCGTGTCTGCCTGGAACATGCCATGTAGTGTCAACCATGTATCTGGGCATGTAGTGAGCAACACAGGTCATTCAGGGGATTTTTTGTACAATCTGTGTCTACCTCTGAACATGCAGTGTAGTTTTGTTTTAGGATAACCATGTGGCTTAAACTGTGTATAAGGACTCAGGCAGGGAAAAAGGATTCAAGTACACGCTGTGTGTTAAAACAACATGCCGTGTAGTTGGGGTGTTACATTGCCAGTTTAAGCTGGGGTACATTCCCATGTGGATGGCTTGTAAGAACATGCCATGTAGTCAAGTTTTGTAATTCTTGAATGATTTCTTTCTTCTGTTCCCTTCTTGGCCTCTTCGTTTTTGTTCTTTGATAATCTTGATCTAAGGTGTGCATTTGACCTTGTAGAGTCATGCCACCGAGAAAACCACTGGTTGTTCTCCAGGAGAGCGGTGATGATCATACTCCTGAGATGGTGGGACTTGGCCTACCAGTGGATCCTCCAGTAGTGGACGATGTAGTGCCAACCGTTATACTGGACACAGGTGCGAATGCGCAGTTCCATGAAGTCTTGATGCGATTCATGAAGACCTGTCATGGAGCACCGCATGCCACAACATCTATGGCAGAGCTGAAGCGTGTCTTCCAACAGCATCATCTGCCAACATTTTCAAGGGATGGAAGACCACATGATTCAGAGTCATCGCTGGATTCGATATAGACGATATTCAAGCATCTAGAGACGCCTCCTGGGTGGAGGGTCAAGATCGCTACATACATGTTGTGTGATTCATCCAAGAGGTGGTGGGAAGTTAACAGCAAGTATGAGCATCACGAAGGCATGGAGTGGGAAGATTTTCAGGCATCCTTCTATAAATTATTCTTCCCAGTGACTTTGAGGGCATATCGAGCTTGAGAGTTCATGAATCTACAGAAGTGCTCCATGACATTGAATGATTATTCTGATCGCTTCACCGAGGTTTAGAATTTTGCACTTGTTCTGGTGGGTGATGAGGTGTTGAAGGCTAGACTCTTTGAGGATGGTCTTCGGTGTGACATCCGAGAACTAGTGAATGTTTTCAGGTTTCCTATCGTGAAGTCTATTGTAAATTAGGCAATTATTATTGAGCAGAACTTGCAAGAATCTAGTGGTGCGGGGCAGGGCGGTTCAGCACCAATTTCTGGTACTGTTCCTACCGGTAAGAGGAAGATGCAAATGGATTTCTCTCACGATGGTAGTACTAGATAGAAGAATACTTCAGGTGTCCAGGATATTTGCTACCAGTGTGGTAGATAGGGGCACAAGTGACCCTTGTGTCTATGTGACCTAGTGGAGTACTGAGCTTGCGGCAAGATGGGTCATCTAAAACGTTTCTCCGGGGCATTTTTACTAGTGGCTAGTGAAAGGGGTTCTGTGCAGACTCCTCATGCAGGATCAGGACAAGAAACTTCTTACCAGTTGAGTAATTGGAATGCATCAGCACATGCAGGCTGAGATGGTGTTCATGTCTATGGTAGCCAGACACCAGGATCTCAGAGGCTGCAGGGCGGGCCAGCTTAGGGTCGCTAGGTTGTGTCACAGGGTTGCGGCACTGAGTAGACATATGCAGTTTAACAGACCCAACAAAAGCAGGATCCTAGACCTTACACTTCCATAGGTACCATTATCATTGCTTCTTTCTAATCTTGTACACTTTTCAATACAAGTTCTACACATAGCTTTATATCTGTTCACATATTGTAGAGCCTTGGGATCTGTGTTTATTTTTCTTCGGATATCATGACGCTAGACACTCCGTTGGGAACTAGAATGGAAGGTGTGCGTTAGTGCAAGGAGTGCTCCCTAAGGGTTGATGGGTGTCACATTCATTGGGACCTCTATGTCTTAGAGATGACAGCTTATGATGTCATTCTTTGGATGGATTGGTTGGTTCCCTTTGAAGCCTTTATGGATTTCTATCATCTCATGGTGAGTTTCACGTCACCAGAGGGCGGAGAGTTTCTATACAAGGGAGTGTGGGATGTCCAGGCGAGCTGAGATGGACCTGAGCATCGTGGGAAAGGTGGAGTGACATCCCAAATTGCGAGCTTATATATGGATGATCAGGGAACTTGTCAGAAGGATTTCCATCAAGTAGTTGATCATTTCATAGATGTATTTCCGAATGACTTCTCTGGTATACCTCTAGAGAGAGAGGTGGATTTATATATTGATCTTGTGCTAAGAGTGGAACTGGTGTCTATTCCTCCTTATAAGATGTCTACACCAGAGTTACAGGAGCACAAGAGGTAGTTAGATGAGTTACAGGAAAAGGGTTACATCTGACCCAGTACTTCTCCTTGGGGTTCGACTATGCTATTTCTGAAGAAGGTGGACGGTACCCTCAGACATTGTGTGGATTATTAGAAACTAAACCAATTGATGATTAAGAACTCATATCCCTTACTGTGGATTGATTATCTTTTTCATCAACTTTGAGGAGCACGAGTATTCTCGAATACTGACTTGAGATCCAGATATCATCAGTTGCGTGTTAGACCATCAGATATATCTCTTATAACTTTTCGAAGTATATATGGTCTGTATGAGTAGATGGTGATGCCTTTTGGTCTCATGAATGCGCCATCACTTTTCATGGCTCTGATGAATCATGTGTTCCACCAATATCTAGATTCCTTTATGGTAGTCCTCTTGGATTATATCTTGGCGTACTATCACACTCGACACGACCATGCCACCCATCTTGAGATCCTATTGAGTACACTGAGAGAGCATCATCTATATGATAAACTCTCAAAGTGATACTTTTGGGCAAACTTGATTCGCTTTCTGGGTCATATCATCTCAGAGGAATGAGTTGCAACAGACCCAGATAATGTGAGAACAGTAGTTTCCTGGGATCAGCCTAAGAACAAGTTTGATAAATGGACTTTATTGGGGTTTTCTAGTTACTATAAGAACTTTATACATGACATCTCTCACTTAGCAGTGTCGTTGATGAGTTTGACCAAGAAGTGTGTGAAGTTCATTTGGTCATAAGTTTGCGAGATAGCCTTTCGGAAGTTGAAGGGAAGGTTGACATCAGCACCAGTTCTGATACTTCCAGAGTAAGGGAAGATCTATACAGTTTACTATGATGCATCAAGTATTGGGTTGGGATCAGTGTTGATGTAGTGTGATCGTGTAGTAGTGTACAAGTCTCATCAGTTGAGTCCACATGAGAGGAATTATCTAACACATGATCTTGAGTTAGCTGCAATTTTACATGCCTTATGCTGTTAGAGACATTATCACTTGGGATAACATATTTTGGTTTTTACGGACCAAAAAAGTCTAAAATATATCCTTACTCAGCGTGAATTGAATTTGAGTCATCGAAGGTGGGTTGAATACATTCATTCCTTCAAGTTTGAGCTTGCCTATATGCCTGGTAAAGGTAACACAGTTTTTGATGCGCTGAGTAGGAGGACTCAGATATAGGCAGTGCAAGGGGCCAGTGGTGAGTGGCAGCTTACGACTTTGTTCTCTGAGATTCATTTGATGGTGCACGATATTCAATAGAAATCATTTCTCTCATCCTTACCTATGACTTCTACTCTCCTGGATAGAGTTAAGATTAGACAAATATCATATTCTGAAGGCCTAGTTTATACTGGAGTCGGTGGAAAGTGAGGACCCTCCTCATGGTTGGATGATATGCGATGATGAGGTGTTTCATATCCATGGATGAGTATAGGTTTCATGGGATATATACGAGGAGTTGATGCTGGAGTTTCATGCTTCATCTTGGGTTGTGCATCCCGGAGTTACCAAAATGTCTCGTGACTTGAGATGTCAGTATTGGTGGTCGGGTATGAAAAGAGAGGTAGCTGGTTTGGTTATGATATGTTCCCCCTGTCAGTTGGTGAAGGCAGTGCATCAGAGTCCAGTTAGACTCTTACAATAGTTTCCCATTCGAGAGTGGAAAGGGATGATTTCATGTTGGACTTCGTGAACGTGTTGCTGAGTTCACCTCGAGGCAGTGATGCTGTGTGGGTTGTTGTAGATAGACTTACAAAGGTTGTTCACTTTTTGCCGATCAAGGAGACCTTCGGTGTTGACAAGCACGGGATGTTGTATATCCAAGAGGTAGTACATCTTCATTGGGTCCCTCGTTCTGTCATTTCAGAGAGGTATACAAGTTTTACGTCTCGTTTCTGGAATAGTTTTCAGATGGAACTGGGTACAATGGAGCTTCTAAGCACAACATACCACCCTCAGACCGATGTCCAGTCAGAGCGTACGATACAGGTGCTCAAGGACATGTTGTGTGCATGTGTCCTGGAATTTGGGGTCTCTTGGGGGAAGCACATTCCCCTGGTTGAGTTTTCTTATAATAATAGTTTTCAGGAAACTATTGAGATGGCACCTTCTGAGGATTTATATGGTAGGCCATGTCGATCACCTCTGTGCTGGTTGGTGGCATGTGAGGCAGAATACTGGGACAACGTCTCATGCAGGAGACTTCAGAGTAGTTCTAGTTGATACAGAAGTAGATGGCTACCACACAGTCTCGTCAGAAATCTTATGATGATCGCTGTAGATGACCCTTGGAGTTCGTGGAAGGGGATCAGGTTTTCTTGCATGTTTCGCCATGGTTGTGACATAGGCGGATGAAGAGATAGGGTAAATATTCACTGAGGTATGTGGGGCCATTGGATATTCTAGAGACAGTTCGGCCGGCTGCCTATCGGTTGCAGTTACCACATAGGTATCGATACATACACGACGTCTTCCATGTATCTCAGTTGCACCATTACCACTCGGACCCATCTCACATCTTTCAGCCCGAGGAGGATGAGCTTCAGGAAGATGCATCCTTTGAGGAACATCTGATTAGTATTTTTGATAAGATCACTAATGTTCTCCGAGGTCGGTTAGTTCCTCTCATTCAGGTTCTATGGCAGCATGGATGAGTGGAGGACAAAACCTGGGAGTGGGAGACCAACGTATGTGCTCAGTGTCCAGCGTTTTTCACAGATTTATCTTCACCACCCATGTAAGGGAAATTCGTGGACAAATTTCTTTAAAGTGGGAAGTTTGTAAGAACTCGGTACTTCTATTTGAGGTACATGTTTCTTCTTTTCTCAATTCCTTAAGTTTTTTTAGAAGATAAGGAAAATGGGTAAAATCCCAATTTTTTTGGGTACACGCCATGTACTTTTCCACACGCCATGTACTTTGGCCGTGTGGGATGAGTATACAGGGCGTGTAGGCATGTCGGAAATGAAGGGTTTAAAAAATGATTACATACCATGTACATAGTATTTACATGCCATGTAATCAGTCAGCAGGTTAATAGTAAGGCAGTGGAAGCAGCCTCCAATAGAGTGATAGTACACACCATGTAATCAGGAATACAAGTCGTGTACTCATGTCGACAGATGAACAATGCCGCATTGGAAATAAGCCGCCAGAGGAAAAATTTAAAAAATGAAAAGTACACATCGTGTACTTGAGAGTACACGCCGTTTTGTTTGTTTTTTTCTTAAAACGGGCAGTAGCCTCCTCATTTCCTAAAGGAGGATTTATGTTCTTTTTGGAGATGCGAGAGAAGGGCTGGAGCTTCAGAGATATCCCGATCATTCACAGGGAATCTTAATCCTTCTCTGACGGTCTCGATTGAACCGCACGGCTGAGTCCTTCCTTCTCCTCGATTAGTTCTTACCAACTCATTCCAAAGGTAATGTTATTTGAGGTTCAATGTGGGAGAAGTTATCCCAGATCTATGTCGTTCACATGCATTTCGGGAGGCATTGTTCACGTATACCGATCAAGGGTGATTGAGGTAGGTGGTGTGATGTTTCTTTCAACTGTTGTGTTGAAATTTTGTACAATTGTACTACGCTCCCATGGATGGGGTGTCGTATGGCTGAGGACATTGTTGAAAAGATATATATAATTGTATAATAATCTAATGATAAGTTTAAATTATTTTTTGGGATGACTGCTTGGATCCAGGACCACATCAGGGGTGCATTCCTCTGTTTAGCCATTTGTCTAGGATACCCAAGGGTATGACATGATTACATTGTTCATTGAGTTTTCTTGAGAGAAAGTTTATACAAATTTCTTGTTTATTATTTGGGATTGGCTCGGTTCCTTTAGCCTTTGGGAAGTGTTCTATTAGACTATGGGAAGTGTTTTTCTTAGCCTGTGGGCAGTGTTTGGTGACCCTGAGGTTAACCTTTTTCTATACCTGTGGGAAGTAGTTTATATGAATGAGGGAAATATCACGTATGCCGGATGGCAATGATCATTATTCCTCAGGGAAATCACCTGTGGGTTTTTATTTTGATTACCTGAGGGTAAGGATTGGTACATCTGAGGACAATGTTTACCATGAATGTTGACTGAGGTGATTTTAATATGTTATACTTGACAAGATAAAGCACAAGCTTGGGAGTGATTAAAAAATATTAAAATGGCAATGAAACTGGTAGTGATAGTTACTTTTGAGTACTTACTTGTTTACTGCATTTAAATTGCACACTGCTATTTCACATTTTCACCAACAGTTGGGAACAGGCCTTTGGTGGGTGCCTACTAAGATTTATTTCCCACACCCTATTTGAGTCATGTATTCGGTCCAAACAGACTATATTGTTGCCGGTGTCGACATGGGAAAGTGTCCCTATACAGGTACATGATTGTAGTAGAGGAGTAGGAGAGCATATGACCGAGTTTAGGCTTGCGATGTTGTTGTGTTCTGTTCGCTCTGTTTTGTTCTTTTTTGTTGAACCTTGTAGTTTGAGTTGTATTGTATTATATTGAAGTGTATCCTGTTTTGGATGCATTCATAGAAATAGTGACATGATGCATTTTTATATATAACTATTGGTTATCTTTTACAGTAGTTGATCATTTCTAGTTCATTTGGTTTACTTCTTCTGCTATTGAATGTTATGATTCTTTTTTCCTTTATGGTACACTTTGAAAATTGAGGGAAAAGGTTCCCCACTATCAGACCTAGGACATCGCTACTATTCAGTAGCCTCAGGCGTTTGGGGAAATGCGCTTGAGGTCATGGGACCAACCGGGTTCGGGGAACCCATTGTGTGGCTTCCAGATCCGAGATGTTACATAAAACATGAAAATTTAGTACATTTATTATTTATCTTACGATAAAATTATATGTATAATATATTATGAGGTTTTTTTAAAGAAATTACTCAAAGAATCTTTAGTAAGGGGTAAAAAACAATTTAAAAATGAACACCATGTGAAAATATATAGATATATGGAATATAATTAAATATATACATAAAATGTTTATTATATAATTTTTAATAATATTTACTTGATTATTTTTGTGGTTAGTCACATGCATAATGAATCATGGCATGATGTTCGAGTTTTGTATCTACATGTTCATTATTATGATATTATTTTTATTCATTACTTCTTCAATTTTTGGGATGTAAATACTAAACATGAATTGAAATTATTATATTTTCCTTGAAATACAATTTATTAATAATGAAACCTAATGTTAATCTATTTTTTTACATTTTGACAGATAATTATGTCAAACATCTATTGTTTATATAATTTTCTTCCAATTTTTCTTCAAAACTATCTGTTCTGACTATTCATTTCTAATTTCTCTTTTTTTTATACTTTTCCATTATATATGTGAATTTTTTTTTTATTTATGAAATTTTTAATGTTAAAAGTGTCATATTAAAGTTAAATAATTCTTAATTATTATGGAATGGTTAATATTAAGATGATTCAATTATAATTAATTTTATCCCCCATGAAAACATTTTTCCTTTTCTAAAATGTTATCCATATTCCTTTGAAAAAACAAGTATGTTATAGGTCAATTAATTATAATATTTCTCCACAACCATTTTCAGAAAATATAATTTTCAAAATTTTCAATGATGTGGGATTTCATAATTTTATTTTGATACACAAAAATAGATCCTCTGAGAATAAATAACTACTTTTCAAAAACATATATTTTTTAAACATTCTTATCTATCATATTATCACAATGTTTTTCTATCTTATAATTATATTTTCCATAAATAAAATACTGGTTTATATTTTATTTAGTTGGTGATGATAATATATGTTTTATCTTCCATTATAAATTTTCTAATTCAAGTAAACATTATTTGGTTTTAACACCCAATTTCATATTTCATTTGAAGTGTCACCTCCATAATAAAAATATAAGCATTAAAATATTTTAAAATCCATTTTTAGTTTAGGTATAACTATAATAGTTAAATTTTTATATAATAAAAAATTTTATTTTATTTTCATCAGTAAATTATCAACTTTTAATTTCATATTGCAACACATATGTTTGTCATTAAATATTTCAGAATAAATTTTATACATTTGATGTATATGTTGAAGCCCTGTATTTATTTATCAAATATAAAATTTCAATATAATTTAATTCCATCATGAATACTTATAATATGGCCTTTAATTGTGATTTTCTATTGGATTATGTATCCTACAACCTTCTTAAATGTGTTTTCATAGTTTTAATGTCTGTATGGTTTATGTTACTCCAACGTAACACATATTAATTTAAATTCTATGATTATTATGTTGTTTTTTAATAGTGATCTAAGGCATAACATGATTATTACATAGAAAAATATAATACGAAATTGATTGGAGTGTTTTCACAATAAACCATTGGACCTTATCCACCTGGTTTATGTGATTGGAGGATAAACCAAATACAAAATGTCACATTTCCTCTCTTATAATGGGAATGGGGAGTGTTCTCAATCCATAGTGGAAATCTATAAAAATTGATTGTAGCAATGGGGAACCATCCCAACATAATGTGGGTCTTCAACTAAAATCTATATATGGATAGGGAGAGAACCCCATCGAACACGGAACATTCCCCAATATGACATGATGGTCTCATGTTCGAACCTTGATTTTGATTATGATATCATGTAATATATTTTTACCACATATCAATGATTATAAAAACATATTATGTAAATTTTTTATTCCATGTTTCTTATATTATATCACACTATTATTCTGTGGTATATATTTTTTAATTTTATAATACACTTTCTAAAATCGTTCAATATAAAAAACACATATTATTACATGTCATATTTAATAATATATTTATCCCCATGTTAGGTTATCGTATATTTTTATAATATAATCCTTTATGAGTGATTTATATTTTTTCCTTTATTGGGTGTTTATACTCACAAATTTAGTTTTCTATAATTATCCATGTTATGAATATGACTGTTTTAACGATCCAACAATAAGCATTAAATATTCAAGTGTATTTATACAATGAAAAACTTTTTATTATGTTATTTTTGGTTTAGTTTCTTTGAGAATTAAATCAAAACTTATAGATAACAAAACAAGTTGTAAAATTATAATTAGTAAATATATTTTCAAATAATAAATTTTTTCAAATGAAAAACTGGTTTTATGGTAATATCTACATTACCTCTACAAATACATGAGTTTTCTTTTTATCCAACATTATAATCGGTGAAAAAATATTTTGAAAAATGGGATGAGCACAAAAATATAAGTATGGTACATAATAAAGGGTAGAACTGTTACTCTAGTTAAAAAAATTTAAACAGATGTAATATTTACCTATATCATCTATTTTTATTAACTGTGTCAAATTGATATTTTCATAATGGAAGAATGGGACACATTTTATTAAAAAATCCATCAATTACTATCGTTATAAAACACAACTGCATTCCAAAAACATAGAGAATCATATTCATAAAACCCGTTCAAAATCATTCAACATGAATAACCATATACCCAATAGAATATATAATTATATAGAGGAAAAATATTTATTAAATGCGTTTGAGAGATATAATGGTGCTCATGCTTCATTTAAGACATATATGGCTTAATTATTTTTCATGAGCTATAACGTCAATAACCCCATCATATAAACTATATCATGCTCACCTATAGGTATAATGGATATGAGAAGATTATATATGTTATATCAGAGTCACCTATTTTTCATATAATTATCACATACCATATCATTAAAAACACATTTTCTGCATTCACATTTCATTATATAACCTTTTAAATAACTTTTTAACTACTATGAAATAATCTTTCTAAATATAAATACTACTTAACATAAAATTGCATTTTCAATACAAAAATAAATATAAAAAGAGAAAAATAAATTCTGGGTACAAATCTAAAAATCCATAAATTAAATCATGTAATAAAATTTAATTTATGTTTGGATGAATTTTTTTTCACCATATACAATAAAATTAAATAATAAATTTTTATTATTTTCCAAAACAATTCATATAAAAAACATACAAAACATTAATTAAATGAATTTTAAATTAATGAAATATTAAACACAAAATAACCATTACTATTATTTTATGTATATATAATAACATCTTTAAAACACAAAAATCTTATGATATGGAGGAAAAACATATGAAATATAATCCTTTGAAATAATTTTTTTTAAAGAATGTCTCCATCTACGTTCGAAAAATTTTTATTATAAGAACCATGAAATTATAGAATTAAAAAAATTAATATAAATAGAATTCATAATATCTTGACATAAAATTTCAAATGGTTTTTATATACAACTTATAAATTAGTGTTTTTCCATAACATCCAAATATTGTTGAAGGAATTGAAATAGAGATGATGCTCATTACCTTATATATGACCCATCATGTACGTTCATTATATTTGACAATAATAATCTGATGTTGATTATTTTTTTGATTAATAAAATTTATCATTTTTATTAATTATTTTATTCTACTTATTACAATGTGTTATATGATTAATTATTTAATTAATTTTATATCACTAATATTTATTACATACGACATTGATAAACAAGATGATTTTTATAATTATAATATGATAAATGTACTCATTATATTACCATGTTTAGAATAAAAAATGATGAGATAATTATAATTTGTATATATAAAATATAATTACATGTCCAACCATGAATGATGTCAATGAAAAACAACCATTTTTCAATCAAGGATATGGTATGCAGTACATATGCATGAGTGATGTTTAAATTTTAAACAACCATTTTGTAACTCATGTAAGAATTATTTTATAATTATATAATTATCACCGTATCTTAAATACCATAATATTTCATTAAATTTCAAAAATTATTTCACCTACATTACGCGTGAATGAAAAATTATTCACATAGTTTCATCGTGGTGGTAGTCCAAATGTATGCATGAATAAAATTTTCATATTTCATTTTTTGGAAATTAATGAAGGATAAAAATATTTTACCATATCAAAATGATAAATATGAAATTAATATCCTAATTATTTCATATATATATATACACCATAAAATAGTTATATTTATCCCCATTACATTGTATGATAAACATTAATGAAAAATGGATCACATCACTTCGTATGATTATTTTCCAATATTCACACAAGTGATGTTAGTATACCTTGATAAGGAATTAAATCATAAATATATATATTTTATATTATAGTTTTGAAGAAAATATTTTCTTTAAAGAAATAAATATATAATTAAAATCCATTATTATATCTATGAATAAGTGGTGATGATGAAAAATGAATAACATCAGTTTGCAAGGAAGTAGTTGACCATATAATTGAATAATGGATTATTTTTCAATTTGATAGAAGAAGAAATGGATATTTGATATGACATTAAAAAATAAAATATATTTATATGGGATAAATTATAATTATTATATCATAATTCTTGAATATTTTTTTATGGTGGATGTATAAGAAAAAAATTCAAAATGCACGGTTAAATAATATACCTCATTTTAGAAAAACGACAAATTTTAAAAAATAAAATCTATCATAGGATGAAAATTTTTGAAACATTTATTTATTGATGTGCGGTGGGAATATATGAAGGTATAAAGGATGGTATTGTCCCATAAAAATTGATAATCATCATTTATTATAGAGAAGGTCGGACTTTTGAAAATGAGGTGAGTGGAATAATTGTATATTTTCAAAAGTAAAAGACAATATGTATGTTTTTATAATTCCAAATAGTGATAAAATGATCCATACTCAATAATTAAAAAATTCATGGCCTACATACTTCCAATATTTATATTCAAAACACGTTTTTTTTCATTTTACACGTTTTATTTTTAGTTTAATAAACGGTGTATCCATTTTTACCCTAATCATTTTACTTTTTTCACAACCATTATAACGTGAAATTTATTTTAACAAATAATATAATATAAATTATTCATATTAAAATTCTAAATAAATATTATTAAAATAAATTCATGTATTTCATATTATTTTATATAAAAGTATTCTAATAAATGTTATGTAAATTTGCTTTCTAAATAAATATATTTTTCAAGAATATAATTCTTTTACATTAACTCCTTAACTAACATTAATAATTTTTGGAATTAAATTAATCATTATTTATATATAATATATACAATATATTAAAATAATTTCAAATTAATAATTATTTTAAAAAATTATAGAAGTGAAATTTTATGGACTTTTAAATTATTTTCAAAATGAAACTATTTTTTAAAACAAAAAACCAAATAATCCTATAACTGAAAATAAGGAATATTCATATGTAATTATGTGGAATAAAGAAAACTAAATAATAATTATATTTCATGAAATCATATTATAAAATGAAAATTATTTTTTCAAAAACAAATAAAAAATATTCTAGAAATTAATAATATTATTTAATCACAAAAAACATCAAAATTCATTTTTGAGGATTTTTGGTTAATGAATAAATTTACATTACCAAAAATTTATATATTAATTACATATACGTTATTAAAAAATTTACAATGTGAATAATTTGTCTTATAATTTTTAAAAAATTAATAATAATATTTAAACCTGCTAATTTAATTATAAATTATATTAGTTAAAAAATACTAGTATTTTACAGTTTATTTGAGTATTGGTTTTGTAAGGCTCATATGATATCATGAAAATAATACTTTTATAAAATGTCATTTTTTTACATTATAACCATTAAAATTACATTTATCCATAAAATTGTAACATTATCTCTTTAATCAAGGGTTAAACATTTGAAAATAGCATTTGTTTGAATCCCACTTAATAAAAAGTGTCCATACAAAATTGAATTTATTAGAGACAAAATAAAGCATGATTCCATCTATAATAACACATGATGGGTTTCCAAATATTATATCATTTCTTGGAAGTTGATATTCTGGCATGGAAGAATATAAAATTTAAATATTAATTTTGGAGAGTAAATGAAATTAGGTATTATACGAATGTGAATGATAACAAGAAAATCAACATCTCATGAGCCATAAATAAAGGAGGTCTGAAAAATCACATTGTCTTATTAGATATGAACATAATATTATTATAGTTCTGTTTTATATATCCATTTCAAACTGTTATGGAATTTTAAACCATATATAATAAGAACGTGGGAAATTATTCGTACATGATATGTGGAATATCAGAATTTAATCATCTTCCACCAAAATCAAATATTTTATATAATATATGATTTTTTATATTTCATTTTCAATCCTGAAAATGAAAAATAAATTTCCAATTGACAACAAAACCATAAATGGATAATAAGACACTCCTTTAATTTTTAGACATTAACCAAAATAAAAAAGTGTTAATAAAATGTATGATAATTACAAAAAAATTGATTCAGATAATAATATACGGCTCAATGAATGATTGTAGTGGTAAAATATAGAAAAATAATTCACATTGGGAATATCATTGTATAATGGGTTAAAAAAAGTATTAGTTTATAGAGCGGAAAGCACATAATAGTTCTCAAATTCAAAATGACTCATGGACTAGCATGCCAATGGAATGTGATCATTGGTGAAGCTGAGTAATGATACATATAAAAAAACAGTTGTCTATAGGATGGTATGTTGGTTTCATCAAACCCTTTTGGGAAGAATTTATTTCCATATGGTGACCTTCTTATGGACTGATGATATATTTTTTAATACATCATCATTTCCCAAGCATGATCTAGGTCATCCTAGAATTAAAAATCATTTTATGGTATGT
The DNA here is from genome assembly GCA_963277665.1 of Viscum album. NCBI lineage: Eukaryota > Viridiplantae > Streptophyta > Magnoliopsida > Santalales > Viscaceae > Viscum > Viscum album. The sequence continues at coordinate 2,131,896,961 of OY728140.1, forward strand.
ATGGAATATATAATAATTTTTATGTTTGTGAGGATATTTATATAATAAGATATATGTATGTATCTAAAGATCAATAAAAATTGTTCTTTTATAAATATGATATATATTTTTTTTTCTTTTTATGATGTTGGTTTTGAGCCACCCAATGGGGAGGTCCTGAATCTATCATTTTCTCAATTGAATGGGGGATTATTGATTTTTTTATTACAACCAATAGATGGGATTGTGATATATCATCATCAATGTAATAAGAACCTACATAGTTCAATTCCACATTACGGGACTCGTCATACCATTTAAGATCACTACTACAAAACACGCCTTTAACAATGCTACAATAAGCATTAATTAGTGCTAGAAAAGTGCTAAATAACCTAGAGTAGATTAATGACCATGGCGTGTATAAATGCTACAAAAATAATTAATAAAGGGTAGACTTGTCAGAATATATAAAAGTTATAATAAATCTCACATTTATTGTTTCTTTTAAAAGTACTAATGAAAGTCACTATTTATCCGTGATTTTATTTTGTGCTGATAAATGTATGATTTGTCAATTCATTTAAAAGTAATTATTAAGATTGAATTTTTCAGTGCTATTAAAAGTGATGATAAATTTTATTTAAATTGGGTACATTAAAAGTAATAATAAATCGTACTGTTATCGTCACATTTATTCGGGAAGAAAAAGGTTAAAACTCCATTGTGATAGTGCAACACGCGACATCACCGGAAACAGGTGTACTGTTCTACCACAACACACTGCATCATCAGAAATAGAAACAAAAACCACCAAAATAAGATAAAAATAAAATATTTAAATGAAATTTTTTTAACATCAATATAATAAAAATAAAACAATCTTATATAAGATTTTAGTGATTTTTTTACTAAAAAATTTAATTTTGAAAAAAAAATGTTCTCTTAAAGTCACACCAGTCACAACATGAGTTGAATTAAGGTGTAAAATATTCCTACATGTCACCAATGAAATATGGAACGTCTTTCTAATGTACCAAACTATAGGAATATGTTTTCTTGGTTTTGAATATGTCATTTGTTTTTTTGATAAAAAATTATTTCAACATTGAATAAAAAGATACACATGGAGTCCAACCGGTCACACCATGCATCTGATTGAGGAATGGATGATCCCTACATGGAACAATTGATGTATTGATAATTTTCATTATTTAACAAAATAATTCGAATGTGTCTACTATGTTTCGAGTATTTCATTTTTTTCACTAAAATTTAGGTCAATTTTGAATAAAAATATGCACCTAGAGTCACACTGGTCACACTGTGCATTAGGTTGAGGTGCATAATATATTTTAAATCTCCCAAATGACTCATGGAACATTTATTAATGTATCATAATATTTGTCTTTGGTATGAGTACACGACGTGTAATTTTTTCTAAAATGAAAATTTAAACTGGAAACACACACATTGATGCATACAGTTGGAATCGTGTGTGGGGTTGACATGAGACTAATTTATACATAACAGAAATGAATTATGAATCCTTCGGCCGAATATCAAGAATATCCATATGTGTTTATCAGTTATTAGAGAGTGACAATTTTCAATGTTGATTTATAAATTTTAAACGGAAAATGGACACATGGACACATATTGTCCACATTGTGCATTAGATTATGGTGCGACTCATCCCTATACATTACAAATGATGTGTGGATATTTTTCCAAAAATACATAAATAATATAAACGTTTCTTCTGTAGTTTTTGTATGTAATTAGTTTTATTTTTTTAATAAATTTAATATCAATTTTTAATAAAATACATAATGGAGTGATAATAGTCACATCGTGCATCAGATTGAGGTGAGGGTGAATGATACATGTACTATATAATTGATGGACGTTTTTTCTAATGTATCAAAACAATTAGAATGTGTTTCCATAGTTATATATATTCAACATGTGTCGTTTTATTTAATTTCATTTTAAATTGGAAGCATGAACTTTTATCCATACATGTGGCACGTGTGTGGGTTTGACATGAGACTTACTCAAACATGTCAGAAATAAATTTTTGATCATTGTCCCAAATTAAAAAGACTATATGAGTGTGTTTTATTAGTTTTTAATGATTGATATTTTTTTAAATGTCAATTTTAAAATGATAAAGGAAACTTGGGGTCATAATGGTCATATCGTTCATTGGATTGAGTTGAGTATTACCCATGTACATTATAATGGGGATATTTATCATTTTCATAAATTACCAAAAATAATATGAATGTGTTTCTTGGTTTTGAGTATGTGAGTTTTTTTTTCACTATAATAAATATCATTTTACATTAAAAATAAGAACATTGATTCATACTTACCACACCATGAAATTTATCATGGAATAGATGAATTCTACACATCCCAAATGACTCATGGACCATTTTCCTATTGTATCAAAACAATAGGTAGGTGTTTTATGGGTTTTTAGAATGCCACATGTTTTTTTCAATAAAATTCCAAATTATATTGGAAACAAAAACATTGAACTATATAGATTTTATCATGTGATGGTTTTACATGATAAAAATTTATAAACATCAATGATGAATTATGAATCATTGTCCCGCATTATCTAGACAATTGAATAATGTTTTCTCTATTTTTAGCGAGTGACACGTGTTTGTGTTAAATTGAAAATTACAAACTCAAAATAGACAGATAGGGAGATATCGACCACATCGTTCATTATATTGAGTTTAGTGTGGTTTGTGTGTATCAAAATTATTTATATAACATTTTCCTAATGTACCAATAAAATCCAAATACATTTTCTTGGTTTTTAGTATTCTAGTTGTTTTTAAATCTAAAATTTATCATTATTTAGAATAAAAAGACTCACATGGAGTCTTACTTGTCACATATTTTGTTAGATTTAGGGTATAATAAATGATACACGTCCCAAATTACTCAATAAAAATTGTTCGAAATTTTGAAAACAATTTGAATGTGTTTCATCGGGTTTGAATATGCCACATTTTTTTTACTGAAATGTCATTTTTAACTGGAAACAAGCTCGTTGAGCCATATAGGTGGGATGTTTTGTTATTTTTACACATGAAAGATTCAAACATATAAAAAATGAATTATGAATCATTATCCTAAATTATAAATACAATCCGAGTGATTTTGGATGGTTTTCAGAGAGTGAAATTATTTTTTATTAAAATATCAATTTCAAACCCATATCATACACTTCGTGTCATACCAGGCACACTATGCAATATATTGAGGTTAAAATGATCCTTACATGTCAAAAATGATATATTTACTATATTCATAAAATAACAAAAAATGAAATTATGTTTGATCAGTTTGGCATATGCATGTTTTTTTCTCAAAAATTAATGTTATTTTTAAATAAGAAGACACACTTGAGTAATACCGATCATACCTTCTGTGAGATTGAGGTGCGGATGAATGATACATATCCAAAATGACTGATGTACTATTATCCTATGATATCAAAATAATCATAATTCAATTATTTGGGTTTTTATATTCCACTTGGGTTTTTTACTAAATTGTCATTTAAAATTGGAAAATGGCACATTGAGAAATAAATATGTAATAATATGTCAGAATTAAATGAGACTGACTTATATAAGTCACAAATTAATTATTAATATTTTCACCAAAATATAAATATAATCTTAGTGTGTTTTCATAGTTTTCACGAAGTGACAAAATTTTGTTTTAAAATTCAAAACTAAACCGATAATAGCCTAATGGTGTCATACTGGTCACACAATGAATCGTATTAATGTGTGGATATTTAGTAAATGTTTTAAATGAAATATGAATCATTTTCCTGATTACTAAAAAAATAAGAATTTTTTTCCATTTATTGAGAATTACAGTTATTTTTATTAACTCTAATTAATGTCCAATTTGAATAAATATAATCTTTTAGAGAAATAATGGTTACACCAAAAATCCTATTGAGGGATAGATGAATTCTACACATATCTGATAAATCCTAGAATTTTTTACTATAGGATTAAGGAAATCAGAATATTTTCCTCAGTTTTGAGTGTTTTGGATGTTTTTTTTACTAAAATGCGATTTTAAAAAGAAATCAGGCTCTTTGTTCCATACATGTGGCATCGGGTGTGGGATTGGCATGGGACTGAATCATACACTTGAAAAAATGTCAATTGAATCATTGCCACAAATAATTAAGACAATATGAATGTGTTTTCCTAGTTTTCAATGTGTGATAGTTTTTTTGTATTAAATAGTAAATTTTAAATAGATAACAGACACATGGAGTAATACATGTCCTATATTACATTTTAATGAGTTGAAGATAATCCCTACATGTAACAAATTATGTGTGTATAGTTATCCTACAGGACCAAAACAATCATAATTTATTTTCTCAGTTTTGAGTGTACCATTTATGTTTTTTACAAAAAAGAAATATTATTCAAGAAATACATACAAGGACTTTTATCGTAAGTGAAAAGTGTTGTGTGCATTTTTAAATAGTTTTTTCCAAAACGCAATTAGGTTATGAGACTTATTATAATTCATTTCCAAATAATATTATTTTTTATATGACGCCACTTTTTATCCTCCACTACCTCAGTCTCCCCTTGGTCATCACCTCTACCTCATCCTCCACATTGGTCTCTGACTTCAACAATTACTCCACCTTCATCTTCACATATGCCTCAACCTTCTCCTTCGCATAAAAATCTTCCTCCATAATTTCATATAAATTTTATTATTTGTAGTTCATAGCTTCTAAAAAAAATTATTTCCACCATTTTTTATCTCTTTGAGAAAGAGATCAAAAATAATATATATGAATTACGTCACTAATGCTTTAAAGACACAAATTTATTTTGGAATTCAAAATTATTACTAGTTACCAGACATAGTTGATAATCAAATTAATTTATTGTGGTATATATTTTGATAAGAAGTATGTGACCCACTCATCTCTAATCAAATTGATTTCTTCAATTAAGTAACTTTATTGTCGAAAATCATGATATTACAGAGAAAATATTGAAAAATTAATAATTACGAAATATATTAATTGAATTTGTAATTAACATCAAAAATTTCCTATTGGGGGATGATGTTATTATTAGGATTTGTGATTTATTTAATTAATTTTTAAAAATAATATCCATAACAGATTTTATTATCTTATTTAAGACACTATAGAAATAATGAACAATGTTAGAAAATTATTTTGAAATATCTTTTAGTTATATATTTCTATATATTCCATATTTTTTCCCATTCACAATATTCCATGGGATTTATCTTTTCAGAAACTGGCTTCATTCCATGATTTATCTTATTTTGATATACCACCCTAACATGAGAGAAATCTCATTAAAACAGTGATCAAACATAACATTCAAATTTTATCTATATATTTTTTATTATAGTTTAATACATATTCACAATAAACATATCGTGTGGTTAGTTGTTTGGAAAACATTGCATTAAATCCAATAGATTAATATATGTTGTATCATTGTTCACTACTATCAGTATCTACTACTTTATTAAAAAAACAAATAATCAGTGAAATAAAATTAAAAATCTATTTTATGTGATTATATTGTAGAGATTTACCATTGAAATGTCTGCATCAAAAAGAGTATGTTTTATACTTCTTTCGTATTGAACTCTTTGGGTAACTCATCTTTCTTGTTCTCTATTTCATCATTATTCAATGTAATTTCTGGCATAAAAATGATAAATTGATTAATGAATCTGAGTTTTTCTTCCCAGTATCATCCCATTATATAGTTTTAATATAAACACCTATAAAAAATATGTAATGTTATTAAATATAATAAACACATTTACCTCACTATTTAGATATATGTGTTATGAAACTGTACCTTATGTATGTGTTCACAACTAAGATTCACATACATAAATGCTTGATGATATCATTTAGAGTCTTGACACCAATTCCATCTGTTAAGGAATCTCAATATATTTTTTAGTCATATTCAATTAAAAAATAATGTTTTATCTTTAAATGTGGACTCTTGTGTGAATTTTTTATTTATAATAAATTTTTCCCTCAAACATGTAGGGAAAAGGTAAACAAAGAAATTTACCTTTTGTCCATTCACTATATTTTCATAATTCAATCATTAATTTATCTTCAATTTTATCCATCTGTAATATCATACCTCATTTCAAAGGATTTATCATCAAATGTTTCATGTTTTTCATATGAAATGTTTCCAAATACATACCTCATGTGTCATTATAATATTATATGACCATTCTAGGAAAGATCCCACATTAACATCAACAATTGTAATATCAGGATCATCATGTGGACCATGAAACTCATCTATCAAATCATAAGTTACCTAAATACCCCCTATCATGTGATTTTTTGGGAGCGGTAAATTTTGCAGTAGGTCATCCCTAATATTTTATATTTTACCCATTGCAACATGGTAGTACATGGGTGATGACATATAAAAATAACATACAATTGTATCTTGTAAAATTATATTAATATGAATTTATCAGAAGTTGTTTGATTTATATTTAGGATAATGTTTAATGAATAAATTTATTACCTTATATATGGTAATTTGTTGGGTTGAATTACTAGCCTCAATGTTATTGTGATCATTTTGTTCATGTGGGGATCTCTGTTCCACAATTGGTTATCTATGATCATTTTTTATACATTGGTCTTCAAAACGAGACAAAAAAATATCATGTAGTGAGACTGCTTGTGTATTCATTAATATAAACATATTATATGTATCTTCTTATGGTTTTATCCTCCCAATATATTATTGACTATAGACTAGAAAACCAAATCCTCTAATATTAACATATTTTTATGCGACTTCAACGCTCTTGAATGTCACTTTTCTTCTTCTGTGCCTGTTGCTGATTGTAGTGTCTAAACCATATAAAAAATGTGAACATATTTATTTTTAAGTTATATTACTATAAATCATAATTAATTAAAATTATTTCATACTTACACATTCTTTGAATTCTTTTTTTTTTCATCAAATAATACACCCTTCAAATTTACATGAGCCTACTTCCATAGAACATGACATGTGATGTAAGTGGCTTCATATTTTGAATAATAAATCATCATATAAAAAAAATAATCATATGTTGTTTGATATCAATTAATTAATATTTTACTATTAACATAGAAGAATTATTGTTTTCTTCTTTAATGAAGTGTACACAAACATATATTTTCAAAAGGGGTATGTTGGTTTTGATGCACATTATTCATTTTCAGCAATAATTTTCTATTTCAAAATTAAGAAAATTTGAATCATGTTGGGTAAAATAAATATTTACAAATAATATATTATGATCTAAAATGAACGTATAATTATTTCTCATTATGAAGATTATTGAACACAGTCCATGATTATAGCTTTATAATGTCTGCATAACTGTGTGGTTGGTGTGGATTTAATTTCCCCTAATATTACCTGATATGTAACTTCATCAAAATAGTCTATGATCCCTAATGTGATATTCTAGTGTTCATTAAGATAAATTTCATATAGAAAACTTTGTAAATAAGTGATGTTTGTAATGAATAATGGAAACTAAATCAACATTTCATAATATAATTTTTCCATAAATTAGAGAAAGTATATTGTAACATTATCTTTATATCATTTTAAAGGATTTACTTCATTACATGTTTGAAGTGGCACTATGAATCAATTTCAATCAGCACATTCATCCTCATTTTGAACCCATGATAACAAAAGAGCATTGACTTGTTGGGGTCAATAGGTTGGCCGCATTGATTCTAACCAAACTCTAATTTTATAGCCTCACATTTTTCCATGATAATCATATTCAAAATTGTAATATTGTTTCATTTTTCTTTTTTATATAGAAATATTGTTGATCCCATAATAATTCTATAGTTTCAGAATCAATAGTCTAGTATTCTTTGGGATTGGTAACATCGTCATATTCATAAGGCATTGTCTGTATGAGTAGTCAAACCTTTAATTTGTCTTGAGTAACAAATATACGACACACTCCATGCATAAATGTCCACAATTACATGCATCTTGCATGAAAATTTTTCTATCTAGAGTAGAGTTCCAAAAATTCAATACTAATTAAAAACAATCCTTCACTATGTTTATTTAATGCATCCTTAGACGCTTGATTTACTTCTTTCTCTTGATGATGAATTTGAGGTTACTCATTCCATCTTTCAAACTAGCCTTCCTCCCGTCATGGTTTTGGGGGAATGTCATCAATGAACTTTGGAACCACAATGATAGGAAGATGGATTTTTGGAATAATATATTTCAATCCATCATTAAGATATGGGAAAAAATCAAGGGTCTGTGGATTAAATTTTCCTAGAAACATACACTAATGGAATCACTCAAATAGTCTCCTCGATTGAATATGAATTAGAATACCTCCATTCTAATTGTCTTAAAGAAATGAATCTCACCCCACCAACATTATTCATCACATATACAATCTCTAGGATTCCTATAATTTTCATTATTGGATATTTTTTAATCCACCATATGATCCATATAATAACATACATCCCTTTAATGGGGGAATTGTTTAACTTATTCTCAGTATTGATCTCTAATTTTGTTACTCTTATAAATAAAAAGAATCTATTAAATGTAATGCAAAATTTATTATTATTATGAAATAGCATTAAATATTAGAGAAATGGTAGATAATTCTTATCATTGAAAATTGTACCACATGATTCATATCTACAATTACCACTAGGAATGTCCTACATTATGACTGATATTGATTGTATTGTTTGTAAAATATAATATTTGAGAGTGGTATCTTTAAAACTCAATCATATTCAATAATGAATATTTATTCATACAACATGGATGGTATCACAGAATATGATAGAATATATCGTATTTCTTTTATCATATTTAACAATTGAAGTGATATTTTATTTTCGCTTTGATCTTCTATTTTCACACAAACCATGGATAGAGTCAAATTTTATGACATCCTAAATTGTTTGATAAAGTAGTTAAAATCCTTATATTTTCCATATGTCCTCAAATATGATATATTATATCCATTTGATATAGCTAAACAAATAAATTTATCATATCATAATATATGATATTGACATAATAATATATGACTTTTAGTAATTAAAAAACCAATAGATTAATACATTGTTCCCTCAAATAAAAAGTATCAGATACCACTTGTGAGTTTTAGGGTATCATGATATTATCATTAGAGGGACTAAAAACTAAAATAAGGGGAGATTTATATTAAGGATATATCTGAATGGAAATAATGAAAAACACCCATAACATAGTTGTAATATAAAAGCTATAGAATCACTATTTATGATTAAATGGAATATGTCTGATTTATAACACTGAAGAGTGAAACAAATGTATTTTATCCATTGAGGATATTACACTATCCTTCAATCACAGAAATATTCTTGAGGAACCTCAATCACTGAACTAGGCCTAGAGCCTTAACCTAGCGATAAACAGTGATCAAACAAGAAGATATGTTTATCTATGGAATGAATCAATTGATTAATTAGAATATGGGAATTTTATCCCTTTACAAAGACTCTACATTTATAAAAGAATCTCTTAGGCACTAACTTCCATCTAATGGAAACTGGCAATTTCATCACGTTGGGGTACTTCTTTCATTGATAGTTTCAATAAATGTTTCAATCCATTTATAATGTTTTTTATGATTTATAATTGATGTGAACCAAATTGGGATATGTATCAAAATTCATTCATACAATTTCATATATATAATTCCCCAGAAAAATCTATATTGGTCATATGTTGTAGCCTTGGATAAAAGTATATAAAATCATAAATTTCAATTTATGATTCAAGGATATTATAAAATATGATATCTCAATATTGTGAATTTTATACATGGATATCAAATTAAATGAATTATATGACATAATGAAACAATCCATAAAAACTACATTTTTATCAATTTTATTATCTATATAGTTAGTCATCATATTATATTACTTTAAAAATTATTTTTTTATCCTATGAATTAATTATATCTCTAATTTTATTAGTAAATCTATCAATAAATCATATATCATAGTTTTCTAAATTTAATATACAAACACGGATAACTCAATTACATTTGGTAAATAAACACTTTATTTGTTGTGTTTTATTTAAAATCCCATTGATCCATTTATTTCTCCCCAATATCCAATACATGAAATTTATAAAAATTTGTTGAGAATACATTTCTCACCAATTAATTTCACCATCACATGTTGTATCCCATAGGTAATGTATACTGAAAACCATTAATTACTTTAAAAACTCTCACAACATTCATCGCTAAAATAATATAAACAATGTGACTAATGAATTAATATTTTTTAAATTCAATACTAAATTATTCTCTAAAATCATAAATCAAAATAAACAATTCCGTGGGTTTTTAATTTTCATGAATAAAAAAAATCATGAAAAATCTTATTACTTATTTTTACACAAATGCTAGTCTCTAAATTTTTTTATCAACCATAAATGAGTTTCACAATAATGTATCTCATAATTCTAAAAAACCATCATAGTTAAGTCATTAGAATCTATTATCTTGTATATAATATGATTTATATTTCATAAACTACCAAGTTTCTAAATTCATATATTAATAAATTTAAGAGAAAACTAAGGGGGATAAGAGGTCTTATTATTAATATCATTATGACGGTAAACCATGTAGTTGTGTCTCTAGGGAAAAATTAGTTGGACACTCAAATACATATGATAGGGGAAGAAGAATAATAAATGAGGGCAATGAGAGGGTGTGTTAGGGGAGGATATGTAGAGAGGGTAGGCCCAATATGAGTTATGTGTATCTGTACAGGGACATTCACATATGTTGACTAACCCAATGATATGAATACATCCTTCTCTTTTTTAAAAACCGTTGTTTATGAAGGACAATAGTGAAATAGAGTTGGATTCATTGTATTTCATTTGTGATGAGAAGAGATATAGGGTTCTTCATGTTTATTAAAAGTGAAAAAATACATAATATAGAACCAAAAAACATCAAACAACAATAGAAGAAGAGTAAATAATAACATACATTTTATGGTAGAATTGATTAATCTGAGGTAACATAGGGGAGTTGTGCTAGTAGTTGAGGAGTTCCAAGAGAGCATTTGAATCAAGAGAGACTGAGTCATGATTATGGTTTTTAATAGATTGGGGACACTTTTTAAAATTCATTCAAAAAATCACAGATACAGATCCCATTTATCATCAATAAATTTATAAGAGATGATTAAATGAATATTTATTAGCATAAATATTTTAGTGCTCATAAATTATCCTTTTACAGTTCTTATTCAGAAATGATAATTATTGATCCATATCTGTACTAGAAAAGTGATTTTAAATTTTTATAATTATAATTAATTAAATTACTTTATTATAATTTATTAATTATTTAAATAAATTTATTATAATTTTATAATTATTTTAATAGATATATTTTTTATATATAATTTTATAAATAATTATTAAAAAATATATATTTATAATAATTATAAATATAGTAAATATACATTTATTGATGTATATATTTATACTTTATTATTTAAATATATATTATGAACATTATTAATGTATATATGATCATAAATACATGGATATTAAAAAAAAAATATAGATGGTTACCGTAAATATAATATCATTAACAATTTAATAAAATTTACTGATTAAAAACACAATTTATATTAAATGTATCATGGTATAATGAAATATTAAAATAGACTAAAATGTGAATAAATTACATAAATATTTGGTGTATGTGTTTCTATACATTGTGTAAATATCTTTGGGTCAGTGTTTTTGTAGAAAAATAAATTAACACACACACACACACATTTATATATATATATATCTGTGTGTGTGTGTGTGTGTTAAATAAATGCAACACATGAAATTTGATATAGGTTAAATTGTAAAATCAATCACCATTAAAAATCATTAAAACATTAATATGTTTTTAATTATAAATTTATATATATTATACTTATTCAAATTTTATATCTATATTATATATATACTATTTATTAATATTTATAATATATATATATAATTTAATCATTTTAATCCATAATTGTTTTATTAATTTATTATTCAATAATTTTCATAATTTACTCATTTATTTTTTATTAGTTTAACATAAAATTTCATTCTTGACATTTATCAGTGGAAAAAATAATACACTGATAATGGTTTACCTTTTCAACTCTAAAATAAAGCATTGAGAAATGTTACCTTTTCTCAGTCCTAAAAAAGTACTGATAGTGGGGTACTTTATAAATGATATTTAGCACTGATAAAGGGTGACTTTATCAATTCTTATTTTAATAATGACAATGATGTACATTATCGAAAAATTTATCTAGCACTTATAAATTCAAGGACAATTAATTTCTTTTTTTACATAATTGGATCGTGTGATAAAGAAAAAATCATTCAGTTTAACGTCATGGGGCCACGATGTCTAGGAGAAAGGTTCCTCATCAACATTCGGTATGAGACTTTTCATGAGGTTCCCTAGGGAACATATAAGGGAAATGGATTCCCAGGTTAGATACGACCCTTCTGGGAATGTGGCTCAAATAAAATTTGGCTTTCTTTGCGGAGGTGGGTTTAGGAATTTTGGAGGCTTCCTACATATCCCATTTGGGTGATAATCAAATCCCACATAGTTAAGTTGTGAGTACCCACACCACTATAGGGCCTCTGATGTTTTGTATCATAGTAGAGTATGTACCTTTGAAAGGATTGAGTTGGATATAATATAAAAAGGATAATCATAGTTTGTATGGTTACATGGTTGGGGATTTTATATAGTATGAATTACATATTTGTTTGTGTTTTGGTTGGGGGTTGTTCTAAATAGGAGACACATGGTTGGTTTTTCATTACACAATATACGTTTCTTTAATGATTGGGACCATATCTATACAATGATTACCTCTAACATCAAACAATTTTGAGTCACATATGATTTGAGAAATAATAGTAAATGGTATATCTAGAAATCCACATCATATTTTTTGTCTCTTGATTGATGAGGAGAATACCCAAAGGGAGTGCAAATAATTATTGTCTCTTCCATGCATGTACCCTCACACTATTTTGTCTGGATAGTCATGTTTGACTACCAATATAGTTAAAAGATAAGGTACTATATAATGAGTATGAAATGAAGTATAAGTAGCTTGAACAAATGATATGTGATTACTCTATGGGGGATTCCCAAATTTTTTCCAAGGAAGATAAGAGGACAATTCATCAATTCTAAAAGGAAAAAATAAATCATGATAATCAACACCCTCACAAATAACTATTTTCCCACAAGCATAGATCTGATTTTTGAATGACATAGTCCAAGAACTTTTATCTTTTAATGGGAAATACCTGGAATTGCCCTCTACTTTGGGTTCCTCACTACCAAGGGAATGTATATCTATATGAAATTTGAGGACCCAACCAATCAGGTAGGTCATGTGTGGGACACCTCTAACTAAAGGAATGGATATCCAAATCATACACATTATAGTGGTCTTCTTACCATGAATGTTTATGTCATGAGGCATTGGTGGATGTTTCGCATTACCCCCCCCCCCCCCTAGATGAGGGATCCAATGGATGAGGTTCCTTTCCTTTACTGGCATGGAAGTGGGGTTTGAAGTGTCATAGGTGGGTCATGGCTTGAGGAGTGTAAGGTTCTTTATGTTGGATCTGGGAGGATCTAGATTTTCATTACACATGGTGGTAGGATTGCATGAGAGAGAAGTTATTTAGGGATAGATCACTTGGTTGACTACGTGTGGTTACCATCATGAATTCAACGACAAAGTGAACGGAACATATTCCATGATGGGAATAAAAATCATCTATATATATATATATTTAGAATGAAATTAATTTGGTTATAAGGTAAATTTAGTGATCATTGATGTATTACCACTCTAGTTGGATGGATTCTATGTTGTATTGACAGTGGTTGGATTCTATAACCTTTTCATTTTCCATGGTACATAGGGAACTTATTTTTAATATTAGATGTATCATATGGAATAAACATTAAATTTTATCGATTTTAGAATCATCAACCTTCTTATTTCATATTTTCATCAGGAGAGGAACTAATTGGAGAGACATGTCTTTCACTTATCGGTCCCTTTGCGGCTTTTCAATCTTACATGTTTTTTGTATATTAATGTTTTCATACATTTTTCATTCATAAACCATGTAATGAATATTTTTTTGAGTTATGAATTGACATTTACCTAGAGTTCCCTTTGAAGGTTTTGAACATGGAGAGTACTCGTTTCTCTTTTCATGGAAGATTTAATGTCATAAAAAATATACTATTGTGACTATAGTTTTTAGTCAAATATATTTGAAAATAAATTATGAAATGGAGATCCAAAAAATCAATGGGTATTCGAGTGTTCTATATTTCTTCATATAAATGATGGTGAATACATAATTATAATTTTGTGATGTCTGAATCTTTAAAAAGATGAAATACAAGTATGTGGTGAATAGTAGTGGATCATGAGGGTAAAACAGTTTCTACCACAACATCTTTAGGGCTTACGGGGGTATCTATGGTCTCTCATTTGGATAAATATAATAATAGTTGAAAAACCTATTGTGTGGAGTCATTTTGTAAATATATCATGGGTTTGTTTCAATATTTCTCAATAATGAAAGAATTTGGTTGAAAATTACTTTTAGTTTAAAACTTATGCAAGGACAACTTGGTCATGTTACATCATATTTAGACAACTGTATAACAAAAAATTATGACATTCTATTTATAATGGTTGGGACATTTTTGTTGATCCAATATTCATAAAACAATTATGGGTTGGTTTCTAATGGAATATGTGTATAAATGAAGAGATTATCTATATTGTAATGTACCCTTAATAGAATTATTATCCAACATGAACATGGCTTGTGTGATGGTGGGTACATTCTTTCAAGTGACTAATGTTAGTGGTGAGGACCTCTTTCTAACAAGGGTTTAATGATCATGTAGTTTAATATAATGAGACCAGGACATAGACAATTAAAAATAACTTATTAGGGAGAGGCAGTCATTGTAAACATTGTGGTATGGTTACAAGTATGTTATTTTAGGTAATTTAGTTCCATACCCCATAGAAATTTAATGTTATAATTTAATGACCTTTAGCTCTGATCAAAGGATTATTGATTATCCCTTTCATTATAATCTGTCAATCAGTGTGACATAATATTAAATTAAAAAGTGGAATGTATTTAATATGTAATAAGTGTGGAATTAATAACCATATAGTGATATTTTATAACATTATTATGGTGATATAGGAGTTATATCATTAAGAAAAATTCCCCACTAGTTGAAAACCGCATTTTGGGTAACTACTTGCAAAGCCAAATAGTGCATGTTACTGCATAGACAAACAGTGGAATGCACTTGAAAACATTCCCAATATGTGGGATACTTATGAAAATCCAACAAAGTAATGTAAAATCCTATTCAGACATGTGAGTTCTCATTAATTCCTAAATTCTATTTCTGATGGCTGGATGATTCTAATAGAGATTTGAATTTACGAGGACAAAGAGATAAACTTGTGGAATGAAATTTAATTAATATATAAGAATCATTCCAATAAAAAATTACCGAAATTATTAATTAATACTTTTTATAATGGTATCAAACTCCAATTTTAATAAATTTAATTTTTGTATGGGCCTAAAACACAAGTCCTTGGTATTTTTACTTATCTCATTTTAATGAGAATAAGAATATGTAGTCCTAGAATACCAAGTAGTTCAAAGCATTTCAGTTATGAATAATTTTTATTTTAATTCCATGATATGAAAATGATATGGTTCTTTTATTTTTTAGGTTATATTACTAGGACCATAGTATTATTATATTTATAGGTACTATGTTTTATATTTGGAGAAGGCTATTCCAACACACAACAAACACAAGGGAAGAAATTGGAAACCAATCATTGGGGTTCTTAGAATAAGATAAATGAAATGGTAATTATATGTGTGGGATGATAATGGAAAAAATTTGAATTATGGGATAAAAGATAATGTCACGAAGGATTAAGTAGAAAGAAGAGTCTTCTTTGCAGGACAAAATGTACGATTAGTTGAAAACCCCATTTTGAGAGTGACATTATGAAATTCCAAATAAGAATTGTTAATGAATAATAAATAGATGAAACCTATGTCTGATAGGCCTTTTAAGTTATTGAATTATTCTTATCCAATTGTGTTATGATACTAAATAGTAAAAAAATATTCCATCAATATAAGAACATCTATCAAACATATATAGAGAATGATTATGAAGATCAGAAAGTGTTGAAAATTACGATAATGACATGTGGAAATAATATGAATGGTAAAAAACGATGAGTGTGGAATGATATTGGTCATCAAATGTTGAATCACATTCACATATCTCACTCAAATGTAAGATATATATATCTTAATTTTCTTAGTGTACTCATTAATTAGGGGACCCAAAGTATGATTTCATGCACAGATCATTGTTTATATGCAAGGGAATGCGATATTTTATTTACCCCTTTTATCGGAATAAACATGATCTATATGAGTCACTACATATCTTATTTAAATGAAAACAATGTGACACATATTTCATCAAGAACTATGTAGTGTAAGGTAATGCGGTTAGGAAAACAACTATTTAGTATAATGTCATGTCATATAGAGGACGATGAATCGATTTGAAAAAAGGACTATTGAATCTAGGATATCATATAAGACCTAGGTGTACCTACATAACTTGCCGTAGTAAAAATCAATCCACATGTAGTTATAAAGATGATTTCTATTCTCATTTAATTTATTTGTATAGAACGGTTTATTTATTAATATGGTGTCTTTCATGTTGTGAGATCCCATTATAGGTCATTTAAGGTATATAAGACTAATATATAGGGAGTGCGTGGGGACATCTCAAATTGTGTTTGGCCTAGGATGTGAGATCCAAGCATTACTATTTATCTTGTGTGAATAGAAATAAAGCATTATGTACTTCATAATGAAACATGAAATTTAAATTCACATGGTCTAATTCATTTTATTTATATTTTATGGTATTTTAACTAGGACCCTGATAACTTCTATTAGAATTTATATTCCCTACTCATGTTGATATGTCTTACCAAACCATCTAATCCTATGTTATCTATTTTCCATGGGGGAAACGAGGTGTCCAAAGGTTTCTTCCATCATAATGAGGTATTGAAATTTAATGATAAGGTAATTTTGATCCTAGTATGGATGGTCTTGGATATATGATCTAGTTACATATACATACCTAATTTGAATGAGAATATATCCATATATAGTTATTAAATAAACATTCTTTTTAACATTATCCAGTCAATTAGATTGGACATGCCTTATATGGGCATACAACATGGATCCTGATAACACTGTATGTGACTAGATATACCCTAATGATGTAGCAAATAATAACCAAACTCTTCATCTGACAATATTTTTTGCTTAGTTTTGGAAACACAAAGTGGTGATGGTTTAATCCACCAATGAAAGGAAATACAATTTATGGTTAAGAAAATTTAGTTTCTATCATGAAAGGGTAATAATATATGATCCATATATCGATATATATCACATTAAATGATGATAAATGTGTATGATGTTTTCTAAAGGATTCCACTATAGGTATGTCACAAACACACTGAGGGGGGATTTATTTGTTATTTTTAATAGTCCAAATATTAGAGAACTGGGAGTCACTATATATCTCTCTGGATTGAGAAGCATTATAAATTTATTTTATGGAAATATATATTTGTTTAAATTAGGTTTTGATATAAGAATGAGGGGAATTTTCTATATTACATAATGAATGATACTCTATATATAGAATGGAATGGTATCACTAAGTGTCTCTATATATGATAAATGATCCATAACTAGTACTAGAAATATTTCATATTGATGTTTGAGATATTCCCAGAGGGATATTATTGGTGATTCTAGGCCAAAGATTCAGATATGTGTACCACTATATATCACATGTGAATGAAAATAAAACCATATGTAGTTCATAAATAAAACTTATTGTATGGTACCATCATTGAATATCGTTATCCCCATGAACATCGATCAAAATATTTTTCATGTTTACATCATTCAATAATTATGTGCACCATTTGTTTCATATCATGTGTAAAATATGTTTTCATATACTTTAACGTATTATGACTCGAATATTAATCTATTTAAATTAATTTAATATATCAGGGACTATATAGTATTTTTAATATTAATTTCTTTATTCTTGGCTCAATTACATTTCATTACATGAAATATTTCATCAATAACCTTTCATTGTTGTTGGTCATAACAAGATATTCATCCATCAAGATAATGGAATAATCATTGGTATAGTGGATACTGTGTATATAGTATATTCCATCCCATTTTTGCTAATGATTTGGAAGCCTCATTCCTAGTATCATTGGTGTCCTAAGAACTAGTTCCAATTCATTGTTAAAGGATGAATGGTGGAAGTTTTTCATGTTAATATATATCATTATATTATTTTAATGGACATATATGTGGTGACATGTAAAAATAATTTAATCTTATAGTTTCTCGATTTCATACAATCATTTCTATGATTTCTCAATAATAGACAAATGCTTACATAAAGAAACATATGGAAATGAAAATTATACCATAACAGTTGTGACTAGTTTTTTCTACATACATCTAAATAATGCATCAACCATATGGTATAATGAATGGTATTATAGTATGCTAACATGTCATGAAATATCATATCCGTGCATGAGTACTAGTCTATGTCCCCAATATATTAGAATATATTTGATAATTATTTGTTAAATGCATCAATCAGTTCATTAGTTGATATTTGATAGTGAGATGAATGGTTGGATGTGATGTTAAAATCATTATACATAATTATCAAAGACAGAAAATGAATTTGTTTGGTTTTCCATTAAATATTTTTTGAGAAACACAAAATCTTATCATTATTTTACATTTTATTAAGTTGAAAATATTTTTGAACATAAATTATTTAAGGGTTATTGAATTATCTAATTTTTTGACGTAGTCCATAAAATAATGGATGTATTTGAACAATTCATTTATTGCAAGATGGTATGTCCCCAAAACATTATGTACCCATATATAAAATAGAAAGAAGTATGTATAAGTTTGTTTCATATCAAAGGTTTTATGGATGAAGATGGCTTGTACCTATCATGATTAACACATTCTAGTCGATTTTGTAAAATTATGTGTCATAGTGGTTCAATAGTACACAAGCCTCTTGAGATTATAAAAAATATTGAACCATGACTTTTGGGTACCACATTCTGTCAAGGATACTTATTTTATGATGTATTATTTATATTATCCATTGATAAATTTGAGGACTCCATAAATACTAAATAATAGTGGCCTTTCTCTTGATTGGGCCATCATAACGGGTAAATATAGTTGCTCACCATCATATTTTATATCCCTCTTTAATTTAAAATGTGATTAAATCACATCGATGGTATTCCATGATGGGTAAAATCCACCTAGTGGTTGGACCATATAGTTCGGTGATATGCCATATTTTATTTATCTCTTTAATGCTAACATGAGAAAAATGAAAGACCATTCTATGATGCCTTTTTCTGATGAAAATTTCATTCTAGTTTATATCATCTGAGGATTTGGATATATATTCCAATAAATCTACCTAGTAATTATTTGATTTTGGTAAATGATTATATTTTATATATGAGGGTAATTCATCGATTGGCCTTAGGACATTTCCAACCAAGGGTATTGGATCTTCTAATATAACATAGTAATATATGTTGATCATTATAATAACCTTATATAAATAATATTTCTTTTCAAGAGGTACCATTTATTATTAATTTTCTTGTTATAGTCATAGAATGAGTGCATACTATTTTTTCACATTGTTTTTATAGGCTTCTGAAAAAAGAAATGTGTTAGGGACAATGAACATTGCTCGAGGGATGAAAATTAGACCTAAACCAACATTGTTGAATTTATATTATTTCTTTCAGATAAATGTTTGTCTCCTATATGTTACATTAATATAAAATTTCAATGTTTTGGGTCCTTATAGAATATAATATTTATCTTCATCTTGAAATTTAGTACATAATGAATGTGTTTCTATAGGGGAGTCTTCTAAAGTACATTCTTTTAATTCCTAGATATTTACTACATTATAAATAAGAAATTATATATCAAACAACTATAGGATAACTAACCACAATTCCAAACATCTAGTAAATATAGGGAAATGGAAAAAATATTTTAGTTGTTTATAGATAGATACAAAATGGAAATTTTGGTGATTGATGTAGAAAATTAGTTTTGGAACCATGCCTATTTATACTATGACTCACATCTCATTATCTGAATATAAATTCTCAATATCCCAAATGGTTCGACTATGATAATACACGAATTTTTCAATGTGATCATCATTATTTTGTACGATGAAAATTCATAGTGATCATTCCAGATACTTCACATTTAAAATTTATCTATTTATCTTAATAGGTGAAATTGAAATTATTTGGATCAGGAAATATTCCTTGAGGAAGTGACATTATTCTCAAAAGTCATGGGTCAATTGATATGATACACCCTTCATCGTAAATCGTGGGATGGTAAAATACTTTCAACAATGTTGTATATAAATCTCATGATGTCATCTATGTCTTTCTGAAGTGCTCTCAACTAATTAGGGTGTTGATGAAGTCATATTCTAATAATATCTTTTCCATCATTGGGTTAACATTGATTCCATGAAGGAATATGAAGAATTCAAAAAATATTACTATGGTTACCCAAAAATAAAAATTTCAAGGGGTTCATTTTAAATCAATTTTGTCGATGTTCTTAAAGGATGGTCTCAGGAACAGGTAGGTGGTCAAAATTTTTCAGGGAACAACAAAAATATCATTAATATATTATTAGTCTCATATTCCTTGGAAAAATATCGTGATGTGAAAAATTTTATAATGGTATGTCAAGCCAAGATTATTTAATACATGGGGGATTAACTACTAGAAAAATAATCCACAAGGGCCCGGATGGTGGTATCATTTTCCACTCTTGGATCATTTTGAAAATAATTGTATCATGAATAGATATCCAAGAAGGATAGGGATTCCTAACCAGCCGTCGCATTAATTTGTGTCTCTATAATTTGAATTGAGATGTCATAATGTAGATAATTTTTTTTGAGATCTCTATATTTTATGCAGACGCAAAGTTTCAAATTTTCTAATTAAATTTCATATTTACCCAACTGATAGATGACCACCTCATGATTGAGGCGAAGAATATCTATGTAATTTCAGCAGAACACCACCCATCTGAGGAATTTATTAGATAAACATCACCAGTAATGGGTTTTTTTCCATCACAAATTCTGCATTAAGATGTTTATATGGATTAGATGGGATAATATTCAGACTATATGAGAAATTTATTAGATAAACATCACCAATAATGGGTTTTTCCCATCCCTCTAGTAGAATATTATGTCAATGTTTTTTTATTTTTAGAATTTTAATGGGTCTTTTTAACCCTAAAATGCATCAGTTTTACAATTGATGCAATATTTTAGGCATTGGTGGTATGATGATGAAATTATTACATTATTATGTATTTATAGGCTTCCTTGAACAACATTGAAGATATTATCATACTAGAAACCATGAATTATGAGTCAGAAATGATATCCTTGAACTAATTCCAATGTATGATTTTAATAAGTATTATTTTGTTCATTTTATAATCTTATAGATTAATATTGGTTGGGGAATGTGGAAATCCTTGTAACCAACTAAACCAAGTGTTCAAGCCAGTATGAGATTGAATCCAAAAGCATTGTCATTGAAGGCTTTTCAAAATTAAGTGTTATTTATCTTTCAAAATTCATAAATAGGGATCAAATATCCATGTATGATGGAATATTTCTCTTCTAATGAGAAATATATGATCATATAGCATTCCTCTAGATCATTGTATACAAGATATACTTTTGAAGAAGCAAAATATACATCAAATTTATAAGGGTTTGAAAAATACTCTCTGCATTCTTCCTTGAGGTATTTTTTTTACACTCGAAGAAGCCAAAATTTTTAAATTGGATAGTTTGAATGATAATTTGATTATGATTTCAAAAATATAGTCTAATGATATCCACCTCCTTGAATTGGGAATCCCTTTTTCAAGTTATTTATGAACTGAATCACTGATTGTTGATGTATCATCCTGTAGAACATCAGTTGAACGTACAACATCCCATGATTGATTACGTGGATTTTTTCTTCCTACATGCCAAAAATGTTTTGGGTCATGAAACATGTACATCCAATATTCTCATTCTTCCAACATAAATATGAATTTCCACACATAAATTAAATTTTGTATATAAGTGATGCTCTCATCATGATTTTGTTGGAAAAGTGTGAGTAACACATTTTGTGATTTTAACATAATTAAACCATCATATCAATAAATAACATATTAATATCCATTGAAAAAAAATAACAAAAAAAATCGTAGATCATCCAATTAAAAAGTATCATTGAAATTATAAAAAATATTAATTACAAAGATTTATTCCCAATTAATCACTAGGGATTCATCACATAATCATTTTATACTGATTTAATATGTATCTTCAAATTACTCTGATCCCATTAAATGTCTCATACATATATTTAATATGCACAAATCATATAATCCCCATTATATACTAATATTTTCTATACATAATTTGAATTACCCAAAAGACTCATTCAAAAAATAACTTATCCATCATTCCATAAATAAAATACCATAATTTTCTATTTATGTAAAATCCCATTATATTAAATGTAATCCTTATGATTGATAGCATACAATATATTCCTCATCATGCTAAAAAGAACAACTAAATATTATTACTTAATATAGATGTTATCGCAAAGCTATTAGAATATAGGTTATGAACAAGATTATCTAAATTATGAAAATATTATTATGTTTTTATATATAATTATTTATCAGTTGTCCAATTAATTGTAATTGAATATAAAACACTTTTTAAACTAAAAAGAAAAAAAACATTATAAAAATTTATATCTAAATGAGAACAATTATGTCTATAAAATAATAAAATCACTCTTGTGTTATTTTATTATTGAAATAAATAAGTAAGAAAATATTTAACATTCATCATATGAATATCCTAGATAAGCTATTAAAATAAATACAATTTTATTCAGAAAATAAATATTTTTCTAAATAGAATTTTTTAAGTCCTTTAGATGGTCCATTTGTATTAAATATAGTTTTATATTCATTTATGAATTATATTTTTAAAAAACAAACTTCTTATATGAAATTTGAATATCAAAATTTTCAATGGTTAAATATTTTTATTTTTTCTTGTATGTATGATATTTTGATTAATAGTGAATATAAGAAAATATAATTAAAAATTTATTTTTCATTAAAATAATTTATAGTTGTAAATTATATTTTTGATTGGATTTTATATATAATGTGATCAATTTTATATCAGTTATTCCAATTTATGTCATTTGAATAAATTTCACATTAAATATGGATATAAAAACATTTAAATCATTTGAGTGTTTCATTGTAATAATTTTTTTTCACCTCATTGATGGGATAAATTTGAAAATAATATTTTCATATTCCATTATTATTTTTTTGAAAAATGGTTTCCATATTTTTAATAATAATTTAAAAATTTATATAATATAACCCTATTATATTTTGAAAATATAAATAGTAATATTAGTATTTTTCCATGGTTAAGGGAAAATCGACTTATTGATTGAAAAAATATTTTTATATGTAATATAATGATACACTAAAACAAGAACTAATTCTATTTTATGATTTAATTTAGAAGAAAATCATCCTTGTTCCAATTTTATGACCTCTTAGAGGCACTTTTATGACATTATGAACTATATATTAATTTATTTTAATGAAATTTCATTGACTTAATACATTTTTTTAATAGTAATAAAATTATTAATATATTTTTTTGAAAGATATATTCAGCTATAATTAGAATATATAAATATTAAATATTTTTCTTCATCATGGAAATTTATTTTTAATTTTTATTGAAAATATAAATACCAAAAATAATTACACACTAATAATGTATTAACATTAAAATTAAATTTTATTAAATGATATAGAATTTAAAAAAAATTAAAAAAATAAAAAATATATTCACATATCTTATAATTCAATAAATGAATATTTTATAATTATATTGGAATTTCGTAAAAAACTATATTAACCATCAAAGAGTAAAAAAAATATTTTCAAATAAAGAATTAAATATTTCATATATAAATATAATAAAAAAAAAAGACAAAACATAAATTATTTTATTTGGATGAATTTTTATCATCTTAAAATCATTCAATATTTTAAAAAATTCGTTGTGGATAAATTTTTAAAAGTAAATTCATTTTTATTAATGTAATTTTTTTAATAATTACATGAGTCATCCATTTATCATATCAATGGAACTAACTTCTTCTATTCTACTCACAGTAAAAATACATTACATTGCACTAATATCTATCTATATAACAATCTATTATCCATCACCACATTATTGATCTATTATTTTGAGAATAACACCATCCTTTATAGACTAAAGGTGTTAAGAAATGGTGGTTGTTCGAAAAAGGATATAATTTTTAATTAAGTGTTTACATATTTTTTTCTTCCAACTCCAAAAAATCATATACATCCCTGATCAATTAATAAATCCAGTTTTCAAAATAATCAAATATGTTATTATGTTAACATCATAACATAAATCTATCTCCACTTAAATCAAATGAAAAAATAATTCATCTTATAAGTGTACAAGGGACTACCACCTCTCACACCGATGTAAATCAATTTCCATTTCCATCTCTAAAAAATTGTTATAATGATAGAATGAATGTTTATATAGGATATTCATGAAATATTTTTCATTATTATGTTTTAATATATCATTTTCTTTTTTACCTTTTCATTCATAGAAAAATGATACCATCATTCGGGCGTACGTGTGAATTATCACCTCAACGAAATGATGCAATTAATTTTTCCTTAACACATCACAAGGATGATATATATAATTTATTAATTCAAAATTAATTTTTTTATAATTATCGAATGATTATTTGGTACATAAATTTTTCGTATAATGGATTTTAAAAAATGAAAATTTTAAACATGTGTACATACAAGCTACAATCTCCATGATTATAATGTAGTTTATTTTTCATAACCATATGTAATGATTTTATTTTAATGTATTTTAAATATATAAAAATTATTTTTATTTCATAAATATTATTATTTAAGTGATGTAATAATTCCCACATTTGACTATGAACATATTTCGTATGTCATTTCAGACTCAATTACTGAATATCATCAAAATGTCTGAAATGAAATTATATAATTTTTTATTTTTTATAAAATGATACTAATTGATATTAAAAGAATAATTAACATTAAAAGGGTTATAAATAAACTAAATAATTATCCTATTATTAATTTTTAGGATGATAGGTAGTATAACTGACGAATCAGACACAAGGTAAGTGAATTCGTCTTCATATCCATTCAATGAGGATGATTTTTATGTTATACATCAAACCTATCTTATGAGGACTATATACTAACAGTAATATATATAATATCATGAATTAATTAATTATCAAATTTTTTAATGTTAATGTTAAAAAATATTCCTTCATAGGGTTTCTGATTCAATTATTTTAATTTTTTATATAACACACTGATCTTAAAATATTTTTAAAACTTTTAATGAATTAAAATAAAAAATTAAATTAATAATTAATATTATATTAAATTTTATTTATATTTGTATAAAAGGATTATGAATTATTTTTTATTTCTATTTTGATATTTATATTAATCTTTAAGCATCCATTTTTAAGGAAACCAAACTTTTCATTTTTATGATGTTTTTTATTGAAAATGGGTTTCAAAAATTGATTGAGTATTTCCTTGAAATGAAATTTTTTTTGATTGAAAATTAAATATTAAGAGTGTAATGTTAAAAAGTTTAAGGATTTATTTGTAATTATTATATAATGGTTCATGTAAATTTTAAAGGTTATTACTTGATAAACTAGTGGTGGTTTGTTTTGTGAAAAACCAAGGATGAGTTTTTACATTATAACCTTTAATGGATTGGGTATAAGAGTCAACCATAGGTTTATTATATTCGTTAGACAAACATTTATGGATGTCGACCATATGAATAATCAATTTTAAAGAGTGACATGTAAGGAAGTCAATCATATGGTTATTATTTTTATAAGAGTGACATGTATGGAAGTCGAACACATGGTTATTCTATTTGGGTATAATAATGTCCCATGATACCTACTTATATCACAAATTCATTCATCTATTTTTTTTAAATATCATTATTTTAAAATGTTATGATAATGAAATTTTGTAAATAAAATTTATTTTAAGAGATAATATTATATGTATAAAATTAATTTTTTTTTATTTTCAATAAACTAATACTTTTATTCCATTAATTA
The DNA here is from genome assembly GCA_963277665.1 of Viscum album. NCBI lineage: Eukaryota > Viridiplantae > Streptophyta > Magnoliopsida > Santalales > Viscaceae > Viscum > Viscum album. The sequence continues at coordinate 2,131,923,770 of OY728140.1, forward strand.
TTATTAATAAGATTTTATGATCATCCAATTTTTTCAAAATGTCGTCAGAGTATTTTTAGTGGGATAGAGACACAGATGAGATCAATGGGATATTTTTTAAGATTTTTAAAAAATATAAGACATGATTTATTTTAAAAGGGTTTTATCTAGTGTAAAACAATTGATACTTAATATAATTTTGGACTTGTAATGATTTAGTTAACATTGTAAGAGTTTTTCATTTCTCTATAAAACTATTAAATGAAAATCTCATAAAATGTATATTCTAGTTATATAACAAAAGAATTTGTAGTGTTTAAGGATGAGTTCTTAATGTTTGTATGAAATTATGTTATAGAAAACATTTTATATTATGATATTAACTTATGATTAATGGATATCATCTTGAGTTAATAATTTTATGACTGATCATATGTTTAGTGTAGGTGAAACCATTTTAAGGATTTATATTATTATATTTTAATGTTATTCATGATTTATTTTGAGATTGTATTTAGAATGGAAATCACAGTGTGTGTAATGGGTTTTAATGAACTATATTATAGAAATTATATGGGAATTGACATCATTTTAACATGAAATATTTCATTTCATGATTTAGTGTTGATAATTCCAAAATAAAAGTGTGGATCATTTATTGATATATTTCATTATCAATCACCATAACTTAATACTATTGATTATGATGTTATTAGTGATCATATATGGTATTCATGTCATATTTATCATCGTTAAATGTTAATATATTATTTTATTTCATATAATCCATGCATATAAATATGATAATGCCATTCAAGAATATGTTTGAACTATCACCTAAATGAAGTGATGCAATTTGTTTTTTATCAATATATAACATGGATAGTATATATTTATGATTAATATGATATTATTGATATTATAAATATTATATAAATATAAAATGATACATAAAAGTTTCCCATAATCACCATTTAAAAATACAAATTTTATTCATCCATGAGTTGGACCTAGAGTCTACTTCATTATAACATATTCCATTATTCATGAGAATAATTATTGTATTGATTTAAAATTATTATTTATATATAAAATAGATAATATATTGATAAATATTATTTTGGATAGGACGTATTTATGACCAATTATTACTATATTAATTGCTCCACTGTCATTTTGGACTCATGTCCCCAAATATCGTCAAAACAACCAACATTAACATAAATATGTATTAATTGTTATAACATTATAAAATTTTATATAAAATGAATTAGAAACTGTCAAAAGTTTCCATATAATGTAAATAAATAAATTTTTTTTGTTATTTAAGATGATAAATATTATATTTGATGCTTCAGATTCTAGGTAAGGGACTTTGTCACAATCTATTATCATTGATGCATATTTTGATGTTATACACTCATCTTCTCTTATGAATTTTATATAAAAACCATTTTATAAATAATATTATTAGTTTAATTATTCACATGATATTTCATATTATGTTAAATTATATTCATTCATATGGTTTATGATTCAATTGTTTCAAAGTTATAGGGTAAAATTTTATATAAAAGTATATGTTTAGATGTTTAAATATATAAATTTAAAATATCTTCTTTCATTATTGATTTTATTTGAAATAAATATTTTCATGAAGATTGAAGTATTATAAATTATTGTTTTTTTGGAATTTTATTACTCTATAATATTTCATGATTTTTAAATAAACTTCTATTTTAATTTTTGGTGTATCATGTTGTTGATAATGGATTTTGAAAATAGACAGAATATTTCTATAACATGATGGGTTTTCTTAAATTTGATAATAACATTTACTAAGTGAAATGTTGAAAATTTAATTGTTTTATATCATATTATCATATAATGGTAGCTGGACATTTGTTGGGTGTAAACTTGATAAACAAATGATGTGTGGTTTCGTGATAAACTATGGACTAGTAGTTATAATTTAAAATCAAATGAGTTGTGTAAGGAATTAAAATATAATATTGTTATACATATTAGAGTTACATGTGTGGGTTTTTCTGTATGGTAATTCTATTTGTAAGAGTGACATGAATGGAAGTTGACACAATGGTTATTCTGTTTGTATATCTGAAATGTATGTATGTCAATCATTTTCTTATTCGATGTGAGAATAATTATATACAATTTTACCAAATTAAATTTTATATTTTAGAAATTTTATTTTTAATAAAACCAATTGATATTAAAAAATAATTATAATTAGAATTTTCATAAAGTTATTCCTTTTTATTAATTTTTTTTTCTGGTTTTAGAATGTTTTTTAAGAATTAAATAGACTGTATATTTCCCTTAGTTTATGTCGCTTGGTAAGTTTTTGTCATCATCCTTGGTGAATAAATAGTTTTTATCATATATACCATTGTAAAAGAGTAAAAACTAAGATCCATGGGTAATTTTGTTAGTTTTTCAAAAATAGATTTCATTTTTTAAAGGGGATTATTTAGAAGAAAATGTATACTATCTATACGTGTACATTTTTAAATTATATGTATACTTTTTCTGAGTTTTACCTAATTATATAAAGCTATAATATAAAAATTACCCAAACAGTTAATTATAATTCACGAAATATAGGAAATATAATGTTAAAGGTGAGTTCCATTGAGTTTACCAAATACATATTACTTTATAGAAAAATAGAGATTCTTCTAAAAAACATTTAACAACAAATTATGAAATCACTTGTAAATCCCATGATTATTTAAATGATGAAAAATATGCTTCAAAAAATTATCATTATCGTTATCTTTCTAAAATATAGATAGGAATAATGATGTCATATATTACAGGTTATTATAATGGCCATTGTTTGGTGACATACATTTTTCACCCTTTGGTTGTGGGTTCATGACATTTGACAATTATAGATGTGATAGGTTTTCCTTTTTCTAAAATATATCTAATATCTTTATTATAACATTTCCATTAATATGTTAATCATCCTAAAAAATATTCATCATCATTATAGATAATATAAACCTTAATGGTTTCAATACCATTAAATTTAGGTACAACAAATGAATATATAATTATCCCTTAAATTAAGATTTTGACATGTAAAAAATAGTGTTACATATTCCTTAAATCTGTAGAAAAGCATAATAAATTTCACTTAAAGTTATCTCATCTTATAAAAATCAAAAAATAGTGGTATTGATTTTATGGTTAATATGATTCATAAATCTATTGCTTCAATGTAACTCTTTATTCCCCTGATATATACACATTAAGATGAAAATGTCCTTCATAATACTGTAACCATGATATTCCATGTTATTCCATAGTACATACATATTACATTAATATTATAAATCTTGTTCTATGATTTAAATTTTAAATATATAATCTAATATTTATTTTATACATTTCATATGATATCTATAATTTCCTAATGATCAAATATATTTAAAATAGGTATTTTTAAGCATATATCCTTATAATAAATTTTGATATAATTATTGAACATTCCTCAAATTAAACTTATTTTCAAATATCCACATCTCCCCACATTTAAAACAATCAATTGATAATATCGTAATACTTATATACCCCTTTATGGTGTTAATTGAATTCTCCCTTTTTCCATGGATGACTATTTCTTTATTCCCCCAAATACATAATAGAAAACAACATTATGTTCTCTTAATAAATTATCCTAGTATCTTATAACAACATTAATGACACCTAGACAATAAAATTAGTTTATAATTATGATATTTATCTCTTGAACATATATGGTTGCGTATTTATCCTTTATTAGTGCATTCTTAAACTCACATAATTCCATGTTTTCAATAGTAACTCATGATTTTTAGTAAAGAATAAATGATAAGGTTTTCACTATAGATGGAATTCCAGTTATTTTGTTATCCATACACCCACATCGCTTTCCTTCTCAATCATAACTAATATGGATCCTTCTAGATACAACTATTTACTAAAAATTATGTTTCTATGAAAACAATAAATAAACATAATAAACCATATTACATGGTGGATAGATACTATGATATCCATGTAAGAACCCGGTTCTTATTCATGAGGTACGGGTTTGTTATTTTTCTTTTTCCTTAAATTTTTTTGAGAAAAAATGGAAAATGGGAAAAAAATACGAAAACATGTGGGTACACTCCGTGTACTTTTCCACACGCTATGTACTTTGGCCGTGTGGAATGAGTATACAGTGTGTGTAAGAATTTCAGTGATGAAGGGTGTAAAAACTAACTACACGTCATGTACTTAGTATATACACACCATGTAATCAGTCGGCTGGTGAGCAGTAAGGCAGTGTAAATAGCTGCCAGTGGAACAGTAGTACACGCCGTGTCCTCAGAAATACACGCTGTGTAATCATGTCGATGGATGAACAATGTGCCGATGAAAAGTAGCCACTAGAGGAATAGTTAAAAATGAAAATACACACCCTGTACTTGAGAGTACACATCGTGTAGCTGTGTTTTTTTATAAACCGGCAATAGCCTCCTCATTCAACAGAAGAATCTTAGAACGACTGGAGGCCGCGGGAGAGGAGGACATACCTTGGAAGACCTCCTGATCGGACACCAGGATTCTGATTCCTTCACTGATGATCGTGTTTGGACCGCACAGGTAAGACCTTCCCTCTCCTTGAGGCTTGCCTTCCAATTCTTTCCCGAAGGGAAGTTATTTGAGTTTTAACAGATGCACGTTTATCCCAGATCTACGTCATTGTCAGACGTTTCTGGAGGCGCTGTTCACATATATCGATTAATGGAGATCGAGGTAAGTAGTCTAGTGTTTATTTCCAACTTTCGAGTGATTTTTGTTTACCATTGTTCCATGAACCCTTGTTCGGGGTGTCATGTGGCTGAGACCTTAGATTATAAGATATCTAGAATTGCATAGATAATATAATTATAAATATAAACTAATGTTGGGGATCGTTTCTTGGATCTCGATCAACCTCATGGATTCGTTCCCCTTGTTTATTTTCTTGGCTAGGATACCTGTGGGTATGGCGTGATTATAAGCATGTTTTGAGTTTTATTGAGAGTAAACATTTATAATTGCTTGTTTGAATGTTTGGCTCAGCCTGATTACTTATTTTCCTTTTGAATTCCTGAGGGTAGTATTATTTTTAGCATTAGGGCAGTGTTTGTTAGCTTTAGGGAAACATTTCTTATGCCTATGGCCAGTAACTTCTGTGCCTGTGGATGAAATCTCGTATTCCTGAGGGAAATATTCATTATGATTGACAGAAGTCTCCTAAGGGTTTCATTTCAACATGCCTGAGGGTAAGGACATTTATGTCTAAGGACTATGGTTATATTGAGAATTCACTGTGGTGATTTCATATGTTTTACCTACCAATCTAAAGCACATGCTTGTAATTGTTATATGATTACTAAAATGGTAATGTAATTGATAGGATAGTTACATTTGAGCTCTTCCTAGTTAACTGCATTACATTACTGCAAATTGTTGTTGCACATTTTCCCTTATAGTTGGGCACGAGCCTTTGGTGGTTTCCTATTGGGATTTATTTCCCACACCATGTTTGGGCCATGTCTTGTGCCCAAACATATTATATTGTTGCAGGTGTCGATAAGGGAAAGGGTCTCTAGAGAGGTATATGATTGTTGTAGAGGAGTAAGAGAGAATGGGAATAAGGTTAGGCTTGCTATGATGCTGAGTTCTTATTGCGCTATTTTATTTTTCTTTATTGTACTGGGTAATTTGTACTATATTGTATTTTACTACAGTGTATCATGTTTTCACTCCCTTCTTAGAAATAGGAAATATTGCATCATCATATATGTATGACTGCTAGTTATCTTTCCTACTGTTGTCTTTTTCTGGATTATATTGTTATTTCTTCTACTATTGTATGATTATATTTAATTCGGTAGTGCTACACTTTGACAAATGAGGGCATAGTCTCCCCACTATCAAACCTAGGCCCCCGCTACTAGTCAGAAGCCTCTGACATTTAGGAAAATACACTTGAGGTTATGTAACCAACCGGGTTTGGGGAACCCGTTGTGTGGCCCCCAAATACGGGACATTACAAAGTGGTATCAAAGGTTTAATTTTCTCTGAGTTATTTTCTTATTTCGCAACACCCAAAAGAGATATATTATTTTAGGACTAGACAATAAATTGTGCCCGGGATTAGCTACCATGTGTACAAGTAAAGGCCGGATTTCCTTGAATTAAATTGTGATTTTCGTTTCTGATTATAACAATTTATTTGATTTCACTATTTGGTGACACACATGTGGTGTGTTTTTTATATGTTTATACATGGGTTCTATTTACTTGAAACCTGATGAGACGAGGGTATTCCATCTCATGCATCACTTAGTCACATGTTAGCATCACATTCCATGCATAGATTCCATGCCATTTTAGTGCATTAGAAATTGCATGTTGTTGTGATAGATGATGTGATAGAAAATGAATTTTGTTTTGATTGGTACCTTGTTAGATACACCTACTTTTTATAGGGTATTGGTACATATTATGGTTGGGTGTATGGATGCTAAACATTGGTTCCTGAGAAGTATGGGCTCTCTCAGACCAGAATTTAGCAGATCATGATCCAGCCTTTTGTGGTGTTTGTACTAAAGTGAATGGTCATGTTTTAAACATTGATTCACAGGGTGTATGGACCATAATGAATTGGAATTTGGTATACTAATGCATGAAATTAAAAAAAGCACTCCGGAGTAGTTTCTCAGGTGTATTGGCCAAAAACCCAGAAAACATGGCATGTGGTTCTATAAAAACACACCATGTACTCTTCTGTTTAGGAAGAAATGATTTTTTTTATGTACATGTTGTGTACCATAAGTACACATCATGTAGTTTCTAACCGTGTTATCGCCCGTGTAGGCAGAAACGCGGGATAGAGAAACTCTTTAGGGAACACTCCATGTGCCGGTTGTACATGTTGTGTCATGTTGACCCGATGTCTGCCATGTAACTAACAACATTAATGGAGAAATATTCTCTTAAACATGCCCGTCACATCCAAAAATTACATGTATTTTAATCTTGGTAACTGGCTGTGTAATTAACAACATGGGTCGGTGTTACCTCATCTAGTACAAGCCATGTCCATATGGAAGACGCCGTGTAGTGTGAGCTGTGTATCCAGTCATGTCACGAACAACACGGGCCACTGAAACTCATTGAGGACACGTTGTGTATCTATGGGGCATGCCGTGTAGTCTTGACCATTGAGAGAGAGTGTGAACTTGGCCATCTGGCTATGAAGACGGGGTGGTGTACACGCCATGTGTAGGTGTAACACGCCGTGTACCGAGGGTTGAGACATGCCCAGACTAACATCAGAACATGACCATGTAAGGGTTTATGGGTACATTCCATGTAGACTTTATACATGTCGTGTAGTCTCATTCAAAAGAGAGCTGTGTAGAAGGACTCAGATAGGGAAAGAATATTCAAGTACATGTTGTGTGTGAGGACAACACGTCGTGTGTTTGTGGTATTACATGACCAGTTCTGGAAGAAGTACATTCCCAGGTGAAAGACTTAAGGGAACACAACATGTAGTTATTATTCAAGCCATGTAGTCTTTTTTTGTAAAACATGAATTTTTTCTTTTCCCTGTTCCCTTATTACGTTTCCAGTTCATGGTTTTTGGATAATCATAATCTAAGGCGTGTGTTTGACCTTGTAGAGTCATGTCACTAAGACGACCACCAGTTTTTCTCCAGGAGAGTGGAAATGATTATACATCATATATGGTAGGCCATGGGCTACTGATAGATCCTCCAATAGTTATAGATGCGGCTACACCCGTTATACCAGACGCAGGAGCAACTGCGCAGTTTCGTGAAGGCTTCATGCAGTTCATGCAGACCTTCCAGGTAGCACCGCCGGCTGCCACATCTATGGAAGATCTGACCCATATGTTCCACCAGCAGCATCCGCCTATGTTTTTAGGGATGGTGGAAACAGGCTGTAGAGTCTAGGCTAGATTCATTGCAGACAATCTTCGAGCATTTTGACATGCCACTGGGTAGGAGAGTCAAGATCACTACATATATACTGCGTGATTCTGCCAAGAGATGGCGGGATATTACCACCAAGATTCAGCATCACTAAGACCTAGTGTGGGAAGATTTCTAGGAAGACTTTTATGACTTTTTCTTTCCAGAGACACTGAGGGTAGGTTGACCTCAAGTGTTTATGAATCTGCAGCAGGGTGCTAGGTCAGTGATGGATTATTCTAATCTCTTCACCGATCTACAGCGTTTTCCACATGTTATGGTGGGTGATGAGATGTTGATGGCTAGATGCATTGAAGATTCTCTTTTCTATGACATTTGAGCACTAGTGAATGTTTTCAGGATGCCTATTGTGCATGCTTTTGTGAACCAGTTACTGATTAGAGAGCGGAACCTGCATGAAGCTAGTGGTGCGAATCATGGTGGTTCGACACCAGTCTATGGTACTATTTCTACCTACAAGAGGAAGAGGTAGATGGATTTCAATCACAGTGGCACTACAAGCCAGAGGAATTCTTCAGTTGGCCTGGTCATGTGCTACCAATGTGTTAAAGAGGGGCATACAAGACCTCAGTGTCTACTTGGCCCAGTGGAGTGCCGATCTTACGGCATGATGGCTCATATTTAGCGTTTTTGCAGGGTGTTTCCACCAGTGGCTAGTGAGAGGGATTCTGTGCAGACTCAATGTGTAGGATCAGGGTAAACATCTTTTTACTAGTCATGAAATTGGTATATGTCAGGGCATACAGGTTGAGGTGGTGGTTGTGGCCGTGGTAGCCAGACACCAGGATCATAGAGACAGTAGGGTGGGTCAGGTCAGTGTAGCAAGGCTGTGCCACAAGGCCATGACAATGGGTAGGTACATGGAGTGCAGCATACCCAACATAAGCAGGGTCATAGACCTTCCACTGTCAGAGGTACTATTATAGTTGCTTCTGTTTTATCTTCAGTACTTTTCGATACTGGTGCTACACATAGCTCTATTTTTCTGCCTGTTGTGGATAGCCTTGGGCTTTGTGTTTCTTCTTCTTTTGATATCATGACTCTAGACACTCTGCTGGGAATTAAAATGGTAGTTGTGCGTCAATGCAAGGAGTGCACCCTAGATGTTGGTGGGTGTCACTTTTTACAAGGCCTCTGTGTCTTAGATATGAAATCCTATGCTGCTATTCTATGTATGGACTGGTTGGTACCCTTCCATGCCTTTGTGGATTTCTATCATCACAGGGTGAGTTTCAGGTCACCAGAGGGTGGAGTGTTTCTATACAAGGGTGAATGGGATGTCCAGGTGAGCCGAGCTGGACCAGATCATCATGGGAGAGGGAGTGTAACAGCCCAGATTGTGAGTTTATATCTGGAGGATCAGGGAACTTGTTAGAAGGATTTCACTCCAGTGGTTGATCATTTCAAGGATGTCTTCCTGGATGACTTTTCAGGTCTACCTCCAGAGTGAGAGGTGGGTTTCTCTATTGATCTTGTTCCAGGAGCGACACTGATGTCCATTCCTCCTTATAGGATGGATACACAAGAATTTTGGGTTCTTAAGAGGCTGTTAAAGGAGTTAAAAGAAAAGGGTTTTATCCTACCCAGTACTTTTCTTTGGGGTTCTTCTGTCCTGTTTGTGAAGAAGTAGGACAGTACCCTCAGACTCCGCGTGGTTTATTAGAAGCTGAATCAGTTGACGGTTAAGAACCGATATCCCCTAACAAGGATTGATGATCTATTTGATCATCTTTGAGGATCACGAGTGTTCTCGACGATTGACTTGAGATCCATATTTCATCAGTTGTGCGTTAGACATTCGGACTTACGGCCTACAGCTTTTTGGAGAAGATATGGTCTATATGAGTATATAGTTATGCCATTCGGACTCACGAATGCACTAGCAGTTTTCATTTCCATGATGAAACAAGTGGTCCATCCATATCTGGATTATTTTGTGGTAGCCTTCGTGGATGATAACTTGGTATACTCTCACACTCAACACAACCATGCCACCCATCTTGAGATCATACTGAGTACACTGAGAGAGCATGAGCTAAATGCAATGCTCTCAAATTTACACTTTTAAATGGAGCAGATATGCTTCCTTGGTCATATTATCTTAGAGGTAGGAGTTGTTGTAGGCCCAAATAAATTGAGAGCAGTATTTTCCTAAGAGAAACCTAAGAACGTGTTTGAAATATGGAGTTTCTTGGGGCTGGCTGGTTACTACAGATGCTTTATACAGGACCTCTCTCTCTTAGCATCTCTGTTGACGGGTCTGAATAAGAAGGGTATGAAGTTCATTTGGTCAGAATATTGCGAGACAACATTTCAAGAGTTTAAGGAAAGTTTAAATCAGCTCCAGTCCTGATACTTCCAGAGAAAGGGAAGAGCTATACAGTTTTCTTTGATGCATCAGGTATTGGGTTGGGAGCAGTGTTGATGCCGGGCGATCACGTAGTTGTGTACGGGTCACAGCAGTTGTGGCCACATTAGAGGAATTACCTGACGCATGATCTCGAGATGGCTGTAGTTCTTCACAAGTTACATTGTCGGAGATATTATCTATTGGGAAAACATTTTGTGGTGTTTACGGATCACGAAATTATTAAATACATCATATCCCAGCGTGACTTGAACTTGAGACATCGAAGTTGGGTTGAATACCTACAGTCCATTGACTTTGAGTTCTCCAATACACCTAGTAAATGTAATTCAGTAGCTGATGCACTGAGTAAGAGGACTCAAATACAGGCAGTGTAAGAGGTAGGTGAGGAATCTTTTCTGGGACCATGTCTTGTGGAGAAGACATCAGAGAAGGTCTGGTTGATTAAATAGTGGATGGGTAATGCACGGTCTCGTCACAAATCTTATGCTGATCGCCGCAAATGACCCTTGGAGTTCATGGTCTGGGATCATATTTTCTTGCAAGTTTCATCGAGGTTGGGACACAGGCAGATCAGGAGACAGGGTAAACATTCCCCATGGTAAGTACCTCTGTTTAATATTCTGGAGAGAGTTGGGCTAGTTTCCTATCGGTTGCACTAACCATAGAGGTACTGGGCTATACACAATGGCTTCCATGTATCTCTACTATCCCATTATCACTCAGACCCAACTCATGTTTTTTAGCTCGAAAAGGTTGAACTTCTGGTAGATGCATCCTCTGAGGAGCATCTGATTCATATTGTTGATAGGAGCACGGAGGTTCTTTTAGGCCGGTCATTTCCTCTTGTGTGGGTGTTATGGCAGCATGGCCGAGTGCATGAAGAAACCTGGGATTGGGAGACCAACATACGTGCTCAGTTCCCAAAGTTGTTCTGATATCTATTTTCACCACCAATTAAAGGGAAATTTGGGGACAAATATCTTTAAGGGGGGAAGTTTGTAAGAACTCAGTTCTTATTCTTGAGGTACGAGTTTTTTATTTTTTTATTCCTTAAGAATTTTTGAGAAAATAAGAAAAATGGGGGAAATCCCAAAATTTTTGGGTACACACCGTGTACTTTTCCACACACTATTTACTTTGTCCATCTGGAATTAGCATACAGGGTGTGTATTCCAGTCAGCGATAAAGGGTGAAAAAACTAACAACACGCCGAGTACTTAGTATATACATGTCGTCTAATCAGTCGGCATGTGAGAAGTAAGGCAGTGGGAGTAGCTGCCAGTGGAATGGTAGTACACGCCGTGTCCTCAGAAATACACGTCGTGTAATCATTTCAATAGATGAACAATGTGGCAATGAAAAGTAGCTTCCAGAAGAACAATTAAAAAATGAAATTACACACCGTGTACTTGGGAGTACATGTTATTTCGTATTGTTTTCTTGTTATAAACCGGAAGTTGCCTCCTCTTTGAATAGGGGAAGCTTATAAAGCTAAGAGGCCACCGGAAAGGAGGCCAGACCGTGAAAGAGCTCCCGACCGAACATTGGGATTCAGATTCCTTCACCGACGATCACGTTTGGACCGCCCGGGTAAGACCTTCCCTCTCCTTGAGCCTTTCCTTGTAATTCGTTCCTGAAGGAATATTATTTGAGAATGAACATATGAATTTTTATCCCAAATCTACATTATTCTCGGAAGTTTCAGGATGAATTGTCCGCATATATCGATCAGTGGAGATCGGGGTAGGGGGTTTGGTTTTTATTTCCGACATTCGAGTGATTTTTGAGTAATGTTGTGCCACGATCCCATGCTCGGGGTGTCGTGTGGATGAGGCCTTAGCTGATAGGATATCTATAATTTCATAGATAATTTAATGATAAATATAAACTGCTATTTAGGATCATTTTTTGGATCTTGGGCCATGCTGTGTGTACGTTTTCCTTGTTTATCCATTTGGCCAGGATACTCGTCGGTATGCCATGATTATAAGAATGTTTTCAGTTTTCTTGAGAGGAAACATATATCTTTTCCTGTTTGAATGTTGGGCTCAACCAGATTACTTGTTTTCATATGGAATTCCTAAGGGATGTATTCCGTTCAACCTGAGGGAAATGTTTTTTAGCCTGAGGGTATCATTTCTTATGCCTATGGGTTGTAGCTTCTGTGCCTGTGGATGACATCTCGTATGCCTGAGGGAAATATTCCTTATGACTGAGGGCAGTATTTTAAGGGTTTTTCTTTAGCTTTCCTTAGGGTAAGGACTTGTACGTCTAAGGGAAACAGTTACGTTGGGTATTCACTATGGTGATTTCATATTTTTTACCTACAAAGCTAAAGAACATGCTTGGAATTGTCAAATGATTATTAAAATGGTAATGTAAATGATAAGATAGTTACTTTTAAGTACTTCCTAGTTTACTGCTTTACATTAATTCACACTACTGTTGCACATTTTCCCTGAGAGTTGGGCATGGGCCATTGGTGAATTTCTACTAGGATTTATTTCTCACACCCTTTTTGGGCCTTGTCTTAGGCCCAAACAAATTATATTTCAGTAGGTGTCGATAAAGGAAAGGGTCCCTACATAAGTACATGATTGTTGCAGAGGAGTAGGAGAGCATGACACTGAGCTTAGGCTTACGATGCTGCTGAGTTCTGGTTGAATGGTTTTAGTTTTCATTATTGTACTTGGTACTTTGTACTATATTTTATTTGATAGCAGTGTATCTTGTTTTGAATTCCTTCTTGGAAATAAGACATATTGCATCATCATATATGTATGACTATTGGTTATCTTTCATTATGTTTACTTTTTCTGGATTATAATGTTACTACTTCTGCTGTTGTATGATTATATTTACTTATGCTGTGATACACTTTTACAAATGATGGCATAGTTTCCCCACTATCAGACCTAGGCCCTCATTGATAGTCGGCAACCTCTGGCGTTTGAGGAAATGTGCTTGAGATCATGTGACCTATCTGGTTCGGGGCACCTGTTATGTGGAACCTAGATCTGGGACATTACAATCCAAAATAATTCCACCATATATTAGAATATTAATATTTATCCAAGATAACAATAATTTCGTATATCATACAATCCTTTTAGTTGCAGATGATTTTTAAGATAATCAAAAATAACATCATAAACACACCTTTTTTGTAAACAATGATATAATACACATTTAATAGACCCCATTATAGAAATTACATATTCTTGTTCATTTATAGTAGAAGTAACATTCTTTTCCAAAATATTGATTAGTTTTATATTTTTAGATAATCATGTCATAATTCATATATATATATATATACCATATTTTATAAATTGAAAACTCCTAATGGGTATCTATTTTTCCAGCCAATGAAATGTTTTATGGTATCACCTTCTATATTCATGAAAAATATTATTAAATTTCATGGAAAATATATCAGTTTTTTTTTCATAAGTTAACCATGTTAATTTTTATAAATATAAAAATAGCCTAAAAATATAATCATTTTACATAAAAAGTATTAAATATTTTAGTTTAGTGGAAAAAATAAAATACCATTTAATATTTACATATATATTCAATGTGAGTTTAGATATTAAAATAATTCAGTTTCATATTAAACATTGAAAAAAATAAAATAATTCCATTTAAACACTATAATCCAAATAGAATTCATTTTGGAAACATGTTCAATCATAATCATAAAACCAAGTAAAAACCCATTCAATTGGAAAAAACATACAATTAAATTACAATATAATTAACTAGATAAAATAATCAATTATTAATTAACTTTAATTCTATAGTGGGACTTCACCTTCTTATTTTCTTTATTGGGCTCAAATGTTTTTTCTAAGATATAATGGCCCTTTATATAATCTTTAGTAAGATCATGGATGAAAAATAATTGTGATTAAATGATAATATAAGATGTTTCGTGAATAACTATTTTCAGTTAAATATCATGCTCCATATAATAAAGAATTCATTTTATGCTTCTAGTTTCCATTATAAATCACTAAAAATTCACTTCTAAACTTATATGAAAAACACATTCTAATATCAAAGTACACTTTATTTTTATAAATAATTGTTTATAGAAAATTACAATTAAAAATAAAATTATAGATTATCTTTGAATAAATCATCAAATATATTTTTTAAATAATAAATTAAATATTCTTTTTAACTATTGGAAATGTCGATGTCACCATATACATTAAAATAGAGCCTTACTTTATTCTTATTTGTATGAAATTACCATATAAAAATATTAAAATATAACATAATTGAAAATTTAAAATTAAATAGATATAGAAAAAATATCCTTTATAAGGAATTTTGGTCCATTTAATATCGTTGATATTACAATTCTAAAAAAATTATGGACATATAATCAAAAAAGAAGAAAAAAATCAATTGAAAGAAGATTATTATAAAATTATAACCCTTTCCAATTTCAAAATACTTGAATCATAAGAACCATGAAATAATAACATTAAAAACAATAAATGTCATTTGAAAAGATAAATTAATGATATAAAATCTCTACATATCCACTAAAATATTATAGGTGTATAACATTATAAAAACTACAATGAAATAAAATTGAGATGATGTCCCTTACATTGAGTCTGACCTATATTGTATGATCTTTAAAATAATGAATAATAAACATATGATATTTGTTTAATTTCTGAATAATATTTTTCAGGATTATTATTCTATTGATTAAAATTATTCTCATGTTATATATTACTATATAATCAATTATTTTCAAAATATATATTTTGATGATATTAGACATATATATTCAAAATGACATTCACATGATGACTATTATCAATGAGGTAATTTTTTTAATATATACATAATAATAATCATGAAATAATTTTTATTTTTCCACATAAATCATACTTTAAATAAAATATTTTTATATTTTTATGAAAAAAACAATGTGACAATCATAGAAAAAATATTTTTTATGTAAATATGAGTAATATTTCCATTTCTCAAAAATTATTATGTAAAAAGGTTATCTAATATGTAATATTCCAAAAATTATAAATATATAAAAAATAATATACTATAAATAAAAATACAATTATATAAAAAATCCACATTAGTTTGTTATGTTAAATGACCACATTTCCTTGTGGATGTGGTTGTCCACAACTATGCACAAAAGAAATCATCTTTTTTCAGTGAGGGGAAATTTAATAAATAAAATTACACTATATATTTTCTGATTGATTAATATATATATATATATCACATATATTCACCCACTTAATCATTATTATCTTCCATTAAATGATTACGTGATGAAAATAACATCGATCCTTGAGATGAAAGTTCCTCGTACAAACAAGCATCATATTTTATCACCTTTGGATTTTAGAGTAAAATGTAATATGTTATATAATAATTTAAAAATTATAATTATGATAAAATAACATTATATATAATTGTAATCCATCATTATGAAAATCCAAAATTACTGAGGATGCAAATTTGAATATAACAGTTTGTGAGGTTATTGTCCACCACACACGAGTATAATGATTTTGTATACCATTTAATGGAAAAGGATATTTATTTAGATCATGAAATAAACATATTAACTTTTAATTATATTATCATTTTATTTTTTAATATAAAAATTAATATAATAATGTTTTAATGGTGATTAAGAATAAATAAAATAAAAAATAATCATTAAGCATGCTGTATCTTCTTCACACATCATCCTTAGCTTTGTAGTTAAAACACTAAAAGGATCCATCCTGGATCAATAAAATTATTAATGGATATGGGAATGTATTTAGACAATGTATACTTATATGTTATTCTTATAAAAATGGATTATGGTGTGAAGAGTATATGAATGTGGTGGTCCTTTTACAAGTGAGGTGTTTGTCACACATGTAATTTTGGTAAATAATAAATGATTCCCATGATTTTGTAATGCCTAAAGCATCTAAAATGGATCATTATATATCATTATACATTATAAAGTCATAATATATGTGAGTAATTTATTTTATAAATATTATTAGTTAATTTTAAGAATTATATTTTTTATTTTACCACTGTTGAATCTGTTTTTAACAAAACAATTGTGATTGACTCTCATTATTTTTACTATTCCCTATGATCATGAATTATTTGAAACTGATTATATATTATAATTTTTTTGATTAAAAATAATTTATCTATTTAACTAAATTAAATTAAAAATAGTTCCATAAATCAATTTAAAATAAAACATTCAAATCTGAGGAAAATTCAGTTTTATCACAAAATGTGTTTTTCAATTGTAAGATGATTATATATTAACTCTATTCAAATAATATGTTATTTTAATAATATATGTTAATAATTATTCATATATAATATTTAAATATTATTTAATTCCTTCATCATTATGGATAATTTTAATTAATTTTTATTGAGATACATTATCCTAATTAACGTGGTTTTCAATAAAACCCCCTTTTAAACCAAAAAAGAACATTATATAAAAATCTAACATAATGTTGGTTCAAATTTTATTTTTTGGATTAAATATAAATAATGAATACAAATGTTTCATGATATCTTATTAAAAACATATTGATTATTTTTAATTTATTAACTTATTAAAAATAAATTACTTTTATTGATTCTGTGAAAATATGATATTTACCAAAAAATAAATAAATTTAATCCGTATTTAATTTTGAATGGATAATTTAAAAATTAATTTCTTATAAAAATAAAAATATTCAATTAATTATATATAATATTTTAACACATATAAAAATTAAAATTAATGAAAATGAAAATGAATTTTTTTAAATAAAATTACTTCTGTACAATTTTAATTATTATTTACAATTAATTTAACCTATATTTTTTTGAGAACAAAATATATATACAATTGATAAAGTTGTAAGTACAATTTCTACCCACAAATTTAAAAACCATGTTATAGAAATTATAACAATAATATGATTTCATGATTTCTCTAATAATTCTTTTTTTGACATGGAATGGAATGGATCGATGTGGATTGGTCGTTTGTTTGTCCCTCAGTATTGTGGATCTTAGATGAAGCTCGTGTGATGTTCGGTGGATTTTGGTTTCTGATATTTGGGAGTAGAAAATGGTCACGGCGTGAATGTGGGTTTCACACCATATAGATGAATATCACTAGGTAAAAGATGGTTTCCCATCATATAATGTTTCAAGGATTGAGAAAAAAATATATTAATTTTTTTCATATTTTTATAGAACTGAACAAGAGGCATTATACAATGTGATAATGGGTTAAACGTATAGTAATTCCCCACTATTGTAATGTTTTAAGTTTTTTCCAACTACTCAGGTTGTCAAACCCTACGACAATTGCTTCCCTCTCCCTCAACTCATAGGGACCCGATAACCAATTTTTAGATGTTTCTTTAATTCCATCGACAAGGAAAAATCTCTAACTCCTTCATTTGATTCGTTGTGATCCTTCTTCTATACAATACAGGTTATACCATTCATTTTTTTGGTTATTTGATCAGTTTTCTCCCATGTATTCTCTAATTTATATGGAATATGATCTCCCATTTTTCTAATGGGGTTCCTCCTGGTTATTTTGGAGAGGTGGCACAAAAACATACTCAGTTGGATGATTTTTTATAGGAGAGGTGATCAGGGATTTGTTGTGTGGTTTGTCCTTATGTGTAGAACGTCGATAAGCTTTTGAGTTATGGGATTTCTTACACCTCTATTCATTTACATGGAATCATATATCTATAATAATTAATCCACATGGAATTAAATAAAATTGACAAAATATTTATATGAACATGATTTATGAATTTTTAAGAATCACATAGAGTTGTAACTACATTGTACCATGATAATGGTTTTTATCATTATTTTCTCAATAATGTGATATTTATGCCTTTATTTCGTTTCCCATAGTTGGAATTAGTGAAAAATGAATTGGTTAATTCATGATTGAATAAGAATGTGTTTTTTTCATAAAAGATAATTCCATTGTAGGACCTATGTTTCCCACTTGAAAATTCCAACTTCATTATGATTTGGATTAGTGATATCTCATTTTGTGTGAAGGATGAATGAATTTATTAGGGTCTTGCAACCAATTTCATTTTGTTTTCCTTATTCTTGTGATGTGATTTGGATTCAAGTTTTATGATGTGGTGATGGGAGTACCAGATGTGACGTGATCCATGGATGGATGTGCATGGAAGACTATTGTTGTATGTGGGGTGGGGGCCTAGTTTTTTTTAATTCACTTCACGTATGGTGTGGTTCGATTCATCGTATTATATAGGATGGTGTTAGTGAGGTCACCAAAGGCAACCAAATGGGATGAAGATAGTCATGAATATTATTATGAAAGTTGAATGCATGTTTGAATCTGTTTCATTTTTATCTACATTCCTTTCCCCCCAACTAAAAGAAGATAGGTGTGCATGGTTTACTCTATTTCAATGTTATGTGACGGCCATAGGGGTATGCCATGTGCTTTCCATGTTTATCAACTTGTTGTTAGATGATATTACTCTTCCCCTAAAGGTGGAGATGACTCGATATGTAGTTCATCTACTCGCTATGTTGAGTCCCCTCTATTTTGAGATCATAGAATGTCTCCCAAGTGTAACTGGACATGTAGAATTCATTGTTAATAAATAAATGAATAAATTTTTGACCCATGGGTTTAGAGCTATTAATGATGAAATTATGAGGTTGAAATTATGAGATGACATGAAATTTGATTCGTTAATCCATTATGGAATGAGACATTATTGTGACTCTAATTTAATGTAAAGTGGAAATGATAATGGTCAATTAATTCTTAAGAATTAATTAAAAAAATGTAAAACCAACAAAAAAGTGATCATGTAAATGAACGCATCTCATTCAATGGTTATATGTTTAAAGGAAATCTTGTCTTTGCTGTTGAATTCGGGAGTCTGAGAGACATTAGCTATAGTTTTATCTCAGACTATGATATTTCCATAGTGTGTTAGCAAGCTATATTATATCTTGTAAATTTTTTTTTCTATATGCTACTCAACCTCTTAGGTTAGGTAAATTGACACCAAATGGATTCTGAGCCCTAGTGTTGTTTTCCCCAAAATCCTTGTGGTGTGATGGATGGTTGACTACACCATTGGCACCACTCTCTACAATTATCAGTTACTTGTGCTGGTTGGTATGATGGTTTGATTTCCCTATAAATGTTTTTAGGGAGATATAATAGATTATAGTAATTCCATACCCATATATTGTTGAGATTGTTTCCTAAGGGAAACTATAGGTATAACATGTATAAATGTTATGGAATGACTAACCTTACATGGTTTATGAGGTGTAATGTATTTATATATATTACTTGATGTACAATATGCACAATGCATGTTGTGGTGGCTCTTAGAAACTACTAGGTTACTTTTGGTGATGTGAATGTGGTGGCGTGTGTTACATGAGGTTCATGTTGTGGTGCTTCTCCTAGGTTTTTGTGGTCTAGATTTTTTATAGAGATATTCTTAGATAATGAATCATTGAGGTAGAGTAGAACTCTAGTGAGGATGTAGTAGCGGAGTACCCATTATATTCTTTATTATATAATATTATCATATGTGTGATTCTTGGTGAGATTAAAATAATGATGATGGGAACATAGTACATCTATTTAGGCAATGAGTTAATTTCAATTTTTGTTTGCTATGATTTATTATGCGTTCTATACTTTTTCCAATGTGGCACTATGGAATATCCTGTTAAGAATATTTTTATACTCACCATACAAATATATGTAATATTTTCATGTCAACTGGAGCGGGATAGAGATCAGGTTGGTCACAACTAGTTTTGGTTGTCGAGGAGGTGTTTGGGATTCATTATTTTTGTAAAATTTTATTTATTTTGTTACATGTAGTTTTTTATTTTATTTCAAGTAGTTATTTCATGAAATTACAATTGTTTAATTTGGTTTTCTTTCTTTTAGTATGAGATAATGTTTTTTTTTCTTCCTTATCTATCTCTTTCGCATGTGTTCTCTATTAGGGTAATGCTACCCATATATGTGTTTACAATTCCCACATTGATTGTCACTAACACAAGGCCTGCTAGATGTGGGAATTGGGTGTCACTATCACCCTTCACAAATTTCTAGCCCATGAGGGGTACACTTTGTGGGGAGGGTGTTGTAACATGATATATACTCTATTGGGCATAAAATATTTTCTAAAATTAAGTAGTGTCAAATGTATAGATAATGAATTTTTTTATGGTAATCACTTATTGATAATATTTGAAAAAATATTTAAATTAATCTAAAAATATAATCACCTTATAGAATATCCTCAAATTTAATAATTTTTCTAATTATGTGTTGTTTCTTGAGATGTAATGTATTTCGTAAGTTAATTCTATAAAATAATTATATGTTTTATATTGATTACCCTTATTGTATAATGTAAAATATGAAAAAGGTCTTCTTATATTAGGACCTATAAGTTTGGGTTTTGGGATCCATAGACTATAGCATCGTATGGTTTAATTATTTTGCAAAATAATTTTAGTTATTTTGGGATTATAAATATGGGTATTTGTTTAAAATGCTATAGATAATTCAATATATGAAATAACATAATAAAAACATAATAAAATTATTTGTGTGTTTATTTGTGAATAATTACATCACTTTAGAGATACATGAATGTGGATGTTGTAATGGCGTTGTCTTAAATTGGGGGAATGGCATTAAAAATTATAGATAACTATCAAAATGATCATCCCTAGGTGCCTGATGAGTGGGAAAAATAATGAACTCCTGGTTACTACCCAAATTGTGATATTAATTGTTTATTCATATACCTTTTTCTAACCATTTTTAATTATTTAAATGGAATTTTACAATGAAATATATAACTTTTTAAATTATAAAACCTTAATGAAAATCAACAAAGATTTATTAGAATATATTTTCCTGATTAAATAATTGATCTAATTTTTCATATTCGAATATTAATTAACCAAGGTCATAATAAGAGATTCATTGGGGAATACATCATAGGATTGAGTTTTTATATTCATTTGATCAATTAATTTGATTTTATTGGAAATTTTAACACACATTTTGATTTTATTAGTTTTTAGAAATGGGTTCCTGATATTTTGATTTGGAATGGTATGTCTCATTAAACTCTTATAGCCATCTTAGGATGTATATTTTCTACATAGAATAAGATAATGGAAACATATTAATAAATTACTATTATACCTAAACTAATGAATCAGCATGTGTATAGGATGGAGAGGTTGATACCTCATTAGAATATATATATATATTTTATTTCTTATATATCACTTTACTTTTTAACTTTTTGAAATTTAATTTAATATGTTATTATGTTATCTATTTTGGTAGGGAATGTAGTAACAAACTAATTTTTGAATATTTTTTACTAAGTTATTACAATTTTCAAAAACATGCACCACCTTTAGCATTGAAATAAAATTGAAAATTATGTTTTAGATTAGTATTATTATAAAAATATAATAACAATAAAAAAATAAAATAATAATAATATTTTTGTCAATGAATAATTGATATCAAATATTATTAAGGACAACAAAATTTATGAAATGGTAATTTTTAATAAATCCTTGTTTCACACAATATTTTATTTAAAATTTAAATATACAATTAAATATTATATTATCAAAAGTGTATAAATTAATTTCGACTTAAATTATACATATTAATATTTTGTTATCCTAAATATATATGAATATTAAAAAAATTATTTTTAGTTAAAAGAAGAAAAATTCACATTTTTATAATTCCATAACATTGATGAAATAATCAAAATAAAATAATAGATAAAAATTTTTAAATCTATTTTCAATATATATATATATATATATATATTATAATACCAATTTCCAATAGATGTATTTGAATTTATAAAACCCATGTCTATCATTTTGGAATCCAAAGTAACATTTCACAAAAAAATCATTTCATTAACTTATATAGAACTTTTTAAAGATTTGTAATATAAAAAAATTATACAATAATTTTCATAATCATGAACATATTGTATAGCATGTGCAATTTTATTTTTATGTATATATTTCATGTTTTTTCTAGGTGAATTTTGGGGAAAATGTAGTAGTAAATGGGATAATTTGAATAAAATAGTTTATAATAGTTAAATAATTTTTATATAATATACTATATTGATCTTTTTGAATTAATTATTCAGATTAAATCATTTAAAATATTTATATAAATAATAATTTTCATTCAATCGGTAATAATTACTTAATAAAATAATGAATGCATCATTTTTAATAAAATAATATATTTGACAATATATTATTATGTTCTAATATAAAAGTAAATTTTTAAATATTAAAAAAATTAAAGAGAAATAATTTTGATTAAATTTATTTTTCCAAAAAAATATTTTTAATTTTGGATTACATTATTATATTTAGTAAATATAAATTATATGTTTAAAAACATTCATCATAGTTATAACCTAAATGAGAAATGTTAAAAAAAATAGTGATAGAAGAGTTAAAACATATTTCATACAAGTGTATAATGGAATGGTGGAGACATTAAAGACATTATTAAAAAGATAATTAATTACTTCCCATATTTAAATTTTATTACCTTGAATAGTTTTTTCCCATCATTTATGATGTATTGGGTATTTTTTTAAATGTTATTTTCTTCCATAATAAAATTTTATACTTCCACCACATTTCATTAACTACTCAAATAAATTATGCCAATTTAAAAACTATCATAGTATCTAAGAAACAATATCCAATTTTTATAACTATTTTCCTTTTCGATAAACCAATAAATGGATACATGAAATGGTATACATAAGAAAACATAAAAGCGTTATTTAATATTCTCAACCAAACACTCTTCAAAATTTTATTATAATAAACTATCAAACAAGTTTTATACATGAATTTATGGAAACAAAATTCATATATATATATACATAAAAATATAATAATGTAATATCTACCTTTTACCACTAAAAAAATTTTAAAATTGATTTTTTCATCATCCTTATTTTCAGACAATAACTTTATTTAACTACACATTGTATTATTATTCACCACCTAATATGGATGACATTGTGAATGAATTAATTATATTAAAAAAATTAATCTATTAATATTATTAGAATGATAAATTGTTTATTATATTGGAGATATCAATGATATTTTTTCATAACAAACATAATCTTTTTAAATAAACCCATTGAGGTACCTATCCTAAATGGTGTCATATAATATCATGAATTTATAAAGAGAAAAAAAATAATCTTCTTGATAGTGTATATACATGTTGAATTAATAACGCTTCCTTATTACTTTTCTATTTTGTTATGTTTTTTAAATCACAAAATCTATATAACCAAGAAATATCTCTTTCCCCTAATATTTATCTTAATGAGTAAAAATTTCCTTCCCCAAAGAAAATTTTCTCTTTACCTTTGTTTTCATTGTTCATGTAATATTTTCTCTAAATGTATCTATTTTTATTTTTAAGTGTAAAATTATGTTTCACATCTAAAAACATCTAAATCCAATAAACATTTAAAAATAGTATATTCTATTTTCAGGTCCTGAATTCATGTTCTGAATTTTTTAAATTCGAACTCCGATGTTTCTAAGTTCAGATTCTGAATTCTATGAATTCATATACCGAATTCTCTTGAATTCAGACTCTAAATTCCTCATATTTCAGACTCCGAATTATTTGAATTCAAATTCCAAATTATTTGTATTCATATTACAAATTTTCTGAATTTTGGACTCCGTATTCTATGAATTCAAAGTCCATATTCTCTGAATTCTGATTCGGAATTCTTTGAATTGAGCCTCTGAATTCTCTGAATGAAAACTCCAAATTCTCTGAAATTCGGACTCCGAATTACTCATAACTCAGACTCCAAATTCTCCAAAATTTAAAATATGAATTTCTAATAAATTTGGACTCTGTAGTCTATATATTTCTAATTATTAATTTCTTGAAAAGTAGAATCTGAATATCCTAGTAATATAAACTCTGAATGTTTATTTGCTTACTCCCAAAAATTCATTTTTCCTTATACTCTGAAAAATGGATTTTGTTAAGAAAACATATTTTTCTAACACTTGTTTTAGTTATAAAACAATGTCATAAAATCTATTTCTAGAAAACTATTGTTTGAGTGACACGTGTACCGGTCCCTCCGAGATTCATGGAAAATATGACTGTTGGAGGAGATAGCCAACTGTTGGAAAAGTGCCTATAAATAGGATCTAATTTGAATGAGCACATAACATTTGATGAATTTGTTGATCACACTATAGATTTCTTGTTGCTGAAGTGATTTCTAGAGAGATATACTCTCATGCTTTGTGCATACTGATCAACTTGTTTAGGTGGGTTCATGCGACTCTGATTGTTGCTGTGTACAATCAAGGACTTCCAGGTATAAGAAGACAGAGGTGCAGACTACCTTAAAGTTTGAGGAATTAATTGTTTTGGAAGACAGAGGTGCAGACTACCTTAAATTTTGAGGGCTTGGAGGGGAAGGAAGACATATTTTGATACCATACACTTTTTGATAAAAGATTTCATCCTTGTCACTTATATTTTTTCAAGTCTATTTTCCATTTCATTTTGATTAATAAGAAATGTATAACTATATTATACTTTATTATACTTTTATACTTTGATTAATATGATTTTATACTCTTTAAGGTAAATTTTTTTTCCTTTTAAATTTTTCTTAAGATTCATTTCTAGAACCATATATCTGAAACATATCACATTTGTAGAACTAAGAGGTCTTTTGAATTAACCTCGTTAAACATTGTTAAACATATTTTTTCGTAAGGTTGAAAACTAATGTTTTATACCAACATTAAAAGTTCCAAAAAATTTATAAATTATAAAATTCACCCCCCTCTTGTATATTGAGAATTTTCATTCATATTTCGATCCTAAAATTGGAATTTGAGGGTGTAATTATATTCACATATAAGTTTTCTTCATCATTTTTCATTTTTTAGAATATGTTTTCATTGATTAGGATTTTTATCCTTGTTTATGAACATCTAGTATTAACATGTTTTTGTGGAAATATTGTTTCTTTTTTATGGTAGGAATAAATGTTGGTTCGTTTGAAAATCATAATTCTACTAGAAAACCTATATTTGATTGGAATGGTTATGAATATTTGAGGTATAGTGTGAAGACTTTTGTTATTAATACTGGAGTGGAAAACTTTTCCATTCTTACTGGAGATTACAAGATTCCTGATAAGGATGTCATGACTTTAACAAATCACAAAAAGTCATAATATCAACTAAATAACCGGGTATCTAATACTTTGTTCTATTCCATGACTAGGAATATATATAGTCAGATTTCTTCATGTGAGGTAAAAAATTGTATTTGTATGAAATATTAAGTTACTCATTTTGGTATGTCCAAGGATATAGAAGTTATAAGAGTTGTTCTTATAGTAGAATATCATGGATTTCTATTTCCTTATTGAAAACTTGTGTGCAATGTAAAAAAATGGTTTCTGACAATTGTTAATAGTTTACAATCCAAGGGTGAGAAAGGATTACATGATGAGGCACTTGTGGACAGGATTATAGATATCATGCCTAATGAGTGGGAATCGAATAGAACAATTATTGATGATAAATGGAATGTATCTCAGATTACACTTGATGATCTTTTGGGAACTATTCTTCAACATGAGACAAGAATGAAAAGAGATGATGATATTAATAAGAAGAAGAATGAAAATGGAAGTATAGACTTTACTACTTTGTTTTCCAATACGCCTAAAAGGGTACAAGATCCATGTCAAAGAAAGTCACTATTTTATCTGAATAAAGTGAAAGTGATCATTTTGAGAATAAACTAGGTAATCTTTCTCGAAATATGAACAATATAGTTTGGTAGAAATAAATTCAGTATATATTAAAGAAGAAATAATGAAAGGACAATAATGAATCTGAATTCACTTGTTATTATTGTCTGAAAGCATCTCATATAAGGCAAGATTTTCCTATTCTTAATTGAAATTATAGAAAGGAAAATCATTCTGAGAGAAATAGAAATAATTATTACAAAGATAATGATATTATGTTTGGAAATCTAATGAAACCTAGAGTTCTAGTGGTGGAGACACTTTTAAAGAATCCTTAGAATATGAAGCTTCTGGTCGGAAGAATTTTGGTTTACCAGCCAGATTACCCGTTAAAAATCATTTTCTAATGGCTAAGGCACATAATTATAAATCTATAACCAATTTTTCCATGAATGCTAAAAACAGTGATAATAGATATTATGAATCTTTGGATGAAGAATATTCTTATGATGAAGATAATACTTTACCTACTTATGAATAAGTTTCTAGTATTTCTAGTCTTCTCGAGAATGGAAATTCTAAATTCAAGAAAAAACATGATAAGGAAAATTCTAGAATTTCTATTCTTACTAAAGAAGTATAAGGTCAATCTAAAGATCATGAGAAGAATATTTATGAAGTTGAAAGTATTTCAGAAACCCTAGAGGAAGTTAATTATGAGAAGTATAAACTTTCTATGGCTCTATAAAAATGTAATATCTAAGAAAAATGTTTTTGAGACTAACTCTAGTTATAAAAATAATGATTTTGAGGATAAAAACATAGATATTACACTGATGTCAGAAATATTTTCCTTGATGAAGTGTTTTTTGAACATAACCATAGGTATGGAAATCCTTGATAAGATGTATTACTAAATTTTTCCTCTAAAGAATAATTCTTGATTTTGTTATACTCATTCAAAACTATCATTTAGTAATAATTATTTTTTTCTTCAAAGTGCTCTATTATGCACTATTTGTTATTTTGGTGGGAAATCAGAAAAAAATAATTCCTTAAACAGAACTCATTAATTAGGTTTTCTTAAAAATTATTTTTCTAAGAGAATGTTGATTCCTAAAATTTCTCTTTATAAAGATTTCGGATTCATGGATGTTTGGGTTCCGAAAGTCTAACACTCTAATTTTCAGGAAAATAATTATAGTACCAAATACAATACATGGTACATGGATAGTGGATGTTCCCAGAACATGACTGTAAACAAAAAATAGATTTGAAAAAATTAATAAGACGAAAGGATGAAACGTAACTATCTGAGATAATGCTCAGGGAGAAATTATTGGTATAGGCAACAATGTTCTTCTCAGAAAATATTTTCTTTCCTTTTTTTTATTTGTTAAGGGTCTTAAGAACAACGTTATTAGCATATGTTAGTTCTATGATGAAGGTTACCATGTGAATTTTAGGAATGATAAATGTGTAGTACAAAATTCCAAGGATGATATCATTCTTTCTGCTCATAGGCAAGAGTATGTAAACAAACTAATCATAAAATACCTTAGGAGACAAGATCTACAGAGTCTTGGTGTAATGGAAGATCATTCATGGGTATGAAATAGAAGGTTAGGACACTGTAACCATTGGAAACTATGAAAAATCTCATTTAAAAGACTCTTTAAGGAACTATCAGAGCCTATATTTTATTCTTCAAAAGTTTGTGATCCATGTAAATATATAATGAAACATAAATCATGTTTTAAACTAGTCAATGAAGTCTTAAATACTGATGCATTACAATTGGTGCATATGTGTCTTTTTGGTCCAACACAAACTGTGTATCACCCAGACCCCAGTTACCCAGATTTGGTGCGTTTTTTTAATACGTTGGAATGATTACAAGGAATCAATTCCCGAAGGACCGATCGGTTTATCAATCTTGGAAAATAGATTACATATCTGAATGTTACATTAAACTTTATAACATAAAACACAACATAAACAATCCTTTATGAACTCCATTATTCCCTTAGCTTAACCTTGCATATCAAATCACACTACACTTCTTGGAATCCTGGAAAAAATAAAACATAGAATGGGGTGAACTAAAACACTCAGTAAGGGTAAGCAATAAAGTGGAAAATAACATAAATATTAATCATGTTGAATAATTTAAACGTCATTCCTTTACCAATAATAAACATGAATACTTTTATGGAAATAATATGAGATAAGTAAATAATGACATAATAGAACATAATAATGGGTATTCTACTAAACGAATGAGCACATGAACCATCATTATTATTTCCAAAATTAGGGAATTTATAATGTTATAAACTCGAAAACATTTTTTCAAGTCCTCAGCCAAGATGTATAAAAATGATTAAGACCTCGGCCAAAACCGTAAATCAAATTGGGAATGGGCCTCATCCAATTCCACATCTAGTTGTCTCATGGGACCTACCGATGCATCGAGGAGCTATAGTGGGCTCCAACCATCACTTACTAGGTCCAATACATTCCTCATATGAAAAGTTTTAAACATATCATAATCATTCATATTAAAACTAGAATATAAAATGTCAGTAATTTAACCATAAACCATGAATGGTATAAAAATAACACATCCACAGTCAAACATATCACAAAACCATCAATACAATATGGAACTTTCTTATCATAATAATTCAACTTCAAAACAAGTTAATAATATATTAAATGATTTTATAAAGACGGAAATGATTTGTAAAACTATTTGATTGAAATATCCCTTTTCATGAAAACATTTAAAAATCACACAATTTAGAAAGGAATACATTTAAATACATTTTTGAATAAAAGTGTCTCATACCACTTTGAAACTTTTTAAATTAATTAACATTTTAAAAAATTCAAGTCTATTTAAAAAATTCCTTAAACCCATTTTGAAAACATGGACATTAATGAAAATTGTTTAGAAGAATAAATCTATAAAACATTTAAAATTATTTTTTCATTTATGAAATCAAAATTATTTGAGAGAAATATGTCTTTTTTTGTAATCATTTAAGAGTCAAAAAATAATAAATGAAAAAATTTACATTGAAAATATTATTATAAGCTTGCAAGGGAAGGTTAAATGAGTTTATAATGGTAGAAAATAGCCTCACCAGCCATATAAGTTAAAAAACATTCTTAACTTAATTTTTTCGAAGAGTTTAAAAAAGAAATTAATTGGAAAACGATGGAAAGATTCATTTATAATTATATTATAAAAATTAAAAAGGGGTATAAATGACATTAAACCATAGTATATAAAATAGTAAGAATTTTTTGAAATATATTTTTAAGAACCATGGATTTTGATGACTAAGAGGTCCCAGTAGATAATTACGTATAAATAACCTCGGATAATGAAGAGATTGTGAAATAAACCCTTACAAATTTGGAAACATAAGAAACATACACCCCATGAAATAGGTATCATAAAATGAATATGTAAATACACATAAATTAAAGTGTATTAGACAAATAATAAAATTATGGGTAGTAAATATACCACACAAAAGGTAATAGAGGAAATATGGTACGAATCTCACGGGAATAAGGAGTTAGATAAAAACCCCTTACCTTGCAGTTTCCTTTATTCGAGGGTATGTTTAACCTCCTATATGAAGACCGTTGTATATTATTAAACCATACCAAAGACATATTAATATTTATTATATCATACATGATTCATTTATTATTTTAAGCTACCCATTTCAAAATAATTTCCATGCTAAATTAACTTTTCGGGTAATAATGGCTTTCTTTATCGTACATGTTTTAACTTGTTACTCTTGATTGTATCACTTAGATCATGATTTAAATACTTCCAGAATATAAAAAATGATTTATATATAATATATATTTAGAATATAATTATGTATAATAGATATATATGTGAAATGGAAAACACCTTTTATGGATACGGTAGTCCGTGCGTACGTATAAACATTGTTTCTGTTTTCATAACGTATTGAACAGAACTAAGTGAATAAAATATATGTAAGTAAATATCTATATATATATATATCTTTATTATCATTATTATATCATTTATTACAAACATATTAGTAATATATATTTTTATAATCGTTGATGAATGGTGAATGTGGAAGTGAATCTCATCGCGTCGTGGAGACATTAATTTGTACGTACGCAGAAGCGACAATATCATTTCCATAAAGGTGTGGAATTTTATGGTATATTAATTTTAAAGAGACATTAACAAGATATTTTCATTATTTATATACATATTAATCATCATTATATCCATTCAAATAACATAGTGTTGAATAACATATTACACCACGGCGTGGAGACAGTAAGTCATACGTACACATGCACGGTGACATTATCATTCATAAGATGGATAGAATAATAAATATAGTTGTGAAATATTTATAATAACATCACAGTATATAGAATATACTAGAGTTATTATTTTATAATGGCAATAACAAATAAAGAAGAAGTGGAAGATGAAAAGAACATGAAAGAGGTTGGTGAAAACATTACCACTTCTTCGGGTTATTCCTTTTGATTTGATCAAAAAGGATCCATAGGTTGGCTTTCTGATAAAACTAATGCGTATATATTGAAGTGAGGGAAGTTGGTAGGATATTTGGGTAGGGTTTGGCCGAGAAAAATTGCTTAGAAAGTGTGAATTAGAGGGAAGGGGAAGTTCCCTTTTATAAGAGGGGTGATTGGCACCTTTGGAAAAGCTAGAAATATTATTTTACAATAAATTCAAATTCGGTTTTTAATGGATCAAAAGTGGATTATTTAAATGTTAAGGTCGAGATAGGTCAAAAACCACTCAACTAATAGGTTTTATACAGGTTTGGGTCACTATAATAACTTTATCTTTTTGATTTAACTCTTAGTTAAATAGTTTGTCATTTACCATGTCTCTTTGTATTTTTATATTAAAAAGTTTATAAACTTACTATATACATCCAATAGACCCCCAAGTGGGCCATTAATTATACAACTATCATGATATAATTCATTTGGATGAACATTAGATTTTTAAAAATAGAATATCAGTTAATAATATAATATTTTGTTTAAAAACTCTTTTATGTCAATTTTGACACAATTTAATAAATGATTTTTGTTAAAGTATTAACAATTTATTAATTTGAACCAAATTCATTTAAGAAATAATAACATGTCATATTAACCAATAAAATTTGTTGATGACATAAAAACATTCAAATTATATTTATTTTAAAATTTATAATACTAATTATTTGATGTTTTCATTAATAAGGAAAATATTGCATCATTATTGTGTCATAAATAAATTTAATTATTCGTGTCTAACAATTATAAATAAAATAAAATTACATTGGAAATTTGTTTTATCTTGATAATGAATATTTATAGTCAAAATTATAACATACATAACAATATGTAAAAATTGTTTTGCTAAATGATATATGCTAAAGTAATTTTTGTATTTATTTAACTTAATTAATTAAAAGTGTAATTGTAGGTGGGGTTTGGCTTAGTGGTAAGCACCCCTTAATTCTACATGATAAATGGGGGTCAAAACCCATTGGTCACAGGCACTATAGTATTACTATAGCAACAGTCCACTGTAGCAATAACGGGCACTATAGCAGCGGCAGGCCACTGTAGCGGTAGCAGAGTACTCTAGCAGCGGCGGGTAGTGTTCAGTGCTTTAGCAGCACAGGTACTGTAGGTTTACTAATAATAGAAGGGCATTCGGCCAAAAAAATCATCCTATAGGAGGTAATGGGCTAAATGCCCACTGGGCCTTCGAGCTAGGCAATGGGTCTCCCTCTACCAAGTTAAAGAGGTGTTTTCTTTGCTTTAATAATATATGAGGCTTCGGCCCCAACCTTTAAAAAAATTAATATAAGGTGTCATTATCAGTTACAAGTGGATCCATGGGGTCCCAAAATCGACAGAATGATGCCCATGGTCAGGCATGTATCAACCAATAGGTTTAGGACACGTTTTAGGGTAATTTATTATTATTATAATATTATTTTTTACCCTTATTTATAGGATTTACCCTTTAACCGTGTTAAATAAAATATTTACCGAAGTAATTATTCAAAATGTCTAAAAATAAAAGATACATATCTAAACAATTGGTACCTCCTTATTATAAATATTGAATCCATTTTTCAAATTTCAAAACACGGATGTGGCTGAAATTAATTTAAAATCAATTCTCGTTGTTCAAACAAAAAGCCTGCTTTTCAGAGATAATAACTATCAAATGATTGGCACTTGTTTATGTCTAGTTTAAATTTGAAATTATGTCCAACGACCAACATTGGATTAAATGGAAAAAATATAATCTAATTATACTCTAGAATCACTCAAATTCATAATTTATCACTAATAATTATTTCGATTAAAAAAGTTGTTTTTAAATAAAATTTAGTAATTTTCACTATTCATCAAAATATGAAAGTTATCCGAAAATTACCAAAAATTCACCCTAAGCTAATTTCGATATTTCAAATCCAAAAATGATGTAAATTTTTAAATAGAGAATGTATAAAATTTTAAAAAGTTGGTATTATTATTCATAATGGCTACTTTGATTGGTTGTGGTGTGTGTTAGAACTCGTAGTTGCGTACAACACACGCTACTGCATTATTCGAAGAGAAGAGTACCATAGAAGCTTGGGGTGTTACATTATTTCCTCCTTCAATAAATTGTGTCCTCACAATTTCAAATTATTTTTCAAAAATAACAGTATGAAAATAGAAAATACCTTAGGGAAAACCCACATCGAAAATTAGGTTAATAAAATTTAGTCTTAATATGAGGAAAATGGAAAAGAAAGGGTCACCACCAAATTATGATCTTGATTAGGAGAACATTGGTGGCAATTAGAAACATATAATTGGAGGAAAAATGTTAATATTTATAGGTAGTTATTTAGGTCATCAATCACAAAAAAGTGTAAAATTGAGGGCCTTAAATTCATCAATCTATGATGATTTAAAATACCATTGGTTCAACAAAACATACGGTATTAGGATAACACAATTTTTTAAGAACCCTTCACTAAAGTTTAAGGATTTATTTATTCATATAATAAGATAAGAATAAAAATATATACTTGACAAGTAGAGTCCCATCATTTAAATAATTTCTAAAACAAACTCATATTTCACATTAAAAGATAATAGAAGTTAAAAATAATATTCTATTTATCCTATTCATATAGGGTTCAAAATAAATGAATTTATAATTAATCTACCAGAATTTTTTTAAAAAACTACATTATTCAATCCAGGACATCATCTGGGCCAGTGGTAGGTGATACACCCTTGTCGCCCTTCGGTTGTGGGTTGAACTCTCGCGGCCTTGCCACACGTGATGGGTTGTCGCCCGACCCCTGGAATGTCCTTTTATGGCAATCCAAAAATAATCTCAAACTAGAATTATCCAAAATACTTCTGTCCAAACTCACATTCCAAAATTTATAAGGAAGGTAAACACAATGAAGATCATTTTTTCCACTTAATAACATGTGAACTCTTTCATCATGTATTCTTTTAAAACACTGCAACATCTTGAATTACCATAAAACCTTATTGATTACATTCATGATCCCTTATTACATATAGAATACTAGATATACTCCTTCTATCAAATTTTTTTCTAAACTACAACAATGATGGAATATACAAATCATTAATCAGTTTTAAGGTAGTCAATAATATCTAATATAATTTTTCCAAATCAATCTTGTATTATTCTAAAATCACTACCTCTGTATCAGAACCATATTATGGGTTATCTTTCTCTCATCCTTACATTTTCTAAATATTTAACCTACTATTGAGTCACTTTTCATGGTTCCACATAATCTCAAGTCCTTAATAAAATAGTACTATTGTACAATCCTTATATACTCCATAATTATTATAACCAGTACGTTGTTGATACAACGCTCAAATGACATAATTCTCTAATAACAAGATAAGAACTCTAATCATTCATCCTCATCTGTCGTAGTATCATAACTTTATTTTTATCCAATAGCATCATTTGGGGTATACTCTGATGATTAGGCCACTGGTTAATGTAGTGTCCCAATTCTTTGAAGATGAAGCATTGTACATTTGAAACCTTTTTCTTACCCTTACAGTCACATACTTGGTGTCCTTTTTCTCCACACTTATAACAAACTCTCATTCCCTTCAGGCAAGTTCCAGGGTGTTTCTTACAACAGTTATCACATATGGGAAAATTCTTCTTTTCCCCCTTCCATGTATACATATTTCTCTCTTCCATCCTTTTATTCTCTTGATTCCCTTTAAATCCATAGGACTCAGAGAATTCTTTAGGTATCTTATTAACACATGATATTATTTCTTTATAGGTTGAGAAAACATGGGAGACTATTTCCCTTCAAATTGTTGGCCTAATACCGTGAAATATATGATACTTCTTACTCTTGGGATCATACGTATTGTTGGAGTTAACATTCCTTCTACAGGGTGCCATTTCAATACAATGGCATAAACTAGGTCAGTTTATGAATTTCAATAAATAATTCAAAACTTGTAAAATACCTAACATAAATTGAATGGTTTATAGATATAATCCATAATCGTAAAGATGTTTTCGTTTAGGAAGTATATAGTCATAAACCCTTCATTATGATTTGTAATGAAAATGAGAATTATCCAAAGCATATCCCCCAGGTGAGTCGTAACCAATAGTGCAGCAATGCCCGTTGTCATGAACCAGTTCCCGTTCGATTCTAGCTCAAAGAGTTGTTTTCGGGTTTTACCCCTGGGTACATCTGTTCTAGAGCCGCCTCTACCTGCTCGTATCCAGACAGGGAAGTATTTGCTTGGAAAACTCACAAAATCTTTACATTAACAAAAGTATAGGAATTTCTTCTATACTAATTCTAAATGTCTATCTTAGGCCTGTGTGATCTAATCAGAGTTTATCTAAATATAGCTTCCAAGTTTATTGCTAAAATTCCTATGATACCAAATGTAATGCCCCGACCCCAGTTACCTAGAGTTTGTGCATTATTTTAATACATTGGAATGATTACAAGGAATCAAGTCCTGAAGGACCAATCAGTTTATCAGTCTTGGAAAATAGATTACATACGTGAATGTTACATTACACTTTATAACATACAACAAAACATAAATAATCTTTTATGAACACCATTATTCCCTTAGCTTAACCCTCCGTATCAAATCACAATACACTTCTTTGAATCATGGAAAAAATAAAACATCAAAAGGGGTGAGCTCAAACGCTCAGTAAGGGTATGAAATACAGAGAAAAATAACATAAATATTAAGCATGTTCAATAATTAAAACTTAATTCCTTTACCAATAATAAACATTAATACTTTTATGGAAAGAATATGAGATGAGTAAATAATTCCACAATAAAACATAATCATGGGTATTATACTAATTAAATTACCACATGAACCATAAATATTATTTATGTAATGAGGGAATGTGTAACGCCAGAATTTGTAAAAAAAATTGTAAAGGCTTCAGCCAAGATGTCTAAAAATGATTAAGGCCTTGGCCAAAACCATAAATCAAATTGGGAAAGGGCCTCGGACAACTACACGTCTACTTGTCTCATGAGACCTACTGATGCATCGAGAAGCTATAGTGGGATCCACCCATAACTTACTATGTCCAATACATTCTTCATATGAAAATGATTAAACATGTCATAAACATTCGTATTAAAACTAGCATACGAAATATCAATACTTTAACCATAAACCATGAATGGTATAAAAATATCACATCCACAGTCAATCATATCACAAAACCATTAATACAATATGGAAGTTTTGTAACATAATAAATAAACATCAAAACAAGTTTAAAATCCATTAAAGGATTTGACATTGATTGAAATGATTTGTAAAACTCTTTGTTATAAATATCCCATTTCAAGAAAACATTTAAAAGTCACACAGTTTATAAAGGGAGACATTTAAAGAAAATTTTGAATCAAATTGTCCCATACCACTTTGAACATTTTTAATGTGATTAACATTTTAAAACATTCATTTCCATATAAATAAATACTTAAAAACATTTTGCAAACATAGACATTAATGAGAGTGGTTTAGAAGAATAAATATTTAAAACATTTAAAATGATGTTGACATAGATGAAATCAAAACTATGTAAGAGAAATTTCTGTTTTTTTGAAATCATTTAAGAGTCACAAAATTATAAAATAAAACATTTACATTGAAAATATTCTTATAAGATTTTAAGGGACGCTTCAACAAGTTTATAATAGTAGAAAATAGCCTCACCCGCTGTATAAGTTAAAAAAACATTCTTAACTTAATTTTGTACAAGAGGTTAAAAAGGACCTTGTTTGGAAAATAACAGAAATATTTCTTTATAAACATCTTATAAAAAGTAAAAAAGGGTATAAATGACTTTAACCCATAGTCTATAAAATATTAATAATGATTTGAAATACATTTTTATGAAACATGTATGTGGATGATAAAGATGTCCCAGTAGATAATTACGTATAAATAACCTCGGATAATGAAGACATTGTGAAATAAACCCTTACAAATTTGGAAACATAAAAAAAATACACCACATGAAATAGGTATCATAAAATGAGTATGTAAATAAACATAAATTAAAGTTTATTACACAAAGAATACAATTATGGGTAGTACATACACCACACAAATGGTAATAGAGGAAATATGGTACGAATCTCACGGGAATAAGGAGTGAGATGAAAACCCATTACCTTGCACTTTCCTTTAGTCAATGGTATGTTTAAACTCTTATATGAAGACCGTAGAATGTTATGAAATTATATCAGAACCATATTAATATTTATGATATCATACATTATTCATTTGTGAATTTTTACTACACATTTAATAATAATTTCCATGTTAAATTAACATTTCGGGTAAAAACCCCTTTCTTTATCGTATGTGTTTTTACTTGTTACTCTTGATTGTATCTCTTAGATAATGACTTAAATACTTCCAAAATATAAAACATTATTTATATATCATATATATTTAGAATATAATTATGTATAATAGATATATATGTGAAATGGAAAACACCGTTTATGGAGACGGTGGTCCGTACGTATGCATAAATGCTGTTTCATTTTTCATAATGTATTGAACGGAACTAAGTCAATAAAATATATGTAAGTAAATATATATATATATATATATCCAGTAGAATTATTATTTCATTTATTAAAATCATATTAGTAATATATATTTTTATAATCGTCGATGAATGGTGAATGTGGAAATGAATCTCATCTCGTCGTAGAGACGGTAATCAGTACGTATGCACGAGCGACAATATCATTTCCTTAAAGGCGTGAAATTGGATGGTATATTAATTTTATAGAGGCATTATCATGTTATTTTCATTATTTATATAAATATTACTCATCATTATATCCATCCAAATAACATAGTGTTGAATAACAAATTACACCACATTGTGGAGATGGAAAGACGTACGTACGCACACATGGTGACATTATCATTCATAAGATGGATGGAATAATGAATATAGTTGTGAAATATTTATAATAACATTACAGTATATATAATATACTAGAGTTATTATTTTAGAATGGAAATAACAAATAAATAAAAGTGGAAGAAGAAAGGAACTTGAATGAGGGCGGTGAAATCATTACCTCTTCTTCGGGTTCTTCCTTTTAATTTGATCAAAAGGGATCCTTAAGTTGGCTTTATGATCAATCTAATGCCTCTAGATTGAATTTAGGGAAGTTGGGACGATATTTGGGCAGGGTTTGGCCGAGCCAAAAAGCATTAAATATGTGAATTAGAGGGAAGGGGATGTTCCCTTTTATAAGAGGGGTGAGGGGCTCCTTAGGAAAAGCTAGAAATATTATTTTATAATAAATTCATATTCGGTTCATAATGGCTTAAAAGTAGATTATTTAATGGTTAAAGTGGGGATAGGTCAAAAACCACTCAACAAGTTGGTTTTAGACAGGTTTGGGTCATTATATTAACTTTATCTTTTTTATTTAACTCTTAGTTAAATACTTTGACATTTACCATGTCTATTTCTATTTTTATATTATATAGTTAATACACATACTATATAAATCCATCCAACCCCCAAGTGGTCCATTAATGATACACCTATCATGATATAAGTCCTTTGGCCGAACCTTATATTTGTAGGAATTGAATATCAATTAATAATATAATTTTTTTTTAAAAACTCTTTAATGTCTATTTTGACACTATTTAATAATTGATATTTGTGAAAGTATTAAAAAATGTATTAAATCGAAATAAATTCATTTAAGAAATCATAAAAAGTCATATTAACCAATAAAATTTGTGTATGACATCAAAACATTCAAATTATATTTATTGTAACATTTATAATACAAATTCTTTGATTATTTCATTAATCAGGAAAATATTTCATCATTATTATGTCAAAAATAAATTTAATTATAAAATGTCTAAAAATTATAAATAAAATTCCATTTTGTAGGAAATGTATATATATTTCTAATTAATATTTATATTCGAAATTCTAACATATATAACCATATGTAAAAATTGGATTTCTAAAAGATATATGCTTAAGTCATTTTTGTATTTACTTTAACTTAATTTATATAAAGTTTCATTATCATTTACAAGTGGATCCATGGGGTCTCAAAATAAACCCAAATATGCCCATGGTCTGAAATTTATCAACAAATAGGTTTAGGACATGTTTTAGGGTAATTGTTTAATAATATAATATTATTTTAACCCTTATTTACTGGATTTACCCTTTAACCATGGTAAAAAATGTATTTACTGAAGTAATTATTCAAAATGTCTAAAAATAAAAGTAACCTATTTACACTATTCGTACCTCCTGATTATAAATATGGAATCCATTTTTCTAAATTCAAAACACCAAAGTGGGGGAAATTAATTTAAATTTAATTCACGTTGTTAAAACAAAAAAGCGTGTTTTTAAGAGATAATAACTATCACAAGATTGGCTCTTTCTTATGTCCAGTTTAAATGTTAAATTATGTCCAGTGAGAAAAATTGGATTAAATGGTAAAAATATAATCTAATTATACTCTAAAATCACTCAAATTCATAATTTATCACTGCTAATTATTTCGATTAAAAAAGTTTTTTTTAATTAAAATTTAATAATTTTCAATATTCATCAAAATATGAAATTTATCCGAAAAGTACAAAAAATTCACCCTAAGTTAATTTTTATATTCAAAATCCAAAAATGAAGTCCATTTTGAAAGATAATATTTATAAATTTTCAAAAAGTGGGTATTACTATTCATAACGGCTAGTTTGAATGGTTGTGGTTTGTGATAGAACACGAAGTTGCGTACAATACACACTACTGAATTATTCAAACAGAAACGTACTGTTGAAGCTTGGGGTGTTACAAACTGGAAGCATAAGAGGAAAATATTATGTATTTTCCTTAGTTTATGATTACACTAGATTTATGTGGGTCCATTTTCTAGCCAAGAAATCTAAAACTTTTTCTTATATCAAAATTTTTAGAGCCCAAGTTAAAAATGTGAAACCCCTTTACTTAATAAATATTCATATTGATGAAGGAGGAGAATTTTAAAACTCTAATTTTGAGACTTTTTGTAGTAATAAATGAATCACTCATAACATCTCAGAACTAAGAACTTATAAATAGAATGGTGTCGTTGAAAGAAGAAATTGAGTTCTTCAAGAGATAACCAGAACCCTGTTGAGTGAATATCCAATAGATAGATTTTTATGGGTTGAACCTGTATGTATTTCTTGTTATACTATATATTGAATTTTTATTAGACAATTTCTTAATAACACCCCTTATGAGTTATAAAATGGTAAAAACCCAAGACTTTCCTACTTCAAGTTATTTTTTTGCAAAATATTCATTCTGAATAGTAAATATTATTTACATAAATTATTACCCAAATATGACGATGGAATTTTCTTAGGATAATCCACAATTTCTAAGGCATATAGGGTTTTCAAAAAAAAATGCATGTACTGTTGAAGAATCAGTACATGTTAAATTTGATGAAACTGATCCTTTTTTTTAAACACCCTCAACTAAGATCTTCAGATGTGTTTTAAAAAACTGATTATCAACCTTTGATAGAAGATCCTTCTAATAAAGAAAATATCCAATAAAATATTTCTATAACATTTATCCCAGAATATTTTCTACCATATTTTGATGAATAGGTTTTACAAAACACAAATCATTTTTTTATTAAGAATAATCCCATTGATAGAATCATTGGTTATGTAAATCAACATATAAAGGCAATATGTTCGTTAATAAAGAAGTAGAACATATAGCATTTCTATCTCAATTAGAACCTAAAATCACTAATGAAGCTTTAGGTGATGATGATTTGATAAAATCTATGCAAGATGAGCTAAATGAATTCGAAATGAATAAATTTTCGAACTTTGTTTAAAGACCTAAAGAAACTTATGCTATTTGAGTAAAATGGTTCTTTAGAAATAAGTATGATTGAAATGGAATCATAGTAAGAAATTAAACTAGAATAGTTTCAAAATTCTATAATCAATAAGAAGGAATCGACTGGAAATAATCTTATTCCCTAGTAGCAGGACTTGAATCTATTCAAATATTACTTTCCGTTGGAGCATTCATTAACTTCAAAAAATTTCAACTAGATGTTTAATGTGATTTCATTATTTTTTTTTTCAATTTGATGTTTTTGTTGAAAAAATTCTTGGTTTTAAAGATAAAAAACATCCTAAATTATTTTTCAAACTTACCAAATATTCATATAGACATAAACAAACCCCCCAAATCCTGGTATGATAGACTTACAAGATTTTTGTTACAAAACAATTATGTTAAGGGAAATGGTTATCTAACACCTTTTATAAATAAAGATATGAAAAATGTTTTTATTGTTCAAATTTATTTTCGTGACATTATATTTGTTTCAACTTAGCAATCACGAACCGATTCATTTTCAAATCTAATGAAATCTACGATTGAAATGAGTATGATGGTTGAGTTAACATTTTTCCTTGGTTTTAAAATTTCTAAAAAACCAGAATGAATTTACATATCATGACATAGGTATATTAAATATATTCTTAAAATGTATGGATATGAAAACACGATGAGTATAAGTACGTCCTTTGGTACCTTAAATTCACTTGATTTTGATGAAGCTGGGAAACTAGTAGATCAAACTTCATTTAGAGGTACGATATAATGATTATTTTATAAGAAAACTAGTCATACAGACATAATGTTTTCTGTATTTTTATGTGAAAGATATCAATTCAATCCTAAGGAAAATCATTTAAAGGCAGTGAAAAGGATTTTTATCTGAATAAAGTGAACCATGGATTTTGGACTCTTTTCTACTTTTGGAAATGATTTTTTATTAAAAAAATTGGATGTAGACTTTAGTGGATATGAAATGGATATGAAAAGTACATCTATAACATGAAATTTATTAGGAAATTTAATAGTTTCTTGGTCATGCAAAAAGAAACACTCAGTAGCACTTTCAACTGCTGAAGCTAAATATGTAGCAGTTGGAAGTTGTTGATCTCATGTATTGTGGATCCAACACACAGTCACAGACTATGGTATAAGTTTTACCAAAACACAAATATCGTGTGATAAGACTAGTTCCATTTCCATATGTAAAAAACCTTTCATATCACACTTGTGAAAAACAAATAGATATTAGGCATCTCATTCATAGAGATCACACACAAAAATGATATATCATTCTTCAATTTATCTGAATGCAAGATCAACATGTTGATATTTTCACAAAATCTTAACCCTATGATAGATATTAATTCATTAAATATAAAAAAGGAATGATAACCATGAGGTAATATTACATATTAACTTCTTTTCAAAACCTATATCCTTACATCAAGAAAATCTTTTTTATAGGGGGATTACATTTTCTTGTAAATCAAAATTTTTTTCGTAGGATAATTTTTTTGGGAATCTAAAATTTTTCTTAGTCTAAATTTTTTCATAATAAAAAATTTATCGATGTATAAATATTTCTATTAACTAATATTTTTTGTGGTCAAAATTTTCATAATCAAATTTTCGTAATTAAATTTTTCTCATTAAATTTGTTTTTTGTATTTTCTCAGAATCTACAATTCTCAAGAAGAATCTTCATCATTACGAATAATCTTCCTAGAAATCAGAGAGCTATGTATTCATAATTAAATTTTAATAATAAACCTTTTACATGTTGGTATTTCTTTTGGTTTTATCTTTTTTGGATTCACTTCTTTATCATAAATCTTAATTTTTATCTTAAAACCCTGAAAAGATCAGAACCTATAAAAATCTCCCTCTAGTTATCATCTCAACTATCAGATTTGGTCAGAAGTATTTCAACCATTGGATCAACAATTGAAGGTGATTTGTCACCTCAATTTCCTATATAAATACCCCCAATTGTTGTCACACATCATTTTTTCATGGTTTTGTGTTCTGAATCTCTTCATCTCTTCTTAAGACCATTCAAGATTTTTCAAATGATTCCTCAGTTCTGAATGTCGGTTGACGCATCTCCTCAAATGAAATGTCGACAATTAATGAAATATCTAAGTGGAAGATTTAAAGTGAACTGTTGTTCAATCCAAAGATTTATGATAAGTATGACATTATCAAATTTTAAAATGTGAATCTGAATGGTTGGGAGAGTGTATATGTATATAAACCAAATGCACAAGATCCAGTCTATCCGGACATGTTGATTGAGTTTTATGAGATTGCAAGTTTCTTCATGGACGAAGGAAGAGAAATGTTCTATTTTATGTGTTATGGAAAGACCTAATCTCTTTCGTATAGCAGGTCAGGAAGTCTGATTTGAATTCTATACGAAGAAGAAGCAGAATTACGTACTCACAAATTTCCCGATGTTTCTAGATCTTTTGATAATTAAAATTCTATCGAAATTATTTTCATGAATGGTGTGAAGACTGATGATTTTTCATTTGTCTACGGACATACTGAATCTTTAATTGTGGGTTCAAGCCTTTATAATTCCAAGGAAAGGGGATATGAATACTCTGGAGATGAGTGATATCTATATAGTGGATTTTTTGGTTAACCTCGATAATATAAACTTGGTTAAATATATCTTGGTGATAATTGAGAATATGAAGAATGGAAGTTTGAAATCTCAAATCATTATGTATCCGACTATTCTCACAAATATTATAGTTTTTGTTTAGAATCTTTCAGAATTCTATGTAGTTCCACGCTGAGAAATTACAAGGTAATGTTGTTGACTGATGACACATTAAGGAGGATGAAGGATGTATTCTCTAATTAATCTGGAGAATTTTATGTTCTATATGAAGAAGTACATTCTTTGTCAAAGAAGCTGGAAGTGGATAAAAAATATAAGAAAGGTGGAAGGAAGAGAAAGTTTAAGGAACAAGAAGAAAAAAGAAAAACCCTGGTGGCAAAGGAAACTCAGTCAGCACCACCGACGCCAAAGAAGAAAAAAACCTATCCCAATGAATTATTGGCACTGTGGAGAGTGGATAATAAAATAATAAGGAAGAGAATCCAAATTCTGGATTGGACCATTCTAAGGAAAAATCTTTAAAAATGAATGATTATGAAGAACTTGAGAAGCAACAAAAAGAGAAGAAGAAAAAGAAGAATATG
This sequence comes from Viscum album, assembly GCA_963277665.1. NCBI lineage: Eukaryota > Viridiplantae > Streptophyta > Magnoliopsida > Santalales > Viscaceae > Viscum > Viscum album. Next base: position 2,131,967,885 of record OY728140.1, read on the forward strand.
TCTGAGGCTGAGATAGTACAGTCTCTTCTCAAAGATATTGAGAATGAAATTAAACAAATCTCATTGCCATAATAGTTTTTTTCTATAATCACATCCAATGAATCTGAAAAAGAATGTCGTTATTCTAGAATCACATAAAGAAGATGAAATAGTTGAAGAATAATAAGGGGAAGAATAAGGAGAATAAAAATGCAGTGGTGATACTGAGGACATAGATAGGTATGTAGAGGATTGTCATGAGAAGGAAAGACTTTGTGAGAAATTATCAATCCAAACATTAGATGAAGAGTCTTCAAAACATGCTACTCCAATAATAGATGAAAACTGTGAGCATGAAGTGAATAAATTTTCTGAAGAGGAAATTAGAAATCATGATTTTATCCATCCTAAGGATGTTGAGGTAGGAGCCGAGAAAGAATAAGTAGATGAAATAAGATGTCTAACTATTAGATAGTGAACACAAGTCTCTCAAAGGGAAATACATCATTCCGAGAGCTGATAAGGGAAAGAATGTGTCAGTAGATACACCTAGTAAATATGTGGTGAAGAAGAAAGATGTTGGTACTTCATCAAAGAGGAAAGATGAAGACATAGAAAAATAATCCTCACCAACCAAACACTTGGATTCAGAATCATCTTCCCTTGGAAATGATTTTTTTGTTCAGCCATTGAAAAATCCTGTTGGAACTATTACTTTTATTCCCAACCATAGAATCATGATTCCATATTCTTCATCATATGAAAAATCAGAAGTCAAATTTTGTTTCCAGGGTTATGGACAAATGTGTCGGTCTAGAAGAAGATTTCAAATCTTTTTTTGATGGTTATGAGGCTTATAGAAGATCTTGCAAGAAGATTACAACATGGTCAAAGAAGACAATTGAATAAATGATAATCTTCTATGAATTTCATGATAATTTCAAAGATGCTTTTAACTGTAATGGTGGGAAGATAAAGGATCTCACAAATAGTTTTGAGAAAAATTGTAGCCTAGAATAGACTACTTGGAAGCCGGAAGTTGAGGATCAAAATTGAAAGCTTAATTCTATGGCCATGAATTGGAAGAGGGAAAGGGATCTCATAATTGAGATTGAAGAGAAGCTTGTTAAACAAGAAGAAGTGTTGAAAGATCAAGCAGACTGTCATAAGGCTTAGAAAGAAAAAATTATTGCCTTAGAAAAGAAAAATAATGATCAGGATCAGCTTCTCAATCATATGGAAGATGAACACAAGGATCTCATGTAGCTAAAAACCATTGTGAATAAGATTTTGAAAATGGAGAAAGAAGTATAATTTCATTCAATTCCAATCTTTTATTTTACTTTTCCTTTTATGAATTATTTCAACATTAATGAAATTTTTGTTGTTTTTTATATATTTTGTTTGTGGTTTTTTAGTACTAATTTTTTAATTACCAATTTTTTTCTATACCATTTACTGATTTTTGAATGTCATAAAGGGGTACAAAGGAATGATAAAAATAATACATATTAAAGAAGATAATTTTCTAGGTAAGGGGAAGTTCATCTATATGAATTTTATTATGAATGATGTTTTTCGAATGAATGAAAATGAAAAATCACATTCAAGAAACCAAGAATATTATCCAAATGGATTTCAATTCTTGTGGGGGAGTTAGTCAGATTCACTATGATCCATAAGTAAAGGGAGATAAGTTTTTATTTTCATTTCCATAAAATTTCTAAGTCCACAGATTATTTTTCAAAAGATTATTTGTGCTTTCAAAAAAGGGGGAGATTGTTGAGTCAATAAGGTTTCCTTAGGAATTTTCAATTCCTTTATGTTTTGAAAATCACAACCAATCTATCTCAAGGAAAATTTTCTTTACCCTTATATTTATCTTAATAATGAAAATTTTCCTTCCCCAGGGAAATTTGTTTCCTTCTGTTTATTTTCATTTTTCATGACATAGTTTCTCAAAATCTAACTACATTTATTTTTAAGTGTATAATTTGGTTTCACATCTAAAATCCTTAGAATCCTATAAATATTTAGATCTAGAGTATTCTGTTTTCAGGTTCTAAATTCAGGTTATTCATTCTTTGAATTCAGTCCCAAATTTTTTTGAATTCATATTCGGAATTCTCTAAAATTCAGGCACCGAATTCCTCAAATTCTAACTCCGAATTCTTTGAATTTAGACTACGAATTCTCTGAATCTGGACTCTAAATTCTCTAAATTCTAATTATGAATTCTCTGAAATTTGTAATATGAATTCTCTAAATTTTGAATCCGAATTCTCTGAATTTAGAATCCAAATTCCTTGAATTCAGATTCCAAATTCTATGAATTTAGACTCTAAATTATCTAATTTTAGACATTGAATTCATTGAAACTAAGATTTATAATTCTCTAAAATTTAGACACTGAATTACACAGTACTCATACTCTGAATTCTTCAAAATTCAGACTCCAAATTTCTCATAAATTTAGACTCTAAAGTCTATAGAATTCTGATTCTGAATTCATTGAAAAACAAAATCAAAATATCCATGTAATATAGACTTTGAATGTTTATTTTCTTAGTCACCAAACATCATTTTTCATTAGACTCCAAACTATGGATTAGGATAAGTAACCATATTTTTCTTACACTTATTTTAGTTATGAAACATTGTTGTATAATCTTTTTATAACCAACCATTGTTTGAGTGACACGTGTATAGGTCCCTCCAAGATTCAAGGGGAAATATGACTATTTGTGGTGGGAGATGACCGTTGGAGAAGGGCCTATAAATAAGAGCTCATTTGAATGAGAGAAAAACTTTTGTGAATCTTTTTACCACTCTAGATACAGAATGCTATTGAAGCGATTTCTAGAGAGAGAGACTCTCATGCTTTTTGTGTAATGAACATCTTGTTCTGCATGCTTCATGTCACTCTGGTTTTTTTGTGTACAATTGAGGACTTATGGGGATAATAAGATAGAGGTTCCAACTACCTTAATGTTCTAGGACTTACTTTTTTAAGAAGACAGAAGTGTTTACTACCTTGATGTTTGAGGTCTTGTGGGGATAAAAAATAGATTTTGATATTCTTATCAAGGGCTTTCCATGGTGTGGGTAAGACATACTTTCATTAAAGTTTAAATCAAGGTACTTTTATCCACAATTGTTGGATACCCTACACTTTGGGTTAAAATAATTCATACTTGTTACTTTTATTTTCTAAATTTTACATTATACTGCATTTTTATTAATAAAGAATGTATAACAATCTTATACATTCTTGAACATGTATACTTTGATTAATAAGACTCTATATGCTTTAAGTTAGAACCTTTTTTCCTTGTAAATTTTTGTTATGTTTTATTTATGAAACCTTATATCCGGAAGCTAGTTAGTTTTCAGAACTAAGAGGTATTTTCAATTTATCTTGTTTAACTTTGTTAATCGAATTTTTTCTTAAGGTTGAAAACAAAGGTTTTATACCAAAATTAATGGTTCCAAATAAATTTTTAAGGTATAAAATCCCCACCCACCTCTAGTGTATTGAGAATATACATTTATATTTAGATCCTAAAATATATTCACAAAAAAAATGTAATATTTCAATAAAAATAAATTAATTATTTTTTAATGATTTTTTATATGAAAAATCAAATTTCACACCTTGTGATATTTCACAGAATTTTTCGGGTTCATATAATGAGTAAGGTTAATATTCAATTTTCCATAGAGTCTCAACATAGGAGGAATAAAAATATTAATTTTTTATAATTTACAATCTTTATTTACCAAAAATAAGAAAATATACATCAAAGGGTGTGTTGCATGAAAAATTTGAGACCACCATTAGGTTTGGGACGTGGGGTTTACACTATATTGAGTATAACATTTATTCGCTTCATACTTTTGGTTAGTTATATCTTGAAGATAATTTATCTAATATTTATATTATATTTTTTCCGAAAATAATTTAATCTATCTCAAAAATTTCATCGTATGTGAAATCAAAAACTACTATTAGATCTAGAAAATAGGGTTTACCTTATGTGGGTATAACTTTTATGCCCCTCGGGTCTTCGGAGACACCACACATGATAATGACCTTATTAAATTTAATTCTATTATAGTTCCAATTTTATAATAATAAATCATTAATATCTATCAAAAATTATTTCTTATTTGAATTATGAGACAACAATTACTTCCATAATGCGTTGTTTACACTTGTTGGGGAATAAAGTTTATGTATAGAAGATGTTCATTCTGGTTTCTATTTAATTTTTATGTTATTATATATATATATTTCGATTAATTATTATTAATAATAATTTTTTAAGTGGGGAATTATTCATATCTTTCCCTAACTCACTATGTCTTCCATTTTCATGCTTGGAGGAAATTGAATCCTTCAATTTAATACCATTATGACTGCAATAAAATTAGAAATACAATAATGATATAAAATAATGAATCTAACATAATTTCTGAGTGAAACAATGAATTAGTGTTAGGTATTGAATTCTTCATCTTTGGAATGTAAAATTAAACATGGAATTGTTGTTGAAATACCCAAATGATTTAGCCTTTGTTAATGGTGGGGATGTTGAATATGAGGGGTCATAAATCTCATCTAAAACTAAGTCTCCCTTCATCTTCTAACCTTTTTATATGCATCATATGTTTATGTATGAACCATCCACTTCAGCAATGTATGGTGCCCAAAATGTATTGTTTTTATAATTATTATATTATAATTCTTTCAATATTTTATATTCATTATATTTTGATATGTTGTTTATAATTAGGCTTTGTTAGTTTCCTTAGATTCATATATGTGGTCCTAAATAGAATACCACCGATTTATTGAAGTCATCATTATATGTTCATTCCAATTTTTAACATTTTATATCATTTTATAAAAAAATATCATGAGTTAAATTACTAAAACTATCAAATGATAGTTAATTTTTTTTAATAATAATAATTGTGAACAAATTATACAATGATAATTGAACAATTTTAAAAAATTCTAATTGTTGAATATTATCAAACTATAATTATGTGATTATCAAGGGATAATCATTTAAATTATCAAACATTAATTCTGAGATTAACATGAATAATTATTAAAATTAATAATCTATGGTAGAAAATTTATAAAAATATAATTAATTTAATACAAAATTTAAATGTATAATTCATTTTTAAAATATAATTTTAATGGTCAATTTAATATAAAATTAAAAAAAATATTTTTTAAAAGTTTATTTATAAAATATTTTCATTGGAAGATTATAAAAGAATATTTTAGGATAGATTATCAAAATATAATTGTAAAGGATAAATTAGGATGAATTATTCTAGATAATTATAAAATGATTTTTTATGATAAATATTCTGAAGGTAATTTTAAAATGATGATTTTTGTGAAATTATCAAAATATGAATAATTTTATACAGAATATTTTAGGTTCATGTTCTAGTCTAGAACTATTATTTGGATATTATGTAGGAGAGGTAATGTATCATCACATTTGATATATTAATTCATATTTAAATAAAATAAATAGTTTTCATTCTTGGGTACATCGATGTACCTCGACCATTGACATATAGATTTGTGTGATAATAAGACTGTAAAGATGATTTTCTTACTATTTTGGTTTCCACTCTTGTTATTGAACTGAAACAGTTTATTTATTCATTCCTCTAAAATGAACTGAATATGAGGAATTGATTTTACAACGCTATGTGTCTATCATTATACATGTATCATTTGAATGATTTTAATGTTGGCATTTTTTATCCTCTCCTGACATATTTGTTCTTATATCTTTGTTTATAGCTCATTACACTGTATTTCCTTTCTCCATTGGGTATAATTTTATAGATATTTTATATAAGGCTTGATTCACATGATATTTTTATTATTGTGATATATTCTCTCATGATGGGTGACTTGATATTTTACATTGATATGATGTTACTAATTTTGGAGATATTTTTTGTATATGTAGTGTAGTTATTTTTTTGTGAATGTTGTAAATGAGATATGTGGAAAAGTCATGGATCTGTAGTTCAACATGAGATATTTTTTAGATTCATAATAGGACTTGATGAGGGGAATGAATTTATGATGGGGCATGATGGCCTAATGTGGACTGACATAGGGTAATGATTATGATGGGTGATCTGACACATATGTGATGATCATGGGGCATGAAAGTCACCTTTGATTTAACATTCTAGTAAATAAAATTGAATCATAGTATATATGATATGAAAGAGAGATAATGATTGGTCTTGTTGGACTATTGTGTTGTGTCCTTAAGTCCTGGGGAATGTACCACTATCAAGGAGTTTGGATAAGGATCTGTTGTTATATATATAGCACTAGGTAATATAGGCCTAATGGCGTCTTACCAAGAGTACTGGGGAATATACATCTATCAATCAACAAGAGGATTTCACTGAAATTGTTAAATTACCATAACTATTTTAAAGATTTCTAACATGGAGGTGAAGTACATATGACCTTTCTGGACCCGCCCCCTAGGGCTTCTTCCGTAATGTCTCCCAAACCTGCCTCCCAGAGGTTAGGTTTTGGCGACTAGTGCTGAATTCATAAACCCGCAAGTGGGATGCATTTTATTCAGTACCTATTCACATGCACACACAACCACGTCTCAAATCTAGAATGGAAAATATGCATTCCCTTTAACAACCACTAAGTAAAATTAAAAACTATATGTAAATTTATACAAAATACAAATCAAGAAAATGGCAAACTGAAAAAAAAGTTGAAGGAATCCTAGAAAGCCATCCTCTAAAAACCCTACCAGAATGGTATGTTTAGTGTATCTACTGGAAGCCATAAAAGCACGTCCTAGATGCCTGATATCACTGGCCACCACCTGGCATTAGTCCACTATGTCCTCTGGAAAGTCATTTATCATCTCCACCAGATAGAAAACATACGGGTAAAGACTATGCAGAGGTGGGTAACAATATACTTAGTAGGTACCCCAAACCAACAAAAAAATTCTCCAAAGCAATTGAAAAATAAAACCATGAATCAATATAACTCACATGAGGTATTATCTAATGTATGGAAAGTAAGATCATCAGTCATATCAATGAACTTTTTAGGGTTCCGGAGTACTCCTTCCCAATGAATATTGTGGGTATGTCGGGTATCATAGAGTCTCTCCCCACTATGGGCATGTCGGGTCACATATAGTTGCTTCCCCTTAACCATAGACTATTGTTATACTCATCCCTAATTGGTACTAGGGATATTCTGGGTTACACAGAGCAGGTCCCCACTATGGGCATGCCGGGTCACACAGAGATGCTTCCCACCTTGGCCATCATTGTAAGGTACTTCGCCAGTTTAGTATCATGGGTCTGTTAGGTCACATAGAGTCACTACCCATTGTGGGTCTGCCGTGTAATGTAGAGATTCTTCCCATTTTTTCATTTTAGCTGATTGAAAAGGGTCTCTTTTTAGAATTCTTCATGTTTCAGTTTACCATATGATCTCCACACATAGTGTGCTTGATTCTGGAAGAACCACACCTTCATAAATTTTTCATATTTCAACATCAATGAAAGCATACATAGAGCAGGCCAAAAGATTTTCTTCCTTGGGTGTGTTCGAACACCACAAACATCTCATTAATCAAACACATTTTTTGTAAATTATTGACTTTTTAATAAACAGGGGATGGTTTCATCTGGGCATGGTCCGACCCAGTCAGACCGACCAGACCAATGGAGCACAAGGCCCCCACATGACCCAGTGTTATTCAACTGAACCAGCCCAACCCATTATGGGTCAATGTTGTCTTAGCGAGTGGGCTAGGCCCACTGGGCCTTGCTAGAGCCGGCCCGATTCTGATGGGGGTCCAGCCCACTGGGTCTCCCATAAACCTGGTGTCATCCGGTACAGCCCGGTGGGGAGGGTATGCTTGCAGGGCATGCCTCTAGAACACGGGGTGAGCCTCTAGCCTCTAGGATGTGTTGTAAACCCGTGACCCTATCTGAACTACCACAGGTGCACTAGTTCCTCTTCTTGCCCAGATGTGTAGAACATCTGGGGCGCGACGCCACACAGTCGACCAATCCGGTTGGCTAGGTCTTTCTCACACAGTCAGGGGACAGTGTGCCATGAGATATTGTTACATACATATGTGTTCCACTACACTGACACAGCCGAGGGGCAACATCCCTCTGTTGTTTTTTTCCCGGATAGGTAGTCCTAGCTACATCTTCAAGGCCCGAGCCGATTGTGGAACTCCCTCCAGCATGATGTTGTAGTGTGCCTCTAGCAGGCTCTTCCATAGACCACTAGGTCCTCTCCGGTGGTTCGTTCATCACACCGTTTTTTCCTCCACACTCTATAGGGTTATGAAATCTCTACTAAAGCCTCAAAATCCTCTTGCCACCATTTCAATTGTTCAGTAACAAAGAAAAAATAAGGCATATGGGCATAGGACTTGTTTATGTCAGCTGACACCATCTATATAATAGGTTTAGAATTATGGGGAGGATTGGGTTTTTAGTTTCAATATTCTAATAATGAAAACAATCATTCTTGATGCAAACCCCTAGAAAAGAGCACCCTCTCGCATTAATGATTGATCCACAGATCAACCTATTCATGGGATGATCCATATAAATTATTTTATAATGATGAACAAGAAAATATAATCCACAACAACCATAACCCATACATCATTGGAGTTCATCGTGGAAACGATCTGTTTGTGGGTGTTCATGTTCTGTTGTTATTCGAAACTCTCATGTGCCATTCTTCGGAGTGCATTGATGTCACTGGTGATTAACTAGAATTCATCGTCCATTGTTGTAGAGGGTCTCTATCCATAGGTTTTTCAATGATATTACACTACATGAACCTGATTTCTCCATCATATTATCCCATTAAAAGAAAACAAATAGCAACGTATCTGTTACACTGTGCCTTCACATCTTTAAGTTGTTTCATCTTTGAAAAATAGTACATGATATACTTCATTTAATTCGTCATTACACTTCATTTTTAAAAGACATTAATAATATTTATATAATACAACTTGTATCCTCTACGTCGACACATCGTCGTGCCACCGTGCTACCCTAAATGGTTGGGAAAAATAAATAAACAAACATATTTATGTTATTTTAATTTTTTTTAAATGCCCAAAAATTATATTTTTTGGTCTGCCCTCACCATTTGATGGTAATTCCATTATAATATAATCCCACCATTATTATTTTAATGGTTACATCATATTTTTTTATCCAATCACCGGTTTAAATGTTAGAAAAAACTGGACACTCATTTATTTACATGAACTAAAAAAAGATCAAAATTCTATTCTGGGCTCACTAGGCCTCATAATCAAGTTCTTTCAGAGCATATGGTCATTATATTTTCCCATATATTTTAATTAAATACATGTAATTTCCTGAACAATTTATTACCCCCACAATTATGGATTCATGCCCCCATACGACACAACAATGCTAAATGATCAAATGGCAGTACTGAGCACGAATCTAATCCTCCCACTCAAATGTGTGTTCTTGAAGGTCCAAATGCTTCCACAGAACACAGACTAGATAAATTTACCATCCATGAAGGACTCACTCCTTTCGATCCAATATCTGTACTAGAAACACTGAACAAGTCTCCACATAATCAATGTCTAGCATTCCCACGTTGATAACGTGTGATAGGTCATGCATGTACGTCCTCATGTGAAACATGTGAAAAACAATTTATACCCATTTCATCTATGGGTGAAGATCTGGGTTTTACACCACCTCTCCAGCTCTACTAATAATTTGTAAAGGTTCTATGAACCACATAGATAACTTCCTTCCCATACCAAATATCTGCAATCATAATATGGGTGAGAACTAAAGGAACACATGTTCTCCCTCCTCTAACTCAATGGAACTTTATCTCCTCTCAACATACAAATTATTCCTACTCTATATAGTCCTCATTCACTCCTAGATGATTTTCATATTCTCAAAAGTAGTCCATACAAAGTATAGACCCATTTGTGCTGACCCTCTTGGGTCTGTCCAATATAGATATGATTTGAATGGACTCCCACACAAGGAATCTAATGGATTCATGACAATGGTGGAGTGATTCATGTTGTTTTATGAAAACTCAACTAGTAGTAGATGGTCCTCCAAAATGTATACACAATCAAGGACTGAAGCACAAATAATGTCCTCTAATTTTTGTATGGTCGGCTTCTTCTAACCATCAGTTTGTTGGTAAAAAATTTGTGTTCATGTGTAGTTAAGTCTTGAATACCTATTTTAATCCCTTCCATAGCTGAGATGTATAACGAGCATCACAATCTGAGACAATATTTGGGGGAACCATGTGTAACGATACTATCTATTGTATATAGTGTCATCAAAATCCATCTACTGATCCCTACTCCCAAATGAGTAGGATGTGAGCTGACATGGTGATTCGGTCGATGATCAACTAGATAAAATCATGGCCATGGGATGTTCTTGGTAATCTGGTAATGAATTCCCTTGAGATACCATCCCACTTACAATCTAGTACATCAATTGGATGTTCTAATCATACTAGAACTTGATGCTCATCCTTCACTTGCTGAAAAGTGATACATCATGAAATGAACTCTATCATAACTTTCTTCATCAATAGCCACAATTACTAACACCGAAGGTCTTGGTACATCTTATCCACACTAGGATGTAACTCTAAAGATGATTTATAGAACTCCCTCAAAACCTCCTCCCAAAACATCATTGTTACTACGTTGCATCCTTTGAAAATATTTATGTGCCCTTCACTTATAGAAAATCTATCAGGAGAACAACCTGAGGATAACTGATCACGTTGGGCCACGTAGTCTACATCCACCAGTTGTGCCTCACAAATTCTATGTATGGGTAGAGGAGTGATAGTCATAAATTGATGTTATACCACTCCATCATCATCCATGAACGATATCTGTATCGTGACTAACACATCTATCGCCTCTCATAGCAGCTATAAACGATAACTCCTAATGAGAATGTATCCCACCACGTTCCCTTTTCTAGGAATATAGAATATCTCAATGTCATTGTTCTAGAGGAACTCCATCTATCTCAACTGTCTCATGTTCAGGTCCTTCTGTGAGAAGATATACCTGAGACTCTTGTTGTTAGATTTGACGGTAAAATGTTGGTCGTGCTTGTCGTTGATTGAAGTTATATGCGTCCCAAATTAATTACCCATTCTTATAACATTATCATAGCATAATTTCAGAGTCCATCCACAGGGAACCGTGGCATGCATGAATTAAATTGAGTTAATAATTAATTTTGGTGTAGTATGCAAAATTTAGAAATGATTGGGTTGATTTTGGGTTTTGACTGAAACTAAATTGATTTACTTTGAAGAATGGATAAAGTTTGAAAGAAGACAACGGGTAAATTTAAAGAGTTCATAGAAATGGAAAGAAAATACATGTTGGGGATATGGTGAATAATGAGTTCTTATGAAAATTGTTTAAATGGTTGTGTTATTCTTAATAATTCAATTATTCAGGATTTCATTTTGTTACAAGATTTCCTTGGTCCGATTCCTCTTGTTTGGAATTAGAGCAGCTGATTCCTTGGTCTGATAGTCAATGTCCTTAATTCATTATTACATTCATTCCATTATTTGAATTAGTGAAAACCTTCTAATGGTCATGTATGTTTTCACCGTTACTTTTCTTTTGTATCGTTGATAATCCTTCCCTTGGTCCGGTTATGAATTCTCAGTTATATTAGAAAGTGGTTTAAGAAGAGTAAGATGAATTAAAACGATTCAAAAAAAACTATATAAAACAATATACAAATTATTATCCCATCATCCACATCCCCAACACGAGGGGTTTAGTTACACATAGAATTCAAGAGAGAAACAACACACGTGATACATGACGGATTCATCATGTAGGCGTTGAGGTAGAGTATCGGAAGGTGGGATGGCGGAGTGATGACAGTAGCATCAGGAATGGTGATAGCAGAGCTTCTCTTTCCTATCAATGGTTATTAACTTTTAAAATTTGTAGGCCAAAGACTCATTTTATAGAAAAATAATGTACATGGTGTGTATAGAAAGTACAAGTTGTGTACTTTTCGTCAACGCATTTTGGCGCCATTTTCTCCGCTAGTAGGTGGCCGAGCATGCCATTTTTGACTTTTGAATACAGTTCTGCCTAAAAGTTGAGTGTACACTGCATGTAGTGCTTCCATACAAGACGTGTAGTATCAAAAAATTGGCCACCAGCCCCTTCTAGAACAGAATACATGACATGTAAAAGTTCAAACACGTCATGTCTTCATCAACGACCTCATGGGCGTGTGGATTTTTCTTCGGCAACCACCGCTTCTAGAAAGTAGTACACAGCGTGTAGCGCCGCCACACATGGTGTGTATCTTTTGCCTGGTGACATGGGCGTGTACTACCTCCTTCGGTCCGTGTCCCTTTCTGGATGTACACTGTTTGTATAAAAGTACACGCCATGTAGTTTCAAAATTTTCACATGCATCCCTTGATTCGTGTATTTAGCCAAAAAGCTCCTGAAAGTAAACAGAATCACCAAAATCAAAGAATATGTTCATAAAAAATAGATATTTGATGAAAACATGTTTTATCTTCAATTATATATATGTAAAATGTATACACAAATTGGGTGCATCAAATTCTCCCATACTTAGTCTTCTTCTTGCCCTCAAGAAAAATTTCAACATCTAATTAAGAGAGACTATACTTTAAAAGGAAGGAATTTAATTAATCAAATGTATAACTGATAAATTTATTGAGGAAAAATTCTAAAAGGCACATACAAATTCAATTCATAAGATATTAAAATCATGCCTCATATATAATGTAATTAACTACTCTCATCCTCTTTCAACACATTTTTCAACCTTTCAAAAATTAACATGCCACTTGATGATTTACCTTTCCAGTTAAAATCACACTCCACTCTCAATATTTTTTTGATAAAAGTTATGCTCAATCCAAGGCATATACACTCTATCCATAGGTTTTCAAGATATCTTGTTCTCTACTTTAGAAAAATTTAATTACAAAAATCATGAGGGCTTTATCGATAAGGTTCAGAAGTTTCTGTGGCTAAGGGTTGGTAGGTTCAGATGTGAAAATGAATTCTGAGGTTTGAAAAAGGATGGCTAATTCCGTTAAACAACATTGCTTGATATTCAAAGTAAAACTCACTAAAAATACATCCTTCAAAAGCTCAGTCAAATGCTTTTGTAATCGTAACCAACTTCCTTAGGCACGTAGGGTTTATGGGCAAATAAGCATAAGGTCCCCTTGTTGTTTGTTTGTTTGTTGTTGTTTTTTTAAACAACAAACACAAGTAAATCCCTTATGAATACAATGAATAGATGTTTGGAACCCATTTTCCCCAAATAATCAAGAAGCACTCCCCCGCACTTTATTTCATGGATTCACACAAAAATATTCCATGTATTTCCAACTCCCTCTTTAAATCTTAAATGAATAATCATGAAAAGTTTTAAAAGAAATAGGGTAGGAAGGGAAATAGGCTTTTAATTTGGCTTCCTATAAAGGCTGTTCATGGCTTCTATGGGCTTAAAGAAGATTAAATGTTGGGTAGGTCTCAAGATAAAGGGGTTGAAATAATCTAATGCCTCAATCATGTTAAAGTAATTCAAAAATTTCTTCATGTTTCGAAATGAAAAACATGAAAATTCTTGTAGTGATGCATATCCTAAGAATCTCTTAAGAAAGAGGTTATTGGAAAAGAAATATGAAAAATGGTTTAGAATACCTCTCAGGAGTGAAAAAATAATAAAGGGACAATCAGGTCATGACATGCATATAAATGATTCGCCTAATCAATGTAATTTAATCAAGGATGAAGGGTTGCAATTGAGACTATATCAGCAATCATTTTAAAATACTTAAAAATTAAAAATCATGTAACCTTTCAAAAATTTCCTACTGATATTTATAGAATTTATAAGACTGATTAACCAAAATTACTTTACATTTTCAAATATCGAGTCTAATAACGTTGTCTCATAGGTTAGTTTAAGGGAAAAGACTAAGGTGAAAGATATAGATGCGCCCCCACACTTAATACTTCACATGGTCCACCAAGTGCAACAACAAGGGAAAGGGTGGGAAACTGGGGAAATTGGTGATAAAATTAAGGAAACAGTGGTAGAAGTAAATCCAAAAAGAAAAAAATAGAAATGAAAAAAATACTCCCCTTGTGAAAAGTGATTCCCAAGGCACTCCATGTCCATACCTATGACTGGCGAGAAAAAAGAAAACTACAAACATTCATGACAGCACAGTAGAAAAAATGACAGAAGAGATATATAAGATAAAGTAAAATGTCACTATCATGAAGTCTCCTCAGGGGAGGCATCATTCGGTACAGAATCCACCGGTAGAGACGGCGCAGGAGGCGTGGAAGGGTGAGGATCTGACACGGCGTCAGGAAGGGTAGCTGAAGAAGTAGGAGATGCAGGTGCTAGACTCGGGATCGGAAGCTCAGAAGTAGGCCCTGGCCCGGCAGAAGTGGCAGCAGCAGAGCTCACCGTACTCATCGGAATGGAATCGGTGGCCGGCGCAGGCGACGGCGGTGGAGAAGCAGTAGAAGGGCTTGGAGTGGAGGCAGAGGCTTGGTGGTTGAGGTAGTGGAACACCAAGATGCTGAGAAATATGCACCAACAGATGCTCCATCCGGTCCTGGCGGCTGTCCAGATGAATCAAATGGCACGCAATGGTGTCCTGGCGGCTGATGATACGGGCTAACTTCTGCTCCATCGTGGCTAGGCAGAGGGAAAGGGTCGGATCGACCGAGGGTCCAGGGGTAGGTGGGATGGGGGATGTGACAGAAGAAGGAAGGTCAGAAGAAGTGGGGTCAGTATGAGGTGGGTGAGGTGGAGAAGCTGGAGGGGGTGGGGAAGGAGGAGCGGGGTCAGCAGCTGTGGTAGGGTCAGCAGGTGGCGGGGCTTGAGACTGAGCAAGGATGTAGGCCCCCCTGCTTCCAGACCAATCCCATGCAAATGAGCATGAGGAATTCCATCCGCTGGGGTGAAACTATCAAGTCATGAGGTAATGAGGGCTCGAATACCCCCATGTGGTGGGCAAGACGGGTGGTGTAAAACCCGTCGTTCAGGTTGCCCTGACGGCCGGTAAACATGGAGTGGAAATAGGAGGCGGCAAGATAGGGGAGGTTAGGGTAGGCGTGAAAGATGACACAGGTAATAAGCTCCATGTCACGGACGGTCATGACCCCCAAATCCTCATGGCAGGGAAAAAGGATGGCGCTGAAGCATCAGTGGGTGAAGTGAAGGACATGGTCGACGATAAGAGTGCTCCTCTGGGAAGCGGGGGAGTACCGATGGTCAGGCCCAGTGATCTCCCGCCACGTGGCAATAAGGTCAGAGCGCTCAGGCCGGGTCATGTCAGAAACGGGGGGGTGGTGTGATAGGATGGGGGTAGAAGCCGCACCCTGGGCCAAAATCTGTCATTGTCAGAGAAAAACACTGGCCTCCTAGCCGGAATCGAACTACTGGAACCACATCGCCAGGTGTCTCCCGGTACTCTGCTCCGTCGAACTCAAAGGAGGCCGCAAACTCCAAATATAAATCTCGGAACACAGGAGTGCTGACATGGAAAATCTCGAGGTGTGTGGTGTGCCCGAGAAGTACCTCCAACTCCTCCCAAATATTGATCCGCTGCGGAATGCTGCTGTCAAGGTACCGGCCACTCAATGGTATCGGCCGACGAGAGAAGCCTAGGATCTTGTCATATGCGAGGTCGGTGATCGGGAATACCATGCAAGGATAGGGATAACCTGCAAGTCCCGGCCCAGGTGCCGGTGCAGCAGCAACATCTGGCTCTAGAGGTGGCTCCGTCGAATAAGAAGGTGGCTCGGTGGAAGGTGTGCTCGAAGAGGGACCAGCTGCTAGGGATGAGGTTATAGGGAAAGTGGAAGCTAGTGCAGTAGAAGTAGGCCTAGCCTTATCTGAGGGAGTGAGTGGTGGCAGAATGGCCAACGGAGGGAGCTCAAAGACCGGAGCGTCGGGGTCCGGCTGCGTAGGTGGTCGGAGTCGGATCTGACGATAGCTGGGCCCCTCACCCTCGGTGGTGGAGGCTGGCCACTTCCCGCGGGAAGGATCACGATCTTCCATATCCAGAAATAGAAAGAAAATGAAAACAAAACAAAAGAAAAATAAAAACAATGAAAATGTGAGAAAAATGGAAAATAGAAGTACATGGTGTGTACTCCAGAGTACACGACATGTAGTCAGAAATGGAGAGTATCCCGTGTTCTATGGAAAGACACGCCGAGGGTGGAAAGAGACCATGTAATACGACATGGTATGTTCCGAACATACATGCCGTGTTCACATCAAAGTGCAGGTGGTAGTGTAATAAAAAGGACACAGCCATATTGATATCAGTTCTAAGAAAACAATACACACCATGTAAGTATAGGCCATGACGTGTATTGCACATGAAAAACATAGCCGTGTAGAGGGGCAGGAATGGTCCGGCTATAGATATTAAGGACACGGCATGTACCAAACATACATGCCGTGTTCTGGAACATGGGGTGACAGGCCGTGTTATGCGCCACACATGAAGGGGCCAAAGGAAATGGTCTACACAGTGTGTTCCGAACATACATACTGTGTACATTCAAATTTCAAAATATTTTTTGTGTGGCCGTGGACAGATGTACACGACGTGTGTTCTTCATATCGTGGCCATGTACAGGCGGTATCCGAACGGTCGGCCGATTTGATTAACACCCTAAACGATTCTAAAAACTTGAAATAGAGGGTGCAGAATGGCATACCTGGACTGAGGATCAAAATGTGAGAAGAATCAGAAGGTGAAATGCCCCAAATCGACGGATCTGGAAAGGGGGGGATTGGGTGGCATTGGGGAGAAGAAACGGGAAGAGGGGAGGAAATTGGGAAGGCAGTGTGACACGGCCTCAATTCGGTTACCCCGCTGCTTATATAGCCATGATACACGGCGTGAAGTTTCGGTACACGCCGTGTGTCCCAAAAAAAATTTCTTTTTGTTTTGTGGCTTAGATAAATAAATATAATTATTATAGTAAACTATATAATAATTATTATTATTAATTAAAAATATATATATCTACAAATCATATTATATATAAACCTATACACGACGTATATCGGGAAATACACACCGTGTATTTTAAAATTAGAAAAAGAGTAGTACAACCTTTGGTCCAGTGCTTGGGGCGGGATTCGAACCAGCGGTTGGCTGATTCTAACGGACACCCTCACCCACTAGAGCAAAGGTTATTCTTCTTTTCAAATTTATTATATATATATATTTATTCTATACGGCCTATACATAGGGAAATAAAGAAAAGCACAATGTGTTCTTTTTATTTAGGAAAGAATGGGGGTGAAGCGGGGAGATTAGCGCGATTCGAAAACGGGTCTTGTGAACCTGGTGCCGAGACTTTGCCAATCCGCCAACTTCACCCACATGTAATTTATTATATTTAAAACGGTTTTCATTTATATTCGAGAAATCATGGTGCACACGGAATATATCGGAGTACACTTCGTGTGGTTTTATTAAAAGAATGAATGATGGAAATGGGATGGTTGTCTGGATTCGAACCCGGGTCTTTTGAAACAGGATTACGATTCTAGCCAACCGGTCCATCCCCACCATGGGTTTTATTAAACATATTTATATATATATATAGATTGAAAATACCACACAAGTCATGTAATTAAAAAGAGGAACCCCATGTCGAAGGTAGTCCAGGAGGATCCGAACTGAGGACGGCCCGAATAAACTCCAGTGACTTTGCCATCGGCACCAACATCATCCCTGGTTTTTTATTTGTTATTCTATAGATTTATTCTATTAATTTTAGAAATTAAAAAGATAAGTACACACCTTGTATAAAAGTGGGACACGGCGTGTAACCTCTAGGTTGCCTCCCAGGAAGCGCCTTTGTTTTAGGTCGTTGGCTCGACCTACTTACCTTTCTTACCTGAGGAGTATAGTGGACAATGTTCACACCATGTTATCTGTAGGATGGTTAGCTTTCAAGCAATGACTGTTTACCTTGAATGGTTGACCATCTTCTCCAGAAATTTCTACCGCTCCATGATGGAATACACGGATAACGTGGAATGGTCTCGACCGATGTGACTTTAACTTCCCTGGAAATAAGCGAAGATGAGAATTAAAGAGAAGAACCAGATCACCAGGTTGGAAAGATTTTCGTGATATCATCCGGTCGTGAAAGGATCTCGTCTTCTCCTTGTACAACTTCGCGTTATTGTATTCCTCTAACCGAATCTCATCTTGGTCTGACAGTTGGAACTTCCATTTCTCTTCAGCTGCCTTTAGATCAAAATTCAGGGCTTTGATGGCCCAGTAGGCTTTGTGTTCCAATTCTACTAGAAAATGGCAGGGTTTCCAATAGACGAGGCGGAACAGGGACATTCCCAGTGGTGTTTTGAAAGCAGCCCGATATGCCCACAAGGCATCATCTAACTTCTTAGACCAGTCCTTCTGTTAAGTGTTCACTATTTTCTCCAGGATCTGCTTGAGCTCACGATTGGAGATCTCTACCTGTCCATTGGACTGGGGATGATATGGTGTCCTCATCTGATGCTTTACTCCATACTTCGACAATATTCCTCTCGTCAATGTGTTGTCGAAATGGGTCCCTCTATCACTGATTAGTACTTGTGGAACTCCAAACCTGCTAAAAATATTTTTCTTCACGAAATTTATGACTACCTTGGCTTTGTCGTGATCTGTAGCAGTAGCTTCCACCCATTTGGAGACGTAGTCGACGCAGACCAGGATGTAAGTGTTCCCAAAAGATGAGGGAAAAGGACCCATGAAATCTATGCCCCATACGTCGAAAATCTTGACCTCCAAGATGGGGTGCTGAGGCATCTCAGCTATACATCCCACATTACCTGTCCTCTGGCACCGATCACAATAGGAAACAAAGGACAAGGCATCTCTATGCATGGTGGGACAGAAAAATCTATACTACATGATCTTAGCAATGGTACGGTCCGGCCCATAATGTCCTCCTACTTGTGAGGAGTGACAGAACTCCAGGACACCGTGAAATTCATTTTCTAGGATGCAACGATGGATCACTCCATCTGCACATGATCGAAATAGTAGAGGATACTCCCATAAGTACATTTTCACATCAAAGAAAAATCTTTTCCCTTGCTGGAAGGAAAGGTTGGGCTGAACGACACCTGTCACTAAAAAATTAGCGATATAAGCATACCATGGTCAAGGTGTTTCACTGATCGAAAAGTGGTGCTCATCAGGAAAATCCTCATGGATCTACTGATCTTCTTCCTTCTCCATGTGAGGCATCTCGAGGTGGGAGAGATGGCCAGCAATGAAGTTCTCACTCCCTTTCTTATCCCGGATCTCAAGATCGAATTCCTGTAGGAGGATTACCCAGCGGATCAATCGGGGCTTCGCGTCTTTCTTGTTGAGTAGGTACTTTAGTGCTGCATGGTCAGTATAAACAATAACTTTAGACACCACTAAGTAAGAATGAAACCTATCAAATGAAAAACCCACTAGGAGAATATCCTTTTCTGTGGTGGTGTAGTTAATCTGTGCCTCGTTGAGCATCCTGCTGGTATATTAGATAGGTCAGAAAATCCAGTCAAGTTACTGGCCCAAGACTGCTCCCACTGCATAGTTGCTTGCATCGCACATCACCTCAAATTTTTCCTCCCAGTTGGGAGAAATCATAACTGGAGCTTCCACAAGGCGCTGGTTTAGTTGCTCAAAAGATCTAACACAATGGTCATCGAACTCAAATATGGCATCCTTGGATAGAAGATTTGTGAGGGTTGGGATATTTTGGAGAATTCACGGACAAACCGTCTGTAAAATCCTGCATGCCCCAGGAAGCTGCGGATGGAGCAGACGGAAGTCGGTATTGGTAGTCGTGAAATGAATTCAATCTTTGCCGGGTTCACCTCTATCCCCTTCACTGAAATTCTGTGGCCAAGGACTATGCCACTTTGCACCATGAAATGCACTTTTCCCAGTTCAAGACTAGGTTAGTGTGCTCACATCTTTCCAAAACAAGCTCTAGGTGTCGTAAACAAATGGTAAATTATTTTCCATAAATGGAAAAATCATCCATGAATACCTCCAGGATTCGTTCCGCCATGTCGTGGAAGATGGTCAGCATACAACGCTGGAAGGTGGCGGGGGCATTACACATGCCGAAAGACATCCTTCGATAAGCAAATGTGTCGTAGGGGCTAGTGAACGTGCTCTTTTCCTGATCCTCTGGAGCAATGGAGATTTTGTTGTAACCGGAAAAACCGTCGAGGAAGCAATAGAAGGTGTGCCCTGCTATCCTCTCTAGCATTTGATCCATGAATGGCAAGGGGAAGTGATACTTTCTTGTTGCCTTGTTTAACTTCCGGTAATCCACACAGACTCGCCAGCCCGTGATAGTGCATGTAGGGATGAGCTCGTTCTTTTCATTTGAGATCACAGTGATACCCCCCTTTTTGGGTACCACATGGAGAGGACTCACCCACGGACTATCCGAGATGGGATATATGATGCCTGAATCCAATAATTTGATCACCTCCTTCTTCACAACTTCCTTCATGGGAGGATTCAAGAGACGTTGTGGTTGTCGAGATTGCTTGGCACCCTCTTCATGTAGCCCCTTGTGAGTGAAAATTGTAACACCCGAGACTTTTATGCTATATAAATCATCGAAGGAATCTTTTTCTACAAAACACTTTCTTGGCTTCCTTTACACGATATCGCGGCCTTCCTCGATAGCTTGCATCGTACGCAATACCGAGTTTCACTAAACAACGATATGCTATTAAAATATTATTAAAACTAGCCGTTATGAATAGTAATAGCCACTTTTTGAAATATTATGAATTTTATTTTTCAAAATGGACTTCATTTTTGGATTCGGAATATCAAAATTATCCTAGGGTGAAATTTTGGTATTTTTCTGAAAACTTTCAATTTTTGATGAATAGTGAAACCACTAAGTGGTAGTTAAAAAACTGAATTTTTCATAAAACTTAATTTTACCGCTTCTGTGAGTGGAATTTTGAAAATCCAAGAGACATGGATAATATCAAGGACTAAAATTTAGTTCAATGAGATGAAAATGATTTTTTGGTGAATAGAAAATTTTTACTTTTTTTTACCACGGTTAGAAGTAAATTGGGTAATTAAGGGTAAAAATGATATTATTATTACCCTAACACATGTCCTAATTCTATTGGAAAACTTTAATTCGACCAAAAACAAACTTAGGAATAAAATATGACCATTTAGGCCCACTTGGATTAGATTAGGACATTTATTATTAATTTATTTAAAGAAGGGTTAAAATAGTTAAAATCAACGATTAATAAGTAAATCATTTTTAATATGGGGTTATACATAAGATAAATTCAACTATAAATATTAATTAGAAATATAAAAAGATTTCCTACATAGTGGTATTTTATTTGTAATTTTTAGACATTAAATAATTTAATTTAATTATGACACAATGATGATGCAGTAATTATCTTATTAATGAAATATTGACATAATTAGTATTATAAATACCCAAATAAATATAATTTGAGACTTTTTCGGAATTACACTACTTTTCTAGGTTAATATGACATGTTAGTATTGATTTAAGTAACTTTGTTCGAACTAATAATTCTGTTATGATTTTCAAAAAAATCAATAGCTAAATAGTGTCAAAATTGACAAAAAATAGTTACTAAAACAAATATTATATTATTAATTGTTATTTTATTCCTAAAAATCTAAGGATCGGCCAAATGACATAGATAAGGTTATATATATTAATAATAAACAACTTGGGGTTTGTTTGGCTGCTTATAGTAAGTTTATTAACCTTATAGTATAAGAACACAAGAAGACACGGTAAAAGTAAACTTATTTAACTTAATGTTAAATCTAAATGATAAGGTTAAAATAAGAACCTAAACTTGTCTAAATTCTATTGGATGAGAGGATTTCGACCCATCCCCACCTTAGCTTCTAAATATATCAATTTGGAGCTATTTATAACCGAACATGACTTTATAAGAAAATAATATTTTTAGTTTTCCCAAAGGTGCCCCTCTCCTCCCTTATAAAAGGGAAACTCCTCCCCCTCTTCCACACACCACTTTGGTCCTTCATGCTCAGAAAACCTCTGAAAATTACTCCTCTACACTTTCCTAGAGACATCCTAGAGGTTCTGGTCTTCTTCAAAGACCCATTTTAGTGCCATAAAAGGTGGTCTCAAAGAAGCACTTCAAAGAAGAGGTAATGTCTGTTACCAATTCTTTCATCTTTATTTCTTCTTCCACTTCTTCTTCTTTAGTTGTTTCATTATGAAGTAATAACATCAGTATCACTCATAAATTGATATGTTATTATAAGTATTAAACAGCCCTATTTCACCATCTATCCATCCTACGGAAAAAGAAATCACCGCGCGTGCGTACGTACGGAATACCATCTCCACGTCGTGGTGTAATCTATTTTCCACCACCACCTTAATTGGATGGGTATAATGGTGTAAATAATGACTATATATGAATATTATAAATTGATACTGATTCTGAAATTGTATACATACACTCCAATACAATTCCACGATCATAGGAACGATATCATCACTCGTGCGTACGTACGGAATACCGTCTCCACGATGTGATGTGACTCGTTCTACATGATCTTCATTTAATAATGATTATATAAATGAATTGAATGAATGAATATGATATATATTACACTAATACCATTATGGAAATGAGGTATCTATAACCTAAAGAGAAGAATACGAATTTATTCGACAAGACACGCATAAGAACAAAAAGTTATAAACACCCGAATAACAAGTAGCAATGAAATATTACTACTAAGAAGCTAAGAATATGACCATATATGATATCATAAAAATAATTATGATTCTGGAATAAGTCAATAACATTATTTAAATCATTATACAGGAGGTTTGGACACTTACGAAGCAAAACAGACCTAAGGTAAGAGAAATATCACAATCTCATTTTTATCCGAGATTGTTTATACTTTGGAATTTACTGGGGTGTATTTTATCATCCACATACATGTTTCCTCAATATGTAATATTATTTCCATCCACCTATAATTTTTTAAATACTATATTACCCTTCGGTGAGTTTTTAGTAAAAGATATTAAAGGAATCTTTTTTCGTTTTTCATACGAGGTACTTTTTTTACTTTTCCGACAAAAGTACGAGAAGAATGTTTTTTTTAACTTATACGGCATGAATGGTTTTTTAAAACATTATTTCCAAATATCTTCCTTTAAAAATTTCCAAGTTTATTTTTAATCAACATCTTTTAGTTAAGAATTGTATGACATGTTATGAAAGGAAAAGTGTTTTTGAAGAAGAAAGGATATTTTCCTCAAGAATGGAGTTCAAGTGTTTTATCAAAATTATTTTCCATCTAAGATAATAAAGGGTTCTATTTATATACCTATAATTACATATATTTGATTATGTTGTGATGGAAATATTTTTATGAATTCCCTTATCTTATATGAATTGTTTTATGATGTCATGTTGTTTAAGATTCCCATTTTTATTACATGGCTTATGCTATGATATATGGTTTATGATTTTGTGGCACAGATGAGAATGGTATCATTATGAGATGGGAGGGACCTATATCTCCCTCCAATTCATTGGGTAAAGATTTTATATCTCATGAGATAGACATGGCTAGAATGGTAGGTTATACCGGTTCAGTGAAACAGGACTGAAACGAGGGTGACTCGGTTCAGAAAGGGACTTTTTCCACTAAGATAGTCTTGGCAATGAGTCATGACTAACAAGAAATGATTCTCTATGATTATGTGTGTATGCCATTAAGTTTCATGTTTTATGTTATGATTATTGTGATTACATTTCATGGCCATGATTTATCCCATGTTATGAAATTATGATCTCTTTTGCAGGTTAAGATTTCCAAAAGTTATGTGCTTTTGTATATGATGTGATTGATATTTCTTTTGTTTACCCTTACTGAGAATTTGAGCTCACCCTTTTGTATGTTTTCTTTACCCAGGTCAGGAAGAAGTTTACTAAGTAAGATATGCCAAAATGGATTATAGATATGATGAAATAAATGGGAGACAGTGTAGATGCTTTATGAACCAGTTGTTTATGTTTCCCAGTTTCTAAAGACACTATACCTATACGGTCCTTTCGTGGTTTTGTTATATGTTGTAATAAGTATGCATTAATTTTGAAGTATTAACAATGTATGTAATGTATGGGTCATTATAGTTGGTATCAGAGGAAAGGTATAATCAACCATTGGAAACTAGGATGTGAAAGCCTTAGTGAGAACCCTAAGGATAAGTCTAAGCATAGAACACAATCTTAGTGTTTTAGAAATAGCCATGAATAACCTAGGATAAGACCTTAAGTGTGAAATTTTATTCTTGATTATGTGGTTTTCCTATTATAATTAGTGTTGCTCACACTATTCTTCTTGGTTTTAGTCAATGGCTGGAACCCGAAGGAACCGTGTTAATGCGTAATGCGGCGGGCAATGCAATGATTGTCCCCCTGAAAACCCAAATGTAATGGGAGATGGAATTCAAAATATTGTAGCCATGCTCACACAACTTTCTCAACCTATGAATCATGCAGGGCTTCCAAACGAGCAAAAGAAGGAGCAACATTCTGTTGAATCCTTCATGAGGCAGCGTCCACCATCTTTCAGCAGGTCTACTGATCCATTAGTTGCTGAAAAATGGATTAGTACTACTGAAAAGATATTTTCAGTTCATCAATGTTCTTAACATGATAAATTCATCCTAGCAGTGTATCGTTTGGAAGGAGATGCTGATCAATGGTGGAATCTTATTAAGAATACAAGGCAAAGGGATGAAATTGAGTCCATGGAATGGGACGAGTTCAAGAATTTATTTTTCAATAAGTACTTCCCTCGTATTCTCCGAACAAATATGGAGAAAGAGTTTCTTGAACTGATGCAAAAGGATGATGAATCTGCTGGTACCTATGAAGCAAATTTTACAATACTTGCAAGGTACGCTTCTGGTATTATTATCCAACCTGAGAGTAAGATCGATCGATTCTTTAGTGGCTTAAAACCAAGTCTTCGAAGGGCCTTAGCCATAAGGGACTTCAATAGCTATGAAGAAATCATTTGATGTGCTCTCAAAGTTGAGATGGAAATCGGAGTAACCCATCAGTCATATGGGTTTGATAAGAAGAGGAAAATGGAATTCAAAGGAAAATCTAAAGAGCCCACTGAAAAGAAGATGAGCTTTCCCTTATGCTCAAAGTGTGGAAAGAAACATGGAGGGAGTTGTCTTAAAGGGACAAGTAAATATTTCAAATGTGGAAATTAAGGTCATCGGGCATTTCAATGCCGCGATGATGGGAAGAAAATGTCTAATGATGCAAACAAAGGAAGGGATACAAAGAATGAACCTACTACACTTCAATGTTTCAAGTGCAAGGATATAGGACATTATGCCAATAAATGCCCTAATCCAAGGGTTGATGATGATGGTCGACGTCAACAAACTCTTAAGGCTAAAGAGAAAGGAATGTCACATGCAATTTCTATTATTGATATGGAGTACGATAACGATGTGGTGAAAGGTACAAATACCATTTACTCTAAAGTAGCAAATGTTTTATTGGATTCTGGATCCACCCACTCTTTTATTTCTGAATAATTTTCTAAGGGTATCACCATATTACCTCAACAATTAGATGTTGAGTTAGCTGTGACAACACCTAATGGCACAACAGTCGCATCAAAAGTTTATAATTCTTCTCCGATCGATGTTTGTGGGAAAGTGCTTGCTGCAAATATTGTGATCCTTCCAATAGTGGAATTTGATGTGATTCTTGGCATGGATTGTCTTTCTTTATATGGAGCTCATATCAATTTCCAAAGAAGGGAAGTCACATTTCATATTCCAGATCAATCTATGATTGTCTATCGATGCAAGGATGAACATAACCTTCCAGTGGAAATTTCTTCCATCTTATGGGTCTTGATTCCACTAAATGAAGGTTATTTATCTCAAATGGTTGGTGAGAAACTCACGATTAAGAATATAACCATTGTACGGGAGTTTGATGATGTCTTTCCGGAGGAATTACCGAGACTTCCACCAAATCGTGAAGTTGAGTTCTCAATAGAACTCGTACCGGGTTCTTTGCCTATTTCAAAGACACCTTATAGAATGTCCCCAATTGAGTTGCAGGAATTGAAGAAGCAACTCCAAGAGAATCTTGACAAGGGATTCATATGCCCTAGTGCGTCACCTTGGGGAGCACCTGTTCTATTTTTTAAGAAGAAAGATGGATCAATGAGACTCTGCATTGATTATCGATAACTTAACAAGATCACTATTAAGAACAAATATCCTCTCCCACGCATTGATGACTTATTTGACCAACTACGAGGAGCTCAATACTTTTCCAAGATTGATCTTCGTTCAGGGTATCATAAATTAAGGGTCAAAAGGGAGTATATACCAAAGACAACTTTTCGTACAAGGTATGGACACTATGAATTTATAGTGATGCCATTTGGTCTTACTAATGCCCCTGCTATCTTCATGGATCTGATGAATAGAGTCTTTAGAGACTATCTTGATCAATTTGTGGTAGTCTTTATAGACGATACTCTTGTCTATTCAAAGAGCAAGGAATAACATGAAGATCACTTGAGAATTATATTTAAGACCCTCAGAAAGGAGAAGCTTTATGACAAATTTACCAAGTGTGAATTTTGGCTTCAGAAAGTTGCATTTTTGGGTCACATAATCTCAAAAGAGGGGATATCTGTTGATCCAGCAAAAACTGAGGTTATCGAAAGATGGTCGAGACCAACAACAGTAACTGAGATCCGAAGTTTTCTTGGTTTGGCTGGATATTATCGACGTTTTGTGAAAGATTTTTCACGATTATCTAATCCACTCACCAAGTTTACTCGGAAAGAAGTTAAGTTTGTCTGGACGAAGGAATGTGAAGAGAATTTCAAGGAGTTGAAAAGAAGGCTATCCAGTGCACCTGTGCTCACACTGCCTTGTAGTGGAGAAAGGTTTGTGATCTATAGTGATGCATCCAAGAAGGGATTGGGGTGTGTTCTTATGCAAAATGATATGGTGATAGCTTATGTCTCACGACAGTTGAAAATCCATGAGCAAAATTACCCAACACATGATTTAGAGTTAGCTGCGGTAATCTTTGCATTAAAGATTTAGAGGCATTATCTTTATAGTGAAAGGTGTGATATTTATACTAATCATAAAAGTTTAAAGTATATTTTCACACAAATGGAGCTGAATATGCGTCAAAGAAGATGGTTGGAGCTGATTAAGGATTACGACTACTCAATCCATTACCACCCAGGGAAAGCAAACAAGGTGGCAGATGCATTAAGTTGATAAGACCATGCTAGTTTATCCATGATTAGGATCACAAAAGATCCAATATTTATGGATTTACAAAGGATGGATCTTGGAATTATAATGGAAGGGGAAAAATCTTATCTTTCTCAAATGAATGTTCAACCATCTATACATGTGAAGATTAAAGAGGCACAGAATGATGATGTAAAGTTACAAAAGAAGGTGAGAAACGTTCCTAAATTCAACCTTGATTTTGATGGGATAATAAAGTTTAGGAATCGGGTTTGTGTTCCTCCCATCCCCGAATTAAAGAAGGAGCTACTGGATGAGGCTCATAGTTCTTCATTCACTATTCATCCTGGAAGCACGAAGATGTATAGGGACCTGAAAGAGTACTTCTGGTGGGATGGAATGAAAAGAGATGTTGCTGAATATGTCTCTCGATGCTTGGTTTGTCAACAAGTTAAATATGAGAGATAGAAGTCTAAGGGGATGTTACAACCATTACCCATACCTGAATGGAAATGGGAAAACATCACTATGGACTTTGTCACAGGACTTCCTAAAACAACCAAAGGCAATAATGCTATATGGGTCATAGTTGATCGTCTTACAAAGTCTTCACACTTCATTGCTATTAGAGAGGATTTCTCTCTAGATCAGCTTTCCAGGATATATGTAAAGGAAGTGGTAAGATTTCATGGAGTACCACTTTCTATTATATCTGATCGGGATCTGAGATTTACCTCGAAGTTTTGGAGAAGTCTTCATCTTACTCTGGATACAGAGTTGAGTTTCAGCACTGCTTACCATCCTCAGATAGATGGTCAGTCTAAGAGAAAAATTCAAACCCTAGAAGATATGTTGAGAGCTTGCTCTATGGATTTCAAAGGTGGTTGGGATCAACACCTACCTTTGGTGGAATTTTCTTATAATAATATCTTTCACTCCAGTATTCAGATGGATCCTTATGAAGCTCTCTATGGAAAGAAATGCAGGACTCCAACTTGATGGGATGAAGTTGGGGAAAGAAAGCAATTAGGACCCGATCTCATTGATAAAATGGCAGAAAAGGTCAGATATATTCAACAACACATAAGAGCATCTGAGAGTCGACAGAAAAGTTATGCCGACAACCGAAGAAAAGACCTAGAGTTTGAAGTGGGTGATAAAGTGTTCTTATGAATATCTCCCTAGAAGAGGGTTATGAGATTTGGAAAGAAGGGGAAGTTGAGCCCTAGATATATCGGTCCTTTCGAAATACTGGATCGTGTTGGGAAGGTAGCTTACCGATTGGAGCTTCCACCGAATCTCTCTCAAGTTCACGATGTGTTCCATGTATCTCTCCTGAGAAAGTACATACCTGATCCTTCACATGTACTCAGCTCAGAAGTTGTACCGCTGGAGCAAGATCTTTCTTATGAAGAACAACCGATAGAGATTCTGGATCATAGAAAAAAAGTCCTACGAAACAAGACCACTCGATTGGTGAAAGTTTTATGGAGGAACCACCAATTAGAAGAAGCTACATGGGAGCTTGAGGATATGATGAGGGAGAGGTATCCTCATCTTTTTGTTACAAAGTGACGAATTTCGAGGGCGAAATTCATTTTAAGGGGGGTAGAATGTAACACCCGAGACTTTTATGTTATATAAATCACCAAAGGAATCTTTTTCTACACAACACTTTCTTGGATTGCTTTACACAAAATCACGGCCTTCCTCGATAGCTTGCGTCGAACGCAATACCGAGTTTCACGAAACAACGATATGCTATTAAAATATTATTAAAACTAGCCGTTATGAATAGTAATAACCACATTTTGAAATTTTATAAATTTTATTTTTCAAAATGGACGTCATTTTTGGATTCGGAATATCAAAATTAGCCTAGGGTGAAATTTTGGTATTTTTCTGAAAACATTCAATTTTTGATGAATAGTGAAACCACTAAGTGGTAGTTAAAAAACTAAATTTTTCATAAAACTTAATTTTACCGCTTCTGTGAGTGGAATATCAAAAATCCGAGAGACATTGTTAATATCAAGGACTAAAATGTGGTTCAATGAGAAGAAAATAATTTTTTGGTAAATAGTAACTTTTTACTTTTTTTACCACGGTTAAAAGTAAATAGGGTAATTAAGGGTAAAAATGATATTATTATTACCCTAAAACATGTCCTAATTCTATTGGACAAGTGTAATTCGACCAAAAACAAACTTAGGAATAAAATATGACCATTTAGGCCCACATGGATTAGAATAGGACATTTATTATTAATTTATTTAAAGAAGGGTTAAAATAGTTAAAATCAAAGTTTAATAAGTAAATCATTTTTAATATGGGGTTATACAAAAGATAAATTCGACTATAAATATTAATTAGAAAGCTAAAAATATTTTATACATAATGGTATTTTATTTGTAATTTTTAGACATTATATAATTTAATATATTTATAACACAACGATGATGCAATAATTATCTTATTAATCAAATATTGACATAATTGATATTATAAATAACCAAATCAATATAATTTGAGACTTTTTATGAATTAAACTAATTTTCTAGGTTAATATGACATGTTATTATTGATTTACGTAACTTGGATCGAACTAATCATTTTGTTATGATTTTCACAAAAATCAATTACTAAATAGTGTCAAAATTGACATAAAATAGTTATTAAAACAAATATTTTATTATTAATTGTTATTTTATTCCTAAAAATCTATGGTTCGGACAAATGACTTAGATAAGGTTATATATATTAATAATAAACAACTTGGGGTTCTTTTTTCTGCTTATAGTATGTTTATTAACCTTATATTATAAGAACACAAGAAGACATGGTAAAAGTAAACTTATTTAACTTAATGTTAAATCTAAATGATAAGGTTAAAATAGCAACCTAAACTTGTCTAAATTATATTGTATGAGAGGATTTCGACCCATCCCCACCTTAGTTTCTAAATATATCAATTTGGAGCTATTTAAAACCGATCATGACTTTATAATAAAATAATATTTTTAGTTTTCCCAAAGGTGCCCCTCTCCTCCCATATAAAAGGGAACCTC
Source organism: Viscum album (assembly GCA_963277665.1). Taxonomy (NCBI): domain Eukaryota; kingdom Viridiplantae; phylum Streptophyta; class Magnoliopsida; order Santalales; family Viscaceae; genus Viscum; species Viscum album. The sequence continues at coordinate 2,131,998,495 of OY728140.1, forward strand.
CTCCCCCTCTTCCTCACACCACTTTGAGCCTTCAAGCTCGGGAAACCCCTGCCAATTACTCCTCTCCACTTCCCTATAGACATCCTAGAGGTTCTGGTCTTCTTCAAAGACCCATTTTAGTGCCCCAAAAGGAGGTCTCAAAGATGCACTTCAAAGAAGAGGTAATGTCCATTACCAATTCTTTCATCTTTATTTCTTCTTCCACTTCATCTTCTTTAGTTGTTTCATTATGAAGTAATAACATCAGTATTACTCATATACTGATATGTTATTATAAGTATGAAACAACCCTATTTCACCATCTATCCATCCTACGAAAAAAGAAATCACCGCGCATGCGTACGCACGGAATACCATCTCCACGCCATGGTGTAATCTATTTTCCACCACCACCTTACTTGGATGGGGTATAATGGTGTAAATAATGACTATATATGACTATTATAAAGTGATACTGATTCTGAAATAGTATACATACACTCCAATACAATTCCACGATCATAGGAACGATATCATCACTCGTGCGTACGTACGGAATACCGTCTCCACGATGTGATGCGACTCGTTCTACATGATCTTCATTTCATAATGATTATATAAATGAATTGAATGAATGAATATGATATATATTACACTAATACCATTCTGGAAATTAGGTATCTATAACCTAAAGAGAAGAATAAGAATTTATTCGACAAGACACGCATAAGAACAAAAAGTTATAAACACCTGAATAAAAAGTAGCAATGAAATATTACTACTAAGAAGCTAAGAATATGACCATATATGATATCATAAAAATAATTATGATTCTGGAATAAGTCAATAACATTATTTATTCCATTATACAGGAGGTTCGGACACTTACGAAGCAAAACGGACCTAATGTAAGGGAAATATCACAATCTCATTTTTTTCCGAGATTGTTTATACTTTGGTATTTACTGGGGTGTATTTTATCATCCACATCCATGTTTCCTCAATATGTAATATTATTTCCATCCACCTACAATTTTTTAAATACTATTTTACCCTTCGATGAGTTTTTAGTAAAAGATATGAATGGAATCTTTTGTCGTTTTTCGTACGAGGTACTTTTTTGACTTTTCCGACAAAAGTACGAGAAGAATGTTTTTTTAACTTATACGGCATGAATGGATTTTTAAAACATTATTTCCAAAGATATTACTTTAAAAGTTTTCAGGTTTATTTTTAATCAACTTCATTTAGTTTATAATTGTGTGGCATGTTATGAAAGGAAAAGTTTTTTTGAAGAAGAAAGGATATTTTCCTCAAGAATGGAGTTCAAGTGTTTTATCAAAATTATTTTCAATCTAAGATAATAAAGGGTTCTGTTTCTATCCCTATTATTACATGGATTTGATTATGTTGTGATGGAAATATTTTTATGAATTCCTTTATCTTATATGAATTGTTTTATGGTGTCATATTGTTTAAGAATCCCATTTTTATTAAATGGGTTATGCTATGATATATGGTTTATGATTTTGTGGCACACATAAGAATGGTATCATTATGAGATGGGTGGGACCTATATCTCCCTCCAATGCATTGGGTAAAGATTTTATATCTCATGAGATAGACATGGCTGGAATGGTAGGTTATACCGGTTCAGTGAAACAGGACTGAAACGAGGGTGACTCGGTTCAGAAAGGGACTTTGTCCACTAAGATAGTCTTGGCAATGAGTCTTGACTAACAAGAAATGATTCTCTATGATTATGTGTGTATGCCACAAATTTTCATGTTTTATGTTATGATTATTGTGATTACATTTCACTGCCATGATTTATCCCATGTTATGAAATTATGATCTCTTTTGCATGTTAAGATTTCCAAAAGTTGTGTTCTTATGTATATGATGTGATTGATATTTCTTTTGTTTACCCTTACTAAGCATTTGAGCTCACCCATTTGTATGTTTTCTTTCCCAAGGTCAGGAAGAAGGTTATTAAGTAATATATGCCAAAAGGGACTATAGATATGATGAAATAAATGGGAGACAGTGTAGACGCTTTATGAACCTGTTGTTTATGTTTCCCAGTTTCTAAAGACACTATACCTATACGGCCCTTTCGTGGTTTTGTTATATGTTGTAATAAGTATGCTTGAATTTTTAAGTATTAACAATTTATGTAATGTATGGGTCGTTATACAAATGGTAGGGCTGATTCCCTTCAGATCAGCGACTGTCCACCCAATAGCATGCTTTCGCTGTTTGAGAACTTGTAGAAGTGCATCTTCCTACTCCTCTGATACATCTGCATTAAGTATAACAGGAAAAGTTTGATTGGGTCCTAAATACCCATAATTCAGAGAAGATGGATGAGGCTTCAGTTCGAGTTTAGGTGCCTTTAAAATCGAAGTCACAAGTGGCTGCACCTTTTCCCGTTCCAAACTATTAGGAACAACTGCACGCTGCCAATAGTGGCCGCCCTGGCCTTCTATGAATTTCAAGTCTTCTGGCACTTCTTCTAATAGAATATATGGATCAGTTAAATTATTCGAAATAAGTGAACATACCAGTTCATCCCCTTTGTCGCTAAAATGATTAACCATGGTGGACACTTCATAAAATTCCTCATACTCTGACAAAGAAGCATGTTTGACGGTTTTGAGGATGTTATAGGAAACTCTTTCATCACCTACCCGAAAAATAATCTCCCCTTGGTGCACATCGATCAGTACCTTCCCAGTTGCCAAGAAAGAACTTCCAAGTATAAGAGGTGATTCATGGCCATCCCCCATGTCGAGGATGATGAAATAAGCTGGGAGATTCAGCCTACCCACCTTTACCAGTATGCCCTCTAGTAGTCCCTTCGGGTGCTTTATGGATCGATCAGCAAGTTGAAGGGAGATGCGGGTAGGCTTGAGCTCGTGGAGTCCCAGCTTCTTGAAAACTCTTAGGGGAATGAGGTTCATGCTGGCTCCTAAGTCGCAGAGGGCCTGCCCAAACACGCAGGATCCAATGGTACAAGGAATGGTGAAACTACCTGGATCATGGAGTTTGGGAGGAATGGAATGTTGAACCACCGTGGAGCACTCCTTCATTAGTGCAATAACTCCCAAATCCTCCATCTTCCTCTTATTCGAGAGGATTTCTTTCATGAATTTGGCATATGTTGGCATTTGTGTCATAGCCTCACCAAATGGTATGCTGATATGTAGCTTCTTGAAGATATCCCTGAATTCGCAGAATTGATGGTCCAACTTCTTCTACTTCAATCTTTTTGGAAAGGGTAAGGCAGGCTTGAATGGTTGGATTACTTCCTTTTTATTATTTTGTAAACCCTCCTTCTGTGGGCTTTTGGATGAGGAGGGGTCGGAATTGGTACCTTTTTCATCAATAGTGCATGTGGATGCACCTTTCTGTGCTGATTGGTACTGGTGGAGATCTTTTCCACTCTGGAGTATGATAGCATTGGCCTCCTCCCTTGGGTTGTTTTCTGTGTTCCCTGGTAATGTACCGGGCTTCCTCCCTGAGAGTTGATTTTCCAGCTAGCCAATATTATTCTCTAAGCCTCGAATCGAAGATTCTGGATTCTGGAACCGAGTCTCAGCAGTAGATATGAATTTAGTCATCAGATCCTCTAACCTTGAGGTGTTCTCCTGCTGAGGTGGTTGTTGAGCCGGTGGAGGAGGTGGTAGTCGTGGCTGTTGTGGATGAGTGTTTTGATACCCTTGTTGCTGATAAGGACCATGCTGGGGTTGTTGCGGCCTTTGGAATTGGTTCTGATATGTTGGCTGGTTGTAGTTGGGCAGTCGCTGGGGCGGAGGATTCTGCTGTTGTTGGCCCCAGCCTGTGGTCTGTTGATCTCGCCATGCCGAGTTCTGGTACTGCTGGTACTGGTTGGGCCCTCAATTTTGGGCAACATAACTCATCTCGCTCATCGAGGGGCCTCCAGCCGAACCTGAACATTCTCTTATTATGTGGTTATCACCACAGTCGCCACATGCTGGATGGTTCACCGCATGAACTTGAGATGCTCCTTTGAGGTTCAATGCATCGATTTTCTTGGACACAGTGTCCAACTGAGCAGCTAACATAGTGGTAGCGTCAATGTTGTGCATGCCTCGCTTTTGAGTCCCCCGCTCGGAGTCCCACTGGAATCTATTGGCTGACATGTCTTCCAGTAGTTCGAATAGTTTATCGGGGGACTTCCGCATCACCGTACCTCTAGCAGCAGTGTCCACCACAGACTTGGTATTCGTGGTAAGTCCTCCATAGAAGGTATGGACTTGCATCCAGAGTGGGAGACCGTGATGGGGGAATTTTCGTAACATTTCCTTGAAGCGTTCCCAAGACTCGTACAATGACTCAGAGTCGTGCTGCTGGAAGTTATGAATCTCATTCCAAAGTGTCACCGTCTTGGATGGTGGGAAGTATTTGGACAGGAACGCCTGGGCTAGCTCATCCCAGGTGAGGATAGATCGTTTTGGAAACCCCTTGATCCAGTCCTTCGCCTTATCCCGTAGAGAAAAGGGGAATAGGCGAAGACAGATGGCGTCCTCGGACACGCCATGGTACCGAAAGGTATTGAAGATCTCCAGAAAGTTGGAGAGATGGGCGTTCGGGTCCTCACTGGCCAGGCCTCCAAATTGGACTGTGTTCTGGATCAGCTGCATGATAGCAGGCTTGATCTCGAAGTGCTGGGCCTGGACTGATGGACGAATGATGCCCGTATCAGCTCCGTGAATCGATGGAAGTCCGTACTCCATAAGGGTACGTTTTGGAGGTTGTTGTTGATGGGTTGGAGCTCGCATAGACTACTCCTGAGGGGAAAAGTATGGCTGTGGGAAGAGTTGTTGTGGCGGCTATTGGTAATCCCTTGGGAGGAACTCCATGAAGGCTCCAGAAGGTTGCTCTGGTAGACCAACAATGGGAGGCTTCTGATCCTGGTACTGATGCCCAGTCGTAGCATCTACGGCTGGTGCTCCCTCTTCCATGTTCACCATGGGTTGTGGTTGATGGTTGTGAGTTTATGTCCGTGTACACCGACGATGAAGCAAGGTCCGTTCGATTTCCGGGTCAAGCGGAACTAATTCCGAAGACTCGGCACTTCTCGATCATTTAAAACGTCGAAACATATACTGTAAGCTCTACACAACACAAAAATGAAAACTAGGCGTAAAAGGGAAAAAAATAAAAAAAGAAAATTTTAAATGGGATTAGAAAAGATATTATTGGTAATTTTTGAATTTTTTTATTTTCACTTAAATCAATTATTAACACAATTTAAAACATAGCACTAAAACCAAACGGGGTCCCCGGCAAAGGCACCAAAATTTTGTCTCACTTATCGTTGATTGAAGTTATATGTGTCCCAAATTAATTACCCGTTCATAGAACATTAGTATAACATAAGTTCGGGGTCGATCCACAGGGAACCGTGGTGTGCATGAATTCAATTTAGTTAATACTTAATATAGGTGAAGTATGAAAAATTTAGAAACGATTGGGTTGATTTTGGGTTTTGACTCAAACAAAATTGATTTACTTTAAAAAATGGATAAAGTTTGAAAGAAAACAATGGGTAAATTTAAATAGTTCTTAGAAATGGAAACAAAAGATGTTTCGGAGCTGTGGTTAATAAGGAGTTCTTATGAAGATTGTTTAAATGGTTGTGTTATTCATAATAATTCAATCATTCAGGATTTCATTTTGTTATAAGATTTCCTTGGTCCGGTTCCTCTTGTTTGGAATTAGAGCAGCTGACTCCTTGGTCTCGTAGTCAATGTCCTTAATTATTTAATACGTTTAGCCCATTATTTGAATCAGTGAAAACCTTCCAATGGTCATGGATGTTTTCACCATTGCTTTTCTTTTGTATCGCTGAGAATCCTCACCTTGGTCCGGTTAATAATTCTCAATTATATTAGACCGTGGTTTAAGAAGAGTAAGATGAATTACAACGATTCAAACACAACTATATAAAACAATATACAAATTATGATCATATCATCCATAGCCCCAACACAAGGGGTTTAGTTAAACATAGAATTTAGGAGAGAAACAACACACATGATACCTGACAGATTCATCGTGTAGGCGTTGAGGTAGAGTATCTGAAGGTGGAATGGCAGAGTGACGATAGTAGCTTCGGGAATGGTGATAGCAGAGCTTCTCTTTCCTCTCAATGGTTCTAAACATTTAAAATCCGTAGGCCATGGCCTCATTTTATAGAAAAATAAAGTACATGGCGTGTATAGAAAGTACTTTATGTGTACTTTTCGTCTACGTGTTTTGGCGCCATTTTCTCTGCTGGCAGGTGGTCGAGCATGCCGTTTTTTACTTTTGAACATGGTGTCACCTACAAGTTGAGTGTACACGGAATGTAACGTCGCCATACATGGCATGTAGTATCAAAAGTTTGTCCGCCAGCCCCTTTTCTAATAGCAGACACTGCGTTTAAAAGTTCAAACACGTCGTGTCTTCCTCAACGGCCACATGGGCATGTGGACTTTTCTTCGGCAACCAACGCTTCTAGAATGTTGTACACGATATGTAGTTCCACCACACACTGTGTGTATCTTCTGCCTGGTGACATGGGCGTGTACTCCCTCCTTCGGTCCGTGTCCCTGTCTGAATGTACACGGCGTGTATAAAAGTACACGCCTTGGAGTTTCAAAATTTTCACATGCATCCCTTGATTCATGTATTTAGCGAGAAATCTCTTGAAAGTAAACAGAATCACCAAAATCAAAGAATATGTTCATAAAACAACAGATATTTGATGAAAACATGTTTTGATCTTCAATTATATATATGGAAAATGTATACACAAATTGGGTGCATAAAATGTTCACCAATCAATTAGTGAAACCAGAACATCAATGAAATGACCACTAATGATAACTCTAGATCAATGTTCATGTAGTTTTTTTCATGCAACCTCAACTTCCATGAAACATAGGTGATCACCACTATCTACTACATCATGAAACAACCTATTCTAGTCCCTGATGCGTCGTATAAGACTACCTACACAACATCCACTTCTGGTAGTATCAAGATCAAGACACTCACCAGTCTCCCTCTCATCTCATGGAAACATTGTTGGTACATCTCTGTCCAAATGAAGGAATTTCCTTTCTATGTCAAGGAAAATAATCATGATACTACTCTGCAATAGTTGGGCACGATCCTCTGATATTAGTCTAGCTAACATAAGAATATCTTCACTTTTGTCATGCTTCATGGTGGATCCCATGCAAGCATTGTATCTATATTCACTGGAACAACTACTACTCTAGCCTCTGAGATGATGTGCCCAAGAATGTGGACCTTCAGAATAAAAAACTGGCACTTTAAGAGATTCCAAAAAATTTGGTGCTCTCACAGTGTATTCTGGGATATCGAATGGTTTATAGTGTCCTCCTCTTCTAACACTTATTTCACCAAGATATCACTAATGATGACCACCAAAAAGATTGATGTAAGGTAGGAATATCTTTTCATGAGTCCCAAAAACACTAATAGGTAATTTTTTACTCCAAATTGCATCAAAAAAACTCATAGTGGTCATACTGATATCTGTATTTTGTTTTCGGTACATTCTCATCTCAAAACAAAAGCTGATGATAGCCTCGTCTAACATATATCATTGAGAACCCTGTCACTCCCTTCAGCTGATCCAAGAGGTCATCAATTCTTAGCAGTGGATACATTTTCTTAAAGGTCACTGAGATTAGGAACCGGAATTCCACACATAACCTTAGGATCCTGTCATCCTTCTGGGAGAACAAAACTGGGGCTACCCACGACGAAATGTTGGGCCTCATGAATCCCTTCTCCAGTAAGTCCTCCAAATGTATCCTTAATTCATGAAGATCTATGGGAGGCATATGATATTCCAGTGTGGATATCAGTTCCATTCCAGGGTACAAATCAATGCCTAAGTCTACCTCCATATAAGGAGGTTTTCCTAGAACATCTATAGGAAATACATCCTCATACCCATCCACCAAGATAGTAATGTTTTGACTCCACTCGTCCCCTGCAATAAGGGAAAGGCTGGCCAATTGATGAGTGATTTTCTACACCCTACTCTGAGAAATTATGTCCTGTTCTATAAGAGTTTCTTTATGACTAGTGAAGGAAAACATGGTCCCATACTCATGGTAACACCGCACATTGTTCCTAATACAATTGATATGATCATGAATTATAGATAAATAGTCCATACCCAAGATGATGTCATAATGAATCGATATCGCTAATAAAATATCCTTGTCAATCCTCTCACCACCATTAGTAGACCTACACTATCAGAATCAGTGTGTACTCATCAAATTCCCTCCCATAAGAGTCTCAAATTGTAAGGAATGAGACAGTGACTCCATTGGAATATGAACTCCTCTAATGAGTTCAATGGAAGGGAAAAGGTGACTGGAACCTGTGTCTATATGAACTGGAGATAAGGTGGAGAATACACAGATCATACCTCTAATAATCGTCAAAGAATCAAGGTCATAGGCCTCTCTTTCCTAAAGATTACCTAATTTCTATATATCATCTCCTTGATCTTATAGTGGACTATATAGGAATGGTGGTGGTAGCACCTATAACCTTTGTCCACAATCTACCGCTTGGACTTCTCACATTCCACCTCTGCCACCTTGCGTGCCTCATCACTCTAACCTCTACCTCTACCTTGGCGGTCCCTCGATAGTTTGTTGATCATCTATGGTGCGGGTTGGAAAATCATGAGTCATGTGTCACTGCCTACAACATGGGTTGCATGACATGTTCCTCTGCTAACCCCAAATCCCTAGTGGCATATCACCCCTAATCATGGGTCATGGGGTCACCCTCCATATGATCTTGCCTACTTGGACATCAACGTAATCTTTCGGCTAACTGTTATGGATGATTCAACCACCAGTCTCCTTGTGGTAGCTCCCACCATCGGTTACAGCTCTGCGAGTAAGCTCCCTATTATTGGAGCTCTCTCAAGCACTCCAACTACAGTGGGGACACATATAGAAATCATTGATTCCCTGATCTCCCATCAGAGCCCCTACTCAATGTTATGGGCCTTGAAGAAAGGTACTTGCACCATTGTCTTATAGTAGCGGGAGAGGACTTTGAACCTTGTAGAGTACTTAGCCACTGGCATGATTCCCTATAGTAGGTGACAGAACTCATGTATGTGCACCAAGTGCATAGTCTCTAGGAACAACTCGTCTAATAAAATCTACTCGATGTTAGCCCAAGAGAGGGTCTCCACATCATGATTCTGAATTCTCAAACTCCACCATCTCCCTAACACTCCTTGAAGAAGGCTCACAGTTAATATTGTTATCCAGTCAAGTGGTGTTGCCACTAAGCGTGAGTCCCACGTCACCACTTCCAGCCAGTCCTCATTGACCTAAGGATGTATATACCCCATGATCCTAGGAGGTCTATTTCTTTAGAACTCTTGCAATGTATTGATCCTAAACGTTTCCTCTACTTGTAACCCATGTAGTAACTGCCGATCTACGGGAGGTGGTAACATTGGTGGGCCATCTCTAGAATGTGTCCCTAAACCAATGAATCATTCATAGACGGGTTGTACCCGTAGTCATGCATCAAAATCCAAGATTATAGTCTGCATGGATGCATCCTAAAATAGAACATGATGTACTATAGTCAACAGATTATTCATGGTGAGATGACTCTATTTTATGAAGAACATGAGGACACACACAAATCCTATATGATGCATGAAACTGGTGTTTTTATGTATAGATCGGGAAAATAAAAATTCAAGGTTCTAGTGTATGGATAGATCAGTCACCGCCCCAACACTGGTTTCACCGAATCTAAAATTTGAATATGAATCATTTAACTATATTCCTCAAAAGAAAATCAACAGATCCCTATTCATTGTGGTAGAACCAACAAGCTCTAAAACAACTTTATCAGGACCCGTCCCTTGAGCCCAATGTTGTGAAATCCCTCAATCCTGCCTACTAAAGTCCAGGTGTTGGAATCTAGCTCTAAAGGCCTAAACCAGCAAGTTGGATTCATTTTCCCGAGTACCAGTTTCCATGCACAAACAAACAAACCCCACAAATGGAAAGGTAACATGAATTCCTCCAAACTACCACTGAGTAATAGTACAAAATGTAAGTCAAATGGGACAAAATACAAACCAAATAAAAGATGACCTAAAAACAAGAATCTACAAAGAAACCCTTAAATCCATATGCTAAATGCTCCACCTAATGGTTATGTGTATAGTAGTATCTAGAAGCCGTAGAGGCACGTAATTACTGTCTGACCTCACTGTGCATTTCCTAGACCTAGGCCACCAAGTCCTCTACCATTTTTTAGGTCATCTTCACCAGACACAACAAGTGTGGGTGAGGACGATGTAGTGGTGAGTAAAATACACTAATTAGGGACCCCAATCTAACAAAGAAAGATCACAAAGAACTCCACAAGGAAATCCACAAAGCATGAAAACCCACAAAAAATATAATCTAATGTATATAATGTATGACCATCAATCATAACAATGAATACCTTGGGTGGTTGGAGTAATCATTCCCAATGAGTATTGTGGGTATACCAGATCACACAGACCCACTCCCCACTATGGTTCTAATGGGACACACAAAGATGCTTCTCTTTAACCTTGGAATGATGTGCTACTAATCCATGTTGTGTATTGTGACAGTGTTGGGTCACACAGAGCCGATCCCCATAGTGGGACTGCAAGGTCCAATTGAGTGGCTTCCCTCATTGGCCATCATACTCAGATACTCCTCCTATCGAGAACTGTGGGTCTGTTGAGTCACACAGAGTTGTCCCCCCCCCCCATGGTAATTCCATGTCATACAAAGTTTCTTACCAATAGGCCATCATACCTAGTAAACACATGGCCACTTGTTAGAAGTCAGCAGGCCACAGTAAGCCATATGAAATCGACACATAGTGCGCATGATTCTAGGAGAACCTCTCCTCAAGCCAATTTTCAAATTTCAAAATCCATTAAAGCCTACTAAGAGTATCTTAAAATATCTTCCACATCATAGGGATCCAACATCACAAACTAATTATCAATCGGAATCCTGATTTGAATGTTATTGTCATTTTAGTAAATAGGGGCCAGTTGTGTTGGGGCCAGGTCCGACCCAACCTACCCAGCTCGGGGGGCCCACATGTCCGATATTAGGTCAAATGACATGACCCAACCCATTTAGGGTCTATGTTAGCCTGGTGTGATCTGGTCTATGGTACAGGCCCATTGGGCCATGCTGGACAAGGCTCAGTTCGTCTAGGTGTCCAGCCCGTCAGGTCGCCCAACGACCCATTCTCATCCGGCCATGCCTGATAGGGTAGGTACAACTTGGAGAGTGCAAGCATGGCCTACTTACCTAATTGGTCTGTCACATGTATAATAGTTAATCCTTAATCCCAGATACAAAGCATAGTTGAAGTGCCCCAACTTGCAACCCGCCAACCCGGCCAGCCGGGTCTTCCGCACGTGGTTAGGGGACCACATTCCATGAAATTCCACAACACGCAGGTGCGAACCACTCCACTAATGAGGACGAGGAGTTGTATCCCTTTACTGATCGTTGTCTCATCTAGCTTCCATTGATGTGTCACCATAGGCCGAGTCGTCTATGATTCTCCCTCCGGCGTGTCGTCGTTGCGCGCCACCACCTACCCCAAATCATCAGTGGGATCTTGTGTAGACCACACTATTTGCTCTGGTGGTCCATTATTTCCTTATTCTGCACCTCCAGACTCTATGGGGTTATTCCTTCTCTTCTAAGGCCATATATTCCTCTCACCACATTTTCCAATGTTAATCCCAGATGAATGCACATGGAAGAGGGGTTCAGGTCTTGTTTGTGTCTCCCCACAACCTCTGTTTTAGAGGATTATAATCATAGGGGAGGTTATGGGTTTGAGGATCAAGATTCAAATAATAAAAATAATAATTCCTGATTCAAAACTGTAGAAAGGAGCACCCTCACAGAATAACGAGTGATCTTTTGATCACCCTGTTCTAAGGTTGATTCATGTTTTTTATTTTAGAATGATGAATAGGATAAGATAATCCATAATAACAATAACCCATATAACGTTGGAGTTCATCGCTGGAACTATCTGTCGGTGGGGGTTAAAGTTCTATTGGTGTTCGACACTATCACACCCCATTCTTCAGAGTGTGTCAATGTCCCTGGTTAGCCGATGACATTCGTTGTTCGTTGTTGGAGAGGTACTCTCATTGTAGGTTCATCAAAGAAATTCCACCACGTGGTCCTGATTTCTCAAATACATTAACCTATTAAAAACATGTCACATTTTTTCTATTAGGTTTCACCATTACATCGTTACGTTGTTTCATTTATGGAATAGTGAATCTATTACACTTAATTTAATGCATTTTAACGATTCATGTTTATGCTCCATTAATTATAATCATTTAATGTGACCCATTACCGCTCTGTCCCCACAATGCAACCCCATAGTGTTGGAACCCTACAGTTGGGAATAATATATTAAATTACTTTTTTGATGTTATTTTATTTTTTATGAAATATCCAAAAATTATGTTTTTCAGTTGAACCATCTTGTTCGAATGGAAGTCCATTATAGGAAAATCCCACCATTTTAAGTTCAATGGTGGCCTCCGATTTTTTATCCGAGAAATTGGTTAAATGTTAGAAAAACTCACTTCCACATTTATTTAAATGAAAAAAAGTTCAAAATTATATTATGGGCTTACGAGACCTCATAATCTAGTGCCTTCAGAGTGTCTAGTATCGAAATAATCCCATATAATTTAATAAAAATACATGGAATTTGATGGAAATTACATGACTAGTGGTAGGTGGTGGCATGGTCAGGGCACGACCTATCGATTTTTGGAATTTAGGTTTATGTTTGTTATGAATTTATCATTATTATGTAATGAACATGTATACATGGGGAAATCATGTTTAATACACATTGGAGTTGTATATTGAGACGTTTACTCATATCCTAATCCGGCATTTCGATGCACATGAAGAATGCATGACGGATCCCGCAAAGGGAATGGGTTTTATAATGGGTAGGTGAAGAGATGAGTGTGGAACCTATAGAAAGATGAAACCAAATATATAAGACTTATTTATTTATTTATTATATCTTCTTCATTTCATCTAGAAATTTCTGCCACTTAGTGGTGAATATTTTATTATTTTGGGATATAATCCCTTTATTCAATTTTATCATTTATCTATGATAATTTAGTCATAAGATTGATATTTATGTTGATGTTCCTAATCGATGACATGATACCAAGGGTATAGTCTCCCAAATTCAAGATGGAGAACCTCACTACTAGTAATCTACCTATTGAATACAGTGAGGCACGCATAAGGTCATGTGTGATTTTGGGTCATACCTAGTGGTTCATATATGGATGTTAAAAAATGTTATCACATGTTTAGATTCACTCAAAAATTATTTCACTTTTCTTTTTATGGAACATGATATTGTGGAGAGTGGGTGGTTGGGACTCAGGTAGTCGAAAAATGATACTTCCTGATCCTCACATTATAATGAACCTCTATGTTTCCATTAAATATTCCATGTATGTTTTGTTATTAATTTTTATTAATATCACATTGGGAAATGGAAAAGACATTGATATTTTTTTTGATATTTTTTAGCATTGATGCGTCATTACATGTAATTTAGGTTCATCTTTTTGGTTACTTGAAAACCCATATAGGGGGGCTATAATAATTCAAATAACTAACCATATATAGTATTAATGTATTCCCTTGTTGATAAAGTCAATGTATGTAAATATATGGAATATACGATCAATAAGAATCACGTCACATCACTTTGGGATCAAATAAAACAACATGAAAATATTATGATTTTAGTTTAAAAAAAAACCCTTAACATGTTTTTTATAGAATAAACATGCCCCAACTGACCCAAAAAGCTCTAGTTGGGCATTTAATAATTTAAACATATGATTCATTATTCCCTTGTAACAGAGTTACATTCCTCAATAATCCAACAAAATCATATAAAGTTAAAAAAAATATCTATATTAATTTATACAATAGTTTCTAAATATTTAAAGATCGCAATAGATGATTTAGTCATATGGATTACTTCATATAAATTTTCGAATTCCAATTACATATTAGAATTTAAAACCATCTCCTATATAGTTTCAAACCATTAATCTATGGTTAAGAATGAAATTCTATAGACTTAACATTTATGAAATAGAATATAGGTATATAAAGTGAATCTATAGTAGATTGATACTGCGGGATACCATTTTATAATTCATTAAGATCCCATAAATTATACAAATTGTAAATTGTCTCCCATTAACTACACTGATAAATATTTCATCCCCTAAAACCATTGTTTTAGGGATAAAATATATCATGATTTGTTAATGAGGTATTTCCATAAATTTGGGTGGGTTAGGTTGATTTTATCACCCCAATAAAAAATCACATTATAAAATTATTGAATATTCACACTAAACATAACCCTTAAATATGATTTAACATGGAATTGAAATATAGATGCCTAAAAATTAACAATGGGTTTATAATGTAGAAGTAGGGAAGCACAATGAACCTTCTTTTAATAACAATAACATCCAGAATGAATGAAATACCACTCACGGATATAAAAAAATTTAAAATTAATACATATTATACACAAGCATGAAATGATGTACCTATGATGTTAAAAAGTAACCATGTTTCTATAAACATGAAGAATTGAATAATACCGGTTGGAAGGTAACCTAGATGGAAAATCATAATTATTTTCCAAAAAACTATATATAAAATATACATGGAATTGTGTATGCATGGAATGTGAATTTCATGTTTCATAAAATGATGCATGTAATGTTAAATCCTTACCATACCCATCCAAGGGTAAATTTATAAATTTTCATTATTTAGTTAGCATAAAAAGTCAAAAATCACTAATATTGATAACAAAATATATTGTAATAATGAATAACAAGAACAACAATCCCTTTCATAGTCACTTGTAATTTTCCCCGTAAGTTGGTTGATCACATCAAGGGATGAATATTTACCATGTCCTGACACATTCATAGTTTCATATATACCAACCCAAAAAAAGTATGACAAAACAAAAGAAAGGTTATGGTACCACATTTTATCTTCCTGGCCTTACATCCAATAAAACTAGTATCTGGACCTATTTACATAGAGCTTAAATTGATATTACTTATAAGCCATAGTCTTCTAACTAGTAATGTAAGTATAATTATTGTATATTAGGGTGACTATACCCTCCTGATCAGATAATAATAATGTTTTATTAGAAAATAAATAAAAGAAAACAATTGTGTATATAATAAATGAATGACAAATATATGAATAAGTAATACCAAATGAATATAAAGGTAGAATTCCAATATGAAACAATTAATGCATGTTTAATTGAATCAATATTAGTAAAATAATAATTACAGATAATGAAACATTATGATGTGAATTACATAAATAATTAAAATAAAGATAATCCTTGTGGGTGAACTCTATGAGCCTCCTGAGTAGTAGCTCAGTCCTAGGATAAAAAATCACATATATAAGACACAATACAAGCAATAATCCATAGACCTATGAACATGAATATATTATCATGTACCAAAAAATGGCATACAAAGTATGGTGTGAGATATATATCGTAAGCCACCACAAATGGTGTCAATTACATAAAATTGTTAAGGTATCAAATTATTTAGTGTTTAGTAATATGACTTATAGGAAAATAAGTAATTAATAAACATAACAAGAAAGCTCTAGAGATTTAATAGAACCAAGTAGTCCCTACCTACAACATCCAATGATTTTATATTTATGATCAAGGTTAAAGTCTACAAATAGGATAAAATATAATAGTGGGACATCATAATTGAATATAATTAATAGTATAGTCTAAGTAATTTAATTTTTCCTGGAAAAATGATCATTTAATTTAATAACTATAAATTTTATATAATAAAAAAGGGGAATATCTTGTAATTTATTAACAATCTACAAGGACCATCCAAAAAATCAATCTAAATTAACACCAGTATCAGATTATGAATATAATAAAAAATTCAAGCTAAATGATCCCATCAATGTAATCTATAAATTTAATCCCATGTATCACTCTCACTGTAAAGATCATAATGTTCACGATGATTCATTACCTTTATATCTCACAAATGGTTATGAGTCCCAAGTGTCGAATGGTGAAACCATATTTCCGTTGATCATGTCCATGATTTCACCCATACTAACTTGTGTCTCTCACATAGTGGTATGTAATACACATGGTGAGCATGGTCATGTTGCTTAATGTATCACTCATTGAATATAATAACGTATACAGCCATTAGACCATCATTGTATTTTTTTTAAAAATAATTAGTGTATCACATGAGCTGTAAACAATAATTTCATTCCATTAAATACAAAATCAGGAAAGTGGAAAAGGAGATTAACATTCTATTGTGTTAACAAGGTGACTATAGTGGGTACATATATAATAAACCCATATCAGAATTCATTAACAATGAGGGAGTGGTCCAAGAAATTTTTTCATTCTAATTAAATAGTTATAAGAAACATGATATATCAATGAAAACAATAAAAATGTTGATCTAATAAATAATAAATTTTTTTCTTAGAAGAAAACGCCCCTCAAAATAGGTTTCTTGGAAAATAACATATTGTTATCAAAAAATTAATTTCATTCAACTTATTCAATTCAATTTCATAATAAGACATTAGGAAACCCACTAAAATAGTGGTTTAATTGTAAGGACATGACCCCAGTTTCCCAGAGCCAGTGCCTTAAATTATTACATTGGTATATAAACAAGGAATAAGAATCATGAACGACTGACCAGTTTAGTAGTATTTAGTAAACTAGATACATAAATGCAACCCATTTTACATTTTTAATTGAAACAAATTATGATACATAACAAAAGGTAATAAATTGCATCCTAGAAAACACAATAAATGACCTCTTCTTATTATCCTAGGAAGTAAAAACAACTAAAAGGGTGAGCTCCAATGCTCAGTGAGAGAAATCAATATAGGAAAATATACCATAACATAATCATTGGGAATGTTTAATACATAAAAACATGTTTCTTTAACAAAAACATGAACACATTATGGCAGGAATAAGAGCTAAGTATGAAATGAAATAAATAAACATAATCATGGATATTCTACTAGTCAAATGCCACATTAACCATTAATTATATTTTCATAATGAGGGAATGCATAATGTGGGACAACATAATCATACCGTCAAGGCCTCATGCCAAGACCATAGATAATCATTTTGTCAAGGCCTTGTGCTAAGACCATAGTTTGTCTAATAAGACCTAGCAATGCACTGAGGGTCTGTTGTGGGACCCACCCGACACTTACTATGTCCAACTCATTCCTCATATGAAAGGGGAAAACATAATGAAAATATACATTCATATTGAAACTAACATATGAAATTCTAAATAACAATCCCCAATCATTGATCATAAACTCTAACCATTATGAATAATATGGTGAATGATTTCAAAATAGAATATCCATAGTCAGAATAATCAAAAACCCTTCGACAAAATATTATAGATGAAATAATAATAGATAAACCTCGAAAATATACAACATTCAACATTGTATGTTGACATAGACAAATATATTTATAAGTGAGAGAGTTGACTAATTTTTGAGGAATTAACCCACAAACATTACAAAGTGTCCCGTACAGCCATGAAACATTCAAATCATAATCCCACAGAATAACATGATAAAATGGAGAATATTGATATGATATACCAAAGTGCATTAAATACATCAAAAGAAATAAATAAGTGGTCAACAAGGAATATATCACATAAAAGTTAATGAAACATGTGAAAAATACTTTATACTTTTGACAAGAGATTCCTTTTTGAAAATCATTTATATTTTCCCTAAAATCATATTTTATACATGAATTTATGATAAAATAATATACTAGTACATTGAAATTAAATTTTAGTCATAAATGATATCCCACTGAAGTGAATTCTTGTAAAAAGTGTTCTCAAGGGTTTTTAAATAAAACATTTTAGATAATTTTAAGGAAAGTATTAAAGAGATTTTTAATATGGAAAGGAAATATTGTTCTCCTAAATCCATATATTATCAGAGATAATTTATTCATGATATAATTAGTTTTTTTATAAAATTAAGGGTGGATTGAAACATATTTTTTAGTTCACTTGAAACTGTGTAAGAATTTGAAAATATCCATTGAATCTGGTTTGTATTTCAGAAATAATTTTGAATGTTCCTTTTAAAAAATGTCACTATGAATAAAATAAGGAATGATTATGGTTGGTGAACATATATATATTACTCATGCAGATTTTTGAGGAGTACATAATAATACACAAGAGTTTCATTGAAGTAATAAGACAATAAAAGTTACCCTAATGAAAATGGAGGTTCTGGTGGAAAAACCATTACCACTTTGTAATCAATCGATTCATATGACCCAAAATTAATAATATTTAAATATAATATTAAATACCATGAAAATAAATATATAAATGATAATTTACATTATTTGGAATTATACATACACCATACACAAGTATTAGTATTGAATATAGGAAACCTCACAAAAATAGATGTGAGATAAAGAAACCCCTAACCATAAGTCCAAATGTGTTCTTCTATTGAACATAAGGTCCTGAAATATGAATTTATACATATTATTAACATATTTCAAAACCTATTAGACATGTATTTTGTTTAACATAATTTTCTTAGTTAATTTTCTCCCTTTTTTGATACGTTATTATATTTAATATTGTTCTTCCGTAGTATTCATTTTCTTTATTTTCATAATTGGTTTGCTTGTTCTTATGTAATGGTGTTCATGTGGAATGGATATAAATCATCATAATTTTTTTTAATATTATTTATGATCATCTATAATTTTTATTGGTCGTTTATATAATTTGGTTACTTGGAATAAGGATTAATTATTATAGAGAACTTTAATAATAAATGTTTCAGTTAATTTGTGGGTTTTCCTTACAACGAACTTGTATTTATTTACAACCTAGTACCATTTGTACAAAGGGATTACAAAACATTACATAGGGTATATTACATATATAATAATCTTGTTCAACAATAACAATAATGGTTTCGTGGCCATAACTATGAATGATAATTAAAATCAAAATCCAATCATCCTTGAATGTGATAAATTGACACATCTCGGTTGGTGTTCTTGCTACTATTTTAATAGATGGTAAAAGGGAAAGATGATGATAACTTATTCCACTGTCATGAAATAATTTCATTAAATGTAAGGTATTGAAGTCATAAAAACATTTCTATAAGGATAGATAATAATTGAAAAAGAAAAAAATGAACTTGAATGAAAGGACAATGAATTGAAAAGAGGAATTAACTCTTGGACCAAACATCCTTGAGAACCACTATATGGGAAAGTTCTTGGTCTTTTTATGAGACCAATGCTTGCTTGAAATGGGAGAGGATGTTTGGGGGACATTTTGACAGTATTTGGAGTAGGCACAAGGATTTAGTAAAGTGGAGATAAGGGGGGTGATGAAGGGTTTTATATTACAGGGGAGAGGGGATTTAACAATTTTATATTCATTAATTTATTATTTCTCCATAAGACATGGAATAGTGAGTCATCCCTAACCAAGAATAATAATTGTATCATGTGAATCAGAATCAATTGGGTTTAAATCATTATAGAATCATACATGACTCTATAATTACTGTATTTAGATTATTTTTTAAATTATGGTATTTCTCTATTCATCAAAATTTCAAGTATTTCAAAAAAATCCCAAAAAAATCCCAAAAAAATCACCCCATCCATATTTCGATGTTTTGGATCCAAAAATGACGTCCACATTTTAAAAACATTTTTCTAATATTATTAATTTAATATTTATTTATAATCATAATTTATTCTAAAAAACTATTTTAAAACATCTATTTACTCATTCCAAAACATATGTATAATGTACTCCAACATGAATATTATTTTTATACTATCACAGGTAAGGTTACAATTCATTAGGTTATATCACTATTCATAAGGGTATGTTACTTTTCATAAGGTTAGGTTACTATTCACCACAAATTATTTTTTTCTTATCAGACTCCAAATAATTTACTCATTGCAACTGTGTATGTTATATTTTTGAAATTTACATCACAGAAGTGAAAAAATTCTGTTTACATGGCTTGGTTATAACAAAGTGGTCCTTGTAGAGACTCATTAATCTATAAATTATATAATAAATCTATTTTTAATTTCTTGGGGTGTTACGGATATGGACAAACATCTAATAAATATGGTGAATTTGGGCACACCATAATATGTTCCATAGGAGGGTGATAAATAAGAAAACAATATATATGAATTCTTATATCATTGAGATGAATCCATAGGTATTGATGACACTCTATTCAAATACGGGAATAAGAATATAGGGAAACATATAGTTTATGATTAGAAGGATTCTAGGATGAGAGTGGATAAGTTTTTAGTCTACTATTGTAAAGATATTGGGAATACGAGAATATATTTAGGTTCATTATGGTTAGAATTTTGAATTAACCCAAAGAGACTTGGGAAAATGTTTTGGTTTCATGAATTTAAAAACTATTTTCCAACCATGTTTATGGAACTGTCCTAGAACCCCTTCCACATGAGTTATCCATACTATTTTACTAACCATGTGCAGTGCATGAGAAGTGGTTAGGTAGAGATACTGTTATTAGTCTCATGACAATTAGACTCCATTTTCATGGTTAGATGAAACTATGTCAGTCCTCTTAGTCCATTTGAATAATCCAAATGGTTTTCCCATGTGGTAGAATTATTTTAGAAAACTTGTACACCCCTAGATTCTTTCTCAAATTTTGACATATCAAGGTCTGGAAATTCCAAAATACGACAGAATACCCAATGGAACTATACGATATTAAACCATTTCTAAAAAAACAATGTAAATTATACAAAACATGTAAATTCATTTTGAGTGTTATATTATAGAAAAGACCACCCAAAAAATATAAAAAATAATGTATCATGAGAATTCCATAATATATGAAAACAAAGAACTCAACAATATATTACACATTCAACCTTATAGACAAGACATGTGAACAAGAAAAACTAAATACAAATCCACAGTTATAGAAACTTGATGTACCCAGACATCCCATTGATCAAATTTTTTTCACCTTCACTACTACTAGATATGAGCCCCCCTCCCACCATGTTGGTGATTTGACAATTTAATATATGATAAATTTTAATTACTAATGAATGAATTGGATTGAAATCAAATTGGAAAAACATTATAATTGTTATAATTAAGATGCGAAAGTAATGCATTTAATTTATATTGTTTTTTGGAATGTTTATGAATTATTAAAAATACCAAAATATTGTATGAAAATAATTATGGTATAAACATATTTTCTTCTTCATAACATGGGTAATTGAATTATGAAAATTAATGATAATCATTTTCAAATTGTTACAAATTATATATTCAAATATAAATGTTAGTGGGATATAGATTAATTGCGGAATATGATAACATGGTTTATATGTTTTTATTATTATTAGTATCCACATTGTTATTATTTAATTCTAATAGGTATATTATTTGTTATGTTTTAATTCTTATAGATCTCTAACTAATTATGTAGTAATTCTTATTGGGATGTTATTGGCTAAAATTTATTGAATATATTTTATTACAAGCAATTTAGTGATATTTATATGGTTATCAACTGTTATGTTTTAATGGTTATTATATTATTCCCAATGATTTTATAATTCTTATATGGATTGTACGTGGTCATGATTTAATTATTATAGGGGAATGATGATTTTTTAAATTACTATTGAGATTTTTTTGGGTCTTGTTTTATTGAATATAAGGATTCTTCTATGGCATGTTGTAATTCCTTTAGGGATGTAACTATATGTGGTTTATTGATTATGGGGTATGTATATATGTTAATGAATGGAAATATTCCATTATGTTATTAGATAAACTGTTTCATGATGTCGATGTACGCTTATGTGACCTGAGCATCACCCTGAAGATTGATAGTGGGAAGTTTTTTCTAATACCCAAAATTAATATACGGATTAATTTTTAATTGTTTTTTTATTACATGGAAAATCTATCCATTAGGTATACGATTATTACATGGGTGTTTCATACTATGTTTTACTAACTCTCGGTTTAGTTATCATTTGTTTCCTGAGGTAATTTTATTATTCGAGGTCTATATATTTAATAAAGGGACCTTTTTTGAACGATTAAACACCATATGGTGTTGATTAATGTGAAGTGAAATACATGGAACACTGGATAGGAGGTTTTAATGTATAATTTAACATAAATATTTAATATTTTCCTTTTTTATTTTATTTTTTTTCATTACTTCTGTCAGCACATGATTATATTAATATTTAATAGTTCTTTTTTTCCTTTATTAGTATTTGGTTTTCGAATTACATTTTTTATGTAAATTTTATTGTTATTTTAATAATATATCTTATGTTATAGTCTTTTATTTATATTATATACACCATCAATACTAGTCAGTATCATATGGTTTATAAAAATGCGTTCCTATATTTTAGTTAACAACCTGGATCAGTCATGTGACAAAGTACTATGCCAAGAACATTAAAATGATGTATGAAATCCCATAATTATATATTTGATTAATATTATGTAATGGTATACATGAAAATATTTTGTGTTTGATATTAATAATGAGATTTTTCATGGTATTAGTTAACCCATATAGGGGATATGTGTTTCCAATGATGGGATTGTTGTAAATGTTGTTTGCAGGTTGAAATTTTTTATTTTATATTAAAAAGTTGTCTGATGTTACTTGTTTCTTATATTTTATTGATCTGATGGTGTGGGAAGATATTAGTATGTATACAACATGATATAAATATAAAATATATTTTATTATTCATTTTCATACTAGGAGAATTTTTATCACATGAAAAATAATTTTCAATTTATCCTATGATTATAAACAAAATATTTTCTGATGAAAATGAACAGAAAGATGCTATTACATTGTGAATATTTTATTATTAAATTTTTTTTAGAAGAAATCAGTTATTTTGGTTATAAATTTATTTCTTATATTTTAGGTTATTTTAACATATTTTCTATTTTGTGTATTTAACATTATAGAGATAAATCCTCTATGTATTCATCGACCATCTCATCAGGAAAGTGGTGATCAAATCACTCTTAATGTATCTATATTAGAACATCATGTGGATACAGGGAATCATGATGGAAATATATTTTTTGATAGCATAATGAGATTAATGAGATCTATAGAGTAGGATTTTTCATTCACATTCTCTTTGAAGTGTGAGAATTAAAGACAGTTCAATCTGATGAATCTGTATACATTCAATGGGGAGGGAAAAACCTAGGAATTTTGGATTTTAATTATGATTTAAAGGGAATATTTAAAACATATCAGATTAGTATTTATTTATGGCTGAATATATATTATTACATGTCTATAGGATCATAAAAACACACATAATACATTTTGGATAATTCAATTATGAATGAGAAAATAACATATAAGGAATTGAAAGAGAATTTCCTCATTGAAAATAATTTAGATATGTTTAGATATGAGAGGGATTGAGGGTTCAGGAACAATAAATAGGTTAGTATATTAGTGATTAATTATGTGGGATGTTTCAATGATTTATATAATTTTTCTTTATTAGTGTATTCTAAAAAAATTGATAGAATGAAATGTTCCCGATATGGAATTATCTATGAGATAATTAAATTGGAGTTTGATTTTTGTTATGAGAATCTAAATTAACTTGATGAATCCTGATTTCATTATGGATTTGAATTTCGGGGAGGCCCTAATTTATGGCTTGTATGATTTGGATGGGTGATAAGGGTTTTCTTATTCTGTGTGTATGATGTTCCCCTTTGATATTAACTGATATGGAAGTGGCATGAAAGGATACCAGAGTAGTGTAAATCTATCATCAGACCATGACATAATGTAATTATTTCAATGTATACGGGTTTCCAACATAACTTATAGTTCCCTTTCCCAATTGTTATGTAACACTCTTATAGAGGGATGAGATTTATGTTGTGTTTCGATTAGTAAATATATAGTAGAATAGTTTCATGGGATTAGGTAAGGAACATGAGTTTTGGTACGACATAACAATTCATTAGTAGACTATTAGTTGTATTTTCCTCAAACAATCTCCTAGAGGTAGGGGATGTGGTAAACTAAAATAGGTTTGTTAGAACCATCCAGATGGAGCATCATAGGGGAGTCGTATTGGGTCCTATGGATTTTGGGTGAATCACCTTCTCACTAAATAGTCTTCTCCGACCATTCGATTTGTTGGATCATCTACAATAAGAGGCAGGGTTCATGTATTATATACTCTTTGTCAAGATTTTTTAATATTGGTGTGTCACATTCAATTATATATCTAGTTTTTAAAGCTTGTTTGGTTTGGATTTGAAAATCTTTGATGATATTATTGGTATTGATATTTCATTATAGGTGTGAATAGTGGGTATCTATCATTACAATGGTTATTTCTGAGAGATATGAGTATACTATTTCGTTTAGAATAATTTTTTATTGTAATAGTAGTAATTTTATTATTGGTAAGGATTTTATTATTCTATAAACTTCTTATCTCAACTATAATCAAAGGAGTGTAAAATTCCATTCAATAGAAAGGGGAATATATATTTTCTCTGGTGACTTTTATCATCAGGCAGGTAAAACAAACAAATTTAGTACAAATTAGAATATATATTTTCAAAAATAGTATTTATAGTTTAATATGATGTGTAAATGAAGTTGGGTAATCTTCCACTTGTCGTAGATAAGTTTTATGAAATAATTTCAAATTATATATTTATGTTACCACAAGAGTGGGAGACTAAGATTACGAGTGAGTTAGGGTCATGATATTATCCATTTTTATCCCATATTATTATGTGGAACCAACAAAAAAAATATAAATGTAATTTTATAATATATTGAATAAAATGGATTCATAAAGCATATTACATCATTGTGGGGTTCCATCATTTCAATTTAAAAGATGTATAATCATACATTTCATATATTTTTTCATTATTTGAGACTAAACTATATGACAGTGAAAAGAGATATCACATTCCATGCAGAGATAATAACATCATCCACTTGAGAGGTAAAAAAATTCTGAAGAATAAACTGAGCTCATGGAATCATCATTTTATAGTATGAATGTATGATAAACCTAATATTAGAATTACTGGTCAATATATATTTTACATGAATTTGGGTATATCGTTCAGTCTATGCAACACATTAGTTGTATTCATGGACTTGATGAATCATTTCATCCCTACATTAATTGAGTAGTTTTTGGTGATTTTTTTCAATGAAACCATTATATGTTATGTGTCTACAATTTATCATTTACAATATCATGCATTCATATTCATTATGCTAATTGAGCGTCATATTATCACTACTCCCTCTAAATTTAATATTTCCAGTGATAAAGGGAACTTAATCCGACATGTTGTATTAGATTGTGTAATAATAGGGGATGGAATGATTCGTGAATCATTAGTATGTTGGTAATGAACCGGAAATCAATTCTAGATTAAGTAATTTTAGGGTATAACAATATTTTATTTTAATTATATCTATGAATTGACACATATGGTATCTTTGATGTATGGGATGACCAAGAAACTTATGACGGTTGTATGGAAAGATTCATATGAAAGTGAATTCGAGGAGTTGAAGAGTATGATAAAATATTTACTGAAAATAAACTCTACCTTGTCATGAAATGAATATACCATGTTCTATTATAGATAATGGGCCGTCTCAACGGTTTTTAGATGTAATAGGATTGAGTGATTGTTTATTGAAACCTACATTAGAGAAACCATGAGTTGAACTACCCTACTCTCAATTTGGAGTAACAGTGGTACATTAAATACTACTAGAAATTGATGATACTCCATAGACCTATAACCACAGATTTAAAATCGCGGTTATAGGTGGCTATTTCCATAGAGTTGTGGCCTATAGCCACAGTTTTAAAACCCTGGCTATAGGCCAGTTTTCCAGGGCCTATTGCTACGATTTTGAAAACCGTGGTTTTAGTTCGTGGCTATAGCCACAGTTTTGTGGTCTATAGAGAAATTTTTAAAACTGTGGCTATAGAAAAAAATTTCGATAGCCTATAGCCACAGATTTCCAAAATCATGGCAATAGGGTTCCCATGCTTCCGTAGAAAAAAAATTCCCTCCAAAAATTTTGCTGGAAGATCTACCACCACAACATTGAGGCTATTCCCATGGTTTATATTAATATATATATATATATATCATAATATATATGTATATATACCCAAAGTGTCATGTGGTGTAGTGCTAAATATGTTGGTTCGTAAAAAGGATGTATAAGGATTGATACTCACTGGTTACATTTTGTATTTTGGCTATTGCCACGGTTTACTGAGGCTATTGCCACAGTTTTTCCCGTGGGACTAGCTTCCTATAACCTTGGTTTAAACTGTGGCTATAGGTAAACTGACACAATGATAGTTTTTTAGGCCTATTTCAACAGTTTTCAGAACTGTGGCAGCAGGTTGGGACCTACTTCCACAGCAATCGCGGCCAAGTTGGCCAAAACCATGGTCGTAGGCTATGGCCACGTTTTTTAGACCTATTTCTATGGTTTTAAACTGTGTAAATATGATTTTTCCTAGTTTTGAATCCTTGTAATCTTAGACACACTATTTTCTCATTGTTTTATTTTGTAAAAAGAAAAAGTATCCATAATTGAATGATTTCATAGGGATATATAGGACATCAATAGAAGGAATTGTATAAGTATTTTTATACTATTGACATCGTGACGGATGAAACACCCCAAAGGGAAATTTTGATGGAAATTTGATGAGCTGAAAGAAACAGACTCGAGTAGTACAATAAAATCATGAAGAGTGGAAATATATGGGACACATTTTGAACAATAATCAAGTGGTTCTGATGACCAAGTGATTATTTCATTATCATTGATAACTTTTATACATGTGCTTCTTGTTTGGATAAAGAAATTTTAGTTATTAAATTTTGAGGTATTATCACTGCGGGATAACATTTATAGAGTGTTGACCCCATAAAGGTGTTATCTTAGCAGTAGGTATATTCTTATTTTACAAGGAAATATATGGGTCTGTATGGTACTTTTCATGTAGATTATGTTAGAGTTTCATTATTACAGATATAATGTACACCTATTAATTAGAAATATATATTGTGATATCCAAATATTATATGTGGGTTCACTAATGAAGAATGTGATTATGGTATCCATTGTGTATTATTTCACCTTTTATTTATTGAAGGATATGTATAAGATGCCTACTAAGATGTTACATTATATAACCTCTCTAAAATGGTTGTGGGATAATATCACTCAAGATTTCATTAGAATAATTATTATGAGACCTAAAATTAATGATATAGTAAGGATAATAGGGGATATACTAATAAAGGTATCATACTTCATTACATTTAGGATTCCCTCACCATCAATGATTTTTGTTGTCTATACATGGGGTAGATATATCTATATCATAGTGTTCTAATGTGTAACTTTTTTGATCGAGACCCCTAATTTGAATCTAAATTATGGGAGTGTTTTTATATGGATTTTGGATCATATGTTCTTCTGGTAAAAAATATAATCCCCATGTATGATTTTATTAATGGATGTAATGATTATGAAACTCATTAATTATCCTACGTATATTTCATAATGAAATATTAATGAAACCTACATCAATTTTATGATTTCTATTATGATGAATGATTTTTTGTTACACAAATTTTTTATTTTCATTATATGAACATTGGTCTAGGATTTTTATATACTTACAATAAATTGGTAAATGATTAATTTTATATTAGATTTTGGGAATCACATGATGTTATCGAAATACAAAACATGTGTGTGTACATGAGAGGTTATCCAATGCCCTAAATGTTACACATGGGTGGTTATCTATATCGTAAATAAGTCAGATTTGTTTGAATCAAATTCCTAACATGATATGAATTTAATTTGGGGTTTCCATGACATAATATTTTCTATGTAAATGTGTATCCCACATATTTATTTCTTGTACCTATGATATGATATTCTAGAATATTTTCTTTGATTAATTTAATATTATTGTCTAATATACTACAATGACTTCTAATATGACTCATAAATATGATCCATGAAATACATGGTATAATTTTCAAATGATATTCTCTTGTTATATTACCCTTATGATCATTTTATACTGATATATCCATTGATTATACTTACTATGTACCTGATTATAACATTTATTATGTTTCAATTATCTATTTTTTAATAACGATATTATGTTTTATATATCCAAGAGTGGTTCCAGTTGTGGAGAACATATTGGGACCTGATGTTGTTAATATATGAACATGTTTTCAATTAATGAATGTTTTAAAATATTATTGGTATATATTATTTTAGCATTGATCTATATTTTATGTAAGGGCTGTTTGTCTAATATGATATAATATCTATGTTTGGAAATTATTGGATAATATGGACTGAATCTGAGTTTGGTTTATTTAACCATTAAAAGCATAGAATATAAATCAGTAGTGATAACCATAAGGATAAGTCAAAGATTATAGAATTTTGTCTGAATTTTGGTGATTTATAATGTGAGTGGTTTATAATAATTTACATCCATATAATTATATTACCATTATATGTGGATCTGAAATAGTTGTAACTAGGGGTAATTACTCTTAACAGGGTGCATTGGGAATTTAATTGATCATCACCCTGTGTAACAAAATGTTCCTAGTTAGAAAAAAATTTCAAAATCACAGTGGATATGTTAAGGAAATTAAATAACTACTTATAAAACATAATAAAGGATTTTTAGAGATAATAACATTAAATGGCCTAGGTTAAATATATTATTTCACATCATGAAACCATAATTTCATTATTTAGATACCCAATAATTTATTTCATTGGTAATCATATTTCAACAGTTATTAATGTTTCTAAAAATATGAATTTTTTTCTTAATCAATGGAATGAACATGGAGGAACAACATAATAAGTTGTTGGTATGGAAAATGTGGTTATTATGTGCAACAAATTATGATGATGAATAGATTGAATTATATTATCTTTATATATAACCAAAATTCTTGATATGTGTTTAATAATTTCATGTTTGGTGAGATTCATTACATGCCTAACACAGGGAAATGTTGAGTTTTTTGTTGATATGGGAGGAAAGAAGATTATGTTTCATATATTATTATAATGTGGCAATAATCTCCAAGGATAATGATTAAATGAAAGATAAATATGTTTTTTGTATTCAAATTGTGGTCAAAGAAAAATGAATAACCGATGAGTTGGGATTCGAGAATTATGTTGTATATACATTTTTAGCAAAAATATTTTTTCAAAATAATATATAAAATTCCATGGATTCTATAAATTTTTTAATTATTTATGTCAATATATATGATTAATTAATGATGTAGGATCGTATATTTTTATTATGATATGATTTATCTATGTTTCATTTTATATATAATAGTTTTTCAAATTAGTGTTTCCTTTAGTTGATGATAGGGCTCGAGTGGTGTTATTGGGGTTTGGGAATGAAAGGGGGCAAAAAAAGACTTTTCTAGGCATGTTGCATGGTTTTCACGTTGGTAGTGACAACCGTGCAGATCTTCCTAGGTGACCTTTTAGCCTGGGATGTAGGCTATCACGAGGTTATTGAAATATTAACAAAACATGTGTAGAATTCCCGATAAACCATTGAATATGGTGATTTTAGGATAGTATATCCCACATAGTTTTCATATGGTTTGGGAATTCATGGGGGTAAAACGTCCATCTTAGTAATGATGAGAAATTTTAAAAAACACCTTCTAGAGATTTTTAACCCTAAAATAGAATATTCCTCCTCTCTTACTCTTTGAACCCTAGGAATGAACATGGACTACCCATGCTTCCAAGAGGTTATTATCGTTCAATATTAGGCTATTTGAAGCACTATTGGTGGTAGATTGAAGCCTCGAGTATATCTAATATCCTCCATGATTCCTCTTCTCGATGTGGGTTTACATCATTCTTTCATAATCTTATGAAGCTCTAAACCCATCATTTTCTTATGAGATCAGGGCTAATGCTTCAATGGGTGTTTGAATCCTGATCTAATGTTACATTTTAGGATGCATTCATCATTGGCTTTGTGGTAGGTGTTCTACTAGTATTATCTAATAGTATTTATTTGATAATTTTGAATCAATGACTGTGTTCATGTTTTCCCCTAATTTTATTCATGATTCCACTAGAGGGATTTGTGAAAGTGGTCACTATGTTACCAATTTAAACCCTCAAAATCACTTGGGGATTTTTGGAGGATGACCCGACCATTTTAGGGCCACCCATGTTATTAACTGGTAATCCATAATGTAAAAAGTTGTTGAGTTAAGTGAAGGGTTTCCAAGTGATAATTTGATGCTCATGAAGAACATGAGTAATGGTTGATTGGGATGGAAATGGAATAATGATAGTTGTATATAATGTGTTAATGGAATTATGTATTGTTTTACATGACACAAAAATGGGTAAAATGGGTTATGAGAGATTATATCGAGGGATTAATGAATTTTGTTAGAAATACCTAATTGGTTTAGTACATATGAAATGGTGAACTCATAATTGGTTAAGAGAACATAAAAATGGGAAAATATGTTAAATGACATATAATAACAGAAATAATGAATATGTTGAATGGGATAATACATGGTAATTTTGGGGAATACCTAAAGGGTTGAATGTAATGAAGTGGTTATGTAATGTGATATAATAATTTTAAATGAAATTCATAAGAAATAAAATGTATGTGATATGAAAAATTGGTTATATAAGATAATGTGTGTTAATTAAAAAATATTGGATAATGTATGGGAGTTTTTGAATAAACATAAGGGGTTAAGTCTCAAGAATGGAGATTTTTCTAAATGGATATGAATTGTAAATGGAAATGTGTTAATGGGTTATGAAAAAACAATATTTAACATGTTGATTCTTATGGGTTTTGATTACTGTATGTATAGGTTATGTTTTGTTGTTTTACGGTTAGTGCGTGGTTAATGGAAGGATAAGCATGTGAACAGGGCATTGTGGTTGGAAAATGGCATGACGCTCCTACCATGGGTTGGGTAGGACTGATTCTCTAACCTACCCAGAAATGCATGTGTTGGGGAGTCAGAGTGATGCTCTAGGTCTTTAGTGGTTGTGTTCAATGAAAATAACTGGACTAAGGATCGTAGGTAATTAATTTGATTATATTATATGCTTATCCCTAGTGTGATAGAGACATAACATGTTCTATTATGCATAATAATAAATTCCTTGAATATTGTGTCAATAAGGTAAATGTATGACTCATTGGTTATATGTTGATGATGAAATATATGATAAGATGATGTACATAATGAACATGTCACAATATTCCTAATAGTAATATAAAATTATAGAATGGTTAACGTGTGTCCAAATAATATTCTTCCATTTACATGATATTTATTTATACTTTCATGAACTATTTGTTAGAATAGGCATTTTTTAGACAAAATAGGTGGTGTCCTACTATGTTTTACTCACACCCAGCTTAGGAATCCGTTGGAAAGTCGAGCAGATTTAATTATTGTAGGTCAGGACAATGTAAATGTCCCTATGAAATAGAGTATAGTTCGAAATGGGACATTCATGGTTGAGGTTCTAGACATGGTGTTTTTACTGTTTGGGTATTCCGATGTTTTTCTTTATTTTGGGTTTGGATTCCCTTGGAAATGTACTATAACATTAAATGTTTATTATTGCTTTTTGTTTGTACCCGATATGGGAGAAGATTTTCTATTAATGTTATTGGTTGTTTATTTTTTTCCACAATTTTTTATGATGTGGGTTACTGTACAAACATATGTATAATCTCCCCACATGATTAATCTAGACCATCGCTACAAGTCAGAACTCTATGACATATGGGGAGGTTCACTTGATGTCATGTCACGACCTAGATCAGGGAAATAATTTACTATCACCTTTGTCAGGGATTTTATAAAGATGTATCAGAGGAGATATTTTATCATTCTGTCTATTTGGGGATGGAATATAGAAGATTAGGAAGTGTCAGGGCCTTGGTAAAGAGATCGTTCTTTGGAGTAAATATCACATGTACTGGGGAAAACCAACACACCCAATGTGGGAATTATTGTTCTTGTTGTATGTTATTAAATTTTATGATATTTCATTATAGGTTGATGCATATGCGGTGTGATGTGGAAATTTTATGATATTTCTCTTTTGGTTAAATTGTTACATGTTTCTGAATTAATGGATAATTCATCGCACCTTTGAATATAAATAACATAAATCTTTATAGGAACACATGATATGTGTATGTGAGGAATAGAGTGTTGATAAATTTTATTTACTTACAAATATGAAGAAAATGGTGTATAATAATGGTGATGAATGTGGTCAAATGAAAGGAATTTAAATAAACAGTATATAATAGTGTTTATAAATAATTGTATGCCTAGGATAAAATTTCAGGTGGTGATAAATCATAATTATTAAACTGTTATTACGAGATATGTATTTCAGTAGTGATGGTAAAATCTGTATTCTATTTTTTCATTATGAGTGATTTAAATGTGAAAAAATGAACATTGTAACATGATGGGGAAAAGGGAGTTTAAAATGAAAATGTATAAGTTCAAAAAAATGGTGATGTTAATCATGAAGGATGTGTAATGGTGGAACATTGGTGATAACTAGGCAAAAGATGTTCCTACTGTTGCCTATTTGACCCTTTGTACAGGTGGTTTGGGAAGTGAGAGTTCCCAAGATTGAGACCTTGTATAAGAGTTGTGAGGCCTTTTTGGTTTTGATATTGAATAGTATTTGTGCTTATGTATCCATTGATAGTTTGTGGTATCTGGGTTGTTAGGAGTTGTTTTGTAATATGGGCATCAAAACTATATGGGGTTGTGACCCCATAGAGTGTAGGTCAAACCTTATGGATGGTTCCTGGGATTTTGTGAGCATATAAGGATTGAACTTGCATGTTTTTTTAATCCCAGAGAGGTTGTTTGGCTTGTACTATCTATATTTGAGTGTGATTTCCTTTCAAACTGAATATTGAGTAAATGGTTGTAGGTGTGCTCGACACAATGTGTATCCGTAGTTGATCGAGAGTGCCATTAAAGAGAAAAATATTGTTTTAATCCTGATATCTATTGTTGTATAGGGGACCAATGTATTTTTATTATAGTGACCTTATTTAGGTAAATTATATCATTCAACCTCTAAGGTGACATATGATATAGTTCATATGATATTGTTAGTACTTTTGGGTGTGTTTCATATTGTTGGATGTTTTTACTTTTATAGTGAGATGTGGAAAATGTCATCTAATGCGGGTTTGTCTTAAAGGTATAGTAGGAGGATTGATAGTTGGTGTTATGACTCATGTTGTTCTTATGCATTGAAGTTTTTAGTGAAATAATGTATAACATCATGGTAGGATATCCCATGAATGAAGGTTCCCTAGATTATATAGAATGTGAGATGCATTAGAGGAGGAATCGAGGAATAATGAGTACAATCCTACTTTGGTTAATGGTATGGTTGACCATGGCCCTTCAGAGGGGAAACTGAGGGCTGTTAGTGGGGTTTAAGGATTTTTTAAGGTATTCATCGTAAGAATTCTTGAACTATATGTTTGTATAATGATATATGGACGCATCAATGTTGTACATGGTGGGAAATATATTGGTGAAAAAAGTACGATTAGATGATTTTGAAGGGATGTATCGTAAGAATTATTGAACTGTATGTTTGGATTATGATATATGGATGCATCTTTATTGTTCTCGATGGGAGATATGTTGGTGCCAAAAAAGTACAATTAGATGCTTTTTCCTGAAGGAGACATTGAGGTGAGGGTGGTCGGGTGGTTAAGTTGGTTGTGTTAATGGTTTGTTTTTTGGGTGACGTTTTGAAATTGTCATGGGGCTGAGGATGATTACTGACCAATAGGCATTGTTTTGGTATGTGAGTGGGTGTCACGCTATGCTCTAGTGATGGTTACTTGTGAGGACTAAATTTAGTTTAGTGTTGTAATTGCAAATTGTGTACTTGAAGGCCCTAATGATGTTAAGACAAGGGTGTGCACTGGTAAGGAATTATAAAGGTTAGGATGAGAGTCTATTATTCTTATCAGAACCATTATGGGATGCATGGATATTCGAGAGATATTGGTTATATTGGTTCGGTTTATGGTTGTGTTGTTTTATGGTCATCAGGGTCAATTCGTGAGAGATCATGTGGTATAGTGGTTGTAGCATCAGAGGAATATTGGTTAACAGTAGCTTAGGGGATGGTTGTGGAGTGGTGGAATTTCATGGTCAGAATCCATACCAAAGTGGTGGTGGTTACATGCTATTGGGATGTAATTAGATGTTTTTGATAGGGAATCCCGATATATAGGAAGGCCATTGTGTCCCATAGTGGGAGGTGACATCAGAAATGGATAAGCTGGATGCAGTGTTCCTTAACAACTTTATAGAATACCCTTGCTAGCGACGATGAATCCCAACATCATAACATTGTCTCAGGTATAATCTAAATCTATGGATTTATGCCTGCAAGGATAATTTTTTTAGTGGGTAGAGTTACATCATGGTGTTTACGGTAATGGGAGCAGTATATGTGGAACTAGATGATTGAATGTACAACCTCAATTGTTTTAGGTGACATCCTCGAGATGGACCTAATGTTGATGAATGTTGTGGGTGTCATTTGCAGTGGCTTGGAAGGGGACTTAAGTGAAATTCGTTAGCTAGTAGAAAGAAATCTAGAAACCAATGTCTATTATTTGAGGTTTGGTTTTTGATCGAGTATGAGGCGTGGTGGTTACAATCCCTTATGGAGAGAAATGGTAACAACACTACTAGTTTGGGCAGTGGTAAATTAATCCTTGATGTGAAGAGTATAAAATTGAATTGATGCAGTGGCACTAGGTTTTCATTGAGGAATCTGATAGGTGCACAATGGGTCCCATAGGGAGGTTATATGGGTCATGATTATGATGGATGATTGATCCATGTACTGGCGTTGGTATTATCCAAGTCCCAAATGAATTTGAGACGCTTTTGATAAGTTGTATATGGGATAGAATGATGTTGTAACAGTTGTGGAAAATGAACACTCTGATATTTTATGATATAGTTTCGTTTCAATTTCATTGATTTATTTTTTTTGTACACTACACAAAGATTATATTACGCTATGCACATAACTTTATTATCTTGTAGTATAGGCAACACTATACTTGGCTAGGGATACACACAATTTGAAGTTATTTTGATATAAACTTTCATGCAATTTTTTTTTAAATTTTCATAAATGTATAAAATATTTATTTTTGGATTATGTTATATGGAACACCAAAAGAACCTTTTACTAAAAGAAACACTGACTTCTCTTGCATTACATGCAATACTGACCTTCCTTGATATCTTGTGTTGTACATAATACTGAGTTTTACAAAACAACAATATATTATAAAATGATATTATTTTATAGGATTTAAAGTAGCCATTATGAATATTATTACCCACATTTAGAATTTTATATATCATCAAAATACATCTTATTTATTTCTAGAACATTTTATATGAAAAAATTAAATTTTTTGGATAAAATAAGTTCTTTAAAAAAATGTAGTTTTGCCTCCTTTTGATGGAACACAAATTCTAAATAATTTTTTTAACACATTTATATATTCTATTTTGAAAATAATGGTCTTATTTGGAATATGGAGATCAATATTTAATTTGGATGAATTTTTTTTATTTTTATGGTAAAATTCATATTTTAATGATTATTGAAAAATACTGCATTTTAATTTAAAACAACATTTTCATCTAATTTATTTATATCGATAGATTATATTTTTAATTAGTTTTAAAGGTTAATTGGATTATGTTTTTTATCATTTAATTCAATTTTTTTGGTTGGTTGTAATTTTCTGTTTAAATTTGACATAAACACATGTCAATATTTTGAGAGCTTTTACATCATAAAAACTCGTTTTCTAGTTTTGAAAACATTAATTTATTTTAAATTAATTAATGAGACTTTTGTGATTTGAAATTTAAAAAATGGATTCCATATTTTTAATTAGTTGGTCTAAAATATATTAATAGGTATATATTATATTTTTTGTCATAATGAATAGTAACTACGGTAATTTTTAATTACTACATTTAATGGTAAATCCTGTAAAATTGGGTAAGAAAAAATATGATAAAGATTATAAAATTACAATAACACCTGAAAAAATCCTATTGAATTAATTAATGACAACTTATATGACCTAATGTTCAGAATTGTTTTATTTAATTGTCTTTTTTCAATGAAAGTTATGTAATTATAATAAAGTGACAAGATGTCACTCTCTTATGTCTTATAAGTATAATAATTTTAATATAGTGATAAACATGAGAAAACATAGAAACATAATAGTTTCCAACAAAATGATGAAATTATATACATCATTTGAGTTTATTTATAATATTTAGAGAATACATAATTACCATTAATGATGACACAATAGTGATGTCACATTATATTATTGATAGAAATATCAAATAAATCGTTTTAAAAATATCACAATAAATATATATGAACTAATTAATGTGATCCAAGAATTTTATAGGTGACTAAGACATGTTAGGAGTGTATTAAATTTTTTGGTTTGATTTTATCATCAGTGATGATTTAATTTAAATCCAAATAAAGAAATTGTGTCTAAATTGACACTATTGTTATTTTATAAAAATAACATATTATTAAATTATTTAAAAATAAAAAAAAAAATTAAAAAATTTAAAAGTGAAGGTTATATGTTAAAAAATTTAATAAAGTCTACAATGACGAAAAATTTATTAAACATAATTAAATATTTATAACTATTTAATATTTATAATATTATTACCACAGATAAAATTAAATAGATTCAATAATTATAAATCAGAATGATAATGTTTAAAATATAATGAAAAATTGTTTCAATTGTATAGGTTGGGAGGATATAAACCCATAATCATCGTATCTTATAAATAAATGAGTTTCTTACTATTATAAAACAAAAACCAATTTATAATAAATTAATATATCATGATAATCCTATAGTGCCCATCCTCCTTCTTATAAATGGCCACAACCTCAACCCACATACTCACACCATTCAATCTTTTTGGATCATCCTAAATCTAATCATATAAAATCAAAACATCCTACCCTTCATCCAAGAGGCCATAATTTGGGCATTAATCCATTCTAGGGACACCTTTTCTATAAATCAAAAAGAGATACTCGAAAAAGTGGTAATTGTTTTATCAACTCAATCAAAATTCCCTTCTTCTCTTAGTTCCACTTATTTTATTTTTCCCATACTAAATTAATAATTCATGTATATAATACATTTTTATATTTTACTATAATTATTCGACAACCTTATAACACTTTTTATCCATACTATGAATAACAATATCACCATGCAAGTGTATGTATGACATACCATATCCTCACTATGGTGTAAATTGTTTTTAAACTGTACATAATATGGATTGGTATAATTATGAGTATAATGGATGTAATTAATTAATATTGAATTATAATTATTATTTTTAATTTATATACCATCTAATTCTATAACATTAAACCATTAAATGAATGATATCGTTTATCATGCTTATGTAAGGCTTACCCTCCCCACGACATGATGAGATTAATTATCCATGTTAAACATTAAAAATTATTATAAAGATTATTTAAAAAATAATAATTAAATATATGACATAAAAATGATATTTTATTTAATTATATATATATATCATTTACTTGCATCCATTAAATAAAATATGTAAATGGAAACAACATTCATGGGTTCATGTGACATACCGTCTTCATGAACGGTGTATTCCATTTAATTTACCTACCTATTATATATATATATATATATATATTTATATAAAGAATATATATTGTATATAAATCATGTTTTACAATATCTAATTATGTAAATAATGATCAATGAAATAATATCAAGAATAAAAAGTCAAAACACATATGATAAATAATACAATTATTACCCAAAACAATGCTCTAACCAAGAATTTATAATTTAACAGTTAATATAAAGTCATTAGTGAATCATATTAGATGTCATAAATTTTATTATGGTTATTTTACAAGTTAATGTTCTTTTTAAACCCATTATACAATTGTTTTGGATACATATGAAGCATATCAGACGTAAATTAAGGGGTAATTTCACAATCTCATTATATTTTCAGATTATTTATGCGCAAGTATTTAATAGGGAATATTTATCTTCCACATCCATGTTTCTTAAATAGGTAATATTATTTCTATTCTTATAAAATTTTTAAAAGTCAATTTTACAATATTGGAAAAAAATTATCAATTTGTATGAATGCAACCTTTGTTCAATTCTCTATGATATACTTTTACACTTTTCTATCAAAATTACGAGAAGAGTGTCATTTTTA
Organism: Viscum album; assembly: GCA_963277665.1. NCBI lineage: Eukaryota > Viridiplantae > Streptophyta > Magnoliopsida > Santalales > Viscaceae > Viscum > Viscum album. Next base: position 2,132,037,379 of record OY728140.1, read on the forward strand.
CCTTATATGGAAAGAATGGTTTTTTACTATTTCATAAGTCCATATTTCTGTGTACATTCTATTAATATATTTGATGTTATTTTTCGATTAAATTCTTTTACTTTTAAAATATCATTTCATTTTGAGAAAAGAAAATGTTTTTGAAGTTGAAAGGATATTTTCCTCAAGAATTAATTTCAAATTTTTTATCAAAATTATTTTCTCTCTAGGATGAAATTATTTAAATATGATTATTTTCCAATCCCTATTATAACACTAATTTGATCATTGTTAATTATGGTATTCTATTAATTATATTTATTTGTTTTATATAGATTATGATGGATTCATTTTTATGAAGCCCATTTTATTATTTGGGTTATGCTATGATGAATGTTTTTGTGGAACATGTAATAATGATATCATTATGATATGGGTGGGACCTATTTCTCCATCTAATGAATAGGGTACATATTTATATCTCTTTATATATACATGAATAAAATGATAAGTAGATCTTGTTTTATAATACATGGTAGGAATGGAAATTAAATCAGGTTCATTAATGGACTTTTTCCACTATAACGGTCTTGGAAGAAATGCCTTGTATACTATGGAAAAAATATTATGTCATTATTATTTTTCCCAAATTTCCATGTTTTATGCTAATTCTATTGTATAATTTTTGGTGTTTCGTTATGTTCTATGCCTTATGTACAACCATTATTTATTTCATCAATCAATATTATGATATTTAAACGTTATGTTCACGTTTTTATAATCTTATGTTAATGGGTTGTTTTATGATCTCTATGTTTACCCTTACAGATCATTTGATCTCACAATTTTTATGTTTTATTTTCACAAGTATATGGTTTTCGATAGGAAAACAAAAGTGGAAGATCATTATGGTAGATGTTGAAGATATTTTACCAAGTTATAAGATTCTATTCCATGTTTCCATAGGCACTAATATAATACAGTCTTTGGGCGTCTATTTGTACCATGTATTATGTATTCTGAAAATGTAATGTATTTTCTATGTACGTTATTCATGGGTTGTCAGATTTTTTATTAGAGAAATTTTTTAGTCATCCTTTAGAAATGAGGATGTGAAAACTTTAGTGAGATCCCTAGAGATATTTCAATGATATGTCTAGGGATTTCCATAAGGGTAAGTTTAACAATAGGTTATAGTCTTGGAATTATGGTAATGTTCATGAATAACATAGTATTAAACCAATGATGTTATATATTAAATGTAATCCACCTTGATTATGATGTTTTCCTAGTATGATTTTTGCCTCTTACACTATTCATTTTTGGTATTAAATTGTTGTTGGAACCTGAACAAACTATGTTAATGATCAATGCATTGGGTTATGTAATGATTTTCCTCCCAAACTACCAAATTATATAGGAGATTTAATTATAAATATTATTACTATACTTACACAATATATGAATCATTATTGACATTAAAATGAAAAAATAATGTAATAAAATTCTGTTGAGTGCTTCATGAGGAAACGTCCAACATATTTTAAGGGGAAATCTGATCCACTTGTTGTTTAACAATGGATTAGTAACATTGAAAATATATATTCCATCCTTGAATTATTGGAACATAAAAAATTCATTCGGATGATTTATAATTTAGAAGGATAAGCAGATCAGTGGTGGGATCAAATATAGAATACAAGGCTGCAAGATGAAATTGAATCCATGGAATGGGATGAATTTATGAAATTATTTTTCAATATGTACATTCCATGTTTTCATAGAACAAATATAGAAATATAGTTCATTAATCTTAATAAAAATGCTTATGAATATTTTTGTATATATGAGGAAAATTTTATAAGACTTGCAAGGTAGGCTTCTGGTATTATCATCCTACCTGAATGTAATGTTGATTTATTCTTTAGTGTCTTAAAACCATGTCTTTGATGAGAATTATCTGTAATAGAGTTTAGTATCTTGTAAGATATTTTTTATTGTTCTATCAAAGTATAAATATAAGCTGGTTTTTAAATAAATCTCATGGTTTTGACAAGAATCAAAAGAAGGTGTTCAAGGGAAAATCTCAAAACAATTGTGAAAATAAGATGAATATTTCCTTATGCTAAAAGTGCTGAAAGAAATATGGTGTAGATAGTCTTAAATGTATTAGAAAATGTTTTAAGTGTGGAAAATATGGTCATCGAGTATTTTACTACCGAAGTAAAGGAAATAAACAAAAATCTTCAAAGTGTGAACCTCCCACAAATCAGGGTTAAAAGTGCAAGGAAATGGGGTTATTATGATAACCAATACCCAAATCCAAGGACTATAGATGATTATCAATTCCAATAACCTCTTAAAGACAAATACAAATGATAATAACATGTGATCACTATTGGTTATGTTATATATGACAACGATGTGGTGGAATGATTATGTGTTTATGTAATGAGATTCAAAATTAGTATTGTAGAATCTCTTTTGTAGTATTATGGAATACTGGAATATCAATGTATTGATCCATTGTGTTGTTTCATAAATATATGTTACCAGTAACCATGAAAAGCGATTTTTTTTCACATCACATGATATTAACATGATGAAGGGATATATAGATAATGAGTTGTTTGAAAATATTAATGACCTCATTGTTGATACAAGGAAAACTTGATATAATGGATTGAGTACATGTGATTTTTGGTATTTTCGGTGTGTTTAAAGAGATAATTTTTACAGAAGTCATGTTTACACTAAGGTTATATAGTAATTCATGTTATTACCATGTTTCAATATAATACATGATTAAGGTATTCATATGTTTCGATTGTGACTACAAATAACTACCTTATATATAATATTTGTTTAGTTACATATATTTATATAATACATGTATCAACCATGATGATACATTTTTTTAATAACCCCTAAATTAACAAGTGAAATTAAATAAGGGATGTTTCAATATAGTTGAAAATTTTTTTCTTCATGGTATGTGAGGTGATCATATGCATGGTAATGGTTTGGTTTTTGTGTTGGGGGAAGTGGATGACATTTCATTGTACAATGACACTATGATGGGTGTGGTGTGATTATGCACTAGGGATACAAAATTGGTTCTTTTGTAATGTCTTGTTGTACATGATTGTGAGTTGAGGGTTTGTTTTATTAATGAGAGGAACTGAGCAGATCATTATAAAGAGGGATATTAGTGTTTGTGTGGGTAATTGTTGATATTATTTTCATTGATAAAATGTATAATTATTTAGCTTGTATCTATAGGTCATGATATGTTTGGTCATTAATGTGATGTTTCTTATTTTACTAGGGATATTCACCTCTTGAATGTCTATTACTATGACTCTGGATATGTTTCATATTCAAGAGATTCCTAGGTAGTGAGTGAATGTATAAATAAATTTTTAATACTGTTTGGAGTTGATTTTTATGGTTTGATTTATAGAATGTTTGTGGATAAAAGGAATTGGTTGGAAATATGAAATGGGGTTTTGGATTATTTTGTGGTGTACTGTATTTTTAATTAGAAGAATATATCACAATGTTGTGAGTTAGTGGTTTTTTCTAAGTACCAATAGGATGGTTTTGAGTGTTTGGAATCATATATATATAATTATTTTTATCCTGAGATTTATATATGGGCACCACCCACATTGAACATTATGTGTGAACTCATACATCATCATGCGGGTGGGTGTGTTTTTCCAACATCTGTAGATCTGTACAAATGGATGGGTACCCACTCTTTTCTACTCTATATCTACGTGATTTAGCTATGTGACTATTTTTTATGGATGTACATCTATTAGGGGTTTATATTGTGGAAGTGGAAGCCAATTTTTTTTGAGCGATGTATTTGGTGGACCAAGAGTCTTTCATTGATATGTGATATACTGTGGGTTTGTGGGAGAGGTGGTTTGTTTCTCAGGTGTCTTTAGGATGATTTCTATTGTGATTTACGATTTTATTTGGGATGAGATGTGATATGTTGTGTTTTGAGGACATGGTGTGTGTGGTTAACATTTTTTTTCATGAATAGGTCTATGTGGGGGGGGGGATGTGTTGTGAGGCCCCATTATCAATGGGTAGGATGTGATGTGTTATACGGAAGGGATAAGAGCGCTAGGATGTACAATGTTGGGAGGGAGTGAAATACCAGCGATAATGTGGTGTTGGGTAACCTATCATCAATGTTATTTGTAATATATTATATTATTTGACATTAATTACTTAGTGAGAGTTCCTTGGTGATGTAGGGTCTGGTTTGTATTGCAGCTTATGTTCATTTTGGATCTATTATTTTTATATGGGAATTAGTATTCATCATTCAAGTCTACAATTACTCTCCATATTTCATACGGAGTGTTCATATATACTGACATTATCTTTATAAAAAAATTAGGTTTCTAGGAGGATTATGTGGATTGTGATTGGAATTAATAGCTCTGGCTTGGGGACATCTATATTTCACTGCTTTAGAATTACTTATTTGTATTTACCATGGAGGATTTATTGTTTCTTGCCAGTTTTATTTATTCATGTATTTCAGAATAGTCTTTGGGATTACCTATATATTTATACTAGATTTTTTGTCGATATTTCATCTTATCTCCCAATCTTGTTTCCTATAAAGGTTAATTGCTCCCATATTATGAAATCAAAACACCCTTGGTGCTTATAGAAAACCTAGATCATGCTATAGGTGATACTTGGGGATCATTATATCCATTTTAACATTTCTATCCTAGGAGGGGTATCTTTGGAAGTAGTGGGTCATGACGGAGTGGTATTAGAGGTGGTGGTTGATATATTTGATGTAGTATTGAGTTATGTATAGTGGGGATTTCATGGGGTTGTATAGAAATAGATCTAGTTTAACATGGTGTGTGACATAAGATAGGGAAACTACCTGGGTCATAGGATTTTAGATCCCACATGATTTAGTGTGTGGAATATGAGATTATTGATCGACCATGTGTGATTAACATTCCAATATTGAAGAGGCCGATGAGTTGTACATTCATCATAATGACTTGTGATATTGTTTGAATATGGTTGTTTTAGGAAGAATAATTTTTTTTAAAAAAAAGGTTGGGGCCGAAGCCTCCTTTTTATTATTAAATCAAAGAAATGTCCTCTTTTTAACTGGGTAGAGGGAAACCCATTACATAGCCCAAAGGCCCAGTGGGCTTGTAGCCCATTACATAGCCCGTAGGCCCAAATTCAAAGGCCAATTCACATTACGTGAATAGTAACCTGCTGCTACAGTACCACATAGTATCGCCGCTGCTACAGTGCCCTGCCGCCGCTATAGTACCCGCTGATGAACAGTGCCGCCGCTGCTACAGTACCACTACAGTACTGATACAGTAACTTGCGCCCCATGAGTTTTGAACCCCCATTTTCCATGTAGTATTATGGGGTGCTTACCACTAAGCCAAACCCTAACTACATTAGGAAGAATAAAATTGATATGAAAAAAGTTAATATAAATATTAATGAAAATTCAATGCTACCAATGATTTTGAAATCATTTTTTCCCTTTCTTTTATACCTCATGGTCATCATATGCATGTGGATCAGATAGTTGATGTTAGACAAGATGATTTAACTAATCATCATAGGTTTGAACTAGTTGAGGAGAATAATCAATGGTAGATTAAATTTCATGCATTCTAGTGGTAACATTGGTGATGTACTAATGAATTGTTTTACACATGGAGACTAATATCTAGTTGTAGGAGCTCGAGATCACATTCAATTTGATGTGGGACCTGATGGTTTATTGGGTCTTGTTGGCTATTAGTCAGATGCAGCGTATTGCATGTCAGTGCTGGAAGTTGTATCTAGGATACTGGAATGAGGGATACTTTGTGTGCCTTGAATTATATATGGAATTATGGGTAGAGTTCCATTCGTTAACCATGAAGTCTAAGAAGAGGCTTGCCAAAATCTCCCTTTTTAAAGAGTGTATGTTAGTGTGGGACCTAAGAATCATATTCAAATACCTTTTGAATTTACCCCTAACCTTTTTCTTGATGATGAGTCTCTCATGATACATCTTGAGGAGTCACTCTGTCCATCTAACTACTATTTTTTCACTCCTTTTGTGTTTCAAACATATTTGTTGTTATATATAAAGGTATATGTGATTGAGTGAATTCACACATGAGGAGGTTTACAAATAGAGGGTGGAAAATAGAGTTACTCATGATATAGAGTTGTTAGTAGTAGATATATGGTTCCAGTACAATCAATGTTTTGAGTGACAGTGTTTCGACATCAGTATCTTCCTTTTTTCCCTTCTGGTGAAAGTTGGTCTGCGCTATTCATGTGAACATTGCACAATCATGGTCTAGTTGTACGGTTCATGGTCATCTCCAGATTCAGTTCCCAGTAGTTCCCCAAACTTAGTTTCATGGAGGTGGATTGGTTTAGTACTAGACTCAATATAAGTATCCAGTGATATCAATTAAGTAGTGGGGTTAGAAAGATTTCACTCCATTGAGGGGAGATGGAGCTAGTAGACACATTCCTCTCAATGTTACCTATGTTCAGGGACATCTACCAAATTATTCACACATATGTTGTCAGTAGAAGATAGGCATATAATTTTTCTATGTTGATTTTCATAGATCAGAGGTAGAAGTTCCATAAGGGCCTGTGATCGCCAGAGGTATGATCAGTTAGATTAGTATGTTTGTTTGTTTTTTGTTTGATTCAAGAGCATCACCCTCTTTATTTGTACCCAATCTATCCCATTAATTGGTACTAGAAATATAGAATAATCTAATGACCCAGGTGTTTAGTATTCTAGTCATAATCCATTCTAGTTTGTTTAATGAGTGTTGGGGTGTAGACTAATGATTGGACCACATTATTCCCATGGGGATATTTTTTTATACATATATATCCATATGATTCCATCCTTAACATATAATTATATTATTCCATATGATATTTTATCATACTATTATAGAGAAGATTATTGTTTTTGTATGTGGACAATCACCATGTAGTTTTCAATAGTGAGTAGAGTTTCTGGAAGGGTAGCCGACATGTGGTTCCCCTTCATTCCTTGTTGGATGAGTTGTCATGTGAATTAGTGGAAACTATGATAGAATATGTTCCTACTGTCATTGGGGAGTTCTCATATTTTTTCCATTAGTGGGTTATGATTATTCACCATCAATTTGATGTTGAGTTCAAGATAGACTTATAGCCTGATGCTCCTCTGATTTGGATGTTCCTTATCGAAGGCAACCATCATAGTTTTTAGAGTTGAAGATTCATATAGATAATCTCATGTATATGGGTTTTATCTTGATTTGTTTGGTTTTTTGGGGTTCTAAAATGTTATTTTATAAGAAGGTTTGTAACATCATCCTACATTGATCATGTATGTTTTGATTTTTTCTAATCCCCTATATGGTTTAAAATCTTGTTTTGTTATTTTTATTGATTTATTACAGACTGTAGAATAGGAAACATGTTGTGTACATAAAGTAAAAGTCATGTAATTGGTGTTGGTTTCATGTCATGGAATGGGAGGCCATGCAGTGAAGGGGAGGCCATGTTTTGAGATTGAACATACGTTGAATGATGGGTACATGTCGTGTATCTAGAAAATGCTAGTTTTTAATCCAAGGAGATAGGTGTCTTGGTATAACTTATCTATCATGGACATCACATTATGACCAAGGGGCACACACCGTGACCTTCATACACCCAGTTTAATGTCACGTATTTGGGAATTTTGGTTAGACCTTCTCTCTCTAAACGTCATGTCTCTTAACCCTAAACACTCTCTAGGAATTATTTGGAGGTGTATCACCTTCCGGATCGATCCGATCAGTTCCAGTTAATTGTTGTTTCTATGTAGAATCTCTTTCAGTAAGTGTTCGATGTGATTCATTTATTCGTTTGATGACGTTTTCTTCCAATTCTTGTTTTATCGAATCCACACATCTAAGTTAGATGTTTTTATTGTTTTCCTCATCTAGATTTTATTTTGTGAGATCCTGTCTCGATGAACATTACATGGATTGTTGTGGTGAATCATACATTTCTTCTTAAGGTTAGTGGGCTTTCATATATCAACAAGTACCTTGTATTCTATTTCTAATCAATCCATTGATGTGCGAGATTGATTCTAGGTCCTTTTTTGATCATGTTTTTGGGTTTTTTTCTTTTGGTTTCTATTGTGGGTGTGTGTGAACTGAACATTGAGGTGGGTGGATTCATCTCTATCCTATGATAATGAACTTGTTGGTTTTTATTTACAAATTACTTTATAAATTGATTTATGAAATTGGAATGAATGTTATGTTTTTTGAAACTGGGTTTTGAAAAAAAATGGGGTTTCCCTTTATTTTGGGAAATTTATTGTGAAATGGGTTTGATTGTTTTTCAAGGCATTAAAGTAGTTTCGTTAAAAATAGAACATGGTTTACCTTGGGTACATAGTTTTAATGTTTAGCTTGAGTCTTTCATCCACAATTTTGTAATTATAAAGGAGGTTTGTCTTTGGTAATTCCTTGGTTTCCTAGCCTCGTTGTTCTAGGGGACTGATATTTACGTTTTGGGTGGTTTACTCAGGCGGTATTCTACTCCTTCCTATAACCGTTTTTCTAGGATTAGTTTTGTTCACATGATTATTTTGGTAAAGGTACTCTACTTCCTTGAACTATAGTAATCTTTGGGTTTATGATACCTATAATTTTGGTCTATGTTTCTTGGATTCATAATTTAGCCTTCATATGCATGATGATGCTTGTAAAAATGAAATGGAAATATGCTTTGGAAAATGATATAACTTATTTTTCTAGAACTGAGGAAAAGGTAAGTGTATACCATGTTTTCTATAAAAATTTGTTACTACATATCATAGAGTTGTTTTTTAAAATGAGAATACATGATTCATTATATGGAGACTTATTATGGAACGCATGGGTGGGATCTAATTGAGCCTAGTATCTCACCCCATGTGCACTTCTTCGATGATTCATAGACCATTGTTTTTCGTCTAGTTCTTGGAAAGGCATGGAAGCATAGTTAGGTGGTGAGGTTATTGTCAACGGCATGGGTAGTTGCTGGTGAGATGGTAGGAGTTTTTCCATAAAATTATTAGAGTAGTGGTTTGGTTTTAGTCCATACATTTGGAATTGTATTTTAGAGTTTTACCTACTGTTTCAGTTGTTCTGTTTAAACTATTTTCAATACATTTATGGAATATATATATTTCTTTGTCTTCTTCTATTAAATTATATATATATATGCCATGTGGTTGTTCAGGTTGGGAGGAATCATTCCCTAGTCTTTGTTGTTTGATAATCATGTGTTTTTCACCAGCCAGAGGGGTTTGGGAGTTCCCATTAGGTATGTGATAGAATGGGTTGGAATCAAGATTTGAAGGAAACCGAAGAAGGTTTGTTACATTTTGGTATCAGAGGATGTATGTCCTCTAAAATCTTTTCTTGGGATGTTGGTTAGACTATAGATATGTTTTTCTGGACATGATCGGTATGTTTCGATGTGTTCCTAGTCAGTTATTGCAATAATAAAACTCAATTTTCCGTTGGATGTCGGGTTATGTGTCACTAGTGTTGGTTAACTATTTTTAAAATCTTGTTTTCTACATATGGGATTTAATTTGAACTGAGATATTTTCAGTTTCTGACCGTGATTATGTTTCAGTGTAGAGACCCTAAGCTTGACGTACATGTACATTACATTACTTTTTCGGAATACTAAATACATAACAAAAAACAGACACTCAAGGACCATAATAGTTTAGTGTCTTTGGAAACTTGGAACGTAATCTTCTAATCGTGGTTAAAGATCTTCAACATCTCCCATAAAGATCTTCCACTTTTTGTTTCCTGACCTAAAACCTTTCTTTTTATCCAGGGGGAAAATAAAACATAAAAAGGGTGAGCTCAAATGCTCAGTAAGGGTAAGCATGGATAAAACAAAACATACCATATACATTGGAACCTAAAAAACATGAACATAATGTTTAAACATTAAAATCTTGAGCAACGACATAAAACATGGAAGTACATAAGGCATAGATCATAATGGAACATAAACCATGATAAAATAGCACGGGAATAAAACATGTAATTGTGGCATCTATTAAGCGCATGTAATGATTTCTATAGTAGCCAAGGAATTGCTGCCAAGACCATCTTAGTGGACAAAGTCCCATTCTGAATTGAGTTCACTCCTCGTTTCAGTCCTGTAACACTAAACCGGATTAACGTACCGTTCCATCCATGTCTATCTCATGAGATATAAAATCTTTACCCAATGAATTGTAGGGAGATATAGGTCCCACCCATCTCATAGTGAAATCATTCTTACTTGTGCCACAAAATAAACTTAAAACATTCATTATAACCCAAAGAATAAAATGGGTTTCATAAACATCATCCCATCATCTCATAATCCATATAAAACAAATGGACATTTCATAATAAGAAAAGTGAAACCATTTAAATAATAGAGACATTAAACTTGAAACATACACATATTAAATAATGTCATCTTAGATGGAAAATGGAATTGATAAAACATTTGAAATGAATTCTTGAGGAAAATATCCTTTCTTCTTCAAAATCAATTTCTTTTCACAAAACATCATGAAATTTTAAAATAAAATGATTTTGTTGAAAATAGTAATGAAATATTTTGGAGGAAAATTCATGAAAATAAGGCTTTATAAAACCGTAAAAATTCTTTCATGCCGTATAAGTTAAAAAAACATTTTTTCATACTTTTGCCGAAAAAGTCAAAAAAGTACCTCGTAACATAAACAAAAGAATGATTCCTTACATACCATGTAGTAAAAGTCAAAATGGGTAAAATGAATTTGAATATACATGAAAACACTTTTATAAAACAAGGACATTGATGATAACCATAACCCCAGTAAATACTTACGAATAAGAAATCTTGGATAAAAATGAGATTTGCAAAATTATCCCTTACCTTATGTCCGATATGCTTCGTATGTATCCAAACCTCCTGTATAATGATTTAAATAATTTCATTGACTTATTAAATAATAATATTCATTGTTATGATATCATATATGGTTCACTTATGACTTTATATTACCTGTTCTTTTGTAAATTCCATGCTAAAGAGTGTTTTGGGTAAAATCGTTCCATTTTTCATCCGTGTGTTGACTTGTAATTATTTATATGATTACATAGATGATGATTACATAATTCCAGAATATAAAACATGATTTATATATAATTCATAATATACATATATATAATATATCGATAAATGGAAAGAAATACACCGTTCATGGAGACGGTAGGCCGTACGTACGCATGAACGCTGTTTTCGTTTCCTTATTGAGTTGAATGGAATTAAGTAGATGAAATACATATATACATAAATTAAATAGCTTTATAATGTCATATATTTCATTATTATTTCTTATATATACTTTATAATCATTCTTAAATGGTTAACATGGAGAATGAATCTCATCGCGTCGTGGAGACGGTAGTCCGTACGTATGCACGAGCGATGATATCATTTCCATAATTATTGAATTGAATTGGAGTGGATGATAAAATATATCAGAATCAGTATGATGTTATAATAACTATGTATATTTATTCTTTACACCACTATACCCATCCATGTAAGGTGTTGGTGGAAAAACAGATTACACAACGGCGTGGAGAAGTTATTCTGTACATATGCACTCGCGGTGATTTTGTTTTCCATAGGATGGATAGAAGGTGAAATGATGTTGTTTCATATTTATAATAAAAAATCAGTATATTAGTGATACTTATGTTATTACTTTATAATGAAACAACTAAGGAAGAACAAGTTGAAGAAGAAAGAAGCTTGAAAGAATCGGGAGAAGAAATTATCTCTTCTTCGATACGCCTCTTTGAAACCTCCTTTTAGGGCACTAAGATTGGTCTTTAAAGTAGACCAGAACCTCTAGGATGTTTCTAGGGAAGTGGAGAAGATAAGTTTTCAGGGGTTGGTCGATCTTGAAGGCTCAAATTGGTGTTAGGAGGAGACGGAGGAGGTTCCCTTTTATAAGGGAGGAGAGGGGCACCTTTGGAATTCTTAAAAATATTAATTTATAATATATCTATCCCGACTTAAAAACCTCCAAAAATGACTCATATTGGAAGCTTAGATGATATAGGGTTGTAATCGCATCAACCAATAAAATTTAGACATGTTTGGATCATATTTTAAACCTTATCATTTTGATTTATCCTTATTTAATCTATTTAAGTTTATTTGTGGTAATAAAATTCTAAATTTTAAATTATAACAAATAATTACTTATTTGTTGTGAATTTTACATAATTGTTTACTTTATAACATGATAGACCATATAAATTTAAATTTATAATTTTTAAATATTTTTGTGGTTTTTAAACAATTTTATAATATGTTATTTTTATAAAATAACAATAGAGTCAATTTTGACACTATTCATTTATTTGAATTTAAATAAAATATATGCAGAAGATATGTTCTAACTAAAAGATTTAATAGATTTATAAAAGGTAATATGTATCTATAAAATTAGTGTATAACATTAAATAGTTCATATAATATTTATTTTATTATTTTTAAAACCATTTATTTGGTTTATCTCTTAATAAAATAAATACTACAACATTTTTGTATAATTATTTAATATACTTATTTGTTGCATAAAAATTTAAAATAAAATCCTATGATAATTTTAAATCTATTACCTTTCACAATAATACTTTTACTCAAATTTATCATCTTAAAATAACAATATTTAAATTGTTATATTTATTAAATTATGAAGGTGACAACTTTGGCATCATTTAAAATAAAATAATATAAGTGTAATAATTGCTTGTATAAGACTCCAAATGGTCAAATATTCGACCATTGTATGATTATATTTTAAATTTATACGAAAAATAAGTTTTGGTCAGGGTTTTGTGCCTTTTATGGTCACTATTATTTTAATAAAAACTATATTCTTGATTTTTCACTAGATAAATAATTTCTGCATCACTATTGTGTCACAATTAATGATAATTATCTAATCCCAATAAATTCTCATGTTGTAAATAATTCTGTTAGCTTTTTGTAGACTATTAATGTTCGAAGTTTCATAAATATTATCACTAAATTAAAATTATTATACTTTAAGAGAGTGACATGTTGTCACTTTCTTTGGTTTTAATAATAATTAAATTATTTTCATGGAAGAAAGTCCATTAACTGAATCTAATCCAACCCTTAGGTGATATGGGTCTACTTTTCGTCATGCAATAGTATTTTTCCAAGTGTTAGGTAATTTTATAATCTTGTATTTACCCTTAATTACCGGATTTACCTTTAACTATTGTAAATAAAATTTACCGTAGTTACTATTCACAATGCCCAAAAATAAAAATTAGCTTATTAACATAATTTGGACACACTGATTCCAAATATGGAATCCATTTTTCCAAATTCAATACACAAAATTTTCAGAAATTAAATTAAAATTAATCCCATTGTCGAAAGAAAACGGGTTTTTCTTTAAAACATTTAAAAATATTGAATTGATTTAACCTACGAATTCAAGGTAAAATCAATGCTAATGACATAAATTATATTAAATGGTAAAAATATATTCTATTTATAATTTAAAACCATTAAATATTATAATTTAACCACATAAGATATTACGATGAAAAAAGTTGTTTTTAATTAAAATATAGCGTGTTTTTAATATTCCTTAAAATATGAAAGTCATCAGAATAAAATGAAAAATTTATCCAAAGTAAATTTTTATTTCTTGATTCCAAAGAATAATTTTATTTTGTCAAATGGAACTTATAAACATGTCAAAAACTATATTTAAAGTGGGTGCGCCATCAAAAGGCGCAAAACTGCATTTTTTTAAAAATACTTATTTTACCCGAAAAATTTATTTTGTTCTTATACCATGTTCTAGAAAATGTGTAAGATGAATAATAATTTTATAAAATTCAAAATTTAGTTAATACTATTCATAAAGGCTAGTTCATAATAATATTATAATAATATATCGTTGTTTAGTAAAACCGGGTGTTCCGTACAACCCACGCTATCAAGGAAGGTCGTGATTGCGTGTAATGCATGCCAAGTCAGGGTTGCGTGTAGTTCACAACTCCTTTGTTGTTGCATTTAACATAATCCAACCATATTTTATTTATACATTGAATATATATATATATATATACTCAATGTTGCGTAGAATAACTTCTATCAAATAAACTTGAAATTGTGTACAACACGATCCAAGAATTGTGTTGCGTATACTGCAAGATAATACAGTGTTGCGTATAGTGAAAGATAATCTTGGTGTATCGTACAATAGAAGATATGAATGAAATTAAAAATAATGTATCTTATAAAATCTCGGGTTGTTACATTCTACCCCCCTTAAAATTAATTTCTCCCTCGAAATTCATCGGGGTTATAAATCGTTTACTATTCATAGAAACCCACATCGTAAAAAGAAATACCAAAACTGAACTTTAAAAACTAAAGTGTGAAATATAATGGTTACCCAAATTAATTCATCACTGGGTTTCCATATAGGAGAACATAGGTGAAAATATGGATATGGAAGAGAAATATAACCATCATGTTCTGATAGAGAGTGGTAGAGAATATGGCTATGAAAAAGCCAACAATCACAAAGCCATAAATTTGTGATGATCTAGAGTACCATCTGATTCATCGGATATAAAGGCACTAGGACAACATTTTTGGTTTTCACGATAATTTCCCTAAAGTTGAAGAATTAGAATTAGAATAAATACTTACTTTATTTTGGTAAAATCTCACTATTGTCCGTGCTTTGAACAATTTCCACTTAATCTCTTAACGAAATGAAGTTGAATTTGTTATTCGTGATGTGTTAGCAGATCATGTGATAGAATGATGGGTCATTCCATCTCTTTCAAACAAAAGGTTAGGAAAAGTTATAAGTCCGTCTTATGGTTAGATTAATCATATATGGTTCCAAAAAATAACGTATACTTCATATATCATACCGCTTAATAAAATAAAACTAGTTTCTACTAACCAGGGACTTCCTGTAGGCCAGTGGTAGGCGATTAAGGCCAGTCGCACTTCGGTTATGGGTTCAATTCCCACAGCCTTGTCTGACGCGATGGGCTGTCGTCCGTCCTGCAGGTTTTCCTTTTTATAAAACTACGTTACTATATCATCCCATCAATAATATCGAAAAAAGGTTCTATCCTTAAACAATACTAACTTATGTCCAACATAATCCATTCCAATCTTTAGGCTTATCCATAATATTGCAGTCCATTGTCATATTATAGTGAAAACGATTACCAGAGATTTCATATAAGAATCATGTTAATACCATCGTTGATCCTCATATATCATAAGATATGTCTTGTTGGTCACATTACAAACGTTCGAAGGCCTTAATCATGTATTCTCTTGAAAAATGAATACCCATTGAACCTTAGGGAAAACATGAATGCAGTTAAAAGTTAACACTTTCCACATATCAAAATCCTCAAAATTCTATATATTCAAACCACGATATCACTTAGTCCTTATATCAATCATGAGCTCATGAATACAATCAAACATCTCATTACCTTCTTATTCCATCATTATACGCATATCATATACTTTACAAAAATATCTGAATAACATTCCATGGTTACTGGTACCATTAAACATATACTTTCAAATACTTTTAGGGAAACAATAGTGTAACAATCCTTAGATGATTCTTTATTCCATAGTACCATTAACTATACAACATAACTCTCGATAAACATACAATCATTCCACTACCTTCTAAAAGAACCGACTGAGCTTCAACACTTCTTTCAGCTCATATATCATTTGTAGTCTCCTCATCATCATCCACATAAATACTACCCATATAACCATGCTGATTCTCTTCATGAGATTTTTCATTAGGGAATTGGTTTGAATAATGCCCGTACATTCCACATTTAAAACATCTAATCATTGTTGATGTCGTAGCAATACCATTATCCTTGTCCATGGTGTTAACTGAACCTTTAACTTTGCACTTACTGGATTTGTGTCCTTCTTTTCCACACCCAAAGCATCTTCCCATTCCTTTGAAATAATCTCCCGGATTCCTCTTCCCACATGATTTAAATGAGGGAAATTGAACTTTCTTTCCTCTATGATCATCATGAAACTCCATATTTCTCTTATTATCTGAGTCTGAAAACTTACCAAAGTTGAGATTATTGATCATATTATGAGATTGCTGATTAGGAATAATAACGATGTTTGGACTTCAACATCCTGTTTCATTTGGTTTCTCATGAATAAAATCATTCCATTGTCCATCATATCCTCCATTATCATGAATCTTCCTGTTTCCAGCCATTTTCTAAAACCCAAAAAGAATAGTGTGAGAGGAAAAAATCATGCTAGGGAAAACAACATAGTAAAGGGGGACCACCCTCAATATCTAACATCTTAGGTTGAATTCTAAGATCGTTACCGTAGTTCTAGGACTATATCCTATACGCATTCTTATCCTTAGGTACATCCCTAGACATACCTTAGAAATATCTCTAGGGATCTCACTAACGTTTTCAAATCCTAGTTTCCAAAGGTTGACTAAACCTTTCCTCTGATACCAACTGTAGAGACCCTAATCTTGATGTACATGTACATTACATTACTTTTGCAGAATACTTAATACATAACAAAAACAGACACACAAGGACCGTAATAGTTTAGTGTCTTTGGAGACTTGGAACGTAATCTTCTAATCGTGGTGAAAGATATTCAACATCTCCCATAAAGATCTTCCAATTTTTGTTTCCTGACCTAAAACCTTTATTTTTATCTTGGGGGAAAATAAAACAAAAAAAGGGTGAGCTCAAATGCTCAGTAGGGGTAAACGTGGATAAAACAAAACATACCATATACATTGGAACCTAAAAAACATGAACATAATGTTTAAACATTAAAATCTTGAGCAACGACATAAAACATGGAAGTACATAAGGCATAGATCATAATGGAACATAAACCATGATAAAATATCATGGGAATAAATCATGTAATTGTGGCATCCATTAAGCACATGTAATGATTTCCATTGTAGCCAATGCATTGCTGCCAAGACCATCTTAGTGGACAAAGTCCCATTCTGAATCGAGTTCACTCCCCGTTTCAGTCCTGTAACACTGAACCGGATTAACATACCATTCCAACCATGTATATCTCATGAGATATAAAATCTTTACCCAATGCATTGGAGGTAGATATAGGTCCCACCCATCTCATAGTGAAATCATTCTTACTTGTGCCACAAAATAAACTTATAACATTCATCATAACCCAAAGAATAGAATGGGTTTCATAAACATCATCCCATCATCTCATAATCCATATAAAAAAATGGAAATTTCATAACAAGAAAATTGAAACCATTTAAATCATAGAGACATTAATCATGAAACATACACATATTAAATAATGTCATCTTAGAGGGAAAATGGATTTTATAAAACATTTGAAATGAATTCTTGAGGAAAATATCCTTTCTTCTTCAAAATAAATTTCTTTTCACAAAACATCATTCAATTTTAAAAGAAAAGTATTTTGTTGAAAATAGTAATGAAATATTTTGGAAGAAACTTCATGAAAATAAGGCTTTATAAAACCGTCAAAATCTTTTCATGCCATATAAGATAAAAAACATTCTTTTCGTACTTTTGCTGGAAAAGTCAAAAAAGTACCTCGTAACGTAAACAAAAGAAAGATTCCTTGCATACCATGTAGTAAAAGTCAAAATTGGTAAAAGGAATTTAAACATACATGAAAACACTTTTATAAAACATGGACATGGATGATAACAATAACCCCAGTAAATACTTACGAATAAGAAATCTCGGATAAAAATGAGATTTGCAAAATTATCCCTTACCTTATGTCTGATATGCTTCGTATGTATCCGAACCTCCTGTATAATGATTTAAATAATTTCATTGACTTATTACATGATCATATTCACTGTTATGATATCATATATGGTTCACTTATGACTTTATATTACCCGTTCTTTTGTAAATTCCATGTTAAAGAGTGTTTTGGGTAAAATCGTTTCATTTGTCGTCCGTGTTTTGACTTGAAATTATTCATATGATTACTTAGATCATTATTACATAATTCCAGAATATAAAACATGATTTATATATAATTCAGAATATACATATATATAATATATCGATAAATGGAAAGAAATACACCGTTCATGGAGACGGTAGGCCGTACGTACGCATGAACGCTGTTTTCGTTTCCTTATTGAGTTGAATGGAATTAAGTAGACGACATACATATATACATAAATCCAGTATCTTTATAATGTCATATTTTTCATTATTATTTCTTATATATACTTTATAATCATTTTTAAATGGTTAACATGGAGAATGAATCTCATCGCGTCGTGGAGACGGTAGTCCGTACATATGCACGAGCGATGATACCATTTCCATAATTATTGAATTGAATTGGAGTGGATGATACAATATATCAGAATCAGTATGATGTTATAATAACTATGCATATTTATTCCATACACCATTATACCCATCCATGTAAGGTGTTGGTGAAAAAACAGATTACACCACGGCGTGGAGACGGTATTCCGTACGTACGCACGCGCGGTGATTTTGCTTTCCGTAGGATGGATAGAAGGTGAAATGAGGTTGTTTCATATTTATAATAACAAATAAGTATATTATTGATACTGATGTTATTAATTTATAATGAAACGACTATATAAGAAGAAGTTGAAGAATAAATAAGCTTGAAGGAATCGGGAGAAGAAATTACCTCTTCTTCGATACGCCTCTTTGAAACCTCCTCTTAGGGCACTAAGATTGGTCTTTAAAGTAGACCAGAACCTCTGGGATGTCTCTAGGGAAGTGGAGAAGATAATTTGTCAGGGTTTGGCCGAGATTGATGGCTCAGATTGGTGTTAGGAGGAGAGGGAGGAGGTGCCCTTTTATAAGGGAGGAGATGGGCACCTTTGAAATTCTTAAAAATATTAATTTATAATAAATCTAACCCCACTTAAAAACCTCCAAAAATGACTCATATTAGAATATTAGATGATATAGGGTTGTAATATCATCATCCAATAAAATTTAGACATGTTTGGATCTTATTTTAAACCTTATCATTTTGATTTATCCTTATTTAATCTATTTAAGTTTATTTGTGGTAATAAATTTCTAAATTTTAAATTATAACAAATAATTACTTATTTGTTGTGAATTTTCTATAATTGTTTACTTCATAACATTATAGACCATATAAATTTAAATTTATAATTTTAAAATATTTTTGTGATTTTTAAACAATTTTATAATATGTTATTTTTATAAAATAACAATAGTGTCAATTTTGACACTATTCATTTATTTTAATTTAAATAAAATATATACCAAAGATATGTTTGATCTAAGAGCTTTAATAGATTAATAAAAGGTCATATGTATCTGTAAAATTAGTGGATAACATTAAATAGTTCATATAATATTTATTTTATTATTTTTAAAACCATTTATTTGGTTTATCTCTTAATAAAATAATTACTACAACATTTTTGTATAATTATTTAATATACAGATTTGTTGCATAAAAATTTAAAATAAAATCCTATGATGAATATAAATATATTAAATTTCACAATTATATTTTCACTCGAATTTATCATCTTAAAATCACAATATTTAAATTGTTATATTTATTAAATTATGAAGGTGACAACTTTGGCATCATTTAAAATAAAATAATATAAGTGTCATAATTGCTTGTATAAGACTCAAAATGGTAAAATATTCGACCATTGTATGATTATAGTTTAAATTTACATGACCAGTAAGTTTTGGTGAGGGTTTTGGTGCCTTTTATGGTCACGATTAGTTTAATAAAAACTATATTTTTGATTTTTCACTAGATAAATAATTTCTGCATCACTATTGTGTCACAATTAATGATAATTATTTATTCCCAATAAATTCTCATGATGTAGATAATTTTTTTAGCTTTGTGTAGACTATTAATTTTTGAAGTTTCATGAATATTATCACTAACTTAAAATTATTATACTTATAGTATTTAAGAGAGTGACATGTTGTCACTTTCTTTGATTTTAATAATAATTAAATTATTTTCATGGAAGAAAGTCCATTAACTGAATCTAATCCGACACTTAGGTGATATGGGTCGACTTTTAGTCATCCAATAGGATTTTTCCAAGTGTTAGGATAATTATATAATCTTATATTTACCCTTAATTACCCGATTTACCTTTAACTATAGTAAATAAAATTTACCATAGTTACTATTCACAATGCCAAAAAATAAAAATTAGCTTATTAACATAATTTGGACCCACTGATACCAAATATTGAATCCATTTTTTCAAATTCAATACAAAAAAGTTGCAGAAATTAAATTAAAATTAATCCCGTTGTCGAAAGAAAATGGGTTTTTCTTTAAAACATTGCAAAAGATTGAATTGATTTAACCTACGAATTCAAGGTAAAATCAATGCTAATGACATACATTATATTAAATGGTAAAAATATATTCTATTTATAATTTTAAACCATTCAATATTATAATTTAACCACATAAGAAATTATGATGAAAAAAGTTGTTTTTAATTAAAATATATCGTGTTTTTACTATTCATTAAAATATGAAAGTCATCAGAATAAAATGAAAAATTTATCCAAAGTAAATTTTTATTTCTTGATTCCAAAGAATAATTTTATTTTTTTTCAAATGAAACTTATAAACATGTCAAAAACTAGATTTAAAGTGGGTGCGCCATCAAAAGGCGGCAAAACTGCATTTTTTTAAAAATACTTATTTTACCCGAAAAAATTATTTTGTTCTTATACCATGATCTAGAAAATGTGTAAGATGAATAATAATGTTATAAAATTTAAAATTTATTTAATACAATTCATAACGGCTAGTTCATAATAATATTATAATAATATATCGTTGTTTATTAAAACCCGGTATTGCGTACAACACACACTATCGAGGAAGGTCATGATTGCGTGTAATGTAAGCCAAGTCAGGGTTGCGTGTAGTAAACGACTACTTTGTTGTTGCGTATAACAGAATCCAACCATATTTTATTTATAGATTGAATATATATATATATATATACAGTCAATGTTGCATAGAATAACTTCTATCAAATATACTTGAAATTGTGTATAACACTATCCAAGAATTGTGTTGCGTATGCTGCAAGCTAATACGGTATTGCGTATAGCGCAAGATAATCTTGGTTTATCGTACAACAGAAGATATGAATGAAATTAAAAATAATATATCTTATAAAATCTTGGGTTGTTACATTTAGTGTGTAGTTGTTTGTCACTGAGACATCTTCCATAGTTTCCACAAGAAGGTAAAGATGATTCCCATCAATGAAGTACACCTATGGATCAATATATAATGAAGAATATCCTATTATTAGTTTTTAAAATTTATCACAATTTTCAACGAGTTTCGAACATAGTGTATTAGGTACAACCGGGAGCTAGAGGAGAAAGAGATCAATCACAAGAATTCTTGAATGAGAAGCAATTTTCCTTTAAAGGGATGACTGAACCTCAAGAGGATAATGATTAGCTAGACATGATCGATCAAATCTTCAACTTCTTAGAGACAACAATGAATATTAGGGGGAAGTGCACAACATTCAGAGTTGAGGGTCGCGAAAATCGTTGGTGGGATGCTATAGTCCATGTAGATAGACATGTGGGATAGTATTGTAAGGGTTTCAAAACCTTTTTCTTTCAGTATTTTCGTTCAGATACTCTTGTGTAATAAAAATATATGGAATTCATATCATTGAATAGTGGGAGATAATTTTGTGCCAGCCTACACATACATATTTTCTGAGAAACTTTGTTCTTCTCTGTACATGGAATCTAATAACCATCTGAAGGAAAAAAATTAACTGGAGTGTTTGTGACTGGATATTGAAATGTATGCGTAGATATTGGATAGTGAAATGATGTTAGATATGGAAATAGAGGCAAGGTCCCTCATACTACCTCTTCAATTCCAACTCGTGATAGATTCAGTGGCATGCATGGGTGTAAGAGGAGGTGGCAGAACCGTTGCAGGAGTTGTGGTGGTGGGTCTCAGCAATGAACATCCTCTGAACCATCCATTATTTCTTGCAGCCTGCCTTTGACTTGATTTAATTTTGTAATGGGGGTTCACAGTAGGAGTCCTTGTCCTATTACCACCATGATGTGAAATGAATAACGATTTTTTGGTCAACTATAATGTTTCTATTAGGCTATGAATATCCATTTCTATGGTAATGGTTCGTCGACTTCAAAGGCTACTATGGTGTAGTAACATGCTTCAGATACTATAGGTGTCTAACCATATTCCTCATGATTGATGCATTTACACGCATTTGATGACTGTAAAATGGAAGTTGAAGTAGGTCCATCAACAGTGAGAGGTACACTCTTTATTGAAGCTTCAGTAGCGACTAATTTGTTTGATACTGGTGCCTAAAACTCATTTATATCTGAATGTTTTCTTGATATTCTTAAACATCCAACATAACTTATATCATTTACAATGGACTTAGTGAACCCACATGGCAAGAGGATGAAACAAACGTTCTAATGCCCTTCATTTTCTTTCACACTATCTCACATAGGGTTGGTCTGGGATTTTCTTGTTCTTTATCTGGATATGTTTGACATCATCAGAACTATGGATTTTCTTTTTTCCCATCGAGATGAGGTTGATTTTTATTATTGGCTCATTTTGTTTCTTACTACTGATGGGATAAATCGTTTGTTTCTAGGAGAGTGGGAACTGAGGTCTTGTCGCCTAGCCCCAACCCTCCCTGAGCTCTTAGTTTCTTGGTTATTGCTGCGTTTGATAATGATGATGTTTATTATGTTGAGGATAATCTTGTTGTTGTCTAAGAATTTCCAATAATTTTCAAAAAACCCATCGACTACTTTCCTCTAGATAGAGAGGGGTAGAGTTCACAATTGACATTGTTCTAGGTATGTAGTAGATATCAATGTCTTCTTACCGTATTACACCAGCGAAGTTGAATGATGTCATGATTTAGTTGGATGACCTATTAGATAGGGATTTTGTTATCACAAGTGTTACAACATGGGAATCCCTTATACTCATTTCCTAGAAAGTGGATGGGTAAATTTGGTTGTGTATGGATTATAAAAATCTTAACCTAGTAACTATTAAGAACAATTATACATTACCTCATGTGGATGAATTTTTTGAATAGTTGAAAGGGGAAATGTGATTTTCAAAGATCAATGTTTGATCACGTTATCATCAGCTCATATTCCATGGCTCTGGTATACCAAATATGGCCTTAAGGAGCATGTATGACCACTATAAATATTGTGTGTTGCCTTTTAGTCTGACCAACGCTCTTATGGTTTTTATGGACATGAGGAATCAGATATTACACCATAATCATTAATCTTTTGTGGTAGATTATCAGGATGGATATTTGGTTTATTCTATTCCCATGATTGAGAACGATCTCTATATGATTTTGGTTTTAGAAACTCTGAGAAATCATTATTTATGTTGATCACTTTCTAAATGCATTTTATTGATTCAAAAAGTGATGTTCTTGGGGAACATTATTTCTGAGCCTGGATTATTAGTTTACCCAAAGATGGTAAAAGATATTTATATTGTCAAAAACCACACAATTTCTTGGACTTTCTATATACTACCAAAATTTCGTCAAGGAATTATCTAAGCTGGAATCTCTATTGACAGCTCTGATGAAGAATTTAGTGAAATTATCATGTGGTGGAATATTTCTGTATTCCATTGATGAACTAAATTAACTTTTTATATTGACACATATTATGATATTACAATATTACAGTAGGGTGTACAAGGTCTTCTGTAATGCATCATTTGATATTTAGGGATGTGTGCTAATGCAAGATGATAATGTGGTATCTTACAACTCTCTTCATCTTCGACCACATTAGAAGCACTTACCCACTAACGATTTTGATATTTATGTGGTGATTCATGCACATAAATTTTAGTAGAACTATCTATTTAGGGAGAAGTTAACAGTCATATCTAATCATAATTTTGTAATCTATATCTTTACCTAGAAGGGAATGAATCGTAGATAATGAGGATGGGTAGAATACCATCCTACATTTGACATCAACATTTCCTAGACTTCGGGTAAAGGAAATGTAATTGCTGATTCATTATGCTGGAAGGCACCATCAAATGATATTATGGAATCAATGTAGAAGTGGAATCATATGGGGATAATTGATCAGTTTCAATTAGATTCTCAGTAGGATGTCTCATGTATGATTCTGACCAGTATTATGTTGCCATCATCTATCCTAGAGTCTATCATTCAATGTAAACCACATGATGATGAGTTTCAATATAATTGGGGAAATAATTATGGTGCGTATAAAGTTCCTCATTATTCTCTTTCATGGTATGGAATACATCACATCAGAAAGTGATTTGTTGTCCCCTCATCAGTGAGAAGGTCAGTTTTTTTGATTGTCATGGATCTTTATGGGTCACTCCACCAGGCTCTAAAAATATGTATTATGACAAGAGAATATAGTTTTGGTGGATGGGTACGAAATGTGACATGGAATATTATGTATCCCACTATTACACATGGAAACTGATAAAGGCAAAGCACATGAAGCCCTCTGGTTTTCTTCAACCACTCCTAGTGCCAGTTAGGAAGTGGGATGAGGTGTCCATGGATTTTGTTTTTGGGTAACTAGGGACACCCCAAGGGAAAATTTGCTGATCAGTGGATGAAGAATACTCATTTCTTTATAATCAGAGACACCACTAAAGTTGATGAACTATGTATGTTGTATGTGTAGAAGATCATGAGGTTACATGAGAGTCCTTCTTCTATTATTTTAGATATGAAACATAGGTTTCCTCCAAAATTCTGGAGGAGTCTTCAAGTGGAAATGGGGACTCATGTAAAGTTGAGAATAGCTTACCATCCACTAACAGATGTCCAAAGAGATCATGTAATTCAGATCCTAGAGGATACACTTCATACCTGTGTCATGGATTTCAATGTATCCTTGGATATCCAACTGGGACTGGTTGAGTTTGTTTAAAACAAAATGTATCAGTCTTCGATCAGAATGGACCCCATCGAAGCATTGTATGGTTACCCATGCATATCACCTCTTTTTTATGAAGTGGTGGCCGAATTTTCTATAGTTGGACAAATTATGGTTCATGAGACATAAGAAATGATTCATGTGGTGAGACAAGTTTTGGTTACAGCCCAGAGTCGACAGATATCGTATTCATATCAACGGTGTCTCCTTTGGAGTTTTCAATTGGTGACTGGGTTATCTTGAATGTTTCACATTGGATGGGTCATAGTCGACATGGAAAAATAGGGAATGTTGGCTCTGAGATATGATGGACTATTTTAGACCAATGAACTACATGGAAATGTTTCTTATTAGTAAGAACTACATGTCCAGTTGACAAACATTCATGATGTTTTACACATATCTCAACATAGGAAGTGTCATACGGATCCCGACTAGGATCTATGTAGGGATGAATTTGTGCTAGAACCAGATGTTTTTTGCTGTAGATAAAATTATAAGGCCCCAGCCTTAAACCTTACTTAATCATGAGTTATTACAAGATTACACATCGGGGATCTTTTCAAGTTTAGATTTTTAGATTATTATATCATAAAACTCGCATTACATTCCACATTTAAACAAAGTGGTTACATAAAAGATAGTATTCATTTTTCCCATCAACGGAAACATATTTAAAATAAAACATGGATTATTTCTTGACACTTCCTATACACTATCATCATATCATGTACCCTTCCCTTGATCTGTGAAAAAAATTTCAAAAACTTGGGATGAGCATAAAAAGCTCAGTATGGGATATAAAAATATGGAAAGCAAACATGAGTACATGTATACATAAGTGTGAAATCATACTTTACCCATAAAACATAATCACTTTAACATACCTCATAAAATCTTGAATAAATCATAGAAATCATAAGACATAAAGGTAACTTGAGGCATTCATAACAGTCTTACGTAGGGAGTAACCCTGTTGGTTATGTTTGGAATACACACCACAGTATATTCCCTAAATCTCTTCGGAGAAACCACATCGTTTCACTCCTATGCGTTACCCAATGCATTGGAGAGCTATATCGGGCTCACCCGCCCTTAGTTTATCACGGAACCACCCATCTTCATAACAATTCCCAAGAACCATAACATAATCATAGCACATAACTTAAGCATAAAGGAAATATAA
This sequence comes from Viscum album, assembly GCA_963277665.1. NCBI lineage: Eukaryota > Viridiplantae > Streptophyta > Magnoliopsida > Santalales > Viscaceae > Viscum > Viscum album. The sequence continues at coordinate 2,132,063,815 of OY728140.1, forward strand.
CGTTCCCACATTGCGAAAACAATATAACATTTTAAGATATTGAAATAATGAATCCATTCTAAAAACTATTTTCAAAACCATTTAAAACATTTAATAAAGAGATTTTTAAATCAGTGTGTCCCATGCCACATTGAAGATTTTAACATTTTAAACCATTAATATTCATATAAATAAATCCTTGAAACCATTTTGAAAATATGGATATTAATGAGAACTATTTATAAGAATAAATCATTAAAACATTTAAAATGATATTTTAGTTAAAGAGTTTTTAACAAAATGAGAGACACTTGAATACAATAATTGAGGAATAACAATTAATCAAAACTTTATAATATCATGAGAATAAAGGGATTCGTGATATAATATTCCAAAGGACATTATATACACCATACAGGAGTGAATTGGTGCATAACAACAATGAAGTCTCAAAGGAAATGTAAATGGAGATGAAATCCATTATAAAGATGGTATCCTTAAATTAAGGATAAATCAATCTCATAAATATGTGTGAAAAATATAAATACACCCAATATAAGTGGATGTTAAGTGTGAAAAAATAAAATTTCATTCACACTTATTCAAAGGATGACATATTCAATAACTACATGTTGAACCCAAAGAAATCGAAATTGGGTTAAGAAGTTCCCTTGACAGCCTAACGGTGTCACATAAAATTTTAGAAAAAGAGTTGGTGAGATAGATAAAGGGTATCTCATCACTTGGAAATAAAATTTACAGCAATAAGGATATGTAAGAACATATCCCCACATAATAAGATGATAATTAAAAGACATAACAAAAGAAGTTTTTTAAAAAGAGGAGGGTGAAAGGTTCCCTTACCGATTTGGGTAACTTTTGAAAAGTACACCCCATGAAAGAAGGAATATAAAACATTGATGTAAATACTCATAAAATAAAGTATGTCACACAAAGAGTAGAATAATGGAGAGTACATACACCACTCAAAAGAAAATATTGGCAAATGTAGCATGAATCTCACGAAAACACAAAGTGAGATAAAAAATCCCTTACGAAAACTCGGCAGCCTAACGACGCCACTTAAAACTTCTAAAAATGGATTGATGATATAAAATAGGGTCTCTCAACATATTACAATAAAATTTACAGTAAGAGGAATATAAAATAACATCCCCCATCATAACAAAGAGGATCTTAAAAGAAGTGACACAATGGAGAGTACTTAAAAAGATAGAGAGAGGTTAGATCTCTTACGAAAATTCGGCAGCCTAACGGCGCCACTCAAAACTTCCAAAATGGATTGATGAGAGAAAATAGGGTCTCTCGTTATATGAACATAAAAAGTACAGTAGGAGTAATATAAAAGAACATCCCAATCATAAGAAAGATGAGCTTAAAAGGAATGACATAAAAGAGTGTACTTAAAAAGAAAGAGAGGAGTGGGATCCCTTAACTCGGGTCCGACTTGACTCGATCGTTCTTTAACGTCCTGAATAATGAACCTGAGTTAATTTCCACTCTATTAAGAACCTTTTTCAAGTTCATTATTCATTTTATATCACTTATTTCCATGTTATAAACATTATTTAATCATTTAAGTTAATAATGTTTGTTTTGTCGATATTTGGTTCTTAAGTCGAAAGTGGACTTCTTACAATTACATGTTGTTCGTGTGGTCAAAGGTTCATTATATCCAGAATTATATTCATGATTTGGATATCATATATATCATATATATCTAGAATATACATGTATTAATAATATTACATAATCATTTAGAGGTAAGAAATTAAATGCACCGTTCATGGAGACGGTAAGCCGTACGTACGCATGAACGCTACTTTCATTTCTTTGTCATATTAATGGAATTAAAACTAAATGATAGGTATGTATAATTTAATTCCATAATTATATTCATAATTTATATGTAACATAAATCATATATAATTACTTTAAATCAATCATTTATACATCCCACATATGGCATTAACGAATCAAATCACTTTGAGGGGGCGGTAGTCCGCACATCCTAAACTGAAATTATCGTGTTTACACACAATCTAAACCATAAAGGTGTGCCAAAAAAGAAAAATACAGAAGCTTAAGTAAAACATAAACATATTATATATCATATATAAGTATTGTGACATCTTAATGGCCACCTTTTAAGGTGTTATATGAGTGTTGAACAATCATCGTTTCGTGAGGCAAAAATTCGCCATCCACAGAAACACTATGTTCTTTAACCATTTGATGTAGGTGAGTGTAAGTGTAGATTGAATGATTATGATAACAAAATACGAGTATATTGAAGATAGTGGTGTTGTTACAAAAGAAATGAATAAAAAGAGTTTAGGGGGTTGGAGAAGCAAAATAAAACAAAAGAACACAAGTGAAGACATTACCTTAAAATCGGGTAACTCTTTTTAATTTGAGCTCAAAGGCTTCCTTGGGGAGACTTCTACCAAATGTGAGGCTTCTATGAGTAATAGAGGGATTTGGAGAGACAACATGGGCCGGGTTTGGCTGAGAAAAAGGCTTTGGAAGTGTGGGTAAGGAGGTAGAGGTGGGGGCCTTTTATAAGAGGAGAGGAGGGGCACTCTTGGAATGTAAAGAAATGTTACTTTATTAGAAAATGAGTTTCATATTTAAAAGGTCCCACATTAATGTATTTCGAGGATAAGGTGGTAGGGGTTAGAAATATACTCATCCAATAGGTTTTTGACAAGTGTCAGTTATAGTTTTAACATTATTTTTTAATTTTATTTAAATCCTTTATTAATGAGGTAATCGCTGCATCATCATGATGTCATAAATAATTTAATTTATTTAATGTCTAAAAATTATAAAAAAATATCATGATGTAGGAAATATTTTTAGATTTCTAATGAATATTTATAGTCAAAACTATGATTTGTATAACCCAATTTAAAAATTGTTTTACTGAAACATTTCATGTTTGTGTCATTTTTACTTTTACATTAAGTAAAAAGTTATTTATGTCATTTCCCAACCGATGTGGCTCCATGGGGTCCCCAAGTTGACTCATGGATTTTCGTGGTCGGCCATGACACATCCAATAAGGGTAGGAAATGTTTCGAGCTCATCTCATATTATTAAAACATTATTTTTACCATAAAATACATTAATTACCACTAATCACGATTAATAAACTTAAAAGTTACTATTCATCAAAAAATTATTCAAATTCCATTGAATCGCATTTTACTTTTTAATGAAAACCATATATGTCGGATTTTTGGAATTCAAAACACAGAGGTGGTAAATTTTCATTTAAACGGAAAATCAGTTTTTATAAGTACCACTTAGTGGTTTCACTATTCATCAAAAATTGAAGTTCTTCAGAAAAATAACAAATCATCACCCTAAGCTATATTTGATATTACAAATTAAAAAATGATGTCTATTTTACAAAATTAAAAACATATAAGTTGCATTAATTAATTTAATAATTAATTCCCGTTGTCAGAGAAAATAGCGTGTTTTTATGAAACAATAAGTATCAAAAGATTGACACTAGTTTAAGTCTGATTTCAAAGTGAAATTAATTCCAATGACCACAATTGGATTAAATGTTAAAAATATGTTCTAATTGAACATTAAAAACAATTTAAAATATAATATAATAATATAAATAAATTATATTAAAAAGTGGTTTTGAATTAAAATACAACATTTTTCACTATTCATTAGAAAAATGAACTTTATCGGAAAAATACCAAAAATTTACACAAAGTAAATTTTGATGTCCCGATTCTAAAGAAGAATTTTATTTTGTCAAATATAAAACATAAAATTGTTAAAAAGTGGATTTAAAAGAGGTTCTCCATCAAAAGGTGGTTAATCGACCTTCTAAAGAACATTAGAATGTTTACGCTTAAAAAATTGAATTCATTCACATTTTTAATCCTCTAACATTTGTTGAAAAGTAAAAATATTTGACAAAAATATATAATCATTTTGTAGTTAGTTTTGTTCATTCCTGCCATTACAACGGCTAGGCGTTAACTACCATTTAAAATAATAATATTTTATTATTATAGTGCAACGTAAGATTCCCAAGAAACTTGTTGTTGCGTATTGGGTACAGAATCGAGCATAGCGTCCCCTTTAATGTAAAATTAATATTAAATTCATAAATATGGATAAATATAAAAATGTCATATTATTTTTTTACCTGGGGTGTTACATCCTTTCCCCCTTTTGAGAATTGCGTCCTCACAATTTTAAAATTGGGGTCAGAAACATCCTTGAAAGTCCCACATCGGAACAAGAGTCGGTAAAACAATCACTTTAAAATAAAGAATGAGAAGTACAGAGGTCACCCAAGTTAACCCATACTAGGATTCCCTGTAAGAAAACATGGACATGGAGGAGAAAACATAGGGTCATGTTCTGATGGAGAGTGATAGAAAACATGTTTAGGAGAAAGTTAACCATATGAAAATAACTAACTTGTGATGGGTTAAACGGTATCTGATTCCCCAGTAGGAAAAGATAATAGACAAAAAAAATTTATTTTTTAGGAATTTATTCATAAGGAAACATAATTACTTATTATGTTGACTTTCAACTTTTATTATATTTCTTACACAAGCTCATATTTTCTCCAAAAGATGAGTATTTAGGTAGACTTGTCCACTATAATAAACTTCTAGAGAATCACCTAATCCATAAAAGAGAACTATATACTTCCCATGTATTTAAACTTTAACCAAAACCAAAACCAAAATGGTTAGTACAAGATCAGATAATCCAGAAAAGGATAACCCTTTATAAAAATGAAAATCTACTCTTAATCTTCAAAATTTGTACAACAAAATCCAAAGTTCAACTGGGACCATTTGATAAACAATTTGTACAAAAAATTATTCAAAGTGAACCAAACTAAGATTGAAACCCAAATATTTGAAGGATTTAGTCACATATTCTTCCATGGAACAAATTAACTTTTATCTCCAAATAACATCAGTTGCTCTTAAATTGTCATATTGAAAAGTAATCAACCTAATCACATATCCTCAATGATAGGTTAATCATTTCCATAGATAACCCAAAATAAACTTACTCTTGATTCCTAAAATCATCTAACTAAAAAGAATTAGTCAAACTAACCAGGGACATCACGTAGTCCAGTGGTAGGCGATAAATACTAGTCACACTTTGGTTGTGGATTCGATTACCACATCTTTGTCCGACGCGACGAGTTGTCACACGGTCTGTGTGTTGTCCTTTTTCCAAAACTATATAATTCTTAAAACATTCCCCAAAATGAGATAAAATCTTCAAAAATGATCATAAGATATTTTAACCTCAAGTTTATCTCATGCCTTTAATTTTCCATCATAACATATAATAACCCATTATTACCTCAAAAGTAAGGATCATATAAACTCTAATGGTTACCTTTATAATTATTACCTGAACTTCCACATCGATTGGTCATATTGTACAAGATTCATTACAGATCATACCAAGGTTCAAGTGGTTGATCATGACTCCTTGATTGTTGGTTTAGAACAACCACGAGTTTCCTCATTGAATCCCCCATTTTATCTAGTATCTTAATCAGAGAACCACCACAGTTTCCTTCAAACCTGTTGTCTCTTTGGTGCTGCTAGATCTATCCATTCACTAAAAAAAGAAATTTCAGTGTGAGTATATCAACAAAACCATCATGTACTAATGAGGAAGGTAAACACTAAAATATACTTACTCATTCACTTTATCTAAAACTAGGACTAATTCTGAAATCCTAACCATTATGGTACTGTCACTAGTGCTTAAAGAATACCCTAACCTCTAAAGTTATCTAAACCGACCTCTGATACCAACTATAAGGCCCCAGCCTTAAACCTTACATAATCTTGATTTATTACAAGATTAGACATTGAGGATCTTTTCAGGTTTAGAGTTTTAGATAATTAGATCATAAAACTCGCATTACATTCAACATTTAAACAAAGTGGTTACATAAAAGATAGTATTCATTTTTCCCATCAACAGAAACATATTTAAAATAAAATATGGATTCTTTCTTGACACTTCATTGACACTATCATCATATCATGTACCATTCCCTTGACCTGTGAAAAACATTTCAAAAACTTGGGATGAGCATAAAAATCTCAATAAGGGATATAAAAATATGGAAAGGAAACATGAGTACACGTATACATAAGAATGAAATCATACTTTACCCATAAAACATAAGCACTTTAACATACCTCATAAAATCATGAATAAATCATAGAAATCATAAGACATAAAGGTAACTTGAGAAATTCATAACATTCTTACGTAGGGAGTAACCCTATTGGTTACGTTTGAATACCCACCATAGTATATTCCGTAAATCTCTTCGGAGAAACCTTAACATTTCACTCCTTCGCATTTCCCAATGCATTGGAGATCTATATCGGGCTCACCCACACTTAGTTTATCACGGAACCACTTGTGTTCATAAAAATGCCCAATAACCATAACATAATAATATCACATAACTTAAGCATAAAGTAAAGATAACGTTCCCACATTAGGATAACAATATAACATTTTAATATACTGAAATAATGAATCTATTCTAAACACCGATTTCAAAACCATTTAAAACATTTATCAAAGACATTTTTAAATCAAAGTGTCCCATACCACATTGAAACTTTTAACATTTTAAACCATTAATATCCATATAAATAAATCCTTAAAACCATTTTGAAAACATGGATATTAATGAGAACTATTTTTAAGAATAAATCATTAAAACATTTAAAATTATATTTTAGTTAAAGGGTTTTTAACAAAATTAGAGACACTTGAATACAATAATTGAGGAATAACATTTAATAAAAAATTTATAATATCATGAGAATAACGGGATTCATGATATAATATTACAAAGGAAAGTATATACACCATATAAGAGTGAATTGGTGCATAACAAAAATGAAGTCTCAATGGAAATGTAAATTGAGATGAAATCCATTATAAAGACGGTATCCTTTAATTAAGGATAAATCAATCTCATAATTATGTGTGAAAAATATAAATACATCCAATATAAGTGGATATTAAGTGTAAAATAATCAAAGGTCATTCACACATATTCAAAGGATGACATATTCAATAACTACATGTTGAACCCAAAGAAATCTAAATTGGGTTAAGAAGTTCGTTTGACAGCCTCACGGCGTCACATCAAATTTTAGAAAAAGATTTGATCATAGAGATAAAGGGTATCTCGTCACATGGACATAAAATTTACGGAAATAAGGATATATAAGAACATATCCCCACATAATAAGATGAAAATTAAAAGATATAACAAAAAAAGTCTTTTAAAAAGAATAGGGTGAAAGGTTACCTTACCGATTTAGTTAACTTTCAAAACGTACACCCCATGAAAGAAGGACTATAAAACATTGATGTAAATACTCATAAATGAAAGTACTTTACACAAAGAGTAGAATAATGGAAAGTACATACACCACTAAAAAGGAAATATTGGAAAATGTATCATGAATCTTACAAAAACACAAAGTGAGATAAAAAATCCCTTATGAAAACTCGGCAGCCTAACGTCGCCACTTAAAACTTCTAAAAATGGATTGATGATATCTAATAGGTTCTCTCATCATATTACAATAAAATTTACAGCAATAGGAATATAAAATAGCATCCCCCATCATAACAAAGAGGAGCTTAAAAGAAGTGACATAAAGGAGAGTACTTAAAAAGAAAGAGAGAGGTTAGATCTCTTAGGAAAATTCGGCAGCCTAACAACGCCACTCAAAACTTCCAAAATGGATTGATGAGAAAAAATATGGTCTCTCATCATATGAACATAAAAATTACAGTAGGATTAATATAAAAGAACATCCCAATAATAAGAAATATGAGCTTAAAAGGAATGACATAAAAGAGTGTACTTAAAAAGAAAGAGAGGAGTAGGATCCCTTACCTCGGGTCCGACTTGACTCGATCATTCTTTAACGTCCTGAATAATAAATGTGAGTTAATTTACACTTTATTAAGAACCTTTTTCAAGTTCATTATTCCTTTTATATCACTTATTTCCATGTTATAATCATTATTTAATCATTTAACTTAATAATGTTTGTTTTGTCGATGTTTGGTTCTTAAGTCCAAAGTGGACTTCTTACAATTACATGTTGTTTGTGTGGTCAAAGGTTCATTATATCCAGAATGATATTCATGATTTGGATATCATATATATCATATATATTGAGAATATACATGTATTTATAATATTACATAATCATTTAGAGGTAAGAAATGAAATGCACCGTTCATGGAGACGGTAAGCCGTACGTACGCATGAACACTACTTTCATTTCTATGTCATATTAATGGAATTAAAACTAAATGAGAGGTATGTATATTTTAATTACATAATTATATTAATAATTTATATGTAACATACATCATATATAATAATTTTAAATCCATCCTTTATACATTCCACATATGGTATTAACGAATCAAATCATTTTGAGGGGGCGGTAGTCCGCACTTCCTAAAATGAAATTATCGTGTTTACCCACAATGGAAACCATAAAGGTATGCCACAAAAGAAAAATACAGAAGATTATGTAAAACATAAACATATTATATATCATATATAAGTATAGTGACATCTTAATGGCCACCTTTTAAGTTGTTATATGAGTGTTGAACAATCATCGTTTCGTGAGTCAGAAATTCGCCATCCACAGAAACAGTATGTTTTTTAAACATTTGATGTAGGTGTGTGTAAGTGTAGCTCAAATGCTTATTATAATAACATCCTAGTATATTGAAGATACTGTAGTTGTTACAAAAGAAATGAATAAAAAGAGTTTAGGGGTTTGGAGAAGAAAAATAAAACAGAAGAACACAAGTGAAGACATTACCTTAAAATCAGGTAACTCTTATTGATTTGAGCTCAAAGGCTTCCTTGGGAAGACTTCTGCCCAAAGTGGGGCTTCTAGGAGTAATAGAGAGATGTGGAGAGAAAAAATTGGCAGGGTTTGGAAGAGGAAAAGGCTTTGGAAGTGTGGGTAAGGAGGTAGAGGTGGGGGCCTTTTATAAGAGGAGAGGAGGGGAACTCTTGGAAAGTAAAGAAATGTTAATTATTTAAAAACGAGTTTCAGATTTAAAAGGTCCCACATTAATTTATTTCGAGGATACGGTGGTAAGGGTTCGAAATATACTCATACAATAGGTTTTTGACAAGTGTAAGTTATAGTTTTAACATTATTTTTTAATTTTATTTAAATTCTTTATTAATGAGGTAATCGATGCATAATCATGATGTCATAAATAATTTAATTTATTTAATGTCTAGAAATTATAAAAAAAATATCATGATGTAGTAAATATTTTTATATTTCTAATGAATATTTATAGTCAAAAATATGACTTGTATGACCCAATTTAAAAATTGTTTTAGTGAAATATTTCATGTTTGTGTCATTTTTACTTTTACCTTAAATAAAAAGTTATTTATGTCATTTCCCAACCAAAGTGGCTCCATGGGGTCCCCAAGTTGAATCATGGATTTTCTTGGTCGGTAATGACACATCCAATAAGGGTAGGAAATGTGTCAAGCTCATCTCATATTATTAAAACATTATTTTTACCTCAAACTACAGTAATTACCACTAATCGCGATTAATAAACTTAAAAGTTACTATTCACCAAACAATTATTCTAATTCTATCGATCCTCATTTTACTTTTTAATGAAAACCATGTATGTCGGATTTTTGAAATTCAAAAAATAGAGGTGGTAAAATTTCATTTAAACGGAAAATCAGTTTTTATAAGTACCACTTAGTGGTTTCACTATTCAAAAAAAATTGAAATTCTTCAGAAAAATACCAAAACTTCACCCTAAGCTATATTTGATATTAAAAATTCAAAAATGAAGTCTATTTTACAAAATTCAAAACATATAAGTTTCATTAATTAATTTAATAATTAAGTCCCGCTGTCAGAGCAAATAGCGTGTTTTTATGAAACAATAAGTATCAAAAGATTGACACTAGTTTAAGTCCGATTTCAAAGTGAAATTAATTCCAGTGACCACGATTGTATTAAATGGTAAAAATATATTGTAATTGAACTTTAAAACCAATTAAAAATATAGTCTAATCATATATATAAATTATATTGAAAAGTGGTTTTGAATTAAAATACAACATTTTTCACTATTCATTAAAAAAATGATCTTTATCGGAAAAATACTAAAGATTTACACAAAGTAAATTTTGATGTCCCGATTCTAAAGAAGAATTTTATTTTTTCAAATATAAAACATAAAATTGTTAAAAAGTATATTTAAAAGAGGTTCTCCATCAAAAGGCGGTTAATCGACCTTCTAAAGAACATTAGAATGTTTACGCTTAAAAAATTGAATTCCTTCACATTTTTAATCCTCTAACATTTATTGTAAAAAGTAAAAATATTTGACAAACATATATAATAATTTTGTAGTTAGTTCTGTTCATTCCTGCCATTACAACGGCTAGGCGTTAACTACCATTTAAAATAATATTATTTTATTATTAGAGTGCAACGTACGATTCCCAAGAAACTTGTTGTTGCGTATTGGGTACGAAATCGAGCATAGCGTCCCCTTTAAAGTAATATTAATATTTTATTCAAAAATATGGATAAATATAAAAATGTCATATTCTTTATTTACCTGGGGTGTTACATCCTTCCCCCCTTTTGGGAATTACGTCCTCGTAATTTTAAAATTGGGCTCAGAAACATCCTTGAAAGTCCCACATCGGAACAAGAGTCAGTAAAACAATCACTTTAAAATAAAGAATGAGAAGTACATAGGTCACCCGAGTTAACCCATACTAGGATTCCCTGTAGGAAAACATGGACATGGAGGAGAAAACATAGGGTCATGTTCTGATGGATAGTGATAGAAAACATTTTTAGGAGAAAGTTAACCATATGAAAATCACAAACTTGTGATGGGTTAAACGGTATCTGATTCCCCAGTAGGAAAAGATAATAGACAACATTTTTGTTTTTTTATGAATTTATTCATAAGGAAACATAATTACTTATCATGTTGACTTTCAACTTTTATTATATTTCTTACACAAACTCATATTTTCTCCAAAAGATGAGTATTTAGGAAGACTTGTTCACTATAATCAACTTCTAGAGAATCACCTAATCCACAAAAGAGAACTATATACTTCCCATGTATTTAGACTTTAACCAAAACCAAAACCAAAATGGTTAGTACAAGATCAGATAATCCAGAAAAGGATAACCCTTTATAAAAATAAAATCTACTCTTAATCTCCAAAGTTTGTCCAACAAAACCAAAAGTTCAACGAGGACCATTAGATAAAAAATTTGTCCATAATATTCTTCAAAGTAAACCAAAGTAAGATTGAAACCCAAATATTTGAAGGATTTAGTCACATAGTCTTCCAAGGTACAAATTAACTTTTATCTCCAAATAACATCAGTTGCTCTTAAATTCTCATATTGAAAAGTAATTAACCTAATCACATATCCTCGATGATAGGTTAATCATTTCTATATATAACCCAAAATAAACTTACTCTTTATTCCTAAAATCATCTAACTATAAAGAATTAGTCAAAATAACCAGGGACTTCATGTAGTCAAGTGGTAGGTGATAAATACCAATCGCACTTTGGTTTTGGGTTCGATTCCCGCAGCTTTGTCCAACGCGACGGGTTGTCACACGGTCTACGTGTTGTCCTTTTTCCAAAACTATATAATTCTTAAAACATTCCCCAACACGAGAAAAAATCTTCAAAAATGATCATAACATATTTTAACCTGAAGTTTATATCATTCCTTTCATTTTCCATCATAACATATAATAACCCATAATTATCTCAAAATTAAGGATCATATAAACTCTAATGGTTACCTTTATAATTATTACATTAACTTCTACATCGATTGGTCATATTGTACATGATGAATTACAGATCATACCAAGGTTCAAGTGGTTGATCATGACTCCTTGATAGTTGGTTTATAACAACCACGAGTTTCCTCATTTAATCCCCCATTTTATCTAGTATCTTAATTAGAGAACCACCACAGTTTCCTTCCAACCTGTTGTCTCTTTGGTGCCTGCTAGATCCATCCATTCAATAAAAACAGAAATTTCAGTGTGAGTACACCAACAAAACCATCATGTACTAATGAGGAAGGTAAACACTATGATTTACTTACTCATTCACTTTATCTAAAACTAGGACTCGTTCTGAAATCCTAACCATTATGGTAATGTCACTAGTGCTTAAAAAATACCCTAACCTCTAAAGTTATCTAAACCGACCTCTGATACCAACTATAAGGTCCCAGCCTTAAACCGTACTTAATCTTGTGTTATTACAAGATTACACATTGAGGATCTTTTCAGGTTTAGAGTTTTAGATAATTAGATCATAAAACTCGCTTTACATTCCACATTTAAACAAAGTGGTTACATAAAAGATAGTATTCATTTTTCCCATCAACAGAAACATATTTAAAATAAAACATGGATTCTTTCTTGACACTTCCTTGACACTATCATCATATCATGTAACCTTCCCTTGACCTGTGAAAAACATTTCAAAAACTTGGGATGAGCATAAAAAGCTCAGTAAGGGATATAAAAATATGGAAAGGAAACATGATTACATGTATACATAAGAATGAAATCAAACTTTACCCATAAAACATAAGCACTTTAACATACCTCATAAAATCATTAATAAATCATAGAAATCATAAGACATAAAAGTAACTTGAGGCATTCATAACATTATTACGTAGGGAGTAACCCTCTTGGTTACATTTGGAATACCCACCACAGTATATTCCCTAAATCTCTTCGTAGAAACCTTAACGTTTCACTCCTTCGCGTTACCCAATGCATTGGAGAGCTATATCGGGCTCACCCACCCTTAGTTTATCACGGAACCACCTGTATTCATAACAATTCCAAAGAACCATAACATAATAATAGCACATAACTTAAGCATAGAGTAAAGATAACGTACCCACATTGCGATAACAATATAACATTTTATGATATTGAAATAATGAATCCATTCTAAAAACCATTTTCAAAACCATTTAAAACATTTAATAAAGAGATTTTTAAATCAAAGTGTCCCATACCACATTGAAGCTTTTAACATTTTAAACCATTAATATCCATATAAATAAATCCTTAAAACCATTTTGAAAAAATGGATATTAATGAGAACTATTTATAAGAATAAATCATTAAAAAATTTAAAACGATATTTTAGTTAAAGGGTTTTTAACAAAATGAGAGACACTTGGATACAATAATTGAGGAATATCATTTAATCAAAACTTTATAATATCATGAGATTAAAGGGATTCATGATATAATATTCCAAAGGACAATATATACACCATACAAGAGTGAATTGGTGTATAACAACAATTATGTCTCAATGGAAATGTAAATTGAGATGAAATCCATTATAAAGATGGTATCCTTAAATTAAGGATAAATCAATCTCATAATTATGTGTGAAAAATATAAATACACCCAATATAAGTGTATATTAAGTTTAAAATAATCAAAGGTCATTCACACATATTCAAAGGATGACATATTCAATAACTACATGTTGAACCCAATGAAATCGAAAATGGGTTAAGAAGTTCCCTTGACAGCCTAACGGCGTCACATAAAATTTTAGAAAAAGAGTTGATGAGAGAGATAAAGGGTATCTCATCACATGGAAATAAAATTTACGGCAATAAGGATATATAAGAACATATCCCCACATAATAAGATGAAAATTAAAAGACATAACAAAAGAATTCTTTTAAAAAGGGGAGTGTGAAAGGTTACCTTACCGATTTGGGTAACTTTCGAAACATACACCCCATTGAAAGAAGGACTATACAACATTGATGTAAATACTCATAAACGAATGTATGTTACACAAAGAGTATAATAATGGAATTTACATACACCACTCAAAAGGAAATATTGGAAAATTGAGCATGAATCGCATGAAAATACAAAGTGAGATAAAAAATCCCTTACGAAAACTCGGCAGCCTAACAGCCCCACATAAAACTTCTAAAAATGGATTGATGATATCAAATAGGGTATTTCATCATATTAAAATTAAATTTACAGAAAGAGTAATATAAAAGAACATCCCCCATCATAACAAAGAGGAGATTAAAAGAAGTGACATAAAGGAGATTACTTAAAAAGAAAGAGAGAGGTTAGATCTATTATGAAAATTCGGCAGCCTAACGACGCCACTCAAAACATAAAAAATGGATTGATGAGAGAAAATATGGTCTCTCATAATATGAACATAAAAATTAAATTATGATTAATAGAAAATAACATCCCAATCATAAGAAATATGAGCTTAAAAGGAATGACATAAAAGAGTGTACTTAAAAAGAAAGAGAGGAGTAGGATCCCTTACCTCGGGTCCAACTTGACTTGATCATTCTTTAACGTCCTGAATAATAAATGTGAGTAATTTCCACTTTATTAAAAAAAAATTTCAAGTTCATTATTCATTTTATATCACTTATTTCCATGTTATAAACATTATTTAATCATTTAAGTTATTAATGTTTGTTTTGTCGATATTTGGTTCTTAAGTCGAAAGTGGACTTCTTACAATTACATGTTGTTCGTGTGGTCAAAGGATCATTATATCCAGAATGATATTCATGATTTGGATATCATATATATCATATATATCCATAATATACATGTATTTATAATATTACATAATCATTTAGAGGTAAGAAATGAAATGCACCGTTCATGGAGACGGTAAGCCGTATGTATGCATGAACGCTACTTTCATTTCTATGTCATATTAATGGAATTAAAACTAAATGAGAGGTATGTATATTTTAATTCCATAAGTATATTCATCATTTATATGTAACATAAATCATATATAATAACTTTAAATCCATCCTTTATACATCCCACATATGGCATTAATGAATCAATTCACTTTGAGGGGGCGGTAGTCCGCACTTCCTAAAATGAAATTATCGTGTTTACCCACAATGTAAACCATAAAGGTATACCAAAAAAGAAAAAAACAGAAGCTTAAGTAAAACATAAACATATTATATATCATATATAAGTATATTTACATTTTAATGGCCACCTTTTAAGTTGTTATATGAGTGTTGAACAATCATCGTTTCGTGAGGCAGAATTTCTCCATCCACAGAAATAGTATGTTCTCTAACCATTTGATGTAGGTGTGTGTAAGTGTATCTCGACTTCTTCTTATAACAACATCATAGTATATTGAACATACTGGATTTGTTACAAAATAAATGAATAAAAAGAGTTTAGGGGGTTGGAGAAGCAAAATAAACCAAAAGAACACAAGTGAAGACATTACCTTAAAATCAGGTAACTCTTTTTGATTTGAGCTCAAAGGCTTCCTTGGGAAGACTTCTGCCCAAAGTGAGGCCTCTCGTAGTAATAGAGGGATTTTTAGAGACAAAATTGGCAGGGGTTTGCAGAGAAAAAGGCTTTGGATGTGTGGGTAAAGAGGTAGAGGTGGGGGCCTTTTATAAGAGGAGAGGAGGGGCACTCTTGGAAAGTAAAGAAATGTTACTTTATTTGAAAATGAGTTTCGGATTTAAAAGGACCCAATTTATGTATTTCAAGGATAAGGTGGTAAAGGTTCTAAATGTACTCATACAATATGTTTTTGACAATTTTAAGTAATAGTTTTAACATTATCGTTTCATTTTATTTAAATCCTTTATTACTGAGGTAATCGTTGCATCATCATGATGTCATAAATAATTTAATTTATTTAATGTATAAAAATTATAAAATACTATCATGATGTAGGAAATAGTTTTATATTTCTAATGAATATTTATAGTAAAAAATATGACTTGTATAGCCCCATTTAAATTTTTTTAGTGAAACATCTCATGTTTGTGTCTTTTTTACTTTTACATTAAATAAAATGTTATTTATGTCATTTCCCAACCAAAGTGGCTCCATGGGGTCCCCAAGTTGACCCATGGGTTTCTTGGGTCGTCCATGGAACATCCAATAAGGGTAGGACATGTTTCAAGCTCATCTCATATTATTAAAACATTATTTTTACCTTAAACTACACTAATTACCACTAATCGCGATTAATAAACTTAAAAGTTACTATTCACCAAAATAATTATTTTAATTCCATTGAACCACATTTTACTTTTTAATGACAACCATGTATGTTGGATTTTTTAAATTCAAAACACAGAGGTGGTAAAATTTCATTTAAACGGAAAATCAGTTTTTATAAGTACAACTTAGTGGTTTCACTATTCATCAAAAATTGAAGTTCTTCAGAAAAATACCAAAACTTCACCCTAAGCTATATTTGATATTCCAAATTCAAAAATTAAGTATATTTTACAAAATTTAAAACATATAAGTTTCATTAATTAATTTAATAATTAATTCCCGCTATCAGAGCAAATATTGTGTTTTTATGAAACAATAAGTATCAAACGATTGACACTAGTTTAAGTCCGATTTCAAAGTGAAATTAATTCCAATGACCAAAATTGGATTAAATTCTAAAAATATATTCTAATTTAACTTTAAAACCTATTAAAAATATAATCTAAACATATAAATAAATTAGATTAAAAAGTGGTTTTAAATTAAAATACAACATTTTTCACTATTCAATTAAAAATGAACTTTATCGGAAAAATACCAAAAATTTACACAAAGTAAATTTTGATGTCCCGATTCTAAAGAAGAATTTTATTTTGTCAAATATAACACATAAATTTGTTAAAAACTGGATTTAAAAGAGGTTCTCCATCAAAAGGCAGTTAATCGACCTTCTAAAGAACATTATAATGTTTACGCTTAAAAAATTGAATTCATTCACATTTTTAATCCTCTAACATTTGTTGTAAAAAGTAAAAATATTTGACAAAAATATATAATCATTTTGTAGTTAGTTATGTTCATTCCTGCCATTACAACGGCTAGGTATTAACTACCATTTAAAATAATATTATTTTATTATTAGAGTGCAACATAAGATTCCCAAGAAACTCGTTGTTGCGTATTGAGTACGCCATCGAGCATAGTTTCCCCTTTAAAGTAAGATTAATATTTTATTCAAAAATATGGATAAATATAAAAATGTCATATTCTTTATTTACCTGGGGTGTTACAAAAATAGTTTATATCGTTGACTCTCATATTCATGTCAATGTGAGAAGTCGATTCCATTAGTTTGTGTTCTATATAAATAAGGATAGGATTCTCAAGAGACTTTGGAATATGAGTTATTGAAAAAGGAGTAGTGGCCTTAGATATTCCCATAGGATACATCATCCACATGACTTCTTGGGACAAAACGTATTTATGGTTGAGAGTTTTTAACATTCCATTACCTTGATCAGGTATGTTTTCCTTTTTTCTAAGCCCATTTATAATTTTAAAATCCTTTTATATGATTTTTCTAGGTTTACTACTGACTACAGAATAGGTAAACACATTTTACAAGAACTACATGTTGTTTACTTGGTGTTAGTATCATGTCGTGGCCTATGAATCCATGTCATGAGGGGGGAGGTCACGTTGTGAGCTTTTTACTTGAAGTGAATTATGGGAACACATCATGTTGGGTGAAAATGTTAGTATTTAATCTAAGGCGATGAGTTTTTCAGCATAACATATCCAACATGGCCATCACATCATGAACGAGAGGTATAAATCATAACTCAGTCTGCCCCCAAATTATAGTCATGTGTTAGGGTGTATTGGTCTTCCATTTCTATCCAAACGTCATGGATCTCAACCCTATACTCTCCCAATGCATTATTTAGAATCGTATCACCTTCTGGATCAATCTAATAGGCTCCGTTTCCTCGTTGTATCTACATTACATCTCTCAGGGTAAGTGTTCACTCCATTTCTTCCTTTTGTTTGATTGTGAAAGCACCCACGCCTTGCATCATCGGATCCATTAAACCATGTTGGATTTTTGTTTTTTTCCTCAACTATATATATTGCTAGATCATATCTCGAAGGACATTACAGGTCTATTTAAAACAAAGTGTAAATTCTTTCTTGAGTTACGTGGGCTTTCTTATATCATCCAATCCCTTGTATTATATTCTGAAACAATACATTGTGGTTCAATTTTGTTTCTAGGGCATTCATTAAAGTCATTATTGGGTTTTGTTTATTTTGGTTTTTGTTGTGGGTGTGTGAAACCCATACATTGAGGTGGGTGGTTAAAAATCTAGCCTATGATAATGAACATATTATTTCCTTATAAAATTTCATTCTAAATTGAATTCTAAAATTGTCATTATTATTATGATTTTTGAAGAATGGTTTTGAAAGAAAAAATTGTATTTCTAGGAATTTGATTAATTGATTTTGAAATGGTTTTGAATTGGTCTCAAGGCATTGAATTGGGTTTGTGAAAAAGAGCACATGGTCTATGTTGGGTACATAGGTGGTAGGTTTAGCATGAGGCCATTATCCACTCTTCTGTGATTATCAAGGTGGTTTGTCTTGGGACATTGATCTATTTAATAGGCCTATTATTCAAGGGTAATGGAATTGAAAATATGGGGAGTTTACTCATTGGGCATTCCTCTGTGTCCAAAGACCGTTGTTCTAGGATCCATTTTGTGCACTTGATTATTTTGGTACAGGTAGTCTGCTATCTAGAGCTACAGTATTCCGTGGTGTTGTGATATCATTGCTTATGGTTTATAATACATTCGTTTCTATGTTAGCCTTGATATGAATTCTGATGCTCATGAAAAATGATATGGAAATATGGATTAGAAAATGATATAATTATTTTATTTAAAACTATTGAAAAGTGAAATGTTTACCATTTTTCTATAAAAATACATTAATGCTTATCATAGCATGTATTATTTTAAAAATGAACATAAATGATTTTTTATAAGGAGACATTATATGAAACACCTAAGTGATGTCCTACTTTGCACGTTTTCTCACATCATTCAAGCTTCTAAGGTGGTGAGTAGACATTTGTTTGTCATCTAGTTTAGGGAAAGGTAAGGTTCCACAGTGAGGTGGTGAGTTTCATGTTAACTGGTATGTGTATCTGGTGGTTAGAAGGTTGAAGTTCATCCATGCTATCATTTGAGTAGTTGTTTTGTTTTGAGTCCCTTATATTTGTACAATTCTTTTGGAGTTTTTAGTTATACTTTTAGTCCTTTAGTTTCCACTATTATCCATATAGTTATCGCATATATATATATCTCTCTCTGTGTGTGTGTGTGTGTGTGTGTTTCTCTTCCAATGTTCATTTATTTATGTACATATGTATTCCCTATGGTGTTCTATGTTTGGTGAAATCATTCCCACGATTTTTTCATTTTACACATAGGTACATGGTGCCAGCCAATGGGGATCGGGAATGCCCTTGGAGTACCTGACGGATTGGGTCAGGTGTTGGGTTTGAGGGAAACCTTGGTCAGTTTTTTATATTGTGGATGGTATTCTATTTATTTCTATATATTACCATCAGATGATTCAGGTGATAGTCAAATATCATAACCCTATTTGGAGATATATAATCTCTTCAACCTGCTAAGAGGGGTGCATTGGTTTCTATGATCGACATGCGGCCTGGATATCACCACTTTAGGGTAATGGAGGGTGATATCATAAAGACTACATTTATATGTAGGTATGGGAACTTAGAGTTTTTATTCATGATATTTGGTGTTATTAAAAAATATAATGGATTATGTGGATTATGAAATCAGTGATTTGTGAGATCAAGGATGAGTTATTAATTATATTCATCGACGATATCTTATTCTACAAATAGTTGATGGAGGAACATGCCGAGATTATGCAATGTATCTTGCATTATCATTAACAACACCAGCACTATGGAATGTTATCCAGGTGTATGTTTTGGACGTGAGAGTTCTATTTCCTAAGGCATGTGGTATCTTAGCATGGTGTAGTAGTAGGCCCATCAATGGTTTAAGTCATTGTTTCCTTAGAACATCCAAAAAACATGGAATATTTTTGCGGTATCCTATGTCTTAGATATTATTATCAGAGCTCTATTCCCATTTTCTCTTGAGTTTCACAACATTTATAGCTTTTTCATATAAGGAAAAATATTTTTTTGTGTAGTGATCAGGGCCATGTAGTGTTAATTTTCTTGAAGGGGAAGCTGGTTAGTGCCCTACTTCTCTAGTTTCTTGAGGAATGTGTAATGTTTAAATCATTTTTGCATACTTTCCATCAAGGTTTAAGATGCATGATGATTCTAGAATGATTTTTGATATATTACTGGTCTTGTTTGTTATATACCAACAAGAATAATTATTCCACTCGTGACCTAGATCTAACATTTGTAGTGATTTCACTCATGTTGTGTCTTTGTTACATCATTGGGGTGTTATTTGTGGTATTCACAGTTCTGAAATTTTTATATATATGTTTTCCCACAATGGAAGGAATCTACGACAATAGAGATGGGTAGAGTGTCTTTAGGATTATAATTTCTAGATCTCTAAATCCTCTAGAACGAGTAATTTCATGGCTGTTGTTTAAAGCATAAAGTCACAGAAGGAAGTTATCCGTGAATATACAGATTCGTGCAGAGAGATGGAGGAGTTGGTAGCCTTTCACATAGATATAATGGTGGATGGTGGTAAATGATGATTGTTATTCAGATAATGGTGAAGTCTTCGATGATGTAACTAGTGATGTAGTATTAGTTTGGAGACAAATAGGCATAGGTGGTACATAATATTGTAGATGTTGGTGAGGATTCAAATGGATTGTCTTAGGATGGTCATAACTATATAATATTTTGGGGAATATTTTTCATTCTGTTGTTGATGCACAATTGAGTCCTTCATGAGTTTCATAACATACATTTTTTGATACATCAATGAGTTTCCAAAATGTACCATTTCACGAAGATGTAGTTTTTTTTCACAAGATTAAATAAGAAATGGTAGACTATGTTGCCGACTTCTTTGTTTTTTAGTAGGTGAAGGTTGAACAACATGATCTAGGTGGTTTTTTATAGCCTTTTGGATTATCTTGAGTAGAATTGTTATGGGATATGAATGTATTTATTGACAAGGTTTCCATGAAGTCAAGGAGGTTTGATGTAATCTGAGTGATCATGGATTAGTTGATTGAATAACCTCACTTCTAAGCGATCTAGGAGTCAGTCAACATAGATGATTTGACTATTAATAAATTTATAAACTAGTATGGTTTAATAATGTTATGAGGACCACTATCTTAGATCAAGACACATGTTAAACTCATGAGATTTTAAGGGATTATATAATTATATTGGTACTCATTTAAGCCTCATCACTGCTTTCATCCATTAGACATATGTACAGATAGAATGGACTGTCTTGATGTTGGAGGTTACACTACGAACATGCGTCTTGGACATGTGAAGATATTTGGTATGACACGATCCCTTGGTGATGTTTTCTTATAATAATTTCAATCACTCATCCATTGTCCGGACCCCGTTTTATCTATTGTATGGAAGACCATGCCATTCATTTTTGTTCTAGATTGAGGTTGGGGAGATAGCCATTCATGGTCCCGATGTGGTGAAGAGAATGATGGATAAAGCTCATATAGTTTATGATAGGATGAAAGAAGCGTAGAAAATGAATAATTCTTATGTTTATCACTAAAGGAGGACCATGGTGTTTGAGGTTGTAAAACATGTGTTTTTGAAGGATTCCCCTAAGTAAGGTAGCAGATGCTTGGATTAGGGTGTGATATTTCTCTTAGGGTTTTTGTGTCCTTTATGGTTTAGGTTCTAGTTGGAGAGGTGGCATATCTATTGGAGTTGGAACCATGGTTAGAGAGTGTCCATGATGTCATTTACATCAATATTTTTCATCAGTATCATCAAGATGAATCTCATTTCATTTAATGGGAAGTGTTAGATATTGAGGATGGGGTGACATTTATGGAGCAACCAATAGTGATCCAAAATCTTTGAGACAATTTTCTATGTTGATATACCATTCCATTGATTCATTTGTTTTGGTGGAATGGTTTCAAGGAGTATAGTACATGGGACTAAGGGACATGGACACATTCATAGTACCAAGAGTTTTTTTGAGTTTTTCCTTCTTTATTTTCATTATGATGTGATGTTTAAACCATATTGATTATGAGATGAGTTGTATTCCCTTGGTTTGTGATGATTATTGTGTGATGCGTGATTGATTCATGATATATGTAATGAACAAGATATGATTTAAAATTGATATGCATTAATTGAGATATTATTAAATCCATGTCGTCAAATCAGTGTCACCTAGAGAGTATAATATCTTGATATAGATGATGGAATTCCCTATTCTTTTCATTTGTTATAGTGTTTTTCATTGGTTTTATTAGTTTTATATTGTGGTTTGGTGTGTTTTTTTGTCTTTTAGGTTGATTTTCTTTCCATCATGATGGTAAGTCATGGTTAGATGATATAAGAGAGTGTGTTCTTAGGTGTAGTGGTTTCACTCTATCTTTCAAACAACACATAGTGGTTTATCATTGAATGATGATCTGTTTCATAGATAGTAGTATTTCATGTATGATGATATCTATGAGATGTAACTCAAGGGATGGTTTTTTGGACCCACCCACTTTTTCCCATTGGTTTTTTAGTATTATATAATGTTAGAATAGTTTGAGAGGAATTTGATATAATGAAGCTGACCATTATAGACCATTAATTTATGTGAACACTAGGGTTTGATGTCTCATGCGAAGTCAAGGTGACCCTTTTCAATAAATATCAAGGTTCACAGTCTTCCCATTTCTTCCAATGGTGCCTCATCCCAGTAGGGCCTCATCCAAATAGTGACTTGCGATGGTGGTGCCTCGCGTGGGGTGTCTAACACTAGTGATGGCTCACTGGTGGTGTCTCACCATGGCGTTTTCCTGCTAAAGGTGTCTCACCCAAAATGTTTCTACATGTTGGTGCCTCACCCAAGCTAGGGATTACTAGTGGGGTATTTCCTTAGCGGTGGATTATAGGTGGTTTCTCACCCAGGAAGTCACTCGTTGGTGATTTCTCATTCGGAAGTGCGAAATTTGGAGTTGTCTTGCTAGTGGTGTTTCATTTAGAAGTTCCTTATATGAGTGTTCCTCATTGTTCGTGACTTGTGTTTAGTTTTTTTAGTTCTTATAGTTTTTACATTTTGTCTTCTTTATTTGATGTAAAATGGATTAAGGGACAAATATATAGGGTTTGAGAGTGATTAAAAATCCAGAAATTATATCATTAATTCCTTAATAGTTCGTGAGATTTTAAATAGTGAAAAGTCATGGTTAGGGAAATATCCACCTTTAACAGAACATCAAAATTCTATCTAATTCCGTGAATTGGACCCATTCTTCCTAATTAAGAGATATATTTCCCCCTTGTTCATTACTTCTATCTTTCTATTCCTACGAGATGATCCTAATCCCTCTTCCCATCAGTGTGACATGTCTCGGATTGTATAGTATTTTTGTGATTCCTTTAATGGTTACCAGTTATATGTGTGCCCTTATTTTTGGAAATTCTAGGATGTGTCAATTGTTATTATTCTATGTGGTATTTATTTCATCATTATAAATTTTTCATCATCCAGGATGTGAATATAGATTTTTTACATTAAGAATATATTTGATTCTAGATTACTAATTGAAATTGAATTCGTTTAAGAATAAATATATAGGGGATGGGGAAAAGGGACACTTGATCTTTCTGGGTTTTTGTATTCTTTATTTTGTGATATTAATGGGCTATCTACCCAATAAAAATCATGGTAGATGGTTCTACCTATTTGTGGACCAGATGGTTTGTAGAATTAATTTTTTTGGGTTTTATTGAATGATTATAAATAAAATATTGTTAACCATTTATATCTATCTAATAACTAGATTCATAAGGATCAATATGTTTCTGTTAGAACCCCTAAATTAACAAGTTGAATTACATAATATATTCATTATTAAATCACAAAATGTGTTTTTCCTTGGTATATGAGGTGATGTTAATTGAGGTACTGTTGTGGTTTGTGAGTGTGGGGTATGTGGATGACATGTGGTTATATAGTGGTGTTGTAATGCGACTGGTTTTATTATGTAGTAGGGATAAAAAAATAGTTGTGTTGTAATGGGTTTCCAGATGTGGTTGTTAGTTTAGGGTTGATTTTTTTAACATTATGAACTGGACGGATGCGTTTGAAGAAGGAAAATAGTGTTTTTTGGGTAATTACACAGAGTATTTTCATTGATAACAAGCATAAAGATACACATCATACATAGAGTTCTTGGTATGATATTTCATTAACATAAAGGGAATTATTTTACAATGAATGTTTACCTCCTAACTTATTGTTACTATGTTTCTTAATATGTGTTATGACTCATAGTTTCCGATGGATTTATGGAATAAATAAATAACAGTTTAATATTTTTGGTAGTGGATTGGTTCAGATTTATTAATGAAATTTACATGTATAAATGGAATTGATAGGAAAGCTGAATGATATTTGAAGATTGTTCTGTTGTATTTTGAATTTATAGATAGAAGCAAAGGTGCCTATTTTGTGAGTTGGAGGTTTTTTTGATAACCAATTGAGTGGGATTTATTTTTTGGTATCTTACAAATATGCACATTTTTCCAATGTGATTTGTATGTGCACCCCACTCATGAAGATCATTACGTGTCAAGCACCCACATCATCACGAGGGGGGTCCCACCATCCAGTGGGGAGTACAGATGGTTGGGTACCCACCCTTTTCCACTTTCTATTTCAATATGGGTAAGTATGGAACATTATGTGAGTTATGGAGGTCTGTATGTGAATTAAAGGGTCATTTTGATATCTCAGGTGACTGAGGGAGGGGTGGTTTGTGGCCTTGGGGTCTTCAGGTGAGATGTGATAGCCCTAGTGTTTGCATGTGATATTTTTTCTAAGTGTATTTGAGATGATTTGCAATTTCCTTTTGTGGGTTTCATTGTTATGAGAAGTGATGTGATGTTTTATGAGGCACAACTATCTGTGGGTAGGATGAGCTGTGGGATTTATTGTGAGGCCCATTTATGTGCGAGCTAGATGTGATGTGGTAGACATAATAGATTGAAGCATCTGGACGTACGGTGTTAGGAATGAGAATCAGACCATTGGGAAAGTGGTGTAAGGTAACATATAAATGATTTTAATTATATTATTTTAATTGATTTACATGGTTACTATTCTTTTTTGAGGGTGTGTTTTGTTAGAATATCTGCTTTTCTGATATTTGGATCTATTGTTTTTTCACTAGGGAATTATTATACATCTATCACATGTGCATGTGAGACATTTTTTTCCTACTGAGTATACATGCATACTCACCGTACATATATAAAACTATTTTCTGGTTTCCAAGAAGATTACATAGTCCTTGATGGGAATTACTAGCTCTGGCCTTGGGACAACTGATGCTTCTCTGATTTAGCATTACATTTGTGTATTCACCTTGGATATATTATTTTTTTTGTGTATGTTCTATTTATAGAGACATTTATGGATGGTATTTTGGTTACCTAATTTATATATACGTTTGTCGGTGGGAGTTATTATGGATGATTCATATTATCTCTTGGTCTTTTTTCATATAATTTTTAAAGCCTCCCATATTGTGAAATCAGTAAACCCTTTCTTTTTGTCATCAACATCGGGCATATTGGAGGCTGGAATTAGGGATCATTATTACCCCTTCATCATTATAGTCTAGAATGGGTATCATTATAGGGAGGGGTTAATGAAAAGAATTTTTTTGAATTAATAAAACAAACATCATTTCATAAATGATTTGTTTTTATTACATTAATAAATCTATAATAATATTTAGTCATTTTTTTGATTTTTGGATTATCCAAAATTATATTTAAAAATAAAAATATTCCAATTAAAATTTTAACTAAAAGAACCCAATTTAAAAATTATAAACATATAAAATATTTGATTAATATTTATGTTTTCATTATTTTTTTATTTTATATTGAATAACTCATACTTTTTATTTTCACATGTTTTATATAACCATAAAACCATGATATTCAATCAAAATATGATTCCTAATAAAAAAATTATCACTATAGTGTGTTTTATGTTAAAAATAATATGGTGTTCAATATTTTACAAAAATACATCGCACTTCTCTAGTATGAATACCAAAAATCCCTTCCCTTGGAAACCAATTCCCTTCCACTAATGAATTATTGTAATCTATCAAATGTACCATTATTAATCCCCTAATTACTTTTAAGGATGTCTTCCAATGATAGACTTGTATATTATCAAGGTGTGAGGGTCATATTAGAGAATAATGATTATAAATAATGCTTCCTCTTCTTTCTCATTCTTTAAATGGTTCCCACTCTATTTTAAAACTCCTCAAATAAACCAATTAATAACTATTAAAAATTTAGTTAGTTATTAGATTAATATAATATCAATGATATAAATATTTTATGAAAACGTTCTTAAAATATTTTTATATATTATATATCTTGTTTATTCTCTCTTGGTATATTATGTAAATAGTCAGTTTAATCTACAAAAGGGGGGAAATTAAATACATCAAATCACATTTACTACATGGAATGTTATATTAAAATATTTATAATTTTTAAATATGTAATTATTGAAAATTTTATGTTGTCATAATTAATTTTTCTAATGAATAAATAGAATATAATAAAAATAAAGAAATATATAAATATTTGAATAACTTATAGAAGACATGATGTCACAAACTTTTTCCACTAAACAATAATATTGTAAAAAAATATGTTATTATTATAAGGCCCCAGCCTTAAACCTTACTTAATCTTGAGTTATTACAAGATTACACATTGAGGATCTTTTCGGGATTAGAGTTTTAGAGAATTAGATCATAAAACTTGCATTACATTCCACATATAAACAAAGTGGTTACATAAAGATATTATTCTTCATTCCCATCAATGGAAACACATTTAAAATAATACATGGATTATTTCTTGACACATCCTTGACTCTATCATCTTATCATGTACCTTTCCCTTGACCTGTGAAAAACATTTCAAAAACATGGGATGAGCATAAAAACTCAGTATGGGTTATAAAAACATGGAAATGAAACATGGGTACATACATACATAAGATTGAAATCATACTTTACCCATAAAACATAATCACTTTAACATACCTCATCAAATCATGAATAAATCATAGAAATCATAAGACATAAAGGTAACTTGAGGCATTCATAACATTCTTACTTAGGGAGTAACCCTCTTGGTTACATTTGGAATACCCATCACAGTATATTCCCTAAAATCTCTTCAGAGAAACCTTAACGTTTCACTCCTTCACGTTACCCAATGCATTGGAGAGCTATAACGGGCTCACCCGCCCTTAGTTTATCACGGAACCACCCGTCTTCATAATAATGCCCAAGAACCATAACATAATCATATCACATAAAACATGCATAAAGGAAACATAAAATTTCCACATTTCAATAACGAGATATCAATACAACACATTGATATAAAAACATTATGAAAACCATTTTCAATACCAAAATAAAAGAAAAGTAAAACATGGTATTGATTTTTCTTTTAAAAAGAAGGTATGGCTTGTAGAGGAAGCCGAAACTCAAATAACGGTCACGACGGCGGAGAAGTCGTTGTCGCCCCATACGTACGACAAAAACATTCCCTTTTGTCGTTTAGTAAACGCTTCGTATAAAAAATATTCCTTTTGAATAAACATAAAAGTCAAAGGGGTTTATACACTGTATAAAAGAAAGTTGTGTGTAAAATAAATATGCCTCAACGAAAGGAGATTGAGACGAAGTCCCATACCTCGTATCCGACTTGACCCGACCATTCTTTAATCTCCTGAATAATAAACTTGAGTTAATCTCTACTTGCTTATGAACCTTTTTCAAGTTCATTATTCCTTTTATACCATTTTATGAACATCATGTAATCATTTAAGTTAATAATGTTCATTTTGTCGGTATTTGGTTCTTAAGTCAAAAATAGACTTCTTACACTTACATGCTGTTAATTTGGTCAAAGGTTCATTATATCCAGAATGATATTAATGATTTGGATAACATATACATCATATATATTCAGAATATACATGTATTTATAATATTACATCACATTTAGAGGTAAGAAATGAAATGCACCGTTCATGGAGACGGTAAGCCGTACGTACGCATGAACGCTACTTCCATTTCTATTTCATATTTTCTGGAATGGAATCATAATGATATAAGAGTATATTATAATTCCATTATAATAACATATATAATATCATTAACTTATTCCTTTACACATCCCACATATGGTATTAACGAATCAAATCACTTTCAGGGGGCGGTAGTCCGCGCTTCCTAAAATGAAGATATCGTGTTTAACCATAATGGAAACCATAAATGTATGCCCAAAATGAAAAAAACAGAAGCTTAAGGAAAACATAAACATATTATATATCATATATAAAAATAGTGACATCATAATGGCCACCTTTGAAGGTGTTAAATGAGTGTTGAACAATCATCGTTTCGGGAGGCAGAATTTCGCCATCCACGGAAACCGTATGTTCTTTAACCATATGATGTAGTTGTGTGAGAGTGTAGCTCAAATATATATTACAACAACATCCTTTTATATTTAAGATACTGGTGTTGTTACAAAATAAGTAAATAATAAGAGTTTAGGGGGTTGGAGAAGCAAAATAAAACAAATGAAAATGAGAGAATGAATTACCTTTAAAAGTGTAACTCCTATTGATTTGAGCCTAAAGGCTTCCTTTGAAAGGATTCTGCCCAAAGGGAATCCTCTAGGATGAGGAGAGGGATGTGGAGAGAGTAAATGGTCAGGGGTTGGCCGAGCCAAAGGCTTGAGGAGTGTGTGAAATGAGGTAGAGGTGGGGGCCTTATATAAGAGGAGAGGAGGGGCACTTTTGGAAAGTAAAGAAATATTACATTATTTGAAAATGTGTTTCGGTTTTAAAAGGTCCAACATTGATATAATTCGTGGATAAGGTGATAAGGCTTCGAAATCCACTCATCCAATTGGATTTGGCCATGTGTAGTTCATAGATTTTACATTATCTTTCCATTTTATTTAAATCGTCAAATAAGGATGTTATCGCTGCATCATTATTATGTCATAAAACATTTAAATTATTTAATGTCTAAAAATCATAAAAAAAATACTATGATGTATGAAATCTTATTATCTTTCCAATTACTATTTATAATCAAAAATATGATCTTTATAACCCCATGTAAAAATTGTTTTCGTAAAACATCTCTTGTTTGTGTCATTTTTACTTTAACATTTAATAAAAAGTTATTTATGTCATTTCCAAACCAAAGTGTCTCCATGGGGTCCCCAAGTTGACCCATGACTTGTCTTGGTCGGCCATGACACAACCAATAAGGTTGGGACATGTGTCTATATTATTTCATATTATTAAAGCATTATTTATACCTTAAACTACCCTAATTACCACTAATCGTGATTAAGAACATAATAAGTTACTATTCACCAAAAAATTATTATAATCTCAAAGAACCACATTTTACTTCTTAATGACAACCATGTATGTCGGATTTTCAAAATTCAAAACACAATGATGGCAAAATTTCATTTAAACGGAAAATCAGTCTTTATAAGTACCACTTAGTGGTTTCACTATTCATCAAAAATTGGAGTTTTTCAGAAAATTACCAAAAATTCACCCTAAGCTATATTTGATATTCCGAATTCAAAAATGAAGTCTATTTTACAAAATTCAAATCATATAAGTCACATTAATTTATTTAATAATTAATTCCCGCTGCCAGAGCAAATAGCGTGTTTTTACAAAACAATAAGTATCAAAAGATTGACACTAGTTTAAGTCCAATTTCAAAGTGAAATTGATTCCAATGACCACCATTGGATTAAATGGTAAAAATATATTCATATTACACATTAAGACCAATTCAAAAGATAATCTAATCATATAAATAAATTAGATTAAAAAGCAGTTTTGATGTAAAATGCAGTATTTTTCACTATTCATTAAAAAAATGAACATTGTCAGAAAAATACAAAAAATTCACACAAAGTAAATTTTGATGTCCCAATCATAAAGAATAAGTTTATTTTGAAAAACATAGTTAACAAAATTGTCATATATATATTTAAAAAGGGGTTTTCCCTCAAAAGGCAGTAAAACAATCTTTTAAGAATATTAGTGTATTCCATGCATAAGATTGTATTTATTTTCATTTTAAGCCTCTATAACACTATCTTAATCATTAATAGACATAGATAAAAATATCTATTATTCCTTAATTATTTGGGATGTTACATCCTTCCCCCCATTAGAAAATTGCGTCCCCACAATTTATTTACTTATCGAATAAATGGGGGTACTTATACCTAATTGCATTTTCAGATTCCCATGTTGCCTCTTCAATCATGTGGTTTTTCCACAAAACCTTTACCTGGTGAATCAACTTATTCCGTAACACTTGCTCCCTGTGGTCAAGAATCTGGACCGGTTGTTCCTCATAAGATAGGTTCTCTTCCAACAGAACTACCTCTGGACTCAAAACATGAGATGGATCTGGCATATACTTTCTCAACATCGAAACGTGAAAAACATTGTGTACCTGAGATAAAATCGGAGGTAAAGCCACTCGGTATGCAACTGATCCAACTCTCTCCAGAATTTCGTATGGTCCAACAAACCTTGGACTCAACTTTCCTTTCCTACCAAATCTCATCACACTTTTCCAAGGAGAAACCTTGAGAAAAACATGATCACCTACCTCGAAAGATAGATCCTTCCTCCGGTTATCCGCATAACTCTTCTGCCTGCTCTGAGCTGTTCTCATGTGTTTATGAATCAGCTGAACTTTTTCTGCCATCTCTCCTACCAATTCTGGTCCCATCAACTTCCTTTCACCCACTTCATCCCAGAAATCTAGAGTTCGACACCGCTTCCCATATAATGCCTAAAATGGTGCCATCTGTATACTGGAATGAAAACTGTTATTATAAGAAAACTCAACCAAAGAAAGACGTTGGTCCCAACTTCCCTGATAATCCATAGAACATGCTCGTAGCATATCCTCCAATGTCTGAATTGTTCGTTCTGACTGCCCATCTGATTGAGGATGAAAAGCTGTACTAAAATTTAATTCAGTACCCAATAACTTCTGAAGGACTTTCCAAAAGTTAGAAGTAAACCTGGGATCGCGATCCGATACAATGGAGAGTGGAACTCCATGTAACCTGACTATCTCTTTAAGATACAAACGGAAAAGTTGATCAAGAGAGAAAGTATCTTGTATAGCAAGGAAATGAGCAGATTTTGTCAAGCGATCAACAATATCCCAGATTGCATTATTACCTCGATATGTCTTCGGAAATCCAACAACAAAGTCCATGGATATATTCTCCCATTTCCACTCTGGCACTGGTAAAGGCTGAAGCATCCCTTTCGGTAACTTCCGCTCTACTTTAACCTACTGACAAGTCAAACACTTCACAGAAAAATCAGCAATATCTCTTTTTATTCCGTCCCACCAGTAATACTCCCGCAGATCTCTATACATCTTAGTACTGCCCGGATGAACTGAAAATGGAGAACTATGAGCTTCACATAACAAATCTCTCTTCAACTGTGAATCACAAGTCACACACAATCTCTTCCAAAATCTCAAAACACAATCACTATCAATGTTGAATTCAGGCAACTTACCTTTCTGAACTAGCTCTACCTTTTTCTGCAACTCACTGTCTTGCTTCTGTGCTTGCTTGATTCTATCTGATAGAGAAGATCTCACTGATACCTGAAACAAAACAGAAGGACTTCCTGCACCAACAACTTTAGGCCAAAGTTTATCAAATCCTTAACCAAAGGATCACGTTCCAAACGCAACATTGTTAATGAAGCATTACTTTTTCGACTCAAAGCATCATCCACTTTATTTGCTTTTCCCGGATGGTAATGAATTGTACAATCATAATCCTTGATTAATTCCAGCCATCTCCTTTGTCTCATGTTTAACTCTTTCTGAGTGAATATATACTTTAAACTTTTTTGATCGGTATATATTTCACACTTTACTCCATACAAATGATGCCTCCAAATTTTTAAAGCAAAAAAAAAACAGCAGCTAGTTCCAAATCATGTGTAGGGTAATTTACCTCATGAGTTTTCAACTGTCGTGAAGCATAAGCAATTACCTGATCATTCTGCATTTGGACGCAACCAAGTCCTTTCAATGAAGCATCACTATATATAACAAACTCATCATTCCTGGTAGGTAGTGCCAAAACTGGAGCATTCACCAATCTTCTTTTCAAATCCTGAAAACAATCATCACATTCTTTTGTCCAGATAAACTTAACACCCTTCCGAGTTAGCTTAGTCATTGGACTAGATAACCGTGAAAAATTTCTAACAAACCTTCTGTAATAGCCCGCCAAACCAAGGACGCTACGAATCTCAGTTACATTTGTGGGTCTTGGCCATTCTTCCACAACTTTTGTTTTTGCAGGATCAACAGTTATTCCATCTTTAGAAACAATGTGACCAAGGAAAGAAATTTGTTGCAACCAAAACTCACACTTGCTGAATTTCCCATACAGTTTCTTTTCTTTTAAGGTTTGCAAGATAACCCTTAAATGTTTTTCATGCTCCTCTTTACTTTTAGAAAACACCAAAATATCATCAATGAAAACCACCACAAACTTATCCAAGAACTCATGGAAAATTCTATTCATTAAGTCCATGAATACAGCAGGTGCATTGGTTAGCCCAAAAGGCATTACTACAAATTCATAATGGCCATATCTCGTACGGAACACGGTCTTTGGAATATCTGCCTCCTATACCTTCAGCTGATGGTACCCCGATCTCAAGTAAATCTTTGAAAAAAAACTGAGCTCCCTGGAGCTGATCAAACAAATCATCGATATGAGGCAAAGGATATTTGTTCTTAACAGTGATATTATTCAAGGCTCTATAATCAATGCAAAGTCTCATAGAACCATCTTTCTTTTTAACAAATAAAAAAGGATCTCCCCATGGTGATGTGCTAGGTCTAATGAAACCTTTCTCTAATAAATCATTCAATTGCTCCTTCAACTCTAAAAGTTCAATTTGTGCCATTCGATAAGGGGGTTTTGAAATTGGCTTAGCATCAGGAACTAAGTCAACAGTAAACTCAACTTCCCGATCTGGTATTATTCCAGGAAACTCATCAGGAAAAACATCAGGATACTCATTTACCACTGGCACATCATTAATCTGAACAGTTCCTTTATTTTCAACGATGTGTGCAAGGTAACATTCATTTCCATCTTTTACAAGTTTCTCGGCCTCTTGATATGTTATCAAAAGTAAGGGTTCATTCTTGTAAACAAACTGAAAGTCTTTCTAAAAAGAAACTTCTTTAGCTCTACAGTCAATCTTAGCATGGTAAATAGAGAGCCAATCCATACCCAGGATAACATCAAACTCTACTAGAGGTAGAACAATAAGGTTTGCAAGTAGGTTCTTTCCACATATAAGGATAGGAAGATTTTTATAAATTCTTTTTGCCTCGACACTTCCCCCAGGTGTTTTTACCAAAAGTTCAGGAGTCATTTCTTGAGATGGTATTCCCATTTTACTAGAAAAGGTTTCAGAGATGAAAGAATGTGTAGACCCCGAATCAAACAACACACTGGCATAATATGAAAAAACAAACAAAGTACATGATACAACTTCATTTGATGGCCCGACATCTGCTGAAGTAGTTGCAAAGGATTTCACCACCCCTTTCTGTTTGTAGTCTAACTACTTCCCATCACTCAAGCTCCTTGTCGGACACTCGTTTGCATAGTGAACCATCTCATTGCACTTATAACATTTCACTAACTGTAAATCAAATTTGTTCTTACCTTCACCTTGATCCTTTTCAGTGCAATCACGAGCCTTATGTCCCATCTTACCACATCGGTAGCACTTCCCAGAATTCAGAAGACATTCCCCAGCATGCCTTTTGCCACATTTATCACAAACTGGAAACTTAGTTCTCTTACCATCAGAATTTTTTGAAGAATTCTTACCTTTCTCCTGCCACCTCGGTCTCTTCTTCTACTGGTTGTTATAGAACACTTGGTCATCGGCAAACTCCATTTCCACCTTCTCAGCACATCGAAAAAGATTTTCATAACTTTTAAACTCTTGAGAAGCTAATTCCCTTCGGTATTTTGGCTTTAATCCTGAGTAAAAACTCTTGATTTTACTATCAAGGTCTCGAATAAAATTTGGAGCATACCTTGCCAATCAAGTGAACCTTTCTTCATAGGCAGCCACTGAGTCTTCCTCTTGCCTCAATTCCAAGAATTTCTTTTCCATCCTAAGTCGAACAACCTTAGGAAAATACTTCTCAAGAAACATACCTTTTGAATTCATCCCAGTCAAGAGCATCAATCTCATCGGCGTCCCTGATATTTTTAGTCATAGACCACCACTGATCTGCTTCACCCTCCAAACGGTAAATAGCAAGACTAACCTTTTGATTATCTGAACACCCCATGACATCAAAAATCTTCTCCAGTGCTTTAATACACCCTTCAGCTAGCACAGGGTCAGATGATCCTCTGAATGATGGTGGATGTTGCCTCATGAAATGTTCCACCATTGACATGTTCCTCTGTGGTTGATCTGGCTGATCTCGTGCATGGATACCACCGCCATTTATAGCTTGAGTCAACTGCGCCATCACTGCAACAAACTGTTCAGTTCCAATTCCGACCATTTCTGGATGCTGATTCGGAAGGTTATTTCCTTCTGTATGCCTTCCTAGCACTGCTTCCCTGTTTCCTCTGCGGAAAACCATTCTGAACAAACATGTCTTAGATGAGGCAACATGGTAATCTTTAAATGCTATATCATTTCAAAAAAATTATTTTTGGATAATCATTTAATAGAATTATAACTCCTAAAGTTATCTAAACCGACCTCTGATACCAACTATAAGGCCCCAGCCTTAAACCTTACTTAATCTTGAGTTATTACAAGATTACACATTGAGGATCTTTTCGGGTTTAGAGTTTTAGAGAATTAGATCATAAAACATTCATTACATTCCACATATAAACAAAGTGGTTACATAAAGATAGTATTCTTCATTCCCATCAATGGAAACACATTTAAAATAAAATATGGATTATTTCTTGACACATCCTTGACTCTATCATCTTATCATGTACCTTTCCCTTGACCTGTGAAAAACATTTCAAAAACTTGTGATGAGCATAAAAACTCAGTATGGGTTATAAAAACATGGAAAGGAAACATGGGTACATACATACATAAGAGTGAAATCATACTTTACCCATAAAACACAATCACTTTATCATACCTCATCAAATCATGAATAAATCATAGAAGTCATAAGACATAAAGGTAACTTGAGGCATTCATAACATTCTTACTTAGGGAGTAACCCTCTTGGTTACGTTTGGAATACCCATCACAGTATATTCCCTAAAATCTCTTCGGAGAAACCTTAACGTTCCATTCCTTCACGTTACCCAATGCATTGGAGAGCTATAACGGGCTCACCCGCCCTTAGTTTATCACGGAACCACCCGCCTTCATAATAATGCCCAAGAACCATAACATAATCATATCACATAAAACATGCATAAAGGAAACATAAAATTTCCACATTTCAATAACGAGATATCAATACAACACATTGATATAAAAACATTATGAAAACCATTTTAAATAACAAAATAAAATAAAAGTAAAACATGGTATTTATTATTTTTTAAAAAAGAAGGTATGGCTTGTAGAGGAAGCTGAAACTCAAATAACAGTCACGACGGCGGAGAAGTCGTTGTCGCCACATACATACGACAAAAACATTCCCTTTTGTCGTTTAGTAAACGCTTCGTATAAAAAAGATTCCTTTTGAATAAACGTAAAAGTCAAAGGGGTTTATACACTGTATAAAAGAAAGCTGTGTATAAAATAAATATGCCTCAACGAAAGGAGACTGAGACGAAGTCCCATACCTCGTATCCGACTTGACCCGACCGTTCTTTAATCTCCTGAATAATAAACTTGAGTTAATCTATACCTGCTTATGAACCTTTTTCAAGTTCATTATTCCTTTTATACCATGTTATGAACATCATGTAATCATTTAAGTTAATAATGTTCATTTTGTCAGTATTTGGTTCTTAAGTCAAAAATAGACTTCTTACACTTACATGTTGTTAATTTGGTCAAAGGTTCATTATATCCAGAATGATATTAATGATTTGGATAACATATACATCATATATATTCAGCATATATGTGTATTTATAATATTACATCACATTTAGAGGTAAGAAATGAAATGCACCGTTCATGGAGACGGTAAGCCGTATGTACGCATGAACGCTACTTCCATTTCTATTTCATATTTTCTGGAATGGAATCATAATGATATAAGAGTATATTATAATTCCAGTATAATAACATATATAATATCATTAACTTTATCCTTTACACATCCCACATATGGTATTAACGAATCAAATCACTTTTAGGGGGCGGTAGTCCGCGCTTCCTAAAATGAAGATATCGTGTTTACCCATAATGGAAACCATAAAGGTATGCCCAAAATGAAAAAAACAGAAGCTTAAGGAAAACATAAACATATTATATATCATATATAAAAATAGTGACATCATTATGGCCACCTTTGAAGGTGTTAAATGAGTGTTGAACAATCATCGTTTCGGGAGGAAGAATTTCGCCATCCACGGAAACCGTATGTTCTTTAACCATATGATGTAGTTGTGTGAGTGTGTAGCTCAAATAAATATTATAACAACATCCTTTTATATTTAAGATACTGGTGTTGTTACAAAATAAGTAAATAAAATAGTTTAGGGGGTTGGAGAAGCAAAATAAAACAAATGAACATGAGAGAATGAATTACCTTTAAAAGTGTACCTCATATTGATTTGAGCCTAAAGGCTTCCTTTGAAAGGATTCTGCCCAAAGGTAATCCTCTAGGATGAGGAGAGGGATGTGGAGAGAGTAAATGGGCAGGGTTTGGCCGAGCCAAAGGCTTTAGGTGTGTGTGAAATGAGGTAGAGCTGGGGGCCTTTTATAAGAGGAGAGGAGGGGCACTTTTGGAAAGTAAAGAAATATTACATTATTTGAAAATGTGTTTCAGTTTTAAAAGGTCCCACATTGATATAATTCGTGGATAAGGTGATAAGGCTTCTAAATACACTCATACAATTGGTTTTTTCCATGTGTAGTTTATAGATTTTACATTATCTTTCCATTTTATTTAAATCATCAAATAATGATGTCATCGTTGCATCATTATTATGTCATAAATAATTTAATTTATTTAATGTCTAAAAATCATAAAAAAAATACTATGATGTAGGAAATCGTTTTATCTTTGCAATGAATATTTATAATAAAAAATATGATCTTTATAACCCCATGTAAAAATTGTTTTCGTAAAACATCTCTTGTTTGTGTCATTTTTACTTTAACATTTAATAAAAAGTTATTTATGTCATTTCCAAACCAAAGTGTCTCCATGGGGTCCCAAAGTTGACCCATGACTTTTCTTGGTCGACCATGACACAACCAATAAGGTTGGGACATGTTTCTATGTCATTTCATATTATTAAAGCATTATTTATACCTTAAACTACCCTAATTACCACTAATCGCGATTAAGAAGTTAATAAGTTACTATTCACCAAAAAAATATTATAATCTCAAAGAACCACATTTTACTTCTTAATGACAACCATGTATGTCAGATTTTCAAAATTCAAAACACAATGATGGCAAAATTTCATTTAAACGGAAAATCAGTCTTTATAAGTACCACTTAGTGTTTCACTATTCATCAAAAATTGGAGTTTTTCAGAAAATTACCAAAAATTCACCCTAAGCTATATTTGATATTCCGAATTCAAAAATGAAGTCTATTTTACAAAATTCAAATCATATAAGTCACATTAATTTATTTAATAATTAATTCCCGCTGCCAGAGCAAATAGCGTGTTTTTACAAAACAATAAGTATCAAAAGATTTGCACTAGTTTAAGTCCAATTTCAAAGTGAAATTGATTCCAATGACCACCATTGGATTAAATGTTAAAAATATATTCATATTAAACATTAAGACCAATTCAAAAGATAATCTAATCATATAAATAAATTAGATTAAAAAGCAGTTTTGATGTAAAATGCAGTATTTTTCACTATTCATTAAAAAATGAACATTGTTAGAAAAATAACAAAAATTCACACAAAGTAAATTTTGATGTCCCAATAATAAAGAATAAGTTTATTTTGACAAACATAGATTATAAAATTGTCAAATATAGATTTAAAAAGGGTTTTCCCTCATAAGGCAGTAAAACAATCTTTTAAGAATATTAGTGTATTCCATGCATAAGATTGTATTTATTTTCATTTGAAGCCTCTATAACACTATTTTAATCATTAATAGACATAGATAAAAATATCTATTATTCATTACTTATTTGGGATGTTACATCCTTCCCCCCTTTAGAAAATTGCGTCCCCGCAATTTATTTACTTATCGAATAAATGAGGGTACTTATCCCTCATTGCATTTTCAGATTCCCATGTTGCCTCTTCAATCATGTGGTTTTTCCACAAAACCTTTACCAGGTGAATCACCTTATTCCGTAACACTTGCTCCCTGTGGTCAAGAATCTGGACCGATTGTTCCTCATAAGATAGGTTCTCTTCCAGCTGAACTACCTCTGGACTCAAAACATGAGATGGATCTGGCATATACTTTCTCAACATCGAAACGTGAAAAACATTGTGTAGCTGAGATAAACTCTGAGGTAAAGCCACTCGGTATGCAACTGATCCAACTCTCTCCAGAATTTCGTATGGTCCAACAAACCTTGGACTCAACTTTCCTTTCCTACCAAATCTCATCACACTTTTCCAAGGAGAAACCTTGAGAAAAACATGATCACCTACCTCGAAAGATAACTCCTTCCTCCGGTTATCCGCATAACTCTTCTGCCTGCTCTTAGCTGTTCTCATGTGTTTATGAATCAGCTGAACTTTTTCTGCAATCTCTTCTACCAATTCTGGTCCCATCAACTTCCTTTCACCCACTTCATCCTAGAAAGCTGGAGTTCGACACCGCTTCCCATATAATTCCTGAAATGGTGCCATCTGTATACTGGAATGAAAGCTGTTATTATAAGAAAACTCAACCAAAGAAAGACGTTGGTCCCAACTTCCCTGATAATCCATAGAACAAGCTCGTAGCATATCCTCCAATGTCTGAATTGTTCGTTCTGACTTCCCATCTGATTGAGGATGAAAAGCTGTACTAAAATTTAATTCAGTACCCAACGACTTCTAAAGGCCTTTCCAAAAGTTAGAAGTAAACCTGGGATCACGATCCGATACAATGGAGAGAGGAACTCCATGTAACCTGACTATCTCTTTAAGATACAAACGGGAAAGTTGATCAAGAGAGAAAGTATCTCGTATAGAAAGGAAATGAGCAGATTTGGTCAAGCGATCATCAATAACCCAGATTGCATTATTACCTCGAGATGTCTTCGGTAATCCAACAACAAAGTCCATGGATATATTCTCCCATTTCCACTCTGGCACTAGTAAAGGCTGAAGCATCCCTTTCGGTAATTGCCGCTCTGCTTTAACCTGCTGACAAGTCAAACACTTCACAGAAAAATCAGCAATATCTCTTTTCATTCCATCCCACCAGTAATACTCCCGCAGATCTCTATACATCTTAGTACTGCCCGGATGAACTGAAAATGGAGAACTATGAGCTTCACATAACAAATCTCTCTTCAACTGTGAATCACAAGGCACACACAATCTCTTCCCAAATCTCAAAACACAGTCACTATCAATGTTTAATTCAGGAAACTTACCTTTCTGAACCAGCTCTACCTTTTTCTGCAACTCACTGTCTTGCTTTTGTGCTTGCTTGATTCTATCTGATAGAGAAGATCTCACTGATACCTGAAACAAAACAGAAGGACTTCCTGCACCAACAACTTCTATGCCAAAATTCATCAAATCCTTTACCAAAGGATCACGTTCCAAATGCAACATTGTTAATGAAGCATTACTTTTTCGAGTCAAAGCATCAGCCACTTTATTTGCTTTTCCCGGATGGTAATGAATTGTACAGTCATAATCCTTGATTAATTCTAGCCATCTCCTTTGTCTCATGTTTAACCCTTTCTGAGTGAATATATAATTTAAACTTTTTTGATCGGTGTATATTTCACACTTTACTCCATACAAATGATGCCTCCAAATTTTTAAAGCAAAAACAACAGCAGCTAGTTCCAAATCATGTGTAGGGTAATTTACCTCATGAGTTTTCAACCGTCGTGAAGCATAAGTAATTACCTGATCATTCTGCATTATGACGCAACCAAGTTCTTTCAATGAAGTATCACTGTATATAACAAACTCACCATTCCTGGTAGGTAGTGCCAAAACTGGAGCATTCACCAATCTTCTTTTCAATTCCTGAAAAAAATCATCACATTCTTTTGTCCAGATAAACTTAACACCCTTCCGAGTTAGCTTAGTCATTGGACTAGATATCCGTGAAAAATTTCTAACAAACCTTCGGTAATAGCCCGCCAAACCAAGGAAGCTACGAATCTCAGTTACATTTGTGGGTCTTGGCCATTCTTTTACAACTTTTTTTTGCAGGATCAACAGTTATTCCATCTTTAGAAACAATGTGACCAAGGAAAGAAATTTGTTGCAACCAAAACTCACACATGCTGAATTTCCCATACATTTTCTTTTCTTTTAAGGTTTGCAAGATAACCCTTAAATGTTTTTCATGCTCCTCTTTACTTTTAGAAAACACCAAAATATCATCAATGAAAACCACCACAATCTTATCCAAGAACTCATGGAAAATTCTATTCATTAAGTCCATGAATACAGCTAGTGCATTGGTTAGCCCAAAAGGAATTACTACAAATTCATAATGGCCATATCTCGTACGGAACGCCGTCTTTGGAATATCTGCCTCCTTTACCTTCAGCTGATGGTACCCCGATCTCAAGTCAATCTTTGAAAAAAACTGAGCTCCCTGGAGCTGATCAAACAAATCATCGATATGAGGCAAAGGATATTTGTTCTTAACAGTGATATTATTCATGGCTCTATAATCAATGAAAAGTCTCATAGAACCATCTTTCTTTTTAATAAATAAAACAGGAGCTCCCCATGGTGATGTGCTAGGTCTAATGAAACCTTTCTCTAATAAATCTTGCAATTTCTCCTTCAAATCTAAAAGTTCAATTTGTGCCATTCGATAAGGGGGTTTTGAAATTGGCTTAGCATCAGGAACTAAGTCAACAGTAAACTCAACTTCCCGATCTGGTATTATTCCAGGCAACTCATCAGGAAAAACATCAGGATACTCATTTACCACTGGCACATCATTAATCTGAACAGTTCCTTTATTTTCAACGACGTGTGCAAGGTAACATTCATTTCCATCTTCTACAAGTTTCTCGGCCTCTTGATATGTTATCAAAAGTAAGGGTTCATTCTTTTAAACAAACTGAAAGTCTTTCTAAAAAGAAACTTCTTTAGCTCTACAGTCAATCTTAGCATGGTAAATAGAGAGCCAATCTGTACCCAGGATAACATCAAACTCTACTAGAGGTAGAACAATAAGGTTTGCAAGTAGGTTCTTTCCACAGATAAGGATAGGAAAATTTTTATAAATTCTTTTTGCCTCGACACTTCCCCCAGGTGTTTTACCAAAAGTTCAGGAGTCATTTCTTGAGATGGTATTCCCATTTTACTAGAAAAGGTTTCAGAGATGAAAGAATGTGTAGACCCCGAATCAAACAACACACTGGAATAATCTGAAAAAACAAACAAATTACTTAATACAACTTCATTTGATGGCCCGACATCTGCTGAAGTAGTTGCAAAGGA
The DNA here is from genome assembly GCA_963277665.1 of Viscum album. NCBI lineage: Eukaryota > Viridiplantae > Streptophyta > Magnoliopsida > Santalales > Viscaceae > Viscum > Viscum album. The sequence goes on from OY728140.1 coordinate 2,132,105,979, forward strand.
TTTCACCACCCCTTTCTGTTTGTAGTCTAACTGCTTCCCATCACTCAAGCTCCTTGTCGGACACTCGTTTGCATAGTAACCCATCTCATTGCACTTATAACATTTCACTAACTATAAATCAAATTTGTTCTTACCTTCACCTTGATCCTTTTCAGTGAAATCACGAGCCTTATGTCCCTTCTTACCACATCGGTAGCACTTCCCAGAATTCAGAAGACATTCCCCAGCATGCCTTTTGCCACATTTATCACAAACTAGAAACTTAGTTCTCTTACCATCAGACTTTTTTGAAGAATTCTTACCTTTCTCCTGCCACCTCGGTCTCTTCGTCTGCTGGTTGTTATAGAACACTTGGTCATCGGCAAACTCCATTTCCACCTTCTCATCACATCGAACAAGCTTTTCATAACTTTTAAACTCTTGAGAAGCTAATGCCCTTTGATATTTTGGCTTTAATCCTGAGTAAAAGCGATTGATTTTACTATCAAGGTCTCGAATAAAATTTGGAGCATAGCTTGCCGATCAAGTGAACCTTTCTTCATAGGCAGCCACTGAGTCTTCCTCTTGCCTCAATTCCAAGAATTGCTTTTCCATCCTATGTCGAATATCCTTAGGAAAATACTTCTCAAGAAACATACCTTTGAATTCATCTCAGTCAAGAGCATCAATCTCATCGGCGTCCCTGATATTTTTATCCATAGAACACCACTGATCTGCTTCACCCTCCAAACGGTAAATAGCAAGACTAACCTTTTGATTATCTGAACACCCCATGACATCAAAAATCTTCTCCAATGCTTTAATCCACCCTTCAGCTAGCACAGGGTCAGATGATCCTCTGAATGATGGTGGATGTTGCCTCATGAAATGTTCCACCACTGACATGTTCCTCTGCGGTTGATCTGGCTGATCTCGTGCATGGATACCACCGCCATTTATCGCTTGAGTCAACTGCGCCATTACTGCAAAAAACTGTTCAGTTCCAATTCCGACCATTTCTGGATGCTGATTCGGAAGGTTATTTCCTTCTGTATGCCTTCCTAGCACTGCTTCCCTGTTTCCTCTGCGGAAAACCATTCTGAACAAACATGTCTTAGATGAAGCAACATGGTAATCTTTAAATGCTATATCATTTCAAAAAAATTATTTTTGGATAATAATTTAATATAATTCTAAATCCTAAAGTTATCTAAACCGACCTCTAATACCAACTATAAGGCCCCAGCCTTAAACCTTACTTAATCTTGAGTTATTACAAGATTACACATTGAGGATCTTTTCGGGTTTAGAGTTTTAGAGAATTAGATCATAAAACTTGCATTACATTCCACATATAAACAAAGTGGTTACATAAAGATAGTATTCTTAATTCCCATCAATGGAAACACATTAAAAATAAAACATGGATTATTTCTTGACACATCCATGACTCTATCATCTTATCATGTACCTTTCCCTTGACCTGTGAAAAACATTTCAAAAACTTGGGATGAGCATAAAAACTCAGTATGGGTTATAAAAACATGGAAAGGAAACATGGGTACATACATACATAAGAGTGAAATCATACTTTACCCATAAAACATAATCACTTTAACATACCTCATCAAATCATGAATAAATCATATAAATCATAAGACATAAAGGTAACTTGAGGCATTCATAACATTCTTACTTAGGGAGTAACCCTCTTGGTTACGTTTGGAATACCCATCACAGTATATTCCCTAAAATCTCTTCGGAGAAACCTTAACGTTTCACTCCTTCGCGTTACCCAATGCATTGGAGAGATATAACGGGCTCACCCGCCCTTAGTTTATCACGGAACCACCCGTCTTCATAATAATGCCCAAGAACCATAACATAATCATATCACATAAAACATCCATAAAGGAAACATAAAATTTCCACATTTCAATAACGAGATATCAATACAACACATTGATATAAAAACATTATGAAAACCATTTTCAATACCAAAATAAAAGAAAAGTAAAACATGGTATTAATTTTTCTTTTAAAAAGAAGGTATGGCTTGTAGAGGAAGCCGAAACACAAATAACGGTCACGACGACGGAGAAGTCGTTGTCGCCGCATACGTACGACAAAAACATTCCCTTTTGTCGTTTAGTAAAAGCTTCATATAAAAATTATTCCTTTTGAATAAACGTAAAAGTTAAAGGGGTTTATACATTGTATAAAAGAAAGTTGTGTATAAAATAAATATGCCTCAACGAAAGGAGATTGAGATGAAGTCCCATACCTCGTATCCGACTTGACCCGACCGTTCTTTAATCTCCTGAATAATAATCTTGAGTTAATCTCTAATTGCTTATGAACCTTTTTCAAGTGCATTATTCCTTTTATACCATGTTATGAACATCATGTCATCATTTAAGTTAATAATGTTCATTTTGTCGTTATTTGGTTCTTAAGTCAAAAATAGACTTTTTACACTTACATGTTGTTAATTTGGTCAAAGGTTCATTATATCCAGAATGATATTAATGATTTGGATAACATATACATCATATATATTCAGAATATACATGTATTTATAATATTACATCACATTTAGAGGTAAGAAATGAAATGCACCGTTCATGGAGACGGTAAGCCGTACGTACGCATGAACGCTACTTCCATTTCTATTTCATATTTTCTAGAATGGAAACATAATGATATAAGATTATATTATAATTCCAGTATAATAACATATATAATATCATTAACGTTATCCTTTACACATCCCACATATGGTATTAACGAATCAAATCACTTTCAGGGGGCGGTAGTCCGCGCTTCCTAAAATGAAGATATCGTGTTTACCCATAATGGAAACCATAAAGGTATGACCAAAATGAAAAAAACAGAAGCTTAAGGAAAACATAAACATATTATATATCATATATAAAAATTGTGACATCATAATGGCCACCTTTGAAGGTGTTAAATGAGTGTTGAACAATCATCGTTTCGGGAGGCAGAATTTCGCCATCCACGGAAACCGTATGTTCTTTAACCATATGATGTAGTTGTGTGAGAGTGTAGCTCAAATAAATATTATAACAACATCCTTTTATATTTAAGATACTGCTGTTGTTACAAAATAAGTAAATAAAAAGAGTTTAGGGGGTTGGAGAAGCAAAATAAAACAAATGAACATGAGAGAATGAATTACCTTTAAAAGTGTAACTCCTATTGATTTGAGCCTAAAGGCTTCCTTTGAAAAGATTCTTCCCAAAGGGAATCCTCTAGGATGAGGAGAGGGATGTGGAGAGAGTAAATGGTCAGGGGTTGGACGAGCCAAAGGCTTGAGGAGTGTGTGAAATGAGGTAGAGGTGGGGGCCTTTTATAAGAGGAGAGGAGGGGCACTTTTGGAAAGTAAAGAAATATTACATTATTTGAAAATGTGTTTCGGTTTTAAAAGGTCCCACATTGATATAATTCGTGGATAAGGTGATAAGGCTTCGAAATCCACTCATCCAATTGGTTTTGGCCATGTGTAGTTTATAGATTTTACATTATCTTTCCATTTTATTTAAATCGTCAAATAATGATGTCATCGCTGCATCATTATTATGTCATAAATAATTTAATTTATTTAATGTCTAAAAATCATAAAAAAAATACTATGATGTAGGAAATCTTTTTATCTTTCCAATTACTATTTATAATCAAAAATATTATCTTTATAACCCCATGTAAAAATTGGTTTCGTAAAACATCTCTTGTTTGTGTCATTTTTACGTTAACATTTAATAAAAAGTTATTTATGTCATTTCCAAACCAAAGTGTCTCAATGGGGTCCCCAAGTTGACCCATGACTTTTCCTGGTCGTCCATGACACAACCAATAAGTTTGGGACATGTGTCTATGTCATTTCATATTATTAAAGCATTATTTATACCTTAAACTACCCTAATTACCACTAATCGCGATTAAGAACTTAATAAGTTACTATTCACCAAAAAATTATTATAATCTCAAAGAACAACATTTTACTTCTTAATGAAAACCATGTATGTCGGATTTTCAAAATTCAAAACACAATGATGGCAAAATTTCATTTAAACGGAAAATCAGTCTTTATAAGTACCACTTAGTGGTTTCACTATTCATCATAAATTGGAGTTTTTCAGAAAATTACCAAAAATTCACCCTAAGCTATATTTGATATTCCGAATTCAAAAATGAAGTCTATTTTACAAAATTCAAATCATATAAGTCACATTAATTAATTTAATAATTAATTCCAGCTGCCAGAGCAAATAGCGTGTTTTTACAAAACAATAAGTTTCAAAAGATTGACACTAGTTTAAGTCCAATTTCAAAGTGAAATTGATTCCAATGACCACCATTGGATTAAATGGTAAAAATATATTCATATTACACATTAAGACCAATTCAAAAGATAATATAATCATATAAATAAATTATATTAAAAAGCAGTTTTGATGTAAAATGCAGTATTTTTCACTATTCATTAAAAAAATGAACATTGTCAGAAAAATACCAAAAATTCACACAAAGTAAATTTTGATATCCCAATCATAAAGAATAAGTTTGTTTTGACAAACATAGTTTATAAAATTGTCAAATATAGATTTAAAAAGGGTTTTCCCTCACAAGGCAGTACAACAATCTTTTAAGAATATTAGTGTATTCCATGCATAAGATTGTATTTATTTTCATTTTAAGCCTCTATAACACTATCTTAATCATTAATAGACATAGATAAAAATATCTATTATTCATTACTTATTTGGGATGTTACAATTATAATTTTGTAAGGGATTCAATGAATAATATAAATAAATTTTTTATTCATGTATTAATATACCTAAAATTATTTTATCAGAATTGTAATTATGAATAAATAAAATGAATAATATGTTAATTTAAAACATACATATAACTATAATTTGTGTATTTTATATATTATTATGACCATTAAAATTTGTTCTTTTTGAAAAAATTAAACTATTTATATTTTTCATTTAAAATTTTCCTTTATGGATATATCTATATCTTTACTTCATTGGTATAATTTATAAAAACCAATTTGAATGATTCCACAATGAATTTTATAAAAAAAAATTCATTATTCTCAATTTGATACCAACACAGTCATATAATTTAATCCCTATATCAAAGAACATCTAAGATACCTATGAAAATATTCATAAAACATTGGATTAGAGTAAAATGTCTCTATAATGGGTTTTAAAACCCAGGAAAAGTAATTTTAAAATGCATTAAAAAATCAATGTTTTATATTCTATATATGTATAATTAATAAATACATACTTTCCAAAAAATTTCATCGTTTTTGAAATCTATTTCTTAAATAATCATTGAAAAAATAATATTTCCCCTTTAAAATATCTTGGAAATAATAATATTTTTTTAGATTAATTTGATACTTCACGTATTTAAAATAACACTTATGGACACAAGGAAGTATCATTAGTTTGAAAACATCCCATCGTGGTCATGGGTTCACTCCCCATTCCTCATTATCTCATTTTATAAGAATCTGTTAAATTTTTAGAAATCATTCTTAAGCATTGTATTTCTTAAAATAACCCATTTGACCCCCTCTTAAATTTACTATAATTATTATCACAAGATCAAATAATTTTAAATCCTCGATAATTCAACAAAAGATATTTTTTTATAATACACTTTACAGTTTTCTGAAATACATTAATTAAATAAATTATAAGTATTTACTTAAAATTGAATTGAAATATATTATCACATAGAAATCATGGAATGTTAATGATGTGAATAATGTGTTATCATTTAGAAATACATATAAAAAATCCATAATTTCAATTCAAATTAATTAAATATATAAAATATTTTTAACATATAATACAAATTTATTTGGATGTAATACTTATATGAAAATACATAACTCTATGATACTATTTCAAATAATATTAATATTAATATTAAACATCATATAATTTTTTTAATATATATATATATATAATATTGTCTTCTAGTTTGAAGAAAAAATTCTATTAAAAATATATAAATATAAATACATATGATTTTGTGAACGTTGAGTTTAAATTAAAAATAATAACAAAACTAAATTTTAATTAAATTTATAAATCACGTAATGAAATTAATATCTCAAAAAAAAATTAAACATGTATTTTTAAATAATAAAATTATAATTTTTTTGAAATAACCGAATCATTTTCATAGACATTATTGTACATTATCCGTAAAATAAATTCAATATAGATAACTATTCTAGAGCTAAGAAGAACATAGTCAACCTTATACCAAAGAATAGAATGTATGAACATGTTTTGATGGACATTGAACAAAATGACCATAAGAGAAGGAGCATGAATCTTATAGAATTCAATTTCTGAGAAGAAAAATGCTTTTTATAAATAGCAGTATTTTTTCCAATGTGAACTCCAATAAAATTTAATCGAATATATGTAGGAAATATAAAATTGATGAAAAATATTTAATTTCGATTCAAAAACTAAAAGATGAGTATTCAAGATGGAGGGAAAAAATTAGATATTGATACCCCTCAATAGGACATAGACAGAACCAAAAATGATATAGGTCAGATAAGTTTAGCTAATTCAAAGGATGGAAAATATATTCATATTATAAATATACTATTGTTAAAATTCCTAATTTTAAAACCTAAATCCAATCTAATGATTAAGAAATAAAAATAAATGAAATACAATATATGATTATTTCCTTAGATCGACCATTGGTCGACTTCCAAGAAGAAAAGAATTTTATACATTGATAGCATAATTGAGAAAAATACATATGATAGCTGAAATGTTGTGTTGGTGATATTTATCGAAGAATAAAAATCCATATTAATAACAAATACGGTTCTCCATATGCTGTTCAACGAAGAAATATTTTACCTAATGTCAAATAAGTTTTTTAATATCCTAAGTAATACAAAAAAAATTCCTGGAACTACATTAGATTTTCAATAGACCAATAAAATAACAGAAGTATGGTGGCTAATTCCAAAAGAGTTAGAAACTCTTCAACATTTAGTCCTGTTTGTATTTGAACTCTAATATACTACATTATTTCCCTTGGATATTCAAATCTCATCGTCCTTACACGATCTGAGCTTCAGAATCCTCTTATAGAGTAAAACCTCCTTCAGTGTTCAATCACACACTCATAAGTCCATCAATGGAAATTAATCCTCTTCGACGCCAGATCTTTCTCACGATATAAAAAATAGTCCATTCTTGATCCCTTTGAAAACCATAAATGAAGCAGTTTATTCCCCTACGATTCATCATTTGTATACATTCTCATTTTCTATCTTTTAAATTATTCATCATAATTTTTTTATATCATCATATTCATATAGTGTTATTATAATTTCATTAAATATATTACACACAATAACTAATTTTTAAAATTAATCAAGTTTTATAAATTTAATTTTTTATAAATCTGAAATTTTATCGAAACATTAAAAAGTTAATAATTTCATATATTATATAAGATAATATATTTACATAAATGTTATTAATTATAATTATTAATTTTTTTCAAATATTAAAAAATATTGTATTTACTACTATAATTTTTAATATTATATAATTAATATATATCTCAAATTATTTTTGTTCTATTATTTTTTTTAATCATTGTTTTTAAAAGTAATATTAAAATTATTATTTCGTATAAAAATAATTTCTAAATTTAATTTTTTCGTTAAATTTATATAATTATAATTGTTATATTTTTATATTTTTAACTCATATCATTAATAAAAATTTTTATGCATAGTCATTATTTATTAATTTTATTAATTCAATATTTATAAATGATAATGTTTTTTTATCATTAGATTATTTTAACATAATTTTGATATAGTATATATTTTTTCTAAATAAAATCATTTCATTAAATTTTAGAACTCAACATTGTATTGTTTCAATAATAAATTAATCTTGTATAATAAAATATTTACATCAAATAAAATAAACATATTATTTTTTGGATGTCAGATTCTCTGTAACACCCCACCCCTGCCTAATTGGATTGAAGAGGCAGTGAGGGTTACTTGCCCTTAAGTGACGTTCCCAATGCGCTAATGGTTGGCAATAAATGTCGAGGGCTTCAAGGAATAGTGGGGAATGATTTTCCCATAAGGAGATCACCCAACTCAACCAATCAACAATGAAACCTGCATTCACTATCAAACCCAACCATATAATACTAACTATTCCATAATATACCCCAAAACGGTTCAAATAGACATGTCCACCAAGCATCATAGTACAAAGCAGAAACAAAACAACAAAACACCACGAGCCATGACTCCACCACATCTCCACACCATGCTCCAAGCTCCAAGCTCCACTAGAACATCACAATGCACCACTAAATGGGGGTGATGCCTTACCTCTGCCAGCATCAAGGTACACGACATTTGCAAAAACACCAAAGTTCCAAAGAAGGGGGTGAGTACAACTACATAGTAGGATTTCCCCAATTTAATTCCCTACACATGCCACTTGGATAAATAAGTTATTAAATTTATATAAATATATAAATATAAAATAATCACAAGGGAAACCAATTATATAAGCCATACATACCCTTTCCAAGGAATGAAAACCGAGGGAAAGACAAACAAACATAACACAAGCCATTTCATCCTTTCATATATGCACAACAATTTCCATCATGAAAAGCAATGCCCCACAAAAGGTTCCACAACCCAATACCGGTATAACAATCAAGGTGGCTCTTCCATCCAACCCATTTCTTTTTTCCCAAATTTAGTGGCATTCTCGTCCACTTACCATTGATGGTGGCCCTTCCGTCCACTATCCATCCTTTTTTTATAGTGGAAATTCGGGTCCACTTACTATAAAACATTCCAACAAGCCATAACCAAGCATATAACACACCAAGGCCACAACAACATGAAAATAAAAATTTCCATAACATGAAAAACCACTAAAACAAAAAAAAAATTAATTGAAAACACCCATTATCCATTTTCCATTCCAAACCCCAATTCAATAAAACAACACTTTTTATTGAAAACCGTTTTCTCAAATCATATTAATCAATCCAACAATACAACTCATTTTAAAATTCCATTTTAAAATCACATCCAGAGAATTTCACCACAATCCATTTTCCCCAAATATTACCAAACCATTACCAATGGTATTTTTATCCGATTTTGCATATCAAAAACAAAATTAATTTTAAGAAACCCAAATTAATTATAACCAGACCACTAGTTGTAACCAAGTGGAGTCGAGAGAGAATCCTCCTACCTTTAGGGTTCCAGTGAAATCAACCCACAAGCAGCCACTCTTCAAATCCGGTGAACGCACAACTGAAACCTCTCTAGATTACCTTCTCTAACATCTATAATCATTAAAATCAACATCCAAGGAAAGCACAACCCTAGATCTACACACAACGAGCGTAGATCTAGAAAACTGAGAGATATGGAGATGTATATGTAGAGGAAAACACAAAAAATCGAGAGGAGAGACTAAGCTGGGAGAAAACACCTTAAAACCATGATGAGAACCCTTTGATTTGCTTCCAAAATTAGTGGAAGGTCGCCTTCAACCCCTGAGAACCCAAAAACCTGAGTGAGGCTTGAGTGGGAAAGGATTTGGAGAGGAAAGAGGAAATCCCGACTGAACCCGGGTTTTAAAACCCAATGTTGATGTGGTCGCACGGTTAGCCCGCACGGTTTGGAAAACCATGCGCTAAACAAGTGAACACTACTTCCATGAGAGGAGGGGTCCACATGGTTTCCTCACACAGTTCAACAATCCGTGCACATGCCATATGAATTCTAATTCCTCCCCCTACACGGTTTTCTATAGAACCCACACGGTTTCTCCTAACCTCTTCTCAACTCATCCCATGCACTTTAAACACATAAGGAAGCATAAAAAAAAGGATACAAACCTCAATTCGGGGGTTCTACATTCTCCCAACCATTGGACTTTCCATCCTCAGAAAGTAGTGAACCCACCCTCTACTGAAAGAGTTTGGGCCATTGCTCGATCATCCATTTCTCATGCTCCCAAGTCTCCTCTTGGATCTCACTATGCTACCACAAAACCCAAACCAGAATAATGTTTTTAAACTACAAGAACATATATTGCCTATCCACAGCTCACACTGGAAGGTTCACCAACGAAGCGTTAATCACTAACTCAACATAATCCCAACGAATAACATGGTATGGATCCGACTGATACTTTTTCAACTGCGACACATAAAACACATTGTGCACCGCACTGAATCTAGGTGTTAAATCCAATTGATAATCCACCTCACTAACCCACTCAAGAATCTCAAAAGGTCAAATATACCTCAGAGAAAACATTCCCTTCTTCCCATACCGACGATGTCCCGTCCTAGGAGATATCCTCAAGAAAAAATGATCACTCACCTCGAACGACAACAGCCCTCGACGATGATCCGTATATGATTTCTAACGACTCTAAGCCATCTCCATTATCTTCCTGATTAACCTGATCTTCTTCATAGTATCCTGAACAAGGCTCTGTCCAACCATCGAGGGCTCACCCGTTTCTACCCAGCATAGTGAAGAACGACACGACCGCCCATACAATGGTTAAAATGGAGCCATATGTATGGATTCCTGATAACTCTTATTTTACGAGAACTCAACTAACGACAAGTTCTCTTCCCATGAGCCACCAAAATCCATGACACAAGACCACAACATATCCTCCAAAGTTTTTATCGTCCTCTCAGATTGGCCATCCGTCGGAGGGTGAAACACTGTGCTCATCATCCACTTTTTCCCAAGGGATTTCTTCAAGGATTTTAAAAAATGAGATTTAAACCTCGGATCTCAATCAGATACGATAAAAAATGGAAGATCATGCCTTTTTAACACCTCCAAGATATAGATTTTGGACAGATCCTCCACCTTATGAGATTCATGAATTGGAATGAAATGGGCCGACTTTAATAGTCGATCCACTATCACACAAATGCACTCATGCTTTTTGACCATTCTTGGCAGACCTGTGACAAAATCCATCATTATTTTCTTTCACTTACAAAAATGGATTGGTAAAGACTGCATCATTCCCATTGGACTATGATGCTCTGCCTTGACCTGCTGACAAGTCAAGTATCTTGAAACAAACTAATCCACACTTCTTTTTATACCATCCCACCAGAACGGCACTTTCAACGCTTTATACATTTTCTGAATTCCAGGATGAACAACCCACCTGGAATGATGATACGCCCAAAGTAGATCCTCCTATCAAGAAACTGGTACAACCATCCAATTCCAAAAACACCAAACTGAATCTACATTCATTTGCCAACCCTCAATGGTCTCCCCACCATTGAGTTTCGAACTCAAGGTCACACACTCAGAATCAGATATATGTGTAACATCCCAGATAAATAAGGAATAAGACACTATTCATATTTATTAATATTTGTGAATTAAATATTTATTTTACATTAAATTGGATGTTATGTTCGATAGCGTACCCAATACACAACAACAGTTTCTTTAAAATCTTACGTTTCACACTAATAATAAAATATTATTATTTTAAATAGTTGTAAACTCCTAACTTTTTATTGCAGGGAATAAACAAAACTAAATACAATATGATTATACATGTTTTTTAAATGTAATTCAATTTATCCAATAAATTTTAGAGGCTTAAAATATTAATAAATCTAATTTGAAGCATAATTTACATTAAAAGGTCGATTTACCACATTTTAATGGAGAAGCATATTTAAATATAGTTTTGGTCACTTTAATACATTCTATATGACTAAATAAAATACTTCTTTAGAATGGGTACATCAAAATTTACATTGTGTAACTTTTCTTAATTTTTCTGAAAAAAGTTCATATTTTTATGGATAGAGTAAATATTGTATTTTAATTCAAAACTATGTTTTAATCTAATTTATTTATATGGTTAGATTAACTTTTCAATTGGTTTTATAGTGTAATTATAATATATTTTTACCATTTAATCCAATTATGGTCATTGAAATTAATTTCACTTTGAAATTGGACATAAACTAGTGTCAATCTTTTGATAGTTATTGTTTCTTAAAAACATGCTATTTGTTTTAAAAATGAGAATTAATTTTAAAATTAATTAATGAAACTTTTATGTTTTGAATTTGTTAAAATATTCATCATTTTTGAATTTGGAATATAAAATATAGCTTAGGCTTAATTTCTAGTATTTTTCTAAAAAACATCAATTTTAGATGAATAGTGAAACAACTTAGTGAAAGTTAAAAAAACTGGCTTTTTCATTTAAATGAAATTTTACCACTTCTGTGAATTGAATTTAAAAAATCCGACATACATGGTTGTTATAAATAATTAAAATGTGGTTCATTGAGAAGAAAATAATTTTTGGTGAATAGTATCTTTTTACTTTTATTTACCGTAGTTAAAGGTAAATAAGGTAATTCAAGGTAAAAATAATATTATAATAATTCAAACTTACATTAACACTTTTCCAAACCTTATTGTATGTGTAATGGATGACCATGGACATCTTTGGGTCTATTTTGGGACCCCATGGAGCAACTTATGAAAGATAATGACACATTAGATTAATTAATTTAATGTAAATGAAAAAAATGACAAAAACAAAAATCTTTTAATAAATTAATTTTAATATAGTGATATATAAAGAATATTTTTGACTTTAAAAATTCATTGTAATGATAAAACGATTTAGTAAATGATATTAGTTTTTATATAATTTTTAGAAATCGAATAAATTAAATTATTTATGACACAATAATGATGTAGTATTTGACTCATTAATAAATGAATTAGATAAATTAGATTATAAATATTAAAATAATATACAAAACATGTCCAATTCTTATTGGAAGATTTTATTTTGACCATGATTCCTCTTATCTTCGACCCTAATGATTTTAGACCTTTAGGAACCGAATATCATTATATTATAAAATAATATTTTAACACTTTCCTAAAGAGCCCCTCCTCTTCCTCAAAAAAGGGGACCACTTATAACAAATTCCTCACACCTCTCAAGGTATTTGGATCATCCAAGCTCTGGCCACATAATCTCCCTACATTCCTCTCCTACACCTATAATCCTTACCATAGGAAGAAAGCACTTCAAGAAGTCTTTTGGTTCAATGCAAAGGGAGTTACCCAAATTAATGGTAATTGGTTCTCTTAATTTATTTTCATTTATTTTACTTCTCCAACCCCTAAACTCTTTTTATTCCCTTATTTTGTAACACCACTAGTATCCTCAATGTACTAGGATGTTTTTATTAGATTTATTCTAACTACACATACACACACCTACATCTAATGGGTGAAGAAGATAATGTTTCTGTGGATGGAAAACTAACGCCTCGCGAAATGATGATTGTTCAATTACCTCTTACCGCCTCTCATGGTGACCATTATAATGGAACTGTATTTACATATGATATATATTATGTTTATGTTTTATTTATGATTCTGTATTTTCCAATTATATCATGCCTTTATGGTTTCCACAGTGGGTAAATACGATAATCTCATTTGAGGAAGTGCGGACTACCGCCCCCTCAAAGTGATGTGACTCGTTAATGCCTTATGTGTGATGTATAAAGGTAGAGTTATTGATATTATATATGATATTATACTTTCAGTCTAATATAACTATGTATCATTATGTTTTAATTCCATTGAAATAATAAATATAAATGAAAGTAGCGTTCATGCGTACGTACGACTTACCGTCTCTATGAACCGTGTATTTCATTTCTTACCTCCAAATGTTATGTACTATTATAAATACATTTATATAGTGGATATATATTATATATATTATATATAAATAATGGATATAATTTTGGATATAATGGACTATTGACCACATGGAAAATTTCAAATATAATGTGTTCATTTCTGACTCAAGTACAAAATATCGACAAAATGGACGTTATTAACTTAAATGATTAAATAATGTTTATAGCATGTTAATAAGTTATATAAAATGGATAATAAACATGAAAAAGTTCTCAATAAATTATAAATTAACTTTAGTTTATTATTTAGGAGATTAAATAATGATCGAGTCAAGTCTGACACTAGGTAAGGTATTTTCTTATCTCACTTTCAATATCGTGAGATTTCCATTGTTCGCCACTTATTCATTTCATGTGGAATATTGTGTACTGAAATTTGATATATATTATCATGATTCACATTATATTCATGGTTTTATATTATTCATTTGGTGGTTATTAACTTTTGGTCATACGACTCAGTTGATTACAACATGGTAAAGGGTTTTGTCTCACTTTTGATTTCTGTGAGATTCATGCGATATTTGCCTGTATTTCCTTTTGTGTGGTGTATTTACTACCCATTATTAAACTATCTATGTAATATACAATCATTTATGAGTATTTATATATACATTTTTTGAACGTTCTTTCATGTGGCATATATTTTTTAAATTACCAAATCGGTAAGGGAACCATTCACCCTCCACTTTATAAAAGACTTCTTTTTGTTATGTCTTTTAATTTACATCTTATTGTATTGGCATATGTTATTCTATATCCATATTGATGTAAAATTTATATCCATGTTTTGAGATTAGATTTTTTATCTCATCAACTCATTTTCTGAATTTTAATGTCACATTGTTAGGCTATCAAATTTTTACAAGGGAACCTCTTAACCCAATCTCAATTATTCGGGTTCAACTTGTACTTATTGAATATGTCATCCTATGAATATGTGTGAATGACATATGATTGCTTTACAATTAATATCCACTTATATTGGGTGTATTTTTATTTTTCACACATAATTATGTGATTTATTTATCCTTAATTTAAGGATACCATCTTTATAAGGGATTTTATCTCAATTTACATTTCCATTGTGACTTCATTGTTGTTATGCACCTCCTCACTCTTTTATGGTGTATATAATGTCTTTTGAAATATTTTATCATTAATCCCTTTATTATCATGATATTATAATGTTCTGATTAAAATTTATTCTTCAATTATTTGTATTCAAGCGTACCTATTTTTGTTAAAAACTCTTTAACTAAAATATCATTTTAAATATTTTAAAGATTTATTCTTCTAAATATTTCCCATTAATGTCCATGTTTTCAAAATGGGTTTTAGGTTTTATTTATATGGAAATTAATGATTTCAGATGATAATTCATTTAAAAGCTTCAAAGTGGTATGGGACACTTTGATTCAAAAATCTCATTTTAAATGGGTTTGAAAATGATTTAATAAAACATTGTTTATTTCAATATATTGATTTGATATATTGGAATGTGGAAATGTTGTCTTTACTTTATACATGTGTCATATGTTTTGATTATGTTATGGATATTGGGCATTGTTTACATGTACGGGTGGTTCTGTGATAAACCTTGGGCGGGTGAGCCTGAGATAGCTCTCCAATGCATTGGGTAATGTGACAGAGATGAACATGATGTTTCTCTTAAGATATTTAGGGAATATACCATGATAGGTATTCCAATTGTAAATCCATATGTATTTGTGATATCTAAAATGTAAGTTTGATATTGATGCCATAAGTAACCTTTATGATTTATGATTTGTGAGTGTTATTCATAAATCTTATGATTTCGTAAGGTATGTTATGATTGAAAAGTATGGATTCATTGATTTGTATTTATTGAGGGGAAAATGTTTTCCTTTCTTATTTTGTAACCCTTAATTAGATTTTTATGCTCATCCCAAGATTTTTAAATGTTTTACACAGGACTTAAAGATGAATACGGTCAAGGATGGGATCATGGAAAAGTCATGCTGTCTAAAATATGAAATTAGACATGTTTCTTTTTAAGAGTTTTTACTTTATGAAAAAATGGATACTGAGTAGAAGTGTCTACTTGTAATATTGAAGTTGTTATGTAACAGTTATGGCTTAATTATCAAAAACTATAAACCTGAAAA
This sequence comes from Viscum album, assembly GCA_963277665.1. Classification (NCBI taxonomy): domain Eukaryota; kingdom Viridiplantae; phylum Streptophyta; class Magnoliopsida; order Santalales; family Viscaceae; genus Viscum; species Viscum album. Next base: position 2,132,122,010 of record OY728140.1, read on the forward strand.
GATCCCTAATGTGAATTATTCATTTAATTCAATATTATGTAATGTTATAAGGTCAGATCCATATAGGTGGAATCAGAGGTCGGTTTAGACAGATTTTGGGATTAGGAATTGTCGTTAGACATATGGTAATTCCATATCTATTATTTAAGATAAATCCATGTTTTATAACTTTTTCAGATCAAGGAATGTCATATACAAATGGAAGGAGGAGGATCTCAAATGACATTCCAATCTCTTCCGGATGACATGCTTGCAATAATTATTGCAAAGTCATGTTCAGATGATTGTGAAACTTTTTGTAGCATATAACTCACTTGGAGGAAGTTTTTTGAGATATCAAACACCTCCACTATACCTCGTTCTCATCATAGATCATGGGTTGTATTTAGAAAAAAAATCTATTTTCATAATATTCTCATATTTTCAAGAAAGGTAAATATTATCAATTAATTTTTAAATATTTTACCTTATCATAGGATTTTGAAGAATATTATGATTTTTAAAAAGGTGCTGAAGAAGGAGACCCTTGACCAAACTATTTATATTTGATTTTAAAATATAGTCTCTTAGCACATACTTATGGTATTTTAAAAGGACCCTTAATTAAAAGATTCAACTAAAATTCGTTTTGACAGTTTTATAGAAATCATGTTTTATCATATGTTTTGAAATTATATGTCATACATTATTATTTTCCAAAACTATTTTTCTGTGAACACCTATATGACCGATGTTGTACATGGTGTATTTGGATGGAGGAAGAAAATGAATTTGAAGGATCTATAAATCATTGTTTCAATGCATGGACCTTCTACCTATGTGAACAAGATGACGATGAAACCAAATGGACACCATGATCAATGTATGATGTTCTTCATTATGGGGATTGTTATATTTTATCATATGGTGGTGAAATAAGAATTTTAGAATTAAGATGTTGAGATAATAATGAATTTGTATGAAAATGAGAGGTATAAGGAAACCATGAGGTTAAAACATGGAAGGGTTATTTTTGAGTTTTTTAAAAAGGACAACCCGTAAGATGGTTGGAAACCCGTCGCATCCAGAAACACTACAAGAATCAAACCCGCAACTGTAGGGCGACAAGGGTGCATCGCCTACCACTACCCTACTTGAAGTCCCTGGTTAGTATGAATTATTATTTTAGTAAAAAAAATTTTTGGAACAAGAATAAGTTAATTTTTTGAACATCAGTTTTATCAATTGGATATACATAGAATTGTAAAATGATTTAGTGATTAAGAGATAAAAGGTTGTTGTCGCAGACGTTATCTCTTTTGAGGAAATACTATATGCCTAATGAAGATAGAAAACTATGGGATTTCAATTGTGGAATAATGGTTGATTTTTTTTGAATAATGTATGTTTTTATTATGGATACATGATGATTTGATTTATTTATGAAAATTATTAACCTATCATGGAGAATATGTGATTAGGTTAATTACTTTTCAATATGAGACTTTATGAGTAACTGGTTATACATGGAGATAAATGTTAATATGTATCTTGGAAGTCTATGTAATTAAATCCTTATTATATTTCTGTTACAATAAATTTTTTGATTACTTGGGAAGAATTTTTGGGGAAATTTTTTATTGAATGATCTTTATTGAACTTTAGGTTTTGTTAGACAAATTTTGGAGATTAATAGTAGTTTCTCTTTATGTAAAAGTTTATCCTTTTTGGGGTTTATCTGATCTTGTACTAAATGTTTTGGTTTTAGATAATATCTAAAAACAAGGGAAATATATAGTTCATCTTTTTTGGATTATTTGCTTCTCTCAAAGTTGATTAGAGCACTTTTAATGTAAACAAGTCATCCTGAATACTCATGATATGGAGGAAATATGAGTTTGTGTTATAAGTCTAGTGAACGATAAAAGTCTACATGAAAAGTAATTGTGTTTCATTATGTTTTTAGTTAATCTCATAAATAAATTCCCCAATGAAAAGTAACTTAAATCAAAAACCTTGTCTGTTATCTTTTCCTACTGGGAAATCAATGATTTCTTAACCCATCACATGTTTTTGATTTTCTCATGGTTAACTTTCTCCTAAACATGTTTTCTATCACTCTATATCAGAACGTGTTGGTTTTGTTTCTCCTCCATATCCATGTTTTCAGGGAATCCTATATCTATTGTCTCGGGTAACCTTTGTATTTCTCTTTCTTTATTTTAAAGTGATAGTTTTTTTGACTCCTTTTCCGATGTGGGGCTTTTAATGAAGTTTCCAAGCCCAGTTTTAAACCTACGAGGACGCAATTCCCAAAAGGGGGGAAGGATGTAACATCCCAGATTAATAATGAATAAGACACTTTTTATATTTGTTAATATTTGTGAATTAAATATTAATTTTACATTAAATGGGATTCTATGTTCGATAGCGTACCTGATAAACAACAACATGTTTCTTTGAAATCATACGTTGCACACTAATAATATAATATTATTATTTTAAATGGTCGTTAAATCCTAGTCGTTGTATTGGTGGGAATGAAAAAAACTAAATAAAATATGATTATACATGTTTGTTAAATGTAATTAAATTTATCAAATAAATGTTAGAGGCTTAAAATGTGAATGAATCTAATTTTAAGCATAATTTACATTAAAGGCCGATTTACCGACTTTTAATGGAGAACCCTCTTTAAATACAGTTTTGGTCACTTTAATACATTCTATATGACTAAATAAAATCATTATTTAAAATGGTGACATCAAAATTTACTTTGTGTAATTTTTTTGAATTTTTCCGAAAAAGATTACTTTTTTATGAATAGTGTAAATATTGTATTTTTATTCAAAACTATCTTTTAATATAATCTATTTATATGGTTATATTATCATTTCAATTGGTTTTAAAGTGTTATTAGAATATAGTTTTACCTTTTAATCCAATTTTTGTCATTGGAATTAATTTCACTTTGAAATTGGACATAAACAAGTGTCAATCTTTTGATAGTTATTGTTTCTTAAAAACACTCTATTTGTTTTAACAATGGCAATTAATTTTAAAATTAATTAATGAAACTTTTATGTTTTTAATTTGGTAAAATAGACATAATTTCTTAATTTGTAATATCAAAAATATCTTAGGCTTATTTTTTGGTATTTTTCTAAAAAACTTCAATTTTTGATGAATAGTGAAACCAATTAGTGTTAGTTAAAAAACTGAATTTTTTATTTAAATAAAATTTAACCACTTATGTGAATTGAATTTCAAAAATCTGACATACAAGGTTGTTATCAATAAGTAAAATGCGGTTCATTAAGATGAAAATAATTTTTTGTGAATAGTAACTTTTGACTTTTATTTACTGCGGTTAAAGGTAAATAAAGTAATTCAAGGTAAAAAAATATTATAATAATTCAAAATTATCTTAAAACTTCTTAAAACATTATTGAATGTGTAATGGCCGACCATGGGCATCTTTGGGTCTATTTTGGGACCCCATGTAGCAACTTATGAAAGATAATGACACACTAGATCAATTGATTTACTCTAATGGCAAAAATGACAAAAACAAAAATCTTTTAGTAAATGAATTTTTATATAGTGTTATATAAAAAATATTTTTGACTAAAAATATTCATTGGAAAGATAAAATGATTTAATACATGTTAGTATTTTTTTATAATTTTTAGACATCGAATAATTTAAATTATTTATGACACAATAATTATGTGGAATTTACCTCATTAATAAATTATTTAGATAAATTAGATTATAAATATTAAAATATTATCCAAAACATGTCTAATTATTGTTGGATGATTTTATTTCGACCATGAGTCATCACATATTTTATCCTAATGATTTTTGGACCTTTATAAATCGAATATCATTATCTTATAAAATAATATTTTAACACTTTCCTAAAGAGCCCCTCATCTTTCTTATAAAAGAAGGCCACTTATAACCAATTCCTCACACCTCTCAAGCCATTTGGATCATCAAAACTATTCCCAATTAGTCTCCCTACATCCCTCTCCTACACCAAGAAGCCTTACCTTAAGACTAATGCACTTCATGAAGTCATTTGGTTCAAACGGAAGGGAGTTACCTAAATTAAAGGTAACAGTTTCTCTTAATTTGTTTTCATCTATTTTACTTCTCCAACCCCTAAACTCTTTTTATTACATTCTTTTTTAACAATAATAGTATCCTAAATGTACTAGGATGTTTTTATGAGAATTATTCGAACTATAATTACACACACCTCCATCTAAATGGTGAAAAACATATTGTTTCTATGGATAGGAAACTAACGCCTCATGAAACGATGATTGTTCAATTACCTCTTACCGCCTCTCATGGTGGCCATTATGATGGAATTTTATTTATATATGATATATATTATGTTTATGTTTTCTTTTTTCCTCTGTATTTTCCAATTATATCATTCCATTATGGTTTCCATTGTGGGTAAATACGATAATCTCATTTGAGGAAGTGCGGACTACCGCCCCCTCAATGTGATGTGACTCGTTAATGCCTTATGTGGGATGTATAAAATATATATTTATTGAAATTATATATGATATTATACTCTAATTATAATATACCTATGTATCATTATGTTTTAATTCCATTAAAATAATAAATAGAAATGAAAGTAGCGTTCAAGCGTACGTACGGCTTACCGTCTCCATGAAAGGTGCATTTCATTTCTTACCTTCAAATGTTATGTACTATTATAAATACATGTATATACTGGATATATATGATATATATGATATATAAATAATGAATATCATTTTGGATATAATGGACTATTGACCACATGGAAAAATTGTAAATATAATAAGTTTATTTTTGACTCAAGTACCAAATATCGACACAATGGACGTTATTAACTTAAATGATTGCATAATGTTTATAACATGGTAATAAGAGAAATAAAAGGAATAATAAACTTGAAAAACTTTTTAAGAAAATATAAATTAACTTTAGTTTATTATTCAAGAGATTAAAGAATGATCAAGTCAAGTCGGACACAAGGTAAGAGATTTTCTTATCTCACTTTTAATTGCATGATATTTCCATTGTTCGCCACTTATTCATTGCATGTGGTGTATTGTGTACTGCCATATGATATATATTCTCATTATTCTCATTATATTCATGGTATTCTGTGATTCTTTTGGTGGTTATTAACTTTTGGTCATACGACTCAGTTGATTACAATGTGGTAAAGGGTTTCGTCTCACTTTTTATTCACGTGAGATTCATGCTATATTAGCCACAATTTCCTTTTGTGTCATGTATGTACTTCCCATGATTGTACTCTTTATTTAATATACATTAATTTATGATTATTTACATCTTCATTGTATTATGCTTATTTCATGTGGCGTATGTTTTGTAAATTACGAAATCGGTAAGGGAACCATTCACCCTCCTCTTTATAAAAGACTTCTTTTTGTTATGTCATTTAATTTAAATATTATTATATTGGGATATGTTCTTATATATCCATATTGATGTAAAATTTATATAGATGTTTTCAGATTACCTTTTTTATCTCATCAACTAATTTTTTTAATTTTAAAGTGACACCGTTAGGCTGTCGAATTTTTACAAGGGAACTTCTTAACCCAATTTACATTCTCCAGGTTCAACTTGTACTTATTGAATATGTCATCCTATGAATATGTGTGAATGACCTCTGATTGTTTTACAATTAATATCCACTTATATTGGGTGTATTTATATTTTTCACACATAATTATATGATTTATTTATCCTTAATTTAATGATACCATCTTTATAAGGGATTTTATCTCAATTTACATTTCAATTGAGACTTCATTGTTGTTATGTGCCAATTCACTCTTATATGGTGTATATACTGTCCTTTGAAATATTATATCATGAATCCCTTTATTCTCATTATATTATAATTTTCTGATTAAAATTTATTCTTCAATTATTTGTATTGAAGCGTCTGTCTTTTTGTTAAAAACTCTTAAACTAAAATATCATTTTAAATGTTTTAAAGATTTATTCTTCTAAATATTTATCATTAAGGACCATGTTTCCAAAATGGGTTTTAGGAATTATTTATATAGACATTAATTTTTTCATATGATAATTCATTTAAATGCTTCAAAGTGGTAAGGGACACATTGATTCAAAAATCTCTTTTTAAATGGTTTTGAAAATGATTTGATAAAACATTGTTTATTTAAATATCTTGATTTGATATATTGGAATGTGGAAATGTTATCTTTCCTTTATATATGTGTCATGTGTTATGATTATTTTATGATTATTGGGCATTGTTTACATGTACGAGTGGTTCTGTGATAAACCAAGGGCGGGTGAGCTCAGGATAGCTCTCCAATGCATTGGGTAACGTCACAGAGGTGAACGTGATGTTTTTTCTAAGAGATTTAGGTTATATAACGTGACAGGTATTCCAAGTGTAACTCCCTATGTAGATGTTATATCTATAATGTATTTTTGATATGATTGCCATAAGTAACATTTATGATTTATAATTTATGTGTGTTATTCATAAATCTTATGATTTCATAAGGTATGTTATGATTGAAAAGTATGGATTCATTAATTTGTATTTATTGATGGTATAATGTTTTGATTTCATATTTTATAACCCTTAATGAGCTTTTTATTCTCATCCCACATTTTTAAATGTTTTTCATAGGACTTATATATGAATAGAGTCAAGTATGGGATCATGGAAAAGTCATGGAGGCAAAAATATGGAACTAGACATGTTTTTTTAAGATTTTTTACTTTATGAAAAAAATGGATACTAAGTAGTAGTGTATACTTGTAATATTCAAGTTATTATGTAATAGTTACAGCCTAATTCTCTAAAACTCTAAACCTGAAAAGATCATCAATGTGAATTATTCATTTATTTGAATATTATGTAATGTTATAAGGTTGGGTCCTTATAATATGTTCCTCTTTAACCAGGCCAACCAAGTCAGGAATCAACAAAACTGGAAAAAGATCACTCTAACTCCCTTTTCCTCACATTCCAACCACAAGTCAGTAATAACTGACATCAACTACCACTGGTCTGATGCTTGTTTCACCACCTGAGCATATGACTTTCTACAAAATGCATCTGCAACCAAATTTCCCTTACCCGGTGTGTACATCAATTCAAAATCAATCATCTGGAGATATTCCATCCATCTAGTTTTCCTCAAGTTCAAATCCCTTTTTGAGAAAGTGTGCTTCAATCTCGTATGATTTCTATATAATGTGAATTTCTCAATGAAGAGATAATGACTCCACACTTTCAAAGCATGGACCATTGCAACTAATTCGAATAGTTCTTCTCATGCACCCTCAACTACCATGAGCATATGCAACCACATGATTCCCTTTCATGATAACACATCCCAACCCTGATCCTGATACATTTCAATACACCACATACCCTTTTCCTGGTTCTTGAAAAACCAAGATTGGTGCTAATGAAAGGCGACCCTTTAGCTCTTAAAAACATTGCTAACACTGTTCATTCCACTGGAATGGAACATTCTTTCTTGTCAAAGCTATCACCGGTGAAACCAAACATGAGAAATCATGAACAAAACTCCTATAATACCCAGCTATACTGAGGAAACTCCATACCTGAGACACATTCTTTGGTGTTTTCCACGAGATAATAGCCTCTATCTTTTCCAGATCCACTGAAACCCCTCTTTTATAAATCACATGTCCATGAAAACGGACTTCCTGTATCCAAAAGTCACACTTTGATAATTTGGCATACAACCGATGATCTTCAAGATCCCTAGCACTGTTGCGGAGTGCTGCTCATGCTCCACCCTTGTCATTGAATACACCAGAATATCATCTACAAACACCACCACAAATGAATCCAGATATCTCTGAAATATCTGATTCATCGATGTCATAAACACCGCTACTGCATTAGTTAGACCAAAGGGTGTAACCACATATTTATTATGGTCATATCTACTTTTTAATGTTGTTTTAGGAATATTGTCCTTCCACACCTGAAATTGATGATATCTCATCCTTAGTTCGATATTGGAGAACCATTGGGATCCCCTAAACTGGTCAAATAAATCATCAATTCGTGGAAGTGGATATCTTTTCTTTATCGTAACTTGGTTAAGTCTACGATAATCAATACAGAGCCTCAATGTTCCATCCACAATTTTCACAAACACCAGTGCTGCCGACGGAGACGTTTTAGGCTGGGTAAACCCTTTGTTTTCTAACTCTTCCAACATGAATTTCAATTACCACAATTCAGTAGGTGTCATTCAGTAAGAAGTAAGGGAGATATGACTTGTCCCTATAAGGAGATCAATCGTAAACTCCACTTATGTTACCGGAGGTAACCCAAATAATTATTCGGGGAAAACATCCATGAACAGGTCCACCACTTCTGGAAGAACACATTGCTCAACACCCTTTAACGTTTGCAACAACAACACTGCCAACTAATACAATAATGTGCCCACTGTTGGTTCCAACAATCCTGTTGCACCCTGTCCTTCATGCCTCTATCCTCTAAAGAGATGTCTAACTCAATCATGTGCATAAAACCCAATGTTCGTGCATTATAGTCGATGTGGGCCTTAAACTCTACCAGCCAATCCATTTCCAAGATTACATCATACCCATCCATCTCATGCATTGAGAAATTCCACATTATCTCAACCTCACCCGCAACGATACTATATGCTATACAGAAGAAGGCTCCACACTCTTTTACACCCAGAGGAGTTAGATGTTTGTGAACCATATGTATCATTTCTACCATTTAACCCAACAAATCAATAATGAGAGAAGAAATAATGGAATGTGAAGCACCCATATCAAACAACACGTGCATCAATGTGGAGATTAAAAGAATGATACCACGCACCGTGGATGGTTCGGACTAATCATCCACTGCAACCTGCTCAGCTCCAATCAATGTTGTGGTTTCCACACTCAACTCTTTATTACCCTGATGAGGAGTTGTGGTGTTCTGAGAATCACCATGACTGAATTTGCTCAGCAGACAAGGGGTATGCTGCTGTCTCCATCCCGTCGAAGCATACGACGTCTGTGACCCCTGAGGAGTGTCACAGACAACCAACCTTGGAGAATTTCGACAATAACGCTAAAGATGCACCATCTTCATACAATTATGACATTCTTGATGTTGTGACATACAATCCCTCTTTATGTGGCTCCTGGAACCACATTCAAAACATTTTACTTTTCTCTGGGGTTTCAGAGGAAGATTTACCGATCCTCCCATCGGATTATGTGCCATACTCCCTCCTAGGGAATAAGTGTCCCTCCTCCACTTGAACCCAGTGTTATAGTTCCCACTATTCTCCATGGATACCAAAATTCTTCCTCTGTCCGAAGCTCCCAACAGACCCCGCTTAGCCACCGATTCTCGATTAACACTACCCACAGCTTGGAATACTTTCACTATTCTATAGACTAACTGTTGGTTCACCTGGGTCTTAGGTACAACCACATTCTTATCAGACACTTCTGGTTGGTCTCTATGAAACCTACCCAGTGTCATTTCTATAAAAAGAAAACAAACAACCACGAGTCTCACTTCTATATACATCATGAATTCCAATTTCACATCACTTTACACAACACTATCACAATGAGGCTTTCCACCTTTTCAATGTTTCACCATTTATGAAAATCATACCATTTTCAAAATACCAAATTTATTCACATTAAAAATTTTACAAATTTGAAAAACCATTTCTCAATTTAGCCCATAAATCATTATACACAATGAAATCTGCATCCCAAAAGGGAAGTCGTATCTACCATATATGCCATGTACATCTCATTGGCTACACCCATGACAATGAGATTGTTGCTGCCTCTAAGTGTCTCCAAGATACTTATGTACCAAACTCCCTGGTAAATTGAAGTTCATCATAAAAGGGTGAGCAACATCATTTTATGCTATACATTCCATGTTCTGACATTCCTACACCTTGCTACCATCCTAACACAAGGAATATACTACAAACAACGTCAACTAAAAATCTCAGAATCAACTTCAAAGGACCAAAAAAGATGATACCATTTGTAACACCCACCACTACCTAATTGTCTTCAAGAGGCGGGAGGGTTACATGGCCTTAAGCGATGTTCCCAAGGCACCAAAGGCTGGAAATAAATGCCAAGGGCTTCAAGGAAAAGTGGGGAACGATTTTCCCTTAAAGAGATTGCCCAACTCAACCATCCAACAATAAAGATGCATGCACTATCAAAACCAACCATATGTTACTAACCATGCCATTACATGCACCAAAAACATTCAAATAGACATGTACAAAAAATATCAGAGTACAAAGAAGAAACTAAACAACAAAACACCATGAGCCATGGCACCACCACAACTCCACACCAATCTCCAAGCTCCACCAGAACATTACAATGTACCACTAAAGGGGGGTGATGCCTTCCATCTGCTGAAATCATGAAACACGACATCTGTAAGGACACTAAAGTGCCAAAGCAAGGGGTGAGTAAAACAACTCAGTAAGATTTCCCCAATTTATGTCCCTATACACGCCACTAGGATAAAACTGTTAGCACATTTATATAATGTAATCTATATAAAATAATCAGAAGTGAAACCAATTATATAGGCCAAACATACCTTTACCAAGACAAGAAAACCAAGGGAAATCCAAACAAACATGCCATATGTCATTTCATCTTTTCACATTAGAACAACAATTTCCATCTATCAATGCAATGCACCACACAAGGTTCCACAACCCATTACCGGTATAACAATCACGATGGATCTCTTGTCCAACCCATTTCTTCCTTCCCAAATTTAGTGGCACTTTCCGTCCACTTACCATTGATGGTGGCCCTTCCATCCACTATCCATACAATTTTTTATTGTGGCACTTCCCACCCACTTACCATTGATGGTTTCCCTTACGTCAACTATCCATCGTTTTTTTAGTGGCACTTCCCGCCCACTTACCATTGATGGTTGCCCTTCTGTCCACTATCCATCCTTTTTTTATAGTGGAACTTCCCGTCCACTTACCATTGATGGTGGACCTTTTGTCTACTATCCATCCTTTTTTATAGTGGAACTTCCCATCCACTTACCATACAACATTCCAACAGACCATAAAAAATCATGTAACCCACCAAGGCCACAAAAACATGCAAATAACCATTTGCATAACCTTCCGAACAAGTTCAAAAAAACAAATATTTATTGAAAACACCCTTTAACCATTTTCCAAGATGACCCATAATTCAATAAAACAACCATTTTTATTGAAATTGTTTTTCTCAATTCATCTTAATCAAACCAACAACATAACAAATTTTAAAATCCCATTTTAAAATCACATCAATAGAATTTTTCCATAATCCCTTTTCCCCAATAATTCCCAAACCATTACCAAATGGATTTCCATCCGATTTCGCACATAAACAAGACAATTAATTTTAAGTAACACAAATTAAATGTAACCAAAAACTAGTTATAACCAAGTGGAGTTGAGAGAGAAGCCACTAACCTTTAGGGTTCCTGTGAAATCGACACACAGGCAACCACTCTTCAAATCCGGTGAATGCACCACCGAAGCCTCTCTAGATACACTTCCCTAACATCTATAACCCTTAAAATCAACATCCAAGGCAACAACAACCCCAGATCTACACACAATGGGTGTAGATCTAGAAAATAGAGAGATAAGGAGATATATATAGAGGAAAACACAAAGAAATTGAGAGGAGAGACTTACCCTAGAGAAACCACCTTCAACCCACAACAAAAACCCTTCGATTTGTTTCCAAAATCAGTGGGAGATCACCTTCAACCCACAAGATGCCAAAACACGAGTGATGCTCATGTGAGAGAGGATTTGGAGTGAAAATTTGAAAGCCCAAGTGAACCCGGGGTTTAAAACCCTATTTTTAAATGGTCGCACAGTTAGCCGGCACAGTTTGGAAAACTGTGCGCATGCTACTGCCTCGAGAGGAGAGGTTCGTAGGGTTTCCTCGCCCAGTTTAACAAACCGTGTGAAGCATACCGCCTCCTCCTACACGATTTACTAGAGAACCCGCACGGTTTCCCCTAACCATGCTCTAACCGTGCTCAAACCGTTTTCTTTTATAAAAGCCTCCACACATATTCAAAACCATTCCAAACTCTCATAACCTCTTCTCAACTCATCCCATGCACTTTAAACACATAAGAAATCATAAAAAAAGTTTAAATACATCAAACCAGGGGTGGTACATTCTCCCCCATTAATGGAATTGTTCCCTAATAAATTTTCTATCCTACATAAGAAAATTATGAATTTCAATGTTGTTAATTTTGAAAAAATATATTTTTATGGCAACATAATTACATTTTATTTCAAAATAAACGTCTAACTCATCAATATTTTTAACTAAAACATGTAACTCAAATATTTTCTAGATCATCCCTCTAATTAACCATTCCCAGTATGAACCTCCATTATTAAATAATGTACTAAAAACGTGATGTTTATTTTAAAAAAAATTAAATCGAAAACTACAGGAATATTTAAACATCTAAGAACCATTTCTAGTATAGGTTCTATTGAATTAAGAAAATAACCTATAAAAGATAATATTTTTCAAAATTAAAATAACTTATTCACATCACGTTCAGTAACAATATAAGAGATTAAATATATATTATATCTACTATGATAACTATGAAAATATTTTGAAAACATTATATGAGATTAAAATTAACTAGTAAAGTGTTTTAAAATAAGTGTAAAATAATGTTATTTATTTATTTTTAAAATAAATAAATATATTTATTATGATATATATATATATATATATATATATTATATTTAAATTCCACTCAAAAATAATTATCATTTTGAAAATAAATTTCAAAAATAATTATTGATAGAAATTAGATTTATCCTTTACATTCATTTGAAAATAATAAATTTATGGATTAAAATGATAATTGTCAGAACATATTGAACACTTGTGGGCACATTGATGTATCACTAGTTGAAACACATCCTGTTGAGGTCATGGGTACCCTCCCCATTCCTCATTTACTCATTTTATAAGCATGTACTAAATTTTAAAAATAATTTTTTGAAGATATGTCTTTCTAATAAATATGAAATTTCAAAATCCCCAAAATATACATTAATTATTTTCAAATTAGAAAATAGATTTCTATTATCAACACTTAAATTTTTTTCCATAAAACAATTTAGGCTTTATAGAAATCAATGCATTTATTCAATTTAATGAAATACATTAATATTTAATTGGAAACAAAATATTAATATAAAATTTATTAAATATAAATGATATGTACAATGAATGGCCAATTCAATATGCATATATATAATCCATAAATCCAACTCACATAAAATAATAATTAAAATGTACTCAATGCACTATGTAAACTCAATTGGAAATAATATGTATACAAAATTTAGATATAAGAGATACTATTTTTCATAATAATATAATTACTATTCCACTTGTATATAATTTTAAAAAAATATATATATAAAATATTGACTTATATATTAAAAAAAATTAAAAAAAATGCATTGATATAATTTCTAAAATAAATAGTCCATTAATATAAATTGAACTGAAAATCCTATTCCTAGATCTAAATAGATCTTTTGTATTCATCATATATTTAGAATCAATGAAAAGGTATAAAGGACGTTTGAAATAATATAATGTATGAGAAGTAGATAGAGTTTTGGATAATTAAATTTCTGAAAGTGATACGGTTTATATTTATAGTTGTTTTTATTCAACAGCCTAAGCATTTTACATTTAACAGATTAAATGTAGTCTATGAAAATGTTGAGAAAAATTTATCATTTTATATACCACATAATGTTGATTATCTAAGAAGGAGCCAAAAAATTTGCCTATAAATTATCGCCGACTAAAAAAAGTCATACTCCAAAATGATATATGTAGGAGATATTGGAAAAATTTAGTAGATGTAATATATATATACGTAATAGATACAAATTTCTACTCAATAAATAGATATTAATACATAATACATTTCCTTATTTTTTGAAAGAAACATAACTTCACCAAAAAAATGATTTTTATATCAATTTGATCTTTGGTTGACATCCAATAAAAAATTTAGATTATATATTCATTATAAATTGATAAAAAAATATTCAAGTGAATGAAATTATGATAATAATGATCAATGAGGAAAAATATAGTTTTACCACAAACATGGTTCTTCTAATTTCATCCAAGATGAAAAATACAATTAAATGATGAATAGGTTTCAAATAAGCCTATATGATAATAGTGAAAAAAACACAGACCTAAATTCTATTTTCATCAAACTAAAAAAACACAGGACAATGGTGAATGATTCATTCTGAGTTAAAAACCTTTTGAGATTTGATATTTCTAGTATTCCAACTCATACCTTGTAAAATATTTATCTTCACCACTTGAATCCCTTTATCTACACATGATCATATCTTGAATATCCACTACAAAATAGATCATCATTTTGTGTTTGATCTCACATATGGATCTCCTTCACTAGTAGTAAATCCCTTTCAAGAACTCATCTCACTCGACCTCTTGAAAATTGAGCCTTCTAAATGACTCATAAATGTGAACATGAAACCATTGATATCTCTCAGATTCATCTTATGTATTAATTCTCATTTTTTCTATTTTTATTTATTCCGCACCATTTTTTAAAACTAAATGTTTATATATAATTATAAATATTTATATACATAATTTCATATAATATATTACCATTATTTTATAATTTAATTAATAAATTAAATAATATGAATTGATGTATAATAATTGATAAATTGAATTCAGTGGTTAAACTACACTAAATATCATATATTTTATAATAAAATTAATAAAATAAATGTTTATAATAATAAATATTAAAAATTAATTTATTCAAATTAATTCGTAATTATTTATATAATACCATAATGAGTTAATTTAGCTACATAAACTATATATCAAATTATATTTTTTCTATTATATATAATTTTTTTTAAAAACTCTTAAATATTTGTTAAAAATTAATATTTTTTATAAATATAATCACTAAATTTAGTTGTTCAGAATAAATTAATCCATTTATAATAAAAATTTTATTGAGTTTGAAATATGTTTATAATTATAACATGATATGCAGTAAATTTTATTTATTCACTTTATTATTCATATTGGGTTACATTATTACCCTTATTTATAATTTGATTGTTTTTTTTCTAATTTTAGGTCCAATTTATATTTTCATTAAATAAAATAATCTAAAAATATTAAAAATTATCATAGTTTTCCCAAATTATAAATAAATTATATTTAATAAAATATTTATTTAAAAGAAAATATGCATAAAATTTTTACAATGTAACAATCTCCTCCAATTAAATTAATTGTGCCCTTGAGATTTATTCATCGTGGATAATAAAATTTGTGATTTCTATATTCATAATTAAAATAACTATATTCTTAATAGTACATATTTACCAAGAACATAAAATTAAATTTTTCATGTATAATTTTTTTAAAAGTCCTAATCTCCAATGTTTTCTAGAATGCTCCTCTTATCCAACTATCATAGCCCGAACATGAATTTCCAGATCCGGATCTAAAATAATGTAAATATTTTTCTAAAAAAACGAAATAAAAAAATAGACTAATATTTATACATCCAAAACCAATTCTTTTCTTGGGTCTGGTGATTTTATAAATAACATATATCAAATAAGAGTTATAAAAAATTAAAAGAAAAAAATCAAATTGTGTTCTTTATCTCCTTAATTGATTACATATATCTTATAAATTTAATTATAATTGTGAAAATATATTTAAAACATCTAATGGCCATTAATATTACAATAAATGGGTTTCCAATATAGAGGAAAATAATTTTTATACATAATTAATTAAAAACCATTGATAACATTTTGTATCAAATATATATATCACAAAAATATTATATTAATAATAATAATAAATTTTCATATATATGTTATAAATATTTAATGAAAAACAATTAGATTTATCCTTGAAAATAATTTGATAATTATTATAAATTTATGGATTAAAATGGTACATTACATATCATGTATTACCCATGTGTCCATATAGCAGTATCACTCATATGACATCGATACATTGAGGTCAGTGGTACACTCTATATTCCACATTATATCAATTTTTATGGTAATTTAAAATTAAATACAGAATTTTTTGAATACCAGTCTTTCGAATAAATAAATCATTAAAGACTCTCAAAAAATACATGAATTAGTTTGAAAACTAAAACCATATGACAATATCAAAACCTATTCAAAATGTAATTTTCCATAAAACACAATACTATTTTTTGAAATCCTCAAATTTAATAAATTAAAAGTAAGACTATAAAATGAAACTTATACAGTAAGATTAATTCAAAATTATTTTAATTTAAATTATATGTATAATGAATGTATATTTATATCATAATACGAGACATCAATAATTTCAATTTATATAAAATAATCAAATAATTTTCTTTTAATTTTATATAGAAATTCTTATTAAAACCAAAAGACTACAAAATATAAAACTGGAAGACTCTCTTTCTATTAATAATATAAATATTCTTCTACTTGTATAACTTTTTTAAAAAATTATATTAAAAATACTACATTCTAATTTCAAAACATAATAATCATCTATTTAGCTATATATTTAAAAACATTAGATTTTGTAAAAAGATGAGATTAGATGTAAAATAATCAGAATAAGTAAAAAGAATTAACATATGAATTCCAAAAAAAATTGAATTTATCTATAAAAATTCCTTATATATATATATTAAAATCAAAAATATATAATTTATTTTGAAAAAAATACAATCCCTTGCAATGCGTTTGAAAATAAATATTCTTTTACATTAAATTAAATAGAAAATCCAATTTATGGAGATAAACAAAATATTGGAAGCCATAAGAAAAACTATATAATAGATGAACAATGTGTTCTTGAAAATGAACACATAACACAAAAGAAATTGAGAAACAGTATTGGGGAATTAAATTTCTAATATTGAAAGTGTGATGTATCTAAATTTGTTTTTATGAAACAACATATTCTAACATTAATTAATATATTAAATTATTTCCAACTCAAATAAATTAATATATATATATTTCCTACAGTATCATGATGAGTATCAATGAATGAGGAAAACCCAATTTGAGTATTTATACCCATCGCTTATATATATACATACTAAAAAATTATTTATTTTTGAGATATTTGGTCACTTCAAATGATTGAAAATGTATGTATATTATATTAATAACTCAACTCAACTTCTCATATTTAATATATAAAACCAATCAAGATTTCATGAAATAAAAATAATTTCAATATAACTAATGATTATTGTTTTACATTCCTCATCGACCAACGTCCAATTTGAAAAGAGGCATCTAAATTGATAGAAAAAATGGGAAAAACAGAAACAAAAATGGAAAATAGTGCTTTTGATGATGATCAATGATGAAAATTCCATAATAAAAAAATAGGTTTATACCGATGTCAAATAGAGAAGAAAAATTGAATAAATTTATGAATAAGTTTTTAATATCCAATATTTATAATGGAAAAAATTTTGTATACCTACCATTTATTTTCGCAATACAGATTATACTTGGAGATACACCTATCTCAAAATTCCCCTACAGGATGGCCTTGATTGATGTGGGTGAGTTAAAGAGGAATCATCAAGATATTTTGGAATAATTTTTCATATTATATAGATAATTACATTGGGGACCATCAGTTAAATATATGACGAAGAAGACTTGATCAATTTAGTTGAGTATTTTTTATCAGGATATCAACAATCCACCATAAAGAATAAGTATCCTCTTACAAGTATTTTTTACATATTTGATCACCTATGAGGTGATCAATAGTTCTCCATTTAGGATCTTCATTATGGATAACATCAATAAAAGGTTAATAAGGAATCTATTCAAAAGAATATTTTATTTACAAGGTATAGGAACTACGAGTTCATAGTTATTCCATTCAGACTTACTATTTCCCATTCAAAATTCATGGTTTTGATGAAAAATTTCCATAGAGACCACCAAAAAACATATCTATTATTAATTAATGATATTTCAATTACTCCATGAGAAAATAATAACATGAAGAGAATATATGGATTGTGATGGCAGCATTAAATTGGCTGAAAATGTATGTTATGTGATGAAATTGTGAATTTTATATTTTATATGTCATATTCCAAGGTAAAATGATCACTTGTGTTGGAATTTATGTGAAACATTAATATATTAATAAAATTGTTGACTAGAACATACCCTATATTATCATTAAAATCCATAGTTTTTTAAATAGGATGAGTAAAACACACATTTTATATGGAAATTTACATAATTTCCAATATTAAAAACAAAGTTAACTTGTTAAGGGGTAATTTATGTATTAAAAGATGAATGTGGGGAATGAATCAATGTTTTCAAGATGAGTATAATCACAATAACAATACTCACACTATGAACAAGTGTAGAATGTTTTTTTATAAATTTTATTACATCATGGAATGTGCTCAGTTATATACGCATGAAAATGATAATGTGATAGAGTACTCATCATGAAAATATATTATTCAATATTCAAACTACCCAACACAAGATTTAGTTTTAGAATATTTGATATTTCCTCTAATGATTTGAAATCATTGTCACTATAGTGAGAAGTGTGATGTATATACCAATCATAAGTGTTCAAATAATATATTTAAATAGGTGGAAATCAACATGAATGAAATTATATAGTTCGAGATAACCATGGACTATAATTTCTCCGTCCAATTCCATCCACAAAATTCCAACAAGGTAGATGATTCTCGTATTAATAAAAAAACTATTACTTAATCTATAATGCAGATTCAGAAAAATAATTTAATATTTTTTATTAAAATGTGGGATTTGGAAATCATAATATAAGAAAATAAATCCTAAATTTCTCAAATAATTTCCCAAATATCCATCCCAGAGATCATAAGGAGTTATAATGGTATGATCTAGAGGTATAGAATAATGTGAATGTAGTAAAGGAATGGAAGCTTCAAGAGATCCACATTGATGATAACGATATGATTTTTTAGAACATGTATTTTATTCCTTCATCATAAATGATTAGAGAAGGATATATTTTATAATTCACTTTGATCACCAATCAATATCAATCAGGGAAGTAGAATGATATAATATAATTTTACAGAAAATTGTTTGGGGGAAAAAACAAGGAATTATATTCTAGGGTATATCTCATGGTTTTGGGTTAGTTTGAAAGTTAAATAGAAGAATCATATGTCTAAATGGATAATCAATTAATTCAATATACCCACATAGAAACCAAAGAATGTAACTATATTGTTTTTCACTAGTATCCCAAAAAAACCAACGTAAATAGTAAAATATGTGTTTTTGTGGACTGAATCACCATAAAATTCATATAATTGATATATTGGAATATTTATCTCATGTTAAACTTTCCTTGAAATATGTTATTGAAGGGTTCAGTCTATATGGTGTAACACTTTAGATCATTAATGATAATGATCAAAAGAACTCATCTAAATTTAGTATAATTCTCTAACATTCATTGATTACTAAATTGAATCTAATAAAATTCTATTACCACAATACATATTTTAGAGACCCGAAGCTTAAAGTACATAGGCATTACATTACTTTTGCGGAATACTTAGTACATAACAAAAACACACACACAAGGACCGTAATAGTTTAGTGTCTTTGTAAACTCGGAATAAAATCTTCTGATCGTGGTTAATGATCTTCAACATATCCCATAAATATCTTATTTTTTTTAAACCTAAATCATTTCTTTATACCCTGGGGAAAAGAAAACATAAAAGGGTGAGCTCAAATGCTCAGTAAGGGTAAACAAATGAAATATCAATCACATCATATTCATAAGAACATATCTTTTGGAAATCTTAACCTGCAAAAGAGATCATAATTTCATAACATGGGATAAATCATATTAGTGAAATGTAATCCCAATAATCATAACATATAACATGAAACTTTGTTCCATACACACATAATCATATAGAATCATTTATTATTAGTCAATACTAATTACCAAGACTATCTTAGTGGACAAAGTCCCTTTCTGAACCGAGTTCACTCCTCGTTTCAGTCCTATTTCACTGAACCGGTATAACCTACCGTTCCAGACATGTCTATCTCATGAGATATAAAATCTTTACCCAATTCATTGTAGGGAGATATAGGTCCCACCAATCTCATAATGATACCATTCTTATGTGTGCCACAAAATCATGAATCATACATCATTGCATAACCCATGTAATAAAAATTGGATTCTTAAACAACATGACATCATAAAACAATTCATATAAGATAAAGGAATTTATAAAAATAATTCCATCACAAAATAATCAAATCAATGTAATAATAGGGATAGAAACAGAACCCTATTTTATCTTAGATGAAAAATAATTTTGATAAAACACTTGAACTCCATTCTTGAAAAAAATATCATTTCTACTTCAAAAACACTTTTCCTTTCTTAACATGTCATAAAATTCTAAACTAAAAGAAGTTGATTAAAAATAAACTTGAAAACTTTTAAAGGAAGCTTCTTGGAAATAAGGTTTTAAAAATCCATTCATGCCGTATAAGTTAAAAAAACATTCATCTCGTAATTTTGTCGGAATAGTCAAAAAGTACCTCGTACGAAAAACGACAAAAGATTCCTTTCATATCTTATACTAAAAACTCACCGAAGGGTAAAATTTGATTTCAAAAATTTTAGGTGGATGGAAATAATATTACATATTGAGGAAACATGGATGTGGATGATAAAATACACCCCAGTAAATACCAAAGTATAAAAAATCTTGGATAAAAATGAGATTGTGATATTTTACCTTACCATAGGTTCGATTTGCTTCGTAAGTGTCCGAACCTCCTGTATAATGATTTAAATAATGTCATTGACTTATTACAGAATCATACTCATTGTTAAGATATCATATATGGTTCACTTATGATTTTATATTACCCGTTCTTTTGTAAATTCCATGTTAAAGAGAGTTTTGGGTAAAATCATCTCATTTGTCGTTCGTGTTTTAACTTGTAATTATTCATATGACTACATAGATCATGATTACTTAAATCCATAATGTAAAACATGATTCATAATATACATATATATAATAGATCAGTAAATGGAAGGAAATACACTGTTCATGGAGACGGTAGGCCGTACGTACGCATGAACGCTGTTTTCGTTTCCTTATTGAGTTGAATCGAATTAAGTAGATGAAATACATATATATACACATACATCCAGTATTATTATGTCATATATTTCATGATTACATATTATATATACTTTATAATCATTCATGAATGGTTAAAGTGGAGAATGAATATCATCGCGTCGTGGAGACGGTAGTCCATACGTACGCACGAGCGATGATATCGTTATCATGATCGTGGGACTGTATTGGAGTGTATGTATACTATCTCGGAATCAATATAACTTTAAAATAATCATATATAGTTATTATTTACACCATTATACCCATCCAAGTATGGTGGTGGTTGAAAATAGATTACACCACGGCATGGAAACGGTATTCTGTATGTACGCACGTGCGGTGATTTCATTTTCCGTAGGATGGATAAATGGTGAAATAGGGTTGTTTCATACTTATAATAACATATCAGTATATGAGTGATACTGATGTTATTACTTCATAATGAAACAACCTATGAAGAATAAGTGGAAGAAGAAATAACGTGGAAAGAATCTGTAACGGACATTACCTCTTCATTGAAGTGCCTCTTTGAGACCTCCTTTTAGGGCACTAAAATAGGTCTTTGAAGAAGAGAAGAACCTCTAGGATGTTTTGAGGGAAGTGGAGAGGAGAAATTTGCAAAGGTTGGCCGAGCTTGATGGCTCAAATTGGTTTGAGGAAGAGGGGGAGGAGGTGCCCTTTTATAAGGGAGGAGAGGGGCACCTTTGGAAAACTAAAAATATTATTTTATTATAATGCCAAATTCAGTTTTAAATAGCTCCAAATTTTTTTATTTCGAAGCTAAGGTGGGGATGGGTCGAAATCCTCTCATCCAATCGAATTTAGACAAGTTTAGGTTCCTATTTTAACCTTATCATTTAGTTTTAACATTAAGTTAAATAATTTTACTTTTATCATGTCTTCTTGTGTTCTTACACTATAAGGTTAACAAACATACTATATCAAGCCAAAAAAACCCCAAGATGTTTATTATTAATATATATAACCTTATCTAAGTCATTTTTCTGAGCCCTAGATTTTTAGGAATAAAATAACAATTAATAATATAATATTTGTTTTAAAAACTATTTTATGTCAATTTTGACACTATTTAGTAATTGATTTTTTTGAAAATCATAAAAAAATTATTAGTTATAACCAAGTTTCGTAAATCAATACTAACATGTCATATTAACCTAGAAAAATAGTATAATTCAGAAAAAGTCTCAAATTATATTTATTTGGGTATTTATAACATCAATTATGTCAATATTTCATTAATAAGATAATTACTGCATCATCGTTGTGTCATAAATAAATTAAATTATTTAATTTTTAAAAATTAAAAATAAAATACCATTATGTAGAAAATATTTTTATCTTTCTAATGAATATTTATAGTCTAATTTATATTATGTATAACCCTCTATTAAAAATGATTTAATTATTAAACATTGATTTTAACTATTTTAACCCTTCTTTAAATAAATTAATAATAAATGTCCTAATCTAATCCAAGTGGGCTTAAATGGTCATATTTTATTCCTAAGGTTGTTTTTGGTCGAATTACACTTATCCAATAGAATTAGGACATGTTTTAGGGTAATAATAATATCATTTTTACCCTTAATTACCCTATTTACTTTTAACCGTGGTAAAAAAAGTAAAAAGTTACTATTCACCAAAAATTATTTTCATCTCATTTCACCACATTTTAGTCCTTGATATTAACCGTGTCTCCTGGATTTTAAAAATTCCACTCACAGAAGTGGTAAAATTAGGTTTTAAAAAAAATTCAGTTTTTTAACTACCACTTAGTGGTTTCACTATTTATCAAAAAAATGAAAGTTTCTAGAAAAATACCTAAAATTAGGCCTAAGCTATATTTGATATTATGTATTCAAAAATTATTTCTATTTTATAAAATTCAAAACATATCAGTTACATTAACTAATTTAAAAATTAATTCCCGTCGTCAAAACAAATAGTATGTTTTTAAGAGATAATAACTATCAAAAGATTGACATTTGTTTATAACTGGTTTAAATGTGAAATTACATCCAATGACCAACATTGTATTAAATTGTAAAAATATATTCTAAATATACTTTAGAACCACTCAAATTAATAATTTATCACTATTAATTATTTCTATTAAAAAATTTGTTTTTAATTAAAATTTAGTAATTTTCACTATTCATCAGAATATGAAAGTTATCCGAAAAGTACCAAAATCTCACCCTAAGCTAATTTTGATATTCCGAATCCAAAAATGAAGTGCATTTTGGAAAATAAAATTTTAAAAATTTCAAAAAGTGGTTACTATTATTCATAACGGCTAGTTCTAATAATATTTTAATAGCATATCATTGTTTAGTGAAACTTGTTATTGCGTACTACACATGCTATCGAGGAAGTTCGTGATTGCGTGTAATGAAAGGCAAGTCAAGGATGCGTGTTGTGCAAGATCCTTTTGGTGTAGCGTACAACACAAGACATTAATTAGAAGAATATTTTTCATAAAATCTCGGGGTGTTACATAGATGGCCAATCTGATTGATTTATTCAGATGATCTAGGACATTATAAGAGACTAGTCAATGAAATTAAAAGTTATATGTGATCAACATATCATATTGGTTATGTTCTATTATAACAGGATCTTCCACTTTAATATTTAAATGGATCCATATAATTCTCGATATTGGATGTGATTTAGTACTACAACTTGTTCTGATGATGTTGGGTAATTAAAACTACTTAGACTATATCTTGATTAAGATATGAAAAAACATTCCTCCCATTAAACCACATATAAAGGATCCATAGATTTTAAAAAATAGCCTTGATTGAAATCATAAGAGGTACTTTTATTTCATGTTAGAGATAATTTTTCCTTAAAATATAATCATGGAAGAGACACATGTGGTTTTGAATGAAATGGAATCTTATCCCAAGTTAAATATTATTCTATGTGATTATTGATCGAATTAGAGTAGTGGTCCATAATTATCTACTTCTACCATGTATGACTCATATTAGTTATGTGTTCAATTTATCACACATAATTATGTACATACCTAATCCCTCTCATATAATAAGTATAGATATGGTAATACATGAGAATGAGATCTCATATGAGGAGTATACGGTGAAGATCATAGTCCGCAAATACGAAGGTTTATCCAAAAAAACAACTCAACTTTTCAATGTGTTGTAGATGAACCATTAATTTTAATTGGAGATATAGGAAATAGTGGAAATAATGAAATAGATATACCCTCATATATTCTCAACCAAGATTATCTGCTGAAATTTTTGTGATGAAATTTATAAAGGGTGAAATAATTTAACGACCCAATGTTTATTAGTAGTATTTTTATCTTGGAATAAGTGTCTGTTATAATAAACTATAGAGTATTATACATATAAAAAACAGATGTAAAATTATTTTATTAATATTTAATGTGTAATTAATTAGTAATAAAATCAATTAAAAATTTACAACTTGATAAAATAATAAGAGAACATAAAATGGGAAAATATTTATCACCAATGTTTATTAAAATCATATTTTCCATTATAAAAACTATAGATAAGAATGAATGTATATTAAAACAATCAAATAATATAGAAAAAAGAAATTTATAACATTAAGGATAATTTTGTTTTACAATAAAAAAATTAATGTATATGTGTTTATTAGGGGTAATGTGAATGTTATAATTGTAATGTGACATTTAGAATATTAACAAACCCGTTGGGAGAAGTAACCTGACATTTGGGAACATTATCCTAACCATTGTAATAGTAATATCAACTAAAAATAGTAAATTATTATCTAGTTAATACATATCTTAATTTCATTAAAAATTTGAATTTTATATTTTTAAAAAAATATCATGTTTAGAAAACATGATGAAAAAATAATCATATAATTATTATACTTTATTTTAATGTATTTCATAAAAATCCTATGTTTCTTATTATAAATTATCTATCATATTTTATAAATATTTTTTGAGAAAACTAATATCATTCATGAAATAATAACATTGAAATTCTCTATGTTTTTTTATAATTTCCTTAATTACTTACATTATTAGTTGAATGATAAATATATTGCTTTTCACGTAACTTGTGTATCTCAAAATATATCATTCGTGATGGGATAATGACATAATATTTTAAAGAATGATTTTTTTCCATGTAATAAGTAATTTATTAAATGTTTTACTAAAACAAAATATTCTCAACATCTATACTGTAAAATAACATTCAAAAAGCTAAAGTCAAAAGTACTTCCTTAAAATAACATTTTTTTTCTTTTTTTCCTCCATTTTTACTAAAACAATGAGTTATAATTTTAGGGATTATTTGAAGTCTAAAACCCATTATATAAGATTTTTTTTAAGATTTATCATGTATAAAAATAATTATTACATGTTTTACCATTGATATATTAGTTCAATCAATATTTTATTCTCAAAATAATCCTCTCGTCAAGTATAAATAGCCATAATGATTAACATAGAAAACCAGTCCTCCCACCAATTCAATAGCCCAATAACTATATAAATCCTCCCTCTCGGACTCTTAAGAATACATTGGGTCAATTTTTGGGAAATCCAACTCCAATCACAAATGAGTTATAATGTTATACAATAGAAGCAACCCTAGGGATTATGCATTTTTTGATCCACTCTTCAATATTTTTTATCTTCTTCCTCCTATTTTAATTTTTTTCTCTATCACATTAACAATTAAAACATAAAATAATTGATTATTCAACGATCAAAGATGATATAAATTATGATACCAAAAATTAATAATCATACTTATATATATAAATTACAAAATTATCCTTCCAACTCTCCCGACATTATCATCTAAAAGGGCGTATAATCATATTGGGAAAAAATTACATGTCCCCAGATATAACCATCACCATGTATGGAAATTAAAAGATATAAATAATAAATAAAAAATTTATTATATGCAATATAATCTTTTGGAAGTAATTATTCTAATATATAAATACATTTTATAGTATTGTGAAATCAATGAATAAGAAGACATTTTTAAGTATAACATGATATGAAGATGCTTAAATTTTATCATCATATATTAAGAAATATAATCTAATGAATATAATTGATGAATATAATATGAAAATCAATAATTCTATTATTATTCATTGTTTTTCATAATATATGATATCAATTTCAAAGGAGTAAAAAGTGATTAAATAAACAAGGAATTATGGTCTGTGGATTCTTGAATACATAACTGGTCATCAAGTTATTCTATCTTCAACGGTATGAATATTAATTTTATATCCATAAAATGTTATTTTTCTTTTATTGTGATATAATGGTTAAAATAATATAAAAATGTTTTCTAATAAAATCCCCTTTTTCAAAGTGACTTCAAAACATTTTATTTTACTCCAGATGAAATGATTATTTTCAACCAAAGAATAAATTTTTTTTGTGTCCATGTATGATTGAATATATTAATTTGGGAATAAAAAATATTATTCCTGAATTTATCGTTTTTGAAAATTCAAATGAAACCAAAATATTCCGTGTGATTATTTCATATGTATTATTTTTATGCACTCTATGTAGATTTCATGATTATATAAATCTTATGATGTGATGTGTTGGACTGAAATTATATATCCCAATAATGAAATGTTTAATGAGATTTATCTTACGAGATGATGTGTATTATGAGTGAACAAGATGTTATCTTTGGTTACAATGATGATTTTATGATTATTAATATATGTTAAACTTTAACAGGATGTTATATTTTATCACAATAATGTGTGGTATTTAACTAATAAGACATTATTTTTCATTTTTATTTATTTTCACACTCTATGAATTTTTATAATTTTCCTTCATGATGTTTACACTGGCCATATTTTTATGATTTAGTGATTTTGGTTATTGTCACCCTTGTTATATTGATTCATGTCCCTTATTCATATTTTTTACTATAATTTTGGAAAACCCCTTAAATTCATGTTTATCCTTAGGTTAATACTTGTACTATGTAGAGGGAAAGATCCCCTAACAAGATTGATATTGATGAACTAAATAATATAAATTTTATATTCTATAAATGATATATATGATACTAATTTTCCCAAGACCCCAAATTATTGGATGCTGAATTTCTAACGCTGTTATGTTTTTTATTTTTAAAATGATCTAATAGCAACGAATGGTAAAATTAGGATTCTATAATAATAATGACCTAATAAATTATATAAATTCTATTTAGAAAAAAAATTATGATAAATAATATAATAAATATGTATTCCAAACTATAACATTTTTTATATTTATAAATGTAAAATATTTAAAGAATAATTTTTTTCCTTGTTTATTATTGAATCGACTATGAAATTATATTTCGGATTGTTTTAAAATTAACGATATAAAATTATAATATTAAAATATTAAATAAAATCCAATGTGTTAGTATTGAATAATTTACGTTCGAATTAATAATGTATTCAATAAGTTAACAAAAAATAAATATATTGTATTGTTTATAAACATATTCTCCCTTATCAAGGTATATTATAACCAATTAGCTCCTAAAATGACACGATTTTTCCAATATCCCCGTCATGATCCCCATAATAAACATTGGGTGATTATAGATTCTAAAAACGTCAAAATATATTTGTTTTATGGTCTTACAATCAAAGAAACGTTATAAAAAAAAGTAACCTACGTTTTTATTTCATCTCACATTCCTCCCAATATTATTCAATTCCCCCATAATAATACATATTAACAATTTAAAATTCATCTAATAACTGTATTAAAATTATATTAATTATCTTGATCTGATATAACTATTTAATTTATAATATATGATAATATATATATATATATATCTTATAAATTTGAAACATCGTGTTTGTGGTTGGATTGATACACCAATGTGGACCATGATAAAGCTTTACTATGCCCCATAAATTGTTTCTATGATAGAAATATTTATTTTGAACAAATATGTAATGTTTTTTATATTTTGAAATTTTTTATTTAATTTAAAAAATGTATAAATAGAATTTATTTATAATAATGAAATTGACATAAGACAATATAATATAATGAATATATGATGTAAAATCATTTCATCATTTCCCAGAAATATTACCAAAGAAAATCTAATGATTATAATTGTTCAATAATGAATGTAAATATTAAAATTGAGTCCATATTTAATTTTTAATATTATTTATGTTATTATATAGGAGGAAAGAATTTGATGAAATGAATCATGTAATATTACAAAGGTTACCATGGGCATAATTCTACTTTTTGGTTTGTCTTATATTTAACCATCATTTTAGAATGATTATTTTATTAAATATCATTAAATGAATTCCCATTTAAATTTTCTTTTAATATGAGTGGATCAAAATAATTCTAAATAATATATTTTAATTTATTACAACCTAAAATTTCTTTTCAAAATTGATATATTTAAATTAATACCGCTTTATATAATTTAGATAAGCTAAATACTGTCTCCTGGGACTTTGATTTTCATATGGTAATGATTAATATCTAAAATTAATTTTTTTTATTTAATGATTGTTTGATCCCTAATGATTATTGTTTTCTATTTTATATAATAATTTTCTACCAAACAAATTCATTTCTTATTCTTTCATACCATGTTTGGGAATTTTTATTTTCATTAATTCCATGTCCTTTGAATGTTTATAAGCATACTGTGGTGGGAAATGTTGGATAAAAATTATATAACTATCTAGTGCACTAGGCAATACAATATATATCAAGAAATAATGTGTAATATATGTGCCCATGATTCTATGTTTTTCACTATTTATTTTGTTATTATTTTCTCAAATACATTACATGTGAAAACAATGATGGTAACATTAATAATTTATTTATGATCATTGACTACAAGGGAATTATATTTATATACTATGTATATTATAAATTCCATTAATATATATAATTAATCATTCGTGCATATTATTATAAAACATTTTTGTGACATGATAATGATTGTTATTGTCTCATATAAAAAACATATAAATTTAACATGTATTTCATAAATAATAAATGCCTTTATTGTAGTTTTTGCTGAAAATTTAATTAATTTATATCTTGACATGGATATAAAAATAAAGGAGAACAAAAAATAAATAATTACGACTATAAGTAATGATTTATATAACGGTTAGATTTTATTTTTAACACAACATATATGAATATAATTTTACATTTTTATTAAAACATATGTTTCCATATTATAGTATTATTGTGATCTATATCATAATATTGTGTAATAATCATGTATTTAAAATTAAAATCCCTACAACATGCTTAAAAAAATTCATTAATATTAGATATTTTATTATAATAATTTATATTAACATCAATTTTAATAATTATATTTTCATCATGATGTATGGATTCATAAAAAAATATAGTTCTGTTTATTTTATGGATATTTAGGAAATATATTATGGAGGATATTTTTTTGAGTTAAATGTTTTCTATTTTTTAATATAATTTTATTTTTTATCATAGTAAAAATCATTATTTTCTAAATATGAAATTATTTTATTGATATTTCTTCAAATTTTCATAAATTTTTTATATTATTTAATTAACTAATTTATTATTTTATATTATGAATAAAATATTATGACCATTATATTTATTTTTATCCAATATAAATTCTATTAAATATTCTAGTTTTAAATTTTTTGAATTTTTTGAATTAACTATTGACATATTTTCATGTGATAATGATTTAACTATAATCTATTTTGGTTTACAAGATTTTGTAATATAATTTTAAATTGAATTATTTTGAATCTATTTTTTTTATTCATAAAATATAAATTTTCTATATATTAATATTCATGGATATTAATTGATGATTAAGTTTATAATTTCACTCTTCAAATGAATTTATATTTCTTATATAATCTATTGAGTTTTTTACGCATCATAAATGTATCTAAGTATAATATATTTCACCTCAATTGTGGTCACAGTTTTCATACTTATCATATATATAAATGTTTAAATTATCAAATAATTATTTACCTTATAAATTTTTATGACGAACCATATATATTGTGGATATCATTAATATTAACTTATTAGCGTACTGATTGACAATTGTTTTAAATATTTAATAATTAATAATTGGTATTTTTAGAAAAAATATTTACATAGGGATTATAAAACTTCTTCATATTTTGTAAATATGTAAACATATGTTTTATGAAATAATATATATATATATATATATATTCAAAAATTATATATTTATTAATTGAAATTCTCAAATTTTAGGTTTTAAAAATGTATAAATATATCAACAATTATCTTAATTATATATGAAATTATTTAATATAGATGAATATTACATAAACTCCCTTCCTTTCAAATTTGTATACAAAATTATTGATTAATATAGAGATTATTATAAAGATATTATTATGTTCATCAAGTATTTTTTCCTATTTAAATTTTGTTTGATGACATGAAATACTTAATATTTGGATAACATTTGATTAATAGTACATAATAATAACGTAAAATTCTATTCTTTTTATAATAAATTATTTTCTTGAATATATGATAGGTTTCTTTATAAAAATTAATTATAAGAAGAATATTCAAGTAGGATGTAACATTGAAATAGTTATTTATGGAATATCTATTTAAAAAAAATTATTTTTTTAATGTGAAAGAAGAAACAAATTTAATATGAACTATTTTTAAAAATATGTTATGACATGCTACTTAAAGTGAACAATTATTTGAAATGATGTCATAAAAATATTAAATTATTTTTTCTATTTCATTTAATAAGAAATTTCAAAACATGAAGAATTATTAGATCAAAATGAAGAGGAGAAGAAGGAGACATATATGAAATTGATGATCACTTATTACTACAATTGTTTGTTTTGATGGCCATTTTCAATAAAGTATTATTCATTGTGGGAACTTGATAATTTATTCACTAAATGGTAGAGTAATAATCTCTTAGTTTCAAACATAAATATGGTTTTAACATATTTTTAACTGAAAATTTTGTCTAATTATTCAAAATTGAAATTTTCAGTACTCATATTTGGATTATGTTTTGTCTCATTATAAAAAATTGTGATTATGAATCAAATAAATATAAAATGGTTTTGAGTACCCTAATAATGAGATCATGGGTCCTAGTTATACATGACATCAAAGCCTATCCTCGTCACAAGTTGTAGTTTTAATTATTTTTGAGGCATCATAAGGAAATCAAGATTATTAATTTATGTAATTTGTGGGATAGAGTTATTTCTTAAAGAACAATACAACTTAAAATTATTTTCTTTCTCACGATGTTTTCTTATTCGATGTAATTATAATTCAACAATGATAAAAATAGATTCCTGTATTTCTAAATAATAATTTTTTGTAGCATATAAATTTGGGAAATTTTTTAGTATAATCAATACAACCATACACTTCACGTATTTTTCAATATCATATTTGAATGATATTTTTTCAATGGTTGCATTTGATTTATAATTATTTTAGGGTGGATATTGTTTGGAAAATGTAATCCATATACATTGAATCTTAGTTTTAGATGGAGAAATATTTTTTTCTTAGTTTTTAGATATTACATTTTTAATTCGAATAAATATTTATTCATGATTTATAGTATATTGTTGTACTATTGATTTGTATGTGAAAAGACATTCTGAATAAATTCATCATATACTACATGTATGATTCATATGAAATCCATATTATTGTTTGTGATTGATGGGGTGAAAACCTAGACCCATATATCAATACCTGTAAAAAAAATATTATTTACATAATACTATTTACTAAAAAACAACAAATTAAAAATATAATAATATATAATTACCTTATTAATTGAAAATTTTTATTCATTCACATATTTATTGAATTTTTTGTTTAACGTATTATATTAATTGAAAATAATATTTATCAATTCAAATTTATTTTTCAACTATTATAAATTTAATACATAATACCTATAAAATATTATTCTGTAAAAAATCCTAATCATAATATATGTAATTTTGAACAAATTGTTTTTATTCATAAAAAATCATTCCCAACATTCATCATTCAATATTGATGAAAAGGAAACATTATAATATTGAGACCAAAACAAAGAAAATATTACTATAATTGAAAATAATCAAAGATACTAATTTACTATAAATATGAAATATGGGTATCAAAATAAAATTAATATTAAAGTACATTCAATAAAAGATTTATAAATTAATAATTTGATTCACAATTAATTATTCATAAGATAATTATATATAATAACAGAATAAATAAGTAATATTTCACATTAATTTGGGTATATGTCAAATATTCCATAAAATAATAAAACCAATAAATACAATATAATCATAGAATAAATGAATCTATCTTAAAATGTAATATATTATCCCTCCTCATTTACTTGAGAAGTGACGGTTGTGCAATTATGAATTAGATAACATCCCCAAGAAACCAAAGGTTGGAAATAACAGCCAAGGGTTTCAAAGATTTTGGAAAAAATATGCCCTTTAAAATAATCATCCAAAGAATGAGACAATAACCCGACCAGTCACCATATTTTTCATGAGTATCCAAAATATAACTTAACAAAAAATAAAACCAATAAAATATTACTGTATAATATGGAATCTAGCAAGAAATAAACTCAAAGAGTGGGATGAGAATATATAATCAATTAAAAAATTTCTTCATGATACACGTCTACATTCACATACCAAGTACTCAATAAGAATTAAAATATATTTGGGATACCTTAATTTTCCCTGTGTCTTAATATGTCACTTCTACAAACTAACCATTTTATACTGGATGAGGATGAGAATAAAAATATGTAATATTTATCTAATGATTTTCAAAGTCATACCACTACTAAATAACATATAATATAATTTATATTGAAATTTTTTAAATAATTTAACACTGTTAATATCAATGAAAAACTCCGATATCAGCCAAACCATTCTCTAAACCCATATGATTCCAATTAAAGAAAAAAGGAAAAATATTAAAACCTTCACATTCTCATTTTAATACCCATTTCATTTTCCCTCATCTACACATCCACATATGGATGCCTAAGTGATAGTTCATTATTCTAGAGTTGTATCTCGATGATCTACCATGTAACCATTAGCAGGTGGCATATTAGAAATACCCAATCCATAGGGTAATGTCTATTTTAAATTAACACATACCAACTGATATACCAAATACCATAAAAATCTAACCACTTAATGAAATTTAATAAAAATATATTTTATTAAAAATATCAATTTTAGTAACAAAAAATATAAAATTAATTTTGATGAATCATAGACAAATTCTAATTATAAAATCATCATTTTAAAACCAAAAAAGAATAAAATTTCAAAAAATAATTAATGTACCGCAAAATAAAAGAAACATCACAACAGTGGGATTTTAAAAGAATTAGACATCAGTAAAATAACTTTATTGGATGAATTCCTGAAATATTGATCTAATAATTTTTGTTATATTCAATAAGAGTCATTATTTAACCCATCATCCTCTTAGATATTTTAAAAAACAATGAATTAAACAACAACATCATAATTGGAACATGAAACTCATAATACATAACATAGAACATGATGCATTCAATTAAAAAATTGTTTCATAAAGAATTAACATCAAAAAACATTGATTTATCCTTAATGTATTAGATATATAATAATAAGAGAGGTAATAAGTATAAAACTATGGAATATGATGATGAACTATCACCATCCCAATAATCTGGCCTCAACACAGACAAATTTTCCTATGAATCAATCCTAGATTAAAAGTAATGGTCTAAACATAATTTGGAGGGGGAATAATATAATATATAACCCATTTAGGAAAAAAATTAGTTGAATAAAGGTTTATTATGAATATATTCATAAAATTTTTATTTATTTTTTTAGGGTTCATGGAGAGGGTGTGTGGTTAAGAAAAGTATGCATTAACTGTGAATGAGCCACTACAACCAATCACACCTCTCATGGATGGATTGAACAAATATAAAAATTATGAACCAAAATAAAATTTTCCACCACATCTATTTGGGAATAACTAAAGGATAGAAAAAACCACATGAACACGCTTCCTGATCATTACATTTGGGTGAACCAAAAATAAAGAAAGAAACTCTACAACTTAACACTTTAATCAATTAATCTAAACTGGTCTCTCAAATATTGATAAATCCCTATCACCCCATGTTAGACAACCAATGTGATGATATGGATGTTATGAATATCTATATCATGCATCGCTGAATGAAAAATAATCACTCTCTAGTAAAAAAAACACTGTATTATCCAGTCTCTGAGCAACCACATGGGCCGTCACCAAAAAATAACATTGTCTCTCTATATATCCATTTTAAAATACCATACATTGGACTCATATACCCACTACACCCATAAATACTACACCATAATCTAGAAATTTCATCATATACCTCCAAAATATCAAATATCACAATGCATTGATGATAGTTCATCCATCCCTACATTGGAATCCTTAGAATAATTCACAGTGTTTCTAAATGACTTTTTTTCTGTAGAACAGATACAACATATCCATTTCTTTGAGTATAAAAAGTATCAAATTTGTAATCATAAAATAATTACAATAACTAAAACTGATAAAATTTAATGTCACACTTGGATAATATATATTTCAAGAAATTATTGTTTGTAGGAAGAATAAATTTCTAATGATGTAATTTCACAATATATTCAATGAATATAGTAATTCCTCCCACTAAAGATCATGGTTATAATAGTTATATTAAAGGGGATATTTCTTCTGAGTTCTATAATAAATTACCTAACTCTTTTATATCATAACAAATTGTATTCTAATATATGAAGACCCATAGAGAGGAACAAATTGACCACCCTCAATTAGAAAACATTGGACTGGGGAACTGACTATCTTTTCCATCATTAAAAAAATGATTATTTATGTTGGTCTATCCCAAAAATGTCTGATAATTTCATATCAAGTTTGTTAGATGATTTAAAACCTTAGGAAAATCTGATTCAAATGACATAAAATATCCCAAATAACAAAGGATAATTTTTACCAATAAAACAATCTTAAGATAAACTATAGAAAAAACTATATCTATCTTCAAATGAACCACACAAAATGCCTATTGGTACGTATAATGACTCACGAAATAGATTTTATAAGCCTATAATTCAATGTCAAAAATAATACACACTAGCTACTAATGATGAAGAACTATGAAAACAGCACTTAGATGCTCTTATTCTTATCCTCATAGGCATAGTACACAATGATGTTGTAACACCCCAATATTATGTGAAATATATTTTATCAAATGAATTTTATCTTTTTAATATAAATATTTAAATTTAACAAAAAAATTTATATTCTATGTCACATAATATTAAGATTATGTTGCATTATACCAAACACAACGTTTAAATTAAATAACATTTAATATTAAAATATTTTATTTTATCATGATAGAAATACCATTTGATTTTTTATTAATGTGTATTTATTGTATTCTAAATTTTTTTAATAAATGGTTTAAACTTTTATATTATAATAATTCTTTGTTCTCAATTTATTTAAAAATAAAATAATAATAAATATTTTTCCAAGAATTTTTTTTTTGAAAAACCATGTTTCACCTTGTTAACATAAATAAACCACTTTTGGTTGAGTTAGATAATAAATGTTAACAGATAATATATATTCATTGAACTATTTATAATTTCAATAATTTATTTTCTAGAAACTGGATATTTATGAATATAATTTTATTCAAAAAATCTATATTTTAAAAATAATATAGTTTTGTCAAATTTTATTTTAATATTATGATAAAACTAAATTTGCAGACTTATTGAAAATTAATAGAATAAATTAAAATAAATTTATAAAAATATAATTTTTAATATTTATTTTGTATAATTAATTTTTTTTTAAATGCTTCAATTTATGATTTATATTAAATAATAAAAATTTTGAATTGAAAAGTTTTTTTAAGTATATTTCATATAAACTTATATTATATTTCAAATTTAATTTATATTATAATTAGATCAATTATAATACCCTTAAAAATATATATTTATTTTTAATAAATTTCATTTAAAATTTAGATACAATAAAAAATCAATCTTCTAAATAGTTTTTCATCAATAACATGATTTCCAATTATGTCCACAAAAGTATTTTTAAATTAAAATTTTCAACTTATTCTTATGGAATTTTGAAACATTACTGCATATTTTGAATCTGAAGAATGTTTATTATCTTTTATGCCAAACAAAATTTTTCACCAAAAAATATTATAAATAATAATATCAAATATTCACTATAGATAAGGTAAGAATTGATTTACAGGGGAGTTTAAATAACTCAATAAGGTAAAAAATTACACCAAATTTTTAAAAAAATTATATTCATGTAATTATACTTCCTTATATTTTTTATGATAAAAAAACTCAATTTTGATCCTTTTGACTTGAAGAAACACATATGAAATTAGTTATTTTTAAAAAAATAATACAATGTCGCTCGCCTCACTTATAAAATCCCACCAAGACTATTCTCTTTTTAACACATTAAAACCCATTTATTTTGGTTAATACCCACAAAAATAATATTCCTAGGTCTCTAGAATCATATTTGATGATTTATTTTTTACAAATATTATCATAGTGTTTCATTTGGTGAAAACCAAAGGAAGATTACCCAAATAATATGTAACATTCATCAACAAATGTTTTTGTTATATTTCTTCCACCACCAACATAAATTATTATAATAACAAGTTGATATAATAATATAAATATATTTTGTTATAATAATAATTATTTATGTTATTTTGATTACATACACCCATATCAGTATCCATAAAATATGTTCAAAATTGTTATTCATTACTATGGAAGATTAAAACCCCACAAATGAGTGAAATTTATTTTTTCATTTCCACCTATCATGGTTGCGTATGATGATAAATATAACGTATAAATTATATTTATAATATAATTATAACTCTAAAATCATTATATCATATATACATTTTTTTATTCGGTTGGTGTAATTCCCCAACCCCAAAATCCCGGATCTTGTTCATTATTTTATTACATTGTAATAATTACAATTATTAAAATCTAGAAGGACATATCAATTATGAATTTTTGAAAATCCATATTACGTAAATTATAACCATTATTCATTGGGTATAGAATATAGATCATGATATATATTCAATTTAAATGAACAACAACATTGAAATATTTTTCAATGGATTCTAATTATGAACACAGGTAATGGAAACGTAGAATGAGTGATCTCAAATGATTAGTAAATTTATGTAAAGTGAAAGAAATAATGACTTTTTTAGAGAATTCACCATGTAAAGGTTCATAAAAATGATCACAATAAATTTAAAAAACATGATAGGGAAAATTTGAACATGTAATGGTAATAAACTAAAAAACAAGCCAATAAATCAATAAATTGAAAAAATTATTCATCCGTGATATGATAATAAAAAATATCATCCATAAATAAGTAATTAATATAAATGAGTGAAATTATTAATTAATGGATTTCATGCTTCCTAGATACATGGGACTTTTACCATTATTACCTTTCATTGTATGGTTCATAACATGTTTGGGAAAACCCTTATAATTTGTCCAAATAAATTGTCTCATGAGAGACTATTAATTAATCAAGCAGTTGTCTATTAATAGGACACACCCATTTCATTCATATCCAAATTATTCATCATATATCTTATAATTGATTTAGTTCATGTACAATGTGCTTTATGATATATCTTTACTGAATAAGATATATATATTTATCAATAATTCTACTATTAATAAAATAACTTCTAATGCGATCACTGTATGTAAAATATTATATGATTTTGTAAAAAATAATATTAATTTCATGAAAATATGGATAGTTATGGAAAATGTGATTTACGAAAAGAAATATAAAATTTTAATTGATTATTTCAAAAAAACATTAACAATCACAAAATAAAGTAATCTTCCTTTGGTCATTATTAAACCTATGATTTAGGAAAATAATCGTTAAAATCGAAAGTAGGCCATAAAGCATTGAAATATTTGATTAATTATACACCCAAAATAATAATATAAAATAAATGTTTAGAATTCCATTTCTATAAAAGGTTTCATGATATAATATATATAAAAATTGGTAGTAGATAGAGCATTAAAAATTATTAAATGTGGAATACAACATTTATCTCAAAAATATATAAATTGAGATGATAATACTATACCTTATCCATTTATTTTGTTTTATGGTATTTAAACTATTTAGTAGTGTTTTTAAATATGTTACTAACTTATACTATAAACATTATCATATTCATAACACCATATAAGATTTAATCATAACATCATATTACATGTTTGTTTACAATAATTAATTATTTTCAAAATTTTCTATCTAATTAATTTATAAAACCTATGTAAATATCATATATATCCAGTATATATGTATTTAGAATAATCCATTATATATGGATATAATAAATTAAATGCACCATTCGTAATGATGGTAGGCCATGCATATGAAAGAATTCCACTTTCATTTAACTGTCATAATATAAGAATTAAATGTAAATGATATATATGTAAATTTTAATTCCATTTGTATATTAAGGTTATATATATCACATTTGTTTATTAAAACCATCCTAATATGTTATATGAACAGTGTGATCGAATCACATCGCTTTGAGTGGAGATAATCCACACTTCCACAAATAATGTTATCATATTTACAAAAAAAGAAAAGCATAAGGGTTTGTGTTATATAAAATTTAAATAATAATGAATAAATTAAAAATAACATATAAACCATATATGAACAAAAGTTCATTCCTACTTTCAACCATGACATACGGTAATGAAAAAACAATCAATCACCATATTGTGAGGCTTATTTTCATCATACACATAGACAGTTGGATTGTTACCCATTATATTGATGATTTATAAGTAGATGTCAATCCCAT
The DNA here is from genome assembly GCA_963277665.1 of Viscum album. Classification (NCBI taxonomy): domain Eukaryota; kingdom Viridiplantae; phylum Streptophyta; class Magnoliopsida; order Santalales; family Viscaceae; genus Viscum; species Viscum album. The sequence continues at coordinate 2,132,161,625 of OY728140.1, forward strand.
AACAAAAAAATATAAAAACATATTTAGGATACTAATGTTATTATATAATATAGTAATAATAATATTTTAGTTTGTGGAGTGACAATATAAAACATAAGATATTAAGGAAAAATGTTACCTCTTCCTTGGGTAACTCTTAATAGATTCCATAAAATGAAATACATGGAGATATTTATGATGAATGTGGGAATCCTATGTTGAGGATAAATTTGGTATGATTATGTTCAATACATGTTTTGTGGGAGGTTTAAGGATGTTGTCTGGATGAGTGTATTTTAATAATAAAGGAGTAGAATTCTTATAAATCTTTGAAAAGGGAATAACACCCATTTTTTCTTATGAAAAGTGATTCTTATATTGTTGAAATATCTATGAATGGGATTATAGGTTATTGATATATATAAAATGGCTTCTGGAAACATTCTGATGTTATTTCCCCATAAGATTAATTTTTTGTATCTAATTAATATATATTTCCTTTTAATTGTTGTAATTAAACTAAAATACATTAATAAATCATTTTGGGGGAAAAATAATTTGACCTTTTTTAAATAATACATAATGATTATTCCAAATATAGATTCCATTTTTCCAAATTCTAGTGATATAAATGGAAAAAAATTGGTTTAATTTGATCTCGTAGACAGGATGATAAAGCATGTTATTAAAGTAAACATGTTCAAATGTATTCTATGTTTTTATATCTAAAATAAATTATAAATTAATTAAAATGAAAAAATGGTTAAAATTATATAAAACATTTCTATTTATACATTAAATATTAATTTATAAAATATTAATCTATATAAATAGTTTCGATAAAAACGTTGTTTTGAACTAAAATTCGGTATTGTTCACTATTCGGAAAAATGTAAAACCTTATAGAAAAACACATAAAACTCACCCTAATATAATTTTTAGGTTTATATGTCAAAATAGTATTATTTTTATTTATTTATGTTTAAAAAAAGGGAAAATATTTACATTTAAAATAGGATAGTTTTTAAAATGTGGTAAAACTTATTTAAAAATATCTATTCTTATGTATGAAAATTGTATTTTACCTAATTCTATTTCATTTAAATATATTGAATGAATCTCATAAATATTTAATGGTATATATGATACATAAATTTACTATATAAACCCTCTAAAAGAGTTATAATTTAATTGACTATGAAAAACATGTTTAAATAGTGTTTTTTTAAACTTGGTTTTTTTGTTCTATAGAAAATTTAATAGCATTAAATATATTTTAAATAAAAAATATGGTAAAGTTGTGGGGATATAAATTAATCCCTATTTCAAAAAAATTCAATATAAGTTTAGAGTTTTAATCTTCAAATATAATTTGGTAGTTCTCATTAAGTGAGTCCTTTAGTACCAATGTCACTTATCACTTTTTTTTAGTTATCCAAAGTATGTTTTCTAAACAAGTTGGCTGATTCCTCAACACATCATCATTGTAATCAATAATATGGCATGGTTCTTCAAACTATTATATTTTACATTCAAAATCTATATCATCATAGATGAAAATATGAATTGATTTAGCAATTTACATTTGCAGAATAATTTTATAGAATACATCGTTTTAAATTTATTTGATATGGAGGAACTTCTAAACGATAAGCAGTAACTCCAATCCATTTAAAAATCTAAGTGGTTATGATGTAAATGGGAATCATTTTTCCTTTAATACAAAATATTATAATTATAAGTCACTAATTATAAACATTACATAATGTTGATTTATGTCAATAATTTATCTTTCGTTCACATTGAGTATCTTTTCATGTTTATAGCATTACAGAGTTAGGCTAGACCACATACACACAAAAAATATTACAAAGTAGAAACTTCTAATCCCAATCCATTTTTTATAAAACAAAAAATGTTTAAATATAAAATTAGTTTCATTTCATGTTTAAACAACCTAATGCTTCATGACCCCATCTATGACTCTATTCTTCTTTAAATCTAGTGAATAACATTTCAATAAATTGGTTAAGAATAAAAATCTCATTAAGGGATACACACAAAATGAAAACTGTAAATCATGTGAAAACATGTAATATTTGGTTACTTTATAAAGAAGTAATATGTTTCTCCTTGTTGAATTGTATAATAACCTCAACATATTGAAATATCATTTCTTACCATTTTTTAATCAAGTTATTACCATAAATCCCAGAGAATGAAACTTATACCATATATTGGTCACTTAAGACATAGTCATAATTAAATAGAATAACCTTACATTTGACTTCCACACATAACACTCTTACAAAGAGAATAGTCATATATTGTCCTCCATAACCATTTCATTGTTCGTTATAATTTTACAAAACTTCTTTAGTTTATCACAGAACCACCACTCTTTTTATTATCACGTAACCACCCATCATTTTATTATCTTATAACCACTCATTTAATTTACTAGAGTCATTATCTAATTATAACACATTATAGATTTCAATTTTCAATTTTTCACTAATAAAATTTCATTTTCAATCACAAGAAATCATTTCATAGATATTTAAATATTAAATCTAATTTCAATACTAAAATACTAAAAAACCAAACCATTTTGAAAAATTTATGTCTTAAAAAGTCCGGAAATTTGAAAATATTATAAAATCCGAGGAGAAATACTTTTTTGAATTTGTTAATAAATTCAATTTTTCATTGTGTAATGAAATAAAACTACTTCCTATAAAGAATATTTCTTTTTAAACCCATGGAATCTATCAAAATTACAAGGTAATGATTATACACCATATAAAATAAGGTGGTGCATAATATCAAAATATCCCTCAATTAAAGGGGATTGAGGCAATGCCCCTTACTAGTATCCCATTATGAAAACATTAAAGAAAAATTAAAATCATTCTATTTAAAACATTCATTTACATATAAATGGATTAATAATAACAATTTTGAGTACATAGATATACAATATAAATATTATTTAGAGTAACACATTAAAAACATTAAAATGATCATTTGTGTCAAAAATTCCATTTCCACCTGAGAGGAACATGAATAGAAATAATTAATGAATAATATTAGTCAAAATGTATAATAACATTAAAATAAGAAGATTAATAGTATTATATGAAAAAAGGAATTAAATAAACTATTTAAAATTCATTTTATGAAAAATATATAAGTATAAATTGAATTTATATTTAGAGAAAATCCCTTACCTCAAGTATGAATCATCTCATACATTCTTTATCATCTAGAATAATAAAAATTTGCCCGATTAAACGTTCTTTGGAAAAAAATTTGTTTTCATTATTTATTTTATTTCACTTATTTTCATGTTAAATCAATTACATAATTATTCATGTTAATGTTAGGCATTTTTTCAATATTCACTAAATCAATTGAAATTTATATTTCTATGATGTTAGTAGTCTATGTAGTCATAATTACATCATCTCTAGAATAATATTCACAAAATTATTATCATTTTCATATATAAATTATACCTTTAAATCATACCATGAAATGTTGTTATGAAAAATGAACAATGATACAATCATAGAGAAGGTAATCAGTATATATTCATAAGTAACATTTTCCAATTTTAATTGATCAATATAAAAACATATGTGTATTATTTTATCATTATAGAATGGTCATAAAATCCTGAATATCATATTAGTCAATAAAATATTTTTATATTTATCGTAAATGTGCTATAATGAATAAAAACGAGTCACATTGATTCTTGGAGGTTATAGTTCACACGTACGCATGAACATCATCAATGTTCGTATCACATGGAAGGTAAGCACATAATAGATATATTATAATTTTATAATTATAAATATTTCATGAATATACCATATTAAAAATATTCTCATTATTATAACCTTCCATTAGATACTATTAGGAAAATTGAATTAGAGTGGTTTGTGTAGGTGACATTTCACAGGTACACATGAATGATTAATTCCATTCCCATTTAATGGAATGTGGAGATATATATAGGTAATGATATAATAATTTTAAAATCTCATTATATTTATGATATGAAAATTATTTTTTCACCTAGGAAGAAATAGATTTTTATTATGTGCAATAATAAATAAAATAGAAATACTTCAAGAAAACGATACATCTTATCTGGTTGATAAAATTTGAAGAACACCTTCACACAACTAAATAGGGTTTTCTGCTTAAAATAAGGACTCAAAATGTGGGTATTGATTCTAGGAAGGTGTTTGGTTAGATATTAGATGAACCAAATGGTTTTTGAGTTTTTATTATTAGGAAAGACTGGGTTCCTTTTATAGGAGATGGGAGGGGCACCCTTGGAAACTAATAAAATAATAAATTAATGTTTAAATTAATTTTTAAATTGAAATGATTACAATGTTTGTTGTTTATAATATTATATTAGTATTGTTATGAACCTTCTCATACAATAATTTTTAGACATGTATTGATTTTATTATAAAACTTATCTTTTCAGTTTACCCTTAATTATTTTTTTTTATTTTCATTTTGAGAACAATATGATTAATACTAATAAGAAATAATGTTTAATTGTATAGTGTCAGCATCAAAATAATGGATACCTTATCAATTTTTATACCATATAACAATCAATTTGTTATTTTAAAAGATTTTTAAGATTTTTATATAATTTTATAAAATATTATTTTTATAAAATCTCAATAGTAAATATGTTGACATGATTCATTTCAATAAATTTAAATAAAATTTAAACAAGGAGATAAATTCAAAAAATCAATATACTAATAATAACTTATATTCACCTTTAAAATTTATAGAATAAAATAATTAATTATAAATATATATATTTAATTATATTTTATATCATTTATTTGATATTTCTCTAATAAAATAATTATTGTATCACTATTGTGTCACTACTTATGGAAACAATTTAATATATAAAAGTTATAATGAAATTCCTAGTATGTATATTTTGTAATTATATTTCTCAAGACTATTTATTTTTTAATTTCTTTAATTTCTATCAATATTTTAAAATTACTTTAATTATAAAAAATAAAGGGGTGACACATTGTTACGTTCTTTTGTTTTAAGAATATTTATAACATTTTCACGAAAAAAAGTGCAATAAACTAGTAATTTATGATCAGTATGTGTTAATGGTCAACTAGTATTAATTTAAAATAATTTTTTCAACTGTTATTTAAATTTTATTTTCTTTATCATTTTATTTATTATCCTTCTTTACCTGATTTACCTTTTCCCGTGGTACAAAATAATTATCAATGTTACTATTCCGAAAATCAAAAAATTAAATTTAAACAATTAAAAAAATTTGGAAAAAATTATTCCATATATGGAATCAATTTTTAAAAAATTAAATCATTAGTGTTTCAATAATTAATTTGGAATTAATCATCATTGACAAAATAAGAAAACATGTTTTTTAAAGGAAAAAATATCAAAATATTGAGACAGTTTATATATAATTTTAATTTGAAAATAACTAAAATGAAAGAATTATATAATATTATAAATAAATTATCCTCCTATACTTTAAACCCAATTAAAATGATAATTTAAGAATATAAATAAATTAGACAAAAATGCGGTTTTGAATTAAAAGGAGTATTTTTCCAAATTCATTAAAATGTGAATGCTGTTTGAAAAATACCTAAAATTTATACAAACTAAATTTCAACATCCATATTCCATATAATAAGATTATTGTTTCAAATATATTATATAATATTGAATAAAATAGGATTAAAACGTATTCCCAATCAAAATGAAAAAAATAAATCTTTTTTGAATGGTAGTTTTCTTATCCAAAAAATGTATTTGTTATCATATCATGTATAAAATATATATTGGATTACTTTTAAACATTAAATTGAATATATTACACATATATTTATTTAATAAAATCAATTAAGGGTGATTTTTTTATTTTATAAATTCAATTCATTTCATTTTTATAGTTTTTTTGAAAAAAAATTCCTTTTATTTAGAAAGGGTTTTATTTTCATTTATATTTTACTATTTACAAAATAGTAAATTATATAAATGTGTAAACCATATTTTAATTAATAAATTAATACTTTTCATTCCATTATGTTTAACAACTAGGTTATAAGGTAAAATTTAAATATTAATATTTAGTTTTTTGTTTAAGCACTATGTGGAGTGTTATGTACAGTATTAATAATAGTGTATTTTTTATAAAAATATGGGGGGATACATTCAACTTCCCTTTTGGAAATATCATCATCTCATTTTTAGTATGAGTTTGGTGACTATGTTATTAATTTTAAAAATACATTTATTTCAATCCCACATATGAATAATGATTAATAAAACTGTCACATTAAATTAAAGAAAGGAAGGTATGAAGGCAAACTGAGATATCAAATACCATGATTCCATGTAACAAAACATGGATATGGAAGAAAAACTATCCATCATGATCTAATGGAGAGTGATAAAAAATATGATTTGGATAAAGTTAGCCATCACAGAATTCCAAATTTGTGATTTTTTTAAAGGTTAATCATTTCATAGTACTAAAAGTAAATAGAAAATGTTTTAGTTTTAATATCACATTCATATAGTTATGTAATTCATTTAATACCTTGACTAATAACATAAGGAAAAATAATTACTTGAGAAGTATAGTTTCATCCTTTAATCAATTTCCCTTACAAAGTCATCATTTTCTAAAAACTATGAGTATGAAAGATGAATCAACTTGTATATAATTTTGTAATCTATAAAAGATCAATGATCTAATTCTCTTATCCTGAAACATTAACTAATAACAATTTATATATGATAAGATATAATAGTTCTACGAAAATAAAAAACCATTGGATGATGAAAACCAACATTTAATATCAAAAAAATTAACATCAATATCAAAAGTTTATTATACATTATTCCACAAATATCTATCCATACAATTCATAAAAAATATTTTAATTCAGATTAAACCAAAAAAAATAAGATATATTTAATCATTATATCTTCCATGATAATTTATATCATTTAAATCTAAATAAAATCTACCTCTATTAAAGTCTCATAACAAAAATTAGTAAATCAAATAACATATTATCTAAGATAGGCTTATCATTTCCATAAATAACAAAATTATTTGTAATCCCATAATAGAAATAATATATTATTAATAAATATAAATAAACAATTAATCCTCAATTAAAATCCCATATTATTATATTTATATGACAATTATAGAGTTCTTACAATAGTGAATGTCTCTAATAATAACATTTATCAATTAATCCACAATTCATTTTGCAATAATGAGGATATACAATTGATCAATCATAAGTTCCTAAAATCAACTTAATTTTATTCCACCATCCTATTTGACTAAGATGAATAAAATTCATATTGACCATAGACCTCACAGAGGCCATTAATAAGAGATACACACTTGTGGACATGTAGTTGTGGGTTCGTTCACGACAGCATTGCGAGATGTGATGGGTTGTCACCCATCCTTTGTTTTTCCCACTTTTTTAAAAACATTATTCTTTAAGAAATCTCCAAATATGATATAAAATATTTAAAATATATATATCATGTTTGAAACTAAAATATTATACCATACCTCTCATTTTGCATCCTAAAATGTCATAACCCATAATTACCTCAAAGGTGAATGTCTCCAAAAATAATGTTAGTCACCTTAAAAATTCATAACATATAGATTCATAAGGTATTTTTGTAAATTAATCTTATTATCATCCTTAAAGTTATAAAATCAAGATGATATCATTAACTTTTTAGAAAACATATAAATCCCCAAAGTTTTATAATCCATCCTTAGATACCAACATTAAGACCACATCCTTAAACAGTACATCAAATTTAGTTAAGTGAATAATTATATATTAATTCACATAAAATATCATTCCAAGTTTATAGATTAAGATAATTAGGCCATAAATAATACATAAAAACTCAAATATTATAAATTATACAAAAAAATAACTATCCATTTTTTTATAAAACAAAAAATGGTTATAAAGAAACACAATTTTATTTTTTACTTAAACATCATAAATTTTCCCTGATACAATCCATGAAAATTTTATTCATTGAATCCTTTGAAAAACATTTTAAAACCTTGGATAAGAATAAATATCTCATTAAGGGATACACAAATAAGAATAACTGTTAGTCTTGAGATAACATGTAAACCATGAATACAATATTATAAAGTAATACTTTTCACCATAACGATGTATAAAATACAGATCACTATATATATTATAATTTATTACCATTTAATCTAATAAAAATACTTTTTTAAAATCCATATTAATTATCATATAACATATATAGGTAACTTGGGATATAATCATACATAAATGGAATAAATATGAAGTGACTTCCACACATGTCTCTCTTACAATGTGAATAGCCCTATGGATATAGTCCATACACAATTCCTTAAAGGCCATAACAAACCCAACCATATTTGGATTTTAAAAGAACCACCAATATTTTATTTATCATGTATCCACCCATCGATGGTTTATCATGTAACTACCTGTCAAATTTCTAGGTACCATTACAAAATCATAACTAATAAAAAATAGCAATTATAAATATTTCACTCATAAAATTTCATTTTATATATCCATAAATAATATCCCGATATTTAAATATCCAATCCACATTCCAACCCATTTTCAATAACAATATATCCAAAATGGGAATAAGGGATTTCATGTACATTTTAAAAACATTAAGGCTTATAGAGGAAGCCAAAATTCAAATAACTATTTTGGTTGCAGAGAAGTTTTTTATCCTTATATATGTAAAAAACATTCATTTTTTTGTTTTGTAAAGAATTTAAAATGCATCATATAAAATGATTCCCTTTTAAACAGTCAGAATGAATCATAAACCAAAGGGGTTGATTATACACCTAATAAAAGATGGTAGTGTATAATATCAAAAATTTCCTCAATGATAGGAGATTGAGATGAAGTCCTTTAGAAATATCCCCTAATGAAAACTTTTGATATAAATTAAAAATTTCCAATATTAACACATTAATGTTAAAATAAATTAAATTCCAAAAAATATTTTGACAACATGAAAAAAAGAAATATTTATACGAATAACTCATAAAAAATATTAAAAAGGGGTTTTGAGATAAAATATATCATACCACATGAGATGCTCTTGAAATAAAATAAGTAAAGAATAATATTAAAAAAAATCATTAAATAATGATAATAAATATATTCATGATATAATATAATCAATTGAAGTATATATTCCATATTAATTTAAATTGATCCATAACAAATATGATTCAATAAAATTTAAATTGATATGAAATCCCTTATATCGACTCTAAATATGGTCGAACATTCTTCATCTTCATGAATAATAAAATTATATTAATTATAATTTCTTGATAACCCGTTTCATGTTCATTATTACATTAATATCACTTATCACCATGTTATCACAATTATATACTGATTTAATCTCATGTCACATGTTTTGTTGATATTCTGTACTTGAGTTGAACATAAACATTGTAAGTTGTCAATAGTCCATGTGATCATAATTCCTTACTCACTAGAATAATACTCATGAAATTTATAACATTTTTATACATAAAATAATCCATTAAATAAAACCATTATGTTTCGTTATGAAAAATGTATATTGTTATAATCATGGAAATGGTAAGTTATACGTACGCATGAGTAACATTTTCAATTTCCGATTGATAATTATAGAAAGAATTTAAGTACTATTTAATCATTAAAGAATTATAATAATTTTTTTAATATAATATTTGTAATTTAAATATATTTATATATACCATACAATTGATATAATGAATTAAAATGAGTCACATACCATTATGAAGATAAAAGTACACATTTGAACGAATGAGGTAATCATGTTTATACGCATGTAATATAATAAAATAAATGATATAATATAATATTATAATTATTAATATCTCATTAATAATAAATATTAATATTAATTCCTTTTTAATAACTTTTCGAAGGATATATTTAAGAAAAATGAATTATATCAATTCGTGGAGGTGCTACTTAACACACATGCACGAACGATTAAATACATTCCCATTTAATAGAAGTGGAGATGTATATAGGTGACTATATTATCATGATAAAATATATTTATATTTATGAAAATGTATAAATTATTTCAAATAAGAATAAGAAGATTTGTTGGATGTGCAAGAATAAATAAAATAGAAATACTTAAGGAAAATGATACCTCTTCTTTGGTTTTTCATCATTGATAAACACAATGAAACCACTTAGGAGGGTGTTCTACCTATAATATGGAATCAGGAATGTGGTTAGGGATTATAGGATGAGTTTTGGGATGTCTTTGGAAAAAACAATTTTTTATTTGAATTATGTGTATTAAATAAAAGTTGGTGGATTTTATAGGAGAGGGGAATGGAACCCTTTGAAACAAATTATATATTCAGTTAATATATATTAATTTATAGATATAGATGATTACAACAGGAGTTTTATTAATGATATAATTTTTATTGTGCCAAAAAATATCGTCCAATTATTTTTAGATGTGAATTTATTTTTATTTTAAATAATATCTTTTTAGTTTACCCTTATTTAATCTATTTTATTTATAATTATGGTAACAATATTGTCAATATTAAGAGTCTATAAATTTTACTTTAATTGGTTCAATTTCCCCTAAATGGATAATTTATGAAATTGTAGACTGTATAATACCCCCTTTGTATTTTTTTATTATTTTTATGATTTTATATTATTTTTATAAAATATCAATGGTGTGAATATTGACATTATTTAATTCAATGAATTTAAACAAAACTCAAACATAGAGATAACATTGAAATAAACCATTTAATAGACATAAAATATTGTATAGACACCTATATCATTCATGTATTTTCATAATTAATTATAAATATATTTATTTTAATTTCAAATAATTTATTTTAAATCTATTTTAATAAAATAGTTACTATATCAATATTGTGTTAGTCTTTAATGAATTTATTTAAGATCAAAAAATTATAAATATATTCCAATGATTTTTATAATTTAATTATCATTATAGAGAGTATTTAATATCTATGTTATATCATATTTATCACTATATTAAATTTATATTAATAATAATAAACATGAGGGTGACGAGTTGTCACATTCTTTTGTTTTAATAATATTTATTTTTCATTGAAGGAGAAAGTTTCATTAATTGAGTTAATTAAAATCCTAGTTGTTAAGAACCAATGTTTATTAATCCAATAATATTTATTCAGCAATTATTGTAATTTTTCTATCCTTTTTATATTATTTATCACCATATTTTTTTAGATTTACCTTTAACCATGGTAAATAAAAATTACCAAAGTTACTCTTAATAAAATAAAAAAAATACAATGAAAATATTTAGATAATATTTAAAAATGATTATAAATATTGAATCAATTGTTCAAAATATGAAACAAAATATTTCCTTTAATTATTTAAAATTTATCCTCATTGTCAAAACTAAAAAACTTATTTTTTAAGAGTAAATAATATAAAAAAATTGACTTATTTTTATATATAATTTCAATTTTTAATTACATAAAATGAAAAAAATTGGATTAAATGATATTAATTAATCGAATTATACTTTAAATCTATATTTTATAAATATATATAAATTAGAAGAAAAATACTTTTTGAATTAAAATGAATTTGTTTGCACTATTCATTACAACAGGAGTTTTATTAATGATATAATTTTTATTGTGCCAAAAAATATCGTCCAATTATTTTTAGATGTGAATTTATTTTTATTTTAAATAATATCTTTTTAGTTTACCCTTATTTAATCTATTTTATTTATAATTATGGTAACAATATTTTCAATATTAAGAGTCTATAAATTTTACTTTAATTGGTTCAATTTCCCCTAAATGGATAATTTATGAAATTGTAGACTGTATAATACCCCCTTTGTATTTTTTTATTATTTTTATGATTTTATATTATTTTTATAAAATATCAATGGTGTGAATATTGACATTATTTAATTCAATGAATTTAAACAAAACTCAAACATAGAGATAACATTGAAATAAACCATTTAATAGACATAAAATATTGTATAGACACCTATATCATTCATGTATTTTCATAATTAATTATAAATATATTTATTTTAATTTCAAATAATTTATTTTAAATCTATTTTAATAAAATAGTTACTATATCAATATTGTGTTAGTCTTTAATGAATTTATTTAAGATCAAAAAATTATAAATATATTCCAATGATTTTGATAATTTAATTATCATTATAGAGAGTATTTAATATCTATGTTATATCATATTTATCACTATATTAAATTTATATTAATAATAATAAACATGAGGGTGACGAGTTGTCACATTCTTTTGTTTTAATAATATTTATTTTTCATTGAAGGAGAAAGTTTCATTAATTGAGTTAATTAAAATCCTAGTTGTTAAGAATCAATGTTTATTAATCCAATAATATTTATTCAGCAATTATTGTAATTTTTCTATCCTTTTTATATTATTTATCACCATATTTTTTTAGATTTACCTTTAACCATGGTAAATAAAAATTACCAAAGTTACTCTTAATAAATTAAAAAAAATACAATGAAAATATTTAGATAATATTTAAAAATGATTATAAATATTGAATCAATTGTTCAAAATATGAAACAAAATATTTCCTTTAATTATTTAAAATTTATCCTCATTGTCAAAACTAAAAAACTTATTTTTTAAGAGTAAATAATATAAAAAAATTGACTTATTTTTATATATAATTTCAATTTTTAATTACATAAAATGAAAAAAATTGGATTAAATGATATTAATTAATCGAATTATACTTTAAATCTATATTTTATAAATATATATAAATTAGAAGAAAAATACTTTTTGAATTAAAATGAATCTGTTTGCACTATTCATTACAAAATGGAAGTTACTATAATATTACAAAAAAATATTCCAAAAAAAATTTTGATGTCCCAATTAGAAATAATATGTTCATTTTCTTTAGATGATACATATAAATGTGTCAAAAATAGTATTTATAATGGATTCTCCATCAAACGGTGGAAAAACAATTTTTTTAAAGAATCTTTTATCATCTTAAAAATGTTATTTATTTTTATATCATTTATTAAAAAAATATAATATGATTTTAAAAAAATTCATTGAATATATTGCATATATATTTCATTAATAAACTCTATCTTTAATGACTTTATTATTTTATGAACTCATTTCTTTTCATTTAAATTTGTTTTTAGAAAAACATTTCCATTTGATTAAAAAGGATTTTATTTTCATTTATAATTAATATTTCATAAAAATTTAATTATTTACATATATAAATCGTATCATATTAAATCAATCAATACTATTAATTTCCTCCATTATAACACCTATGATTTAATAAAACATTTAAATAATAATTTTTTATTTTGTTCTCTTATGTACGATATGGTTTATTAAGTATGCAATCAAACGTAGTGTGTATTTTCAAAAAACATGGGACGATATTACAACGCCCTTATAGATAATTTCGGGAAAACCTAATCTCCCCTATAAATGTCTAATCTTTTCATATAATTATTAGCTGAAATTATTTTCCAAAACTGAGATAATTTATCATGGGTCTAAATAGACTTAACAATTATTGTTGTTTATTCAAAATGCATTGGGCCAATGAATATACATTATCCAAATTCATCCTAAAAATTTGGAGTACGACATAAAATTCAATATTATACTTCATAAGACACTATTTGAATAAATGAACAGACACTATTATAAATTATTACTCTTCCAAAGGTTTATATTTATCCCAAAAAACCCAAAAAGATGATAGAACATGTCCTCAACATGCCATTCATTATGTGAATTATTATTTTGTAAATTCCATTAGTTTGGGGATGGTATATAGTTCACAAATGAATCCTAGTGTCAATATCCTTATAAATACATTTCCATTATTTTTATGTAAAGCAATTGATATGATCAAAAAAAATTTAAAGTGGTGTTCAATGATGTTTTACAAGATCATTAATATATAACCTTGTGCGGTTCTCTAGAGTAATGTCTTCAATAATAGTAGTTAAATGTACAGATTTGGTTTATTAAGAAATGATATCACCAATTCCATATTCTTTTGAAGGATTCATTGTTCGTCCAATGAAAAATTACATAGTAATTTCATCACATTTTTACCCAAGAATATAAATATTATGAAATATTCCATTTGAATATTTCCTCAAAACATTATGTTTTGGAAAAACTAAACATCTGGACATATAATCATAAATTTTCCACTACAATTTATCCCCCATAAATGACCTATCACATGAATATATATATTTATTCCACTATGGTGTATAGAAAAATTTGGTGTATGAGTATCATACAATATTTAAATTTTTGGATCATGAATGTATTGGCCACATAGTATCCTTTTAAATTATATACCACTACATTCATAAGAGAATTCATTTAATATTTTATCATTTATGACATTAAATTTATTCAGATTGTTCACATCACTTGATTGATAGTTCCCTGTCCTCTCAATTTTTTTCAATCATTTTAATTTTTATTGTAGTCTCGCCTTAATTATAAATTTAAATATCTATCATTACTAGATCTAAGAAAAAATGACCATACTCAATCCTCATTTGGGTTAAAACTCCCTAATCTGTCCTGACTAGTTAATCATCAACCTTATATTCATTACCTGGGTGGTAGTGTATTGAGAAAATATAATCCCTAACTATCTCAATATATAACACTTTGTCACAGGTTGAGCTCTGTCTCTATGAGGATGTATTTCATAAATTCATGATCCATGTATATATCACATCATTTATAATATACGTAATGTCTCCATACTATCAAAACAAAGATCACACATGATAACTCAAGATGAATTATAGAATAGTTATGTTTGTGTGTCTATATTTTCCTTGAAACAAAGGAATGATCATTATCATGTTTCATAAGGAAACTGCCTGGTAACTTCTTCAATGGATCACTATATATGAAAACCCAATCACTCACATAAAGTATAGTCAAAATTAGATCATCAATGAATCTTATCTTTAAATCAGGAAAAAAATAATCACATTCTTTTATCCCAAAAAAATGTTGACCCCTTTAGGTGTAATCATATATAATGGGATATGAAAAATGTAATTTCTGAAAAAAAAACACCTTTATTAACCTTCAAAACTAATGAAACTATATATATCATTTTGTTATGGTTTCCAAAATTATACAACATCCTTTTTCATAGAAGGTTCAAATAAAATTCCATATATAGAGATAATATGGGCAATAAAAGAAACTTCCCAATGTTTTAAATAACACTTTATAAATATCCCATATAAATATTCCCTTATATTATTCATTAGAATGACCCGAAAAAATGATCATAAAGATATTACTTGAATACAATGTTCCTTCGGTCAATAAAAAAAGTGGGTTCTTTAGTCAAACCAATTGACATTACTATAGTCTTGTAATTTTTATACATCGTGTGACAAGTATTGTTCATAATTTATTCCTACTCTACTTGAAATTTGGGATAACAAGAATAATGATCAATATTTGAAATATATTGGGCTTAATATAGTTGTTCAAACAATTAATTAGAAAGTTAGAGTATAATTTATTTTCATTTGATAGAATTTATTTCCCTATATTCAAGGCACAACTTCATGGATCTATGATTATTCCTAACAAAAAAACACAAGGGATCACTAGGGTGAAACAATATAGTCAATAAATCCCTTATTACCAAAGTCCACTTATTGTTTTTCAACTCCACAATGGCCATTCATTAATGATTTTTTATATTTTTCTTGGTTTAGTGATTAAATCAATGAATAAATCAACATTACGCTCTAGAGGTGTCAAGGTATTTACTCATGAAATACATTAATGAATTATTTCACAAGAGGTACATCCTCAATTCGATAATTACCTTCCATGGCTACATTTTTTATGTCATCCCCATAAAAATCAATTAATAGAAATATTAGTAGTGGATTTTATTATTAACCATATGGAGAAGATTATTCCATAAGGATGATGGATTATATGTCATCCTCAAAATTTTTAATTTCCTTCATATTTCTTTTAATATTGAAATTATATTTTCATATCCATTACATATTGATGATAATATCAAGTTCAACTATAGTTACGATAACAAGGTCAATATGTAATAAATTTATATTTTTCATAATTTGGACTTTTCAATACATATTTGTTACAAAGAGACTCCCTTTATGAGTATTTAATTAAAAAATATAATTGCATCCCAATATAAAAGACTTATTTTCTTAGGAAACTATGTATATATAAAATTTTGTGATTATCTGAAATTGATTTATGCGTTGGATAAATTTGATGATATCATTAATTCACTTGCCACCACCTCATTCTGTACTACTTCCTCCACTATAGTGATATGATATTCCTTTACATATCCCCTATACGTATTATTTAGAATATTCTATTCACACATAGTTAACTTATTATCATATTCACCATATCCAAAAAGATATTAGATAAAATATAAGTGTTTTTATATTCCACTTTAATTATTTATGATGTTTACCCCTTTCTAAAAACATATAAAAAACTGAAATTCAGATATGGTATTTCCTAGGGTGATTCGTTCAATAGTTATCACATTTTGGAAATTTCGTATTCTTCAACTTATTTATTAATGTAAACTAATTTTTCATGTTCTCATTAGTGCCTTTTTCATTGGATTTTCCCAATACATGATTGATATAGAGAATTCCATTCTTATTTTTATGGAATATAAAACTCTATTTATATCATAAAAATATATTTGAGATGAGTTTCCTTAAATACATGCATTATAACCTTAAATAATGGTACCAATCCATCAATCCATCTAACATATAAAATCCTTTGAAGAGCTGTATATCTATGTAAAAGTATTTTTATAATTTCAAACTCTTTATTTTTCATTTTTTTAGGAACAGAAAAATATCTTCATTTTATTTTTTTGATCGTGGGGCAGGAAATTATCAGTGTATATGTCCTTGAATATCCTCTATTCACTGATGTGTACATATTATTCCTAAATATTATTCTTGATCAATATCACCAATACTTAGCATCCCATTGGAGATAATAGACTGCATATGTATCATTTTTTATATCATTTCATTCGAGAGATGTAAATATCATCTCTATATAACTAATACATTCCATAGATACTATTGGATTAGTGGTGTCAATAAACTACGGGGGATTATATTTCATAATGTTATATGGAATACAATATTCACTCCGTTGAATCGATTTCTCCATTACTCTATGGTTGTTTTTTCATAACCTGATTAAGAATGAATAAAATTTCTATAATTTACTCCATTATAATACCATGTGTATTGGATTCCTTAGTAGGTAAATATCGAAGTGTTCCTTCATTATTGACACCATTCATCCTTCCAGATGACATTTCTAAAAGGTATAATACATTGGATTATCTCATAAATTCAAAATATATATTTGTAAATATTTTTTATAAAAAAACATTATTTTATTCATTATAAATATTATAATAATAACCCTTGGTTTATTGTGGACATATTGTCTTTCAAATACTTCATAGGGGGTTTTAATGAAAATTTAAGAAATCCTATGTGTATCCCCTAGGAGTTTAAACCTAGTTGCATAGTAATGAATGTTGACATGAACATGGTGTTTCTGAGTCTCTCTTGATTCAAATTTCATTTTGGTTACCCCTAGGCACATCAGTGAATGAACCACATCTAGTTATTGTATCTTTAAAGGGTTGTATTTATAGGAAAACCAACATTTTATATACATTACCAATAATCTAGGATGTTATTATTTACACATCCTAAATTTATATTCCAGGATTATGTTCTATAAAACTTTTTTTCTAATCCAAGTTTGAATTGTTTCTTCTAAACATCCACTAATTCTAATGGCAACAACCCCACCCCTTCCCAAAGACGATGCATAATTGTATTACATTGTAATGATTGTATGGATACAAATTTGGATGTAATAAGCGATATAGTAGTTTTGGAAAACCATATAACATAAAATACACCCATAATACATTTGGAAAAGTATGTAAAGAATGTTATAAAATAAAATGAAATAAAACGCATCCTTGAAATCGTATTTAAAGGATTCCTCTTCATAACCCGGGGAAGTGAAAAATAATAAGGGTGATATCAAATTCTCAGTGGGGGTATGTAAAAAGGAGGTAATATTTAATGGATGATGATTTTTAACATGTAAATTTATGTAATTGATTACACATTCAACTAAAATAACCAGATAAGTAAACATCAATATGGTATAGTAAGAAACTGGAAAACATTACATTTAATGAATAAATAGGGAACAAAAAGTATCCATAGATATATAAACACAAAAATATTTTTAATACATAATAAATAAATATAAAATTGGGAAATTTATAATTATTGGATTCTATGTTTCATGGGAACATGGTAACATTATCTTCCTAGCCATTGACAAGATGGTTTATAACCTATCAGGTAAAAAACATATAATGTTGCCAAATTCTTAATCTCAGGAGACAACCGATTCATCGAGGGTATATTAATAAAAATCCCCCCTTTTCATACCTATCCTAATTATTAATCATTTATTGAATAATTGATCTAATTCCTATAATATGTTATATTTCAAATATCCACATTAAAAAAAGATACATATTTGTCAATTATCCACTTGTTAATAAACTATAGGAAAAATTGAACACCATAGGTAAAATGCTATATAGTTTAGGAAATAATACTGTCAATTACCTGAGAATATGGATATTTAAGAAAACATTAATTTGATATAAAAATGATCATAAATAATGCAATTTTTTCAATATAAATTAAATAATCACAAAATAATGTGCGATTGAAAACGTAGTCATTAAATACATTCCTGAAAAAAATAATACATATAGATTTAAAGTGTCTCAAACCACATTGAAAAATTTTAATAATAGTCCCCGTGAAGAAATATAATTAACACAATGTTTTGAATAAAATTTATTTAAATGAAATCATAATATAATATATCAAAATTATATATATATATATATATACCTAACTGAAAATAAGTTATTGGTCCGCAAGACATTTATCTCTAACATCTAAAATGTTAGATGAAAATCTATCACCTTAACCTTAAGTTATATCGTGTGGAATTTAGACTCCAATATAGTGGTATAAAATATGATACTAAATTATAATAGAACCATAATAATATTCATAATATCATGTATTAACTTCTAATAATGTAATATTACTCATTTGTTAATAATAATTCATTATATTCTTATTTGTGGTTATAATTTCCATGATCATTCAGTATGTTTTGACTTGTTACTTGTTATTACTATTACATAGACATTTGTTTTATTTTCTAAATAATTTATGAAATGAATTATTTATCATATATATTCATTATATATGTTTTTATAATGATCCATATTAATTTGACATATGAAATGAAAATGAACCGTTCATGGATATTGTAGGTCACTCGTACACATGAACTATACATTCATTTCATATTCGTATTAAAATATTGATAAGTAAATGATATATATATATATATTATAATTAAATAATTACATTTATTTCTTATATGTCACATAATTTTAATGAATCAACTCTGTATATGTGACCTTTATAGAGTAAATGAATCAAATCGCTTTGAGATGGAGGTAGTCCACACATCCAAATATAATGTTTTCAAATTCACAAAATGGAAATTATAAGGTTTTTTGTAATATAAAAATTTAATAAGAATAAAGAAATTATTAATATCATATATATAATATATTAATAGCATTTACATCATAATTCCAACCTTGATATGCTATAATGGAAAAGAAAACGATCATCACTTCATAATGCGGTAGTTCACCATACACTTAAATGGTAGGTCTGTTTCCAAATAAGTGAATGTGTGTGTATACTAAGGTTGATCACCTAACCAATAAATATGCTATTATAAATTAAATACTTATTTTTTAATACAATATTGTAATAAGAATATTTTATGGGTTGGATAATGAAAATAAAACTAAATAGCTTGAGGAAGGATGTTACCTCTTCTTTGGGTCCGGGAATGGAATTAATCCCAATATGAGGCATCTTGGTTTTGGGTAAAGATATTTGGTATCAATTTGGGATGGTTTTGGTCAACAAAAAAGGATTTGGAGGTCTGAGGAGTGTGGGAGGGGTGAGTAACATTTTATTGTAGAGGTGATGTGACATTGATATGAATTTTTGGAATACGAAATCCAACCATCTATTTCATATGATTCAAATCACAATTATTGAATAAATAATGAATCCAAAAGAGTATACGGTAAGAATATTGATATAAAATAATTTTTGTACATGATTCGAGGTCATTTGGCCACATATATTTATGATTAATCACTTTTTATGACAATTTTCATCTTAATCACTATAAAAAATATTAATCACATTCGATAATAATTTTCTATAAATATATGATGAAAATATTATACATTATAATGAATCTTATTCAAAATATGGAATATTTTTTTATATTCCCATCATGAAATTTCTAATGTTGAATTAAATTTAATCTCGTAGATGGGACTGCGAATTGTGTTTTTAACATAAAAATGTTTGAATGTTATCTATGTTATTATTTGTAAAATCAATGTGATTTTTTCTTTGAATTAACTATATTGATTAAAATAGGTTAAATTTATATAACATTACATTAAAAAAGTAATATATCTAGAATAATAAACTGGTTGAAATAATAGGATTGAAGACTAATTAGGTTGTGTTTACTATTCTTCAAAATATGATACTTCACAAAAATAATTCCAAAAATTAACCCTAAAATAATTTGGATGATTTTATTCTAATAAATGAATATTATATTAAAATATAAAATTTATCAATTTTATAGTTTTTATATTTAATATTTTTTCTCCATTAAAAGGTGGAAAATTTGACATTTTAAAAACATGTGTTGTTATGTGTAAAAAGTATGTTTTCTATTATCTTATATATATAATATATATTTAATGAATGTGAAAAATATTTTATTGTAAATATAAAATATAAATTTAATTTATAAACTCTCTAAAACTGTTGGAATTTAATTGACTAGGCAATATATGTCTGAGTAGTGATTTTTTAATCCAGAGATGCATGTATTGAAATGATGTAAAGAAAATTAAATACATTATAAATTGAAATTATGGTAATGTCCTGTAGTAATACAGCTGAGGATTATATAATGTTGATTGTGCTTATGGAGAGTGGTCACAAGAAGAAGGGGTGTGAGTTTTTAAAAAACACTTTACATAGAAGATGATAATCATAGATATATATGAAATAAATTAAATAATTATATGATTAATTAAATATTTATAATAGAGAAAATATAATATATCATTTCACATATTGGATTTTAACTCACTTAATGGTGATAATGTCATTATTAGGCATGTGGACTATGTCCAGAACAAAGTGATCTGACTCTCTTTTCATTATCACGTGACATAGAATATATGTATCAGTATAAGGTAAGGTATATTATGCGATTTATTTTTTTATGACAATTATATAGTGATAATATACTAAAAGAGGCGCATTCATGTGTTCAGAGACCCATGAACCCAAAATTTATTAAAAAATTTTAAAGGCTCGAGATACAAGAGGAAATTCTAACATGAGATATACCACATCTTGATAAAAAACACAACAACACAACTAGACATTATTTTTTTCTAGGCCGGCCTCGACCCCATGATCCTCCACGATTAACAGGATGGCGCCCTCTCCCCCATTGAATTCCAGATTCCTTCTCCAATGGCAGAACCTCAATATTAAACAATTTAGACTAATCAGGAGAAACATCCCCTTGTAGCATTAAAAGCCCGACAGCAGTCGAGGCAGTTCCATCATGCTGATCAAAACCAGTAGGAGACCCCTCATGCAACTGAGGATCTTCCTGTACAATCTTAGAGTCCTGCATATTATTGAGTGAATGTGCAACATTGTGAACATGATATTCCATCTCCTTTGGAGAATGTATAGCATTTTGAACCAAATATTGCATCCCTTTTGGGATCTCCAAACCATCAAGAGAAGCCGATATCAAGGAAGAGTGTCTTTGATTGCTGCATCCTACATTCTTGAGCCCTTCAGGTTTAATCAGATCAAACTCAAGAGTATTAATAGACTCAAACATGGAAAAGAAATTGACAACTTTTTTTAGAGGTTTTCGCAATGTCGCATCACTCAATGAAACTGCTGGAGATACATCCAAATTAGTCCCCCTCCGATCCAAATACATTAGAGGGGCTCTTTCCTCCACAATAGTAGGGGGAGCTCTTTCCAAAATATCAACCTGCGTATGTTTGGCATACTGTCTCCATTATTGTAACATAATTATTTATGAAAACCATCATACATGATAGGTATTAAAATTATAATTTATTTATAATTATTTTAATTAAGTTATTCTTCTTCTTATTATGTATATTGTAGAACTATTATCCTATTAAGAGAACCAAAAAATTGAAACCAATATGAAATTAAAAGCGGTTGTTACTCAAATATTGTTTTTAATATGGAGTTGTTAAAAATGTAATAGAATGACATAAATATACAATACATGATTTTATATATGTATGTTTTGTTATGTAATAAATTTATAATAAACTTATATTAATTATTCATGAGTTTTGAAAGAGTATGAAGTAATTCAAGACAAACTATAACATATTTTCATCTATGTTTCATTTTATATAAGACAAATTATATATTGGCTAGGGGATTCATTTATATTTTGAATATAATAAACCTAGAATTTTTTATAAAAAATTCAATAATTATTATGTATATTTATAAATGAATTTTATGAAATCTCATTCTTTTGGATTATTTTTTTAATGTTATCAATGTGGTAAGGGTAATATAGTCTCTATTTTTTTGGAAGGCATATGAAAATTAAACACTAGTTTTTTTGTGTATATACGTACAAGTTTAATATATATGCCAGGAATCTATTAATTTCCATGATATTTAATATTTCACTTTGTGTTATGGTTTATTGACGATTCACATTCAATGGATTACAAAAGAAGTTCTGAATTTATGACCCAATTTTCCTCCATTGAAATGTAGGTAACTTATGAAACAATATTATATCAAGAGTTGTATATATTACCAATTCGAAATATAATATAATGAATTTTTTTATCACATTAATATTTTCAGCAATATATTATTTTATTCCATTATAAAGTTTCTAATTAAAATATGTCAATGTTGTAATTATTTTATGTTACAATATCATAATTTATGAATATTTTTTAAAAAAATGATTACAATGATAATATAATATTAAAATTATCCCAAAAAATCATTAATATTATTATCCTTTCTTTATTGACTATATTTTCAAATAATAGAACTATTTTTCTAATCTTGTTTAAAAAAATAAATGTTAAATGTTTATAAAAATCTTAATTTATTTCCCTATTTGGTAGAAATTTTTTTTTTTCGAAAGACATATTTTATGAAAAAAAAAATACCTAATTACATTATTACTATCCACCTATTTCACAAATTCATTTTTACAATTGTTTTACTATTTAAAAAAATTAATGTAATGTAATCTTCATCTCATTTCCGAAAAAAAATTCAACCTGAACATGTAATGGATTTTGTAGACATACAACATTAATAAAACATATCATTAACATTATTAGTATATTACCTTCTGAATACATTAGTTTATTCAGTTGTTATATTATATATTTTTATATTCAAATTTTTTGTGCATTATAATGAGTTTTTTCAATGTGGATATGGTAGGTTTGTAAAAAAAATTACAAATTATCATAAAATGATATTTTCTAATAAATCATTGTTATTTTCAATGAAATATACATTGAAAAAGTTTAAAATTTTTAAATATTGATTCTCAATGAAAAGTTAGTTTTCCTATGAAATGTTTAATATGATCAGTTTTAATATTTTTCTATATATGAGGGAATATTTTGATCTTATATAATCATTATTAGGTACGTCAAACAATAATAAAATTCTTATTATTTCCATAAATTTATTATTATGAAAGTATAATTCTGAAAACTGTTTGTATTACACTGCGAATTCCTTGATAAAATTTTTACCAACCCCATTTCTTATTCTATGGGTAATTCTTCAATGAGAAGATAAAATGATTATGATACCTATATATTTTCCATAAGATATGATATGATGAAATGTTCTATATAACCATTTTATTTCATGGGATCTAATATTATTAATGATTAATGATCTTGCGACACATATGAAAAGGGTATCCACTCTGATTTGAAATGGACCTATATCTTCCTATAATGCATTATGTAATGATGGATGTTTCTTGAGTAAATGTATAATGCATTTATGTGATAACATGTTCACATAGTTATACATGATTCAATTTATATGGTAACAATGTTATACAAGATTCATATTATATACTGATAGTATTTTACATGAAAATGTATTTCTTATCCATAAAGTTGGGAGTGGACCCATATTCTTGTCCATAATTTTACGTGAGTTCATAATTTCAAGTACATTAAATAATGACTGAAAATGTCTCTATTTATACATGTTCACAATTTTATAGTCTTTGGTGAATTCTATAAATTATAATCCTCTTCCAATGTTATAATCTCATGGGTTGGGATCTTTTATTCCCTTATGATTTGTGTCATATGACCAACTAATCTTTATTCTATGACCCAAGATTATTATCTTTGAAATTTATTATGTGGTTCAAAAATGTTACCCCATTTTCTCATATCCTTATTCTTATGTAATGGTTATACATCACCAATGGTTTCAATTTCTGATAATATGACCTCATCCTTTATTTTGTTTCCATTCCCCATGATATTAAGAATCATTTATCTAAGAACTGTTTTTTATGGTTACTAAAGTGGGATAAATTATGTTGAAGAAATTAAAGATCACTCATAACATTATGAAAATTATATATTATGATACTAATGGAACAAAACTATTATGTCATTACACAATTATTATAGTAGATCGATTAATACATCTAAAAAATGATATAATATTGATACATGATATCCATAGATCATATAGTCAGTATCACATGAAATATTTTTTTACGATAATGAATCTTGGATGAAATAACTTTGTTGAGATCCCTATAGATATTTAAAAGGATATATTAAGGGATTTCTCTAAGGATATCTCTAATAAGTATTAAAATTATATATTAATGTAATGTAATGTTGGTAAATGATAAAAAAATTTGTTTCCAGAAATTACATTTTTATCAGCGTATTACATGTGGATGTGGATATAGAATATAGGTAGATATTGGTAATAACTCAAAAAAGTGTGAATTGATTTGGACTTGATAATCCCTAGTAAAAAGACAGTGGGACCTGTCACATTCCATGTTTGACACTCTAGGGTTATGCATTATTAATTTTAAAAAACATTATAAACCATAAAAATTTGTTTAAATAGATGATGACATTGAATTTCACTAGATAATAAGAAGGATTCATATATTAAAAATGTGAAATTAATTAAACGTCCTAAAATTTATTTATCATGATTTTGTGGTTCTTTAAAGTGTTCATTATTTCTCATACGATGAGAAAGGTTTTATTCTAATATGGGAACAATATATAAATAGTATAGAATTTAATTTTATGGGAAACATGTTGCTGAGAAACCAATGAGATTATTACTAGTGTGATGGATTACGTGATTATGAGGAATTAGTCATAATAAATCATTATTAATATCATTAAAATAAAAAAAACCATTAGACTAACAAAACTAGATTACTATAATGTTAGCTGAGAGTTTGGGATGTATTGACCATAGGGAAAAAAAATATTAAGTTTATTTTCTCTCATAAATTTGGGATGAATCACAGAAGTGAATGTCATTAATTAATTTAATGATGTTTACTATGTGTATATGAATGAAAAATTATTTCATATTCAATGAAAAATGAAATGATCAATTAATTTAAAGGATGAGAACATTATTCTCCAAAAATTACTATTAAAAAATTAATGTTTTAATTTTATAAATATGTGTATAATTGTATTCAATATCCTAGTTTTACATCCCATTATATAAATCAGATTTTTTGAATGAGTAATGGTTTTTAAACTATGTATGATGTGCCAAGGAATGACATATTAAGGGTATAGTTTCTTCTAATCATATTGTTTTCTATAATGATTAAATTATGGTTGATGAGTGTTAATAAATTATTAACAATTCACATTTAGGAAATGGGTATTTTGAAATATGATTGTGAAGAATCACTATTGGTTTCCAATGGAAATGGGAATGTTGAAGTGTTTATGTATATAAAATCAATAATTACGTTTCATAAAACTTGAAATTGTTCAGTATATGGTTTTAATTATGGATTTGAATAATAGGATAAATGGTGTTTATGACCTATGTATGTTATTTAAAGGAAAATTTATATTTTTATTAAGGGATGGTAAACCTTATTATGTTAATGATGCTATGAAAATTGTTCACATCCATAATAGATAGATTTTTTTTACAGTTAATGTAAAATGGGTCATACTAATGACCAAAAAATTGATAATTTATTTGGTAAAATTATAGAATATTATATCATTGGTAGATTTTACAAAAAATTATGGATTTAAAGAATATATACTATATTAAATGTTATATTTATGGAATAAATAAATATATATGTTTTCAATATAATTTAATGGTAAATCACTTTACTATCATGTTAATAGACAATAGTTGATGAAGTTATTCACATGTTTGTTATTTTTTATTCAAAATGTACATTATGATATATTATGGGATAATTTTTTATTTTTATTTTGATATATTTAGTGAAATTATTATTTTTAATTTTTAATATTATAAGGGTAATAATTTTAACAATTTAAGGAACGGTTTTTGTTGAGAATTGAATGATGATTTTGAGATTAATATATGTCTTCACTATATAAATATTTATGCATATTGGATAACATGTGATAATAATGTTGTTATGAAGAGATTAATGATAGATTTAATGAAATATAATTTGATTTTATGGATCTTATGATCCATTATTGAAGAAGGCATGAGAAATTCACAATAATTTCTTTTATTGAGAGGTGTATTAGAAATTTATGAAATCAAAACCAAATGGTGATATTTTACTTATAAAATGGAATAATAAAAAAGTTAATAAATATACTTTTGAATATTCATAGTTTTTTTAAAAATGATATTGAATAAAATGTTATCATTTTTTATACCTCTTTGTTGGTGTAAATTTATTTCATCATTCCCTTTTGGGTCATAGTTTTTTAACCGTTAACCATCTCTGTATCTCCCACATTATTGCGATAAGTTACCTTTATCACTATATATAATCATTTATTCACTTCATCCTTGTACAAACATACACATTCAACTTATGCCTCCCTAGGTGAAAACATAGTTAATAGTCTCATTAGGTATTTGTTATGATTCTAACTTATCATTTTATGTGATATTTTATTATTCATTTTTTTATGTGGGTATATACTAAGAAAATATAAAATTGAAAAATTTATGGATAGATTATAATTTCTTTAGTGAAATAAATTATAAGGGGGATAGAATGTATCATCCTCTTTTTTTTGATTTTTTAACTGAATTTTTTCATTGAGATATTTTTTATGACATAACGCTAGTTTTAGCTTATTGTACATGTATCACGAATCTTAGCCTAAATTACACAAAAATGTGAGTTTAAAAGAAATGTTAATTATAATTAAAATACTTTTTTAATAGCATAGTTAAAAAAAAATTACAAAATGAGTGTACGAATGGGATTAAAAAGATTATGAATATATGGTCTACGCATTTATATAAAATTAATTGTTTGGTTACCATTTCTATAAAATGGAAATTAAGGATTTTTTTCACGAGTACAATTTTTTTAAACAATCATGTTTCACAGAAATAATTGAATCAAACCAAACTTGGTGATTTATTTCAATTAAATTCAGTTATATATATATTTAATAAAAAATATATTATTTATATTATGCGATTTCTGGTATTCACATAGTAATAAATATAATTTTATTCCCACATAAATTTTTTTCTAAAAAAGTATTTATGTCCCCTTTTTTCTACTTGTTTCAAAATTAAATTATAAAAATTATTAAAAATTTTAAGGATGAATTAAAATAAATTTTTGATATAATAGTTTGAAAATGATATTAGAGGGTTGTTTTGTGATTTTTCCTGAAATCATTATTATTAATAGTAAAATTTATTATTTTTAATTGAAAAAAACCATTCATTTAAATTATTTATAAGTAAAAGTAATATTTTATATTGTTATTAATGTATTTTTTGATCATATATACATATATTAACCCAATATAGGTAATTACAATCAATTTACTATTGAATTTCAATATATAACCAATATAATGTTTGGAATACTTTCTCATTATCAACTAGAACTCTCTTATTGTATATGGTAATATTTTTACATTGAATATTTTTAGTTGTTTTAATGTAATTTGTAAAAATGTACCAAATATTAGTAATAAACAATTATTATCTAATATGGTCATATTAAATATTTATAAAGATTAATAGTAAAATAGTTTAATGTATTTACAGTTATTATAGTAATCAATGGATAGATATTGGGTAGTCATAAAATTTAAGGGTCGTAAATGAGAGAAAAACATTTCTAAACCCCAATTTCTATCAATTCATATAAATTATCCATTATATTATCAAGAATGAACAATTTTTATCCTTTTTATATTAAAAATGTGGTTGAAATTCATTCCATTATAAAACAGAAAATTCTGCCACTCACCTCACTTATAAAATGACATAGATTCTGCTATATTTTATTCACCACAAAAATATTTTTTTTTTGAAATGACTTTCCTAAATTACTTTTAGAAAACCATAATCATTAACATCGAATAAGTTTTTTGATAAAAATACATATTAGAATTGGTTTAGGTGTAATCCTAAGGATGTTTCCATAAAAATAGGGAACGTTCATCAAAAAACGATTTTTTATATCATCATGTACCTCATTTAATTATAATTATACAATAATGGTATAATATCATAATTATATTACATTTAAATAGTCTTTTATGATTTCTCAATTTTCTACAACCATCTATTTTTCTATCAAATGGGTTAAATAATAAATTTATGTGTGTAGGGTAGACAACAACCTCACAATTTATTTGATTCATTTTTAAATATCTAACTATTACATTTGGTTATTATGATGGATAGAAAGTGAATGTATGACATATATTTTATAATTATACATATGGTTTCATTATAATTTCTATAAATTTTTTCATTATTTAGGGATATGATAACATCCCTCATGTGTATGTTGGACTATCACCTCTCAAGGAAATTTGATTATTTTTCAATAATGCATTAAATTAAAGATAATAAGGAATGTATATTTTATTTAAATTACATAATTATTATTTTAATGAAATGTTAATCAATTAGAAAAATTTATATATCATAATATTTCTTACGATTTCACTCATTGAAATATTATAATGTTATTTTTTGATATATATACAACCACATTCATGAAACTATGTGACTCTCTTTTCATCACCACGACACATGGATGATGTATTCATGTAGATATTAGTAAATAATATTGTATATATTTTGTTATGATCATAATATAAATATAATATACCACTTATGTAATCTTTATAATGATCATTGAAAAATGGAAACATTATTCATGCATCTGTACGACCTACCATCTCCATGATTATAAAATTACAAATTTATAAAAAAATCATTCATGATTTATATTATAAATTTAAAATATGTATAAATATAATAATTACATAATTATTATTATTCCTGATTTATGGAAGCATTATCAAAGATAGTGGAATAAAAATAAAAAATTAGAATATAAATTTAAAATAAAGCGATTATTAATCAAAAAATTACATTAACATAGAATTTTTAATACAAGAGTAATAAAAAACATAATGAAATAATATGTGGTATTATATATATATATATATATTGTTAATATAATACATGTTTAATATAGTTTTCATATTATAAAAGTTTTTTTAATGACTGTGAACGATGATAAGAATTACAAAATGCCTTTTTAGGTCACATTTATTTTCCATGAGAAAAATTCCATATTCGATATTTTTTCCTTTAATGTTTTAAATAAATACCATGAATGTATTTTTTGATTATTCCCCTTAACCATTTATACGTCCATTTTAGTATAATTATTTCAAAAAGTATATTATTTTAATGTTATAACTGTGTTATGGTAATTATACTCTCTCTTTTATATATGAGAGACATAAAAATTAACCACTTGTTTGTTTTGGGTGGTTTATAATATTCCACTTTTACAATATCTATGATTAATATCTTTATTTTTTTATAATTAATGTTTCATTAGATGTTATCCTTTATTAGGGATAATAATTAAAATTATTACTCATGTGGTGAGGTATTTGTTTTCAAATTTTCCTTATATGAGACATATGGTATATTATACAGCTAAATTACATCCTAATGTTTATATAAAACCACATTACCATATATCATCTTGAATTTATTCTTCCAATTGATATGTAATTTTCAAAATTTTTTATTCCTTCTTTTGTCTTGTGAATTAAAGATATCAAAATTATAATAATTAAACATTACAATTACATAATTTATCAGGATTGTTCATGATAATTAAATCAATGATATGATATTATGGTATTTATCTCAATAAAATCATGAAAAAGTAAATAATCATTTTTTTCATGATATATTCATTCAATAGAACCATTCATCCATTCATTTGAACATAAATTAACTAATAAGTAATTTAAAAAATATATATATTTATTTCTATTGTTGGTTATAAATACATGTTATTCCAAAACATTATTCTTAAAAAATGTATCAATTTTATTTATAAATCTACTTTATTTTATACATTTTAATCTATGTTTTATGCTTTCTTAAAAAATTAATGGAAATATGCTCGACATTTTCAAAATAAATAGCATTTGGATTTTACTAAAAATAAGAAAGGAACCGTTATTGTAATATATATTGAAAATCTAAATATCCCCATTTTCATAAATATTATAACCATTATATATTACATTTAACATTTACAAGGTTAGTTTCAAATAAAATGATTTAAAAAAAAGGTGTAAATTTATTTTTCAAATCATAATTACTATTTTCATCAATAAATATTTTAAATGATTTTTAGTTATTCAATTATAATAATTCAAAAATATTTCAAAATGAATTAACTTTCAAAAATGATTTATCTTATAATTTTTTAAACCAATGAATATTTCTTTTATTCAATAAATATGTTAAATGATATATCAAAATCATTTTCCAAATAAAATTGAATATATTTATATTTCATAATCCTGACTGTGTATATGAACGAATAAAACCATTCTTATTTTTTATCTGATTGGTTTATTATGAATTTATGTTTACATAACCCATTTCCAATCATGGGATATACCATGATTGTATTTAATTGAACACCGTGTACTTTTACACAAGTTATTCATGAATGAGTAATTGAAATGATTGGGAAAAATTTCCCTTTTCTATAACTTATGATATCATGAAATATATATATGAAACATATTTCATTTCATGGGTTATGATGTGATTATTGAGTAACAATCATGCAGAACTCATAAATAAGTTTTTCACTATGTTACGAGTGGGTCTTATATCTCCCTCTAATGAATTCCTTAAATATGGATTATTCATGATTAAATACATTATGTGTAAACATATTCATGTGATCAAAATGTTTTCTATAAACATACAGGGTATGGTTTAAAATTCTTTGATCATAAATTCTTCCATATTTTATCATGTAATTATTATTCATTTACCTTGTTTAACCTTAATAGGAATATAATCTCATTTTTTTTAAAGATTCATTTCCCCATGTTTTGATAATTATTTATGTATAGTTTTTTGTGATGATTTTGAATGGGGAACGATTATTGACTGAGTAATTGATCATATTTCACCAAATTATGTTTATTTTTTGTCTCATGTGTCCTAATTAACTAAACTATTATTTTTATTGAGCATGTTTTTTTGTAATGTAATGAATATCTATAAAAATTATTTAATCTCGATGTATGATAATACTTGGTTACTATTAATTTTTTCGATGAATCCCAACATGCCCTTATCGTGGAAAACACTATACACTACATTCATAAACACCATCAACATGGATAGATAATCTGTCACATCAAATGGAATCACAATGAACCATAATTCACATGTTGAAAATGGAATGTAGTCTTCTAAACATCTTCATACTTAATTTGAATCTGATGAAATCTTGACTATAAATTGATCTTAAAGAACCGACATTCTCCGTTAGGATTATCAGATATTTCATAAATCCAAAAAATTGGATATAGAGTCTTTTTTATCACATTGTGAAATTGATGATAATGGATAGTAATATTAAAAATATCATGGTATATCATCATGAAAATATTCAGTACAACCCATAGAGAAACAAATTGAAAAAATAAACAATAACAGACCAACAATATATAATCACAACTCATGAAACTAAGAATGTGTTAGCCTCTATGGATACATCAAGATTAGAGAAACTCGTAGTTTAAAATGGATCCCAAAAAAGGATTTCTAGATGAAGGGATATTTATGAAACTCCTTATAGAAAGACATCATGGTATCATTATCACACCCAGACAACACACTTAAATAATGATTTTAGATTTTTATCTTTAAAATTTATATGGATTTAACATCATTTGTAAAGGTGTGGGTTAGAACCAACACGAGTCTTTTCATTTTCACAGATAAATCATAATTTTGGATTTTTATTATCTGGAACACTGGAATGGAACTGACGAAGCCATGTGGTTTCACCAGATCAACATGCGGCATGCTTGGTGTATGGTTAGTTTAATAACTAAATGTTCTAGCTAAGAAAGAAAAAAATAAAATAACAAAGGAATAAATTTTTTTAAAAGTTGTTTTAATATTAATTACAATTATTATATTTGTATTATTATTATTATTATGTTTGTTAATATTTTAATTATTCTTATAATATTTAATATTTTTCATAGTTTTAAAATTATTATCATGTTGTTATTATTATTATTATTATCAATTTCATTATGATTATAATTAGGTTATAATTATCATTTAATTGTTGTTAAAAAAATTATACCATCATTTTTATCACTAATATGATGTATTTTATTATTTCCATTATTATGTGTATCATTTTAAGTTGGATTAGTGTTTTACAGTATTTATTTTATCCCTATTTCCAATTAATTTTATTTTATTTCTTTCCCCCTATTCTCCTCTTCCTCCCCCACTCCCACCATGCACTATATCTCCACATCCCCTTGGTTCATACCACACCCCCCCCCCCCTCTTCAAACCCTATCTTGGTTACCATAATGACCTCTGGTGATGCCCCTGACTAGTTACCTCCCTTCTTCTGACTACACACCCACATGTCCTACCCCGACAACCCGCCTCACGTCGAAACCCCCAACCCAGCTCTCCAGCCATGTCTCACATGGTCATGCCTCCTTCAACTGAGGATACAGTCAGTGTGAAACATATTCCATCACACTCCATATTTCTAGGTATGCCTCTTAATCCCTCATTATAGGTGAGTCCCCATTCAACTGGTCTTTTCATCCATTTAGATGGTTTTCAGATAAGGTAATTAGTTGGGGTTGGTCTGATTTTGAAGCAATTGATTCAATATCTTGTTTTTGGTGTCAGACTGTGTCATTTTTAGTATGATTTATATGCAGCGGTAGTTTTTTGCTAATTTTTTTGATGTTAGTCTAAACGGGGTTAGGTGATTCTACATATAACTGTTATTTTAAAAATTATGTTACAAGTTTAATTAATATATGAAATTTATTAATCTTTTTTCATACTATGGATTTGGTTCTCTTGAGATTTAGTGTACTTTTGATTTTCTAACTACATGATTATGTGATATATGTGTGAAATGTTTTGTGTAAATCCATGGTGAGTTGTTTATTAATGTTTTACGAACTATGTAGTAAGTTTATTAATTAGTGTAATTGGTAAATATTTTGTTCAGGAGGTGGTGTTGTGTGTGTTTGTTCATAAAAGAGTGTTGGGTAGTTTTTGTGTGTAAAGTCGAGCCATACCCTATAAATTTTTTTTTCATGATTCTAGATGTCTTATTAAATAATTATTATGGATGAAAAATTGTTTTAATTGGATTTTTAAATTTGTTTGGTGCACATACTATTTCAAATGGAAATTATGGTGTGTGAAAATTGTTTTGGGTTGTGGTAGTTCCTTGTTTGTTTACTTATTTTAATTTAACATGTGTCATGGACATGGAACCTATTATTCCCATAGAAGAGAAGGGGTGATAGGTGGGTGGACTTGAACTAGTGCGCTAGTGACACGATAGTGGGATCAGCCATGTTTCACTTGGCTAGATTCATGAATACAATTGTAACTATACTTTTTGATTATTAATGGAGACAACTAGGTTCTTGAAATGTTCCTTACTAGTGGATAATGCATGAGAATAGATGTTTTGTGGTTTATACAAATTTTTTAACGGATATGGTATTTTCTAGAGTCCAACTTATCTATAGTATTTATAAGGCTTTCCCCATATTTTATGCTCCTTTTTTACATCGCGCTCACCATCATCACAAAATAGGATATTATGGTTATCATAAAATTTTTTGTGTCTGTATGTTTTAATTATGTTGTTTCTATTAATTTATTTATCCTTAAAACTCATTTCATTGAAAATGATAATTAATTTATTTCTTTTCATATGATAAACATGAAATTCTATTCATCATTTAATATTTATGTATGGAATCATTTCTCAGTGGCATCCTATTGGGAGTTAGCTCCCACACTACTTACTCATTTGGGTGTAAGTAGATTTGTTTGTGTCTGATGTAGGTATAGGTAACAATTTTAGGAGTGGTGTCTTAGGTTGTTAGCAGACTTCCTGGAATGGCATTGTGGAGATGGCATGATGGTGGCATCTTCTCGCCAGGTGGTAGTTTTTGAGTTGGTTAATGTTCACCCTACCTAGTGGAAGTTACTGTTTAGTTTTTTTAGTTTACAAGTGTAACTCATTTTCTTGTTTTGTTAATGTATTTTTTTAGAATTATATATTGGGTTTGGATTATTTTTCTAGGTTTTTTGTAATTATTTATTTGGGTAAAATGTTCCAAGATTTTATTTTGATAATTCTGCACTTGTTCTAACCTGGGTGGATTAGGAACACCCTTATAGCATTTATAGAGACTAGGTTGGGCATTGTTAAGATGGAGACCCAAGTTGGTTTTTGAGAAATGGTATTAGTTGTTTGGTTCATCAAATTTAATTGTTTTATTTGGGATGAGTCTAGTTAGATATAAGATAGGACTACTGGGGTTCGTAGTTCATTGTGTGAGTATGGTGCCTGGCCATCACACCCCATGACAGACCTCAAGTTTCCATTGGATTTCAGGATGCATGTTTGACTTTTACTCTATGAGGGACATGCATGTTGCAGACTGTGCATGTACACTGAGTGTGGGAGAAGTTGTTTGGACATGGTGTTTCTTCTATATAATTTTTTAACTGATGGTAATTATTCTTGCTGAAATATTAGTTTTCAGACCTTATGTATTAATGATTTTCTTTTATTGACTGTTTCTTTTTGCAACAACATGCCTCCCTTGAGAGCTCCATTCCTCCCATGGGAAGTATCTAGAGAGATTCAACCCTCACCGCTCGATCATAGGATGGTGGAAGCTGTGGTCTGGGATTTTCCGGCTCCATAAAAAGGAGGAACTCCTTCTCATACTCCTACTCTAGTTAGAGAAGAGAAATTTGGACCTAAAATTGAAATGTCCTTGAATTTATTAAGAACAAACCCCTTAATTCCAAGGAAACAAGTATCCTTAAGAAGTTGAAGAATGGATTTAGATGATGTAGTTTATGTTCAAATTATTGGACACTTATCAAGAGTACAAAGTGAAATGTAGTTCTTTTCTGCAAGTGCATGCCACTTAGAGGTGTTTGGACTCGATGATCCAAGATGGGATGTGTGAGAAGATGGGATGGAAGGATGTGAAGGTGGTATTCAACAATAAATACTACCCTTATGTCTTGGAATTTAATATATCTCGTGAATTAATTTATCTTGTTCTAGGGGACCGATGGGTTGTGGAATATTCCAACCACTTTGATGAGTTAATTTGATATGATCTGTAAATATTCTCTAACGAATAGATAAAGAATCAGATGTTTGAAAAGGGTTTGTGACCATAAAATTATTCTAAAGTATTAATATTCAAGATAAATAATTTTTTTACTATTTTGACTGAGTTTATATAGTTGAGATTGATCAGAATTGAAGGTATCTTTCATT
Organism: Viscum album; assembly: GCA_963277665.1. Classification (NCBI taxonomy): domain Eukaryota; kingdom Viridiplantae; phylum Streptophyta; class Magnoliopsida; order Santalales; family Viscaceae; genus Viscum; species Viscum album. The sequence continues at coordinate 2,132,198,332 of OY728140.1, forward strand.
CAGGGTTATATAAGTGTTTGGCAGTGGCTGTTCTTCCGAGAAGAAGAGGAAGCATTATGAGAAATAGATGAGGGGTGGTGGTAGCTAGGGACATCCTTATGTGTAGAATTCTTATATGGCTTCTAGTGTAGGGTCTATGGTTTTCCATCTTTGCGAGAAGGTTGGAAATATTCACCCAACATGTCCCTCCCCTCCTAGTATGTGTTATCGATGTGAAGTTATTGGACACATGCGATGATTTTGTAGGGAAACACATAATAACTATAGTGGAAAAGGCACTGTGGATTCAAGGGGAGTTTCATTTTAGTCAGATCCAACCAGGATGATGGGATGAAAATTTATTGGTAATGGTAGTATGACCAAATAGTCTTCTAGGAACATCCTAATCATGGATGAGGAACAAGATAGCAGTCATTCTCATACAAGGACCAAACACCTGCATGCTATAGATCTGGCACCCGCAGGATCTGATGCATGACCATGAGTGTTTGAGGTACCATTTTAATGTAATATTATATAGATAATTTTTTATTTGATACTAGTTATTTTTTTCCCATAAATCTACCCCTATCGTGATTCTACAATTCCTACCTACTGAGTTGTTATCTTTTGCAGTGGATTTGGTAAGGTTGTTGGGTATATTGCAGGAGAATGTACACACTTATCTTTATGTGTGCAATCCTCTTCTAGATTTGAGAGGGAATTGTACTTCTTTATCCTAGATGTGGACCAATTTGATGTGATCCTCAGCATGGACTTGCTAGTGAACATACAACTGAATATTGATTTCAATTGGTGGAGACATAGTTTTTTGGAACATAATGGGAGCCCTTAAATATTTCAGTGGTAATGGGGACCTTGGTCGGTTCTTTTGGGTCCTCCATTTCAAGATTTGGTTAATCTGGAATACCAATTATCATCTCTCATTCTGGACGATGATGGAGGCACTCTTCAGGGTGGATTACCTCATGTTGTGGATGAGTTTCAAGAGGTAAAACCACTTATTTATCTTCCCTCAAATCGCATGGCCCCCCACCAAATTGAGGGAATTAAATATACAACTGGATGATTTTTAATCAAAAGTATTCATTCTCCTGAGCATATCTCCTTCGGCCAACCTAGTCTTATTCACAAAATAGGCCTACATATCACTTTGGCTGTGAATTGACAAACAAACATTGAATAAAGTAACCATAAAAAATAGATAAACTTTTCCTAGGATTGAAAATTAGTTTGACCAGTAGTAGGGAGAAATGTGGTTCTCCATAATAGACTTGAATTTGGGTTACTACCAACTCATGGTGAGAGAATATGACATCCCCAAATTGGAGTTTTGAAAAAGTTATGGCCGCTTCGAGTACATGGATATACCTTTTAGGTTGAAAAATGCTCCACCGGTTCTTATGGTTCTTGATAATAGGGTGTTCCACTAGTATCTCAACTCTTTTGTTGTGGAATTTTCGGATGAAATCCCGATTTACTCTGGATCAGAGGAAGAGAAAAATATTAATTTGCAATTGAGTTGAGCACTATGTAGGATCATCTCTAGAATATAAAGCATTGAATGTCCACCATCTAGGTTATATAAGTTAATTGTCTGGCCCACATCATTTTGGTTCAATGGGTTTTAGTGGATCCAAAGAATATCAGTACAATTATGTTATGGGAATAGACAATGTATGTGTTCGAGATCAGGATATTTCATTCACTGTTAGTTTATTATAGTCGTTTGTTTTGGATTTCTCAAACCTTTCTTCCTCTTGGAATGAACTCACTCAAAAATGGGTGATGTTAAAATGGATTCAGTAATACCTAGAATCCATTTATGAGTTCAAGTGATGGTTGACTATTGCACCTATGTCGATCTTTCAATAGTCGAGGAAGGGTAATGTGATTTATTGTCATGCTTCAGGAAATGGATTCAGGTGTTTAATCATGCAGGATAATCATGTAGTGTATTATGGTTCCTTCCAACATTGACTACATGAGAATAATTACCTTACTCACAGCTTAGAGATTGTAGCAGTGATGCATGCTTTGAAGACTTGTTGTCACTACATCATTGGGGAGATATTTGTGGTCTATTCTGACAATAAGATCATATACTATGTCTTATCATAGATGGGTCTTAATCCGAGGAAGCATTGTTGGATCGATTATCTTAATGTTTTTTACTTTGACATCTTATATACCATAGGTAAGGGTAATATGGATACTGCAACATTGAAAAAAAATGTACCGGTGCAGGATTTGAGGATGTATAGCGATGAATGAAATTTGATGGGACTCTTTTTCCATATGCAATTCAAGACCATGGAGCACAATAGTGGTATATTGTTAGCATTCATTCAGGTGACTCTTTCTCTTCTGGAATTTATTTATTTAGAGCATCCCGATGATGAGCTATGTCAGTGGTCTATGTACTTTATTCATGGTGGGTATACTTCTTCTGATTGGACTTTATCTCCCGTAAGGATCTTGTGCTTCATGGGATGCATATTGGTGATATTATATTGGCATAAGGTGGTGAGTCAGGATTCCCACCAGACATAGTGGGAAGTCTATTCGGGTACTACTAAGATGTATTGTGATGTTTGTTTCCAGTGCTGGTGGCTAGGTACGAGATGTGACATAGCAGACATCGTATCAAGTTGCTATACATGTTAGTAGGTGAAATCAGATAATTAGAGATCATCTAGTTTCATTCATCAATTAACAATTCCTACCTCGAAGAGTGACAAGGCCTCTATGGACATCATTAATGGATTTCATCATAAACCTTTGGGAAGGAATGTTATGTTTTGATTGATTGACCATTTGAAAAAATTATTTCAATTTATCATGAACGGAGATATATCCAAGGTGGATAGTATGGGTCGATTTTATATTTAGGAGGTGGTCAGAATTCATGGTGTGCAATCATTAATTGTTTCAGATAGAGATCCCCATATTTCCTATCTGTTTTTGAAAGTTCTAAAAAGGGATTTGGAAACACATATCAAAATGATCACAACATACCATCCCCAGACATATGGCCAAACTTATCAAGAAAATCATATTATAGAGGGCATTCTTCATGACGGTGTCTTGGATTTTAGACGATCATCAGCTATCCATTTGGGATTTGTCCAGTTTTTGTATAACAAAAGCTACCAATACTCTATTCAAATGGAATCTTTTAATGGATCTCTATGGCCATCCTTTTCAGTCTCCTTAATGATTGGATGAGGTAGGAAAGACCTCACTTTTTCAACCGAGCCTTGTTCAAGATACATCAAAGAAAGTCATGTTGATTAGTAAGATGTTATTAATAGATCAAGGATGCCAAAAATCCTATGTATATCATAGGGGATGGGATATTTAGTTTTCATTTGGTGATCAGGTGTTCTTGAAGGTGTATCCTCGATTGGGTCACCATCACATGGGAATGTAGGGAATGTTTACACCAAAGTATGTCACGCATTTCAAGATTGTCGAGCAGATTGGCATAGGGTCATACAAGCCAGCTTTAGATTATTAGTTAATTTCGATTCACGATTTATTTCATGTCTCACAATTGAATAAGTATAATCTATACCCCACTCATGTTTTGATCTAGGAAAAGTGGGAGATATAGCCTGATTTATCAATGTTTGGGCTCCCATAGTGGGTATTGGATTCCCAGGTGACGATGCTTTGTGAGATTTCCATTCCATTGGTTCGTATCCTTTGGCAGCATGGGAATGAAGAGCATGGGTCTTGAGAGTGGAATCCATGGGTTGAGCATGATAACCCATTTTTTATTCTATTATAATGCTTCAAGAAGATATTTCGTAGGCATTAATTTTTCATGTTGGGGATAATTGTCACACCAAGACATCACACTTTAGTAATGATTTTAATTTTAATTTTTACCTTATTGTTTTATGTGGTGAAAAAAATCATTTTTTTGAGGTATGTGTTGAGCCCGAATTTTTTCATAACGATTTCATTGATAAATTAGCATTTTGGAATTCCAATGTCTGGCACATGCACAGTGCATGAACGAACCCATGTAGCTTCTCCAGATTAACTGGTTAACTACCCAATGGGTGGTTTGTAAATTAACAAGATGAGAAAGCCAAGAAAGAACAAAATAAAATTTTAAAAAGTATTAAATAATATAAGAGATTGTAATAATAGTAATTATAAAAATATTCTAATTTTTATTATTTTTATTTAGATTAATATTTAAATTAGTCTATTACTATTAATTTTTTATCATGCTCATAAAATTATTAACATTTATTATTATTATTATTATTATTATTATTATTATTATTATTATTATTGTAATTAATATATTGTTATCATTATGATGTTGTTATAAAATTTTCAATTTCCTTTTGAAAACTATTTTAACTAATTTTGTTTATTATTATTATTAGTATCATTTAACGTTGGATTATAGTTTTTTAGGTTTTATTTTGTCTATGTTATCATTTCATTTTGATCATTTATTTTTCTTTTCACCCTCATTCTCCTCTTCCTCTCCCTCTCCCTTTGTGCACTGTATATCAACTCCCCCATGATCATGCCACACCCCTTTCTATAAACCCTAGCCTAATGCCCCTACATACCTCCAGTGCTTCCACTGACTAGTTCCCTCCCTTCCTCGAGTTACCCCCCCCCCCCCCCCCCCCCGTATGCGCTGCCCCTGCAACTCTCCTGGATCCGAAACCCCTTGTGCAACTCCTCGACTGCGACTCCCGTGGCCACGCCTCTTTCCAACAACACTTCAGTAGATGCAACACCTCTTTTAGAACCCTCCCTCTCAGTAATCCAACCTATTGAACCATATCTTTAGGTGTGACCCCATTATACTGGTCATTTTTTCAATTTTGGGGGCTTTCAAATATAGTTTTTTGATTTTGGTAGGTCCTATTTTTATTAAAATGATTTAATATCCTATTTTTAGGTTTTAATTGTGTTAGTTGTGGTGTGATTGATGTGAGGTGGATGTTTCTTGCAGAATTTTATGATGTTATTCAACACCGATTTATGTTATTTCTTATATAACTATTATTTAATTATTTAAGTTGTGTGTTTAATTAGTTGAGTAAATTGTTTAATCTGTTTTCATGTTGAAAATTTGGATATTTTGTGTGTACATTTGATTTTCTAGTAGCATGGTTATGTGATATATGTGTGCAATTTTCATTGAAATTAATGGCGAGATATTTATTAATTTTTTTCGAACAGTTTAGTAAGTTTATTAATTTGTGTATGTGGTTCATATTCTATTATTGAGGTGGATTTGTGTGCATTTGGTCATGAAAGATAGTTGGGTTGGTTTTTCAATAATGTTATAACATTCTCTTTAAAAAAATATTACGACATTAAATGTTTTATTAACTAAATTATTAAGGATGAAAATTTGTTTTAATTGGATTTTGTATAGGTTATTGGTGTTCTTACTATTTCAAATGGAAATTTGGGTGTGTGAGTGTGGTGTTTTCTTGTGGAAGTGCCTCATTTTTTTGTTTATTTAAATTGGATGTGTCATAAGGACTTTAAACTTGTTGAGCACAAATGGAATCTTGTGTACTAGGTGTGTGGACTAGGACTAGTGAGCTAGTGACACAGAAGTGGAATCATCAATGTTTCACTTAGTTGGATTGACGACTACAACATTATTTAATATTTTGAATGACAATTGGAAACCACTAGGTTATGGGTGTAATCCATACTAGTGGGTCCTACATGAGAACACATGTTGTTGTGGTTCCTACACCACTTTTAACCTAGCTGTGATGTTCAGGGGTCCCACTTCATGAATTTATCTATATAACTTTATATATTTTGGGCTCCTCGTTTACATTACACTCACTATGAGTACACATTGTGATAATGAGGTTATCCTAACATTTAGTCTTTGTGTGCTTTAATTTTTTTTGTTTTTCATTAAATTAGTTATCCTTAATAAAAATTTCTTTAAAATAAATTATGTATTTACTACTTTTCATTTGATAAAAATGTAAATATATTTGTCGTTTAATATTTATGCATTGAATCATTTCTAAGTAGCATCCAATTAGGCATTACCTCACAACCTACTTATACATTTGAGTTTAAGTATATTAGTTTATGTTCATTGCAGGTAAGGGTATGGATTTTGGGAGTGATGGTTCATCATATTAGTAGACTTCATGGAATAACATAATGGATATGGATTGAGGGTGGTGTCCACTCAAAAGGTACAGTTTTTGAGTTTTTTATTGGTCACCCTATATAGTGTTAGTTTCTATTTATTTTTTTAGTTTACATATGTGACTTATGTTATGGTTTGTCTAAAAGCTTGTTTAGTTGAAACTTCTAGTTTGGGTTATGTTTATTTTTCTAGGTGTTTAATATTTATTTGTGTGGGAATATCATTCCCAAGTTTCATTTTGATACACAGGCACTTTTTCATCCCATGGGGATTGAGAACGCCCTTCAGGAAATACCGCAAACCGGGTTGGAAATCTGTGGGATGGTGAATCAATATAGTCAATGACAACTATTCTACAACCCCTGGAAAAATTAACTAATAATATTCTAATGAACTCATCATCACCTTGAACAAAAAGTAATACAAGGATGAAACAATACTCTAACAAATCCTAGGGCCTGAGTCTCCAAAAAACACAACAATATCTATATCATATTTATTGAAAATGACTAAATTCATGAACCAATCAATTATTTCCTACACGGACTACAAAAAATCCTTGCTAAGGATGATATCTTAAATTTGTATCCATAATCATAAGAAATATCCCCAAAATATGTGTCTCCACATCCCATCATAGAGTATCTACATACATTATTTATGATAGTACAACCTCTAACTAGAAGGGAACGTTCTAATGTAATTGGATCCTTTACACCTAATGTCCCAAAGAATGATTGAGGTAATGTTGTATAATGGTTTGAGTCATTCATGAATAAAAAAATCATGCACCCATATATTAATTAGAAAATGGGTACATAAAATGAAGTATGGCTTACATGGATCTAGAAACACTATATAATAAATCTTATCATTCCATATCCAAAACCTATTAATATAAACATTCATGGTTAGACTCATCTCTATGTGGATGAGGAGCCTACCTGGGTCATATTATACATGTTCCATCTAATCCATACAAATCCATAACTAGAACATCATGTAGTTTCTACCTCGACTGATACATCATCAGTAGAGGAACCTAATGTGGAACACATGGTTTGTGTTGACTGCACATAATGGTCATCGACACAAACAATTTATAACCATGGAATTCATAGGAAAAACTTGTTTAAGATAACAAGGTATTAGTTCTAATGGAATTTCACTCTATAAAATAATATTATAAAGGGTGTAACCCCATCCGAATGAAATTCATTCTTTCCATAAAAATATAGCCATAGAAAACATCTATTATTTGAGTGGAATCATGTATATTCCCCTATTTTTATTATTATGTTCCTATAAACATCCTCTAAATTATCCATTCTCACTTCAGCACCTCAAAATATATATTACAAAAAATGGTGTTACCAAATATTCGATATATGGTTTCAATTCCTCATAAAAACCAATCATCATGGCCACATTGTCTAGAATATGATCTTAAAAAATAATACAATGTTCTTCAAAATGATATCAAACTCTCACATTCTCGATCTCCCCTATAAATAGTTAATAATCTCTTAGAAATTTTCCTCCTTCACTTTCAATGATAGATAACCATCTTAGAACTATATACATAACTTATCCAATAAATCTATTGAATATTCATGATCAAAAAGGAATAAGAAATACCACTACATCACTACTCCAACAGAATAAATAGAGCCACACAAAAAAGATTCTTTTTTTGAGAACAGATCGAATTGAAATTTATATCAACCATAACTGACTATAATTCTTCATCTAAATTTTAATGGTATCCCTCATAATTCTCTAGAATCTAGCCATTAAACATAGAGAGTTTCCTCCTCCCTGAGTTTTCATCCTTGACCTATACACTAAGATGATATGCTAGAACATACTTGTAAAGACCTGGAAATTCAATGTAATATTTTTTAATTATATGGGAATTTTATGAGTCTGGGAAAATTGACGACACGTGATTCTGAGGCCCGGGGTGCCCAGAATAAATTTCTGAACACTTTATTGGATACGTTCAGTAAACGTGTGAGTGGGTTTTTTTAACTTTTAAACCGATGTTTGGAATTGAAATCTGAAGGCACTGTAGAACTCGTAGTGACAGTATTCACTTAAGGAGAAATTCAACTCAACAGCAGTAGGTCAAGGGTGAAAGTTAATTTTTGTGTTTTTCGTGAAAGAATAAAATAAAATAAATTTTTTTAACATTTTTATTTGCTAAAACCTCCCATACGGGTTATGGTGGTGGGGACAACCCGAGCCTAAAACCCTCCAATTTTGAATTCCCTAAGGTGGGGCCACCTGAACACTCATAATGGGAGAAACTCTTAAATTTCCTCTTAAATTTGGGGAAGCCTCTTGAACTTCCCCCACATTAATTATGCCACCCCCATTGATTAATTATACCAACTCATCAATTAAATAATTAAGACTATTTGAAATTATGAGAAAAACTAAATAGATAACATATTTTATTATGTTGGCTATTTCATTTTTGGTTGGGATTGGGGGAAGTGTTGGCCAAGGAAAATTGGGAGAGAACCTTGGAGGAATTCTTCTTCTCCAATGAAGAACGCGGACGCACTACTTAGACTTCTTCCTCGGGACATCCTCCAATGAGGTACATTTTCAATCAATGACCATCCTTACCTCCTCATATAAATCAATGATAAATCAAGGTAGGGGTGTGTTTTAAATTGATCAATGTTAGTTTTTACCCTCACATTGAATCATCCCCCTTGAGCTTCTTGTTACCGCTCTAACGCGGAGGGTGCGGGCCAAACAAACCTGGAACAACCCATTCGCTATTCTTCATGAATGGTGTGTTTTTTGTGATGGATGAATGGGGCTTCGTTCCACAATGATGAACGAAGAGCGTCCGGCCGCAGGTGAATGCGCAGCGCGTGACCGTGCCGCGCTGAGAGGACTGCCAGTCATCCTGCCATCCGCAGCGGACCCCCGAACCGCAGCTGCCCTGCCACACCTGGTCCCCCCGCCGAACCATAGCCTCTACGCCATCTCGCACCACCTTACAGACTCCATGGCCTTCGCCTCCCCCACGGATTTCAAGCTGTCTTATTCCGCCTCGCGTCGCCCGTGACCTCACCGTCACGCAGCCTCCGCCGCTCCGCAGCCCTACACGGCCTCACCATCCCACGACATTGTAACCCCCGTGGCCTCACCTTCCCGTACCTCCTGGCCACCTACGGCCTCGCTGCCACACGACCCTCTGTGGCCCCCATGGCCTCACCTCCCTAAAGCCCTCTGTAGCCCCCGCGACCTTGCCGTCCTGTGGCCCCCGCAACCTTGCCTCCCTCGTAGCCTCTACGCCGCCCTCGTGGCCTCGCACTACTCTGCGGACCCTGTTCTACCCAGCGCAGGCTGAACTGGTCCCGACATGCCATGCCGGACCCAGCGGGCTGGGTCGACCCAAACCGAATCGGGTCTTCCTAGGTCGGGTTAGACCGGACCTAGACCATCTACGAGATTTTCATTCTATCGGCCATAACATTGGAACCATGTTTTAATTTTAAAAAACATCAATGGTGATGTAAACCTTGGAGCAAGAAAATCCCTTTCGTATACCCCACATGAGATTTGGATAAATTTGGGATAAGTTTAGGTTGGATCGAGCACGAATCCAACATGGCCCTCAGGACTAAAATGCTAATAACTTATAGAACCAGTGTCTGATTGATGCACTATCTATTGCGTGGACACCCCTATTATGTGGAGGTACTTTGGGTTATGTATTCATGGGAGTACGTGGCAGTTGTATTTTCTACTAGTAGCATGAGGATCAGACCCTCTCGAAGATGAGAAAGCATAGTGTGGGAACTCAGTTGCTGGCTATGATTTGAAGAATGATGAGCGATCCTGTGTGGGTCAGCACAAAGCGATCCTGTGTGGATCAACACCGAACGATCCTATGTGAGTCAGAACCTAGCGATCCAGTGTGGTTCAGCACAATGTGATCCTATGTGGGTCAACACCGATTGTTATTATGTAGGTCAACACCGAGAAATTCTATGTGGGTTAGCACCTAGAGATCCTATGTGGGTCTTAAGACGCACTGGTGATGTTCTAGGATCTTGTGTGGGTCTAGTGAAGTACTGACGAGTTACTAGGATCTTTTGTGGGTCTGAAAATCTACTTTTATTCTTCGTGGGTCTTGCTATTAACAAAGTAATATGATTCAGTAGTTAAATCTAATCATCTCTTCTACTGTACCTAAGAAACACCTCCTGTGATCTGAGTCTGTACATTGTCGTAATTTTCTTTTCTTGTAATACCTTGGTGGTATTCTTTTATATGGCGTACCTTTGTGGTACATACCTTCGTGGTATTCCTTTCTTTGTGGTACAGTTGAGCATTGGGATTTGAGTTGGACTCTGTTTTTTCCTCATGATTAAGATGGGTATTCTTGATAACTTAGGTATAAGTATGGGCACATACCTAAGTGGGGTTGTCAGTTTATTTCATGTCTTGTGGTTTATCCTTAGTGGATTTTGTGAGACCTTGAGGGTCTCGGGGTCCCTGGTGAGTATTGTTATACTCACCCCTACATGGTCTATGCTCGAACCTTTTTGTGTTTGGTGTAGAAGATGAACAGTGTCGATTGATGCTGAGGGTACCAGAGCTAAACAGGGCATGGAGGTGGACCATACAGGGTGACGGTATGTAGATAATACGAGTGGACATGGAGTGATGAGGAGGCAAATTGTACCTACCATTCAGTTAGGAACCTTGGAGGATGACCTAGTAGCTGCCTTTCTTTTTCTTCAGTTGTACAGAATTTTAGTTGTACTAGTACTATTACTATTGGTATTTTATTCCAGCCCCTTTTTACATTCAACACTCTTTTTTCTATACAGTTGACTTGTTTTTGTATCTTGTTGTGTGCTTGGTTGCATGTGTGTATAGTTTATAAAGGCAATGCCTTCCCGGTTTTAGGTAATACACCATTCGGTGCTATTTTCCAGTCCCTGGCCTATGGAAGGCAGGATTGGGGTAGTCACTTCATGGGCCCTAAGGGATGGGTCGTGACAATCCTATTGGGTGACCTTAATTTGAAAATTACAAGGAAATATATTATGATCCATGACTCCAAAAAATATCCATTTGGTAACCTAATAATAGAACATGAAATATAATACATTGTAAAATTAATAACTTAACTATCATGTCATGGTATTAAAATATCCCTAGGAAACCCCATTTCAATCAAAATTGAATTGAATAATGATCCATGATTCATTCCAAGGTAACTACAATTCTTCATGTTTCATGTAATTTAGGTGGAACATTAAAATTGAAGGATCATACATCATTTCACATGGAACGTAAATACCAATGTCACAGCCGATCACTCATATTTATAGGCCTAACCAAAAATAGAGGACATAGTTTCCCTAGAAACCCAGGAAATCAAACATGTAACTGACTCCAAAAATCATCATATCTCTCTAATATAACCATTGACACCCTAAAATCACACAACCTATGTACAATAAACGTAAACCTATTTGGACAAAAATTACTGAATAGATATTATGACAACCCGAGTTCCTCTTCTATTTGGACCTGGGTTTATGAGTAGCACTAATGGTATAATAAACATGGAAATGAGAGGCATTACCCTAACAATGAACATGATGAATAGACATAGAAGAACAATAAGATTGCAAAAACCAACACATAAATATATAATTAAAACCAATAAAAAAATATGAAATGTCATATGGTACTTTAACAAATGAATGGAATGATGCAAGTTCAAAATGCGTATAATGGTAGTGACCATGAAGGAAAAATATCTCTTGAAAACCCAATGGCTATAATTATATTGTCTAATGTATAACCTAATCTAGATGACCTGAAAAAATAGATTATATATATATATATATATATTGATTATAATATTATAATCAATTTGATTCTCCCATGTTCAACTCATAAAATTATAATGGAACCATGATAATGAAAAGTTAACAACAGGGAATGTAAATCCTCAAATAAATAGGTATCATAATTTCATAGATATACCATGGAAAAAAATTTCAATTAATCACATAAAATATATAATGTAATAAATTAATTAATCATCAATAGTTACCCACTCCCTCTTCCCCAATAGTTTTTATCACTTCCAAAACATTTTACATCCTATTACATCTCACTCCGTAATAAGTCATTCCGAAGACACCAATTAAAGGAATAAATACATGAACCTAATTCATCACTACACTATATATTCCCATATCACATCACTATATAATAAAAATGTAGTTCTTGATATCCACCATTGCTTATATGATGTGTATCATAAATCAGTTATTATAGCGTAAGACATCACTATCAATACAATGAGTATGTAACTCAATCCATCAAAACCTATTCATTTCATACCAATAATATTACATAGGATAGAATATGTGGAGATGAGTTTGTATGAAATAACCACAACACATCATGTATAAGTATATATATATATATATATATATTTGGAAACCAATACATTTTCATACCATCATATGTAATTACTCATGTAAGGGAGAGGGGTTAGAGCGGGTAGTCATTCATCCATCCTTCCACTAAGCTGTTTGGAAAAATACCCACCTAGAGTCTACTGGAAGTTAGTATCCATAAAAAATATGGGTGGAGAAGAATATGAAAACATTTAATATAAAGAATATAATATACATCAAAAATAAACTATGGTAGCATCGTATTCTTGATATCTACTATATATTCTGTTTCCCATACACCAGAATACTACTTATGGGGACTAGATATCATATGAGAAAAAAACAATTTAATAATATACATTAATTGCATCGTTCATTTTTTCATTATGATTATGGTAATTAATTTAATTTCACTTAAATTAACTAAAACCATTATTTCCGATTTTTATCATTAACAACATGTGTAATGTACATCCACTAAATGAAAAATCTAAACTATTTACATGGTTTCTCAAAGGTAACATATTTTATCCTTAGAATTCCACTAAAAACAAATCATGGGATAAGAGCTACTTTTTAATTAATAGCGTCATTTCATATTCATAGTACCCTAAGAAGACAAACATAATTTACAACCAAGAAGAAAAATTAAACCAGGATATACGACTACAACAAACAGTGGGTAACGGATTAAAGATAAAACAAGAAAGCCATCCACTGGGAATCAAATAGTCTCATAAAATATAATCTCATATCTAATCATGAAATAAATAGGTAATTCCATATTCATACTATTCAAAAAAATTTGGTTCTATCACTAAAACTCACATTTATATCATGAAGCATTATTCCATCATAGTAGTCAACATTTTTCACATCATCTAGGCCTCCCTATATATATATATATCGCATCATACTTTCAAGTATCACCCATCCCTAGAAAAACAGTCCCAAAATCTATTCACATTCAGGCATCAATTCACCACATCACATCAAAAAAAATATCTAATACATTTCACATTAAAAATCGGCACGAAAAAATAGTCATATTGAATAGGTTAATCAAGTCCATAAAATAAAGAAACCATCCCTTACACATAAACGATCTCTCATATATCAAATCTCATGGTACTCAACCTCCCAATGAACAGGATAACCAGAATCCCTTTCAATGATATTTATCAGAAAAAATTTCTAATTCCATTTAGTTTTAACTAATTCGTGTTTTATATTTACTAACACCATGAATCCTTATTAATCAATTTATTAGAATACATCAAAAGATAAAAATGTTATTATCATTAAAACCAGTTTCATTAGACTATGAGAATTACCATTATCGTCAACACATCGTACCATTATTTCCTATTCCATTGAATTAATTAATTTTGGGATTATATTAATAAAAAATAACATTTTAGAACAAAATAATATTCTATTTAATAACAAGATATGAAAACAATAATTATATAGGTAGCCTTCTATATAGAAATATAGGAGGAAAACCATAATTATTGTTGAATGAAACAAAATTCTATAACTAAAACCAAATCCCAATTTACCATATTACTTAATCATAAGATAAATTTCAATCTCATGAAAACAGTTATTCTATGCTAACATTACAGTTTCACATAAATAATTAAGAGAATAAATGAATCCCCTATATGAATTGTGTCGAAATTATTCTCATGAGAATGAACAAACCTAATAGATCTTGATCACCCCTGAAAGAGTTTCATCCTTACAAGGATTAAATTTTAAAACCACATAATCAAATAAAAGAAGAAAAATATCCTATAATTATAATGAGAACTATAAATTTCTTGGGAAACATAAGATAGTGGATCCAAATCAAATAACTAGTACATAAGAGATAGAAAATACATTAAATCATTACATATGAAACACATGAAGATAAGAATCGATACCTATATAAGGGATTACAAAGGTCTTTTGGGAGAAATGTAGATCATCTACAAATAAGAGAGTGATCTAAAGGATGTTATAACCATGTAGGGAATTTATCTTATAAAGGTATTTGGAAGAGTGATTAACAAATGGGTGAAACTATTTCACATTATTAAATTTTAGATTTTATATATTGTACATAAATACATGACTCATCAAAATATTTAATAATTATTAATTTCAAATCGTTATTAACTATATAAACAATCCTTACACAAGCTATGAACCACACCTTCATGACATGAAAACCACACAGAACGTGAATTCCCCCTTCTTCAATCATTTAGAATCAAAACACTTTCGGATGCACTCTAGGCCTCCCCATTTCACTACAGGATTTATAAGCACACAATGTGTTAGAGTACATGGTTATAGTACCATATGTTACAAAAGTATTCTCATTATGTTCATGGAATCTATTTTCTAGCTATCCTTATTATTTAATGGGGATTTTATATAGAAGATAACAATGTGGTAAGAAATTTATTTTTCAAGACAATCTTTTTTGAGATTATTTATGAATGAATTCATGTTGATAAAATATTGCAATCCATATATGATATTACAATTTGAATTTATTATTTACATTTTATTAAGGTAATGACATTGTAATATTCCTATTTTTTTATTTATAATTGAAATTATTATGAAATTGTTTTTGAAAAAATATATACTTTATGTACTCTTTGGTGGGGAATAATTTTATTTCATGTTCATGTATTCAAAAAAATTATTTGAATAATTTTCTTAAATTACCCTATTATTATGTAATTACATTTTTAACAAATTCTTAAATTAAAAATAAATTCAAATGGATTATTATTTTCATTTACTAAATGAGGGTCATTTGATTTTTTATACAAAAAGCATGAATAGTATTTGTTTAATCATAAAACACACGGAAAAAATCAAATTCCGTCATTACCACATTATTATTTGATTCATTATTATTATGTTTATAATGATATTTTTTATTATTATGTCTTTCCTTCTATTTATGGATTTTTTAGATCTTATATTTGTTATTTCATATTACAATGGGTATTTTTCCCAACAAAAATTTGATATATATTTCAATAAACTTTATTCAACTATGATAAAATCCATAAGAAATATAAATTATTTATTTGAACAAATTATCCATATTTATGTTGAGTATATAATATAATTAATTTGAATTATATTTATTTCACACAATTATATACATAGTCAATACCATTACATTTTTACTACTAAATGACTACTTTTTTATTTCAAACAAAAATAAGTAGATACACATCATGGGGGTCTGTAGAAGTGGATACCAAGGGTATCCCTAATAACCACATCCACTCCACCCAGGGGGAGGAATTCGAGAGTATAGAGTACTGAAAGATGGGTTTCTGGCGTAGCCTTGGAGGCCATGAAGTCAGCTTCACAGTTACCTTCACGCCACGTCTGTAGGATCTCAGTATTGGTGGAGATGAGAGCCTTGCATTTATAGATCAGGTACGTGATAGTCCATGTTGGGGGTTGTGTTCCAATGAGGGAAATCCATAAAATTTTGGAGTCAGTTTCCACTCAGGAAAGGCGGATATTCTTGGAGTTGTAGAGCTCGAGACCAGTGAGGATGGTCATTGCCTCCGCTGTCAAAGAGTTGCCCGCTCCATAAAAAGTGCAGAAGGCAAGGTTTACCGAACCAGACCGGTCACGAACTAGTCCGCCCCCGCGCATACTCCACTGACTGAAGGCCTCGTCAGTTTTGATCTTAAGGCCTTGGGGAGGAGGGGACCATCTCACCCAGCGTCCCACCGAGCCAGAACTAGGAGGGAGGGGAAGCATGTTGCGGCCAAACCACATGACTGAGGGGGCATCCTCCGGGTGCCTGAGAAGCCTGACGAGGTCCACAACAAAGAGTTTGGCCCGAATGGAAATAGACCGCTTCGAAGGGTTGGGGCTAGAGTGCATGGCCTAATTACTCACCTTCCATAGTTTACAGCAACCTGCAACAATATAGAATAAGCGAGCCTCTTCCTCACACCTGTTACCCGCACCAGAAAACCATTGCACAAGGAACACATCAATGGAAGTCAGCCCACCTGCACTGCCACTGAACTCCCACGTCTCTCTCCATATGGTTTGCGCCCACTCTCTTTGGAAGAATAGATGGAGAGAGGACTCCTCCTTGGGGGAATACAACAGGCGTATCTAGAGGCCAGTTGGACTCCCTTGCACTTGATATCCACCTCTGAAGGGATTTCATGGTTGCGTATTCTCCATATGAGAAATTTGTTCTTGGGAGGGATAAATTTTCTTGAGAGGCGTCACCCCCAAGGATCAGATTCTGGCTACCAGAGTGTAGAAAGTTTGTAGCAATTGGTCGAGAATATTCCTGAGAGAGAGTCTGTGAAGATACACTGGTCAGGGGAGGCGTCCAAAAGGATACTGTTAAACACAGACTCCTGGGGGTTTTGAGAATATCCTTGATGAGGGGGGGATGCATACAAGCTTCTTTTAAGGTTAAGGTAGGAGTAGGGTAGCTTGGGAAGCCCAGAACCCCGACCCCCCCCCCCAGTTGCACTCCTAGAATGAGATGTCCCAGCACCCTAGATTCCACTTGGAATAGTCTTGCAGCCTCGGAATGTGCTCGCACAGGGATCTCCACAAGGGGGAGGGATCCCTCCCAGTCTCTCTGAAACCAATGTCGTACATCCTTCTGATGAAACATCCCCAGAGGGACCATCCCTCAATCACTTCCCAGGCTAATTTCCCTTGAATGTAGAACATATCCCTCCCCACATATCTCACATTGATTCCTCCTTCATCTAAAGGTCTAGAAAGCCTGCCCCAGGAAGCCTAATAGAATATACCCTCACCATGAGCATCCCAAAGGAAAGAGTAGAAGATTCCATCTAACGGGCTGATAATTGATTTGGTAACCCTGAGGACAGAGAGAATACACTTGGGGATGGAAGATAGAACATTGTTGATTGGGGTGATTCTACCGCCAATGGGCAGGAACCTGTTCATCCAATTATGGATGCGGGTAACAATCTTATTGATTAAGGTATTGAAGTGCCAATTTCTGACCCTTCCAGGGGATATCAAACCACCCATGTAAGTCATAGGAAAGCTCTTGCATCTGATGCCCAGGGAGGACTCAACCGCAATCCTGCACCTATTTAGGCAGGAGCATGGGGAGGTACACCTCGCTTTTATCACGATTTATGACTTGAACGATCCATTTGGAGTACTCTTTCATGATAGTATTGAACCCCCTTATAGATGAATTACGGCCGTTGAAAAAGAAGACCAGATCATCCGTAAATAAGAGGTGGTAAATCCCAGAGAAGTGAGATCCACAATGATAGGGATGAATAAAACCATGCTGCATCATCGAGGAAGAGTATCTGATGAGCGAGTCTTGCATCAAGATGACGAGGGTCAGGGATAGGGGGTCTCCTTGCCTCATCCCTCTAACGGACTTTAGGAACCCGCAGTACTTCCCCGTTAAAAAAATGTTGAACCATAGAGAGCTATAACAGTGGAAGAGAAGATCAATGCTCCATTCTAAGAACCCCATGCCTCTAATAATACGAAGGATGAAACTCTATTCCAGGCAGTCATAAAACTTTTCCATGTCAACCTTAATGACACCATTAGACACCATCACATTCTTATTAACATCACCAAACATCTCTTGCGCAATACCCATAGCCCCTTGCATGGACCTGCTCGGAATGAACGCATGTTGCTCGTCAGATACCCAGTTGTGAATATGACAACTGATCCTCCTGTTGATGATATTATCCATCACTTTATATGCAATGTTGAAAATACTTATGGGATGAAAGTTGGAGATGGAAGAGGGGTCTTAAACCTTGGGGATAATAATAAGAGTAGTGGCACCTGTTACCTGAGAAAGAGCCCGGAATACAATTAGGTCCTAGTGTGCTATCCGTGTTTAGGGCCGTGACAGAATCCCGCACCTCCTTCTCCTCTGGAACATCCCCTAGATAATCATTGACGCGTGAAGGGATCAAATTTTGGATGGACTCAAAGATATTCGATAGGCTACTGGGGTAGCCCTATTGCATGCATGGTTTGGGGTTGCAATGTAAGGACTCAAAATGGGATTTCACCTTACAACAGTTCAGATTAAGGTCGCTAGTGAAAGATAACTCCTCATGTTGGATATTAGGGACCTGGCCCCACTGCTTTTCTTTCAAGCAGGCATGAAAATAAGCTGAATTACGATCCCCTCCTTTGAGCCAAATAGCCCTAGAGCGCTTGCGAAGGAGTCTTTCCTGCCATAGAAGTATCTCGTTCAGATGTTGTTTTTTGTTCCCTAAGGAGACGATGAAATACTCATTCTAGGATTCCTCAAGATAGGCTTATGCAGCATCAATGTGGCTCATAACCTCATCCAGGCATGGTTGTTCCGAGGGAAGGGAACCAACCCAGGAAACAAGGCCATGTCATAGGCACCAAAGCTTTTTGTGGAGAGAAACCCAAGTACCACCCTGGAATAAGGCCATCCAATACCACCACACCACATCCATGAAGTCCGGATGTTGAGTCCAACTCTTAGAGAAGAATGAATTCCTTTCTCTTGGGGTACCCGCCCTATGGTTAAGAAGAAGCGGGGAGTGGACCGAAAGGGCACGAACCATATGAATGACCTCTAAATTATGAAATAGGGATATTTCCTGGAGGTTCCCAAGACAGTGGTCCAGTCTTCCCCAAATTAGCCGGTTACATCTTTGATTGTTGCGCCAGGTAAACCTATCACCTGAAAAACCCAGATCCAGGAGTCCCTCTTGGGCCGCAAAGGTTGAAAAGGACAGACTGTCACTGTGTGGCGAAGCATTGCCACCCTTCCTCTCCGACAGATCCATGACCGTGTTGAAATATCCACTGACCATCCATGTCTCCCTCCTGGGGTTGTAGGAACTGAGATCCATCCAATACTGCTCGTGAAGTCTAGCCTCGCACTTCGCATACACAAATGAAATGAAACAGTGTCAGTTTCCATCGTCAACCCGAACAAATAAAATTTGATCCGAGACCATGAGCTTTGTTATAGAGATAGTTCCTTTACAAAATACCTAGATGTGGTGATTACCAGGCCCGCCATGCATAAAATGACACATCCGCATTCTTTTGTTGAAATCCCCCAGCCTTCCCACACTTTTTTGGGGATTGTGAATCACAACTATAGAAACATTGTGCCTAGATGCTTAAGATGAAATGAAGTCCTCTTTAACCTTGGCACCGAGGCCCCGGGACTTCCAGATGATCAAAGATGTCATTAATAGAGGGGGGAGGCTGGTACTGGACCCAGGAGAAACTGTCCCTTGAGTTGGATTCCTTGAAGAGGCATAACTTTTTCTTGATTGAGATCTGGATCGAATCATGCTTGAAAGTGGGATGCAGATAACCGACGATTGGGTCTCCAACTTGGTAGACTGTGTTGGAGAACGACCCCCTTAGGGGCCATCAAGGAGATTGAAGGCGTCTCTTATAGGTTTGAAATATCACTGAAGGATTTCGACTACTCGAACGACTAAGAAAAGGGGCAGAGACACGGGGGGAAGAGGTTGGGGGAGAGGAGTCGGGTATGATCTCTTTCTCCTTGGAGGACCTGCCGGGCTGGGGGTAGAATCAAAGGGGGAATGTGTAGGGAGGAGGTCCATAAAGGGAATAATGGATTTGCAAGAATAATGGGGAGGGGAACAGAGGACGATGGGCGACACCAGAGGAAGGGGGGTGAGGACCATGCAAGGGGAGGGTAGGGTGGGGGGGTGGGGAAATAGAAACATAGGGGGTGGAGGGGGAAGAGAGGGTCGAGTTGTGGGATGCTTGGAAGAGATCCCCCTAACAGAAGAGGATGTCGGTGGTGGAGAGGTCTCCACTGAAACCAGGGGACCTCTAGACAAACACCTCTTTCATGAAGACATACTAGGAGAAGAGCACTTCTTGCACTCTGACACTGAGTGTCCTAGTAAGTGACAACCAAAGAAAAACTGAGGCACTGAAAGGTAAAATATAGGCTACATAAAATCCTCAGAACCTTCAACCTGGAGGAACATGCGGCCCAGAAGGGGAGAGCGCAAGATGATTTCTACATAGATATGGGTCGTTGCTGAGTCAAGGATCTATAGATTGCGGTTGTCCGCACATAATAATTCTCCTAGGCAGTCGCCGATCGACCCCAAGAGATCCAGGTTCATGAAAGGAAGAGGGAGGCCAGGAAGGTGAACCCAGGCCGCCGCTACTGACGACTCCCTACCCTGATGGGTTTACATGGACCACTGATAGAGGTGAAAGAGCCAATGGAAAAGTGAGCGGGGGCTACGAGTCCCGGCTTGCACAAAATCTTCTCAAGAATACAACACCACTATTAAGGACTTCTGATTGAGCACCGAGACCTTAGCCGGGTGAGACAGACCCCACAAACACACAATGTTATGGAAGCTGGTCAAGGAAGGCTTGTCCACCAAAAATTTGGCCACAAGCAACCAGTGAAGAAAGGATAAGGCCTCCGTGAAGACCTTCAACGAGAAGGAAAGCACCAGGGTACCGTTTCTAGACCCCGACACCGGAGGGTCTAGCTGAACCGCCAGAGATGAAGCAGCTTGCCAGCCAGGGGGTTCCTTAAGTAGGGTCACCTTCCACGAAACCCTCGACTCCACAGGAGCCGCATCGAAAGCATCCGGAGGAGGGCCTACCACCAGCCCACGGTGAGTGGGTTCCATCGCAATGGCCAAAAAATATTTTTGAGGCGTAGGTGCGTTCAGCGCTTTAAAATTTTCCAAAAGGTGCATTCTTTTCAAGGAAACTTGTTTTTTCTTTTTATTTCACAAGCGCTCCATACATATTTACTATAATTATTACCAATCATAACTCCAAATAATGAGTCATATTGTTTTTTATATGGACCTTCATCTAGTTTTACGCATAATATATAATAATAATGTTTATAAAAAAACACATTAACCTATTTTTAGATGAATCTTAGTATATCACAAACCCTTCCCCACTGCATTGTATTGAGATCTGAAATGAACTGATCAACCTTTTCTTTTGTTTCTAGAAATTTTCATCACACTCATTACTCTCAAATAAAATGAATCTATTATGATTAAACATGGTGAGTGGATCAAATAATCATGATAAATAAATCATATATCTCCAATAATATCTATTAAGTCCATGAAAAGTACAAATCTTATCAACAGAGGTAATTCTTGGAAAATTATGAGTACTCAACCGCTTTGATGGATCCAACAATTGACCCTCACATGAGATTATAAAAACTAAAAAATTAACAACTGTATAGAAAAATATCATGCATTATATATTTTTAATCCAAAATTTCCTTCTATATGTTCTTCTATAAAATCCTAATTTGTTATTCATCCCCTTCCTTTTTCTTATAAAATTTTATATTATCGCCTATAAATCATAACAATATTTTATTAAAGTAATATATATTAAATATATTTATTAATTCTCTAATGATAATGAGGTAATTAGTATATCCAAGTAACATTACTATAAATGCATAATCTACATACATTGAATGGAACTCTGTGTTTTGTATGTATTCAATTTTTACCCTCAACTTTTAGTTCACATTTTTAAGAAAAATATTATTGAAATAATGATCTCTTTATAATTGATCAAATTAATCCTAAAAATGAGAGAAATGAAACACATTCATGTTTTTTATCATATTAGTTTACTTCTAATAATCTAAGAGTAGCATTTTTATATCATTATATTTAATGAAAATTGAAATAGAACTCTATTTTGATACACATAGAATAATAAATCCATAATAAAGATTGTCTTATCGTTTCTTCTTAATTCATATATCTCAATCAAGGAAATCCTATTTTGAGTATATGAAATATGTGGTATAACATGTATGAGTTAAATAAAAAATAAACTGTAGAGACTCTAAACTTGACGTACATGGACATTACATTTCTTTTGCAGAATAATTAATACATAACAAAAACAGACACACAAGGACCGTAATAGTTTAGTGTCTTTGGAAACATGGAACGTAATCTTTTAATCGTGGTGAAAGATCTTCAACATCTCCCATAAAGATCTTCCACTTTTTGTTTCCTGACCGAAAACCTTTCTTTTTATCCTGGGGGAAAATAAAACATAAAAAGGGTGAGCTCAAATGCTCAGTAAGGGTAAGCATGGATAAAACAAAACATACCATATACATTGGAACCTAAAAAACATGAACATAATGTTTAAACATTAAAATCTTGAGCAACGACATAAAACATGGAAGTACATAAGGCATAGATCGTAATGGAACATAAACCATGATAAAATAGCATGGGAATAAAACATGTAATTGTGGAATCCATTAAGCACATGTAATGATTTCCATAGTAGCCAAGGCATTGCTGCCAAGACCATCTTAGTGGACAAAGTCCCATTCTGAATCGAATTCACTCCTCGTTTCAGTCCTGTAACACTGAACCAGATTAACTTACCGTTCCAGCCATGTCTATCTAATGAGATATAAAATCTTTACCCAATGCATTGGAGGGAGATATAGGTCACACCCATCTCATAGTGAAATCATTCTTACTTGTGGAACAAAATAAACATAAAACATTCATCATAACCCAAAGAATAAAATGGGTTTGATAAACATCATCCCATCATCTCATAATCCATATTAAACAAATGGACATTTCATAATAAGAAAAGTGAACCCATTTAAATCATAGAGACATTAAGCTTAAAACATACACATATTAAATAATGTCATCTTAGATGTAAAATGGATTTGATAAAACATTTGAAATGAATTCTTGAGGAAAATATCCTTTCTTCTTCAAAATCAATTTCTTTTCACAAAACATCATGCAATTTTAAAAGAAAAGGATTTTGTTGAAAATGGTAATGAAATCTTTTGGAGGAAACTTCATGAAAATAAGGCTTTATAAAACCGTAAAAATCCTTTCAAGCCGTATAAGTTAAAAAAACCTTCTTTTCGTACTTTTTCCGGAAAAGTCAAAAAAGTACCTCGTAACGTAAACAAAATAACGATTCCTTACATACAATGTAGTAAAAGTCAAAATGGGTAAAAGGACTTTAAACATACATGAAAACACTTTTATAAAACATGGACATGGATGATAAAAATAACCCCAGTAAATACTTACGAATAAGAAATCTCGGATAAAAATGAGATTTGTAAAATTATCCCTTACCTTATGTTTGATATGCTTCGTATGTATCCGAACCTCCTCTTCTTCGATACGCCTCTTCGAAACCTCCTCTTAGGGCACTAATATTGGTCTTTAAAGTAGGCCAGAACCTCTAGGATTTTTCTAGGGAAGTGGAGGAGATAATTTGGCAGGTTTTGGCCGAGCTTGAAGGCTCAAATTGGTGTTAGGAGGAGAGGGAGGAGGTTCCCTTTTATAAGGGACGAGAGGGGCACCATTGGAATTCTTAAAAATATTAATTTATAATAAATCTAACCCCACTTAAAAACCTCCAAAAATGACTCATATTTGAAGATTATATGAGATAGGGTTGTAATCTCATCAACCAATAAAATTTAGACATGTTTGGATCTTATTTTAAACCTTATCATTTTGATTTATCCTTATTTAATCTATTTAAGTTTATTTGTCGTAATAAAATTCTAAATTTTAAATTATAACAAATAAGTACTTATTTGTTGTGAATTTTCCATAGTTGTTTACTTTATAACATTATAGACCATATAAATTTAAATTTATAATTTTTAAATATTTTTGTGATTTTTAAACAATTTTATATTATGTTATTTTTATAAAATTACAATAGTGTCAATTTTGACACTATTCATTTATTTGAATTTTAATAAAATATATACAGAAGATATGTTCGAAATAAAAGCTTTATTAGATTCATAAAAGGTCATATGTGTCTATAAAATTAGTGGATAACATTAAATAGTTCATATAATATTTATTTTATTATTTTTAAAACCATTTATTTGGTTTATCTCTTAATAAAATAATTACTACAACATTTTTGTATAATTATTTAATATACTGATATTTTGCATAAAAATTTAAAATAAAATCCTATGATGAAGATAAATCTATTAACTTTCACAATAATACTTTTACTCGAATTTATCATCTCAAAATCAAAATATTTAAATTGTTATATTTATTAAATTATGAAGGTGACAACTTTGGCATCATTTAAAATAAAATAATATAAGTGTCATAATTGCTTTTATAAGACTCAAAATGGTCAAGTATTCGACCATTGTATGATTATAGTTTAGATTTACATGACCAATAAGTTTTTGTCAGGGTTTTGTGCCTTTTATGGTCACTATTAGTTTAATAAAAACTATATTCTTGATTTTTCACTAGATAAATAATTTTTGCATCACTATTGTGTCACAATTAATGATAATTATTTAATCCCAATAAATTCTCATGATGTAGATAATTTTGTTAGATTTCTGTAGACTATTAATGTTCTAAGTTTCATGAATTTTATCACTAACTGAAAATTATTATACTTATAGTATTTAAGAGAGTGACATGTTGTCACTTTCTTTGGTTTTAATAATAATTAAATTATATTCATGGAAGAAAGTACATTAACTGAATCTAATCTGACCCTTAGGTTATATGGGTCGACTTTTAGTCATCCAATAAGATTTTTCCAAGTGTTAGGGTAATTTTATAATCTTATATTTACCCTTAATTACCCGATTTACCTTTAACTATAGTAAATAAAATTTACCGTAGTTACTATTCACAATGCCCAAAAATAAAAAGTAGCTTATTAACATAATTTGGACCCACAGATTCCAAATATGGAATCCATTTTTCCAAATTCAATACACAAAAGTCTTAGAAATTAAATTAAAATTAATCCCGTTGTTGAAAGAAAACGGGTTTTTCTTTAAAACATTGCAAAAGATTGAATTGATTTAACCTATGAATTCAAGGTAAAATCAATGATAATGACATACATTATATTAAATGGTAAAAATATATTCTATTTATACTTTAAAAACATTCAATATTATAATTTAACCACATAATATATTATGATGAAAAAAATTGTTTTTAATTAAAATATAGCGGGTTTTTACTATTCATTAAAATATGAAAGTCATCAGAATAAATTGAAAAATTTATCTAAAGTAAATTTTTATTTCTTGATTCCAAAGAATAATTTTATTTTGTCAAATGTAACTTATAAACATGTCAAAAACTAGATTTAAAGTGGTTGCGCCATCAAAAGGCGGCAAAACAACTTTTTTTGAAAAATACTTATTTTACCCGAAAAATTTATTTTGTTCTTATACCATGTTCTAGAAAATGTGTAAGATGAATAATAATGTTATAAAATTCAAAATTTAGTTAATAATATTCATAACGGCTAGTTCATAATAATATTATAATAATATATCATTGTTTAGTAAAACCCGGTATTGCGTACAACACACGCTATCGAGGAAGGTCGTGATTGTATGTAATGCAAGCCAAGCTAGGGTTGCGTGTAGTGCATGACTCCTTTGTTGTTGTGTATAAAAGAATCCAACTGTGTTTTATTTATACATTGAATATATATATATATACACTCAATGTTGTGTAGAATAACTTCTATCAAATAAACTTGAAATTGTGTATAACACGATCCAAGAATTGTGTTGCGTATACTGCAAGCAAATACGGTGTTGCGTATAGCGCAAGATAATCTTGATGTATCGTACAATAGAAGAAATGAATGAAATTAAAAAGAATGTATCTTATAAAATCTCGGGTTGTTACATCTTACCCCCCTTAAAATGAATTTCACCCTCGAAATTCGTCGGGGTTATAAATCGTTTACTATTCATAGAAACCCACATCGTAAAAAGAAATACCAAAACTGAACTTTAAAAACTAAAGTATGAAATATAACGGTTACCCAAATTAATTCATCACTGGGTTTCCATATAGGAGAACATAGGTGAAAATATGGATATGGAAGAGAAATCTAACCATCATGTTCTGATAGAGAGTGGTAGAGAACATGGCTATGAAAAAGCCAACAATCACAAAGCCATAAATTTGTGATGATCTAGGGTACCATCTGATTCATCGGATATAAAGGCACTAGGAAAACATATTTGGTTTTCAATATCACTTACCTAAAGTTGAAGAATTTGAATTAGAATAAATACTTAATTTATTTTTGTACAATCTCACTATTGTTCGTGCTTTGAACAATTTACACTTCATCTCTTAAAGAAATGAAGTTGAATTTGTTATTCGTGATGTGTTAGAAGATCATGTGATAGAATGATGGGTCATTCCATCTCTTTCAAACAAAAGGTTAGGAAAAGTTATAAGTCCATCTTATGGTTAGATTAATTGTATATGATTCCAAAAATGAACTTATACTTCATATATCATAACGCTTAATAAAATAAAACTAGTTTCTACTAACCAGGGACTTCCTGTAGGGAAGTGGTAGGCGATAATGGTCGGTCGCACTTCGGTTGTGGGTTCAATTCCCACAGCCTTGTCTAACGTGATGGGTTGTTGTCCATCCTAAAGGTTGTCGTTTTTCTAAAACTACATTACTATATCATCCCATCAATAATATCAAAAAAATGTTTTATCCTTAAACAATACTAACTTATGTCCAACATAATCCATTCCAATATTTAGGCTTATCCATAATATTGCAGTCCATTGTCATATTATAGTGAAAACAATTACCAGATATTTCATATAAGAAGCATGTTAATACCATCGTTGATCCTCATATATCATAAGATATGTCTTGTTGGTCACATTACAAACGTTCGAAGGCCTTAATCATGTATTCTCTTGAAAAATGAATACCCATTGAACCTTAGTGAAAACATGAGTATAGTTAAAAGTTAACACTTTCCACATACCAAAATCCTCAAAATTCTATATACTCAAACCATGATATCACTTAGTCCTTATATCAATCATGAGCTCATGAATACAATCAAACATCTCATTATCTTCTTATTCCTTCATTATGCGCATATCATATACTTTACAAAAATATGTGAATAACATTCCATGGTTACTGGTACCATTCAACATATACTTTCAAATGCATTTAGGAAAAAATAGTGTTACAATCTTTAGATGATTTTTTATTCCATAGTACCATTAACTATACAACATAACTCTCGATAAACATAAAATCATTCCACTACCTTCTAAAACAGCCTACTGAGCTTCAACACTTCTTTCAGCTCATATATCATTTTTAGTCTCCTCATCATCATCCACATAAATACTACCCATATGACCATGCTGATTCTCTTCAGGAGATTTTCCATTAGGGCATTGGTTTGAATAATGCCCGTACATTCCACATTTAAAATATCTAATCATTGTTGATGTCGTAGTAATACCATTATCCTTGTCCATGGTGTTAACTGAACCTTTTCCTTTGCACTTACTAGCTTTGTGTCCATCTTTTCCACACCCAAAGCATCTTCCAGTTCCTTTGAAACAATCTCCCTGATGCCTCTTCCCACATGATTTACATGAGGGAAATTGAACTTTCTTTCCTCTATGATCATCATGAAACTCCATCTTTCTCTTATTATCTGAGTCGGGAAACTTACCAAAGTTGAGATTATTGATCATATTATGAGATTGATGATTAGGCATAATAACGATGTTTGGACTTCCAGATCCCGTTTCATTTGGTTTCTCATTATGAAAATCATTCCATTATCCGTCATATTCTCCATTATCATGTATCTTCCTGTTTCCAGCCATTTTCTAAAACCCAAAAAGAATAGTGTGAGAGGGAAAAATCATGCTAGGGAAAACAACATAGTAAAGGGGGACCACCCTCAATATCTAACATCTTAGGTTAAATTCTAAGATCGTTACCGTAGTTCTAGGACTATATCCTATATATATTCTTATCCTTAGGTACATCCCTAGACATACCTTATAAATATCTCTAGGGATCCCACTAACGTTTTCGCATCCTAGTTTTCAAAGGTTGGATAAACCTTTCCTCTGATACCAACTTTAGAGACCCTAAGCTTGACGTACATGGACATTACATTAATTTTGCGGAATACTTAATACATTACAAAAACAGACACACAAGGACCATAATAGTTTAGTGTCTTTGGAAACATGGAACATAATCTTCTAATCGTGGTGAAAGATCTTCAAAATATCCCATAAAGATCTTCCACTTTTTGTTTCCTGACCTAAAACCTTTATTTTTATCCTGGGGGAAAATAAAACATAAAAAGGGTGAGCTCAAATGCTCAGTAAGGGTAAGCATGGATAAAACAAAACATACCATATACATTGGAACCTAAAAAACATGAACATAATGTTTAAACATTAAAATCTTGAGCAACGACATAAAACATGGAAGTACATAAGGCATAGATCATAATGGAACATAAACCATGATAAAATAGCATGGGAATAAAACATGTAATTGTGGCATCCATTAAGCACATGTAATGATTTCCATAGTAGCCAAGGCATTGCTGCCGAGACCATCTTAGTGGACAAAGTTCCATTCTGAATCGAGTTCACTCCTCGTTTTACTCCTGTAACACTGAACCGGATTAACTTATCGTTCCAGCCATGTCTATCTCATGAGATATAAAATCTTTACCCAATGCATTGGATGGAGATATAGGTTCCACCCATCTCATAGTGAAATCATTCTTACATGTGCCAAAAAATAAACTTAAAACATTCATCATAACCCAAAGAATAAAATGGGTTTCATAAACATCATCCCATCATCTCATAATCCATATAAAACAAATGGACATTTCATAATAAGAAAAGTGAAACCATTTAAATCATAGAGAAATAAAACTTGAAATATATACATATTAAATAATGTCATCTTAGATGGAAAATGGATTTGATAAAACATTTGAAATGAATTCTTGAGGAAAATATCCTTTCTTCTTCAAAATCAATTTCTTTTTACAAAACATCATGCAATTTTAAAAGAAAAGTATTTTGTTGAAAATATTAATGGAATCTTATGGAGGAAAATTCATGAAAATAAGGCTTTATAAAACCATAAAAATCCTTTCATGCCGTATAAGTAAAAAAACATTCTTTTCGTACTTTTGCCGGAAAAGTCAAAAAATTACATCGTAACGTAAACAAAAGAAAGATTCCTTACATACCATATAGTAAAAGTCAAAATGGGTAAAAAGACTTTAAACATACATGAAAACACTTTTATAAAACATGGACATGGATGATAACAATAACCCCAGTAAATACTTACGAATAAGAAATATCGTATAAAAATTAGATTTACCAAATTATCCCTTACCTTATGTCTGATATGCTTCATATGTATCCGAACCTCCTCTTCTTTGATACGCCTCTTTGAAACCTCCTCGTAGGGCACTAAGATTGGTCTTTAAAGTAGAACAGAACCTCTAGGATGTATCTAGGGAAGTGGAGAAGATAATTTGGCAGGGGTTGTCCGAGCTTGAAGGCTCAAATTGGTGTTAGGAGGAGTAGGAGGAGGTGCCATTTTATAAGGGAGGAGAGGGGCACCTTTGGAATTGTTAAAAATATTAATTTATAATAAATCTAACCCCACTTAAAAACCTCCAAAAATGTCTCATATTCGAAGATTAGATGAGATAGGGTTGTAATCTCATCAACCAATAAAATTTAGACATGTTTGGATCTTATTTGAAACCTTATCATTTTGATTTATCCTTATTTAATCTATTTAAGTTTATTTGTGGTAATAAAATTCTAAATTTTAAATTATAACAAATAATTACTTATTTGTTGTGAATTATCCATAATTGTTTACTTTATAACATTATAGACCATATAAATTTAAATTTATAATTTTTAAATATTTTTGTGATTTTTAAACAATTTTATAATATGTTATTTTTATAAAATAACAATAGTGTCAATTTTGACACTATTCATTTATTTGAATTTAAATAAAATATATTACAGAAGATATGTTCGAACTAAATGCTTTAATAGATTCATAAAAGGTCATATGTATCTATAAAATTAGTGGATAACATTAAATAGTTCATATAATATTTATTTTATTATTTTAAACCCATTTATTTGGCTTATCTCTTAATAAAATAATTACTACAACATTTTTGTATAATTATTTAATATACTGATTTGTTGAATAAAAATGTAAAATAAAATCCTATGATGAAGATAAATCTATTAACTTTCACTATAATACTTTTAATCTAATTTATCATCTTAAAATCACAATATTTAAATTGTTATATTTATTAAATTATGAAGGTGACAACTTTGGCATCATTTAAAATAAAATAATATAAGTGTCATAATTGCTTTTATAAGACTCCAAATGGTCAAATGTTCGACTATTGAATGATTATAGTTTAAATTTACATGACCAATAAGTTTTTCTCAGGGTTTTGTGCCTTTTATGGTCACTATTAGTTTAATAAAAACTATATTCTTGATTTTTCACTAGATAAATAATTTCTACATCACTATTGTGTCACAATTAATGATAATTATTTAATCCCAATAAAATCTCATGATGTAGATAATTTTGTTAGCTTTCTGTAGACTATTAATGTTCTATGTTTCATTATTTTTATCACTAACTTAAAATTATTATACTTATAGTATTTAAGAGAGTGACATGTTGTCACTTTCTTTGGTTTTAAAAATAATTAAATTATTTTCATGGAAGAAAGTCCATTAACTGAATCTAATCTGACCCTTAGGTGATATGGGTCAACTTCTATTCATCCAATAGGATTTTTCAAAGTGTTAGGGTAATTTTATAATCTTATATTTACCCTTAATTACCCGATTTACCTTTAACTATAGTAAATAAAATTTACCGTAGTTACTATTCACAATGCCCAAAAATAAAAAGTAGCTTATTAACATAATTTGTACCCACTGATTAAAAATATAGAATCCATTTTTCCAAATTAAATACACAAAATTTGCAGAAATTAAATTAAAATTAATCCCGTTGTCGAAAGAAAATGGGTTTTGCTTTAAAACATTGCAAAAGATTGAATTGATTTAACCTACGAATTCAAGGTAAAATCAATGATAATGACATACATTATATTAAATGGTAAAAATATATTTTATTTATACTTTAAAACCATTCAATATTATAATTTAACCACATAAGATATTACGATGAAAAAAGTTGTTTTTAATTAAAATATAGTGTGTTTTTACTATTCATTAAAATATGAAAGTCATCAGAATAAAATGAAAAATTTATCCAAAGTAAATTTTTATTTCTTGATTCCAAAGAATAATTTTATTTTTTAAAATGGAACTTATAAACATATAAAAAACTAGATTTAAAGTGGGTGCACCATCAAAAGGCGGCAAAACTGCATTTTTTGAAAAATACTTATTTTACCCGAAAAATTTATTTTGTTCTTATACAATGTTATAGAAAATGTGTAAGATGAATAATAATGTTATAAAATTCAAAATTTAGTTAATACTATTCATAACTGCTAGTTCATAATAATATTATGATAATATATCATTGTTTAGTAAAACCCGGTATTGCGTATAACACACGCTATCGAGGAAGGTCGTGATTGCGTGTAATGCAAGCCAAGTAAAGGTTGCGTGTAGTGCACGACTCATTTGTTGTTTCGTATAACAGAATCCCACCATATTTTATTTATACATTGAATATATATATATATATACACTCAATGTTGCGTAGAATGACTTCTATCAAATAAAGTTGAAATTGTGTATAACACGATCCAAGAATTGTGTTGCGTATACTGCAAGCTAATGCAGTGTTGCGTATAAAGCAAGATAATCTTGGTGTATCGTACAAAAGAAGATATGAATGAAATTAAAAAGAATGTATCTTATAAAAACTTGGGTTGTTACATAAACAACACAATATAGAGAAATGTTTGGTAACTATTCTAGAATAACATCAAATAATTTTTCCAATAGTTATATATTATATAATTAGTTACTACCAAACCATATGAGTTGAATACCACTTTGAATAGGATTAAATTCTTATAAAATATATCTAATTTTCATTAGATGTTGTTATTTCTCATAAAAATAAATGAAAAAGACATATTTCATTTAAATTATCATTGTCACTAAAATTATATATATATAAAAATTGGGTTTATGTGAAAATGTCATGTTTATGTAAAAAACATATCAAATTCAACTATATGAAAAATAACAAGATTAAAAGGAATAAAGTTCCCAAAAAATTCAATTTTGATATATTTATATATTTGATATGTGATCATCATACCATTAATTTGTTTCATTCTACTTGAATATATATCCAAACATGTTGTATTTTGATGCCCATTGAAAATAATTCACTTATAATATAGTGGGTAAAACTATAACAATGAAGACATTAATAGTTCTTGAGGGGATGGTCATTTTACATTTCAACACATTTTTATCAAAATCCAAATATATAATAGTAGTCTATTGAAATTTTTTATTTTCATTTGAAATAATTGGATACTGAAATCAATCATTTTCATTCACAATTTTTTCAATTCCTTTCTATTATAAATTTCTTTCTTCCTAGAATTAATACATTATAGTGTGGGTGGAGCAATCCATGGATATTTTCCCCAATTTACATAACTATATAACTTATTCTCATTATATTTGAATTCATCACGATGATGTATATCGTTTCAAATATTAAATTTATTACCAATCTCGTATAGTCAATTTCATTTATGTTTCATTTCATTATCCTTGAATGAAGAAAAAATAATCATTTTCCCTCAATGGGTTCAGTTTTCATAATATTCTTTAAATTCCATATTCTTCCATATCAAAAACATTTAAATGGATGTGTCAGAAAAATGTTAATATCCATCTTGATCTGAAAAAAACATTTTGATATATTCTGAGGCTTCCTATGAATACAACATGGGGATAAATGGTTTTAAGCCACTGAGGAATAAATCAAACCCAAATTTATGTTTAATAATAACACCGAAATAATCACATATAAGTCTTGTAAAACATTATTCAATGGCTCCTAGATATTCTTCATCATTCAGTTTAATCACATACAATTCATTCATTGACTTCATATAAAGAAAATAGTCTGTGTATTAGTCAAAATAATATAATATATTAATTCGATACCATTGAGTTAATTTTATATTGTCGCTTTATATTCATTATAAGACTCATCAACAAACCTACTTACATTCCAAATGACAATTATTTATTACTAACAATTAATTTCCTGAGTACTAGAGAATAGAAAATATATGTTTAGTTGTACATATCCTTTATTTTGAAATTAGTGGATATTTAGTCCCACAAATTGAATATGGAAATTTTCGCATGAATGAATAAATATTATTTTGTTCCGTCAATAAATAATTTTGATCATCTACATGATTCATGGATTAATAATTTAATGTAACCTTAACACTATGATTTTTTATTATAGGTCATATAACATTTTATTTCTATGGGGAATAAATATTTTGTTGGATATCAAATTCGATATTAACATATTTAATTCCACTATAAATAACTTAATTAAAAAAATTATAATAACATAAATAATAATAATAATGTGATATTATATAATAATGGAAATCATTAAAGGATGTGTACATTATTTTACTTTATTTTCAATCTACCTAAAATTAAATTAAATATAGATTATCCATGGTAATTATATATTCCAATCCATAATAATGCATCCTATGGTATATATGAATAATCATAAGAATGTATACTTGGAGTGTAAAACTATGTGCATGTTAAGGGATCATTTACCATGTACATGAAATGTGGATTTGTTACATTCGAACAACTAATTATGGGCTTATCACCCAATGATTCATTAGCACAAAAACTAAATACAATTGAAGTATCCATATCTGGAATAATTCTCATTGGGATGCCACAATCATTTATTTACCATAACATTAGATATTTCACAATGCATTATATTCTTCCATGGGATGTGACTAAATATTAATCATCAATACAATACCTTCAAGAATAATTTTTTTCAATGTTTTGAAATAAAATAACTTAAAGTCATGTTAATAAATTATTTACATCATTTTCTATTATTTTCTTCAAAAAATGA
This sequence comes from Viscum album, assembly GCA_963277665.1. Classification (NCBI taxonomy): domain Eukaryota; kingdom Viridiplantae; phylum Streptophyta; class Magnoliopsida; order Santalales; family Viscaceae; genus Viscum; species Viscum album. The sequence goes on from OY728140.1 coordinate 2,132,233,081, forward strand.
ATTATAATTATTCATAATATATTTTAAACCATTCTATTTAACATGTGTAATGGATACATAACAAACTGTGGGAATAATTTCTTAGTAAGGGTAATCAAATGAGATGTCAAATATTAATCATAAGTGAGTATAATAAAAGTGTATGGTAATAGAAACATTATATTAACATTAGAAAATAATACCCATCAATTCATAGAACAAAACCATGAAACAACACATAATGTTTTTCGTAAAATAACAAATACATGAGTGTTCATGATCATCCATAATAAAAAATGGTTCATGAAATACTATAATAGATAGAATTTTTATGTTTTATTGTATTTATACATATAAAATCATTTCTTTTACCATTTATCACATCCATGACTATCACTGTGGATTGTGTTAACTCCATATTAAATAATTTCAATAGTTATATTACACACAAAATAAAATCATAATGGATATATTCCCCTAAAAAACAAGGATTATTGGTTCCCAATCATCTAATAAAAAAATATTAAGTCTTATTTGATTATTATTAAATACAAAACATTACAATACATTACAAAATTAAGAAATATTATGGAATCTTGAAAATATGATTCACACACAACTAGTACATATAATGAATACACCATATCTTACTTATTTAATCATAAATATCACTCTTTAAAGACATATAATACATATTTCCAATCATAATTAAATTGGGAAATGAAACATTAAAAAGATTGAGGTTAAATTCAGAGTAAATTTTAATAATGAACATAACAGAGATCACATAAATATAACATGACCATAATGTTATAAGAACATGATCTCAAAATTTTAAAACAATTTATATTATATCATTAATCCTAATATTTAATTGAAACATATATCATGGAACATAGTAATACATGACTCATAAATTAATTGAAGTACATACTCTATGTGATAAAACATTGGTATGAGACATAATATTTTTTCATTAAATTATGCTTAGAAAATTGTTTTGTTTTTAAATGGCCAGACAAAATAATTCCTAGTGTAATTGGATCACTCTCCATTAAATAAAATTCTTATTAATGTTTCTCACCCAATATTATCATTTTTGAACGATTCCCTAACTTAATAGGGTTAACATACTATCCCTCTCCTTATTATCTCATGAAAAATCCCTATTTTCCCAATGTCATGAAATGATATATGATTCCATTCCCAACCATCATATAATCAGAATCCATTTATATGTTCCACACAAGATCATAAATATTTTAACATATATAAAAACATGTCAATATGAAATAAATATCATAAACATGTAACCATTTCATTATTATATATGTCTTCGAAAATAAGTTGGTTTCGTAAACACTACATAAGCATAATCGTAAACCATAGAGAGAATGGATAAAAATGGTATCATTAAACCATTTCTGTATTGATGGAACATTCCCTTGGTTTGTGTGTTATGGAGGCCTGGTGGCCTCAAGGAGAGTAATTAGGAGAGAGAGGAACAAATGTGTTCCTAGTACCTAGATCTGTTCATTCTTTTTATCTGGTTTTTTTCTTTGTTCATTTCTAATGATTTAATAGTGGACAATATTTTCTGTTAGATGAGTTGTTTCCTTTTTCCATGAATGTGTGTTAAAATTCCTGTCTCGGTAGAGGGGAGTAACGGATTCATAATTAAGTTTAATTAATGTGAATGTGATTAAACATGTGTGGGTGAGTCGAAGCTGCAAAAAGGAGATTGCATCTTTACATGGAATAAGGGATTCCTTAATCCATATATATGGGTAGTGGGGCCTTAGTGTTTTCATTATTCGTCAAGAGATAAATGTATAGGGGGAGTTCTTGGATGTTCCTATTTTTACTCCAGTTCTCTAGAAACACTAGGTACTTTTTCCCCAAGATGTATCTTACGGGGTGGTTTTTTGATTCCCTATTTTTCCCCAAGTTTTGTTTTAAATCCTAAAGGTAAATAAGTGATTGATATGATTCTAATGAAATTACCCTAATTTCACAAGGCCATTCCTTTATTAAAATCATGTTCTCGTGGGGTTCTTAGGTGATGTAGTGGAACACTTAGACAGTGGGATCATAATCGTGCCACCAAAATGGTGGCACACCAAAATGGTGGCACTATAATGATGGAACAGCGAAATGGTGGTTTCCTAAATAGTGCCTCATCCTTTTTAAAATTCCATTTTTCCTAGTTTCTCCTTGTTTTTCCAAATTCTCCCCACATAAATCATATTTTACACAAACCATGCTTAAAGCCTTGTTTGGGCATATTTAAGGAAATTTAAACATATATTAATTAGATCTTTAATATACTATTACTTAGGTAGCTTGATAAATTTAAACCCTTTGATCTTTACCACGATCACACGTTAATGTCATTTGAAATTGGTTTTCTTTTAATATAGGATATGGCTCTTCAAATCTGGATCATCCCTTACCAGTGTCTTTTACCTCTCCCTTTTGGTATGGTTAAAGCCGTTCTCTCTAAAAGAGTCATCTACCTATGACAAAGCCACCTATTTCTTAATATTCATGGATTTTATTACTTCCAAGGTGATCCACTATTTTGGCACAGAGAGGGCTTTAGCCGCCAATTTTTTCAGGTTGGGATTATTCTGCCTCACCTTATTTGGGTATCATGCGGGATGGGTGTACTAATGATTCCATTGGAAGAACGGTTGAATTGTTTTTATAAAAGAGTAATAAAGAATTTCTGGGAAATGATGATTAAAAGATAACAAGTAGGTTATTGATGATGATTGATGATGATAATTTAATTTATCTACTATATTTGTTTTTATATATGCTTTGATCTAGATAAATGCCTACTGAAAATCATGTCCATTTGTGTCTTTTCATGCACACTGGCGATCATCTGTATTATTTGTGATGCATTGTTAATAGGATGAAATATGAAATATAATTAATCAGATATATTTGGTTAAATAAACTCATTCCTCGATATCATACTTGTTTGGTGATCACCACTATTTATCAATGTTGAATTTAAATAACCCATGTTGGAAAAAAATGAATATACTCGGTTTGATGGTGTGGATGTATGTTCTTCTTTATTGATTTTGGGCCTTTTCTGGGTTGTGTATTGATAATTTGGGAGGCATGGCTAGGGTTTATCTATGTATAGATGGGATGGTCCATTGAATGGGGGTGATTGTGTTTGTTAAGTGGGGTTATTGTTTAGTGGTGTTTAGTTGTGGGATTTGTGTATAGGGTGGAAATGGTGGTCTGTGATGCCTCAACATAAGAGATTTATTGATTGTGGAATGGGTAAACCTCTAAGTAGTGGAACTTCCATTTTTTATGTTATTGAAGAAGATTTTTTTTTTTGTAATGGGACAACATCTAGATAGTGGTTGTGAAATGAGGATGTATGACTATGTCATGTTTTGACATCTTGTTAATGGGTGTGTTGGGTGGGGTGTTATTTTGTCACAGGGCTGTCAGTTCTAGTTGTGAGAGGATATTTGAGTGGCATAACATTGAAGAATAACAATTGGTAGTGGATGAATTAGTGTCTAGGAAAAAGGGGGTGTGTGGTGGGACTTTTGGTTGGTTATATATATTGTTTTTATGAATGGGTGTTAATTGGATCTCCTTACCTTGGCCCATACATGCTTGTATTCCATGTTAGTGTTTTATGGATTTTAGACTTCAAAAAATGGTTTCATATGTTGTGTTTAATAGTTTCTCAGGTCGTGCTGGAATAAATTAACGTTATCCCCTTAATTAACAAATGGAAATTGGGTAAATTAAAAATGGTTTCTGTTTATTCTTTGGTAGTGGTTGTTTTTGTGGCTGCACAAGCAGGGGTAGAAAAAAGTGGTCCTGGTGGGATAGTATTTTGTTTTGGGAACTGTAGGTTAGGATGTGCATTTGTTACTACTATGTGTAAATTTTAGTTCTTTATGATTTCTATACACACCCAACCATTTTTTAGAACAATCTTCTAATCACCCCCATTTTATATTAGAGGGTGACTTTCCAAACTTCTTGGTGGGAGAATGGATGTCTGGTTATTAACTTTCTTCCTCATACCCTCTTCCAGGTTCATACCACTTGAGCATATCTGGAAAATCTATAATATATTGTGCTTTACTATAGCCAAATATCTTTTCGGTATGTTTTGGTGCTGGTTAGTGGAATAGGTGTATTTGGGCCATGTATGTTCCCCAGGGGTATTCAGTATGAGGACCATGTGCTTTCGGGCTTGTTGTGTGGTTGTTGTGGTGCAGGTGTCTGCGGGCGAGATGTGTGGCCTGAATATGGCCCAAGTGTCTGTTTTGGGATTTCGGTGTGATTTGAGGCCCAGTTGTGTATAGGATGAGTGTAGCAGTTGGACTAATTTTGGAATAGTGGAATATTCAAGTCATTATCCATTAGGAATGATAAGATAATCAGTGGGAATGTTGTGTGGGGTATTCAAATGTCGATGTACATATACTACTACTTTACTCGACTTGCTTTATTTGATGAATGTGCATTAGTGATGTTGAGTTGGTTAGTACTCATTGGTTTGTGGTTTGAGGCCATATTATTCTTTCATTGATACATTAGTATATTCCCCAACTTGTTCATGAGTGGAATTTGTTTTCCTACTGGGTATACTTATATACTCACCCTATATTTGTAAAACTATTTTCCTGATTTCAGGAGGACATTGAGGACAATGCTGGACTTTACTAGCTCTGGTGTCAGAGTAGTTGTTATGATTCTACATAGTCTCTTTATTTTTCTACTTTCTTTGGTACATTGGTTGTATTGTTTACACAATTTACCTTTAAAGTAGGCATGGATTGGATTTCTGGTTTTATTTATATAAATTATTGATGTTAGTGGGAATATTAATCACACTATCTCTCAATCATATTTTCATTAAAAAATTATAATGCCTTTTATTTTTTGTGAGATTATAAAATCTTACTTCAGTCTACCCACCAAGACCTTTTGAAGGCAGTACTTGGGGGGGGGGGGGTCTTATTTCACCTTCATCTTGAAGAATGAAGGGTGTGGCACATTGATGTCCCTTACCTCATCATGAAAAAGGTAGGTCATGAAAAATCAGCATATGTGGATTATGTTTTTCTGTAAAAAACATATTGAAATAGTTGTTCTTTTCCAGATCGATTGGAGCATCCCTAATACTTTTATATGTGTACAAGGATCCTATATGATGATACGACATCGGGGGCTTTTTATGGCAATGTACCTCAGACAATAACTTCACCCATTGATGTGATCAAGATCAGATACCAGGTGTGACTTTACTTCCATGAAATTCAATTTCTACACAACTGCATTCCAATTTTTAGCTTATCTGCTATGATAAGAATAATATCAATGTCATCATATTATTTAACTTTTTATGGAAACTTCATACAAAAAAAAGTTAAAGTGTCTGTCCATCATCCCATATGTTTTCTTATTAAATTGATCACATTTTCTCAATGTAGTAAATGAAAAGCATATGAGGACCACTAGACAGAGTGGAAGACTATTCATGTGTCAAATAATCATTAAGGGAATATGGTTCCTCCATCAAGATGTCTTTTACTAGGTAATCATAGATTTCTCTGTTGGTGTTTTACATTCTTGGATTAGTTGTTTTGAGAGGAGATTCTCAGTATGATATCATAATGTCAAACTGCTTCATTATAGATTGTTTGATTGTAATTTATTTTTACCAGGTTGAACTGCTTTTAATGATTAAGATATGATTTATTATGATGATGGGGAGATTCTCAAATATGATATTCTACTACAACCGATGAAACTGAGAAGGACATTATGGTTCAAGATGTTCTGAAAGATGAAACTGCAATTTTGGCCCTCTAAATGCAACATCAGGGCATAACGTCGATGAGAAAGAGGTTGCAGAATAATGTTAACATACTTCACTCAAATTTGTCACACAAAATTATACATCAGGGTATATCATCAACATATATTTATATTGCAAGAATTCCTTTTTCATTTTCTATTCACAATATTCATTGCTTGTATTTCCTTGGGTTGATTGTTATTTAATGTTGGCTTTAAGTTGTAACATGTCTGTCTCTCTAGGTATAGCCATGTACCCCTTATGTACTTATTATTATCAGTGCATGTGAATACAGAAACAAGATTTCTAAATGAATGCAGGCAATTCATCCAAAAATCATGGAGTTATCCTCCCTTATGTCAAACGTATGAATCAAGGTAACATGTTTTCCCAATTGAATTCAATATTGTTTTTTATGCACGAAAAACACATGAAACAGATGATTATAATTCTTCCATCCTTGACTTCAAAAACATTTCATCCAGGCCTATGAATATGTTCTACTCTTCAAAACATATATCAATGTCAATGCATTAGTTTCAACCTATATTGATCAGTATCTGCAAAAAATCACATGTATCCTCATTTCATGAAAAAAACCACCTTCTATTCATGATTAAATATTATCAGTTTTATTTGACTGATTTCTAATTATTTCCTTAGTGCGCTTGGTTAAACAAAAACATGATTTATAAATGTGAAACATTTCAACTTATGTGAACCATTTTAACTTACATTTCATCATAATACAAACATCGTAAACACCACCTCTTTTCTGTAAATTTTTTATTTCATTGTAATGTTATTCCTTAACGTACATGTCAATAATTCCTAAATATATCTTTTCACTTTGGTTTTATTGACCACTTTATAATGATTCAGGAATTTTTTGATGAAAATGTCACAAAGATTTCATAGGATCTACATTGCAGAATACAAAGGCATGAACTACAAACAGGTTGTCCAATATGTATTAATATTTACATTAGTTTATTTTATACATTATGATTCATTCTCTATATTTATTTATCTCATTTGGTCTGTTTTGTTGATTTCATTCACTATTACTTTTTAGCATTCTTATCTCACTGATTTTCTGATTTACCTTTGTTTTGATTTTTCATTTAGCAATGGATTATTATATTTTTCATTTACATCACATAAATTTTCATTATATACTTCATCTAACTTTTCATTAACCCCTTGCACAAGTCCCTATATATTCCAGGTAAAATCGATTCCATGAGAATTTCTACTCAACAGATTTTCTTCTAATTCATTCAAAGTATGTTTTTCTTCTTAATTTTGAAATTAAATTTGTTACATTTTTAAATTTGATCATATTTTTTATGAAATATTCATTCTGTTTACAAATATATATGCTCTACTTTTAAATATAAGCTACATGGAATATTAAATCTGTTTTCAAATTTCTGAAACATAGAACATGAAACCAAGTAGATCCTTGTGTTAGCATAGTCACCCCAATGTTAGGCATATAGACAGATTTTCTAGCATATAGACCGAATTTCCAAATCAGTTTCTGTTATATTTTTCACATTTTCCAAATCAATTTCAGTTAATTTTATAGCATATAGGCAGGGGATGGGCAGGTTGGAAGGGGAGGGGAGGGGAGGGGAGGATGATGGCAGGGGGTAGGGGCTGCTGGGGAAAAAGGTTGGGCAGGGGGGAGGGGAGGGGAGGGTCATGGGCTGGGCAGGGGCTGGGAAGGTTGGAGGGGAGGGGAGGGGAGGGGAGGGGAGGGGAGGCTGATGTCAGGGGGGTAGGGGGCTGTTGGGGAAAAAGGTTGGGCAGTGGGGAGTGGAGGGGAGGGGCCTGGGATGGGAAGGGTCTGGGAAGGTTAGAGGGGAGGGGAGGGGAGGGGAGGGTGATAGCATGGGGGGAGGGGGATGCTGGGGGAAAAGGTTGGGCATGGGGGAGGGGAGGGGAGGGGCTAGGGCTGGGCAGATTGGAGGGGTGGGGAGGGGAGGGGAGGTGAGGGGCTGGGCAAGTTGGAGGGGAGGGGAGGATAGGGGGTTAATGGTAGGATAGGGGTGTTGGGGGAAAACGTTGGGCAGGGGGGAGGGGGGAGAGGAGTGGAGGGTATGATGAGGCCAGGGGGGAGGGGGCTGCTGGGGGAAGAGGTTGGTCAGGGGTAGGGGAGGAGATGGTAGGGGAGGGGAGGGGGGAGGGGGATGCTTTATGTGATCCCGCCCATCCTATGTGCTACTTTGAATGTTCATTTCTTTCATGTCCATTTATATATTATTTTGTATATACTTATTTTGTGTGCTTAATGTCCATTTGAATGTTCTTTTTCAGTTGGAAATTTCATTCATGTCCATTTCTCTGACTAATTTTTCTGTAACCAATTTTCTTGTTGAGTTCCATTTTATTTTATCAAAAAAGGACCATAGAAATTAGAGGATATCAAAACAAGAGGCTCAAGAATTACTGCAATTTATGCACCCAGAGTTTTACATATGGTAATTCTATGGGTGGACATATTATGTAACACGTGATATATGGAATCTATGTATGGGTAATGCTGATATATTTTGACTCAGCAGTGAACTGTCCAATGCTTTTATTATTTCAAAATATATGAACAGATGTGGAATACCCCCATATTTTTTTTATCTAAAACATTTTTATTGAAGTGTTCTTCCCAACTGGGGATCCTGAGAAACAATTTTTCTTAATTGTAGATAACAGTTTAGAGTACTGTATCATTTTATTTTGATGCATGTGATACCTAATTAGATGTTATACATAGTTTATTTATTGTTTTTATGTTTCTGGATCATTTTAATGTCACCCAATATAATTACATGTCTCCTTTAATTATGTTTTTTTATCACCATCTCAGGTATGTAACATGGAATCATCATGTTTTTAAGGTGAAACATCAATAATGAATAACTGTTGTGGCTAAAGGATTTGATGTCTTCTCAAAGGTATGGTTGAATCCTTATAAGACTTGTGATTGGTAAGAACTCATTATGTTTTTCACTACATTATATATACATTGCAGTACCTGTTATGCCCAAATTTGAGATTTGTTCTTCAGAATCACTATTTTATAGATTTGATGTACAGAATCATTAAACATTTCCATTGTTTTAATTAATTTCTTCCATTAGTACATCCCATGTATATTATGTTTTCTGTTTCAATTATTTTGAAATCCAGTTTTAAAAAATAAAAACCTCAGTTATCATTATCTTGTAGATGTAATGATATTTTATGTCATTTGTTACATATTTTAGTCAATATTACGTGATTTTGAAATATCTATTTTTGTGTTTTTTCGGACAGTTTTATTTAGTAGCACATTCAATATTACCTTTAAATAATGAAAATTTTGTACATTATAAAGTTTACCTTACTTTTTTTTCAATACAGTCCATCGGCAGCATTCAAATTCCACTGGTCACAATGGGATGACTATTCATGTGTCAAAAAAGCATTGAGGGAATATTGTACCCCCTTCCTGATGTTTTTTTAAGTAGGTAATCACTTCTTTCTCCATTGGGGTTTTAATTGCAGCTATCCATTCATGGGTTCTTGGTTTTGAGTGGAGATTATTTGTATGATATCATAATATGAAACTGCTTCCAATAATAATAATAGATGTTTTTATCTTTGTTGACACAAGTAGTGGATGTGGATGAATCATGATGGAAGTTCGCTTGAATAGTTCATCTCATTTAGATATTTTATATGCTTCTATTATTTCCAGGCACCAAAATAGTAAGTTGTTTTTAGATATGAAAATACTATTTTATGTTTAACCTTGCTGTATGAATCTACTTTTATGTGAACCACTTTTATGTTTAACCAAACAGCTGTAAGAATATACTTATTATGTGAATCACATTTATGTGAACCACTTTTATCCACAAACTAAACCACTTTTATGTTTAACCATGATGTATGAATCTACTTATTATGTTTTAGGCATTTGGGAATCTACTATGTGAATTTTTATTGGTTTATGTAGTTAATCTCTGCAGGGATAAAAATAGGTTGTGTTTGGTTATGGAAAACATTTATTGTTTTCATTTTCCACAAAATTTATTAAAACACATGTAGGAAATATTTTTGATATGAAGAAAATATATTGAAAACATGAAAACATGAAAACATTTTCAGGAAAACATGAAAATATTTTTTTTCTTTCTATTAAACTCCCATTTTATTTTGTTTTCCAAAAAATGTCTTCCATTTAAAGAATTTAATACATTTTTAGAAAATGGAAGCAATAAATGTTTTTCATAACCAATTGCAGCCTTAGGTTTTCTACTCTCAATAATATTTTAAGCTTTGATTATTCATGTTTAAAAGCGGAAAAACCACTTATTGTTCTATGATAATTAACCTCTTTTTATTGCATTCAGTATGAGCTGTTGAATTGTCACTGATATCATGCTTCCTCTGGCTATTTTAGATATACTGTGTATTGAGGAACAGGTTGAGAGAGCACATTTAATGTTTGTTTCTTGGACCCTACAAATTATAATACTGGAATGATTCTCCATTTCTTTGTTTGTTGTTGTGATGTTTATTTATATCCAGTGCTTTGTTTTTTTATTTTAAAATTTTGATTTATCCATTTGAATTACATTCATATCATTGATATCTCCATCTTGAACACTTAGCATAAAAATGTTAGGTCCTTTCCAGGGACTTCAAACATTTTCACATGATTTGATACTTCAACCTCGAATATGTCAGATACACAAGCATTACAATTGCTTTATATACTGGCTGGAAATTATTTTACTAGTCCTTTTTTTGGTTTTACATTATTTAACCAATGTAACAACTTGAATTTTATTCTTTACATATATCATTCCATGTCTCATCTGTTTCAGGGATGGTATGCAGTTGAGGGATTTTCTTTGGAATTTTTTGGTATGGTTTTGATTTTTCATGGATGTTCTAGCATTGAAGTTTTGTGTTCTAAACATTGTCTCTGTTCCCCCTTAACTAGGCAATCAAATGTTATACATTAGTTTCTCAATTTTCAATTTCTATTAGGAACTAAAATAGTTTCTATGTCATGAATGTCTATATCAACAGTCGATTCTTGTATTTCTTAGAAACTATGCAAAGGATGAGGAGCATCTTGTGCGTTTTTCTTTATGTAAAATCTCTTTAACTATATGTTTCACTGAAAGAAGTATTTTTTTCTTAAATGAAGTTGATAATGAAATAATGAGAGGTATTGAAATGATTTCGCCATCGTTGTTGAGCTGAACCTGAGATCGAGATACCAAAGAAATAAACCAACTTGAATTCAACTATATTGATCATATTGTGAGTTCCGTCCAGTATTTAATGAGACTAATCAATAAATAATAATTTTAATATATAAATTTTTGTTAAATTTTATTTATTATTTTAACATATTTAAAGTCCTTTTATATTTTTTTTTTGTTTTAATTTCATATACTTTAGTAATGCTTAAATGGGTGGGTTTTATAGGTTCATTTTAAAAATTAAATTTTATTTTTGAAGATGAATATTGATTATTTTTATTTATATGTTGTAGGTCACTCATCCTTCACATGAAGAGATCAAGGGAATTTCTGTAGTAGAGTTGTAGTCCATGAAATACAAAAAATATGATGAAGAATGATTTGGGGAAGTCATCAGACATTTTTCCCGGGAATGCCCTAGCACTGGACCGACTCTTTTATGTGGGAGCATCCCAATCCAGTCTTGTGAGGTACAGATGTGTATTTAAGAAGCACGGCAGTGGGGTTTTGCTAACCTCGGGAGTGACAATGATTCATTCATGGTGTAGTGACTTCTCTTAAATCCTTCTACTCATCATAATGGAAGGAGTGGGTGAGTCTAAATACCTGTGTTTTACTGGCAGGAAACTGATGACCACTACTTGGTTTTTTATAATATATGTGTGTCTTGTTATAGTGTTCAATGTTAGGTTTGTATTGTAGGCCGCAATTGGTAATTTTGCTTGCATTTTGGTTATCTTTCATATGATCTACTGATTTATATAATTTCTATTTCCCCCATTTTGATTCACCTACATTTAGATTAAAATGTAACATATATAATTCTTTACAAGATGTTGAAACATAACTAATTCCAAATTTTTTATGTGTAACTATTCCCCTATTAGTTATACATAGATATTTTTGGAATTCTTATTGATGTGTTTCCCAATTTCTCATTCATTGTGTTTTAATATATTTGTTTTATTCATTTTTATGGTTCTACATACCATGTAACTCCCTCTGCATTGATGCTTCAAATAATATCCTTTACACTTTAACCTCCAACGTAACTGTTCCAATATCCCCCTTTATCTATTTCACTATGTATTTCATTGTTCCCAATAATTTTTTCGTACCCACTAATGTTTCCCAAATGAAATTTAAATTGATTTTAAATCTCCATCCTCAAAAATTAGAAATTCAATTACATTAAATTTATCCTATACTTTTTAAACTATTTAAACAGTGTTTCCATATTTTATTCACTTATATTCCAATTTTATGCACCACTACATTGTAATTATGATATATTCAATATTAATATAAACTATTATGTTTTATAAATAGTAATCTATAGTTAATAATAACAATTATTTTATATTGTCATGCATCGCATGGGCGGAGTACTAGTTATTTTTATAAAAGAGTAATAAAAAATTTCCGGGAAATGATGATTAAAAGATAACAGGTAGGGAATTGATGATGATTAATGATGATAATTTAATTTATCTACTATATTTGTTTTTATATATTCTTTGATCTAGATAAATTCCTACTAAAAATTATGTCCATTGGTGTCTTTTCATGCACATTGGCGATCATCTACATTATTTGTGATGCATTGTTAATAGGATGAAATATGATATCTAATTAATCTCATATATTTGGTTAAATAAACTCATTCCCAAATATCATACTTGTTGGGTGATCACCACTATTTATCAATGTTGAATTTAAATAACCCTTGTTGGTAAAAAATTAATATACTCGATTTGATGGTGTGGATGTATGTTCTTATTTATTGATTTTGGGCCTTTTATGGGTTGTGTATTGATAATTTAGGAGGCATGGCTAGGGGTTTATGTGTGTATAGATGGGATAGTCCTTTCAATGGAGGTGATTATGTTTATGAAGTGGGGTTATTGTTTAGTGGTTTATAGTTGTGGGATTTGTGTATAGGGTGGAAAAGGTAGTGTGGGATGCCTCAACTTAAGAGATTGATTGATTGTGGAATGGGTAAACCTGTAAGTAGTGGGACTTCCATTGTTTTATGTTATGGACGAAAAATTTGTTTTGTAATGGGAAAACATCTAGGTAGTGGTTGGGAAACAAGGATGTATGACTATGTCATGTCATGACATCATGTTTATGGGTGTGTTGGGTGGGGTGTTATTTTTCCGTAGGGCTATCATTTCTAGTTGTGAGAGGATATTTGAGTGGCATAACATTGATGAATGACAGTTGGTAGTGGTTGAATCAGTGTCTAGGAAAAAGGGGGTGTGTGGTTGGACTTTAGGTTGGTTATATATATTGTTTTTATGAATAGTTGTTAAATGGATCTCCTTACCTTGGTCCATACATGCTTGTTTTCCATGTTTGCGTTTTATAGATTTTAGCATTCAAAAAATGGTTCCACATGTTTTTCTTGATAGTTTCCCAGGTTGTGCTGGAATAAATGAACTTTAACCCCTTAATTAAAAAATTTAAATTTGATAAATTAAAAAGGGGTTGTGTTTATTATTTGGCAGTAGTTGTTTCTATGGCTGTACATGCAGGGGTAGAAAAAAGTGGTCCTGGTGGGATAGTAGTCAGTTTTGGGTCCTGTAGGTTGCAATGTGCATTTGTTACTACTATGTGTATAATTTATTTCTTTATGATTTATATACACACCCAACCATTTTTTAGAATAATCTTCCAAACACCCCCATTTCATATGGGAGGGTGACTTTCCAAACTTTTTGGTGGGAGAATGGATGTCTGGTTATTAACTTTCTTCCTCACACCCTCTTCCAGGTTCATACTTCTTGAGAGTATCTGGAAAATCTGTAATATATTGTGCTTTACTATAGCCAAATATATTTCTAGTATGTTGTGGTGTCGGTTAGTGGAATAGGTTGTTTTGGGCCATGTTTGTTCCCCATGGGTATTTAGTATGGGGACCAAGTGCTTTCAGGCAAGTGGTGTGGTTGTTCTAGGCCATGTGTCTGCGGGGGAGATGTGTGGCCTGAATATGGCCCAGGTGTCGATATGTAGGATTTGGGTGTGGTTTGAGGCCCAGTTGTGTATAGGATGAGTGTAGAAATTGGACTAATTTTGGAAGAGTGGAATAGTCAAGTCATTATCCATTAAGAATGATAAGATAATCAGTGGGAATGTTGTGTGGGGTATTCAAATGTCGATGTGCATATACTACTACTTTACTCGACTTGCATTATTTGATGAATGTGCATTACTGATGTTGGGTTTGTTAGTAATAATTGGTTTGTTTTTTGAGGCCATATTGTTCTTTCATGGATACATTAGTATATTAAATTGTTCATGAGTGGAATTTGTTTTCTTACTCGGTATACTTGCATACTCAGCCTATATTTGTAAAACTATTTTCATTATTTCAGGAGGACATTGAGGACAATGCTGGACTTTACTAGCTCTGGTGTCAGAGTAGTTGTTATGATTCTACTTAGTCTCTTTCATTTTCTACTTTATTTGGTAGATTGGTTGTATTGTTGTTGCAATTTACCATTAAATTAGGCATGGATTGGATTTATGGTTTTCTTTATAAAAATGATTGATGTTGGTGGGAATATTAACCATACTATTTTTCAATCATATTTTAATTAAAAAAGCATAACGCCATCTATTTTTAGTGAGATTATAAAATATCACTTCAGTCTACCCACAAAGTCCTATTGAAGGTAGGACTCAGGGGGGTCATTATATCACGTTCATCTTGAAGAATAAAGGGTTTGGCACATTGATGTCCCTTACCTCATCATGAAAAAGGTATGTCCAGAAAAATCATGAAATTTAAAATTGAAAAAACGTAAAATAAAATTATTTATCATAAATAAACTAAATAATAGGATTAAATAGTTAAAAATCATTCTATCTACCAACTGCATAATGATAATACATGATGACAAATTATGAAAACAAAAAAAAAACCTGAAAATGATAATTGGACATGTCGAACAAATGAGGAATATTATATTACATTTATAAATATATATACTTTTAAATAATCAAACATAAAAAACAGAAATAAAATCTTAAATTAAATCATAAGTAATTTATCATATTTAAAATTAAATAGAATTTACTAATATCAAAAATAATATGAATTTATAAAATTTATTTTTAGTTTATAATTCATTTATTTTATTGAAATTTCAAATTAAAAAACACAAATATTGTTTTTCATATTATTAAATTTTACAAACGAATGGTAGTTATCATATACCATACAATTTTTTTTTACCATATTCATATGATATACATAATGTTTCTACTTTGTTCATATTTTCATCATGATTCATCATTACCTTACTATAAATATTGTTGATTCAAATTAATATGTTTTCTTAGGATTATTCCATTAATAGTGTATTAAATAATCATAATTTACATTAGTAAGTAATTCGGGGATTTTTTAGATTTATGGTTATGATGGTTTTATAAGAATTTCATATGAGTAATTATAAAAAATAATGTTTTTTGGAAATTAAATTAATATAAATATAATATTAAATACTAGTACATTAATCAATTGGAATTTTTTTAAATAACATTATAATTAATCATTATCAATTGAAAATGTTATATAATATATAAATTAAACATGGTGCATAATATACTAGGATTTTTTTCTCGTATATAGATTTAAAAATTTTCAAACAATCATTAGTTGTATAACATTTTTTGAGTATATTCACACTGAATTCACCAGATTGAATTTCATGTGTATTTCTTATTAGTGTTTCTTGAGAAACAGATTAAATAATAAACCTTTTTAAATTAGAAAACTGGATTAAATAATTGATTAATATTATACATTAGGTATATATCCTATATAATTCTTGACAATTTTTAAAATGAATGACGAAAGGGTATGATACTAATCAGGTAGAGTAAATTTTATTACATATATAGGCATTTTCAAGGAATATGAATGATTATAAATATAGTAATTTTTTAACTTACATCAATAAATAGAAATTCATTCGTCGATGAATGAAATGTGATTTATAAAATACATTATTTAGTTTACACAGATAATCATGATTAAATGAATATTTAAATATGTGTTTAATAAGATTCACATGTGTAAACTATACACAACTTCTTGAAAAAAAATATTATATCATTAATCTTGGGGTTGATAAAAATAATATTTAAACATTTTTTCTCGTTATTTATTATATTGGAATTAAAAGATAGTACCCATTATCTATGGTTATAGATTGAAAATTTAAATTAATTATTAACTTTAAAAAGGGATTTATGGTTTCAAATAGAAATTAAAAAATATTAATATATTTTGGTGAAATGTGGATATCCAAAAATGAATGATATTATATAGAGGTTTTCTAGATTTTAATATCTAAAAAACGGTGTTTTTTCATATGGAAATATGTGATAGGAAACTATGTAAGAATAATATAAGAGGAAAATTATATTTGTTGAAGTGTGATATTATTAGTTATATTCCCATAAATATAATATATTTATCACTTTAAGAATATATATCTACACAATAAAATCATATCATGTGTAATGTAATGTTGGGAAAAATACTATCATAGTTTCTAAACATAATATGAGATATTAAGTAAAACATAACATAACATATGTTAGAAAAAATAACATAGAATTTTTTTTGGAATTAATGAAGAATTATATTATATCATAATAGTTAAAATTCATAACAATTTGGGATACATTATATAAATATATGTAAGAATGAACTATAAGAAATTTTCGATGAGATATTTATCAATCATAACACCTTATTGGGGGGTTTGGTTTGGAATTATAATATGTTATAAAAATAAAAATATATTTCTATATATATATAAATAAACATCCATAAATTTTTGTATTCAATCATTATATCATTTACTTAATTCAATTACTTATAGATAAATAGGATTTAAGTACTTCAAATAATGTCATGTTGTTTGGTAAATATTGAAAAATATCCCAATTCATATCATATTTTGATACTTCGGGAGAAATATCTTCATTGTATAGTGCTTATGATCTTCTATGATAGTAAATATTGGGGGAGCTCACATTATTGAAACATAATTTTGTTTATATAAACACTTTATAATTTTAATGTTTTTCCTTGAAGACAATGTCAAATTTTTTTCTGTTTTTTATAATAATTCATTTTATAAACCAATGAAAGCCAAAAATTGTACAAAACCCCATGTAGGATTAATTCGTTATTAATACCCATATATATGAGAAGGATTATAAAACTATACTGAAAATATTGTTTCTCTCAAATCAATGAATACAAAAATCTACTCTACCTTTTGCAGTATAACTTAAAATTGAGCAACTAGATTGTTAACTCATGAATAATTTAGGTATTCATATTCCATTATTAAATAATATGAATTATTAATATTTTATTCTGTATTATAGTATTATTAATGTCTATTTATATTTTTATTAAATATACATCTTTTTTTTAATTTTAAAAGAGTATTTATGAATTATTAAGAAATATTTTTTTATAAGATGAGGGAAAATTTTAATAAATTTAGATTGAGAAATATAAATTATTTTTATTATACACATGAGTTTATTATGAGAATAAAAATTATTATTTGTTCAATTTGTGTCAAGTTTCAAGTATGAATTTAATTAATCTAAATATTGAGTATTTTAATACTAATATCATCTCAAATTGTACACACCCAACACATTTATCACAATTACTGAAAATTATTTAGTTTTAGAGGTCTATTCTAGTAAATAATATTTTGAATCTAATTCCCATTAAAGCTATTAATTTCTAATATTATTATAATTTCTTTAATGAATACATAGGATATTAAATAGAAAAAAATATATTGATTCATATGTGTTTAGTGGATATCCATTTGGTTCAGGTCATTAAAAGAATCAAATTATATATTGGTCATTATACTAATAACAAAATATGTATCATCAATTTCTAAAAATCCAATGTTTGAAGATCAACATGATATGTGTTTTTAATTTATATGTTACATTATTATATTCAATAATTTTAATTATAACAAATCATAAGTGATTTTTTTTAAAATTATTACATTTTTAAATTATCATTAAATACACATAATAACAACTTGAAAATAATAATTTTTAATTCGAATTATGAATGTGGTAAATTTTTTATTATAAATTAAAAATTCATAATTATTTTAGTTTATTCTAGTCATTATATTAATTTGAAAAAAATCCATCATACATCTTGAAATGAAAATCATTATTTATGAAAAATATGTAGTTAAACTATATTAATTAATGAGAATGGGTATTTTGGAATGTACATTTGTGTTTATATAATAAATTTTTAAAGTTACAGGGTTAGTTTTAGGATAGTTAATAGATTAAAATCTTATGTTGTTGGGATAGTCAAAGGAAACTAAAGAAAAAAATACTCGCAAACAATTATTGATATAATAAATAAATAAAAAATTATGATGTGTAAAAATTTTTTATTATGAGATATACAAAGTGTGTTATAATTAACATAGAATATAATATTTTCACAAGGTTCAAACAATGTTTTTATCATGATGATAATCCATTATTTCTATAAGTTACGATATAATTATTCGCATTCTTATTGTATTATTAAAAAGAATAAGTAATGGAGGGGGAATCCGATGTTAAAATATTTGTATAAGAATAAAAATATAAGACTTGTCAGGTTTATCAACATTTCTTATTTATCCACATGGGCCCTTTTGGTTGGATCACATGTGCACTTTCATTCTTCACCACAATACAAGGAAAATAATATATAGAATTATCTATGGAATATAGGTGAATCTATGTAAATTTTTATTCATATATAAGAATAGTTTATTTAATGAATTTAAAATTGTAAAGTCCCTAAAAAATCATGAAGTGATGCCCATATTATAGAACAAAACACAGGGTAAACAAAGTATTTTTAAATCATATATTATATCACATAATTAATCTCCTAAAATTAACATTAATATATATGAAATCACATCATCCATTGACTCCATTAGGATTTGAACTCATTTGTAATGGTGTATTATCATTAATATATTGTTATTAATAAATTTTCATCCAAGTAATTATCATGTGACCAATTTTCACCAAGGAATAAAAGTCAAACCCTTAATTCTAGTAGCATCTCAATTTTGTATGAACATAATACTTTGGTGAGAATTTATTTTTTGTGTGTTACTATTTTTCTTGTCGTATTGGTATCAACCAATACTGAGAAATAAATAACTAAAACATCTTAATAATTTTCTATGACATGACACCCACATAAGCGTAAATCAATCGTACATCAAAAAAATTTCATGACAAAATTCATATAAATTACAATATTAATCTCTAAAATCGATAAATTTAACATTCATTAAGCTGATTCAGATTACTAAACACAATATTACATTATATTTTCCCTTAATAATGAAATAATCATTCCACTTATTTCTAATCACCTCCAATTGGTCCCCAAAACAACTATATTCATGTTAAAAGTAAACATAACAGAAAATTAGCTACAAAATTCATTTGTTATTTATTTAGTGAATCTATTCATATAAATATAAAAATATATTTTATTAATCTAGAAACCATATCTTGATATACAATTATGTTTTTTAATTTCCTTCAACCCTATATTTAATGATAAATATATTATTATCCATGTTTGAATATTAAATATCATATTCACCCCATATTAATGAACATTATAAAGATTTGTCTATATTTAAGGGTTCATCAATATCATTTATTTATATTTTTTGGAAAAATTATAATATTGTAAGCTTTTATCAAATATATTATCTAACAACACATCATATATTTTTCTATAAGAGACAACACCTCCAAATATTCTCCCCTATTAATTACTCAAATAACATTTATATTATCTACCCCTTTAACAAATTTCACTTTTTGTATTCTTCCAACTAATCAATATGTTATAATTAATATATAAGGGAAAATAAAACAATACTATTAAAGGTATTTTATAAGAGAAATAACACTAAAAATAATTTTAGGTTCTTCTTGGAATCTTTCCATTGGGGATTTTTTCAAATTATATTCAATGTTCACCTTTTTTAATATATATTACCATTGATGTTCTATATATTCCACAATTCCCTTAATTTATTATAAACATATGTAATTATGCATTAACCAATAATATTTAAGTGAGATCTTTATTTTTTTTAAACAATGTTATTACCACACCAAATAAGTAATGACTATTAATAATTTACCCATATTTATTCATATTGTGACATTATCCACATAATTTAAGTATTTCATTATTATAAAAAACATACATAGTTACCTTTTTGTTTTGAGTGAATTTTTTTTGTTTCATGTAGTGTCAAGGATACATATTCCTAAAATAGAGCTTATAGTTTGACTCAATCATTACTTACAAAAATATTACATTATTTTAGAATAATATTGAAAATATTTCTTAGTTAAACATATTCCATTACAATAACCGTTCAACCACTTTTAATGATTAGATTCATGAAAGATATATTTTTTTAAATATATTCTATAAAATCAAAAAAAATTATCACATTATTCCCATATTATACATAACCTAATTAATGACTATCTTTATATCACAGGAAAAGGGAGATATAAGAATGAGTGAGAATAAGTTCTCAGTATGAGTAAACATGAGAGATATTACTCTTTCACAATATATTATCATAATGTTACTTAAAGGGAATTATAATAAGATCATAACATACAAAAACAAACAAAATATTTAATAGACCACAAATAATTTGTCATTCAATAAATAATTATCATAAAAAATATATTAGTCATACGAGTTTTGAATTATCAACATTGAATCATGATCTATTGGAGAATACCGTAAGTACAATATATAATAATTAAACATTAAATTAAAACTAAAAAATAATTTAATTAGTCAGATATCATAGCCAAAAATATCATTATAGATAGGGTACCATAATGGATTTGGTTTATATCCTATTCCAATAATTTCATTAAAAAAGACCCACTTTTATTACTATCATAATGGAAAGAGTCAAATAATATAGTAGATTAACTCCCTATTATAGTTTATATAATTTTATAATATATCATACATTAGTAAATGGATTATAAGGATATATATTTGTTTTTACAAATCGCATAATGAAAACTATATGTAGTTGTTAGACAATATCATAAAAACATTTAATATTTCATCATATCATAAATAAAACATAGGAAATAAAGCTTTTTCCTAAAATGATCAATAAATAATTATAATAATAAATCATAAAATGTATTGGATGGTATAATTGGAGAATATCCCTGGTGAACAATAAAAATCATTAAATAATGTTAATAAACATGAAAATACACTTTTTCAATTGTATTTAATTTATGCTCTGAAAATCAAGAGAAACATCCATTATATTTTGGTAAATCTAAAAAATCAATTTAAAAAAATATGGCATTGTTATTTTCTTTGTAAAACCATTGAAACATGTAATGAATTATCCATGATGGAAGAACACATTCTATTAAAAAAATATTTTCATGTAATATATTTTAAATGGGTAAATTCTATTCAAAATTATGTAAAAATTTATAAACAATATTTTTCAATGCATTATAAAATATTTCATGTAAACCATTATAAATAGATTCAATGGTATTGATCTGTTTATAAAATAAAATTATGCGTACAAAAATCCATAAAATAATTTTAATAACATGGATGTGGAAGAAAAATATTCTCATTAAATAGAATAAAAACAAAGTCAAAATTTGATAATTTTTTGGGATTTCAAGAACCAATGATGGAATAATTGTACAAATACATGAAACCCAAAGAAATAAATACAAAATAAAAAATATGATTTTCAATAGATGAGAACATAATATTTAAAATAATGGAAAATTTATAATTAATAATTATATTTAATAAGAGATTATAATTTTTGGATCAAAATAATTATTCTTGTTATTATATTTAAGACCACAATACATATCTTTATCACAATTTATTGTCTTTTTAATACTTCTTATGTTCAAATCATCATAATTTTTTTATTTTATTGTTATGAATTTTTATAAAAATAATTCCATTTTATATTACCTTAACCATTAGAATATAGGTGGTGTGCATGTGACTTACATGATAACCAATTAAAGTTAGACTTTTTTATTTTATAGTTAAATAATTTTTTTAGAGTGAGTATTTTTATGTTTTTTCTTAGTTTTTCTAAAATGACCATTTTAGATAAATTTAATAAACATTATCTGGGGAATATATACATGTGTTTATACATTGGAATGATTTTTTATGTTACTATTGTAATTACAACTAAACTAGAAAAACACAAACTTTAAATTTTGTAGTTCATACAACTTTTTCAATTAAAAAATCATCTATATCTAGTTGATGAATTACATATGATTACGATGAAATATAATGTTATAGAATTTTGTGAATTATATATATATTTATTATTATTGTCATTACATTATGTTCATTTTGAGGTTTTTTGTCAAAGAGTAATAGTGGGAGGTGTAATATTTATAAACATTGAGTTTTCAATTTTTAATTGTTTTAATTCATGTAATGTTGATTGATGGATTCTGGGAATAGGTAAACATATCTTTTTCTAATGAGGATGAACAAGTTATTTAATAATGACTATATTGTTTTTTCTAATCATGTGGATTGAGGGATTCTAATGTTATGAAGATACAAAAATGGATATATTCGAATTAGGGATACATAATGTTTGGTGTAAGAACATTATTCTGGTTATTTTTTAATCATATGAGAAGAAAATTAATCGAAAAGTATATATGAAAATTTTTATCATATTTCATCAATTTATTTAGATACTGTAGAGTAATAATTTTTTTAATTTTATGCAAAACTATATTTTATCATCCTTACATGTAATATATCTATTATTCATTCCAAATAAATATTTTGTTTTACAAAATGGTCTTTACATATAATTTTTCACCTAATAAGAACCTTGTGGCTTAGAAAATAGTTTACCTGAAATGCTTATCTATTAAATCATTAATGAATTTAATCATACGTGAGGATCTATCTTTGATGGTTCTTATTATGTGTCCTAGAGATACTTTTTTAAGAACTTATTGTGTTATAATGAAGTTAATATTTTGTTTACAATAATTGGAATCTAGGATATTTTAAATAAGGAAATTAAAACTGTAACTTGAGAAATGAAGACTCTATATTAGTTAATTAATAGTTTTTTAATACATTGTTGTTCTCGGTGAATGTTAATATCTATAGTTATATATGATCTTCTGGGAAAAACTATAATATATATAATGAATGAAATAATAAATTTTAAAATTTATAATTTTTTTGTAAATGAAAATAAATTATTAGTGATTTATGACTATTTTATATAGCTTACAATATCTTTGAGAGAAGAATTTTTAGTTGAACATATTATTGAAAATGTTTTTTAAATTATTCAAAAATATTAGGAATCTAAGAGAAAAACATTAAATGATATGACACAAAGAATAGTTCTATGACAATATAATATAATTAGAAGTATTGTTTTGTAAATATTAATTTTGAAAATATATGTGGAAATAGAAAAAAATTTGTTTATTTTTTATAAAAGGTTGGGGTCGAAGCCTCATTTTATTATTAAAGAAAAGCAATGATCCCTTTTAACTGGGTAGAGGGAGACCCATTACATAGCTCGAAGGCCCAACGGGCATGTAGCCCATAACATAGCCCGTAGGCCCAATTTTTTTTGCCAAAGGCCCATTCTGTGAATAGTAACCTGATAGCTACAATATCTGCCACTACTACAGTACTCTGCCGCCGCTATAATATCATGCCGCCGCTACAGTACTCACCGATCAACAGTACCACCACTACTACAGGCCCACTACAGTATGCTATAGTACCTGCACCCCATGGGATTTGAACCCCATTTTTTCAGGTAGTATTACGGGGTGAATCGAACAAAGCCAAACCCCAACTATAGAAATAAATTTGTATATTTTATATTAATATATTGATTAATTATATATATAAATTATATCACTAGTGAAACTATTTCAAAATATTCAATGACTAAATAGAAAGATAAAATTATATTGTATTATATTACTACATAGATATTTGGCATTTATATTTCTACAAATTCTAACTCCATGAATAAGACTATTGGAAATGAAGTACTTTCATTTTAAATTGATAATGAATGGGAAAGACATAGGTGAGAAAAATACAAATTTTGTGTTAATATATTTTTTGAAAGGAAGAAAGCATAAAAATACTAGACCAATATGTCCATGATTTCAAATTAATGGGTGAAGTTTAAAAATTTATTATAGACTAAAATGGGAAAAAAATTATTTCTATAGACACATTGAGGGAATGTGATAGAGTAACATCATTATATTGTTCAACTAATGGGTGTAGTGATATTTTTTTACATGTTATATTCAATGTAGATATTAATAAAACCAATTAGTGAAACCTGTCTATGGTACCTACATAATCTATTTAAAATTTAACATTATTTTAAAATTTCTATAATACATCTGATGATGAATTTAGTTCAAATTTATTATAATATGAAAATTTTGTTACATTAGAATATGACTATAGAGTTCCTTATCTTGAGGAAATCATATTTATATAACATTACATAAGACAAAAATCAGATTTTTTGAGATTCCACGACTACAATAAGGTAAATTTTACTAAATACTATAGAAACAATTCAAAACATATATTAGCTATTTATAAACATACATTGGAATTAGAGAATAATTAAAATTATAATAAATTCTGAAGAATAAATAAATTTGGTAAAACATAATTCTAAAATTATTAGTTTTAGATAACTTATATCATACTTTAATTTTATCAAGGAAAAAATTGATAATATTTGAAGATAGTTGTGACCAAAAAGAAACAATTCTACAAAAAATTACCTCATGATAGTCTCATTGTTAGTAAAATATTTTTTTTCATATAATTGATCCTTCGGTATAAAATTTCAAAGAGTATGACATTAAAATAATTACTTTCATTTAAATCAAATAAAATCAGTCAGCTTTACTCAATCAAATATATCTAAATATAAAATAGAATAACACAACATAAGAAATATAGTCAAATTTAGATTTTAAATGTTGTATTTTCTAATTCTTATGTACCCATGCAACACTTCATACAAAATAATTTTCTTTTTATTTTAGGAAGAATTCAAAAGTAGAATAAAGTGAAGAACATGGTAAATGTATTGTACATGTTTAAGACATATTAATGGAAATAAAAAAAGTTATTCTTAAAATTCAAAACACAACAAGATTAAATGTAAAAATTGGTGACAATTCTAAAGGAAAAATGATTGGAATTATTTACATTGAATTTCATGTTAAAGGGTTTTTTAAAATGTATTATTTTTTATATGACAAAATCATAATATAATTATAAAAATTAAATTATGTAATGATTGTTAAATTTTGAACATTATGAATGATAAATATATTGTTTAAATTTGAAGGTATGTTCATTCATTATATTGACTGTATTGAGAATTATTAAAACATAAAACCAGAAGACCATAAAAACAATGATCCACCTAGTTTACATTTAATGTAATACCAATAATGGTTTTGGGTGACAAGGATATGGTATTTTACTATTTAAAAATTATAAAGAAATTGTATGAAATAAAATTGATAGATGTGTCAGTTTTTAGTCTCAATTCATTAAATGTATTTGACCCTTATCAATATGTTAAACGCACAATGTCATTATTTTAATATATTACTAAAATATCATATTAGGAATCATTATAGTTAGTGATCATTGATCTATTTTTTTCAACAAAAACTCAAATTGTTAGTGGATAATGGTATGTTTATGTCTTGGTAGTTGATTACAATTGATATAAATCGTTATATTATCAATTAAAGAAATTTTAATGTCTTCTATATACTGAAGTCTCTATATATAATGTCAAAAATGAGAAAAATATAACTTTTCACACTATTCATATTCATCATGGTGGTGAGTTTATAAAATATGATTTTTACACTTTTTTATTAAAATATTAATTATACACAATGTCTATGATCATAGAAGGCCTAAAAAATTTATTTAGTTGAATGAAATAAATGTGTTCCACACAATATTACAAAATCCATGTTGTGTGAATACTTAATTGCTAAATATTTTTTGGATAACTATTTTATTACATATTTAAATACAAAAAACTGAGTTCTACATTGATGTTTTCATAGCAAAACTCTATATGATTCGTTGAATGGATGAATGCCAAAATTTCCATACATCTTATTTGAAAAATTTAAAGTGTTCATTATAAATACAAAAGAATATATACATAAATTTCATCCTCAAGTTTGTGAAAATGTATATGTTTTATATTATAAATCTTGTATGGAATATCATATTTTTTAAAAACACATACACTATTATAGAAATGGTGAATTTTACGCTTGAGAAAACTGATTATTTTTTAAACATCGTGATGTTATACAATCAATTGATATTTTTAAAACAAATTTTATACCAATATTATATAATTATTTAGATAGAATATAAATAATGAAACTTTTTAAATTATTTTCCTCTAGTTGAACTTCATCATATTTCATAATAATATCACTTGAACAACCCAATATTTTAAAACTTATTTTCCGAAATAATATATTCATTATCATGTGTTATACGGAAAATTGAGAAAAAAAGACAATGACATACTATAGAAATATTGTCAGTTAAATATCATCATTATGACATAGAAGTTAGGTTTATATTTAATTAATATGGATAAAAAATATATGAATAATATTTTTTCCAAATTAAATAAATTAACCATTATACATTTATTATCAATTGGTTGTAATTGTATAAAAATCATTAAAGGTAATATATATATTTTTTACTTATAAAATATATAAGGTGAAATGTTTTTCAATTGAGAGATTAAATTAATCAAAAAATTTAAGTAATTATATTGATAGAAGTTTATTATATATAAAATTTAATGAATTAAGATTAATTTAATTTTTTTCATTATTAGTTTAATGATAATAAATTAATTTTATTCTATATAAATATACTTTATTCCTTAATGGGATTTATTAAAATTTCTTAGTGGATATTATAATTAATTTCTATTAATATATAATAAAATTTATAAACGAACATAATATTCGAAAATATATTTTCAGAATACTATTTTGAATATTTTTTTGGATTATTTAGAAAAATATTACGTTCTTGGTAAATAAAGAAAAATCTAGATTTTTGAAAAACTAATTTTTCTCTTTATAGATCAAATAAATTAAAATTATTGTTCATTTTTTTTATTTTGTATTACTATATAATAAGACCCATTAAACTAAAATAATATAAATTATTCTAATGGAATAAATATTATTTTTATTTAGTAATAATTATATTTTTATAAATTAAAACTCAATTTTATAAAAATAGTTTTTATTTACATTAGTTAACTTATATTAAATATACATATTTCTACCTCAAGAAATTTAATATTTTAAAAATGAAATTAAAAATTTTTAATTAGAGTGTTCAAATTCAGTAACAATTCCTTTTTAAAATTTTCTAATTATGGATTAGTAACCATGGTAAAAATGTGTCACAACATTAAAAGTTAAATCAGGATAAATATGGTGAAAGAATACTTGAAAATTCAAAAAAATATTATCTTAATTGTTATTATCTTATTTTATTTAAAAACTTTTCACCTTATATTATAAATTATATAAATTTCAGACATCATCTTATGGTTAAGGATTTTAATATATAGTAGTTTAAAAAATTACATGTGTTCTCTCCCATCACATATTAAAGGGAACCTCCACTCCTACATTCCTATAACAAATTGAAAACACTTTTTTGACCAAAAACCAACAAAAAAATCACTCCAGAAATCCTATAGGTACTAGTATTATTAAATTCATAATCCGATAATGCATAGGGAGTAAGACGAAGGGATATATCTGAGGTACAATGTAAGTCCTAACTGACATATTTCACATTTCATAATTCTTCTACCATATTCAAATATACATCAATGACATGGAAGTAAAAAAAATAGGTATCATAAATATAGTTAAATTTAATTTGGATTATGAAGAATATATTTTCCATATCCTTTTCCATCATAAGATAAATGGAAAAATCGGTCGTGTGTACATGTAGACAACCACCTCCACGAAGCGATCTGTTTCATTTGTAATCCCAATACATTATTAAAGTCAAAACGATTGATAAAATAAATAAATATTGCAATTAATTAATAAATGAGATTATAAAAAATTAATATTTATCTTACATTCCTATCCTTTACATACCATGAAAATTTATAACATCCCTTACGTGTAAGTCTGTAGTACATTATCTATAATGATATGTGATTCATTTTCCATTTTTAGCACATAAGGATAGTAATTATAAATGAACCAATTAATAAATATAAAATATTATTACATATTTATTATAAATTAATATTGAAAATATTGACTACATTATTTTTAATCCACATATTTCAATAAGTAAAATTTCATTTGTGCGTACGTATGGACTACCATCTACATGAAACAACATTACTAATTTTTCATTATAAGATAACATGGTTGGTTTAAAAAGTTTATATATTGTTTAAATATAAAAAATATAATATGTTTATGATTCATGAAAAAATGGATCCATAATTCATATGACTATAGTGAATCCACCAATGAGTTTTTTTTGTTACAAAAAAATAACACTAAAACACCAAATATGATCTTTACCATTTTAGTAATTAAATATAACTTTGTAATTGATTAAATTAAAAAATATTAATAACAATGAAATAAAAATAAAACTTTTATTAATCATTTTAAAAAGTAATTTTATTTTATAATTCATGATTTATAGAATGTACATTTATAGATAATACATACGGTATGATATTTAAAAAGAGATTGTTGCAAATGTTTTAAACTGTTACTCACACATATGCATGTTTTTTTAATAGTTTCAAGACTGATAAAAATTATGTTTCAATGGTTACTAAACATAATTTTTTATTATATTTATATTTAATTAATAATGTATAAAAAATCATAACATTTCCTTTTGGGAAAATTTTTTACTTTTTTGAAATGTACAAAAATTGATTCCATAACATATAATGCATATTATATTTTTTCCATCCTCATATTCATTAATCCATATCATGAGGTCATTATAATTGTCCATTTTTATTTTCAAATAAAATCAGTTACATTTTCTTGAATTCTTTGTTTTATAATGTTTTCAATGAATGTGAACGTTTTCCACTTATTTTGATGTAACTAAATGTTTTTTTATTATGGGTTGAAATGCGTTTTCCAAGGGTTTTATGATGAAAAGATCAATATTTCAAATCATATGATCATGATATTGTACTTGATAATTATATACAATGAACAGCGAGACTAATATATATTTCCAATGTGTTGGGTAATAATTTATCCATTAATGGTGAAAATTGTTGGAGACAAATGAGATGGTTACTCCCATGGAATGAAATTTTCATTAATTATTTACAGCACTTGTTAAACATGACAAAACTTTAAATAAGTACTTTAACATCATTAAAATTGTATTTAATGAGTGATAAAAAATAAATAAAAAATTGATTATTGTTAAAATACATTTTATTTTTTCATATCTATAAATTTGAATAAAATGGGACACTTTATCATCATTAAATAGTGTTAATAATTTCATAAATTATCAGACCATATTTAATAAATTATAAATTATCCTTTTATCAGTTATTTTGGTAGCACTGATAATGTGGCATACTACTACATTGTTCTATTAAAATTATCTCAAACTAATAAATAATAAATAGAAAATACAAGTGAAAATGCAACATGCAATTCCTAAATTGTTTTAAATAATCTTTACATCATAAATACTAGAATGATAACTATATTATGTTATTTTCAAAAATTGGTTTGTATAATTACATGAATGGGAACAAATTATAACATACATTGAAATCCATCAACATTGTGTTACCTTTAGACCACAACCACTTGTAATATTATTATTTTCTGAAAAACCTTCCCATCCTGAGAAAATGAATTCACCTATATAAGAAAATGACTCTTATGTTAATAATATTATAATGAAATATATTAATCTCACAATGTTATTTTCAAAATAAAAAACATATAATTTTAGTTTTACCAAAAACATATTTTATCAAATTGATTTTGTGGAAGATTATTACATGAAAAATGATTTATTTTTTCCAAAAATTAGGGTCTATTGAATTATATATCATTATTGACAATAAAAACACACTAACAAATTGATCCAATTCAAGTGGAATTGTTTTTTTTTTGGAAAATCCACATACTATAATATAATTTCTACTTCTTCCTTAAGAATTTTTACTATAAAAACTTTTTTAAATAAATATATGATTGAAATGATAATGAAATTATAAAAATATTAGAAGAAAAAATGATGATAAAAAAATAGGAAATATTTTTCATAGTTTTGGAGAGTTGATTCACATTTTAAACAAAAAATTATCTTTTATATTGAAAACACACATATTGTGTGACACAGACCCCATCATATATCAGATTGAAATATGATCAATTTTTGAATATAGTAAATGATTTATGAATAATTTTATTAAAATATAGATAAAAACAGGAGGCCTTTTGATAATCTTTCTCTAGTGTTGTGTGTTTTAAACAATAATTAAACCATTATATTGAAATCATATTCATTGATTCATAAAAGTCACATTTTATATTAGGTTAGTGCATGATCAATTCATACACATCAATAATTAATTACATATTTCATTCCTAATCATTAAAAACATAAAAGATCGTTTTCATTCTATTGGATATGTGATGTGAGTTTTAAACTAAAATGGAACTTTTGTATTGAACACGCATAATTTGTACCATATTGGCCAAATAATACTTCATTTTAGTGGGAATTTAACTCATACACATGAAAATTGAATTAATGTCTTTTTTTCTAATGTTTGAAAAAAAATCCAACATGATATTCTCAGTTTTATATATTTAATGTGAATTTTAAAATTATATGGACATTTCTCATGGAAAAAACGTACTACAAGCCATATCAATCACATAATGTGAAAATTCATGTGTGTCCAGTAAACACAAATTAAAAATTAATTTTGGACTGTTTTACTACTATTTGAAAACAATTTGAGAGTGTTTTCTCATTTTGGATACATTAGTGTGTTTTAAACTAAAATGGAACAACTATATTGAAAACACACTGTCTATGTTGTATCGACCACATTTCACTCAATATTGATGTCACATTAATTACCTCACATGAAAAAAGAACTTTGTGTCATTATATAATTTTTTAAAAAAAAATCTAACATCATTTTTCATTTTGGACAGTCTGAAGATTGTTTTAAACTAAAATTAATATTTTGTTTTAAAAAGGCTCACTTCAGGTCATATCAACCACATTGTCTATCAGACTAATTTGTATTCATTTAACACATGTAAAAAATAATAATTAATCATTGAGCTAAATTTTCAAATCATTCTTATCTTTTTTCCTTAGATTTTTTCAATTTGATGTGTATTCAAAATAAAAATGGCACATTTATATTGAATAAAAAAACGATGAATCACATCAACCCCAACATGTTTTAAATTGATGTGTGATAACTTTTCAAATAAATATGAACTCATTTAATATATAAAGACTATTTAGATCTTGTTTTAAACTAAAATGATAGTTTTTTTTTTGAAAACATAAACTTTGATTCATACATAAAACATCAGGTGTTGTATTGATGTATTCTCAAATAATCCAAGTAATAAATTAATTATGGATATTAGACCTAATAATTTTAAAATATATGACTTCCTTTTCTCATATTTTGATATTAAATCCATTTTTACGTAAAATGACATTTTTCTATAACATTTAATTTGGGTATTATAAATAAGAACATTTGTAAGAGTATAGTGAGTTAAAAAATATGTGATGAAAATGAATAATAGATTGATATAATAATGATTGAAAGAAATACAATATCATTTTATTAGATTTGGGAATTCAACAAAAATTTTAAACTAAAATGAAGCCTTTCTGTTGATAGTACCCACTTCAAGTAATATTGACAGCATCATCTAGCAGATCGATGTGTGGTAATTTCATAAACATGAAGATGCATTATAAATCATTGTACTAATGCTATAATGAAATAAAATCTGTTTTTAATGTTATTTTCAATCTCGATCTGTTACATTTCTAGTTTTGTGTGTTGGATACATTTAGGGATGTTTCCATGAGTATTCGGTGGAAGCTGGTGGTGCATCAGAGCTGCTAAAAGAAATACATGTTTTGTATTATTTACACATTATAAATTTTCTTTTCAAACAATTTACATGGACCTTTCATGAATTTAGTATTTTTCGGGTTATATAATTATAAATGAGATATGTTATTCGATGAAACCGAACCCTGAGGTATACACAATGTGAGAGGGGATTTTGTAACACCTTGAGATATTGTGAATTTATTTGTTTTTATGTAATTTAATTTATTGATTTTTTAACTTCACTGAACACTGTATATAGATTTTTTTTAATTATATAATTTCACTATGTTTATATTATGTTATACAGAACATAAATGGAAGCATCCACTACATAAAACACTAACTTGTCTTGTGTTACACGCAACACAATGTTGCTACAAAAAAACACATTAACATTATAATTATTTTAATAAGATAGATATAAACTAGTTGTTAAAATTATCACATGAATAGTAAATTGTAGTTTTATAAAGATTAGTTATAATGGTTTTGATAATTAAAAATATAATTTATTATAAATTCTTTACATGGTTAAAACTTATATTTTCATAAATGAACTGATTTTTATGTCCTTTATTAAAAAATAATAAAATTAATTTTAGACACTCATAAAAATTTAAATTGTTAAAATAGACAATAGTTTTGAATTCAAAATAACAAAATTATATTATGTTGAACTTTGGGTATTAATATAAAAATATACATTTTTTGATGAATAGTGAAATTAATATATTTTTTTTAAAATAGAATTTCTCAATTAAATAATTATTTTATTATTAATTTATTTCAATGTCCCTGAATTTATATTATTCATATATTAATACATTTTGGGTAATTGGAATTTTTTTATAAAAAAATTACATATAAATTTTTGTTGATCTTTTTAACGTCTATTTTTACCACCCATCTTGCAACATTTCTGGTATTAGCATTAAACCAAAATTTTACACTTCTATAAATTGAATATTAAGAAATCATACAGACATGGATGTAATCATTATGAAAAAATATCTAATAGGGTTAAAATAATTTTATTGAATTGGATCATTTGGATTTTATTTACAGTAGTTAAAGGTATATAGGGTAATGAAATGTAAAAATAATATTATAATAAAATAAAATTTCCCAAACACTTTTATAAATTCATATTATAAGTACATTTAGACCCAATTAATACTTATCCACAAAATAAAATCCCTTATATATAACTTTTTTAAGATTACCACAGTTATTATATTTTATATAATGAAGAGTTAAAAATGTCATATTCGAATTTTAATAATTATTTTTTAATATGAGTTTATATAATTGAGATGATAGACTATAAATATTTTATATAAATATAATAAATTTATCTCCCCCATGAGAATTTATTTATAATTTTTAGAAATTAAATAAATAAATTAAATGGTCACACAATAATGATGTAGTGATAGTTTAATTAATTGGGATATCAAATCAAAAATATTAAAACAAAAAAATAAATATAATCTGATATAATTAATGAGATAAATTAATTTTATAGATAACATATGAATTTTAGTGAAATATTTTAATTAATGGTTCGATGTTATCAAAGTGTATTAATATTTTGTAAAATTAAAATATTTAATATTATTAAAAATGACAGAAATGATATGTTAAAATATATACTATTTTATTAAATGATATAAAAGTCAAAAAAAAAATTTATGAAAAATGATATTTATAATGTCAAAAATTCCATAATGTTCAAATTTGAGTTATTTTTTCATCTTATTTTAACTATATGAACCCAATGGTGTTAATATATAAGAAGACATGGTAAGAGTTACACTGTTTATCCACAAGATTAATCCATAAGATAAGGTTTTGTTTACGACATAAACATGTATAAAATTCGTTGTTTTAGGGTAAATTTACCCCTACCAATCTTATATTATAAATAGGTAACTCTAGAACTAAATTAAACTGAAAAAAATTTATAATGAATTAATATATTAAGATC
The DNA here is from genome assembly GCA_963277665.1 of Viscum album. Taxonomy (NCBI): domain Eukaryota; kingdom Viridiplantae; phylum Streptophyta; class Magnoliopsida; order Santalales; family Viscaceae; genus Viscum; species Viscum album. The sequence goes on from OY728140.1 coordinate 2,132,267,584, forward strand.
TCCCATTAATTCCCTACACCACTCTTATAAAAGTTCACTTCCTCTTCTATTTAATTCACACCTCTAATGCCATTTTCATAGTCCAAAAACCTCCCATTTCATATTCCAACATCCCTAAATATATCATAGTGTCCATAATATGGGCATAAATCCATCCTATGGAGTCATTATCTTCAAATCAGAAGGAGACCCCCGAAAAAGAGTTAATTTTTTATCACCTCTTTCAAAGTACCTTTTTTCATCTAATTCCCATTTGTAGGTTTTTCAATAATAAAGTAATAAGCCCAGTCTATAATATATTCTGAGGTTTTTTTATGATTATGGTAAATCTATAATTTTATTTTACCCATCCTTTGAAAAAACAATATCACCATGCATGCTTATGTACGACTTACTATCTCTACAACATTAGGTAAACATTTTATCATGTACCCTTTATTTCAATGGGTATAAAGATGAACATAAAGGATTCAAATAATAAATATAAAATGATATTGATTTTTTAAAATTCATATTCCATACAATTCAATACAATTTAACTATTAAAGGAATTATATCATCGCTCGTGCATATATACGACTTTCCATCTCCATGATATGACGATATTTTTCATTCACATTCACCATTACAAAATGATTATAATTATATAAATATATATATGAATAAGTATAAAATATATTAAATAATAAATCAAATTTAATAATATACATATATATACATATATTTCATTCACTTTCCTCCATTCAATAGGATATGAAAACAGAAATAGTGTTCATTCTTACGTACGACCTAACGTATAAATGAAATATTTATTATATTTAATATATCTATTAATTATATATATTTATCTTTTTAATATATATGATATATAATTCATTTAAAAAAATTATGTGTTTAAATCCTGATATAATCAATAGTATCTAGAATAAAAAGTCAACACACGTATGAATAGGAAAGTGATTATTACCCGAAATGATGTTTTAACATGGAAACTATTAATACAGGGGATATATAAATCAAAAATGAATCATATATCATATTATAAATATTATTTTTATTCATTAATATGTTAATAATATGTTTAAAACAATTATATATTGGATCGAGAAACTTATGGAGAGTATCATACCTAAGCTAAGGGGATTTTTCTCCCTCTTTTAATTTCTGTGAGATACATGTTGTGTTCACCACTCTTTCCATTGGTGTTGTGTATATAATTACCATAATTGAATTATATTTATATTACAAAAAAATTATGGGTACATAATTTATATTTTATGATCCATATTTCATTGTTTTTATGAATCAAAAGTTACCAAATCCAAAAAATGTTTTATCTCAAAATGCCTTCTTTGAGACTCAATTTTTATTTTGAACCTAAACTATTTTCTAAAGTGAATAAATTCCCATTTTAAATGCTATATCATGAGTTTAATTTTTTTAATTGTTTCAATGCTTCTTGAAATTTAATTGATTATATAGAGAGTATGATCTCCCTTTACCAGGTTATAAGAGTTTATTGAGAAAATCTCATCATTTTTCATGATTTTTAATGTTTCTGATTACTTTAATGAAATATCATGATCCATATCTCTTTTACAATCATGAATTTTATTATAAACATTTACTTAATGATATAATTATTTATTTTTTATAATATTTATACTCTTTGGGACATAAGAATGTGGTTTTAATAAATCTCAACATTACCCTCCATTCGGTCATAAATCTCTGTTCTCTAAAAAGGGATTTTATGAATATTTTACCATTATCCAATAATCATTAAAATAATATTGTTTACTTTTTTCATTTACCACTCTCTTTTATTCAATATTCTTGTCCTTTTTTTGAATAGGTAACTTTTAAATCCTTATAACGGTGTAAGAGGAATGTTATTTTGACCTCCTACGACAAGTAAGAATATACTCTCCATCATTTCTTTAACAATCCCATTGAATTTTAAAATGGATAATATTTAATAATAAATTTTTAATGTTAATTTTAAGGAAAATATTTTTTATAACGATTTAAATTCTTCTTTATATGTTTTCAAAGATAATTTCATTGAAAATACATTTCAAATTATTTTATGTGTTAAAAAATATTTTTCAAACATGAAAGGATATTTTTTACGTGAATTTTTTTTGAAATATTTTTCAAAATTATTTTCCATTATAGATGAAAACTACTGATATTACTCACTCCCTTCTAGGTAATTTTCTAGTGATTCCATTCAAATAATTTCTATGAATGTTTTATGGTTTAAGTCTTGGTCTTTATAAAATATGGTTCTTTTCCATAGGGTTATATGATTTTGAAAACCACTTCTTCTTCACAGTTTATGCTTCAATGAAATGATTATGAAACCAATATATTTTCCATAGTAAATGTTATTATGAAATGTTATTAGTTCCCAATACAATTTTCGGGGTTATGATTTTATGTTTTTAAAACCCATACCTTTTCATTGGTCAAGATATAATGAATGTTTTGTGGAACATTCATATATGATTTCATTATATGATGGGTGGGACCAATATCTCCCTCCAATGAATTTGGTAATAATAAATTTTTTATGAGATTGAGGGGAATAGTAAATAACATTCAAATCATGAAACAATATTCATAATGGGAGAACATCTAATCCCGAACCACGAGAGTACAAGGGGGGATATCCCTATCCCGAAAGAAGAGGGTACATGGGAGGAAATATAGATCCCAAAACAAGAGGGTTCATGGGAGGTCCTCCCATGCCTGATGTAGGCATATGGGTGATTAAACCAAGAGAAACATGTTACAAAGTCCTTGTTATACCACCTTTACATTGGGTTATTATGTGCATATGTGTTATACAAAATTCCATGATTTATTCATATGTTTTTGACTAATAGATCATGTTCATTATTTCATAATTATTCATGTAAATATTTATAATAATAAATGTTATTTATGGTTTGATATTCAGTTTTTTTACTCAGGTTATGCACCCTTTTGTTCATGTTTTTCTTATGTATTTTATTATATACCCTTAATGAGAATCTCAACTCACAATATTATTATATTTCCTTTATCCGGGTTACGAAGAAAAGTTTTAAGTAGAAGTGTAAAGGTGTATATCTTAATCGGAGATGTTGAGGATCTTTCACTAGGATATATGATTTCTTTCACATTTCCAAAATCACTAAACAATTATGATCCATGGGAATTATTTTTTTCAATATACTAAATATGTATCTAAAATGATGTAATATCCATTTATGTTATGCCTTGGTCGATATAATTGGTATTAGAGGAAAGGATTAGTAATCCTTTAAAATCATGGATGAGAAAACCATTGGGATTCCCCTCTTTATATTTCAATGGATATATCTACTAATGTATCTAAAGAGAAGTATAAGGATAAATCAACATAATGTAAAATGTCCTAGAATTTTGGCAGAAGATATATTTAGTGTTTTCTTAAAAATAACTCCCTATATGGATACTACATGTTGTTGTGGCTCTAGAACAAATGTACACCACTCTAACAATATGTTCCAGTACTGACTCGGGCTAATATGGGACATGACAACGGGTCATGGTGCACACCTAGTTTTACACTAATATGGGATAAGCATAGAGAATTCACAAACTCTTAATAAACCATTATGAGGGATTTAAGTATATTATAGGTATGAATAACCTTGTCCAATCCTAAAGTATCATAAATTAAAGAAGGCGTCATAAGTTAGTCATCCAATTTTTGAATATTCATGATTATGTGGTTCCTCATTATAATAATTGATTGTCAGTTTATGCTTTTGGTTCTAGGAAAAGGATGGAACCCAATTGAAGCACATTAATGATAGATGTGTTGGAAATGAAATGATTATACTTCTATGAAAATTATGGTTATCAGAGATTAAATAGAGAATCTAGATAATATGCCTATAAGAACATAACATTATGTGAATTATTATAGTCTTCAAAATGATCATAGGAGGGAACAACATTCTCTTAAATAATTATCATGGAAAATTCCACATTATTTTAGAGGAATGACTAATCCACTAGTTTCAATGAAATTTATATTAAAATTGAAAAGATATTTTTCAACCTCCGATGTTCCGAACATGAAAATGGTTAGTTGGGAACTTATCACTTGGAAGGTAATGTGAATGTATGTAGCAACATTATCGAGAATACAAGGCAATAAGATAATATTTTCTCCATGGATTGGGATAAGATAAAGAAACTATTTTTCAGTATGTACCTTCTTAGAAATCTTCTAATAAAATTAGATATTGAAGTTAGTCATCTATATAATGGTTATGATAAGAAAATAGGAATATAATTTTATGGAAATGCTGAAAACTAGGGACAAAATTGATTATATTTTCATTATGCTCAATTTCTGGAAGAACTCATGTGAGGAATTATATTAAGGTTTATAATAAATATTTTTGTATGGAATATATAATCTTTGAGAAGGTGAGTTCCAATGTGAATAGGATAATTGATATACTAATGTGATTGGAGAGAAATCCACAAAGAAGTCACCTCACCCACTTTAGTTCTACAATTATAAGAAGAATGGTAATTATGCTAACAGATACCCAAATACATGGCTTATCTTTGCAGAATGACATCAGTAACCTCTTAAGGATTAAGTAAAAGGAAAATTTCATGTGATCACTATTTGGATATGAGGAGTACAAATACAAAGTTGTGGAATGATTGATATTTTTTGTATTGTAATTTAAGAATGATTTTATAGATGTACTGTTATTGAATTATGGAAAAATGAATCATCTATGTATTAGTCCCATGTAGTTTTTACATAAAGATTCATGATCATATATTGAATAGAACTGGTAAACATGAAAATTTATTGAGTTAATCAGGATTTTTTTTTGAAAACACATGATTAAGGGAAGGATAGTACATAATATGAGCTTGATGATGAGATAATTATATTTGGATAATGATGTGTTGGATATGAGTTAGTAAATTTGAAATTACTAGTTACCTTTGAACTAATTATGGGTTTATCGACATGTGGGTTATGTTATCATGGATGAAGTCTACATCCTTTTAGAATTATGAATACAGAACCATGAATGTTTTTAATATGTATGTATTTTAATTCATGTTCTTTCTATATTTTATGAGAATTAATAATTAAGGTATTAACATTTTTGGAATGACAGAACTATGAACATACTTATGATTTATCGGAGAGAAATTTTAAGACGATGTTGTTTACTTATTTTTAAATATTTTCATTTTCAACTTTTGAAAGGATTGTGGGATTATCCTTTTATATAACGTTTATGTTAATAAAAAGATATGTTAATGGTATTTATGAATTATTTCTGCATTGGTAGAATTATATATGATTTATAAATTTCTATACACATTTTTTTGAAGATAGATTGAATGACATATTGTTATTCTCATGATTTTATAATTCTTCAGGAATGAAAAATTCACCTTAATTTCAAGGAATAAGAGATGAAGTATAAATTGATCATTGAACATCAAAGGGTAAATTTATGATGAAATCAAGTATGTATACCTTCTGTTAAAAATTGTTCAACATTTTGAAATGGTATCTTGACATAAAAAGTTGTCATGTTATCATAACATTGAGGATACAAATTAACTACTTAATGTTTCATTAGTTTATTGTTTTTTTATTTTTAACATTCTATAGATCTCCATTTTTTTATTAGTTAAATTTATCAATCTATATGATTATTTACAATTTTCATCCGTGCCCAAATCTTCACCCATGTTCTCCTACCTGGAAACCAAGTTATTAGTTACCTGGGGTAACTATTATTTTACAACTACTTCATTTTAAATGGATGTTTTATAAATAATTTTAATGAGCTGGGATTATATGAACAGAACATTAATGCATTAAACCATTGATTACTGAGAATAATTTTTAGGGATAATTTCATTTTATGGGGTGTAGAATGTAACTCCCTGATTTTTGGGATTTTATTATTTAATTTAAAAATTTGTAATTTCCACTTCACAAAAAACAATATAAAGAAGATTTTATTATATAATATCACTAAATTTATATTCTATTATTATAAACATCAAGTTAATATTTCACTATAGGCAACACCAACTTTTCGTACGTTACACACAACATTGAGTTTCTATGAAACAACACTATACCATTATTATAATATAAATTTTATAGTCATAATATATATATTAAAATTTTGACATTTATAATAATATATATTTTGTAAATATTTGTTATAATGGTTTTGATAATGAAATGTATAATTTCTTTTAATGACATTTTATGTTTAAAACTGCTATTTTCTCAAATGAACTGATTTTTATGTCCTTTTGTGGAAAATTATAAAATTTATTTTAGACCCCATAGAAATTAAAGTTGGTAATATATAAATAATTTTTTATTTCATAATATCAAAATTACATTAGATTTCTTTATTTTTATTTTTTCTGAAATGTTGCAATTTTTGATGAAGAATGAAATTTCAACATTTTTTTGGAAACATAAGTTTTCATTTAAATAATCATTTTATTTAAAATTTATTTTTATTTTGCAATAGGTAAATAATAAATATATTAATCCAATTTAAGTAATAATGATATTTTTATAATAAAATATGATATAAAAATTCATTAAACATTTAAAAGTCCCTTTTACATACCTTTGAGGCACATTTACGGGATTGGCATTAAATTTAATTTTACCACTTCTATAAATTTAATTTTGAAAAAATAAAATAAATGGTTGTAACTAGTATAGAAAACATTTTCTAATATGATAAAAATTATTTTTGGATAAATATTTATTTTTTTATTTTATTTATTGTGGTTAAAGGTAAATAGGGAAATTAAAGGTATACATAATATTATAATTATATAATATCACCATAAAACTTGTCCTAGTATAATATAATAAGTATACTTAAAAATTAATAAACCATAGGTATAATAGATGATACTTTTTATGCCACTAGCATTAGATCAGGATATTTATTAGATTTTACATAAAATATAGTTAAAAATGTAACCTTCAAATTTTTAAAACTATATTATTTTTAATATAAGATAATATGTGTTCTACGGTAGGAAATAATTATTATTTAGAAACATAAGTAATAAATATAACCCATGATAATATATTTATAATTTTTAGATATTATATAATTAAATTTAATGGAGACACAATGATGATGCAGTAATTGATTAATTTAATTAGATATAAAATAAATGGTATTAGAAATATTAAAATAAATTTATTTTTACATAATTAATGATATAAATATATTTTATAGATAACATTGAAATTACAGTGACATATTTTATTTATTGGTTATGTGTTATCATGTGGGATTGATATTTCTAAAAATTAAATTATTGAATAGTATTAAAATTTATATAAATGATACAATAAAATATATAATACTTTATTTAATGATGTAAGAGTCATAAAAATATAAGTATTATCAAATTAACATTTATCATTTCGCATATTTCATAAATGATCCAATTGGTGTTCTTTTGGGAATTTCAAGTTACTATATTAACCATATTGTGTAAAAATACAAGAGGACATGGTAATAGATAAATTGTATAACTTAGGGTTATATCCCAAAGATAAAATTAAATCTATTACCTAATATTGTATAAAATTAATTTATGTAGGGTATATATACCAATACACATATTATCCTATAAATAAATCCTTTTTTATCTATTTGAAACCGAAAATCAATTTATAATAAATTGTTATTTTAAGATCAACCAAATGTGCCTCTCACCTCTCAAAAATAGAGAACTTCTCCTTCTCCTTGATTCACACATATAAAGACCGTTGACTAAGCAAAAACCTTCCCATTTAACATCCCAAAATCCCTCACTACATCTTAGGGTACATAAATTTGGAATAAAGACATACTATAGAGAATGTTTGTAAAAATCGAAAGGAGAAACATGAAAAAGGATAATTGTTTTATTACCTCTTTCAAGTAAATTTATTCATCTACTTCTTCAATATATGTAGTTTTTATTATTAGGAAATAAATATAGAATATAATATATTATTATATTTCTTTTTATGATTATGGGATAACCGTATTCAACATTTTACCCATCTTACATAAAAATATTACCATCCATGTGTTCGTACGATATACCATCCCCACACTATGGTGTATACTATTTTTCGTGTACACATAGTTTCTATGGTTAAAAATATGAATTAAAAGGAATAAAATAATAAATAAAACATTATAATTTGTTTTTATAATTATTAATCCATCAAATTCTATACCAATATTCCCTTCTTGAAATAATATCATCATCCGTGCAGATATATGACATACCATCTCCGTAACATGCTAAGATTAATTTTCTATGATCACCATTCAAGAATGATTATATATATATATATATATATATATATTATGAAATATATAAAATAGTAATTACAGTGGGTATATATATATATATAAATACTTGTATGATCATATATTTCTTTCACTTTGTCACGAACCGTCCTCGGGGCCCGTGCCGTGACTACCCCAAGCCCGCCTTCCATAGGCCAGGGGCTGGCGACTAGCACCAAGGAATAATTCCCGGTAAAAAGGGAAGGCATTGCATTTGTAAAGTAAAAAATACACCATAGAGCAAGCAAGTAGAAGTAAACACTAAGTAAAAACTGGGTACAACAGTAAGTGCGGAAAAGTAAGTGGGCCAGTATACAAACCCAAACTAAAAGTAATGTACAACTAGAAAGGGAAAACAGTCAACTGAAAGTAAAGCCGTAGCCTCGAGCCGTCCACTGGAAGTCCCACCTGAAGGGTGAGTACAGATAGCCTCCACAGCTCCTCGGGTCCAGTCGTCCGCTCCGAGTACATCCCGTCCAGTGGTCCACCTCCGGGCACCGACCTGCTCCACAAGCCTCAACCACGATCTGCGATGTCTTTCGTCTGCAACCAACACAACGTAGTACGAGGATAGCCCGTGCAGGGGTGAGTATAAGCTACTCAGTAGGGACCCAGAGATCCCCGAAGGTCTCCCAGAATCCACAAATGATAATCCACAAAGGAAAGATACAATCACAAAGTAACATCTGACACTGCTTAGGTATATGCCCATACATATACCTAAGTCATCAATTCTCGTTCGACACCAACATCTGAGCTCAAGTACAACCCAGTCCACACACAAAACACAACCCATTCCACATAGGAAATCATATCGTAATCCACATAGGATATCAAGTCAATCTTATCGAGTTAAGGATTTAAAGTCAAGATTCATCTCACACAGGTATACTTCTTCTTAAGACGATAGAGATAATCAGATATTGCCACTGATTCATCTAAGTCGTCGGACCCACACATGATCGATAGGTAATAACCCCCGTAATGACCCACAAAGGATCGATAGGTAACTAACCCCTGCAATGACCCACAAAGGATAGTACCCACACAGGATCTGTAGGAGCTGGCCCACACAGGACCACTGAGTGCTGACCCCCACAGGATTGGACCCACAAAGGATCGGTAGCACTGATCCACGTAGGATCGCTGAGTGTTGTAGTCGTCGTCGTCGTCAAATCCACGGAGGATTCCTGCATAGTCATCATCGTCGACGTAGTCGCAGCCAGCTCTAGGGTTCCTGCACACAGCAAGTTCGTTCGGGAGGGTCCGCTCCACGAGCCGAGGGGCTGATACATCAACTGGCACATAGTCCGAAGTTGATGTATCCAAAAGTTCCGTATCGTCAACAGGAACTCGACGTCAGAGACGGCGCGTCAATCAGACGCCCGGTCTGAGAGTTATTGGCTTTTTCGTCCCAGGGGGCCGGTTGGTTTTTAAGTCAAAACCAACTCGACCGTACTCCAACTACATCCAAACCTCAAGTGGAGTAATCCAAAAGATCCGTCTCACTTAGAGGAATCCAACAAAGTCTATGACACGTCAATCGGACGTCAGGAGCTCAAGTTATAAGTGTTTCCACTCCAAGGGCCCGATTGGATTCATGTACGAACCAACCCGGCCAAACCAAAAGTACTCCAAAACCTTGAGTGTAATATCCCGAAACGACCATCTCGATCCAAGGATCGCTACGCAACTGACTATGCGTCGATCGGAGGCACGTAGCTCAAGTTATGGGAAACAGACCGAAAGAGGTTCGATATTAGGGGGTTCGGGCCCGGTCCGACCCATCCCGATACCCCCAGGGTCGGCCCGAACCGGGTCGACCTGAATCGGGTCTGGGTCCGGCCCACTTGGGCGCGGCGCGGCACGGCCCGGCCTGGGCGCGGCCCGGCTCGGCGGCCCGGCGCGCTGGCCAGGTGACTCGGCCGAACGGCCGAGCCGTTCGGATGCGGGGGTGGGGGGGTGGGCACTGCCCCCCGCTCGTTGAAACCGCGGACCCTTAATTGGGCCGCTAACATCCGGCCAGCCGGGGGTTTTGAACCACCGGTTCTTCTCTGTCCAACCGGCCCGCTCCGGCCGGCCAGCTTCTGCCACCATGGGACCGGCAAGGCCGGTCCCCCCTGCTCTAACGTCGGTGGCCCGATTCCAGCCATCGTTTCACCTGCTCCACCGCGGCTTAAGCCACAGCCTTGGTCCATCCGGCGCTACGCGACGGCGCCATGCCCCTCCGCCACAGCTCCTCTCCGGTCACGGTGTCTTCGGGTTTTTCCGGCGTGGCGTGACGGCACCGCGACTTGGTTCAATTTTCAAATGTGGGGCGCAACGGCGCCGTGCATCCTTGCCGCTCGTCCCGCGCAGTGCGACGGCACCGCGTCACTTTCCTTCGAACCACAACAACAACAAAAAAATAAGGGAGGAGGGTCGGCCGTGTTTGTGCGGTCCGACCCTCTCCCATTAAACGATATCAAGCGGTCCAAATGAACAAGGATAGATGACAAAGTAATTCACAAATAAAAACACATAAATCCCTACCTCGTCGAACACGTTGAGCGAGGATTGATCGTAGAAATAACCGTCGCAGAAGGAGACGTCACAGAAGGAGACATCACAGAAGTAGACATCACGGAAGGAGACGTCGTGGAAGGAGACGTCGCGGACGGAGGGGTCGATATCTGAGGAATCTGGCGTTCTTTGCATTCTTCAATTTCTTCGTCATAGATGAAGAAGTTCCTCAAGTTCCTTATCATTTCTCCCAAAGGCCCCCACAACCATAATTCCAACAAAATAAAATAAGTTCAAGACATAGTAAATTAACATAACCTAAGCATTTGAATTTCAAACATTCACATTTAACTCACTTAATTAATTAACATAAGTTGTCAAAAATTAAAGATGAGTTGAGGGGGGTTAGAGAATATGAAGGGGTAGGGTTCGTGTAGGCCCCACCGACTTCGTAACCTCTCATGGGAAGTTGGGTGGTTACCCAACTTCCACCCAAAGGTTAAACAGTTAAAAAGATAAATAAAATTTTTAGTTCAAATTTTTATTTTTAACTTCCACAAATTTAAACAACTACACCCATGAAAACGCAACTCCAGAAAATGTGTTCCTAAGAAATTACCAGCGCTACGGTTCCATCGGTACCCTCAGAATTTGATTCTGATCACCGGTTCAAAATTTATGAAATCCCGCTCCTTTGTTTACTGAACATACCCGAGCTAAACTTTAGATAGAAATTCCAGGCACACCGGGCCTCAAAATCAAGTGCCTTTAGAAACCTCGTTCTTGTAAAATATGAAAGATAATTAAGAAAAAAAATTCCTTGAATTTTTACGGGTCTTTCCATTACTCCCACCTCAGGGATTTACGTCCCCGTAAAGATACATCAAAAGCTAGGGAAACAAATGTGGGTATTGAGCACGCATCTGAGCCTCCCGCTCCCAAGTGCTCTCCTGGAGGTTCCCGTGCTTCCATCTGATGCACATTAGAGGAATCGACCATCCACGTAGGACCCGCTCCTGTTGATCCTTGATCACCACTGGAACCTCCACAAAATTCTCCCCATCATCAATGTCCAGCTCTCCATGGTAAATGATATGCGTCGGGTCGTGCACGTATCTCCTCAGCTGAGATACATGGAAGACGTCATGCACCCGGTGCAACTTAGGTGGTAGAGCCAGGTGATAAGCCACCTCACCTATCTTGCTGAGGACCTGGAATGGTCCAATGTAGCACGGAGACAACTTGATGCCTCGGCCAAATCTCTGTAATCCACGTCGAGGTGAGACCCGCAAGAAGACATGGTCGCCATCCTCGAACTCCAGTGGCCTCCGCCTCCTATCAGCATAATACTTCTGTTAGCTCTGACCAGTCCTCATCCGCTCCTGGATGACCTGGACCTTCTCTTTCATGGCCTAGACCATCTCAGGTCCCACAAGTGCTGACTCCCCAGGGTCTGTCCAGCACAGAGGTGACCTGCAAGGTCGGCCGTACAATGCCGCGTATGGTGCCATCCCGATGGTTGAATAGTAGCTGTTGTTGTACACGAATTCCACCAAGGGTAGGTGGTCCTCCAAACTGTGACCAAAGTCGACGATACATGCGCGGAGCATGTCCTCGAGAGTCTGAATGGTCCTCTTAGTCTGACCATCTGTCTGAGTGTGAAAGGCGGTGCTCAGACGTAGCTGCATCCCGAATGCCTCCTGCAACCCCTTCCAAAGCCGAGAATTAAAGCGAGTATCTAGATCAAAGACGATAGATGATGGCACACCATGAAGCTGTAAAATCCCCCGATCATAGAGATGCCCCAAGCTTTCCCCTGAGCCCTGCTCTCTGATGGGTAAGAAGTAAGCCGATTTGGTGAGTCGGTCGACAATCACCCAAATAGAGTCGTGACCTCTGTATGTGCGTGGAAGTCCAGTCACGAAGTCCATAGATATTCCATCCCACTTCCACTCTGAAACATCCAAGGGATGTACCAAGCCTGCTAGTACCTGGTGCTCTGCCATCACCTGCTGGCAGGTGAGGCATCAAGAAACGAACTCTGCCACAACATTCTTCATTCCCGGCCACCAGTGCTGTCGTCTGAGATCCTGGTACATCTTCGCCACTCCAGGATGTACTGTAACAGCCCAAGATTTTATGAAAAATATTCTTTTTATTTCACTAATGTCTTGTATTGTACTCTACACCAAAAGGAGCTTGCACAACACGCATCCTTGACTTGCCTTGCATACACGCAATCGCGACCTTCCTCAATAGCGTGTGTAGTACGCAATAACGAGTTTCACTAAACAACGATATGCTATTAAAATATTATTAAAACTAGCCGTTATGAATAGTAATAACCACTTTTTAAAATTCTGTAAATCTTATATTTCAAAATGAACTTCATTTTTGGATTCGTAGTATCGAATTTAGCCTAAGGTGAAATTTTGGTACTTTTCGGATAACTTTCATATTCTGATGAATAGTGAAAATTATTAATTATAATTAAAAAACAACTTTTTTAATCGAAATAATTAATAGTGAAAAATTATTAATTTGAGTGGTTTTAAAGTATATTTAGAATATATTTTTACAATTTAATACAGTGTTGGTCATTGAATGTAATTTCACATTTAAACCAGACATAATCAAGTGTCAATCTTTTGATAGATATTGTTTCTTAAAAACACGCTATTTGTTTTAACAGCGGGATTTAATTATAAAATTAATTAATGCAACTTATATGTTATGAATTTGGTAAAATAGACTTCATTTTTGAATTCGGAATATAAAATATAGCTTAGGATGAAATTTTGGCATTGTTCTGAAAAACATCAATTTTTGATGAATAGTGAAACTACTAAGTGGTTGGTTAAAAACTGAATTTTTGCATAAAACTTAATTTTACCGCTTCTGTGAATGGAATTTCGAAAATCCGAGAGACACGGTTAATATTAACGACTAAAATGTGGTTCAATGAGATGAAAATAATTTTTTGGTGAATAGTAACTTTTTACTTTTTTTACCGCGGTTAATAGTAAATAGGGTAACTAAGGGTAAATATGATATTAATATTACCCTAACACATGTCTTAATTCTATTGGACAAGTGTAATTCGACCAAAAACAAACTTAGGAATAAAATATGACCATTTAGGCCCACTTGGATTAGATTAGGACATTTATTGTTAATTTATTTAAAGAAGGGTTAAAATAGTTAAAATCAAAGTTTAATAAGTAAATCATTTTTAATATGGGGTTATACATAAGATAAATTCGATTGTAAATATTCGTTAGAAAGATAATAAGATTTCCTACATGATGGTATTTTATTTGTAATTTTTAGAAATCAAATAATTTAATTTATTTATGACACAAAGATGATGCAGTAATTATCTTATTAATGAAATATTGACATAATTGATAATATAAATACCAAAATAAATGTAATTTAAGACTTTTTATGAATTCCAATAATTTTCTAGGTTACTATGATATATTAATGTTGATTTAATCAACTTGGTTCGAACATTTAATTCTGTTATGACTTTCACAAAAATCATATATCAAATAGTGTCAAAATTGACACAAAATAGTTTTTAAATCAAATATTATATTATTAATTGTTATTTTATTCCTAAAAATCTATGGTTCGGCCAAATGACTTAGATAAGGATATATATATAATAAACAATTTGGGGTTCGTTTGGCATGTTATAGTAAGTGTATTAACCATATAGTGAAAGAAAACAAAAAGACACGGTAAAAGTTAAATTATTTAACTTAGAGTTAAATCTAATTGATAAGGTTTAAAATAAGATCCAAACATGTCTAAATTTGATTGGTTGATGATATTACAACCCTATATCATCTAAGCTTCGAATATGAGTCATTTTTGGAGGTTTTTAAGTGGGGTTAGATTTATTATAAATTAATATTTTTAATAATTCCTAAGGTGCCCCTCTCCTCCCCTATAAAAGGACACCTCCTCCCCCTCCTCCTCACACCAATTTGAGCTCTCAAGCTCGGCCAACCCCTGCCAAAACCTCTTCTCCACTTACCTAGCAACATCCTAGAGGTTCTGGTCTTCCTCAAAGACCAATTTTAGTACCCTAAGAGGAGGTCTCAAAGAGGCACTTCAAAGAAGAGGTAATTACCGTTACCAATTCTTTCATCTTTATTTCTTCTTCCACTTCTTCTTCTTAGGTTGTTTCATTATGAAGTAATAACATCAGTATCACTCATATACTGATATGTTATTATAAGTATGAAACAACCCTATTTCACCATCTATCCATCCTACGGAAAAAGAAATCACCGCGCGTGCGTACGTACGGAATACCGTCTCCACGCCGTGGTGTAATCTATTTTCCACCACCACCTTACATGGATGGGTATAATGGTGTAAAGAATAAATATACATAGTTATTACAACATCATATTGATTCTGATATATTGTATAATCCACTCCAATTCAATTCAATATTTATAGAAATGATATCATCGCTCGTGCGTACGTACGGACCACCGTCTCCACGACGCGATGAGATTCATTCTCCATGTTAACCATTTAAGAATGATTATAAAGTATATATAAGAAATAATAATGAAATATATGACATTATAAAGCTACTGGATTTATGTATATATATATATATATATGTATGTCATCTACTTACTTCCATTCAAGACAATAAGGAAAGGAAAATAGCGTTCATGCGTACGTACGGACTACCGTCTCCATGAACGGTGTTTTTCATTTCATTTATCTATCTATTATATATATATATATACTGAATATATATGATATATGAATCATATTTTATATTCTGGAAGTAAGTAAATCATGATATAAGTAATAATAATGTCAAGAACAACAAATCAAAACACCTACGATAAATGAAACGATTTTACCCAAAACGCTTCTTTAACATGGAATTTACAAAAGAACGGGTAATATAATGTCATAAGTGAACCATATATGATATAATAACAATGAATATGATTCTGTAATAAGTAAATAACATGATTTAAATCATTATACAGGAGGTTCAGACACTTACAAAGCAAGTCGGACCTAAGGTAATGGAAATATCACAATCTCATTTTTATCCGAGATTGTTTATTCGTAAGTATTTACTGGGGTGTATTTTATCATCCACATCCATGTTTCATCAATATGTAATATTATTTCCATCCACCTACAATTGTTTAAATCCATTTTTACCCTTCGGTGAGTTTTTAGTAATATGTATGAAAGGAATCTTTTGTCGTTTTTCGTACGAGGTACTTTTTGACTTTTCCGACAAAAGTACGAAGAATGTTTTTTTTAACTTATACGGCATGAATGGATTTTTAAAACATTATTTCCAAGAAGCTTCCTTTACAAGATTTCAAGTTTATTTTTAATCAACTTCTTTTATTTTAAATTCGTATGACATGTTATGAAAGGAAAAATGTTTTTGAAGAAGAAAGGATATTTTCCTCAAGAATGGAGTTCAAGTGTTTTATCAAAATTATTTTCCATCTAAGATAATAAAGGGTTCTGTTTTTATCCCTATTATTACATTGATTTGATCATGTTGTGATAGAAATATTTTTATGAATTCCTTTATCTTACATGAATTGTTTTATGATGTCATGATGTTTAAGATTCCCATTTGTATTACATGGGTTATGAAATGATGTATGAATTATGATTGTGTGGAACACATAAGAATGGTATCATTATGAGATGGGTGGGACCTATATCTCCCTCCAATGCATTGGGTAAAGATTTTATATCTCATGAGATAGACATGGCTGGAACGAAAGGTTATTTCGGTTCAGTGATACAGGACTGAAACGAGGAGTGAACTCGGTTCAGAAAGGGACTTTGTCCACTAAGATAGTCTTGGAAATGAGTCATGACTAACAAGAAATGATTTTCCATGATTATGTGTGCATGCCACAAAGTTTCAAGTTTCATGTTATGATTATGGTGATCTCATTTTCACTTCTATGATTTGTTCCATGTTAAGATATTATGATCTCTTTTGCAGGTTATGATTTTCAAAAAGATATGATATGATTTTTATTTCTTTTGTATACCCTTACTGAGCATTTGAGCTCACCCTTTTATGTTTTCTTTTCCCCAGGATATAAAGAAAGGTTTTAGGTAAAAAAAAGGGGAAGATCTTTATGGGATATATTGAAGATCTTTCACCACGATTAGAAGATTACGTTCCGAGTTTCCAAAGGCACTAAACTATTACGATCCTTGTGTGTGTGTGTTTTTGTTATGTACTAAGTATTCTGCAAAAGTAATGTAAAGTCTATGTACGTCAGGCTTCGGGTCTCTACATGTACTGCCAAAGGGGAAGTGTGAAACTCTCTCAGAACCTCCTCCCGTAAAGCAACTGGTACCAAGGTACGTCCTCTGAAGAGGATGTCGTGCTCTCCTCCCACGGAGAATCCATCAGGTTCATGTCATGAGGATATCTGTGCATGCCGTGTCTCACAGTCGGTGTCCCCACGCTGAGCCTCTCAGACCAGCTGTAGTAGTGGAGGAGTGACTATGAGTGAATGAAGAAATGTTGCTCCATCTCTATCCATGAAGGATATCTGCAAAGCGGCTAGATGCTCTGTCTCCTCCCCAAGTAGCTGGATGCCTGTCCTCCTGCTGAGAGCATCGGCTACTACGTTCCGCTTCCCATGAGTATAGACTATCTCAAAGTCATAGTCCTGGAGGAACTCGAGCCATCGTCATTGTCTCGGGTTCAGGTTCTTCTACGAGAAAATGTATCTGAGACGCTGATGGTCAGAATAGACTGTAAAGTGCTCACCCATCAGATAGTGTCACCACATCTTCAAAGCGAAGACAATTGCTGCTAACTCCAAGTCATGGGTAGCGTAGTTCTGCTCATGCTACCTCAACTTTCGTGGTCCATAGGCAATCACGGCCTACTCCTGCATCAGGACACATCCGAGTCCGGTTCCTAATGCATCGCAGTAAACTACGTACCCTACTCCCTCCTCCAGCAACCTCAAGATAGGCATGCTGGTCAATCTCTGTCTCAGCTCCTGAAAGCTCTGCTGACATCTGTCTGACCACACAAAGGGTTCCCCCTTCTTCGTCAATGCTGAGAGTGGTGCCGCAACTCTTGAGAAGTCTGGCACAAATCTCTGGTAGCACCCAGCTAGTCCCAAGAAACTCCGCACCTCTGTCACGCTCTTGGGTGGCTCCCAAGCTAGCACTACCTCGATCTTCGCAGGATCCACCACAACTCCGACCTCAGAGATGACGTGTCCCAAGAAGTCGACCTTGCGTATACAGAACTGACACTTCAAGATATTTCCATAAATCTAGTGCTCTTGGAGTGTGTCTAGTACAACCCGTAAGTGATAGGCTTGCTCATCCTCAGTGGTCGAGTAAATCAAAATGTCGTCGATGAAGACCACAAAAAATTGATCGAGGTATGGCTGAAAGATCAAGTTCATGAGGTCCATGAACGCTGCTGGAGTATTGGTTATGCCGAATGGCATAACCAAGAACTCATAGTGGCCATACCGACATCTGAAGTCCGTCTTCTGCACGTCCTCATTCCGAACTATGAGCTGATGATAGCCTGACCTGAGGTCTATCTTCGAGAACCAGCGTTCTCCTTTGAGCTGATCGAAGAGGTCATCAATACTCGGTAGTGGATACCTATTCCTCACTGTCACCTGGTTCAGGAGACGATAGTCAACAAAAAGTCACAGGCTCTCGTCCGCCTTCTTGGCGAACAATATCGGGAAAGCCCAGGGTGAAACACTAAGTCAGATGAATCCCTTGCCCTGCAAGTCCTCCAACTATACCCGTAGCTATCGAAGATTGGCGGGAGCCATCCGATATGCTGGGGTGGATATCGGGGCTGTCCCAGGGTACAAAACAATATAAAAGTCTACTTATCTGTGACGAGTTAGTCCTAGAACATCCTCAGGGAAAACGTCTGCATACTGATCCACCATTGCAGGAAAACCAGGACTTCGTACGTCAACTACTCCTAGGATGAGGCTAGCCAACAGATGAGTGATGGGTTGTCCTCTCCTCTGCGGGAGTCCATCATGTGCTGCGAAGGCTCCCTTCTCACCGGTGAAGGTGAACCTACTCCCGTCGGCACGTACACATCGCACCTTGCGCCTAATACAGTCGATCTGAGAATATACTTTAGATAACCAATCCATGCCCAAGATGACGTCATAAGGCCTTAACGCCACTACAAGATGATCCCAGCCGAATCTCTCGCCTCCTAGAGTAATCTCACACTGCCGGCACTAGTGAGTAATCGTCGAGTCTTCTCTCGTAGGAGTCTCTAGTCGTAAGGATCGAGCCAACAGCTCTATCGAAATCTCCAAGATCCGAACAAGGGCAGTGGCTATGAAAGAATGACTCTCTCTTGTGTCTATAAGAACTACAAAAAGGGTGGAATAGACACAGATAGTACCTCGAATCATCTCGGGCACGCCGCGGTCATAGGCCTCCGCTGCCTGAAGTTGTGCCTGTCTCTTCCCGTCAGCTCCCTGTGGTCGGGGTGGACCTCCTGGTGGTGGTGGTGGTAGAGCCTCAAAGTGTCGCCCCTGACCTGCTGCTTGGCCAGCTCCTCTGCCTCATCCACCAGCTCCCTGTGGACTGCCACGGTCGACCCTCTACCTCTGCCTGGGTGGTCCCTCAACCGTCTGTTACTCCTCTGCATGGCGGGTCGGGCAGTCACGATCCATGTGACCCTGCCCGCCGCATGTGTAACACTGTCTGATTCTTGAAAGATGTCTCCATGATGTGTGCCCCGCACTACTGATCCAGTGTCCTGAGGCCTTCTACCTGAGGGTTTGGTCTGTCTGGATCCATGAGTCATCCGTCGACTGCCTGCTGCAGAAGAATCAGCTATGTGCCGCCCTGCGGTAGGTCTCTCTACTGATACAGGCTCAGCAAGGAAGCTCTCAATCAGAAGGGATCGCTCCAGTACTACTACCTATGTCGGAATGCTGAGGGAGATCAACGATGCCCTGATCTCCTGCCTCAAACCCTGCTCGAAGGTCCGGGCCCGGAAAAATGGGTCCCGTACCATGTTTGTCGAGTAGCGCGAGACATCAGTAAATCTCGCCGAGTACTGGGCGACTGTCAAGCTTCCCTACCACAGCTGAAGAAGCTCCTAGATGTGCACCGCACATAGGGTGGCTGGGACGAACTCCGAGTGAAATAGGCTCTCAAAGTCTTTCTAGATGATAGATGCCTCATCATGCACCTAGAGAATCAAGATCCACCATCTGACTGCTGCCGCGTGCATTAAGCTTGCTGCGAGGATCACCATGAGGTCTGCTGGTGTCCTCACTAACCTGAAAACCCATACAACTACCTCCATCCAATCCTCGGCTGCCTGTGGGTCCGTCTCCACATGGAACCTGGGCGGTCGCTGGCACTGAAACTCATGAAACGCACTAAGGAGACGTGCATCGTCAGTGGCTGGGGCTAGAAGCATCGGTGGCTTGGCGGGTAGAGGTACCGCTGGTGACTCAGCTGTCAAAGGGACATGTATCGAGCCCTCGTCACTCGGTAGGTTTTCGTCGCACATAACTCTCGGAACCCTAGATGGCTACCGTCGTGGGGCCATCCTGAAAAGAAACAGGTGCACCACGGTCAAACAATATACCTGGTGAACTGACACAAAGTAATCACAAAGAAAACTTGAAACACATATGCAATCAATGTTTTCGTGTATTAAGTCAGAAATCAGAAGTCAGGATCCTGGTGTACGGATACGTCGACTGTCGCACCAACACTAGACTCCCTGGACTGATAACCACACCCCATACACTCAACACTATTGCTTCACATAGAAAAAGATCAGAGTCCAAAGTTATATGGTAGAACCGAACTCCTCTAATACCAATTTGTCATGACCTGTCCTCAGGGCCCGTGTCATGACTACCCCAAGCCCGCCTTCCATAGGCCAGGGGATGGCGACTAGCACCAAGGCGTAATTCCCGGTAAAAAGGGAAGACATTACCATTGTAAAGTAAACAAACACCACAGAGCAAGAAAGAATAAGTAAAAACTGGGTACAACAGTAAGTGCAGAAAAGTAAGTGGGCCAGTATACAAACCCAAACTGAAATTAATGTACAACTGGGAAGGGAAAACATTTAACTGAAAGTAAAGATGTAGCCTCGAGCCGTCCACTGGAAGTCCCACCAGAAGGGTGAGTACAGATAGCCTCCACTGCTCCTCGGGTCCAGCCGTCTGCTATGAGTACGTCCCGTCCAGTGGTCCACCTACGAGCACCGACCTGCTCCGCAAGCCTCAACCGCGATTAGCGCTGTCCGTTGTCTGCAAACAACACAACGTAGTGCGGGCATAGCCCGTACAAGGGTGAGTATAAGCTACTCATTAGGGACCCCGATACCCCCGAAGGTCTCCCAGAATCCACAAGGGATAATCCACAAAGGAAATATATAATCACAAAGTAACATCCGACATTTCTTAGGTATATGCCCAAACATATACCTAAGTCATCAATTCTCGTTCGGCACCAACATCCGAGCTCAAGTACAACCCAGTCTACACAGAAAAACACAACCCATTCCACATAGGAAAGAATATCCTAATCCACACAGGATATCAAGTCAATCTTATCAAGTTAAGGATTCAAAGTCAAGATTCAGATCACACAGGTATACTTCTTCGTAAGACGATAGAGATGATCAGATATTGCCACTGATTCATCTATGTCGTCGGACCCACATAGGATCGATAGGTACTAACCCTCGCAATGACCCACAAAGGATCGATAGGTAACTAACCCCCACAATGACCCACACAGGATCGGACCCACACAGGATCTGTAGGCGCTGGCCCACACAGGACCGCTAAGCGCTGACCCACACAGGATCGGACCCACACCGGATCAGTAGCACTGATCCACGTAGGATTGCTAATTGTTTTAGTCATCGCTGTCGCATCCACGGAGGATTCCTGCCTAGTCGTCATCGTCGTCGTAGTCGCAGCCAGCTCTAGGGTTCCCGCACACAGCAAGCTCGTTCAGTAGGGTCTGCTCCATGAGCCGAGGGGATGATACATCAACTAACAAATAGTCCAAAGATGATGTATCCAAAGGTTCCGTATCATCAACAGGAACTTGACGTCACAGATGGCGCGTCAATCAGACGCCCGGTCTGAGAGTTATTGGCTTTTTCGTCCTTGGGGCCCTGTTGGTTTTTAGGTCAAAACCAACCTGACCATAATCTAACTGCATCCAAACCTCTAGAGGAGTAAACCAAAAGATCCGTCTCACGAGGAATCCAACAAAGTCGACGGCACCTCAATCGGACGTCTGGAGCTCAAGTTATAAGCATTTCCGCTCCGAGGGCCTAGTTGGTTTCGTGTACGAACCAACCCGGCTGAACCGAAAGTACTCTGAAACCTTGAGTGTAATATACCGAAACGACCGTCTCAATCCGAGGATCTCTACTTAACTGATGGTGCGTCGATCTGAGGCCCGTAGCTGATGTTATGGGCAACCGACCGAAAGAGATTCGGTATTAGGGAGTTCGGGTCCGGTCCGACCCGGCCCGGTACCCCCAGGGTCGGCCCGAACCATGTAACATCCCAAGTAAGTAATGAATAATAGATATTTTTATCTATGTCTATTAATGATTAAGATAGTGTTTTAGAGGCTTAAAATGAAAATAAATCCAATCTTAAGCATGGAATACACTAATATTCTCAAAATATAGTTTTACTGCCTTATGATGGAAAACCCTTTTTAAATCTATCTTTTGACAATTTTATAAACTATTTTTGTCAAAATAAACTTATTCTTTATGATTGGTACATCAAAATTTACTTTGTGTGAATTTTTGGTATTTTTCGGACAATGTTCATTTTTTAATGAATAGTGAAAAATACTGCATTTTAATTCAAAACTGCTTTTTAATCTAATTTATTTATATAATTAGATTATGTTTTGAATTGTTTTTTAAGTGAAATTAGAATATATTTTTACCATTTAATCCAATGGTGGTCATTGGAATCAATTTCACTTTGAAATTAGACTTAAACTGGTTTCAATCTTTTGATACTTATTGTTTTATAAAAACACGGTATTTGCTATGACAGCGGGAATTAATTATTAAATTAATTAATGTGACTTATATGTTTTGAATTTTGTAAAATAGACTTCATTTTTGAATTTGTAATATCAAATATAGGTTAGGGTGAAGTTTTGGTAATTTTCTGAAAAACTTCAATTTTTGATGAATAGTGAATCCACTAAGGGGTACTTATAAAAACTGATTTTTCCGTTTAAATGAAATCCTTCCATCATTGTGTTTTGAATTTCAAAAATCCGACATACATGGTTGTCATTAAGAAGTAAAATTTGGTTCAATGAGATTAAAATAATTTTTTTGTGAATAGTAACTTATTAAGTTTTTAATCGCGATTAGTGGTAATTAGTGTCGTTTAAGGTAAAAATAATGATTTAAAATACGATGAGCTTGACACATGTCCTACCCTCATTGGTTGTGTCATGGCCGACCATGACAAGCCATGGGTCAACTTGGGGACCCCATGGATCCACTTTGGTTGGGAAATGACATAAATAACTTGTTATTTAATGTAAAAGTAAAAATGACACAAACATAATATGTTTTACGAAAACAATTTTTACATGGGGTTATAAAGATCATATTTTTGATTATAAATTGTCATTGGAAAGATAAAAAGATTTCCTACATCATAGTAATTTTTTTTAATTTTTAGACTTTAAATAAATTAAATTATTTATGGCATCATGATGATGCAGCGATGACCTCATTATTTAACGATTTAAATAAAATGGAAAGATAATGAAAAATCTAAAACCTACACATGGAAAAAACCAATTGGATGAGTGTATTTCGAACCCTTATCACCTTATCCACGAATGATATCAATGTGGGACCTTTTAAAACCGAAACACATTTTCAAATAAAGTAATATTTCTTTACTTTCCAAAAGTGCCCCTCCTATCCTCTTATAAAAGGCCCCCAACTCTACCTCATTTCACACACTCCTCAAGCCTTTGGCTCGGCCAATCCCTGCCCATTTACTCTCTCCAAATCCCTCTCCTAATCCTAGAGGATTCCCTTTGGGCATAATCCTTTCAAAGGAAGCCTTTAGGCTCAAATCAAAAGGAGCTACACTTTTAAAGGTAATTCATTCTCTCATGTTCATTTGTTTTATTTTGCTTCTCCAACCCCCTAAACTCTTTTTATTTACTTCTTTTGTAACAACACCAGTATCTTCAATATACTAGGATGTTGTTATATGATTTATTTTAGCTACACTCTCACAAAACTACATCAAATGGTTAAAGAACATACGGTTTCTGTGGATGGTGAAATTCTGCCTCCCGAAACGATGATTGTTCAATACTCATTTAACACCTTCAAAGGTGGCCACTATGATGTCACTATTTTTATATATGATATATAATATGTTTATGTTTTCCTTAAGATTATGTTTTTTTCATTTTGGGCATACCTTTATGGTTTCCATTATGGGTAAACACGATATCTTCATTTTAGGAAGTTAGGACTACCGCCCCCTGAAAGTGATTTGATTCGTTAATACCATATGTGGGATGTGTAAAGGATAAATTTAATGATATTATATATTTTATTATACTGGAATTATAATATACTCTTATATCATTATGATTCCATTCCAAAAAATACGAAATAGAAATGGAAGTAGCGTTCATGCGTACGTACGGCTTACCGTCTCCATGTACAGTGCATTTCATTTCTTACCTCTAAATGTGATGTAATATTATAAATAAATTTATATTATGAATATATATGATATATATGTTATCCAAATCATTAATATCATTCTGGATATAACGAACCTTTGACCAAATTAACAACATGTAAGTGTAAGAAGTCTATTTTTAACTTAAGAACCAAATACCGACAAAATGAACACTATTAACTTAAATGATTACATGATGTTCATAACATGGTATAAAAGGAATAATGAACTTGAAAAAGGTTCATAAGCAAGTAGATATTAACTCAAGTTTATTATTCAGTAGATTAAAGAATGGTCGGGTCAAGTCGGATAAGAGGTATGGGACTTCGTCTCAATCTCCTTTCATTGAGGCATATTTTATTTTATACACAACTTTCTTTTATACGGTGTATAAAACCCTTTGACTTTTCCATTTATTCAAAAGGAATCTTATTTATACGAAGCGTTTACTAAATGAAAAAAGGTAATGTTTTTGTCGTACGTATGCGGCGACAATGACTTCTCCCACGTCGTGAACGTTATTTGAGTTTCGGTTTCCTCTACAAGCCATACCTTCTTTTTAAAAGAAAAATAAATACCATGTTTTAGTTTTCTTTTATTTTGGTATTGAAAATGGTTTTCACAATGTTTTTTGTGTTGTATTGATATCTTTTGATTGAAATGTGGAAATGTTATATTTCCTTTATGCATGTTTTATGTGATATGATTATGTTGTGGTTCTTGGGCATTATTATGAAGACGGGTGGTTTTGTGATAAACTAAGGGCGGGTGAGCCCGATATAGCTCTCCAATGCATTGGGTAACGCGAAGGAGTGAAACGTTAAGGTTTCTCTAAAGGGATTTAGGGAATATACTGTGATGGGTATTCCAAACGTAACCAAGAGGGTTACTCCCTACGTAAGAATGTTATGAATGCCTCAAGTTACCTTTATGTCTTATGATTTCAATGATTTACTCATGATTTGATGAGGTATGTTAATGTGCTTATGTTTTATGGGTAAAGTATGATTTCACTCTTATGTATATATGTACCCATGTTTCATTTCCATGTTTTTATAACCCATACTGAGCTTTTTATGCTCATCGCAAGTTTTTTTGAAATGTTTTTCACAGGTCAAGGGAAAAGGTACATGATATGATGATAGTGTCAAGGAAGTGTCAAGAAATAATCCATGTTTTATTTTAAATGTGTTTCCATTGATGGGAATTAAGAATACTATCTTTATGTAACCACTTTGTTTATATGTGGAATGTAATGAAAGTTTTATGATCTAATTCTCTAAAACTCTAAACCCGAAAAGATCCTCAATGTGTAATCTTTTAATAACTCAAGATTAAGTAAGGTTTAAGGCTGGGGCCTTAAAGTTGGTATCAAAGGTCGGTTTAGATAACTTTAGGAGTTAGAATTCTATTAAATGATTATCCAATTTTTTTTGAAATGATATAGCATTTGAAGATTACCATGTTGCTTCATCTAAGACATGGTTGTTCAGAATGGTTTTCCACAGAGGAAACAGGGAAGCAGTGCTAGGAAGGCATACAAAAGGAAATAACCTTCCGAATCAGCATCCAGAAATGGTCGGAATTGGAACTGAACAGTTTGTTGCAGTAATGGCGCAGTTGACTCAAGCGATAAATGGTGGTGGTATCCTTGCACAAGATCAGCCAGACCAACCGCAGAGGAACATGTCAGTGGTGGAACATTTCATGAGGCAACATCCACCATCATTCAGAGGATCATCTGACCCTGTGCTAGCTGAAGGGTGGATTAAAGCACTGGAGAAGATTTTTGATGTCATGGGGTGTTCAGACAATCAAAAGGTTAGTCTTTCTATTTACCGTTTGGAGGGTGAAGAAGATCAGTGGTGGTCTATGGTTAAAAATATCAGGGATGCCGATGAGATTGATGCTCTTGACTGGGATGAATTCAAAGGTATGTTTCTTGAGAAGTATTTTCCTAAGGCTGTTCGACATAGGATGGAAAAGCAATTCTTGGAATTGAGGCAAGAGGAAGACTCAGTGGCTGCCTATGAAGAAAGGTTCACTCGATTGGAAAGGTATGCTCCAAATTTTATCCAAGACCTTGATAGTAAAATCAATCGTTTTTACTCAGGATTAAAGCCAAAATAT
The DNA here is from genome assembly GCA_963277665.1 of Viscum album. Taxonomy (NCBI): domain Eukaryota; kingdom Viridiplantae; phylum Streptophyta; class Magnoliopsida; order Santalales; family Viscaceae; genus Viscum; species Viscum album. The sequence continues at coordinate 2,132,294,435 of OY728140.1, forward strand.
TGAAGGGCATTAGATTCTCGTGAGTTTAAAAGTTATGAAAAGCTTGTTCGATGTGCTGAGAGGGTGGAAATGGAGTTTGCCGATGACCAAGTGTTCTATAACAACCAACAGAAGAAGAGACCGAGGTGGAAGGAGAAATGTAAGAATTCTTCAAAAATGTCTGATGGTAAGAGAACTAAGTGTCCAGTTTGTGATAAATGTGGAAAAAGGCATGCTGGGGAATGCCTTATGAATTCTGGAAAGTGCTACCGATGTGGTAAGATGGGACATAAGGCTCGTGATTGCACTGAAAAGGATCAAGGTGAAGGAAAGAACAAATTTGATTTACAGTTAGTGAAATGTTATAAGTGCAATGAGATGGGTCACTATGCAAATGAGTGTCCGACAAAGAGCTTGAGTGATGGGAAGCAGTTAGACTACAAGCAGAAAGGGGTGGTGAAATCCTTTGCAACTACTTCAGCAGATGTCGGGCCATCAAATGATGTTGTATCAGGTACTTTGTTTGTTTTTTCAGATTATGCCAGTGTGTTGTTTGATTCGGGGTCTACACATTCTTTCATCTCTGAAACCTTTTCTAGTAAAATGGGAATACCATCTCAAGAAATGACTCCTGAACTTTTGGTAAAAACACATGGGGGAAATGTTGAGGCAAAAATAATTTATAAGAATCTTCTTATCCTTATCTGTGGAAAGAACTTACTTGCAAACCTTATTGTTCTACCTCTAGTAGAGTTTGATGTTATCCTGGGTATGGATTGGCTCTCTATTTACCATGCTAAGATTGATTGTAGAGCTAAAGATGTTTCTTTTCAGAAAGACATTCAATTTGTTTACAAGAATGAACCCTTACTTTTGATAACATATCAAGAGACCGAGAAACTTGTAAAAGATGGAAATGAATGTTACCTTGCACACGTCATTTAAAATAAAGGAACTGTTCAGATTAATGATGTGCCAGTGGTAAATGAGTATCCTGATGTTTTTCCTGATGAGTTTCCGAGAATAATACCAGATCTGGAAGTTGAGTTTACTGTTGACTTAGTTCCTGATGCTAAACCAATTTCAAAACCCCCTTATCGAATGGCATAAATTGAACTTTTAGAGTTGAAGGAGCAATTGCAAGATTTATTAGAGAAAGGTTTCATTAGACCTAGCACATCACCATGGGGAGCTCCTGTTTTGTTTGTTAAAAAGAGAGATGGTTCTATGTGACTTTGCATTGATTATAGAGCCTTGAATAATATAACTGTTAAGAACAAATATCCTTTTCCTCATATCGATGATTTGTTTGATCAGCTCCAGGGAGCTCAGTTTTTTTCAAAGATTGACCTGAGATCGGGGTACCATCAGCTGAAGGTAAAGGAGGCAGATATTCCGAAAACCGCGTTCCGTACGAGATATGGCTATTATGAATTTGTAGTAATGCCTTTTGGGCTAACCAATGCACCTGCTGTATTCATGGACTTAATTAATAGAATTTTCCATGAGTTCTTGGATAAGTTTGTGGTGGTTTTCATTGATGATATTTTGGTTTTTTCTAAAAGTAAAGAGGACCATGAAAGAAATTTAAGGGTTATCTTGCAAACCTTAAAAGAAAAGAAATTGTATGGGAAATTCAACATGTGTGAGTTTTGGTTGCAACAAATTTCATTCCTTGGTCACATTTTTTCTAAAGATGGAATAACTGTTGAACCTGTAAAAACAAAAGTTGTGGAAGAATGTCCAAGACCCACAAATGTAACCGAGATTCGTAGCTTCCTTGGTTTGGCGGGCTATTGCCAAAGGTTTGTTAGAAATTTTTCACGGTTATCTAGTCCAATGACTAAGCTAACTCAGAAGGGTGTTAAGTTTATCTGGAAAAAAGAATGTGATGATTGTTTTCAGGAATTGAAAAGAAGATTGGTGAATGCTCCAGTTTTGGCACTACCTTCTAGGAATGGTGAGTTTGTTATATACAGTGATGCTTCATTTAAAGGACTTGGTTGCGTCCTAATGCAGAATGATCAGGTAATTGCTTATGCTTCACGACAGTTGAAAACTCATGAGGTAAATTACCCTACACATGATTTGGAATTAGTTGCTGTTGTTTTTGCTTTAAAAATGTGGAGGCATCATTTGTATGGAGTAAAGTTTGAAATATATACTGATCACAAAAGTTTAAAGAATATATTCACTCAGAAAGAATTGAACATGAGACAAAGGAGATGGCTATAATTAATCAAGGATTATGATTGTACAATTCATTACCATCCGGGAAAAGAAAATAAAGTGGTTGATGCTTTGAGTCGAAAAAGTAATGCTTCATTAACAATGTTGAATTTGGAACGTGATCCTTTGGTTAAGGATTTGATGAACTTTGGCATAAAAGTTGTTGGTGCAGGAAGTCCTTCTGTTTTGTTTCAGGTATCAGTGAGATCATCTCTATCAGATAGAATCAAGAAAGCACAGAAGCAAGACAGTGAGTTGCAGAAAAAGGTAGAGCTGGTTCAGAAATGTAAGTTGCCTGAATTCAACATTGATAATGATTTTGTTTTGAGATTTGGGAAGAGATTGTGTGTGCCTTGTGATTCACAGTTGAAGAGAGAGTTGTTATGTGAAGCTCATAGTTCTCCGTTTTCAGTTCATCCGGGAAGTACTAAGATGTATATAGATCTTCGGGAGTATTACTGGTGGGATGGAATGAAAAGAGATATTGCTGATTTTACTGTGAAGTGTTTGACTTGTCAGCAGGTTAAAGCAGAGCGGCAGTTACCGAAAGGGATGCTTCAGCCTTTACCAGTGCCAGAGTGGAAATGGGAGAATATATCCATGGACTTTGTTGTTGGATTACCAAAGACATCTCGAGGTAATAATGAAATCTGGGTTATTGTTGATTGCTTGACCAAATCTGCTCATTTCCTTGCTATACGAGATACTTTCTATCTTGGTCAACTTTCCCATTTGTATCATAAAGAGATAGTCAGGTTACATGGAGTTCCTCTCTCCATTTTATCGGATCATGATCCCAGGTTTACTTCTATCTTTTGGAAAGGCCTTCAGAAGTCGTTGGGTACTGAATTAAATTTTAGTACAGCTTTTCATCCTCAATTAGATGGGCAGTCAGAACGAACAATTCAAACATTGGAGGATATTCTACGAGCTTGTTCTATGGATTATCAGGGAAGTTGGGACCAACATCTTTATTTGGTTGAGTTTTCATATAATAACAGTTTTCATTCCATTATACAGATGGCACCATTTCAGGCATTATATGGGAAGCGGTGTCGAACTCCAGCTTTCTGGGATGAAGTGGGTGAAAGGAAGTTGATGGGACCAGAATTGGTAGAAGAGATGTCAGAAAAAGTTCAGCTGATTCAGAAACACATGAGAACAGCTCAGAGCAGGCAGAAGAGTTATACGGATAACCGGAGGAAGGATCTATCTTTCGAGGTAGGTGATCATGTTTTTCTCAAGGTTTCTCCTTGGAAAAGTGTGATGAGATTTGGTAAGAAAGGAAAGTTGAGTCCAAGGTTCATTGGACCATACGAAATTCTGGAGAGAGTTGGATCAGTTGCATACCAAGTGGCTTTACCTCCGATTTTATCTCAGGTACACAATGTTTTTCACGTTTCGATGTTGAGAAAGTATATGCCAGATCCATCTCATGTTTTGAGTGCAGAGGTAGTTCAGCTGGAAGAGAACCTATCTTATGAGGAACAACCGGTTCAGATTCTTGACCACAGGGAGCAAGTGTTACGGAATAAGGTGATTCACCAGGTAATGGTTTTGTGGAAAAACCACATGATTGAAGAGGCAATATGGGAATCTGAAAATGCAATGAGGGATAAGTACCCCTATTTATTCGATAAGTAAATAAATTGCGGGGACGCAATTTTCTAAAGGGGGGAAGGATGTAACATCCCAAGTAAGTAATGAATAATAGATATTTTTATCTATGTCTATTAATGATAAAGATAGTGTTTTAGAGGCTTAAAATGAAAGTAAATCCAATCTTAAACTTGGAATACACTAATATTTTTAAAAGATTGTTTTACTGCCTTATGATGGAAAACCCTTTTCAAATCTATATTTTGACAATTTTATAAACTATTTTTGTCAAAATAAACTTATTCTTTATTATTGGTACATCAAAATTTACTTTGTGTGAATTTTTGGTATTTTTCGGACAATGTTCATTTTTTATTGAATAGTGAAAAATACTGCATTTTAATTCAAAACTGCTTTTTAATCTAATTTATTTATATAATTAGATTATGTTTTGAATTGTTTTTTAAGTGAAATTAGAATATATTTTTACCATTTAATCCAATGGTGGTCATTGGAATCAATTTCACTTTTAAATTAGACTTAAACTGGTGTCAATCTTTTGATACTTATTGTTTTATAAAAACACGGTATTTGCTATGACAGCGGGAATTAATTATTAAATTAATTAATGTGACTTATATGTTTTGAATTTTGTAAAATAGACTTCATTTTTGAATTTGTAATATCAAATATAGCTTAGGGTGAAGTTTTGGTAATTTTCTGAAAAACTTCAATTTTTGATGAATAGTGAATCCACTAAGGGGTACTTATAAAAACTGATTTTTCCGTTTAAATGAAATCCTGCCATCATTGTGTTTTGAATTTCAAAAATCCGACATACATGGTTGTCATTAAGAAGTAAAATTTGGTTCAATGAGATTAAAATAATTTTTTTCTGAATAGTAACTTATTAAGTTTTTAATCGTGATTAGTGGTAATTAGTGTAGTTTAAGGTAAAAATAATGATTTAAAATAAGATGAGATTGACACATGTCCTACCCTCATTGGTTGTGTCATGGCCGACCATGACAAGCCATGGGTCAACTTGGGGACCCCATGGATCCACTTTTGTTGGGAAATGACATAAATAACTTGTTATTTAATGTAAAAGTAAAAATGACACAAACATAATATGTTTTACGAAAACAATTTTTACATGGGGTTATAAAGATCATATTTTTGATTATAAATTGTCATTGGAAATATAAAAAGATTTCCTACATCATAGTAATTTTTTTATAATTTTTAGACTTTAAATAAATTAAATTAATTAAGGAATCATGATGATGCAGCGATGACCTCATTATTTAACGATTTAAATAAAATGGAAAGATAATGAAAAATCTAAAACCTAAACATGGAAAAAACCAATTGGATGAGTGTATTTCGAACCCTCATCACCTTATCCACGAATGATATCAATGTGGGACCTTTTAAAACCGAAACACATTTTCAAATAAAGTAATATTTCTTTACTTTCCAAAAGTGCCCCTCATATCCTCTTATAAAAGGCCCCCAACTCTACCTCATTTCACACACTCCTCAAGCCTTTGGCTCGGCCAATACCTGCCCATTTACTCTCTCCAAATCCCTGTCCTAATCCTAGAGGATTCCCTTTGGGCATAATCCTTTCAAAGGAAGCCTTTAGGCTCAAATCAAAAGGAGCTACACTTTTAAAGGCAATTCATTCTCTCATGTTCATTTGTTTTATTTTGCTTCTCCAACCCCCTAAACTCTTTTTATTTACTTCTTTTGTAACAACACCGGTATCTTCAATATACTAGGATGTTGTTATAACATTTATTTTAGCTACAATCTCACAAAACTACATCAAATGGTTAAAGAACATACGGTTTCTGTGGATGGTGAAATTCTGCCTCCCGAAACGATGATTGTTCAATACTCATTTAACACCTTCAAAGGTGGCCACTATGATGTCACTATTTTTATATATGATATATAATATGTTTATGTTTTCCTTAAGCTTATGTTTTTTTTTCATTTTGGGCATACCTTTATGGTTTCCATTATGGGTAAACACGATATCTTCATTTTAGGAAGTTAGGACTACCGCCCCCTGAAAGTGATTTGATTCGTTAATACCATATGTGGGATGTGTAAAGGATAAATTTAATGATATTATATATGTTATTATACTGGAATTATAATATACTCTTATATAATTATGATTCCATTCCAAAAAATATGAAATAGAAATTGAAGTAGCGTTCATGCGTATGTACGGCTTACCGTCTCAATGAACGGTGCATTTCATTTCTTACCTCTGAATGTGATGTAATATTATAAATACATGTATATGATGAATATATATGATATATATGTTATCAAAATAAATAATATCATTCTGGATATAACGAACCTTTGACCAAATTAACAACATGTAATTGTAAGAAGTCTATTTTTGACTTAAGAACCAAATACCAACAAAATGAACACTATTAACTTAAATGATTACATGATGTTAATAACATGGTATAAAAGGAATAATTAACTTGAAAAAGGTTCATAAGCAAGTAGAGATTAACTCAAGTTTATTATTTAGGAGATTAATGAACGGTCGGGTCAAGTCGGATACGAGGTATGAGACTTCGTCTCAATCTCCTTTCATTGAGGCATATTTTATTTTATACACAACTTTCTTTTATACGGTGTATAAAACCCTTTGACTTTTCCGTTTATTCAAAAGGAATCTTTTTTGTACGAAGCGTTTACTAAATGACAAAAAGGAATGTTTTTGTCGTACGTATGCGGCGACAACGACTTCTCCGCCGTCGTGACCGTTACTTGAGTTTCGGCTTCCTCTACAAGCCATACCTTCTTTTTAAAATAAAAATAAATACCATGTTTTACTTTTCTTTTATTTTGGTATTGAAAATGGTTTTCACAATGTTTTTTGTGTTGTATTGATATCTTGTGATTGAAATGTAGAAATGTTATGTTTCCTTTATGCATGTTTTATGTGATACGATTATGTTATGGTTCTTGGGCATTATTATGAAGACGGGTGGTTCCGTGATAAACTAAGGATAGGTGAGCCCGATATAGCTCTCCAATGCATTGGGTAACGCGAAGGAGTGAAACGTTAAGGTTTCTCTGAAGAGATTGAGGGAATATACTGTGATGGGTATTCCAAATGTAACCAAGAGGGTTACTCCCTACGTAAGAATGTTATGAATGCCTCAAGTTACCATTATGTCTTATGATTTCAATGATTTACTCATTATTTGATTGGGTATGTTAATGTTCTTATGTTTTATGGGAAAAGTATGATTTCACTCTTATGTATATATGTACCCATGTTTCCTTTCCATGTTTTTATAACCCATACTGAGCTTTTTATGCTCATCCCAAGTTTTTTTGAAATGTTTTTCACAGTTCAAGGGAAAGGTACAAGATATGATGATAGTGTCAAGGAAGTGTCAAGAAATAATCCATGTTTTATTTTAAATGTGTTTCCATTGATGGGAATGAAGAATACTATCTTTATGTAACCACTTTGTTTATATTTGGAATGTAATGAAAGTTTTATGATCTAATTCTCTAAAACTCTAAACCCGAAAATATCCTCAATGTGTAATCTTGTAATAACTCAAGATTAACTAAGGTTTAAGGCTGGGGCCTTATAAACCATGTCGACCCGAACTGGGTCCTGGTCCGGCCCTCTGGGATGCGGCCCGGCCCGGCCGGCACGACCCGGCTCGGCGGCCCGGCGCGCTGGCCAGGTGACTCGGCCGAACGGCTGAGCCGTTCGGAAGCATGGGGGGCGATGCCCGCCACTCATTATAACTGTGGCCCCTTAATGGGGCCCCTCACGTCCAGCCTGCCGGGGGTTTTGAACCCCCGGTTCTTCCCTGTCCGGTCCGCCCACTCTGGCCGGCCGGCTTCTGCCGCCACGAGACCGGCAAGGCCGGTCCCCCCTGCTCCGACGCCGACGACCCAATTTCGACCGCCGGTTCCCCTGCTCCGCCTCGGCTTAAGCCGTGACCATAGTCCATCCAGTGCAGCGCGACGGCGCCGCGCCCCCTGCTCCGTCGCGGCTCCGCTCCCGCCGCATTGTCTTCGGGTTTTTCCGGCGCGGCGCGACGGCGCCGCGGCTTGGTTCAATTTTCAAATGTGCGGCGCGATGGTGTCGTGCATCCTTTCCGCTAGTTCCCGCGCGGTGCAACATCATCACGTCACTTTCCTTCGAACCGCAACAACAAAAAAAATAAGGGAGGAGGGTCGGCCGTGTTTGTGTGTTCCGGCCCTCTCCCGTTAAATGATATCAAGCGGTCCAAATGAACGAGGATAGATTATGGAGGAATTCACAAATAAAAACACATAAACCCCTACCTACTTGAACACGTTGAGCAAGGATTCGTCGCGGAGATAATCGTCGCAGAAGGAGACGTCGCGGAAGGAGACATCGTGGAAGGAGACATCGCGGAAGGAGACGTCGCAGAAGGAGACTTCGCAGAAGGAGGCATCGATCTCCGAGGAATCCGGCATTCTTCGTGTTCTTCCCATTCATCATCTAAGATGAAGATGTTCCTCAAGTTCCTTAGCTTTTCTCCCAAAGGATTCCACAACCAGAATTCCAACAAAATAAAATAAGTTCAAGACTAATTTTACTAACATAACCTAAGCATTTGAATTTCAAACATTCACATTTAACTCACTTAATTAATTAACATAAGTTGTCAAAAATTAAAGGTGAGTTGAGGGGGGTTATATAATATGAAGGGGTAGGGTTTGTGTGGGCCCCACCGGCTTCATAACCTCTCATGGAAAGTTGGGTGGTTACCCAACTTCCAACCAAAGGTCAAACACTTAGGAAGATAAATAAAATTTGTAGTTCAAATTTTATTATTAACTTCCACAAATTTAAACAACTACACCCATGAAAACGCAACTCTGGAAAAGATGTTCCTAAGCAATTACCAGCATTGCGGTTCCATCGGTGCCCTCAGAATTCGATTCCGAGCACCGGTTCAAATGTTAGCAAATCCCGCTCGTTCGTTTACTGAACGTACCCGAGCTAAACTTCGGATAGAAATTCTGGGCACACCGGGCCTCAGAATCAAGTCCCGTCAGAAACCGTGTTCTTGTAAAATCTGAAAGAAAATTAAGAAAAAATTTCGTTGAATTTTTATGGGTATTTACACACTTCTATTCAATACAATTAGAAAATAGAAACAATGATCATGTGTACCTACAATGTACAATCTCCATGAACTATGTATTTTGTTTCATATATATATATATATATTTTATATATTTATATTTTGAATATTTATGATATAGATAGTATTTTAAACATTATGGGTTTATGTAAATCATGTTCTACCCAATAGGATCAAGAATATAAAGTCAAAACCCGTGCAATAATGAAAGAGAGTTTTTTCAAAAATGTCGCCTTAACATGGAAATTATTAATAAAAAGTTAATATAATGTCATAAATTAATCAAATATGATATCATAAATATTATTATGATTCATTATGAAGAAAAAAAATAAATATAAAACCTTTGATCTATACTTTCATAAACGTATGGAGAGTATCATTCCTATGGTAAGGGGAATTTTGTCTCACTTTTAATTTCTTTGAGATAGATGTTATGTTTGCCACTCCTTACATTATTGTGGTTTATGTAACGAACATGATTTTATTATATATATCATAAAAATAAATCTATAGTTATTCCCATTTCCATTTTATGATCCATAATTCATGTGTTTTATGATTCATAATTTACCAAATCAGTAAAATGTTTGGTCTGAAATTTCCTTCATTGAGCCTCATGTTTTTTTATTCACCTAAAAACTGTTTCGATGTGAATATATTTTCAATTAACAAGTTTTATCATGAATTTTATTATTTTCATGATATTATATTCCTTATGTAATATAATTTCTTAGATAGAGAATATTATCTATAATTACTATGTTACAAGAGTTTATTGAGACAATCTTATTGTTTTTTCAGGATTGTTAATGTTTATGATTGCATTGATTAAATATTTTGATCTATATCTCAATGGAATTCATTAACATTATTATTCAATGTTTATTAATGATATAATCATTTATTGGAACCATATTTCTACTCTTCGCTACATGATAATGTTTTTTAATAAATACCAACTTTACCCTCCCTTCAGTTGGAAATCAATGTTTTGTAAAAAGGCTTTCCACGATTATTATACCATAATACAATAATCATTAAAATATATTTTTACGCTTTATATTTTTTCCATTCTCTTCCTAGGAATATTCTTATCATTTTCTTAACAATGAATTTTTATAACCATTTTACCATATAAAAAGAATTTACATTTGACCTTGTTTGACATGTACAGATTAAGCCTCTATCATTTCCTCAAAAGTCCTTTCACATTTTGAAAAGGATAATATTATGAAAATGTAAATAATTGGAATTTCATGTAATATAGTTTCCTAAATAATTTCATGTCTTATTTATATCTTTTATAATCCATTATATATGAAAATTATTTTCAAATGGTTTTATTCATTAAAAATCCATTTTCAAACATGATAGGATATTTTCCTCAAGAAATGTTTTTGAAAGATGATTCAAAATTATTTTAAATCATATAAGAAATCTATTTATGTTAATAAATCCCTTATATGAAATTATCTAAATGTTCAATTCATATCCATTCTATGAATGGGTTATTCTTAATATACTAGTCTTTATGAAATATATTTCTCTTCCATTTGTTATTTTCTATTGAATCCCATTTATTTTTTATATATTATGCTTCAAGGAAATGATTATAAAGTCGGTCTATTTTCTATAGGTTATGATGTGATGAAATGTTATTGATTCCAATTTCATTTTTAGAGGTTTTGTTCTAATTTTTATAAAACCCATATCTTTTCATGGGTCATGATATGGAGAATACTCGGTGGCACTTGCATTTTTGATTTCATTAAGTGATTGGTACGACCTATATCACCCTCAAATTCATTGGGCCATGATAAATGTTTTATGAGATCAAAGGGAACATGGTCAAAAATTTCAATCCCAAACAAAGTGGGAATATGGGAGAACATCCGAATCCCATACCAAGAGGGTACACAGGGGGGCATCCCAATCAAGAAATTAGGGGTACACATGAGGACATTCCAATCCCAAAACAAAAGGGTTTATGGAAAAGAAATAGAAGTCGTAAGAAGCTACATGGGTGATTAACCCAAGCCTAACATGTTACAATCACCTCAGTAGGCCACCATTCCATATGTTTTTTACATGTTTATGTGTTTACCACAATTTCATGATTTATTCTTATGTTATTCTCTCATTGATCATGTTCAATATTTATTTATAATTCATGTTAATCTTTATTAGTATCTATGATATACAAGGCATGATCATAAAATATTATGATAATGTTCTATACCATTTTGGTCATGTTATGCATATTCATTTCTTTATATACCCTTATTGATCGTCGTAGCTCACAAATTTCTTATGTTTTATTTCACTAGGTTTTTAATATTTTTTTAGGTAGATGTTCTATAGCTATAGATGTCTATAAGAGATGTTGATATAATTTATCATGATAAATAAATTTTTTTCATGTTTCTAATGACACTAAACTATTACATTCCTCGTGGATTTATTTTTGAAATGTACTTGATATTCATATAAAATTATATAATATTCATGTTTGTTATGCATGGGTGTCTATAGATATCATGTTGTGTAAATAATTTAGGAAGTGCAGTGTTAAAAGATATATGCCAGAAAAATTTTATTTTTTTTATTCCTGGAATTTTCTTCATATCATTTTTAGAGGACCCTTGGTTCCATGAGAATTTAATCAATCCATCTTTCTCCCATTATGATACAGGGTCCTTGTTGTTGTTAATTTGAAATATATTGTAATACTTTAGTTCTTATTCAATATTTTTCTGTCATTATTCTTTGCTGTTTTAATATTTTGCTGTGGTTTAGTTTTGGTTTTCTTTAGGAAGTATTTTAATGTCTTTTAGCTGTAGTGTAGGTTGATCCACAATTAATTTTCGTGAGGATGTGGTTGTGGGAAATTCATATTCACCCGGTAGTGTATAGTGAGTCAGAAAAGATTCATTGAGGTAGGGATGCCCACACTTTTCACTATTATCTATCATGAGCGATGGGTTTATTTTTTTATCTATAGGTAATGGTTGTTTTGGTGTAATCAATGATAAAAAATTATTATACTAGAATTTAAAGGTATTAAAGAAGATTTTTTTCATATGATTTTATATCTTATTTATTATTTGTGATGTTGAGGATTTTATAGGGCTGTGGCCCTACTGAAGAATGTGGAAGTTGGGGGATTCTTTTTTTGTTCGATGATATGTTTTGTGACTGTTGTACTAAATTTTTATTTTTTTGATATAACCCTAAAATGGGAATTGATTAACCACTTATATTTTTTTCTAATGAAATGTATTTCCTAAGACTATTTCTTGTGTGATAACATTGATAAAACAATGTGAAATGTGTTAAAATACCATATGTAAATCTTTAAATTGATCTTATGTGTTCTAATGTTCATTTGTGATTTTTGGAAATCGATGTGTTTTTTAGGAATGTGGGGAAGATTTTTTTTGGACATCCTTTTGGAGTGGTGATGTGGTTTGTTGGCTATTAATTTTGGGTAGAATTGTGTTTTTTCCTTATGATATTTTCATGGATAGTGATAAAATAAATGATTTGAAATGATTGAAATGATAGTGGTTGGTTTGGTTATTAATATGAAAATGGTTAATGAATAATTAAGTAATTTTTTGTTTTTTCAAATGTGATTGATTCTAAATAATGAATAGAATGAAATGATTAAATGAAATTGGTTAGAAATTTTAATGAGGCTAATGTTTGTTATATGATGTTATGATGTTTGAGGTCGCAGAAAATATGAGAATGTTGTGAGTTGTTCGTTGTGTTTTTTAAGAAACATGTCTTTCTTGAGGGTTTGATATTGTATGTATATATATATATATATATATATATATCTATATTGTTTTGATTTCTAAATGCACCCTTCCCCTATCGATCACTCTATGCCTACACCAGCATTGTCACATGAGGGAGTTTTCCCTACATCTGATGTGAAGTACATATGGATGGGTACCCTCACATTATGGCTCTCCCTTCCAGGGGAGGTAGGTATTTCACCAGTTCTGATTGGAAATGTTATCTTAATACATTGTATGGTGGTTGAAATTGCCCATTTTTTTTAGGTAGGATGTGATATGACCATTTGGGTGGGGTGGATTATGGTGGGGATTATGAATTTTAAGATGAGGGAATGAGGTTTATAACCAATATATTCTAAAAATAAAAATATTGTAGTCATCACTAAGGATGTGTTGTGTGACATCTATTTTGGTTGGGATTTTTTGTGGTCCTGATTATATGGTTCTAATCACATGTTTCTTAATGTGAGGTGTGTTGTCACCATGCTTGTTGGTGATGTGTTATATAAAAGGGATGGGCGTGCAAGGACGAATGAAGTTCTGGTGTGATGGAAGAATAACGTAGGGAAAGTTGTGTGGGGTACCCTTATCAACATTCATCATCTTGTACTATATTTTATGGGGTTCATTATTTAGTTAGAATACCTTGATTAGGTTGGGTCTGGTTAGTATGTATGTATAGGTGATGTTTGGTTCTGTTGTTTTTTTCATAGGTTCATTAGTATGCATTCTTCACATATTCATTTGATTCATTATATTTTACGACTGAGTATGCTCGTATTATCACCCTATGTATATAAACTATTTTACAGTTTATAGAATGATTTCATGGATCGTATTAGAAATTGCTTGATCATACCATGGATAGAATTAAGGTCACTACATTAGATTTTCTTTTGGGTACTCACATTAGAGACTATTATTTTATCTTTTTCATTTTTACATTCATTGTTGGATGGTTGGTGTCTCAAGTTATATTATGTCATGGACATTATTGGGGATGATTCAACTTATCACATGATCCTAATTATTTTATAGAGAGTGATTCCTCTTAATGATGATATTTTCCTACCCTTGGTTCTTGTTTCAAACTCAGGATCTATTATATATGGGTCTCTAGTGTAATAATCTCACCTCTAATTGCGATACATTTTGAGGGAGGGGGTTGTGATAGATTCTTATCAGAGGTGTATTTGAGATATAATTTGGAGGTTGGAGTTAGGATCACTGAGGTTTGTATGGGTTGGTATGGAAAAGATTAGTTGACTATGGTTCATGACATATTCCAAGGAGACTGACTAAGACACAAGATTTTTGGGCCCCTATGACAGAGTGCATGGAATCTATGATTTTTTAATGGCCACATGAGATGGATAATATTGCAGGGTAGAGTCTTAGAAAAGGTACATACATAATGATGACTTGTTTTCTTATTTTATCTAGGACACATTTGGATGAATAAAATTAATAGCATTAATTAAAAATAATATAATTAAAATTCTGTAAAACCGGGATAGGATGATCCTTCATTTTCTTATAGGTATGAATATTATTTATCATACACTAGTGGCTCAGGTTGATGAGGTTCACTATGATGATCTATTTGATCATATCATGGTTAATCAGATTGTTCAGGATGATTTGATGTAGATTTAATTGTGTTCTTTTCAACATAATGCATCAGGGATGCAAGGGGATAGTGTTTCAGCTGGGGGGATAGAGAGATGCCCATTGGAAATTGAGATCACATTCAGTTGGATCATATACCCCATGGGATAATTTTCCTCTTTAGTAGTCAGTTATATATGGGTTTTTATGTGCCAGTGGAGGACTGGTTTTCTAGAAGAGTGGAAGGAGGTATACTTTTTGTATGTCGACATCAAAAAGATGGTTTGGGCATTATTCCATTCATTGACCAAGATTTAAGTAAATACGATGTTGATAATTTTTCCTTGACATGGGAGAATATTCTTATGGGATAATGTAATTAGGTTCATGGACAATCTTCATTTTCACATAAAAAATTTTCAAAATGACGAGTCTTTGAGAGTCGTCTTTAAGAAGAACTCTATCATTCCATCTAAAATGAATTTAATATTTTTTCACTAATAATTTATCTATAAGTTCTTACATAGGAAAACATGATAAAACATATCAATTTTTGGGAATGGTCTATTTGGGAGGGGAAGCAGTTAGGTTCCTCAAGGAGAAGAGATTTTAGTTGCAGGTCTTGTGAACCAAAACCTTCAAGGTTTCGACATGCAAGGATCTGGTCTTAGTAACATCATTTTTGGCCTTATAGGGTCAACATTTATCATTAGTTTCATGGTATATTTTTTCATATGTGTTTTGGTTGTGGTGTTCATGGAAATCATTTTAACCAGTTCACAGTGGTTCCTAATGCATAGTTATTTGGAGGTCAATAGTTTGATCCCTATCACTTGTAGAACATCTAGTGGGGTTATTTCAGTAGTAGTGGTGAATGTTTTTGTTCCATCAAGGGGATATAGAGTATAAATAGGTTGATCTGAATATGTTCCTCTCCTCTAGGCACCCCAAACAGAGCATGTCCATGATGGCAATCATTAGTAGATAGGTAGAGGATCTTGGTGTGTTTAGTTTCAGGCATCATGTGCAGTAGTTCCATAGGGGATGAAGATCATCATTGGTATAATTATTTTTTAGGACCATTGTTTCTCACTTGTTTGATTTATTAGATTAGCATCGTATTTCATCAAACACTCTAGACCTTTCTCTGGGAATAGACATAAAGAGTCTTATAGTGAACTTGGTGTTGACTATTCCAGTCAAATGCCAGACCAGATTGTTTGATGTGTTTTAGGGATGCAGAATAATTATGGGGAAAATCCATCCCATAGGGACGATTTATTATTTCAGGGACAGTAATACAATTTTATCCAAATCATCAACTTATTTTATTATGTATGTGATGTTATCTACTGCCTATATAGGTGAGTAATATTTTCAAATATCGAAGACCTATATTTGGATTTCATTGCCTTGTGAAGTCATCAAGAGGTTTTTCAGCATGTGGAATACCTTATTTCATTATTGTATGATTTTTCAGTGCATTCAGTGGAAAATTGGCTTTTAGAGATTCCTAGGATCATTGGTTGTTCTTGGATGTTTTTCATAAAGAGTTTATGATGCTACCCACTCAATTTGAGGATTATTATAGAATATAATTATAGCATGGTGATTATCCAATTTTGATGAATCCTTATCAAATGGACCATTATGAGTTGAATGATTTGAAGATTCAGATTGATGATCTGATGTAGAAGGGTCTTATCATGCCTAATATATCATTATGTTGTTCTCTAGTGTTGTTCTCGATGAAAGAGGATTGTAGTATGAGGATGTTCTTAGACTATCAGAGGTTGATTTAGCTGAATCTCAAAAACCATTACCCTCTTCTGAGATTAGATGATCTATCTGAGTAGGTGGGATTGGTGAGTAGGATTTTTAGGATCTATTTTTAGTCTAGATATAACAATTTTTTAGAGAATGATGAATATATCATGAAGAATCCCATTGGATATAGCAATGGTCACATCTATAAACATGACATGCTCTTTGGTGTTATAAAAATTTTAGTTGTGTTTATGGAGATTAGGAACTAAATGTTTTGCGTGTTCCTAGTTCAGTTCTTCTTCATATTCATTGATGATATTTTTATCTACACGATGTTAGAGGAGGACCATGCACAATCACTCAGAACTATATTGTGGGTTTTTTAAATTCCCCCATCTCTATGTATTGTTATCCAAGGGTAAGTTATGTACATGAGAGGTGCATTTCATCCTGAATTTTGTGTCCTAGAAGGGTGTTTATTTATACTCATCAAAAGGTAATGATGTTTTTTCTCAAGAAACACCCAAGAATGTGGTAGAGGTTCACAGTTTCCTTAACATCATAGATTATTATAAGAGGTTTGAAAATGATTTCACTTGAGTCGCATCCCTCATAAATTATTTTACTTGGACAGACCCGAATTTTCAATGGAGTTATCAGTTCTAGGATGTGTTGTGTTACATGAAAATGAAGTACATTAGTACTCTATTTGTTGCATTTCTAGAGTTGGGGGTAATGTTTGAGGTTTTTGTGATGCTTTACATCTAGGTTTGGGATTCATTCCACTGCAGTAGCAGGAGATGATATCTTATGGGTCTATGATGATATGTTGACATGATCATAACTAGATTTCCCATGATCTAAAGGTAGTATCATTTTTCATTACGCTCAAGATGTTGCATCATTACCTAATTGGGAACCACTTTTTGGTCATCAAGAACCTCCATAGATTGAGGAATATCTTTAACTATTGTGATTTGAACATGATACAGTGGAGGTGGATGAAAAATATTCAAGAATATGATATTGAGATCTCCTGCACCATGGGAAAAGGAATGTTGATAATGATTCTTTGAGAAGGAGGTTTTGGAAGGGTGTTTTTAGGGAATGTGGGTATTCTTGTAGGGCAATACATGATTTTTATGGATTTATATTATATGAAATGGGGGTTTATGGAATATGATATTTTTTTCAAATGATTGAATATTCTTCCATAATGCATTTGGTGGGGATGAAAATCTATAGGAAGTGGTTTTTCATGATCCTATTGTCCCTAGTGATGCTCCAGATAGATATTTGTAGGATGTTTATAACATGATGTTGCTTCATTGGAGGGATTTTATTTTGTTATAAATGAATTGGAGAGTCAATCATGTGTTTTATAGCTCACATTTATCAATACACCTAGGAGATTACAAGATGTACCATGCCATGAACATGCAGTTCTAGTGGCCCGAAATGAAATTGTTAGTGGTAGAGTTTGTGAAATATTTATTGGTTTTCTAGTTTGTAATGATTGATCATCATGTAACTAGTTTTTTGGAGGCCATGAATATTATTGAGTAGAAATGGTATGAAATATCAAAATCTTTTTTTAAGGGTTTTACCATATCTCAATGCGGTTGTGATTCTATTTGGGTGCTCATTGATCAGTAATTGAAATAATCCAACTTCTTAGAAATTAATGAGTCCAACATAGTGGATTCTATTTCTAAGATGTATGTTGATGTGTTGGTGAGGTTATATAGAGTTACAAGGTCCATTTTCATTGATCAGGATGTGTTTTTTACCTTATTAGTCTTGATGGGATTTAATAATACTTTTGTCACTCATATTTTTTTAATCACTATATTCCACCCTCAAATAGATGGGTAGACATAATGGACTATCAATAAATTCGATGATATAATGAGAGGATGAATCATTGACTTTTGTGGGTCTTGGGTATGACTCCTACAATTTTTACAGTTTTATTATAATTTTTTATCACTATTCAATTAGAATGGATCTTTTAGAAGCTTTTTATGGGAGAATATTTTGTTCTCAATTATTCAAGATAGAGGTTTGGGAGACGGTCATTATTGGACACGATGTTGGGAAGATCATGACATATAACGTTCATATTATTCATGAGAGGATGAAATCTGGGTAGGATAGGTAGAGGTATTATGTTCATTACAGAATAATGATCTTGGATTTTTAATTTGGGGACCATGTGTTTTGGAAGGTTTCCCCTCGATGTGGGCATTAAAGGATTGGTTGTCATGACCTGTTCCAGTGGAGCCCAAACTGTGACTCCCCAAGCCCGCCTCCAATAGGCTAGGGGCTGGTAACTAGAACCGAGTAAGAATACTACTAACATGGGAGGCATTGCATATAAACTTATACACACGCACACACATCTCCAAGCCCACAAAGCTGAAAAGTAAAAACTAAAAAAAGGAAAAAGATGCATGCATACACTAGAACCCAACCAATAGAGTATGACAGGAAGGTAAAGTACAGTAATGTAAAACCCTGGGCCAAATGTACAAGCCCACCAAAAGAGAGTCTGTAAAAAAGTCCAACCTGTAAAGAAAGGTGTTGGGACTACATTCTGTAGCTGTAGGAACACACCTCGGCCTGTCTAATCTCACTAAGTACCATCCGGTCCTGGTCCGCCTAGAATCCTATCAAAGTCTCGCTCGTCTGCACAAGACACGACACGTGCGGGCAAAGCCTATACAGGGGAGAGTATAATAATACCCGATAGGACACCCCAAAACCACAAAGGAAACACAACAAGGGGAAATACCAAAAAGGAAAGATACAGTCAGCTCTACACAGCATATGTCTACAGAACATATAATAAGAATATGCAGATATACTCAAACAAAAATGCCCCTTTCAAACCACCATTAAGATCCAGCTCGAAGATTCCACTAAGAATGCAGCCGGGAGAACACACCAAGGTCTGAAGAGAGAGATATACGAAGTACTCGTTCCAGGAGAACACACTCCACAAGTACTTTGAGAACATAGTGCTGAGATGAGAATCACCACTAAGTCATGGGGTGATTCCAACAACTCAATTTGAGCTAATCCGCTAAGCATAGGATTGGAACCCAGGTAATGTTGGTCAGGTTGATACCAAGAAATCGAACTAGGGTTGTAGGAATGAATAGAGGATCCGGCTTCAAGTCTAACAGAGGGGATTCCAACAACTCTATTTGGGAGGTCCTGTTGAAGGGATCATACTCCTGTATGTAGGAAATGATATTGAAAACCTTTAGAAGAAAGACTAAGGGAACGAACCCTAAAGAAACTATTCCAAGTCACAGAAAGCAATTGGCTCAAGCCATGTGAAAACGGGTTACAGGGCGTGTAGTATGGTTACACTCCGTGTTCCTTGACCTTGGGTACTGCCCGTGTAAACGGCCCGTGTGATCCATTCAAACTGTGTAAAACTAGACTACACAGCGTGTAGTAGGCTTACACGCCGTGATCCTTTACTACGGGCACTTCCTGTATAAACAGACAGTGTCAGACGTCGAAGGTGTAAAGGAAATCATATACACGGCATGTAAGTAAATGCACAAGCCCTGTCCTGTTAACTAGGAAAACACCCGTGTACTCTGTCCGGATGCCCGTAGATGGTGTCTGTGTTCGTCTCACCTGCCCGTGTACTAGTAAACGGGGTATCCCATGTAATTGGCCAAGTCTGGATGGTGAAGGGTATACACAGCGTTTCCTTGGACGTGTACCCAACCCGTTCCCGTGTACTCCCGGATTACACGGTAGGTAATTCGCTGATGAACACACACCATGTAGCCCATACTACACACCGTGTAGTCGGGATTTTTCTAGAATCGATGTCTTCCTCCGCGTTCCTCGTCCAAATCTCTGGTTCTTGATCCAACCGTCATATCATATTGAAACTATGGATTTGGGGTGGTCCCACCCCAACGAAACCGATTCCATCAGTTTTGGGCTTCCGATCGGCTTTGATAGCGCGTCCTGATCCGCCCACACAAAAACGCTCGAAGAATGAGAATTTCCAAACCACATCGATTTTCCGCTGTTGTCGCCGTCACACCCCCTCTAGGTCATCTCGATGTTGGATCTTTGATTTCAGATCATTACGCCAACAAATTTTTTTTGCAACGATCGATTTCCTCCAAGAACGCGTAGAACGCACAGGAAGAACACGTAGGAACCGGGAGAGAAAAACACAAAAATCGAGATGGTTGAACCACGATCGATGTTCATGTCGATTTTGGTTCATCACCATTAGAAGGTTGAAATAAATCCAAATTAATTTCAAGAATCAAATCCCAACGATTTCCACAAAAATCCCATCCCGCAAAATGACCGATCCGCGGGCTAATCTATTCATGGATTAGTCCGCATTCATCATAGGATTCAGGAACTAAGAAAAGAGATCACCAAACAAACATCCTACCTGGATTCCGCAACATTCGTTGGTGAAGATCAGGTCTCCACGATGTCATTGCTGGCGAAGCTCGTTAAGAACACTGTCACCACGTTGGGAGGTATTCTCCAGAGCTCTCGAGGGAGATTCAGGGTTATAAGAAAAGTAACCCTGATCCCCTGTGAAATCACTTTTTAAAAAGGAAAATAGGTACTTCGTTGCAACAAGGATTTAAGTAAAATATTTTAAATTAAATATTTTATTATGGTTACGTCCAAAACTGAGATTTCACCACCGACCTGCGCCATCCAAAGTTAGGTCTCTTCTAGTGTAAACTCGTTGCTCTGGATACAACGATGACCTTAGATTTCCGATCTGGGCACCCTTTTTGGGGAACAACATGTGCACGCAATTTAATTATTTAATTAAATTCAAACATTTGTTCCAGGCTCCCCCAGCCTTAGAAATTCACGTCGTCTTGAAAACTGGTCTCGAAATAATTCCAACATATTTTTAAGAATAAAGTATGGAAAAACCGGGACATTACATTTGTAGAGGAATTAATTCTTCTTCGTGGTTTTTTTCCCTTTTATGTGTTGATGAAAGTTATAAATGTGTCATGTTAGATAGAATTTGCACCATAGTTGAAAGGATCTATGAAGACTTGTAAATCTCTCAACTTCATTAGTATCTTCATTTTTAATCCCATGTCATTGACTAGGGATTGTAGTATATTGATGTTGATATAATGTTTATGGAGTGGCAAGTCAAGATCTAGGACCATTAGGTGAAGGAGCTGCAATGATGGTCAGTCACTATTGTTAATGTATTGTGGACTAATGGTGGCCTATATGAGTGCACTAGGGAGTGATATATGCTTATTTTTTCGTAGTAAACATAGTTGTTTAGTTTCTCTACCTTTCATATAACTGTGATATTTGATATATTATTATTTTATCTCATGAGGTATTTACATTGGTTTGGGATTTGTATGCAGTGATATATGATG
Organism: Viscum album; assembly: GCA_963277665.1. NCBI lineage: Eukaryota > Viridiplantae > Streptophyta > Magnoliopsida > Santalales > Viscaceae > Viscum > Viscum album. The sequence goes on from OY728140.1 coordinate 2,132,316,029, forward strand.
AATTCTTTATATATAAAAAGGGGAGGACCATATTCTTAATTGGTATTCATTAATTGTGATGTTATTATTCCCATAAAATAGAGTCACTACTACCTAGTGTTGAAAGTATCTTTTCATGGGTGATGAAATTTCTTGATTCTTTTGTTCAGAATGGTGTGCATGGTTGTTTGTAGTTTTTTTTGCACTATGGAGGTTCATATGGATGTGGAAAAATTGTGTAGGTGTGTGTTTCTGTTATAAGTGATCATTTTTAGTTGTGGTTTCGTGATTATTAGTTTTCATAGGTGTTTGTGGTAATTTTGTTTTGAGTATTTGTCTAGTGGTAGTGTTTGATGTATCATGAGAACCTTGAGAGGTATCTCGTGAGGTGGTTGTTCAGATCCCTTTCTTTATGGTCTTGGTTTTGGATTATCTAGGTTGAGAATAATTTTATATGTAACATGTGTACAAATATTTTCTCTCCTAGTACATTACATTTCCTTTTTTGATTGTTGGAGGTGTTTGGGGGAGGTTCCATGAGCTTTCAGTGGATGTTGGAGGTGTGGAAAAGTGGCTATAGGAAATACATGTCATAGGTAGTCTAAACAACATAAAATTTGGTATCATGTATTCTCCATGTATGATTCATGATTTGTATATTTTTGTGTTTAAATAATGAAAAAGTTTATTCACTTTTTAGTGAAACCGAACCCTGAGGATTACATGACGTTAGAAGGTAATACACATCACGAAAATACTTGAGTAGTGTTTTTTTATAAGATCATTTGGGGACAATTTTCATTCATTTGGACATATGTTCTCCTTCCCCAAATTTTGGGTGAACCCAAGGTTCATTAATAGTTCATCAAGCCCTCATCCTCCCCATTTGACCGTTTGTTCTCATTTTTTGTTTGTTGGACATTTGTGGTGAGACCTATATTATTCAATTATAGTTTTCTCCCATTAAATATAGGGTTTAGAAACTGTGGTTGGGTTTTGATTGGGTTTTGTGTATGGGATGTGTTTTTTTTCATTGATTGCGGTGTAGGATGTTCTATGATTTATTTTTGTGTGGTTGAGGTTTTTTATGAATCTACTTCACCCTGCATTGCATGAAGAGTTGATAATGATTATTTGAGGTTTGGGTTCCCTCATTACTATTTATTATGTTTCATGCAATAGGGGTTTTCTTTTTTTTATCAATGGGTAATGGTTGTGAGGGATTAATAAAATATAAACTATTGGGTAAAGTGAAATTGAATGTGGAAAATGGGGTTTCCTTCAAAAGATTTTATAGATATGATATTATTTTTGATCTTTATGATTGTACAGGCTTGTGACCCCACTAAAAATTATGTCCATTTGGGGGGTTTTTTCAATGATGACATGTGCTTTGAATGTTTCACCAATTTTTTATTTTTGATATCACCCTAATATGGAAATTTATTATCAACATATATTTGGATAATGATATTTTTCCCCATCATTATTTCTAGTGTGATAACACCCATAGAATATAGTAAAATTTTCTAAATTACAATTATTAAATATGTAAAATGACCTTGATGTGTAGTGATATTTGGTCATTCTTTTAGAATTATGATGTGATGTGTAGAATTTGGGTATCATAGTTTTGAGTACATTATTTTGGTTTGGTGAGTTTTTTTCTCAGTTCTGCTTTTGGGGTGGTGATGTGGATGTTTCATTGTGTAATAATCTAGAGTAATGATGTATTAAATGATTTATAATGATTAAAAAACATATTTTGGTTTGGTTAATTGGATGAAAATGGTAATAAAATATTTAAATGGGGTTTTCTATGGTAAAATGATTTTGATTCTAAATACTGAATAGAATAAGATGGTTAAATGAAATTTATGGGAAATGTGAAGGTGGATTTTATCCTGTTTTATTGTGGTATGCATTTAAAGTTGGGAGAAAAAGTGATTGTGTTTTGAGTTGGATATTTTTCATGTGAACCCATCAGTCGAGCGTGAGTTTTTGATTATATATATATATATACATTCATTCAATTTTTATACACACCCCACCCATGTATAGAATTATGCATTGACCCCCACGTAGTCACAAAAGGGGTGTTTTTACATCATCCAGTGTGGAGTATAAATGCATATGTACCTTCACAATCTCGATTTAACATCTATCATATGTAGTTATTGAACATTATATGATGGATGGAGGTATACTAGTGCATTATATGGTTGTTGTGATAGCCCAGCAGTTTTCAGTATGGATGTAATTTGACCATGCCTATCGTGAATCTTATGGTGGGGGCCGTGTATGGTATGAGGGAATGATATTTATTTCCTACATATTTGTGATACTATAATACTCTGATGTATGAAGTCGGTTTTTTGTGGCTTGGGTGTTTTCAAGAAATATGTTTCATGTTCCTGCTTGTGTGGTGGTGATCCCGGGTATCTTTTGGAAAGGTGTGTTGTGATCGTTCTTATGGGGAGGTGTGTTATATGGAAGTTATAAGAGAGAACTGACATAAGAAATTGGGGTGTGAGAGTTTTATAATATTAGAAAAGTGGGGAACATACCATTATCAAAATGTAACTTTTTATATTCAATGACACAACATTCATTTTTTAGGGAGCTTGCCTTGGTTTGGTAGGTGTTGGTTAATATGCATGTATAGGTTATATTTTGTTCTGTTGTATTCCCATAGGTGAAATATTATTTTTCTTTCAGATGCGTGAATGTGACTTTGGATTTTTTTTAATGAGTATACTTGTATTCACATCCTATGCATGTAAATAAGTTTTTGGTTTATATGTGGATTAGATGCAACGAGATGGACCTTATAAGCTTAGAATTTGTATAGTTTTCTTCTCACTTCATTGGTGTAAAATTTGGAAATTCTATTTGGAGACATTAAAATTATATATTCCATTTTACATGAATTTTTGGATGTTTTGAGTTTTTTATATTATTTCATAGAGTTTATTTTGGATGATTCATCTTTTCTCATGGTCCAATATATATTATAGAGTGTAATCCCTCCCAAAGATGATATTTTTATACACTTACTGATAGTGCCAACCCATGGCCTACTATAAGTGGGATTAGGGTTAATTATCTCTCCCTACTCATTGATATATCTTTGGATGGGGGGATCCTAACCTATTTTTAGGGCATTGACTATTATATGGGTGTTTTAAAATCAAATAACCCTTGTGTATTTAAATAATGGTCATCGATTCACACTGAATAGATCACGTGCCTTGATAACATGTGGTAGATTACATTAAATTAAACATTAATTATGGATTGTTCTCCTATTGCTTGAAAAAATAGAACTACATTTTCCAATTTGGAATAATGTGACAAATGTTTTTAAAAAATCTGAAAACTTTTTATAGAGAACACATACAATGGGTCATACTGACCACATTGTATATCATATTATCGTGAGTTAAATTCCAACACAAAAAAATTAATAATGGATCATTTAAATAATTTCTAAAAAAAATACAAGATAGTTTTCATAGTTTTGTATATGTGAACCATTTTTCAAACTTAAAAGGCACTTATTTTTAAAAATGAGAAATTTGAATCATATTGGCCACATCATTTTCAAATTAATGTGCATTAAATTCCTACACATCCAAAATTATGTATAGACTATGATAGTAATACATAATAATAATCTCAATTTGCTTTTTTAGTCTTGAGCACGTGATTTTTTTATCAAATTTATTTTTATATTTAATAAAATATGTAAAATATAAAACTGAAATTTGAATTAACTAAAAAATTTGGTAAATGATGAGAAAATTATCTATATAACTTGTATGAATTCAATTTTATATAATGTCTGTAAAAATTTGGAGACCTTGTATTTTTCGCATTCATCTCTAAATAAATTTTTTTCCCACATTATATTTCTCCTTGAGAAAAAAATAAAAAATAATTATAATAATAATAATATAAATTCATAACAACCCAAATATATTAATAAATTCATATCATATATTGGATCCCATCATAGTTGATGATCCCCTAAATTTGATATCATCAATCCTTCAGACACCATGTACATGACCCGCACATCTATAATAAATGTACTTCTTCATTTGAGTAAAAAGATTATGAGAAATATTTTTAGTAATTTTAAAATATTGAACAATAAATTATAAAGAAATGATTTTATATAAATTTTAATTACCTTTGAAAATTAAATATTCTTGTTTTTTAGTCTTTTGATGGTATGATAGATTTCATAAATATGAAATAATTATGTCCATAATTTTTATTTTTGACATTCTCAAGAGACTATAGAGTCATTGAAAAAATTAATTATTAATTTTTTAAATATGTTTTGATTGTTAAATATTTATATATAAACATAATTCTGTTTCCATTTTATATAAATCATATGCTTCTCATTTTATGCCATCACCAACATGTAATGATTCAGCCAATATTTAAATCTCTCACTATTTTAACAAAATTATTGTTAAATCAAAAACCCAAATATATAATTTGACATATATCAATATTTTGTGGATTTCATATAATATTTAATTTACCACAAACATCATCTGTGGTCAGTTTGATGGAAACCATAAATTGGATCTGAAAAAATAAATATTTGGCTCAAATAATTTTTTTTTGATCTATATACAGTGATTTATAAAAAAAATAAACAAATATATAAAGATAAAAAAAATATATTTTATATTATTGGATTGAAGAGTTTTTCCCCTGTATTGTAAGAATCATTAAGTTTTGATCATCTGTTATTTTTTTTCTCAAACAGCACACATAGCTTATATTTTTTCTTATGAATTTTTTTCAACTCCATTGAAATTTCACCCATATAAATGCTATTGGAATTAAATAATCCAAATCATAATTTCAATGGTTTTTTTTAATGTAGTAATATTAACTCCTATATAAAATATGATTATTTATAAACATTAATGAACATATTATATCAATTTTTGTACAAAACGTTTTCAAAATATGTACATTATGAATTCATTTAAAACTAACACTCCCATGAAATGAAACTTGAGAATATTATCTAAAGATTCCAGATTAAACACGTCTATAATGATAGTTCAAAATATTCCATCATTATATTTAATTTAGGACACATGTCCATATTGAATTTTGTATTCTCTATGAATTTGTAATATCAATATATATATCATTTGAACTTGTGAGGAGATGGAACTGCCATAAGGTCATTTTTTATTCATGGATGATTAACTATATTGTCTTCATTCGACTATCCATTTCTACATTGTTTTATCCATCACTATTACGATATCCCAGTTATTTCCTTTTTTCATTAAATGTTAGATGGTTTTTATTTTTTAAATTTTTTTTGGGACATACATCAGTTATATTCCTATGATAAAAAACTAACCTATGGAATTTTCAATAGCATCATCAACCATATTAATATCTATATAATAAATTGGAATTGGGAAAAAATGATTATAAATTTTTCTTTTTAAATACCTAGAATCATGTAATATTTTATGAGTTCATTATTGTGTAACATGTCTCCACATATATTATACACCATATCACTTTCAACAAGGTGGTTCTTGGGTGTTTATAGATAGAAATCATATACAACATTACCTTAAATTTTTTAGTAATATAAATTTATCACATGTTATATGAATTGAATATAGCAGAAAAAGCAATGAGTGAATGGATTAATATAGATAGGGTATGAAGATAAGGGGAATCAATATCCCCAATGCTATTGGGGTCATTTGGTTGTTCTTGATATGATATTTGTTCCACTATCTGTTCTTTTTTAACATTTCACATATATTGGCCTTCCAAACTGGACTAAACAATACTATCTTCCAAACCAAGTGTTTTTTATCTCAATACATTAATAAAATAATATTTATCTTCATGAGGTTTTTTCTTCTTGAAATATGTTCACAAAGAGACTCCAAACAATATAAATTGAATGTAGTCATATTATTTTTTCTACTTCAAATCTACAGAAACTAATTATTCAATTATTCTAGTATCGTACAATTCATCCATATAAACCATATAAACAATATATGAATATTAACATATATTATTATGTTATGTTATTAAGAAAAAAAATTCTATTATTAAATACATACACATGTTTCCCATACTGGTTTTCTATTTTTAACAAGTACTTTATCCTACTAATTTAAGAAGGATTCCTTTCATATCATATAATGAGAGATATAAGTGGCTTTCATATTTTTATTCGTCAATTAATATATAAATTAAGGAAAATATTTTTTTCATACAAAATATTAATTTAAGTTTTTTATTTAAAATACATAGGGTTTTCATATCTATTAATGTGTACCCCATTCCTTTTTTAATAAGATTATATATGTTTTTCTAGTTTGATTATTTTTTAGCTTCTATTCTTTTAATAAATTAATATTTTTATCTTAAATTTTGATAAAATAAATAATTTCAAATAATTTATTATTGAATAAAATTATCCTAAAATGATTTATAAAAAATGATGAATGATGAAAGTATTATTTGATTCATTCGTTATAATATGTGCCTATATAACAAGTTGGTAGTGCTGTAGTTTCCCTACATCATCTATAAGATAGATCGTTGTAATAATTATTTAGATTCCACTATGGGATTTTCCAGTGGACCTTAGGATGAATTTAATAGTAAAATCATATAAAATAATAAAACTCAACAAGGAAAAAGGAAATTTAAATCAATATTTCATTATAATATTATTTAAAAAAATTGATAAATTGTATCGTAACATTACAGTAATTTATACATTGTGGGTTTCTTATAATACATGTCATACATAGCTCTAGAAGTCTATATTAATCAAAAATATCAACCAAATTATGAACCCAATATAACTAATGAACATTGAACTATTTGGGTAAAATGTTTGGCCATATTTATTCCATCAAAATGAAAATTTTATAGGCTTAATTATTGACATGATAATTTTACTCATCATTTTGACGGTAGTTTCTTTTTCATCAAAATAATGATGATCAACTAATAATTCTACACTTTCTGCATTAAATACCCATTCTTCTCCAATATTGTTAACATCATAATCTAGAGAAGTGATTTAATTCATGAGTTATAGAACATTTAATTTAGATTATGTAAGTACCATATTGAAGATATACTAATAAGCCGAAAATGATAGTATATTTAGAAAAACATTAACATGACAATTGATTTGTATTTAATTTATTTAAATTTTAACCAAATTTGGATCCTCTATGAAGAGTCCAAATACCATATTTTTGTTCTTCTCTAAAATATATTGCATATTCATTACTGTTACCCCATGAAATGAATGTAATCTCTCAATGAAAGTGTCATCCATGAATTAATTTTCATCTAACCCTATAGTTGTTTTAGTCACTGGTGGTAAAATTAATCAATACATGTTTGTTGAACCTAATAATTCAACTATTTGAGCATTTTTTTTCATGAAATTATTAATAGCACATATTTTTCCCCTTTGATAAAGAAATTATCCTTTACCAATCAAATTACTCAAATTTCACATAACATATATTTTCATCCCATTTTTAATGGAAAATAAAGACATGCAATCGTGTACAATCATACTCATATTTTTTTTATGTTGCAAGAATATGAAATATTCACATAAATTAGATTTATATCCATTTAACTATATATATAAATTACATCTTCCAAATGTGAAAGAATATTTTTTTCTTCGTACTATGGTCATCGTGTAATTTAGTGTAGAAAATATAAAAATATATTAATAAAAATATTATATGAAAAATTTTTATTAGTCCTCTTGGTAAGCCATCAATGACATTCAAAAAATTATTATTTATATATAACACCTAATATATCTGATATGAGAAACATCATATAGTTTATTAATTATTTTTATTTTATATCCAGACTTTAGTCATTGATAGGTTCAAATGTCTTGGAATTTCATTGTGGAATCTAATGTGTGGTTCAACTTATTAACTATTATTTAAAATTTAATGTTGATATTTCTCCCCACTATGATGGAAATTGTATAAATGTATCTTCTAGAAATTATTTCACCCATCACGCATCCATTGTGAGGTGACTTTGGGGAAATAATTCTTGGAAAATATTATAGGCAATCCAGGAATAATTCAATAAACTATTTAACAATATATTATTATACAATAAAATCACAAAAAATACATAATTTAATTACCAACCATTTTAAAAATAATAATTACCTAGAATGGGTATATACATCGGTAAAGGATAGGACCACATAGTTGAACCTCTCTAACCAAGTGATCCATAATGTGTATTATTATATTAAATAATAATGATGGGAAGAACTTCACTAATTCCAATAAAATGACATAAACCTCTTTATTCATGATTTGAAAATCAAAGAGTCTTAAAAATTAATGAATATATCTTTGAAAAAGAATGATATTCTGGTTTATATTTTTCATAAATTTACAGGTAGAATGAAACATAAACAAACAAGTATAAAATGATTAATCAAAACATGTAATTCATGTGATTTTAGTCTACAAAACACTAAACTAGTCATCTATATAAAATTATTGATATTTTTTTAATTCCCCATTAAAATGTTTATACCATTTTTTAAAATGTAAAGGTAAATTTTTTTGTGTATGGATATTGTATAAGTTGTCAGAAAAAAAATTTATTACTTTCACCCTAAATCGGTTCCAACTCTTCACTTCCAGCCTTATAAATCATGATCCACATAGACTTGATTCTACCTTTTAGTTTTCAAGGAACCTTTAGTAATGTCTTAATAACACTATCAAATTATTATTTTTTACATGCATGATATCAAGAAAAATTTTAAAATACATGAAATTCTAGAATGGAAATTCAAATAATTTATATCTACTCTTCCAAAAGGATTTCATCATATTTTTCAAAATTGGATTATCAAAAAATGTTCCAATAACTATTATATTAAAAAAAATATATCACCCAATAGTGGAGATAGTTTTGAACTGTGGAAATCCTATCGAATTCTATCATCTAGGTTCGATATTCATGTCATTGAAGAAAAAATTTCCAATTTCATGGAAAAAAATTATTTGAGGTGTGTGTCAACTAATTTAACTAGGTGAATTTTAAACAAATGGGAATCATCAATATTCTTAAAATGGTATAACCTTAAAATTTCAATAAGAATGAATTTTGTTAATCATCCTATAAAATATGGCTCTCAATGTGAGTTTTTCATGTCCATGAGAATCATACATTGTAACGCCTATATGACACATCAATTTTAGATCTTCGATCAACACATCCAAATATATATCAATATCATTTCCTGGTTGTATTGGTTAAGATATAAGAAAATTAAACATAATATACTAGTAATAATGCATCACCATGGTGGAAATGTATAATTTTCAAGCATAATTGTCCATGTATTTTCGTTACTACAATGGGATGACATAAAATTTATTGCATATGAATATAATTCATGACAAATTTTTTTTGTATCCTTCAAAAATTTAGGATACACATTATCAGTTTTCATCCATATAGGAGAGTCTTCTAGATTAAATTGTTTCTCATTATTCATTCTTGTAACTATGTGTCGGGTCCATTGTTTGAAAATTTTAATGACATGCATATAGTATTCTGAACCATTTAATTCAAGGAAAGATCCATATATCATTTGATGATCTAGATTCATCTTTCATATATCAATTTTCCACACATATATGGAATTTAATGAGTAATTCATAGCCCTTATGAAAAAAATATGCCATTATCTATACAAGAATGTATTTTTTAGAAATCATTCCCAATGGGCATATAATTCATTTAATGTCATATTATAAATGAGTAGGTTCATTTTTTTTTCTTATATCATATAATTCAGGAGACTGACTAGTTTTTTCTGGATAGTGTCTCTCCATAAAACACCAACATTGAAATTATATAACTTTAATATATATGAAAATGTTTTTTATTTAGTACAACTTGTATATAATAGTTGCATAGAATAACTATTTATATTATAAAAAACTTTCATAAAACCTTAAAGGGACAATTCAATTTCCATTTCAATTTCTACATTATAATCTATACCATAATTTATACTAGTATTAATTTTTTAATGATCCATATACTATAGTATCATCCCAAATAGTGAAAATGTACCATTTATCAAATGTTTAGTAAAACATCAATGGATTTTTTCTATTATATAACAAATAAAATGTTTTTTAACTCTTCTAGACTAAATTTTTCATGAATGAAGACAATGTTAACAAGGAATATGGATTTTTTAAGAATCATATAAGTGATCTATTTGGAATCATAATGAAATATTTTTCTTCATCTATATATTATTTTTTCATACTATTAGATTGCATCCATTTTTCGTTCATATTCATCCTAAGAGGTTCATAAAATATTCATTTAATATATATATATATATATATGTATATATATATATAAGATATTCATATTCAAAGGATAAATTTATAAATATTTGTAATAAAGGGAAACCAATATTTTAATTATATCAATTACGAATCACGAAAAGTTAAAAATTTAAACATGGGTGATATAAAAGAAATTACCATTCATGAACATGTCTTTTTGGTCCAGGGTCTCGATTTGATGTTTTGTGGGTCATAAAGGTGGTGATAAATATGTTGGTAAAAAATTATTTATTATTTGATGGTAAAATTTCCATAAATATTATTGTGCATTCATGTCATTTAAGATTGTGCCAAATTTCTAAATTAGTGTAATAATTTATTTTTTATGATTATATAAAGTCATATAATCACCAAATTTAATATAGGGTAATGAAGCTGGTAGTTTCATGAAATTAATGGTAGAAAAATTTATTGAGAAAAAAAGTTAATTAGGAATCCCTCTTTCTCAATATTTTATTTCAGTCCATGAATTATAAGAATACCAATAAATATAAATTTACTATAACCCAATGATGAACCACTATATCAAAACAATGATAATATTATGTTAATGACATAATAAGAATACAATATCAATACAAAACATGAATTTTCTCTCATATACCATGACTCTACTATAAATACAATGTTTATGACCATATTTCACAAATCTTACTTTAAAAATTTTTGTGGCCCATTACATACAAAACCAACCCATTAGTGGTGTGAGTAAGATTCTCAAAGGATTTTTAAATCATTTTACTCATTAGATTTATTTACTACATATAAAATATATTAAATTTCATGGTAGTTCAACCATAAGATATTCCATTTCATTAATTCATACATAAAATCAATCAAACCTTCACCCAATATACCCATTCAAGAAGATTACTCATTTTCTAATCATGAATTAAAATTTTTAGATACATATTACACATAATCCCATCTATATAACCAAATCATATTATAAAAAATTTAAGATAAGAAATTACATAGTAAATTTAATTACAAAAAGAACATTCTAACATAATGAATCATCATAATATAAATCATTAAAAAAATTAAAAACTTTTATATTTCAGGAAATCATAACAAAAAACATTTTCACATAACAAAAAAATTACAACATAATTATATTAACTGAAAATAAAAGATGTGATGACGAAATTTAGTTCAGAATTGTAATTCTAAGAGAACTTTTTTGTTTCATGATTTATATTGATTTCTATAAAATTATAACATATATTGTAGATTCTCTACCAATGCCTTAATTGGACCTATTTTTTATATTTTCATTCTAATTTTATATGTGGATTTTTTAGAATAATGAATGTTTTGTAAGACCCTGAAATAATTTTTTTATTACAATAACTTCTCCATTTGAATACCCAAAAATACTTTTCTTCATAATTAAATTTCATTTATATAACCATGAAATTTTATTAGCATAAAATCCATTTTTTATATTATAAATTTCCCCATTAATATTTATTGAGTAGGAAACAACAAGTAAATGCATTTAATGATGTGGAATACTGAGCTTATATTGTCACCCTACTTTTAAATAAGACAAGGGAGAAACAAAAAAACATAATAAATAATGTTTAAAGAAACAAAATGGGATCATGATCACTGCCATGGGATGCCCCAGTACCATCTCAAATAATCCATGAAGCTGGGGAGCTTAAGAAGAACAAGGAAATGTGTGATGGGGATTGGTAAATGGGAAAAATGAGGTTTAATAGTCACCCAAACGAAAAAAATTAGGCAACCAAAAAATCAATAGACAACACAAGGAACATAATTTCAACGGAGCAGAACCAATGTGATACATATTAGGGTAAAATATGGCATTTAGAGAGCCACAAATAAGAAACTCTATGATGATGATGAACGTTGGTGGGGAATCCTTCGACATAGCTCCAAAACTCAAAACCCTGAGACCACCAATCCAATATTACAGTATGCAGTTTCACATCGATATATTCAAACAATAAAGCAACAAGATACGAGAAAAAATAATATTAAATAGATTTGGGAGTTGATTCGCCTGAGGGAAGATTGAGGGGGACTGCCAGTAGAGATTAACTTTCATGAGATCTTGAAAAGTATGACAGGAACCAGTTCTATTAGAGTTCATTTTAAAATATTGGGGAGAGGTTTATTAGCACTTCCCGGAATGTCATAATAAAGAGGGTTTTTATCGATGCTAAAATTTTAAGCGCTGATAAAAGAGGTAATTATCAACTTTTCCATAACACTCATAAAGATATATATATTTAAAAAAAATTAGCATGATATATACCTATATATTTCATTTCAAAGAAATAAATAATATAATTATAAAATATTAATGTATATAATTAAATATTAACAAATTAATATAAATGTATATAATATTAATTTATTAAAATAAATTTAAATATTTATTTGTAAATAAAATTATAGATATGAATTTATATTATTAATTATAAATAAATAAATTTTCTATTTTATATATATGTGTGTATACAGATAAAAAATATCTATATAATTATATATATTTATTAATAATATAGAAGAAATAAAATGTATATTCTAATAATTATAAAAATATATTAAATATATAAATTAACTTTTCGAAATTAAAATTTTCTGAAAAATATAATTATTTAATTATGATTAGATAAAAAAATTTTAGAAAAATAATTGTATTAATTTATAATTTGAAATATAATATATTTAAAAAATTGTAAATATAAATTTATAAATATATTAATTATAAAATGTATTTTTAAATATATTTACAAATATTTATTTATAATTATTAATATATTTTCATCATTATATATATTGTTATAAATAGATTTATATTTAAAATATATATAAATCTATAAATATATATTGTAAATATTTTCATTTTCTTATAATATATATTATAATTTCATGATTATTTAAATAATAAATTATTAATTTATAATTATAAAAATTATTTTTAAAAATATATATATAATTAATCATTTATAATTATAAATATATAATTTTATAAATATAGTAAATATACACTTATATATATAAATATTTATTAAATTTTCTGAGGGTTATAGTTTTAACATTATTAAGTATTATATATTAAAAAATGCATAAATGTTAAAAATTAATGAATATTAATAATTAAAAATGAGTGGACTTTTAAAATATGGAAATATGGATATGTTTTATGAATATATGAATTATTTAAACTAGATATATATTGAAATGATGATGAATACATATTGAAAACATTATAAAATTTTAAAAATATGTAAAATAGATATTAGAAAATTATAAAAGTTAATTAATTTAGAAAATGTAAATAATTATAAATAATACATATTATAATAATATTAAAAATAAATAATGATTATTTTTTGATTTAAAAATTAATATATTAATTATATATTGTAACTATTAGATATTATAAAATGAATATAATAATCCTAAAAAAATTGATAAATAATAGTTGTATGAGTTTCTATATAAGATTTCTATAATGACATAAATATTTGATGTATATATATTCACAGAAGTATGATATCTACTAAATTATGTAATAACATTATAAAATATTTATTTTCAATCAATGAATTAAATAATAATATAAATTAATAAATTTTATAAACATGTAACTGATATTAATTAAATAAATAATATACAAAAAATAAATATTTATATTTATATATGTTAAAATTTATATGAATACATATTAATTGAATCATTACCGACCATGTTGGCATTGAATGGTGCCCTAATTTGGGACATAACATAACCTCAATAGTACCACCACATTCGCTAGAGGCTGCCGACTAGCTGTGCGGTTCAATGGAGGAATGTTGGGGAGACTATACTCTCTTTTTAGGGTTGTTCTATTATATAAATATTATCAACAAATATAGTAACCATTGAAAGTTAATATATTGAAAATATGAGACAACTCTAACAAGTAACCAAATATTCCATTATAAAACAACATGTTGAATACACCACATGTTTGGAAGTCATACATGTAAAGTCACAAAAAGAAACAACCAAGGATCCCAAATATTAACTTAACTCCCAAATGTGTCCTGATGGAAAATACTCCAACCAAATAGCTCATCCATGAATCAAATCCCATAACAGTCTCTTGAATGTTTACCAGAAAGAATGTACCATCTTATCGGCCACCCAAGTTCCATGTAAGCCTTAATAGGGTGTGAGTATAACTCAGTAGGCCACTACAAACATTGTCTAAGAAATTTTTAATGAGGGAAACAACTTAATAAAATTATCAAGTGAAAAAATTTAATAGGGAATCAAGTAAATCATTTATGTATTTATCTAATATCGATTTTTTCAAATGAGTTATTTATATAAAACTATACTTTAAAACTAACATACGTCTTAGTGGCTGTCTAAGCCCAAGAACATTGGGTTATACATACTTCTAATCACAGGGGGTGCCATCAAATAACAAAATATCAGATACCCATTATATATCCATATTAAAATAAACATTCTCATAATTTTTCTCTGGGATTAGAACTTGTATCATTTTAATTACTCCCAAATCCATTCAATTACCATGCATAAGGGAATAGGTCATGTTACCTATCTCTCTAGAGATAAACCTTTCATATACAAATACATTATACTATCCTTGGATCCTTAGTCCATGTTGACTCATCAAGTGTAACATTTTGGTGAATAGATCATCAGTCAAATTCCCTAAATCATGTTTTATCGGGGTTGTGTTTAGATAATCATACTAACCCGATCCCAGGGCATAGATCCTCATGTCCAATACCCCACAGCACTATGTCATGTGAACATTTTTTATCCATTTACCAAAAATAAAATATCACAAACCATACACAACTAATATAAATAACAATTACAATTCACATTGCATAAAACATATGAATCATAATTAAGACTTAACCAATCCATATATTTTATATTTACTTTTATTATCCCATTTAACCCATTTCCCATTTTCAAACATTATCCCATTTAACATATTCATATATTAACATGAATTAGCACATTTATTCATTTTAATTAAAAACCCAATAGTATTTTGACACATTTACATTATTAAATTTAACACTTTTCATAACACCAAAAACATCCCCATATATTATACCATCAACTAAGAACATTTACCATTTTGTTCACCTCGTAATCATCTTTTCTTGCCGACATAATCATTATGGGTCACATCTCATTGACCTTTACGTTCATCCAAGGGAAATGGTCACATATGACCTTTTACAATACATCATGTCAATAAAAACATTTCAAAATACTCATTTGACATCATTTTCTAACCACCCATTAAATGATGGGTCTTCCTTTATAAAAATCCCAAAACATGCCAAAAGTATTTCATTTTACATTTTCAATCATTCAAAACAATCAATTGTAATTTTTGAAAGTAAGGGGCCTCACCCCAATTTAAAATCAATATTTTATCTAAATTTATAAAAATCATTCTTCAAAACATTTGAGGTTGACACCTCCTTTCCATACGATTCCCATATTCAAACATCAATTATTCCAATTAAATGCATGGTTGGGTCCAATCCCAGAACATATATTTAAAACCTATTCGAAATAACATTTGTAACTTCATAAGTATATCATATATTCAAATTAATTTACAATTTAACCATTCCCACATACACAATTACATTTTTATTACCAATATCTCACTTTTTCCATATCCAAACATTCCCTATATTATTTAATCAATTTCTGGGGTTCAAAACACCCAAAGCCCGACCCTATGTTAGGTCTCACATAACCAAAAAACTCAATAGGGTCCGGGGAGGGTTTCAAAACACAATATAATCCCAAAAACACAATATAAAATCATAAATAAAGAAACACAACAAAAAATAACACTAGAAAAACCACAAAGGCATATACAACATCAAAACTGTGGGAAAAATATTATAATGCCATAACACATGCTTGAAGACGATTAGAAGACAAAATGAATCCCTTTATTAGAAATCATAAACCCTATGAATCCCATATATATAATTTAATGTATAATTGTGGGTTTTAGGGCTTCATAAAGAGTTGGTAGATTCTATAAGCCCTAATATAAGAAATAGAGCAAAGAGGACTATTTGAGTCTCTCGGTGCTTCAATTCGCAAGAAATTTAACTCCAAACACCAAAAAATCAATATAGAATCACCTGGAGGTGAGGTGGAGGATACTCGTATGTCATTGTTGCTATATGGGGTCAAATGGGGTGAAAATTGTGGAATATAGAAATAGGATCGGGAGGGAAAATAGTAATAACCAACTTTTTCAAGGTCTCATGGATTGACTATATGGTTATCCAAAATATGTGCGAATCGTGTAGCTCCATCTATCCAAGAGGTAGCACTCTAAACAATTTCCTGGAAGCACCCACGCAGTATTGAAAATTGTATGGTTACCATGTTGTAGCATTTGTCTGAAAGGGTCCCCAAGTCACATGGTTTTCTAAGCTAGGCACACAGTTTGTTAAAATTATGTGCCAACCATGCACTATATACTATATGCCATATTTTCTCTTCATACTGTGACCCACACCCCCGGGGTATCCCCAAAATCCCCAAAATCCCATGAACCACTTTATTAGGGAAAATTTGTTTACCACAATTTAAATACAAACTCACATTCACCAAAGGTCGGGATATATAAATATCAATATAAATTATAAACATATCGAACTACTTAAATGTCAATGAATTAACATATGTAAATAAGTATTTAAAATTACAAAAAATGACAAACATATTACATAATGAATAACTGAAAATGAATTAATTACAAAAAAATCAAAAAAAATAATACTTTTATTAATGAATAAATAATATTAAAATTGAACAAATTGGAATAAAATATTTAGATTTAATAAAAAAATATATTGAAAAAAATATAAAATATCATAAAATTTACCTAAATGAATCATATTATATATATAATATATCATGTTAATGAATATAATTATAAAATGATTTTTTAAAGTTGAATACATTATAGAAATATTCTTAGCGTGTGTGTTGTATATAAAAACCATTAATTATGTA
Organism: Viscum album; assembly: GCA_963277665.1. Classification (NCBI taxonomy): domain Eukaryota; kingdom Viridiplantae; phylum Streptophyta; class Magnoliopsida; order Santalales; family Viscaceae; genus Viscum; species Viscum album. The sequence goes on from OY728140.1 coordinate 2,132,333,545, forward strand.
TATGTAAGTATGAAATCATGACGCACATGATTGGTATATATATAAAATGGAAAAATTAAACAACATTTAATTAAAATGCCAATTACTCAATACAATTAATCAATATTTCTAATAAATATAATTTTTTTATTATGAAACATTTTTCACTACATATGTCATTTATTTATTATCAGCTTGAATATTTTTTATTTCATAAAAAATATTTTAGAAAATAATATATATATATATATTGAAATATATACTAATGTATTTCTGTATTAAATATATTAATGATTAATTATATATAAAATCTATTAAAAATGAATAAGATAATAATTTGTTTTTAATTATTATATTTTATTAATTTTTAATATTTGTATTATTTAAATTTTTTAAATAATATTTTCAATATATATATATATATATATATATTAAACATAGATATTTTTAATAATATATGTAATACTAATCACTTTTTTAATAATTTTTTTATTTTATCATTTTATTTTTTATAATTATTCTTATATATTATTTTAATATATCAATAGTTAACATATAATATTTCTATATAATATATAATTTATTAATATTATAATATCTTCATTCATATTTATTACCTATTATTTAATTTATATAAATTAGTTTATTTTTTTTATTTTACTATGTTGTATTTTTTATTTTCCTAATTATTTAAAATTATGAACTATATATATCTATATTTAATAAATCCTCTTTATCAATATATATATTTCATATACCAAGATATATATATATATATATATATAATATATTAATATTTATTTACTTAATACATTTTCTAAATTATTCATTTATATTATTAATTTATTTAATTACATCTATTTTTCATTATTTCTAATACTTTAATTTTTCTAATAGTGTATATAAATAGTAATGGCGATTTTCTACAAGGAAATGTCGGTTGGGTTGTGTATATGCTTAGCTAGGGGAAGGTGAGATAGGAAATGTAGGACTCGACCCATTTGTCACTTTTGTAAATGGGTGGGAAAAATAATATATGAAACACATGTTTTTTCTAAGGTCTATGAGGAACAATGTGTTTATTGATATGCATATATATGTATTTTGGGAGTGTATGAGGGAGCCCATCTCCACATTAGAAGTTTTGAATTGGGATGCGCTTGAATCCTATAAAAATAATGGGTTGAATGTCTGTAATTTCAATGTGGTACGTTTGTGATCCATCAAATGCTTTATTAATAATATAAAATGAACTAATAAAGGGTTCCGTATATTGGCGATAAATTGAATGTTCTGATAAACTCACCCTTAATTTTTTTTAATTCCAAAGAAATCCAAAACAATAGTTGTTTGACAGAACATGGGTTATGAAAATAATTGTTCAAGATTCCTATTTTTTAATTGGTAATGATTTTAATTGAAAAAGTTTTATTTCAAAAAGAATAAAAGTTGTAGATATTCTAAAGATAGAAATTTTTTTTAAATAAAGGATATCATGATTCTTTATATGTTTTTCAATTATTACCGAATGGTTACAAACGTTTTCTTTGATAAGAGCTTCATTTCATCATATTGATATGTTTAAAATGTGTGATAAAAGATTAATTGTTATATGGTAATCATTATCATGGGTTGTAAGGAATTTGAATAGAATAACATGATTACATTATTTTTTACCACTTACCATGATTTTTTAATCATCCCATGTAGGAAAATGATTTTCAAATCATCTAAATATTTATAAGTACTATAAGAAATTTAATAAATCCTCTTTAGAGAATAATCGTAAAAATGAATAAGTGAATTGAATTAAACATGAGTTTAAAATAAATAAAGGTTATTTTTTAGGAATAAAATGATACCACATAGAAATGGACCTTTTATTATGTAATGTTTTAACCAATTCTCAAAAAAATTAAATTAAATGTATTTTCACAATGTACGAAAGTGATATCCTTTTAGAAATTATATAATTATTTTTTGTTAAGGAACACGTCATTATAGTTGGTATTAAATGAATGGTTTTGATAACTTTAGATTTTAAAATGTTATTATATTATCACCTTATAGTGTTATATGTTATAGATAATTATCATTATTTCTTCAATATGTTAATAACCATATGATAAATGAACATAAGATAACCTAAGATAAACATATAGTGAATCCAAAGTATCCAAGACTAAATTAAGGTCATCATAGACTGATAAATTCACATGATAGACAAATAAAAATTATTTATCCATTTAATTTCATTTACATAAATAAATTATAGTTTATTGACACATTAATTTCACTCTTCATGGTAAAATTTATTCATTCTGATAGATAGGAATAAATCGAATTTTGGAATCTTTTCTCTTCCCTATGATTTACTTGTAATTGTAATTGCATAATCATTATAATGTGTTTTAGACACCTTATATTTTATTCAGCTTACCTGGATGAAAATTTTAATGTATTCCAATAATAATCTATACATTTATATAATTAAATAACACAGAATACAATTGATAATGATTTGAATAAAATAATTACATCGTCAAAAATTTATTGAAAATTTTATAAGAGCCTTTATTCAAAACAAAAGACTCTTTAAAAAGGTAGAATCTTTATGAATATAAATTTTAATCAATATTTAATAATTATATGTGATTATAGTAATTATATTAATTTGGTATCTATTTAGAAATTTATTAAAATATATGTAATCTGTCTAGTAGATTGGGGAGAATATGACAACCAAAACTGGATTGGAATTCATGGACAACCATATTTTATATTTATGAGTTATTTTTGTTTAAAATTAGACCGTTGAATTGATTGATATTGATATGCCTTAATGAATTATTTAAATTTTTTAATATGGTAATATTTTATTAAATAAGTATATTGGTAATATTGTTTAATAGATTATAATGAATGATGAATAATTAAAGTCTATACATATTGGGTTTCAATAGTTTTTAAGTTGTCGTATTTTATTTAACAGAATATAAAATTTATTAATGATTTTATGATTAAGGGAATTAATAATTTTTGGATGTTTTATGTGATGGGAGTATTTTGGGAGACATTTATTGAATTTTAATATATATTTTTGGTATATATAAACCATATGTTCTATAAGTGTTATAGTGAAAGTGTTATTTGAGGAAGAATGGTTTAATTTTTTTATGAAAAATTGAAAAGTATTGATAAAAATATATGTTGATATTAAATTTTATATTTATATAATTATGTTTAATTGAGATAAAAGGTGTATTAAATTTTTTAACATTATATAATGAAATATTTTTTTGTCTAAATTGATGTTTATTTAAGGAATAAATGGGGAATTATCTTTTTGAGGCATATGTGTTTTATTTTTGATTTATGTTGACTCGGGATATTTTTTAGAATTATTTAAATATTTTTGATATTAAATATAATTTTCATATACATAATTTTTATATAAAAATATTAGTTATTAGTTTTTTATTTAGAGATAAATTATATTATTATCTGGAACGAAATTATAATCAAATTTTTCGCCTTTTTTGTTTATGAATGTATGTCCGATAATAATGGATCTTATCAAAACTTTTGTGAGACTATTTTTTGTTGTGATTAATGTATAGTATAATTTAAAATATCATTTCATCCATATATGGATCTTATGATCTGTTAATAGTTAATATTAGTACGCAAACCAAAAAAATACATCTCCAATATTCATTTCATTGGGTAATTGATGATATGGGCTATAAATATTGAATGAATCAATAGGAAAGAAAAACATTCTTAATTTGAGGAAATAAATCAAGAAACTATATTTTTATCAAGCTCCATATTTTGATATTAAATTAAACCCTCAATTATATGAAAAATAAATTATAATTATAATTTTATCCATTCACCTTCATTTATTGGTTATTTATTATCATGTTTATCAATTTTTTATTTATGATTTTTTATTTAACTTTCTATTGATAATGTTATATAACACTATCTATTATTAATTGAACATATTGTTTCTCCCTCGTATCTATATTTTCACACCCTATTTGTGTTATCCTTTTGTGGGAACTTGATTAGGTGTTATTCCTTGTAACTATCATATTTCCCCTATCATATTTTTGATATTATATGTTATAATACCATCTTAAAAAGTAAATTTTCATAAAATCAATTTCTTTAATTGAAATATGTTTTCCATTCATAAAAAGTTTTTTTTATCATCCACTAATTTGAATTGATTAAAAAATGGTTTAAATTTTAATTATCATGTGTGAGATAAAATAATGAAGGTAAAATTTAATTAAGGGTTTAGAATATAACATTCTAGAAATTTTATTTATTTATTTTATTTTAATAACATAACTAATACCATGTTGTATACACAATATCAAAATTAAATTTACAAGTATTACAATTTATTTATGATCATTATGACCTTGACATATGATTGGATGTTATTAATATTAATAAAAATATAATGAAATATATTTTTTCCTTAATAAAATGAATATGATATCTATATTTATTTCAAATTTTATGTAAATGTTTATAAATAATTTACGATAAAAGGATTTTTTTCATTATAATATAGTTATGTGTCCAATGTATTTTTATCACAATATAATAAATTAATATCTATTTATAAATTATTTTAATGAAATAATTAAATTATATATCAAATTGATTAAAATAATTTACATTTAAATATTCTCATTAGGAATGGAATGTGAATAAAATTATTTTATGCTCAAAAATATATTTTTTAAAAATGTGGTTTACGAGATTTTATGTGCAGATATATTAATTTACCACCAACACATTTAAACAATTTTTTAAACATTGAAATTATTATATAAATATGTATTGCATATTTTCCTTTGGTGGAATGTCTAAGTTTTTTAGAAATGATTATATTTTATGTAAATAGTGAAGATATCAATTTTTTCAAAACTACCCTTTCATTTCATCACATCTGGTAATTTTAAAGTCAAATTATGTTTTTTGTTTTTGTATAAATTAAAATAATATTAATTTTATATAATATAATCTAAATAATATAATTGGAATCAATATTATATTTTACATCTGTATATATTATTTTTATGCTTAGGAAATTATTCTCTAAAAATTTTTTTTCATGGAATATTGTATAATGAATATTCAAAATAAATTCCTAAAATTAAAAAAAATTATAAAAAATTGATTCAATTGTTAAAATAAGGATTTTCTAATTTATTAGTGATTAAAATTTTAATTTTTATCCTTATGAATAATATCCATTGTAAAAATCTGTTACCATGGTGAAGGTTAAATCAGGTAAATTAATCTAAATAATATGTGATATGACATAATTTTATATTAAAAATAAATTAATAATTCATTTAAAAATTTATCACATATAATAGAAATTTTCACTTATTGAATATATTTTCCAATTATCAAGTCTTCATAATATTTAATAATTTTGAAAATTTTCTAGTGTCCTCTCCCCTCACTTATAAATGGTATCCTCACCTACATCCTTGCTCGCACATTTTCAGCACTATATTTTAGTAAATACATACATAAAACTTTCTCAAAGAACTTTATACACATCCTAGAGGTCCTGGTGTTCTCAAAATATCAATCTATGAAGACACAATGTGTGAGGAGAATGGATATATATAAAGAGAAGGTAGATGTCTTAACCATCATATTTAATGTTCATTTTCTTCTTATACCTCTATAAAATATTTTTCAACCATGATAAAATATTCAGTAAAAAATATAATATATATATTAATATTATTATAATTATGGCACTTCCTTGTTTCTTCCCATTTTTCATCTTATGTGAAATGAAAACATTGATCGTGCATAGGTATGGAATACCAACTCTACAAGAAAACATTATTATTCATTTCATCAATGGATAATATGTATGGTTACTATAATTTAATGAATTAAGGTATTGGAAATGTATTACAAAGCTATAATTCCATAAAATTAAATTATTAGTTACCATAATACCCTTTCCCTCCATTGTAAATTGAAAACATCACTTAATGGTATGTGTGGAATACCACCTCCATGAAGTGATGTGATTCGTTTTTCATTTTCACATTAGAAGTATGATCATAATTATGGATCATATAACACCAATAATATTAGTTAAAATTAATAATAATCTTGATAACATATATAACCCACACCATTAAGCATTATGAAACATTTTATATAATATAAGAATATATTTATTTAAAATTGACCATTATAAACATACCCGTAAATTGGTGGTGTTGATTTGAAAAATCCCAATACTAAAAATTTTTATAACTATTTTATATCATTAATTTTTTAATACTAATTACACAATCAGTTTTCCATTAAGTCATTTTATTCTCCATAAATATATTTTCCATCAATATTATTTAGATAAACAAATCATGGTAATCATAAAACATATATACAATTTATAGAATTTTTTTTATAAAACGAATATAGTGTTTTAAAGCATAATTTATATATTATATAAAATTTATTTTTTTAGATTTTTTAAAATATATTTATTATTTATTAAATAGTGAAAATATAGATTATTTTACTATAGATATATTTTTTCTTTTGATCATGTAATTTATATTTAAAATATATATTTTTGATCATTTTTTAATGAAACATAACATTAGTTTTATTAAAAATTGTATAAATAATATCATAGTAATTAATATATTGTTTTATTTTGGTAAAAATTCTTTTTTTTCTTAAAACATAGTTTTCTAAAAAAATAGTTTGTGTTTTACCCATTTATATTTAAATTTATTTTTTAACATTTAAGTTAATGAATCCTAAAATGCTCATAAAATATTTTAAATAATTAGTTTTCAATTATTTTAATAAGACTTTTTAGTTATATTAATGATTAATAGTTAGTGTGGTAAATATTTTCCACCTCAATAAAGATAAAACATGGTTAAAACATTGAGATATCACTTAACAATCTCTCTAACACCTCAATTTATCTTAATGGATGAGTTTTTTTAGAAACAAAAAGACATTTATATGAATATATGTTAATGTATTTCAAATTTTCATTAAAGAAAAGATTAATATTATTAGAAGAAATTGATAAATATAAAATGTCACATTATTTATTTTAATTTATCATATATATATTTATAGTCAAAAAATAGTTATTAATCAGTAAATAAGTATAATTTTAACATAAAATTTTATTATTTTCATATTAATATTTTTTAGTTTTAAAGTTAATATAATTAACCAAAATTCTTACTCATTGCCGATATAGTGCATTTTCCAGCAGTATAAAAATTTAGATAAATTAATTTCAAAATAGAAAATTATTATGATTAAAATTTACTACATTATTCACTTAATATAATAACTAATTAATATTTATAAATTATTATAAATATATTATATGCAATTATATTTTTTTCAATGATTTTTTGGATGTAAAATGTAAAGAATAGTCCCAAAAATGTCTTTAATGACATATTTTGAATAAAAATATATTCTATAATGACATTAAATATAAATAATATATTTAATGAGGAAATTTGTGATGGTAATAGATTTAAAGGTGTATAAAATGATTAGATACGAATATTATATCATGATAATGGTTTTGAATTTGATGTAACCATGTTAAAAATGAATGTAAAAAATATACCGAATTGAATGAATCCGGAAAAAGAAATTGTTAACATTATAAAATGATGAAATTAATAAATAATTATTAATAATTGGGTGATAAAATATAATAAATGGATCATATATGATATTATATTTATGTATATGTATATATTATTTGATTATAAGGAAGTCAATATTATTATAAATGTCGTTAAAGTCATCTACGAGGAAAGTCAAACTTGAGGAAAGGGGTTTGTTAACTGAATGTCCATTAAATGGATATTATCACCACATCAATTACTACACTATTACAAGAATATGTTTTTAATGAACTATAGGTAATTTATATTTTATATGAACTGATATTATGTAGATTTACATTTTTTACATATAATTACATTGTTGATTAATTCTCAATTCAATGAAACAGTCATTGTAAGGGTATTTCATCTAAATTTTTTTACGTGAGTCATATACCATATTAACGACCTTTTTAATTCATATATTTTTTTATTTCCATTTTGATATGGTATTTCATAAATATAATTATATTAATATTATATAGTTTTTCATTTAGTTGTTTCTTTTATGCAGTTTTTTATTTAAAAATTATCAATGAGTTAAAGGTTTATTTTTTGAGTCTTAAAATTATTCATAATTTTTATGTTTTTGATTTAACTGGAGGAATTATATGATGTTTCCACAATAAACACCAAAAATTATAAACCCCATTTAATTTATTGTTTTTTCACCAACTAGATCCATTTTTGAAATCATTGGCATAAGAAAAGACCAACATATTGTATTTATGGAATTATTTTTATATTCAGACCAGAATACTTATATATCTATTCTATATTTTAATTATAATATATTAATAAATATTTATCATATAGAATTATGTATTTATGTCATTTTTACCCATGTTTAACACTATATAATTTCATTAATGGAATTTATTTATGATTTTCTCAATTAGGTACTTTTATGGAAGGTATGAATTATTACATATTTTAAACAGGTACTATCACGACCAGTATTCACCAAGATGAGGGAAGGGACATCAAATTTTCAAAAAATTAATTCCTCAAGTTGAAGGATAGATAATGACCCATGACACCCACCTTCAATAGGCCCGAGAGTTGTAACTAGCACCAAGGGTATATAATCACACATATTATGGGAGGCATTACCATATTTATTTAATAGGATCCGTAGATAAGATATTAAATCTGAAACAACACCAAATATGTAAGTAAAAGTAAATCCAAAACAATCCATTCCTGTATGCATGTTACAATAATAAAGTGCACCAAGTATAGGGAAAAATCCAAATGTAAGTACCAAAAGAAAAGAAAAACAAAAAATTCAATGGTCCCGATGTCCGAGCTAATAGGGTCTGGCATGGTCCTCGAAGTCCTCATAGAAACTTGAAGCAATTTTATATTCATAGAGTGAGTATTCATGTATACTCAGTAGTGAAAACAAAAATCTTTCACGCACATATGGGAAGAAATTCTTATTCATCATGAGAAAACAACATATACAAAGCACCTAGTAAGGAAATGATCCACCCAAACATCACAAAGGCACACTCCCCAAATAACAAAACTAAAGTAATTTAATAGTAATAACACATCGATGTTTGGGTACCCCGCACCACATTCCAACTAGTTGTTGAACACATCATATGCGTCAAATCTCTCCTACCATTCTCACCACAGTTTTACTGGCATACCCCACCCACACACGCCTGGGATATCACAACCACACATCCCACCCACAAAAACCAGGCCCACAACAATCATATGTATCCACACCTGCAGAAGACTAAGAAAGAAAAACTACAACCACTCCAAAAGATACCGGGGCCCAAACAAATACGGTCATGCCTGAAGACACCTCATCCTCATCCAGAACAATCATTTGAAACAACATGCCCACACACACCTAGTAAAACAATCACAACATACTCTACTTGACAAATCAAGGGCTATAATGGACCTTAGATCATCACAGCCTGCCCAAATAATCATGGGATACTTGGGAATGGGAGAAGAAAAAGAGATAATAACCAGCCACTCATAAGAGGGTTTGAAATAAAACCCTCCCACATGAAATGGGTGTGTTCAGTACAAATTGATCGTCTTGGGTGGGGTGAAAATAAGAAACATATGAAGTAAATTATACATATAGGTAAACAAGCACTCATCTCAATCTAGGGTTTCCAAAACAATCCAATACACAAACACCCCATTACAATTCATTTATAAAAAAGCACAGAATCCAGATCAAAGTCACTACTCATTCCTAGAATACAATTCCCCATTAAACATGTTCTTGATATAAAATTAAAGAGATTCCATTTTAAATAATTATTCACTAATGGACAAATAACATGTGTTGCCACATGCCAGGGATGGAAACACAACAAAGGAGAAATTTTATCATTCACATGCAGTTCTCTTGTAATTCACAACAACAAAAAGGATCTGTGAGATCTCTCAAAGTACTGGAACCAAACCAAACCCCACCCCACGGCCCCACATGGACTCAGATCCAAAAATAAACAACTACACCACCATAGGGGATCCCACACCCATCCATATCGCCCTAAAAGAATCATGGAGAACAGCCACACATATTAGCAAGGCAGAGTAAGGGAGTTTCCAGATTTAAACACGCCATTAATTAAGATGATTCTTTTCTATTGGGTTAATTAGGGTGATCACACAAGGATTCTTGTACATTGTACATCTCTTTAATCGGCTGAGCTTATGCGATTAACTAATTACCATGTTACTTCCATTTAATCATCATAGATTTATGAATAAAATTGAGGTTCATTAGTGCACAAGAAAGGACCACAAATGGACATTATTTTCAGTGGACATAAGACCATACAATTCACAACTTATAAGTATTAATAAAATTGCACAAAAGTATCATTAAACACACCCCTTCATTTATTAAATGTCAGTTTATTTTATTTTTTAAGGTTTGGTTTCATTCATCCATCAAGGAAACAATATCATCCCACACCACATGATATACAATAAGAGGTACAAAGGAAGGACCCTACATGGATGATCAACGATCATTGTTTTTCTTAACTCGCTAAGAATTAGGGATGCATAACATGCATGGGAGAACCTTGGGGGCTCCAAGAGTGGGTAGAAAAGGATCTAACACAGGTTCACCACAATCCTCAGGAAGGGGGGATCATAATGCACCAAGGAAGGGAAAAGAGACCATCCATGAAGAATAAGTAATCCCCATGCGATAAAAAAGTCGATATGATCGAGTTACGGGATATGAATTTTGAACGGCCTTAAGGGGGGTCGTGGCTTCACCACACAGTTGGATGGTTACACATGATGAAATTAATTGTTATTTAATAATTATCATTGTATTGGTGGCCATAATGGCTAAGTGTTAAACAGTTTCCATTAAATAGAGTAAAACATGTAATAGGGGCCGAACTCGAATGTACAGATAAAGGGAGTGGCAATGAGAAAAAATAAACTCATTTTGGTATGAAAAGGGTTTCCTGACTCTTGGGGGATTTTAGATACCATTTATGGGCTTTTGTTGGATTGGTAAAGGGTAATAAACTATATTTACGTGAAAATATTCGTTGTAAGAGTAGAAAAAAGTCAGATATAGAAATAAAAAAGAACAAGGGTGGGACACCGTTTTGTGAGATTCCATAATGGTCCAAAAGTCACGGTGCCACCCTCACGGTGCCACGTTCATGGTGCCACCCTCATGATGCCACCCTCACGATGCCACCCTCATGGTGCCACCCTCACAGTTCCACCGTCATGGTGTATCCCTCACAGTGCCCTCATCACGGTGTCCCCTTCACGGTGCCACCTTCACGGTTCCACCATCACAGTTCCACCATTTCGTTGAGCAATTCTAACGGTGCGACCACCGCGATGCCACATTCACAGTGCTACCGTGACCAGTTCCTCCATCATGGTGCCATTTTTTCTATTTAACCGTTCGATGGGACTGATATTTTAGAAATGTAATAGACTATCATGGTCCAGGGCATTACATCATATACCTCTAAAAGTGTTCTCGTTCTCGAGAATTCAAGGATAAATTCGAAGAAAAAAGAGGGGTCTGAACAACCACATAGATGATACCTCTCAGGAGTAAACCTCATCGACATCGAGGATAGAACAAAAATCAAAACAACCCATCCATAGAATATGGAAAATAGACCATCTCATAGGTAACAAGGTCATGCACTTCATCATAAATAAGTATAAAATAGAATTGAACAATACTCAAAACAAATCAGGGTACTGAGTGCGGATTTGTGCCTCTCGTTCCCCGGTTCTCTCTTGAAGGCCACCATGCCTCCATAACACAGGAACCAAGGGAATGGTTCATCCACGAAGCACCTTCTCCTCATGACCTTCGATCACCACTGGTAACTCTACCAATGTCATGTCACCCTTGATATCATGTTTTCCCTCGTTGAGGATGCATGAATCATCGTGTAGATATAGACGGAGGTGATACACATGGAAGACATCGTGCTCCCTCCGTAGTAGTGGTGGTAGTGCTAGTTGATAAGCCACTTAGCTGACCCGTTGCAACACCTCGAAGGGTCTGATCAACTATGGAGAAAGCATATGGCCACTATCGAACTGTTGTTTCCCACACTGAGGGGAGACCTTCAATAACATGTGGTCCCGAACCTCGAACTCCAGGTGTGTTCTCCGAGAGACATAATATGACTTATGTCGGTCATGATCCACCACCATCCTCTCCCATATAAGATGAAACTTCTCCATTGTGCTCTACACTACCTCCGGGCTAAGAATACCTATGTCCCTGACCTCTGTCTAGCACAGAGGTGAGTGACACAACCTCATGTACAAGGCTTCGAATAGAGACATGAAAATGGAAGCGCGATGTCTATTTTTGTAGTCAAGCACTACAAATGGAAATTGGCATACCCAAGATCCCCCAAGGTCCAAAACAAATGTCCTTAGCATATCCTCTAAGGTATGGATGGTGTGCAATATCTGCCCATCTGTCTAACGGTGGAATGTAGTGCTGACACATAGTTGCCTGCCAAAATCATGTTGAAAACCACGCCAATCCCATGAGGTAAACTGTGTATCCCGATTAGAGACTATGGACCTCAGAACTCCATGAAACTGCACCACTTCATCCACGGACCATTGTGTTGGGGAATCCCCCACACTCGACTCCTTGATTTCCAGGAAGTGAGCCGATTTTGTCAGCCAATCCACCACCACCCAGATAGCATCGCAACCCGCGTGAAATATTCGTAGTCCCATGAACAAATCCATCGAGATGTCATCCCACTTTCACTCAGGGACATCTAAAGGGTATAACAGACCTCCTAGGATGTGGTGTTCAACCTTCACCTACTAATACATGAGGCACTATGACACAAATGTTTCCACTTACCACTTCACCCCAGGCCACCAAAAATGACACATAAAGCCTTGGTGCATCATGGAAACTCATGGATGTACCACCAGGGGTGGGTTTTAGAACCCACTAATAAATATATCCCGCATTACCACTAGGGTGAAAAACATTCCTTGAAACAACATCTGATTCTGCCTGTCTTCCGACCATCCACCTGGAGCATCACCCTAGATAACATGATCACACATCACTTCAGCCTCTATGTCCCCCCACTGAGAATCCCCCACCTACAAAAACAGAGATGACTACACATTCATATAGAATAGGCATCCTCTTCCATCCTCCACACTTTCATCTAGGTGTAGGACAGTCAACTCCTCCATCACTTTTCATGCATCTGCCAACTCTCGAACTACATTCTTCTGCAACTTTATGCTCAAGGAATCATCCACCAAGTTCCCCTTTCTTGAGGTGTAGGAACTTTTTAAGTCATAGTACTGAATAAAATCCATCCACCTCCACTTCCGCATGTTCATGTCCCATTGGGAGATTATATAACTCAAATTTGTGTGATCCGTGAAGACCAAAAAGTGCTCCCTGAAGAGGTAGTGCCATCACAACTTTAGTGTGAGCACAACTATTGTGATCTTTATCTCCTTGATGGAATTGTTATGTTCATTGAATGTAACTACCAAGACCCATAAGAGATCACCCCCTACTATTGCATTAGCACACACCCCAATCCTTGTCCTGAGTAATCACAGAACACCTCAAACATCATCGCTTCTTTAGAAAACCTCATTAATGGGGCACTAACCAACTTCCCCTTCAGGAAAATTATGGATTCATGAAATTGTTCACTCAACCCAAAGGCCTTGTCCTTTCTAGTCATGGATAACAAAGGAGATGCAACTTGAGAGATGTGGGGAATGAACTTTCTGTAATATCCTACAAGACCCGGGAAACAACGAACCTCCGTCACATTCTTACGTGTCGCCCAAGAATCAACCACCTTGACCTTTGATAGTTCTAATGCTCTCCCTTTCTTGGATAACACATGTCCAAGGAAGTTCATTTCTCGTGTCCAGAACTTACACTTGGAAAACATCCCATAGAGCTGGTGCTGCCAGAGGACCTATAAAACCATCCTTAGATTCTTAGTGTGATCATCCTCTTATCTTGAGTAGATCATGATTTCATCAATAAACACGACTATGAACCATTCTATATTTTCCTAGATGAGGGATTTCATGACCCCCATGAACATGGTTTTTGCATTCGTAAAGCCGAACAACATGACCATGAACTCAATGTGCCCATATCTTCACTTGAAGGTAGTCTTCGAGATGTCACCCTCCTTCACCCTCAACATGTGATATCCTGACTTTAGGTCAATGATGGAGAACCATCCTTCCCCCTTAAACTTCTCAAAAAGGTCTTCGATCATTAGGAGGGGGTAACTTTTCTTAATAGTCACCTTGTTAAACCTTCTAGAGTGTATACCCTGCCTGAGACCACCAGCTGCCTTCTTTGCAAACACAACTATAGCATCCCATGGTGACATTCTGGGAAAACAAAACCCTAGTTCATAATATCATCAATCTGAATTCATAAATCTCGTTACTCAAAAGGTGTTTTCTGATAGAGAGCCATTGAAATCGAATGGGCACGTGGTTGCAAGTCTGTCCCAAACTCAACATCACGTCGAGGGGGTAGAGTAACCAACCCTTGTAACATCCTAGGTAAATGAATATTTATGATATTTTTATATTTATTGATATTTTTTAATTACATATTATTTTATTTTAAATGGTTTTCTATGTTTGTTGGCATACCCGATATGCAAAAATGGGTTTCGTTGAAATCTTACGATGCACATTAATAATATAATAATATTATTTCTAATGGTAGTTAAAGCATATCCTTTGTATTGGCGGGAATGAATAGAACTAATTAATATATGATTATATATGCGTGTTAATTTTTTATATTTATCCAATAAATGTTAGAGGCTTATAATGGGAATGAATCTAATTTTAAGCATAATTTACTTTAAAATGTCAATTTTCACTCTTTTAATGGAAACCCCTATTTAAATCTAGTTTTGGTCACTTTTATATGTTATATATGAGAAAAAAATGCATCTTTAGAACTGGGAAATCAAAATTTACTTTGGGTAAATTTTTGGTATTTTTCTCATAAAATTCAATTTTTAATTAAAAGTGAAAATACTCTATTTTAATTCAATACTGCCATTGAATATAATTTATTTATATGGATTTATTATATTTTTAATTTGATTTAAAGTATAACTAGATTATATTTTTACCATTTAATCCAATTTTGGTCATTAAATGAAATTTCGCTATGATATAGGACATAAAAAAGTGTCAATCTTTTGATAGTTGATATTTCTTAAAAAACAAGATTTTTGTTTTGACAACAGGAATTAATTTTAAATTAATTAATCCAACTTATATGTTTTGAATTTGGTAAAAAAAATTATTTTTGAATTTAGAATATCAGATATATCTTAAGATTCATTTTTGATAGTTTTTTGAAAAACCTCAATTTTTGTTGAATAGTGAAACCACTAAGTAGTAGTTAAAAACAAACTTTTTCATTTAAATGAAATTTTACCGATTCTGTAAATAGAATTAAAAAAATCCAAAATAAATGGTTTTTATTATTAATTAAAATGTGGTTTGATAAAAAAATTTGGTGAATAGTCACTAGATTTGTTTTACCGCTGTTAAAGATAAATAGGGTAATTCAAGGTAAAAAAGAATATTATAATAACACAAAATTACTTTAAAACATGTTCTAAACATATTATTTGACTCAGTTTCGACCATGGTCATCTTTGGGTAGATTTTGGGACCTCATGGTGCAACATGTAAGTGATAATAAAACTTTATTTTAATTAACATAAAGTAAAGGCAAAAATGGCATAAACCAATATCTTTTAGTAAATTAATTTTTATAAGGGGTTATATAAGTTATCATTTCGACTCTAAATATTCATTGGAATTATATAAAGATTCCCAACATCATGGTAATTTTTTAATAATTTTTATACATCATAAAAATTATATTATTTAGAACATAATAATGATGCATTGTTTACCTCATTAATAAATGAATTAAATAAATAAGAATAAAAATTTTAAATAAATTTCCAAAACCTCTCGAATTATTATTAGATGATTTTATTTAGACCATTAGTAATATTATCTATGACTTTAATAAGTTTTGGACCTTTAGAAACAGAAAACCATGATATAATAAAATAATATTTTCACACATTCCTAATGAGCCCCTCCCTCCCTATAAAAATAACTCACTTATAACCAATTCTAACACCTCTCAAGCCACTTGGATAGTCCAAACTATACACAATTAAGAACCCTACATCCCTATTTTCTAACTAAAATCCTTACCTTAGTCAGAAGTCACTTCAAGAAGTCCTTTTAGTTCAAGCCAAAGAAGTTACACAAATTAAAGGTAACAGTATCTCTTAAATATTTTTCTTTTATTTTACTTCTCAAACCCATAAAATATTTTTATTACTTTATTTTATATCCACAATAGTATCCTCAATATACTAGGACATTGTTATGAGAATGATTCAAACTAAAATTACGCACACCTCCATCTAATGGGTGAATAACATATTGTTTCTCTGGATGGAAAACTAACGCCTCACGAATAGATCATTGTTCAATTATCTCCAACCGCCTATCATGGTGGCCATTGAGATGGAACTATATATATATGATATATATTATGTTTATGTTTTCATTATTCATCTGTATTTTTATTTTAAAGAATACCTTTGTGGTTTCAATTAAGGGTAAACACGGTAATTTTATTTGAGGAAGTGTGTACAACTGCCCCCTCAAAGTAATATGACTCATTGAATTCCATATGTGGGACGTATAAAGGATAGCGTTAATTATATTATATATAATATTATACAAGAATTATTATATACCTATGTATCATTACGTTTTAATTCAAATAAAATATTAAATTGAAATGAAAATAGTGTTCATGCGTACGTACGACTTACAGTCTCCATGAATGATGCATTTCATTTCATACCTCCAAATGATATGTATAGTTATAAATAAATAAATATATATATAAAGATATATATAATGGATATATATGATATATATTATATCTAAATAATTAATATCATTCTAGATATAATGTACTATTAACCAGATGGACAACTTGTAAATATAAGGTGTTTATTTTTTACTCAAGTACCAAATATCGAAAAAATGACAATTCTTAACATAAATGATTACATAATGTTTAAAAATTGGTAATAATTGATATAAAATGATTAATAATATTGAAAAAAATTTATTAAGTAATTATAAATTAACTTTAGTTTATTATTCACGAGATTATAGAACGAACGAGTCAAGTTGGACACGAGGTAAGGGACTTCATCTTAATCTCATTTCATTGAGTCATATTTCGATAATATATAACTTCTTATTTTACACTTTGTATAATAAATCCCTTTTAATTTAACTTTCATTCAAATTTTATCTTTTTTTCTATGAAACGTTTTACTAAACGACAAATGGAATGTTTTTAACGTTTACGACGACAATGTGCTCTCCGCCGCCGTAATCATTATTTGGCATCCTCTACAAGCCTTAGTGTTTTCTAAAATGATAAAGAAATCCATTATTCTATTTTTGGTTGTTTTTTTATTTAGTATTATTTCTTAATGGATTGATTATTTCAATATCTTGAAATTATTTATTTTGATTTAAAATTAAATGTTATTAGTTAAATGTTTATATTTTCAATATTTTATGTTTTCTGATTTTGTAATGGTACTTAGACATTTGATGGGTGGTAACATGATAAACCAAATTACAGGTGGTGCCATGATAAACCAGTATGGTTTTCTACGTTATAACCTCTAATTAATTGTGTATAGAAGTCATCCATATGAATATTCTATTTATTGATATGTGTGGAAGTCGACATTATGGTTATTCCATTTATGTATGTTTATGTCCCAAGTTACCATTATATGTTTTGGGTTTTTATAAGGGTTTTTTGGTAATCATTTGGTTACAAAAGGGTAAGAAATGATCTTTTATTCTGTGAAGTGTATTTACTACTTCATAAAGGTGAAAAGTATTACTTTTGATAATGTATTCATGGTTTACTTGTTGTTTTGAAAAACTAACAGGTTTCCTTCTCTATGTATCCATTTACTGAGCTTTTTATGCTCATTACATGTTTTGAAACATTTTTTACAGGACTTAAAGATGAATAGGTTCAAGGATAGGATCAATGAAAAAGTCATGTTGTCTATAACATGGAACTAGACTTGACTCTTTTTTTCAAGAGTTTTTGTTTTGTGAAAAAATGGAAACTGAGTAGATGTGTCTATATTTATTATTCAAGTCACAATATATATGTTATGGTTTAATTATCTAAAACTATAAACCTGAAAATATCCTCAATGTGAATTTTTCGTTTAATTCAGTATTATGAAATGTTTAAGGTCGGGTCCTTATAGTTGGTATCAGAGGTCATTTTAGATAACATTAAGAGTTAGAATATTGTTAAATTAATATCCCTAAATTAATTTATGTTAATATTAAAATGATATAGCATTTAATTATTACTATGTTTCTTCGTCTAAGATATTTATGTGTTTAGAATGGTTTTCTATAGTGAAAATAGGGAAACTATGTTGGTATGAAATCAGGAGGAAGACATCCTTCCAAATCAGCAACCTGAGATGGTGGGATTCAAAACTAAAATGTTTGTTGCAGTGATGGCACAATTGACTTAGGCAATAAACGGTGGTGGTGTCCCTGCACTAGATCATTCATATCAACCACATAGGAACATGTCAGTAGTGGAGAATTTCATGAGGAAACCTCCCCCATCATTCAGAGGATCATCTGACCCTGTGTAAGTAGAAGGGTGGATTAAAGCACTGGAGAAAATATTCAATGTCATGGGATGTTCAGAACATCAAAAGGTTAGTCTCGTTGTTTACAGTTTTGAAGGTGAAACTGATTAGTGGTGGATGATGGTGAAAAATATCATGGATTGTGAGGAGATTGATTCTCCTATTTTGTATTAATTCAAAGTTATTTTCCTTGAGAAATATTTCCCTAATGTGGTTCAACTTAGGATTGAATAAAAATTCTTGGAATTGAGGTTGGATAATGACTCAGTGGCTGTTTATGATGGAAAGTTCACTCGACTGGAAATGCATGCTCTAAATTTCATCTAAGACGTTGATAGTAAGATAAATTGATTTTTCTCAGAACTGATTCCATGATATCGAAGATAATTAGCCTCTCGTGAGTTCAAATGTTATGAAAAAACTTGTTCAATGTGCGGAGACGGTGGAAATGGAGTTTTCCAATGATCAGGTATTCTTTGACAAACAACAGAATAAGAGGTCTAGTTGGCAGGAAAAGGGAATGAATTCATCAATGAATCTTGGAGGTAAAAAAACTAAATATCCATCTTGGGAGAAGTGTGGTAAAAAGAATCCTATAGAATGTTTATCAATGTCTGTGAAGTGCTTCCAGTGTGGAAAGTCTAGTCATCTTTCTCGTAACTATAAGGAAGATGATCATGCAGGAAATGAAAATCCAGTTGTGAGATTTTTTATATGCATTGAAATGGGTCATTATTATAACAAGTTTCTAACCAATAACTCAAATGAGGGAAATCAACCAAACTATAAGAAAAAATGATGGTGAAATCATTTTCATCTACTTCAGTTGATATTGGGCCATCCAATGATATAGTATCTGGTACAATATTTTTTTATTCATATTATGCCAATGTGTTGTTTAATTTAGTGTCTACACACTCTTTCATTTCAGATAAGTTTTCTAATAAATAGAGAATTCCATATCATGATATGAATACTGAACTTATTTTAAAAACACCTGGAGAAAACATTGAGAAAAAAAGAAATTATAAGAACCTTCATGTCCTAGTGTGCAGATAGAATCTACCTTCAAACCTTATTGTTTTGTGTCTAGTAGAGTTTGATATTATTTTGGGAATGGATTATATATCTGTTTATCATGCCATGATTGATTGTACAGCTAAAGTGGTTTTTTTCAGAATGATTTTTAGTTAGTATACAAGAATGAAACCTTACTTTTGATAATATATCAGAAGATGAGAATCTAGTAATATATGGAAATGAATTTTGCCTTGTACATATTGTTGAAGATAAAGAAACGGTTTAGATTTATGATATGAAAGTGGTAAATGAGCATCTCTATTTTTTCCATGATGATTTGCTTGGTATTATACCTGATCAAGAAGTTCAATTTACTGTTGACTTAGTTCCTGATGCAAAGCCAATTTCAAAACCCCCTTATCGAATGGCTCAAATTGTACTTTTAGAGTTAAAGATGAAATTTCAGGAGTAATTAGATAAAGGTTTTATTTGACCTAGAACATAACCATGGGGTGATCCTATCATGTTTGTTAAAAAGAAAGATGGTTCAATAAGACTTTTCATTAATTATAGAGCATTGAATAAAATCACTGTTATGAACAAGTATCATTTTCCTGATATCAGTGATTTGTTTGATCCGCTCTAGGGAGATTAGTATTTTTCAAAGATTGACTTGAGTTTGGGGCACCATCAGTTTAAATTAATAGATGCAGACATTTCAATGACAATGTTTCGTACTAGATCTGGCCATTATGAATTTTTAGTTAGGCCTTTTGGGTTAACCAATGCACCTTCTGTATTAATGGATCTTATGAATATAATTTTCCATGAGTTATTTGATATGTATGTGGTTGTGTTCATTGTTGATATTTTTTATTATTACAAAATTAAAAAGGATCATGAGTTTCATTTAACGGATATTGAAAACCTTAAAAGAAAAGAAATTGTATGGAGAATTCAGCAAGTGTGAGTTCTGGTTACATCAAATTTCATTCCTTGGTCACATTGTTTCAAAAAATGGCATAACTATTGATCCTGCTAAAACAAAAGTTGTTTATTAATGGACAAGAAACAATAATATAACCTAAGTATGTATTTTTCATGGTTTGGAAAGTTTTTACCAGAGGTTTATTGAAAAAATTTCATGGTTATCTAGTCCCCTGACTAAGATAACTCGAAAAGGTGTTAAGTACGTTTAGAAAAAATAATGTTATGATTGTTTTTAGGAATTAAAAAGAATATTACTGAATGATCTAGTTTGGAATTTCCTTCCAGAGATGGTGAATTTATTATCTAGAGAGATAATTCGTTAAAAGGAATTGTTTGTGTCCCTATTCAGAATGATCAAGTAAATGATTATGCTTCATGTCAGTTGAAACCTCATAGGTTAAATTATCATAAACATGATTTGGAATTAGCTGCTCTTGTTTTTTCTTTGATAATTTAGAGGCATCATTTGTATGGAGTAAAATGTGAAATATATGCTAACCAAAAATGATTGAAGTTTATATTCACTCAGAAATAATAGAACATGAGACAGAGAATATGGTTAGAATTAATCAAGGATTATGATTTCATGATTCATTATCACCCAGGAAAGGAAAATAAAGTGGCTGATACTTTGAGATGAAAATTTAATGCTTCATTGAACATGATATATTTGGAATGAGATCCTTTGGTTTTTGATTTTATGAAATGTTTCATAGAGTTGTTGGTGCAAGAAATTATTCTGTTTTGTTTTAGGTTTCAGTGAAATCATCTTTATCAGATAGAATTAATCAATCTAAGAAGGAAGACAGTGAGTTATAGAAAAGGGTAGAATTGGTTCAGAAGGGTATGTTGCCTGATTTTAATGTTGATAATGATTGTGTTTTTGGTTTGTGAAGAGATTACGTGTGCCATGTGATTAAAATTTGAAGAATGAGTTTTTATGTGAATCTTATAGTTCCCCATTTTTAGTTCATCTTGGAAGTACTAAGATTTACAAAGATCTTTGAGGGTATTACTGGTGCGATGGAATGAAAAGAGATATTGCTGATTTTACTATGATGTGTTGGACTTGTCAGTAGGTTAAAGTAGAGCGGCAGTTACCGAAATGGATGCGTTATTCTTTACCGGTGCCAGAGTGGAAATGGGAAAATATATCCATGGACTTCGTCGTGGGATTACCGAAGGCATCTTGAGGTAATAATGCTATCTCGGTTATTGTTGATCGGTTGACTAAATATGCACATTTTTTTCATGTTCGAGATACTTTTTCTCTAGATCACCTTTCTCGTTGGTATGTTAAAGAGATATTCAGTTTTCATGGAGTTCCCATCTCCATTATATCTAATCGTGATCCTAGATTTACTTATAATTTTTGTAAAGGCCTTCAGAAGTCATTGGGTACTGAATTAAATTTTAGTACAGGTTTTCATCCTAAATCATATGGGAAACCAGAACGAACAATACAAACTACGGAGGATATGATACATGCTTTCTCAATGGATTACTAGGGATGATGGGACCAATATATTTCATTGGTTGAATTATCATATAATAATATTTTTTATTCTAGTATACAAATGGATTCATTAGAGGCATTATATGTAAAGCGGTGTCAAACTACAGCTTTTTGGGATGAAGTAGGTGAAAGGAAACTGATGGGACCATAATTGGTAGAATAAATAGTATAATAAGATTAAATGGTTCAGAAGAACATGATAACAGCTCAGAACAGACAGAAAAGTTTTGTAGATAACCGGAGGAATGGTCTCTCTTTTGAGGTAGGTTATCATGTCATTCTCAAAGTTTCTCCATGTAAAATTGTGATGTGTTTTGGTAAGAAGGGAAAGTTGAGTCTGAGGAACATTGGACCTTATGAAATCGTTGAAAATTTTGGATCAGTTGCATGAAAAGTGTATTCTTCTCCATATTTGTCCCAGGTACACAATGTTTTCAATGTTTCAATGTTGAAAAAGTATATATCAGA
Source organism: Viscum album (assembly GCA_963277665.1). NCBI lineage: Eukaryota > Viridiplantae > Streptophyta > Magnoliopsida > Santalales > Viscaceae > Viscum > Viscum album. The sequence continues at coordinate 2,132,356,533 of OY728140.1, forward strand.
TTCATCTCATGTTTTAAGTCCCCAAGTAGTTTAGTTGGAAGATAATATCTCTTATGAGGAACAACCAGTACAGATTCTTGATAGTAGAGAGAAAATTTTGTGGAATAAGGTAAATCACCAGGTAATGGTTTTGGGGGAAAACCATATGATTGAAGAGGAAACTTGGGAATCTTAAAATGCTATGTGGGATAAGTACTGCCATTTATTTGATACATGAATAAAATAGTGAGGATGCAATTCCCAAAAGGGTGGAAGGATGTAACATCCCAGGTAAATGATGAAATATGATATTCTATTATTTATTAATATTTGTGAATTAAATATTAATTTTACTTTAAAGGGGTTTCTATGTTCGATGGCATACCCCATATGTAACAACGGGTTTCTTTGAAATCTTACATTGAATACAAAAAATATAATAATGTTATTTTAAATGGTAGTTAATGCCTAGTCATTATATTGGTAGGAAAGAATAAAACTAATTAAAATATGATTATATATGTTTGCTATATGTTTTTACATTTATCCAATAAAAGTTAGAGGCTTAAAATGGGAATGATTCTAATTCTAAGCATAATTTACTTTAAAAGGTCGATTTCCAACCTTTTAATGGTGAACCCTCATTAAATCTAGTTGTGGTAACATTTAAATGTTTTATTTGAAAAAATAAAATTCCTTTATAGAATCAGGAAATCAAAAATTAATTTGGGTAAATACTTGGTATTTTTCTCATAAAATTCATTTTTTAATGAAAAGTGAAAAATACTCTATTTTAATTCAAAACTGCCTTTTAATGTAATTTATTTATATGGATCGATTATCTTTTTAATTGGTTTTAAAGTGTAATTAGATTATATTTTTACCATTTAATATAATTTTTTTCATTGAATGTAATTTAACTATGAAATTGGACATAAACACGTGTCATTCTTTTGATAGTTAATATTTCTAAAAAACACGCTTTTTGTTTTGACAACAGGGAAAAAATATTAAATTAATTAATTAAAATTATTTGTCTTTAATTTGATAAAATAGACATCTCTTTTTAACATGGAATATAAAATATATCTTAGGCTGAATTTTTAATAGTTTTTTGAAAAAAATTCAATTTTTGATGAATAGTGAAACCACTAAGTAGTTATTAAAAACAAACTTCTTCATTTAAACGAAATTTTACAACGTCTGTCATTTGAATTTATAAAATACTACATACATGGTTATTATTAATATGTAAAATTAGGTTCAATAAGAAGAAAATAATTTATGGTGAATAGTAACTATTGATTTGTTTTACCGTGGTTAAAGGTAAATAGGGTAATTTAGGGTAAAAAAATATTCTAATAATACACAATTACCTTAACACTTTTCCTAACCTTATTAGTTGAGTCATCAACGACCATGGACATATTTAAGTCGATTTTGGGACCTCATGGAGCCACATGGAAGTGATAATGGAACTTTATTTTAATTAACTTAAAGTAAAGGCGAAAATGGAAGAAATAAATATCTTTTTATAAATTAATTTTTACAAGGGGTTATATAAGTTATCATTTAGAATATAAATATTCTAAGGAATTATGGAAATATTTACTACATCATGGTATTTTTCTTTTAGTTTTTATACATCATAAAAATTAAATTGTTTAAGACACAATAAAGATGCAGTGTTTACCTCATTAATAAATGATTTAAATAAATAAGATTATAAATATTAAATCAATATCCAAACCTGTACAATTCATATTATATGATTTTATTTTGACCATTAGTCATATTATCTTCAACTTTAATTTGTTTTGGACCTTTTGAAACTGTAATTCATGATATAATAAAATAATATTTTCACACTTTCCTAAAGGGCCCCTTCTCCCACATATAAAAAGACAAATTTTCTAACAAATTCCTCACACCTCTAAAGCCTCTTGTCTCATCCATATTATGACCAATTAAGCTCCCTAAATCCCTCTACACCTCCAAGAAGCCTTACCTTAGGCATAAGGAACTTCAAAAAGTCATTATGGTTCAAACCAAATGAAGTTACTCAAATAAAGGTATCTGTTTCTCTTAAATTGTTTTCTTTTATTGTACTTCTCCAACCACAAAACTCTTTTTATTACTACTTTTATAACAACACCAGTATCCTCAATATACTATAATGTTATTATGAGATGTATTCGAAATACACTTACACACACCTCCATCTAATAGATGAAGAATATACTGTTTCTGTAAATGGAAAACTAACACCCCACGAAACGATGATTGTTCGATTATATCCTACCACCTATCAAGGTTTTCATTAATATGAAACTATATTTATATATGATATATATTTATTTTATGTTTTCATTATTCTTAATTTTTTTTATTTTAAAGCATACCATTATGGTTTCTATTATGGGTAATCGTGATAATTTCATTTGAGGAAGTGTGAACTACCGCCCCCTCAAAGTGATATGACTCGTTAAATGCCAAACATGGGATGTATAAAGGATAGAGTTAAAGATATTATATATGATATTATACATGAATTATAATATACCTATGTATCATTATGTATTAATTCCATTAAAATATGCAATATAAATGAATGTAGTATTCATGCGTACGTACGACTTACCGTCTCTATGAACGGTGCATTTCATTTCTTACCTCCAAATGATATGTACTATTATATATATATATACTAGATATATATGATATATATGATATATATATGTTCAATATCATTCTGGATATAAGGGACTATTGACCACATGGACAACTTGAAAAGTTAAGGTGTTCATTTTTGACTCAAGTACCAAATATTGACAAAACCACCATTATTAACATAAATGATTACATAATGTTTATATAATGGTAATAATTGATATGAAAGGATTAATACACTTGAAAAAGGTTTTTATGAAATTATAAATAAACTTTAGTTTGTCATTCAAAAGATTATAGAACGAACGGGTTAAGTCGGACAAGTTGTAAGGGACTTCATCTCAATCTCTATTCATTGATGAATATTTCGATAATATATACCTTTTAATTTTACATGGTTTATAATAAAACCCTTTTACTTTTACTTTCATTCAAAGGGAATCTTTTTTTCTCTATAAATCATTTTACTAAAAGAAAAATGGAATGTTTTTAACGTTTTCAGAGAAAATGACCTCTTCGCCACTATAATCATTATTTGGATTCCACTATAAGACTTAATGTTTTCTAAAATGATAAATAAATTACTTATTCTGTTTTTGGGTCTTTTGGAATTGAAAATGGTTTTTGAATGGATTGATTATTTCAAAATCTTGAATTTATTTCTTGTGATTTCAATTTAAATGTTGTTAGTGAAATGTTTATATTTGCAACATTTTAATTGTTATGATTTTATAAATGTACATGGTCATTTGACGGGTGTTTACTTGAGAAACCAAATGATGGGTGGTTCTGTGATAAACCAGGATTGGTGGCTACATTATAACCTTCAATGCATTCGGTATGGAAGTCAGTTGTATGGCTATTCCATTTAGTGATATGTGTGGAAGTCGACCGTATGGTTATTCCATTTATGTATATTTATTTACCAAGTCAAATTTATATGTTTTGTGTTTTTTTATAAGGGTTTTATGGTAATATAACGTTTACAATAGGGTAAGATATCATATTTTATTCTATGAATGGTATTTACCACTTAATAAAGGTGAAAAGTATTATTTTTTATAATGTATTCATGGTTTACTTGTTGTTTTGAAAACTACATGTTTTCCTAGTTTTATGTATCCCTTTACTGAGATTTTTATGCTCATCCCATGTTTTGAAATGTTTTTTACAAGACTTAAAATGAATAGGGTCAAGTATGGGATCATGGAAAAAGTCATTTTGTCAATAACAATGAACTAGACATGGGCCTTTTTCCAAGAGTTTTATTTTGTGAAAAAAATAGAAACTATGTAGATGTGTCTACATGTATTATTCTAGTTGTCATGTATATGTTCTGGCCTAATTCTCTAAAACTATAAACCTGAAAATATCCTCAATGTTAATTATTTGTTCAATTCAATATTTTGAAATGTTTATGGTCTGGTCCTTATACCTCTATGGGGAAGAGGTACATGAACTCACTAGAAATTCTTGAATATTCCACCATCTCTGAGTCCACTGACTCCTCTAAGAGATCAAATAATAAGGAAAGTACGGGATCCCCGAATCAACTGCCCTCCTAGAAATGACGCTCACCGACAATGTCACACACCATCCACCCTTATTTTAAAACAAAACCCTTATTCTGAAGAAATCAATAATGAAAAACATAGAAAACATACAATTGATTCGTAGAATGAAATTATATGAATGCATCTGTATAAAATTAAGGTCCCACTGGAATGATATGTCCCATTATCATTCTATATCACCAACATACATGAGACAAGCCAGTCTGATTTCCAACTGGTGAATTCAAAACCAGGGGCACAAGATGTCTCTCATTTTCTATACCCAGATCATGGGCTAGACTTCGTTAAAGAAAGGAGTGTTAATCTCCAAAATCAGAAAAGGAAAAAGTAAGAGTACTAAACAAGCTGATCGTACCTTGGATGGCCTCTGAACCTGATGAAACTACAACCTTCATGGTGTGAAAGTACCCATGCCAAGCTCCCCTGCCCCTCGGCTTTCAGCCGCCTCCCAAACCACTTGTTGGATGAGGTCCCTAAGGAGCACCCTTAGGTCAGCCTACTCTTGGAAACATTTTCCCTGAGAGGCGCGGGAGCACATTGTCCCTACTGCTACTCTTGAAAGTTCCTGGCTAGAATCTATTATTGCTGAGGTGGTCGATGAACCTTCCCACCCCCCACTGTACTTCACTTGGTTTGGGAACTAATTCGGAAGATGCCCACAACTGCCACAATTGAAGAATATTGGCCCTGGTCCCACAATGAAGGTGTGATAACCAGGATATCAAAACTAGAATTGTTGGGGCCTTCTCCCCACTAGATGAGACCTGGAAGTCCCTGATGCTGGAGGCAGGCTGCTGATATCTTTCCCTTTTGACGAGCCCAACTGGATCCCCTCTCGTTGCATACCTCCCAGTGTGCATCCTCTCCACCACTTCATCCTTATTCTGGAACTCCAAGTATATCAATAGATTGAAGGGAGCAATATATTTCTGAAGAGAAGGTCAGAGTGCCTCCCCTAAACATATTCCCCAAGAGTCTTTATCCAAAAAATGGTCTGGAGTAAAGAGAAGGAGATCCTTGAAAATGATTCCCAATTCCCTCACTGACATGCTCCCCTATTGAATGGATTATAACTTCTGCCTTATCTCCTCCTATATCGTGGAAGAGAGGAATTATTCCCGGAACTCCCAATCGATGTGAGCCCACGAAACCAGTGTTTCCCTCTTCTCCCTAAGATAGAGCTTCCACCTCTGAACTGTCGCTCCCCACATCTGGCATACAGCCCGAGGAACCCAGTACATCGTTGGAGCCTGGATCAAGCTGAAAGCTATCACCAGCTCCTCGAGCCGACTCTCGGTCTCCATTTCCTAGATTCTACCATCATATATCACGAGGGTCTTCCATTGAAATGCACAAAGAATCCTCTTCCACTAGTCATCCTCCTCCTCTCAATCAGCCCTCTGCTGATCTTTTAAATCAGTCTCCTGGGCCTCGATCACCCACACTACCAGTGGTCCACTACTGGAAATAATGGCATTTGCGATGGGCCATTTGCTTCAGGATCTCGTCGCTAATAGGCTTTTGCGACGGGGGTCCGTCGCGAATAGCCCGTTGCGGAAAACGGCATCGCAACAACAATTATTTGCGATGGTCCGTCGCTAAAAGTATTAGTTGCGACGACTATCCTTCCCGTCACAAATATTAGTCCGTATATTTATAAAAACTTTTTTAAAAAGTAATTGTGACGGGCCCTTCGCAATTACTATTTAAAAAAAATTTAAAAAAAATTAATAAATTATTTTATTTAATATAATAATAATACTATTTGCGACAGGCATAGTATCCCATCGCAAATACTATAAAAAAATATTAAAAAATTATTATTAATAAATTATTTTAATTAATATAATAATAATCCAATTATAATTCAAAAATAAAAAAATATTAATAAATTATTTTAATTAGTATAATAATAGAATTATAATTCAAAAATAAAAATAATAAATTATTAATAAATTATTTTATTTATAATAATAAGAATAGAATTATAATTCAAAAATAAAAAATAACAAAATATTAATAAATGATTTTAATTAATATAATTATATTAGAATTATAATTCATAAAAAAAATATTAATAAGTTATTTTAATTAATATAAAAATAATTGAATTATTTTACATTCAAATATTAAAATAATTCAAATATTACAAAAAAAATATAATTAAATTATAATATTATAAAATTTTAATATATATATAAAATTTAATATTATAAAATATAAATAATATTTTTATTTATATTAATATTTTTATTTCAAAATATAATATTATTAATATTTTATAATGAGACAGAAACTACGAATAGAAAAATTCATATTTTCATTTAACAAACTTTATAACATAGAAACAAACTCTAATATGAAGGAGGGGGGAGGGGGAGGGGGATCTGCAGATGCTGGTGGAGGAAACTTCATCCCTAAAGCATGAGTGAGTTGGCACATGTACTCCATCTGCTCCTGCTGCTACTGCTGCCACCGACTCATCTACTCCTCGTACAGCTGTTGCTGGCGTCGACGCTGCTCCTCATGCTGCTGCTGCTGCTGACGCATCTGCTCCTGATCCTGTCAGAGACTCTCTATCAGTGCAGTCTGAGATCGCAACTGATCCTCATATTGTGTAGCAGAAGAAGATGCATGAGCTCCCCTCGAGCTGGACGCCGACATCACAACACTACCATAATAATCTCTGGGAGTCATCGAGAGCTAATACCAACTACCAAACCCTTCTCGAAGGCATACTCAGTGGCCTGCATCCATGCCGCCTCATCAAAATGACGACCAGTGGTTTGATCTGATGACTCGGCCTGACTCTCAGGCCGGTTCTGTGGCGCTGCAGCCTCATATGACTCATGTAGTTGCAATTTAAAATTAAAATTGTGAATATATTATATGCAGTTAATTTTTAAACTTGAAAACAAATAATACTGACCACGATGTGACGCTGACGATCACCTCTGAGCTCCCTAGTATAAGGATCACTATACAACCTTAGATATACGTCGTACTCCATAATATCAGGGCGCTCGACAGCCTATAAGAATAAAAAATAAACTGTTAATATTTATAGTTATATAAAATATTTATAATTAATGTATGTACCAGATGCTGTCTATGTGTGCTGAAAGTACGACTCCCATTTCGATGAGTCACCTCCTATCTCCCCCGATTCTGCCTCCCCACCGATGATCTCCTCTGAAAGGCATCACTCAACCAGTGCGCACATAATCCATCCCATACGTGGGACGAAATGTACTCTGGTCAGTGTGCTCTACATGACTTTTCAAAATCTTACACTCATGCTTTCTTCGTGGTATCTTTTCTAAAATTGTGAAAAAACTGATGAAAGCGATCACACATGGCCACCTCCCATGCCTCTTGGATGGCGTCACGCATGGTATCCTCGATCGGATACCATAAACCCTACAAATAAATCAAAATATCAAGTTAGAAATGAAATAATTTTCAAAATAAAAATTATTTATTTACGTACGTACCAACCAATAGCCGAACATGGCCTTCTTCACATCAATGGGAATCTTCTCCCATGTGGTCCAAGGCTGAGAGAAATAGTTTCGCAAAATATCACTGCCCTGTTCGACTGGTATATACGGAAAACTGTAAAAATAAAAAACATTTATTATGTGAATAGATTAATGAAATCTTAGTCAAATCCACAGGTTATCACACAGGTTATCACACCTCTGTGTGTGTGGATCAAACCCAAGACATGGACGTCGCTCGAGGACGGGGTCAACAATCATCAATCGTTCAAGACCGCGCCCCCTCCGCGTACTCCTTGAAGCGCCTGCAGGATGAGGGTCATCTGCCAGCCACTCATTCGCATCGAAAGGCAAGTCAGCATCTGCCAACTCATGAAATGTGTCGTCGTCCATCTGAAACAGAAAATGTTAATGTTGTTAGAAAATAATTGATAATTACTATTATATATACATATATATTAGTTATTATTGTATATAACTACCATGGAATTCTATCAGTTTTCATCTTCATCATCATTTTCATATATGTCAATTTCATCTTCATATTCCTCCTCAACATCATCGATATCCATTCGAGTTCCAGTTTCTTCATCTCTTGCCATTTCAAATTCATATGTGACATCATTAACATCATCGTCATCACCGACTCTTAATGTGGGGTGTCATCATGGATACTCATGTCGCTTTGTAAAAAAGATTGATTTTTAGTATTCTCTTGAAAAACTTCAATTCTTTTCACATCATTGAAAGCACATTCACTTTGACTAAATTGATTGTCTCGAATTTTGATTTTTATTATACTCCAACAATCAGTCAAGTCTCTTGATGTAGCACAATACTTTGCGTAATAAATTTTGATGTACCTGTTGAGCCAATAAGAATGGTTCATTTACTGCGAGAACACTTTTATATTTAATATCGATGATTCCATGAGTCGGATGAACACGCACGCCTCTCTCTGTATCCAACCACCGACATTTGAACATGGTTATGTAATGTTGTCCAAGATAACAGAGTTCAATGATTTCATCAAGTATGCCATAAAAGTCAACTTCAATTTCTCGACGATGAGATCCTCTCAAGCTAACTCCACTGTTCATTGTTTTTTTTTGATTCCCCATATTCATGTGTCTGAAATCGAAATCCATTCACCACATATGCATTATAAGTTTTAACAAGTTTTAACACCAATGGATACCAAAAAACATAATCTGGTTGAAAACCAAAACGCAAGAGATGTCCCCCCACTTTGTCAAACATGTCAAACGTTCTCAATGCACATTTTCTACAAGGGAATTTTATTTTTCCTTCTAAAACAAATTCTGGATTTGATGCCGCAAATGATAAAAAAGTCTCCACACCCTCTATATATATTGGATTTAAACCAGAACCTTTTAGATTTCTACGTTGATTTATCCATATGCAGTCATCTAATAATGATTTTTGACGACCTTGTTATTCAATATTTTTCTATAAAATAGAGAAGAATTACTGGTTTTGAATAATTTTTTAGAAAAAACACTCAAGCAAGGATAATTATAGAGTTTACATCAGACACGACTGACGAAACTTTTTATTGAGATAGACCTAAAAATTGACCTTATAATAATTGAATATGTTGAGAATAAAGAAAAACATGTTACAAATATTGATAATTTTAATATTATATAAATTTTTTATTATTTTAATAATACTAATATTATTTTTTCATAAATATTATTTATATAATAATAACATTATTACATTATTAGTATATTTGATTATTAATATTAAAATAATATAATTTTCTATATTATATACAATTCTATTTTCATCTGTGTGTTTAACATTCTATCTCCACATGTAATATTTGCATTAACTTTCACCTCCCCATTGGTGAGTAGGTTGATAATTTTGAAAAAGAATGGAAATACTACATGTGGAGACAGAAAACACACAGATGAAAGGAGAATTTTATATAATATAGAAAATTATATTATTTTAATATTAATAATAATATATACTAATAATTTAATAAAGTTATTATTCCTAATTATTGGTAATTACTACTAATTATTGGTAATTATTACTAATTATTGGTAATTATTACTAATTATTGGTAATTATTGGTAATTATTGGTAATTATTGGTAATTATTGGTAATTATTGGTAATTATTGGTAATTATTGGTAATTATTGGTATTTATTACTAATTATTGGTAATTATTAGTAATTATTGCTAATTATTCCTAATTATTGGTAATTATTCCTAATTATTAGTAATTATTCCTAATTATTCGTAATTATAAGTAATTATTCCTAATTATTGGTAAATATTCCGAATTATTGGTAAATATTGACAAGTATTGGGAATTATTGATAAATATTGACACTATTGGCAATTATTGGTAATTATTACTAATTATTACTAATTATTACTAATTATTCCTAATTATGGGAAATTATTCCTAATTATTACGAATTATTACTAATTATTGGTAATTATTACTAATTATTTGTAATTATTACTAATTTTTACTAATTATTGGTAATTATTGGTAATTATTACTAATTGTTGGTAATTATTGAAATTATTACTAATTATAGGTAATTATTACTAATTATTACTAATTATTACTAATTATTAATAATTATTAATAATTATTGGTAATTATTAGAAATTATTACTAGTTATTGGTAATTATTGTTAATTATTACTAATTTTTGGTAATTATTACTAATTATTACTAATTATTACTAATTAATACTAATTATTATTAATTAATTGTAATTATTGGTAAATATTTGTAATTATTACTAATTATTGGTAATTATTATTTATTATTACAAATTTTTACAAATTAATACTAATTATTACTAATTATTACTAATTATTAATAATTATTGGTAATTACTGTTAAATATTAGTAATTATTACTAATTATTGGTAATTATTACTAATTATTGGTAATTATTACTAATTACTGGTAAATATTGGTAATTATTGGTAATTATTGCCAATTATTATTAATTGTTGGTTATTATTGGTAATTATTACTAATTAATGGTAATTATTGGTAATTATTTCTATTTAATGGTAATTATTGGTAATTATTTCTAATTATTACAAATTATTGGTAATTATTACTAATTATTGGTAATTATTACTAATTATTAGTATTTATTGGTAATTATTGGTAATTATTACTAATTATTACTAATTATTACTAATTATTACTAATTATTATGAATTATTCCTAGTTATTGGTAATTATTCCTTATTATTACGAATTATTACTAATTATTGGTAATTATTACTAATTATTGGTCATTATTACTAATTATTGGTAATTATTGGAAATTATTGGTAATTATTGGTAATTATTGGTAATTATTGGTAATTATTACTAATTATTACTAATTATTACTAATTATTACTACTTAGAACTAATTATTACTAATTATTACGAATTATTCCTAATTATTGGTAATTTTTCCAAATTATTACGAATTATTGGTAATTATTGGTAATTATTTGTAATTATTGGTAATTATTACTAAACATTGGTAATTATTTCGAATTATAACTAATTATTGGTAATTATTACTAATTATTACTAATTATTGGTGATTAGTGATAATTATTACTAATTATTACTAATTATTGGTAATTATTACTAATTATTTGTAATTGTTTGTAATTATTACTAATTATTGGTAATTAATGGTAATTATTACTAATTATTACTAATTATTACTTACTATTACTAATTATTACTAATTATTACTAATTATTACTAATTATTACTAATTATTACTAATTATTACTAATTATTGGTAATTATTACGAATTATTGGTAATTATTACTAATTATTGATAATTGTTACTAATTATTACTAATTATTTGTAATTATTTGTAATTATTGGTAATTATTGGTAATTATTACTAAATATTAGTAATTATTACTAATTATTAGTAATTATTGGTAATTATACTAATTATTACGAATTATTGTTAATTATTATTAATTATTACTAATTATTGGTAATTATTGGTAATTATTTCTAATTATTACTAATTATTGGTAATTATTACTAATTATTACTAATTATTGGTAATTAGTGATAATTATTACTAATTATTACTAATTATTGGTAATTATTGGTAATTATTACTAATTATGGGTAATTATTGGTATTTATTACAAATTATTGGTAATTATTGGTAAATATTACTAATTATTGGTAATTATTACTAATTATTGCTAATTATTTGTAATTATTACTAATTATTCAAAATTATTGGTAATTATTGGTAATTATTACTAATTATTACTAATTATTGGTAATTATTACCAATTATTGGAAATTATTACTAATTATTGGTAATTATTGGTAATTATAGTTAATTATTACTAATTATTGGTAATCATTTCGAATTATTACTAATTATTGGTAATCATTGGTAATTATTTGTAATTATTCCTAATTATTGGTAATTATTTCTAATTATTGGTAATTATTCCAAATTATTGGTAATTATTCATAATTATTGGTAATTATTCCTAATTATTGGTAATTATTCCTAATTTTTGTTAATTATTCCTAATTATTGGTAATTATTCCTAATTATTGGTAATTATTCCTAATTATTGGTAATTATTCCTAATTATCGGTAATTATTCCTAATTATTGGTAAATATTGACAATTATTTGCAATTCATGGAAATATTGGTAATTATTGAAAACAATATTGACAAATATTGACAAATATTGGCAATTATTGAATATTGGGAATTATTAGTAATTATTACTAATTATTAGTAATTATTACTAATTATTGGTAATTATTATAAATTATTACTAATTAATGTTAATTATTTCTAATTATTATTAATTAATTCAAATTAATTATAATTTTTCATAATTATTGCTAATTAATTGTAATTACAGCTAACTATTTTAAATTAAATAGTGTTTAATTGTCTCTAATTACTGTTAATTATTAATAGTTATTCATAATTATTTCTAATTAGAAATCAGGAAAAAAAATTCCTAAAATTTAAACTAAATAAATATAATAAATAAAATAAATATTGAATTAAAATTCAGATAAAAACCTTAAATTTGATGTCAATGTCGAGCCGCTGTAATTGTAGAACACCACCAACTGAATCCTCGAAGTCGGAAAAAAAACTTTACCACTGAAAGTCGTAAAAGATTCAGAGTGAAAAAATTGGAACGGTTGAGAGTTGAGAGTGGAAAAATTGTAATGGTTGCCAGTATTTATAGGTTAGATTTATCGCGACGGGCTTTTTTAGAACGGAAAACCCGTCGCAAATAACCCTGACCGCATTTAATTATTGGCGGCATTAAATCGGTTATTTGCGACGGGCCCCGTCGCAAATAACCCCTGCCGCCGGTGTATTTGCGACGGGACTGCAGGCCCGTCGCAAATAGGCTTTAACCGCCGCCAGTTATTTGCAACGGGGATAGAACCCCGTCGCAACTAACCCTGACCGCATTTAATTATGGGCGGCATTAAAAACGGTTATTTGCGACGGGACCCGTCGCAAATAACCCCTGCCGCCTGGGTATTTGCGACGGGACTGCAGCCCCGTCGCAAATAGTCTTTAACCACCGCCGGTTATTTGCGACAGGGATAGAACCCCGTCACAAATAACTTTCGTGCGGTTTGGCGCGCATTTCGCGCCAAACTATTTGCGACGGGAATAGTTGCCCGTCGCAAATACTCCGTTGCGAAAGGTATTTGCGATGGGAATGATTCCCGTCGCAAATACCCCGTTGCTATTAACCATTTTTTCCCGTAGTGGTCGCCGTCTAGGTCCCATATCTACAAGGTCAACAAGGAATCCCTAAGCCTGAGTAGTGTAGAAAATTTCTTTTAAATTTTTCTGAAATGCTTCATATTTTTATATAACCAAGGTAGCAAAGACACATAAGAACACAAGTCATTATGATGTATGTACCTTTCATACGGTCTCTACCCTACAATCTACTTAGCCTCACTTGGTCGTTTGGTAAGTTTTGAGTCCTTGAATCAGATAAGGGTGGGATAAAATCATATGTCCTAGCCGGTGCTCCCTGGCATATTTCACATGCCACGATTTCCTAACATTGTTGCCATACCATCCCATGAAATCTTCAAAGCCTAACTATGAATGCCATGTTATATCTCAAACTCGTATTTTGATTTCATTCTATCATGACCCACAATCACCAATATGAGGGAAGGGACATCAGATTTCCAAACCCTTCCTTCCCTTTTTTGAAGGAGAAATAATAAACTTGAGACCCACCTTCAATAGGACCCAAAGTGTCAACTAGAACCAATGATTTATAATCACACATATTATTGAAGGCATTACACTTTTTAATTTAGTAGGATTGGGAGATAATATAGTAAATCCCTAACAACACCAAAGTTGGAAGTAAAAGTAATTCAAAAAAATCCATTCCCATCTGCATTTTCCAATAATAAGGTGCTACACATACATGAAAAACACCAAAAGGATGTACCAAAAGAAAAGAAAAATTTCAACATCAACGGTCCCAGCATCCGAGCTATTTAGGTACGGCACGGTCCTCGAAGTCCTCTTAAAAAGTTTAAGTAGTTTTATATATGTAGGGTGAGTATACATGTATACTCATTAGGGAAATACAAAATCCCTCATGCACATTTGGTGAGGCATACTAATGCTCCATGATAAAAGGAGATAAAAAATGAACCTAGTAAGAAAACTATCCTCCCAATCCACACTAAGGAACACTCGACAAATAATGCAATTCATGTAATGTAATAGTAATAACAAATCATTGTTTGGGTACCCTGCACCTCTTTTCCACTGTTTATTGATGACATCCTATGTGTCATGCCTCTCCCACCATTCTCACTGCAGTCCCACTACCATACCCTGCCCACACACACCTCGGATATCACAACAACAAAACCCACCCACAAACACCTGGACCACAACAATCATATATAACCATGACCATAGACAACTGGACCAAAACAACTACCACCATGCCCTAAGATACCAGGAATCGAACAACTACTTCCACGCCTGATTACACCTAGGCCTCATCCCAAAGACACTAGGGAAACAACCTGCACACACACCTGGGCCAACCATCACAACAAAATCTACCTAAAGAATCTTGGGATATAATGGACTTTAGGCCATCCCACTCTTCCCAAAGATTCATGTTCTACTCAAGAAAGGGAGCAGAAAAGGACCTAATAACCAGCCACTCATAAGAGTGTTGGGAAAACACCCTCCACCATGAAATGTGGGTGTTCGGAATGAAGTGCTCAACTTGAGTGGGGTGTTAATAAGTAACATAGGAACTAAATTATAAATATAGGTAAACAAGAACTCATCCCAACCTTGGGGTTCCAAAACCACGCTATACAAAAAAACCCTCATAATTATTCATTCATAAAAACCAAAACATCCACAGGGAAGGCACAAATAATTCCTAGAAATCAATTCCCCATTGAACTCGTTCTTGTTATCACATTCAAGTGGTTCCATATTAAATAATTCTTCAAAACTTGGATACTAATAGGAATACCCACATGCCAAAGAGGGAAAAACATTCAACATGCAATTTAATCATTCACACTCGGTTCACTTGTATGTCATATAAAAAAATGAATTGTGATATTTCTCAAAGTACTCGAACCAAACCAAGTCCCACCATATGGACCCAAATGGACTTTGATCTATAAACCAACAACTTCACCACCACAGTGGATCCCATCCCCACCCAGGTCACCTGACAATAATCAAGCAGAACAACCACACATATTACCAAGACAGAGTAATAGATTTTATAGATTTAAACACACCATTCATTGAGTTATTTCTTTTCCTTTTGGTCTATCAGGGTCATCACACAAGGATTATTGTTCACTATATATTCATTTAATCTACCAAGGATATGTGATTAACCAATTTCCATGTTACATCCATATAATCATCACATAATTAACCAGAAAATAAGGTTTCATTAGTTCCCTTGAATGGACCACCAAAGACAGTATTTTCAATGGACATAAGCCCATACGATTCATAACATATACATATTGATAAAAGAGAACATCAGCATCATTAAATGCACACCTTTATTATTTAAAAGTTTTTTTATTATATTTGTTATGGTTTGGTTTCATTAATTCCCGAAAGAAAAATTATCATACCAACCCCACATGATACACAGTAAGAGATATGAAGGAAGAAAACTTCCTGGATGATCAACGGTTGATGTTTTTTCCATGCACCAAGAACATGGAATACATGACGTACATGGGGGAACTTTGGGGGCTCCAAGAGTGGGTAGGAAAGGCTCCAGCACAGGCACACCACTAGCCTCGTTAAGGGGGATACCAAACGCACCAAGGAAAGGAAAAGAGACCGTCCAAAAAAGTAGAATGAATCCTCGTGTGATAAAAAGGAGGGATCTTTTAGTTACGGGATATGAATATTGAATGTATTTAAAAAAGGATCATAGTTTCACCATGTAGTTCAATGGTTACACATGATGGAATTAATTGTTATTTAATAATTCTCATTATATATGTGGTCATAATGACTGTGAGTTAAGGGTTTCCTTTAAACATAGGAAAACATGTAACATGGGTGAAATGAGAAAGTACAAGAAAAGGGTGTGAAACTTTGTAAAAATCCATTTTTTTGTATGTTCGGGTCACCCAGATCTTGGGTGATTTTAGATATCATTTGTGGGCTTTTAATATCTTTGGAAGGTGTATAAAAACACATTTATGTCAAAAGATACATTACTGGGGAGGAAAAAGAAAGAAACTGGAAAACAATAACAAGGGTGGGACACCATTTGGTGGGCCACTATAATGGTGCCACCCTCACGGTGCCACCTTCACAGGGTGACCATCATGGTGCCCCTATTTCATTGAGCGACCATGATGGTGCGACTACCATGGTGCCGCCGTGACTAGTGCCACCATCCTGGTGCCACTGTTTCGGTGGAACTGTTTGATGGGACCAATAATTTGTCAATGTAATGGACTAGTACCGTCTGGTCCATTACATCATATACCTTTCAATGTATTCTTGTCCTTGATAATTCAAGGATAAATTTGTAGAAGATAGAGGGGTCCAAACTACAACCTCTAAAATACCTCTCAAGATTAAACCTCTTCCTAATCTTGGGACAACTCTCCTTCAAGTATCCACACAAGCATAAAAAAAGTGTTATTATCTATACATATGGATTAGGGAGCCCATTTCCCCCATGTCGAGATACTAGCCACTTTGGGTGGCACTGACTCACCCGCAGAGGTTCAATCACATCCACCTTAATGCATCTTCATTAGGGATTAGTTTCTCCACTCCCTACATTCATGACTCTTCAGACAGATCCAGAGAATAAGGAAAAACATCTCATAGTTAGCAAGTTCAAGAAATTCACCACAAATAAGTATAAAACAGAACAAAAAAAACTCAAAACAACTATTGGTACTGAGTGCACATCTGTGCCTCCCATTCCCAGGTACTCTATGCGAGGCCACCATGCCTCAATAACACCGGAACCAAGGGAATGGTTCATCCACAAGGAACATTCACCTCACAACCTTTGATCATCATAGGTCTCTCTACAAACATCACATCACGCTCGATATCCATCATTCCCCAGTCGAGGAAGTGTGAATAATCATGTACATACTGAAGGATCTGGGACACATGGAAGACATCGTGCACCTTCAGTAGTGGTGGTGGTAGCGCTAGCTAATAATCCACATCGCCGACCTGCCACAACACCTCTATGGGTCCAATGAAACTAGGAGAAAGCTTACTCCCCCTGCTGATCCTCCATCGCCTTCCAAGCATCAGCCTAATATTGAACCACATCCTTCTGGGACATCCTGCTCAAGGAATCATCCACAACGTTCCCCTTTCCTAAGGTGTAGAAAATTTCAAAGTCATTGTCCTGAAGAAACTCCATCCACCTCTACTTCCACAAGTTCAGGTCCTGCTAGGAAAATATACACCTCAAACACTTGTGATCCATGAAAACCACATAGCACTCCCCAATGAGGTAGTTATGCCACAAATTTAGTGAGAACATAGCTTCTGTGAACTCCATGTCGTTGGTGGCATAGTTACGTTCATGGGGAAATAACTTCAAAGAACCATAAGATATCACCCAATACTGTTTCATCATCACACACCCCAAGCCATGGATTAAAGAATCACAGAACACCTCAAACATAACCTCTTCTTCTAGAAACCTCAGTATTGGTGCACTAACCAACTTCCCCTTCAAATAACTGAAGGCTACCAGACATTGTTCACTCCACACTATGTCCTGGTCTTTTTTGGCCAAGGATTTCAAAGGAGATGAAACTCAAAACATGTTGGACACGAACCTTTGGTAATATCCTACCAAACCCAGGAAACTATGAAACTTTGTCACATTCTTGGGTTCCACCCAAGAAACAACTGCCTTGAACATTGCTGGGTCCACTGCAAACCTTTTCTCAGACACCACATGTCCATGGAAGATCACTTCTCATGTCTAGAACATACAAATGGACAACATCCCATAGAGATGGTGCTGCCAGAGGACTTCTAAAACAATCCTCAGATACTCAGAATGATCTTCCTCTGATCATGAGGAGATTAGGATGTAGTAAATAAACATGACTATGAACTAGTATAGATATTTTAGGAAGACATATTTCATGAGCCCCAGGAACACAGTTGGTGTGTTCTTAATGCGGATCTCCATGACCATGATCTCAAAGTGCCCATATATGTACCTAAAGGAAGGCTTAGAGATGTCACCCTACTTCACACTCTACCGGAGATATCCGAACCACATGACAAATGTTGAGAACCATCATTCCCACTTTAGCTGATCAAAAAGGTTTTTGATCCTCAAGAGGTGTACTGGTTTTTAACTGTCACCTGGTTCAGCCTTCGGTAGTTTATACACAGCTTGAGACCACCATCTGCCATGTTTGCGAACAAGACTATTGAACCCCATGGTGACGCACTTAGACGAACAAAACCCTTCATAATCAGATCGTCAATCTGAATTAGTAACTTTTGCTAATCAGAATGTTTCATCCAATAGGGAGCCATCAAAATTAGATGGTCACCGGGTTGCAAGTCTATCCCGAACTCGACATCACATTGAGGGGGTAGAGTCGCCACCTCTTCTGGGAATATTTCCATGAAATCGCTAAGTATTTCTGAAGCTTCCACCATCTTTGAGTCTTCTAACTCCACTGATAGCTCATATAAGAAAGAAATAAAGGGATCCTATCTCCGTATGCCCTCTGAAAAACTCTGACCACCGATGAATGTCACACACTGACCACCCTTATCTAAAAACACAACCCTTCACCGGAAGCCATCGATAACGGACACACAGAGAATAGACAGTCGATGCCTAGAATAACATCATACGAAAACATATATAGGAAAATAAGGTCTCCTCTAGACTGATGTGGTCCCAACATCAGTCTACATCCCCGATATACATGAGATAAGATGGTTTGAACTCCAACTGGAATACTCAAAAACATGGGTACGAGAATTCTCACTGTGTCTAGACCCAGATCAAGGGTGAGACTGGGTGGCACAAAGAAGTGTGAAGATCCGGAATCAGAAAACTAAATAAGATGATTGTACTTCAGATGAGCTCTTGATCTGCTAGAACTATAGCCTCCGTGGTGTGCAACTTCCCAGTCCCAGCTCCCCTGACCCTCGGTGGTCCACCACCTCCCCGACAACACCCTATTCTAGGTCCCTGAGGAGCACCCTGAGGTTAGCCTCCTCATGAAATGTCTACTCTCGGAGGAGCGGGAGCTCACTGTCCTTGATACTATTTTTTGAAAGGTCATGGATAGGAATTATTGCTGTTGAGGTCGGCACTAAACCTGCCCACCGCCACTGTAAGTCACACAGTCCAAGACCAGATTTCGAAGATGTCCACAACTACAACAGATGAAGAATCTCTGTCCTAGGACTGAAAATAAAAGTAAAGAATAGGGAGATTGAAACTGGAATTGTTCGGACATGCACCCCACTGGACGAAAACCAGAAGGCCCTAATGCTAGGGACCTGCTGCCGATAGCTTTCCCCTTTTACGAGAGTGCATCCCCTCCACCACTTCATCCTTCTTCCAGACCACCATGTTTGTTGATAGAGTGAAGGGAGTAACAACATACTCAAGAGAAGGTCAGAGTGCCTTTTTGAAACGTCTCTCCCAAGACTCTCCATTGTGAAAAAGTTCTAAAGAAAAGCGAAGTAGATTATTGGACTTGATCCGCAACTCCATCACTGACATGCTCTGTTGATGAAGGAAGAGTAGCTCCTATCTATTATCCAGCTTATTCATAAAGGAGAGGAATTCTGCTCGGAACTCCCTCTTGAAGTCAGTCCATGAAACCTCAGCTTCCCTCTTCTCCCCACGATAGAGTGTCCACCACTGATGTAGCACTCCCCACATATGGCTTATAGCCAAAAGAACCCAGTACTCTGTCGGATCCTAGATCAAGAAGAAAGCTATCACTAGCTCATCAAGCCTGATCTATATCCCCATGTTCGAGATGCTGCACTCGTACATTCTGAGGGTATTCCACTATAAGGAATGAAACGTTCAATGTTACTAGAAGTTCTCATCATCTCGATCAACCCCTAATGATAAGTTAAATCTACCTCATGGGCCTCAATCGGCCACACTACCAGTGGTCTTCGTTCAGGTGCAATAGCTACAAGGTAAAAAAAATGACTAAGCCCGAGTACTATGTAACATTACATTTAAATTTTTCTTAAATTTATCCTTTGTTGGAGTTCCCCAATGTACCCAAGACACACAAGATCATAAATCATTATGATTCATGAACCTCTCAAATGTTCTATACCCTAAAATCAGTGTATAATCACTTGGTCATTCGGTAGTTTCAGAGTCCTTGAATCAGATCACCAGGGGGGGTAAAATCCAACGTCCTGGCCTGTCTTTCCCATCCTATTTCATGTGCCATAATTTCTTAACATAATTTTCCTACCATCATAGCCAATAATCAGTGCCTATCTACGAACTCCATCCTATCTCTCAACCTCATCCCGTGATACCATTCAGTTTTTAACCTCCTAAACCAAGATGAGGGAAGGGACATCAGATTTCCAACCCATCCTTCCTCAAGTTGAAGGAGATATAATGGCCCCTATGACCCACCCTCAATAGGCCTCTAAGTGGACACTACAACCAAGGGTATATAATTACACATAATAAGGAAGGCATTACCCTTTTTATTTAGTATGACCAAGAGATATGGTATTAAATCCCAAATTACACTAAAAATGGAAGTAAAAGTTATGCCAAAGCAATCCAGTCCCATATGCATGTTCCAATTATAAAGGGGAATAAGTATTGGGAATACTACAAAGGGAAGTACAAATAGAAAAAAAAAACAACAATGTCAACGGTCCCGACATCCGAGATAATAGGGTCTAGCATGGTCCTCGAAGTATTATTGGAAACATGAAGAGGTTTTATATACATAGGGTGATTACACAAGTATACTTAGTAGGGAAAACCAAAAGTCCTGGTGAATAGGTGGGGTGTCACTCTAATTCATTGTGAGAAAAGGACACAACCAAAGCACCTTGTAAGGAAACAATCCACTAAAACCTCACCATGGAATACTCCCCAAATAACGTATGTCAAGTAAAGTAATAATAATAATAACAAATCGATGTTTGGGTACACCACACCACTATCCCCCTGGTAATTGAAGACATCCTACACATCAGCCCAACCAAACCATTGTCACTATAGTCCCACCGCAATACCCCACCTGCACACACTTGGATAATCACAACCACACATCTATCCTCCAAACACCTGGGCCATTAAAATCATATTTAACCATGCCTGAAGACACCAGAGCCAGAACAACTACCACCATGCTCGAAGACACCAGGGCCTGAAAAACTACTTCCACACACAAAGAAACCTGGACCTCATCCTGAATACACTAGAGAAACAACCTACCAGCATACACCTGGGCTAACCATCACAATATACATTTACCAATGAATAGTGGGCTATAATGGACCTCAGGAAATCACATCCTTCTCGATGAATCTTGGGCTACTCTAGAAAGGGTGGAGAAAATGATCTAATAACCATCCACTCATAAGAGTGTTGGAAAAAAAACCTCTTATTAGAAATTGGGGTGTTCGACATGATGTTCTCAATATGGGTGGGGCACGAATAAGAAACATAATAACTAAATTATAAATATACGTAATCAAGCACTCATCCCAACCTAGGGGTTCCAAAAACTGACTATACAAAAACACCCTTGTTACTATTCATTCATAAAAATCACAACATCCAAAGCCAAGTCACAACTCATTCCTAGAAAACTGTTCCCCATTGAACCAATTCTTGTAATCACATTCATGTGGATCCATTTTTAATAATTTTTTAACTAATGGTAAAATAACATGCATAACCATAATCCAATGAAGAAAAAACAAACAAACATCAATTTTAGTATTCACACCCAATTCTCTTGTAAGTCACAAAAAAAAAATATCTTTTATATCCCTTAATGTATTGGACCAAAACCAAGACCCACCAAACATCCCTAGAGAGCCTTAGATACACGAACCAACAACTGCACCACCCCAAGGGTACCCATACCCATACATGTAAACCAAAAAGAATCAAGCATAACAACCCCACATTTTACCAAGATAGAGAAATGGATTTTTAGATTTAAACACACATTTCCTTGAGTTCTTTCGTTTTTATTAGGTTAGCCAGGGGGATAGCATATGGATTCTTGTTCACTGGACATATATTTAATAAAATGATCTTACATGGCTAACCAATTTCCATGTCACAACCATTTTAACATCGTATAATTAACTAGAAAATAATGGCTCATTAGTGCACTATAAAGTTCCACCAAAGACCACATTTTTCTATGGGGAAAAGCCCATAAAATTGACAACATATAAGTATTGATAAAAGAGAACAACAACATCATTAAACGGACTCCTTAATTATTTTAATGTCTGTTTATTATCGTCATTACGATTTAGTTTCATCCATCCCTGAAGGAAACATTATCATACAATCCACGCATGATTCATAGTAAGAGAGACAAAGAAATAACCATACCTGGATGATCAATGATCGACGATTTTCTCCATGCGCTAAGAACTGGGGATTCACAACTTGGAGGGGAGGAACTTTGGGGGATCTAGGAGTGGTAAGAAAAGGATATAGAATATGTGCACCAGTAGCCTCATGAAGGTGGAATCCAAACGCACAAAGGAAGGGAAAAGTTACTACCCAGAAGAAGAAGAAATTCTTATGAGAAAAAAAAGACGAGATCATGTAGTTATAAGATATGAATTTTGAATGGCATTAAAGGAAAATCGTTGTTTCACCATGCAGTTAGACGGTTACACATGATGGAATTAATTTTTATTTAATAATTCTCATTATAGAGGTGGCCATTATGCCTATGAGTTAACGTGTTTCCATTAAACATATGAAAATTCATAACAAGAGTGGAATCAAAAAATACGGGAAAAGGGTGTGGCACCAAATAAAATGTCACTCGTTTTGGTAAGTCATGGGTCGTCCGGCTCTTGGGGGATTTTAGATATAATTTAATAGATTTTAATGGATTTGGAAGGCGTATACAAATACATTTACATCAAATGATACATTGTGAGAGGAGAAAAAGTCAGAAACTGGAAAAAAAGAACAAGGGTGGGACACCATTTGGTGAGACACCGTCATGGTGCCACGGTCATGGAGGCACCCTCATAGTTCCACCACCAAAGTGCCACCCTCACAGTGCCACCATCATGGTTCCACCCTCAAATCGACACCATTTCTTTGAGTTCCCGTGATTGTGTGACCGCCACGATGCCACCATCGCAGTGCCACCGTGACTAGTGCCATCATCACAGCGCCACTGTTTCGGTGGAACCGTTTTATGGGACTGAGATTTTGGAATAGTACTATACTAAGAGGGTCCGGCCCATTACATGTACCCCATGTACACAATTTACCATCATCATAAATACTATTATCAAGGAAGGTTCATTCTTATGTTTCCATTTTTTATTTTCAATGATAATGTATTTTCTACTATTCTATAATTTTTTTTATATATGTGATTTTACAAATAAATGTCTATTATCCTAAGAAGTTTTTTTAATGTTATAATAGTATATTTATTTAATTAAACATTCATTTAGGAATATTTTTCTATACTTGGGATATAATATATTTTTATCATCCACCATATTACTCTATATCTCATATGATCATGCTTTTCTATTTTTTACGAGCGTAATTTTTTATTTTTTATTATGTTTTTCATATATGTATGTTTATATTTATTATGTATTTTATTAATTATTCACCACATTTATAGGATGAATTGATAGGAAATATTAATTGATGGGAAAGAAATATTATACCCCTGATGAATTGAATGTTTTCATGAGATAAACTATCTTGGGTATTTTTCATATCCCACTCCTATTTATTTACATTGTCAAGTCCTAAAACATTGATGGTAAGATTATGATGTATGACATATGAATTATATTATTATAAAACATTTTATTTATATTTATTGGAATATAGATTCTTTTATGTTCCGCACAAATATATTCTAATTTTTTATTCCAATTATATGGAATATTTTATTATTATTTACCACTACCATATTATTCATTATTTGATTATTCTATAATATAAATTATTTTATGATTTCCTTTATTGAACATAAGATATTGCACTATATTATGTATTAAATTCCCATGATACCAAGAATTTACCTATGAATGATTCTAACAATATAAAATAATAAATAATAATGATATAATAGTATTTATCATTTATGTCTCACGTCTTCAATTGTAAGTTGTGCATCTTGTATATATTTATATATTACCTAGTAACAATTACCTATTTGATTTGTCAAGATTAAATAGACTTTATAATTTTCTATTTAATGCAATAATAACTGGTTCTAGTTAATGGATTTAGTGTATTATAGGTTGTATCAGAGGAACTTTAGTAGGACCACTGAAAACTAGATTTATGAAAATATAAATTAAAAATCATATCCTTAAGAATCTATATAGGGATAACTCTAAAAATATTCTAATATAATGCATATTTTTAAATTTTTAGAATTTTTTATTTTCTAATTAAATAAATCCCTATTTAATTACCTGAAAATTGATGATTTTATTGCATATATGCACCTTGGGGTCACAAATCAAAAAGGGGAGTATATTTTTCTAATTAAATCATCACCAATGTCTAATGAGTGGTCCTAATAATTCACCCTATGATAGAAAAAATGGTGTATTTCCATTGGCTAATTCATTTTATCTATAAAATATTATATTAAATAGTTGGATAGTACCAATGAAACATAATGATAGTCCACTATGATATTGGATAAAACTAATAATTCATGGTCTTACAAGTATATATTATATTACATGTTCAAATTCATAGATCCCTATTTTTTGTTTTATTTCATAGAACACATTGATAATTAATGATATTTACAGACACAATTTTTGGAATTCAATAATTTAAATTATTATGTGTTTTGGTGAAAAATTCATTATAGGGAAAATAAATTTATTTTTTTGGACCTAAGTTGAAAGATATTGATAACCATTAAAGATAATATGATATTTTATTTCAATATGGGAAATTGGGTTTAGAGGTTGCAATATGTTTTGAACATATATTTTATCATATTTATATCTATGTGATTAAAAAGGGATTTGGAGACTAAGTGATTTGTCTTTTTTATAGTGGTACACTATATTGGTAAAATTATTTGATTAATTATAAACTTTTTTGGGAAAATAATATTGAGTTAATTTTATAAATTATATATGTTTTTATTTTGTTTTTATTGATATATATGTAATTTTAGAAAAGGATTAGTATGAATAAATCATATATGGATCATGGTTATCAAATTTTTGGTATGTGACATAACTATCTACATTTTTTTAGACAAATTCTAAAGATGTTATTGGAAGAAATTTGGGATAAAATATTTTGGATTTTTATGTTTTTAAATTATCTAGTGCCTATTTAAAAGGATTCCTAATGATGAATATTTATCAAATGATTTATGTAAAATGTGGTTTGTTATTAATTAGGGATTTAAAATTATTGTACTATTTACTAGTTTGAAAACTTATCCATATTAGAGAAATTAGAATAACCATTATGATTTTAGTAAATATGTAGGAATAGAAGTAATTTTTTGTGGTTATTTTAACAATATTATAATCTATTAAAAGAAAATTTTAGTGCTTTAAGATTGAAAAATTCATCTTTAATGACCATTAATTTGAGGAAGAGATGATATATAAGTGGAAATTGAAAAACTAATAACGGAAGAATGTTATTTTTTTGAAATTGGCAGTAATAAAGTTACAATATTTTATCATTTTTTTACCATAATATTAAAATAATATATCAACTCTATAAAATTGAACTTGAAATTAATATTTTATCCTTTTATATTCATTTATGATGAATTCATGGTCTACTTTTCACCTCAGTGATTTATGGTTTTGTGGATGTTAAAATACCCTTGATCATTTTGTCTAATATTATTTTTTATTCCTAAACCATTATTATTCAACCATACCAATTTTTTACATCCCACTATCATAAAGGTACATGATTCGGAAAAGGTCAATCCATAATATTTATTTAAAAAATAAAATAATGACCAGGCATTAAAATAGTTTTTGAAAATATAAGAATGAATAAAACCCCACATATTTTCCTTAAGAAAGTTGTTCACAATAATCCAGTGTTCGGAAATAACACAAGGTTATCATATCCTTTATCTCCCTCATTGATGAATAATCCACCACTTGATTGGCTTCACTTCAGACATACTTAACAATCAAGTCATGATTTTTTACAATGTCCATGAACTAAATCCAATGAAGAAAATTATACTAAGGGATATTCATGGTTTTTTTAGCCTCTCACATAAAAATATAAATCATAATCCATTATAAAATAAAAACAATTATGCTGGATAGAATGTGTAATACAATATATCAAAAAATTCAGTTTAAAAAGAAATTACAATGACATTAAAATGATAAATGTAGAACTTTATAAACCAATAGTACGTGTGAAAGACACCTCCACATCTTGACGGTCTTTAAATATGTGATGTTTTACCATAAAAATTTAAATTAATTAACATTTTTATAATAGCAATCAAAATTTCAAATATGATTACATGGGGTTTCCTAGATCCACCCACAAAACCTAGTGTTCTAACGATATTCAGGTCTTCAATAATATTGTTAATTGTTACTATTTTCACATTTGAAGAATAATAAAATTACATTCATATGGATGTTATATTAGTGTTTTTTTAATGATTATTGGTTTTTTAAAGTTTTTCTTTATTTTAGGTAAAATCCATGTTTCTCATTTCCTCTTTATGATGGATGTTTTATAATCCCTTTGAATGTTGTAGGTTTTTAACAGGTTTTTTAAAAAATTTAATCCATTGATTACTGATAAAATAATATTAATGATATAATTTATTTATTTAGGGAGATATTAACACCTTAAAATTTTAGTTTATTTTTTTAATAAACATGATAACCTTTTTAAGATGTGACACCCAGCTTTCAAGAAACTACGTTATAATAAATATTATTATATAAATGGGATATTTATAAAAAATATATTATAATGGTGAATATATTTTAATATAAAATTAAAATTAATTATATAATGGTCTTATATGTTGAATATATATTGATTAATTCAAAATAAAAATCTAAACAATATGTAAAGAATTCATTTTATGCATCTAATGTATGGTTGTTTCAAAAAAAATTCTCTTTGTCTGTGGAAATTATAATTACATTTGAACATTTCTATAAATTTTATTAGAGGTAAATAATAATTTTTCTTCATTTTTCAATTCCATATTAACTAGTGGTGGTCTTGTGGGGGATTTTAAAGGGTTTTTTTTCCTGCGTATAGTGAAACCACCGATTTTTGTAAAACAATAATTTATTCATTATAAATAAAATAAAATAAAATTATCATTACTTTATGGCTTTGTTTTTTATTTAACATAACATACATTTTAATAAATAAAAAATAATAATTAATTATGAATAAAAATTATAATAAATTTATCATTACTTTCTTTTAATACTTAAATATAATATTATCTACAAATTATTTGTCATTGTGTTTTACACTTGCATAATAAAATTTATTTATAATAATTATAAAAAATAAATCTTAGAAAAATTATTCCATATTTTATGTCATGATGTTCAATTATATTAAATATTTTTCTTTTATTTATTATAAATAGTAAATGAGGTAAATATTATTCACCACAGTAACAGTAAGACGAGGTGAAAAAAGTGAGATAAGGAAAAACATATAACTATAAAAGATTTTTTTATCTATTATACTATTTGTTTGAATAAAATAAATAAAATATATTAAAATATAAAATAATTACAATTTCCTTTTATTATAAACTATATTTTATTTTAATAAAATTTTCAATACCAAATTTTACTTTCCTAGTATTAATTTTTCTTATATGTTGTGTATGGGAAAAAAAGCTATGAAATAGTATAAAATATTATTTTGAATATAAATAATTTATTTTTATCATGTAAATTTATTTTTCATATTTTTTATGATATAATTACGTAAACATTTTACACAACACTACTACAATAATTTTACAAGTACTATAATTATTAAATAAAATGATTTTATAAATAATAAAATCAATATTTTATGGATGATTTTTTGTCTGAAATGAATTTAATATGTAAAAAATATTTATAAATGTTTCTAATTTAATTTATATTTTAATTCGGTTTCTTTTATGATATCTTTTGTGTAAAATTATATCAATAGTCAAAAAAATTACTTGAATGTTATTTTATTATAAGAGAATAATTTATTAATTAATATAAAACTAAAAAAACGTAGAAAGGGGACAAGTGGGATGGTAAAAGGTAATAAATTCCAATCCAAGAACATTTAGGATCCACTTTACACCTTATATGTAAATTAATGTTGACTTAATGATAAAAACCGTGTTATCATGATTGAGGTTAATTAGGGTTTGCAATGGGGTTAATAATAATATATAGATTAAAATGAAAAATAGATGTATCTAAATTTTATTTTATGATGGTATTTAATTATTATTATATATTGAAATTGATATTATAGAAAATTTGTTTGACATTCACTTGTAAAAATCTTCATAATAATTAAATATTTAATGTAATTATACATGTACTGCTCCCTAAATACGAACATGGAATCCTATTCTCAACCATTAGTCAAAAAATAGTGTCACTATAACTCATTATGAATTTATATAATTATTGTTCATGATTATTTCCCTTAATTCTTGAGATTTTTTTGTTTTCTTATGGTCATCCTAAGAAGGATTAAGGTGTAAGCCAATGAAGGTTTCTCAAATATGAGGTAATCATCTTTACCATCTCTTACAATGTTTATTCATTTTTCTACATCCATTAAGTATAAGATATCCATTGTAGCATTATTAATATAGTATCATTAATATATTTATATGATAATATTTTTATAGTAAATCCATATTCCACTTTCAATGAAATGAGAAATGATGGTATAAATCTTGCATACGTGTGAGATACCACCTCTACATTGCAATACGACTCATTTTACAAAAAAAATCCACAATTTATGGTAATCATAATATATTAAATGTTTTTATTGATTATTTTTGAAATATTTATTTTTTAATAATTATATCTTATATATCTTCATACCATCCCATTATCTAAGAAACGATAAAGATGCTTCTGTATAGATGTGGACTACCACCTCTGTAAATCAGTATGATTTTTTTTCATTCATCATTACATGGATCGTAGTAATATCTTATTTAATGAATATATTTTTTATTTTTTATATAATAAAATTTCTTAATGAATTTATTTACTATTTAGCATTCCTTTGTTCCGTCCATTGGAATGTAAAAAAATAAATTTTGTGTACGGAAATACTACAATCTACACGAAATGATATAATTAAATTTTTATAACCTCTTTATATTAATTTTATTAAATGTATAAATAATGGTTAAATATTAAAATTATGTCATTATTTTGTTTATTGTTGTTATTGTAAAAGAATCCAGGTGAATTAACCTAAACATACATGAAAAAAGAAACTGTTAACATTCAAACATAATGAAATTAATAAATAATTATTTATAAAATGGAGATGAAATATTATAACTAGATCAATAATGATATTATGTGTTGTTATATTGTTTTTTATAGAGGTATAAAAATATAAATTTATAATATAGGTAGTTATATGAACTTACAAGGAAACTCATCATTATGTAAGGGGTTTTCTAACTATATTTCATTTAATTATGTTTCATCACAACATCATTGACTTTGTTATGCCATGATTGTATTTGAAAGAACCTGTTTTTTTCCATAATCCAATTAATTTCATATATGTATAAATTTTAATCATACAATCACACCATTTATTAACTCTTACATCAATCGAAAGTTCTTTTTAAGGGTTTCTAATTACAAATTTTCTTCATTAAGACATATATAATATTTAGCAATTCTTTCCTTAATAATTTTTATTTATTGACCCATTGATATGTTATATCATGTTTCATTACATTCATTGTATTTAGTGGTTATATTTATTTTATTTATATATGGGGGTTATAATTCAAAAGTTAAAAATGCGGTAAGGGTTTACTTCACAATGTATTTCTTATTATGGAATGATTACACATCAAAATACATTTGGGAAATCATAAGATCTTTTTTTCTCAAAACCCATATATTTGTATTTTTTACTATTAATAATGGGGTTGACATGTTTTGGTAACATTCTTAACTCTTATTTCAGTAAAAAGTACTGGAATAATGATTGCACAATAACAAAAGAGGCATTTAACAGTGATATAAATGGCCTTTATCGATGCTAGTAGAGGGATAAAAATTTGAATAACATTAAAAGTACATGACTTTTATAAGCACTGAAAAAATACTAATATAGGGGACATTTATCATCTCTTCTTAAAGCATCTCTAAATGAATTCTCTATCAGTACTGTAAATGCATTGATAATATAGACCTCTATCACCAATTTTAAATACAATGATAAGTTACTTATTTATAAGTGCTTTCAAAAGCACTGATAAAAGTCCATATTGTATTATGGTGCAACAACACAATATAGAACCACTATAATGTGATGTTACAACAAACTGCAACACTAGAAGTACCAGAAGCACCAGAAGCACCATAAATACACAAGATATATCAAAAAAACATGTACCAATATAGAACTTAAATGAAATTAAATTTACAACACAAATACCATAAAAATAGTATATTATAGATATTTAAATCATTATTTTATAGATGTACACAAATACATAAATATTATATACTTTCAAAAAAATTCTAATTATCAATGTTAATGTGATTTCCATTGACCTTTTTTATTAAACTACCAACACTGCATGATCATCTTCGCACAAACCACACCAACAAGAAAAATGACTCCTCCTATATAAGAAGAAAATTATTAAGTGAGTAATACTAAGAAAAAATATATTAAACATAAAAATGATGCATTAAATTAATTATTTGGAATATAATTTTACTATGAACACATCAGTATAACCATTGTGATTCAGTAGAGGTATCATCATTTCTCTTCCTGCAAAACAGGATGATGAAACATGAAAGAAATTGATAATTCCACCACTGTATGAGTGAAAATGTTTTAAGGGATAAGAATCTTGAAAGTTTGATAGAGAAAACCAAATCTACAAAAAGAATACACCTATATATGAAAACAATTAATGTGTCAGTAAAAAAAATAAATGAATGAAAAATAAATATGAAACAATATATTAATTCTATGGAAAATGATTTTACTGTGTAAATTTCAAGATTTCATTATGATTGAGAAGAGGTAGTGTCATTGCTCTTCTTGAAAAAATAAAGGATGTATCCTGAAAGAATGTGATAAATTAACAACTACATTGGGAAAATTATTTTAAGGGATAAGGATCATGAGAGTTTGACATAGCACCCCAGCATTAACAAAAGTATCTACCTGTATAAGAAATTAATTATTATTCGAGTATTACTAAAAAGAAACAAATTAAAAATTATTAGGAAACAATACATTATTTTAAAGACCAGTAAATTTAAAGGAAATTGATTTCTAAATTTTTTTTGGGATTTTACAAGAACGCAGATTCTAACGGCGCCTGATTCCGAGGCCCGGGGTTCTTGGAATCATTTTCTGAAGTTTAACTCGGGTACGTTCAGTGAACGAATGAGCGGGTTTTCCTAACTTTTGATCTGGTGCTCAGAATTGAAATTTGAGGGCACCGATGAAACCGCAGCGTCGATATTTACTTAAGAACACCTTTTATGGGGTTGCTTTTGCTCGGGAGGAGATGTTAAAAATTGTGGAAGGTAAAAATAAAATTGAGCTACAATTTTATTTCTTTTTAAGTGGTTATATCCTTTGAGTGGAAGTTGGGGAAACTACCCATGAGAGGTTAAGAGGGTGGTGGGGCCCACACGAACTCTACCTCTTCATATTCTCTAACCCCCATAACTCTTCCCCTTTAAACCACCATGTATTAAATGATGTGGCTTCCTTTGAGATTAATTGATGTCATTTAATTTGGGAGTTTAGCATTTGAATTTTAAATGCATGGCATGTTATAATAAAATAAGAATAACACTTATTTTATTTGGGGGTTGTTTCGTGGTGTTGGGTTTTTGAGAGAGGGAGAAATCTTCCTATGAAGAAGCTCGTCTTCCACATTGAAGAACGTGAAGAATTCCACTCTCCAATAAAGAACGCCAACACCAAAGAAAGATGACGTGACTTTCTACTCCTCTCTGTAGCCAGTGTGAGACGTCGCCCCACCTCAGACGATCTCCGTCAAGCGTGTACGGAACCCTCTTCTGCGACGCCTTATTCCACGATATTCAATTCTGTGACGAACCTTCGTTCAACGATTCCATCAAGGTAGGGGGTTTGGTTTGATTTATGTGGATTATATCCTCAGTCTTTGATTGATGTTTTGATAGTCGTTGAGCCGCCTGTTATCGTAATAACGGGAGGAGGTCAAACCGCAAGAACACGGTTGACCCTCCTTCCCCTTTTTATGATTGTTATTGTTGCGGCACGAGCAAAGGCGGCATGGTGCAGCGACACCCCACGGAAAAAATGAAGAACAGGTGAAGGAGCACTATGCCATTGCGATGCGCCGTTGCGACATTTCAAAGGCTCTATAGATCGTTTATCTGACGGCGGATTGTCGGGCGTTGATGGAACGAGCCGCATGGGTGTTTTGAAGGCTTATTAGTGAAGGGTAGCTCCCGAGACGACCTCCGGTGAAAAAGACAGGGAAAACGGACCACCAGAGCACGTTCGGTGGTCTGTGGAAAGCCCTATCGGCACGCCCTGCCGGCACTGTGGTGCCCGGCGCGCCGCCAGGAAGGTCCGCCGTGGCTTCAGCCGCCGCGGTCCCGCGGCCGTACGGGACCGAGGGAGACGTCGCGGCCAGCGTCACGTCACTGGCAGGGAGTGGCCCCCACGTGGGGGCTGCGACTTCAATCAGGGGGGTGCACGCCTCCCCCCCAGTCCGCTCAGCTTGGCTCGCCGAGCTGGCCATGCGACCGCGCAAGCGCGCCAGTCCGGGCCGCCCCGGTCGGGCTGGGCAAGGCTGCGCCGGCAGGGCCGTGCCGCACCCACCGAGTAGGGCCGCACCCTATTGGTCTAGACCCAGACCTGGTTCGGGGTGACCCGGGGTGGTCTCGAGCTTGGTCGGTCCGGGGCCGAACCCCCTATTCTCGGGTAGTTTTTGTTCAAACGCCCATATCTTAGGCTGCGGACCTCCGATTGATGCACCTTCCACTGCGATGCAATCCTTGGATCGAGATGGTCGTTTTGGTATATTACACTCAAGGATTTGGAGAACTTTGTGTATGGATGGGTTGGCTCGAACCCGAAACCAACCGGGCCCTCAGAGCGGTAACGCTTATATCTCGAGCTCCGAACATCTGATTGACGTGCCGTCGACTTTTTTGGATTCCTCTTGAATCGAAAGAACTTTTGGCATACTTCACATGAGTTTTGGATGCATTTGGATAGTAGCCGGGTAGGATTGAACCCGTAATCCAACCGGGCCCCTGGAACGGAAAAGCTGATAACTTTCAGACCGGACGTCTGTTTGACGAACCGTCAGCGGCGTTGGTGATATCGTTGAGAAAAGATCCCTATGAGTATACCCTATGAGAGTTCGGGGTACAGTTGAGATACGGATGAGTTGGTTCACACACGAAACCAACCGGGCCCCTCGGATGAAGAGGCTAATAACTCACAGACCAGGCGTCCGTTTGACGCGCCGTCGGTTGCATTGAGACCCCTATGACGAGGCGGTCCTTTGAGATACTTCTTTGTGGGACTTTGTGATACTTGGAGTATCGACCTGTAGCTCATGGAGAGGACCCTCTCCGAGACGAGCGTACGGAGTACGTAGACCATGTAGCTGGATGAGACCTGATGACTGCTTGTCCGATTCGATTCAGAGTGACTAGCATAGCTCAGTGGGGAGAAATACTTTGTGAGGTGGTAGAACCATGGCGGAGGAGCACTACTTTGTGTGGTGGAAGACCCGCGGTACGCAAAAGGAGGAGTACCTCTTTAGGCTATGAGGGGGAGCACTACTGTGTGAGGTGGCAGACCCATGGAGGAGGAGCACTACTGTGTGAGGTGGCAGACCCATGGAGGAGAAGCACTACTGTGTGAGGTGGCAGACCCATGGAGGAGGAGCACTACTGTGTGAGGTGGAAGACCCGCGGTACTCGACAGGAGGAGTACCTCAGCAGTACTAGGTTAGTGAGCAGTACCTTGGAGTCGTGACAGGATCACTGTACTTTCCAGAGACGGAGCTCTTCAGTAGTTATGGTTTCGATAATGAAAATCCTGGTTTGATCTGATTTTATGACCTTTGTGTTTATCTCATGATTGAGATGGCTCACTTGATAACTTAGGTATATGTATGGGAATATACCTAGGTAGTGGTTATCCGTTGAATTCATAACCTTTTTGTTTCCTCGTGATTGAAATAGTTAATTTATAACTTAGGTATAAGTATGGGCTTATACCTAAGTAAGGGTTATCTGTTGAGATTCTTCTTTGTGGTTATCCTTGTTGGATTTAGAGAGACCTTGAGGGTATCGGGGTCCCCACTGAGTATTGTTATACTCACCCCTGCATGGGCTATTCCCGCACCTCGTTGTGTTGGTTGCAGACGATGGGCAGTGCTGACAGAGGTTGAGTGTTCGAGGACTGGATGGTACCCGGACTTGGACCTCACGACGAGTCAGTATCCGGAGGTGGACTTCACGATGAGACAATAATTGGAGGAGGTTTATGGGGCGAGAGCATTGTGGAGGCTATCTGTACCTACCCTTCAGGTAGGATCTGAAGTGGACAACCTAGGAGCTGCTTCATTTCTTCCAGCTGCTTGTCTTTTCTATTGTACTTTCGTTCAACTGTAGTTGTATTTTCAATTGGGTTTGTATTCTGGCCCATTTACTTTTCAGAACTTCCTTTTTTACTTAGTGTATTACTTCCACTTGTACTCTGTGGTGTTTTGTTTACTTTTATAAAGGCAAAGTCTTCCCAGTTATCAGGATTTACACCTTTGGTGCTAGTCACCATCCCCTGGCCTATAGAAGGCGGGCTTGGGGTAGTCACGGCATGGGCCCCGAGGACGGGTCGTGAAAAATTGGTATCAGAGGAGTCTGTTCTACCGCAAAACATATATCTCTGATTTTTCATTACTGTGAAGCAATAGTGTTAAGGGTACCGAGTGTGGTTTTCAGTTCAGGGAGTCCAGTGTTGGTGCGGGCGGTCGATGTATCCATACACCAGGACCCTGACAACTGATTTCCGGCTTTGTGCATGAAAACATTAATTGTGTGTGTGTTTTCAAATATTTTCACTTAAAACAGCTCAAACCAGGTCATGTCACCAAGTATAAATCATTTGACCATGTCACATTTGTTTAATTCAGGATGCCTCCCCGCGGACGACCAGCTAGAGTCCCGAGAGTTGTACGTACTGCCAGCCCGTTGAGTGACGTGGCCTCAGTACAGGGCCCTATCCCAGTTGAGGCACCAGCGGAGGCACCAGCGGTACTAATACCCATGGGTCACCGATGCCACTAGCCCCAGCAGTAGAGGGTGTAAGTCACTTGAGTGCACTTCACAAGTTCTAGCGCCAGAGGCCACCCAGGTTTAACGTAGAGACGGACCCGCAGGCGGCTGAGGATTGGCTGGAGGCTGTGGTGAGAGTCTTCAAGCTAGTAGGGATGCCAGCAGACTTCATGGTGATCATTGCTGCCAGCCTTCTTCAGGAAGTTGTAGGCAGATGGTGGATCTTGATGCTCTACATGCATGACGAGGCGACACTTCTATGGGCAGACATCGAGATAATGTTCCAGGTAGAGTTTGTACCAGCCACCCTTCGAGCAGTGTGTATATAGGAGCTGCTGCATCATTAGCAGGGTAGCATGATGGTGGCGCAGTACTCAGTGAGGTTCACAGACCTCTCATGATACTCCACAGATATGGTACGAGACCCGTTCTTCAGGGCCCTAACCTTCGATCACGGGCTCAGGCGAGATATTTGAGCTTCTGTTGTTTCTCACAGCATTCCAACGCAGACAGGGGTGTTGGAGTGAGCCCTCTTAGTGGAGAGTTTCTTTGGTGAGCAGTCTCCATCAGTAGGACCCACCACTAGCTGGGATGCGGCAGAGTCTTCTGTAGCATGCAGTAGACAGAAGACGCAAAGGTCTAAGAGGACCAGACCTACAGGTGGTCGACCGAATGACTCAGGGTCGGTAGTGTGAAGAACCAAGTGGAATGACAGAGCCAGACCTGCCATGCAGTGTTACTCCTACGGCGGGATTGGTCACATGGCACGTGACTGTCCAACCCGCCATTCAGATGACCATCAGTTAAATGAAGATCCTCCCAGGCATAGGTAGAGGTTCGATCGAGGCGGACCGCTAGGAGCAGAAGGCCGAGGGAGGGGAGCTGGTCGTGCAGCTGGAGGTGGATAACGCTTCGAGGTGTTTCCACCACCACCACCAGGAGGTCCACCCCGACCGTAGGGAACAGTTGGACATGGGAGAGCTCAACTTCAGGCAGTAAAAGCATACAACTACGTAGCTCCAGAAGCAAGTGGACAGGAGTGGAACTAGTTGTTTCCTTTTGTTCTTCATACTTCTAGTTCCATGTTGTTGTAACATTTGTGTCTTTCTACTATGAGCTGAAATAATAAAAAGATACTTACCTTTGTGACATTTTCTTCTTTCCCTTTTGTGTACTAATAGGATCCGGTTTAAACTGTTGACTTGACCCTCACTTTCGAGATTCCTACTAGAGGAGACCCAGTTACCTCATGCTAATGCCGACAATGTGACTAGACCCTTATAGGCTAGAGTGATGGTTGGATCTCTTGGTAGTAACATCGAGGCCTTACACCATCATCCATGGAATTAATACATCATTCATGTCCGGATTGACGGTATTAGTCAAATAACGTGGTTCATTGAGGGGATGAGGCCAGATTTCTCTTATCAGCAAAGAAGAAGTCATAGAAGCTCTTGTGGAACCAGAGATGGTCCAGGACATGACAGAGAAGGTTCAGGTAATCCAAGAGCGGATGAGGACAGCTTAGAGCTGATGGAAGCATTATGCTGACAAGAGGTTGAGACAACTAGAGTTCGAGGATGGCGACCACGTTTTATTACGGGTCTCACCTCGACGTGGAATTACAGAGATTTGGCTTAGGTGGAAAGTTATCTCCATGCTTAATCAGAACCTTCAAGGTCCTCAGCAGGGTAGGCGAGGTGGTTTACCGCTTGACCTTTCCACCACAGTTGCACCGGGTGCACGAAATCATCCACGTACCTCGACTGAGGATATACGTGCATGATCCTTCACACATCATCGACCTCAGGGAGTTGGATGTCGATGACAGGGCGACATGCGCAGATATTCCAATGGAGATCGAGGATCGATAAGAGTGGGTCCTACATGAACGATCAATTCCTCAGGTATTCTTTCACTGGCAGCACAGGAACCTCCAGGGGAGCACCTGGGAGCGGAAGGCTCAAATGTGTGCTCCGTAGCGCTTTTTTATCCCTAGTTTGTGTTAAATCTTTATGGGGACGTAAATCCATGAGGTGGGAGTAATGTAAAGTCCCATAAATTTCAAGGAATTTTTTTTCGTAATTCTCTTTGGGATTTTACAAGAAATTAGTTTCTGACAGCGCCTGATTCTGAGGCCCGATGTGCCCAGAATCATTTTCTGAAGTTTAGCTCAGGTACGATCAGTGAACGAATGAGTGGGTTTTCCTAACTTTTGATCTAGTGCTCGGAATTGAAATATGAGGGCACTGATGAAACCGCAGTGCTGATATTTTCTTAAGAACCCCTTTTCTGGGGTTGCGTTTGCTCGGGAGGAGATTTTAAAAATTGTGGAAGGTAAAAATAAAATTGAGCTACAATTTTATTTCTTTTTATGTGGTTATATCCTTTGAGTAGAAGTTGGGGAAACTACCCATGAGTGGTTAAGAGGGTGGTGGGGCCCACACAAACTCCAATTCTTCAAATTCTCTAACCCCCCAAAACTATTGCCCTTTAAACCCCCCATGTATTAAATGATGTGACTTCCTATCACATTAAATCATGCCATTTAATTTTGGAGTTAAGCAATTGAATTTTAAATGCATGGAATGTTATAATAAAATAATCATAACACTTATTTTATTTGGGGGTTGTTTTTTGGTGTTGGGTTTTTTAGAGAAGGAGCAATCTTACTCTGAAGAAGTTCATCTTCCACGTTGAAGAATGTGAAGAACGCCACTCTCCGACAAAGAACGCAAACACAAAAAAATGATGTGACTTTCTACTCCTCTCCGCAGCCGGTGTGAGACGCCACCCCACCTTGAAGATCTCTGTCGAGTGTGTACGGAACCCTCTTCCGCGACACCTTCTTCTGCGATGTTCAATTCCGTGACGAACCTTCGTTCAACAATTCCATCATGGTAGGGGGTTTGGTTTAATTTATGTGGATTATATCCTCGGTCTTTGATTAATTTGTTGATAGTCATTGATCTGCTTGTTATCGTAATAACGGGAGGAGGTCAGACCGCACGAACACGGCCGACCCTCCTTCCCCTTTTTATGATTGTTATTGTTTAGGAACGAGCAAAGGTGGCGCGGTGCATCGACGCCGCACGGAAACAATGAAGAACGGGCGAAGGAGTGCAGCGCCATCGTGCCGCGCCGTTGCGGAATTTTGAAGGCTCCTCACATCGTTTATTTGATGGCGGATCATCAGGCGTTGACGGACCGGGCTGATGTGGGGTTTTGAAGGCTTAGCAGTGAAGGGTAGGTCCCGAGAGGACCGCCGACGAAAACGGAAGGCAAAACGGACCACCGGAGCACGTCCGGTGGTCCGCGGAAGGCCCTGTCGGTGCGCCGCCAGGAAGGTCTGCCGCAGCTGAAGCCGCAGCGGCAGGCGGCTGTCCCGCGGCCACGTGGGACCGAGGGAGACACGGTGGCCAGCTCTGCGTCGTTGGCAGGGAGCGGCACCCACGCGGGGGCCGCGACTTCAATCAGGGGTGCGCGCACCTCCCCCATGTCCGCTCAGCTTGGCTCGCCGAGCTAACGACGCGACCGTGCGAGCGCGCCAGGCTGAGCCGCTCAGGCCAGGCCGGGATGGGCTGGGCCGCGCCCTATTGGGCCAGACCCAGACCTGGTTCGGGTCGACCCGGTTCGGGCCGACCCAGGGGGTCTCGGGCCGGGTCGGTCCAGGGCCGAATCCCCTATTCTCAGATAGGTTTTGTTCAAATGCCCATATCTTGGACTTCGGACCTCCGATCAATGCACCGTTAGCTAAGATGAAATCCTTCGATCGAGATAGTCATTTAGGTATATTACACTCAAGGTTTCAGAGAATTTTGGGTACGGCCAGGTTGGTTCGAACCCAAAACCAACTGGTCCCTCTTAGCGGTAATGCTTATATCTTGAGCTCCGGACGTCCGATTGACGTTCCGTCAACTTTGTTGGATTCCTCTTGATGAGATGGAACTTTTGTCATACATTGCCTGTGTTTTGGACGCAGTTGGATATTGGTCAGGTTGGATTGAACCCGTAATCCAACCGGGCCCCTCTAACGGAAAAGCTGATAACTTTTAGACCGTACGTCCGTTTGATGAACCGTCAGCGACATTGGTGATCTTGTTGAGAAACGGTCCCTATGAGTATACCCTAGGAGAGTTCAGGGTACATTTGAGATACAGTCGGGTTGTTTTGCACAGGAAACCAACCAGGCCCCTGGGACGAGAAGGCTAATAACTCACAGACCGGGCATCTGTTTGACGCGCCATCTGTTGCGTTGAGACCCCTATGATGAGGTAGTACCTTACGAGAATTCTGCTTGGGAATTTGTGATAATTGGAGTATCTATCTGTAGCTCATGGAGAGGACCCTCCTGGAGACAAGCGTATGGAGTATGGAGACCGGGTAGCTGGGTAAGACTTGATGACTTCTTGTCCGATTCGATTCAGAGTGACTAGCATTGCCCAGTCGGGAGAACTACTTTGTGAGGTGGTAGACCCATGGTGGTGGAGCACTACTTTGTGAGGTGGCAGACCCGCGATACTCGACAGGAGGAGTACCTCTGTAGGCTATGAGGGGGAGCACTACTGTGTGAGGTGGCAGACCCATGGCGGATGAGCACTACTGTGTGAGGTAGCAGACCCACGGTACTCAACAGGTGGAGCACCTCAACAGTCTTAGGTTAGTGAGGAGTATCTCGGAGTCATGACATGATCATTGTACTTTCCATGGACAGATCTCTTCAGAAGTTACGGTTTTGATAATGAAAATCCTGGTTTGAGCTGAGTCTATGACCTTTTTGTTTACCTCATGATTGAGATGGGTCACTTGATAACATAGGTATATGTATGGGAATATACCTAGGTAGTGTTTATCTGTTGAATTCATAACCTTTGTGTTCCCTCATGATTGAAATGGTTACTTGATAACTTAGGTATAAGTATGGGCTTATACCTAAGTAAGGGTTATCTATTGAGATTCTGCTTTGTGGTTATCCTTGTTGGATTTAGAGAGACCTTGAGGGTCTCGAGGTCCCTATAGAGTATCGTTATACTCACCCCTGCACGGGCTATGCCCGCACCTCATGTGTTGGTTGCAGACGACGGGCATCGCTGACAGAGGCCGAGTGTTCGAGGACTGGACGGTACCCGGAGGTGGACCTCATGACAAGTCAGTATCCAGAGGTGGACTTCACGATGAGACAATACTCAGAGGAGGTTGACGGGCGAGAGCGTTGTGGAGGCTATCTGTACCTACCCTTTAGTAAGGATCCGAGGTGGACGACCTAGGAGCTTCTTTTTTTATTCTAGCTGCTTGTCTTTTCTGTTGTACTTTCATTCAGTTGTAGTTGTACTTTCGACTGGGTTTGTATTCTGCCCCATTTACTTTTCAACACATCCTTTTGTAATTAGTGTATTACTTATACTTGTACTTTGTGGTGTTTTGTTTACTTTTATAAAGGCAATGCCTTAATTGTATCAGGATTTATGCCTTTGGTGCTAGTCACCAGCCCCTGGCCTATAGAAGGTGGGCTTGGCGTAGTCATGGCACGGGCCCCGAGGACGGGTCGTGACAATTATTTATATGGATAATGATTTTACTATGCAGAAATCATAACAACGTCTATGATTGAGTAATGGCGTCGTCATTTCTCTTCCTATAATGGATGTGGAGGTAACTATACAGAAACTGATAAATGAGCCACTGCATGGGCTTGATGATTTTAAGGCAGAAGAAACATGAATTTTGGACATATCACCCCAACTAAAACAAAATAATACATCTATACAAGAAAACCATTATTTTGGGTGTAATATTAAAAAGGAATGAATTATAAATAAATAGAAAAAAATAAATTAATTCGATGGGAAAATATTTTGTTATGAAAACATCATGATTCCCTATAAGAGCACAATAAATATACATAGTTACATAGGATTCCCATTTATTTGGGCTTAATCAAGATTCAAATTCACATGTAACTAACACATCAAATTTACCCACACATGTCATTCCAAATAATGTACACATTGTGTTCCACATCTTTTACACCAAAACCCCATTTGAAAACATATTCACACCAAATCATTTCCCAAACATGACTCACAGCTATACTTAATTTTAATAATTTTTTTAAAATGTTTTTCTAAAAAAACACTTAGAGGCACCGCATAGCTTTACATCAAAAAAACACAGAAGTTCAAATGAGAATGCTACTTTTTAAAATCAAACACAACTCATAACTACATCAATAATAATTTTCAACAATAATATAATTCAATAAATCTATTAAAAAATATATAACCAATTGAAAATAATAAAACTAGATTTTACATTAATTTTCATCCAATTCCATAGGATGACCGTTTTTTAAAATTTTCACACCATCCAAAATCATTTTCAAAACATTTCTTCCATCCTAAAAAATAATTTCAATTCAAATTTAAAAAAGATACAACATTTTCAACATGGAAATGATTGTCAATTTAATTTGAGAACATTCTTTAAACCTATCCGCATTTATCCACCTTTGAAAAAATTATTTTTACATTTTGAACAACCCATAAAACCCTTCCATGGAACTCCACAATATAACACACACACACACACACACACACAACATAGTCGTTTCCCATTACAAAACCCAGACCCAATAAAAACATGAAAAACCATTAGAAACATAATTTTCCATCACTAAAACCATATAATAATAAAATTACACATTCCAACTTTTATTTGTAAAAATAAATTATTCATTATTCAAACACTCCACAACTCATACTCAAATGTTCACAACAAGGGTAACATGCCCAAAATGATCCCTTTCGACTCAAAAATCCCTTTCAACATAGACACACAATAAGAACCCACAAAAACACTTTTTTCAACACTCAAACAATTAATTGAACACATCAAAAAATTTCTAACAATAAGGACTATATAAAAACATACAAGATTATCTTTAGAAAATTTATTTTCGACACAAATACATGTCAAAAAGCCTCCAAAACATGTTCCATCACTAAAAAACAATTGAAACTACAGAAATTGTCCAAGAAAACAATTTAAAATATCTAAAATTGTAAGGGCTTTGAACAACCTACAATGGGTGGAGAAATTGCTCGAAGGTGATACGATAGCCCACCTGCCTCTCAACTATTATAAAAAACTGGATTTCAGAATAGATGTTCATGCAAATGGAGTACCGGCAATAGGCGAGTGGTGTGATTTGAGCTTGGATTC
Organism: Viscum album; assembly: GCA_963277665.1. Classification (NCBI taxonomy): domain Eukaryota; kingdom Viridiplantae; phylum Streptophyta; class Magnoliopsida; order Santalales; family Viscaceae; genus Viscum; species Viscum album. Next base: position 2,132,399,860 of record OY728140.1, read on the forward strand.
ACTAAGGAGAAGCATCGGTAAAGGGTGGATTCTGTGGAAATCTCTCGAGATCTCTTGATGAGTTCACAAATGGAATTGGTTTTTAAAATAGACATGTACACTTTTATCACTGATTACAAATACGGGCTGATAAACTACCCTCTTAGTAATGCTTATAACATGAGAATTGATAAAATAACTAATTATCATTTCTTTTATCTCTAATTCAAATAATATTTATTAGCGGTAAAATTAGAGTACTTATAAATCTTCATTTTATCACCACTTTATATTGTGTTGATAAATCCTCATCTTTATCAGCATAGAATATAAACTAATAAACATTCTTTTATCAGTGCTTATTACTATAGCTCTATTAAAGGATTTATAAATATAAATAAAAATACAAAATTTCTAAAAATTAAAAATACTTAAAAAATATATATAAATATCAATATAGTAAATATATTCTTTTTTAAATATATTTATTATAATTTTATAATTAATTATTTCTAATTATATAAATATTTATAAAAAATATTATTTATATCATTATATATACTTATATAATTATGTGTATATATTTAAAATAAATAAATAAATATATATATATATATATTAATATTGTGAATATATAAAAAATTTATGAAACTATATTATAAATAAAATAATTATTTAAATGTAAATAATTATTTATTTATACTTATATAAATAAATTAAGAATACTTATTCATTTATAATTATAAATATATGACTGAAAATTAAACATTTTTCATTAAAAAAATTAAATGTTTATCAATATTAATGAACATCTCAATTTACGTGCATGAATCTATGATAAAATTGAGTGAAATAGAATAAATTAAAATTCAATAGACATTTAAAATATTGAAAAATTTGATAAGTTTGGTGTTTCTGCATTTTATTTAAAGATGAATTAATCGCATATTTTTAAAATAAATATAACTCATATTTGATGTATATTAAATTGAAAAATAAAGCAACATTCCTTTATATCTTGAGTATTTTGAAATTATAGTCAATATTTTTAATTCATGTTAATTTTAAATTATAATCCACTATATCATAAAAATATGACTATGTAATTTAATGTGCATAAATATTTTGTAATTATAAATCATATTTATATACATTAATATATATATTTATATATATTTAATATATACAATTTCATGACATTAGTTACCATAATTATCAAATTAATAAAATGTTTAATAATTAATAATTTATATTAATCTATTCATTTTTATCAATAATTATTTAATTAATAATTTTTTATAATATTTGGATTCATAAAAACATTTTTTATTTTTTATTTTCTTAATTGTTTTATTTTATTTAGGTAATATTAATCAGCACCTAAAATAATGTGTTGATAAAGGATACCCTTTATAAATGTAAGCATTTAAGCGTTGATAAAGGATGCCATGTAACATCGCTAAAAATAAAGTTCTGATAAAGGATACCCATAATCAATGCTATAAATAAAGCACTGATAAAGAATATCTTTATCAGTGATAAAAGTAAAGTGATGATATTTTATTATTTTATCATGGCTAAAAATATCATGGATATAAAAGGTTTAAATTATCAACGCTATAATTAGCATTGATAAATATTCCATTTATTTTCATTTTTTATAGTGCTGATAAATACTAGAAATATAAAATGTGTGTATTGTAGTAGTGTTTTAATGAAAGAAAAATATTATTTTTATATTAATTAGTATGACTTTTTATTCTATTTCTATACTATCTTTAAAATGTATTCATTAAATTTTATAACATTTTATAATGATTTATTGATGTAATTTTATCCAGTGTTTTACATCATATAAATATTTTTATATGAAATAATCTTGTCAGTTTCTAAAATATTTAGGTTTGAAAAAATATGTAAATTAAATATATTTTTTCAATATATAATGCATGAATTTAATTTCCCACTATCTTGAATATTCATTACAATTAATATTCATTTAAAACATTCCCTTGTAATTTTAATATTAATTTTTTTCACTAATATTTTTTCACTTTATAAGATTTTAAATTGCAGTATTCAAATTTAAAATTGTATTTTCATTGAAAATTTTCCAATTATATTTTAATAGTATTTTAGTCATTATGAATATAAAAATAGAAAACATTTGCCTTAGTGAGGTTATTTTCCAATTAAACTATTAACCATATAACACAAGATGTACTATGACATGATGTACAATTTTTTATTTGGAAAAAATATATACATCTCATATTATAGTTTTTATATAAGGAAATTTATTATGATCATGTATAATATTGATTATTCACCCCACATATATGGTGAATGAATTAGACATTATATGTTATAGGAATGTCACACTTTATACCATTGATGTAATGGTAGTTCTCATGAGAGAATCTATCTTGGATATGTGGTTTTTAAAATAGCTATTTATGCTTGGCATCTTGGAATGATTCCTAAGTAGTGTGTTTATTATTTTCGGTATATGATTTATATAATTATAAAAATAGTTATTTATATCCATTTTATTATTTATGGTTATCTATCATCCATGAATATATTCCAATTTTATGATGATAGTTATATGTGTAATGTCCTAGCCTGACTTTCACAAAGTATAAACTGGACCAGCTCTCCAAGTGATATCTAGTGTGCCACCATATATTCAATAGGATTCCAAATTGTAGAGGTGTTCTATAGAAATAATTTTTTGAAATATAAAACATATATATCACAGGGAAATATAATTAATAAAAAATTTTAATTACATTATTAAATTGTTGGTAATGTAAATTGAAGATGCTCAAAAAAAAGAGTTCATATTGAATATTAGGATTTCACTCACCACTGACTATAATAGTTAAAAATAAATACATATAATATAAGGCCCCAGCCTTAAACCTTACTTAATCTTGAGTTATTACAAGATTACACATTGAGGATCTTTTCGGGTTTAGAGTTTTAGAGAATTAGATCATAAAACTTGCATTAAATTCCACATATAAACAATGTGGTTACATAAAGATAGTATTCTTCATTCCCATCAATGGAAAAATATTTAAAATAAAACATGGATTCTTTCTTGACACATACTTGACACTATCATCATATCATGTACCTTACCCTTGACCTGTGAAAAACATTTCAAAATAACTTGGGATGAGCATAAAAAGCTCAGTATGGGTTATAAAAACATGGAAAGGAAACATGGGTACATTTATACATAAGAATGAAATCATACTTTACCCATAAAACATAAGATCTTTAACATACCTCATCAAATCATGAATAAATCATAGAAATCATAAGACATAAAGGCAACTTGAGGCATTCATAGCATTCTTACGTAGGGAGTAACCCTATTGGTTACGTTTGGAATACCCATCACAGTATATTCCCTAAAATATCTTTGGATAAACCTTAACGTTTCACTCCTTCACGTTACCCAAGGCATTGGGGAGCTATATCGGGCTCACCCGCCCTTAGTTTATCACGGAACCACCCGTCTTCATAATAATGCCCAAGAACCATAACAAAATCGTATCACATAAAACATGCATAAAGGAAACATAAAATTTCCACATTTCGATCACAAGATATCAATACAACACAAAAAACATTTTTAAAACCATTTTCAATACCCAAATAAAAGAAAAGTAAAACATGGTATTTATTTTTCTTTTAAAAAGAAAGTATGGCTTGTAGAGGAAGTCGAAACTCAAATAACGGTCACGACGGCGGAGAAGTCGTTATCGCCGCATACGTACAACAAAAACATTCCCTTTTGTCGTTTAGTAAATGCTTCATATAAAAAAAATTCCTTTTGAATAAATGGAAAAGTCAAAGGGGTTTATACACCATATAAAAAAAAGGTTGTGTATAAAACAAAATACGCCTCAACGAAAGGAGATTGAGACGAAGTACCATACCCCATATCTGACTTGACCCGACCGTTCTTTAATCTCTTGAATAATAAACTTGAGTTAATCTCTACTTGCTTAAGAACCTTTTTCAAGTTCATTATTCCTTTTATACCATGTTATGAACATCATGTAATCATTTAAGTTAATAATGTTCATTTTGTCGGTATTTGGTTCTTAAGTCAAACATAGACTTCTTACACTTACATGTTATTAATTTGGTCAACGTTTTGTTATATCCAAAATGATACTAATTATTTGGATAGCATATATATCATATATATTCAGCATATACATGTATTTATAATATTACATCACATTCATAGGTAAGAAATGAAATGGACCGTTCATGGAGACGGTAAGCCGTACGTACGCATAAACGCTACTTCCATTTCTATTTCATATTTTCTGGAATGGAATCATAATGATATAAGAGTATATTATAATTAAAGTATAATAATATATATAATATCATTAACTTTATCCTTTACACATCCCACATATGGTATTAACGAATCAAATCACTTTCAGGGGGCGGTAGTCCGCACTTCCTAAAATGAAGATATCGTGTTTACCCATAATGGAAACCATAAAGGTATGCCAAAAATGAAAAAAAACAGAAGCTTAAGGAAAACATAAACATATTATATATCATATATAAAAATAGTGACATCATAATTTCCACCTTTGAAGGTGTTAAATGAGTATTGAACAATCATCGTTTCGGGAGGCAGAATTTCACCATCCACGGAAACCGTATGTTCTTTAACCATTTGATGTAGTTGTGTGAGAGTGTAGCTCAAATAAATCTTATAAAAACATCCTAGTATATTGAATATAGTGGTGTTGTTACAAAATAAGTAAATAAAAAGAGTTTAGGGGGTTGGAGAAGCAAAATAAAACAAATGAACATGAGAGAATGAATTACCTTTAAAAGTGTAACTCCTTTTGATTTGAGCCTAAAGTCTTCCTTTGAAAGGATTCTGCCCAAAGGGAATCCTCTAGGATGAGGAGAGGGATGTGTAGAGAGTAAATGTGAAGGGGTTGGCCGAGCCAAAGGCTTTAGGAGTGTGTGAAATGAGGTAGAGGTGAAGGCCTTTTATAAGAGGAGAGGAGGGGCACTTTTGGAAAGTAAAGAAATATTACTTTATTTGAAAATGTGTTTCGGTTTTAAAAGGTCCCACATTGATATAATTCGTGGATACGGTGATAAGGGTTCTAAATCCACTCATCCAATCGGTTTTGGCCATGTGTAGGTTTTAGATTTTTCCTTAACTTTCCATTTTATTTAAATCGTTAAACAATGAGGTCATCGCTGCATCCTCATGATGTCATAAATAATTTAATTTATTTAAAGTCTAAAAATTATAAAAAAACTACTATGATGTAGGAAATCTATTTATCTTTCCAATGACTATTTATAATAAAAAATCTGATCTTTATAACCGCATGTAAAAATTGTTTTCGTAAAACATATTATGTTTGTGTCATTTTTACTTTTACATTAAATAAAACATTATTTATGTCATTTCCCAACCAAAGTGGATCCATGGGGTCCCCAAGTTGACCCATGGCTTGTCTTGGTCGGCAATGACACAAAAAATGAGGGTAGGACATGTGTCAAGCTCATCTTATTTTATTAAAGCATTATTTTTACCTTAAACTACACTAATTACCACTAATCGCAATTAAAAACTTAATAAGTTACTATTCACCAAAAAATTATTTTAATCTCATTGATCCAAATTTTACTTCTTAATGAAAACCATGTATGTCGGATTTTTTAAATTCAAAACACAATGATGGCCAGATTTCATTTAAACGGAAAAATCAGTTTTCATAAGTACCACTTAGTGGTTTCACTATTCATCAAAAATTGAAGTTTTTTAGAAAATTACCAAAAATTCACCCTAAGCTATATTTGATAATACAAATTAAAAAATGAAGTCTATTTTACAAAATTCAAAACATATAAGACACATTAATTAATTTAATAATTAATTCCCGCTGTCATAGCAAATAGCGTGTTTTTATAAAACAATAAGTATCAAAAGATTGACACCTGTTTAAGTCTAATTTCAAAGTGAAATTGATTCCAATGACCACCATTGGAATAAATGGTAAACATTTATTCTAATTTCACTTCAAAACCAATTCAAAAAATAGTCTAATCATATAAATAAATTAGATTAAAAAGCAGTTTTGATGTAAAATGCAGTATTTTTCACTATTCATTAAAAAATGAACATTGTCATAAAAATACCAAAAATTTATCCAATGTAAAATTAAATGTCCCAATAATAATGAATATGTTTATTTTGACTAATATAGATTATAAAATTATCAAAACATTGATTTAAAAAGGGGTTTCCATCAAAAGGCAGTAAAACAATCTTTTAAGAATATTAGTGTATTACATGCTTAAGATTGGATTTATTTTAATTTTAAGCCTCTAAAACACTATCTTAATCATTAATAGACATAGACAAAAATATATATTATTCATTACTTACTTGGGATTTTACATCCTTCCCCCTTTAGAAAATTGCGTCCCCGCAATTTATTTACTTATCGAATAAATGGGGGTACTTATCCCTCATTGCATTTTCAGATTCCCATGTTGCCTCTTCAATCATGTGGTTTTTCCACAAAACCTTTACCTGGTGAATCACCTTATTCCGTAACACTTTCTCCCTGTGGTCAAGAATCTGGACTGGTTGTTCCTCATAAGATAGGTTCTCTTCCAGCTGAACTACCTCTGGACTCAAAACATGAGATGGATCTGGCATATACTTTCTCAACATCGAAACGTGAAAAACATTGTGTACCTGAGATAAACTCGGAGGTAAAGCCACTTGGTATGAAATTGATCCAACTCTCTCCAGAATTTCGTAAGGTCCAATGAACCTTGGACTCAACTTTCCTTTCTTACCAAATATAATCACACTTTTCCAAGAAGAAACCTTGAGAAAAACATAATCACCTACCTCGAAAGATAGATCCTTCCTCCGGTTATCCGCATAACTCTTCTGTCTGCTCTGAGCTGTTCTCATGTGTTTCTGAATCAGCTGAACTTTTTCTGCCATCTCTTCTACCAATTCTGGTCACATCAACTTCCTTTCACCCACTTCATCCCAGAAAGCTAGAGTTCAACACCGCTTCCCATATAATGCCTGAAATGGTGCCATCTGTATACTGGAATGAAAAATGTTATTATATGAAAACTCACCCAAAGAATGATGTTGGTCCCAACATCCCTGATAACCCATAGAACAAGCTCGTAGCATATCCTCTAATGTCTGAATTGTTCGTTCTGAGTGCCCATCTGATTGAGGATGAAAAGCTGTACTAAAATTTAATTCAGTACCCAACGACTTCTGAAGGCCTTTCCAAAAGTTAGAAGTAAACCTGGAATCACGATCCGATACAATGGAGAGAGGAACTCCATGTAACCTGACTATCTCTTTAAGATAAAAACGGGAAAGTTGATCAAGAGAGAAAGTATCTCGTATAGCAAGGAAATGAGCAGATTTGGTCAAGTGATCAACAATAACACAGATTGCATTATTACCTCGAGATGTCTTCGGTAATCCAACAACAAAGTCCATGGATATATTCTCCCATTTCCACTCTGGAACTGGTAAAGGCTGAAGCATCCCTTTCGGTAACTTCCGCTCTACTTTAACCTGCTGACAAGTCAAACACTTCACAGTAAAATCAGCAATATCTCTTTTTATTCCATCCCACCAGTAATACTCCCGCAGATCTCTGTACATCTTAGTACTGCCAAGATGAACTGAAAACGGAGAACTATGAGCTTCACATAACAACTCTCTATTCAACTGTGAATCACATGGCACACACAATCTCTTCCCAAATCACAAAACACAATCATTATCAATGTTGAATTCAGGCAACTTACCTTTATGAACCAGCTCTACCTTTTTCTGCAACTCACTATCTTGCTTCTGTGCCTGCTTGATTATATCTGATCGAGTTGATCTCACTAATACCTGAAACAAAACAGAAGAAATTCCTGCACCAACAACTTCCATGCCAAATCTCATCAAATCCTTAACCAAAGGATCATGTTCCAAACGCAACATTGCTAATGAAGCATTAATTTTTCGACTCAAAGCATCAGCCACTTTATTTACTTTTCCCGGATGGTAATGAATTGTACAATCATAATCCTTGATTAATTCTAGCCATCTCCTTTGTCTCATGTTAAACTCTTTCTGAGTGAATATATACTTTAAACTTTTGTGATCGGTATATATTTCACACTTTACTCCATACAAATGATGCCTCCAAATTTTGAAGAAAAAACAACAACAGCTAATTCCAAATCATGTGTAGGGTAATTTACCTCATGAGTTTTCAACTGTCGTGAAGCATAAGCAATTACCTGATCATTCTGCATTAGGACGCAACCAAGTCCTTTCAATGAAGCAGCACTGTATATAACAAACTCACCATTCCTGGAAGGTAGTGCCAAAACTGGAGCATTCACCAATCTTCCTTTCAATTCCTGAAAACAATGATCACATTCTTTTGTCTAGATAAACTTAACACCCTATCGAGTTATCTTAGTCATTGGACTAGATAATCGTGATATTTTTTGAACAAACCTTCGGTAATAGCCTGCCCAACCAAGGAAGCTACGAATCTCAGTTACATTTGTGTGTCTTGGCTAGTCTTTCACAACTTTTGTTTTTGCAGGATCAACATTTATCCCATCTTTAGAAACAATATGACCATGGAAAGAATTTTTTTGCAACCAAAACTCACACTTGCAGAATTTTCCATACAGTTTCTTTTCTTTTAAGGTTTGCAAGATAACCCTTAAATGGATTTCGTGCTCCTCTTTACTTTTAGAAAACACCAAAATATCATCAATAAAAACAAACAACATTTTTCACTTGATTCAACTGAGCCATCACTGCAGTAAACTATTTAGTTCTAACTCTGACCATCTCAGGATACTGATTTGAAAGGTCATTTCCCTCTGTATGCTTTCCCAGAAAAGCTGTTCTATTTCCTCTATGAAAAATCATTCTTAACAAACATGTCTTAGATGAAGTAACATGGTAATCTTCAAATTCTATATCATTTAAAAAAATATTTTTGGATAATCATTTAATAGAATTCTAACTCCTAAAGTTATCTAAACCGACCTCTGATACCAACTATAAGGTCCCAGCCTTAAACCTTACTTAATCTTGAGTTATTACACGATTACACATTGAGGATCTTTTCAGGTTTAGAGTTTTTGAGAATTAGATCATAAAACTTTAATTACATTCCACATATAAACAATGTGGTTACATAAATATAGTATTATTCATTCCCATCAATGGAAACATATTTAAAATAAAACATGGATTCTTTCTTGACACTTCCTTGACATTATCATCATATCATGTACCTTTCCCTTGACCTGTGAAAAATATTTCAAAAAAACTTGGGATGAGCATAAAAAGATCAGTATGAGTTATAAAAAAAGGAAAGGAAACATGGGTACATATATACATAAGAATGAAATCATACTTTACCCATAAAACATAAGCACTTTAACATACCTCATCAAATCATGAATAAATCATAGAAATCATAAGACATAAAGGTAACTTGAGGCATTCATAACATTCTTACGTAGGGAGTAACCCTCTTGGTTACCTTTAGAATACCCATCACAGTATATTCCCTAAAATCTCTTCGGAGAAACCTTAACATTTCACTCCTTTGCGTTACCCAATGCATCGGAGAGCTATATCGGGCTCACCCACCCTTAGTTTATCACGTAACCACCGGTCTTCATAATAATGCCCAAGAACCATAACATAATCGTATCACATAAAACATGCATAAAGGGCACATAACATTTCCACATTTCAATCACAAGATATCAATACAACACAAAAAAAATTGTGAAAACCATTTTCAATACCAAAATAAAATAAAAGTAAAACATGGTATTTATTTTTCTTTTAAAAATAAGGTATGGCTTGTAGAGGAAGCCGAAACTCAAATAACGGTCACGACGGCGGAGAAGTCGTTGTCGCCGCATACGTACGACAAAAACATTCCCTTTTTTCGTTTAGTAAATGCTTCGTATAAAAAATATTCCTTTTGAATAAATGGAAAAGTCAAAGGGGTTTATACACCATATAAAAAAAGGGTTGTGTATAAAACAAAATATGCCTCAACGAAAGGAGATTGAGACGAAGTCCCATACCTCGTATCCGACTTGACCCGACCGTTCTTTAATCTCCTGAATAATAAAATTGAGTTAATCTCTACTTGAATAAGAACCTTTTTCAAGTTTAGTATTCCTTTTATACCATGTTATGAACATCATGTAATCATTTAATTTAATAATGTTCATTTTGTCGGTATTTGGTTCTTAAGTCAAAAATAGACTTCTTACACTTACATGTTGTTAATTTGGTAAAAGGTTCGTTATATCCAGAATGATATTAATTATTTGGATAACATATATATCATATATATTCAGGATATACATGTATTTATAATATTACATCACATTCAGAGGTAAGAAATGAAATGCACCGTTCATGGAGACGGTAAGCCGTACGTACGCATGAACGCTACTTCGGTTTCTATTTCGTATTTTCTGGAATGGAATCATAATGATATAAGAGTATATTATAATTCCAGTATAATAACATATATAATATCATTAACTTTATCCTTTACACATCCCACATATGGTATTAACGAATCAAATCACTTTCAGGGGGCGGTAGTCCGCACTTCCTAAAATGAAGATATCGTGTTTACCCATAATGGAAACCATAAAGGTATTCCCAAAATGAAAAAAAAAACAGAAGATTAAGGAAAACATAAACATATTATATACCATATATAAAAATAGTGACATCATAATGGCCACCTTTTAAGGTGTTAAATGAGTATTGTACAATCATCGTTTCGGTAGGCAGAATTTCGCCATCCACAGAAACCGTATGTTCTTTAACCATTTGATGTAGTTGTGTGAAAGTTTAGCTCAAATAAATCTTATAAAAACATCCTAGTATATTTAAGATACTGGTTTTGTAACAAAATAAGTAAATAAAAAGTGTTTAAGGGGTTGGATAAGCAAAATAAAACAAATGAACATGAGAGAATGAATTACCTTTAAAAGTGTAACTCCTTTTGATTTGAGCCTAAATGCTTCCTTTGAAAGGATTCTGCCCAAAGGGAATCCTCTAGCATGAGGATAGGTATGTGGAGAGAGTAAATGGGCCGGGGTTGGCCGAGCCAAAGGCTTGAGGAGTGTGTGAAATGAGGTAGAGGTGGGGGCCTTTTATAAGAGGAGAGGAGGGGCACTTTTGGAAAGTAAAGAAATATTATATTATTTGAAAATGTGTTTCGATTTTAAAAGGCCCCACATTGATATAATTCGTGGATATGGTGATGAGGGTTCGAAATCAACTCATCCAATTGGTTTTGGCCATGTGTAGGTTTTAGATTTTTCATTATCTTTCCATTTTATTTAAATCGTTAAATAACGAGGTCATCGTTGCATCATCATGATGTCATAAATAATTTAATTTATTTAAAGTCTAAAAATTATAAAAAAATTACTATGATATAGGAAATCATTTTATCTTTCCAGTGACTATTTATAATCAAAATATGATCTTTATAACCCCATTTAAATTTTTTTTCCATAAAACATATTATGTTTGTGTCATTTTTACTTTTACATTAAATAAAAGTTATTTATGTCATTTCCCAACCAAAGTGGATCCATGGGGTCCCCAAGTTGACACATGGCTTGTCTTGGTCGGCCATGACACAACCAATTAGGGTAGGACATGTGTGAAGCTCATCTTATTTTATTAAAGCATTATTTTTACCTTAAACTACACTAATTACCACTAATCGCGATTAAAAACTTAATAAGTTACTATTCACCAAAAAATTATTTTAATCTCATTGAACCACATTTTACTACTTAATGAAAACCATGTATGTCGGATTTTTGAATTTCAAAACACAATGATGGCAAGATTTCATTTAAACGGAAAAATCAGTTTTTATAAGTACCACTTAGTGGTTTCACTATTCATCAAAAATTGAAGTTTTTCAGAAAATTACCAAAAATTCACCCTAAGCTATATTTGATATTAAAAATTCAAAAATGAAGTCTATTTTACAAAATTCAAAAAATATAAGTCACATTAATTAATTTAATAATTAATTACAACTGTCATAGCAAATAGCGTGTTTTTATAAAACAATAAGTATCAAAAGATTGCCACCTGTTTAAGTCTAATTTCAAAGTGAAATTGATTCCAATGACCACCATTGGATTAAATGGTAAAAATATATTCTAATTTCACTTCAAAACCAATTCAAAAGATAATATAATATATAAATAAATTAGATTAAAAAGCAGTTTTGATGTAAAATGCAGTATTTTTCACTATTCATTAAAAAATGAACATTGTCAGAAAAATACCAAAAATTCATCCAATGTAAAATTCAATGTCCCAATCATAATGAAAATGTTTATTGTGACAAATATAGATTATAAATTTATCAACAGATTGATTTAAAAAGGGATTGTCATCAAAAGGCAGTAAAACAATCTTTTAAGAATATTAGTGTATTCAATGCTTAAGATTGGATTTATTTTCATTTTAAGCCTCTAAAACAATATCTTAATCATTAATAGACATAGACAAAAATATCTATTATTCATTACTTACTTGGGATTTTAAATATAAAATGAAACAATATATGATTGTCGATTTATGAGCGCACTGAGCTATACGACATCCTAGTACCCTTATATCATCTGATCCATCCCACTTGATCAGGTGAGTCCATGGGACAACATGTTCATGCAACTTGTAACACCCCAAGCTTCTACGGTACGTTTCCCTTCGAATAATGCGATAGCGTGTGTTGTACGCAACCTCGAGTTCTAACACACACCACAACTAATTAAACTAGCCGTTGTGAATAGTAATACCTACTTTTTGAAATCATATATATTCTATATTTCAAAATGGACTTCATTTTTGGATTCGGAATATCAAAATTAGCCTAGGGTGAAATTTTGGTACATTTCGGATAACTTTCATATTTTGATGAATAGTGAAAATTTCTAAATTTTAATTAAAAACAACTTTTTTAATCAAAATAATTAATAGTGATAAATTATGAATTTGAGTGGTTTTAAAGTATATTTAGAATGTATTTTTACCATTCAATTTAATTTTTATCATTGGACATAATTTTACAATTAAACCGAACATAAACAAGTGTCAATCTTTTGATAGTTATTATCTCTTAAAAACACGCTTTTTGTTTTGACAGCGGGAATTAATTTTAAATTAATTTCTGCCACTTCTGTGTTTTGAATTTAGGAAAATGGATTCCATATTTGGAATCAGGATGTTCAAATTGTGTAAATAGGTAACTTTTATTTTTAGACATTTTGAATAGTTACTGTGGTAAATATTTTATTTACCATGGTTAAAGGGTAAATCCGGTAAATAAGGGTTAAAAAAATAATATTATAATAATAAATAATTACCCTAAAACGTGTCCTAACCTTATTGGTGGACACATAACCGACCATGGGCATCCTTTGGTCAATTTGGGGACCCCTTGGAGCCACTTGTATGTGGTAGGGACACTTTATATTAATAAAGTTAAAATAAAAATAAAAATAGCATAAGCTTACATCTTTTAGAAGAACAATTTTTACATAGGGTTATACATGTTGGATTTTCGATTATAAATATTCATTAGAAAGCTCAAAAGATTTCCTACATAATGATATTTTATTTATAATTTTTAGACATTATATAATTTATTTTATTTATGACACAATGATGATGCAGTAATTACTAAAATAGTGAAAAATAAAAATAATTGATCTTATAAATACCCAAATAATTATAATATGAAACTTTTAATGAATTAAACTAATTTTCTATGATAATATGATATATTAGGATTGATTTAATTGACTTTGTTCGAAGTAATCAATCTTTTAGGAGTTTCACAAAAATCAACTATTGAATAGTGTCAAAATTGACATAAAAGAGTTCTTAAAACAAATATTATATTATTAATTGATATTAAATTCCTAAAAATCTAAGGTTCGGCCAAGAGACTTATATTATGATAGTTTCCTCATTAATGGACCACTTGGGGGTCGCTTGGATGTATATAGTAAGTTTATTAATCATATTATATAAAAATACAAAGAGACATTGTAAAAGTGAAACTAATTAACTTAGAGTTAATACTTAATGATAAGGTTAATATAAGTACCCAAACCTGTCTAAATTCTATTGGATGAGTTGTTTTCGACCTATCCACACCTCATACTTTGAATAGTCAACTTTGGAGCCTTTGTAAACCGAATATGAATTTATTATAAATTAATATTTCTAACTTTTCCAAAGGTGCCCCTCACCCCTCTTATAAAAGGGCACTCCTCCTTCTCATTTCTTCACACATTCAAAGCCTTTTGGTTCGGCCAAACTCTGCCCACATAATCTCCCAACATCCCTCACTACAACCTAGAGGCCTTAGTTTGATCATAAAGCCAACCTAAGGAGCCCTTTTGATCAAATCAAAAGGAAGAACCCGAAGAAGAGGTAATGATTTCACCACCCTTTTCTAAGTTCATTTCTTCTTCCACTTCTTCTTCCTTTGTTCTTACCATTCTAAAATAATAACTCCAGTATCTCACATATACTGTGATGTTATTATAAGTATGGTACAACCATATTCAGTATTCTATCCACCCTTTGAATAACATGTCACCATACGTGCGTACGTACGGCTTACCGTCTCCACGTCGTGGTGTAATTGTTATTCAATATAATATTATTTGGATGGGTATAATAATGATGTGTAACTCATGTAAATAATAAATATAACATGTTAAGGATTCTGTATATATGATATACCATTCATTTATATATTATTTTAATATCAAAAGAATGGTATTGTCGCTCGTGCGTACGTACGGACTACCGTCTCCACGAACGCGATGAGATTCATTCTCCATCGTATCCATTCAAGTATAATTATCATTTTATGATTTAAAAATGATGTTTAAGGACTTGATATCATTCTGGATATGAATAAGATACAACAAACATGGCTTATGTAACAAAACATATAAAAGAAAATGAGTAAGTTAACACCCGAAACGATGATAATTCTAAGATATTATTAATAAATCAATGTTAAAAGATCATATATGATATCATATTAATATATATGATTCTTGTATAATTTAATAACAATTATTTCACCATTATACAGGAGGTTAACCTACCCCAACCAAGGAAAAGTACAAGGTAAGGGTTATTTCACAATCTCTTCATTATCCGAGGTTGTTTATATGTAAAAATCTACTGGGATCTCTTTATCATCCACATCCATGTTTCTTAAAAATGTATTTCAAAACATTTTTACTATTTACAAGAATATGGGTTAAAGTCATTTATACCCTTTTTTTGACTTTTTATAAGAGGTTTATAAAGGAATCTTTCCGTCGTTTTCAAAACAAGGTCCTTTTTAACCTTTTCGACAGAATTGAGGTAAGAATGTTTTTTTTAACTTATACGGCGGGTGCGGTTATTTTACGCCGTTATAAAATCTTCAAAGCTTTCCTTACAAGCTTATAAGAATATTTTCAAAGAAAATGTTTTATTTTATATGGATCTTAAATGATTTCAAAATAAAAGGAAATACTTCTTTAAAAAGAATTATGATTTCATCTATGTCAACATCCTTTGATGGATTTTAAGATTATTTGAAGTTGATTTATTATGATACAAAACTTCTATATTGTATTGAAGGTTTTGTGATATGTTTGACTGTGGATGTGCTATTTTTATACCATTCATAGTTTATTGTGAAAGTATTGACATTTCGTATGCTAGTTTTAATACGAATGTTTATGTTATGTTTAAACCTTTTCATATGGGAATGCATTGGACTTAATAAGTGACGGGTGGAGCCCGCTATAGCTCCTCGATGCATCGGTAGGTCTCATGAGACAAACTAGTGTCTTGGCACAAGGCCTTGACAAAATATTATTTGTAGTCTTGGCACGAGGCCTTGACTATGTGGTTATGATAGTCTGGCATTATGCATTCCAACATTATGAAAGTGGTTATTGATTTTTGCATGTGATTATTCGATTAGTAGAATATCCATGTGAGTAAGTAAATGGCATTATTTCATTTTATTTATGCCATACCATGTTGAAAGTTCATGTTTTAAAGGCTTTTGTTTTAGTTATACATTGCCTTAAAAGTTTATTCTTATTTATGAAAGTTTCCGCTATTTGGTTATCCTTACTGGGCATTTGAGCTCACCCCTTTTCTATGTTTTATTTTTCCCAGGTAGTGAAGAAGTAAATTATGAATGACTTGCAGGGATATTATGAGGGGTTAATAGTGTGGATATGAAGACTTTGTTGTTGTAGTAGTTTTTCACTTTGAAATGTAATGTAAAACTTTATGATTATATCTAGTGTTTCCAAGGCTACTAAACCAATCGGTCTTTCGGGATTTGATCTTTCTTGTGATCATGCCAATGTAATGTAAGTAATTCACCGACTCTGGGTAGCTGGGGTCGGGGCGTTACAGTTGGTATCAGAGGAAGTTTAGTACAAACCTTGGAAGCTAGATTTAGATAAACTCTGATTAGAGCACGTAGACCTAAGATGAACTTTGAGGATTAGTATAGAAGAACTTCCTAGAATTTTGGTATTGTAGAGACTTTGTGAGTTTTGCGAGCAATACATCCCTGTCTGGATACGAGCAGGTAGAGGCGGCTCTGGCACAGATGTACCTAGGGGTAAAACCCGAAAACACCGCTTTGAGCTAGACTCGAACGGGAACTGGTGCACGACAACGGGCCTTGCTGCACTCTTGGTTACGACACTCCCGAGGGATATTCTTAGGATAACTCTCACTTTCTTTACAAATCATTATGAAGGGTTTATGAGTATATACTTCCTCAAAGAAAACATATTTATGATTATGGATTATATCCATAGATAGTTCAATTTATGTTAAGTGTTTTATAAGTATGGGATTATGTATTTTGATTCATAATCTGATCTAGTTTATGCCATTGTTTAGAAATGGCGCCTAGTGGAAGAAATGGAAACCGTATCAATGCATGCACTCCATGTAGGGATTGCCCTCCTGCTCAAGATAATTATAGTGGGGCTGGTGATGCAACTGGTGCTGATCAGCTAATCACCGTACTGGGACAACTTACTCAGGTTATGAATAATAACCTTACCCGTATGGAGCACCCTGATCCGCAGCGTGGAGGATCAATGTTAGATCGATTCATGAGACAACAACCACCAACGTTCAATGGAAGTACAAATCCCTTAGTAGCTGAGCAATGGATATTTTCCCTAGAGAAAATATTTCAGGCTTTGGGGAGTAGTGAAAGGGAAAAAGTTACCATGGCAGTTTACCGCCTCACTGGAGATGCTGATCAATGGTGGTCATTGATTCAAAACATGAAGGAAGATGATGAAGTATCAAACATGGAATGGAGGGAGTTCAAAGATCTGTTTTTAGAAAAATACTTTCCTCGCGACCATCGAGCAGATATGGAAAGGCAATTTCTGAGTCTGAGACAAAAGGAGGATGAGAATGTCACAAAGTATGAGGCTAACTTTACAAGGTTAGCGAGGTATGCTGGAGATTATATTCGCAACCCAAGAAGTAAGATTGATCGTTTCATTGATGGGTTAAAACCATTTCTCCGTCGAGCATTAGTCTCACAATCCTTTTCATCGTACGAAGACATTGTCTCATGTGCTATCAAGACCGAAAAGGAATTCTCTAAGTCTTATGACTTTAAAGAAAAGCAAGAGAAGAAGAGACCTGCTGATCAATCTGGGAATGGAAATAAGGGGAAGAAGGGAAAGGTTGAATATCCATCTTGTGGTAAGTGCGGGAAGAAACACCCCGGTGCTTGCCTGAACGGAATGGGAGTCTGTTACAAGTGTGGTGAAAAAGGCCACCAAGCTCATGATTGCAAGGGGAAGAAGGAAGCTACCAACGTTCAGTGCTACAATTGCAGGGAGATGGGGCATTATGCAAATGCATGTCCTAAGCGTCAGGAGAACTTACCTCAGAAAAGCCCAAGGGATCAAGGCCAGGCTTATGCTATCACTACTGCTGAGGTAGAAACTCCGAAAGACGTGGTGGCAGGTAATTTAATGGTTTCCTCAAGTTTAGCAAATGCATTATTTGATTCTGGATCATCGCATTGTTTCATATCTTCCCAGTTTGCTAAGAAAATTAGATATTTCCAATTTGATTTAATAAGGGAGTTGTCAGTTAAAACTCCTAAGGGAAGTATCGTTGCAACAAAGTTTTGTGAATCAGTCCCCATTAGAGCACATAAATTTTCTTTATCTGCTGATTTCATCGTCATACCTATGATTGAGTTTGATATAATCCTCGGTATGGACTGGCTTTCGGACTATGATGCGAAGATTTATTGTAAGAAGAAAGAGGTTACGATTCTTGATGATAATGATAAGGAACACCTTATTTTTAGAGCAGAATCGTCACCACCTAATTCTTATTTAGACCCACCCCCAGTAGCTCAACTTAATTCAATTATTGGGGAGGAAGAGAATGAAATAACTGTCGGTGAGGAAAGGAATGTTCAAATAGAGGATGTACCTGTTTTGAAAGAATTTGTAGATGTATTTCCGGAAGATTTACCTGGACATCCTCCAGAACGAGAAGTTGAGTTTTCTATTGATTTGATTCCTGGATCAAGGCCTATATCGAAGACCCCTTATAGAATGGCCACTATAGAGTTAGTCGAACTAAAGAAACAACTAGAGGAATTTAGTAATAAGGGATTTATTCGCCCTAGTGTTTCTCCATGGGGAGCCCCTGTTCTTTTTGTTAAAAAGAAAGATGGATCTATGAGGTTATGTATCGACTACAGGGAGATCAATGCTATAACGATAAAGAACAAGTATCCCCTACCTCGTATTGATGATTTATTTGACCAACTGCATGGAGCTCAATACTTTTCAAAGATTGACCTTCGATCTGGATACCATCAGTTGTGTGTGAAGAAGGAAGACATTCCGAAAACAGCATTTCGAACCAGGTACGGGCATTACGAGTTTACTGTAATGCCGTTTGGATTGACTAATGCACCCTCTGTATTCATGGATCTGATGAATAGAGTTTTCAAGGAGTATCTCGATGAATTTGTGGTGGTATTTATTGATGATATCTTGGTATACTCCAAAACCTACGAAGATCATGAAAATCACTTGCGCATTATCTTGAAGACTCTGAGGAGGCATGAATTATATGGAAAGTTTAGCAAGTGTGAATTCTGGCTTCAGGAGATTTCTTTTCTTGGCCATATTGTCTCTAAAGATGGAATCTCTGTTGATCCTTCTAAGACCAAGGCAATCCAAGAATGGCCAGCACCTACGAGTATAACTGAGGTACGTAGTTTTATTGGCTTGGCAGGTTATTATCGACGTTTCGTCCAGAATTTTGCCCGATTGGCTAACCCATTAACGAAGCTCACACGTAAAGGGGTTAAATTTGTTTGGACAAAAGAGTGTGAAGAATGTTTCGAAGAACTGAAGAGAAGATTAGTCAATGCTCCTATATTGACTCTACCATCGGGGAATGATGGGTTCGTTATTGATAGTGATGCATCAAAGAAAGGACTTGGCTGTGTCCTTATGCAGAATGATAGAGTTATTGCCTATGCATCACGACAGTTGAAAATTCATGAACAAAACTATCCTACTCATGATCTTGAGTTAGCAGCTGTGATCTTTGCTTTGAAGATATGGAGGCACTACCTCTATGGTGAAAAATGTGAGATTTATACTGATCACAAGAGTTTGAAGTATATTTTCTCACAAAAAGAACTCAACATGAGGCAAAGGAGATGGCTTGAATTACTCAAGGATTATGATTGTACGATACACTACCACCCGGGGAAGGCAAACAAGGTGGCAGATGCTTTGAGTAGAAAAGACCATGGAGTTTTGAACAATATGAGAATTGAAAGGGATCCAATTTTCATGGATCTAGTGAAAATGGACATGGGAATAACCAGGGAAGGTGAAACATCAATGCTTTTTCAAATGGTTGCCAAACCATCTTTACTAGAAAGGATTAAGAGTTCTCAGACCGATGATGACGAATTCCAAAAGAAGATTAAAGCTGTGAATGATGGGAGATTGAGAGACTTTGTGTATGAAGATGGAATTTTGAAATTCGGGAAGAGACTTTGTGTTCCCAATATACCTGATCTAAAAAGGGAATTGCTGGATGATGCTCATAGTTCCAATTTCTCTATACACCCTGGGAGCACCAAAATGTATAGAGATTTGAAGGAACATTTTTGGTGGGACAACATGAAGAGGGAGATTGCTGATTTTGTGTCAAGGTGTATGGTTTTTCAACAAGTGAAAGCTGGAAGGCAACAGCCTGGAGGAGTCATGCAACCTCTTCCCATACCGGAGTGGAAATGGGACAATATTACGATGGACTTTGTCATGGGGCTACCAAAGACTCCTAGAAGGAACGATGCAATATGGGTTATTGTTGATCGTCTTACCAAGTCAGCACATTTTCTTGCTATAAGAGAAGATCTACCCCTGGAACGTCTATCAAGACTATACATTAATGAAGTTGTGAGACTTCATGGAGTTCCCCTATCGATTGTTTCTGATCGTGATCCCCGTTTTACTTCAAGATTTTGGAAAAGTCTTCAGAAATCCCTGGATACTGAACTTCATTTGAGCACTGCTTACCACCCTCAGACAGACGGACAATCAGAATGGACTATTCAGACCTTAGAAGACATGTTGAGATCTTGCTCACTTGATTTTCAGGGTATGTGGGATCAATATTTACCTCTGGTAGAATTTTCCTATAACAATAGCTTCCATTCGAGTATAAAAATGGCACCATATGAAGCGTTATACGGAAAGAGATGTCGTACACCAACCTGTTGGGATGACGTTGGTGAAAGAAAACTTGTAGGCCCAGAACTGGTGGAGGAAACGGTGGAAAAGGTGAAGGTAATCCAAAATCACATTAAAGCAGCTCAAAGTAGGCAGAAGAGCTATGCCGATAATCGAAGGAAGGATTTGGAATTTCAAGTCGGTGATCATGTTTTCCTGAAGGTATCTCCGTGGAAGGGAGTCATACGTTTTGGTAAGAAAGGAAAATTGAGTCCCAGGTACATCGGACCTTTCGAAATTCTAGAACGAATTGGGGTTGTAGCTTACCGATTGGCAATGCCGCCAAGTCTCTCCAATGTTCACGATGTATTCCACGTATCTCTATTGAGGAAATACATGCCTGATCCGACGCATGTACTCACCTATGAGGAATTAGAACTGGAACCCGATCTGTCTTATTGCGAAGAGCCCGTCAGGATTCTTGATACAAGAGAACAAGTACTGAGAAACCGGACGACGCGTCTGGTAAAAGTGTTGTGGAGAAATCATAAAATGGAAGAGGCAACGTGGGAACCCGAGGAACTTATGATGAAGAACCACCCGAGTCTTTTTATGCAGTAATACCCTAGAAATTGCGAGGACGCAATTATTTGAAGGAGGGGAGAATGTAACACCCCAAGCTTCTACGGTACGTTTCCCTTCGAATAATGCGATAGCGTGTGTTGTACGCAACCTCGAGTTCTAACACACACCACAACTAATTAAACTAGCCGTTGTGAATAGTAATACCTACTTTTTGAAATCATATATATTCTATATTTCAAAATGGACTTCATTTTTGGATTCGGAATATCAAAATTAGCCTAGGGTGAAATTTTGGTACATTTCGGATAACTTTCATATTTTGATGAATAGTGAAAATTTCTAAATTTTAATTAAAAACAACTTTTTTAATCAAAATAATTAATAGTGATAAATTATGAATTTGAGTGGTTTTAAAGTATATTTAGAATATATTTTTACCATTCAATTTAATGTTTATCATTGGACATAATTTTACAATTAAACCGAACATAAACAAGTGTCAATCTTTTGATAGTTATTATCTCTTAAAAACACGCTTTTTGTTTTGACAGCGGGAATTAATTTTAAATTAATTTCTGCCACTTCTGTGTTTTGAATTTAGGAAAATGGATTCCATATTTGGAATCAGGATGTTCAAATTGTGTAAATAGGTAACTTTTATTTTTAGACATTTTGAATAGTTACTGTGGTAAATATTTTATTTACCATGGTTAAAGGGTAAATCCGGTAAATAAGGGTTAAAAAAATAATATTATAATAATACAAAATTACCCTAAAACGTGTCCTAACCTTATTGGTGGACACATACCCGACCATGGTCATCCTTTGGTCAATTTGGGGACCCCTTGGAGCCACTTGTATGTGGTAGGGACACTTTATATTAATAAAGTTAAAATAAAAATAAAAATAGCATAAGCTTACATCTTTTAGAAGAACAATTTTTACATAGGGTTATACATGTTGGATATTCGATTATAAATATTCATTAGAAAGCTAAACAGATTTCCTACATAATGATATTTTATTTATAATTTTTAGACATTATATAATTTATTTTATTTATGACACAATGATGATGCAGTAATTACTAAAATAGTGAAAAATAAAAATAATTGATCTTATAAATACCCAAATAATTATAATATGAAACTTTTAATGAATTAAACTAATTTTCTATGATAATATGATATATTAGGATTGATTTAATTGACTTTTTTCGAAGTAATCAATCTGTTAGGAGTTTCACAAAAATCAACTATTGAATAGTGTCAAAATTGACATAAAAGAGTTCTTAAAACAAATATTATATTATTAATTGATATTAAATTCCTAAAAATCTAAGGTTCGGCCAAGAGACTTATATTATGATAGTTTCCTCATTAATGGACCACTTGGGGGTCTCTTGGATGTATATAGTAAGTTTATTAATCATATTATATAAAAATACAAAGAGACATTGTAAAAGTGAAACTAATTAACTTAGAGTTAATACTTAAAGATAAGGTTAATATAAGTACCCAAACCTGTCTAAATTCTATAGGATGAGTTTTTTTCGACCTATCCACACCTCATCCTTTGAATAGTCAACTTTGGAGCCTTTGTAAACCGAATATGAATTTATTATAAATTAATATTTCTAACTTTTCCAAAGGTGCCCCTCACCCCTCTTATAAAAGGGCACTCCTCCTTCTCATTTCTTCACACCTTCAAAGCCTTTTGGTTCGGCCAAACTCTGCCCAAATAATCTCCCAACATCCCTCACTACAACCTAGAGGCCTTAGTTTGATCAGAAAGCCAACCTAAGGAGCCCTTTTGATCAAATCAAAAGGAAGAACCCGAAGAAGAGGTAATGATTTCACCACCCTTTTCTAAGTTCATTTCTTCTTCCACTTCTTCTTCCTTTGTTCTTACCATTATAAAATAATAACTCCAGTATCTCACATATACTGTGATGTTATTATAAGTATGGTACAACCATATTCAGTATTCTATCCACCCTTTGAATAACATGTCACCATACGTGCGTACGTACGGCTTACCGTCTCCACGTCGTGGTGTAATTGTTATTCAATATAATATTATTTGGATGGGTATAATAATGATGTGTAACTCATGTAAATAATAAATATAACATGTTAAGGATTCTGTATATATGATATACCATTCATTTATATATTATTTTAATATCAAAAGAATGATATTGTCGCTCGTGCGTACGTACGGACTACCGTCTCCACGAACGCGATGAGATTCATTCTCCATCGTATCCATTCAAGTATAATTATCATTTTATGATTTAAAAATGATGTTTAAGGACTTGATATCATTCTGGATATGAATAAGATACAACAAACATGGCTTATGTAACAAAACATATAAAAGAAAATGAGTAAGTTAACACCCGAAACGATGATAATTCTAAGATATTATTAATAAATCAATGTTAAAAGATCATATATGATATAATATTAATATATATGATTCTTGTATAATTTAATAACAATTATTTCACCATTATACAGGAGGTTAACCTACCCCAACCAAGGAAAAGTACAAGGTAAGGGTTATTTCACAATCTCTTCATTATCCGAGGTTGTTTATATGTAAAAATCTACTGGGATCTCTTTATCATCCACATCCATGTTTCTTAAAAATGTATTTCAAAACATTTTTACTATTTACAAGAATATGGGTTAAAGTCATTTATACCCTTTTTTTTGACTTTTTATAAGAGGTTTATAAAGGAATCTTTCCGTCGTTTTCAAAACAAGGTCCTTTTTAACCTTTTCGACAGAATTGAGGTAAGAATGTTTTTTTTAACTTATACGGCGGGTGCGGTTATTTTACGCCGTTATAAAATCTTCAAAGCTTTCCTTACAAGCTTATAAGAATATTTTCAAAGAAAATGTTTTATTTTATATGGATCTTAAATGATTTCAAAATAAAAGGAAATACTTCTTTAAAAAGAATTATGATTTCATCTATGTCAACATCCTTTGATGGATTTTAAGATTATTTGAAGTTGATTTATTATGATACAAAACTTCTATATTGTATTGAAGGTTTTGTGATATGTTTGACTGTGGATGTGCTATTTTTATACCATTCATAGTTTATTGTGAAAGTATTGACATTTCGTATGCTAGTTTTAATACGAATGTTTATGTTATGTTTAAACCTTTTCATATGGGAATGCATTGGACTTAATAAGTGACGGGTGGAGCCCGCTATAGCTCCTCGATGCATCGGTAGGTCTCATGAGACAAACTAGTGTCTTGGCACAAGGCCTTGACAAAATATTATTTGTAGTCTTGGCACGAGGCCTTGACTATGTGGTTATGATAGTCTGGCATTATGCATTCCAACATTATGAAAGTGGTTATTGATTTTTGCATGTGATTATTCGATTAGTAGAATATCCATGTGAGTAAGTAAATGGCATTATTTCATTTTATTTATGCCATACCATGTTGAAATTTCATGTTTTAAAGGCTTTTGTTTTAGTTATACATTGCCTTAAAAGTTTATTCTTATTTATGAAAGTTTCCGCTATTTGGTTATCCTTACTGGGCATTTGAGCTCACCCCTTTTCTATGTTTTATTTTTCCCAGGTAGTGAAGAAGTAAATTATGAATGACTTGCAGGGATATTATGAGGGGTTAATAGTGTGGATATGAAGACTTTGTTGTTGTAGTAGTTTTTCACTTTGAAATGTAATGTAAAACTTTATGATTATATCTAGTGTTTCCAAGGCTACTAAACCAATCGGTCTTTCGGGATTTGATCTTTCTTGTGATCATGCCAATGTTATGTAAGTAATGCACTGACTCTGGGTAGCTGGGGTCGGGGCGTTACACAACTGATATATCATAACGTGTTATATAACCATGTGTAATTTTTGCCTCAGTATGGCGTGAGTACATAAACATGTAGGAAAAAACTAATGATTTCCTCAATGTAATAGAAAATTTAGTGATATATTCTTCTGAAATTATCACATTAGATAAAATAGAAGAATTAAATAAATAACCACTAAAACAAAGTGATTCACCTAATTTTAATAATGTCTCTAAACATGCTAGGATTTCTTGCAAACTATTATCCAAAACTCCCCACTATGACACCCTTAATTTGGTTAATTCTCAAATACCTTAATTGATCATCTGGTCTGATAGTGTAATTGTTGATACCTACTTCAGTTATCATGAGAGTTACCCTTAGAACATCACATAATTGTCTCATTAAAATTAAAAAATCCCCCACATTATACAATCCAGGTATAAAAAACATTCGATATAAGAGACTTATTAGTCGATAACATTCCCAATAGTATTAAAACCCATGATCCCGACTCACCCAAGTATAATTTTTTTCATTCCATGACACATAGAATACCCTTAGTCATTCATGGTCTATGAGCCCCCTATTGTGGGACTGCTTCTGAGATAGAATGTGACAATCCCAAAATTTTGACTAAAATCCACGTAATCCCCAACCAATATCATAGACCACCCAAAGTTAGATTTCTCTTTGGTGAAATTATCCTTAGAAGATTTTTAGTCTACCTTACGATATTGTTTAAATAAAGGGAATAATTCATATATTCATTTATATTAAATCAGAATACCATATTTATTACTAACCTCCCAAATTGGGGATTCAACTTTAAACCACACCACACACACCCCACTGGCCAATTCTATAAACATCACATTATTTACATTTGGATTACCCTATAGATTTCATATACACATCCATGGGTGTATACCATGTAATTTATAAATAAATAAATTATAATCCAAGGTGGCTAAATCCATATCCTTCCATAAATACTATGATCAGACTCCCTAACGTGATACCAAGATTATTATTATAGTCTAAACTTGTTCAATCACCATTCCCAATTATATAGTGACACCTTATATCATCTCTACCTCACCCTCTCACATTGGTAATATCAAAAGAGGTCAAACATAGAGGTACCCTTAATTATTACTATATTATAGAAATCACACTAAATATCCTCTGTTATAATTGGTTCTTAGAGATAATTCCATATTTTTTGAGGGAATTCCATCCCCCCTAATTATCATTTAATCTCAAGACCCCATGTGTCATGTGTAACACCCATAGTTTTTATGGTATTTTTTTAATAAATTAAAATTTAATTTATATATTGAAATTCCCTAAGACAAAAATTCATTTTACATGACAAGGAAATAGAATTTGTAACCTGGAACATGATGTTTTAGTACGTTACATGGAACATTGACTTTATGCACGATACAAAAAAGATGGACATGGCGTACATTAAATGAAACACTGATGTTTTTACGAAACAATGTTTTATTATTATACTTATTTAAATGATTTAATTATATCATAACCATTAGATATAGTAATATTAACATTAATAACTAATTTTCATTTATATGTTTTATTATGGTTTTATATAAATGAATCATATTGATAATGAAATATATTTTTTCAATGTCCTTATAAGCTTAAAAATACTACTTTCTCAATCAAATTCCATTTCATGTTATTTTGTGAATAAAAGTAAAGTATCTTTATAAATATTTAGGAATTTAATATTCTAAAACAAATATGAATTTTTAATTTTTAATTTTGAAATTTTCATAGGGTGAATTTTTTGTATTTTTCTAACAAACATTTTGTTTTGATTAATAATTTAAATAACAAATTTTAATTCCAGACATATATTTCATATAAATATACTTATAAGGATAAATTATATTTTAAATTGGTTTAAAATTTTATTTAGATAATATTTTTATTAATGAGAATAATTTGGGTAATTGGAAACAATTTTAAATTGAAATTCTATATAAAAACATAGCAATCTGTTGATCATTTCTAGTTTAAAAATCTGAAGCATCGAACCAATTGTGGGACTAATTTTTATTTAATTTCATCCAATTATATAATATGATATCAAAAATACAAATTCTATATTTATAATCATAAAAATTTATAATTATAATATGTTTTACTTAGTTTTTTTACCAAAATCTTTAGTGATGGTAATTAAATTTAATTACATCAATTATCCTAAACTTAATCCTAACTAATGACTAATCTTTAAATTTAAGACCTTAAAAACTTATAAACATTCCCAAAAACAATTTTATAGACAATAATCGTCCATGTAATGTCTAGATTTAATTTTGGTATCTTTTTTATGTCATGTGATAGGTAAATACGTTGGTACACCTACCTTGTTTTCAGAAATCCCAATCTAATCCTTTCTCATCCCTATTAAAGGCCACCACCTATCCCTATTCACAACATATCTAAAACCACATTGGTTAAGACATGATATAGCCAATACACTCCCCAAAATCGCTACATTCATCCTTTAAGAAATATTTTGGGCATTAATTCTTCCAAGAATGCCTTTTGTCATAAACCAAAAGGAGTTAATTGTTTCAGAGGAAACACCTTCTTTCAAGCTCATTTTGATTATTTTCTTTATACAATCATATTATATTTTTACTCCATGATTTTTTAAAAAATCATTATCATCAATATAATATGATTTTTTTTATAATTATTTTTCAACAGACACTTCCCCAAACCTCCATCTAAATTGTAATGAAAATAATGATTTTGTGTTCAAAAAACTACAGCCTCAGTAAACAACGATTGTTCATTTTTTCTTTTACCACCTCCTATGGTGGAAATTATGAATTAATATCTATTTATACATGTTTATATTATATTTACTATGTCACTACCCATCCTCGGGGCCCGTGCCATGACTACCCCCAGCCCGCCTTCCATAGGCCAGGGGCTGACGACTAGCTCCAAGGCGTAATTCCCGATAAAAAGGGAAGGCATTGCCTTTGTAAAGTAAACAAACACCATAGATCAAGCAAGTAGAAGAAGTAAACACTAAGTAAAAACTGATACAAAAGTAAGTGCGGAAAAGAAAGTGGGCCAGTATACAAACCCAAACTGAAAGTAAAGTACAACTAAAAAGGGAAAACAACAACTGAAAGTAAAGTCGCAGCCTCGAGCCATCCACTGGAAGTCCCACCTGAAAGGTGGGTACAGATAGCCTCCACAGCTCCACGGGTCCAGCCGTCCGCTCCGAGTACATCCCACTCAGTGGTCCACCTCTGGGTACCGACCTTCTCCGCAAGCCTCAACCGCGATTAGCGTTGTCCATCGTCTGAAACCAACATAACGTAGTGCGGGCATAGCCCGTGCAGGGGTGAGTATAAGCTTCTCAGTAGGGACCCCAAGACCCCCGAAGGTCTCCTAGAATCCACAAAGCATAATCCACAAAGGAAATATACAATCATGAAGTAACATCCAACACTACTTATGTATATGACCATACATATACCTAAGTCATCAATTCCAGTTCGGCTCCAACATCCGAGCCCGAGTTCGATCACATCCACACAGGATAGCACAACAAAATCCACATAGGAAAGCAAAACAAGATTCAGGTCACACAGGTATACCTTTTCGTATGACGATAGAGATGATCAGATATAGCCACTGATTCATATAAGCCATCGGACCCACAAAGTATCGATAGGTACTAACCCCCGTAATGACCTACAAAGGATCTAACCCACACATGGTCGAGAGGTAACTAACCCACACAATGACCCACACAGGATCAGACCCACACAGGATCTGTAGGCGTTGGCCCACATAGGACCGTAGAGTGCTGACCCACAGAGGATCTAACCCACAAAGGATCGGTAGTACTGATCCACGTAGGATCGCTGAGTGTTGTTGTCATCGCCGTCGAATCCACGGAGGATTTCTTCATAGTCTTCATCGTCGTTGCAGTCGCAGCCAGCTCTAGGGTTCCTGCACACAGCAAAGTCATTCAGGAGGGTCCGCTCCATGAGCCGAGGGGCTGATACATCAACTGACACATAGTCTGGATTTGATGTATCCAAAAGTTCCGTATGGTCAACAGGAACTCAACGTCACAGATGGCGCGTCAATCGGACGCCCGGTCTGAGAGTTATTGGCCTTTTCGTTCCAGGGGCCCGATTGGTTTTTAAGTCAAAACCAACCTGACCATACTCCAACTACGTCCAAACCTCGAGTGGAGTAAGCCAAAAGGTCCGTCTCACTTAGAGGAATCCATCAAAGTCGACGGCACGTCAATCGGACGTCCAGAGCTCAAGTTATAAGCGTTTCTGCTCCGAGGGCCCGGTTGGTTTCGTGTACGAACCAACCCGGCCGAACCCAAAGTCCTCCGAAACCTTGATTTCAATATACCAAAACGACCGTCTCGATCCAAGGATCGCATCACAGCTGACGGTGCATCGATCAGAGGTCCGTAGACCATGTTATTGGTAACAGACCGAAAAAGGTTCTATAATAGGGGGTTCGGGCCCGGTCTGACCCCGCCCTATACCCCCAGGGTCGGCCTGAACCGGGTCGACCCGAACCGGATCCAGGTCCGGCCTGCTTGTGTGCGGCCCCGCCCGACCTAGCGGTCCGGCTGGGCAGCTCGGCCCGGCGCGCTGGCACTGGCCAAGTGGCCGCGCAAAGTGGGGAACCGCCCCCCTTGGGTCGAAACCGCGACCCCGCGTGGGGGCTGCCCCTTGCCAACGGACGCGGCCAGTTGCCACGTCCCGCCTGCTCTGGTCCCGCGCGGACGCGGGACTCACGGCCTGCCACCGTGGCTGAAGCCACGACGCCTCTTCCCAGCGGCGCGCCGGGCGCCACTGTCTTCGGGCGGCCGGCCGGTGCCGGTCTCTGCCTCCTGCCGCCCTGCCGGCGAGGCGCACCGGCAGGTTGCTCCGCGGACCACCGGATGAGCTCCGGTGGTCGGAATTGCCTTCCGTCTTCGCCACCGCCCCTCCCGGGATTGGTTCTTCACTGTGAAGACCTCACAATGCCCGTGTGGCCTGCTTCATCATCGCCCGTCGATCCGCACACCAAGAACGAAGGGATGGTGGGTTCAGACTTGTTCGTTTGTCCACACCCACCACGTTAGTAGTTTAAATAGGTTTCCGACAAACTTTAAACATATATCGCGATTATAAAACAAAAAGATTTAATTGAATCAAAACCCCTAACTCATCAAATTAGTTGACTGAGGATTCGTCATAGAAAATCACGTCGCGAAAGAAAGCATCACAAAAGGGGAATTGTCGCGTCGCGGAAGGAGCGTCGTGGAAGAAGCGTTGCGGAAGAAGTGTCATTGATTTCTAAGGATCCGACATTTTTGGTGTTCTTCGCATTCTTCGCATTCTTCGCAGGGAAGAGAAGATCTTCAAGAGCCTGAGTGAAATCTATTAGCCTCTTAACACCACCCCTCATAAAAATAAGAGTTGTCTTATTTTTATTTCACAAGCCTTGCGTTTTAAAATTCAAAAAAGATAGAAGTAGTTAAGATAATTTAATTGAAACGCTTAAACTACCTCATTAATGAGGTGTTTCTTAACCAAAATAAATGCACGATTTGACTTCATTAATAGGGGGTGCAGGTGCGTTACTTAGTTAAAGGATGGGGGTTTATGAAGAAAAGAAACAGTGGGGCTCATGTGGGCCCCAACTCAAAAATATACTACCAAGTGGGTAGGATATTTGTGGGTCCGACATCACCCACTTAACTTAAGTTAAGAAAAATAAAATAAAAATCAGTTGTACCACTTTTATTTTATTTCTTATCTTATCCCCAAAAATTACAAACCACACCCGACCAAACGAAACTCCGAAAAAGATATTTCTAAGAAAATACCGGTGCTGCGATTCCATCGGTGCCCTTGGAATTTGATTCCGAGCACCGATTCAAAAGTTAGAAAAACCCGCTCGTTCGTTCACTGAACGTACCCGAGCTAAACTTCGGAAATATATTCTGGGCACACCGGGACTCGGAATTAGGTGCCGTCAGAAAATGCGTTCTTGTAAAATCCAAAAGAAAATTAAGAAAAAAAATTTCCCTTGATTTTTATGGGTCTTCACATTACTCCCACCTCAGGGCTTTACATCCCCGTAAAGATACATCATAAACTAGGGAATCAAATGTGGGTACTGAGCATGCATCTGAGCCTCCTGCTCCCAAGTGCTCTCCTGGAGGTTCACGTGCTGCCATATGATGTGCACTAGAGGAATCGAACATCCACGTAGGACCCGCTCCTGTAGATCCTCAATCTCCACCGGGACCTCCGCGAAAGTCACCCCATCATGAACGTCCAACACCCCATGGTCAATGATATGCGTCGGGTCGTGCACATATCTCCTCAGCTGAGATACGTGGAATACGTCGTGCACCCAGTGCAACTGAGGTGGTAGAGCCAGGCGATAAGCCACCTCACCAATCTTGCTGAGGACTTGGAATGGTCCGATGAAGCGTGGAGGCAACTTTCCGCCTCAGATAAATCTCTGTAATCCACGTCGAGGTGAGACCCGAAAGAAGACGTGGTTGCCATCCTCGAACTCAAGTGGCCTCCGCCTCCTGTCAGCATAAGACTTCTATCGGCTCTGAGCTATCCTCATCTTTTCCTGGATGACCTAGACCTTCTCTTTTGTGGCCTGGACCATCTCCGGTCACACAAGTGCTGACACCCCAGGGTCTGTCCAGCAGAGAGAAGATCTGCAAGGTCGGTCGTACAACGCCTCGTATGGTGCCATCCCGATGGTGGAGTGGTAGCTGTTGTTGTACGCAAACTCCACCAAGGGTAGGTGGTCCTCCCAGCTGCGACCAAAGTCGAGGACACATGCGCAAAGTATGTCCTCGAGAGTCTGAATGTTCCTCTCTGTCTGACCATCCGTCTGAGGGTGAAAGGCGGTGCTCAGATGTAGCTGCGTCCCGAACGCCTCCTGCAACCCCTTCCAAAGCCGGGAAGTAAAGCAAGCATCTCGATTAGAGATGATAGACGATGGCACGCCATGAAGCCGTACAATCTCCTAAACGTAGAGATTCCCCAAGCTCTCCACTGAGCCCTGCTCTCTAATGGGTAAAAAGTGAGCCGACTTGGTGAGTCGGTCGACAATCACCCAAATGGAGTCGTGACCTCTGGAAGTGCGTGGAAGTCCAGTCAAGAAGTCCATAGATATTTCATCCCACTTCCACTATGGGACCTCCAAGGGTTGTACCAATCCTACTGGTACCTGGTGCCTTGCCTTCACCTGCTGGCAGGTGAGGCATCGAGAAATGAACTACGACACAGCCTTCTTCATGCCTGGCCACCAGTGCTGTCATCTGAGATCTTGGTACATCTTTGCCACTCGAGGATGTACCTCCAAAGGGGAAGTGTGAAACTCTCTCATCACCTCCTCCTATAATGAAACTGGTACCAAGGTATGTCCTCTGAAAAGGACAACGTGCTCTCCTCCCATAGAGAATCCATCAGGTGCCTGTCCTGAGGATATCTATGCTCGCCGTGTCTCACAGTCGGCGTCCCAATGTTGTGCCTCTCTGACCCACTGTAGTAGTGGGGGAGTGTCTGTGAGTGAGTGACGGAAGCCTGCTCCATCTCTACCAATGAAGGATATCTGCAAAGCAGCTAGTTTCTCTATCGCCTCCCCAAGTAACTGAATGCTCATCCTCCGGCTGAGAGCATCGGCTACCACATCTCCCTTTCCAGGAGTATAGACTATCTCAAAGTTATAGTCCTTGAGGAACTTGATCCATCGCCGATGTCTCAGGTTCAGGTCCTTTTGAGAGAAGATGTACCTGAGACTCTGATGGTCAGAATAAACTGTAAAGTGCTCGCCCATCAGAGAGTGTCGCCATGTCTGCAGAGCGAAGAACACTGATGCTAACTCCAGGTCATGGGTAGCATAGCTCTGCTCATGCGGCCTCAACTGACATGATCCATAGGCGATCACTGCCCGCTCCTACATCAGGACACATCTGAGTCCGGTCCCTGATGCATCACAGTAGACTACGTACCCTACTCCATCCTCCGGAAACATCAAGATAGGTGCGCTGGTCAATCTCTGCCTCAGCTCCTGGAAGCTCTGCTGACTTCTATCTGACCACACATTGGGTTTCCCCTTCTTCGTCAATGCTAAGAGTGGTGCCTCAACTCTGGAGAAGTCTATTAGAAATCTCCGGTAGTATCCAGCTAGTCCCAAGCAACTCCGCACCTCCGTCACGCTCTTGGGTGGCTCCCAAGATAGCCCTACCTCGATCTTCACAGGATCCACCGCAACTCCCACCTCAGAGATGACGTTTCCCAAGAAGTAGATCTTGCGTATCCAGAATTGACACTTTGAGAGCTTACCATAAAGCTCGTGCTCTCGGAGTGTGTCCAGTACAACCCGAAAGTGGTAGGCGTGCTCCTCCTTAGTCGTCGAGTATATCAAAATATCGTCGATGAAGACCAAGACAAATCGATCGAGGAATGGATGAAAGATCCTGTTCATGAGGCCCATGAACACTGCTAGAGAATTGGTTACGCCGAATGGCATAACCAGGAACTCATAGTGTCCATACCTACATCTGAAGTTTGTCTTCTGCACGTCCTCGTTCCGAACCTTGAACTCATGATAGCCTGACCTGAGGTATATGTTCAAGAACCACCATGCTCCCTTGATCTGATCAAAGAGGTCATCAATCATCGGTAGAAGATACATGTTCCTCACTGTCACCTAGTTCAGGTGATGATAGTCGACACAAAGTCGCAAGCTCCCGTCCTCCTTCTTGGCGAACAATATCGGGGAAGCCTAGGGTGAAACACTGGGTCAGATGAATCCCTTGCCCTGCAAGTCCTCCAACTATACCTGTAGCTCTCGAAGCTCAGCAGAAGCCATCTGATATGATGGGGTGGATATCGGGGTTGTCCCGGGGTATAGATCAATATAAAAGTCTACCTCTCTGCGAGGAGGTAGTCCAAAAACGTCTTTGGGGAAAACGTCTGCATACTGATCCACCACAACAGGAAAACTTGGACTCCGCACGTCAACTACTCCTAGGATGAGGCTAGCCAACTAATGAGTGATGGGTTTTCCTCTCCTCTAAGAGAGTCCATCCTGTGCTGTGAAGGCTTCCTTCTCTCTAGTGAAGGTGAACCTGCTCCCGTTGGTGCGTACACATCGCACTTTGCACCTAATACAATTGATCTGAGAATTGACTGTACATAACCAATCCACACCCAAGATGACGTCGTAAGGCCTCGACGCCACTACAAGAAGATCACAGCCGAAGCCCTCGCCTCTGAAAGTAAGCCCACACCACCGGCACCAGTGCGTAATCATCGAGTCTTCTCCTGTAAGAGTATCTAGCCGTAATGATCGAGCCAACGGCTCTGCCAGAATCTCCGAGCTTCGAACAAGGGCAGTGGCTATGAAAGAACGACTCACTCTTTTGTCTATAAGAACTGAATAAAGGGTGGAATAGACACAGATAGTACCTAAAATAATCTCGGGCGCATTGTGGTCATAGGCCTCCGCTGCCTGGAGTTATGCCTGTCTCTGCCCGCCAGCTCCCTGTGGTCGGGGTGGACCTCCTGGTGGTGGTGGTGGTAGAGCCTCAAAGCGTCGCCCACAACCTGTTACTCGGCCAGCTCCTCTGCCTCTTCTTCCTTATCCCTGCGGACTGCCACAGTCGACCATCTACCTCTTCCTGGGTGGCCCCTCAACCGTCTAATGCTCCTCGGTACGGTGGGTCGGGCAGTCACGAGCCATGTGGCCCTGCCCGCCGCATGCGTATCACTGTCTTCCTCTCGAAAGACTGGCTCCGCGCTGTGTTCCCCGCACTGCTGAGCCAGTGTCCTGAGGTCGTCTTCCTGAGGGTATGGCCTTCCTGCACCCATGAGTCATCCGTCGACTACTTTCTGCCGAAGACTCTGCTACGTGCTGCCCTGTGGTAGGTCTCGCTGCTGATGAAGGCTCAGCAAGGAAGCTCTCGATCAAAAGGGCTCGCCCTAGTACCCCTTCCAGAGTCGGAATGCTGAGGGAGATAAGTGATTCCCTAATCTCATGCCTCAATCCCTGCTCAAAGGTCCAGACCTGGATGAATGGGTCCTGCACCATGTCTGTCGAGTAGTGCGAGAGATCGGTAAATCTCACCGATTACTGGGTGACCGTCAAGATGAACTGCCGCAGCTGTATAAGCTCTTGGATGCGCACCACACGGAGGGTGGCTGGGACGAACTCTGAGCAGAAGAGGCTCTCAATGTCTGTCCATAGGAGAGATGCCTCATCGTGCACCTGGAGCATCAAGCTCCACCATATGCCTGCTGCCGCGTGCAGTAGGCTCGCTGCGAGGATCACCATGAGGTCTGCTGGTGTCCTCACTAACCTAAAAACATGTACAATCGCCTCCAGCCAATCCTCGGCTGCCTGGGGGTCCGTCTCCCCGCAGAACCAGGGCGATCACTGGCGCTGAAACTTGTGCAGTGCATTAAGGTGACGTGCATCGTCAACTGCTGGGGCTGGTAGCATCAGTGGATCAGCGGGTAGAGGTACCACCAGTGCCTCTGCTGTCAAAGGGCCCTGTACCAAGGCCTCGTCTCTCGGTGGGCTGTCATCACGCACAACTCTCAGAACCCTAGCTAGCTGCCATCGTGGGGCCATCCTAAAAAGAAACAGGTGTTCCACGGTCAGAAAAATGTACCTGGTGAGCTGACACAAAGTAATCACAAAGAAAAATTGAAACGCATATGCAATAAATGTTTTCATGCATTAAGTCGGGAATCAGAAGTCAGGTTTATGGTGTACGGATACATCGGCCGCCGCACCAACACTGGTCTCCTTGGACTGATAACCACACTCAATACTCTTAACATTATTGCTTCACATAGAAAAATATCAGAGTCCTGAGTTTTGCGGTAGAACCGAACTCCTCTGATACCAATTTGTCACGACCCGTCCTCGGGGCTCGTGTCGTGACTACCCCAAGCACGCCTTCCATAGGCCAGGGGCTGGCGACTAGCACCAAGGCGTAATTCCCGATAAAAAGGGAAGGTGTTTCCTTTGTAATGTAAACAAA
Source organism: Viscum album (assembly GCA_963277665.1). NCBI lineage: Eukaryota > Viridiplantae > Streptophyta > Magnoliopsida > Santalales > Viscaceae > Viscum > Viscum album. The sequence goes on from OY728140.1 coordinate 2,132,436,314, forward strand.
CACCACAGAGCAAGTAAGCAGAAGAAGTAAACACTAAGTAGAAACTAATACAAAAGTAATTGCGGAAAAGTAAGTGGGCCAGTATACAAACCCAAACTGAAAGTAAATTACAACTAAAAAGGGAAAATAGAAACTGAATGTAAAGCTGCAGCCTCGAGCCGTCTACTGGAAGTCCCACCTGAAGGGTGAGTACAAATAGCCTCCACAGCTCCATGGGTCCAGTCGTCCGCTCCGAGTACGTCCCGCCCAGTGGTCCACCTCCGGGTACCGACGTGCTCTGCAAGCCTCAACCGCGATCAGCGCTGTCCATCCTCTGCAACCAACACAACGTAGTCCGGGCATAGCCCGTGCAGGGGTGAGTATAAGCTACTCATTAGGGGCCCCGAGACCCCCGAAGGTCTCCCAGAATCCACAAAGGATAATCCACAAAGGAAAGATACAATCATGAAGTAACATCCAACACTACTTAGGTATATGCCCATACATATACCTAAGTCATCAATTCCAGTTCGGCTCCAACATCCGAGCCTGAGTTCGATCACATCCACACAGGATAGCACAACACAATCCACATAGGAAAGAAAAACAAGATTCAGGTCACAAAGTTATACTTCTTCGTATGACGATAGAGATGATCAGATATAGCCACTGATTCATCTAAGTCGTCGGAACCACAAAGGATTGATAGTTATTAACCCCCGCAATGACCCGCAAAGGATCTGACCCACACAGGATCGATAGGTAACTAACCCCCGCAATGACCCACACAGGATCAGACCCACACAGGATCTGTAGGCGCTGGACCACACAGGACCGCTGAGCGCTGACCCACACAGGATTTGACCCACACAGGATCGGTAGCACTGATCCACGTAGGATCGATGAGTGCTGTTGTCATCGCTGTCGAATCCACGGAGGATTTCTGCACAGTCTTCATCGTCGTTGCAGTTGCAGCAAGCTTTAGGGTTCCTGCACATAGAAAGCTCGTTCGGGAGGGTCCGCTCCATGAGCTGAGGGGATGATACATCAACAGACACATAGTCCGGAGTTGATGTATCCAAAAGTTCTGTATCGTCAACAGGAACTCAACATCACAGATGGCGCGTCAATCGGACGCCCGGTCTGAGAGTTATTCGCCTTTTCGTTCCAGGGGCCCGGTTGGGTTTTAAGTCAAAACCAACCTGACCATACTCCAAATGTGTCCAAACCTCGAGCAGGGTAAGACAAAAGGTCCGTCTCACTTAGAGTAATCCATCAAAGTCGACGACACATCAATCGGACATCCGGAGCTCAAGTTATAAGCGTTTCCGCTCCGAGGGCCCGGTTGGTTTCGTGTACGAACCAACCCGGCCGAACCCAAAGTCCTCCTAAACCTTGAGTGTGATATACCGAAACAATCACCTCGATCCAAGGATCGCATCGCAGCTGATGGTGCATCGATCGTAGGTCCGTAGCCCATGTTATGGGTAACACACCGAAAAAGGATCGGTAATAGGGGGTTCGGGCACGGTCCGACCTGCCCCGATGCCCCCAGGGTGGGCCCGAACCGGGTCCAGGTCCGGCCGAGTGGCTCGTCCTGACGCGCTGGTGCTTCCCAAGCGGTCGTACAAAGGGAAACCCCCCCTGGGTCGAAACCGCGACCCTGCGTGGGGGTCACCCCTTGACAATGGACGCGGCCGGTTTTTGCGTCCCCCCTGCTCCGGTCCCACGTTGTCGTCGGACTCGCGGCCTGCAGCCGCGAATTCAGCCGCGACGGCTCTTCCCGACGGCGCACCGGGCGCCGCCATCTTCTGGCGGTCGGCCGGTGCCGGCCGCCGCCTCCTGCCACTGACGCCGCCGTGCCAGCGAGGCGCACCGGTGGGTTGCTCTGCGGACCACTGGACGAGCTCCGGTGGTCGGAATTGCCCACTGTCTTCGCCAACGGCCCTCTCGAGACCGGTTCTTCATTGCGAAGACCTCACAACGCCCGTGTGGCATGCTTCATCATCGCCCGTCGATCTGCACACCAAGAACGAAGGGACTGTGGGTTCAGACTTGTTCGTTGGTCTACACACACCGTGTTAGTGGTTTAAAAAGGTTTCCGACAAACATTAAACATATGTCGCAGGTATAAAACACCAAGATTTGATTGAATCAAAACCCCTACCTCATCGAATTCGTTGAGCAAGGATTCGTCATGGAAAAGAACGTTGCGGAAGAAATCATCGCGGAAGGGGAATCGTCGCGTCGTGGAAGGAGCATCGTGGAAGAAGCATCGCAGAAGAAGCGTCGTTGATTTCCGAGGATTCGGCGTTCTCCGTGTTCTTCACGTTCTTCGCGAGGAAGAGAAGATCTTCAAGAGCCCGAGTGAAATCTCTTAGCCTCTCAACAACACCCCTCATAAAAATAAGAGTTGTCTTATTTTTATTTCACAAGCCTTGCATTTTAAAATTCAAAAATGAAAGAAACAGTTAAGAGAATTTAATTGTAATGCTTAAACCGCCACATTAATGAGGCGTTTCTTAACCAAAATAAATGCATGGGTTGACTTCATTAATAGGGGGAGTTGGTGTGTTACTTAGTTAAAGGAGGGGGGTTTATGAAGAAAAGAAACGATGGGGCTCATGTGGGCCCCACCTTACAAATATCCTACCAAGTGGGTAGGATATTTGTGGGTCCCACATCACCCACTTAACTTCAGTTAAGCAAAATAAAATAAAAATTGGTTTTACCACTTTTATTTTATTTCTTTTCTTAACCCCAAAAATTAAAAACCACACCCGAGAAAACGCAACTCCAGAAAAGATGTTTCTAAGAAAATTCCGGCACTAAGATTCCATCGGTGCCCTCAAAATTTGATTCCGAGCACTCGTTCAAAAGATAGAAAAACCCGCTCGTTCGTTTACTGAACGTACCCAAGCTAAGCTTTGGAAAAAGATTCCGGGCACATCGGGCCTCGGAATTAGGTGCCGTCAGAAACTGCGTTCTTGTAAAATCCAAAAGAAAATTAAGAAAAAAAATTCTCTTGAATTTTACGGGTATTTACATACTGTGAAATTATTCGTATTATTTACTTTTAAGACACATAACTTCTTTTAATTTTCATTTGGTTAAAATATGATAATCTAATTTGAGAAAATCTGGACTACTCCCCTCAAAGCGATATGATTCATTCACACACTACAAGTAATGTATTATAGACAGTTTTAGAGAAATTATTTTATATAAATATAACATATTTATTATAATATAATTATATTATAATTCTCTATTAATATAGGTCATTTTATTTCTTTCTTTCAATAGAGAAATAAAAACAGAAACACCATACGTGTATAACTTCCACTTACCGTCTTTTTGAACATTGTATTCGATTTCATAATTAAATATTTTATATATTATTATTATAAAAATATACTAAATATAAATTTAATTTATATCATGGTATAAATTTTGGAATCATGATGTATGTATAAGGACCAATGATATACAATATTATGAAACAAGTGAAGAACAAGGTGAATATTATCTGTAGTGAATCATTAACATAGGATGGTTATGAATTAGGTAATATACGGTTGTGATAAAACCATATATTGTATTAGATATAACAATATGGTTCATTTAATTATTTATAAAAAAATTATATTTACTATACAGTTGTATTTAATGAGTACAAAGAGAGTCAGACACAAAGAATGGGGATTTAATATAACATTGTATTTCCATGAGATACATGATTTATTCAACATATATTCATTTGGTTTGGTGTATGTAACTCCCATGAATGTATTATATGTATATTATTAAAAATAATTTTGGTATTAAAATATGTATTCTATTATCTTTATTTCATAGGGTTTATGTTTAAATTTTTTTAAATTCGTTAAACAGTTTTGTCTCAATTTTCCTTTTTTGAGACTTTTGTTTTTTAATTCACCTAATTTTTTTATTGGTGTATATACATAATGTTAAATTTTTATATCATTAATGTCCTTCATTAAATTATATTTAAATATTTTTTAAATTTAAATTTCTAATATTTATATTTTTCTTCCATGATACCACGATAAAAGTGTTTATTGAATCAATCTCATAGTTTTTTTGAGATTGTGTATGTTTATACTACCTTTGATGAAATATTATGATAAATTTGTTATGAAATCCCTTGAGTTTGCATATTTTAATTTTTTTAAAAGTTAAATAATTTTATTAGTACCATTATCTATTATTTATTACTTAATATAATTTTTTTACGTAAAATATGATTCTCTCTCTCTCTGGTCAGAAATCTGCAGTATTCCAAAACCATGTTTTCATAACTGTTTTCGAAATTTTTTAAAAAATGTGTTACAAAGATATTTGACTCCAATTTTCATGGAAAATTTATTTAATTATAATAAAACCTTGAAATCCATCTTATACATATTTTGAAATCTATTTTCAATGAAACTAGTTTTGAAAATGATTTTATTTTTTTAAAGAGATTTTAATAAAGAAATGATATTTTACTCAATATTTTTTAAAATGATTTTAAATTTTTTTATCATTTATGATGACATCCACTTATGTTACTAATTACATTATGGAGAAATTATTTAATTTTTCTATTCGTATTTATTCTCTGAATGGATTATGTTTTTATGGAATTATGTTATGAAACCCATTCCTCTTTCAAATGTTATATGATTTTGAATCATGCTTACTTTCATGGGTTATGTTTATTATGAAATGACTATGAAACCTATATCATTCCAAAAGACATGATATGATTAAATTTTTATAATACCCATTTCATTTCATGGGTTATGATATGATTATTAATTATCTTTTGGAACATGTATATATAATTTAATTATGAGGGAGTTGTATTATATATCTACCTCAAATTAATTGGATAATGATTTGAATATGATTAGATAGACTACAATAGTATTTGAAATGAACTGTGACTATTAAGATGGCATGTGAGTGAACCATGTCTACCATGATTGTATGAGGAGTGAACACATACCACAGAGATGGCCATAGGAGTGAACCATTACTTCCAATATGGTATGTGTAGTGAACCTATACTACAAAGAGGGTCTTAGTAGCGATTCCTTGGTTACTATGTAAATCATATTATATATTATTATGTGCCTTACATAATTGCATGTTTTATTCCTATGTTATGATTTAATGTCTTCTATTCATTATTTCTTAATGATTAATGTGTTATAAAGTACCAATATTTATAACATATTTATGGTATATGATCTTTGATATGCATGGTTTGATATTATATATTCATGATCTTGGTCTCATAATCTTATGCTCAGTATTATGCTTACATATATTAATTTTTACCCTTTATTTTCATTTTATCACACCCCTTTTTATGTTACCATCCCTATGCTATGATTATATGTATTATGTTTTTTTTATCTAAGAAGGTTTATGGAAAATTGGAAACTAGTTTGAGATAATGTATCTCACTAATTAGTCTGTGTTTATGTTTCCATGTTTCCAAAGGCACTAGGCTATTATGGTCATTGGGAGTCTGTTTGAATAATGTATGAAGTATTCTGAAAATAATATGTAATTTTAATGTATGAAAATATGATGTTACTATAGTTGGAATTAGTGAAAAGTATTAGTTATCCTTTGGAATATGGGTTGACAAAATCGTAGTGAGAACCCTAAGGGCAGGACTTGAGATATGTCTATGGATAAGAATATGTATTGAAAATTTCCAATAATTTTGGTAAAGGATAAAGTGTTTTTCTAAAAGAAATAAATCTCTATCCAGATACTAAAAGTTGATGTTGCTATAGAACAGATGTACCAAGGTGTCACTAGTCTGAAAAAAATTTCCAGGCCTGACACAGGGTAATCTGGTACACGATAATGGTATTTTCTACACAACTGTCTTGACACTCTAAGGGGATGTGATTTGTAATTTGACAAACACTTTGTGAACAATTGTGAAGGATTTATATATTTTTTTCTACGAGTAACCATTGATAAACCTAAGGTGACATAGAATATAGAATGCTTCATTATGTAGACATCATATAACTGTATTTTCTAGATTATATTGTTTTCACAATGTTAATTGTTTCTTGCTATTTTCTTATTGGGTTTCACCAAAGGAAGGAACAAGAATAAAAAAATTTAATGGCGATTTCAATGTAGAATTCAATGATTGTTCTCCCATGAAACTAAATTATATGGGATATAGTATGAAAATCAATGTTTCTATGGTCATATATAATTCCCAAGATATGAATCCTAGAGGACATCCTAATGATAAAAGGATGGAATATAATTTTGTGGAGTATTTCATGAGGAATCATCTACCATATTTTAGAGGATATTCTAATCCACCTACTTCTAAAAAATGCATCTGCACTAATGAGAAGATATTATCCACTATCTTCTGTTCCAATCATAACAAAGTTATATTTTATTTCTATCAGTTAGATATCAAAGAAAACTAGTGGTATACTCTAATCAATAATATGAAAAAGAACGTTGAAATTGAGTAGATTGATCAGGATGAGTTCGGTATCTTTTTTTCAATAATTACATTCCTTGGATTCTCCAAACCAAGATAGATAAATAGTTTCGTGAGTTTTATAAAAGGGGTGATGAATTTTTGGGTACCATGGAGGCGAAATTCCTGAGACTTTTCAGGTACAATTCTAGAATTATCATCTAACCAGAAACTAATTTCTATGTGTTTTTCAATAGATTATAGCCATTAATCAAATTGACATTGGGCATATGGGACTTTAGTAGCTACAATGATATATTTCATTGTGCAATCAATGTTTACATTGAGGTTGGAGTTACACATCAGTTCAATGCTTTTAAAAAGAAGAAAGATATTTATTTTAGAGGAAAATCAAAAAACCATGTTTAAAATAAGAAGAGTTTTCATTTATTTTCTAATTGCTGGAATAATCATAGAGGCGATTTTCATAAGGGATCTGATAAATGATTTATGTGAGGATGGGAAGGCCATCAAGAATTTGATTACTGAAGTGATAGGAAGAAGGTATCTAATGTTTTGAATAGGGATAAAGTGTAATATAATTAACCTCATGTGATTTAGTGCTGCATGTGTAAGGAGAATGAGAAATATTCTAACCACAACCCCACCCCATGGGATGGTGATGATGATCGACATCAACAACCTCTTAGGTCATGGGAAACATTTAAATCTTTTGATGTCTATATTTCTGATGAGGGATGAAATAATTAGAAGGTGAATGGAAAACATACCATCCACATTAGAACTTCTAATGTCATAATTGGTTCTGTATCTACCAACTCATTCATATATATATAATTTTCTATGTGTGTTACGATTCCACCAAAACAATTATATGTGGAAATAGTAGTGGGATCCCATAGTTTTACAGTGATTGTATCTCAAGTCATTGAATCATATTTTGTTTCTTATTGTGTGAATAAACTTCCTAAAAATATGTTCTCTTTTCCTTTGGTAGAATTTCATATCATCTTAGGAATTGATTGGATTTATCTACACAAACCCCACATCAATTTTCATGGAAGGGATGTTTATTTTGATATTTAAATACATCCTATGATCATCGATCCCTGGGATGATAAGTGTGAAAATATTGTAGGTATTAAATCAAGTGTGTGGGTCTTATGTCCCATTTAAGATGGTTGTTTATCTCAAATTTTTGGGGATAACAATAGAATCAATTATTAATATATTGTTTAGGATTTTTTGGATGTATTTCTCGAAGAGTTTCATAGCCTTTCACCATAATGTGAGGTTGAGTTATCAATAGAGCATATACATGGTTATTTTATGTAATAGTCAATGATGGATTTGGAAAATGATCTCCTTCCCATTTCTCAAGTGCCCCTGGGGGGGTTCCCCCCTATGTGAATGGATCGCCAATGACCGGTGATGGATCGACTCGCCCATAGGACCTCTTTCAAGGAGGTTCTTCTGCGGCTTCCCCTGGGAATAGATCTGAAATATAATTCATCATTGGTAGGCCCTGAGGAAGTATCATCCTCATCATATAATGTCTCCCCCATGCTTGTTGTCTCAGAATCATCCTTTTCTGTGGTGTCCGTGGAAGTTTAGTGAAGTCTGGTAGCAAGATTTAGTGCTAACAAGACTCCTCCTGCATTTTTCCAATATTTCATCAGGTGATGGGGATTAGATCTACCCAATACTATCTCGTTCATTGATATAAAATATTTTTGTATCATTTTGGATTCGATGGAAGACTTTGTGACTGCTTTGTGCAAAACACCTCACTCAGTGGGGCGTTTGATGTCCTCCCTCAGTCGTTGGTTAATGGACGCCCATGTGGGAATAAAATGCTCTAGTGTGGTGGTCTGGATCTCGATTCATGGGTTACATCTTCCCCTCGTGAATTATTTTTTCCCTAAGGTAATTGGGAAGTTGTTGGGGGTGTTTTTTGTACACGAATGAAAGGAAATCCATATTTGTGGAGGCTTCGCTAGCATGGATCTATGTTGAGTTGGATTGTTCTCCACTACTCCAGGACCACCTAGTTAATAGGATCAAAAGTACGCAAGATTGTCAACAACCATTGATTTTTCCTAAATATCCCCAATTCTACTCTTTGTTTGACATTTCATGACATTCTATGCATGTTTCCTACAAAGTACGTATGAAGGGTGTCAATCCTATGGAGGTTTTTAGGTCTAATGATCATTATACGCACGTGCGATTCCATAATCCTGAGGGATGTGATCTGGTAAAAGGTGTTGAATCTGATCCCCTATGAGGATATCAGAGAATTCCAACTCCGTGTATCTTTTTTATTATGATGGTTGTGCATACCTTAGTTTCAATCGAGTTCTTGTCCTCCGAGGTGTGGGTGGGGATCCATTGGTTCAGTTTCCCGAGGAGTGTCCCCCTACCATTGGGATGGCCCTAAAAAATATCTACCTTCAGGCCTTCATCTTCACATTATGTCTATGGAGAGTTGGTTCCATTTGAAAATTTGTATATCATAGATCATTATGATTGAATCATGAATAATTGAACATGAGGTCGTCTAACCTTCCTAGTCTAGGGGGCCACCCTTCATATCCTTGACCTCTCAACCAGTGGTTTCTTCCCCTCATTCTTTGCCATCCCCACATTCATCTCATTCTTTTGCGCACTCTTATTCAGTGTTTCAGAGGTTATATTATAAAAGGATTTAATGAAAATATTGTGTGTCTCTCGAATCCACTTATAGGGCATTGTTCAATGGTGGGGATTCTCCTGTGGAAATTTCCAAGTAGGTGAATAATGGTGTTTATGCCCATTATAAATCTAAATCTTCTATGTTTTCTAGTGCAATCTCATTTCAGAATGGTAAGGGATAGGAGTCTGGGGCCAAAGCTAGACATTCTCTATTCAATGATTAAAGCCTTAATATGGAATGTATGTGGCTCTGGGGTCAGGGTGAAGTCATATTTGATCATCAATGAATTATGTATCAAGCTTTTCTATTCGGTGGCTATTCTAGAACCAAAAAAATATTATAACAAAATTAAGTTGTAAGATCATAGAATTAAAATCCTTTTTTATTGCATGGGGACCCTCCAAACTCCCAAATATGGATTCCGTGGAAGGATCGCATTAAAATTGATATTTTATGTGTGTCAGACTAGTCTCAAACTACTACGATTTCTATTGGGACTCAGGTGTTTCTATTCTCCTTAATTTACGCCAAGTGTAATTCTCAGTTCCGAGAGTCTCTTGGGAGAAATTTATAGTTAATTAATCCTATTTAATCCCCATAGATTTTTGGGGGCCATTTCCACAAAATATAATGTCTAGAGGAGAAGAAAGGGGTCTGTGATTTTCCTAGGAATGCCAAACATGATTTGGTTTCATTCATGGAAAATAGTAGCCTCCTAGATGTGTGCTATTAGGGGAGTAATTTCACATGGTGCAAAAACTAATGTATAGGGAGGAAAAACTATTTTCTTCATGATCGATGCCTGAAGAATGAAGTTGCAATTTATATGTTTCCACAGTCCAATGTTTTTTATTTGGTTTGATGACTTTTTAACCATTATCTCCTTACCCATTCCATTGCTGCAGTGTCGTCATAGGAGGATCATGTTTTTTAAAAAAAACATTGATGGAGGAACCAAGTTTCATTGAGGTGGTTATGGAATCATGGGATATACATTAACAAGGGAACCTATAGATCACATTCCATTATTACTTAAGATGGCTCAAGAACCTCCGTCACGTCTGGAGAAAGAAGATCCCACCACGTGATCAGGACATGACCGAGATCAGTATAGAGGTGGAACACATGGGTAATTTCTTGGAATAGGAATGTGATGAGTCTCAATTTAATGATATTATAATTAAAAAGGATAAAATCACTTTTAGTAATTTGAGATATGAATAGATGTCTAGAGAATATGAAAGGTTTAGATTGCTTCATGAGGGGGACCAGATCTATGGCTACATTAATGAATGCATTAGAGATCATTGGTGAGTTTCGAGGCCTAATATTCGCTGAGATGATGTATCCCATTCCGATGATATTGAGGAGGAGGGGCCATGGTAAATGAAGTCATCCAATTGTTTCTAGTAGATCCCAATACTAAGATGGATGGGGGATACCTGATAAGTGTAGATTGGATTTTTGAGGGCATTCCAAGTAGTGTTTTGGAGGACATCAACGAGGGATCAAGAAGAAATCTAGAAGAATATGATGTGAGAGAGGCATTTTGTTTTTGATCCCTGACGGTGCACTAGGGCCTGATAGCTTCCCTAGGATAATTTATAGGGTGAATTGGGACATTGTTAAAGGAGATCTTGTGTGTGCTCTCCAAGATTTGTTTCATGGTGGGGACCTACCACGCATTGCATGAGAAACCCATATGGTTCTTATCCCAATGGTGTGTAACCCTCATTCCAGTGATCAATACTAGGCCATCAGTATGTTCAATATACTGTATAATACATTGGCCATTGTACTCAAAAAATACTTTCTATTCACTTGGATTCATGGTGGAATTTTCAACATCATGGTTTCATTAAAGGGATTTCAATTCATGATGTGATAGAAGTGGTCCAAGAAATTGTAAGTGGAATTAATAGAAAGTATTTATGGGGTGATTTTGTGGTTAAATTAGACATCATAAAGGCTTATGTTAGGTGGTAATGGGGTTTTTTTCAAAGAGTATTAGCTTGCATGGGGTTCTCTAATTAGACTAGTGATTGTCTTTTCTGTTGATTCATCTCGATGTGGTTTTTACTATTGTTTATGGGTAAGAAGTTTTGGTTTTTCCAGGCTTGAGGAGGTCTTAGGAAAAGGGATCATTTTTCCCCACTATTTTTATTCTCTCCCAAATCTTTTTTAGCTGCTATATAAAACTGGGCCCCAACAAATGAAAAATCCTTCCTTATCATAAATGGAATTCTACAAGGGGTATCAAAAACATGATTTTCATTGATGACACAATTATATTTATCAATGTAAGTATAAGGTATGTGTAGGGGTATAATGGGATCCTAATGTAATACTACAAGTGTTGTGGGTATGTCGTGGCCAAATAGAAAAGTCTATTCTTTACAACCTGGATGATCTCATAGAGAAGGGATAGGGATTTAGGGGCTATCTTGAGTATAGGTAGAGGATCCTTTTCTTTGGAATATCTTGAGGCACTTTTTAGACCTTCCCCCCTTTGGTTTCTTCATTTTGAAGAGTTCATAAGAAAAATCACAGGGCCCATCTACAACTAGAAAAAAAAATAATTATCCACTGGAGGTCGCATTACTCTTGTTAATAGTGTTCTAGTTTCCATTACCATGAACATTCATTCAACCATAAAGGTCCATAAGAATGTTATTTCCAACATGGTGGGGATTATGTTTTCTGTAATTTGGGATATGTAGATGGAAGGCAGACATCACAAGGCTTCGGGGAAACAACTTGCAAGACCTCTCTCTGAAGGAGTCACTAACCTGAGAAGTGTATCCTCAACCATACAAGGGATTCATGATAAGAATGTGTGGGGGGGTTCTAGAAGGTCGGTCCCTTTGGGTAAGAAAATTACACTATATTCATGTCCAGAATATGAGTGATAAGAGAACCTAATGTTCATTGATATTGAACCTCACCCACCCATACTTGGAGACCCGACATAATCACTCTTCATGTCTTGTGGGAAGAGGGAACATCAATTTTTGGCAGCATGAATGGGGTATGTGCAGGTTATGGTCCTCGGGCTGGCCAATCTTTGATATATCATTTTCTTGAGGCAAGACCCCATCCCAGGTTTCTTCAGGCCATTCATGATGATATCCAACTCGTTGTTTTCAGCAACACATTTACTAGTGATGACTAGGATATACTTATTATCATACCCTCTACATCCGATGTTTTCTCCATCAAGTATTTCACCCGTGTGATAAGGTAAATGTCAAATTAAGACCCCTGGGGGGACTCTATTGTGCAAGGATATTACAACAATTTTGATTTTTTTGTGGTGTGTGAGGTATAAATCCACACCTAAAGATAAAAACATAAAACGTTTGGGTGTAAACATGACTTCTAGGTGTTGGTGTTGCAGACTTCAAACCATGAATCAGTGGGGCATCTCTTATATGAATGAGAATGTGTTAGTGGGTTATGGATGGATTTAGGGGATTTCTTTAGTTGGGATGGGTATGATGGGGTACATGATTACTTCCTCAGTTCATGGTTTAGAGGTGCTGTTACTCATGGCGCTGAGAGAACAGCAAGGTCAAACATTATAATAGTGTGATTTTGTACCTTTTGTAAGGACAGAATTGATATTTGTCAAAATAACATCAAAGGATCCAAGGTATGTATTATCTTATAAATGTAAAATAGTTTTCTTGATATGATTATGATTTTTCTCAAATGTCCCTCTATGTCATCAATGAATTATATTGTCCCAAACATCTCATTTGACAATCATGCCAACATCATGGGTAGGGACGATGGATCTGTTGGTGACCACCCAGATAGGGGCTCAAAAGCAATATGTACATGTCTATACTCAGGGGGGAGATGTGTGGGGGAGGTTACATTAGATACTAGGAGTGGTATGTGCTTGCAGCGTTCACGACCTCTTACGAATGAGGCGATTATCATCAAGAAGAGGAACATTAATTTGTTACATGCCATGAAATATTCACTCAAAGGAGGATCACATTGATGATGGTGGAGATAGACTCCATGATTCTGTAGCGAGATATGTTTGGACAAGGTAGGATTCCCTTTAATATTTCTAATACTAACTAGAGATGTAAACTTCTCAAGGGGAATCATACATAGATATCTCAACATATAGCGGAAGGGAAATATGGTGAACAACTTTTTGGATTCTATGGCACCCTAAAATCAAAGTATATTTTCATTCTATAACTTTGGTTATTTTCCTTGTGAGGGGATGGAATTTTTTTCAATGATGCTATGGGCTTTCATTACTTTAGACAACCACAAAGAAATTTTTATTTTTTGTGAATTTTTCTTTTTCAAATAAAAAAATATTTTTCATTCACTTGTATAAATTGTTCTATAACAAAAATAATGTGTTCTTAAATAACTAATATTATTGAGTGGTTGTAATTGAATAAGAAACATCAGGAAAACATTAATAAGGGATTCATTCCGCCAACCATGTAAACATAGGGTGCACCCATTCTTTTTATAAAAAATAATGATTGATCAATAAGAAAATAAATTGATTATCGGGAGTTGAATAAGAAAAAGATCAAAAACAAGTATCATATTACTCATATAGATGACTTCTTTAATCAACTACATGGATATAAATAATTTTATATAATTGAAAATTATTCTATAACTCATCAATTCTGGGTTAATGAAAATGATATACTAAATGCAACATTTTGTAATATATATGGAAACTATGAATATATAGTTATACCTTTTAGTCATACTAATTCCCCAGTTATATTCATGATTTTAATGAATTGAATTTTCAGATATTACCTCAATTAGGTTATGTTATCATTATAAATGTTATTTTAATGTATTCAATAATTAAGTAATAGGATGAAGATTACTTGAGAATTTTAATATAGTTTCTAAGGAAGGAGACACTTTATGCAGAATTAAACAATGTTTGGGATTTGGCATCAAAAGGATTATTTTCTCTGTCACATAATCTCAATATATGGTATAACTATAGATCCATGAATGACTAAGGCTATCAAATGATGGATTAGACCAACTATAGAGGAAAAAATCTATATATTTCTCTGTTTAGCTTGATATTATTGATGGTTTGTGGAGAATTTCTCTCAATTATAATATCATTTGACCATTTTAACAAGGTAGTGTGTCATTTTCCTCTGGAAATATGAATATGAGGAAAATATGAAGGAATTTTTGATGTAATATAATAACTAAAACTAAACATACATTACCATATAGTAGAGAAGAGTTAAAATCAATAATGATGCATCCATGAAGGGATTGGGAAGTGTTCTTATGTAGAATGACATAATTATCTCATGTGCCTCATTGTAGTTGAATAATCATTTGAAAATTTACCCAACTCATGATTTGTAGTTAACAACGGTAATTTTTTCATTAAAGATATCGTGGAATTATATTTATGATGAAAAGTGTGATATATATAACGATTAGAAAATCCTTAAATATATATTCACATGGAAGGAGTTCAATACATGATATAGAATATGGTTGGATATGATAAAGGTTTATTAATGTATAATACATTACTACCATGGAAATGAAAACAAGGTGGCTGATGATTTAAGTCGAATGATGATGCTAGATTATCAGTGATGCGGACAAAAAAATATCCCAATTTTTGGATTTTCAAAGGATGGATATAGACATCATGATGTATGGGGAAACAATTTATCTTTCTCAAATGAACGTTAAACCCTCTAATTAAGTAAATATTAAGTATGATTTAAATGAATATGAAGATATAGAAATTAAATATAGAAATGATCCTAATTTTAAACATGATCATGATGGAATGACAAGGATCATGAATCGTGTATGTGTTCTTTCCATACTAATTTTTAATATAGTTCTATTAGTGGAAGATCATACTTCTTAATTCTCTATTCATCTTGGAAGTATGATGTTGTATAGGGACATGAAATAATACATCTAGGGGGTTGTAATGAAGAGACATGTAACATAAATTGTATATTGGTACTTTGTATGACAACAATTTTTGGATGAATGAAAAAAGTCAAAGGGGATGTTGCATGTGTTACCCATACCAGATTGGAAGTGGGAGAACACCACAATGGATTTTTTCATTGGAACACCCAAAAATGATAAAGTGTTTAATGCTATATGGTTGGTATTATATCACCATACTACATTATCACACTTCATATCTATCTAAGAAAACTTCTATCTGGATTAGCTTTGCAGGATATACATTAAGGTTGTGGTAGCATTGCACGGAGTATCACATTCTATTGCATTATATCGAGAACTAAGGATTAAATAATTGATGTGGTAAAATCTTCATTAAGAAATTGATTAAAAATTAATTTTATGCATATAATATCATCCACATATAGATGGTTAGTTTGAATGAATAATAAAAAACCTAGAGGATGTGTGGATAACTAGTTCTCAGGTTTTTAAAGGTGGATAGGAAAAACACATTCCTCCAGTTGACAAATCATAAAAAAATATCTTTTAGTAAAACATTTAGATGACACATTTTGAATGTCTTTATGGGGTGAAATGAAGAGCTCCAATTTTTTTTGACGTAGTGGGATAAGGAATTATAATAGGAGATATGATTGCTGAAGAAATAATCAAGAAGGTTAGAACCATTCAGTAGAATAATAAGGCTGCTCAATGTTGGGAAATGGTAGCACTAATAACCATTTTAATGGTTTAGAATATTATGTTGGAAAATGGTATCTCTATGAATCTCACCTAGGAAAAATGTAACAAAATTCTAGAAAAAATGGAATCTAATCCCATGTTATATCAGTCCCATTTATTTTCTTGATCATACCAGGATGAAAGCCTATTGCTAGGAAATTCCTCTAAATATCTCTCAAGTCCCTGATGTATTCCATGTTTCTCTTTTAAGAGAGTATATACATAGAAAATCACAGGAACCAAACTTGATGGTCATGCATCTATAGTAGGATCTTTCTTACAAAGGGTTGCCTATTGAGATTTTGGATTATATAGAGAATGTTCTAAAAAAACAAGACCACTCACATAGTTGATGATTTTTGGATAATTCACTAGTGAGAGTGAGTTACATGGGAACATGATAATATTCATAAGTTGTATTATACTTATTTTTAGCTGAAAGAAAATTTTAAGGGATAAATTCATTTTATAGTGGTGAAGAAGGTAGTACTCTATGTTTCTTGGTGATTTATTGAAATAAATTTAATTTTCTTTTATTTATTAAATTGAATAACATAAAACATTCATTTCATATGTCACATAATTGGACTACGTAACATGGAACTTGATAATTTAATATGATACTTGAAATATCGACTTGGCGTATGTAACAATAATCAATGACTATGCATACGTTACACACAACACTGATGTTTTTATGAAATACCTTTTATTACTATCATTATTTAAATTAAAAAATATAACTTATCTATTAAACATAATAATATGAATATTAATAAATAATTTTAAAATATTTTTTTATCATTTTTTTATAATTTAAAAATAATGGTAATGAAAGACAGAGTTTTTCGTAATTTCATTATATGTTTAAAAGTAGTATTTTCTCAAACAAACTCATTTTCATGTCCTCTATCGAAAAATAAAAAATAAAATTTTATAGAGGATTTGAAATTGAACATGATAAAAAAAACACCATTTTCATATTTATAATTTATAAATTAGCTTATAGTGTATTTTAGGGATTTTTTGAATAAACATCATTTTTTATGAATAGTAAGAAATATAATATATTAATTAAAAACATCAATTTCATATAATTTATTTATAAAGATAAAATAAACATTAATTTGGAATAAAATTTTCAATATATAATGTTTTTATCAATTAATATAATTTGGGTAATTAGAGCCCATTTCACCTTTAAATTGGAAATACAAACAAAGAAAACTTTTAATAATTTTTACAATGAAAACCATCATTTTAAATGTGAATGTAGGGTTAATTTTAAATTATTTTCTACCACTTCTATTTTTGTAATGTTGAAAAATTGAATCCAAATTTGGAATAGTCATAATATATAATTTCTAATAAGATCAACATAGTATTTCACAAAAAAATAGTAGTGAATGTAATTAATATTTATTACATCGATTAAGGTAATACCAAGGTTAACTAAGGAATAAAACAAAAATTAAAAACCCAAAACGAATTATAAACTTTTAAACCCCCATTTTATGGACTATAATCATCCATAAACCATCCATTACTTAATTTTTTTAAATTTTGGAATGAATTTCTTATCTAAAAATGTGTGTACACCAATCTTATTTTACAAAATACCTAGTGAGTCCTTTTCCATACCTATAAACGGCCACGAACTATCCCTCTGTATCACTCCAATAAAACCACATATGTTTGTCCATGATCCAACCAATCCAATTCACTACATCCCTCTCTTCATTTTTTAATCATTCCTATTATATGAAAGTCTGCCATTGATTCCATTTTGAATAAACCGATACCAGTTACCCGATAAAGAGGCAACAACTTCTCCCAAGAACCTTTATTTTATTTTCCTTCTCCTCCCCCTCCAATCTCATTATTCCATGTTTTTATAACAAAAAATTGTATCTTAAATATAATAGTATATTTTTTTTATTCTTTGGGTTCAACCTACACTTACAGACAACTCCATCCAATGGGTAACAGACAAACTGTTTACATGTATGGAGAACTACTACTTCACTAAAGGACGAATGTTCATTTTTTCTTCACCGACACTCATAAAGAAATTTTGATTGAAAATATATTTATATACTATATATATTATTTTTATTTTTTATTTAATATTATTTATAACTTTTATATAACATATATTTTTACATTACATTTAGTGTAAATATGACAATTTCTTTTTAGGAAGTGTAGACAAACACCACTCAATGAGATGTAATTTGTCCACACAGTACATGAAATGTATTAAATATGGGTTTGTTTAATATACATGATTTATATAAAATTTTAATTCTACATTAATTTAATTATATAAATATATATAACTAAAGGTCTTTTTTTCTTTCAATAGGAACATGAAAACATAAACATATTTCATGCATATGTACAACATACCATTTTCATGAATGATGAATTTCATTTCAGGAATCTATATATTATATATTATTATATTAATAAAATAATAAATATAAATTATATTTAAATCATTGTTTAAAATATGATATAAGGATATATTTACAAGGACCAAATCTATAACAAATTAAGACACATGCGAAGAATAATGTGATTATTATCAATAGTTGAACCTTAATATAGCATGGTTAATAATACGGTAATATAAAGTCAAGATCAAACCATAAATTTTTTTAGATATAATAATATAGTACTGTAAAATATTTATCATAAATTTATATTTACTATATAGGTGGGTTGAATGAGTATGATGAGAGTCCAGACACAATGTTAGGGGATTTCACCTTAAATTTTATTTTGATGAGATACTTGATTTATTAACCACCCATTCATTTTATGTGGTGTATTTACTGACAATTAATGTATCATATGTCACATATAATCAAATTTTTGGGTTTTCACATATCCATTTTATAATATTTAATTCATGTGGATTATGTTTCAAAATTTACCTATTCGGTAAATACTTTTGTCTCAATTTTCCATCATTCAAACTCATGTTTTGTTATGAACATAAATATTATTCGATGTGTATATAATTTGACTATAATTTTTATATAATGAATTTATATAATTTAGTTATATATTGAAGCTTCATTTAATTTCATTTTCATTTATTGTGAGTATTATCCCATGATACCATGTTATAAATTTTTTTTGGAACTACCACATCATTTTTTGAGATTGATTATATTTATGCTTCCTATAACAAAATCATCTGATCTATCTCTCAATTATAATAAGTATTTTCTATTCATTATATATAATTAATGTATAGACATGTATTAATATTATTTTCCCACCCTCTTTTACTTACAATAATGTTTATATGTAAAATTTGGCTATTCGTCTGTCCAATTGGAATCTATTGTATTCAGAAACCATGTTTTAAAAAAATTTCTCAAAAAAAATTTCAATAAGGTATTCAAAAATGTTTTGAAATTTTTTAAAAAAATATATTTGAAACCCATTTTAAATGTATTCAATTTTTTGAAAATGTTTTATTGACATCGATGATTCCAATATTTGTTTTCAAAGCAATTTTAAAAGAAAATGGTGTTTAAAATGGTTTTATGTTTTAAAAGGAGAATTAAATAAATAAATGATATTTTCCAGAGGAAATTGTATTAAAATATTTTTCAAAATTATTTCCCTTCTATGATAACATCCATTTGTGTAACTCATTAATTTATGGGTATATTATTTAATGTTTTTATTCAAATTATTTTTCTAAATGGATTATGTATTAATTGAATGATGCTTATTTAATCATATTACCATTAACTTTTTATATTATTTTTAAACATATTTCATAACATGTGTAAGATTTATGATGAAATGATTATGAAATCAGTATTTTCCCACATGTTATGATATGATTAAATGTTTATAATACCGATTTGCGACATGTATTTTTTATTAAATTATGATATGGGTGTGACATATATATCCCTATAATGGATTTGGTAAAGATTAATATCTCATGAGATATATTAAGATGGTATTGGGAATGATCGCTGACTATTAAGATGGATATGTGAGTGGACCATGACTACCAAGATTGTATGAGGTGTGAACTCATACTACTATGATGGAAATAAGAGTGAACCATCACTAAAATTATGTTATGGGGAGTGAATATATAATACTAAGATGGTATTGGAAGTGATTCATCAGATAATATGGATGTAATATTTTATATGCTTATATGTTTGAAAAAATACCATGTTTTTCTTCTATGTTATGCTTTCATGGATTATGTTATTTATTTCCTTATGATTCATTCCTTATAAACTAAAATTATTTATTCCATGACTCAGGTAAATGATAATTCATATTAAGTGAATAATCTTCTATTTTGATTATCATATTGTCATACCCTTATGCTCGTGATTAAGAATATATATCTCCCTTAATTACACTTATTGGGAAATTTTATCACCCCTTTCTTGTTTTCCTTCCCAATGTTATGGGGATTGGTAATATTTTTGAAGTGTCTGTGATGGGTACTAGTAATTAATAACCATGTGGGAGATAATGTAGCACACTTATGTATCATTGATTATGTTTCCATGTTTCCAAAGGCACGAGAATAGTATGTTCTTTAGGATTTTTTTATTACATTTTAAGTATTCCAAAATTGTTATATAATTATAATTTATGAAAAAGAAGGTCATTATATCATGGGTGGTATGGAATATATGAATTATTCTCAGGTTATAGTTATCAAACCATATGTATGTCTCAGTTCACTAAAGATTGGTCAATTCAACCAACCCATGTTCACTCTTCTAATGGTCGATCCATCATGGCTAAACACACCTAAATAGTCTTTATATGCATAATATTTATATCCATTTAAATTATCATATCACCCCGTCAAAGATTATTTCAATTGTTCCGAGAACTAATATCTCTATGACTTATCCATCGATGATAGTGGCATCCATAAAATGTCAAAAAACCGTAGAGGCTTGTCATTTCATCACTAAACATTTAGTGTACAAAAAATTTTATAATTATATTAAAATTATCTATTTAAATTAAATTTAATTAACTCATTAATGTATTTTCCATCACCTTATAGTTATGAATCATAAACCGACATGCATGTAAACTTAATTCATCTTTCATAGGTCTGTTACTAATATTTATTACTTCTTTTGAAGCATTTCCCATTTGTTTTCCTCCATTAAATGTCATAAACAAGGTCTCTTCAACAACATTGAAACTCTCCTTGAAATAAATAAAATTTAAATCAAAAATATAAAGTGTTCAATAATTATTCATAATCATATTATAATTCATTAATCAACTTTACAATTCAATTAAAAAATAATTGAATTTTATATAAAAAATTAAACCTCACTAGAAAACCACATTATGTCAAAAACATGACCAATATCCCATGATAGGTCTATAGAAAGCCCACAAGATCAAAATGATACTAATCCCAAACAAATGTCATCATTTACATAATTAAATTAATTTACACTAATTAATTAAGGATTAATATTATCTTCATGTCTTACCTTTGATGAAAAGATGAGACATTATATTTGAACATTATCAATGGATTTGAATAATGATATATGAGTAAAATACCCATCCATATCATCATATTCCAATATGATGTAGTGGAATTAAAAACCAAAACCATAACATTAGAAGATAAAAATATTTCTAGAAGAAAATTAATATTAAGATTGACGCTACTAAATTGGGAGAGACAAAGTAAATTATTATAAATCACATCTGAAACCCATATATTTTGGTGGAATCAAAATATGGATATTGAAAAAGAGTCTTACTGTGTGTATTAGGAAGAGGGAAAAATATTGGTTTATGATAAATATATTGGAGGGAAATATGTACATTTTATAACTATTAATGAGTCATGCATTTGGAAGAATAGTGTGCCAATAAGGTCGAAGCAGCTACCTCTAGGCCATCCACTATGAAATGTTTGGTCTCATGGTTTACTAATATATATTTCAACCATGCGTGTTGATCTACAACCCATTTGTTATTTACATGTTGTTTCCTCTTTAATTTCTTATGTTTTTTCATTTTTTGTGTTCTATTGATGTGATTAAAACATGATCTATATAAATTGAATTGGAAATGGCTTTAGGGTTCCTAATGGTCTCCCCTATTCCAAGTGACTTGAGAAGAATTCTCCAAAAAAACTAATACATAACCAAATCTATCGAGAATCACCCAAATAAATATTATATTTTCTTATCCTAATTCAATGTATAAAAATATCACATTATTCTATTATATCTCTTCGAATTACATTATGCATCTCTAATCAAAATTTATCCCATATAATAATTCAAAATATCAGTGTCTTTTCTAAATGCAAATACATTTCCTTACTCTTTGTATTTTACGATCTCCTGATCATAAAACAGATCCCCTTCAAGAAGTATCATAATGGTTTCTATCATCGATCTCACCCAACCTATGCTCCTAATTTCTATTCAAAATTAATGTTCTGTCCTACAAATTACCACACTCTAGTAAAGATTAATAGTTTTCATAATGAGATAACCTAATGAAATATGATCCTTCTTTTGAATCCATTATTTAAAAAATTCATGAAAATTCTCCATACAATATGTCGATCATTAGACATCCATGTGACTTTAACCAACTCAACACTACCAAAATGGTTCATCCCGCTATATAATTTAAAATATAGTGGCCTATTCTAATACAATGGTACTTCTGAAATTAGAATAGACACTCAAAAAATGATTTTTGGGTTCCACCAACCCATTTAGAATGGATCCCAATTTAATATTCCAATGAATAGATTAGGGCACTACTAAACAAAAAATATCCATTAGTATTTCAAAATTAAACATTAAAATATATTTTTCTTAACGATACATACACACCAAGAGCATACCATGTTTCCCTCGCAAATATTCCTAAATGTTTTGAAAAATTCCTTCCATACTAAAATGAAACATCTGATATGGTTTCTAACACAATGTACCTCAATAAATAAAAAAGCAATATGCTAAACCTCATTTAGGTAAACAACATTGAAATGATCAATTTATCCGACTAATTTTCTATTATATAATATGATAATATTAACATAAATCATATATATATCCCAATATTATCTTGCAACACCCACAACATTCTAATCCCAAATTTTTATGTTTTACTCAATGGTTGACCCATCAAATAACCAATTTCATTTTTGTTATCCAAACATGTGAATCAACACAATCATAATCCAAATTCAACATGAACCATACCAATGTTATCCTAAAACCCAAATAAAAAACTCAAAAAATATTATATATCTCTAATGACATTACATATGGAAGTCATTAGAGGATCTAAATGAATTTTCATCTATTCTCTCAAATCCACTAGAAAGATAATCAACCATTTAATAGTGTGTATTGTATAGCCACAAACCCAACTTCAATGATGTAATATCGTGTGAATGGAAATCATCCTCCCCATCATATTAGTGACCTTCGCATCACAACACTTGATGATACTTTTCATCACCACGGTTGGAACTATATACATCATTAAACACAATTACATGAATAGAAAAAATATTCATTACCAATAACCAACAAAAAACACCAATAATCATCTATTCCCATATCATCGTAATTTCAACCATGTAAACAATTAAGATATTAATGGTGAGGGTCACACCCAAAAATGTATAATGGAGAATTTACCTCCATATATATAATGAAAATACACTCCTTGAGCACATGCTCAATGTTTACTCTCACTAAGTTCTTCACTCCACACGATCCACACTCAACACATCCAAATGAAAACTCATCGACTGATTACACCAACAAAACTGTCATAGATTCCAATTTAACAACACATTTGTAATCCAATTTCTGCACTCCCAAAATCTCAAATAAATAAATGGTCATAATATCCTATATCACCCAACCAAAGAAAAGGTGACTTATAATCCCATGAGTTGCATCTCTAAATAATGATGTCAATTCACTAAGACATATTTACTAAACAAGCCATCCATAGATTGAATTTATCTAGAATTTTCATAAAAACAATCCATATGAATATATTTTCACCAAACATATAAAGAGAATCCTTGTAAATCATGGTCATGAACTCATATATCCCCTCTGTATAAATCCAAGCATAATAACCTAACATGTTATGTGTTTCACAAACTATGGGAGGAATAAACCTTTACTCTTCTAAGGAATGAAGTCTTTGAAGATAACCCCGCTGTTGGGGTTCCATTTCACTTTGTTCGGGAGTATCAAATTTAACATCACTTAATATCCCTATGGTCACTACTTCTCCCACATATCCCAAAGGAAAATTCCTATCAATGGTTATAGCTCCAAAGATATCCCCTCTCATGCAAATATAAAAATTCAAATGGTAACATGTGCACCAAAATACCCAGTCTAGGGTCTCAAAGCATACAAAAATCAATAAATTAGTATCATCCTTCCCAACATTGATAATCATGTGAATACACCTATGAGACTACTCTAATCAAAATACCAACTCATCTAGAATCATCACACATAAGAAATCATCATAGATGATCACTACATTGGGAAAACACATAATATGGATGGAATACATAAAATAACATTCAAATATATATGAGAAACAACCATATACGGTGTTTATATAACAATATGTTACATAAACAAATAGATAGAAGCCGAGTAGTGGTGTATGTCCATAGAACCACATTCCTAATAATCCCACTTTTCAATCCACATTTCACATGCACCAATGCAAAATGTCATCATTTTCCACATCAGGAATATCTCCATTGAACTAGAGATGCCAACCTTAGAATGGAATACATATACATATAATTTCATCTATGTAAAATTTTATTATTTATTTATATAAAAAAATAAAAATGATATGTCAATAAAGCATTATATGGTTGAATGTATCGTCCCCTAAAATTTACATAATTTGGTCCCTACGTAATATGTGAATCGTCTGTTTCAATTAATGATGTATGGAAGACATCATTTATTGATGGAACAAGGGAAAAACTCTTTAATATGTCCTTTTATAATTCTCCAATAGCACATAATATATAATAAATCATAAATCCAAACACCGTGGGAATCCCACTCTGTGAAATCCATATCAACTATAATAGAAAAAAATCTAAAACATCTATCTCATACATGGAAACCTAGACATTACAGTAGACATTTTTTTAGGATGTACCTTCCCATTATCTATTATATGATACAATGCATTGCTATCTCTCCTAGCTATTGTGACCAAATCTATAGGAAAATGATTCTTTTTTAACACTCTATAAAGTCTCATCCTATTTCAATCTAATGAAAAATTAGACCATTTTTTCACATGACCAGTGGTGTTACACCCCATATTTAATAGTTTACGAAAAATGATATTTTCTCTATCTTAATAACATTGGGATAATATATACCATATATTAGATTAAACAACCATAATGAAAAAAATATCAATATAGAGTACAATGAATACTATGAAAACTGAGAAATATATGAATATTAAAATATGACATATGACATAAAAGGCCTGCACTAACCATGCACTAGGATTCATAAAAACACATACAGGTAAATAAGAATGAAATAAAAGATGATGGTTATATGACCAAACTGAGAGATAACTCATCCCAGCCCCCATATTTCACCTAAACCATCATTCTCAATTATCTATGGCCATTTCCTAATATATTCATGTAACAATAATGTGAGAGATACTCAAGTAGCAAAGGGCAATGGGGGCCCAAGAAGGGTGTGAGTATAAAACATACCAGGAAACCACCAATGGGATTCAGTACATGACCATGAATTCATTGATACATTGAAGTGATATACAAGTTTTAATTAACAAGATAAAAATAAATAAATAACAACTAACACTACCAGATTGTACATGAGGTCTGATTAGCTATGAAATCATCATCATGACTAGTCCAATCAAGATCCTAGTTTCCTTACAGGTACACCCATATAAACTAGGATATTCCAAAATAATATCATCGATCCTTTAGTCCAAGACCATGGCAAAACCTAAGTTCACCATCTATCACCACAATGTATCTAACCATATCACAAAATAATTCCAAATATAATAAAAAACTAACATCACCCCATGGTAAACATTACATGTGTCACAATACACCCTTAAAGGAAATTTCTCAATTAGTAATAATCCCAAATATATAACAAACTCAAATTTAGTATCCCCATGGTATACTAGTTTATCCATTCCTCCTCATATAACAAGGCCCTGAAAGATCACAGAACACAACCCAATAGCGAAGGACTCCCACCAGAATAACATCTAATGATCCCAAAATCTTGAAACACATCAATATAAAACCCATAAAATAACAAAAATTGTCCAAATTGAGGAAATTAATTATGGTAAATAATCTCTATATGAATTTTCTCCCTCTTATATGGTATTTTTTTAATATAAGTAATAATTTCTATAAGGATATAAGTTGGGGACTAAGTACATATGTATCAAAAACCTCCCTATTGGGTGAATAATCATTATATCACACCACATATTTCATATGTGGGTATTCTATAAACATCAGGTCTAACTCCTAGGGAATATCACAAAAAAGTCATATCTTACTCCATTTAAGTATATCATTCAATATGTTAGTAAAATAATAATAAAAAAGGGTGGCCACATTCCAAACCTTCCATGAAACCCATGGTAGGATTTCCCAGAGTGTGACCTAGAGCATCATATCTTAAAAAGATAAAATCATCAATATTAGTTCAAATGTGACACCATTAATCACCTATACACATTCATATTCACACCCACTCAATAGGGTCATCTTATAGTGTGTCAAACATAGAGGTCCCTAAGGTCATTACTATAACATAGGTATCCCTCGGAATCCTAAATCACTGTTGGTAGTATTGGAAAATCACTAATCAGTAATAACACCCCATCTGCCAATATTATCAAATTTACATAGGTGCTCACATGTCATGGAAATATTCCATGAATGAATCAGCTTAAAGGGATTCCCCATGACCTATATGTTTGTCTTTGGTCACCCCAGACTGGTTGACTCATCTAACCCATGATCACTCTGCCTATTTTTGATCACCCAAGTGTCAAAAATCAATGGTAATAAATTTATAACTTGGTTATTCTAACTCATATCTCATCACACAACCTCTTGGTGGTGTAAAAATTTGTGGGAGTACTATATCCATGCCTTAGACATTAGCGATTGTTTCTTTAAGATAATTCAGAAGCTCCCTAGTGGTCTTGCAACATTATCTCTTTACCATTAACACTAATATAATATAAAACATAATAATAAATTAACTATTTTATAAAAATTAAAAAATTTACTTCTTATAGAGTACATCACCTTTTTAGAATTCCACAGACAACCACATTAATATCAGTATAACACATAATCGATATGTGTATTCCTAGAACCACCTACTACTTTTAAATATTTTCTCATTTATATTCTAATGGTTAGAAGTCACTTACAAGGTATGCCATACCTCAATAAAGATCTCATATCCATCTCAATCATCCAAATCATTCCCAAAGACATTAATTAATTAATTAATTATAAACAAGTTATAGTTAATTAAAACATTTTACAATCTAATCCCAACCTAATTTAATATTCCATAAACAAATAAACCTCACTAAATGAGCTCATCATACCTCAACCATGAAGGTCGAAGAACCAGGCAAACAAAGAGGACAACGGATATCAAATTGGGAACAATTATTAACAATTAATTTCATTTAAAATAGTTTTCTAGTAGAAATGAATTAATGAAAAAATATATTGAGCGATGTATGTTCGATGAAATGAAATGTTGGGACATGAATATTTCATCATTGAATGTCCTCAATAAGGGATGAGTAATATAATCATTCATTGAGATAGATTTTAACATTCCTGGGTAAAATTAGGACTAAAACCCTATACAAGATATGTTTAATTAAATTATAAGAGGAGGTAAACAAGGAAAATTGTTATAACCAAGCTATTTAATCATATTATTACATGATTTTTATCATAAAAATATATTTAGTTCAAACCTAATGATCATGACATATCTTTTATTTTGAATCTTATATTCATAATATATAGCAGTGAGTCTAAAATTAAACATATTTATTTTGTTTTCTATAATAATATCGTAAGACATTTTTATCATTAAAATCCCCTGGGATAATCTCAAAAATATAAAGACAAAAGGAATGATTAATAACAATCAGTAAAGGAATAAACATTATAAAGAAGAATAAAAAGATATCCTAAAATATAAGGTTCTTGAGAAATCAAATATAAGAATATCATATATTACATGGTATCCTAAGATCATGGAATCAAAGTAATTTTGGTCAAAAAATATTAGATGACATAAACAAGAGTCAGGGGTAACTACCTAGAAAATATCACATGGTGAGAAATTTCCCATGATGGATCAGTTTTATTCCCAAATCCCATATATGAAATCTCATGTTCCTAAAAACAGTAACCAATGAATTGGATATCTATCAGGGATCACCCATCATAACATGATCTTGATTAAATGTTCCATAAAATGAAATAAATCATACATAAAAACCATTAGAAATAACTACGCAATAAAGGGGTAGCACAATAACTTATCATATCATAATAAATAAAAATATAATAATGTTTGGAATTTGAGACATAAAAAATGAATGTATTACCCCTTCATAGTAAGGGATAATAAGTTATGTATACATGTGATAGATATATAAACACAATTTATAATTATTATATATTAATAATGGTTGGTGTCATTGATGAAAATTTTGATAAATGGTTATAAGGACTATTTCTTACAAAAAATACCCACTACACATTAACATAAATTATTGATAATATAAAAATTAAAATGATATTATAGAAAAAATTATATTTAAAAATATACATTATATTTTCTATGTGTATAAAAAAATTATTTCAGGGTAATGGGAATGTGTAATTCCATATATTCTACATAACATAAAAAAATATTCATTTTATTGTGTTGTAAAAAGAATAAAAATTTCCACTTTTAAAAGAAGACAAGAGGATTACCGCAATCCAATATATAAAAAGTAAAGTACGTTAATATTTTTTTAATATATAATTTAGAGAATGTTTAAAAAATTACTAGTAATATTTTTAGAAAACATATAGATGATATAAATAGGGTTTATAAATGAAGGGATAAATAATGTCATATTTTTAAAAGAAATTATTATAAAATATTAAATGTAACAATGAGAGGAATAGAGTAATATTACTTTTAATATTTGTAAAGAAATATAAAATTATAAAATTTATGGGTTTAATTTCAAAATAATGAAATAATTTCCTTCATAAAAAATTTAAGTACAAACAATACAGATTCAAATGATATTTAAATATTTACTATTAAAAATTTGGAAAATCGAGAATTATGACTACCACAAATGAAGTAGAAGATTTTTAGTTAATAGATTTTGATTTATACATGATTCACGATATCATACATAATGTGGACATATATTAATCATTCAAAAAAAATGTTTTATAAAAGAATATATGTCTCAAATAAGTATGTTTTCAAACAAATCCCTTACTTCAAGTCCAAAATTAGTCTTGTTTGTATTTCATCTGATGTATATTAATATTAAATAAAATGTTATTTTCCATAATATAATTTCATTTTTTTAAAACCTTATACATGAAAAATATAAATTATTTATTTTAATTACATATTAATTTGAATTATCAGTTATTTCTATAATGATTATTTTGAGGATGATCAATTATGAATTTAAATACAACGTTGCTGTGTTGATGGTTGTCAAAGTGTTAAATTATCAATAAAATATAGAATAATAATAAATGATTTTTTATTTTTATAAATAAATGATCCTTTTAAAAATAAAATTGAAATTACGGTTATGAAAATTGATCTTTGTTACAATCTTTTCAATGGTTGGTCATCCGTACGAATGGGTAAATTTCTCATTTTTTCTAACAATGATGAAAATAGGGTAAGTTATATTTTTTCATTATTTAATGAATCATTTATTGAAAAAAAATCTTTCGAATACCATCCATGTGATGTGGTAATAAAAAACTAATCCCATTACTTGGACATGTTATAGTCTCTCACGCAAACATGAATGAAATTTTCTTTTTTCCCATATATGTTATTATAAGATAGTAAATGATATATTAATTTTAAATAATACTTAATAGTTATTAATTATATTATAAAAATATTATATACATCATCATAAATATACTTGAGGGTTATTATGGAAAACCAATCATATCAATTATCAAAGAAGGAGTTCATCATACAGACATAGGATGTCCTCATTTCTCATTTGATTGAAAAGGAGATTGATAACTAATATTTCATAAACCTAATAAAATATAAATATATATTATATACATGTGTAATTATATTTTAATAATTAATACATAATATAAAATGTAAAAACCCAAATGTAATAATTGAAATCAAGATAAAGATTGTTACTTTCCGTTAGAGGATCCTCCTTTGGATAACTTATTATGGACCCTAAGGATGGACATTTGGGAATACAATATGGTCTATAATGGTTATAAGGTTATTGGGGAGATATTTTATGGAGGTTTTTTCCATGAATATATATTAACTATTTTGAATATGTAAGGTGATGGGGCTGCCTTTTACAATTAAGGCGTGAAATATTTTGTAAATATCAAAAAAATTAAATAATGGGAAGTAATTCTAAAGAATAGTGACTCAAAAATGAAAAATAATGTATTTATGTAGTTTTAAGGTCGATAAACACATCTTCTACTAAAAATAAAAAA
Organism: Viscum album; assembly: GCA_963277665.1. Taxonomy (NCBI): domain Eukaryota; kingdom Viridiplantae; phylum Streptophyta; class Magnoliopsida; order Santalales; family Viscaceae; genus Viscum; species Viscum album. The sequence continues at coordinate 2,132,467,070 of OY728140.1, forward strand.
TTTAATTTTTTCTCTTTACCTCTAATGTTACTCTCTTTTTGCATTTTCATTTTTTTATTATTATAATTTGTTTGATTAATAGTTTCATTATAAACTATGAGAAACAATTAGGTTAAATTTAATATATAATATTATCTGTTATGACTAAAAATAGGCAATTTATTTCATAAAATTTAATTCAATTTTTTCTTTCAAAATTTGACAAAAATCAAAACCATTATGTGTGATGATGATGTTGTTTTTAAAAAAAATAAATTTTCAAGGAAAATATTATTTTATATTAACACTATAAATACTAATCATCAATATATTAATATAAATTAATTAGGTTTTATAAATAATATATAAATTTTAATTCAACAATTAATCATTATATTTTATTAAAATTAACCTAAAATGAGAAAATCATTCCATTTTAAAAAAGAGTTCACAAATATGTTATTATTATGCCTAACAATAAAAATATACTAAAATATCATATAAAGATGATTAAAAATAAATTTATTGGATTAAACATAACTATATAATAATTATATAACCTTAAAATAATAAAAAAATATAATTTAATAATACTTTATATAATTTTTTAAAAACAAGTAATAGTTTTTAAAAAATTATGGTTTTTCACTATTCACTAAAATATTAATATTTTCTGAAAAATCCCAAAATATAAACCTTATGAAATTTTTATATGATCATATAAATAATTATACTAATTCAATTGAATATAATTTCAAAAATTTTCATTGTATAAATATTATATTTTCTTATAAAAAACCAATGAAAATCATTATTTGATGAGGACACGTTTTTATTGAATAAATCATCATTATTAAACGAATGGTGTTTATTAGTAAATATTGAATAAATTTATATTTCACATTTATTTATGTTTAAAAATGTAACGAATAATATTCATACCATACAATTTATTATCTTGGTCAAATTGTTCTCTTTTAAATAGTAATATTTTAATATTATATCGTGGTTTGTTTATTATTAGCGTTGTGTGTTGAATAATATATAAAACATAATGATCATTTAAAATCTCTCGATGATACCTTCTATCCCCTAAAAAATATTGTGTCCGCACAATTTTAATGTTTCATTTGTAATGAAGGGTTAAACATTCTAAAATAACTTAATGAAAAACTAGAATAAGAGGGATAATAAATCTTCCACATAAAAGTGGGAAAGAGAAATACGATGTTCATTTGGAATAACACATATCTTGGTGTCCATGTATAATTACATTTTCAATCTATGAAATAATTGCCATTTAAGAAAAAAATAATTATAGAGAATGACTGATATCATTGATCAGAATAAATAAAATTACAAAGATAATTCTAATGAAAAAAACACAATAAATCATTGATGAGTTAAAATACCATTGATTCAAATTTTATCATTTTATCATGATAAAAAAATTATTATCATTTTTCTATAGATGAGTGATTCATTTTATATTAACATTTATAACATTACATTGTATACTTACATAATAATTTTTTTATAAACATAATTTCATTTTATTTCTTTTATCACTTTAAAAATTACATATTACTCTATTGAATGAATATCAAATATGTTTTATTCATTCCCAAATAAAATAAATCAACACTTAATGGATCAAATTATCGATAAAATTTTGACAACATATTCCTCCTATTATTATTAAAAATAAAATTGATATCACATAGAATGATAATATACAAACTGACTGTGAATATATTAATCACTAAAATTATACAATTAAACCCAAAGGTTTAACTTAGGTGATTACATAAATAAATAAACATATATTACAAATGATATTAACAAACTAAAAATAAAATAATGTTTTTACCTAAAAGGGAATTTAATATACATTTTCTTATATCTCATAAAACCTAATAGAAATAATGAAAAATGATCATATATTTTGAACAAAATAGAAACCTATATCTCAAACAAATAAATCCTTTTTAAAAATATCATTATAACAACAATCTATAAGGATTAAAAAGTAATTATTCATTTTATGGTTTTATAAAATTATCATAACATTATTCCACTAAATATTTTAACTGAAAAAATATTAACATGTAAATATGGTGTGAATGTGGATAGTGAATTACTTAGATCACCCTTCTGTTGTGGGTTCAAAACCCACCATCGTGCTCACTGTGATGGGTTTTCTGTCAACATGATGGTCTTTCTTATTATAAAATCATATTTCTATAATTTCTATATATTTCAAAAAAATATAATAACATCTACAAAATAACATTAAACATCAAATCATTTATGAACCACTAAACTCTTCTATACAACATATTTTTTTACACAAAATTTATTCTTTTCAATTCACTAAAAATTATTCATCATCATGTATGTATAATATATTATATTTACATTTATAATTTGTGTTTCTAAAAAATTAAATTTCCCTTAAATTTCCATTCTTGTTTATTAGTACAATTCTTTATTTTCATGAACTCTTTAAATAAATCTATTTTAGAATTATTAATTGAATTTTCATGATTTTTATACAAATAATACCATTTTACAAATGTTTTGAAAACATGATTCTCAAATTACAAAACCTAAACACTTAAATAATTTTAATTCAATTGTTATTATGAAATATTCCTTAAGGAACTGATCCTTTTATTATGTAATTGAGTCGATTAATTACCATGTTCTCTATATCTATGATACTGAACTGATATTGGTGACATTGGATAAATATTATTTCCTATTTATTGTAAACCAGAATATACATTTTTCATCAAAAATTATATACTTCATGGATACTATTCAAACATGTAATTCATCTGCATTTTCTATTATGTAATTTTCCTTGGTGACTCTTCACACATTTATTACACATAGACAACTTAATCATATTTTATTTATCATCATTAAAATAATAACATCCATGAGAATCATACCTTATCTTATTGAATGAACATGAAAAAGGGAAAAATTATAACAATAAAAAACATATAAATAATATGTAGATCCTAAATTATATGTCTCTATGTATCAACTGAGGTAATGGTTGGAAATATATCCTATTATTTTTTGTGAAATAAAAATTTGTTGAATTCCATAATAGTAGTATGTAAAGGGTTTATTAATTTTCAAATAATATCCCATGGATGTTTGAGACAATATTTTCTACAAGGCCCATTGTTATGTCATAGATGATGATCGAGTTTAGATCAATGTTCACTTTTTAGAGTTATTACACCTAGTTAAAAATCATGTCGATCCACATACACATGTATAATTATCAAGACAAGTATTTAATTTCTTAGAAGCCACATTCTCACCAATTAACTGATATTCCATTGTATTTTTCTATACTTATTTTTATACTTATAAATTCCCCTAGGGTTCTCAAAAATTTATTCTACTCTTAATATAAACAAAAATCCATACATTTCTACTATACTATAGTGACCCAATACTTTTCAATGTGTTAAAATATTATTTTAAATTTAATCATAAACTAAATAACAACAAAAATATCAAGAGACAATTTTTATTTTTAATACTAGGTTAAAAATAAACAACATTATGAATAAAATAGAACATATTTAGTTTACTCTCCAAAATGATGTCCTAAATTATTTTTGACCACCTAACACTTATTCGGATAACCATGGGAATATGTAGATAAATGGGGGGAGATAATAACCCATATAAGAATAATCTTGATAAGGAGGAATAACATTCAATTATAGAATAAAAGGCCTATGGGAAATCATATTAAATTATAATATAAATAACAATGTATATTAAGATCATTGAATCAAAGGAAATATGAAAGCACCATATAACATGACATAAACATAAGTCAAGGATACTGACACGTTGATATTACATAGTGGAAAATTTCCCATAATGGATTAGTTAAACTCTTTAATCCCATAAATAACATCTCATAAGTCAAAAATGAGTTACCCATTGTATTGGAATAATTTATGTTCACAAACATCATCATATTTTCGTGATTATGTGTTCCTCAAAACGAATCAGGATCAAAAGGAATAAAAATATGAATTAACCAAGGAAATAAATAGGTCGTATAATCATTTATAATATCATAACAAATAATTGTTTTCATAATTATGGGAATTGAGATATCAACATAATGAATGTATTACCCCATCAATACAAATTATAAATATATAGGTTTATATGTCAGAGAAATATATAAATTATTTATATATAATCCATAGCAAGGATGAAAATGTTTTTACAAGATTACATATAATATTTCATAATAAAAATAAACTTTCATATTGAAATCATTTTATCATAATCTAGGAATTTAAAAAAAATTGTTGAAAAAAAATTGATTGAAAAAGAACCACATAATAATATAATCAACCCCTAAATTAAATAGAGGAATGTGGTACCACTATTAGTTAGTATAATAAATTATATTAGGATAACTACATTAAATGGATTTATTACATAAAAAAATTCTTTTTACAACAATGGAAATTCAAGCATAAGTAATCCCGATTAAAATTATATTGAAACATAAACACTTTCCATTTTGGTCTCACGTGAATCATAACAACCCCAAATGAATTAGATTAATTGTAACATAAAATATCATGTTATATGAATATTCCTATGATAATATATATATATATCAATAGTTATTATATATTAATGAAAACAATTACATACATAAAAGGACATGTGTCTCAATAAAGGATGTTTTGAGATGAAATGTTTACCTTGAGTCTAGAGGTTTCCAATTTTTTATTTAAACTTATGTATAATAAATTTATATAAATTATTTAATTTCATAATAATTATTTATATATTTAACCCCTTTATATTAACCTACTTATATCATTTATTTTATTGAATTATCTAATTACTTAATTAGTTATGTCCACACTATCTGTTCTTTAGATCCCTAGTTCACTATTTAAAAATGCAATCGATGTATTTTATTGTGGTGAAAGGGTCCATCATTCTATTTTCTACTAAACAATAACCATTAAATAAATGATTTTTTTCAAAAAAAAAATATACTTTGAAAATTTTACGGAATTCTATTCATGAAAAAATTATCTATGATAAAATAATGGAGACGGTTTGTCTTATTTCCACATGTGTAACATATCCATTTTTAAACTATCATGATTGAAAGAAGGTAAGTGTTTTATTTAGAAAAAATATATTTTTATATAATAAATATATTAAATACACATTCAAATTCAATCAATTTTATGTTTTTGAAAAATATAAACTAACATTGATTTGTGAGGTGGTATTCTGTCACACATATGGTTAACATTATAATGTTCTCCGTAGATTGTATGGTATGAATGTATAAGATATATAATATTAATATAATTATTATCATTTTGGGAATATAATATATAAATTCTAAATCCACAATCATAAATATCCATTATAGGTTATGATGGAAAATGAATTACATGGGTCCACGAAATACACACAAATGACCATTTTGTTTCCCATTTGATGGAAATGTATAATGATTAATATTATTATATAAACATAAAAAATATCATTATATTGGATAGAATGATGTTATTAAATTTAAATTTTTATGAAATAATTTCTGTGGGAAAATATATAATTGAACAATGATATTTGGTGAAGATATATACATTCTCTTAGAATAACCTCTTTGGATATCCTACTAAAACCGAAATGATTTCCTATTTTTAGGGCCATATGTTTTCAGAATATGGATAAGAATTTTATTGAGATATTATTTTGGGTTTTTTAAACCAAATTTCATTAGATATGTGAAGAAGTGAGGGGTTTCCTTTTATAATTGAGGAGGAGTGGATGTTTTTTAATAAAAAAAATATTCAATAATGGTAAGTTACACTAAATACCAATTAATATAAATTTGATAAATATAGAAGTGGAGTAGTGATATTTTGTATCCAAAAATCCACCACTAAAAATAATCAAATTTTAAACATGTTATATAGATATTATCTATGGTCACTCTCATTTACTAATTTAATTGTTTACCACGATAAATAGTTATGTACTGTTTTCTTATTCATTATGACCAAAAAATAAGTTTAAATTATTATATAATATAATTATTATAATTAAAAATATGGAATTCATATTATCAAATTAAATTCATATAATTTTTTAAAATTAATTTAAAATAAAACCAAAAAGTGTGAATAAAAAATAGTTTTTCTAAAAAATGGATTTTTATGAAAAACAAGGTTTTAAATTTAAACTATAACTTGTAATATTTTCATGGGAATTTAAATTTATAAATTATTGTTTAAAAGGTATATATTTAATTTAAATCCTTTTATGATGGTGTTTTTTAGTTAACTATTATTGAGGAATATTATGCACTATAAAATAGTTTTCATAAAAACATAATTTTAAGCGTAGGAATAATGTTATACTAATATAAAATTGAATTTTCATTTAAATTTCGTTAATATAATTAAATATAACTAGATAATATATATTCATATTTTAAATACAATGATAATAGTAATAGTTATCAATTATTATTAATTTTTTAAAAAGAAATTATAGTTTTTCAAAAACTGTTATTTTTCATAATTTATTGAAAAATCAAATTATTCAGTAAAAATAAAAAAATTCGCCATATTTAAACCCTTTTATTCTTATATAAAAAGTCATATTATTTTTGCAAATAATATTTTTATGAGGAAAATTAATTTTTTAAAATATTTCCTCACAAAAAAATTAAATTCATTTCTGATTGAATTTTATTTTTTATAAAATGAATTATCATTTTTTAATGTCTGAGTTCTATGTAAGAATTTTTTAATAAATTAATATTCTAATTATTTCATATTTTATTAATTTTTTAATAATTTTCATACTGTAAAATTTATCAATTATGTCAAATAATCCACAATTATATAATGATATTTTAATATTATATCATTTTTCATTCAAACTCAGGGTTGAGTGTTGAATACACTTTCATATATTATGTTATTTTAAAGTTATATTATGTTACAGAAAGGATAAAATAGTGATAAATTAACCATTACAACCAAGTAATTGAATCCAAAATCCTTAAGTTTGTGGATAATCAAAGGTGAGTGTGGGTGGAAGGCGGTTGAGTGTGTACACATTCCATAATGAAGAGATTAGGAACATTGGTTTAAAATATTTGAGGGGGAAATGATAAGATTAAAAAATTTCATGAGGAACATGTTTAGTCACATTTTTTCCTCAATTTTCACTAATCATGGGGATGGAACTGCCTCCAATGGCCTATTTCGCACGATCATCATGCATGCTTTACCAAAATATTCACTAAATATGTGTATGCCTCTATAATCCATGTTATATTTCCAATATTTTATATATGAAATTTCACATGTTTTTCCCAAAACCATTTTTTATTTTGTGATCATTTTTTCTCCTCTAAAAATCAATTGGAAATTCCTCAAGATTATTTTTTCCACCTGAGATACTCTTATCAGATTTTCCTGAGTATAATCCTTCAAAACCCTTCAAAAAATACATGATGCCACTCAGTCTCACAATAGAATATAAAATACATTATTATCGTCTTTCAGTTTATAAAATCGTCAAAGAATTTATTCTAACTCCACGAATTCTATTATAAATATTTGATCAAAATGATGCATATCCAAAAAATAAAATATTGAAAATATATTCAATTTTCAATGTCACATCCATATACACAAGATATAACAATATTTATTATTTTATTCACATATTTATCTTCATTATAAATCATGATTTATTAATTATATGATATCTTTTTTATGTACACTCTCCCTATCTGAGTATCTAAGTTAATCATTTATTATGATATCCTCGAACTATGAAAAAAAGATGGAATTTATATATGGTTTCAGATATGTTCTAGAAGAAATAATAAATTTATCAAAATAATATTAACTTTTATTTCATATTTCATGATTAAAATTAGATTCTGATATTTATATTTTATCACAAGAATTTTATATTGTTCTATCATTCATCGTATGACCACTTATATCTTATGTCAATATTGTGATATAACCACCAACTTGTGATTAATAGAGTTATGGTGTTATTTAACTAATATATAAATAATAAATTTATAAGATATTTTTAAGAATATAAATTTATATAATTAAATAATAAATTTCTTTGAAACTCATTAGATTGTTAGAACTTTCGTTCATGGATACGTTTGGAATACAATCTCTTTGAAATGACAAGGTTCGTTATTCTTGATCCCAGTAGTTGGTTGGTTTTAAAATTTTCTATAATGTCTAAATATGAAAAATATATAATTTTTATTATATTGGATATAATGTTATAATTAGACATTTGATCACGGTCAATACACCAATGTGTTTTTTAGGTCATAACCCGAATGATCCCAAAATGTATAACATGAAGATATTTTTTATGGAAATAAAACATTTTAATATATGAAAAAAAAGAATACTAATAATTGTAATCATTAATTTTTCTAATAATTTATAAAACTAATATAATTTTATTATTTTCTATTAAAATAATGTACAAATATTGACATTGATTATGGTAAGGGATTTTCTTTTTAAACATTGTCCAAAATCATTTAAACTCTTACTCCCCTATATCCATGTTATTTTAATTTTTTTTAAGAATATTAGTATTCATATTTCAATGGTAGATGAAGGTAATTTTTGATAGTATTTGACAAACTTTACAAGTTTTTTAAAATGAGTCTTTATTATCATTTTTTGTATAGATTAATTTTTTCTATTTTATAAATGAGGGAAATGGATTTTTTTAATTCATATTCCTTGATAGTTTTCTAATTCTTTCATATCCTTTCTTTTTGTTGTTATTATAACTATAAAATTTTAAATATTTATATTCAATGAAATATAATTATCTATAGTCTCAAAATGATTAGTTTTAAAATGTATGTCTAGGGAAACCAATACATTTTCTCATTTTTTAGGTTAAATAATTATTTTTCATGTGTGTTTAAATGATTTATTCATGTGTACTTTTATTAATGGTTATATATTATGATCAGTGATCCCAATATATCTCTATAAGGAAATGGTAATGATTAGTTGTTGAAGGATAAAAATGATTGAGAGAAGTAAGATAGTTAATTTTATCGAAATAAGTGTCTTTTAGTTAATTATGAAATGAGTTACAGATGAGTGATCCCATTTTAATAATTTATTTTATAACATACCTATTTTATTATTTTTAATGGTTCTTATTAAAGTATTTTGATTTCATTAAGTAAGTAATATTTTTGAACATTTTTATGTGGATGTTTTTTATGTATAATTTTTTATGATTCGTTCATAAATTATTATGATTGATAATGCCTTTCAATGTTTTAATTTTTTAGAATATGTTTTTTCATATAATGATATGTTTTAATTATGGTCTTACTTATTTATTGTGAAATAGTTGGAATTATCGTGGGTTTGAATGATTTTCACTTGGTTAACCTAATTACTTTATTACAATATCTTGTATTAGGATTAGTTTTTCAATACCAATGATTTTAAATACTGTTCATGGGATCTAATGATTTGTAGAGAATATTGGTTGTTCAATCATTCAAATATTATTTATATCTTTAAAATGTGATATTTTTTTGAATAGAACAATTGATTAAAATTTAATAATCCTTTTTTTATTAACAAATTGATTCTGCATTGAAATTTAGACAATGTTATGAAATGAATTACTTATTTATATAAAACATTAAACTGAAAAGTTCTATGAAATTTTCAAAAAGTGAACCTCTTGTTATAAATAAGGAAATTATATGTTCTGTATGGAAATAATTTGTATAATAGTTTTACGAATCCATGAAATCAAACCATATATTGGACTCATTCAATAAAAAATCATTGGAGGTATATATCAACAAGTAAAAACTCCTAGTTCCATAAGAAACTCATATATATGTTTTCACATAAGAAAATTTGTTGCATTTAGTGAAAAATATTGGATACAATAAATTATAGAAAACTCATTGTAAATTAATAGAGTAGTGTTTCATCTTTGGTAGAATGTACTAATTAAAATTTTGTATTTTATTAAAATGGGGATTTTAAATTTTATTACTGATGAAAATAAATATAATTTTAGAAATCATGTAAATATTTTTGTTATTTGTTATAATAAAAAATAAATAATATATTATTACGAATATTTTTCTTAGGTATGAATAATTTAATCTATATGAATACTTTTAGTATTTTTTATATTTATAAATTGTACACTTTTTCATATAAATGAATCTATTGTTATATAACGTATATGTTTCAATGTATGTTTTTTGTAGAAAAAACTAGTTTTCTAAATTAAAATTTTATGGATCATGTATTTTATGCTACTAAAGAACAATATGGAAAAAAACAATCACTAAGATCCTGGTATGAAAAAATTACTATATTTTTACATGAAACAATTTTCATAATGGATGATCTAGTGAAAAGCATTGTATAAATAATTTTTTTTTAAAATTAAATTGCTATTTAAATTTTTTATAATGAAATTATTTTTTTTAACTTAGAAATATTTTTATAATTATTTCATTAAATGTATGAAATATTATTTTGAAATTACATTGATGGGTGAACTACATTTTTTTCCATAGATTTACAATTTATCAAAAATTAAAAGGTACTTTTTATCTTAACAAAGTATATGAATACTTTAATTAAATGATTTGGTCTAGAAAATGAAAACAGTATATGTATGCTATTTTGAATAGATAAAACAATTCATCATGATGATTTTGTGAATCTAGATGATAAAAAATATTCTAGTGATTATTAGATGTTTACATTACCTTAAAACTACATAATTGTGTTATGACAATCTATGTTCTTATATTTGAGTTTTCCACAAATCCAAAAGATACCCATATAAAAATTTTTAAAATTTTTTTTATCATAATGGAACATATGATCTTGATGTATTTTATTATTCCATATGTTATTTTGAAATCAATTTTACTATATGATGGCTTCATTGGATGTAAAATGGAGTTAAATGGTATATCTTGAACATGTCACATCTTATGAGAATCATTGTTATCTTGCTTAATCAATAATAAAAACTTAATAAAACATTATACTAATAAATCATAACATATAGCAGATGGAATTCATTTTATGGAATTTTTTTGGATGCAACACACCCTCACCAATTTTGCAGGATTATTTCTAAAAATCCAATTTTGTTTAATAACACTAGTTATGATTCTTTGTCGTAGAAAATAATACATCACTCACAATAAAATATAATAGATATGAGAAATATTTTCTTACAAGATGAAACACTAAAAGGATATATTATTCTTCAATTCATTTGAATATAATAACTAAATTATTTTTTTTATAAAACCTCGTCATTCATAAGGATTTGATTATATTAAATAAAATTTACGAATGATCAATATTATGTAATTATTCACTTTTAATATTATATAACTATTTCATTTTAGTGAAAAACAGCTGAAAAATAAATGGGATATATATTTTTTATATCATATAAATTTGAATTTGTTATTAACAAAGATGTTCAATATAAAATTTTCAATTACGAGGGAATATATATAACATATCATCATTGTGAAGAAATGTCTAGAATTATTTTTTAAATTTTTTTCAAGTATTTTATTACCTTTTATTGATTGAATGTCATCATTTTACAATAGTTGGAGGATAATGTTTTTAATAATGTAAAACATAATCGTATAGTTGATATTTTAGACATCCCAAAACTTATAAAAATCAAATATGATACAATACTTACTTTGGATGATTTAATCCCTACCATTGATCATGTCAGAACCCATATGTCATCCTATTAATCCTATTTAAAGGACATAAGATGGGACTTATCCGTTATACATATTGAAACTATCATGGGATCTTGTCTCACTATTTCTTATTCGTCTGATTTACTGAAGGTTCTTCTATTTTTCTCAATGATCATTTCATTCCGAAAGTTCACTGTGGATTATTCTGGTGATTTTTTATAAATAATAAATTATTAAGGTATGTTTTATATGAATTTTTGGGTTTGATATTTATGGTTCCTTATGTAATTTTTTTATTATAATCAATACATTTAATCCCATAATCTAATGAAATATGATTATGTATTATTTTATCATTTTGTTGTTATATATTTCTATTAAATTGATTTTTTAGTAATAATGATTGAGTAAGAAATGTTTCTTAAAATCTTTTTAGAAATATTTAATAATTGAACTTCAAAATGAATGGGGCCCTTTATGGATTAATATTATAAAGAGGTTATAATTTTATCAAAAAAATACACCTAATTTTTCATGATCGTTGTTGAAGGTTTAATATGAAGATAATGTTTTTTATCAATGAAAATGGCAATATAGTTCATCATCCTTCACTAGAAGGAAGAGAAGTGTTTCAATGGATATATTGTTGTAATCTCCTGGGAAAATGGAGAAGTATACTAATAAGATTCAAAAAAATTACATTATGTATTTATTATCTATGATGAAGAAGTTCATAATCTTATAGTTAATTTAGTGTTAGCTTTAGTAAATTCATTAGATTGTTTCGATGTTTAAATTTCATTGATATCATTGATTCCATATAAAGGTTAAAATTATGATTCATAAATTATAGAATTTACTAAATTTATCACCACCAGTAAAATATATGGAATAAATATTTTGAGATGAAACAATATCAAATAAGAGTCTACTTTAGGGTGATGGTTATAAGATATTTATTGAATATCATGTTCAGGATCCTAAATAATAACATAGTGAAATAATGATGTGGGAAACCGATGAAAAGAGAAATGAATAAAAAAATATTGATCCCTTATAAAATGATTTAAAACTTATGTATAAAAAATATTTTATTACATTATGAAAACTAATAATTATCAAAATGATAATGGCCATTAGATCATTATGAACATTGTTGAAGCATAATATCTTAAAGTGATGAGTCATAAAATTTTTCATCCTGAATAGAACAAGATAGAGGATTATATAATTGAAAGGAATGAAGAAATTTCACAAGAGTTAGTAAAATTAATTTCAATAAATGATTTTATTATCCCTGATTTCTTCATGAAGGAAACATATTGATCAAAATTGTGTCTTTAGTGAAGTGAATGAATATTCTATTAAATAAAATCAAAAAATTTCATCTAAAAATACCATCGAATATAATTTTTCAATAATTTCCCAATTTTCAATGTCGATATAAAAATTCACTCAAAAAGATTATTATTTCAACGAATCTTCATTTAATACTTCTTTAGAAAAAATGAGACCCTCAACAAAGAAGAAATGAAAAGAATATTCTCATTTTTTTGAAGAATATAGTTCAAAAAAATATCTTTCCTATAATATAGGATGAATTTCATGGTTTGAAACATATAGATGTTTATATATAAGAAAAATGAAGATCTAAATTTCAAATAAGAGAATATTATCCTACTTAAATAATGATAATGCCTCTACATTAACATGTTTTTGAGTTCTAAATTAATAATCTTCTTGAGTATTTAATTATAATGGGAATGGAAATATATTATTTTAATTAATTTTCAAAAATATTTTTGTAATATTTCATATTTTACAATAGTTCAAAATAAAAGTGTGTGTAAATTAAAAAATATATTTTTTATATTAAGGATTCTTAATTGAATTAATGAGTCGATTATTTTGTGTCATAAACCAAAGATAGTTTGGGGAATATCACTGAAAATCCCCCTTTTTTCATAAATGAGTAAAAAATAAATATTAGTTAGTTAAATTAATTAGACGAAGACATAATTTTATTTTAAGAACATAATGTATAAACAATAATGTCATCTAAAACTATGGTCATGCTATCCAAAATTGTAAAGATGAATGTTAGTGAGGATACAACTGTTTTTTATTATCTTATTATTCTTAAGATGCAATGTGAATTGGAATTCAATTAGTTTTAGAAAAATATAAATGAGGGTGATGATATGAAGTGCTATTTGGAGAAAGAAATCATGATGTAAAATAATATTTTAAATAAAATTTAAAAAAATGATTAAATTTATTGATTTTTTTAAAGAAATAAAACATTATTATTTCATCATAAATGAATGAATATCTCATCATATAACATTATATTTGTAATTTTATTCTCATATGCATTTCCATAAAAATATATAAAATAAATTTTAATATGTTAATATTAAAATTTATGTTACCTCTATGATATTTTTGAAAAAGAAAATCGGGAGAAATGTTGGAACAATTAAAATTAGAGAAAAAAAATATTAACAAAAGGGATTTTTATAATCTTGATGTTAAAAAATCATTATATCTTTTGTTGTGCATGTTCCTTGTGATTTTGAAAAAGGAACAAATTTATGGGTCTAATTAATTCAACATATAGTTCTTTTGAAAATCACAACACATTTTATTGTAACCTTTTATTGTCTTCATAATTCTTTTTTATTTAATACATCTTATTACATTTTTTAGGTGGATGTTTTAATGATTAATTAATATTAATTCCTTTTTACATTACATTAACTGGAATATAAAATGTAAATGTAATTATTTTTTATAGAAGGATTTCTTATTCACACTTTCTATTTTGTTATTACTTAAATTTTATAGAAGGAGATGTTTTTTTGTCTTTTGGATCCAACAATATAGTATTATTAAAATTCATTGGTAGAAATAGTATATGCATAGATCAATTAGAAATATTATTGATATTGTTTATAAAATTATAAGTGAACATAGGAAATTTGTAATCTAAATGATCATTCCAATACAAATTATTTTTTATATTGATCAACAAGATCAATGTGAATAATAAAATTTGTTGACAAACTATATTAATATAATTTATTTTTATATATTAAAAATCAATTCTAAGGATAGTTCTTCCATTATCTTTTCTTTTATTATGCATTCTCATAGAATACATTTGAATCATATTACTTATAAACATTCCAGTTCTTGCATTGTAATTATTCTTATTGAAATTATGTTGATCTAGGGATCCTTATGATAGATTAATAGATACGTTTTTTCTCATGTTTATTGGGGGATTGAAAATGGAATAAACCATTTTTCATGTATAAGAATATCAAGGGATTCAAATGTTAGTATGATCAACCATCTTATAGGTTTTAATTAGGGATACCTAAAGTCTGGTTTCATGATCCCCTCCACACAATGGCACCCCTCTTGTAAATTCAATGAGGTATAAGAGATACTGATTTTGGAATCCTTCCTCCTATAGGAATCATTTTAGTGACTATCATTGAGTGTATGTGTAACATCTTGTTACCATGATTGGAAACATTTTTCCATATCTTTGAGTTCCCATTTAAAGTGGGGGTTTTTATTTGGGTTTCATGTTATTCTACATGATGTAGAAAAATTTCATGCAATGTAACATGGATACATGATTTGTAATGGTTTATGGTTTAATTTTAAGAGAATCGTTCATGTAGTGAATGGTTACACAATGTGACAAGATTTTACATGTTGTGGGTTAATTAAAAATCAGATTTTAGCCTAATGTGACAAAATATTTGGTGGATTTGGACACTGTGTTTTCATGAACTAGAAAGGTATTACAAGTATTGTGGTTCCCCTATAATATATTTTTAGGGAATCAAATGGTTTTTGAGTTCTCATTCGGATACCTATTCATCATTAATCTCAACAAAGGGATCCTATTTTGTATATTTTAGATATATCATTTATTTCAGAATTTTTTTATTAATCAATCGATCTTCATTGTTGCATTAGTGAATTTCTCTAGGTGAGTTTCCTTTTATATTCTTCATTTCTATTGATAACGGTATTGAACATGAGTTATGTTATTGGAATTGTTGGTATGTGTTGGTATTTCTTCAGGTCTTCTTCCAATTATTTTGTTCAATCTCATTTTGGAGGTTATCACTTTGATGGTTTCTTGTGAGGTGTGTGATCGTTCTTATTGTATATGTTTTGTAATCTTCTCATTAACACTATTTCATAATTGGATCAGTTATAATACGTGTAAAAATTTTCTATTGGGCCTTCATTAACATTATTGATTTTTTGATGTTGTTGGATCCCATTTTGTATGAGTACATCATATGTTTTGAGTTGGGCAGGTCTGTATATAACCTATGTTGATTAACCTTGTTGTTCATTCTCTATAAAAAAATTTAATCACTCAATTGACATGGCTATTTTTTGTGTTGAAAATTGTTTTTAATGATCAATGGGTCACTTTGGATGCTGATAAATTATAATAAAATGTGTATTTTCCAAGCATGGAAATGGATTTGTGAATTGGGTTTTCAAATCATTAGAATGAATTGTGAAAATGAGATAATTGGTTACCATGTGTATTTGGATAGATGTTTTATCTTGAGGTTATCATCCATTTTTCTGATTATAGAGAGTAATGGTTATGTGGATTTCCCTAGTTACCTATAACCATTATTGAAGAGGAACAATATTGACATTTTTATAGGGGTTTAGTCATGGAATATTCTTATGCCTCCTAGGCCTGTGTTCTAGGAACCAGATTTTGCAGTTGATTTGTTGTTGTATGATTAGTCTTATAGTATGACCTATCGTAATCCTTGATTGTGATTCATATTATTCTATTTTTTATTAGATTAATTTCCTTTTTTTCCTTGATATGCATGGTTAATTGTGTGAATGATTAAATGGTAAATGTTCTTTTTAATTTCATATTTCTTCTTTTGTTATAGAACTATAAAAAAGAAAATTTTTATAATGTTTTATATAAAAAAAGTTTAATACATATCATTCCCAGTTTTATTTGAAATGATCATACATGAAATTTTAAATATAGAGCTGATATGGAACACCTTGGTGGGATTCTTTTAAGCATGTTATCTCACACCCTATTCAGCCCTTCTATGGTGTGTGGATCTATTTGTGTATTCTAATTCATGGAATGGAAAGGCATCATAATGAGGTAGTGAGTTCTCATGTCTACTGAGTTGGGTAGCTGGTGTTGAGTTTGTGGGAGTTTATCCACATTATCACATGTATTAGATGATTGATTTTGGGTAATTCTAGTTGGAATTTCCACTTATATAATTGAGAAACATTAATAGTTGTTTTTTATTGCCTTCATAATGTAATGGAATATATTTATTCTATTCTCATTATTTCATCATGATTAGTTTATATATATTAATTGTGTTTCCTTAAATTCGGAGAAATCTTTCCCTTTTAAGTATTTTTCGATGATGGGGTGCTTTTCTACAGTACGTGGGGATCCAGAATTCCCTTCTTGTTTGTGAAAAAGTGGGTCGGGTGCCAGTATTGAGAGTATCTTTTGTAAGTTCGTTACAAAGTGGTATTACAGGACATATTTCCTCAAGAGGCCTTGTCTGGGGACATATATTATACTAGAGATACGATTTTCATGGCCTGGTAGTTATGTTGCAATGAGTTACTGGAAATCTATTATCACGGTGGGACTCATGTCTTCATGGGACATTGTGATATGTACCTATAGTGTTGGGTTTTATTTAAAATACCAGTTTCTACTTATGGTTTTTTTTAGTTTGAATTGAGAATTTTCTTGTTCTCTGATCATTATTATGTTTTAGTGTTAAGTAGTATGCCTCAAATATGTCTTCCATGGCTTCCTCGGGAGGGTGAAACTAAAGATTTTCATAGGAATCTACATATAAAACAGAATCCCAACACAAAAATAGAACAAGATATTCGTTCTATTCAGCAAAATATACCATGAGTTCAGAACATAGTTATTGAATTACATCCCTAAGTGGGATGAGGGATAGATCGGTCATAACAATATGTTCTTGAGATTCAGCTATCCATTAAGTGATAAAATGAACCTTAAGAGGTGGATGACTAGTTATATAGGATTGATAAAATCTACAACATTCTAGAAACACATGAGAATATTAGGGTAAAATGTGCCGTGTTCAGACTCCAAGGTTCTAGTAAGAAAATGTGGGATTCCATAGTCTAGGTAGGTAGACAGATGGAATTGGATTTAAATGGTATCCCAACCATGTAATTCTAGTAGTTTTTTCAAGATTTGTTGATGCTATGATTATCCTTTTTTTCCAATCATGGTAACAAATTAAATGTTGATGGAATATAAGTACCTACATGGTTTGAGACCAGATATCAAATAACATTTTTTTATGTTAAATAATTCTATATATGGAGAGATGGTATAATGATACATGAAAGAAGATATGTGTATGAAAGGAATTTTTTTCTTTTCCACCCCAACTCATCAATCCAGTGGATGTTTTAAGGGAATTATTGGGATGAAGATGAAGTGTAATGATCATCACATGAGTGGTAGTGGTGGGTATCATCAATGAGCCCTCTCTATACAATCTTCTACAAATACCAATGTTCACATGGCTTGATGTCACTATGGAATGATTAAACACAATAGACCTTATTGAATTATTCTCATGTATATGTAAAAGATATGCATATGAATTGTTCACATATAGTGCTACTATCAGGATATGACTAATTATCCCTATTATTAGTGGTTTTCATCTCCGATGGCTACAAAATGGTAATCAGATGCTTCATTGAAAAAATTTATAATACCACTAGACATATAAGTTAATGAATTTCACATAGCAGATTAGTATCTAGAAGAGGTCATTACAGGTTCAACAATAGTGATATGTACTATATTTATTTCATTATTTGATGCAATTTCATTATTAGATACTAGTTCTTTCCACTAATTTATATCTATATGTTTTATTTGTATTATTAAAACTCAAATGTATCTTATGTTCATTTCAATATAGTTAGAGTAATTTTATTTTAATTAAGAGAGTAGGGGTTTTTTGTCCTTGTTCATTAACAATAGTTGATACAGAGTTGTTCTGGGAGTTTCTCATTCTTTATTTGGTACTTTTTGACAACATCACTGATAGGTATTGGCTAAAAATTTCTTGAGATAAAGATTTTTTATCATTGATATATTTCAATTCTTCTTGACGATGTGAAATATATTTTTCTTAAAGGGGAGTGGGACCCACGGGTTGGTCATGCATTTCCTTTTCTCCCAGAGCATGGGATTTTATTTGTTCACTATTATGTTTAATCCTAATGAAGTTTGACCAATTTTTAAAATAACCATTGATGTTTCTGATATTTTTTGTACCATTCCCAGATGAATTATCTGATAAAACAATATAGGGAGAGGTAGATTTTTTAATTGGCGTGGATCCATGGAAGAAATTAATATCGATACATCTTATAATATTTAACTAGAGGAGAATAAAGATATTATGATTTAGTCAGGAGAACTATTTTAAAATTCTTATATTTTTTACAGTGTTTCACCTTTGGTATTCGATCAGTTATATGCCCGGAAGACATATGGTTCACATTGGATGTCTGTTGACTATCAGAATTTGAACTGGGATATAGTTAAGAACATGTATCCTTTTCCTCAGGTGGAATATTTTTGTTGATTAGTTAAAATGGGATATGTGGTTTTTAAGGATTGATCATTGGTCAAGTTATCATCAGCTCCCATATCAAGAATCAGATATACCAAATACATTATTCATGGGCACGTATATCCATTATGAATATATTCCAATTTTTTTAGTCTAACTAACACTCATACAATATTCATGGAATTAATGATTTAGATATTCCATAAATATCTTGACACTATTGTGCTAGTGTTCATGGTTGATATTCTAGTTTACTCAAAATATGAACCTGAATACGATAACTATCTTGGGTTGGTTCAAGAAATTCATTGAAGTAATTATTTTTATATAATGAAATCAATATGTATTTTATATATTTGAGATGTACATTTCAATTGTCATGTTATTTTTGAACACGTCTTATTATTTGGTACTTAAATGGTGAAGGATTTCTTGTCCCAAAAAGAACCACATAATGTATTTGAGATATGAGTCTTATATCATTTTTATGGATAGAACTAATAGTTTGTTAATTATTTTTATATGATGGAATAACCTTTAACAACTTTTACCATTAATGAAAATAATTTCACATGGAATACTATATGGAATCATTCTTTCGATGAAGTGAACTGACATCTAACAGTAGGTCCTATTATGATCTTACCTAAGACTAGTAAGGGGTATGTGGTGTTTTGTGATACTTATGTTACTTTTTTTTCATTGTGCATATGAAGGATAAAAGTTTGGTAGCTTACAACTATCGCCATATTTGAACACATGATAGAAATTTCCCTAGTAACGATTTAGATCTTGACATATTTATAAATGTTGTTAAATTTTAGGGGAACTATCTTTTTGGGGAGTAGATCACATTATTTTCTAATCATAAGTGTTTTTACTATAATTTATCTCACAAATACATGAATATAAAATAGATATGGAAGGTATAATACATTCAGATGTTTTCCATCGATATCACCTACACCCTGGGGAAGGGGAATGTTTTTATAGTTCCACTTAGTATGTATGTAAAGCGAAATGATATTTTAGAATCCAAGGAGGATTGGAACCTTGTGTGTATTTTCTCTTAGTTTCTCCTTTATACACTAATGGCTATTTTGGGAATGGAGTTTTCCAATTTTCATTTATGATCATCTCTGTTGGATTAAATTTTGTAGATTCATCTATTGTATGATGTGATTAGTTATATTCACAAAAAAATTTATGGTGGTGATACAAATTCTATTTTGTATCTCACCTTATATAATATTCTCTACTATGGGATGTGATTTGTTGTCCACCCTTTTGATAGTATTATTGTCTTGTTTTATTGTCACGTATCTTCTTGGTCCATTCATACATTCACTATGAAAATTTATTATGACATGAGGCATCGATTCTGGTGGTTGGGTGTGAAGCCTGACATAGATGATTATGTGTCCGGTTGTTACACCAGCCAATGGATAAAGGTAGGGAACTGGACACCCTCTGGTTTTTTAGACTCTTTAGTGTGGGTATTGTAATGGGAAAAGGTATCCATATATATTTTTTGGATTACCTTGGAGTCCTTAATGGATAAATTATTAGTTGATAGTTTTTGATCGATTGAAAATGTATTCTAATTTTATTTTGATCAGTGATACCTCTATGTTTGATTATGATGGTAAAAATCATGTGTGGGAGATTTTTTTTATTTGGAGGGATTCCGTCAAAAATTATGTACGATAGGGATCATAGTTTAACCTTAACGATCTATAGGAGTCTCCAATAGGTGATAGAAACCCTAGTCAAGATGATCACTACCTACCGTATATATGTATACAACTAGACAAAGTGTGTGATTAAAATCATGATGTATGTGATTGGGGTCTATATATAGGATTTTCATGGATCATGGGAGAGCCATATGGAATTAGTTTTTTTATAACAACACTTATCAACCACTGATTTTAATTGATCTATTTGGGGTGTTGGATGGCCACTCATGAAGTTCAAATCTTTATTGGTCTATGGAAGCCGATGTATATTTGGATGAATGAGGTTTGGTTTTAGAGATTCTAATGTTGATTTAGGATGTACATCAACATCTAGATAGATTCTAGATTATACTGAAATCATATGAGGGTTGGTGGTGTTAGAATTTAGTGTTTTATGTTGGAGATTGGATTTTCTTGAATGATTGTACATTGTTGGGTAACTTTCAAAATTTAAAACATGGACTGTTGGATCTGAGATATGATTGACAATTTTTTTGTCACTGTGCAGCTTAGGATGTTTTCATATCATTTTGTTTTTCTAGTCTAGTTGATACATATTCATTATTTTTTCCACATATATCAATATAGGAAGTATCATCTTGATCCTGATCATGTTTTTAGTTGTAAGAAACTATGTTAGATCAAGGTTTTTCTATTTTTTAGAAACAGGTTGAGAATATTAACTCTCAAGTGAATGTCTTATATTGGAAGTTGATTTAGTTGGTCAGAATTTTATTGAAACACTAATCAAATTATCTAGATAAATGATAATATGATTCATTGATTAGGGATTAATGGCCTTATATTTTTCCAAAGGTTACTTATTCTACAAGCCTTCCTGAGGATGAAAATTATTTATATTGAGGATTTTGTAACATATCGTTACCTTGATCAGGTATGTTTTCCATCTATTTGAGTTCCATTTTTTCATGGGGTTTTTAATGGTTGTTTCAGTATTTCATGTCGGATGAATGATACATTCATTTCTTATATCTAGGTTACATGATGTGTAGTGTAAGCTGGGTTCATGCTATGAAAATGGTTTAGGCTGTCAATGGTTATACATTTTGATGATCTATTACACGTAATGAGTAAATTAATTATCAGATTTTAATCCATGGTGACGGGTTTTTTAGTATATTTGGACATCATGGATTTTATGACATATAATGGTTCTATAGATCATGTGATTCCCTGAGAAAGGAATTTTCACGAGGCTATACAGGGTCTATGTTCCCATTATAATGTCGGTTCTTCTATGCAATTTACCATGGGTTCTTGTCATGTGATTTTTGAATACATTGTTATACCTCGATCGATCCATACAAAATTTAATCTTCTTTGTGGTTTTAGTGCATATCATTGGTTGAGTGACAATTATGCTTCATCATTTCAATTGATCTGGGTAGTTCCCTTGAGTTTCAATATTGAACTTGTTGGGCTAAATTGGTATTTATTTTTGTCTTCTTCTATATGTGTTATTTGATGTCAATTTAAAGGCCATCCCATTTGTTGGTTGTGGTGTGGTGGGTGTTTGTTCTAGATGTATGGGGTTTTTCCTTTTCTTAAAATTCCATATATCCCAATTGGATCAATTATAATATGTTTAGACATTGTTCTATGCCCTTAGTTAACATCTTTATGTTTTTATTATCTGTTGACCGCGTTACGGGCTTGTGCTACATGAGTTTCGAATTATGTGTTTCGGTCTATAGCCTATGTTGATGAAACTAATTGTTACTTATTTATAAACTGATTTATATATGGAATTTTCATTAATATTTTTCCTCTCTTGAGTAGAGTTCTAAAGAAAAATTAGTTTCCATTGTTGTTGATAATTGGAATAAAAAAGTGTATTTTCAATGAATTGAAATATATTTTTGAAATGGATTTGAAATGGATTTTCAAATAATTACAATGAATTCATAAAAATAGCATATGGTTTACCTTGGGTACAATGATGGGGTTTTTTTATTCAGTCCATATCTATTTTATTATTATTCGGAGGTTATGTCATGAGGATTTCTTATGTTTCATAGGCCTATTATTCAATAAGACTGATATAGGCATTGTTAGTGGGTTTTCATCATGTATTATTCATATACATCTTAATCATGTGTTGTAGGAACCATATTTTACACTTTATTGGTTGTGGTATGAGTAGTATTCTATTGTGACATTTAGTGGTGCTTTGTGCTGATACTCATTCTTCTATTTGATAATTTCCTAGAATTTCTGTTTAGCCTTGATATGTATGTTTGTGATTATGAAAGATGATTTAAAATATTTTCATTGAAATTTATATAGATTCTTTTGTTTTAGAACTATGAAATAAGGGAAATGATTGACATGTTTTCTAAAAATTATATTTCTACTTATCATGCCATGTTTTATTTAAATTTAGAATAGAATAATTGTTATTCATTTACTTTTTATTGAACACCTATGTGGGATCCTATTGATCCTGTTAGCTAACACCCTTCTTACCCCTTTGGTGGTGGGATGACCTGTGTATGTATTCCAATTCATGGAATGGAAAGGAACCATAGTAAATTATTAGGGGTTTAGGTTAGATGTGTTGGGTTTCTGGTGGTGATATAGTTGAAGTTCATCTATGTGTTTAAATTGAATAGCTATATTGTTTTGGTCTTTTTTAATTATAATTGCCTCTTAAAGATTTCAACTAATTTTATAGTTGTTATGTTTCTTATACCTGTATATAGACGTCGAATATATTTATTATCTTTTGGTCATTAATTCATACTATGTGTATATATATTCAATGTAGTTAGTCATGGTGGGACAAATTTTTCTCTTTTTTTTTGATGTATGGGTCCATGTCATTGGCCAGTGGGGATCGAGAATGCCCTATGGGTATTTGATATAATGGGCCAGGTTCTCGGATTGAGGGTAACTTGGTTCGGTTCATTATAGTATGTAATACACACATATATGAGGAATAACCCTCCGAGAAGAATAAGGTATGATATACAATGGGGAAAGCACAAAAAATAATACTCATACCAAGTATAATATCTTAATACATTCATCTAAATTAAAAAAATAGTACTACTACAAAATAAAATATAAATAGAAAATGTACATCCTCAACAACGACATTGAATTCAACAACTCGGGAACAAATCAATAAACTTGCAATTTTCAGCCAAAAATATGTTTTCTAGTGCTTCAATTTAGAATCATATAAAAGTGTACAAATTTATTAATATTATCTAAAACTATTATTCACCCCACCCCAATTTTAGTATTTATATCTGGCAGTCCTTTGAAATAGTAGCATAATCAATCACCACATATATAGAATTTAAATAAAAACCACATGAATAAAATAACAATAAATTGGAAATTATGTACCATAAATATAATGATATTACTAATATAATATACCATAGGGAAACTATATACACAATATAAGCACAATTTGATGCATACCATGAAACATTTCTCAAAGAAATGATATTGATATGAAGAACCCTTACCTCAAGCCCTAACATTATTTGTACTTGCTCGTATCCTAATATATAATTAATATAGATTTACTATACATCTATAATGGTAAAATATTCATACTTATATTAAAATATATCATTCCCTAATAGTTTCCAAATACTTATAGATTAACTATTCTCTACTAAAATCATAATTCAAATGTTAACCCTACTATTTCTCATGCATGTTTCAGTTTGAAAGTTGTGTTACTTACAACATGGTCGTGGTTTTTTCATCTATATAGTCATAGTAATTTAATAATTATCATATGTATTCATGATATAATTTTTTATAAACACTCATTAATTCGGTGGGGAAAAATGAATCACATCACTTTTAAAAGATATTAATCCATTCATAATAATGACTATTGTTTTCATTTTCCTATGAATGTAAGGAAAGAATGGTAAATAATAAAATATATTTAAATTGTAATAATAAGTTCAAATATATAACATATTTTACTTAATTGTATGCTTATTCCCATCAATATAAGCATAAATGAAAAATTAATCACATCTGTGTCTGGAGGTGGTAACATATATGCAGAAGTAACAATATAAATTTATAATTAATGTGAGGGTAAGATGCTAGATAAAATATATTCTTTATATAATAATAATTAATTTTCAATAATCATATATATCAATTAATTCCATATATATTACCACCCATGATGTTCAGTGATGAAAAATTGAACACATCCCTTTATGGACGTGGCAGTCCACACGTACACACGAATAGTTTTTTCATTTCACATTAGGTGGAAAAAGGGAAACTAAACAGCCATACCATAAAGATAATATTGGTTATTTATATTTGAGATATTTATTTTATCCTTCCATAACTCTTATAATCTATTTTAGAAAGGTAAATAAATAAATAAATTATAAATAAATCATTTAAATTTTATATATATTTTTGGAAAACCTATGTGGGGTTACATGTTAATCCTTATATGTTTATATATTTGTGAGTTCAGAAACACTTGGATTTGGGGTGTAATGTTTGGGATGGATTAAAAAATGCCTTAAGAAAAATATATTGACCATATTCTGTAAATATGTGAAAACTGTGTGTTGCATTTTATAAGTTACTGGAGTAGCTCACTTGTAATTATTAATATTTATACATATTATAATTCTCTTAATTAGAGTGAATTGGAACTAAAATAATTGATTTCTTATGATAATTTGATAACAATATATATCACCTCATAAAATAATAATTCATATGATATATTTTTTCCCAATCACTTGGTTTTATCCTTAATTAAAATGTTTTTCCTTTTTTCCATGGTTATAATATTTTTTAGATGATAAAATTATCGATGAAAAAAAGGGTTGAAACTCATTTATAAAAACAAACATCATGATTGTAAATATGAAATAATTTTTTAAATAACCAATTTGTTGATGTTGATTTTTTTAATATAAGTGTGAATAACACAAAAAAATATTGTTTAATGAAAAATGTGGTTTTTAATCAAAATAAAGATATTATAGTGAAAAACAATATATTATTGATTTTTATAGAATTAATAATATTATTTTTATTTGAACAAAATTTATGTTAGTATAAACCCAAATTGAGAAAATAAAACATTCATATTACCTGATTTATAAAAGAATAAATTATTGTTTTGAAAAAATCATCATTTTTCATGATTCACTAAGAAATCAATATTTTCATTAGAATAACATAACATCACTAGATGATAATTTTTAAATGATGATTTCAAAAATTATTTCCATCTTATAAAATGAAATTTCTAAAAGTAGTATAAATTAATTATAATATCTGCACATAGAATACAATAAATTTTTTTTTTGTAGAAAATGTATTATTGGAGGGTGAAAATAATTTATTCCCTTTCATAAAATAATAAAAATAGTAATGTGGTTATTAATTATTCTAATTTGATATATAATCAACATAGATCATTAAGATAATTTTTAAAAAGATATTAATTTAATCCATTACGATAAATATACATTTACTATAGAAACATGGTTTTATGAAAAACATTTCATTTACATTGAAAATATTTTAGATTAATTTCTATACATTTGATAATCAATGTATAATATATTATTTATTTTATTTTGGAAAAAATGAATATTAATTTTAACAGTATTATGTGGGTCATATGAACTCATTTTTGTATATAAAAAGAATAGAATACAAAACATTTTACAAAGAGAAAATATATATTTTGAAATTATACAGTGTCATAAAATTAACCTCTGAAAGATGAGTTTAAATCTCTAACTTCACTTTATAAATACACATTATAATATCCATAATACTAAAGGATGTTTATTTATCACCCCTCGGGTCATAATGAAGACTTCCACTGATTTGTAATTTTATTTGTTTCACTACAATAAAATGTGACTCCACACCACTACTTTTGAATGGTACATTATGGGTGAAAATATATACGATGTCCATAATAGATGTTTTCAAGTATATCTTGCACATAATATTCTTTTAGAACACATTTTTATCTACCCACACTCTATTTCTATCCATGTAAATATTATCCCCAATTTCAATAAAAATAAATACTTCTCTCATACAATATTTTCCATATTTTTTTTAAATTGATGAGAATACTATAAGAGAACAATATATTAAATTTTGTTCATGAAATTTATCCCAAGAAGAATATATTCCAAAAATCATTTTAATTTCAATATATTTTTCTATTTCCTTGAAAAAATCATGAGATTTTATAAAATTATTTATCGGAAATTTAACTTTGTTGACAAACACAATCATGATAAATGTGTTTATGGCATGCCATTTGATATGCCAATTTTTGGCCATATTTTATTTCTGGAAATTTGTGAAGTTTATGCTATTTTGGTTCATTAAATAATATGACATGGGGTTTTCAATCTTGAATAATATCTCCTTCATATTCTAAATAGGATAACAATATAAATTAATGACAAAAACTTCTAATTATTCAAAATATATCCCTTCTCGATGACAATTTTACAATTATTATCACTATACAGTCCTCTTAACAAAATTACAATACCTTTATAAACATATCATCTTAAAAATGAGAAAATTTAATGCCCAATGACTAGAAAAAATTTATCATCAAAGTCTATATACAGTATTTGTGAGTGACATTTTAATTGAATACGGTCTTTGTTTTATATTAATTATCCTTTTTCAATGAACTTGTTTCAAAAGACCCAATTTTTCAATATCAAATTCTTATATTTGGGATATTACACAAACTAACAAGTGTCATTATTCTCAATTACACTTAGATAAACATTTATATATTAAATTCAATGCTTAGGTTATAAAACACTATAAGAATTATTCAGTTCAAATTGATAATGAATGATATAATATTTATAGTTCCTCAAATTTGATTATGTTATAGAACCCAAATTACATTTCCCAAGGATAGTATTATGATTTAAATGATTTCAATATTTTAGAAACCTAATTCACGAAATCACTTCTCATTCCTCTTCACTTAATTTTTTTTGAATCGATATGATAATATTGAAATTCATTTTCATTAATCAAATTTTACCCATGTTTGCTATCTCATTAACCATGATATTCAACAATCTCATCATCAATATGAAATTATGTTTTAAATTAATTTAAATTTCAATAGATAATAAAAGCATAGTTAATAAGTATATTATTTATATTCTCCTTATAAAACAAGTATCTTCTTTTGATGAGTGTGTTTCCATGAAATATCCCCATATTGGATAATTCAATAAAAATTTGATATTTTCTTACCATAATAATGAGATGAAATAGGTTATCCAGTAATATCATTCTCATCATAGTGTACTAATACATGATCCTTTTTCATTTTTTCTACACAATCTAGTGAATTTTTTTTGTTATCTTACAATAGTCTAACACATCCCATGCATTGCTTCTATCATTAATAAAATTTATTAAACATCTCATATATTTATATTTTTAATAAAAAAATATGTTTTTCTAACCATGATCTCCAAGTACGTTATCACAAATATAATTCTATTCATTCAAACATGTGTGGTTTTTAATTTAAAAATATTTAATATAGAATAAGCTTCAACTTGTTCATTATCCCTTCACAATAATTTTTTCACCCTTAATTATCTTAATGTGTCATTCATTATCATAGAATATCACTTAATTTCCATATGTGTAATTATAAAAGAAAACAATGATTACAATGATCATCCTATTGGAAAAAGTCAAATCATTCAATTCAAAAATCTTATCACCAATTTGGGTGCATCAAACTCCATTCACAATGAGTGATCTATTATTTTTCAAAGTAACAGGTCATCCATCATACATTAAGATAATATAAATGAGATATCATTTATTTTTCATGTGTTATGAGAAACAATATTCATGTATTAGTAGATTTAAACCTTTTTTTAATTTGTATTCTACCATAACCAATATTTTCATTCTATTGATTACTACTATTGAAATATTGGAATATTTTTATCCTCATTATTTTATATTATATTATAATGATATCCGTAGTGGAAATATATATATTTTGATCAAACCTTCCCTAAGTTTCCTTAATTGAATAAATATTTTTACATTATCCTAATATATCTTATGGTTTTTCTATCAATTAACATCTCTTGTAATTTGATTTCCAACCCTTAGATTTATATCATCCCATAAATTTTTGGGAGTACCATACTATACTAGTAAATATATGGATTTTTTTTATTTAATCTACATCAATAAAAATTTCATTAAAAAATATTTCTTATTTAGATATATTTTTTCAAAATAGACTACTAAATTATTCATAATATTTGATTATTAATTATTTTAAGGGCATCCTATTACATTGGGATATGATCCTTCATATAAAATATTCAATATGTAATAGAATTAATAATTTAATTCTTACAAAACACATTTTTTTTATTATTTTTAGAACCTTCACATAATTTAATAATGGGTGTTTATCAATTATCTGGTGAATACATTACATTCCATCCTTTTATGTCATTGCTAGACCTTTTTCGTGAATATTAGTTAATTACATGAAAAGGATCTTTGGAAAATAATATAATAATAAATCGTTATAGTGGTATTACCAACATTATTACATATTTTGAAATATTCTCTAACACTATTTATATAATTTTATAACTATATTTACAGTAATTCAATATGAAATTTTTTTTATTCATCATTATTGTTTTTTAGAGTGCCTAACTCCTCATTATAGGAAATTATAACTTTACTAATAATCACATAAAATGTGTCTCCCGTATAAAGTATTAGAATGTGGTGAATAATATTAGTTATAATTTTTTTTGATTATAATTATACTCATTTAAATTTGATTCGTATTGTGATATATTTAATGAATCAATTGAAATCTAAATTTTTTTATTTTCTCAGTCATGATTCCAATTTTCATTTAAACATACAACGATATTCAAACATAATTTAAATTAATTTTTTATCCTTAGGAATTCTCTCTTCTCTACAACTAAAATTTAATTCTTCAGTACATGGGTCATTGTATAATATTTTTTAGCAATAAAATATTGAATTCCTTCATAAGTAGTTTCCTCTTTATCATTTCACTTTTTTTATCATAGTATTTTAAATCATGTTTTAGGATAAAAATACTTTTCATTAAAATAATATATTATAATTTACTAATGAATAATGTTTATTAAATTAGATTACATGAAACCTTATTTCACTTAAAAGGCCATTTGAAAATATTAACCTCTTAATCACCTTGAATATTCTCAAATAAAGTACATCAATAGACTATCCTACGTCACATTTCTTTTAAAATTATAAAATAGGAATTGCCGTTGAAAAAATTCTTACCGCCTATGAATGGTTAGAAAATATATAATTTTTTCAATTTTATCAATGGAGATGTGATATGATTCATTAACAGTTCCTGTAATAATGATAATAAAAGGGAATATAATGGTGTATAGTTGAATTTATAGAACACTGAAATAGTATAATCATCAACAAAAATGGGTAAAAATACAAAATTTAAAGGGAATAATATTTATAAAATAAATAACATATAAACCAAATATTTTAGCGATTAAAAAAATTGTTTTGATAATTTCATGAGTAAGTATACATTATAACAAACATTCAAAATCATAAATGTCCCATTGTCCTTAGTGACCACCCACACTCATGCTATTGTTGAAAAAAACACCCCATATCTTCAAAAATAATACATATATTTTGTAAAAACATTCATATGATAGTATTATTATAATGAAGTAAATTCCAAAAAATTGTTTTTATTTTAATTTAAAAATATGATTATTCATGGAAAACCTTGTATCAAATTAAGTTTTTGTTAATTATTGCACAACACACAGTTTCATATTCATCTTCAAGATTTATCTATATGAAAATTAAAAATAAAAATAAATGAAAAATATGATACGTAAATTATTTATATAAAATTAGATGGAGAGGAGAGAAAGAAATTTGAACTTATTTTCCCAGTTTTGGTGATGTGATTCATATCTAAAACTAAAATGGAAATTATATATTATAAGCACCCATATCAAGTCATACTGAGCATATTTTCAGTCATATTGATGAGAAATCATATAAAATATGTCACAAATGATATATAGATCTATTTCTTATAGAATCAAAAAATAAGAATTAATTTTCTCACTTTTGATTATGACACTGTTGTTTATATCTAAATTATGAATATAAATTTGAAAAAACAACAATGATACATACTAGTCATTTCATGTTTCAAATGAACATTATACTGACTCCTACAAATAAAAAACATCGTTAAGTTAATTATTCTTAATTATTAAGATAATGACTTATTTCATTCTTTGTTTTCAGTGATAGAAAAACATTTTCATAAAACTATCAATTTTAAACACACATTGGACACATTGAGTCATACCAACCTAATCACTTATTATATTGGGGTATGGGTGATTCCTACACATAATAAATGAAAGATGGATATTTCATATATATTATCAAAACAATTTGAAAGTGTTTTATAGGTTTTTACTATGTAAAATTTCTATTTTTACAAAACTTAATGTTAACTTTAAATTAAAATAATGTTTTGATGAAAAATCATTAACACCATGTATCAGATTGTGTGTTTTTGATTCATAAAATTCAAATATGACTTATGGATCATTTTACTCGAGTATATAAACAATCTTAATGTGTTTTCAAGGTTTTTAGTAAGTCAATTGAATTTTTCAATGAAATGGACTTTTTTAATAAAAACATACACATTGAGTTAACTGATCACATTGTGTTTTGGTTTGATGTGAGAAAAATTCATACATGTAAAAAAGAAATATGAGTAATTTTTTAAAATTATCAAGGAAATATGAGTGTTTTATCATGGTTTTTAATGAGGGATAAAATTTTTGAACTAAAATATAAATTTTAAATAGATAACAAAAAATTTGAGTTATATATGGAACACATTACCTCAAATTGATGTGTGTAAAATTAATATATTCCACAAATGAATTGTAGATCATTTTAAAAAATTAAAAAATTAATATGAATTTGTTTTATCAGTTTTGGTAATGTCACATTTCTTTTCTCCAAAAAATAATTTCAAATTTAAATAAGGACACACATGGAGTCTCACAAGTCATACCACGAATTAGATTAAGGCGTAGATTACCACTATATGTCAAAAAGGAATTATAGATTATTTTTCCTAAATTATACAATTAATATGAACGTGTTTTTTTTGTATTGGTCACATGTCTATTTCTATAAAATTAATATAAATTTTCATAAAAGAGACACAGATGGAGTTATATCAGTTACACCATGCATTTTTTTATAGTTTGTCTAATTCTCAGACATAAGTAATGACATATTGAATATTTTATTAATGATGTATAATAATATGAATTCATTTTATTAAATTTGAGTATTCTATTTTTCATTATTACAAAACTTAATGTAATTATCAAATAAAAAGACATGCATGGAGTCATAACAACCATAATTTGCGTCAAAATGAAGTATGATTTATTAATAGATGTTATAAACGAATTATTTATCATTTTCATAATCTGTCAAAAAATCCATTTTTCAGGGTTTTGAGTCTGTTACTACAATTTTTTACTAAAAATTCACTTTACAATAAAAGTATGCTCGTTGACTAAAACTTGTCACATCATGAATTAGTTTTATGTGTTACTAATTGCTAAAAATACAAATTGTATATGAATAACATTCCAATATTATCAATATAATAGGATAATTTATTATTAGTTTACAATTATTGAAAAACAAATTGAGCTGAAATGTAAAATTTAAACAAATAACAATCACTATGAGTTATACTCGGAAACTTTTGCATCAAATATAGTTGTAGTTGATTTATACATGTAAAAATTGAGTTATGGAGCACCTTCCAATATTTTCAATACAATATGAATGTGTTTTCCAAGTTTTTTGTTTGTCATTTTTATTTTTTACTAAAATTAATTTCAATATTATATTAATAAACACCCAAGGATTCATACTGTGAACACATTATATCAGGATTCGGCATGCATGATTTTATAAAAATCGAAAATGATTTATGTATCATTTTCTTAATGTATCTAAATGATCTAATTGTGTATTATCAAATTTGAATATTTTATTTATCTTTTTATTATAATTATTGTAAATATAGTATAAATATAGAAAAAAATATTCATACGGATCATACTTTACATCAAATTGAAGATCTAAAGATTCTTACACATCATTAATAATTTATGGATATACTTCATAATGTATCAAAATAATACAAATTTCATCTGTTGGTTTTGAGTATCTCACATTATTTTTTTACTAAAATGTCATTTTAAAATGGAGACAAGCACATTTAGACAAACATGTCCTATAATGATTTAGTGTAATGTGAGAATAATTCCTAAAAACTGATAAATTCTTTTAATTAATTTTGATAAATTATCACAATAATATGAGTGTGTTTTCACGATTTTCAATGAGTCACACAGTTTCAACATCAAGTGAAAATTTTAAAATCATATTATAAAATAAATAATAAATTAAATTATTTAAATGGTTTCAATGGAATTATTTAAACATTGAGGTCTATAAATCGTTATATCTTCACTTTGAAATCCCTTCATGAGTTCATAAACACCCAATCCTTTCTAGTTAACTTTTTAGTAAAACTTAATTTTCATTTCAATAAAAACATTAACATTTAAAACAAATTTAGATCTTTCAAAGATGAAAATTGAGAAATGAATGACCATAAAAGTTCTATGTTGGAAGCCACCCTCATTTCCACACACCAATACATTACCCAAATAACTATTTTCATGCTCGTTTAAATAAAAATAATTTTAAATACAAATTTTTACTATTTTAGAAAAAAAATTTAAAAAACCATTCATAATCAATTTTTAGTAAAATAAACCATATATTCTAATTTTTTTAACAATAAATAAGAATATAATTCAAAATAATCTAATGAATATAGTATTTATTAATAATTTTATAAAATTTGAATAAATCTAAAATGAAGATTTTTTCCCATAATATGGGAGTTAATTAAGAATTTAAATTATTGAACTGCTTTAATGTATTACTAAGGTATGCTGGTTAATGGATCAAAGATCCTCACAATCATAGAAATCCTAGCTTCCCAATCCACACATTACCTGATTAATACTGGACTACGATGTAGGATTCCACCTCTAGAACTCTCTTCCCTCCCCACTAATATTCAGTTAGTATTATTATTATTATAGATTTCGTTATAATGTAGAGGTAAACAAACATCAAATGTTTTTAGGACTACCACCACATATATTGAGGATCCCATAGTTTTTATTCAAAATTAAATCATGGGATAAAATCATTTATCAACAATCAGTTATATCAAATATCATAGAAGAAGGATAGAAATCAAGATTTCACCTGCCTATACAAATTACTTATGAATAGTCATCATAAATCTTTTAAAAATATTGATTTCATAGAAATTTTTTTTAAGGTATCACGATTCATAAATTTTGAAAAAATTCAAAAAATTATTTGAAAAATATAAATGAATAAATATTATCTTAGAAATCCATCTTAAGAATCACTTAAAATACCTCATTCAAAAACATAATATTTTATGAATAATCCTAAAATGTGTCAAAAATGAGTCTTGGATATATATCTTAAAAACTGTTAAGACTAGATAATTCATTCCATTATTTATCCATTAGCCCAAATGGAGTGTAAACTAATATTATCATCTAATTTTATTTAATAAAATACTTAAATAGTTTTCAAATGCATGGAATTTATGGTATCAATTGAAATACCTAATAAATCATTATAAGAACACTTTTTTATCCAAGTAAATCATTTTAAATTGAAAATAGAAATTTAAAGGGATTATCTAGAAATTTAAAATGTGAGTAACATGAAGTTATATTGAAACCCCTCTTTTAATATTGGAAATCCAATTGAAATCTATGAAAATGATGTAAAATATCCAATTTCTTCCCTAGAATCCCAATGAGTATAATTAGAAATATAATTCAATTATTAAAACACCAATATAATATTAAATAATTCGTCGGTTCAGAAATTAATTAGATGAGTATGTGAAAAAAACTATTTTTCCAATACCAAATGAAAAAAACCCTCTAGAATAGAGGGAGTAGGTCCCTAGTGTAATATCAGAACACATAAAAATCAAAGGAGAAACAAAAATCCGATTGTAGAATGCCGGAGGGTTCATCCTTATGTGTGATAAATTATGAACATGGTGAATGTAGGAGGTAAAATGCAATAATTTGATGAGGAGAAAAATAAGTAACATAGTGTATCCAATTCTGATCCAGAATCATAAGAAAATGTTGAAATCAATAAGAAAATAAAGAAAAGATGTACATACCCAAATTAGGGAACTCATGAGAGCATTAACCAAATAAAATGACACTCTAGCACACACTGTGGAACCTGAACATGCATGAAATATGAAATTAACAGAGGAAATAAAATACCTCATATTTGAGGCTTGATTTTTTAAAGAGAACGTATAGGGGGAGCACTGATAGAAAATGAATTCCATGAATTATTGAGTGGGGTGACTGAAATTGGTTCCATTAGAGTTCTCATAAAAACATCTTATTGGTTTCTATAGACACATCCAAAACATCAAAAATATTGATAAATTTTATCAGATGAAAAATAATACGCAATGAATAAATATATGAATATATGTTTTAAAATTTTAGGGTCGATAATGGATTTATTATTATAATTATAAATAAATATGTTCTTAAATAGTTTTTCCAATATGTGTATATGATTAAAAATTTATTTTATTATTATATTTATTTATATAGTTATTTTCTATTAAATACATTAATAGATTTATTAGATTAATATATTTATTATAAATATATAATTATTCAAATATATATTAGTTTATTTATAATTAGATAAATAATTTTTTTTAAAAATTATATATTTTAATTTATAATCTTAAATATAAAATGTAAAACATATAGTAAATATTAAATATAAATATATTAATGAATATAAATATCTATACAAATATGCATATTTATTTTTATAATTATAAATATATTCATTTAATTTATTATAATTATATATATATATTGGATAAATAAAAATATAGTAAAAATATTCATTACTTAAATATATTTTATTTAATTTTAATTTATACATATATTTATATCAATATATTTTTTTATATTAATATAAATATATATCTAATATATATTAATATAGTAAATATACTCATTATTTTAATATATTTAATATAATTATTTAATTAAATAAATATATAATTATTTACGTCGATATAGATTTGGACTACAACATGGCAGTTCGACCCTCAACTCTCTAGTTCTTGGTTTCTAAAACCAAGGGTGAATCTATTCATTCTTTGATATTAGATATGGTATAAATATTCTAAAAATCATCAGAAATGGGGCTTGCAGTTGATGCTCATTTAGCTGAAACCATAATAAATCTATCTTTCTCAATCATGAGGTGTTCAGCTATTGGAGGACTTCATCCAAAGGGTAATATTCCCATTATTAATTTCAATCGAGATGTCATCTCAGAATGCCTATAAATTGGAAATTTATCTATAATTTTATCAAGGAATTTTCCTAGGGGATCTAAGCCATTGGGAATTGGGGAATTGGTTGCTCAATATTTGGGCATCTAGTATTTCACAAATTCGACGTCCTTATCATTAGGTCTAGGCAACATCCACAAGGTATTTCAATATGAAGACAATAACATGGGGCAATGGGTCTCTGGATCGATTTCAATCATGCTATGTGTTCTATATATCTATGATTGATACTACAATTTCAAACCTTTGGTGGCAATAAATTCCTCATTTCAAATGTGGGTTAGGTTCTATGGTTTAAATTGGTTATTCTGGAATCTAAGAATATTATATGATATTTAAATATAAATTATGGTTGTGATAAATAGTGAAAAGAAAAATGAGGTATCAATATTCTCATACTTCACTCGGATCATGGGGGAAATTGATTTGTTATATACTTTTGTTCATTGTGTTCATCTTCTAAAAAATGATATTGAGTTTAACTATCATATATATAATGAACTTTTCCCTTCCTTTTAATCATATTTTAATGTTATTAAACTTGATTTATCAAATTTTAATTTCTACCTTCATTGTGCTTTTTCATCTTATCTAGGCCATAAAGAAAATATTTTTTTCTAAAAAGAATAAGGGGTTGAAATTTGGTAATCATAATTTTCTTCTAAATGTAGATCATGCCTAGTTTCATAAAGGTAGAGTTTATAATGTGCCATCGACTGGTGTAGATGAAAACACTAGGGTTGTGCATATTAATCCTTATGTTGATAATGTTTTTTTGGAATAATGTATACACATATGGATGGATCTCCTTTTTAGATAGAGATTCTATACGGTCTAGTTGAGTTTGAAAATTTTATTAGGGTTTCCCCTACTATTGTGAGATCAGTGGGCCTTCATTAGAAACTTGTTTCCATGTCATGTGTTGAGATATGAGAATATGAGTGAGATGATGATGCACAATCTACTGATGATGCAGTTGCATAAGAAATAGTTCATCAACTAGAACTTCTTGAACACCTAATTTCCTTAGGGGATAGTATGGGAAATCAAGAAATGGATGTCGAGTCCCATTCACATTCAAATCCACAATGTGGCACTCAAAACCATGAAATTTTTCATTTAAAAATCCATCAAAGTTTTCTAACATCATGAATTCAATGAAAAATGGGATTCCAATGATGGTTGGTTTTATAAGGTTCCATATAATGATAGTTCGTCAAATTTAGATAATTAGAGTGAAAGGGAAGAATCTAGAACTCAGAACTAAGCTCCAACTATATCCCATCCGAAGAGGGGTGGGGTATCAATTAATAAGGTTTAGAATTTCAGATAACTATCATTGAGTATTATAATTCATTCACTATTGAAAATAAGGAATTGTGTCATCCTCTTATGTATATTTCTATTAATTATAGTGGGGATTCTCATACAGATTTTTTTACTGAATGAATTAAAGTATCCAAATCCAATAACAATGTCAAAATGAATAAAAATTTATTTTAATTGGTTCCTTTAAGAAAATATAATCCATTTTTTTGGTATGCATGGCCATACTTCCCTTTATGAAAAGACATGTTAAATTTTTATTGACCCTGTTAGGTTGTGAATTTAGATTATGTATCCATCTATTAGCTACCCATTCAGGTTGGTAGACTCTATCCTTTCTAAAGAATCAGATGATTGTGCACTCAAAAAATCTACATGGAATGAAATGTACATGGAAGGTGATGGTGTTATATTTTAACCTATTTAGAGTGATTGACATGCTCTGGGGGATGTTCAATCTGATTCTAGGTGATCTGACATTGATAATTTTGACATTAAATGCCTCTATCAACATCTGAAATTTGGAGAAGAGGTTGTCACCTTAGAGAACAAGGCCATGGTCACAGACGAACTGAAAACATTGATTTTCATGATGAGAAACATAGAAATAGAGTAAAAATTTATTTTTTTAAAAAAAGAAAGAATTAAATCATTAATTAAACAAAAAAAAAGAGTTATAAGAGTCTAAATGAGGGAATTTTACATTTATCTCTATTGAGAATAGTGAGAAAATCATCAGCAACTGTGGTCACATGAACACCAGAGGCTTTAAGAATACCTTGATTTGCAAGTCTATTAGCAAGAGAGTTGGATTCATGGTAAACATGTCTAATGATAAAGTTCATTGAGGCAAGAGTGTCAAGACATTTGATCCATTTCAGAGTAAGATTCCAGGAAAGATGGACCAGATTCCTTCTAACAGCAAGTACAATAGTAGAGGAATCACTTACAAAATAGATATTACTCTAATTTCATTGATGAAAAATATAGACTACTTTAATAAGTTCCATCATCTCAGCTTCAATGGATGTGGAATGACCACAAGATCCATAAAATCCAACAAGTAAGTCGCTATTGTGATCACAGAAAGCAATACCATATCCAGCTGGTCCATGGTTTTCCCATTGAGGCGCCATCAATGATGCATTTTATCCAACCTACAAAAGGGGGAGTCCAGAAAATTTCCATAGTGCCAATAGGTTTGGGAAAGTTACATGGCAGATAAATCCATCTCAGGATTGCATAGTCTTTGAAAGAGTTTTGATATTGTTTAGTGTGGAATTGATTTTCACATCGAATCGTTTCTAGAATATGTGAAATGGAAGCCTTATGATTGAAAATGTCATTGTCATGCCTGCTTTCATTTTTGCCTCTCCAAAGAGTGTGAAAAGTTTCATCACAAGCAACAATGAATAGAGTATGAATCTTCTTGGAAAAAAATTCTGCTGTAATTATGGATATATATTGAAAAAATAAGAATACATATCGAAAATATTACTCATAGTAAATAAAAAATTAAAAAATAATAATATTTGATTAAATTCTAATAAATAAAAAAGAACGATATATGAAAAAAGAATTAATAATACCATACTGAAATAATATTAAAAATATGTAAATAAAATTTAATGTTTAAAATTAAAATATATTAAATGTATCATTTCACTAAATTAATTTCTAAAAGAAATATTAAAATTTTCTTAATTTACATAAATATTAGTTGTATGGGTGTCCATATAAGATCTCATTCAATACATAAAGTATTGTGTGTCGTCATCGTATATAACAGTGACATTATTATATCTATCTGTGTGTGGAATAAATGTGACAAACATTTGATGCATGTTAAATTGAAAAGTAAATTGAAATTCATTTAATTTTAATTACTCGATAAATTTATTCAAAATTTCTAATGATTATTAATTTTTAATTATAACCCATTCCTTACTAAGTATATGAATTATTTTATGTAATCAACAATGATTGGTATTATATAATACATATTTTAGAAAATTTTAAATATATTGGTATATATATATATACACTGAAATACATATGAGAATATTTCTAAATTAAATTTATTGATGAATAATTATTTATAAATATCAATAAAAATTAATTAGTCAATTATATGTTTTCAATTATTGCATTTTATATATTTCTATAATATATATTATTTATTAGTATTTTACATTAATATATATATATTTATTAATTTATCAGTTTTATTAATAATTGATTAATTATAATGTTTTTTAACAATTTATTAATTTTTTCATTTAAATTTTTTTTATTAATTTTTTTAATTTCATTTATTTTATATATACCTTATTAATTAATAATATTTTTAATATTTATAATTTATAGATATACATATATTAATGTTATTCATTTTAATTACAATTTATTCAATTATTTAAATGTTTTATATATTTCTAATTTAATCAATTTTTTATTATTTCAATTTATTCTTTATAGATATATATATACATATATTTGGTATATATGATTTTTTTAATGTTTTTAAATTTTATATTATTAAATTTATTAATATTTATTTAATTAATATAAATTAAAATATTTTTTCAAATTCTTAATTTTTGTTTTTATTTGTTTAATTATTTCAACAATACAATTTTTACATATTTTATAAGATTTTTAGTATTTAATTTCTTATTGGTTAAAAAATTGGTGAATGGGGGTGGGATATGTCTTATAGGAATACGGTCAGTCTATGCCATAATGAACCGATGAAGAAGACCATATGCTCTTATATACAGGATTCCTTCCCCAAAATAGGCTTCTGATGTTATGATGTGGTGGAATCATTAATAAATGTGTGACCAAACCTATGTAATTCCAATGTGGGATTCTGACCTCTGTCATCATTATAAAATTTTCTGCTAAATGTTACCATTTATCAGCACTAAAAATAAATTAATGTTAAAGAAACCCATTTTTATTATTTTGTTCTATAGATGATATAATGACGTGATGTATATTTTATTATTGTATTATGGAGTATTTAATCATTAAACACTTGAAAAATTATAATTATTTTTTTCATTGAACAAACCTTTTCCTTACCTTAACATATTAGATCAAAATTATTTGAATTCATTGATGTTTATAGAAACATCATTGTCATCAGATTCCTTTTTGGAAAACAAATTTATAGCAATCTTATCCCAACATTTTGTGTATTTCAATTCATTTTAATTATAGATTCATCTTTCCTCTTCAATGTTACCCCTCCTCTTATCATTTGACATCAAAAAATAGTTATCTTAATAATGTCATGCTCATCTAAGTATTGATCTCAAGGGTCAAAAATCATTTTATGAACCTATTTTTTATAATAATTATGAATTCATAGATATATTATAATATTTAAAAATTCTATGGCTTAAAATCAAGTTAAAAATATTGTTCATTGTAATAAATTACTCATATACTAATTCATATTATTCCATTATAATATATTTAAATTATGTATGAAAATAATG
Organism: Viscum album; assembly: GCA_963277665.1. Lineage (NCBI taxonomy): Eukaryota > Viridiplantae > Streptophyta > Magnoliopsida > Santalales > Viscaceae > Viscum > Viscum album. The sequence continues at coordinate 2,132,508,820 of OY728140.1, forward strand.
TAATTATAATTAAATTATTTTATTTTCTCATTCATTTATTTCATGATTTTTATCAAAATTCAATTCATTATCTTTATTCCAATCACTAATATTAATTCTATATCAAATATAGGTAAGTGTAATGAATTACATGATCCCTTATCATCTTGAATATTCATTTTTTATTTTAAAGAATAATTTTTCCCAACTTCAATAATATAAGATCATTTTTGATTAATTTGGAGAATTTTAATTCCAAGAGATTTAATGTATGAAACCATTGTCTCCTTTAATATATAAAATTATTTTCATAAAACTTAGAAACACCATTACTATTGAAGAAATTCATTTAAAACCTAGAGATTCTATGAAATATTTTATTCATAATTTTTTAATCATTTGATATTTTTCATTTCATGAAACAATTAAAATATTTTTTTCACTAACTAAAAAAATCCATTCACGTGACACCATCTTAGAGTATATTACATGAAACCCCAAATTTTCATGCATTACATATAACAACAAGATAATAATGCATTAAACACATGATTTACCTTCCTCGATGGCTTATGTTACACACAAGACCATGTAATAAGTTAATATAATATACTATTAAAAATATTATTATAATGAAATATAACCTATGAATTATGTTTTTGGGATATTAATATAATTAAATATATTATGAAAATATGTGATTTACATAAATATAATATGAATTCATAGATTAGGAATTAATTAGAAATTAATATGAAAACTAATTGAATATAATGTAAAATATTATTATGGTAACAAATCTATTTCATACTAATTAATTTAATAAAATAAAATTACTGAGTAATATTAATATAATAAATATTATATATATCCAATAATGTATGTTTGATATTAATCAAATATATTTCATAGACATAACATATGAACAACCCTAATTTTAGGATTAAAAACATTTATTTCTTTATTAAAGGATTTGTCTTAACTTTAATGGAGGACTCATTTTAGATTGTAATATTATAACTTTTATATTTAAAATATTTCAAAATAAACATTATTTTTTCAATAGATACATTAAAATATGTATATTATTAGTTTTTTGGATTATTATATAAGCTTTCATCTTTTAATGAATAGTAAAAAATTATGGATTTTAATTCAAAACTTATTTTTCATGTAATTAGTTCGCAAGGTTAAATTTTATTTGTAATTCGTTTGATAGTCTAGTTATATAAATTTTTTATCAATAAAACCAAATTAGGAGAATTTAAATAATTTCACATTGAAATTTGATATAAAAACAAATCAATATTTTGTATTATTTTACGTTAAAAAACATTATTGTCAACCTGTTAGTGGGATTAATTTTGAATACTTTTCTACCACATATATGATTATTTCTTCCCAAAATGGATTCCTTATTTGTAATTAGTATAATTTATATTTTAAAATAATATCAACAAGGTTTTTGACCAAAATAATTATTTAAAGGGATTAAAATTAATTACACTGATGAAGAAAAACAAATAAGGTTAATGTAGTACTAAAACATAAATAAAAGACCCAAAACGGCATAATAACTTTTTAAAACTCACACTATATTGAAATTATTCATCCATGAAACTTCCTATATTTAGTAATTTTTGTTTGTAATGGATTTTGTTAGGTCAAAACGTTGGTACGCCTAATTTGTCTTAAAAAATGTCATGTTTGTCATTTCCCTTCCCAATAAAAAGGCAGCACTACTACCCACTTTCTCATACATCTCAATCCCCATGGATCTATAAAACTCTATTCTAATAATCTAAAATATTCCTTCTCTTATGATATTAGTCTTCCCTTGGGCACAAATTCTTTCAAGGAGACCTTTTGGAACAATCCAAAAGGTGTTACCCCGATTAAGAAGTAACATCTTTTCTCAAGATCTCTATTTTCAATTCCATTCACAAGACCCTAAAATATTTTACATGTAATGATTATAAAATAACTACTGTATCCGAAATATACTTGGATATTTTTATGTAATAATTATTACATACACTTACACACACATCAATCTAATGGATAACAAACATATTGTTTCCTCGTACAAAGAAAAACCGTCTCATTAAATGATGATTGTTAATATTTTCATTACCACTAATCACGAGGGACATTATGTATGACACTATGTTTAAATATTTTGTATATTATATTTATTGTTTCTTAATCATTATGTATTTATTTTTAAAAACATTTATTTTTACTCATTATTTGGTTTAAATTCGATAATTTTGTTTGACGATGTGAGGAAAACGACCACCTCAAGATGATGTGATTCATTCACAAGCTACGTGGAATGTATTGATGATTGGTATAGAGAAAATTTATTATATATCATAATATTCCTATATTTTAATTATAGTATTTAAATTTATACTTCTAAGTAATTTCGTTTTCAATATGACTATTAAAATGGAATCATTATTCATGTGTACATTAACTTATAGTCTTTATGACTGGTGTATTCCATTACATACATATTTATAATATAGTTTATTATAATATAAAAATAATGAAAATTAATTATATATATGTCATGATTTACATTCTATAAGTCATGATATAAATAAAAGGACCAAAGATGTAACAAATTAAGATTCATAGGAAGAACAAAGAAAATATTACCCGAAGTGAAACCATAACACAGAATAATTAACAAGAAGGTAATATAAGGTAAAAATAAAACCACACATGGTAGTATATATAAGAGTATTATTATTTTAAATATATATAATAAACATATATTAATTATATCGGATGATTGATTGAATAATATGATATTCAAGACACAAGGATAGGGAATTTTATCTCACATTTATTTTCATGAGATACATTCTTTAATCACCAATCACATCTTTTATAGTGTATATATTAATAATGATTGTATTCTATGAATGTTATACATAATTAATTGGGTATTCACATATGAATATTCTGATATTTATTTCATCTGTTTTATGTTTCAAATGTTATCAAATCCGTGAAAAAGTTAGTCTCAATTTTGTTTCGTTGAGACACATATTTTATTATGAAACTAAATACACTTTTGAGTGGTATATCCCACCATTTAAAATGTTTTATCATGAATATACTATTTTTCATGATAATTTAACATTCATTTAAATTAATATTAATACACGTATATTATTATCTAATTTTACCATTTTATTTGTGTTTATTAAAACAATCTCATCACTTTTCGAGGTTGTTTATGTTTGTGCTTCCTTTGTTGAAATATTATTATCCTATAATAGGAAAATTCATGAATTTTTTTATACAAAGGATAATAATAATATAATAATTTATTTTTTTCATTTTTAAACTCTTTGGTGAGTAATGTAGTTAGGAATGATATTTTTTTGAAATCCAGACATTACCCTTCTTTGATCAGAAATCAATATTCTTTCTAAACCATGTTTTTTAATGGGATTCCAAGAAAATTCAGCTGATATCCTGTTCTCAATAAAAATAAATTTTCCCTTTATTTATTTTACCAATTATAAAATTAATCTTTTTATTCATTTCTTATCATTGCACTTTAATGACATTTTTATCATGAAAAAAGAAACATTCAATTTTCCTCATATGAGATGTATGATTTAACATGCTTCCATTTAAATGAAGCATCGTTTACAAGTTAAAAGGGTTATTTTTTTTGAAAAGGGATTTTAATTTATTCTTATGAATTTTTTTTCAATTTTTTTTAAGATTCTTTTATAATTTTTCATGTAAAATGGTTTTCCAAATATTATCAAGATATTTTTATATCATTAGAAAGAAAATGGATTTCCAAATATTTTCAAACAGTAGTTATATGTTTTCAAAATATATATAATGAAATGGATTTCAAAACATTATGTCACGAACTGTCCTTGGGTCCCATGTCGTGACTACCCCAAGCCCTCCTTCCGTAGGCCAGGGGGTAGTGACAAGAACCAAAGGCGTAATCCCTATAAAAAGGGAATGCATTGACTTTTTACATGTAACACACACACATTCTGAACACAAGAAGTAGAGGAAAAAAGTACTAATATAGAAAAGTATGTGTGCTGAAATTAAGTGGGCCAGTATACAGACCCAACTGAACAACAAGTACAAGTAAAAAATGGAAAAACAGCACATGGATCGTCCGCCGAAAAATCCTACGTGAAGGGTAGGTATAGAACTCAAACAACTCGTCCCTGTCGTACGTCCTGTCTAGTCCAGCTCCGAGTATCCTTCGTCTATCACCCTAAGCCTCGATCACTGATATCTATCATCTTCATAGAACACAATAAGGTGTCGGCATAGCCTGTGCAGGGGTGAGTATAACAATACTCAGTAGGGGACCCCAAGACCCCCGAAGGTCTCCCAGAATACACAGAAGATAAACCAAAGTAGAAAGATACAATCATAAACTATCAACCAACCCTACTTAGGTATATTCCCATACATATACCTAAGTTACCAGTCACAGTCCGGCTCTGACTCTTGAGCCCAATCACAGCCCAGTCCATAATGGAAGTAAGTTCAATCACATCGATGATAATGATTGAATAGACAAGACTCAGATCACACAGGTATACACATTTCTTAGAGTGATTGAGGTGATCAGATGTAGTCACTGATTAATCTAAGCTATCAGACTCACACAGGATACATGACAAGCTAAGATGTCGGACCCACATAGGATATAGGACCAGCTACTCTGTCGGACCCATAAAGGATACAGGAACAGATGTCAGAACTGTCGGACCCACGGAGGATCCTGGTACAGTAGTCATCACTTTCGAACCCATGTAGGATTCTAGTACACTAATCATCACTGTCGAACCCACGTAAGATTCTGGTACCGAAGTCGTCGCAGCAAGCTCTAGGGTTCCCTTACACATCAAGCTCGATTACAGGAGGGTCCGCTCCTTGAGTCAATTCTTGATACATAAACTATCACGAAGTCTTGAGTTGATGTATCCCATAGTTCTGTCTCATCATATGGAACCCAACGCAATAGAGGGCATGTCAACCGGATGCTCGGTCGGAGAGTTATTGGCATTTCTGTTCTAGTGCCCTGGTTGGATTTACGCTCGATCCAGACCTGGTTGTTTTCCAAATTTGTACAAAACTCAATTACAGTATCGAAAAAGTACCACCTAATTTAGAGGGTCCCAGTTCCACAGACGGTGTGTCAATCGGACGCGCGATCTATGAATTATTCACATTTAAGTGAAGACGGGCCCGACCCGTCAAGCCCAGTGGGATGGCGGGTCGGCCCGACCCAGCTCGGTGGGTCTGTCCCAGCAGGCGGGGTCGGCTCAGCCTGGTTGGGCACATCCCACTCGCTGACCCAGCCTAGAAGGTCCGACCTGGCTGGGGGTTGGCCCGACCCGATGGGGTGCGGCCCACCTGCAGACCTGGCCCGCGATGCAAGCCCGTCTGTTTCGCCCGGCAGCACCAAGCGGCGCTGCCTTCCCCCCTGCCTGGCCTGATGTAGCTGCCCGATTCTGTCGGGCACATGCAGCCCATGTTTTAGGCCGTGGTTCTTCCCACGTGGTGTCTGTGGGTGCCCCTGTTCTCCAGCCCGGATGGCAGGCGGCCAGCCGATTCGCCCAACCGAGTGGCCCACAGATTCAGGTCACGGTCTCCTCCGCGTAGTGCCTTAGTTTTCCTGCCTATTCGACATGCGTCCGGCCGGTTCTTCCAACCGAGTGGCCCACGGAAGCGGGACGCGGTATCCCTCCACATGGCCGGCGTGATGGCACCGGTCCACCACTACTGTGGCCCTGCCTGGATGCAGCTTTCAGCACCACAGCGCAGTGAGACGACACCTCGCCTCTTCATCCGTTGTAGCCCTCCCGTCCATGGTTCTTCTTTCATCTATCGTGGTCCTCTTGGCCGTGTTTATTCTCTGGAACTATGCAACAACACCGTGCCCTTTTTTCTTTTCATCTGACTTCATTAAAAGGAAACAACAAAAGGGGGGTCAGGCTGTGATGGTGCGGTCTGAACCCTCCTCTTCATATGATATCATTTGTTTTTCCTAACAAGAATTTTGTACGACAAAGATCCAAGGTGTAATATATTATTTAAAATTAATACAAAATTCCCCTACCTCAAAAACAGAGATCACTTGACGGTGTTGTGAGAAGACGGTGTTGTTCCATTGGCGTGAGAAGAGAAAGAGAGGTACTCATCATTGGAGGATGGGCGTTCGAAGGTGATGATGTCGAAGATGATGTCGGCGTTCCTCATGGGCACCACTTCCCTATCCTTTCCTTGGTTGAATAAGGAAGAATATGACATTGATTATTAGTGGAAGAAGTGTTCTTCTCGTTTTTCACGGAGAGGACGAAGTTCTCAAAGGTTTTCCAGGGTCCAACAAAAAAATGATCAACCAAAATAATAGAGGATGTCTCTATTATTTTCATGGAACCACAACACATAAGTTGCGCATAATTAAATGAGTAAACTCATTTAATTAAATGGGGTGGAAAGGATTCAAACATATTTGAATTAAATTGAATTAATTATCTTCATTAATGGTGGAGAGTTGGAAAGAATTAGACCATGGAAGTTTAATGGTTCCACCACTTATGGAGAGATACATGGGTTAAATCTCATGTGGACCCCACCATAAATATACTCCCAAAGGAGGTTAGGGTGTGACGGGCCCCACCACTAACTTTCACTTGGAGGTTTTAACCACAAATAAAATAGAAAATGTGTCACACATGTTTTTATTTAATTTATTTAGAAACCCCAAAAAATAATGTCCACTATCGATGAAACACAACAACGGAAAATGTCTCCAGACGTGAATACCGGCGCAATGAGTTCATTAGTGTCCTTGGATTACAATTATGAGCACTATTTCAAAAGATATAACACCCTTCACGTACGTTTACTGAACGTACCCGAAAAAAACTTTAGAAATTGTTTCCAGGCACACCGGGCCTCGGAATCCTACACCGTCAGAAACTGCGGACTCAAAAAATTCCCATGTATTTAAGAAAGAAATTTACACAAGATATATGGGACTTTACATTATCCCCACCTTAGGGATTTATGTCCCTGTAAGCGACAATACACACTAAAAAAATGGAGGTATTGATCAGGCATCTGAGAATCCCACTCGCATATGCTCTCTTGGAGGTTCCCGTGCTGCCAACGAATGTGCACCAGAGGATTCGACCATCCATGTAGGACCTATTACTATCGACCCTCAATCTCCACTGGAACCTCCATGAATGTCACCACGTCATCAATGGCCAGCTCCCTGTGGTCAATAATGTGGGATGGGTCATGCACGTATTTCCTCACCTATGATACGTGGAAGACGTCATGCACCCGGTGCAACTGAGGTGGATGGTCTAGGAGGTAAGCCACCTCACCTACTCTATCGTGGGCCAGAAAAGGACAAATGAATTTCAAAGATAACTTGTCGCCTCATCCAAATGTCTTTAGACCTTGTCGAGGTGAGACCCGTAGGAAGACGTGGTTTCCATCCTCGGTCTCCAGGGATCTCCATATCCTATCAGCATAGGACTTATGTCTACTCTGTGTTGTCTTCATCCACTCCTATATGATCTGCATCTTCCCCATCGTAACATGTACCATCTCTGGTCCTACAATTGATGACTCCCCTGGGTTATTCCAGCACAGTGGATATCTGCAAGGTCGGTCGTAAAGTGCCTAATATGGTGCCATCCCGATGGTGGAGTGGTAGCTGTTGTTATACACAAACTCCACCGAGGTTATTTTATCCTCCCAACTGCGACCAAAATCAAGGATTCATGCACGGATCATGTCCTTGAGAGTTTTAATGGCCCTCTCAGTCTGACCATATGTCTGAGGAAGGAAGGTGGTGCTCAAGCGATGTTCTGTCTTGAATGCCTCCTAAAACCCCTTTCATAGCCGGGAAGTGAAACTGGCATATCGATCAAAGAAAATCATTTATGACACACCATGATGTCATACGATCTCTTGAAGGTAGATGTGTCTCATTCTCTCTACAGAGCCATGCTCTCTAATCGATAAGAAGTGGGCCAACTTGGTGAGTCGGTCGACAATCACCCAGATAGAGCTGTGTCCTCTGGATGTACGTGGAAGTCCCGTCATGAAATCCATGGATATCTCATCCCACATCCACTCTGGGACCTCTAAGGGCTGAACCAAGCCTGCTGGAACCTGGTGCTTCTCTTTCACTAGCTGACAAGTGTGGCATCTCGAGACAAACTCTGCTACCACCTTCTTCATACTCAGCCACCAGTGCAGTCGTCTGAGGTCCTGATTCATCTTCTACACTTCTACATGTACCGCTAGAGGGGATGTGTGGAACTCCCTCAACACCTCCTCCTGTAGGGAATTTGGTACCATGGTACATCCTATGAAGAGGATGACATGCTCCCCACCTTCATAAAACACATCTGGTGGATGCCTTGAGGATATCTGAGCACGTTGCATCTCACAGTCAACATCCCCATGTTGTGTCTCTCTGACTCGCTGAATAAGTGGAGAAGTGACTTTGAAAGACTGTAGAAAGTTTTCTCCATATCTATCCACAAAGGATATCTCCAACGCGGCTAGCTGCCCTGTCGCCTCTCTTAGCAGCTGAATGTCTGATCTCCTGTTATGTTCATCTGCTACAACTCTCCCCTTCTGAGGAGTATATACTATCTCGAAGTCATAGTCTTGGAGGAACTCGGGCCATCGTCGCGGTCTCAGGTTCAGGTCCTTTTATGAGAAAATGTACCTGAGTCTCTGGTGGTCAGAGTATACTATAAAACGCTTCCCCATCAGATAGTGCTGCCACAACTTCAAGGCGAAGACCACTGCTGCTAAATCCAGTTCATGGGTAGCGTAGTTCTTCTTGTGTTGTCTCAATTGCCATGAACCATAAACGATCACTACTTGCTCCTGCATCAGGACACAACTGAGTCTGGTCCCTTATGCGTCGTAGTAAACTATGTACCCTATTCCCTCCTCTGGTAGCCTCAAGATGGTTGCACTGGTCAATCTTTTCCTCAGCTCCTGAAATCCCTACTGGCATCTATCTGACAAAAAGAAGGGTTTCCCCTTCTACGTAAATGCTGAAAGTGGTGTTGTAACTCTGGAAAAGTCTGGAACAAATCTATGATAGTACCCAGCCAGACCCAAAAATCTCACCACCTCCGTCACACACCTGGGTGGCTCCCAAGCAAGTACTTCCTCGATCATCATTGGATCCACTACAACTCCAGCCTCTCAGATGATGTGTCCTAAGAAATGAACCTCTCGGATCAACAATTGGAACTTTGAGAGCTTACCATAAAGCTGGTGCTGTCGGAGTGTGTCCAATACTACCCCAAAATGGTAGTCATGCTCCTCATCAGTAGTCGAGTAGATGAGCATGTCATCAATGAAGACTACAACAAAACGATCGAGGTAAGTCTGGAATTTCCTGTTCATGAGACTCATGCACACTGCTGGTGCATTGGTTACGCTGATGGGCATAACCAAGAAGTCGTAGTGGCCATACCGACACTTGAAGGCCAATTTTTGCACATCCTCGTCTCGAACTCTGAGTTGGTGATTGCCTTAACTGAGGTCTATCTTCGATAACTATTTTGCCCCCATTAGCTTATCAAAGATGTCTTTAATCCGCATGAGTGGGTACTTGTTCTTCACAATCACCTGATTCAGGAGACAGTAGTCGATACATAATCGCAAGCTCCCATCTACCATCGTGGCAAACAAAATTGGAGATGCTAAGGGTGAAACATTGGGTTGGATAAATCCCTTCTTCTACAAGTCCTCCAGCTGTACCCACAGCTCACGAAGCTCCGTGGGAGGCATCCGATATGCCAGGGTGGATATCAGTGTTGTCCGGGGGTAAAGGTCATTGTAGAAGTATACCTACGCAAGGAGGTAGTCCTGGAATGTCCTCAGGGAAAACATCCGTGTACTAATCCACGACAAAAGGAAAACTCAAAATCCGCACATCCACCACTCTGAGTATGAGACTATCCAACTGATGTGTTTTCGGCTTCCCCCTTCTCTGTGTAAGTCCATACTACGCTACAAAGGCTCTCTTCTCACTAGTGAAGGTTAACCATGTCTCATTCGTGTGGATACACTACACTTTGTGCCTAATACAGTCAATCTGAGCATGAACTGTGGATAAACATTCCATACCCAAGATGGCATCGTATGTCCTCATCCCTACTACAAGAAGATCCCAGCCGGAGCTCTCGCCTCCTAGAGTAAGATCACACTATTAGAAACAGTGTGTAATCTTCGAGTCTACTCCCATAGAAGTCTCTATCCATAAGGATCGATCTAATTGATCCATCGGAGTCTCCGAGCTCCGAACGAGGGTAGTGGCAATAAAAAAATGACTCCCACCTGTGTCTACAAGTACTACAGCAAGGGTGGAGCAGACAAAGATAGTACCTAGAATCATCTCAGGTGTACCGTGGTTTTAGGTCTCGACTTACTGGAGCTAAGACCACCTATGTCCCCCAACTCCCTGTGGTCGGGGTGCACCTCCTGCTGGTGGTGGTGGTAGAGCCTCGAAATATCATCCACCACCTGCTGCTCAGCCATCTCCTCTGCCACGTCCACATGCTCCCGGAGGAACACCACGGTCGAACCTCTTCCTCTGCCTGGGAGGTCCCTCTTCCATCTGTTTCTCATCTAAATGGCAGGTTGAGAAGTAACGAGCCATGTGGCTCTACCCACCACATGCATAGAACCACCTGATCCTCATATATATGACTCTATCTCGTGTGCCCCACACAACAGAACCTGTATCCTGGTGTCCCCACCTGATGGCCTAGTCCCCTAGACCTCTGCGTCATCTATCTAGTGTCGGTTGGAGAAGACACTGCTACGTGTTGCCCTGTGGTGGGTCTCGCCGCTTGTGACTGCTCAGTGAGAAAACTATCCACTAGAAATTCTCGCTCCAGCACCCCTCCTACATCGGAATGCTGAGGGGAATCGTCGAAGCCCTGATCTTATGCCTGAGTCCCTTCTCGAAGGCCCGATCCCTAAAGAATGGGTCTCGTACCATATTCGTGGAGTAGCATGAGAGGCCGGTGAACCTCGCTGAGTACTGAGATACTGTCATGCTACCCTGCTATATATCAAGTAACTCCTGAATCCGCACCGCATGAAGGGTGGATGGAACAAACTCTGAGCGGAAGAGACTCTCGAAGTCTATCCAGATTAATGAGGTCTTTATATGCACCTGGAGAATCAGGCTCAACCATCTTCTTGCTGCTGAATACAGGAGACTCGCGGAAAGGATCATCATGAGGTTGGATGGTGTCCCTACCAATCTGAAAACTCTCACAATAGCCTCCATCCAATCCCCAGCTTCTTGTGGGACCGTCTTTCCCCCGATTCTTGGTGGCCTCTGGCACTAGAACTCATGCAACGCACTCAGGCGACATGCACTCTCTGCTGCTGGAGCTTGTTGTATCGGTGGGTCAGTGGGTAGTCGTACCGCTGGTACCTACGTTGTGATGTGGCTCTACACCGAGGCCTCATTGCTTGGTGGACTACCATCTCGTACGAAACTCGGAACCATACCTGGCTGCCTTCGTGGGGCCATCCTGAAAATAAATAGGTGAACTGTTGTTATAATAGTATACCTAGTGAGCTGACACAAATTAATCACGATGAAAACTTTTTCAAAGGAAATACACACTCAATCAGTGTTATTTTGCACTGATTCAGAAATCAGAAGTCAGAGTCCTAGTGTATGGATACGTCGGCCGCCAAACAAACACCAGTTTCCCTAAACTGATAACCACACCCAAACCACTTAAAACTATTGCCGTTAAAAGAATCAGAGTCCAAGTTCTGCAGTAGAACTGACCCCTTTGATACCAAATTTTCACGACCCGTCCTCCGGGCCCATGACGTGACTACCCCAAGCCCGCCTTCCATAGGCCAGGGGCTGGCGACTAGCACCAAAGGCGTAATCCCGATAAAAAGGGGAGGCATTTCCTTTTTACCTATAACACACACACAGTCTGAACACATGCAGTAGATTCAACATGTACTAAAATAGAAAATTAAGTTGTGCTGAATTTAAGTGGGCTAGTATAAAAAACCCAACTGAACAACAAGTACAAGTAAAAAATGGAAAAACAGCTCCTGGATCGTCCGCCGAAAAATCCTATGTGAAGGGTAGGTATAGAACTCGAACAACTCTTCCATGCGGTACGTCTCATCTAGTCTAGCTCTGAGCAACCTTCGTCCATCACCCTCAGCCTCAATCACTGATATCCATCATCTGCATAGAACAGAACAAGGTGACGACATAGCCCGTGCATGGGTGAGTATAACAATACTCAGTAGGGGACCCCGAGACCCCCGAAGGTCTCCCAGAATCCACAAAGGATAAACCAAAGTAAAAATATACAATCACAAACTATCAACCAACCCTACTTAGGTATATGCCCATATATATACCTAAGTTACCAGTCATAGTCTGGCTTTAACTCTTGAGCCCAATCACAACCCAGTCCACAATGGAAGTAAGGTCAATCACATCGATGATAATGATTGAATAGACAAGACTCAGCTCACACAGGTATACATATTTCGTAGAGTGATAGATGTGATCTGATGTAGTCACTGATTCATCTAAGCTGTCGGACCCACACAGGATACATGACAAGCTAAGCTGTCAGACCCACATAAGATACAGGACTAGCTACTCTATCGGAACCACACAGGATACAAGAACAGATGTCAAAACTGTCAGAACCACAGAGGATCCTGGTACAGTAGTCATCATTTTTGAACCCATGTAGGATTCCATTACACTAGTCAGCGATGTCGATCCCACATAGGATTCCAGAACTGTATTTGTCGTTGCCATCTCTAGGGTTCCAGCACACAACACGCTCGATATCGGGAGGGTCCGATCCTCGAGTCAAGTTTCAATACATCAACTATCATGAAGTCTTTATTTGATTTATCCCATAGTTCTGTCTCATTATAAGGAACCCAACATGACAGGAGGTGCATCAATCAGACGCCCAGTCTGAGAGTTATTGGCATTTCTGTTTCAGCATCCCGGTTGGATTTACTCACGATCCAAACCCGTACGTTTTCCAAATTTGTCCAAAACTCACTTAAAGTATCCTAAAAGGAACGCCTCATCATGAGGGTCTCATTGTCGCAAACGGTGCATCGATCGGACATGCGGTCTAGGAGTTATTTGTATTTAAGTGAAGACGGGCCCGACCTGTCAAGCCCAGTGGGCTGGCGGGTCGGCCCGACCGAGCTCGACTGGTCCAACCCGGCTGGGGGGGGGGGGTCGGCCTGGCCCATTGGGGCCACCCACAGAGCCGGCCCGGTGGGTCCGACCCAGCTGGGGGGGTCGGCCCGGCCCGGTGGGGCGCGACCCACCTGCAGACTCGGCCCACGCTGCGGGTAGGTCCTGTTCACCAGGCGGCGCCAAAGCGGTGTCACCTTCCCCCTGCTCGGCACATGTGGCCTGCATTGTGGGCCACGATTCTTCCTACATGGAACCTACGGGCACCGCGGTTCTCCTACCCTGCCGGTTCACCCAGCCGAGCGGCCCGCAAATGCGGGCCGCAGTCTCCTCCTTACAGTGCCTGCGGGGGCCGCGGTTTTCCATCCCAGCCGGTTCTTCCAGCAGAGCGGCCTGTGGATGTGGGCTGCAGTTTCCCACCATGCGGTCGACGCGACAGTGCCGGTGTAACACCCGAGACTTTTATGTTATATAAATCATCAAAGGAATCTTTTTCTACACAACACTTGCTTTTCTTGCTTTACACGAAATCATGACCTTCCTCGATAGCTTGCGTCGTATGCAATACCGAGTTTCACTAAACAACGATATGCTATTAAAATTAAACTAGTCGTTATGAATACTAATAACCACTTTTTGAAATTTTATAAATTTTATTTTTCAAAATGGACTTCATTTTTTGATTTGGAATACCGAAATTAGCCTAGGGTGAAATTTTGGAATTTTTCTGAAAACTTTCAATTTTTAATGAATAGTGAAACCACTAAGTGGTAGGTTAAAAACTGAATTTTGCATAAAACATAATTTTACCGCTTATGTGAATGGAATTTTGAAAATCCGAGAGACACGGTTAATATCAAGGACTAAAATGTGGTTCAATGAGATGAAAATAATTTTTTGGTGAATAGTAACTTTTTACTTTTTTTACCACGGTTAAAAGTAAACAGGGTAATTAAGGGTAAAAATGATATTATTATTACCCTAACACATGTCCTAATTCTATTGGACAAGTGTAATTCGACCAAAAACAAACTTAGGAATAAAATATGACCATTTAGGTCTACTTGGATTAGATTAGGACATTTATTATTAATTTATTTAAAGAAGGGTTAAAATAGTTAAAATCAAAGTTTAATAAATAAATAATTTTTAATATAGGGTTATACATAAGATAAATTCAACTATAAATATTCATTAGAAAGATAAAAATATTTCCTACATAATGGAATTTTATTTATACCTTTTAGACTTTATATAAATTAATTTATTTATGACACAACGATGACGCAGTAATTACCCTTTTAAGGAAATGTTAACATAATTGATGTTATAAATGCCCAAATAAATGTAATTTGAGACTTTTTTATGAATTAAACTAATTTTATAGGTTAATATGATATATTAGTGTTGATTTAATCAACTTGTTCCGAACATATAATTCTTTTATGACTTTCACAAAAATCATATATCAAATAGTTTCAAAATTGACACAAAATAGTTTTTAAATCGAATATTATATTATTAATTGTTATTTTATTCCTAAAAATCTAAGGTTCGGAAAAATGACTTAGATAAGGATATATATATTAATAATAAACAACTTGGGGTTCTTTTGTCATGTTATTGTAAGTGTATTAACCATATAGTGTAAGAAAACAAAAAGTCACGGTAAAAGTTAAATTATTTGACTTAGAGTTAAATCTAATTGATAAGGTTAAAATAATAGCCTAAACTTGTCTAAATCCGATTGGTTGATAGGATTTCAACCCATCCCCACTTTACCTTAGAAATAAGACCCTTTGGAACCATTATAAACCGATTTTGACTTTAATATAAAATAATATTTTGAGATATTCCTAAGGTGCCCCTCTCCTCCCTTATAAAAGGGAACCTCCTCCCCCTCCTCCTCACACCAATTTGAGCACTCATGCTCGGCCAAACCCTGGCAAAATACCTTCTCCACTTCCCTAGAATAATACTAGAGGTCCTGGGCTTCTTCAAAGACCAGTCTTAGTTCCCTAAGTGGAGGATTCAAAGAGGCGTTTCAAAGAAGAGGTAATATCCATTACCGATCTTTTCAATTTCTTTCTTCTTAAACATCTTCTTCTTTAGTTGTTTCATGATAAAGTAATAACATCAGTATTACTTACATACTGATATGTTATTATAAATATGAAACAACCCTAATTCACCTTCTATCCATCCTACGGAAAAATAAAATCACCGCGCGTGCGTACGTAGGGAATACCGTCTCCACGCCGTGGTGTAATCTATTTTCCATCATCACCTTACAAAGATGGGTATAATGGTGTAATGACTAACTATATATGATAATTATAAAGTGATATTGATACTGAAATAGTATAAATACACTTAAATACAATTCCACGATCATGGGAACAATATCATCGCTCGTGCGTACGTACGGAATACCATCTCCACAATGTGATACGACTCGTTCTACATGATCATCATTACATAGTAATTATATAAATGAATTGAATGAATAAATATGATATATTTTACACTAATACCATTCTGGATATAAGTTATCTATAACCTTAAAAGAAGAATAAGAATTTATTAGGCAAGACACGCATAAGAACAAAAGGCAATAAAGACCCGAGTAACAAGTAACAATGAAATATTACTAATAAGAAGCTAAGAATATGATCATATAAGATATCATATAAATATGTATGATTCTGGAATAAGTCAATAACATTATTTAAACCATTATACAACAGCTTCGGACACGTACAAAGCAAATCGGACCTAAGGTAAGGGAAATATCACAATCTCACTTTTATCCGAGATTGTTTTTACTTTGGTAATTTATGGGGTGTATTTTATCATCCACATCCATGTTCCCTCAATATGTAATATTATTTCATTCCTTCTAAAATAGTTTATATCCAATTTTACCCTTTGGTAAGTTTTTTGTAAAAGATATGAAAGGAATCTTTTGTCGTTATTCGTACGAGGTACTTTTTGACTTTTCTGACAAAAGTATGAAGAATGTTTTTTTAACTTATACGACATGAATGGATTTTTAAAACATTATTTCCAAGAAGCTTCCTTTAAAAGTTTTCAAGTTTATTTTTTAGTCAACTTCTTTTAGTTTAAAGTTGTATGACATGTTAAGAAAGGAAAAATGTTTTTGAAGAAGAAAGGATATTTTCCTCGAGAATGGAGTTCAAATGTTTTATCAAAATTATTTTCCATCTAAGATAATATAGGGTTCTGTTTTTATCCCTATTATTACATTTATTTGATTATGTTTTGAGGATATTATTTTTATGAAGTCATTTACCTTATATGATTTGTCTTATGAATTCATGATGTTTCAAGAATTCCATTTTTATTGCATGGGTTATGCAATGATGTATGATTTATGATTTTTTGGCACACATAAGAAAGGATTAATTATAAGATGGGTGGGACCTATATCTCCCTCCAATGCATTGGGTAAAGATTTATATATCATGAGATAGACATGGCTGGAACGGAAGGTTATTTCAGTTCTGTGATTCAGGACTGAAATGAGGAGTGAACTCGGTTCAGAAATGGACTTTGTCCGCTAAGATAGTCTTGGCAATGAGTCATGACTAACAAGAAAAGAATTTTCCATGATTATGTGTGCATGCCACAAAGTTTCAAGTTTTATGTTATGATTATGGGGATCTCATTTTAACATCTATGATTTATTCCATGTTAAGATATTTTGATCTCTTTTGTAGGTTATGATTTTCAAAAAGATATGATATGATTTTTATTTCCTTTATTTGCCCTTGCTGAGCATTTGAGCTCACCCTTTTTGTATGTTTTCTTTTCCCCAGGTCAGGAAGATGGATGTTAGTTAGAATATGCTAAAAGGGACCCTATATATGATGAAATAAATGAGAGACACTGTAGAAGATTTATGAACCAGTTGTTTATGTTTCCCAGTTTCTGAAGACACTATACCTATACGGTCCTTTTTGGTTTTGTCATATGTTGTAATAAGTGTGCTTAAATTTTGAAGTATTAACAATGTATGTAAAGTATGGATCGTTATAGTTGGTATCAGAGGAAAGGTATAGTCAACCATTGGAATCTAGGATGTGAACGCCTTAGTAAGAACCCTAAGGATAATTCTAAGCATAGAACACAATCTTAGTGTTTTAGAAATGACCATGACTAACCTAGGATAAGACCTTAATCGTGGAAATTTTATTCTTGAATTATGTGGGTTTCCTATTATAATTAGTGTTGCTCACACTATTCTTCTTGGTTTTATTCAATGGCTGGAACCCGAAGGAACCGTGTTAATGCGGAATGTGATGGGCAATGCAATGATTGTCCCCCTGAGCATCCAAACGATATGGGAGCTGGAATGCAAAATCTTGTAGCCATGCTCACACAACTTTCTCAAGCTATGAATCATGCAGGACTTCCAAACGAGCAAAGGAAGGAGCAACATTCTGTTGAATCCTTCATGAGGCAGTGTCCACCTTCTTTCAGCGGGTCTAATGATCCATTAGTTGCTAAACAATGGATTAGTACTACTGAAAAGATATTTTCAGTTCTTCAATGTTCTAAACATTATAAAGTCATCATAGCAGTGTATCGTTTGGAAGGAGATGCTGATCAATGGTGGAATCTTATTAAGAATACGAGTAAAAGGGATGAAATTGAGTCCATGTAATGGGATGAGTTCAAGAACTTATTTTTCAATAAGTACTTCCCTCGTATTCTCCAAACAAAGATGGAGAAAGAGTTTCTTGAACTGAAGCAAAGGGATGATGAATCTGTTGGTACCTATGAAGAAAATTTTACAAGACTTGCAAGGTACGCTTCTGGTATTATTATCCAACCTGAGAGTAAGATCGATCGAATATTTAGTGGCTTAAAACCACGTCTTCGAAGGGCGTTAGCCATAAGGGACTTCAATAGCTATGAGGAAATCGTTCGATGTGCTCTCAAAGTCGAGATGGAGATTGGAGTAACCCATCAGTCATATGGGTTTGATAAGAAGAGGAAAATGGAATTCAAAGGAAAATCTAAAGAGCACAGTGAAAAGAAGATGAGCTTTCCCTTATGCTCAAAGTGTGGAAAGAAACATGGAGGGAGTTGTCTTAAGGGACAAGTAAATGTTTCAAATGTGGAAAGGAAGGTCATCGGGCATTTGAATGCCGCGATAACGGGAAGAAGATGTCTAATGATGCAAACAAAGGAAGGGATACACAGAATGAACCTACTACACTTCAATTTTTCAAGTGCAAGGAGATGGGGCATTATGCCAATCAATGCCCAAATCCAGGGGTTGATGATGATGGTCGACGTCAACAAACTCTTAAGGCTAAAGGCAAAGGAAAGTCACATGCAATTTCTATCAGCGATGTGGAGTACGATAACGATGTGGTGAAAGGTACACTTACCATCCACTCTAAAGTAGCAAATGTTTTATTTGATTCTGGATCCACCCACTCTTTTATTTCTAAAGAATTTTCTAAGGGTATCACCGTATTACCTCAAAAATTAGATGTTGAGTTAGCTGTGACAACACCTAATGGCACATCAATCGCATCAAATGTTTATATTTCTTCTCCGATCGAAGTTTGTGGGAAAGTGCTTCCTGAAAATCTTGGGATCCTTCCTATAGTGGAATTTGATGTGATTCTTGGCATGGATTGGCTTTCTTTATACAGAGCTCATATCAGTTTCCAAAGAAGGGAAGTCACATTTCATATTCCAGATCAATCTATGATCGTCTATCAATGCAAGGATGAACATAACCTTCTAGTGGAAATTTCTTCCATTTTATGGTTATTGATTCCACTAAATGAAGGTTATTTATCTAAAATGGTTGGTGAGAAACTCATGATTAAGAATATGCCCATTGTACGGGAGTTTGATGATGTCTTTCCGGAGGAATTACCGGGTCTTCCACCAAATCGTGAAGTTGAGTTTTCAATAGAACTCGTACCGGGTGCTTTGCAGATTTCAAAGACACCTTATAGAATGGTCCCAATTGAGTTGCAGGAATTGAAGAAGAAACTACAAGAGAATCTTGATAAGGGATTCATACGCCCTAGTGCGTCACCTTGGGGAGCACCTGTTCTATTTTTTAAGAAGAAAGATGGATCAATGAGACTCTACATTGATTATCGAGAACTTAACAAGATCTCTATCAAGAACAAATATCCCCTCTCGCGCATTGATGACTTATTTGACCAACTACGCGGAGCTCAATACTTTTCCAAGATTGATCTTCGTTCAGGGTATCAACAATTAAGGGTCAAAAGGGAGGATATACCAAAGACGACTTTCCGTACAAGGTATGGACACTATGAATTTATAGTGATTTCTTTTGGTCTTACTAATTCCCCTTCTATCTTCATGGATCTAATGAATAGAGTCTTTAAATAATATCTTGATCAATTTGGGGTAGTCTTTATAGACGATATTCTTGTCTATTCAAAGAGAAAGGAAGGGCATGAAGATCACTTGATAATTATAATGAAGACCCTGAGAAAGGAGAAGCTTTATGCCAAATTTACCAAGTGTGAATTTTGGCTTCAAAAAGTTGCATTTTTGGGACACATAATCTCAAAAGAGGGGATATCTGTGGATCCAGCAAAAATAGAGGTTATCGAAAGATGGTCGAGACCAACAACAGTCACTGAGATCCGAAGTTTTCTTGGTTTGGCTGGATATTATCGACGTTTTGTAAAATATATTTCACGATTATCTAATCCACTCACCAAGTTGACTCGGAAAGGAGTTAAGTTTGTTTGGACAGAGGAATGTGAAGAGAATTTCAAGGAGTTGAAAAGAAGGTTATCCAGTGCACCTGTGCTCACACTTCCTTGTAGTGGAGAAAGGTTTGTGATCTACAGTGATGCATCCAAGAAGGGATTGGGGTGTGTTCTTATGCAAAATGATATGGTGATAGCTTATGCCTCACAACAGTTGAAAATCCATGAGAAAAATTACCCAACACATTATTTGGAGTTAGCTGCGGTAATCTTTGCATTAAAGATTTGGAGGCATTACCTGTATGGTGAAAGGTGTGATATTTATACTGATCATAAAAGTTTAAAGTATATTTTCACACAAAAGGAGCAGAATATACGTCAAAGAAGATGGTTGGAGCTGATTAAGGATTATGACTGCTCAATCCATTACCACCCTGGGAAAGCAAAAAAGGCGGCAGATGCATTAAGTCGACAAGACCATGCTATTTTATCCATGATGAGGATCACAAAAGATCCAATATTTGTGGATTTACAAAGGATGGATCTTGGAATTATAATGGAAGGGGAGAAATCTTGTCTTTCCCAAATGAATGTTCAACCATCTATACATGTGAAGATTAAAGAGGCACAGAAAGAAGATGTCGAGTTACAAAAGAAGGTGAGAAATGTTCCTGAATTCAACCTTGATTGTGATGGGATAATAATGTTCAGGAATCAGGTTTGTGTTCCTACCATCCCCGAATTAAAGAAGGAGCTGCTAGATGAGGCTCATAGTTCTTCATTCTCTATTCATCCTGGAAGCACGAAGATGTATAGGGACCTCAAAGGGTACTTCTGGTGGGATGGCATGAAAAGATATGTTTCTGAATATGTCTCTCGATGTTTGGTTTGTCAACAAGTTAAAGCTGAGAGACAGAAGTCTAAGGGGATGTTACAATCATTACCCATACCTGAATGGAAATGGGAAAACATCACTATGGACTTTGTCACAGGGCTTCCTAAAACATCCAAAGGCAATAATGCTATCTGGGTCATAGTTGATCGTCTTACAAAGTCTGCACAATTCATTGCTATTAGAGAGGATTTCTCTCTAGATCAGCTTGCCAGGATATATGTAAAGGAAGTGGTAAGATTGCATGGAGTACAAATTTCTATTATATCTGATCGGGATCTGAGATTTACCTCAACGTTCTGGCGAAGTCTTCAGCATACTCTGGATACAGAGTTGAGTTTCAGCACTGCTTATCATCCTCAGACAGATGGTCAGTCTGAGAGAACAATTCAAACCCTAGAAGATATGTTGAGAGCTTGCTCCATGGATTTTAAAGGAGGTTGGGATCAACACCTACCTTTTGTGTAATTTTCTTATAATAATAGCTTTCACTCCAGTATTCAGATGGCTCATTATGAAGCTCTCTATGGAAAGAAATGCAGGACTCCAACTTACTGGGATGAAGTTGGGGAAAGAAAGCTATTAGGACCTAATCTCGTTGATGAAATTGCAGAAAAGGTCAGATCTATTCAACAACACATAAGAGAAGCTCAGAGTCGACAGAAAAGTTATGCCGACAACCGAAGAAAAGACCAAGAGTTTGAATATGGTGATAAAGTGTTCTTACGAATATCTCTCTGGAAGAGGGTTTTGAGATTTGGAAAGAAGGGGAAGTTGAGCCCTAGATATATCAGTCCTTTCGAAATACTGGATTGTGTTGGAAAGGTAGCTTACTGATTGGCGCTTCCACCGAATCTCTCTCAAGTTCACGATGTGTTCCATGTATCTCTCCTGAGAAAGTACATACCCGATCCTTCACATGTACTCAGCTCAGAAGTTGTACCACTGAAGAAAGATCTTTCTTATGAAGAACAACCGATAGAGATTCTGTATCGTAGTGAAAAAGTCCTAAGAAACAAGACCACTCGATTGGTAAAAGTTTTATGGAGGAACCGCCAACTTGAAGAAGCTACATGGGAGCTTGAGGATATGATGAGGGAGAAGTATCCTCATCTGTTTGTTACAAAGTGACGAATTTCGAGGGTGAAATTCATTTTAAGGGGGGTAGAATGTAACACCCGAGACTTTTATGTTATATAAATCATCAAAGGAATCTTTTTCTACACAACACTTTCTTGGCTTGCTTTACACGAAATCGTGACCTTCCTCGATAGCTTGCGTCGTACGCAATACCGATTTTCACTAAACAACGATATGCTATTAAAATAAAACTAGCCGTTATGAATAGTAATAACCAATTTTTGAAATTTTATAAATTTTATTTTACAAAATGGACTTCATTTTTGGATTCGGAATACCGAAATTAGCCTAGGGTGAAATTTTGGTATTTTTCTGAGAGCTTTCAATTTTTGATGAATAGTGAAACCACTAAGTGGTAGGTTAAAAACTGAATTTTGCATAAAACTTAATTTTACCGCTTCTGTGAATGGAATTTCAAAAATCTGATAGACACGGTTAATATCAAGGACTAAAATGTGGTTCAATGAGATGAAAATAAATTTTTGGTGAATAATAACTTTTTACTTTTTTTACCACGGTTAAAAGTAAATAGGGTAATTAAGGGTAAAAATGATATTATTATTACCCTAACACATGTCCTAATTCTATTGGACAAGTTTAATTCGACCAAAAACAAACTTAGTATAAAATATGACCATTTAGGTCCACTTGGATTAGATTATGACATTTATTTTTAATTTATTTAAAGAAGGGTTCAAATAGTTAAAATCAAAGTTTAATAACTAAATAATTTTTAATATACGGTAATACATAAGATAAATTAGACTATAAATATTCATTAGAAAGATAAAAAGATTTCCTACATAATGGTATTTTATTTATAATTTTTAGACTTTATATAAATTAATTAATTTATGACAGAACGATGATGCAGTAATTACCCTTTTAAGGAAATGTTAACATAAATGATGTTATAAATGCCCAAATATATGTAATTTGAGACTTTTTATGAATTAAAATAATTTTATAGGTTAATATGATATATTGGTGTTGATTTAATAAACTTGGTTCGAACATATAATTCTGTTATGACTTTCACAAAAATCATATATCAAATAGTGTCAAAATTGACACAAAATAGTTTTTAAATCAAATATTATATTATTAATTGTTATTTTATTCCTAAAAATCTAAGGTTCGGCCAAATGACTTAGATAAGGATATATATATTAATAATAAACAACTTGGGGTTCTTTTGGCATGTTATAGTAAGTGTATTAACCATATAGTGTACGAAAACAAAAAGTCATGGTAAAAGTTAAATTATTTGACTTAGAGTTAAATCTAATTTATAAGGTTAAAATAATAACCTAAACTTGTCTAAATCCTATTTGTTGATATTATTGCGACCCATCCCCACTTTACCTTCGAAATAAGAACCTTTGGAACCATTATAAACCGATTTTGACTTTAATATAAAATAATATTTTGAGATATTCCTAAGGTGCCCCTCTCCTCCCTTATAAAAGGGAACCTCCTCCCCTCCTCCTCACACCAATTTGTGCACTCAAGCTTGGCCAACCCCGGACAAAATTCCTTCTCCACTTCCCTATAATAATCCTAGAGGTCCTGGTCTTCTTCAAAGACCAATCTTAGTTCCCTATGTGGAGGATTCAAAGAGGCGTTTCAAAGAAGAGGTAATATCCATTACCGATCTTTTCAATTTCTTTCTTCTTCAACTTCTTCTTCTTTAGTTGTTTCATGATAAAGTAATAACATCAGTATTAATTACATACTGATATGTTATTATAAATATGAAACAACCCTAATTCACCTTCTATCCATCCTACAGAAAAATGAAATCACCGCGCGTGCGTACGTACGGAATACCGTCTCCACGCCGTGGTGTAATCTATTTTCCATCATCACCTTACAAGGATGGGTATAATGGTGTAATGAGTAACTATATATGATTATTATAAAGTTATATTGATACTGAAATACTATAAATAAACTTAAATACAATTCCACGATCATGGGAACAATATCATCGCTCGTGCGTACGTACGGAATACCGTCTCCACGATGTGATGCGACTCGTTCTACATGATCATCATTACATAGTAATTATATAAATGAATTGAATGAATAAATAAGATATAAGTTACACTAATACCATTCTGGATATAAGGTATCTATAACCTTAAAAGAAGAATAAGAATATATTCGGCAAGACACGCATAAGAACAAAAGGCAATAAAGACCCGAGTAACAAGTAACAATGAAATATTACTAATAAAAATATAAGAATATGACCATATCTGATATAATATCAATATGTATGATTCTGTAATAAGTCAATAACATTATTTAATCCATTATAAAGGAGATTCGGACACGTACAAAGCAAATCGGACCTAAGGTAAGGGAAATATCACAATCACACTTTTATCCGATATTGTTTTTACTTTGGTAATTACTGGGGTGTATTTTGTCATCCACATCCATGTTACCTCAATATGTAATATTATTTCCTTCCTTCTCCAATAGTTTATATCAAATTTTACCCTTCGGTAAGTTTTTTGTAAAAGATATGAAAGGAATATTTTGTCGTTTTTCGTACGAAGTACTTTTTGACTTTTCCGAAAAAAGTATGAAGAATGTTTTTTTAACTTATACGACATGAATGGATTTTTAAAACATTATTTCCAAGAAGCTTCCTTTAAAAGTTTTCAAGTTTATTTTTTAGTCAACTTCTTTTAGTTTAATGTTATATGACATGTTAAGAAAGGAAAGATGTTTTTGAAGAAGAAATGATATTTTTCTCAAGAATGGAGTTAAAATGTTTTATCAAAATTGTTTTCCATCTAAGATAATATAGGGTTCTGTTTTTATCCCTATTATTACATTTATTTGATTATGTTTTGAGGAAATTATTTTTATGAATTCATTTACCTTATATGATTTGTCTTATGATGTCATGATGTTTCAAGAATTCCATTTTTATTACATGGGTTATGCAATGATGTATGATTTATGATTTTGTGGCACACATAAGAAAGGATTCATTATAAGATGGGTGGGACCTATATCTCCCTCCAATGCATTGGGTAAATATTTATATCTCATGAGATAGACATGGCTGGAATGGAAGGTTATTTCGGTTCAGTGATTCAGGACTGAAACGATGAGTGAACTCGGTTCAGAAATGGACTTTGTCCGCTAAGATAGTCTTGGCAATGAGTCATGACTAACAAGAAATGATTTTCCACGATTATGTGTGCATGCCACAAAGTTTCAAGTTTTATGTTATGATTATGGTGATATCATTTTCACTTCTATGATTTATTCCATGTTAAGATATTATGATCTCTTTTGCAGGTTATGATTTTCAAAAAGATATGATATGATTTTTATTTCCTTTATTTGCCCTTGCTGAGCGTTTGAGCTCACCCTTTTTGTATGTTTTATTTTCCCCAGGTCAAGAAGATGGATATTAAGTAGAATATGCTAAAAGGGACCCTAGATATGATGAAATAAATGGGAGACACTGTAGAAGATTTATGAACCAGTTGTTTATGTTTCCCAGTTTCTAAAGACACTATACCTAAACGGTCATTTGTGGTTTTGTCATATGTTGTAATAAGTGTGCTTCAATTTTGAAGTATTAACAATGTATGTAAAGTATGCGTCGTTATAGCCGGTCCACCACATCTGCAGCCCGGCCTGGCCACGGTGTGACGGCGCCGCACCTCTTCATCTACCGCAGACCTCCCGACCGCGGTTCCTCTTTCGTCGACCGTAGTCCTCCTGGCCGCGGTTATTCTCTGGAACGCTGCGATGGCACCACGCCCTTTCGGCTCTGCTTCCGACATCATCAAAATGAAGAAACAAAAGTGGGGTCGGGCTATGTTTGTGCGGTCCTAACCCTCCTCGTCTATGATATCATTTGGTTTTCCTAACCATAATTTTGTACGATGAAGAACGAAGGTGTTATATCATATTTAAAATTAATACAAAATTCCCTAACCTTGCAATTAGAGATCACTTGACGGTGTCGCAAGAAGACGACGTCGTTCTGTTGACATTGGAAGAGGAAGAAAGGTACTCATCATTGGCAGACGAGCGTTCAAAGGTGACAAAGTCTAAGACGACGTCGATGTTCCTCGCGGGTATCGCTTCCCTTTCATTTCATTGGTTGAAGAAGGAAGAAGACGAAAATTATTATCATTGGAAGAAGCATTCTTCGTGTTCTTCGCGGAGAGGATGAAGTTCTCCAAATGTTTTTTAGGCTCCACCAAAATAATTCCAACCAAAATATTAGAGGAAGTCGTTATTATTTTTATGGAACCACAACACATAAGTTGCACTTAACTACATGAGGCAACTCATTTAATTAAATGGGGTGGAAAGGATTCAAATAGATTTGAATTAAATTCAATTAATTCTCTTCATTAATGGTGGAGAGTAGGCAAGAATTAAACCATGGAAGTTTAAAGATTCCACCAATTATGGAGAGTTACAAGGGTTAAAGCTCATGTGGGTCCCACCATAAATATCCTCCCAAGGGAAGTTAGGGTGTGGTGGGACCCACCACGAACCTCCACTTGCAGGTTTTAACCACAAATTAAATAAAAAATGTTTCATGCATGTTTTAATTTAATTTGTTTAGAAACCCCAAAAATTAACCTCCACTCTCGATGAAATGCAACAACGGTAAACATCTCCTTATGCGAATATCGGTGCTCCAAGTTCATCAGTGTCCTTGTATTTCAATTCCGAGCACCAGTTCAAAAGATATAAAATCCCGCACATAGGTTTACAAAACCTACTTGAACAAAACATCAGAAATTGATTTCGGGCACACCGGGCCTCAGAATCAGGTGCCGTCAGAAACTGCGGACTCGTAAATTTCCATGTATTTAAGAAAACAAATTTCACAGGATTTCCAGGTCCTTACACATTATCATTCATTATTTAAAAATTTTCAAATATATTAAATGAAATGGGTTTCAAAATGTGTTCAATCTTTAATTATTTTTTTTCAATGTGTTGTCATTGAATAAGGGTTTTAATACATTATAAGGATTATTATATATGTTTTCACGAAAACAATGGTTTTTTTCATGACATCATGTTCTATTTATATGTTTTAATCAATATTATAAGAAATTAATTTTAAAATGGATTTATTTATTAAAATAAATTTTCCACTGAAGAAAAGTTATTTTTCTCAGGAAATGTTTTTGAGTGATGTTTAAAAATTATTTTACATTTATGATGATTTCCATTTTTAAAAAAAATTCCCTTCTAGGAAATTATATAATGGTTCCATTAATATCATTTAAATTAATGTTTTATGATAACTTTCACGGTAAATATGAATCCCATTTCTGTTCCACATGTTTTATGTTTATGAAAATCGTATCATTTCATTGTTTATATTCTTTTGAAACCCACTTATTTTCATAGTTTATGCTTTAATGAAATGATTATCAAAACTATAAATATAACATTGGATATGATGTGATAAAATTTTAATATTATATATTTTACTTCATGGGTTACAATTTGATTTTTATTGAATATATCTATATTCATGGGTTGTGATATGACGAATGGTTGGTGGTACATTCATGATTGAATAATTATGTGACAGGTGGGAAACATTTCTCCCTTCAATCAGTGGTTAATGAAAAATATTTTATGAGCTCAAAGGGTACAAGGGGGAATCCCTAGCCCAAAACACTGAGGTTCATGGGAGAAAAACCCAATCATGAAAAAATAGAGTACACAGTAGAACATCACAAGCCTGAAACTAGAGGGTATGCGAGAAGAAATCCCAAGACCAAAACAAGACGGTACACGGGAAGCCATCTCTACCCAAAAAAGAGGGTACAGTTAAGGTAATCCCAATACTAATGTAATTACATGTGTTATTATCCCATGTATGACATGTTACCCAGGCCTTGGTAGGCCAACTTGACATAGGGTTTTTATCAGTATAAGTGTTTTATAAAATTTCATGTTTTTTTCTTATGTTTTTATTTCAAGAATTATGTTAATTATTTACTTATATTACATGTTTTATATTCTTAAAATATTTATTATAATCTATATTATGTGTGGTATTATCTTCAAATGTTATTCTCATGTTCCATACCCTATTGTTCATGTTATGCTTTCATATAATCTTTATTTACCATTTCTGAGAATCTGAGCTCATCCATTTCTTATGTTTGCTTTCTCCAAGATTGAATGAATGGGTTTAAGTAGAATAAATAATTTTTTATATAGTTACGTGATATGTTGAAGATCTTTTACTATTATTGGTGATTTTTATTCCATTTTTCAAAAAATAGTAATCTATTACAGTCCTTGAGCATTTAATTTTTCATTGTTCTAATTATTCATCATAAAAGATTTAATTTCCATGTATGTTAAGACTTTTTCAATATAGTTGATATCAAAGTAGATTTTTAGTAAATAATTGGAATCTAAGATGATAATAATTTGGTGATATACATCAGTTTATTTTTAAGGATATTTCTTGGGATTTTTCTAAGGATAAGTAAAATGATGATTCAAATTTTAGGATAATGTCCTTGAATTTTGGTAAAGGATAGAGTAATTTGTTTCCTATTAATAAATCCATTTTTAGATAATACAAGTATATTATTCTCTGGGAGAAATGTGTGTAGGGTAACAACTCTGAAAACATGTTTCAGGCCTGAATTGGGGTAATCCGGTACACGAAAATGAGCCTTTCTGCACACCTGGTTTGACACTCCAACGAGATATGCATTTGATATTAAAAAAATCATCATGAACCATCATAAAGGTTTAAAATATATTTTGGAGATGAATATACATGGATAAAAATTAATGTTCATCGATTAAATAATTATATTACATGACTTTGGCCCCGTATATGTAATTTGTTTCCTTGATATATGGTTTCAAAATAGGTTAAATGTTTCTCACACTACACTTTATGGTTTTAGACAATGAATAGAACTAGAAGGAGCATGGTTTACATTGAATGATTTATGTGTGGAATGTATGTGAATATTAAAATTGATGTTCAAAATAGAATTCTCATAAAGAGAATTAGGAAGGTGGTTTGAGTATTGTCTATACATATGAAGTATAATATTACATAAACGACAAGTGAAAGGTATGTGATGTTCTTATGGTGTTTTTTAAAATGATCATATGAATCATTATAAGATTTATGTTGAGTAACATCAATACATGATTTATATTTTATATTCCAGGAATGTGGTATTAAGGAATATATTGATAAATCATGAGTAATGGTTTAAGAATAAATTTTGATAAATGACGTATTTGTGTTTTTGAATATGAGTATAGAAATTTATTATCATTTTCAGTATAATGTTTCATAAATTATTTCAAAGGACATGTTTAATGGTGATAATGAAATATAAAAAAAATCGTTGGATGTTGGTACATTTATTAAGGAAATGTAACCATTAATTATTTCTTGAAATTGATCTAATGATCATTGGATAAGGATATGTTGGATATGAATAAGTATCTTTGACAGTGATGATTGCCCTAGAACTAGTTAATGAAAAAATGGTCTCGGTCATCAAGGATGATGTTTTTGAATTCATATAATATGATAATATATCCATTAATCATAGAAATATGGAATGACACATGTTTTCTATAAATATTAATTGTAATTAACTTGTTTCATGGGAATATACGATTAGGTTATACACATATTTGTAATGTGACAACAAATTTGTACATTGTGACATATTGGGAAACCCATGTTAAGATGGTCTCATGTATTTTTTCAAATGTTTTTGGATTTTCATAATTTATATGGGTTATAAGGTTAACTATTTATGTAATGTTTATTTCAAATATGAGATGAAGTTATTATTATTATAGTGTAATCGATCAATATGATAATTTAACAATATTTGATAAAATTTCAAAAAAAGCATGGTGTTGATGATCATTGAGGATAGATAGGATAACATACCATGGGTCTCCTGATCTGATAGGGATTCAGTAACGAA
The DNA here is from genome assembly GCA_963277665.1 of Viscum album. Classification (NCBI taxonomy): domain Eukaryota; kingdom Viridiplantae; phylum Streptophyta; class Magnoliopsida; order Santalales; family Viscaceae; genus Viscum; species Viscum album. The sequence goes on from OY728140.1 coordinate 2,132,538,853, forward strand.
AAATTCACATTTCATTTGGGAGAAATAGTTGCGGTGGATCAAGGAACAAAAAATGGTAATTTTTTCCAAAAATCATACAAGTATAACTTTTAATAAAAATTCTATAACATTAGGATTTATTATCATGAAATGAAAGATCGTATCCTAGTACTTTAATTTCTAATGAATTTTAGGGTCCCTTAGGTTATAACATATTTAGGGATTTCAGATTGATAACTTTCACATGACTATATTCTATATAACTCTATATCAGAACTTCATGCTATGATTTCTCTATCATATCCTTGTTTTCACATCCAACATAAGTTCTCTTATATGGAAACCAAGTTATATGATACTTTGGGTAACAGTAATGGTTCCAATATTCCCTTTTCAAGGGATGCTTTAGTATTTATCTTAATGATGGGGTTTTCAATGAATGAAACAATATAAAATTAAATCTTTGGTAACCCAAATGAATTTCAAGGTTGAAATTCATTTTCAAGAGGGTAGAATGTGACACCTTGAGATTTGGGGAAATATTTTTTCCTAAAAAATTTAATCATTTCAGAATTTTCTTTTCATGAAACAAGGAAAATTTATTTTCACTTAGTATATAATTCCTTTTAAAATACACTAGATTGGGTATCTTACACACTACACTGGCTTTTCATACATTACATTAAACAACTATGTTATTCGACATTACACAAACGATTGATCTTACTCAATAGATTGTGTAACATAGAAGAACAAGTATTTCATAAGTGTAATATAATAATAAAAATATTATTATAATACCATATAAACTAGATGTTATGCTTACGAATAGGAATATTAATAACATTGTTACGAAAAAATATGGATTACAGAAATATAAGAAGAATTCATAGTTTATAAATTAATTATAAATGATTTTGAAACCCTATTTAATGTGAATTATAAAATTTTTATGGTCACGAAGTTGTTTTAAAATATTATTTTAAATTAATTAAAATTAGCGAGTAATATTAAAGTTAAAAATATGATATATACCCTATAAAATAATTTCGATATTTGTCAAATATGTCATTACCCCCTCCCCACAAGGTGTACCGCTCTTGGGATGACGATGTGAGAAGAGAGATAATGACCCCCGAGTCTGGCCTCAAGTAGGCACTGAGATGGTGACTAGCACTGAGGCAATAGTAAACACACAAATGGGAGGCATTAACCTCAAAATGAACACATGCGGAAGATAAAGATAATAAAAATGTGAAACAAATCAAACTCATAAATCAATATACAATAAAATACCATGTACACATATCTAATTTCATACAAATCTACTACAACTGAACAGAAAAACTACTAGTACCAAAACAATGTAAAAACAACAGTAACCAAGATGCACGAACAACTCCTACAACCCCCATCTAGTAGTAACCATCGTTATCACCAACCTGCTCCAGGTTACCTCTAAAATAGTATATATATATATTGGGAGTTTTTAATTGTATACATTGTAAGATCCTCCATGGAGCCTCTTGTGAAATTGTAACGAGAACATGCTAAAGCATAGTGAACAATAAGTTAAGCTATCTCATCACCTAAACAGGTATACTAAGTTCACATTCTCACAATTCCTACTCTCACCAAGTATCAAATTCAAGATTATATATTTTAATAAAGAATATAAATGGTACCCCGCTACCAATTCCCCAGTGGTTTTCCACTTTTCCCCATCATCACACATCCAAAGAAACTTTCTCCAAAAAGGCATCCCATAGACACCTAGGTGAAGCACCACAACATGAACCTCTTGCAACAAAACCACCATGTCCACATAATCAAAGTAACTAGGTAGTTTTCAAGAGCCACCATATCAAACATAATGTGTGCCATACATCAGGCATTTTACATCAAGCCATTACAAACCACACACTGAGTAAGGATCCTCAAGACATCACATCCTATACACGTTTCACCTATAGTTATACATAGGAAAATATATATAGAATATATGTGTTTGAATAACCAAAAGCCATTACAACATTATACACACAATTATGGGAAAACTAACTTTTGTTCATACTAACAAAAATAATTTCCAAGAGAAGAGAGTCAGGCCAATGGGGTTAGTCATCCATCCATCCTCTGACCGGAGTGTTTTGGAAAACACCCCCACAGTTCAAAATCCTCAGGGTGTCATTTTCCCTAACTGATAGGGTGGAGTAGAATATATAAACAATAAAAGTAAAAAATATACTATATCTCACAACCACACTATGGGAATAACATATTATTTGAATCAGTTGAAGTTAATACCTCTCAAACTCTCAGCTAACACTTCTAATAATATGTATCTTATAAGTAAAAAAATCATTTAAAGATCATGATTACTTTCATTAATTACCTTCTTATCAATTTCACTTTACGATCATTAAATTTAAAAACAATAATTAAATATTAAAAATTTACACATTATATTTCACTAGCATATCAACAAATGTCCCATATTCCTTTATATTGAAACCACAGTATTATATCTCAACAAGCTCTAACCCTATGGGTTAACATCATTTATACAATCATTTATTAAAAATATTATTACATTCCCATATTCCCTGGAATTATAGATAAAAATTATAATATATAAAACACATGGGGGATTAACCTGGTGACTAAATAAACTACCCATCGAGTCTTTTTCTCTAATAGCAAGAACGTAGACCCATCCTCCCTCAAGAAGCTAAGAATGGAAATCTGGAGGCATACCTTGCGCATCTTCACCCCATTAAGAAGAGGGTAAGAAAACCTGCTGCCTTGAAAAGTGGGGAAGGTTAGGAAGATAAAAATAAACAAGAAACAAGAAGCATCCAATTATTCCCATCCAACCCATTCCATCATCTCTAGTGTCCTCCCCGCCACCCACATTCATAAACCCATGCGTCACACCACTGTAGGACTATGGTTAACCTAAAAAACAAGCTATCATTTCTATAAAAAATTTATTAAACATGCATACTGCATTAATTTGATTAATATCAAATTACAACATCAACAACAACTAGATTCATTTTCATGTATCATTATCATCAGTCAATCAATTATCAAATAATTTTTGGCTTTATTTTCTTTACCAATTTCCAATAAGAATGAAAATCTAAACAAACCAAGCATATATATCTCATTATCTATCAAAACAAGGGGTAATAACATACGATCACTATCAACTTATTTATCTAATTAAAATGTTTATTATGTCAATTCCATAGTGATCTATTGGCATGAAACATGGTAACTCTACATTTTCACATTATGGTTTTGAGAATAAATGAATCCACTACCTGAAACGGTTTATAACTTTTTTATACGAGGACGATCCACACAAAAGATTATGATCTCCTCTCACATGACAACTGCACCAACTCAAGGATTCCATGACATGACCGCACCATCTGACAGCCATGAAAATTCCATTAAAATCATGGAGATAACATTTCATAGCTTGGAAATGAGAAACATTAGTAGAAGGACTGAATAAAACACAGGAATAGAGGTATATTATACCTTATATCATTGAAAGATTGATACTTACAACTTACAGAAAAGCAGATTGTGTGAATGTAGTAGGAAGAAATGTCAAGGGGAAATGATCTGAGTATTAAGGTTCGATCACACATCCCCTAAGAGAATAAATAAGGGTTTGAGTGTATCTAACCATAGAATAAAGAGGAATAACAAGGGAAGAAGTTATCTCGTCCCTTTAGAATATTTAACGGAGCTGCTGTTTATGATACATTGGATTTTTCACTAAAAATAATTACATTAAACCACACAGTTTAACCATGTAAAGTCTTCCCGAGACTTGTGAAAATTAATATATGATTTATGGGCTTTGACTCAACCATAATACAATTAAAACAAGGCTTTTAATGCTTTTTTCCAATGAAAATGTTAAATGGGTGAAATTAGAAAAATATTGAAATTTGGAAAAGTTAAACTTCTGCTCTTTGAATTATCCTAATTTTGGAAATACCACGCTGTTGGAAAGAGAATGCTTTTGGAAATAGCATGTGGTTGGAAATAGCCTACTATTGGAAATAGCCTTTTGTTCTGGAAACACTATTTATGAACTAGAAATTTTGTAATTGGAATATCTTGCTCTTGGAAATAACCTTCTATTGGAAATAGCCTGCTGTTGGATGTAGTCTATTATTCAACAAACACTATTCATGAACTAGAAATTTGGAAAAGTGAGGGGAATAAGTCACCTTGACCTTCGATAACACCTCAAACGCCAGATTTCTGCAATGTAATAGCCTAGAGGGGTTTGGGCCATTACATTAGATACCCATCAAGACATTCTCGTCCCTGAGAATTCAATACCAACCCGGATGAAAGAGGGGTCAGAACAACAACCATGTAAGATACTTCTTAGGGGAAATCTACCATGAGTTGATTGAATGCTGTAAAAAATACTTCACAAAAGAGAACAAGGGAAAAATAATTCTATATCCAAACAAGTAAAGCATAACATCCCATTAAAGGTACAGAAAAGAAATCATCAATGAAAAACTTAGCACAACAACATAAAACGGCTCTTGGCACTGGGCACACATATTGGACTCCCTCTTCTGAGTACTCTCCTCATCACCATTGTTTTACTACAATGAATGAACCAAGTGAACAGAACTCCCACACAACCCCCTTTTCCTTGCGGTGCTGGATCAGTAACAGTCATTTATTAAAAGTCATATCATCTTCAACATCGATCTCACTCTAATTGATAACATGTTAGTCATTGTGAATATAACGATAGATATTTGATACATATAAAACAACATGTATCTGACTCATCTATGGGAGAAGTGCAACTTGATATTCCATTATTCCAACACGATCAAACATCTCGAAAGCCACAACACACTAGGATGAAAGCTTTCTCCCATGACCAATCCTTCACTCCCATGACTGGTAGTTGCATTTAGAGATAGGTGATCCCCAAAATCTAACTCAAATGGTCTTATCCTATGATAGGCATATGATTTTTGACGATCATTTTTTGCCTTCAACCTCTCACGAATCACTTGAACCATCTCTATTGAATTCTGCACTAGTTCGAGTCTGAGAATTACTAATTCTCTATCCCCATTCTAGCACAATGGGGAACCTCAATGTCATCCATACAAGGATTCAAATGGTGCCATATCGATGGAGGAGTGAAAACTATTATTTTAAGAAAATAGAAACAAGGGTATGTGCCTCATCCACAAACCCCCAAAATCTAGGTCACAAGAGCGTAGCAAGTCTTCAAGTGTCTCGATATTCTGTGTTGTCTGGACATCCATCTAGGGATAAAAAGTAGTGTTAAGGCATAACTGAGAACCAAAATCATGCTGGAGTCCACTCCACACCCTAGAGGTAAAACAATGATGCCGATCAGATATGATCATCCTCAGGACTTTGTGGAGTCTCACCAACTCCTCCAGATACTACCACAACAAAACACCCACTGATCTAAACTCCTTGATTACTATAAAGTTGTATGATATCATTATATGGTCCACTACCACCAAAAAGGCATCATGTCCTCCCAGATCTCGAGGAAAATTAGTAACAATTACCATTGAGATGTCCTCCCACTTCCACTGAGGAATATCAAATGGTTGGAGAAAACCATCAGGGACATGTTGCTCAGCCATGACATTTTGGAAGACTGAACATCGAGGCAAAAACTCTGCAACTTCATGCTTCAATCCAAGTCACCAAAACTGACTCTTCAAGGTTTGGTACATCATTTTCCTACCATGATGCATCTCCAAAGCCCTACTAGGGAACTCTATGAGAACCGTCTCGTGCGTCGATAAAGAAAAAAATTCAATTCCATGGTAGAACACTTGATTTTGTTCTTCTTCACACCAAAAATTAGGGTCCTGACCCCAAACAACTCGGTCTCTATAGACCTCCACATATAAATCCCCTAACTAGGACTCTTCCACCTACTGAACTAGAGATGACATCATCGTCATTTAAAAAAGACAACATCTTCCCCCAAATTCTGTCATATAGAGATGTAATTCTGAAATTTCTTCCATTACTCTCTATGAATCACAAGATTCATGTAAAACATCACTACATGACTTCCATCTTAGTGCATCACCTTCAACATTCCCATTTCTAGGTGTATATGATAATTCAAAGTCGTATTCCTATAATAACTCCCAAAATGGAATGTATATGCTCTTCATGCTCCTCCTCAGACATGAAGTACACATGGATTTCCTCGATGAAAACCACCACAAACATATCTAACAACACACATTGTTCATCAATCCCATGAACATAGCTGGATAACTCGTCTCACCAATCGAAATTAAAACGAACTCATAATGCCCATTAAGACAACGTAATGTAGTCCTCCAGATAACCTCATCCTTCACACGCATCTGATGATATCCCAACCAAAATTCGATCATTGTGAACAAAAAATTACCCTTATGTTGATATAATAAATCATCAATCCGTGGAAGTTTATAGAGACTCGTCACTTTCACATTGTTTAATCAACTATATTCAATACCAAAAAACAAACTGCCATCAACCTTCTTCACAAAAAAACTAGTGCACCCCACAGTGATAAGCTCAGATGAAAAAATAACACTCTAATAGACCATAAAGCAGTATAAATAGATCTTGTAACTCAGAAGGGGTCATCCTATATGGATATATAACGATATGAGATGATCCTAGTTTTAGATCGATCAAAAACATAATCTCTCGTCGAGGGGGTAATCCTACAACCTGTTCTAGAAAAAACATCAGGGTACTCTTCTACGAACCTGTGAAACATCAACATCTGAAACTCGGAAGAACTAATCATCAGTTCAGTCATCATGGATGATAAGAATGGAACATGTCTTCAACCCATCCGAGTGTCTCACTCGCAAAAAAATTCTGCTGGCTCTCCAGACGCATCAAATAACACCACCTGCCTCCTCAATAAATCCATGATAGCTTGCACCGAATACAACCAATCCAATACAAGGATGAAATAATATGGTTGTATCTATAAATATACGAAATTTCCCCAAAATAGATTCTTCCCTAGAAAAAACACACAGTCTCTAAATAAGTCAAACAAGTTAGCTTGACCTCAAACTAGTGTAGTCAATTCCAAGGGAACTGGAAGCCTCTCTACCTTATGTCCCAAAGCATGGGCAAGAGAAGGTGATACGAGGGAGTGTGTTTCTCCTGAATTAGACAAGGCATACACCCAATTAGAAAAAAAATAAAATGGTACCTCAATTGACATCTGGCTCACCTGGCACTGGCAACACTAAAGCCTGAAACTAACAATGACCTCCTCCACGACCTCTCTGACCCTAATAATGACCACATCCATGGTCCCACTATGGTATGTATGGACGGGGATTATCATAGGGCCATCGTATGCCTTCCCCCTCTTCTCTCTCTGAACCCATAGTTAGTGCATCATACAGCTCCTACCTCGGATGGAACTGTCACAATGGAGGATCCAAGAGTGGAAGACCACATTCACCATGTCTGTTCTTAATGGTTGGTCACTATCGCTGCTAATGGACTTTCCCTAATCATGAAAAACAAGTGCCTGATCCCTTACCATTGTCCTTAGAGCCACTTCCACATGATAAATGATATGTTGAGGGCTAGGATCTACCCCTAGATGAACGAAAACTCTTGTTCCCTAAAAATCGGGAACCTGGGACCACGGCTCTGCTTCATGATGAATCATGAAGACTATCATATAATTATGATATAATTATGTCCAATGTCTTCTAGATGACCAATTCCCCTACCATAAACTCAAGATATGTCTTCAGAATAAAAGGGGTGACCTGGCGCTGGATCTCTGGATAGAAGGTCTCCTCGAAATGCCTCGCTCTTGACACTTTATCTTTAGATAAGTTGGAATCATATCATAAAAGGATTATAAAATGTAATCCAAACTCTCCCACACTAGAGCTCCCATGTTGAATGTTAAAAACATCCTGGTGACTGGACACTATCATGGTTGAATAAAGAAACTAAACTTTAAACTTGTCTCGGAGCTCCTCCCATGAGATCGCATACTCCTCATGATGACCGAGGAACAAAAACAACCACTACCCTGCAGCTCCATGCAACAAAGTCACAATAAAAGACACCCAATGCTCTTTCTAGGAATTGATCGAACTGGAGCTTATATCCACCTCCTCCAACCAGTCTTCTGTGACTGCATCTAAAAAGGATCTTGTGTAAATTTGTAGCCTTTGGCACTAAAACTCATGTACTGTCCTCCTTCATATGTCGTCATCGCCAACCTCTACCCAATGATGATCTTCTAGCATATCCTACTGGATGTCTTATGCGCGAACCTAACAAGGACATTGACCTGGATCTAGACTTGAAAAAAACAAATATTTATAGTTATTATACCTATAATATGGATGAATCAACATTAAATAATTATGTGTTTTCTATTAATCATTTTTGGGAAACATATCCAAAGGTCCACAAATTCAAACACATTAACATAGAATAATGAGGCAAGATCCATTCCTATGTATCTACCCTGCAACTAGAATCACCTAGTTTAGTGGCCATTGTAAAATTAATAGTTCGTGTATCAGATCACAGGGGGGCCTAAACGTCTATGTCTCAGTCAGTCTCCAGTGTTTACATCACTTGCTAAACATGGATGACCTCGTTTCCCTACCAACCCATGAAATCTCACATGCGCCTTACACCAAACTCCATCCTATCCCTTAACCAGACCTCTGATACCACACCATCATGACCCCCTCCCTAGAAGGTGTACCCCTCTTGGACTGGTAATTTGAGAAGTGATATAATAACCCACGAGTCTCACCTCTAGTAGGCCCCGAGTTGGTGATAAGCATAGAGGGTATAGTAAAAGCACAAATGAGAGGAATTTCCATCTAAGAAAACAAATAAAAAAGAGAGAGATAATATATACAAAAAACAACTCTAATATAGATAGAAATATAAAATAAAATCCCAATTAAACCTATGTAATGTCATATAAAACTACTACCATGGAACGAAAAAACTGTAAGTACCAAAACAAAGTAAAAACTACAGCAACCAAAAATCATGAACACCACCAGCAACCCCAAGATAATAGTAACATGCTTGATCACCAACCTACTCCATGTGACCTATAAAAAAGTTTATATAGATAGGGTGAGTATAGAAGTATACTTAGTAGCAACCTCCGTGGAGGGTCTCATGCAATAGTAAAGGGAACAGTCTAAGGCACAATTAACAACAAGGGAAACAAACTTATCACCTAAATAGGAATACTATATTCTCATCCTCACCATGGATACTCTCTAAAAGTATTGAATACATGATTATATAAGATAATAATGAATATCAAGGGTAACTTGCTACAACTTCCCCACTAGTTTTCCAATTTTCCCCAACGTCACATGTCCTATGAATATCTCACCAAAATGGCTTTCCTGCAGGAACCTAGGTGAAGCACCACAACTTTCTCCTCATGCAAAAAAACCACCACATCCACATATGAAAAGTAATCAGGTAGTTTTTTGAAGCCACCAAAACTCTCATAACATGTCTCATACGTCAGACATTATACCTCAATACATTATAGCACACACACCAGGTAAGGATACATAAGAAATCGCAACATATAAATGTTACACCTAAAGTAGTACATATGAAACTATATCCCGAATATATGTGTGTGAATAACCACAAGGCATTATAGCCCATTACAGACATATATGGGGAAGAATAACTGTTGTGCCTGCCTACCCATGTAACTACCAAGTGAAGAGATTGGGGCCAATGGGGGTAACCATCCATCCATCCTCCCACTAGGATGTTGGGGAAAAACCCCCAGGGCTCAGAATCCTCAGGGTTTCAATTTCCCTAACATATGGGGTAGAGTACCATATAGAGACACAAAAGTGTAGAATATATTATAGCTCACAACCACAATATGGGAATAACATAGTCTTAGACTAAACAGTAGATGACCTCTATCAGACTCCGAACTACCACTTCTAAGACTAGGTATCCAATATGGACACAACCATTTAAATAGCTTGATTACATTTCATCATTCCCTTTTTATTTGTTTCAATTTATGTTCATTAATTCTATAAAACATAATTAACTATTTAAAATTTCCACATTATTTTTCATTAGTATCATAACTAAATTCCCATGTTCCTTAAAATTGCAACCTTAGCATTGGGTCTTAGTAGGCTCCAACCCCATGGGTTAACATCATTTATTAAATCATATATTAACTACATTGTTACATTATCATGTTCCAATGCATTATGGAATGACATTCTAAGCTGCTAAACACAAGGGGGCTCAACACGATTAGTAGATGAACTACCCATCGAGTCTTTGCCTCCTATAGCAATAGAGTAGACCCATCATCGATCCAGAAGATATATAATGAAAGCAAGTGGTGTACCCCACACATATTCTCCCCTATTGGAAGGAGGTGATGAAAACCAGATGCCTTGAGTTGTGGCGAAAGTATGAATTCTAAACAACCGAAAAGAAACATCAAACATCCAAAAATTCACATCCAACTCGTTCCATCATCTCGGCTGTCCTTCTCGACACCCACATGCATAAACCAATGCATCTCTCTACTATTGTCATCAACTGCTGCCATAACTAATAGGCCTCCATGCCCCCCCACATATCACAATAGTCGTCCAGGCTCCCATCACAAGACATGAAGCTGAAATGATATATCAATTGGGAGCATTTCCATCAAACAAGGCATCCAACCATTCTATTCAATGAGCTCTCACAGTTCCAAGCATAAGGTTCTTGGCCATTACAATTAAGAGGGTAAATTAGAACCCTACAACAAATTAACTTTTTATCAAACAACAAGTTCATTAATCCTATTAGAATTATCCAATTTATTATTTATATCTTCCAATTATGGGTAACCTAAACAACAAGTTATCATAGCTATCAAAAATTGATTAATGATGATTACTGCTTCAATTTGATTAACATCAAATTACAACAACAACAACCATATTCATCTACATGCCTCTTTATAATTAGCCAAACAATTATCAACTAATTTTCATCTTTACGTTCTTTACCAATTTCCATCAAAATGAAAATATAAACAATGAAATCATAGAAATCCCATTATCTAGAAAAATGATAAGAAATAACATATGATTGATATCAATTTATTAATCTAATTTAAATGTTTAACATGTCAATTCCATTGTGATCTGGATGCCTAAAACATGATAACTCTACATATTTACGTAAAATAATATAGAAGAAATGAATTAACAATATCAAACTATTCTTGACATTCTTTATTTGAGGATGATCCACACAACATATTATGATCTCCTCCCCCATCACAATTACACCCACATAAGGACATTGCGGCATGACCTCACCCTTAGACAGACAAGAAAACTACATTATAATCATGGAGATCACATTTCATAGCATAGAAAGGAGAAACAAGAGAAGAAAGGTCGAATAAATCACAAGAATATAGGTATATCATACCTTATATGAATGAAGGATTGATACTTGCTACTTACACCAAAACAGGGGGTGCACATGCCGTAGGAAGAAACTTCAAGGGGAACGATATGATGATTAAGTTTCAATCACATAACCCCTAAGGGATGAAGTAAAGTTCGAGAATCCCACACAAAAGAATAATGAGGAATAACAAAGGAGGAAGATATCTTGTCCTTTTAGATGATTTAACAGAGCAGCGGTTTAAGATACGCTGGATTTTCCATTAAAATCATATCGTATTAAACCACACGACTTGACCATGTAAAGACATACTGAGCCATAGAAAAATAAATATAGCAGTTATAGGATTTGAATTGGCCTTAAATACCTTAAAACAATGATTATAATGATTTTTTCTTAAAAAATTGTTAAATTGGTGAAACTGGAAAAAATATGGAACTTTGGAAAAGGGAAAGCCTACTGTTGGAAAAAGCGTGATATTAAAAATAGCATGTTGTTGGAAATAGCCTAATATTGGATATAACATGCTGTGAAAAATTGACTAATGTTGTGGAAACAGTGTTCCTGAACAGGAAATTTGGCAAAGGGAATAGCTTACTTTTGGAAATAGCCTATTGTTAGAAATAAATTGTTGTTGGAAACATCCTACTATTCTGGAAACACTGTTCATGAACTAGAAATTTAGAAAAGTATTGGGAATAAGTCACCATGACCTCCCAAAACACCTCAAACACAATATTTCATCAATATAATGGACCGTAGAGGTCTTTCGAATTACACAATATATTTTATAGACATAAGATAAGAACAAATCAAATTTTATTCGTAAAACACTAAATTTATATTATTAAGGCATTTTTAATACCATTAATGGATAACCAATTTTAAATTAAATTTATATATATATATGATTTAAAAATGAACATTATTTTTTTATTTGAGACCTAAAAATTTTGTTGTGAATGATTTTTGGTATTTTTGTGTAAGGTTTCATATTTTATGGAATAGTTAATAATATTTGATGTTAATCCAAAACTGATTTTTAAACTTATTTATTTATAAGGATAAATTATATTTTTTTCACTTGTGTGAAAGTTAAATTAGATCCTATTTTAAGAAAAGTAATAAATTTTTGGTAATTTTATTATATTTCACTTTGAAAATGAATTTAAAAACATAGAAAAAGTTTAGATGCTTTTTTATTAAAAACCTACAGTGTCATCCCATCAGCGGGATTAATATTAAATTAATTTTTACAAAATATAAGATTATAACTTGGGAAAATAATATCCATATATTTAAATATTATAATTTATAATGACTAAAATATTCATCATTGTTTTTAACCAAAAATATTAATGAATATGATTAAATTTAACTTCATCGGTTAAGAGATAAATAAAGATAATTAAGTACTAAAACATAAATATAAGACCCAAAATGACCTATAAACTTATATAACATGACTTTTATGGAAATTCATCACCCATGAAGCTTAAATTCGTGAGAATGATTTGTTTTTTATGAATTTTTAGGTAGAAACACGAGTACACATAACTTTTATTAAATAATGAAAACTATTTCCTTTCCTTTCCCGATAAAAGGCCACCAACTCTACCCACATTCTCCATATTATCAAGACCCATTTCTAGCCCATCCTCTTATAAAATAATCATCAAATTATATCTGTTCCTCCTTGAAGCCTTCATTTTTTATAAAATTGTTAATGGAATCCTTTCGAACAAACCAAAAGGAATTACATATTTAATTGGTAACTCCCCTCAATGCATCTACTTTCATTTAAATTACACACCACATAAAATATTTTGATTCCAATGATTATAAATCTAAATATGTTTAATAAATATACAAGGATGTTTTATGTAATAATTTATACCAATAGTGACACACAACTCTATCAAATGGGTAATGAATAGTGTGTTTTTGTGAACAATAAATAACATCCTCACGAAATGATGATTGTTAAATTTTTTCCATTACCACATATCATGGTAGAAATTATTTTGGAATATATTTTTATATATGTATTATATTATATTTAGCATATCATTATGCCTCTTTATTTCATTTGCTAAAAATATATTTTTACTCTTTATTTGATGTAAATGGGATTATTATTTTTGAGGAAGTATGTATTACCTCTCCCTCAATGCGAAGCGATTGGTTCACACACTACATAGAAATTATTAAGGATGTGTTTAGTGAAATATATATGATATATATAAAATAATAATGATTATTTTTTTATATTATATTCATATATACTTATATGTAATGTTAATTATTATTTTCAATTAGTCTATTAAAATGAAAACATCATTCATGTGTACGTACGGATTACTATCTCCATGAAGAGTACATTGAATTTCGTACATATTTATGATATATATTATTATAATATATATATATTGGTTATAAAAGGTATTTATATCATTTTTTTTATTATGGAAATCATTATATAAATATAAAGACCAACGATTTAAAAAATTAATATTCATGTGAAGAACAAATCAAATATTACCCGAAGTGAAACCATATCATATGATCTTTAACAGGCAGGTAAAAAAAGGTTTTAATATAACCATATATTGTATTATATATATTAATATTATTATTTAAAAATATTATAATAATATTATATTTATTATAAATTAATCTTTAATGAGTACAACAAGATTCAAGACACAAGGTAAGGGGATCTTATCTCACTTATATTTTCATAGGATACATTCCTTAATAACCAATTAATTATTTGGTTTGGTGTATGTACTAAACATGAATTTATTCAATCAATCTATTATGTATATTTATTTGTTTTAAAATATTCTTTATAAGATACTTCATTCATTTTATTTGTGTTTCAAAAGTTAGAAAATCAGTGAAATTATTTAGTCTCAATTTTCCATCATTAAGACTCATATTTTTTATCCACCTAAAATCTCTTTCAAGGTTTATATAGTCACTTTTATATGTTATATTATGAATATAATACTTTTACTAAGATTTAAAATTTTATCTAATGTATTTTCCTACATTAATATTATGATCAAATGTTACCAAGTTATAAGAGATTATTGAAACAATGTCATTTCTTTTCGAGATTGATAATGTTTATGCTTTCTTTTATGAAATATTATGATACATATCTCAAGGAAATTTCTTATTTTTATTATAATTTAGGTATTAATAATATAATCATGTATTAGTTCAATTTTCCTACTCATTGGAACATAATATAGTTATAAAGGTGTATTTTAGGAAATACCGACATAAACCTCTCTTCGTTTGGAAATCTGTGTTCATTGAAAACCATGTTTTCTAAAAAGGGTTTCAAAGAATATTATAAAAATATAATATTATCATTAAGATAAAATTTAATCCTTTTTATTTTACCAATTATTAAAGGAATCTTCTCGTCAGTCTTTAATAAAGTCGTTTTTCTATCCATTTTAACGTGAAAAAAGAAAATTTCTTCTTTACATTGTATGAAATGTATTATTTTACTAACCGTCATTTTTAAGAAGATTAATTTTAATTTTTAAGATGGTTATATTTTAAGAATTTTTTCAAATTATTATCTATAAAAGTGAAATTCAAATAATATTCATTCTTCATTTAAAATTACAAAAGAATAATTTTTTTCAATATACTTTTAAATTTTTTCAAAGAAAATGGTTTTTATGATTTATTTATATGTTTTAAAAATATTTTTTATGATTGTTTTAAAAAAAATTAATTAATTAATTATATGTTTTTCAATTATTTTCACTAAAATGGTTTTCAAAATGTTTTTACAGTTTCTTTATTTATTTTCACTGTTTTTTCAAGGAAAAACGTTTTTTAAAATGCAATGAATCTTATGTTATGTTTTTCAGAAAAAATGTATTACAAAATGATTTCAAGTATTAATTATATTATTATATGGTTTATTCTAAGAAAATTATTTTGAAATGGTTTTATATACTATAAATCATGATTCAATGAAAAATTTATTTTTACATTATGAAATTTTTATGAAAGATGTTTCAAAATTATTTTACACCAAATATAAATACAATTGATCTTAATAGTTACTTTATAAAAAATGATATAATGTTTAAATTCATAAAATTTCAATGAATGTATTAATATAAATATCATGATATTTATGAAACCCATCTCTCTTCCATTTGGTAATATATTTATGAAATCTATTTCTTTTACAAGGGTTATATACTTATGAAACCTCCTTATTTTCAGGGGTAATGTTTGATGAAATGATTATGAATCGAATATCATTTCTCTATGTTATAATGTGTCAAAATATTAATGATACCCATTCCATTTTTTGGTTACGAAATCATGTTTATAGAACCAATATTTTTTTATGGATCCTGATATGATGAATGGTTTGTGGAATATGGTTCTATGATATTGTTATATGATGGGAGGGACAAAAATATATATCCTCAATGAATTGGGAAATGATAAATTATGTATGTGATCAAGGGGTACATGGGACGACATTTCTTGCTTGAAATAAGAGGGTACCTTGGAGAAGATCCAAAAACTGAAACTATAGGGTACCAAAGAGAACATACAAATCCTGAAACAAGAGTCTATACAGAATTAAATACATACCCTAGAAAAGATTTTTTATGAGGGTACATCACCTGATTGAAATAAGATGTTAGATGGGAGGGAATTCCAATCCCGAAACTAGAAAATGATTTTTTATCCTATGACTAACATGTTACAAATGCCTTGGTTGGCTGACTTGATATTCGGTATTTATATGCTTATGTGTCCTTCATAGTTCAATGTTTTATTCCTAAGTTATTCATTCAAGGCTTATGTTCTTTATTTCTTTATGTTTTATGTATTAAAAACTTATTAACTTTATTATGATCTCTAATATGCATGACATGAGCATTAAATATTATGTTGAGGTTCCATACACTTTTGTTCATGTTTTGTGTAAAAATTTTCAATATTTACACTTACTAAGTATTTGAGATCACCCATTTCATATGTATCCGGTCTATAGGTTATAAATAAATATTTTAGGTAGAACTAGTAATGTTGTAGTTATTTATGTGATATGTTGAAGATCATTCTCCAGGATAAAAGAATTTTATTTCATGTCTCCAAATTCACAAATCTTTTATAGTCATCAGACATATATTTTGGGATATTAATAAATATTCATCTAAAATGATTAAATATCCATGTATGTAAATCCATGGTAGCTTTAATTTTGTCCCTTTATATAACATAATAAGAATTTATATATAATATAAAATAAACTAGTTTCATTGAGATACATAAAACCATTGTAATTTTCTGCAATATCAATTATCTATCTCTGATGAAATATTAACACCTCTTAAGGGATGATGAATCAATTGTTAAAAATAGAAAAATATCAAAATAAAATAAAGATAAAATCAATAAATAATGCTAATTATTAACGATAAAAGAGAGAGAGAGAGATAGAGATAAGAATACATGAAGCCAAATATTTTAAAACAGATCATTACTCTAATTGTCATGTGGTAAATATTTTTTATGAAGGGTTTATGATCCCACTATCCAAAATGTTATTTTATAACCAAAATTGAAATGTATTGTATTCATAAGATGGTTTTAATCATTATAAAGATGAATGATCAAAAAAATATTTCAAAAGATCTATCATTATTGCTCTAGTCACCTTAAGATCCCCCAATTTTAGAATCTGTAATAACCTTCATTATTATCCTCAATCCTATCCCAATCCTTTCTATAATGATTACTATCATGTATTGTTAGTTATCATAGTGATTATTCCAAATCAATCAATGATTTTGGAAAGAATATCTAATTCTAAATACCTTACAAAAATAACATTATGAACACCATAAGTTATAGCATAATAATAGGTAAATAAAATATCTATAAATAATGGATTTAATCTTTTAATTGATACCCTTAAATATTAATTATGATCAGAAAAATCCAATATAGATTTTTAGTTAATTTAAAATGATATTTTAGTTTATATTGTAATGTATTCACTATAGGTTTTCTAAAATCATAACTGATGTTCTGGGTCATAACCCATTATCTCTATGGGGTGAAATATAGACCCTTAATTATAATAATAACTCAATTTAGGATATAATGAATGTATAATGAATTAATTTATTTCAAAATAATTATATATTTTACAGTGTAACTATCCAATCGTAATGAACAATACTAGTATGAAAACGTGTGGTTCTTTATTATTACATGGAAACCATGTAAGAGTAAAACTATAATTTTAAAAAAAATCTCATAGAATAACTTATGTATACAATAATATGATACATGAATATAGGTAAATTACTCATCCATAAAGACTATTATGACCATTCATACAACACATTATTAAATTTGTTCCTTCCATATTAAATATGAAGTATTTTTTTATCTACTCAACTCCAATCCCTGATTAACCCATCGATGGGAATGTTGAAAATAAAAACAATATGATATTACCTATAAAACTAAAGAATTAATTATTTCTTGAATAAGTCATATCTATAAATGTTAGTGTAAACTGAACTGCATAATATAAAATAGAATGGTGTTTGTGAATCTTCTCTAACATTAAGGGTTTTAATCAATACTATATTGATGGTATCTTATTAGTGATCATATAAATTATCCATTTATAAATTCACTTCCATAATGTTATATATTCTTTATAGTCAAATCAGTTGTAAATTTATATTTTATCATTGAATACAAAAAACAATTTTCATCATGGAATTTTCCACAAATAAATATTGTTAAAATATTCACATTATCAGGTAAAATAATAATAATAATTCTCTTTTAAAATTTTAGAACTTCAAAAAATTATTATATTTTTTTAGAAATATAAAATGAAATATGATAAATTTAATTTGTAATTCATTTTAGTGACTAGGAGGATGTGATATTAGTTTATTGAGATATGTATCTATAATTGAACAACTAAAATAATTTTGATTTATATTACCATATACATTGTAATAATGATTTTTGGATGATGGATATGGTGGGTTTTTGTCCTTAATTTATATACGTAAGATTGAAATGTGGAATGTTTTACATGATATAGTACATTTTAATAAAATTTTATAATATTTTAATTATTTATTTTTTCATATTTTAACATTATATATTAAATTTTAATAAATCCACTAGAGAAAGTAATGATGAACGTACCCAATCAATAATCTTAATTGTGTATAACGAGTTATTATATTTTTTCTATACATTTTTTAGAATGATATACTTTATAGTTATAATTTGATGATTATTTCTGTTATGTCTTATTCAATGGTGATCATATTTTATTAATAGTGAAGTTATAATATTTAATAAAAAACCACAAAATGTTTGAAAAGAAAATGTGAAATATTAAATTTCCTTGAATTAGTGTCCTTCTGTGAAATCAAAATATATTTTAAAGGTTCACAAATATTGAAATTAAATTTATATATATATTCTCATATTAATTTCATTCAGTGATGGGTGTGTTTTTATTTTTTCATGATTCGTAAAACATGTGATATTGTTTTTTTCTAATAAATATATCAATTTACATCCATTTAAATAGTATTGTAACAATTCCCCCCCTAAGGTGGGATTATCGATCCTAACTCATCATTCTATTTTTGAAAAATAATAATTGATTATGAATTTATAATATTATGTTGTAAAATTTATATTATATGATATTTTTAATATAGTGAGAAAAAAGTGGAATATAAGGTTGGATTGATCCTTTGCCACCATTTAAATCCATCTACCCATTCCAGATCTACCACTACAATCCATGTTAATGAGTGAAATGTTGCCTAGCCTCGCAAGGAAAAAATTAGGGAACATCCACTACCAGATAGGGTAATGACTATATGAACCTTAAATCAATCCTTAATGTATTGGTGAAAATAGATGGCATTGGATGCTAGTAATAAACAAATGGTAGACAAAGGGAATTATTATTTAGGGGAGATATCACTGTAGTAATAGACTCCAAAATATTTATCAAGATATCATTCGATTTGGAAAAAAAGGTATGAACTGTGTTTCTAATAACCCCTATTGGGGGTAGGAAGAGAATTGGTAATCTATAAAATTAGGTATATAGAACATTTATGTTCATCATGTCATGAAAAAACATGAAATCTTGTTTGTCACATGATCAAAATGGATGTAAATATATTGGTTATGAAATTAGAAAACATATTCCCAAAAATAATTCAGGGATAGGTCTATGTGAATAATCTATTTACAGAAATGGTCTTAATGGGAGGCTGTGGCATAAAATCATTGGTTGTTGTAGTGCATGAAACCTTCCCATCAGTTATGTAGAAACAAAATTAGGTTGGGTATGAATAACCCAAGCACCATTCCAAATCTTCACATACTGTGTGTTAAAATTACTAGATAATGTTATTATGTTCATGTAGAAGATCCATACTGAACCCTGTGGAATAAAATTTTTCTACCACATGTCCCTTTCTCTATGCATTTTTTAAAAATTATATAAATTTCTTACCTTGAATGAAATTTTCACAATTAGTTTGTCCATTTTACATTTTTCCATCTAAAACAATGAATTTAATATATTAAAGCCATTATAGAATATTTAAATATATTTTTTTATCTTTTTAATAATGGGAAGAATTATATTTAATTACACCATAAAAATATTGGGATTTAATTTGTTTTCATTTTCTATAGAATATAAAAAAATGTTTATTCATTGGGTGATTTAGAGATGCTACACCATATATTTTCAAAAATAAATGTATGGATTGAATATTCAAATGTTTAGTATGATAATATAGTTTGAATCAATGTCTTAAGAGAGTCACTATGTGAAACCCATTATTTGGAGTAGAATATGATTACTCTCAAATATGTATGATTCAATGTGTGGTAATGTTTAATTGGAAGTATTGGTAATTGTTGTCTGATGATGAACTATCAAGGAATTCAATGAGATGAGTAATTAACATTGTTAACATATGGGATTGATGATGTGATTTGACAAAAAAAAATAGTGATGTGTTATGGAAGTCAAATATTCCATCATCTATATGGTGAGTTATTAGTGTTCACAATGTATGGATTCATGACAGGAATGAGATATCTAATTGTTCTTTGTTAGACCAACATAAGAGAATGGGTTAGGGAATAAAAATAGAGTGACCCATTAATTTTTCAAAAAACCTATTTGACTGTAGGAGGAAACCTAATAAACATTACATCATGAGATGAAAATTTTTATTTTATGATAAAATATTGTTTATATTTTTGACGTATATGTGTATTTTAGGTGTAATTTCCTATGGGAATGTTATTATAGAAATGAGTTTGTTTTTATGGCCAAAACTGGTGATTTCTTATGGTTTTAATGATATCAATATGTTATCTTATAAAATATAAAGTTAATGGGATAGAATGTGATTCCCATTATGAATTATTTTAATTTTGGTTATAAATATGTTGTAAATCTCCCCTGGAGAATATTATCAGCCTGACCTAAGCATTGGGATGGTGGGTCCCTGTAGCCATGCGTGGGGACCCAAGTATATATATGTGGCAAGGTTTCTACGATAACTAACCTTTCCAAAATAGAGAGAGTTACCCTATATTATACACAAGGTATAGAATTCCCTCCATTATTTACACAATCATTTTTGTACTGTTAACCCCATAGATTAGTGAAATGATAATGCAACCCATTAATTGACATTTCCACTGAAGAGGTTTGATCGCCAATCAATGAGGCTAACTACACTCTCTATTTACCCTTACCTTTATTGTAGTGTAGGTCCTCAACATTGGGTAAATTATTTTGAAGGTAATGATTCATATTTTTTTATTTATATTTCTTCATGGATGAGGGTATAACTAGTTTGAAAACTTTTTTTGGATTGTTGATCATTGTGATCATTTTAGGCACCTGAACTCATTAGTAACGCTCCATATATAACAAGAAAATGAACCCATTAATTCCATGATGGAAGAAATAAATTCATATATTCTTAGATTTTTCATTAATATTCAAGCATACTGCATTTATATTTATTAATTTTTTATTTTAAATGGAGTTTGATGTTCTATTCCTTATTAGGTATACATTAAAGATGAAAGAGATAATCACGAGATAATATGAATGGGGGAATTAGTTTTAAAATAATATTATTTTATATTATAGAATCATTTATGATATGAATATAATCAGATATTCCATATTATTAGTGATGGAAAAAAATATTTTTGATATCATTATATTAATAGTTTACTATTCAAAGATTATTCTAGAAGGGAATTCTTGAAAAGATATTCCATTGGACCTAGTTTTCTTATTCACCAATTTATAGATGTATCACAAAAAAAAACTATCCAAATTTATTATGCAGTGTTTTACAGCTTAAAAGTAGTTTCTTATAGTATAACCCATGCATAATGGTTCATGAAATAGTATAATAATCCATATAAATGTTTTACAGTTTCTTTAATAGTTACTCTTAATGATATGTCCTTAGGATTAATATAGATATTTAAAATTCATATTTTAATTTTTTATGATATTAATGCAGAGTGAAATATTGAGGATAAAATTGTAACATTATGTTTAAATTTATTTTATAGTGTCTTGATTGATCATAGAATTATTTATTGTTGATCGATAAGAAATGAGAGAGTCATTTGACTCAAACATAAAGGTATTTGGAGGAATATTGTTCTAAAAAAATCATGGTTGAAAATATTAATGTCACACCATGATTTCTTTCAAATAAGTTTGTTGGAATGATTTTCTATTATATTTTACACCACAATTGTGATATCACCACATCATAAAACAAGATGAAGATTACACATTTTAAAAAAAATTGTCCAAGAGTACATTGTTGAACTATGATTTGTTTATAGAGGTTATCGGTCCATGTGAATTGTAAAACAATATCTATATATGTAAATGATAATAATTAAACCACACATAATAAATTCATCATAATTAATTTTTATGTAGCCATGATTTGGATATAATATATGTATCATGACCCAAAAACTAATTTTGGATTCATTATTATGAAAATGAAAACAATGTTTGTAAAATATATATTTCATGAAAATTATTATATCACAATATTGAAGGATATTTCTTAATGTTAGATTTCAACCCAATAAATCCATCACTTATAAAGTTAATGATTAATCTAAAATGAAAAATTACCTCATCATACCACAATAATTATCTTTCATGCCAAATTATATTTTTGTAAAAAAATTGAATCTTGTAATCCAAAATCCTTATTTTGTGATAATATTAATCACATTATAATTCTTATAGAGTATTGGTGGATTTGAAAGATATTTATGATTACTGAAGAATGAGATTTTGTATGTGTTTTTTGGATATTCTTTTGATGTAATTATTCACCTTAATGTTTTACATTATATAGTCATTATTTATATTGTTATATAATGTTAATCATTTCATTTTAATATTTTTAAATAAAAAAATCCCCAAATTAAAATAAATTATATATTTTATAAACCTAAAAGACAATAAATGGGGTCTTCTGGTAACTTACTAGAAGACATTGAATTATGATTTGTCACATTTAATACATGGGTAATGATATTTCAATCCAGGATTTGTGAATCTATCTTAACCGTTAATGAAAATACAAATATGTGAAATATTACTATAAAGATATCAAATATGATATTGGGAATATATTAACCATTATGTGATATCTATGGTGGAGATAACAAAGTAAATATGGGGACACCCAGCAAAGGTCATGCTAGAGAAAAGAATAATGAAATCAACATCCATTAAGAAAGAGACTCTTGACAAAGATGGAGAAATATAAAACCTACCAAAAAGATTCATTTCAATGATATATTTCCCTTGTACTATAGTTATATAATTTTAGTAATTCATAATATCATTCTTACTACTTCCATAAATTGACTCAACATTTTTAATTACATTTTGAAGGGGATAATGGGATAATAATTATGGGACACCATGGACTAGTAAATCAATACCAATAGTGTATGAACCTTGAAACCAGCCATATTTTTTTATTTAATTTCATTCTCACTAAATCTCACATAATTTTCATCATTAATCTACAATTTAATGAGATCTATCCTCTTACAATCATAAAATTTATGGAGTTTCGAAGAGGTTTTAAAAGATAAAATTTTTCTTTAATTTTATCCCGATAGTCCCCTTTCTGTTATTAACCATTTCCCATACCATAAGGGAAATTAGAATTAAATACACCATTCTCCTAAAGATCATAGATTTTAGTGATACACTATAAATATAAAGGTCATGTTTGGCTCAATGTTTTTCAAATACAAGAGGCCACACGTATAAATTTGATATCATATCGGGGTTTTAATGAAAAATTGATAATTACTTTTGGTTTATGTTCAATATTTAAAGTATTCCATACTTTCCTAGGAATTTTTATTCAGCCAATGAATTGAAAACATTATAAGGATTATAGTGGGACTTTCTCTGATAAATTTTATTTCATAGATATTCTAATAGAGTTATCTAATATATAATGTTGTATCCTTTCACAATAAAATATTTTATAATTTATTGATTTAATAAATAAATACCATTTTAATGGGACTCATAATATATTTTGTAAAAAAAAATCTAATTATAAAGTATCATTGGTTCATAATAACTTGTTCATGAATAAAAAGAAAAATGAGTAAAATAAATTAATTCAATTAAAGAGTTCCATTGAAAATTATTAAGATGTTATATTTTTAAATTCAAATGATCTCAAGAATATAAATGAAAATATACTAATGGATATTTCAATTATTATATAGTCTCTTGATTTTAATCATAGATATTTGGAATTTATGACTAGATATTCCTCATCATATAATGATGAATTAAATTCTATTCAATTTACATTTGTCACTCATCAAGCCATCATTGTAGGATTATGTGATGTTATTATGAAGGAAAACATTATTCTATTAAAGATAAATATTAATTTATATATTTTTAGGACTATTATGCCATAAAATTGATAGTATGTATTAAGAATTTTGAATATATAGTTTTTTTCTTTTCTATTTTATATTTATGTTATATTTTTTTGAGAATGCACATAAAAATAAATATGTTCATTCCTTTATAATTAATACCATGAGGATATATAAAAATTAATAAGGTTAATTCAAATGATTAGACATTGAAATATCTATTGATGAATTATTAAGGGAAAAAATTAATAGAGATAGGTAGTGATTTCCATCTTGATAGCGAAATGAAGAAGAAACACATGGATGAATGGTTTTAAATGAATAAGAAAACCTCTTTGAGGTTATAAAATATTCTAAAAAATTACTACTGAAAGGGAAAAAAGAAAGGTTTGGATGAAATCCAACTCAAAGAGATTAGTAAAGGGTATTATAGGTTTGTTTTTTCAACATTATGAGTGGTAATTGAATGTTTTAATAATAAAATATGAAAAATAAATTCCACAAAAAATAATAAACAAAAAACTATTCAAATAGGATTGATAATTCAATTTAATAAGGGATTTTGTCTTTGTGTTGTTTAATTGGACAAAAATTGAGGAAATATTTTTAAACAATTACATAATAAAATTAGGATTCTGAAAAATATATTAAATAATAAATCCGCACCACTAAAACATGTATCACATAGATTATAGAAAAAATGAAAAAATTTATTTATTGGAATTCTAATAAAAAGTGGAGTCCTACATGTACTCATAAAAATTTAGTAAAGGGGAATAAATGGACATATATGAACATTTAGTGATAAATAATAGAAAGAATACATAGGTCACTAAATGTTCCATTAAAAATTATTTTATAGTTCAAATAGCTCAATAATCATTTTATAAGTAATGTATAGCTACTAAAATTGGCATATTCCACCATAATAAAAATTTATTGAATCTAATTTATTTTTATTTAATGATCCATTGGTAAATATAAAAAATATAATAGGGATATTGGGGAAAAATATTTTTTTAATTAATAATTGATAAAACAAATATATTGTTAATTTTCCAATTAAATAAATGAATACGAATGATAAGAAGAATGGATAAAAAGTTGTCCAAAGGAATAATGGTCAATAAGTAAATATTTTTAAGCTATTATTTATTTAATCAAGATAAAAATCTCCAATAAAACATTAATTTCTAAATTTCCCAGGATTATAATTGAATTATTTTTGATGCATTAGAATAAAATTTAATTTTTATTTTAAAAAAAATAGGTATTTTTCAATATAATTTCTAGTTGATTATCATCACTCGACTACATTGTTTACAGATTAATTAACCTTCTTTCTTATAATGATTTTTCTCTCAAAATATTAATGATTTTTATTCATATTTATATTATCAATAAATCATTGGTTATATTCTCAATAATAATGGTTTAGTGCTTTCAATAATTGATGATCATGAGTTTGATTACCCATTTAATTTTTTAATATGACTCTCATTATTTTTATAGATTTTTGAATAAATTAATTGGGGTAAAATAAAATTTTATTTATTTATTATAATGGAATTAAATATATAGTGGGATAAAAGCATATGTTTCCCTTATAAACATGAACATTTAACCCTTGGTATAATAGTGAGAAAATTAATAAACCCTTTAATGTGATGGATCGAGGTTCAATCTAAATCATTTACAATTTATTTTTATATTGTAGAATGTTTTCAGTGGGTGGGAGTAATTGATAAAAATAGAGTGTTTTATTTGAAAATTTTAATAGGGGATTTTGTATAAATATTTTATTGTTCGGTTTTTATATATAATATTTTTTTAATTCATATATTGGAATTTCACAATGTAATATGGGTTTTGATGATTATTATTTATGATGATCATTTTTTCAAATAATAAAAAGGTGTACATTGTTGTTCCCATAATTTTAATGAAGGATGAATTCCTAGAATTATTATTGGATTATTTGTAAATAAAAAAGATTAATTGATTTAGATTGAGTAATTATATTTGATCATGGGGTTTGATATACCTTTCATGATGATATAAACTTGGAAATTAAATAGATCATCATGAAATCATAAGAAAGTAAATATGATATTTGGAAGAAGAACATTGTATATTCAAGAATAATATATGTGATGACTATGGTTAGATATTAAAATTTATCAATGATATAACAAACAGATATTGAAAATCATTGTATACTTAGATGACTCATAAAATAATTTTATAAAATAGAATATCTCATTAACATTGTTTTTTAGATACATGTTTTATTATTCCATTTGGGATAGAGGTATCATACAAACATTATCCCTGGAAATGGGGTGGTGGTGTGATCCTCCCAAATTATTTTTTTATGGAATGACCAATTAAATTTTATTTTATTGCAAGTTAATATGTTTCATATATTTTTTTACTATAGGTTATCTTGTGGAGATATCCATATTATTTATATTGACCCTCATATATCATATTTTTATCAATATAATGATATTTACTCAGAGTTATAAGACAAGACTCAATGTTTATTGTTGAGTTTGAATTAATTTAAATGAATAATAATTGTGTTTTCTAGGATTTATGTGTTATAGGGAAGCAAGGACAGATTTTTGTAATTTCAATTGAGGGAATTAAATAAAAGTACCATGTAAAATAAAATCATGTTTTAAGGTCTTTGTTCGATGTCTTATATTTTATTTAAATAGTAATTTGGATAATTTTCATTGATATATCACATTTTAATTATGATGGTGCCACATCAAAAAATAATGGTATATTTATCATAAATAAGAAATGTTACAAGGAAATATTGTTGATTTTAAATTTTCTAGGGATTTATTTAATCACGAGGTATGCTAAAAAAATATGATTTACATAATATATGATAATAACTAAATAAATATAAACTAATTATGTAATGATGAATTTATAGGGAACACAAATTCTAATATTACATAGGCATCCATCTATAAATGAAAACATGTGGGGAATATAAGAATAAATAATCCAAGGATATTTATATAATTATCTATTATAATAATATTGAATAATGTAATCTTTAGGACTATTCTTTAATGATTCATTTTATGTCATATGATCTAAGGCCTAAATATTTCATCATGATATTGGAATATAAGACAAATGACTATTATATAGTTAATTTAAAACAAGTAAGAATTCGTTTTTCTACAAATATAGAAACATTGAAGGAAAAATTATTATGTTTGAATAATATTAATCAAACCACAATACATTAGGAATTTTTTCATAATTGAATGATCTTATAGAGGATCTAAAATAGTAAAGGACGGTATCTTTTCCATGATTTTAGGAACAATTTTTAAATGTATAATAAACTAAAATGTATTCTATTATAAAAGTATGTATCATATTTCACCATATTTTTCATCATTGTAAATAATTTATTTAAATCTATAATGTAACTATATTATAATTTCATGCCTTTAATAAAAAATTGATTTAATTTAAATGGGCATTTTTCTTATTCTTACTGGATGACTTTGTGTTATATTCATGTTTTTATTTTAATTTATTAACATTAATATTTTTTTATTATTTTTTTTCATCGGTTTACCTAGGATTATTTGGAAGATAACTTTGTTTCTAGACCCTATAATAGGTGTCCCATCATTATCACCTTGTTAGGGGAAACCATTCTCCATCCCAGGCGAAACTGTGCACCCTATGTACTGGAACAATCTAAGTTGCATGACCTGTTTCCAGAAAATGTTTTGTTCCCTATGAAAATGATTGGCTTGTTTCCTCATGGATAGATGAGACCTCATAGTTTCTATATATTTTTGAAAACCATGCAGGTAAATGAATAGGTAGAGTTGGATCGATTACCCCTTATATTTTCTTTTTTCTATTAAACATATTTTTGTTGCGTTTTCTTAATCTCATTTAAAAAACAAAAAAATTGCAATATTATTCCAGCATATGTCATCTAGTTTTCTAAATAGTAAAAAAATCCTCACTCATTTTTAGTTGTTGGTTTCTTAACTTTTATTTTATATTTAGAATACATTTTATATTTTTTTTAAATTTACCTTCACCTTTGAGAGATGACGTTGGTCAGCCACTATACTTCACCTATGTACCCAAAAATCCCAATTCATTTGAGAGTGCCCATTCTAGAGCCTATGAAATTGGAACCATTTTAGGGGAGTCAAGTAATTTATTATATCAATGAGAGATATTGCTTTTATTTTTCACCTTATTCTTTAGTTCTCCTCTTTCTTTTTTCATTCCCCTTTCTCATGTTTTTTTCTCTCTTCTCATGTTTTTTTCAGACCAACACCAAATTATATTATCTTATTATTGTTCAGAATTCCTATTTTCATAATTAATTTATTTTTTACACAAACTTATCTGGAGTTGTTCTTAGATCTTGACCTTGAGATTGAACATAGCCTCTGAGATCGAATCAGACCATCTCAGTCTATGGGTTGTTTCACCATTCAACTAGTTGGATAATTCCTCCATTATAATAAAACTAAATTTTGAAATAATAATGAATCAAACATTAAAAATAACCAATGTATAAAAACAATAATAATGTATGTAATATAACCATTTGATAATTGGAAACACCTGATATTAACTATCATCAAAATTGTATGACATACACACATCATGAATCAGACATTGAATATAAATATTGGTTAATTTAACTACATTCCAAATTTCATGTCCACTTTAGCTAGTATCCCAATAAACATTTAAGAGATTTTATGGGGGTTTTATCAACCCTTAAACCAGGACATGATTTTGAAGATCAACTAAAACTAAGATCATTCTCATTCCCATAAGATGGACTTGCAAGAGCCTGGATGTATTATTTATAACCTGATGATGTTACATGTTTTAAAGATTTTAAATTTCTTTTTAGGCATATATTTTTTACAACATCATGGACTACTTCCACTCATAAGGATATCTCATGTATCAACAAAGCACACGAGAATTCAATGTATGAATTCTATGAGCGATTCAAGAAGATCTGTGGAAGATGCCTACATCACCAAATTAGTGAGGAACACATCAACCAATACATATATGGAGGAATAACAACAATGGAGATGATTCTGGTGCATTCCATGGTAGGAGGATTAGTGGTGTAAAATACACCAGTATCTACACATGCATTGATTTCCAAGATGGCATAAAACTCCCAACAATGCGGCGATCGAGGTATTACACATGCCAGGGGAGTATATCGGGTAATTCCATATTATATTTCCATTTATTTAATTGATACCAT
Source organism: Viscum album (assembly GCA_963277665.1). Classification (NCBI taxonomy): domain Eukaryota; kingdom Viridiplantae; phylum Streptophyta; class Magnoliopsida; order Santalales; family Viscaceae; genus Viscum; species Viscum album. Next base: position 2,132,568,740 of record OY728140.1, read on the forward strand.
GTTAGAAGAATTAAAAACTATGGTGAGACATATTACATTGGCTCAAAAGATATCCCAACCCACTCCTATGAGACCTTGTGGAATTTCCACTAAAATAGACCACCTGACTGATTGTTTTCCCTAATTACAAGAGACAGAATATTGTTCGGTGATATTCCCTTGGAGGCCATACCAAAAACAAAAACAACAACCAAATCCACAGATGAATTATTATACCTTTTATCTAACATACAACCAAGGTTGGAAGGATAAATCAGACATTAGGTATGGCTCTAGACAAAAAACAAGGGTCCCCTTTTCAAAAAATATCTAGTATTCTCCACCTTACCAACAATGGATTCAACCTCCCTAATGGGAATTTGAATCCAAAAAATCAAAAAGTCAACAAAAATATAATTCTCAACCAACGGTATATTCTAACACTGATTGTCTTTTGAAACAATTTTTTCATATTCAATTGAATGAGATGAAGAGTCAATGTTTATAGTTGTGGGAGTTGGAGACCCCAATGAGATAGATATCCACTACCATACAAGAGATGGTAAGTAACAACTATGGAAATATTCCTTAACAAACAACAATAAATCTCAAGGGTAATGTTAGTGATATCACATTAATATGTGGTAAGAAAAATAATGATACTTCTACATCCACCATTCCACTAGGACTCTCCTCCACCCCATATAATCTATTTTCAAGACATGCTAATGAGAAACCAAAGGAGAAAAAATAGAAGATAAATATAGATTATGTTCCTCATAAACAACTTCTCATACCAATAACGTTTATACAAAGCCTTAATATGGAAAAGGAGGCGATGAAAAAAGTGGTTTTGGACACATTAAAGAATGTGGTGATCAACATCCCTCTATTTGAAGAAATGTTGAAAATACCAAGGTATGCCATATTATTTAAAAGAATTACCAATTGAAGATGGTTAAAGGGAAATGAGAGAACAAATCGTGGAAATAATGTGTAAGCACTCATTACACCAATTCTAGTAATTCCAACAAAGTGATAGGATCCGAGGACATTCATCAGACCATACACCATATGCTAGTTATGCTTTTATGATGCTCTTTGTGATTTGTGAGCTTCCATAAAAGAGATATTTCACTATGTATTCTCTTCTTTATTGGTTGGTTAGTTGATGCTGATGAGAGTAGTGGGGCAGTTTGCAATTAGATATACGACGTACCCAGTGGGAGTCCATGAGGATGTACTTGTTCAGGTTAGATATATTAGCTTTCTGACACATTTCTATGTTATTAAAATAGATTATTATTTGGAATGTTCCCATTATCGCATTATCCAAGGTATGTTCATCTTAAAAACTACAAAAATAATCATAAATATCCATGAGGTTACACTTTAAATAGATTTTGGAGATGAAATTGTGATATTTAATGTTATGGACGGAATAAAGTACCCCTAAATGGACCACTCTATTTTTGTTATCACCAATTTTTAGCTGCAAAATAAAAACCCCATTGAATTATATTGTCCAAGAATTTGAGATATTATGAGAATTGGTTCTAGTTTTATGTCTAAGATCACTTCCACACTGGTTTCTAATGAAGATTCCTCTCTAATATTTGTTTTTTAAATGGATTGATATCCTGATTTTGATAATGTGAACTCAGATTATGACGTGGATATTGAGTATTATAATAGATTTCATGCATTATTCTACGATTTAGATGATGTATATTTTGATACTGATATTCATTGTACACATATTTCAGTTCCTTTAATATGTCCATCCACACATCTCCCCCTATAATGGAACACAAGTTGTTGCCACTAAATATAAAATACTCATTCTTATTAACTGGTAAGAAATTAAATGTTATCATTGATAATAATCTCTCTTTTGAACATGATGGATTTTTTTATTCTTTTAAGGGGTAACATTCGGGAAATTAGTTGGACCTTGGATGACATATCTGGTATTGGCACCTCTATTTGTATTTATATGAATATTTTTGAGGATGAGGCAAAACCAGTGAGGCATCCACAATGTAGACTAAATTGAAATATTCAATAAGTTGTTTAAAAAGATGTTGACAATTTTCTCAAGGATGTTATAATATATCCCATTTCAGATTATTAGTGGGTGAATCCTATTGAGGTTATACCTATTAAAATTAGTTTTATTGTTTTTAGAAATGAGAGATATGAGTTAGTTATAATGAGGGTAAAAAGTATTTTTTGTGTGTGTGTATGTATTGATTGCAGTAAACTATATAATTCCACCCCTGATAACCATTTTACCCTCCCAATTATTGATCAAATGCATGAGAGACTAGCTGTGGAAACACACTTTTGATTCTTGCAAGGATTTATAGAAATTTTCTAGTTCCTATAGCCCCATGTGATCAGGATAAGACGACATTAAATTGTTCATTATGTACATTTTCCTAGCAGAGGATGTCATTTAAGCTTTTCAATGCCCCGAGTACCTTATAAAGAAGCATGGTGAGTATCTTTTATCAGATTTCATTGAGACCTGCATAGATCTATTTGTGGATAACTTTAGGGTGTATAGATCTTCATTTGATTAATGTGTATTTAGTTTAGGAATGGTTTTGAATCATTTTAGTGAAATAAATATGGTCTTACATTAGAAAAATTTCCTTCCCTAGTAGACCATGGAATTGTCTTAGATCATGTAGGGTCAAAACATACGATAGTGGCTGATAAATCTATGGTAAATATTATTTTATCCTTACCTTATCCTTTATGTGGGTGTGATTTTAGATATATCCTTGATAATACAATATTTTTCTACCATTCACAATGATTTTAGTATGATTTCTCATCCTATTCCAGGATTATGTCAAAAGGATTTAGATTTTGAATTTGATGACTCTTACAGGTCATCCATTGATTAGATAATGAAATGTTTGAATACCCCAAAAATCATACATCCCCCAGGGTGGGAGATTACTTTAGAACTTCTGTATGACACCTCCAACTTCACGATAGGAGTTATCTTATCTCAGAGGGTGGAGAGATGTTCACATGAGATTGCATATCTATCAAGGAAACTAGATACTATACAATAAAACTGAACAACCATGAAAAATGATTTTCTTTCTATCATATATTATTTAGATAAATTCTATTTGTATTTGCTGGGCTATAATGTGGATGCCTTTTCTTAAAATGATGATTTGAGGTATGTCTTGAAGAAGCCGTTTGAAAATCCCAGACATATCTTATTGATGATCCTTCTTTTGGAATTACATATAGAGATAAGGAAATGTGGGGTTAGAGAACTTTGTGTCGAATCACATGAGTAGGATTATTCACACATTAAAGGCTGACACCTTGGACCGAGTAGCACTTCGGGGCACTTTCCCCAATGGGTATCATTACTCCCTATCAAGTTTACATCCTTTGTATACTAATTTAGTTAACTACATTGTTTCCTATGAAATTATTGAAATATTAAAGAAACATCAAGTCCAAAAGTTAATAAGTGAGAAATTATTTTATGTTTGGGATGATCCATACCTTTGGCGCATGTGTATTGATAAAGATGTTAGGTGGTGTGTTCATGATCATGAGTTTTAGTATGCTCTAATTTTTTCATACATTATAATGTGGAGGATACTTTGGACCCCAACGAACATAAAAGAATGTCTTGGACCCTCTATTATATGGTCCTGGCTTATTCTATGTTACCTGTGTGTTTTGTATGTCAATCTCATGTTTCCATAACACTAGTAGCATTTCTAGGAGACACGAGATTCCCGAAAAACCCATATTATTCTATGTGATTTTTGATGGATGGGGTTTCAATTTTATTTTTCATTTTCTTAGTTCATTTTTTTTTATATTTTTGTTTCAATTGATTATGTGAGTAAATGGGTGGAGGAAAAGGAAAACAGGATAGATGATTCTCATTATGTAGTGGACTTTATCAAGACGCATATTTCATTGTAGGTTTGGAGTACCAAACTACATCATCAGTCCCCAAGGGACACACTTCTACAATTAGAATTTTTCTTCCCTCAATCAGATGTATGGGTTGACACAATAAATTTCAACACCATAATACCCCAAACAAATGGCCATGCAGAGTCATCAAATCATGATTTGAAACAAATGTTCCAGAAAACGGTGCAACTGAATAAGAAGGATTGGTTCAATCACCTGGATGATGCACTTTGGACTTATAGGATAGCATAAAATACACCCATTGATATATCCCCGTATATATTTTTTGGGGAAACCATGAAATCTCTCAGTTGATGTCAAGCATCAAGCATATTGGGCTATAAAGACATACAATATGTATTTTATCCATGATGGAATTCAATAGATGATGAAAATTCAAGATCTTGAAGAGATTATAATTTAATTGTTTGAGAACTATAATATATATAAGGAAATATCAACAACATATCTTGATAGGATGATCCTACAAAGAAAGTTTCATGTTGGATAGAATGTAATACTCTATATTTCACGAGTAAAGTGGATGCCCGATAAGTTGTGCCCAAATTGTTAGGTCCTAATATTATATCTAACGATTTTCCTTATAGTGAGGTAGAGAACTCACAAGAGGACACAAGAAGAATATGTACAGTCAATGAGAAATGTTCATAGAAATACATTGATGTAATTTTTTCTGATTTAGTGTATTTCATCACACTACATGACCACATCATCAGTAAATAATATTAGGGTATTCCTATCCCATTAACATTTATATTAATTTTCCTATTTATGATTTTTTCCTTTCATGTGAACATATCATCTCTTGGGTTCACATTTAGGATAGTAAAATAATATAAGTGTGGTGGAGGGATCCTTTTAGTTTTGTAATTTCATTTAATTTTCTATTTTTCAAACAAAATTGTTCGTTTTTTATATTTTTATATGTTTTTGAAATATTTGAGCTTAAATGTTTCTCATTTCCATTTTATACTCTATATCATTGAGTGAAACTATTTGTTACATGAAACTGAGTTTAAATGAATGCTAAAAATGACTTTGTTTACAAGTTCAAATAATTTGGCATTTCATGAAGAGTACATTGAATTTTGAATCCAATGCCACATCTCAGAGTCATTATTTTTGAAAGCACTTTCCTCTTAGGCTTCTGATCCCTTTTATACATATTCTTTACATTCACCTCAATTCTTGCGAGGACCAAACCATGCTTGATTTTTCTAGAATTTGATATAATTCATTCAAAACGTGTGGGTTTTAGGTATGTGTGTTTTAAATGATAGAGGGGTTTTATTATTTTTAAATCAATTTTGTAAAAATCCTTTTAATATGGCCTACCGTGAGTATTCAATCCATATAGCACTTAGAATCCATAAAAAACATGTTAGGTTAGCAACAGAGAAAGCCAATTTTCTCTATCCAACCTACACTTGAAGTGAAATTTCTTGATCTAGTTGAACTTAAGTGTGCGTGAATCTATCTTGTATTGTTATACCTCATTTGGTGATAATTTTATAGGAGAATAAAATGTTAAAGGGATGTTTTTTCTAATAAATAATTCATTCTATTGAACATTGTTCCTTTCTTGATCATTCAGGAAAAACTATGTTTGAGGGGATTGACATTTTTATGCTGAAATGCTGAATTGTGTAAAAATCGCATGATTTTTCAGGATGAATGAGATGAATTTATACTAAGGGGAGTGAGGTGGAGACCATTCTTGAGTGGAAATTAGAATAATGGAATTTTCCTTCATAAATAGTCAAGAACTCTTCATTCTACCTTAGAATGTTTGACATCTAAATCCTACTAACCAAAATCCATTGAATAGATACAAAAGACCTCATGATAAACATTTTCCTTTACTCACATCGATAATAGATATAGGAATTTATGAATCCAATGGTGATCCTTGTATGAGATTGGATGAGAAAGTCATTGCTGAAAAAATCGAATTTGTGAGATTAGAGAAAATGAATGTGAGGTAAGTGTTTTTTATGCATGGTATGATAAATTATTTAGAAATATATACAATTATAAGAATTAAGAGCATGAAATAACTATTTTTTGAGGAGCCCAGATATTTTTTTTTGTTTTAAATTTTTTTTATCTCATGGTCATGTGTTTTAAATTTCATTTGTTTTAATTTTGATGTTCACTAGTCACACTTTTTTGGAATATATTATCTGAGGTTATTCCTAGGAGTGAAAATGGTAAGATTGGGGTTGTGATAGCATCACGATTCACTCCTTTATTTCACCCTCACATCACTTTTTTAATCATGTTTTGTATTTAAAATGAAAAATACTATCTCAAATTTTACATCCATTTAGTTTCAATTATTTTATTTTTATCAATGAAAAAAATGTAAAATTTGACTTGTTTTGGTGATTTTATTATAGGAGTGGGTTATTTGGGGTGTCAGAGAAGATCCAGAAGGAAAATGAGCCAAACTACTTTAATGATTAAGGACATATGTCCACTGTTTTTCACATTTCATGAAATACATGACTGCAAATGAGTGAAAGGTTTGAGGGATGCTCCATAACTTTATAGGATACACCTCATCTCTAGAATATGATTCCCAGTTAATCAATTAATGGGGCCATCCAACCCAATATGAACAAGGGAGAGAATATATATGATGTCAAATATTTGGTTTTTTATTTCATCCATATCTCTCATTATAATATTCCATTGTCCATAACATGTGACGTGGAGATAGTTAGGATGATGTAATACAATGTTTCTATTTTTTCCAAGTAGAGAAATGTCCAATTACCAACTTAAAATAGAGACACAAGTGGTATCTCGAAATATGGATACCCAAATACACTTCCCATTACGTCTATAAATTTAAACCTTCGACACCACATTTGAAAGTTCAAACAAAGAGTTATGTGCTTCTATATTAGAGTTATATAGGATTACCCTCATCACCTTGTAGGTTACATAACATCCTATTTTTATACAGGGGATCTCTAGAAGTAAGTATCTCTTCATCGAATCATCCCCCACTTTCTATTCATGTAATGATTGTGTTATCATAACAAACATTATTGTTCCTATTTTATTTATTCACTATTATTCTGTTTTTTTCAATAATCATCATCTTTTCTCAGCTTATTCATGCTAGAATAAATAGTATAAATGAGATATTTTTTATACCCATTCTAAAACATTTCACATGTAAAATGTTTATACAATAATTACATAGCCCAAGCAAGAGTTTTTCTTTTTTGTAATCGATCTACCTCTAACTTTCTACATTAATTTATTTTCAATCAATGAGCTACTGAAATTAACTTAATATGATATATTAATTATATTTTACATTAAATTAAACTATGTAAAAAATTGAACAATAATAAAACGTGAGTTTGAAAATTATGTAAATTGCGAGAGAGTGATCATAATCGGTACTACAAAACCACACGTGATCATTTTTTAGAGTTAAACCATAATATCTATACACAATTAGTCCACATTTATATAATAGAAATGTGCCTTGATTTACCAATGACCAATATCTATATGTAGAAAATCATTTAATGAAGGTTGAAGCGATTACAGGTCTCGATGATAGACTAGGATTTATTTAACTTCATCTTTGTGGGGAATTTAATTCTCATTGGGTTTGGGGGTGAACATATTAGGTGATAATAATTAAGTGGAAATTAATTGAAATGATAATAATTAATATGTAAATGAATATGTATAGTTAGATTGATCACACCTTCTATAAAATATTTTGTTAAAAAAACATATTCTCTTTGCTTTTTCTTAATCTCATTTGAAAAAGAAAAAGGAAAAATGCAATCTTTTTCCAACATACAGTATCTATCATTATAATTGGTAAAACATTCCTCCATCCCATTAAAGTAGTGTTTTTATTCACTTTTATTTTATTTCTATAATAAATTTAATATGTTGTTAAATATAGTTGCTCATTTTGTGAGATGACCTTGTTTAGCCACTCTGTTGTACAGATGTATCAAAAAATCAGACTTCGTTTCAGAGCTCCCACAATATCACCTATAAACAATATGTGGAGGTCACTATTAATTTTTTATTGAGAATACACGAAATTTCTCTTCCCACATAACATATAAAATTTATATAGTTGTGATAATGAATGGTATATCAGAAAAACATGGAATCCAAATGGTTTATTGACTCAATCATATCACCTTGGGCAGCCCTAATATTTCTTCAAAGAAGGATGTTGAATCTATTATGTTGTTTATTGATTATCTAAAGTTGGATGTTGTGATGGATAATATTAAATACCCTTTTCCATGTATTGATGATATTTCAGATTAGCATAATGAGGGGAGGTGGTCCTCTATGATCAACTTGTGTTTTATGTGTCATCTATTCAGAGATATTGTTCAAGTTGTTTCAAAAAAAATTATTTCTAAATAGGTAATACCATTACGAGTATTTTTTTAATTCCCCCATTGTTTAAAAATTATTTAGTTGTCTTTAGTGGTCTTATGAAGTAGGTGTTCCACCAATATCATGAACCTATGGTGTGGTGTTTGTGCATGAAATATTGGTTTATTCATGCATTGATGTAGAGAAATATTGGCATTGAATGGTGGTTTTGTTCATCATATGAGAACATCAACACTATGATAAGTATTCCAAATGTACATTATGAATCATGGAAGTGAAATTTTATGGAAATGTGATATCAGAATGAGGTGTTTTAGTAGACCCCAATAATATCATTTTAGTGATTTCATGGGAACTACCAAATAAGGTTTTTGATATTATGACATTTTTGGGCCTTGTAGTGTATTACAGGTGGTTTTTTAGGGACTTATGTCTTCTTTATTCACCTATGATGGTGATTCCTCAAATTTTTTTGATGTTATAAAGGATCACAATGTTTCTGGAAACTTTTGAAATGATTATGCAGTCGTTGAACATGAACCTTGTTTTTATCCTACTAGATTTTGGAAAGGGATACATTGTATACTGTGATGCTTCCAGTATGGGTATTTTGTTTGTTCTGATATAGGATGAACATTAGGTGGTGTAGGGATCTCACTAACTCAGACCAAATGAAGTGAATTTACAATCTAATGACCTGGATTTAGAGGCAGTGATGATTGTGTTGATGTTGTAGTGACATTATCTATTTTGGGTAATGTTTTAGGATTATTTTGATCATAAGGGGTTGACATACTTATTCTCCCTGAAGGATATGAATAAAAGGAAGTGTTTTTGGGTGGAGTACCTTTAGGGATTCGATTTTGATATCGTCTACACCATAATAAAAGGTAATGTAGTGTCATATTATTGACCAAAATGATGAAAATGTATGATTTGAAAGAGGTAAATAATGAGGGAAAATTGATGGGTATTTTCTCTAAGATGCATATGAAGGCTAAAGATTATAGTGGGGGTGTGTTCATGGATACTTTTAATTTGACATAATCCCCTATGGATTTGATTTACACGAGACATTGTGTGATGAGTTTTCCCAATCCATTTTGCAAATCCTAAAGGGTAGGAAGGTTTGTACTGGAAGGTATTATTTTTTGAATAGTATTTTTTTGTTTAATATGTAACTTCATGGTTTCATTCTCTTTACTAGAGGTTGTGATATAGGATATCTAGTAGTCTCAATGGGATATTCATCCTGATAACAAAAAAATGTTTTATGATGTTCTTCATTAGTTTTATTTGAAATGGATTAGTTATGAGATAGAAAAAATCATATCATAGTGTAATACCTACTAGTAGGATCAATAAAAGAACTATAGACCCTCTGGTTTTCAATTACTTTATCTATTCCTACCTAGATGTGTGATATGGTCATGATGGATTTCATTATTGTTTTAACTCATATACCCCAAGGATTGAAAGCTATGTTGGTAGTGATAGACTGTCAACCCAAATAAAAAAAATTTCTATCTAATAAATGACTCATCCATTGTGGATAGGTTGGGATAGTTTGATTTTCAGGTTATAGATAGTCTTCACTATGTTCCATTAGGTATCATTTCTAATATGGATCAAAATTTGACATCACAGTTTTTGGAAGACCTTCAAAATGAAATGGGGTCACTGATTATGTAGGATACACCATACCATACTAAAATGGATTACCAGAGAGAGTATAAGAATTATATCTTGCAAGAAAATATAGGAAGATGTGCTTTTTATTTTGAAGGATCAAGGGATTTCTATTTGGGGTTGGTCGAGTTTTCATATAATAATAGTCAACAATCTTCAAAATAAAGGGAACCCTTTGAAGAAATTTATGGTCTGCCTTGTCACTCCCTGTATTGTTGGGTAGAGGAGGGTGAGACCACATTGTGGGCCCATGTTTTTTTATGGAGACAATTGAAAATATTTGTTGACAAGGTAGAGTTGATTGAAAACTCATAATATCCTCAGGGTGTATATTGATTAGAGGTGTAGAGCCTTGGAATTCACAATGGTTGAGAGTGTTTTCCAGATGGAGTCGCCTCTTATGGTCACCATTGCACTGATAAAATGGTGTTCTAATGTCGATTTATGATTAAACATTTGAGATTAATGATAGACTTGGTAGTGGAAAACCAGTTTACTTTTCATTCTCATTTTCTGTCAATTCAAGAAATGTTTCGTGTCCCACAACTATAAAATTATAATCTCGACCCATCTCATGTGCATAATTGGTATTAATTTAAACAAGAATATTATTTTTATGTGTTTCAATAATAAATCTAAAATTTGTATTTGGAAGAGAATGTGCTTTGGGGAAATTATTAACAATGGTCTGAATTTTATGGATTACTGGTAATGATGATCATGGGATATGGGAGTGGAGGTTTGGGATTGAAGATAAATATATATTTTAATTCACAAATTAGACGCAGGGATAATATCCTAGGGGTGGGGATAATATTCATATACATGATTTTATTTTTGTGGAATTCGATTCCTTGTTTTTGGTCTTTCAAGTGTCCCATGATTTCAAATGCAAAATTTTAGTGAAAATAGTGTTTTTGACACTTCAACAAGTGTCACACAGTTTCCACACTTTTAGGGGAAATTGTGCTCCCACACAGGGAAAATCATGTTCTCTAGATAGTGTCACTCTCCATGAAACAAAACATTCCTTATAGGTGAGTCCCCTCTGATAGTAAACTATTCAAATTGTTGTATCTGGGAAAGAAGAGAAAACACAGTTTGAAAATTCTTGTGTACTTTTTAGGTCATTAACATTAGTGAATTTAAATTCCACCCATACTTGATATTAACTCAAAACCACACCTAAATTGATATATATTATATTTTTAGTTCTCAGAACATAATAATATCCCTCTTTCCCCACATAAACTTCAATTTATCGTTGGATTTTGCCTTGGATATTCATCAATCATTATGTAAGTAACTTTTCTCTTGATTTATTCATTTTTATTGGATTCATCTTCTTTTATATTTGTGTTGTTCCTTATCACATATATTTTTTAACCAAATATGGTTTATTTTGTGAGTATTTGGGATTAATCTTGATTTATGTGGTTTGATCATTTCATTATATGGTTCCTCTGTGGTACAATTAGACATTTCAACAACATTTCGTATTTTTCCAATTATGTAGTAGGTTGTTATATGATTCGGTTTATTATATAAATTTAGTATGATTTAGATTCTTATTTTTTGTGTTCTATAGATTTTGTGGGTCGTGTAAAATTTGTTTTCAGAAGGATTCCTGGTTTATTTTTTTTAAAAGATGTGTTTCTAAAGGAAATTTATTTTTATTAATCTATGCATAATTTTTGTTTTCTTAATTGTGTAATTTAAATTGTGCATATTGTGAAAAGTTTGTTTCAAAATGGATTTGGGTTTGATATGAATTTTAATGTTTTTTCTTATGAAATGTGTTAGGTTCTCTTATGTATTCGTGTTGTTTGATTAGAGTATGTAAAAATAGTGATCTATCTGACATGTGGAATGGAAAGTGAGCATAAAGGGAATGTCAGTTAACTAGATGGATAGACTACGACTAGTATGCTAGTTGGATTGATGGTGATGAGGAATATTTTCATCTAGTATGAATGATTATACAACAGAAACTAATCAAAAAAGATGATTGAAGACCACTATAACTCTAGAAATATTAATTTCTAGTGTCTCGTGAATGAGAACATTAGAGGTTATTGTTTTTGTACCATTTTTCACCAAGATAGGATGTTCGTATGCTCCCACCAGTTCTAGTACCTTTAATGATTTCATAGGGTACCCTTTAGATGGTTTTCAATCCATAAAAATTTTATTAACCTTAATCGTATGTTAATTTGAAAAATAATGTTTCATTGAAAATGTTTTCCTTAGAATTTCCTCATTAAAAATGCTTCCAAAAAATATTATAAAAAATGTGTGGTGATTTTTTTCAAATATTATGGCATGAAATATTTCATTTGTGTGGAATCCTATTGGATTTTTTCTTACTCAAAACTTACATAATCAGGTAAATGTAGAACATGTTATGTTTGACACTAATAAAGGAAATATGTATAGTGTTTGTGATGGTGGATCTGATTTCTAGTGTTCCATTTGAAGGTGTTTTAGAGATGACTTTCAAGAGATGGCCCTCTTGGTTAATGGAGGATTTTGAGTTTTGGTGTAGTTGGTTTTCCTACCAGTTTTTGTATTTCATAATTTTGATTAATTTTTAAAATTTTAATCTTTAAATTGATTTATATCATTTATTTACGGATATTGATCTTGTTTTGAGGTATTATTCACTAGTAATGTTATAGTTTTTCATCAAAGTTGAATCCAATCCAAATAAGTATTGTTGATACCCCTGATCTTGTTTACAACCCATAAAAATTGGGAACTCCCTTTAAGTCATTCCACAAGAAAGGTTAGGTGTTTAGTTCTGTAACATCAAGTAACATTTTCAGGTACTTTTGATGTTTCTATGTACCTCTGTTTTGAAGTAGTGATGAATGGGAGGTTTAGGAGAACATTAAATGTTGTTTTGGGGTAAAGGGGAAGTCGCACGGGCGACGCACGTGTTGTCTAAACCGTGCAGAAAAACTGTGCGTAGTTGGTCTTTGAGGTAGTAGCTCCGACACAGGCAGTGCACGGTTTGTCGAACTATGCTTCCAAACCATGTATGGAGTGTCTTTAGAGGTATTGGCTAATTCATGGTTAGCGCACGGTTTGTCTAACTGTGCAGGAAAACCATGTGTCCACTTAAATGAGATCCTATAAATGTGGATCTCACTTGTTTTTGCCTCTAAGTGTGTCATTTTTCCTCCTAAGTGGCACTAACTCTGGATTTTGATTCTCCTAAGGTCAGAGAAGGTTCAACCATCATTATAGAGGTGATTCGAAGGCCTTTCCTGGAAAATTGAAGCTAGATTCTTGAGGTATGTGATCATTCTTGTTCGGTTCCTTAGATCTACTTACCTCTACTTCTCCTCTTCTCTTAGTATCTTAGTTCTATGCTCGTTATGGGTAAATCATACTGTGATTATTCCAAATCTGATAAGTTTTGGACTTGATCTTTCTAGGAGAAGAGATATAAGGCGGGGGTTTTATGAATATAGATCTAGATCTCGATCGAAAATGTTGTGATGCTCGGTTTTTGGGGTTTCTCATTGGCCTAAATCCAGTTTTTAAATCAAGGTAGGTGGTTCCGTCCCGACTTTCCAAATTGATTATCCTTATATTTCATGATTTATTTCAAATATTGATTTAAATTCATTTTCTCAAATGTGCTTTTAATTAAATTTATAAAACCTTGATTACAGTGAATTGAGATATTTGAAATGGTTTTGGAATGGAAATTTGGAAAATTCTAATTCCATTGAATTGGGTGTGTTTGTGGAAATTGGCTGATATTAATTGTTCAATTTAAATTGTGGATTTTATTGAAATGATTTCAATTAAATCGTTGAATTTATTTTTGAAAATAAATTGTGTAATAATGGAATTGGTTTTGAAAGGATTTCAAACTCATGAAAATGGTTTAAAATGATTTGATAGAAACCCATTGGTTTTATCTTGTGAAAAAGGCATGTTTTGAATAAATCCTGTTTTGGTTTTAAATGGAATGAAGTTAGCACTTTTGAAATGGAAGAATGGGATTGATAATTTTTTAGGCATTCTTCAAATAGTTCTCCCATCATGTAAGAGCTCATGTAGGCCATAGTTTGTTAGTGAATTATTTGGATACACTCTACTCTACGACAACGTTCTAAAACATATTTGCGGTGGGTAACATCCCCGACGGGTTGGTGACGAGTCTCCTTTCGCTAGTTTCATAGAGATGTGTGTATACACATTTTTCAGAGTTCACATAGAGAGTGTGGAATCCTATAACTGGTTAATACTATTGTACCTTTTGGAAGATGACTATGTTTCTCGCTTGTTTATTTATATTTGAGATATAAATGTATTCCAATATTGTTGAACTGCATTAAATTCCTATTGAATTTATATAAACTATTTTATATAAATGTTTTTCTTAAGGCATTATTTTAAAAATATTCCATCATTGTAAAGCCTTTGCATAAAGTAATTTTTCCATCATTTGAAAATGTATAGCATGTTTTGTTAAAATATGATTTTGAGTTTCCAGACCTGTTTATTTGAAAATTGAAAGCATTTCTTTGGATAGTATATATTTGGAAACTGTTACAGAATCTTTGGTGGTATCCTACTGGGCTAAGGCTCACACCCTACTTTCTCCTTTGGGTGTTTCTAGATATTCTTCTTCCATGATTGAGGAAAGAGAAGGGATCACATTGAGGTGGATCCAGTTGTTGATCTCTAGTCTTGGTGAGTTGTTTCCATAGGGACCTTGGGGCTTTTTTCCCATTTTTAGTACTAGGGTTTTAGTACATTGGGCTTTTTTTCCTCTTTGTATTCTAGTACATTACCCTCGATGGAGTTTCTTTTGTTATGCATACTATCTTGTTTCTTTTGATTCTACATTCTTGTGGAAAAAATTGATCCCACCTGTATGCTGTATGATGCCAGGTGCTAGTCACTGACCCATGAGGATTGGGAACGCCCTTCGGGCTATGTCAGGGCCGGCTTGGTTATTGGGTTACCAAGGTACCCGGGCTGGTTCGTGACAAAGTGGTATCAGAGGGTAGGTTAAGCATCTTGTCTTGATGACTGTATGATTTTAAGTATTCTTGTCGGGACTTAGGAGGATGTTTTGATTGAGTGCCTGGCCAGTTCTCACAACAATGAACCTTAATTCACCAGTGATGGTTAGGGAAATATGACATGTGTATTATCTCTAGTATTTTACCTGTTTTGATTTGGATAGAGTGGAATCCAAATCTTGTTATTTCTTATATTAAGAATAGTTTTCCTTGTAACTTGGTTTGAGTGTTAATATATATCTTTATATGTTATGTAGCATCATGCCTCCAAGAAGATGTGGGAATCAAATCCAAAAATAGGCTGCTGCTGAATCTCAGCAAGCGAGTCATATTATGGATCTGAGTCTAGTTGAGGTGATTGTTCGCACTGTCAAAGCTCTAGGACAGGCACCACCACCAGTTCCTGTTTAGACTCTAGCTATAGATCCTCATAGTGATATTATCTGAACTCCTTCTCAACAGTTCCTATGCTAGAAGCCACCAGTTTTCAAAGGCTCCGCTGACCCTCAACATGTTGAGGAATGGTTGAGTAAGATTAAACACCTGTTTGGGTTCTTGGAGACAATTGATGTGATAAAGGTGAAGTGTTCCACCATAGTGCTAGAGGGACCAAGTAGTAGATGGTGGGACACGATGGTGACGGCTGGGAAACATGAGGGATTGGAGTGGAAAGACATTATGGTTCTTTTCACTAACCAATTCTATCCAGAATCAATGATGTTGGAAAAGGTTGTGGAGTTTTTCAAGCTTGAGTAGGCCAACAAAATCGTGACTGAGTACTAAAATTGCTTTTCTGAGTTGGTACAGTTTTCTCATGAGATTGTATCTATTTAGAGGATGAAGGCTCGACGATTCGAGTTGGGACTTCGATCAGATATCAATTCTCATGTTTTCTTACTAAATCTACCCACTTATTTTGATGTGATGGATAGAACCATGATGGTTGAGATGGACATGGAAGGAAATTTAGTGTTGAAGGTGGTAATTTTCCCCTTTATTGGTAGTGTTGGTTCATTTAAAAGAAAATAGAAGCATGGTGTTTATCATGGTAGTTCTCAACAACATATTCATTCCAGACCTCTGGTAGAAACATAAGGGGATTCTTTGACTTACTATCAGTGTGGAAAGCCAGGACATTCTATGAGGGTTAGCACTGAGGCACCCACGAACTGTAGCTCTTGAGAATGTTTAGGGCACTGACAGAGATTCTTCCATCACTTCACTTCTCCCCGTAGTGTAACAGGATCATCAGCACCTCCATCAACTACAGGGAAATCAAATGATTCACTTACAAAAGGGTTCCATCCATAGGTATCTAGAACGAGGCTTCTTCACGCAGTGTATGATTCTCTAGAGGGAGCTGGTACAGTTCCTACAATTGTGAGAGGTATCATTACTATATATTCATCTTTAATGACAACTCTTTTTGATACTGGTGCATCTCACTCGTTTTTTTCAACCCATATTGTTAATATGCTTAATCTACCTATAGTACATTTATCTTGTGTGATGGATATTACTACACCCCTTGGTACAATGAGAGAGAAGGGTCTCTATAGTCTTTCATGTGTCTTCTCTCTATCATATGTTGATCATGCTTGGAGTTTATTGGTTCTCGACATGAAATCATTTGACATCATATTTGGGATGGATTTTCTCATTTCAAATAAATCTCGGATCAATTGTTATCTTCGACGGGTCTACCTCACTACACCCAGTTATGCGCCTCTTGTTTTTCAAAGAGAATTGGACCCAAGGTCAAGAAGAGCTGGACCCTCTTATCCAGGGTTGGGGAAAATTATATCAGTGTTTTCTTTTGATATGGAGAGTAATTCAATGTGTGGTGATCTCCCTCTAGTTGTTGCTGAGTTTCCCGATGTGTTTCCTTCTGACTTCTCTGGTATCTACCATTAATAGAGGTTGATTATTTTATTGACATAATTCCTGGTACTCAATCGATTTCTATTCCCTCTTAATAAATGGCTCCAGTAGAACTAAAATAACTGAAGTCTTAGTTAGACTATTTTCTTGAGAAAGGTTTTATACGCCCGAGTGTGTCACCTTGGGCAGCACCAGTTCTCTTGTCCAAGAAGGCTGATGGTTCTCTTCGCTTATGTGTTGATTATCGAAAGCTCAATCGAGTTACGATAAATTACAAAAATCCGTTACCACGAGTTGATGATTTGTTTGATCAATTGAATGGGGATAGGTGGTTTTCAAAAATTGATCTTCTATCTGGTTACCATCAGTTGAGGATAAATTAATCTGACATTCATAAGACCACTTTTTGGAGTAGGTATGGCCATTATGAGTACCTTGTAAAGCCCTTCGGCCTAACTAATGCTCCTACAGTCTTCATGGATTTGATGAACAATGTTTTTCGTGAGTATCTAGATACTTTTTGGTAGTCTTTGTGGATGACATTCTTACCTACTCCAAGTCTAAAGAGTATAACGTGCATCATCTGAGAATAGTTCTGAGTCTTCTCAGGAATCACCGACATTATGCCAAGCATTGAAAGTGAAATTTTAGGATTTGGGATGTTGAATTCATGGGACATGTCATGTCAGAAAAAGGAATATCAGTTGATCCTGAGAAGGTGAAGGCAATTACGACTTGAGAACCACCCCGAAATGTTTTCGAGATTTCAAGATTCTTGGGATTTGCATGATATTATCACTGGTTTGTTAAATACTTCTCAAAGCTAACTTCTCAAATGACTTCTCTGACTTGAAAGGTAGTGAAGTTTTCCTGGAATAATAAATTTCAAAGTGCTTATGATGAGATAAAGTGTCTTTTGACTACTATGTCGGTGTTAACTCTTCCAAAGGCTGGGATAGGTTACGTGGTCATCTATAATGAAACGGGTTCAGGTTTGGGATGTGTCCTTATGAAAGGTAATCATGTTGTTGCATATGGATCTCGTTAGTTTAAGACTCATGATAAGAACATTCCAACCCATGACCTTGAACATGAAGCTATAATGAATTCACTTATGTGTTGGAGTAATTACCTTTATGGAGAAATTTTTACTGTGTATTCAGATCACAAGATCTTGAGTTATATCTTCTATAAAAAATATTTGAATATCCGCCAAAGGTGTTGGGTAGAGTACCTACAATATTTTTCACTTTGACATTCCCTATACCCATAGAAAAGGGAATGTAGTTGTAGATGCATTAAGCAGGAATCTTCCATCACAGCATGTGAAAGAATCTTCAGAAAAGAGGATTTTGATGGCTCTTTTTGTTCAGTTGCATATTGGAGTTCAGTGGAAGGGGAATGAAGTTTCTTTAGCAAGTGTTCTGTTGAATTCTTCTCTCCTCGAGTTAACTATTCAGAAAAAACAAGTGGATGATATATTTCATAGCATTAGGGACTATCTTTATGGTGGGGAGACCGACACCCAGTGGTCGTTCTCAAAAGAGGGTGTTCTGTGTTATCGAAACTATTATGTTGTGTCGTTATCGGCATGGAAGGATCTGATGGGGACTGCCATAAATCTCAGTGGGTTGTACACCCAAGAATGTCGAAAATGTTCAATGAGATGCAGCGATAGTTCTGGTGGCCAGGTTTGAGACAAGACATTACTGAGTTTGTATCTCATTGCTATACATGCCAGCAGGTGAAAGCTGAGCACCAGAAACCTTCGTGTTTGCTTCAACCACTTCTATTCCATACATGGAAGTGGGATGAAATCTCTATGGACATTGTGGTTGGGTTACCTTAAGCCTAGATGAAGAAGAATGCGATATTGTTTGTGATCGAAAAGCTGACCAAGTCATCTCACTTTATACCTATTCGGGATATAACCAAAGTTGAGGAGTTGGTAAATATCTATGTAAAAGAAATTGTTCTTTTGCACGAAGTTCCGTCTGCTAAAGTCTCTGATAGAGATCCTCGGTTCACTTATCACTTTTGGAAAGACCTTCAGGAGGCACTAGGATCTCAGGTCTGTTTAAGCACGGCCTACCATCCACAGTTTGATGTCCAGACAGAGATAGCTATTCAGATCCTTGAGAATATGCTACACACATGTGTTCTCAACTTATGTGGGTTTTGGGATGATCATCTGGGGCTAGTTGACTTTTCTTATAATAAAAGTTTCTAGTCTGTGATGAAAATGGATCCTTTTAAGGCATTGTAGGGCCATCCTTGTAAATCTCCTTTATGTTGGTCGGAGATTGGTGAAAGTTCATTGGTAGGACCAATTTTTGTCCAAGAGATGACAACTAAGATCCATTTGATTCGTTAGAGAATGTTGAGAGAACAGAGTTGGTAAAAGTCTTATGCTAATTTTCACCGTAAACGATTATAGTTCTCAGTTGATGACCAGGTGTTCTTGAAACTTTCACCACGATTAGGTCATCAACGACTTGGAAGGCAAGAGAAGCTTTCCCCTCGGTTTGGGGACCTTTTGAGGTTGTTGTTCATGTAGGGAAAGTTGCTTACTGTCTAGATCTACCACCACTGCTGACATCGATACATAACGTGTTCCATGTATCGCAGCTGTGAAAGTATATCTCTGATCCATCTCATGTTTTGAGCTGGAGTGATCTTGAGATTGAACCAGATTTATATGTGATTGAACGAACAGTCAGGGTTGTTGATTCTGAGACCAAGTTACTTCGTGGGAAAACGATACCTCTGGTATGTGTTCTATGGCAGCATGGTTTTGATTCTCATGAGACGTGGGAAATGGAGGCACTAATGAGAGAGCAGTGGTCTCATCTTTTTGACATGAAGGTTTTTTCCTAGGCTTTCTGGGGACAGAAAGATCTTATGGTGGGGAGGTCATAACATCAAGTTGTGTTTTCAAGTACTTATTATGTTTTTAAGTACCTATGTTTTGGAGTAGTGACGATTGGGAGATTCGGGAGAATATTAAATGTTGTTTTGTGGAAAAGGGTAAGTCGCACGAGCGACACACTGGTTGTATAAACCGTGCAGCCAAACCTTACGTAGTTGGTCTTGGAGGATGTAGCATTCGCATGGGCGGCTCACGATTTGTCTAACCGTGTGGCCAAACCGTGCGTGGAGTGTCTTCTGAGGCAGTGGCTAATGCACGATTAGAGCATGGTTTGTCTAACCGTGTAGGCAAACCGTGCGTCCAATTAAATGAGATCCTATAAAAGTGGATGCCACTCGTTTTTTCCTATAAGTGCCCCGTTTTTTCTCTTAAGCACTCCTAACTCGGGATTTTGCTTCTCTTAAGGTCAGAGAAAGATCTTCCATCGTTCTGGAGGCGATCTGAAGGCCTCTCTGGGCTAATCGAAGATGGATCCCTGAGGTATGTGATAGACCTTGTTTGGTTCCATAGATCTACATAGATCTACTTCTCCTCTTCTCTCAGTTTCTTAGATCTACGCCCGTTATGGGTAGATAAAAGTGTGTTGATGCAAAATTTGATGAGGTTTCATCATGATCTTGCAAATAGAAGAGATATAAGGCGGGGTATTAAGGATTTATATCCAAATCTCGATCGACAACGTTGTGCTGCTCGATTTTTGGGGTTTCTCGTTGGGCTAACTCCTGTTTTTAAATCAAGCTAGGCGGTTCCGTCCCAAATTGAAAAATTGATTATCCTGGTATTGTTTGATTTATTTCAGTCGTTGATTTAAATTCAATTTATCATATTTGAATTCAATTAAATTGATAAAACCTCGATTCTAGTGAATCGATATATTTGAAATGGTTCTGGCATGGAAATTTGGAAAACCCTAATTCCATTGAACTGGGTATGTTTATGGAAATTGGCTCATTTAAATTGTTCAATTTGAATTATTGATTTGATGGAAATGATTTCAATTAAATTGTTTAATTTTATTGTAAAAATAAATTGTCTAATGATGGAATTGGTTTTGAATGGATTTCAAACACATGAAAGTGAATTAAAATTATTTGATAGAAACCCCTTTGTTTTATCTTATGAAAAAGGCATGTTTTCAATTAAACCTGTTTTGGTTTTACATGGAATGAAAATGGAACTTTTGAAATTTAAGAATGGGATTGATCATATTTCATGCATTCTTAAAATAGTTCTCCCATCATGTAAGAGCCCATGAAAGCCTTAGGTAGTTAGTGATTTATTTGGACACACTCTACACTATGACAACATTCAAAAACATACTTGCGGCAGGTAACATCCCCGACGGGTTGGTGACGAGTCTCCTTTGGCTAGTGTCTTAGGGACGTGTGTATACACATTTTTCCGAGTTCACATAGAGAGTGCAGAATGCTATCACTGGTTAATACTATCATACCTTTTGGAATATGACCATGTTGCTCTCTTGTTTAATTATATTTGAGATATAAATGTATGCCAATACTTTGGAACTACTTTACATGCCTGCTGAATTTATATAAACTATTTTATATAAAAAAATTCTTAAGCCATTGTTTTAGGAAAATTCCATCATTATAAAGCCTTTGCATAAAGTAATTTTTCAATCATTTGAAAATGTAGATCATGTTTTGTTAAAATATACTTTTGAGTTTCCAAACCAGTTTATTTGAAAATTGAAATATTTGCTTTCAATAATCTATATTTGGCATTTGTTATCGAATCTTTGGTGGTATCCTACTCGGTTTAGCCTCACACCATACTTTTTCCTTTGAGTGTTTGTAGACTTTCTTCTTCAAGGATTGAAAAAAGGGAATGGATCTTTTTGAGGTGGATCCAGTTGTTGATCTCTGGCCCTAGTGAGTTGTGTCCCTAGAGACCTTGGGGCTATTTTCCCATTTTTAGTAATTGGTTTGTATTACATTGGGCATTTTTTCCTCTTTGTATTCTGGTACATTAATCCCGGTGGAGTTTCTTTTGTTATACATACTGTCTTGTTTCTTTTTCTTCCGCATTCTTGTGAAAAAATTCATTCCCACCTATATATTTTATTATGCCAGGTGCTAGTCACCAACCCAAGGGGATCAGGAACGCCCTTCGGGCTATGTCAGGGCCATCTTGTTTATCGGTTTACCAGGGTACCCGGGCTAGTTCTTGACAGGTTCGATGGCACCCCTTCTTGGTGTATTACACATTGACTTTGGAATTATTGGTCTTGAGATATTTTGTCACGATTCATCCAGTCAAGATCCCCTCTAGGGTTGGTAGTAAAGAATGTAGTGACACCAATTCCAACCTCGTCTACAACATGAGTGGATGTCATG
Organism: Viscum album; assembly: GCA_963277665.1. Lineage (NCBI taxonomy): Eukaryota > Viridiplantae > Streptophyta > Magnoliopsida > Santalales > Viscaceae > Viscum > Viscum album. Next base: position 2,132,591,002 of record OY728140.1, read on the forward strand.
CACTAATAGTGTAAACTCATATTATATTAAAAAACACCATTCAAAACCAGTGATAACATTCATGAAACACTAATATATTCCAAATATTCTTTCAAATAAAAGAAAGAAAGATGATTTTCATTATTATATAATGTAGAAGACAATATTCAAATAAGATATAAATAATAAAGAATTATTATTTCATTTAATCCATCAAACTTCACATAATATACCAAATCATAAACTACATACATCCACTACAATAACCTATAATGAAAACTATTATTGGCCAATTAGAGGGTGAGAAAATATTAGTACTTAGTAGGACCATATTTGGAATCAAATTAGTGTCTACATTAATTAAACACACAATAGTAGACCAGTGTGAATCATTCAAATCAAATGTTATGAACCAAGTAATATTGAAATGAATTCAAGACCAAAATCTTTTACAATCCATATTCATTGCACCTACTATATCCAAATACCGATAACATTGAATCAGATATAAAATTAAAATCATTTCTCCTTACACAAAAAATATTCAAACACCTCAAAACATTTAAATGAATATGAATTAGAACAGAAATCTACGTCCGAAAATAAAAAACATGTAAAAAAAAGAAAAATTATTAAAACATCATAACAAGTAGATTATAAAATTAATAAACCAAGATAAAATAAGATATATGGATTAATATCATTGAAAAACTATAAAAACTAATGAAAATAATACAATTGAAATATAACTGAAATATTAATAGTACTCGTACTTTTTAGTTTAAGAGATCCTACATATCAATTAGGTAGTGATCTATGGTAGGACAACCATCTCACTCATTGATCAATTCTATAATTAAATCTCTTACCCCCACTATCATTAACTCCTCACAACACAATCTAGAAACTACATCACACACAACCACACCATCTTCTCATATAATCTAGACTGTAATTAAACAACAATTAAACCATTTACCATGTCATCACATACAATTTTTGCATCACCACATAATCACATCACATCCTTATAACCATACCACTACACATGAACACCTCAACATTCCCCACATAATTGTTTCTATATTACCATAGTACCACCATATATCCTAATCCAACATCATCACATCACCATAATATTATTTTGATACACTATTATATAAATAAACTTAATATCAAATATGATTAAAAAATTTCATAAATAACTACTACATTATTGTGATCAAAAACTTGAAATAAAATATTTAAAGGAAACAATAAACCATTAAAATTACCATCCATGGTATTCCATATTTTCTAGAATAAGAATAATGAGAACAAATCCCCATTAAATAATCAACCACTTATACACTATTTATTTCTTGTGAATTCTCATTCCACATATAAAGAAAAAGAACATTCCACTACATCCCTTATTCATTTAAAATAACCATAAAATACCCCTCATACAAAAATGTAGGGGTAAATAATATATGAAACGAAATATATTACCCAAATAATATACCCATGACCATAAATCCCAATATCAATGTAACAAACACCATCCCAAATTCGTCCCTATGACATGAAATTACTAAATTATTAAATTAGTGTTATAAGATTCATAGTACCCATTAAATAGAATAAATGAAAAAACAATCTAAATAAATTGAGATAAATGTAAATCCTTCTCACAAAACACCTAGCACAAAAAAGAACCCATCATTGGTAACAATAACTACATTAGAAGAAAAACCTATCACCACCATCCTCCTAACATTTTATACTCCACTCCCCAAATTAAACAATATAATTAAATCCTTTACCAATTCAACCTTGATAAATCCCATGAAAATAAATACATCCATATTTCAATATCTAAGGCAATTTACAAATTATACCTCAAAAATAACACCCTAACTCTTGATTTTCCAATGAAAAATCTTTCTACTCACTGAACCAAAAAAAAGTTAAATTCTTCATTCTAATAAAAATACATTAATAGAAAATAATTAATATATTTATGTAATACTAAAATAATTACCAGTATAATGAGAATATTTAGATGAAACCCCATAAAATTCATCAATAATATTAATTTATAGTAATAGAATGGAATTGAAACAATCATCTACCTCATGATTTATTTTTTTGAAAAAATTAATACCTCCAAATTTTCTATTACAATATAAAATCTTAGGAACAAAATTATTCAAATATCTAAAAAATGAATCTGTAATTAAGTCATAATAACCCATCAAAAACCATAGGGTCTTCAAGTAACACCCAAGAGGCTCCCTAGGTCAAACAATGTCGATATAGGTTACCAAAATAAAGTAGAGGTGTTTAATTTATAATAAAAAATACAATCATAACTATAAACAATATCCTAATAACCATGGTGTAATCCTGATAGGCAACTAATGGTCAGAAGTCTATATCATTGTATAGTTGACAGTACCACAAATCTCATTAACTATTTCACTCATTAAAAATGGTTTCTACCATGACTATACAATGGTCTATAAACCATGGTAATTTTCTACCATATTTTGATTCCATTGAATAAAAAGGGATTCACATAATGATGCTATAAAAACAAGGTCATTTCCATAACAACTATAAATCCCCACACATTTCAATTTTCTCATATTTAATGGGATTTGAAAAATATAAAATTATAGTAATTATATAAAAATTTGGATATCACATTGTAGTTTACATTCATGATATAAATAACTCCAAAAATAGGCATAATAGACACAAACTCCTTGCACATAGATAATATTTTCCATAATGACTGACATATATTGGCCTATATATGTTTTATCTAACACCTTGATGTGTTTTCCATTAAAATAATAAATTATATCTTTACATGCCAAACTCAACTCCAATATCATTCTTTTGTATTCCAAAAATATTATACCTCAAAAAATAGTGTGTTTAGAAAATCGTTCCTTTTTATGAGGTGGATGATGAGGAAATATAAAATTTATAGATTGATCATATGCATTGATGACAAAATTCATATAATAAACATCTACAAAAATTGTATCTTCCCAGATATTTTATATTTTTAAAATATTTTTTCATAAATATGATGAAATTTATTACAGATGGGGATGGATATTCAATGGAATTATTATTTATATAACAAATTATCACAATTTATTTGTTACTATAAAGTCAATTATGAATGATGAAATAATATAAAACGTACATATGGGTTTTTTTCTACAACTCTATTTCCCTTATATTTATTTTGGAACTTGTAAGAGTGCAATACCATCCCCTTTATCATCCTATTTATTTATTCATCATTAGTATTATGATGTTAACTATTTAAATGGGATATCAACCATTAGATACCAATGAAAAACAACTTGATTAAAACCGTTTATGAACCTTGTACTATCATTTGGAATTTTATTAAAATTTTAACTCTTTATCTATAATCATTAACAACATTATTCACTTATTTGAAGAGAACAATAAACTGACTAATTTCAATATTATTGTGTCTTGAAATTGGAAAATTAATTGATGTTTTTGGAATAGTTTTTTTCTAATAATTCACTAATTATTCAGTAGTCAGATATATCTTATTTAGGATCAACACCAGTAAGATCATATGTGTTATACCATACCCACAAAAAAATAATCCAATATATGGAGTTATAATACAATGGAAGAAAAAAATACCAAATTGATTTCCCTTAATAATTTAATATCATGATGTAAAATAAGGAACAATAAATGGTTACTTTCATATATAATGAAATATAATTTTTCTTTGATATATATATCTATAATTTTCCACAAATTACTACCCCATAAATTGAAGGATTAATATCTATTATTTTTTCACATACATCACAATTTTTTTAGGATTATTTTATTGTTAACATATTAAAATATTTATATTAAAACGTTTCCACTTCCATAAAATGTCAATATTTTCTACAAACCACATTACATACAAAGACACTGTTATTAAATTAATGATAAGTTGTATAATGGGATCTATGAGTTTATTAATGTTCTTTTTCATCGTTAATATCTATGAATTTTATTTAAAAAATTTCTTATGAACAAAAAAATATTAGTATGGGATATAATATAAAAAACTATCTTTTCAATTTGTAAACATGAAAATTCTACAAGAATGTTTATGTATTTAAAAATAAAAATTAACCAAAAATATTAATTTACTTTTTCATGATGGAAAATTTATTTCCAAATAGTTTTCATACACATTTAAAAATCATTCATAAATGAAAATTCATAATCATGATGATGTCATAGAAAAAAATAAATACGAAATATTACCATTCCATGAATACCAATCCTTTCACCTTTAAAAAATTCATTAATTTTACTGATAAAAATAATAATATAAAATTATATTTCTAAATTTAATTATATCCCATAAATACCATGAAATAATGACCACATAGGTTCCATGGGACATTATTCTTACATACATCATATTGGGAATTCCTATAACGGGATCACTAAACTGGATAATTCTCAAATCTCCAAGAAGTATCCTTTCAATGGTAAACATTGTAACATTATCCAATAAATTAGAGAGACATATTAGAATCATCTTTCATGTGTTATATATTGGTATCACCTATCATACATATAAAATATTAATGGCTCATTGTCTGAATAAAACACAAATAGATTACACTTTAACAAAAAAACTGATGTAAATCCGTACAAAATCCCCTAAAAATAACACATTTAGTTATCCCATAATATTGAGAATAAATATCAGATTCCTTAGTAAAATATTTTAAATAAATTACTAGATTAGGGAATATGGTATATTATTTTTTAAAACATGTTAACTTATTGAGGAATAATAATAATTACTAATTTATATGATGTTGTAAAATGATGATCAAAGCATATGTATTTAAACAAAATCTTTAGGTACTTATGTAAAATTGTAAAAATAAAACTTATAGAGAACATTTAAAATATTTCATTTTTTAATTTCTAACGAATGTTACAAATGGAATAAAAATAACTTTATAATCTATTGAATCCAATATAATAAAAATGTTTAAAGACAAAAAGAACCTCAACATGGAAAATAAATATTTCACCGAAAAACATTAAAATTGGAATTTAAAAATAAATTCCCTCACAATGAATCTCGACTAATTTATATCATACATCTATTATCCTATGTAATAAAATTATATTATTTTTATATTTTCATGGAAATATATTCACTTCATCAACTTATTATTTTTCATTTAATTTTATTATCTTTTATACTGGTAAATTAATATTTGATGTTTTAATATCGGGTGATTCATAAACTACATATTAATGTTGGTTAATTTACCATGGTCAATGGGATAGGGTTATATCATATAAAAAATATTTAACATATTATGAATATAATTTTTATAAATATAATAAAATTTTAGAATATTGATATATGGTTTTCATGAAAAATGAGTTATATCATTTCAATGCAATAATAGTCTACTTATATGCATAAACATTGTTTTCATTGTTTAAAAATGTGAAGTCAAATAATATAGATAATAATTTAAATTTATATAATGATAAAAAGTTATAAATTTCATGACTCTTTATTAATAATATAACAAAAAAACCATTTTTGGAGATAATGGAAAATTAATCGCATCACTTAATTATTGTGGTACTCCACATATAAACATTTTTTACGTAATAAATTTCTAAATAAAGGAAAGGGTGAGAGGGTAAGTAATATATTATATATAAAAATCATAATAATTTCATAAATATGTTTTATATTCATTAATTATTTTATTTTAATTAGTCGTCCTAAGTGGTGTAGAGAAGAAAATACATCATTTTGGCTCGGTGGTAGTCCGCACATACACATTGGTATTGTCTTCATTACCCATAGGATAAAAATGAGATAAAAAATAGTTAATACATGAAAATAATAATATTATATAAAATATAATAATTTCATTATTGTGTGCTGGTTAAAATTGATTTTAAGGGGATACAAGATGAAATAAATGTTAAACAGTTTTGTTAGGACTTATACCTCCTCTGTAGATATCTCCCATTAGACTGCACATTAGGACCTCCATGAATGGTTTTTGACGAAGAACCTGACCTATAGGAAGTGTGGAGGGTTTTTAAGATGTTATTTTGTTAGGTATTTTTTGATTTAATTCTTTCAAACATTATTGTTATGTAATTATAGTATATTACATTTTTTATGTGTGAGGTTTGACACTATTGTAAAAAACGAAAAACTAATATCTTACAAATATATTCTTGATGTAAAGTACATGAAATTTATTAAAATATATTTTTATATATAATTATTAATTATGAATAATAACAAAAAATAATATTTAAGAATGTTTAGATATTTCTCTCGATTTGTCCCTATGTTTAACCCCTACCTATGTTAACCCTTCAAACCCACAATGATGTGACAATGTTTTACCAAATAGAAATTCATTATGATTAAAACTGATGTTGAAAAATTTTATAAATATGAACCTCTTAATAGAATATATAAAATTAAATTTCCAGAAATAAATTTTATAGAATTGTCATAGATCAATTTTAATTTTCATGTGAAAGATGCAATGTTGAATTATTTTTTTGAAATATATTATAATCATAGAAATAAATTTATAAAAAAATAAAGATTAATTATAATTATAATGGGATTTTTTGTTCATTTTTATTAATGTGGAGGTTATTTTTCCTTAAACTCAATATAAATAAATGGGAACAAATATGAAACGAATTGATAACTTATAAAACCTATTTTTTCTAGTACATAATAAAAAAATAAATTATTTAAAAAACCACAAAATCATCCCTAACGTAATTTTAATACACCATTTCCAAAAATGGTGTTCCTTTTAAAAAATAAAAATTAAAAAAATTGGGAATTTAATTAAATAATAAAATTATATATTTAATGAAAAACATTTAATGTATACTAAAACTATTTATTTTCTTATCAAAAATTATATAAAATTGTTATAATACATATGAATACCTATAATATATTTATGAAGAATAATATGACATGAAACTAATTTATTATTGATTGTATATTGTTTTTATGATTATACTCTACATTTACAAATTAAATAATCTAAATTTTATTCATTTCATAAATATGTTATTTTATTTTTTAGTCATTGCCTATTCCAGTTACAATGTTTCTTCTAAAGTATGGTGATTCTTCCAAAAAACCATTTCATAATGAATAATTATTTTCCCTAATATGATCCCTCAAACATCCGAAATCATATATTGTTTATCCTCAGAAGAGATACTATCTTTTAATTGAATAGCCTCTTATCTAGAAAGAAGATAGAAATCATGTATGTACTTGGTTTCCAAATAAAACGTAATCTCACCATGTACTAGATATAAAATAAAAGGAAATGCTACACTATAATCAATAGATCCTAATATATATAATGTTTTATTGGGTCCAATAAATTATAGACCTAACATTTCAATTTTTATCAATACACGTAATACATTTCCATGGAGATATCTTAAGAATAACCTAAAAAAATATGTTAAATTGACGATATTACAAAATATTATCTAAAAAATATTTCTACATGTTCTGATATACCATCATGTGCAACTAAATCGTCATCACCTTCTCAAAATTTTCTTATATTGGTTCGGATCCTAATAACATCACTTCAAGAGATCCACGCCAATTTTATTTAGTTTGATACCTATTTCCATATAATGACACTAATGGTTTCGTATATATACTATAAAGAAATTTTTTATTTTAATTATATTATACTACTAAATTATGTTGCACCAAATATCCTTTGTAGTAAAATAATAAATCTTGAAGCATGTCTACTAATTTCAGAATTTTTCTTTCAAATGTTCCTCTAGATTAATGATGAAATGATATAATAAAATTTAACTCATCACCCAAATAAATTTTGGAAATTTTAAAAATTTAATGTTAAATATATGAACATTATTAGACACAATATATAGAGGGACTCAATATAATATGACTATCTTAATATGATAAATCGGGGAAGGAATCTCCAAATTCATACGATCATGAATAGGAATAAAATGACGAAATTTAGTGAGAAGTAGAATGATAACCCAAATATAAATATTACCTCAATATGTGTTTGGTAATCCATCAATGAACCCCATTCTTCATTTCTCCCACTTCTGTTATAAAAATGAAAATGAATTAAACATCAACATTCTTTGTTATATTTTAACTTTATCAAACTAACATGAAAATCATATCTTGGTAAAATATGTAATATCCTTTATCAAAAAGTCAAAGATATAATATATACAAATGTATCTGTGTATCAGGATACCTCCATGATAATAGAAAAAATGATGTGTTTTCAATTTCACTCAAAATTTCAATCTTCAACAAGAAACCACTCATAGAACATTAACTTTTCCCAAATATGAAAACATGTTCATTGTCAATATTAATCTAATGAAAATTACCCTTATTAAAAAAATTATACAATTTATTGGGAACAATCATTTTCCTTCTAAAAAAAATAAATCATTCTAAAAAAGATAAATACATTAATTATTGATACAAAAAAAATGATTTTGTACATTTACAATTTCTAGGACAACATGTATTCAATCATTAAGTAATTATTAATGTTTAAAATATAAAATACTTGGGAACACATTATATTTCTGAATAATGGTATTGTCTACATTAGTTATTTATAAAAAAGTCATTTTATTTATTTTTTAAAATAGAACAATTGAGTAATGAAAAATTAATGGTCCCTTTAATTGTGGGTATTACAAGAATATAAAATAAAAATGTCAACTCCACATGGGGAATGGAACCTATGGTTTCTTACCCCATCATGTGGAATGTATGATATGGAATAAATCATGTATGTGAAGTATGTTTATCCCTTCTTCCATTAGAGGATCACCGTACCCATAAAAAGTTATAGAGGAAAAAATTAATGAACATGTGTGGTGATTAACGAAACCTCCCAGTTCTTAAAACCATTTTTATGGGATCCATTGACGTTGAGATTGAGGCCCTAAGGGGAGTGTCCATATGACCCAATTCCCCCCCTTACATCAGTCTGTAAAAATTAGAAATGATACTTCCTATCATATAGATCCCAAGAGGGGGAACCCCATCATAGTAAATTATAAGTTGAACGATGTCCATGATGAGGAACATTTCCATAACAACCATTTTCCACTATGACGATTAGGGGATAATGTGATGAGAAAAATTATTAGCCTTCCATATGTGCTAGTAACCAGACACTTGGGGAAGTTCACGATACTTCTCTGCATATTTTATCAATGACACCACTAACACATTGATGGATGAAGTCTTCCACAAAAACCTCCTCCATTAAATATACATAAATATAACATAGTGAACTTTTTAACATGTCCTCCAACTCATATCATAAAAATATATGAACAATGGAATTCTCCTTATGGGACAAATAGATGAAAATTTTGACTACTAAATGAAAACCTCCACCATTAACATCTATGTTATTATGTAGTTTTTGGATCTAAATTCTAGAAAAATAAATTTATGATTCACTAGAATTTATTTATATTAGATAACACCTCCACACACATCACTTCATTAGGGAGAACTCATTATCTCTTTGTACTAATTCAAATAAAAGATACTAGTATCCAAACACATGAATTTTCATTCATCGAGGACATCTTCCTTAAATATAACGAACATGATTCTTCTTGGAACTCCAAAGTGCATGAATGAAGGAAGTTTTATGGATGTACTCATTGAATGTAATCAATTTAGTTTAGAAATCAGGATAGGCCAACACATTACTCTCCCCATAATATTCTAATAAGTTGATATCCTCACATCAAGAACCCCCTGGGATTGTAGCTGAAGAACTAGTATCTAAAACTAGAGATATTTCCATATGTGGTGAGATTTGCATTCCTAGTACTCAAAACATTGTCGTAATTTTTATATAGGAACCGTACCCCATGAGTTATTCCTTTGATCACATTCCATGCTAGTTTTCATTTGAGATGATACATATATTCACTGATATTCATCATGTTGAACACCCCATTTTCAACAAGTCTGGATGCCCTATACCAGGATGCCTAGGGCTATTATTCCTCCTTTTGGGCATCCCCAATAAAAGATCATATCAGGTTCATAATATATATAGAAATATATTTTGGGAATCCTGAGCCCAAAAATGATGTTATGGTGATGGTCAATAACACAAAATTTATAAGGTTGATATTCCCACTAAATAAACAAAACAACATTTTTTGATTGGTTTTACAGTTGGTGATCATATCCATCGGCCAATAAAAATGCACGATCATAACCATCTTGAGAGATAGATGTTCCCCTTGATAGTCTATTGGGATGTTCTTCCTATTAATTCACAAAATAGATTCAATGTTGTGACTTTTTCTCTAAATACATGTGGGAGGAAAACACACACATATATTATCCCAGTATATATTTTTACAACTCTACATGGAATACTATTCGATGACATTATTGAATTACCTTACAGAATCAATGTGGCCACTGATAAATATGATCATATTATGATCAATAATAATGTGTAAGACCCAAAAAGAATCCAAAAATCATATTTTATTATTAATTTTTACCATCCTCTCTAGCCGATATTCATAAATTTCAGAGTAATAAATTATATCACCAATAAGAAAAAAAATATTTATCTGAGTACTCATAAAAAACACTATATATTAGATCCATAAATATAGTGGTTTTTTTGTTAACATGAAATTCCTAAAAATAAATTATTAATGGTCACACCAAGTTCTAAATAGCTTATATGTGATGTCCACTTCCTATACTTTTAACTATTGTCACCCAAACATGAGATTAATCTTGAAAATTTATTCACTCTTCTGACCTGATCAAAAAAGTTAAAAATATGGGGAAAAAGATACTTTCTCCAAATAGTAATGTTATGTGTAATCTATAGTCAATTAAATGTCTCATATAACTATTATTCATTTTAAAAAATTGGATCATCCCATATGAAGGTTTTGGGTGGATGAAACCCTTATCATGAGACCTGATAACATCTCTTCAAATTCTAAAAGCACAACTACAAAAATATGATAATGATGGTATAAAATAGTCATAGAATAAAGAATTGTGTAAATAAATAATTTTACCTATAAATTATAAATAACATTACAAAAATTGTTACAAAATACATCCATATATTCAAATTCTACATTCATATAACAAATGTGAATGGTTTTATTATTTTTATTAACATGTGAAATATAATTTCAAATCATTTATTTACCTATTTTATCAAATTATTAATATGTGTTCAATAAAATGTACCCTTTATTATATATAAATTAAAACTCAATCTAAATATTGAATATGAATTATTTTAATCTACAATAAATGTTTTCATGATAAAATGAATGCTAATCCAATTACGAAATATAATCAAACACCACTAACGCTATGATAAATATATTCTTAAATAAAAAAATTCAACATATGTTGATTGGATATATTCCATAAATATTTGTTTATTTTATTCCCCTACCATGAGTTTTTAGTAAAAAAGTTTATTTATTTCAATAGATGATATTTTAATTTTAATAAAAAATTTAAATGAAATTAAATAATGTGTTCATCCTAAATCAACTAACACATTGACTTAATTAGAGTAAAAAGTAATTTAATTTTCAACATATCAATTGTTATAACTATGATAAATAAATATTTTTTGAAATATGTTTTTCTTATGGTCATTGGGATCATGGTAACTCCACACACCAGTTTCCCATATATGGTAGGATAATTTTTTAAATGGAAATAAAAGTAAAAGTCATTTCATTCCATGTATAAAGGTTTATTAGTCAGAAATATACTATATAAATTACATTACAACATTATAACATAAAATTAAAACTCATTATACCACAGAGGTATCTTTAGTTTATAGTATTCAACATCATTATTGGGGGGATGTAGAAAATAAGTTATGTTGGTGATCCTAAATGCTAAAAAAGAGGATACTATATATCAAAAGTTAATAAAATATAATATTAGAATAGTAAAAATATTGATTATAATTAAATGAATAAAAAATAATACATAAGTGTAATAAATTAATGAAATATAATTTAATAATAGCATATACCCCAATAATAATTTTAACTAATGAATGTCATAATGCGTGACATCTTTATCATATCACCGCTACCTTATTCCAAAAAAATAGATAATGGATAAGGATGATCTCATTAACCTACTCTAGTTGTCCCATGAGACATTAAAATGCCCAATGGGAATATAAAATTTCATGCCACATCAATCAGATAAACATCCAAACCATTTCATCACAAACCAATGGAATATTGGCTATAATATCATATTGATCAAGGTTGAACAATATTGAAATACACAACACATTTTCCAAAAGAAATTTATCTTATAAGATATTCTAGTACTGAAAAATAGATTCTAAAGTTCATATATATTCTTCTTTATGAGATGAATTAATAGAAATTATTATGTGAATTCCCATATCAAATATAATGAATAACTAGGGATTTATAGTTTTCAAAAATGTACTCACTAATAATATGTTTTATGAAATAATAGTAAATGTGTATATATCATGATTAGGGGTATTAAATTTGTTTAGGATAATGTAATTTAAATTATGGGAGAAAAAAATATACATAATATAAAACAATAAATAATATGTGTTTTGGGGTATAATTTTTTTTTTAAATTGATCATATAATATTTTTCCAATCTGTCAAACTAGATGGGTGTAGAATCCCACTAACATTACAATAGAATGACGATTAAGATATACTTGTAGAACCCTTTTATAGTTTATTAAATCAATATACATATGATCTAAACCCACATCCACTTATTGTCTCCATACATGGATTTGTTTCTTGTAAAAACATAAACTTATTACCTAATAAGGTGGAAGATTACTATGACTATGAGGATCATTATAACAAATAAAGGATTATGAATTTTGTATAAGGTGAGATAAAAGAATGCTAAAATGTGTGAGATTTTATATGAATGGTATATAAAATAATTTCAAAACAATAATGGGATCATAAAGTGTGGATTAAAAAACATGTGACAATGGTGATATAAATAAGAAAGGTAATGAAAAAAATTCATCCCTTACCTCGATATAGAAATGATATACAAAAAGAGAATACTATAAGACATTTTGGTATTATATTACTGATTAGAGTTAAATATACAAATAATAATATGTACACATATCATGGAATAATATGAAATTCAAATTATAAATCAACTACAAACAAGGAAATCCAAATAAAAAATTAAGAGAGATAAATATGTTCCCTTACATTTCTTGAGATTATTATATTGGATCTTTATCAGAGACCCTACCAAACTCACCAATAATGAAGATATATATATGGGATATACTCTTTGAGAGTGAAATTAATATGGTATTTCAAATTGTGTTTGTAATAATGAGATAATGGGAGTTTATTTAACAGTGTGGTGAGTTTAATTTCATGGAATATGTTTTTAATTATTTTATTAGGGAATATTACATTAGTTATCCACTATAACACTTTTATAGCACTAACAATTTTAATTACCCACTATAGTGTTTAATGAAAACAATAACGAAATATTACATAATTTTTCAATATGATTCATACAATATTAAATATGATTTCATATATATTATATTCACCATATTTTACAGTATTACGTCATTATTAAAATATTTTACACTGTTAAAAAACTACCAAATTTTAACCCTTAGTTAATTTATGGATCTTCCTTTAAAACAAGAAATTTATTTTAACAAAATAAATAAATATTTAATTAATCGAATCTTACCAATTCTATAAGGTTGATACATGTATCAAAAATTATTTATATGAGTAATCATGCTTTAAATGCATTAATAAATTTACATTATGAAATAACATATCCCATAGTATAAAAAACTATAATAAAACTATCATATTCTATTTGGGTAAGGTGTCTAATATAGGTAATTTTATGGGGTGGATTAGTAAAAATTTATCAGGTTGTGATCTATACTAAAATTAACATCCCCGATAGATAGTTGAATTATAACATCACATGTTATATTTCAACATTGAAATTATCATGGATGATCCCCAATGATCCAACCATCTACCGTGGATCTTATAAATGAACATCATAAAGAGTTTTTCTACTAGTAGAATATATATTTCCTAAATTATTTTCTAAATAAAATTATTCACATCCCTGATGATATACTAATCTTAAAAGAATACTTTTATATTATATTCAACCATCGACCATAACATAAAAAGGTCAAATTGAACTATTGTAAAAATTCCCCATAGTCATATTCAACATCTTCCATAATTATCAGCAGCCATATTTAGCAATTTTCATATTGATCGATATGTATATACCAATATCTTAACATATTCATAATATTCTCGATGGTCTATCACTATTCCAATTTTAATGATGGTTTTGTTCTTCCTAACTGAAATTTATCTCATATACCTCTTATTCATTTTCATTTTGGATCCTTCTAAGTACAAGATTATGGTTTTTCTAAAAAAATTTATCTTCAAATTGGTATTTTCTTCATCTTCATTTTTAAATATAATTCATTAGTGTTTTTGTTGTATCAATCGGTGTTATAATATTTTCATGAAATAATAAATATGAAATTATGAATAAATAATTTTATTGTAGGAATATTTATGTTTATATAATCATTTTTATTAAATTATCCACCTCACATAAAAATTCCACATCAAAATTGTCAATAAATATTTAAAAAAATATGGGCTATTATTACTCATATAATTATATGGATTTAATGTTTTCTCTTTAATAGGAAGATCCCTCTAGAGAACCTTCACCATCAGAGTAGTTATATTTTTTGTCATTGTTCCCTTGTATAAATAATATGAATCTGATCTTCCTCATATAATATTTCTTGATCGAACTGAACATTACTAACATTAGTAATATGGTTTGGTTCTTGAATATTTATCATTATATTTGATATGTGTTTGAAATTGAGAAATTGGTATTTTATTGGTGGCATGGAAAAGTAGTATTACACTACTTATAAATGATATAATATTTATAATTTACTAATAAATATTTTAAAATTTTAATGTTTATTTCAAAATCTATTTAAAAATTCCATGCATATATCTTCAATAATACGCAGTCCCCCACTTGGAATTTAGGATTCTTTATTGGATTGTTTTTATATAGTTTCTATATTTTTTTGATAAATTGATAAGATTCTATATTGGTCTTACTGTTTATATTTTTTCCTTAATAGATTCTTAATACAAATTATTACTTTATATGACTCCATAACTACGCATTTGTTTTTTAAATATCATTCCATTTAAGGATTCGTTAAATTGGATCTTATTGTTGGAGTGGTAATTGTCATTTTAAGATAATCCTATAAGATGTAAATATTGGTCCCATATTCCTTGGAAATGATGTGAGCATGACCATAGCATGTCCTCCATTGGTTGGATATTCCATTCATAACTTCCAAATGTTTGAGGGGATAAGATATTATATGCTTAAGAATTATATTTAAAACCTTTTTGAGACTCTTATAAAATTTGAATGTGAACCATATGTCTCAATCAATGACTAACAATATAGGTTTACCATGAAGTCCTGTAACTAAATTTATATACATCCTTTCTAGATGGTCTAGAAAATCTAATTCAAAAAATCTAATAAAAATGGATGAATGTTTCATAAGATCAAAAAAATCCATACATACTTTTTCTCCTTATATTTCTTATGAATAATAGTGGTAAAATAAATAAATGTATTATCCCACTATTATTATCATATAGGTAGATTCTGAATTATTCATATTAGAATCTTTCTTTCATCCTTCAACTATTTAAATACTAATCATACGTCCATAAAACATGCAATATACCATTTTATATTTTCCCATATGAATTTCTATCAGATATCTCAATACATATTGGCATTTCTTTGATCTATTGATAATTTTATCAATGTACATATTCCATCAAATAATTTGTTAACTATTGTATAGATATGACATATAACCTCATAAAAATTTGTAAAACTCCAACAATACCAATGTCAAACTCTAGTAATTTCCAATTTATCAAATATTTAATTTTTTTGCGATTTATCACGATGATTGTCATTATTAATCCTCTCGAATAATGATGGTCGGGTGAATAAATTGAATAATAATTATATATAAAAATTCATTATAATAAAAAATTATATTAATAATAGGTCTTTGAGAATTTGAGTGTTGTTTACCCTCAACAATGATAAGGTAAAATGGTCTTTTATTCATAATGCATCTATAATGTCTATGAAATTCCCTGTAAATGTTTATTAAATTATATGGGATTATTTCAAGTCCAAACACCTGGACAACACCTGATTCTGAGGAATGATGTTCCAAAAATATATTTTTATGTTTTTTATGTTAATTTTCATTCGCAAGAAAGAGGGGGTTTTTCACTTTTAAACTAGTGCTAAGATAAAAAATTTAAGTGCACATTTGAAGTCAAAACAGTGGGATTCTCCATGAATGGACTTAACATTGTTCGTCGAGGATCGACTAGAAAATATAGTTTTTGGACATTTAGGAAAATAATAAAATAACATAAAAGGTTAATTTATTTTATTTTCTCACCATTTATCAGTGGAACACATGCATTTTGGTGCATCAACGAAACGGGGATGAGGACATTTAATGAGACTCAATAATAGAAGAGAAAAAAACACAGAATTTCGTTAATGAAAAATCATAACAACATGGTAATGCAGTGTAATATAAATGATGCAACACATTTCTCTATTAATGAGATAACATGTTTGGGATTGAAAAAGGGAATTCCTATCACAAACCTATGTGAAATATAATCTCCAATGATGAATAAATAATTTCATTGAATCACTAGAATTGTCAATAAACCACAAATAATGGTACTGAAGGGTGAAAAACCTCGATGGATTTGAATGGTACTTGAATCCACATGGGAGAACAGCTTCAACGAATAAATCCAGTGATGTAGGGTTTGTTTGGTTTTATCCTTCCTTGTGCTTTTTTATAAACGGTGAAAAAATATCATCCCACCAATTTTTTGTTCTGTGGATCACTCATTCTTCTGAGAGGGAACGTTTCTAGGGGGTTTTCACTGGGATTATCTGATTAATTGTGATAGAACATCAATTATATATCCCATGTTTCCAAAAGTAGAACATGGAACACAAAGGGGAAACATGAATAGGGCCCAAGACACTCTTCATTTTTTATTTTGTTTGTTCTTCATGGATGCATATTTGAAGTAGAAGAAAGGAGGATTCAAGTCCATCACAGAGGCGATGGAATCCCCCAAAGGCCATAGGCGCAGGCAGTGCGATGAAAGGTCCACCGGAGCGAACATGGTTAGTCATGGAAGAACATGTTTTCACACCATGAACACACATCAAGAGAAGTGAATCTTGCGGCTTGGGTCATGGAAGTGAGGTATGAGGTGTTGGCCTCACGGCCGGCAGTTGGCAGTGGGCAGACAGAGCCACCTGGCCTTGTTGGTGCACCGCAAACAGGGCACTGCACCGCATCACAGGCGGCGAAGGCCGCGGTCGATTAGCCGTGATGGAGGAGTCTACCCAGTGGAATACCCTTGGGGTGGGGGAGGTGGATGAGACATCCAGCCTCATATTGTCCATCTTAGATTCGGTCCGCCTATGGTAGACTAGATTGGGTGCGAGCTAGACTTGCCCCATTGGGTTCGGTTGGACCAGGCCTGACTCATGCTAGGCAGAATCTGGTTCATGTCAAAGGACCCGAGTACTGTCAGTGGACCCTTGTCTATGTAAGACAACATCCAGACCCAACAAACCACTTTTCAAAAAAAATTATAATATTAATAAATTTGGTCATATGAATGACAAGATGTTTGCAGCATTAGAACCCTCAATATGAGTCGTATCATTTTGAATTCTATATGGAGGCTTTCATGGAAGATGAAATAAAATTAATGGCATGAGTAGTGGTTCTCCTTGAATCAATTCCATTAAATGAAAAATCCCTATGGGTAGCTAAGACCTAATCACTACTGACTGGTGATCCTATGTTGAACAACAATAAGGGACAAGTGGAAAGAATCTTCTGTGTCACCTGACAGGCCCACGGTGGCTTGTAGCTCTATGTGAGATAGTATCCTCATGATACATGAAAGGATAAGTACCTCAGTATGGATAATGTGGGAAGATGAATGTCTGACCCAACATGCCAACATTTGGGAGAGGATCTTTTTGACCCATCGTAACCACGGTAATCATTAGGGATGAGTGCCAAATTTGTCCAAGGTTATTGGGAAGTGTCATATGTGTGACCCGATAGGCCCACTATACTCATTTAGGTGGAGTTCTCTAGTATCCCAAGGTATTCTGTGAAATGATTAATAGTCTTAATTTCCTACTACAGATTATACCTGGGGTGATAAGTATTCCTTCGTGGTTTCCTATATAGATTTCATTTTGGAATTTCCTTATTTGTTTAGGATCCCCCTAAGTATATTTTTTTCACCCCCGCATAGGCTTCACCCGCACATGTTTTTTTGGTGAAGAAAACTCCCACATTGATGGAGGACATGGAGGCCGAGGACCTAGTGGTGTACAGTGAGGGCGGGAAGGTGGGGTGTACTTCTACGACTTCCAAGAGGTACTCTACATATACCCATCAGGTGGGGTTTTTAACGTAAGGCTTTAAGATTTTTCTTGTAAATTATTTTTCTCAGTTTATCATTTTATGGGTTTTTATTCAAGACAATTTGAGCTATAGTTTTTAATTTTACTTATTGGTTGTTTATTGACCTCTATGTTTACCTTTCCATCTGTGGGACGAGTTTGTGTGTGAGTGTGTATAGGTACTCAGGAAAATGCGTCCAACATGTAGGTCTACGCCTTTATCACAAGTCACCAACCCCTATCCTTCAGAAGGTGTGCTTGGGGGATGTCCCGGGATGGGCCTTGGGGATGGGTCATGAAAATGTATTATCAATGGTGGTAAGGTCTACCTCAGAGACTGGGAATCTATTGATTTGTTTTTTTGGAAACAGTGTTGAATGATTCGAGTTCATATTTTAGATTCACAGAATCCTGTGATGGTGCAATGGTTGAGGTATCCACACACTAGGACCATGAATTTTTCTTTTTGTCTCTATACATAAAATCACTAATTCCATTCATCAAATAGGAATTGAGTGTTCTCCATGTTCTTCTGAAAGTAGAGTAAGATCACCTGGAATAAACTATTAACCACGACACATCTTGATATGTATCAGGATGCCTCCCTGTAGAAATCCATCTTGGATTCCGATGCATGGCCATGAGGATAACCCACCTAGCTATGAGTTGTCAGTTTGGGGACTAGTGATAGAGATGGACTCATTGGGTGGTGCACCAGCGTTACCACAACCCATTGATCGACAGTTACTACTGGCATTACCTGTAAAGGATGAAAACATACTTAGTGGCTTGAATGAGTTCCAGAGATAGAGACCTCATAGTTTCTTGGGAGATATGGATCCTTAGGCCGCTAAGGATAGGATGGAGGAGGTGGTGGGTGTCTTCCGCTTAGTGAGGATTCCACTCGATCAAATAGTGATCTTATCTATGAGCCTTCTTGAGGGATCGATGGGGAGATGGTACAGAATAAAAATTTAGACTCATAATGAGGATACCCTATCATGGGGTGACATCAAGTGGATTTTATGGGATATGTTCTTCCCTGTGACCATGTTCTCAGTGTGCATACAATAGTTTCTTCATCTAAGGAAATGTATCATTTTTGTGGTTGAGTACTCTTTGAGGTTTACAGACATCCTCCTATACTCCTCATACATAGTTCATGAACCTTTCTTTATGTCATAGACCTTTGAGAAGAATATTTTATAGGAGATTCGGGAATCCATGGTGTCTCCCAGCATCACCACTCAGGTTGGGGTGCTAGATCAATCCATTCTTTTTTAGGGCTTCCTAGCAGAGCAGGCACTGACAATCGGAGGCACTAGCAGACATCAAGCCATAGAGTCTTCAGTGGTGAGCAGCAGGAAGTAAACGCGGGGGCCCAAGCATGTCGGATCATTAAACGGATGACATATGGACTTGGGTTCATTAGCATGGGGGTTCTATAGAAGATGGTGTCAATAGGGAACTAGTTTGTGATACACATTGGTCGGGTAGGGACACATGGCTCGTGACTACGTGACCCACTGCACAGATGATCAACCGACGGTTGAGGGACTACCAAGGCAGAGGGAGAGGTTTTACCAAAGTGGTTTGTATGGAGGCATACATGGAAGGGGAGTAGACCGAGTGGTAGGTAGTGGATGATAGTTCAAAGTGCTACAACCACCACCCCACCAGGTGCACCACGGGATCAAGGAGCCACCAGACAGGGGCATGGCCTACTTCAAGCGATGGAGTCATATGACCACAATTCAACATAGATGATTATAGGTACTATATATGTTTTTTCACCTTATCTTCATTTATTATATACAAAGGTTTCATTCATCTTTTCCTTTCCATAGACCTAGTTCAGGGCATAGAGATTCTAGTGGAGTCATTTTCACACTCCTTATGATTAGATACTCATATGGTAGGGGATTCTATGATTACCCACCAGTTCTAGAAGTGTGATCTTACTCTGGGTGGTGGTATTTTTTGTTTGGGATCTCCATGTCGCGACTTTGATGCCTTACGACATCATCTTGTGAATAGAGTGGTTATCTACAGTCCATGATCAAATCGACAATATTAGACGCAATGTGTGATTTTTCTGTGAGGATGGAATAAGTTTTCTTTCACCAGAGAGAAGGGATATTTTTTAGCACATGAAAGGAATTATCAGAAAAGGTTGTATCCGATCACTCACCTATTAGCTAGCCTCACCATCAGTGCGGTGGAGGAGAGGAGTCCAAGCATTAATTTTGTGCGGGACGAGTATAAGGATATCTTCCCTGATGATTCTCTAGGACAACCTCAAGGAATATAGGTATACTTATGCATCGATCTATTCCCTGAGAGGATGTTTATATGAACACTAGCATATTGGATGGCTCCCATAGAGTTTCATGAATTGAGGGAACAAATATTGGACTTAATGAAGAAGGACTTTGTGAGGCCCATTTTTTCACCATGGGTAGCCCCAGTGTTTTTCCAAGAAGGAATATGGGATCTTTAGGATATGGATGGATACTCAGTGCCTAAATCAGGTAACTAGGAAGAATAGGTATCCATTACCAAGGATTGATAACCTCTTTGACCAGTTGAAGGGATCAAGGTGGTTCTCGAAGATTGACCTCAGGTCAGGGTAATATTACCTTTGGGTACGGGATGAGGACATATCGATCAAAATCCTTAGATGATGGTATGGCCACTATTATTTTTTTGATGCATTTCGGCATGACCAATTCTCCATCAGTGTTCATGGGACTCATGAAAAGAATCTTCTGGCTTTACCTCTATCATTCTGTGGTGGTCTTGATTGATGAAATCTTTGTGTTGTTCTTCTCAGAGGAGGAGCATTCTACACAACTATGTATAGTTCATGAGGATGTGGTATCTTATTCCAATGTTTTTTATAAGATAATTATGAATTTGATTCTTCATAATATCAATTGAAATCATTTTATCAAAGTAAATCACCATTGGGGTTTTCACCTCATCAACAATATCTTTTAGTTGTTTCTTCTTCTAGTGTAGTTTTATTCATGACTTTGTGGTAGGGATATTTTCATTTTTAGTAGTACTATGAGAGGTGATTTCTTATTTATTACATAACTATCCAGCACATTTCTTTCTATTGTAAAATTCTCCACCACTTGTGGATTTTATATCCACAACATATCTAGCCTAGTCAGCAACAGAAATTGATGAAACAGCATTATATTTTCATGCATCAAATTATATTCCATTATTCTGAGTAACCTGATTGCACCTCATGATTTTTTACTGCTACCACATGTTCTTCCATCGGATTACATTGAAAGAGATCCACTAAGCATGTTGTAAAGACAATATATGGTCGTGTCACAGTAAAGTGAAATTATATTCCAATGATTCTCCTATACATTGTGTGATCTAGAGAAGTCCAATATCTATGTTTTCCATGTTTTTTCCCAACTAAAATATGAGTCATCATTGGTTTGGAATCATACATATTAAATTTCTTTAGAAACTCTCGTGCATACTTTTCCTGCAAAATGAAAGTGTATTCTTTCATATGAATCACATAACGTCCCACGAAGTATGTGATTTCACCAATCATAAAAATATTAAATTATAATTTTTTTTAATGGAATATTCATCCATTGATCCCTAAATGCTTCACGAAATATAATATCATCTATGTACACTAGTACTATGAACAAATCAATATGTTTATAATTCACATAGATAATTTGATCCACTTAGTCTCTTTTAAATTCAATATTACTTAGATTCGAATCCATTAGTGAATAACATTCCTTTTCTTCCCGATTCACTCCATAGAGTCCTTTATTTATTCTATAGACAATTATCTCATCATTACCAAGATGAAAACCCACTGTTTGTTCTAGGTAGACATATTCATCAAGAAAACCATTTATGGAAGATATGTTTACATCTATTTGATAAACTTTTTATCCTTATAAATATACATGGCTAGAAATAGTCTCATTGGGTCTAGTATAGACACTACAAAATGTTTTTCTTCAATTTAAATACCATCAATATGCGAATATCCAATACATAACAGCATTTCCTTTTTTCCTTATTACATATTATTTATTGAAAATTATATTTTTTAATATACAATTCATACTTGGTCACTTTATGGGGTCCCTTTTTTGGTTCTTATCGATTTGATCCAAATTAGCAGTTATGGATTTAACTCATGATTCATATATTGCAGGTTATTCAATTAAAGATGATTCCAAACGAGTTGGAATTTTGATTATGAATTATTAATCATTCTCCATATCTGTGTGGGAGCTCAATAATCCCAAATAATGTTTGATTGACCAATTTATACTCTTTAACTTCTCCTGTGAGGTTTAGAAAAATTTTATTCATCAATGGTTTCCACACATTATTCTTATTATGGTTCAACATCATGATGTGATTCTTGACTATTTTTATTCCAACCTCAACTTTTGTATTTAGATTAATCCCATTTTAACATTTTTCCATCAATGATCATCACATCACTTCTTTCCAAAATATTTCCATGAATTTTAATAAAAAATTATTTGGAATCTTAATTCATTGAATATTTGAGGAATATTCCTTCATCTGAAACATCACCATACTTTCCTTGATTTCTTTATTTGTTTCAGATAAAACAATTACTATCAAAAATATAAAAATACTTCAATGGAAGATATTTTATGTACCATAACTAATAGGGTGTCTTGGTTTGCCTTGTATAAAGACCTACTTAATTTTGAACATAAACTACAAATTGAGCATCCACATTATAGTAACGGTTGGAGATATCACTCTCAATTAGTATAATTCTATTTATGATATTATCAATTATATTCTAATGATAAACATCTCCAATTTGTTGTGGGGTTCTCAAAAAAGACAACAAATGTCGTATTACATGGTTCTCGAGGTAATTTTCAAATTCAATGGATGTGTACTCCCATCCACTATCATACTGTAGATCATTGATTGTCCGTCCATTGTCATTATCAACAATTCATCGATATGTTTTATTGTAATCATGCACTAGTCATATCATATGTATAACCATCACACAATCAATTATACTATATTCACTAATATAAAGGATGATGTATGATTATTCATATGGTTTGGTAACATTTACCAGACTAGAATCATCTATATGAATGTGATCACAAATATTTGTTTCACTTTTCATCCATGGATTATATGAAATGCACGCCAACATTCTTCTCATGTCATCATCTCAAGTATTCTTCTATTCACAATTCATATTTGGGATATCCATGATAATATTGAGTTTAGAAATATTTTCCATTTCTTGTTGATTGATAAGAACCAACATTTGTAACCACATGTTCTTTTCTTCATCAACTATCATGAATAAAATGTTCTATTTCCTATCAACCTGATATAAGGTTCCATTTTTTCGTTACCCCTTCATGAGATAATTCCATATAATTACATTTTTAGTGAATCCATGTTGATTGAATGTCTCCATAAGTACTGAGTCACATAGTTGGCTCATGCTTAGGAAATTTTGATGCAACTCGTCAACATAAAGAAAATAAATCTTCTCCATCTCACCATTGACCATTCATTACTTCCACTTCCTTTGATCTTCAAAGCACCATCATTATTGAATCTCACTATTCCATCAACATTTTGTAGATATTAATTAATAGGTATTTATATCGACCCTATCCTATTACATATAATATACAATTATTTTAAGAATAATTATATATTAGTGTACAAGCCATGGATCGTGAAGTCTAGTGTCATAGAAGACTATGTATAAAAAACATAATACATGGGGCGATTGAACACTCATTATTTAATATTCATAAAGAGATCAAAACAACCTTTTATTCCTTAAATATTTATAGGATAACCAGGTGATATAATGAATAGATGGGTGACCTAAAAATCCTAGTATGTTTTTATACAGAAGAATAATGCTTTAGCACAAGGATTAGAAGGTAAAACATAAAGATAAAAAAAGCAGGAAACAGATGTAATAATAACATATACACATGGGATCATATAAAAATGGGGTCATAGAAATGTGGAAGAAACATAAAATATGAATTTAGTAAGAGTCAAGGATTACATCCATGACCGATTCCAAAAGTAGCATAATCCATGGTTAACCACCAAGACTCTTGCACATAGTACACAAGAAAAGGGTAACCACCCGGACCGTTGCACGAAACATCTCATAAGACTCAACATTACCCAATCCATTGGAGTGATATCTAGGTGAATCCATTTTACATTTCAGTAATATTTTTTCCATATAATGAATAATACAAAATCAATCTTAAAATATACTTAAGGATTACCTGTGGAATGAATAGGGTACCACAACCATGACATAAAGCATAACCAATGGTAATATAATGAATGTGTACTTGAAAGAATAGAATAAGAACATACATGGATGTTAGTAAGGTAAAATATGCATATATCATAGTAATTGATTTCAAATAGAAGTGATAACATGTAAGGAATTTATTTGAGATTTTTTAGCAATAAAACATTTTTGTGCGGTTTTAAGGAAAATTCCATAGAGCATTTAAAATAGAAAAGAGAAAAATCTTTTATAGAAAACACCTAATGAACCTAGATATATTTAATAATAAAAATAATAATTTTATAAATAAAATTGGGTCTTAAAAGAGAGTATATATTTCACTTGATGTTGGGTAAAAAATTTTGGATGTTCCCATAAAATGAGTTTTCTTATTGGGAAGTATCGAGGAGGGAATCACATAAAAGTACATATATCCCCGAAAGAGAATGTGGTTTGTTTATTGAAACATGAATTTGGATCATATAAACTGAACGTGAATGTTTAAAAAAAAATACAACTTCCTTTGGGTATAAATAAATATAGAGCAACCTGATGAAAAAAAGGCGGTTTCAGTAGAATTCCTTATCGATTATTGGCATGGTATCATGTGTACTTAAGAGGTATTAATGAGAGAGAACGTGTTTTCTCATCACATATAAATAATCAGGTTAGTATGGGGGGATGTGACTATCTTACCCCATTACAAGGAATTACACATAAACTGGAATAACATAGAGGACAATCTTGAATAAAAGTGAAAGGGATTGGATCCCGTACCTTTATTTCCACTTAATTTCGTCTCTTCTATGCCTCCTGAATAACAAATTTATATATATTAAAAAATAATCTAAAAGTTCATTATAGTAATTTTATATAAATATTTATCAATTATATTAATTATATTTAATTTTATAATTTTTTTTGATGAAATTGATGCATTTGGATATCATATTTTACTTAAAAATTTCTAATCATTCGACAATTTCACATTTTATTAAATGCCATTTACAAATTAGTATAATTAGTTTCATAATCATATAATAAATTCCATTTGATATTAATATATTATATATAATTAATATTTTCCTTACATGAAGGTATTTATAATAACTGTCTTCGTAACATCTCTGCATATAGTCAACTGACTTTAAAGAGATATTGTCGATAGTGCAGGAAATAGAAGAATGTAATTTATATTTTTCATTAATATTATAATAACAGTGGGTTAACATATATAATATATTTTTAACATACTATATAATATATTTTCTAGTACATATTTCTGAAAGGGATTGGATAAATGAAAAAAGAGGAAGAAAAGAGAGAGATTTAATAGTCATACACTCTCATCAATGTAGCTTCTCTTGTACAAAACTATATCTCCCACAGTGATTTGAGTTGGATGGCTCAAAACGTTATTAATTATTATAAGAGGCCTGAGAGGGATATTTTGGAATATATTTGTCTTAGTAATGGAATAGATGAATGTACTTCTATTGGGAGAGAGAGGGGTTATTTATACATAAATAGGGGTGTTTTTAGAATAAAATATTAAATAAAATAGTATATCAATTGTTAGACTGGTAATAGCAGTTTTATGACAACATAAATCATATATTAATATAATAGAATAATTTTTGGACATTAAATAATCTTTAAAATTCTAATTCATAATTTATTAGAAAGAAAGTTAAATTAAAGAGAAAATGATATTTTAAGGAATAACATTTTGACATTAGGTTTTGGAGAGATCATTTTTGGATTGGAAATTGAGTTTTTTTTCAAGGAACCATTTATAAAACTAAATAGAAAATGGATTAATAAAAAGTTCTATAATTTTTATGTTGGGAAAAAATCCCTCAAGGTATCATTGAAGCATTTTTTAGGTGATTGTGTTTGTTGACAAAGGGGACATCTGAGTTGTGATTGTTGAGAAAGAGGATTTCATGGTGGAATGTCGAGTTCAAGAACTGAGGTCAACGATCCATGTTTGATTCAAGAACGTCGATAAAAGGAATGGATGATCTGGAGGCGGTACAAAAGAACAGATACAAGGTGGCACCGTTTTCCAGTGTTTGCCAAATTTTTGGGCCTGAAAATCAGCAAATGAAGAAAAGTGTTTTTTGGAAAGGGACTTGCGCGCCGTGGACTTGGAGTATAGGAAACTTGCGCGCCATATGTTTTTCAAGATTAGAAGATCAAAATATGGATAAGGAAATAGGATCGCGCAAGTTTGGGAGTTGGTCGCGCAAGTGTCTAAAAGGAGAGAAGACTTGCGCGCCGAGATTTGGTCGCACATGTGACTTGCGCGGCGTCGCGAAGGGTGGTCAGATTGCCTATAAATACTGGACCACCCCTCCTCATTTTTCACCGGAGTTCAAAACGAGAGCTCCCGTCGCGCAGGTGTGGTGGTCGCGCAAGTGGTGTGTGTGGTCGCGCAGGTGGGTCTTGCGCGCCGGTGGTTGAAGTTGTGCGCCGGTGTTAGAAGTTGCGCGCTGGTTGGCAGTTACGCGCCAATATTGGTTTGGGCGTAAAGGGAAGAGAGTCGCGCAAGTTTGGAGTTGAGGAATCTTGAGTCGCGCAAGTGTCTAAGGAGGATTTGCGCGCCCGTTTTGACTTGCGCGCCGATACTTGCGCGCCGAGGTTGACTTGCGCGCCAAGTAAAGTTTGTTCCGACAGTGTTATTCGGACTACGTGGAAGCTGGAAGTTTGCCTGATACCTTCGGTGCAAAGAGATATACATCTACGGGTGAAAGTTGTAATTCAAAAGAGCATCTACACACAGAGGAAGATGCATTCATTCATGCAAATGAAGAGACCTACAGGTGTATAAACTGTGAGTGGATTCCTTCCAAGAGCAGTGAGCTTAGGAAGAGGAAGAAGGTGATCCTCTCCACCGGCAGTGAGCCAGAGAGAGAGAAAGAGGGAGTGACCCTTGGGAAAGCAGTGAGCTGACCCTAAACTTTGTAAAGGCATTGAGCCTGGGCATAGAAGTGATCTAGCCCGAATCTTGTAATCCACAGCTAGTGAAGATTAGTGGAATTTGGTACGACTGGAAACCTGTCGGCGTATGCTCCTTGGACGTAGCCCTTAGCGGTGAACCAAGTAAAATTTCTATGTCCTGTTCTTTCTTTACATTCTGTTTATATCGTGCAGCAAGAAAAAGAGAGAAGAGTGTTTTGCTTCACAGCGAAACAAGATCAAGAACGGGCATTAATTTTTAATTAGTCATACCCTGATTCACCCCCCCCCCCCTCTCAGGGTATCCAACCTAGTGGACCTAACAAGTGGTATCAGAGGGAAGGTTGAAAGTTGTTCTTCTCTCAATGGAGGTAACCAATCATAAAGGGATTCCGATCTTCGACTGATATAATTTTCAGATATGGAAGAATCGGATGCAACACTATTTCCGATCCTTGGGAATGGATGTGTTTTCAGCAGCTATGCATGGTATCACAGCTGATATTAATAGTGGTGCCTTATTAGAGGCTGAGCATAGAGAGTTGGATGCTGATTCCAAAGCAATCAATGCCTTAGGGGGAGCCCTTTCTAATCCCATCTACACAAAGGTGATGTCATGCAAAACGTCACATTCCATGTGGGAAAAGATTTTGAATATATATGAAGGGGACACAAAAGTCCGAGAGGCAAAGCTGCAGGTGTTGTGGAACAAATATGAAGATCTGAAAATGAACCCGAATGAGTCTGTTGACGCATTCTTTGATAGGGTAAACATTGTTGTGGAAGATATGCAAGGTCTTGGAGAAGTCATTGAAGACATAAAGATTGTAAAGCGCATATTGTGGAAACTTCCACCTCGGTTCAATCCGAAAGTTTCAGTTCTAGAAGATAAAGATCCAAAAGAGCTGACATTGGACAATTTGCACAGTACCTTGGTTGCATATGAAATGAGGAACGATGATAATGAGGCTGTGGAAAAGGGGAAGTCTAAAGAGGTGGCATTTAAGGCCATGAAGAAGCTCACCATTGAAGATTCTAATGCAGAAGAAGAGACAGATGAGGTGATGTCATTCCTTTCTTCAAATCTTCAAAGAGGAAGAGGAAAGTTTAAAGGTAAAATTCCACTAGCATGCTTTAGATGTGGAAAGGTTGGTCATCTTGCGGCAAGATGCCCCAAGAAGATTCAAGATGACGATAATGATGATGACGTTGAAATTCCCAAAAAGAAGACTTCAGCTCTTGTGAAAGGGAAGAAAAAATTCAAGAGAAATTTCTTCAAGAAAAAGAATCTTCTTTCACAAGAATTTGAAAGTTCAGATGAGTCTCAGGATGAAGAAGTTGAGGAAATAGAAAATTGCAGAGATCATGGGGTAAATGCCTTGGTGGCAATTGTTGGTAGTTCTCAAAAGGGAGAAGAAGCTGATGCTAAAGAAGAAGAAGAAATTGAAGGAAGAATTGATATGGAAGCCGAATTGGAAGCAGCTCTTGTGGAAATAGATGTTTGGAGAGCCAAAACGAAGAAATCCAATAAAGTGGTTCGTGATGCCAAACTCGATATGCAACAACAGGATGAAGAGAAGTCTGAGCTGTTAGAAGAAATTGAAAGACTAAAATTCTCAACACCAGAGAGCTCAGAAAATATTGTTGAGTATAAACTTAAAATTGAGGAACAAAATAAGGAAATTGATTGTTTGACTAACACAGGAAAGGAGCAGGTTAGATGTATCAAAGAGCTCGAAGAAGAAGTGGTCAGTCTGCGACAAAAACTTAAGAATCAAGATAAACTCTTGACCCCCAATGTGATATCTGAAAATCAGGCTATTCAGAAGACAGAGAAGATGAAAGCGGAGCCTAGCAGTTCAGTAGGGAAGAAACAGCAATTGTGCTCTGATGTTAAGGTCGTTTCTGGGCTTTGTCAAGAACAAATATTTGCGACAATTGCAGTCAGACCGCAAGCACTCATCCCGAAAGTGAAGGTTGATTTGGGAACAAAACAGAATCAGTATATTCAGAGATCCCAAAGGGGAAATCATAGTTCTGAAATATCACGAGGGAATGCATCCTATATCAGGTGTTTTTGCTGTGGAAAAATGGGACATTCACAGTATGTGTGTTCCATAGCCAAGAGATACAGAAGGGAACATGAACAGAGATGGCAGCCAAACAGAGAACGGTTTTCCAGAACACATTTTGAAGGACACTGTTTTTGGTGCGGAGGATTTGGACACATGGCTAGGTATTGCACTTCAACTATTCAGAGAAACGTGTCAAAGAATAATCAAAATGTTCGCAAGCAGCAGATCAATAAACCAACAAGTGAGTTAAAAGTTCAGAACAGATTTGCAGCTCTGCAAGATGAGGGTGGTCCATCATACTCTGAGAAAGAACAGAAGCCTCAATCCATGCCGAGTGTGAAAGAAAAAATATGGACC
This sequence comes from Viscum album, assembly GCA_963277665.1. Classification (NCBI taxonomy): domain Eukaryota; kingdom Viridiplantae; phylum Streptophyta; class Magnoliopsida; order Santalales; family Viscaceae; genus Viscum; species Viscum album. The sequence goes on from OY728140.1 coordinate 2,132,621,534, forward strand.
AAGAAGAAGAAAAATGAGAAGGCTGTGGTGGCGCAGATTTCACTTAAAGCATCAGACCGATCTGGTGTTTGGATCCTTGATAGTGGTTGCACATCCCACATGACGGGTAATAAAGATCTTGTTATAGGCATCAAATCTGACAAAGAAGGAGTTGTCAAATTTGGAAATGATGAAGGCCTGGAGATTGTTGGCTCAGGGAAAGCCATGTTTGGGGGCAAAGAGATGAGACGTGCTGATGTCTTGGTAGTAGAGGGTCTCAGTCATAACCTACTCAGTGTCAGTCAACTATGTGACTCTGGGCACTCTATCCAATTTACCAAGAAGATGTGTGTTGTGAAAGGAAAAGATGGAGCAACTGTTCTGCAGGGAAAAAGATCAAAGGGAAATCTCTATCATGTAGGTGGCGAAGAAGATACTTGTCTTTTATCCAGAGAGGAAGAAAACCAGCTGTGGCATAAGCGACTTGGTCATCTATGCCAACCACCTATGGAAGATCTCGTTAAATGTGATGCTGCTAGAGACCTTCCCAAACTATCACGTGATCACACTCATACGTGTGATTCTTGTCAACAAGGGAAAATCATCAGAAAGACATACAGTCCAAAGGAACAGAAATCAACTAGAGTGCTCAAATTGGTGCATGCTGATGTATGCGGACCTATCTCACCACGAGCTATAAATGGACAAAGGTACTATGTTCTTTTCATTGATGACTATAGCAGAATGTCCTGGGTATTCATCATAACCCATAAGACAGAGGTGTTCAGTTGCATAAAGAAGTACAGGAGGGAATCAGAAAAATGCTGGGGCAGAAATTTCTGAAGTTTCGTACTAATAACGGTACGGAATTTACAAACAGTCAGGTTGAAAACTATCTCGAGAAACATGGGATAAGGCATCAAGTTTCATCAGTAAGAACTCCCCAACAGAATGGAGTAGTTGAAAGGAGAAATCGGATCATCAACAATATGGCTAGCACAATGCTTATTGATAAGGAACTGCCAGAGAAATTTTGGAAGGAAGCAGTTTTGACATCGGTCTATGTTTCAAACAGGTCCCTGTTATGTCCGAAGCAAGGGAAGACTCCGTATGAACTGTGGTACGGAAAGAATCCAACGTTGAAGTACTTTCGAATCTTTGGAAGTAAGTGTTTCATTCTCAACAAAGAACATCATAGGAAGTTTGAGTCACGAGGAGATGAAGGGATATTCCCTGGCTATTCCGGGAAAAGCAAAGCATATAAATGTTTCAATAAAAGGCTGGGAAAAATCATTGAAAGCAATGATGTCACTATAGTTGAAAATGAGCAGAATACTCAATGATCCAGTGAACAGTTCCTGGATGAAAGTGATGATGAGGTAAGCAACCCAGGGGGAGCAGAAGTGGTAGAAGCTGACTCAGAAGAAGATACTGATGATGAAGAGGAAAGTGTCAAGTCGGCGTCTGTGAGAAAGCCAAAGAGTCGAGCTGAAATTGATAGGCAGAATATCATTGGTGATCAAACAGCTCCAGTTCAGACTCGAAGAATGAAATCATCACAACAAGCATCGTTTTTGTCCCAAGTGGAGCCGAAATGTTTTTCTGATGCAGCTGAAGATGAAAACTGGGTCCATGCCATGAACGAAGAGCTTGATCAGATTGAGAAGAACCAGACATGGGAGATGGTTTCGAGGCCAGCAGACAAGAATGTCATCGGGACTAAATGGGTCTATTGAACCAAGATTAATGAAGATGGCACAGTGATTCGGAACAAAGCACGACTAGTGTGCAAGGGATACTCCTAGATAGAGGGAATAGATGTTGATGAGACATTTGCACCGGTTGCAAGGCTTGAGACAATCATATTATTTTTGTCCATAGCAGTGCAAAGAAAGTTCAAAGTGTTCCAGATGGATGTCAAATCCGCATTCCTGAATGGGGTTCTGGAAGAAGAGGTGTATATTGAACAGACAGATGGTTTTCTCATTCATGAGGATGAAAACAAAGTTTGCAGGCTGAAGAAGGCGTTGTATGGGCTGAAACAAGCACCAAGGGCATGGTACTCAAGGCTTGATCAGTACTTGAAGAAGCTTGGTTTCCAGCGTGGAGGAGTTGACTACAACCTCTATTTCAGCAATGAAAGTAATCAAAGGATGATAGTGCTAGTATATGTCGATGACATAATTTTTGGCGGATCAGATGAAGCTCAGTGCAGACAGTTTTCCGAATTCATGAAAAATGAGTTTGAAATGTCAATGATTGGAGAGCTAATGTTTTTCCTTGGTCTACAGGTGACACAAGGAAGGAATGGAACTTTCATTTCTCAATCCAAATATGCCAAGGAAGTTCTAAGAAGGTTTGTAATGGATAATTCCAAGGAAATGAAGACTCCGGTTGCTACCCGGATGAAATTATCAAAAGATGAGGATGGCAAGGCAGTTAATATCACAGAATACAGGCAAATCATTGGAATTCTGTTGTACTTAACCGCAATAAGGCCTGATATTGTTTTCTCCACATGCCAAGCAGCGAGATATCAGAGTAATCCCAAGGAAAGTCACATGCTTGCAGTGAAAAGAATACTTCGGTATATCAAGGGCACGGTGGACTTCGGCTTGACATACAACGACAAATCTCAGACAGAGTTATTGGGATATACTGATGCAGACTGGGCCGGTTCAGCAGATGATAGAAAATCAACGTCAGGTGGTGCATTATATCTTGGTGGATTGTGTATTTCTTGGCTAAGCAAGAAACAAGATTGCATTTCATTGAGCACCGCAGAAGCTAAGTATATAGCGGCCACTCAAGCATGCACACAGTTATTGCGGATGAAGCAGCAGCTTGAAGATATGGGAGTTGAAGTGAAGTCTCCGATCGGAATCCGGTGTGACAACTCAAGTGCTATAAATCTTAGCAAAAATCCTGACCATCATTCCAGGACAAAGCACATTGAGATCAAGTATCATTTCATCAAGGAAAAGGTTGAGCAGGGCATCGTGAAGTTGGAGTATGTGCCTACAGAGCTACAGGTTGCAGACATTCTGACAAAGGACTTACCCAAGGAAGCTTTTGAGAGGCATCGACTAGCTCTGGGAGTTCAGTCGATTCCCCGCACTTGAAATAGTGTGGACGCGGGACCCTCCACCTCTCCCCGAGGTATGATGTGTTTCCCTAATGTGCTGATTTGTTCTCTACTCTGTTACAGTCTGCAAAGGACTGCCTTTGGGTACGTTGAAAAAGAGGGAGAAAATAGTGATTGTTCAAGGGGGAGACAATGTGGAGATTTGCTAAATCATGAATGATATGGGGAGAAGCTGACAGGTGGAGCAGCCAGATAGGGGGAGTTGAAGCTAGATGAACGTGCTTAGCCAGAGCTTATCTTGGACAACACAGGAAATATGGCTAAAGAGGTGTTGAAGCTGTGAGCAGAAAGGGGGAGCGTATTAAATCCGAAGATGCTAGAAGTGATCGATCAAATAATAGATATCACGACAGCTGAGGATCGTGATAAAAGCAGAAGAGTGGTGTTGGACAGTGTTTGGTGTCAACAGTGGATGTCAGAGTTAAGTGATTCATTGATGAACTTTTCATTTACTCTTGTTTCTCACGCCGAGCGTTGCTCATGTGGGTTTAGAGTATGTGTTGAGTAAATCCTTGGTCGCTATCAGAATAATAATGAGGCGAATGGAGGCTGAAGAATCAATGACGTATCTTTGTTTGGAAGAGTTGTCAACAAACCCAAAGGGGGAGATTGTTGGGCAAAAATCGCTCAAGGTATCATTGAAGCATTTTTGAGGTGATTGTGTTTGTTGACAAAGTGGACATCTGAGTTGTGATTGTTGACAAAGAGGATTTCATGGTGGAATGTCTAGTTCAAGAACTGAGGTCAACGATCCATGTTTGATTCAAGAATGTCGATAAAAGGAATGGATGATCTGGAGGCGGTACAAAAGAACAGATACAAGGTGGCGCCGTTTTCCAGTGTTTGCCAAATTTTTGGGCCTGAAAATCAGCAAATGAAGAAAAGTGTTTTTGGAAAAGGGACTTGCGCGCCGTGGACTTGGAGTATAGGAAACTTGCGCGCCATATTTTTTTCAAGATTAGAAGATCAAAATATGGATAAGGAAATAGGATCGCGCAAGTTTGGGAGTTGGTCGCGCAAGTGTCTAAAAGGAGAGAAGACTTGCGCGCTGAGATTTGGTCGCGCAGGTGACTTGCGCGCCGTCGCGAAGGGTGGTCAGATTGCCTATAAATACTGGACCACCCCTCCTCATTTTTCACTGGAGTTCAAAATGAGAGCTCCCGTCGCGCAGGTGTGGTGGTCGCGCAATTGGTGTGTGTGGTCGCGCAGGTGGGTCTTGCACGCCGGTGGTTGAAGTTGTGCGCCGGTGTTAGAAGTTGCGCGCCGGTTGGCAGTTACGCGCCAATATTGGTTTGGGCGTAAAGGGAAGAGAGTCGCGCAAGTTTGGAGTTGAGGAAGCTTGAGTCGCGCAAGTGTCTAAGGAGGACTTGCGCGCCCGTTGTGACTTGCGCACCGATACTTGCGCGCCGAGGTTGACTTGCGCGCCAAGTAAAGTTTGTTCCGGCAGTGTTTTTCGGACTGCGTAGAAGCTGGAAGTTTGCCCGATACCTTAGGTGCAAAGAGATATTCATCTACGGGTGAAAGTTGTACTTCAACAGAGCATCTACACACAGAGGAAGATGCATTCATTCATGCAAATGAAGAGACCTACAGGTGTATAAACTGTGAGTTGATTCCTTCCAAGAGCAGTGAGCTTAGGAAGAGGAAGAAGGTGATCCTCTCCACCGGCAGTGAGCCAGAGAGAGAGAGAAACAGGGAGTGACCCTTGGGAAAGCAGTGAGCTGACCCTAAACTTTGTAAAGGCAGTGAGCCTGAGCATAGAAGTGATCTAGCCCGAATCTTGTAATCCACAGCTAGTGAAGATTAGTGGAATTTGGTACGACCGGAAACCTGTCGGCGTATGCTCCTTGGACGTAGCCCTTAGCGGTGAACCAAGTAAAATTGATGTGTCCTGTGCTTGCTTTACATTCTGTTTATATCGTGCAGTAGGAAAAAGAGAGAAGATTGTTTTGCTTCACAGCGAAACAAGATCAAAAACGGGCATTAATTTTTAATTAGTCATACCATGATTCACCCCCCCCCCCTCTCAGGGTATCCAGCCTAGTGGACCTAACATTTTATGTCACCATTAAATCATGAATTATATACTTTAAGGAACATCAGTTATGTTAAAAACTATATTTTTTACTATTCACAAAAAAAATTGAAGAATTTCAGAAAATTTAAAAAATATCACCCTAACTATTTATGGATGTGTTGAATCCAAAAATAAACTCCATATATCAAAAATTATTTTCTCTATATGATTAATTTATTATTTAATTAGAATCACAATGTACTTGAAAAATACAAATTTTATATTTACAACTTCTTTTCTAACACTTTGAAAAAATAAATAAGGTGCCATAAAAATAATAGATTTAATTTATGAATACATTTCATGACACTAAATTTCATTTAAATTATTAAATTAATCCTATAATTGTAATTAAATATTCTAAAGTTGTCAGAAATACCAAAACCTTATTAATAATTTTAAACATATTTATTTATATATAATATGATAAATTATAGAATATTGTCAGTTATAAAAAGATAAATTTTATTTATACTTACATTGGAGAGGTTACTAATACATTGGCACGTTTTCTATTCATAAGTGTTACATTACGATTCTAATGGTCAAGTTTCTATTGCTATATTTTAATTAACATCTAAAGATACCTTTTATTTCAGTTATTCTTCACTTATAGAGTTTGTATTTTTATCTAAAAGTAATCTTATGTGATTATAATATAAGAAATAATTATATGAAGGTAATTTCCATTGATAAAAATTTGGATCGTATCATTATTCCCCCATAAGAAATTTCTCCTATGAAATTTCATTATACATTCTAGGCCTTAACCAAGTGTGAGTACCTTTCCTTCATTACCTCCTCAAGTTCTCATGTTTCCTCCTTTTAACTATGATTTGACCCTAGTACCTTGATCAGGTGAGTAGTATTGATACATAGACCTTTATCTCAACGATCCAATACCTTCACTGGCTACTCATCATAAAAAGTATCATAATCTAACTGTACCACCTCTTAATAGAGTACATGTTAAGGGTCTGGTATGTACTTCCTTAAGAGGGATACAGAGAAGACATCATGTAATTTAGAATGGACGGTGGATGTGCCAGTTGATAGGCCACAACCCCAATATGATCAAGAATCTCGAAGGGTCCGATGAACTAGGGATATAACTTTTCATTCTTCAAAAACCTCAGGAACTTCTTCCATGCAGATACGTGGTTAAATACCATGTCTCTAATATTGAACCCATTGTCTCATTAACAATTGTGTACAATACTTGTTTTTCAACAAAATTCTGAATTGATGTGTTGCTGAATGGTTTTCACCTTCTCCACCATTTGATCATCCAATGCAAGTACCAGCTGCTTATGCTCACCGACATCATCCCAACATAATGGTGTTCATCACATTTTACCATATAGGGCTTCATATGATGCCATTTGAATGATCGAGTGGAAACTATTGTGGTAGGATAATTAAACTAGTGGAAGATGTTTGTCCAATCCTACATTGAATCCAATTTAACATGCTATAAATATATAGTCTTGTGTCTGAATTGTTCCCTTAGATTGGAAATTTGTTTGAGGATGATAGTTTGTACTAATGTCTAGTTTAGTAATTAGATAATGTTGGATACTTTTCCAGATCACAGAGGTGAATCTAAGATCCTGGTCAGATACAATATGTATTGGTACTACATTTATCCTTACTATATCATTGATATATATCTGTTCACGTTGATCTAATGACAAGTCCTCTAAAATTGTGATAAAATGAGATTTTGTTGTATGATTATCCACAAAGAAACATATAGCATTGTTTCCTCTAGATTTCCTTATATGTCTAGTGACAATATCCATGGTGATGCTCTCCAACATCAATGTGGGTATGGGTAGTGGTTGAATCATCCCATTAGACTTTTTCCACTCTTCTGTCACATGTTGACATACTAGGAACATTGATGTATATTCAGAAATATCCCTTTTCATATTGTCCAACAAAATTTTCTCTCGGAGATCTCGATACATCTTTCTGCTCCCTAGATGAAAATAGAATATTGAGGTATGTCAGTCATTTAGATGCTTATACATTATCCATGGATCGGAAGGTACACATAATTATTACCAAAATCTAACAACTCCATCCTTGTCAATCATGAAATCCAATGATTAATTGTTTTTCAAATCTTCCACCTTTTTTAGAATTTACACATCTTTTCTTTGACCATCCTTTATTTTCTCATTCATGGATAGTTCAGAAATCATTTGATAAAGGATTGATGATTTTCCTCCCATAATAATTCCCATGTCGATACATTAAAAATTCATGTAGATTGGATCCTTTTCAATTATCATTATTGATAATGATGCATGATCCTTTATACTTAGATCATCTGCTGCATTGTTTTACTTAACATGAAGATAGTGGAATGAGAAGTCATTTTCATTGATGAGCTATATCCATATTCGTTATATATTTCTATGTGAATTTATATTTGTGATTCTTGTGGTCAATATATATCTCACACTTCTCCCCAGAGAGATAATGCCACCATATCTTTAACGTAAATATCATTTCCGCCAACTTATGATCATTAATAGGATAGTTTTTCTCTTGGTTTTTTAGTTTTCATGAGGTATAGGCTATAAATTTATCATTTATCATTATCACATAGCCTAATACCTTCTTTGAACAATCAGTATACACCTGAATGTGTTCCTCACTTGTTGGTATTATTAGTAGATGTGCCATGATAAGCCTCTTTTTTATCTCTTTGAAGCAGTCTTCACATTCATTAGTCTAGAAAAACATTACACCCTTTCGTGTTTTCATTTTCATTGGGTTTGAAAATCATCTAATGTTTTTCGAAAAGCATCGAGAATACCTAGCTAGACCGAAAAAGTAGCAGATCTCTATTACGAATGTTTTCCTGGGACACTCTTCAATTTCCTTTTTCATTAAAGGTCCACAGATATTCATTTGATGGTGATAACATGCCCCAAGAATGATACTTTCTCTATCCGGAACTCACATTTATTGTACTTGGAAAATAACCTTTACCATCTTAATTTCATAAAATAAGTATTAAAATTATCCACATGTTCCTTTTTACTATTGGAGTATATTAGAATAACGTCAATAAAGACTACACCAAATCAATCAAGGTAATATCTAAATAATATATTCATTAAAACAATGAATATTGTCGGAGAATTAGTGAGTCGTTAGGGAATAACTATGAACGCATAGTGTCCATACCTCATTCGAAAGGTAGTCTTTGGAATATATTCCATCATCACAATTAATTGGTGTTATCTTGATCAAATGTACACCATAGTGAAATTATAGGCCCTCCAAAGACGATCAAACAAGTCATCTATCCTTTCTAGGGGATACATTTACTTTATTTTAATTTTATAAAGCTCACAATAATCAATGCAGTGGCACATTGAACCATCCATCTTTTTGAAAAAGTGGACTGGAACACCGCAATGGGAAGAAATCGGGCATATAAAACCATACTCCAGATTCCCCTATAGCTGCTTCTTCAACTCTTCCACCACTATGGTGGCCATTTAATAAGATTTCCTTGATATATGTATAGATCTAGGAGTAACTTCAATTAAGAACTCATCCTCTCAATTAGGAGGAAGACCATAGAACACTTTAAGGAATACATTAGTGTAATCCCTCATGATGGGAATGCCTTTGATATATATTCTCTCCATTGTCTCAATCATTTGAGATAGACATGATATATTATATGGAATTAATATTAACACTAGAGGCACCGATTCTAATGGAGATTCATCTTCCTCCTTATGGTAGTAATGAATTAGAGGACACATTGGGATGTGTATAGTGGTCTTCCTTTCCCGACAGTGGAATTTGTCTTTCTATAAAGATATGAAATTCAAGCCCATGATAGAGTCAAACTCTACTATAGAATGTATGTCAATATTTTCTAGGAGGTTCAGTACACAACCATTAACCCGAGTGTTTTATAAACCATGGATGCAATTATTTCCCAATTTTTTGTTCTCATATATAACATATCCCCAAAATTTTTATGTGGCATTTTAATAGTTATAATAAACATGAATGGTATGAAAGAATTTGTAGAACCAGAATCAAATATTAGGATTGATATTATTGAATGATTTTCTAGCATACATGTCACCACATTGTTTCCCAACTCCACCTAAGTAGTAGTGATTACATAAGTCCTTCCTTGTTGCATTAGAGGTTTTTATTGATTGACTCCGACAACCCTTGGAATAGGGAAATTTTTCCATAATTCATGTGATCCCGGAAATTGTTACATTAATCCAATACTAGAGCGTTGATCTTAGCCTTCCATTATTCTCCCAAATTAGTTGGATTATTTATATTCCATCGGCAGTTCATGGATAGTTGTCCTAGAAGTCCACATTTGAAGCAATTTTTTGTTCCCTTAAGATAGTTCCCAGTTTTCTTCTTCCCACAACTTTTAGAAGTGGGATATTCAAGGTTCATTCAATCAGGAGATTTGTTTGTTGAACCACCCATGTTGTTATCCATATTCCTTGTCTTATCTTAGGCACCACGAGACAACTGAGAGTCTCCATTCTACATTTCTTTATTAAGGAACAATAGACAATCTCTTAATAATTGTCGAAGTCTCGAATTGACAATTCTTTTTTATAGACTAGGCTTTAGTCCTCTAAAGAGGTGATCCACCATACATTCAATGTTCATGGAAAATATAGAAGAGTATCTTGCATGACTTGTAATTTTTTCTTCATACAACCTAATTTTCTAATCTTCCATCTAATTGAGACCGAGGAACTCTCTTTCTATCATTAGATAGAGAGTTAGAGTAAAATATTTATTGAAAAATAAAATTTTAAATTCTTCCAAATCCATGGAATCAGTTTCCTCTTGGGGAATTTAATTATTGATTTGTGTCCACCACTGATCATCTTCCCCTAAAAATGATAGACAGCCAACACAACATCCTCTTTATCCAAGAACATGAGGACGGAGAATATCTTTTCAATGTAGTAAATCCACTATTCCAAAAGGAGGGATCATAAGATCTACTAAACATGGGAGGACTTTTATTCATGAAGGATTCTATGAAAACATTCTATTTCCTAGGAGGAGGGAGGGAGTTATACATGATTTACCTTATTATTCATATCTTGAGCTAGATAATCAAGTTCTGTCATGATGTTTTGAGCACCCATTCCTATCATATCGGGAATATAATTAGGGAAACAATCATATTCGTTTTCACAGTAGTTTTTTGCCCGATGTCTCTTATTTCCCACCATTAGCTAAGAAACTGATCGATCAATTTGAGGGATTGAATACATAGCTATTGCGTATAAAAAGGAAACTTTGAATATAAAAGTATAATCTTGTAAAGGAAAAGTATATACTAACTTTTGATTCCATCGGTTTAAATCTTGGTTATCCTCAATATATTTCTTTTCTTATGTTCTTTTGTATTTTTTCCTTAATAATGTTTTGTAGTAAGATCTTGAATTTACCAAAACATGTCCATAGGGAGTGTAAAACCAATAGTGTAACAAGCCCCATGTTAGTTTACCAATAAACCCCTAGTCAATCCCAAAAATCCATATTGGGGGTTTCACTCTTAGTTTCATCAATAAAATAGCTTCCTCTACCTGTTTGTATCAAAATAGCGATGCACTTTCTCGATAAACCACCTTCCTTATACATACCAAAATTTTGGGATATTTTCTTCTAATTTGTCTCATCCTTAAGGATAATACTAAATTGTTTTATTCCTAATATCATAAAATAACTAAACTATCATTGGATTCAAACTATAGCTATCCTAGACTCTTACATAGACCATAACATGATTTTATGCATAATTATACATCAATGTACATGTCAAGGATCACGAAATCTAGTTTCATCAAATACTAGGTACCTAAAACATAAAACATGGAGCTAAAAACACCTCTTTATTTAATCTTCATAAAGAGATCCTAATTTCCTTTTTTCCCTTACATATACATAGGATATCCTTGGGATAACATGAATAATGAGATGAGATGAAAATCCCATTAATGTAGTATACATAAAAATAATGATTTTGTACATGGGCCACAAGGCATGACATAAAGATAACAAACACATGGAACATATGGTATCATAACATATAAAAATGGGATCATATAAACATGGAGTCATCAAAATGTTGTTGAAATGTAAAACATGAATTTAATACAAGCCAATGCTAACCAAAAATACCGTTTCCCATAGTAGAACAAGATAATTCTAACCACCAAGACCATTGCACAAAATGGAAAATGACAAGGCTAACAGCCAACATAGTCACACATAATATCTAATTAGACTCAATATTAACCAATTCAACATAACACTATTTGGGTGAACCCATCTTTGATTTCGTAATATGTTTTTCACAAAATAATAATACATAATCAATCGTATATAAATAAAACGGTTACCCATGGAATGAATTAGGTACCACAACCATGACATAAAGCCTAACCAATAGGAGTATTATGAAGGATTCAATAAAAGAAAGGATATAGAACATAAATGGATGGTCATAAGATAAAATATGAATATAACCTGGTAATTGAGGTCAATAAGAAGTGATAACATGTATGAAATGTATTTGAGAGATTTTATCATTAAAACATTTTTGTGTGGTTTTAAGGAAAATACCATAGCACTATAAAAATATAAAAGGGAACGATATTTAATATAATACAATAAATTAACCAAGAAGGTTTCCATAATAAAAAATAATTATTTTATGAAGGAAATTTTGTCTTAATACAAAGGATAGTGTGCACATGTTGTTAGGTAAACAATTTGGGAAGTTACCTTAAAACTAGTTTGATTATTAGGATGTATCGAGGAGGGAATCATTTAAATGTATGTATATTCCCAAAAGAGAATGAGGGTTGGATCATGAAACAAGATTTTAGAGCATATAAATAGCATGTTTATGTTTTACATAAAATGGAATGACATATTCATTTTGGTAAAAAGAAAAATAGATCAACCCAAAGGAATAAAGGTGGTTCAGGTAAATTTCCTTACGGATTATCGGCATAGCATCTTGTGTATATAAAAGAGATTAATGAGAGGGAATGGAGGATTTTCATCACTTATAAATAATAAGGGATGAATGGGGGATGTGGGCAATAAAATTTTATCACCTATAATTACTCATTACGGTACATATCATTGAGGAAAAAACTTGAATAAAATTGAAACAGAGAGGATCCTTTACCTTAATTTCCGATTAATTTCTTCTCTTCTATGCCTTCTGAATAATAAAATTATGTTTATTAAAAAAAATATAAAAACGTTAATTATAGTAATTTTATATAAAAATATCATTTATAATCATTTGATTTTATTTCAAAAAAATTGGTGATGAAATTGAATGATTTTGATATAATATTTTAATTAAAAAGTTCTTCTATTGTGACAATTTCACTTTTTATAAAATCTAATTTATTAATTAGTATAATTTGGTTTAGAAGAAGAGAATAAATGTAATTTGATATTAATATAATATATATAATTCATATTTTTTAAACATGAAGGTGTTTAAAATAATTATTTTGGCAAATGTCTTCGTTGATTGTTAGCCGACTTTAACGGGATGTTGTCGATAGTGCGGGAAATTGAAGTATGACATTTATATTTTTCATTCATCTAATAATTAAAGTATGTTAATATAATTAATCTAATGTTCACATAAATTTTTTTAAATTTGTTACCACATGTTTTTTAAAGGTATTGGGTAAAATAATAACAAAAAAGAAGAAAAGATATAAGATTTAATTGAGTCTTACTCTATCCTTGGTGTAGCTTATCGTGCACAAAACTATAACTCCCGTGGTGATTGGAGTTTGGGGGCACCAGAACGTCCCAATGTATTCTATGAGGCTTGAGATCGAGAATTTATTTAGATACTAGCCTTAGTAATGGAATAGATAAATGGTTTTTCATGTGGAGAGAGAGGGGTTATTTATACTTGAGGAGGGGGTGTTTTAGACTAAAACATTAAATAAAATAATATATCTAATATTAGACTTTTAATAATAGTATTTTGAAAACATAAATAATATATTAATATATTATAATTCTTCTTATAAATTACATAATATTTAAAATTTTAATTCATTAATTTATTGAAAGGAGTGTGATAAGAAAGTGAAATTGATATTTTAAGGAATCACTTTTTGACATTAGGTTTTTGAAAGTTCTATTTAGGTTAGGAAATAGAATTTATTTTATATTAACTATAAATTTATGATATTAAATATTTCTAGGCCAGATATAATATTCTAGAATTTTCATTCCATCATTACATCCTGAATGATGCAATTTAAGGTATGCATGTTATGTGAAAAACTATATTTTTACTATTTACCTGAAAATTGAAGTCTTTTAGAAAATTAACAAAAACTCACCATAACAATTTTTCTATGTGTATATTCAAAAAATAAAATCCATTTATCAAAAATAAATTTCTATAATTGATTAATTTTATATTAAATTAAAAGTGAAATTTAATTGAAAAATTAAAAATTTAAATTTAAAACTGCTTTTCTAACACCTTGAAAAATTACATAAGAACACATAAAATTTTATTACAATTAATTAATGAATACATTTCATGAATTTAAATTTTCATTTAAATTATTAATTTAACTTTAAAATTGTAATTAAATTTTCTTGAATTTTAAAATTATACTAACACCATATTAATAATTTTTAAAAAATTTATTTAATTATATAAGGATATAATTATTACATATTTTAACTTATAAAAAGTTAAATTTTATATATAATTTCATTGGAGAGTTAACTATTATATTAGCAAGTTTACTATTCGTAAGTGGAACATTACTATTATAAATGCCAAGTTACTATTTTTATATGTTTATTATCCTCATAGGACACATTGTCTTTAACATATTCTTCACATAAAGAGTTTGTATTGAGCTATAAAAGTAATATTATGTAACTACACTATAAGATAAAATTATAAGAAGAGAATTTTCATTGATAAAATAGTGGGTAATTTCGGTCTTCATATCTTTTCATATGGTATGAGTATGTACTATCAAGAATCCACCCACTTCTATTCGTGGTAGCTTTGGGAGCTACATCTGTATGATTGGATTTTTTAAATTTTCATCTTTTCTATCCCCATAATTTTATATTTGGTGATGGAGAAATATGAGCAGTAAAATATATATTCCATGTGAGTAGGTTCATCAAACTCATTGTTTTATCCTAAAATTTAAAATATGTTTTCAAGAGCATTACTGTATAGTTGGAATGCCTTGACTTGTCTCTGAGTTCCCGTACGAATTATAGATGTCAATCCTCTGCCTACAATCAATAGATTTGTGGCCAATGTTGGAACACTAAATAGAATATTAAGTGATAATATTTCTATAATAATAATTTTTCTACAAATTCATTATAATTTTTTATACCCTAGATAATCCCCATTAATGTATATATGTTTCTAAGCATAGTATGACATGGTATATACTAGACCACCACATAATGGTAATTTCATATGTGGGAATGTCTTTTCACTTATATTCATTCATAGGAAAATTTCTGTATGAGGGTAGCTTGACTGCCTACCATCTCATGATCCTTTAAAATAATTTTTAGTTATCATTTCATTTTGAATTTTGGGTTACTTATTTAGCAATTCATGGGACTTTTTGACCTATCCAACTTTTATATTGAATTTATTTTGACTCATTTTATTTTAAACATTCGATATTTCGGCATAAAAATGATTTCCATTGTTACCCATGTACATAGTTCACTAATCATTAAAAATCATTTCAACTCCCTCGGTACCACACCAACATCACTCAAACAACTCAAAATCTGGGTGTTTTCTAGAATTTATTTGCATATTTATTTTTATTTTTATTGGTTCACTTTCAGGATTACTCCTCCGAGTAAAATACTTCTTCATCCAGACGTTCAATAGTCTCGTAATTCTCTTCTAGTGTAGAGGTATGTTAATTTATGGAAATTCCATATTCTTTAATACTATGATTTATTTCAAATAAAATTTCTATTCTCTCAATTTTATATGACTATAATTTCACAAATTAATCTAGTCATTTAATTTCACCTTCATGAAAATCAACGTATTCTGTGATTCTTCAAATACTTTTCTCCATATATTTCATCTCATACATTGATTCCCAAGACAAAAAATTTATCCTTATAGTGAATCATTGGGTCAACATTAGTGGTAAACTGATTATCTCTAGCATTACCTTTTAATGGATCTATTTTTTCTATAGTATATATAATTGAAGAATGGTTTATATAATCAAATTCTATTTATTTTTCCTCAAGGAATTTATTATCATAATCCATATCTTTATAGATGAACTATTTCATTATTATTTTATCTATATTTGAAATATATGATTTTTATTAATGTTTTTTATGTCTTATAAATGTTTCCAGTTTGACATTATTCATCATAGAACATTCTTGGGCACCAAGTGGCAGTGTTCCCAACTCTTCTGTAATGAAAAAAAACCCAAAGGTAACTTTCCATAATATTTCCATATTCCATTCATTAATTTCATGGGATTGAGAGAAAAAATTTATATTTCCACATTATATTCATCAACACTATATTCTTAAATTTACAGTATGTCCATAGATTTGAATTCCATTTCCTTGATTACTAAGTGCCTTGAAACATCATACTTGACTCTCAATTTCACAATCCATAAGACTAATCAGTATATCATTCATAGAAATTTTAGAGATATCACCTTCCTTAAAGGCACAATCCATTGCATTTTAAAGAGGTTGAAACCCTCTCTGTGTTTTCATTACAATATTATTATCTTTTATTTCTTCTCCAGCAACTCATAATTATCTAAAAGAATTGTAATTCTATTAAAAAATAAATCTACATTTTCGTCTAGATGCATTTTCAGATCTTCAATCATATTATAAATAACCTGTAGTTTCTCCTCATTCACTTTTTTGCCTCAATCATATACGTTTTATATTTAATTCCCACTAAAACTTTGTTTATTTAAGAGTCATCACATTTAGATATATCTGTTAAGAAAGAGCTGTAGTGAGGGAATTCTGTGATTTTCCATCTGCATCAACCATTTTCCAATATGTATCAGTAATACAAATACATGTTGGATTAGTGACATATTATTCATGTGTAGTGGGAAATAATACATCCATTCAAAGAGATCATAGATGATATTTCATCGAATTATTACAGATCAAGTTGTTTCTTCCATCAATGAGAGGTGGTCCCCTGACATTTACTCTATTAAGAATTTAATTAATGAACGGAATATTTAAAAATATAATCTTTTACCCTCTTATAGCACTTGAAGGACATCATAACACCCCAAGAGGGGAGGGTGAATTAGGGTGTTATCCGTATCTTTTAAACTTGTGGCTCTGGTTCCCATGTATATAGGATCCTCTAAAATCTGTCTGAT
Organism: Viscum album; assembly: GCA_963277665.1. Classification (NCBI taxonomy): domain Eukaryota; kingdom Viridiplantae; phylum Streptophyta; class Magnoliopsida; order Santalales; family Viscaceae; genus Viscum; species Viscum album. Next base: position 2,132,638,215 of record OY728140.1, read on the forward strand.
GAGAAAGAGTATAAAAAATACAATCACATGCAAAGAAAAGACAAAAAAAATTACATGGTCCACCACTAAGGGATATTACCCATGATCATATGCCAATAGTTTTTATATCATACCAAAATCTACTAATCATCACTAATTTTGGAGTATATATTTTTAGTGTAGTCACTCTATTCTACGCCCACTAACTTTACAAGGCTTTGGCATGGCACACTATATCACCCAGATCACCTCTTTTAACTCCCCATTTCGCATTGTGTTTGGAAAAATCTCAACATTGTTGATCGACATGATCGTTAAATCAAAGGTTGAAATTAAATAATTCATCTTTAACGATAGCTTTATGCAGTTTTGATGTTCTATTTAAACCTACTGATGTAGTTTAATTTTCTTCCTACAGAAAGTTCATGAACTTAACCTCCACAAACTTACCTTTTTCGTCCACATACTATGCTCCATACCCAACATTCAGCCCTGCTAAGCTACATACTACCCTGCACCTCATACATCTCTGCACAAAACAATTCGAATGCTTCCTTCAAGAATTACACTACTCCGCAGAATGTCTCTAGTTCCTCTACATATATTATTATGAACCACGTGGACTGAGTTATTTGTCCATGTAATGCCTCTCATATAGGGTCATGTCTTCCATCAAACATCTTAACACTTCACCAACATTATAAAATATTCTAATCAGAAACTCTATTATGAGGATGTATACCCATGAACCACTCTAGTATTCACTAAAATCCTCCTGTATTTTTAATCACAACCTCTTATTCTAATGAATGGGTAAGTGCTCCTTATATAAAAAAATATATCTGAAAAAATCCTATAAACTGAGGTTTACCATATCTTTAATATGGTACTACATTTACAATTTACCACACATCCAATGAAAACCATATCTTATATGTGGTCGGAATACCACGATTCTTCCTATGTGGTACCACAAATCTCTTCCTCGATTCCTCAAATGACAGTATTTGTGATTTCCCTAAATACCACATCATATTTATGATTGAAACACCATCCCATAAACCATTTTCCTTCTATAAACCACATGCTTTCCAATGAACCATTTTCCTTATATGAACCATAGGCTTTCCTATGAACCTCTTTCACTCTGCGAACTATTCCCCCTATGCAGTTCGTATACCATTATAAATTATGGGAACCATTTTCAGCTAGTCGGTATAGCGCACTTCGTAGTTCGTGTACTGTTCTGGGTACAATGTAAGTGTTTCATGGCCTATGCATTGTGTTTCCATTTCTTTTCCAAATTCCATTTTCATTCCACATCTCATTCACTCCCATATAAAAATCATTAAATTTCCAAAAAAAAAACATACTCTCTATTTGGAGGCCCAAATATTAAGACAACACTGGGAAACTATTCCCCCTTTTATACTAATTTCAGTCGAAAAAAAAGAACACATTTATTGAAAACTCCATGATCAATCCACTTTCGATTGAAATCACACTTAAACCATACTTCATTTCCAAAAAGGAACATCCATGGTTCCAATTGTTGGGTAATGTAAATTCTATTGAAACCATAATTTGATATGATTTAATATATATTACATTCTTAGAAACACTATGACCATGTAAATAAATGTGTTTAGGCAATATTTGAATTTAATAAATTTCCAAATGACTCATAAATCCTAAATTTATTAAGAAAAAAGATCATTATTCTCATGTCTCTTACATTATATAAAAATATACTGAACAATACAACAAAAAACATAACAAAGTTGTATTTGATTAGCCAGATCATCAAATAAATAAACACAAAGGGATACTTTTGTAACCCACATGGGATTAATCTAAACACAAAATTACCAAATCTCATACAAAATTCCATTTATGGAATATTAATGTTATTTACATTAATAAGATAGAATACATAATGGAGATAAATCTTTGAAAAAATTGATCCCCATTAATTTTTTCAATGAGTTCATTAATAAGTAAAAGGGAAAATTTTTATTTATAATAATTAAAATTATATCTATATAATAAATTCATAATCTCATATTACAATTATTAATCTTCAAAAACAATATAGGACCTTCCCATTATGAAAAACATGGATGAGTTAAACCATTATCTAATCCTCCATCTTTTTCCATAATCTAAATAACTAACTACATCAGATTTGTCCAATATAGTGGATGATATATTGGCTCCACATTGGGTGTAATGTCAATATAAAATTAATGTTCTCAATTAGGGGTAATAAAGGTAATTCAACATAAATTACATCAATATATTCCCTCCAACTAGTAACTAATCTATTTTATAGAAACCCTTTAACACTGTAGATTAAATTCCATGGTATCATCATAAAAAAGTTTATTTTGAGAATCTTTGGATGGATCAGCACAATATTCATGTAATGAAGACTCTCATATAAAATAATATAATTCCTTAATTCCATGTCATTTATGAAATCAATCTCCCTAAAATAATTTATTTCATTGTAATTCAATATCCAAACCATCCTTGATAATATATCAAAATCCAAGATAGTAATGATGATTATATTTTCAATGATACAACACCCACACATCCGGATTTGAACATCTTGGTGTACCTTAGATGTAATAAATGTACCACATGTGTTTGAACTAAAAATCCATTCTCTACTATTATAGAGGTGATGAATAATAATAAAAAATATATATTATATAATTGAATATGTATTATCGTAATAAAATAACTTGTTTTCTAAGATTGAATGTATAATAAATGTAACTTCTCTCACATTACTTATATTTTTTACAAAATCAATTTTCATGGAAATTTCATGACATCGATCTGTATGACATATTTGTAGAATGTTATGTTATTAATATTTAATATATTAGAGTAGAAATCCAAGTCATTTTACATAATGATTTGTAAATTAGTTTATTCCCACATTCTCATTCAATCATGATCCTGTTGATTATTATTTCTATATTTAAAAAATACATTCAATCAGACACCTGTTATAATTTCCTCATATATTGATAAAGTTTCATATACCAAGGGTCATTAGTGGCTCTGATTTAAACCATCAATGATGTGATCAATAATCCTTTTAGGATTGTAATGATAATCCGAAATATTCATTGATATCCTAATAGAATAATCCTTGTATTCAACAACTGTAACATATCATTTTTCTCTTAGTGTCAACAATTTTCTTCCCATCTCCACATGTTTCTCTATAGGAAATTAATATTATAGAAAAATAACCTATAAAGAATTACATTTCATTCAATAAATAACCTAATCTTATTTAGAATTTTTTATTAAGGACTACCATTGTTCAGCATAACCCCTAAGGGGATGAAATCTATAATGATTTTCCCCCTCTAAGACTATCCTATTTTGAAAATTATTTTTTCTAGAGATATAGTCTTTTATTATACCTCCATTGTATTATGGGAGCTAAAAAAAGATGTATTTTTTACCTCATAAAATGATCTAATTTTTTTGAAATCTACGTTGGTTAAATTGGTTTCTTTCTATTTCAAATGATATAGGTTATAATTAGTGATTTTTTTTGAATTATCATAACATTATTTACTAAAATATAAACTTTTTTATTTTGGTTATTGAGAAAATAATCACATTATCTATTTTTGTCTCTAAATTTATGATTCCTCTAGTAGTTTCCATTATAAAAAATAATATATAATTAGTAAACATAAAAAATGACTTCTGTAAAGAGACAAACCTACTATCCCAGATCTAGTGTTTACCCTATTACATTGTCATAAGATACATTACATTAAAATCGAAAGGAGAACATGGATTAGTTGTCAGGGTAAACTAGATACCAACTTTAAACTGTCATTATATTTGTAAATATATAATAAATATAATATTGAAATTCGATATTCTACATCCTTAAATATAGTCGATACTGAATTATTCATATCATATAGTAAGGAATTAAAATAATGGATGAGAAAGATGATTAGTAATGGATACAAATAATTGAATTTCTGACTGACTGAAAATTAACTTTTTTATTATCAAAACACATTTGAGGATAAAGTGGGAAACCACATTATCCAACATTAAAATAAAATAAAACCATAAATAAGGATAACCCGGATCAAGACTATAGGATATGCCCCTCCCCAGCAATTACATTTTGATGCCAAGCCTTCACCATCGCATGACTGCATGGCTAGCAGTCCTTTGCAGAAGCACGGGCGTGGTGCCGATGGCAGAGCCATACCCTCTCAAACTTCCAAGTCCAAATGGCATGCGCAGGTGAAAACATGTTTCTCTGAACCTCATCCGGAGAAGAATCTTGTAGAAATCCGGTGCGAACACCTCAATACTTCACAAAAAAAATCAAATAGAAACATCCAAAAAGAGAGTCTCTAAACCGACAGTCAAACAACACAAAAATTCTCCACATGCTCTCAAATTAAACCACAACACTGCAGAAGCATAGTTGTCCATAAACGGCATCACAGAGGTGATAAGACTTAGTGTGCACAACAAACCAACTTCAAATCTGAATCAAAGGGAGAAATCAAATCCCCAAAATCATCCAAAAATTCACATTCACCTCGATTGATCCAAATTCAATTCGAAAGAGCATAAACTCAAAAGGATGAGCTTCAAGTAGTATCATTCACCACCAATCTCCCCTAACCAATAACCCATACATCGATAAGCCTTTACTGGTCGCTGGAGAAAAAATTATATTGAATAATAAAATGATATTGAAACATATCCAACAATTTAATAACTAAATAATTTATTACATGGATGTCAATAATCGATTTCCTAATGATTGAATTTATAATTAAGGATAGATGAAACATAACATTGATGCCTTATACAATGACTATTTAAACAGTGTGAAGGTATACACCAAAAACACATTTAATAAGGTTATCCAATTGGTTTTTCTCATTATACATAAGAATTCATCAATGGTATAAATAATTCTGGACTCTATCCGTCAAATAATAATTTAATTCATTCAAAATAAGAATAAAAAATATAAATTAATAAATATTACTTTTTCAGAAATTGTTCATATAAAAAGAAATATTGTATATAAGGTTAATAATTTCCCTAGTCAACCTAATCATATACCCTCTAGAGAAATACTAATTATGGAATAATTTAAACATATCTAATATAGATAATAATGGGATTATGGTTCTTCTCAAATCAAAATATCATAAAAATATCATTAAAAATATTCTTGAGGGAAATCAATTTTCTATTTTAAAATACACATTTATGAATTAAAATCTTAATGAATATTAAGAAAAAATGTTTTAAATGAATCATAAAAACATGTAAATAATACTTTAATAAAATGAGTTATATGAATTTTTGAAATACACGCTCTCTACTTTTGAAGCATTTCAATCATTACCCACATGAATGAAATAAATTTAAATAAGAAATTAATTTTAAATAATATTAACAGACCCCTCTTATAAAATATCAATGGGGTAATATATCTACCTCATAATATTAAACTGTTTCATAATACGAAATATATCTTAATTGAGTAGAAATTGAGAAAAAATAAATTACCAAGAACATATTCTTGAAGTGTGATTTAATAAATGAAATTATTATGTGTAAAAATGTAAGTCCACATAGATAATTGAAAATAAAAAATAATATAATCAAAATTCGTTGAACACATATTCATAGAACATCAAATACAATTTATATTTAATGTAAACTAATGAAATAAAATTGAGTTATAAAACACCTTTCCTTCGAAATAACTCCTCACACATATTATTTATCTTCATATATAATAATATTCTATTAATTATTTACATTATTATTAATAATTATAATATATTATTATTATTATTATTAATATTTATTTAAAACCATTTTATATTTATTTAAATAATCAAATAATTTTTTGTTATGTTTCTTGATAACATTTAGTTCATATGTCTAAAATGACATTTGTAGTGCGAATATTGAAAATCATTTCGTTATTCCATTATATCCAAAATAATAAACATAAAATAATTATCAATTTTTTTAATAAATTATAAATTTTTAAAAGACCATGAAAATTGTTTATGATAAATGTTTTATCTTAGAATTATCGAGATGGTAAGCCATACTTTGACATGTAATATATTTCAAGTTTATAATGATCAAGAGGTAAATAAAATAAGTATTATTTTATTATTATATAATGATAATTACAACATAAATTTAATATAAATAATTTGTATATACTTATATTTAATATTCATATGATCTGATTATCAAAAAATAAAATCTCTTCGTGTTGGTGGTAATTCACTAGTACACACAAATGGAATAATCATTTTTAAATGAATGAGAATATAATCAATTATATTATAAATTGAATTTATTGTATGATAAATATTTACCAAATATCACATATATATAGTAAATCCATATTGAATCCATCTATGTGTGGTGGTGATGGAAGATTATTTGCATGAGTTCTTGAGATATTAGTTTTTCATACACACAAATGATAGTTTTGTTTCATATTTTATCAAAGAGAAAATAGATGTATGTTCTTATATTAACATAATAACATATCATTATATGGTATAAAATTATTTTATTATACCAAACTGGTGTCATTATATATTATGGGGGAGGAAAAAGAATGAAAATAAAAATAATCTATTAAGAACAGATCCTCTTCTTCTCAAAACATCATTAGTTTTGCACCAAATCCATCCTAGGAGGGTTTTCTAATAAAACCAAGGTCACTTTGATTTGATAATTTAAGTAAATAATTTATTATTTTAATTTAATGGATTAAAACAAATATTATTTGTGTTATAATAAAACATGATAGTTGGTACCATTTTACATGTTGGTGGAGTTGATCCTTTAAAAAAGTAATAAATATAAAATTATTATAAAATATTTTTAAATGAAAAAAATGATAAAAATTGATACAATTAAAATATAGGATTATTAAGGGTTTAGATAACATAATCTTTTAAAAAAATATATTCATTTTATTTAGGTTTTTACCCTTAAAATGGAGTTTTAACCTACGTTAACTCTTTCTGAAAATTACCATGATTATAAAGGTATTACTTATTATGGGAAATATAGTTTCTAAACAATGATAATTTCTATATAAATGGAAATTTTATACATTTTAAAACATATCCTAATAAATTTTCATGTAATTTTTAGTTATTTTAAATCTTTAAATTGAAGATTAATTTTATAAAATTTCACTAAAGTAATTATTGAAAATAATCATTTAATTTCATTTTGAAAAAACAATATGGAATTGGAATTACAATGTAAAACATTATAACATCACTAAAATAATATATTTATCTATAATTTTTTAAATTAAAAAAATCATTTACTTTATAGTACAATTACAATTTATAAAAATTTTATTTTTTCTACCAATTGTATAAATATAGTGTCAACATTGCAAAATAATTTAAGGAAATGTTGTCTAAACATTAAATTAGAAATAAATTTTCACAAAAAAACAAATAATTTATCTTTCAATGTAATATTTTTTAATAAATATATTTTTATACCCCTATATCAAAATCTTATAGTAATTAAAATAAAGAAAGTTATATTTTTCATATATCATTACATAAATTTTATAGTAGTCCTAATAAATGAAAAATGGAACCAAGATTCAATATATGTGAGACTAGGATGAAATTAAAAAACTCAAATTATATAATAGGATAATGGAATTTAGTAGGGTAAATTTATATTCATTATTATATATTTTTTGACATTAATTACATGATATACCCTTTTAGTATGGTGATTAATATTACCAATTTTAACTATTATTTATGACAAAAAATTATGATATCCTTATCAAAAATCGTTAATTACAATGATAAATTATTTGGAATCCATTTTACCAAATTCAACATTATAATTGTTATATATTTATTTTATAATTCTCTAACAATGCATATTGAAAAGGAATATTTCTATAGATTTATCAATTTCTATCAAAATTTATGTTTATATTAATATTACATATAATTTTTATTCTTATCTAATAAAATTAATTATTTAAAAATAAAAGAATTTTTTTTTAATTTTGGATCAACATCTAATTATTATGTGTGTTTTTTAATTAAAATATATGATAGAATTCGAAAAATTTGAAGTTTTATTCTATTCACTAAAAATTCAATAATTTAAGATAAATAAAAAATATCACCTTAAGTTAGAATTAATATAGTGTTTTCAAAATTGATAATATTTTTATAGAATAAATAATATTAGGGAAATAATGTTTTTATAATTCCAACAAAACTAAAGAAAAATAAGACCTTTTTGGATGAATATGTAATTTTGAAGTAAAATTTATTTTAATGAAAAGGAAGTACGTCTTTATTATTAATAAATAAATTATATCAAATATCTATACATATTCTCAAAAAAAATACCAAATTAATAAATGTAATTTCAATGGTGTGGTTAAACTAGTCATATTTGAATAATGATATTATATAGTTCTTTTAATCATCCTTCGGTGTGTTGTGTACATTATCATATATATTGTTATTTTAAAATCCTTGGGAGTTAAATTATTCCCACATCAATAAATTTTGTACTCAAAATTTAATGGTTTTCAAATAATCCAAGGGATTGAAATTTTAAAATTCATTCCTAAAAACCACATTGTAGAAGTTTTAAGAAAATATACTAATAAAATGTAGGAAAGCGAAAAACTAAAGGTCCTTTATTATAATAAAGATTCATGTTTATAAATAGTGTAATGTTAATCAAATGTCAAAACATTGAAGTTGAAGACAATATTGACACCCAAGGACTAATAAGGGGTGATAGATAACTTGTTCAAGATGATGTTTATGACCAAAACACATTATTATATGATCAAATAAATGACTAATGATTCATAAAAATTGATGGTAAATGTATCAAATTTATATTTAAATATCTTCTTTTAATGATGATGGATTATTTTACTATCATGGTATAAAGAAATATAAATTATAATGAATTGATAAAATTTTATTTCTTAAGAACAATTTCATACTTTGGTTGGGCTTTAATCATCATGAACATCATTTCATGCCCAATGAAATTATTATCCATACTGAGTTGTTTAATTGCTAATGAACAAAAATTAAATTCCAAGGGAACATAAAATCTACAAAAGAGTTTCAATTTTTCATATATCATTAAATACCTAAAATATCATAAATATCTTGAAAAATTTATATAATATAACAAATTATTCTCTAAAACCTATGGGATAACACTAAAAAATCCACTTAATCATTCCATAAGTATTTTCCAATAAAATTCATCCAAAAAACCACTACTTGAAATCATAATTAAAAAAATACATAAATGTATCAAAATTTTAAAAATAATCATAGTAATAAACCACATAACATTATTTGTAATTATTAATGATAAATAAAAAATATTAGGATACATTAATTACTGTAAACCACAAATGATTAGTAACCTTCTTAAAAAATTTAAAATATACATAATCCTTATATAAAAACAATTAATATCAAATATATTCGATTAATGTGAAATTATATTATAATATATATTAAAATAACATTCCACAAAATCACTAATAATTCTCAATTTCACCAATACCGTTTAATTTAATTAATAATTTTAAATCATCTCCTCATCCAAACTAATCAATATTGATCTAAAATTAAGTATAATTAAGAATAACATTTTCCCTAATAATCTGTTATAAATTACATATCACTATGCTTTTTCATTAGTAAAATTCAATATATTCATTAAAATAAATATAGAATAAAACATTAGAACAATATTTATATGCGTCATGATTTTTATTACCAAAATATAATTGATCTAAGACTTATTGAATATATTTATCAATATCAAAATACATAATCATTGCAATACATACACATAAATTATTTTCATTGAATAATTCCTTAATTGTTCTATGATTTATCCATTAGATTATGGTATTGAAAAAGATAATGTTGATTTTCCCAACACAGAAGACATTGAATTTCCCAAAAATTCATTACTCTATGTACTTTATTTACACACAAAAATATCATTCTATTCCATTAAGACATTCCCATGAGTGAATCATCCACATTTTTTACATGAAGGAAATTGATTCTTAATTCTTATATGTTTTCCATTATCCAATATCTAATCAAACACCATTCTTATATTAATTATTTAATCCAAGATATGGTGATTGTGCCACATGTTAGTAATATATTGTGATAACTACATTAGAATAATCATATTATCTGTCTTTATATGTATAATCTAATTTTTTTACCCATATTCATCATATTTTCCATCGCATTCCATGTGATCATGATTCACCAAGGTTTCATCCACGAAATAAATCAAAAAAAACAATTTATTAACTACAATAATCATAATGGAAACTTCTTAATCATTTATTGTAATTATAAATCATCACATCGTCTATTCAATATATGAAGAAATATGATTAGCCTATGTCATTATTTATCCCCATTTATTCAAATCCATCATAATTATTCATAAATAATATTTTAATTAACTCATACATATACACTGGGAGTGTAAATATGGTTTTCTAGTAAATGAATGGTCTTTGTTCAATAAAATGATATAAAATATTTACTTGACCACAAATTTCTAGTGTTATTACCCCTAAATGCATATGTTCCTAATACCACATTCAAATTTCCCATCAAGAAATGGATGTATTTCTGTGAAAACATATAATCTATACATACCAAAAAAAATTGTGTTTTATTCAATACATATACTTATCCTCAAAGTCATTAACATAGTAAAATTCACTAATCAATGTTTTCCTAAATATAATTTCTAAAGGATTGTATAAAACATGCTCTGATACCAAAAGTATAGACCTCGAACCTGGTATCCCTAAGCTAGTGGTTAGTTTTTTATATTGGAATATGATGTATGAGATTGTAACACAAGGTACATAATAGTTTATATGTATTGGTAAACCAGAAACATACTTAAATCACATATTACATTGGCAAACATATTAAAAAACATAGTGAAAGGAAATCCTCTATATATTTTAACTCATTAAAATATTCCATATTCTTATCCTAGATAAGGAAAAAATAAGCATGAAATTAGATTCTCAGTAAAGGTTATGTATTAACTAATTTATCATTAGTATATAAGAAATTATCAATATGGAATGTTAAATAACTAAAAACATGATATTTAATCAAAAAAATTATCATGAAGAATAATATAATTGAATTAAATATAGAAAAATTTATTCCATATTGATAATCACAAGATTATAAAACATATAAATCAATATCATGGATAATGAAAAAATAACATTGATATTAATAATTGATTTCATATTTTTTGAATTCATAGTGATGGACATCTGAAACTTACAGTTGACCCCTTAGGATAATATATGTTAAAATCATGTAGTTATACACCAAAATCACAATAATATGGCTATCCAACTGGGTTTTCTTATGATTCATACCAATACATCAAGGGAAAATGTAATTTTGGACCCCATCCATAACATAATAAGTCGAATTCATTCATCATATGAAAAACAATAGAACATAATGAACAAACATTATTAAAAACCCATTAATATAATAAGATCTATCATATATAACTTCAATACATTCCCCAGTAAATCTAATAAAAAACATCCAGATATTAATAAATATGTTTTCATTACAACATATCACCTATGGAGAATAAAATGGATGACTTTTTTAAGAAAATTAAATACCGCAAAAATATTATTAAAACCATACTTGAGAAAAATACGCTTCTTATTATTAAATCAACTTTTAAAAACTAATTAATTCTAGAATATTATGGAAAAAATATAATGGTAATGATTCATGAAATAATATAATGGATGCTTAAATGAAATAACCATTTATTGTGGAATGAATATCTATTCATTTGATGTATTTTTTTAAAAAATATTCCTACCACAATTTCAATAAAAATGAAGACTATGAATTTTTATCAATAGAAAATTATAATAATTTTAAAAATCCGGAAAATAGTTAATCATTAGTGGTTTTGATTAATAATTAATATCATAATATTAATAATATTAATAATATCATAATGAATTTCAATGAAAATATGGATGTGGAAAAAAAATTCCCCCCATATTTTTAAACCAACAATAATTTCCCATCAAATATTTTTTTTATCATGAGTTTTAAACATTGTAAAATAAAAGGAAACATGTAGTATATAGAAATAAATATCGGGTAAGTAAATATTTTGGTTTTAATGTAGAATGATCATATAATTACTCAATTGATTACTCAATCCTAGTGAATAATGTAAAATGATTAAATTGTGAAATAATTACATACCATTTTGAAAACATATGAATCATAACCATTGTAAAAGATATAATTAGAAATGAAATATTAAATTAATATCACGTCATATGTTTTGATGAAATTTAGTTCATATATCCAAAATGAAATTGGTTTTTTGACTATTATAAACGTAGTAATTGATATAATATAAATAAAATAATAATAATAAAATTTTCATTTCATTAAAAAAGATATAATTTTTTAACCAGCAATGAAATTAAACAATGAAAAATAGACTACATTACAATCATATAATCGATTAGGTGTATGTACACATGAATAACATTTCCATTATACAATGATAATGATAGAGAGAACAAAAGAACTATTTTTCCTTTATATTATTTCAGTTATTATATAAATGTAATTTTATTTCTATTAATATAATTATATACCCCATTAATGTGATGCGTTTATAAAACATTAATCACATCAGTTCGGAGAGATAGTAATAAAAATGTATTCATAAACAACATTATCATTATTTAATTCATTAATATGTAATAAATTACATGAAATATTATATTTCAAAAACTATAAATATTTAAATAATTATAGTACATTTATATTTATTAAATCCATCATTAAAATTAGACTTGATCAGTATTGTGGGAAAATGCATTACATCGGTTAATGAGGCATTACTATACTATACAGATGAATTATGGTTTCTTTTCCTACTTTATGGAAGGAGATATAAATGTTGGTTTTGAAAATAACAAAATAATATATTACTATATTAAATATTAAATTTATTTTATATCATCATGATTTAACAATTTTTGAAGATGGAGGATGAAGAAATTATACCTAAATTCATTGTTAAGAATTATATATCTTCTTCGGGAAGATGCATTATCGTCACTCATAAGGTCGACCTAGGTAGGTTTTAAAATAAAAATAAGTACTCTAGGATGTGTAAATTGAATTAATTATTTTATTTTGGAATGTATTTTTCTGATAAAAAATTAATTTGAATTTTAAATAAAAAAGTATAGGAGGTTCACATTTCTATGTTAGGGGTGTGGAACTATTGGATGTTAAAAAATTAATTTAAATGAAATTAAATTTCATTGAAAAAATGAACTAAACTAATATAATTAAAAAAATGTATGACTATGGGTCAAAATCCTATCATCCTTTTTTAAATGATTTTATCAGTTCTCTACACTTAACATTTTGTTTAAACTCATGTAATCCCTTTTTGACAATTATTATGACAACAATGTTTTTACAATTTATGCATCCAGATAGCTACAATAAGAGGAGAATTGGACAGTAAATGTAAAATGGATAATATTTCAGTTTATATAAAATTCAATTTTTTGAATGCAGACATTTTGATAACATTAATCGAATTAATAAATTATTATTTATTACAAAATAAAATTAATTTCTTTTTTGGAACTATTCAATTAAATTGAATTTAAAACTACATGACATTAATTAAAATTGATTCGTATCTTTTAAAAATCACTAACATTTTATATTTATCTAAATAAATCATGAAATTTAATATATTATACAATTTGTTTTACAATTAATATTGCTAAAATGATTTATTTTATTTGATGACAAATGAATAAATACTATGTCTGCTTTGCCAAAGCATATAAGATAATTATTTTATTACTAAAATTTAAAAATAAATTACCTTAATAAAAAATAATCAAATTTAAAAAATTATTTAGAATAATAAATATGTTTCTTTTCGATAACATAAAATATTATACCCATTTAAAGGATGAAAGTTTCATTTTTTAATTTATCTTTGACTTAAATATTATATTTATAAAAATATTTAATATATGAAGCCAAGTGGCCCAATATTCATGAATAGAAATTGATGACATAAACTAACCGATATGTATAATGAAATATGTGATGATAAATTTTTAGTCATTATCATATTATTATTAACCTTAATTGCACTATTTACACTTTGTACTAATGTGATAAAATTTAACAAATTTTAATATTCATTATGAAAAAGATATTGTTTACCTGAAAAAAAAATTATTCTTTATGAATTTTAAAATTATCGAATCTATATATCCATATTAAATATATATAATTTTTTTAAATTTAGATTATAAATATCCCATAAGGCTTGATGAAAAAATTGTTTTTTGAAAAAAAAAACATATTTCCATTTTAAATCTATAAGTATTTTTAAACTATGTTGATGTATAATGTACATATGTATATAATAAATTAAATTATTTACAATTAAAGAAGACTCGTATAAATTTATTATATAAATATAAATATTATAGATCTTTTTAACTAAATTAAAATAACAGTATTTGAAAATTTGTTGTTGATTTCTTTTTAATAAAAATTCAATATTTTTTGTAAAATCCAAAAATTCAACACTAAGTTAAGTATTATATTATTATTTACAAAGACGAATTATTTTTATAAAAAAATTATAATATGAAGAAATTGATTATAATTCAGGTAGAAAAAATGAAAAATAAGAATCATTAATTGTAATTTTTGTGTATAAAATGATTTAACATAAAATTTAATGAAGAATGAAAATAATCACAAAAATTATATAATTCATTTATAGGTATTTTCATATTGTGGTTATCTCTATTCTTACTATACAATTCAATGTATAGTTTACAAAAGTCATTTTTCAATAAAAATATTTATTGGTCTGTTTAATATATTGGTTTCTTATTTTATATGATATCGTATATAGTGTTATTGTAAACTTTTGATGTTTTGAAATTTATATAGTACACTATCAATATGAATAATAAATAATATTTACATTTCTTAATTATGGTAAAACCTATGTTCTCTTCTTGTTCCCTGAATTTTAGTTTATATTGATTCCACTAAACCATGCTCTATTAAAAAATATAACATCCCTATACCAGAACTCATAGTGCTTCTGTGCAATTTATTATATGTAAAATATAGTAAAATATATTACATTTTAAATATCAATGTCTCTTATACCTCTATATATGAGATAAATTATATTACAACTTTTCAAAAAAATTAAATAAATTTATTCCATAATAAAATAATTATTCAATCATATAATTCCACATCATTGCCTTGGGAAATGGGGAGAAAATAAATTCTACTGATCATAAATTATTAGAAAAGGAAAAAATGTACAATAAAAAATGATAAATATGGTTTATAAGAATCATGAGTACAATTAAATCCATAACAATAAAAGTATTACTGTAATCCATGGAAAAAAGTGGAATTCATAATCACAAGTATTATAAAAAATATTTAATGATGTAATTTTATAATTATTAGACACAAACTCATATCATTAAGGCCTTTTTCTAAGACTATATACAAAATTTTTAATAATTCTTTAATTTTCCAATCATAGCTGTCCATTGAGAACTACCAGTGCACTAAGGGATTTTATATTTTGATCCCCACAGATCAAGTAAAATTCAAATCAATTCCATCACATATCATATGGATATAGTCTATACAATTCATAATGTTCATGGTTGAAAACTATTAAATAGTTTTCACATATTTCAAATGGAAAATATCATACAAGTTCATTCCATAGGGATAAAGAGTTTATATTAGTCATAAATAGATATTCATAATCAATGAATTAATATTAATTTCAATGTTATTTCCCTCAGCACATCTATGGAATAATTTTGGATTCATTGTTTTTAAAAATGAATGTAGAAAACCTGATTTATACCAAATTATCACTATCATGTTCTTATTAGGATTAGTATGGTAATTGTTTTAATGATATATTTTATTCAATGTTAGGAGGAGAAATAAACATATTCATTATAATCCATCACATAAATTTTGTATTTTTATATATAAATTGTATAATTATTATCATGACATATCATATGGGAGTGTCAAAGCAGGTCCGTAGTAGGAGCCCACTGAAACGTCCCTAGTAAATAAAGAATATGAAAATTTTCATATTTATTAATATTTTTATATTATATATTACTTTTACTATAAAGGGGATTCTATGATCGATGTAATAACTGATACGTGAAAATGTGTTTCATTGAAAATGTATATTTCAAATAAAGTGGAGTTATACCACAAAATAATATAACAATATTATTAATTTAAATATTTGTTAATTACTAGACGTTGTATTAGCGGGAATGAATAGAACTGACTAATCCATGATTATATATGTCTATTAAATGTTGTTACTTTTATCTAATAAATTTTAGAGGCATAAAATGTGAATGAATCCAATTTTCAACATAAATACTCTAATATTCTTTAAAACGTTGATTTACCGCCTTTTAATTTTGAACAATTTTAAAATCTATTTATTGTCACTACTATATTTTTTATTTGATAAAATAAAATTATTCTTTAGAATCGGGACATAAAAATTAACTTTGAGTAGATTTTTGGTATTTTTCTGATAAAGTTAATTTATAATGACTAGTAAAAAACACTGTATTTTAATTCAAAACTACCATTTAATCTAATTTATTTATATGGTTATATTATTTATATAAATGTATTCAAAGTGTAATTAAATTATATTTTTACCATTTAAAACATTTTTGGGTATTGGATGTACTTTGTTGATGAATTTTGACATGAACATGTGTCAATATTTTGATAGTTATTATTTCTTAAAAACACACTTTTTGTTTTGAAAGTGGGAATTAATTTTAAATTAATTAATTAAAATTCAATGTTTTGAATTTGGTAATATAGACCACTTTTTTTAAATTCTTAATATAAAATATAGCTTAGGCTTAATTTTTGGAATTTTTCTGAAAATCATCTATTTTTTATGAATAGTGAAAACATTGATTAGTAGTTTAAAAGCTGAATTTTTCATTTAAACAAAATTTTACCACTTATGTTAATTGAATATATAAAATATGAAATATAGGTTTGTTATTAGTATGTAAAATTTTATCAAATAATATAAAAATAATATTTGGTGAATAATAACTTTTGATTTTTATTTACCGCGGTTAAAGGTAAATAGGGTAATTCAATGCAAAAAAACTTATAATATTATAAAATTACCTTAACACTAGTCCTAACCTTATTTTATGAGTAATTTATGACCATTAAAATACTTGGGTGGGACTTTTGGCCTTTTAAATCCATTTGGGTGAGATAATGACATTAATAACTTTTTATTTAAAGTACAAATAAAAATATCATAAGCATGTATTATTTTGATAAATAAATTTTAATATGGTTTTATATAATTTATATATTTGACTATAAATATTCATTATAAATATAAAAATATTTCATACATCATGGTATATTGTTTATAATTTTAAGACATCCAAAAATAATATTTTTTATAACACAATAATGATGTTGTGTTTATCTCTTTAATGAATTATTTAAATAAATAAGATTATAAAAATTAAAACAATATCTAAAAAATGTCTAATTGTTATTGGATAATTTTATTTCTGAAGAGGTGTCATTTTATCATCTAATTTAATGAGTTTTGGACCTTTATAAACGTAAAATCATTATATAATAAAATAATAATTTCAAACATTCCAAAAGAGCCCCTCCTCCCCCTTATAAAAATCCCTCACCTCTATCCCATTACTCACACCTCTCAAGAATTTTGGATCATCCTACCTCTACCCAAATAATATCTCAAGATGCCTCTATTTCACCTATATGTCTTACCTTAGGCAGATGGCACTTCAAGAAATCCAATTGGTTCAATCAAATGGAGTTACCCGATTTAAAAGTAACATCTTCTCTTATTATGTTTTTTCTTTTATTTTACATATCCAACCCCTTAACCCATTTTATTATTTACATTTATAAAAACATAATTATCCTAAATAAACATCGTTTTTTATGAGAATGATTATAACTAATCATACTCAAACCACCATATAATGGGTAAATAACATATTGTTTCGATGGACGTCAAAATATTTCCTCATGAAACAATGATTGTTCCATCTCCTCCTACCACCACTTATTGTGGCCATTATGATGGAACTATATTTATATGTGAAATATATTATATTTATATAGTATCTTTACTTATTTATTTTTCATTCATAGCATACCATTATGGTTTCCATAATGGGTAAAAATGTTAATTTCATTTAAGGAAGTGTGGACTACCACCCCCTCAACGTTATATGACTCGTTCATGCTAGACATGGGACGCTAAAGGATGGAGTTAATGAAATTATTTATTATATTATACTGTAATTATAATATATCAAGGTATAATTGTTTCTTGAATCCATTAAAACATGAAATAGAAATGAATGTAGCATTAATGCGTACAAATGTCTTACCGTCTCCAGGAAAGGTGCATTTAATTTCTTATATCCAAATGTTTTGTACAATTATAAATACATATATAAACAGTATATATATTATATATAAGATATTTAAATTTTGAATGTGTTTCTGGTGATAACATAATTTTGACCACATGGACAACTTCTAATTATAACTAGTTCATTTTTTTACCTATGTTCCAAACATCGAAAAAATGTCCAATTTGAAATATAATAATTAACTAATTTCTAAAGCAAGAAAATAAGTTATATAAATGGAATAATAAAACAAGAAAAATTTTATTAAACAAGTATAAATTAAAGTATGTTTATTATTCATGAAGAACAAGGAATATACAAGACATGTCAGATTTTAGGTAAGGGGTTTCTTATCTCACTTTTAATTCTGTGAGATTTCCATTGTTTGCCACTTATTTCTGGAATGTGGTGTATTGTTTACATCAATTTAATATATTTTATCATGATTCTATTTATATTAAGGATATTTTGTGATTATTTTTTTGGTTATTAACTTTTGGTCAATTGACTAGATTGATTACAACCTGGTAATGAGGTTTCCTATGAATTTTTATTCCCGTGAGATTCATGATATATTTGACACTATATCTTTTTTTGTGGTGTGTGTACTGTCCATAATTTTATTATTTTTATAATATAATTTAATTTTTTTTCTAATTACATCTTCATTGTATGATCCTTCCTTCTTGTGGTGTATGTTTTGTATGTTTTCAAATCGATATGGGAAACTTTCACCATCCACTTTTTAAATGACTTATTTTTGTTATGTCTTTTAATTTAAATCTTATTTGGTTGGGATGTGTTTCTCTATATCTTCATTTCTTTAAATTTTATGTCCATGTGATGAGATAAACTTTTCTCCCTCATCACCTCATTTTCTAAATTTTAAAGTGATGCCGTTTGGCTAATGAATTTCTGTAAGAGAACTTCTGAACCCAAATTTAATTCTTTGGGGTTAAACTTATAATTCTTGATTATGTCGTGCTATAAATATGTGTTAATGGCCTATGATTTATTTACACTTAATATCCACTTATATTGGGTTTATTATTATATTTCACACATAATTATGTCATTGATTTATCCTTAATCTTAGGATATGATATTTGCAAGGATCTTTGTCTCAATTTACATTTCGTTGACACTTATTTGTTTTTTATAAACCAATTCCCTTTAAAATGGTGTATATACTACCCTTTGACATATTATATCATGAATATCATTAGAATCATGGTATTAAAATCATTGATCGATTTTATTCTTCAATTATATGTATTTAAGTGTCTCCCATTTGTTTATGAAATCTTTAACTAAAATATCATTTTAATTTTTTTAAAGATTTATTCATATAAATATTTCTCATTAATGACCATTTTTTCAAAATGGTTTTAAGATTTTATTTATATTGTCATTAATGATGAAAAATTATAATTCCTTTAAAATGATCAAAGTTGTATTGGAAACATTGATTCATAAATCTATTTATTAAATGTTTTCCATGGTTTTGAAAATGGGTTAGTAAAGCATTGATTTTTTCAATATCTGGTAATGATTTATTATAATTGAAAATGAAATATTATTAGATAAATGATTATATTTTCCATATTTTATGTGTTATGATTTTATAATGGTACTTGGACATTTGACGGGTTGTTACATGATAAACCAAATGACGAGTGGTTCCGTGATAAACCAGGATGGGTGGTTATGTTACAACCTCCAAATCATTAGGTATGGAATTTTTTCATAAGGTTATTAAATTTAGTGATATGTGTTGAAGTTGACCATATTGTTATTTCATTTAAGTATGTTTATGTCCCATTTTAGAGTTATATGTTATGTGTTATTTCTAAGCGGTGTATGCTAATCTTGTGGTTACAAAAGGGTAAGTAGTGATCTTTTATTCAATAAATAGTTTATAATACTTCTTAAATGTGAAATCTATAACTTATGATTATGTATTCATGGTTTACATATTGATTTTAAAAACTAATAGTTTCACATCTTTGTGTATCCCTTATTGAGGCTTTTTACTCATCCGATGTTTTTGAAATGTTTTTCATAGGACATAAAGGGGAATAGTGTGAAGGATGGGATCAAGGAAAAGTCATGTTGTCTAAAACATTAAACAAGACATGTTCCTCTTTAAGTGTTTTTAAATTATGAAAAAAATTGGATACTAAGTAGTAGTGTCTACATATAATATTCAAGTTGATATATAATAGTTATGTCCTAATTCTCTGAAACTCTAATCCTGAAAAGATCTTCAATGTAAATTCTTTATTTAACTCAAGATTATATAATTCTTTAAGTCTCAGGCCATATAGTTGGTATCAAAGGTCGGTTTAGAAAACAATAGGGATGAGGAGTTTTCGTTAAACACATGGTTATTCCCTATGTAATTATTTTAGTTAAATCCTTACAAATTGAAGGTGGAGGTTTTGAAATGACATTCTGATCTCTTCTTAAAGAAATTCTTTCAATAATTATTGAAAAGTCAAATTCAGATGATTGTGAAACATTTACTAGCAAACAACTCACATGCAAGAAGTTGTTTGAGATATCAAATACCTCCACTACATGTCGATATCATCTTGGATCATGGGTTGTATTTTATAAAATTTTATTTTCTCAATATTCTTATATTTTCAAGAAAGGTAATTATTATCATGGAATTTTCAAATATATTATTTTATCACAAGATTTTGAAGCATATTATAATTTTAAAAAAGGCGTTGAACAAGGATACCCTTGTACAACTTATTTATATTTTCTTTTTCAATATAGTCTATCATGAAAAATGTATTGTATTTTAAAAAGACCATTTATTGAATGTTTCAACTCAAACTCGGTCCGATTTTTTTTATAAAAATCATGTTTTATCAGTTGTTTTAAAATTATATGTCAAAAAAGATTATTTTCCGATACTAATTTTATGAAAAGACCAATATGAAACATATTGTACAAGGTGTATTTAGATGATGGAAGAAAATTAATTTGAAGGATCTCTATATCATTTTTGCAATGCATAGACTTTCTACCTATGTGAAAAAGATGTTGATAAAACCATATGGACACCACGATCAAGGTATAATGTTCTTTCTATTAATAATAGTTTTATTTTATCATATAGAGGTGGAAAAAAGTATAAGATGTTTTATTCTTAATGTATTGGGTTGAAAATGAAAGTTATAAGAAAACCATTGAGCTTAAAACATGTTAGGGTTATTTTTGAGTTTTATTAAATGTAAAACTCGTAAGATGGGTGACATCCTGTCATATCCGGCAAGGCCACATGAATCAAACCCACAACTGAAGGGTGACAAAGGTGCATAGCCTACCACTACCCTACATGAAGTCCCTAGTTAGTTTTACTTATTCATTTTAGTTAAATGATATTATGGATCCAGAATAAGTTGATTTTGGGACTTATGTTTTGTTAGATGGATATCCTTACTGTAGGAAAATTATTTTTGGATTATGTGATAAGTGTTGTTTTGGATGATGTTATCTATTTTTTGGAAACACTATATGCCTATCAAAAATATAATAATTTGAGATTTAAATTGAGGAGTAATGTTGGAATTTTATTTTGGATGGGTATATGTTTTTATTGTGGACTTATAAGCAATTTGGGTTAATTAAGGAAATGATTAAACTATATTTGAGAATATATGACTATGTTAATTACACTTCAGTATGATACATTAATAGTTGTTTATGTTATTTGGATATAAATGTAAAGAATTATTGTGGAAGACTATATAATTAAATACTTCTGAATTTTTGGTTTTAATATTAGTTTGGATTATATTGAATGATTTTAAGGACTATTTTATATTGAATGCTCTTTGTTTATCTTTGGGTATTGTTTGTTTAATTTTGGATATTAATATTAGTAATTTTTTAATGATTATCCTTTTTGGGTATTATCTAATATTATACTACCATTTTTTGTTTTTATTGATTTATAAATACGGGGTAAATATATAGTTAATCTTCTATAGATTATATGATACTCTAGAAGTTGATTCTACCACTTTAGGTGTGACCAAGTCTTCTGGAATACTCATTGTAGGGAGAATAGATGAGTTTTTTGTAAGAATTTAGTAAAGGATGAATGTCTACATTATATGTAAGTATTTTTAATTATATTTTTAGTTTATCTCATAAATAAATTACTCAACATTATGAAAAGTAACTTAAAACAACAATGTTGTCTGTTAACTATTCCTATTGGGGAATCCATGATAGCCTAACCTATAAAAACGTTTTGATTTTATGGTGGTTAACTTTCTAGTAATCATGTTTTCTATCACTTTACATCAAAACATGACACTTAGTTTCTCCTCAATATCCATGTTTTCATGGAATCCTAGTATGGGTTATTGCAGGTGAACTTCTTACATATATTTATTTCTTTTAAAGTGATATATTTATTTACTCATTTCACAATGTGGGACTTTCAGGAAATTTCCAATCCCAATTTTAAAATTATGAGGACATAATTTCAAAAGGGGGGAAGGATGTAACATCCCAAGTAAATAATGAATATGCCATTTTCATATTTTTTAATATTTTTAATTTAAATATTAATTTTACTTTAAAGGGGATGCTATTATTGAGGTCGTACCTGATACACAACAATGGGTTTCGTTGAAAACGTATGATGCACACAATGTATAGTTATACCGAAAAATAATATAATAATACTATCAATTTACATGGTAGTTAACGTCAAGTCATTGTATTAGAGGGAATGAATAGAACTGAGTAAAATATGATTATATATGGTTGTTAAACGTTTTTAATTTTATCATATAAATTTTAGGGGCTTAAAATGTGATGAATCTAATTTTAAGCATAAATACTGTAATATTTGATTAAAAGGTCGATATACTGCATTTTAATAGAGAAGTTTTTTATTTTTTTTCCAATTTTTAGGTTATATTTGACAATCTAAAATTCTTCTTTCAAATGAAAACATCAAAATTTACTTACGTTAAATTTTTGGTATTTTTTCTGATAATGTTCACTTCTTTAATGAATAGTGAAAAATTCTATATTTTAATTCAAAACTACCTTTTAATCTAATTTATTTTAAAGGTTATATAATTATTTTTAAATGGTTTTATTCTTTAATTAGATTATATTTTTACCATTTAATCCAATGTTTGTCATTGGATGTACTTTCACTTTGAATTTGTAAATAAACAAGTGTAAATCTTTGGATAGTTATTATTTCTTAAAAACATGCCTTTTGTTTTGATAGTGGGAATTAATTTTTAATTTATTAATTCATATTTTATGTTTTTAATTTTGAAAAATACAAATAATTTTTTAATTTGGAATATAAAATATATCATTGGATGAGTTTTTGGTATTTTTCTAAAAAACATCAATTTTTTATGAATATTGACAATATTGAATAGTAGTTGAAAGGATGACTTTTTAATTAAAATTAAATTTTAACTATTTGGTAAATTTAATTTATAGAATCCAACATACATGGTTTTTATTAATAATTAAATGGTTTTTCAATAAGATAAATTTATTTTGGTGAACAGTAACATTAGACTTTTATTTACCGAGGTTAAAGGTAAAGACGGTAATTTAAGGTAAAAACAATATTATAAAAACATAAAATTACCATAAGACTTGTCATAACCTTATTTTATGAGTAATGGAATACCAGGAAAATCATTGGGTGAGACTGTTTTCCTTTTTAGGAAAATTGGGTATGATAATTACATTAATAAATTTTTATTTAAAGTAAAAATAAAAATATCGTAAACATGTATTGTTTTGTTAAATAAAATATAATGAAGTGTTATATAATTGATATATGTTACTATTAATATTAATTAATATTATGAAAATATTTCATTTATCATGGTATTTTATTTATAGTTTTTAGACATCTAATAATTAAAATTATTTATGACACAATAATGATGTAATGTTTACCTCATTAATGAATGATTTGAATAAATAAGATTATAAAAAATAAAAAAATATCTAAACCCTATCCAATTTTTATTGGATGATTTTATTTCAAAAATTTGTCTTCTAATATTCATCTTTAATAAGTATTGGACTTTTAGTAACCGAAAATAATTATATAATAAAATAATATTTTCAAACATTCTTAAAGAGCCCTTCCTCCCCCTTAATAAAATCCCTCACCCCAGACCCATTACTCATACCTCTAAATCCTTTTGCCTCATCCAAAATCTACCTATATAAGCCCTTATGATCCTTATATTCAACTTATATACCTTACCATAGTCATAAGGAACTTCATGAAATCCTTTTGGTTTAGAACAAAGGGAGTTAGCTGATTTAAATGTAACAATTTCTCTTATGTTTTTTTCATTTATTTTTCTTCTCCAACCCCTTAACTATTTTATTCCATTATTTAATAAACACACCAGAATCATCAATAATCTAGGTTGTTTTTATGAGAAGTATTCGAAATAAACTTACACAGACCTCCATCTAATGATTAAAGAACATACTGTTTCTCTGGGCGGCGAATTATTTCCTCATGAAACGATGATTGTTCAATCTTCTCCTTCAAAATCTAATGATGATCATTATAATGAAACTGTATTTATATGTAAAATATATTATATTTATATTTTCTATTTAATTCACTATTTTTTTACAGAATACCTTAATGGTTTCTATAATGGGTAAAGCGTTAATATCATTAGAGGAAGTGTAGACTACCGCCCCTCAATGTGATATGAATCGTGAATGCCATAAATGATATGCATAAAAAAATGGAGTTAATGAAATTATATATTATATTATATTGGAATTATATTATACCAATTTATCATTATTTGTTTCTATCAATTAAAATACAAAATAGAAATTAAAGTAGCATTCATAGGTACGTATGACTTACCATCTCCACGAACAGTGTATTTCATTTCTTATATTCAAATGTTATTTAATTTTAAAAATAAATATATATACAGAATATATATGATATATATTATATTAAAATAATTAATTTTATTCTATAGAAAATATTATTTTTATCCCATGGACAATTTCTAATGACAAAGACTTTATTTTTACTCATGTTTTGAACATCAACAAAATGTTTGATATGAACTGAAATAATTTACTATTTTATATAGAAAGATAATTAGTGATATAAATGGAATAATAATAATTGAAAAACATTCTTAATAAAGGATAAATTAACATATGTTTAGAATTTAGTAATAAGAAGTAATATACTAGACAAGTCGGACATGAGATAAGGGGTTTCTTATCTCATTTTCAATTCCGTGAGATTTCCATTGTTTGCAACATATTTCATGAATGTGGTTTTTGGTTTACATAAATTTGATATATATTATCAATTTTATCTTCATATTAATGGTATTATATGATTATTTTGGTGTATATTTTCTTTTGGTCATATTAATCAATTTATGACAATGTGGTAATGGGTTTTCATCTCAATTTTTATTTCCGTGAGATTCGTGATATATTTTCCACTATCTCATTTTTTGTGGTGTATGTACTTCTAATGATTGTATTATTTTTGTAATATGATTTAATTTATGTGTAATTACATCTACATTATATGATCTTTCTTTCTTGTCGTGTTTTATTTTTATGTTACCAATTCAATAAGGTAATCATTCACCCTCTACTTTTTAAAAGACTTTTTTTATGTATTTTAATTTAAATATTCATATTTTGGGATATGTGATTATATATACTTATTGCTGTAAATTTTATGTCCATGTGATAAGATAATATTTTCTCTCTCATTAAATCATTTTTTAAATTTTAATGTGATGATGTTAGGATGTCGAAATTCTATAAGAGAACTTCTTAACCCAATTTCTATTCTTTGGGGTTAAACTTCTACTTTTTCATTATGTAATACTATGAATATGGATGAATGACCTCTTATTTTTTTTATACATAATATCCACTTATATTGGGTGTATTATTATTTTTCACACACAATTATTACATTTATTTATCCTTAATCTAAGGATATGTTCTTTGCAATGGACTTTTCCTCAATTTACATTCCATTGAAAATTATTTGTTTTTTTGCCAACGAGCCTGTAACCTAGTGGTACAGGCCCTTGCTTGGCATCCAAAAGACTCAGGATCAAATCCAGGCAGAGGAGAATTTTCCAGGTACTGTTGCAGCAATAACAATGTAGCAGATACTATAACGGTGGTGGTACTGTAGCAGGCACTATAGCAACACGGGAACTATAGCAGTACTGTTCACCGAGGGGTCCTTTGGGTTATTTAAATGGGATTTCAAGCCTTGTATTCAGGTCACATGGCCTTGGGCCTTCGGGCTATGTAATGGGTCTTCCTCTACCCAGTCTAAAGAGGTCTTTGCTTTCAAAATAATAAATTGAGGCTTCGGCCCCAACCTTTAAAAAAAGAAACTGATTTGTTTTTTTCGACAACAACTCACTTTTATATGGTGTATATACTTCCATTTGATGTATTGTATATATGAATCTCCTTAGTATCCTGATATTATAATCCTTGATTGATGTTATTCCTCAATTATTTGTTTTCAAGTATCTCCCATTTGGTTAGTAACTCTTTAATTAACATATCATTTGAAATGTTTTAAAGATATATTTTTCTAGATATTTCTCATTGATGACCTTGTTTTATAAATGGTTTTAAGGATTTATTTATATGTTCATTAATGATCAGAAATGTTAATTAATTTAAATGTTTCAATGTTTAATTGGACACTTTGATTTAAAAATCTATTTATTATATGTTTTCAATGGTTTTGAAAATGGTTTGATAATGTACTGATTTTGTCAATATCATGAAATGATTTCTAGTGATTTCAAATGAAATGTTATTATTCAAATTAATATATTTGTAATATTTTATGTTTAATGATTTTATAATGGTACTTGGGAATTTTACGGGTGGTTACGAGATAATCCAAATGACAGGTGGTGCCATGAAAAACCAAGAAATGTGGTTACGTTATAACCTCAAATGCATAGGGTATGGAAGTTAGCCGTATGACTCTTCCATTTAGTGATATGTGTGAAAGTGGATTGTATGGTTATTCAATTTAATTATGTTTATTTTATAAGTATCCTTTATATGTTATGGGTTCTTTCTATGGGTTTTATGGTAATATTTTGGTTAAAAAGGGTGTGTATAGATCTTTTATTCATTGAAGAGTATTTACTACATCATAAATGAGAAAATTATTAATTATGATAAATTATTTGTGGTTTTCATGTTGTTTTGAAACACTAATTGTTTCCTTTATTTGTGTGTCCCTTACTGAGATTTTTTTCTCATTCCATATTTTTTTAAAAAAAATCATAGTTCATAAAGTGGAATACGGTCATGGATGGGATCACGGAAGAGTCATGATGTCTAAAACATGGAACTACACCTATTTATTTTTAAGAGTTAATATTTTATTAAAAAAATGGATACTGAGTAGTAGTTTCTAAATTTAATATTCAAGTTTATATTCAATATTTGTGGCATAATTCTCTAAAAATCTAATCCTAAAAATATCCTTAATGTAAATTTTCGATTAAACTGAAGATTATATAATATTTTATGGCTGGGGCCTTATACCCACTAACCAGGCCCCTAGATGATAACCATGGTATACACGACCATCTATTTTTGGGTATATTAATAATAGATTAATATGATGAATGACCATTTCAAAATTTTAATATCAATAAAAGGTAGTTATTTAATTGAATATGACTCACATTTTACCACAAAAATGTTTAGGATTTATATGGATACTAGAAGTTTTATTCATAGTAATATATTTTGAATTGGGAATAATGTGAGTGAAAGGATTGATCACATGGGTTGGATATCATAATAACTTTTCATATAATGACATTAACCCAATAACATGTTAACAACATATGGATTAAAAATGATATCGAAATGGTTATGTAAATAGTAATTGTAAAGAGGTATAATTTCAATCCTTACCTCAGCATAGTTATGAAATACAAAAATGGTATAAAGTTAGGACTTTGGGTAATGTATCCATGAAATTATATAAATATGGAGATAATAACTTTTTTAAAAATCTGGGAATAATAAAAAAATTATAATTTTAACTTGATAACAAATAAAGGAATCAAAATTGGAATTAAATAGGGAGAAATAGGAACCCTTACCACTATTAAACTTCTTAAATAGGAACCATGATTTAAAAATCATCCAAACTCTTTATGAATGATTAAATTTCTATGGGAGAAACTCTATCATATATAAATGAAGGTTTATCCTATAAATTTATTTTTAAATTCGATGATAGGGTTGGTATATATGATTAGGGTGAGTGGAATTTCCTAAAATAATGATTTTATTATTTTATTATTCCAATTTTCATTAGTGTAATACTATAACCATTCAATTAAAGTACCACCCATTATTCCTATGATTCATTTTCATTTCAAAAAATAAATTACCTTTATAAAAAATGATTCTTGATCACATTAATATTATGTCACATATACCATGTACCATAATGAGATTTTAAAAGAAAGAAGTATGTGGTTAAATGGGACACTAAATACGATGTTATATTGTAGTTGAAGATAAATTTTCCACTTCTCTATTTTCATTTTTGAAAGACATACATACATGATTGTGATTAGTGAGTTATTTGGAGTCTGGTCATAATTGTTTTTGAGTGAATAGTAACATACCCTTATGAATGTTATGGTAACCTTATGAATAGTAAAATGACCATTGTGAATCGATATGTGGAGAAAATAATAGCATGCTCACCAATAAATGTATAATAAAAAGGAACCTTATAAGTTACAAAATGATCATTATATAAGTGTTGTTATTTTTGTAAGTTATAAATATTAAATTACCATTTAATGATTTAGAAATAAATATAAAAGATATATTATTTTCATAAAATGTGATAATAAATTATTATTTTATTATATTATGGTTATAAAACAATTTTATTATACCATGATTAAATTTAAAAGGTGTTATAAAATGAGCTAGAGTTTTTAAACATCTTATTTTTGGAATAAATTATAATTATAAATAAAAATTAATTTTCTGATATTTAGAAAATTATTTTTATAAAATTTTGTTAGTTTTTTAATTCTACACATCCACATATGGTTTGGGTGATGTTTTGGGATTTTTATGAAATACATTAATTTCTGTTGAATAGTAATGAAACAAGTTTTTATTAAATACCGTAATTTTTAATGAAATGTTGAAGATATAATTATGATATAAAATTTAGGAAATATATTGAATAACTATATTATTATTTTATAATAATAATATTTTTATTAAATTATTCATAACATGTTTTTTGTAATATATTTCGTCATAGATATTAAAATTATTATCAGTGTCGACGCTGTGCCAACATAACATTGACAATGACAAATTTTGTTATTTATAAAAAATAATTTTGTGCTAAAAATTATTTTCAAGACTCATTTATTAATTAGATCTATTATTAATTTCATTTTCTATTTATTTAATTTATTATAGTTATATATAAATTATCATGTCCAAATTCATGTGCAACACTTATGTAGGGTAAGAAAAGATAAAATAGCAAATATCAAAAGATATTTTGACATGTATATGAGTAAATATAAATTATGAATGAATATATATTTTTATTTTGAAGAAAATTAATTTACTCTTTAATATATTAATTTATTATTATTTTTTATGTATGATATAGTTAACATTAAATCACGTGCAATGCTGATACAGTGCTTATCCAACCCTAAGAAAAATAAATAATTTTTTATTAAAATTATAAGAATTATTAAATAACACAATTAGGGCTAAAACATTTTATATAAGAAAATTATGACCCTTATATTGTTTTTATTTGGATTTGGGATATTTTGGTCCCACGTAGATCACATTAATCCAATTATATTATATAATTATAATTAAATAAAACTACTAAACACTATAACATTAGAATTGATTATTATTTTAATGAATTTTTTTAAGTAAATTATTTCAAAAGTAAATATTTTATTTAAATCAAAGTAATATATCTTTCTCATAGAAATTTAATTTAATTTTTTTGTTAATAATTAATTTCATTAATTTCTTGAACAACTATAAAGCAGTAAATACATAATTAATGAATAAATCAAATTAACGATTTTAAAAATAGTAAAATAAATATAATTTCATATTTTTTATCCATTTAAATATTTTATAGGTAAATATATTATTTATATGATATAATAATAAATTTAATATTAATATTAAAAATTGTTCTTATGTGTTTAATGTCTTGATTGTGAATGGTTTTTATATTGAAAAAATCATTTTTCTATGAATAAAACTTTTTATTAAATTATTTAAAAATTAAAAAAAAATTGACCAAGGCCAGAAAATATTATATTTCGTCTAAAATGGGATATCATATTATATTTAATAATTTTTTCATTATTAAAACATATAAAAAATTATTATATTTTAATAATTTTTTTTATTCATATATGACCCCTCACAACAATTATAAGAGGGTCCCACCTTCACATATTTTTATCACCTCAATACATGTTGTTCAGATAAAATATATTAAATTTTCTCATACTCAGCCATTGAAACATTAATTATCTTCTAGTCTCAAATAAATACAACTTCTATTATCCTAGAATTGGTTCCCAAGGAAGAACATTCAAGAAGTATGGTTCGCTTTTGTTCTCGTTTAATTTCTTTTTTTTACTTATACTTTATCCCCTCCTTTTTTTCAATGTTTCATAAAAACACATGTATCACTTATACACATGTGTATTTGTTTAATTAATGGTATATTCATAATAAAATATCCCATCTTATCACTTTTCCTAGAATAACAAAATTTTTGTCTATGATGCATTAATTCACAACCTTCTTGGAAAATGAATGTACATTTCCCATTTAACAAAATCATGGAAATGTAACATTCAGATGTAATTGTTTAAAATAAAATAAATATATAAATTTTATCAATGTAGGTTCATTATTTCAATTTTATAAGGAATATAGTGGAAACCATCTCTAAAAATAGTGAAAAGAACTCACCAAAAACAATTGAAATAACAAAATGTTGTTATAAAATGGTCGAATGATTTATTAAAATAATCATATAAGGAGTTATGAAAATGAATATTATTATGTAGAATATTTGTAACACTATTTTATAAATTATAAACGTTTTTTAAACAAATTTTATGTAATATATACCGGAGGTAATATAATGTTCACCCAATTACCATTCTTTGTCATAACCTTGAACTTCGTTAATTAAGTGGTACTATGACTAATTGTGTAATGAATTTATGTTATATTATAATTTATTATGTGTATTTAGAGTTTATATACATATTAATTTCAAAATATTAATTCTCACTTCAATTATATGATATATTTAATGGACATTCTTCAAAAATTCTTCTTTGAAAATTCTATTTTATGAAATAAAAAAGCAATGTTTTTTTTGAAATTATTCATGTATCAGTATAATTTCAGATTCATGGTAATTTTTAATGATAATGATGGTACCTATATCTCCCAAAAATGAATAGGGTATGTGTACATTGGAGGTCGTAGATATGGTTACTCCATGTGTAACTGTGATGGTTACACCATATGGTTGACGAGAGTGTTACATTGTAATGTAGTCATGAGAGTAACATTGTGAGGTTTCCTTGAGGATTAAAAATCATAAAGTACCCATGAGGGTTATAATATATATACTTAATTAACCAAGATAACTTTATGATTATATTTATATATATATTATTTAATATTTTCTGGAAATATCATGTTTCACAATGTATGTATATCTGGATGAGATGTATGTCTTTGTGAAAATTATTTCATATGTTTATAAGTGTTCATAGACTTAAGGTTCATCAAATCCTCTACAACCTACACCAAAATTTTTATCTAATATATAATATTATATGTATTTTTATTTAATCATTCTATTAAACTATATAAGTGGCATATTTTATTTATGAATATTAAAATGTGTGATAAAGGATTTACAAAATATATTTACCATATTTTAATATTTTTCCCCATTTTTACATATATAAAAATTTTATTAAAATACCTCCAAATTTTATCCTTTATATAATATAAATTTCATAATTCCAAATATGAAATAATTTTTTCTCAAATTGAATATCTATTTAACAAAATTATATGTTATATTTTTGGTTGATACATAGATTAAAAATAATGTATATGAGTAAACATCCTTTAATTTTCATTAAGAATTGACATTATAATACAAAAAATAAGTATATATGAAAACTATAATCACAATAGAATATTCACATAGGGTATGTCGTGATATGATGGTGGTTTTATGAGATGGTTGAGCCAACATTGATTATGTGGTGATCTACACTAACATGAACTTCTCCCAAAAGTGTCCCACTATAAAACCATATTTTTGTGTTTTTCAGGGCATTTTTCTTGAATAAATCACAATGATACTACATCCTTACCAATATATGATATGTTAACATAAGAATGGTTACTTATTATAGAAAAATCCATATTTTATCCATTATATGATAATGAATATTTATCATTACTATTAATATAAAAAAATCCTAAGAGTCTATTAATAATAGAAATAAAACCAACAACCACAATACCTAATAGTCAAATTGACCAATGGAAATAAATCATTATGGTCATATTGAACAATTAGAATAAATTATTTTGATCATATTGAACAATAGTTATATAGAAATATGAGAATATGTTTCCTTATATATACACCATCATCTAAATGTCTACACAATAGAAAATAATTTCTTACCCCATGACAATTTTAAATTATATTGATTTATTTTTAATATTAACTTATCTTTTATTATTTTTATTCATTATCATATTAAGATCAAATATAGATGTTGAATAAATTTATTCTCTAAATTATCACATGTTTTATAGTATTTTTTTAGCCTATTTTTTAAATATTTTTACTTAGTGCTTTTATTTTATTGTTATGTATTGTAAAATTATAAAGAAATAACAAATTTTGGATTGTATGAAAATAATATGTTGAAAAGATTATGTAATATTAAATATACAAGATATTAAAATAACTACCTTTATTTGGAAATTAATTTATATAATGACCCATATCATTGAAATTAAAAGACATAAATGAGTATTTTTCATTATTGGCCTTATCATTACAATTTTAATTTTTATTTCAATCATGATCGATGATTCTTGGATTTACAAACTAGTATCATATCTTAGATATCATAAAAAATCCTCATAATAATTCATTCCACACTTATCATTATAGGGTAATTGAATTTTCTTACCTTTAGGGTTTTCATAGAATGACTCCCCATTGTCTTCCACCTTGATCGCTTCTTATCATTATTGTAATAAAGTAAATATAATCAATATTAAATTTCACAGAACACTATAGAATTACCCCATATCATTAAATGTAAATAGTTAATAGATCTACATTAAAAATTGAATTCAATACTGGGTAAAAATATTCTATATTACAACCACGAAATAGAATGACATTTGGGTCATTCCAATCCAATATAGTAAAATTAGGTTCGTGGGAGGAAATATATTTCTCCCCACTCATCATGAATTATATGAATTGGCCTTTAAATAAATTTCAAATAAATATAATAAAATATTTTTGATGGAATATATCATTAAATATCATTCATCCCATGGAATCAATTTTTTTCTCATGGTGTTCCTAATAATAGACAATCATTGATCGTCTTAATATTCATAATGAAAAATAGAAAGGGTTATTTTTTGATATTACAAATACAACATAACCTAAAATATCTTTGTTTAATCATTAATCCACCCTTCTGTTTTCACAAGGTCATAAGATCCCCAATAATCAATATGGAATTGTTTTATGGAATGATCTATTATCGAGATATTCTTGAACGGATAATACACTCACACCATTCCATTGGTACGTATAATTTTATCCTAAATACACTGATTTAACATATCCTAATACCATTATATTCTTACTCCAACCATCCAAAATATTTGTTGGAATGAAATTATCCTCTATATGACTTTTTAACTACTCTACCACGTTTTTTTATAAAAAAACATTCCAAATGAACGTCGATTTGATAATGCAATATGAAAAAAATCCATCTTATGATTATATTAAAATAAATAGTAATATACTAAGTATATATGTTTAAATCATCATAAACACTAAACCTACCTAATCTATTTATCTCATACCAAATATATTAATTTCCACTTAATAAACCCCTAAATTACATGATTTTTGGCGTATATTTCATCGTGTAGAACCAACAGAACATATTTGACTTTATGTTATATAAATTTATAAAAATTCAATATAATAATTAGTGGACACTTATAGACAAGACCCTTTTTCCCATAAACACTTTTATTTATAAATACACACATTATGCTTTTAAGATGACTCCAACAACTGGATATTTTTCTTTTTTAGCACTCTAATTCATTGTAATTCCATGTGGAAATAATTTTGAAACATCAGATGAGAAAAATAAATTTCATTAATAGAACTAACCTAATTTAAATACTCTATTCCATTGTTAAACATGAAAAATCCATAAGAATTTATAAATTATTTATAATATTATTAAAACTCAAATATTTATGTATTTATTCATGAAAATAACATAATTTGTAAATATTTACCCTAAATATTTTAGAATATTTCATATTAAAAAAATATAATCATGAGGGTTTTATATAAAACATGAATAATTGGGGATATGTTTCCTAAAAAATAGAATCACATTTAATAAGTCATTAATCATTCCTTATACAAAGACCTAAAATTTCATGTGTTTTAAAATAAAAAGATTTTATTTTAATCCCCGTTACAAGAATATAATGTAGGTAACCAATGATAGTTTAATTTAATTATCCCTTATACTATAATCCCCCATCTTGAAAATTCCCACCTCCTATTAGATTAAACAATCAATTTTAAACTATATTAATATACCCAATGCATTAGACAACTATATTGGGATCACCAAACGATATGTATATATTAGGCTCACCCATCATATATATAAAATGTATTAAAAACCATTCAATAAAAAACCAAATATATTTCACAATTACTATAATACTTATTTTAATTGGAATGTAATCCCATAAAAATAACACTTTCATTAATCCCACAAAATTATAAATAAATGTTCATTTGATTAGTTAAATTATTTAGAACAAAAAATTCTTAAATGAGATGGAATAGAATTTTCCATGACAACCCATATTAACATGTTGAATAATATTTATAATTAATAAGAGATGTTATGACCAAAAAGGTAATTCATTAATTGTACATTAAAATTCAGTTTTTTTTATTTTATAAATGTTGAAAATAAAAACTTTGAAAAACAATTATCATATTCACTTTTACTAAATTCTAATGAAATTAATTAATAGTAAAAAATTACCATTAGAAATTATTTTTTAATAAAATAAATGATCATTCATGATATTTTTAGAATAACCTCAACATGGGTTACATTGATTAATAACAAATAATTTACAAAAATATTTATAAAGGAATTTCACTTTCCTAGAGTTATGAATAACTTCATTTGTTCATATGTACATATAATTATAAAATTTATATTAATTTTATTCATTATTGAGAAAAATTTTCACTTTATAATGTTATTAGTATTCCATTTATATGATTTATAAAAAAAATTATGCTTCAGTTCAGCATTTTGATTTCATTTGGATCATAGTCACAAAAACTATATTGGAGAATTGATCAAGGTGAGAAGTTAAAAGATCCATAAGCTATATAATTTTTTAAATTTATTATCTATATTTTTTATAAATTAAATATAATTTTAAAATTATACTTTTAATTTTTTTAATAAAAATGTTTTATGTCATTTCATGAAGATAATAATTTGAATGTTCATATAAACCATTTTTTTCAAAATAGTTAGAGAAATAATCTAGATAGTATTTTTCTTTTATAAAAACATAAATATCTAATACATGCCAAATATGTTCCATATATCCATCATTATTACCATCCATGTGAGTATCTAATGATAAAATGATTCACATCGATTTGTGGATGTGGTATTCCATATGGTGATATAAGAAACGATATCATTTTTAATAGATGGAAATTTTAATAAGGTACATAATATATTATCATTCAATAATCATATTAATGTAAATATTTATATATTAACTAACTAGATAAATATAACAATATGTGTGTGTAGATGAGGTAAAACTAAAAACATCGGGTCATGGAGGTGGTAGTCCACAAGTATGCGTGGGTAATATTTTCATTTACCACATTATTTAAATGAGATACAAAAGGGTTTTTTCAGTAAGATAATAAATTTTTATTTTATAAAATATTGTTATTTTATTTATTTGTAGAGGATTGATAAATTAATTTTGGATATTTATGATGAAATAAAATTGGAACATGTGGGTTAGAACTTAATCCTTCTCACTGAATATCTTCCTTTGGCCTACAACTTTTGACTTCTAATATTGGACTTTTGAGAATACCAAGAACTCTACAATATTTTTATGATATATAGAAAATTATATTGGACGGTAATTTTTTATTTAAATTGAAAAAAATAAATGAATAATTAATGACATGAGGTGCCCTTTTGAATGTTAGTTGAGTAGTACTCTGTGAAATACAAAAATAATTAAACTGATATAAATAAACTTCTAAATGAATGTGCCCCCAATGTAGAAAATATTAAAATAAAAGATATTTTATATCCTAATTTCACTCAAAACCACAGATTTAATCATATTTTAGTGATATTTAATGTTTCACATTTCTGTCTTACCCATATCCATTAACAGTATAAATACTAACAGATGTAACACTGATTTACCATGGTATCTCTGAATTATGACTTATAATACAATTAAAAACATTTGAAAAATTTGTAATATTTTACTCCAAATATGTAATCCATTTTCAAAATTCAATTTATAGAGGGGGAAAAATAAATTTTTATCCATGTATGTAAAATGCAACAAAAAACTTATTGTTGATAAATGTGTTCTTAAGGTAAAAAATGAATTTATACCAAAATAATGTATTAAGATTTTTTAAATGTATTTACATGGATTATTTTTATTAAAATGGGAATACTTTTTCTACACTACCAATTCAAAATGTAATGGTACATTACTTGAAAATAAATTATTTTCCATAAAAATAGGTATTCTCCACAATTCTCTCTAATGATAGCTATATAGAAAAATACCAAAAAACGACCATAATTGATTTTAAATTTGATAAATACAGAAAATTATTTCATTTTTTCAATTTAAAACACTCAAATATAAAAGTGTGATTTTAAAAAAACCATATATTTCATGAAAAACATTTCACATACAATAATACCATTTACTTTTCAAAAGAAAATCATATAAAAATTTCATATTATATATGAATCTTTAAAATATATTTATGTACATTAATAAATAATAGATTTTTTTTGTTATTAATATTTACTATGATTACTTAATTTTAGTGTAAAAAGTTCATATGAACATAAAATAATTTAGAAAAAATGAGTTGAAAAAACAAAGAAGAAACTCAAAATAGGAAAACACACAAATTAACATGTATAACTGAACAATGATACAAATAAAATCCTAATTTTTTTAACATAAAATACCTTGTTTTTGGTACTTATTACAACTTCTAAGAACTTTATAATATCTAGAAAACATATATAATAAGTTATGTTAAGTAAAAAATACACACAATATGTTCCCACAGATCCCTATAACATTAGTTATCTAATAAAAGTAAATTAATGAATCTATCGATGTGAAAGATAAAATATAAAACATTCACATTATAATTTAAGGTACACAAGAATTGAATAAACTTCATATTTCACCATGTGTATAAACTATAAATAAAAATGTTTCATTTTGTATGTGTAACTCATGTTATAAATTACATCAAAACAATCCCCCAAAAATAATTACTTTGGATATAGTAACCTAATATTGAAATTATAAATCGTTTGATGAACCTAATTATTCTATAATATCAAATTAGTAACCATTACCATAATCTATAATAATCATTATGTTCGTTGAGAAAAAATATTATTTAGGTGGTTATCTAGGTGACACATGATTCTAGGTTGTTGAGATAATTTGTAACATCCCTTAATTAGTTGTTGATTAAAGTAGGAAATGGTTATGATATATCAATAAAAAATAAAACACAAGTATGAAACATAAAATTACCCAAATATAAAATCTACAAACACTGCTTTTATGGGATCCTCGTAATATCAAAATGTGGAATATATCTGAATATAACCCTATAGTAGTTATATCCAATCATCTCATGTCCTACCTCTGGAAAATAAATAAGAAATAGTTAAATAGAACCCCAAACTACAAATTAAAAAACACTTATACCTCACCATCATAATAGGGATAAACAAGGTTAAATCACATATCATGGGAATATCGATCAAAATTATCTAGTCAAATGCTAAATAATTTGAAACCCATATTAGAACCACAACATTTAGACTTCAAAATTCAGAAATCAGCTTCTAATGTGAACCATTAATAACACGTATTCTAAAACAATATTTTAAAACATTACACACCACATCAAATGAAACCATACTTTGAGTTATGATCTTAGATGTAACGCCCCGACCCTAGTTTCCTAGAGTCGGTGCATTATTACATAACATTGGCATGATCACAAGAAAGATCAAATCTCGAAAGACCGATTGGTTTAGTAGCCTTGGAAACACTAGATATATTCATAAGTTTTACATTACATCATAAAATCAAAAACTACTACAACAACATAATGTTTCCACAGTCCACACTATAATCCCCTCATAATATCCCTGCAGGTCATTCATAACTTACATCTTCACTTCCTGGGAAAAATAAAACATAGAAAAGGGGTGAGCTCAAATGCCCAGTAAGGATAACAATATAGCGGAAACTTTCATCAATAAGAATAAACATTTAAGGCAATGTATAACTAAAACAAAAGCCTTTTAAACATGAACTTTCAACATGGTATGGCATAAATAAAATGAAATAATGCCATTTACTTATTCACATGGATATTCCACTAATCGAATAATCACATGCAAAAATAAATAACCACTTTCATAATGTTGGAATGCATAATGCCAGACTATCATAACCACATAGCCAAGGCCTCGTGCCAAGACTACAAATAAGATTTTGTCAAGGCCTTGTGCCAAGACACTAGTTTGTCTCATGAGACCTACCGATGCATCGAGGAGCTATAGCGGGCTCCACCCGTCACTTATTAAGTCCAATGCATTCCCATATGAAAAGGTTTAAACATAACATAAACATTCGTATTAAAACTAGCATACGAAATGTCAATACTTTAACAATAAACTATGAATGGTATAAAAATAGCACATCCACAGTCAAACATATCACAAAACCTTCAATACAATATAGAAGTTTTGTATCATAATAAATCAACTTCAAATAATCTTAAAATCCATCAAAGGATGTTGACATAGATGAAATCAAAATTCTTTTTAAAGAAATATCTCCTTTTATTTTGAAATCATTTAAGATCCATATAAAATAAAACATTTTCTTTGAAAATATTCTTATAAGCTTGTAAGGAAAGCTTTGAAGATTTTATAACGGCGTAAAATAACCGCACCCGCCGTATAAGTTAAAAAAAACATTCTTACCTCAATTCTGTCGAAAAGGTTAAAAAAGACCTTGTTTTGAAAACGACGGAAAGATTCCTTTATAAACCTCTTATAAAAAGTCAAAAAAAGGTATAAATGACTTTAACCCATATTCTTGTAAATAGTAAAAATGTTTTGAAATACATTTTTAAGAAACATGGATGTGGATGATAAAGAGATCCCAGTAGATTATTACATATAAACAACCTCGGATAATGAAGAGATTGTGAAATAACCCTTACCTTGTACTTTTCCTTGGTTGGGGTAGGTTAACCTCCTGTATAATGGTGAAATAGTTGTTATTAAATTATACAAGAATCATATATATTAATATGATATCATATATGATCTTTTAACATTGATTTGTTAATAATATCTTAGAATTATCGTCGTTTCGGGAGTTAACTTACTCATTTTCTTTTATATGTTTTGTTACATAAGCCATGGTTGTTGTATCTTATTAATATCCAGAATGATATACAGTCCTTAAACATCATTTTTAAATCATCAAATGATAATTATACTTGAATGGATACGATGGAGAATGAATCTCATCGCGTTCGTGGAGACGGTAGTCCGTACATACGCACGAGCGACAATATCATTCTTTTGATATTAAAATAATATATAAATGGATGGTATATCATATATACAGAATCATTAACATGTTATATTTATTATTTACATGAGTTACACATCATTATTATACCCATCCAAATAATATTATATTGAATAACAATTACACCACGACGTGGAGACGGTAAGCCGTACGTACGCACGTATGGTGACATGTTATTCAAAGGGTGGATAGAATACTGAATATGATTGTACCATATTTATAATAACATCACAGTATATGTGAGATACTGGAGTTATTATTTCAGAATGGTAAGAACAAAGGAAGAAGAAGTGGAAGAAGAAATGAACTTAGAAAAGGGTGGTGAAATCATTACCTCTTCTTCGGGTTCTTCCTTTTGATTTGATCAAAAGGGCTCCTTAGGTTGGCTTTCTGATCAAAATAAGGCCTCTAGGTTGTATTGAGGGATGTTGGGAGAGTATTTGGGCAGAGTTTGGCCGAACCAAAAGGCTTTGAAGGTGTGAAGAAATGAGAAGGAGGAGTGCCCTTTTATAAGAGGGGTGAGGGGCACCTTTGGAAAAGTTAGAAATATTAATTTATAATAAATTCATATTCGGTTTACAAAGGCTCCAAAGTTGACTATTCAAAGGATGAGGTGTGGATAGGTCGAAAACAACTCATCCAATAGAATTTAGACAGGTTTGGGTACTTATATTAACCTTATCTTTAAGTATTAACTCTAAGTTAATTAGTTTCACTTTTACAATGTCTCTTTGTATTTTTATATAATATGATTAATAAACTTACTATATGCATCCAAGCGACCCCCAAGTGGTCAATTAATGAGGAACCTATCATAATATAAGTCTCTTGGCCAAACCTTAGATTTTTAGGAATTTAATATCAATTAATAATATAATATTTGTTTTAAGAACTCTTTTATGTCAATTTTGACACTATTCAATAGTTGATTTTTGTGAAACTCCTAACAGATTGATTACTTCGAACAAAGTCAATTAAATCAATCCTAATATATCATATTATCATAGAAAATTAGTTTAATTCATTAAAAGTTTCATATTATAATTATTTGGGTATTTATAAGATCAATTATTTTTATTTTTCACTATTTTAGTAATTACTGCATCATCATTGTGTCATAAATAAAATAAATTATATAATGTCTAAAAATTATAAATAAAATATCATTATGTAGGAAATCTTTTTATATTTCTAATGAATATTTATAATCGAAAATCCAACATGTATAACCCTATGTAAAAATTGTTCTTCTAAAAGATGTAAGCTTATGCTATTTTTATTTTTATTTTAACTTTATTAATATAAAGTGTCCCTACCACATACAAGTGGCTCCAAGGGGTCCCCAAATTGACCAAAGGATGCCCATGGTCGGGTATGTGTCCACCAATAAGGTTAGGACACGTTTTAGGGTAATTTTTTATTATTATAATATTATTTTTTTAACCCTTATTTACCGGATTTACCCTTTAACCATGGTAAATAAAATATTTACCACAGTAACTATTCAAAATGTCTAAAAATAAAAGTTACCTATTTACACAATTTGAACATCCTGATTCCAAATATGGAATCCATTTTCCTAAATTCAAAACACAGAAGTGGCAGAAATTAATTTAAAATTAATTCCCGCTGTCAAAACAAAAAGCGTGTTTTTAAGAGATAATAACTATCAAAAGATTGACACTTGTTTATGTTCGGTTTAATTGTAAAATTATGTCCAATGATAAACATTAAATTGAATGGTAAAAATATATTCTAAATATACTTTAAAACCACTCAAATTCATAATTTATCACTATTAATTATTTTGATTAAAAAAGTTGTTTTTAATTAAAATTTAGAAATTTTCACTATTCATCAAAATATGAAAGTTATCTGAAATGTACCAAAATTTCACCCTAGGCTAATTTTGATATTCCGAATCCAAAAATGAAGTCCATTTTGAAATATAGAATATATATGATTTCAAAAAGTAGGTATTACTATTCACAACGGCTAGTTTAATTAGTTGTGGTGTGTGTTAGAACTCGAGGTTGCGTACAACACACGCTATCGCATTATTCGAAGGGAAACGTACCGTAGAAGCTTGGGGTGTTACATTAGACCTATGGAAAAGTTATAATAATCATAATGAACCACCCTCAAGAGTAAGAAATTGGTTAACAAACAACATCTTATAGAATAAGAAATGTTTCCAGTAGTTGATACATGAAATTTAAAGGAATGATAAACTCTATGTATAGACTTATAATTATACATCAACTCAACCCTTCGAACCAATTTGTACTTAACATCTACTAAAAGGGCTCTAATGAATATCCCAAATCATTATTTTCCACAACCACCAAAAATCAACTCAATAAAACATTTTAAAATCCATCCAATGTGTTTTTCAACATCACTACATTTAATAACATACATATAAATATAAATAAATATAAAATAAAATATTAAGAAATATATATTTTTTATGATTAGTTATATATAAATAAATCAAATCTCTATTTAGTTTGTTATTTGGTATTATCATGTTTTAAATCATCATTTTTTTTTTATTTTACCTTTTCCTTAAACATTTTATGAAGGTAGTATACAATTTTTTTTATAATTTACGATTTTATACTACTTATGGTTCTTTTTTGAGATAGAATATGTCTTTGTAACTCACCATAAGACTCTATTATACTACATATGACTTTTTCTCATCAAGAATTACATTCACATTCATTCATATTATTATTTTTTGGGGTGTGTTATATATGAATACGTGTATTATCCATTCATTAGGAATATTATATTTGACTTTTTTGGAAAAAATTCTTTTTCTGTATTTTCATTAATTCTCATGTTGTTACAACTCATACCTTTATGGCTCTTCATTTATATTTTTTATTCAGTTAGTGCCACAACATCATTCTTCATGGTAAATTCATTCCCTTCCATCATCAGATTTATGGGGATTAAATAATTCACTTTATATTTTTTATAAATATGATCATTTATTTTCATAAGATTATAAACCCTAAATTGAGAAGGTCGACCAGATCTAGCGACATTATCCTTATCCATAAAATCCATTTCCTATTTCATTTATGATCAGATATTTCAGTAGTATTACATTATAGTGAATACTAAAACATTATTTTATCAATTCTAATCATCACTCTCTAATTGTATATGTTGTTTGAGCATCATAGTGGACCTATTCTTTATGGTATTGTTGGTAAATCAAACATGGAGTGGGGTTTCCCAATCATTAATTTTGGTTTCATATTAATGCGAAATTTTTCTCTTACTATATCAATTTAATGATTATAAATCATTATTATACATTCTTTTTACACATTAATGAATTTTGGAATAAAAGGAATTATTTTTTATATTAGGGAGAAATATTTCTGAACTAAGTTATATAATTGTGTCGTATTTATTATTTTCATTATGTTTATATCATTATTGATTCTCAAAGTTTCTTTATTTGTTCTTCGCTCAATTTTGAATCTCTAAAAGCCTAAAATTTGTGTCATGGATGTGTTATATTTGTTATATAACACATATCAATTTGGATTTACCCATAGTTTTTAATCCTATAGTCATGTCTATGAGAATGGAATATAGTATTTATTTGACTGATAAATTTCATGTTGAA
This sequence comes from Viscum album, assembly GCA_963277665.1. NCBI lineage: Eukaryota > Viridiplantae > Streptophyta > Magnoliopsida > Santalales > Viscaceae > Viscum > Viscum album. Next base: position 2,132,683,007 of record OY728140.1, read on the forward strand.
AAAAATAACATACAGAAGTCAATATAATAGTGTTTATTGATTATAATGGGCCAAAAGATACAGTTTATTGTTAGATTAAACATCACATAAATCAATCCACTAATGAATTAAATTTTACCACGTTCCCTTATGTCCCTCTATGTGGTTTAGTGAAATCTTGTGGTTAGTTATCATTTTCAATAGATTATTAGATTCCTTGAGAGGTAGAATTTGAACCCACTAAATTTGGCATGAAGTCAATTTTGAAAATCTATACATGAAAACATTATTGATCAACTTCTTATATAAAAACAATAAATAATATACATTCATGATGCATAAGGGAATTTCCATTTTGGAACATCTTTATGAGTTTTATAAAATCATGTTCGAATTAGATAATATCATTGTCAATATAAAATATATGTCCAATAATTATACATTTAGAATCCTTGGTTAATTTATATGAACATATTATAGGTTATATGATGTATGTAATAAACTCATATTTTATAGTATAAATCAAATTATCTTTTATTTCTCATAAGTTGTGTGGAAAGACTAATGTAATGTTTGAGTTCATGGTCATCAGTGTTAATTTACAATTAGAGTTTTAGGGGAAGATGAAAGAAAATAATAATAAGGGTGATAATTAGTATATAAGGGGGAAATAGATAAAATATTTGCATAAAGTGGATACATACTAACAATTTTGAAATCATCTTCATTAATGGATGAATTTAGAAAAGTTGATGTCATAGGAGTCTTTTAATGAATCAATTTATAATTACCTCTCTACAAATAAATGATCTTAGAGTGATGAAGTGTTAAAAATTTACCAAGTTATTATACTGTATGAGTGTAATTTACTATTGGGATTTTATTTCACATGTTCATGAATAGGATTTCTTTTGTTGATATAAATAAGGGTGTTAATGAATGGATGTTTTGGAAAATAAATAATTGATGATGTTCCATGGGTATAGGTTATGTTATATTATTACTCTCATATAATTGTCATTTCATATTTTTTATGAGATAATGTTTCCACATTTACAAAGGCATCTTATTTCTCTGGGTATTAATTATCAAAATGGTGGGGCATGTGAGTATTGAAGGCTCTGTGGAGCTAAGTAAGAAAGGGATTCTAACCCAATTTATACCAATGAAATTAATATTTATGAATAATATATTCATTATATTTCAATGAGGCACATGTTGAAAATATAGGTTTTAATAATGTCACCAAATTAATTAAGTTCCCATTATTATATGTGGTTCCTCTAAGGTTATGTGTCACAATGGAGCATCAGACATTGTGAAAATTGTTAATTATTTTTCAATTAATTTCAATATTTACTAGTTGAGGAAAAAATATAATTTCTTTTAGGACGTTAATACATGTAAATTATTTTTGAATAATTCATATGGGAAAAATTAATGGGCATTATGATTGATAACATTATTGAATAAATACCTAGAATATTTATTATGTTTCTGAATATGATGGAAATACATGCAATAAATTTTTAGTTAAGAGACCTAATAAATTTTTTAGATAAAAAAATATCATTATTCACGAGTGGTTTGATACCATATTCTAATGATGATTCTTTCCCATGTCCTTTTAGGAAATGGTTTCCTCTATGGATGATTAATTTATCAATTGGTGTACCACATATTCTAATGTTTTTTAGAACATTTATGAGATTTATAGTAGACACCCAACATTAAATGGACATATTAGATTTCTTTTATGAACTTATTAAACTCGTGTCAGTAATTTTAAGCAAGATCCTAGGGATTATAGATGTGTTTTCATATGATATACAATGGTTTTTAAAGACATTAATTTTTTTTGTAGATAAACCTATTTTCAATATGTGTATCTTTATCAAGGATTTGGTGTTTTTAGATATTTTTCTCACAGATCCATATATATCACTTTTGAAGGTGGTGATATTCACCAAAAGAGGGATGCTAAGGTTAATCATTTTTATTATATTTAGTCTCATGCGGAGACCTATCCGCTTATATATCTACCAAAACCAAATCATAGATAAAAAATTTTGATTCCCCGTATATTGAATCTTTTAGAAATCTTGTAATTTATCATTCCATAAGAGTTAGAAAATTTCGAGTGATTAAACCTCATAATATGTATACTCATATAGATATTGACACTTCTTCCATACCTTTTTCAGAATATCCTAATAATGAGGACCCCAATGCTACTAGTGTACTTTTAATGATTGAAACTATAAACACTGCATTTTTTAAATAAATTTTGAGATGAATACACAAGAAATTATAACAATTCATCCATTTTCAACAAAAAACCAATTTTCAATATAATTTAATATAAATTGGTCTATAAGAGGGGGTAGATACCATAATGGGGAAAATATTAAATATATGGCCAGACAAGTGGCCAAATAATTAATTAAATTGTTGGGAGTGATTTATTATAAAATATTTTCTCTTATAGTTAAACATTATTCCATTATACACTTTCATTATTTTTCTGGTCATCATTATCTGCATGTTTAATAGAATAATCTCAAAATGACGTTTTTAGATGGTGATTTCGATGAAACATTTTATATGAGTCATATTTTTTATTTTAATTTATATAAAAAATAGAAATCAGTTAGTTTTATGAATAAAAAACATTTGTTTCAAAAATAACTTCTAGGGTATGGTTGAGAAAATTTGATTAATTAAAACTGAAAAACAATTTTAAAATTCTCCATTTTTATGCATCTGTTTACAATAAAACCCTTATAAACTATATCATTTGATTTATTCCATATGATGATGAAATTAAGAATATAAGTAGTAATATATGATTTATTACCAATGGTAAAATAAAATAAAATATATCTTTTGAAGATATATATTTGGTTTTTGATATGTTGATTTTTGTATTGAAATCATCATAGATAAGAATCATAGTAGGATATTATTGTTTCTGAATGTTAATATAGTGGAGGATTTTAAGATGTACCAATTTTATTCATGGAGTCCTATTATATATTCTTTTTATTTTCATTCCAACGAATTAGTGTCTTTGAATTATACCCCTATTTTTTATGTTGAATATATGTGATGAATTCAATATTTGAATGGAATGTGTATTGTTAGGTATTCTATGATTTATATTAGGCCATATATTTCCTTCTATGTATGTACATTGATGATGCTCATTATAAGTGAATTTATTATATATTGGTATAATTTTAATGGTTTTAAGGTATATTTGTTCTATATCATTTCTTTCAATTAGTTATGGTAGTATTTCTAATTTAATAGATTTAGTAACTAATCAAGATGATTCAAATTATGTTGACAATAGTTATACATGGATTTCTTCAACCATATTTTTTTTACAATATGTGGGGGGTCCTATATCTTATAAATAATATATATAATAGATGGTGTCACTTTAAATGATTAAAAATGTGAATAATAAATTAATAAAGGTTTTTCAATTAATACATATGGATTAAGAATTTTATTTTTTAACATAGATTATGTAATTTTATTACTATTACTCATTTTGATTCACAATGTTTCTAAAATATATCAAAGATCCTAGTATGTCATTGTAGGTACATGAATATGGACAATATGTTAGTTTTTATTGGAGAGGTTTCTGAAATAAGAGTTGTGTGTGTCAGTGAGATACATACTAATGATAACCAAACTAATAGCTTAACTAAGGTTTTGGGTTTTCTAATTTTTTTTAAAAAAATTGTTATTTTAAATATGGTTCCACTACAATATCATTTAGATCATTGAAATTAACCACTTTTATTTCTGTTTCCATTTAAAATGGTAGCTATATTTTATTTTATAAAAATTATTTATTTAAAAATATATCTAATCTATTATTAGGTTTTTATTTTATATTATCGTTTTAATGGTCTTAATTTTTCTACTGAACAAGAAATTTCCATAATTTTTTTGACTCATGTGTTTGATTTATATAAGATTTTAGGATGTTAGAAAATCTATGGTGTTTTTTTATTTGGTTTATGTCTATTTTACCTTGTTGTAAGAAATAATTCATCAAAATATGAATTTTCTTCATCGCATATGACTTTTACTATCAATCACATTATGTTTATGTATGGGTGTGTTATATATTATGTTCAATATGATATTATAACTCAGTGTATGGTATTTGTGGAACCATTATACTTTTTTTCACCACGATATTAAATTTATCTCCATTATGTTTGTCTCATTCATTTACATCAATCAATTTATATTTTTTGGTGTATCATTGCAATAGATTTTATCCTCAAGAGTATTCCCACCCATTGTATATTTGTATTGCAGGAAATGAATGATTTATGAGATATGGTTTATAATTATTATATTTTTATTTTCCATAGGGGTAATCCTAATCGTGTGTTGGTCAATTAGAGATAGTGTAAATTTCTACATCTAGACATTCCATGTGACATATTTTTGAATATATTATATTTCAATAACATTGCATTATAGGGGAGGCTGAAAGCTTATAATATTTTGTATCCCTATTATTCTCATATATTCAATTTACTTGATCATCCAAGTGCTATTGTTCGTTGTTTGTCGACTAGAAAATATGATCTAGAGTAAATATTTTCATGTTCTTACTTTATTATTATATTGTTTCACCATCATCATTTTATTGGATTGATTTTATATTTTTATCACATCACTAATAATTATATTTTATAATTAATAAATGTATGAAGTGGTGTTGTTAATACTGTGAATTATTGCGATAGTATTTTTAATCCTGTTAAATCCTTAAGTCATATTTATGGTTTTATTTCTTTTGTCACACGTTATGGATTGTCACTATTTTTGATTGGGTATTGCCTCATCTGAAAAAATCGTAAAAGATAGATTTTGTGTTAGAAATGTGTGATCTTATGTTAATAATGGATATCCCTTTGGTTATTTCCATATATAATAAACATATAATGGCCCTCTAAACCATATATTCTTCCATCAATCCTCTAATATATTCTAGAGACTAGAAAATAGAAATTTTATAATTTCCACTAAAATCAATCCATATAGTAATCAAAATAACCTTTATTTAATGGATTAGATGAAATTCAAATAAATTATCATATATGATAAAAAATTCATGGAATATCTATAATCTACAAAATAACTAGAATTAATTAAAAAATAATGATATCTTGAAATTATAAAAAAAACCCATTATATTATCCCCACCATTAAAATAAAATAAACATGTTTTAAAAACAATAACATTATTTAGTACTAAATCACTATCTTCATCATCATATCCAATCTTCTTATAATAAAATAGAAAAATAATCACACTATAAAAAAATTAATGAACATATAGGAATAATGATCCCAAGAATTATCCTCACCTCTGCCATGAAACAGAACGATGCACATTAATGGAACTAAATTGTGACGTAATACCATGTCTAACTGATACTAAATATCAACCACACAATCAATAAAATTTATATCATAGTATAACTCTTAAAAACTATAATCTATAATATGAGAGGAAACATAATCATTCCTCCTCAATGATAAAACATGAAACCCCCCATGTACCCCTACAACTAAGAAGGGTGTAAACATTTGTATTCCACATATCCAACTCATTACAACTAAAGAGAAGTTTTAATAACCCATGGATATTGATTACATCCAAGGAATATTCTATGATTCCCATGTAATGGAGAATCATAAAAATCACATGATTCTATATCACAAAATCAAATGTTCTGTGCCTTTGATCCATATATAAATTCTCCAAACTATGATTTTTCCTCATCATTCCCTAAATAAACAACACAATATTAAATATACCGACATTAAATCAGAATAATTCATTATAATCTATCAAAGAACTACCCAACAACATAGAGACGTAGAAGGGTAATAATAATGTGACTCTTGATGTTACACCCTAATTGACTAATGGTTGATATTATTATATGTGAACTCAAATATAATGATAATATCTAGCCACAATCAACCAAAATAAAACACATATATCCATGATATATCTTGTAATATATGATTCTCTGTCTCAATTAGATAATAATGTCTATCATAGTCTACAATAATATTATTTCCAATATTATTAGAGATATAATATACTAAAATACAATAGATAATATATAACAAGGATTAATTGTTACTCACCTGATTGAATTCTCCATATTATCAATATTTTTATATATTTCATTTTTAAATAATGGAATCATGAAATGATGGTAGTTTGGGTTAGTGAATTTTTTATATGTAAATTAGATTAAAAGTGTTATCCATAGGCAATCCTTGGACAATCAACCAATTTTATTAATCCTTAATTTCCTATAATTGAAATTTTCAAAAAAATTATCTATTCATTGAATGAGATATTGGATCATGGAATCTTCCACATATAATGTTTTATAAATGGGGAAATATATAATAATATTGTAGTTCATTTTCAATTAATAATATAAAATGATTGATTAAATGAAAATTCTAAACTATAAAAATAAGACCCTAACCCTCCTTATTATTATTCATCTCAAAATATATAGAAAAAGATTTTATTTATAAAATTCAAAACCACCCACATGAAAATAATTGTTAATCATTTTAGATGAATACTAAATTATTTACTCTATGAAAACCCATTCATTGTCGTGGATTATTTGGGCCGATTTTTACGAACAAAAACTAATTAAAATTTATAATCTTCTTAGAAATTTAATTGTTGTTATTTATTAAAACCATATTGAAATGATTTATTAGTATCATTCTTCATAAAATTTTATATATATAAATCCTAATTTTGTAGATCTCCCATCCCTTTTCTTTTTTGTTTCTCTTCTTCCATTATGATATTGTTTATTGGACGAATTTATAATTATTTTTTGAATATTACCCATATTTAACCCTCCATAAAATGAATTATCCCCCTCAAAAATATAATTAATATTCTCATTATTCATACAAACTCTTTCTTATAATGTGAGTATTTTGAATCATCATTCATCCATCCATCAGATTTTGAAAGATGTTTCTTCCATGTTCATTATAAGTTCTCAAAATCACTATAATTGTTTTCCTACATATTGTTATATTATTTTAGTGACCCAAACTATATTCACGTATTTTTTTAATTTATTTTACATGGTTATGATTATTTAATTTTCAAATACATTTTATGTATTTTCAAATAAGGTGTCCATTTTCATGATAATGTAATTTTTTTTATGAGTTGGTACATGGATAAATTATTATATATTCTAAGGGATATGTGTTTCAGTGTAGTGTATGTTTACTCTATCAGGTTATGGAGCGTATGTTGAAATGAATAGAAGTGGTTCAATAGTATAACAATTGATAGTGATGATTATTATTTAATGAAGGTCAGTTGTTTCATTTTTTTGATGTAAATAGTCAATATGTCTGGTTGTATATATATAGATGTTTACTTTATATTATTTTATAAAACACAAATTATTGATAGTGTAGAAGTTGAAACTTTACATCATTAATGATAAAAAATGTTGATGGTTTGTGCTAATTTTTTTATAGAATTTTGAATCAAATAAAAAATTCACTAGTATTGGTTAAATCATTTACCATTGTGATTAATTTAAATTCATAGTGATGATTTATTAATTTATCTTCATGTTTAATTTTTATATAGAATTTAGATATTTGTTATGAGTTGATAGAAGACCCGAGTTAGGTTATTATAATGTGGAATCTAAGATGGTGTTTTGGATTCTCGATATTTTATATATTGGAGAAAAAATCAATTATATCATGATATGTAATTAATAAATTACATATTTATTACGTGTATTTAATCTATTATTGTTACAATAAATAGTGAAGTTAGGAACTATTGTAAATATATGAAATATTCAGGACACAATTACATTATTATTCCACGAATTAATAAGTTAGTGGTGCAAAGATAATGTGCATTATATTTATGAAGATTGATAAATGTGAATAAATGTATTTTAGTATAATAAACTCGTAAAGTAATAGTTTTGTATTTAATAATTTTTTTGGGGTGTTTTAAATAATTATATGTACCCACATTTTATTTTATTTTTAAAAATAATTTCATTCTAAAAATATTTATTGTAAAATATATTTATAGGTTTGGATTTATAAAATATGATGAAATTTTTCAATAACTTTGTAAAAATGAAAAATATATTTATTGGAATAATTTTATGGAAATTTTTTCTTTCAAATATGAGTAACATTTTATTAATTATATTTTAAAGTAAAATAACTAAAAATGGGAATTGTAAATGTTTTATATTTGTTTAAAATATGGGCTCTCAAAAGTGAGAATGGAATTGTATAATAGCTAGAGTATTTGAGGGGGTAATTTTTTTTTATTTTATGTGTTATTTTTTCAATATGTTATATGATATAATTATATGACAAATTATGTGACCAAAATACCAAATTATTTAAATAATGTTTTATTTTTTTATTTTTTCTCTATCAAGTATTATAAATGATAATATTTGTTAAATATTAGTTTTTTCATTATATAATGCTTATATATTCTAACAATACTTAAATACATATTGATCATGTTTATACAACAATTTATCAATATCAAACAATTGGATAAAAATTTGATTGATTTATCTCAAAATAAACCTCAAATTTCTATGGGTTGGGGAAGTTTAATATTATTTATTGAAACATGATCCATAGAAGGATGACTAATGTGTGAATGTACAAATTGTAATTTAGAAATATGGTTGAAAATAGTTAAATTTTATAAAACATGATATTGGGATAATATCCTACTAGATATTTTAAATGGATTATGAATGACAAATTGTACTATATAGAATGTGTAATGTGTTACCATCAACAAAAATGAAAAAATTATTAGACCAATAGTGGAAAATGTAATTAATAATTAGACTAATGATGTTATTAGATATATATATATATATATATAATGAAGAGGATTATAAAATATACTAAGAGTATCATTCCATTTCTTCTGGAGAGAATAAAAACAAATAAGGGTATTGATAGATTAATATAAATTTATTAATGGAGGAATATATAAAACATGATTTTTCTAAATGATGTAATATATTTAAATAAAATCCATTATTTTGATGTTAGGCCATATAATGTGCTTATGTATAATTATAGATAATTAAATGTTACTTATATTATAGTTACTTTATTTCATATTTGTTCAATCTGAGATCTCTCTATCTTATTACATGAAAATGAACATATTAATGGAACTTTATCTTAATTATAAAAAGATATATTAATATGCTATTTTCTTTTTGTCAAATCAAGAAGATCACTTATATTGGGAAGATTGTATGATATTTATTACATCTTGATGTAAATCGGTGAACTATAATGATCATATGAATGAAAATATTATGAATAAGTGTAGTAATGAATTATATAATAGTTTTTATATTACATTTATTTAAAATAAATATTTTATTGATTGTATATGAATTATAAAATTTTAGGGGAAATTAATTTGAATACAATGGAGAGATTAATTTTGATATTATACATCAACCATTAGATTCAAAATCATGGGAGTTAACTAATTCGTTTTAGCCAAATGTATCGTCAGAATTTACGAATATGTGATTGTTACTGGATACTGATCTATTTTATCCTCTTAAGACTCTATGTATAACATAGAACATATTCGAGTTCATTTTGATCCCTTACAAACTACCCTTGTTCTTTTTTATGTAATAAACTTCTTTCATTATTTTCAGGATCATTATAGGGAAGATAATTATTTGAAATGACATTGATGTGTACCTTTATCAACATATATAATAATTTAAGCATATATGGTAAAATGGTTTAGATATATAGGATGAATAAATGTATAAATGTTTTAGATTTTGTGTTGCTATAATGATGATGATTAGTGATTTTCCTGGATTATGAAATATGACTTCCATGAACAGTCACACTGGTCGGGAATATCATGATTGTCACTTTTATGTCATTTTTAGATGACTACAATATATTAAAATGTGGTGTTTCGTGTGTCCTTATATATTCAACAGTACTTCCCATATATATTAGATTACTAGTGCTTAATTTTATAGAAAATAATAGATAACTCTAACATATATTAATTTAAAAATAACGATAATCATTTCATAAATAAAAAAATAGTGATGTATACAATATACATAATATGCAGGGGAATAAGGAAATACTTGTAATAATTTTATTACCTTAACTAACCTCGACTTGTTGATACTAGTGAGTATGGAGAACAAAATCCATTTATTTAGGATTCAAATTAAAAAATGGTATATTTTGTGGATGATGGAGTTAGATATGGTTGGAGTTTCATTGTTCATGTTATCGTAATAGTCATTATATATGAGATTATGTAGAATAATTTATTTGTGTCATCAATCCCCATTAACAACAAAAAAAGTACATATCAATCCAGGATTATCTTATAATAATTGATCTTTCATGAGTGGGATAATTTGATGAAATCATGTTAATGGTGGAGGATGATATGAACATGGAAAATGATAAATTTATTCATTGTATGTTTATCACACATTTATCTTATTTTCATGTTTCTTTATTTCGAATACATGAATTAAATTAATTTATGTAAAAAACATTAATTTATTAATTAATGTAGATTTTATATTATGATATAACTTTTTTGTACTCTTATTAGATATTGCAACATTAATAATAGAACCCATCAATGATATGTTCTAGTATTCCAAATCTATTATGATGTTGGCTGGTCCATCAGATACACTATTGGTATGCAATTGATATTGTTCAAAACTAAAATTAATAATAGTTTCATTTAAATTTATAAATATATTTTTTAATCATATTAATGTCATAACATGAAATAAACAAATATGGTTATATCATAAGTTTGGAGGAAAAAACATTTAAAATAGTTTTTTCATTTAAAATGTTTAGGGTTTCTATAGATAATGTGATGGTCTTCTATGGGATGATCTTAAGGTAGATAGTCTCAAAGGATCGTCACATCTCATCATGGATCATAATTGGAGGCATATTCTAATGAATTAGAAACACGATATTATTTTATAACCTACTAAATGTTTGTCCAAATAAATATGTATAGTTTTTTACCTGATATATGTAAGTCTTGTTACTACGTACACTATTTTCTGAAAGAACAAGGATCATTCCTTCAAATATTTAATCCTTGGTATGTCAAAATAGAGCGTTAACGAACATGTTATACTAATTTTAATATGATCATTTTATTATGATTTTTTTTCAATTTTTGATCTCTTTCTATTTAATCATAATTTATGCTCAAAATTCATTTTTATACAAATAGTAGATTTTATGTAGGCAAGAAGCTGATAGTAATATCAGTATCCAATATCATACGAGGGTATCCATCTTGAATAAGGATGGATATATTGATGTTTTATTCCAATTTTGTTATCATGATTTTATATACATATTAAATATATTGTTCTTGAAGAATAAAACATATAAAATATTTTGTATGATTATAAGTTATTATGATATAATTTATTTTAATATTATTATTATTGTTTTGTTCACTAATGAGGTAACCCAATAATTTTATAAACATATTTTACATCATTAGACAAAATAGTAAAATAATCAAATTACAAAACACACCCTATATCTATAATGGTTCAGAGTAATTGGTTATTAAATACATAAATCATTATATTTTATGACTGATATTATTTATATATCAAAATTTTCTTATCACATAATACACATCAATGATATGTGCTTCTTAATACATTTCTTCATAACCCAGGGAAGGGAAATATAATAAAGGGTGAGCTCTAAATATTTGTAAGGGTAAACATGAAAGATATATATCAATGATCATATGTTACTTTAATATAAACATAAGTGAATAAAAAAGTGATAATAAATTAAAATAATCATACCAAATCAATTAATGATCATTAATAATAAATCATACTATAATGAATTTTGATAACAGTGGATAAAATTCAATTTTTTTGAAATCATCAATAATTAATTATAATAATTTAGATCATGTCATAACCATAAGACCTAATATTTTGGAATAATAATATGTATATAAAATCAATTACATAGACAAATATCACTTCCAATGTTATCAATGTGAATTATATTCACTCTTGATTTGATTATTTCAATAATTACATTTCAAAACCAATACTATCATAGTGGATGGAGTCCCATAATGAACTATATTGACACTGTATTCTAGTCTTTAATATATTATGACTTATCCATGTTTATCCAATGGATTGGATATCTATGTAATTTAAATAACACACATAAAAATGTAAAAATAACACATTAGATTTCCAAAAGATCATAAATAATCATCATATAATCAAATCATAAAATAATGATATAATACTAGTTTCATATTATTTTATCATTAGATTACACATGGTATATTAATAAGTTTCATAAAGCATTCATCATATCAAAATTAAACCATTGGAATGAAACAAGTTTCATTGAATCTCCATTAAATCAAAATTAGTATAAGCCTTATAGAGAAAGAATGTGAATAGTCTCATAAGATCATATCCCTATATAATCTTTAAAATATTTAATGAATGTTGATAGTGAAGAAATATACCTTTCAAAGTAAATTGTAACCTTTCATAGATTACATGAGAAAATATTCTTTTCTTATATACAAATTTTAATAAAATAAATAAATATTTTTTATATAATATTTTTCTTTTTAAAATTAACAATGTAAAATGTAAATAATATCCAATGAAAAAAATGTTTTTTGTGGTAAAATCCATTCATTTAATATATGTTAAAAACAAATTACATTCACACTTTTTTATAAATTAGAAAACAAGTTGTTCAGAAAACTTTTTCAATGATTAATTTTAATACAACGATATAAATTTATTGATTTTAAAAATTAATTTTTTTATCATTTAATTTCTAGTTCATAAAATTCACACAAAAAAATTTATATGTATAGGTATGGAATGAAGTTTTTTTCAAATATGGAAATAATGTCATCTTTTCAATAAAAATAATTTTATGATCATTTAACCAATAAAATCATTAAAATTGTAATAATACACAAAAACTCAACAAATGACATGTTTTGTAGAATTTTGATTAGTTTTAAAGTCAGTAATCTAAATAATTTCCCTCAACGGATATTTCTAAATGGAAAATCTTTAAAGGTAACATGATTATTAGAAAAAGTATTACGTTAAGATCCATATTTATTTTTACGTGTTTAAATATCCTATATAATAAATTTAAATTTATTTTAAATTTTTTAATGAACCTTATTTATACATAGCATAACATACCATTAACCATTTATTTTTAATTTTTAATTATCCTTTAAATAATTGTTTCATCACTAAAATGAAAATTAGGTTAAGTACAGATCTATTTTCCATGCAGGTTTGGTTTCTATTATTTTGGTACATTCACCTTGATACTAGTTTAATAATCTCATAAACCATGATCATGAATTAAATATCATATATATTCACCCAATATACAATTATAATTATTCATATAAATCAGTGATGAAAATAATCACATCGTTACATGGATGTGACAATCTACACATACACATGAGTAATGTTATCATTTTGTAACGAATGGACATGTAAGAAGGTATATATGATTTATTAATTTGTATAGAATAATTATACCATATATATCATTTATAAACATTATCTACATCATTTTTACAATCCTTGAATTATTGTGATAGAAAATGAATCGTATCTCTCCTTGGTGGCATTAGTCTAGACATACATATGAGGAATACTTTTATTTCACTATTTTTGAAAAATAAGTGGAAAATAGTTGATTTAGAATCATAATGAATATTCATTATATTTAATATATTAAATTAATTATTTTACAACTTATAAAATATTTTTAGAGTTGGTATAATAATAAATAAAACTCAAATTAATCAGTTTAGATTTATAATTCATCCTTAAGTAACATATTTTTGAATAATCCATAATCCATGAAAGGATTTTATTATGATCAGACTATAAAATAATTAGTGAGTGAAAGGATAGGAGTGAGCCTATACTTGAAGATGTGAAAAAGGAGGTAACCTTTAATAAGGGGGAAGAATAGAGTTTTTTTAAATTAAAATATTATAATGTCTTACTCATGCCTAATGACTCAAAAATGGAAACTATTAAACAATACATAGAATAAGGTAAAATTCCCATAAAACTGTAAAAATAAATCATTATTAATGATGTTATTTACCCTATATCATTTTTAACCCCATAATAGACTTGTCTTATCCATAACTATGGTAACACATTTTTTTATAACAATTCATTACCAATAAAAATTTAGATAAGTTTAATAGATAATATTAGTTATTTTTATTTCATATAATACTGTAATATTAAAATATTAAATTTCCATAATTTGATAAAAATCATTTAATGATATTTTTATTAATGCCAAGCAAACCATTTTTTATCAAAAATTCATTTTTATGAATAAAATTATAGTTACCTTCATTCCATGACATGTAAAAACTAGTCGATGAATGTTAAAATATATTTTGTTAAAATAAGTCTAAAAATTTAATTATAATTATTAATAAATATATATTAATTTAATTTTCTAAGATAAAAACAATTTTTTTGTTTTTATGAAAAACATATTTTTTCCCGTCAAATGATTTTTTTTTAAATTATAAACTTTTAAATAATATTGAATTCATTTTATACCGATGTAAACAATAAAAAATCTTAATTTATATAGTCCTATTCATTTACAGCAATAAAATATCTATATTATAACTATCTTGGGAAAGAATAACATTTTAATCATAGATCATAGTTTTTTTAAACTCGGTGTTGCGTATAATGAAAGATAACAAGGAAAAGAAATTTATTAATGAAAAATATTTCCTAAAATCATGTGGTGTAAAATTTCACCAATCATATTATAATTTCCCCCTAAAAAATATATCACTTTATTACTGAAAAATAAGGATTTTTATGTGTCACCACATGACTAGGTTCCCATATAGCATCCTCAAATTTCTGGTTTAACTACAATACATTGATCACATAAGTTGTATTTTTTAGTAGTTATTCCATTGATCCAATGTCTCCATTAGTTTTTCCTCATAATATAAATAAAGATTTATTAATAGGAACACTATGTTATTTAAATTTGAAATATTTCTTATTTACATCATATGAACAAAATCATAGATGACATCATCAAATTTATCTATATTAGGTAGAAGCACAAAAAAATAGAAAACCTTACTAATACGATAAAAATATCAATTGGACCAATATAACATGGACTAAGATTACCATTATATCAAAATATCATAAAAATATTATAATAATATATTCATAGTAATACCTTATAACTAACTATGAATTCTATTACATGCTAATGAATTATTGCATAACTCTTATGCCTACACTGATCTTCCTTGATGTGTTGTATAATGATACAATGATCTCAATCATATTTAAGATAAATTATGTCCTAATAGATTTATTTATATAACATAATAAAAACATGTTAATGTTTACACTTTATTCCATATAGGGATTAATATGGATGAATCTAATTTCTTGATTGAGGGATATTATTTTAAAAAAAATTACATAAAAGGAATATATTAATCCAAACCACCTTTAAAATAAATATGAATGGCCCCCAAATATATTCTATGTTCTTAATAACCCAATCATGTTTACCATCATTCTAAGAATGATATGCAGTGTTAATGTTTAGCTCAGTATTAAATACATCCTCAATACTTCTTCATAACATCAAGGTAAACCTTGAATATCCATTAGATTCAGACTACCTTAGTACTACATTAAATCATTAGACTTAATTAATGTATATACATACATTTTGATAAATATCGACATATTATATGATATGATTTAAATGTTTATAGTTAATATGACAATCAGCTACAACCAAAATGGCATTTTCCCTATTGTTTTTAGGGAGTACATTTTAAAATCCATTGAAATGTTTACCTTTTTTAATTCTGGTGTGTGTAATGGTTTTGAAATCCAATTTAAATTCTATCTGTCATCAATATAATTATTACATACCATGAATCTAGATAAATATAATACAATATCGATTTTCATGTTATCCTACTACAAATACTCTTTCACGTATCTATAAATATTAATAATTTTATATAGAATAATAAATGATAAAATATAAACGTCATACCAAAAATAATTCTTCAATTATAGTATTTATATGAAAAAAATTTATTTCATTTACCTTATCATTCAATCAAAATCAAGGTTTATCATGGGGAACTTTCCCATCTTCACCCATAGTTCCACATCCTCCTTCAGTTCCTCTTTAATCCCCAAATGGATAAGTGGTAGAACATAAATCTGTGAAATATATGATCTACACCATTACCTTAGTTTTTAAGGATCCAAATTTAATAAATAAATACATATTGGATATCTGTCTATCCTCATGTAGGAAAATTTTTAAGGATCATTCTGACATAGAGCATCAACCATGTTGTTTTCATTCCCAATATGGTAGTTTGTTGAGTATTTATAATATTTTCTCAACTCCAGACATCATAATAAGAATATATAAAACACCTTCAACCTGAATATATAAATCATATTTTTATGTTCCACATATATATCTCATATTTCAGCATAAATATAATGTTTACATGATTTCTTTGAAACTATTACTATTTCCAACTCCAAATCATGAGTAGGGTTATTTTTATCATACATTTTAAATTATTTTTAATAATAAGTTGTCTCTATATAATTATATATTATAAAGATTACCATCCCCTTATTTGATGGATTAAAAAATATTAAAAACCCATAACCAATTTAACGCATTTTTAGTATGAGTGCTCTGACCAAGATTCTCTTTTACCTCCTTGAAAATTCCCACCCATTCAGTTTTCCAAAAGAACTTAGATCTATTTACTGTCAACATGGCTATTAGATTAGATGGACATGATAAATATCGCAAATAGATTTTAGTATCATTCAAACATAAAAAACTATTTCTATTCATTACCATGGTTTATCTAGGCAGTATTATAATTAGTTACATTTTTAAATTATCCATAGATATTTGCAAACTAAATAATATATGACCCAGGAACGAAACATTCTATAGAAAAAATTCACACATAATAAATTGAGAATATTTTCTCTCCATATTAATTTTATTTAGAAAATTCATCAAATAATCTTTATTCCCACTCTATATCATTTAATATATAGGAATAATGACACTAAAAACTACTACAAACTAATGATGCTACTTTATAGAGGCTCTTTTCAATTTTTCCATGAAGAATATGGAAAAATTGCTATGTCCAAATAGAATCACTACAAATTCAAAATGTATAAACCTCTAATTTGATGTTTTTTAGTATATATCATCAATAATGTACCCCAATTTATTATATCTATATTTTATATCAATATTGGAAAAGTATTGACTGTCAAATGGTTGATCCAACTGGTAATATATATATGGTAAATGATATATGTTATTGATCCTGATGTTGTTATGTTCCCTATAATCAACTGAATGGTTCATTGACCAATAATTATTTTTAATAAAATGAACAACTGAACAACATGGTGACACAATGGGGTGTATAAATACCTTATCATGATTATCTATAAGTATTTCATTTCAATTCCATCAACTCAATCTAGGATATTGTAGATAGATTATTTAAAATTGGTGTAGTTGTATGTATGTGATCTATTTAATAATTATGTTCATGATTGAATGTAATACAAGGAATGTATTTAGAAAATAAAATATTTTAATCATAAATAATATGAATACAATAGATGTTAGTATCCTCTTGAACCATTATAGACAATTATCCTTTTTAAATAGGATGTAAAACTCGTATAATTGAACTCTTATCCATTTGGATTTTATATATTCATCCTTGCACTAAAAAATGTTCATATAATGAATCGTAACATCCATATACACACCCCTTCCCCATAAATAGATATGTGATCTATATATATACATACTTTCCATGCCCATAGTCACATCAAATTTAATTATTGGTACAATTAAAAGATTATAAAGATGTACATTCTAATAGTTTCCTATCAGAGAGAACCTCTACTCTTGAGATGTGATCATCATTCCCTTAGGATTTTTACTATTAAATATGCAACTATTAATCACGGTGGTGAAATAATACACCTATAAAATTCATTATAAATAATGACTTAGTAGATCCAAAATCAAATAATAAATTTTCATTTCTATAGTTGATTCTGTGTGCACATTTCTCCACATTGTTCTCATGGACAACTTCATTAATTGTGATCACATGGTCTTCCCCTATCTCTACAATTAAAAGGTTGCTAAATTTTTTTTTTGCCATTAGACATATGGTTTGAGTACTTATTGGAATAATTTATACAGTCCTATCAATATTATAATAGGAGTGTGGGTGGTACATTCAGTTAATATTTTTCACCTTTCCATTCATTGATAATCAACTTCACTTCAAATCAACATTATTTTTCTTTTTTCCCTTATTTTAAATATATTGAACATTTACCAACCCCCTTATGAAAATGTCAATTTTTCTCCATTCTATACATATTCCAAGAATGAAAATTAACATTCTGCCCCCCATAGGGTTTATTTATAAAATCTCCTAGACATTCAATATTTCTATTTTTATTAATAAAATAATGAAATATTATAGAGTATAAAATATCCAATTATATATTACGATAACATTGAAGGATTTAATCAAATCTATAAATGTATCATATGGTGAATTTATTTGGATTAATTAGTCTCAATTACGTAATTAATTATTAAATATTTATTTTAGGATTGGTGATAAAATTATAAGCATGTTGTGAATATCTGGTGAGATTTTCATCATAGGTACTAATGAATTAATCATCCTTTTACCATAATTAAAAAAATCCACATAAATTTTCATACGAATATTTTGGAGAAAATATATATTGAAAATTTACTCATTATAGTCTTTTGATGTTATGGAGAAAATTTCAGCCACCTTCCTCATATTCATGATAAAAGTCCACTATTGATCTCTCTCACCTTCCAAAAAACATATAGTCTTAATTAATTTATTAGGTTCTAAACATTGTTTAATATAAAATATCTCTCTAATGAAACAAATTCAAGACTCATCAATTTTTGAATCATAGGAATCATTAAGGGAAGCTGGTGTTACCGCATAAAACCCTTAATATCAAGTTCGTCCATCATTTGGACATTTCCAAGATCATCATGATTAATAGATTCTTACGATGAATGATATAGTTTTGGTGAGAATAATCATATTATTTCCCGTCCCAACTCCATTTTCTTTTAGTTTGTCAAGAGTATGGTCTTTTAATTACTCATCACATTCAATGTTTAATTTATTCCTCATTTTTTACAAAACTAACTATGTTCCAAAACACATATTATTACAAGAAATAATTCATGTTTTTAATTGTCAAATCAGGAATAAGAATTAAAATGTCATCACAATAATTAAACCTAGTTTTCAAACTATGACACCATATGCTTAACCAAGGTCATTCAATGTCATCATCTAAAAAATATTTCATAATTGTTCATAATCAAAATTTTAATTAACCCCATAGTATCCCTTAGGAATTTATTGGTATGTGTATAGTCTTAAGAAAACTAATCATGCACTATAAATGAATGAATTAACATCAAATACACATATTTATGAGTTTGTACCCCTATTTGAATTGATTCCATAGCCATAAACACATGATAGTATCCTGAGTGGGATGCATTTTCAAGTAAAACCACATATTTCCACATTACTAATGCTTCATAATGGTGTACTTCACATAGAATTATCATTACTCCTTTACACAATGTTTTCTAACCCAAATATAAAATTATTAATAAATCTATACTCTGATACCATCTAATGAAAATCAGTCATTTCATACAAATATAATATATCATTTTTTAGAATTATTATATACATGTTATAGAAATAATTTCTCAAAATCATAAAGGTTTATATTATTTTTATAATAGATACATTTATCATTTTATATAACAAATTATACTAAACTTATCCCAAAACTAGCTTATCAAATATAACACATTTTTTATATAAACCACTTAAAACCAATATTCATAACTAGGGGAAAATAAATAAAATAAATTGTGATATGAGGTGCTCATTAAAGTTTTCCAAGAGATATATTAGTAAATGAACATAATTGAGAATAAGATAAGAATAAGGGCATCAGAAAATGATCATAACATACAATAATGAAGCACATTATTTCAAATATCAATAATACTAAATCATGATATAAGTATTTTTCATAACAATAGACATAATTTATATTGTATTGAATCATCAATAATTAATCATGATCCATAATATCATATCATAAGTATACAAAAGAATTTATTTCACACACAAAATCATAGAAAACCATTTAAATAAATAAGGATCAATACAAAATGATATCAAAATTGATAGGGTTCATCACATATTCCACTATTTAAATAATTAAGGGCCACATGAAAGAGTATAAGAGTGGAAATTTCCCTTTCTAAACTGATTTCACTCTTCATTCAATTTATTATTATCTCATGATATATCTATCTATAACTAATGAATTTGCAGGATTTATAATTATGGTACAACCCATGACATAATAAAAATCATACATATGTTTTCTACAATATGATTAGTCCTTAATGAAATCATCATATCACAAATAATGGAAATGAAATGGTTTTCATTGAAATATATTCATTTAATCATTGAATAAACCATGTATATGAAGAAGATTTTAAACGTTTTCTTCATATTAAAATTAATGTATTGGAGATAAATGGGTATCATATAATCATACTTAAATCATTATCATCACAATTCATTAGGAGAAATAAAGTGGTTGGTATCATCAGATCATGTCCCCAGTAAAGTATAACAAATACATATATGAAATATAAATTTAAAAGAACAATCATATCATTCATTAAAAAATATTGGAAAATAATATATTTTTATAAAATTTTACCAAAAATTAAAAAAAATAAGAAAATAATCTTCCTTGAATATAAAAAAATAACATGATAAAGAATCGTAAAATTATAGAATGGTCAATAAATTTATAATATATATTAATTTCATATACGTTTATATAAAACAAACCTTTCACACTTTTTCAAAAAGTATAAAATTTATTGATAGGAATTATTTTAGAAATTTTATTTTGAAAATGAATAAAAAATTACTATGGTAGTGAAAATGAAATTTTGTAAAACAATTTTTTATAAGCATGAACATTTTTAAAATGATTTTAAAGTGTTTGGACATGGAAGAAATATTGTATTGACAAAAGAAGAAATATGGTCATATTTTCTTTAAAAACATTCTCATGATATTATAACTGCCAAAGATTGGGATATTCGAAAAAAATGATAATTTGGGAAATAAAGATTTTAAACAAAGTATATTTTAATTAAATTCAAAGATACTTAGATTTCCCCTCAATGGAAAATTAGTGTATATATTATCCAAAAGACATTAGATTATAAAATAAACCCTTACATGATGTTCAACATTTATTTATACACATTCAATTATTTAATATACTATAATTAATAATAAATATATTCAAAAACCATATTCTTACAAATAATTCTATGTATCATTCATTTATAATTTCCAATTATCCATTTAAGATCTATTTTTTTATTATACTAAATATTCATGTGAATGATAGTCTATTTTCCATGACACTTTCTAAACAATTGTTTTAGAAATTTCACTATAGTCATATTTCAATAATATAACGAATATATATCATTACATATATATTATATTTATTTACCATATAATATTTTATAATAATTAATAAAAACAAGTGATGAAAATTAATCACATATTTATGTGGTGGTGGTGGTCCGCGTGTATGCATGAACAATGTTATCGTTTTTGAAAAATAATGGAAAGGGTAGAAGGTAGACAAGCTATTATAACTATAGAAGCATTATTATTTCTAAAAAATAATATATAGACATTAAATACACCGTGACAACTAACCATGAATAATTATGATTGAAAATGAATTATATCACTACATGGAGGTGGTAGTCCAAACGTATCCATGAGTGATACATTTATTAAACATATAATGGAATGTAGGATTAAAATTGGTTATCTATTATCATCAATACAATTACCTATATTTAAGACACTAAAATAAAAAATTTATAATTTTTATCATATATTTTTATTAGTTGTAAGAAAAAAAATTATTGTAATCGGTTTAGAGTTATACCTCATTGTTGAGAAACCTCCATTAGTTTACACATTAATAACTTA
This sequence comes from Viscum album, assembly GCA_963277665.1. NCBI lineage: Eukaryota > Viridiplantae > Streptophyta > Magnoliopsida > Santalales > Viscaceae > Viscum > Viscum album. Next base: position 2,132,705,451 of record OY728140.1, read on the forward strand.
ATGAAAGCTATTATAGAAAATAATAGATGGATAAAACATGGGGAGGGACATTATGAATAGAATAGAGTATTTTTATCATCTAGGATGCTCAATATTTTTTGCTAACATATGATATGTTGTATCCATTTATCATCAATGGATAAGAAAACGTTGCAGTTTCCTGTATACATTGAAATAGAGTAATATATTATTCAACTTATGAGGATCCAAAATGATAAATATTTTAATATTGTAAATATATTCTATAAATACCATAAAATAGTCATTTCATGTTTATTGTGATATTTTAATCCCTATATATTAATAACAATAAGAAACATGTTTTAAATTTAATCATAATAATAATTTTTCAAAATTTTTACTATTTAGATTGAAAAAATAAACATAACTTATTAAATTAAATTAATAATAATTATTAGTAATATGGAACAAATTTTATGATAATTTATATTTATATGTTGTGCAAATTATTTTCAAAATAATATCACAAAATTTAATTAAACCATTTTTATAGAAAATAATTTTTAAGCACAAACCTATGTTTACCTTAGTTTCATGACACGTATAAACTATTAGATGAAATTTAAAATATTCAAATTATTATAATAAATAATATTTTCATTAAATTGATTCGTATATAGAGATTAATTTTATTTTTTTAGAATGAAACACATTGTTCATAATGAAACATTTTTTTAGAAAAAATCTATTTCTTACATTCAAATTATTTTGTTTTAATTCAAAACAAATTAAAAAAATGGATTAATTCTATACTTATTTAAATAATTATATCGTAAAATTTAGTTTTCTATATTCATACCTTCTTACCCAAGAGGTATTCCATTTTTATCTGATTATATAGTAACATTATAATTATAAAACATGGTTTGTTTAAGCACAATGTTACGTGAATAAGAAACTTACAAATAAATCACATTAATTATGGATAAAAATTTTATAAAATCTTAAGGTGTTACAAATACATAAATTATTCGTCTTTTTAAAATATGGATGTTTTTTATTTTATAATACATGGGGTTGTGATTCCATAATGGTGATTAAACATTCAGTTTTTATTATTGGAATATTTCTAAACTCTGGATATATTATTAAAGGTTATATTAGATGAAAAAAATCAATAAAAACAATCCCCATATGTTACTATATACTACGAAACTAATACTATATATATTAGTTGTAAATTTTTTACAAGAATAAATCAAATTAGAAACAGATAAATAACTATGACTTTGTTGTTTATAGTTTTAATAATTTATATATTGTCAAAAAACGTTCAAAAATAAATTCACATTATTTCTATCACTAGTTTTTGAACATCTATAGATCACAGAATAATTTTGATTTGTGATGAATGGTGATAATTTATAAATGAAAATAGATCAACATTTGACACATCAGAATATGAAATTTTACAAAAGAGTCTCAAAGTTATGCAAAGCGGATTGAACCACCACATATTCAAGGAAGAAAACTTTTCTACCTATTGTATTGGTTATAATTATTGCATCAGATATGAATCTAATTTTTGGGTAATAAAAAAATTAACCACATAAGAAGATTGATTTCACTCAAGAATAAAAAAACAATCAGTATTATCATTCCATTGAAAAATAAAATTGTTATATATAATGAATTATGTAAAAATTAATAAATAAAAATAAACTAAGAAAAATAAATTAAATTGACTGCATATAATTATCCACATTGATTTATATTTCCATATCTAAACCGAGTTACTCCTTCATCCCCCAATAAAACACCTCCATAATTAAAATCCCCCCAAACATTGGGAACCCCCGATATGATTTCATTAAATTCATTTTTTAAGAATCATATAACATCATTAAACTCTACCAGGCCTCTACTATATATTATTCATCCACTATACCATAGACTCAATGAGGAATAATATTAGAGAACATTATCTCTAGGTCAACCATTTTGTTTTTCTTCCATGGAAGCTTCTAGACTCTTTACAAAATATTCAAGTACTAGTCAATAAAGAACATGCATTTCACTAAGAAAATTCAACTCATCCACACATGGATATTGATTAGATTAATGCCACCTATGAATTTCAAATTCGTCTTCTAATAATTATTCTTTATAGAGATTATATCCCACATTTATTTAATCTACATAGATCATTATTTAACATGGTAATGTTATCTAATCCCTTATAAATATTTTAATGTTATTATGATTCTTTTGTTAATTTGGGTTGACTGTTAATCATTTTTTGGGAAATTGAGTTGGGCCATCGATAATGTAATCATTTATTATGAAAAAATCATAAATAATGGCATGATTTATCATAAGAAACAAATCCTATTTTTATATTATAACCCTTGTTTTAGTGGATGGATGGTTTAGTTTTGAGGAAAAATATAATTTTATATGGAGAAATTGATGAGTTGTAAATAATGATAGGTGTTTATTTTGAAAATAAAATTCCACTTATTTGATTTACCCATATTATATATAATGTTTGAACTATTTCATGATCCATGGAAACACATAACTTAATTTTGGTTGTGGGTCAATATTTCACATATTTATATGGGTTGTGTGTCTATTATTTCTTCCAAAAATCAATTTTTACATTGTAATACTACAATGAATATACATACTCTACATAATTTACAACCTATTATAGTAAAAAAATATTATTTCTACAATCATTAAACACATATGAATTCATTAACAATATATTTTATTAATATAATACCTCATATATTCTTCACCCTTAATCATTAATGAACTATTATCCACATCTTCTAACCAATGAATCATTCACATCATCACCACCTCATTTCCTCTAGTGTGAAAATATAATATGATATGAAGTTTATATCTAGTTTAAATGGGGATAAAATCATAGATGTATCATAACAGAACATAGAACATAAACTATTAATATACTTTATCAACAAATATTCTATACGAACCTCTCTACATATATCCCCCTTTAACACATGTTTCTAATTTACAAAATTTAGTAGTTTGGACATGGTAACATATCCAAATATTAGTAGTTATGATTATGTCATATTGTAAAACACATATTCTATATTATGAAATAGTTATTATTTAATTCAAAAAGTATAATAAAAAACATGATTACCAATATTGTTATAGTTGACATAGATTTTATAACTCAATGACATCCATTAATGATTTCCTAAAAATGGGGTTATTATACTTCATCTCTTATGAGCGATGTTATATTTTATTTTTATAGAAACTCATATCCACTTCACAAGTTAAAATCAAATAACATGGCCTATATGTACATTTAATTCCTTTATAAATTTGGATCTTATGTGCTTTGTGAGAATAAAATTCCCACCGTGTAATTATTATTCATTTTTCTTACCAAAATACATATCATTTCATCCAACATATAAACTTATTCTTCATTATTTCTTCTCTATATGTAAATAAATGATTGGAAATACTTTAAAAAAAAATTGATCTAGAACTATGTGGAATTTTAATATTGAATTCGTGCTTGCATGTTCACCTTCATATGTCTTTGATGTTATTTTTTATAGGGAAATACTAAATGGAATATGGAATTTTGATCGTTTTTGGCTCTAGTTTACTTCTATGATTATCTTTTTCCGATAGTAGATTGCTCATAATTTTTTTTGGAGTTAGGGTTGTTGAGTTATATATTTCAATGAGATTACCATGACCAAATAATGATCACCAAGATGGGGTGAATTAGTGACCAAATATGTATTATTTCATTTAAATAATTATTTTAAATCATCCTTGAATAATTATGTGAGTGATAAATCATAAATAATATTGAAAAACCCATCAAAAAGAAGAAAAAAAATTGATTTCACTATTTTCATGGGCTATTAGAAAATAATATATCCATAACATACAATGAGTGATAGGTTCTCTCTGGATTCATTATCAAGGTGTTTTAGGTTGATTCATCACTGTTATCAACCACTAATTAATTTTTTCTTTTTTATTTACTATAAATAAATATAATGAATGTTTTTATGATGCAGGTGTACCGGAAAATAAAATAATTCATCAGAAAAAATATAAAAAAGAAGCTAGATGAGAAATGGACCAGTCAATTAATAGGAAAACAAGGTTCCTTCACTATACAATTTTAGTTATAAAGATATGTTGATAAAATAATAAATATTATTCATACAATACCAGACAAAAGATAGTTTTTATGGATAATTTATCATTGATAAATATCCATTGAAAACCATGTATCACCTCAACCATAATGTCAAGTGATGGAAATTCCAATAATATAAAAAATACACCACCCTTCACCTATTCCCAATCATACATTGATCATCATTTTATCCACATAAAATTAATCATGTGAAATATAGAAAAGGAGTTGGGAGGTGAAATAACATGGTTAATATAGGAATTAGGTAGTGGAATGTTCCAAGAGACAATTTGAAATATATCCACAATCCTTTTTCAATTCCAATTATCCATCAAAATAGGATAAAAACATATTGAAATAATATAAAAGGGACTTGGGAGTAACAAAAGACCATTGACATTGAATAATTTTTATTTAGTAATCCATAGTCAAAGGATTTTATGAATTAAATTAATTGTATAAAATAATATTTCGAAAAAAAGGTGAATAATAAATTGAATATAATATCTATTGACCTAACATTTAAAAAATTGAACTTGAAAAAGAATATAATAACATAATCTATCAATACATCCACTATGAGGAGTAAATCCTTCTCAATACCCCCTCTTATTTTAACAATATTACTCAATCCCATCAACTCTAATAAAATTTAAAAAGACTATTTATTGGTTGAGACAATAATTCCATGTTTAAATCTCTAATCATTCAAGAATATTCAGTGGTGATGTTTTTTATTTCCTCATGGTATTGATAAAGATGATTGTTTTTCTTTAGATAGATTTTAGGTGTCCGGAAATTCTGGAAATAGATTCATGTACTATACAGAAGTGATATACTTGTTAAATCTAGTCCAAGATTATTTTACATAAGATATATGTATGTTATCTTGGGTGTGTCTTTGTAAAATTAGGATTAACCAAATATTGGGATTGAATTTATAATTGTGAATCGTAATTGGTGTTGGAGGTATTGATGGAGTAGCCTAAACCATGTTTTCTTATAATTATACTAGAAGATAGGATCAATAATTTTTCTTGAGTGTTTCTTTATGAAATGATTTATAGTTTTGGGGAGTTATTCCCAACAAGTGAGGATGAATTGGGACTACTAACATGGATCTAGTTGGTTATGTTTAATAGATCATATTGGATGATTTAGGGGAGGGATCATGTTAACTTGTTGTTAAAGGATTCACATAATGATATAGACATAGATGTGAAGATATCATATCTATAATTACCTCTGTTTTGGATTAGGTATCATGTTCAAATAGTTCTTCCCATGTAAGATTTGGGTATGTGCTTTGTAGAACATACATGAGGGTTCCATCGAGTGAGTTATACATACTTGATTTTGATATGTCCATTCATGCATTTCATCTTTAATATTTTATGTGGATTATTTTATCATTAAAAATTAATTAGTGGGATGAAAAATAAATACCCCACATCATGAAACTCTAGAAAAACATTGAAAGGCCCATAAATTTATATATAAACGTTGTCAATGTCAGATAGGGATTCATGAGAGGAATAGATTGGGTTCCCACACTATATAAATAATGATATTAAACTCATATATCAATTATGACGGTGAAGTTAATATTGATTATTTCATTGGGTTTGTGAGGTTATAGAAAAGACATTGTTGGTGGATACTAAGTGTTTTAAGAAGGTGTGTTTGTTATTTATATTAGATAAAACTATGGTGATACACCTATATGAGGTATTTCATATGAATTTGGTCTTTAGTTAAGGTTCTAGAAATTTCAAAAATCTCAATATGATCTGGAATTGGATTTTCACCTAAGGTTGGGTCAATTAGGAGATGAAGGTTTAACATGTCTGGGTTTCCAGGTTTGAATTCTGGGATCTGGCATGAAGATTCATTGATTATGAAATTAATGATATTTTGGGGAGTGATAGCTTTATTCTAGGAATGAGGATGAGTGATATGTTAATCATGTGGTCACTTCAATGATATAGTCGGTTGAGTCTCATGATTTCAAAATGAGATCCACTAAAGGTAAATTATTGTCTTTTGGGAATACCAATAAATTTTGATAGGGCTATAGGATGTGTGGTCGGTTCATCATGTTGTCGTATTAGTGTAATGTGTTGTTTCACCTCACGATAAGATGTGGACATGTCTCAGGCTCAGCTGAGTTGGAGACATATTTTCATTGATGTTGATTTTTTTGGGGCATTTGAAATGCAGTTTTAGTTTGGATTTGCTGAGAAGGGATTAAGGCTAGAAATTATTCATTTGATGATAGATGTTATTCCACATGAATACTGGAATATATGTGTTTTGAATGATCCATTTATTGTGGGATGGAAATGATCTAATGTGTGTTCAATGGTTGGGATAAATAGGTATGTATGCCTTGTTATACTGAACTACAACCTAGGGTAATTTTAAGGAGGTTAGTTGTGTGCTTGTTATGGAACATTTGTATTTACAGTGGTGTTTTGGTATTTTAAAAGAATAGTCTTGGGTATACTCATTCTAGAGAGAAGGTTTTACAAGATGTAGAAACTATATTGTTTCAGGATGAACATAGATATTATAAATCAATAATAAATTTTAATAATGCAAAATTCAATATTATCAATATATTAACATATTCTATCATTTATAACAAAAACTCCAACAATGACATTAATATCTTGATAATTAAAAAAAAAATTAATTTTAGGGGATATATTAAATTAATAACATTAAAAATAATGATATTTATTATTTTACCACTAACCACGTAAATATTTTTTCACTTTCATGAAATTATCAAAAATTAGATTAAAAAGTAGATATTCGAATGAAATCATAACTAAATCTATTGAAAACAATTCAAGAAAATATACGAATTTTATAGTAAATTTTTATAAAAACAATATAATATTATCAATGAACATAATACCATATAGAATTTTTAAGAAAACTTGTACATAGAACACAACACACATTGATGTATAATAGTTATAAAAAACTATTATTAGCTCATATTATTATTTTTACACATGAAAACTAAATTTTATTAAAAAAAATTAGATTAAATTGTGAATCTGTAATGAAAATAAAAAAATTCAACATTATTATAATTAAAACATGATTTTTTGTTTTTTCTTCCAACCAATATTCAAATTTCTGTGATACATATTTCATTTTTAATAATTTATTCATGATAAAAATAATGTATATTTAGAAACATTTGAGGGATATTATATAAATCATATCAATGAAGCCTCAAAATATAAAATAAACTAAGATTTCATGATTTTTAAATATCATTATCACAGTTCTTTCATACATATAATTTTTTATAACAATGATTGAGTTTCAATAAATTCCTCAATATTTATTTAATCAATTTTAAATGATTAATCATTAAGTATTATATTTTCAAATCAGAAATTTAAATTTAGTTTCTAAAAAAAACAAACAATATTTCCAACAAAATAAATATAACGTAATTGAATATAACAATTCATCCATAAATAAAGATTGAATAAATTCCAATTATCTTGACTACATATTTATAAAATAATTTTTTATGAAAAATAAATTTTAATAGCTCTGATTATTTCATTAAAAAATTTTAACACCTTCTATGATAATAATTATTATGATAGAGACATCATCAATTCATATACACTTTACAATTTATGAAATCTCATTCCATCAGATTTAGGAATATATTGAATTTCAATTATTAAAAGTATTCCTGATATTTCCAAAAACAATTTTCCTAATGTATTTAACTTTTGAAAAATATGAAAATTAATTTTACATTCCATAAAATCGGTCTACCATACTTGAAAACAATATATATCATATTATAATCGATGATTAATTAAAAAATTATAAATATTATGATTAATTAATGAATAAAATAATAGTTAAAATTATTATCCTTTTTATTCCAATAGACTCATTTCATCCAGTTATTTTATGATATTATTTTTAGTGAACATGAAAATATATAATCATAGAAAATTATAATACCGTACAATGTGTGATGGGAAATTTTCACCTCTTTCTAATGAAAATTAAATCATGATTTTTAAATTTGTTTATTCTGATACTCTCAATTTAATTAATGAAAAAGAATAAATTGTATGAATGAAAAAAATTATATCATAGTGTAATAATTATTTTAACAAGAAAAATAAATTATCACACTACACTGGGTTCCTTTTATCCATTATCTATATTCAATGATTTTTTACAATTCAAACAATACTCTTATAAGTCAATTTATCCTCAATTTAATTGGGATTAGTATTACTCTATCATTAAATCCATTATTTTATTAATTATGAACCTATTTTATTCTTCATATCCATGTTAGTGAAAAGAACATGTTAAATTTTCATATGGTATTTTTACTCACACAATAAGCACCAAATCTTCCCAGAACATCATTGTTGAAACAAAAATTTCCATTTATCACAATTTTCAAAGGACTTATATGAATATATATTTAGTTGTGTCTCTAAGGTGTTATATTAAATGAAAGATATGATATATAATATATTGTTCAAAAATTCAATATTACTTTTGTTACAATTTTAGTTATCCATCAACATTTATTTAATCACACTCTATTACTTAGTTCTAAAACCAAATTTTCACGAACTTAGTCTCAATTATAACATATCAATAATTTGTGATTTTAGGTTTGATAAAGTGATCATGTTTCTAAAAATAACTGTGATTTCAAAAATGAATTATTGTTTTCAATTCATCTTAGATATAGTATAAAAATACATTAAAATACAATTCAACCATCTTTGTATATTCTAAAATCTGAGGAAAATTTTATTAATGTTAATATGTATGGTTTCAATAAATGGATTACTATAAAATGGAAGTCAATAATAAAATCACCAATACCCCTCCCCATAAATAATTTTTGTAATAATGACATTTTATTCAATATTTATTATTGATATCTCAATCAAAATTTGATAATACTATTATTTGAGAAAATGAGTATGAAAATAAAAAATGGATATAATATTTTAATGAATGTGGATGAAATAAGGACAATTTTATTCAAACATATTATTATATATTCAAATGATCTTAATTTAGCTGTAATAGATACTTTCAACACCATTTCCTAACTAAAAAGAATTAAAAATTAATTTATTATTAAGAAATAACTAAAAAACTGAAATTAAACGAAACAAAATATAATGTGAAGGAAAATATATCTTAACCCCCCCCCCATTTGGATCTATAATATTCTCAATATATGACTATAAAACTATTGGATCATCACAAATCAGGTGGTTGGTAGACATTTTGTGCTAAATTCCACTTCATTTTTATTTTTCCCAAGTCCGTCGCTTCCATCTACCATTAAAATGATGAGAACATGAGGGAAAATAAGATGCTATAGAATAAGGAATTAAATAGTGATTATTTATTATTATTTACATTTTTTGTTTGGTCCAGATTTTCCAAGACCCAAAATATTTGGATTCAGTTATTGTAAAATTTTTATATATTTTATCATTAAAAGAATTTAAAAGTAATTTAACAAAAAAAATCATAGTAAATATAGTTGTTAAAATTGCATGGTTTTTTTAAATTTGGGAATTATGATTAGAGAGCTAATTGAAAATACGTAGTATCATAATAAGTATATGTATTCAACCAAGAAGATTTGTTTTAGAAAAATTTTAATAATATGGATCAAAAAGTTATAACATTAGAGTTTATTTCTAAATGGAATGAATTATTCATTCGTGACATGATGAATAATGTTTTTCCAAAACCATTTCTATTTTAGAAAATAGTGGGAACATGGAGAAATTTGGATAATAACCCTAGAGAGGGATAACGTAGTGAATTCCGGGACGATTTCCCCAATGCCATGTTTGGTGGAGTTCAAAATTTAATGGTGGTTCTTACCCAACTATATCCAAAAATGAATAATAAACTGGATAATATTGAATTTCCTCCTTCACCTAGGAGGTGGAAACAAGATGTTAAATATTTTATACAGTAACGACCACCGATGATTATTTGATCACATGATCAGCTAGATATGGAACATTGTGTCAATGTAATTTAAAATATATTTTATGTACATTATTTTTCTCAGATAAAGATGGGGAATCTATCCATTTATCATTTAGATAGAGAGTTAAATCCATTTTGGGTGTTGTTTAAAAACAACAATCCATATAATGAAATTTATGGAATGGAGAAGGAATACATTAAGAAAATATTTCTTATTATGTATTTCCATCGAAATAATTAGAAAAATATAGAGATTTAATTAATAGAGCTAAAAAAAGGACGGTGAATATGACACATCATATGAAGAAATCATCACATGTCATTTAAGAAACACGTTATGATTTTTTAAGAACAATGTTATCTAAATTGTTACATTCGTGAGTGGGTAAAATTAACTCTTTCAAAAGGATCATGAAATTTTGAGAAATTGGTAGATATGAAGGAGTTATTCAATGTTCTATAAAAATGTTTATGGGGATGGGGAATGGCCACATGGATACGGTGATAAAAATCAAAAGTTGTAATTTCAAGATAGATGATCTATAGAGAAAGGTGGAAGGAAAATTCAACAACTCACATTTCAAAAATGAGGGAAGCAGCAACATAATAACTTCCTCAAAGGGATGAAGAAATGATTCATGTGTGGTAAAGAAGGCCACCAAGTTTAAGAATTTCAATGAGACTTACGGATTCTAGACAATGTGGTGGAAAAATGGAGAGAACCACTGATGGTTCATTGTTTCAATAGTTTGGAGTGATGGTACTTTGAATAATATTGTATGAATCCTTAGGTACCCTAGAAAAATTAGTGTTAGTACCCAAAAAATATAATGATAAAATGGATAGCCTATTATATATATACTACTGAGGTGTATCCCCTCAAGGATGTGGTGATGGGGATATAGATTATTTATTTGTGAATAACAAATGAACTATTTGATTATAGTTCTACAAATTCTTTCATACTAAATTTATTATAACAATTGAATCACCACCTCAAAATACAGATGTTGAGTTATCTTTGAGTATTGAAAATTAGGAAATCATTGAATCCAAATTATATAATTCATCCTCGGAGAATTTTTGTAGACAAAAACTCCCAGAAAAATTTCTCATACTTTCTTTGGTGGTGTTTTGTACTATATTGGGCCTGGATTTCTATCATTATACAAAAAAAACATAAATTTTTGGTAAATAAAGATAACTATTAATATTTCAAGACATCCTCTAATTCTATATATATGTAACAATGAGTATGAATCTCCTAAATAATCATTGTCTCAATTGTGGATATTATTGAGTTAGGTGAAAGCATGTTACTTTTAAATAATGGAGTAAATGGTTAGAATAATGATAGAATGAATTCTCATTGTGACAAATTCCATTGATGTGTTCATAAAAGAATTTCATGGAATTCCTCAGGAACAAGAGGTTGAGTTTTCAATTGATATTATACCTGGATCTATACCTATATGAAATAATCCTTATATAATTTATAATGATGAGTTGGAAGAACTTATGGAGAAGTTACATGACAACCTATGAAAGGAATTTATATGTCTAATTTCATTAGTGTGGGGAATTCAAGTCATCTCTGTCAAGAATAAAAATTTATTAATGTTCCTTTAAATTTATTTTCATGATCTAAAAAAATAAATACAAAGAACATGTATCACCATCCATGGATAGATGCCCTGTTTGATCATCTTCATGGGGCCTTGTATTTATTTAATGTGGATATTCATTCAATATATCACTAATTACCTGTGATGAATGAGGATATTACTAAAAATATCATTTGAAGGTGGTAATAACACTATTAGTTCATAGTGACTCCTTTTTGACTCACTAATTCTCCAACAATATTCATGGACATAATGAATAATTTCATTAGAAATTACCCCCATAAATTTTGTGGTAGAATTTATTGATGATATTCCAATAGAATACAAAATAATAGAGGAGAATGAGATGAATTTTAATTCTATTATAATTTTGTTAAAATGGGATAATATATGTGATAGGTATAGTAACTGTGAGTTTTTTCTGGAATAATTATCATTCCTAGGGAAATTTTTCAATTGAAATGGAATATCTATAGACCCTTCTAATACAAGGGAAATTAAATAGTTGGTCAGACATGCATCAATAACCGTGATCCACAGATTCTGTTATAAATATGGGACTTACTAAAAATTAATAAATGGTTTATCATATGGTCAAACCCAAAAAAATAAAATTGACTTAGAAGGGAGTAATTTTTTCTGGACAAGTGAATGTTAAAAAAACATAATAGGGTTGAAAAAGAGGCTTATCATAGAATTTGAACAAACATTACCCACATATGGGGAACTCATTGTGGTATAAAACTATGCTTAAAATAAGGTATTAGGATATTTACTAATGAAAAATGATAATGTGATAGCCTACTCCTTAAGGAAGATGAAAATTAATGAGTAAAACTATCCCAAAAATGATCTGGTTTTGGTGGTTGTTACCATATTGTTGAAAATCATGAGGCATTATCTCTATGGAGAGATATGTTAGATATATAATTATCATAATAGAGTCAAATATATATTCACATAGAATGAGATTAATATGAACTAGTGAATATGGTTAGATCTCATCAAATATTATGATTGTTAATCCATTATCATCTTGGTATAAAAAATAATGTGGATTATGCTATAACAAAAACGATCCTATATCTTTATCAATGTTGGGAATTGATAAGGATCCAATATTATTTTATTTGAAAATAGTGGGCATGAGAATAATTAAGGAAAAATATCATCAATCCTTTCATAAATTATTTCTCTACGATCCTTCATTGGGAAATTAATGTATACTCAAGGAAATGATGTGGAAGTTCATAGGATGTTGGAATATATTAGAATGGATAAATCCCCAAGCATAAAAATTTTATAAGGAAGGATTCATAAGATTATGGTCATGACTATCAGTATAATCAAATAAAATGATAAATAAAAATATTTGAATGATTAATATTTCTCAAATTTCTTTATTCACCCAAGAAGTAAAAATATGTTTCGACATCATCAAGAGAACAATTTTTGGGAAATTATGAAAAAGGGGATCGTTGAATATAATTCAATTTCCATGTTATGTCATCAATTGATGTTTTAATGGAAAAAATTTAAGGGGATGATTAAACCTTTAATGGCCCGGGTTTCTGGGGTCCATTACTTTGTGAAAATCCCGTTTTGGGTTTTCGGGTCTGGGAATCACGGTGGTGTAGGCCTACCGGTAGCCTTAGCCTACCGGTATCAGGCCTACCGGTAGCTCGGTCTACCGGTAGCTCGGCCTACCGGTAGCTGCTGCCTACCGGTAGCTCAACCTACTGGTAGCTGCATCCTACCAGTAGCTCGGCCTACCGGTGGCTCTGTCCTACCCCACGGGTTATTTCTAGTAGCGCTACCTTTTGCGCAAATAGGGATTTAAACCCTATTCTGACTCGTTTAAGCATGTTTTAAAGATCCGTAACGCGCATAACAGTTTTAATTAAATACTTAATCAATTTGTGAGTCGGTTTAAACCATCCGACCCCCTTTAATGACGAGTGGAGCCGCATGGTCAACCCCCGACCCCCGCACCTTACGCGGTTACGCATTCCAACCTCAACCATCGGCAGCTCTTATAAACTAAGGGTTAGTTGTGGTTTCTCCTTTTCTCGATCTTGGCTTTTCAAAAACATCTTCTGGTTCATCGGGCACATCATTATCGTAAAGTTCCACGCCCGGCCTAAGCATTGATAGACGAAGCGATTTTCGTTCAGACAAGCCGAATCGCTATCCGTAAACTTCCTCCCCGGCCTCAGTGCAGATCATTGATCCAATAGGTAGGGAATTTCTCCTTTGCCTCTCTCTTTTGTGTATCATGCGGGGTGGGCGTGCTTTTGATTCTGTAGAATTGGATAAACCAGACCTAATTAAATATAATGAATGAATTCTTTAAATAAAAAAGATAGGGGGGTTGTGATCGTTGATGCTGTCTTATATTATGATTCTATTTCGTTATGACCATCTTGTTGTGTTGTGCTGTCTTATGCCTTCTGAAAATCGAGGCCATTGGTGGTCATTGTTTGTGCACTACTGAACCCCTGCTGATGTTTTAAATGGCTTTTTGTGGTTGTAAACTCCTGCTGTGAAAACATAAATTGGTTAATCATGCATATCCGGCAGAATAAATTGAAAGCACCACGATCAACCCTTCTGTGATAACTCCCAATTAGAATGCACAGAATTTGAAATCATGGAGTGTGTTAAGTCGTTTAAATCTAAAAATCCCTGACTTGTGTTGGTGGTGGTAGTTGGTTGTTTCCCTTTCGGGCCGATTTCTGGAGATGTGAGAGGGGATGGGATCCACTGTTCTTTTATACTCTCGGTGGTTGTGTGAATTTGGGGTATGGGATCTCCTATTGGTATGGATTCAGTGGTTGTGTGTTTTAAGGCCGGGTGGATACTTGTTTATATCACGAATTGGGGTGGAATCCTCTGTTGTTGAGAACCGGGTATGGGCGTTATGGTTGTTTCTTGATTGTTTACCTTCCTGGACTTATGCCTATGCCTATTAGTTGCCCAGTAGTGCAAGAAAATAAACATTATTACTGAACTTGAAATAAGAAAAGGGGACAAATTTGTTGTTAGCGGGAGTCGTGACTCAGACTTGAGTGTTGTTGTGATCTGTAGGTTGTCTGAAAAAACATAGCTTGGGTGAGTGCTTGTTACCTATATATATATATACTTGTAGCTTTGCGTTTCTTATTTGCACCCCACCCAAGTTGAGCACTTAGTGCCGAACACCCCGATTTCATGGGGGAGGGTGTTTTCCCCAACACTATTCTTAGTGGCTGGTTATTAGCTCCTTTTCTGCTCCCTTTCCCAGATAGCCCAAGTATCTTTGGGCAGGCTGTGATGGCCTGAGGTCCATTATTAGCCCAAGAACCTTCAGGCGGGGTAATGTGGTGGTTGGCCAGGTGTGTGCGGCAGGTGGTTTCCCAAGTGTCTTCGGGATGAGGCCCAGGTGTCTTCGGGCATGGCAGTAGATCCTTTAGCCCAGGTGTCTTTGGGCGTGGTGGTGGTTGTTCTGGCCTAGGTGTTTCCAGGCATGGTAACATGTGACAGTTGTGGCCCAGGTGTGTGCGGGCAGAATTCAGTATTGGGACTGTGTGCGGTTGAGGCCCAGGTGTGTGCGGGCGGGATTTCGGTAGTGGGACTGCGTGTGGTTGTAGCCCAGGTGTGTGCGGGTGGGTGTGCTAGTGGGACTGCGGTGAGAATGGCGGGATTGTTCCGATGCGTAGGATGTCTCAATAACCCATGGGAAAGTGGCACGGGGTACCCAAACATCGATGTGCTCTTAATATATATATTACTTGACTTGCATTATTTGGGGAGTGTGCCTTGGTGAGGCCTTGGGTGGATATTTTACCTTGATAGGTGTTTGGTTTAATCCTTTTCTCATAGGACTTTAGTACGTTCCCCCACTTGTGCATGAGAGTCTTTGGTTTTCCCTACTGAGTGTAGTTGTATGCTCACCCTACGTATATAAAATTTCTTTCAGGTTTCCAGGAGAACTTCGGGGATTGAGCAGGACCGTACTAGCTCGGACCTTTGGGGTAGTTGCAGTTGCTATTTTTCTTCTTTGGTACTTACCTTTGTAGTCTCCCTTTGTACCTTGTGGCTTTACTTTTAGAACATGCATTTGGTAATGGTCTATTTCTTTTGGTTTTACTTTACTTTTACCTTGGTGTTGGTGGGTTTCATCATCTCATCTCTCGATCTTATAAAAAAAGGGGTAATGCCTTCCATTTGTGAGAAATTTCTATTCCCTTGGTGCTAGTCGCCGCTCCGGGACCTATTGAAGGCGGGTCTTGGGGGTCATTATCTCTCATTAGACTTAAAGAAGGAAGGGTCTGGAAATCTTCTGACCCTTCCCTCTTTTTGGTGAAGGTGGGTCGTGACAGAATGGTAACAGAGGTGATGGTTGAGAGATATACCACTCCAATAATTTATTCCGACTTTATAATAAGTTATGGATACTCATTCAATCTTATTCCCACTATTACTCTAGAAAAATCAAATTAAGAAGTTATTATATCAACTAATCTTTAGCTGGAATAATTTCAATTCCATCCATGATTTCATCAATCTACAACTAGGAAAAGAGGCTCATGATACTCAATTATTCATTCTATTGTATCAATAATTTTTAAGGAATCATTTTATTCAATGAATCCAAAAAAATCTTCCCTGTTCCTAGGGTATATGAATTTTTGAAGTCAAATAACAGATTATAATCTACCAATCACCTACATCAAAGATTAAATATGATATGATGAGTTATTTATAATACACGGGGTTTTATAATATTAAATAACATTACATCAAAAATAATTTCACAATGCACACATTATTATCTCATTATAATAGTACAACACATATTGTTACAACAATAACACAATGTAATATAAATTATAATAGATGATAAATATAGTACCATAAAGAATGTAACAATGTGAGGAATCACCATAATCATATATTCCAGTGGATCAAATTAACAAAAATTAACAAATATATGAGATACAATACATTTAATAAGAAAACAATTATCACTGAAATCAACATGATGCTTGAAATTATAGAAATATATGAATATATTTATTTATCGGTGTGTATATATAAGGGCTAATTTGAACATTGGGAATTATGAGCATTGGATTATATGACTATTTCAAATTATTATCATTGATAAATATACATTTTGTCCATTTTTTTATTGTTGGTGGTATGGAGAATAAGAATAGGCCTTTAGGATTAGTTGATATTAAGGGAAATGTGGAATCATAATTTGCACATATGAGTTGAAATATGGAATCAACCAGTATGAACACCCCTTATGAATCCCATTTATCATAACATTGGAATGAGGTTATATCTCAAGGGTTCACACTTGACTAAGTCCACATATAACTCTGAAAAATTAAGTAAGAGTTGAAGAATATGTGGGAGATGTCCATATTAATATCGATCACACCCAGTCAATATAGGTCATACCACCCCAAAAATGTAAAACCATTTCCTACCTTACCGTTATATAATATATTGTAGTTATTGGTGTATATGTTTACACTATTTTATTTTTATTATATTGAATGTTTGTTTCTAAATTCAATTGATTTTTACCCGAATACATTGTCAAATATATATTTACCAGAAACAAATAAATGGTTTAATAATGATATATAGATATTGAATATTAAATTTTATTATCTATTTAAAATTTGGATTTTGAGATTATCCATGAGGTAAAATTGTAATTTTTTTATAAAAATAGTAAAATAGCATATAAATAGTGACATTCACTATAATTAAGAATATATAGTGTATATGACATAATTTTATTTTATCAAGTCTTATTTCACCCACAAAAGAGATATATCACTAATTTTGGAACAAAAAACAATATTGGTCAATTCTAGCTGATAGTGGAGCACAACGGTTATAGTGGCTCAATAGAGTAAAGTGGCATAATAAAATAGATAAAAATTAATTCCATGAAATTACACTCACAAAAACAACTAATGCCAAACCATCCTCCAATTCATTGACACCTAATTCAACATTACTTATTCAGTGATATATTAGGTAGTTCATCCCCTAGATATTTGTTAATTCTTGAAGAGTAATTTTGGATCAATGTTTAGGTTACAAACAATGAATCTCAAGAGTCGTGAGGGTTTCTATTTACATATATTCTTTTCCTATTTCAATTTATATATCTATATTACCTTTTAAAATTTTATTTTATATGATTACGTAAAAATTATCCACAATATAATGTCCCCTTTCATCTATTATTATTTTTACACTGTCTGAACCACTTAATTTATACCCAATTTATAAGACTTTATTGTGTCCAAGAAAGTGTTGATTTTCTCCCTTTTTACATATCCTATTTATGTTAACATTATCGTAGGATTTTCAATCCATAATATTTTATCACATTATTATGTGGATTTAATATAATTATATATTATTAATAAATATTACTTTGGCGATCATTCCCTTCACTAACATTGTAAAACATTGATAATGACTTACTATGTGTAAACCTCTTCATATCCCTAGAAATCCAATAGTTTTTTCATGTAAAATGTTTTTGATTTCTTAATATTTTACATCTCATATAAGATAATATTAGAAGACATCAGTTTTCAGATTTATAATTGGTTAATAACCATAAAACCAGTTATTTAGGTACATCCCCATCATTATCCCAGTGCATGATGAAAGGGCCCATACAGTGCACCTGGTTTAACACACCTGAGGGTTATGCTATAGATAATTATCATAATTCTTTATAAACCAAAAATCATCATTTTGATTTTTTGTATATTTTATTTGATTCTTTTGTATCCTAACTCTCACGAACCAACCCGGGTCGACCCTGAACCGATCACCCGAGCCTGTCTGTGGCATGACCCGAGAGGCGTTCCCAATCCTCTTGGGCTAGTGACAAGAACCAAGGAATCAATAGAGGGAAATTGGGAATTATTTTTCCCAGTAAAAATAAATAATGCAGTAGATGATTAGAACAACCCAAAGTAAAAAATTACCCTGAAAAGAAAGAATGACATACAAAACACACTAACCTGGTCTTGACCAAAACTCCTCACAACACCGAGAGTCACTCACCAGTCTACAACCAACTCTCTCCCACGGTGAGCATGATCGATCTAGACCTATAGCAAAACAAAAAATAGGAAAACACAATGCAGGTGAGTATTAAAACTCAGTAGGCATGCCCAACAACTATTCTCAATTAAATACCTTTAAATAAAGAATTTATCAATTTCAGGTTTGAACTAAATTATATAAAATATTAGTTTCCACGCACACATTCATTTCTAATGAAATTAATAATCCATTGACCTTTTAAATTTAAAAAATTGTTTAATGTTTGAAAGAAACATGTGCATTGCATTTTTATAATCATTTGTTTTTTTTCGAACCATTTAGAAACCCAAATTTTAGTAGTTAGTAAAAATATAAGACCACACAACATGAAACAGACACTATGGGAAATGGAAAAAGTGTCAAACAAGGTCCAGCTACAAAACTAGACCTCTCAATCATCTGCCACATACATATAAACACTAAAGGAAACATGGGTTGAACCCAGGAGCTGGTGAAAAATCTAGAACATAAAATACATGGGACTCATCCTGAAGGCATGCCCTAACATGATGATGTCATAAATCCTTAATGCTCGGTATAGCCATTAATGGACTAACCGAGGGGCCTAATCCTCATAGTAGCAATAACTCAATATTCCCATGCTATATGGCCACAAGCCAGTGCGTAATCTAAACTAATGCAACAATCTTTCTCAGAAGATTCACTTACTATGCCAGTTTCACAGGTCAACAAACATAATAAAAGGGAAAGGGGTGAGTCAGCAATGTCAATCAAGTAGCATAGATATCACACACAACTCACGCAATCAATGTACAGCAATGATCACCCCATGGTCACCCCAAAAATCGTTTTCCAAAATAATCTGTTTTTATTAAAGTGACGAATGGGTCTTCAACAATTTTAATGAAAACCCAGGTTTCTCAAGAAAACCCAAAAAACTCCTTCACACTTCAGAATAAATCATTTATCATTTATACCAAAACTATATCTGAAATTCTGAGAATTATGTTTAAAGGCCAACAAGAATTATTTCACGACGGAGTTACCATTCATCAATAAAACATTTCAAGTGTCGTGTATAAAATAAAGGGATCTTTTTAAACCAAATAATTATTTAAAAATTAATTATCATATATTATTTACCATAGATCAAAATTAATAAAATATCAATCAATTAATAAATTCATGAATTAAAAGGAAGGGGCAGTGGGGGTCCTACCTCGACTCACAGCTCAAACACGCGGGCGCAACGCGCCTCGCAAAGGCGTATAAGAACGTGCAAGCCGATGATTGTATAACCATGGTATTACCTTGTTGACACGCTGTAAACCCCGTTAAAAAAGTTAAAACACAAAAACATTAATTCACAATAATCCAATGAAGAAGCATCATGAACTTCACTTCGATACAGAGACGGGCTCGACCAACAGGGGCACGTGACAGTCAGAAAGGGGGCGATGGGCACCGGTAGGGACTGTCGCTGGCCAAAAAAGAGTGTGTGACGCACCGATGATGGGATGGACGCAGCAACGTTGAAGGGTGATTCTAGTGACTCGGCAAGGGGGTGCGTCGGGCTGGAAGAGCACGCGGTGACCAGAAATATGGGTGTGCGGTAGCAGGAGCCGCACCGGCTGGTCAAAGATATGCCGGAAGAAGGGTGTGCAGTGGTGGGGCTTCGTGCTGGCTAATAAGGGAGGTCGCACTGGAAGGTTTCGCGATGACCCAACAGAGACTGCACTAGTGGGATTTGCACTCACCAAAATAAATTGGCAGCACCAGATGGGAGTGGCCAGTGGTTGGCCAGGAGGGAGGGTGCGACGACGTGGTGCTGGGCAGTGGTCAGACAGAGCATAGCGGAGGCTGGAGACGGCTGCTGGGCACTACAATAGGATGCGACACAAATAGTGTAGATCGCTGGAGAAGGGAGGCCATCTACGGGTTAAGGGGGTGGTGCTCCTAGTGTCGTACATCACACGGAAGGGCGACAGTGCAGTGGAGCTCCTCAGACGGGGGGTCGCACGCTATGGCAGGTTGGTAGCAGGGCAAAAGCGTGGGAGGCCGAAGGTGGTGATACGGAGAAGGGTGCGTTGTGCGGGGATTTTGGGCGAAGGTAGAGCAGGGTTATGATGGCGAGAAGAAGAGGGGGACAAGATTGGAGGAGGCTGAGGGTTGCGCTATGCAGGGTGAGTAGGGCAGGAGCGGTGGAGCGGCAAAGCGGTGTGGCACAGTGCGGGGCTACTGGGCAGAGGCAGAGGGGTCGGTTCTGGTGGCTGGGATGCACGCAAGAAAAGGAGGCTAGGTCAGGGCAATGCAATAAAAGAGCTGGGATGCTTCCGAGGGAGATGGAGCAGTTGTGAGGGAGGCTAACTAGGTATCGAGAAGGCATGGGGGCACGTTGTGAGCAGGCAGAGCAGAGAATCGGGGCTGAAGGGGGGTAGGAGGAGGCGCTGGAAGACGGTGCATGAGGCTAGGCAACACTAGCTTGTGGGGAAAGAAAATAGAGTAGGATACGAGGTGTGGGGGGCACACCGGCGTGGAAGAAACCCACAAATATGAAAGAAAAAAAAGAAAGGAAGAAAGAAGGAAAGAAGAAAGAGAAGAAAAAAAGAAAGAAAAAAAAGAAAGAAAAAAAAGAAAACAAGATAAAATAAAAAAAAGAAACCTTTATAAAAATAATAAAGATAGGAATAATAATAATATTCTTATTCTTATTAACGCTCATATAAATAATAATAATAAATTTAATAAATATTTAATATTGAAAAAACAATTCTTTTACTAATAAAATTTATTTAATAAAAAATAAAAATAATAATTAATAATATTAGTAATTATAATTCTCATAATAATAAATTTATAAATTTTTGTTTTTATATAAAAAGTGTCGTTAATAATTTTTATAGTAGTACAGGTAATGACTAACAATAATAATTTCATTTTATTAATAATAATTTTATTTGAATAATTCAACTGTGTGGTCCGCGCGCGCCTCTATCGACATCGCGTGAATCAAGCGTGAACTTTTGTCTGTTCCATAAGCTGTCGCACTGGTGACCGGGCTGTCCGCACGGTCTCTGATAACCATGCGATGCCTACGCACTAGTCTAAACCCCGACATAAAAATCCCATCAAAATAATTAAATAAAAAAAATTGACAGGTCAGGGTGTGACAATTCTCCCCACCATAACGCTTCTCTTCCCCAAGAAGCCACAACAAGACCTACACCAAAGAAGGAACTCCTTATGTGTCACTCACCCCCAAAAGATTAAGCGCCTCTTGTTGATCGATCCAAACAATCTCCAAACTCCCATGACACGCAACTTATCCTCAAAACATGAACACTTTAAACACCGCCCAAAAAGAAACCTGAAACAAAACTCTTGTACTAACACGAGGAGGCCCTAATGGACTCCCCACCATAAGAAACAAGCCAACATAATTCAATGAGACCCACGATGGGTCTCCCCACCATAAGGACTGAGGATATTAACCATGTTTTAAATATTCCCACACGGTCCACAACCCCCCCCCCCCCCACCATGGGGGTAGAGGGGAAGGGCCCACTGTCGTCATATCAACAACGTCGTGCCATCATAAGAACAAGAACAATGTCACACTAAATATCAAGATTAAACCAAGGTATTTTTAATCGTTGGGGTTCACCTGACTACCCGCTAGTTTCACTCCGAGGCATATGGCTGGAGCTCTGTTGATTGAAGCATCTCATGCCTCACAGTAAGGCTCTTAAATTTCCCAAACATGAAACATGAACTAGAGTTTTAACAGACACACATCCATTAGAGTAGAGGTTTAAAATGTGTTCAGCCACAACCATTCTTAAATATGAAAGAAAATATCAACCACAAAATGGTACACTACTACATCCAAAAAACACCACAAAAAACATCAAACTGATCCACAAACATCTCCCTACTCCTACTGACGGACTGAGGTGACATTCAACAAGCCAGGTTTGGATTTGGTGCGCTTCTTGGAAACACCTCGATAGAATCACTGCATGCGTCCCAGGAGTCCACAAGTGTGGAAGTGATTTAGAGCACTCGGTCATATCGGCCTCTTGTGTCCCGGCTTACCACACTGGTGACAGATAAATGCATCGCACTGTGAGGAAGGTGACTAATGCTCTGAAGGCCTCCTGATTCCTCTACCAATACCACCAACATCAGGAAGCTTCCCACACTTCTTATCGTTATCTACTAAAATGATTCCCAAGGATGGAGGAGGATTTTCCACCTCAATTCCTTCTAATAACTCAACTTCAGTGAGGAAATATTGTCTCACCATGTTAGGGAAGGTGATTACATTGAACTATTCAACCTTCGATTGCAACTCAGGATGAAGTCCAAGCTCAAAATGCCGAGCTTTCATGGGATCATTTCCAACATACCTCGGTTCATACTGAGCCAAGTACAGGAAATGGAGAAAGAATTCCAACATAGATCCAACACCTTTCTGAAGACCGCACAACTCCATTCTCTTCTTCACCTTTGTCAGCTCAGAGAAAAACAGTTCGATGGATGATGACTTGAAGAACTCCCAAGAGAGATCTTCTCAAGGCTTGTTTCAAGACATATATGTCTTCCACTTCCAAGTTGGACCTTCATGCATAAAGGTATCCAACTTTACTTTTAATGACTCAGGTCACGTGAGAGAACAGAAGTTCCTCTCAATCTTCTGTAACCAATCCTCTGCCTCAAGAGGATCTGATTGCCCATAAAAGTGGGGAGGGTTCATCTTCCAAAACTCGAGGACATAGTCCTTGGGCTGGTCAACTAGAGAATTTTCTAAGGATTCCCCACCTGAAGCTGCACCTTGGGCATCTATCTAACCTTCCTGGGGGCGAACACTAAGGAATAAGAAAACAAGAAGATGGGTCAAACATGGTCATTGTCATTTCAAATACCAAATTAATACTATTAATAACTATTTTCAGAAATAAGGAACACCCAAATGATTCACTGGAGGGAAACTTGTGATGATGGGTGACTCGGCCATATGGTTGGCGGCCATATGCCAGTCACACCACCATCACTGAGAGAAATCTAGGGTAAATTCTCCAGCTCCACATGGCTTTCCAAACCATGCGAGCTCACAAAGGTCACTTTCCCGATTCTCATTTCATTTTCCAATACCAAAAAAACCATAAGAATCAAAATACATCGACAACCCAAACATCCCATGGAAACCTGAGGTTCGGAACAGGAAAGGGTTCATGACGTCCTTCTCGTCCGTACGCCTCGAGTCCCAACATTTCTACTCCTTCTACCATGGCAACCCCAAATAACAGTGGACACTCTGAAAAACAAGGTCCTCTTAGGACCCAACCTCCTCTGATTCCATTTTGTCACAAACCAACCCGGTTCGACCCTGAACAGGTCACTCGAGTCGGTCCGCGACATGACCCAAGAGGCGTTCCTGATCCTCCCAGGCTGGAGACAAGTGCCAGGGCATCAGTAGAGGAAAATTGGGAATTATTTCTCCTAGTAAAAATAAATAAAGCAGTAGAACATTAGAACAACACAAAGTAAAAAAATGACCTTGAAAAGAAAGAATGGCCAACAAAACACACTAACCTGGTCTCGACTAAAAATACTCATGACTCCAAGAATCTTTCACCAGTCCACAACCAACTCTTTCCCACGACATGAAACCTCGAGCCAAACCTACAGCAAAACTAAAAATGGGAAAATACTATAGGTGTGAGTATTAAAATTTAGTAGGTGATCCCAAAAACAATTCTCAATGAACTACCTTTAAATAATGAATTTATCAATTTCAGGTTTGAACTACAATATATAAAATATTAGTTTCCACGTACACTTTCATTTCTAAAACAAGTAATAGTCTGTGACACTTTTTAATTTAAAAACAATTTTAATGTTTGAAAGAAACTTGTGCATTGCATTTTTAAAATCGTTTTTTTGCGATCCATTTAGAAACCCAAATTTTAGTTGATAGAAAAAATAGAAATCCACGAAACATGCAACACACACTAAGGGAAATGGAAAAAGTGGCACACAAGGGCCAACTACCAAACTATACCTCTCAATCGTCTGCCACATATAAATATACAATAAAGAAAACATGGGTCGAACCGAGAAGCTCATGAACAATCCAAAACGTACTATACGTGTCACTCATCCTGAAGGCATGCCCTAACTCGATGAATTCATAATTCCCTAACACTCGGTATAGCCCTTCATGGCCTAACCGAGGGGCCGAATCCCCATTGCAGTAATAAACCAGTATTCCCCTTATATGGGGCCACTAGAAAGTGCATAATCTAAATTAGTGCACCAACTATTCTTAGAAGATTCACTTACAATGCCAAGTTCCCATGTCAACACACATAATAAAAGGGAAAGGGGTGTGTCAGTAAAGTCAATCAAGTGGCACAAATATCACACACAACTCACGCAATCAACATACACCAAAGATCACCCCTTGATCAAACCAAAGAGAGTTTTCCAAAATAATTTATTTTTATTAAAGTGTCAAATGGGCATTCATGAATTTTAATGAAAAACCATGTTTCTCAAGAAAACCCAAAACACTCATTCATGCTTCAGAAGAAATCATTTATCATTTAAACAAAAACTACATTTTAAATTCTACGAAATATGTTTAAAGGCCAAATGTGCATTCTTTCTCGACTGAGTGTTCGTTCATCAATAAAACATTTTAGGTGTCGTGTATAAAATAAACGACCATTTTTACACCAAATAATTATTTAAAAATTAATTGGCTTATTTTATTTCCCATTTATCAAAATTAATAAAATATGAAGCAATTAATAAATTCTGAATTTAATGTCAAGTGTATTGGGGGACCTACCTCGACTCGTAGCTCAAACACGCGGGCGCAACGCGCCTTGCTTAGGTGCATAAGCATGCGCAAGCCGGCAACTGTAGAACCGTTTGATTACCTTGATGACATGCTGTAACAACCGTAAAAAAATATTTAAAAGCATAACAACATTAATTCACAATAATCCAACGAATAAGCTGCATGAACATCACCTCGATACGGAGACGCGCTCGACCAGTGAGGGCGCGTGATAGTAAAAAAGGGGGCGGCACGCATCGGCAGGACTGGCATTGACCAAAAAAGAGTGTGTGAAGCAATGGTGAGGGGATGTATGAAGCAACATTGAAGGTCGATGCTAGTAACTCGTCAAGGAGAGCATCAGGCCAGAAGAGCATGCGGTGACGTGAAGGAAGAGTGTGCAATGGCCAGAGCTACACCAGCTGGTCAGAGATATGTCGGAAGAAGGGTCTTCGGTGGAGTTGCTTCGTGCTGGCTAACAGGGGTCACGCCAGAAGGTTTCGTGATGGCCCAAAGGAGACTGCACTGGAGGGATTCGCGCCCCCAAAGGAAATTGGCATCCCCGGATTGGAGGGGACGGGGGCTGGCTAGCAGGGAGGGCGTAACGGCGCGGTGCAGGTCAGCGGTCAAACAGAGCAGAGCGGAGGCTGGAGGCGGCTGCTGGGCGCTTCAACGGGGGGCGATGCTGAGAGTGGAGATCGCTGGAGAAGGGAAGTCGTTTGTGGGTTTAGGGGGTGGCGTGCCTAGGGTCGCACATCACACGGAACGGTGACAGCGTAGTGGAGCTGCTCGGACGGGGGGTCTCACGCTGTGGATGGTCGGTAGTAGGGCATGTTGGGATTGATGATTTAAAATTTTGAATAATGAGGAGAGAGAAACTATTAATGGAGGGATTTTCTAAACATTAATGGAGGATTGTTTCCCAACATTAATGAAGAGTTATTCTCAATATTAATTGATGAAATATTGATGGAATAATGAATGTTGACAGCATTAATGGAGATATGGGCAGAGTGCCTATATAAGAGGATGCAATATCATGTTTTGGAATGTGGGCTGGCAATGATATAGCCACCAAGAGAGAGCGGCGAAGGGGTTTCCGCGTTTGCGGTAACAGGTGCGAAGCAAAGATGGTGATCGTGACAACGATGGTGTGTCGGTGGCGATGATTGAAGACGAAAACGATGATGGTGCCATGTATCGAAAGTCTTCTTGGTTTCAGAGATCATGCGGCGTGTCCCGATTGCGATGATCGGAGGTACATCAAAATGGTTTGTTCATGGGTGTGGGTGTGTTGTAAAAAGCCTTCGGGTGAAATATTCTCTCCTCTTGTGGGTTTCTGCAACGACAACTTCCGCATGTAGCGCTGGGCTCTGCGCCCCAATAGTGGTATCAAAGGGATTCGTTGAAGTCCTCGGTTGCAGAACAGAGTGGCAAACATCTGGTGGAGCAACATATCAAGGACTTGGATGTCATCGGACAATGACGGTGGTATCAACAGTGTTTCTTGAATATCGAAAGTCTTCTTGGCCGTAGGTGTCATGCGGCGTGTTCCATTCATTGGTTGACATTCAGAGCTTGGTGGAGTCGGCGATCAAATTGGCCCAGATGGTGGAGATGACTTTAGAGTATTTGAATTTTAAATCATGGTGGAGATTGTTGGGATTGATGATTTAAAATTTTGAATAATTAGGAGAGAGAAAATATTAATGGAGGGATTTTCTCAACATTAATGGAGGATTGGTTCCCAACATTAATGAAGAGTTATTCCCAATATTAATTGATGAAATATTGATGGAATAATTAATGTTGACAGCATTAATGGATATATGGGAGGACTGCCTATATAAGAGGATGCAATATCATGTTTTGGAATTTGGGATGGCAATGATATATCCAGCAAGAGAGAGCGGCGAAGGGGTTGTCGCGTTTGCGGTAACCGGTGCGAAGCGAAGATGGTGATCGCGACAACGATGGTGTGTCAGCGGCGATGATTGAAGACGACGATGATGACGGTGCCATGTATCGAAAGTCCTCTTGGTTGCAGAGATCAAGCGGCGTGTCCCGATTGTGATGATCAGCAGTACATCAAAATGGTTTGTTCATGGGTGTGGGTGCGTTGTAAAAAGCCTTTGGTTGAAATCTTCTCTCCTCTTGTGTGTTTCTGCAATGACAACTTCCGCATGCAGCGTTGGGCTCCACGCCCCAATAGGGAAATGGTGTAGGAGGCTGACGGTGGCACTGTGCAGGGTGAGCAGGGCATGATCGGCGGAGTCACAAAGCGGTGTTGCACGGTGCGGGTCTGCTGGGCAGTGAGAGGCAGAGAGGTCAGTGCGAGTGGCTGCGACGTGCGCCAGAAGCGGAGGCCAAGCCAAGGTGCTGCAATAAATAATCCGAGATGCTTCTGTGGGAGAGATAGAGCAATTACGAGGGAGGCCAGCGGGGCATCGAGCATGAAGGGGTGGGGTGGGGCGTGTTGTGACTAGGCGGAGCAGAGAACTGGGGCAGAAGGGGGGTAGGCGGAGGTGCTGGAAGTGTAGGAGGCAAGGCAGCAACAGCGTGTAGGGAAAGAGAAGGGAGTAGGCTGTGAGGTGGGGGGCACCCACGTGGAAGACAACCACAGAGAAGAAAGAAAAAATAGAAAGGAAAGAAAGAAGGAAAGAAGAGAGAAGAGAAAAAAGAAAGAAAAAAAATAAGATAAGACCAAACAAAACCTTAAGAAAACTAATATAGGAGTAATAATAATAATAATAATAAAATAAAATCATAATATTATTATTATTAATGGTCATACAAATATTAATAATAACATTAATAAAAATTTAATATTGAAAAATAATACTTTTACTAATAAAATTTAATTAATAAAAAAAATTAATAATATTAGTAATCATAATGATCATAATAATAAATTTAACAATATTAGTTTTTAAATAAAAAGTGTCATTAATAATTTCAATTGCAATACATGTAATGAATAACAATAATAATTTCATTTTATTAATAATAATTTTATTTGAATGACACAATTGGGCGGTCCGCATGCGCCTCTATCTACTTTGAGCTAATCGAGCGTGAACTTTTGTCCGATCCAGAAGTTTCCGCACTGATGCCCGGGCTGTCTGCATGGTCTCTGATAACCTTGCGATTCCTACACACTGGTTTAAACAACAACACAAAAATACCATCAAAATAATAAAATAAAAAATTAGACAGGTTGGGGTGTGACAATAACATATATAATATAATTCATCAAACACCTTGATGATCTGTATAATTTACCAATATAGATTAGAAATAACCTTGTATAAATCACATGTTGTGGGTAACATTTTAAAATCCCGATACTGTAATTATTTTATATATGTGTGGAGAGAATTAACATATATATTATTATCAATCCATTAACGTGGTAAATCAATTTCGAAACTCTATAATCTAATGTTCTGTATGGGAAGATAAGGTATGATAACTTCCATTGGGAAAATGTGCCATATATTTTAAAAATTGTCAAACCATGACCATTATTCCATGTGTATCCTATATAAATTTTTTCTGTGATGGAATGCATGTAATTATATGTGTTTGGTGGAGAATATAATTATATATCCCCTTTGTGCACTAGTGGGTCAAATTGGTTAACTAAGATAAAAAAGGGAGTATCTTTAACCTTTATTAATAATTCTTTTATAAAGGCCTCAATGATGGGATAATAATATCTAATATTAGTATATTTTTTCACTTAGGTTAACATATTGATTATTTTTATTATTAATTAATCCTTATTCCATATATTATACATATATTATATTTTTTATGGATTTCATTGTACTCGTGATGTTTATTGTGCAATATTTTTCAATTATTATATTGTACTATTCATTATTCCCTTAAAGGGAAAAAAATGTCACCAACATTACATTGTTTCTCCATTTTCCTATGTAATGTAGTTGAGCTATTTGATTGAAATTGGATAGATTTATGAAATAAATGCATATACTTTTATGTTGTAAAAATTTGTTCTAATGTATCTAGTCTCTCGATGAATACTAAAACATAATCCTCCAAATATAATATTTGTTTCTGAATATGACCTATAATAAATTACCCACTAGCTATCGACTAATAAGATTTTGGATGTTATGGTTAAAATCTATGGAAGGTCTAGTAGAATCATGGAAAAATATTTATAAAAACATGGGTATAAAAAATATATTTTACCACAACTACAAAATATATATATTAGTATGGAATTACTTTTATTGTATACTATATAAATAATTTTAATATTTTACTAATTAATTGATAAAATTATTCATAGATAATAGGATCTTATAAAGGAATCAGAAACTATACAAAATACTATAGACAATGTGATGACTGTATGAATGACAATAGTAATGGAGTAAATATTTATTCAAATAAAAATTTGAATAATCTAGGAAATATTGAAAACAGTTATTGAAAATGACATTACTGTATGGAGACACTATTTTCACCTCTATAGGGATCAACCGTGTAATAATTTTTTACCAGGAAACCTCCACTACATTTTAGTGCCACCTCTAATCCTATGGAAGTAAAAAACTGTATTATGTCTCTAGAGAAAATATTTATTTCATTAGGATTATCATATAAGAAAATATAAATTTGGGATTGTTATCATCTAAGAGGTGATGGTGACCGGTGAGAGTCCTTAATTAAAAATAACATGGAATAATAGAAAATTGATATAATGGAATAGAATGCATTCAAGGTTATTTTTCTGTAAAAAAAATTCATATTTATAAACAAGTAGAGGTAGAAATGAAATTCATAAACTTGAGATAAAAATAGGATAGGTTGGATGCATGTGTGGAAAATTTTCAGACATTATTGAGGTATTATATAGACTGTATTTGCTACATGAAAGAAATTTTGAAAGATAATTATATGGCATAAATCATAATATTCAATGTTCCATGGTATATAATTTTTTTTCAACGTAATATGAGATAATAAAAACTGTTATCATGAAAATGATATAGTTCCCTAAATACATTACTGTCAATTACAAGTGTGAGAAGAAGAGGATGGAAGGGTACTATGGTTTAGAAAAGGGATATAAGTCACGGGTAGGTATTCTAATAAGAAATAATTGATGGAAGAAAAACCATCGATATTACATAAAATCCTGATATTTTGATAAACGTGTAGAGATAAATGACATAAGTCTCATGAGTTGATAAGGCATAGGTATGAAACTAGTGTACAATGATTCAACAATAATTAAATAGTATAATACTATAATAATAACCCTAACAACCAAGGGAATATTATTAAAAAGTGGTCAATGGATCAATTTCATGACTTTTGCATAAAATTAGTAAAATTAAAATATCTATTTTATATGATAGTGCGTAAATTAATTATATATTCTGTGTAAAGAATAAAAATCGGGATTCTTGATCTTCATGTTAATTTATATCTTGTATGTTTTCAAATAATATTCAATCACCCCTGCTATACTAGGAATTATTTAGAGATTATAACATGAAGCAGTAAATTGATTGAAAATAAAGAACACTAGATTTTTTAAATTAGGATTCATGGGTTTTGTATCATTGATAATCTAATAACAATACATATTTTGTGTTTGGAGTAAATCATAGGGATGAATTAGATCTGAAATTAAATAGTCTGAATATATTATTATGACAGAGAATTTTTAATTTCCAAGGAATGTTTTTAATTATACTTTTATCTATGAGATATTTTGTTTCATGAATATTATCTTGAACCACTTTCAAAATCTCGAATTAAATAAATATTTGGAGATGATATGTTTGTAATTAAATACATGGTTGGTATGGTTTTCTATGAATTAAAGAGGCATAATTGGTGTGATAATATATTTATTCCATTCTTAATTATGTTTTTTTGATTTACCATGATGAAATATTAATTCTATGTTAATCATGTACCTGATAAAAATATGATATCTAATACTTCTTAAAGGACTGAACAGATGATGTTATTTGAGTTATAGAAGAAAATAAATGACTTCTGTGATAAAGGGATAGCATGTCCAAGGGATTCACCATGGGGATCACCATTTCATGTTGTAATGAAGAAGGATGGGAAAATAATATTATTCTTTGATTGTAGTGAAATAAATAGAATTGTTTTAGATAACATATATCAACTACCTCTTATTAATGACCTATTTTTTAACTTCAAGGGGATATATTCATTTCATATATTTATCATTATTTTAGCTACATTGAGTTAAATTCTAAGAAGGGGTATTATAAATAATGATTTTCATATGATTTATAGTAATTATTATTTTATTATTAATCCATTTTGGTTACAAAATTACCCCTTAGTGTTTTGGAGTTTCAGAAATGTGAGTTGAATGCCTTCCTTAATATGTTTTTTCTGGTTTAAATTGATTTTATACTTTTATGTCCTTAGTTTTATTATGACTGTGATACTAATTAGAAACTTTTATTGATGAGTTGAGGTTAAAAGAGTTTTATGTGAAATTTAGTAAATATTCATCATATATTATATACATTTATTTTTTTCTTCATATTTTGACCACTGTTTGCGTATATGTTATCCTATAAAAATAGATGGTTATCAATGAATGTATGTGCCCTAATAATATAATAAGAATGTGAATTTTTATATGGTTATGGGTATAATATATGTGTTTTTTGAAAATAATTTTGGAATTGATAATCCATTATCCAATATAAAATCTACGTGGGTAATGTCAAAATGGAAAATGGACTGTGAAGATATTATTGAAGAATTAAAGTTGAAATAGGTAAAAGTTCTTATTCTAAATCCACCATATGGTAAGGAAATCATTTCCATTTATAGTGAAAAATCATGGATTGCTCATGGATGTGTAATAATGTGAAGAGATACTATTTTTTCCTATGAATTGAGATACATTATACACCCATGGATTATGTACTATAATATTTATTTCTAATTGGAAGTAATATTTTTTTGACTAATGATATTGAGACATTACCTCAATAGAGAAAAATAGATTTTATACACAAATTATGATAGTTTGAAATATATATTTACATATAAAATATCTTTATATGGGGAAAATAATATTACTAGAAATACCCATGTACTTTGACTATGATAAAGATTATCATATGTGGAAGTAAAACAATGGTGTCAAATGTTTTTTATAGAGAAAACAATAGTACCTTATCCTTGATGAGGGTAGAGACCAATCCAATTATTGATGACCTTGTGAGGATATAATTGGGAATTATAATCCAAGGGGATGAATCATTATATGACATTTAATAACCCATGAATCCTTATTTTGGAGGATTATGAATGTTTAATAGGATTATAAATACATACAAAACAAAATGGAAGATGTAATTAGTTCTACATTTTCTAAAGTTAATCATCATATAGATATATTTTTATTATTTGAAAATATTTTAAGTTTTAATCTATCATAATATATTAGAATTATCCATGGAATTGTGTTGACATCTCAAACAATTCAATACATCATGGATGTACAGAGTTTATAGTGATATCATAGATCACATTTTTTGGAGAATATAATGAAAAAAACTAAAAATTATACTAAATGGTTCGTAGTATCCTAGAAGGTGATGTATGAAAGACAGTATCCTAATGTATTAATTCATTCTCAACTGATAACAAAGTGGATGAAGAATAAAATTACTAAACTTTTCATCATTTTGATTCCAAATAAAATTATGGTGAAAGTTATATATGGGACACTATTGATCATCTTACAAATTCATCTCATTTAATTTGAATTTGAGAATATATTTCTCAACAGTTTCCTAAAATTATATTAAAATTAAAGATGCGATAAATTATAGAACACCACTATATATTTTCTTTGATCATGTCCCAAGCTTACCGTCACAATTTTAGTTGATCCTTCAGAAGGAATTAAATATAGAGCTCAATCATAGAATGAAATATCACACTCAAAATATGTTTTCTCTAAATATAATCTCAATAAATTGAAAGGCATAATAAGTTTATAAAATATTGACTCCTATATAAATTAGTATTAGCATTTAACTCTTGTGGAGTTTTAATAAAAAAACTATTACCATTTGAACATTAATAAGTCACCATATATAGCCTTTTATAGAATGATATATAAGACACTGCTGGATTGGGATTAATCATAGAAAGGATGATTTTGGTATATAACTTTTTAAATATATAACTAAGAGAGTAAAATCCATCTAGAAACATATATTGTCAGCCTACTGTTAAAAAAAGGTATACTAACAATTGAAAGAATAATAAGGAATTCCAAATGGTAGGATATTTCCTCATTAAGATATATCTATGGAAAGTGGTTATGATATTTCAAATGAAAGGTAGTATTTTCCCAATATATAATGGGTCCTCTAAAATATTGAAGTGGATTAATGAATTTTCATATAATTTGTATATTCCACCATA
Organism: Viscum album; assembly: GCA_963277665.1. Lineage (NCBI taxonomy): Eukaryota > Viridiplantae > Streptophyta > Magnoliopsida > Santalales > Viscaceae > Viscum > Viscum album. The sequence goes on from OY728140.1 coordinate 2,132,739,709, forward strand.
CCTATCAAATTTTCAATAAGTCTTCCATTTATCAAATATAACTAAGTATGTTCTAGCCCCTACACATGGTCATAATGTCGACCATATTTACATGGAACCATAAGTAACATATAAGGAATATATGATGAATATTTTTCATATAAGTTAATAAGTGCACGAAAATATGATTACTTGGTTGGTGAAGGATCACTGGATGATTCATTATATGGACAATGGAATATTATTTCCAAATGAATTGAGGGGAAAGTCATTTCCATATTGATTTATAGATTGACATATAATTTTGAGAGACATATTGTTATAAATATGGAGAATTTAATACCACATTTTTTTGTAATAGGAAATAAAACATTGAGTGTAATATTTTTTAATATTTGAATGTTTATTAATTCATCATAATAGTAAAACACATATTTATTGAATAAATACTTGACGAAGTTAAATGTTTAATAGAATTTAACTCTAGTACCATAAATAATTTCATAAATTTGGGTACTAGTTTACTATTAAACTCAAGTGAATTATAATGGATGAACAATAACAAGTATATGTGGTACATTAATATTAAGATGAAAATAGTAAATTGTAATATTGAAAACTTTTAAGAGCATAGGGAATGATATAAAGGGATTTATATGTTGGATTATATATATATGGATGAATATTACTATCGGTCATTATGACTGGTTGTCAATATGACCATTGTGAACTAAGACTCATATTCAACATGACTGTTTATATTTAGGACTGTTAGGCATTATGATGGTTAGTGGTATAGTGAGTATGAAAATATTGTTATGATTAGTATCTTTTAATAGAAATGTTGATGTTTAATTATCAAAAATGGGAATTAATATGGATTCGTCCATTAGGAACATTCCATATGGAAATCATATTATATAATGGGATGGAGTTATCTTCAGTAGAGTTCATCCTTGACCATTCCAATGTATAACTCCAACAAGTGAAGTCAGAGGGGAACCATCTTCAGGAGAAGTTCATGGTAGTGAAGACTACCACCCTGTTAATATTATCCAAATAACCCCATGGAAGTAAACATTTTCAACCTTATACCATTAGAGAATATTCTGTCATTTTAGTGAATATGTACATAAGGGTTGATGTGTATTATAATGTATTTTCTATAAAAAATATAAATATACCCACTTGTATTCCTAATCATTGATGAATTTATGATCCCAACATAATTGGTATAATGTTTATCATTTTAGTGTAAATTTGATAAATGGAGATCATATTTGGAATCAGGATGTAGAAATTATCCAATAGATGAATTTTTTATTTTTTTATTAAAATCGTTAAATACAATAAAAGTTTTGTTATACTACAACATATAGAAAATATGATATATATGACATAAAATTAATTTTATAGTTAATCCTTTATTCTAAGGATGTGTAATTTATCTTTTTTTTAATAGACACTATAGTGAGGAAATTAGAGTAATAGTGGAGGACTAATATCAATTTTTATAATAAATTATTTAATAAATTATTCAATGAAATTTCAATCATCACAACTATAAATACCCACCCACCACTCTCATTCATTCACATGATGTTTGAAGTTCCCTCACCATATTTCTCTCATTGATTATCTTCTATAGATTAATCATCTTTATTGAAGTGTTTTGTTGTCACTAATGTAGGGTAACAATTTAACCCTCTTAATAGAGGAGGAGAATATAATTTATCTCTATTATATCCCTTTTTTGATTTTCATACTTCTAATATAATTTTTAATTAAATTATATATTATTCATTTTTATATTTCTACATTAGTGTGTAACCATTTATCTATTATATATTTTACATTTTCTAAATTCCTTATAATATACCCCACATATATTTTTTTAAAATGTCAACATAAGGATTTATTTTCTTTCTCTTTCCAATTCCTATATATATTACTACTACTATTTTCATTTTCTATACATTTATTATCACATTATTTTATTTATTTTATATAATTTCTATTTTTATGACACCATACCATGTGATAATTACATTCACTCGTCATCATCATGTTTTTTTTAATTTTTGAATTAGGGTAGGTGATGAGTAAAAATAATGAATAAAATAATGGGGCCTAAATAATAACCAGTGAATCCCCTCTAACTAAGTCCACATCATCAGGGAAAATGAACTAATCCTAAAAAACACGAATCAACACATTTTGTGTTGGATTATTTGAATGGATGTCCAAAACAATTTCCCTTGGGGTAATTGTGAGGTAATTTTATGTAGTTGATGATGAGGTGTTTACAATATAAAATATTATATGAGATTTCATAAGGGGTGGTATTAAGGCCACAAAAGAGGTCATGGACGGTTTTGGAGTCCATTTCAACAATTGTAAGGTTAATGCTATTATTACTATAATATATAAGAAGTAATAGAATATAACTTTCTTAAACATAGAGAGAATCATAAATCCCAAAGAATGTAGTGAATGAAATGATGAAAAATGTCATGATATATCAAAAAAATTCCACCACCCAACATTGGAAATACATTTCATGAGCCTTAAATATAAATTTTTCACAAGGACATGTGATGATTCTCTCAAATCTACTAAACTTGAAGGGAGTTGACTGAGTTAGGGAGTGGAGTTATAATATTCAGATGACATATGTGGGAGGGTCCTCAATAATGTTATTTATTTGCTGATATAGTTTGATCAATATGTTCTTTTTTTATATATGTTCCAATATAGAGTATAGGATTACCTATTTCCTAGGATTGTTCAGTGCCTTGCAAATACCCCAGAATCACACTATGAGAATAATATCTGTCACATTTTTATAGAGGTTGTTTTTGTATTCACATCAAAATCATATATTGATGAATTTGATTCCTGAATATTACTATGAGTGTAGGCCATTAAAATCACCAAAGAATTTTCATATAGCTAACTCCCAGTATCCCAGGAATAACAAGTGCTCAAAGGATTATTATTAAGGTTATCGACATAAAATAAACCTAGAAAAGAACTTAATTTATTATATTATTAACTTTATTGTATGTGGATAAATAGTTATTTCATATTACAAGATTCATATTCCACAAAATTATCTTCTTGTATTTCTAGAGATCCCACAACAAATCCAAATGTATTATAAAACTCTACATAGTCATTTACTATATTGTGTAAAATCAAAAAAACTTGATGGGGACATATTTAAATTTGATTCATCCAAGGGTTCCATACAATAATAATATGTTATGGATTTTATCCATTTTAATGTTTGAGAATTAAAAATAGAATAATTGTTCAATAATTCCTTAAATAAATCTTTCTAATAACCTACCAAAACCACGAAGTATCAAATCTCAAAAAACATTCCATGTATCCTCCAATGAAAATATATATATTACCTTCTCATGATGGACTATGATTTCATGCTCTAAAACCACATATCCCAATAATATAAATCCATGAATCTATAAATTAGATTTTTATTACATCGTATGTAATATGTGATAACTCAAGACTGCTTAAATTGGATGTTGGCGATGGTCATTCTCTTATTTTGTAATCTTGTAAAAAATAATTTATTGGAAAATAATAGTATAATAGAATCATGGTACCTATAGATATTTCAATTCATTATGGAGAAGTTGTATAGAGTTAATCAAACCAAACAACATGTAATAATATTCATTATGGATATTCCTTCTCCTTAGGTCAGTCATTAGAATAATCTATACAATAACTCTATGATGAAGATATACACACTGGAGGATATTTTTTTTAAAAAAATATTGATTTTTATAATTATTCAAAAAATTAATTTAAATGGGTAAAATGACACTTATTTGTAATTTTTACTTAGTTGAGATTATAATAATCAAAACCAAATACAAATTCCCATTATATTTTTTGGGTGAAAACTAAGGTGGATTCACAATGTAGTCAACTAGGATGAATGACTCATTTAAAATCGAAACAATAAAATAATTCAACAATTCCATTAATTACTTAGGATACATATCTTATGAATGAATAGACAATTTCTAAGTTCATATCCCTAAATTGATCAAAATCAAAACATCTCACTATGAAGGTAGACTAATGAATTCAATTGGAAATAAATTAGGAAATACAATTATCACCGATAGAAGATAAAAGAACACAATTTCATTTTCATGATCTATTGTGAAGGGGTAAATAAATATTCCATGTTTTGTTAATGTAACTCCATATCAACTTTACCTCTAATTACACACTCCGTAAAGAAAATTGGTTCCCTAATTAGGTCCAATAATGAACACCCATTAATGATAGAAACAAATATTTTTTATAGGAATCTTACCAATCTGTCATGCTAATAACATATTATAGATAAATCTAATGAACCAAATAATCCCAAAAAAACTTTTCTTCCTACATCAAAAGTGAACATTAGGGTCATTGAGAACCCTAAAATTTCATTACAAGTGGCATCACCAACTCCATAAAAAGAGAAAGATATTAATTTAGTGTTTTAGAAGAACATAATGTAGGTTGATATAATATAATTATTGGCCCAATGTCATATAATTTGTTCTATAAATATAGATTGTTAATTATATTACCTCTCATTATTTCTTGACTATGAACTAATAAAACTAGAAATATTTCCAATGATTGTAACAACATTATCCTAGAGGCCTGTGGCTAGAACCATGATGTATTATAGCATATGACTTCACCATATTCCATTTAGGTATTTTGATGTTGGTAAGAAACATGGATTAGAACGAATCTGAAAAAAACAATTTATAAGTGAATATAAAATATATAAAAATTATAGATTTTAGGATTCATTCAGATCATATACCTCATGTGCCTTTTTCATACCGCTCTTTTAGTAATTCTGTGGACTAATGATTTATTTTTTGAAGGTATGGTGTAAATATCCTATTGGGAGAAATTTCCACCACCCTAGAATATTTCATTCCATGTTATATTCTTTAAGGAAGATCTATTGAAGTCACCAATATGAAGATGATGAATCCCAACTAACCCTAAATTTCAAACCATTTCTTTTATTCCATTTTGTAATAGTACCAAATGTCATAGTTGGTGGTGAAATTATTAATAAAAACTTATGATCACATATAATTTCTCAAGACTATTTTATATATCTGAGCACTCATTTAATCATTCGATATAATATAGGTCCAAAAATGTACCAGTTCAGTGATGTACTTGGTATATTACATTTCAATCTCATAAAATAGTTCAATTGTGAAGAACAACAAGTATTTATCAATCATCAATAATCCATCAATTTTTTTTTAAAAATGATTGTCTTGAAGTATTTCCACTCCCATTATTCATTTTTTTAACATGAACCACTATGTCCGACTACCTCCAAATTGGACCTCTAGGGATAATGCTAAAACATGTTGCAATGACATAATCTTGATATGCTAAATATTAAAAATTTTGTTTTTTATTTAATAATTATTCCACCACATATCTTGGATAATTCATTCATTGGATGGATAATATGTTTTTATAAAAGTCTATGATATAACTACCATACATGTGTTTGTTTATTCAATTTTTTAATCTTTACATTTAATTCCTTTGAATCGTGATTTTGAGATCTCAATAGATCTCATACTCCGTTATATACATATTTCAACGTCACCATAGAGAATATCCCTGATGAAGTTACATGAATGGATAATGAAACTGGAAATGAATAATGATAATGGATTCATTCACCTGAATGATTTACAAAGGGATGCAACATTTAATATTTTATAAAGGAAGATAGATCACCGTGCCTCTGAATTAATTATCGATAATTGGATAATATAAAAATAAATAATATTTATCCTTTACAACATATTAATGACTTGGTCGATAAATTATAAGGATATCAAAATTTATCCAATATTGTTATTCGAACTGAATACCATAAATTAAGGGTTAAATGAAAATAAATACACATGACAACCTTCTATAAGAGGTTTGGATACTGTGAATTTATATTAATGTTATTTGGTCATACTAATACTTCCACTATCATCATGGATTTAATGAATAGAGTATTTGATAATTACCATAACACGTATAGTCTTTATAGACGATTTTCTTATATATTACAGGACTAAGAAAGAACATAAATATAAAGAGTGAATTGTTTTGATGACACTAAGAAAAAATAGATTTATGAAAAATTTATCATATGTCACTTTTGGAAACAAAAATATTCCTTTTTTGGTTCATATAATATCAATTGAGGTTCTATATGTGGAACCATTAATGATGAATGTTATTAAATGTTATCCTATAAAAAATACTACGGCTTAGATACATAGTTTCTATAGTTTTGATTGATATTATCAAAACATTATCAATAATTTCTCATATATATCTAATCCACTCAACATTTTACACAAAAGTAAGTTATGTACCATTGGATAAATGAATGGGGGGGTTATATTAGGGAACTGAAGTGATGGACATTCAGTATAACTTTTCAGAAAATACCTTATAGTGGATAATGGTTTAATCCTCAATAATTCATCAATGATGGGATTGATATGGGTCATCATTTAGAATGATCTTCTAGTAGAATATGCCCCATGCTAATTGAGGATTCATGGGAAAAATTAACCAACTCATGAATTGGAGTTAGCTATAACATATTTTCATTAAATTAATTGATTTATTATATTTTCATAAAACATTGTGAAAAATATACTAATAAAAAATTATAATGTATTTATTCACTAAAAAAGAGATGAGTATATGCTGAATGATGCAATATTATTTAATAAAACAATATGGATTATTGTACATTTATATTCCTGGGAAGGTGACCAAGTTGGTGGATTCTCCAAGTCATAAGATCATGTTATCTTATCTATTATGAGGATAAGAAAAGATAAAATAATTCTGAATTATCAAATAACGTTCCTTTAAATCATGAAGGAAGGGGGTACGTCGTATCTTTATCAAATTAAAATTAAACTATATATCCAATGCATTATGGAAACTGAATAAAATGATGACTTGTAGCAACAAAAATGTTAAGAAATATGCTTTACTTCAACTATGATTTTGATATAGTGATACGTTTCAAGAACTATGTATGTATCATAATCATAATATATTTGTGGAATAGATTATTGGATGAAGCTCATATATCATTATTCTCTATTCATCATGGATTTCTGAAGATATTTATATATATGAGTATTTATATTGAGATAATTAGAAATGATATATTTTTTATTATGTATCTTAATGTTTGGTATATCATCATGGCATCGACAAGGGATATAAGACCTAGTGTATTTTAAAACCACTGCCCATACGGGAATAGAAATAGGATGAAATGAACATGGATTTTCTCATTAGACTCCAAAACATTTGGAAATCCATAATTCTATTTGATGTGTAGTTTATTTATTTATGAATTCATCATACTTAATTACTATAAAATACTAGTTAATCATGATCAAATTTCAAGATTATTCATTAAGTGTGAATGTTTCATGGAATACCAAATTCCATTTCATCTGATTAGGATATGAGGTTTTCCTCACTATTCTTAAGATGTCTGCAACATGGCCTAGATGAAGTGTTTTTTAGTATTTCTTATCATCCACAGATAAATTTTTTGTCTAAGAGAACAATTAATGCCATCATATACATAATGAGATATAGTTATATGGATTTCCATGTTTCTTGGGATCAACACATTATTCTAATAATGTTTTCATATTAGAATAGTTTTAACACTCGAATTCAGATAGCTACATAAAAAGAAATATGTGGAAATAGTAATAAAAATAAAACATACAAGGATGAAGTTGATAAGATAAGGTTATTAGGACCAAAGGTAGTTGAGTATTTAATTGAGAAATTAAATGCCATTAATACCCCATTAGATAAGTTTAGTGATGTCATACAAATAATTTTGAAAATTATCAATGAAATATGAAATTTAAAGATTGTGGGAAAGTATTGTTAAAAATATTCTATGGATAAAGTTAATATGATTCAAATAAAGGGAATGATGATCCCTATGTATATTAACCCCTTTTAGATTACTAATTGAGTAGGTATGGAATATTATATCATGAAACATTCACCAAACCTCCCTAATGCTTCTAATATGATCCATGTATCTTTCTTGTGGAAATATAAACATGATCCACCACATTTAATAAACACATAGGTTCTACTAAAGGATAATGATCTCTCTCAAAAATACCAAATAGTAGAAATCATGGATGGTGGAGATAATGTGTTTCAAAACAAGACTCCTCTCATGGATAATGTACCTTGAAGGAATCACAAATTTGGAGAAGATATTTAAGAAACCAATGAGCATACGAAACAGATATATTCTTAATTTTTTATTGGGGTGTTAGAATTTCAATTGATTAATTCAATTTAAGGGGTTAAATGAAAAAATACAATCTTTTATGATAAAGTTATATATTGAAAATTTTATTTCACAAAAAGCTTATGATACATGAAACCCCATATCTAAATGAATGGTAATATAGTATGAAAATATAAACTAGAATTTAAATTTTCCTAATAAGTGGGAATATAATTTCTTAAAGAAAAATATATTTAAAATAGTTTTAAATAATAAAATATATTTATAAATTAGTATTCAATTTTTTGTAGTCATTATATTCTTAAAAATACATTTTTTATCAAAAACATTCTTAGTGGTTATTTTGAGAATTGTAATATAATTAATTTCTAAATACACCATAAGAAAGATGTTACGAAATATGAATAAATTTTTAAATCATTAAGAAAATATTATATTATTTTGTATTTTTATTATTTGTCTGAAAAGATTCATTTTTCGATGAAAAGCGAAAAAACTATCATTTATTAAATATTTTATTCTCATTTCAATATTTTTTGAAGATAAATTTTTTTTAAATGTTTATGGATTTAAAATTAATTACGTAATATTATTAATATTTCAATTAAGCTCAGTTGAATTAATTTTGTTGTATATTTTTTCATAAAAACTTTTTATACATAAAAAATCATTTTTTTGGAAAAATAAATATCATAATATTTTGTGGGTTTTATTTAATTTAAATTAAACATATTATATGAATTAAATTTGATAAAATTTATTCCATAAAATAAAACATAATTATTATTATTACTTACATGGTTTCACATATTGTTTTCATAGTTAATAGTAAAAAATGTAAAAAAACAATCATTATTATGGTTGAAATGAGATAATGAGGGTGCTCAAAACAAGATAAAAGGGTAATAATGAAAATTAATCTTCTATAAATCCTACACAATTGGAAATTAGAAACATTATATTATCCATAATTTTAATACTTTTTCATTTTTAATTATTTTATTTGATGAATAAATTATTATATTTCAATTTTTTTAAAATTCCATGTGTGTCTGCTCCCCTTTTAGAAATGGGAATCCCTCCTCTCTCTACGTTACACCACTTTGAGCCACATAGAATAAAAAATCAATTTAAAATTAACTTCTATACATAACTATATGGGAATTATAGGATATATACTTTTTAATAATCTATCAACGATTTAATAATGGGGGATTTAAATTATACTTATCGGAGAAGGGGCAATCATCTTACTTGACCTATTTTAATTTATTTCATATTATACTCACACATAATTTATGGTATTCATAATTAAATAGTAATTTAATTTCCCTAACTATTCTATAATGTTATTATGATTATCTAAAAACCATTTTCAACCATTAATTCCATCATATAGAAATTGAAATTATCACTTGGGTGCATGTGTTGAGTACACCCTCCAATTGGGGATAAAATTATTTTTACATAACCACCATTAATCGTTGGTTTTTATGATGGTTATAATTTTTATAAATGATATTTATGAAATAATTATACATAAAAAATTATAATATATTCTAAACTATATTATCTTCCAATCAATTATAATAAAATTAGGTCACTCATGAGTACATGTGGGCTACCAACTCCACAAAATGATGTGATTCATTTTTCATTTAATATTTAAATGGATGATGAAGATATATTTATTCAATATATATATTATTTAACATATATTTATGTTTATAAAAGTAATTCATTATTTATCTTTAATTTTTTTTATTTTATATATAGAAAGATGACAACATTCATGCATATGTACAAACAAATGTCTCTGTGAACAATTTAAATAAACTTTCTATCTCTATAATTTTTTGATTATTAGAAATATTTATATTATTAATATTTTTATAATAAATATATATGATAATATATAATGAGTAAAATTCTGGATACTTTTGAATCAGAGTCCGGATACTTGTACCAGAACACGTGAACTAAAACATTCATTTGAAACAAAATATTTTACACAGTGAAAGGAATATTTTAACAAGAAATTATTAATAAATGGGTGTTAAAATGTTATAAGTGTATCATATATGATTTTTAATGTATTTATATTATTTTTTCTAGAAATATAAAAATTTAAAATTTACTATAAATCATTTTGGGGTACTTTCCAAGTGTGACAAACGTGCGGTGTGAATTTAGAATTTCAAATTGTCTTCTTTGGGTCATATCATATTTTCACCTATATTCATTTATGAGGTTTATATATCTTTCCATTTTTCAGTTAGAACATTAATCACCTTATTATAATTATTTTTAATATATTTTTATAATTTATTCATTAATGGTTCAAACAATTCAATGTTACCAACGTGAGAAGGGTTTTATTTTTTAGTATCATTTTTATCATTATATATTAGGATTTAATTTTGATGGAGGAAATTATATAATTTTAACATGATAGAAAAATTCTCCATTATTCTGATCTAGTTATTAATTAAATATTCAATTAAAAAAACCATTTTCCTCTCTTTCATAATTAAAATGATCAATAAAATTATTTTTAGGAATAATATATTTGTTTCCTCTTTTCCTAAGAATCTGTTTTTTAGATGTCCTTGTTTTTTAAATGTTTTCAAGAATGATTTTATAATTTTTATATGATTGTTTAATGAAATTTTTTCCATGTTTGACTTTCTATACTATATTTTCAAAGGAATATTGTTATCAATTTCTTACCAAATTTTTCAAGTATTTTTTTTCAAAATACACGAAAGGAATATTTTTTTACCCTACTCAAAATAAATGATATTTCCCACCATAATATTCACCCAAGACATTAACAAATTATTAACATTTTATATGGTTTCTTTTGATAAAAAAATTATCAATTTTTTTGGGACATTTTTAGATTTAAAATAAGTTACTTTATAATGAAAAAGGTATTTTACTTATGATTTATTCCAAAGATCATTTAAAAATTATCTATAATTACATAATTTCAAATTAATTATGCATTTTTAAGGATGTGGTCCAACAATAACATAATCATTCATTCACTAGTTGGTTTATTATTGTAATGGTGGTATTTTTATGAAAATGATTTAATTTTAATTGGTAATTCTATGATAAATTTCTAATCTTTTATGAAACACATATCCCTTCTACGAGTTCTGAAATATTGATATGATAATTATTTGATGATTTTATGTGACATATTTGAATGGATTATAATTATTTTACAAGTGGAAATAGAATTATATATCCCTCTAATTTAGTAGATATATATATATATATATTTGATTATTTAATGAGAATTATTATGTGGATTAAATATAGTTCAATAAGTGAAATTTTCTACAATAATAGACTTGGGAGTGAACATTGAAAATCGATATGATACTATAGTGAGTGAACCTTGACTAAGTATATGATGTAACAAGTAGTTACACCAATCCATTATGATAATTTTAGGAGTGATTATTTATTAAAGAAATAATTTTCTCTGATTATAGAAATCTCACAAACTTATAACTTCTGCCAATTTTATTCTCTCATGGATCGTGTTCTTTTACCTGTTTATGATTCGTGTCTTATGAAATTCAATATATTTGTTCCATGACTAATGTTTATGATAAATTATTTTTCAATATTGGTTCCCATTGTTAATATAATGTTCTCATACCCCAATGCTAATGATACTACCAAAAGATAATTGATATCACCTTTGTTTTCCCTTGAAAAATATTTAAACTGACCCTTTATTATATTTCATTTTCTATGGGACATAAATTATGGTATTATGTATGTCAAGTCTTATATTATTTAAAATTATGATATAGTAAATTATATATTATGTAGATGGTTTTTTACTAGTTATTATTGTATATATGGTTCTGAAGACAGTAAAATATTATGTTTTTACATGAATAATAATGTTACGTAATGAATTTTTATTTAAAAAGATAAAATATCTATTTATTATAATTCTAGGAAACTATATAGAACATATAAAATAAATAAAACCTAACAATATATATTCAGATAGATGAAGACAGTGATAATAAGTCAAGACAATCATTAAAATCTTAACTAATGAATTGAAGTATTAATATACACTACCCACCTCTATGTTATTTGTGGGTCCACATCCCACCATGTAACCTCTATAATTCTATAACCTATTAAAAATTATGCCTTCATCCACCATAAATTGTGTTTTCCTTACCTAGTTCTACTGAAACATGATCTATAAACTATCAAATGTATGTCATCGGTTTGATTAAAAAAAGAATAGCAAGATTCCTAAAAGTGTTCAATAAGAATTAATTAATATATAAATAAATTAAACCCATTTAATGAAATAGATTTCATGAAATATAGTTTTACAAAGATTCCAATAAAACATGAAAATACACATTTTTATAATATCTTCTAATGATTTTATAGATAAAATATCTACCATGATATTAATAATAAAATATTTCTCAAATAATTTATAAATAACTAATCCAGAGGGATCACCATGTAATAGAGTCATTGGGTGTGTTATATTTAGGCATTATTGGATCCTCACACTATAGTTAAAAAATGACTATGTGTTCAAAAATCCATAGAATATAGGGATAGGGGTGAGTTTAGACCTCGATAATTGACCACCATGTTATAAAAAGGCATAGTTATATCGTTAGTGTAAATCCATTTTAGGTAGTTTCTAACCATCTTTGTGTGATTATAAAATTTTACACCACTCATAAGTACCACATATTCCAATGTTACATAACCCACAATTCGTATCTTTTAATTCTATTGTCAACCCACTCATAGTGTTTCTATTTTCATGATAAAAACAATCAAAAGTAATTCTAAACATAAATTATCATGTATTGAATAAATTTTAAAAAAAAATTGATATTTTTTTCCATGAAATAAGATAAAGGGGAAATATAATATTAAAAAATTATAAAAATAACGATATTATATAAAATTATGATTCATTATTTTAAATAATTAAGAAACTAGTTTATGATCATTAATCATGAATTTTTTGTCAAACTTTTCTTTTTTATATAAACATTATTCCCCAAAATTAGTAATTTATAACCAAATAGAATCATGAATACAAGGAATATAGTTCAATTATGTAGTAAAAGAATATCCTAAACTATGAAGATCCTATTTGGAAATTCATATTCGACAAACACAACATAAAAATATAATATAACCAACTTACCCTTACAATTCTCAATGAATCATATAACAATATTTGTTGATTTGGTCTCTACCTTCTTTCTCAAATTTAATCTATAATAAAACCTATTATATAATGAAATACCCCATATATTTTTCCATAATAAATAAAATATATTGTTCCTTTTTATAATTGGATAAGAGATCTTGAAAAAATGTAGAAAAATGAAGGATAGACTATTACATTGAACTTCATATATTTAACAAATCGTGATCCAATAAATTACCTCCTTCCAAGTTTTCAAATATCAAAATTTTACAAGAGGAATCCCAAGGGTCAAGAACCATGGATGTTTTTTAAAAAATATAGTTAAAATGAAATATTTCTTGTTAAAAACATATATTTAATATTAATTAATTCTCATAACATGGTTTGGTTTTTCTTTTTTAAAAATTTTCTGTCTCTTTCTATAGAGTGGATAACTCTCATAGTTTGGTCACATGGTTTGGATAAATTTCACCAATTGTGTGAAATTACACTATATTAAACAACTAAAATAGAAATTATTTTATTTTAATTCCTCACAGTTCTTCATCATTTTTTTACCTACAAAACATTATTGAGATATAAAAACAGCCATAAAACAACTAATAATGAATCTATAATTGTACAAAACAATATATTTTATAAATAAATGAATATATGTAACTAAATGTTACATATTGTTGTAACAATATTGGATTTAGTGTGTATTAAATTGATGGAATTAATATAATTGGTTTCATGAATGGAAGGAAAGAACATTGGCTCATATCATGGAGGGTTACTATGTGTACGGGCTAGAAAAAATGTTGTTGTAGTAGAGTTGTGTGATCTATAATGGTATTCCATGTTTATGCTTATGTTTAGTGTGTTATACCCTATAAGGGGAACCTTCTTTAGGTATAGTGTAACTTTTCTGTCAAAATTCACTAATGATATATAAAAAAGGGTGCAATTATTAAAAAAAATATAATTTTATTATATTATTTAATTGAAATACAACATAATAAGATCAATATGATTTAAATAATCTAAAATAATAGAATCTTAGGTGAAATATTTAATGATTAACTTGATAAAATCATTAAATTTCATGTCTCATTACCAATGCACATGGTTCACCATTAAAAATGAATTTTAGCATCCTTTAAAGGATTAAAAATCTCCCATGTCCAATGATTCCATTGGAACCAATTTATAGAATACAAGAGGAAGGAATTACCCATGAAATTACAATAAAGTAATAAATAATATTGTTTTCCCAAACAAATATGATACAGATTCCTACTTAAATATATCTTATTTCAATTGTGTTTTATTTATACAATGTTTTTGGGAAATCTACTTTATCCTTTGTGATTACATTACCTCCAAATAATATCAAGCCCTCCCAATGATCTTAAAATCATATACATTATGAAGATCATTCCAATAATTATGTATATATAAAAGGTGTTATAATTCCCCATCAAACAGAATAACCAATGTGCACACCTCTTGTAACTACCCAAGTAATTAAGGAATAATATATTTTCATATCTATGTCTATTTATAAATTAGATAGTGTTTTAGAGGCTTAAAATGGGAATAAATCAAATCTTAAGCATAGAATACTATAATATTTTTAAAAGATTGTTTTACCGCCTTTTGATGGAAAGCCATTTTTAAATCTAACTTTTGAAAATTTTATAAGCTATATTTTTCAAAATAATCTTATTCTTTAGAATTGGGACATTGAAATTTACTTTGTATAAAATTTTTGTATACTTCTGACAACGATCATTTTTTAATGAACAGTGACAGATACTATATTTTACTTCAAAACTGTTTTTTAATGTAATTTAATTATATGGTTATATTATATTTTTAATTGGTTTTAAAGTGTAATTAAAATATAGTTTTACCATTTAATACAATTGTGGTCATTATAATTAATTTCACTTTGAAATTGGACTTAAACAATTGTCAATATTCTGATAGATATTGTTTGTTAAACACACGCTATTTTTTTGACAAGGGGAATTATTTTTAACTCAATTACTGCAATTTCTGTGTTTGTAATTTGGTAAAATGGATACTATATTTAGAATCATAAGGTCCAAATTATGTTATTAATACTTTTTTTTAACACTATGAATAGTAACGCCATCAATTATCTTTAATTATCGTGATTAATTAGTAATAGGGTAGTTAAGGGTAATAAAATAATATGATAATAAATTAAAATGACCCCAACATGTGTCCAAATATTTTTTCATGATTCATGGACGACCATGGGATTCCTTGTGCCAACTTTGGAACCCCATGGAATCACTTTAGTGTGATAATGACCTTTTATTTTATTATTTTTAAAGAAAGGAAAATATAACCAAAGTATGTATCAACTAAGTAAAACAATTTTAGTTTTGTTAATATAAATGATATCTAAACTATAAATAGTCATTGGAAAGATAAACATATTTCCTAAATCATGGTATTTTTTTATAATTTTAAGACATTAAATAAAAAAAATTATTTGTGACCCCATGATGATGTAGTGATTACCTCTTTAATGAACGATTTAAATAAAATGAAGAGATAAGGTAAAATATAAGACTTAAAGTTGACGAAAACCTATTGTATGGGTGGATTTAGAAACCTTATCACCTTATCCTCGAAATATATCATTGGGGGACCTTTCAAAATACGAAAATCATTATATAATAAAGTAACATTTCAAGACTTTCCAAAAGCAACCCTCCTCCCTCTTATAAAAGGCCCCCACCTCTACCCCCTTATCCACACCTCTCAATCCATTGGATCATCCAACCATTTCTAATATCATCTATCCACATCCCTCTCTTCATCCTAGAATCATTACATTCCGCAGAAATAATTTCAAGAAACCCTTTTGGTTCAAACCATGGGGATTACCCGATTTAAATGAAATGTCTTCTCTTATGTCATTTTGTTTTATTTTGCTTCTCCAAACCCCTAAACTCTTTTTATTTCATTCATTTTTATCAACAATAGTATCTTCAATATACTAGTATGTTTTTATGATATGTATTCGAGCTACACTTACACAAACCTCAATCTAATGGGTGAAGAACACACTGTTTCTGTTGACGGTGAACTAATGCCTCACGAAATGATGATTGTTCAATTATCTCATACCGCCTCTCATGTTGGCCATCAAGATGTAACTGTATTTATAGTATGTTTATGTTTTCCTTATGATTTTTTATTTTTCATTTATGGCATACCTTTATGGTTTCTATAATGGATAAAAGTGATAATTTCATTTTAGGAAGTGCGGACTACCACCCCCTCAAAGTGATTTGAATCGTTAATGCCATATGTGGGATGTATAAAGGATGGAGTTGATGATATTATATATTATATTATATTTGAATTATAATATACCTTTATATCATTGTTATTTTATTCCATTACATACGAAATAGAAATGAAAGTAGCGTTCACGCGTACGTACGACTTACCGTCTCCATGAACAGTGCATTTTATTTCTCACCTCTAATGTTATGTAATATTATAAATGAATGTATATACTAGATATATATGATATATATGATATCTAAATCATGAATATAATTCTGGAGATAATGGATATTTTACCGCATGAATAACTTGTAATTATAAGAAGTTTATTTTTGACTCAAGTACCAAAGATCAACAAAATGACCATTATTAACACAAATGATTAAACAATGTTCATAACATGGTAATAACTGATAAAAAAGGAATATTTAACTTGTAAAAGGTTCTTAAAAAAATAGAAATTTACTGTAGTTTATTATTCAGGAGATTAATGAACGATCGAGTCAAGTCGGACATGAGGTAAGGGACTTCGTCTCAATCTTCTTTCATTAAGGTATATTTTTTTATACAAAAATTTCTCTTATACATTGTATAAACACCTTTGAAATTTACATTTATTCAAAAGGAATCTTTTCTCTATGAAGCATTTTACTAAATGAAAAAAAGTATGTTTTTTAACAAATGCAGTGACAATGACTTTTCTTCCACCGCCAGTATTATTTGATCTCTTGCTTCTTTAACAAGCCATAATGTCTTTAAAAGGAAAATAAATACCATATACTCTGTTATGTATTTTGGTATTGAAAATGGTATTGATAATGGATTTGATATGTCAATATATAGGGATTTAAATGTGTAAATGTTTTCTTTCCATTATATTTTTTGTATGTGTTATAATTTTATAATGGTACCTAGACATTTGATGGGTGGTTACGTGATAAACCAAATGACGGGTGGTGCCGTGAAAACTAGGATGGGTGGTTACATTATAACCACCAATGCATGGGGTATGTAAGTCAATCATATGGATATTCTATTTAGTAATATGTGTGGTAGTCGACCGTATGGTAATTCCATTTAAGTATGTTTATGTCCCATGTTAGCTTTATTTGTTATGTGTTCTTTATATGGGTTTTAAGGTAATATTTAGGTTACAAAAGGGTAAACAATTATCTTTTATTCAGTGAAGTGTATTTACTACTTTATAAAGGATAAAGGTATTACTTATGATAAATTATTCATGGTTTTCTTGTTTTTTTGAAAAACTACCAGTTTTCCTTCATTGTGTATCACTTACTGAGAGTTTTATGCTCATCCCAAGTTTTTGAAATGTTTTTTACATGACATAAAGTGGAATAGGGTCAAAGATGGGATCAAGGAAAATACATGCTATCTAAAACATGGAACTGGACATGTTTCTTTGTAAGTGTTTTTATTTTATGAAAAAAATGGAAACATAGTAGAAGTGTCCACTTTGTAATATTTTGAGATGTAATAGTTATGGCCTAATTCTCTGAAACACTAAACCTGAAAATATCCTTAATGTGAATTATTCATTTAATTCAAGATTATGTATTTTTTTAAGGCCAGGTCCTTAAAGTTGGTATCAGAGGACAATTTAGACAACTTTAGGAGTTAGGATATTGTTAAATTCATGTCTATAAATTCATTTATGGTATTATTGAAATGATATAGAATTTAAAGATTACCATTTTGCTTCAACTAAGATATTTCTGTGTTCAGAATGGTTTTCCACAGCGGATATAGGGCATCTATGTTGGGACGACATCAAGAGGAAAACAACCTTCCAAATCAGTAACCTAAGATGGTCGGAATTGGAACTGACCAGTTTTTTTGTAGTGATGGCACAATTATATCAGGATATAAATGGTGGTGGTATCCATACACAAGAACAGCCAGATCAACCTCAGAGGAACATACCAGTAGTGGAGCATTTCATGAGGCAACATCCCCCATCATTCGGAGGATCATCGGACCCTGTTCAAGAAGAAGGGTGGATTAAAGCATTGTAGAAGATTTTTGGTGTCATGGGGTGTTCAGAACATCAAACGGTTAGTCTCGCTGTTAACCGTTTTGAAGGAGAAGCTAATCAATGGTGGTCGATGGTGAAAAATATCAGTGATAGTGAGGAGGTTGATGATCTTGACTAGGATGAATTCAAAGGTATGATTCTTGAGAAATAATTTCCTAAGTTGGATCGTCTTAGGATAGAAAAATAATTCCTATAATTGAGGTAGGTGGATGACTCAGTGGCTACTTATGAATCAAATTTCACTCGACTGGCAAGGTATGCTCCAAATTTCATATGAGATCTTGATATTAAAGTCAACCATTTTTACTCAGGGTTAAAGCCAATGTATCAAAGTTCTTTAGCTTCTCGTGAGCTCAAAAGTTATGAAAAACTTGTTTGATGTGCAGAGAAGGTGGAAATGGAGTTTTTCAATGATCAGGTGTTCTTTTCCATTCAATAGAATAAGATGTCCAGTAGACAGGAAAAGGGAAAGAATTCATCAATGATGCCTAGAGGTAAGAAAACCAAATATCCATCCGATGAGAAGTGTGGTAAAATTCATCCTGGAGAATGTTTATCCAAGTCTAGAAAGTGATTCTGGTGTGGTAAGTCTGGTCATATTTCTCGTAACTGTAAGGAAAATGATCAAGCAGGAAATGAAAACCCAGCAGTAAGATGTTTTAAGTGTAATGAAATGGGAAATTATGAAAATGAGTGTCCAAAGAAGAACTAAATTGGGGGACACTGGCCAAACTAGAAGCAGAAATGGGTCGTGAAATCCTTTGGAACTACTTCAGCAGATGTTAGTCCATTGAATGAAGTAGTATCAGGTACACTGTTTGTTTGTTCAGTTTATGCCAATGTGTTGTTTGATTCAGGGTATACACATTCTTTCATTTCAGAGAATATTTCTAGTAAATTGAGAATTTCATCTCAATATATGAATCCTAAACATATGGTAAAAACACCCAGAGGAAATGTTGATACAAAAAGAAATCATAAGAACCTTCTTGTCCTTGTGTGTAGAAAGAATCTACCTGAAAAACTTATTTTTTTCCTATAGTAGAGTTTGATGTTATTTTGGGCATGGATTGGATTTCTATTTATCATGCTATGAATGATTGCAGAGCTAAAGAAGTTTCTTTTCAAAAATATTTTCAATTTGTGTACAATAATGAAACCTTTCTTTTGATAACATATCAGGAAGCTGAGAAACTAGTAAATTTAGGAAATGAATGTTACCTTGCACATAGTGTTGAAAACAAAGGAACTGTTCAGATTAATGTGTTTCCAGTGGTAAATGAGTATCTTGATGTTTTTCCTGATGAGTAGCCTGATATTATACCTGATCGGGAAGTTGAATTTACTGTTTACTTAGTTTTTGATTCTAATCCAATTTCAAAACCCCCTAATCGAATGGCTCAAGTTGAACTTTTATAGTCAAAGAAGCAATTACAGGAGTTATTAGATAAAGGTTTCAATCAACCTAGCACATCACCATGGGGTTATCTTGTCTTGTTTGTTAAAAATAAATATGGTTCAATGAGACTTTTCATTGATTATAGAGCCTTGAATTAAATCACTGTTAAGAACAAGTATCCTTTGCCTAATATTGATGATTTTTTTGATCAGCTCTAGGGAGCTCAGTATTTTTCAAATATTGACTAGAGGTCGGGGTACCATTAGTTGAAAGTAAAATAAGTAGATGTTCCTAAGACCGTGTTTCGTACTAGATATTGCCATTATGAATTTGAAGTTATGCCTTTTGGGTTAACCAATGCACCCGATGTATTTATAGACCTTATGAATATAATTTTTCATGTGTTCTTGGATAAGTTTGTGGTTGTTTTCATTGATGAAATTTTTGTGTTTTATATTATTAAAGGGGAGCATGAAATTCATTTATGGGTTATTTTGAAAACCTTAAAAGAATTAAATTATATGGGAAATTCTGAAAGTGTGAGTTTTGGTTGCAACAAATTTCATTCACTGGTCACATTGTTTCTAAAGATGGCATATCTTTTGATCCTGTTTAAACAAAAGTTGTTGAAGAATGGCCAAGACCCACAAATATAACCGAGATCTGTAGTTTTTTTTTGTTTGGAAGGATATTAACAGATGTTTTTTGAAAATTTTTCAGGGTTATCTAGTCCAATTACTATGTTAACTCTAAAAGGTGTTATGTTCATTTAGACAAAAGAAGGTGATGATTGTTTTTAGGAATTGAAAAGAAGATTGGAGAATGTTATAGTTTTGGCACTGCCTTCCAGATATGGTGAGTTTGTTATCTACATAGATGCTTCATTAAAAGGAATTGGTTGTGTCCTAATGCAGAATGATCAGATAATTGCTTATGCTTCACGTTAGTTTAAAACTCATGAGTTAAATTACCCTACACATGATTTGGAATTAACTACGGTTGTTTTTGCTTTAAATATTTGGAAACATCATTTCTATGGAGTAAAGTGTGAAATATATACCAATCAAAAAAGTTTAAAGTATATATTCACTAAGAAATAATTGAACATGAGATAGATGATATGGCTATAATTAATCAAGGATTACGATTGTACAATTAATCACCATCTAGGAAAAGCAAATAAAGTGGCCGATTCATTGAGTCGAAAAAGTAATGCTTCATTAACCATTCTACGTTTGTAATGAGATCCTATGGTTTTTGATTTAATGAAATTTTGCATAGAAGTTTTTAGTGTAGGAGGTTATTATATTTTGTTTCAGGTTTCAGTGAGATCATCTCTATCAGACATAATTAAGCAAGTGTAGAAGAACGACAATGGGTTGCAGAAAATGGTAGAGCTGATTCAGAAGGGTAAGTTTCCTAAATTTAAAATTCATAGTGATTGTGTTTTGATATTTGGGAAGATATTTTGTGTGACTTGTGATTCACAGTTGAAGAGAGAATTGTTATGTGAAGCTCATAGTTCTCTATTTTCTGTTCATCCAGGCAGTACTAAGATGTACATAGATCTTTAGAAGTATTACTGGTGGGATTGAAGGAAAAGAGATATTGCTGATTTTACTATGAAGTGTTTGACTTATAGAAAGGTTAAAGTAGAGTGGTAGTTACCGAAAGGGATGCTTCAGCCTTTACTAGTTCCAGAGTGGAAATGAGAGAATTTATCCATGGACTTTGTTGTGGGATTACCGAAAACACCTCGAGGTAATAATGCAATCTGGGTTGTTGTAGATCTCTTGACTAAATCTGCTCATTTACTTGCTATACAAGATACTTTTTCCATAGATCAACTTTCTCGATTGTACCTTAATGATATAGATAGGTTACACGGAGTTCCCCTCTCCATTGTATCAGATCGTGATCTCAGGTTCATTTCTAACTTTTGGAAAGGCCTTTAGAAGTCATTGGGTTCTGAATTAAATTTTAGTACAGCTGTTCATCCGCAATCAGATGGGCAGTCAGAACAAAAAATTCATAATTTGGAGGATATTCTACGTGCTTGTTCGACGGATTATCTAGGATGTTGGGACCATCATCTTTCATTGGTTGAGTTTCCTTATAATAACAGTTTTCATTCTAGTATACATATTGCTCCATTAGAGGCATTGTATGGGAAGTAGTGTCGAACTCCATCTTTTTGGGATGAAGTAGGTGAGAGGAAGCTGATGGGACCAGAATTAGTAGAAGAGAAGGAATAAAAGGTTAGTTGATTTAGAAGCACATGTTAACAACTCAGAGTCGGTAGAAAAGTTATGCGGATAACCGGAGGAAGGATCTTTCTTTTGAGGTAGGTGATCATGTTTTTCTCAATGTATCTCCATGGAAAAGTGTGATGTGTTTTGGAAAGAAAAGAAAAATGAGACTGAGGATCATTAGACCATATGAAATCCTAAATAATGTTGGATTAGTTTCATACATAGTGGAATTACCTCAATGTTTGTCCCAGTTACCTAATGTTTTTCATGTTTCAATGTTAAGGAATTACATGCCAGATCAGTCTCATGTTTGGAGTAATGAGGTAGTTCAGATGGAAGAGTATCTATATTATGAGGAACAACCAGTCCATATTCTTGACCACATGGAGAAAGTGTTGCGGAATAAGGTTATTCATCATGTAGAGGTTCTATGGAAAAACCATATAGTTGAAGAGGCAACATGGGAATCTGAAAATGCAATGATGGATAAATACCCCCACTTATTCGATAAGTAAATAAATTACGGGGATGCAATTTCTTAAAGGGGGGATGGATTTAACATCCCAATTAAGTAATGAATTTTATATTTTCATATCAATGTATATTTATAAATTAGATAGTGTTTTAGAGGCTTAAAATGAGAATAAATCCAATCTTAAGCATAGAGTACTCTAATATTTTTAAAAGATTGTTTTACAGCCTTTTGATGGAAAACCATTTTTAAATATAACTTTTGAAAATTTTATAAGATCTATTTTTCAAAATAATCTTATTCTTTAGAATTGTTACATTGAAATTTTATTTGGATAAATTTTTGGTATTTTTCTAAAAATTTTCATTTTTTAATGAATAATGAAAAATACTGCATTTTACTTCAAAACTACTTTTTCATATAATTTAATTATATGGTTATATTATCTTTTTAAATGGTTTTAAAATGTAATTAGAATATGTGTTTACCATTTAATCCAATGGTGGTCATTATAATTAATTTCACTTTGAAATTTGACATAAACAATTGTCAATCTTTTGATTGATATTGTTTCTTAAAAACACGCTATTTGTTTTGAAAAGAGGAATTTTTTTTAATTAATTACTGCATTTTCTGTTTTTGAAATTTGGTCAAATGGATTCTATATTTGGAGTCAGAAGTTCCAAATTATGTTATTAATACTCTTTTGTTTTTTGTCATTATGAATATTAATGACGACAATTATATTTAATTATCATGATTAATTAGTAATCTGGTTGTTAAGGGTAATACAATAATATCATAATAATATAGAATGACCCAAACATGTATCCAAATCCTTTTTTGAGTCATTTCCGACCATGTTATGCCTTGTACAAACTTTGGGACCCCATGGAATCACTTTAGTGTGACAGTGACCTTTTATTATATTATTTTTAATGAAAGGAAGATATAACCAAAGTATGTATCACCTAAGTAAAACAATTTTAGTATTATTTATATAAATTATCTCTTAGACTATAAACAGTCATTGAAAAGATAAAAAAATTTCCTACATCATGGTATTTTTTTTATAATTTATAGACATTAAATAAATAAATTTATTTATGACACCATGATGATGTAGTGATTACCTCATTAATGAACGATTTAAATAAAATGATAAGATAAGGTAAAATCTAAGAATTACACTTGTTGAAAACATATTGGATGGGTAAATTGTGAACCATTATCACTTTATCCTTGAAATATTTTGTTTCGGTACCTTTTAAATTCCGAATATCATTTTATAATAAAGTAACATTTCAAGACTTTCCAAAAGTAACCATCCTCCCTCTTATAAAAGCCCTCCACCTCTACCCCCTTACCCACACCTCTCAAGCCATTGGATCATCCAACCCCAACTACGATTATCTCTCGACATACCTATCTTCATCCTATATGCCTTACCTCGGCAGAAATCTCTTCAAGAATCCCTTTTGGTTCAAACCAAGGGGAGTTACCCGATTTAAAGCTAATGTCTTCTCTTATGTCCTTTTGTTTTATTTTTCTTCTCCATCCCCCTAAACTCTTTTTATTCCTTTTATTTGTAAAAAAACGGTATATTCAATATACTATGATGTTTTTATGAGAAGTATTATAGCTACACATACACACACCTCTATGTAATGGGTGAAGAGCATACTATTTCTGTGGACGATGAACTACTACCTCATGAAATAATGATTTTTCAATTTTCTCCTACCATCTCTCATGGTGGCCATTAAGATGTCACCAGATTTATATTATGTTAATGTTTTCCTTATGGTTCTGTATTTTTTATTTGTGGCATACCATTATGGTTTCCATAATGGATAAATGCGATAATTTCATTTTAGGCAGTGCGGACTACCGCCCCCTCAAAGTGTTTTGAATCATTAATGTCATATGTGGGATGTATAAAGGATTATGTTAATGATATTATATATGATATTATACTATAATTATAATATACCTTTATATAAATGTGATTTTATTTCATTAAATAAAAAATAGAAATGAAAGTAGCGTTCACGCTTATGTACGGCTTACCGTCTCTATGAATGGTGAATTTTATTTATTACCTCTAAATAGTATGTAATATTATAAATGAAAGTATATAATAGATATATATGATATATATGATATCTAAATCATGAATATAATTCTAGAGACAATGGATATTTTACCACATGAACAACTTGTAATTATAAGAAGTTTATTTTTGACTCATGTACCAAAGATCAACAAAACGACCGTTAATAACACAAATGATTAAATAATGTTCATAACAAGGTAATAAGTGATATAAAAGGAATAATTAACTTTTAAAATGTTCTTAAGAAAATAGAAATTAACTCTAGT
Organism: Viscum album; assembly: GCA_963277665.1. Lineage (NCBI taxonomy): Eukaryota > Viridiplantae > Streptophyta > Magnoliopsida > Santalales > Viscaceae > Viscum > Viscum album. Next base: position 2,132,765,189 of record OY728140.1, read on the forward strand.
TTATTATTCAGGAGATTAAAGAACGATCGAGTCAAGTCAGACACAAGGTAAGGGACTTCATCTCGATATCCTTAAATTGAGGCATATTTTATTTTATACACAACTTTATTTTATACTTTGTAGAAACACCTTTGACTTTTAATTTTATTCAAACAGAATATTTTCTCTATGAAGCGTTTTACTAAACGACAAATAGTATGTTTCTTCTTAACGTATGTGGTGATAACGACCATTCTACCACCGCGAGTATTATTTGATCTTTGGCTTCCTTAACAAACTGTAATGTTTTTAAAAGGAAAATAAATACCATATACTCTTTTATGTATTTTGGTATTGAAAATGGTTTTGATAATGGATTTTATATGTCAATAAATTTTGATTGATATGTAGAAATTTTTTCTTTCCTTTAAATGTTTTGTATGTGTTATGATTTTATAATGGTACATGGACATTTAATGGGTGGCTATGTGATAAACCAAATGATGGGTGGTGCTGTGAAAACCAGGGCAGGTGGTTACGTTATAACCTCCAATGCATTGGGTATGCAAGTCAGTTGTATGGTTATTCCATTTCTTGATGTGTGTGGAAGTCGACCGTATGGTTATTCCATTTAAGTATGTTTATGTCCCAAGTTACCTTTATATGTTATGTGTTCTTTATATGAGTTTTATGGTAATATTTTGGTTACAAATGGGTAAGAAATTATATATAATTTAGTGAAGAGTATTTGCTACTTCATAAAGGTTAAAATTATTATTTATGATAAAGTATTCGTGGTTTTCTTGTTGTTTTGAAAAACCAACTATTTTCCTTCTTTGTGTATTGCTTACTGAGCTTTTTATGATTATCCCATGTTTTTGAAATGATTTTTAGAGGGAAAAAAGTGGAATAGGGTCAAATATGGGATCATGGAAAATACATTATATCTAAAACATAGAACTATACATGTTTATTTTTAAGTGTTTTTATTTTATGAAAAAAATGGAAACTGAGTAGAAGTTTCTACTTTGTAATCTTTAGAGATGTAATAGTTATGACCTAATTCTCTAAAACTCTGAACCTGAAAAGATCCTCAATGTGAATTATTCATTTAATTCAGGATTATGAAATGTTTTAAGGCCGTGTCTTATACTTCTCACTCTCATTTTTCACTTTATATATACTTTTTATTGTCTATATAGTCATACCATCCCTCTATAATCTAGTTATATCAATTCCCAGGTAACATATCTCACTTTTATTAACTCTTATAGATTTTAATATGTTAAAATGAATTTCTAATATCATCATGAAACATTATTTATTATAGTATTATAAAATCGTTTACCAAATTGTTATCTTAAAATTCATTCGAAACCAACATTAAAATAAACATCATAATGTTGTTCCATATACTGTGAGGGTCAATTCCATTCTTATCCTTAATTGTTAAATTTACTCCATTGCATTATCCTATCCTGATTATGATTATAAAAAATCAAAATTATTTAAACTAACAATTGAAATGATATTCCAATAGATATAGAATAGGATATTCCTTCAAAATAGAATTGTTATCATATAATACATAGAATACAAATTCATCTTTGTCCACAAAATTATAATAGTTTATTTACATATTGTGGAATAATTTTTAGTTAAATTTTAAATTTAATCACCAAATTAAATATAATATTATAAATAAATTATTATTGAATTATTACTCATATATTACAAAGACTATATAAAACTTTTTTTAAACATCAATTATTACTCAACTTAGTTTTGGAAATTAAAAGAAAATTATACATCTTAAAATCATTCTCTCCGGTTATTTTTTTTTTGTTTTTTTATTATTAACAATATTTTGAATTCCTTTATTTTCAATTACATAATAATACAACACCAATAGATCCCATCATCCCAAAACCATTTCTTCAATTCTCTGTTTGTGTTCTAATCTTCTTCTTGTCAACTCTATAATTACTATAAACAATCACTTAGATATGTATAGACTAAAAATATTAGAAATATATATGGTAGATCCACTATAATTAAATCCTCTCATTATCATTTAATATTTCATTGAAATGGCGTAAATATTTTTAAATTCTACTCCTAAGTGTGTATTATCGATTTAGGAACAATAAATTACCAAATTATGCATCAAAATATTTCCAAAAAACAAAAATGGGAAAACCATTTTCTTTTATTTCATCTTGCTTTTTGAAAAACCCCCTACATATATTCAAAGAAATTACTATATACATGATTTAACAAAGACATAAAAAACATTTAGAGACTCTAAAACAATGATTAACTCATTACTTTAAACCCAGAACCACATGTTTATAATAATCTCACTACAATCCCTTTTGAATAATCCACCAAATTATACCCCCCCTAAATAAGATAATTATACACTATATGAAAATTATATATTTCTAAATTTATATAGATCCCCCTTTAATAGTAACAATCCAGAGAAAAGGTTTTATAGGGGATATAATTAAATACATTAGCCTTGAATTATCATTACAGAATTTTCTACTTCAAGCATAAAAGAATGGTAGATAAATATATTGTTCACTAAAAAAATTAGTCAAATATATTCTTCTTAAAACCCATTTTCATATTAGGATAATTTTTATTCTTCAAAAAATATGCAATCCATCATGACAATGAATCTTCTTCCTTATAGTAACTAATATCAATTACATTTTTAGAAATTTAGAAATATTTTATACAATTTTACAACATTATTTATTTATTTATCGATACCTCATTGTTGTTTGATAACACTTTAGATATATCCTTCCATATTTATAATCAGTATATTTTTTCCATATATACTATTCAATAATATCCATGGGATTCAAATTCAAATAATTGGTCAACTTTCATGGAACACTTTCTCCACTAATTTCATTATATTATATCTCTTTTTAAAAATATTAGTATAATGTTGTTGAAGATTTTTAGTAGTTATGATCAATGTACAATACTCTAAAAAATTATATAGTAGGTCACATCTTCCATAGGCTTCATCTAATCCATAAAAATTATTCTTCAACTAATCATTTAATTTTTCAATTACATTCGTCTTTATTTAGTTATTTTTGAAAGGAGTTATCGCCTATTATTTTACAATTAATCACATCTTAGATTTTTCCGATAATGAATCACATTTAATAATTTATTTTGTAATAATCTCACTATATATATAATGAGAGATAAATTTAATTCAATTGATGATCATTAAGAGATGAATCTTTGTCATAAATAATGGTATTTAATATGAAATATACCTTCTGGGAAATATTTTAATATTTTATTGATTCACTAAAAATTCATATGAACCACATAATAACATTTATCATCATTAAGAAAAAATTTATTCTTTTTTTCTTGATGTGTATAAATTTCATTAAAATGGGTATTTCATAATTTATGTTCTATCCTTTAATTATAAATTTTGTTCACTAATATTACATAATTATTCCCAATAAATGTCATAGTCTTAATCTGGGAAACCATTATGAATTATTTTTTAAAATATTCAACTAAAATGGAATTCTTTGCATTATCATTAATATCATTGTCGTTTATAACATCTCGAGTTAATGTATAACGTTTAACTATATATCGGAAACCATCCGTTATAATGTCCACAACATCCATACCCATTATAAATTAGTATGTGATCATTCCCTACTTGAAGAAATTGTAATTTTTTATAGATAATTTAGTAACTACATTTTAATTTTGTAAATTAATATAATTCATGATGTAGAAAATTTTTACCAAAAAGACCTCAATAAAGAAAAATATGATTGAAAATATTAATAAAATCAAGATGACTGTTAGTATTGAATGATGGAAGATACATGTATAATGTTTGTAATCTTATAGAGAAAGAAAACCTAGTTACCAAGTGGGATAAAAAAATTGAAAATATAAATCTATGATATTGTTGAAATTATTATTGAAAAACCTATACATGGTCAAATAATATTTTCTATATCAAAATAAAAAATAATTAAAAAGATCCACAAAACATAATGGAATGATTTATACTAAACTGTTTGTTTTTATCCTATACTTTTGGAAACCATTCGTTATGAAGTATCCACATCCCTATAGGACCAAGGGGATGGTATTACCCATAATACATGAGGTGTTCCATATAATGAATAAATCCCTTTGGCAAAAAATTCTGTATCACATCACCCTCACATATGAGAATTCCCATTGATTGGACTTCAATCATTTTCGAACATTTTCGTTCAGAGGCCCACCTGACGTGATAGGACACTAAAAGGGGTTGAATTTATATTTTTTTCTTTTTTTCCATTTTTGATTCATTAAAATAAACTTTTATAATTTGTTAGAGTGATTGATCTCCTTGAGGTAAGCCTCACACACTAATTGGATGTAATAATAATAAAAATATATTATATACAGAGTTATCCATTAAAACTGAAGGATAATATTAATAAAATAATATATAATCACTTTTGATAATAAAACATAATATAATCACTATATAAAATATATAAATTATGATTTATACATAAAAAATAATTATTAGAAAAAAATTAAATTTTTTTACAAACTAGATGATAAAAATTCAGCCTTCAATATATATTTTTACAATTTGTCTTTTTTAAATGATGTTGGAATATAATATTATTCTATGATAAAACAATTTTATCCAAAAAAATATTTATTGAAATCCCCATTATTATATATAAAAAATTATTATAGATAATTATACTTCTTAAATACATGAAAACAGGGTATTGATTACCTCTTCGTATAGAAAAAGAAAGATGTAATCATCCCTCTCTCTTTTCACCCATATATCATGTGTTTTTATCTATATATTCCTCTACTCTCTCCTAAATATAATTCCATAATTTACAATATTCTATATCTAGATTCTATCATTTTTAACACTGATATATTTTATAATATTCAATCTTATTTAAAAAACACAAACACAACATTCTTTAGTATGGTTTAACACAATTATATACCAATTGATAACTCGATATTCCATAGAATCCAACCTCTAAAAAAATTAATTATATTCTAATATAATCCATTATGGTTTTTTTTATTATACTATACAATTATTATTTTTCAAACACTGTATAATCCAATAGTAATGATGACTAGTCGATATCCAATTTCATTACCTCTTAGTATTGTGTGGTAATTTAATCCTTCATGCACATTATATGAAATCATCACAAAATGATCCTCAAATAATGAAAAAAATTATTAATATTATCTATATAACAAATCTCTATGAAATATTTATAAATTATTTAATTATATTTATCTTACCCATTTCTAAGATCACATATAAAAAAAGTCTAATATAATATTATGACAATATGAATTGATTTTCATAACAAAAAACTACTTCAAACTATCATTCAAACATCCTGAATCCCACTAATGATCTCCATATTCACCAAAATAACATCAAACAATTCTAATAACACACTTTCATTAATATATTTTTTTATCTTACTAAGAATCATTGAAATGCATTGATTTTTTCCCACCACCAAAATACAATAAAAATAAAGAACATATTATAATCAACATAATATTCATTTATACATAAATCTTATAATAATATAAAAATCAAATTCTTACATGAAATCGTTAATTGGGATACTGAGATACCACTTGGATAAAGTGGAAAATTGTTTCTTGTTTTATACGGATTCCTAGGTCGGTGTCTCTATGAGTCACAACTTGTTTCCCATTATTTACATTAACGGAACACTCATAATTCATAATAATATTTTATATTACCATAATAGTAAATCCAAAAATAGGTATTTTAAAATTAAAAATGATGGTTTACCCTTTATCTCCATTCATAAAATTGTATGGATTATGACTACTTCAATAATGATATCTAATGTTAATGGAAACTATATTTTTAGTTTATTTTTTGTAGTGAATCCTTAATTTTCTACTTTCACTACTGATAATAAATATGTAAAGAAAAAAATATATTTTAATATACTTCTATTTGAAAATTTTATCATTGTAATCCAAATATTATTCCAATGATTTGACTTCATGAGAAAAATATTGATATTAAATGTTATATTTATGACCATTATTAATAAATTATAATTTCTTATTTAACATTAATTACTATGTAAATATATGAAAATGATTCTCAATTAATTCCACCAATGTGGATTTTTCAATCTAGGGAAAAAATAAATATTTAAACCATAATTATCTAGTAATTACAATGTGATAGATTCCATTTTTTCATGAAAATGGATTCAATAATTATTACAATATGTCATTATTATCCCTTAATATAATGATATCACATTTAGTCATACGGAATTTTAAATTCAATAATTCCACTTTAGTTACCAATCTACCATTGAAATGAATTTTTTTCTCTTCTATCAAAATAAATTAAATATTTTTCTCAGTCTTGTGACATGTAATTTTTTCATATGGTTGTAATAATTCTCATTTAACTACTAAAAAAATTAAATTAAATATTTTCATTATTAGGAATTTTCATGGGTCATTTTGAGGGTCTAGGGTTTTTTGGTTGATGTCACAAAATAATGTATAAATGATTCGTTTAACTCTTAAAGATAAAAATGATTCAGAAAGAATCACTCAATAAAATATTTTTCCCATTTACCGTACAACAATTACCACCCAAAAAATTTCAATTTCACTTTGATCTCACAAAAATCAGAAACAATTAATTATTTAGTTATTCTATATTTTTAACATTATCATTATTTTTTTATTTTTTATTTAAAAATTGTTTAATACATCATAATTTATTGTTTTTGTAGATGTTACTTTTGTCAAATATTTTTTAAAAAATATTGGTATCAAATTAAAAAGTGACCAAAATAAAATTTATCCACAAAAACAATTGTCACTCCCATTAATCATTTCCCAATTTTTATCTTTTCAGCATAAATATGTTCAACATAATAATCATTGCCACAAAACTAGCTTGATATATAACCAAATAAACATTGTGTTTCATGTTAAAAAGGTAATATCGGATTTTGATGTAGCAGGTCATTCATAAAATCTAAAGGACTAAATTAGAGACAATGGATAATGTTATACTCAATAGATAAAAAATCACTTTGAAGTTGTTCTTAAATCATATTTACACAAATTATTTAATATTAAGTATGATTACAAAAATAATTATAGAAAATTGCAGTTTACTAAACATGTGTCAATATATCTCAAGAAAAAAAGTGTTTTAGAAATGAAAATGTCAAAATGGTGTAGAATACATCTCAACATAGTGAAAAAACTATATTTTCTGACACACATGAAAAATAACGTATATAAATAGATCAAAAGAGATAGAAGAGATGAAAATAAATATCTAGGAAAAGAAAAAACATATCTATTATAATTTAAAAAATTACCTAAAAATGATCATAATTCTCACTAAAGACATATCGATTGAAAATGACAAAAATTAGTCATTTAAGTGATGTAATGAAGAAAAATAAATGAAAAAACAATAAAAATTGATAAAGTAATACTCATATAAAAATATATTTAACATTCACATTTTCCATTATTTTTTTCAATGTAATTAAATCATAATATTTCATTTATATAGAGAATAAAACAGAAAACACATAAGTATACATAAAAAACCCCACTTATACTTGGATGGACCGTTTTCATTATTATATTTAAATGATTTACATTCAAACCCAATCTTATTTTCCACATTGAAAACAAAAAAAATTCATATTATTATTTTATTCAAAAAATTAAATAGAAAAAAATAATGAAAACAGAAGAAAAATTGGGAACCACACCTAGAAGTGTTATATTTCTAATTATTTATAGCATTATAGTAACATTTTTCGCATGTAATTTGATTAAGTATTTAACATATATGGTAGGGAAAATAAAATTCAATTGGATTCATAATTATTCTATAAAATGATTCTCCAAAGGTAACCATGTTGATAGTAATATCAATCCACCCCCCCCCCCCACATCAATGGTATGCTTCTAGTATAGTGGGGTGGTAAAATTTTATTGGATCCATGCTTCCCCTTAGGATGAGGATCTATTGTGTCCTCTATGTGTTTTATTAAATATCAAAACATTTTATCATCTACAAAATAATATGATATTTTTCTATGTACTTCACCTTTGTACCCTCTCTATTGTCCCTCATAACGACCACAAAAAAATCATTTATTCTCCCCAAAAAACTAACTACATCTTTTGTGGCCACCGCTGTATCTACTATATGAAATATTATATCTAAGATATAACACCTAGGAAAAATATAAATAATAATGTTATTATTACATTTATATAATATTATATATAAAGATATTATTATATAATGTTATAATATATTAATTATAAAAATTTAATATAAATTATAATAACATTAAATAATAATAAAATATAAATAATAGTGTAATTTTATAATTAAAAAAAATATAAAATGATAACATTATTAATTTTAAAACATTAGTTTAGAAGTTAATGGAATTATATATATTTATATAAAAATTATGTTTTCATTCAAAAAATTAATAACATTTTAAATTAATGATAATAATATAACATAGTAATATACAAATTAACATTACAAACTAATTTATAATTTAACATATGAAATTAAAAATAGACATATAATTAAATATATAAATTACTGTTAAAAATTAATATTATTATATAATAACAAACTTATAAATTAATTATATATAAATTGGTGTAATTAAAAAATTAATGTTATAAATTAATATATATATATATATATAGTTTTCATACATCAACAATATAAATAAATTTTAACATTTTTTATAATATATATAAATGTATATATATATTTCATAAATTTAAAAAAATTGATGTTAAAAAATAACAACACATATTAATGTTATAAATTATCTCTATATATTTTCATTAAAAAGAAACATATAGGATGTTGGTTTGACAATTTACTCACATTATTGAAACTTTATGGGTGTCATGTTCATGTGTTAACATCTATAATGTCCCATAAGTATTTTTTAAACCTGATATTGGAAGGATGGGGTCTATGGTGAACTAGTTTTGAGGTTAGGGTGGGATAAGTCTTGTGACCATTTTTGGTTGGGATAATATAGGGGTTGGGCTAAGATGGGTCTGTAACATCATGTTACCAGATACCAAGTACATTTATTAAATTTTTATTATTCTTTTATTGGATCTTTTTTTATGTTTTTTGGGGAATTTTGAAAATTTTAAATGATTTTGGAGTCTCTCGTGATTAGGACATAGTTAAGGAAAACCATTTAGGATGGACCAAGAACCCATGTTGAATTTATTATGGTCCGAGTTTGGGTTCATGATTAGTGTACACCATGTGGCCGTCCCCATTAACTATGAATCTTGATATAGTGGAGTGTACGGGGTGACAAAACCATTTTTGGACCGTGTGGCCAAACAGTGACCAACTATCCAGTTGCCCAAGAAAGAGTGAATAGTTAGTGAACCGTTTTTCTATCCTTGCCCCAAATCATGTATCTATATCTGGAGGTCTAATAAGAGTTCATGGTTAGGAAAACATTTGGATCTATACTTAGGACCATACCTATGAATCTATGTGATGCAAATTTTAATACCTCATAGTTTTGAATTAAGGACACTAACCCCCATTACAAATAATAAACACCTCCAAATAAACCATAATTCTACCCTTTGGATTTTAGAGTATCTCGAGATGGGATGCTGACATCATTGACCATGTTCATCTATTATTGAAGTGACGATGGATTATTCTAATCCTTCTCTGGTACGTGTAATATAAATTTTTAGAATCCACCTTCATTTCACATTTTTGTTGAGAGTGAGGAATCCTATTATTATTGATGGATTTATACATTGATTTCATGTATTTTAATTCGAGTTATTAAAATTTTATCTTCTTTTACATTGGATCATTGTTGATGGTTCTCATTTTGGTTGGTTTCTTGATCATGTGGTAAAATTTATGTGGTTATATATGGATTTCCCCTACATAATAAACCATAATCAGTTTCTTATTTTGAAATGTGTTTTATGTTGATCTTTTTGATTTTAGAAAAATTGACTCCTGATTCAAAAAATTGGAATTGTGAAATAAGACCCTTTTTAAATATTTACAAAATACATGGTGTATTTTGATAAATATTGGATTGAAATAATAATTATTATTAAAAATGATTTGGTAATGAATTATTTGATAAATTTATTTAAATTAAAGGTAAAATTTTAATGTCATGATATTGATTGAGTCATATATTTTTGTTTTGAAATTGAAATGAAATTTTGAAACATAATGTAATTAATTTTATCATTGAATGATGATATGAATTTAATTGAATATAGTACATTATTTGATTGATTGAAATAATATTTGATCAAAAGGAGTTAGTGGGTGATTATGACTAGTGTTATCAGACTCTAACTCCATATAAATATATTAATGAGGTAAATTCTATATAAACCACATTCATAATGATATAATTTGATGGGTTCTTTATTTATTATATCCTAAATGACTATTCCATGGGGACATGTTCATACATTTTTCCTTGATTGATTGATTACGTAGTGAGAGGATCAATGACCCATGAACTAATGAACCGTACTGAATATGGACATGGTTCCTATTTTTTACTCGATATGATTATTACAATCCTATTTTTATCGAACTGTTTTCTTTTCAAATTATGATTCAATGAAATGTTCATTTAATCATGTTTTTTATATACTGTCCAACGTTTGACATGAAACCATGTTTGACTAAAAATATGATTATGTTATGTCATATGATAACATAATTTTAAATAATCCATAATTGATCATTTGTTATGGAATTTTGATATAAAATTTACAAAAAATACCATATGGATTTTTTTCCTCACCCAACAATTTCCTTTAGGAATTTTTAGATTATCTTATGCCGGATATAGGATATGGTAATGTTCCACATGAAGGTGGTATGTTTTCGTGGTTAAGGGTTACATGTGTGATAATCATGACCAATGAAGCTTTGATCCACTTGTTTCATGGAGATGATGAGTTTCCACCTAAATGGAAATTGTTTAATTTTTTGGATAATATACTATTTGATATTCAAATATCTTTTTATTTTGAATTTCACAATATTTATTTTCTAGCATATAGACTGATTATTGTTTTAAATTATTTTTTTACTTACTGAATGGGTTTTCATGGGGAGAAATTATACATTCATTTTTTTTATTTATCTCTAGGTGTTATTTTGGAGCCCTAAGGGATCTGAATCACACTTCAGGACAAGTTATTGTTACCATGGGAACCGATGAACCATGGTATTATGGTTTATTTGTGGGGGATAGAATAGGGATTGTAAAATGTTGTTTTGGTCAATCCATAGTCCTTGGTGGGATAATTTAATTTATATATTAAACATATTATCTAGCAAAAATTAATTAAATACCTTATATAAATTTTATCCATGATAGATAAGTTTATCCCAAATAAATTTACTATATGGGGCTGACTATTTCATCCCATATAAAAAAATTTATATATATTAAGAAATCCCATATAACAATTATCACATTCCTAATAAATTTATCCTGTACATGTTATGTCTATCATGGATAACTTGTTTTATATGATTGATATAAAATCCATCATAAGTTATAATATTTATGATGAAAAGTATTGTGTCAATATTTTTTAGATTAATTTATCTCACAAATTATTATTTTGTTATAGATTTTTTATTATAAAATTTATAAAATCTCCATATAATATTGATGATTTTATTATAGTAATATTCCATGATGTGAAATATTTTGTCCATATTATTAATAATAGTTAATAGAATAATAATTCATAGTTATGATTCAGTAAATGTAAAAAAATAAACAAAGAGGTGATTTATCTCAAATAAATATATCATCTTGAATATCCATTTCTCAATAAAATTCATCTAGAATACCTTCAACGAGTAACATTTATGTTGCATTAATTTCTACGAAAAACATATCATTTTGGTTGAATCATAACTTTATTCCATCTCCAAATAAAATAATATGTTTTATGACTTAATATTTTAATATATAAGAGGAATATTTTGTAAATATTCGTTTTCATACATTCAATAGTACTCATATAATTTCCCTTGGTCAACTAATACTATATTATTTAAAAATTAATTCTATTACATTCCTCTATAAAACTTATGGAAGGTTTATGTAATATATATTATTCATATTATTATTCAAAATAAAACATTTGAACATTAAAATAATGTATAGAATGTCTATAATTATCCATTAGTGTATAGAGATCCTCTAAATATTATTCCATTTAATCCAAAACATTTGTGAGGTGAATTTTCTTTTAATGTCATCTGTAAAAACTCACTATTTATTCAATAACATATTCAATTTTTTAATATTTAATATTAAGTAATCCATTTTATATTTTTAATATTATATATTTTTCATATGAATTTATTTTGGTAATAATTATATCCTATAACCCATGAAGAATATGTCAACTCATTGTAAAATCCAAATTAAGAATGTTTATCAATGATATTAATATTAAATAAAAAATAAAATAATTAACTAAATAATTATTTTTATTTTATGAAACATTTCAAATTTCTTTTGGATTCTATCACTAGACTATAAAATATTAATTTTAATTTAGTAATATTTATTTATTTAATAAAATCTCATGTATTCTATCAAAAAGTGGATATATTAATCTACTTGGTAAATCAATCATAATATTATTATATTTATTTGTTCCTTTTTAAATGAATAAAATCTTGAAAATATGGAGTTACAGTATGATGAAATCCTAAAATGAAAATTTTATTAAAATAGTTAGTAATAGTTAATCCTAGGTAAATCCTTTGGTTTTCTTCATCTTATATTATATAAAATTAAATTATTCGTTAAATTATTTTTTTTAGTAAAGGATATGTGTGATATTAGGAATTTCCCCATATTTTTTTAAATATTGAGAAACAAGACACCAATATCATAGTGCCTTAGTTATTTACATTATGGGAACAATAATTCACTATCAATAAAAATGTACCAAAATGAATCCTCAAACCTCCCTCTTATTATTAAATGTAAAATCATAAGAAATGCTTGTGAACTATGTTATTTAGAATATATCACATTAATGGGATTTTCAATCCCAAAAACCAGATAACAAATCATTACATAATATATGTAACATATATAAGATACTAATATAATGTATTAACTACATTACAAGAAAAAAAATATGTCATGTCTAATTATTCCATTTACAACAACATTAAATAGTGAAATTAAAATTTATAATTTTTTAAAATAAAAATTAATGAAATAGCATGATAGAATGAAATTATATTCACATCGATAATAACCTATAGAGATATAGCATTTCGTTTACTATCTAGGATATTCCTTTATCCACTGAATAAAAACATCTAAAATTTGGATCGTCAAAATAAGGTGAACACCATATATGAAAAGAATGATAACTATTTATTAGAATCAATATTTTTCCTAGAACAATATTCAATATCCTATTTATCTTATTCATTAACTATGATTTCTCTCTACATACGTCGGAATCATAAAAACATTAGGTTGAGTTCTCCCTTCTTCTATAGAATATACAAAATCATTTAGATACATCCATGTATATTCAACTAGATAAAAATATTATACAAAAGTTCCTCCAAAAATTCTATATTTTCCACTTGTACTAAATTATAATCACACTTATTGAACACTACACTTATATATGAACTAAATAAATTATCGGATAAAGGGTTCCCCCATTAAAGAAAAAAATATATGACCAAACCCACCATTATTCTGTGTTTTTGGAACTCCTAAAGACCAACCATTATCCCCCTTTTTTACTAAAAATTGGGAATGCATTTTTAGTTATTTTTATATCACTAAGATATAAAATAAAACATTAAATTACATGTCAGTCTGAGTAGATTACTGAAGGGGGAGTTAATTGGGTATCTATAAAATATTGTAAAAAATATATGTTGATATTCCCCCAATATTAAAAATTGAACTGACCAATTATCCCAACTGAATTTATTTGAGCTTGATTGTTTGATTAATTTCACAAAAGATTGATTAATTCTCAGTTGAATCAATTTTTAATTAAAAAATATTTTAAAACTATAATAATAATTCTATACTTTTATAAATACATTCTAATACTATCTTTATGCGGTCAATTCAGTTTTATTTAATATGTGATAAAACCAAGTAAAAATAAACAGTCAAAACCTAGTAGAAAAGAAACAAGAGTATTAGACTCAAGAAAAGAATTAATCTTCTCCACATGGTTATCACCTTCCACTATGTAGAATAAATTAAAAAATAGTTTGATCTACACACTGGATTGGGGTTCACAAAAGAGCACAAGTTATCCAGGTCACAAGACCTCTATCACAGTTCTTCATGGGTACAAACTACCAGGTTACACAAGGAACTTGTCCAAAAATATCCATGGGAGTGAAAATATGTAAGAAGGTATGATTGGAAGGATATATTGTATCCTTTAGTTTGATACAAGATACAATATGTTCTTAACAGATAGATACAGACACCACTCAAAATTATGTAAAAATGAACGCGGCATAGAAAATAACTAAGAGAAAGGATTTAGAAGGCTATGTGTGTTGATCTATGAATATCTATAGTTATAAGATGAAGAAAATAAAAAGATTAAGTCTTTTTTTAGAAGATGACATAAAGCAGAGTGTCTTATTCTGACTTCCATGTACATGTATGGATCTATAGGTAAATTATTCTCTTTATTTGATTTGTTGATGTAATTTTACATTTTGGTGTCAGCTCGGTTGTGACTTTCTCATGTTTTATTACTTTTTATCTTGAGTTCAATGTGGTTAAAAATATTCTTCAATATATATATTTATCACACACATGCACCACCCCACACTTCATTCCATAGCACTTCTGTATTGAAAAATACTATTATTTGGGATGACTAATAAAGGGAATGTATGTTCCATATGCATAGATTCATCGTACCTCGTACTATCCACTATAAGTCCTTATAATGATTATAAAATATTTCAGAATCATTATGTGAAACAAATATGACCATTATAAATAATATTGATTAATTCAGTATTAAACAGTATATCAGTGACTCATTTGTTGTTATCTCCTTCTTTCAGTCTCTTCTTCTGTCGGTGTCTCAATCCATCAGTATGTCCTTCTATCAGTCATTACATTCATCAGTGAATCATTACATCTATGGAATGATTCAATGTAGAGTTCTTAATTCTTTTGGTAAGACAGTTCATTTATCAGTGACTCATTTTAACTAATGGTGAGTCTTTTTGTCGGTACCACAATGAAACGGTAGGTAACTTTTATGGATGGTACATCATCTATATTGGTGTGTCATATAAAACGATGAGTATTCTATGTTGGTGATTCATATAAAACGGTGAGACTTCTGGGTCGGGCGTAATGTTGATGTATCATTGAATCATTTCAACGTTTAGCCCGTACAGCTGTTATATCTTCACATACATATAGTATATGCATGTTTGAACTGTGTTTAAGTGAGTTGTATGTCTATAAATGAGTCATCTGTCTATCATAGTAACTGAATCATACATAGATTTTATTTAGATATTCTATCTGTATTACAATTTTGAAAAGTTATAGAGTGTTAATACTCATAAATACATATATATAATCAGTTGTAATCTTGTTTAGAGTTAAAAACTAATAAATAGTTATATGATTGAAATAATATTATTATTTATTATAATGCATTGACATAGTATAGGGTCTTACATAAGGTAAGATATATGTTAATATCTTTCATTATTTTTGGTAATAAAAACAATTATAGTCAGCGATACTAAACAACCGTATCTAGGGGCAAACAAAACATACTTTAATATAAAAATATATATCTAAAAAATGTGTGTATATATATATATTATATTAAATATGAATTATATAATAATAAATATCTATTAAAAAAATAATATAATATATTTATAATAATTTTTAAAATTATTTGTAAATAACAATATTTTATAATTTCATATTTTATATCGATTAATGTAAATGAAAATAAAATTTCATGATAGAAAATTTAAATAAACTCATTAAGATGTTATGAAATGTTGAAAAAATAATTCGAAAGTCATTCAAACATAACATTTGATATGGGAATCCTTTTGGGCTCTACAATATGTCAACTAAAGACCTCAATATATATATATATATAACATTTAAGTGATTTGGGACCATAGAATAATGTTTTATTCATAAAAACCTTTCATATGTCCTTTAAAACACATTTTTAGTAGAAATTCATTGATTTATGATAATTAGAAAGAATCTATACATTGTTTATGATGCATTTTTTGTAATTTTTTGAGACTGAATATATTCTCAATGACTATATTCATATGAATATTATGGAATAAATAATTATCATTTTTCATAACTGGTGTTTTAAAAAAATGTATATATATATAAATACATATTATTATATATTTACATATTTTAAATGAATTTTAAAATATATATTAAAATATATTCACAAATAAAATATATTCTAAATAAAATAAATTATTGTAAAATATATCCTAATTATCTATTTTAAAAAAAATACTTATCAAATTTATTTACCTTATAAAAATTTATTAATATTGATGTACCTATGAAAACTACTTGGAGTTTTTATATATAAATATGTGTTTCTGTATTAATATTCAAATTTATAATTATTAATACATTTTAATATATTTAAATGATTATTAATATATAATATATTTATATATATCATACACACACATAGATATATGTATATACATATATATACACACATACACATAAATAAATAAGAAAAAATCTATATTTTATAAATGCATTTAAAAATAATTTTATAAATATATAAAAACATAAGAATAAATATATTGATGAAAATATTTGAGTGAAATAAACTAAAATTAGTATATTTTTCTTAAAATATAGAATAAAACATGATAGAGGTTTGGTATGGTCATTCAATTATTACATGGGGGTATGAGGTTCAGATTCATCTGTGGATGGCTATACATATTGGGGGTAGTGATGATAAATGTGGAGGGACATTTGAGTTTAAAAAAAGGGATGGTGGTGAGAGATTTGTGGAGAAATGACATATGGGTATTCTAGTGTTGATAAAAGGCAGTAGGGGTATGGAATGAGGGAAGAAAATACAAAATTTAGAAAACTATGCTTTTGGTATTATCAATTCCTTTTTTGGCTCTAATAAAACATGCCTAAATTTCAAAAAATCCCAAATATATGGAGATATTATCAATTATTTTTCTATTTCTATGAAAATATATTTAATTTATCTTTTCATATAACATCAACACTTTTATAGTGCCGATAATGATCATGTTGAGCATAAATAAAAGGGAAGTATACAGTAGTGGCTTGTACGTAGCATGGAATTTTTATACCCATACATCTATAAAACTCCACATTATCAATTATTTGTACATATAATATAGTTTTCTTTATATTAATCTATATTTATCATTATTCTTATATGTGTCATTAATTCTACCTCTATAGTGAATCTTTTTTGATTCCTGTAATTATGCGATTTGGCTATTTTTAGTTATATGATGAATCAGTTAAGTGGTGTAGAATAATAATAATTTCGCTGATTGACTATAATAATATATGTATATATTTTTATAAGTATAAAATTAAAAAAACTTAATCAGATGAACCTTTTTCAGTAATGACAATCTTGTTCCAAGACACATGATTCTTTTATATTGCCATTAACTATCAAAATTATATTGATTTCCACCCTGTATTTTCCTCCTTCCATCACATATTAACCACACATAATGTAAGATAATCAATGAATCATGATCAAAATCATTACCTCACATCCATTAGTAGATTAACATATTACCGTTTGAAGCTTCTATTTCGCCCATTTCCTCTAAAAACATAGTGGAACCACACCATAACAAATTATATTAAAATATGTAACTCCTTATTCAACTACACCATTCATACCAATATATATATATATATCATTAATATCTATATAATTAAAATCAACAAAAAAGGATAAATATTTTCATGTTATGGTATCCAAATATTATTATCTTTGATTGAGTCGCAATCTATAACAAACTACTCCATCATAAGTGAAAATAATTCTCCATTTCTCAAAATCTAATATCAATATCTGATTACCATTATTTTTATTGGTTACATGATTATAAAAAACCACGATACATCCACTTTTTATTTATTATGATATGTGGGAATTATTATTTAAATTATATCAAACATTTTTTTAGCCTTTAATCCTTATAGTGTCTATACCTAATGTATCTATTAATAATATTACTTCTATAATGCGTATTTAAAATTCCATTTTCAATTTTTGATTAGATGCATTTATGATAAATAAATAGCTAAAAAATTTTACATTTCTTAATTAATCAGTCACCTATATATTCATTCATTTGTGTAATATCACAATCATTGGGTTCCCTCTTAGATCATCATGGATGGTTTGATCTTCTTGAGAACTAGGGAGGGGTAATATAGATATGGTGTTGTTATATTCCGTAATTTCGGAATGATTCAAATCCTAGAATATGAATTTAATCATCAATGTTTTTTATTGTCTGTGCATTAGACAACTAGATGTTGGGATATTAAGCTACCAAAATGATGAAGTGGACAACTTGGTTATTATTTCATTTGGTTTCCTATATTGGTGTTTTCTTATATCATTGAAAATAGATACTTATTTACCTAAAATGACATATAATTACTTATGATTTGTTATATCATATTACGTTGAAAGGTTATATTGAGTAACATCAGTAATCCAAAATAGTTATTTTCCTCGTGTCCGTATTGCATGAATGTACCATATTATGACACTTCTAATCAAAATATTTTATTTTCATTCCACGTAAGAGTTTTAATTTTATTCCTCTCCCAACTATCCTCCATTGTTCAACCATCATTAAGAAACAATTAATATATATATATATATATCTGTGTGTGTGTTAATTTAAAATTTAAACATAATTCTAATTGAAGTATATGATTTAAAAATCCAAATATTAGATGAAAAATATTATTATTATAAAAAAAATTATTAATTTTATTTAGTAATATATTATGACGGATTATTTAACGTGTATTTCCATGAAAAATGAATGAAAAAAATACATTTATCGTCTAACGATTAATTTATGAATGAAAACATTTATCTAAACCTAAATTAATTCAAAATGATGTTGCAATCATATCTACATCAAAGATGTAAACTGCTAATTTTGATAAGACATAATCGAATAAGGAACTCTATAAAATCTCATAACCTTAATCACATATAGATATTAAAAAAATTCCATTAAAAAATAAAAACTAATGTATTCAAATTGAGGAAAATGTATTAATCAACACTATTGTAGTTTTTAGTTTCATATGTTTTCTAAATAGAATTTATCAAATCTTGATTAATTAATGATAAGGGAGGGAAATATTTAATTAATTTTTTAAACTATAAATTATAAAAATTTGTGTCAAAATGGTGGTGATATTTGGAGATTTTTATTAGTTGTTTTATACAAATGGTAAAATCACGTGGAATATTTTTCTAAAAATAAAAAAACATACATTTCTACCATAATACATGAAACCCCCTAGGATAAACAACACGTGACCGTCACCTGTTAAAAATAGAATAAATTTTATTTCCCAATAGTAATGCATACATCCGGCCCAAACGATTCATGTATAAATATTCGATAAACATTAGAATAAGAATATAAATATTCATAGATGTTTATATAGTTAATAATGTATTATTTTTTCCACAAATAAAATGGATAATAAATTTCTATTTTTATATTGTATATATATTTTTAATTAAAATTTATATGTAAATATGATTATATATTTATTTATGTAGATATTGTTTTATATGTAAATATATGAATGTGTGTGTGTGTGTTTAGATATTGATTTATAACTAACTATAAAAGATAGAAAATATTAAAATTACAAAACCATTATATATATATATTTATAAAATATCCATGAATTAATTTAGACACCATAGAAAATAAATAATAAGCCTCTCTTAAGAGATGTATAAAATCCATTTAATGGGAAAAATTTAGTGTATCAAAAATAATACGTCAATTTTTTGAGCCTGTATAGAATATATTATGTAGATAAAATTTATTATAAGTTACCCAATGTATCAATGTTCTTAGATATCTTCACAAGATTCAATTTTTCAAATGATAAATCCCAAAAAAAAAGTCTTGATCAAAATTTATTGTTGCTTGATTTTCACATATGGTTTTTTATTTATATTAGAATATTAAATTATTTGTGTAATTTTGATATCATAATTTTTTATTAAAATTGAATTATTCAATAAAAATTATTCAATTTTTATTTACTTTATAAATATACTTTCTGTAAATATATATTGTATTTTCTGTAAATACATATTTATTATTATCTAAATAATACTTATGAAAATATATTATATTTGAATCAATATATTTTTATTTATATGTTAATATCTGGTATTTAAATTATTGAATGTCTTGTTTACAAAGTATAATATATATCAGAGTAAAAAATTTATTAATAAAGTATACCATTAGTTGACATTAAAAAAAATCAGTAATAATGTGATGTCTTTATCAAAACGAATGTTTAATTTTGATAAAAAATACTTTGGTGTTCCAGTATTATCGATGTTTATTATGAAGTTATAATGAAATCCCCCCTTGTGAATATATGAGCATGTGTAAATTTTTTAATAGGTGTTGTAAAATTTAGTCATCATCTAAAAGTGATTAAATAGTAGGGTGGTCCAAATTCATCGATATAACATTGTACCATCAAGGTGCTTGATCCAACCCAATCCTAAAATCCATGGATATGCCCTCTTATATCAACAATGGAATCAATAAATGTTATAACAAACAATAAGAAACCTATTATTAATCCTTCATCTATTGAAAAGTGAAACATCTCAAATAAAAACTTCCACTAACCTCTTTATCCTATTCCACCAGTTCTAATACCAAAGGGAATATTATATCTTCTCTATAATTGGTTGTGTATAAAAAATTGAGCCACGACATTCTTGTAACACCGTACCATGAAAAATATAAAGAATAATAAATTCCCTTAAAAAATAACTTACTTTCCCACAACATTGGGGAAACCATATTTTAAAATATGTTAAATATTCTTATCATGTCAACCCTCTTTTTTTGGATCACCAAATATAGACTAAATATCTTACCGTATCAAGTAAGAATCAACCAACATATTATGTATGTAATATTTACAATATACCTAATCTACATTGGGATTAAATGTTATTTAATCCTTTACCATCTTCCACCCATCAATTGAATCCTAAACAACCTCAGCTTAATAAATCTAGATCAATGAATCTACAAAAAAATTTCCCATTCCTGTGGTATATGTTATCATATAATAATAATCTTGATTAAATTTAATCCTCCACATAAATTATAAAATAAAATCCTTATATGAAAATATATAATATGAAATTTTATGATTTATAAAGACTAATAAAACTCACCATATATATAATTCGCTTATATCCTCAACTCAAACACCATAGTTTTCAATATTTAATCATGTATTACATTGTCAGTCTCATGAGGAAATAGTTTTATAAACCGATAATAAAGCATATCCCGATCATATATTAAGACACTAACCCAAACCTTGATTTTTAGAATCAGAATACACCTCACATTTAATACCCTCCTATAGAAACATAAAAACATGAGCATTATTCCTCCTCCACTTCTGAGAAAATAATAATATAAAAATCCGTTATCTAAAGTAATTACACTTCCATTTCAATGCAAAAAATAAATCATACATTGATAACAAATGGATTTATACACATATTATAGCCTGATGAAGCATTGAAATTATACACATTCACAACATTTATATGAAACAACCGTAAAAAATACCTTATTCATTTATGGTATAATAGAAACACAACACTATAATATAAAATTACCTAGGAAAAATACCAAATATTACAAGAATCATCACTTTGAAAATGCACCATCCAACATATACTCTCAATATAAATCTACGACAATACTCAAATATCATAAATGCTTATCTGTCATCCTCAAAAATGTTAACATATTTTCAAATAAATGTAACCATAAATTGATAAATATATGGATTATAAATCCACTATATCAACCCCATAAACACTAGAATCATGTTTACTATGATTATTTACATTATAGATATCCCATAATCACCATACATGTAATGAATATTGAACATCAGTATATCCAAATGTTGAGTACATAACTAATGATATATTCAATTTGAAACCACATCCAAATACAATCTTCCACCACAATGATAAACATAAATAATTTCATTCATTGAAAAAGGGTTACAAATTCTATTTTTCACTAAATTTAACATGAAATCATCAACACAAAATTAAAATATATTATTTATATTCGTGAAAAAAGTAACTGATGTTACACATGGTTACACATTTTGATAGATGAAAATATTTTAAAATAAATCATTGATATAATATATATTATCATTAATGACTATTTGAATAACAATTTATAGGTTATAAAATATCATATTATTACTTTGATGAACAAAAATAATAATTTCAACCTAAATCCATAGGGTAAAATTCAAAATAACTTTGATAAAAACTTAAAAAAACTATTGAAAAACTAGTTAAAAGACTTCCAATAAAACCTCCAGATCACCCAATTTCAAAAATGATGATTGTGAATAAATAATATTATTTAAAATAATCATTCTCTCTATAAAACAAAACATAACCACTCAATCATGAAAAATATGAAATATGATAGAAACTAATATAATGTCACATAAAGAATAATTGATCCATTACAATTATAACATAAAATGGTTTCATATGGAAAAAATAAAACCCAAGTAAAAAATGAAATTTCCCTAATACCAGCAATCATTCTCAAAAAAAACATATATAAACCTTTAATATAAACTATATGACATCAGAAAAACTATTAGATGAAATAAAATATACACAATCATAAATTTATCATTAAAAAGATATCAACAAAAGAGAGAGAATAATTTTTGTCCAAAAAAACAAACATAAGGGACGAATGAGAAATGAATATACCTCTCACAACCTATATACCCATGAATAGAGTAACCTCAATGGCACTAAATTGAACTCTCCAAAATTCTATAGCAAGATAACCATTTTGGCTACCACTACCTCTATTATGATCAATATATATAAAAAATGGATGATATTCACCATCCTTCTACTAACGCTGACAAAATCATCATTTAATTATTGAACCAGCAAGGCGATGATCCTATATATTATGATGTAACTGTAGTAATATTCATCAATATTTCTTCAAATTATGCATCTTACATGGATTTTATTAATGAAAATAATTTTTTTTATATACTATAAACAAGAAATGTAAAGTATTTAATCCTCAACGACATCAATGAGAACAAAGGATAATATAACTAAATGAATGGGAGTACTCTTATTTGGACAATCCATTATCAGAATGGAATCGTGACTTCCCCCTAAGAATGTGATCTACCCATATCTCCACATTCACCTCAACATTACACAATTAGTTTAGAGGTCATCATAATTAAACTCTCTTATATATCATTATACTAGATCATCTAAGTATATTTACTATGATAAAAAGTATCTATCTACCTATGGTTATAAATATGAAGCATCGAAATTTGTTTTATCTCTATCATCTTATAATTGTATATATTAATCAAATAATTAAGAATTATGACAATAAATATAACACAAAAATCTCAAATACCATATATCTGAAAGTGAATTAATAAAATACTTAGAACCTCTAGATTTTAGAACCGTACCCGTCTATTCTGTATTTTTATATTATATAATTCATAGGATATGTTTTAGGAGGTTTGGGATGGTTTTGAATACTGTTTGTGTTGTTTCATGGTTAGTAGAAACTATAAACCACCTATATGAAACAGTTAAACATGTTTTAGTGTTCCCTTGAATGGTGATGGAAAAGTTCATGGTATAACCATACCTTGAAAGTGGCAAAGGGAAACCATATATAGGAAAATAGAGGATAAATAATAGTTTTTGGGATGTTTCTTTAGCCATGTGGGACAATAATTCATGGTTTAGTATTAAGATATAACGTCTACAAAGTTAGTACATGGTATAACAAACCATTCATCTACCATGAATATCTTGTAGCACAAGAATGGATAGTGTATGATTTGAAAAAATAAGTTACCTATATAGGTGTTGTGAATTTAATGACATGAAAATTATAATTTAATAAATATTATGTTCTTATAGCCCTATTTTTTGCCTATTCTACACGTAAATTGAATTACTCTTACTCTCTATACTCAAATGTTGATTTAGTTTAATGTAGATAATTTTTTCTGAAATCTTTTTGAATTGCAGATCTAGATTCATTAGAAATATGTCGTTATTTCCCAATGATTTTATATATACTCATTTCCTCTCTCTTAGAACAAAATATAATGTCCATTTTGGATATATTTATGTTATATAATTTCCATCATAATGATATATTTTTTAATATATTGAATGGATGATGTTTCAAGGTCTTATCTAGATTAATGTAGTTTCATTCTCAATTTTTCCCTCTGTTGACATGTGAGTGGATTCTCTCTCATCTTCATCACTGTATTACATGATGAGTTAAATTAAATTAAATTATTTCCCAAAAATTGTTATGAAATAATTTTATTATTTCATTTGGAAAAAATATTTAAATAATGCCTATGAAAATTATTAGAAATTGGATGATTTTTAGAAAAACCCCTTTGAATATAATTTTAAAATGATAATTTTGAAATTATATTTTGGTTTCAATGTACACATGGTTATTGATGAAGTTATTCTAGGAATGTTGAGTTTAATGTGAAAATTATTTTCATGGATTATCTCATACAAATTTTTCATGAGTTAATTTGTGTGTGCCCCTAATTTTGGGGCGTGCGTGATTGTGGAAACTTATTATTGGTCACATTTTGATGACAGAGTGGATCAATGAGAGAGTAATAATGGGTATATACCTATATCTTGTCATTATTATGTGTGTCTCTATATGTGTAATCATGGGAACATGAATAAAAATGTTTTGGGAAATGATATATAGACATTGTTTTCTTACTCTCTTTGAAATATTCATATAGTTGTGATATAAATTATTTTAACTATTTTAATTGAAAAAATATATCATAGTGCTATCCAAATCTTCCACTAGTGGTGTAATTTCTGATGTATTTATTAATTGTTACATAGTTTATACACACCCACTTATTTAGATCATTGGTTTTTTCTAGATATTATCTATTTCGGTATAGGTAAATAAAATATAACATTTTCCCCTGTGGTGTATTTTTTTATCATGGAAATTGTAAATATATTTGGATATTTTTCTTGGTTGGGTGTTATTTGGGATCCTATTAATCAAGGATTATGATTTATGTTTTAGTTTGGGTTTTTATTTGACATAACATGATTTGTTTCCACTTTTTATGATCTTTTTTTACTAGTTTTAATTGGGGTTGCAGTATTACATTACATGTACATCTTATTTTAGGATATGATGTTTACTATTTACTATTGATGTTTTAATTTATCCTTCAGTTTGAAATGATATCAGTCATGGATAGTTTATCTATTATATTTTTATGGTAACAAGGATTTAGGATAATTAGAAATTGAAATGTATGGTATAAAAAGATGTTGCTATCATATTAATGATGAACATCATGTATCAAGGATTGTATGTGTGAATTTTTTATACACTTTTATGTATGATTTCTCCTCATTTATATGGGTATATCCAATGAATTTATAATTTCAGTATATAATATATGGGCATCCAACTTGAAATTTATTATTCATTTAGTATTTTATGATTTATGAAAACAATTAACATGGTAATAATGTAAGTATTTTTAATTGAAGTAGGTAAATCTTGTTTATTATTGTGATTTTAGAATTTATATGCATTTAGATGCTAGTGATAATTGACTAAGTGATTCTTTTTTTATTATAGAAATGGTACATAGTATTGGTAATGTAAACCTACGAGACGAGGATGAATAAAATGTGTTTACACATAATCAACTGGTGAACTATGATATAGTCCGTAGAATCATTAAATATTTTACATACATTGATAAAAGAATACAAAATGATGAACCATGAAAAGTGGATCACTCCTACCATGAACCACCTTGGGTTGACCCTAAACCCATCACCTGAGCTGGTTCGCAATATGGCATGAATGGTGTTCCTGATCCGTACGGGCTAGCACCTTGTGTAGGGGTATGATTGTGAGATTGTAGGGAATGGTTTGTCCCATAAACAAAAGACATATAACATTTTATAAACTAAAAAAACTAGTAGCATAAATGAAAATATACTAACCATCAAAATAGACCTCATGTGACCCCATTGGTCAAAACAGAATAGAAAACCACACTCGCTAAGAGAGAACCCAACTAGAGGGTCCTGAAATAGAAATATTTAGAAGGTTTGAGCACTGAGATTATCAACAGGAATGCCAAGGAATAACTACTCCCTATTCCATTAACTTAATAAAATCCCAAATTCATGCTAGTTTTAATATAATACATAATAAAATATTTGTTTCCTCATTTTAAATTTAGGTAACAAGTTCATGTTTCACGGAATGCACTTCTCTTCCACTACGTTTTCAGAGTAGGTTCCAAACATGAAATACCATTCCAAAGAGAGATGAAACCAATTTTAAATAATATTTGATTTTCTGAAAGTGAAACATCAATTAATGAAACAAGTCTAGTGAAAATCACATCACAACCATAAGTTCACAAATGATCACTATGGGAAATTTTTATAGGTAACAAGCTCAAGTGGGACCCTAGAGACCTCATACCACAGTGAAACATGGAATAGTAACCTCATTGAACAACACTCACGTGAGTGAGAAACTGTGTAGGAGAAACATCCAAAAAATTTAGTGGTCTCAATTCATCTTAATCATTTAGTTACTGTTGTAGTGTCAATCCTGCTAGATGATTTTTGGACGAACCACTTCTGAGACAATTACAATACTAGTCCTAGTCCGCCCTCCTTGATATCTGGGGTTACCAATGTTCTCTATTTCAAATAGTGGTTTGTTTTATGAAAAAGAATATAGACACACACTCCTCAATTTATTTAAATAATAACCTTCCAGATTTCACCACTAAACTCCACCCTTATGTGCATACTTTGTTTTCTCTAAAACACACAATAGTGAACAAGTCTCTTCACTAAGAACATATCACAACTCATTCATTAAACATATGAATAAAATTTGTATAATTCCTGAGGGGATGTCTTAAGAGGGGTATTACTTTTTCATAAATCATTCTAAATGTTCTAAATATGATTAATTATCTAAAAAAACACCTTTTATTTTTGAACACATAATCTCCCAACACATTTATTTCTTCAGAATAGTTTGAAAGCTTAACTAAAAAACCAAGGTAATAGATATTTTAAATAACATTAAAACCACACTTAAAATGAGATAATCATTTTTAGAAAATAAAACCTTACATTAACCATGAGTTCACACAAAACCCCATTTGGGAAATCACTTTGGAACTTATATGAAAAAAAACAAATATTGCAATACTCTTTTATAACAAAAACCAACCAAAAGACATCACAAATTTGGATATTCACACTTAAAATTATATACATATCTAAAACCACCTTTCAAGAACCACTATAATTTTTAAATAAACATATATATCTATTGGTATTTTTTACCGATGACTAAAATTGACACCTTGATGAAAAAACACACTATAATGATGTAACAGAGTATAATAACTATAAAAGGCTATAATTAAAACAAAGTTGAACTATTAAACAATAGAAAACTCAACCCAACTTATGAAAAACCATTTGAAAGGGATTGAATACACTTTTCCTTCAGCAGAGTATGTCGAAACGTGATGGATGGCCCCCGAGAGAACAATTTCAATCCTTGGAATGAAAATAAATCATAAAAAATCATCCACCATGAAACCCTAGAGTTTTGTAAAACCTTGGAGATGTGTAGGGAAGAAGAAAATTAGACCAAATAATGAGGAAGAGGGATGATTGGGGCTTACCATGTCATTTCCGAGCAAAAGCCTCAAGAACTGTGGGGATTCATTGGATGAAGGTCGTACCAAGAGGGAGGAAGCTGTGCTGCTAGAGAGGAGAGGGAGGAGGGTCTCGCATGATGAATTAGGGGTAGAGGAGAGGAAAAGAGAGAAAATGGAAAATATAAAAAGAAAAAGTAAAATAGAATAAAAAACTATATTTTAAAACCTAGTAATTCTGCACGGTTATGGCCCATAGTTTTCTAGCAACTGCACAAACCATACGAGAGGCACTTCCATTATAGGATTCCCCAAATGAGTACATACTTAAGGCCACATAGTTTGGAAAAACATGTAGGTTCCATGCTAAATGTCTATTCCAAGTGAAAGAGCCTTGTCTCATGGGCACCGCACGGTTTCGCAAACCGTGTGGGCTAAGTGTGCAATACCAAATAGGTCGACCCAAATTGAAAATATATGCCTTCTTTCCACCGAAACTAAAATCGGCATAAACATATAACTAAACAAGAAAAAATGAATAATTAATTAAAATAAATTAATAGATTCATGTCAGAGGGTGAATATTCTATACAACATGAATCTTTTTCCCCCCAGAATGTTCCATGGACTCGATTAGTCAAAGCACGAATCAAATGTGATGATTCTGAAAAGCATACCATGATCATTTAAGGACTAAAATCTCAGACCTCACATGATAACCGAAGGAACATTCAATGATATTGTAAATATTTAATAACTAAATGAGTGGAATAAAAATAATAAACCCTTATCTACAAAAAAACACAGCATGGAACACCCCTACCCCTAACATAGAAATTTCAAAAGCGAGTGGGAACTCCTACAACATTCATCAAGCGACCCACTACTAAGTTAAAAAATTACCAAGATAAAATTTGGGTGGAATTTTAATAATGTATTGCTCATATTCTTGATTTTAGAGTTTCCCTTGGATTCATTTGATGATGTATTCCCACTTTAATGGGATTATGGCCAACCGTGATCTTTCCGAATTGAAATTGCTCAAAAAATGAATCCCAAATTCAGAATCCTATGAGACTGATGATGGATATCTGTACCATTTTAATAATAATCTCAAAAAATATGGGTCCATTCAAACATAAAAAACCCACCAGTATGGATCATCTACCAACATAAGGGAGTGGGGGAGTACCCAATGGAAGGGACCCGAAACGAAAAACAATTTCCCACTCATCAATCCCTCTGGACATGAGCATCTCCAACAGGTAACAAACAAAACCCAAAACCATTAAAAAGGATGAGTTTCCACTTATGATTTCATATCCCATGAGGCACAACCACTATACCATCAGGAAGAAGGCCACAAACAACTACAATGGTATTTGGAAAAAAACTTACAACCCCAGGAGATGAAAATTCTATCGGGGTCCACTCAAATGTCAGAGGAAACATGTTGGATTCACCTTTTTATACACCTAGTAACATCCCGAATGTGGGAAAAGATTCACTATGGGACCTATGGATGGAGTTATGATGTCTTGAAGAAAAAACATCACCACATTTAGGAACTAAATACCTCTAATTGATGCTTCATCCCCAAATAACATAACATACATAACCTCTCCACAACCACACCCACATTCGACATTCAATTAATTTTTGAGAAGTCACACAATGTGATAAACCAAACACATTAAAAAAACGCGCGCATGGTCATTATATCGATGAATAGGGAGTGATGATGGAGACACCCCATGAATAGGTTCCTCTGGTTTACACGCCTCACCAGATGGGGATCCTTTCATAAGGAACTCTAGAAACTAAAATGTCTTTTGTCATAGTATACCAATTGTGACTCGAGATACAAAATGAAAAGGGAATGTACCCATCATTAGCATAAAGAGGGTCCATTTAATAGAACTAGATCTGTTAATTCCCTAACCACATCTACAGTTTCCAAAGATGTGAAGACACACACAACGACATCATGTTTCACTGTAACCACCATCAAACCTCGACCACCACGTGAAAAAATCATCATACACATAGGTCTCTACCCCAACAATTCATTTGGAGTCTGAATAAATCCATCAACTAAAAAAGATTATTTAGAGTCCATTTGATATTTTTAGGTGGAAAACTCATAATGAGAAACGTGAATCCAAATTTAATAACATTGAAAAAGATGCAACCACATCTAATGATAAACCAAAACATATCTCAAACATCACTTCAACCCTGAAGGACCAAATGAAAAACAACACACCACATGTTAAGACCAAATAACCCCTTATAAAATAATACCATTCATTTCAAAATAAAAGAATTTTCCACTATATAGATCCTTTGAATATATAAACATATTTCAAAATAAAATTTCATTTCATGTTGTTTTTAAAAAAAATCATTTCAACACACCCACTAATCTGAAAATAACTTTTGAAAACAAAACTAGCCTTAGAAACGAAGCACCCACCAATGGGTTATATGAATCCACATATGTATTGACTTCATCGTTCCAACTAGATTCCAATTCACACATACCATTTCAACATCCACTATCGATATATGGGAAATCTATAAAAATATCAACAGTAAAAAAACTCATTTCTAAGAAACATCCATTTCACATTTCTCAAAAATTTCAAAAACCCCAAAACATATTACAAATCCATTTCTAATTTTCATTTTATAAAAGATTTCAAAAATACCCAAATGGTTTCCAAAATAATATAAATTTTTAAATCAACTCATTTAATTTTTTAGAAAACTATGATTTACACTTTGGAAATCCACTTTCAATAGACTAATCCACAATTTCGAAACCCAAAAAAACACCCCAAAACCAACTAAAACTCCCACCATGAACATCCCAAAGAAAATAATTCCCTAAAAAATCCAAGATTCAAAATTATTAAATGAATAACTACTCCACATGGATTTGTCACATGGTTTGGAAGAACATCCACCAACCGGGTTATCACATTGTAAGTCATCATAGGTAATTGCATTGTCTAAAATTTGATTTCAAGGCTGTCCATAGTAACCTTAAACCCCTCTAAAAGTTCCACCAAATATCAAAAATAACCGTAAACACTCAAAAAAAACTATGTACTTAAAAAATGAGTGACAATCATGGAATTTTATGCCAGACCATCTTGGACTACCAAAAAAATTCTGGTTTCATTCTAAATATGTGGAGATCAAGACCCTGCCTATATTTTTTTGACATGGATTTTGAAAATACAAACTTCAAATAATCATAAATCTCGCAATGGACATGGGATAAAACATATTTTGTACCATGTTGTCATCAACCATCCTGGGTCGACCCTAAACCGGTCACCCAAGCATGCCTACAGCTTAGCCTGATGGGCGTTCTCAATCCACATGGTTTGGAAACTAGTGTTGAGAATCAAAATGAGATAGTTGGGAATATATTGGACCATAAACAAAAGACATAAAACTCAAAATAAACTGAACAAAATAGAAAAAAACTAGTAGTGGATACGAAAATAAAATAAGAAACAAAAAATAACTCATTTGACTTCATGGGTCACCATAGAACACAGAACCACAATCACTCAAAGATCGACCCAAACTAGAAGGAAGAAAAACTGAAACTTCTGAATGTGTGAGCATTGAGATGCTCAACAGAAAATACGACAAATAATAAAACACTAATACCTTACATTAAAAAAATTCCCTGAACATGTTTGTTTGAAATTAATAGAAAATAAAATATATTTTTTTGTAATCCTTTAAAATATTTCGGTAATATGATATCTCTTTTATAAAAAGAACTTCACTTCAAATATATTTTCAATGTACCTTCCACACATTCCACAACATTCTAAAATGAAGGGAAACCAATTTAGATTAAAATACGGGGTTTTCAAATGAGAAATCGTGTATGAAAAGACTTAAGTGAATATCACATCACAAGAATCATGTCTAAAATTATAACCATGGGAAATAACTATAGGTAACTAGCTCAAGTGGTACCCTAGAGACCTCATACCTTAGTGTATCATGGAATAGTAACCACACCGAACATTGTTCTTGTGCACGATCAACTAGAGAAGAGAAACATAAAAAACATCAAGTTTTATTCAAGAGTCATAATCATCTAGTTAGTGTTGTAGCATCAATCATCATTGATTATTATGCGATGAACCACTTTTTTGTATTCTATCATACTAGTCTTAGTCTTCCCACCAAGATTCTCATGGTTACCAATATGTTCTAAATCAAGGAGTAGTTATTTTAATCATCAAGAAAACACACACACACATCATAATTTTTAACAAATAATATTCTAGAATTCCAAACTAACCTCCCCCATAAGCGCATTTTTTTCATAAAACACACAACATTGCGCAAGCATGTTCACTAGGCACATATCCCAAATCATACCTTAAACATTAACATCATTTTTTTCTAAAGAAATAGGGAAAAAATTAATTTCGGTTTTCATATTTCATAAATCATTCTTAATGTTCCATATAAGAGAAATTAAATATAAATAACACATTTCTTTTTAGAGCATATAATCACCCAAGACTTTTATTTTTCTCAAACAGTTGGAATGCTTAAATATATTACCAAGGTACTATATTTTCAAAAAAAGCATAAAACCAAAAAAAATGAAAAAAAAATCCATATAATAAAATAAAACAACCCTTTAATGTTGAATTCACACCAAAAACCATTTTGGAAATTATATTGGCACTTCAGTGAAAAAACACACCATTACACTTTTATAACAAACCTAGATACAAAATCACTTTTCTTTAGAAATACACACATAATGTTATTAAAATATATGAATCCAACATTCATGAACTAAAAACACATGTATATATATATATTAATATATGTATTTATATGTATATATATTACATGTGATTTTCATATAAAGGAAGAATACACTCTTTTAAAATAAATCCAAGTAGTAATTGAAATTCTTATTTAAGATCAAGGCATTGGGAACATACCTCAAGACACACATCTTATGATGATGGAAGCTTGAGTCCATTTCAACTAACCACACATACATTTTAATATATTTATATATACCCTTTCACCCAAGAACAAATTCCCCACACCATGAGGGAATATGCATTTGGAGGATATACATATATATTAGTTTACCCATGTATATAAACATTGATTTTTTATTCCAATAACCAAAACCCACACCATGCTGAAAAACACTCTAAAATAATGCAACGAAGTATATTATTTACAGAAGGATCCAATTAAAGCTAAATTGAACAATGAAAAAAGATAAACCACTCCCCAACTGGTGATAAATGAGTTAAAATGGATTGAATCAACATTTCCATCAGTAGTAGATTTCGAAATGTGAAGAAGGGGAACCAAGACACCCTTTGGAATCCCAATCAAGGAATGAAATAATAAAAAAATGCCCCAAAAAAATGTTGGTTTTGGTCCAGACTAGGATGGGTGATGGGAAGAATAAATTCAGAACAAATAGGTAGAAATATAGAAGATTAGGTATTACCATGGAGTTTCGGGTCAAAAAAACCTCAAGAACTAGGGGGATCGTTAGGTAAAGTGGGTGTCGACAGGGACAGAGGCGCGTGACTAGCGATTCAAGGGAGGAGGGGCTCACATGACACACCAAAAAAAGAAAGGGTATTATGAGGGGAAAATGGATAAGGGGAGGATAGAAATAAAAAATATAAAAAAATGAATTTCAGAACCTTGGAAATCCACACAGTTTTGTTGCACAGTTTTCTAGATCATGCACAAACCGTGTGAGAGTCACTTCCATGCCAGGAATCCCAAAATTTGTACATGGATATTGCCACACAGTTTGTAAAACCATAAGGAATATGTGCCAAATTTCTCTATCAAGTGATAGAGACCCATCACACGGGAACTAAATGGTTTTAATAACTGTGTGAGTAAATTTTGTGGCACCAAAAAGACCATCAAAATTTGATAATATCCTCCCTCTAACCACCAGAACCAAAACCCGCCCAAATTAATAACTAAATAATACAAAAAAGAATAAATAATTAAAATAAACAAGAAGTGTCACGTCAGGGTGTGTCAATTCTCCCCACCAGAAAACATTCTACCCACAAAATGTCTTAATGACTCGATTACAAAAGTAACAAATCAAACAAAAAAATTATTAAAACAATACCCTGATCATTTAAGGACTGAAATCCAAGAACTAACTTGATAACCGATTTAATTTTCAACAATATCCCAAGAACCAAACCACTAACTAAGTGGACCGACAATGCAGATCCCTCATCTCTAAACAAAACCAAAACATGAACATTCAGACCCCAAACAAAGAAATTTATAATACTTGGGGGAACTCCCAAAACATTCACCAGGTGTCCAAATACCCAGTTAAACAATTACCAATATTCTGGTAAGGTGGAAACCAAACAATAAATTTACCAACTCCATGATTTCTAAGTTTCCCTTGGATTCAGTTGACTATGACTTCCCCACTATATTTGGAATATGGCCGATATTAACCCTTCCAAATTGAAACCACTCAAAAAATCAATCCCAACTTCTGACACCTACGAGACCAATGATGGTTCTGCTTACCATTTTTCGAATAAGCTAGAATAATGTGAGTTGGACCTACCATCAAGAACCCACATGTAAGGACTGACTCCCAAGATAAGATACGGGGAAGTCCCCAATAGATGGAACCCAAAAAAACAACACAAACATCCCACTCATCATTCCCTCAGGACATGAGCATCTCTAATGGGTAACACCCTGTTTCGGTGCGGATGTGTGTCGGGTTACGCTGTTCCGCCAGGACGCGTTCGCGCGTGCACCCGTCAACCCGAGGGGATGGGCGCGCGGCTTGTGGTCCCGCAGTCCCGCTTTCCAAGGGCAGGCGGCATCCGTCCCTTATTCAGGGGAGTCTGCTCCTTGATCGATACCGGGATGATGGGATGTCGGCTCCTCCTTCCTTGGACGTCTCCTCGGAACTCGTCGCCTAATCCGGGTCTCCCTCATAGACTTAAGAATGTTCGTGAATCTCGTTCCCGGCGCCATATCTTCATGGACACCGGTTAATTACGCTGCTTCCGCCCGGACGCTCCAAGGAGTCTGGGCGGGGCAGCAACCTGCAGTGAGAAGGCCGGGTGGCTCTGGGTGCTGGGGGCGTGTCGTAACACTGCGGCTCTGCACGTCTGTCTTCCGTCCCTAATAGGGCTTCTCGAAGGCATGATGGCCTGAGGCATCCCGCACTGGGTGCGGGGAACTGTGTCCCCTGAGGTTTTCCTCAGCTTCCCATGTTTAACACGGGGTATGCCGCGAGTTTAACGTCCAGCGGGGACGGCATCGGACTGATCAACACGAAAAGTGGATCAGATGACAGAACCCCTTGCGGGGAACCTCCGACGTTGGGGCCAGCACATGGGCGGCTTCCCAAGTAACGTGGAGTGGACTGAAGTGGCATGACCCCACCGGGATGTGGCAGCCCGGGTAAGGATCAGGATGGATGATGGAGTGAAGAGCTTGGACCCCGTAGGGGCTTCCTACGTACCGCGCGTTAGCACGGATCAAAGTCAACGTAGTTCGGGTATATAGTTTAACGTCATGCTGGATGTCAGCAAGCCGACTCACGAAGAGGTCGAGGCCGCCGGGCGGAGGATTGAACCGAACCACCTCGCACAGAGGGGGATGGAACGGCCGGGTGGATCACAGTTTCACGTCATGCTGGACGATAAATGGAAAAAGGGGCTTTGGGGAGGCACAATGGAGATACACACGGGCAGTCTCCCACAGGGGCAGATTCATAGGTGAATCGACGCAAGCGTGAACCCTGGAGGGGTCCACTGATGGACGAACCGACGTGAATACGACCGGGACGACCAGGTGGTGGGCTTGAACCTCAGGGAGGCTTCCTACGTACCCTGTTTAGAAGACAGGGATCAAAGTCCACGTAGTTCATTCTGTCAGGACTTATGCACTTGAGGCAGCCCGAATGCAGAAAAACTCAGTTGGAAGGGACTTTGGACCGAAAGCAGAAGACACCTCGATCCCAGTCACACCCTCTACTGGCTTCGGCAGTGGGGAGGCGCAATGGAGATACACATGTGCAGCCTCCCACGAGAAACTAGGGGTTTGTAATACCCTGCCCCCGCAGGGAAAAGCCACTCCCATTAAATCGTCCCAAAAGCGGGACAATCCCGACATCCCTGCAGAGACGAGCGGGTGGGGGCCACGTCCAAACCGGGGGAGACCCTGCGTGCAGAGCACGGGATCGGACGAAGCGGACGGTTTAACGTCTTGCCGGACGAAGTACAGTTTAACGTCGTGTGTTGAGGACGAAGCGGACGGTTTAACGTCTTGCCGGACGAAGTACAGTTTAACGTCGTGTGTTGAGGACGAAGCGGACGGTTTAACGTCTTGCCAGACGAAGTACAGTTTAACGTCGTGTGTTGAGGACGAAACACTTGGCAGTTTAACGTCTTGCAGCGCGGACGATGGGGGCTAGGCAGTTTAACGTCGTGCAGCCTGGACGTATACAGTTTAACGTCGTGCATGACGTGGTGCAGTTTAGCGTCATGCAGGACGATAAAGCCGCCGGTAGGTCCGTGTCACTTCGCGCGAGCCTGGAGGGGGCCGCACGGAAAGACGACGCACAGCGCGGGCACCTGCGATGAAGACCATCGGGCGCCACGCAGGCGGGTACCCAAAGGGGGTCAAGGGAGGCGACCCTGGCGGATTGCGCGCAAAAGAGGAGCTTTGCGCGCAAAACCGCGGGTCGGCGCGCAAAACGGCGGGCTGGCGCGCAATTGGGCCAGCGCTTCGCGCGCGAATGATTGGGATTGCGCGCACCGGGCTTCGGGTAGCACGCGGGGGCAACGACTCATTCTCTAACGAATGGCCACTTTGAAGATGGGGGGTGCGCGCAATCGGGTTGGATTGCGCGCACCCGGGGGCAATTGCACGCAAGAGGCTTCTTTTGCGCGCAAAGGCCTTAGGGTTTGAAATTTATTCAAAGTAAATGAGCCAAGGGGATTGCGTGCGAAGGCGGACCCCAAGGCTCTATTGCGCGAAAGAAAGGAGGTTACCTGAAGATCGGCATTGCGCGCGGAAGGGGTTGGATTGCGCGAACGAGCGACGCTTCGGATTCTGGCAACCTTCAAAACATCGGGGGTCGCCTTATATTTATAGGCAACCCCGGGCGCGGAATCCGGTCTCGGGCGCGCAATTCGCTTCGCGGGCGCGGAATCAGGACCCAGCGCGCAAAGGCGCCGCGCAGGCCGCGGGCGCGCAAAATAGCGCGCCGAACCGGCGCATTGCGCGCATCCCGGGAGGATTGCGCGTCGCGACTCAACTTTGCTCGCGAGCTTCTGAAATTTCACGCAAGTCCTCCGGGCCCTCCGGAACGTGCCTCTAACTCCAAATATCACTTCGCTTTCTGCATCCGGAGCTTCGTTTGGGAACAACGGACTTTTCCGGCGTCTACAAAAGCCCCCCCTCGGAATCTGGTCGGCGAGAGGTCGCGACGATCGGGTTCCGAGGGAGACGCCGGAATGCCGAAGTCCTGGGCGGCGCGGGACTTAGGCGCGCAAAAAGGGGCGCCGGGCGCGAAATTCGCCGCTGCGGTCGCGCAAAGCGCTTTCCGCGCAGCGCGGGCCCCGGCCTCGCCTATAAATAGGGGCCCTAGGTCCCGCGTTCCGTACACAGGCCTTTCGCGCGATAAGCTCCAACGCTCTCGTGCGCGAAATTGCCTTTTCCGGCGCGAAATTCGCCCGATCGGCGCGCAAAACCATCCGGATTTCGCCTGTCTTTGCGCGAAAACCCGGAACTTTGCGCGACATTCTTCCCAATTGCGCGCCGTCCCCTTGGATTGCGCGCCACCCTTCAAACTTCTCTACCAGCCTCGTCCGATCCCGCACGCTTCATCCCTTTACCCGCACGACTCCCGAAACTTCTGAGATGGCCGCGCACAGAGGAAATGAGGGGGATGCCGCCACTCGCAGAGCTGAGATGGCGACGAACGATGAGGTTTACGGAGCCAAGGAGATTGTTTCCAACAATCAATCCTTGTTCGACTTGCTGACGCCGGCCCAGAAGACATATCCGCTGTCGGACAACCCGCCGCTCTGGAAGTTCGGCATCCTAGATGAGGTTCCGGTGCCAGGGTTCGAGATTGATGCGCCGCGGACCTGGGTGACCCGGGAGGACGAGCTTCTCCGCTATAACATCACCAACAATGGGCATCCTGCCAGGGAGACCAGACACTTGGATGTCTATGTTCTGAACCCGAGGACGCGAACCATTGACGGGGGTGAGCCTACTGCGGAGAATTCTCCAGCCCTCTACTCGAGCATATATCGCCAGAGTGTCACTGACGACACCAAGGGCTGGCTGAAGGACTGGGACTTGCGGTCTGGGGGCAATTTCACCAGCGAGTGGGCCTGGGAGTTCTGGGTACGCCACACTTGCGATCACTTCGCAGAGGAGCTGCGGTACATCGGCCTGTTCGAGGCGGTGTGGACGTCGCAGTTCCACTTCTACCAGCAGTCCGAGCTCGGGCCGGAGCTGTTCACCCGATGGTCTCCGGATACCAACACCTTCCATCTTCACCATGGGGAGGTTGGCATCGGTCTCTGGGACATCCACTGCATCGGAGGTATCCCGCTGGAGGGATACCAATACGATGAGTTCCTGCCGCCGAAGAACACCTGGGAGGACAGGTCACAGACTCCCATCCTGACCTGGCATCTGCTTGACCTGGCTACGCAGCGGCTCGGGATCAAAGACTTCCAGAAGGACATAGCCTACAAGGAATGGTTCGGCCAGTTCTTGGAGCATGACCCGGCGGTCAAGATGCCAGGCAGGGGGAAGCGGTGCCCGACCGCAGCTCAGAGGAGCCGGAACGGGTCGTACTGGCGGGTCCTAGAGACGGGCGACTACCGCTCATGGGGGTACCGCGTCATCGAGGCCCGGGACCCAAATGTCCGGTACGCGGCGTTCCTGGCCGCCTTTCTGAGTGGGTGTCTCCTGCCAGTGCGGGACGCGAGAATGGGCGTTCGCCCGGCGACACTGGCGGTGGCGGGCGCTATGGCCGCCAACAAAAGATACAACCTCAGGGTCCCAGTGCTGGCGAGGCTGTATGCCATCCTGGGACGCATCTCACGAGGGGGGTCGCCACGAAGGATCTGTGGGCCCTTTCAGTTCTTCCACGGCTGGGTGGCTGCTCACCTCGGTGGGTACACGTTTCCGAACGCCATCATTCCTCCGGGCAACGGCCTGTGACCCTCCCTGCTGAACATCGCGGGGGTCGCTCCGATGACCCTAAGTGAGGAGGGCGTGCGGATCCGGATTGGCAATCATGCCAACTTCAACTTAAGTCCGTTCCCCACTCCCGTCGGCCAGATGATCGACAATGGGCAGGGCCCGCTGGAGCAGCATGAATACTTCCTGAACATGCGGGGCGGGGTGCTCGTGGCTCGGATCGACGGGAAGGTGATCTGCGAGCCTTACGTGCCGACCCGGTTCGCCAGGCAGTTCGGGTGCCTTCAACGGATGCCAAAGAGGGTATTCACTGCTGTCCGGGAGGAGACGAACCCTGGCGTCCTTCGCCAGATGTGGCTGATGTTTGCCGTTTTCGGCTCTGGCGACGTCATCACTCTCCCTCCTACCGGAGTTGACGCAGGCTTGGCAACCGAGTACGCCGAACACTGGGCCATCGCGTACCCCGAGGGGCTTTTGCGGAAGCTAGTTCGGCGGCTCGAGGTTACCCGGGCGGAGACCGGGCGTCAAGGAAGGAGGCGAGGCGCCGCCACACGGGGGAGAACGGAGGCGCGCCAAGCAGCGGAGCCGGCGCGGGCAGGGACTTCGGCGGCGGGCACATCGCGAGCTGCCGCTATGACCTCGGCGCCCCGAGAGGGGGCACACGTGGTGGTCGAAGAGCGGCCCGGGAAGCAGGTGAGACGTCTGCTCGAACCCTCCCACGATGCAGTCTTCCCGGCGCTGTGGTCGGCCTGGATGACCCTGCGGCAGTCACTGGGGACCGACGCCATCTGGCGAATGATTCTCAGAGAAGGAATCCATCTGCCAGAGGTCGGGCGCCTCCACATTGCCGACAGGGTGGACTTCAACCGGCAGTATGCGTATCTGACGGCCATGGACGAGTACGCGCGCCAACGTGGTCAGCGCGCGGAGCCATCCCTTCTGGTGAAGGTGATGCTCGGTCTCGAGCCCGCTCTGGAACAGATGCCGCCGGAAGAAGACGACAGTAGCAACGACTCCGAAGAAGAGGAGGAAATGGGGGAGGATGAAGGCTCCGAGGGAAGATCCCATCAGGGGAGCCCACGGGAGAGCGGCGAGGTGGCCGGCTCTGACGACGTTGATGTCACTGAGCTCCTCGAGGTCCGCTTCCATCCCTACTCAATCTGCTTCATCCATTCTCTTATGCAGCTTCTAACCCATTTCTCCATCTTTCTCAGGAGCGCACGGATGTTGGTCAGGCGTCCTCAGCGGGAGTAAGAGAGGCGCCAGCAGGACAAGGCGGGGGCCAGACACCTATCATTGAATTGACAAGCGCTAAGGGGTCCCCTGCTGCAACTGTTCCTGCGGCGACCGGGGTAGCGGAAGATGACGCTCCGAACTCCCGTAAGTATCCCTACTTTACTGCTGGTGCTTGCCGTTGAAGATCCGTGACTAACCATGGCATGCCCTGCGCAGTGATCTCAACACTGGAGGCTCGTCAGGTTGTCGAACCCGGGCCATCTACGAGTGGACCAGTGGTGGACATGCCGCCTGCTCCGGAACAGACTTCCCAAACCGAGTCGGCCCCATCAACTGCTGATCAGGGGGCTGCGGACGTCGACGGTGCTGCCATCGGAGAGAGGTTGGGGGCTGACGAGGGTGTCAGCGCCGCTGGGGAGAGAAAAGAAGGTCGCCCGGATGTTGGGGAACCTATCCCTCGTGAGGACCTCCCAGGGGCGGACCCTGCAGCAGACCTGCTGGCTGCCTTCCCTGCCTACCGGCCTGCCGATCCCGAGGAGATGGACGACTCAGACACGGAGGCGGTCGAGGAGAGCCGGATAACGCGCCGCAGGGGGTGGAAGTGCATCCAGCGCTTCCTCAAGAGAGACCCGTCGGAGTGGCTGGGGCGCATGGGATCACTTCAAACCTGGCTGCGCTTTCTGTGTGCCGGGGGAGCTGATGCTCAACGCCTCCATCTAACGGTCCGTGATTTCATGGCCGAAAAGATGCGCGAGAGCTGCCGGCGTGCCGACGTCACACAAAGTCGGGACATGTCGGAGAGCACGCGGGCGCTCCTCGCGGCGGAGCAGGAAGTCCGGCGCCTCGAAGGGCAGGCGGCAGAGAAGGAGGCCTTCGTCGCAACGTGTACCGAGCTTGTGGAGCAACTAGCAGCCCAGCTGGTTGACGCCCAGGTACAGCTGACGGAGGCGGGCCAACAGATGGTCACAATTCAGGTCGAGCGGGAGCGTGCACAGGCCAGAATCGACGAACTGCGTGCTGCGACCGCCGACGAAGAGAGGGCACGCAGAGAGCGAGAAGCAGCTCTGGAGGCCACCAGCCAAAGGGTAGCGGCATTAGAAAGACTCATTCAGCACGCTAATCCCTAAGGGCTTTGTTTTGCCATTCCCAAAACATTTGCTTCCGCTACTTTGATCCATCTGTATGAATCAATATATTTATCTGCATCTTTTGGCTTAACATGCTCAACCACAATTCGTTGTCTTGCGGGAGTGTTAACCAAGCATCAGGCATCCGCAATTGGGCCTGGATTTCTTAGAGAAAAGAGGGAGGTCATTCCTAAGAAAGGAGACCTCAGACCTAATCAATGTACCATCCCCCCAACCTGTTCCAACACACGAGCGGGACAATGCTAGGGGCGTTGAGATTTTATCCGAACATGGGGAAATGAGAAAGGGTGAATCGCGCGTCCCGAATCCAGACATCCACAACGGTCGGCCTTCCAGGAAATGCCCAAGACGGTAGGCGGACAGTGGATCGACCATAACAACTGCAATAGACGGACCGAAAAAGGCCATCATTCATATTGCAGGAGGCGGACCACATGTCATCATGAATACCGCTTTGGGGTTCCTTCAGACACAAGGGTGGAAATCCAGATCAACAGGGCACGCGAAGCGTGGGGCGAAGTGACGATTTGTTCGGACAGAATCCAACGCTCTCAAAATTGCGCCACCGTGGGGAAAGCGTATTAGGCGGATGCACTAATCTGGCCGTGAGTCACCCCAATTCTCAGACAGCACCTCTTTGACGAGGAAACCGTCGCTTCCCACCATTGCAGTGGGGCATCCCGAGCTGAATCGGGGAGAATATCACAACTGCACCACTCTACCCGAAGTCAGGCCAGACGGCCGGCGACGAGGAGGGGCGGGACTTAACGATCCCTGAGGCTGGACCCGAGTCGGAATGCCCGGGCGTTCCTACGTACTCCATCAGGCTGGAGATCAAGCCACACGTAGTTCTGAGAGTGCAGTTTAACGTCATGCAGGACGTAGAATCCCGTTTGGGGGAGATCTTAGTTTAAGGTCTTAGAGCTCGGACCATAAGGGTAGATCTTAGTTTAAGGTCTTAGAGCTCGGACCATAAGGGGTAGATCTTAGTTTAGGGTCTTAGAGCTCGGACCATAAGGGCTAGATCTTAGTTTAAGGTCTTAGAGCTCGGACCATAAGGAGAGATCTTAGTTTAAGGTCTTAGAGCTCGGACCATAAGGAGAGATCTTAGTTTAAGGTCTTAGAGCTCGGACCATAAGGGGAGATCTTAGTTTAAGGTCTTAGAGCTCGGACCATAAGGGGAGATCTTAGTTTAAGGTCTTAGAGCTCGGACCATAAGGGGAGATCTTAGTTTAAGGTCTTAGAGCTCGGACCATAAGGGGAGATCTTAGTTTAAGGTCTTAGAGCTCGGACCATAAGGGGAGATCTTAGTTTAAGGTCTTAGAGCTCGGACCATAAGGGGAGATCTTAGTTTAAGGTCTTAGAGCTCGGACCATGAGGGGAGATCTTAGTTTAAGGTCTTAGAGCTCGGACCATAAGGACCTCAAAGTACGCCGCATCGTGGTCATATCCCCTGGATATGCGAAGATGCACTGAGGGATAGTGTCAAGAGTGTCGAGGTTTCGCCTGGCCGGAATGGGAGGTGGAAAATGTGAATCATGCGGCCATTCATTCAAGGACTGGGGGCATCGGCGTAACGATATGGGAGTACTGCCGACCGTGGCGGAAAGGCAGCATCAATATCGCACTAACCGTTGGTGGAATGAGGAAGCAAACGAGCATCGACCGCTCAATCGCAGGATTCATATCGATTTGTTGCCCGAGGCCATTGGGGGTACCGGCCCGAGTCGGCGGGAGAGCACTGAGGCATTGTGTCCGAACCGTTCACGGGGGCTCCACCCAGGGCGTAGACGATGGGTCCGAATGAAAGGGAGCACGAAGCCTGAAAAGCGGAGGAAACCTGACCAAGCGGATCCTGAGCCTCCTGGAAATAAACCAGAGTACTCTTGACACCGGTGGACCACTGCAATGGGTCAGGGAACACGCCTTGAGGGTGGCCTGAAGGCGGCGGATTCCCTAGAGAAGGGGGAATCTCTAAGAGGTGGGGGGCTGGACCCGAAGTTTCAAACATTCGGGCGTTTCTACGTATCCCATAAGGATGGGAATCAAGCCGCACGTAGTTCTTGAAGCGCGGCGCAACACAATCGGGCAC
This sequence comes from Viscum album, assembly GCA_963277665.1. Lineage (NCBI taxonomy): Eukaryota > Viridiplantae > Streptophyta > Magnoliopsida > Santalales > Viscaceae > Viscum > Viscum album. The sequence continues at coordinate 2,132,809,255 of OY728140.1, forward strand.
CAGCGCGGGGAAGAGTGCGGGTCTGACCCTCGCACACAGAAGGAGCGGCATTTGATATTTCTTGTTTGTCCTTAAAGATGAATGGTTTTTCGTGCGGCGACATGCCTGTGATTGAGAAATCTCTGGCGTCGCCACAATGATCAAGCCATGGAAGGCATTGATGAATGGCGTGGTTATTAACCAGCGCCCAACATGAGTGTCCCCTGAGGGGAACATCACGATGCAGTGCCGTTTCTCGTCGGGCGGCCAAGACGATCACAGTTTACGGTCGTGTGGTAGGACCAGACAACACAGTTTAAGGTCGTGTGGTTCGGACCATGGAGGAATCCGCTTATTGCGGTACGGCGGACACGGCGGAGGTGGGAACATACCCAGCCCTGCGGTCACGCACGATTCCAGGAGAAGAGTCTTGGGATAGGGGCCTGCGTATGTCCATCACCCGAGGGGCAGAGATGCTAGCCTCCAGATATACTGGGCCCAGAACGCGATTGTTCGGGCGACTCCTTCCTCCTTATGGGGACGAGGGTCCAGCTACGCATGGCCCTTAGGGAGGATATCCGCATATATCCTTGGTGCTCAGATCATGGGAGCCTCGAACGACATCATTACCTTGGTTGGTCTGCCTAACGTGCAGAGGTGTACTGAAGGTCAGTATGAAAAGAGTGTCAAGATTCCACTACAACGCATAAAGGCGGAGTGTGATGAGGACTGCGCAATCCAATGTTCAGAGCCTGAAAGAGCTGACATGGCGATCGAGGATGTTGCTGACGCATTCGCAACACAACATCCGATCGCGTCAGCCTAAGACGGGGCAAGCAAACGAGCATCGACCGCTCAATCGCAGGATTCATATCGATTTGCGGCCCAAGACCCGACGGTAAATCGACCCGGAGCGGTAGGAGAGCACTGAGGCATCGTACCCAAACCGCTAACGAGGATCCCTTTGAGTGAAGGCTTGAACAAGAGGAAGCGCGAGGCCTGACAAGCAACACATGACTTGTCTGGATTGAATCTGACACTACGAGTCATAGACCGAAGTACCCAAAACATGTTAACAGATCTCCGGAAAGGGTCGGAGGACTCACCCTGAGAGCAACCAAAAGAGGGCAGATCCCCATGATCAACCAAGAGACGGGGATGGACCTGAAACATAAGCGTCCAGGCGGTCCTACGTATCCCATAAGGATGGGAATCAAGCCGCACGTAGTTCTTGAGAGGCAGTTTAACGTCATGCAGGACGATGAGAGAAAACAGGGGGGAGCAGAAGGCATCCCCAAACGTGGGGGGCGTACAGCGTGGCGAGAAAACCGACGTGAATGAGGACATAATCCCCCGCGCTCACACCATACGCCACATACCCAGAGGCAACTGGGCCAAGGGCCCGAGATGGGATGGAAATTCCCAAAGGATGGGGCTGGGCCTGAAACATGAATGTCCAGGCGGTCCTACGTATCCCATAAGGATGGGAATCAAGCCGCACGTAGTTCTTGAGAGGCAGTTTAACGTCATGCAGGACGATGAGGGGTGTGAGGTAGTCCCACACACGGGGGAGGCGTACGGCGCGGCCAGTAGACCGACGCGAATGAGGACATAATCCCCCGCTCACGCGATACGCCTCACACAAAAAAGGAGGGGAACGGGGGCCAGAGGCCCAACGCGGGATAGAGATTCCCGGGAAATGGGGCTGGGCCTGAAACATGAATGTCCAGGCGGTCCTACGTATCCCATAAGGATGGGAATCAAGCCATACGTAGTTCTTTGAGAGGCAGTTTTACGTCATCCAGGACGAATGCTGAACAGTTTAACGTCTTGTAGCTCGGACGTAGTGCAGTTTAGCGTCATGCAGGACGAAGCACTTGGCAGTTTAACGTCTTGCAGCGCGGACGAATGCGGAACAGTTTAACGTCTTGTAGCCTGGATGAATGCAGTTTAACGTCGTGCAGGACGTGGGCGCACTCAGACAAAGTACTGCTTGAGGAACCTAGCGTTGGTGGGAGGAGTGACACGCTCACCATCCATAGTCGCTAGGGAGTACGCGCCATTGGGATAGACCTTGTGGACAACAAAAGGTCCCTCCCACTTGGGCTCCAACTTGGGCGGCTTCCTGCCGGGGATCATCGGCGCTCTTAGGGCTAGCACTAGATCACCCTGCAGGAAGGAGCGGAGGCGAACCTTCTTATTGAAAGCTCGAGCCATTCTGCTTTGATGCCTCTCCAAGTTGTGCAAAGCGCGAAGCCTATTCTCATCCAGTGCTTCCAACTCGACTAGACGGGCTTCAGCAACTCTGTCCGGCGCTTGCTGGTCGTAGACCGCAGTGCGCAAGGATGGCAACTAGATCTCGATGGGCAGGACGGCCTCAGCTCCATACACCAGGGAATAAGGGGTCATCTGGGTGGAATTGCGAGTCGTCGTCCGATAAGCCCAGAGGGCGTTGGGGAGCTTGTCCGGCCAACTCTTCTTGTTCTGACCAACCATCTTTTGCAGAATGTTAGAGAGGGTTTTGTTGAACGCCTCGATCTGTCCATTCGCCTGCGCATGATAGCGAGATGTATGGTTCGAGCGAATGTTATACTTGGCGTACAACTTCTTCAACTCGGCTGCTCGGAAATTGGTTCCGTTATCCGTGAGGATAGCGTGAGGCACTCCAAATCGATAGATGATGTTGGAGGTCACGAAGTCAGCGATCGAACAGGATTTGACCTCTCTGAGCGGAATCGCTTCTACCCATTTGGAGAAGAAGTCTGTGGCGGTCAGAATGAACCGGCACTGGCGAGCTGTCGCCGGCGGGTAAGGTCCCACAACGTCCAGTCCCCAGACTGCAAAGGGCCAGGAATACCTTGTGGTATGGAGAGGCTCCGGCGGCCGATGCACAAAGTTCGCATGAACCTGGCACGCATGGCACCTCCTGGCATACTCGATGCAGTCATGGATCATAGAGGGCCAGAAGTATCCCAACCTCCGAATCTGGTGGGACAGCTTCGTCCCAGTCTGGTGGGCGCCACATGAACCAGCATGAACCTCTTACATGACTCGTGGGATCTCAACTCCCTGAAGGCAACGGAGGAGAACACCATCAAATCCGCGTTTGTAGAGGATCTTCTCCGGGCCGGGACTGCTCTGGAGGACGAACTGCGATGCGCGGCGTCAAACTCGCTCGCGCTCGGCCCGATCCGATGGAAGAATGCCATGTTGGAGGTACTCAACCAAAGGCATCCTCCAATCAGGGGCTGATCCGACTGTCATATCTGGGGTACTCGGGGCTCCGGGCATAGGGGCAACCGTGGTGAGGTTACTTACCAACGGGCTGCGATCTTCTTCCGGGATAACGGGAGCGATGAGCCTGCGGCGCGTCACGCGGACGATCAGGTTGTCCTGTTCAGGCTCCGCAAGTGACGCAGCGAGGCTGGCTAAAGCATCTGCTCGACCGTTCTGCGACCGGGGAACATGGACAATTTCCGGCCGAGAAGGGAACCGGGCCATCAGAAGGAGGGTGCACTCCAACAATGGCACAAGTTCCGGCTTCCTGACAACGTAGTCGCCATTGATCTGCTTAACGACCAGCTCGGAGTCCCCTTTCACGCACAGACGGGGCACGTCGATCTCGAGAGCCAACTCGAGGCCGGTGATGAGGGCATGGTATTCCGCCTCATTGTTGGTACAACCCTCTGACAACAGGAAAGAGTATGGCAGCACGGCTCGCTCCGGGGTAATGAAGACGATGCCCAAGCCCACTCTGTTGAGCTTAGGATTATCGAGTCTTCTACCGGTGGGGCTCCGGGATGCACCGTCAAAGTGCATCTGCCAGCATGGATCAGCACGATCAACCGAGAGAATGGCCTCATCAGGAAAGCCTAGATCCAGCGGCTGATCCGCGGAGGTCGGGTGAGCTGCCAGAAAGTCTGCCAATGCTTGCCCTTTGAAGGCCTTCTGAGACACATACCTGATGTCGAACTGCTGGAGAATCACAGCCCACCGCGCCAGGCGGCCAGTCAACATAGGCCGGCTCAGGATATATTTCAACGGGTCTACCCGAGAAACCAACTGTACCTCATGGTGCTGCAAGTAGTGCCGTAATTTCTGTACGGCAAATACGAGCGCCAGGCAGCTCTTCTCGATGGGGGAATACCTAACTTCCGCATCGAGGAGCATGCGACTGAGGTAATAGAGGCTATTCTATGTTCCCTCGTTGTTCTTCTGGGCGAGAAGGGCACCCAGGGACCGTTCCAGGGCGGTCACATAAAGGACCAGCGGCTTTCCGGATACGGGCGGCATCAGGACCGGAGGTTGAAGCAGGTACTGCTTGATTTCCTCGAAAGCGGTCTGACACTCTTTATCCCATACATAGGTGGCACCTTTCTTCATGAGCCGAGAAAAGGGCTTACACTTGCCGGCCAGATTCGCGATGAATCGGCGTATATAGGCTAAGTGGCCTTGGAACCCTTGCAGTTCCCGGATGGTACCTGGGGGAGGCATCTGGCTAATCGCCCTGATTTTCTCTGGGTCGATCTCAATACCCCGGTATCTTACAACAAATCCAAGGAACTTTCCGGAGGTGACCCCAAAGGCACACTTCAACGGGTTCATCTTCAGGCAGTGAGACCGGAGGAAGCTGAACACTTTCTCAAGATCTTTGAGATGGTCCTGACGCTGGCGCGATTTGACAACCAAGTCGTCGACGTAGCATTCCACCAGTGTGCCGAGGATTGGCTGGAATATGCGGTGCATCGCCCGTTGATATGTGGCACTTGCATTCTTCAGGCCGAAGGGCATGACCGGGTAGCAAAAGGTACCTTGGGGGGCCCTGAAGGCAGTGAACTCCTCATCCTCAGGGGCCATCCGAATTTGGTTGTATCCGGAGTATCCATCCATGAAGGAGAGGGCTTGGAACCCTGCCGTGGCATCAATCAACAGCTCTGTCACTGGAAGGGGAAAATCATCCTTCGGACAGTGGCGGTTGAGATCACGGAAGTCGATGCAGACTCTAATCTGCCCGTTCTTCTTCCTGACCGGCACAATGTTGGCCAGCCATTTGGGGTACTGAACTTCCCTCACGAAGTTGGCTTTGATAATCTTGTCAACTTCGGCCTCAACCATGGCACCGTGGGATGGGTGCATCTTCCTGGGAGGCTGCTTGAACCCGCGATGGTTCGCCGGGAGACCAAGGCGGTGGACGGCTACCTGAGGATCTAGCCCCGGCATCTCGTCATAGCCCCAAGCGAACACATCACGGTGCTGCCTGAGAAAGTCCACGTACTGCTGCCGCTCCTCAGAGGGCATGGCGGCACTGACCAATGTGGGTCTTGGATCGGCCTCAGTTCCAAGGTTCACCTGTATTAACTCATCGACTGTGGCGGGGACGCCCTCCTCAAAGGCTGGGGGTGCGTCTTCCATATCCTCTCCGCTCGGGGAGGGATCGTCCACGGGAGAGACTGCGTTGGAAACTGCATTGGGGCTACCAGATCTTGCTGGGCCACTGGTGCTGGCGCGGGCGGTCGCGGCCATCTCATCAGGAGACTCGCGGACCGTCAAGACCATGGCGACGTCCAACCGGTGAATCGGGAGGACGTAAGCGTCATCCAGACTTGCCCAGGGATCGCTTGCAACAGCGACAGGCTCAACCTCACCTGCCAGGATCTTCTTGTCCTTGCTCTTGTAATAGTCCGCATCCAGATAGCGGGCTTCACACGAGGCAAAAGGAGAGGCATCTCCTTGAAGCACGCCTACTCGACCATTAAGGGAGTATTTAAGGCATTGGTGGTATGACGAGGGAACCGCCGCGTGAAGGTGAAGCCATGGCCTGCCCATCAATGCGTTATACGCAGTGTCCTGAGAGACTACCATGAATTCGGTGTTGGAAACCAAGTCACCGAACTGGGTCTTCAAACGTATCTTGCCGACCGGGGTTTGCTCGGTGCGGTCGTACCCCTGGATCCTGAGGTCGGAGGGAATCAAGTCATCCTCAGACAACCCCAATCTCCGGAGCGTCCGAGTTGGAATCAGGTTAATCCCGGACCCCGTGTCGACAAGACAGCGCCGGACTTCGAGGCCATTGAACTGGCCAGTGACATACAGCGGACGGATATGTCCCTGTATAGGAGGGTCTTCATCCTTACCAGAGAACGAGATAACTGCCTGACATTCGGCGTCCTCGATCGTTTCGGCGTGGAAGGCCTCTGCAGCCGCAACCTCTGTCTCAAACTGGAGGGGGCTTTTCAGGGCTTCAGCGAGTGCCTCGCGCATCTCAGATGACATGCGCAGAGCCTCAAGGATGGAGAGCCTTGCTGGGATGTCGGCCAAGTGCTTCAGGACATCATACTTTTTGGCCAAGCGCGAGCCCCTGGTTGCAGGAGGTTGCTCTGCGGTTGGTGGCATGACGGGCCTTGCCGGTTGGATCGGCGGCCGACTGGTACTTGGCGCATCTCGCTGTTCACTGGTCGCAGTCCGGGAAATGGTCACCGTACTGGAGTCAGGAGGCCGGGATGGACTTGTGGCAGGGCGGAGCTGGTCGCGACGCGGCTGAGGCGGTTCTGCCTGGTCCCACACCACAAACAGTGGCGGAGGCGAATCTGTCATCCCCGGATGGGGGGGCTGCGCGCGCTGAGCTCGGTTTTGAGCCTGCTGCCTAGTCTCAGTGGCGTGCACGGCCTGGCTGGAGGTACCAACGGCTGTGCCCCGGCGACTCCTGTTGCTGCGGTTCTTCCGACGGTAGCGACGACCGGGGACACTAGGGAGGTCCACCTGGTGTTCTTCAACGTCGGGAACCGAAAAGGGATTTACCAGCTCGACGGTGTTAACCGAAGCATACCCAATACCGTCATTGGACTAATCATCCATCACCGGGCGGATCCGAGGAGGGACCCCCATCTCCGGGGGCATGAAATCGCCGAGAGTGTGGGATAGTGGCGGAACCGGCGGGGCGCGCTCTTCCTTCTTGCGCTGCCGCCGTTTGCTCCTCTTGGAAGAGGCAGGCTGGGACGACGATGCCGAAGCAGCACCCGCAGGTTCTGGGGGCTCAGGCTGATTCAAGTGCGCACGGATGATTCCATGGGCGCGAATGGTCGTCTTGCGGGCCATCCAGTTACTGTACTTCTGGGATCCGCGGTCGGAGACCAGCTGCCATTCGTCCTCGTTGCCACTATCGTCATCCGATCCCACGAACACGCCCGCCACTTGTGCTGGAGCTGGGCCCAACCTGATTACATTGTTGTTAATCTGGTCTTGGAGCCAATCCTTAAACACATAGCACCGCTGGATGGTGTGCCCCAGGGCCCGATGGTAGGGGCAGTAGCGGGGGTTATTCGTAAGATGTGCCTCCTCTGGCTTCCAACACTCAGGCAGTCGCACAATTCTCTGCTCCAGGGCGCTCCGGAAATAACCGGGGACCTGATCCTCGTGGAATGAGTAAGTCAGGTGTCGCGGGCCCCTGGGAGCGTGGTCTTGACGAGGGGCTGGAGGGGCCGGCCGAGGAGGTGGACCCTGATTATCTCGCCCGGGTTGCGGCGGTACATTACGCGGAGGGGCCGGCCGGTTCTGAGGCTGCCGCTGCTGGGCCGGGAACTGAGCCCGTGGAGGCGGGTTCCTGTGAGGCTGTGGAGCTGGCCTCACCGGCAGCAGCTCCAATGGCCTGGGGGCCTCTATCTGGGCAACAGCAGCGGGCTCAGCCCTGCTGACTCTCCTTGCAGGAATCATAGGAGGCAGCGGGTGTGCCTGGCTGGCCTGTTGAAGGGCTTCCTCAAGACGTTGAGCTTTGTCTGAGAAGTCCCTGAACCCTCCGGGGTAATTCTGGGTGATCAGGGAAGGGACCAGCTCGGTCTTGACGTTCCCGATGCACATTGTCAGCAACTGCTCCTGAGTCAATGGCATGTCAAGGGAATACGTGAGACCCTTCCATCGGGCGACGAAGTCCGCGACTCGCTCATCAGGCCTCTGCTTGCACTTGAAGAGGTCTGCGATACTTGTCTTCCGGGTCGTGGAACTGAACTGGTAGAGGAACTGTCTACGGAGGTCCTCCCAGCTGGTTACCGACCCGACGGGGAGCTGGCTGTACCAGACAAATGCTGGCCCTTCCAGTGTCTGAACAAAGCAGCGAAGCTTAGCGGCCTCCTGCTGCGCCGGAGTCCCCAACATAGGCCCGCACCTCGAGTTGAAGTGGGCTAAATGCTGTGGCGGATCTCCAGTTCCGTTGAAGGGGGCGAAAGTGGGATTCCCGAATCCCGGAGGCGCCGGCATGTCATCCACCCATGCTGGGTAGGGCTTGCCGTCCGGTGGGATCGCCACCTGCCGAGTCTCCAAGGCTTCCAAGCGGGCAATGAGTGCCGCCATCAGATCGTCCAGACATGGGTTCCAGTCCTGGCGAGGATCTCTAACCACGAGCGCATTGCATGGCCCTTCAATCGGGTCGTCGACCGGGTCGTCGAACTCGGCAGCTCGTGGGATGGCGGGCGGAGCGGCCCTAGGGGCAGCGGGAGGAATCCGAGCGGGATCTCTCAGGTAGTCACGCCGCTCGGGAGGGTGTGGCGAAACATACCGCGCCCTCTTGCCATAGGCAATGGCCTCTCTCCTGTCGGCGAACACGGCGTAATCACGGTTGCCCGGGAGAGTCTCGTCGAGGGGCGGTTGTTCCGGTCCCTGCTGTCCTGGCCTGGGATCACCGTAGTCAGGCCGCCGTTCTGCAGCGCGCTCGGCGAGGAGCTGGTCAACCAGCTTCTTCTGTTCGGCGAGCTGCTGACGTAGCGTAGCCTTCTCGGGATCCTCCTCTGCCCTCTGCATGGAGGCAGATGGGTCGGCGGGCCTTATAGCCTCGATGTGCTCTTTTCCTTTGCTGACGTTTCGGCTCAACGTCAGTGCTTCAGTGGGTGCGGGGAGCCCCAGGAGGTTCCTCTGATGACGAGTAGCTCTCACCGATGGATCTGACGATGGCTTGTCTTCGGGGGGGAAGCCCCCGTCGAGAAGTTCAAAGTCGTTCCCCTCTCCCAACAGGTCAGCCATATTGACTGTTTCTGTCCCTGGGGATATACCCTCAGGGCCACCCAGTGAATCGGGCTATCGGCGAATCACACTGAAGCGTAGGGCAGCGTACTGCCCCCATCCACGGATATACATGTGGGGAGTGGCTTCCTCGATAACTTTGCGGAGTACTTGAAAACACTCAACGCATCGTTGTTGGAGGGCCTCGTGGTGCTCAAATGACCCGGGGTGCCGAACCGCGGGGAGCATGGCCAGGTCAATTTGACGGCACTGCTCACCAATATCTTCCAGGTGCGCTTGACTCCAGGGGTATGTCATTTGTAGGCGGTGAAGACAGGAGCGAGTCTCCCGGAGAGTTCGGCGGAAGCATTCGAACTCATCCGGGGTGAGCGATTCGGGTGCATCAAAGTCCGGTCCTGCGACTGGCCAAAACTTCTCAGGGAAGTGGCCCTCTGCAAGGACGGTCCAGAAGCTCCACGACTCAAACTCGGGACCCAGATCTCCTTGGTCCTCTTCCATGGCTGGGAACGGACGGGGAACTGGTAGTGGTGCCGAGGCGGGCCGCCGGGCTGACGGGCTGGCCGGCGGTGAATACGGCGAACAGGCCGATTGGCCTCCATATCCCGGGCCGCCCTATGAGGGTGGCGGTGCCCTGGCTACTACATCACGATAGGACAGGCCGGCGAGCGAACATCCTGCCATAGCATCGGTGCTCGCCGAGGGTGCACCAGATCGTGGTTCGACCGTCGGTCCCCAGAAAAAGTCTCTGGTTTCTCCGACCGAGACGGAAGGCACTTCCAGAGGGGCCGGTACCAACTGCAAGCTTGATCCTTGGGGGTCTACCAGGCCCTTGTTACTCCGGATATACCTTCGGAGAGAAGCGGGGATCACATCGATCTCGCTCTCGGGGAGCACGAGGCTGACGTGCCGCATTCCTACCCCTGCCCTTGACCGGCGGGATTGGGGAAGGGGCTCTGTCGCCGAATCGTACTCTGCCTCTGAGTCAGAGAAGCAAACCGGTCGGATCTCTGTCCGGAATTCCGTAACATTCTTCCCTCGGCGTCGACGCCTTGCCTTCCTGCCCCTGGGTGGTTCTTCGGGGCAGGGCTGATCTCTGTCCTGGCGTCCTCCGGCCGCACTGGTGCTGGGGCCAAGAGGACTGGGAACCAAGGTGCGAGGGGCACCGGGACAGATATCAAAGGGGACGCGGGGAGAGATGATTCCGGGCAGGACTCCGGGCTGGGATCGGAAGGTGGGATGACCCATGCCTCCTGGATCGGCCACACAGAGTAGATCCTGCCGGTGAATAGCGCTACCGCGAGGTGGTCCGCGGTGGCTACTGCCAGTGCCAGCAACCGGGAGAGTCGACCCAACCTGCCTTTGGGGCGGTCGGGGCCTCGATCCAGGTCGGGCATAGGAGTTCCCCTGCTCAGGATGCGCAGAGGCCTGGCGACTGGAGCCAGCAGTGGCTTGGGCCAATGCTGCCGCTGTTGCTAGAGCCCCAGGGTGGGCATCCTCTTCCGCTCGTGCCCGACGTTGGCGTCGAGACAGACGAGTCGGGATGAGCGGCGCGGGCAGGTGGAGAGCCCGCTCTTCGACTGGAGAGGCCTGGCGGCGGTGTCGCCGTGGCCTGGCGGGAGTCCTTACCGTAGATCCCTGGAGCGAATCCCGGATAGGGTGATCCCGGGCATCATCCACCTCATCCGCATAGGGAAGGGAACTGTCAGAGCACTCCAGGGATAAACTCCCGAAGCGATTGGACGTTGAGGTAGGCAGCGGTGCCTCCCTGCGCGGCCCTCGGGGGCGGTGGTGGTGGCGAGGCGCAGCCTCCTCAAGGTCTAGGCGAGCCATTTCCCTAGTGGGGATGACTCCCTCTTCCTCGTATCTCCGCACCAGGGTGTTGATCACCCTTCTCTGGATGACCTCCGAGGGGGAGAGAGGGCGTGGTCGTCCCGCAATTGCGGCTGCTGGGACGGCTGTGGAATGGGCAGGACCGCGCGGAGTAGCCGCGTCGGTGTTTCCCCTATCCCTGCGCCGGTGGGCGGGTGGCGATCGGGCACTGGATCGGGCGACCTGATTTCTGAAAGCAGGGAGAATGACCCATTAACACTGACAGGAAAAAGGAATCGACAACCAACCATTAGCGCCATGACGCCTTCCGTGGGGGGAACCCAGGCCCTCGACGTTGCGAGACGGAGTGCCCGATTTCACTTCCCCAGCCCCTGGCGGGTAAGACTGAATGCTTGGCCGGGCAACACGCCGGTCTTCCAACACCTCTGAAAGTCATCGGTCTTCGTATCGAGGAGAAGAGATTCACGTTGGGTTCACCATTTTTCTGTTTCGGTGCGGATGTGCGTCGGGTTACGCTGTTCCGCCAGGACACGTTCGCGCGTGCACCCGTCAACCCGAGGGGATGGGCGCGCGGCTTGTGGTCCCGCAGTCCCGCTTTCCAAGGGCGGGCGGCATCCGTCCCTTATTCAGGGGAGTCTGCTCCATGATCGAAATCGGGATGATGGGATGTCGGCTCCTCCTTCCTTGGACGTCTCCTCGGAACTCGTCGCCTAATCCGGGTCTCCCTCATAGACTTAAGAATGTTCGTGAATCTCGTTCCCGGCGCCATATCTTCATGGACACCGGTTAATTACGCTGCTTCCGCCCGGATGCTCCAAGGAGTCTGGGCGGGGCAGCAACCTGCAGTGAGAAGGCCGGGTGGCTCTGGTTGCTGGGGGCGTGTCGTAACACTGCGGCTCTGCATGTCTGTCTTCCGTCCCTAATAGGGCTTCTCGAAGGCATGATGGCCTGAGGCATCCCGCACTGGGTGCGGGGAACTGTGTCCCCTGAGGTTTTCCTCAGCTTTCCATGTTTAACACGGGGTATGCCGCGAGTTTAACGTCCAGCGGGGACGGCATCGGACTGATCAACACGAAAAGTGGATCAGATGACAGAACCCCTTGCGGGGAACCTCCGAAGTTGGGGCCAGCACATGGGCGGCTTCCCAAGTAACGTGGAGTGGAGTGAAGTGGCATGACCCCACCGGGATGTGGCGGCCCGGGTAAGGATCAGGATGGATGATGGAGTGAAGAGCTTGGACCTCGTAGGGGCTTCCTACGTACCGCGCGTTAGCACGGATCAAAGTCAACGTAGTTCGGGTATACAGTTTAACGTCATGCTGGACGTCGGCAAGCCGACTCACGAAGAGGTCGAGGCCGCCGGGCGGAGGATTGAACCGAACCACCTCGCACAGAGGGAGATGGAACGGCCGGGTGGATCACAGTTTCACGTCATGCTGGACGATAAATGGAAAAAGGGGCTGTGGGGAGGCACAGTGGAGATACACACGGGCAGTCTCCCACAGGGGCGGATTCATAGGTGAATCGACGCAAGCGTGAACCCTGGAGGGGTCCACTGATGGACGAACCGACGTGAATACGACCGGGACGACCAGGTGGTGGGCTTGAACCTCAGGAAGGCTTCCTACGTACCCTGTTTAGAGGACAGGGATCAAAGTCCACGTAGTTCATTCTGTCAGGACTTACGCACTTGAGGCAGCCCGAATGCAGCAAAACTCAGTTGGAAGGGACTTTGGACCGAAAGCAGAAGACACCTCGATCCCAGTCACACCCTCTACTGGCTTCGGCAGTCGGGAGGCGCAATGGAGATACACATGTGCAGCCTCCCACGAGAAACTAGGGGTTTGTAATACCCTGCCCCCGCAGGGAAAAGCCACTCCTATTAAATCGTCCCAAAAGCGGGACAATCCCGACATCCCTGCAGAGACGAGCGGGTGGGGGCCACGTCCAAACCGGGGGAGACCCTGCGTGCAGAGCACGGGATCGGACGAAGCGGACGGTTTAACGTCTTGCCGGACGAAGTACAGTTTAACGTCGTGTGTTGAGGACGAAGCGGACGGTTTAACGTCTTGCCGGACGAAGTACAGTTTAACGTCGTGTGTTGAGGACGAAACACTTGGCAGTTTAACGTCTTGCAGCGCGGACGATGTGGGCTAGGCCGTTTAACGTCGTGCAGCCTGGACGTATACAGTTTAACGTCGTGCAGGACGTGGTGCAGTTTAGCGTCATGCAGGACGATAAAGCCGCCGGTAGGTCCGTGTCACTTCGCGCGAGCCTAGAGGGGGCCGCACGGAAAGACGACGCACAGCGCGGGCACCTGCGATGAAGACCATCGGGCGCCACGCAGGCGGGTACCCAAAGGGGGTCAAGGGAGGCGACCCTGGAGGATTGCGCGCAAAAGAGGAGCTTTGCGCGCAAAACCGCGGGTCGGCGCGCAAAACGGCGGGCTGGCGCGCAATTGGGCCAGCGCTTCGCGCGCGAATGATTGGGATTGCGCGCACCGGGCTTCGGGTAGCACGCGGGGGCAACGGCTCATTCTCTAACGAATGGCCACTTTGAAGATGGGGGGTGCGCGCAATCGGGTTGGATTGCGCGCACCCGGGGGCAATTGCGCGCAAGAGGCTTCTTTTGCGCGCAAAGGCCTTAGGGTTTGAAATTTATTCAAAGTAAATGAGCCAAGGGGATTGCGCGCGAAGGCGGACCCCAAGGCTCTATTGCACGAAAGAAAGGAGGTTACCTGAAGATCGGCATTGCGCGCGGAAGGGGTTGGATTGCGCGAACGAGCGACGCTTCGGATTCTGGCAACCTTCAAAACGTCGGGGGTCGCCTTATATTTATAGGCAACCCCGGGCGCGGAATCCGGTCTCGGGCGCGCAATTCGCTTCGCAGGCGCGGAATCAGGACCCAGCGCGCAAAGGCGCCGCGCAGGCCGCGGGCGCGCAAAATAGCGCGCCGAACCGGCGCATTGCGCGCATCCCGGGAGGATTGCGCGCCGCGACTCAACTTTGTGCGCGAGCTTCTGAAATTTCGCGCAAGTCCTCCGGGCCCTCCGGAACGTGCCTCTGACTCCAAATATCACTTCGCTTTCCGCATCCGGAGCTTCGTTTGGGAACAACAGACTTTTCCGGCGTCTACACACCCAAACCACCAAACTGTTAAAAAGGAAGAATAGCCACTCGATAGTTCATATCCCATGAGACATTGCTATGAAAACATAAGGATGGAGGCCACTAGGACCTTTAATGGAATAGGTCCCATAACCATCAACCGAAGGAGAGAGAATCTTCTACCAGAGTCTTATCCATGTTCAAAGGAAATATATTGGATTTCCATTTCCTCCCACCTAGAGGTAGCCCAACTTGATGAAAAGCTTCACTATGGGACCAAAGACTAGAGTTCTAATGTGTTAAATCATCTTATGTACAATAGTCATGAACTAATAACCTCAAACTGGGGCTTCATCCCCTTATAACATAGCATACAAAACCTCTCCAAGGGTAACCCCTCATTAGACATTCAATGAATTATGGAGAAGTGTCGTATCATACCAAATTGACAACATTAATTGAAAATAACATGTGGTCATTAGATAAAGAAATAGTGAATGTTGAGGTAGACACCACAGTTAAAGGTTCCTTTAGTTTATACTCCACACTAGATGGTGAACCCTTTATGAGCACTTCATGAAACTAAAACACCTTTTGTCACAGTCCACCTATTGTGAATTAGCATGCAAAATGAAAAAGTTAATGTGCCCTTCACAATACCAAAAATGTGTTATTAACATAACCAAAAATACTATTTCCCTCATGAAATATAGAGTTCCCTAAGGCATGAAGACACAAGAAAATTCCATCAAGATTCACCAAAACCACCATTAAACATCATCCTCTATAGAGGGAAAACATCATACAAAGAGGAATCTACACAAACGCTCCATTCAGAGTCCAAAAAATACCATCAACTGAAAGATATTTTTTATAGGACATTGGAAATTTCATGGTAGCATACTCAAATATGAAACCAGAAACAAACTTGAAGTGCATAGAGAAAAATCATCCTCATCCAATTATAAACTAAAACATAACAAAAAAATTACATTAACCGAGAATGGAAATTCCAAAACTAAAAACAACATGATAAATCCAAAAGACCCTTATTAAATCACCACAATACTTTCGTGCAAAAACATTTTTTCACATTAATGATCCATTTATGATCAAAATTTATTTGAAAATATAATTTCATTTCATGTCATTTTTGGAAGAAAATTGTTTGAACAATCCCACTTATTAAAAAATACATTTAGAAAACAAAACAAGATCGAAAACTAAGCACCCACCATTGGTGTTCTATAAATCCTCACATGTAGGGACTTTATCATGCCAACTTGGCACCCATCCTCACATACTAAATCCATGTCCACTATGAATATATAGGAAAACCATAAGAATACCAAAGGTCAAATAAATCATTTCCAGATTTTTATTTCCACGAAACATCTATTTCACATTTCTCAAACATTACAACAACCCCATAACATATTCCAAATAAATTACTGATTTACAATTTACAAATGAATTCAAAAATCCCTAAACGGTACCCAAAAGAACATCCATTTTCAAAACAACTCATTACATTTTTAAGAAATCCTAATTTTTCCCTTTGGAAATCCTATTTCAATAGACCAATCCTAATTTTTTCAACACAAGAAAAACCCCAAAAACATAATAAAATCACACCAATAATATTCCAAAGAAACAAATTGACTCAAAAATCAATGATTTAAAATTATAAAATGAAAAAAGTCTCCACACAGCCTGCTCACAATGTTTTTTAGATTGTGCACTGACTGGGTGATCACATTGGATGTCATAGAGGTAATTGCATGGTCTGCAAATAGATTTATAGGTTGTGCACAAAAACCATGAACCCCTATAAAATGTCCAAAAAATATCAAAAATAACTAGAAACAAAATCAAAACAAAGGACAACAAAAACAACTTAGAGACAAGAACATACAATAATGCAATACAATCCTAGACAACCCTAACAAATCAAGTGCCATTCCGAATAGCTGTTGATCAAGAACCTACTAACAGTTGACCACTTGGATTATAATTATCCTAACTCAAAAACTATTATACATCCCCAAAGGACATGGTATATACATAATTTGATGCCATTCTGTCCTGAACCTACCCGGTACGACCCTGAACTAGTTACTAGAGGTAGTTTGCAGCATGGGCTAAAGGGCATTCATGATCCCCATGGGCTGGAAACTAGTTGTGGGCTTCAAAATGAGTTATTTGTGAATGGGTTTTCCCATAAATAGAATAAAAAGGCTAAACATAAACTAAATAAAGAAAAATAACACTATTAGTGGAAATGAAAATAAACTAAACAGTGTACATACCTCAAGTTACCTTGTGGGTCACCATGGAACTCAAAACCACACTCGCTCCTTGAGAGACCAAAACTAGATGGACTAGAAACTGAATAATATAGATGGAATGATCACCAAGATTCTCAATAATAAATCCAAGGAATAATGAAATTCTATTCCATTACATTAAAAAATTCCAAGGCATGCTAGTTTAAAAATAATACATCGTAAAATATTGTTTTTCATTCTTTTCAAAATATGGTAACAATTTTTCTTTTTCCCAGAAATCACTTCTATTCAACTATGTCTTAAATTTATGTTCCACATAAGCATTATTATTCCAAATCGAATAGAAACCAATTTAAATTAAAATATAGTTTCTAAAAATTAAACATCAATTGTTAAACAATTGAAGTGGAAATCACATCGTACACAACATGTCGTAAATGGGCACCACGAGCTATCTGTATAGATGGGTAGCACATGTGGGATCCTAGAGACCTTGTACCTTAGTGAAACATAGAATAGTTACCACATTGAACATTATTCTCATGAACAATTCACTAGAGATGATAATAATTAAAGACATCTACTGGTCTCCAATATTCAAAATAATTTATTTACAGTTACAACATCAATCCTTGTAGACGGTTCTAGGATGAACCACATCCCAGTCATCTGGTGTAATAGTCCTAGTCTACCCAACTAGATACCAAAGGTTACCAATTTTATCTATTTAAAATGGTGGTGATTTTTATCAGTAACAAAAACAAACACACACATCAATATCATTAAATAACAACATTCCATATTTCACCACTATCCACCACCTTAAGAGAATCCTTTTTGTTTTTTAAAATCATAAAACATTTCACTATCCCCATCACTAGGTATGTATCAGAACTTATACCTTAAACATATACATCATTTTTTCTAATGAAAGGGGAAATCCTTATGTGGGGATTTATTTTTTCATAAATCATTATTATTGTACCAATCATGATTAATTAAATACAATGAATAGATTTCATTTTAGAGAACATAAACAACCAACACTTTTATGTGTCCAGAATAGTTTTAAAGCTTATCTAAAAAACCAAGATACTATATATTTAAAACAGAAAACCACACATAACATTACACAGTCCTTTTATGATAATAATACCACCCTATAACATTGAGCTCACACGAATACCCATTTTGGAAATCAAATTGGAACTTTATTGAAAAAAAGAAACATGCCCTTACACTACTATATGAATACCTTCCAAAAGACCACACATCTTTGGAAATACCCACTTTACATTCTAAAAATCTAAGGAACCCCCTTCCAAGAAACAGAACAATTTATATAATAAAACACACACACACACACATATATATATATATTTCATAATGTATAATATTTATTTCATATAAAATAATAAGACACACTTTTAAATGAATGCCAAGAAGTAATAGAAGTTCCAATTAAAGAACTAGGTATAGAGAACCTATCTCAAGACACAAAGGATATGAAGATGGAATCCTAAGACCACTTCACCTACATTCATATATATTTTAATATTTATATATATATACCCTTTGAACCATGTACATATTCCCCACATTATAATTGGATTTGCGCAAGGGGGATATACATAAATACATGCTTACCCATGTATATTCATATAAGTATTTATCGCCGATGACCAAAACCCACACCGTGATGAAAACACACACTAAAACAATGAAATGGATTATAATAATTTAAAAAACATTCTAATTAAAATTAAATTGATCAAGGAAAAAAAGAGAAACTTCACCCCAACCAGTGGACGATTAGTTGAAATGGACAGAATCCATTCTTCCTTCAGAAGCGGATGTCCAAACAGAAATGAGGGGACCCAAGAGACCTATTGAAATCCCTAGCAAGTAAAAAAAAAATAAAAACTCCCCTCCCAAAAAACACTAGGGTTTGATTGAACCTTGGATGGGTGATGGTAAGAATAAATTCATACCAAATAGGGACAAAGAGAGAAAATGAGGACATAAAATAGTGTTTTGGACCAATAACCATTATGAACTATGGGGAATCATTTGATGAAAATGGAGATAAGAGGGAGGGAGGTGTGAGACTAGATAGGTGAGAGGAGCGGGTATTGAGAAATTAATTAGGGAGGAAGGAGATGGAAAAATAGAAAAGTTATAAGACTAAAATAATGATAAAAATAAAAAATTTAATTTAATTTTAAAACTAGGGAAATCTGTACGGGTTGGCAGCCAGGTTTTCAAAACTACGTGAAAATGTGCGAGAGACACAAGAAGCTAGGAATTAGCAACATGTACATAGAGAATTCCATGCAGTATTGAAAACCATTGGGAGTCCGTGTTGAACTACATTGTCTAGTGATAGAGACTAGTCACATGGGCACCACATTGTTTCTTTAGTCATGCAGGCTAACCGTACAACACTAAAAACTCCATAAAATATTGATAATATCTTCCCTCTAGAGACTAAAACATAGAACAAATCAATCACATTACTAAATTAGATCAAAATAGATTAAATAATTAAAATAAATGAGCAATTTTGGGTTAGGTTGTGACAGCTACTGATTGTTTGACAAGAAAAAACAACCAATCATTATAGGGGTTTCAAAAACAAGAACATGTATAGAAGAATCGGTTGAATCAAACCATTGATTTAAAAATAAATATATATGGGTTATAAGTCAAGTGGGAAATGTAGTTGATTATGGATTTGGAATTCTAATGCTCGGATTTAGTATTTCCTGCTCTACTAACCCAGACATTACATGGGAGGATTTAGAAGAATTACTAAATTAAAAATCTATCCTTACACATTAAGAAATGAAATAAAAATATATTCTTTCAGACTAAAGCAAGTTGTACATCTGTAATAGAGTACGAGACTATATTTCTAATTTTATCACCTTTTTCCTTTAATTTTATGTAATTACATAATTTAAATCACACATTTCTAAGTCTCTCATTTTATAAAAATTCTTTAATATTTTTTTCATTTTTATCCAGAACAATACAATGATTAAATTTTTTTTAATGGTGTTAGAAATGGATTTTTTGAGAATCCAGTTTGAGGACGTGTGTTATTCACCATGGGAATATGTTTGAACTTAAATTGTTTGAATACGACGAACATGGATTACTATTTATAAAGTGTATGAGCGGCCTAGAATTTGACATTATTATGGGTTACTTTTCCCACATGACACCAAAGAGTAATCCATGATGTTTTTATTTTGGTACACATGTAAATATATAGTCAGACTATATAATATATCCAATAGTACATCATAACTATAACCAAATAGATAAATTCTATCATTATTTCATAGTTTTCAAATGTATAATGCATTAAATTCATAAAAATATTAATTGAAATCCATTACGTAAACAAAAAGTATAATCAAAATAAATATCATTATGATAACCAAGAGAGCATGGAATTTATTGGAACACCATGATTCCTCAGTAAAAGGATTGCCAACCGGGATTTAATGAGAAAGGTATAGGATGAAAGAAATTTAATGTTGTAGATCACTTGGTCAGGGACGATAAATTGTGTCCTTTAATAGTAAATTGTATAATATTTCTATATTATGCTCGTATGAATTTCTTTTTTGGTACGTGTGTGTCAACTATTTTATTTTATACAATGTTGTATATCGAATTTTTTTTGAGGATATGATTCCTTCTAAATTGAAATTTGAAATGCCTCTTAACCAATAAAATTTTGATTATTTTACTGTGAATATTTATGGTGATTATCAATGGGGAGAAATTAGCGTGTGAATTCTCTATCTCTCATATGGATATATATTAATATATATTAATGATGAATTGGTTGAAAAATATTAATCTACTTATCAATTGTAATTCTTGGAAAATCAGTTTTATATAATCTTATAACATTAAGAATATATTTGAGATAAAATAGGGAAAATATGAAACTTGATCTGGAATTTTGGTATCAATTGTTAGAACCATATATTATTAGTTCGTATTATATTTTTGGGAATCAGTTGAAAAGACCATAAATATATTATTTCTAAATATAGTTGAATAATTTTTTAATGTTTTTCTATAAAAGTTCTCAATGTTTCTAACTAGAAGATATGTGTATTTTACAATTTACCACTTACTAGTGAGTAGAATTAATTAACATTATTCTTATAAGATGGAAGAAAAATAATTGAGGGAATTGGTATCCTAAGTCAAAGAATTATATAGAATATGGTTCATTCAACCAAGAACTTCTTTGGGAGAACCACCCGGATTATTTTGTGAAGAACACAGATAAAAATAATTGCATTGATATGGAATACCAAATTTTTAAACATGTTATCAAAAATATACAATATCCATTTCATTGAATTAATGAAAATTTTGATCAGTTTAGGGGATCCCTTTGGTTGTCTAAAAATTAGTTACATTTAGGGTATCACCAACTGATTGTTTCGTTACTGGATATTGTAAAAACCAATTTTCATAGTTATTATGGGTATTATAAGTATGTATATATGAAATATGGAATTAATGAATTTTATTTTTCGTGATATTTTTATTCTAAAATATTGGTGTTCATTGAGGATATCTTATTATGCTCGAGAAATAAATAATATATAGTGTAACATGTCACCATAGTGTTAAGAATCGTGTGGGTGAATCAGCTGTATGATAGGATACCCAAATGTATTTTATGTAAGTAATAGGTATATTTCAATGGTCATGTAATATATGACAAAAATATTTTTGTGGACCCGTAAAATAGAGAATTTGATATCTAAACAAAACAATTGACGGATGCTTTTCTAATAAATAGTATCCATTTCTTAGTAGGATACTATAGAAATTTTATTCATGATATTTCATGATGGCCCTCATAGTTAAATCATTGAATGGAAAGATAATCCATTATAATTGAGAAATTATTTCCTACAATAATTATAATAAATCATGTTTCACCTTTATTCTGCACATATCCATACATTTTCTATCTCATGAAAAGGCTACATGGTCTATTATGATACAACAAGATTTTTATTGGGATGTGTTCTCATATAGAGATAATACATAATAGATTATGAGACATTAATGTTATGGGTTCATTAAAAAACCCAAAAAATAATTTATAACTATTTTTTATAGTCCTTGATTTGAATTATTATTATAATTATCTCTTTGGTGAAAAATTTATAGTGTTCAAAGATCCTATGATATAGAAAGAAATATTGAAAAATTATTCTGGAACGTAATGTTGTGGTCATGGATGGAATGTCATCAGATGTTTTAATATGACTTGATGTATACACTAGGTAATGGAAATTATATTCCTTTTTAATATAAAAGTATTTACTATGACCATTTTTCTAAAGAAGTTTCCGACCATTGACCGAAATGTTAGTTATAAATAATATTCATATTGATTTTTCATAGTAGGGAAATGTCATAGTTCTCATTCTCATTTATATTATTCCAGAATTGGATAAGAATTTACATATTTTTTGACATCTAAAATTGAATGATTAACTATTAGGTAAAAATAAATGGTGGATAAAAAATTGAGGGGTGGAAGAAAATGTGATATATATGATATGGTTTAGATAAAAGATTGTGGTTCAACAAACCTTTCCAGAATAGCTAAATTCTTCCAACCATAATTCAATATGGGTTATTCATCTCTGTATTATAAATATATACAAGGAATTGAGCACTAAATTTTGGTTGAATAAAAATGAAGAGAAATTTGGTAGAGTTTTATTAATGTCTAACTGGTCTTTGTGTCTATGATGGGTACCAATGCCCCGCTAGTATACTTAATTCAATAATTATTCCCATGTGTAAATATGAGAAAGTACCTATGTATTCTCTAATTGGTATTCCAAAAATATTTTAGAAACAATATTCCAAGTGGGAGATAATTTATTTCATCCTGAAGTCAACATACATTTTTTCCATTCATGAATCCAATATAGTAGAAGATTATTCCAAAATCTATATTCAGTAAATTGTGAAGAATTAGACGATTCTAATTTCTATATTGTCCAAATAGGATCCAATAAATACCTAGATGTATGGGAAACCCTAGTAAAAATCCTTTCGAACCCAATTCACATATTGTAAATATTACCATCCACAAATGTATGGACTATATATGGGGATGATGAAACATTCAAATAAATTCATAGGGATGTTTTGATGGTATTCAAAGGCCCATGGAAGGATCATATAAAAATAAGGGATTTTTTAGACAAAAACTATTTATGTACATTATATATATGATTTAATTTGAATAATTATATTTCAACCCTTATCATTATCTATTTTTTTGATGGAAATAGGCTTTACTTCATTTGTTATACTAATTATTATTCATTATACAATTAAAATGATTTATATGATCCAAAATATTATGGTGAAGGCTTGTAGTCATAATAAATTTTATTACAACCATCATCAATAAAAGTTATTATTTTTGGTAACATACCATGTTTTGTGAAAATATCTCCATGTATTGTTTATTTTTATTTTGGTAATAAAGGAAAATTTTAACCTTTTTAGTTATCCTTCTGAGATTATTGGATGGGTGGGAAATTCATTTTATCATTTGGGGAAACACACATCGATTATTTTTGTGATTTTTTATCATGTATATTATTTAAAATAAAAAATATCCAAATCCTGACCATGTAATTCTATGGTACCATATTGATCTATAACTAGATTATACATTGATTCTTTTGGTAATATGGGTTTTTAATAGGAAATAGAATATCTTACAAAGTAAAATAATCATTTGGTATAGGTTTTCTGAGTAAATAAAAAAATTAATGAATATTCATTGGATCATGAAAGGAATTGTTAATTAATTTGTTTTTCTATTTTACAAACAACAACATGATTCACTTTTTTTAGTATTTATAGAACATTTATTGAGATACTTTATCACCACCAGTTCCATGTGGTTTACCATTGTTTTATGTATTATGAGCATATATAATTATAGGGTAATTTTTTTTAAAGATAAAGGGTGGTTTTTCTATATTATGAATTTATTTATACATGTTTATATATTGAGAACAATTAGCGATAACCATGAACTGCCTCCATGAAATGGTGAAAGTTGTTTTTGGGATAACTAGGAAGCCTAAATGTTGGAACATGGTTTAGAGAAAAAATATAAGTGCCTAGGGTAATCCTTACAAAGACAATCATTAGAAAATACATCATTCGAACAAAGTTATTCTTAGGATACAATCCATCAACGAGTGGTGTGGTATTACAAATATAGCACCTCATGTTTGTCACATGGTTTCACAAATTGTGAGGTGGAAACCATATAGATACCCATAATTCCTACATAAAAATGCGTATATGGAACATTATTAGACATATTTTGTGACCTAATTGTGTGATCTGCTGCTAATGATCCAAAAATTATAGTTCAATGCAGAATAGATTTCCATGAACCACGTATTTTCAGTTTTACTATGAACTAGAATTCATGATCTCCCCATGATCCTCAATGTGGTTCCATTTTATTTAGAGACAATTTTTTGAATAATAGAATATTGGTCATGTAAATTCAATGGTAAGTATTCATTAATTCCCATTACTTTTAGATATTCTCTTTTTATCTCTCTAGGAATAATTGATCTATAATTCTAAAGATATATCAATGAAAAATGATACAAATCATGATCAGATATGTTTTAATGTATTTAAAATAATAATTTTCAATGTAGGATTAAGAATATGATAATGCAATTATTTTTTTCATCCATTTAGTTTAGGTTTATTCTCTCTATTCTATGTTATTCAAGAACATTAATGACTAGTTTTGATTAAATACTTTTCAATTTTTTTGAAAAAAACTTTTTTGCGTTTTTATGCAACTAAATTTAAAATATGGATTTGAAAAAATTGTGAAATTGGATGATTTTATTTAAACCCAAATGATTTATAATTTTGAAATAATGGTTTTAAAATTAATATATTTTTTCTGAGAGAAGTTTTTTGATTAAAATGTTTGAAGAAATATATTATGTTATGTAAAATGTATTGGCATGGATTTTAGAATACGTGGATAGCATGACTTAATTTTTGTACATGACCCTATGGAAGAGGCATGCTCTATTTGGCGACCAGATTTTGGTCATCTTTTGATCAATTGGTGGATCGATAAATGACAACTCATTAGTATAGAATTATTATGTTGAATTCATGTGTGTATATGTTTATGTGGAAACATTGAAATGTGGATACCAACTTTTGGGAAATGATTTATTGACATTTTTTATTTCATTATATTGATGTTACTTATGGTTTTGATATAAATGGTTTTATTAATTTTTTCTATAAATTATATTATATAACTTTGTTAATGAGTTCATGTCATGGTGGAATGTGTTGGGAAGTCATTCGGGAAATCCTACTAATTTTACACTAATCATATTATTTGTCACGTTGATTTTTATACATATTTGTTCAACCATGATATAGGTTAAAGAAATATATCATATTTCCCTATATATGTGTCTTTACAATGTTTAAATAGTATATGAAGTATGTGATTTCATCATATCAGTGTGTTGTTTGAGATCATATCACTCAGGGCATATGAGTAATATATTCATTTGTCGTATTCATTTATTTTCTATAATCCAATATCATTCTAATATTTTTGTCTCTTTTTTTTACTTGGGGTTTAATTATTTATTTAACATATATAATGTTTTCAAATTGGGTATATGTTGGTAAGTTTTGAATGGTTATTTTATTGGTAATTTCAAATCATCCCTGGATATTCTTTGAATCCCTTGGAATTTATTTCCAATCCAATGTTGTTTTGGGGTTTCCACCTATGTGTAGTAAAATATTTTTCAATGTTCATGCTAATTCTATGTATTAGTATGTTAAAAAATCATCAAATGACAATCCGTAAATATTGACACAAATAAAAACAACTTATGAAAGAAATTTTAAAATATAGTCCCCAATAATATTGTATTGGTATGATCACTCAGATATGAAGTCCACCGTTATAATTTATTTTTTTCCAATAATATCAACTTAAATGTGACATAATGTTCTACCCATATATTAATAAAAAAATGGGTTTTACACCTAATTTATCCAAAACTCATTCACCCACTCTAACATAGATTTATTATATTTCAAAAATACTATAGTTGAGGAGAATCCAATAATGCATCCCAGTCCTCCACCTGATGATATCATCATTTCATACACAACTCCATGTATAATCATATGATATAGATATATAACTAGAAAAATATACTTGATCAGACCTAAAATAAGGATATGTATTCCATGAATATAGATTTAATTACCCATTTTTTCACATGAAAACTATTATTCCATAAGTATATGCAGTCATCATATCGTCAATGAAACTAGATGATTTATATACCACACTTATAAAAGTAACCTATATGTATATATTTAACAATATTCAAAATTTAGGATAATAAAATGGGTTTCATCTTTGTGTATGATCATTAGTTCCCTCTTATCCATAACACATCTTCCCAAGCCTACATGACATAAATATTTCTAGTATATTATTATCATTCCATCCAATGTGTACTCATAAGGGTATCCACCAAAAACCCTTATAAATCACTCACTTTGATATCACTTTTTAGAACATCTCATAATTATCAGCCCTCCTTTGTAAACAAAAAATGATCAAATGTTCCTCCCTCAAGCATGCCTCTAACATTCAATGGGACCTTGTTAGAATATAAGGGTATAAAACACTCATAAATGGAAGGGATTTACTTCAAAAATCAAAGATTGGGAAGTAAAAAGGATCAGCATTGTTCAAATATACAATATAAATAAATTCATAAATTAGATATAATTTACATCAAAGAATAAATTGAATACAACCACAAAAGAATATGGAAACAACTTGTTGAAAAATAAAATCAACCCCCACCCACCCCATGTAGTATTCTTTAATAGTGTTATATATAAAACCCATCACAACATATCATTCGTATCCCATTTAATGTTCAAAATTACTAATGAATCCCCATATATCCCCATAATGTTGCTCTCATAATCACATTTCAATATATTAGATATATATATATCACATAATCAAATCCATCAAAAAAAGTTCCCCTTCCTAAAAATCACAGGCGGTGCAACAGTTTCATGCCCGAAAATTCACGTGTCATTCAAATAAACCACTATTATCATTTTCATATCACATAAGAAAATATGACCATTATTAACAATAATCCTCTGATGGGGTGAGGAAAATTCCTATTCAAATGGTAATCAAATAATATACACATTACATTGATATTGGGAAACATGTGTAACTTTATTTTATGGGTAGTTATTATGTTTTTAATATATAAAAATTATTTATTTAATATGACAAAATAAAATATTAATACACACGAAATTATAATCCCAAATCAATAGTAATTGGACTCAGATATCTCCACAGTGTAAGTCCTATTTCGATATCTCACCACAAATATTGATTACGTATATGGTGTTGTCACATTTCCTACCACTACCTAATGGGGAACACATATATCACCAGACACCTAATCATAATACAACCATATAGAAAGGAATAATTAGTATTATATAGATAAAAAATCAACAATCACTTATCTAGATAACATCCATCACAGGAATAAAGTCAAAATATAATGAAATGGAATAAACTATTTTATAACAACATCCAAACATTGGCATATGTAAATAATATTCTATAATATACTTTTTATAAATCACTATCTGAGACTATCCAATATCACCAATTTTTTTAAGGAATTTACATTTTCCATTATTAATTTTCCATATATTATGTTGTTGAAATTGGTTTCAAGATGTTCTACATAGTTTTTATATGTTTTGGAGGGGGTATTTAAGGGAACAAGTTTGGAAAAAAAACATTAGTGGTAATTGTGTGAAACACTTCATAAATCATGAATGGAAAAATAATGTTTTCTCATCAGGATCATATTTTAAAAAAAAATTATTAATTTTTAAATAACCATGAAAATAATGAAATGTCTTCGAAGTGGTTTTAGCATGTTTGTTTCACGGATTGAAAACCGGTGTATCCAAAACCTTGCATTCAAGGTTATATATGGTAATTCCCATACATTAGGTGAATGGATTACAATTCAATGTAGCCGAACCATAATAAAATTAAAATTACTAAATTCTTTTTTACCTATATCATTCCGATGAATGTCTAATTTGATCCTTCTTTTCTATGTATCTTTATTGCAGATTCCTCATTAGGTGATTGATTTGATCTTATTCTTTATATACCTCACTCTATTTAAATCATGGAGTGTTTATCCTAGGTATCAATGTTATGTCTATTGTATCACATTTTTATCTTGTGTCATTTCTTTTAAATTTATAATAAACCAAGGTTCAAGGATATAAAGAATATTTCTTTTATTTCTTGTTATGATATAGATTTTTTTATAACCTATCATAGGTTGGTTGTATGAGACTTGATTTTTGAGGTTTTAGTGTTGTTTTATATCGGTGAAATTTGTTGATGTGGGTGTATCCTCTCTCACTCAAATTATGTAATGAATTTTATGTCTTATGGCTTCTAAATTTAAATTATAATTATTTTTTAATTCCTTTTAAAATTCAAATATGTACATTATTTGGGTGTTCTGTGATTTTTTTAAATAATGGTTGAAGGTGATTCACACCAAACGATTGAAAAATGGATAAATAGTTATTATTTTTTAAAATGAATTGATTATGGTATGTGTAAACATGTATTCTTAATGGGATGATGTGTGTCCCTAATAAATATGGATAATTATTGGTTTAGAGATAGTTATTGATTCCATTTAGGCGTGAATATTGATCATACCACCATGTGATGACTTGTGTTTGGGGTCCCATCATGATTTTGGGTGATTCAGTTTCTCTAACATGGATGCGTGATATTTAGGGTGGGTAAAATTGATCGAAGATGAGAATTTCATATGTGTTAAAGGGATTCATTAGTTTATGGGGATATGTGTGTTGTGGTGTGAATTTTCTTACTGGTTATATTTACCATTTATTCTAATTTTTGTACATATCGTATATTTTATATGACATGTGATACAAATTATTTATTTTTTACTATTGTGTGTAAAGTCATTGGGGGGTTACCTAATAGGTCATATAATCACTTCCAATATATGCATCTTGGTGTCTGTATAGATGTTGATCAATGTGATGTGGTAATGGTGAATTCCTCTTACCTCTCCAGTGTGGAACATTGATGTTATGGTTTTGAAGATAGTGATCAGATCTTGGAGGTCACTCTATTATGGACCACGGAGAAATGATATGACTGGAACCTAGTTTTACATTCTTTGTCTTTTTATTCATATATAATTATTTAGAGATATTATTCTTTATTACTTCATTTATTATTATTTATGATATGTTATAGAGTTTTATTTGGTTTTTATTAAGAAATAGAGTTATATATTCCCATTTGAGTTTGTAGAGTGTAGATTATATCTTACTAAGGAAAAATCATATCTCAATGATTTTATTAAACCCTGTTTATCTATTTATATCCTTTTGGTTATTTGGGATTAAATTATAGATAGTATAATTATGATCTTGTCCATGGTGATGGGTTGGTATTAGGATGATACATAATGAAAATAGTTTACATGTCACATTATATCGTTCCTATCATTGATTCGAAAACCTATCCATCTAGAATAATAATTTTTGTTCAAAATAATATCCCAATTAAATATATGGTTATGTAATAGACACCATCCTTAATAATAAAAATTTTTCCATAAACTAAGCTATCAGAATGAAATAAAAGATAATTATGATTGATTATACATCCAATGATTCAAAAGAAACTTGTAGAATATTTCATACGTAACATCAATATATTTTTATCAATTTTCTTTTTTTAATTTGGACATGGTATACATACATCACTATTAAAAATCATCTTACATCAACTACACTAATATTCAGTACAAAAAACCATATGGACCCATATGTATCATTAACATAATTTGATAACAATAAATTCAATAAACACTTTAATGGTGTCAAAATATAAAAATATTTCATATGAAACTAAACATTTAGGGCTCTAAAATAATCTAAATTCATGTTAGGAAGATATATTTTATTCTTATATGTATTTATCTCTAAAATTTTGACACACTCAGAATATGATGAACCTAAGGATTCTTTATAGAGTTACAATAATGAAGGTACCTCCTTTATTAAACCTTAAGAACTTTTGGAATATCCTTATATTGTAAAATAATTATTGATACTATGTTTGGTATCATATTAAGACCATAAATAAAATTCCTCATCTAACCTACAATTATATATTTAAAACCCCCAATTTTATTACATATATCAACATCCAATCCATCAAAAAAAATCCTTGTGCTATATTTTTACTCCAATCGTAGTAAATATAAAAATATATAAAAAATAATGGAATAAAAAACACCTTTAAACAATAATCATAAAGAATTATAACATATTTATATGGTAACAGAAAAATATAATCTTTTGGACACTCACAGTTGTTATATAATAAATAATCTAGAATCAACTACTAGAAAAATAGATCAAAAAATTTGAATTAAAAACAAAATACTCCCAATAATACACTAAATTCTATAATTCTTTAAATCTATATTCACCTCATAGACCCTAAATTAATTGATGTACGTCCAAATAATAAAAAAGGACCCTATAAAATTTAACATATTTAAATATAAATTTATTATAGAAACAAATCTTATATATTTCCTATCAACATAGAGGGAGAAAAATTAAGTGATAGGAAAAATCTATTTAAATGATTTCCTAAGATATAATTCATGAGGGACTGCCACATGTAAGAACAAAAAAATCCATGATATGCTCGCATTTGATTAAAATATAAAACATAATATTTGATAGATTAATTCATGAGGGTAAAGCCTCCACATAAAATGAAATATAGGATTCTAGAACCCATATGAATAGAATTATTTTATCCTTAAAGAAACATCATCTATATAAAACTATTTCCACATGTGAGTTTTGGATTAGAGATATGAATTTTTTGGCATATGTGACATTTTAGGGGGAAGTCATAGTAGATCCTAAAATGATAATGTTATTAATGTCCTAGGAGAATCCCAAAAAGGCGTTTGAGATTTGAATATTATTTGGTTTAATTGTTATTATAGATGGTTTTTTTGGAGTTCCAAAACCCATATCTTCAATGATTATCTTAGCAGAAAGGGTTAAATGTTTTAAGGGGATTAATGGTGTCAGATAACTTTTGAGGATTTGAAAGGTATGTTTACATCAGAACCAGTTTTGATTAATATGAATCCTGGTTTGGGTTATAATGTTTTCTGAAATGATTTATATAAGAGTTTGAGATGTTTCTTAATGCCTAGAAAATAGATTTTTTTCTATATCACTAACCATTTTTTCCATCACTAAAATACAAACCTACTTATGATCCTTAGTTAGAAGGGGTTATGCATGCACTAAAAACCTGGTGTGATCATATCATTTTGGGGTGGCTTCTAATGTATTCAAATCATAATAGACTAAAATATATTTTTACTCATAGGAACCAAAATTCCTGTCAGAGACACTGGGTGGTGCTTCTTAATAAATTTAGTTATATTTAATATAATAATGTTAATGAGAATGTGGTTAATGATTTGATAATAAGAACATTACCGATATAAGTCAAGAATAAATCAGTTGTGGAGTGGTATATGATAAGTTTTTTATTTATGATATGATCTTGGGATTTTAAGATGTTGGTGGATAAGTGTTCTCAACAATGATGAATGATGACTCATCATTGGATTAAAGACATTAGATTGAGCGGGTGACATACACTATGTTCTAAAACATTCATCAAATCCATTATGTTGGGTAGATATCAGGTGAGTTATATTACTCTCTTAGTGGATCATTTTTATTCTATATAGGTTTGGTTATTCTGTATTCTCAGATATAGGAGTTGATGGATAACGGACACCAGCCATGTTGTTCCATACACCCTAGGGATACTAACATGTATAATAAAATGAGATGTTGTAATTTTTGTCTAGTAATGAGGTGGTTGAATGTAGATTTTTTTCACAGTGTCTCACTCTTTATAAAATTAATGTAAAAGACCAGATACATTATGGTTTATTTGGAACCATTTCATATTCATGTATGGAAGTGTGATTATATTTCAATGGTAATCAACATTGTTTTTCTATGAACTCTATTTGATAAGGATTCAATTTGGTTTAACATTGATTGAGTTAGGAAATAATATCATTTCATAAATATCAATGAGATGAAAATTTTGCAACATATTAGTGAATTTTATATTTTAGTGATTTTGAGAAATCATAGGTTTCCCTTCATGGTTGTTTTTGAAAGGGTCATGAGGTTGACATCCAAGTTCGTGAATTTTTTTAGGAGGTGATGGGTTCCTATATAAAATTGAGAACATATTATCATCTATAGATTGGTGGAAAACTGAGAGATATATCTATGTTCTCTATGATACCCTTCGATCATACATGGTTTGTTTTTGTGGGTCTTTAGAATATAATGTTCCAATGGTTGAAATTTCTCATAAAAATAGGTATTAGTTTGTGATAAATGGTACCCATTAAATTTTTGTCTATGAAAACATTTGGGTGATCCTTTTATTTGAAATATATGGGAGAGTGGTCCTTTATTGGGAAGAGACTCATTCAAGCATCGAAGAAATAGTGTAGATGATCCAGAAGAGGATAGTCATGAATTATAGCATTCATAAATCTAATATGAACCTTCTTCATCATCTCCTAGAGATTGATGTTTGCGATGAGATTTTTTGTTTTAATTTTTTATCCTCATTTTAGCACATCATTAATTAGGTAAGAACAATATGTTATTGTTTTGGGTTTTTGGTACCTCTATGATCACAGTGTGACTCAGAATGGTAGCATGTTGGTTTCACTTACTATCTTGTTTGACCCCAATTCATGATGTGTTTCATGTTTCCAAAATGAGGAAATATGAACCAGATACATTTCACATGATTAAGGGGGATAAGGTTTATCTTTACCCAGATAGAACTAGTTTCAAGTAACTAGTTTTGATTATGGATCTTCAAAATAAGATGTTGCTTGGTAAAACAATTACCTTAGTCTAGATACATGGAAGGGTATATCAGTTTGACATATATGTGGGAGAATATATAACAGATGATGAAAGAGTAGAATTATATTTAAATGTTTGTTGAATCTTGTGGAATTTTTTTAGAAATCTCATAAACTGGAGAAAATTATAATTCCTTGTATGATATATGTATGCCTTAGATGATCCTTTGTTTATCAATTTTTATTTCATGTATTTTCCAGTAGAGCATAGGTCTAAAGAAATATTTTTTTGAGAAAATATATAGGTTACCTATGAAGGGGCATGGTTAGTTTAACAACGAGATAAACATTTGTTAGGCTTATGTATTTTACAATAGGTGTTCTCGTGGTTTGTTCATGGTTATAGAAATTGAGTGGCCTCTATTTGAAACCATACTTTTTTTGGAAATATTGACACATTCTTAAACTAATCTGAGGCCAAACC
This sequence comes from Viscum album, assembly GCA_963277665.1. Classification (NCBI taxonomy): domain Eukaryota; kingdom Viridiplantae; phylum Streptophyta; class Magnoliopsida; order Santalales; family Viscaceae; genus Viscum; species Viscum album. Next base: position 2,132,842,135 of record OY728140.1, read on the forward strand.
ATTAACCCATCTAGATTTTATACAATAGGTCCACGGTTATGGTGCACAATTAGTATAATCATGCAGTCTCATCCTAGAAACATTCCAACAATTATCTTAACTGTTAAAACATTGGATTTAAACCACATTACAATGGTATTTTTGAAGCATATACAATCTAAAATTTCAATTGTTCTATTCCTAAACATTCCCCGAACCTTTGGATGTCTCTCATATTGAATTATAGGTGAAAATACCTTTTTATCAATGTATCTCATTAATATAAGTTAGAGCTTTGATCCAGTTTACTATTTTCATTATATTTATATAATTAATATCTTTCACTCTTATCTTATTAGAAACAAATGGGTTTTTGGTCACATAACTAATGGGTTTGATCAATGATTCCTAATTTTTATTATGGATTTATAATTGTGATTTCCTATTATACTATTCTTAGTATCCATTTTTGAGGGAGGCATGCTCTACATACATTTTTGAGGAAACTATTTCTATACAATGGGTTAATTATATAAATTTCGAATCATTATTGTAAAATAACATTTTCTTATTAATTTATTTGAATTTATTTTTGGTTTTACATGAGTTCATGGAAGGATAAATGTTTCCAAATTGGGTTTTCATTGAAAATCGGTTTTCTCTCCCCAATTGTTTCATTAAATGCATGGATGGAGGTTTTGATTCAGGAACTGGTTTACAAACACCAAAGAAAATTGAATTTTATTTAAAAATGATTTTTAAATTGTGATCATAATTTTTTAATTGTATTTTGATAAACTTGATTTATTGGAATCCTTTGGTCCATCAGGGATATACATGTCAATCATAGTGTCTGTAATTACAGTACTTGTTTTGTGAAATCTATGGAAAATAGAACGACTCATAAACTTTGGTACCAACTTATGCCATGTTTATAATTTCTTAAATATATTATGTATTCCTATGGAATTTGGCCCAATATGGTATTCTTTTTAATTTATGGTTATTCATTGCATGCTGGATTTTTCATGGATTATTTCTCACATGATTTCACATTAGGTTCTATCACATGGATTCACATGATGGATTCTATCATGGATGTGTGTTTACTTGTTTACATAATGGTTCAATGATACGATTTCATTTTCTATACCTTATATTTTTTCATATTACAGTTCATCTGTATGTGAATGAATTTTATGAAGAAAAAAAGATAAATTATTTTCAAATGATTTTAGATTTCAAATTGTTATTTGTAAATCTATATTGGTTTTGAAATATATAACTATTGAATTTCAAATATTAGACCTTGTATATACTCTATAGTTGTATCATAATGGTATTTTATTAAATAATATAATTTTTCTTTTGTCTATTTTAGTTCTTTGAATTATTGGATCTCTGTAAAAGGATTGACATCATGTAGCTTGTTGGATTCACTTATTCTAACAATCTTTGGTTTGGGATGTTTTAGAAGAGATAGTGTTTTATACAAATATTTGTTGGTATTTTATGATTTGTAATTTAATTTTTTAACCTATTTGTATTGTTTTTTATATATCGGGTTTTATCGGTTTCATCCACTTTGTAATGTGGTTTTATTTATTGTTTTGGATATATTAAATAATTCTTTTAGTTTTTAATATTATACATCAATATAATGTGTCATCTCGGGTGGCATGTATAGTCGACCAGGGATGGGCTAATATAGAATTTGGCCATGAATATTAATGAATAAACCAAAGAAGAGGTAGAATTAATATAGGTCCGTACATTCATCCAATCCCACAACAAAATAAATATATCAATGTGAAGGTGGTGGAACAATAGTATGCTCATAATGGGAGACTCTAAAAATAGAAAATTTGAATGAGCCCTCAAAGGTAAAAATGTGGTGGTTCACATAATATAATCCAAATAACCATTGGTATTGGGGATATCAACTATTACTACCATAATTAGTGCAATAAAAACACTATATGCAATTGGGTGTTCAAACAGTGTCTTTTATTCATATATCTGTCATCTAATTTTTTTCATTCAATTTTTCTTTGTTTAATTAGTGTATTATAAATGTTTCAATTAGAATAATTACCGAAGACTCCCGATGTAGAATAAAACCAGGGTTTTTACCTAGCTTATTAGGTTTTTTTCATAAATTAAACAATAGTTCACTTCATTAATTGGTAGTAACATTTACGTGTGGCGAAATGTTAACATGTAAACTGTATTTTTTTTCTTTAAATTTGTGTTCAATTTCAACATAAATGAATATACATTATCAATTATCACTCATTAGTTTATTTTGAGATATTTCACATGATTTATAAAATAATTTATGTTAAATTATTGTTTCGTTCATGACTATTCTCTACCAAATCCACTTCTATGTCGGTAAAGGAGATCATAGCAGCCCCTAAAACCGCCTTCATTAGGCCATGCGTGGGAGAAAATAATTGAGAGAATTTATCACAAGTATGGGATATGTATTCATATTAATTCAAAGAAAAATATAAATAATCCAAAATCCACCCTATATATATATATATGAGTAAATAGTTGCCAATATTAATTAAAAATACATGAAAATTAATTTAATTTTTAAAATGATAATGAAATAATAATTTCTTATGCTCCAATCATGACACCATAATATTAGAATTACCTAATAATCCTCAAATTGTCATGAAAAAAATCAAGAAACAATGTATAAGGGTGAGAACCTTGGACTACTCAGTATGATTATATCACATTTCTAGAAAAAAACTCCTTGTAAAATAAATGTCCAAGAAAGGCATGTGTGGGAAAAAAATAAGTATGGAAGGATGGAAAAAATAATAAGTTACATAACGTATTATTATCATAGGATATATATATATATTATATCTCAATGGTATCCAATCCAACCAACAAATATAAAAAAACAAAAATGATGTGGGTCTTGACTTGGCCCTACCTATCCAAGACACCCATGGGTCCCTACATTATCTCATTGAAGTATGTTATTAAATACCTCTATAATAGGTTAAATCATTTATGAGTTAGGCCAAAAACATACCTTACTCGTCTACCCCCAGGCCCAAAAGCTTTCTCATCATCATCTATAGATAAAAAACACAATAAAACCAAGTATATTTCATTATCACATTGTAACCCCTAAGCATCTCATGATAAGAGAAACAAATAATGAAAATGATATAGATTTTAACCACCAATATTTATCAAATATATTGTTCTCCAATATAATTCACAATAATCATAGTCATTAAAAATAAATAATTAAAAATAAATTAGCATAATGGTCAAGTAAAAATGATAGCCATTATTATTTCAATAGGTAAAATAATCAAATCCATTTCACCAACATCATAGAATATATCTCCTTACTCATTTACCCATTCCATAAAATGATCATGGAACATAATTCAATAAACATACATTATTTCATGTCCAGGGATCTGTAGATAATATGTAATAACAATATCTATTTCCTAACATGATAATTTATCTTATTGATCCCCTAACCTTAACCATTGATCATTATTTAAGTTAATTAATCCATATTCATTAAATTTTTCATTTTTAAACACATTTTAAAACTCATGATACCAATTATGATGGTCTCTTTATTAAATATTTAATGTTGTAATGTCACTAATTTGTAAAATAATGTAATATTATACATTAATATCCATTTTTTGTTGAGCATTTACATGCCACTTCATATAGAAATAACACACACTTAATTCTCACCCATTTATTTATAAGTAAACTAAATCAAAAAAAATAGTAATGGATATTTTTGATCACAGATATCCATTTATACACTATGAGGTATCCCCACCAAAGTCCTACCTCAAAACAAACCAACATCCATCACAAAACCCCATATAACACAACACCAACACATCCTATACCTATGATAGTAGAAAAAAATCACCTTCCAAACACAATAATTGAACATACATAAAAGAACACATGACCTTATTCTATAAAGGAACTATATGTTCTTACGTATCTAATAGAGGATTAAGGAATCATCTGAAGGAATGGAAAGGCACAAAATAAATCAACCTACCTAAATGGGTGATAAACAAAACTCTTACACTTTCCCAGGTCATTATCCAAGCCTCACTAACATAAAAAAACAAAAGGAATGTACTGTGATATTGATCATAACTACTTGTAGATAGTATCATGAGAAAACAACTACGATGTGAGAGGAATCCAGACAACTCGAACAAAAATCCAATCTATAAGAACCCCATATATTTATTTTTAACAGTATATAATATTATTTTTGGATACCTATTTATTCTATAACTCCATTCCCAAGGCTTTACCCATTTTGTTTAAAATAAATTTCAGGCATACATATGCATCACCTTTTCTATATCCAACATATATCTCATCAAAAGCTATTAAAATCAATTTAAAAACATTTAAACTGATTTTTCAATCATGGAATATGGTTTATAACAATACAAGTCAATATTTATAAATAATAAATGTCTATTTTCAAAAATCTTCCATAAAAATTATATATATATTAACATAAACATTAAAATGTTATAATACCATGGGAACTAAATTAAGTGATATGATATTTAAAAAAATGGAGGTTTATCTAATATCATGCAAAATAAAAGTGGATTCATATAAAGACCCCATTACATTGTATGAAACAAGGTATCAATATAAGTGTATGATATAAAACACATAATTTAATAATGACACCTCTTTCTAATAAAAATCATCACCACCAAGACTGAAGAGAGAGTAAAAATTATCCACGCATAATGAAAAATTGGGTTTAGGAGAGATCATTAATTGTTGAATTGGTATATATCATTATGGATTATAGGATTTAATGGGAAGTTTCAATCAAGTGAATGATGGAATAAAAATGAATTTAAATGATTGTTACCATAATAAAAATTTAATGTTCGTAATTAGTAATACAATTTAAATGGGATCATAAATGAAGGGTTTAAAAGTTAATATGGGTAATTAAAATAATCACATTACATGTCAAAAATTTGTAATTTAAAAAGATATAATAAAGATAGAAATCCCCAACCTCAAAAAATTCATGAAAATATATATTAATAGAACATAATATAAGAACCAATGAATAGTATAAAAGATTATTTTACCATTTAGCATCACAATTATCATCATTATATCTACTAAAATAAAAAAAAGACATTCTACAACCATAAACCCCGATATAAGATAAATAGGGATAAATTCAAAAGGATGGGAATAATGGCACCTTGGATTCCCCATGAATTGATCTCTAGAGGGTGGGGAATGAATGAAATAAAAATGGATCGAAATAATAAAAAAGTTTTCCATGGTTCTATTAGGGTTAAAAGGATATGGGTTGAAAAACAATATTTAGTGGCATACCAAATTTATAGAAGATGGATTTTAATTCGACCAGAATGTAGCACTAGATAAAAAATTGAAATTTTTTGGTCATTCATACTAACCATTGATCAATATATAAGGGTACATCATAATTTCCCCCAGTCATGTTAGATTTCAAAATCTGTATCATAACACCAAACATATCTCCCACTTTGGAACCCAGTTCAAACATAACTGTTTAAATTTGAGAAGAACCATGGCGTAACTATGTTAACACATCATAGTGGTAATAAATCTAGTAGATACATGTAATTTGATTCCGTAGAAGCCATGTTATAACCAATGTGTTATTCTATAGTCACCCATAAATTGATAAGGTTATCAAAACAACTATTCAATGATCCATGGAACAAACTAAGTGCTAATAAAAACACACCCCTAAAATTAATATATACATGACCATCCAACTTAAGATCCCTGGAAAAATATCCATGGCATATTAATATAGAAACCACCATGAAAAATATAAAAATTAGTTAAAATATTCTCATCTATAAAATCCCACCTCCAACTAAAATTCCAATTCCCCAAGACCCCACTCATCTATCCTCCAATTTAATTGAATATTAAAAAAAACAACCATATTAATTGATCATGACCTTAGAGTTGTTAAGGTCACACATATATTCTTATTTACAGTATAATTTAATTATTATATCCCGTAATTATCACTTAATAAAATTTGATAAATAAATTTTATACATCTCTATACAATTATATCTTGCAGAATACAGTAAAGAAGTCACACAAGGCACAATTATTTTACATCATTCAACTATAATGGGATAATCCAAGGATAATATAATGGAAAGGAGTTATTCTAAAAGAATCACATAACTCATTGACTATTGATAGGTTTAGGAATGGTAACTACCATTCCTTGGTCCAATATCATTAAAATGTTTATCGAAGACCCACACAACTACCAAGGATCCCTATATTTAATCTTATATATTTCTCACTTCCATAAAAATATAAAACATGATTGGAATGTCATAGTGGTTATACACAAAACATGTATATATATAATAAATATTATTTAATATATTTGATATTAATTTTTTCACTATGTTCATCTATTTACTACCGCATAGTGCGAGTATATGAATCTATCTCATATTCATTACCTTTTTTACATGAATCATATAACCTAGATTCAAAAATTATAATCTATTATGAACGAAATAAATGGTTTGAATTCATTTAATGAATTCGGTTGATAATTCCAATGGGAATTGATATATATCAATAAATAGAATATGGACCACATGTTTTGTTATATGAAATTTGTTATGAATTGTTTCATAAATGTATGAGATCCATATATTTTTGTATGATAAATTGTATTATAGAATCCAAATATTTATCATAAATATAATTTTATAAATATTTTAATGTTCTATAACACAGTAGTTATTTAGGGATCCTCATGAAACAGTTTTGAATACATTAGTAAATGTATTCCTCTTACAGGAAGAATGATTTAACCTGCTATTAATGTTGTCTACATGAATTGTACAATGATGAGTAAAATATGGATTATATTTAACATTAGATATTGATTTTTTCCTTTTCTCCATTTTCATTAAATGTTTATTCTTTTGATGACAGATCTTGAAAATATATGAGTTCTCATTCACTAACACTATTCATATGATGAACCCTTAAATCACATTGGTGGTATCAGAGTGCTGGATACCGCAAAAAATCAAAAAATTTTATAGAATATTAAATAAATATCATGTTTAATGAAACCATGGTTGTTTATTCCTTTACCAATGTTTATTAATATGAGAACATGATCTTAGGATCACCAATTCACATTAGATTAAATTGTTAATTGAATACAGAACAGACACCATGTTTTATGTTAGGAAGATAATGTAATTTGTATCATGACATTTGGAGAATGTAGAATTATTTATTTAGGTTATTTAAAATTATTTATAAACATATGAATATGTTATTTATGAATATTTTTAAAATTTATAACTATACCAAGAATACTATTTATTACACAATAATTCAAGATTTATTGCATAACATTACGGACAATAGAACCAGAAATATTGATAATTATTGTGAATTTTGGAATTAGATTCATAAAATAAAATCATAAAATGGGTAGGAAATCATCTTTATTGAAAAATTCTTAAACATGATCATAATATTCTGTCAAACATAAAACATCATGTGATAACCTATGGACATACATAAGAATCCAATGATTTATATTGCATATTAAATAAATTAACATGGAATAACATGATGAACATAACACATGTTAAGTAATAGTCAAATAAATGGAGAATCATAGTAGTGACAATCATATACATGAACAATGAGGAATGATATAGAATGATAATCATTAAGGAAACATGGAAAATGTGGAAAAAAACCTAATACACTATATCATAACCATATGTCAATGATACCTGCAGTGAAATCAGGATGGAAAATTTTCCATAATTAAATCAGTTTTAATCTCTATCCCAATATGACTTATCATGATACTATGCATTAACCAATTCATTGTAGAGATATATAATCCTTAGTTCACCCATCATATTCATTTTAATCTATTACTTAAGAATACCACATAAATCAAAAAACATGGAATCATTTATCATTAAATTTTATTCCATGATCATGGAGCTTGGAATACATTCATTAACGCCCCCAACATATAAGTCTATGTTAATATTAGTGAACACCCTTGATTTTATTTTGATAATGTTGTTCATTTCACAATTGTTTGTTATGGAAAATCACAGTGGTATTTCATCATAATAATGACGTCACAGAAAAATTAATAAAATGAAATGAACAATATGAAACGGGTGTCTAATAATATGGTTAGAAAATGTAATATTATGGAGAAGATTAAAATCATATCTAAGAAATACTAATTTAAAATATATGTCAAAAGATAATGAATAATCCTTAATAATGAGGATAATAAAATGATCCCTTACCTTGATAGTGTGACTTCAACTGCATGGGAGGAGGTACATAATTGCTTAAGGAAATAGTGGAAACTCTTAGGAGGTAAATTTAGATAACGAATGTATTACGAGAACTTTTAGTGAAGAGAAGATGGATCTATGGTAGATTTATATAGGAAATGTGTGAGGAGATCGTTAATATTTCTCAATAATAGGTTTTGGACTTTATATATAAAAATAACCAAATCCAAAACCCATAGAATAGTTTTTCAAAATGGTTTCGAAAAAATGGGATTGATTTTGTTTATTTAAAAATTACAAGGAAATTTTATAAAAATTTACAACCTTCTTGATGTGGATTAGATTCATACTATTTATGAAATGATTTCAATGCCTTAAATTACCATAATGGTATTTTAGTATTAAAAAAGGCATTATAAAATTAATAAAATAAACATCAGATTTCATTTTTTTTAAATGGTAATACATTTATTTTGTCGTTTATATCCATAATAGTATTTATTATATCTTATTTTTGGTTATTATGTTGTAAAAATATGGAGAATATATTTATACGGTATGTAATTTTTAGTCAAAAATTCAATTTTCTCAGAAATTTATGAAAAATTTATGTTTAGAAAATCACAACATTATGATTTTGAAAATAATATTTAATATAAATAAATATTTTTATAAGTATTTGTATTTAATATTATAATATCAAATTGACATTCATTGAGAAATAATGGTTTTCTTTAAAATAAATTTTTTTAATCCCTTAAAAAATACATTATAATCAATAAAAAAATATATTAAATAATATTTATGAAAATTAATTAATAATAATATTTTATTAAAATATTATTTATTTCATATGTCCATAAATTAAATGAAGTAAATTCTAAATTTAATTGGAGTATTACTAAAAATTACACTTGGTGTTTTGTTGTATAAAAACCATAATCATTGATAAAGTAACTACAATAATAAAAGGAAAAATTTATTCTATTTAAAATACAATTTAAATATTCATATTATTATGGTACTGATACATATTACTGTAATACATTAGAAAATATCCTAAGGGTAAGGTGCATGATAGTGATAATTTCATGGGGTGGATCGACATAAATGGTTAAGGCAATGCTCTAGATAAGATTGACCTTCTTTAAAAAATAGTTTTGATCTTTCTTATGTTGTTGGATATTAGTATGGTATTTTCATGTTCAAAGCCCAGTGAAGATATATCACTCTAAATATCTGATAAATGTTATTCAAAGTTTGAGGTCATCACTTCCATTTTATATTTCCATTTGATTTATCGGAACCCTATATTTAAACTAATCAAATGATCACTATTAAATGGATATATTATCAACATCAATTTTTATTAATTGTATTTTTAATATGATATGATATAATATAACTAAATAATTGATTTTTCTATATCCATAATATATAATATGAAAATTAATTAAATTACCAGGGGAAATATATTTATTATAATTCATGTTTTTACAATATTTCCACCTTCAGAAATTTCACCCTCAAAATTTTCTTTTCTCAACCTTAAATAGATTAAAGTATTTATATTTCATTACATCCTCTATTTCCCACATCACTTCTTCAATATTTTTGTTTCTCTATATCACATTTACCAGTTTCATTTTCATATTAATTAGAACATTTTCTCTACCATCATAGATCTTCACTTGCATCTCCACATATGAATGGTCATTCTACAACAGTACCACCTATTGTTTGAGTACAAGTATGTTTAATGGTATGTATCTCATAGATAATGATATATGGAATACATTATGTTGTTAATATTGGTTATTTTAATGTTAAATTCAATACACCGCCACTCAAATATAATCATTGATTTTAAAGGAAGTGATTTATCATGGACTATGGTATCCATTATTAAAAAATATCATGAATTTTTTCCACAAATATATATATATTGATAACATTTTACCAACATAAATATCTTGGTATCATCGATAATTTTCAACATATTACTATTTTCAACTCACATTGAACTTAGTATTATGGAATGAAGTAAACCTTTTCCCTCATTTCCTAGAATTGTTTAATACCTAGAAATTTATGTTCCCAAACATCATTCCAACAAACATATGTTCTAAACCAATTACCAAGAATGGATTCATAGGGAGAAATTTGATTTCTTGATTGAAAACTGTCATTGTGTGGGAACTCAGCAAATTGAATATGTTTAGCCCTTCCTCCTTTGATGTAAATTGAGCATACACTCAACATATCATCATGTATAAGGATAGTTACATTAGATTGAACATCGGTTTGAGGGTGATAAGTCAGGAAGAAGTTCAAAACAATATTAAGACCATGTTGGTGACTCTTCCAGAACACAAAGGTAAATCATGGGTCATGATCAGATAAAATTGATTATGGCGATCCATACAACCTCATAACATCCCAATTGAATGTTACTTCAATTTTATTCGGTTAGAAGTCCTCTAGAATAGAACCTTAGTATGTATTATTTTTAAAATGAGACACCATAACCAATACAAATTTTTTGCCCTATTTATTTATTTAGAAGAACAATGGAAACGTCCATGGTTATATTTTCACATTTCCTTATAGTTATGGTTAATGGTTGCATCATCCCCTTAGATTTTGTTCTTTATCCCGTCACATGTTGTCATACAAGGCATCTCGATGCATATTCTATTATAAATTTTTTCATATTGTCCCACTAATAGTGATCTCGGATATGTTGATACATCACTGTGATTCAATGATTGATATAGAAGGCTATGTTATGCACATCATAAAAAAACTTCCTCTTTAATTCATGATTTGATGGTATACATTGTCCTATCCCAAATATTAAAAATCCTTTTTCATCCACATTGAACTGTAATGATTTCCATTTTCTTATAGTTTTCTATTTCTATTTAATTCACTCCTCATCACTTGTAGAATCCTCAATCTATCCTAGAAGGTACAATTGAGAAATCATTTGTGAAAGAATTGATGAGGTTACTTCCATTATGATTCCTATTTACACCCTTCTCAAATAGAACAACATAACATCCCTCTACATTTTAATCAATGAAAGAATTTATATATCTATTCTACGTAGATATTTTTCCACATTAATCACTAACCTTGGATGATACCGAATTTCTCAATTATAGATCATGATCATATCTAAAAATATCCAGTTGAACACATTAATCTCTTTCTATTTAAATATATAATTGAGGATTTTTTGAATTGTATATATTTTTCATTTCTACCCTATGAGATAGTGACATAATATTTTAAATATGATAATCACTACAACCAACTCTAGATCATTCATTAGATAGTTCTATTTGTAAGCATTCAACTTCAATAAAGCATAATGTAACATTTTTTTATTTTTCATTAACACAGATCCCAATACATACTTTCAATAATTACTAAATACTATTAAAAGTTCACCACTTGTGTCTAGTGTGAGTATATGTGAAGTGATATGACTCCTTTTCAACTAAATGAAACTCTCTTTATGGTCTACAAGACATTAAATCATGGCTCCCTTCTGATTTAGCCTATTTATTGTGTTTTATAATCACATGCTATTTATCAAAAATCACATATAATAACCATATAATGCATGTAAACCATAGATATATTTCAAAATACCTTTTCAATTTCATCTTTGAATTTAATGTTTTTAAATTTCAACCAATATTTAATTCCATGGGAAGATATTCTCCTATAATGATAATTGATTCATCCAAAACTCACTTTTTTTATAAATGGAATAATGATTATTTATTCATAAGGTCATTATATTAATACATAGATTCTCCCCATACTCCTTCATAAATTTTATGTATATTTTAATATCATCTATAATTACATCAAAAAAAATATTCAAGGTAATCTCTAAAAACTCCTTTCAACAATTCCATAACAATTTCTGTGGAATTAATTTGTTTGAATGGAATTAAAATAAAATCATATTTCCCATACCATTAATAAAAATAATTCACGAGGATACATTCCTTTATCACCTTAACATGGAAATACGTCTAACGTACATCCACCTTAGGGATTTATTGTGTTTCACTTAGCTGATTGAACAATTCATCAATATATGGAAAAAATTTACTGTTTTTTACTGTAATCTTGTTATTCCCATGATAATAATTTAAAAGACTTATTGAATCTTCCCTATTCATGATGATGAAGACTGGTTCACCCCATAGTGAAGCACTAGATCATATGAACCCTTTATTAAGAGTCACTAGTATATTTTTATTTATCTATTCATATTCTACAACATCCAAACTATACAGAGTCTTGGATAATAGAATTTTCACAGGTATATGGTCGATTGAAAATTCAACCTCTTATCATGGATGAATACTAGGCACTTATTTGGTAAACACATCATCTTATTACCCTGTGATGATAATATCTTCAATGATGATAAATTTATTAGATATAATCTACTTGAGAAATATATTCTTACTCATAGGTAAATAGTATATATGACTTTTATTTTGGTTCTAAAGATGATTTATCTACCTCCTTAAACATGTATAGAATCATGATTCGATTCTTGACATTAATATTGATTTCTATATTAGAGAAATTTATATTGGATATATATAGTGGAAGCTAGTCTATACATAATATTTCATAAAAGTCAACAAAATAGAGTATTAGAAGGTTATATGGGAAGTCCAATGCAATAATTATGTTATGGGAGAAGTTATATTCTTAGGTTTTAATAATTTTAACATTTTCAAATTTCACCGATAGTTATAAATCCATTATTTTTTTTGGTTTTTGAATAGTTCTTATTAACATTCATGATTTTAAGGAATGAGTATTACCCTAATGAAAACATATATTCATTATTCTTGAATGAAAAAATAGCGTACCAGTCAGCACATCATTGTTGGGATCCACCTCAATGGTTGTGATGGAAAAAAGCTATCGCTCTCTAACTTGGAGGTTGTTGGTTGTCTCTACAAACCATAAGCCTATTGAATTTGATTAAAAATTTACATGGTTCTTTATAGTTATATAATTGAACAATACAACGAGGGTTTACTAGACCATTCCTCCCCTCCAAATGATTAGTGGGTTTATACTGTCGATAATATCTTGCTATGTGTCCTTGCATCCCAATCCTAAATCATTTCTGCATCCACCTTAAAAAAAATTTGAGTTCGTATTTCAACACCTTTGAAATGTGTGGTATTGAATTTCATGGTACCATTATAGTTTCCTACCATCCATCCAGAATTAAACTATAATTTTTACATATATTCCATTTCATAAAGTTTATATTATCTGAAATTCATTTCATCATTAAGGAAACATTAGAAAATTTCCTTATACCTATCAATGTATTAGATCTCGAGGGCCTCCCATATACTATTTTTTATCAATCAAATAAAGTAGGAAACCTTGAATTGAAGGGTAATGGAAAAGGTGGAGGTGTATCATGCCATTCCTATGATGTTTTCCTCATATGTCCTGATAGATTTTCCATCTTTATTTTATTTGGAAAGGAAATAACATTCCATTTTATTTCAAATATTTTGAGGAGAATATTTATCAAAAAACATTTTTCGTAATCCCATACACCCTATCACGTTGATATCTTTCTCATGATTCGTAATCTTGGTCAATTATCACCTTTGATAGGTTTCTCTAATTATATGATAAATATCCACTTGAACATTCTCCTAATCATAAAATAATGGATGGAGATGTCACGACTCATCCCCCAGGCCCTGTGCTCAGACTACCCCAAGCCCACCTTCCATAGGCCAGGGGCTGGTGATTAGCACCAAAGGCGTAATCCCTAAAACATGGAAGGAGTTTCCTTTAAAACCTATGACACACGCAACCAAGCACACATCAATATACGAACTCAAATAAACTGAATAGTAAACAAAGTGAGTACAAAAAGAAAAAAGGGGCCAGAATACAAGCCCAACTGGAATGTACAAGAAAACTGGAAAGTACAAGACAACTAAATGTATAAGTATCAGGAAAAGATCCTGTGATCACCCACCAAGGATCCTACCAGAAGGGTAGGTACAAATCTAGATTATTCGTCTCTGTGGTGTGCCTCGTCTAGGTCCACCTTCAAGCTACCACCAGTCATGGAACCCTCATCCTCAGTCAGTTCTATCCATCATCTACATCTAACAAAACAAGGTGTGGGAATTTCCTGTGCAAGGGTGAGTATAATGAAACTCAGTAGGGACCCCGAGACCCTCAAGTTCTCACAAATCCACAATGTATAAACCAAAAAGTATAAAATTAATAGAAAACCCTACTTATGTATATGCCCATACGTATACCTAAGTTATCAAATAATCCATCTCAATCATGAAAAAACACAGAGGTTCTAACTCAGCTCACACCGTGTAAATCTTTAGATACAGTAATAGTGATGATTTGATGTAACTACTAAATCATCTTACTCCATTAGGAGGCTCTGCAGCTAACCTATACAGAATCGCTAGAAGTTGTCCCTCACAGGATCATTGGAGCTAACCTACCGAGGATCTCTTGGAGCAGTCCCACAGAGGATCACTAGATCTGAACCACACAGGATTGCTAGGAACTGACCCACATAGGATCACTGGGAGATGACCCACAGAGGATCACTGGAGCTTACCCACATAGGATCACTGGAGCTAACCCACATAGGATCTCTAAGAGATGACCTATACATGATCACTAGGAGATTACCAATACAAGATCACTGGAGTTGACCCACATAGGTTCACTAGGAGCATACCCACACGGGATCACTGGAGCTGACCCACATAGTTTCGCTAGGAGCTGACCCACACAAGATCGCTAGGAGCTGACCCGCACACGATATCTAGGAGCACTTTTCTCATCACAGCCAGCTACTTGGATTCCAAACTAAGATTGCTCATCTCTGGGAGAGTCTTCTCCCCAATACAACGGTCGATTCTCCAACTGTCATGATGTCCTACGAATAAGTATCTCAATGGACTGCCACATCATAGGGGTCTCAACACAACATACGACACATCATTAGAATTCCCAATCTGTGACTTATTACCCATTTAGTCATGAGGGCCTGGTAGGATTCATTCTTGATCCAACCCGACCACTCCCCAACTATATCCAAAACTCTAGAGGGGTATACCAAAGGGACCGTCTCACTAGAATATTTCCAACGCCGCTAACGGCTTGTCAAACATACATCTGGTTCCAAAGTTTTGGACCGACTAAATTATGGGGTCATATCTGGTCCAGGTCGGGTCTGACTCGGTTGGCCCGACCCGGCCCGACCTGTGGGGTCAGGCCCGGTAGTCCACGAGGATCGCGAGGCCACGAGGGTGCGATGAGGGCGCAGTCGTAGGGTGGCTACGCCGGAGTGGCTCAACCGTGGGGTGCCATGAGGGCGTGACGCGGGACGGCTCGGCAGGACCGCCTCATCCCCGGGGTGACATAAGGGTGCAGTTGCGGGACGACTAGATCGTGAAGGCATGACGCAGGGCGACTCGGACGGAGTGGCTCGGTCGTGGGAGGTTGCGGGGGTACGGAGCGGGGAGGCTCGACCGAAGAAGCTCGGCCACGGCTTGGCCGTGGGTTGCTATGAGGCAGCAGTATGGGGTGAATCGGCAGGAGCGGCTCAGTTGTGGGTTCCATGAGGGTGAGGCGCAGGGCCGCTCGGCCAGAGCGGCTCAACTGGAAGGGCAGAGGTCGTGGGAGGTGGTGGCCGTGGAGGGAGGGGTCTGAGGGCAGTGGTGGATGCGGAGCGGCGCCATTGCGCCATCGTCATCGTCGCTGCCGTTAGAGATATCGGCCGCCGTTCACATGCCCCATCTTTCTTGGTCACCAACCTCCCCCATCGTCAAGAACACCACAAATCATTGCATGAATTACCTTGAGGATGGGCCAGGTTTTTTTGGCCCTCACACTACGCATTAGACTGGTAGCAAGTGACTGTAAACTCTCTTTGAATTGTGAAGAGTCATCAAGAACAAATAAGGGAAGAATTTCAAAAAACCACTGAAATGCAAGGCCGACTATCTCCTATCAACCGGTAAAGGTTACGGTGCTCTGCTAATGTGTATAGCAGCACTTGGGTCGAATCCTCAGCGATGATACTTTGAAATAGTCATTTGTTTTTAGTTGATTGTATTCTGATTGGGGGTTTGTTTTTTTAGCAGAGCATAATTGAAATGACTAATTGATTATGATTAATTTAACAAATTGATAATTATTGGTGTGAGTTCATTATTTGGGAGTTAAGTTTGTGATATCTTTGAGCCTTGCTTTGTATTGCATTAAATTAACACCCATGTCATATATTGATTTTGATTGGAATTCCTAAGTGTTAAGACTTTAATCCAAGGATTAACATAACATAGGGTTCAAATATCAATCAAAAAATATTTATGGTAGTGTATTTATGGTTCCAATAATCCATGGAAACCACTTGTTAAACAAAAAATATCATTAATCCATGACATATTATGTTTAACATACAAAATATTAATTTAAAGAATACTCATCGAGCAAAAACTCTCAATCACTTAACATCCCCAAATTATAACTCACCCCAATGGTAGATTTATTCAGCCATTAGTATTTTTTATAATCTAGGTTTAATGTTTATGGTGACAATTCAAAAATATTAGAAAAAGAAAGGGACAAGAAAAGAGTAGTGTGTCGAACACACACACGAAGGATTTTGAGAATAAAAAATGGAATTTTGATTGAATAAGGAAGAAAAATAAGGGACTATAATTTAAAATGATTCAAACTATTTTAAGACCGTGAATATTATACTACAGAAGGTGGAGAAGAATAAGAGGTACTGAAAAAGAAACAAGCACTAAAATTTGATTGAAATTAAAACAAAGTTACACAATTACATTTGAACGCAAACATAATCAAACGTGAAAGAGAAGTGGAGGAGATGTCTCTCTTGTTGAAACAAGATCAAATCATATCGTCCCAGAACCTTTTTGAGGCTCTATTAATACCAAACCTCCTCCTTAAGTGCCGAAGTTCCATCCCTTTTGAAAGGAGAGGAGGGGATATATTTATAGCCCAAGGTGGTGGATTGTTTACATGTCAGAAATACCCCTCCAGTTGGATCACCTATATGTACATCTACACAACCGAATTTTGAGAATTCTCCTTCTTCAAAGTTGTAGATAAAAATGTATGATGTCTACTGTGAAAATTTTTGTGGCCATTGGACTTATTTAGCCAATGTTATGGAGGTTTTTGTAAAACATTATGATTTGTCCATTTCAATTCATACTTTTTGAAAGTCCATAATGTGAATGGGTTTTTGAATACAAAGATGCCCTCAAATAAAAATCATTTATTCATCAAATTTGGCCGCCCGAATATCCTCTTTCACAATACAAAATCTCAGCTCCAATGGATGTCTACATCATGAGAAATTTAAAAATTATTGTTATGTGTTTAATTCCCGGCCAGAATGGTGGTCTGGACTTCAATGCATCAGTTGGGACCATTGTATTTGTGATTGGATTCTGAAATTTTTATCAAGGAAACCTTGAAATGTCCTCCGAACATGGGAGGACAATTAAGGTATTTGGACTTCTGGATTGAGCCCAGTAATTCAACCTTCATATATGGTCCAGTTTCTTCACAGTTTCCTTGGGCCTTCTAGTGTGGTCCATATGACCATTCAAATGGCAGAATTGGCTCATGGTACCTTCTAATGAAATGTTGAATATTTAAAGGAGAATCCTAAAAAACAAGAACCACACAATGTGGATCAGTATAGTGATAGTTATTATTAAAACAGTAAACAGACTCAATTGGACTGCTTCTAAAAATGCCCAAAAATTATACTTAATATTAAAACACTAATATTTCACACAAATTCTGCACATTTCATATAAAATCAGTAAAGAGAGTATATAATAAGACATAAAAATATTAACAAAATCAACTCCCACACACTTAGTTTTGTGCATGTCCTCATGTGCAACAAATATAAAAACATGACAAAATCTTTTTCACTCAACAAAAAATATTAAAATTTTGTTTTCTTCAATCAGGGGAGGTTTAGACTATTTCACTCATCCATTTTGAATTCTACCACAAGTTGTTAAAGAAACAATGTTCCAAAACTAATTCATTTTTTTCGTGCTCAAATTTAGAAATGGAAAATGTGGACACTCAAAACTCACACCTCTCAAGATTATAAAATGCATTTGTGGAGGTTAAATCTTTCACCAACCAAAAGTGAAAATCATAGAGTTTGAAAAGAGATATCGGATTAAAATCCCTATATAAAGTGAAAAATAATCAAGAGGTCTTTTTAAGGGGTTTTTCTGTGGCTATGGGATGGTAGGAATATAATGTCCAAGAGAGAAGAAGAGGGGTAAAACACCAACATAGAAAAATCAATGCACGTTTTTTTGAAATAAAACATGGAAGGAAATGAAAACACATATTTACAAGGGAATGATTATGTGAAGAAATACAAAATAGAGAAAGAAAATATGAAGGTAATGAGAAGATGAAATATTTATAAAACACAGAATTTCTCCCAAAAAGAATATAATCCAAGTGTTCCTTTTTTTTCTTTTTTTTTCGAAAGTTTAACTTGGAAAAGATCTCACACTCATAACCCAACCCATGATTGATCTCCTCACGACACTAATTGTAATAGTTATAAGATGATCAAAGGTCGAGGAAGAGTGATTTTTGACCTACCCAAGACACAACCCATTTTTTCATCCCTTTTTTGATTTTATTGATTTTTTTTATCATTTTATTTGAATGCTTGTCAATAACATTTAAAAAATTACATAAATGGAAGTACATTACATTCCAAAAAACACACTAAATGGAAACCTCTCCCTCACACTGAAATGGATGCTTTCCCTCAAGCAGACGATAACTCATTGAAAATCAATAATAGGGTACGCAAATAATGAAATCCATTCCCCCCACATATAAATTTCGAAAAATTATGCAATGAAAATCCATGTTGATATTGGGTGGGAAAAGGTATTGGGCTTGTAATGTGGCTATCAAAGAAAATGTTTTCATAGGCTCGAAGGGGATTTCAATAGGAGGATTAATGTATGGTTAATGGGCGGCTATTTGGCTATTATAATTATTATGTGGTCCAGAAAATGCCCATATCATATTAATGAACACTAAGGTAGGAAATTCAGTACAAAGGTCCACAAACTCAAGACTCACAAATGGGGGTGAAAACACACATTTTGAAAAGATGTCCATAGGTGGCCTTGGCATGAAAGCAAATGTTGTTCCTTACGGTACGGGAAAAGCATTTTCCAAATAAAAAATTGATCATTCAAAATTTGTTAATTTTGACACTAAATTCTTTATCTAAAGTCATGATGAAAATAAAAAAAATTGAGATGAAAACATTTCTGTTAACTCCCCTAAATGTTCGGACAAATTTTCAAAACTCGGTGGTGAGTAAGCATGACTCTTTAATTTTTTTATTTTTTAAGTGATTGTTTTCTTGGTTTTTTTTAGTTTTTTGGGTTTTTATATTTTTTGTTTTTTTATAAAGACACACCCACACAAAAAAAGTGAAAAATAAATGTTTTGATAAAGAAAGTGGTAAAAAAATTAAAGAGAGAGGAAAAGGAAGAAAGAGGTAGAGAGAGGAAGAGATAGAGAGAGTTAAAGGGAAAGAGGTGCCCCCTGGTTTAGATTTGGTGGGTTGTCATCTCCATCTGGTGGTGGATTGACTGGAGAAGTTGGGTATCCAATAGAAGTAGATGATGATCCAGGATTGTGTGTCCTCTCATATTGATGCTTTAACTGATGTCCATTATCCGTGAATGTCCATTTGGAAGAGGGGTCTTGGACTTGCACTACACCAAATGGGTAAACATTAGTAATAACAAAAGGACATTCTCAATGAGAATTAAGCTTACCTGGGTGAAGACGAAATCGAGAATTGAAGATCATTACCTTTTCACCTTTATGAAATACCTTTCTCAGGATGTGTTTGTCATGGAGTACCTTAGACTTCTCTTTGTACAGATTGTAATTCTCATTGGATTCAAGTCGAAGCTCCTCCAGTTCATCCAATTGCAACAATCATTCTTCACCACATTTTTCACAATCAAAATTACAGGTTTTCACAACCCAAAAAGACTTATGTTGGATTTCAACTAGTAAGTGACATGCTTTACCAAAAACTAGCCTAAAAGGATACATCCCAATGGGTGTTTTATAGGAAGTTCGATAAGCCCAAAGTGCTTCACCAAGTCTTTTAGGCCAGTCTTTTCTAGTGGGTTTTACAATTCTCTCAAGCACTCATTTCACTTATCTATTAGAATGTTCAGCCATGAAATTTTTTTTGGGGTGATATGCAGTTGAAGTTTTATGTATAACCCCATTCTTTTTCAAAATAGATTCCATGGTTCTATTACAGAAATGGGTTCCTAAGTCACTGATCAAGGCATGTGGTGTTCCAAATCTTTGGAAGATGTGGGTCTTTAGGAACTCACTAACAGTATGAGCATCATCCTTCCTAGTGGGTTTGGCCTCAACCCACCTTGAAACATAATCGACCGCAAGAAGAATGTATGAGAATCCATTGGAAGGGGGAAATGGTCCCATGAAATTGATTCCCCAAACATCGAAGATTTCACAAAAGATTAAAGGCATTTGGGGAATTTCATTTCTTTTAGAGATTGTGCCAAACTTTTGGCAAGTGGGACATGATTGAAAGAACTCATGTGAGTCCTTGAAGAGCAAAGGCCAGAATAATCCAGAGTCTAGGACCTTTCGGGAGGTCCTTTGTGGTCCAAAGTGGTCACCTCCGGGTAGTGAGGGACAGAATTATAATATGGAAGAATGTTCATCTTTATCAACACATATCCTAATTACCATGTCTGCCCCAGTTCTCCAAAGAATATTTTATTCCCAAAAATAGTATTTTGAATCACTTTTCAAATTCATTTTGTGTTCTTTTTAAAAAAATTCAGGAAAAACACTAAGAACCAAGTAATTTACATTTGGGGCATACCATGGTATTTTTGGAGTGAGAGATTAAAAGGTGGTTAGTGGGGAATTCAGGATCAATAATTTATGAATGAGAAGAATTAGAAATTCTACTCAAGTGATCAACTACAGGGTTTTCTTTTCCTAGTCTATCATTTATTTCAAGGTCAAACTCTTGGAGCATTAGGTTCCATCTTATTAGCCTCAGTTTGGAATAACATTTCTTGAGTAAGAACTTTATAGCAGAATGGTCTGTGAAGATTATGATTTTGGCACCTAAGAGATAGGGCCAGAATTTATCTAAGGAAGAAACAACTGCTAAAAGTTCTTTTTTAGTGACAGTGTAGTGAGATTGAGTTTCATCCAATGTTTTTGAGGCATAATAGATGACAGGAGGGATTTTTTTCTATTCGTTGACCAAGAACAGCCCCAACGGCTCTATCAGAAACATCACACATTAACTCAAAGGGTAAGGACCAATCTGGGGGTTGGATTATTGGGGAAGATGTAATAGAAGTTTTGAGTTCAATGAAGGCTCTCTTAAAAAACTCATCGAAATGGAAAGTGAAATCATTTTGGAGTAAACGAGTGAGTGGGAGGGAAATTTTACTGAAGTTATGGATGAATCGCCGATAGAAACAAGCATGACCGATGAATGAACGGATGTCTCGAACAGAGTTAGGTTTAAAAAGTGATTGGATCAGTTCAATTTTGGTACGATCAACTTCAATACCATCTTTTGAAACTATGTTCCCTAGAACAATCCCATTTTCGACCATGAAGTGACATTTTTCGAAATTTAACACAAGGATACATTGACACACTTTTGAAGGACTAGAGAGAATGAATTCAAACAAGATTCATATGACTCACCATAAATGGTGAAGTCATCGATGAATACTTCCATGCAGTGTTTAATGAATTCTGAAAAGATACTTATCATACACCTCTGGAATGTTGCAGGAGAATTACAAAGGCCAAAAGGCATTTTTCTATATGCATATGTTCCAATGGGGCATGTGAAAGTAGTCTTTTATTGGTCCTGAGGTGATATTGGGATTTGAAAATAGCCGGTGTATCCATCAAGAAAGAAATAGTGTGACTTTCCGGCTAATCTTTCTATCATTTGATCAAGGAATGGAAGAGGGTAGTGATCTTTTCTTGTTTCAGAATTCAATTTTCTATAATCGATACACACATGCCATTTCTTTTTTACTCAAGTTGTGACTACCTCTCCATTTTTATTTGTTACAATATTTATCCCACCCTTCTTAGGTATAACTTGAATTGGACTAACCCATTCACTATCAGAAATTGGTTAGATAATACCAGCTTGAAGAAGCTTGGTGATCTCTTCCCTAACTACCTCAAGTATGAGTGGATTGAGTCTTCTCTGTGGTTGTCTAATTGGTTTCGATGACTCCTCTAGATGGATGTGATGCATGCAAAGGGCAATGTTGATTCCTGGTATGTGATCTAGGGTCCAAACTAAGGCCTTTTTGTTTTCCTATAACACTTGAACAAGTTTGGACTCCTCGGTTTCAGTAAGTGTGGCAGAGATAATGACAGGATATGAGTGATCATGGAAGAGGAATGCATATTTCAGGTGTGCAAGAAGAGGTTTCAGATCAGTCTCATCTTTCACTTTTGGGCTCGACAAATTAGGAATGGATGAAGGGACTTCAGTTGCTTCAAGTTCATTTTTCTTAATACTGTCCAAGGTGGAGCATTAGAGATCAGAATTGATGTGGAATTCAAGAGAGTTTTCAAGTTCCTCTAGATTGATGGAGTCTATGAATGAGAGGTCCACATCAGCATCACCATTTATGACTTGGTTAATTATAGTGCAGATTTCACAAGATCATTTGTCATTATAACATGAAGAACATGGTGGATTGGGGTTTGATTGACTCTTAGAAGTGTCCTCAGAATTATGAATTGAGAATGCAGAGTGGTCCTCAGATTGGTATCACATGGCTTGGAAAATGTCAAACTTGACCAGTTGGTCACCGAATTCCATGGATAAGATGCCTGAATAGACATCAATCTTTGTTCTTGCAGTCATGAGGAATGGTCTTACTAGAATTAGGGGAGATATAGAAGAGGTCGTCTCACCTTCCATGTCATGGACATAGAAATCAGCATGGAAGATATGATCATTGACTCGGACAAGGACATCCTCAATTATTCCCTCTGGACTAACTGTTCTTCGATTGACGAACTGAATGAAAACACCTGTTAGATGTAAGGGACCTAGACCAAGGATGGAGAATATGGATTTGGACATGACATTAATTGAGTCTCCTAGGTCTATGAGTGCATCATCAAAATTTGATCATCCAATTTGGCATGGAACCGTAAAGGTCAATGGATATTTGCACTTTATGGGAATAGACTGCTGGGTGGAAACATTTTCGAAGGTCCTAAGTTTCCTCTTGTGAGTACACAACTCCTTGAGAAACATGGAATACATAATAATTTGTTTTATGGCATCTAAGAGGGGAATGTTGACTTCAACACGTCTAAACATGACGAGTATTTCAGGATCAGGTTCAAAGGACTTCTTTGGCTTAGAAACGGCTTGAGGAAAAGGAATTGGGTTCATAAGTGGAATTAAAGGAGGTGAGGGGATGGTTTTAGGTTCCTTTTCAAGTTTCATTTTCATTCCATTTTCTAAGTCAACATTCAAAGGAGGGTTTGAGGATTTATCTTGAGGAATAGAACGTTGCTTTCCTGATTTAATTGCAATTGCACTTAAATTACCCTTGGGGTTGGGTAATGGTTGAGCTGGGAGTTGGGATGAATTGGGTGGTTGCTGCTGACTAAGGTGGGATGCAAGTTGACCGATTTGGGTTTCAATGTTCTTAAGAATAGAATGGGTAAAGGAGGCAAGATCTTCTACTTCACTTTCCCATGGTTGCTTGGAAGAAGAGGCTTGTCCCTGGTTGTGATTGCCCTGATTTTGGTTCTTGGGAAATCGAATGTATTGGTTTTGGAATTGGGAAGGATCACTAGGATAATGGAATCCAGGAGGAGGATTGTTCCTTTGAGGATGATGAACAAAAGGATAAGGTTGATGGAAGTTACCACCACCTTGACCATATTTGAATTGGTTTGGGTTTTTAGGAGGGAATTGAGGTGGATGAGAGATGGGATTACCATACCTCAGGCCTTGGTTATAGGAAGAAGAGAAGGGCTTAGAGTGAGGTAGGTTGAATTTTCTAACAAACTGACCTGATAGTTGAGGATTGGTGTTCCGCTGAGCATATGCTGCATTGAGCTCTATTGGTCTAGATGAATCGGATTGATCCTATTGAAGTTGTGGACATGTGTCAGTTGGATGAGATGGAGAGTTGTAGATTCCATAGTTTTTGATAGGTCCAGGAAACATTGATTGTGGAGAAGACGAGGTTGGGGATTTGGTAGCCACAGCTAGGTGTCGCACAAGACCTGTAAGTTCACTCATCCACCCGGTCATTTTTTTCAGCTCAATTGATTGATTATCTTGGGCTTGTTTTACTTGAGCATGTGCTTGAGTATGGAATTGTTGTGTGTTTGCAGCCATGTTACTTATGATATCTCTTACACCTGCATGAGTTTTATCAACAAGAGCACCGCCACTTGCGACATCTATGAGAGTTCTCTCCATAGCCAATAACCCCTAATAAAAGTGTTGGATCAAGAGTTGGTCATGAATTTTATGGTGTGGGTAGGTTGCAACAAGCTTTTTGAACCTCTCCAAGTACTCATGGAGTGATTCACTTGGGAACTGACGAATACCACTTATTTCCTTTTGGATAGAAGCAGTACGAGAAGAAGGAAAGAATTTATCTAAGAAGAGTCGCTTCATGTCATTCCATGTGGTTAAGGAACCAGGAGGAAGGTATTAGAGCCATAACATAGCAGTGTCATCTATGGAGAAAGGGAATGCTTGAAGTTTTATTTTTTCTTTAGAAACCCCTTGAGGCTTCATGGTAGAGCAAACTACTTGGAACTCTTTAAGGTGGAGATGTGGATCCTCACCGGCTAGCCCGTGAAAATGAGGGATAAAATGAATCAAACCCAATTTGAGTTCAAAGTCAGACTCTATGTTTGGATATTGAATACCAAAAGGTTAGTAATTCATATCAGGGGCAGCGAGTTCTTTAAGGGTTTTTCCCTAGGATTGGCCATTTCAAATTCAACTGGTTGGACAAGGACTAGTTCTTGAATTATTTGATTATCTCTTATTTTCCTCCTATGTTGGTGAAGTGTTCGCTCAATTTCAGGGTCAAACAAATCCAAGAGATTGTTTGGAAGGCTACGGGGAATTCAGTGAGATTTTGGAAGAAAGAGGAATATGAGGTTTTCTTTGTTTTTTTTTCATTTTATGATTTTTATGAGAAGATGTGTTTTTCTTTGTGTGTGTTTTTCAATTTCTTTTTTAAAATTTTGTTTTTTTTGGTTTTTTATTACAATAACCAGAAACTAATGAATAATTAAAGCACCATCCCTGGCAATGGAGCCATTTGAAATGCATGGCTGATTGTCTCCTATCGACTGGTCAAGGTTCTGGTGCTCTGCTAATGTGTATAGCAGCAGTCGGGTCGAATCCTCGGTGATGATACTTTGAAATAGTCATTTGTTTTTAGTTGATTGTATTATGATTGGGGGTTTTTTTTCTTGCAGAGCTTAATTGAAATGAATAATTGATTATGATTGATTTAACAAATTGATAATGATTGGGGTGAGTTCATTATTGGGCAGTTAAGATTGTGATATCCTTGAGCCTTGCTTTGTATTGCATTATATTAACACCCATGTCATAAGTTGACGTTGATTGGAATTCCTAAGTGTTAAGACTTTAATCCAAGGATTAACTTAACATAGGGTTCTAATCTCAATCAAAACTTATTTATAGTAGTGTATTTATGGTTCCAATAATCCATGGAAACCACTTGTTAAACAAAACATATCATTAATCCATGACATATTACGTTTAACATACCCAATATTATTTTAAAGAATACTCATCGAGAAAAAACTCTCAATCACTTAACATCCCCAAATTATAAATCACCCCAATGGTAGATTTACTCAGCCATTCGTATTGTTTATAATATAGGTTTAATTTTTATGGTGACAATTCAAAAAGATTAGAAAAAGAATGGGACAAGAAAAGAGTAGTGTGCCGAACACAGACATGAAGGATTTTGAGAATCAAAAATGGCATTTTGATTGAATGAGGAAGAAGAATAAGGGACTGTAATTTAAAATGATTCAAATTATTTTAAGACCATGAATATTATACTAGATAAGGTGGAGAAGAATAATAGGAATTGAAGAAGAAACAAGCACTAAAATTTGATTGAAAATGAAAACAAAGTTACACAATTACAATTGAACGCAAACATAAACAAACGTGAAAGAGAAGTGGAGGAGAGGTCTCTGTTGTTGAAACAAGATCAAAGCATATCCTCCCAGAACCCTGTCAAGGCTCTCGTAATGCCAAACCTACTCCTTAAGTGTTGAAGTGTAACACCCCAAGATTTCATAGTATGTTATTTCTTCAAAATAATTCAATAACTTGCATTACACGCAACACCGAGTTCAATCACACCATGACTTACAAATAAAAAAGCCATTAAAAGAGGTCATGAATAGAATTAACTACATTTTAAACTTTATATTATCCTTATAATTTTAGAATCCATATTATGAGTTTCTTAGTCATAATGCAAGAACAGATTCATTTTCAGTATTACACTTTTATCAACTTTTAATAGTGAAACCTTTTTAAATACAATATTTTAAACTTTTTGACTAAATGGGGACATCAAAAATTTAAAATGAAACATCCCAAGCTTACACGGTATGCTTTCCTTTGAATAAAACAGTAGCCTATGTTGTACGAAACTTCGAGTTTTAACACACACCACAACCGATCAAACTAGCCGTTATGAATAGTAATACCTAATTATTGAAATTATATATATTTTATATTTCAAAATGTACTTCATTTTTGGATTTGGAATATCGAATTTAGCATAAGTTGAAATTTTGGTACTTTTCGGATAACTTTCATATTTTGATGAATAGTGAAAATTACTAAATTTTAATTAAAAACAACTTTTTTAATCAAAATACTTAATAGTGATAAATTGTGAATTTGAGTGGTTTTAAAGTATATTTAGAATATATTTTTTACCATTTAATATAATGTTGGTCATTGGACATAATTTTACAATTAAACCGAACATAAACAAGTGTCAATCTTTTGATAGTTATTATCTCTTAAAAACACGCTATTTGTTTTGACAGCGGGAATTAATTTTAAATTAATTTCTGCCACTTCTGTGTTTTGAATTTAGGAAAATGGATTCCAAATTTGGAATCAGGATGTTCAAATTGTGTAAATAGGTAACTTTTATTTTTAGACATTTTGAATAATTACTGCGGTAAATATTTTATTTACCATGGTTAAGGGTAAATCCGGTAAATAAGGGTTAAAAAATAATATTATAATAATACAAAATTACCCTAAAACGTGTCTTAACCCTATTGGTTTATACATGGTCGACCATGAGAATCTTTGGGTCTATTTTGGGACCCCATGGATCCACTTGTAAGTGATAATGACACATTATATTAATAAAGTTAAAATAAAAATAAAAATGGCATAAGCTTACATCTTTTAGAAGAACAATTTTTACATAGGGTTATACATGTTGGATTTTCGATTATAAATATTCATTAGAAATATAAAAAGATTTCCTACATAATGATATTTTATTAATAATTTTTTAGACATTAAATAATTTATTTTATTTATGACACAATGATGATGCAGTAATTACTATAATAGGGAAAAATTAAAATAAATGATATTATTAATACCCAAATAAATATAATATGAAACTTTTAATGAATTAAACTAATTTTCTAGGATAATATGATATATTAGAATTGATTTAATTGACTTTGTTCGAAGTAATCAATCTGTTATGAGTTTCACAAAAATCAACTAATGAATAGTGTCAAAATTGACATAAAAGAGTTCTTAAAACAAATATTATATTATTAATTGGTTTTAAATTCCTAAAAATCTAAGTTTCGGCCAAGAGGCTTATATCATGATAGGTTAATCATTAATGGACCACTTGGGGGTCTCTTGGATGTATATAGTATGTTTATTAACCATATTATATAAAAATACAAAGAGACATTGTAAAAGTGAAACTAATTAACTTAGAGTTAATACTTAACGATAAGGTTAATATAAGTACCCAAACCTGTCTAAATTCTATTGGATGAGTTGTTTTCGACCCATCCCCACCTCAACCTTTGAATAGTCAACTTTGGAGCCATTGGAAACCGAATATGAATTTATTATAAATTAATATTTCTAGCTTTTCCAAAGGTGCCCCTCACCCCTCTTATAAAAGGGCACTCCTCCTTCTCATTTCTTCACACCTCTCAAGCCACTTGGCTCGTCCAAACTCTGCCCAAATAAGCTCCCCACATCCCTCTCCTCCTCCTTGAAGCTTCCCCTTAGGCAGAAATCATTTCAAGAAGTCCTTTGGTTCCAACCAAAGTGAATTACCTAAATTAAAGGTAACGATTTCTCTTAAATTATTTTCATTTATTTTGCTTCTTCAACCCCCAAACTCTTTTTATTTCCCTTCTTTTGTAACAACACCAGTATCCTCAATATACTAGGATGTTGTTATAAGAAGTATTCAAACTACACATACACACAACTCCATCTAATGGATGATGAAAATAATGTTTCTGTGAATGGCAAACTAACGCCTCACGAAACGATGATTGTTCAAAAACATCTTACCACCTCTCATGGTGGCCATTATGATGGAACTGTAATTAAATATGATATTAATGATATATATTTTATATATAAGCTTCTGTAATTCCATTTTATTTCATACCATTATTCGTTTCATGTTGTATATACATACGATAATTTCATTTGAGGAAGTGCGGACTACCGCCCCCTTAAAATGATATGACTCGTTCATACCACACATGGAACGTATAAAGGATGGTGTTAATGAACTTAAGTAACATACATAAAATATTATATTATACTGGAATAGTAATATACCTATGTATCATTTGGATTCGATTCTTTTAAAATAAAAATTAAATGGAAGTAGCGTTCGTGCGTACGTACGGACTACCGTCTCCACGAACGCGATGAGATTCATTCTCCATCGTAACCATTAAAGTATAATTATCATTTGATGATTTAAAAATGATGTTTAAGGACTTTATATCATTCTGGATATGAATAATATACAACCTATCCTTTACAAACATGTCTTACGTAACAAAACATATGAAAGAAAACAAGTAAGTTAACACCCGAAACAACGATAATACTAAGATATTATTAACAAATCAATGTTAAAAGATCATATATGATATCATATTAATATATATGATTCTTGTATAATTTAATAACAATTATTTCACCATTATACAGGAGTTTAACCTACCCCAACCAAGGAAAAGTACAAGGTAAGGGATTTTCTTATCTCACTTTCAATTCCGTGAGATTTCCATTGTTCGCCACTAAATTATTGAAAGTGGTGTATTGTGTACTGCCATTTGATATATATTATCATGATTCTATTTATATTCATTTTATTCTGTAAATCATTTGGTGGTTATTAACTTTTGGCCATACGACTCAGTTGATTAACGTGGTAAGGGGTTTTCATCTCACTCCTTATTCTCATGAGATTCATGCCATATTGCCACCATTACCTTTTGTGTGGTGTATGTACTGCCCATAATTATATTCTTTGTGTAATACACTCTAATTTATGTGTACTTACATATTCATTGTATGATACCTCTTTCATGGGTTGTATGTTTCATAAGTTACCAAACTGGTAAGGGTTATTTCACAATCTCTTCATTATCTGAGGTTGTATTATACGTAATAATCTACTGGGATCTCTTTATCATCCACATCCATGTTTCTTTGAAATGTATTTCAAAACATTTTTACTATTTACAAGAATATGGGTTAAAGTCATTTATACCCTTTTTTGACTTTTTATAAGAGGTTTATAAAGGAATCTTTTCGTCGTTTTCCAAACAAGGTCCTTTTTAACCTTTTCGACTGAATTGAGGTAAGAATGTTTTTTTTAACTTATACGGCGGGTGCGGTTATTTTCCACCGTTATAAAATCGTCAAAGCTTTCCATACAAGCTTATAAGAATATTTTAAAAGAAAATGTTTTATTTTATATGGATCTTAAATGATTTCAAAATAAAAGGAGATACTTCTTTAAAAAGAATTTTGATTTCATCTATGTCAACATCCTTTGATGGATTTTAAGATTATTTGAAGTTGATTTATTATGATACAAAACTTATATATTGTATTGAAGGTTTTGTGATATGTTTGACTATGGATGTGCTATTTTTATTCCATTCATAGTTTATGGTGAAATTATTGACATTTCGTATGCTAGTTTTAATACGAATGTTTATGTTATGTTTAAACCTTTTCATATGGGAATGCATTGGACTTAATAAGTGACGGGTGGATCCCGCTATAGCTCCTCGATGCATCGGTAGGTCTCATGAGACAAACTAGTGTCTTGGCACAAGGCCTTGACAAAATCTTATTTGTAGTCTTGGCACGAGGCCTTGGCTATGTGGTTATGATAGTCTGGCATTATGCATTCCAACATTATGAAAGTGGTTATTGATTTTTGCATGTGATTATTCGATTAGTAGAATATCCATGTGAATAAGTAAATGGCATTATTTCATTTTAATTATGCCATACCATGTTGAAAGTTCATGTTTGAAAGGCTTTTGTTTTAGTTATACATTTCCTTAAATGTTTATTCTTATTTATGAAAGTTTCCTCTATATTGTTATCCTTACTGGGCATTTGAGCTCACCCCTTTTCTATGTTTTATTTTTACCAGGAAGTGAAGAAGTAAATTATTAATGGCCTTCAGGGATATTATGTGGGGATATGAGTGTGGATTATGGAGACATTATGTTGTTGTAGTAGTTTTTCATTTTATGGTGTAATGTAAAACTTATGAATATATCTAGTGTTTCCAAGGCTACTAAACCAATCGGTCTTTCGAGATTTGATCTTTCTTGTGATCATGCCAATTTTATGTAATAATGCACCGACTCTGGGTAACTAGGGTCGGGGCGTTACAGTTGGTATCAGAGGAAGTTTAGTACAAACCTTGGAAGCTAGATTTAGATAAACTCTGATTAGAGCACGTAGACCTAAGATGAACTTTGAGGATTAGTATAGAAGAACTTCCTAGAATTTTGGTATTGTAGAGATTTTGTGAGTTTTCCGAGCAATACATCCCTGTCTGGATACGAGCAGGTAGAGGCGGCTCTGGCACAGATGTACCTAGGGGTAAAACCCAAAAACACCGCTTTGAGCTAGACTCGAACGGGAACTGGTGCACGACAACGGGCCTTGCTGCACTCTTGGTTACGACACTCCCGGGGGATATGCTTAGGATAACTCTCATTTTCTTCACAAATCATTATGAAGGGTTTATGAGTATATACTTACTCAAAGAAAACATTTTTATGATTATGGATTATATCCATAAATAGTTCAATTTATGTTAAGTGTTTTATAAGTATGGGATTATGTATTTCGATTCATAAACTGATCTAGTTTATGCAATTGTTTAGAAATGGCGCCCAGTAGAAGGAATGAGAACTCCAGCAATGCACATGATCCAAAGAGAAAGAAGGATCATATCTTTCATGGTCTTAAGCCAGAATTTATAAGAGAAATAGTCTCCCATGTATTATCATCATATGAAGAAATAATATCATGTGTTAATAAGATAAGTAAAGAGTTTACTGAGTCCTATGGCTTTGAAGGGAAGCAAGAGAAGAAAAGGATGGAAGAGAGAAAGATGGATAAAGGGAAGAGGGAAAAGAATAATTTTCCCATATGTGGTAACTGTGGAAAGAAACACCCTGGAACTTGCCTGAAAGGAATGGGAGTTTGTTATAAGTGTGGAGGAAAAGGGCACAAAGTACGTGACTACAAGGGTAAGAAAATGGTTTCAAATGTACAATGCTTCATTTGCAAGGAGTTTGGACACTACGCGAACCTATGTCCCAGTCATCAGACTATGCCGCAAATGATGCTATTGGATAATAATCAAGTTATGATACTACCACAGATGAAGAGGAATGATTAGGGTTCTTATGTTGATTATGTCAATTGAGTGTTGTATCAACAATGTACTTGTTATAATAATTATGGAGTATATAAGGATTGTACTGTAGTGCTATTTCATTAAGGACTTGAGATTATGTGGAACAAAGAAAAGTGACTCAATAGCAGGATAAATTTTTGGAAAATATATGGTTGAGAGAATGATAAACCATAATATAGTTCTGATACCGAAATAGTGATTTTGGAATAATACATGATTGCTTTGGATACATTATATTGGATATTCTTGACTACCTTCGAACTGATTAATGATTTGTATAAAACATTTTTGGATTGAGGAAGTATATCCAGCATTCTATATGGAATAAGGGAGCATGAATGTAATCAATAAGGATTATGGTAAATCAGGATGTTTCAGTGTTTTAAAAGAATACATGATGAAGGTATTAATATTCTATTACAGGGTAAAAAGGATCTACATTATGTTTACCTTCCTTATAAATGTTGGACTGTGAGTTTGGACAGAAGTATTTTGGATAGTTCTAGTTTGGATTATTTTGGATTGCCATAAAAGGACAACCCGGAGGTCGGGCGGCAACCCGTCGCGTCCGGCAAGGCTGTGAGACTTGAACCCGCAACCGAAGGGCGACAAGGGTGTATCACCTACCACTGGCCCACGAGATGTCCTGGATTAAATAATGTAGTTTTTATTAAAAGACATTGTAGATGAATTATAAATTCATTTATTTTGGAACCCTGTACGAATAGTATAAATAGAAAAAAAAATATTACATTCTATTATCATTTAGAGTGAAAGATGAGTTTGTGGTAGGAATTTATTAATGGATAAAACTCTAATTATAAAGTAAGTATATCTCCTTATGATCTTAGCCAATCTCATAAATAAATTCCTCAACATTAATAAAAGGAACTTAGAATAAAAATGTTGTCCTAGATGGTACCTTAAATCATCACTAATTTATGGCTTTGGGATTTTTGGCCTTTTCATAGCCATGTTCTCTACCACTCTCCATCAGATAATTGATGGTTAGATTTCTCCTTCATATCCATATTTTCCTACATGGAACCCTAGTATGTGTTATGTTCGGTAATCTTCATACTTTCCACGCTTTGTTTAAAATAGAGGCCTCATTAATTCATTTTTCGATGTGGGATTTCAACTAAGATATTTTGAAACGTCAAAAATGTGTTATCCCAATACCCTATGTTTTGTTGAACCGATGGTATTTCAAATCATCATAGATTGATGAGTTTAAGAACCTCAAGTTTATACTTGTTTGTGATTGATGACCTCAATCACTACCTATAAATATTTACGTTTTTCCTGCAATTATATGTCTCTAATTGCCACCAATGTTCTCCTAATCGAGATCATAATTTGGTGGTGACCCTTTCATTTCTCTTTTCCTCATATTAAGACTAAATCTTAGTAAACCAATTTCCTATGCGGGTTTTCCCACAAATATATTTTCTATTTTCGAAGAACAATTTCAAATTGCGAGGACGCAATTTATTGAAGGAGGGGAGAATGTAACACCCCAAGATTTCATAGTATGTTATTTCTTCAAAATAATTCAATAACTTGCATTACACGCAACACCGAGTTCAATCACACCATGACTTACAAATAAAAAAGCCATTAAAAGAGGTCATGAATAGAATTAACTACATTTTAAACTTTATATAATCCTTATAATTTTAGAATCCATATTATGAGTTTCTTAGTCATAATGCAAGAACAGATTCATTTTCAGTATTACACTTTTATCAACTTTAAATAGTGAAAACTTTTTAAATACAATATTTTAAACTTTTTGACTAAATGGGGACATCAAAAATTTAAAATGAAACATCCCAACCTTACACGGTATGCTTTCCTTTGAATAAAACAGTAGCGTGTGTTGTACGCAACTTCGAGTTTTAACACACACCACAACCGATCAAACTAGCCGTTATGAATAGTAATACCTAATTTTTGAAATTATATATATTTTATATTTCAAAATGGACTTCATTTTTGGATTCAGAATATCGAATTTAGCCTAAGGTGAAATTTTGGTACTTTTCGGATAACTTTCATATTTTGATGAATAGTGAAAATTACTAAATTTTAATTAAAAACAACTTTTTTAATCAAAATACTTAATAGTGATAAATTGTGAATTTGAGTGGTTTTAAAGTATATTTAGAATATATTTTTTACCATTTAATATAATGTTGGTCATTGGACATAATTTTACAATTAAACCGAACATAAACAAGTGTCAATCTTTTGATAGTTATTATCTCTTAAAAACACGCTATTTGTTTTGACAGCGGGAATTAATTTTAAATTAATTTCTGCCACTTCTGTGTTTTGAATTTAGGAAAATGGATTCCATATTTGGAATCAGGATGTTCAAATTGTGTAAATAGGTAACTTTGATTTTTAGACATTTTGAATAATTACTGCGGTAAATATTTTATTTACCATGGTTAAGGGTAAATCCGGTAAATAAGGGTTAAAAATTAATATTATAATAATACAAAATTACCCTAAAACGTGTCTTAACCCTATTGGTTGATACATGGTCGACCATGGGAATCTTTGGGTCTATTTTGGTACCCCATTGATCCACTTGTAAGTGATAATGACACATTGTATTAATAAAGTTAAAATAAAAATAAAAATGGCATAAGCTTACATCTTTTAGAAGAACAATTTTTACATAGGGTTATACATGTTGGATTTTCGATTATAAATATTCATTAGAAAGATAAAAATATTTCCTACATAATGATATTTTATTTATAATTTTTTAGACATTAAATAATTTATTTTATTTATGACACAATGATGATGCAGTAATTACTATAATAGTGAAAAATTAAAATAAGTGATATTATAAATACCCAAATAAATATAATATGAAACTTTTAATGAATTAAACTAATTTCCTAGGATAATATGATATATTAGGATTGATTTAATTGACTTTGTTCGAAGTAATCAATCTGTTATGAGTTTCACAAAAATCAACTAATGAATAGTGTCAAAATTTACATAAAAGAGTTCTTAAAACAAATATTATATTATTAATTGGTTTTAAATTCCTAAAAATCTAAGGTTCTGCCAAGAGGCTTATATCATGATAGGTTAATCATTAATGGACCACTTGGGGGTCTCTTGGATGTATATAGTATGTTTTTTAACCATATTATATAAAAATACAAAGAGACATTGTAAAAGTGAAACTAATTAACTTAGAGTTAATACTTAAAGATATGGTTAATATAAGTACCCAAACCTGTCTAAATTCTATTGGATGAGTTGTTTTCGACCCATCCCCACCTCACCCTTTTAATAGTCAACTTTGGAGCCATTGGAAACCGAATATGAATTTGTTATAAATTAATATTTCTAGCTTTTCCAAAGGTTCCCCTCACCCCTCTTATAAAAGGGCACTCCTCCTTCTCATTTCTTCACACCTCTCAAGCCACTTGGCTCGTCCAAACTCTGCCCAACTAAGCTCCCCACATCCCTCTCCTCCTCCTTGAAGCTTCCCCTTAGGCAGAAATCATTTCAAGAAGTCCTTTGGTTCCAACCAAAGTGAATTACCTAAATTAAAGGTAACGATTTCTCTTAAATTATTTTCATTTATTTTGCTTCTTCAACCCCCAAACTCTTTTTATTTCCCTTCTTTTGTAACAACACCAGTATCCTCAATATACTAGGATGTTGTTATAAGAAGTATTCAAACTACACATACACACAACTCCATCTAATGGATGATGAACATAATGTTTCTGTGGATGGAAAACTAACGCCTCACGAAACGATGATTGTTCAAAAACATCTTACCGCCTCTCATGGTGGCCATTATGATGGCACTGTAATTAAATATGATATTAATGATATATATTTTATATATAAGCTTCTGTAATTCCATTTTATTTCATACCATTATTCGTTTCATGTTGTATATACATACGATAATTTCATTTGAGGAAGTGCGGACTACCGCTCCCTTAAAATGATATGACTCGTTCATACCACACATGGAACGTATAAAGGATGGTGTTAATGAACTTAAGTAACATATATAAAATATTATATTATACTGGAATAGTAATATACCTATGTATCATTTGGATTCGATTCTTTTAAAATAAAAATTAAATGGAAGTAGCGTTCGTGTGTACGTACGGACTACCGTCTCCACGAACGCGATGAGATTCATTCTCCATCGTAACCATTAAAGTATAATTATCATTTGATGATTTAAAAATGATTTTTAAAGACTTTATATCATTCTGGATATGAATAATATACAACCTATCCTTTACAAACATGTCTTACGTAACAAAACATATGAAAGAAAACAAGTAAGTTAACACACGAAACAACAATAATACTAAGATATTATTAACAAATCAATGTTAAAAGATCATATATGATATCATATTAATATATATGATTCTTGTATAATTTAATAACAATTATTTCACCATTATACAGGAGTTTAACCTACCCCAACCAAGGAAAAGTACAAGGTAAGGGATTTTCTTATCTCACTTTCAATTCCGTGAGATTTCCATTGTTCGCCACTAAATTATTGAAAGTGGTGTATTGTGTACTGCCATTTGATATATATTATCATGATTCTATTTATATTCATGTTATTCTGTAAATCATTTTGTGATTATTAACTTTTGGCCATACGACTCAGTTGATTAACGTGGTAAGGGGTTTTTATCTCACTCCTTATTCTCATGAGATTCATGCCATATTGCCACCATTACCTTTTGTGTGGTGTATATACTGCCCATAATTATATTCTTTGTGTAATACACTCTAATTTATGTGTACTTACATATTAATTGTATGATACTTCTTTCATGGGTTGTATGTTTCATAAGTTACCAAACTGGTAAGGTTTATTTCACAATCTCTTCATTATCCGAGGTTGTATTATACGTCTTAATCTACTGGGATCTCTTTATCATCCACATCCATGTTTCTTTGAAATGTATTTCAAAACATTTTTACTATTTACAAGAATATGGGTTAAAGTCATTTATACCCTTGTTTGACTTTTTATAAGAGGTTTATAAAGGAATCTTTCCGTCGTTTTCAAAACAAGGTCCTTTTTAACCTTTTCGACTGAATTGAGGTAAGAATGTTTTTTTTTAACTTATACGGCGGGTGCGGTTATTTTCCGCCGTTATAAAATCGTCAAAGCTTTCCATACAAGCTTATAAGAATATTTTCAAAGAAAATGTTTTATTTTATATGGATCTTAAATGATTTCAAAATAAAAGGAGATACTTCTTTAAAAAGAATTTTGATTTCATCTATGTCAACATCCTTTGATGGATTTTAAGATTATTTGAAGTTGATTTATTATGATACAAAACTTCTATATTGTATTGAAGGTTTTGTGATATGTTTGACTATGGATGTGCTATTTTTATACCATTCATAGTTTATGGTGAAATTATTGACATTTCGTATGCTAGTTTTAATACGAATGTTTATGTTATGTTTTAACCTTTTCATATGGGAATGCATTGGACTTAATAAGTGACGGGTGGAGCCCGCTATAGCTCCTCGATGCATCGGTAGGTCTCATGAGACAAACTAGTGTCTTGGCACAAGGCCTTGACAAAATCTTATTTGTAGTCTTGGCACGAGGCCTTGGCTATGTGGTTATGATAGTCTGGCATTATGCATTCCAACATTATGAAAGTGGTTATTGATTTTTGCATGTTATTATTCGATTAGTAGAATATCCATGTGAATAAGTAAATGGAATTATTTCATTTTATTTATGCCATACCATTTTGAAAGTTCTTGTTTGAAAGGCTTTTGTTTTAGTTATACATTGCCTTAAATGTTTATTCTTATTTATGAAAGTTTCCGCTATATTGTTATCCTTACTGAGCATTTGAGCTCACCCCTTTTCTATGTTTTATTTTTAACAGGAAGTGAAGAAGTAAATTATGAATGGCCTTCAGGGATATTATGTGGGGATATGAGTGTGGATTATGGAGACATTATGTTGTTGTAGTAGTTTTTCATTTTATGGTGTAATGTAAAACTTATGAATATATCTAGTGTTTCCAAGGCTACTAAACCAATCGGTCTTTCGAGATTTGATCTTTCTTGTGATCATGCCAATTTTATGTAATAATGCACCGACTCTGGGTAACTAGGGTCGGGGCGTTACATGAAGTGCCAACCCTTTTGAAATGAGAGGAGGGGATGTATTTATAGCCCAAGGTGGTGGACTGTTTACATTCCAGAAATACCCCTCCACTTGGATCGCCAATATGTACATCTAGACAGCCCAATCTTGAGAAATCGCCTTCTTCAAAGTTGTAGATAAAAATGTCTTCTGTCTATTGTGAAAATTTAGCGGCCATATAACATATTGAGCCAACTTTAGGGCGGTTTTAGTAAACAATTCTGATCTATCCACTTCAATACATAATTTTTCAATGTTCATAATGTGAATGGGTTTTGGAATTGGATGATTCCCTCAAATAAAATTCATTTCTTCAACAAAGTTTTCCACCCGAATATACTCTTTCACACTAAAAAAGATCAGCTCGAATGGATGTCTACATTAGGAGAAATTGCATAATTATTGTGCTATTTATAATTCCCGGCCAGAATGGTGGGCTGGAATTCAATGCATCGGTTGGGCCCCTTGTATTTGTGATTGGGTTCTGAAATTTTTATCATGTACTCCTTGAAATGTCCTCCGAACTTGGGTGGAGAGTTAAGGTGTTTGGACTTCTGGATTGAGCCCAGTAATTCAACCTTCATATATGGTCCAGTTTCTTCACAGTTTCCTTGAGCCTTCTTGTGTGATCTATATGACCCTTCAAATGGCAGAATTCGCTCATGGTACCTTCTAATGAAATGTTTTATATTTTACGTAGATTCCTAAAAAACAAGAACCACACAATTTGGATCAGTATAGTGATAGTTATTATTAAAACAGTAAACTAACTCAATTGGACAACTTCTAAAAATGCTCAAAAATTATACTTAATATTAACACATTAATATTTCACACAAATTATGCACATTTAATATAAAATCAGTAAAGGGAGTATATAATAAGACATTAAAATATTAACAACATCATCCAACCTACAAATTCCCGCAAAAAAATCATACATAAATAAACCCCTACATTAGATTGTTCGTTGATGTTGGCGTGAGAAGAAGTCGAAGTTGTTGTCATTCATCTCTTCCACGACACACCTCCAATCCCTGGATCGTGCATCGGTTCATTGTAGTCGATGATGTTTTTCATGAGAGGGATTCATGGGGAAGAAGTTAGAGGTCACGTTCTTTGTTGGAGGAGTGTTCTTCATGGAAGAAGTGTAATCCCCCAAGGGTTCTCCTCTCACAATTCCACCCAAAAATGAAAGAGGTTCCAATATAATTAACTTAAGAAGAAATTATGTTGGGACACTCACACATGTTGGAAATGATAATGTGGTTTTTTGGCATAATTAATGTGGAGGAAGCTCAAGAGGCTCCTCTACATTAATGGGGATGTTGAGAGGTTTCTCCTCTATTAAGAGGGGTTTGGTGGTCCCCACCTCTAGGAATTCAAATTTGGGGTTTATGCTTGGGTGGTCCCCACCGCCATAACCCACACCAGGGAGGTTTCACGAATAAAAATAAAATGTTAAATAATTTTATTTTTATTTTCCCATGAAAATCCCAAAAACTATCTTTCACCTTCGATATAATACAATCGAGGTGAAGGTCTCCTTATGTGAAAATCGGCGCTATGAGTTCATCGGTGCCCTCATATTTCAATTATGAGTTCTGATTAAAAAATTATAATATCCCGCTCGCACGTTTACTAAACATACCAGAAATAATGTTCATAAATTCATTCCGTGCAATCTGGGGCCCAGAATCATGTGCCGTTAATTTTCGCAGACTCGTAAAATTCCTTTATATTTTAAAAAATACATTGAAATTCCATTTATTTACATTCTCCCCACATAAAAGATTTATGACCCCATAATCCACAACTCAAACTAGGAAAATAAGTGGGGGTACTGAGCACGTATCTGAGCCTCCCTCTCCCATGTGCTCTCCTGGAGGTTCCTGTGCTGCCAGCGAACATGCACCAGAGGTATCGACTGTCTATAAAGGACCTGCTTCTGTCGATTTTCAATCTCCACTAGAACCTCCATAAGAGTCTCCCCATCATCGAAATCAATCATGTGATGTTCAATGATGTGATAAAGGTATTGCACATATCTCCTCAGCTGGGATACATGGATGACGTCATGCACCCGGTGCAAATGAGGTGGAAGAGATATGTGGTATGCCACCTCGCTAACTCTGCAGAGGACCTGAAAGGGTCC
This sequence comes from Viscum album, assembly GCA_963277665.1. Lineage (NCBI taxonomy): Eukaryota > Viridiplantae > Streptophyta > Magnoliopsida > Santalales > Viscaceae > Viscum > Viscum album. The sequence continues at coordinate 2,132,883,124 of OY728140.1, forward strand.
AATGAACCACAAAGATAACTTTCCCCTCAGCCAAATATCCACAAAACTCATCGAGGTGAGACCCATAGAAATACTGTTGGTTGGAATGGATACTCAAGAGGTGGGTGAATTGAGTTCCAATTAAATTTTCTATTTTAAAAACTTTGTTTTAAAAACCCCCAAATAAAATACTGAATTAAAATATAGTGAATTTATATCAACGTAAAGGTTCTGTTGGGGTCTCAAGGGATTTATTATTTCGCTGTTAATCAAAACAGAAAGGTTGATTAACTTTTGAAACCAACTTACTAATTTACAACTAATATAAACACATGTGAATTTAATTATCAAAGTGACTTTAAAACAGTTTTGGTTTTAAAGTAATTAGCAGAAAAATAAAAGAATAACTTTGAAATATGTAGCACAGCAGATATAACCAAGAGGTTAAGTCTCAAGCCAAGACATAGTCCACTCAAAAATTTATATAAATTTGATCCACACCCTGGATCGGGGTTCACAAAAGTTTACAACTGTCCAGGTCCAAGACCTCTACCACTGTTATTCGTTGGAAACAGAGCAACAACAACCAGCTGTCCAGGTCACACACGACCTCTACCACTATTACTGTGGTAAATGAAAGATGTAATGGTTTTTCTGAGGATTTACAGATCCTCCATCTAAAGTACATGAGACAGTGTGTGTGTTAAATACAGAAGATAACACACACTACTCGAAATGTAAAATAATTAATCACAGAGCAGAGATGTAGAGTTTAGAAATAGCTCTAGTGATTTCAGTGAAGCTTTGGACACATTGAGTTTGATCAGAAATGATTCTGAGTCCCCTTCTGGTTTTTTTCTGAAAAAACAGAGTGTCGTCTACTTGGTATCCAGGTTCAGAGATAGTGAGAAATGTAGTCGATGAAGTTCTTCAATGTCCTCGTGAATGTACATGAATCGTTTTGAGTAATCTTGAGTGTGTATGAGCTTATGTGTCTTCTTATTTTAAGGTCTTCTCTTGTCTTCCACAGTTATATCATCCACCACTCTTTGCACTCATATATGTCTTGTCGTTGTCACATGGTGTGTTTGCACCAATAGGGACTTCTTGTATTTATGGCACGAGCTCCAGCAAAAGAAATGATTTCTTTTTGCAGGTACGAGGTACAGTTCACTGACATCCAACAACCTCCATTAAATAAATGTCATAGCATTAAAATATACCTAATATGACCATTGGGTAGATTAAATAAAGATAAATAAATTCAAACAGCTGTTTATGAATATCGGTAAGTCAAGTGATCGGTAGCTCATCACTATCAGCATCGGTGGCTAGACATCGGTGTGTTCTGATCGGTGACTCAGATGATCAGCATTGGTGTGTCATGATCGGTGACTCATTTGATTAGAATCGGTGAGACATCTTCGGTGACTCAGATGATCAGCATCAGTGTGTCATGATCGGTGACTTAGATGATCAGCATCGGTGTGTCATGATCGGTGACTCATTTGATCAGCATCGGTGAGACATCTTCGGTGACTCAGATGATCAGCATCGGTGTGTCATGATCGATGACTCATTTGATCAGCATCGTTGAGACATATTCGGTGACTCAGATGATCAGAATCGGTGTGTCATGATCAGTGACTCATTTGATCAGCATCGGTGAGACATCTTCGGTGACTCAGATGATCAGCATCGGTGTGTCATGATCGGTGACTCATTTGATCAGCATTGGTGAGACATCTTCGGTGACTCAGATGATCAGCATCGGTGTGTCATGATCGGTGACTCGTTTTATATGGATCGGTGATACCGTTCACTTTTGATATGGATCGGTGCGACCGTTGTCTTGTGATATGGATCGGTGCGACCCTTGTCTTGTGATACGGATCGGTGCGACCATTGTCTTGACAGAACACAAAGTGTCTGTTTGATCTAAAAGACTTCCAGAATACTTGTAAATCAATACCAAAGAGATAAAAACATGATCCAACTGATATAAACAGATTCACTAAAAGATCGTGATTATGTATATGAGAAATCCAACCGGATTAAGTAACAATGATTTGTGATTATTAAAATAGCAATCATAGGAAGAATTCAACAATCTTCCAGAGGGCTCAACAATCTCCCCCTTTTTGATAATCACAAATCTTAGTCATAAAAAAATATAATATGTCATCAATAATAGTGACAAGGCATAATAAGAATAGAAACACAATGAGATATAAATCTCCCCCTGAATTTATGACTTTAAATATTTATGCAAGCATTGCTATAGAAAGGTTCTCCCCCATAGAAAAAAAATCTCCCCCTTTAGAGATGCATATCCCCCATATATAGACATATTTACCCCCCTTTGGGATAATCAAAAAGGAGGGAAAACAGATAAAGAATAGATTAAAAGAAGACATCAAAGAGAATAAAAAGAAAAGAGAATAAAGTTTATAAGGTACATCATAGTACAAACACAACAGGGTTCACCCTATCAACAACAATGCACAACTATTTCTTGGGATGTAACGGGGCTTTGCCTTTGTTAGAAGGATCAATGGTTGGTATGTTGGAAGGCTTGGAGGCAGGTTGAACTGGGCGAATTTGAAAAGGTGGTAAGATGACTCTGGAGGGTGGAGGAGAGGATGCCACTGGGATTTGCTGTGGAGCTGTAGGAGCTGGTTGAGAAGATTGCTGAGGAACTGGTCATAGGTGAGATAGAGCTTGAGCAACGGAGATCTGATTTGGAGCAACATCAGAGGCACTGAAGGGTTAAGTAGTAGGAAGCACAATGGAGGAGACTTGTTCATTCAGATAAGGCTTCAAGAGAGTTATGAAATCCTGAATAACATCTGCACCGTACTGCATAGCCTTTTCAAAATCATCCTTATTCTCCATGAACCATTTCAAGGTAGAAGTAAAATCTTGCAATTGACGAACTTGAGTCTTGAAAGCTTGAGTGACTGGAGGTAGTCTCAGATTGTCAGCTAACACTTTGAAATTCGCGGTCATCTCATGCTTGGTATAGATTTTTTAAAAGTAATGATCAACCTTTTCCTTGATCTCTCTCGGAGCTTTAGTGGCATCTACTGAATATATTGTTACCATGTTATGAATGTGATCACTGTGCTCCTTCATATTCATCAACGAGTACAAATCAAGAACATGTCTAATAGAGGCCAATTCATCATGCACAATCTGCCTTAGAGCCTCTAGCTCATGAGTAGGGATCTTGATTACTTTGGCTGTACTGGCTTGAGCAACTATCTGAGTTATTTCAGCTTTCAACCTTCTCAGTTCAGACTTCTTAATATGTTCAATCGGATTCCTCAACACTACCATCATACCAGAGATTGTTGATCTAAATTCGTTTGATAATGAAACTAAGCCAAATTGTAGATCCTTCAGAATCTGATTTAGAGAGGCTATGTGCCTGCCAATAAACTCACTATTATTGGACAGGTCTTGTCTAATATCATTCGAAATTTCTTCTCTTACTGTATCTCTCACAGCAGTAAGCAACTCACTTTTGAACTTATCAAAATCAGACTGAGAGACAGTAGAACTAGGTAGATGGGCATCTGCAGCATCAACAGCATGAGAAAACCTTTCCTCAACTGGTTGGCTTTCCTTCACAGCCGCAATAGATTTGGATTCTTCCTCTTCTTCTTCAGAAAACTCTAAACCCAAAACAACAAAACCAGGGTAATCATCCTAGACAGCAGCACAATGAGTATATTTCAGTTTATCATAACATGCTTTTCCACTAATTTCTAGAGAATCTCTCTTGCCATTGACATTTGTTTCTGGTATAGTTTGATGTGTTTCTATTGGAGGTACAACAAGACCATCCACTAGTTATCATCATCATCATCATTATAATCATTATCATCATCATCATTATCATCCCCATTACCATTTACATTCTTCACAGAAACTTCACTGTCAGATACTTCAGTGTCACTAGCTTCTTCATCACCAAGAACTGGTTCTGATTCAGGTAAGTGTAAAGGTGGACTGGCAGGTCCAAAGTCTGTTTTTCTCTTAGGGCTCACAATATCAGGATCACTCCTATCATCAGGAGGTGACATACTTCCTTCTTCTGTTTCAGCTTCTTCCATCCCTTATTTACCAGACTCTTCAATGGATTTATTCCTTTCAACAACTACTTCTTCCTCATCATTAGAATAAATTGGCTCCTCATCTGATTTCAAACCAGGGTCTCTCAAAACCTTCGGCCTCTTTCCATGATCAGTGGTATTGTAGGATTCATACAACTTGTCCTCATTAACAACCCAGCATTTCTTCCATGGGTTCCAATTTATTTTCATCCGTTTACAAATTTCATTGTTAACAAGAAAAGCACTATCAGATTCAGCTATCTCATCAGCTTCATCAACACATTCCAGATTCTTTAACATAGTAGAGATCACATTGGAATAGAACAGGGCAGTGGCTTTCTTAGAAGGTTTCACCGTTCCAGCTATGTGCACCATTATATATCTACACAAATTGTTCTTCTCATGGGTCTTTAGTAAAAACAATAGAAAAACATCCTGGTATCTTACAGCAGCAAAATCTCCTTTCACAGGGCAAATTTGGTGGTGAATAATCTTAAAGAGAAGTCTACATTCCCCATCCAATTCTGAGGCTGTGATTCTCTTTGAATCTCTGTTTCCAGTCAAAAGCTCTAAAGATAACTCATAAGAGAAGTATTCAGTGGATGGAGGAATGTTTCCAGCATAATCCTCATACTGACCCTCATTGGTTACATTGAAACATTCAGCCCATTGTTTAGATGAAAAATATATTTTCTTTCCTTTCACTACAGAAGACATTCTGGAAGCCTCTACACCATCTAAAGTAACTTGCAGATTTATATAAAACTCATGCACTAGCTTTGGGTAGTACACACGAGTGTTATCTGAGAACCATGCTTTCCATCCTTGTAATTCTAAAACATGTAACCACAGCAACATACTTGTCAAAATCCAAGCGGAACTGACTTCCTTTTCTACAGCAACAATCCGAGTTTCCAAGTTCGGATTTACTGATCTTTGAGTGGTACTACTCGACTCGCCTCGAGCACACATTGAAGGTACAGGAATTTCTAACCCTTTTCTTGGTCTCTTCTGCTTAGCCATTTGAAGATTCTGTGGAATACAGGAGTTCGAAGGTTCGAAGTAGAGGAGAAGAGAGAATATAAGGCTTGGCGAGAAATGAAAGGTTGACGGTTTGGGGAAAATAAATAGTCGCGTATCATTTATTTCATCATTTAGGGTTTACATAATAAAGATAAAAGTAATTAATTAATTACAACATAATAAAAAAAGAGAGAGAAAGAAAGATCGGTTTGACAGATCCGTTTCATAGATCAGTTTCACAAATCAGTTTCACAGATCGGTTTCACAGATCGGTTTCCCAGATCGGTTTCACAGATCGGTTTCACAGATCGGTTTCACAGATCGGTTTCACAGATCAGTTTCACATATCAATCAGACACAATTCTTGTTTAATAAAATTCATTCTTTCAGAGCATAAAGGCTTTGTAAAAATATCATCTAATTGATGTTCAGAACTAATAAATTCTAGATAAATATCAAATTTCTGATAATGATCTCTTAGAAAGTGATGTCTGACATCAATGTGCTTAGTCCTAGAGTGAGACACATGGTTCTTAGATATTTTGATCGCACTAGTGTTGTCACAGTTAATTGAAACATGTTTAAAATCAAATCTGTAGTCCAATAAAGTACGTTTCATCAACATAATCTATGCACAACAACTACTAGCAGCTATATATTCTGCTTCAGCAGTAGACAATGCAACTGAGTACTGTTTCTTACTACACCATGATACTAGGGACTTTCCAAGTAAATGACATGTTCCAGATGTGCTCTTCCTATCTATCGTACATCCAGCAAAGTCAGCATCTGAATAACTTGTTACGTCAAATGATTGTCCTTTTGGATAAAACAAACCTAAATTCCTAGTATACTTAAGGTATTTAAAAATCCTTTTAACATCCAATAAGTGTGATTCTTTAGGATTAGCTTGAAATCTAGCACACACACACACACTAAACATAATATCTAGTTGACTAGTAGTATGATAAAGTAAACTCCCAATCATACCTCTGTAATAGGTTTGATCAAATGGTTTCCCAGTTTCATCAACATCCAATTTACAGGTAGTACTCATAGGTATATCACATTCCTTAATACTGTCTAAACCAAAACGTTTTAATAAATCTTTAGTATATTTACATTGATTTATAATAATACCATCTTTAGTTTTAATGATTTTAAATCCAAGAAAATACCTAAGCTCTCCCATTAAGCTCATTTCAAACTCATTTTTTATAACCTTTGAAAATTCAGTACATAATGAATTTTTAGAAGATCCAAAAATAATATCATCAACATAGATTTGTACTACTAACACAAATTTTGAAATCCTTTTTATAAAACGAGTGGGACCAACTATTCCTTTTGTAAATCCTTTTGAAATAAGAATGTTTGAAAGTCTTTCATACCAAGCTCTTGGAGACTGTTTTAAACCATTAAAATTCTTTAGAAAGTTTAAAAACATGATTTTCAAAATGAGGATTTCAGAAACCATGTGGTTGTTCTAAAAAAACATATTCAACAATAAAACCATTTAAAAAAGCACTTTTCACATCCATTTGATATAAATTGAAATTCAGATGTGATGCATAGGCAAGTAAGATCCTAATAGCCTCTAATCTAGCTACAGGTGAAAAGGTTTCCTCATAGTCAATTCCTTCTTCTTGATTGTAACCTTGTGCAACTAGCCTAGCTTTGTTTCTAATGATGTTTTACAGATTCATCAACATTGTTCTAACCACCCATTTTGTTCCTATGGTTATATTTTCCTTAGGTATTTCTACTAATTTCCAGAATTTTTTTCTTTCAAATTGATTTAGTTCTTATTGCATAGCCATTACCCAAAATTCATCATTGATAGCATCATTGATATTTTTCTGTTCTAACTGTGAAAGAAAATATTGATGTTCAACCTGATTTATTAGAGAAGCTCTAGTCTATGTTCCTCTATCTAAATTACCTACAACAGCATCTAACGGATGGTTCTTTAGAATCCTAGTTGGTCTAGAAAAGGTAGGACTCGAGATTTCAGGTTCATCTACAGGTTGAGGTTCAAACTAAGCAGGTTCTGGAAAATTTCTATAACTAGATGTTTTAATTACAGGTCCACTGTCTTTATCATTACAGTTCAAAACAGAGAGATCATCTTCAAGATTTTCAAGAGAGGTCTTAGGTTAATGTGGATCAGTTTCATCAAATTTGATGTGAACAGATTCTTCCACACATTTGGTTCTCTTATTGAAAACTCTATATGCATTAATAGAAATAGAGTAACCTAGGAAAATTCCTTCATCACTCTTGGATGCAAATTTGTCAAGATTATCTTTAGTATTAAGAATAAAGACATTGCAACCAAAAACTCTGAAGTATTTAACCTTAGGTTTCCTATGGTTCCATAACTCATAAGGGGTACTCTTAAGAATAGGTCTGATCAAGACTCTATTGATAACATAACAAGTTGTATTTATAGCTTCAGCCCAAAAATAAACAGGTAGGTTATACTCATTAAGAATAGTCCTAGCAATTTCTTCCAGTGTTCTATTCCTTATTTCTACTACACCATTCTGTTGAGGTGTCCTAGGGGAAAAGAAATTGTGACTATAGCCACTATGTGAGCAGTAATATTCAAACTCATGATTTTCAAACTCATACCCATGATCACTTCTCATGTTTTTAATTTTAAGTCCACTAAGGTTTTCTATAGACTTGGAATATGTTACAAAGCAAGAACAAGCTTCACTTTTGTGAGCTAGAAAATATACCCATGTATATCTAGAAAATTCATCTACAAGTACATAGACATAGTGCTTCCCATTTAAACTAGAAACTCTGGAAGGTCCAAATAAATCCATGTGAACCAACTCGAGAGGTTGAGAATTTTAAACTTCTTTCTTTGATTTAAAAGAAACATTATGTTGATTTCCCTTTTGACAGGGATTACAAACTTTGTCTGCTGGAAATTCAAGTTTGTGTAGGTCTCTAACTAAGTTCTTCCTAGAAAGTACTCTAAGTGAATGCACATTGCAGTGTCCTAATCTTATGTGCCAAAGCCAAGACTCTTTATGAAAATCATTTAAAGACGTAATATTCTGCTTAGCTAAAAATTTAAATGAACAACATAAAATTTTTCAATTCTTAAAGCAGAAAACACTAAAACATTTTTAGAATTAAAAACATTGCAAGAATCGTTTTCAAATTTAACATAAAAACCAACATCACATAACTGAGAAATACATAAAAAAATTTATTTAAGTCTATCAACAAATAAAACTTTAGAAATTAATACTAACTCAGTGTTACCAATCTGGCCTAAGCCGATGATTTTTCCTTTTGAGTTATCACCAAAGGTGACAAAGCCTCCATCAACTCTGACTAATCTTTTAAAGCATGAGAAGTCTCCTGAAATATGTCTTGAACATACACTGTCTAAATACCATGGCTTTCTATAGGATATCTTCAAGCAGGTTCCCTACAAAACAGATTTAGATTGGAAATGATTTTGGTACCCAGATCTTCTTGGGTCCAGACAGGTTATCCAATAAAACTTTAAGTACCCATATTTGTCTAATGGGTCTCACAATATTTCTAGAGTCAACATATTTTGAATGATAAATATTATTAGATCCATAACTATGAATATAACTAGTTGAAGTATATGAAGTTTCAGAACTAGCTACATTCTATCCCGATTTTGCAATGAATTTAGTTTTGGTAATTTTCCTTTGTCCAGGTTAGTATCCTATACCAGTAGTGTGTCTAGGTGCTATTTGCTTACCTAGAATCTGAGTAAGAGTATCTTTACAACTGGTAAATTTCTCTAAGTCTTTCTTGAGTTGCTCATTAGATGATTTCACTTCAGTGTTTTCTTTATGTAACTGAGCATTCTTTTCCATTTCAATATCAAGATCAGATTTATGTTTAATAGTTAAAGCATATCATTTCTTTAAACCTTTGTATTTGTCTTTCAGCTCATTACAGGTTTCTTCTAACATATCACAGTATTCAAATAGTTCAGATTTTGAAATGTTTTCTGAGTCAGAATCATCTTCAGAATAATATGAATTTAAAGTAGGAGTTTCAGATGTTACCTCAGAGGTGTTTGTCATAAAACACATGTTTGCCTTATTTCTGTGTTCAGTTTCAGAAATTTCAGATTCAGTGGAGCTATTCTCAGAAGCACTCCATGTAGCCTTCATTGATTTCTTAAACTTATTATACTTATATTCATACCTATTCTTATATTTAAACTTTCGACAGTCTGCCTTTATGTGTCCCTTTCTTTTGCACTCATAGCAGACAACTTCATCTGATTTGTCAGATTTCTTCCAATTCTTTTTCCAATGTCCCTTGTTATCATACATACCTTTATAATTTGATTTTCTGAAAAACTTCTTCTACCTATAAATCTTTTAAAACCTTCTAGAAATGTGAGCCATCTCAGCATCACTATCAAAATCACTTTCACTGTCTTCACATATTGAACTCTCATTTATAGCTTGAAGCTTATCCTTATCCTTGTTATTTGAAGTTGATGTCTTGAAAGCAACTGACTTCTTTCTAGATTCATCATCTTCTTCTTTGTTATCCTTGAGTTCCTCTTCATACATCATCAAATTTCCAATTAGTTCCTTGACTGGGAGTTCACCAATATCACATGATTCTCTAATTGAGATAGAAGTTCCTCTCCATCTTTCATGTAGACATCTCATAATTCTCATAATTTGTTCCTTTGATGGAACATCCTTTCCCAAGGAAGTCATTGTGTTGACAATTTAATTAAACCTGAGATAAATGTCAGAAAAGGGTTCATCAGGCTTCATCTTAAAAGTATCATACTTAATAATATAAGTGTTCAATCTCATTTCCTTAACATTAGTTGTTCCTTCGTGAGAAATGGCTAAGGTATCCCAAATTTCATAAGCAGTTTTACAGGCATATATTCTATTAGATTCCTCATATCCTAAAGAACAGTAAAAGGAATTCATAGCTTCGTAATTATTATTGTAGTTAGCCTTAATAGCTTCATTCCAAGTAGATCTAACAGTAGTAAGAATTTTATATTCTGATTCTATAACAGTCCAAATATCAAAACCCATGCTCTCTAAATGAATTTTCATCTTTATTTTCCCCTGAGCATACTTAGTGCATTTGAAAAAGGGTGGTCTATTAGTAGAAACACCTTCAAGTCTGTTATCCATGATAACTTACTTAAAGCAATGATTTTAAAGAGATAAAAATTTAGAAATAACTGAAATTTTAAGAACTTTAAAATAAAACTAAAATCACAGTTAAAAAAGAGTACGATATAAAATATTTTAAATCCTCTTATACCAAATGTTGGTTGGAGTGGATACTCAAGAGGGGGTGAATTGAGTTCCAATTAAAATTTCTGTTTTAAAAACTTTGTTTTAAAAACCCCCAAATAAAATACTGAATTAAACTATAGTGAATTTATATCAAAGTAAAGTTTCTGTTGGGTTCTCAAGGGATTGATTATTTCCCAGTTAATCAAAACTGAAAGGTTTATTAACTTTTGAAACCAACTTACTGATTTACAACTAATATAAACACTTGCGAATTTAATTATCAAAGTGACTTTAAAACAGTTTTGCTTTTAAAGTAATTAGCATCGGAATAAAAGAATAAAATTGAATGATATTGCACAAGAGATATAACCAAGAGGTTTAGTCTCAAGACAAGACTTAGTCCTCTAAAAAAAATTTATAAATTTGATCCACACCGTGGATCGGGGTTCACAATAGTTTACAACTATCTAGGTCCAAGACCTCTACCACTATTATTCGTGGGAAACAGAGAAACAAAAACCAGCTGTCCAGGTCACACATAACCTCTACCACTATTACTGTGGGAAATGAAAGATGTAAAGAGTTTTCTAAGGATTCATAGATCCTCCAGCTAAAGTACAGGAGACAGTGTGTGTGTTAAATACATCAGATAACACACACTGCTCGAAATGTAAAATAATGAATCACAGAGTAGTGATGTAGAGTTTAGAAATGGCACTAGTGATTGCAGTGAAGCTTTGGACTCTTTGAGTTTGATCAGAAATGATTCTGAGTCCTCTTCTGGTTTTTGTCTGAAAAACAGAGTGTCGTCTGCTTGGTATCCAGGTTCAGAGATAGTGAGAAATGTAGTCGATGAAGGTCTTCAATGTCCTCGTGAATATACAGAACTCTTTTTGAGTAAGCTTGAGTTTGTATGAGCTTCTGTGTCTTCTTATTTTAAGGTCTTATCTTGTCTTCCATAGTTATATCATCCACCACTCTTTGCACATATATAAGTCTTGTCGTTGTCACATGGTGTGTTTTCACCAACAGGGACTTCTTGTATATATGGCACGAGCTCCAGCAAAAGAAATGATTTCTTTTTTTCAGGTACGAGGTACGGTTCCCTGAAATCCAACAAACTTCATTGAATAAATGTCAGAGCATTAAAATATACATAATATGACCGTTGGGTATATTAAATAAAGATAAATAAATTCAAACAGTTGTTTATGACAATCGGTAAGTTAAGTGATCCGTAGCTCATCATTATCAACATCGGTGGCTAGGCATCGGTGTGTTCTGATCGGTGACTCAGATGATCAACGTTGGTATGTCATGATCAGTGAATCATTAGATCATCATTGGTGAGACATCTTCGGTGACTCAGATGATCATCATCGGTGTGTGATGATCGGTGACTCAGATGATCAGCATCAGTGTGTCATGATCGGTGAGTCATTTGATCAGCATCGGTGAGACATCTTCAGTGACTCATATGATCAGCATCAGTGTGTCATGATCGGTGACTCATTTGATCAGCATCGTTGAGACATCTTCGGTGACTCAGATGATCAGCATCGGTGTGTCATGATTGATGACTCATTTGATCAGCATCAGTGAGACATCTTTGGTGACTCAGATGATCAGCATCAGTGTGTCATGATCGGTGACTCATTTGATTAGCATTGGTGAGACATCTTCGGTGACTCAGATGATTAGCATCAGTGTGTCATGATCGGGGACTCATTTGATATGGATCGGTGCGACCGTTCACTTTTGATATGGATCGGTGCGACCATTGTCTTGTGATATGGATCGGTGCGACCGTTGTCTTGTGATGTGGATCGGTGCGACCATTGTCTTGACAGAACACAAAGTGTGTGTTTGATCTAGAAGACTTCCAAAAAACTTGTAAATCAATACCAAAGAGATGAAAACATGATCCAACTGATATAAACGGATTCACTAAAAGATTGTGATTATGTATATGAGAAATCCAACCGGATTAAGTAACAATGATTTGTGATTATTAAAACAGCAATCATAGGAAGAATTCAACAATCTTCTAGAGGGATCAACAAAGACATTGTCGCCATTCTCAAACTCCAGAGCTCTCTATCTCCTATCAGCAACGACTTCTACTTGCTATGTGTAGTCTTCATTTGCTCCTGGATGATCTGAACCTTCTCTGTGGTAGCCTGAACCATCTATGGTCCCACTAGTGCTGACTCCCCTAGATTAGTCCAGTACAGTGGTGATCTGAATGGTCACCCATAAAACGCCTCAAAAGGTTCCATCCCAATGGTGGAGTGATATTTGTTGTTGTATGAAAACACCAGAAAAGTCAATTAATCCTACCAGCTATGACTGAAGTCAAGGATGCAAGCACGAAACAATTCCTTGAGAGTCTGAAAGGTTTGTTCAGTCTGACCATCTGTCTTAGGATGGAAGGCGATGCTCAAACGAAGATGTGTCCATAAAGACTCCTACAACCCCTTCCATAGCATTGAATTGAAACATATATCATGATTTGAGAGAATCTTCGAGGGTACTCCATGTAGCCGCACAATTTCATGCACATAGAGGCGTCACATGCTCTCTACTGAACCATGCTCTTTTATCGGTAGAAAGTGGTCCGGCTTGGTGAGTCGGTCAATGATCACTCAAATCGAGTCATGACCCATGGACGTATGTGGATGTCCTATCACGAAATTCCATGGATATCCCATCCCACTTCCACTTTGAGACCTCTAAACTCTGAACCAATCCTGCTGGTACCATATGCTCCACCTTCAGTTGCTGATAAGTGAGGCCCCGAGAGGCAAACTTTGCAACTACTTTCTTCATTCCTAGCCACCCATACTGTCATCGGAGATCCTGGTACATCTTCACCACTCCTGGATGTACCACTAGATGGGATTTTTGGATCTCCCACAATACTTCCTCCTTAAGTGATACTGGTACCATGGTACGTTCTCTGAAGAGGTTGACATGGTCCCAACCTTCAAAAAAAGCATCAGGTGCCTGCCCTGTGGATATATGAGCACGCCGAGCCTCATAGTCAGCGTCCCCACGTTGTGCCTCCCTGACTCATTGAAGAAGTGGGGGAGTGATTGTAAGAGACTACAGCAAATCTTCTACATCTCGATCCATAAAGGATATTTGTATAGCGACAAGATGCTCCATTGCCTCACCTAGTAGTTCTATACCAATCCTTCTACTGAGTAAATCTGCTACAACGTTCCCCTTCCAAGGAGTATAGACTATATCGAAGTCATAGTTCGGGAAGAACTCAAGCCAACATCACTTTCTCAGGTTCAATTCCTTATGAGAGAAAATATACTTGAGACTCTTGTGACTATAGTAGACTGTAAAATGTTCTCCCATCAGATAGTGTATTCAAATCATCAAGGTGAAGACCAATGCTGGTAACTCTAGGTCATGGGTAGCATAGTTCTGCTCATGTTGTCTCAGCTGTTGAGAAACATATCAAATCACCGCTCTCCCTTGCCTCAGGACACATTTGAGTCTGGTCCATGATGTTTTGTAGTAGACTACATACCATACTCCCTCTTCTAGAAGCCTCTAGATTGGGGCACTAGTAAGCCTCTGCCACACCTCCTAAAAACTCTGCAGGAATCTCTCCGACCACACGAAGGGTTTCCTCTTTTTCTTTAACACTGAAAGTGGTGTTTCAACTCTAGGGAAATCGTGCACAAACCTCCAGTAGTGTCTGGCCAAACCCAGGAAACTACGTACCTCCACCACACTCTTGGGTGGCTCTCAAGAAAGTACCACCACAATCGTTGCTGGATCCACTACAACTCAACCCTCTAATATGGCATGTCCCAGAAAGTGAACCTCTCAAATCTAGATCTAGAACATCAAGAGCTTACCATAAATCTAGTGCTCTCGATGTTTGTCTAGTACTACCTACAAAAGATCGGAATTATCCTCATAGGTAGCTGAGTATATCAGAATTTCATCGATTAAGACTACTACAAAGCGATCAAGTTTTAGCTGAAAGATCCTGTTCATGAGTCCCATGAATACTGCTAGAGCGATGGTCACACCGAATGTCATAACCATGAACTCATAGTGGTCGTACCGACATCTGAAATCCATCTTCTGCACATCCTTGTCTCATAATCTGAGTTGGTGATAGCTTGCTCTGAGGTCTATATTTGAGAACCATCGTTCTCCCTTCATCTGATCAAAGAGGTCGTCAATCATCATGAGTGGGTACTTGTTCTTCACGATCACCTGGTTCAGGCACCGGTAGTTGACAAAAATTCTCGAGCCCACATCCGCCTTCTTGGAGAACAAAATCAGGGCTGCCCATGGTGAAACACTGGGTCGAATGATTCCCTTCCCCTTCAAGTCCTCTAGTTGTACCTCCAGCTCACAAAGGTCCACATGAGCCATCTGATAGGCTGGTTTAGTTATCAGTGTCTTCCCTGGATACAAGTCAATGTAAAAGTCCACCTATCTATGAGGAGGTCAACCCGAAACATCATCCGGAAAGACATCCGCATACTGGTCCACCACTACAGGATATCTCAGACTCTCCACATCAACTGCTCTAAGGGTAAGACTAGCCAACTGATGAGTGACTGGTTTCACTATCCTCTGAGTAAGTCCATCATGTTCTTAAAAGGGTCCCTTATCATAGGTGAAGGTAAACATGGTCCAATCTATATGGACACACCACACATTGTGCATAATATAGTCAATCTTAGCATGTACTGTAGATAACCAGTCCATTCCCCAGACGATGTCATAAGGCCTCGATGCCGCTACTAGGATATCCTAGCCGAATCTCTCACCTCCTTGAGTAAGCTCACATTTCTGGTACCAGTGTGTAATCATCGAATCCCTTCCTAGAAGAGTCTCTCGATGTAAGGATCGAGCCAACGACTTTGTCAGAATCTCCAAACTCCGAATGAGGGTATTGGAAATAAAAGAATGACTGGAACCTGTGTCTATGAGTACTGCAAATAAGGTGGAGTAGACACATATCATATCCCATATCATCTCTAGAACACCATAAACATAGGCCTCACCTGCATGGATCTATGCTCACCCTGGTCTACCAACTCTCTGTGGTTGGGGTGGACCTCTTGGTGGTGGTGGCAGTAATATCTAGAAATGTTTCCCACCACTACCTACACGGCCAACTCCTCTCCCATGTTCCCCTGCTCTATAAGGATGTCCACAGTCGAATCCATGTCCCTTCATGGACAATCATTCAACCATCTACTGATCATCTGTATGGTGGGTTTGACAGTCACGAGCCATGTGACCCTTCCTGCCGCATGTGTAACACATCCCGCTCATGGTATGACTAGATCCTCCTCGGGTGCCCCGCACAAACGATCTAGAATCATGAGGTCATTTACTTGTAGGTCTAGTCCTCTTGGACCTCTGTGACTTCTGTCTACTGCCAACTGCATAAGTCTCAGCTATGTGACGACTGGTGGTGGATCTCACTACTGGTGACGACTCAGTAAGGAAACTATTCTCTAAGAAGGCTCTCTCTAACACCCCCGCCTGTGTCGGGATGCTGAGTGAGATTATTGATGCCCTGATCTCCCACCTGAATCCAAGATCGAAGGATCAGGCCCTAGAGAATGGTTCCCGCACCATATCTGTGGAGTAGCATGAGAGGTCAATGAACCTTACTGAGTACTGAGCCACATACATGCTTCACTACTTTAGATGAAGTAGTTCATGTTTGCGCACTACGTGAAGAGTCGCTGGGAAAAACTCTGCCGGGAACAGGCCCTCAAATTCTGGCCAGAGAACTGTCACCTCGTTGTGAACATAGAGCATCAAAATCCACTATATGACAGTTGCTTCCTGTAAAAGGATGGTGGCAGGGATCACAAATAGATCAGTTAGTGTCCCTACAAGTCGGAAGACTCTCACCACAGCCTCCTTCCAATCCTCAGCCGCCCGTGGGTCCATCTCTCCCATGTACCTGGGTGGCCTCTAGCGCTGGAACTCATGCAACACACTCAAGCGGTGTGCACCGTTTGCTGCTGGGTATGGTGGAATCAGTGTCCCAATGGTTAAAGGTACCATTGGTGTCTCCGATGGTGGATCTACTAGAAATGGGCCCCGCACCGAGGCTTCGTTGCTCGGTGGGCTATCAGTGCGTACAACTCTTGGAACCCTAGTTGGATGTTTGCGTGGTGGCATCCTGTAAAGATACCGCTACGACATGGTGAATATGTTATTCCTGGTGGGATGAAATATATACATCACAAAGAAAAATCTTCAAAACACACATGCAATCAGTGTTTTCATGCTCTGAGTCAGAAATCAGAAGTCAGGGTCCTAGTGTATGGATACGTCGGTCACCACACCAACACTGGATTTCCTAAACTAATAACAACACTCACAACACTTAATAGTATTTGAATTAAAATAAATATTAGAGTCCTATGTTCTATAGTAGAACCTCCCTCTGATACTAATTTGTCACAACCCTTCCCCTGGGGCACGTGCCATGACTACCCCAAACCCGCGTTACATATGCTAGGGGCTGGCGACTAGCACCGAAGGCGTAATCCCCAAAACTGGGAATCCATTTCCTTTATAACTAGTATCAACCACAACTGAGCACACATCAAGATAATAACTCATGTAAACTGAATAGTAAATAGATTGATTATAATTAGTAAAATGGGGCCAGAATACCATCCCAACTCGAAAGTAAAAGGAAAATTGGAAAGTATGAGATAGCTGAAAGTACAAGTAACTGGAACAAATCATGTGATCACCCTCCAAGGATCCTACCTAAAGGGATGGTACAACTATTGATCAGTTGTCTCTACGGTACGCCTCGTCTAGGACCACCACTGTGATACCTCCAGTCCTGGTACCCTCGTCCTCAGTCAGCGATGTCTGTCGTCGGCATCCAACACAACAATGTGTGGGCGTAGCCCATGTAGGGATGAGTATAACGATACTCGGTAGGGACCCCGAGACCCTAAAGGTCTCACAAATCCACAAATGATAAACCAAAAAGTATTAAATCAACAGATAACCCTACTTATGTATATGCCCATAAATATAACTATGTTATCAAGTAATCCATCACAATCATGATGGAACACAGATGTTCTGACTCATCTCACACCAGGTAAATATTTAGGTACACTAGTAGTGATGATTATATGTAACTACTAAATCATCTTACTCCATTAAGATTATTTTCTGGAAATCTATACAGAATCGCTAGAAGCAGACCCACACAGGATCACTAATGCTAGCCCACACAGGATCGCTAAAAGATGACCCACACATAATTGCTAGATATAACCCACATAGGATATCTATGAGCTGACCCACATAGGATCTCTATGAGATGACATACACAGGATCACTGGATCCAACCTAGAAAAGATCTCTAGGAGCTGAACTACACAGGATCACTAGACCTGACCCACACAGGTTCGCTAGGAGCTGACCCCCACAGGATCGCTAGAAGCTGACCCACACAGGATCGCTGGAGTTAACCCACACAGGATCTATAAGAGCTGACCCACACAACATCACTGGAGCTGACCCACATAGGGTCACTCAGATATGACCCTCACATGATCACTAAGAGATGACCCGCACATGATAGCTAGGAGCACTTTTCTTGTCACAGCCAGCTACTGGGTTTCTGCACTAGACTTTATCGTCTCTGAGAGAGATTATTCCCTAAGCCACTGGTCAATTATCGAACTTCCATAATTTCCCAAAAATAAGTATCTCAATGTACTACTACGTCATAGAGGTCTCAATGCAACAGAGGGTGCATCATTTAGACGCTCGGTCTGTGAGTTATTAGCATTTTAGTCCTGAGGGCCCGGTTGGTTTCGTGCTCGATCCAGCCTAACCATTCCCCATATTCATCCAAAACTCCATTGGGGTATACCAAAGGGACCATCTCACTATAAGATTTCCAGCACCACTGACGGTTTATCAAACGGACCTCCGGTGCCAATGTTATGGCCCAAGTAATGTATAGGGTCATATCTGGTCCGACTCGGTCTGACTGACCCGGCCCGCTAGATCTGGCTCGGCCCACTAGGTATCCCAGCCTACTGGGTCCAGCCCGGCAGGCCGTGAGGGCTGCGAGGCCGCATGGGTGCGGCGAGGGTGTAGACATGGTGCGGCTCAGCCAGAGTGGCTTGTCCGCGAGGTGCTGTGAGAGCACAACGTAGGGCCACTCGATCGGATCGGCTCGACCATGGGGCGATGTGAGGGCGCGACCATTTGTTGCTTGTCCGGAGTGGCTCGGCTGCGGGGTGCCGTCAGGGCATGATGCGGGGTGGCTCGGCAGAATCGTCTCGACCGTGCGGTTCCCTGAGGGCGCAACACAGGGCAGCTCGGACAGAGCTGCTCAACCGCGGGGTGCCGCGAGGGAGTGGCGCAGGGCAGCTTGGTCAAAGTGGCTCGACCTGAAGGGTAGAGGCCATCGACGATGGTGGCCACATATGGTGGGGGCCGTGGGCAGTGGTGGTCACAGAGCAGCGTCGTTTCACCGTTGCCTTCGTCGCAGCCGGTGGAGATGTTGGTAGCCATTTTCGTGCCCTTCTTGGTTGGTCGCTGACCTCCACCATCGCGATGAACACCAAATATCATTACATGAATTATGTAGAGGATGGGCCCTATTTGTTCAGCCCTTTCTCTCCACATTAGAGTGGTAGAACGCTTCTATAAACTCTCTTTGAATTACGAAGAGTCATCAAGAACAAATAAGGCGGGAATTTCAAACAGCCACCTTAAAACATCCCACAAAAATATCATATAAAAATAAAACCCTGCCTTGGATTTTTTGAAGACGTTGGTGCGAGAAGAAGTTGAAGTTTCCGTCGTTTGTCTCATCCCCCACACACCTCCAATCCCAGGCTCATGCGTCGGTTCGTTATAGGCGAAGACGTTCATCATTGGAGGGTGTCCTGAGGAAGATGTCGAAGTTAGTATCCTTTGTTGGAGGATCCTTCTTCGTGGAAGAAGTGTAATCCTACAAGGGTTCTCCTCTCACAATTCCACCAAAAAATGAAAGAGGTGCCAATAAAATTAACAGAATAAGAAATTATGTTGGAACACTCACACAAGTTGGCAAAGCTAATGTGGTGCATTGGAATAATTAATGTGGAAGAAGCTCAAGTGACTCATCCACATTAAAGAGGAAGTTGAGAGGGTTATCCTCCATTAAGAGGTGTCGGGTGGTCCTCGCCTCCATGAATTCAATTTGGGGGTTTATGTTTGGGTGGTCCCCCGTGCCATATCCCACACATGGGAGGTTTCAAGAATAAAAATATAATGATAAATTATTTTATTTTATTTTCCCATGAAAATCCCAAAAAATATCTTTCACCCTCGACCTAATGCGGTCGAGGTGAAAGTCTCCTTAATGGAAAAAAGTCACTGCATGTTCAATGGTGCCCTCATATTTTAATTTCGAGAACCAGTTCAAAATATAAAAGATCTCGCTTGCAAGATTACTGAATGTACCCAAAATAAAGTTCAAAAATTCATTCTAGGTACTCCAGGCCTCTGAATCATGTGCTGTCAATTTTCGTGGACTCATAAAATTCGCATATATTTAAAAGCAATTTTACATGGAAATTCCGGGTCATTACAGGAGAAGATATTATCAATGGATATGATCTGTTGTTCTGCTATTAAGGGACCATATGGTCAATGGAATGTTGGAGTTCTTTTCTAAATAAATATCTCAATTACATATTCTTATTTCATAGGTGTATTTGGAATATCTTATGGATTTGAGTTTCTTATTAGCACTAGATTCGTATGAGTGATTCTTATTACAATGTTTTGACTCCCACTCTCATTGGGTTGATCATATCATTTGGGAAGTTATTAAGTTTCCCATAAAATGGATTATTTACATGATTCTTCATATTTTTGATTATTGGATATAATAAAAAGGAATATTAGGGAGGAATATTTTTAAATTAATAATGACATAAATGTGATTCTAGATATATTAAATATATAACTTATAAATTTCTTTAATTTCATTAACATATGAATTTCATGGCGTCAATATATGTTCTCTAGAATCTATTTTATATCATATGTCCATCTGTGCGTTATTTCCCAAAATAATTGTTTTCAATGAGATTATGGATTTTCTTGGGCATGTCCCATAGGGGTGTCAAAATATGTGTGAAGTATATTATTTTCTCTTACTCCAGATCCCAGTTGAGTCAAGATAAGCATGTTTTTTTCTTGTTTTAACCCTATGTACATTTATGCTAGAGCCACACCAACATAAAGTATCCTAACATGGATTTATTTTATTGATAAACCAATTATAGAACACATTTAAAAAATTTGAATTCTTTCTTATACTATGTATTATCCCTAAGAATTTATATAGAGTTTTCTAATATTAATCCCAAAAATAACTATAAATTTACTTTGATAACTAGTATATCAATACTTCCATTTTAAAACAGTAATTCTTGATTTATTACATAATATTACACATGATGCAACCCAAATAATCAATAAGTATAGTGTATTTAAAAATTATGTACATTATATAATATTTTAAAATGGTTAATTCATCATATTTATTTAAACCAACCATATCTTGATCATAATATTCTATCGAAAATAAAACTACATAGGATAATTCTAACACCCCACCCCCTACTTCATTGGCTTGAGGAGGTGGTGAGAGTTATTTGTCCTTAAGAGACATTCCCAAGGAACCAAAGGATGTAAATAATGGTCGGGGGATTCAAGGAATAGTGGGGAATGATTTTACCCAACAAAGACAACCAAACTCAACCAACCAACAACCAAAGATGCATTCACTTTCAAACTATCCCATGTGACACTAACAATCCCATCACAAACTCCCAATCCATTCAGCTAGACATGTCCTCAAAACATCATAGTACAAAGAAGAAACTAAACAACAAAACACCATGAGCCATGAAACTACCACAACTCCACACCATGCTCCAAGCTCCAAGCAACACCAGAACATCACAATGCACCACTAAAGGAGGGTGATGCCTTACCTTTTCCCACATTATGGTACACGACATCTACAAAGACACCAAAGTGCCAAAGTAGGGGGTGATTATAACTACTCAGTAGTTTTTCCCAAAATGACTTCCCTACACACACCACTAGGATAAAACCGTTAGCACATTTATATAAAATAATTTATATAAAATAATCACAAATGAAACCATTACTATAATCCAAACACACCCTTAACAAGACATCTTGACCAAACCAAGAAACCAAGGGAAAGCCAGACCAACATGCCACAAACCATTTCATCATTTACACATTATCACAATAATTCCCACTTTTCAAAGCAATTCACTACAAAAAAAACCAAACAGTGGAGCTTCCGTCCAACCTGTTTCACCCATTCATAACTAGAAGAACGTCCCATCCACTTATCCATTGATGTTGGCCCTTCCGTCCACTAACCATCACATTATTATAGTGCTAATTCCCTCCAAATTCCACACCACATTAGAAAAATTCATAACCAACATATAACCCACAAAGGCCACGCCAACATGCAATCAACCATTTCCATTACATGTCAATCCACTTCAATAAATCACCCATTTATTAAGAACACCCTTTAATAATTCTTCCACGACAAACAATATTTAAATAAATCAACATATTTATTGAAAACCATTTTCATCAACCATTTTCAAAAATCATTCATAGCAACCCATTTTAAAATCTCCATTTTATAATCCACAACATGAGCATTTCACCAAAAAACTCCATTTTCCCCAAAAATCCCCAAAACATCACCAAATGGATTTCCAAACAAATTCTCACATCAAAACACAATTAATTTTCAGCACAACAAATTAATTTTAACAATGAACCACTACTTCTAACTGTGTGGAATCGAGAGAGAAGACACCTACCTTTAAGGTTCCTGAGAAATTGACCCACAAGCAATCACACCTCAAATCTGGAAAACACACCACCAAAACCTCTCTAGATCCCCTTCCCTAACATTAAAAAGACTTAAAATCAACATCCAATGTAAGTAAAACCCTATATCTACATACAACAAGTGTATATCTAAAAAACGAGAGCTATGGAGATGGAGATCTAGAGGAAACCACAAGAAGCCAATATGAGAGACTTACCTGGGAGAAACCACCTTCAATATACCAAGAAACCACTTCAAAACGCTTCCAAAACAAGTGGGAGAACACATTTAACCCCCGAGAACCCAAAATACCGAGTGGGGCTCTAGTGGGAGGATGTTTGGAGTCTTTTAGGTCAAGCCCGAGGAAGCCCGGACAAAGAAAAACCCGAATTTAAGTGGTTTCACAATTAGTCTGCGCGGTTTGGAAAACCATGTGTTAACCGTGTGAACACTACTGACTCAAGAGAAATGGTATGCACGGTTTCCTTGCACGGTTTGAAAAACCGTGCACAGGCTGTGTGAAGCCAACTGTATCCCCCTACATGGTTTACTTTAGAACTTGCATGGTTTCCCCAATCGTGCTCAACCCGTGCTCCCTTATAAAATACTCCAAACTTATTAAAAACTATTCCAAAATCTCCCAACCTCTTGCCAACTAATCTTATGCACTATATACACATAAAAAGGAATAAAAAAGGGCAACATACCTCAAACCGGGGGTCATAAATTCTCCCCACCATTAGACTTTCCGTCCTCGGAATGTTGTGAACCCACACATTTCCGAAAGAGATTGGGCCATTACTCAACCATCTCTTTCTCCCACTTCCAAGACTCCTCTTTAATCTGACTATGCTACCACAACACATGGACTAAACCGATTCTTTTAACATGAAGGAATTTCTATTTCACATCCACAACCCGCACTGGAACGTGCACCAATGAAGCATCCGAATCTAGATCAACCTGATCCCATCAAATCACATGGTCACGATCCGGCTGATACATTTTCAACTACGACACATGAAACACATTATGAACTGCACTAAACATAGGTGCAAAGCCAAATGATAAGCCTCCTCACCAACCCGCTCAAGAATCTCAAAAGGTCCAATATACCGTGGAGATAATTATCCCTGCTTCCCCAATCAACGATGTCCCAACCTAGGATAGATCCCAAAGAAAACATGATCACTCACCTCGAACGACAACGGTTGTCGAAGATGATCGACATATGATTTCTAAAAACTCTTAGACTTCTCCACTCTCTCCCTGATTAACCTGATCTTCGCCATAGTTTCCTAGACAAGGCTTGGTCCACTCATCGAGGACTCACCCGTTTCCACACTCTATAGTGGGGAACGACACGACCAAACCTAGAACGCTTCAAACGGAGGAATATATATGGATTCTTAATAAGTATTATTGTAGGAGAACTCAACCAATGACAGGTTCTCCTCCCACGAGCCACCAAAATCAATGACAAAAGCCCGCAACAAATCCTCAAATGTTTGTATCATCCTCCCAGATGACCATTCGTCTGAGGGTGATACGCCATACTCATGGTCAACTTAGTTTGAAGGGATTGCTGTAGGGATTTCCAAAAACGAGATGTAAACCTTGGATATCTATAGGATACGATCGAAACTGGAACACTATGCCTCTTTACCACCACCTGGATATAGATTTTGGATAGATCCTCTATAGTATGTGATTCATGAATTGGAATGAAATGGGCTGACTTCCTTAGCCGATCCACTATCACCCATATGGAATCGTGCATTCTGACCGTTCCTGGTAGAGCTAGAACAAAATCCATCACTAACTGCTCCCACTTCCAAGAAGGTATTGGTAAATACTTCAACATTCCTTCTGGCCTCTGATGCTATGCCTTGACCTGCTTGAAAGTTAAGAATCTCAAAACAAACTCAGCCACTCTTCTTTTAAAAACATCCCACCAGAACTATGCTTTCAACGCTTTAGACATTTTATGATTTCTAGGATGAACAACCCACCAAGAGTGATTATACACCCTGAGAATATCCTTTCATCATGAAACTGGAACAACCATCCTATTTTGATAACAAAAACCTGAATCTCTATTCAGTTTCAAATCCTCAATGGTCTCCCCACCATCGAGTCTCGACCCCATGGCCACACCCTCAGAATTAGATATATTTGCCTCATTAACTAGGACAACCAATTCATGAATCAACAAAACCGGAAACAATACAACTCTATCCCCCAGGTCCTTACATTCCAAACGTAGGTCAGCTATAACCGACATCAACTGCCACTGGTCCAATGTCTATTTCACCACCTGAGTACATGATTTTCTACATAATATATCTGCCACCAAATTTCTTTTACCCGGTGTGTACATAAAGTCAAAATAAAACATCTAGATATATCCCATCCATATTTTTTACCTCATGTTCAAATACCTTTGTGAGAATATGTGTTTCAAACTCTTATGATCTGTATATACCGTGAATTTATCACCGAAGAGATAATGAAGCCACACTTTCAATACATGGACCACTACTGTCAATTACAAATCATGCATTATGTAGTTCTTCTCATGCACCCTCAACTTTCATAATCCATACGCAACCACGTGATTCCCTTGAATAAGAACGCACCCCAACCCTGATCCTGATGCATCGCAGTACACCATGTACTCTTTTCCTGGTTCTGGAAAAACCAAAATTGGTATTGATGTGAGGCGACCCATTAGCTCTTTCAAACACTACTGAAACTATTAATTCCACTGGAATAAAAAATTCTTTCTTGTCAAAGCTATCATCGATGATGCCAAATGTGAAAAATCATGTACAAAATACTGTTAATACAGAGATAGAATGAGGAAACTTCATAACTCATACACATTCTTTGGTGGTTTCCACAAGATCAAAACCTCTATCACTTCTGGATCAACTGACACACCCATTTCAGAAATCACATGGCCATGATAATGAAATACTTGTATCCAAAAGTTACACTTTGAAAAACTGGCATACAACCGATGATCCCTCAAGATCCCCAACACTATCATCAAGTGCTGCTCATGATCCACCCTTGTCTTTGAATACACCATAATATCATCTATAAACACCACAACGAATGAATCTAGATATCTCTAAAATATCAGATTCATCAATTCCATGAATACTGATGGCACATTCATTAGACCAAAGGTCATAACCATATATTCCTAATGGTCATATCTACTTCTGAAAGTTGTTTTGGGAATATCTTCCTTCGTCACCCATAATTGATGATATCCCGACCTCATGTTGATCTTGGTGAACCATTGGGGTCCCATCAACTGGTCGAAAAAATCAACAATTCATGGAATTGGATATATTTTCTTTATAATAACTTTGTTAAGTCTATGATAATCAACATAGAGCCTCAATGTTCCATCTTCCTTTTTCACAAACAACACTGGAACTGCCCATTGAGACGTGCTAGGCCGGATAACCCTTTTTTTATAATTATTCTAATGGGACATTCAATTCCTGCAATTCAGCTGGTGTCATCTAATATGATGGAAGTGAGATAGGACTGGTCCCAGGATGGAGGTCAATCGTAAACTCCACTTCTCTTACGGGAGGTAACCCAGAGAAATATTCGGAAAAAACATCCATGATCTGATCCACCACTGCCAGAAGAACACTCTGCTCAACACCCTATAACGATTCCAAAAAAAACACCACCAACTGATACTATAATGTGCTGACTGCTGGTGCCAACAAACCTGTTGCACCCTACCATTCATTGCCTCCCTCCTCTAAAGAGATGTTTAACACTATAGTTAGTTGTAAAGCCAATGTTCTCCCATTACAGTCGATGTGGGCCTTAAACACCACCCGTCAATCCATTCCCAGGATTACATCATACCCATCCATCACAAGCACTGAGAAATTCCAAATTCGCTCCACTTCGCCCATAATGATACAACATAATCTACACAAGAAGGATTGATACTCTCTTCGACCAAGAGGAATTTTAAGTTTCAATACCTAAGGAATAATTTATACCCTTAAACCCAGCAACTCAACCACACGTGTAGCAATAAAAGTGTTTGAAGCACCCATATCAAATAGTACCTGCATCAAGGTTGAATTTAAAATAATTGCACCTCGCATCGTGGATGGTCCTGACTAATCATCCACCACATCCTACTCGGCTCCAAACAATACCTTGGTTTCCACAGTCTTCTCTTTATTTCCCTGATGATGTGTCGTGGTATTCCAAGAAACACTATGACCCACTTTACTCTGCTACCGAGGGGTATGCTTCTGGCCCCGTCCCATCAAAGCATACAACGTCTGTGATCCCTGAGGAGTGTCACATGCACCCGAACTTGGAGCATTCTGATAATAACGCTACAGATTTCCCATCTCCTTACAATTATGACATGCTCAAGGTTGTACCACACAATCCCACTGAATGTCGCTCGTAGAGCCACACTGAAAACATCCTGGTTTTCTTTTGGGCTTCGGATAAAGATTTACTGATCCTGCCATCGGATTATGTTCCATACTCCCAATCTAAGAATAAGTGTCCCTCCTCCACTTAAACCCAACATTAGAGTTACCACTATTCCCCATGGGCACCACCATGCTTCATCTGCCCGGAGCTCCCCACAGATCCTGATATTCCACCGATTCTCGATTCAACATCTCTGTGTAATCATCTATACAGAGCACCACTATCTTGGAATGAATTTCTTACCTTAACCATGCATCTAAGATATGAGCTTTCAATGATTTTTTACCCACCTCCTCGGGTGAAAATATCACAAAGTTCATAAACTTAGCTGCATACTCTGTCACAAACATATGCTCTTACATTAGATTGAAGAAATAAATTGTGCACTGAATTCTGAATGTATGTGGGTAGAATTTTTTATTAAACAATTCTTCAAAGCCTTCCCATATCATAACCTAGTCCGTTCTATCTTGGACTGCCAATTACCACCACTGAAGGGAAGGATCCTCCAACATAGACGTTTCTAACTTCACTTTCATCTCTACCGATGTTCCATAGAAATCAAAGATCTTGTTCATTCTATTCAACCATGATTATACCCTCTCTGGCTTTGAATCACCCCTAAATATGGGTGGAATTTTCTTTTGAAATTGAACAGTATGATCCACATGACTTGGTTCATCCACTTTATTTCCACTTCCCATAGATTGGAAATAATGCACTATACTTTGAACAAACTGTTGGTTCACCTGAGGCTCATGTGCAACCACATTCTCATCAGCCACTTTCAGTTGGACTCTACGAAGCCTACACGGTACCATTTCTATAAAAAGAAAACAAACAACCATGAGTCTCACATCCGTAGACATCAGGAATTCCCAATTAAAATTTCATTACACAACACTATCACAATGAGGCTTTCCACCTTTCCACATTTTCCATGATTCACCATTTCTGAAAATCAAACCATTTTCAAAATACCAAACTTATTCACATTACAATTTCACACATTTGAAAAACCCATTTCTCAATTCTACTCATAAATCATTATTCCAAATGAAATACTCATCCTAGTTGGAAGTCATCTCTACCATATATGCCATGGACATATCATTGGCTATTCCCACGACAATGAGATTGCCAATGACTATAAGTGTCTCCAAAACAGTTATGTACCCAACTCACTAATAACTTGAAGTTCTGCATAAAAGGGTTAGCTACATCCTTTTATGCTGCACATTCCATGTTCTGACATTCTTATTCCTTGCTAACATCTCATCTCAAGAAATATACTACAAATAATGACAACTCCAAATCCGAGAATCAACTCCAAAGGACCGAACAAGCTGATTCCACTTGTAACACCATGCCACCTACCTCATTGTATTGAAGAATAAGTGAGGGTTAAATGGCCTTAAGAGATGCTCCCAAGGCACCAAAGGCTGGAAATAAATGTTGAGGGCTTCGTGGAACAGTGGGGAAGGAATTTCCCTTAAGAAGATAACCCAACTCAACCAACTAACAACTAATGATGTATGCACTTTCAAACCCAACCATGTGATACTAACAATTCCATCACAACCCCAAAACCATTCAACTAGACATGACCAAAAATCATCAATGTAAAAAGAGGAAACTAAAAGAAACACCATGGCCCATGACACCACCACAGCTCTACACCAAGCTACAAGCTGCAAGCTTCACCAGAACATCACAATGCACCGCTAAAGGAGGGTGATGCCTTAACTTTTCCCACGTCATGGTACATGACATCTACAATGACACCAAAGTGCCAAAGTAGGGGTTGAGTACAACTACTAAGTAGGGTTTCTCCAAATGACTTCCCTACACACACCACTTGGATAAAATCTTTAGCACATTTATATAAAATTGTTTACATAAAATAATCACAAGTGCAACCATTAACATAATCCAAACACACCCTTACCAAACCATCTCACCCAATCCAAGAAACCAACAGAAATCCAGACTAACATTCCATAAACCATTTCATCAATTACACATTAGCGCAACAATTCCCACTTTGCAATGTAATGCACAACAAAACATGCAAATAGTGGAGCTTATTTCCAACCCGTTTCACCCATTCACAACGAGCGGCACATCTAGGAAACTAATGCTTTGATGGTGGCCCTTCCATTCACTAACAATCCCTTTATTATAGTGGTACTTTACACCCACTTCCACAACACATTCCAAAATGTCATAACCAACATATAACCCATGAAGGCCACACCAACATGCAATCAACCATTTCCATTACATGTAATTCCACTTCAATAAATCACCCATTTATTGAAAACACCCTTTAATAATTTTTCCATGCCAAACAACATTTCAATAAAACAAAATATTTATTGAGAACCATTTTCATCAACCATTCTCACAAATCAATAATATCCACCCATTTTAAAATCTCCAATTTAAAATCCCCAACACGAGCATTTCACCACAAAACTCCATTTTTCCCCAAAAATCACCAAAACATCACCAAAGGGATTTCCAACCAAACTCGCACATCAAAACACAATTAATTTTCAGCACATAAAATTAATTTTAACGAATAACCACTAGTTATAACCAAGTGGAGCCGAGAGAGAAACCAATTAATTTTAGGGTTCCCGAGAAATCGTCCCACAAGAAATCGCACATCAAATCTGATGAAAACACCACCAAAACCTCTCTAGATCCCCTTACCTAACATTCAAAACCCATAAAGTCAACATCCATGGCTACCACAACCCTATATCTACACACAACAAGTTTAAATCTAGAAAAATGTGAGATATGGAGATGTAGATCTATAGGAATCTACATGAATCCAAGAGGAGAGACTTAACCAGGAGAAACCACCATCAATATACCAAGAAAACACTTTAAAACGCTTCCACAATGAGTGGGAGAACAATTTCAAACCCCGAGAACCCATAATCTTGAGTGAGGATCGATTGGGAGGAAGTTTAGTGTGTTTTAGGTTATGCTCGTGGGAGCCCAGACATAAAAATCCCAACATTAAGTGGTTGCACGGTTAGTACACGCGGTTTGGAAAACGGTGCACTAACCATGCACACACTACTGTCATGAGAGAAAAGATCTTCACAACTACCATGCACGGTTTGACAAACCGTGCGCAGGAGATGCGAAGCATAGTGTCTCCCCCAGCACGGTTTCATGGAAAACCCGCACGGCTTCCTGCAACTGTGCTCAACCCATGCTCCCTAAGAAATGCCTACAAAGTTAATCAAAACCATTCCAATATCTCCCAAACTCTACCCAACTCATCCCATGCACTTTAAAAATATAAAATGGCATAAACAAGGGCTACATATCTCAAACCAGGGGTGCAACAATAACCTAGGGACATACATTAGAATGGGGTTAGATATAAATCCCATTAAAAGAATATTCATGTAATTACATGAAGAAATGAATACATTTTATATAATATCAATATCAAAGGGGTGTAAAATGGGTGATAATCATAATCAATAATAATGAGGAATTTTATTTAATGGTATTCCTAATGTAAAAATAGGAATCATAGAAACAACATTAAACACTACATCATTAATATAGGTCAATGCTAACATCTAAGACATCATGATAGATAAATTACTATAAAGGAATTAGGTATAATCCCAGTCTCAACATGAAGTCTCATGAGAGTAAAAATTATCCAATGCATAGAGTAATGTAAAATTTTCGATGCACCTATCACATTCATTTCATTTTCATGCTTAATTGTGAACCATAGATCATAAAAAAAGATTCATTTATAATCAAATTTTATTCAATGATCTTGTATTTCAGAATACATAAATTTAAATCCCCAATCAATAAGTGTATGTGCATAATAGTTAACACCCATGATTGGAAATAAGAATGGTAAATCAATATACAATTCTTTG
Organism: Viscum album; assembly: GCA_963277665.1. Classification (NCBI taxonomy): domain Eukaryota; kingdom Viridiplantae; phylum Streptophyta; class Magnoliopsida; order Santalales; family Viscaceae; genus Viscum; species Viscum album. Next base: position 2,132,913,893 of record OY728140.1, read on the forward strand.
GTATAGAAAATCATGGTAGAATTTTGACAGTATAGCAGTGCCACTTAAAATTTCTTTAAATTAGTTGAAGAGAGAAAAATGGGTATTAAATCATTTGGAAAGAAAATGGATAGTAATATAAGAATGGAAAAACATATCCCAATAATTGTAATTTGAAATATTTGGCATATGATAATGGTAAAAATTTAATAAATAGATGAATTGAAATGTAGCAAAATTGAGTGTGTGACTTAAAATTCTTGTTAGGCACTTCATAATAACTTGGAACCCTTGGGTGGAATATATAGAGGGGAGGTCCCAAAAATGATGTCATGAAAGAATATTTAGTGATGATACGTTGGATCGTGGGTCAGTTTATAAAGAAATGGGTGGGGGATTCATTATTATTTTTCAGGTTTTGGGATTGGACTATATATATTAAAATAACAAAAAGCACAAACCATACCATGTTTTTTGCACATGTTTTTTATTATATGGTAGGGGTTTTCATTATTTTATATTTTCGTAGAAAAGAATAATAAAATAATATCCTTCTGAATGAGGAAGTGTGTCATACAATTAATGAAATGATTTTAAATCCATAATATATTTTAATGGATTTGGAGGACATAAAATGGAATTATAAAATAAGTTTAATAAAAATAAAATGAAACAATATTAAAGTAAATAACATATATTTTGTGATTGATATATTTTATAGTATGTATTAAATTATTCTTAGGTCATTATAAAGTCATAATACACACTGTATATTTATATGGTATTAAATTTTTACCCAAAAATGTGGAATTATAAAAAATATATGAAAATTGCACTTTTGGATAATTTTTATGTTCTAACTAAAAAAATTTATTTTAACCACATATTTTTCTAAATATTTGAAATTTCACTTTTAAAATAAAATCTATTTTAATAGAGAGATGTTGGGTTTTTTAGAATAATTGTTTGTGAACAATTATAAAAATTACTTTCTACATCATAAAAAATATAAGATTAATTATATTTTATAAAAAATATATAATAATAAAATTTATTTAAAATATTATTTATTTAAAAAAATTAATTCATTAAAATAAATTCCTTAATTTAATGTAAATATTACCAAAAATTATACACTATGTTGTATTTTATAAAAATCAAATAATTTTAAAATTATACGACAAAAATTAAATATAAACACTATTTAATTGAATATATAATATACATATTAAAATTATTATGTTTTTGATAAATATCTCTTTAGTACACTAGAAAACTCTATAAGGGTATGGTGCATGATGGCGAGACATTTATGTTGTGGTTCTGCAAACATGGTCTACGATTTGATCTTGATGGGCATGGCCTTCTTTTATAATCAATTTCACTCATGCTTATGTTATTCTGTATCAACATAGTCTTGGTCAAGGAAAAATACAGATGATTCTAACACCCTTTGAAGCACTAATAATTGGGTGTCATAGGGTATGATCTTATAATTCGTGTTCAAAACATACTTTATCAGTGTCAATTTGATTTATCAAAACCCTTAATTTGTAATAATAATATCATCAACATTCAACAGATATATTAGCAATGTTATGGATGCTTAGCATAATCTTAAATTAGATATGAAATAATGTAACAATGAAGTTAATTTGATTCTATATCCATAAAAAATAATAATTAATTCAATTAAATCACAAGGGAAATGTTATTAAGAATAGTTTGAGTCTTTCCAAAAAATGTTTTTTATAAAATAATTGTCTATAATATGTTATAATAATTTTTTTGAAACAATTCTTATAAATATTCAATTATTATTAAAGATTTAGTATTAAGAATATATTTTTCAAATATTTAATTTTTATAGAAAATTCATAAATCAAAGTAAAAGGTATTTATAGAATATTTTAATTTATCAAGAGTATATAAATATATTTTATTTATTTTACAATTAGATATATAAATATTTTTGTGACATTCTTTAAAAATATTCCAAATATTAAATGTTATTATTTAAAATAAATTTTTAATAATTTATATTGGCAGTCTTCTAGTCTTGGAATAATGTTTTAATAAAGAAATAAAAAAATTTATAATGAATTTACAAATTACCTAAATAAGTATAAAATTTAATGAAGTTCCTAGTTCATATTAAAAATTATTCTTATTTAATTTACTTAAATTGTTCAAATTAAAGAGGACCTTATTTATCAAAATTATTAGACCATATGAAATGATTTCCTGTAATATATTTTTTCACAGTTTATATAATGTTTAAGCATGTCATATTTTGATTTTGTAAAGAGTTTTCATATTATATATTTGTTTATAAATTCTTTTTATATATAATAACATCATATATTTAATGTTAAATGTCAACATATGAATAATATGAAAGATTTCATATTGAATGTTGTTATAAAGATTTTATAACAATAATTATGGAAAGTTATAATGATTATATTAAATATAAAATGTTTATATTAATATATTATTTATTAATAGTGATAAATAATATGAAATAGGGTTTTTATAATATTTTTATAGGAATAAATTAAAATATGAAATTTAAATTTATAGATTATATTTTAATTTTTAATTTTAACTATTATGATTAATGAAAATATGTTTTCCTATTTATTCATACTTATTAAATAACCTATTTGATAAATTAATTATTCCTTGGTATTATTGTAATTTACAAAATTTTTTATAAAATGTGATTAATGTGTATGTTAAATATGAAAATTTTTAATTGTTTCTAATATTATGTAAAATTATTATTTATTTATATATTCTTTATTATTATTAATGTTTATAAATATTTATATATAATGTAATGAACGTATCTTCTTTATTTATGTGATGAATTTCTTCTTGTAGATAGATCCCTACACTACATGATATGTGTGACTATATAAAATTTCATTTTTCATCTACATTGAACAAAATATTATATTTAAGTTATGAGAATGATAATTGATTCTGAATATATTTTGTGCATATTATGTTCATAATTGTATGTACAATTTTTTCCTACTGGGAATACAATCACGGTTTTGGACTACCCACTAACCATGTTTATTTAGACATTTATTAAAATGGTGAGGGGTTGTTTATTTTTCTCTTCCGGTTTACATATGTAAATATTATAAATATCAAATAAATAAAAAATATTAAATTATATGTTTATGTATCCTATTCATATGGTTAACTCATATTTGTTTGAATATAATCAGATTTTGTAAAATGGTGAGTGACACAAAATGCAGGTTATGTAAAATGTTATACATTAAATTGGTGGATAGAATATGGATTCAAAAAATAATTTTTTGTAGCCATCGTAAACAAATGAATAAAATATATGAAGATAAGTTTTTATCTAGATGAAAAAATTCTGAATTTAATATTAATTTAATGGAAATTAAACATGGAGTCTTTTTAAACCCCTAAATAAAAAGTGTGAGATTACAAAAAATTTGGCACCTGGCATGTCCTCAATCATCCAATCATGTTGGTATAACTCAACCTAGTACCATTTTAATATCTTTCCCAAGGTACAAAATATATATGTGATTCTATATTATCATATTGGGTGGGTTTAACATTATCGAGTGCCCCTCAATTATCCCTTGTTATATTATTATTGTTGTTTTTATTAGGTAACACAAGATGGAAAACCCTAACCATTAGGGTACATGAGGAATAGAGTAGGGTTTATCGATACGATGGATTAGAAGTAGGGGTATCCTCTCATATATCCAACAATCATATATAGGATATTATTGAAATTTATTATCTATAATACATTGTCATGGATTAATGTTTTGAAAAAACTAGGGTATTTCATGATGAAATGGGTATCACATCTCACTAAATAGAAATGATATTTGGTGTTATAATTTTTGTTGGAATAAATTCATTGATGAGAATTTATATAACATGATACTCTTCTGATAAAATCCTATGTTGTAGATAAACAACTTCAAACCCATTGAACCAAACATTGATATTATTCACTATATAGAACAAACATAATATAATTACGTCTTAAGAATATTATCTGAAGAATATATTTTTAGTAAAACTCTACCTGTTAATGAAAAAGATGCATGGAGATAGAAAAATATTTATTTTTTTGAATATTTGAATCTATATTCTAATGATACTTATAAAATGAATCACTTTTGGATACAAAGGAATTTGTAAAAAAATTACTTAATGAATTTTAATATCATATGTGAAATATTCTTGAGTATATCATTGATTTTAAATATGATTGGATATGTCAATGAAATTGGGAGATTAGTTTTTTTATTAAGGATTAATATTTTTTATCAATTTATTATACTGTAATCTATAGAAATATTCTCACAAGAAGAATTAATTTGTGTATATTTTACCTTGTACTCACATTTTTTTTGGAATTTATTAAATATACTTTTCTATGCCATGGTTATTGAACTATATAGATAGTGAAAGTGGAAAAAAAGTTAAATAAAAAAATGTTTTTGGGATGATCGAATAATGTTTCATCAAGTAGATTATTATGGAATTTAAAATACTACGAGTTACTCATAAGAAGGGTTGATGATTATATAGGATTGAACTATCAAAATTCACTAGTGTTTTGCAAATATGGTAGGTAATTCATATAACATATAAAAGATATAGAAATATTTTTATAGGTTTGGATTTTTTTATGATAAAAAATTTATACTTTACTAATTTTTTAAATATATAGGAGTTCAAAATAAATATATATAAATAATTGATCTTGTAGTTTCTATTCAAGTTATGATGTAAAACATTCCAAATAACGGATATTACTCTATTGGAATATTTCAATATCAGATGAATCTATGTAAAATATGGATATAAAAATTTTATTAATATTTACTAAAATTTGTATCATTTGCTAACAAAAAGTGACTATAAAAAATGAGATAATTAATTGAATACACTTGGTCTATGATTAACTGAATTTTCTGCATGTTTCAAATTGAGGCATAGATAAATGTGTTTTATGAATGGTAAAATGTTAAAGAAATTATTTAATATATATTAGAAATTGTTCCCACCACAAATAAATCACATGTCTTTAAAAAGATATCATCTTTTTAATAATTTTCACTAAATACATCTAGTTTCATATCTGATATGGAAATATTAGTTTATTTATTAAAAATTCAAAAACACTAAAATAATGTTTATTTCCAAAAAAAAATAATTTTATTTTAAATCATACCATGATATTATAAGAAGGATATTAAGTCTAGGTTTATAGTGGGATAATGTATGAACATAGATATGTTCAAAGATAAAAAAAATAAAGGATTGTAATAGTTTCAAATTAAATTGATATCTGTAATGGTTTAGAATATGAGATAGAAAAGAAATATAGAAAGAGTTTCATTTTGATTTCATATCAAAGTCAATTTCACTTTATCCTCAATGGTTTGTGATATACTTGTTTGTAGAAATTTAAAATTTTATATTGACTCTAATGATTTTTTATAATTAGTTGTCTATGACGATCAATTATTTCTTATAAAGGGTTTTATATAGACAATTAATGTAAAAATTATATCATTTCATGTATTGATTATATATATTTCGAATATGTTAAAGGTTTTTATCATTAAGAGAATTATTTCTAGGTCATACATTTGTACATACTTTTTTATTTGAATATTTTAATTTTGATGGATTTAGTGGGATATAATAAGGATGTTGTAAAATAATGCGTGGTAGGAATTACATATAGATGTATTGAGTTTATAAAACCTCGAAACATCATCTAACATGAGTCTAAAAGGGAATTTTATCTTATATCATATGATAAAAATGTTGTTTTATTAAATCATGTTTAAAATAATAAAAATATTTTTAAAATGTAATATATATTAGGAGTTCATAAAAAATGTATGTCTCGATTTATCATTCATTCATGTGTGCAGTAATTTAACATGAACAATTGAATGATAAAATCTAATAAATAAACACTTATGAGTATTTCCCTATAGAATATTATCATGGTGAATTTTTTTTATGATGATATATTAATATTAACATGAATATAATATTATATCCATTGTAAATTGATATATATTTTATACAGTCAATAGATTCCTAAAGTAATAATCAATGAAATACAGCATGGAATGACCAACCAAAATTAATCTCATATAATGTCATATAGTCAAAGATGTTATTAGTGGTGTATTCTTATTATTGATCCTTATTACACGAGGATAATGATATACATTAAATGATAAAATTCAGACTCTAATACATATTTCAAGTAGTTATAAAATATATATACCTAATTTGTGGGTGTTTTGGTTTGTTTATTAACATGTCATCGATTAGAAAACATCCCATATTAGAATTTTCAACTTATATAACATGTATATGCATCTAGACCCTAATTCAATTACATTGAGTAAATAAATGGTCATTATGAATTTCATATCCTATCACATTCTTAGATACTTAAATGTGGTATGTGTGATTTGACCAACTATTAAATGAATTACATGTGATTTATTCATATATCTTGTCAGATTATTTCAAAAATTCAAGGAATGATGAGATGGCCTATACTATGTTGGTTTTGTTCCATGTGTAATGGTAATTTAACGTCATGGAATATGAGACTATATAGGTATAAAAAGGATTTATAGGATGCTTATTATAGTGACATGTTGTTATAATTATTTGAGTATTTTTGATAGAGATCACCCAAAACCATTAGTAGCTTCAGTAGTGTTGATGCATTGCAAGAGTCCACTATTTTCTCAAATATTTAAAATATGAGTTTAATTTTTTACATTTTTATTATGTCTTGAAGGGACACATTATTATTAATTTGAATATGGGTTATTTTCTATAAAATGTGTTTTAACTAATATATTTATTGTTCAATGAAACAATATTCAAATGTTATTCTAGATAGAATCACAAATAATCATGTATTTTTTTCATGATTTACTGATGGATTTTAAAAAAATAATGTTGTTGTTGGTTATAAAATAAAACCTTATATATATGATACAAATAAATGAAAATGTCACACCGAATGATTTAGGCAATGTCCATGTATTTTCTACTTCATAGGATGAGTGCATGCATCTACCACGTATGCATGAAATTATGTCCATAAATTTTCATCCATTATTTAATTAGTAATAATATATTATGAATGGGATAAATATTTTCATTCATAGGATTTATAACAAGGATGAATAAAACATTTTTTAATATATTTAAGTAAATTTAATATGGGATACATGTTTATTAAATGATTTATGTTGAATATGGATTAATAAAGGAATTACATCCCTCCATATGAGAATAAAAAATTTTATGCAAGCCTCCAAATACTCTCTTCCTTCCAAAATGTTGATTATAACTAGGATGGGGAACAATAAAACCTTCTTCATTTAGAGATCCTTAATAAAATTTATAGTATGTTATGAATCTTGTATTCTCCTAAGAGTCATGATCATTTCATATATTGTTCAGGTGGCCCTTATCAATAACACAATGAAGAGTAACATTTGGATTACCCATCAAATTGTATACATTATTTTAATATTCTCCATTAAAGTTACATATTGATTCATTGAGTATTGATTGTGTACCTATATGTTTTTTTTCTAATATCAATGATCATATAATGAACCCCTTAATCCTATCGTGTATACTAATAGAAAAATGACTTCATTATTATTGATTCAATGAGTGTAGGTTTATTATCCATATTATCCATTCTTCTCCCCCACATAATAGTTACGAACAAACAATTAGTAGATAAATATCATTACATGGGTTATCATTGAAAAGCTATATTCCTTTTATAGTGTCTATCCATAATTTTTCCTCATAGATATCTATCTTACCATCCCCTTACATTGAATTCCATCATTACTCTATCTCTCTATGTCTGCCTCCATTTGACAATTCACATTTGACTATGTTCATTGAACATAAAACAATAATATAATTTTTCATTGATATATATAGATATCAAAATAAATATTGGTTTCAATATTTTTCTTTTCTATTGTCAAAAAGAATGTATCCATGTCTCCCTCATTATAGATAACTGATTACCACCAAATTTGACGGTAAAATCCCTCCAATATTCACTTCAAATAATAGCCAATGAAATTTATTGAATTCCCTAATTCCATTCATTAAATATTTTATATTTAAAATATATAAACCCATTTACTTATTTAAATAATGGTGTGACTTCCATATCCAAAACATGGTCCTCAACATAAAATTATAGGTTATTTCCAGCCCATGAATCTCCATAGTGTTGTAGTTCACATAGTATCATTTAATCAGAAAACTATGAATTTCATGTTCCACTCCCAAAGAAGTTGTTGTGGGGAACAAATTTCTATCACCATAGTATGGAATTTTATTATCATGCTGTGGTCACCAAGCCTACATGAATATTAACTCATGTATATAATGTCACTGTATTGAAATTTTCTTCCATATCATTGACATTTTTAAATACATCAAACAACTAAATCCTTTCCAATATGATTAATTGAATTGAAAACATACTCATGGATTTAATATCACTTACTTATTTAATTATCCTTTTATAAAAATGGATGATAGGTAAGTATTCTCCTTAATATATTTCTCTAGATTCCACAACATGAACACTTCCACAACAAAAAACATTATCTATCAAATGCAGTGAAATTTTTAATATCAAAAATTTCATATGATAATATCATTGGCCATATTTTATTACTGAAAAATTAATTTTATGTACCATAAATATCATTTGATTCACTCTAAAATACTCAATTAGTTTTAAATAGTTAATCTTTATTCACCCAAAAACCTTTATATATCAGCTTACAAACATTAACATATCATTTGGGATACCATTATAAATATTTTGAGTTTTATTTATGTTTCCAATTATCACATTGGATACACATAAATATTGGATTTTATGGTATTTCTAGATTCCATAAGTTTTCCATTTCCCCAAAACTACATTTATAGATCACATATATTACATTTATGAATTGTCTGCGTTAGCATTATGTACACATACACATTCTCCATGAAATTATAATTTTTTGAGGAGTATGGACTAGTTTATTTTATATAAATATGGAACTACAATAATTTATCACAATTTTTACGTACACCAAATTTTTTTAGTCACTGTCCTACATTTAAAAATTGTTAAATTATAGGGACTTTACTTTTATATAATGCACATTAAAAATTATGATGGGTTTCATTCTTCTAAAACTCATGAATTTTTTTTAGCCATAAAAAATATACTGTCTAATTCCTAATATTCGCATCCAATACAACATTACATTCCAAAAACATATTAATAACTACATTTTTTGGTAAATCCTAAAATTATATCATACCTTTTGGACTTAATTTTCATGAAATCCACTTATCCACTTCTAGGATTACATCTATATAATCTAATCCTTCACCAAAAAAACATCTTTATTCATAGATAAACTCTTGGACTTTAAAACATTATATTATGTAACTATTTTATATTCTCTAACACTAATTCCACATGTTTTAAATGAAAATAAATCACCAGATTATTGATAAATAATCCATTAAAAAACAAAAATCTTTAACTGGATATTAATATTATTTCACATGAATATCCAGTCCATCTTAGTATTATATTCATATTAATTTATATCATGGACTATAAAATATTACGAGGCTACCACATCACCTACTTTAATTGTTAAAGATTGAAATTTTCATCTATTGTCATTTCATTCACCATACGGGGATTCAATTCTCATAGTATAACACATTAACATAATATAAAATCTTAAAATATTTTATAATCACATAGATATGTGTTATATTATTGATATAATTTCAAATAATTTAATAATGATCATATAATCAATCTAGAGAGTACATAAATGATTATATTACAATTCCATAGAATGAGGTTATGATTCCCAATTTTTAATCTCTATTTATTGATTTTAATTTCTATTTTCAATGTATATTAATGTTTGGGAGTTAGGGGTTGATATTATAATATTTTATAGGAATTTATATCTTTTAAATGCGAAGACGTAGGTCTAGAGGGCCATGAATGGTAACTATTGGACTGTGTAGAATGTTTTGGTGGAGGTGAAGAGAAATTATTTGTGGATTAAACCATACATTAAAACCATTAATACTAAAATATTTATTCTATTTATAAATAAAGTATTATCCATGATATTTTAGAATTATATTTTTGGGTTGTGAATTCAGATGAATTTTAATAAATCCATTATTTATTATATTTCTATTGGATTTTAATCCCATTCTCCACTGATTACTTAATTCTATTCTGTCATGATTTGTATTGGTTTTTAATTCACCTAAATGACCCTAAAACCATTAGATTTTACTTTTTATAGTAATTTTATCACATCCCCCACTATAACTGAAATATATTAACATATAGTGTAATTAAAGGTTTTTTAGTTCTATTTCTTCCATATATCTCATATCTTAAAGTGCTGATGAGATATATGTATGGAAATATACTCTATATTACATTGTTTCTAATCAATTCATATTATCTCATAATAAATCCAAACCAAATATATTTAACTAATAATGAGAAATTTATTATATAAATCATCATATATTTTGGTTCTAGGTTCTTAAGAATGATAATGGGACCCTAGAACTCATGTGTCATGGGGTGATTTTTCATTATCAGGGGTATAGGTTGGTTCCCTATAAAATAATATATTTTATATAAAATCTATTCACCTTGGATATGTGTAATATCCCAACCTTTCCAGAGATACATAATAATAATTTTTAGGTACCTTTTCAAAAAAAAATTGATAGATTTTTTTACGGATTTTCTAAAGTGTGTTAGGGTGAATTTTTTAGATATTTTGAGAGTTTTGGGGAGTTCAGATTTGGTGAATAATTTTAAAAAATGGTGTACTGACCCCCAAAATACCATGAATTCCAAGAAAATTGGAATTTTATGTTTGGAACAAAATCTTTCAAACCCAATGGAAATTAAGAGAAACCATGGATCCCGGATAGTAGTGGAACATATCTATGTAACATGATTTTACAAACAGTGTGGTTATTCGAAGGAAATATTACATGTATGATATTGGAGGCCCATTTTTAATAAAAATAAAATCACATGTTTTTAACCATAACTATCCGATATTATCCAATTCCAATTTAAATTAATTTTATAATCCCTTGAGAGGATTAACATGGGTCCTCAAATCCATTTCCTATCAAATAAATTAATTTTTTGAAGGATTAACTCCTCTTATATAAGTGAATTCCTCCCTATTTGGTTTTTCCTCTCTCTCCAATCATTCTCTCTTCTTTTTGAGCAATGATGTGATTATTGGGAACCTAGTTTACAACTACGATTTGATGGATCTAGTTTTATTTTATATTTTCCTTGGAATTTATCCGTGATCACCTCATCCATTGTGAATTGAATTGTTCAACATCATATTGAGGGTTACATGTTAGAAACATTTGTTAATATTCCTGAGGATGGTGGCATAATTGTAAATTCTTATATTCATGAATATATATGGCTGTATATGATTGTTATTTTTTTATTTACCTATTTTGAAATATAATTTTAAATTTATTTTATTAATGGATTGTATTTATATTGGGAAACCCTTCATGGATACAATTGGACTTGTTGATTATTTTTATACTAGACTTGATGGAAACACATGGGGTGTATCAATATAATTGTAATGTTGAATTAAAAAAAGTTCATTATTGATAAATATGAAAATGAATATTATTTATATAAAAATTTACATTAGTGGTTGAATACTGGATTATGGAAATTATTGATAAATGGGTTATTAATGTTAATTCATGATATTTTTAATTTGTTACTATATTTGGGGATAGTTAATACTACTCAAAATACCCCCATTGGTGATAGAATGCCACTCTAGGACCCAGTGTATGAATATGAAATTGGAAATTAATGAATAACGAAATACCATGATAGAATGAAATGTAATATAACTTTAGAGGATGCTTTATACATAAAAAATATTCAATGCATGTATTATTGGTTCAGGTGTCAACATAATCATGGGGGCCTATTGGTTGATTGATGAACAGTTAAATGTGACACATGTTTGCATTTATTATTTGTTATTTATTATTTATAAAAATACATACACATTTTTTGGTTGCATATTTCTTTATAAATCATTGGTGGTGGCATACTAAGTTGTACAAAAACTGTAATCAGTATGCTAGATCAGTACATGAATTAACATCATGTTTACTAGAAATGATGATGCAATGTTCTAAATGATAGATTGATGTTTTGGGACTTGGTTATCCGAATGGATGAGGTAACTGTACATTATTTTAGTATTATCATGGGAGTTTTCATTGGGTCTTTATTTTTGTTTTTCACTTGATTTTTGAAATATATACAACATTAAATATTGACTGTTTTGGATTATGGTGAATTGTTCTTATTGTGGACTCATCATGTGATGTTTTAAGATAATTATGTATGGTATTTTAATGGATATTTTTAATTTTTTTAGGTAATATTTATTTTTTTAACTATTTTTATTCTATGATAGAAAGGATATATTCTCCCCACATGAAATAATATACACCCATAGCTAGTCAGCAACCACTAGCATATGAGGAGGCATTCATTAAGTCACATAACAAACTAGATTAGGGCATTAGTATATGGCACCTATATCAGGTTGTAACAAAGTGCTATAAGAGGATGTTTTATTTTTTTTAAATGTAATACATTATAGGAATAGTAGATATGAGACTACATTGAGCGAGTTCTTGGTTATGAGCTAATTCATTGGAGTATCTAAACCATGTGCAGTGGACAACCCAAGTACACATGGTGGGATTGTTTTTCATGATATTTGTTGTTACAAAAGAATGTTATTTAACCTAGGGTGGTGCAGTTGTTGTGTTATGTTACCATTTTATAATATTTTTCCTATATCCCGGTATTAAACATGAGTTTAGTATACACGAATCATTCTAGGAACTCATTATTTAATGTGACATGAATCCTATTAGGAATGCATATGAATGAAAGTTATTAGTGTGATTTGGGGAATGATGATTTTTTTCATTACATGTGAAATTTAAAGGAATTGGATCCTAATGATGAATTCAAATGGTTAAAAAAATATAAAATGTGGTATATATAATTTGATAAAATGGGTTTCTAATGAGAAACTTGAAATATGAAATTGTTATACCCAATGGTATCAATGAACATATGTGGGATGATTGGGGTAAAGATAATTTCATGGTTTTGACTATAAGGAAATATATAAGCGGATACTTGTTATAACAATATGTGAATAGATATTTTTTATCTTATAGTGATTTTTTAGGTTTTCTAATATATGTGTTTTTAATTTTTTGAATATTCTTCCATGATGATGCTTAATAATAGGATAACAGTACTTCATGGCTGGAAATGTGCCTCATGTAGTGGATCTGGAGGCAACGATAGTTTCACTTCTAGGGGATGGAGATAAGTTCCATGAAAACTTTTCTCATTTTATGTAGTTTAGGGAATGAGATCTAGTGAAAATATGAGAAATATGTATAACTAGAAACATGTGTTCCAGTTGAAGCACAATCCAATCATCACTATAAAGGGTGGACCTAATGCAACTGGTTATTGAATTGTGGATATCTTAATGATCCTTGAACATTTTAAAAATCCAATGAATAAGTGAACACATCTAGATTATTATATGTTTTACAAGTCAACACAACACTGGTGGGATATTCAGACTTGGGATGAGAATCATTATAAAATGACTCGGAAAGAAATTATAGAGAAGTTCCTCAAAATTTTCAATCCATAGTTGATATGGAATGAGAGGAGAATATGACTAATGTTATTGAACCAAGGAGTATATTAATTATAGATATTTTAAGTAAAATATTTAATTTTTTGTAATTGTTTAGTGAAAAATAAATAGATGATGAAACTATGGAAAAACATATTCAGAATGAACATTAATGTGAGACTAATTACCATGTTAACATCAACCTATTATGTATATTTTCTAATGTGTTTAATGGAGATTTATTCATACTGTGGAAGTTGAAGGAGGATTCTAGTGGAATGAAGGTGGTTTCCATAATACATCCATGAAGTAATACTTATGAGAATATGAAGTGTTTAAAATGACCCAAAAATTTATGAATAAAATTATCCTTTTGATTTAATTAAATGTCTTGTGGATATAGAAAACACATGAATTTATTTTGTTTTATTATATAAAATTGCATTTTAATGAACCATACATATCATTACTATTGATAATATAGACATTAAAGAATGATCGCCAGAAAAATATAAATATATGGTTTTAATAATCCCTTTTTTCATAGAAAAATTGATGTGATGACCTCAACTAGTAGGATCATATCATATGAAGCCCGTATAATCGAGCTTCTGAGGGTGTTAACATTAATTTGATTTTTTCTAGACCCATAAAAAACATATATCAAACAACTTATGCATGATCAAAACAATTTATGGGATATTTTCATGCTCATCGATATCAAGACCCAAACTATGTTCTCTGAACAGCCCCATGAAAGCCCCACTGTCAAAGTCCTTATTTTGAGGCCGTATAATGCTGTAGTAATGAGATATATTTTGAGAACCTAGTATTTTGAATATTTGTTTTGTTTTTTATATAATATTTAATATATTTTCTTCAAAATATTTATACATTGTAATTGATTTTTAAATCATATACGATATTTTTGGTAAATATTCAATCTCAATTAAAAAATCTATTTTTATGAAGTAATAGATTTTTAGAAAAAAAATTCCTAATTTATTCTTTTAAAATTTAAAATTTTAATTAAAATATTCATATAATTTTTATAATTTCAAATGTAATTATTATTATGGTGTTAAAATTGTAATTTTCAAAAACACTTCATTTTAAATACATGTTAATTATTATTTTAAAACTAAAAATTTTAAAATTTAGATAATTATTTGGATTTAATAGATATAATTTTTGGAATCATGATGCCTAAATTATCCAATGGTTAATTTTTAATAATTTTATAATATAGTCAATGGTTTTGGAAAAAATAAAATATCAGGTAAATATATAGTTCAATTTTTGATATCATAATAGTATAATATTGATGAAGGAATAGTGGGATTATGGGACATCACTCAAACCAAGAAAGTTAAGCATGCCCATATTCCTTGGTATATCATTGAAGGTGACTCATTGTGGTATTCCTTCATCCAAATATGAGGAAATAGTAATTGAGAGGGTGGGGAGTCTTGTAGGGGACGTCCCTCTTACTTGGGGATGGGTTTGATTCCCATACTTGAAGAGTTTGATTTTTCATCATGGTATATTATAGGGAAATGTGATGTCAAATTCTAGAATTCATATTGGGAAAGGGAGGGGCTATTATACCAGAGATGTATGGATTTATGATGTTCCATATGGGAAGCAATCATGTACTCGGAACTGGTAAGGTGGCTTCTCTACCAATGGTAATAGGAGGAAATAAATAATATTCTATTAAATGACTAGGCTGATAAATGTGGTTTCATTTTTTCGAGTTCGGGTGTTTTCTCAGCTCGTGATTACCGGATGCACGTTTGTGGAAGAGCATATAAGGATGTGTGGGTGGGTACATTATGGAGAAAGGTGTTCCCCACAAATCTAAATTTCCTTGTTTAGTGTTTATGGAACTAGGTGATGACAACAAATGGGAATTTTTAAATTAGGGGCATTCAACTGGCCTCCAATTTCTTTAGTTTTACTATTTTATAAAAACATATACAATGAACCTTTTCTTCTAGAGCGAATGGGATTCTTCCCTTTGGTACCCCTTGGGGATGCAGGTCTGAATCTGTTAGGGGAAATCCTCCTTGAAAATGTTCATCTCTTAATGGATGCATGAATTGGAACATAATGGAATATATCTCAAGGTAATGATTAGCATTTTAACTGTTATTTGTGAGACTATTTATGAATCCCTTAACCAAGTTGTATTGGGGAAATGTTTCTCTCTAACCTTTATTCAAATGAGGATGCAGTTGTTGTTGGAGGAACTGGGACCCATTTTGAAAGGGGGTAAAAATTCTATCTCCTTCTCCAGGTTCTTGAATAGTCCATTCATGGTTGACAGGTCTAAGGGGTGATGGATTAAGTGGGAACCTCCACTGAATGGCCAGAAGATAAATGTTGATGGATCTTGCGTGAATGACCAGATGTGATGTGGGGGGCTTCATTGAGACTCTGTGGGTTCTATTTGGTTTGGGTTATGAGATTTTTATTTTCCAAGCTATTCATTGGGGGTGGAAATTTGGGAGCTTCATTCTGGTATCAGGTTTTCTGAAGGGTTTGGACTTCAGGTGATGGAAATTTAGCCAGAATCTTATTTTTTGGTCAGCATTATTTAGTGGAAATGTGGTGCTCCTTGGGAGTTGGGTAACCTCCCTAGAAGTTTCTCATTAGACACTAATTGAGGCATCTGGGTAAGGAAAATTTGGAGAGAAGAAAATTTTCCATCTGATGCTCTTTCTCATGTGGGGTATCTGAATGACACTCTCATCATATTTGATAGTTTGGGATCTCTACCTTGGGAATGAAAATGTTTTGTTCAGGGGGATTTCCTAGTCCTTCATCATTTTAAACCTTCATGAGGACTTCTCTTTATTCTAATGAGTCTTGTGACCATATTTTAATAAAAAATAAAATTTAATCAGTCAGTCATAGTGAATCCTCCCTGTATTATAAAATATTTTAGGATTATATAATTCATTCATTTGATGTGTGACTCAACTCCACATAAAAAAGAGAAATATTTTATTATGATCTTTCATTCACCTTATAAAATAATTTAATCCACTCGCCTTTTATAGATTCCATTGGAATACCCATGGGTTATTTTTTGGTTTTGAATATATTATTATGAAGTTTCCCAAAATAAAGAAATAATGAAATTACCTTCTATTCCAATATAAACCCACCAAAAATCCCATTTATCTTCAATAAAACTATTGGAATCTCATACAGTCTCTTATATATACTCTATAGAGTCCTCAAATGTTTCCCACAAATTCCCAAGAATCCTCTCATAATCCTTTAGATCCACACATCCATGTAAGGGATTCTCCCTCCCATACTTTTACCAAGCACATAATTTATTAAATGTTATTTTGATTTCCATTTCACAAGATGGGATATATTATCAGATGCCCCCATTAATCTCCATTTGATGATTTAATTATTTTATCCCCTTTAAAAGAATTTAACCCTCATATTAATTCTTATGTATTCCCATTACTATGTTGATGTTGTTTAAGGAATCTTCCACCCTCTTCATTTATGAATAACTCATTTTATGTTGTGCCTTTTAAATTACTTTTTCCTATGTCAGGATATGGTTTGAAATATCCCTCTTAATGTCTATTTAATGTATAAATTATGATATACCCATTTTTATCTCCTCATCCAAATATATAAATTTATAGAGGACATTGTTATGCTGTTGAAATTATACCATGATTATCCTTGCCAAAATCATCATGTACTAAATACAATACACATTTCTCTATGAAGGGTATTCACCATTATACACATATACTTATTTATTGGGGACTTACATGTATGTGTTCAACATTCTTATATTTTGGATTAAATTATGATTTTGAAAGAATCCATGTTAAAAGATCTATGTGGCACACAAAAACCTGAGAATTAAATGATTTGGGAGGGTACACAGTGATAGTAGTCCATTGTATTTTTTAATTGTTAGTAACATGATACTTCATGTTGGGATAAGGTATTTACCTGATTCCATTAAGTGAATTTTTCCACCATGTTGTCTTGGTATATTTATCCTTGAAATTTTTTTGATGCATTGTATTTTTTTGTTGCCACATTTTCTATGTTATGTTTATCATGCTCTATCATGCCTTATAATTCATGATTATCATATTCTACTTTGATATTATTATTTTATAAAATATATTTTCATCCTCAACATACACCTTATTCATTACATTACCCAGATTTATATCTAACTACATTATTATGTATATCATTAGGTTTTCCCATGAATTGTTAATTATGAAGTTACATTTTATCAATGTTATAGATGTTTTCATAAGTGATTATTATTTTAATGTGTTTTCTAGTTATGTAATAAACCATATTTTCCAAAGACACTAGATCTTTAGATCTTATAGGTTCTGTTAATTCTAGTTTAATGTAATAAATCATGTTTCAAAATGAAATACTGAGGATATTTATTAGAGTCTGTGAATATGTTAACCAATATTTTGGAAAATAAAGTGGATATAGAGAATAATCAGTTACTTATAGTAGTAACCACGTATAGTTATACTAGTGTCATTGGCCAGTTAACATTCATATTTTGTGTCTGCGACAAAATTTTGAGTTCAGAACCTACGGATGGATGGTTCACATACATATATATTATTGAAAGTCTCGATTGATGGGTAGTGGGGGAGGCCCCAGGGAAAATAATTGTACTATAATATCGTCTTCTACAATATTTTAGTTAGGCATTTTGAGGTCATTTGGACATGGTAGTCAAGGATGTCGATGTGGTACATTATGGATAGAGTTCCCATATAAGATGAGTAGAGAATAATAGGTTACATTGGAAAGAACACAGAGAAGAGGGTCATGATAGTTTCATGAAGTTTATCTTGCACTTGTGGATAGTGTGTCTAGATTGTCGATGGTTTGAGGTACTATTCTTAATGATTATATGCTATCACTACCACAAAATGGGTTTCGGTAGCACCACCCCTTAACAGCGCTAAAAAAATTCTGATAAAGGGGGGCCTTTATTAGCGCTGATAAAGGGGACCTTTTAACAGTACTAAAAAATTGCTGATAAAAGAAACCTTTTATCAGTGCTTTTTTTAGCACTGATAAAAGCCCCCCCTTTATCAGCTCTTTTTTTAGCACTGTTAAAGGGGACCCATTTATCAGCTCTTTTTTTAGTAGCCTTGATAAAGAGTGGATTTTTCAACACTTTTTCCTAGCATGGATAAATTTTATATTTGAAAAAAAATCATGAAAAATAATATATTGTTATATAAGTATATTTATATTGATATAAATATAATATATATATTTAAATATGTTTTAAATATGTATTAATATACTATTACATTTAATATATAAGTCATTTTCTGAAAATGGATTTAAAATGTTTTAAAAAATATTAATAATTAATAATTTTAGAAGTATCATCGATTAATAATTATTTAATAACCATTTTAAGACACAAAAATTCAAAAAAATTATAATAAAAGATCTAAAATAAGGTGAAAATGTAACTCAAACTTCAAACGGACATAACTTTAGATCCGAGTGTCTGTTTGAGATTTACAACATATCAAATCGAATCCTGCAACGAGCTCTATGGGCTAGTCACCAAAGCATAGCTTCCATCACATTTTTCGAGGAAAAACAGGCCCAAAAGACCTCCAAAACTGAGTTTTTTTGTCGGGATACACCGATTTGTTAACATTGAAACATGTATAACATTAGATCTGGATATCCGTTAGGGCTGTACCACATATCTTATCTAATATTGATTCATTTTCATCGATTTGGATGGTTGTGGAGTTGAAACGAGTTTCTGTATTAGAAGTCAGGGTCATTTTAACATTCTTTGGCTTTTGAAATACACAAACACACACACACACATATATATATATTCATAAATATATATGTGTGTCTGTGTGCATTGTATATATGCACGTATATATGTATTTATTTATTTATAAACACAAAAATAAACATATTTTATAAATGTATTTGAAACTACTCTTATAAATATATATTAATATATAATAAAAATACGGTTAAAAAATTATAACTAATAACATATAAATAAATAAATATAAATATATATTAATATACGGATGAATATATATATACTAATATATGAATATATATATGTATTAATATAACTAAATATGTTTATATAAATATCAATCTATATTAATATACGAATAAATATAACTGTATATATAAATAAATATAAATATATATTAATTTACAAATAAATTTATATATACTAATATATGAATAAATATATATACTAATATATAAATAAATATATGTGGATTAATATAACTATATATATATATATATATATTAATATGAATCTATATTAATATACGAATAAATATAACTCTCTCTATATATATAAATAAATATATATATCATTAAATAGAGAAAAAAAGAAATGGCTTAGTGGTAAAGGTGTAGGCATGCATGGGGGGAGGTCACGGGTTCGAGTTCAAGTGGAAGCAAGGAGGTTGTTTGCGTGTGGTGGATACACGGAAACGACAATGCGAGATAGATTGTGATGGGGGTCTGCCTAGTGCTGATAAAGCGGGTGTCAGGTTCTGTTAAAATCTCCCCCACATTTTATATTATTATTTTCTAATTATTTTTTAATTTTTTTTGACTTTTATCAGCTCTTTTTTTAGCACTGATAAAAGGGGTCTTTTATCAGTGCTTTTTTAGAACTGATAATAGGTTCCTTCATCAACTCTTTCCTGAGTGCTCAGAAAAGGGATACCCCCTTATATTCACATCAATTAACAACAGTTTTTAGCATTGTTAATGCACTTTTCTATCGCTGAAAAAAGCCATATTTATAGTAGTGTATTTAGAGACTTTTTTGACATAATATCCTCTTGTTATTTAATAAATACCCAACTTCTAAATGGTTTGAGTCTGATGGTGTATTTTTTATGTGGATTTTTAACAATCAACACCAAGCTAGGAGTGAATTCCAAAGACATCTATTTATGCAATGCGTGATCCATTGATGTTTGTGAGTATCATTTCCTTTGGGATATGTACCTTATTAATATGTCAAGTTTTTACATAATTTTGTTAGAGACTGGATAGTATAATATTGATCCAATATTTCTTCTTACTATAGATTAGTGAGCTTTACTTGTCCTGTGGGAAATTGATATGTTCATCATGGAGAGTGGGATATCTTGGTAGGCCATGAAGGTACATTTCATCAACATCTTAGGGAGCTCATCTCCCAGTTTTAAATTATTTTTTTGGATGAAATGTGTGTGAAACATGACGTTTTCCCACCCACAAAAGACATATTTTAGAACAAATTTTACAATGAGGTCAAAGGGATATAACCTGAGAGAGATGTTGATTTTACAATTAATGTTATTCCAAGATCTTAAGAAATTTCAATTCCACATTACAAGATCACACTAATAGATATTCAATAGAATATGACTCTTCTATAAGAGTTAATTGATAATGAATTTATATGAATGATTATGTAACCTTGGGGTACTACTAATATTTTTTAAGAAGTCTAATAAGAAATTCTATTTATGTGTTGATTACTGGAAATGATCTGGGTGATAGTGATGATGCACTATTCTCTTTCGACCATTGATGACCCCTTTAACCATTTGATAGGAGATTTTATTCTTCAAGATTAAAATGAGATCGTGGAATCATTAGTTGATAGTTATACCATGTGATTTACCATATTCTACTTTTTGAAGAATGTACGACCTATATGAGTTTGATGTGATGTCGTTTATGATGAAAAGTTATATAATTATTTCTGCGGCCTTGATGAAACAATCATCTAGCGGTACTGGTATATGTTGGTGTTTTTGGTGGCTTATGTCATTGTTCTGTACTCTAAGATTCATGGGAATAATCCCAATATTCATGAAATCTCCCTTAGTAAAATAAGATAAAATTATCTATACACATAGATATTTGTGTTTCAATTCTTGATCGACATGATACAATTATTTTTTCACACCATATTGGAGGAAGGGAAAATAATGAACCTAGAGGTAATGCAAGATGTTGTTTCTTAATATCAGCCTAAAAATGTTGTCGATATCTACATCTTTTTTTGGGTTGGATGGATATTATTGGAAGTTGATATAGTGATATTCAGATTTCGATCTACCACTTTTTTGATTGACCAATAATGGAATCATATTTCAATGGTATGAAGATTGTGATAATTTTTTCTAGGAGTTGGAGAATTAATTCACTACCACACTACTTTTGATCCTACCCACGGTGGGTGTGGATTATATAGTGTTTTATAATGAATTTTGGATCATACGTGGAAATTTTTATATATAGAGAGACCTATTTGTGGCATATAGGACATTATAATTGAGGTTGCATTAATTTAATTATCATATACACAATCTAAAACTATCTATAGAGGTTTATGACATAACAAAATGGTTAAATTACCTATAAGGTGGGAATTTTACTATGTATGCCAATAAAAATAATATAAGGTATATCATTTTATAACTTTACATTAATATCCATCAATGGAAGGGGGTTAGTATATGAAATCTTATTATTTTTTCAAATCCAGAAAACTAACAAAGGGAAACAGTTTTGTTGATTATTTGTGAAAATGAACACAGGCACTTGTAGCCTCTGAGTCTAGTTTTGAGAAGAGGATGATGAACTTGATAGAGGATATTCATATTACGGTACATACAGTCCGAGAGTATATTACCCATTTATTGTTATCATTTGTGTCCATAATTCAAAAATGGATTAGGGCGTGGTAGTGTCATGTCCCCCATTAAAGAAATCTCTCACATGAAGAAAAAGGTTGGTTATGAGACATTAATCATTCTTCCCCGTATGACATAGGGTTTCAACTAATAGATGAGGTGTGAAATGTATATTGGGGAGAATATACCCTTGCTATGATGTTTCATACATTTACAAATAATCCTTATAAGTGAATGGGAAAAATGTATAGAAATAGAAGATACCAAGAATAAATGTCAACTAAACATTCCAATAAATAAAAAAGGAATAGTGTTAAGATGTTCTAGAATTTAACTAAATGTAATGTAAAAAGTAAATCTAGAAAAATAGTAGAATAATCAACTATTATACTATTTTAATAAATCACTCAAGGTAACATTGCATCATTTTTGGGTTGATTGTTTTTGTTGACCAAATCAGTTTTCATGGTGAATTGTCGATTTACATAGATGTTGTTGATAATACATGTTGAAAATAAACCATGAAAAAGGAATGAAAGATCTTGAGTTAGTAAAAAAGGACAGAAACAAGGTTGTTTCTTTTTATAGTGTTTTTAAAATAATTGGGGACCAAAATTTTGAGTTTGGTGAGCATCATGAAAAGTGAATTTCCTTGAAGATCTCATCAAAATATGTAAAAGGCATGAGTTTTGCAAAGATGAGATTCTTGAAGTGAATTTGCCGTGATTGGATGAATGTTGATGGTGAGCTATGCAACTACGATGAGTTTACTGAATTGTAGAGATGAAGAGAATTGTGTGTGAGCATTGTGGCAGTGTCATGAAGGAATTGACGGAATTATCTTGGATTTCAATGATCTCCACGATATGGAAATATCCACGGTGGTTTATTAGAGATAATTTTGGTGAAAATTTTATAGAATTGTGATTTTAGATGATGTGGCGCTGACTTTGAATGGAAAATTCTCAAGTAGGAATAATCTCTTATAAAAAGACCTCAACCCCCTCGAGAGATGTAGAGAGATAAAAAACTTTTTACACTCAAATTTCAAAGGTGATTTTTGGAGTAGGGAGAATCGTGAAAGAAATTGGAATTTACAACTGTAGTTGAAATCTACAAAAGGAAGGCATTCCACTAAGGCTAGTAGAGCGTTTTGGGGAATATGAACTTTGCAAAGTATTTTCTAGCTTTGTGAAATAGAAAAGTCCATTGTGAGCTCTAAAAATAAGTGATCTATGGGATCTTGATAAATTTATGATCTAGTTATCTTTGTGAACCTTTTAGATCTACCACCGTGCGAGCTTCATGAAGAGGTTTGAGAATACGAAAGGCATTTTTGAGATTTTAAAAAGTGGGTGCTTCATAATGGCAGTGTTCTTTGCGAATGTGATTCAATAGGGATTTCCCAGTGTTCAATGGAAATGTGGTATTCATCATCAGATGATATTTTAACTTCAATAGAGCATCTATATATAGTGTATGATTCATTTTTTAGTGATAATGAAGGGACTTACAAGTCCTTAAAATATGTGTGGATCCTTTCTTCATCAGTAAGAAAAGAAAAGAAAGACAATGATCTTTTATAAAATTAGTGAGCAAGAGACAGAGGAACATGATGTGACTCTTGGGTAGTATGGAGCTAACCCTAATCATAGTATAGGAAGTGAGCCTGGGCATAGATGTTATATTTCCCAAACAGTATTTTTAGTGAGATTTAGTGGATTTGGTACAACGTCACATAGTCATTGTATGCTTCCTGGACGTAGCCCAGTGAGGGTGAACTGTGTAAAAATCTATGTGTCTACCTACTTGATTCCCTAAATTGCATCCAAATCCTCACCATCAGATAAATAAGAAAAAAAGCGATCATAATAAAAAAAATTTCAAAAAAAGTGACCGTTGTGATAAAGAGGTCAAGATCTAGTGGGGTAGGAATAATATAGAAAAGAATGACTACACACTGAATTACCCACAGGGTATATAGAAACCTTTTGGTAATAACAATTTGAATCATAGAGAAGGTTACTTTTATCAGATTTGTTTCTCTATCTTGGTATAGTCAATTTTTATGGTTAAAGATTTTGTCTTCTCTTATGGTGGTGTTCCATTGAAAAGGAATTACATGAAAGTAGAATCATAAGTCAGATGGGATTCCTCAGTGTAGAAGTGTTTATGGAAAAAATTTTATTCAACTAAAGGATAGAAACTACCTTTTAAAGGAATTCATGGATGAATCTAATAGGGAAAATATATATCAACTCGATAATGATGTATGGAAGAGTGATGTTGTTGAAATTGAAAGTTATACTGGAACTATTGATGATGAATATGTTTCAAGAAGGATTCCACTAGTAGATGATGTTGACAATACAAAGGAATTGGTTCAAAAATTCAATAAAGAATTAAAATCTAATGATATCTAGATCAATGTATAGGAAATTGATTTTAACACACTAAGAGGCTTAAATAAAATACTTATTGATGTGGCTAATAAAAAAGGGGGAATAATTATTCCCAATATGAATAACTACAAGAGATGTAGTAAAAGAGAGAAAAATATAAATATGATGATAAGGGAAATAATGTGAACTCAGATAAAAATCAAAATTTGAAATCTAGATATGATGATCTTGAAGCACATCAAACCAAAACAGTTCAGAAGAAACAATTACTATAATAGGAGAGTGCATTCTATTCTAATTAAATTTCTCAATAAAATTGAAATTAATAGAGAAATGTTACATGGTGGATAATCTCACACATAAGATAGAAGAAGTGATCTGTAGAAGGAAGAATCTCAAGAGATAACTCAATGTCAATATAAATTAATGGATATGAAGATTCAAAATATGGAAGAAGATCTAGAGTTAGTGAAGAAAGATGTGGAGAAATAAAATACCAATGGAATGCCTAAAATGAAGGATGCCTTGCACTTAAAATTTTATTATCCATTGGCAAGTGCTGTTAAAATGAAAAAAATATGATATTTTTTGTAGAGAAACCACTACATATTTTCTCAGCACAAAGACCATACAGTTTGTGAAAAATTTCTATTTGATTTGATGAATCACATCCCTTGCACGATAGAAAGAGAGTTGTGAACAATTCTAGAAATAAAGAAAATCATATATGTGCTACAGAGAGACCTATGAGGAAATATACAAGAAATAGTGATAACATGTGCTATTTCTATGAGATTCATGGCCACATATCATGATTTTTATTAGAGTATTTGGAATATATTTCATGTTTTGTACATCTAAACATTTTTATATCTGAGAATATGAAGAAGCATGTTGAGAAGTCTGAAATAATAGTCTATTAGAAGAAAGTATCCATGAAGTGATTCTATTGTGGATGAATTGAACACACCATTAGTATGTGCTAGGAATCCCAGGAGATATATGTCAGAATTAGAACACAAGTAGAATCAAAATTTCTTTCGAGAAATGTTGAGATGGGGTTTTCCTTTAATGTAAGATGTTTCATATGTTATGGTCATGGGAATTTCCCTAGACATTGCAGCAAGAAGAAATCGGGGAAGGAAAGGGAACCTAAAAAAAGATCCCCATAACTCTCAGAGTACAAGAAAAAATCATATACAAGAAGAAAACACTGTTTTTTTTTTGAAAAATATCTATACAGTCTTAGTAGAATCAATAGGATCTAAATGAAAGGTTTAATAATCACCTCCTCTATTACATCTACAATAAAATTCTTGGAGAGAATTTGAGCAAACCTAGAAGAACATGGGAATATCAACTTCATTTGTGAGTACGAACAATGTGAAATCAATGGAAGAATCATATCCAATAGAATAAGGTGGCATGAATCACAGAATTGATAAATGAAATATGATTAAATGATTTCCTAGAAAATTTGCATGTCATTCCACAAAGATAGAAGGAAAAGAAAATGAAAATATCTCATAAATAGAGGAATTAGAAAGAGGCGATGATCAGTGAAGAGATTCTTTATCAGAGAAATAATAAAGAATATGGAATATTACTAGAGAATAAAATAATGAAATTTATACTATTGTGATTAAGATAAAAATTTTGAAATAGCCAAGTATCCAGAATATGAATAATAGAAGAAGACATTGAATGTGGGTAAATATTTCCTTGTTATATGGCCAAAATAATTTAAGATGCCTAAGTAGATGGAGCAGGAAAGGAATGAGTGTTATTATATTTTAGATATTATAGCAACCCTAGCATTTTACATATAACATTAAATGATTTTATGCATAATTATACATCAGAGTACACGACATGGATCGAAAGACTAGTGTCTTGGAAGACTAGGTACATAATCAAAAAATATAAAAAAATATTTAAAATCCAAAATGAGCTCTTATCTCCCATTGTTCTAATACATTTTCAAAGAATAACCTGGGGATGACATGAACAAAGGGATGAGCTGAAATCCGATTGAGGTAATATTCATTAGAACAATGCATTAGCGCATGAGATTGAAGGCATGACATGATGATATAAAAAAGATTGAAATATATGAAATCCAAATGTATAAACATAGGATCATTTATACATGGAATCATAGAAATTTGGAAGAATAATAAAACCTGAATTTATTATGACTTAAGGCTAATCTCCAGGACATTTTCCCATTATATCATAATCCATGGCTATCCGCCAAGACTGTTTCACACAGTTTCACAAGCCAAGACTATCTGCCAAGACTGTCACACATAACGTTTCGTGAGAATATAAATTACCAATGCATCAGAGTTCTATCTGGGCACACCCGTCTTACATTTAATGAATATATTTTCCACATAAAGAATCATACATAATAAATCTTACTTGAACATAAGCATTACCCATAGAAAGCATTGGGTACCACAATTATGACTAATGCATAACCAATGTGTGTATAATGAAAGTGTCCATGAAAAAAAATAAATTAGAACATAAATGGAAGTTTATAAGGTAAAATAGGTGTATACCATGGTACACTATTTCAAACTTATGTGAAAACAAGCACAGAATGTTTTTGAGAAATTTTATCAATTACAACAATTTAGGGTGGTTTTAAGGAAAATACAATGGAGCTTTCAAAATAGAAAAGGGAAAAATATTTTATATAAAACCATAAGTGAACCAATAATTTTTTCATAATTAAAAGAATTATTTTATAAAGAAAATGATGGCTTCATAAAAGAGGATAGAGTTCACATTAAATTGGGTAAAAAATTCAGATGTTCCCATAAAATGAGTTTGCTTATCTAGAAGTATCGAAGAGGGATTCACATAAAAACCTATATATACTTGAATGGGAAAGAGTATTAGTTCTTGAAATATTACTTTTGAGCATAAAAAACATAATTTAGTAATTTTATGTAACACCCCAAGCATCCACGGTACATTTCCATTTGAATAATGAAATAACATTCATTGTATGCAAATTGTAGTTTTAGCAGACCACGACCATTCAAACTAGCTGTTATGAATAGTAATACCCACTTTTGGAATGTTTTAATTTTTTTTTTAAAATTGAGTTCATTTATTAATTTGGAATATAAAAATTAGCTTAGGGTTAATTTTTTGTATTTTTATGAAATCATTCAATTTTTAATGTATAGTGAAAAACACTATGTTATTGGTTAAAACCGACTATTTATTTAAATTTATTTTAGGTAAAAATAGATACATAATACCTATATAAGATCAATTTAACTCATTGGTGTCATTTTATAATAAGTTTAGATATATAAAAATTTCATTGAACTTTTTGTTGATTTTTACCCACCTCCTAGGATCATTTGTAAATTTGCATAAAACATAATTTTACTGCTTCTGTGAGTTGAAATTCAATAATTAGAGAGAAATTGTTAATATCTGTAAGTAAAATGTTGTTCAATAAGATGAAAATAATTTTCTTGGGAATACTAACTTTTGACTTTTATTTACCAGGGTTAAAAGTAAATAGGGTAATTAATGGTAATAATGAAATCATAATTACCCTAACACATGTCCAAATTCTATTGGATAAGTGTAACTAGATAAAAAAACCTTTGGAAAAAAATATGATCCCCTTAGGTCCACGTGGATTATATTAAGACATTTATTATTATTTTATTTAAAGATGAGTTAAAAGAGTTAAATTAATAGTTTAATAACTAAACCATTTTTAATATAGGGTTATATATAAGATAAATTTGACTATAAATATTAATTATAAATGAAAATGAGCCGTAGCCTGATTGGTAAATACTCCTTAAGTGCATATGGCAGACCCTGGATCAAATCTAAGTGGAGACATTATTTTTGATACTATAGTAGTACTGTAGCAGGTACTATAGCAGGAACTGTGCAGTACTGTAGCAGTTACTATAGCAGAACTGTGAAGTACTGTAGCAGGAACTGTAACAGGAACTATAGAAGGTACTGTTTGGCACTGTAGAAGTTGGGAATATGCCCCCGATTGGGCCTTCGGGCCACCGATTTGGTCCCTGAGACCTTTAAGGCCTTCAGGACACCCAGGCCTTCGGGTCAGTAAGGCCTTCGGGCCACCTCAAGGCCTTCAGGTCACCTTAAGTGCAGATTTAAACTAGCTGACCTACAAGGAACATGCTCTACAAGGAGGATGAGAAAGGATATTTCACCATAGTAGAAGCTAAACGGATTGCAAGAATGAGAGGGTATGACACCTGCCATCAGGACAAGCCTGTGTATGCACGGGAATTCCTAGTCAAACAGCCATGTGAAGGTGGAGAGCTGATTTCATGATGAAGATGTTTGGGAGGAGTAGTTCCAATTAGTTATTCTAGGTTGTATGTAATGTTTGGATCCAATGAGAAAATGAATTCCCCTAAGGCCTACGTGCCATGTAATACTTACGCCTACCGGCCTTGTAAGGGTTCCACCTCACCCATTGAAAGGTGGACTATCAAAAATCAATAAAAAATGAAGGCCTTTGGGCCATTGGATGGATGGAAATATAAAAATATTTCTTACATAATGGTATTTTATTTATAAATTTAGACATTTAATAATTTAATTTATGTATGACACAATGATGCAGTAATTACCTTATTAAAGAAAGATTAAAATAATTTATATTATAAACAACCAAAAAATTAAATTTGAATCTTTTGATGAATTACACTAATTTTATAGGTTAATATGACATGTTATGTTTGATTAAATAATATATGTTTGAAGTAATCATGATGTTATGATTTTCACAAAAACCAAATACTGAATAGTGTCAAAATTGACATAATTTTGTTTATAAAACAAATACTATATTATTAGTTGATATAATATTCCTAAATTATAAGGATCAGCCAAAGGACATAGATAATGTTATATGTATTAATAATGAACAACATGGTGTTCACATGAATTGTTATAGTATGTTTATTAACCATATAATATAAAAAAACAAAGAGACATGGTAATTGTAAAACTATTTAACTATGAGTTAAATATAAAAGATATGGTTAATATGATGACCTAAACCTATCTAAAACTTATTGGTTGTGAGGTTTTCGACCCATCCCCACATCAGCCTATAAATATTTCATTTCAGAGACATTAGAAACCGAAAATGATTTTATTATATAATAATATTTCATGATTTTCCTAAAGTCACCCTCACCTCTCTATTAAAAGGGAACTTCCCCTTCTCTTAATTTTACACCTCAAAAGCCTTTTGGATCGGCCAAAACCAGCCCAAATATCCTCTCAACTTTCCTACCTTCATCCTAGAGGCCTTCCTTTGGTCATAAAATCAACCTAAGGATCCATTTTTGATCAAATCATAACAAAGAACCCGAAGAAGATGTAAATAATTCATCGACTCTTTCAAGTTCTTTTCTTCTTCCACTTCATCTTTCATTGTCGTTTCCATTATAAAATGCCAACTTTAGTATCATATATATACTGTTATGTTATTATAAAATGTTAAAACCATAATCATTATTCTATGTATCATATTAATGACATAGACACCATACGTGCATACATACAGCTTACCGTCTCCACGTCGTGGTGTAGTTTGTTATTCAAACACATCATTTTTTGGATGGCTATAATAATGATTATAAAAAATGTAAATAATAAATATAAATTTTAAATTATTCTTTATATATGATATACCATCGAATTACATATGATTTCACCATCAATATATTGATATTGTTGCCCATGCGTACGTACGGATTACCGTATCCACGAACGCGAAGAGATTCCTTCCCAACCATAATCATTCAAGAATACATTTCATTTTATGATTAAAAATAATGTTTATGAACCAAATATCATTATGGATATGAATAAAATACATCATATCCATAAAAAACATTCCTTGTGTAACCGAGCATATAACGGAAAATAGTTATGTTATCACCCGAAATGAAGCTACTACTAAAATGTTATTAACAATGAAATATTAGAGGATCATATATGATATCATATTTATGTATATAGTTCTTGTATAATTTCATAACAATGTTGTAACTATTATACAGTAGGTTACCATACCATCTACTAAGGAAAAGTACAATGTAAGGGTTAATTTCACAATTGCTTTATTATCTGAGGTTGTTTTTATGTAGGTATCAACTTGTACCTCTTTATCATCCACATCTATGTTTTCTTAAAAATATATTTTAAAAACAATTTCAATATTTACTAGACAATGGGTTAAAGTCATTTATAAACTTATTTCACATTATATGTTTTGAAACTAATCTTTCTACCATTTTCCAAACAATGTACATTATGACCTTTTCAACATAATTAAGGTTAGAATGTCTTTTTTAGCATATATGTTGGGTGTGGCTATTTTCCACCGTTATTACATTCGTCAAAGTTTCCCTTACAATATTATAATAATATTTTCAAAATAAATATTCTCTTTTATAATTATGTTACATTTAAATGATTACAGAATATAAAGAGGTATTAATTAAAATAGTTTTAATTTCATCTATGTCAACATCCTTTGATGGATTTTAAACTTGTTTGAAGTTGATTTTTTATGATACAAATATTCCATATTGTATTGAAAGATTTTGTGATATTTTTTAATGTGGATGTGTTATGTTTTTACAATTCATGGTTTATGGAAAAAGTATTGACATTTCATATGCTAGTTTTAATACGATTGTTTATGTTATGTTTAAACATTTTTTATGAGGAATGCATTGGAAATATTAAGTGAAAAGTGGAGCTTGTCATAGCTCCTCGATGAATCAGTATGTATCATGAGACAAACTAGTTTCTTGGAACAAATCCTTGACAAAATCTTATTTATAGTCTTGGAAAAATTACTTGACTATGTGGTTATGATGTCTGGAATTTTGAATTCCATTACTATGAATGTGGATATTGATATTTCATGTAATTATCCGACTACTAGAATATCCATGTGAATAAGTGAATGGAATAATTTGATTTAATAATTTCCATATTATTCTTAAGATTATGTTTAAAAGACTTTAGTTTTTGTCTTATACATTTCCTTAATTGTTCATTCTTATTTATGAAAGTTTCTGGTATATTGTTATCCTTACTGAGCATCTGAGCCCACCCCTTTCAGTGTTTTATTTTTCTGAAGATGTAAAGATGTATTAAATGGTTGAACTTCAGGGATAGTCTAAGGATATATGTGATTTCAAATGAGAAATAAAAATTTTGATGTTTTTATTTCATGATCTAATGTAAAATAGATGAATGTATATAATACTTCTAAGGCTACTAAACTGATCGGCCTTTCTCTCCATGATTCCTTGTATAATGTAAATGTTATGTAATAATGAACCGATGTTGGGTAACCAGGGTCGGAGCATTATAGTTGTTATCAGAGCCAGATTTGTACAAACCATAGAATTTAAATTTACAAAAACTCTTATTAGAGAACACTACCCTAATAGAGACTTTGAGGATAATTATATAAGAACATCCTTGAATTTTGGAAATGTAAATATTTTATGAGTTTTCCATGCAATACATCCCTGTCTGGATACAATAAGGTATAGGTGGGTCTAGCACAGATGTACCTAGGGGTAAAACCCAAAAACATCTCCTTGAGCTAGACTCGAACGGGAACTTGTGCACGACAATGGTCATTTCTTCACTCTTGGTTACGACACTCCTAAGGGATATTCTTAGGATAATTTTATTTTCATTAAAACCCATTATGAAGGGTATATGAGTATATAATACCTCAATGAAAACATTTTTATTATTATGGATTATATCCATAAACTTTTCATTTTATGTTATGTGTTTTACATGTTTGGAATTATGTAATGTGATTCATAAACTAATCTTGTATACGCCATTGTTTAGAAATGGTGCCTAGTAGAATGAATAGAAATCGTATCAACGCACATAATCCATGTAGGGATTTCCCTTCTAATCAAGATAATTATAGTGGATCTGGTGATGCAAGTGGTGTTGATCATATTATCACCATACTAGGACAACTTACTCAGGTCATGTATAATAACATTACCCGTATGGAGCACCGTGATCCACCACATAGTGAATCAATGTTAGAAATATTCATAAGGAAACAACCCCAACATTCAATGGGAGTAGAAATCCATTAGTAGGTGCGCAATGGACAAATTCCATATATAAAATATTCCATTCTTTGGGGAGTAACGAATGGGAAACTTTGTCATGGTAGTTTATCACCTCACGGGAGATGCAGATCAATGATGGTCATTAATCCAAAACACATAGGAATATGAAGAAGTGTTGAACATGGAATTGAGGAAGTTGAAGATATTTTATTCGAAAAAATATTTTCCTAGTGACCATCAATCGGATATGGGAAGACAATTTCTGAGTCTGAGGAAAAAATAATATGAGAATGTTCCAAAGTATGAGGCTAACTTTACAAGGTTAGTAAGGCATGAAATAGATTATATATGTTACCCAAGTAGTAATATTGATCTATTATTTGATGGGTTAAAACCATTTCTCCATCAAGCAATAGTCTCAAAATCCTTCTCATCATACAAAGATATAGTCTCAAGTGCTATCAGGACCAAAAATTAATTCTCTATGTCTTACGTCTTTAAAGAAAAGAAATAGAAAAAGAGATTTCTTGAACACTCTGGAACTTGAAATATAGGTAATATAGGAAATGTTGAATATCCATCCTACAGTAAATGTGGGAAAAACACACTAGTACTTTCCAGAAGGGAATGTGAGTCTTTTACAAGTGTGGTGAAAAAGGCCATCATGCTCATGATTGCAAGGGAAAGAAAGAGGCTGTCAATGTTGAATGCTACAATTTTATAGAAATTGGGAATTATGAAAATGTATATCTTAAGTGCCAAGGGAACATACCTTGGAAAAGAAAAAGGAAGCAAGGCCAAGATTATGTGATCACTACTACTGAGGTTGAAGATCCGAATGATGTGGTGGCATGTAAATTAATGATTTCCTCATGTTAGACCATGCTTTATTTGATTCTAGATCATCGTATTGTTTCATATCTTCCCAATATTCTAGGAAAATTAAATGTTTTAAATTTAACTTAACAAGGGATTTTTCAGTCAAAAACCTTAAGGGATGTATCATCGCAACGTAGTTTTGTGAATCAGTTCCCATTATGGAATATAAATGTTCATTATCTGCTGATCTCATTGTCATACCCATGATTGAATTTGATATAATCCACAGTATAGATTTACTTTCGAACCATGATGTGAAAATTTATTTTAAGAAGATGGAGGTTAAAATTTTCAATGATGATAAGGAGTACCTTATCTTTAGAGCATAAACATCACCACTGGATTCATATCTACATCCACCCCCAGTAGCTCTACTAAATTAAATTATTGTGTGGGAAGATAATTAAATAACTATGGGTGGGGAATTTTTTTTTAATATAAGACATACCTATTGTGCAATAATATGTTGATGTGTTTCTAGAGGATTTAACTAGACATCCTTTAGAACGAGAAATTGAGTATTTCATTGATTTAATTCTTGGTTCAAGGCCCATATCAAAGACCCCATTGAGAATATCCACTGTGGAATTAGTGAACTAAACAAACAACTAGATGAATTGAGTAATAATGTATTTATTTCGCACTAGTGTTTCTCCATGGGGACCCCTTGTCCTTTTTGTTAAAAATAAAGATGGATCTATGAGTTAGTGCATTGACTACAAGGAGATAATTGGTATAACAATGATGAAAATGTATCTTTTACCTTATATTGATTATTTTTTCCACCAACTTCATAGAGATCAATATTTTTCAAAGATTGAACTTTGATATGGATATCAGCAGTTGTGTGTGAAGAAGGAAGACATTCCGAAAACAGCATTTCGATCTAGGTACGAGAATTACGAGTTTACAGTAATTCCTTTTGGATTGACTAATTCTTCCTCTGTCCTCATAGATCTAATGAACAATGTATTCAATGAATATCTTGATGACTTTGTATTGGTATTTATTGGAGATATTTGGGTATACTACAAAAGCTACAAAGATTATGAAAATCACTTTCACATTATACTAAGGACTCTTAGAAGAAATGAATTATATGGGAAATTTAGCAATTATAAATTCTTGATTCAAGAGATTTCCTTCTTTGGCCATATTTACTCTAAATATAGAATCAATGTTGATACTTTAATGACAACAAAAATCCAAGAATGTCCATCATCGACAAGTATAATAGAGGCACACAATGTCATTGGTTTAGCAGGTTATTATCGATGTTTTGGAAAGATGTTTTCCCAATTGGCTAACCCATTAACCTAAACCACTTGTAAAGGGGTTAAATTTGTTTGGAGAAAAGAGTGAGAATAATTTTTTAAATAACTGAAGATATGATTAGATAATTCTCTTATCATGACTCTACCATCAGGGAATGATGGGTATGTTATTTATAGCGATGCTTTAAAAAAAGGACTTGGTTGTGTCATTATGAATAATGATAGAGTTATTTCCTATGCATCAAAAAGCTAAAACTTCATGAGAAAAACAATCCCACTCATGATCTTGAGTTAGAATATTTAATATTTACTCTAAAAATATGGATACACTATCACTATGGTTAAAAATTTTAGATTTATATGTATCACAAGAGTTTGATGTATATTTTCTCACAAATAGAACTCAACATGAGGCAAAGGAGATGGCTCGAACTACTCAAGGATTATGATTCCACTATACACTATCACCTGGGGAAGGCTAATAAGGCGAGAGATGCTTTGAGTAGAAAGGATCATTGAGTTTTGAACAAGATGAGAGTTGTAAGGGATCCTATTTTCATGGATATGGTAAAGATTGAAATGATAATAACCATGGAGGGTGAAACATCAATACCTTTTCAAATGGTTGCCAACCCATTTTTATTAGAAATAATAAAATGTTCTTATACTAAAGATGAGGAATTTCAAAAGAAGATTAAAGTTTTAAATGATAGGTAATTGTGTGACTTTGTATATGAAGATGGAAATTTGAAATTTGGGAAGAGAATTTTTTTCCAATATACCTGATCTAAAAAGACAATTGTTTGATGATGCTCATAGCTCCAATTTCCCTATACAACCTAGTAGCATAATTATGTATAGATATTTGAAAGAACATTTTTGGTGGGACAACATGAAGAGAGAAATTGTTGATTTTGTGTTGCGATGTATGGTTTTCCAACAAGTGAATGCTGGAAGACAACATCCTAGAGGAGTCATGAAATCTCTTCTCATACCTGAGTGGAAATGGTATGCCATTACAATTGACTTTTTTATGGGACTAAAAAAGACTCCTAGAAGAAATGATGCAATATATATTTCATTATTGATCATCTTACCAAGTCAACACATTTTCATGCTATAAGAGAAGATTTATCACTTGAATGTTTAGCAATACTATATATTAATGATGTTTTAAAACTTCTTGGAGTACCCCTCTTGATTGTTTCTGATTGTGATCCCTGTTTTACTTCATGATTCTGGAAAAGTCATCAGAAAGTCTGGTATACTGAACTTTGTTTGAGCACTACCTACCACCCTCAAACTGATGGACAATAAGAAGAGACTATTCACAAAATTGAAGACATGTTGAGATCTTTATCACATGACTTTCAAGATATGTGTGATCAATATTTACCAATGGTTGGATTTTCTTATAAGAATAGCTTCCATTCAAGTATTCAGAGGACACCAGATGAAGCGTTATATGGAAAGAGATGAAGCACAACAACTTGTTGGGATGATGTTGGTGAAAGAAAACTCGTAGGCCCAGAATGTATTGAGGATAAGATGTAAAAGGTGAAGGTTATCAAGAACCCACATCAAAGAAGCTCAATGTAGGCAGAAGAGCTATGCCGATAACCCAAGGGTGGATTTGGAATTTCAGGTCGGAGATCATGTTTTCTTGAAGGTATATCCATGGAAGGGAGTTATATGATTCGGTAGGAATGGTAAATTATGTCCCAGGTACATCGGACCTTTAGAAATTCTAGAACGAATTGGGGCTATAGCTTACTGTTTGCAATGCCGCCATGTCTCTTCAATGTTTACGATTTGTTCCACATATCACTATGGAGAAAATACAAGCTTGAACCAATGCATGTACTCAACTTTATCGAAATTGAACTGGAACTTGATCGTCCTTATTTTGAAGAGCCTGTCAAAATTCTTGATACCAGAGAAGAAGTGCAGAGAAACTAGACAACTCGTCGGGTAAAAGATCTATGGAGAAATCATAAGAGGGAAGAGGCAACCTGGGAACCCGAGGAACATATGATGAAGAACCACCTAAATATATTTATGCAGTAATATTCTAGAAATTTCTTGGTTGAAATTATTTTAAGGATGGGGGAATGTAACACCTCAAGCTTCCATGATACGCTTCCCTATGAATAATGTAATAGCTTGTATTGTACGCAACATGGTGTTTTAACACACCACAACCAATCAAACTAGCTGTTATGAATAGAAATACCCACTTTTTAAAATTTTATTAATTTTATTTTTCAAAAATGGACTTCATTTTTGATTTCAGAATATTGAAATTAGCTTAGGTTGAATTTTTTGTATTTTTCTAAGAAAAATTATTTTTTATGAATAGTGAAAAATAGTACGTTATTTGATAAAACTGTATTTTTATTTAAATAAATATTTGTTTTATTTAAATTTATTTTATGTCAAAATAGATACATAATACCTATATATGTTCAATGTAATTCATTGGAGTCATTTTATAAAAGTATAGATATATAAAAATTTTATTGAACTTTTTACTGTCTTTGACCCACCTCCTAGGTGCATTTGCAAATTTTCATAAAACATAATTTTACCTATTCTATGATTTGAATTTAAAAAACACACAAGAAAAGTTTAATATCAGTAAATAAAATTTTGTTCAATAATATGAGAATAATTTTCTACGAATAGTAACTTTTGATTGTTATTAACCACGGTTAAAAGTAAATAGAGTAATTAAGGGTAAAAATGTTATGATAATTACCCTACCACATGTCCTAATTCTATTGGATAAGTGTAATTCGACCAAAAATATCCTTAGGAATAAATTATGATCCCATTTGGTCCACGTGGATTAGATTCGGACATTTATTATTATTTTATTTGAAGAAGAGTTAAAAGAGTTAAATTCAATGTTTAATAACTAAACCATTTTTAATATAGTTTTATACATAAGAAAAAGTAGACTATAAGTATTAATTAGAAAGATAAAACTATTTCTTACACAATTTTATTTTATTTATAATTTTTAGACCTTAAATAATTATATATATATATATATATGACACAATGATAATGCAGTAATTGCCTTATTAATGAAAGATTAAAATAATTGATATTATAAACATCCAAATAAATTTAATTTGATACTTTTAATGAATTACACTAATTTTCTAGGTTGATATGACATTTTAAGGTTTATTAAATTTTTTTTGAACTAATCGTGTTTTTCTGATTTTCACAAAAACCAAATACTAAATATTGTAAAAATTGACATAATTGAGTTTTTAAAAACAATACTATATTATTAATTGACATAATATTACTAAACTTATTAGGCATGGGAAAAGGAATTATATAAGGTTATATATATTAATAATGAACCACATGGGGTTATCTTGGCTTGTTATAGTATGTTCATTAACCATATAATATAAAAATACAAAGAGACAAGGTAAATGTAAAACAATTTAACTGTGAGTTAAATATAAAATATAAGGATAATATGATGACCTAAACCAGTCTAAAACCTATTGGTTGAATGGTTTTATCTACATCCCCACCTTATAATAGAAATAATTCATCCTGTATCCATTAGAAATAGAAAATTATTTTATTATAAAATAACATTTCAAGCTTTTCCTAAACTGAACCTCACCTCCCTTATAAAAGGGAACTTCCTTTACCTTAATTTCACACATCAAATGCCTTTTGGCTCAGCCAAAACCAGTCCAAATATCCGAAAAACTTTCCCCCCTTTATCCTATTGTCCATCCATTGTTCAGAAATCTAGTCTAAAAATCACTTTTGAGCAAATCAAAAGGAAGAACCTGAAGAAGAGGCAAATATTTCGTCACCTCTTTCATGTTCTTTTCTTCTTCCATATCCTCTTTATTTGTTGTTTCCATTATAAAATAATAACTCTAGTATCTTCTATATAGTGTGATGTTATTATAAAAATGATACGCCCATATTCATTATTCTACTGATCATATGAATGACAAAGTCCCTAAACATCCGTACGTATGACTTACCGTCTCCGCGTCGTGGTGTAGTTTGTTATTCAAACACATCATTATTTGGATGGGTATAATAATGAGTATAAATAATGTAAATAATAAATATAAAATATTAATTATTATTTATATATGATATACCATCCAATTAAATATGATTTCACCATCAACATATTGATACTGTCGCTCGTGCGTACGTACGGATTACCATATCCACGAACACGATGAGATTCATTCCCCATCATAATCATTAAGGAATAATTTTAATTTTATGATTAAAAATAATGTTTAATAACTGAATATATTTCTGTATATGAATAAAATACATCCTATCGATAACAAACATGGCTTACGTAGCCGAGCATATAAAGGAAAATGGATCTGTTAACACCCTAAATGAAGATACTTCAAAAATGTTGTTAACAAAGCAATATTGGAGGACCATATATGACATCATATTTATTTATATAGTTCTTGTATAATTTAATAACAATTTTTTAACTATTATACCAGAGGTCAACATACCATCGACTAAGGAAAATCACAAATTAAGGGTTAATTTCACAATCTCCTTATTATCTGAAATTGTTTTTACGTAAGTATATACATGGACCTCTATACCATCCACATCTGTGTTTTCATAAAAATGTATTTCAAAATATTTTTATTATTTACTATACAATGGGTTAAATTAATTATTACCCTTATTTGACATTATATGTTTTTGAAGGAATCTTTCTGCCATTTTCCAAACAAGGTACACTCTGACCTTTTCAACAAAATTAAGTTAAGAATGTATTTTTTAACTTATACAGAGGGTGTGGCTATTTTCTACCATTATATCATCATTGAAGATTCCCTTACCATCTTATAATAATAATTTAAAAATGAATGTTTTATTTTTTAATTATGTTACTTCAAAATGATTTCAAAATAAAATGAGGTAATATTTCAAATATTTTTCATTTCATCTATGTCAGCATCCTTTGATAGATTTTAAACTTGTTTGAAGATGATTAATTATGATAAAAATCTTCTATATTGTATTGAAGGATTTTGTGATATGTTTTAAGATGGATGTGTTATTTTTATACCAATCATGGTTTATGGATAAATTATTTACATTATGTATGCTAGTTTAATATGAATGTTTATGATATGTTTAAACCTTTTCATATGCGGAATTCATTGGACATAGTAAGTGATTGGTGGAGCATGATATATCTCCTTGATTCATCGATAGGTTTCATGTAACAAACTAGTGTCTTGACACAAGGCCTTGATAAAATTGTATTTATAGTCTTGGCACAAGGCCTTGACTATGTGGT
Source organism: Viscum album (assembly GCA_963277665.1). Taxonomy (NCBI): domain Eukaryota; kingdom Viridiplantae; phylum Streptophyta; class Magnoliopsida; order Santalales; family Viscaceae; genus Viscum; species Viscum album. The sequence continues at coordinate 2,132,954,581 of OY728140.1, forward strand.
TATGAAATACGACATTATGCATTCCATAATTATGAAAGTGGCTATTGATATTGAATGGGATTATTCTGCTATATTGTTATCATAACTGAGCATCTAAGATCACCCCTTTATATGTTTTATTTTTCTCAGGATGTGAAGAATTATATAATGGTTGACCTCCTGAGATAGTCTATGGATATAAGTGTGTTCGAAAGGGAAAAATTTCATTGATTTTTTTATTTCATGATTAAATGTTAAACATATAAATGTATCTAGTACTTCCAAGGATACTAAACCAATCGTTATTTCAGGACATGATTCCTTGTATCATGCCAATGTTATGTAATAATGCACCCACTCTGGGTAACTGGGGTCGGGGCATTACATTTTACATAAAAATAAATACAATTTCATTTGGGTAAAATGAATGATAAAGCAACATGAAGGAAAAAATATAGTTCGAGTAGAATTACTTATAGATTATCGGCATTGTATCAGCTATTTTTAAGAGGGATTAATAAGATAAAAAGGGATATCACATCACTTATACATCATTAAGCATTTTTGGGGGATGTATTAAGTCATTTACCATCATTATGAAGTAAACATAAACTAGAATTTCATAGAAGACATTCTAGAATAAAAGTGAAATGGAGAGGATCTCTTACCTTAACTCCAATGGTGATATTCCCTTGATCATAATGACATGAATTGTCCAATTAGATTTATTAATAATAAAACAACCAATTATATTTGTAAAAAAATTATTATAACCCTCTTATATTAATTTATAACCATTTTTATTGGTTAAGAACTTCAATTTCATTGTTCGAGTATATTTTCTTTCTTTTTTTAATGAACGGTTCAACTTCAGATAAACATTTATGATGAAGGTGGTTGTATAGAATTGAAGATATATTTTATTGTTGAATATCATGGAGGTTACATGGTTGAAAACATAATTGGGTTACTTAATTTTCTGTTGAATATTTATAAAAAACATTAGTAACATCCTTTTGGGTTATTTTCCAGTTTTTTACCACAATGAATACATTTCATTTTATAATCCAAAACCATGTGTTAAAAATGACTATAGAACCAGAGATTCAGAATAATACATATATTATGTTCTGGTTCAACCATAAAAATGGTTTTAGGAGAAGAATTGAAGATAGTAATAAAAATTGATAACTTGTCGTCCTTTATTGGGATAAATTAACACAACACAAACAGTGTTTTCATTTCATTCAAATAATATATAGGGAAAGGAGATAAGATAACGGACTGTCCGACTAGCATAATAGAATTCCAATAACTTTAATTTACTAGAGTTATTGTACTATTTTGGTGAAGGGAGGTGAGGAATGAAACAAGAAATGAAAAGATCCCAACAGAAATAAAAGAATTGGAAAGAGGAATTTACCTCTTGAGTCAATCTCCTTTGAGAGCCACTTAATGGTAGAAAATTTGGTATTTTGAAGAGACTAGGGGGTGTTGTAAGCATAGAAGGATATTAGTAAGTGCTTTTTGAAGAATATTTACAAGGAAAATGGCTTGAGAGGGTTTTTATATTAATATAATCATTAATTTATTATTTCTTCACAAGATAATAAATATTGAGTATTCTATGACCTATAATATCAATAAATTGATGTGAGTTCTAGATTTGGGTTATTACATCACTTATGATGTTAGGAATATTGGATTTAAATTATATTGTATTAATACAGTAAATTAATGTATTTTACTATTCACAAAAATATAATTATTTTAGAAAAATCCCCAAAATTTACCTTTACCATTTTATGACATGTAAAATTCAAAAATTAAATCCAATTTTGAAAATAATTTTCTAAATATGAGTTATTTAGTATTTAATTTAATTCATTATTTATTCTAAAAATAAATTTTAAAATATTTTAGATACTTATTCCAAAACTTAGGTACATCATACTTTCACATAAATCTTTTTTATATAATATCATAGGTAAGGTTACTATTAATTAGGGTAAAGTACTATTCATAAGGTTATGTTACTATTCACCGATAATTTATTTTCTCATATTAGAATCAAAATATCTTATTTATTGCAACTATGTAGGTTATATTTTTTAAATTCAAAACACAAAAGTTAAAAACATATGTTTAGAGGTCACATAGAATGTAGTAGTTCATTATGTTTTAATATCATGTGATTACATGACATATATTTAAGAGAGGGATTTCCATTAAAAAAATTGGGTCGTTACATTCTTCCCACATTATGAAATTTCACCTTCAAATTTTCATTTTACATTCTAAGCCATAAATAGGTACATGTACTTTTCCTTTATTCCCTCCTCCAGTTCACATGTTGCCTCTTCGTACTTGTGGTTCTGCCATAGTACTTTTACCAGATGAGTAGTCTTGTTACACATAACATTATATATACTATCAAAGATCTTTTATGGATTCTCCTCATAAGAAATATTATCATCTAAATATACCTCATGTGAAGATAGTACATGTGAAGTATCTAGTATTTAATTTCATAAGATGGATACATGGAAGACATCATGTACATTGGTCATGGTAGGTGGAAGTAAAAGCTAAAAGTCCATAGCTCCGACTCGATCTAGAATCTCAAAAGGGATGATGTACCTGGTACATAACTTCACATTCCTTCCAAACCTCATGACCTTATACTATTGAGATATACATAGAAATACCATGTCTCCATCTTTGAACTCAAGGTCTCATCAATGATTGTCTACAATGATCTTCTACAGAATTTGGGCTTCACTGATATTCTTCTGAATGGGTTTCACCTTAGCTAGCATTTCATCAACAATTTCAGGTCCTTACAGATTACGCTCACTAACTTCATCCCAACACGTTGATGTTCTACACCAATTGCAATAAAGGTCTTCTTATGGAGCCATTATGATGGTCGAGTAGAAACTTTTGTAGTAGGAGAATTCAACAAGTGGAAGATGTTGGTACAATCCTCATTTTAAGTCCATAGAACATGCTCTTAACATATGTTTCAGTGACCGAACAGTTCTCTCAGATTGGCCATTAATTTTATGGTTAAAGACTATACTGAAGTTCAGTGTAGTGCTCAGTGAATGTTGAATATTTTTCTAGAATGTCGATGTGAATCTCTGATCACATTCAAATACAATAGATAGTGGTATTCCATGCAGCCTTACAACATCATAAATGTAAATCTGTGCAAGTTTATCAATTGAAATGTCCTCTCAAATTGCGATAAAGTGAGATGTCTTTGCAAGACAATCCACAATAACACATATAACATTATTTCCCATGGATGTCCTTTGAAGTCTGATGACATAGTCATGGTATGGTTCTTCCACTTACATGCAGCTATGGGTAGTTATTGCATCATCCCCTTAAACTATCACCCTTCAGCCTTCATTTTTAGACATATTAGGCACTTTGATGTATATTCGGCAATCTCCATTTTCATATTTCTCCAACAAAGGTTTTCTTAGAAATCTTGATACATCTTTGTTCTCCCTAGGTGAATAGAGATGGTTGAGGTATGTGCATAATTCAAATGATCCTTATTTATATTTTTATCATATGGTACACATAATCGTGACCCGAATCTTGAAACTCCTTCCTCATAAATCATGGACTCTGAGGATTTCCAATTTCTGATAGCTTCCACCCTTTTCAGATATTCCACATCCTTTCTTTGCGAATCCATTATTTTCTCTATGAGGGAGGGTTGAGCCATCACCTAGGAAAGGATTACTGATGTTGATACCATAATGATTCCCAAGCCCATCCATTTTAAATCTAAGAAGATCAGATCCTTTTAAATTCTCATAATTCAAAAAGATGCATGATCATTTGTGCATATTGAATCTTCCACCTTATTTGGCTTACTGGGACTATGGTGGATTGAGAAATCATAATCCATGATGAGGTCTATCCATCATCATTAGAAAATATTAAGCTCATTCTATGTAAATATGTATTTTAAACTATTTTAATCATTATATATATTAATCTTCTCCCCATATAGATAATGCCGCCAAATTTTCAATGCAAGGATCCCAACTGCCAACTCCAAATCATGCACTAGATAGTTTTACTCAAGGATTTTTAGCTACCTTGAGTCATTGACTATAAATTTATTATTTTCATTAGCACACCACCAAATAAATTCATTGAAGCATCACTGTATAACACAAATATTTATCAACTTGTTGGGAGTTTGAGAGGTGGCACAATGATAAGCCACGTTTTCAACTCCTTAAAATAGTCTTCACATTCTTGTGTGTGGAAAAGATTTCTCCCTTCCATGTTACCTAGGTCATTGTGTTTGACCATTGTGAAACATTCTTCACAAATCATCTATGATACCAATCTAGACTTAGAAAGAGGTGGATCTTAGTTCCAAATGTTATCATGGGATACACTTCAATTGTCTTTGTCTTGGAAGTGTCTATAGATATCACATTGCTAGTGATAACATTAGATATGAATGATATATACTCCATATATAACATACATTTTTCGTACATGGAATACAGCATCTCCCTTTAAAAAGTCATTAACACGGTATTCAAATTCTACACATGTTACTCCTTGATCTTAGAGTATATCAAAATATTGTCGATAAAGACTACCAAAAAATTGTAAAGGTAATATCTAATGACTCTATTAATTAAATCCATGAACTCTACCAGAGAATTATTCATTCTGAAAGGAATCACTATGAACTAATAGTGTCCATACCTTGTTCAAAAGGCCTTATTGGGAGTATCATCCTTCATCACTTTTAATTGGTGATATACCGATCAAAGGGTTCACCATAGAGAATGAACTGGCCCCACAAAGCTGATCAAACATGTCATCTATCAGAGGAAGGGGATACGTTTTCTTTATCATGATTTTGTTGAGTTGAGGATAATAAATGTAGAGGCGTATTTATCCATCCTTATTCATGACAAATAGGACTAGTGAACTCCATGGTGAAGCACTAGGGAGTATAAAACCCTTCTCTAGATACTCTTATAACTACTTCATCAGCTCATCCAGCTCTGTAGTGGCCATTTAGTAAGGTGTATTTGATATAGACAGAGATCCAAGAATATGTTCAATTGAGAACTCATATTCTCTATTAGATGGATGACTTTGAAACTATTTATGGAATACATAAGTGTAATCCCTCACGATGGGCATGGCTTCAAGAATGATTCATTCATTTGTCTCGAGAATTTTGGCTAGATATTATATCTCATAAGGTAGAAGTATCCACATATGAGATGAAGATTCTAAAGAAGATTCATCTTCCTCCTTACACATATAAATAATTAGAGGATTCTTCAGGATGTGAAAAGTGATCTCCCTTTACCAATATATAATGTTGGTTTTTTATAAATATATCCAATTCATGACCAAGATAGCATCAAACACTACTAAAGGAAGTATGATTAGATATTCTGGGAGGTTCAATCCACAAATGTTAACCAAGGAGGAGTTATAAACTATGGATGCAACAATTTCCCCATTCCCTGTTATCATAGATATTTTTTCCACCAAATTTTGAGGTGATGTTTGAATAGTTATAGTAAACATGAAAGATATAAAAGAATGAATATAACCAAAATAAAATTGTATATTTTCTATTATTGAATGAATAACATGCATACCTTTCACAAAATCATTGTCTGAATCCATCTCAATAGTTTTGAAAGCATAATACCAACCTTGTTGCCTTGGAGGTTCTTGTTGATTTCCTCCGACAACCCTCAACATAGGGAAATTTTTTTCATAATTAACCTAATCCATGTAGTTGAGACATTTCACCACTTGATTAGAATTTATCTGGACATTCCATTATTCTCAAACATTAGCATGAGTTTTCATATCACTTCATCAGTTTTTTCAATGATTATACATCTTTCCACATTTGAAGCAATTACATGTTCCCTTTATATAGTTCCTCAGATGCTTCATCAAAAAACATTTACAAGTGGGATATTATAGATTCTTTCCATCATGAGACTTTTTTTTTGAGCCACCCATGTTTTTCCCCATTTTTATCTTCATGTCGCTAGGCCCACGAGACCACTGAGAGTCTCCAATATCTATTTCCATCTTTAGGGAACAATGGAATATCTCTTCATTACTGTCGAATTCAAAAATCACCAACACCTTTCGGAGACATAGAACTAGCCCACTAAGGACGAAATATACCATGGATTCAATTTTCAAGACAATACTAGAGGCATATCATGCAAGACTAATAATGTTTTCCATATATGCCCTAATGGACTCATCTTCCTTCAACTTTAGACTGAGGAAATGTCTTTCCATCATGAGATGGAGGGTTCAAGGAATATAATTTTTTGAAAAACTCCTCTTGAATTATTCCAATCAAGTGAATAAATATCTTCTTGGGATTCATATTCTTGATCAGTGTCCACCACTAATCAGCTTCCCCCTCAAAACTATAGACTTCCAGCACAAATTTCCCTTCTTCCGAAAACTGGAGGGCGGAGAATATATTTTCAATGGAGTTAATCCACTATTCCAGAATAAGAGGATCAGAATATCCGCTAAACATGGGATCCCTTTTCTGTATGAATGATTCTACAACAACTTTCTCCATCCATGGAGAGGGAGGGATTTCAACATGATTAAATTTATTATTCATAACTTGAGCCAACTGAGCAAGTAGTGTCATGAAATTTTGAGCACCCATTCCAATCATATTAGGCATTTCATTTGATAAATATACACATTTCCTATAACATTGGTTGTTGGAAGATATTATTCTATTTCAAACCATTAACTAAGAAGAATAACATACAATTAGAGTGTTTGAATACTTAGTTATTTAACAAAAAAATGAATCTTTTGAACTAAAAAGGATAGACTTGTAAAGGTAATATATATCTAAAATTGTGATTACTTTGGTTTAAATCTAAGATATCCTCAATCTATTTCGTATCTTATATTCTTATAGGATTTTTTTATTCCTTTAGTAATGGTTTGTACAATGCTCAATAATTTTCCAAATAATATCCTGTGAGAGTGTCAAACAATGTGTGCAGCATGGCCCATTATTGTTTACTAGGATACCCCAAGTCTGGCCTGAAACTCCTTGTCTGAGTCTTCACTCCTAGTTAAATCTGTGCTATATCCACCTCTACCTTTTTGTATCTAGGAAGAGACATATTTTCTTGATAAACTACTTATATTATATTTACCAAAAATTAGGGATGTTTTTTATAATTTGTCACATCCTTAAGGTTTTGACTAAGGTGATCTATTCCTAATCTCCATAAATATCCAGACAATCCTATGATACCAACAATAAAAACCCTAGCCTTTTATATATAACATTTCTTGCTTTTAAGCATAATTTTACATTAGAGTACAAGCCAAGGATTGTAATGTCTAGTGTCTTGTAATACTAGGTACATAATATAACATTGTAAAAATAGTATTTTATAAAACTATATATTGATCTCCTATCTTCCATTATTTTGATACATCTGTATAGGATAACCTAGGGAAAACATGAAAAATCGATGAGCTAAATCCCAAAAAGGTAATATCCATACGAAAAAATTCTTATAACATGGGTTAGAAGTCATGGAATGATGATATAAAAAGGCATAAAACATATGAAATCCTAATGTATAAACATGTGATAATTTACACATGGAATCATAGAAATGTGGTAGAAACATAAGAAATGGATTTTTTATGAGTCAAGAATAAACTACATGATTGTTTACCATAGTAGCACAAGAAACACTAACTGCCAAGACTGTTGCACATAGTAGCACAAGCCAAGGCTAACTGCCAAGACCGTTGCACATAATGCCTCATGAGACTCAACATTATCCAATGCATTGGAGATATATCTGGGAACATCCATATTAAATTTCATGAATAATTTTTTCATGTAAATAATCATACATATTCAATCTTACTTGAACATAAGGTTTCTCATATAATGGATTGGGCACAACAATCATGACATATAGTATAACCAATGTGTGTATCCTGAAAGTGTCTATGAGAGAAATTAACTAAAACATACAAGAACATTCATTAGGTCTAATATCCATATATTGTGATATTTTATTTCAAATAAAGTTGACAACATGTAATAAATTAATTTAAGAAAATTTAGCATTTGAATCTTTTTTGTGCGGTTTTATGGAAAATACTATAGAGTTTTCAAAATAAAAAAGAGAAAAATATTTTATAAAAAACAATAAGTGAAACAATATTTTTTTCAAAATAAAGAGACTGATTTTATTGGGGAATCTGTGGCTTAATAATAGAGGATATAGTACACAGGAAATTGGGTAATTTTTTTGGAAGTTCCCTTAAAACTAGTTTCCTTATTGGGAAGTATTGATTAGGGATTCACATAAAACCATATATATCCCTAAAAGAGAATTAAATATAGTTATCTAACCATGATTCTAGAGAATATAAATAGCCTATATAAGTTGTATATAAAAATAATATACACCTTTCATTGGGTAAAAATAAAGATAGAGAAACCCGAAAGAATAAAGGCAGTTCGAGTAGAATTCCTTACGGATAATCGGCATGGTATTAGGGGTACTTTAGAAGGAATCATGAGAGGGAAAGTGATTTATCATCAAATAAAAATCATCAGGGAAGTATTGGTGAGGTGATAAATCATACCCCATAATTAGGTATTACATATAAAATGGCATAGAATAGAGGACACTCTTGAATAAAAGAGAAATGGTGAGGATCCCTTACCTTTTGTCAAGTGGCGATCTTCCCTTGATATTATTGACAAGAATAATCAAATTAGGTTCATATATTAAAAATTAAATAACATATTATTTATATAAAATATTTATTATAACCTTTTTATGATCATTTATAACCATTTTCATTGGATAAGAGGTTCAATTTCATTGTTCGGGTCTATTTTCTTGCATGGTTTTAATGATCAGTTCATGTTCGGATAAACATGTACGATGAAGGTGTATTTACATAATAGAATTTATATATTATAATTTAAAATAGAGTAGGTTACATGTTTGAATAATTAATTTGGTTACATAATGTGATGTTGAATCATTATATAAAACATTAGTGATATCCTTTGGGGTTAGTGGGCGGTTTTTTAACACAAAGAACATATTTTGTTTTATAAACAAAAAACGTGTGTAAAAATTATTATAGAACCATAGATTAAGAATAATAAATATATAATAGTTTGTTTAATCCATGAAAATGGTTGAATGACCATAATTGAAGATAATAATGGAAATTGATTACCATTCGTCCTTGATTTTGCTAAATTAACACATCTCAAACAATGTTTTCATTTCATTAAAATAAGATATGGGGAAAGGAGGGAAGATGAATAATTATCACATAAGAACAATATAATTCTAGTACATATATGTTAGTAGAGTGATCATACCATTTGGGTTAAGGGATTTGATGTAAGAAATAATAAAATAAATGAACTTAAAAGAAATAAAAGAATTGGAACTCATAATTGACCTCTTCAGTTTATCTCCTTTGAGAGCCTCTTAAGTGGAGATGATTTGTTATTTTGAAGAGACTAGTGGAATTTGTATGCAGGAATGGTTCTTGGTAACATATTTGGGAAGAATATTGGAAACACACAAGGCTTCAGAGGAGAGAAGAGAATAGGTAAGGATGGGTTGTATTTATAGTGGAGGTGATGAGGGTTTTCATAATATTATAATCATTAATTTATAATTTCTTCAAAAGAAAATAAATAAATAATATTCCATGACCTAGAATAGTAATAAATGCACGTGAGTTCACGATTTGGGTGCATACATAACTTATGATATCATAAATAATGGATATATATTATAATGTATTTATACTGTAAATTAATGTATTTCAATATTCACCAAAATTTCATGTATTCCATAAAAATCCCAAAATTTCACCCTAAAATTTTTTTAATGTGTATAATACAAAAAAAAATCCATTTTTAAATATTAATTTTCATAATATGATTAATTTAATATTTAAATAAAATCATAATTTATTCTAAAAACCATTTTTAAAAAATTTATTTACATATTCCAAAATATATGTATATCATACTTTCACATAAATATTATTTATATACTATAATAGGTATGGTTACTATTCATTAGGGTAACATTAATATTCATAAGGGTCTGTTACTATTCACCAAAAATTTATTTGGTCATATTAGACTCCAAATAACTTACTAATCTCAACCATGTATGATTTATTTTCTAAATTTAAAACACAGAAGTGACAAACATATGTTTAGAGGATACATTGCACATAGTAGTTCATTATGTTTTGATTTCATGTGATTATATGACATATTTATAATAATGGAATTGATATTGAATAACATTGGGTTGTTATAGAAATAATCCAAGGGTTGACCCATCATGATCAACCATAATCCTCTTCATTAAGATTCTAGAATAACCCTTCACCCTTTGTATATAAATATTATTAACAAATGGTTCAACTATTTTAGGTTTTAGGGATATATGATCCAAGTGGTACTGAAATCTAAAGATTCATAATAATGAAGTTATATGCTTTAGTGTTTCAATTGATTAAAATTAGGAACTAGAGTTGAATAATAAATGGAGGAATTGAGCAGAATATAATGTGATTGAGTTATTAACATTATATCTTATTTCCTACACCGAGTTACAACTCTTTAGTCTTGGATATTTTGTTTATGGCTTGATTTCAAATGCTAGATGAAATAAATGATATAGGAGGAGAATAATGTTTATGGGTCTAAATAGTGGGCCCAACAATAGGAAAAGTGGGACATCATATGGGGTCACTCTATCTAAAAATTAGATTAAATTACATGAGAAGAGAATAATCATAATAGTCGATGTTCAGATATGATATCAGATTCAATAGGTGATTTTACACAATGGTTCTATTATTCGAATATGTATATGAAGGTTCTATGATATTGAAAGAAGAGATGATATGATGAAGATTCTCCATTGAAACTGAACATCTATCAAAGCAATACATTGGTGATCCAATGGTTTTGAGGTCTATTGAATATATATCCATTGATACCATGGCCCATTTTTTTTAGTTGTCCTTCGAGAGAAGACAGATTACAGTGAAGCAGCAACAATCATGAATTTCATGATTATCTAGTTTTTTTACAATATGGTATCAGTTGATTGTTTTCAGGGTACCAAGAAGCTGCAAGATAAGATCAAAAAAAATTCGACAAGAAACCAAAAAAAGAAGTTAAACATTATGTCACTGTAAAATGACATAGTGATAAGATGCTTATTTAATGTGACAAAGTGGTAAGAGAAATAGGGGAGGAAAATGATAGAATTGATGATCCAAATGAAGATATAGATAATGATAATTACGAAATCATGTATATATATATGAATAAGCCAAAGAGTGTAGCTGAAATTCACAAGAAGAATATCATTGGTGACACAAGGAAATAATGTATCATATATTTCTCAATCCACATGTGCTTAAAAGGTTATGGGGAGATTTGGAATGGAAAATTACAAGGTGGTGAAGATTGTGGTTCATACCCAAATGGAATAGTTGAAAGATGATAAAGAGAGATATCCATGTAATCCCAAGGAAATCCAAATGATTTTTATGAAAAGATTACATCAGTATATTAAGGGAACTGTGGATTTCATTTTTATGTATAATGATCAATATTTGTCAGATATTTTGGGATATAAAGATACAGATTAGGACAATTCCATTGATGATAGGAAATCTACATCATCTGGTTCATTATATCTTGGTGGTTTTTGTGTTTCTTGGCTAAGAAAGAAGTATGATTGCATTTCTTTGAGAACCATAGAAATTGAGTATTTTTCTTCCACTCATGCATGAAAATATTTATTGTGGATGAATCATCGTCTTGATGATATGCGTGTTGAAGTGATGTCTCTGATCAGAATCCAATGCTATAATTCGAGTCTTATCAATCATAGAAATAATCCAATACATCGATCAAGGAAAAAGCACATTGAGAAGAAACTATAATTCTATCAAGGATAAGGTTGAGAAAGGGCTATTGATAGTGAAGTATGTGCCAATAATGTTACATTTTATCGTCAATCAGAAAATGGCATTACCCAAAAAAGATTATGAGAGGAATCGACTGGATCTGGGAGGCCAGCTGACTCCCCTAACAATAAAATGTGTGGATATGGGACCCCCTCTTACAAAGGTATGGTTTGTTTTTCTATGTTGTGATAATATGTGTTCATTCCTATGTTCCAGACCACGAATGACTGACCATTGGGTTCATTCAAAATGGGGAAGAAAGAGGGACTTTAGTAGGGGGTGAAACTATGGTTAATAAATGGATAAAATTTCTTAGTCAAATATACAGGGATAATATGATAGGTGGAGTAGCGTGATAGGGGAGAGAAATGGGATAGTGGGAGAGATTTAAATTTCACAATGCTTGAAGTGATCGGTCAAAGAGTAGATATCATGAAAAATTTTGTTCTTGATGAATGCATTTTATTGGTATTGGTATTTTTTCAATAATTGCAGTCAAAAATTATGTGATTCATTCATAAAAGTTTCATACTACACTTGTTTGCAACACCAATAATTTCTCATATGGGCTTAGAGTATGTGGTGAGGGAATATTTTCTCACTATCTGAATCACAAGAGGTGAATTATGGTTGATGATTGAAGGTGATTCAGTGAGGTATCAATGTGCATATACCCGTTATGAGAAGAGTTGTCAACAAACCCAAAAGTGGATATTTTTGGGATAAATCCATCAAGGTAATATTGAATAATGTTAGGGTTGATTTTATTTGTTGAATAAGAGGGTTTTCATGGTGACTTGTCGAGTTACAAAGATGTTTTTGACAATCCATGTTTTCAAAAAACCATGAACACCGAATAGAAGATCTGGAAGTGAATTTGAAAAGACTGGAATAATGTTGATGGTGAGCTCTACAATTATGAAGAGCTTCAAAAATGGAAGAGATGAAAATAATTGTGAGGGATCATTACTGAGGAAGAAAAAATTAATTAACGGAATGATCCCCAGCAAGGATGAGCTCTATGATCCGAATATGTTCATGGTGCATTGTGATTTAGAGACAGTTTCAATAGAAATTTCAGTGCTTTGAGATTTGAGATGACTTGGTGCTGACTTAGCACGGAAGGTTCTTAAGTCGGTGGAATCACTTATAAATAGACCTTGACCCTCTCGAGAGAAGTAGTGAGATAAAAAACAAAACCATAAGCACTCAAATTGCGATTGAGATTCACGATTCCTGGAGCTTCGTATAGGAAAATGAAATTCACAGAGGCAGTTGAGCTTAGTGAAATGAAAGCGTGCTTCAAAGGCCATTTTGGCTTTGTGGGGACATGCAATTAAAAAAATGAATGGTTATCTTTCCAAAATCAGAATGACAAGTATTAGCTCTATGATATAGAGAGCTCTGCGATCTAGATATCCCTACAATCTAGTGATATTTTCAAACCTATTAGCTTTGCAAACCTATAAGCTTTGCGAAGAGGTTGGAGAATTGTGAAGGCTTGTTTTAGCTTTAAAAAAGTGGGAGATTTTAAAATTCAATGTTCTTTACTAATGAGTTTTAGAAGTTATTTACCTATGTTAAGTGAGAATGTTGTATTTATATACAGATGAAATTTGAACTTCAATATATCATCTACATACAGTGGAGTTTGAATTAATTAGTGACAATGAATTGACCTACAAGACAATAAAATGTGTGTGCATCCTTTCCAGAGAAGTTAGAAAAGTTAAAAGAAGAAGTTGATCCATTCTACCAGCAGTGAGCCAGAGAGAGAGGAACATAGTGTGAACCTTGGGGAGTAGTGATTTATCCCAAAACATTGTAAAGGCAATTATCCTAGTCATAGAAGTGATCTAGAACAAATATTATTTGTAGTGAGTTTTAGTGGGTTTATTATACACTACTACAAAATAAGGCTATAGCCACAGACCTATAGCCATGGATTTGTAGGTCCATGGATATTCTTAATTTATATCAACAGTTTAATTAAAAAATTGTGCCTAAAATTTGGCATCCCCTTTTTTCCACCAAAATCTGTCGGGCTCCTCTTCCGTTCTCCCGATCAGCGACCCTCCCGCCCTCACGATTCCTCCCCCACCACGATCCCCTCCTCACCGCGCCCTCCTCCTCGCTGCGACCTTCTCCCCACCGCACCCTCCTCCTCACCGAAGCATCCTCGCCGCGCCCTTCTGATCACCGCAACCCTCCTTCCAGATGCCTCCTCATCGCGCCCTCCTCATCGCCGCAACCCTCCTCCCTGGTGCCTCCTTGCCGCGACCCTCCTCCTCGCCGTGACCCTCCTCCCCACCGGTGTTCCTATTCCTTTTTCAACACTTCGCCGCTACTATCCCACCTCCCCAACGACGTGGCTCTGATGCGGCCTCCCCACCTCCCTGTTGATGTAGTTCCGGCGTTGTGGTGTGAGTTCCGTCGAACCCTAAGGTACTCATATGGTCTGATTTTTGTGGGTTCTCCTTACAAGATAGGCTTTCTTCCATATTGAGGAACCCAAGATCAACCACATACCCATCCATCTCCCGCATAGGGTAATATTCTCCTCCAATAATCTCTGCAACACTTACCTTAGCATTCCACTCTTTTATATCAGTATATTAATACAAAATTTCTATATAGTATTAAAATATCTGCATTCTTGTATCTAGAATTAGGGATCTAACTTATTCAGCTTCTATCAGTATTAAGGGAATCAAATTCATTCCATGGTCATGTATTTGTTTACCTTGATGTTCCTTGACCAACCCAAAACTTCCACTATGCTGCATAATGTGTGTTATAGTATCCCACTCACAGAATTTTCTCTCTGCTATACAATATTCAGTATTCAGGTTCTCTTATGATTTTTTTGTATGTTCTTACAATACATATTCTATTTTGATTACACAATTATTCTTTGGGAGTATGCATACTCAAAATCTAGAATAACAACTGTTATTTTCAAATTCTATGGGTATTATATACTCCAATATCTGCATTGTTCTTTTCAATTTTTGAAATTTTTTCTCATTATTTGTATTTTTTTTCATGGTATTTACTATTAAATTTTATAACTTATATAATCCATTATTTGTTTATATTATTTTCTATATGCATTAAATTTTAGGTTTCTTTAATACTCATTCTTCGGGCATTATTTTTACTAAATATCTCTCATCAGCATCCCTCATCCATATACTATAAATTCATTAAATATTTTTGTTTCTCAAGGGTTCATTCCACTACAATTGTTATTAAATTTCATCATAAAGGGTATGGACTCTCTTTATATTGTAATTAGTAGCCCTTTATTTGTAATGTTTTTTAGGTCTTGAATGTTATTATTTACTTCTTCGTACTGTACAAAATTATGTACTAGTCCCATAACATTTTTTTCAGAATAGAAGAGCTTCAATATTTGTTTTCCTAATTGAATTGAATTCTGCAAAACATCATATACATCAAGAAATTGGAGGACTTTGTAAAACCACGCTTCTATGTTTCTTCTTCCTTTTAAAAATTGATTTTACACCATATGTTTAGATTATGTTTTTTGAAAAGAAGACTAAAGGGATGTTTGAGCCCCAACATGCTTTTCAGAAAGTACTTGGTTTCAAGTTAGTTTCTCCTCACTATAGTTTATTCATTCTTTCGGTTAGAAAAATTAGATAATTCCTTTCAATTGTATCATGAAACTGCGACTACAATTAGTCATGCAATTACTACACAGTCGAACAAAGGAGTATTTAAACAAGATGGATAAAAAATGTTATGGACTTTTTGTGGTGAAATATCAAGGTAATACTACATCAGGTTTGTTTTTAAAATTTTAAAACTTCTTTTCTGATTAGTTGTTTACTGTAAGAAGTGTATTATACTATGAAGTTTAAAATAACAATTCAATAATGAATCTTGATTTTTTTATTATAAACCGCAAGATTCAAAACTACTGTTAGTATGTAAAATAATGTTACAGTTCATAGATTAATCTTCAATGAACAAAGGAAAGTAGTAATAATATAAGCATTGTGCAACAATAAATTGTTTGTGCAATAAATTGAAAAAAAACAACATTTTAAAAGCTGGTGGAAATTTAAATCACATGGTTCTGATATTAGAATTAAAACACACCAGAACATACAAAGATTTAGTATCTATATGTATTGAACAACACGAATATCACATGATTCATTTACAGTATTGTGTTTCATATTAGAAAATGTATGGTCTCATACTTTCTGAATATTTGAAAAAATATAGTATCACCACACAATGCAATCAACCACAATGAATTTATTGTGAACCAAATTTCATTAGATTTTCTCGTTTGAAGCAGTATAGACATCAACACAGTGAATACAATATGACATTTGTTAAATGAAATTAGTGTTCCGTATTTTTTATTTATCGGCAATGAATACAGGTTATAATTAAGTAGTGTTGTAGATTTTGAGATGTTTGTGTTATATAATCCTTTTGTACGACTAATTTTTTATTATATGTGATATCGTTGTAATCCTTCTTATAATGTGTCCTTACATTATTTTATTTCGACAGCATCCTGTTAGTGTAATTATGGAGGATGAGGCCTCTGAAATATCCCTTAGAAATATTACTTATTGGGACTCCTGAAAAAGGTAATTTTTTTTGTAAGATCAATCTATGTGAAATTTTTCCAGAAACCAAACATTTCATGTGTATCCTTTTTTAACTTATCATCATAAATATAGATCCAACATTATCGACCCAAACTTCACCTTATTATCTCATCATCTACAATTTATGAAAAATTAATGTATGCTTTTTTCTTCAGAGGATTTTTTGTTTCAAGGACTAATATGCGATATAGTTTATCCTTTATTTTTGTGGGGTGTATGTTTTTGTTTAATAAGGTTGATCACACCTATTTTATTTATCGGAAATTAGCAGAAATCATCATGGAGTGGATGCCCTGGACCTTGGATTCAGGGCTGAACCAGTTATCTTATCTGTTGATGTGTGTTGTTTTTATTATTTGATTTTTTCTCCTCAAATCCGTTAAATTTCCACCCTATGGTCTTTTATATTACTCTGCCTTTTCTTTTAAAAAAACAAAAAAATGCTAAGAAACCAGTTTGGTGTGTAGTTGTGCTATTGTTTTTGTGACACAACATCAACTGGCCTTAAAACAGGGGATGTCCCTACCAAAGGGACCCAACACTTGAAAAGGATTTATTTGATTGTACGTGAAGTGAGGTCCATTTCGTGAACAATGAGGGTTGTCTTGGTTAAGAACTGGAGTTAGGGTATTGCATTTTCTTTCTTCTTATTTTTACAATTCTGAATGGGTAGTGTCTTCATGTTAGATTCTGTTTCCCTTTAAAAAATCCTATAATTTTTTCTTAATCCACATTTCATTCCCTTATACTCATCATTAAATGGTTAATATGTTGTTTCACTGTTATCTAATTATTTTACCAGTATTTTTGAGTACCAAAACAGGAATTGGTAGTGAATGATTGTATTGTGTCGTAAAATTGGAAAGTTAACTTCTGTTTCAACCGTCATATGCATGTAGGTAATTTGTGCATGAATTTTCCTAAATTCAATATTCAAATTCAAGAAAATTGCTTTTTATTTTGATTATTTTCCTGTCAAGTATATGATACTCTTGTATTTTTTATTTTATTTGTCATATGTTCATTGCAATTCAACTAATTTTGGACTATCTTATGGATTGTGGTTTTAGGTCTGTAGAAGGCGAAACTGAAATAGCAACTCTAGCTAGATATCCTATGGAGCAAACCTCTGGGAGCCTCCAATGACATTTTTTTTCAGGATTCTCTATCCATGGTAGGATATCAATCTTCTTTAAACCATGGAATATGTACTTTATTTCCTGGATATATCTTCTCTTCGAGGGACATGTTTTTTCATAAGAAGCATCCAGGGTCTGCTTGTGTTGTCTTCAAAACAGGTTTATAGGTAGTTTGTACTATTTTTTAAGATCCACTAAACCCATAGTTGATGCGTTTCCAGTGAGTATGACATGTTCACTAATTTCTCATGGATGTCCTAGTAAACCTTCAACATTTTATCTAAAAATATTTGTAATTTCAATATCCTGTTTTATACCTTAACTTCATATAGTTTTTATTAGTACGAATTGGTAGTACACTGAAACTGTGATGTTTAGTGTTGAGGGGAGCATATCTAATGCCTTAGTCTGTCAAATTGAATATTTTTTTAACACTGCATGTCTATGTGAAGAAAATTCCTTGACATATGTGATCACCTAGCGTATTACTAACATGCATAAGGTGTTATTTTACTATTTAGTAACATTTTTTTGTTTTCTGGTCAGTAGAAGAGCTGGACTGCAACTCACACACCTATTGTAGATCAAATCATTTAGTTATTGGAAGTAGAAATAGACATCTAGGTATGTTTTCCTAGTCTATTTTCAATGTAATTCATGGTTTCAACCTACCTATTAATAGTGTATGCAAGGCATTTCTGATTTAATTTAATGTACAGGTATCTATAAAAGTCATTAAATGAGAAATTTTAATGTCACTTTTATACATGATTTGATTTACTCACCTCTGCAATGAACCTTTGAGAGATTGTAGGTAAATATATCCTTTGTTGGTGCACTCCATTACTTATTTTGTATTATTGAAGAACTTATTTAAAGATAATAGAACATGTGTTCTGAACCCCCCCCCCCACCCACATGAAAGTCACCGTCTTACTATCAATACATTGACATCATCTTGTATGAAATTATTTTAGTACGCCAAATTTAATCAATCCCATGAAAAATTCATTGTTAATAGGTAAAATAGGAACTATATTTAGGAAGACACGCTAATCTGTTTATTTTCTTGAGTTCTAATTTGATCATGCAAAATTCTATTATCGGATATATTTGTGTTTTGAACTAATATTCTTTAGTTTCACATCATGTCAGTGCATGTAAAAGGGGTACATACCCAGATGTGGTGGTTTCTACTCTAAAGGCCACACCCACTAATGGACTGGGGTTAACCTGCAGGAACTGTCCATCTATTGAATGGTTATCTACAACACATGGTTGGGGTTATAAACCAAAAAAATCTTCTCCCATTCATTTTATTTTATTTCCTTTAGTTAATTTTTTACTTAATAACAATTTTTTCCTCTTTTATGGGTTGGACAAAATCTGGACAGCACCTCACACAACTATTGAAAATCGATTCATACTATTGTTAGAAGCTGAAACAAACATCGAGGTTCCTGTTTTTACTTTGTTTTCAATGTATTTGATGGTTTCCACCTTCCACTTTAAGGTATATGTGAGTCATTTCCCATTAATTAATTATAGATTATGCCACAGATATGGCTACTGCTTGCCGATAAGGACAGATTAGATGAACATGCTCCACCCAGTCCATCTGTAGTGGACCCTTACATTTTCACATGTTTTACATGATTTCCCAAAGCCTTCAAAGTGGATTAGATGAAAATTCTCCACCCAGTACCAGTAATGTATGATTACATGTTATGTAAACTGTGATTTTCATTATCCCATGGGGTATTCCTCTAGGTATTCCTACACATTGCTAGATCTCCAAACCACAACAAATTAGGTATATCAGGGGTCATTCAATCCTCTAGTCATCACAAATTAGCATTCATTTCTTTAAATATTCCAAGAAAACATCCTTCCATGCCATCCATATCATCCTATTTGAAACTAAGTGGAAGATGCTGCCCCGCGGATGTCGCTGGACCAGGCCAACACGCTGCGGTCAGACCACGGTCACGTCGCGGTCACGCTGCGGTCACGCCGTGGTAATGCCGTGATTTAGCCCTACTCCAACCACATCCATCCCACACTATCCCCCTTCCACCTTCATTTTAGCCCCATGCGACCATCATTCCAGCCCGCAACAGCCCCCCTTCCACCTTCGAATTAGCCCGTATCATCCCCTGAGCACCTGCAACCAGATCCCTTCCACCAGCATTCGAGCCCTCACCGAATTACGTATATCAGGGGTCATCCAATCCTCTAGTCATCACATATTATTATTAATTTATTTTAATATTCTGAGAAAAAATCCTCTCATGCCATCCATATCATCCTTTTTGAAACTAAGTGGAAGATGCTACCCCACAGATGTCGCTGGACCAGGCCAACACGCTGCGGTCATGCCGCGGTCACGCCGCGGTAATGCCTTGATTTGGCCCTGCTCCAGCCACATCCAGCCCACAACATCCCCCTTCCACCTTCATTTCAGCCCACTACCACCAGCATTCCATCTCACAATAGCCCCCCTGCCACCTTCGAATCAGCCCGCACCATCCCCCCAGCACCTACAATCAACCCCCTTCCACCAGCATTCCATCCCTCATCGAATTAGGTATATTAGGGGTCATCCAATCCTCTAGTCATCACAGATTAGCATTCATTTCTTTAAATATTCTGAGAAAAAATCCTCTCATGCCATCCATATCATCCTATTTGAAACTAAGTGGAGGATGTTGCCCCGCGGATGTCACTGGACCGGGCCAACACGCCGCAGTCACGGTGCGGTCACACCGCGGTCACGCCGTGGTCACTCTGCGGTCACTCCGTGGTCACGCCGCGGTCATTCTTCGGTCACGCCGTGATTTGGACCTACTCCAGGATGACACCACGTGGCAGTTCGCAGTGATAATATTCCATTAGTCTTCTAATCAATGTTGAGACTGACTAATCACAATTTCTACCGGCGGGGCGTTGACTGGAATGTTGCCTCACCTCCTCCTGCTCCATTCGCTCCTGACTGGAAGATGCAGCCCCGCAGATGTCACTGGACAGGGCCAACACGCCGCGGTCACTCCGGGGTCACGTCGAGGTCACGCCACGGTCACGCCGTGGTCACACCGTGATCACGCCGCGGTCATGCCAGGGTCATGCTGCGGTCACGCCGCAGTCACCCCTTGGTCACTCCGCGATCATGCCTCGGTCACGCCGTGATTTGGACCTTCTCCAGTACGACACCTCGCGGAAGTTCACAGTGATAATATTCTATTACCCTTATGATCAATGTTGAGAATGACTAATAATAATTTCTGCTGGCGGGGCGACGACTGGAATGTTTCCCCATCTCCTCCTACTCCCTTCACTCCTGACCAGATGATGCTGCCCCGCGGATGTCGCTAGACAGGGCCAACATGCCACGGTCACATTGCGGTCACACCGGGGTCCCGCCGTGGTCATGCCGTGGTCACACCGCGGTCAGGCCACTGTCACGCCGCGGTCACACTGTGATTTTGCCCTACTTTAGGATGACACCTTGTGTCAGTTCATAATTATAGTATTCCCTGAGTCTTGCTTTTGATTCCTTCCTTCAAATTTCACTGAGAAATTCCACCTGAGATAAAACTAAATTGAAACTCTGACCTAAGGGGGAGCACAAACAAATGTCGATTAAACCGAGTCCCAGTGTTTTCCATGTTTTAAGGAAAAATTTGACCCAAGGTGTAGAAGACCTAACGATGATTTGGATAGATTTTGTGGTGACGATGGAATTTGTATCATGGAAATCTCGATCTTAGAGATCGATGAAGCTGAGTCATCAAGTTGTAAACCGCGTGAGTCTGTGACTTCAGTCGAATTCGACCAAAGTAAGTTGGATCGGGACGATGATGACGAAACAGCTGTACGAGATTGAAGACCGTTGTGCACATCATGATGTTGGTTTAATTGAAGCGTCGGTGACTATTTTTGTTTTAGAACGGCGCATGTGAAACCAAATTAAATTTTAATTCAGACAAACGAGGCAAAAAAAAGATGTTCAATCAAGCTTTGGTTGATCTTTTGACCAATGTGTCAGATGTTTGAATCGATGAAGATGATAGAGTTAGGTGTGCTAATCCCATGATAAGAGTTGAATAGAGTTGAGAATTCATTGCACTGGTTGAGGAAATTCGAAAATCAATTGATTGAGTCTGTATCTCAGGTGAACAACTACGTTTGAACCTGATCAAACTTTCTCTTTGAAGACACGTCGTTAGTTGATTTTTTCTGAAAACATTAATGAAGACGGTGGGGACCTCTTCCCTCTTTACCACTGCAGTTTCAGTTTTGAAGGAAGCAGCATGGTAGGTGCTTACTTGAATTCTCCAACGACGTTCCCATTGAAGGCGATGACACTGAAGAAGATGACATTGTTCCGGAAGAGAATGCACAAAATGTGGTTGAAAAAATTCCTCTATGAGCTTAGTTGACTTCATCGCTTGAAACACCAGTAGCTTCAAAATTAAAAAATTAGGAGAAATTCCAACCCATGCCAGGTGCATGAAAAAAATTCTCAAATGAAGTTCCAGCCTGCTAAGCCACACCTTCCTATTGAAGCCTGGACCAGGTTGAAGAGCTTCCAAAAATTAAGTGTTCGGTTGAAAATGAATGTGATCGTGTCAAGCTCTGCACTAGTGTGAAAAAGATAGCATGATGAATACTATAAGTATTTCCATGCCCAATATTGAAGCCCATGGACCAAATTCTCAGGACCAAGAGGCCCAAGTTGTCTAGAACTAGGATCGAATACCAGCATCATGTGAATCATTAAGGCTCCTCATCACGTGAGCACACTGAGCAGAGTAAGACTTCCACCATAGCCACGATGCACCAAATCAATTGACCCTCTAATACTTCATGAAATAGTATACAGATCGATCATGGGTGGGGAATGATTTAACAAGGAAAATTCGAATGATGCTCTCTCATGAAGAAATCTTGACCATCAAGCTGTGCATGAGGTGTCAATTTGAATAAAGGGAGTCGGGCTTGGAATTTGAGGAATAATTCAAAATTTCAAGGTTCATTGAAGTTAAAGATCATGCTAATATTATGGCAGATAATAGAGGATTGAAAATCCTTGAGTATTTCTATAAGTGGGACCACTGTTCAATAAAGGTGGGGGCGCTTCCAAGACTGGATCAATCATGCTATTGCTGCTTTTCTCTACCATCTTTTTTTCATTATGCTCTAATACTTTGATGATGACACATTAGGCCATTTGTGGTCACACTAAATATAATCCACCCATCCTCCTTGTTTAATTATACCCGTTAATTTTTAACCATCCTGCTTACTTCTCTGGTTGTTTTTAATTTAATAATCATTAGGAGGTTTCTACTTTCATTTTCTTTTAATAGCTTCTTCTCTCATTCTCAGAATTTCCACACATGCCTCTTGGATTCAATGCATTGCCTACGATCATGGGTAGTGGGTTGGTCTGGTAGTGATTGAAAATTTCCAATCACTAGGATAGGAAAGAGATTATAGAACCTAGTACTTCAAGTTGTGGTGGAATTTTCAAAACCAGTAGAGGCTTCATCAAGGGATGATTCTAACAATTGGTTGGAAGCTTTATCACTCTTGAAGTTGAAATTTGGGTGGTAATTCATGCAGTTAAATATGTAAGAATTATGTATGGAATAAGTTATGGATTGAAATTGACTTCTTATTGGTGGTGAACATACTCAGGTGTAAATCTATAAAGGTGAAAAGTGTCTTGCAAGGAACTGCAGGCAGTGAACTGCTAAATTCTGACGTCCCCCTACAAGGAACTTTAGGCAGTGAACTGCTAAATTCTTGAT
The DNA here is from genome assembly GCA_963277665.1 of Viscum album. Lineage (NCBI taxonomy): Eukaryota > Viridiplantae > Streptophyta > Magnoliopsida > Santalales > Viscaceae > Viscum > Viscum album. Next base: position 2,132,978,248 of record OY728140.1, read on the forward strand.
AGAAAATACCTATAACGGAGAAAATTTTCTTGAAACACATAGTGCTAGGATCTGATGATCTTCAGAAACTTCCCCTTTAGGAGGGCTTGAGAGGACCATAATCTATGACAACGTCGGGGGAGTGTAACACCCCAAGATTTCATAGTGTGTTATTTCTTTAAAATAATACAATAACTTGCACTACACGTAACACTGAGTTCAAGCACACCATGACTTACCAAACAAGCCGTTCAAAAGAGGTTATGAATATTATTAACTAAATTTTAAACTTTATATAATCCTTATAATTTTAGAATCCATATTATGAGTTTCTTAGACATAATGTAAGAACAAATTCATTTTCAGTATTGAACTTTTACCAACTTTTAATAGTGAACCCATTTTAAATACAATATTTTAAACTTTTTGAGTAAAGGGGGACATCAAAAAATTTAAAATTAAACATCCCATGCTTCCACAGTACGCTTTCCTTTGAATAATACAGTAGTGTGTGTTGTACGCAACTTCGAGTTCTAACACACACCCCAACCAATCAAACAAGCGGTTATGAATAGTAATACATAATTTTTGAAATTATATATATTTTCTATTTCAAAATGGACTTCATTTTTGGATTCGGAATATCGAAATTAGCCTAAGGTGAAATTTTGGTACATTTCGGATAACTTTCATATTTTGATGAATAGTGAAAATTACTAAATTTTAATTAAAAACAACTTTTTTAATCAAAATAATTAATAGTGATAAATTATGAATTTGAGTGGTTTTAAAGTATATTTAGAATATATTTTTACCATTTAATATAATTTTGGTCATTGAACATAATTTTACAATTAAACCGAACATAAACAAGTGTCAATCTTTTGATAGTTATTATCTCTTAAAAGCACGCTTTTTGTTTTGACAGCGGGAATTAATTTTAAATTAATTTCTGCCACTTCTGTGTTTTGAATTTAGAAAAATGGATTCCATATTTGGAATCAGTATTTTCAAATTGTGTAAATAGGTAACTTTTATTTTTAGACATTTTGAATAATTACTGCGGTAAATATTTTACTTACCATGGTTAAGGGTAAATCCGGTAAATAAGGGTTAAAAATTAATATTATAATAATACTAAATTACCCTAAAACGTTTCCTAGCCTTATTGGTTGATACATGTTCGACCATAGGCATCTTTGGTCGATTTGGGGACCCCATGGTGCCACTTGTAGGTGATAGGGACACTTTATTTTCATTAAGTTAAAATGAATACAAAAATGACACAAGCATATATCTTTTTGCAAAACAATTTTTACATAGGGTTATATATGTTGGATTTTAGGTTATAAATATTCATTAGAAATATAAAAATATTTCATACATAGTGATATTTGATTTATAATTTTTAGACAATAAATAATTTAATTTATTTGTGACGCAATGATGATGAATTAATTACTATAATAGTAAAAAATTAAAATAATTGATATTATAAATACCCAAATAAATAAAATATGAAACTTTTAATGAATTAAACTAATTTTCTAGGATAATATGATATATTAGGATTGATTTAATGGACTTTGTTCGAAGCAATCAATCTGTTACGAGTTTCAAAAAAATCAACTATTGAATAGTGTCAAAATTGACATAAAAGAGTTCTTAAAACAAATATTATATTATTAACTGATATTAAATTCCTAAAAATCTAAGGTTAGGCCAATAGACTTATATCATGATAGGAGCATCATTAATGGACCACTTGGGGGTCTCTTGTATGTATATAGTAAGTTTATTAACCATATTATATAAAAATACAAATAGACATTGTAAAAGTGAAACTAATTAACTTAGAGTTAATACTTAAAGATAAGGTTAATATAAGTACCCAAACCTATCTAAATTCTATTGGTTGAGTTTTTTTCGACCCATCCCCACCTTAACATTTAAATAATCAACTTTGGAGGCATTAGAAACCGAATAAGAATTTATTATAAACTAATATTTCTAGCTTTTCCAAAGGTTCCCCTCACCCCTCTTATAAAAGGGCACTCATCCTTCTCTTTTCTTCACACCTTAAAAGCCTTTTGGTTCAGCCAAACTCTGCCCAAATACTCTCCCAACTTCCCTCACTACAACCTATAGTCCTTAGTTTGATCATAAATCCACCCTAAGGAGCCCTTTTGATCAAATCAAATGGAAGAAACCGAAGAAGAGGAGGTTAACCTACCCCAACCAAGTAAAAGTACAAGGTAAGGGGTTTTCATCTCACTCCTTATTCCCATGAGATTCATGCCATATTTCCACCATCACCTTTTGTGTGGTGTATGTACTGCCCATAATTATATTCTTTGTGTAATACACTCTAATTTATGTGTATTTACATATTCATTGTATGATACCTCTTTCATGGGTTGTATGTTTCATAAGTTACCAAATTGGTAAGGGTTATTTCACAATATCTTCATTATCCGAGGTTGTTTATACGTAATAATCTACTGGGATCTCTTTATCATCCACATCCATGTTTTCTTAAAAAGGTATTTCAAAACATTTTTATTATTTAAAAGAATATGGGTTAAAGTCATTTATACCCTTGTTTGACTTTTTATAAGAGGAATATTTCCGTCGTTTTCAAAACAAGGTCCTTTTTAGCCTTTTCGACAGAATTAAGGTAAGAATGTTTTTTTAACTTATACGGCGGGTGCAGTTATTTTACGCCATTATGAAATCGTCGAAGCTTCCCTTACAAGATAATAAGAATATTTTAAAAAAAATGTTTAATTTCATAAATATAAGACTCTTAAATGATTTCAAAATAAAAAGAGATATTTTTCTAAAATAGTCTTTATTTCATCTATGTCAACATCCTTTGATGGATTTTAAGCTTATTTGAAGTTGATTTATTATGATACAAAACATCCATATTTTACTGAAGTTTTTGTGATATTTTTGACTGTGGATAAGTTATTCTTATGTCACTCATGTTTTTTGTTTAGGGTATTGACATTTCATAAGTTATTTGTAATCCGAATGTTTATGTTATATTTCAACCTTTCATTCAGATGAATGTGTTGGACAAGTATGTTCCGGGTTGGGGACCGGTAAAAGTAAGCCCTCCGATTTGGTCTCCGGTTATTAGAGGAACTCCGGTTTGGTTTCCGGTTATTAGAGGAACTTCGGGTTGGTGTCCGGTTATTAGAGGCACTCCGGGTTGGTGTTCGGTTACTAGAGGCACTCCGGGTTGGGTTCCGGTTACAGTTAGCCCCTAGGTCTTGGGATGGGGCCTTGACAAAGTAATTAAAGTTCAGCATTATGCATTCCAAAATTATGAAAGTGGTTATTGATATTGCACGTGATTATTCGATTAGTAGAATATCCATGCGAATAAGTAAATGGCATTATTTCATTTTACTTTTTCCATACTATGTTGAAGTTCAAGTTTAAAAGGATTTTGTTTTAGTAATTCACTTCCTTAAATGTTTATGCTTATTTTTGAATGTTCTGCTATATTGTTATCCTTACTGGGCATTTGAGCTCACCCCTTTTTATGTTTTATTTTTCCAAGGATGTGAATAAGTAAGGGATATTTTGAGGGGATAATAGTGTGGACTATGGAGACATTATGTTGTTGTAGTAGTTTTTCACTTTATGATGTAATCTAAAACTTATGAATATATCTAGTGTTTCCAAGGCTACTAAACCAATCAGTCTTTCGAGATTTTATCTTTCTTGTGATCATGAAAATGTAATGTAATAATGCACCGACTCTGGGTAACTAGGGTCGGGGCGTTACAGTTGGTATCAGAGGAAGTTTAATACAAACCTTGAAAGATAGATTTAGATAAACTGTAGAGACCCGTATCTTGACGTACATTGACATTACATTACTTTTGCGGAATACTTAGTACATAACAAAAACACACACACAAGGATCGTAATAGTTTAGTGTCTTTGGAAACTCGGAACGTAATCTTCTAATCCTGGTGAAAGATCTTCAAAATCTCCCACAAAGATCTTCCTTTTTTTTATACCTAAAACCTTTCTTTATATCCTGGGGAAAAGAAAACATAAAAGGGTGAGCTCAAATGCTCAGTAAGGGTAAACAAAAGAAATATCAATCACATAATTTTCATAAGAACATAACATTTTTGGAAATCTTAACCTGCAAAAGAGAGCATAATTTCATAACATGGGATAAATCATAGTAGTGAAAATGAAACCCTTACTTAAAACATTACTCATTGTGGCATACACACATAATCATAGAGAATCATTTCTTGTTAGTCAAGACTCATTGCCAAGACTATCTTAGTGGACAAAGTCCCTTTCTGAATCGAGTAATCCTCGTTTCAGTCCTGTTTCACTGAACCGGTATAACCTACCATTCCAGCCATGTCTATCTCATGAGATATGAAATCTTTACCCAATGCATTGGAGGGAGATATAGGTCCCACCCATCTCATAATGATACCATTCTTATGTGTTCCACAAAATCATAAATCATACATCATTTCATAACCCATGTAATAAAAATGGGATTCTTAAACAACATGACATCATAAAACCATTCATATAAGATAAAGGAATTCATAAACATAATTCCATCACAACATAGTCAAATCAATGTAAAAATATGGATAGAAACAGAACCCTTTATTATCTTAGATGGAAAATAATTTTGATAAAACACTTGAAATGAATTCTTGAGGAAAATATCCTTTCTTCTTCAAAATCAATTTCTTTTCACAAAACATCATGAAATTTTAAAAGAAAGAGATTTTATTAAAAAAAGTCATGAAATCTTTTGGAGGAAGCTTCATGAAAATAAGGCTTTATAAAACAGTATAAATCCGTTCGTGCCGTATAAGTTAAAAAAAACATTCTTCGTACTTTTTTCGGAAAAGTCAAAAAGTACCTCGTACGAAAAACGAAAACAAATTCCTTTCATATCCTTTACTAAAAACTCATAGAAGGGTAAAATTGTATTTAAACAATTGTAGGTGGATGGAAATAATATTACATATTGAGGGAACATGGATTTGGATGATAAAATACACCCCAGTAAATACTTACGAATAAACAATCTCGGATAAAAATGAGATTGTGATATTTCCCTTACCTTAGGTCCGACTTGCTTTGTAAGTGTCCGAACCTCCTGTATAATGATTTAAATCATGTTATTGACTTATTACAGAATCATATTCATTGTTATGATATCATATATGGTTCACTTATGACATTATATTACCCGTTCTTTTGTAAACTCCATGTTAAAGAAGCGTTTTGGGTAAAATCGTTTCATTTATCGTAGGTGTTTTGACTTGTTGTTCTTGATATCATTATTACTTATATCATGATTTACTTACTTCCAGAATATAAAATATGATTTATATATCATATATATTCAGTATATATATATATATATAATAGGTAGATAAATAAAATGAAAAACACCGTTCATGGAGACGGTAGTCCGTACGTACGCATGAACGCTGTTTTCCTTTCCTTATTGTCTTGAAATGGAAGTAAGTAGATGACATACATATGTATATATATATATAAATCCAGTAGCTTTATAATGTCATATATTTCATTATTATTTCTTATATATACATTATAATCATTCTTAAATGGTTAACATGGAGAATGAATCTCATCGCGTCGTGGAGACGGTAGTCCGTACGTACGCACGAGCGATGATATCATTTCTATAAATATTGAATTGAATTGGAGTGGATTATACAATATATTCAGAATCAATATGATGTTGTAATAACTATGTATAGTTATTCTTTACACCATTATACCCATCCATGTAAGGTGGTGGTGGAAAATAGATTACACCACGGCGTGGAGACGGTATTCCGTACGTACGCACGCGCGGTGATTTCTTTTTCCGTAGGATGGATAGATGGTGAAATAGGGTTGTTTCATACTTATAATAACATATCAGTATATGAGTGATACTGATGTTATTACTTCATAATGAAACAACCTAAGAAGAAGAAGTGGAAGAAGAAATAAAGATGAAAGAATTGGTAACGGTAATTACCTCTTCTTTGAAGTGCCTCTTTGAGACCTCCTCTTAGGGCACTAAAATTGGTCTTTGAAGAAGACCAGAACCTCTAGGATGTTGCTAGGGAAGTGGAGAGGATAAATTGGCAGGGGTTGGCCGAGCTTGAGTGCTCAAATTGGTGTGAGGAGGAGGGGGAGGAGGTGTCCTTTTATAGGGGAGGAGAGGGGCACCTTAGGAATATCTCAAAATATTATTTTATATTAAAGTCAAAATCGGTTTATAATGGTTCCAAAGGGTCTTATTTCGAAGCTAAAGTGGGGATGGGTCGAAATAATATCAACCAATAGGATTTAGAAAAGTTTAGGGTATTATTTTAACCTTATCAATTAGATTTAACTCTAAGTTAAATAATTTAACTTTTACCGTGTCTTTTTGTTTTCTTTCACTATATGGTTAATAAACTTACTATAACATGCCAAAAGAACCCCAAATTGTATATTATTAATACATATATCCTTATCTAAGTCATTTGGACGAACCTTATATTTTTAGTAATAAAATAACAATTAGTAATATAATATTTGATTTAAAAACTATTTTGTGTCAATTTTGACACTATTTGATATATGATTTTTGTGAAAGTCATAACAGAATTATATGTTCGAACCAAGTTTATTAAATCATCACTAATATATCATAGTAACCTAGAAAATTAGTGGAATTCATAAAAAGTCTTAAATTACATTTATTTTGGTATTTATATTATCAATTATGGCAATATTTCCTTAATAAGATAATTACTGCATCATCTTTGTGTCATAAATATATTATATTATTTGATGTCTAAAAATTACAAATAAAATACCATCATGTAGGAAATCGTTTTAGCTTTCTAATGAATATTTATAGTCTAATTTATCTTATGTATAACCCCATATTAAAAATGATTTACTTATTAAACTTTGATTTTAACTATTTTAACCCTTCTTTAAATAAATTAATAATAAATGTCCTAATCTAATCCAAGTGGGCCTAAATGGTCATATTTTATTCCTAAGTTTGTTTTTGGTCGAATTACACTTGTCCAATAGAATTAGGACATGTGTTAGGGTAATATTAATATCATATTTACCCTTAGTTACCCTATTTACTATTAACCGCGGTAAAAAAAAGTAAAAAGTTACTATTCACCAAAAATTATTTTCATCTCATTGAACCACATTTTAGTCCTTGATATTAACCGTGTCTCTCGGATTTTCGAAATTCCATTCACAGAAGCGGTAAAATTAAGTTTTATGAAAAATTCAGTTTTTAACCTACCACTTAGTGGTTTCACTATTCATCAAAAATTGATGTTTTTCAGAACAATGCCAAAATTTCATCCCAAGCTATATTTCATATTCCGAATTCAAAAATGAAGTCTATTTTACCAAATTCATAACATAAAAGTTGCATTAATTAATTTTATAATTAAATCCCGCTGTTAAAACAAATAGCGTGTTTTTAAGAAGCAATATCTATCAAAAGATTGACACTTGTTTATGTCTAGTTTAAATGTGAAATTACATCCAATGACCAACATTGTATTAAATTGTAAAAATATATTCTAAATATACTTTAAAACCACTCAAATTAATGATTTATCACTATTAATTATTTCGATTAAAAAAGTTGTTTTTAATTATAATTTAGTAATTTTCACTATTCATCAGAATATGAAAGTTATCCGAAAAGTACCAAAATTTCACCTTAGGCTAAATTCGATACTCCGAATCCAAAAATAAAGTTCATTTTGAAAAATAAGATTTACTGGATTTCAAAAAGTGGTTATTACTATTCATAACGGCTAGTTTTAATAATATTTTTATAGCATATCGTTGTTTAGTGAAACTCGATATTGCGTACTACACACACTATCGAGGAAGGTCGTGATTGCGTGTAATGCAAGACAAGTCAAGGATGTGTGTTGTGCAAGCTCCTTTTGGTGTAGCGTACAACACAAGACATTAATAAAATTAAAAAGAATATTTTTTTATAAAATCTTGGGCTGTTACATTCTACCCCCCTTAAAATGAATTTCGCCCTCGAAATTCGTCGGGGTTATAAATGGTTTACTATTTGAAAGTTTCTTTAATAGAAACCCACATAGTAAAAGGGAATACCAAAACATGGCTTTAAAAACTAATGTATGAAATGTAACGATTACCCAAATAAACTAATCACTGGGTTTCCACATAGGTGAAAATATGGATATGGAAGAGAAATCTAAGCATCATGTTCTGATGGAGAGTGGTAGAGAACATGGCTATGGAAAAGCGAGTAATCACAAATCCATAGATTTGGGATGATATAAGGTACCATCTGATTCATCAGGTATAAGAGAACTAGGACAACATTTTTGGTTTTCAAGATCATTTCCCTAAAGTTAAAGAATTTGAATTAGAATAAATACTTACTTTATTTTGGTACAATCTCACTGTTGTTCGTGACTTTAACAATTTCCACTTCATCTCTTAAATAAATGAAGTTGAATTTGTTATTCGTGAAGTGTTAGAAGATCACGTGATAGAATGACGGGTCATTCCATCTGTTTCAAACAAAAGGTTAGCAAAATTATATACATAAGTCGATCTATAGTGAGATTAATTACATATGGACTTATACTTCATATATCATACTACTTAATATAATAAAACTAGTTTCTACTAAACAGGGACTTCCTGTAGGCTAGTGGTAGGCGATAAAGGCCAGTCGCACTTCGGTTGTGGGTTCGATTCCTACAGCCTTGTCCGAAGCGATGGGCTGTCGCCCGTCCTGTAGGTTGTCCCTTTTTCTAAAACTACGTTACTATAATATCCCATCAATAATATCGAAAATCTTCTATCCTTAAACAATACTAACTTATGTCCAACATAATCCAGTCTAATCTTTAGGCTTATACATAATACTGCAGTCCACTCTCATAATATAGTGACATCGATTACCAGAGATTTAATACTGTCGTTGATCCCCACATATCATAAGATATGTCTTGTTGGTCACATTCCAAACATTCAAAGTCCTTAATCGTGTATTCTCTTGAATACCTTAGTGAAAACATGAGTGCAGTTAAAAGTTAACACTTTCCACATACCAAAATCCTCAAAATTCTATATACTCAAACCATGATATCACTTAGTCCTTATATCAATCATGAGCTCATGAATATAATCAAACACCCCATTATCTTATTATTCCTTCATTGTGCGCATATCATCTAAATTCTAAAAATATCTGAATAACCTTTCATGGATAGTGGTACCATTAATCATACACTTTCATAACTCAAGGAAAGACAACAGTGTAACAATCCTTAGACGTCTCATTATTCCATAGTACCATGAGATTTCTTATACAACATTACACATGATAAACATGTAATCATTCCACTACATTCTTAAACCATTGACCGAGCTTCAAAAATTCTTTCATCTCACATATCATTTGTAGTCTCTTCATCATCATCCACATAAATACTAACCATATGACCATACTGATTCTCTTCATGAGTCTTTCCCTTAGGGCATTTGTTTGCATAATGGCCATACATTCCACATTTAAAACACTTAACCATTTTTGATGTCGTAGCAATACCATTATCCTCATCCATGGTGTTACCCGACCCTTTTCCTTTGCACTTACTTGCTTTGTGTCCTTCTTTTCCACACCCAAAGCATCTTCCAGTTCCCTTGAAACATTCTCCTTGATGCCTCTTCCCACATGATTTACATAGGGGAAATTGAACTTTCTTTCCTCTATGATCATCATGAAACTCCATCTTTCTCTTATTAGTCGAGTCAGGAAACTTACCAAATTTTACTTTATTGATCATATTATGAGATTGCTGATTCGGCATAATAATGATCTTTGGACTTCCAAATCCCATTTCATTTGGTTTCTCATGAAGAATATCATTCCATTGTCCATCATATCCTCCATTATCGTGAATCATCTTGTTTCCAGCCATTTTCTAAAACCCAGAAAAGAATAGTGTGAGAGGTAAAAATCATGCTAGGGAAAACAACATAATAAAGGGGGAGTACCTTCAATATCCAACATCTTAGGTTTAATTCTATGATCATTAGCGTAATTCTATTACTATAACCTATACGTATACGTATCCCTAGGGACATCCCTAGACATGCGATAAAAATATCTCTAGGGATCTCACTAACGTTTTCGCATCCTAGTTTCCAAAGGTTGACTAAACCTTTCCTCTGATACCAACTGTAGAGACCCGTATCTTGACGTACATTGACATTACATTACTTTTGCGGAATACTTAGTACATAACAAAAACACACACACAAGGATCGTAATAGTTTAGTGTCTTTGGAACCTCGGAACGTAATCTTCTAATCCTGGTGAAAGATCTTCAAAATCTCCCACAAAGATCTTCCTTTTTTTTTACCTAAAACCTTTCTTTATATCCTGGGGAAAAGAAAACATAAAAGGGTGAGCTCAAATGCTCAGTAAGGGTAAACAAAAGAAATATCAATCACATAATTTTCATAAGAACATAACATTTTTGGAAATCTTAACCTGCAAAAGAGAGCATAATTTCATAACATGGGATAAATCATAGTAGTGAAAATGAAACCCTTACTTAAAACATTACTCATTGTGGCATACACACATAATCATAGAGAATCATTTCTTGTTAGTCAAGACTCATTGCCAAGACTATCTTAGTGGACAAAGTCCCTTTCTGAATCGAGTAATCCTCGTTTCAGTCCTGTTTCACTGAACCGGTATAACCTACCATTCCAGCCATGTCTATCTCATGAGATATGAAATCTTTACCCAATGCATTGGAGGGAGATATAGGTCCCACCCATCTCATAATGATACCATTCTTATGTGTGCCACAAAATCATAAATCATACATCATTTCATAACCCATGTAATAAAAATGGGATTCTTAAACAACATGACATCATAAAACCATTCATATAAGATAAAGGAATTCATAAACATAATTCCATCACAACATAGTCAAATCAATGTAAAAATATGGATAGAAACAGAACCCTTTATTATCTTAGATGGAAAATAATTTTGATAAAACACTTGAAATGAATTCTTGAGGAAAATATCCTTTCTTCTTCAAAATCAATTTCTTTTCACAAAACATCATGCAATTTTAAAAGAAAGAGATTTTATTAAAAAAAGTCATGAAATCTTTTGGAGGAATCTTCATGAAAATAAGGCTTTATAAAACAGTATAAATCCGTTCGTGCCGTATAAGTTAAAAAAACATTCTTCGTACTTTTTTCGGAAAAGTCAAAAAGTACCTCGTACGAAAAACGAAAACAAATTCCTTTCATATCCTTTACTAAAAACTCATAGAAGGGTAAAATTGGATTTAAACAATTGTAGGTGGATGGAAATAATATTACATATTGAGGGAACATGGATTTGGATGATAAAATACACCCCAGTAAATACTTACGAATAAACAATCTCGGATAAAAATGAGATTGTGATATTTCCCTTACCTTAGGTCCGACTTGATTTGTAAGTGTCCGAACCTCCTGTATAATGATTTAAATCATGTTATTGACTTATTACAGAATCATATTCATTGTTATGATATCATATATGGTTCACTTATGACATTATATTACCCGTTCTTTTGTAAACTCCATGTTAAAGAAGCGTTTTGGGTAAAATCGTTTCATTTATCGTAGGTGTTTTGACTTGTTGTTCTTGATATCATTATTACTTATATCATGATTTACTTACTTCCAGAATATAAAATATGATTTATATATCATATATATTCAGTATATATATATATATAATAGGTAGATAAATAAAATGAAAAACACCGTTCATGGAGACGGTAGTCCGTACGTACGCATGAACGCTGTTTTCCTTTCCTTATTGTCTTGAAATGGAAGTAAGTAGATGACATACATATGTATATATATATATAAATCCAGTAGCTTTATAATGTCATATATTTCATTATTATTTCTTATATATACATTATAATCATTCTTAAATGGTTAACATGGAGAATGAATCTCATCGCGTCGTGGAGACGGTAGTCCGTACGTACGCACGAGCGATGATATCATTTCTATAAATATTGAATTGAATTGGAGTGGATTATACAATATATTCAGAATCAATATGATGTTGTAATAACTATGTATAGTTATTCTTTACACCATTATACCCATCCATGTAAGGTGGTGGTGGAAAATAGATTACACCACGGCGTGGAGACGGTATTCCGTACGTACGCACGCGCGGTGATTTCTTTTTCCGTAGGATGGATAGATGGTGAAATAGGGTTGTTTCATACTTATAATAACATATCAGTATATGAGTGATACTGATGTTATTACTTCATAATGAAACAACCTAAGAAGAAGAAGTGGAAGAAGAAATAAAGATGAAAGAATTGGTAACGGTAATTACCTCTTCTTTGAAGTGCCTCTTTGAGACCTCCTCTTAGGGCACTAAAATTGGTCTTTGAAGAAGACCAGAACCTCTAGGATGTTGCTAGGGAAGTGGAGAGGAGAAATTGGCAGGGGTTGGCCGAGCTTGAGTGCTCAAATTGGTGTGAGGAGGAGGGGGAGGAGGTGTCCTTTTATAGGGGAGGAGAGGGGCACCTTAAGAATATCTCAAAATATTATTTTATATTAAAGTCAAAATCGGTTTATAATGGTTCCAAAGGGTCTTATTTCGAAGCTAAAGTGGGGATGGGTCGAAAGACTATCAACCAATAGGATTTAGACAAGTTTAGGGTATTATTTTAACCTTATCAATTAGATTTAACTCTAAGTTAAATAATTTAACTTTTACCGTGTCTTTTTGTTTTCTTTCACTATATGGTTAATAAACTTACTATAACATGCCAAACGAACCCCAAATTGTATATTATTAATACATATATCCTTATCTAAGTCATTTGGCCGAACCTTAGATTTTTAGGAATAAAATAACAATTAGTAATATAATATTTGATTTAAAAACTATTTTGTGTCAATTTTGACACTATTTGATATATGATTTTTGTGAAAGTCATAACAGAATTATATGTTCGAACCAAGTTTATTAAATCATCACTAATATATCATAGTAACCTAGAAAATTAGTGGAATTCATAAAAAGTCTTAAATTACATTTATTTTGGTATTTATATTATCAATTATGTCAATATTTCATTAATAAGATAATTACTGCATCATCTTTGTGTCCTAAATAAATTATATTATTTGATGTCTAAAAATTACAAATAAAATACCATCATGTAGGAAATCGTTTTAGCTTTCTAATGAATATTTATAGTCTAATTTATCTTATGAATAACACCATATTAAAAATGATTTACTTATTAAACATTGATTTTAACTATTTTAACCCTTCTTTAAATAAATTAATAATAAATGTCCTAATCTAATCCAAGTGGGCCTAAATGGTCATATTTTATTCCTAAGTTTGTTTTTGGTCGAATTACACTTGTCCAATATAATTAGGACATGTGTTAGGGTAATATTAATATCATATTTACCCTTAGTTACCCTATTTACTATTAACCGCGGTAAAAAAAAGTAAAAAGTTACTATTCACCAAAAATTATTTTCATCTCATTGAACCACATTTTAGTCCTTGATATTAACCGTGTCTCTCGGATTTTCGAAATTCCATTCACAGAAGCGGTAAAATTAAGTTTTATGCAAAATTCAGTTTTTAACCTACCACTTAGTGGTTTCACTATTCATCAAAAATTGATGTTTTTCAGAACAACGCCAAAATTTCATCCCAAGCTATATTTCATATTCCGAATTCAAAAATGAAGTCTATTTTACCAAATTCATAACATAAAAGTTGCATTAATTAATTTTATAATTAAATCCCGCTGTTAAAACAAATAGCGTGTTTTTAAGAAGCAATATCTATCAAAAGATTGACACTTGTTTATGTCTAGTTTAAATGTGAAATTACATCCAATGACCAACATTGTATTAAATTGTAAAAATATATTCTAAATATACTTTAAAACCACTCAAATTAATGATTTATCACTATTAATTATTTCGATTAAAAAAGTTGTTTTTAATTATAATTTAGTAATTTTCACTATTCATCAGAATATGAAAGTTATCCGAAAAGTACCAAAATTTCACCTTAGGCTAAATTCGATACTCCGAATCCAAAAATAAAGTTCATTTTGAAAAATAAGATTTACTGGATTTCAAAAAGTGGTTATTACTATTCATAACGGCTAGTTTTAATAATATTTTTATAGCATATCGTTGTTTAGTGAAACTCGATATTGCGTACTACACACGCTATCGAGGAAGGTCGTGATTGCGTGTAATGCAAGACAAGTCAAGGATGTGTGTTGTGCAAGCTCCTTTTGGTGTAGCGTACAACACAAGACATTAATAAAATTAAAAAGAATATTTTTTTATAAAATCTTGGGCTGTTACATAAACTCTGATTAGATCACATAGATTTAAGATGTACTTTGAGGATTAGTATAGAAGAACTTCCTAGAATTTTGGTATTGTAGATATTTTGTGAGTTTTCCGAGCAATACATCCCTGTCTGGATACGAGCAGGTAGAGGCAGCTCTGGCACATATGTACCTAGGGGTAAAACCTGAAAACACCGCATTGAGCTAGACTCAAACGAGAACTGGTGCATGACAACGGGCCTTGATTCACTCTTGGTTACGACAGTCCCGGGGGATATGCTTAGGATAATTCTCGTTTTCTTTACAAACCATTATGAAGGGTTTATGAGTATATACTTCCTCAAAGGAGACATTTTTATGATTATGGATTATATCCATAAACTATTTAATTTATGTTATGTGTTTTACAAGTTTGTGATTAGGTATTGTTATTCATAAATTAATCTAGTGTATGCCATTGTTTAGAAATGGTGCCCAGTAGAAAGAATGAGAACTCCAGCAATTCACATGATCCAAAGAGAAAGAAGGATCATATCTTTCATGGTCTTAAGCCATAATTTATAAGAGAAATAGTCTCCCATGTATTATCATCATATGAAGAAATAATATCTTGTGTTGATAAGATAAGTAAAGTGTTTACTGAGTCCTATGGCTTTGAAGGGAATCAAGAGAAGAAAAGGATAGAAGAGGGAAATATGGATAAAGTGAAGAGGTAAAAGAAGAATTTTCCTATATGTGATAACTGTTGGAAGAAACACCCTTGAACTTGCCTGAAAGGAATGGGAGTTTGTTATAAGTGTGGAGGAAAAGGGCACAAATTACATGACTGCAAGGATAAGAAAATGGTTTCAAATGTACAATGATTCATTTGCAAGAAGTTTGGACACTACGCGAACCTATGTCCCAGTCATCAGACTATGCCGCAAATGATGCTATTGGATAATAATCAAGTTATGATACTACCACAGATGAAGAGGAATGATTAGGGTTCTTATTTTGATTATGTCGTTTGAGTGTTGTATCAACAATGTACTTATTATAATAATTATAGAGTATATAAGGATTGTACTGCAGTGCTATTTCATTAAAGACTTGAGATTGTGTGGAACAAAGAAAAGTGACTCAATAGCAGGTTAAATTTTTGGAAAATATATGGTCGAGAGAAAGATAAACCATAATATGGTTCTGATACCGAGGTAGTGATTTTAGAATAATACATGATTGATTTGGATAAATTATATTGGATATTCTTGACTACCTTGAAGATGATTAATGATTTGTATATTCCATCATTATTTGGGTTTAAAACATTTTTGGATTGATGAAGTATATCCAGCATTCTATATGGAATAAGGGAGCATGAATGTAATCAATAAGTATTATGGTAATTCAGGATGTTTCGGTGTTTTAAAAGAATACATGATGAAGGTATTCATATGCTATTACGGGGTAAAAAGGATCTACATTAAGTTTACCTTCCTTATAAATATTGGACTGTGAGTTTGGACAGAAGTATTTTGGATAAATTCTAGTTTGAGATTAATTTCTGATTCCCATAAAAGGACAACCCAAAGGTCGGGCGGAAACCCGTCACGACCGGCAAGGCCGCGAGACTTGAACCCGCAACCGAAGGGAAAAAAGGGTGTATCACCTACCACTGGCCCACGAGATGTCCTGGATTAAATAATGTAGTTTTTTTAAAGATCTGGTAGATGAATTATAAATTCGTTTATTTTGGAACGCTATATGAATAGTATAAATATAATTTTTTTTACGTTCTATTATCTTTTAGAGTGAAAGATAAGTTTGTGGTTGAAATTTGTTAATGGATAAAACTATAATTATAAAGTAAGTATATCTCCTTATGTTCTTAGCCAATCTCATAAATAAATTCCTCAACATTAAGAAAAGGAACTTAGAACAAAAATGTGGTCCTAGATGGTGCCTTAAATCATCACTAATTTATGGCTTTGGGATTGTTGGCCTTTTCATAGCCATGTTTTCTACCACTCTCCATCAGATAATTGATGATTAGATTTCTCTTCCATATCCATATTTTACTACATGGAACCATTGTATGTGTTATTTTTGGTAATCTTCATACTTTCCGCTATTTATTTTAAATAGAGGCCTCATTATTTCATTTTTCGATGTGAGATTTCAACTAAGATATTTTGAAACGTCAAAAATGTGTTATCCTAATACCTTATGTTTTGTTGAATCAATGGTATTTCAAATCATCATAGATTGATGAATTTAAGGACCTCAATTTTATACTTGTTTGTGATTGATGACCTCAATCACTACCTATAAATATTTACGTTTTTCCTCCAATTATATGTCCCTAATTGCCACCAATGTTCTCCTAATTGAGATCATAATTTGGTGGTGACCCATTCATTTCTCTTTTCCTCATATTAAGACTAAATTTTAGTAACCCAATTTCCGATGTGGGTTTTCCCACAAAGAAATTTTTTATTTTCAACCTTTTATTTTCGAAGAACAATTTCAAATTGCGAGGACACAATTTATTGAAGGAGGGGAGAATGTAACACCCCAAGATTTCATAGTGTGTTATTTCTTTAAAATAATACAATAACTTGCACTACACGCAACACCGAGTTCAAGCACACCATGACTTACCAAACAAGCCGTTCAAAAAAGGTTATGAATAGTATTGACTAAATTTTAAACTTTATATAATCCTTATAATTTTAGAATCCATATTATGAGTTTCTTAGACATAATGTAAGAACAAATTCATTTTCAGTATTGCACTTTTACCAACTTTTAATAGTGAGCCGATTTTAAATACAATATTTTAAACTTTTTGAGTAATGGGGGACATCAAAAAATTTAAAATGAAACATCCCAAGCCTCCACGGTATGCATTCCTTTGAATAATATAGTAGTGTGTGTTGTACGCAACTTCGAGTTCTAACACACACCACAACCAATCAAACTAGCCGTTATGAATAGTAATACCTACTTTTTGAAATTATATATATTTTATATTTCAAAATGGACTTCATTTTTGGATTTGGAATATTGAAATTAGCCTAAGGTGAAATTTTGGTACATTTCGGATAACTTTCATATTTTGATGAATAGTGAAAATTACTAAATTTTAATTAAAAACAACTTTTTTAATCAAAATAATTAATAGTGATAAATTATGAATTTGAGTGGTTTTAAAGTATATTTAGAATATATTTTTACCATTTAATATAATTTTGGTCATTGGACATAATTTTACAATTAAATCGAATATAAACAAGTGTCAATCTTTTGATAGTTATTATCTCTTAAAAACACGCTTTTTGTTTTGACAGCGGGAATTAATTTTAAATTAATTTCTGCCACTTCTGTGTTTTGAATTTAGAAAAATGGATTCCATATTTGGAATCAGGATTTTCAAATTGTGTAAATAGGTAACTTTTATTTTTAGACATTTTTAATAATTACTGCGGTAAATATTTTATTTACCATGCTTAAGGGTAAATCCGGTAAATAAGGGTTAAAAATTAATATTATAATAATACTAAATTACCCTAAAACGTGTCCTAGATTTATTGGTTGATACATGTTCGACCATAGGCATCTTTGGGTCGATTTGGGGACCCCATGGTGCCACTTGTAGGTGATAGGGACACTTTATTTTAATTAAGTTAAAATGAATACAAAAATGACACAAGCATATATCTTTTAGAAAAACAATTTTTACATAGGGTTATATATGTTGGATTTTAGATTATAAATATTAATTAGAAATATAAAATGATTTCCTACATAGTTATAGTTTATTTATAATTTTTAGACATTAAATAATTCAATTTATTTGTGACACAATGATGATGAATTAATTACTATAATAGTAAAAAATTAAATCAATTGATATTATAAATACCCAAATAAATTAAATATTAAAGTTTTAATGAATTAAACTAATTTTCTAGGATAATATGATATATTAGGATTTATTTAATTGACTTTGTTCGAAGTAATCAATCTGTTATGAGTTTCAAAAAAATCAACTATTGAATAGTGTCAAAATTGACAAAAAAGAGTTCTTAAAACAAATATTATATTATTAATTGATATTAAACTCCTAAAAATCTAAGGTTCGGCCAAGAGACTTATATCATGATATTTTCATCATTAATGGACCACTTGGGGGTCTCTTGGATGTATATAGTAAGTTTATTGACCATATTATATAAAAATACAAAGAGACATTGTAAAAGTGAAACTAATTAACTTAGAGTTAATACTTAAAGATAAGGTTAATATAAGTACCCAAACCTGTCTAAATTATATTGGTTGAGTTGTTTTCGACCCATCCCCACCTTAACATTTAAATAATCAACTTTGGAGCCATTAGAAACCGAATAAGAATTTATTATAAACTAATATTTCTAGCTTTTACAAAGGTGCCCCTCACCCCTCTTATAAAAGGGTACTCCTCCTTCTCTTTTCTTCACACTTTATAAGCCTTTTGGTTCGGCCAAACTCTGCCCAAATACTCTCCCAACTTCCCCCACTACAACCTGTAGGCCTTATTTTGATCAGAAAGCCAACCTAAGGAGCCCTTTTGATCAAATAAAATGGAAGAAACCGAAGAAGAGGAGGTTAACCTACCCCAACCAAGTAAAAGTACAAGGTAAGGGGTTTTCATCTCACTCCTTATTCCCGTGAGATTCATGCCATATTGCCACCATCACCTTTTGTGTGGTGTATGTACTTCCCATAATTATATTCTTTGTGTAATACACTCTAATTTATGTGTATTTACATATTCATTATATGATACCTCTTTCATGGGTTGTATGTTTCATATGTTACCAAATTGGTAAGGGTTATTTCACAATCTATTCATTATCCGAGGTTGTTTATATGTAATAATCTACTGGGATCTCTTTATCATCCACATCCATGTTTTCTTAAAAATGTATTTCAAAACATTTTTATTATTTACAAGAATATGGTTTAAAGTCATTTATACCCTTGTTTGACTTTTTATAAGAGGAATCTTTCCGTCGTTTTCAAAACAAGGTCCCTTTTAACCTTTTCGAAAGAATTAAGGTGAGAATGTTTTTTTAACTTATACGGCAGGTGCGGTTATTTTACGCCGTTATGAAATCGTCGAAGCTTCCCTTACAAGATAGTAAGAATATTTTCAAAAAAAAATGTTTTATTTCATAAATATAAGAATCTTAAATGATTTCAAAATAAAAAGAGATATTTTTCTAAAATAGTCTTTATTTCATCTATGTCAACATCCTTTTATGGATTTTAAGCTTATTTGAAGTTGATTTATTATGATACAAAACATCCATATTTTACTGAAGGTTTTGTGATATTTTTGACTGTGGATAAGTTATTCTTATGTCACTCATGTTTTTTGTTTAGGGTATTGACATTTCATAAGTTATTTGTAATCCGAATGATTATGTTATATTTCAACCTTTCATTCAGATGAATGTGTTAGACAAGTATATTTCGGGTTGGGGACCGGTAAAAGTGAGCCCTCCGGTTTGGTCTCCGGTTATTATAGGAACTCCGGTTTGGTCTCCGGTTATTAGAGGAACTCCGGGTTGGTGTTCGGTTATTAGAGGCACTCCGGGTTGGTATCCTGTTATTAGTGGCACTCCGGGTTGGGTTCCAGTTACAGTTAGCCCCTAGGTCTTGGGACGAGGCCTTGACAAAGAAATTAAAGCTCAGCATTATGCATTCCAACATTATGATAGTGGTTATTGATATTGCACATGATTATTCTATTAGTAGAATATCCATGTGAATAAGTAAATGGCATTATTTCATTTTACTTTTTCCATACTATGTTGAAGTTCAAGTTTAAAAGGCTTTTGTTTTAGTAATGTATTGCCTTAAATGTTTATGCTTATTTTTGAATGTTCTGCTATATTGTTATCCTTACTGGGAATTTGAGCTCACCCCTTTTCTATGTTTTATTTTTCCCAGGATGTGAAGAAGTACGGGATATTATGAGGGGATAATAGTGTGGACTATGGAGACATTATGTTGTTGTCGTAGTTTTTCACTTTATGATGTAATGTAAAACTTATGAGTATATCTAGTGTTTCTAAGGCTACTAAACCAATCGCTCTTTAGAGATTTGATCTTTCTTGTGATCATGCAAATGTTATGTAATAATGCACCGACTCTAGGTAACTATGGTCGGGGAATTACAGGGAGCCACTGGGATATCATTTTTGGGTTAATCCACCTATAAGACAAAATAAAACGGTCGAGACAAGGGGGGAAGTTTGAGAGCCCTATTCCCTTCTTCCACTAGAGGCTCACGCCTCCCACCCTAGTTCCCTCGATGACAGAAATGCACTAAGTGCCCCTGAATAATCCAATTATGGAAGTATCTGGGAATGATTGGTTAAATGATATCCTGGATCCAACAAAGCAAGTATTCCACATTGAGTTCCAGATTGTCTAGCACATGGGGAGATACATCCAATTCCATGAAAAGTTGAGCCACCAAGGTAGATGAGCCACTCCAAGTGTTGTCATCAAAGAAAAGATAGCCCCCGAGAGAGTTCCCATTAGCCATTAGGAAGTCTTTGTTCTAAAAGGGAAGGGGAAACCTAGGGAGGCATATCCAAACAGCTACTAGATGTGTCCAGGAGGGAGGGAGGGGGGGCTGTCCAGGCAGGGGGGTGCGGTCCAGGCAGGGGGGCGGGGTGTCCAGTAGGGGTGGTGCTATCTAGGCAGGGGGGAGAGGTGTCCAGGAGGGAGGGAGGGGGTGCTGTCCAGGCAGGGGGAGGGGTGTCCCGTAGGGGGGGGGGGTGGTGCTGTCCAGGCATGGGGAGAGGAGTCCAGGAGGGAGGGGGTGCTGTCCAGGAAGGGGGGAGGGGTGTCCAGCAAAGGGGGTATTGTCTAGGCAGGGGGGAGAGGTGTCCAATAGGGAGGGGGGATGGGGGTGTTGTCCAGGAAGGGGGGAGGGGTGTCCAGCAGGGGGGGTACTGTCCTGGTAAGGGGGAGTGGTGTCCAGTAGGGAGGGAGGGAGGTGCTATCCAGGAAGGGGGGGTGGTGGTGTCCAGGAAGGGGCAGAGGAGTCTAGGATTGAGGGGGTGTTGTCCAGGTAGGGGGGTGTCCAGCAGGGGGTGCTGTCTAGGCTGGGGGGAGAGGTGTCCAATAGGGAAGGGAGGGGGTGATGTCTAGGAAGGGGGAGAGGTGTCCATGAGGTAGGGGTGCTGTCTAGGCAGGGGGGGAGGGGGTGTCCAGCAGGGGGGAGGGGGAGGGTACAATCCAGGAATGGGGGGAGAGGTGTCCAGTAGGGAGGGAGGGGGGGCTGTCCAGGCAGGGGGAGGGGTGTCCAGCAGGGGGGTGCTATCTAGGCATGGGGGACGGGTGTCCCGTAGGGGGGTGCTATCCAAGCAGGGGGAGATGTTTCCACGATGGCGGGGGTGCTGTCTAGGCAGGGGGGAGGGGTGTCTAGCAGGGGGTGCTATCCAGGCAGGGGGGAGAGGTGTCCAACAGTGAGGGAGGGGGTACTATCTAGGAAGGGGGGAGGGGTGTCCAGCAGGGAGGGTGCTGTCCAGGCAGGGGAGAGGTGTCCAGGAGGGAGGGGGTGCTGTCCAGGTAGGGGGGAGGGGTGTTTAGTAGGGTGGGGGGGTGCTGTCCAGGCAGGGGGGAGAGGTGTTCAGTAGGGAGGTGGGGGGTGCTGTCCTGGAAGGGTGGTTGTGTCCAGTCAGGGGGAGAGGTGTCCAAGAGGGAGGGGGTTGTGTCCAGGTAGGGGGGGTGTCCAGTAGGGGGGTGCTGTCTAGGTAGGGGGGAGAGGTGTCCAGCAGGGAAGGGAGGGGGTGTTGTCCTTGAAGGGGGAGAGGTGTCCAGGAGGGAGGGGGTGTTGTCCAGGCAGGGGGAGGGGTGTCCAGCAGAGGGGTGTTGTACAGGAAGGGGGGAGAGGTGTCCAACAATGAGGGAGGGGGGGTGGTGTCCAAAAGGGGGGGTGATGTCCAGGTAGGGGGGAGAGGGGGGGTGCTATCTAGGAATGGGGGGTGTCCAGGGAGAGAGGTGTCCAAGCAAGGGGAGAGGTGTCCATGAGAGAGGGGGTGCTGTCCAGGTAGGGGGGAGGGGTGTCCAGCAGGGGGGGGGGGTGATGTCTAGACAGGGGGAGAGGTGTCCAGTAGGTAAGGGAGGGGGGGGGTGCTGTCCAGGAAGGTGGGTGTCCAAGGGGGATAGGTGTCCATGAGGGGGGGTGCAGGGGAGAGGGTGGGGGCTATTTATTTGGGGGGAGGGATGGGGGGCTGTCTAGGAAGAGATTTATAGGGGGAGGGGGCTATACAGGGGGGCTCTATAGGGGGGGGGGGCTACAGGGGTGGTTGTCTACTGCAAGGGTAGCGGGGGGGGGGGGGGGGGGGGGGGGGCTATCCAGGGGCTTTACAGGGGGTGGGGCTGCAGGGGGGAGGTGGGATGCAAGGGGAGTGGGGGGCTGTGTAGTGGGGTTGTGGGGGTATTTTTTATGGATTTTCGGACCCTATAGCCACAGTTTTAAACCGTGGCTATTGGTTAATTTCCACGGTTTTTAACCATGTCTATAGGTATAATTCCAGAGTTTTAAACCGTGGAAATAATGTTTTCATGTCCTCTTGTATAGCCACTATTCTAAACTGTGGCTATAGTGATAATTACAGGGTTTGAACCATGGCTGTATACCTATTTCCACAGTCTGAACCGTGGCTCTAGACCTATAGCCACTATTTCAAACCGTGGCTATAGGTCTAGGCCTATAGCCATGCCAAACTTAGCCACGGTTCCTCAAACCGTGGCTATTACCAATAGCCATGGTTTTAGGACCTATAGCCACGGTTTAAAACCTAGGCTATAGCCCGAATTTCTAGTAGTGATAGTAGCACATCATCATTGTATGCTCCTCAGACGTAGCCCAATGAGGGAGATCCATGTAAAATTATATGTGTCTGCCTCCTTCATTCACTGTATTGCATCCAAAGCATCATTATTTGATAATGAAGAAATGAAGTGGTCATAATACATACACAAGTGAAAACATAGTGACCCTAGTGATAAAGTGGTCAAGATCTAGTGGGGTAGGAAGAATTTAGAAAAGAATATCTATACCCCAATTCACCCCCTCATGGTATATAGAACCCTTTTGGTCCTAATATATAAACTTGTACCCGGCCCTGAACACCAAGCTGGTTTCACCTCGAATATATATCTCATCTAGTCTGAACAAAATTCAATATCTATTTTTGTTTACCCTTCTCCAAACCTGTATCCAAATAATCTTCTTAGGTAACAAATGAGACCCTAGATAGGGTTTGAGTATTCATAGTAGGTCAACTCCACCAGCTCTTAAAAAACATGTTCTATATGAACTTTATGTAATAACGTTATAAATAGAGTTTATTAATCAATCCAACAACTAATAAAATACAACAATAACTAGCTTCAGCTCCATGGAAGAATATATTTGAGCATTTCTCACAACCATACCAATAACAACCATCTAACCGTGTTAAAATAACCTTCATAAAAATAATTTTTTGATATCTATGAGGATGTCTCATATACATTACTTCCAATACCATTAACATGGCATAATCACAACAATACAAATAAATTCCCTATGTGAGTGAAAATGTTTAAGTCAAAGCCCGATAATCATAACAACTTATAACTAGGTCGAGCCCACTCAATATCATCATTAAAAAATATTTGTGTACCTGATCTAGGCCCATTCCTAATATACAACCATTACATCATTTGGGTCAAATCTAAATAATCATTATAACATTTGAGTAAAAGACCAATAATAATTATATCATCTGTGTCAAATCCATTTAATCATTACATCAAATATCACAATACATGTCATAACATCCTGGATAACATGATATCACATGATAATACTCAATGGATAATTAAGTGAATTACAATTATTTGTTCAATTAACTCATTCATTAATATCATCATTGTTTACTAGTTAACTAAATAAGTAGTATGTTTTGACATAGGGAATACATATCAAGTAGTTATGTAAGGATCCATGTCATGCTAAGAACTTTTTAAGATACTAACCAATTCAATTATATTCTCGGTTATCTAACACAATACGTGTCGATAATCTAGGTAAATCACCAATTGAATTCAAATGATTCCAATTAATAATATTATTCATTATTTAACTAATTATTGCACACATTATTTTGGATCAATCACAATATTTTACATACATTTCATTTATCAAACCATGGGGTTGATATTTAGACCCCATGCCTTAATCGACAACGAACATGACACTTCAAATAGAAAACACACAAAAGGAAGAATATTAAGATGATTGAAAAGGGGATAAATGATTAAAATAGAGACTGAATGTGTTATTGGGACATCCTAATGTGATTTTGACACTTAAAAAGAACAAAAAAGATGCAACACGGTCTCAATAAGAATGATATAGAGAGTTATAAATAAAATTCAACCACAAAATACTTTAAAATTTAAAATGGTGGAATTACACATCATGTAATATAGTTACATGTAATGTAATTATTTTTATTGTTATTTTAAAAAACAAATAGTCACCTTGACTGAATATTAAAAATGCATGAACATTACACACATTGTAATCCATTTAAATGGTGAGTAAATATTTTTTGGATGGATTTTCAGAACAATTTTTTATATTCAACCTGATCCCCCTTTATTTTATCACAAGTATATAGGAATCCATGATAACACTAAACCCATTAATAACTATACTCCATTAATTTAGGAAAACATTTATCGCTAAACATTATGTCATTTAAAAAAAAATATCTCTACATCGATCCTCACAAAATTTTTCGTGTTTCAATGCAACATAAGACTATTATTATTCAAATGATTGACATACAAGTCAGAACACAAACCCAAGAGTTTGAAGTTGACGAAAAACCCAAATGAGGTATGATTAGCAATAAACATAGAGTGATATATTCGAAGAAAAATATGGGATCTAACAACCACCCCAACATATTACCACTTGTCTGCATGTCTCTCTACCCATCACTGGTGGGTCTTAGTGAACATGTCTAGACAACATTTTTTTTATATAAAATATATCCACAAAAATTCTTCATAAACTCTCCCAATCTGAAATTTCACTCAATCCAACAGTATAATTGTACCCATAATATATCTCAACTGTGATATTCATCTAAAATCAGATCCTACTCAAAGGACACATCAACACAAAGCTTGAAATCTACTATGTCTATCACATGGGAAGGTTGGGTATAATATATCTGATGTTTTGAAATGTGAAAATCCAATCAATAAACTATAGTACTCTTGGAATGGCTAAAAGGTACACCATTAGACGAACCCTTTTTATTATCTCAAATGGTGTGACCAACCTGGGTAATTACTTTCAATGTATCTTGTCACAATGTTTCCCAAATCATTCTGAAATCTAGTGGAAAACATGTTAACCGACCTAGAGTTCCATAGGTCATCTCTAATGTATTGAATATGACTTTATTAATATTCATATTCACAAAACACTATCTAATCAATTTAATATTCTTATAAGTCACCTATACGATTCAAGTCACAACATGTACTCACTCACCAACCATCATCCAGTAACGAGGGAAATTGATAATGATTCCAAAATATAAATGAATGGTACCATTTGGATTGATACCTGGGATCTATTATTATATAAAAACTCCATGAGATCCATATGTTTCTTTCATGAACAACAAAATTCTGGAACACTGTCTCATAAAAAATCTTCAAAAATCATTATATATTTCTCAAATTGAACAACAATATGAGAATGATAGGATATACTAAAAACACCATGAAATCCCATAGCCAAATGAATATCCTTCCAGAAACATTATGAAAAATGTGGGCCTCTTTCTGAAATAATACCCCTTCGAACATTATTCCATAGAACCACCTCAGTCAAATAAAGACATTTTATATCATCAACATTGATGGTCTTATTTATAGGTAATAAGTGGTATACCATCATCAAAGGATCAAAAATAATCCATTAAATAAAATTTTTATGGGGTTTTCTAGGTATTCCTCTCACAAAATCTATAATGACATCACCCATTTTCACTCATGAATGGGAAAAGGCTTCAAAATCACATCTATGGTTTGATGCTCAGATTTCACTTAATAATAAGTGAATTATCTTGGCATGAATAATGTTTCCACCTTTTTCCTTCCTATCAACTAGTTATTTTTATGGATATATGAATACATATTATTAATACTAGGATACAATACCCATATAGTTTCATGAAACCCCATAATCAGCTCCTCTTGTTAGCCTGTAAGAGACCAAACTATTCAACAGAAAAGAAGTCATTTTGCACAGAGAATATATAATCCTAATATTTTCTCCTAGTTATATAATTTTACATTGAAAACATATCATTCCATGCAAGATAAAAGAGAGATATTGATCCAGTCTAGAATCACTTGTATAATATATTTCTATTCTAGAGGTACTCAACCATGATACATGATGACATCAAAATGAATGTCTATAAATAACATCATAATCCTAGACTCATCAAAAGACTCACATACTATCTCTTTCTACACAATTTTGATCAATGAATTAATAACAACATTTACCTTACCTCATGTATAATCCATCATGTAATTAAAGGATGACATATACATGAACCACCTCCTCTACCAATGGTTTGGGTATTACTATGAAAATATGTACATGAGGTTCATATGGTATGAGTATACTAAAAACCGCCCACCCATGAGATATTTTCTCCAACATATTAAGAAATGTAGAACTGCTTCTAACTCTGAATCATAATTAGGGTAATTCATCTCACGTGGTGTTAGATGCTTGGAGCCATAAACAACTATTTTATCTTATTATATTTGAAATTTCTTGATTACAACTCGGATTTTTTCGCACTATAAGGTAGACTCTTTACCTGGCATATGTAATGTGTGGAAATGTGAGGAATTCATCCTAACATTCCACACCAGAAACACTCTCTCTAATGAATTAATAAAAAATAGTCTTCACACCTTTCCTTGTAACGCCCTGACCTCAGCTACCCAGAGTCGGTGCATTATTACATAACATTGTCATGGTCACAAAAGATCAAGTATCTAAATACTTATTAGTTTAGTATCCTTGGAAACACTAGATACATTCATAATGTTTACATTAAATCATAAAGTGTAAAAAACTAAAACAACATATTGTCTTCATATCACATCATACATTCCCTGTAGGTCATTCATAAAATACTTCTTCACATCTTGGGAAAAATTAAAACATTGAAAGGGGTGATCTCAGATGCTCAGTAAGGATAACAATATAGGATAAACTTTCATATATAAACATAAATATTTAAGGCAATGTATAACTAAAGCCAAATCCTTTTAAACATTAACTTTAGCATAATATGGTAAAGATAAAATTAAATAATTCCATTTACTTATTCACATGGATATTCAACTAGTTGAATAATCACATGCAATATCAATAACCACTTTCATAATGATGGAATGCATAATCCCAGACTATCATAACCACATAGTCAAGGCCTCCTTCCAAGACTACAAGTATATTTTGCCATGGCCTTGTGCCAAGACACTAGTTTGTCTCATGATACCTACTGATGCATTGAGGAGCTATAGCAGGCTCCACTCGTCACTTATTATGTCCAATTAATTCCTTATATGAACATGTTTAAACATAACATAAACATTTGTTTTAAAACTACCATAAGAAATGTCAATAATTTCTCCATAAACCAGGAATGGAATAAAAATAACACATCCACTGCCAAACATATCACAAAATCATTAATACTATATGGATGTTTTGTATCATAATAAATCAACTTCAAATAAGCTTAAAATACATCAAAGTATGTTGACATAGATGAAATCAAAAATATTTGAGATAAATATATCTTTTTTTAAATCATTTAAAAGTCACATAATTATAAAATAAATCATTTAAATTTAAAATATTATTATAATTTTATAAGGGATGCTTTGACGATTTTATAACAGCGTAAAATGGTCGCACCCGCCGCAGAATATAAAAAATACATTCATACCTTAATTCGGTCGAAAAGATTAAAAATGACCTTGATTGGAAAATGACGAAAAGATTCCTTTATAAACTTCTTATAAAAAGTCAAACAAGGGTATAAATGACTTTAATACATATTCTTTAAAATAGTAAGAATGTTTTGAAATAAATTTTTAAGAAACATGGATGTGTATGATAAAGAGGTCCCAGAATATAATTACGTATAAACAACCTCGGATAATGAAGAGATTGTGAAATAAACCCTTACATTGAACATTCATTTAGTCAAGTGTAAGTTTAACATCCTGTATGAAGATCATAGTATGTTATTATATTATACCATAACTATATTAATATTTATGATATCATACATGATTCATTTATGACTTTATACTTCCCATTTAATAATAATTTCTATGTTAAATTAACATTTCAGGTAATAAATGGTTTCTTTATCGTACGTGTTTTAACTTGTTACTCTTGATTGTATCAATTAGATCAAGATTTAAATACTTCCAGAATATAAAACAAGATTTATATACCATATATATTTAGAATATAAATATTTATAATAGACATATATATGAAATGCCAAACACCGTTTATGGAGACGGTAGTTCGTATGTACGCATAAACGCCTTTTCCATTTTCCTTTCGTATTGAACAGAATTAAGTGAATAAGATATATGTAAGTACACACACACACACACATATATATATATATATATCTCTAGTAGTATTATTATTTCATATATTACATAATTATTAGTAATATATATTTTTATTATCGACGATGAATGGTGAACATGGAAATGAATCTCATCGCGTCTTGGAGACGATAATCCGTACAAACGCACGAGCGACAATATAATTTCCTTAAAGGTGTGAAATTGGATGGTATATTAATTTTAAAAAGACATTAAAATGATATTTTTATTATTTATAAAAATATTAATCATCATTATATCCATCCAAATAACATAGTGTTGAATAACAAATTACACCACGGCGTGGAGACGGTAAGCTGTATGTACGCACACATGGTGACATTATCATTCATAAGATGGATAGACTAATGAATATAGTTGTTAAATTTTAATAATACCATCATAGTATATAGAAGATACTGGAGTTATTATTTTATAATGGAAACAACAAAGAAAGATTATGTCGAATAATTAGAGAACTTTAAAGAGGGTGGTAAAATCATTACATTTTCTTCGGGTTCTACCTTTTGATTTATCAAAAGGGATCCTTAGGTTGGCTTTATGACCAAAGGAAGGCCTCTATTATGAATTTAGGATAGTTGGGAGGATATTTGGGCAGGTTTTGGCCTAGCAAAATTGCATTGGAGGTGTGAATTTTAGAGAAGGGGAAGTTCTATTTTATAAGAGGGGTGAGGGGAACCTTTGGAAAAACTTAAAATATTATTTTATAATAAATACATATTATGTTTATAATGGATCCAAAGTGACTTATTTTGAGGATAGGGTGGTGATGGGTCAAAATTCTCTCAACCAATATGTTTTAGACTTGTTAGTTTACCACTGTAAACTTATCATTTAGATTTAACTCTAAGTAAAATAATTTAACTTTACCGTGTTTTCTTGTATTCTTACACTATAAGGTTAATAATCTTACTATATACTGCCAATCGAACCCTAATTGGTTCATTAATGTCATATATATTATTATATAAGTCTTTTGGATGAACCTTATATTTTTAAGACAATTATATCAATTAATAATAAAATATTTGTTTTAAAAACTATTTTTTTGTCAATTTTGACACTATTTGGTATTTGTTTTTTGTTAAAACAATAACTGCATGATTACTACAAATAAAATACATTTAATCAATCCTAAATTTTCATATTCACCAATAATATTCTTGGATGTCATAAAAAATTGAAATTATATTTATTTTAATATTTATAATACCATTTATTTGATTCTTTCATTAATATGGTAATTACAACATCATCATTATGTCTTTAATAAATATAATAATTTAATATATAAAAATTATAAATAAAATACCATTATTTAAGAAATATATTTAGATTTTTAATTAATATTTATAGTCGAATATATCTTTTGTATAACCTAATATAAAAAATGGGTTAGTTATTAAACTTTGATTTTAACACTTTTAACTCCTCTTTACATAAAATAATAATAAATTTCTTAATCTAATCCAAGTGGACCTAAAGGGTCATATTTTATTCCTAAGGTTGTTGTTTGTCTAATTAAACTTATCCAATAGAATTAATACATGTGTTAGGTTAATAATAATATAATTTTTACCCTTAATTACTCTATTTACTTTTAACCGTGGTAAATAAAAGTAAAAAGTTACTATTCAAAAAAATTATTTTTATCTTATTGAACAAAATTTTACTCCTTGATATTAACCCTGTCTCTCGGATTTTCGAAATTCAACTCATAGAAGCGGTAAAATTATGTTTTATGTAAATTTGCAAATGCTCCTAGGAGGTGGGTAAAAGACGGTAAAAAGTTCGATAAAATTTTTATATATCTATAATTAACATAAACTAACTCCAAAGAATTACATTGAATTTATATAGGTATTATGTATCTATTTTGACCAAAAATAATTTTAATAAAATAAATATTTATTTAAATAAAAATATGGTTTTAAACAATAACTCAATGTTATTCACTATTCATCAAAAATTGAAAGTTTTCATAAAAATACCAAACATTTACCATAGGATAATTTCGATATTCTGAATCCAAAAATGATGTCTATTTTACCAAATTAAAAACATATAATTTTCATTTATTAATTTAAAATTAATTCCCGTTGTCAAAACCAAAAGGCGTATTTTTTAGAAATAATAAATATCAAAATATTGACACTTGTTTATGTCCAATTTCATTGTAAAATTACATAAAATCACCCGAATTGGATTAAATGGTAAAAATATGATATATTTATACTTACAAACCATTAAAATATATAATTTTACACTATAAATTATTTTGATTAAAAAAGTTTTTTTAGTTAAAATATAGTATTTCTCATTATTCACCCAAATATGAAGGTTATCATAAAAACACCAAAAATTTATTGAAAATATATTATTATGTCCCAATTCTAAATAAGTATTTTATTCTGTAAAATTGAATATATAAAAGTTTCAAATATTGTATTTAAAAAGGGTTCTCCATTAAAAGGTGGTAAAATTGAATTTTTTGAAAAATACTTCTTTTATTAGAAAAAATGTATTTGTTCTTACATTATGTCTAAGAAACTCATAATATGGATTCTAAAATTATAAGGATTATATAGAGTTCAAAATTCAGTTAATACTATTCATAACCGCTTTTGAACGACTAGTTTGGTAAGTCATGGTGTGTTTGAACTCAGTGTTGCGTGTAGTGCAAGATATTGAATTACTTTGAAGAAATAATGTACTATAAAATCTTGGGGTCTTACATTCTTCCCTCATTCAATAAACTGTGTCCTTGTAATTTGAAATTTTTTTTGAAAATAAAAGGTTGATAATAGAAAATACCTTTGTGGGAAACCCCACATCAGAAATTGGGTTAATAAAATTTAGTCTTAATAATAGGAAAAGGGGAATCAAAAATTCACCACCAAATTATGATCTCGATTAGGAGAACTTTGGTGGAAATAAGAGACACATAATTGGAGGAAAAACCTAAATATTTATTGGGAGTTATTGAGGTCACTAGTCACAAACAATTATATAATTTAGTGCCTCAAAGCTATCAATATATGATGATTGAAAATATCATCGGTTCAACAAAACATAAGGTATTAGGATAACACATTTTTAGTTTTAAGATTCTTTTCCTAAAGTTAAATAATTTATTTTTTCATAGAATAAGAAAAGAAAAAATATATATATACTTGAAAAGTAGAGTTCCATCTTTTAACTAATTTCTATTAAAACTCCTCAATCACTCTAAAAGATAATAGAACTAAAAAAATATTCTATTTATCCTATTCGTTTAGGGTTCCAAAATAAATGAATTTATAATTCATCTACCAGAACCTTTAAAAAAACTACATTATTCAATCCAGGACATCACGTGAGTCAGTGATAGGTGATACACCCTTGTCTCCCTTCCGTTGCAGGTTCAAGTCTCGCGGTCTTGCCGGACGCGACGGGTTGTCGGCTGACCTCTGGGTTGTTCTTTTTATGGAAATCAAAAAATAACCTTAACAATAGTATCCAATTTCAAACATAATCCATTCCAACCTTTCGAATTATCCAATGTACTTATATCCAAACTCCCAGTCCAAAATTTATAAGGAAGTTAAACATAATGAAGATCCTTTTTTCCATTTAATAACATGTGAACGCCTTCCTCATGTATTATTTTACAACACTGCAACATCCTGAATTACCAAAATCATTCATCTATTATTCCAAAATCACCACCTCATTATCAGGACCATATTAAGGATTACCATTCCTTCAACCATGTATTTTCCAAAAAGTGTAGCTTACTATTAAGTCACTTTTCTTGCAACCATATAATCTCAAATCCTTAATAATACAGTACTAAAATACAATACTTATTTATCTCCATAATTCATGTAACTAGTATACTGTTGATACAACACTTAAATGAAATAATTCTATAATAACAATATATGAACACTAGTCATTCCTCATCATCTGAGGTCGTATCATAACGTAATTATTATCCAATAACATCATTAGCTGTATACTCTTATAAATGGAACATTGATTTGTGTGGTGTACCAACGCCTTGCAGTTGAAGCATTATACATTTGAATTTTTTTTACCCTTTCAATCACGTACTTGGTGTCCTTTTTTCTCCAAACTTATAACAAACTTCTATTCCCTTCAATCATTTACCATGGTGATTCTTTCCACAATTATCACGTATGAGAAAATCATTCTTTTCCATCTTCCCTTTATACATCATTCTATCTTCCATCCTTTTCTTCACTTTCTTCCCTTTAATGCCGTAGGACTCAGAGAATTCATTACTTATCTTATTAACACATGATACTATTTCTTCATATGTTGAGAATAAATGGAAGACTATTTCCCTTCTAAATGTTGGCTTAATACTGTAAAAGATATAATCCTTCTTACTCTTTGGATCATACATATTGTTGGAGTTCACATTCCTTCTATTGGGTGCCATTTCAATTCAATGGCATACACTAGGTGAGTTTATGAATCACAATTCATAATTCAAAACATGTAAAATACCTAACATTAATTGAAAAGTTTATGGATATAATCTATAATCACAAAAATGTTTTCATTGAGGAGGTATATACTCATAAACCCTTCATAGTGGTTTGTAAAGAAAACAAGATTTATCCTATGCATTTCCCCCAGGAGTGTCGTAACCAATAGTGCAGCAAGGCCTGTTGTCGTGCACCAGTTCTCGTATAAGTCTATCTCAAAGCAGTGTTTTCAGGTTTTACCCCAAGGTACATCTCTGCCAGAGCCGCCCCTACCTACTCATATCCAGACAGGGATATATTTTCTTGGAAAACTCACAAAATCTCTACATTACCAAAATTCTAGGATGTTATTCTATACTAATCTTCAAAGTCTGTCTTATGGTAATGTTCTCTAATCAGAGTTTATTTAAATATAGTTTCCAAGGTTATTACCAAACTTCTTTTGATACCAACTGTAATGCCTCGACCCCAGTTTCCCAGAGTCGATGCATTATTACATAACATTAACATGATAACAAAAGATCAAGTCTCGAATGATTGATTAGTTGAGTAGCCTTGTAAACAACAGATACATTTATAAAGATTAAATTACATCATAATGTGAAAAAAAACTTCAACAACATCTTGTATTCATATCCCCTCATACATTCCACGCAGGTCATTCATAAAATAATTCTTCACATCTGGGGAAAAATTAAAACATTGAAAGGGGTGAGCTCAGATGATCAATAAGGATAAAAATATAGCGAAAACATTCATAAATAAACATAAAAATTTAAGGCAATGTATAACTAAAACAAAAGCCTTTTAAACTTGAACTTCAGAATAATATGGAAAATATAAAATGAAATAATTCCATTTACTTATTCACATGGATATTATACTAGTAAAATAATCAAATGAAATATCAATGACCACTTTCATAATGATAGAATGCATAATGCCAAACTATCATAACCACATAGTCAAGGCCTTGTACTAGGACTACAAATAAGATTTTGTCAAGGCCTTTTGCCAAGTCCCTAGTTTGTCTCATGAGACACAACGATGCATCAAGGAGCTATAGTGGGCTCCACTCATCACTTATTAAGTCCAATTCATTTCTCATATGAACAGGTTTAAACATAACATAAACATTCGTATTAAAAATAGCATAAAAAATGTCAATACTTTCTCCATAAGCCATGAATGGTATAAAAATAACACATCCACAGTAAAAAATATTACAAAACCTTCAATACTATATTGATGTTTTTTATTATAATAAATTAACATCGAATAAGCTTAAAATCCATCAAAGGATATTGACATAGATGAAATCAAAACTATTTGTGATTAATATCTCTTTTTTTGAAATCGTATAAAAGTCACATAACTATAAAATAAAACATTTACTTTCAAAATATTTTTATAAGCTTGTAATATAAGATTATATGGTTTTATAAGATTAGAAAATAGACGCACCCACTGCATAAGTTAAAAAAATACATTCTTACCTTAATTCTGTCGAAAAGGATAAAAAGGACTTTGTTTGGAAAACGATGGAAAGATTGCTTTATAAATATCTTATAAAAAGTAAAAAAGGGTTTAAATGACTTTAACAAATATTCTGTAAAATATTAACAATGTTTTGAAATACATTTTTAAGAAATTTGGGTGTGGATGATAAAGAGGTCCCAGTATATAATTATTTATAAACAATCTCGGATAATGAAGTGATTCTGATATAAACCCTTACCCTAAACATTCCTTTAGTTGAGTGTACGTTTAACCTCATGTATGAAGATTATAGTATTTTATTAAATTATACGAGAACCATATTAATATTTATGATATCATAATTGATTCATTTATGACTTTATTCATCCCATTAAATAATAATTTCTATATTAAATCAACATTTCAGGTAATAAACAGTTTATTTCTCGTATGTGTTTTACCTTGTAAATTTTGATTGTATCACAAAGATCAAGATTTAAATACTTCCAGAATATAAAACATGATTTATATATCATATATATTTAGAATATAAATATATATAATAAACATATATATGAAATGAAAAACACCGTTTATGGAAGTATTTTTGCGTCTCTACGTACGCAAAACCGTTGTTTCTGTTTTCCTTTCGTATTGAATGGAATTAAGTGAATAAGATATATAAAAGTACACACACACAGATATATATATATATATCTCTCTCCAGCAGCATTATTATTTCATATATTACACACTTATTAGTAATATATATTTTTATAATCGACGATGAATGGTGAACACAGAAATGGATCTCATCGCGTCGTGGAGACGGTAATCCGTACGTATGCACAAGCGACTATATAATTTCATTAATGATGTGGAATTGGATGGTATATTAATTTTACAGAGACATTAGATGTTATTTTCATTATTTATATACATATTACTCATCATTATATCCATCCAAATAACATAGTGTTGAATAACAAATTACACCACGAAATGGAGACAGTAAGCTTTATGTACGCACGCATGGTGACATTATCATTCATAAGATGGATAGAATAATGAATATTTTTGTGCCATATTTGAAATAACATCACAGTATATAGAAGATAATGGAGTTATTATTTTATAATGGAAACAACAAAGAAAGAGTAAGTAGAAAAATAAGAGAACTTGAAAGAGGGTGGTGAAATCATTACCTCTTCTTCGGGTTCTTCCATTTATTTGATCAAAAGGGCTCCATAGGTTGGATATATGACCAAATTAAGGCCTGTAGGATGAATTTAGAATAGTATGGAGGATATTTGGGATGGGTTTGGCCGAGGAAAATGTCTTGTGAGTAGTGAATATGAGAGAAGGGGAATTGCACTTTTATAAGAGGGGTGAGGGGCACCTTCAGAAAAACATAAAATATTATTTTATAATAAATTCATATTAAGTGTATAATGGCTCAATATTTAATTATGTCGAGTATAGGGTGGGGAGGGGTCTAAATTCTCTCAACCAATAGGTTTTAGGCAAGTTTAGGTTACCATTTTAACATTATCATTTAGATTTAACTCCAAGTTAAATAATTTAACTTTTACCGTGTCTTCTTGTATTCTTACAATATATGGTTAATAATCAGACAATATACTGCCAATAGAACCCCAGTTGATTCATTAATGTCATATATATTATTATATATGTTTTTTTCGATCCTTAGATATTTAGGACCGTTATATCAATTAATAATATAATATTTGTTTTAAAAACTATTTTATGTCAATTTTGACACTATTTTGTATTTGTTTTTTTGTTAAAATAATAACAACATTATTACTACAAATAAAATACATTTAATCAATAATACCATGTGATATTCACCTAGAAAACATGTGGATGTCATAAAAACTTTGAAATTTTATTTATTTTAATATTTATAATACCATCTATTTGATTCTTTCATTAATATGGTAATTACAACATTATCATTGTGTCATTATTAAATTTATTTATTTAATCACTAAAAATTATAAATAAAATCCCATTATTTCGAAAATTTTTTTATCTTTCTAATGAATATTTATAGTCGAATTTATCTTATGTATAACACTATATTAAAAATGGGTTTGTTATTAAACTTTGATTTTAACTCTTTTAACTCTTCATTAAATAAAAAAATAATAAATGTCTTAATATAATCCAAGTGGTCCTAAAGGGTCATATTTTATTCCTATGGTTATTTTTGGTCGAATTAAACTTATCCATTATAATCAGGGCATGTTTTAGGGTAATAATAATATCATTTTTACCCTTAATTACCCTATTTACTTTTTACCGTGGTAAATAAAAGTAAAAGGTTACTTTTCACAAAAAATTATTTTTATCATATTTATCCACATTTTACACCTTGATATTAACTGTGTCTCTCAGATTTTCAAAATTTAACTCACAGAGGTGATAAAATTAAGTTTTATGTAAATTTGCAAATGCTCCTAGGAGGTGGGTAAAAGATGATAAAAAGTTCGATAAAATTTATATATATAAAAAATTATTATAAACTAACTCCAATGAATTAAATTGAATTTATATAGGTATTATGTATCTATTTTGACATAAAATAATTTAAATAAAATAAATAATTATTTAAATAAAAATCCAGTTTTAAACAATAACTCAGTGTTTTTCACTATTCATCAAAAATTGAATGTTTTCAGAAAAATACCAAAAATTCACCCTAGCCTAATTTTGATATTCCAAATCCAAAAATGATGTCTATTTTACCACATTAAAAACATATAATTTTAATTTATTAATTTAAAATTAATTCTCATTATCAAAACCAAAAGGCGTATTTTCAAGAAAGAATAAATATAATAATATTGACACCTGTTTATGTCCAATTTCAATGTAAAATTACTTACAATGACCAGAATTAGATTAAATGGTAAAAATATAATATATTTATACTTCCAAACCATTAAAATTTATAATTTAACACAATAATTTTTTTTGATTAAGAAAGTTGTTTTCAGTTGAAATGTAGTATTTTTCACTTTTCACTCAAATATGAAAGTTATCAGGAAAACACAAAAAATTTATTGAAAATAAATTATTATTTCCCGATTCTAAAGAAGAAGATTATTTTTTCAAATTGAATATATAAAATATTCAAATATTGTATTTAAAAAGGGTTCACAATTAAAAGGCGGTAAAATTGAATTTTTTTGAAAAATACTTCTTTTATCGGAAAAAATTTATTTTGTCTTACATTATGTATAAGAAACTAAAAATATTGATTCTAAAATTATAAGGATTATATAAAGTTCAAAATTTAGTTAATACTATTCATAACCACTTTTGAATGGCTAGTTTGGTATGTCGTGGTGCACTTGAACTCAGTGTTGTGTGTAGTGCAAGTTATTGAATTAATTTGATGAAATAATGTACTATGAAATCTTAGGGTGTTACATTCCTTGTCATACAAGATATCACTACTATCAGATATAGAGAAATCCTTGATAAAAAAATGATAATAACCCGTTAAACCAAAAAAGTACCGAATATAAAATATGTATTTGGGATTTTCCTAGGAGATGATGGATTCAACTTTCTTTATTCCACTAACACTCCTTCCACTGAGATGACATTGTCAAATGTGTTCAATTTATTAATCCAAAAACAACATTGGGTTATACTGGATTTATGATGATGTTATCTCAATATACTCAAATTGATTTCATGATGATTAGAATGACAGACTGTTAAATGGTAGTAAACTAATATATTATTAAAAAAACACCACAAACAGATCTATATAGGGGTAAAATATCTTATTTATCAATTACATCAATACCTCTACTGCATTAGTTATCTTAAACGGCATCACCATGAATTCATACAGTTCATATATACTCATGTAAGTATTCTGTGGTTTTTATGATGATCTCACCAATAACTAGTGCCAAATTATTCTCAAATAATTCATATAGATGATCTAGGAATCTCAAAACTAATTGAAAATATCATTGATTTTCTGTAGAGGATAAAAGTTCTTTATTTTCAACTAGTTCAATTTCTCAGAATCCACACATAAGTTGAAATACTAATCCCTATTCTTGGTGAAGAGAACTAAAGAACCTAAATGGGATGTATTATGAAGTATGCAGCCCTAATTTTCAAGATATTATAACTAAAACATGAACTCTCGATTATTAATTGGTTTAATTCTATAAAATGATATAAAAACTAGATCTGTTCCCGGTGCTAACTCAATCATGAACTCGATCTATTTCATGGGAATTAATCCATAAAATAATCTTGGAAAACATCCTAAAAATGTTGTAACACTGGAAAAAAGAATATTGAATCATTATAAAATATTACAGAGACATAATATCTATTGAGATGTGATGTGATCCAATCTACCTTGAATGGGCCCTTCATGACCATTCTAATGATCACACAACACATTATGAGAAAATATTCCTCTATCTGTACAATGAAAGGTGAATATGCACATATAATAGTTTATATATATCTAGTACAGAATTAACAAATCTATATCATTAAAAAAAATTATTCCAATAAATTCCATCATGAATGGTTCCAAATATAAATCGTAATGGCCAATCATTAGAGGACACACCATTCCGCATTTAATATTCTCTAACTGCAGTCCGAATGATGGTTCTATGGTCTATGTAACATAAAATATTTACACATCCAATCCCATTTTTTAAAAAAATGTAGATAAAAAAATGATATGATCATGCATCACAAAAAATACCGGATATGGCTGATGATTTAAGTATCATACCTCTAACAATAGACAATCATGAATCCTTGATTGTTAGAGTATCCTACATATCATATAGCTGACGTATCCATATTACATATTATATATCGTGAATATCATAATTATATACCCTACATGATTCTATTTTTCGTACATTAATGCACCGCATCACCTACCTCATCATGAATGGAAAGGGGAGAACCATCTACCAGCCTACAGAGGGGAAGCTATGCCCCTTCATGTCTTAGGTGCTTATCTTAAACCACTACAACTTGTACATTGGGTAATATTCACCTAAAATCAATGAATATGACCCTTCATCCAGATATATGACACTCAAATTTGTGTTAAGTACACTACAAGAGCTTGTTCACAAAAATTCATCATTGATTACACCACAAGATAACATGTTCCTGAGATGGTTGACTATTTCATTGACTACTCTACACCGGAATACCAAGGGAGAATGGGTCATATATGAGCTTTTTTCTACCTAATTAATATACCATATTTATCCCAACTAAAATAACTATCCCCTTTCTGAAGACCACTTTAGGATTCCCTTCTATGGGGATTCCATGTTTAGTCAAATCCTCAAAACTACATAAACAAAAAACCTTCACTTGTGGCTTGATATAATCATCAAGAACATCATAAAAATTCCCCTTAGTTTAGATCTTAGGAGATCCAAAATATTGGGAAATGCACAATATATTTGGTGAAATTTATATCATATTCCAGTACAGACATGCACTCTTGCATTAGATGCCTGAACTCACAATTTTTTGATCCCTCTATTTTTAGGGATATAAATGGATCAGGAAATTTGACTTTAAGTTCTCAAAAATATCTCATCCCTCTTCCCAGATTACTCTAGAAAATCCCAAAAAATCTTAAAAGGATAAAAAATCATATATATAGTATTTTAACCCTCATATATGAAGTTGTATCAATATTATAAAAGATTAATAGGACTGGCTTGATCTAGAACATATCTATCTGTTATCCTCCTTCCTAAAGAAATCTAGTTGGATGCTACAGTTGAAAGTATCTTATCTACCCAAAAAATCAATGGCACTACATGAACAGTCTCTGTTTATATGGAAAAAAAAACTCCTCTGGAATATTTTATAATGTCTAACATCCATATGTTCCTCTATAACTACAATAAGATCTGGTTCAGCTATGTTAAGAGGGTGCTAATTTCCACTCTCCTATCACTAAAGTCAAATAAAATTAATAGGATCTTTCTTTAACAAAAAAAGCACCCCATGGAGGAATAATTAAAAACTGTTTAAACCTCAATTGGTGACTATAATATAGAACCAATAATCATGGTCCCACTAAACAAGTATTGCATGTTTGTTACCATAATGTGGTAGTTCATTTATTTTATTTTCCAAATATAACATATATATTATATAAAATATCAATTTGAATGTATATATCAATAGAAAATAATTATGTCCCTATCCTGAACAATTTATGTTGATATATCCACATGGTTCTATTATAATTAATGCATAAAATCTCACACCATACAAAGTCACATGTAAAAATATCATGAACCACAAACATCGTAAATCTATAACCTCACATAGCATGTGAATCACCCTTGGTGAAATAACATTAACTGAAATAATAAAATAGTGTAAATAATAATCCTATCCCAGGGCACATGGATTTCCCCCAATACATGGGTTAGATACTCCAATGCACAGAATCATTAACATGACCTGAAACATCATAGAATGTTTTATACATTTCCCAAATTGTAAAAATTTTATATAAATTGTGATCCTATGATTGCACTTTGTCATATTTCCTGTTACAAAAATCTCTCACATGGCCAAAAATGGATGGATATAAGACCTCTTGTTTACCTCCCTTTTACACTAGAGGCATCCAACATGTATTAGGGGTGTGAAATTATTAGTAGGAATGTAGATTCATTGAAGTATAAATATGGAATACAAATAAAAAAAGAGTATACAGATAGGGAATACTGGACATAAAATTCAACATAAAAATAAAATAAAAAATAGAGTAATATTATAATTACATGCAAGAATATAACTAAACTTCATGCTATTAGTAATAAAATGAATACTAGAATCAAATAATACTCGATAATCCCTAGTTCTAAACATCATGTCGGTCCCACCTCCAAACACTAGCCCAACTAGTAGGAAAATATTATACAACAAGGTCCTCCTTCCTTTTCCAAATCATGGTCCATGTAATATTCTCGGGTACCAAATTGGGGCCCAGATAGTGTGTGATTATAAAATAGTACTTCAACACCACCATCACTGAAATAAGAAGTCATATAAAAAGTGTATGAAATAAAGTGATAAACATGTATATTAATTAATTCAAAATTATAAACATAAAAACCTATTGGATTTTTCTCCAAGATGAAATAACTCTAAGAACGTCTCATGACCATTCTAACAACAACTATATATCCATGTTAAAATAATTTTCATTGGTGGAATTCTATAATATCTCTAATAACGCATCAAAACCGTGAAAACCAATTCCAAAAACATGTTATTATCACAATAATATAAGTCAAATTTCTATATGAATTATGTATTCATATACAAATCACTATAAACATTACAGCATGGGACTCGGAGGACCCAGCTTAATATAATCATTACAACATATATGTGTGCATATGCCAGAGACTTGTCTGATATGTAAACATAACATAATTTCAGTAAATGACCCATATAATTTATAATATTCTCATCAAAACCATATAATCACTACAAAATATGGATCAATTCACTATAATAATGAAATAATATTTCACAATGCATTTCATAATAGCATATATATATATCAATATCACATCATGACACTTAATTTTGAATTATGTGAATTTTATTTTTTTATTCAATTTCCCATTTAATATATTTCATAACTGATCAATAGTAAAATCTATAATAAGTAATACATAATATATGTATTCTATATCAAGAAATATAATAAGGTCTAGTGTCATTATATACACACTATTAGTTATTATTAAATTCAATTATATTTAATGTTTGATCACCCATCATGTAGACATAAGTAGGTAAATGACTAATTGAATCCAACATACAACTAATAATAATCTCATAAATTATTTAATTAATTCAATTTGACCATATGTTGGTGCAATCCAACTATGTCACATACTTCAAAATTTATCAAACCAATGGCTTATGATTTTGACCCCGTTCTTTAACTGATATAGAATCTAATTCTTCCAAATAGAAACTGCCATGAGGAACAATGTGAAGATGATGTCGAAAAGATTCCTTGATTTAAACATTGATTTAATGCATTATTAGGATGTTCATAAAGGATGATGGGACTCAAAAAATGTCTGTAATATTACCTAGGATTGAGAAAAGATTTATAAAATGAGATTGAAATAAAATTCAACTACCCAGAATACATTAAAATAGGAGTTCAAAGAAATACTTGGTGTGTAATATAATTACATGTCAGATAATAATTTTTAAAGGGATATATGGAAAAACACATTTCCTCATATAAATATTAAAAACACAAATGCATCACTTGATGTGTAATCCATTTACATAATGTGTAAATGATCGTGAAATGGGTCTTAATACCATATTCTATATAAAAAATTAAAACCCACATTAATGATTCTCAATAAAACATGAATCCACAATAAAACATGATCAATTAATTCTTGGACACCATTAATATAAGAAAACATATATCCATAAACGTTAAGCCATTTTTCCAAAAAAAAAATCTCAATTCGGATTCTCTCTAGTTTTCTAATGTATCCTCACATCCCAAGAATGCATTTACTCAAATTAGAAAAGGCATGTAAGAACAAAAACACATTTTTTAATGATGACTAAAAAAATAATGAACTTTATCATAAAAATATTAGAGTGAGACATACCTTGAAGAAGACATTAGCTCATAGTTATTATGAGGATCTAATGTGGTAGGCCATGTACGGAGACTTGAAGGTGGGAAGTAACTATCTAATTGGACTATAGATGATGACGACATTTTTTATGTCTAGTATATTTTTTTCCAAATTATGAGTATGTGTGATGAGTTGATGTGTGAGTATTATGCCTAAAAGTAGTTGATGCATGTTATATTTTCGAAAATGTATCATGATCTATGTATATAGTATTAGTGGATATGATTTTAAAAGTAGAATGTAGGTTTTGTGACATGATGTTTCACCAATCAGTATGTGAATGCCAATAATAAATTACCTAGGGGATTATTAAAGTATCTTCCTACTTTGGAATGGATATGGGATGATATTACCATTAAATTTATTGATTGTAATATAGGGTTCCTTTGGATGAAAGATATAATTTCGAT
The DNA here is from genome assembly GCA_963277665.1 of Viscum album. Taxonomy (NCBI): domain Eukaryota; kingdom Viridiplantae; phylum Streptophyta; class Magnoliopsida; order Santalales; family Viscaceae; genus Viscum; species Viscum album. The sequence goes on from OY728140.1 coordinate 2,133,022,665, forward strand.
GGGTGTGGATTAGTTCACAATGGTTTCCCATTTATTCCATATGTATTATTATTTTATAAAGGACATATGGGTTGAGTTTCATATTTGAAATATAGGTCATTTTCATAGGGTTCCATAGAGTATATTTTTAGACCATGACTGATAATTTACATCACGCTTCTAGAATTTCATATAGATTGAATTGGGTACCATGATATTTTTTATTAAGGACATCCACCAATAGGTTTATTGATAACTAAAACATACTATTAATGTTCTAGATGACATGATGCAATCAGAAGTAATATAATTAGGTGGGTCAGGGGATAATAACTCATACCTTTTTGAGGTCTCATATAAATTAATTTATCAGAATACTATTTAGATGGAATCATATGATAAACTATAAAGAAATACATGTAGATCACATCTATGTTGGATGCATTTTGGGGAGTTTGAGTTGTCTAGAAGGAGTCTCTTTAAGTAAACATTGGAAATGTTCCTATTGATTCTGAAAAAATGGATATGGAATATTTTATGAATAAGTTATTTTTAGATGTTTTTGTCCCCTTGAGTTTACTTTGGATGATAAATAACTCCTTCAGGTGTTTCTGAGATTGTTCCCCCATAGGATTAATGTATAGGGAAGGTTGGAACCTATGGTTTTAGCCATATGAGATTATAGAGAATAGAATAATAGTGTGATATGGTTTTTCTCAAACATAGAGTTATATAACTATGAATGATGTTTCTCTTGTGTCATAGCTTTGACATTTTCACCTCGACCCTCATTTCTTCAAACATTAGCCACTTGAATTTTCTATTCCCCATTGTTCAAAGATAACCTTAAATTTGATCATTATGTGACAGTTTATAGATGAAATCTATCAATACCACATTTATGGTTTAAAATTGAGGTTGTGGTAAAGTTAAGGTGATGATAGAGGATGATCCGTGGAGGATTGGAATATATTATAGGTTTACATTCGTCATGACTTCCATGATGCAACTATGGAATATACATATGGGCATTTACATTGAGGATTTAAATCCCATAATCCTGATATCCAATGAAGGGATGATCAGATAACACCAGATATAAAATTTTTCATGGATTTAGGTGGCTCCAGTGATGTGGAGGATGGCACTAAGAATAACCAGAAAGATCAAGAAAATCACATGATACAAGTTGTGTAATCCCTGATCACATGTCATGTGGGATACCTAACCCCTCTTATGTAACAATAGATTCTGCATAGTGTCAAATATCAAATTTCATCAGACCCTATTAGTCACAATGTGACTCATTCTCAATCAATCATTGTGAACATTTGTTATTACATAGGCACAACAAGATAAAATAAACAGACATGTGCATAGTTCAGAGAAACAGTCTGTTATACAAGGGAATGATCTTGAAGCGTCGACAGACTGCAAAATGATCTATACACATTGTGTACTATTACTAATTTCCATGTATATAAATATTTACATTCCATATAAGGCAGCACCACAAATATATATTTAGGATGGATGTACACATTGGACACCCACAGTACATGTCATGTACATCTGTTGAGGGTGTTTGGATACCTTCATTTTTTCAGCATAGACTATAATCTATTGAGTTAGTTCCCCTTGATACATTCTCCATGAGGGTGTATTGTGTAATGAAATATACATCATTATATTGTGATTCATTCTAGAGGATGAGTCTCATATATAGTTTGTGGTATCCCTATATGAGATAGAAGGGAGGTCCATTATCATTTCTTCATATAGACATGGTGGGGTTTATGGAATTTGGGTGTCCACCATAAGTTGAACATTGATACTCCATCTAGTAGGATGTTTTTATAAGGGAAATAGTATCCTTGTTATATGGTCCCCTATATAGAAGGTTGATCTGGATTGTGTTTGTGGTGCCTTTCAATTGTCTGGTGTGTGAAACATTGTATGCTTATCATGGTATTATGGTTCCAGTGATACTTCTAGAGTGGTGCCCAATGATTATGACATTTGGATTAATGTCTCCAGTGATATAATGTCTTATGGAGTGGGTTCTCAGATAATGATAATTTCTTTTAACATAATCCTATGGCTTGTAGTTTTTTTCTAACCACCTGGAGGGAAGGTATCATTCATGATTATATATAGGTTTCTTATGGATTTAATGTTATTTCATTATTTTGAGTTGACTATTCTTGATGTTTCCTATTTAGTTTTTCTAGGTTATCCTTCTGTGTATGGTAATACATAGAACATCAGGGGATTTTCCCACATGTATCATGTATTATGTAGACAATAACCTTTTTTCTACTGTCCTTGGAGGACATTGGGATGGTTTATAATAACATGATATTGATTGACCATGGTTTTATTGGGTGCTTTTATTTTATAATAGTCTCTACTCTATGAGAGAATGAGATTCATGGACCGAGGTGTTTTATAGGAGGTTTTATTTTATAATAGTCTCCACTCCATGAGGGGATTATAATATCACAAATTTTATGTTATCCATGTATTTGGGGTTTTTTATCTCTTTCACCATTTTACTTCCATACTCTTATTGTGGGATCATAGATATATTAAGGTAATAGGTTTGGTTTTATTTAATTTCTCATTTAATTTTCTTCTATGTGTGTATGTTTTTGTGCGTGTGTGTACATTAATCTAACGAATTGTATGATTGTGATATGACTACTCAATGTTGGTATTTATCCCGTTTCATATTTGTGTTGGCCTTGTAGTTGTCTAAGTTTAGGGACATATAAGCTGGGGAATGGAATCTTAGTATTAGATGTGTTTGTTCTACCCTAGAACTGATGTATGTGAGGTTGGTTTGGGTTTTATGAAAAATATGTTATGTGTTTCGATTTTGGAAAACAGGATATGGACCCTAGTTTTGGTTTTTTGATTGATATATACATACACTAGGAATATGATTACATTCCTTTCAAGATGGTACATATAGACACTGGTTGTATGGAAAACATTGGTACATGAATCACATATGAATGAGTTTTTTTCCATGTGTATATTAATTCATCCCCCTAAATATAAACATTGACTGTGGTGCATCATGTTTATTTTAGATCTCCTCTATGTTTATATCCTACCAATATTCCACCACATTATCATGTGTGTGATCCATCGAGAGAAGATGCTTTAGTTCATACACACATACAAGAGTTAGTACCACTAGTTTTTTACAAGATATTCCACCACCCATATAGATGAAGTTTGCACTATAGATTCCACCTAAGGATGCATGCATGCGGAGTATGTTGCATGAGTTCATGAGGCATCAGCCTCCCATGAATCAAGGTGAGATACACCCCCATATTTGTGAATGTTGGATATAGAATGTCACTCGAGTTTACCACAATGAAAATATTCATGTAGACCGAATATAGGTCCTCACAGGGAGTCTTCCTGGGGGATCCTCTAGATGATTGTAGAGTTTGGTGATTTAATCAGAAAAAATATAGCTCCATAATAGTATGATTTAGTGAGTCTTTTTAAGGAGGGTTGTTATCTATACATGTTATTATTAGTGAGAATTTATAATATTCATCATCTATAGTAGGGTATTTTTACTATAGAGGAGTAATCAGTGATATTTACAAATCTATAATAATACACCATAGATATGGTGTAAGATATACTTTTCATATCATGGACCTTTGAGAAAGGATTACATATGGTTATTAGGTTATTAGGATTTTACCATTGTTTAACGACCTATGATGGGATTTTTGGGTGGAACTTTGTGGTGGATAACATCTTACTAGAGCACACGCCAATAGTGGGCATTAGTAGATGACATCCTGAAGTTGATCCCTTATTGGAAGGTTGCCAAAAAAAGTCACAGTGAACGATTATTGTAAAATCTTTGGGATAAAATCCTAGAACAAAGTATCATTGTGGATGAGATCATAGGATGACACATGTTAGTCATGATAGAGTCTATGATTCTCTAATAGTGGTCATTGCAATCATCAAAATGATTTCTTATCCAATTTTACTGATGATCTTGAGATGGTCACATGAATTCCAATGTAGTTAAAGAGATAGGATTAGGGTGGTCCGTGTAGCGGTATATATGTAATAGGGGCCTTTATAGAATAATGGGTTGGGTAGAGCATTGAATTTTTACCACCTCCACGCCTTGGAAGTTGACATTTGGATTAGGGAGACAATGGTTGGGGATGAGGCCAGTAGTATGATGTCTATTACCATGACCCTAAGGCTCAATGGTTGATTTGAGTTATGATATATTTATTTTCGACCATAGTAATAATATTTATAGACACTTTGGTGAGACATTACATTATTTTCACTAATATATTTAATGGAATAAAGGTTTTTATTGATCCTTTGTCTCGACCATTGTTCATGAAGACTCAAACATGAGGTGACATACTGATTGTGACCATTTACTGATATTTTGATCTAAAAAATTGATGTAATATCATTTTTTTGGATCTAATTGTAGCGGTGATGAGTCATTATTGAATCATATTAGTTATAGACTAGATATCTATATTAATTCCCAATATTGAATGTTTTAAGAGGATGATGTATTGTTTTTGTAGGGATGGGATGAGGTTTTCCTTTATGGTTGAAAATGAAACCTTATGGGAGAAAGATGAGATTAAGAATATGAGAGTATTTCCTCACCAGTTTTCGATCATGAATCTTAGAGTAGTGGATACTATGGTATACATGTTTCAATCTCCTATGGTAGAGTATGAGGAAATATTTCTGGAAGATGTGTTAGGATTACATAAACACCATTATCTAGTCTTATATATTGACATACACATCAGTATCGTTCTAATATCTACACCACTATATATAATGGATCCCAAATAACATCGTTAGATGGGGTTTTAGTTATAGGGAATGATAGAGAATGTATTCAAGAGATGCAGTGTTTCCCCAAGGGGATCCCTGGAATTGTTTTGGAAGAATTGTGATGGTAGATTGAAGTTATGTGAGTATTACTAGAATAAGAATCAGGTGACCATGATGAATAAGTATCTAGTAATGAGAATCAATGACTTGATTGATTAGTTGACAGGGGCATGATGGTTCTGAAATGTTAATATCCGATCATGTTAGCACTAGATATGAGTTCAGGATGAGTATATACTAATGATATAATTCAGATACCACTAAAATCACTATTATTATGATGGATTCCATCTTCCATAAAAAACTCTTTAGATGTGTTAATAGGATATATGATCCAAATATTTCATCCTTTCTTAGACAAGTTTTTGGTGGTTTTCATCAAGTAAATCCTAGTATACTAGTCATCCATGGAGAATTATGTGAGACACTTGGGGATGGTCTTATAAACTCTTCCTTACCACCATCAATATTTGAGCCTTCAAAAGTGGCAGTTTTGGATTTGAGAGTTACACTAATTAGGACATGTCACCATAGATGTAGGAGTTTTAGTGGACCTGACATAGGTTTAGTATGTTATAGATTATGTGCAACCATGGTTTGTTACTTAGGTGTGGAGATTAACCAGTTTGGTAAAGTATTATTGAAGGTTTCTAATTGAAATATCCAAAGTAGAATTACCATTGATTGATTTCACCAAAATGGGAAATTCTTTCATGTTGATACAATGGTTCGTACAGTGTTTTTGGGATTTGAGGAAGGTGTTAATGAGTGATCCCTTAGTGTTATTTAAAAAAGTGGGGGACGATTATGTATTATTCTATGATGTCTCATAGATCATTCATGGTTGTGCACAGATGTAGAGGTATGCATTGGTTGCCAATGGCTGTTGGAAATGGTGACCGCATGAGCAGAACTACGTGCCCCGTGATCATGAGTTAGTAGCGGTAGTCATTTTCATGAATATTTAGTGAATATTCCTAATGGGAGAGTGTTTTATTATCTAATCTGAACACAAGAGTCTCATATATACATACTCTCAAAAGGATATTATCATGATATATAGGAGATGTTTGTATATACTCTAGGACAATGAAATCATGATTTTCTATTCTCATAGGAAAGACTATGTGGTGGCATATTCTCTCATCAAGATCCATGCTTTAAATTATTATAAAATGTGTCATTATAATTATCCTCATTGTATATTTCCATAGTAAAAATTTATAATGCATCACATCAAGAGTTTTTCATTATTACACCACCTAATTTACAACATGTTAGGGGTTCTCATTATGGTTTTATCGACTATGAGACCATAGTTACATAAAAATAAAATGGTCATTCTCATGATGTATATTTTGATGGTCGTAATAATGATATCTTTCTAGAAGGATTAATGATGGAACAATTATCATTACTGAAGAATGTGATGAGGGAGTTTCATATATCCACTACGATGGTACATCAAGGTGTGGAAAAAATGTACCAAGACCAATGGCATCAGTTTTGGTTCCCTTGCATAAGAAGTTTTGATGGAATGTTTGTCTTTTAATTCCTCACAAGTGATTATCTGATTACTAAGAACCATGTTCCTGAAATTTTATCTTCACACATTGAGGTTTCACACTAGAGCTGGATTTTGATATCCATTGACCTCATGATGGAGCAAGAACATACAATAATGGTAAATAATTCAATCTGGGTGATTGTATACCAACTCAACAAGTAATCCCACTTCCTAGCAATTCAAGAGTAGAGATCAGCTGGGATCTTGTGATACATATAAGTTCAAGAGGTAGTTCACCTATATGGAGTTCCCTTAATGATTTTTTCGATCATGTTGCTCATTTAACAAAGACATTATGGAAATTATTTCATGATTCCTTTGAGAATTAGTTCTATTTGAGCACAATAATTCCCAACATGATAAATGGACAGAATGACCAGACCATTCAGGTCATGGAAGAAATTTAATGGTATTTAATGTTTTATTTATCATGTAGTTGGGAGGATTACCTACCCTTGGTGTAGTTTTCATATAACAATATTCATCATTCAAACATCGGTGTCGAACTATTTGAGGCCTTGTATAGGTGAACAAAAATGAAAAAATAATGTTTATCCGATCTAGGTGATCCACACTTAGGGGACCAATGATAGTGAGTCAAAATAAAAAATATGTAGAGATTATCCTGAAGTGGATGAGGACTACACCAAACCTCTATAGTTCCTACACTAATGGACGGTGATGGCATATTGAGTTTGAGGAGGGAGGTTGTGTGTTCCTTAGAGACTCACCTCGATATGGATAATAGCTATTTAGATGGTATAACAAGGTAAAATTGAGAATCAATATCCCTTTCTGGATACTAGCTTGAATTAAAATGGTGGTTTACTAGTTATCTAATCCTATATAGTTGTTCTGGGAACACAACGTCTTCAACTGATCAATGTGGAGCTGGTACATTCACTATCCATTGCATGTTATCAACCAGAGATATCTGGATATTGACGATAGAGATACATTTGATAAGTACACAATATAGATTAAAGACCATCAAGATAGGTTCCACCACGGGTGATCTATTACCCTAGAATGTATTTGGTGGTTTCACACTAATCCAAAATAGAAAACTTGAGAGTGGGAGACCTATATGTGAACCCAGTACCCTCATCGTTTTATGAGGATTTTCACTTTTTTGGTATAAAAATCCATAATGTGGGGAGAATGTACCGACTCAGATTTTTCCATGTTTTGGTTTATATTATTATATGGATTGTTTTTAGATCTATGTGTGGATAAGACATGAGATTTCGAGGAGAGTTTTACCCAATTGTTTTTGAAATATATTATTTATATGAATATCAGATGCATATACTTTTCCTAATAATGTGGAATAACACAAAAATAGGGGACACAATAAGTATTATGATGGCACTATTTAGTTCGTAACATGTGTTTAACAATAGGAGAAACATATCCTTCTTCAGAATAAAGATTATTTAAAAATCTATTTTAAAAATGGAATTTAAAAACATAAATTTATTGATTCATTTATTTTATTTTTCATTGAAATAATGATCTGCATCATATTTTTAAACAAAATTATTCATAAAACCTAGGGGTAAAATCATAACATAGGGATTAAGAGGATATATTGTACAGAATCCATTTGAGTATAATTAGAAGTGGATGATGGATCAAATCTAATTAAGGATCATACACCAATGTATTTTTTTGGATCTCACTAATTATGTAATAATATAATTTTTATGAATCAACAATCGATCAAAACACTATCTACGAAATCTTATTTGGGATTTTCCATTCCTTTCATTTTCCGTGGTCTAATGTGGATCAATTCCATAAAAAGAATTGATTTTTCAAATCAATGGTGGAAGTTTATATAGTTTATTTTTTTTCATTGTTTAAATCCCTCTTAATTTATACAAATATATAATAAAATATCAAATATGAATTAACAATAGCTAATATTTTTCCACACATTTTAGGGTTCATGGATTTCTACCCCATATTTGTGCATATTCATTGCAAGAATTTGCATGCCTCTCTGATTTGATGATTACGTGTCATCTAGTCATTAAAATACTTTTCTTCAACACTATAACCCAAAAAAGGGGTGTGGTTCAAAATAAATGGTTTTATCAAAGTGAGATGATGTCAGAGGATCATCAAAGATGGATCAAAATGAACTAGTTGTATTTTTTCATCTTGGGTTCGACATTATGGATACAAATGGTGAATGTTTCACGTTTACATGCTGGTTCAAATCCCAAAATCCTAATCTCTGGAGACATGAATGTTTGATTACCTCGATCTATGATGTATTGGTGAGTTAGGAGGTAGAAACGATGCATAGGATAATGTATAAGAGAACTAGTATAATCTGGATAATTTTGAGTTACATGACATATATTACAGGATCATAAGATTTGTGGGCCCCCCCAATATGATGCTTTGGTTTCAATTGAGAATTATATATCACATTCTATGTGACCATATCTCATGACAAACGACTATTTCAATATCTCTTGATGTGGAACATGGATGCTACATGGGTACATAAAGTCCATAGTATACAGACATGGCCAAAGTACGTGGACATTGTCTAGTGTACATAAGAAAATCATTTATGCACATGAAAAGTGTCATCCAATCACTACATGAGGTTTAATATTTCTATGTGCCATGTATACAGAGATTTTCATGACATGTGAGGATAAACTTCATAGAAATTTAAGTGGTTGGAAAGACATTCCATGTACCACCTGTACACACCATGTACCCCCTTTCAGGTTTTTTTGAGTCATTGATTTAATCATATTGGACATTAGTCAATTGAGTGAGTTCTGTAACACCCCAAGCTTCCACGGTATGCTTCTCTTTGAAGAATACAGTAACGTGTGTTGTACGCAACATTGAGTTCTAACACACACCACAACCAATCAAACTTGCCGTTATGAATTGTAATACCTAATATTTGAAATTTTATACATTTTATCTTTCAAAATGGACTTCATTTTTGGATTTAGAATATTGAAATTAGCTTAGGGTGAATTTTTGGTACTTTCCTGATAACTTTCATATGTTAATGAATAGTGAAAACTACTATATTTTAATTAAAAATATTTATTTTAATCGAAATAATTAATAGGGATAAATTATGAATTTGAGTGGTTTTAAATTATATTTAGAAAATATTTTTACCATTTAATCCAATGTTGGTCATTGGACATAATTTCACATTTAAACCGGACATAAACAAGTGTCAATCTTTTGATAGTTATTATTTCTTAAAAACACGCTATTAGTTTTGACAATGGAAATTAATTTAAATTAATTAATGCAACTTATATGTTTTGAATTTGGTAAAATAGAAATCATTTTTGAATTCATAATATTAAATATAGATTAGGCCAAATTTTTGGTATTCTTCTGAGAAACATCAATTTTTGACGAATACTGAAAAACACTATGTTATTGGTTTAAACCGATTTTTTTATTTAAATATTTATTTATTTTATTTAAATTAATTTATGTTAAAATTGATACATAATACTTATATAATTTCATTGTAATTCATTTGAGTTAGTTTATAATAATTTTAGATATATAAAAATTTTATTGAACTTTTCACTGTCTTTTACCCACCTCCTAGGAGAATTTTAAAATTCTCATAAAACATAATTTTACCACTTCTGTGAGTTGAATTTAAAAAATCTGAGAGACATGGTTAATATCAAGGAATAATATTTGGTTCAATAAGATAAAAATAATTTTTGGTGAATAGTAACTTTTTACGTTTATTTACCGCGGTTATATGTAAATAGGGTAATTCAAGGTAAAAAGAATATTTTAATAATTAAAAATTACCTTAACTCATGTATTAACCTTATTGGATGAGTAATGACCGACCATGGGGATCATTGGGACGATTTTGGGACCCCATGGAGCCACTTATGAATGATAATGTCATTTTAGATTAATTTATTTAATGTATAGGAAAAACTGATACAAACAAAAACTATTTAGTAATTAATTTCTATATGGTTTTATATAAGTAATAATTTTTAATATAAATATTAATTATAAAGATAAAAATATTTCATACATAATGGTATTTTATTTATAATTTTTAGACATTAAATCATTTAATTTATTTATGACACAATGACGATACAATAATTACCGTATTAATGAAAGATTAAGATAATTGATATTATAAATACACATAATAAATGTAATTTGAGACTTTTTATGAATTACAATAATTTTTTAGGTTAATATGAAATATTAGTATTGGTTATATAAATTGTTTTTGAAGTAATAATGCTGTTATGAATTTAGAAAAAACAAAATACCCAATAGTGCCTAAATTGACATAAAAGAGTTTTTAAAACTAATATTATATTATTAATTGATATTATATTCCTAAAAAACTAAGGTTAGGCCAAAGGACTTATATAACGATAGGTTTATAAAAAATGGACCACTTGTGGGTTTATTGGTAGTTTATATTAATTTTATTAACCATATAATATAAAAATACCAAGAGACACGGTAAATGTCAAACTATTTAACTAAGAGTAAAATCTAAAAGATAAGAGTAAAATAGTGACCAAAACATGTCTAAAACCTATTGGTTGAGTGGTTTTAGACCCATTCCCACCTTATAAATTAAATAATCTAGTTTTGAGCCATTATAAACCGAATATAAATTTATTATAAGATAATACTTTAAGTTTTTTCTAAAGAGCCCCTCCTCCCCCTTATAAAAGGACACCACTTCTAACCAATTCTTCACACCTCTAAAGCCTTTTGGCTCGTCCAAACTCTACCCAATTAATCTCCCAACATCCCTCTCCTAATACTAGAAGCTTTAATTTAGGCATAAGTAAATTTAAGAGTCCTTTTTTGTTCAAACCAAAGAGAGTTACCCAAATTAAAGGTAACACTTTCTCTTAGCTTCTTTTCTTTAATTTTACTTCTCCAACCCCTAAACTCTTCTTATTATTTACATTTGTAACAAAAGAAGTATCCTAAATACACTAGGATATTTTTATGAGAATTATTCAAACTACACTTACACACACCTCTATCTAGTCGGTGAAGAACATAATGTTTCTGTGGATGGCAACCAAACGCCTCATAAAATGATGATTGTTCAATTATCCCCTACAACCTCTCATTGTGGCCATTATGATAAAAATGCAATTAAATATGATATTTATGATATTTATTTTATATATAATCTTCTTTAATTCCATTTTATATCATAGAATTATTCGTTTCATGTTGTATATATATACGATAATTTCATTTGAGGAAGACTACCACCCTCTCAAAGTGATATGACTCATTCATACCATAATGGAACGTATAAAGGATGGTGTTAATGAACATTAGTAACATATATATGATAATATATTATAATGTAATAATAATATGCCAATGTATCATTTGGTTTTGATTCTTTTTAAAATGAAAAATGAAATGGAATTAGCGTTCGTGCGCACGTACGAATTACCGTCTCCACGAACGCGATGAGATTCATTTCCCCATCTTATCCATTCAAGAATAATTCTCATCTGATGATTAAAAGTAGTGTTTAAGGACTTGAAATCATTCTGTATATGAATAATATACAACTTATCCATAACAAACACAGCTTACGTAACAAAGCATATAAAGGAAAACGAATCAGTTAACACCCAAAACGATGATAATAAAAAAATATTATTAAAAAAATATTAAAAGATCATATATGATATCATATTTATATATATGATTCCTATATTATTTAATAACAATTATTCAATTATTATACAGGAGTTTAACCTCCCCTCACCAAGGGAAAGTACAAGGTAAGGGGTTTTCATCTCACTCCTTATTCCCATGAGATTCATACCATATTGCCACTATTACCTTTTGTGAGATGTATGTACTTCTCATAATTTTATTCTTTGTGTAATACACTATAATTTATGTGTATTTACATATTCATTGTATGATACCTATTTCATGGGTTTTATGTTTCATATGTTACCAAATTGGTAAGGGTTAATTTCACAATCTCTTTATTATCTGAGGTTGTTTTTACGTAAGTATCTTCTAGGACATATTTATTATCCATGTCCTTGTTTTATGAAAGAGTTTTCAAAGGAATTTTTAGGGACTTTATTCTAAATCAGCATTTCAATTGATTTAAATGATTTTTGTTCTAAATCATTCTATTTAATTTCCATGTCTTCAAAATGGGTTTTAAGGATTTATTTATATAGGCATGAATGTTTTTAAAATGTTAATTCCTTTCAAAAGTTTCAAAGTGGTTTGAGACACTTTGATTCAAAAATGTCTTTAAATTACTTATTTTCTAAGTTTTGTGACTTTTAAATGTTTTCATGAAAAATAGGTATTTCTATCAAAGAGTTTTAAAAATCATTTTCATCTATGTCAAAAAAATTTAATGGATTTTAAACTTGTTTTGAAGTTGATTTATCATTATACAAATCATACATATTGTGTTGAAGGTTTTGTGATATGTTTGACTGTGGATGTTTTATTTTAATACCATTCATTGTTTTTTTAGAATGTATTGACATTTCATATGCTAGTTTTAATACGAATGTTTATTTTGTTTTTAAATCTATTAATATGAGGAATGCATTGGACTTAATAAGTGACGGGTGGAGCCCGCTATAGCTCCTCGATGCATCGGTAGGTATCATGAGACAAATTAGTGTCTTAGCATGAGGCTTTGAAAAAATCTTATTTGTAGTCTTGGTGCGAGGCCTTGGCTACGTGGTTATGATAGTCTGGAATTATGCATTCCATCATTATGAATGTTTTTATTGATATTTCATGTGATTATTCAACAAGTAGAATATCCATGTGAATAATTAAATGGAATTATTTCATTTTATCATTTCCATATTATGCTGAAGTACAAGTTGAAAGTCTTTAATTTTAGTTGTACATTGCCTTAAATGTTTATCCTTATTTATGAAGTTTTCCTATGTATTGTTATCCTTACTGAGCATCTGAGCTCACCCCTTTCTATGTTTTATTTTTCCCATGATTCCAAGAAGTGTATTTTGATTGATATGCAGGGTTAAGCCAAGGGAATAATGATGTTTGTGAAAGAGTATTTATGTTTTTATGTATGTTATGAAGTGTAATGTTACATCCATGTATGTAATCTATTTTCCAAGAGCGCTAAAATGATCGATCCTTTGGGACTTGATTCCTTGTAATCATGCCAGTGTATTAAAATAATGCACTGACTCTGGGTAACTGGGGTCGGGGTGTTACGGTTGGTATCATTGGAAGTTTAGCAATTACCTTGGAATCTATATTTAGATAAAATCTGATTATAGCACATAGCCCTATGATATAATTTTAGGATTAGTATAGAAGAACTTCCGAGAATTTTGGTATTGTAGGGATTTTGTGAGTTTTCTACATAATACATCTCTGTCTGGATACGAGCAGGTAGAGGCGGCTCTAGCACAGATGTACCTAGGGGTAGAACTTGAAAACAATGCTTTGTGCTAGAATTTAATGGGAACTGGTGCACAACAACGGGCATTGCTGCACTCTAGGTTACGACACTCCCAAGGGATATACTTAGGATACTTATCGTTTTTTTTTCAAACCAATATGAAGGTTTTATGATTATATATCTCCTTAAAGGAAACAATTTTTATTATGAATTATATCCATAAACTACTCAATTTATGTTATGTATTTTACGTGTTTGGAATTATGAATTGAAATTCATAAACTAACCTAGTGTATGCCATTGTTTAGAAATGGTTCCCAGTAGAAGGAATGAGAACTCCATCAATATACATGATCCAATGTGTAAGAAGGATCATATAATTCATGGTATTAAGACAGAATTTAGAAGGGAAATAGTCTCCCACATATTCTCATCATATGAAGAAATAGTATCATGGGTTAATAAGATAAGTCAAGATTCTTTTAGTCCTATGGCTTTGAAGGGAAGCCAGAGAAGAAAAGGATGGTAGAATGAAATATGGATAAAGGGAATAAGGGAATGAAGGATTTTCCAATATGTGATAAATGTGGAATGAATCACCTTGATAAATGCTTGAAGGGAATGAGAGTTTGTTATATGTGTGGAGAAAAAGGATACCAAATACGTGACTGTAAGGGTAAGAAAAAGTTTTCAAATGTACAATGATTCATCTGCAAGGAGATGGGACACTGTACACACCAATGTACAAATCATCAAAGTATGCACCAAATGATGCTATTGGATAATAATCAAGTTATGATACTACCTCGGATGAAGGGTAATGACTAGTGTTCTTATGTTGTAATTATAGATTTATTTTATTTCAGTGTTGTATCAACAGTATTCTGCTTACATGAATTATGGAGATAAATAAGGATTGTACTGCAGTACTATTTTATTGAGGATTTAAGATTATATGGTTCTATGAAATGTGACTTAATAGTAAGCTAGACTTTTTTGAAAATACATGGTTGAAGTGAATGTAATACTTAATATGTTCCTGATAATGAGGTAGTGATTTTGAAATAAGAGATGGATGATTTGAATAATTATATTGGATATTCTTGACTACCTTGAAATTGATTAATGATTTTTCATCATTGGAGTTTACAACATTTTTGGATAGAAAGAGTATATCCAGTATTCTATAAAGAACGAGGGAGGATGAAAGTAATCAATAAGGTTTTATGGTAATTCAGGATGTTTCAATGTTTTAAAATAATACATGATGAAGGTATTCACATGCTATTACGGGGTAAAAAGGATCTACATAATGTTTACCTTTCATATAAATTTTGGACTGAGAGGTTATAGAAGTATTTTGGATATGTCTAAAGGTTGTAATGGATTATGTTTGAAAGGTTATTTTTGGATTTTTATAAAAGGTAAATAAGAAGATCGTGTGACGACCCATCACGTCGGACAAAGCTGCATGAATCGAAGCCACAACCATAGTGCAATTGGGATTTATCACCTACCACTGGACTACGTGAAGTTCCTTGATGGTATAATGTAGTTTCTTTTTTTAAATGGACTTATATGTGAATTATAAATTCATTATATTTGGAACCCTATACGATTAGGATAAATAGATTATTTTTTAGTTGTATTATGTTTTGGGGTGAAATATGTGTTTGTGGTAGAAATATATTAATGGATAAAAATATAATTATAAAGTAAGTATATTTTCTTATGATCTTCGCCAATCTCATAAATAAATTCCTCAACATTAAGAAAAGGAACTTAGAACAAAAATGTTGTCCTAGATGGTACATTAGATCATCACAAATTTATGGCTTTGGGATTGTTAGCCTTTTCATAGCCATGTTCTCTACCACTCTCCATCAGATATTGATGGTTATATTTCTCTTCCATATCCATATTTTCCTACATGGGACCCTAGTATGTGTTATTTTTAGTAACCATCATACTTACCACTCTTTATTTTAAATAGAGGCCTCATTAATCCATTTTTTGATGTGGGATTTCAACTAAGATATTTTGAAATGTCAACACCAAGTTTCCAATTCCAAGAATAAATTATGAGGATGCAATTAATTGAAGTTGGGGATAATGTAACACCCCAATCTTCTATGGTATGCTTCTCTTTGAAGAATACAATAGCATGTGTTGTACGCAACTTTGAGTTCTAACACACACCACAACCTATCAAAACAGTTGTTATGAATTATAATACATACTTTTTAAAATTTTATAAATTTTACCTTTCAAAATGGACTTAATTTTTGGATTCTTAATATTGAAATTATCTTAGGGTGAATTTTTGGCACTTTTCTGATAACTTTCATATTTTGATGGAAAGTGAAAATTACTAAATTTTAATTAAAAACAACTTTTTAAATCGAAATAATTAATAGTGATAAATTATGAATTTGAGTGGTTTTAAATTATAATTAGAATATATTTTTACCATTCAATCCAATGTTGGTCATTGGACATAATTTCACATTTAAACCGGATATAAACAAGTGTCAATCTTGTGATGGTTATTATTTCTTAAAAACACGATATTTGTTTTGACAATGAAAATTAAATTAATTTAATTAATGACAATTATATGTTTTGAATTATTTGAAATAGACATCATATTTGAGTTCATATTATCAAATATATCATAGGCTGAATTTTCAGTTTTTTTCTCAGAAACATCAATTTTAGATGAATAGTGAAAACACTAAGTTATTGGTTAAAACTGATTTTTTATTTAAATAATTATTATTTTTATTTAAATTAATTTATGTCAAAATAGATACATAATAATTATATAAGTTCATTTTAATTCGTTAGAGTCATTTTATAATAATTTTAGATATATAAGAATTTTATTAAACTTTTCACGGTCTTTTACCCATCTCCTAGGAGAATTTTAAAATTCTCATAAAACAGAATTTTACCGCTTCTATGAGTTGAATTTCAAAAATACAAGAGACACGGTTAATATCAAGGAGTAAAATGTGGTTCAATAAGATAATAATAATTTTTGGTGAATAGTAACTTTTTACTTTTATTTACCGTAGTTAAAGGTAAATAGGGTAATTCAAGGTAAAAAGAATATTGAAATAATTCAAAATTATCTTAACACATGTACTAACATTATTGGATGAGTAATGTCCAACCATGGAAATATTTGTGTCGATTTTGGGACCCCATAGTGCCACTTATGAATGATAATGACATTTTAGATTAATTAATTTAATGTAAAGAAAAAACTGCCACAAACAAAAACCTTTTAGTAATTAATTTCTATATGGTGTTATATAAGTAATATACTTTACTTTGAATATTAATTTGAAAGATAAAAACATTTCCTACATAATGGTGTTTTATTTATAATCTTAGACATTAAATAATTTAATTTATTTTTGAAACAATGATAATGCAGTAATTACCGTATTAATGAAAGATTAAGATAATTGATATTATAAATTCCCAAATAAATTTAATTTGTGAATTTTTATGAATTAAAATAATTTTATAGGTTAATATGACATATAAATATTGGTTATACGAATTTTTTCGAAGTAATATTGCTATTATAAATTTATAAAAAATAAAATACCCAATAGTGCCAAAATTGACATAAAAGAGTTTTTAAAACAAATATTATATTATTAATTGATATTCTATTGCTAAAAATCTAAGGCTCGGCAAAAGAACTTATATCATGATAGCTTTATCATTAATGGACCACTTGGGGGTCGATTGGAATTTTTTAGTAATTTTATTAACCATATAATATAAAAATACAAAGAGACATGGTAAATGACAAACTATTTAACTAAGGGTAAAATCTAAAGGATAAGAGAAATATAGTGACCAAAACTTGTCTAAAACCTATTGGTTGCGTGGTTTCCGACCCATACCCACCTTAGACTTTAATAAATATAGTTTGGAGCCATTATAAACCGAATATTAATTTATTATAAAATAATACTATAAGTTTTTTCTAAAGAGCCCCTCCTCCCCCTTATAAAAGGAGACCACTTATAACCAATTACTAACACCTCTAAAGCATTTTGGATCGTCAAACATCTGCCCAATAAATCTCCCTACATACCTCTCCTCATCCTAGAAGCCTTACCTTAGGCATAATACACTTCAAGAGTCCTTTTTGGTTCAAACCAAAGGGAGTTACCTAATTTAAAGGAAACGATTTCTCATAACATCTTCTGTTTTATTTTACTTCTCAAACCCCTAAACCCTTCATATTCTTTTCTTTTGTAACAAAACCAGTATCCTAAATATACTAGGATATTTTTATGATATGTATTCTAACTACACTTACTCACACCTAGACCTAATGGGTGAATAACGTAATGTTTATGTGGATGGAAACCAAACGCTCACGAAACGACCATTGTTCAATTATCTTCTACCACCTCTCATGGTGACCATTATGATTGAACTGTAATTAAATATGATATTAATGATATTTATTTTATATATAATCTTCTATAATTCCATTTTATATCAAACCATTATTCATTTCATGTTGTATATATATATACGATAATTTCATTTGAGGAAGTGCGGACTACCACCACCTAATAGTGATATGACTCGTTCATACCATACATTGAAGTTATAAAGGATGGTGTTAATGAACATTAGTAACATATATAACATACTATATTACACTGTAATAATAATATAGCTATATATAATTTGGTTTTGATTCCTTTTAAATTTAAAAATGAAATGGATGTAGCGTTCGTGAATACGTACGGATTACCGTCTCCACGAAATCGATGAGATTCATTTCCCCATCATATACATTCAAGAATAATTCTCATTTGATGATTAAAAGTATTGTTTAAGGACTAGATATAATTTTTGGTATGAATAAGATACAACCTATCCATAACAAACACGGCTTACTTAACAAAGAATATAATGGAAAACGAATCAGTTAACACCCGAAACGACGATTATACTAAAATATTATTAACAAAACAATATTAAAAGATCATATATTTTATCATATTTATTTATATGATTATTTGATAATTTGATAATAATTATTTAACTATTATACAGGATGTTAACAGTAACACCCGAGACTTTTATGTTATATAAATCATCAAAGAAATATTTTTCTACACAACACTTGTTTGGCTTGCTTTACACGAAATCATAACCTTCCTCGATAGCTTGCGTCGTACGCAATACCGAGTTTCACTAAACAACAATATGTTATTAAAATAAAACTAGCCGTTATGAATAGAAATAACCAATTTTTGAAATTTTATAAATTTTATTTTTCAAAATGGACATCATTTTTGGATTCGGAATACCGAAATTAGCCTAGGGTGAAATTTTGGAATTTTTCTGAAAACTTTCAATTTTTGATGAATAGTGAAACCACTAAGTGGTAGGTTAAAAACTGAATTTTTCATAAAACTTAATTTTACCGCTTCTGTGAATGGAATTTCGAAAATCCGAGAGACACGGTTAATATCAAGGACTAAAATGTGGTTCAATGAGATGAAAATAATTTTTTGGTGAATAGTAACTTTTTACTTTTTTTACCACGGTTAAAAGTAAATAGGGTAATTAAGGGTAAAAATGATATTATTATTACCCTAACACATGTCCTAATTCTATTGGACAAGTGTAATTCGACCAAAAACAAACTTAGGAATAAAATATGACCATTTAGGTCCACTTGGATTAGATTAGGACTTTTATTATTAATTTATATAAAGAAGGGTTAAACTAGTTAAAATCAAAGTTTAATAACTAAATAATTTTTAATATAGGTTTATACATAAGATAAATTAGACTATAAATATTAATTAGAAGGATAAAAATATTTAATACATAATGGTATTTTATTTATAATTTTTAGACTTTATATAAATTAATTTATTTATGACACAACGATGATGCAGTAATTACCCTTTTAAGGAAATGTTATCATAATTGATGTTATAAATTCCCAAATAAATGTAATTTGAGTCTTTTTATGAATTAAACTAATTTTATAGGATAATATGATATATTAGTGTTGATTTAATCAACTTGGTTCGAACATATAATTCTGTTATGACTTTCACAAAAATCATATATCAAATAGTGTCAAAATTGACACAAAATAGTTTTTAAATAAAATATTATATTATTAATTGTTATTTTATTCCTAAAAATCTATGTTTCGGCCAAATGACTTAGATAAGGATATATATATTAATAATAAACAACTTGGGGTCCTATTGGCATGTTATAGTAAGTTTATTAACCATATAGTGTAAGAAAACAAGAAGTCACGGTAAAAGTTAAATTATTTGACTTAGAGTTAAATCTAATTGATAAGGTAAAAATAATAACCTAAACTTGTCTAAATCCTATTGGTTGATAGGATTTCAACCCATCCCCACTTTACCTTCGAAATAAGACCCTTTGGAACCATTATAAACCGATTATGACTTTAATATAAAATAATATTTTGAGATATTCCTAAGGTGCCCCTCTCCTCCCTTATAAAAGGGCACCTCCTCCCCTCCTTCTCACACCAATTTGAGCACTCAAGCTCGGTAAACCCCTGACAAAATCCCTTCTCCACTTCCCTAGAATAATCCTAGAGGTCCTGGTCTTCTTCAAAGACCAATCTTAGTTCCCTAAGTGGAGGATTCAAAGAGGCGTTTCAAAGAAGAGGTAATATCCATTACCGATCTTTTAAATTTCTTTCTTATTCAACTTCTTCTTCTTTAGTTGTTTCATGATAAAGTAATAACATCAGTATTACATACATACTGATATGTTATTATAAATATGAAACAACCCTAATTCACCTTCTATCCATCCTACGGAAAAATGAAATCACCGCGCGTGCGTACGTATGGAATACCGTCTCCACGCCATGGTGTAATCTATTTTCCATCATCACCTTACAAGGATGGGTATAATGGTGTAATGAGTAACTATATATGATTATTATAAAGTGATATTGATACTGAAATAGTATAAATACACTTAAATACAATTCCATGATCATGGGAATAATATCATCGCTCGTGCGTACGTGCGGAATACCGTCTCCACGATGTGATGCGACTCGTTCTACATGATCATCATTACATAGTAATTATATAAATGAATTGAATGAATAAATATAATATATGTTACACTAATACCATTCTGGATATAAGGTATCTATATCCTTAAAAGAAGAATAAGAATTTATTCGGCAAGACACACATAAGAACAAAAGGCAATAAAGACCCGAGTAACAAGTAACAATGAAATATTACTAATAAGAAGCTAAGAATATGACCATATATGATATAATATCAATATGTATGATTCTGGAATAAGTAAATAACATTATTTAAACCATTATACCGGAGCTTCGGACACGTACAAAGCAAATCGGACCTAAGGTAAGGGAAATATCAAAATCTCACTTTTATCCGAGATTGTTTTTACTTTGGTAATTACTGGGGTGTATTTTATCTTCCACATCCATGTTCCCTCAATATGTAATATTATTTCCTTCCTTATACAATAGTTTATATCCAATTTTACCCTTTGGTAAGTTTTTTGTAAAAGATATGAAAGGAATCTTTTGTCATTTTTCGTACGAGGTACTTTTTGACTTTTCCGACAAAAGTACGAAGAATGTTTTTTTAACTTATACGGCATGAATGGATTTTTAAAACATTATTTCAAAGAAGCTTCCTCTAAAAGTTTTCAAGCTTATTTTTTATCAACTTATTTTAGATTAAAATTGTATGACATGTTAAGAGAGGAAAAATGTATATGAAGTAGAAAGGATATTTTCCTCAAGAATGGAGTTCAAATGTTTTATCAAAATTATTTTCCATCTAAGATAATATAGGGTTCTATTTTTATCCCTATTATTACATTGATTAGATTATGTTTTGAGGGAATTATTTTTATGAAGTCATTTACCTTATATGATTTGTTTTATGATGTCATGATGTCCCAAGAATCCCATTTTTGTTACATGTGATTTATGATTATGTGGCACACATAAGAAAGGATTCATTATAATATGGGTGGGACCTATATCTCCCTCCAATGCATTGGGTAAAGATTTATATCTCATGAGATAGACATGGCTGGAACGGAAGGTTATTTCAGTTCAGTGATTCAGGACTGAAAAGATGAGTGAACTCGGTTCAGAAATGGACTTTGTCCGCTAAGATAGTCTTGGCAATGAGTCATGACTAACAAGAAATGATTTTCCATGATTATGTGTGCATGCCACAAAGTTTCATGTTTTATGTTATGATTATGGAGATTTCATTTTCACTTCTATGATTTATTCCATGTTAAGATATTATGATATCTTTTGCAGGTTATGATTTTCAAAAAGATATGATATGATTTTTATTTCCTTTATTTGCCTTTGCTGAGCATTTGAGCTCACCCTTTTTGTATGTTTTCTTTTCCCCAGGCCGGGAAGATGGATATTAAGTAGAATATGCTAAAAGGGACCCTAGATATGATGAAATAAATTGGAGACACTATAGAAGATTTATGAACCAGTTGTTTAGGTTTCCCAGTTTCTAAAGACACTATACCTATACGGTCCTTTGTGGTTTTGTCATATGTTGTAATAAGTGTGCTTCAATTTTGAAGTATTAACAATGTATGTAAAGTATGGGTCGTTATAGTTAGTATCAGAGGAAAGGTATAGTCAACCTTTGGAAACTAGGATGTGAAAGCCTTAGTAAGAACCCTAAGGATAAGTCTAAGCATAGAACACAATCTTAGTGTCTTAGAAATGGCCATGACTAACATAGGATAAGACCTTAAGCGTGAAAATTTTATTCTTGAATTATGTGGTTTTCCTATTATAATTAGTGTTGCTCACACTATTCTTCTTGGTTTTAGTCAATGGCTGGAACCCAAAGGAACCGTGTTAATGCGGAATGTGATGGGCAATGCAATGATTGTCCCCCTGAGCATCCAAACGATATGGGAGCTGGAATGCAAAATCTTGTAGCCATGCTCACACAACTTTCTCAAGCTATGAATCATGCAGGACTTCCAAACGAGTAATGGAAGGAGCAACATTCTGTTGAATCCTTCATGAGGCAGCGTCCACCTTCTTTCAGTGGGTCTACTGATCCATTAGTTGCTGAACAACGGATTAGTACTACTGAAAAGATATTTTCAGTTCTTCAATTTTCTGAACATGATAAAGTCATCCTAGCAGTGTATCGTTTGGAAGGAGATGCTGATCAATGGTGGAATCTTATTAAGAATACGAGGAAAAGGGATGAAATTGAGTCCATGGAATGAGACGAGTTCAAGAACTTATTTTTCAATAAGTACTTCCCTCGTATTCTCCAAACAAAGATGGAGAAAGAGTTTCTTGAACTGAAGCAAAGTGATGATGAATCTGTTGGTACCTATGAAGAAAATTTTACAAGACTTGCAAGGTACGCTTCTGGTATTATTATCCAACCTGAGAGCAAGATCGATCGATTATTTAGTGGCTTAAAACCAAGTCTTCGAAGGGAATTATCCATAAGGGACTTCAATAGCTACGAGGAAATCGTTCGATGTGCAATCAAAGTCGAGATGGAGATTGGAGTAACCCATCAGTCATATGGGTTTGATAAGAAGAGGAAAATGGAATTAAAAGGAAAATCTAAAGAGCACACTGAAAAGAAGATGAGCTTTCCCTTATGCTCAATGTGTGGAAAGAAACATGGAGGGAGTTGTCTTAAAGGGACAAGTAAATGTTTCAAATGTGTAAAGGAAGGTCATCGGGCATTTGAATGCCTCGATAATGGGAAGAAGATGTCTAATGATGCAAACAAAGGAAGGGCTACACAGAATGAACCGACTACACTTCAATGTTTCAAGTACAAGGAGATGGGGCATTATACCAATCAATGCCCAAATCCAAGGGTTGATGATGATGGTCAACGTCAACAAACTCTTAGTGCTAAAGACAAAGGAAAGTCACATGCAATTTCTATCAGCGATGTGGAGTATGATAATGATGTGGTGAAAGGTACACTTACCATCCACTCTAAAGTAGCAAATGTTTTATTTGATTCTGGATCCACCCACTCTTTTATTTATAAATAATTTTCTAAAGGTATCACCGTATTACCTCAACAATTAGATGTTGAGTTAGCTGTGACAACACCTAATGGCACATCAATCGCATCAAAAGTTTATAATTCTTCTCCGATTGAAGTTTGTGGGAAAGTGCTTCCTGCAAATCTTGTGATCCTTCCTATAGTGGAATTTGATGTGATTCTTGGCATGGATTGGCTTTCTTTATACGGAGCTCATATCAATTTCCAAAGAAGGGAAGTCACATTTCATATTCCAGATCAATCTATGATCATCTATCAATGCAAGGATGAACATAACCTTCCAGTGTAAATTTCATCCATTTTATGGGTATTGATTCCTCTAAATGAAGGTAATTTATCTCAAATGGTTGGTGAGAAACTCGTGATTAAGAATATGCCCATTGTACGGGAGTTTGATGATGTCTCTTCGGAGGAATTACAAGGTCTTCCACCAAATCGTGAAGTTGAGTTTTCAATAGAACTCGTACCGGATGCTTTGCCTATTTCAAAGACACCTTATAGAACGGCCCCAATTGAGTTGCAGGAATTGAAGAAGCAACTCCAAGAGAATCTTGATAAGGGATTCATACGCCCTAGTGCGTCACCTTGGGGCGCACCTATTCTATTTGTTAAGAAGAAAGATGGATCAATGAGACTCTGCATTGATTATCGAGAACTTAACCAGATCACTATCAAGAACAAATATCCTCTCCCGCGCATTGATGACTTATTTGACCAACTACGTGGAGCTCAATACCTTTCCAAGATTGATCTTCATTTAGGGTATCCTCAATTAAGGGTCAAAAGGGAGGATATACCAATGACGGATTTCCGTACATGTTATGGACACTATGAATTTATAGTGATGCCTTTTGGTCTTACTAATGCACCTGATATCTTCATGGATCTAATGAATAGAGTCTTTAAAGAATATCTTGATCAATTTGTGGTAGTCTTTATAGACGATATTCTTGTCTATTCAAAGATCAAGGAAGAGCATGAAGATCACTTGAGAATTATATTGAAGACCCTGAGAAAGGAGAAGCTTTATGCAAAATTTACCAAGTATGAATTTTGGCTTCAAAAAGTTGCATTTTTGGGTCACATAATATCAAAAGAGGGGATATCTGTGGATCCAGCAAAAACAGAGTTTATCGAAAGATGGTCGAGACCAACAACAGTAACTGAGATCCGATGTTTTCTTGGTTTGGATGGATATTATCGACGTTTTGTAAAATATTTTTCACGATTATCTAATCCACTCACCAAGTTGACTCGGAATGGAGTTATGTTTTTTTGGACAGAGGAATGTGAACAGAATTTCAAGGAGTTGAAACGAAGGTTATCCAGTGCACCTGTGCTCACACTGCCTTGTAGTGGAGAAAGGTTTGTGATCTACAGTGATGCATCCAAGAAGGGATTGGGGTGTGTTCTTATGCAAAATGATTTGGTGATAGCTTTTGCCTCACGACAGTTGAAAATCCATGAGAAAAATTACCCAACACATGATTTGGAGTTAGCTGCGGTAATCTTTTCATTAAAGATTTGGAGGCATTACCTTTATGGTGAAAGGTGTGATATTTATACTGATCATAAAAGTTTAAAGTATATTTTCACACAAAAGGAGCTGAATATGCATCAAAAAGATGGTTGGAGCTGATTAAGGATTATGACTGCTCAATCCATTACCACCCTGGGAAAGCAAACAAGGTGGTAGATGCATTAAGTCGACAAGACCATGCTAGTTTATCCATGATGAGGATCACAAAAGATCCAATATTTATGGATTTACAAAGGATGGATCTTGGAATTATAATGGAAGGGGAAAAAATCTTATCTTTCCCAAATGAATGTTCAACCATCTATACATGTGAAGATTAAAGAGGCACAGAAAGAAGATGTCGAGTTACAAAAGAAGGTGAGAAATGTTCCTGAATTCAACCTTGATTGTGATGGGATAAGAAAGTTCAGGAATCGGGTTTGTGTTCCTACCATCCCCGAATTAAAGAAGGAGCTGCTGGATGAGGCTCATAGTTCTACATTCTCTCTTCATCCTGGAAGCACGAAGATGTATATGGACTTGAAAGACTACTTCTGGTGGGATGGCATGAAAAGAAATGTTGCTGAATATGTCTCTCGATGCTTGGTTTGTCAACAAGTTAAAGCTGAGAGACAGAAGTCTAAGGGGATGTTACAACCATTACCCATACCTGAATGGAAATGGGAAAACATCACTATGGACTTTGTCACAGGACTTCCTAAAACATCAAAAGGCAATAATGTTATCTGGGTCATAGTTGATCGTCTTACAAAGTCTACACACTTCATTGCTATTAGAGAGTATTTCTCTCTAGATCAGCTTGCCAGGATATATGTAAAGGAAGTGGTAAGATTGCATGGAGTACCACTTTCTATCTGACCGGGATCCGTGATTTACCGCAAAGTTCTGGCGAAGTCTTCAGCATACTCTGGATACAGAGTTGAGTTTCAGCACTGCTTATCATCCTCAGACAGATGGTCAGTCTGAGAGAATAATTCAAACCCTAGAAGATTTGTTGGGAGCTTGCTCCATGGATTTAAAAGGAGGTTGGGATCAACACCTACCTTTGGTGGAATTTTCTTATAATAATAGCTTTCAATACAGTATTCAGATGGCTCCTTATGAAGCTCTCTATGGAAAGAAATGCAGGACTCCAACTTACTGGGATGAAGTTGGGGAAAGAAAGCTATTAGGACCTGATCTCGTTGATGAAATGGCAGAAAAGGTCAGATCTATTCAACAACACATAAGAGCAGCTCAGAGTTGACAGAAAAGTTATGCCGACAACTGAAGAAAAGACCTAGAGTTTGAAGTGGGTGATAAAGTGTTCTTACGAATATCTCACTGGAAGAGGGTTTTGAGATTTGGAAAGAAGAGAAAGTTGAGCCCTAGATATATCGGTCCTTTCGAAATACTGGATCGTGTTGGAAAGGTAGCTTACTGATTGGCGCATCCACCGAATCTCTCTCAAGTTCATGACGTGATCCATGTATCTCTCCTGAGAAAGTACATACCTGATCCTTCACATGTACTCAGCTCAGAAGTTGTACCGCTGGAGCAAGATCTTTCTTATGAAGAACAACCGATAGAGATTCTGGATCGTAGCGAAAAAGTCCTACGAAACAAGGCCACTCAATTGGTGAAAGTTTTATGGAGGAACCACCAACTTGAAGAAGCTACATGGGAGCTTGAGGATATGATGAGGGAGAAGTATCCTCATCTGTTTGTTAGAAAGTGACGAATTTCGAGGGCGAAATTCATTTTAATGGGGGTAGAATGTAACACCCGAGACTTTTATGTTATATAAATCATCAAAGGAATCTTTTTCTACACAACACTTTCTTGGCTTACTTTACACGAAATCATGACCTTCCTCGATAGCTTGCGTCGTACGCAATACCGAGTTTCACTAAACAACGATATGCAATAAAACTAGCTGTTATGAATAGTAATAACCACTTTTTGAAATTTTATAAATTTTATTTTTCAAAATGGACTTAATTTTTGGTTTTGGAATACCGAAATTATCCTAGGGTGAAATTTTGGTATTTTTCTGAAAACCTTCAATTTTTGATGAATAGTCAAACCACTAAGTGGTAGGTTAAAAACTGAATTTTGCATAAAACATAATTTTACCGCTTCTGTGAATGGAATTTAGAAAATTCGAGAGACACGGTGAATATCAAGGACTAAAATGTCGTTCAATGAGATGAAAATAATTTTTTGGTGAATAGTAACTTTTTACTTTTTTTACCACGGTTAAAAGTAAATAGGGTAATTAAGGGTAAAAATGTTATTATTATTACCCTAACACATTTCCTAATTCTATTGGACAAGTGTAATTCGACCAAAAACAAACTTAGGAATAAAATATGACCATTTAGGTCCACTTGGATTAGATTAGGACATTTATTATTAATTTATTTAAAGAAGGGTTAAAATAGTTAAAATCAAAGTTTAATAACTAAATAATTTTTAATATAGGGTTATACATAGAATAAATTCGACTATAAATATTCATTATAAAGATAAAAAGATTTCCTACATAATGGTATTTTATTTATAATTTTTAGACTTTATATATATTACTTTATTTATGACACAACGATGATGCAGTAATTACCCTTTTAAGGAAATGTTAACATAATTGATGTTATAAATGCCCAAATAAATGTAATATGAGACTTTTTATGAATTACACTAATTTTATTGGTAAATATGATATATTAGTGTTGATTTAAGAAACTTGGTTCGAACATATAATTCTGTTATGACTTTCACAAAAATCATATATCAAATAGTGTCAAAATTGACACAAAATAGTTTTTAAATCAAATATTATATTATTAATTGTTATTTTATTCCTAAAAATCTAAGGTTCGGCCAAATTACTTAGATAAGGATATATATTAATAATAAACAACTTGGGGTTCTTTTGGCATGTTATAGTAAGATTATTAACCATATAGTGTAAGAAAACAAAAAGTCACGGTAAAAGTTAAATTATTTGACTTAGAGTTAAATATAATTGATAAGGTTAAAATAACAACCTAAACTTGTCTAAATCCTATTGGTTGATAGGATTTTGACCCATCCCCACTTTACCTTCGAAATAAGACCCTTTGGAACCATTATAAACCGATTTTTACTTTAATATAAAATAATATTTTGAGATATTCCTAAGGTGCCCCTCTCCTCCCTTATAAAAGGGCACCTCCTCCCCCTCCTCCTCACACCAATTTGAGCACTCAAGCTCGGCCAACCCCTGCCAAAATCCCTCCTAAACTTCCCTAGAATAATCCTATAGGACGTGGTATTCTTCAAAAACAAATCTTAGTTCCCTAAGTGGAGGATTCAAAGAGGCGTTTCAAAGAAGAGGTAATATCCATTACCGATCTTTTCAATTTCTTTCTTCTTCAACTTCTTCTTCTTTAGTTGTTTCATGATAAATTAATAACATCAGTATTACTTACATAATGATATGTTTTCATAAATATGAAACAACCCTAATTCACCTTCTATCCATCCTACGGAAAAATGAAATCACCGTGCGTGCGTACGTACGGAATACCGTCTCCATGCCGTGGTGTAATCTATTTTCCAACATCACCTTACAAGGATGGGTATAATGGTGTAATGAGTAACTATATATGATTTTTATAAATTGATATTGATACTGAAATAGTATAAATACACTTAAATACAATTCTACGATCATGGGAACAATATCATCGCTCATGCGTACGTACGGAATACCGTCTCCACGATGTGATGCGACTCGTTCTACATGATCATCATTACATAGTAATTATATAAATGAATTGAATGAATAAATATGATATATGTTACACTAATACCATTATAGATATAAGGTATCTATAACCTTAAAAGAAGAATAAGAATTTATTCGGCAAGACACGCATAAGAACAAAAGGCAATAAAGACCCGAGTAACAAGTAACAATGAAATATCACTAATAAGAAGCTAAGAATATGACCATATATGATATCATATAAATATGTATGATTTTGTAATAAGTCAATAACATTATTTAAACCATTATACAGGAGCTTAGGACACGTACAAAGCAAATCAGTCCTAAGGTAAGGGAAATATCACAATCTCACTTTTATCCGAGTTTTTTTTTACTTTGGTAATTACTGGGGTGTATTTTGTCATCCACATCCATGTTCCCTCAATATGTAATATTATTTCCTTCCTTCTACAATAGTTTATATCCAATTTTACCTTTCGGTAAGTTTTTTGTAAAAGATATGTAAGGAATCTTTTGTCGTTTTTCGTACGAGGTACTTTTTGACTTTTCCGACAAAAGTTTGAAGAATGTTTTTTTAACTTATACGGTATGAATGGATTTTTAAAACATTATTTCCAAGAAGCTTCCTTTAAAAGTTTTCAAGATTTTTTTTAATCAACTTCTTTTAGATTAAAATTTTATGACATGTTAAGAGAGGATAAATGTATATGAAGTAGAAAGGAAATTTTCCTCAAGAATGGAGTTCAAATGTTTTATCAAAATTATTTTCCATCTAAGATAATATAGGGTTCTGTTTTTATCCCTATTATTAAATTGATTTGATTATGTTTTGAGGGAATTATTTTTATGAAATCATTTACCTTATATAATTTGTTTTATGATGTCATGATGTTCCAAGAATCCCATTTTTGTTACACGTGATTTATGATTATGTGGCACACATAAGAAAGGATTCATTATAAGATGGGTGGGACATATATCTCCCTCCAATGCATTGCGTAAAGATTTTTATCTCATGAGATAGACATGGTTGGAACGGATGTTTATTTTAGTTCAGTGATTCAGGACTGAAACGATGAGTGAACTCAGTTCAGAAATGGACTTTGTCCGCTAAGATAGTCCTGGCAATGAGTCATGACTAACAAGAAATGATTTTCCATGATTATGTGTGCATGCCACAAAGTTTCAAGTTTTATGTTATGATTATGGGGATCTCATTTTCACTTCTATGATTTATTCCATGTTAAGATATTATGATCTCTTTTGCAGGTTATGATTTTCAAAAAGATATGATATGATTTTTATTTCCTTTATTTTCCCTTCCTGAGCATTTGAGATCACCCTTTTTGTATGTTTTCTTTTCCCCAGGTTAGGAAGATGGATATTAAGTAGAATATGCTAAAAGGGACCCTAGATATGATGAAATAAATGGGAGACACTGTAGAAGATTTATGAACCAGTTGTTTATGTTTCCTAGTTTCTAAAGACACTATACCTATACGGTCCTTTGTGGTTTTGTCATATGTTGTAATAAGTGTGCTTCAATTTTGAAGTATTAACATTGTATGTAAAGTATTGGTCGTTATATTAACCTACCCTCAACCAAGGAAAAGTACAAGGTAATGGGTTTTCATCTCACTCCTTATTCCCGTGAGATTTATACAATATTGGCACCGTTACCTTATGTGTGGTGTATGTACTGCTCATAATTGTATTCTATGTGTAATGCACTATAATTTCTGTGTATTTACATATTCATTGTATGATACCTGTTTAATGGGGTTTAGGTTTCATATGTTACTAAATTTGTAAGGGTTAATTTCACAATCTCTTTATTATCCGAGGTTGTTTTTACGTAATTATCTACTAGGACATATTTATTTTCCATGTCAATGTTTTATGAAAGAGTTTTCAAAGGAATTATTTTTAGGGATTTTTTACTAAAACATCATTTCAAATATTTTAAATATTTTTTTCTTCTAAATCTATCTCTTTAATGTCCATGTCTTCAAAATGGTTTTTAAGGATTTATTTATATGGACATGAATGTTTTTAAAATGTTAATTACTTTCAAAAGTTTCAAAGTGGTATGGGAAACTTTGATTCATAAATGTATTTAAATGACTTCTTTTCTAAATTGTGCGACTTTTAAATGTTTTCATGAAAAAGGGGTATTTCTCTCAAAGAGTTTTACAAATAATTTTCATCTATGTTAAAATTATTTAATGGATTTTAAACTTGTTTTGAAGTTGATTTATCATGATACAAATCTTCTATATGGTGTTGAAGGTTTTGTGATATTTCTGACTGTGGATGTGTTATTTTTATACCATTCATGGTTTATGGAGAAAGTATTGACATTTCGTATGCTAGTTTTAATACGAATATTTATGTTATGTTTAAACCTGTTCATATGAGGAATGCATTGGACTTAATAAGTGACAGGTGGATCCCACTATAGCACTTCGATGCATCGGTAGGTCTCATGAGACAAACTAGTTTTTTTGCACGAGGCCTTGACAAAATCTTATTTGTAGTCTTGGCACAAGGCCTTGGCTACGTGGTTATGATAGTATAGAATTATGCGTTCCATCATTATGAAAGTGGTTATTGATATTGGATGTGATTAGTTGACTAGTAGAATATCCATGTGAACATGTAAATGAAATTATTTCATATTATCATTGCCATATTATGATGAAGTTCAAGTTAAAAGGCTTTTGTTTTAGTTATATATTGCCTTAAATGTTTATGCTTATTTATGAAGGTTTCCGATGTATTGTTATCCTTACTGAGCATCTGAGCTCACCCCTTTCTATGTTTTATTTTTCCCAGGAATCCAAGAAGTGTATTGTGAATGATATGCAGGGTTAAGATAAGGGAATAATGACGTTTGTGAAGGATTATTTATGTTTTTTGTATGTTATGAAGTGTAATGTAACATTCGTTTATGTAATCTATCTTCCAAGACATCTAAACTGATCTATCCTTCGGGACTTGATTCCTTGTAATCATGCCAATGTATTAAAATAATTCACCTACTCTGGGAAACTAGGGTCGGGGCGTTACAAGTTCCACATGCATCTTCCACCTCAAAGGTGTGTTTGGAATTACATCCACATTTATATATTATGATCATTTAAAGATTATAAGTCTCAGATAGTATTTCTAGTGCGGATCCATGAGACTAGAGTGTGAACCTATGTCACTTTTACTTATATCATAGGTTGGATTTTTAGAATTAGTGCCGCAATAATGTGTGGGGAAATAGTCCCCTTTATATATGGTTATAACAGTAGGGTTCTTCGTTTCATTATGTTAGGACCCTATAAGTAATATATTGATCTAGATTTAATTTTTGGGAGCTTTTAGGGGAATCTACAAGTCATTATAAACTCTTGGATGAGTGTATCTTTTGAAATCATTGCTCGTGGAGTGGTCACTCCCCCAAAAATCATTTCATCGAGTATAATCCTATAGTGGGAAAGTTTTTTGTGGACTCTCTTAGGTCTAGTTTCCTTCCTTGCTAAATCTAGGCATTTTTATGCCCTAAAGGATAATATTTCACATGATCTTACTATTCATGATACATTATGATTTGTGTTTTTGAGGTGTCCTATTTGGTATTTTATATTCACTAATGCATGGGTAATTCCGATGTGTGTCACTACATATACAGAAAACATCCCATTTGACATTGTGATGGTAGGATAAGTATCTGGTGGAGCATAGATTGGGTATCAAATACATAGATTTTTCTTCGGTGGTTATATCAAATAGTATTCCCTAACCAATGAGTAGGTTGGACACTCTGTAGTTATTATTCAGTCTTCTGATATTCCCCATTAATCATTTATAGGAAATTATTGACATACATTCAATGTGACAACATTGAAATATGCCTCAACTAGTTTAATTTTTTTTTAAAATTTCAACATTTTATTGGCATAGAAATATGTTTTTATGTCTAGGTACATTAGGTAAATTCTATTAATATTTCTGATTTTACTACACAATGATGTTAGGAATCCCTTGGCCTATTAGGGTTGGCCTTGGTGTAGTCACGATTTAGGCCCTATTGCATCTAGGTTTTAAACTTATGATCAATTATTTAAAAATAAATTTATTTTTATATGGTTTATTATATTTAAATTTTGCGATGTTTAGACATGATGAAATAGAAAAATAATCACGTCACAATAATTTAATCATGACTGGTGAATTTTTTATTCATGTATAGCTATGTTGTAAATACTATCAATTATAAGTGAAATAACATAGAAAAATATTGATAAATATATGAATAAAAAGTTATTTCTAGTTTTTTAGTGAGTGTGACTGCATGGAAGTGTGATCACATCAGTTGAATTTGAATAAATTTATATGTTTAAATTTCAAATCAGACCCAGTTGGTGGTGTATCTTACTATTGGGAAGTAAATATGAATGTAGTGAGTTGACTTGACTAATGATGAAAATAAAAAAGTAGTCATGTGTAGTTTTCATTAAATTTATTGGAAAATAATTTATTAAATCAATGTTATGTTTTTTATGTGATGCGACTCTACTCATTAGATTATGTAATCATTGATTATTATGGTTGATTATCCAAAAAGTCATCATGGGACTCCATGCATTATGTTGTAAGCCTATTTTGGACTATTATGAGTATTTTTAACATGAGAATACTCTGGTGAATAATTATTCTAAACCTAGTATTTTAGGGATAATGGGATTTTATTAAATATTGGTAGCCATTTGAAATTAATAAATCTATAATGTCTAATAATCAGTAATAAAGATAAATGTAATAATAAATTTGTTTATTTTTTATATAAAAAATTAAATCAATCAAATTAATTTACTATGATAAATACTTAACCAATATATTATCATAATCAATAAAACTTTTCTAGATTCATATAATAATTTGAATAAAGTTCAATGATATTGAGGTAAATGGTTTTTTTTAATGTCTCTACATCATAACGATTCACCACATGAAGCAAGTGATGGTGTTAAGGGGGTTTAAAGGATCCACATGGATGAAACAATTTTTTTAAGTCGTATTTATATCATCAATGTCTATTGAGTTTTAAATAAACCATTAGGAAATTGATGGTAATACAATGTTGTTTCATCTCTGATAATTTTATGATAAGAAATTGAAGCATGAAATTATTGAGGTTATGACTTACAGGAAATTGAACATTTTTTTGAAAAAACATTTAAGGCAATGTTAAAAACCACATAACTAAAAAATAAAAATCCCAAAATACTATAATAGATATTCATTCCATAAAAATATAATTCCAGTATGTTAAACATTTTATTCCTATATAATTTCCAATGAAATCCATTTACCATAGAATACATATTATCCTTGATAATTTATTTTCACTGGTAATTAATCATGCACCATGTATAAATTAACTCCCCTAATTTTATCATCCCTACACTGAGTCTGCTTAATAAAATTGGAACTTTCTTTTGATCCACTAATAATCCACCTTATTAGTGTCAACATGTTGAAATCACTCAGACTTCTTATCCACATCCTATGTTTTCATTAATCTAGAACATTTTCCACAAATTTTATTCCTCAAATTGAATAAAAATTTCATATAGCTCCCCATTTCCTATATCCTCATCCCAGTCAGTGTGGACCACAGATGGAGGAAATTTCTTCACCACCCACATTACTTATTTTCAAATCCTCTAACAAATATCTTTCTTTCTTGAGATCCTTATGGTCACAAGAAAAATTCATGTTTTTACAAATAACATTGAAATGACAATAAATAATATTTTAATTCATCTTTTTTTCTCATTTATCTATTTTTTTAGTTATGTAGAATTAGTCATTGCACCCTATAGAATTTTTCCATTAATCTGGATACACCTCCTTGTGTCCTCACTTCCTCTTTTTTCCATTCCTTCTACTTTGTTTATGAACAACTCTCTACTATATTACTATCAAATTGTCTTCTTAAAATTTCCTAGAAGACTCATCACTAAACTCTTCCATTTGGAGTCCCATCTCTCTTTTATATTTATCTTCCAAAACTGTATTGTGATCATGATCTAGAACTTCATTTTCTAAACCTTAAAATTGGTGAAAATCATGTTATCTAGAAAATTTCATATCTCATTATCCACTCCATCCCTTCTTCCTATTACTTTATACCCATTCCACTAGTTTCACTACCCTCCCATTCCTTATGAGGCACATTTTCATGAACAAGTCAGACAAGAGTTTTCTCCTCAGATCTCTCTCAATCAGGGATTCCATTTCCTACATGTATTGCCTCCACATATGAAGAATCCATAAGAACAATGTTTCTTAATTAACCTCTTCTTATATTTTACATCGCATTATGTACTCTTGAATGAAGATGGAATATCACCTCATTATTCAGATGAGACCACAATAATTCATAGACATCTGTGACTTTCAGATCAATATTTATGAGCCATAATTTTTTTAATGGATGATATTCTACAGATGATCATCAATAACATGGTACTTCAAACCATTTTTCCAAGGAAAAACATACCTGAATCCAATACCACAACCTCCCTCTAGTGACGGACCTTGAACCCTAGATGAAATGTTGACAAAAAATAACCTATTTTGTTGTATTCAGAATATAAATCCACCAATGAATCCAAATCAATTGGTTGTTTGTACCAAAAGTAATACTTGACTTCAATCAAAATAAATTTAACAAGAATACATGAAGCATCAATTTTAATTCATATATGATGCGAGATTAGGTGAATGACTGAGTTTGTACTATTATTAGAACAATAAGATTGGCTAATCTGGTTTCATAGCCTACAGTTTATCGAATGGTACTGAAACGAAAGAGGATTCTATGGAAAATGAACCGAGATCATAATAATTAGATAATCATACATTATATGGAAAACATAAGACCACTCTAAAATTATGAAATGAGATTCATTTTATACTCAATTTCATTTGGACAATAGATCCATAAAATACATCTCTAATGAAAATTTAAGCATTATTTGATTATTGTCAGAAATCCCCATTATATATCAATCATGTAAACCTAATGAGTCGATAAAAATCCTGAAGAATAAATACATTGATGGGTGATGGTTCATGAACTAAGTAATAAAGATCAAATATATAATATACTATTCTGTGAAGAAGGTAGTGAGAGTTGTGGGATCCTTCAAACAAATTCAGAACATTTTGGAAAAGTGATATCAAGGGGAAAAGGGACAGAGGTCTAGGGTTAAATAAGAGAATGAAATATAATTATGTGATAAGAAAAGATTGTTCCTCCCCCTAAATCATGGTAGGGACTAGAGCAATTCCCATCATCGAATAGGTCCAGGTGATTGGGCATAATATATGGGAGAGAATCACAATGTGATGTGATACGTAGTGTTTAAATGAATGAGGTTATGGTTCTACTTAACAAATAGAAATTTAATAATAAATCATGTTGATTCAATACATTATAATCATCCGTAATTATGACCCAATTACTATAGGTTCATCAAAAATATTAAAGGAAATCTATAGAGAAACTTCCTAAAATACATTTTTCTATTTTCCATAATGATAATAATAGAAAAGAATTTTATTTTTTTATTTATTATATTGAATCAATACACATCGAAAATTCTATCAAAAAGTGTGAGTTAAAAGGCACCCTTACAATTTCCATCAATGAAGACAATAAAATGAAGAAGGGAATTAATCATGACTCAATTTCCTTTACTCATGGATGAATCTGTCACAAGAAGATAAATTATTATACACTTAAGAATAGGATGAAAATTTGAACTTCTAATTTTTTGATATTCATCAATTAATTTAATTTTTTATTTTTCTTCATGGAAATTTGATATTATATTCCATACGCAAAATTTTATCCATATTCAAGAACCAAGTATGTTTCGAAATATTGTACAAAAATGTTTAATTTAATTAGGTGGCTATGAAAAAATGACTCCAAATCAATGGTGAATAACAATACACATTAAATAGAAACATTTATTGTCTATAGTATAAAATTTATGCTATATTTCCAAAAAAACTATATGACGTTCCTATTGAACATAATGAGAAGATTTTTTCTTTTTGGAATGAATGGGTTTTACATTGTTTCAAAATCAACTAATAGTAATGTAATAATTCATTTTTCATCAATAAATCTAGAATATAAAATTTGTGACTCAATAAAACACCATTTTTTAAATTGTGTATTAGTAAAATAAATAGAGAATAAAATTTCATGGAAATATAAAGGTATTGGTATAGTATTTTGAAAAGATAAATAAAATTATGTATTTGACATTATTGGTTATTATTTTTAGAATAACCAATTCACCAATAGTGTTGGGGTTCATAATGTCCAAAATATATTAAAACTTGATTATAAGGATAAATGTTACCAATTATATGTATATGATATAGTTAAGTTAATATAATTCATGATATTCATTCAATAAACTAATTGAATGTAATATATATATATGGTTATTCTTGGTAGTTTTATAAGAAATGTATCTTTTAGTTGAGTCATACAATATTTTATCCAACCCTTAATTGATCATGACAATATGAAATGCATTTATTCCTAAACTCATAGTTAATTATGCATCAGACATGGGATCTTCAAAAAATCTAGACTGATGACGAGACTTATAATCATTCATAGATTATTAGCATGTAATGTGATTTATTATTATACTAACATTTTTACACACATATCATATCAATTGTGTTGCTAAAATGATGATTATTTATGTGTTTCATATGTTTTACACATTATTCCAATACCTTTTCATGATAACTATCTCAAATAGTTATGTGAAACCCATATGTAAATGAAAACTATAATGAATCATCGATATCATATACATTATAATATGAATGAAATATATTGTATCACAAATCAATGTAATTTTATGAAATGTTAATGTAATGGATATTTAAATAAACAATATTTCATCAAGAAAAAAACAATTTCAATCTTTATTAATTATCCTAGTGGTTTCATTGGATAATATATAAATCCCATATAAAAGGTATAATAATATAAACGAATATTTATTTTTAAGAGGATGAAGTTGTCTATTTGAGATAGTTGTCTCTTGATTGATATGGGTGAAATCAAGACCCAAAATGACATAGGAATTTGAATAGGAACAATTTTCACCAGGGAACATGGAAAATTAATGGTATATTGAAACATATTGTGGTGGGATTTTAGAAAAAAAAGTTGTGGCTTTATATTCACCATGAAAGATAATGCATTATTTTTCCTATGTAATGATTGTACCAAGAAAGAAATAAATGGAAACAAGTTATGAATGATAAGTGAAAAATAATTTTGGTAAATGGATTCTAGGTACCAAAATTTATATTTATATTTTTTTAGTTTCTCTAAATGAAAAAAATTCATTAGTTGGTATTCAACAGAAACTATACATGTGTGGTACACACATGGTACCGATAAGGATTAATTAGTTATACTCGCTCTTCATGGATATAAATTTAGAATTATATATTCAATAGAATCATCATGTGATCATTATATTGGGGTGAATTTTATTTTATGACCACATTTCTAGGACGGTGTATATAGGGAAGAACCCAAAAAGGTTGGTGATACCATAGAATGGAAATAAGAAATAAAAATTAAAGAACCCAATTTATGGATTAGTGCAAGCATCATGATCAGGGAATATTTTTTTTGGAAAGAATGTATACCTGCTTCCTATAAAAGGATAAGGGGTGTGTCATAGTTTTTCATGTAATATATATAGTTATCATATAGAAAATAGATATTAATATTATAGTTATCAATGAATATATTGATTAAATATTTTTACGGATTAATATATGTTAGTAAACCATGTTATTGGGAATATGATCTACTGGGTTTTTATATGGGTTATGGGAGTATCTCAAATTATATATAATAACATGGTAAAAAAATTAAGAGAGAAAAGGGTAAAATCATCATTTTTAATGACTATGATAGGCCTCATGGTTAGTCATCTAATTTTTTGAAACAGTGTGTCGACAATGTAGGTAACACATTCTACCCAAGACACAAAATATGGTTATACTGCACAGTTTAAAAACCATGATCTAACTATGTGATAAACCACTTTCCAAAAACCTCACATCGATTCATGGTTACCTGTGTTGAGCGTAGAGTTACTACTAAGCATGCACCGAACATGCACCATGGTCTGTCCAACCAAAATTTTACATTATACTCAATAACATAAATGAAATATAAGGGAAATGGGTGGACTAAAAAATTAAAATATAAATACATAAATAAAAAAATCACAGTGAGGAAAATCCCCCCCCAATAAAAACATTCCATCCTAGGAAATTCAATTCGATGCCTGATTGGAAAATAAAAACGGATACTCTTTCTCAACCCATGACATCCATTTCCATGTTTTATGAACATATTGAAGATGCTTCCAATGGATTCATAAAAATGGAATATACTTCACATGACTAAATTTATCTTGAAAATCCACCATCCACACTTGTTGTTCATACACATATAAAATGAGATAAAAATTCCTCTCATTCCAATTAAAAACATGAGACACGTCAAGATTATAATACATCAACTAGGATACATGGAACATTTCATGGTTTGATGTAAAATTAGAAGGAAACGCTAACCAATATTCCACTATTCCAATCGTCACAGTGTTTTCAAATGGTATGATATACCTTAGTATTAGCATTCCATTCGTTCTGAAATGAGGATGAACCGAATGCAGATCCAATTTCAAGAACACCTAGTCACCAATGGAAAACTAATAATCTCTTCACCTCTAGTTGGCATAAGATTTGTTGTGATTTTGAGCTACCAATAACCACTGCCTGATTAACTTCACTATCTCAAACGTCTCCTGCACAATGCATAGTCTTAATATTGAGGTCTCACCTACCCTTACCCAACACAAAAGAGAATGGATTGGCCAACCACAGAGAGACTCAAAAGGAGACCTTCGAATAATTTATTGCAAACTATTATTATATAAAACTTTGACCAATCACAGATGGATATACCATGATCACCCGAAATTCAAAACATGTGAAAGAAACATTTCCTATAGAATATGATTTTCCTTCTCCATACGACCATCTGTTTAGGGATAGTATACCATACTCATCTTGATATGTGACTGCAATTCCATTTTTAGGCCTTCCCAAAACCAAGAGTTAAAATAGAGGTCCTTATTAGAAATAATTATTGATCAAACACCATGAAGCCATACCACTTCTTGATTAAACAAACGGACCCTCTCATCTATTTTTCCGGAAACATTGATCAGAATGAAATGGGATGATTTGGTTAAATCGTTCATTAACTCCAAAATGGTGTTCCTTCCTATAGGATTACGAGGTATGAAAATAATAAAATCCACGACGACCTCATCCCACTTCTAGGTAAGTAAGGGTAACATTAGAACAAAACTAGAGGGCCTTTGATGCTTTTCCTTCACATATTGACATGTAAATCACCACTATATGAAGTCATATATATCATGACTCATACCTAGACACTGAAATAGATAATTGACATCATAATACATCATGGTAGAAACAAAATGGATGGCTCACTGAGACTGGTGGCAATACTACCTCACCACATTCCTTAAAGAAAACAAACCCACAGATGGATCCTGAAACACGAGGTTCCCTCAGGAGGCAAAAACCATCAAAAATACATCTCCCCACCATGAAGGTAATGTATGGAATATTTACACAACTCGTCACTAGGATACTATTACTAAATCATCTCCAAATGAGAAGGTTCCAACAAGACACATTCCAAGTACTCACCTCCACTGTTCTCTTTGGCTTCATTGTGGATATGGGAAATGATCTCCATGATGGTACACTCATCACTGGACTTCTTAAAATACTACACTAAAACTTTTCGTATGGATGGCATCATCCACAACATTACCCTTCCCTGGGGTACTGACAATTTCAATGTTGAACCCCTACAGACATTTGATCCAATTATGATGTCCCAAATTAAAATCCTTTTTTGGGAGAAGGTGTAGTTCAATATTTAATTATGAAAATACTATAAAAATTACTCTAAATAGAAATAATTTTTCCATGTCTTTCGGGAATACATCATCACTTATAACTCTAAGTCAGGAGTTGGGAAATTCTTTTAATGTGGTCAGATATGGAGAGAGACATATGCCACCACATGATTGTCCTCAATGGAAAAATACCTAAGGTCCATACCGGATGCATTATAATCGAAAAAAACACTTTCATAATTCTATAAATATTAGCATGAGTGTTATAGTCAATCACTGATTTTGCATCTCAAAGGATTCCTTACATTCTGGGATCCCTTACAACATCAACAATTTACATGTGTGTGAGTCATCATGGAAGAAGAAAGATGAGAGAAGTCTTAAAGAAACATCCTATAATAATAAACCATGTTGAGGAATATCCATATCTCTAACACATTATTCAGCGGATCCCAGGAAATAACTATGCTGATCTTTTTAGGTTCTACTAAATCCCTTTCCTCTATAATCCCATGGCCCAGAAACTTCACCTCCTTGATCATAAATTGCACTTCAATGGTTTTCACATAGATGATGAGCCCACAAGGTGCCCGGTACAATCTGCAAATGAATCCCATTTTTTCCCCTAGATCCTAAGTAGAAAAATATGTCAACCATGAATACCACAATGAAAGAGTTGATATACTAGGGGAACACCCTATTCATGAGTTCGATGAAGACCACTAGAGAAGGTTTTTACTCGATAGGAATGATCAAATACTCTAAGTGTTTGTAGATTCTTTTAAAATCCATTTTCATGGCATCAGTTTCTTTTACCATGACATGTTGGAAACCAGAATGAAAGACTATTTTAGATAAACACTTTTCAACTTTTAGTTTTTTGAAAACATTTTCAATTCTAGGTATAGGGTACTTTTTCTTGTTGGTTACCTTATTCACCTTCTGGAAATCAATATACAACTGCATAAATTCATTGGCCTTCTCCAAAAACATGACTGGGGAATTACATGTAAAGATGATTGGGAAAATGAACCCTTTGGATTCTAAATTGTCCATCTATGTCATTAATTCCCTTGGCTCAGCTGGGGATACATGATATGAGGGAAGAGATATTGACTATGTTCATAGTGAAAATTCTATTGACAAATCAACCTCCTACTGTAGAGGTAAACATTAAAAATTATATACAAATACATATGTAAACTCATCCACTACATGAGCTAATCTATCTTTAAGAGCACCACCATTGTATTCCAGCACACAGGACGATAATTGAAGACAAATTTTTCCAATCTCGGAGAATGCGGGACAAGCAAGACACAACCAAGTATCCTATTCTCTGAGAAAAACAAGAGCACTCCCATTATATTCCATGAAACACACTCCTTGACTATTAAAATCAATGTGCACTTAGAATAGTACCAACTAATCCATGCCAAGGATTAAATAAAATAAGTATATATCTAGTGGTGATAGAGAACTCTCTCCAGCTTCTTCTTGTGTTTGCGAGAGAACTCTCTGAGGAGGTATGTCATTAAAAAAGTCATCATACACATGCACAATTCATTAACAAAACATAGTATGAAAATTTTCATAAGTAATAATGAATTAATAAAAAACATTCTAGGAAAACACTATCACCAAAGAACATTACACCAACCCTATATTCACATACAGTCTACAAGATGAACGTCCCACCAATTGGATAAGTCAGAAAATATTCAGAACAACCTATGGTGACTCAAGGTCTTTAATGAGTTGAGATTCCCAGGCACTTTATTTGTAATTTGAACTGTTAGCCCAAAAATTCCTTTTTTATATTCTATCTAGATAGATCTTAAACAACATAATCAAGAAGGGAAATCCTCCTCTAATACCTTTTTTTTCACAATCCATATCAAGTCATCATATAGACTAGCATCGACCCAGTATGTGGAAAGACCTGAAGGGAGATATATATCCCCATAGGATAGTATAGGTTCCTAGGTATAAAAAATATCATTTTGGAGTGATTTACTATACTTTTACAAAAACAAAATCACCAAAAATAAAAATTAACTTGAACTGAAAATCACCACCCAACGAGACTTTAACAATTTTCATATTTCAAGTTAAACGTTTCAAAACAACCCAAAAACATTAATATAAAATAAAAGAGCCAAAACCCACTCGAAAACCATCACATGGAAGGATTGGAATTACCCTCAAGTCACATCCACCAAACAATACTAATATTGGCCTCTAGGAACCCATTCCACCATCACCAAAATATTTACACTTAACTTTGTCAAACATTACCAACTATACATACACCAAAGGGTGTTTATAGGGTATGAGGTTAATCTCAACAGGATTATACTCTATAAGGATTCCATTCTATAAACATTAAATGATAAATAAAATGCATGTTTTATAAATAAAACGAAATCTATGAAAATTTTTATGGAAAACTAATTCTTGGGAAAACATCTTCAAATAAAACACCATTGGTTTTTTTAATAAAAAAC
The DNA here is from genome assembly GCA_963277665.1 of Viscum album. Lineage (NCBI taxonomy): Eukaryota > Viridiplantae > Streptophyta > Magnoliopsida > Santalales > Viscaceae > Viscum > Viscum album. The sequence goes on from OY728140.1 coordinate 2,133,066,613, forward strand.
AATTCATACCATCTGATGATGGTATGTGGGATATAACAAAATATAATAAGTCACGATTGAGGACCTCTAGTCACTAACTAATAATATGACAATAGAACCTCGCATGTTAGTGAAAAGTGTCTTGGAAACTGTGAGTAATAGTGTTCTTCTACATGAGCCACTATGAGGGGACACCCCACTGGCTTAGTGGTCTCCAATCATCAGTAATATTTTTTAGTGTTTTCGGTTTCAATCTTGCTATGTGAAAATGGTATACAAACACATTTATCTAACAAGCACACTTGTCCTAGTCTTCCCACCTTGTAACTCGGGGTTCCATTTGTCCCCAATCATGTTAGACATGACACATAATGCACCAATTTCATAGTGCACAAGGAAAATGATGTATTACAAACACAAAATGAAGCTATTTTATCGTCCAAATCAATTTATTAAATCATACCACACCAAAACCATTTCTGAAACTCTATTTCACCACATACATAATTAAATAAACCAATTACATATTTTGTTAAAAAATTTAAAATATCATACCAAGGGTTTACACATGAAACAAACCCCAATAAAATATATAACAACGAATTTCAAACCAAACTCATATTAAAACCTATCAACAACCACATTATCACCAAAAATGTTAATTATAGAACATTATAAAATTCTCAAATTGTGGAATCACCACACATGGACGTTGAAATCCCTAAAATCATGATTCAAACTCTCACAACACCTCAATCTATCTATCTGTTAGAAATATCAAACCCTAATCATAGAAATTTTACATGGAAGCTAAATATCTAATCCCCATAATGGAATAGTAGTTGTTGGAGAGAATAAAAACTATTAAAAGAGATAATAAACCCTAAAATAGAGAAGGAAAATAAGAAACAAGAATCATACATGGATTTTCCTTGATGAATACATTGAGAACACCCACAAAAATGGATCCTATTGGAGGTTGGAGGACGGGGAAGCATAAAAGTGTTTATAAATCACAATTAGGGGAGATATGGGGATATTTTTGGTTTAATACTAAGAGGGGAGGGTAAAATACATATTTTTAATGACCTAGACATGCCACATAGTTAGTCAACTTGGTTTTTTAAATCGTGTGGTGACCATGAGGTTTAAACTTCTTACCCAAGTCATACTACACAGTTATACTACAATATTTCAAATTGTTCTCTAATCATGAAATTATCCTCTGTCAGAGATGAAAAATATTTATTGAATAATGAAAAATATAAATACAAATAATAATATCATTGTAGTGATAGTTCTAGAGATGTAAATAGTGGTTCAATAACTCTATATCCATGAAACCCTTTTTGGATCAATGAAATGAAGATCCAGTGATCATGTCGATAAAAAAAGATACTTTATTTTTGCATTCTATATCTGAAATATTAATTTTATATATTTTAGTAAACATGTGGATCACAGGTGGAAAATACATTAGGTTTGACTACCTTCGATCAATGAGCTCAAAAATGGTTGAACAAGTGTTCAATGAAAATGAAATGTGGTAAAAGATCACATTTTTATGTATGTTTATATAATTCCCACATGAACTTTGATTTGAGGATAGGGTGGTGGTTCTTTATTGATAACATCCCAACATCGATTATGATATTAAAATTTTAAGATTTTGTGCATCGTATGCTTCCACTATTTTCATTGTACCTACAAAAAATGTTTTCATACAAACACATGAATGACTAGGAGACTAATATTTATTGAAGTAGTTGAAAATTCCTAATTTTCAACTAAAGGAATTGATATTTATAACCCTTAAAATATTGTTGTATAATGTAATTATGATATTTTAAATACTATCATTGAGTTTGTTACAATTTAAGCTATGTAGATCATGTAGTCATGATGAAAAACATTTCATTCCATGATAAATAATCATGCTTTAGCTGATAAATTCAAAAATAGATCTATGTTTTTTATGTGTGTGTGACACACATATTTTTTCTAAGTTCAAGTGTAATTCATAAGAACATTATAAAATAAGTATTGTTAAATGTATATGGAATAAAAATAAATTAATAATTACTTAACAATTACAATTTGTGTATTAATAAGAGAAATGACACTATAATTGTGAATGTGAGAGTAATAATAAGAAACCCTCTGAAAGACCCCACCACCCACTATATGATATAGTGACATACTACATATTCCTCTACACAATAATTAAATTATTGAGTGTATTTTAACATCAAATTGTTTTTTATAACTATTCGAATAAGAAATCTATGAATTTTTATTTTATATATAACGACCAACCTATGAACTATTTAAAATTGATGCGGTGGACATCCAAAACCCAAATATATTACTGTAATGTAGTCATGATGTGATTATTGTATTTTACAGTCATTCAATATGTACAATCATATTTTTGTTCGGTCATTTCCATTAATATTTTCTCCAAAAAAATTCAGAGATCCAAAAAAACAAAATATTATAATGAATCAATGGGAATAAAACATGGATTTGTTACATCATGTAGATATGATCATATATTCTAGTGAATAAAAAATAGAACTATTTGTGTTGGTTATTTATTTAGTAAACACACAAAACCATATATCAACATTTTTTCATACAAAAAGGTACCGTGTGATTGGATGTTATAATGGAGAGTGCTGAAAATTATAGTTATCTATGGTTGATGTTTTTTTATAATTTATGTCAGTCATTCTAAGGGTTTATTAAAAATTATCACCGATGATATTATGGACCACAGAAATATTTTGGTATCCAAATTTTTGTTTTGATATCCTTTAGAATGGATTTTTTGGTGAAGTAGAAAGATCTCTATGTGGATTTTTTTAATTGTGTTAATGGATGAGAAAGTATTATTTTTAATACAATTTTAAATAGGTGATCAACACTATTCTTAAATGTAGTGAAAAATTACATGTCTAAGAAATCAAACTCAGTAGAACCTGTTTTTGGATGGAATGTTTCCCTTGGTTTAAATTCACTTTTGTATAGAGATATGAAAATAGTGTGGATCATAAAATAGTAATATTTTAGAATGATTTTTATTATCCAATTTATTTTGATTTTTTATAGGTCATTGTAACCATAAATTTAATGATCATAAATAAATGAAAAAAAATTATTTCAAATACACATGAAAATCAATGTCACTTGAATTTTATTTTTTTATTTTTTTATTATTAAATCATATCCTAATTTAGTTTTATTATCTATATAAATACATAAGGTGTTTTTCTATCTTATAGTTATATAATGAGCATTAACATTAGATAATTTTATTTATTATCCATATAAAGTGATTTATAATTGTTTTTGACAATTAGAATGATTATTTTATTACCTATGTGTGTATTTTGACACATATAATTTAAAATGACTCAAATAATTATTTTCAATTATCTGAATTTATTTATTTAAATATAAAATATTTAAAAAATTAATAGTATAATATTTATTTACAACGGTAATTATTAATTAATGATAACAATTACAACTATTAAAATTTAATTAATATATTTTATAATTAGTAAATAATAATTTAATTATTCAATCATCAATAACAATTATATTTATAAGTTATTAATCATGTAAATATTTACCTTTTTTATAATGATAATAATGATATTGTTATTTATTATTAATTATATTGCAAATAATTATCAATGATAAAAAAGATATTGAGAGTATCTTAGGGTGTTATAACGAAAACAATAAAATTAATGGATTAGGTTAAAAATATAATTTCAAATGGATATCCACATGTTTGATACACTATCAGGAAAACTAGTCAATGGGGCAGCATGAACCACATTCAAAAAAGAATTCACATAATGTTTTTTACACATAGTTCACACAATAATACATGCACCAAGGAAGAGTGAACACAATTCATGCTCCATAGCCACACCCCTATAAAAATATAACATCTCCAATATTTCTCTCTCTAATTATATTTTTAAGGTGTTCTATGATGTATTATTTTTCAACTTTTTGATTTTATATCCAATAAAAAATAATTTATTTTTCATTTTGTGCTTGGTAAGTTATTTAAATTTTAATTTGTTTCATAAATTTATGTATTAGTTTTTTTATTCAAAAAGGTTTATGTATGGGTTAAAAAATTAAATGAAAGTATGGAATAAATAAAAAAACACATTAAATATTTAAAAGATGTTGTTGAAAGGAATATACCATTAAAAGAGCCATATATATGATGCATTTGGTAGAAATGAATTTGAAGTCCTGATTTTACCAACATAACCTCAATAAAAGAATGAGAATATATTGTTCCCCTTATATACTGGGCTTTTTGAAGTGGTGAGAAAATTATTAATTATTATCAATCATGTGATCATCCCATAGAGGGTATCTTTAATGGGAACTATAACATGAGTTGTACCACATGAGAGATATAAACATGCATTTGATGCATGTGTAAGTGGGGGAATTAATTAATGTGTTAAAATGTTTGAGTTAATGAGTGAATCGTAAAGGAGAGTTCTTAGGATATATATAAATCCATAACCAAGTGATGATAGTGGTTTGGATGTGATCATGTTTCTTGGAATAAATTCCCTATCCCAAATCCCTCATCTCTTCATTCATTATATATGAGATTATAGCACATAATGATTAATAGACATGTCAAATTCATATAATAGATGATTGAGCCACGACTTGATGAAACAAAAAATGATTGGAGGCATTCATTTTTCATTCAATTGATCTTTATAAAACTCATTTAATGGTGGTAAAATATGTTTTAGTAGCTACTTTAATGTTTAGTATGCATAGTTTCACAGGTTTTTGATTTCATTTTTCTATAATTTCGTCAATTTATACATGGTCACCCATAAGTTTATGGTTATTAATAAATTATGTTTCCTTTATTATGATTTGACCAACCATGTAAATCCAAACTATTATATTAGAGTATGTAATTCATTTAGAATATTTGATGCAGTATTTTGAAATGATAAAAAATAGTCAGAAATTACTTTTAGTGTTATCATGATGATAAGTGTATCCATAAGGATAGAAAAATTTGATAACATAAAATTTGATATCCCCAAAATAGTAAGATAATAAATTAATAAAATTTATTCATTTATACTTTATACTATGCTACGAACTAATGTAATCTAAATAGAGATCTTGATTTTATGAATATGTGATAACCTAACTTGTGCTGGGTGTTATAATTATTTTATAACAATATCATAATATTCTATTTCAAGTGAAAATAGAAATTATGAGATAACATATCTCATGATGTGACCCATGAGAAATTTGGAAATATTTTCTTATTAATAACATATCATTTATGTATTAATTTTATATGAAGAGTAGTATCTTCAAATCCATGAACCAAATATTTCTGAGCCGGTAGTTACTTTATTACATTGGAAAAATATACCAGCGCTCTTTATAAAAAAAATATTTTAGTAGTATTGGAAAACTAGATATATATTTTAATCTCACATTATATTTTAAATTATATAATAAAATATTAGTTATGTAAATAATATGAAACCAAGAATTAATTCAATGGTTCCTTCTCCATGTCAAGAAGAAAGTAAAAATATAAGGGTGAGATCAAATGCTCGGTAAGGGTCATGCATAGTGAAATTTATCATAATTAAATAAGGAATACTATCTAGGTAAATGATGATAACTGAATATAAATTTATTTTAATCAATAACATTATCACAAAAAATAATGATGAATAAATTAATAGTGATCAAATAATACCATATATCTAATTACTAGAGCTAAAAACATATTTCTGGATACTAAAAGTATTCATAAAATCTAATGAAAATCAATCACTAATATCATAATTATGGAATGCATAATTTCAGAAATCATAATCTTAATGTCCCTAAAACATGGGAAAACATTATACTTAAATTAGTAAGCCCCCAACTAAGTTCTAATACTAGTTTGTATCATGGGACTTATCAATAAATCATGGGGATATAGAGATCCCCTACTTTATTGTACTATGTATACATAATTTTACATATGAAATTGGATCATAACAATTAAATACCTAATTAACATAAACATTTTTTTAAAAAAATTAGCAGACAAAATGTTAACATTTCCCAAGTCACATTGATCATTAATCATCGAAATAGAAAATAAGTAGTTTATCATTACAATAAATCCATATTACTGTGTAAGAATGTTATTATATTATATTAGTATAAATAAAATAAAATATCAATAAAAAATCTAAAAAAATATACCATTATGTTTTTATATACAATATTAAAAAATTAAAAATTCCATAATAATAAAAAGAATTATTAAAAAAAACCTTCTAAACATGTAAAAGATGATTAAAATAGTTGTGTTTTCATAATGGAGGAAAATTTTGTTCATACTATATTGGTTAAAAGAAATCATTTCAATCATAATTTGGTAAAAAAAGAAAAAATGTTCGTCATTCTTAAAAATATAATATGATTAATTTTAAAACAAATTGTAAAAGTTATATATGTGCAAAATTTATATAACAAATCATCATGCAATAGATAAAATTTATTTCAACTCATTTTAATGAAAATATAGATATAGAATAAAAATATTCTTTATTGAGTACACAAACAATAACATTTTTTCATAAAAATATGATTTTGGTATCATGGTTATTTATAAATAGGATAATTAATGTAAAATTTGTAATTTCATAAACATTTTAGAGGAGAATAAAATATATTATGTTTAATGTTAAAAAAATCATATAATTCCCCAAATTGAGACTTAAATATAAACTATAATTAATAATGGTGAGATTCTGAAATAACCATTACCACATGGATAAATTTGGAATCATAATCTTCAGGATTAAAATAACATCATATGAAACATTAAATATCATAAATTGTGAATGAGAAAGGATATAAAGTGTTAATGTGACGGTAACTACACTAAATAAATAATATTTGTGTTTAATAATAATAGTTTCTTCAATAAAGGAAAATTGAGATTAAATCCCTCACCTCAAGCCCGACTAATCACGTATGTTCTTCATCATCTTGAAAAGTATTCATACATTACATATTTGCATTTTTATAGAAATTTTTATATTTTCTTATTCCATTTATTTTACTTAATTTTGTGTTAGATTTTATTACATAGTCAATTAACTTCACATCATTTGTTTTGATAATATTCGGTTCATATGTCGAATAGGGAATTGATATGTTAACAATGGTAAAAAAACAAAATTATTATGTCATCCCCATAATAAAAATAAGGAAATAATTATCATTTTTATAGATCATTTATTCTTTTAAAAAACCATGATTTTCTTCTAAAAAATAAACTATATAAAAATCATATAGATAGTGAATCATACATAAATAGGGTTAGAGATTCAATTTTTCAAAAATCATGATGTAAAAAATGTAAATATTGTTTTATCCATATATAATGGTAGAAAAATCATAAATAAAATAGTATTCATTTGAATAACCTTGTATATATCACCCATGTTACGTTGTTAATGAAAATTAATAACATCACATTATGGAGGTGGCCGCCCACACATACGCACTGATGACATTATAATTTTTTAGTGGAAATAAATGATACAAATTAAGTCAAATAATATTTTTTTAGAGAAATAATAATTCCATCAATATAATATATAAACACTAAATCCACCATTATAACTATACGTGAGAGGTGGTGATGTAAAATGAATGATATCTGTTTGTAAGTCGGTATTCCAACATACACATGAACAATAATTTCATTTCCTATTTTAATGAAGAGGGTATTGATATTGGATATTTAATTTAATTAATAGTATCCTATTATATTTAATATAACTATGTATTTATTTGTGCATTATTGGTGAAAATTCCAATGTGGTTGAAAAAGAATGAAAATGACATCCCTTAGTTAAGAATTATACATCTACATCATAAAATATCATTTTCTAACGACATTGAGGAAACTAATATTTTTATTATACTATAAATAATGAAAATATAATGTTGTTAGAAATTTTTATAAGTAATGTGTGTAATTATTTCCCATTAAAAATGGATCATTTAGTGGGGACATAAGATAATAGGGTGTTCCATTTTAAAAGAGCGTGGATGGGCACTTATGGAATTTCCAAATGTTTTGAAATAAAATAAATCAATTGAAACCTAAATATGGCTCAAAATTTATATAATATAATGATAAATCTAATATCAGTTTAAATATTATCATCCAATAAAATCATAACTTGTTTTTTGATGTTTTCAACCATATATTTTATTTCTTACCTTTCAATAACCATTTTGGAATTTTCTATAATATTAATTGTAGAAAACATTAAGGGTAAATAGTGTCACCATAAAAGTAAAAAATAATAAAAAATGTACCGTTGTTTTTTTAAACCATATCACATTAAATTGGTGGACTTGATGAATTTTATGAAATTTAAATATTTTAATAAATTAGAATTAATGTCAAATTTGAAACTATTTGTTTAATATGATTTGAATTAAAAAAAATTAAAATATGTAATTCAAAAATAATTCATTTAATCTTCACTAAAATTTTATATAAATCAATAAAATTCATTGAAAATATTAATAATTTCATATTATATTACTTTTATTATTTAAAATATCAATTTTTTAGGTATTTTAATTTATAGAATATTTTTTTGTCATTATTTCATAAGAATTTATGATAAATATTTGATCACTAAAAAATATAATTAAATTAAAAAGTTAATGAAACATTTTTCTGAAATATAAATACATTAAATTAATCATTTTATTTGTTTATCCCTATATATAAATTTTTAGATAATAAAATAAAAATAATGATATTATTTAATTTTACTCAAATAATGAAATATTATTGTCAACTTCACCAACACATTGTAGAAAAATATAATATTTTATAATATTGGATGATTATATATTAAATAGGATTATAAAATGAAATTAGAGTATGATTTAGGGAAATTTTATAGTCTTTATCATTTTTTCATCCTTAATTACCCGCTTAACCCTTATATTGATTATAATTCGTTGATATGGTTACTATACATAATAATAAACAATAAATGGTGTATAATTATCCAAGGTATAACTCCTGATTCTAAATAATGAACCCAATTTTTTTGAATCAATTTCTATATATATAATTAATTAATTTAAAATGAAATAAAAAAACTCAACAAATGATATTTTTTAGAGAAATTCAATTTATTGTATAAAATGTTTTTAGACCAAATTAAAGATTAAAAATGATTAAAATGAATATAAATGGATTATTAATAATATTGAATAAATAGTTTTAATTTGAACTATTTTTTAGAAAATTTAATTTTTAAAATTATTGAAACAAAATTATAATTTTTAATAAATATCGATATTCAAAACTATTAATCGGAAAATAAGTTTTCTCAGAAAAATCTAAAAAAATATTCATAAGATAATTTTGATATGAAAAAATTCAAAAATGATATTATTTTTAAAACTATAATTTATAAAAGATACAAAAGTATGATATAAAATTTTGTAACAAAGATAAATGAAAATCATTAAAACCCCATATTTATAATGCATAAAATAATTTTAATGTTAATTAAATACAAATTTCAAACTGCTTGTTTTACTGATAAATTTTTTTGTTTAAATGATATTAATGAGTTATATTTTTTTATACATTTACATTATAATTCATATTGGGGAAATTTTTGTTAATCCTGAGAATGTCTCACTACCAAGGACGAGACCCCCTTAGAAGGCCTCACCACTAAGGATGAGGCACCATTTTAACGTCTATCCGCCATGGATGAGTCACTCTCAAAGAAGACTCACCTCTATGATGGAAAGTTTGAAATGTACTGAAATTACTGACATTAAACATGAGTCACCTATGGAATCCAAAATTGGATAATTATTATAAATCCTCACTACTGGAGTTCTGTCACCATTAACTTAACACACTAATAGATTGTCTTAATGCTAGTGGGGAAATATTTCTATTTATGGAATGACTCACCACTAGGCTAAGTCACTACAAGATTTTTGTACCATTCAAAATAAACACAGATAGAGTGTGTCTCACTCCCAGACTAAGTCACTGTCAAATATAGACATCACTAGAGAATGTTCACCATTTCTAAAGACTCAATGCCACATATTTTGTTTTCATGAATTAAATCTTTCTAATTTTTTTTTTATCAAATTAAATTCTGGAAATTATTTTAATGAGAAGTCATTATCATGTATATGTGGATGCATCAATGAATGTGCATGTCCTTAGTATGAGGATGAAAAATATCTCAATGATTCTCATTATTGGTGCATGATGCTAATAAAAGAATAAGTAGACTCCATCATGATAATGTGAAGTGAAAAAAGGTATATAGACATAGATAGATATACATTGAATGTTAGCTGAGAGAAAATTGTATGAACATGAAGAACACCATTAGGCAATATATTAAAATCCTACACTTGAATGAGGAAGCTAAAGAAAAACATACTTACAATACCATCCAACCCTCATGAATTTTTTTTACAGAACTCTTTATTTAAAAATCTTCTAAAACATGACTAAATCCTTGGATCAATTAACATTCATGGAGTTACGGGTTTCATATGATACATGAAATAACTACATTAACCCTTTAAATATTTTATTTTATCAGTCTACTTCTTTTTATTTGCAATATGATAAATGTGTGTTACTCGATATTTCTATATACAAAAAATATCTCCTTTTTCTAACTAGAATATAATCATATATCTTATCAAAACTATAATTTATTCTATCATATCATGCGTTTTGGTAGAGGAATTGTTGTGTTCTATTTGGTTGGTACTCTCATAAGAAAATGTAGTAGATGTCCCTGTGTGCCCTATATAGTTTTCATATTTTCAGAACACCCTATCCATTGTTTGGATAAAATCATAATTTTATATAAACTTCTTTAAAGTTGGTGAGTTTAAAGTGGAATTAAATAAGTCTCATGTTGAGCATGAACCTATTGTAATCAAATTTCTCTATGTGTTTTGTTTGTTTTATTCTCTATGCATTAATACCAATCTTTTTTAAACTCTAGAAGAATATATTAATGTTCTAGTTAACCTTAATTATTGTTTATATATGATTTTGATTTAGTAAATTGATTTCATTGGATATAAGAATATTAAATTTATTTTTATCTGAGACCGAGGCAGTCCTTGATAATTCCTCTCAATTGTCATGATGAATGAACTGGAGTTATTATGTGTTGCAAATAGAGTATGGTTTGTTTGTTTTTCAATGTGTACATGGAAAATCAATGAGTTTACTAGGAATTGGAACATACTATTCATCAAATAAACCATTTTATGGTGGAGTCATTTCCTAGTGTTTTCAAAATTTTTGGGTCAAAAAATTTGAGAATGCAGAAAAGTAAATATGGAAAAGGGTGTTTCACACAAGATTGAAGGTGTTTTGGAATCGTTCAAGACTTTCATTATTTGGGATCAGTGCATCAAAATTTGGGAATGGAAAATATTGCACATACTATTTTAAATTTCATGAATGATTAGAGTGAATAGTATAATTTAATGCGCCCAATGTGATTCCAAAAGGGGTTTCGTAATCCCAGAGTATAACATACGTGCACCAATGAACACACATTAGAAACTTCTGTATAAGTTCATTGGAACATATACGTATTCATCTACCTCAATTCATATATTATTATCTTTTCAATGAATATTCGGTTCATCTACTTTGAGAAAGACATCCCCACAGAAGATAATTCGAGAAGGAATCATGCACCCAAAGTGTTCTTTTAGTCATTAATGACAATGTAAAACTTTTGGTCTAGTTGTACAAAATATTAGGGTTGTGAGAAGAATAGGGGTCATGGGAAATTCAACTTTGGTGACTATACCAAATATTGAGTGTATGATCAGGTGATGCATGTACATGCATCGTTGAGCTTATAACAATTTATTGATATTCGGTTTGTTTGATTAGTGCATCAACGTGATTCAATTTTGGAAATTGATTCTATAATAGTTTTATGTGGGACAAATATACATACATCAATGACAATCTATTGAAGATAAATTCTTGTGGATAAACATTTTACTAATTCTCTCATGGAAGTGATATAGGGGGAGTTGATGGAAGTGTTCTGAAGGATGTAGTGATCGATCACAAAGAACTTCTAGAGGCTGTGTTCATGGAAATGAGTGTCTATGTATAAACACTGGTATTCCATGTCTAGTGATGAATAATGGATTTAGGTATGACTGAAAAACTATTTGTGTTTTCATATTGGATGAGCCATGTGTGGTGAACTAAGTTTAAGTGTTGTTTAGTATCTCTGCATGTGAATATTTGATTACATATAAAATCCATCATACATGTTTTATGATATCCTAAAAATGTTTTAATAAGATCCATCATAATAAAAAATGTTGACACCCTGATGCACCCATCCCCTCTCAGGGTGTTCTTGGGCCCCACAAGTTATATCAGACGGTAAGGTTCACATATGATGGATAATCTATAGGAAATCTATTCTCTGTTGAAGAATTGAGGTTCTCTCCAAAGAAAACAATGACGTGAAATTTTGATGTAGAATCAGAGAAGATGTTTAAATCGAATATTACTATGATGATTTGGAAAAAGAAAGAGAAGAGATAATCGATGATTTCACTCTCATTTAAATAAGAGTTATTATCTAGCTCTCCATTCCTTTGTGATAATAATGATATTTTACGACATGAATTTATATATAATGTGTCTCGGGAGTCCCTTAATTATAAGGAGATAATTTGAATGAGATGAAAATTAAAATATTTTATTGATCAAAAGGCATGTGTTAGAAACATTAATTGTTTTTCTCAACATAATGATAGTAGAACAAGGGTAAATGTTGATCAATAAACAACCTTATATGCAATTAAAATATTAAAAATATATCATCTTCATATTCTTGATAAAAGAGTCATAATTTTTATCAAAATTTTCAGTATATGGAGGTATACATCACCCGGCTAGAAGGAGATGACGATTCTTCCAAAAAGGGCTTATAAGGAAATGATCATCAATGTATGAAACTATCCAGACAGATTGGATCATTTTTATAAACAAAGGGATAATATGAGATTATATCCTTGAAATTCCTCAAATAAATTGAAGATAAAAAGGAAGTCAAAATGGTCCTTGAAGAAAAGATCCTTGTGCATGAAGAGAAATTGAAAAATAGAACATATTTCATGGGACTACAGTTGAATGGAATATCCAAGAATATTAATGATCATTAATGTTTGATTTAGAATAAAGAAATAATACATGATGAATAATTTCTTAAAATAAAGAAGACTTGTAAAGAAAAGACGATTATGATTGAAGATCAAAAAATAATCCTCAATATGAATCATCTATACATAGAAACCCAATTGGTAAATGTCAAAAAGACTAATATTGAGGCTTGAAAAACTATGGAAATAATTTTTTATACCACTCAATTCTTACTGGATGACTCTAATGGAGAAATAACTCCAAAATGTGATAAGAAGATTATGATAAGTTTTGATGATATATCTCATGTAGCTAAGATGAAATAGGTACCATCTGAATCCTTCCTAGGCTAATGCATCTAAACCTACTTTCATTAAAAGAGCAGTTTGTAAGAATTTGTTTGGAAAAGTGTCGATTATAAAAAGTTATAATAAACCTACAACCATGAATGGAGTGGATAAGAAAATGTTTTTGGATGTTAGTTTCCCACATTGATCTCAACAAGTCATTAATAAGTTCTAACCACCATTCACAATAGATACAATGAAATTAGGATTTGGGGGTAAATGGTTAAGGTGTAATATATATGGGAATTGTGAAATAAATTCATGGTATAATCAACCAAATTTAAAAGCACAAAATAATACTACCTCAGTAGGGAGGAATCAATATATGAAGAAAATATATCAAAAGGCCCAGAAGAATCTATTTACTGCAAACATACTTTTAATCCTTGATAAAATCTATGATGTATGAAATAGAAGTGGTCACATGGGTGGTATATGCTAATCACAACATGATTTCATTTCTGATAATAAATGAAGACCAAAAATGGTGATAATGTATGATGAAGCAACCTTGGGAAGAAATCAGAAGAATATTGCGAACACAAATTCTACTAAGAAGATCTAAATTAAGGAGAATGGGAAGACCTTGTTTTTGAAATCCATGAAGTTGAAGGGTAGACCATTCAAAAGAACTAATAATAGGGATGGATCTTAGATGGACTAATGTGGTAAATCCAAACTCACTATAATAGATCATAATGACATGTCGATTATTTGGCCAGATGATTTTGAAATTAGGAGGAAACATGAAGATTAACAGTATAGATAGGTGCTAAAGGAAATGAAATATCCCCATATGATGAGTGAAAATGTCATCAGTGTGTTCTAAAAAATGTAAATATCTTTTAAAATATGTTCTATATGAGATATGTATGAAATTAGTTTAAACTAAAAAGGGATGTTTATCCTTATTACCAGAGAAAAAATTAGTGATTAAATATTGTAAGAAATTATCATTTATAATGTATGTTAAGAAGTAAAATTCTCCACATAATTTATGATAGAATGTGAAGAGATCCATTCCATGAAAACATAAATTACAACATATGTTACAATGTTCAAGAATGCATACTGGATCAAATAATTCAACAAGGATTAGAAGATCATCTCAATTGTGCAGTTCTTATGGATTAAGAAATTAAGAGACACTATATTCCGTTAATCATTTATTTTTTTTAATATTTTCTTGTAATTTTGTGAATTGAATGTGATTTGACTTATCCACGGGGAACTTGAGAAGAAGTTAGGGATATCAAGTCTTAATATCCAAGATGAAGAAATTACAATATTTGAATGATTCATCATTTTTGTAGTGAAATTAAAACATAATGGAGAGTAATTTTTTGAAGAAGAAGATGATGCTCTACTTTTAATTACTAGTATAAATAAGGAACCGTCTTTTCATAATCTTATTTCTGAAATAAGGATGAAAAGGTTGTCAGGACGATTGTCCTTGCTGAAATTAAGGATGTTGTCTAATGTGGGAAATCAAAAGATTTTGAACCATTATAATGTTTTTTCTAATATTGAAACATCTTGAGACCAATTTTTCATGATAATCACCATTACGAAGATGCTTAATAGTATTTAACATAAATATAAGACAAATGATTAATGGTGAATAAGATACATTTTTCATTATTTAAATTTTTATCTATCATGTATTTTCTTTAAATTTCTTGAAGATAATGTCATTTGAGAAAGAGTTTTAGGTATCATTATCAGTTATCAATGGAAGAACTATTATTCTGATATAGTGGAAGGATTGTAAAATATTCTATGATGAAATAATGATTATGATTCAATAGAATATTCTGATGAAGAAAAAATGGATGAATAAACATCAGCTAAACCTCAACAAAGTAATAAAAGAGAAGAAATTGATCAATCTATCATCATTGGAGATTGGATAGATCCCCCAATAACATGGTGAACGAGGGATAACGAACAGTCTCAATTCATTTCAATTTTAGAACCAATATCATTTGAAGATGTTTTGAAAAATAAATCATGGTCTAAATCCATAAATGAAAAACTACATTAGATTGAAAATAAGCAGACGTGGGATCTTGTTAACTGTCCTAAAAATGATAAATGTGATTGGAAGAAAATTGATATTCAAAAAACAAATATGATGAACATGGAAATGTGATCATGAATAGGGAATTCCTAGTGTGTAATGTTTATACCCATGATAAAATAATTTATGTAAAATAAAGAGATACTCTGGTGGAGATACTGGAGATGATCAGGTTTTTTATATCTCTTCATATTGTAATTAAAAGTGGATATACATATTATCATATGGATATTTAATACAACATTCCGGAATGGAATTATTGAAGAATAATTATTCATTTATTGACTGGAACGACAATCATGGTATTCCCATCTAGATTCTTATTTGAGGAAGATCAATTTTAAATAAGAAGGTGTCTACCAAAAACTCTAATTGAATAATTTAAATGAAGATAAATTTATAGTGTTAGTGTACATGGATGATATTATATTTGGTAGAAGTCGGTAAAGATTTGTGGTAGAATTCTACAACCACATATAATCATAAATTGAAATGTCTATGATTGATTAACTCTCTTATTTCTGGGGAATCTATGTGATTCTGAAGATGGAAGACACTTTCATTTCTCAAGAAAATTATGGAAGAGAACTGGTGAATAAATTTATAATGCATGACTCCAAACCAAGATTGACTCTAATTGAATGTGGACCAAAACATGGAAATCATGGGGATGGGACATCTTTTGATCCCACAATATACAGGAGGATCATTGGAATCCTACTATAAATGACTGCAACATGACCATATATTATCTTTTCAACATGCTTAGTGGACCTCTTTCTAATTAATACAAAGGATGTACATATTGAGGTACTGAAAATATTCTGATGGTACAATTATGATACTCACTATTATAGGTTATACTTTCTTCTAGGAAGAGATAATGATCAATTACCTATTTCTGATGCTGATTAGGGTGGAGATATTGTTGATAGAAATTCCAAAAGTGGTAGAGGGTTGATTACTAGACAAAAATTTGTGTAATGGTTAAGAAAGCTATATAAAATCTATTTTCTTATAATAGATGAGTCTGGGTATATCTCCGATAAAATGTCATGCAATTAGCTTTTTTCGATGAAAAAAATAGATAAATGATATTGCTGATGAAGTGAAATAGCCATAAGTGATTCAATGTGATAACTAGATTGAAATAGATCTTATGAAGAATATTGTTCAAAATTCTCATATGAATCGCATTGAAATAAGTTATCACATTATCAATGAAAATGTTGAATAATTACTGATTAAAATGGATCATCATGGAACTGATGATCATGTGGCTAACATACTAACCTAGTCATTCTCAACACAAGTATTTGAGAAAGGTCAGTTGAACAATGGTGTGAATTTTTCCTCCCAGTGTATGAGGATGTTGTGAAAGTTCCCCTATCCTTAGTTTTGTTCACTTTTTTTAATCTATTTCTGAAAATAAATTAGGTTTATGAGGGAGATATTTTTAAGGGTATAATACTATAAACTCTATATGTCAAATTTTCATTCATTGAATTTATTTCAAATGCGGTGGAATATAGAGATTCAATGTTAAAAAAGAGGAGAATGATGATTTATTTTTTATTATAGGGAATATGTGAAATAGATAATTTCAACAATGTTATAATGGGGTAGAGTATTTAGTTGTGAATGGAAAAAATGAAGGAATGCCAAAAAAAAATTCAGTGTTATGAGGAATCATTTAATGATTCCAAGACACCAGATCCCAATTAATGCTTCCCCTATTGTTTTCTACACCAAACATTTACCACATAAACTTAGAGTGTTTCTTGATTTGAATCTTATGTATCCGGTTTTGATAGAGTATGGTTGTCTATTGTATCAATAGGTTGAATTCAAAAAAACAAAATGAGGGTATTGTTGGTACAATGGTTGTTCTGTGCTTCAAATGGAGTGTGGCTTGTGGTTTTTTCGATATATAAAATGATGATTAGGGAGTTTTTATGTAAATTGATAATGCAAGAAAGGCTTGATTTGGGGTCAGTTCATCAATATATGGAAAGGGTAAAAAGTGGGCCCAATACAAAAATGTGTTTGAAAAATGAGATTGCATAGAAAAATGTCACATTCCCAATGCGACTTTAAAAGAGATTTTTCATGTTCTGGTTGTGTCATATAGGCACTAACAAATAAAAATTGTGAAATGTAGAATAGGTTCATCAAGGCCTATAAATAGGAGGCTTCCACCAATAAAATGTTAATAAGTTTTCAACAAATTTAGGTTCCCCAAAAGTGTGAATGACTTGCACATTGATGAGAATTGGATAGTGAGTAATGCACACAAGGTGTTCCATTAGTGACTAAATACCAAGAGAAACTTGGTGTGTAGCTATGTAAATGATTTGTGTTTCTTGAAAGTCATCTTGCATGAAAATCCCACATATTGTATGCAATAATAGATGTTGCGCATAAGTGAAGTGTTCAGCATCTACCATTCAATTCATATCTAGTTCGTTTGATTAGTTCTTCAATGTGTATCAATTCATAACACAATTTCATATAGATTATTCTATTGGGGAGAGACGAATACATCAATTAAAATAAATGGAAGAGACCTTCATATCGATAAGCTGAGTTAGAATTCTCCCAATGTAGTGATCTAGGTGGAGTCAAAGAAAGTGTTCCAATAGATGAAATGTGATATCCCTAAAAAATATAGAGGAATGGTTCCTAGAATAGAGTGACTATGGACAAACTTTTTTTTCCACATCTAGTGAAGAATACTGGATTTGCATACAACCAAAACTTATTCAAAATATTCTCCTTAGACTATCCCTTAGTAGTGAACCATGTTAAATTTTTGTGTTTTCTATCTACATGTGAATGTTTTATTACTAATCAAATCTACTATACTGATTTAAAGAGTTCCCACCAATTTTGGAACAAGATTATTCATATTAAAAGAACATGTTGATACCCTGATTCACCCATCCCCTCAAAAGTTGTTTCAGGGTCCAACATATTACATATATAGATAATATTATTTGGTAAATTGTGTAATCATTTCATTAATTGGTGGATTTTAGTTTAGCGTGTTTAAAAAATGATTTGTTTCTCAATTAACCCATTATTAATATTGTCAATATGACACAAAAACTGGTATAAATGGATTGGCTTTGGTATCAATGTATTAAATAAATTTCAATGAAGATTTTTTACTTATGATTTAATAATATTTAATTTCAATTAGTTAGAAATTTAAATTATCTAAATTGATAATAGACAAAAATATTTTTATAATAATATACACCCTTATTTAATTATATAATTTATTCTCTATAGATTATCACAACAAAAATGAATATTAAAAAAATGGGTTTTGAAAATTTTTCAACTATTTTGGATATTTATGAGTTACATAAGACCACTATGATAACATGGTATGATTATAATATGTTATCCTATAATAAATATTATAATTCCATGAATTCCATATGTTTTTTTATCAAAATAATAATTTAATGAAATTTATGATAGTAAAACTTCCACTAATATCTGGGACACATTAGCTGTTTCTCGTGATGAATCCTCAAATGTAAAAGAAATGAAATTGAATATATATACTATAATTTATGATACATTAATAAGAATAGTGGTGAATTAATTTTTGACAATTATCTCATGTTCAATGAAGTTGATAACACCATGAAATTGTCGGGATGTCCAATGTCTGAAAAAAGACCAGATTATTATATTACTAAGATGCCATCCAAGAATATAGAGATGCACATATTATTAAATTAGCGGGTTAGGTGACATCCAAAATATAATTTCAATGAACTTATTAGTAGTCATTAGATGTATTAAGAGGTGTTTAATGTCAACAGATAAAACCTTGATGACCCAAAACAAAATTCATTGGACTTCATGTCAACTACATCATAACAAAAATAAAAAAAAATAAAAATATTCATGATGAATTTTCTAGTGATAGTGAGCCACATCCATAATGTGATGAGGAAATGGGCCATCTATCCAGGAGATGTGATAAATTTTATAGGAAGATTAAAATTTTGATAAATCCAAACTATAAATAAATTATTAACACTAGAGGAAACTAGAAAAATGATTGGATGATGGATGATAATGAAATTACCTGTTATGAATGAAAATGAAAATGATGTGTTAATGATGACATCCCAAAATTGAAATAAAAATGAAATTTTATGATATAGACCAATGATATAGTAAATCCACAAAAGCATCATAGAGTGCCTCTAAGGATAGTTATTGTAACTCAGACGCCAATCTGGATGAAATGTCTGATCGAGAAAAATTGTGCTTCATGACTGTTTACTATTTGGTACATAGAATTTATTCTATACATATTTCCAATAATTCAATGATTTAACATTAGGATAATGACCTTCTTTACATAGGGATGTATGAATATTGCCTAATTCTAGAAGACACCTTCCTTGAACATAAGGACACATATATTATTCTTAAAACAAAACATTATTTATCTCCCTATACTAAAACTGGACTATATGTTTAATATGAAATGAATTATCAAATATTAAATGAGAACACAATAAAATATTTTCCAATTAACCTATGAATCAGGATTTTGAAATGTTTATAAATGGTATAAAATCACTTTGATTTTAGGGAAACATGTTTCTCTAAAATATTTTACGGGTTTAGGATACCAGCCATGGAAAAGAAGAATAATAATTGAAATTTTGTACCTATTCCTAATTCTTATATCTTTATATTGAGTTATTTTCCTAATGAACCTAAAAATGAGTTTATCTAAAATTTCCCATTGTATGTATTACAAATACATATTATGTACATAAGGGTTTTTAAAACCTGGATTACTAAAACCTCTAGACCTATGCAAATAGGTGTACCAAAATAATTTCTCGTATAGTTGTTTAGTACAAAATATTGTTAAATAACTCATATAAAATTCTATAGTACATGGAAAATGGATGTTCAAGGTTAATTAAAGAAGAATAATCAACTTTAAAGATCCTAACAATGGTTGATAGTGCTCTTGTCCCCTTTGAGGATAATTCTAAAGGGAAAATCACCAACCTTCACCAAATTATTAACATTTATTCAATTTTAATTTACAAAGTAATATATTTTGATGGATTGAGGAAAAACAACATTATTATCTCACAATTATTTGAGGATGGTTTTAATTTTATAATTAAAACAATACTTGTAATTGTTTTTATTCATAGTATTCTTTAGTTATATAGATTTGAGGAATGAATATGATTATGTTGATGATCATATTTCTTTAATTTCCAAACATTTTTATATATGAGTTCCTTTGATATGATATCTTGTATTAGGAATACAAGACTTTTACACAATAATATTCACTCACATAGGAAGCTTACTTGAAAATTGTTAACTAGGGATCTAAAAAAAACCATGGTTATGAAATGGTAAAGTGTATAATCCCTATAAAAAAAAGAAAACATCAAACATTTTATTTAAACTCAATAAATGATGTTTCAACTTTTAATACTCTTGATATGGTTCGTATGAATATATTTAAACCATTTAGAGTGTATATTCTAAATTTGAATCACAATGTCTATGCACTAGTAGCTGAATTTTCTATATATACATGGAAGTTGATTATAGAAAAAAAGTGAATCATGTTCTTATTATACTAATTATGATAGGACCTTAGAATACAAAAGTAGAATTATAATTAATATTCTAAGAAGTAACCATGTCCATGAGTTTGAATATATAGTATTTCAATATTTCTAATAAAAATTAGTTTTAATCATTACTTCACCACTTCTAGTACCCCTCGGTAGAATTAAACTATTGATAGAAGAAACTGAACTCCTCTAGAAATATTTCGGTCCTTGATAAATTAATATAAACTCCCTATATATTTTTGGATAGTGGTTGTGAATGATGAAAGATATATTATTAACTAAGATTAATTTAGACCTATCTGAATGAATAACACTTATTGTCTATGAAATAATAGAAAAAACAAGGTTAATTAAATTTTATTTTTTTAAAAGTCAATATCCAAACAACTAAGGACAATCTAGAAAAAATTCCCTCCAATCAAGATGAACTAGTATATCTAAATTATTCGATTTCCAGTAATGCTGATAGATATTTTAATAAATGAATAAAAAATGTTGAATCATATATTCTTTTCAAAATTAATTATTTATATTCACATGAACATTATACCTCCTTATAAATCCTTGAATATAATTTATATACTATTAAATTAAATTCCATACCTTCTTATTTTTCTATGAACCAAGATTAAGAATCTTACATTTCTAATGAATATCATTAACATGAACCTAAACCAATAACAAATCATGTGGTTTCCAGAACTACTTTTTCTATAGTTATTATGACCCTTAAATACTTTCATATATATGTTGTTGTTGGAGACCAAGATTAAGGTACACTAACTAGAGCTTCTCTAAGAAATTACCTTTAAAATCATGGATTCATGTCTCAACTTCAACCAAATAATATAAATTATGCAATTAATTATGAAATCTAGGTAATGGAAATGAAATAATAATTACGTCAATTTGAAGGAAATAATGTATGGGAACTTGTTGATAGAATCAAACACATCTAAAGTATTGGTGTTAAATGGATGTAAAGAGGAAATGTAAATGAATTAAAAATGATTTCAAGAAAAATGATAGACTTGTTTGAACAAGGTTATATTCAATATGAAGGAATATATTACGACGATAAATTTTCACTAGTATCCCAAGAGGAATCCATTATAACACTTATTTTCTATGTAGTACGTATTGATTTCAGGCATTATCAAATGTATGTTAGGAGTGAATTTTTTTAACGGTATATAGTTCAGGGTATTAAAATAGAAAAACACCATGGGTTTCAAAATATCAATTTTTCATTATCATGTTTTAAAATAAACAAAATATGTATATGTATTGAAACATCCCACTAGGGATTGGTCTAATAGAGTCGACTATATTATTATTTCAATATGATATTCAAAAGGTATTGGGGATCCAACTATTTTGATAAAATGAATTGAAAATTATTTTCTATTTGTACAAATTAAAGTTAATGATATTAATTTTTAATATTATTAATGTTCGTCGTATATCGAGTTTTCAAAAAAAATGAAAAATTAAATTAAATTATTATTTATGGGTAGACTCAATTTCATTCGTGGTTGTAAATTTTTAAAAAATAAATAAGGAATAAATTCTCAATCAATGTAAATATACTAAATATAGTTTTAAAAAATTTTGTCTTGATAGAACAAGATTAGGGATACACCTATGAGTGTTTCATGTTTCTTGGATCTTGATGAATCTTGGAAACCAGTGGGTCAAACCAACAAAAGGGAAATGATTGTATGTATTCTCTACTTGAATGATATTTAACCTTTTATAATGTTTATTGTGTGTATGGGTTCTCATTTTCATGTAAATCATAAATAGTTACACTAAAATGTTGTAAAAAGAATCATCGTATTACTCAAATATAATACCAATTTTTCAAATTAGTAGCCACGACCATAATAATTTAATTATTTCATTATTCTGATATAGATTCTGATTGATGTATGTTACCGAGAAAATTTTTTTTGGAAACATTTCATCTTATAGTGAAGTATATAGTTTCATGGAGTATAATGAAAGAAAATTATAATGACTAGTCCTCTAATGAAGCTCAATACATAGTTATATGTAGCTATTATGATCAAATATTTTAAATTAAAAACATATTATGAGAGTATGATTATCAATTCTAAAATGTCCCAATAGAATGTGACAATAACATTGCCATGAATTTTTATAATTATCCTATATCACAATATTGGAAAGAATATATAGATGTAATCCATTAATTTTCAATAAGATGATATATCTCTTGAATATATTGGCATAGAACAACAATTTCCTGAAATTTATACTAATCCTTTAAATTCAGAGTGAATGAATCAGATTAAAAATGAGTTATGTAGGATACATTTTGGTCATGATTATTTTTCTAGGACTCAACATCAGGTATATATCATCATTGGGTAGGTCGCAACATTATGTAATTATCTCTATAAGAAACATTTCTCATTCTATTGTTAGATTTTCATTTCAGAGATTTTCAACCACTACTTTTGTTTTCATGAAATTTTATTTAAATTATAATTCAATTAAATTATTTTTCTTGAATTTATTGTTAATTATTATTTAAAATTTTATTGTTAAAATACATAAATATCATTTGATATTAGATTATCTGATTTTATAATTCAAATTCACTATTTTACTCACACTATTTTCTATCGATACGAGTTCCAATCCGTTTTTCCTCTCAGCCTTTTCCCTTCTACCTTCCTTCTTCTTCAATTTATCCTAGAGAGTCAATTATCATGGTCTGAATGAATTGTTATTATATTTTATCCATGTATAAGTCAATCTAAAAAGTGAAACCAAAAGGTTAATATTCTCATTATATTACCCTTGAGCCATTGAATCTTGTGTATGAAATGTTGGTTGTAGAGATTGAAAATTTTGTTGAAGTAGAATGGTTTCCCTTGAGTTAACATTTTTGGTAAAAAGATATATAAAACTGTGGATTTATGGAGTGGTTCCTATAAAATGAGATAAAATTTTATCCTAGGTTTGTGTATGATAATTTCTAATATGAAGAGTTTTTTATGTGGAATAAGAAGTAGAATAGGTTTGAGGATGAGTTCAAGGTCATAAAATATCATTTTCTAAAAATTATTGGTATTCTTTTTTGAATGTTCTACACAAATGTGATTATAATTATAATCAATATACTAATATATATTAATAAAACCATTTTATATGACAATTCATTGTCATAGTTGAATGAAAATGGATTTTTTAGATGACCTATAGCTTCTACACATGATGAGGATGGAATACTGCTTTTTATAATCACAAAACACATTATTTATCAAATAATGAATGCTTTTTCTAATAAAAGGCATCATAATTTCTATATTAATTTCTTTACAAAAATATTATATATGATAATTTTTTTTAGATATCTTATCATTCACCTGATGAAAATGTGTAATCCAATTTAATGGTCAAAATTATATAATCAACCCAATGATGATTTCTAGTTTTCTAAAATCCAAATGTCTTGATTATAAAAATTAACACTATATTGTTCATTGTGGTGGATATTTCATCATAAGGATAATCTAACAGTGATTTAGAATCAGTGGGAATGCATGGATGAAGAAATGAATGGATGATTGTTAAAACTTATATAATGAGTTTAATATAGTTGAACACCATTTGATAACTAAAGACCTTGTTAACCATAGTATGGAAAAAGAAATGGTGGAATACTCTAATGATATATAAGTGGCAGCTATCGTTATAGAAGAATAAGAGAATTAATTTTCAATTTATGAGGACAATCACTTAGATTTACCTTATTACACACTCCTATCACTTTTGGAACTCTATTCCCTCATAGGGATCTCCCTAAAAGATGGAAGATATTAATGGAAGGATGTAAAGAAGATGAGATGGAAGGGTGTAGAGAAGAACAACCCTAGAGTTGTTTTAAATCAGATGATGATAATGAGAACAATTATTATGAAAAATAATAAGATAAAAAAGATGATAATGGTGATGAGCAAGCGATGGAGATGGAGGTGATGATGATAGAGATTTAGACCTTAATGATCATAATGGCAGAATTTGAAAGAGGGATATAGAGATTCACCTAGATATTGTCTCTTCTCCACATGAATCTGGTTCAAAACATAATGAATATCCATGTGTTGTTTATATATATGTACTAGAGAATGAAAATATGTATATCTTGAGGTGGAGAAATCCCTATGTGTGGAATGACCTAAAGTGGATGTTGTTGGGGGAGATGGTTTGTCACTTTTAGATTATAAGATAGTTTTAGATATAGTTCTTAATGAGGAGAAGAAGGTTTCCTCTATTATTGAGAAATTTATTCCTTCATAGTAGGTAGAGGAATCTACTACTATCGAGAAGGTAGTTTCTGTATAGAGTTCAGATGACTAGGAAACTGTTCAATGTTCAATAGGTATAGCTATTATTGTTTGTTCTAAATATTCATTTCTTATTTTTTATGATATTCTGAGAAATAATTTTGATGTTTGGTATATACAATGTCTATGTAATGGGGTTTCTGGCAAATAATTCCCTAAATGAATGGTGTACCTTCCATTAGAGAATAAAATCACCATGATGCATCCTTTTTCAAAATTGATGTTTTTGACTAATTAGATATTTTAGATTCTGGAAGTGTGTCTACACCAATTTGTTCCATGGTGTATATAGGTCATGTTCTTCTATCAGATATAGTTAGAAAAAGTAACATCAAATATTGTATTGAGATTTTATTCCATGTGTTTGATAGTAATTTAAAGATAACACCTACCTAAGTTACAAACCCATGAAAAAAGGTTTCTACATATGTTACTAAAGCGGTGATTCAATATATTCAACCTATAAATTTTCATTGTATCCAAGAAAATAAGATAGAAAACCATTTCTTGGACAATAAATTATAGTCATTAAAATTAATTATGAGTAATATGTGATCATATATTTCAAAATCTATTTAAGACATTCTAGATAGGGTGTAGAACCATAAAACAGTGGCTTATTGTTCTACTGCACCTCCACCTCCTCTAATTTTTGATGTTGTGGTGAACCAATCGATTTTGAGGAAAGAAATATATGCTTCTTCCTCTAGTGTCGTAAATACCATCCACAAGAACCCTTGAGTACGATAATATAGAAAAGTCATCATGCACTCGTGTCGATTACATAATATTCCAAGGACAAGAAATCCAAAAAATAGACTATTAAAACGGATATCAAATATCATATCTTCACAATATACTCTAATCAGGAGTCAAATACTCTTGTTATTATTTTGACTGATAATTTTAGGATTCCCCTGATGAACAAATCCATCAAAGGTATGGTGAACTAATTAATTATTCTAAATCTTTTTATTCATTGGTTAATGGTAGAGGCTCATGACTTTTTCAGTTTCATGGAAATATATGGATCTATAATAAAGGATTTTATAAATCTCATGAAGCCCTTTTTGTAAGTTCATGCCTTTAGGTAGTGGATTTGGGATAAATTCATGTTATAAAAATTTGACTCCTCCATCCACTGATCCATATTTTTTTGGATAGAGAGTACTAGAGATTCACATTCTCATTCTCTAGTGATATTTTCATATTTTTCCCATGTTTATAGATACAGAGTGCATCATGTTAGACTCATTATCCTCATAGATCTTCATTCTCTTACTCAAATTCCATCAGCAATTCCTTTTATTTGCATAGTCTCTACTATTTTAAAAAATTCATCAAACAAGGAAAAGGGAATGAACTTCATGGACATTTATCCATGACCAAGTAATATTGATATTTTGGATTTTGGATTATATGGGTCTATTTTTTTCTGTAACTTTTTGATGTACATTTTTTGATATCTTCCTATTACATATCAATGGGAATACTCTGATTTTTCATATTCAGTTTTTGTGAAATTTTTATTTAATTCCTACTTTTCATTAATCCCAAAAGCTGGAGTAGTTTAGTATGATATTAATTTAATTTTTTTTTCATTTTATATTTCTATAATGAAATGTATTAATCTTTTTCCATTAATACCATACAACTTTTTGTTTGGTTTGATACTATAGATTTCTTTTGAAAAAATGAATCCTTTCCTAATCTTTGATACTATTCTGGATGAATTTCACTCATTGGTAAAATATTTTTATTATCTATGATACCATATTTATAAATTTTCAGGATTTACCTTGGATGTCGTATTTGTAAAACTCCACAATTTGTGATTATCAAAAAGGCGGATAATGTTTACCTACTTATTTTAATGATCACTAAATCATATTTATTATGTTATTTATGAGATTTATGTTTTCTGTTTTTATTACAAAATAAATATGATTGCTGAAAGTCTGGTTATGGCCAAGAAAGTCTTAAGTCCATGGATGTGACAACATCAAAATGTGCCACTACCATGTTTTATACACCATATAAAATTCTCACTACTAAGGAAGATTCCCCATATAGGATGAATCAATACCATGATGGAAATTTTCAAATGTCTAGAAAAGAGTCACTTGCATCATGGGTCACCACTGGGTTCCAAAATTGCAAATATATTAGAAAGGATCATAGTTAGAGTAGAATCACTGTTATCCTAACACACCACAAGTATTTCTCACTACTAAAGTGTATATTCCACTACGTATGAAATGAATCACCTCTAGCCTATGTCCATTTTCTAATTTCTTAACATTCAAAAGAGACTCATTCAGAGCTTGTTTCACCACCAGACTAATTCATGGTTGACTTAGACACCTCTATATACTTTTCACTATTCTAATGAATCACCAACAATGTTAATGTTTATTTTGAATTAAATTGTCCTAGTGGATACTTTACATAATAAAAGACTGATGTTTATTATCGTTGTTGTTCCAAAATTGTAATCGAGGGATGCATTAAATAATATGAGTTACATGTGTATTGGTATACTGAATATTTATAGGATTATTAATTTTGATGTATCATGTTGATAATAGAAGAAGTAGACTCTCCCATATAAAAGTGAAGTATTCAAAAATAAAATAGATCCACAAAAAGATCAGTAAATGCAGAAGTAAGATAATACCCAATTTCATGAACATGATGAACACTATAAGATGAGATCAAATAAACCTAAAATAGACTGAGGAAGATTCATCCTAACATACATATTGTGGATCCTGATAGTGAAGAACAAATTGTTTAGGACACTCTATTTTTATAAAGCCTTTGAAATAACACTTCAACCTAAGTTCAGATCACATTCAATGGGTCTCGCTCTCTAGATCATGACATACTAGGAAGCACTATCCCAATATATATTTTATTTACAGAATCTACTAATTTTCATTTACATTATGACCATTTTGTCTTACTCTATATTAATAAACACTCACACAGTGTGTCCTACCTTAAACTAGATGATACTCATATTTCATATCAACACTATCCTTGCTCATGTTTTCCAATGTTATGTTGTAGAGGTCTAGTTGTGGCATGTTTTTTATATACTCCCAAAAAACTATATATGGGTTTGCAATGTGGAATGGAAAATTGTCATACAATTATAACACCTCCTATAGGTTGCGGATGAAATGACATTTTTTATAAACTACTAGGAAGTAGCTGATTTTCATGTGGAGTGGACTAAGTCTCATATAGATATTGAACATCATGTATTAAAATTATGATGTTTTTTTAATTATTTTATAATAATTACAACCAAATATTTTTTATAATGTAAAAAACCATGACATTGATAGTAAAAATTAAATAGATTAAATAGTAAATTGATTTCAATTGTTAATATAATATTGTTCATTATTTTAACTCGGACCTAATTAATCACTGAGAATTCTCTTAAATTGTCATAATTTATAATGACCATGTGTTTTAGTTAATAAATTTGTAAAAAAAATTAGGGGATTAAATTTTATATTTTTTAACATAAATTTAATTGGGCACTAAATTCACCCCCTCTTGAGATACACACACCAACCAACAAATTTTTTTATTCAGTAATCAATATTTTTTATGAATAAGTCCTTAATATATATTTTAGGGCCGGGTTAATACAATTTATACAAAAAATGGAATTGATATGTTTTGATGGTCTTTTTTAAATAATAATATATTGTTTTTCATTAGGCTTTGTGTTGCTACCATATATGTTAATGAAAATATTTTATTTTAAATTCACATGGTTTTACATTCTCTCCAACCCCATTATTAAATTGAATCATAAAAAATGAACTTTTCTCAATAATCGTGTATTTAAAATTTGAGAATTTTTTTAAAAACCCACATTGTAAAAAGTGTTCATAAAAATACATCATAAAAATGGGTAAAGAATTATATAGTGGACCTATGAATATAATAACAAGGATTATAATAATGAGAAAATTAGTGAGTAGTGAGAATATAAAAATGGAATAATATGACAACTTCTAAATAATTTTGGAGAGTGACAGATGTCATTGATCAAAAGACTGTGAATGTTCCTGAGAATGTTAATGACCAAAACAATAAAACAAAGATGTGTAAAAATACCATATATTCTCTAGAATTGAATGTAATATGAAAATATTTTTGTTTTAAGACCTACATTCTAGTGTTTTGGAATTTAATTACAATATATAATAAGATGATAATGAAATATAATAATATGTGATAGATTTTTTAATCCTTTACTAAAGTTCCACTACAATCTCATGTTTTTATTAAAATGATCAGCATTCAAGATGAATTCTCATGCCAAATACTCTAAAATCAACTTCTAATGAATCACATAATATATAAAAGGATAATAATATATTCTTCCATTGTTTATAAATTAAAAAAATTATATTATAACCATGCACTAGGATAAATCCAAAAATGTATAATCCTTCTATATGAATAGATAAACCATATTACCCCAAATTTATACAACAACATCAACGGTTCAATATATATTATTTCTAAAGTAATTAAACATACATCCCAAAAATCATTAATAAACTAAATATTTAAGAATGATTTATACTAAAATGATATCTCATAACCTTTATCTAAAACATAAAAAAATAGAATATAATTCTTTCCAAATATCCATTTACATTAAACTCAAGGTTAGGTATCTTGTTATCCAATGAAACATCCCTCAAATTTAATTAATAACCTAAATATCCTTAAATATTAAATTAATTTAATCTCGTATTATGATTTCGAAAATAAAAAAAAACATTTATCCATAATATCATTTTAAAAAATTACATAACAAACCAAACATCATGAATTCCAGTGGTTGGAATTACACCAAAATCAGTCTTTAGTTTTTTTAAAAACTCACAGCCTTGTCTGATGCTTTAGCTTGTCACCTAGAACGTGGGGTATCTGTTTCATAAAACTATAAGATTTCCCATAATATGATATGCATTATCAAAAAATATTGATCATTAAATAAATGTTTTTATAACCAATATATTTTTCTATGAGATATATTCCCAAAATTTAGTAACCTTTTTAACCTAATAGACCATAACATACCCATCCTTAAAAAACATTAAACCAATAGGTTTTTAATATCATTAAATTTATTTTCACTATATTTAGAATCATTATTGACCAAATAACCTTATAAATATTAAATTTACTAAATCGAAGGGTTTTATTCTCATGAATATCTCAAAAAATATGCATAATCATGTTAAACCCCAATCATAGAGAAAATTAAAATAGGTATCTAGTACTTTAAAATTACTATCTGACATGGGATTATAATCTCATTTTACCTTAGGTTTAACCCAACATCAAAGACATATTTAGGGTTATTAGTCCCTCAATCATGTGTTTTAAAAATATCACATTATCAAAATATTTGTTTTCTTGGATACTACTACCATTTAACATATTTTTTAAAATCGTTAAATAAAAACTATTCTGAAAACATACACATATTTTTTTATAACAAAAATATCATTGATATAATATGTATAAAACATAATTCAAAAATACCAACAAATAAAAACTTAAATCATTACTCTTGAAGTATTTCTATAGCGTAGGTCCTCTAATGGTCTTGGGGTTAAATATTGTATTATTTCATTGTGATGTATACTGACCTTATTCCCCAGACATAATACATTGGAATAAAAACCGAATCATATGATTTAATTTCTTAACTTCTATCATAGTCTTCATTTTTCATAAAGAAATCAATATTCAATGACGTTATTCTTCACACACAAAATATTTTTTAATCCCATTGATACATTATCCATGGTTCCCCTTTCCGCATTTCTAATATAATGGAAATATTCCATTATTTCTGATGTAGTCTCAACTACTCATGCTCTAAAATATGTCAATACATCTCTTCTTTGGTGTGTTCTATAGTTAGTTTTGATAAATGTTTTTAATAACATATTATGATAACTGATTTTTCCTGATTATAATATTTATGAATATAGTAATCATCCAATCTAGTTTCAGAAAATCCCTAAATTTTCCATCACATTCTATTAAACAAGGTTCCGTCTAGTACCCTCCAATTACTGAAACAAAAAAATAGTATGATAAAAAATATTTAAAATGGGAAATCATGAGATATCAATCATTAGTAGTCTAAATAATGATATCTAAATTTTACATTAAGAAAAATTATGTTTATGATAGTTTATCATTGGTTATTATCTATTGATATCCTTTATAATGGGTTATAATGATAATGTGAGTTAACCCATTCATATCCCTTGGGAGTTTCTAGCCAGGTTTTCATTAAGGGAACATTCACTATGCATGATAATGATGTCCATGATATAATGGACCAACTCATTTTGGGGTTATTACCCCTAGATACATTTATGCCAATTCCATGTCCATTTGTAGAATCTGGAAATTGATGAATTTATAAGGGAAAAATATAATAATTACTAAAGAAATATTTAATATGCTATCCTATACATAGTATTTTGTTCAAATTCATTCAGGGGGTTACACTACAATATAATCAGATATTAGTGGTGGTGATTTAGTAGTTGTTTATGAAATCACCATATTTTATTGTTTCAAAATACAACAGTGTGTTTTTAGAAATTGTTTTTGTATCTTTTTTTTAGGGAGACACTTTTACCGCTACCCCTAACTACACCATCTCCTAACCTAACACCCATAGATCCCCTAATCCTCAAACCCTTTGAATCCATATCTCCAACTCCCCTCCCCCTACCTGCCTCACTGCCAACACCTCTATCAGCATCGTCATCGGCTACCCTTCTCACCCTCACCAAAATCCCATTTCTCATCCTCACCACATTATCTTCTCCCCCTCTACTGTAACCCCTCTCCCCCACCATGATCTTCCATTCTCCCCCTTGTCATTTTCTCCTCTTCTCCCACTCATTTAAGGCATCCCCTCCTCCACGTCGTCGCCCCCTTCTCCCACTAGCTCATCGATCCCATGCTAGAGGCACCAACCCCTCCCCCCTGAACGATCAGTTCCACTACACCATATGAAAGATAATTTAAACGGATGTTGTGATATTTTCTTGTACTTAGTTTTTTCTTTTTTCAGAAACACTATTCCATCATGCTTTTTGGGATTTGATTATTACATTCTTGTATTTTTAATTTAGGTGTATAGTTAATTAATGTAATGGTGTTTAGGGTTATTTTATGTTCTTGTAGACCCTTTGGAGGTATTTTTGGTTCTTGAGTATTGTGCATGTCATTGATTGAGGTTGGCAGTTTCATACATACATTTTAAAATGTTAACCCTTGAATGGTTCATGGATCTATTTTTCGAGACAATGTTTTCGCTGGAGGGTCTCTTGTTAGTTATAATTTTCACGACTCAGAATAATAAAATTGTTATTAATATCATGAAATAATTTTGGGGAATAAATTTTTAATATGATTAATGTATTAACATACATATTTTTGTATAGTGGAGTGAAGGGTTAATTTAGTGGGAATAAGATCATATGGAAAGAAATAAATGTAAAATCAACTTGGTAACCCTATAAAGATTAATAATGAATGTTCAAATTAGAGTGATTATTGTGTATAGAATATGGAAATTGGATGTATATGTTCCAATATATTCCTCATGGATTTCATGATTTTAGGATGGTGGTCCATTTAATGAATTATATTAACTAAAAATCATGAAAGTGTGGTGTTTGACATCAAAATAAAATGATTGGATTAGTAATTAATGGTTGGGAACAAATTATGAATGAGTTAGTGTATTAGATTATAGTTGTGGGGATTACATATAAATATAATTCATGTCATTATAAGAGTCTTGTGAAACACCTTTCTATTTTATATGTGGTGGAAGCGGTTGAGATTTATGTTTGGATATCTTCAGTAAAAGGTACAATCCTTTTCAACTACACTGTTAGTTATGATATACTTTAATTTGTGGAATCAAAGTCTATTATTTATATAAATATAGTTATGTTTTTGGGTTTTATATGATTTCTATTCCATTATTAATGGTTAATAATAATTATAAATCAATGAAAAATGAACCAGTTTTCCTATGTATTTATGTAATGATCTTGATATATTATGGCTAAATGAATTAGATTTTATTAAGGTTGTACCTAGAAAGGTTTGTGATAATTAGGGTATTGTAAAAATTTATAATTCTTCCACATATTTTGAATATTTCATGTGGGTTTCCACTATAGTAATAATCAGTTTATAATCATCCATATGAAATCCTTTTAGCTCATAGTTTCCATATTTCATTATAAATAAATGTTCAATTTTCACATTTTAATAATTTTATATCATTAATAACTAATAATCTATAAATAAGAGACATCATTAATTCATAAGTCTTGAAATTTAAAAACTACATTCAATTTTTTAATTAATTCATAAAAAGTATTTACTCAACATTGAAAAAGATTTACTATTAATTGCACTTCCACAATCATGATATAATAGTTATGATTAACCATATATCATTGTGGAAAAAGAATATCTGAATACAAATAGGGATTTTTTGTTCTAAGATCATGGATTATTATTTAGTCCACATAAAAATAACAATAATTGGAACAATTTTTCTTTATCCTCATCGACAAGAAAAATATGTGGTTATTCAATGTACACTTCCTATTAGAAAACATAATTGTGGAGTGCATATATCACATATATCTGATAATTTTAAAACATGTTTTTATCATATATCTAAAATACCAATATTACTCCATAATTCCATGATATAGGTGTGAAGTTTACATTTATATAAATTCCATATATATTGGAATAACATTTACACTTCCACAGTTCTATGACTTTAATGACATTTCAATCCTCCTTTAGTTTGTTTCAGAAAAATAATTTGTTTCATATCATGTTTAATCTCTTATGACCAGGAATAACATTACTGATCATATTATTTTTTATTAGGTAAAATTTCACATTCATTTCGGTGAAAAATATCACATAATTAATCACATCATCCAATGTTTTTGATTACTCTAGGGATATGAATGATTCATTCTAATAAGTCATTATTAGTCTAGAAAGTGGATATCTAGTCACTAATTATATTATACTAATTGACTTGATCCTTTTTATCTTTAGTTTTAATATTTTTTTCATGATTTTTAATATTTTTAAAAGTCCACTTATAAGTATTTTAACTCATGTTGACTCACACTATGTAAAACTATTTAACATAAAATTTTTCATCATAAAAAATTATATTCCTGTGGTTTGTTTTTCCTAATTAAATGACATGAATTCCATAGAGTAATCAAGAGATGATGAAAAAATATCAACTGGTCCAGAAGAATCTGTTTATTCTAAACATATTTTTAGTTCTTGATAACATCTATTATGTATGAAATATAAGTGGTCACATGGGTGGTACACACTCATCACAACATGAATTGATTTATAATAATAAATGAAGAACACAAATAGTGATAATGTATGATGAGGAAACCATGGGATGAAATCAGACCAATATTGTCAACAAAAATTCTACAAATAAGATCACATGTAAGGAATATGGTAAGACCTTTTATTTAAAACCCATGAATTGGAAGGGTAGACTATCCAAAAGAACTAATAATAGGGATGACACTTTGATAAACTAATGTGGTAGATCTAAACTCACTATAATAGATACTAATGAAAATTTGGAAATTTTTTCAGATGATTTGGAAATTTTTAGGAAACATTAAGGTATACAAGCTAGGATAGTGCAAAAGGAAAAGAAAACTCCCCATATGTTAAGGGAAAATTCCATCAGTGTTTTTTTTAAATGAAAATATAGTTCAAAATATGTTCTATATGAGAGATTCAGTAAATCTATTCACAGTGCAAGAGGATAATTACCCTTAATACCATTAAAACTCATTTCTCAAAAAGAGTAAGAATGTATCATCTATGATGGATTTTAAGAAGAATTTTTTTTACAAAATGTAGAAGATAATGTGAAGAGATCCACGCTATGACTTCATAAAATACAACATATGTTCTGATGTGAAAGCATGAGATCAAATGGAGGAACATGGTTAAGAAGATCATCTCAACTACATAGTTCTTATTAATGATGAAATGAGAAGACACCATATTACATTAATCATTCTTGTGTTTTAATTTTTCATATAATGCAGTTAATTGAAGATGATACAATTTCACAGTGTGAGAACGTGAGAAGAAGTTAGGGCTATCAGTTCTTAATAGAAAAGATGAAGAAATTAATATATTTGAATGAATCATCTTTTTGGTATTGAAATAAAAACATGATGGAGGATAATTTATTGATCAATATAATGATTCACTATTATAGATAACTTGGATAAACATGGTACCATCTTTTCCGAATATTATTTCATGATTAATGATGGAAAAGTATTCATGATGATTATACTTGCTAAAAATAAAGAAAGAAAATCAAATGATGAAGAACAATTCTAATGATTTTTCTAATACGAAAATTTTTAAAGACCAATTCATCATGATATTCACCATTATGTAGATGTTGAGTAGTATTTCCCTTAAGTATGAGAGAAATTATTAATAGTGAATAAGCTACCTGAATCATTATTCAAATTGTTATCTATAATCTAGTTTTATTATTTTCTTGAAGATAATGTCATTGGAAAAGGAGTTTCAAGTATCACTAACATATTTCAAGGTAAGAACTATGATTCTGAAATAGTGGAAGGATTGTAAAATTTTTTGGGATGAAAAAATTATTATGATTCAAATTAATTTTCATAAGAAGAAATGATGGATGAAGATAAATCATCTCAACCTCACCAAATAAAAAAAAGAGGATAGGTTGATCAATTTAACATCATTGGTGATTGGATAGATCCCCCAATGAAAAGGATAATGAGGGGTGAGGGACAATCTTCCTTCCATAAAATTTTCAAACAAATATCATTTGAAGAAACTATGAAAGATGAATCATGGTGTAAAACCATAATTTAATAACTCAGTCCGATTGACAAGAACCAGACATGGGATCTTTTGAAGTATCCTATAAAAAATCAATGTTATTTGAACCAAATGGATATTCAAAAAGAAATATGATTAGCATGGAAATTTGATCATAAACATGGCGTGCCTACTATGTAAATCCATGCCCATGTTAAAAGGATTTATGTCAAAGAATGTGATGATCCATTGGATAGAATATAGACGATTTGGTTTTTTATTTATATTTATATTGTAATTTAAAGAGGATATTAATATTTTCTTAGGGGTTTCGAAGACAACATTTCAGAATGGAATTCTTGAAGAATAATTATTCATTGAATGACAAGCACCATGATCATGGTATTGTCATCTAGATTCTTATGATAAGAATATAATTTTAAATGAGGAGATGTTAACCAGAATATCCAATAGAATAATTAAATGGAAGATAAATTTACAATTTTTGTTTACATGGATGGAATTATATTAGGATGATGCAAGTAAATATCAGTAGTATAATATTAATATCAAATGAAACCATAATTTTAAATGTTTATGACTATTGAAATATCATAATTCTAGTGGATCCATGTGACATAGAAGAAGGATTACACATTAATTTCTCATTAATAGTATGAAAAATAACTACTGAATAAATTTATAATTCATGTTCCAAACCAAGGATTACTCTTATTACTATTGGAGAAAAAAATAGGAAATCATGAGGATGAGAGATCTATAGATCCCACAATATATAGAAGAATCATTGGAAGCCTTCTATACATGACTATGACACGACCATATATTGTATTTTCAATTGATTATCGGCCCACATTTAGATTAATACAATGGTATAATATATAGATGAAGTGAAAATAATCCTAAGGTATATTTAAGATACTCACAATTACGGGTTATTCATTGTTGTAGGAAAATTTAATGAACAATCATTTTCTTCTGATGCAAAATGGGTTGTGATATTGTTGATAGAAAGACCACATGTTTTATATCTTTCGTTTTTGGAAAGAAATATGTGTAATGGTTAAGAAAGATATATG
Source organism: Viscum album (assembly GCA_963277665.1). NCBI lineage: Eukaryota > Viridiplantae > Streptophyta > Magnoliopsida > Santalales > Viscaceae > Viscum > Viscum album. Next base: position 2,133,104,444 of record OY728140.1, read on the forward strand.
AAATATCTTCTCTCAGAATAGCTGAATCTTGTAGTATCTCCACTACAATGGAATGAAATTAGATTTTGTGAATGGATGAAATAGTTGAATAATACTGGTGATGAAGTGAAATAGAAATTCGTGATTCGTTGTGATAACAAGTGTGAAATTGATCTTATGAAGATTATTATTCAACATTCTCATATGAAACAAATTAAAATTAGTTATCAATTTATCTAAGAAAAGGTTTTATAATCCATTATTAAAATGGATCACCACGGAACTGATGATCACATGGATGAAATACTGACCAACCACGTTTTAACCCAAGTATTTTCCAAATATTAGTTGAACCATGGTGTGCATAAACCTCCCAGTGTTTGAGGAGGTTGCGAAAGATCTCCTCTCCCTAGTTTTGTTAGATTAGTAATCTATTTGTGAAAATTAATATGGTTTATGAGGTAATAGGATCTAGGGGTATAGTGTTTTATGCTATACATGTCAAATTTGCATTCAATGGGTTAATTTTCTTATTGGGATGCCTGAATGGCCCAATGGAATTATATTAATTTTATTATGGATAATACCACTTTTAAGGAATGAATGGGTACCTGTACATGAACCATAGGCCCAAGGCACATGGCCCGACTGACCCTCAATACATGACCAGAAGGCCCATAGGCAAACCATTCCCATTACATGACCCGTAGGCCGACCCCACTAGAACTAACCCTCCTTAACTTCTAAATCATTGATCACCTAGATACCCACCTTGCATTTTTGATGTCCTAGATTTTCCTTATTCAAATATTCATGGTGCCTAGTCCCGAAGTCGGGTGCCATACCACCTCATTCTTCAAATCCGATTAGCATTGCATTTGGTGATTGCTACTCTTGTAGCTGTGATTCTATTCTGGGGCATGTTCTATGTGAACTAGGCTACTCCATGGTCATTGTGGCCCGAAGGCCTTTTTATGGGTCTAAGGCCCTTGAGACCCATAGGCCCAATCCCGATGGCCCAAATGACCAAATCAGGTTGATAGTTTGAACTGCTACAGTACCGAACAGAAAATATTTCACTAACTACTATAGTACATTGAAATTCGCCTCTTCTTGGTTTTGAACCTGGGTCTCTTGGATGCCAAGAAGGATCCCTTACCACTCGATTATGATCTCGTTGGCATGGGGTTTATTTCTAATGTAGGATAATATAGGTATTAAATGATAAAAAATAGGAGAATGATGAGGTTTTTTTGTTATATAAAATATGAAGAATAGTTAATTTCAATGATGTTATAATTGAGTAGAATGTAGAGTTGAGAAAGGTGGAAATGAAGGAATAGGGAAAAAAATTCGGGGTTATGAGGAAGCAGTTAACCATTAAAATACATGAGAACTAAATTAATGTTACCCCTATTGTTTTCTACACCAAGAATTTCCCATGTACATTTAGATTGTTTCCCTATTTGAATATTGTGTATCCAATTTTGATAGTTGATGATGAACTATTGAATCAATCTGTAGATTTCCAAAAAACCCAAAGGTGGATATTGTTGGAACTAGGGTTTTAATGTTCTTGAAATAGAGTATTCTTGGTTTTTTTCAATAATTACATGGAAGATCAGGTAGTTTAAAAGGAAAGGGATATTTCAGGCAAGGATTTATTTGGTATCAGTTCATCAAAATATGGAAATGATAAAAAGTGTACCAAATATTAAAATGTGTTTGAAGGATGATATTTCACAGAATAATATTACATGCCCAAAGAAACATTTAATGGGGGTTTTCATGCTTTGATTGTAATATATAATCACCAATAAAGACATATTGTAAACATTATAATAGGGTAATCAAGTCCAATAAATAGTCCGCTTATGCCAATCAAAAGTTAATAGTATTTCAACCAATATTGGGTTCCTCAGATGTGTGAATTACTAGCATACAGATGCGAATTAAAGAGAAAATCATGCACACAAGGTGTTATATTGGAGATTAAATATCAAGAGAAATAAGTGGTGTAGTTGTGTAAAATATTGGGGTTGCATGAATGTCATCTTGCGTGACAATCCATCCTCTTTTTTACAAGAATAAGTGTTGTGCATAGGTGATGTGTTGAGCTTCTAGAATTCATTTCATATCATGTTTTTTTGATCATTTCTTCCTTGTGAATAAATTAATAACATCTATGAAAGAAGATTATTTTTTCTGTAAGAGACAAAGAAACCAATTAAATTCTATTAAAGATACCTTCATGTCGATAAATTGAGTTTGACTTCTCTCAAGGATGTGCTCTAGGGGGAGTCGAAGGAGGTGTTATGAGATATGTATTGAGTTATCCATAAAACCTCATAGTGGTAGTATTCCTAGAACAGAGTTATTGTGAAAAAACATATATATTCTACATCTAGTGATGAATAGTGGATTTAGGTACGACCGACACATTTTCGGTGTGTTCTCCTTAGACTAGCCCTTAGTAGAAAACCAAATTATATATTTTTTGTTATCTATCTACATGTAAATTATTTATTTCCAATCAAATCCATCATACTGATTTAATGACTTCCAAAAAATTTTGGAACATGATCTGTCATATTAAAAGAACTAGTTGACACCCTGTTTCACCTCTTTCCTCTTAGGTTGTTCTGAGGTCTTACACATGATTAATCTCAATCATCTATTTTAGAAAATTTGGTCGTACTTGCATTAATGTTGTGATTTTAGTTTAATGTGTTTAAAAAATTTATTGGTTTCTCAATTCACCCATTATTGAGATACTCACTATGACAAAGAAAATTGGTATAAATGAATTGGATTATTTTCATAGTTTTCATTACTTTTCAAATGTGAATATTTTTTATGATATAATAATATTAAATTTCAATTAGTAAAATTTTTAATTAATTAAATGGATAATATATAAGAATATTTTTATACCAACATACCAGCTTCACTAATTATAAAAATTATTATATATATATGATCAAAATAAAAATGCATATTGAATGTATGGTTCTTGAGACTTTGTCTACTATTTTGGATAGTTATGAGTTTCTTAAGACCACTATGATTACTTATGGCAATCCTACTATGTTATCCTAAAATAAAAATTTTAAACCCTTGAATTCCATTTGTTTTTCTTTATCAAAATAGAAATTTAATAGAATTTATGCTAGTAATACTTACCCAACTATTTGGGAAAAATTAGATAATTCTCATGATGAATCCACTAATGTCAAAGAAATGAGATTGAATAAATATAATATTATGCATGATATGTTACTATGAAGAGTGATGAATTTATTTTTGAAATTTATATCATGTTAAATGAAATTGATCCCACCATGAGATCATTGGGAAATTACATGTTTTACAAAGGCCATATTATTAGATTACTATGATTCCTTCGAGGAATATGGAGAGGAATACATTATTCAATAATATGGTCAAGGTATATACAAAAATTTAATGTCAATGTGCTTATTAAGAAAATTTTTATGTGTGAATATGTGTTGAAAGAAAATATATAAATGGTTGATGACCTAAAACAAAATTCTGTATACTTCAACTCAACGACATTCAATATAAGAGAAAAATAAAATGAAAATATTCAAGATGAATGTTATAGTGACAGTGACACAAATCCAATATGTGATGATGAAATTGTCCTACTTGCTAGGAGATGAGATAAATTTTATAGTAAGAATAAAATTTTCATTAAACCAAACAATAAATGAATGTTTAACACTAAAGGAAACAAGAAAAATAATAGGATTATTGATGATAATGATATTACCTGTTAAGAATGAAAATGAAAATGACATGTTAAGAAAGACTTCAAAAAATTTAAATAATAAAATAAATATGATGATAAATACCAAAGGTATATGTAATCACCAAAATCAATATAGAGTTCCTATATAGATAGTTCCAGTGACTCGGACTCTAATCCAGAAGAAAATTTCAACAGACAAAAAATGTGCTTCATGATGGTTGTCTCTATGGTACATACTATCCATTGTGGACATATATCTAATAACTATATGATACAACATATGGATAATTACCTTCCCCAAGAATAGATGTGTGAATTTTTTATAATTATATAAGACACCTTTAATGAATATAATTGTAAATATATAGTTCTTAGAAAAACATTATTTATCTTTCAATACTAAAATTATTTTATGTGTTTTAATTGAATTAAATTATCAAATATTAAATGAGAACAAAATAAACAAGATTTCCATGAACATAAGAATATGGATTAAGAAATGTTTAAATTTTTTAGAGAAACACATACTTAGATATTAGGAAAACGGGCTTCTCTATTATATTTTACAGGTTGAGGATACCATCCTTGGAAAATAAAAATAATAACGACATATTTTATACCTATGTATAATTCTAATAGCTATACATTGAGAAATTTTCCTAAATGAACAAAAAGTATTTTTAATTATAATTTCCACATTCTGCTTATGGGATACTTGTTATGCACATATGGTTATTTCAATCCCTGAGAACTACCACATCTAGACCCATTCATATATGGGTACCAAATTCATTTATTGTATAAATTTCTTATTCAAAACATTCTTAAATAACTCTTTTAAAAGTCTATGGTACATGGAAAATGGATTTTCAGGGTATAATAAATGAGATTAATCAGATTTAAATACCCTAATAATGGTTTATAGTGGTTAAGTCCCATTTGGAGATAATTTTAAATTGAAAATCACCAACCTTCACCAAATTGGTATCATTATTTCTATATTAATTTCCACAATATTATTTTTTGATGGTTTGAGGTATAAAACTCTTATTATCTCACTATTTTTTGATAATGGTTTTAAAGTTAAATTTCAAAAAAATGCATGTAATTTTTTTGATTCATAAGATTCTTTCGTTTTTACAGATTTAAGGAATGAAAATGATCATGTTGTTAATCATAGTAATTTAATTTCTCAAATTTTTCCTACATGAGTGCCTTTGATATGATATATTGCATTTGGAATATGTTAACTTTACACCGTAATTTCCAATATCATCGGATTATTATTAGAAAATGGGAAATTAGTGATCTACCATAACTATGGTTCTAAAATGGTAATATCTCGAACTAATGTAAAAAAAGGTAAACATTAAAAAATTATTTTTAATTGAAAAATGAAGTTCCAGCTTATCATCCTCTTGATTTGGTTTATATGGATTTTTTTAAAACCATTTAGAGTGTCTAGTATAAATGGGAAGCACTGTGTCTATGTTATAGTAGATGAATTTTTTATGTATACTTGGAAGTTAATTATAGATCAAAAAAATGAATCATGTTCTTTTTTATCAATTATGCAAGATCCTAAGAATATATTAGTATAATTATAATTAATAACCTAAGAAGTGACCTTGTCTATGATTTGGAATATATAGTCTTTGAATAATTTTACTAGAAAATGGTTAAAACATAACTTTTGTACTTCTAGTACCCCTTAGTAGAATTGAACTATTTATAGAATAAACTGAACTATTCTAGAGATAGATTGGTCTATGAAAAAAAAATGTGACTTGGCTATCTATTTATTGATAGAGGTTGTGAATTTCACAAGGTATATAATTATATATGATTTATTTTTACCTATCTGAACAAATAACCCATATGGTCTATGAAATAATATAAATAACATAGTTAATTAAATTAGAGTTTTTTTGAAAATTCATTATCCTTTAAATTAAATATAATTTGGAAAAATTAACTTTAACATTGATGAAGGAATATTCTTAATGTATTAAATTTAAAGTAAAGATGATATAGATTTTAATAAATAAATAAAAAATGTGGAATAATATATCCTTTTCAAATTTATTGAGATATATTCACATGATCCTAACACCACCTTTTAAATCCTTGTGTATGATTTATCTACTATTGAATTAAATTCTATACTTTCTTATTATTCTATAAAAGAAAATGAAAAATATAACATTTCTGATGAATTTAAAGAACATGAACCTAAACCTATAGAGAATCAATAGTTAGAAAGGCCGACATTTTCCATAGATATTATGACCCTTATATACCGTAATATAGATGTTGTAGTTGGAGACCTAGATATAGGTACACAAACTACAACTTTTATAAAACAATTGGGTAGAAAATCAGGCATTCATATACCAGCATCAACTGAATAATATCAATGATGCAATCAAATATGAAATACAGGTAATTAGAATGAAATGATAATTAGTTAAATTTGAATGATATATTTTGTTATAACTTTTTGATAGAACCGAAGACATCTTCACTATAAGTATTAAATGGATGTTCAAGGGAAGGTATACGAACAATTCACAAATGTAAGATACAATGGTAGACATTTTGCACAATGTTATAGTCAAGAATAAGAAATATATTAAGAATATAATTTTTCACTAGTATCCATATATGAATCCATTATAATACTTCTACCCTATTTATCACATATTGATTTCTGCCATTGTCAAATGTTTTTCATGTGTGAATTTTTATATGGGTATATAGTTGGGGATATTTTTATAGAACAACCCCATGGGTTTTAAAATTTCCATTTTCAATATAATGTTTTCAAATAAAAAATATAGGTATATTTATTCAAACATCCCTCTAAGGATTGGTATTGTTGGGTAATCTCTATTCAAATTTCAATGTGATTTTCAAAATGTAATGGTGATCCTAATATTTTAAAACAATTAATCAAAACTTATTTTCTAGTTTTACAAATTAATGTTAATGATATTTTTATTTATCATATTTATGTTCATTATATATCGAGTTTTGAAAAATAAAAAAAATGAATTTGATATGAGTTTAATGGGTGGACTCAATTTCATTCATGGTTGTAAAATTTTTAAAAATAAAGAATGAATAATTTTTGAATCAATGTACATATACTATATATAGTTTTAATCATTTTCTTCTATATAGCACCTGATTAGTGATACTCCTATTAGTGATATATGTAAATTTGATCTTAATTAAGCTATGAAACTAGTGGGTCAATCCAATTATAGAGAAATTTTTGTAGGTCTTTTCTAATTTAATGATAGTTAACCTGATATAATGTGTATTGTGTGCATGTGTTATTTTTTTAAGTTAATCTTAATGAGTAAAACTAAAATGATTTAAAAAGAAGCATCATATTTGTCAAATATAATACCAATTTTTCAAATTATTATCCTATAACAAAATAATTTAATTTTTTAGTTATTATGATATATATTTGGGTTGATGTATGTTACAAATAAATACAACTTCTGGGACACTTCATATTTTAGGAAACAATCTAGTTTCATGTTTTAGAAAGAAGAAAAAATTATAACAAACAATCATATAATGAAGCTTAATTCATTATTATAGATATCTATTATGCTGAAATGTTTTAAATGGAATGCATATTATTAGATTATGATTATCAATTATGAAATTTCCAAATAAATTCTAACAAAACCATTACAAAATTTCTTCTAATAATCTTGTATCATAATATTGGAAATAATATATTTATTTAATCCAACAATTTTTAGGATATAACATTAAATAAGGTGATATAAGTCTTGAATATATTTGAATAGAACTTATGTTTTCCGAAATTTATAATAATCCTTTGAAGTCATAGTGAATGAATCACATCATGAATGAGTTATGTGTGATAAATTTTTTTCATGTTTCATTTTATAGGACTCAACATTAGGTATATATCACTATTTTTTAGGCCTCACCATTTATTTTTTCTCTTGGTCAGAAACATTTCTCATTCTATTGTCCAATTTTCACTTCTTAGATTTCAATCAGCTTGTTTAATTTTTATGAATTTTTTTTTTTAAATTATAATTCAATTCAAATAATTATCATGCTTTTATTTTTATAGATTATTTAAATTTATATTGTTCAAATATATAAATATCATATGATATTAAATTACATTATTGTATAATTCAAATTCTCTAATTCCGTCGTATTGTTTTCTATCAATCCCAATTCCAACACTTTTTTTCTTTTGCCCTTTGGCCTTAGACATTCCTTCTTCTTAACTTGAAAATATCGAGTCTATTATTGTGGTCCAAATGAAGTTTTATTCTATTTATTTTCTATATAATTAACATTAAAAAATGAAACCAAAAGGGTAATATTCTAATTTTATTAGTATAGAGCCATTGAATCCTGAGTAAGGAAATTCGGTTATAGCATTTGAAAATAATGTTTAAGTAGAATGGTTTTTCTTGATTAAATATTTAGGGTATAAATACATATAGAACCATGTATTGTTATAGTTGTTCCAATAAAATTAGATTACATTTTATCTTAGGTTGGTGTATGTTAATTTCCAAAATGAAGATTTTTTTATGAATAATAATAAGTTGACAGGGTAAGAAGATGAGTTCAAGGTCATCAAATATTATTTTCTTAACAGTAGTCGCCTAGTTGTCTAAATTATATACACAAATGTGATTATAATTATTATCAAGAGACTAATCAAGAGTCCAATGAATCCTTTTTAAATGAAAATTCATTATCATAGTTGAATGGAAATGAATTTTTTACATGAAATGTAGCATCTACACATGATGGGGAATGCAGAATTATTTTTAATATCTTGTAACACATGTTCTGTAAAGCAATGGATTATATTTCTAATCAATGGTATCAAGATTTCTATATTAATTACATTATGAAAATATGACTTCTGATAAAAACTTTCATATATCTTATGATTAACATGATTGATATGTGTAATCAAATTTTATAGTCAACATTCTATAATCGACCCAATGTTGATTTATGGTTTTCTAAAATCCAAAAGTCTTGATGAAAAAAATGAAGACTATATTGTAGATTGTTTTAGATATTTCATCATAAGGATAATATAAATGATATTTAGAATAATATGGAACCCATGGTTGAAGAAATGGGTGGATAATTGTTAAAACCTATATGATGAGTTTAATCTAGTTGAACATCATTCAATAACTAAAGAACTTGTTAACCTCGGTATAAATCATTTTTATGTGGTGGAATATTGTAATGATAAGAAGAATATTACACCTTTAGAGAAGGATAGGAGAAATAATTATTTATTGATGAGGTTCATCCCTTAGATTTACCTCATTATTCCCCTCTATAACTTTTGGAACTATATTCCATCACAGGAATCCCTGAAAGAGAGAAGATATTTAATGGAATGATGTAAAGAAGATGAGATAGAAGGGTGTACAGAAGAACAACCCAAGAGTATTACTAAATTATATAATGATAATTAGAGGGGTTCTGATGATAATTGAAAATAAAAAACTGATGAGAATGATGATATGATTTGGATGGAGATGGATCTGATGATAATGGAGATTCATACCCTAATTATTATAGTGGTAGATTTAGAAATATGGATGTGGAGAGGCCCTTAGATCTTGATTATTCTCCACATGAATCTAGTTCAAAATATGAGGAATATCTGTGTATTATGAATATATATAATAGATAATGAATATAATTATATTTTGAGGAGGAGAAATTCCCATGTGTGGAAATACACAAAGTGACTGCTGATGGTGGAGATGGTATGTCTCTTATAGATTATCGAATAGTTCCAATTCTATTTATTATTGAGTAGAAAGAGGTTGATTCTAATATTGAGAAATATATTACCAAATATTAGGTATATAATCCTACTAATTTTGAGAATATAGTTTTGTAAAGACTTCAAATGACTAGAGAACTGTTGAGGGTTCTGTTGTTGTACCAGCTATAGTTCGATCTAAATATTCATTTCCTATTGTTGTTGAAATTATGAGAAAACATTTTAATGGTTGGTTATATCAAATGTCTATGCAGGGGTCATGTCGCATGCAATTATACCAATTAATGGTGTACCTTCCTTTGGAGAAGAAAATGAACAAGATGGATCCTTAGTTAGCGAAAATTGATGTTTTTGAACAAGTAGAGATGTTAGATTCTGGAAGAGTGTCTAAACCAATCTGTGCCCTGGAACCTACTGTTCATTTTGTTCTACTAAATAATTTCAAAAATGTAACTTCAAATATTTTAATGAGAAGCTATTAAGTGTGTATGAATGTAATTTAAATAAAATACCTACCTCAGTTACAATCCGCAGAAAAAAGGTTGCTAAATATGTGACTAAATTGGAGATTCAACATGTTCATCCTATATTTATCATCATATCTAATAAAATGAGATAGAAAACCATAGGTTGAACTATGAATCAGTTTCTCTATAATAAATTATGAATAATATGTGATCATATTTTTCAAAATCCAAGTATGACATTCTAGATTTGGTAGAGAACCTTACATAAGTGTCTTCCTATTCTAGTGTTCCTCCTCCTCCTATTTTTAATGATGACGTGAACTAATATATTTTGAGGAACTAAATATATACTTCTTATTCTAGTATCAAGACATATCATCCATAAGAAAACAATAGTACAATATTATTTAAAAGTGATCATGCACTCATGCTGATTACATAATATACCAAAGACATCAAATCCAACTAAAAGACTATTAAAAAGGATATAAATATATAATATCTTAATAATATTCTCTAATCCTGAGTCAAATACTTGTTTTATGTTTTTGAATTAGATTATAGGATTACTCCAATGAACCAATCTGTCAATGGTAAGGTGAACCAATTAAATATTTTGACACATTTAATTCAGATATTAATGGAATGGGATATTGGATTTTTCATAGCTATAGAGATAGGTGGTTCTATAATAATGGATTTTACAAATCTCAAGAATCCCATGTTGTATGTTCATGCGACTGTTTAGTGGATTAGCAATAAATTCATGTTATAAATTTTGGACTCCCCCTTCCACTGATCCAAATTTTTTTAGGATTGGGCATTGTAAAGATCCACATTCTCCTTTTTCTGTCAAGTTTTTTGTATTTTTCACATACTCATAGATACACTATGTATCATATTAGACCCATCATCCTCTAAGAGCCCCATGCTCTTACTTAAATTCCTACAATGATTCCTTTTATTTCCACAGTCTCTACTATTTATAAATCTTCATCCAATAATGAAAAGGGAAAGTACATCATGAAAATTTATCCATGAACAAGTAATATGGATATTTAGGATTTTGACTTTTATGGAATTAGTTTTTGTCTGTAACTTTTTGTTTTAATTTTTTAGATATCTTTCTTTTATATATCAAGGGGAATACTATACTTTTTCTTATTTAGTTTTCTATACTTTTTCATTAATTATTACTTTTCTTTAATCCCAAAATATTGAGAACATTAGTATGAAATTAATTTCATTATTTATCATGGATATTTCTAAAATGACACGCATTCCGTTTTATCTATTAATACCATAATCCTTTTTCTGTTTCATACTATATCATTCCTTTGTTACAATGAGCCCTTTCCTTATCTTTGATAATATTTTGTTTGAATTTCATTCATTAGAACCATAATATTATTATCTATGATACCATATGTATACATTTTCATGATTTCGCATATATGCCATATTTGAAAAGGTACACAATTTGTGATTATCAAAAAGTGGGATATTGTTGATCTCAATATTTTAATGATCACTAAATCTTATTTATTATGACCTTAATGGGATTTATATTTTATGTTATAATTTTACATTATAAAAATATTGCTGAAATTTTGGTTATATCCAAGAAAGTCCCACTACCAAGGACGGGCCACCATCAAATAGTGACACTACCATGGTTGATACACCATTATAAATTCTCACTACCATGGTGAATCACCATATGTGATGACTCACCACCACGATGGAAATTAAGAAATGTCTAGAAATTAATCACTAGAATAATGAGTCCGCATTGGGTTTCAAAATTGGAAATATATGAGAAAGACACATAGTCCAAGTGGAATCACTATCATCACGACACATTATAAGAATTTCGGTCTACTAATGTGAATATTCGGCTACATATGGAATGACTCACCTCTAGCCTATGAACATTTTATAATTTCTTAACATTTGAAAGAGTCACTTCTAGTGCATGTTTCACCCCATACTAATTCATTGTCAACATAGACAGCCCTAGATTCATCTCATTTTTCTAAAGGCTCACTGATAGTGTTTCTGTTTATTTTGAATTAAATAGTACCGATGGCTACATTATAGAATCAAATGTAGATTTTTATTATCGTGATGGATCCATAAATGTAATAGAGTGATGCATTAATAACTATGACTCCCAGGAGTATGGGTATGTATAATATCTGTATGATTATTTATGCTAATGCATGATATTGGTAAAAGAAGAATTAGACCCTATAATACAAAAGTGATGTGAATACAATTAAACAGATCCTCCAAAATATCGTTAAATGAAAACTTATATGATAGCCAATTTCTTGAACATGATGAACACCATCAGATGAGATCATGTAAACCTACACTAGACTGATGAATCTGAATCCCAACATACATATAGTGGCTTCCTATAGTCATGAAAAAATAGTTTATGCCACTCTATTTTCATGAAACCTTAGAATCATGAATTGAGCCTCAGATCAGATCTCATTCAATGGGTCATGGGATCGATATTATAATATGACATGAAACACTATCGTGATATATATTTTAGTTACTGAATCTAATTATTTTTATTAACATTATGAGAAGTGTGTTTTACTATATATTATTAATCAATCACACACAGTGTCCATCCTTAAACATGGAGATACTCATATTTATTCAAAAAAATATCATTACTTATGTTTTCCAATCATTTCTGGTAAAGGAATATTTGTGGCCTAATTTATCTGTACTCACAGAAAAACAATATATGAGTTCTATATGTGGAATAGACAATTGTCATACTGTTGTAACACCTGATATATGTTGTGGATGAAAAGATTGTTTTTTATAAACTAGTTTACTGAGGGGGATTTCCAAGTGGAGAGGACTAAGTCTCATCTAGAGATTGAACTTCCTGTATTCAAATTTTGATGTTTGTTTTTTCATTATTTTCCAATCATACAAAAGAAAAAAGTTTTAAAATTAAGAAAACCATTACATTTATAGTTAACATTAATTAGTTTAAATAGTAAATTTATTTTAAATATTAATGTAATATTGTATATTTTTCTAACTGGGACTTAATATATCATTGAGATTTCTATTAAATTTCCAATATTTATAACACTCATATGTTTTATATAACTGTTCCATATTTAAATTTATTCAGGGATTAAATTTTAACTCTGTTAAAAACAATTTAATTAGTTACTCAAATCAACCCCTCATGAGATTCTCACTCCGACCGACAAATTATTTTCAATGAATTATTCGATAAATTTTTATTGAATAAGTCCTTAATATATATTTTATGATTTGGATAATACAATTCATACATAGATATTGAATTGATATGTTTTTATGGTCATATTTAAATAAAAATATATTATTCTTCCTTAGGCTTAGTGTTGTTGTAATAATTGCTAATGAAAATATTTTTTTTAAAATCATATGGTTTTACATTCTCTCCCACCCCTTCACTAAATTGAATCTTAAAAATATGAAAATTTCCAAATAATCATTTCAATGATATTTAAGAATTGTTTTTTAGAAAACCTCATTGTAAAAAAGTGTTCACAAATATACATCTTGAAATGAGGAAAAGATTAATATAATGGAAAAATAAAAAAACATATACCTAGGTATCTAAAAAAGAGAAAATCAGTGAGTACTGAAAATATAAGAATTTAATAATAGGATAATTTCTAAATAATTTTGTGGAGTTACAAATATCATTGATCAAAATAATTTGAATGATCATGGGAATGTGAATGACCAAAAAATTATAAACCAAAGTTGTCTGAAAATTAGCATATATTTGTTGGAAATGAATGTATAATGATAATATTTTTGTTTTATGATCAATTTGCTAGTGTTTTTGGAATTTCATTACTATATATACTAAGATTATTACGAAATATTATTAAGTGAAATATATATTTTAATCCTTTACTAAACTTCCACTACAATCTCATTTTTTTCAAAACAGTTAGTATTCAAGATAAAATTTCAGGCATAATTCGCTAAAATTATCTTCCAATGAATCAAATAATATATATAAGGATAATAATATATTATTTGATACATTAGAAATTAATAAAAATGAAATTTTAACCACGCATTATGATAATTCACAAAATTTATTAACCTTCATATGAATAGAAAAAACATATCACACCAATATGTATAAAATAACATCAATGGTTCAATATATATTATTTCAAAAATAATTAAACATAAATCCCAAAAATCCTTAATAAACTGACTATTAAAAAATAATTTATTCTCACACCATTCATTGAATGCTTCCAAAAATTCAATATAATTCTTTCTAAAAATCCATTTACATTAAAATCAATGTTATATATGTTATAACCCAATGAAACATCTCTCTAAATTTCATTAGTAACTTCAAAATCCATAAAAATTAAATTAATTTAATCTTATATTATGATTTCAAAAATAAACATAATCATTATCCATAATATCATTTAAAAAATGACATAATAACCCACACATCATGAAATCCAGTGGTTGGAATTGCATCATAATCACTCTTTATTTTTGTATAATTTCTCAAAATCTTGTTGGATGCAATCGGTTATCACCCAGAGCATGGGGTATCTGTTTTATAAAACTATAACATTCCGAAGAATATTATGAACATCCTCAAAAAACATTATTCATAAAGTGAATATTTTTAAAACCACTCTGTTTTTCTATGAGATATATTCCCAAAATTTAGTAACTCTTTTAACCTAATAGACCATAACTTACCTATCCTCAACAGAACATTAAACCAATAGGTTTTTAATAACATTAATTTTTTTTTCAAAAAATGTAAAATTAGCAGTTCCCAAAAAACATTTTAAATACAACATATTGTAAACAATATGATCTTATTCCAATTAATATCCCCTAAAATATACATAATCATGTAAAACTCCCATCACATAGAAATTCAAAACAAGTATCTATGACGATAAAATTATTAGCATACTTGGGATTATAATCACATTTAGCCTTAGGTTTAACCAAACATTAAAGACATATTAATGGATATCAATGCCATAATCATGTGTTTTAAAAAATATCACTGTCTCAAAATATTTTTTCTAGGTTATTGCTATTATTCATCATATGTTCTAAAATCATTAAATAAAAACTATTCTGGATCAATCCATATATATATTTTTTTATTATTATTTATAAAATATCATTAATATAATATTTATTGAATATAATTATCAAATACCAACACATTAAAACTGAAATCATTACTCTCCAATGATTTCTATATCATTGGTCATATATTAGTATAGGATTAAATTATTGTAATATTGAATTGTGATGTATAATGACCTTATTCCCCACACATAATACATTTGAATAAAACTGAATCATATAATACAATTTATTATCTACGATGAATGTTTTAATTTTTTTAGAAAATCAATAGTTTATTACCTTATTTTTGAAACATAAAACATTATATAATTTCTTTGTGACATTATCCTTGGTTCCTCTTTCTGCATTTCTAATATAATGGAAATAGGTCCTTGTATTTGAAGTACTCTCAATTATCCGTGCTCTTAGTTACGTCAATCCTTGTCTTCTTTTGTGTGTTCTATAGTTGGCTATGATGAATGTTATTAAACATATTTTATGGTAACTTATTTGTCCCTATCATAATATGTATGACTGTAGTAATCATCCAATCTGTTATCACCAAAACCATAAATTTTTTATCACATTCAATAAAACATGGTTCCATCTAGTACCCTCCAATGACTTAAAAAATATTATAGTATGATCAAAAAAATAATCATAGTGGGAAATAATGATATATCAATCATCGATATTCTAAATAATGATATCCACTTATTAGATTATGAAAAATAATTTTTTAGCAATTTTATGCTTGGTTATTATCTATTTAGATCCCCTATAATGGTTTATAATGATAATGTGAGTTAACCCATGTATATCACTTTGGAGTTTCAACCCAGGGAATCATTAGGGGAACATTAACTATACATAATAACGATGTCCTTGATATAATGGACCAACTGATTTTGGGGTTATTTCCCCTAGATGCCCATATTCCAAATCCATGTCCATTTTTAGTATCTAGATAGGAATGAATTTTTAGGGAAAAAATATAATTATTACATCAAAAATATTTAAAATTCAATATTATAAAGAAGATTTTTTTTCAAATTCATTCATGGGGTTACACTACAATATAATCAGTTATTAGTGGTGGGTTTTTCAGCGGTTTATGAAATCAAAACTTATTTTTGTTTCAAAATATAGCATAATGTTTTTATAAACCACTGCAAAATACATTTCTTAAGGGAGACACTTCTACCCCAACCCCTTGCTACACCATCTATGAATGTAACACCCCTAGACCCCCTCTTCCACAAACACTTTGAAATGGTTTCTTCAGCACCCTCCCCCATCCCTGTCACCTCCAACACCACTCTCACCATCGTCGTGAGCTACACTTCACCCTCTCACTACCAGGCCCATTTTCATCCTAACAAGAACAACTTATACCCCTCACCTCTAACCCCGCTCTCCAACTCAAGATATTCTATTCACCCCTCCCCATCCCCCCCCATCTCCCCCACACTGACGACCCCTTCTCCTACTCACTGTTTCCCCCTTCCCCCAATAGGTTCTCGAGGAAAAGGTAGATTTTCCAACCCCTATCTACCTGAATGACCAGTGATAGTAGTCATTATGCAATGTAATTTAACAATTTCTGATGATATTATTTTTTAAATTGTTTTTTGTTGTTTCAGAATCACTATTCCGTCATGTTTTTTTGGATTTGATTATTTATTTCTAGGATTTTGAATTTAGTAGTTGAGTTAATTAATTTAGAGGTTTTCTATGGAGGTTTATGTACTTGTATACTTTTCTTTGGTCTTGTGGGAACATGAGTGTTGTCTTTATCATTGATTGAGGTTGGAAGATCCATTCATACATTTGAAAATATTAACCCTTGAAAGGTTCATGGATCTGATTTTCAAGGAAATATTGGGATTGGAGGGTCTCTTATTAGTTATTATTTCTCATGATTCATATCAATAAAGTGGTTATCATTATCATGAATTAATTTTTGGGAACACGTTACAAATATGATTAGTATATTTAATTACAATTTTTAGTCTAGTGGAGTGAGGCGTTAATGTAGTGGTAATAAGATCATGGGGAGAGACATCAAAGGAAAATGAAATTGGTAAACCTCTAAATAATTATATGGAAAGTGATCATTAGAGATCTTCTATTATGAATATGATGGAAATTGGATGTATATGTTCCAATATCTACCTCATGAATGTCATCATTGTAAGATTGTAGTCCATTTTATGAATTATATTGATTGGATCTCATGGATGAGTGGGGGTCGACATTAAAATACCATGATTTTTTTAGTAAAGAATGGTTAGGTAGAAATGATGAATGAGTTAGTGTTTCATAGTAGAGTTGTGGGGATTTATTATAAATGGAATTTATATCATTATAAGAATATTGTGAAACACATAGCTATTTTATAAGCAGTGGAGGAGGTTGAGGCTTATGTTTTGATATCTATAGTGAGAGGATATGTAATTTTCAAATATACCATTAGTTATGCTATGATTGAATTTGAGGCATGAAATTGTATTATATATATATATATATCTAGTTAATCTTTTTTTTCTTTCATGTGGAGTTTATTCCTTTATTAATGGTTAATGATAATCAAAATTATTAGAAAATAAACCAGTTTTCAGGTGTATTTCAATAATGATCATGATATATTATGGATAAATGAATTGGATTTTATTAAGGTTATACCATGAAAGGGCTGAGATAATACAGGTGTTGTAAAAATTAATACTTCTTCCGCATATTTGGAATATTTCATTTGGTTTTACACTAGAGTATGAATAAGTTTATAATCATCCATATAAAGTCCTTTTTACTCATAATTAGCATATTACATTGTAAATAAATGTTCTATTTTCACATATAAATATTTTTAAACCTTTGAAAACAAATAATCTATAAATAAGAGACATCATTAATTAATACATTGTAAAATTTGAAAACTACTTTAATTTTTTTAATTCATTCACTAAAAGGATATAGTAAACATTGGAAAAGAACTAGCATCCACTTCACTTGCACAATCACGATATAACAGTTATGGTTAACCATACATCTTTGTAAAAAAAATATCATTAAAAATACAGATTTTTTTCTAGATCATGATTTTTTATTTATTCCACATAAAATTAAAAATAATAAGAACAAATTTTTTTTATCCACAACAATGAGAATATTATGTGGTTATTCAATGTACACTTCCTATTGGAAAGAATAACTGTGGAGTCCTAACATTACATAGATCTAATAATCCAAAAACATGTTCTTATCATATATCTAAAATACCAAACATATTCCATAATTCCATGTTATATGTGAGATGTTAGCATTTAGATCAATTCAATATATATAGGAATAACAATTACACAAATGTAGTTCTATGTTTTTTTTGCCATTTCAATCCTCATTGTGTTTGTTTCTAAAAAATATTTTGTTTCAGATCATGTTTATTCTCTTTAGCCTTGAATTAATTTTCTGATCATATTATTTTACATCATGTAACATTTCAATTTCATGTATTTTAAAAAACTCAAATCATTAATACCATCATCCAATGTTTTTATTTCTCTATGAATATGAATGATTATTTCTAGTATATTAACATTTTATTAGTCTAGAAAGTGGATATCTGGTCACTAATTATATTATTCTACTTGACATGATCTTTTTGTTCATTAGTTTGATTATTTTTCTATATTTTTTATAATTTACAATGCCCACTTATATAACTTCTAAATAAGGTTGAACACCCCCTATGTAACACAGTTCATCATATAATTATTCATCATAAAAAAAATATTTTCATATGGTGTTTTTTACTAATTAAATGAAAAAAAATTCCATTGAGGAAGTGTTGTATTGATGTCAGTCAACAATCTGTTGAAGTTACCTTAACCATACCAATAGATGATGATTCAAATGTCTCCGACTATACAGGATCTGAGGATGAATCCAAATTCACCCCTAAGCCATCTCTCACACCCTCCAACAGCGTCCCATTTGCATATCAATTGATGCCTCCACATTATGTAACCTCATCAGTGAGTGTGCTAGATTCAACTCTTGATTCATTATAGGGATATTGGAGGGAGACTATTATAGGTACAAATTTTAATATGAATAATGTTAGTCCACTTTTTTATAATATAAACTTTTCTTTCATAATAAATGAAAGCAATACTACTACTGAGAAATTTTTGAAAGCATTATATTTATAGAATCTGAATAGACTAAAGTTAGTTATCCCATATGGCTGATATTCGGTCCCTATGGATGAAAATATGGGATTATTTGGCTAGATTATAGTCTACCTGGCAATGGAGCTGGTTACCTTTCGGATTACATATTAGGATTGAAGGAATATACCATAATATTGAAAATATGATGTTTATGATTCATAGATAAAGGAAATTTTAATACATTATGATGTAATTGAATGTAATAATGTTATTAAATTCAAATATTTAAAATATTAATCTCTTTGAACATATAATTATTCACTTTTTTGTTGCTAATGTGATAGCACATAAGGGAAAATTTAATATTTTGGGCAACAAATGGAATGATTTTAAAGGGTGACTATAGAAAAAATTCAATGAAACATCATTGAGTTCCCTACAACAGTAAGATAAGGTACACAATGTGGTAGGTAGAATGAAATTTAATGTTTTTATTGATAGTAATCAGGATGAGAATCACATGGAATTTAAATATATATTAGTATATTATTCTTATCATAAATTGATTCATGCATATGAAATGAATATTTCATTGAATAAAATAATATTAATTACATTTTAATTATATCAGGATGTTTAAATGAAGAATGAATCAAGTCAGGATAAGTAAATCAACCCACAAACTGTGAGGTCAAAGAGTATTAATAGAAGCTAATCAACTCTGTTAACTTTCCGTTAGTTTAAATATTAAATGAAAATATTATATTCTAAATATACTATATTTTTTATTCAACTTTGTTTAATGTAGTCACAAAATTTTGGGTGCTATGCATCCCAAAAGGATGTGTGGTTGGATATTCATAAAAATATGATCGGAGTTTTATTAATGATCCTACCAAGTATGTTGGGGTATTAATTCTATTTTCATTCTAATAACATATTATAATATGTCACAATTTTAATATATAATGATTCTAATATGGCTGATATTTTATTTATAATTAAAACACTAATGAACAATGGGATTCTATTCCAAAACATCTCTTCTTACTCTCCAGGGATAACCAAGCTGGTAACGTCCTTGGGATGGATAATTCTAGTTGAGTGCGTGAGATGGGTTTGGGACCAAAACAATATAAGATCACTGAAAGGCCATTGGGAATTGTAGATGAATCTACCCAAGGTTGTAGTCACTTCATACCCCGAGATTCAGAGAAAGAGATGGTTTCTATGAAAATCAAAATTCTGGAATAGGGGGATATGATAACTAATTTTTAGAAAGTGTTTCTGATTTATATTTGAATTTGACTGGATCTGTCCCGAGTGATATTTCCTCGATGACTGGTGGTGAGTAGGTAAATCCAAAAACATTAAAATAATTTAATTCAAAAACATTTATTTATTTTATTTTTAAATATAAATATAAACTAAATTATATTTTTCAATATAATTGTCTAACATATTATAGTATTAGGAATAAGATACAATGATGGAGAGGGAGATGAGAAGAGTTCAACAGTGTCTAGTGATTATTCGGGAGCATTTTTGTCATGTTTCAATTGTGGCATAGAGTGGACCATGCCGAATGATTTGGTCTATGCATTGGATATGTGTAGTATTATTTTAAAATGGTAAAACATTCCATATGTGTATATACAATGTACAATGATTATGATCTGTTTCATTTTTTATCTTGTATTTTATCTGTTACGTCATTCTGAGAATTTTTTGTAGGGTTTTTTCCAGGCCTATAGATTATGTATCTCATTTTTTTAAATAATCATATAGAGGTAGATTGAAATTATTATAAATAATTTTTTTTCTACGATGGTTTTAACCACCTCTATATTATGGTATTTTTGGGCAGATAATAATAACGCAACTAAATAGGAAAAAATTACATTTATTGGGGTTTTGTTCCAATGTAGAATAAAATATTTTTGTAAAAAAGATTCTAGATTTAGGTGGGTAAAAACTGAATCTTAAATCAAGATAATATTTATGCCATACAACCACTACTAAAAAATATAAAACTAATGCTATTTACATTTTCTAGGTCTCCTTCCAAAAAAATCCACAAAATGGAAGGAACCGCCACATGTTTGATTCTGACACCAACTTTAGATGTAGTTTAAGGAAACCATCACATAATAATTTGGTGGTGGTTCAAACTGCCCCCAAATAAAAGACACCGCCACTACATGGTGATTTAATTATAGTGTTATGTTCACTCTAACACCCTAAAAATTCAAAAAGATCCACTACTATTTGATAGTGTTTTTTACATGTGACACTAATAGAGTAAGGGAATACATTGCCATGAGTATTGATAACATATTTAATACATTAAATAAATTAAATATAATTCATATCTTTCAATTTACATGATACCAATTTAGCATTCGACATAGGTAACATTGAGTTTCATTAATGGCTAGCACTACATGCAAGAACAAGATTTATCATAGAATAATATGTTATCAAACTATTTTTACTTAATAAGATAGAAACTACCCATTAAAAATATTATTAACTAACTTATTAAAATCTATGGATTACAAATATAATTCACTACTTAAAAATATATTATAAATTAACATAAGAACCAATTGAATATGATATATGAATTTTAATGGAAAAACATTTAAGCTCACAAACAACATTTATACTAATAAATTAAATTATTTATAATTAGTGAGTTCTACTAACGATATATATATATATATATATTATTAAAAAAATATTTTTATATTCATCAAATAGATTTCATAATCATATGATAGAAAAACCCAATATTACACATAAAATGATATATTTTTTATAAATGATCATTTAAAGCCTCTTAATGCATAACCTATTTTAATTCCATTTTGAACCTTTTATAAATTTAATATTTCAAAATAAACCTAATAATTTGATTATAATTATAAAAATTATCTTAGAGTGAATTGTTGGTATATTTCTGTGAATATTCATTTTTTAGGAATAGTGAAAAATAATGAATTTTAGTACAAATAATATTTATTATATAATTTATTTATAAATTTAAATTATGTTTTTTATTTATTGAAAAGTTAAATTAAATCATATTGTTATAAAATAATTCAATTTAGGTCATTGGAATAATTACCAATTTGAAATTGACTATAAAAACTTACCTATCATTCGAATGTTTTTACATTAATAACCATCATATTCATCTTATATGTTGGATTAAATTTAAATTAATTTCATCGACTAATGTTATTGGAATTCTGAAAAATGAATTCAATATTTGGATTCAGAAAACGTAATAATTTATTATTATTTCATCATATTTTTTTCCAATTTATTATCTAATGAAATTAAAATTATTTATAATGATTAAGGTAATATTATTCTTAATAAGGGACTGAACTGTAATATTTTGGGGCCAACTAACCTAGAATGTTTCCCAATATCAATTTTAAATCTATATATAGTACCTCTCATCATAAAGATATTTTTTGGTCCATTAATGGATCCACATAAAATTTAAAAAACATGCATGGAATTCCATTTTCAAAATATTACAAGAGTTCCACTCCTCGTCCACTATAAAAAGGAACCCATCTCTTTACACTATCTCACACCTATTAAGGAACATTAGATCAACCAATATATTCTTAAAAATCTCATAAAAATACCTCACCTCATCATGTAAGCCACACCTTGGTCCTAAAGGAATCGAAGTAATCTGCTTTGGTACAATCCAAAAGATGTTACTCGAATAAGAGATAACATCATTACACAAGCTCTTAGGTTTTATTTTCATTCTCTACACTGTAAAATATTTTTATTCCACTATTATATTAAAAAATTATCCTCAATATACGATTTTAGTTTTATTCTATGTTTTATACCTACATTTACAAACCATTCTATCTTATGGGAAATGAATATATTGTTTATTTGTACGACGAACTACCACCTAAAAATGATGATTGTTTATTTTTCCTTTACCACAACTCATGGTGGTAATTATCAGAGAAAATATTTTTTATATGATATATATAATATATATTATTTATTTTAGCTTACAAAATTATTTTAAAACACATATCATTACACATTCTATTGTGATTAAATGTGATAACATCATTAATTGAAGTGTGGATTACCACCTCCTCAAAGAAATGTGATCCGGTCACAATATACATGGAAGACATAATGGATGTTTTAAATTAAATATATGATAAATAAAAAAACACTATATGATATTCATGACATAATTATATTTCTAAAAATAGTATATATATATCTATATTTATAAACTTGTTTTTTACCCTTTTACACGCATAAAAGTGAAAATGTCGTTCATGAACTTGGGGACTATGGCCTCCTCGACATGATGTAATTGATTTTTTACATCACAGTAATTATTCATATATGTATAAATGATTAAATAACATTTGAGTTTTTATTTAATTATCCTTATAGAATGTATTGTTGTTACTTACCTTCATTCCAGAACGGTTATTGAAAAATGGTAACTTTACACAATTGTATGTATGAACTACCATCTCCCTGATTTTAAGGATGATTAATATTTCTCATAACCATTTTCAAGGATTGATTTTAAAAGTATAATTTTTGTATAAATATAAAAACTATGTAATAATTAT
This sequence comes from Viscum album, assembly GCA_963277665.1. Classification (NCBI taxonomy): domain Eukaryota; kingdom Viridiplantae; phylum Streptophyta; class Magnoliopsida; order Santalales; family Viscaceae; genus Viscum; species Viscum album. The sequence goes on from OY728140.1 coordinate 2,133,128,479, forward strand.
TATTATAGACATGGTATATAATGACCCATTTGAACATAGATGGCCTAAAAATTTTATACTTAACGCATAAACCAAATTTGGACAATACAACCTATATAAAAATAATAATATAGGTAGTTGTATAAAAACTATTAATAATTGAAATAAAATTACTAATAAAAATTTCAAATGATCTCCTGAATGTAAATAAATATTAGATGTTTTTTATTTAGGAATATAATGACCTGCATGAAATTTGGATTCCACATAAGCGATTTTGTCTTAATTTAAATTCCATTGGGATTTATTTTCTGTTATGAAAATAAATTCTTTTTTATGGTGTATATACCAAAGTTTGAAATGTTATATTATTAATACATTTATTATAAATATATTATATGTTTCATAAATAATTATTACTCCATGGGGTATATGATTGAAATATTTCTATGTGGTACGGGGAACTTTAGAGTGATAATTTTTTATCCTTCTCATGAACATTTTTACTGATTATATTTACAATCCCACATAATTTCATTATTTTAAACATTTTCTTGAAAAATTCACATTTTTGTTGTGCACATAATTTTATATATATGGTTAAAATACTAAAACATCTATATATAACAATATGATTCAATCAATGATCAGGATATTCTTAGTTTCAGTTATAATTATTTCAACTAAGATTAATTGCGTTAAATGTTACCTTATTGAAAAGAATTTCATGTCCAAATTTCTATTCATTGTGGTATATTATTTCCTCATTTTCCATAATATTATATTAACCTCTGTTGATAACTTTGACTATATAATTGTTCACTTCCTATTATATATTTGTTTTTAATATTTACACACATAATAAAATCATTAAATATAATACTCGATATGAATAATTATTTTAACATGAAATTATTGGTGGATCCTGGACTTTACATAGCAACTCCATGAATCAAATAGATCTAATCATATTAATAAGTAGGGAAATTGAAATGCATTTCTATCAATATTTTTAAACTTTCTTTTGAATGGTATTGAAGGTATAGGTTTTCAGATCCCTTAGACATGATATCCATTAATAAATAATTTCATTCATTTATATTGAGTTATTATTAATTCATGAGGTGTTTCATTGGAATTTCTATGGATACATCTCATTTTCATATTAATGGTGAAATTATATGTGTTTTAGATTCTTATCTTTAAATATTTTTTACTTATCTAGTTATTTGAATGGCATTTTTCATCATATATCATGCCTTTTTTTCTTATTATCATATTTCTCATCCTATTGATTTAATATAATGTGTATTTAGTTATTTACATTACCATGTTTATTTTTTCCTATTGATTCATTAATTCTTCCACAATTCCTTACCCATACTAGGAATTTGATCTAACACTTATTATGTTTCCTCTCCCCATGAATCCAAGAAGCATATTGTGAATGGTATAAAGGGAAATAATAGATGGAATATTGTTACAATCAATGTTATTCAGAAGGAAAAATTTATGTTATAATTATTGTATTAATTATTAATACATGAATCATGTATATTCATTGTTTACCAAGAAAACTAAATTGATCGATCCTTCACTATTTGATTCCATCTATTTCTTATAATGTAATTTCTCAAAGACATCAGCTCCAGGCCTTCTAGACTCAGGTCTCCATATTTGGTATAAATTTATTTTTAGTAGAAACCCTGGGAATTAGATTTAGGTAAACATAGATTATATAATGTAACCCTAACGTTGAATTTGAGGATATGTGTAAAAGAATACCAAAGAATTTTGTTAATATAGAGACAATTTTGTAGTTTCTTATAATATATCCATGTATGAATACTAGAAGTGTACATGGTTCTAGAAAAAATGTACCTTGTATTAACAACTATGACAAGGTGTGTCGGTACTGACTCGGTGAAACCATGTACTCAACAACGGTCCTTACTAGGGACACGTATTTACATTCTCATGGGATATGTGTATCGTAATTTATATTTTCATGAGAAACTGTTATGATGGATTCTTAAAATTAATAAAAAATTTATTCATAATGTGTTTTAGATTGAAGACATTATTTCAGGATTTTGAGATCATAAAAATGATATTATCGTTAAATATTAGACCATTGAATTACCTTTGATGAAATAAAATAAATGATATATTTATGTACTCAAGATTTATTAAAAACCACAACTTAAAGGATATTTAGTGATAAACCATTCTTCATAGATGTTCATTAAATTTTATTTTTGGAAATTAAATTAACGTGTAATTTTAAAAGTAAAACCTATATGCTGAGTGACAACACATTGAATCCAATATGTTTGTGGGAAATGAAGAAATGGGAAAAATATATAATGTATTTGATTCAATATACTGAACTATGAAATGTCCTAGTTTATATGTCGGTGATTTAAGTTGAAAATTTTTATGATTAGATACTAATGATAAAATAGTAGTGTTTATTTTTAGATTATAAATTTATTTCCTTACCATATAAGTTTTGGAGAATAGATAAAGACAAATAGTTAGACTCTTCACTCATTTATGGGCCTTGAGTTCATTTATAAATATTTGTTAGAGCATCGTGAATAACAATTTATTTTTTGATGGCTTGTAAAATTGATCAATTCAAAAAATTGAGGAAATTATATTTATTGAAACATATCCATTATTTATACATAAGAATTTATATAATTACTCTACATTAGGAAAATGATTGGGAAATTAAATGTTGTCCTAATACCTTAATTTTTATTCAATTGATTGATATCTAAATCATAATTTTTTAATGTATTTGAGGCCATCAACATTCCATTTTCAATTCAATTCATTATAATGGATTAACTAAATTACATCCTAAAAATATTTACTTATTTCCTCTTAGTATATATCTCTACAAACTGTTAATGATCTATTACATAGGGATGCAGTTATATGTTTTTCCATGTGTACATTTTAATTCACATTCTCTCTTTTATAGAGTATTTTATGAGAACCCTTTTCATGATGTGGGATTATGATATATTCTAAATATCATCCAATCTATCCCCATGATCATGTTTAAATTGTAATTATGTAATTTATTTAAGGTGGGGACAATGTAACACACTGAAATTTCTAAAAGGGTTACTATTAATTGATATAGTGTGTGACATAATAATCCTAGTGAATAACAAAATGTAATATCAAGATTATTTAAAATCATTGAATACATTAAATAAATTCAATATAATTTATATCATCCATTATACTTGATACAAATTTAGCATGCGACCAACTCAACAACATGTTTATTTCTTGTATAGCATAACATGAAAGAGAGTGTTTTACTAAACAATAATATATTACCAAAATATTAATATTTGATAAGATAAATACTATATATTATTATGACTATTTACTGAAATTTAAAAATAAATTTTTTAAAAAACAATTCCTTTATTACGAATTAATTATAAATTAATATAATAAATAATTGAATAAGAACAGAATATTTTTATTGAAATATATTTTTATTCCAAAGGATATGTATTATCCTAATAATTTAAAATAATTAAAATTAATGACAAATATTAATTTAATAAAAATTATATATTCAATATAGTAATTTTAATATTCATCCAATTAATTTCTTAATCATAAGATAACAACAATCCCTATATTTTACATTAAATGCTATATTTTTTTAAAAGTTACTTACACCTCCTTTTAATGGAAAACCTTATTTATATCAAATTAGAACCTTTAATGAATATAATATGGAAAAATCAAATTTATTTTTAATATTAAAACATAATATTTAAATTTGGATTATTTTTTTGTATATTTCTGTGAAGATTTATTTTTTAACGAATAATGATAAATATAGAATTTTAGTTCAATTTTTTTGTGTAATTTATTTATAATGATAAATTAAATTTTAGAGTGGTTTTAAAGATTCAATATATAATATTATAATAATTTGGTTCAATTATGGTAATTTTAATCAATTTCACTTTTAATATGACTCAAAAAACTATGCAATAATTTGAATATTTTTACATTAAAACCATCATTGTTGTCCGGTTTGTGGAATTAAATTTAAATTAACTTTTACCACCACGAATATTGGAATTTGGATAATTGGATTCTATGTTTGGATTCATAATTATTTATAATTTCTATAATATTCAATATTGTTTTTATAAAAAATTATTAGTGAAAATAATTATAAATAATTATAATGATTGACGTATAATAATATTTAATATGGGACTATATCTTAATATTTAGGGCCCAAATGACCTTGACTCATGTAAAAAATCCATTTTAGGCCATATATAGACCCAATAATCCCTAGTATATAATTTGATCCATTTTATGATACAATTTCAAAGTGAAATTCTTGTATTGAAATTAATTGTCAAAATATTACAATAGTGTCTTCTTCTCCATGATAAAAGGGCCTTATCACCTCCCATTTCCTTATACCTCTAAAGCTTCCTTGGATATAAAATGATCTTCCCATAGAGCAAATAAAAATCACTCAAATAATCCTACAAGTCTCACCATGGTAAAAAAAATCAATGATGCTCTTTTGGTACAAACCAAATTATGTTTATTGATGAAGTGGTAACATCATTCCATAAGATCATTTGTTTTATTTTCATTATACAATCACAAAACTATTTGTATTCCATTATTATAAAAACCCCAATGTATAATAAATATACTAGAATTTAATTATGCTATGTTTTGAACCTAAAATTATAAATTCTTCCATCTAATTGACTATAATCATACTATTTACATGTATAGAGAAATACCACCTCACAAAATGATGATTGTTTAGTTTTCCTTTACCACCTCTCATAGAGGAAATTATAAGCGAAACAGTAATATTATATTATATATGTAATATTAATTTTATTTATCAATATTATTTAACTATTTTACAACACATATATTTATACATTCCAATCTGTTTGAATCTAATAACATCGTTTGTGGAAGTGTTGATTACCGCCTCCTCAAAGTGATGTGATTCGTTCACAATATACAAGGAATTTGTAACGGTTTGATTTAATTAAACATATGTGACATAATAATCCTATATATGATATTAATTACATAATTAAATTTCTTTAAATATAATATATATCAATTTATTTTTTATCCTTACACACATAAAAAGTGATAATGTCATTTGTGGATGGGTAGACTACCGCCACCTCCATAGGATGTGCTTCCATTTTAAATAAAATTAAATATATAAATAAATATATGATTAAAAAAAATTATTTATTATAAAATTATCATTCTATAATAATATTTTGTTAGATACCTTTATTCTATAATGGTTGTTGAAAAATTGGAACAATACTCATGCGTACGTCCGGCCTACAATCTCCATGATTGTAATATGGAATCATTTTTTCAGAACCATATTTGTTTATTAGTTTTAAAAGGACAATTTATGAACAAATATATTAATAATATCATAATTATTATTTTTGAAATGTTATATAACAACCTCATTAAACATAGTTGTTATACCAAAGTATTTTTTGACAGGAAAAGCAAATTTGTTCAAAACAACTCACGTAAACATAATTCTTTACGTAGTTTATACAACACATTAATTAATGAAATAAAATTTATTATTAACATAAAATATATTCTCAATAATATATATAATTAAAATAATTTTGTTATTATGGAATTTAAAGACACAAAAGTCAAATCAGATGCATGTTAATGGATTTAGTTTCGATTTACATTCCATTGAGGATTATATATTATTATGTACCTAGTTTCTTTTACATTCTATACATAATTTCATTTAAAATGTTATATCTTTATTCTCATTATTCTAATAATATTCTATGATTCACTTAATGTTATTACGTTGAGAATGTGTTGTTTTCAACAACACTCTATATTATTAAGGGGAGGTCTTTTAGAAATTTACTCAATCTCTTTATGATAATTTGATTTTAAAAAATACTCGTATTTGTTAATATAATGAATTTACATTGAGTATATTTTAGGAAATTTTTATTATTTATTTCTCTATTTGTGGAATAATATTAAAGCATTTAATCCACGTAGAATATTTGACATAGTGATCAGAAATATTTTTAGTGTGTTCTGGAAACACTGTTCATGCTCTAGGTGTTCAGGAATCACATTCGCGTGTTCTGGAAACATATTTCATACCCTACGTTGAGGAGGGTATCATATGGATGGAATTTGTCGTTTACTTTACGGCTTATTAGAAAAGTATGGTTAAGCAACCATATGTTATATGAAAAATTATGGAAGAAGAACTCTAAATTTGGAAGGAACCTTACGTTTGGGATATAAAAAAATTATAGAAGAAGAACCCTACATTAGTATGCATATTTATGTTTGTTTCTCAAAATTATGGTTCATCAACCTTACTTTGGAAAACAAATTTATGATTTATCAAAAAGTATGGATAAAAAAACTTATGTTATAAACCATACAATGTGAACCATACATTATCAACCTTTAATTGTGAACCTTATGTTTAGGGAATGTATGCTACGTAGATCAACCCTACGTTTGGCATCAGAGATTCAAATATGACTTTGTTGAGAGACAGTCTTTATGCATATTATTAATCTTATTTCAATATAAATTCAAAGCCTGATTTTAAGGAACATATTTGGATGATTCAAAGATGTTTATTTATTTTTTTCAATGGATCGATTTAAGAGAATATTTTCATGTCGAATATTCAGGGGAGTTATGACTGCTCTGTTATTCAAAAATTTGAATATTTCATTTCAAAAGGAGGCTTTTTTGGATATAAATTTTTAAGAAAAATCCTTCTTATAATTCAATATATATTTTTTACATTTTCTATAAAAATGATAGGGGTGATGATCAAGAAAATATATATAAATACCTTGAGTTCTTTATGACTACAATTTTATATAGTCATTCGAGATTTACTGATCTACTGCAACCAAGATCTATCAAACTCTGTTTTTATAAAGAATAAGAAACATGTTGAAGATTCTTCATTTTTACATTAATGATATTTTGTGAATCCATTGTTGTTGGAGTTTCTGAATTTGTCTTTATATCTATTGCAACTGGATTGACTCAAAACTACCCTTATCTGAAGAACATCATCTCTGAAGATGACGATCTATCTACTATCAGTAGAGTGATGTTTCAATAGCAAAGATAAACTGGAAAGTATTTCAAGAAAAATACACTTTTTATTTTGAGTTACTGGATTCTTGTACTAAGATTCATATTCGGTACTGTGTCTGAACCAGAAGGCTTTGTTTTTAGCCTTCACTTGGAAAGGTGTCAACTGCCTGCACTCAGATGTGGACAGTCTGTTGATAAGAAGACCAGATAGTGAAAATCACTAATTTTGTAGGGTAGTGTTTTTTGGAGTGGACTTGGGGACTTGTGTTCCCCAAACCACTATACATCCTTTCATTCAATAACTATTTATTTTCCACTGCATAAACAACCTGATAAAGACAAAAAGATGGAGTCGGGCTTCATCACAATTCATGAAGAATTTGTAAAAGACACAATTTACCCCTTCTTGTGTGTATTTGGTATAAGCCGATACAACAATTGGTATCAGAGGATGATCTTTTTTCAAACCTATAACATGATAATTTTTTGGGATTATACATAGCACAATGGATGATACCAGAGAGGGTATGTCAGTGGTTCGAGCTCCCTACTTAAATGGTTAAAATTATGGATACAGGAAATCAAGGATGATAATTTACTTAAAGAACCTTGGATACAAAGTATACTCGAAAATATTAACTCCCTATGTGATTCCATTGAAACCTAAAACATGGATTGCTGATACAGAAGTTGAGAGAGACATAATCTCAAATGCTATAAATTCTATCATCTAGTGTCTGAGAAAAGATGAATTCAAAAGAGTATCTTAGTGCCCAAATTCTTGTGAAATGTGGAAGAAAATTCTAGCTCTTATGATGGAACTGACAATGGCAAACAGATGAGGTATGCCATATCTAAATAGAAATTTGAAACATTCCGAATGTTTGAATGATAAATCATTACCCAGATGAGTGAAAGTCTTATAGAAATTATTAATAACATCACTGCCTTGGGAGATCCTATCAAAAAATAAGATCAATCCCTGAACGTACTAAGAGTACTACCACCTACATGGAATAAGATATTAGAAGCTATTAGACAATTATAACCATTCATTGATCTAACCATGAGATAATTAATTAAAACATTGATGATGTGTGAAGATGATATGAAAGATTAATAAAATGAGCATAATGTCTTAATAAAGAGTGAAAGTATTTCATTAAATGTAACATCCCAAAAGAATAGAAAAAAGATGAATAACGATATCAAAATGAAATCAGAGAATTCCGATTCATCTAATTCTGATGGAGAATTATCTCATCTAGCTAGAAAAATCAGCAAATTCTACTGAAATAATAATGTATTCAAAAAATCCTTCAATAACTGAAAAAAACCAAGGGATGTCAGATTCTATTAAGGAAAAAAGATGGGTCACATTAGACCTAACTGTACTCAATTAAAAGAGGAAAAGAAAAAGAAAATTTTCAAAACCAATGATTATGTGACGAAAGAAAAAATTGAAATGAATGCTACATGGAGTGTTTTTGACGAATCTATTTTCTCATCAAAGTCTAACATAGTAAAATAAGAATCAAAAATAAAATAAAGTATGTGATTTATTGAAGAAGAATATGAGGAAAAATATTATTACTCATCTGATTCTGATTCTAGTTCTAGTTGTTTTATTATTAAAATTATAGCCTACTACAACAAGCTAGATGGAAAATATGATTCCTTATTTATGAAACATAATCACAAAAAAATATTCAAACTGATATTTTAGGAGAAAAAGTGACTACGATAAAACAATATCACGAGTTAATAGAAAAATCTAACTCATCTAACATAAACTATACAGACAATGAAACTAAAGTAAAAACACTTCAAGCAGAATTAGAAACATAAAAAATTATAGCTCTTGTTTTTATAAAAGATTAAAATACACTAAATGAAATTCTTGAAAATAATATGATTTAAAAGGAATGATATGGAATATCCAGTAATGGTGAGAAACCCAAACTGTATGGGAACTATTTTGTTCCAAGTACAGAAGGTAAAATTTTTAACTATTGTGGAACAAAAGGTCACATATCTAAAAACTATTATTTATGGAAACTTTAAATAAGTGGGATTAATAAAGTCTTTGTTGAAAGTAGTTTATATGATTCTATTGATTACATAAAAACAAAGAAAGTACGGATTCCCGGGACTTTGCTTGATAATAATTATGGACCCAACAAAATATGTGTTCCAAAACAAAACATTGTTTAAATTCCGTTATGGGAAGCAGGTCATAGGAGACGAATTGAAATATGGTATATGGACACTGGATTCTCTAGGAATATGAGTGTGGATTCATCAAATTTTTAAATATTAATTCAAAAGGATGGAGGATTACTCACATTTGGTGACAAATACCAATGTTAAATCTATTGGAATTGGAACTGTTGGAGATCAGAAGTTGTATCAATTAATAATGTACTCTATGTACAATGATTGAAACACAGCCTAATAAGTTTCTCCCAACTATGTGATGATGTTTATTTTGATCATTTTTATAATAAATTTTATTCTATTTTTAATGATAAATTTTTTAAATTTAGAGCACCCAGAACAGATAATGATTATACTATGGACTTAAATTCCCTGTGTACACAAAAATTAAACTGCATAACTGCTAATATAAATGAATCATGAATATGGAATAGAATACTAGGACATTGAAATGTATATTATTTATATAAGTTTTCTATGAAGCAATTAATTTCTGATTTTCCAAGTCTAAAATTTGAAAGTGATAGATTCTGTGATGCATGTCAACTTGGCCAGAAGAACAAATCATCTTTCAAATTTGTTAACAAAATTGCTACATGTAATCCACTAGAACATATCCATATAGATTTTTTAGACCTTCATGAATAGAAATCTTGGATGTTAAATTATATCTAAATGTTTTAGTTGATGATTATCCAAGATTTAATTTGATTTCTTTTCTAAAATATAAAAATGAAGCTTTTACTATATTGGAATGTTTTTGAAAAGATGTATAATATTAAATATTTTTTAAAATAATTTCATTAAGAATGGATCACTGTGGAGAATTTTAGAATTTGAAATTTAATTCTTTTTTCTCATATATTTTTATTAAACACACCATCTCTGGACTATGAACACCTCCAAAAAAGGAATTTTTTAACTTAGAAATAGAATTATTAAGAAAATTACTAGGACTCTGCTAAATGAGAAAACTCTTCCTACCTATTTCTGGGAAGAAGCTATATGTACAACCTGCTATATAATGAATAAAGTTTTAATCAGAATTTTTTTTAAAAAGAAACCCTATGAAGTATAGAATAATAGAAAACCTAATGTAAATCACATTAATTTTTTTGGATTCATGGTTTACACTATAAAAACCAAGGAATTTTTTTTAAGTTTGATACAATATATGCAGAAGTAATTTTCTTTGGATATTCTGCTACTTCCAAAGAATATAGAATTTTTAATAAAAAGCCAAGGATTGTTGATGAATTAGTTCATGTGAAATTTGATGAATCTGATCCCATTGAGAAACAAAATGACCAAATTGATGAATCTGACTATGATGATAAAATGATACCTGATAACTTATAAGATAATTGTTAAATATATTTAAATTAAATTAAGCCTAGTTTAGTATAACATGACATTGAAGACCCTAAAAGTGTACTACCTAGACAGTTTTGTACCCTAATGAATCACCCTTTAGAAGCTGTGGTAAGAGACTTATTCACTGGAATAAGAACTAGAATAAATTTTGGAAATTTTATTGAATACAATTCCTTTCTATCCTAATTATAACCTAAGACATTAGAAGAAACCTTAGTTGATGAATGTTGGATGATAGAAATGCAGTAAGAACTAATCTCGTTCAAGAGATATGATGTTCGGAATTTATTTGAAAGCCCTCAAAACTATCTGGTTATATGAATTAAATGTGTCTTTAGAAATAAACAAGATGATCCAGGAATAATTACTAGATATAAATCTAGACCAGTATCTAAAAGATATAATTAAGAATAAGGTATAGATTATGATGAGACCTATGCACCTGTAGTTAGATTTGAAGCTATTATAATCATTTTAGCCTATGAATCGTATATGAACATTAAAGTATTTATGATGGATGTTATGTCTTCCTTTTTAAAGGGTTACTTATCAGAGGAAGTTAATGTTGAGAAAACACATGGTTTTAAAAATTCCTTAAAACCGGATTTTGTTTTTAAACTTATTAAATCACTTTATATCCTTAAAAAATCATGTTGAGCTTTGTATGAATGATTTCGTTCTTTGCTTTTGAAAAATAATTTTACTTTTGGGGTGCTAAATCTATCATTTTTAAAAAAAATTGTTAACTCTAATATTTTTTTGCTTCGAATTTTTGTTAATGATGTAATTTTTGGTTCAACAAACAAAAAACACTATCATGAGTTTTAAAATTTAAAGAAAAAAAAATTGAAATGAGTATGATAGGAGGATTAAATTTATTTTTAGGACTTCACATTTATAAATAAACATTTAAGAAATGTTTTAAATAAAATAAAATACATAACTGATTTACTAAAGAAATTTGGACATGAAAACAACAAGAAATATACAAATCCTATGTGTATTATTATAAAACATGATTTGGATGAAACAAGAAAATAAACTGACAATACGTAATTTAGAGGAATGATTGGTAGTTTATTATATCTTACTACTTCTAGGCCAGATATAATGTATTTATTATGTCTTTATGCTATATTTCAATCTGATCTGAATGAATCTTACTTAAGTGCTGTTAAATGAATATTTAATTATTTAAAAGAAACTATTTTCAATCTCTTCTCTATCCAAAAACTTATGATTTTAATTTAATTTCCTTTTCGGATGCTGACTTTGGAAGATTTATATTAGATAGAAAAATCACCTTAGCAACTTTTTACTTTTTATGAAAATCGTAAGTGTCATGGTCCAGAAAGAAACACCACTCACCTTCCATATCAATTGCTGAGGAAGAATATGTATCTCTAGGCAGTTTTTGTGCAAATATTTTATGAATGAAAAACACTCTTATGGTGTTTGGACTAATTTTTAATAAAAACACATATTTTATGTGATAATACATGTGCTATAAATATTTCAAAAAACCCTATTAACCATTATGGAACTAAGAATATTGATATCAGACATCATTTCCAATGAGATCATGCTCTTAAAAAGGATATATTTTTAGAATTTTTTAGTATTGAAATTTAATAAGCTGATATTTTTATAAAAAACTCTTCCCACTTCAAGGTTTTATTTTATTAAGCGGGGGATAGAATTATTTATTTTTAAATGATATTTTAATTTTAATTTTTATGCGTTTATTTTTTTTCATCACTGTTCTAAATAATTTAATTATTTGTTTTTAGAATAATTTACATTTTCTTTTGTATTTTTTTCTAAATACATTTTATTTTATTTAAATAATGTAATTATTTTTTTTAAGTAAATGACATGGGAATCAAGAATGTTAGAAACAGTTTCAAATTCAAAACCTGTTCATTTTCTCAAAACCTTTCGAAACACCAAAAACCGTTACCGCTATTTTTTACATTTAGATAAAACTTTGAAACCCAAAACCTTAGAGACATTAGAAAATTGAAACATAAATGGAAAAGACATAGAAAATCGAGGATGGAGAGGCTAGTATTTCCAAGAATCAGCACATGACAAGAAGAAAGATTATACATCGAAAAGTAATCAACCTGGAATGGTTGTATCAAAAAGATCGCATACTATGGAAAGCCCTCATTTTTTAGAATCTCGCTCAAACATTAATTGGAAAAAATAATGAAATTCTATATGAGGTTGAGCTTCACCACTTTTTCATATCTGTTTAGTTTAGTCTTGGAGATACATAGGACACTATATTTGGGAAAATTGAAGAACGATATTTTCCATTTCATATGTAGAAATATATATAATCTTAAACTACCCACATGAGGGTGTTTATCATTTCAACATAAAAAATATTATTGATTATGAACATTTGTCAGTGGAAATTATGTCATTTTTATTTGGATCTACACGTATAAGAAAATTTTTAGTGAAGGATTTGGAACCTGATCAGAATATTCTTGCTATTTTAGTGAAAATAGTGATTTCACCTAGAATGTCAAAGATAGAGAATATTATGTCCCCTAACATGTACATAATGTTTTTTCTTATGTTAGAAATCAAGTAGAATTTTCCGAGATATATGGTGAGATATCTCAACTACTGTTGTCAACCAGAGGCTACAATGAACTTATATCCCTATATATGGATCATTTTATATTACTATTTAAGTCTGATATGGTAAGATAAATAGATGCAAAAGTTAGATGCCATCACCTCAATATTTTCAATTCCGGAACTCTATGGATGATTGTATTCTTCTAAAGTACTGTTAATGGAAAGCTTATGCCTGTTGGAGTGGAGGAAGAATAAGAATTGGCTCAGGGGGAGAAACCTGCTATGTGTAAAGAAGGAATGGCTTAATCATGAGAATGTGGAAACTAAATAGGAATGATATTTGAAGAATTTGATCCTCTTGGTGATGAGAAAAGTGAAAGGGACTTCAGAGGAAAAGACATCGAGTGGCTCTAATTGGCGAGGAGCCTCTTCAAGAAACTATTGAGGAAACTAAACTACTTCTCAGCTACAAATTTATTATAGAACCAACATTACAAAAAATTTAACTACCAAAAGTTTCCTAGATTGTGGTTACTCCTCAAGTGGAAAAAGAAATTGTGCCTCAAACTGTTGAAAATCCAAGATAAATTTAAGTGTCTTGATTGGAATCTACTCAAACTGTATAGCCTACTGAGATTGTTCAAGAGGAAATAGCTCTAGAGGAATATATATTACAGGATCCAATATTAGAGGAATTCAATGAAGAATATGAACAGTAAGAGAAACATCTTACAAATGTGAATTTAGAAGAGAATCTTTCTGAGATTAATACTGAAGTTATTAATGAAAATTTTTCTACGGATGAGTCAATTCAAGACTCTGAGGAAAAATCTGATGAGCAACCAGCAGAGAATGCTCTAGATCATAGATCTGATTTTCAATCATTACCTTTAACATTATTAAATCTAGTTAATAATCATTCACTGGGTTCCTCTGATACTGAGAATGATTGTGTGGATGAGTTAATCCATAAATTTAAAAAGTTCAAGATGAAAATTTATCATTGGGATGAGAATCCTAAAATGAGAGACTGAAATTTCAGAAAATGAAGCATAGTTCTATTTATAAAATTGATGTGGATGTTTCTAATAAGGAAATGTTAGCTAATGTTGGAAAACCAAATTATGAAATGGGAATGATGTTTGATTTGGAAGGTTTTATGATTTTCATGGACCAATAATTCACAGGTGTTAGGGAGAGTCAAACAGGTACCTCAAGTACTTATCTTGATCTGATAAGGATATTTCGGGTCATTACAGAAGTAATAGGAAATATGAATGACACATTGTAGGAAATATAGTATAAAAGTGCTCCATTATCTATTATGAAAGATAATCAAAAGCATCTCGTTGACAATATTAACTTAAATGAACCAGGGCTTATTTTTCTGTTGAAGAGATTCACAGAGAATCTAAACCAGTTTATAGAAAACGAAGATAAGTGAGATGAGTTTTTTGGAGGCAATTTGATTAATGATATCCATATGACTCATGAAGGAATGGATATCATAGTCTAGTAAGGTGATGGACTGATGAGAAGGTTGCGACTGCAGATGTTAGAGCTCAAAAAAAGTCATTCAGATGCGTTGGAACCTGTTTCCGAAACCTATTTAGCCCCACCCTAATTCTCAATATCATTACTGTACATGTAATTATATTTTCAATAAAATATACGTGTATATCATTTTCATAATTGTTGATTTATTTTATTGTACATTATATGTTTAAATGCAAGTAATCCTGTTTCAAATATTGATAAATAGCTTATTATAGTATTTACTTAAGTTCAGTGAAATATTAGAATGTGTTTTATTCCTTCTTCAATAATTCTATTGATATCAAAAAAGGTGTAGAAATATGGATAAAAACCACATTATTTATATAATTCTTTTACTCAGAGGGAGAAAATAAAACATTTCATTTTAAAGGAATAAATTTCTAAATGTTTTTTTAGAAGATTTTTTTGGGAAAACATACACGTTTATTTTCTTTATTAATAAAGGAGGAGATATTATTTTACATTATAAATTGGGTGAAAATGTAAAAATTTATAAATAATTTTAAGAAAATAAAATATTGTTTTTATCTTTGCAAAATTCTATACTATATACAATTATTTTGTTAGATAATTTCATGGGTTATTTCATGGGTTTTGTTATCATCAAAAAGGGGAAGATTGTAAAGCAAGTGTTGTTTTAAACAACACTCTATTTAATTAAGGGTAGATTGTTGAGAGCAATACACTATCACTTTATGATGATTTTGATATTCAAAAATACCCTTATTTGTTATTCTAATTATTCTACTTTGAGAATATTTCAGGAAACTAATATTCATTATTTATATATTTTTGAATTTTATTAAAACATTTAATCCACAAGGAATTTTTGAAAGAGTGTTAAGAAATTGTTTTAACGTGTTTTGGAAACATTTTTCATGCTCTATGTGTTCAAAAATCACATTCGCATGTTCTAGAAACATTGTTCATACCCTACATTGAAGAGTGCAGCGTAAGGATGGAATCTATTGTTTACTTTACGGCATATGAAAAATGTATGTTTATGAAACCATACATTATATACAAGTGTTTGGAGGAAGAACCCTATATTTGGAAAGAAACTTATGATAAGATTATTAGAAAAGTATAGAAGAAGAACCCTATGTTTGTATGGAATGTAATTTTTTTTCTGAAAAGTTTGGTTCATCGACCTTCCTTTTGAAAAAAATCATACGTTTTGCAAAAAAGTATGGATGATCAAACATAAATTATTAACCTTATGTAGTGAACATTACGTTATCAACCATACCTTATAAACCTTATGTTCAGAGAATATATGCTATGTTGTTCAACACTACATTTGGCGGTAGATATTGAAATACAACGTTATTGAGAAAAGGTCATTATGCATATTATTAGGCTGATTTAAAGCCAAATTCAAAGACTGATTTTAGAGAATGTTTTTGACTGATTAGAAACCGTATTTTTTTCAAATGATAGATTTAAGAGGAGTTTTTTATGAAGAATATTCAGGGGAGTTATGAATGCTCTGTGTTACAAAAATTTCAATATCATGATTCTAAAGAAGAATTTGGTGGATCTAAATTTTTAAGGAAAATGATAATCATTATTCTATATATATCTGTGATTTTTTTTACAAAGATAGGGGATAATCATCAATAAAATATATTACATGCTGTTGAGTTCTTCACGACTATTGTTTTATGGAGTCATTCGAGATTTATAGATCAGCTACTACAAAGATCAATCAAAATATGTTTTTATGAAGAAGAATAAACATGTGAAACATTTTTCATTTCTACATCAAAAATATTTTGTGAATCAATTTTTGTTAGAGTTTCTAAATTTGTTTCAATATCTATTACAATTGGATTGACTTAGAACTGCCCTTATATGAAGAATAAATTTTCTAATGGTGATAATCTATCTACTCTCAGTTGTGTGTGGTTGTAACTGTAATGATTGACTAGAAAATATTTCAAGACAAATACCTTTTTTATTTTGAGTAATCGGCTTCTCATACTAAGATACGTATTTGGTTCTGTGTATAAACCAAAATGCTCTGGTTTTAGCCTTAACTTGTAAAGATATCGACTTCCTACACTTAGTTGTGGATGGTCTGTTGATAATAGGACCAGATAGTGAAAATCACCAAGCTTGTGGAGTATAGCGTTGGTGAAGTGGACTAGGGGCCTTTTGATCCTCGAACCACTATAAATACTTGATTTATTTAACTGTTTATTTATTTCATCATAAATAACTTCATAAATACAAAAGAATATATTTATGCTTCGTCATGATTTGTAGAGAATTTGTAAAAGACACAATTCAACACCCTCTAGTGTGAATTTTGTATAACCCTATCCAGCAATTACATCATGTATAATATGATTCAAATTTCTCAAATTGTTATGGGATACATTTTAATTTTAATGATTATCTTCCTCCGGGCCATTATTAATGATTATCTTGGTACTCTATTATCATTTTGTGATTTTTAACTGTCTCTTGAATCAATAAAATTATTTTTGTGTACATAAATTCCGATATTTGATTAACATTATTAAAAATTATCATATAATATAATGATTCAATAATTATAATTGGAATTATTAGTTTCAATTTGAATGATTTCATCTAAGGGGATGTGAGTTAAAAGTTACTAAGTGGAAAGGAATTTCATAACCTATATTGTTTCATTGGGTTATACTACATCCTAATTGTGGTTAATATTATATGATCATGTGAATAATGACTTTGAATATCTATAGATTAATTTCATCTTTTATATTTTTATTTAAAAGGGATACACATAATCAACTCATTCATTGATTCCCACTGTAATATTATAATCTTTTTAGGGTTTTTATGTCGCAATATCATTTTATTTAGGATGTTTACGCATGAATTTCCATTAGATAAAATTATTTTATCATTATATAATATACCCATCAATTTTCTCACCCATTGGTTATTCATTTACATTTTCAAGTATAAGTTTTATTTTTCCACTTTTTTTTGCTCAAAATGATTCAGAATATGTTTTTAAGAAAACTCAACATTATTTATATATTTATTCAAAGAACATGATTTCTTCGAAAAACCCCATTTTACAAATATGTTTTAAAATTTTTTTAAATCATGATTTATTTTATATATATTTACCCTTATTTTATATTAAAAATAATTTCAATGTTAACTTTTCAATAAATAGGACAACCATTTATTTTACACCACATAGGATATATTTTATGGATAAAATCCTTATCCTTCCTCTAGAAGGATTATGATTTATTTTTCCAATGAAGTATTCACATCCACGTACCCAAAATATTATTTAATCCGCATAAAACATTTAACATCCTATGATCATTTAACATTGGTTTTATACTAAATTATCCTATTCATTTATCATGTATATTATTATTTCCTAAAAAATTTACCATTTTACATACAATGTGTACATTGACAGTTATTTGATTATCTCGTGAAATATGGATAATATTTTATTCTTTATTAAATTATTTTATTATATAAGGAATATTTTTTATTAATTAAATTAATTACTCAATATGAATTGTTATTTAGAAATGAAATCACAGGTGCATCTCAGACGTGATATAGCTCCTTGATGAATCGACACATTCAAATTAGATAAAAATTTTTGTTAAATTAAGTGGGGTTTCTATCCATATTTTTAATCCATCTTGGGAAGGTACTTGGTGGTATATTTTCTCATGTGCCTTAGACATGATGTCATATAAGGAATAATTTACTATATTTTGTTTCAATTATTATTCATTCATTTTATTTCTTATAGACATATCTACGGATACATTTCTTTTTTATTTCATTGATCAAATTTCATTTATTTTTGTTTATTACCTTGGAATATTTATTTTCCCTTATCTGGTCAATCTAATAACATGTTTTATCCTTTACCGTTATTTATTTCTTATTAAATTCCATTTTAGTGTATTGATTAAAATGCTTGTCTGTTGAGTTATTAACCATTACATGATGATTTATTCCTATTGATTTGTTATTTATTCCACTACTCAATACCATTACTAATCATTTGAGCTCACCCTAATTAAGTTTCCTTTCCCATGTAATCCAAGAAGCATACTATGTAAAATATGTAGGGATATAATAGATAGAATTATGTTATCCTTTAATTTATTTAGAAGAATAGAATTATGTTATAATTAGTGTATTAAAATGGAATTCAAGAATCAGGTATGTTTCTAGTTTACTAAAACTACTAAATAGATCAGTCCTTTTATATTTTTTTCCAAGTAGTCATGTTAATGTAATTGAAAATATACACATTCTCAAGGCCTTCTAGGTTGTCTCATTAAATTCCCTTATTTATTTTTTCCGAAATCTAGTTCCAACTATTTCTTGTAAATTTTTCCTCTTAAGAACAACAAATACCATGGCCTTTATAACATAATGCATGTTTTTTTACTTTATTACATTTTCATAACAGAAATTAAATCACATCAGAAATGAAGGAATATTATATTAGTCATGATATATTAGATACAAACATAAATATTCAATAATATTTGAAAATATTAAATAAACCAAAGTTAAAGTAAATATTAAGAACCCCTGAACTCATTCCGTGATTACTTCCCCATAGCCCAGGGAAATGAAGAAAATTATATTGTGAGCTTAAATGAAAATTAAGGGTTATATATAGTCAAAACCATCTTGAATAAGTAAGGAATAAGCAATATTGACTTAAATATAACTGTAACATCATTTAATCATATTTTAGGTATTTCTTGACCCATTAATTAAATCCATTAATATGGGTCATTTTTGGGAAATTTAAAATGAATTTAGTGAAATATTGGAATCCCATAGTGTTGGGAATATTTGGCACATGGCTAAATTAAACTATGTGGTTTGGGCTAGATAATCATACACCATAATTTGAGCTGCCAGAAGGGGGACATTATTGTTAAAAACCATAAATTCATACCAACTAAACCATACACCTTATGGACATAGCGGTAGGTATAGTTAGTGTATAGTTTTTTCTACTATGTAGAAAAACCATGTACCACATACATGCAACTAGTAGGGTAAATGGTTATGATATACATTTTCTTTTACAATGTATCCCTACATAGAAAACCTTCTATGTGACTTTTCATTTCCCTAAAAATTTATTTAGAAATACTCAACCCACCTAATTATAAAACTGTTACCCCATGTTTGACTATAACATAATTTTTTGGCTCATAATGGATCGCTTGAGGGGATATAAACTCCTCCAAACCCTTATCTTTCATATTGAAGTGACATTGATCTTGTTTGATCTACCCTGGGTAAGTGTTTATACTCTGATGTGGTTTCTTTTCATCTTTCATTATTTTATACTTAGAGTTTGAGATATCATAATATAATCTAAGGATCTAGATATTTTGGTTTCATATTTATTCTAGGTTTGGTTCCCAGATCACTTTCACCTCGTTCTATATTGGTGTTCCCAATTACAGGAGTGTGTGTTGTTTTCCCATGATTTAATGGTATTTGTTTACAAAATTCCTTACCAAACAATTTAAAACAATCATTAGTTTATTGATATGAAATATGTTTTAAATTGTTTAAAAACATGAATTTTATATGATTCTATCATTCATCTGAAATGGGTATGAAAAATGAGAAAAACAACTTTTTCAATGGAATTTAAATTGTGGGTTGAATTTTGAAAAACTGGTAACTTTTCATTGGAAACCATTTTGAAGAAATAATTGGATGATTATTCTTGAGAAAATGAATAAATTTGAAATATTTTTTTAAATGGAATTAAAATATAAAAACATATTATTATTTTGGAATGATAAAGGATTTTTGAAAACTGAAATTGAGAAAAAAATTATTTGGAACTGATTTGAAATTATTAATATCCAATTTGATTAAAAGATTGATTTACTGATTAAGAAAATGTATATCTAGGTAGTTATAAAATTAAAATGAAAATATACATTGTATATGATACCCATGAAAATAGACTTATGTTGATGACAATAAATGATATAAGGTCATCATTATTGACAATAGTGTCTCCCCAAATGGGGTGTCAATTGATTTCCCATTGTGGCTCCCTGAATGGGGGGATGATTTTAGTGTGAAAAAGTATTTTGAATAATGTTTAGAAATGCAGATACCAAGGATCCTATTATCATTGAAAATACTTAACGCATGGATCATTATCACGGTGCGTGCCAAACTGGATTTGATTGTTCAAGACAAAAAATTATTGAAATATTTTATTCAATCAGACTTATTTATATGCAATATTTCATATAAAATTTTAATTTAATCCCTTATTATTAATATTTTTTCTTACCGTATGACTATTGGAATGAATTTTTTTTTAAATTTTGAAAAATTAATTCCATTTCTTTTTTATTGAATTGATAGAATGAACAATTAATTATTATGGTATTTATTATATAACAATTTCTGAAACCCAACTAGTTTTTATATCTCAAAACCTAACTTTTCATTCAGTAATATTAGACTATCAGAATCTTTGTTAAAAAAATGGGAATATACCACTTGGAGGTGGTGTATGTTCTTTATCCTTGGGCCCTAGAGTCTAGAAGGATGCCATTGAAGATGTCATGCACTTTTGGAATGAAATGTCTGATTTTTTGTCATGTTTGGTACCACATTCTTTTATTATGTACTACTTTATGTTTTTTAACTATTTGTTTCTTATTGATTGTCTTATTGGTTTATTGAGAATACTATGTTATAATATTGAGTATTTCACAAAATTTTTGAAAATTCATTCCACCATTGATCCTGTATGATTCGATGTGCTAGTCACCAACCAGTGGGGATTATGATTTTCCATTAATATTTTTCAATGTCGCATTAGGTCTGAGGATACATTGATATCAAGGATGCTTCATGATAATGTTGTATCAGATGGATGTTTATCGTCTTTTTGTTACGTTATTATGATGTTTGGGATTTCATAATGGGACTTGTGATGTAGTTCTGAGTGATTTCCTAGAATTCTTTCTCTGTAATGAGACTTTAGACACCATGTGTTTTTGGGAAAAGAGTATTTGATGAGTTTTTTGAAACGATTTTTTTCACTTCACTTATTTTGATATAGGTATGTTGAAAACCAAATCACGAAATATTATCTATTGGGATTGATATTACTATTTCCCTTTTTTAAGCAGTTGATTTGAGTTATCTTTTTAATGTATTTAGTTTTTTTGATGATTTGTAAATTTATTTTTATAATAATATGTTTGAATAGGTCCTAGGGGAAGATTATGGTGAACCACAATGAGAGAATCTTCCCATGGACCAAAATATTATTGATATTATTTTTCATTATATCTTATTTCTAGTACAAGCATATACACATGTTCAAGTTCACAATCCTATTATAGAACATAAAAGGGATAAATCTTATAATCAATCTCATCAATTTATTTTCCCGAATCCATCTATCAACCAATGAACTAATTGTCCCCATGAATATGATGATTGGTTGGAAAATATAGAGAACCTTTTTTTATTCTTTGATATTCCTTATTTGAGTATGGATAAATTCATTTCCTTTATAATGGATGTTCCTAGAATGAGTTGGGGTGATTCAATTGTAATGGATAAAAAGCATAAGGGTTTAGATTACAATGAGTTTAGAATCATATTAACTGAACAATTCAATCATGAAACTATGATAATGGAATGGTATATATTGTTTTTTGACCATGGGCTAGCTGGTAGGCCCATGACACAGTTTGTGAACCACATTATAGAGGTTGTGTAGATTTATCATATGATTATATCAAATGATAAGATGATGGATTAATATTATTGTAATTGATCACTGATATTATATATGTTCATATGTGTTGTGAAAATACCCCTCAAGGCATCTTCTTGATATTATTAATGCATGGTTGTGTTTGTGTACATAGACAGATTACCGTATGTGAGAATGTTTGGTGTTTGTTGAAGATATATTTTTAAGGTTGCGTAGTTTCCCAGTGTCTTTCAAATTTTAGGGCCTCAAAATTCAGAACATCTATGAATAATGGAGAAGAAAATCCGAAAAGGAAGTGGAATGAGGAGCCCAGGACATGGATCGTGTACCATGTCCGATAAGGATACGCAACTGCGTACCAGGCAGCGGTAATGGTACACTGATGCGGTTCATGGAACCAGAAATGGTTCACGGCTGAGCGGTAGTGTGGTAAGAGGATGGGCTGAAGTTGGTGGAGGAAGTCAAGCTCGTATGAGAAAAGGAGGTTCACGGAGCATGTAGGAAGACCGTTCATGGATTTCATGAGATAATCGATGGCATGAGTATCGGTAAGAGATGGTTTGAATATTTGGTAAATCATGTTTTAATAGATTAAGATGATATCATTTCCTATATTTGAATCACTAACCCCACCGATTACTGTGGAGATTGAACATCATTAGAAAGTATATATTGCTACAGGAATTAGGAAAAGTCTGATAGTGGTTTGCGCTGAAATTTGAGGGGGATTCGTAACACACAAAGTAAGTCTGGTATGTGGAGGAAGAAGTATGTTACGCGGAAGTAGTTGTCTTGGTACGTTGAGGAGAAATATTTGGTATATGAGAGGGAGAATTATGCCACTGTTATGCATAGGGGGGGGGGATTAGTACCCGGAGGTGAAATTCATTCCGCGAACAAAATACAATTCACAGACAGAGAGTGTATCATAGATGATTTTCATAGAATCGATATGCAGTAACAGTACGCGATCGCGAAGGCATAGGCAGTATGTGGATGAAGGGAAGTTCACGGTAGTGGAAATGGTACGCAAATAAGGTTTCCCATGTACAAAACCCATTACTCTATACGTGGGAGGGGAAGGCAGTTCACTGTATTCTCAAGGAAGATTTTAAAAAAGCTTTAATTCTATTTGCAAAATTATTTTCTGGTACCCGGCATTTCTCAAGAAGGTGGACATCATCTAGGGGTGAAGACCAAACTTCAACTGAGCATCTACCTATAGTAAAGGACGCATGAATTCGTGAAAATGAATGGACCTACATGTCTATATATTGTGTTTGAAACTGAATCCAATAATCTATGATTTGATCCCTTTCCAAGAGTTGTTAGTGATGTTAGATGAAAATGGTGACCCTTTCCACCAGTAGTGATCCAGATAAAGAGGCATAGGGAGTTACCCTTGGTAATGTAGTGAGGATGCCCTAAACATTGTAAAGGAATTGAGCCTGGGAGTTGAAGATCTAGACTGTACTTTTTACTCAATATTGGTTGTGATCCTTAGTGAAGTTGGTACATCGACACATTGTCATTATATGGTTTTTAGACGTATCCAAATGGGGATGAACCAATTTTTTTTCCTGTCCTGTGCATGCTTTTATATCTGTTCATATATTGCTACGAGAGGAAGATAGAATTGTTTTTTTTCTAACAATGAAACATGATCGGAAAAAGAGAGAATTGTAATATATTATACCATAATTCCCCCCCCCCCCATCAGGGTATTTGACCTATTGGACATAAAAATATGTTTTCTTATTGAATCACCCTTCATATGTTGACGTAAAGGACAGTTTATTAATGGTTGATCTTTCTTGGGATGGTAATCGGATTTAATGGGAGTATCTATTTCTCCTAGTTCCAGTTTAGTGACTTTGTTTAAAAGAATGACAAATCATGATGAGAAGTATGGTTTATGTATATATAATGTGACATTGATACCTCTTGAAGTTCGTAGATGGTATTCTTTAACATTACTGTTTCATGGAAATGATGGGAATTCAAAATGATTTCTAACTATGGCACCCATGATATAAAATTTTTGTGCTAACATAGGCCACTTACAAAATTTCTACCATTTCGTTTTCACTCTACGCAACAAAATAATCCCATAAAACGTAAAATGTACTATGTACCATGATGATTCATTATAATGAAAAGGGTTCTATCCATATGAATCTGAAATAATTCTTCTGTAGGGATTTGAGGAGTTTCTAAAGAAAGAAAATATTAGGAACGTAGTAGTGAGAGGTACTATAATGATAGAATCATCCTTGGAAATTTTTTATTTGGTATTGGCTCATATCACTAATTTATATTGACAGATATTGTAGATCTACTAAATCTTCATACAAATGTTTTATCTTATGTGAAAAAATTTCTATACCCTTAGACCAAAGAGAGGGTAGATTCTCCATTGTCTAAACTATGCCTTCTCTTTATCCTAGTTTCATATGGTCTATAATTTTCTGGTTCTTTACTTGAAACATCCTTACCTCATTATTGGGATAGATTACATCATCTTTAATAAAGTATGAATTTATTACCAACATTAGTGGGTTTCTTTAACTACACATGATGGGGTGTGTTGTGTTTCATATGGAAAATTGGCCTTATGTATATATTGTGATTGACCTTATTATCCAATGTTTTTAAAAGTAATATTAGTTTTTACATTTTATGTAGAGACCCGTATCTTGACGTACATTGACATTACATTACTTTTGCGGAATACTTAGTACATTAAAAAAACACACACACAAGGACCGTAATAGTTTATTGTCTTTGGAAACTCGGACTATAATCTTCTAATCGTGGTGAAAGATCTTCAAAATCTCCCATAAAGATTTTCTTTTTTTTTACCTAAAACCTTTCTTTATATCCTGGGGAAAAGAAAACATAAAAGGGTGAGCTCAAATGCTCAGTAAGGGTAAACAAAATAAATATCAATCACATCATATTCATAAGAACATAACATTTTGGAAATCATAACCTGCAAAAGAGAGCATAATTTCATAATCATGGGATAAATCATGGCAGTGAAAAAGTAATCCCAATAATCATAACTTAAAACATGAAACTTTGTGGAATACACACATAATCATAGAGAATCATATCTTGTTAGTCAAGACTCATTGCCAAGACTATCTTAGTGGACAAAGTCCCTTTCTGAATCGAGTAACCCTCGTTTCAGTCCTGTTTCACTGAACCGGTATAACCTACCATTCCAGCCATGTCTATCTCATGAGATATAAAATCTTTACCCAATGCATTGGAGGGAGATATAGGTCCCACCCATCTTATAATTAATCCTTTCTTATGTGTGCCACATAAATCATAAATCATACATCATCGGATAACACATGTAACAAAAATGGGATTCTTGAAACATCATGACATCATAAAACCATTCATATAAGATAAAGGAATTCATAAACATAATTCCATCACAACATAGTCAAATCAATGTAAAAATATGGATAGAAACAGAACCCTTTATTATCTTAGATGGAAAATAATTTTGATAAAACACTTGAAATGAATTCTTGAGGAAAATATCCTTTCTTCTTCAAAATCAATTTCTTTTCACAAAACATCTTGCAATTTTAAAAGAAAGAGATTTTATTAAAAATAGTCATGAAATATTTTGGAGGAAGCTTCATGAAAATAAGGCTTTATAAAACCGTAAAAATCCGTTCGTGCCGTTTAAGTTAAAAAACATTCTTCGTACTTTTGTTGGAAAAGTCAAAAAGTACCTCGTACGACAAAAGATTCCTTTCATATATATTACTAAAAACTCACCGAAGGGTAAAAATGGATTTAAAAAATTGTAGTTGGATGGAAATAATATAACATATTGATGAAACATGGATGTGGATGATAAAATACACCCCAGTAAATGCCAAAGTAAAAACAATCTCAGATAAAAATGAGATTGTGATATTTCCCTTACCTTAGGTCTGATTTGCTTTGTACGTGTCCGAAGCTCCTGTATAATGGTTTAAATAATTTCATTGACTTATTAAAGAATCATATTCATTGTTATGATATCATATATGGTTCACTTATGACATTATATTACCCGTTCTTTTGTAAATTCCATGTTAAAGAGGCGTTTTGGGTAAAATCGTTTCTTTTATCGTAGGTGTTTTGACTTGTTGTTATTGACATTATTATTACTTATATCATGATTTACTTACTTCCAGAATATAAAATATGATTTATATATCATATATATTCAGTATATATATATATATATAATAGATAGATAAATGAAATGAAAAACACCATTCATGGAGACGGTAGTCCGTACGTACGCATGAACGCTGTTTTCCTTTCCCTATTGTCTTGAATGGAAGTAAGTAGATGACATACATATATATATATATACATAAATACAGTATATTTATAATGTCATATATTTCATTATTATTTCTTATATATACTTTATAATCATTCTTAAATGGTTAACATGGAGAATGAATCTCATCGCGTCGTGGAGACGGTAGTCCGTACGTACGCACGAGCGATGATATCATTTCCATAAATATTGAATTGAATTGGAGTGGATTATACAATATATCAGAATCAATATGATGTTTTAATAACTATGTATAGTTATTCTTTACACCATTATACCCATCCATGTAAGGTGGTGGTGGAAAATAGATTACACCACGGCGTGGAGACGGTATTCCGTACGTACGCACGCGCGGTGATTTCTTTTTCCGTAGGATGGATAGATGGTGAAATAGGGTTGTTTCATACTTATAATAACATATCAGTATATGAGTGATACTGATGTTATTACTTCATAATGAAACAACCTAAGAAGAACAAGTGGAAGAAGAAATAAAGATGAAAGAATTGGTAACGGTAATTACCTCTTCTTTGAAGCGCCTCTTTGAGACCTACTCTTAGGGCACTAAAATTGGTCTTTGAGGAAGACCAGAACCTCTATGATGTTTCTAGGGAAGTGGAGAAGAGATTTTGGCAGGGTTTGGCCGAGCTTGAGTGCTCAAATTGGTGTGAGGAGGAGAGGGAGGAGGTGTCCTTTTATAAGGGAGGAGAGGGGCACCTTAGGAATATCTCAAAATATTATTTTATATTAAAGTCAAAATCGGTTTATAATGGTTCCAAAGGGTCTTATTTCGAAGATAAAGTGGGGATGGGTCGAAATACTATCAACCAATAGGATTTATACAAGTTTAGATTATTATTTTAACCTTATCAATTAGATTTAACTCTAAGTTAAATAATTTAACTTTTACCATGTCTTTTCGTTTTCTTTCACTATATGGTTAATAAACATACTATAACATGCCAAACGAACCCCAAATTGTATAGTATTAATATATATATCCTTATATAAGTCATTTGGCCGAACCTTAGATTTTTAGGAATAAAATAACAATTAATAATATAATATTTGATTTAAAAACTATTTTGTGTCAATTTTGACAATATTTGATATATGATTTTTGTGAAAGTCATAAAATAATTATATGTTCGAACCAAGTTGATTAAATCAACACTAATATATCACAGTAACCTAGAAAATTAGTTTAATTCATAAAAAGTCTCAAATTACATTCATTTGAGCATTTATAACATCAATTATGTTAATATTTCCTTAAAAGGGTAATTACTGCATCATCGTTGTGTCATAAATAAATTAATTTATTTAAAGTCTAAAAATTATAAATAAAATATCATTATGTAGGAAATCTTTTTATCTTTCTAAGGAATATTTATAGTCGAATTTATCTTATGTATAACCCCATATTAAAAATGTTTTAGTTATTAAACTTTGATTTTAACTATTTTAACTATTCATTAAATAATATAATATTAAATGTCATAATCTAATCCAAGTGGACCTAAATGGTCATATTATATTCATAAGGTTGTTTTTGGTCGAATTAAACTTATCCAATAGAATTAGAACATGTGTTAGGGTAATAGTAATATCATATTTACCCTTAGTTAACCTATTTACTATTAACCGTGGTAAAAAAAAGGTAAAAAGTTACTATTCACCAAAAATTATTTTCATCTCATTGAACCACATTTTACTTACTGACATCAACCGTGTCTCTCGGATTTTTGAAATTCCATTCACAGAAGCGGTAAAATTAAGTTTTATGAAAAATTCTGTTTTTTAACTACCACTTAGTAGTTTCACTATTCATCAAAAAATGAAGGTTTTCAGAAAAATGCCAAAATTTCATCCTAAGCTATATTTCATATTCCGAATTCAAAAATGAAGTCTATTTTACCAAATTCATAACATAGAAGTTGCATTAATTAATTTTATAATTAAATCCCGCTGTTAAAACAAATAGCGTGTTTTTAAGAAACAATATCTATCAAAAGATTGACACTTGTTTATGTCTGGTTTAAATGTGCAATTAAATCCAATGACCAACATTGTATTAAATTGTAAAAATATATTCTAAATATACTTTAAAACTACTCCAATTAATAATTTATCACTATTAATTATTTCGATTAAAAAAGTTGTTTTTTAATTATAATTTAGTAATTTTCACTATTCATCAGAATATGAAAGTTATACGAAATGTACCAAAATTTCACCTTAGGCTAAATTCGATACTCCGAATCCAAAAATGAAGTTCATTTTGAAAAATAAGATTTACAGAATTTTAAAAAGTGGTTATTACTATTCATACCTGCTAGTTTTAATAATATTTTAATAGCATATCGTTGTTTAGTGAAACTCAGTATTGCGTATTACACACGCTATCGAGGAAGGTCGTGATTGCGTGTAATGAAAGGCAAGTCAAGGATGCGTGTTGTGCAAGCTCCTTTTGGTGTAGCGTACAACACAAGACATTAATAAAATTAAAAAGAATATTTTTTATAAAATCTTGGGCTGTTACATTCTACCCCCCTTAAAATGAATTTCGCCCTCGAAATTCGTTGGCGTTATAAATGGTTTACTATTTGAAAGTTTCTTTAATAGAAACCCACATCGTAAAAAGGAATATCAAAACCAATATTTAAAAACAAAAGTATGAAACGTAACGGTTACCCAAATAAACTAATCATTGGGTTTCCACATAGGTGAAAATATGGATATGGAAGAGAAATCTAACCATCATGTTCTGATGGAGAGTGGTAGAGAACATGGCTATGGAAAAGCCAATAATCACAAATCCATAAATTTGTGACGATCTAAGGTACCATACGATTCATCAGGTATAAGATCACTAGGACAACATTTTTGGTTTTCAAGATCTTTTCCCTAAAGTTGGAAATTTGAATTGGAATAAATACTTTCTTTATTTTGGTACAATCTCACTATTGTTCGTGCCTAGAACATTTTCCACTTCATCTCTTAAATAAATGAAGTTGAATTTGTTATTCGTGAAGTGTTAGCAGATCATGTGATAGAATGACGGGTCATTCCATCTGTCTCAAACAAAAGGTTAGCAAAATTTATATACATAAGTCGATCTATAGTGAGATTAATCATATATAGTTCCTAAAATGGACTTATACTTCATATATCATACTGCTTAATATAATAAAACTAGTTTCTACTAAACAGGGACTTCCTTTAGGCCAGTGGTAGGCGATAAAGGTCAGTCACACTTCGGTTGTGGGTTCAATTCCCACAGCCTTGTCCGAAGCGATGGGCTGTCGCCCATCCTGCAGGTTGTCCTTTTTCTAAAACTATATTACTATAACATCCCATAATATCGAAAAACTTCAATCCTTAAACAATACTAACATATTTCCAACATAATCCATTCCAATCTTTAGTCCTATCCATAATACTGCAGTCCATTCTCATAACATAGTGAAAACGATTACCAGAGATTTAATACCATCGTTGATCCCCATATATCATAAGATATATCTTGTTGGACACATTCCAAACATTCAAAGGCCTTAATCTTGTACTCTCTTGAATACCCATTGAACCTTAGTGAAAACTTGAATGCAGTTAAAAGTTAACACATTCCACATACCAAAATCCTCAAAATTCTATATACTCAAACCTTGATATCACTTGGTCCTTATATCAATCATGAGCTCATGAATACTGTTAAACATTTCATTTTCTTGTTTTCCCTTCATTATGCGCATAATATCTCAATCACTTTGAATACCACATTATACCAATACATAAATATTCCAATATTCCATGATACAACATTATTTTGGAATCCCATTACATAAACACTTAATCATACCACCACATCATTGTCATATTCAACATTGCCAATAGTGATCGCATGTGACTTCCCTTTGTCCTTTGCCTTCAGTGGTTGCTCATGTTAATCATCACTAACCCTTGGATTAGGGAATTTATTAGCATAATGCCCCATTTCCTTACACTTGAAGCATTGAAGTGTTGGTTGTACGTTCTCTGCAGTGTTTGCTTTATTCACTTCATTAGAATCCCTTTTTCCATTACTTCGACACTCAGCTGCTCGATGTCCTTCTTTTCCACACTTAAAACATTTTCTAGTCCCTTTAAGACAATCTCCACCATGCTTCTTTCCACACTTTGTGCATAAGGAAACATTCATCTTCTTTTCACCATTATTCTGAGATTTCTCCTTGAACTCCATCTTTCGTTTCTTGTCAAAACCATGAGATGGATATGTAACACCAACTTTCATTTCTACCTTGATAGCACAACGCACAATTTCTTCATAGCTACTGAAGTCTCTTATAGCTAATGCCCTTCGAAGACTTGGTTTTAAGCCACTGAAAAATCGATCAACTTTACTTTTAGGTTGGATGATAATGCCAGATGCATACCTTGCAAGTCTTGTAAAATTCGCTTCGTATATACCAACAGATTCATCATCCTTTTTCTTTAGTTCAAGAAACTCCTTCTCCATCTTCGTTCGAAGAATACGAGGGAAGTACTTACTGAAAAACAAGTTCTTGAACTCGTCCCATTCCATGGAATCAATTTAATCTCTTTGCCTCGTATTCTTGATAAGATTCCACCATTGATCAGCTTCACCTTCCAAACGATATACTGCTAAGATGACTTTATCATGTTCAGAACATTGAAGAACTGAAAATATCTTTTCAGTAGTACTAATCCATTGTTCAGCAACTAATGGATCAGTAGACCCACTGAAAGAAGGCGGATGCTGCCTCATGAAGGATTCAACAGAATGTTGCTCCATCCTTTGCTCGTTTGGAAGTCCTGCATGATTCATAGCTTGAGAAAGTTGTGTGAGCATGGCTACAAGATTTTGCATTCCAGCTCCCATATCGTTTGGTTGCTCAGGGGGACAATCATTGCATTGTCCATTGCATTGATCAACACGATTCCTTCGGGTTCCAGCCATCGTCTAAAAGCCCAAAAGAATAGTGTGAGAGGCAAAAATCATGCTAGGGAAAACAACATAATAAAGGGGTAGTACCCTCAATATCTAACATCTTAGGTTAAATTATAAGATCGTTAGAGCAATTCTAGGACTATAACCTATACGTAT
The DNA here is from genome assembly GCA_963277665.1 of Viscum album. Classification (NCBI taxonomy): domain Eukaryota; kingdom Viridiplantae; phylum Streptophyta; class Magnoliopsida; order Santalales; family Viscaceae; genus Viscum; species Viscum album. The sequence continues at coordinate 2,133,160,642 of OY728140.1, forward strand.
ACTTAACCTTAGAGACATCCCTAGACATACCGTAGAAATATCTCTAGGGATCTCACTAACGTTTTCGCATCCTAGTTTCCAAAGGTTGACTAATCCTTTCCTCTGATACCAACTGTAGAGACCCGTATCTTGACGTACATTGACATTACATTACTTTTGCGGAATACTTAGTACATTAAAAAAACACACACACAAGGACCGTAATAGTTTAGTGTCTTTGGAAACTCGGACTATAATCTTCTAATCGTGGTGAAAGATCTTCAAAATATCCCATAAAGATTTTATTTTTTTTACCTAAAACCTTTCTTTATATCCTGGGGAAAAGAAAACATAAAAGGGTGAGCTCAAATGCTCAGTAAGGGTAAACAAAATAAATATCAATCACATCATATTCATAAGAACATAACATTTTGGAAATCATAACCTGCAAAAGAGAGCATAATTTCATAATCATGGGATAAATCATGGCAGTGAAAAAGTAATCCCAATAATCATAACTTAAAACATGAAACTTTGTGGCATACACACATAATCATATAGAATCATTTCTTGTTAGTCAAGACTCATTGCCAAGACTATCTTAGTGGACAAAGTCCCTTTCTGAATCGAGTAACCCTCGTTTCAGTCCTGTTTCACTGAACCGGTATAACCTACCATTCCAGCCATGTCTATCTCATGAGATATAAAATCTTTACCCAATGCATTGGAGGGAGATATAGGTCCCACCTATCTTATAATGAATCATTTCTTATGTGTGCCACATAAATCATAAATCATACATCATCGCATAACACATGTAACAAAAATGGGATTCTTGAAACATCATGACATCATAAAACCATTCATATAAGATAAAGGAATTAATAAACATAATTCCATCACAACATAGTCAAATCAATGTAAAAATATGGATAGAAACAGAACCCTTTATTATCTTAGATGGAAAATAATTTTGATAAAACACTTGAAATGAATTCTTGAGGAAAATATCCTTTCTTCTTCAAAATCAATTTCTTTTCACAAAACATCATGCAATTTTAAAAGAAAGAGATTTTATTAAAAATAGTCATGAAATATTTTGGTGGAAGCTTCATGAAAATAAGGCTTTATAAAACCGTAAAAATCTGTTCGTTCTGTTTAAGTTAAAAAACATTCTTCGTACTTTTGTTGGAAAAGTCAAAAAGTACCTCGTACGACAAAAGATTCCTTTCATATATATTACTAAAAACTCACCGAAGGGTAAAAATGGATTTAAACAATTGTAGTTGGATGGAAATAATATTACATATTGATGAAACATGGATGTGGTTGATAAAATACACCCCAGTAAATGCCAAAGTAAAAACAATCTCGGATAAAAATGAGATTGTGATATTTCCCTTACCTTTGGTCCGATTTGCTTTGTACGTGTCCGAAGCTCCTGTATAATGGTTTAAATAATGTCATTGACTTATTAAAGAATCATATTCATTGTTATGATATCATATATGGTTCACTTATGACATTATATTACCCGTTCTTTTGTAAATTCCATGTTAAAGAGGCGTTTTGGGTAAAATCGTTTCTTTTATCGTAGGTGTTTTGACTTGTTGTTATTGACATTATTATTACTTATATCATGATTTACATACTTCAAGAATATAAAATATGATTTATATATCATATATATATTCAGTATATATATATATATATATATAATAGATAGATAAATGAAATGAAAAACACCGTTCATGGAGACGGTAGTCCGTACGTACGCATGAACGCTGTTTTCCTTTCCCTATTGTCTTGAATGGAAGTAAGTAGATGACATAAATATATATATATACATAAATCCAGTAGCTTTATAATTTCATATATTTCATTATTATTTCTTATATATACTTTATAATCATTCTTAAATGGTTAACATGGAGAATGAATCTCATCGCGTCGTGGAGACGGTAGTCCGTACGTACGCACGAGCGATGATATCATTTCCATAAATATTGAATTGAATTGGAGTGGATTATACAATATATCAGAATCAATATGATGTTTTAATAACTATGTATAGTTATTCTTTAAACCATTATACCCATCCATGTAAGGTGGTGGTGGAAAATAGATTACACCACGACGTGGAGACGGTATTCCGTACGTACGCACGCGCGGTGATTTCTTTTTCCGTAGGATGGATAGATGATGAAATAGGGTTGTTTCATACTTATAATAACATATCAGTATATGAGTGATACTGATGTTATTACTTCATAATGAAACAACCTAAGAAGAAGAAGTGGAAGAAGAAATAAAGATGAAAAAATTGGTAACGGTAATTACCTCTTCTTTGAAGCGCCTCTTGGAGACCTCCTCTTAGGGCACTAAAATTGGTCTTTGAGGAAGACCAGAACCTCTATGATGTTTCTAGGGAAGTGGAGAAGAGATTTTGTCAGGGGTTGGCGCTTGAGTTCTCAAATTGGTGTGAGGAGGAGAGGGAGGAGGTGTCCTTTTATAAGGGAGGAGAGGGGCACCTTAGGAATATCTCAAAATATTATTTTATATTAAAGTCAAAATCGGTTTATAATGGTTCCAAAGGGCCTTATTTCGAAGATAAAGTGGGTATGGGTCGAAATCCTATCAACCAATAGGATTTAGACAAGTTTTGGTTATTATTTTAACCTTATCAATTAGATTTAACTCTATGTTAAATAATTTAACTTTTACCATGTCTTTTTGTTTTCTTTCACTATATGGTTAATACACTTACTATAACATGCCAAACGAACCCCAAATTGTATATTATTAATAAATATATCCTTATATAAGTCATTTGGCCGAACCTTAGATTTTTAGGAATAAAATAACAATTAATAATATAATATTTGATTTAAAAACTATTTTGTGTCAATTTTGACACTATTTGATATATGATTTTTGTGAAAGTCATAACAGAATTATATGTTCGAACCAAGTTGATTAAATCAACATTAATATATCATAGTAACCTAGAAAATTAGTTTAATTCATAAAAAGTCTCAAATTACATTCATTTGAGCATTTATAACATCAATTATGTTAATATTTCCTTAAAAGGGTAATTACTGCATCATCGTTGTGTCATAAATAAATTAATTTATTTAAAGTATAAAAATTATAAATAAAATATCATTATGTAGGAAATATTTTTAGATTTCTAATGAATATTTATAGTCTAATTTATCTTATGTATAACCCCATATTAAAAATGTTTTAGTTATTAAACTTTGATTTTAACTATTTTAACTATTCATTAAATAATATAATATTAAATGTCATAATCTAATCCAAGTGGACCTAAATGGTCATATTATATTCATAAGGTTGTTTTTGGTCGAATTACACTTATCCAATAGAATTAGGACATGTGTTAGGGTAATAGTAATATCATATTTACCCTTAGTTACCCTATTTACTATTAACCGTGGTTAAAAAAAAGGTAAAAAGTTACTATTCACCAAAAATTATTTTCATCTCATTGAACCACATTTTACTTACTGACATCAACCGTGTCTCTCGGATTTTTGAAATTCCATTCACAGAAGCGGTAAAATTAAGTTTTATGAAAAATTCAATTTTTTAACTACCACTTAGTAGTTTCACTATTCATCAAAAAATGAAGGTTTTCAGAAAAATGCCAAAATTTCATCCGAAGATATATTTCATATTCCGAATTCAAAAATGAAGTCTATTTTACCAAATTCATAACATAGAAGTTGCATTAATTAATTTTATAATTAAATCCCGCTGTTAAAACAAATAGCGTGTTTTTAAGAAACAATATCTATCAAAAGATTGACACTTGTTTATGTCTGGTTTAAATGTGCAATTACATCCAATGACCAACATTGTATTAAATTGTAAAAATATATTCTAAATATACTTTAAAACTAATCCAATTAATAATTTATCACTATTAATTATTTCGATTAAAAAAGTTGTTTTTTAATTATAATTTAGTAATTTTCACTATTCATCAGAATATGAACGTTATCCGAAATGTACCAAAATTTCACCTTAGGCTAAATTCGATACTCCCAATCCAAAAATGAAGTTCATTTTGAAAAATAAGATTTACAGAATTTTAAAAAGCGGTTATTACTATTCATACCGGCTAGTTTTAATAATATTTTAATAGCATATCGTTGTTTAGTGAAACTCGGTATTGCGTATTACACACGCTATCGAGGAAGGTCGCGATTGCGTGTAATGCAAGGCAAGTCAAGGATGCGTGTTGTGAAAGCTCTTTTTGGTGTAGCGTACAACACAAGACATTAATAAAATTAAAAAGAATATTTTTTATAAAATCTTGGGCTGTTACATTCTACCCCCCTTAAAATGAATTTCGCCCTCGAAATTCGTTGGGGTTATAAATGGTTTACTATTTGAAAGTTTCTTTAATAGAAACCCACATCGTAAAAAGGAATATCAAAACCAATCTTTAAAAACAAAAGTATGAAACGTAACGGTTACCCAAATAAACTAATCATTGGGTTTCCACATAGGTGAAAATATGGATATGGAAGAGAAATCTAACCATCATGTTCTGATGGAGAGTGGTAGAGAACATGGCTATGGAAAAGCCAATAATCACAAATCCATAAATTTGTGACGATCTAAGGTACCATCCGATTCATCAGGTATAAGATCACTAGGACAACATTTTTGGTTTTCAAGATCATTTCCCTAAAGTTGAAAATTTGAATTGGAATAAATACTTTCTTTATTTTGGTACAATCTCACTATTGTTCGTGCCTAGAACAATTTCCACTTCATCTATTAAATAAATGAAGTTGAATTTGTTATTCGTGAAGTGTTAGCAGATCATGTGATAGAATGACGGGTCATTCCATCTGTCTCAAACAAAAGGTTAGAAAAAATTATATACATAAGTCGATCTATAGTGAGATTAATCATATATAGTTCCTAAAATGGACTTATACTTCATATATCATACTGCTTAATATAATAAAACTAGTTTCTACTAAACAGGGACTTACTGTAGGCCAGTGGTAGGCGATAAAGGCCAGTCGCACTTCGGTTGTGGGTTCAATTCCCACAGCCTTGTCCGAAGCGATGGGCTGTCGCCCGTCCTGCAGGTTGTCCTTTTTCTAAAACTATATTACTATAACATCCCATAATATCGAAAAAACTTCTATCCTTAAACAATACTAACTTATGTCCAACATAATCCATTCCAATCTTTAGTCCTATCCATAATACTGCAGTCCATTCTCATAACATAGTGAAAACGATTACCAGAGATTTAATACCATCGTTGATCCCCATATATCATAAGATATATCTTGTTGGACACATTCCAAACATTCAAAGGCCTTAATCTTGTACTCTCTTGAATACCCATTGAACCTTAGTGAAAACTTGAATGCAGTTAAAAGTTAACACTTTCCACATACCAAAATCCTCAAAATTCTATATACTCAAACCATGATATCACTTGGTCCTTATATCAATCATGAGCTCATGAATACTGTTAAACATTTCATTTTCTCGTTTTCCCTTCATTATGCGCATAATATCTCAATCACTTTGAATACCACATTAGACCAATACATAAATATTCCAATATTCCATGATACAACATTATTTTGGAATCCCATTACATAAACACTTAATCATACCACCACATCATTGTCATATTCAACATTGCCAATAGTGATCACATGTGACTTCCCTTTGTCCTTTGCCTTCAGTGGTTGCTCATGTTGATCATCACTAACCCTTGGATTAGGGCATTTATTAGCATAATGCCCCATTTCCTTGCACTTGAAGCATTGAAGTGTTGGTTGTACGTTCTCGGCAGTGTTTGCTTTATTCACTTTATTAGAATCCCTTTTTCTATTACTTCGACACTCAGCTGCTCGATGACCTTCTTTTCCACACTTAAAACATTTTCTAGTCCCTTTAAGACAATCTCCACCATGCTTCTTTCCACACTTTGTGCATAAGGAAACATTCATCTTCTTTTCACCATTATTCTGAGATTTCTCCTTGAACTCCATCTTTCGTTTCTTGTCAAAACCATGAGATGGATATGTAACACCAACTTTCATTTCTACATTGATAGCACAACGCACAATTTCTTCATAGCTACTGAAGTCTCTTATAGCTAATGCCTTTCGAAGACTTGGTTTTAAGCCACTGAAAAATCGATCAACTTTAATTTCAGGTTGGATGATAATTCCAGATGCATACCTTGCAAGTCTTGTAAAATTCGCTTCGTATATACCAACAGATTCATCATCCTTTTGCTTTAGTTCAAGAAACTCCTTCTCCATCTTCGTTCAAAGAATACGAGGGAAGTACTTACTGAAAAACAAGTTCTTGAACTCGTCCCATTCCATGGAATCAATTTCATCTCTTTGCCTCGTATTCTTGATAAGATTCCACCATTGATCAGCTTCACCTTCCGAACGATATACTGCTAAGATGACTTTATCATGTTCAGAACATTGAAGAACTGAAAATATCTTTTCAGTAGTACTAATCCATTGTTCAGCAACTAATGGATCAGTAGACCCACTGAAAGAAGGCGGATGCTGCCTCATGAAGGATTCAACAGAATGTTGCTCCTTACTTTGCTCGTTTGGAAGTCCTGCATGATTCATAGCTTGAGAAAGTTGTGTGAGCATGGCTACAAGATTTTGCATTCCAGCTCCCATATCGTTTGGTTTCTCAGGGGGACAATCATTGCATTGTCCATTTCATTGATCAACACGGTTCCTTCGGGTTCCATCCATCGTCTAAAACCCCAAAAGAATAGTGTGAGAGGCAAAAATCATGCTAGGGAAAACAACATAATAAAGGGGTAGTACCCTCAATATCTAACATCTTAGGTTAAATTCTAAGATCGTTTGAGCAATTCTAGGACTATAACCTATAAGTATACTTAACCTTAGATACATCCCTAGACATACCTTAGAAATATCTCTAGGGATCTCACTAACATTTTCGCATCCTAGTTTCTAAAGGTTGACTAAACCTTTCCTCTGATACCAACTGTAGAGACCCGTATCTTGACGTACATTGACATTACATTACTTTTTCGGAATACTTAGTACATTAAAAAAACACACACACAAGGACCGTAATAGTTTAGTGTCTTTGGAAACTCGGACTATAATCTTCTAATCGTGGTGAAAGATCTTCAAAATCTCCCATAAAGATTTTCTATTTTTTTTACCTAAAACCTTTCTTTATATCCTGGGGAAAAGAAAACATAAAAGGGTGAGCTCAAATGCTCAGTAAGGGTAAACAAAATAAATATCAATCACATCATATTCATAAGAACATAACATTTTGGAAATCATAACCTGCAAAAGAGAGCATAATTTCATAATCATGGGATAAATCATGGCAGTGAAAAAGTAATCCCAATAATCATAACTTAAAACATGAAACATTGTGTCATACACACATAATCATAGAGAATCATTTCTTGTTAGTCAAGACTCATTGCCAAGACTATCTTAGTGGACAAGGTCCCTTTCTGAATCGAGTAACCCTCGTTTCAGTCCTGTTTCACTGAACCGGTATAACCTACCATTCCAGCCATGTCTATCTCATGAGATATAAAATCTTTACCCAATTCATTGGAGGGAGATATAGGTCCCACCCATCTTATAATGAATCCTTTCTTATGTGTGCCACATAAATCATAAATCATACATCATCGCATAACACATGTAACAAAAATGGGATTCTTGAAACATCATGACATCATAAAACCATTCATATAAGATAAAGGAATTAATAAACATAATTCCATCACAACATAGTCAAATCAATGTAAAAATATGGATAGAAACAGAACCCTTTATTATCTTAGATGGAAAATAATTTTGATAAAACACTTGAAATGAATTCTTGAGGAAAATATCCTTTCTTCTTCAAAATCAATTTCTTTTCACAAAACATCATGCAATTTTAAAAGAAAGAGATTTTATTAAAAATATTCATGAAATATTTTGGAGGAAGCTTCATGAAAATAAGGCTTTATAAAACCGTAAAAATCCGTTCGTGCCGTTTAATTAAAAAACATTCTTCGTACTTTTGTCTGAAAAGTCAAAAAGTACCTCGTACGACAAAAGATTCCTTTCATATATATTACTAAAAACTCACCGAAGGGTAAAAATGGATTTAAACAATTGTAGTTGGATTGAAATAATATTACATATTGATGAAACATGGATGTGGATGATAAAATACACCCCAGTAAATGCCAAAGTAAAAACAATCTCGGATAAAAATGAGACTGTGATATTTCCCTTACCTTAGGTCTGATTTGCTTTGTACGTGTCCGAAGCTCCTGTATAATGGTTTAAATAATGTCATTGACTTATTAAAGAAGCATATTCATTGTTATGATATCATATATGGTTCACTTATGACATTATATTACCCGTTCTTTTGTAAATTCCATGTTAAAGAGGCGTTTTGGGTAAAATCGTTTCTTTTATCGTAGGTGTTTTGACTTTATGTTATTGACATTATTATTACTTAAATCATGATTTACTTACTTCCAGAATATAAAATATGATTTATATATCATATATATTCAGTATATATATATATATATAATAGATAGATAAATGAAATGAAAAACACCGTTCATGGAGACGGTAGTCCGTACGTACGCATGAACGCTGTTTTCCTTTCCCTATTGTCTTGAATGGAAGTAAGTAGATGACATACATATATATATATACATAAATCCAGTAGCTTTATAATGTCATATATTTCATTATTATTTCTTATATATACTTTATAATCATTCTTAAATGGTTAACATGGAGAATGAATCTCATCGCGTCGTGGAGACGGTAGTCCGTACGTACGCACGAGCGATGATATCATTTCCATAAATATTGAATTGAATTGGAGTGTATTATACAATATATCAGAATCAATTTGATGTTTTAATAACTATGTATAGTTATTCTTTACACCATTATACCCATCCATGTAAGGTGGTGGTGGAAAATAGATTACACCACGGCGTGGAGACGGTATTCCGTACGTACGCACGCGCGGTGATTTCTTTTTCCGTAGGATGGATAGATAGTGAAATAGGGTTGTTTCATACTTATAATAACATATCAGTATATGAGTGATACTGATGTTATTACTTCATAATGAAACAACCTAAGAAGAAGAAGTGGAAGAAGAAATAAAGATGAAAGAATTGGTAACGGTAATTACCTCTTCTTTGAAGCGCCTATTTGAGACCTCCTCTTAGGGCACTAAAATTGGTCTTTGAGGAAGACCAGAACCTCTATAATGTTTCTAGGGAAGTGGAGAAGAGATTTTGGCAGGGGTTGGCCGAGCTTGAGTGCTCAAATTGGTGTGAGGAGGAGAGGGAGGAGGTGTCCTTTTATAAGGGAGGAGAGGGGCACCTTAGGAATATCTCAAAATATTATTTTATATTAAAGTCAAAATCGGTTTATAATGGTTCCAAAGGGTCTTATTTCGAAGATAAAGTGGGGATGGGTCGAAATCCTATCAACTAATAGGATTTAGACAAGTTTAGGTTATTATTTTAACCTTATCAATTAGATTTAACTCTAAGTTAAATAATTTAACTTTTACCATGTCTTTTTGTTTTCTTTCACTATATGGTTAATACACTTACTATAACATGCCAAACGAACCCCAAATTGTATATTATTAATAAATATATCCTTATATAAGTCATTTGGCCGAACCGTAGATTTTTAGGAATAAAATAACAATTAATAATATAATATTTGATTTAAAAACTATTTTGTGTCAATTTTGACACTATTTGATATATGATTTTTGTGAAAGTCATAACAGAATTATATGTTCGAACCAAGTTGATTAAATCAACACTAATATATCATAGTAACCTAGAAAATTAGTTTAATTCATAAAAAGTCTCAAATTACATTCATTTGAGCATTTATAACATCAATTATGTTAATATTTCCTTAAAAGGGTAATTACTGGATCATCGTTGTGTCATAAATAAATTAATTTATTTAAAGTCTAAAAATTATAAATAAAATATCATTATGTAGGAAATAGTTTTATCTTTCTAATGAATATTTATAGTTGAATTTATCTTATGTATAACCCCATATTAAAAATGTTTTAGTTATTAAACTTTGATTTTAACTATTTTAACTATTCATTAAATAATATAATATTAAATGTCATAATCTAATCCAAGTGGACCTAAATGGTCATATTATATTCATAAGGTTGTTTTTGGTCGAATTACACTTATCCAATAGAATTAGGACATGTGTTAGGGTAATAGTAATATCATATTTACCCTTAGTTACCCTATTTACTATTAACCGTGGTAAAAAAAAGGTAAAAAGTTACTATTCACCAAAAATTATTTTCATCTCATTGAACCACATTTTACTTACTGACATCAACCGTGTCTCTCGGATTTTTGAAATTCCATTCACAGAAGCGGTAAAATTATGTTTTATGAAAAATTCAGTTTTTTAACTACCACTTAGTAGTTTCACTATTCATCAAAAAATGAAGGTTTTCAGAAAAATGCCAAAATTTCATCCTAAGCTATATTTCATATTCCGAATTCAAAAATGAAGTCTATTTTACTAAATTCATAACATAGAAGTTGCATTAATTAATTTTATAATTAAATCCCGCTGTTAAAACAAATAGCGTGTTTTTAAGAAACAATATCTATCAAAAGATTGACACTTGTTTATGTCTGGTTTAAATGTGAAATTACATCCAATGACCAACATTGTATTAAATTGTAAAAATATATTCTAAATATACTTTAAAACTAATCCAATTAATAATTTATCACTATTAATTATTTCGATTAAAAAAGTTGTTTTGTAATTATAATTTAGTAATTTTCACTATTCATCAGAATATGAAAGTTATCCGAAATGTACCAAAATTTCCCCTTAGGATAAATTCGATACTCCGAATCCAAAAATGAAGTTCATTTTGAAAAATAAGATTTACAGAATTTTAAAAAGTGGTTATTACTATTCATACCGGCTAGTTTTAATAATATTTTAATAGCATATCGTTGTTTAGTGAAACTCGGTATTGCGTATTACACATGCTATCGAGGAAGGTCGCGATTGCGTGTAATGCAAGGCAAGTCAAGGATGCGTTTTGTGCAAGCTCCTTTTGGTGTAGCGTACAACACAAGACATTAATAAAATTAAAAAGAATATTTTTTATAAAATCTTGGGCTGTTACATTTTATCTATAGTTGGGGGCTTTTAGTGATGATCTAGCACCGGTTTTCATCAATGTTCAAAACCTTTTTCTATATTATTTATCTGGTTTTCCCAAAGAAATGTAGGTATATATTTCTATTTATTTCTTGAATGAACATTAAATATTGTGTATTCCTTATGAAAATATGGAAGTAAATAAAATTTAATAGTTGAATACTCATTTGGTTGACATCTAAGGGAAAGTCCTCATCCTTCACTTGAGTGTGTCATCTATGGATGAATTGGTCCACTTTTCAACGAAAGATGATGCAACACATATAATATGTGTTGATTAAAATACTATCAATAATTATAATGTGGGTAAAAGTATTTTTTAACATCTATTGATGATTTATTTGACTAGTTGAAAGGGTAAAAGGGGTTATCAAAGATTTATATTTGATCTCATTGTGATCAGTTGAGAATAAAATATTATAGCATTAGGAAGACTACCATATGGAGTAGATATTAACATTATGATTATATTTTTATGCCATTTGGACTTAACAATTATTCTATAATATATATGTAATTGATTTAAAAAATTATTCCATTAGTATATTGATACATTCATGGTGGAATTTTTGGATGACATCATGGTTTACTCTTAGCATGAGGAGGATCATGAGCATCATTTTAAAGATGTTTTGAAATGTTACATAATCATGGTAATTATGCCAAAGATATGAAAATGTGATTTATTCATTTGGGATGTGATGTTCTAGTGATATTTAGTCTTTAAACATTGTACGTCAATTTATTCATGAAAGGAAAATTTTTAAAACATTTGAAAAAATGTCAATTGTTTTCAAATTTCAGTGCTTCTTGAGTTTAGTGGGGACTTATCATTTACATGTAAATGTTTATCGATGATGTAATATCTAATGAATTTTTCACTTCTCAGAGGGAGATGTTCTCTTTAAGTGATTATTTTTAGAGTTATTCTTCTTCTTTTAAAAGTATTTTGACATTTGTGCTTGTCCAGACCCTTTCACAGGCTTTGCAGTGAAATTTTAACATTGTATTGTATCATGTTTAGGTTTGGTTTACATTTTTCTATAATATAATTTTGTTGTAGCCTATGGTTCCAGATAGCATAGTCCATATAAAAAAAATTATATTACCATGACCTTGTTAATTTATCCATGAAACATGAACATAATAATTGTTTTATTTACCTTTTAGAGAAAGGTTTATCGTGCTTTCTGACAATGAGAACCAAAGTTATATCTTATATAATAATATTTGAAACCCTTTCAGTTGTTTTCTGTGCATTACCTATTTACATTAGATATTCGACACTGACTACACTTCAGGGAAGAGAAAATTAATTACTATCTATTTGAGTAGAAAACATTCAAATAGGAATGCGTAAGAATCACAAAAAGTGATGATTTTGAAAGATATTTTTTTTCATATTTGTAGTTAGGAGTCTATGGAGAATGATACAAGATTGTTATATATTTCTTTTATTTGACTTCCTATATTCACAATATGATTCATCAATAATACAATATTGATTAATAATTATGTATCACTAGGTACTTTTTTTATGTGGGGAGACCGTTAGAGAGTGGACACTCTCTTATAATGGTATTAATTGTTTCAAGAATTTGTTCTTCCTTACTTTTTCATTGAGAAAACATGTTGTGGGATATATCTATAATTCCTAGTGGGTAGTGTACTCTTGATATTTGTTGTGATTGATTGGTTGATAAAACTAGCTATCTTATTTTCAATTAATGATAGAACAAATGTTCAGGACTTGGGACATGTCAATATAAATATTATATTCATTTTTAATAGATTAACTTAGACTACAATCTTGAATTGGGATCCCCTTTTTAATTTTAATTTTTACATATGCCTCTAATAGGCACTAGGATATCAAATCTGTTTTAGTATGTTGTATCGTCCATAGAAGGATGGTAATATAGAATGAGTTATAGCTATTTTTTGGGACATGTTAAATTCTTGAATTCATGATTTTTGTGGATCTTAGGATGCCTTTATGTCACTAGTTGAGATTTATTATAATAATAGTTACCCATATGGAATTTGGAAGGTCTATTTTGAATCCTTTTATGGTCGACCTTGTATGGTCAACCATGTAGGACTCCATTGTGTTGGGATCGGATTGGTGAGATTTCTTTAGTTAGACCGAGTTTGTTCAAAGGGTAAACATAAAATATTCAGTTTGTATTTCAAATAATTTAGATGAAATGGAGCTGATAAAAATCATATGATGATCAGAATACATTATCGTTATTGTTTTTAGATGGTGACCAGGTTTTTTTAATATTCCACCTTGTTTTTATCATCGATAGCTTTGAAAAAATTCTAATATTTATCATTTTTTTTGTTGGGAATATTGATGTTGTATAGAAGGTGGGGAATTTTGATTATCATTTAGCACTTTCACCATAGTGATCATTGATACATTTTGTTTCATATGAATCCAGACATTGGATTTATATTTCTGACCCATCTCTTATATTCTAATGGGAGAATCCTGATGTTTGTCCATATTTATCCCAAATAGAATATCTAGTCAGGATTATAGATTCTGATAAAAATGTACATCACGGGAGAATGATACAATTGGTCGATGTGGTATGGAAACATGGATCTGATTCAAATGAAATGTGGTAGAGTGAGGAATTTATTGTAGAGAAACATGATTCTCTATTTGATATGTAGAATTTCTAACACACTTTCTAGGGATAGAATTTCTTATGTTGGGGAGGTCATAACAGATCGTTATATTACTAAAGGTATTTATTGAAAGTTGTTTTTATCCCTATTTAATAAGATCTTTTTAAAAAAATTCACTATAATTTATTGTCTTTTGGACTACTATGTTTTTCATCATGATTAAAACATATTTATAGAAAATTGGTCACCTAGATGTGGGATACTATAAAGTGGCACATAGTTTCCCCAAATGTAAAGAAAACAACTCAAAATAATGATCTCCGTAGATAATGGGGAATGAATGTTTGGTTACAGGATAGTATTTCTATAAAACAATTTCCTAAATCATAAACATAAAACAAGAATGTTTTCACAGTAAGGAAACAAGGTTTTCTTAACTGGGAGGACATACAGAAAAAACCATATAAGCATTTCTTCATTCCCCCAAAAATTTATTGAAATATCTTGAACCTCCATTTAAGAATCACAGTTCCCCCAATTTTAGCGTAGAAGGATTGGTTTTTCTCTTTCAGTCTCTCAATATATCAATTTTAATCCATCAAACCCTACGCTTGGTGGATCTAAGTAGCATTGATCTCATTAGATATCCTTCAGCTACATATATCTCATCCTGTTTAGTTTCTTATAATAACTCCTTATATGATCTATTTATTTTGATATATTATTATGTAATTAATGGATATGTCCTCTTTTTTATTGGATAATGATTCTAGTTTATGTTCATAGACAACCTTCTCCTCATTCATCACTGGTGTTACTTATTGGGGGTGTTGTTATTTGTGATTCCTTGATATAATGGAAATTTGTTCCATAAGTCGTTTCCAATAAATAAAAAACCTTTATTCATTTGTTTATTTTTAATGAATTCATAAATTATTTAAAAAAATTATTTGTGATTATGAAAACATTGATTTTAAATGGGTATGAAATTAGAGAAAAAAACCAACATCCATGGAATTGAAATTGTGTGGTGAATTTGTAAAAAAATTCCTCTTGAGTTTAGAATTTTTTATATGATTATAATATGAGTGATATTGATTAAAATTACTGAATTAAAATATTACCTGAAATTGAATGAAATGATGAAAATATACGATATGTTTTTGAATGTATATGTGAATTAAAAAAAAACAACTGGTAAAATATATTTTTTATAATATTTGAAATAATTAATATATATTTTGACTTATTGGTTGATTGATCGATGAAGAAACTATCAGCTTGGGTAGATAGTATGTAACTAGTAAAGGCTCACAATGATATTGTTTCCCATGAAAACAGATCTATTATGAAAACAATAAAAAATCAATGATATGTTTTATTCCCCATAGTGGATACCCAAATTAAATGTTTTTTTGAGTGTTTACACATATTTATAGTAAAATTGGTCATTGAGAAGTTTTAGGATCATATTACCATGACACTATTATACAATATGGATCTTTTTCCTAATGCATTACTTACATGGATGGCTTATACATGTCATTAATTTATTAAGCTTCTTTAATCATGAAAGTTGATTTATATAAAATTATTTGTATAAAATGATCATTTAAGACTATTCGAATCTTATATATATATATTCCATCTTTTTGAAATAAAATATGTTTTGTTTTAAAATAATAAAATTTAATTCCATGACCATTTTTATTTAAACATATAGAATAAATAGTAATTTTTTTTGTATTGAATATGGAACACATGGAGAGACCTTGTAGAGGACTATAATTTACATCCTACCATTTCCATTGGGAATATTTAGATTATCATTTCTAGGTAAGTGAAAAGGGGAAGTGAAACATAGGGGAGGTGGATGTTCATTTTTGTTAGGACCTATATTCTTAGAGGTGACAAATTAATATTTCACCCACTTGTTTAAATGAATGTATGTGTTTTTATCATTATAGAAGCCGGTTCGTTTTATTATGTAGTTCATTGGGTAATTGTTATACATTTTGTCAGGTACTTTAACCTATTGGATTGTTGAAAATATTAAATTGTATTATTTTACCTTAATTTATTTTGTAGAAAAAATGTATCTTATATCTGGTATCATACCAGTGCTAGTCCCCTACCCCTAGGGGTTATGAATGCCCCTCAGACAATTTCATGGCCACCATGGGTATTATGGAAGTTGAGTACCCATGCCAGTTTATGAAAATAAAAAGAAAACACATGTCATTTAATCAAAAACATAATCCTAAAGAATAATATGGAAGGAATAAATGGTGATCAAATAATTCTATATAATTAATCATATTAAATTAAAAAAATCATGGATATTATAACTACTAAAACAATCATATGGGCATCAGCAAGTAAACCTATTATGATGGATTTTATAATTTTGGATGTTATAAACATACATCAATTCATGGTATGAAGACATTAATCACAACTGCGAAAGGCATTAGCCATATACCCATACTAGTTTGACTCCTGAGACATAACGATTCATTTTGGGGAAATATCACAACACACCTATCATAAACTATGTCTAATTCATTGAACACATTTAATGGGTTGATTAAAAATCAATCCATAATAACCATAATTATTCTTCTTGAAAAATTAACATATGAAATTTTATTGTTTCCTAAATAAAAATTATCATAAACCAACCATATAAATAACAAATATGATATATAATAGTATATCACTAGTGATTTATAAGAGGGTTTTTTGGTTAATGAATATAAATACTATAAAATAATCATTAAAAACATTATTCAAGAAAATAACATATTCATTTTAAAATCATTTATTAAATTTTATTTTAAAAAATAATATAGATTGAAAAAATTGTTTTATTTAAATTTTACCATGGATAAATGTAAATGATGCTTCAAAACATTAAAAATTTATGATTATGGGAAAATTCATTCACATCATATATGTTTGAAGAAATAATTTCTTTCACTCATTTGTATAAAAATTAAAAGTGTACCTCATTCAAAAATTATAGGAATATTACATTATATATTTTTTAAAAGTTTAAAGTGATAAAATAATTATTTAATAACTCATTCGGTAATATAAAAAAATTTCTTTAATTTTTTTAATGAAAATATGGTTATAAATGAAAAAAATCCCCGACCAAGTAAAAAATTATTTTGTTAAAAGATTATTTCTGTATCATGAGTTTTTAAAGAGAGATAAATAAATGAAAACATGTAATTTATGTAAATAAATTTAGGATATGAAATATACTGATTTTATGTTATATATAATATACATTTCCTCCATGGGATTCTTAAACATAAAAAATCATAAATGATTACAATATTGATAAATAAACACATACAAATTTGATAACCTTCAAAAAATTCTCCAAAAAGGAATATACCCATATGTAAAATTACGTACCATAAATTATGATTTATTCATGGTATACCATCTAAAATTGAAATTATAAAAACCTCATAAATTAATTTAAGTGTATAATAATATAATTGGGCTTATAGAATGAAAATGGATACAAACCCCATTACATCAAGTCTAGCTCTTTCAATCCATTAACTATAACCTAGAATAAAAATATAATATTGAATATTTACATTCATAATATTATTTTTCTAATTTATTGTTTATTTTATTTTATTTTTTCCAATGTTATATTGATCTATTTAAAAAAATTAAATTCACATTAGATGTTTGACACCCAGAAAAGCGAGTGAGGGAGTCTAAGGACTGACCTATACTAGAATGATTCGGTTCATATTTCTAAAATGAAATTAATATGTTAAATATGGTAAATGAATTAATTATTACAACTTATCTAAAATAATAATAATAACAATATTTTCTTTTTTAATCAATTATTCTTTAGAGACATATTATGAAGGGTGGTTATGAAAAATGTACTACATTATGATCATGGAGAAGTTAAGTCATACATATGCATATGTAATGTTATAATTTTACAGCGATGAAGGTGGAAATGAATTAGGTCATATTTTATCCTTAAATAATGATAATTTTATCATAAATAACATACTATGTAATTTAAAAATGTTATTTATATATATTATTAATTAGAAGTGGTGATTGAAAAAAATTAAATCACTTCACAGAGGGGGTAGTCCACACTTATAAATGAATAAAATTATAAAATTTTAATATAAATAAATATAAGTAATTTAAGGAATGTTAATATTTTCAGAATTATAATAACTAGATGAATATCATGTATAATCATTAAAACCATCATTATTACAAAATATGAGAGAATGTGATAGAAAAAATCACATCTGTTATCGAGGCGGTTGTTTGACATATACATAAATGAAAATTTCTTTTCCTATATGATGGAAGTGGATATTTATATAGGTTTTGACCTTAAGATAACACAATACTATTATATTCATGATATTGATTTTTTTATCTAATCATGGTTGAAGAATATTTCAAAGAGGTAGAATCTGAATCAAAATAAATATTCTGGGATATGAAATAAGCTTATTCTTCAGATAGCCTAAATTCCATAACACATTATTCCATTTAAGATAGATATTCTTCATAAAATAAGTCCCCTAAATTGTGGGCAGCATTGTTGGTAATATATTTTTTATGTACTGATTGATCCAACTATCTCTTGAATTAAGGAAAGAAGATAATAAGGGGTATAATTTTATAAGATAGGGTGTAGGCACTTTTGTAATTTCATAATGAATTATGTTAATATAAATTATTTATCAGGTAATAATGTCTTCAAATTTATAAAATAATTGGTTTATTTTTAATAATATCATCTTTTAATATGTTTTATCATGTTTTGGATACATTCCAAACATTATATTTTTTTTTATCTCTTTATAAACCCTTTTGAAAATTATAGAAATATTAAAATTGTCTACTCATTAAGGATTAATAAAGTCACCATAAAATGAAAAAACCATAAATGGATAAATGTATAATATATTAAACCATTATACATTTATTTGTAAGGGAAAAATATTCTTCTGAATGTGAAATCATTTAATAAAATATTAGTTATTATAAAATATTATTAATTTATGTTTTGAAATTTTGTATTTAAAATTAAATTAAATAAATCAATTAAATGATTTAATTTGAATATAATCCTCTAATACATCCATAAAATTACATATATATTTTAAAAATTTAGGGGGCACATTAATTCATTAAAATTGTATCACATTTTTCTTCAAATAATTTATTTTATGTTTCCTTTAATTGAATAAATATTATGCCTATGTTGAATCAATATTTTTGTTAATTATTTCATCCCTAAAAATTTTATGATAAAAATTATTTATCTTTCAAATAATTATTTATGTCAAATGTTTAATATAATATAACATTGATAATTAAATCATTGAATTTACTTTGATTTGAATAATATAAAGTCAAATATATCAAATACGTGAATATGGGATTAGTATAGATGAAATAAGTTCATAAAACATTGTTAATTCAACTGATATGATCATTTTATAGTTACTATCATATTTTTTAAACAAAAATTACACAACTTTCCCTTACTGTGGTGAAAATTCATTATTGTAGTTTGCATTCATAATAACCAAAATAGTTATGTTTCATTTACCAAATATGTACTTACTGGTTCAAAACGAGGAATCTATTTTCCATGATTCAATTTATATATGTTTTTTTAAATAATTTAAAATCAAAATATAAAAAATTTAAATTTATTTTTTCCAAAAAATGGTGTTTTATTTTAAATATTTTTTATAGAGAAATAAATCATAAAATTGATTATATTTAACAAAATTGGATTATTAATTGTATAAGAAAACTATTTTTATTATTTCTTTCAAAAAAATTAGATTTTAAAAAAAAAATTAAACAATGTCGTTTGTAATGAAAATATGTATTATTCAGTATTCACTGAAAAATCAATCATCTTATAAATAAAAATAAATTTCACCATAAAATGAAATTTATATGATAATTTCAAAAATTATATTATTTTTATAAAATAAAATTTAAATATTTTCCACAAAGAAATTATAATATTATTTTGAAAAAATTACATAAAAATAACTTTTAAAAAAAATATGTTTCTAAATCATAGAATAACATTACAAAAAACTGAGAGCATTAGTCTTAATCATGGCAAAATTTATTTTAATTGCATATTTCCATTTCATATATTTTATAATTCATTTAATAATATTCATATCCCCCAATTCAATTTCTTTTTTATAACTATTATATTAAAATAAAAATATTTGTTTGTTTAATTCGGCTCGATGATTCGTATCGTATATATTATTTAACATAGTTTCTTTTTAAAATCAGTTACTGTTACATGAATGGAATCATGTGATTTTTCTAAAAACATTCATGTTAGACAATATATGTGGAATCTTAAAATAGGATCAATACATTATTCTCACATTGTATTTTCACTCAAATATATATTGAGACATTACTTCAAGCTCATTGTAGGGGGGGGGGGGGTTCCATTGACTACTTATGACGTTACCCCACCATATGACTACAACCCACATGTCTCCCCACACATTGGCACTATATACCATTGATCTACCCTAGTGTTGAAGTTGGCTCTTTAAATCCAAATTCAATGTACTTTATGATTACTTTTATTAATGTATTTTAATAATAATAATTTTTGTTATCACAACATTATTATTCCTCTCTGAGATATAGTATGTGATATTATCCCTAGGGAACTAATCACACATAATGGTCACCGTAGTTCCCTACTGTGATGAGATATAATATGTTTCATCGTAGTATTATTTTTTATAATTTCTATAGAATGATGATATGATTTTCTAAGACACAAAAAATACATTTAATCAATTTCTATGTCTCAACAGACATTTAGAAACATTCACCTGGTGTATTCCATTGGTAATATTCAGTGTAGACGATTGTGATAAAATAACACACCAATAAGAAAAAAACAATGAAATATATCATTGGAATCACATTTTATTGAATATGTGTATTAATGATTAAACATTAATATTATTATTGATACATGTAATGTGATCTATAATTTTAATGTATTGATGAAAACTATGATGAAATATTCTCATGGTGATGAATGATACTTTCTGTGATTTATGATTGATGTTGTATTAATAAATAATGAATGAAATCATTTATCTTATCTGTTATTTAATAGATGTTTATTTCCTAGTACCTTTTATGGGAACTAAATTGTGTTATTATTCCATGATTATAGCAGTTTTCTCAAAAAATTAATATTCAATAATTAAATGGAATATACATTTAGAATATTAGTTGACCATACCAACATAGAATCTAATTGATTAGTTATATCAATTTTAAAGAGACTATACAATACATTTCGCCTTCATAGGTGGTTTAATGTCATTGAAACATTATCTTTATCCTCTATGATAGTAATCTCATGTTAATAGACATTAATATTATAATTTACTTATTTTAGCAGAGTGTCACTGAGAAAGGGGATCAAAGGATCACACCCTTTGTGAATTTATGAACTCAGTTAAATTCAATATGAATTTAACATGATTTATTTATATTATTCCCATAATTTTTTAATAATTAATCATTAAAGTTTGTACAAAAATATGTAATCATATGTTATTTGATAGAAAATATAGATGAGTTGAATATTTAATAAATATTTAATTACCAGTAAATTATTTTCTTAATTAAGTGAATATAATATTTTTATTTATTATAGATTTTTCATAATGTGACAAAATAAGAATTTATTTAGTTACATCAATATATAATCAATATTTATTAACTAATTCAATAGATATAAAATTTATAAATTTATTGGAAAATAATTAAGTTATATTTATCTATTTAATTCAATAAACATTCATTATAAGTTTCTAATTATTTTTGAGGATTTGAAAAATGAGATTAATGTTATGGGAATAAATTCCATATTAAATATAAATTTCAAAATTATTAATTACTTTGTTAAAAAATATAATAGTTATTTTCTATATGAGTTTAGATAATTTTAAATAAATAATTATAATTCTATTTTTACTTAGACCTAGTATTCTCTAATTAATAAGGAAAATAATCAATACCTTTGTGCAGATATTATTTTCTAACCCAAGTATAATATAAACCTGGTTATGAAATTTTCAAATCTGAAAGATCCAAATTCTATCATTGATTACAAAAAATTCTACATATTAATATCCAAATCCATAGAGATCTCTCATATATAATTTATTTATGTATTAGTAAAATTTTCCTCCCCCGTGAAAACAAATTATTATCCCCATTATGGATTAGATTGTGATCAATAGAGACTATTATAAGCTTTATAATCCTTTGTTCTAACACTGAATAAATTATATGGTATAGATTGAAGATTTATAAAACACACATTGATCATATTTTGTGGAAATCTACCATTTATTCGATTGATTCAATAATAATATGAAAAAATGTTTCTACTAAGTAATTTGAAATGATGAAATAACTCAATTAATGTTAAATATTTAATTAAATAAACTGATTATATATTATATGTGAAAAGGCTGTCTCATTGTTCATGGGTCCTCTGAATTAATATTTGTATCAATTTTGTTTGTTACATGTATTCTTCATCAAGTAAATCATTTATTATTCATTTATTTCATCTAAAATATATGTGGGTAATGACCCACCCTGTGCTTTCGATGCACATGAATTCTTCACGTTGTAACAAAGTGATAACATAATAATGTATAATTATTTATGATTCAATGATCTATTATGCGTAATTATTATAAGTTTTTTTATAGATTTTGTTTTCTCTAATCCATAATTTAATTAACTTATTTATTACATATGAATTATCTTTATTCACTTTTTATATATTCTAAAACAGATTAACTTTAGATGAAGAACAGTTAGAGATATCATCGGAAGTGTCTAATTATTATAACAAGAAGACATTGTTACTGGATGTGTAATGAAATGTACTTGAAGTATAACCATTTTCAATGAATATATGTGTCATGGGATGAATTACTCTATAATATGTAATAAATCATGCTGTATTTTATTTTTACTACATATTAATCAATCTAGTCAGGCACACTATCTCTTAGACCACCCAATATGTAGCTGTTTAATACATCAAGTGGTTTTTAAGGATTAATGGTGATATACATTCTAACTATGTAGACAAATATATTTCATACACTATGTGAGATAGAAATTATATTTCATTAATGAGATATACAATATGTAGTTGGAAAACCCATTGCATGAATAATAAATTCATGCACCCGAATTTTACATTCAGTCCATAAGCGGGTTACATGAACCCAAAAAGGGGATCATATAGCAAAAAATTCATGAGTTCATTTCATGTAACTTGAACAATATACAAAGTTTGTCCATATAAATTTATAACTGATATAAAATTATTAAAAAACATCATCTAAAAAAATTATTATCTGTTGAATAGTCAACCTGCAAAGAAAAGTATCAATTAATATAATAAATAATTAGTTATAGCATAAACAAACTATTTAAACTATTGGTATTAGAGAGACCTCTGTTGGTCATTTATTTGTAGTTATTTAAAATATTAATAAAATTAATTTAACAGTTTTTATCACAAGGATTAATAATTAATTAATGTACATTCTAGATAGGGTACCTTTTTGTATTTTTTGTATGTATATGCATGACCATTATCTTAGACTTGCATTTTTATATGGTTGGTTTATTCAATTTATTATTATTTCATGAATTTCTAAATTTTTTAATACATTATATAATATTCAATGATTCAATACTATCATATCAATATATAATGTCCAGTATGACCAATATTTATTCGATATAACCCCCTTAAGTAATCATTTGGTTCCCCCCGCCTATGTGTGATTAAAATTATGTTACATCCTTGGTGAGTGGAGTTATTTCAAGATCATAATTGAAGTGAAACAAATCCATGAGGTATATAGGATTATATGTGGATTTTTCAACTCATACTAGGCTTAGTTCCATCAGTTAATTATGTT
Source organism: Viscum album (assembly GCA_963277665.1). Classification (NCBI taxonomy): domain Eukaryota; kingdom Viridiplantae; phylum Streptophyta; class Magnoliopsida; order Santalales; family Viscaceae; genus Viscum; species Viscum album. The sequence goes on from OY728140.1 coordinate 2,133,184,625, forward strand.
TAGGGTTAGTTTATCATCCTCTAGATTGTCCGAAAATTATAGAATCTCATGTCTATTCCACATTAGTTATTTTATTTCTGTCGATGAATTTTAAATAATATATGGATGAGTATATGATTAAATTTATTAATTAACAATAATGTATTATCACGGTATAATAAATATTAGTAATATTTGTAAGCATTTTATAGAAATGGAAAACCCCTTAAGTAAAATAAAAATTTTATTATGAATAATTTAAAAATATAAAATAGAATATTTTCAGATTATGATATACAATCCTTCATATTAGGTATCATTTTGGAATATCCATCCACTAGTTCTGTAGAAAAAAACAATAGTTAAATGTGCTTGACAAAACTCAATTATGGTATATTCAATTAATTTAGAATCTATATCTTTTTCTTTTGGTTGAAATAAAATATCATTAATTTTCGGTTGATCACAATATCATTACATAATTCAACTACAAGGAAATGTTTTAATAAAATAAGAATTTTGGATATGAAAAATTCCCACTAAAAATATCAAGGAGTTATGAGTTGATGTAGTTGGAATGTTACACATTCCTATATAACATTTACTAGCTTGTCAGACCTCTATTTGGGTTCTTAGGAGAGGAATATGGATCATTTCGACTAGAATATTAAGGTGACATGATATTATGAAACTAATGGTGATTACTAAATGTGTGGATTAAAAAGTGTTAACATTCTAAATTAGAATTTTTGTATAATTTAACAATAACGATAAAGTATTATTATGGTGCTCTTATTTTTGTAGAAATGGTAACCCATGTTACATTAAAAGTATCATTGAGATCCATAACATGGAAGGATAACCTTCTCATCGGCTCAAATTTCTAGGAATGGTATATGTAAATATACATTATAAAACACATTGAATTGAAATTATATATTCTGGAAACCCTTCTTCATTAGGGGTATGATAAAGAAGAATGTGACTAAGAACTATTTATTTTTATGAAATATTAGTAGGGTTCAAAATATGTCCAATGTTTTATTCTTTCATATAAGTTCAGTTATATTTTAAATAAATATGAGGTTATAGATTCTTATAGTATCATGTATAACCACGTAGGATAGTTGGAGATAGCTGGTCTCTTGTAGTAAAGAAGATTGGATACAATGAGCTATTCGAAAACATGTATATTAATATCCATACTGAGTTTTACAGAGATATCAATTTTTATCTCACTATATAAGATATTATCTACTTTCACTATTTATTATTATATGATAAATTGTTAAATGACTATATTGAAACTCCTTATATTGATTCATCATGATTATAAATGTATGAGGCATGAAAATATTGAGATCCTTGAGATTAAAATGAAAATGAAGAACAAGGTAAAGTAGATCAAGACTCAACCCATGTCTATGGATCTGAAACACAATGATTCAATTAATAGAAGGTTATATATATTGTAAAATGAAATGGATTCGATATTTTTTTGGGTTCCATACTAGGACACTAGAAGAAAAACTCCACCCACAAAAAAAGAAAGGTAAATCATCATGTATATTCATTGTTGAGTAAAAAATTTATATATATATACACTGGGTATTAGATACATCTTTTGGTTATCACGCCAAAATTTTTATATAACAACCAATTCTATTTATAAATATTTACAGTGGAGTGTGAGGTTTATCTACTACCAATGGTGTGAGGTTGGTTTCTCTATCCAATCGGGACTACCACAATCCCTTTCTATATAAGGTTGTCTTAGTTTTTTAATGAAATTTATTTTCTATAATCTGTTACAAAAATAACAATTACAATACTCTAACTATATATTAATTTGTTTATTTAAAATTTTAGAAATAAATATTATTTATTTAACAATTATAGAATATATTATTATATGAAACCTTTATATAACTATATAGATGAATAAAATTATAAAACCCCATATATTAGAATTAATAACTAGTCAATTTCGCATGACTCATTTCACACCCAACTGTGGAATCAAAATCATTGTCATGTAAATGAGTTGTTTCTAAAAAATGTCTATCACGATGACTAAAAAGATTATTTTAGCTAAAATCTCTTTATAGATTCCACTCATGTTTAATAGGAAAATTTGATAACCCAAATTTTTTTATACATGGGGAAAGAGATAAAGAGCTTCTAGAATATTTACACGGTGATGTTTTTGGAGCATTTCCAATTGAATCTACAAAAGGTTAATATTAATTCATTAATTTTAGTAATGAATAATATAAATATGGTTACCTATTCTTAAAGATGTATAAGTATGAATCCTTTGAGAAGTCAAAAGAGTTCACTAATGTAGGAGTGAATCAACTTGGTAAGAAGTTAAGAGAGACTCTCTCTGATCGTGGTCTATGTATCCTAAAAACGAATTAATAAAATTTATGTGTTTATTTAAAAATATATAACAATTATTCCCTCATTATACACCATAATAGAATGGTGTCATTGATTGTAGTAACCATACATTTCATCACAAGTTAAGGAAAATGATGATCTTTACAGGCCTTACATTGTTCTTTTTAGGATTTGCATTAAATAGTACAACATACACATTAATCCATGTTCTAGGTTAGAGGAAAATGATATTCATTTTGATTAATTGAGTGCAAATACACTCATTATATCACATATTAATTCCTGGGGTTGTGAAGCCTCGGTTAATGAAAAATATGTTTTCTACATTTCACCATGTGGTGTAAAGTGTCTCATTTTAGGGTATCCCATGAAAATAATCATTAGTGGAATCAATTTATTTTATCATTTAATGGATCACATCACTTTTAATAAATAGATTTGATAAATTATTTTTCATATCGGTTTTAAATTTAACAATATAAATATGTTATCATAAGATTGTCTCTGTTAGTTATCAAATATCAAACATTGAAAACTTTTCTATGTTTATTATTTGATAAATAATGTAGAAACTGAATTTTATATCATGAATAATGAATAAATTATTTGTAAATAATTTTAAAAAAAATTGTCAATCATAGATATTATTTTATAGTTTGACTTTCGCGTTTGATATCACCTATAGTGGATCTCAATTATCTTCTCCAACCTCCATCGATCGTTCATCTCTCTCATTCTTCATCTCAATCACTGTTCTTATTGTCTCCATCTCTCTTCAACTATATCATATATATCTCAGTTAGTGGAACCTTCTCTTCCATTTTGATTCGTATCAATAACATATCAATAATATATCAATATTATTTTATTCACAAATCCAATTTTCATGTACCTATAGTTTATTTTATTTTATAAATTTTATATTTTGTGTTTCTTAATATTATTTTAGGATTTTCAAATTTTTATTATGTATTATAAACAATGTTTATATGATGATTATTTTTAAGGTATAATTAATGGGTACTTGTGGAATGTTTAATTGGTGTAAATACAATTACAAAATATTTTATGGTATGATTGATTCTTAGGGTGTGTAATTAAAGTCTGGGGTCTCATTATTCATTATTTTTAAATATATATTTATATTTTGTTGATTATTCCTGAATTTGGAATTTTTATACAGGATTTTGAAGTTCAATTATATAGAATAGACGGTTTATATTAACAAGTTTAGGAATCAAATTATTATTTCACATTAGTGAGTTTTTTTAACTAATTGAATTGGGGAATGTAATAAATTTATGTGATTAGGAAGTTTCATCTTCTTACTCCTAATATTTACATATTTTTTATTTTAATAATTTACTTTCATATTTTTGATAACTTCATTAATTAAAATCATGAGATATAATGAATTTATAAAAAAATATGGTTTTGACAGAATTGGGTTTTATGGTATATTTAGTGGTATTATAAACATTGTATTTTGAATAAAACATTGCTATAATTCAAAAAATCATAAATTATGTATACTCATTTTTTTCAAAGTAAGCATTATTAGATACTATATGTATAATTTTTTTTATACATTTATCAATAATAATTTTTATTGAATAACTATTTCACATAGTGCATGGAAAAATCACTATCCTATTTACTATATTATTTTATTTTCTATTATGCATATAATATTTTCCATTAACTGCAATTTTTTTATTTTAAAAAAATTCTCTCGTGAACAATTCTATATGTTTGAACTAAAAAATATTATTTACATTGATTTTTTTCATTTTTGTATGATGTTTTATTGTTTTTTATTTGTTTATAGAAGAATATTAGAAATATACATTAAATATATAATAACATATAGTATATATTTAAATTATATAATTGGTGATGACATGCCAATTTAGGATTAAGGAAGATAAATCAATGATCAATGTGAGGATGGATTTGATATTTTTTGGAAATTTTCCAAACAAAATGTTCCAAAAAATAACATATTTATCATTCCATGAATTGAATGTTTATATATGATAAAGTTTAAAAATATAGAAATGAATGAATATTTAATTTTTAATGTTTCTAATCAAGGTTATAATCATTTGATTTGGAATGGGGACATTTGGAATAATTCATAATCTACTGATGATTAATAATTTCAAGATGATATGTTTGATCAAACTGAAGGCTTCATTTCTAATAATAAAGTATAGATAATTGAGAAAACACAAATCATTATGCATCTAATTAGTGATGTAGAAAACCCAATGTATTCTGGCTGTAAAAAAATTAATGTTTTATCATTAGTGTGATGATTGATTGGGTTAAATGTCATAAATGGATAGAGTGATAATTTTTTTATAGATTTTCTATAGATATTGAAAGATGTAATTCTCTAAGACAAATATTTTTCAAATGAATATTATAATGTCAAAAAATATGTTTTATGGGAATGGGGTACAAGAGGAAACAGTCCATCCAAAATGACATTGTTCTAAATAAGATGGAATAAAAAATTCCTACAATGTTTCTTTAATGACATGCATCGTAAAATAAGTTTAAATATAAATTATAGGTTTATTTTTCAATTATCAAAATTCTTACTAAGGAATATTGGTATATCCTTTTAATTACATATTTAAAGAGTTTATTTTCTAATTATAATGGGGAAAATAATATGATTTAATAAAAATGTGATAATTTTTTATAGAAAATTATGTCATCCATCTTATTGTATGTAATGGAGGAAAAATGAAAAATCATTTAATATCATCAAAAATGAATTTATAAATTTCATACTTAGACTATGTTTATTTGTTTTAAGTCCACATTGGAGCCATTGTATATAACATTGGTCATGGATGATATTATTGGTTATTTATAACATAACTCTTAAATTTTTTATGACATGAAAATGTATCATGTCTAGTTTAATGATTTTTATACCAACACATATTTAAAATGATATTAATTTTATCTTGTCACCCTAAATTTATTATTTGAAACATTTATGGGGGAAATGTACCAAAATTTTCTGACCCTTCTGTAATTGAACAGTTTCAGTTGAATCAAAATTTTATCATCTCTATAAATGGATTCTCTATATATGGAAATTTGAGTTGACACAATATTAAGGGGAATTAATATTATCTAATTTTTAAATAACATTATTTATATTGTCTATTACATCATGGGTTAAAATAGTATACATGGTTCATCAAAAGATTTTTCCAATCGATCACTCATATAATATAATCAAAAAACGAATTCAATAGTTAACAAGAATTTGATATTTCTCCAAATCCTCTATCAACTGATCAATATTATAAGTTGATGGAAAACCATTATTCCACATTCATAGAGTCTCAAAAAATATCATAATGATAGAAATACTTGGATGATATGATCAAGTATTTTTTAAATTCCATATTAGAGACATCAGGAGGTCACACCTAACATTTATTTAATGCATATAGGTAAGAATATCTATGATCATTTTATTGAACAAGTATTAGATATTAATTGAAAGACTTATGTTAGGATAAATGAGAAATTAGACTTAATATCAATGGTAATATGTTTTGAGTTAGCTCTCACAACTAATGGTTTATAATAATACTTTTCTCTATATTATCATAAATTATCCAAAGTATAGAAAATGTGTTTTTCTAATGCATCCTCTGTATCTACTTTTTTGTCATGTTATTAATTAAGGGAATAGAAAATTTTTTCGTTAATATATTTGAAGTTAACATGCATGAAATATTGTCACTGTAAAATCCTGAAATAATAAATATGTCTAGATAATTATAATGGAATATTGACCATATGTTTTAGAATGAATCTTGTGATGTTGTGTTATTATTTTATTTCAATATTTAATAAATTGAATGATCTTAATTAGATGAAAATATTGGAGAATGATTTATATTTCATAAGTATTCAATAGTAAATGTAATTTTCTCCATCATTTTTAATATAATGTGAATTTAGGGGTTTATTTAATGATTTATGACCATTAGACCTACATTTTATAAAACCTATTGACTGGAATATGATGATATTGAATGGATAGGTGAAAAATCCATATTGTCACAAAGCCTCTGTTATTGAGAGAAATATTCTTAAGGATGTTATAAAGTTTTTTAAAAAATAATTATCAGAATTGGGGTACATCTATTTTCATTCATCTCCCCATGAATGAGACAATTTTGGGGGAAAAGGGATCAGTTATTTGGAAGTTAAATAATTAAAAATTAAATAGAGCAAGAATGTGTATTTATATGAATTCATTATCATAGATGATTATCATCAATTTATATTGTTTCTTATTAATGGCTAAAAATAACGATATAAAAATTAGAATGAAATGTGTATATTAAATGAGGACAACAGAACATGTTTAGCCTGTCCATGAATGAGTGTTCATGATAGATCAGATTCATTAGAAACAATTCGATGGATAGCAGATGGAGCAATTATAAATTTTGTAACATGCTCAGAATAACACCCCTAGTATTATATATATTACTTTTTCATTATGTATATTAATGATATAATATAATACGTTTGAGTTTTCGGATATTCCGGATGGGATTGAAATGTTTTGGAAGGGTTTTTAATGGTGCATGATTTGAAAACCATTATTTGAAATCATGAATTATCATTGGGAAAGAATATAAATATATGAAGGGAGTCAAATGAAATGTTCTTGGTTTGTAAATCCTATATTGATTACCATCAAAATTCAGTGATATTAGGGTATTGGTACAGTATCATGCACAAAGAGGGAAAATTGGTTTCCCAAAATTTTTTGTACAACTATGCGCCTCTTTGGTTTATGGACAGAATAATACACATTTATTATTAGGTTTAACAAATTGGAAATTCTAACAAGGTAATTTGAGTTAAATTCTATGATAATAAGAGTGTAACACCAATTTAAACTTTGAATCTCTCATTTTTCTCCGATTCTCTCAAGATTAAGAAACACTATACTTTTGAGGGAATCATGGGAAGCTCTATCTAATATGGAAGTAGGTTTTGATGACGGAAAGAGTTTTGTATCTTTTTAATTGATGATAAGTCATTATTCTTTATTATTCACTATATATATATATATATTCATATATGTTCATATCATATCTCAATGACATATATATATAATATTTCGAAGATGATTATATGTTTTATGATTTTTTTTGATGAGATATTATTAGGAACTAATGAAGGGATAGTGTTTCAATTCAATATATTGGATTTATATATGAAATTATTCTTTTTCATATGACATTTTTTATAGGTGGCTTATATCACCCTCTACCCATTATTGAACATAATGTATTTAGTTCTTGCTCCTTATCTCCTTCATTATAAAAAGTTATTTGATTTTTGTTTTAAAATATTTGGATAATAAATGATTCATATATTTTGTTTGGTAAATTTATCAAAAGAAATTCAAAATATATGGTTATTTTCAGAAAATGGAATTTGTTATTGGTGTGTGTTCATGAAATTTAATTAGTAATCGATTTTTGGATTATACATGGGTTCCGTTCCATTTTTTCATTTAAGAATCCATGATGTGATAACATGGTGATGTGATGTGTCACCAATCATGGTTATGGGGACTGTTATTGGGCATGCATGGTTGTGTGATTTCTCAAATTATTATTCCACCTTGAAATAAAGGGTGAATTACTAATTTTTTTCATGTGTTATTCTTAAACAATATTCATTATGGAAAACTTTTTTCAAATGTTGATAGGCTAGTACCATCAAATTTTACTGTCATTACATGAATATTAGATTAATTGTATATAAATAAAACAACTTATTACATGTCTATCCTTATTCCTAATAAAAAATGTAATAACTTCCTAATGTATATATTTCATTGATAAGGTTATAGTAGTTCCCAACTATGATGAGAATCATATCGTGCTATGAAGATATTCATAAACATATTTCTATGGTTGGATAATGTACTATGATAGGACACATAGTATGTATACTTTCAGGTGTGAGTACTCGTAAGCTGATAATGTATATTCTCATGATAGTCACACTTGGTAACCCCCAATATGGGATTTTATGATAACATACCCACCATTATGAATTCTAAATATTTATTTTTGATCATATATTCTTAGATATGGGATTTTGTAATGGTAATTATACTTTATTGGTACCATTATTTCATTTCATAACTTGTACATTGTGATTTACTAACTAAAATAGTCACGCCATATATTTGTGTGATGTTGAGTTTGTGGGGGGAATAAAAAATTACATGTTATTAATATAAAATTTAATGACGGATTTCTCACTTCTATATCTATGGAATATTATATCTTGGATCTTTTATTGGAGTAGATCTTTCAAATTAAATATTATAGAGATGGTGTAATGACAATATTATTTCAAATAATCAAAAATGACATATCGAGCAAATTTTTTGACAACATAGATGTGAAAAAAAAACATAATGAGATAATGATATAATTGTATTATATTTCACAAAGATAATTTGAATATGGTGTTCATCTTCATGATATTAAGATCTTTATCATTTGTTCCTTGAACCATTACAAGACAATAATAATTAACATTAGTAAATCTTGCCTAATTCTAAAAAATCGAGACTTAGGGGTCACACACTTATTTTTTAAAATGACCTCAATTAAATTAAATATTAATTTAATTATTGAAATATATATTATTCTTATTACTAAGGATTAATTTTATTCATGTTTTATTGATCTCTAATATTCGCATGGTAAGAAAACATTAATTACATGAATATTTGATAAATATTTATTCACTTGATTGTGAATAAATTATATATTATACATATTGATGAAAAAAATATTGAATTAAATTTTTTATGTTATTAAATATATGATGTGGATGATTAAGGGAACAAGTCTAAATACCTTGATAATTATTAAATTTTCATAAGTTAAAAATATATTTTTCATTCTTCATGTTAACTTTTGCCATAAAATAATAATAATAATAATTTTATTATTATTATTATTATGAATTTCAACTTGTTAAATATTTTTATATTATTTAAGGGGAATTATGAAAATTAATAACATTATAACCAAAAACCATGTTCTTTTTATAGATAGTTATGTTAATTTTTTACAATTAATAGAAATTTAGGAATTGACTATCATTGTGCACAATATACATCCCTCTTGTGATTTCCTCTTATCCTCCCCTTATGAATGAGAATAATTTATTCATTCATATAGTACCATAGATTAATAAAAGTGATCTAATAAAAAAATATTCATCTTTCTAGCGATATGATATCAATCAATATCATTCGGAGATCAAAAGAGAACATTTGGATCACCACTATAGGGATTATACACTTGGATACTTATAGTACAATGAAGGTATTTCAAATTAGTATTTTATTTGATAAATAATATTGTCAAAGAAACATTCTTAATATGAGTTATTTTATTTATTAATATCTAACTAAATTAATTATAAATTTAAAAAGAATGATTCATTCTTTGGGTACCAAGAAAATCTAAATTAAAATAAATTTTAATTTTTTTCCCACCACAGGCACCTTCGCTGCTCCTAAAACCATTCAAGTGGTATAAAAGTGGTCAATTTTCTAATTTTTAATAATTTATTAATTCAAATATTTATTTAAAATGATGGTTATATTTTCATTTAAATATTTATTAATTAAATTTTCAAAATTATAATGATTTCGTGAATATAATTTCATTATTCAGGATTCACAATTTATTAAGTGTAATAATAGATTAAATATGACTGAAGATTACATTGGGAATTTTTTAAGAGTCTGGATGGATATTATAGGATTACACGACATGTATATAGCGCAAATTTTATCTACCAAAGTACATTTGACCTAGCCATGCCACAAGGTACATGATGCACCAAGAAAAAATTACACATGGTTTATTTATTACAGAATATGAATAGACCAAGAAAATTTTTCCCAATGAGTATCGGATTACATGGAATATAATTCACATACATATCTTTTACTCGACACTATTAAGTGTTGAAATTCACAAAAACAACGTGCTCAAAAACACTATCAAAACCACATGAGACCAATATCTTTGATCATTAATAAAGTACATGATGTATAGCTTGTGTACATGGTGTGTAGATCATTAATTATAACATATGAAAAATATTCCATGTTCTACATTGAGTTATTCTAACATAAATTTTATGAGATACATTGTATGTATATGGATTGTACAAATTGTGTAGTCTCAAGTAAAGTAAACATACATAGTTTTTTTTATATTGAGGAGACACATGGTTAGTGGAAGACAAAATATGTAGCAAGTATGTAAAATCCTATATTCTAGCATGGAAATATGGTAAATACCAAGGTGTGTTCCCTATATACACATAATCATAGATACATGGTGTGTGTCTAGATAGTACATTCCATGTAGTCTCTTGATAAATGACATAATTAAAGATCAATTAAACTTCTAATTACATCATTAAAACCTAATTATATTGACAGAAAACATTCGTGTTATAAAATTTAATAATGGTTTTAATGATTTTAAATGATTAGTTAATTTTATTTAATAATACATATTTACTGGTCCTATCATTTATTTTCCAAGAATGATTTTATTATTGGTATCACCAAAGTATTCCAAATGGTTATTCTGTATTGGGGAATTTATTAATTGATTAATGATTTCTCATTTTTCTCTCCTCACCAATATGTGAGTTATAAACACATGTAATTAATAAAGTATCCCAAGGAACATGGATGTAGGTCATGAAAGAACAATTATGATTCCAACCTAGGTGATACATAGGTGGATAGTTGGAATGTTTATACTTGTTTTAAATTTAACACAATGAGATATATCATTTAGTTATTGGTTGATTTATTATCTCATAATAATTAAACCATTTGGTAATATCAGGATCAATACATTTATTTATCTATTAATTTTTTTCAATATATAATATATATTATATATAAACTCCACAATAACATAAATAAATGACTTAATGTGAATAGATGTAATTTAAATAAATGGATTCTGTGTAATTTTTTATTCAACATGGTAAATTAATTATGTAAAATAAAATTTATGATATAATGGAATATTATGGATAAGAGGAGATCAAATTTGTGCATAATAAACTAAAATACCCAAAAAATTATTAATTATAACTCGGACTTCCATTACATTATTTGGAATTAAACCCTTATAACTAAGTGTTTAATCCACCCTATTTGGGTCACTTATTTTTATCATTATGTTAATATGATGTTTAGGGGTTTAATTAACCATATTAAAACATGAAAAGTAGACTTCTCTAGACCTCATATAAATTAGAGGCATGTGTTGAATAAATCCTTGTAAGGATTACAGGATTGGGGAGTCAAATCAATGGATCAATGAGCTGTAACACCAGGGTTTTTAATGTCCTTTGAACATAAAAAAAATAGCTCAAAACCCCTCATTGGGGTTATCTGAATAGTAGTATAGAATCTTTAGACATTAATTTCCATGAAATTATACATTCCATGTTTATTAGTGAGGGTTATTGGGACATAATAAAATATGTGGTGATTAAATAAACTTAATTTTATCATTTTTAACATAATTTTTAATCAGGAAAATTACAAATAAATTTACATTTTAAATTTTAGAAGGAAATTATGTGTTCATCATTTAGACAATCTCTATCATCAATATGATATAAATACTATATCCTTAGAGGGATTAAATTCTATGAGTGGTTTAGATTCCATTGTCTTATTTTGTTCCACAAAAAAATATATTAGATGGAAGAATCACCAATGCTTGATCTACATACTGATGAGGGGAATAATAAAGAGTTCCATTTCTTTGAGAGATATGTGACCAATTCAATTGATTTTCAATGTTTTATTCTATAATCTATTTCTATTAAACTCACGATGTATCACAAAAACATGGATGATTATTTCATTCTTGAGCATCACTAAGGCCTTTCTGAGAAGTCTGATAAAGATAGAGGTAGTATGACATTTCCAAAGAACTATTTCAATTTAATCTTTTATAGAGTACACCAGTTGGGACTCATGTAGTCACATTTATTGGATACATTGACCACATTTAAGTTTTCTATTTTAAACACCATGTAGATTGGCACACTAATATCTTTCTCAAATCACTCCCTAAAATATTCTCTAGTATTATTGTTAATTTTAATTTGAAAAACATTATGATTTTTCATTCAGATATTCTCACATTCTGGATAAGTATAATGAAGATCAAAAATAATTTTTCCTTATGCTGAATAAAAATAATGGGAAAGTGAATAGCTCTAATTTCAATAATTTTTCACACCCATCCCAGAATAGAAATGTCAAGGGGAATCCAAAGCCCCAATATTCCATTTACTTTTCATGTGGTAAGAAGGTCCAATATAAGAACAAATGCACCCAACCTAAGAAGTATGTTGATGTTTTAGGTGCATTATATATGAAGTTCTATTTATATACTTATATTAACCGGTAATTAGACACAATTTGTTGTTCTCGCATACATGTTCAAATATAAGAACTACGTAGATTATGAAATATTTATTAAGGGAGGTTTGATTTATGATCCACCAATGGATCCAAACTAGCTGGTATGGCTATTATGAGATATCACCTCATGATTCCAATTAGAATGATCTTGGATTTTAAGGATTTTTATTTTGTTCCATATGTTACTCGAAACATTTTAATATACATTGACTGGAAATAAATGGGGTTATTTTCAATTTAGGGAATATATATTTATTCTATTACAATGATATAATTTGATATGATACAGAACATATAAATAAAGGTATTTATGTGTTGCATGACACAACCCAAGTATTTTTAATTTATATAAAACTAAATCACATGACTCATACCACACCCACATTTTCATCATAGACACGGTCATATAAAATAATTTTATATATAAATTACATAAATATGGATATTCTTATTCTTTTTAATTAAAATCACATGGTTTTCTTCATTCATGTTTAAAATTAAAAATAAACAATTCCCCAATTAGAGGATCAAGTTAGAGGTCGATAGAGAATTATGAATTAGTCAATACTGATGTATATTAACAATTTCTTATTTAACCCTGGGATGGTACTCATACATCATAATAATTACAGATCATTTTGTTAGATATGGAAATTTCTACATGAAAATGTATAATTCTAATTATTTTGGATGATTTATGTAATAAAATAATGAAGATGAGATCCTTGTTGTTAATAAGATTATGAAAATCTACTCTAACATTGGTGGATAATATCTTAATGAAGACTTCATTGATTATTTACGGGAGTTTTAGAATAAATCTAAGCTTACACCTCCTTATTATCCTTAGTGGTATGATATAAATAAAAGGAGGAATATCACCATGTTGGAAATAGTGAGATCAAGGGTGATTCATATGTTTCTTTTATATTACTTATAATGATATGCATTAAAAACATATCCAAAAAATAAGAAATAGAGTTCCAACTAAAGGAGAAGATTATTTCCCATAAAATTTATGGTATGGTAGGGACAAATGTTTTAGTACATACATGTATGGGGTTTGGAAGAATTTTTTATAGCCTACACAGGTAACAAAATTGTTCTACGATGCTAAAATTGTACTTTATAGGTTATTCCAAGTATAGAATAGTATATTGACATTACAAAATATAAAATAAAAATATAATATTGGATATAAATTTCATATTCCATAAAGCCTCAGGGATGAATATTTTGTTCAAGAGATATAAGTGGTACGTAGGTATACAAGAGAGGTCATAGTACCCAAAAATATTGTTTCATAGTCACTGGGGATCACAACTCATTAATATGTAATAATAATGTTTATTTATCCTACCTGTATGATACATGTGGAACCGGTGTTTCTATGTGACACGATTCCATGAATTCTGAAATTGATTCCATATACCAAAACCATGTCTGTATTTTGATATACCCTATATTTTATGTAAATCCCTTCATTTTTAAGTGTGTATACATGAGGAAATATGAAATAATGGATATGTAAATTCTTATAAGTCATGACTGTAAGAAAATGAGTTTAAATAGTGTTAAGTCATATACTATAATAAAACTTTTGACTAGTTTCAAAGCTGAAATACATCAAAATTATACTTTCCCTCATATCTATATATGAATATGATATTTAGAAAATAGATGTTAAACAATACATCCTTAGTAAGAACCATTGTTAAGATTTCTATATGAAAAAACGTGATGGTTTTATGACTTCAATGGATTACAAAAACATATGAAAATTTTAAAATTCAATTTATGTATTAAAGAACACATATTGGTCATTGAGTTTTCAATTTTCTTAATGTTTATTGGAATTATGTTTTAAAAGTTGTTAATGTGATACTTTTATCTATAAAAGGATTATAGGGATTTTGGTATTTTACTTAAATATGCATGTTAATGAAATTTTACTTATTAAAAACAAAGTAACTTTCCAATAGTTAATTAATTTCCAGTTGAATAAATGATTTTTCATGAAGGAATTAGGTTAGGTGAAGTACATTCTTATGATAAAGACCCTTAATTTTTGATCAATGATATTACATGGAATATGTAATGGTACATATAATGGAAATATACTAAAGAGGTTTTGTATTGAAAAATCATAGAGGGGGTTATTTTAAATGTCACATGGAATTCATCATTCAATGAAAATGAATTTTTAGACACTTGATGAAAGACAATGAATATGAAGCATTAATTACATGTTAGTGATTGGATCATACCTATATTTAATGTTATATAATAGGCTAGATATTTATTTTTCCTTAAGTGTGGATGGAAGATATCAAACTGACCTAGGTGACAATCTTTGGATGGAAGTCAAGAATATCGATACCAATCTAGGTAATTGTACGGATTTGTTCGAGGTATATAGAGGAGATGAGGACTATCTCATCAAAAGATATGAATATTCTAGTTTCCAAATAGATGAATGAGACATGAAATACAAAATGGAATATATTTTCAATTTAAATATTTGTGTTTTGAGATTGATGTCCAGAAAATATGGTCATTTTCCCAGATTCTAGAATAGAGTCTATGTATATGAATTTTTTTGATTAATCTAAATAAGTAGTTTTGATACACAATATAGTCTATGATATCAAAATTTAACAAAATATTTTTGATATTATTAGGCTATATTATGATAGTACGGTAGGAGTGGTGATTTTTAAGGAGCAAAGGTCACATCAAATCATAATGAATATACATTGTAAGTACCATCTATTGTGATATTTTTCTCAGAGAGGTGTGGTTTTAGTGAGTCATATTTCCATATAATATATTGTGTAGGACCCCTTGACTACAACTATGAATCCAAAAAAAATTATTATCATGTGAGGAATTTTGGATTGAATATAATTGGATGTTATATCTAGTCTAACTGGGATTTATTTAATATGGTGTCTTATGAATAACTTATAATACAATAATTGAAATTTTAATGGATTAATTATAATTTGATTAAAAAATATTATAATATATTGTTCAATATTAAGCATTAACTTAATGTATATGTATCCTAGGGTATATATCGAATGGGAAAGCTCAGAGTAGTTCCCTTCTATGATGAGATCCTTCGTGTTCTATGAAAAGTTGCATAAATATATTTTTATGGTGGATAATAAAGTATGATAATATATATAGTATATATTCCATTAGGTGAGAATAATCCTATGTATATCAGGATTCATCTCATTTATTTTACACTAGGTAATATCCAAAATGGGTGGGTATGAGATTATACATTCTAGGGTGAATTCTACATGTTTTAGTGTAGTCTTATATTCAAATCTACGAGCATATGTAATTTGAAAATAACTTTTAGATTATTATGATGTAATCAATGACTCACATACTTAGATATACTAACTAATACATTATCTCCTTTTTTTAGGATATAGTATATCTTTAGTGGATCAGAAATTACATGTTTTTAATGTATATATATAGGAATTAAATTTACCTTCTATCATTATTGTGGCTTATATATCACCCCTATGATTGGAATAAACCCATAAGATTAAATTTTATGTTAATGGTATAATGAATATTTTATTTCAAGTAGCCTAATAAATACATATCGAGCATATAGGTTGATAGAAAAGATGTGAATCATGCCTGATGAGATATTCATACAATTGTATTATATTAAATTCTAAGTGTCTATATATTGTTTTCATTGTTGAAAAAATAATTTTCTTCTAATGGGTTCCTTGACTAGATTCATGATTAACATTATAGAATTTATGAAATCCTTCTTAATTCCAATTACAACAATTCCTAGAGGGGCACACACTATATGAATAATTTTATCTCAATTAAATTATAATTTAATATAATTAATTTAATATATGTTATTCTTAAGACCGATGATGATTTTTTTTAATTTTTTCTGGATTTTTAATATTTAAAATGTAATAAAAATAATTGAATTAATTTTTAATAAATATTTATTCAGCAGATTTTTAATAAAATACATTTTTAGGAGTAAAATATTCAAATAATTATCTATTATGGTATTCCATAAATTTTGAGGTGGATAAACAAACCAAGACCATATGTATTGATAAATATTAATCCTCCATCCACTCTAAATATATATATTATTGCACAGGTTAGGGAATGAAATCAAAATATCACTATTATTATTTCATGGAATAATATTTTATTAGGACTATTATATTTTTTAAGGGTTATTACATAATTAAATTATATTTTAACCTAAAACCTAGATATATAGGTTATTTATTATGTCTATTTTTTGAAATTATTAAAAAATTGAGAATTGAGAATCATTGAACATGCCAGACTTTTCGATAAATTTTTCATCCTCTCATAATAACATGAGAAAGACGAATTTGATCAAGTACAAAAGAATTTTGGTAGATAAATATGAACAACAAAAGTCATTGATTACCTATGCTATAACCCATAAATCATTCAGCATCATTCAAATAATAG
Organism: Viscum album; assembly: GCA_963277665.1. Lineage (NCBI taxonomy): Eukaryota > Viridiplantae > Streptophyta > Magnoliopsida > Santalales > Viscaceae > Viscum > Viscum album. The sequence goes on from OY728140.1 coordinate 2,133,202,083, forward strand.
AGGAGACTATGTGGGCCACCGTTAGAGATATTCTCCACTAAAACCCTTACAACACAACAACGATAAACCAAAAAGGGTTTTATAATATATATACAAAATCATCAACGAAGTAATCATAATATGAGGTAATTTAATTAAGCATATCTAAATTATTTATTTATATATTCAATGTTCTAGAACTAGTATTTCTAATTTAGGAAACTCAAAAGGAATATATATATTAATTTAATGCCAACCATAAGAGTTTCCGTAGCTCCCAGAAACTTTCACATTTTCAAAAATATCATCTTATAAAATATATAAATGTGAGATAAATTATTCATGTTCATATTGCCTTGTGTTGAGAATTATTAGATGATTAAAAACCAAGTGTTAAACCCACCCCCATCTTCGGATCTTTAGTTAATTTGGGGGTGTTTTGTACTGAGATATAGATAATGGAAATGTTTCATACATCTTGAGTGATACATCATGAAATAGTGGGATTCATACATGGAATAAGAGCTTGAATCTTATTTGGAAGGTGATAGGTATGATTTCAATTTAGTTTCTCAACTAAGGTTTTCTTTTGTCTAATAATGTTTTACATTTTTCATCTTACACTCAGATATTGCTTTCTAGTTTGAGTAATATTTTATTTCTTTAGATTGTTCATATAACCATATTTTTATTCTTTTCACCATTAGTAGGTTATTTATGTTACAGGGAGTAAAATAAATCAATTATCTTGTATAATCATGGCACTTTTTTTAGTCTTTGGTGTCCTAGGGATGTCATCCACGGTTAGTTGATCCTCTTTCTATTCCAAATAAAATGGGTAAGGGGGTGATGTTACAAATGGTATTAGTAATGGTCATTTATTCATCTTGGGATAGTATCAATGGTAGAGGAATTTATAAAAATTAAATTTATAGAGTAAAAATTATATCTAAAATTTTTATTATCATCATCATGATTCTAGGGTAGTACAAGTACAAAAAGTGATTTATGATACATACAGGTGTGTTGTTATCTCATCATAATGAGTTCAGATGACGAGTGTCGCATATCATGAATTAGTAATGAGACATATCACTAAGATATCATTGTTCATAAATTTTTTGATTTCATTACAAAATTGTTGATAATTTGTATTTCTTATGTCAATTTGGAGTATTATAATCCTTTATTTTTTCGTATGTAATGAATATGTGGTGTTACATTATGTCTTTATAAATCATAACACTTGTTCTATGACTAGGGAAACCACAGGGGGATTTAAATGAGAATATTTTTCAATGATGAAAATATTAAAACACATGGTTTTCAATTGTACAGTCCAATAATTTCAAAATATGGATAGGAAAAATTGAAATCCAAAAGTATTCCATGAAAATTAATCCACATACATTCATAAATAATATATAATGGTCTTTTAGGGAGAGTTGGGTCCATAACATGTGGATAAATGGATATAGAAAATTATTAAAAATTTCATTTCTTGGAAACCACGATTTAATTAAATGTGATTATAGTGGTCTATATGATCGAGTATCTTTCTAGGAAGGGGTGGGATATTATTTTCTAAACTAAACTTGACCAGGATCTAGCATGGAATGTATTTGTGGTGTTTTTTACAAAATCATATTGTCCATAAATCATTAATATCATAATTATTTAACATTTATTTACTAAAATAATGTATGAGAAACATTAAATAATAGACTGTGAAACATAATTCATGGTGATAATGTGTTTTACTCATGAAGTTGGTACTAGTGACCATATGAAGTCCAAGATCATTGAGACATGTTTGTGACCTAAATTATGCTCTAGTATGGTTATCTTCAATAATGGAAAATGGAAATGGATGGTAAATATAGTGACAAGAGACGAAAATGAATTCCTGGGAACCTATTATTTTGGAAAAACATTTACATAGTTGGGTAAAAGTTGGAGCTCGAACACTCTGAACACCGAGAAGAGGGTCAGTTACTCTCAAAAATGTAATATAGTAGGAAAGTATTCAGTTGGTTTAGTATCCTTACCACCTCACAATAATAATTTTATATGATGTTATAAAGGTAGATCGTATGATAATATACAATGGGAATTCATATATATGAGTGACCCATGTGTACTATTATGTAACACTAACACCTCAACAATCATTACAACCATAATTGAGTAATAATGAAGTATTTGGTGTACATTTAAATAGTTTTATAGTTTCGATAAGATTATCATACATGATCAATATGGTTAATTAATTGTGTTTGTTAAATTATATTGAACCATACTCTCATGATATTTATTTTTGATATTGGAATGTCACACTCTTTTATAACTTCTTGAATGGGTTTCATATTGAAATGATTCCTTATTTCATGAAAAATCAAACACCTATCAACAAAAGATAATGTCGTTCCATTAATAGGATAGAGTGTTATATAAGTGTTGACAAGGATAATATTTCTTGTATTTATATTTTATAGTGACATACATATATTTCATGGAATTAGGAATAGATTTGTTGTCATCTATCAGGGCCCCCATTAACTATTATTCTAGAAAAGCTACTTTCACATATATGGAAGGTGATGAGAATATCATCAATGGATATTGAGATGTGAATGAAATTATATTAGGCGCTATGGATCCAATAGTCTAGAATATATCAACATAGTGGGTAGTATTTATTTAATATAATTTTTATGACATCAAACATAGATACTTTTCATCCATTGTAAATCAATTTTCCCACATCTATCTTTAAAATCTCACTGGTTTACCATCTGAAATATAGGTGGATTTTATTTTTGGTCTCAGTCCAAGGACTAGTAAAATTTCAATTTTTCCATATGGGATAGAAAAAATATAAATAAGGGAATTTATTGTTTACCTAGATGATTTGGAATGAAATCGGCTCAATCGACCTAGCATATATCCATGGGAGGAAATATTTCATCTTGTAAATAAAGCTAACATAAATATAAACATTTCTAAGGATTATAATATGATAAAGAATGTAATGATAAATAATAAAGTCCTCATTCTATGAATCATAATTTTTTTCAATCAGTTGAGGGTTACAAATCATTCTCTATGATTTATTAATGATCAGGGTATCATGAATATCATGTTTGAAAAATATATATTTAATGGAATTATTTCCATAGTTGTTATAGTCATTATGAACATGTGGTTTTCCATATAGTCATACGAATTCACCTGTGGTGTTTATGGAATTGAATATTTGAACCATTTAGATATATCATTACCTATTATGATAGTATTCATCGATGACATTCTAGATAATTCTATTAAAATTTTCATCCATGAACGAAACACTGGAATAGTATTAGGTCTCTTAGGGGAGCATCACCTTTAATATACTATCTTAATTGTGATTTCTAGTTACAATAGTTATATTTACACGGTCATTCCATTTCTGAGAAATGATTATTGTTAGATCTTTAAAAGGTAGAAAATATTATCTCTTAGAAACCATCAAAGAATATATTTGAGATAAATATGTTTTGTGCCTTATTTTTTATTACCAGTTCATTGATCATATCGTTTCATAAAATTCCCCAATGATGAAATATTTTTAATTTAAAGGTGTGACATTCCAATGGAGTAATTAGTGCAAGAAATATTTTTAGAATCATACATTATAGCTTACATCAAAACCAATCCTCCTGCTTCTAGAATAATTATTAGGATATGTGGTATATTATGATTCATTTTGATCTATTTTGGGTATTTTCTCATACACAAATATCATTTTGTTTTATATGGTTCCTGGAAGTTATGGTTTCAAGAGTTCAATTGTCCAACATGTTATTTTTAATTATTTATTGTAGTCCTTTCCTTGAAAACATAGAATCCTTAAATATTTGTAGATCTATTCACAGTTTTTGTGGATCAGTAGAAACATGAGTTCTATGAATATATTGTTCTCTCGTAGGACCAAGAAAAAAAATTATGTGATCCACCATGGCTATCTTCTTATAAAACCCAGTCATCAATATCCTCCATGAAATTTATGTTCTCAAAGAATGGGAATCTTGTTATGGTGGAAAATATCCCTGCTAAATTCAAATTCCTCTATGGTCGTATCTGTAACCATGTTGTATCGATGGATTCCAAAGTCAAATAGAAAGGTATCATTATATATTCTATGTGTGAGTTTTCTACCAATCCACCATGGTGAAAAATTATTATCACTTACTCTTTACAAGTGTGTGAAGAAGCGGTGTAGAGTAGTATGTGTGACCTCATTGGGGTTATAAAAGAGAACTCCATATGGGATATTTCTTGTATGCATGGGTTTAGGATCCCTGTGATTACACTGAAGATTGAATGTAAAGATTGGTAACGTTTGAAATTGGTTTTAGAGAATTTGGAATGTAAGATCCAAATCTATCTATAAAGGAATCTTCTTTTCTATGGTTTTTATGCAGGTTAGGTGCAGAAGAAATGCAGTGGATCTAGGGTTTCTTGTGAAATAATGGTAGCATGGTTCCACCCAGAGAACTGTTGTGATGGTCAAAAAACTACCCTTCCATTTATAATAATTATAAACCCCAAAGAATTGGTCTATTATAACCCATAGTAATGTAATCTAACAAAAAGTGGATTTTTATTTCTCTAATGGGCTATTAAGGGGGGGATGTGTCATCCATGAATCTGGATCTCTAGTTGTGCTAGAATTTAGTATTTCTATTGCATCCTAAATTCTCTCCCAGAAAAAGATAATACTATACATATTAGGTTGGAAGTCTTCCTCACTCACAAAAATATTATTTATACCATTTAAAATTACTCATCTGTGATTCATATCTCCATCAATAGTAAGAAAATGATTCACTAATCCATTACATACCATATTCCTAGGTGTAATGATATCAATCCAAACAAAATTAGTTTCCTTAAAAAGTTGATAATATGATTAATGTGTCGAACAACCTTGTATCCAAGGGATCTCATGAAAAAATTTATATGATCTTTTCTCACATGGGATCCATCCCCCATGAGTGAATGAATATTTTCAAGGATGACTCCCACAGTATGGGATATTTAGGACTCCTTGAACAAGGTGAATCCTTTCTTCCATTACCAATTTGGATATATTTATTGGCTAGCTATTTTTTAGTAATAGAAAAATCAATCATCATGGTAAAAAAATCATCAACCACATTTTCTTATACAGATATTTGAGTCCATATAAATTATGATCGATGGAATACCACTAGATGTTTAAATTTAGATCGATATTTACCATGGATGAAGAAAATTCAATGGGTGATTCATTGAGTATAAAATCATATACCCAATTTTTTAAAGAGTATTTCAATCAGTAGAAGATGATGGAAGTCATAGTAGATATTGGTCTGGATTGTATTGATCATGATGATGATATAGTTTTCTTTTACATTTATGTTATTCTGAAATTATTTTTGTAGTAAAAATATAATAATATTTTCAATCATTGATTTTTCACAAGTGGGTTTAGTCTCAATTTGGGGAGGGCATTGAGGGTTGGATGATCAATGGGAGATCTGCGTTGTGTTTTTTAGTTTAGATTTTGGTCCCCTAAACATTTCAAAAAATACTAGCTTCAATATACCACCATTCCATATGAGTTGTTTATTATAGAATCTAGATGTTCTATAATTCAATAAGAATATATTTATGGTGGTCTTAAATAAAAGGGGGGGGGGTTAGTCTATTCGTGGAGATTACATGCCCTTTTGAATGTTAAAGAGAACCAAATATGACTCTCCAGTATTTTGAAAAAAATAAGTATAGCCATTTAAAAATTGGAGTATATAACATCGGGTTTTATCACAACTCTACCAATAATTGTTTTGAACACTATACCATATTGGAGTTTTTGGAATTGGCTCAAAATTATGGCTCACTTAATCTCTCCTCATGATTCCAATATGGTGGGAGACATATGAGAATTATACAATCGACAAGTTTCTATGTTTCATGATGTGTCTATTTCCATTATGTCTAGTTAAGAACATGGGATTATGTATAATTTTTTAAGTCAATGATGTAATCTCCCTTACCAAATTTTAACATTTTAATAGAATACAATCATCAAAATGATGAAATGTTGGAACTGTTGATATAAAAAATAGAATAGATGTATATATATTGTGTTATGTATTTTGGAGGAAAATGGGTGGATCACGTATTATTATTAGATTAAAAAAATTAACATTCATAATTGCATAATATATATTGGTGATTTTAAATCTTTTTTAGTTTTCCTGATAATTATACATTTAATTGGGTGGAAAAGCGTGAGACTTCACTTATAAGACCTAGCCTTATATAGAAGATGAATGAAATGATCCAGATGATTTGGAATATGATGGTTAGGGATCATTGAATTTATAATTCATATGAAATTATTCATAGTTTGTGGTTATCATTTAATTTTGGTTATCATGTTTTTTAGAGAGTATCTATAAGGATAGGACATCATTCTTTGGGTAAACAATGTAAACACTCACCTCAGTACATTAAACCATTTGAGATAATAAAATGAAGTAGTGATATGGATTTTCTATTCCATATAAAACAAAATTATATCTAACTATAATATATATTTCTTGTATCCCAATTGAAATTTCGCTCACATGATCCTCACACAATCACTATAAGGGATCATTCTGATCTTGAGCTGGAGGATAAGTTTATTCACATGTTTATATGGATTTTGGATAGTAATGTGATCCTATTGCATCGTAACACAAATAGGTTTTTATGATTATTATGGAATTATTATCAGCTCTAGGAAGTGTCATGGGTATGGGAATAATTTATGTTTTAGTAATGACTTACACTTCATAAAATTACATAACATATAAAACATTAAAGTGATAAGAATACTATTGATGGGGAGAATTTAGAACCATATTTTAGGTACATTGCCCTTTTATTTTGTATTTTTACAGTATTTAATACGTTTTTAGAGTTCTGGGGTCTTCATAATGGTTTTGGAGTCTTTAAAAAAGGGTTTTAAGGGTTCAAGGTTTGAGAAAAATTATTGAATACATTGCACTATCTCTATGAAACTACAAAAAGTGATGATGGGAGTCAGTGGGAAAGTTCATAGTTAGTTCACATTATATCCATTTAATATAGGTTCTAGGTATAGATCAAGCGATTTGGTGATTTTATAACAATATCATGTTCACTATTGGAGTATGCATTTCCATACTATGTGTGATAACCACGTGAGTTGTTGGGTAATGCTGAAAAGCATGTGCATGGATTTCAAAACTGAACAAAATGCTATGTGACTATTTTATTTTAAAGAAAGAATCATTCTCATCTTTGGTTCATACTTCTAAAAATCATGCTTCCTAATAATTTAATATGAATTAAATTCTATGAAAATGTGGCTTTAACTCGAATTTACACTCAGAAATATCAATTTTTCTCCTATTTTCTAAGGCTTTAAAATTCCTCTCATACATTATGCATCAATGTACATTCAATTTGATTTAGAATAATGTTTCTATGAATCATGGTACATATGATCACCATAATCGATAGTAGGTCCCCATTTTTTCTTTATATCTCTATATTTGGTCTTATCATATCTCATGAATCCATATTTGTAAAATATTTTACATATATATATGTTATTATATGTATATATTGATTTGATCTTGCTATGATTTAATGAAGGAAATATGTTTCAATGCTTGTTTGAGTAGTTTCTAATATTCTTCTTCATTTTCTTCAACCATTTTGAGGTGCTGGATTCTCTCTCACTCTTCCAATTCTATAAAATTAATATTTGATGTTTAATTAATCTCAATTTATTTTTTGTAAAAAGTATTTTCCTATAGTAACAATATATTTGGTTTTGGAATGATTCACATATGGTGTTTGAGAATTGTCTGGAAATAATTTTTTTTCAAAAGAAATTGTTTTTGTTGAGAACACAACATTTGTGGGTGGTAAAATTTCATGAAATTTCATGAAATTTCATTTTTTGGTTATTTATTAGTTTGGTAGTGGCTTCAGTTCCAAGTTGGAACATAAAATTCAATCATGTAATGAATTAGTGATATGATCATTTACCTCTCAAGAGTGTTGGTACTATCCCTTGGCATGAATGTTTCTTATAATTTTGAAATGATGATGAGATATAGAAAATAATTATGAATAATTCATTTTGTTAAATTATTTTTCTTCAAGAATGTTTATTTTATTTAATTAACAATATATTCTCATACTCAACTTTATCATAATGTTTGTGAAGATGTATTTGTTCTATGTGGAATGTGTTTGAATGTCTTTAGGATCATATACTGAGTCTTACACTTCTCTCATACATCAGATGATTACAGTATTTCTAGATGATGTGTATTGAGATATAGATAAATGAAATTTATTTTACTTCTCTAATTATTCTTCATAATTTTGTGTGAATTATAATGAGAATTTATTCTTGGAGATTATATGGGTGGTTTATGGGTTGATATCACATGAGCACCTTCGATTAGTGTTTTCATTATTGTGTAAGTGTCATAACATTTTATTTTGTCTCCTATTATGGAATTTCTTTCAATATTAAGTTGTATTATAAATATTTATATGCATAATTTACCATTCATTTCCTTATTTCATCTTAATTTGGATTTTTAAAATCTATTGAAAATGTCCCAATGCGGATTACATATTCCAATGGAATTTGATGTTATCCATTTGTGTTCTTTCTATGTCAGGTAAGGTTATAAATACCCCTACCTATTCAAATGCTAATGGGAGAGGTGAAGGATTTTATAGTCCTTGTATGATGGTAATGGATATATATTTTCTACCATATATTTGGAAATAAAAGATTTGTTTATAATAGTAGTGTATTAATGTTAGTCTAAGTAATGAATTGTTTTCAATACCAAATATAAAAAACAATCTATACCTCAAGTGTATATTATAATTTTTTTAAATAAATATGGTATAATTATTGAATTTAATTTTTTTCCCCAGTTTTTTACAATAAATGGATTTTCACTAACAACATTTTTATACATAATGAATTCAGAATGACACAGGATACTCTGAATAGATTAGAGTAGACATATGATCCATTTATCATGTCAACAAATGAAAACAAATTTCTCATTTTATTAATCAATATATTATGTAGAGGTCTATCCTTCTATGTAAAAAATCAGTATTTTGAAAATGAAATATATGATGGATATTATGAAATATGTTTGATTCCTACTTCCATTTAATGACTACCAAAATTGACATATTATCATGTTGTAGACATGGGTTTTCCATTTTAGAATGACCAGGAGGATGAAATATGAGAAATAATCCTTTTTTATTTTTTTAATAATGTAGAAATATCTATTTATTTCTTTTTTATCATTTAATATTTAATATAATGATAGAAATAATTGATTTATATTTGTATCTCAAAAATTGTATTTTAACAAATATGATTGATTTTTTGTCCAGATTAGTTTAGTTTAGTTTGTATCATTTTTAATCTATTCCACATTATATATACATGATGGATTTTAAATCATTTTTAACTAATCATTTTTTTTCGTTTTTATGTATCATTTTTTGTTACATCAATATTGTTAGCATTATATAAACTGTATCATCTATTAAATAATAATTTAATGAATATTTTCAATATATTTTTCTTATTTTTTTATATACACTAATGAAGGAGACAAATAATGGATTGGATTTTATTGTATTATTTTGATGGTAAAATATTAAAAACAGTTATTCTAATTTTTAAGAACTAGTTAATTTGAATAGTATTATAATTATTTTTTGTTTTCATCTATATAAATTATTTTATCTCTCATTAATGATATTTATATTTTACATAAACAATTTAAAATGTATGAGTATAAATCTGTTTAATTTAATTTACTTTATGTTGGATCAATTCCCACTTTTTAATTAAAGTAATAAATAATAGATGGATTTGAAAATTATTCAAATAGTTTATTTTAATATTTATTCACTACATAATTTCATATCAAATATTAAAGTCAACATAATCATATAGGTTGGACCATACACGTACTTCTATCAAGGGTCCTCATAATACTACTTCAATAAAAGATTCCACAACTATGGGGGAAAGGAAAAATTCTATTGTTTATAATCATGGTAGCACAGGTGCCCAAAAATTATTAGTTTACCACAAGTAAGAAATAATAATATATATTGATTTTTAAGGTAATTATAATCCATTGGGACCAAATTAAAAACAATTTATGGATTTAGTTTCAACACAAACATTTTAAAAATTTATCATTTTGATCTATTAGAAGAGATTTTAAAAATAGATAATAACACAATTATGGGAAATAATTTTTAGAAATTAATTTATTATTATTTTAATTATCATTAACATTATTACTAATAATGATATTTTACATTCTTATAAGATTTAATTTGATAATAATGATAGTATAGAATTCAGGAATAAATTTTTAATGTGGAGCCAATAAGTTTACTTATGACTTTTCCATTACATTTTGTTTGGAAAATCAAAATCACATTTTCTTAAGGAATGTTTTATTTTTATAAGAAAATATATTTTAATTTTTTTTAATTTATTTTTGAATTAACCAATGGTTTTCATTGTCTTATCTAGTGTTTTCACAAACTAATTATAACCATTTTTCCCTATATCAAAAAATCAGATCCATATCTAAATCAGAATAATAGAGTTATATAGAATCGGATTTCCCCAAAATTGTGAATCCAATTTCTTCTAAAATCTAACAACAATTTCTTTTTAAATCATACTATAATTTCTACTAAAATAAGACTCCAATTTCTCCTGAAATCAGAAATTTATTACTTATGAAATCATACTATGATTTCTACTAAATTTAGACACATATTTTCTCTAGTAACCAATCAGACAATGTTTTATTTTGAAATCGGACTCCAAATTTATTTGAGATCATATTTCAATTTCATCTGAAATTAGACTCTGATTATCTATTATTTTTTAATCCAAATGTTAATTTTTCTAGATTCAAATTTTCACTTTCTTAGTATTCTTATTAAATTCTTCTATTTTTGTTACCATATTTAATTAAAATAATGATCCATTTTATTAGATCCTAAAATGATATAATGTTTATTAAGCATGGTGATGGTTCTCATAGATTGTTATATAAAATTATGCAGTAAAATCTATTTTAAACTAAACACTGGCTAAGTGACACCAATCTAGGAACCTCCAATTTTCAAGGAAAAAATAATTGTTGGAAGAGAAGTTTTACATTGGAATTTGTTCCTATAAACACCTAGCCATTTGAACGATCTTAGGGATAGATTTTTTGTAAATAATTACTGATCTCTGAGATGAGGTGATACGTTTTGAGATCACTTCTCTAACCTTCTTTGTGTACAGTTTGTGAATACCTATTTCAAGGTGAGAACATCTTATTCAACTATCCTAGTGCTAATATGATTTTTTTATCAAATGAGGGATTCTGGGGATTGGGAGGCAATGGCGGCGATCATCAAAGATTTCACGAGCTTGAAAGGTCATTATGATAGATTTCAGTATTCATATCTTGGATATAACCATGTTTAGGTATGATATAATTTCCGGAATGTATAAATATGGTACATTTATTAAAATTTGTTTGATACCCTTCTCATTGGTTCAGAACATTTTTTATACTTGTCTTGTTTTTTATCATGTTTTTTAACCACTGCATTTTGTTAAATAAAAAAATTGTAACATTATTAAAGTTTATTATAATATTATACTCTGATATAAATAATATTCTATACGTTTGAAGGTAGAATAATTCCCTAAGAAAACATTTCTTATGTTTCTTTATAGGATCCATCGTATCAGATATTAAGAAAAATAGATTCTTTGGTAAAACCTGAAGAGGGATTATGAATCCATATTCATTAAATTTGTTAAACATAGATTTTCTTAAGGAAAAAAATATTTTTAATCCTATAATTTACCCCCACCAAAAATTAAAAATCTATATCTTCATTTCAGTCCTATAGTTGGTATCATTTGAGCTCTCTGAAATACTTATACATACATATATTATTTCTTTCTCACATATTCTTTCATAATGTTACATATCCATGTTTTTCATAAAATTTTACTCATAAAATAATTCCTTATAATCATTTAATATTGATCCTCTTACTGGAAAAGAATTTTTTTTATTTTCTTATAGAATTAGAGGAAAGAACGTTGGTTTTATAGACAATTTATATACTACCAAACCCCAATCATTGACGAAAATGATTATGAATACTAGAGAGATAGAACGAAGTCTTTTATTATCAATACTAGTGTGGATAGATTTTTTATGTTAACTTGAGTCTTCAAGACTCCAGATTTGGAAATCGTACCATTCAAAAATCAAGAAAAACAACATTAATGGCTTAACTTTATGGTTCACAACACTTTATTATTCTCTCTGACTAGAAATATTTATAACTAGAATTCATCTTTTCTAGCTGCGAATAGCATCTGAATGAAATTATATGTTGCACGTTTTGCTACATCCAAGGTAATTGAAACTAGAAGAGATATTCTTAGAGATGAATACCATTTTTTTGTGTTTTCTTATTGTGAAACTATATACAATGTTCAACAAAGGATTATGAATATTGTCAACAATATTTAGTCTATGGGTGAGAAAGGACTTAAAAGTGGAATTATTTTGTATATGTTAATTGATATTATACCAAATGAGTTGGAATATAAACAAACTGTGATTGATGAGAATATGAGAGTTTCAAACATCACTCTTAATGATTATTTCAAAACTCTGTTAATGTATGAAACTATAATTAAAATATATGTAGATATCAACAAGAAAAAAAATGGTAATAGAAGTGTTGGTTTCAATAATAAATCAAATCATTTGAAACCCAAGACTCCTGAAAGGGTTACTAGATCCAATTCCAAAATATCTAGAGATATATATAAACAATCGATCGTTATCATTTTGGGAATGAATTTTCAGACTTGATCGATGTATGAAAAAGATTATGGAAAATAAATATTTCCAATATATATACATTAAGAAAGGAAGAAAGGATAAGAAAGATTCGTAAGTGACTTGTAATGATTGTAATAGGGAATTTTATATCAGAACAGGTTGTCCAATGCTCAAAAATAATGAAATAAATGATAGGAGTTCAGAAAAAAACTAGAAGAAGTACTACAAGTCTAAATATATGAATTTAATGAAAACTTATGACACATGAAGTGATAGTGGTGGGGATTATTCTAATACACATGAGCCTCATCCCAGTTGGTGAGGACTCCTTAAGTTCATCATGGAGGCCTGAGATCAAATCCAGGTGGAGGATAATTTTCTGGGTACTGTAGAATTACTGTAGCAGGAACTGTACAGAACTATAGTAGGTACTGTAGTGGGAACTATAGTAGGCACTGTGTGGCACTGTAGTAGAAAATGTGCAGAACTATAGAAGGTACTGTAGTGAGAACTATAGTAGGCACTATGTGGAACAATAGTAGCAGAGAATATTCCTCCATTTGGGCCTTCGGGCCACCGATTTCATTTCCAAGTCATTTAAGGCCTTTGTTCCACCCATTCTTTCGGTTCAATAAGGCCTTAGGTCCACCTCAAGGCCTTCGGGGCACCTTAAGTGCATATGAAAAACAGAAAACCAACAAGGAAAACCTTCTGAAGGAGAAGGAGAAAGCAGTTTTCAACATAGCAGAAGCTAAACGGATTGATAGAATGAGAGGGTATGACACCTACCCTTGGGGAAAGCCTATGCATGCACGGGAAAGCTTAACTGAACTGCCATGCGAAGGTGGAGAGCTGATTTTACAATGAAGAAGATGGGGAGGAGAAATTTCAAGTAGTTATTCTGGGTTGTATGTAATGTTTTAAGCCTACTGGAAATGAATCCCTCTAAGACCTACAGGCCATGTAATACATACACCTACAGGCCTTGTAAGGGTTCCACCTCACCCCTTGAAAGGTGGATTATCAAAAATCAATAAAAAATGAAGACCTTCGAGCCATTGTAGTGGAGTGATTATTCTAATGAATCATCAGATATTGAATCATCTAGATAAAATATTAATTTCCTTATAACCATAGTTCATACAAAAAAAATAAATGTCTCATTGCTAAGGTAAATACTACTGAATCATTAACAAATATTTTTTAAAATGTAAATTTTTCTAATAAAGAATATTATGAATAATCAGATAAAGAATCATCCTCATCAGATTATAATGTGTTACTTTTTAAGAAGTATACATGTTTTCCTCATTACATGAAAATGAAAATATTATGATCAATATGAAACATGATAAGAAATATTCAAGAATTTAAATTTTAACAAATGAAATATAAGATCATACAAAAGATATTTATCAGAAAAATATTGATTTTGAAATTGATTCCAAATACCTTAAGGAAGATAATTTTTAGAAGGATACACATTATATGGATCTCAAAATTTTTATTTCCAAGTATAATGATTTATAGACTAACTCAAATACTATTGCTAATGATTATGAGGACAAGAATTTATTTATCAGAATAAAATATGAAATATTATTCTTTAATGGAACCTTTTTCAAACTTTTTCCATTGAAAAGATGGTTTTGATAAAATATATTCAATACATTATCCTCTAAGAAATAGTTCTGGATTTGGTTTTTGTCATTCAAAGCTAGTTTTTAGTCATAACTATTTTGTTCCCTAATGTGATCATTTTTTCACTAAGTGTCAATGTGGTGGACATTAGGAGAAAAAAGTTCTCTAAATAAAATACAACCCTATGTTTTTCATAATGAATACTTTTCAATAAAATTTTTGACACCTGTGATTTTACTTCTTTTGGACTCTTCATGTAGAGACCCGAATCTTGACGTACATGGAAATTACATTACTTTTGCGGAATACTTAATACATAACAAAAACAGACACACAAGGACCGTAATAGTTTAGTGTCTTTGGAAACTCAGAACGTAATCTGCTAATCGTGGTGAAAGATCTTCAACATATCCCATAAAGATATTCCCCTTTTGGTTTTCTTACCTAAAACCATTCTTTAAATCCTGGGGAAAAGAAAACATATAAAAGGGTGAGCTCAAATTCTCAGTAAGGGTAAGCATGGAGAAAATAAAACAAACCATATACCCTTGAACATAAAAACATGAACATAACATTTAAATATCAAAATCCTGAGCAAAGACATAAATCTTGGAAGTATGTAAGAAATGTATCATAATGGAACATCAATCTTGATAAAATAGCATGGGAATAAAACATGTAATTATGGAAACCATTAAGCACATGATATGACATCTATAGTAGCCAAGGCATTTCTGCCAAGACCATCTTAGTGGACAAAGTCCCTTTCTAAATCGAGCTCACTCCTCGTTTTAGTCCTATAATACTAAAACGGATTAACTTACTATTCCATCCATGTCTATCTCATGAGATATAAATATTTACCCAATTCATTGGAGTGTGATATAGGTCCCACCTATCTCATAATGAAATCATTCTTACTTGTGCCACAAAATAAACATACATCATTCATAATAACCAAACGAATAAAATGGGTTTCATAAACATCATCCCATCATTACATAATCCATATAAAAGAAATGGTTATCATTTCATAATAAGAAAATTGAAACCATGTAAATAATAGAGACATGATACTTGAAACATACACATATCAAATAATGTCATCTTAGATGAAAATTGGTTTTGATAAAACACTTGAAATGAATTCTTGAGGAAAATATCCTTTCTTCTTCAGAATCATTTTCTTTTCACAAAATGCCATGCACTTTTAATGTAAAAGTATTTTGTTGAAAATAGTTATAAAATATTTTAGAGT
This sequence comes from Viscum album, assembly GCA_963277665.1. Lineage (NCBI taxonomy): Eukaryota > Viridiplantae > Streptophyta > Magnoliopsida > Santalales > Viscaceae > Viscum > Viscum album. The sequence goes on from OY728140.1 coordinate 2,133,217,977, forward strand.
AATCTTCATAGAAATGAGGCGTTATGAAACCGTAAAAATCCGTTCACGCCGTATAAGTTAAAAATAACATTCTTCTCGTACTTTTGTCGGAAAAGTCAAAAAGTACCTCGTATGGTAAAACAAATCATCCTTACATACCATGAATTACAAGTCAAAAATGGGTAAAAAGGACTTTAAACATACAAGAAAACATTTCTATAAAAAATGGACATTGATGATAACAATAACCCCATCAAATACTTACGAATAAACAATCTCAGATAAGAGCGAGATGGGAATAGTTATCCCTTACCTTAGGTCCGATATTCTTCGTACATATCCTAATCTCTTGTATAATGATTCAAATAACTTCATTGACTCATTAAATAATCATATTCATTGTTATGATATCATATATGGTTTACTTAGGACATTATATTACCCGTTCTTTTGTAAATTCCATGTCAAAGAAGCGTTTTGGGTAAAATCGTTTTATTTATCGTATGTGTTTGGACTTGTTGTTCTTGATATTATTATTACTTATATCTTGATTTAATTACTTCCCGAATGTAAATAATGATTTATATATCATATAAATATTTATTACATATATATATATATATAATAGATAGATAAATGAAGTGAAAAACACTGTTCATGGAGACGGTATGCCGTACGTACGCATGAACGCTGTTTTTTGTTTCCTTATTGAATTAAGTATATGACATACATATATATATAAATAAATCCAGTATCATTATTACGTCATATATTTCATGATTACTTATTATATATACTTTATAATCATTCTTGAATTGTTAACATGGAAAATGAATCTCATCGCGTCGTGGAGACGGTAATCCGTACGTACGCACAAGCGATGATATCATTCCCATATTTATTGAATGGAATTAAAGGTGATGATATAATTTCATAGAATCAGTGTTATGTTATACTAATAATATATATAGTTATTCTTTACACCATTATACCCATCCAAGTAAGGTGGTGGTGGAAAAACAGATTACACTACAGCGTGGAGACGGTATTCCGTACGTACGCACACACGGTGATTTCATTTTCCGTAGGATTGATAGAAGGTGAAATATGGTTTTTTAATATTTATAATACCATATCATTATATTAGAGATACTGATGTTATTACTTTATAATGAAACAAGTAAATAATAAGAAGTTTAAGAAGAAAGAATCTTGAAAGAATCGTTAGAAGAGATTACCTATTCTTCGACGCACCTCCTTTATGCTTCCTCTAAAGGAAGTAGATTTGGACTTTTGATAAGCCCAGAACCTCCAGAATGATTCTAGGGAAGTGTAGAAGAGAAATGGGTAGGGTTTTGCCGAGATTCAATGCTCAAAAGGGTGTGAAAAGAAGAGCGAAGGAGATCCCTTTTTATAAGGGAGGAGAGGGGAACCTTTGGAAAATTAAAATATTATTTTATAATAAAGTCATATTCGGTTTTTAATAGCTCCAAATTGATTTATTTCAAAGATAAGGTGGGGATGGGTCTAAATACTATCAACCAATAGATTATATACAGGTTTGGGTCATTATATTAACCTTATACATTAGTTTTAACTCTTAGTTAATTAGATTGACATTTACTATGTCACTTTGTATTTTTATATTGTATAGTTAATAAAATTACCATATACATCCAAGCGACCTCAAAATGGTCCATTAATGATACAACTATCATGAAATAAGTATTTTTCCTGAACCATAGATTTCTAGGAATATAATAACAATTAATAATATTAAATTGTTTTTAAAAACTATTTTATGTCAATTTAGACACTATTTGGTAATTAATTATTGGGAAAATCATAACAGCATTATTAATTAAAAAAAAGTTAATAAAATCAATACTAACATGTCATATTAAACTATAAAATTAGTGTAATTCATAAAAAGTCTCATATTTTATTTATTTGAGAATTTATAACATCAATTATGTTAATATTTCATTAATAAGATAATTTCTGCATCATTATTACATTATAAATAAATTAAATTATTTAATGTATAAAATTTTTAAATAAAATACCATTGTGTAGGAAATCTGTTTATATTAGTAATTAATATTTATAGTATAATTTATCTTATGTATAACCCTATATTAAAAATTATTTAGTTATTAAACTTGGATTTTAACAATTTTAACCATTCTTTAAATAAATTAATAATAAACGTCCTAATCTAATCCAGGTGGACCTAAATGGTCATATTTTATTCCTAAGGTTTTTTTGTCGAATTACACATATCCAATAGAATTTGGACATGTGTTAGGGTAATAATAATATCATTTTTACCCTTAATTACCCTATTTACTTTTAACCATGGTAAATAAAAGTAAAAAGTTACTATTCACCAAAAATTATTTTCATCTCATTGAACCACATTTTAGTCCTTGATATTAACCGTGTCTATCGGATTTTTCAAATTCCACTCATAGAAGAGGTAAAATTAAGTTTTATGTGAATTTCCAAATTCTCCTAAGAGGTGGGTAAAAGCCGGTGAAAAGTTCAATAAAATTTTTATATATCTAAAATTATTATAAAATGACTCTAAAGAATTAAATGGAACTTTTATAGGTATTATGTATCAATTTTGACCTAAAATAAATTTAAATAAAATAAATAATTATTTAAACAAAAATTCAGTTTTTGAATTGTAACTTAGTGTTTTCACTATTAATCAAAAATTGAATGTTTTCAGTAAAATACCAAAAATATACCCTAGGCTAATTTCGATATTCTGAATCCAAAAATGAAGTCCATTTTGAAAGATAAAATTTCAAAAAGTGGGTATTACTATTCATAATGCCTAGTTCATAATAATATTATATTAATATCTCATTTAGTGAAACTTGGTATTGCGTACTACACACGCTATCGAATAAGGTCTTGATTACATGTAATGCAAGCCAAGTCAGGGATGCGTGTAGTCAAAGCTCTGTTTGGTGTTTCGTATAACATAATCAAAACTTATTTCATTAATACATTAAACAAAATCTATAATTAATGTTGCGTAGAATAATTTTTACAAAACGATCTTGAAATTGTGTGTAACACGAGCCAAGAATAGTGTTGCATATACTACAAGCTAATACGGTGTTTCATATAGCACAAGATAATCTTGGTGTAACATACAACATAAGTCATCAATGAAATTAAAAAGAATAATTCTAATAAAATCTTGGGTTGTTACATTCTACCCCCCCCCCCAAATGAATTTTGCCCTCAAAATTCGTCGGGGTTATAAATAGTTTACTACTTGAAAATTTCTTTCATAGAAACCCACATCGTAAAAAGGAATATCAAAACCGAAATTTAAAAACTAAATTATGAAACGTAACGGTTACTCAGATTAACAAATCCATGGGTTTCCACATAGAAGAACATAGGTGAAAATATGGATATGGAAGAGAAATCTAACCATCAAATTCTGATGGAGAGTGGTAGAGAACATGGCTATGAAAAAATACAACAATAAAAAAGCTATAGATATGTGATGATCTAAGGTACCATCTGATTCATCAGATATGAGAGCACTAGGACAACATTTTCTTGTTTTCAAGATCATTTCCCTAAAGTTGAAGAATTTTAATTAGAAGAAATACTTACTTTATTTCAGTATCATCTCACTGTTGCTCATACCTCGAACAATTTCCACTTCATGAAATAATGAAATCAAGTTGAATTTGTTGTTCATGAAGTGTTAGCAGATCGTTTTATAGAATGATTGGTCATTCCATCTATTTCAAACAGAAGGTTAGCAAATGTTATCAAATATAAATAAGCCCATCTATGGTGAGGTTAATCATATACGATTCAAAAAATGAACTTATACTTCATCTATCATACTGCTTAGTAAAATAAAACCTGTTTCTACGTACCAGGGACATTCTGTAGGCCAGTGGTAGGCGATAAAGGCCTATCGCCCTTCGGTTGTGGGTTTGATTCCCACAGCCTTGTCCGGCGCGATTGGTTGTTGCTAGTCCTATGGGTTGTCCTTTTTCTAAAACTAAATTATTATAACATACCATAAATAATATCGAAAAAAAAGTTCTAGCCCTAAAAAATACTAACTTATGACCAATATAATCCATTCCAAACATTAGGATTATCCAAAATACTTGTGTCCAAGCTCATAGTATAAAGAAAACAATTACTTGAAATGTCATCTACTGAGCATGTGAATACCATCATTTATCCCCCATATATCATATGATAAAACATGTTGATCACATTCCAAACTTCTGAATACCTTAATCATGTATTCTCTTGAACCATATTAAAAACATGAATGTTGTCACAAGAAAACTCTTTCCATATACCAAAATACCAAAAAATTCTATATACTCAAACCATGATATCAGTTTGTCTTTATATAAGTTATGATCTCATTAATACTATGAAAAATTTCATTATCTCCTTATACCTTCTTTATGCACATAACCTTTCATGGTTAACAATACCATTCATCATATACTTTCAAATACTTTAGGAAAAACAATAGTGTAACAATCCTTAGATGATTCTTAATTCCATAGTACCATTAACTTACCTCTACAACATAACTCTTGATAAATATACAATCATTCCACTACATTCCTAAACCACTGACTGAGATTCATCATATTATTCCTCAACACTTATTTCATTTCATATATCATTTGTAGTCTCTTCATCATCATTCACATAAATACTACCCATACGACCATGTTGATTCTCTTCATGAGATCTTCTTTTAGGGCATTGGTTTGCATAATGCCCGTACATTAAACATTTAAAACATTTAACCATTGTTGATTCCTTAGAAATACTATTATCCTTGTCGATAGTATTAACTAAACCCTTTCCTTTGAAATTACTAGATTTGTGTCCTTCTTCTCCACACCCAAAGCATCTTTCAGTTCCTTTGAAACATTCTCTTTGATGCCTCTTCCCACATGATTTACATGATGGAAATTGAACTTTCTTTCCTCCATGATCATCATGAAACTCTATATTTCTCTTATTATCTGAGTCTGGATACTTACCAAAGTTTTGATTATTGATCATATTATGAGATTGCTGATTTGGAAAAATAACGATATATGGGCTTCCAGATCAAATTTCATTTGGTTTCTCATGAAGAATATCATTACATTGTCCATCATATCCTCCATTATCGCGAATCTTCTGATTTCCATCCATTTTCTAAAACCCAAAACAATATTGTGAGAGGAAAAAATCATAATCAAGGGGGAGTACCTTCAATATCTAACATCTTAGGTTTAATTCTAATATAATTACTGTAATTCTAGGACTATAACCTATATGTATACTTATCTATAGGGACATTCCTAGACCTACCTTAGAAATATCTCTAGGGATCTCACTAATGTTTTCGCATCCTAATTTCCAAAAGTTAACTAAACCATTTCTCTAATAACAAATGTAGAGACTTGAATCTTGATGTACATGGACATTACATTACTTTTTTGGAATACTTAATACATAACAAAAATTGACACACAAGGACCGTAATAGTTTAGTGTCTTTGGAAACTCGGAACGTAATCTTCTAATCATGGTGAAAGATCTTCAAAATCTCCCATAAAGATCTTCCCCTTTTGGTTTTCTTACCTAAAACCATTATTTAAATCCTGGGGAAATGAAAACATATAAAAGGGTGAGCTCAAATGCTCAGTAAGGGTAAGCAAGGAGAAAATAAATCAAACCATATACCATTGAACTTAAAAACATGAACATAATGTTTAAACATCAAAATCTTGAGCAAAGACATAAATATTGGAAGTACATAAGGAATGTATCATAATGGAACATGGACCTTGATAAAATAGCATTAGAATAAAACATGTAATCGTGGAAACCATTAAGAACATGATATAATTTCCATAGTAGCCAAGGCATTGCTACCAAGACCATCTTAGTGGACAATGTCCCTTTCGAAATCGAGCTCACTCCTCGTTTCAGTCCTGTAATACTGAACCGGATTAACTTACCGTTGCAGCCAAGTCTATCTCATGAGATATAAATCTTTACCCAATGAATTGGAGGGATATATAGGACCCACCCATCTCATAATGAAATCATTCTTACTTGTTTCACAAAATAAACATACATCATTCATAATAACCCAACGAATAAAATGGGTTTCATAAATATCATCCCATCATCACATAATCCATATATAAAATGGATATAATTTCATAATAAGAAAAGAGAAACCATGTAAATCATAGAGACATTATACTTGAAACACAAACATATGATATAATGTCATCTTAGATGAAAAATGTTTTTGATAAAACACTTCAAATGAATTATTGAGGGAAATATCCTTTCTTCTTCAAAATCATTTTCATTTCACAAAATGACATGCACTTTTAAAATAAAATTATTTTGTTAAAAATAGTAATAAAATATTGTAGAGTAAGCTCCATGAAAATGAGGTGTTATGAAACCGTAAAATCCGTTCACACCATATAAGTTAAAAATAACATTCTTCTCGTACTTTTTTCGGAAAACTCCCAAAGTACCTCGTATGGTAAACAAAAAAATATTCCTTACATACCATGTAGTAAAAGTGAAAAATGGGTAAAAAGGACTTTAAAAATACATGAAAACATTTCTAGAAAACATGGACATGGATGATAACAATAACCCCAGTAAATTCTTACGAATAAACAATCTCGGATAAGAGCGAGATTGGAATAGTTATCCCTTACCTTAGGTATGATATGCTTCCTACGTATCTGAACCTCCCGTATAATGATTTAAATAACATAATTGACTAATTAAAGAATCATATTCATTGTTATGATATCATATATGGTTTACTTATGACTTTATATTACCCGTTCATTTGTAAATTCCAGGTTAAAGAAGCGTTTTGGGTAAAATCGTTTTATTTATCATACGTGTTTGGACTTGTTGTTCATGATATTATTATTACTTATATCTTAATTTACATACTTCTAGAATGTAAATCATGATTTATATATCACATATATATTCATTACATACATATATATATATATATATATAATAGATAGATAAATGAAATGAAAAACATCGTTCATGGAGACGGTATGCCGTACGAACACATGAATGTTGTTTTTTGTTTCCTTATTGAATTAAGTAGATGACATACATATATATATATATACATATATCCAATAGCATTATTACGTCATATATTTCATGATTACTTATTATATATACTTTATAATCATTCTTGAATTGTTAGCATGGAAAATGAATCTCATCACGTCGTGGAGACGGTAATCCGTGCGTATGCACGAGCGATGATATCATTCCCATATTTATTGAATGGAATTAGAGGGGATGATATAATATATTATAATCAGTACAATGTTATACTAATCATATATATAGTTATTCTTTACACCATTATACCCATCCAGGTAAGGTGGTGGTGGAAAAACAGATTGCACCACGACGTGGAGATGGTATTCCGTACGTACGCACGCGCGGTGATTTCGTTTTCTGAAGGATGGATAGAAGAAGAAATAGGGTTGTTTCATATTTATAATACCATATAAGTATATTATATATACTTATGTTATTACTTTATAATGAAAAAACTAAATAAGAATAATTTGAAGAAGAAAGAAATTTGAAAGAATCGTTAGAAGAGATTTCCTCTTCTTTGACGCACCTCCTTTAAGCTTCCTCTAAAGGAAGTACAGTTGGTATTTTGAGAAGACCAAAACCTCCATAATGTTTCTAGGTAAGTGGAGAAGATAAATGGGCAGGGTTTGGTCCAGCTTCAAGGCCCAAAAGGGTGTAAATATAAGAGGGAAGGGGTGACCTTTTTATAAGGGTGGAGAGGGGCACCTTTGGAAAAACATAAAAAATTATTTTATAATAAAGTCATATTCGATTTTTAATAGATCAAAATTGATTTATTTCTAAGATAAGGTGGGTATGGGTCGAAATACTCTCAACCAATATATAATAGACAGGGTTGGGTCATTATATTAAACTTATCTTTTAGTTTTAACTCTTAGTTAATTAGATTGACATTTACCATGTCACTTTTTATTTTTATATTATATAGTTAATAAACATAACATATACATTCAAAAGACCCCCCAAGTGGTCCATTAATGATACACCTATCATGATATAAGTATCTTGGCCGAACCTTAGATTTTTAGGAATATAATAACAATAATATTATAATATTTGTTTTAAAAACTATTTTATGCCAATTTAGACACTATTTGGTAATTGATTTTTTTGAAAACCACAATAGTATTATTAGTTCGAAAACAGTTAATTAAATAAATAATAACATGTCATATTAACCTATAGAATTAGTGTAATTCATAATAAGTTTCAAATTTCATTTATTTGGATATTTATAACATCAATTATGTTAATATTTCATTAATAAGATAATTACTGCATCATTAATGTGTCCTAAATAAAATAAAATAATTTAATTTCTAAAAATTAAAAAAAAATTACCATTATGTAGGAAATCTTTTTATATTTCTAATGAAAGTTTATAGTCTAATTTCTCGCATGTATAACCCTATATTAAAAATTATTTATTTATTAATCTTTGATTTAAACTATTTTAACACTTCTATAAATAAATTAATAATAAATGTCCAAATCTATTCCATGTGGACCTAAATGGTCATATTTTATTCCAAAGGTTATTTTTGGTCGAATTAAACTTATCCAATAGAATTATGACACTTGTTAGGGTAATAATAATATCATTTTACCTTTAATTACCATATTTACTTTTATTCGTGGTAAATAAAGGTAAAAAGTTCTTATTCACCAAAAATTATTTTCATCTCATTGAACCACCTTTTAGTGCTTGATATAAACAGTGTCTCTTAGATTTTTGAAATTCCACTCATAGAAGTGGAAAAACTCTGTTTTATGTGAATTTCTATATTCTCATAGGAGGTGGGTAAAAGACGGCGAAAAGTTCAATAAAATTTTTATATATCTAAAAGTATTAAAAAATGACTCCAATTAATTACATTGAACCTATATAGGTATTACGTATAAATTTCTACCTAAAATAAATTTAAATAAAATAATTGATTATTTAAATAAAAAGTCGGTTTTTGAATAGTAACCCAGTGTTTTCACTATTCATCAAAAATTGAATGTTTTTAGGAAAATACCAAAAATTTACCCTAGGATAATTTCGATATTCGGAATCCAAAAATGAAGTCCATTATGAAAGGTAAAATTTTAAAAAGTGGTTAATACTATTCATAATGGCTAGTTCATAATAATACTATAATAATATCTCGTTTAGTGAAACTTGGTATTGCGTACTACACACACTATTGAAAAAGGTGTTGATTGCGTGTAATGCAAGCCAAGTCAGGGCTATGTGTATTAAAAGCTCTGTTTAGTGTTGTGTATAACATAATCAAAACATATATCATTTATACATTAAACAAACTGTGTACTTAATGTTGCGTAGAATAATTTCTACAAAAAGAACTTGAAATTGTGTGTAACATGAGCCAAGAATAGTGTTGCGTATACTGCAAGCTAATACAGTTTTGCGTATAGACCAAGATAATCTTTGTGTAGCGTAAAACATAAGACATCAATGAAATTAGAAGGAATAATTATAATAAAATCTCGGGTTGTTACACTTCATGTATTAATCATGTTTTAATGATCACAAATCCTATTAAACCTAGTTAAATCCTGTCAATTATATCACAATTATGTGTATTCTTATGTAATGTTGTTTAAGCAGTCCCATGATTTATGAGAATCCATTCATGATTTTAATTGCACTACATTTGGTTTACTTACTTTATACTATCTTTGATCTACTATCATAATACCTTCTTTCAAAAATGCTTAAGTCTAATCCATTCTATTATCATCATTTCTTATGTCTGAATATAGTTACTTTGAAAAGTCTGAGACACTGTAATTCTTCTACTAGTTATGTCTTTCTGACACTATGAAGTAGACACCGTGAAGAACAATACACCATGAAGAACAATAAACCATGAAAAATCAGACATCGTGAAGCAGACACCATGAACAAGACACCGCGAACAAGACATCGTGACCACAAGACACCGTGACCAAGAGACACCGTGAAGCAGACACTGTGAACAGGACATCGAGAATGAGAAACACCATGACCGCGAGACACCATGACCACAAGACACCGTGATCAATCTAGACATTTTTTGAAGGAGACACAGTTTCCATGACTTACTGTGACACCATTTCGTAATGTATTTTTTTTCAATTAAATTTCTAATGGTCATATTTGATGATTTTAAATGCACTTAAATAATTAATGTTTCTTTGTAGACATATCATCTGATAGTACAAGGTACGAGGTACGACATCTATACAATGTGTCAGCTCTAACACATGCCTTTCCAAGATAAAAGAGAAGTGTGGCTAAGAATCAAGGAGCGCATCACTGAAAGACAAACAAGGCTGTGAGCACAACAATGAAGAAAACTGAGAGAGTTTATAAAGGAAAGATTGTTACATGCATGAAACCCAACTCTTCCGAAGAACATACCAATTACACTGGAATCCAGAGAACATCTTCGCATTGTCGAACCTCACGAAGAACTGAAGATGAATCAGAACACTCTTTTTTACTAACGAGGACTCGAGATCAGTTTCTACATCATCTAAATAAGTCTATAGCATTAAAGAATAACACTCATAACACTCTTAAACCCATATCCATATTTATGCTCTATCGTGTATCTATTTTTTATCTTTTCCGCAGAGTGTGTATCTATAGAACAACACACTTTGTCTCCTGCATTAAACTGAATGATATAATATATCTTTACTGAAACCTTTTTTTACACTTGGAAACCCACTAAAAACTGTGGAAGTGGTTCCAGTGTGGCCTAGTTATTTATACCCACAAAAACTATGGAAGAGGTCCCTCTGTGACCGGAACAGTTTGTGTACTATTGTTAACCCTGATCCATGTTGTGGATCAAATTTAATTTATATAAACTTCTTGGTGGTAGGATACCACCATGTAGAGTGGATTAGATCTTGGATTGAGACTTAACCACTTGTTTCATATCTGATATGCTTATTAAATTAGTCATCTCTGTTTTATTGCTTTAATGTATAATTCAGAAATCACTAATTTCACATTAATAGTTAGTCTTGGAAAGAAGTTATAACTAGCTTGTCTTAGTAGAAAAACTTCAAAAGTAATATTAATAACAAAAATTAAGAATACTAAGAATTAATTAATCGTCTAAGAAGATACTTAAATATTCAAACTCTTATAACAGTATAAACTTGATTAAGATGGCTGTATTTAATCATTGGGGAAACCTTCTTAGAAATACTTTTTTCTTAAATTTTTATAGTTACTCAATTCACCCCTCCCCTCTTGAGTAATCTACTCGGACCAAAATTTGGTATCAAAGGCTTTTTTATTAAAACTCTGTGTAATCTTCTTCAACTATGATTGTAGTTGTACTTTAAAGATCTATAGATTTCAGTTAATTATAAATTCTAGCTCCTTTAATGTAATTAAATATTAAGGATAATAGATTGTAAGGTGATTCTATAACACCGCAACCTTCCATGGTACACTTCTCATTGAACAATACAATAGTGTGTGTTGTAGGAAACTTTGAGTTCTAACACACACCACAACCAATCAAAGTAGCCGTTATGAATAGTAATAACCAATTTTTGAAATTTTTTAAATTTAATCTTCCAAAATGGACTTCATTTTTGGATTCGGAATATCAAAATTATCCTAGAGTGAATTTTTGGTTTTTTCTGAAACATTCAATTTTTGTTGAATAGTGAAAAAACACTAAGTTATAGTTTAAAAATGAATTTTTATTTAAATAATTATTTATTTTATTTAAATTTTTTAGTTCAAAATAGATACATAATACCTATATAAGTTCCATCTAATTCATTGGAGTCAATTTATAAAAATTTTAGATATATATATATTTTATAGAACTTTTCACCATATTTTACCCACCTCCCAGGAGAATTTTTGAATTCACATAAAACATAATTTTACCAATTCGATGAGTGTACATTCAAATATCTGAGAGACATGGTTGATATCAGTAAGTAAAATGTGGTTCAATAAGATAAAAATATGTTTTGGTGAATAGTAACATTTTTACTTTAATTTACCACGATTAAAACTAAATAGGGTAATTAAGGGTAAAAATGATATTATTATTACCATGAAACATGTCCTAATTTTATTGGATAAGTATAATTAGACCGAAAAAAACCTTAGAAATAAAATATTTACCTCTTTGGTCCACATGGATTAGATTAGGACATTTATTATTATTTATTTCAAAGAAGAGTTAAAACATTTAAAATCACTGTTTAATAACTAAAACATTTTTAATATCAGGTTATACATAAGAAAAATTCCATTATAAATATTCATTAAATATCTAAAAGTATTTCCTACATAATGGAATTTAATTTATAATTTTTAGACATTATATAAATTAATTTATTTATGACACAATGATAATGTAGTAATTACCTAATTAATGAAATATTAAGATAATTGATATTATAAATATCCAAATTAATTTAATTTGAGACATTTTATGAATTAAACAATTTCTATATGTTAATATGAAATATTAGGGTTGGTTAGAAGAATTGTTTCCGATGTAATAATGCTGTTATGAATTTAGAAAAAAAAACCAAATTCTGTCAAAATTGACATAAAAGAGTTTTTAAAACAAATATTATATTATTAATTGATATTCTTTTCCTAAAAATATAATTTTAGTCCAAAAAACTTCTATAATGATATTTATATCATTAATTATCAACTTTGTGTTCTCTTGGAAGTATATTTTATGTTTATTAACCATATAATATATACATTCAAAGAGACTTGGTAAATGTAAAACTTTTTAACTAAAAGGTAAATATAATTGTTGTGGTTAATATAGTGACCCAGCCCGATCTAAAACCTATTGTTTGATTGGTTTTTGACTCATCCCCACATTATCCATTAAATAAACCTTTTTGGATCCATTATAAACCTAAAATTATTTCATTATAAAATAATATTTCTATCTTTTCCTAAGTTTCCCCTCACCCCTCTTAGAAAAGGGCACTTCCCCTTCTCCCAAATTCACACCATAAAAGCCATTTGGATCATCCAACCCCTGCCCTAATACCAAATAAACTGTCCTCCACTAATCCTATAGTCCCTCATTTAGTCATAAAGTCACCCTATGGAACCCTTTTGATCAAATCAAATGGAATAACCCGAAGAAGAGGTAAACATTTCACCACCTCTTTCAAGTTCCTTTCTTCTTCACTTCCTTTTTCTTTGTTGTTTCCATTATAAAATAATAAATCCATTATCTACTATATACTGGGATTTTATTATAAATATGGTACAACCAAATTCATTATTTTATCCATCCTTTGAATGAAATGTCACCATACATGCGTACGTATGGCATACCATCTCCACGTCATGGTGTAATTGTTATTCAATTCATTATTATTTGGATGGGTAAAATAATGATGTGTAATTGATTAAAATATTAAATATAACATGGTAATGATTCTTTATATATGATATACCATCTAATTATTTATTATTTTAATATCAAAATAATGATATTGTCGCTCCTGCGTACGTACGAATTACTATCTCCACAAACGTGATGAGATTCATTCCCCATCGTATCCATTCAAGAATAATTTTCATTTGATGATAAAAAATAATATTTAAAGACTTGATATCATTATGGATATGAATATGATACATCCCATCCATAACAAATATGACTCACATAACAAGGAATATAAAGGAAAATGAATCCGTTAACACCTGAAAGAACGATAATTCTAAGATATTATTAACAAAGCAATGTTAAAAGATAATATATGATATCATATTAATGTTTATGATTATTGTATAATTTAATAACAATTATTTCACCATTATACATGAGGTTAAGATACCCTCAACCAATGAAAAGTACAATGTAAGGGGTTTCTTATCTCACTTTTAATTCCATGAGATTTCCATTATTCGCCACTTATTTATTGCAAGTGGTATATTGTGTACAATCATTTGATATATATTATCATGATTCTATTTATATTAATGGAATTATGTGATTCATTTAGTGTTTATTTACTTTTGGTCATTTGACTTGACTGATTTCAATGATGTAAGGTTATATTTCACAATCTCTTCATTATCTGAGGTTGTCTATACGTAATTATCTACTAGGACCTCTTTATCATCAACATCCATGGTTCTTAAAAATTTATTTCAAAACATTATTACTATTTTATAGACTATGGGTTAATTTCATTTATACACTTATTTGATTTTTTATAAGATGTTTATAAACGAATATTTCTATCATTTTCCAAACAAGGTCCTTTTTAACCTTGTCGACAAAATTAAGGTAAGAATGTATCTTTTAACTTATATGGTGGGTGCAAATAATTTCCGCCATTTTAAAATCTTTGAAGCTGTACTTAAAATATTATAGGCATATATACAAATTAAATGTTTTCTTTTATAATTATGTGGCTTTTAAATGATTTCAAAAAGGAGATATTTCTCTCAAATAGTTTTTATTTCATATATATCAACATCCTGTGATGGATTTTATGTTTATTTGATGTTGATTTATTATAATAAAAATATTCCATATTTTATTGAAGATTTTTTGATATGTTTGACTGTGGATGTGTTATTTTTATACCATTCATGGTTTATGGGATTTTTTTTGACATTTCATATGATAGTTTTAATTCGAATGTTTTTGTTATGTTTAAAATTGTTCATATGAGGAATTCATTGGACATAGTAAGTGATGGGTGGAGCCCGCTATAGCTCCTCAATGCATTGGTAGGTCTCATGAGACAAACTAGTGTCTTCACACAAGGCCTTGACAAAATCTTATTTGTAGTCTTGGCACAAGGCTTTTACTATGTGGTTATGATAGTCTTCCACTATTAATTCCATCATTATGAAAGTGGTTATTGATATTTCATGTGATTATTCAACCAGTAGAATATATATGTGAATAAGTAAATGGAATTATTTCATTTTATTTTTTCCAAATTATACAAAAGTTAAAGTTTATAAGGATTTTGTTTTAGTTATACATTGCCTTAAATGTTTATTCTTATTTATGAGATTTTCCGCTATATTGTTATCCTTACTGATTATCTGAGATCACCCCTTTCTATGTTTTATTTTTCCCAGGATGTGAAGAAGTATTTTATGACTAACCTGCATAGATAGTCGGAGGGGATATGAGTGTGGACAATGGATATTATGTTGTTTTAGTATTTCACTTTATGATGTAATGTAAGACTTGAGTATGTATCTAGTACTTCCAATGCTACTAAAGTAATCGGTCGTTCGAGACTGGATATTTTACGATCATGCCAATGTTATGTAATAATGTACCGACTCTGGATAACTAGGGTCGGGGAATTATAGCTGCAACCAACAGTCCACCATTCTTTAATAGAACCAACTATGCTCAATGGAAAATTAAAATGAAAATGCATTCAGAGAATATGAGTTTTGAAATTTGGTCATCCATTATAGATGAATAGAAAATTATTGATACTGATAGAATCAAATGGGATGAACCTTCCAAAACTGCCTACAATAACAATTTCAAAGCAATGAATGCTTTATACTGCTCCTTAGGATATTAAGAGTTTAATAGAATTTATTTTTGTGAAACTGCCCATGAATTTTGGGATACCCTATCTCTCTCCCATGAAGGAACATCTAGTGTAAAAGAAACCAGACTTAATACTTATTCTATCAAATATGATAATTTTAAAATGAAACCCAATGAGACTATTTCTGACATGTATCTTAGGTTCAATGATATTTTCAACACAATTATTTCTCTTGGAATAGACTTCACTACCCAGGAACAGATCATGAGAATTCTTAGATGTCTACCTGACAGATGGAGGGGAAACACTATCTCTATTATAGAATTGTGTGACATGAGTAAGCTACCTGTAAAAGATCTCATTGGGAAACTGATGATGCATGGGGAAGAGCTGAAAGTCAATAATGAGGAAGAGGACAAACCAAAGAGGAAATCTGTTGTATTCAATACCACCACCGCTAAACATAAAGACAAAGGGAAACTGGAAGATTCTATAGAAATCTCCACCAGTGAACAATCATCACATGACATTGATGAGGAGATGGATCAGCTAGCCCTAATATTCAAACAATTTTAAAAAAAGAATAACTTTTTTAGAAATCCTAACTTCAATGGAAAATATGACCAAAAAGGAAAATGGAAGAAGTACTGAAAAAGAAGTGACAAAACTGTTGAAATTATCTGCTATGAATGTAAGTACAATGGACATATAAAGACTAACTGTACAATGCTCAAGTACAAAAATAAATATGAGGACAAGGACAGGAAGTATAAAATGGCCATGAAAGCAACCAGGAGTTCTTTAAGGATAGTTCAAGATACCCAGATACATCACATGTTGAAAATGATAACAAATACAATATGTGTTTTGTGAAAAAAAACAATCGAGGTAACACATGACTCTTCTGTACATTAATTAATACTATTCTGAAGATGAATGTGACTCTGAAAAAAGGACTAATAAATAAATGTTTGAATACTGTAACATGCTTGAGGAAACATGCAATGAACTAAAAGGCAAATATAAATCATTGAAAAAACTAAATGCTCTTACTGTGACTATTAAATCTATACTCACAACTGAAAAGGAGAAAAATGCTCAAATTCTCAAATAAAACAATGAATTAAATATGCCTAATGAGAAATTAAGGAGTGACTTAGAAAATATTGGTAATGGGAAAAATACCCTTACCCAAATGTTAGGAAAACAAATTTCTCCTAAATACAACACTGGCATTGGTTATCGACCTAGTAAAATAAACCTTTATAGAAAAAATTTTCTTCAAAATCTAGGACATATAGTTTTACTCCCAGTTCTGGACTCAAATCGACTAATTCAATCCATGATACATATTCTAATGTTTCAGTTTTTTGTAAACCAAATACAGTTTGTTTTTCAAATACTTTAAATAATTCTTATAAGAAACATATGAGGAAAATATGGGTGCCTAAATCACTTATTACTAATATTACTAGTCCCAAACAATTATGGGTACCAAAATCTATTTTTGCTTAATCATTTTAATGGAAAGAAACTTAAAGAGATCCTACAAAATTCTATGGTACATGGATAGTGGATGCTCGAGTCACATGATAGGAGACTAGTCATTCTTGAAGAACCTTATTAATGTACATGGAGGACATGTAACATTTGGTGACAATGCCAAAGGAAATATTATTAGCCTATTCCAAATCGGTAAATCTAACTCATTTTTAATTTCTAAAGTACTGTTTGATGACGGTTTAAAATATAATCTGCTTAGTATCTCTCAATTATGTGATGATGGATTTCATGTTAGATTTGTAAATGATGCTTGTAATGTCTTTAATTCTGAAGATGAATTATTATTTTCTGTATTAAGAAATGAAAATGTTTATTCTGTTAATTTAGACTCTTTAGCTTCTGAAAATGCTTCATGCTTAAGTGTATTTCATAAATAATCTTGGCTTTAGCATAGGAGACTAGGACACTGTAATGTTCACTCCCTTAGAAGGATAACTATAAATAGACTAGTTATGTACTTTCCCAAACCTGAGTTTCCAAATATCAAAGTGTGTAATCCTTATCCAAAGGGAAAACAAAACAAAGTTTCCTTCAAACCATAGAATGAAGTGTCAACTTCTAAACCTCTCTAACTAGTTCACATGGAGTTGTTTGGATCATATAATGTTTCTAGTTTAAATGGGAATCACTATGATTATTGTCTTGTAGATTACATTTCTAGATATACTTGGACCTTCTTTATGGCTAAAAAAAGTGAAGCATGCTCCAATTTTAACAAATATGCCAAGTCTGTAGAAAATCATAGTGGACATAGAATTAAATCCTTAATAAGTGAAGATGGCTGTGAATTTGAAAATCAAGAGATTTAATCATTTTGCTCCCAAAATGGTTATAGTCTCAATTTCTCTACCCATAGAACACCTCTGCAGAATGGAGTTTTAGAGAGAATAAATAGAACCCTGCATGAAATTTCTACAACAATGCTTAGTGAATATGACATACCTATTTATTTTTGGGATGAAGCGGTCTATACAGTGTGTTACATAATCAATAGAGTGGTTGTCAGACCTGTTCTAAATAGGAATCCTTACAAATTATGGAACAATATAAAACCCAAGGTTAGATACTTCAATGTTTTTTGTTACAATGTCTGTATTCTTAATACCAAAGACAATCTTGACAAATTTGTATCCAAAAGTGATGAAGGTATCTTTTTAGGATATTCCATGTCTAGTGTATCCTATAGAGTGTTCAATAAAAGAACTAAATGTGTGGAGGAATCTGTTCATGTCACATTTGATGAAATAGATCAACATGAGCCTAAACCCATTCCAGATAATCTAGAGGATGACATATCAAATCTGAACATCAATTCAAAGTCCTCAAATTATTCTGTGAAAGAATATGTGAAAACTTTCAACTTTGGAAATTACTTATAATCAAGTCACAATGAACCCGAATCTGTGGATGGACCTGAAATAACTAGTCCCTATTTTTCTAGAACTATTATAACCCTTAAGAACAGTCCCTTAGATGCTTTTCTATGAGACTTAGACAAATGATCTCAAACTAGAGCTTCTCTTTGAAATAAGGTTAAACATTAATTCTTCTTGTTGTAACTTGAACCTAAAAACACTAATGATGCAATCAATGATGAATTTTTGGTGACGGATATTCAAGAAGAACATAATCAGTTTGAAAGGAACAAATCTTGGAAACTTGTTGAAAGACCCAAGGACACATTGACCATAGGCACTAAATGGGTGTTTAGAAATAAGGTAGATGAAGCTGGTAACATAGTTAGAAACAAGGCTAGATTAGTTGCAGAAGGATATAGTCAAGAATAAGGAATTGAATATGAGGCGACCATTTCACCAGTAGCCAGACCTGAATCCATTAGAATCCAGCTTACCTAGGCTGGACATCCGAATTTCAAACTATATCAAATGGATGCTAAGAGTGCATTATTAAATGGGTATATAGTTGAGGATGTTTTTATTGAACAACCCCTAGATTTACAAACCCTCATTTTCCTAATCATATTTCAAATCAAATAAAATATTTATATGGTTTAAAGAAATCTCCAAGAGCTTGGTATGATCGATTGAGTACTTTTCTTATTTCAAAAGGTTTTACAAAAATAATAGTTGATCATAACCTTTTTATAAAACGAATTTTTATTGTGGTTTTAATTTTTCAAATCTATGTAGATGAAATTATTTTGGATATTTTAAAAATTATTTATGTGTTTATTTTTCTAATTTGATACAAAAAAAATTTGAAATGAGTTTAATGGGTAAACTAAAATTATTTCTTGGATTTCAAATCTTTCAAAATAATGATGGAATTGTTTTAACTCAATGTAAATATACTAGGGACCTTCTAAAACATTTTGGATTAGATAAGACTAAATGTAGTGAAACTCTCATGAGTACCACTTTTAAGTAGGATCTTGATGAATATGTAAAATATATTTATCAAACCACTTATAGTGGAATGATTGGTAGTTTACTCTACTTTAATGCTAGTAATCTGGACATTATGATTAGTGTTTGTATGTGTGCTAGTTTTCAAGAAAATCCTAAGGAATATCATTTAAATGATGTAAATAGAATGTTCAAATACCTCAAGAATATACCCAATCTAGGACTGTTTTATTATAAAGAAAAATCATTTGTATTAGTTAGTTATTCTGATGCATACTTTGGTGGCTGTAAGTTAGATAGAAAACGCACTTCTAAAACATGTCACCTTTTAAGAAAGTCACTGGTATCATGGTGTAGTAATTAAAAAAAAATTGCATTACCTACTACAGAAGCTGAATATATATCTACTGGAAGTTGTTGTGCACAACTTTTTGGATGAAAAACACATTACTAGATTATGGATATCAATTCAGATCTTTAACTATAAATTGTGACAACACAAGTGCAATTAACATCTCACAAAATCATGTTTCAAATTCTAAGACTAATAATATTGATGTAATAAGTCACTTTTTGATAGATCATTATCAAATAGGTGATATCACTTTGAAATTCATTATTACGGAGTATCAACTTGTTGATATATTCACCAAACCATTAAATTCTTAGAGAAAAAACTATATCATACCTGAATCAGGCATAATAAATGTTACGTAAATGTCTTACTATTTTTTGTATCTAACTTTTTCATGTTTACGGTCTTACAGTTAGTATTTTTTTATTATTGTCTGACAGTTAATATCTCACCGTAACGTACATTTTCTGTCTCAATGAGAGGTTCAGTTACTATCTCACCGTAAATCTGATGTTTACTGTCTCAGTGTAATGATGATGTTTACTGTCTCACTATAACACCCAATCACTATCTCACCGTAATGCACAATCAATGTCTCTCTATAACAATCAGACATGGTCTAACCTTAAATATTCTTTATTTTTTTTAAATGTATTGCGGTAATTATTCATTTCACTTCTTTATTTTTTCATATTTTTATTTTTGTGAGGTTTGGTATTTCTAAATGATAAAATAAAAAAAAGTATCACTCAATTCTTCACTCGGGGTTTCTTCTACTTACTCATTTCGAACCCTTCTTCATCCCTGCAACCCTTCTCTCTCTCGAACCATTAGTGAATGCCAAGGATGGAACGTCCTTTATCATCGACACCTA
The DNA here is from genome assembly GCA_963277665.1 of Viscum album. NCBI lineage: Eukaryota > Viridiplantae > Streptophyta > Magnoliopsida > Santalales > Viscaceae > Viscum > Viscum album. The sequence continues at coordinate 2,133,238,845 of OY728140.1, forward strand.
AGAAATGCAGATCAAAGAATAATAAGATTGCACTAAAGCTAGCACTCAAAGGACCTTTAAATATGAATCTGGTTAACCATGTTGTTGTACCTGAGAAAGATATTTTCCCTAAATGGCTTATGTCTAGTAAGTATATGGTATTGAAAGTATTAGAATAGCAAGGCTAGTTAGAGTGGTTCTCGAAGGAAGATAGACCCATCTACCCTAAGTTAGTGGCTCAGTTTTACCAGTACGTATAGTTATCCTTTTATTCTGGTTATAGTTATGTTGTAATAAGTTGGGTTAGTGGACAAAGATTCTCATTCGCTTCAAGGTTATGGGATTCATGCCTTAGGATACCTCATGACGGCATCTGTGAGGATTGTCAGAGAGGACCTCCACCTTCAACTGAATTCATTGATTTGGAAGAAGCTCTGAAAGCCTTAACAGAAAATGGAACCAAGATGAGGTTCATTTCTACTGAACTAGATAGAGAATCAATGCTCCTGTTCATGTTTATTTAGAATCCGGTTAGCCCAATAAACGGTGATTTTTCTGTTTTAAAATATCACGATGTGTTTCTGATCCACGATATGAAAAATGGTCATAAGATCAACCTTTGAAAATATAACATTCATCATATGTGTGATCTGATCAATACCACATCAATGTCAACGTCCCTATTTTCCCTCTTCTTATCTCATCCATTCTATATTCCAATGTTTTGGTTGGACCTAATGAGGATGTTATAAAGGACTGTGAGTACTGCCTTTCAAAAGTACCCATCAGGAGGATGAAAATAAACTGGAATCCAAGGAAAAAGGAATGGGTGGAAGACAATGATTGAGTTTCTGATAAAGTCAATCCTGTGGATTATCCCTCAAGACCAAGAGATATTTCTAATCCCTTTTTGGAACTAGATGAGATTGTTGAGTATCCTGAAGAGGTGGAAGAACAGGCTAAAGTGCCACCTAGGGAAGCTGATTTTGTTGAGGAAAATAGGACTACTGTTCCTCATGATGTTCTTGATGAAGAAGTCCCCACTCCTAATGAAGATGTTATTCTGGAAACTCAACCCGAGGCTGAAACTGAATCAGTTTCCAAAGAATCTAAAAATCATTCCATGGAAGATCCTATATTGGAAGAGATACCTGTTATGAAAGAATCCAGTATTGAGGAACTCCCAGTGGAACAATTTGATCCTGAAATCATCCCTTCAACTGAAGAATGGATGGAGCTAGATTTTCAGCTGTCTAGATAAGAAATGAGCGAGGAACTAAGAGCCGAGTCTATGGAATTAGATAGAGATACTAAGCTTCTCATTCCTGAGAAGGAGGCACCTGTTGAGGGGTATAAAACCCCAAATATTGAGTCTATTGAATCTTCACATCCAACTGAGTCATGTCCTATAGACCCTTAGTATATATTCCCCATTTTCTATGATTTGGATGAGTCTCAGCAAGTTTTAACAACTGGGATTGATCTTTCTTATATATTCTAGTTGAAATCAGTCTCCAATATCGCACCTGAGAAGGATCTTGAGCCTGTACTAGTCCCTATTCCAAACATGTATATGAACAATTATATTTTGTGAGTATGGATGATCTGAAGGAATTTGGTTCTACCCTCTTATCTGGAGTTGAGAAACCCTTGAGTACCCAACATCTTCTTATGACCAATTTAAGTGAGATAGATGCCTCGCTATTATTGGAGAAAGTTATTTGGAAATTACTACAAACAATTCTTGATGAGATTTAGGATGTAAGAGATTAAAATAAGCTCCTCAGTAATGAAGTGAAGACCCTAAGAAGTATGTTTGAAGACATACAGAGATAGATGCATTTGAGATTAGAGCTTATTGCTCCTCCTGTAGAACCAATTGTTCCTCAAATCCCACAGGTTTTTGCGTCTCTGATTCAACCTTATCAAGCTTCCATAGATGAAAAGGTTGCTGAAAGGAACAAAAAAATTATGAAGGAAATGAGAGATCATGTCTCAATCTTAATAAACTCACTACTAAATATATGGGGTGTCTTCAAAAAGTGATAAATCAAAAAAAATATCTAACCATAGCTATCAATAACTCTCAAGTATCTAGTCAATCCTCTAAACCATCCTTAGACAGTGATCTTCTCAGAACTGTAGTCGAAGAAGAGCATTAGAATGTACTCAGTGGTTTCAATAAGGATTCTCTATCTGAAGTTGTCAAGAATAATGATAGATTTATTGACCTAGTCCAAAGCCACACAAAAATTTCCAATGATTCACAGCAAGAGATTTCCAAGAAAGTGTATTTCTACTTCAATAGAATATTCTCTAAGACCGATATGGAAAATCATTTCATGTATCTTGTAGAAAATCTGTAGATTCATCCTGTGACTCAAGCTTTCAAGACCCATGTCCAAAAGATCACAGAGTTTACACGATTGTTGGACAAGTTTATGGAGAACAAGGATGATTTTGATAAATCCATGCAGTATAGTGGAGAGATCATTACAGATTTCACCAAACTCCAAAGGCCCTATCTTCATGTCCAGTTTACAACCATTGTTGCTCCAGTGGATGCACCTCTATGACCTAGGATACCTACCTTCAAATATTCCCTAGCCTCCACTACTATGTATTTTGGGCAAGCCCTATGTCATAACATGCCTCTGATTGTCGACCAACAACTACCTAGATCTTCTACTCCACCTACATTGGCACCATCAGTCTTTGAAGACCTCCCTTTACCCTCTTTATCAACCACTTCACTCCCTTATTCTACCTCGAACTCTACCCATATGGCTTCCTTTTCTGCCACTACTTCTAAAGGAAAAGAGAAGTCCAGCCCTTGAAGAAGAACAATGATTACTCATTTTTGATAGGAATGATATTGATTTTTTATTTCTCTTTTGTTTGTACTAGACCTTAGGTGATATTAATGGAATGTGCACTTTTGACATCTATTATTCCAACTTTTTGATAATCTAACAAGGGGGAGAAATTTCTATATGTTAGCAATTTATCTCTATAGTTGAATCCAATATACACTTTAACTTTTAATGATTTGTGATCATAAAATGGGGGAGACAGTTGGACTCCTCATGTATTAATCATGTTTTAATGACCAAAAATCCTATTAAACCTAGTTAACTCCGGTCTATTATATCACAATTATGTGTATTCATATGTATTATAGTTTAATGAGTATCATGATTTAAGAAGAGATATTCATGATTTTAATTTATCTACATTCAGATTACATACATTATACTATCTTTGATCTACTCTCATAATACCTACATTGAAAAATTCTTATGTCTAATCCATTATATTATCATCATTGCTTAAGTCGGAATACAGTTACTTTTCATAATACCTACATTGAAAAATTCTTATGTCTAATCCATTATATTATCATCATTTCTTAAGTCGGAATACCTTTAGTTTAAAAAGTCTAAGACACAACAAGTCTGCAGCTAGTTATGTATTTCTGACATAGTGAAGTAGAAAATGTGAAGAACAAGACACTGTGAAGAACAAGTCACCATGAATAATCAAAAACCATGAAGCAGACATAGTGAACAAGAACTTGTGAACAAGACACCATGACCGCAAGACATTGTGACCACGAGACACTGTGAAGCAGACACCAAAGAAAAAGACACCATGACCGCGAAACACTATGACCGTGAGACACCATGACCACAAGATACCATGATAAATCTATACACCATGTGAAAGAGACCATTTTCTTTGACTTACTATGACATCATTTCTTAAACTATTTTTCCATTCTTCAATTTAATTTCTAATGGTCATATTCAGAGATTTTAAATGCACTGACATAATTAATGTTTCTTTATTGATATATCATCTGACAGTACGAGGTATGAGGTGCAGAATCCATGAAACATGTAGGATCCAACACATGCATTTCCAAGATAAAAACAAAGTGTGTCCAAGGATCATGGTGCACAATACTAAACAAAAAACAAGGCTGTGAGCACGAAAATGAATAACACTGAGAAAATTTCTAGAGGAATGATTGTCACATGCATAAAACCAAACTCTGCTGAAGAAAATACGATGTACACTAGAATCCATAGAACATATTCACATTGTCAATCCTAATGAAGAACACTAGATGAATTTTGACACTCTATTTTACTAATGAGGACTCGAGATCTAGATCTGATTCATCTCAAGAAGTCCATAGAAACAACGACTAACACTCAGAGCACTTCTAAAACCATCTTTATATTTTTGCTCTGTTGTGTATCTATTTATTACCTTTCATACAGAGTGTTTACTTGTAGAACAACACACTCTGGCTCCTGAACTAAACTGAAGGATATAAGATATCCTTACTCAAACCACCATTTACTCTTGGATACCCACTAAAAACAGTGGAATAGGTCCCTGTGTGTCCTGAACAGTCTGTGTACTGTTGTTAACCCTGATCTAGGGTGTGGATCAAAGTTTATTTATATAAACATCTTGGTGGAAGATGATCACCAAGTGGAGTGGATTAGGTCTCAGCTAGAGACTGAACCACTTGTTTCATATCTGTTGTGCTTCTTAAATTAGTCTTCTCTATTTTATTGCTTTACATTATAATTCAGAAATCACTAATTTCACTTTGATAGTTAGTCTTGGAAATAAGTTATAACTGGCATGTCTTAGTAGAATAACTACAAATGTAATATTAATAACACAAATTATGATTACTGAGACTTAATCAATCTTCTATGAAGTTACTTAAATAGTCAAACTCTTATAAAAGTATAACATTGATTAAATGGGATTTATTTAATCTTTTGGGAAACCTTTTTAGAAATTTTTTTTACAAATTTTTTTATAGTTACTCCATTCCCCCCTCCCCTGTTGAGTAATCTACTCAAACCAACACTTTCTAACATTACAGGATCCATGAATGTATATATATTGAAAGTGAAATGAATTAATTTTTTGTAAAACAAGGGAAGTACTAATGAAAATACATGGTATTTGGATAGAGGATGTTCCCGACACATGATATTTATAAAAAACATCTTTTAGTGGATTATCTAGATGAATGGTGGAAAATTAACATTCTGAGATAATTCGTATAGAAATTGTCGGTATAGTTAATATTTTTCTCCTCTGAGATGAATGATTTAAAAATTTATTTATTTGTTGAATTTCATAAGTATATACTTATAATAATAATCCAATTTTTTGATAAAGGATACCCTATTAATTTTAGGAATGTTACATTTCAATTATAAAATTACAATGAATATTTTATTCTATTTGCGTATTGGAAAGAGAATGATTATACACATAAAATATAATAAATTAGGAGTCAATATATACCATTCCTTAGTGTAGTGGATGATTAATCATGGTTATTTCATTGAATACTGGGACACTTTAACCTTTGAACTTATAAAATCACTCAAAGGAAATACTTGTAGAGAATCTACAAAAGATTAGATTTGATTATTCAAAAGTATGTGATACTCATAAATATGGAAAGAAACATTGGTAATTATTTAAATCAATTAGTGAAGCCTATAAATCTGTTGCATTATATCTAGTGAAAATGTATATTTTTCCCCAACACAAATTCGAATTGTTGGAGGAAAATATTATGTATTTTTTTACTTGATGATTACAAAATATTTAAATGAGACTATTTTATATCAATGAAATCTGAAGTATGTCCTTATTTTAAAAACAAATTAACTAATGTTAAATAATAAGAAAAACATTCAATTGATAACTATTCATAGTGATCATGTGGGTGAATTTAAAAATTTCGATTTTGAAACTTTATGTAATAAGAAAGTCATTACTCATTACTTCTCACCTCCAATAACTCATCAATGAAATGGTGTTGTTGAAAGAATAAAAGATATTATTCGATAAATAACAATAACTGTGTTGAGTGATAACAATATTGTTAAACACTTTTGGTCTTATGCTATATGTACTAAATCTTATAATATGAATCGATATTCAATCAGAGAATTTCATAATAAAACACCTTAAGAATTATGGATTGGTTGAAAATAAAAAGTTTCTTACATCAATGTTTTTTGATGAAAAGTATTCATTTTGAAAACTAAGGTAACATAAATAAATTTTCAAACAAATATAGTGAAGGAATTTTCAAAGGATGCTCCCATACTTCTAAGGCATATAGAGTTTTTCAGAAAAATACTTATATCATTGAGGAAACAATAAACATTAAATTTGACGAATATAATCCTTTTGTTTTTAAACATCATCAATCTACATCATCAGATGTGTTATCAAAAACTAATTATCAACCGTTGATGAAAGATTCTTCTTATAAGGAAAATAATCAAAAAATTCATTATGATGTATATACCCAAGAATATAACTTACCTTATGTTTATGAAAAGATTTAAAAAACCCCAATCAGTTGTTTCTTAAGATTCATCCCACTGAAAGTATCATTGGTGATGTAAATCAACATGTAAGACAAGAATTTCTCTATGAAATGAATTTGAGCATCTAGAATTTCATTCCCAATTAGAACAAAAAAAGGATAGATGAAGATTTATGTGACGATGATTAGATTAGTGATCTGAAAATGAACTATATGAATTCGAAAGGATCAATGTATGGACACATAGTTGAATGACCAAAGAAAACATCTATAAATTGGAGAAAAGAGGTTCTTTAAAAATAAATTTGATGAAAATGATATCATTGTAAGAAGTAAATGAATATTAGATACTAAAGTCTATAATCGAAAATAAGGAATAGACAATGAATAAATGTACGCTCTAGTAGCTAGACTTAAATCTATTCGAATTCTACCATCCTTTATAACATTTTCCAATTTAGAACATTTAAAATGGACATGAAGTGTTATTTCCTTAACTGATATGATGAAGAGGATGTTTTTGTTGAAAAACCTTATCATTTTGAAGACACAAAACATCCTAAACATGTTTAAAAATATACCAACTCTTTTAATGGACTTACAAAAACCATTAAATCCTGGTGTGATAGTGATATATGATTTTTGTTACAGATAAATTATGTATTGGGAACTACAAATCCAACCCTTTTATATAGAAAGATAATAATTTTTTTATTGTTCAAATTTATGTTGATGAAATTATATGCAAATGAACTCGGCAGTCTTTAAATGAATCATTTGTGAATATCATGAAATCTACATTTGAAATGTGTATAATGGGAGAGTTAACATTTTTTCTTGGTTTTCAAATATCTCAAAAACCCATAAGTCACATATATATATCAACCTATGTATATTAATGACCTTATTAAGAATTATAAATATGAAAAGAATATAATTATATGTACTCCAATATGTACCTCTAAAAATCTAGATCATGATGAAGCTGGGAAACCAGTTGATGAAACATCATTTAGAGTTATGATAGAAATTATATTATATATAACATCCAGTCACCCATATATAATGTTTTCTATATGATTATGTGCAATATATCAATATAATAAAAATTAATCTCATTTAAAATAAATGAAAATAATATTTTTTTTTATTTTTAATGTGAACCATGGATTTAGGGATTTTCAATTCATTTAGAAATAATTATGGTTAAAAAAAATTTGGATGTAGATTTTGGTGAATGTAGAATGGATAAAAAATGTACATATAGAACATGTCATTTCATAGTATATTAATTATGTTCATGTTCATGCAAGAATCAACACTCATTATAACTTTTCGATGCTGAAACTGAATATGTAGGAGCTGGAAGTTGCAGTGCTCAAGTATTGAGGATAACACAAACTCACATTCTATGAAATATGTATTACAAAAACACAAATAATGTGTGATAATAATATTGAAATTTCCCTATGTAAATACCATACACTTCACTATTTTATAAATCAAATAGACATAATTCATCACTTTCTTCAGGGTCACACACATAAAAGAGATACCATTCTTCAATTTATCAGAATAAAAGATAAATTTTTTGACATATTTAAGAAATCATTACCTTCCAATCGACTTGAATAGATTATAAAAAATGTTAGGAATGATAACTGTAATGTAATCATTCATATTGAATTTTTGTTAAAACATATCTTCTAACATTATGATACTTATTTTCAAAGGGGAGTAAATATTTTTACTCTTTTTATGTTTCTTTTTTCTAAAACAAAGTTAGGAACATAAAATATTCAGAACCTAAAATTTTTTCCTTCAATAATCAATATTTATAGAACATATATATTTGGAAATGAACCTTATAAAAAAATATTTCTGAGTAAGTGGATGTTACATTTCATTATATATATAATTGTAATTTCATTTCTACTTTTTTGTTTTTCAATCCTATTTTATGGAAACTTTATCAGATTCACATTCCTTAAATACAACATTTTTCTTAAAACCTCAAGAGATCAGAACCTATATATCCTTCTCCAAAATTGATATAAACTATCAAATCTGATCAAGATAATCTCAAGCATTAGATTGGTTTGGGAATATGATTCATCATCACGAAGCCTATATAAAGGACCCCTATATTCATGTCAAACATCAGTAAAATTAGTGTTTTATGTTGAGTCAATATCATCCATCATGTTTTCTGATGAATTTTCACCTTATGTTTAACTCCAAATATCTATTTATGTTTCATCTCAGATACTCATGGCCTCCAACAAGGTACTAATTGATTGGTTAATTTTCAGCAAAATGTTTATGGAACTGAATTTTTTTGTCAAGTATGATTCTTGATATCAAAAATCCTAAATAAGAATAATTGGGAAAGTCTATTTGTAGAAAAGATGAAGTACTAGGATCTTGCATATCCTATTATTTTTATAGAATTATAGGATATAGTACATTTTAATTAATAAGGGGGAGGAGAAATGTTTACATTCATGATTTATGGAAAAACTTATTCTTTTTCTACCAACAAGGAAGCAAGTATCTTTCATATAACTTATAAAGGAAAAGAAATGATTTCCTCCCACAAATTTCTTGATAAACATGGTTCTTTTTAGAAAGTTAAGGCAACTGAGTCTGTTGGGATTAAAGGAGTGATGACTCTAAAGATCACTCATCTTTCAAAAAACTACATATTAATATTACCCTAGAAGAATGGTTTTCTAATTCTTTGAAAGGGATACATGAATTCATTTAAGATATGTGATATATTTATTAAAAATTTTATGGTGAATGTATGTAAGTTTTTCCTTATAAAGTACATTCTTTTAACTATAAGAAATATCAAGAATGGCACCATAAAGTATCGAATTATGATTTACCCTACGATCTTGTCCAAGATCATTTTCTGGTGCTTAGAATCCTCCAAAATATTATGCATCTAAATTCTTAAAACATTCGATAAAATGTTGTTAAGAAACAATAATGTGAGAGAAAATGATGATTAGTTTTATAATTATGATTTGAGAGTTCTTCGAACATCCTAAAAAGGATTATCAAAATACGAGAAATAAAGGTGATGTTGGAGAAATCTCTAAACCAACCCATATGAAAAGAAAATGTAAAGATCCATAACTGAAGGAACAAGCACTAGCACCAATGTCAGTATTTTCTCTAACCATTCCAAAGAAACAAAATAGTTTTTTATAAGAATTTACTGCTAAATGGATAGAAATTGAGAATATGAAGAAGTAATGAAATGATGTTTTAGGATTTGACATTGCTGAGGATAAGGCTATAAAGATTCCAGGAGTTCAAGAGTTTGAGATGCAAAACAATGAGAAGAATTTGTAGAAGATAATTTCAGAAACATATATTATCCAATATTAGTGAAGAGACACTAATAAGAAATATGAACAAGTTTACATACAAGAACCATTCTTGAATTAATTATTTTGAAATTAAACTCTTGTTACAGATAAGAGAAATAATGACATTTTAATTCAAACACACATAGATGAAGAAGAATGAATTCATCAAGAATATGAATAAGTGGAGGATGAAGGTGATGATATTATTATAATGGTTTAATAATATCAAGCTAAAGACATCCCTTCTGAAAAGTTTTCCATCAGAACCTCCCCAACATAATCCACCAATATTATGTTAGAAGAAAAATATGTTCAGAAAGATATTGATGCTCTGGATAAGGTACATAATGTTCCTCAATATGGTGCTTATATTAATTATGATATTGTTCAACATTTTTTATTATAATGATGATAAGGAAAGGGGTTATAAATGTGTTGATAAATAAGTTGATAATTGAGATGAATTAATTATTCAAGTTTATGATTGTGAGCTTGAAACTCAGAATGTTGAAAATTAAATCTCTTATGTTGAGAAGGTTAATCAAGCTATTATTGATTCACGAATAAAAACAAATATTGAAAATTAAAAGATGTATTTTGTAGTAATAGCAAGGAATAAAGGAGATAACTAAGGTAAGGTTACCTCCTAAAAAATTAATCTCATTCAGAATCCTTACCTTCCTTAGTAAATTATTTTATTTGTTTAGTTCTTGATGATTATTATGAATACCATTCAATTATATCCATACAATGATTCCAAATGTTAGTTGGTTAAAGATATATTCAATCAGAAGTCAAGTTCAAAAAATATTCTTATGGAAAAGTTTACCAAACTTGAGTATTAGTTTACGATTTTTTAGATAGGTTATGATTCTAATAGGAGATCTTGCATGGATATAACCATGTTATCTATGTCAGTGATAGATGATCTTAAAATATTTGATGATTTCACAGATTCATTCAAAGATTCATTTGATAAGTCCAATGAAATAATTTCAACATTAATTTTAGAAAATAAAATAGAAGAGCCTACTAGTCATCAATAGGATGATAAAAATATTAATGGGAAACGGAATTTAGTCGCCCTTAATCTGATAATAGAAAGTGAACTGATGGAAGAAATTAATTAAATGTTTAATGATCAAGAAGAAGAGATAAACCCTCAAGGATAATTTCTTATGTCTTAGGGAGATAGAATCAATGATCATAAAAGGAAAAATTAGGATCAGGAATTGTTTATCAATAATTTTAATGATGATGATGACAAATTGAAGACACATAAATCAACCATGAAAAAGATAATACTAAGGAAAAAAACAAGGATGAAGGATTTTTTGAAATATAATATTTTTTGGTATTTTAACTTTGTAATAAAATTTCAACATAATAAATTTTTTATCATTCCATTATTTTTCTTTTTAATTTTTTGACCATTCATATACAATTTCTTTCCTCAATTACTTTTATAAAATCACAATGGGGGAAAATAGTAATAAAAATATAATTAACTTAATGAAAAATTATCTCACGTCAGGTTAGATTACATAAAGAATAAATTATTAAGTAAGAAAGAGTTATTTCTATATGAATGTAATGAATATGGTCCTTTGTGATTTTAAAGCCTAAGGGGGGGGGGTGTTAGTAATATTCATCATGGATCATAAACAATTGTAGATACATATTTCATTTAAAATTAATAAATGGAAGCCTTTTTATTTATATTCTTTTATGTTTTTTTGTGCTTTCCAAATGGGGGACATTGTTGATTCAATAGGTTTATTTATGACACATACATTCTATTATGTTTTGAAAATCACAAGAACCTTTTCATAAGGAAAACTATCTTTCTCTAATAACATTTTTTAATGAAAATGTTCATTTTCTGAAAAAAAAATTTCCTTAAAAGAGGGTTTTCAATGTATTATGTACTATTTTCTCAATCTAAGTGAAACCATCTTATTCTAATGTAAAAAATAGGATCATTATCTAACTAAAAACCTTATAGTTCCTTATAATATGATTTCTCTTGACTTATGTATTCAATTTATTCTTAAATTAGACTCTCATTAATTCTAAAATAACACTATTCTTTCTTCTTAATTCAGACTGTGATTTCTACTGAAATCAATCTCTAGTTTCTTCTAAAATTTGTCTCAAATTTCTTCTCAAATCGGACTCTAATTTGTCCTTAAATCAGACTCTGATTTCTCCTAAAACAATATATAGATTTTTGTTTTGAAATCCGACTAATATTTCTTCTAAAATATTACTACAATATCTTTTGAAATAAGATTCTAATTTCACTAGAAAGAAGTCTCCGATTATATTTTATTTTGGAATGCAATTTTAAATATATATAGACTCTATATTTCACTTTCTTAATAATCATGTTAAATGATTTAATTTCATTTAAAAAATTTCATTGAGTTAATGTTCCATTTTATTAGATCTTAAATTTGATAATGTTTCTTAATCATGGTAATGTTTATCATAGTTTTTTATATAAAATGATGTCGTAAAATCTGTTTTTAACTTACCGTTGGAGGAGTAAATCCTATCCAGGTTCTCCAATTACAGTGGAAAAATATGACCGTTGGGGGAGAATCCAGTTTTTGGAATCCATTCCAAGAAATACCGAGCCATTTGAACAAGCTCAAGGATAGAGTTTTCTTAGAGGTATTTGATCTCTATAATGAAGTGGTACTCAATGAGAGCTCTTCTCTAACCTACATTGTTCAAATGAAGTGAAAAACTTGTTGATGATGTGAATGTCATGTTGAACATTCCTAGTGCGAAACTGATTTTTGTTGTTATCAAGAGAGGTATTCGATGTATAGGATGATATAGGTGATGATCAACATAGAGATCAAGGGATTGAGGGGATAGAAATAATGATTCTGATATTCTTATTGAGGGCTTAGCTTGGGGTGGATAAAGTATAATTTAATGAAATTTTAAATCAATATACAATTATCCTGTGGTTTTGGGTACCCTTCTCTTTTGGTCAAAATATTTCTTATACTATTCATGTTTTGTTACAAGTTTTATTTATAATGCATTTTGTTAGAGAAATAATTTTTAAATTTATTACAATTTTTTGTACTTGTATACTCTTATATAAATCAGATTTTATACACTAGATGGTAGAACTCTTCCCTATGTAATCCTTTATTATGTTACATAATCAAATAAATCTTTTCAGATCGTCATAAAAATTATTTCATTATTAAGAACTAATGAGGGTTTATGAATATATCTGGTTTAACATTGTAGAACATTGATTTTCTTAAGGAAATTTTTTTTATTTTAATCTTATAATTAACCAATATTTTTATTGAGATATCTACATCTACATTTCGATCCTAAAATAAATTTTAGCTTCTAGTGGAAGGAGAAGATTTAAATGAACCATTACATCATATTTCATTTCATTGGAAAGGAAATATGAAAATTCATGTTAAATACATCCTATTCTAGATGAACAGAAATAAAAGAGGATTTAAGGAATTATATAAAAATAATCATTTTTAGTACGTTAAATACATGTTTTTAAGTTTTTATATACCATAATGATTATAATGATGATTTGTTTCATTAATTTTCATAAAATTACAAAATTTCATAAGTAGATCGAACCAAAAAAGTATAAAACATTAAATTGTTTTCTGGATGATATACATTATTTGAATAAGTAATGATGGTTGAAATTTTTTTAAAAATGAAAGATGAGTCATTTAATTTTATATATGATTAGCCTCTGTCTACCCAGCTAAACATGAAAAATATAAGAGGTCCTAAATAATAAAAAACTGAATATATTTTATAGATGAGTTAGTGGATGCTTCTAAGTGGAATACATTGAGTTATTTATGTTTTTAATATAATTGATATTATTGAAAATCATTATATATTTTGATTGACTATAGTATAATTGAAATATTCTATACCGAGATTTGGTATGAATAAGAGAAAATTTTGGACCTTCATACATGAGAGTATAAAATATATTTTAGCTACTTCTTTGGGAAAACTAAAACACCTAGGCTGTATACAATTATATGAAGTTGGTGTATTAGTAAAAAAAAGTGTTTAGATTTTATTTAAATTCATCATATGGGATGTATAAAAAGTAGAAATAGAATTTTTTGAAGATAAATTTTAGCAGATTGGTGATATGGTAGAGAATAGGATATGTTTGTGAATATAGTTGATTTTTTTAACATATAAATAATTATTTACAATATGGTTTCACATCGTACACCTCCACCTCAACATTATTGTCCAACCCCTAGACCACTTCCAATAAAAATTCCAATATAATTTTATTTATATGATAAGGATCCATAATATTATATTTGTATATAAGGTATCATATATTATATTTTGGATATTTATTATCATCAAAAGATAGTTATTGGTCAGAATATGGTCACAATGTAAGATATTATAGATAGATTATTAAGTATTCCATTTCATATAAATGGGATTAATATTGTTGGGAAAAGTATTTAAAAATGTTTTTCTTGGATATTTAGAATATTTTTGAAAAATTTACAGAAGGCAATTTAATGATAATATCCTTTATTAAATATTAGTTATAAATTTTATCAAACATTTTATCATGTATAAATTTCATATTATTTAAATGAATACTTTAATATTAAGACATTCTATTTAGACAACAACAATTATATGCTACTATGAATTCAGATACTACTTCCTTCAAACATTAGAAATTTTCAATATATCCATCATTATTGGAGAGAGTTTTTAATCTCTAATAGATTCCATCGTTTTAGGGTGTGAAATGAATGTGATGATTTTAAAGATAGATATACTAGATCATGTAACATGAAAATTGTTGGGAATGAATAAAATTAATGTAATTTCTATTTAATCAGATTATCAAATTTATTTATTTTAATTTAATTTTAATAAACATAATAGTAATGTTTTTTTGAATTTGATTTCTTTATACATTGTGTATTTAGTGAGATATGAAATTTGTATATTTATTTTTTTACGCGTAATGTATTTCACGAATAATAATTAAATAGAATGATTTAGAATGAACAATATATATATCATAAAGATTTCAAAATAGTAAAATTCATTGATTTATTATTCCTTATTATTGAGGGGATGGAAGATATATTTCATAAAGTAAAATTTAACATAAAAAATAATCAATCAAATTATATTTTTTATAAGGTAGTATCCATTGGTTGTTGTCTGTGTTTTTTTTCAAAATGGAAGAAAACAAACTTGTGATTCTTTATATATTGTGATGTGTGGTAATAAATTTGTAATTTATTGGTATGATACATTTTATTATTTGAAAGCGTGAACATAATAGTGGTTTTTTCCCATATATAAAATTATCATATAAGTCATGATGTTAAATTAAAAATACAATTGGGCAGAGGAAAATAATGATAAAATTTGTGTTTTAAAAGGTTACATATCAATTATAATCCTTCCATTTGAAATGAAACTAAATAAACTTTTACATTAAATTAAAAAAAATATTAACGGGATATATCATCATCATCATGGAATAAGGGAATATAAATAATATTTTCTATCATTTATTTTAAAAATAATTTCAACTAAAATAGTTACAAATTTCCACAAGGTTAAATTTAATCATAACCTTTCAATTATTTTATCTAATACTTATATTGAGAAATCCTGTTAAATGTATAGATTTAAATTTAATAACCTTTTTATTACCCTTTATATTATTCATAAAATAATCTAAATCATTTACATGGATTATTCGTGGATTACGTTAAAAGTTTAGTTGGGCTATAGTTTATTTCAAATATAAATTTTAATGTTTAATGTTCAAATTATAATGTCCAATTGTCTTGAATTTGTGCTTTGATTTTCTGGTGTGCTTGGTGTTACTATTTCTTGGTTTTGTTTATACATATTTACTTATAGTACATTGTATTTAGTCTAATTTTATAGACAATTATTCTTTCCGATTATTTATTATATATTTTACATGATAGATTTAATGAATGATTATTTTCATTTATGTAACTGTAAAAATACAGTGAAATATTATTTATGTCATTGATTGTTTTCCAAAACATATGTTCCAAATGGTGTTTTATGTTAGTTTTACATAAAATAGAAAGGAAAAATAATTCCCTTATCAAATTATTTTACTAGTTTCTATAACAATTTATTTAATCACTAAAATGTAATAAATTTATTCAAGTAGGTTACAATTAACTTATAATAAAGCATACAATATTGATATATATTTTATCTAAATATATAAATATTAATCAAATTACATAACAAAACCATTCCCAAATCATATGGTTTTATTTTCTCTAGAATCATGGAATCATAAACAACAAGTTCATAAAACATCTACATTATCTCCTATTTATTCCTTCATTAATAGAACTATTTTTGAAATATCATACATAAAATATTTTATCATATCCATAGAAAATAATTATAGGAAAATGATGATCCATGATTCTCTATAAGGGTAAACAAGGGACATATCAAATATAACATTACCATAATGGTATTGAGAAATTAATATTACATTTTAAAATTATTCCCTACATAATAAAGATAGTAATATTATGTCATGTAATAAATAGTTGATGTTCATAGGACATTAATCATAAAATAAAATTATCCATGAGAGAATTAAAATGTCACATTACATGGAATGTGGCATATACATTATCAAATATAATCTATTCACAGATAAACCCCCTTTTGGGACACACCACTATTCCTAGTGGAAACCCTTTCATCATATTGTAATGGGATTACACCTCAAACTATCATAGAAGTCAAGGTTAATTATGGATACCATAAATGTGAACAAATTTCCTTATTGAACCATGTTGACTCACCATTGTAATCCAGTATTACTGAAATGATTCCAATATTATTTAAAATCATTTCCTACTAAATAAAAATCACTTACCGTTTCATTCATGTCACACTAAACCATGTTCACATCCCATTTTAGTCCCCCATTACTAAAACAAATTTATTTACCATATCATTACTATATTACTAAAATTAGTTCACTTTCTATTTCATTCTAGTATATCTCATGAGATATAAATCAATACCTAATACATTGGAGGGAGATATAGGTCCCATCCATCATTGGTAATAATTTAACCACCATCTTTTGTTATAATGTAACTTATATCCAAGGTTATAATTTAACCACCATCACATAATGAATACCATATATATTTATTTTATGAAAACATAAATCATTCATCATATTATAATCAATGTAATGAATGTATTTTCATAATTATTTACAAATCAAATAACTGATTAAAAAAGAATCAGGTATCATAATTATAATGTCATACCAAACATAAAAAAACATGAGAAAGAATAAGTATGGAATCCATAGATCATATCCACAGCGAATCATATGTAATATAAATTATTTTATATTATATAGAAAAATTATTTCTAAATATCACATGAAACCTTTCATGAAAAAAATATCATTTCCATTTATAAATAATTTCATTTAAATGAATAGAAAAATTATAAAGGGAAAACAAGTCTTCATATATAACATTTTAATATTTTAATGTAAACATCAAAACATTGAGGCATCAGATTGAAGGAAAATCTTCCCATAACATATAAATTAAAAACATTCTTTCTATAATGTCATAAATAGAGACTCAAAGAACCTATTTTAGAGAATTAAAAAAATAATCCATTCAAACCAATTTTGAAATAGTAAAAATTGAGTAAAATTTAATTTAAAAATTCATAAAATTATAGTGATAAAAATTGAAAACAATTTTTGGAAACATGGGAATGGAAGAGAAAGACTGTTTTTAGGGAAATGATACTAAATATAACTTTTTAAAAAAGTCCCTTAAAATATAACCTAATTTATGTAATCATTAATAAAATTAATCAATTATATTTATCATATTTATGTCCACATAAAACCAGTTGAAACGAAACATAATTTTATAAAAATTATTCTCACACATAATCTTCACCTATAATAATAAATGATGTAGAAGTATAACCCAATGCAATGATATTGAGTTAATAAGTCACTAACCACATTTTAATCAGTTGAATAACATTTCCCATAAATTTAATAATTATAAAATGAACAATTCAATACCATGAATAGAATGATATTTCATAATATAACATATCAAAGATGTAAGATCCCAGATCTTGGAAATGTATATTATCATTCATGTTTTGATTTGAATATCTATTTTTTGGTTAATTAACTGTTTACCCAAGTCCTTAAGAAGTCATGGGGGTATTTGGAGGGTTCAGGACACAAAAAAGAGAAAGGGTGTTTTTCTGGGTAGGCCGCACAGTCGGCGCATGGTTAGTGCTAAACATATGGACATCCAAGAAATTTGTGGGAGATGTGGCATTTTGGACAGTGGAATCTTCATTGTTTGCGCATTATTTGGAAAACCATACAAGAAAATAGTGCATCCTAGAAACTTCTATAAATTTTCAATTTTTCCACTACACGATTTTAAACCCCATCTCTGTATTTCCTTTTATTTATCCCTGATTCACCCTAGTAATGAAAAAATCACCCTAGAATATCCAATAGATCAATATCCCTCATTTATAAGGTGTTCTTGGTGTCATTTGTTGCTGATCGAAGCTCTAGGTGTGGTTAATCCCATCCTTTCTTCTCTTTTGATTTTAGGGTTTTTATATTCTTCTCATCTATTTCTGAATCTCTAATACCCTACTCATTGGGTGAGACTTTTGTTGAATATTCATATTTTTATTGAATCAGAATCTAAGGGATTTATTAAGAGTTTATTCACCCAAAGAATATATGTAGGTAGTCCACAAGTTATATCCCATGGCTTATTTGTGTATTTTTGAATGTGTGAATTTAATATTGGGTGTCACATGGAATGTTTTGATCACCATTGGAATGTTTAGGTAAAATGTTTATTAAGAAGGTAAATGGAAACCCCCATGATCCCCATGGGATGCATCAAGAGTGATTAGGCAAATCTAAGGCCACCCATGGGGTGTGACGTCTTCCCCAAACATAGATATTTGTGAATAACTAGTGATATTAGATATTTTGTTAATAGTGTTGGAATGTGTAAATGGGTTGACACATGAGAACGATGAATAGATAAATGGGTTAATTTGATGAAATGATTAAAAACCATAATAGAATGTATTATAGTCTTGGTAATGAATCCTATATAGTTAGGCATAATTAACGAATCCTAGTGCGTTAGACCCAAGGAATGGATTCTTAGTGTGATAAGAGTAATAAAAGGTAATTGGGCTAAATTGATAAATGATGTGGAATGTGGAAAATGTGTTAATGGGTTAAGGCATGATATTAACTCTCATGTTACTTTTATGATTTATGTTTTCCTTGGGAAATGGTTGTGATGTTGTGTGAATTGTTGATGGAAATACATATATATGTAGCATGTCCACATGGTGTGGTAGAGTGTGTTATTGACTTTAGGTTATACACCAACAGGTCGAGTTGGATTGGGGCTGTATACTGTACCTCTAATGCATGGGTTAGGGAAGAGGACTAAGGCTATGTTCCCCTAACAGTTTTATCCACTCAGACTAAAGCTTAGAGGTGAGGATATCGGTTGCAGGAGGAAGTTATTCCTAGTTAGATAGTATAACTGTTTGTTTTTCCTCATGCATGTGTTTGTGTACTGTGAGCTAGTGTAACTTGTTATTTTTTATGAACCCTTGTTAAATGTTTTTGAAATGGTATGTAATGGGAAATGGGATAAAATGGTAAGATATGAAAATAGTAATAAATGTTGGTAATGTACCTAAAATGGATATGGGAACTTAATATTTTCCTTTTAATTTATTTTTCATTTCAATTTTTCATTTATAATTGTTTATAACAAATATTTTATAGACACCATTGGTGGTGGACTCCTAAGTTGTACTCACATGCTACTCACGCCGTCATTGGTTAACAAAGAAGACTTCATGTTTTCAACTCATGATAAGGGAAAATCCCCTTTATAGGAAGTTGGGTTTGCATGGTTGTATTTGGAGGAGGGCCCAAACTTGGGGTCAATATGATTTTGGGGATTTTTGCAGCTGTCTACATTTTGGGTTTTGATCACATTTTCACTTGTAGCATGTAATGGCATATTTACTATTGGACATGGTTATACCCTATTTGGGAAATGATTGTTTATGCATGATCTAATATTACTAGATATTATTCCACTATTTTTTAAGCTTTGGTTGTGGCTTACACTGACAAAATGAGAGTATAGAGTCCTTAATTTTCAATTTGGATCCATGCTGCTTGTCGATAACCTTTATTGTATGGGGAGGCGCTCTTAAGGTCACGTAACAACCTAGCTTGGAGAAATGGTTTAGTGTCTCTCAGTTCGAGGATGTTACGAAATAGATTTATATAGAACATATATAATAAATAATTGTTGGAAAAATAATATATCTCAATTAATAAAAAGTGAAATGAGAATCCATTACCTCACGCTTCCATTTATTATTCCATATATTAACCTCAATATAAAAATATTTATTGATTTAATTAAAACATTTCATTACTATACACATATTCATAATATCATATATGATAATATTATAATATATTCCAACCCTTTCATTAAAAATATATCATTTATTTCATTGTTTTGAGGGTGTTGGTTGCGTGGTTTCATAGTTTGTTCATTTGTGCATGACTATAGATTTTCATATTAAATTGAACTAATACCCCATGATTAAAATGAAATAATATCCATTAAATTATTTAATATTAAATGGCCACACATATCATTTTCCACTCTAAAATGATGTCGATTTATTTTATAAAATTGTAATGAAAAAGAGTTAGTTTATTTGGATGGTTTTTCATACCATCATGAATTAGTTTCATTTTATTTAATATTACATATATATATATATATTAGATGAAAAATGTGAAATAGTTTAAATAAACCTATAAAAATATGATTTAACCAAAATAATACTATTATGAGTATCCATGAAGGTGGTAATGGAAAACGAAAAATAATTGTCCATGAAAATGATTAACCACAATAATTCGGATAATTGATTCATTTGTTTGAGTCAGATTAGATAATAAAAGGGGTGGATAGAAGGTATTCTATTAGAAGAACGAAACTACATTATTAAAAATATTATATATTTATTATGATTTTATGGGTGATTGTGATTAAGAGAATGTTGAAGATGAAATAAAATTAAGAATGGTTGTTTTAGAAAGGTACCTCTTAAATGTCACCTCCTCAATGGACAAATTAAGGGACTTGTAATTGGTCTTTTGTAAAGACCAAAAAATCATAGACACATGGATAGTGGGTATGAGTGTATTTTTAGTAGATTGGAAATGCTTCACAGCTTCTAAAAATAATACTACTAGCGTGGAGAAGTATTTGTACATGAGGATGGGTGGTTTTAAGTTATTGAATAATGATAATTTTAAATATAATGCAAATAACATTTTTGTGGAATTAAATCGAATGAATTTGGAAGTTAAGTAATGTTTTATTTTATTTTTAATATATTGAAACCCAATAAAATCCCATTTAATTATTTTTATTTTGGTATTTTAATCATTTACATTTTAACATTAATCCACTACATTAATTTACCTTTAGAGCTATAAATATTTATTCACTAACATGATAAATTTTTTATTCCTGAAAGTGAAATTGATCTTATAAAAAAATTCAGCGCATGATTCAAAATATGGAATCCATTCGTAAAAATTAAAAACAAAAAATTTACAAAAATTAAATTTAATATTAATCCAACAAAATTAAAAAAAACTAATGATATTTAAAAAACTATGTATTTAAAGACAAAAAGGAATTTATTTTATAACATATAATAGTAAAAATATCCTTTATCAAGCAATAATATATTTTAAAAATATAATTGATTTACAAAAAAATGTTTTTATATTTTCAAAGAAATAATTAATAAAATAAAAATTATTTGAACTAACATATCTTTCAAAATGTGGTTAATACTATTCATTCCTAGAAAATTTAACAGCTATGAAATAATGGTCATGTTAAAATAATAATTTATTTGAGTTATTTTAACCTCGACATTCTATGGAAAGTAAGAAATCAAAGAGATTAAATATCTTTAAAAGGATGAATAATATAAAATCATGGGTTTTATATTCTACCCCCATTAAGATGAATATTTCTACTTCAAATTGATACTCGTATAGAAACAGTTGAGGTAAACTAAACCTCTTCACATCCTTAAATTACATCATAGTTTCCTCAAATTTGTGGTTTGTCATTAAATATTTAACTAGATGGGTGGTATTGTTTTGTAGAAATTTTATCTATAATACATATTCTATATTGGTTTATCAATATACAAAGTAACAATATCCATTTTTATGAATTCAAAGTTTAGTACACGTGATGGTCTGGGAATGTACTTTCCAATGAGAAATACATAGAACACATCATGATGTTGAGAGGTATTTTATGGTATATTTAGACTCTATGATACCTTCTCAATATGATAAAAAAATATACCAAAAATTCATCCTCACAATTTGAGATTTCAATTTGAAAATAAATGGTGGATAATTGAAAGTTTTTTTATGGAATACCATTTTGTTAAAAGAATTAGTAAATCTTTATCTTCAATAGAGGAAAATTAGATGTTGAAGGTTACCAAAATACTAGGATTATGATCATGAGAGAATTAGTGAAATGTGATAATGTGGACATGGAAGATAATTATAACTATCATGTTTTGATGGAGAATGATAGATATCATTGTCAAGATAATGTTAATAGAAAATATAGAATATACTAAATTGTTCTAAAAATGTAATTTATCTCATCAAATATGATGATAATATGATAAAATTTTATTTCAAATACCATTCAAAAGATATACTTAATTGATTTCATATCATAATTAAGCTCTTAGTCTTTTTTTCCCTTGATCAAATTCCTTCTCATTATAAACTCTAAAAAATAATGTTTAAATTTTAAATCATGAAGATCTATTGGAGTATAATATACATAATTGGATGATAATTAATTCCACCTTTCTATTGTTATCATCATAAGAAAAAGTTTAGCGCATGCTATCTGATATGCATAAATATACATATAGTTAAGTATACAATAATTTCTAAAACCACATAAAAATTTCACCATAAAAAATTTCCAAAATGGATACCCTTATGAACCTTAAAAAAGATTAAAATCCAAAAAAATTTAATAAAGGACACCAAATTTTAAAAATAACAATATCAATAATCCCACAATAATAAATATGTTTCTCCTAATTTTCATGCACCAAACATGTGATGATCATTATCATGTATTATATTGAAATTTGGAAGTGAACTGAAATATAAAAAAACATATTGAAAAAATTTAGGTTTTGAAAAATTTACTCTTCCCTAACACCATAAATCCAAACATTCTATAAACTCAATCCAAAAACCACATTTACATCAAATTATGATTCAGATTCAAGTTCATCAATACTATTCCATTTATTTTATCACAAATGAACATATTTTATGTCATTATTATTCCAATATCATGTACATATTTAGGGTTATAAATCCTTTTATCATGTGTTATCCAAAAATATAACATTACCCCCTCAAACACCTATAATGATTACCATTAACATTCAACATGTACACTCAATTAGTTAAGAGAAAAAATAATGGAACACTCTTTATATGTTTCATTATTCTGTAGTAATATAAATGTATGTTTAAAAAATTATTCTAGAATTACAATACATAAACACTCAATCATTAAACATTTTTCCTAAACCATTAACCAGGCTTCATCATTTAAATACAAAACATTTATTACATATCATACAACCTATATAGTAACTCTTTAATCAACAAAATAACTATTACTCAAAAAAATGTTGATTATCTTCATGATCATTCCACATAGGGAATTGATTTGAATAACTTCCATATATAAAACATTTAACCATAGATGAATCCATAAAAATACCAATATTCTAATATATAATATTCAATAAACCCATAAATTTTACATTAAAATTAATTTATTTTTCGCATTGTTTCTCACATCCAAAGAATCTTCCCATTCCATTGAAACATACACTTTTATGAATCATCACATGAGATTTATAAGAGACAACATTGATCTTTACAACCTCTATATTCTCCTTGTAACTTCATCATTCTCATACTAGATGGGTATGTAAAATATTCAAATTTTACATTAGTGGTCATATTAGGATATTGATTAATAGGAATAATAAAATGTATTATACTTTTAACTCCATTTTTCACATGGATTCCCTTAAGTAAGATCATTTTATTCTCAATCACATTCACTACTATCATAAATCTCGAAGGATCAATCCATTTTTTATAACCACAAAAAAAATAGTATAAAAGTAAATAATCATAGTGGGAAACACAAAATCAAGGAAAGTTTCATATAATATTTCATTATATCACACCATACATTTAATTCTAGGTTATTTATGATTGTTAAAAAAAATAGGATCCTAAAAAATAAACATACTTATCCATAGGGTTCTATCATAAGGGTTATTCATTATTGTTTTAAAAGTCTAACTTAAACTTGATCTAATACCTAATATAATGACCCATACCATTCAAAAATATATATATTTGAACAAAATATATGAATTTAAATTATATTTCATAAAAAAATAAAAAAAATTGCATGGGATTGGTTTATTTGGAAACATGGAATCATAAATAACTATTTTATAAAATATCAACATCATCTACTTATTAGTCCTTCATAACAAGGACCAGTTTTTACATGTCATACATAAACCATTTATTCGTATACTGGGATTAGAAACATAGGTAAAGGGAGACAATAGATGATCATTAAGGGTAAACAATGGAGATATCAGAGATAGCTCATGCATAAGGATATAAGAACATGAACATAATATTTGAAGATTATACCCTACATTTCAAATATCACAATCTTGAGTTGTGGTATAAAAAATACATGTTTATAGGATATGAAACATAGAAGATCATCTTCAATAAGATAATAACTATGGAACGAGACTTGGAATGTAGAATAAAAATTATCATATAAAATTTAGTGGAAACAACACCTCATGGGTGGGACAAACCACCACCCCCAGTGGTAGTCCTTTCTTCCTAGTGGAATTGGTTCACTCCAAAAACCATCCGAGTAGTCGAGGTTCACTCCCACGTCTATCATGGTAGACAATTTCCCTTACTTAATCGAGCTCACTTCCTGTTCCAGTCATGTTTTTATAAATCAAGATCAATCCCCCATTCTAGTCATGTATTATTGAATATAGTTCACTCCGAATTTCAGTCCTATTATACTAAACCAAGTTCATATCATGTTTTTGTCCTATCTTGTTGAACCTTGTTCAACACCATTTTTATGCATATCATAATGAACTGAGTTCACTTCCAATTTTATCTCACTATATCTGATGAGATATAAATAATTACCTAATTCATTAGAGGGAGATATATATCCCACCCATAATTAGTTTTTTTGTAACAAGCATCCTTTTTTATAATGTAACCTCCATATTTGGTTTTAAAATAACCACTATTGCATAATGAAAACCATACATATTTTTCCTACAAAGACAGAAGATATCCATCATATCAAAACCCATGTAAATAAATGGGTTTTATAAATATTTCAGTATCACATAAATCATGAAAAATAAAAGGGGTTCGTAATCATTAGAACATCATAAACATAACTATATAGAAAAAGAATAAACATTTTATCCTTGTATAATATCCAATATTATGCAGAAGTAACATAACATTATTGTATCTTAGATTGAAAAATTATTTTTAAAAATCACCTGAAGTAATTATTTTACAAAATAACATTTACATTTTGAAATTATTTTTTTAAGGATCCAAACAATAATAAAGTATATAAATTTCATTAAAAATTACACGGTAATATTTTAAATGAAACATGAAATTATTAATGCATCACAAAATAATGAAAATCTTCTCATGTTATAAATTATTATAAAAAATTCCTTATGTATTTTTGTTTTTCCAAAGTCACAAAGAACCTCATTTACAAAAAAAATAATCTTTTCAAAACATTTAGTAAAAAAGTAAAAAATGGGTAAAATGGCAATAAATAATGATAAGTTAGTATTGATACATTTTTCAAATAATTTTATAAAACAAATATATGGAAGGAAATTATATTTATAAGGGAATCATTAAAAATATAATTTTTAAAAGAAATATCCAAATAAATATAATATCATTGAATTGAGATTTAATAAAACGGATTAATTATCTGTATCAATTTTAAATCCACATAAATATTTAAATTATACATAATTTTATTAAAATTTGTGTCACACATAATATTAACATAGAATAATCAATTATTTACATGTTTAACCCAATGAATTGAAATTGATATAAGAAATCCCTTACCACGTTGCAATTAGTTTAATCGTATGCCATGTACAAATAATTATTATGAAATTAAAAATTAAATACCATGAATTAAATGATATAACAGGATATGATATTACAAATGGACGTATATACACTATATAAAAGAAATTTTTTTTGAATATGGTAGAAATTACATAAATGTAAATATGAGATGTAAAACCATTACTTCATTCTTCTGTTTAGAATTTAGTAGTTTAACATCATGAATATAGGTGTTAATAATGATGTTAATAATTTCACGGAATATAAATATATTTAGAATAAATTTTATTATATATATAATATTACTACACATTCGTTAATAATATTTCCTTATTTTAATTGTTTTGTGTTTGTTTGTTTCATGGTTTAATGGTTAATTCATTTTTCTGTTTTTATGTATTTCCCTATAAAATGAACTAAAACCCTTGAAGATAAATGGAATTTTATTAATGATCATCCAAAAGATTAAATTTTCCAATATGTCATTTTCGTTATCACATGATATTTATTCATTTGATTAAATGTTAATGATATATATTTTGTTTATTTTGGTGATTTTTCAAACCATCATTAACTAATTTCATTTTTTAATTTTATATATATTGGTTCTAGAACCTTAAATATGTTATCATAAATGTATTAAAGTCTGATTTAACAATAATAATACATTTCTGATCACACTTAATGGTGGTATTGGAAATTGAAAAATCCTTATCCAAGAAGAGGATTAACCACCCGGATTTTGACAATGGGTTTGTTTCTTTGAAAAAGGGGAGATAAGAAAAGGGTTGGATATAAGATATTAAATTATAAAAATAAAATTATAGTATATACCCAATTATTTAATTATTATTATTTATTTGGTAAACATGTTAAATGGAATGTATAATAAGAAATGATATTAATAGTGGTTGATTGAAATAGCTATATCTTGAATATCGACACCGTGATAGACCCCTTATGGAACTTGAAATTTGTATTTGGGTGGCACCAGAATCACATCGACATGGGTAGGGTGGAAAAGAGAATGGTTTTATGTGATTTTCAATTCTCCATGTAATGTAATGGGAAAATGGGTTGGTGAAGTGTGGCATTTATACATCAATATGGGTGAGTTTAAGTGATTAAATAATTATTCTTTTATATTTAAATCCATCCACTTTATGGTGTTATTAATTCCAAATAATATTTTATAAAAATTAAGATTTTTTTAAATTTTTTGGTTCATAGAAATATCAAAAATCCATTTAATTATTTTTTAGTTATTTTATTGTTTTAATTTATATATTTGATCCTCTACATTATTTTAGTAATAATTTGGTAAAAACAATTTACCATAGTAACATATTTATACATAAAAATGAAAATGACCATATAAGAGATTATTTAAATCATTATTAAATATATGTAATATATTTTTATAAATTGAAAGTATATAATTTTAAAATCTAAATTTATATTTCAATTTTCCAAAAAAAGGAATATAATTTTTTAAAACTATTTTTAATCCCCATAATATAATTATTCCAAAATAAGGTACAAATATTAAATTAAATAAATTTATTAAATAATATATAACCAAAAAATAATTTATTAACCTCAGATTCAATTTAAATTCATAAAATACATTCAAATTTAATGAAAATTAGGGTTTAATGAAAATCTGTTTTTTATTATTCTGAGAATAATTAATATTTTCAAAAAATTAGTGAAAATTATTCATAAGATAATTTTATCACGATGAATCCAAAAATTATGTTCAATATTTCAAATACATTTTCTAACAATTTAAAAAATTAAATATATTAATTTTCACATAGAAATAAATAATGATCACTTTCTTGATGAAAAAATATATTTATAGAATAAAATTACATTAGTTAAAATTATAGTCATATTCGGAAAGAATAATTTAATAAATTAAAAATTATTTGTAGAAACATATATTTCATACAATTTTTAACAATATTAATAACCAAAAATTAAATATCAATGTTGTAATGGATGTATTAGAAAAATTATTTTTGAGCTTGTATAAGGTCTATGTTCTCTGCATAGTAACAATTAAATAGAATTATTTTATTTTTAGAGAGAAATAACATAAAATCCTAGGTTTTACATAACTAAAACTAAAATCCATATCAAATAATAACTTATAATAACATCATTATGTAAACAATGATAAAAACCTAAAAAAACACATGTGGAAATCCGTTATTTACAATAGTGAAGTGGATACTATCTATACAACACTTCAAAGATGAAGGTTAAAAAAGATGGAAATGAATTTTTTATATGAAAAAAGGATGTTTGGCCAAATATTTATTTTTATGATGTTTATCCACATGTTACACACTAGTTGGTACATGAATAGTTTTCATAGTTCCCCGTCAAATATTATGATTCTGAAATAGAACTATTTTGTAAGAAAACTGAAGAGACTATAGTACCTGAACAAAATTATTTTATAATCATTAAAGATAGTAACTAATCATTGATTGATTATATTTATCATATTTCCAATAAGTATGATGTATATAATTTAGAATCTAAAATTTAGAAAGAATCAATAACATGCTATATGGATTATATGTATTAGAACCAAGTATGGGTTCTAATCGATTTAATAATTAATGTAAATCCCATTGTGTTATATTTGGTATTGAAAATAAAAAATTTTCAGTATGGTAAAGTCAAAACATATAAATCAAGTCTTGTGGGTAATTATTTTCAACATCATAATGTAATTTAAAGTGATTGAAACTATTCTAATATTTCTATTTTAAAATCCATCATTATTCTACTTTTCATAGAACCATTCCATGACTATGACATTTCATACATAGATTCCAAAATAATTTTCCTTTATGGAAACCAACAAGAAGTTGTTTTATCTAAGGATAAATTATTTGTTTTTTCACTCTATGAAATTACAATAACTTATGAATGTTTTATAGATCCATTTATGAGTACAAGATAGAATCTAGATCATGTAACATTTGATTTATTATGCATATAATAGGTTTATGTTTGATAAAGAAAAAAAATTAAAATCATATTTTTAAAAGTTATTTTTAGGTAACGTGATCGTATTATTAATAGTATATGATAACATCATTTTCATTTCTAGATGCAATATTCCATTCTATAGTAAATTAAAGATAACTTAAAAAATTACATATCTGTGAAGCACATAAGTGAAACAACATATATTCATTGAATGAAGATTAGGTGTGATTGATCCAATACGATTCTTGGAATAAGGTATATTAAATAAATATACTAAATATTTAATATATTTAATATGGAAAATTTAAATAGGTAATTGGTTCCAATGTCAAATAGTACACATCTATCAAATAATATTATGTCCTCCAATACAACATCATATAACAAGAGAAGGGTGAGTATAATCCCATATGAATCTTTGATAGGATCTATCTTTTATTCCCTATTAAATAATATACATGACATTGAATACCATTTAATAATGGATGGTCGATATCAAGATGATCCATGAGAACAAAATTGGTATTTTGTTAAGGCTATGATTATATATATACAGTTTACAAAGGATATATTTGTGGTATATAGATGATAAGTGGATGTAGTAATTAACCGATATATTGATTCTAGTTTCTTGATATATTAGAATAAACTAATGTTTTTACCATGATATGTCTTCAGTCTCATTTTGGGATTTGTGATCTAGAATAGTTTAATGAACTGAGTTGTCCCCAATTCTACAATGGATTGTCAGTATATAAAAGCTTCTTACACATTCAATGAATTTTTTCAGATACATTTTTTTAGGAGATCAATGTAGTTCATAATATTATTTATTATGTCGTGTGTTATGGTGAAAATAAAAAAAGGATGTACATAAAAATGAGAAAACATTCCCTCATAGGACAGTAAAAATACTACAAATATATCACCCCGTGAGGGATTTTATGCAATGTGGTTATGCAACTGTGAGAAAATTTTTAATTGAAAAAATGGGGTACCCTTGACTAATGAATTATCTTCAAAGAATAAATAACACCATATTAGTGGTATGGGATAAAATTTTTGTTCATATTTGTATCTAGTGTATGTGGGAGTATATTGGAGTTAGTTTACTAGTAAAAAAATCTATATACTTTCTTGAATACAAGTTTTAATTTTTTTAATATTAATAAAAGTTATTATCCTTTCATGATTGTTCCCCATAGTGAAATAGTGTGTTATAATTTCTTATGCATACTTTTTTTCATTGAATGGTGATAAATATTCTACTCTATGATCAAAACCTATATGTGCGCAAATATATTCATATATATAAGTTATATAGCTAGATGATGTCAAATATTCTGACATAAATGATATAGTCTATCAAAATAGGTGACAAGAAGGAACATTACATACATTCTCATAGCTCTCACACCTTATAATCATCAACATGATAGATAATGTGAAAATTACCTTCCACTAAGAAATCATCATTTATATGTTTCATTTGGAAGTCATATCTTCAAACATGGGTAACGAACCTTTGAATTTAATATTATTATTAATTAATTACATGAGTCATGTTCATTGATGTATTAATGTAAACTGTGAAAAAATGCATTAGATGTGGAAGGATATGATTGGTGGAACACATGTGTCATTGTAATAATTAATAATGTGATAAAGGATTTATACCTTATATTCATAATATCAGTTTATATATACTGGACATCGATTGAAATTGAACTTCATGATTATGTCTATTTTTATGATGGTGTTAATGGAATGTTCTTTTATAAAAATTCAATGAATGGGAAATCGATCATATAGGTTGATGAAACTAAATTCCAAATGTATTGATTATATATGTATCTAGATAAATATTTTATATTAATTTTTTTTTTCAAAAAAGGTTACATGTAGTTATAACATTAAGCACATTCTATATGGGAGACTTGGATTGTTGTAATATGATATCCTTGGACATTAATTATTATAGCATGATTACACAATGAAAGTGGCATACAAGGTCACATAGTAGGATTATTCAGAACCCATTTTAAATTCCATATGAACCCATAATGTTGTGAAAATATTATTCCAATATATAGTTTAATAATTATTCATATTATTTGAATCAAGAATATTTATTCATTAGTAATTTAATGAAATATATATTCGGTTTTTTTATTAAATATATATTTACATGCTAAGAAATTTTTAATTTAATTACCTATATAGATAATATTTTTATATTACAGATTATTCAAAATGTATATTTTTAAAATTTCATTTAGTTATGTGATTATGTAATTAATATTTATTTAATAATTAATTTAATATAATATTTATATATTTCTTAGTGAATATTGTAGTGAAATTTACTATTTTAATAAATAGGAATTATTCCAGGGAGGATAAATATTGAAGAGTATTGGAAAACTGAGGATAATGATTTTGGGAGAAATGTCATATAAGAAATTATGTGAATAATTATAAATTTATTGATTCAAAAAATATAATATTTATTGTATCCATTAGTTTCTTGAATTTAAATTAAATAATAACTACTATGGATTGTTTAGATATTCTTTTCTCTGGGTATTATGAAAAATAATAAGGTCCCTTTTAGGATAATTATTTTCTATCACTTGAACAATTTAAACACTGTGATGACATTATATTATGATTTAGTTCCATATTGTGTTATTTGGCCTAATGAATTCTAAAGTGGATTTTATCAAACCATAGAGAGATCTCTTCAACAATTCATCGAAAAATATTGATCAATTCTCCACCTCTATTAATAAATATCATTCCCCTATTAAATGATTTAGTTATTAACCATTAAATTAATTTGAAGCACTGTATTCATAAATGACAGAACTGAGGGAAATCTATGGATATGGTTAGAGGATCTCAAATTGTCTGTGGATCAGCACTAGATAGAATCTATAATTGATTCCAGAAACAAAATGATGATATTATACGATGGGTCCACTAATTCATCAATAATGAAATAAAAATTCAATGAAAGTTAATAATTTAATTAAATAAATTAATTATAAATTTTTTGTGAACAAATCCTCTGTTATTTGTTCCATGGTCATGATTATGAATTGCTATATTAATTTAGTTGTTGATATTTATTATTTTTATTATAAATCATGATTTATCCATTGATTTATAAGATTTTAGAAATTATAAAAAATCAATATTAATTGTTTATATCATATGATTATAAAATATCCATAATTATTAATTTAAATTATTATAATTTAAATCCTTATTGGGACATTATTTAGACAACATACAACGTGTTTTGATGATTGATGTGATAATTAATTAAATAAATACCAGTACATGATATTTAGATTGTGTAAATTGTTTCCATAATAGATGATGAATAATAAAATATTTATATTTTATAAAATATGATGCATTTAAAAGTAAATGTCATATAATAAATTATGTGAAATGATAATATTATGGAATGAATATAAACTTGTTATATTTGAGATTATGGAATATCTATAAGATAAGGTAAAATTATATTGTGTCTAAAATTAAATCATATTTATGAATTGTTCATAAATAGTTATCCCATGCTTTAATATTTTCTATGATTATGTAATTCCTCAGTTTATTGTTGTTTATAATTTATTTATATTTTTAATATTTATATTCTTCTACTTGTGTGATAATTTACTTAAAAAATAAAATTGACCCACATTATATGCGAAGATAAATTTTAGAAGACTTATTTATCCATATACCTTTAATTAAATTTTTTTATAAACATGAGAGAACATATTTCATATAGTTTGTGTATATTAGGTCATAGAGATGTTAGGAATTTAAATATTTATATTATAAAATGTGTCCTAAAAAGAGGGACATAGGTCCTGATTTCCCACTATCATATAGTTTATGCCATATTTTAGAATGTCGGTGGTTATTTATCAATTTATACAACCTCAATAATTTAGTGATTTAAATATCATTTTTTATATTTTTAAATTAAAATTTCATTAACATTATGCATTAAATGCATTCAAATATGAATAAATAAACATGGATTCTATTTTTGGGTATGTAATGAAAACCTCTAGGTTGTGTAAAACATTATGCATCTAAATGATTCAAGAATATATTTTTTTAGAGGTAATATGGTTCCAAAAATAGTTTATTCGAAGAATCAAATCATAAATCGAATATCATGAGGAACATAGTGACGTTAACACCTCATAAAAAACTCAATTTTATATTCCATACAAAGTGTAAATTTTCAATACCGATATTTTTCTATATGAGTGAACATAATTTTTATTTTCCGCTGAATTATATTTTATATGTAAATAATGTAACATGGATACTCTAATGGTAAGGTTCAATGTTTTATAAATTTTTATTTTGTTTTATTAACTATGAAACCTTAATGGTTATGATCCCATTGGAATGAACATTGGGTTATTAACTATATGAATTTCAAAATGATTTTCATTACATATTATCCAAGATTCATATATTATTTGGTTGAAAATTATCATCTAACCTATATAGTTATAAAATTCTTACATGATTAAACAGTGCAATCCATGATGAAATATAGATTCCCCCCCCCCCTAATGGGTATGGTGGATTTATAATGGGTACATCATTTTAGTGGGATCCCAATTAATAAATGTCACTATTATATAGTAATTATTCAGGATAATCATCTTATAATAGATTATGTTATATATAATATAATCAATGAAGTAAAATGTAAGGTTTAATCCATAGGATGAATAACTTTAATAAAATATACTCGTAAGACCAACTAGTTAAGAACATTTTTTAACAATGACAGAAAATGATATGTGGTAGATTAAATCATTCTTGAGAAACCAGCTATAGATTTTTTTGATTATGTGAATCTATATTTTCATCATAATTATAGAATAAATTATCTTAATGTTTCAAAAATATTAAGTGTGGAATGAAAAATTGAATTAAAATCCATTATACTCAATATTAGTTGGTTAGTTAGTAATACTAAATGTGATTTTGTATCTTTGAATTAAATTTTTTTTCATGTTTTATTGACAACAGAAAACACAATTCTCTAAAATTGTGTTACTTATTTCTAATTTTGGAATATTTGGAACAAGGACATTTATTTTAAATTTTTATGAAAATTATTGTTTGGACCTTTTAATGTTATCTGTATTATTATAGCCATATATATTATTCTCTATATTATTTGAAAATTAAATTCTGTAAAATAGTTACCCACACAATGTGATAATAAAATTAAATTTATCTATATGAGTTGGACCATTCATTTGATTATGGTAAATATATCATAGAGTAAATGATATTCTTGACTCAATAAATTGGAAACCACTTCCGCATTTGGGAAAAATAATCTACAAATGAACTTCAATTGGTATCAAATGTTTATAGTTGTTATAGAAACCAATTTTTCAAAAAAATACATCTAAGTAGGTTTCTTATTCTCTATTTTAAATGATAATTTTTTTTTGTAATTTTGACAAACATACATGGATGAATTTTCCCTTTCACCCTTTTAGCCTCTTTTCAACATATCATCCCCTCCCCTCTAAAAATAAATTTCCTTATTATTATAATTTTTTCTGTGAGCTAAAAGATTTAGGTAATTGTGGAAGATGTTCCACTCTAATTATCCTTGAATTTCAAGAAGGAATCCTTTTAAATCAATGATCTTGTTATCGAATTTCTCTTCTTCGTCTTCGTATTGTAATTTTTTTTGAAGATCTTATTAGCTTCTATTCCAGTTCACCTGTTATGTTTTATATTTTTTTCATTCATTCCCCAATTACGTCTGGAAATTAGGAGTGGAATCTTGAATGGGTTGTACCCTTTTTAAAACATTGTGGATGAAAATAGTTTCTATGATAACTATACAACCCTTGGAGGAGTAGTTTTTATTAGTAATCTATCTACCTATATATATATATATTTATTTTAAATCAATGAGATAAAGGTCATTAATTTAATATAATATATAAATATATTCTTATTTAAAAATATTAAATTAGAAAATTAAACAATTAACATAAAAATGGTGATATTGATTACTGTTTGAAATTTGAGAGCATGATTAGAATCAGTAAAACCTAGAATTAATTTATCGAGTTAAAATAAAATATTGAAAATAAATTCATCCACATTTCAAGAGTGGATATGTTCCCTAACATATAACTAATAAAATCATGCATTATAACATTAATCAAATTGGGGTTCTATTATTTCACATTCTTAAGCTAGCCAACGATTTAATTATTTTTATCATCATGGTTACGTTAATTCTTTTAGTGCTTTGTAGTTTAAAAATTAGGGGATTATAATTAAGTAGACATAAAATAACATGATAATTATTATAAATTTTGTAATGATGCATATTTCGATCAATTAATCTTAATTTTTTTTAAAATAATATTCTTATTGTATTGAATCAGTAAATTTTTATAATTAATAAATTATTACAATCATCCCACATTCGTATTTTTTATAAACCTTGAACAAAATACCCATCCTTTTTAATATTACTTTTATTTTTTTGGATTTCAATATAACTTTAATGTTTTATTTTAATTTATTCCACTACATATAATCACCTTATTCATCCCCTATGGTGCCCCTATGAACATAAAATCACACATCCTTTGAGAGCACACATATAAACACAAATCACATTTTCACTGTATATTGGAGAAAAGTAATTTAATCAACCAATTTGAGTTATTTTTTATTTTGTTTCTCTAATTATATTCTTTTTCTTCTTCCCATTTCACAATTTTAGATTTGTTTTTTTACTATGTTTTAATTATCCTTTCAATGATATAATGTTCTAATTATTTTCATCACCCTATTTGAACTGATTTATGATAGGATCCAATCCTGAGGATATCAAAAATATAGAACTCTTAATTTAACATGGCCTTAGGGATCTAATTTTACGATCTTGGTCTACGAGAAGTGTTGATGTTTACCCAACTAAGGAATTAAACCATTATCTTAATTTTGAAATAGATTTAACAAAAAAAATGATTCATATAATTGTTGGAAATAAATAATACGAGTTCAATAGAACCATTTGTCTCTTTATTATAACTAATACTAATTATAAACATATGTACATTTCAAATGTAACTCTACAATTTCCCTTAAACAAAAATGTGTGTTAATCCCTATTCTCCCAAAATTTCATAGAATATTAAATAAAGATCTAGACCAACAACTTAATAAAATCAATGTGGTGTAGTTAACCAAAAAACTAAGAAATGTTTATATTGATCAAATGTAACTAAGAATACTCCCTTTATGAAATAATAAAATTAAAATGATCTAATGTATTATTACAACCTGATGATGTCACATGTCTAAATATGATTAAATATTTTATCATATAAGCATTTTTTATCGGATTGAGACCACTACGATTAGAAATGAGATATTACTAAAAATATAGGAACATGTTGACTTAATATACGAGTGTTGGAAGAAATTCAAAAAGCTATTCTGAAGCTTCCTACACTATTAGTTTAGTGACAAATAGTTTATAAGGTACATATATGAATGCCTCATGCATGTGGAGAAGAGAATGGGGGATACTGAATTAGGAGGAGAATTAGTCATTAAAACAATGATAACTACGTGGTTGTCGATTGATAATATGGTACAAAAGACAAAAAAACAAGGAGATTGAGTTACACAACCTATTAGAGTAGAATATCATTTAATATCATATTCTCTTAAAAATTATTTCAATGATATTAAATTATAGGAATTTACCAATATTGTGATATTTATTTCATTGGATCAAAAGACAGGTCAACCCACTACTATGAGGCATTGTAGAATTCGTAATGAACTCGACAAGCCTACTGATTTTTTCACAGAATTACAAGAGATATAGCACTGTGAAGATTTATTCCCAATGAGACCATATATTTTGCAAAAATATCCACATTCTAAGAAGAAGAGATATTATTTTTCAACAACATACAAATAATGGTGTAAAGATCACGTGGGAATGAGGAATGTCTCTAGATGACTATAAAGGATGTCTTCTAAAAAACATCATTCATCATCAACTATAGCAACATGATTTTCAAAAACCGTATAATATATTTGATGCCCAAGAGTAAATAAGTTGATAACATCAACAACCATCCCATGAAAACGAAACTTCTAAATTTAATTATCTTAAGAAAAAAATTCATTACCATTGAAATGAGTTGAATAGTCAATTTACATTGGTGAAATATATGAATATGTAAATGAATTAAACATATAATTCCCTCCACATACTCATAATCTTGAATTCCAAAAATTTTCCTTTCTATCCTACTAAAAAAACAAAGGTCATCATTATTTCTATCACACTCTGATGTGGGATGAAAATAGTGGAGAATAATGACTCTATATATCTGTCACGATTTACAACATCTCAAAATAATCATCATTCAGTAAATCTGATATGAATCCAAAGAGTAATGATAGTGGTTTCAAAAATATTGATGATGTTAAATCTAAACACATTATTTTTCTAAATTGATTTATACTAAACAATAATATATATTATGTGGAAATAAACCAAAGTTATTTCCAATTCATTCATGTGCATTGGGATCAGTGTTTATCTACTTGAAAAAATTGAGAAGATTCCATGTTATTCTATGTTTTTTATTAAAATATGAACAAATTGAATAAAGATAAAGGGAAATGAGCATCTCATAATTAGGAAGAATATTTCATTGTTCAACACACAAAATATACTTATGTTAATGAATGGTAGGACCCAATGTCATTCAACATTCCATTCACAATAGAGTGAATTATTTTTCCTATACATTATGATATTTTAGATCGTTAATAAATGTAATTACCCACATTTTTTTATCTTAATTATTGATTATGGAGTTTCAGTAATTATATTAGTGGTTAATTTATAATATAAAACACCATTATATCCAATTTAAGTCTATGAATATGTAATAGTACAAGTAAGGGGGATGATCTTTCATATGGATTTTTAGCTGATAAAACAAGAGGATGATTAGGTATATTCTCAAAATCCCATCATTCTAATATACAATTCTTTAAAATTGCCAAAATAATCATAAATTTATATAAGAGTAAAAATTTTATGGAGTTTGAAAATTATATAATAATATATATCATTTTGGACTCCATGTTTTACCCCTCAGTTGATCATTTTTCTCCCTTTATCTTCTATTCTAATGCATCTCATAATGACTCTCAAAGTGTTAATTTCTAATCTTCATAAAATTAGGATCAATCAATGTTTAAGTCAATTTTGATTATAGGGGTTTTCTTGATGTATCAGACACATTTCATGCATGTTCTTTATGATAATTCATATATTTTTATTGATTTGATTTGGATTTTAATTTGGGGGATGTAATTTCTGGTCATAATTTTATTGTTGAATTAATTATGGGAATTTTATGAATTATTCACAAATTTAAAGGATGTACATATATACCCTAACATATATTGTGAACACGCATATTTTTATATGTTGCATCCCTTAGTGAAACACCCACCCAAACTGGATCTCAAAACATTTCCCGAAAAATTAAAATTCCCAAACCCATTGAATGATGAAAATTTTACTATAATAATTGATAATAATTCATTTCATGAATAATAATTATAATTTTAAACAATGTTATCAGAGAAAATTAGTTCAATTTTCCAGAGCACAACCTATATATAAGATATTATCCCCTCTATTTTTCTAGATATGATTATTTTTTAGGATTCATATAGACTAATTAGATATCCATAAAGAATACATAAACATATATTAATTGATATTTTAATGAAATAGATGAATATTTTTATGAGGTGGGTATCATTTACCCCATTTTGGAAACTCATTGGTTTATCCCTATCCAAGTTGGACTATTGAGAACTAACATAGCTATTATAGTTAATTAAAATGACGAGTTAGTTCATATAACTATGTAAAGTAGTTGGGGAGTGTGTATTGATTTTAGGAAACTAAAAAAATATATTTTTAAGGAATATTTCCCCTAGAATGCATTGAGTATATGCTTTAGAGACTTATTAGTAGGACACAATGTATCAAATTGTATGTTTTTTATGTATATTTACGTTACACAAGTAACAGTGGTCTTAAGGAAGAAAATATTCCCTTAAATTCTAATTATATTTTCTTAATAAAGGATTGAATTTGGAATTTTTTATAAAACTAGTACCTTAATGAGATGAATAGAGAGAAACATTATTATCTAGAGACATTCATATAGGTATTTATAGATGACTTTACAATGTATTATTCTATATTTGATGAATTTACTATAATATAGGGAAATGTTTTGCGGCATTTCCTTGAAAAAAATGGAATAAGATTTTGACAAATGACATTTAATGTTAGAGAATAAAATTTTCCAATATCACATAGTCTTAAAACATAGAATTTTGGTTAATATATCTATGGTTGGAATTATTTAAACATTTTTATAT
This sequence comes from Viscum album, assembly GCA_963277665.1. Lineage (NCBI taxonomy): Eukaryota > Viridiplantae > Streptophyta > Magnoliopsida > Santalales > Viscaceae > Viscum > Viscum album. The sequence goes on from OY728140.1 coordinate 2,133,278,632, forward strand.
CTTATAGGTGTGCATGATGTTTTCTATTTCAAAGGACATGAAAGTTTTTTATCAATGCCTCATCAGATATTACTGTAAATGTCTCATTCATTGTTGAGATTTATTTTCGGTGATTATGATTATGATTTCCATGATTTTTCTAGGGATTCATTTGATGACCAGATGAAATGTATGAACATATCGCCTATAATTTAGCACCAATTTTTCGACATTCATATTGAGATTATGTGTGAATCATAAAACATCATAGTTGGAGAAGTCTTTTCATAGTGGGTTGAGGGAGGTTTTCACATGACAACACACACTTAATTGGTATTGGTTTCAGTCCACGAATACTATATATACATAAAAAGGAGTTTATAACTATCATATTATTTTTTGTCATCATTTATATTTTTTTATTCAGAAATAATGTTGTTGTTTTTCTAATCATCTAACACCTGGGTACAACTAATGAAGCAAGATAAAAAGCCGAGACATATCCATTTGATTCTACTTCATCAAGAATTAAGTATTTAGATAATGTAGAAGAAGGGTTCAGATAACATTACATCATAACACATTATTATGATCAATTACACAATGAAGGTTGAAGAATTGGAATTTGTACCACTTTAAGACACATTTCCTGATTGTTCTATTTATGTACACTCAGTTTTTCATCATTTTTTCATAATTTAGTTATCAATATTTCATCCTTTCAAATAACTGGAAACATAAAGAATCACCATGATCAAAATATAAAATGTGAATATAGGTAATATATATGGGATTCTCTCCACTATTGGTGTGTATGTAATAACCACTTTCATTAGAGGGGTTATCTTGGTATTGGCATGGAGTTTTTTTTACAGTTTTTCCTACAAATGCTTATGGTGGACACATTATATACCAAAGTATATATATGAATGTCTTGGAATCTATATTATATTTTCTTAGTTTTTTCCTAGATCCCATTTGTGTTGCAATGCATTCTCAAATTTTCCACATGTTGGAATCATTTCTACTATACATGAGATCGCTCAAAAATCCATATTATTTTCTGATTTTTTATTATTTTTGGTGAATCAAATTTCATGGTGTATTATATAGGATATTTATTTTCTTTAATATCCTTTTTATTATTGATTATGTTATAATATAGATGGAGGATAAGTCCACAATGATACATGATTATCATTTTTTAGTCAATTTTGTTTTATGAACAATTTTTTTTCTATGTTTGGAATTCTGAAGGCTATCACCGATGACAATGAGAAACAAATGTTCAATTGGAATTGTAATTCCATCATTTGAAAATATGGGGTGTAACAAATAAATTATACTCTATACCACCAAAAAATAGATATACAAAATTAATGATCAAATCATGAGGTGAAGGTTATACTATATAAAATCATTCTGTTAAATTTAAAGGATTAGAGAAAGCTCTTGGACAATGTGAATTGGGCATATAGGATTACTTATAAACAACATTTTTTATGTACCCATTTCATATGTTTTTGCAAATTATAGTTATCCCCCTATGTGTAACACCCCAATATTCCACAGTACGTTAGCCTTTAAATAATACAATAGCTTGCATTGAACACAACTTCGAGTTCAAGCACACCACAACCAATCAAAATAGCTGTGATGAATAGTAATACCCACTTTCTGAAATTTTATAAATTCTATTTTTCAAAATGGACTTCAATTTTGGATTCGGAGAATCAAAATTCTCTTAGGGTGAATTTTTGGTATTTTTCTGAAAACATTCAATTTTTTCGGACTATTAAAAAACACTACGTTATTGCTTTAAACAAGCTTTTTATGTAAAAAAATACTTATTTTATTTAAATTTATTTTAGATAAAAATAGATACATAAAACCTATATATGTTCAATTTAATTCATTTGAGTCATTTTATAATAATATTAGATATATGAAGTTTTATTGAACTTTTTACCGTCTTTTACCCACCTTCTAGGTGCATTTGAAAATTTTCATTAAACATATTTTTACTGCTTCTATGAATTGAATTTAAAGAATCTAAGAGACATGGTTAACATCAGTAAAAAAATTTGTTCAATATGATAAAATAATTTATGTTAAATAGTAAATTTAGAGTTTTATTAACATGGTTAAAACTAAATAGTGTAATTGAAGGTAAAAAATTATAATACAATTACCCTTAAACATATCCTAATTCTATTTCATATGGGTATATCGAAAAAAAATAAAACTTAGGAATAAAATATGATCCTGTTGGCCCACTTGGATTAGATTATGTCCTTTATTATTATTTTATTTAAACAATAGTTAAAATTGTTAAATTCAATGTATAATAACTAAAACATTTTTAATATAGGGTTATACATAAGATCAATTCGACTGTAAATATTCATTAGAAATATAAAAATATTTCCTAAAAAATGGTATTTTATTTATAATTTTTTCAAATAATATAATTAAATTTATTTGTGATTGAATAATTATGTAGAAATTAGCTTATTAATGAATGATTAAAATAATTGATATTATAAATATCCAAATAAATTTAATTTTCATAATTTTGATAAATTCCATGAATTTATAGGTTAATATTACATGTTAGGGTTGATTAAATAAGTTTTTTCTAACATATAAAGTATTTATGAATTTCAAAAAAACAAAATATCAAATAGTGTCAAATTTGACATAAATATGTTTTAAAAAAAATACTATATTATTAATTTATATAGTATTCCTGAAAATATATGGATCGAAAAAAGGAAATAGATAAGGCTATATATATTAATAATTCACCACTTGGAGTTCTCTTGTCTTTTTATTGTAATTTTATTAACAATATAATATAAATATAGATGGATACATGGTAAATGTAAAACTATTTAACTAAGAGATGAATCTAAAAGATAAAGTAAATATGGTGACCTAAACCTATCTAAAACCTTCTGGTTTAGAGATTTTCAACCCGTCCACACCATATCCTCTAAATAAATTATTTTAAAGCCATTGTTAAACGAATTTTATTTTATTATAAAATAAAATGTCAAGCTTTTCATAAAATGACCCTCACCTCTCTTATAAAAGGAAACTTCCCCTTCTTTCAAAATCACACCTACAAAGCCATTTGGCTCAAAAAACCACTGCTCAAATATCCACCCAACTACCCTCACTTATACCTAGAGGCCTTACATTGATCATAAATCCAACATAAGAATCCCTTTTGATCATAGCAATAAAAAACCCCGAAGAAGAGGTAATAATTTCACCACCTCTTTAATGTTCTATTTTTCTACCACATCCTCTTTATTTATTGTTTCCATACCAAAATAATAAATCCAGTACCTTATTCATAATATAATTATTTATAAATATGGTACAACCATATTTATTATACTATCTATCCTATGAATGACCAGTCACCATACGTGTGTATGTTCAGCTAACCATCTCCACGTCATGGTGTAATTTGTTATTCAAACACTTCAATATCTGGATTGGTATAATAATGAGTATAAATGATGAAAATAATAAATTTAACATCTTAATGAATATATATATATTTGATATACCATCTAATTTCATACGTTTTCACCGTCAATAGAGTAATATTGTCGCTTGTGCATATGTACGGATTACCATCTCCACGAACGCGGTGAAATTAATTCCCCATCCTAACCATTCAAGAATAATTTTCATTTTATGATTAAAAGTAATTTTTAATAACATAATATTTTTCTAGATATAAATCAAATACATCCTATCAATAACATACATGGATTATGTAACCAAGCATAAAAAGGAAAACGAATTAGTTAACACCCAAATTTTTTTGACTATGGATTTGTTATTTATATAAATCATTCATGGTTAATGGTTAAAGTATTAGCATTTTTTATGGTATATTTAATATGAATTTTTATGTTATGTTTTAACCTTTTCATACAAGGAATGCATTGTACTTAGTAAGTGACGGGTGGAGACCAATATAACTCCTCGATGAATCCATATAAATCATGAGAAAAACTAGTGTCTTGGTAGAAGTCCTTGATGAAATCTTATTTTTAGTCCTGGCACAAGGCCTTGACTATGTGGTTATGATGTCTGACATTATGCATTCCATCATTCTGAAATTAACTATTGACATACATGTGATTATTCAATTAGTAGAATATCTATGTAATTAAGTAAATGTATATATTTGATTTATATTTTCTATATTATGTGGATTTTTATGTTTAAAATGATTTTTTTTATCTTATACATTTCCATAAATGTTTATGATTATTTATGAAAGTTTCTTCTATATTGGTATCCTTCCTAAGAACCTGAGCTCATCCCTTTATATGTTTTGTTTTTTTCCAAGATTCAAAGAAGTATATTATGACTGACCTGTAGAGATAGTCTAAGGTATATTAATTTTTTTAAAGGATACAATGATGTTATTGTTTTTAATTTTATAGTGCAATTTAAAACTTATATATGTATCTAGTACTTCCAAGGATACTAAACTGATCGGTCTATTAGGATTTGATCCCTTATGATCATGCCAATGTAATGTAATAATTCACTGAATCTAGGTAACTAGGTACATGGAATTATAATTGGCATCATAGAAAGATTATTACGAACATTGGAAACTAGATTTAGAAATATTCTGATTAGAGAACATTACCCTGAGATAGACATTCATAATTAGTATAGAAGAACTTCCTGAAATTTTTATAATGTAAATATTTTGTGTGTTTTTCATGAAAATAATCCATGTGTGCATTCAAGAAGGTATAGTTGGCTATAGAACATATGTTCCTAGGAGTGAATACTCTAACAATGAGTTTTAGAATTGACTCGGGGTATCCTGGTACATGACAACAGGCCTTTATACCCTCTTGGTTACAACACACCTGGGGGTACTCTTAGGATAATTCACATTTTCTTTACAAACCATTATGAATGATTTATGAGTGTATACCACCTCAATGAAGACATTTTTATGATTATTGATTATATCCATAATCTATACAATTTATGTTAAGTGTTTTACAAGTTTGGAATCATGTATTACAATTCATAAACTAATCTAGTGTATTACATTGTTTAGAAATGGTGCCTAGTGGAAGGAATTGAAACCATATCAATGCATGCAATGTATGTTGAGATTTCCCTTCTACTCAAGATAATTATAGTTGACACGGTGATGCAACTGGTACTGATCATATTATCACCATTCTGAGACAACTCACTCAGGTTATGAATAATAACCTTACCCGTATGAGGCACCCTAATCCATAACACGGAGGATCAATGTTAGACTACTTCATGAAGAAACAAACACCAACATTCAATGGGACTACAAATCTATTTGTAAGTGATAAATAGATAAGTTTATTAGATAAAATATTTCTTCCTTTGGGGAGTAGGGAATGGTAAAAATTTGTTATGGTAGTTTATCACAACACGGGAGATGTAGGTAAATGGTGTCCATTAATTAGAAAAACAAAAGAGGATGAAGAAGTATCAAATATATAATGGAAGGAGTTTAAAGAGTGTTTCTCATAGAAATAATTTATTTGTGACCATCGAGTGATTATGGAAAGACAATTTCTATGTTTGAGGTAAAAGGAGGATGAGAATGTCACAATGTTTGAGGCAAACATTACAAGGTTATAAAGGAATGTTACAGGTTATATACATTACCCAAGAAGTAAGATTTATCGATTCATTGATGAATTAAAACAATTTCTCCATCGAGCATTAGTCTCACAATCCTTCTCGAAGTAGGAAGATATATACTCATGTTCTATCAAGACAAAAAAGTAATTCTCTAAGTATTATGACTTTAAAGAAATGAAATATAAGGAGGGATCTACTCAACACTATGGAAGTAGAAATAAGGGGAAGAAAGGAAAAGTTGAACATCAATCCTGAAATATTTGTTATAAGAAACACCCCGGTACTGGCCTGAAGGGAATGTGAGTCTATTACAAGTGTGGTGAAAAAGGCCACCAAACTCATGATTGCATGGGAAAGAAAGATATTTTCAATGTTGAATGATAAAATTGTAGAGAAATGGGAAATTATTCAAATTAGTGTCCAAAGCACTAAAGAATCGTACCTCAGAAAAGTCCAAGGGTGCAAGGATAGGCTTATTCAATCACAATTGTCAAGGTTGAAGCTACAAAATTCATAGCGGTTTGTAATTTAATTATTTCCTCAAGTTTAGCCAATGGTTTATTTGATTCTAGATCATCGAACAGTTTCTTATCTAACCAGTTTTCTAAGAAAATTAGATATTTTCAATTTGATTTAACAAGGGAGTTTTCATTCAAAACTCTTAAGAGAAGTATCATTGAATCAAATTTATGTGAATCAGATCCCATTATGGCATATAAATGTTCTTTATCTCCTAATATAGTCATCATACCCACGACTGAATTTGAAATAATCCTTGGTGTGGATTGTCTTTTTGACCATGATGTGAAAATTAATTGTAAGAAGAATATGGTTACAATATTCGATGGTAATAAGGAGTAACTTATCATTAGAGATGAAAATTAACCACCTAACTCTTATCTAGATTCACCCCTAGTAGCTCTACAAAATTCAATTATTATGATGGAATAGAATGAAAAAACCATGGGTGGGTAAAAGAATGTTCAAATAGAGGATGTACCTATTGTGAAATAATATGTTGATGTGTTTCCCGAAGATATAATTGGGCATCCTCTAGAACAAGAAATTGAGTTTTCCATTTATTTAATTGATGGTTCAAGGACCATATCGAAGATCCCTTATAGAATGGCCACTATGAAATTAGTGGAACTAAAGAAGGAACTAGAGGAATTGAGTAATAAGGGATTTATTCCCCCTAGTGTTTTTCCATGTGGAGCCGTTATTATTTTTCTTGAGAAGAAAGACAGATCTATAAGGTTGTACATTAACTATAGGGATATCAATGCTATATCAACAAAAAACAAGTATCCCCTACCTTGCATTGATGATTTATTATAAAAAACATCATGATGATCAATATTTTTCCAAGATTGACCTTCGGTATGGATATCATCGGTTGCGTATGAATAAGTAATACATTCTGAAGACAACATTTCATACTAGGTGTGGGAATTATGAGTTTACAGTAATTCCTTTTGGACTAACTAATGAACCCTCCATTTTCATGAAAATTCATCAGAATGACTTGGATTCTGAACAACATTTAAGAACTGCCTACCACCCTCAAAATGATGGAAAATCAGAACAGACTATTTAAACCTAAGAAGAAATGTTGAAAACTTGCTCACAGGACAATTAAGGTGTGTGGGATCATTATTTACCTATGTTATAATTTTCATATAACATTTTCTTCCTTTCAAGTATTCATATAGAACCTTGTGGAGCATTATATGTAAAGAGATGTCTCACACCAACTTGTTGGGATTATGTTTGTGGATGAAAACTAGAAGGCCCATAACTTGTTGACTAAACAATGGAAAAGGTGTTGGTTATCAAAACCCATATTAATGAATCTCAAAGTAGGAAAAAGCTATACCGATAACTCGAGGAATGATTTGAAATGTTAAGTAGAATATCATGTTTTCTAAAAGATATCTCCATGGAAGGGTGTTATATGATTTGGTGAGAGGGGTAAATTATGTCCCAGGTACATCAGGCCATTCAAAATTCTAGAATGAATTGGTATTGTAGCTTATTGTTTTTCAATGCCTCAATGTCTCTCCAATGTTAATGATGTGTTCCACAAATAAATATTGAAAAAATACATGTATGACCCAACACATGTAATCACCTATGATGAAATATAATTGGAAACTGATCTGTATTATTGTGAAAAGCCTGTCAAAATTCTTGATACTAGAGAACAAGTGCGGAGAAACCGAATAAATCATATGGTGAAAGATCTATGGATAAATAATAAGATTGAAGAGGCAACTTGGGAACCCGAGGAAATTATGATGAAGAACCAGCCAAATATTTTTATGCAGTAACATTCTAGAGATTTCGAGGAACAAATTATTTAAAGGATGGGAGAATGCTACAACCCATGTTTCCACTGTACGTTTCCCTTCAAATAATACAATAGCTAGCACTAAACGCAACTTCAAGTTCTAGTACACGACAACCAATCAAACTACCCATTATGAATATTAATACCCACTTTTTAAAATTTTATAAATTTTATTTTTCAAAATGGACTTCATTATTTGATTCAAAATACCATAATTACTTTAGGGAGAATTTTTGGTAATTTTCTGAAAATATTCAATTTTTGATGAATAGTGAAAACACTACGTCATTGCTTAAATCCATCTTTTATTTAAATACATATTTATTTTTATTTAAATTTATTTTATGTAAAAATAGATACATGATACCTATATATGTTTAATTTAATTCATTGGTGTCATTTTATAATAATATAATATATTAAAAATATTTTTGAACTTTTTACTGTCTTTTACCCACCTTCTAGGCACATTTTATAGTTGTTTAAAGTTGATTTATTATAATACAATCTTCTATATTGTAGTAATGTTTTTTGGAATATTTTCTATTATTGATATGTTATTTTTATACCATTCATGGTTTATGGTTAAAGTATTATAATTTCTTATTATATTTTTAATATGAATGTTAATGTTATGCTTCAACCTTTTCATATAAGGAATGCATTAGACATAGTAAGTGATGGGTGGAGCTTGCTACATCTCCTTGATGCATCAGTAGGTCTCATGATACAAACAACCATCCTGGCACAAGGCATTGACGAAATGTTATTTTTAGTCTTGGCATGAGGCCTTCACTATTTGGTTATAATGTCTGGAATTATGAATTCCATCATTAGGAAATTGGTTATTGATATTACATGTGATTATTCAATAAGTAGAATATCTATGTGAATAAGTAAATGGTATTATTTAATTTATCTTTGTCATATTATACTGAATTTTATGTTGTCAAGGCATTTATTTTTGTCTTATACATTTCCTTAAATGTGTATCATTATTTCATAAAGTTTCCTCTATATTGTTATTCTTAGAGAGCACCTGAGCTCTCCCCTTTCATTGTTTTATTTTCCCCAGGATTCGAAAAAGAATATTATGACTGACCTGTAGGGATAGTCTAAGGGATATGAATTTTCTCAAAGGAGGCAATGTTCTTGTTGTTTTCCATTTTATAATGTAATGTAAAACTTACGTATGTATCTTGTAATTCCAAGGATACTAAAATGATCAGTCTTTCGGGATTTGATCCCTTGAGATCATGCCAATGTTATATAATAATGCACCAAATTTGGGTAACTGGGATCTGGGCATTACAACGTGGAAGTCAGACATCACGAATTTTGGGTGACAATGAAGTGAAACAAGGATTTATCCCAATCTCAATAATAAGGAAAGATTAAAATTCATGATATTGAAAATATATAATTACAATATAATTGATAACTCAATGCTCTATAATGAGTTATTAAAAGCATCTCATGAAGACATAATCCATTAGAGGGAGTGTCCTGAGGGTGAAAAGGTTCTTTACAATTCATGACTAAATTAATCCTTGTTTGGATGTATTCAAGCTGGTTAGGTCCATATGTTGTATATATATTGGTTCCCATATGGTGTATTGGAGATCACATATGCACCCATAGTATGGGAGTTTAAAATCAACACCCAGAGGCTGAAAAAAATAAAATAAATGAGTTACTATAAAATGCAGTATATGTCCTCACACTTCAAAAACACACAACAAATTGACAACATCATGTTTTACCAAACCATTTCACATTTATATATATTTTCCTTTATTATTTTTTAAATTTCATTATTGTATATATTCTAATACATTCAAAAGGGTTAATATTTAATATCTTAATTTTGGGGGATGGGATTATATTTTGGGGTAGTTTACTTATGAATTTAATTTCCGTGTTTTTTATAAAGTTTTTTGTATAATAATGAAAACAAATCATATAAACTTATAATATATGGTTTAAAATATGGAAAATAAATGTTTCATTTTATATAATTCATTAGTAGCATGATGAAAGTGAGAAAAACTTCATCATTAAGTCTTTATTATTTACAAAATTTAATTCTTTGATGATATGGTTTGATTAGTAATTATAAATCCTTTTAGAAATTGAAATAATTATTTTTAATTTCCTTTCATGGTAAATTGATTCATTTATTTTCAATATTATTTATGCACATCCTCAGTATATGAAATTGTTCCTAATTAGCAGATGGTATGGTCATTTTCGGTAATTCATTTCAATTTTACTTAAATGATTGATCAATAGATTCATTTCTCTTTCGATCAATTTCATTATAGAATTATGTTAAACTGTTTGTGTATAATTTATATTTGATAGGTGTAAAACCTATTAAAAAAAATAAAAAGCAAACAATTTTTTTAACATAATAATAATGGGGTGATGAATTTTAAAACATGGGGGTATATATGGATTGGTAGTTTATTTTTTATCCTTGGGAATTATTTTGTCAGTGGATATTGAATGTTTAATATAATCAAATGAATAACATAGTTGGGGAATTAATGCAAGTAAAAAAAATAAATGTTTTACTTAACCGTAATATATTGAATAATATGTCAAGACATAAGCTTAAAATGGATGGCACACACATAGGTAATCAATTCAATGTTAGAACCATAACTTGATTCTATATGATTGGTGTCATTAATAGCCGTGGTTTTTGTTTTGAATGAATTTATTAGAAAAGTAATTCCACTAATTTTTTAATTGACTTCTTGATGAGATTCTAACAATGAATTTATTTCAATAATGGATTATATAATATCAATATGTATATACTATCACATTCTATGATTTAAAATTCATGTCACACATTATAGAGGTGTCAAATGGTATGTGTGGGGGGGTTGATATAAAATATTTTCGTGGAATATTATATTTCTAATAAAAACATAAGATCCTCATTTCCTGTTAAATATTTCTATTTATGGAATATTTGGGATTAGATCATTCAATTCCAAATTTTTTGAAAATTTCACTTTTATCCTTTTAATGTAAAATGTTGTATTTTGGTTATAAATATTCTTCTATGGAATATTTTAACAGAAAATCTTATTTAAAATTTCTTCACAATATGGGATAAACATTAATTTATAAAATCTAAGATGAATCTTTCATTTCATTAGTGTAAATGGGACATGAATTCAATGTTGGATTAGACTCCTCAAATTGAACACCACATTACCATTGGGAATATATATTCTACATATAGGATTGTATTAGTATTAAATTTGGATGTTAGATAGAGTACCCAATTATACACAAATAATTATGTTATAAGGAAAATTGGTTCATGAGTTTTGGAGTTTGAAATGTTTATCCAGTTTGGATTTGTAACACCCCAAGGTTTTGAAAATAAATATATAGTGCAATGTAACCATTAAACACAACTTTGTCTCTTCTATGTTTTGAATTTCAAGAAATGGTTATCTAGAGTTGTGTTCAGTAATTCATTTGGAGTCTGATAGAAAAAACTTGATTTTTGGTGAACAGTAATATACCCTTGTGAATAGTAATATGAATAGTAATATGACCCTTATGAATAGTAAAAAATAATATTATTTTATTTAATTAAGGAAATGTGATAATAGGATCTTAATTAATTTTCCAATGTCACATAAAACTATCTGCACTTCAAGATTGTTATTTTTCGAATTAACTATGACCTTATTTATAAATTAAATTAATAATATATAGAAATTTATTTTTGAAAAAATGTATTTCACTTTTGAATTCGACATGTCGAAAAATGTTAGGGTGAATTTTTGGGATTTTGCTGAAATTCAAGAATTTTTGACGAATAGTGAAATAAGATAAAATAATGTATATACAAATTATTGGATAAATAAACTATTCATGACATCACAAGTGATGCAAGGACACTTGGTTTGAACTCACATGATATTATTACTATTTAGGGACACTTTCATTGATATTATTCATAGTCTTGATAAAAATATTATAATAATGATTAAAATAATCTAAACCCCCCCTCTTCCACTATAATTACAACCCTCACTCCCCTCTTCCTCTCACACCTCTCAAGAATTGAGAATTGTCTAAATTCTACCAAATTCCCTCCACATTCTTCTTACCCACGTCTTAGAGCTGCTGGTCTCACCAAAAGACAAAAAACAAAGCCCTTTAGGACGATCTCAAGGATAAGAGATCAAGAGGTAAACAACCTCTTTTATTTTCATTCTTTTCTTTCATTTTAAGTTATTATCTTCCATTCCCTTTGGTTTGTGTTTGGATATTTCATTAAGTATTCCCCCTTATTTTCCATATTATTTATTAATGATGAGATATTCCATTCCTCTCATCAAACTATTTTTTATGAAATTTTAAGAGATGTCGTTTTGCTGCCGAATTTTCGTGAGAAATTTAACAAGTTTTTTTCATTTTAAGATTACTTTATTTTATTCTTGTTTCCTCACTTCCTCTGTCCAAATGATAATCATAACTCCAATTACATCTATATACTGGATTTATATCATGTTAATTGAAGAACCATCCTAAATATTCTCACTCCCTCCCTTTTATTTTGTAATCGAAATTGACGACCCTAAGGTTCCGATTTATAACCTTCGTGGATGACGATGTTTCGTTGTTCAATTTAATCATCATTAATGGTCATGAAACCATATTCATGGTTTAAAAAAACTATAATATATTTTTTATAACCCAATTAATATTCAGGAACCAGAATATGTACATATAATTATGTTATATGTTAAAACTAGTTCATAATAATCCAAGTGCCGCTGAATAATCGAAGTGGTTGGCATCTAATGATTCAACCTCATTCCATTTAACCAAATTATAGAAATGGAAATTAACAATTATGTATGTTCATAAATAATATTTAATTTTAATTATAGATATTTACATCTATTCAACTTCATTACTTTAAAGCAAGTGAACAGAATATGAAAATCATGAAAACAAACACCCTGAAATGACAGAATTCAATATAATAACTTATAAATAATAACATAAATGAAATAAACGTAATTATGATAAAATAAATACATGTATATTAGGTTCTGAAATAAGTTATTGATATGTATAATTTCACGTTCCAGTACCTTATGTTCAAGAGGAGAACACATTAGGACTTAAGGTAAGGTTTTTTATCCCGAACTTCCATTTTCATTCGGGATACTTTCATTGCCTAATTACCTCAATGAAATTCTTATGTATTGTTATTTAATCATCATATATTCTGTGTGAGTATCATATATATGTTTAAAAACCAGAACCCTTCCTTATTTTATGGATAGTTACACGGTTTAAAAGGAACTTTCAAAATTGTTTCCAAAATAGAAGCCTAGTTCAAGGGAATTTATCCAATTCATATCTATTTACATGGGCACTCTATAATCTGTTTTTGGAAAGCACTATATTTCTAAAAATTCTAATTTTATTATGAAAATACTATCTTACTTCACATCTGGTTTTATAAAAATATTTTCCAAAAGAACTCTTCTTTTCAAAATAAAAGAGTATTTATCTCAAAATTGCTTAATGATTTTATAAGAGTATTTTCGTTTGATTCAATGATCTTGTTGATTCCATGGTATTATTGGGTTTAATCATTTATGAAGTCATATACCATATTTAATTTATTGGTTTATGAATAACTCTATTGTGGATGATCTATTCTAAAACCATTCACCATATTATTCCGAATAGTTAGTGCTTTATGTTTAATGATTAGGGAAAGTTAGTTACATTTCATATGATAGTTTCAATATGAATGTATATGCTGTTTATGTTGATCTCCACTCATATGAGGAATTAATTGGAATTATAATGTGATGGGTGGGTCCCACTATAGCCCCTCGATGCATCGTTATGTCTCATGAGACAAACTATGGTCTTCGTATGAGGCCTTGACAAAATAATTATTTTATGGTCCTAGCACGGGCTTGGATGGTGTGGTTATGATGTCCGGCATATGAAATTCCCTCATTATGATGCTAGTATTTTAAGTTCATGTGGTTATTAGACTAGTAGAATACCCATTATTATGTTTAATTAAGTCATTATTTATTTAGCTCATATTCTTTCCATAATATGTTTGAAGTTTATTATTAAAGGAATGTGTTTTCAATTATTCACCATGTCTAATGTTTAGATTATATTATGCTGTATTGCTTACTCTTACTGAGAGTTTGAGCTCACCCCTTTATTATGTTTCATTTTCTCAGGACATGAAGAAGTAATTTATGAATGAATTGCAAGCATAATCTAGGAGACGTGATGTTTCTGGTGGATTAAATTAGTGTTTTGTTTCCCTTCATGTTGTAATGTTAAACATATGTATGTAACTTGTTTCCAATAATACGAAACTATTGGGTCTTTTGGGATTCATATTCCTTGTATGTATGACAACGTAATCAATCAAGGCACCGGCTCTGGGCAACTAGGGTCAGGTCCTTACAGTTGGTATCAGAGGAAGAATAGTAGAATACTTGGAAACTACAAAACGTAGAATTGAGGAAAGTCCCTAAGTAAGTCTTTGAGTATATAAATACAATAACGTCCTAGTATTTTAGTAAGGAATAGATTTTGTGGATCTTTCAAGAAATACATCCCTATCTGGATACAAGCTGGTAGAGGTGGCTCTGGCACAGATGTATATAGGGGTAAAACCTGAAAACACCGCTTTGAGCTAGACTCGAACATGAACTGGTGCACGACAATGGGCCTTGCTGCACTCTTGGTTACAACATTCCTAGGGTATATGCTTAAGATAATTCACATTTTCATTACAAGCCATTATGAAGAATTAAAATGTAAAATATTTCTCAAAAAACCCATATTTGTCAATATGGGATTAGCCATTCGTAGGATCTCAATTTTTTCAAAGTATTTTTTTAAGGTAAGAGTATACATTATGATTCCTAACCTAATCTAGTGTATGCAATTATCTAGATATGGTGCCTAGTGGATAGAATGGAAATTTCCCGAAGGCACATGTCCCTTGTAGAGATTTTCCTCCGACACAAGATAATGAAGATGGCTCTGGTGCTGTGACTAGTGCTGAGCAACTCATAACTATACTGGGACAACATACACAGTTTATGAATAATAACCTTACTCGTATGGAGCATCTGAATCCACCATGTGGAGGAGCCATGCTAGATCTCTTTCTGCGACAATAGCTTCCATCATTCAACGGGACTACAGACCAGTTTGTAGCAGAGTAGTGGATATGTTCCATTGAGAAGATATTTCTCACTTTAGGATGTAATGAAAGAGAGAAGGTTATCATGGAAATATATCTTCTATCTAGATATGCAGATCAGTGGTGGTCATTAATCCAAAACACAAAGGTGGAGGAATACATAGAAGAGATGGAATAGAGGGATTTTAAAGAAATCTTCTTAGAAAAATATTTCCCTCTTGACCAGTGAGTAGATATGGAGAGACAATTCTTGAATCTGAGGGAGAAAAAAGATAATAATGTTGCAATGTACGAATCTAACTTCACAAGATTAGCAAGACATGATGTGGACTACATAAAAAATCCAAGGAGCAAAATTGACCGATTCGTTGATGGCCTAAAGAAATTCCTTTAGCGGGCACTAGTCTCCCAAAGTTTCTCATCATATGACGATATAGTTTCATGTGCCATCAAGACAAAATAATAATTCTCGGAGTCTTATGACTTTAAGGGAAAGAAAGAAAATAAGAGGGCTGCTGAAAATCCTGGGAAGGGAAATAAGGAAACCGGGAAGAAGGGAAGAGTCGAATTTCCACCATGTGACAATTGTGGAAATAAACACCCTAGTGCATGCATAAAAGGAAAAACATTATGCTATAAATGTGGTTAGAAAGACCATCTTCATGGTTATTGCAAAGGGAAGAAGGAATCCAATGATGTTCAATGCTATAGTTTTCAGGTGATGGCACACTAAACTAATGATTGTCCAAAACATCAAGGAAATATGCTACAGAAAAGGCCAAGGGATCAAGGAAATGCTCATGCAATCACAACAGCAGAGGTTGAAGTACCTAATGATATGGTGGCTTATACTTTAATTGTTTAATCAAGTTTAGCCAATGCTTTATTTGATTCTGTATCATCGCATTGTTTCATATCATCAATGTTTTCTAAGAAAATTAGATATTTTCAATTTTATTTAACAAGGGAGTTGTCATTCAAAACTCATTAGGGAAATATCGTTGCTAAAAAGTTTTGTCAATCAGTTCCTATTAAGGCATAAAAATTTTCTTTATCTGTTGATCTCATCATCATACCCATGATGAAATTTGATATAATCCTCGGTATGGATTAGATTTCGGACCATGATGCAAAAATTAATTTTAAGAATAAGGAGGTTACTATTTTTTATGACGATGATAAATAACCCCTTATCTTTAGAGAAGATTTGTCACCATGTGATTCTTATCAAGATCCACCCCCAGTAGCTCAAATAAATTCAATTATTGGGGGGAATAGAATGAAATAACTGTGGTTGAGGAAAGTAATGTTCAAATAGAGGATGTGCCTATTGTGAGAGAATATGTTGATGTGTTTTCCGAAGATTTACCTGGAAATCCTCCAGAACAAGAAATTGAGTTTTCCATTGATTTAATTCCTGGTTTAAGGCCCATATTGACGACCCCTTATAGAAAGGCCACTGTGGAATTAGTGGAAGTAAAGAAACAACTAGAGGAATTGAGTAATAAGGGACTTATGCACCCTACTATTTCTCCATGGTGATCCCCTATCCTTTTTTTAAGAATACAGATGGATTTATTAGGTTATTTATCGATTATAGGGAGATCAATGCTATAACAATAAAGAAAATGCATCCCCTACCTCACATTGATGATTTATTTGACCAACTTCATGAATCTCAATACTTTTCAAAGATTGATCTTCGATCCGGATATCATCAGTTGCGTGTGAGGAAGTAAGATGTTCATAAGACAACATTTCAAACCAGGTATGGGCATTATGTGTTTACAGTGATGCCTTTTGGAGTGACAATTGCACCCTCTGTCTTCATGGATCTAATGAATAGAGTTTTCATGGAATATCTTGATGATTTTTTAATGGTATTTATTGATGATATTTTGGTATACTCCAAAAACTACAAAGACCATGATAATCACATTCGCATTATACTGAAGACTCTTAGAAGACATGAACTATATGGGAAGTTCAACAAGTGTGAATTCTGGCTTCAAGAGATTTTTTTTCATGGACATATTGTCTCCAAGGATGGAATCCTATTTGATCCTGCAAGGACAATGGAAATCCATGATTGGACCCGGCCAACAAACATAACTGAGGTACACAGTTTTATTGGCTTAGCAGGTTATTATCGGGGTTTCGTACAGAATTTTGCTTGACTGGCTAACCGGTTAACAAAGCTCACAGGTAAAGGGGTTAAATTTTCTTGGACAAAAGATTTTGAAGAATGATTCAAATAAATAAAGACAAGATTAGTCAATACTCCTATATTGACTCTACCATCGGGGAATGAAGGGTTTTTTATATATAGTGATGCATCAAAGAAACGACTTGTTTGTGTCCTTTTGAAAAATGATAGGGTTATTTCTTATGCATCACAAACAGTTAAAAATTCATGAGAAAAAATATCCTACTCATGATCATGAGTTAGCTGCTATAATCTTTGCTTTGAAGATATGGATACATTATCTCTTTGGTGAAAAATGGGGGATTTATTCTGATCACAAGAGTACGAAGTATATTTTCTCATAGAAAGAACTCAACATAAGGCAAAGTAGATGGATTGAACTACTCAAGGATTATGATTTCATGATATACTACCACCCAGGGAAGGAAAATAAGGTGGAAGATGCTTTGAGCAAAAAAAATCATGGAGTTTTGAACAAGATGAGAGTTGAAAGGGATCCAATTTTCATGGATCTATTAAAGATGGAAATGGGAATAACCATAGAATGTGAAATGTCAATTCTTCTTTAGATGGTTTCCAAACCATCATAGGCATCCCCCTGAGGAGGTTTTTTCTAGGAATCTATTCAGGCCATCTACTACTGACATCTCTTCTCATCATTTCTATTATGAATAAGAATTTTCATTGTATCCTCTTTATGTTAAGATTATAGTTTCAATTCATGACCAAATTAAGGATGAAATGTTTTCCAAGTCAAAACAATATTTGGGATGTTTTAAGACGACACAATTGGCACGAGGAGATTCTAGTTCCCCCATGTTCCTTTCCATTAATGATATGGTTCTGGATCGAGTTTTGGAGAATGGATATGAGGCATATAATTATACAATTACTGGTGGTGATATCTCTAATGAAAGTTCATGGGAACTTGATTTGGATTTCTACATTACCCTTGTGAATCCACCATTGGCTCTAATTTAGTGTTTTCATGTCCAGTAGAAATCCATCAAATTAAATTAAGAAAAAAAATCCATTTCACTACCTTGAATGTAAGTAGAAATGAGAATGTTTACCATGATGGATAGAAAAAAATATACCTTCCAAGTTGGAAACAAAATCATTTGGTGTCAGGTTATTCAAAAGGCAATCAGCTTAGTAGAAAATGAGAAAACCCAAAACCATAAAAATCAATGATAAAGACTCCCAAGGAGAGATGATGATTAGGTCTGGATTGAGTTTGGGAAAGAAATGTAGACATAACCTTCGGAAATTTTTGGTCTCTAAGGTGGGAATAAATTCCCCACAAATATTTCTCAAACATTCAAAAAACTGGTGCAACCAAATCATCATGTAAGGAAAACTATAATGGGGGAATATAATGATTAGGGGAATCAACAATGGTGGAAGGTGTAAAACGAATCGATGGTAAATTGACTAAGTATAAACCATGTAATGATATCAAGGAACCTAGTGGTGATTTCAATATACAAGGTAATATTATTCTTCCTACCAAATTTTGTAACATGAATTAAGGATTGGTGGGATCAAAAAATATGAAATACATGGATCTTTCCCTATATTCAAAGGAGAATTATTTTGAAGAATCTATATGTATCAATGCTCCATAGAATAATGTTAATAGAATCTATGAGATAGTGATTTTGATAGATAATAAATTGGGGAAAATAACATGGATCAACAACAAAGGTCAAATTTTATCATGATGGATCAATGAAAGGAAGATAACCTTTGAATAATATATACAGATTTGGTATGGGATGTAGAATCATTTTGGAGCTCTTATAAAGGATGATCGTGATAAATCGGTAACAATAGTACATAAGGGTTTATATTTTGTGGCTGACTCCAATATATTTAGTCATTTCTTTATTGATTTTAGTTCCTTTTTTATATATCCCATTTTTGTACTAGTTTGGTTTTCCAAATTTTCCTCAAAAGTATGTCTGGCGTTAAAAAAGTTATTTTTTTGTTTAGTAAAACCAATTTTTTTATGATAATAATTTTTTAAAATTATAATTTTTAAATAATTAATATCATTGAAATAATAGGTGCATCTCAATTAAATATTATATATACAAGAACCATATTAAAATCCCTTATTAGTCTAAACATAAAAAATTTCTAAAAAATAGAATAAAATCTATTTTAATAATGTGGGAGTGGGATCTAATTCAATCATTTATAGGCTCTATATTCTCATGTGGTTTAATATGAAAAAAATTAACTAACCTATGTCGGAAGTTTTTTTCTACAGGCACATACGATATAAGAAATTAAAACAAGAATTATATTTTTATAATCCCCATTAATAATGATATATAATTCAGTAAGAATAATTATTCTTATAAAGAATCAATAATTATAAATATGATATGATTTCAAATTAAATATTAATTTAATGTAGGATTCCATATACCATAATTAGGAGTTCTCTTTTACGTATGTTTCAAAACATCATATTGGGCGGGATTAATAAATATAAATTGTATATATATGGCAAAATTCTGTTCAAATAAATAATTATTAACTATTTATATGTTTAAATTATATATAATAAATGATCCCTAGAAAAAATTATAATCCAATCATAATTATAAATACATTTTATATATAATCATGATAGTATCCTTCAACGATTATTTTAATGGGAGGTTGGATGTAGAGTTCGATTTCAATAATGGATACCCTATGTAACTTGTCAATATGAAATAGAAAAAGTGTCTGTAACACCAATGAACATTAAAGTACCCAAATACATTAGTGTGAAATTTATTGTGCTGAATTGATGATAATTATTTTTAAAAATTCTACCATTAAATTAATTAACAACTCTAACACATCCGAGTCATAAACCTCTCCTAATTTCCTTTCATCAATAATATATTAAAATGAAATAAATAATAGAAACACACTTTATTTTTTTATACTTATTTTCATTAATGGGATATCATAATCCTTTATAGGTTCTGGTCATGTTCTGAGTTTGGATTGTCAAAAATACCACAATTATAATAAGAAAGTGGAAATATACATCCTAAAATCTTGGAGAGATATCTATGGGATAAATTTATTTGGGGTTGGTGAAAAATTTTTACATTTACTAAAATAGTATATGAATTTAATTATTTACTATGGTACCACCAAACTACAAATATTTCTTCACAACTCTTGGATGAATCATATATTCAATGTGATTCATGATGACTTTTCATTAAATAAAAAATATGACATTGAATGATACTCAACTACTAGAATAAAAACAATAAAGGAAACACATTTCAATATATTCTCACATTATTTGTGATGATTTATCCATGAATAATAGAATGCATTGATGATAAATTCAATATTTCCCCTCAGTAGTAAGAACCATTGATTGATCATTATAGGATCATATTGCATTGACCACTTTTAAAATAAGATGAAGTTATGTGTTAATGTTATTAATCTATTTCATTCTCCAACATAGGTAAATATTCAATGAATAAGAGTATCAGGATGTCTCTATATTATTAAACTAACATATACTATAGATTTATTTTTTTAGTTTCATATGATTAATGTGAATAAAATTTTCCAAAATCATTTTAGAAAAACCTTAAATCTTAATAATATAAAAAAATATAGTCAAAGTAATCCAAAATAATAATAATAATTCATTTAAATAGTGATTTAGAATATTTTAATTAATATATAAATGATACTAAATCACAAAACATCACATTTAATCTACATTTAATATTTGTTGAATCATGGTTTGAATCAAGTTTATTGATTATCAACATGATATTTTGGGAATAAATGAACATCAAATCCCCAAAAAATATAATTATTTTTATTTATAATTATATTAAATTACTCTATCATGTGTCATAATCCTATTTTTGGATTCATGTCCAGCCATGGCCATCCTTAGGTCGATTTTGGGACCACATAGAGACACTTGTATTTGAAAATGACAGTTTGTAAAAATTAATTTAAAGTTAAGGAAAATGTAACATGACCATATATATCATAGTAAAAAAATCATAATGGGTTATATAAGTGATATTTTCAAATATATAAAGTCATTATACATATGAAAAAATTTCATACATCATGGTATTTTATTTATAATATTTATAAATAAAATAAATTAATTAATTTATGACACAATGATGATTTATTGATAACCTCAGTAATGAAATTTTTTAAATAAATGGGATTATAAATATTAAAATAATTTTAATTTGAAACATTTAATGAAATCTAAGAATTTTTTAGTTTATTATGACTTTTTATATTTGAGGTAATTAATGTTTTTAGAAGGAATGAATTTGTTATATATTTTTTAAAAGTCTTCATATTAATTGATTATAAATAGACATAAATGAGTTTTTAAAATCATTAATATTTTAATAAACGATAAAATAAAAAAATATAATATTCGGACAACATAAAAATATTATGATAAAATTTTTATTAATGATATATTTTGGGTCTCTTTTAATTTTATAGAAAATATATAAACCATATAGTAAGAATATACAAAAGGACATGGTAAATGTTAAATTAGATAACTAAAGGTTAAAGATAAAAGATAAGGTTAATTTTCTTCCCTAATAATTTCTAAATCAAATTTTATAAGTTTATTTAAAAAATAATCACGTTATATTTAAATTAAATTATTTGGGGATATTTTGAAATTTAAATTCATTTTATAATAAAATAATATTTTCAGATATTCATAAATAGCCCCTTTTCTCTGTTTTAAAAATATGTCACCTATAACCCTTACTCATTTCTCAAAATCCCTCTAGGATCATCCATCCTCTTCCCAAATAATATCCCAACATACCTCTATTACACATATAATCCTTAACCTTGGCATAAGTCATTTCAAGAAAGCCTTTTAGTTTAGACCGAAGGGAGTAACCCAATTAAAAGGTAACATCTTCTCTCAAGTTCTTTTCTTTTATTTTCATTATAAAACCCCCTAAACTCTCTTTATTACATTATTTTATATCAAAATAATTATCCTAAATATACTAAGATTTTGTTAAGATGATTATTCAAACTACACTTCCACACACCTCCACTTAATTGATATGATTATATTGTTTCTGGGGATGGAAAACTATTGCATCACAAAACGATGATTTTTCTAATATCTCCTACCATGTCTTATGGTGGCCATTAAGATGAAAATTTATTTATATGTGATGTATATTATATTTATATTTTATCTATGATTATGTACTTTCCTTTATATCATACCTTTATGGTTTACATAATGGGTAAATACGATCATTTCATTTGTGGAAGTGCGGACTACTACCTCCTCAAAGTGATATAACTCGTTCATAAAATACATGGATTGTATAAAGGATGGTTTTAATGAAATAATTTAATGTATATAGAATATGATATTATAATATAATAATAATATACCCAATTATAATTTTCTTTTCATTCCTTTAAAAATGAAAAAATAATAAATGAACATAGCGTTCATGTGTACGTATAGTTTACTGTCTTCATGAACAGTGCATTTCATTTTAATATATTCAAATGATATGAACTATTATAAATAAATATATACAAGAAATATATGATATATATTATATTTAAATCAATAATACAAATCTAGAGATAATGGACTTTTGACCACATGGACAACTTGTAATTCCAACAAGTTCATTTTTGACTGAAGTTCCGAACATCGACAAAATGTTCGATATGAACTAAAATAATTAAATAATGTTTATAGCTAGTTAATAAGTGATATAAAAGGAAGAATAAAATTTAAAATGGCTTGGAATCAATTTTAAATTATCTTAAATTTATTATTTGTGAAGAATAAGGACCATACATGACGATTCGAACTCAAGGTAAGGGAACATCTTAACACAATCTCCATTCTTTGGCTTAAACATATACTTCTTAATAATTCCATGCTATGATAATGTGAGATATAACTTTTTATATACTGTCTTTTATTTATACTTTCTTTATTTTTAATTAATTTTAATACACATATTCAATCTATTTTATTTACAAAATAATTTTTCTAAGGGAACCTTTCACCCTCCTCTTTTAGTCAAAGACTTATTCCTTGTTATGTATTAAAATTTCCATTTTATTATGTTGGAATATGTTCTTATATATAATTATTTCTATAAATTTTATTTCCAAGTGATTAGAGACCCATTTTTCCTCTCAACAAATAATTTTTGATATTTTTAAGTGATGGTGTTAGGATGTTGAAATTTTTTAAGGGACTTCATCTCACTATCCTTTCATTGAGGTTTATTTTTATTCATACAAGACTTTTTTTATATGGTTTATAAAAAAATTTACTTTTACTTTTATACAAAATGAATCTGTTTTTATAAGAATCATTTTACTAAATGAAAAAAACAATGTTTCCTTTTAACGTACATGGGGACAAAATCATTTCTACCACCACGAGCGTTATTTGATATTTGGATTCCCATTCTTGACATAGTATTTTTAAAAGGAAAATAAATACAATATTCTCTTTTTAAGAATTTGGGGATTGAAAATGATTTTTAGAATGGATTGATTGTGTTAATATATTGAAATTTTATACCGTGATTATAATGTAGAAATGATATCTTTCCTTTATTATTTTTTTATTTTTTATGAATGTTTTATGTTTCTAGGTAATTGTTTACATATACAGGTCATTCCATGAAAAACTTGGGCAGGTGATCCTGAGATAGATCTCCAATTCATTTGGCAATGCGACAGAGGTAAATGTAAACGATTCTCCTAATATATTTAGGTAATATACTATGATGGATATTCCAAACGTAACTCCCTATGTAGCTATAAAAGCTACAACGTAAGTATGTTATGGATTCCACAAGTTACCTTTATGATTTATGATTTCTATGTGTTATTCATAAATAATATGATTTCATGAAATATGTTAAAGTGGTTATGTTTTTTTGTAATGATGATCTAATATTTTCATTATTTATTTTATAACCCTTACTATACTTTTTATGTTAATCCCATGTTTTTCCAATATTTTTCACATTGTATAAGGCTGGGTAAGAGAAATAAAAAATTAAAGAAAATTTATATTAAGAAAATAATTCTTTTTTTCTTTTATGAGTTTTTATTTTATGAAATAAATGGATACTGAGTAGAATTGTCTTCTTTGTAATATTTGAGATGTAATGTAATAGTTATGGATTAATTCTCTAAAACTGTAAATTTGAAAAGATCTGCAATCTATATTATTGACTTAACTCAATGATTCTGTAATGTATAAGGCTAGGGCCTTATAGTTGGTATCAATGGTTGATTCATAAAACATTAGGGTTTAGGAGTTTTTGTTAGAAACATGGTTACTCTCTGTGTTTACACTTTATGTAAAATATTTATTTTGTAAATTTTTCTGATCATGGAAAGTTCATTTCTAATTGAAGGAGGAGGATCACAAATGACATTAATAAAACTTACTGATGAATTTCGTGAAATAATTATTGAAAAATCATGTCCAGATGATTCTGAAAAATTTTCAAACATAAAACTCACTTCCAAGCAATTTCTTGAGATATCAAACACCTCTATTATACATTGATACCATCATGGATCTTGGGTTGTATTTAATCAAATCCTATTTTCTCAATATTCTCATATTTTTAATAAAGGTAAATATAATCAAGGAAGTTTCAAATATTTTACCATATCACATGATTTTGAAGCAAATTTTGATTTTGAAAAAGGTGCAGAAGAAAGAGACCCTTGCACAACCTGTTTATATTTGATTTTAAATTATTTTATTTGTGCTTATACTTATGGTATTTAAAAAGAATCATTGATTTAGTATTTCTTCTCAAACATGATCTAACTTTATTATAAAAATAATTTTTTATCAGTTGTTTTGAAGTTATATGTCATACATGATTATTCTCTAAAACAATTTTTCTCTAAAGACCCATATGACCCATGTTTTATGATGTGTATTTGGATGAAGGAAGCTGATTTTTTTGAAGGATCTCTAAATCCTTATTGTAATTTAAGGAATATCTATCTACATGAAAAAGATAATGAAAAACCCATGTTGACACCATGATCAATGTATGATGTTCTTTTTTGGGGAATAGTGTTATTATGTGGAGGTAAAAAAATTCAAAATATATAAGAAAATATGAATTAATATATTGAGTAGATTATCAGATGGGATAAAAATGAGAGGTATTGGACAAACATTGATGTTAAATCATGTTAGGGTTATTTTTTAGTATTATAAAAATGAAAAACATGCAAGATCAGTTAAAACTTGTCGCATCCACCAAGGCTACAGGAATTAAATCCACAACTAAAAGGAGACATGGGTGTATCACCTACTATTGGCATACATGAAGCCTCTAGTTTGTATGATTTATTATTTTTAGTTAATATATTTTATGGATCAAGAATAAGTTGAATTTTAGGACTTATGTTTTATCAAATAGATATACTTAGTATAAGTAAATGATTTGGTGATTAAGTGAGAATGCTAATTTTGGAAGACATTTGATTTTTTGGGATCACTATATGCCAAAGAATAATAGAATACAATAATATTTCATCTGAGGAGTAATGGTATAATTTTTTGTTGGAAGAATCTATGTTTCTATTGTGGACTTATAAAGATTTCGATTGTTAATGGAACTGATTGACCTATCTTAGAGAATATGTGATTATGATAATTACTTATTAGTATGAGACATTAATATATGTTGATGTAATTTGGAGAAAAATGTTATGATTTATCATTTAAAACTCTGTAATCAAATTATTCTATGTTTTGGGTTTCAATCATAGTTTTGATTATATTGAAGTATTTTGAGGAAAATTGTTTATTGAATGGTCATTGTTTATCTTTGGGAACTGTTTGATGAATTTTGGAATTTAAGAGCAGTATTTCTTTATCTTTTGGGGGATTATCTAATCTCATACTAACCATTTAGGTATTCATTAATGTCTAAAGATAGGGGAAATATATAGTCCACATTTTCTCGATATTATTATTATCTATAAGTTGATTCAATTTCATTTGATTTGACCAAGTCATATTGAATACTCATCATTTGGAGAAAAGATGAGTTTTTGGTAGAAACTTATTAAAGGATGAAACTCTACCATAAAATTTTGTATATTTTCTTAGGTTCTTAGTCAATCTCATAAAAAAATTCTCTAACATTATTAATGGGAACCTAAAACAAAACAAAAATTTCGTTTATTTTACTACCAGGGAATCAAAGACCATTTATCCTATCACGAGTTTTTTTTCTGGTGGAAAATTTTCCCCTCTTCATGTTTTCTATCACTCTCCATCAGAACATGACAATTAGTTTCTCCTCCATATTCACGTTTTTAGGGAATTATATTATTTATTATCTTAGGTGACCTTTATACTTTTCTTTATTTATTTGAAATGATTTTTTAATTTACTATTTTTCTTGATGTGGGACTTTGAATGAATTTTCCGAGCCCAATTTTAAAATTGCGGGGACAAAATTCCAAAACGGGGGGGAAGGATGTAACATCCTAGGAAAATAAAGCTTATGAATATTTGATATTTATTAATATTTTTGAAATAAATATTAACACTAATTTTAATGGGATTCTATGTTTGAAAGAGTACTCAACACGCAATAACAGTTTTCTTTAAAATCGTAGTTAACACAAAACTTGGAGATATACCAATAAATAATATAATAATATTATTTATTTTAATGATAGTTAATGCCTATCCATTATATTGGTTGGAATGAATATAATTAACTATAATATGAATAAAAAATTATAAAATGTTTTTACTTTTATCCAAGATGTTTTAAAGGCCTAAAATAAGAATTAATATGTTTTTAAGCAAGAAATATAGTAATATTCTTTAGAAATTCGACATACCGCCTTTTGATGGTGATCCATTTTTATATCTAGTTTTTGTAAATTTTATAAGTTCCATTTGATAGAATAATATTCTGCTTTATAAGTGGTACATCAAAATTTAATCTGGGTAAATTTTTTTTATTTTTCTGATAAAATTCATTTTTTATGAATAGTAAAAAATGCTACATTTTAATTCAAAACACCCTTTTAATCAAATTTGATTATATAATTAGATAATAAATTTAATTTCTTTTAAAGTGTAGTTAAATATTTCATTTACCATTTAATCCAATTTTGGACATTGAAAGTAATTTCACATTGAAATTGAATATAAACAAGTGTCAATCTTTTGATAGTTATTATTTATTAAAAACACGCTTTCTTCTTTTTACAACATTAATTAATTTTAAATTAATTTCTGAAATATTTTTGTTTTGAATTTGGAAAAATGGATTCCATATTTCTAATCAGGAGGTCCAAATTCTTTAAATAGTTATGTTTTATTTTCAGACATTGTAAATAGTAACTTTAGTTAGTATGTTATTTACCATGGTTAGAAGGTAATTATGCTTAAAAAGGGTAATGATATAATATTATAATAAAATTAAATAACCCTAACACATGTCCTAATCCTATTGGTTGATGCATGTATTACCATGGGCATCTTGGGGTCGATTTTGGGACCCCATTGTGCCACTTTTATGTGAAACTGACACTTTATAAAAATTAATTTAATTTAAAGGAAAATGTGACATAAACATATATCTCTTTGTAAAACAATTTTTATAATGGGTTATATACGGGTAAATTTCAACTATAACTAGTAATTAGAAATAAAAAAATACATCCAACATCCTTGTTTTTATTTAGTATTTTTGGAAATAAAATAAATAAATTTATTTATGACCCAATGATGATATAATGACTACCTCAGTAATGAATGTTTTATATAAATTATATTATAAATATTAAAATAAAATTATCTTGAAACTTTTTATGACATCCAAAAATTTTATAGATTACTATGACTTGTTATCTTTGACGTAATGAAGGTTTTTCAAAATAATCATGTTGTTATTGATTTTATAAAATCCATGATATGAATAGTTTATAAATTGACATTAATGAGTTTTTAAAAGAACAATTATTAATTGATAAAATAAATCTAAAAAAATAGTATTTGGAAAACTCACATATATGATGTTAAAAATTTCATTAGTGCTCTATTTTGGGTAAAATTAAATTGTATAGTGAATATATTAACCGTATAGTTTGAATGTACAAAAGGACACAGTAAAAGTTAAATTAGTTTACTAAAGGTTAAAGATAATATATAAAGTTAATTGTATGCACTTAACTTTTTTAAATTCCATTGGATGAGTATATTTCTAAAAATACTCATCTTATCTTCGAATTAAATGAGTTTGAGGCCTTTTGAAAACGAAATTCATTTTATTATAAAATAATATTTTAAACATTCCTACATAGCCCCTCCTCCCCCTTACAAAAAAACTATAACCTCTAACCCTTACTCACACATATTAATCCACCTTATATTATACAGACTCTATCCAAATAAGATTCCAACATCCCTTTTTTCAACTTATAATCATTATCTTAAGTATAAGGAACTTTTAGAAAGCATTTTGGTTGAAACCATATGGAGTTACCCAATTTAAAGGCAACACCTTCTCTGAAGTTATTTTCTTTTATTTTCATTCGACAACCCACACAACTCTATTTATTTAATTATTTTATAACAAAAAATTTATCCTAAATAAACTTTTATTTTTTTATGAGAATGATTTTAACTACACTTCTACCCACCTTCATCTATTGTATACGAACATACTATTTTTGTGGACAACTAACTACTACCTCACGAAATGATGATTGTTCAATTACCTCATACCTCCAATTATGGTGTCCATTAAGATGGAACTATATATATATGTGACGTAAATTATATTTATATTGTCTACATTTTTCTTTATTATTCATTTCTATCATACCTTTATGGTTTCTATAACGTGTAAATACGATAATTTCATTTGAGGAAGTGCAGACTATTTCACACTCAAATTTATATGAATCGTTCATACCAAACATAGAATTTATAAAGGATGGTGTTAATGAAATTATATAAGGTATATAAAATATGATGTTATATTGGTATACTAATATACCTCAACAAAATGTCTAATATGAACTCAAATAATTATTTAATTGTTTTAGCGAGGTATTAAGTTTTATAAAATGAATAATAAATTTTAAAAATGTGCTTAATCAAGTATAAATTAACTTATTTTTATTTTTTAGGAAGAAAAAGGAACATACATGACGAGTCGAACTCAAGGTAAGAGAAATTCTTAACCCAATTTCCATTCTATAAGTAAAACATTTACATCTGGATTATGCCATGATATGATTATGTGAGATATAACATTTTATATCCTATATTTTAATTTTACCTTCTTTATGTGTACACAAATTGAATACAAATAATCGTTCTATTTTATTTACAAAATGATTTTTGTAAGGTAACCATTCTCCATCCTCTTTTAGTCAAATACTTCTTTCTTTATTATATCTTTTAATTTGCATTTTACTATGTTGGGATATGTTCTTATATATCCTTATTTCTATACACTTTATTTCCATGTGATTACAGATGATTTTTTATCTCAACAACTCATATTCTGATTTTTGAGTGACATAGTTTGCATGTCGAATTTTTGTAAGGTACATCATTTAAATCTACTTTAATTGAGGCATATTTTTATTTATACACGACATTATTATATATAGTGTGTAAAATTGTTTTAAATTTTATTTTATTCCAAAGGAATCATTTCTCTATGTATCATTTTAATAAATGACAAAATTAATGTTTCATTTTAACGTACGTGGTAACAATGACCTTTTCTCCACCGCAAGCATTATTTGGTATTTGACATTCACTAAAAGTTGTCATATGTTTAAAAGAAAAATAAATACCACATACTCTTTTTAAGTATTTTGGTATTGAAATTGGTTTTTAAAATAGATTGATTACATCAATATATTGAACTTTTATATTCTGATTGCAATGTTGAAATTTTATCTTTCCTTTTTTGTTATCTTGTTTTTTATGAATATGTTATGGTTCTTGTGAATTTTTTATTTATACAGGTATTTACATGATAAAAAATTGTTGGGTGAACCCAAGATAGCTCTCCTATGCATTGGGTAACATAATAGTGGTAAATGTCAATGTTTATCCTAATAGATTTAGGGAATATACTGTGATAGGTATTCAAAACATAACTCCCAACATAGCTATGAATGATAAAATGTATGTATGTTATGGATTCCACAAGTTACCTTTATGATTTATGATTTCAATGTGTTATTCATAAATCTTATGACTTCATGAGGTATGTTTAAGAGATTATGTTATTTATGTATTGATGAAATAATGTTTTCATTGTTTATTTTATAACCCTTACTGATCTTTTTATGCTCATTCAATGTTTTTGAAATGTTTTTCATAGGGTTTAAGGCAGGGTAAGAGAAATTAAGAATTCAAGAAGATTTATATCAAGAAAATAATTATTGTTTTCTTTTAAGAGTATTTATTTGATGAATATAATTGATACGAAGTAGAAGTTTCTTCTTTTTAATTTTTGAGTTTTAATTTATTAGTTATGGACTTATGCTCTAAAAAACTAAACATTAAAAGATCTTAAATGTTAATTCTTGACTTGACTCAAAGATTATGTATTTTTTAAGGTTTCGGCATTATACTAGAATAATTCAAAAGCAACCCACTCACATCAAAAAACCTTTTCAGACACATCTATGAACCTCAATGACACATATAAAGGATGAAAACATATTATGAACAATAAATCATAATATTTTAAGAAGAAAAACAACATAATAATACACCATATATTAAAGTATTGTTTATAAGAAAACCACATCTCTTTGTAGAAATCAATATTTTTGGCATAGTGATTAATTTATTTTCTCCATTAATTATTTAGTGTACCACTTCAAAAAAAATCTCTATTTCAAAAAAAATATCCACTAAAAGAAAATGATATTAGTTCTGACAAACCATTTTTCATGAAAATATTTGTGCAATGATATATTCACCATGTAAAAAAATTCCATGTAATATTGAAGGGACCTACAAAATATTTTTAAAGATTTTAGAGGGGATGAACATTCATGTTAAACATCAATAACTCAAATATGTCTTTATGGATAAATATTTTGAAAATACCAGAAAATGATTCATGACTGGGATCATATTTTTGCTTAATGTCATTATATGACACATTTTCTATAATGAAATAAAATATGAAAACTATATTCTTGGACCATGTTTGTTTTAAAAAACTTTTAAAGAAATATATAACACACTGATTGTAGTAATGTATCTTGAAAGGTAATTACAAGTTAACCCTCAAATCATTCAACTGATCCTCCTTGGTGATCATTCTCATGCATTAACTATTAACAATATCATTTTCATCCTCTATAGAACTTAGTATTACTAAAAAAAATTCATTAAGTTATAAAAAATGGAGTCATGTCCCAAGTGAAAAATTAAACATGTTGTTTATCTTCTATCATCAAAATCACCTTTTATGGTAAGCATTATCATATATTGATAGGTTAAAATATTATATCATTTTGTTTAATAAACTATAATTCAATTGTCATTAGAAATACCTATGGACCCATTTAACATCCATAAGTTGTGAATCCATTAGCTCAAACTGATATCGTTTAAAATGACTTGAATGAAAAACATTATCTACTATATAAGTTATGATAAATGAAAGATTTTTAGTCATTATTTATTAATTCACTTTGATTTGAAATCACACTTTTAATATATTCACAAAATTCTAACCACACCTGAATGGGTCTTAAAAATATCATGACTCCTCCATTTAAAAAATATTCAACATTTCTCTATAATGCTTATCTGGGGAGAAGAAAATATGATTTTATCCTTGTGTGGATTGTTACAAAAAATATGTATCATGCCACACCATGCCTTGAAAGCTAAAATTATTTCATTATTTTTGTGGAATATTCATTTTATGAATATTCATGGTAACAATAAATTATGATTTCATCAACATATATAGCAACCATATGTTTTCTCAATTTTATATCATTGATATAAGAATCATAGAAAACTTAACCCTTAGTGAATCTAAACTCTTTAAAATAAATTTCATCCCTGATGTACCAATATCCTATAGATTTCAATATTCCATATGTTTATTTTTTTATTTATATACATGTGATAAATCATTATCAAGGACAAATCACCATTATTCTAAATATAAATTACTTCATCACGATCTCCATTTAATAAGGTATGTTTAACATCCATCAGATATATTATTTATTACTTATATAAAAACACAATATGGAACAATATTATGGCCTATAATCTAGAATCTATAGAAAATAACTCATCAAAATCTACTCATTCAAGTTGAAAATAAACATTACATATAATTTTCACCTTATTTCTGAAATCCCTTCCTTAATCGCTCTACTTGTTCCTAAATTTCATTTTATTCTGATGGTTATTTTATTATTATATCATGGAAAAATAATACACTTACCATTATTTTCAATGATATTTATCTCATTACCAATTGGTTTATTCCATTTTTTATATTTAATTAATTCAACCAATTAATGTGGATTAATAAAGGAGATTAATGCAATTTGTTTATCAAATTATAACCATGTTATATTTTTTACTCAAGCTATAATATTTCTGATGATACTATATATCTCTACAATTTTTTTAATATTTAGATACTTCTGTTTTCCTTTCTCAGTAACCTCCTCCACATCACTAGAATAATATAACTCGAATTCACTAACTCGTGTTCTATAATCTGGTAATAAAACAGTTTTTTAAATGTTTTTTGTTTTCATATTCATTATAAAGAAAAAAGTATTTGTAGAGTTCAAAATAGTATAATTTTCATTATTTTTTTCAATATATAATTATATAACATCTTGTAACATCTTGTTCTAACATTTGTATTATTACCCACATTATCGATGTCCCAAAACATTACCATCCATAGAATTTTTTGGAAACATTTCCATTTATGTATATTTGTTTAATGATAGGTCTAATAAACATTCTTAATTTGTTTGTAATGGGAATTTTTTAACACCATATTTCCCTTGATGTCATGTTAGAACCTTATCATATCAAAACCCTATTCTAAATTTAAATATATATATATATATAAGGAGACTCTCTCGAATAAATTTTTTTTATAACATGATCTTTTAATAGTGTTGTTCTAATTTATACTGGGATCATATTATTTAAATAAAAAATCTATTTTTGGTGTGTAACTGAATTATTATAGTAGTGTTTAATTATATTTTTTCTGTTTGAAATCAAATATTATACCTCTAAAATCATTCCCATTATCAGATCTTAGTTTCTTGATGCACATCCGTAACTCTATCAATTATTATTTTAATGGTTTTAAACATATACACCAATTTAAGATTGTGATTTATAAACAACACAATGTCATCTATACAATAATCATTATTAAATTTTATTAAATTATGATTTCCACAAGTAGAATTATTTTTCATCATCCAATATAGATGAAATAGTTACAATTAAAATGGATTGGTGATGTAAATTTAAATAATTTTATATCATACATGACTGATGTTACCTTTCGTACATGTTTCATGAGATTCTTAGCTTTCTATTATTAGGTGAGGAATATTCATCACCATATCATATTGGAGAAATTGTTCAATATTATCTGATAAATTGACATGACCTTCTATACCAAAATTTATTTTTATCTTTTGAAATCAAGTAGTAATGATATTTTGAGTATCCCATATTTATGATATTTCTACTAGTCCTATAACAAAATGTGATAATCTATATATAATTTATTCTCTTTATGGGATTAGTATTCCTCTTAAAAATAAAATCATTCCCATAATTAAACAATTGACTCAAAATAAGAAGATTGTGTTTGTGCCCATCAATATATACGTCTCCATTTTATTTTAGTTTTTGTGATTTTTAGTCAACTAATGAAATATAAATTATTATTAGGGAACATTAATTTTCTTAATTGATATTGTACATCCTTCATTTTCATCTATGTTTATAGGATCCTTGTATACCTAATCATGTGTGATGATAATCCACAATCATGGGTCATATTCTTGGTGTTTTTACATACACATATTTCCACCTCAATAATAAGTGACCTCTCACACTTTATTTTATACTACCTAACTCTTTCCAATGTAATATATTTTTATTAACCTATAATCATGGCCAAAATTCCTCTAAATTGGTGACCTTTTGAGTAAAAACTTCAACAGTTATCCTCAATCCCATTAACACTTTTTTTATAAGAATCATATATGAGCTCTTATTTTATTTTTTCCTTATCAAAAATCTATTAATTATGTCCTCAAATTATCTCTGGTTATATTATATTCTAATTTGATTCCTAAGAATTATAATTTTTTTCTAAAAACAATATTTAATGTGTCAAAAATCTCAATAACACGAATAATAACCCATATTACTAACTCTATAAATAATTTGCAACTAAAAATATTTTTTCATTCCTGATTCCATATCATCCTTTTTTTATTATGATATTATCAATAATGATTTTTCTAATTAGTATTTTCTACTTTATTCGATGTAGACAACCATTGAAGTTTTATCCCATCCCATTTTTTCCTAGTTTTTTCATCTATACCCTAGACTGTTAGACATACATATGTGCCATATTTTGAAATAGAAGGTATAGAATTTACCAGAGTTAATGCACCATATTCATTAGTACACTTTAATGATTCATCCTTTACTTTTACACCCTTATCAAATCCCTTCATTTTTTTACCCACAATCATTTTTTTGAATTCAGACAACTTTATTTATCTAGATTAATCTATTTATCTCAATCAATCTATTTATTGTAGAAAACATTCACCATTATTATTCACCATAAATTTGCTCCTTATAATCATTAATCTCATCCACCTTTCATCTGAATTATTATTATCTTTAATTAATTATAATTTGTACTTCCATTTATTCACTTATTCATCCTCTTATTCATTATACTAAAAAATATTTTATATTTTACGAAAATCTATGAAAAAATGTCTTATAACCACATATATAAATCGTTTTATTGTGACCATTCCTTTAATATCACCTTTACATGTGTTCATATTATTTGATATGAAAACCATATTTATC
Organism: Viscum album; assembly: GCA_963277665.1. Lineage (NCBI taxonomy): Eukaryota > Viridiplantae > Streptophyta > Magnoliopsida > Santalales > Viscaceae > Viscum > Viscum album. The sequence continues at coordinate 2,133,314,303 of OY728140.1, forward strand.
TTGTGGATTTCAAAACATTAATTTTCATATTCTAATCTAATAAATGCTTCAACATCCTCTTCAAAAAAATTCAATTTTTATCAATGATTTCAAATTCATCTCTTTCTTAGCTTAATTAATGAAAAGTGCATATTAAATTTCATAATTAAAAAGTGTATTAGTAAACTCATGAAGTGAAATATATCCCATATCTCTAATAGATGAAAATTTTAGTTCAAACCTATAAATAAATTCTCTCATTAAAATATTGAATATAGATTAATATTCCATATTATCTCCAAAAACAGATGATATGACCAATAATTTAATTTACCCTAGTGAAATAGTCATCAATGGTTTCATCTCAAACTATTTTGGAATCTTCAAAGTCATCTCTCTAATGTTTAAATTTTTAATCTTTGATATTTATTTTCCCTTCAAACATGTTCTCATATTTTTCCCACATTTCATCGGAAATCTATACACGTTGATAAAAATTTTGTCTAAAAAAATGCTAAATATAAGATTCATGGCCTTCCCATCTATATCGTGATTTATTTTTACAGAAGGTTTCATATAAAAATAAACTATAATATGTCTAAATACCAAATTAAAAACATCAGTTACTCCCTAAACATATGAGAGAAATTAATGAAGCATTACATTCTTCCAAAATTTAATATTTTTTCTATGTAAAAAGGGAACACTTCACTTAATCCCAAAATGAATATCATCTATTAATTGTATCAGAAAAGGATGGACCTCATGGTGTAACATTGGATCATATACCACCTGAAGTACACATTTAAATTAGGGTGTTAATAATTGGGGTATCATGGTGTGAAAATCAATTGTAATTGTTTTGAAAAGATATATCCTTTAATCAATTAACCCTTGTTATTTATTAGAGTCATAATTTACTCTTAATGTCACTTACACACCCAAATGAATTAATGAAATGAAGATAATAATTGCACAAAATAATTACAATGTTCGACCTCAATGTGAGAATGAAATAATTTCATAGTTTTTGTTCATTTCTGAGACATAGATTATAAAAAATATAACCATGATTATAAGACTGGGTTAGAGTACATATTTGATTCTTACTATGCCATCTAATTGAAAATATTATGTTAGGAAAGGTGGATTCTATAATATTTCAATACAAAAAGAAATGAATGGTATTATTTAAACTAATAACAGTAGCCTACAAATATTTCATTCTTTCTATTAGATGAATTAGACAATCAATGTTATTTAAGACCAATTTTAATGAAGTAAAACAAAATTTCAGAATAATAGTTGAATTATTGATTAGAAGAAATATCAAGAAACATGTTTCAATAACATCTCCCTCCCTTCAAGAAGATTTATAAATTCATGAGATTGTGATAAAATTTATAAGTACTATTTTATCATCAAAAGTATTCACTTTGATTGATCATGGTAGAAAGGTCATTGGTAAACCTCTTTAATAACATGAATGTTTCCTGAGTTGATGATTTTCTTCTCCTTCATTCTCTAGCATAGAAAAATATTCAATACAATAGAGTGTGAAGATCTTTTTAATTTACAAAAAATCTTGATCCACTTGATTTATTCTTCTAATATCATTATAATGAATTTGAACAACATATTATAATATTTTTTAACTCAAGTATTCTCATCTACACCAAAACACAACATTTATTTCTTTCGAAAAAACAAGAAATTATCATCAATATAGATTTGGGATTTTCAATTAGAAATATCCATGAGATTTAGTCACCGTCCTTGTCATTAAAATAACCCTTCCAGATTCTGTAAAACTCAACCTGAATCATATATATTAACTAATACCATGATATATTAGATATAAACAAATATAAAATCATCATAATATATAATTCTATTTGTTTTTAATATCATAATATGAAATTATAAATATTATTTAACTTTAAATATATTAAAAATTAAAATAAAATATAAGGAGTTCAACTATAGTACGTGTTTTTATTATATTATTCAATATATAAAATCATAAAAAAAATACCCAAATATCATATTGGAATACAAATATCATAATAGTGAAATGTATTAGGTTCATGATTTTTTAATTGAACATAACTAAAATATTATATATTGGATAGAAAGCCCATAAAATAGTTAAAATATCATAAATGTGGAAGTATTAAATATGAATAAGAAAATTTCTCTATATAGACAAGGATTTATTATGGGTAGTTGAATTCTCCTATGAATGATAAAATACCATCCATGTATATGAATTGAAAACTAAACTATTCCAAATTATCATACATGTCTCAAAACTACATAATCATGGATCAGGTATTCTTACATATATATTAATTTCTTTTCTGATATTTCAACTCTAGAAAAATAAATTTAGAATACATTAAAATGACAATATAAATTGATAGAAACATTTTCTTACATTTATAAGTATCCCAACAACAATCCTCAAGGATCACATCATATTCCTCATATAGGGTTGAAGAAATTGAAAATTTCATCCACAAATCCAAGGGATCATCAAATACGAATATGATATAAAAATTTAACATATCCATTTTTGGATTGAATCATGTACAGTGAACATAGAATATTCATTTGGAAAGGATAAGTTCCAAATCACTATATATTGATAGAGGGAGTGTTATTGTTTTCAATAATGATATATTGATTACATATGAAAACAAAATCTCATCTTTACGAGTTTCTTAAGAGTAAGGAAATATAATTTCATAAAAATGGATTCACATAGAATCCATGGTCAAGGTTATGATGTGTGTGTATATATATATATATAAGATCCTTTATATATACATAGTATATATTTTTAAATGACTATAAAATACAACAATAAATAGTTTTCAATGACACATAACATGTATACACTCCCAATTAGAAGAAGCTTTGATTTTTATTAAACAAGACAAACTATTAGGAATATATATCATATTTTATCACATGTATGTATGTTTTATATTTATTATTCTTGAGTAGTGAATATCCAACAAAACCAGATGAATGGAATGAACATGAAATTTAAACTATTAGGCATTACTTGTTAAATAAGAGCTATATGATTTATTCTGAAATGAGAAATAATAAAAATAGTTTTTCATGGAATATAACACTTAATTTACTTCTAAAAAGATTTACATAGGATCGTATGTGTGTGAAATTAATATAAAAAAATTATTCAACACTAAATTTACTATATCTACCATTTCATAGTATGGTACATATTCTGATGTGTCTTATAATGTAAACTAGAAACAATTTATTCCAAATTCTTGTTATTCCAAGACAGTGGGGTATTTTAATTTACATGATAAAAATTTATTATGTTATCATAAAATAATTCAGAATCATTATGGGACAAAAAATGAATTCTTGTTCATATCACTTCTTGATATATTTATCATGTGAGGTATTAAACTGAAGATCATCCACAAATAGATGTTTCATGTCAAATTGGAACTATAATCCGTGGTATTCCCAAAAACAATATCCATATAAAATATAACCATTTTTAAATGTGGGAACTAATCATTTATTTAACATTTCGATCTATTTAATGTGAAATTCATATTGTATTTTTGTTTAAAAACATAATATACTGAATTCTAAATTACATATATATTCATGGAATTGAATATTTTTAAATTACCAATTGTTCATTATCCTTCATTGCATAATCTATGAGGTAATGTCTATAAACTACTTTTCACATTGAATGGTTATAAGAGTTCTTAGCTATAATGTGAACCTTTAAGTTATATGAAAATATTCATAAATATATGTTTTTGGAATGTTGACATCATATCTAGGGACAATAATTTTTATAAACTACTCTGACTAATACACCTCCATTATCAACATTTGTTACTAGAGTGATCCACAATACCTACACAAATAGGCCATCGGATGGAATCTAGTATTGTGGGTATCTACTGAAAATAATGAGATTCATATCCATCTTATATCCCATGAATATATAACAAATCCACCAATAAAATAGATATATATTTATATAAGTATATAGAAGAAAAATTTGACATAACCCAATATCAATAATAATAATAAGAAAAATAACATTTCATCTTGAAAAAAAATAAAGATTGATAACATAAAGAAAAAATATAGCTACTTGAATAGTAGTATCCCCATTCTCCCATGATTGATAATTCCATAGAACCTAAGAAACACATTATAGGGATGATCACTATACAGTACTTAGGTTATTAATATTTACATATATGTTTATATCCATGCGAAACCAAAGTGTTGAGATAGACATGCATGAAACAAGCTAAGAATGTAAAAAGAAAGAATATTTATAGTTTTTAATAATCTAATTTAGTTGAATGTAAATATAATACTAATATTTACCCCACATTAATAAATAAGGGAAATATCATAGGTTAACTCTCATCAAATGAAATGAACTAACACATCATCTGATAATATAATTTCTCAACCAATGAAAAATATCCAAACATCATTAGGAATGTCCAACCCAAAAATTATGTCAACCATCCCAATATTAACCATATATCTACATCATCGCCTCAATGACTTGTGCTATAATATCATCCAATAATAGATCAAAAAAAATGACAAGACCCTAATACATTATAACCTGAGTATATTTTTACTTGTTATACAGGTTGGCTATGCACTAATATATATATATATATATAATACATATGAATTAAGTGTAAATTGATTCCAATGTATACATAATCCTACTATTTATAATAAATCTCATCCAATCTAATGTAGATTGAGTGTGGGCATCTACAAACTCATGGGTTGAGTGCATAAGTCTTTCATCTGAGAGGCTGAGTGCACGATTATATCACATTATAGGCTAAGTGAATGCATATTGCACATCATAGGCTGAGTGAACCAACATTCCATATCTTTCCCACAAACTTTATATCAGTTACAAAACTTTTATAAATGTATTAATTATAGATTATATGTTGATTTAATGGGTTGAATAGATTACTCCAATTGGAAGTACCATACACACTTCATACACTTCATATGGTTGACATGTTTCATTAAATGGAGAATTTTGTGGCGATAAATACATGTATATATATATATATATATATAATGGGATCTGATTTCACTTATTATGTCCAGGGAATGATTAACAGTTTCTCTAAAAGGATTCCCAATTTATCTTTATACCATAGATTATTGATCACATATATAGAAATAACTAGTAATCCTATTAACATAGGAGAATCATCAAAATAAGATATTGGATTCAATAGATACTGTAATCCCTAATATATAGGATCATTTTGGTTTTATTCTTTAATGACATGTATCATGAATTATTCTTCGATAAGAATCGACTGATTCCATTTCTAGAGATATATAGGTACCTATTTTTAAATTATTCATAATTAATGTAAATATTGATTATTTTGAGGTTAGATAAATAAATATTGGTTTACCTATACTTCCATGTTTATTAAAGGAAACCCATAAAACACATTTAGGCTGTCAAAGTTATCTTCCTCCTCAAATCAATGTGTTTATCTCACTGATGAATAAAATTGATTTTTTTTGACATCATAACGCGAATCAACCCACTTTAGAATATGTTGGCTATCAAAGTAATATTAATTTCACTAGATGAGGTTATTTTGTCCAAAAATTTAAATTATTATTCTCACACTTGATACTAAATCAATAAAAAATGAAATATGGGGTTAATTTTGAGGACACATTCACCCAATGAAACATTATGCACTAAAATTTAACATTAATTTTTTGTAATTAAACTAATATCATGTGGGGATAACAACATAAATGTCACGACCCGTCCTTAGGGACCATGCCGTTACTACCCCAAGCCTGCCTTCCATATGCCAGGGGCTGGAGACTAGCACCAAAGGCGTAAACCCTGATAAAAGGGAAGGCATTGCCTTTATATAAGTAAACAAACAAAATAGAGTACGCCAGCTGAAGTAAACACTAAGTAAAATGAGTACAAAAGTAAGTGATGTAAAGTAAATGGGTTAGTAGACAAACCCAACTGAAAGTACAGTACAACTAAGAAAGAAAGTACAAAAACTGTAAAGTAACAAGCAACCACCGAGTCGTCCTCTAGAAATCCCACCTGAAGGGTGTATACAAATAGTCTCTTCGGTACCTCGGATCTTTCAATTCGCTCCATGTACATCCGGCCAGGTGTTCCATCTCTAGATACAGTTCAGTTCCACAAGCCTCGACCACGATCAGTGATGTCCATCATCTACAACCAACACAACATAGTGCAGGAATTTCCCATGCAGGGGTGAGTATACGATACTCAGTACGGACCCCGAGACCCCCGAAGGTCTCCCAGAATCCACAAAGGATAAACCACAAAGGAAAGATACAAACACGAAGTATCAACCAACTCTACTTAGGTATAATCCCATACATATACCTAAGTCATCAATTCAGGTTTGGATCCAACTCACGAGCCCAAGTACAACCCAGTCCACACAAGAATGCACAACCTAGTCCACACAGGAATGCAAGTCAATAACTTCAATGATCATGATTGAAAGTCAAGACTCAGCTCACACAAGTATACTACTCACGAAGAGGGGTGGAGATGATTAGATGTATCCTCTAAATCATCTCCTCTGCCCGAACTTGCATAGGATCGAAGTACATAAGTCATCGCTGCCGAACCCACGTAAGATCTAAGTACAGTAACCATCGCTACCGAACCCACGTAGGATCCAAGTACAGTCATCATCACTACCGAACCCACGGAGTATCCAAGTACAGTCGTCATCACCACCGAACCCATGGTGGATCCATGTACAGTCGTCCTCGCTGCTGAACCCACGTAGGATTCAAGTACAGTCGTCGTTGTCGTCGGAGCCAGCTCTAGGGTTCCCGCACACAGCACGCTCGATTCCGGGAGGGTCCGCTCCACAAAACAAGGGGTTGATAAATCAACTGTTATGAGTTCCAGATTTGATGTATCCCAAAATTTCAATCTCGTCAATAGGAACTCAATGCAATATAGGGCGCATCAATCGGACGCACCGTTTGATAGATTTTGGCTTTTCCGTCCCAGGGGCCCAGTTTGAAATATGCTCGTTTCTAACCCGGCCGATATCCAAATTCATCCGAAACTCACTTAGAGAATCTCAAAAGGACCGTATCGTCGAAAGTGTCCCAGTACCATAGACGGCGCGTCGATCGGACATGTGGTCCTTTAGGCCCGAAGGGCTGACGGATCGGGTCGACTCGGTTTTGGCAGTTCCGACCTGGCAAAGAGGACGGACCGGCCCGATGAGTTGCGCGGCCTGGCCCGAGGGGCGCAGCCCGGCCCGAAGTGGCGCGGCCCGGCCCGAAAGGGCTTGTCCCGGCCCGACTGGGCGTGCGGTCGGGCAGGCATAGCCAGCCGGCCAAGCGGTTCGAAGCGGGGGCACGGCCCCCGACTGCCCAAACTGGTGGGGCCTTTTTCCGCCACCCTCGTAAAACGGCCAGCTAGGCCGGCCGGCCTTCTGGTGCACACAAGAAGACACAGGCGGGCCACCGGTCTTCCAGCGCGGCACCCTCCTGGGGCCGCGGTCCAGCTCCACCCGGCCGGCCGACGGGTCGGTCGGTCCTCTAGCGCGGCGCCCTCCTGGCACCGTGGCTCCTCTTCGCCCGGCCGGCCGACGGGCCAGTCGGTTCTTCCGCTGAAAAAACCCATGTAGCGAGCCAAAGTTCTTCCCACACAACCAGCGCGACGGTGCTGGTTCCCTTCGCCACTTTCCCAACACAACGCAATGAGTCCATACTTCCTTCACTGCCGGTCACTGATTCCAAAAAGATCAAGTTCTAGTGGAGGGTCTTCAGTCCGTGTTTGTTCGGCCCATGCCCCCCGCGTTAGGCGGTAACACATGGTTAAAATAATTTCAGGAATTCAACGATGATCAAGTACAATTTTAATCAACTAAAATTGTATAATTTATACTACCTTGATTATGAAATTGCACGTCGTTGAGTGGCGGAAAGAGTATGGAGTTGACGTCAATCATTGCATCTGCCTCACACTTCATATCAATGCTTGAGCACTAGAGACTCATCGGAATGCAACCTCCATTGAAGGATTGTTCTTCATCGAAGATCTTGGAAGGCTGTCGTTGGAGAACAGTTCTTCTTCGGAGGTTTAAAATTCTCTCTAAATTTCTCCATAGGTTAACCAAAAGATTCTCCAAAATATTTTCCAACCCATAATAAAAAAAGGCTTCCCTTATTAATAAACATTCCATGCCCTTTCAAATTCAAAACACTTAATTAATTAAAGTGTTGGCACCATTAAAGAGGGAGAGAAAGAGATGGTCTCTTTATTAAGGGGGGGTGTCACATTAAATTGAAGGGGTGTTAAAGTGGGTAGGAGAGTGTTAAGGAAGATGAGAGGTTGGGGATAATATGGGCCCCACCTCTCATATATCCACACATGGAAGGATTTAACTTCCTTAGATATAAATTTTTTTTAACAAATTTATTTAAATTTTTTTAACTAAAATCCAAAATACTAATTTTCAGCCATCTTCAAACGCAACTGCGGTAAAGGTCCCCTTAAGAAATTACAGGTGTTGCGAGTTCATCAGTGCCCTCCGATTTGAATTCCAAGAATCGGTTCAAAATATAGAAAAACTTGCACGTTCGTTCACTGAACGTACCCAAGATAACTTCTGAAATTGATTCCGTGCACACCGGGCCTCGAAATCAAGTGTCGTCAGAAATTACATACTCGTAAAACTCCAAAGAAATTAAGAAAAAAATTTCCTTGAAATTTCCAGGTCTTTAAATTACTCCCACCTCAAGGATTTACGTACCCGTAAATCTACAACACAAACTATGGAAACTAATGGAGGTACCGACCATGCAACTAAGCCTCCTGCTCCCATGTGCTCTCTTAGAGGTTCCTGTGGTGCCAGTGAAAGTGGAAAAGGGGAATCGACCATCCTTCTATAACACACTCCTGTTGATCCTCAATCTCTCCTGGAATCTCCTTGAAAGTCGACCCCTCATCGATGTCCAGCTCTCTGTGGTCGATGATGTGTGAAGGGTCGTGCACGTATCTCCTCAGCTGATATAAGTGGAAAACATCGTGCACCCGATGCAACTATGGTGTGAAGGTCAAGTGGTAAACCACCTCGCCTACCCTTATGAGGACCTAGAAAGGTCTGTTGAACATCATAGATAACCTTCCGCCTCGGCCACATCTCCGTCAACCTGGTCGAGGTGAGACCCGTAAAAGACATGGTCACCATCCTCGAACTCTAGAGGCCTCATTTTACTATTTAGAACTGAAACTCAAAACTCCTTCTATCACGAGGGTAAGGGTGGCCGACTCAAGAGTGATCGGCCGCACCCTTCTATGCATGAGTTTATCCTATGCTTCCTTGGTTTCCCATTTCACCGAACAAGGTAAAACCCGATCCCAATGTTGTAGATAAAGCACAACCTTTTTGCCTAATACAGTCAATCGGCATATGAACTATGGTTGCCCAGTCCATACCCAAACTAACGTCGTAAGGCCTCGACGCTGCCACCAAGATGTTCCAACCAAAACTCTCACCTCAAGGGTCAGATCACACCATCGGCGTAAGTGTGATTATCAAGTCTCCTCCCAAAGGTATCTCTAGTGTGGGGGTCAAGTCAATGACTTTTAACCGGAAACTCTAGGTCTAGGACAAGATTTGGGGAAGGAAGAAATGATTCATATCAAAGTTCGCTGGTACAACAGCTAGTAGTAGACACAGACCGTACCTCGAATCATTCCTAGAGCCCTTGGGTCACACTCCTTGACCACATGCAGCTATTATCTTCCCCTGCCCTCCTGCTCCCTGAGCCAGGTGGGGAAAACAAAGGGGGGGTGGTTGTAACAGGTCGAAATTTACACCACCTCATGCTCCTCTCCCAGCTCTGCTTCCATGTCTGATGCTCTGCAGATTCATCTATCATTAAAACATCCTCTTCTTGAAACATTTTACACGCCCAAGTCTCCGAGACTGGCGCCAATTTCATTCATTCCTACTACTGATCTTCACTGGCTATATCCACTCATCCAAAGAATTCTCAACCACAAAGGTTTTCTCTAGAACCCTAACATATGTTGGAATGCATAGAAGAAAAGTGTGGGCCTGGATGTCCTTTAAACACACCTTGCTCTAAGGTCTGATCTCGAAAGCACTGATCGTATTGTAGTGATCATGTACCAAGAACGATCGGTACACCTCGACGACTACTCAGCATCCGACATGTCATCCTGCCAAAGCTATAAAATCTCTAGAAAACTCTCAGCCACCTCCTCAAGCCAGTCCTCAGCCGCCTGTGAGTCGGGCTTGGCTCAGAACCTGAGGGGTATCTGATGCTGAAACATGTGTAAGGCACTATGTCTACATGTGTCAACTACTAGTACCGTTGGTTGAAACTGCTAACCAACAGGTAGTGATATAGATGGAACACTACCCGAATGTACTATCTCAGGCATCAGTCCACGTACCGAAGTACCATCAGTATGTCAACCATCCTCATGGTCACCCACTGGGAAACACCAGTAGCTAAGATCTCCATCTACTCTAATAGTGTCTAAACTAGGCGTAGAACTCTAGAAATCGCCTCCATCTAGTCCACTGCTTCCTGGGAATCATGTCTCGCCTCGTAACCTCGGAGGCCTCTGCTGCTGGAACTCATGAAACATGCTCTATCAATGTGCACCATCCACTAGTACAACTGGTGGCATCTACTTCACAACGGGTGGTGTTGCTGCTGGTACACCACCTGAAGGTGCCAACATAGAAAGAGGGCCCTACACCAGATTCTCATCGTTGGGTGGGCCATCATCGAGTACTCTCTCAAAACTCCAAATGACTGTCTGTGTGGAGACATCCTGAACAGATGTGACACTGTCAAACGATTTAAATATGGTGAGCTAACTTGGTTTGAGCTGACTTAAAGAAAACTTATGAAAACTCACATGTAATCAGTGTTTTCGTGCACTTATTCAGAAATCAGAATTTAGGGTCCTAGTTTATGGACACGGCAGCCGCTGCACCAACACTGGACTTCCTGAACTGAAAACCACACTCGGTACCCTTAACATTATTTCTTCAAAGAAAATAAATATCATAGTTATATTTTATGTGGTAGAATTGACTCCCCTGATACCAATTTGTCACGACCCATCCTCGGGGCCCGTGTCGTCACTACCCCAAGCCTGCCTTCCATAGGCCAGGGGCTGGCGACTAGCACCAAAGGCGTAAATCATGATAAAAGGGAAGGAGTTTCCATTATATAAGTAGACAAACACAACATACAATGAAAGATGAAGTAAACACTAAGTAAACTACGTACAAAAGTAAGTGGTGGAATGTAAATGGGCCAGTATACAAACCCAACTGAATGTTTAGTACAAATGAGAAAGAAAGTACAACATCTGTAAAGTAAGAAGCAACCACCGTGTCGTCCTCTTGAAATCACACCTGAAGGGTGGGTACAGATAGTCTCATAGGTACCTCGGGTCTGTCCGTCCACTCTGTGTACGTCCCGCCAGGTGGTCCACCTCCGGATACCATCCATCTCCACAAGCCTCGACCACGATCAGTGATGTCCGTCTTTTGCAACCAACACAACATAGTGCGGGCATTGCCCGTGCAGGGGTGAGTATACGATACTCAGTAGGGACTCCGAGACCCCCGAAGGTCTCCCAGAATCTTCAAAGGATAAACTGCAAAGGAAAGATACAAACACGAAGTATGAAACAACTATACTGAGGTATATTCCCATACATATACCTAAGTCATCAATTCAATTTTGGCTCCAACTCATGAGCCCAAGTACAACCCATCCTACACAGGAAAGCACAACCCAGTCCACACAGAAATGCAATTCAATCACATAGATGATAATGATTGAAAATCAAGACTCAGCTCACATAGGTATACTATTCATGAAGAGGGGTGGAGGTGATTAAATGTAGCCTCTGAATCATCGCCTCCGCAGAACCCATGTAGGATCCAAGTACAGAAGTCTTCGCTGCCGAACCCACATAGGATCCAAGTACAGCAACCATCGCTGCCAAACCCACATAGGATCCAAGTAAAGTCGTCATCGTTTACGAACCCATAGTGGATCCTAGTAAAGTCGTCATCACTGCCAAACCCATAAGGGATCCAATTACATTCGTCCTCGCTACCGAACCCACGTAAGATCCAAGTATAGTCGTCGTCGTCGTCGCAGCTAGCTCTAGGGTTCCCGCACACAGCATGCTCGATTCTGGGAGGGTCCGCTCTATAAGACAAGGGGTCGATACATCAACTATTACAAGGTCCGGAGTTGATGTATCCCAAAGTTCCATCTCATTAATAGGAACTCAAGGTGACAAAGGTGGCATCAATCGAACGCTCGGTTTGAGAGATATTGGCATTTCCGTCCTAGGGGCCTAGTGAGAAATATGCTCGTTTCTCACCCGGCTAATATCCAAATTCATCCGAAACTCACTTAGAGTATCGCAAAAGCATTGTCTCATCAAAATAGTCCCAATGCCATAGACGGTGTGTCGATCGGACGCGCGGTCCTTAAGTTATTCACGTTTAACTGAATAATGGGCCAGGTCCTTTAGGCCCGAAGGGCTGACGGATTGGGTCAACTCGGTTTTGGCGGGTCCGACCCGGCAAAGGGGTCGGACCGGCTGAGTGAGTGGTGTCTCCAGGCCTGAGGGCAGGGCCCGGACCGAAGGGGCTCAGCCCGGCGCGACGGGGCGAGGCCCGGCGAAGCCCGGCTGGGCGCGGCCCAGCAGGGCGTGCGGCCGGGCAAGCTCGGCCAGCCGGCCAAGCGGTTCGAGGTGGGGGTGAGACCCCCAGCTACTCGAACTGGGGGCACCTTATGGTGCCGCCCTCCCAAACCGGCCGGAAAGGTCGGCCTGCATTCTGGCTCACGCGGCCCGCACGGGCGGGCCGCCGGCCTTCCAGCGTGGCCCCCTCCTGGCACCGTGGTCCAGCTCTGCCCGGCCGGCCGATGGGCCGGCCGGTCCTCTAGCGCGGCCCCCTCTTGGCGCCGCAACTCCTCTTCACCTATACGGTCGACTGGATGACCAGTTATTCCACTTAAACGGCCCGTGTAGTGGGCCGAGTTTCTTCCTGCACAACCTGCGCGACGGCGCCGGTTCGCTTCACCGCGTTCCCGGCACGATGCGATAGCGCCGTGCTTCCTTCACCGCTAGTCGCTGATTCCAAAAAATCACGTTCTAGCGGAGGGTCGTTGGGCCGTGTTTGTTCAGCCCACGCCCTCCACATTAGGTGGTAACACGTGGCTAAAATAATTTCGGGAATTCAACGAGGATCAAGTACAATTTTAATCAACTAAAATTGTATAATTTACCCTACCTCGATTATGATGTTGCACGTCATCGAGCCGCGGAAATAGTATGGAGTTGACGACGATCATTGCATCTGCCTCACACTTCATATTAGAGCATGAGCAACAGATACTCGTCGTAATCCAACCTCCGTTTAAGGATTGTACTTCATCGAAGATCTTGGAAGGTTTTTGTTGTAGAACCGTTCTTTGTCGGATGTTTAAAATTCTCTCTAAATTTCCCCAGAGGTTAACCACAAGATTCTCCAAAATATTTTCCAACCCATATTAAAAAGAGGCTTCCCTTATTAATAAACATGCCATGCCCTTTGAAATTCAAAACACTTAATTAATTAATGTGTTGGCGCCATTAAAGAGGGAGAGAGAGATGGTCTCTTTTTTAAGGGGGTTGTCACATTAAATTGAAGGGGTGTTAAAGGGGGTTGGAGGGAGTTAAGGAAGATGAGAGGTTGAGGCTCGTGTGGGCCCCACCTATCATATATCCACACATGGGAGGATTTAACTTCCTTAGATATAAATTTGTTTTAACAAATTTATTTAACTTTTCTTAACTAAACTCTAAAATGATAATTCTCAGTACACTTCAAACGCAATTGTAGTAAAGGTCCCCTTAAGAAATTATCGGCGATGTGAGTTCATCGGTGCCCTCGAATTTCAATTCTGAGCACTGGTTCAAAAGATAGAAAAAACCGCATGTTCGTTCACTGAACGTACCCGAGCTAACTTCGGAAATTGATTCTAGGCACACCGGGCCTCATAATCAAGTGCTGTCCGAAACTGCGTACTCATAAAACTCCAAAAAAATTAAGAAAAACATTTCCTTGAAATTTCAGGGTCATTACAATAAATTCCGGGAAAACATATCATGAATCCCCATTCTGAGAAAAAATATCATTTTTATATGATTTGTGATTTATTTTATGCCACTATAATGTGTCATGTGAACTAAACATTACATTGACTATCAATTTAGATCATGATATAGTACTTGTAAAGGATTAAGTTTTTTTTGAATCCATCATTTTCCCTTTTTTCATTCATCGAGGGGCTCTATAGAGCTTTTATTATTAATTATAATTGAAAACAAATCAATTTGAAAACTATTTATAATCTAAGTCTCTACCCATCCTTAAAAAAGATTAACATGTTTATCTTTATGAATGGTATATTTTTGAGTCTATCATCATGGTATGTTTTGGTTGATACATGACATAACGGTAATTCATGACTTATGTATGTGTAGAATTCAACCAACGTGAAGTTCATATAGAATATTCACATCTCATGAAATTTTAATACTAGTTTAACATTTTTTACATGAATGTAAAAATATTATCACATAAATGTGGTTCCTAAATAGCATAAGGGTAGTTTCAAACCTATATTATGGTTGTTCAAGTATATGTAAGGGTGTTTTCATTTCATGAAAGGGTGAATTGAGACTCTTATAAGGGTATTAATGTTAGGTATATTTCATAAGTTACTTCAGGTTAGGGACAATTATAGAGATCATGTAAGGGTAATATTTGCATAATTTTTATTCACATATTGGTATTCACATATGCATAGATCTTATAATAAATTAGGATTATTTACTATATGCATATAGGACACCTGGATATGAAATTTTTACCGTTGAAAAAATAAAATATTTTTTTACAAAATAATATGAAATAATATATCAAAATTGTGGATTTGATACCAGTTACAAAGAAGATGAATGAAATATTTAACTTTCATAAGTCATGCAAAATATTTTGTTGATTTACATTTGTATTTCACGTGAAATAAAATAACTATTGATTTATATTAATTAAAATTGAATGTTTAGATGTGTAATTATGATATATCTATGAAACCCTATGTATTATTATTTCTAAATAAACAACATTGAATAATTAAATTTTTTTATCTCCCCCAATATAGGGTAATCAAGGTTTTACCATTCATGTTTTTTACAACATCCAAAATAACCCAATCCTTCGTATGATCTCTATACCTACATTCCTCTTTCTCACTCTATTTTGGTTTACATATATGAGAATTTTATTCTGAGTTATGGGATTTATTTAACTCTCTTTTATTTATGTCCATTTGTGGTTTAATCATGATTATGTTTATTCTTGATGAATAGGTATAACTAACTGAAAAAAGGTAGTAATCTATATAATTAATGTGGGGAATATGATGTTTTTCTCACATGTAGTTCATAATTACTATTTATTATTGTAGATATCAAACAGTTGAAATGAGATAATTATCACATGTGACCATTTTGGTTGTTCTTAAAGTAATAAATTCCAATTTATATGAACTTATTTATGTTTTATTCTTTTTCATGGAATCTTAACAATTCTTGACGATGGATAGATGATGTAATTGTCTGATAAATTAAGAATATATATATATAATAATATTTATTAAATTACATTGAATGACTTGGGAAGAATTGAGGATTACTATTGTTTAAGGATTATTGATTCACATGAACTATTACTTTTGAATAAATATTTTTGTTATTTTATAAAATTTTAAAGATGTATTAGTGGTAATTAAATGATATTTTTAGAATAAGAAATGTTATTACCACTTTATACATATATACATATATATATTCTTATGGGAAAATTTATATAATAAATTAGTTAATTCTAGATGGTAATGAAATTATTGTTTTCTAAAAATTATTTATTATAGATAAGAAAGCCCGTTCATGTCTATGAATGGTTTGAATTATATGATGATAGGGCCTAATTTTCACCTTGAAATTTGATGTTTAAATTATTTTTTTCTATGTATGTGGGCATAAAGATGTTGTATACTTGTTGTGACTTTTTCATTACATTGTACGGTTGGTATTAATGGAATAATGGATTAGTTTTCATGGGGTTAATGTGGTATCATAATGACAATGAGGGTGAGATAGAATTTGATGTGTATAATTGTGTTGGGAATAAAATTAGGGTGGTTGAAATGAGGTGATCTATGGCATTACTCATTTTTTATATGCTTTGTGGTTGCATTTAATGATTAGATTTGGGATATTGTTTTTGATAGAACCTGAATGGTTTATTTATATTAGATACCTAAATGAAAATTTTATGTTTATTATAGTAGATTAGTATGAGTTCTAGAGTACCTAATTGAATTAGAATGGTAATTTTATTACTAAAAAACTCAAGGGATGGGTTTTTTTGATAGTGGAAATGATATATGCTAATAAATGGAAACCAAGTTATGGTGAAACTAAATGCTTGAATGGCATGTGATGGAATTTTGAAATTCAATAATAATTTATTAAAGAGTGTTGGCTTGTGATTAACTGAAATGGTTAAAACAAAACTTATGATAAGCGAACGAATAATGTGTAAATTTCTATATTTTTAAATAAATTTACTTTTTTTACAACTACATAGAGTGGATAATATTATACCTTGATTCTCATGTGCAAGTTTAAGATCTATACCTTAATTGTATAATTTGGGTTTCTTATGAAAAATAACTTCAATGAAATATAGTGATAATTAGTTTTCCTTGATGTCATATGTATGATAAGTATTATGTTTTACAAATTAGAATTCTTCACTAGCCTAGTTTGTTTGTAATGTAACTTGTAACTATTTTTTGGGTGTTTTCTTAGATATATAGGATGGCCAGGGAATGGATGGGTTGCATTCTCCCTCTCCACTTTCTTCCTATATACTACAGTATCAGATGTTAGAATACATATATTGTAATGGCTTAAGGTACATGGTATAGAATAAAATGTATTGTGATAGATATTAGTTATGATGCATTTATTTTGGACATGTAATTGTATGAGATTATAAGACATACTTATATACATTTGTGGTGACTGTAGTTTCCCATAGGTGTACATGTGTGGGTTTTGATGTCTCAAGGTATAATGCTTGATATAAATGTTATAGTAGCTTATAGACATCTACATAGTTACTAAATGAGTTTATGATATAGATGTGATTATATCGAGGGGATGAAAGAAGGTTTTGATATGAATTCCTATTTTGGGTAACGTTGACTTATGGGAGGTATGAGAAAAATATATGAGTCATAGTGGATTGATCACAACAAACCAAAGGGTACATGTAAGAGCGGTGACTTAAAATATGTGTGTGTGTGTGTGTGTGTTTCATGTGTGTGTTATTTGTTTTAGATATGGTTACTTTCATGGGTTATTATGTCTGTGAGATTTTTGAGTATTGGATTTAGTTTTAATTGTTTTGTTAAAAATTTGGTTTCATTTTTTATTCACTAGTGTTTATTATGAATCATTCACATTTGTAATAATAGGTTATAGGGAGAATCCTACTAACCCTATATATATTTAATCTATTTCTAGGTAAAAAATTTATTTTCTGATGATGATGGGAATTAATAGTTTGGATTTGTTTTCATGTGTGTTTGGAGATCATGTACACTATCTAGGATTCATTTTGGTACTTTTTTATTTTTTCAATGTTTGTTTAAAATTTACTTATATATCTGGATTTCCTGTCAAATACGCCTCTAAATGTTTATAATGTGGTTAATGCCTCCTATTTGTATGGATAATATACACTCATTGATATTCTTCAATTCATGGACTATTAGAGGTTGGTGTCGAGGGTAATTATACCTCACTTCACATTAGGTCTAGGAGGGGTATCATTAGTAAGGATGGTAATGAAGAAGTGGTATCAAATCTGATGGTTGAGATATAAAATCAACATCGTGTTTATTCTTGGAAGAGTTTGGAGGGTTTTGTTTGAAAACATTATCTTCTAGACATAGTTTGTGAAGGAATAAAGGGATACTTGATTAGACATGGTTATTTATGGTCTCCTTTGAACTGATGAAATAACATTCATGTTTTCCAGACACGCTTTGTGAATTTATATTTCATTTGAGCTGGATAACAAGGTTCGGTAAAAGAATTAATATTATTTACACATGTATATGAATGCGGTAGATTGTGGAAATTATGATAAATTAAAGGAATCAATAACCATTAATATACAAAATAATTTTTTTAGGAGTACCTGATTTTTTTAGGAATAGATCTTAGTAGACATCCACAGTAGGTTCATGGTGAAGATGTTTTGTATCATGGACCTAAAGATAACCATATATTTGAGTTTTTTAATGAATAAAATTAAATGAGGACACCTTGAATGGTTCAATACTATGTTTTATAGAAGTATAACAGATCTATTCTAGATCAGTAGATAGAGGATTGGTTTAAAAAGTTGATTGCATTTAATTTGACTCATTACTAAAAGGGTAACTTGGTTTTGTTGGCTTTGGTGATTCAACATGGTGTAACACTATATTGGTGGCTCTTATTATTGTTATATAATGAAAATTTTACTATTTTATGGGATAATTATTGATATTGGTTAGAGGATTAGTTTTTTTATTTTTCTATGAATATGTCTTGTTATTAAGAGATTATTTCCCTATATCAGGGTTATTGTAGTGTGTTAAAATATATTATTTGATATTATAACCTCTCATATTATGATTTTGACCAACTGTCTAATGAGATGGATTTGGAGAGGCATTTAAAATGGTCTTTTAATTCATATATACATTTTAGGTAAAATTGTTTTTGTTAATGGAATATTTATGGGATCTAGATATGGTGGAGGTCACTGAGATGATGTGAGCTAGTACTAGATCTACATGAGAGGTGTGTCTTAAAGAATATTGAAGGAGAATTATTATGTAGAGATATTTAGATTTTCCTTTTCCTTTGAATATTATGTAGAGATGTTTTTAATGGAGGTATATCATATTTATGTAAGGTTGAAGTCCTCGAACCTTGTTCACTGAGTCGGGCATGGTTTAATATTCCTGTGGATATTGTATTCATTAAATGAGAGGGTATAAAACTATCCTTGATAATTATCATTGATATTGTGGAACATTTTAGGATTACATTTTTAGTATTTCCATTTGAGGAAGAAATAAAAGTGTGGTGATCCAACAATTGATTACTAGATAAAGGAAGAGGTGGGTAAATGATAGCCTCATGAAGTCCTGCATCCTTCAAAATAGTAAGTATAATGCAGATGAGTGGTGGTATCAATTACGGTGAGAGAGTTTGAGAAAAAATTGTGATTAAGAAGAATTTCACAGTGTTACTAGCATTGAGTGAGATAGAAATCATGTGATGTATGATATGCCAATTTACTATGTGGGTGAAAGTATTGTTTGATTTGTGATCCACATATTGCTTCATCGAACCCACCCTAGTCTATGCTTTGGAATATGAGGTGAAGAGACTTTTAGTGCCCTTGTAATTAACCATTCTAGTTAGAGGTCGAGCTGTCATATATGATGTGTACTGAGATAGTGTGTTGATCCTAGTGTAGCATCGCTTCTTGGATAATCACTATGTCAGCAGGTACAATCGTAAGATATCATCATATACTTGTATTTTTTTGAAATTGTTTCATTCTATTGTGAATATCCATGGGTGGACCATCCTATTAAATGATGTTGATGGAGGAAAAGTAGTGTTTTTTGGTGAGCAGGAACTTTAGATGGGACTAATTATATTTCAGTCATTTTTTTCTTTAATGGTCCGGATGATGAAAAAATCAATAAAGGAATATCCATCCATGATTTTGGGGGTTGTTGAAGTGTACCCGAATTGTAACACCCCAAAAAATTAAACAATTAATAATGTTCATGGTAGCTTTCCTAACACAAAACTCAAATCTTTAAGAAAAATGATATATATAATTTAAATATGACATAGACATTGAATAAATGGTTCAAATATGAGTAAGTCAATTAAGTAAAATATGTATACTATTCTCAATCCATATATATGTTTTGATTAAGTCTAATGAAATGATAACTCTATTTTTAGTCAATTCCTTTTATGTTTCAAAAATGAATTTTCATCAAAACTGGTTTTCATTTCATTTTATTTGTGGAAATTAAAAATAAATTATACTACATTTTAAATTTTTTTTTAAATGAAATTTATTTTTTCGATAACCAAGAAAACATTATCCTATATTGATTATTTCAAATTTTATTGAAATGAATAATTTTTTTGATGGATTTTTTAAAATTTTGTTTCATTATAGAAATTATATTTTTTTTAGATAAATTAAATTTTTTTTTCTTTTAAAATTGTTTTAAATGTAATGTTATTTATTTATATTAAAAAACTTAATTATAATCATTTTAATTAATTTTATTTCATATTTTTGTGGAAATGTTATACACATCAGAATTGATTTTATTGTAGACAATTGATTTTCATTGTATATTATAGGTATAAATTTAAATTTTGTTCTACCTCTTTTGTGAATTAAATTATGATAATTTGATTCTATGTTTGTAATTATGACGATCTAGTTTTCTGAAAATGTCTTTTTTATGAATAATAACTCAAGAAAATATTCGTCATATCAGTAATGGAAAAATAGGTAAAACCTAGTTAAAAACATGGCTTTATGCTTCAATATTTATCTAAAACATTAGTTTATAATATTGGATTATTTTATTTTGGCCACTTCTATCCATATATTCAATATATTTCCACTTAGTGTCGTTTTTCAATGATTTGGACCTTTATATTGTTTTATGAAAATAAAAAATACAAATTTTCAAACTCTGAATATTAATATATCTAATATTATTACATAATAATGAGAAGAGGATATATTACGGTATAAATTGTTATTATATTTAAATAAAATATTTATAATTTAAATTTATTTTAAATTTTTAGATATTTAATAAATATATTAAATTCTTACACAATGCCAATAAGATATTTATTAAATTAACAAAAAATGAAAATAAATGATTATAAAAATAATAAATGTAATAAAAGTTTGATGAATTATTATGTTCCATTAAATTTTGAGATACATAAAACATATTAGGTATGTTTTAAAATTTATTTTCTAATTATATTTTGGTCATGTTATTTTAAAAGTCATATATTTACAATAGTTCTAGAATTGAAATTAATTTTGTTTTAAGTTAAATATATTTTACATAATTATTTTAAAAATAAAAAAAATATATAAAAATTACAATTACGGTAATATATATATATATATATATTTAAATTTCTCCCCCTTTTAATTTATTAAAAAAAATTGACCATATATGTACAATTATAAAACTTTTCATATTGATAAAATAATTACCATGGTTAAGGATAAAATTTTTTAAGTAGGGGTATATACCAAAAGGTAAGGTTTAATTTGATATATAAACGAATAAATTTTTTATTTTATTATTATATTAATCCCAGATAATCTGTATCCAAAAATAAATTTCATTTTGGAACCATTTTACAAGAGTTCGACACTTATTATATTATAATATTTCATTTATTTTTGAAACACATTAATGGGTTTTTATAATAGAAACATTTTATTATGTGATTAAATATGTAAATAAATCCAAAATTTGTTAAATGAAATTTGAAATAGTTTAAAATATCAACTATGGTCCATTTAGGTGCCACTTTCCCTTTTATGGTATCATTCTGAGCCCTTAAATAGTAGAAAACAATAATTTTGTGATAATTGTGAAAATGATTAATGGGTGGTTAAAACTAAACGATGTGGGTTAATATATCACATAAACATGATCATGTTTTATCTTATAAGAGTATTTAGAAATATCTTTATTCTATATTAAAAATATTTCAATTTAGAGTTACTAGATTACAAATATTAATTTATATTAATAATTTATTTTATTCCATGGGTTCTCCTCCCCTCACATATAAAACAGTACCTCTTCTCCTCTCATACACAAACAATTTGAGCTTTCTAAATCGGTTAATCCTTACCTTAATACCTTCATTGATTTCATCACAATATATTATGTATTATTCTCATTCCACATGACCATAACTATAATTCTTAATGTATAAAACAATAGTGTTTTCTCAATAAAGAGCAGGCTTGTTCATTTTTGATGAATTTCAAACATAAGCTAAGGCTTCCACATATTAATTTTATTTCAATGAGAATTATTCAATATTCATACATATTTTCCATTTTTGGGTAAATAATTTCCCTTAATTTATTTTATGATTATTTTAATAAAATATAGGGGACATAAAAATCTACCTTATGTAATCTCTTTGATGAGGTTTTTATTTGGAGATAACAAAATAATTAAGAGATTTATGTTACGACCACATTTTTATCAGTATTTGTTATTATCATGTTTCCAATTATGAAATTATATGAAATATATTACCACAATACAATTAATTTTGTTCTCCTATAGTTATATCAATAGATTACATGTTTCCATTAATTTCCCTCTCTTTAATTACTCACCAGTCTGAAGGAATGTTTTTACTATGAAATGATATTGTTTTTATCTTTAATCAAAAATATATTTCTTCAATGTCAATGTTTTATACAAATAAATTGAAGACACTTTTTTTGATTATTTTTTAAAGTAGATTTTAAGTATTTCTGACTTTATAAAAAATGGTTTAAATGGAATCCTTGTATTAATTTCTTAATAAGGTACTTTTGATTTTTCACTAAACTGTTACGAACCAGCCCTGGTGGACCCTGAACCGGTCACCTGAGCCAGTCCACGACAAGTCCTGAGGGGCGTTCCTGATCCCCCTGGTATGGCAACTAGTTCCAGGCATCAAAAGTACACAGGTGGGAACGATTTGGCCCAAAAGAAAACCAGAATCAGTAAAAGAGTAAAAACTAAACAAAACATACAAACAAAAACTATACAACAAATGAACCTCCACGAGACCCCACGGGTCACCACCCAACTGAAAACCAACATCTCTCCAACACTGAGCGACTAAACCAGGAAAACCTGTACACAAGGAACTGGCAACTGAAAAGGTAAAAGATAGGTGTCTGTACAAAAAAGTACTCAGTAGGTGAGCCCAACAACAAGTCCCAAAGCACTGCTAGTAAATAAAGAATCTATAAATTCCAGGTTTGAACTGCAATGTATAAATGAAATCTTTCATAATGTTTCACTTGAAGATCAAAACATGAGAAATTACCCTTATTCTTTTTCAAAAGATTAATTCCTTTAATTGGTACCATATTCATTCTAAAAGAAAAAGAAGTGTTGAATTTTTCAAATTTTACACAAAGAGAATAACACATCTTCATTTGAAAACCGTTTTCACAAAGTATAATAGTATAAGCTGTAAGGAGAAACTGAAATTAAAAGAGAAAAGAATATCAAGTAACCATGGGTGATCCTAAACATCCCTAGAAAACCCCTGGACATACTTGGGTTCAGACTACCTGCCGACATAGTGCTCCATAGTCAATAACCGACTAGCCACCCTTACAACCAACCAGTGGCATGCCCCACAAGGCCTACCTACCAAGGGGGGACTAACCCGTCTAATCGGGGTTAGCCAACAACCGTCACTCGATTCTCTAAAAGATTCCCAGGAACCCACAGTGGGTTTTTAATAATACTATGTAAGTGGGAGGCCCTCGCACACGTGACTCATCTCACCGCACTCTCCAACCCCTTACACGGACACCGCTACATGACAACCCTCAAAGGGAAGTCCCCCTATAGAGATGCCCCATAACTACGTATATATATATATGTATAATCACTTCACATTTAATAAAGTGCCAACCGGGCCGCCATATCATTTAACATTTAAACCATTTAATTCCAAAGCGTTTCCAAAAGACATAACACATGCCATCACATTGAAAACCATAAACTCACTTAGAACTTCATTTAAGAAACTCAAATCATCATGTTAAAACAGAAACACATTGGTATCACAAGTAAAACCATTTTCCAATATCCAAACGCACCCCACTTTTATCAAGAGTCAAACAGACCTTTAATCACTTTTTGAAAGGACATTATTTCTCAAATGAAATCCAAAATTTTCTTCACGCATCAAAGAAAAACATTTTTCAACCAGCAAGAACCACACTTAAAGTTTTCAAAATCAAGTTTAAAGGCCAAACGAGCATTTCCTCTAATCAATCCATTTAGCAATATCACCAGGAAAACACAAAATTAAAAAAAACAAAAAAACACTTTCAGTGAAATGCTAGAAGTAACAACTTTCATTTTCAGGAGATCCCCAAAATATAAATAACTACTTAATACTACATTTGAATTTACTAAAAATCAATAAAATATCAAGGAGTAAATAAATTCTAAATTTAACAGCAAACGCAGTGGGAAACCTACCTCAAGTCACAATGTGAACTCGACGACACAACACACCACGCACAGGCGCGTACGCACACGCAAGCCGAAGACCGCAGCGTTGCGAAATTATCCCACCGACGCACTGCAACAAACAAAAAAACAAAAAAACAACAAACCACACATATAAAAATAAACTCAAACAGAAATTAGCCATAAAATACTACCTCGATGCAAATGCGCTCGACCGTCAGGGTCGCGCGCCAGTTAAAGGGGCGGCGCGCACTGGCAAGGAGACCGCAGGAGGTCGTGTGCTGATTATCGGGTGTGCCGCTGCCCGGCACAAGAATATGGCAGCTGGCCGGACCGCGGGAAGCCGGTAAGCGGCCTCCCAATGGTGTGGAGGAGCCAGCCGGAGCGCCGGAAAACACCAGGGGACGCCGGCAGGCGGTGCCAGAGTGAAATAGGGGTGCCGGCGGGGATGGGGAATGCCGGCGGGGTCACCGAAACAGGGCACGGGACATCGGAACAACGCCGGACAGTGGAGGTCGGTCATGCGGGGGCCAGGGGGTTAACCAGAGCGCAAATAAAAAGGGCGGGAGGTGGCCAGAGGCGGAATGAACAGGGCAGGGGCACCGGAACGGCGCCAGACAACAAAGGTGGGTCACCGGAGGCGCTGGTCAGAGGAGGGGCTCGCCGAGAGGGCCTACAGGGGGCACTGATGCGAGTGGAAGTCACTGTCCGGTAGAGAGGTCATGCCGGAGGGGCAGGGTGGCGTGGCGGGCAACGGTGAGCCACCGGAGGGGCAGGGCGGTGCGGCCGGGCAGCGGGGCGGGGTGAGGCCGGGTGAGGGAGCGGCGCTAGAGGGGGGTTGCTGCGGGAGTAGGGAGCTGGGCGCCGGAGGCCGGGTGCAGGCAGCGGGCTCCAAAGGAGGCTGGGGAGGAGGCGGATGCGGCTGCGGTGCTGTGCGCAGGAGAGGGAAAGGGGAGGGAGAGACCAGCGAGGTCGGAGGAGGGCATGGCGGCAGGGCGGTGCGGAGGGGGTGAGGGACGCGGTGAGGGGGAGAAGTAGGGAAGGGTGACTGGCCTTGCGCTGGCAGAAGAGAGGAGCAGGGGGGTGTGCGGTGAAAGAGGAAAAGAGGGGGGGTGCTCGGTGCTAGGGTTAGGGTTAGGTTAGTTTATTATTATTATTATTATTCATTTTATTATAATATACTAATAATAATAAAATCATAAATAGAACAGTAAAAATAGAAATAAAATAATAATACTGATGATAATAATACAAGAAATATAATACAAATAAAATTAGCAATAATAAGGACAATATTAATAAAATGTATTAACCCTTAAAATAATAAATAAAATAATAATAATAAAACCAATAATAAGAATAATGATAATAATAATAATAATAAAAAGAATGACAATATTAATAATAATAATATCGTAAGTATAATAATCATAATACTTTAATGATCCTAATTAATAAAAATTAAAATAATATTTATAAAAATTTAATACTAATAATTATATTAATGTCAATCTAAAAAATTTAATATTCAAAACGTCAAGCGAACACCCATTCACCTGGGTCGAACGCATGGTCACTGCCAATAACACGGTAAATGCGCAACGATGTGAAACCTGCCATCATAATTAAACATTAAAAAAAATCAAACTGAGACCAAAAAAAAGAAGTAAAATAAAGGCAACTGTGGTCGGGGTGTGACAATTCTCCCCACCACAGACACTTTCTTCCCCATGAAAGTCACCAGGCCAAAAGTAGGTCAAGATTCAAGTCCATTCCCAAACAAAACTAAAGGAACCGAAGAGAACTGAGATTCTATGGATGACCTTACTCTACACAGGTCATACCCGACCGACTCAAGAGAAAACTGATGTTCGAGGCTGAGGGGAGAACACGAAGGGGTTCTCCCCACCACAAGAACTCAACCTGTGTAGAAAATTTAACACTCAACCATTCCACCCTAGGAGGGGGCCGATGCGGGAACTCCCAACTACCCCAAACTAACCTCCATAAGACGAGCGAAACAGCTCCACCCAAACTTGGAACTCTCAACCTAGACCAAAACCCCAAACACCTGAGAAAAACCTCCGAGAAGAAACTTAACCAATGAAGTAAACTCGAACTTAACCACAATGTCGTTTCTCCAAAAGACACTTACATATCCAAATGAACACAGTCAAACTGAGATCAACTCATGCAAGATTCAAATGCACCTTTAAGAAAACACATGATCCAGAACACCATAATCAGGAAAAATAGACTATTTGTATTACAAACGAACATAATCATCCTACCTTCACGACGACACATTGAACCTATGACAACACCAAAACTTTAGCAGTGGAAGAACAAGAATGGAAAGACCTCTAATGCTTTATTGTCAACACTGAACACAAAACCTGAACTGAGGCTTCACACCCTCGTGAACTACTGACTGTGCACGAGCTTCACCCCGAGACCTGTGGCTGGGGCTTTGATGGATGACGAATATCCTGCCTCACAGTCAGGCACTGGCTTTCTCCGATCACAACGTCCTCTTTAAGTGATGCTTCCTGCAGAACTTCTCTAGATGATCAGGACACCTGCAATGATGTCACGTCTTCGGAGGGGTGTGGCATGATGACTTTGTGTGCCCAAATGTTCATACTGATGGTACACCATTAGATGGTCCGAAGAACTGTAGGGAAGAGCCAATATAGAGGACTCTTTGGAAACAGATCCTTCTGACACACTCTGCTCGTCAGATGGGAGACCTTCATGAGCAACTGGATACAGTGGATTTCCAACCGTCTGCACTCCGGAGACCAACTCGGCTAAAAACACCTCATGAACCAACTTCTCAAAAGATGGTCCCAAAAAGGGAGAACTCTCCCCTTGATCTCTGGATGAAGACACCAGTTGAAGGGAGGAGTCTTCATCAGATCCTGCAATGATCTCTCTAAAAAAGATACAAGATCCTTGAAATTATCAGCCCACGCTTTCACATCTTTTGGTCATTTCTAACACACATGAGATCTTCCATCTTCTTCATCTTCCCCTTTTTAAGTATAAACCTTTAGACAAAGAGAGCTCCAGAGAAAACCCAAGTCATCACAACTTATAGTGATGGCGGGGCGAACCACTCTCACTCGTCTAAAGCTGGACCTTCGAACAGACTCAAAACAGCATGCACTCAAACACCGTCGGGAGTTCCCAATACCCTAAAGATGCACTAAACCTATTCAAATCGCTCTACTATCTCTAACAGACCCTAATCACCGTGAAGGATAGTCAATGTCCAATAAGGACCAAAAACTAGGCATGACTCATCAAAAACTCTGGGGACCTTTCTGGGAGGCATTTTCTGAACAACATATAAAACATAGCGTCAAGACCAACATCAAACCGAAGCAACATCAATAAAGCATTGTTATCTAAAACATCCAGCACGAAAACCAACACAACCCATAATTCCCCGTTTCATTTTAGATTTCAAAACCACCCCTTTTTTTAATTAATTTCTTTTTCCAAACCGCTTTCATTCAAGACCACTTTCCTTTTACCAAATCCACTTACCAAACCAAAATCACTTTCCAGAACTACTTTCCTCTTTAAAAGACAATTTAGAAAACAAGGTCAAGTCTTAAATTTCAAACACACCTTGGTAATCTCATGAACCGCTGCACATGTCTTCATCCACTTTCCTTAACACGCACCAACATGCACTTTCCACGCATCCTCTCAAATGTGAAAACGTTCATAAGGAGTACCTGAGGTTTCACCCCAAACCACTCTCGACCACTTTCCAAGAAAACACCAGTTTTCCCAATCCAAAAGAATTCATTTTTAAAACTCATTTCATAAATTAAAATTAATTTAAAAGAAATCAGTCCAATTTTCAAAAACCTTTTTTTTCATTTCCAACAACGCACTTACACCGACCAAAACGCAAGTAGCACCCAAATTTCCATCAACCACTGAAGTGAGGGATTTGTATTCACGCTCAACCTAGCAACATGGTAGTGGGCCTTGTCCCAAGTAAGCATCGACCACTAGGAGGAATTCAAACCGTGTAATCAGACTCCACATGGGTCACTACTCCATGGGAAATCACGATGTAATGCCTTCTTGCCTCAGTTGTCATCTCTCAATCCAAGACAAACCAAAAAGAGACAAGGACACAATTCCCGGACTACCCCTGGAGACTCGAGGTGTGGAACGGGCAAGGGTTTATGACGTCTTTCCCATACCTACCTCTCGAGACCCGACAGTCCTAATCACCACCTACCAGAAAACCCAAATTACAAAAACCTCATCTGATACCATTTTGTAACAAACTAGCCAAGGTGGACCCTGAACCGGTCACCCGAGCCGGTCTGCGGAAATTCCCGAGGGGAATTCACAATCCCCCCGGGATGGTAACTAGTGCCGGGCATCAAAATTAAACAGGTGGGAATGATTTGGCCCAAAAGAAAACTAGAATCAGAAAAATTGTAAAAACTAAACAAAACAGACAATCAAAAACTACACAACCAACGAACCTCCACGTGACCCCACGGGTCACCACCTAATAGAAAACCAACCTCGCTATAACACTGAGTGACTAAACCAGGAAAACATGTACACAAGGAACCTACAACTGAAAAGGTAAAAGATAGGCGTGAGTACAAAAAGTACTCAGTAGGTGAGCCCAACAAAAAATCCCAAAGCACTGCCAGTAAATAAAGAATCTATAAATTCCAGGTTTGAACTACAATGTATAAAAGTATGCTTTCATAATGTTTCACTTGAAGATCAAAACATGAGAAATTACCCTCATTCTTTTTCAAAAGTTGAATTCCCTTCATTGGTGCCAAATTCATTCTAAAAGAAAAAGAAGTGTTACATTTTTCAAATTTTACACAAAGAGAATAACGCATCTTCATTTCAAACCCATTTTCACAAAGTATAACAGTAAAAGATGTAAGGAGCAACTAAAAATAAACAAGAAAACAACATCAAGTAACCATGGGTGATCCTAAACATCCCTAGAAAACCCCTATACGTACTCGGGTTCAGACTACCTGCCGGCATGGTACTCCACAGTCAATAACCAACAGGCCGCCCTAACAGCCAACCAGTGGCATGCCCCACAAGGACTACCAACCAAGGGGGGACTAACCTATCTAATCGGGGTAAACCAGAAACCATCACTCAATTATCTAAAAGACGCCCAAGAACCCATGGTGGTTTTTAATAATACTGTGTAAGTGGGAGGCCCTCACACGTGTGACTCATCTCACCGCACTTTCCAACCCCTTACACGGACACCGCTACACGACAACCCTCAAACGGAGGTCCCCCTGTATAGATTCCCCCTAAGTACGTATATATATATATATGTATAATCACTTCACATTTAATAAAGTTCCAACCGGGCCTCCATATCATTTAACATTTAAACCATTTAATACCAAAGCGTTTCCAAAAGACATAACACACTCCATCACATTGAAAACTAGAAACTCATCTAGAACTTCATTTAATAAACTCAAATCATCTTGTTAAAACTGAAACACATTTGTATCACAAGTAAAACCATTTTATAATATCCAAAATCACCCCACTTTTATCAAGAGTCAAACAGACCTTTAATCACTTTTTGAAAGGACACTATTTCTCAAATGAAATCAAAACATTTATTCACGCATCAAAGAAAAACATTTTTCAACCAGCAAGAACAACACTTAAAGTTTTCAAAATCTTGTTTAAAGGACAAACATGCATTTCCTCTAATAAATCCATTTAGAAATATCTCCAGGAAAACACACAATTAAAACAAAACAAAAAAACACTTTCAGTTAAATGCTAGAAGTAACAGCTTTCATTTTCAGGAAATCACCACACTATAAATAACTACTTAATAATACATTTAAATTCACTAAAAATCAATAAAATAACAGGGAATAAATAAATTCTAAATTTAACGGAAAACGTAGTGGAAAACATACTTCAAGTAACAAAGTGAACTCGACGACACAGCACACCACGTGCAGGCGCATACGCACGCGCATGCCGAAGACCGCAGCATTGCGAAATTATCCCGCCAACGCGCTGCAACAAACACAAAAACAACAAAACAGCAAACCAAAGATATAAAAAAACTCAAACAACGGTTAATCACATAAGACTACCTCAGCGGATATGTGCTCGACCGTCGGGGTCGTGTGCCAGTTAAAGGGGCGGCGCGCACTGGCAGGGAGACCGCCGGAGGTTGCGCGCTGATTATCGGGTGTGCCGCTGCCCGGCGCAAGAAGATGGCGGCTGGCCGGACCGCGGGAAGCCGGTACGCGGCCTCCCAAATGTGTGGAGGAGCCGGCTGGAGCGCCTGAAAAGACCAGGGGACGCCGACAGGCAGTGCCGGAGTGAAGCAAGGGTGCTGGCGGGGATGGGGAGCACCGAAGGGGTCACCGGAACAGGGATGGGGATGTCGGAACAGCGCCAGACAGTGGAGGCGGGTCGTTTGGGGGCCAGGGGGTTCGCCGGAGCGCCGGAAAAAAAGGAAGGGAGGTGGCTAGAGGCAGCCGGAATAGGGCGGGGGCACCAGACAGTAAAGGCAGGTCGCCGAAGGCGCTGATCGGAGGTGGGGCTCGCCGGGAAGGCCGGCAGGGGGCGCCGATGGGGCCGCAAGTCGCTGTCTGGCGGCGAGGGCACACCGGAAAAGCTGGACAGCGAGGCGGGTTACGGCGAGGCACCGGAGTGGCAGGGTGGCGTGGCCGGGCTTTGGGGAAGAGCGAGGCCGGGTGAGGGAGCGGCGCCGGAGGGAGGTTGCTACGGGAGCCGGGAGTTGGGCGCCAGAGGCCGGGTGCAGGCAGCGGGAGCCGAAGAGCCTGGGGCTGAGGCGGTTGTGGCTGCGGCACTACGCGCGGGAGATGGAAAGGGGAGGGAGAGACTGGCGAGGTCGGAGGAGGGTGTGGCAGAAGGGTAGTGCGGATAGGGCGAGGGACAAGGTGGCGGGGAAAAGAAGGGAAGGGCGACTGGCCTCGTGCGGGCAGAAGAGAGGAGCAGGGGGGGCGTGCGGCGCAAGAGGTAACGTGGGGGGTGCTCGACGCTAGGGTTAGGGATATGATAGTTTATTATTATTATTTTTTCATTTTATTATAATATACTTATAATAATAAAATCTGACATAGAACAGTAAAAATAGAAATAAAATAATAATACTGATGATAATAATACCAGAAAAATAATACTAATAAAATTAAAAATAATAAAAATATTATTAATAAAATTTATTAACCCTTAAATTAGTAAATAAAATAATAATAATAAAACCAATAATAATAATAATAATAATAATAATAATAATAACAAAAAGAATAACAATATTAATAAAAATAATATCGTACGTATAATAATAATAATACTTTAACAATCCTAATTAAAAAAATGAAAATAATATTTATAACAATTTAATTCTAAAAATTATATTAATTTCAATCTAAAAATTTTAATAATCAAAATTTCGAGCGAACACCCGGTCACCTGGGCCAAACGCACGGTCACTGCTAACAACGCGGCAAACGCGCACCGATGCGAAACCTGCCAACATAATTAAACTTTAAAAAAAATTCAAACCGAGACGAAAAAAAATAATTAAAATAAGGGCATCTGCGGTCAGGGTGTGACAAAACATTAGAATGTTACATTTGTTTTAATTTATAAAACCAGAATGAATTTTATTACTATAAAGACCACTCAAGGAAATGATTCTTATTCTAAAATTTTCATGGTTATTTTCATGGAAAATGATTTCTTTTTTTTTCATTAAATATATTAATTTTAATTAAGTGGATTCAAAATCGAAAGGGTATTTTCATCAATTAATGTTTCAAGTTATCTTTTAAATTAATTTTCATCTATGATAACATCCTATAATGTTAGTTATATTTCACTGGGGAAATGATTCTATGATGTCATCAAATTGTTTATTTTGATGGTTTATTATTAAAATGATTATATATTTTAAAACCGTCTTTTATTTAACATGGGTTAAGTTATGAGTAAATGTTAAATGTTTTATTGATTTTGTGGCATACATATAATTGAGTTTTGATTATGTGATGAGTGGGTCCATTAAATAAATAAAATTTATTGAGTAATGATAGATAACTCCTTGCATAAATATTTTATGTGTGTACATGATTTAATGTTCAGAATTGTATGTGTCTACATTGTTTACATGCCTATATGATTAAGTATGGACCTATTTTTCATTTACAAAAAATTATTTATAGAACTGGTTTCATAAAAAAATTATATGATAAGGCTAACATCATATCTTTAACATAATAACTTAACCTATTTCTATTTAGTCAAATTAAAAATTTTGTAAAATTATGCATTTTCAACATTCATATGTCTAGGTTATGATATCATGGATCATAATTGATTATTGATGAATTCTAAATGTGTTGTATTTTTTCTATTATAACGATAATTTTTTAAGATATGACTCTTGTTTATGATCTATGATTTATTATGCATAAACATTGTAGTTTATGGTCATGATCTCATATACATATTATTATCTTATTCTTGTGTATGATCATTGATTGATATTTCCATTGGTTACACATACTGAGAATCGGAGCTTAACCATTCTAAATTTTTCATTCCCCCATTTGAGAAGAATGGTTTTATATATGGTATATAGAAGTGAAGATTAATGTGGAAAACATTGAATACTTTTCCTGAAATAAGTTGATTGTGTAACTATTATCCAATTCAATTAAACATTTATGTTTCTATAATGTATCATAATAATATGTATTTAAAATTCATCTAAAATGATTTAATGTTTATTCACGTAAATTTAGGGTCGTGAAAGATGGTATCAGAGTAGTGTTTTTTCAATCATTGGATATTAGGATTTGAAAACATTGGTAAGAACTAGAGGTATAATCCAATGAATTTGATAGTATCCCATGGTTTTGTTAATGAATATATTATGTGGTTTTACAAATATTTAATCCATATATAGATACTAAAAAATAGATTTCGATTTGGCTCAGAAAGACCTAGGGGAAATGGCCTTTAAGAGATTTGATTGACTATATGTCAACCACCATTCAATTGCATGGTAAGATTCACCTTACTACGCAGCTGGTTTGAAAATCTAGATGGATATTATTTTGTTGACATACATTTTCTTATTAGAAATTATAACATATTTTTATAGATGATATCATAGTATGGACTTGGTTAAACATAAGGTTTCATAAATTGAAATAATGTTTCATGATTATAAATCATATAAATAATTTTTCCTGATCATATAAATTATCAATATGAACATTTTTTCTCATACTATACATTTGGGTTTTATTATACGTTTGAAACCTGATGGAATCATGTTAAAAATTATTTTTATGTAAAATATGATAACTATCATCATGAGAAAAAAATCGATTAGGAATTGAGATAAAATTTTGTTTTGATTATTCTACCACAAAAATATCATGATATGAGTGATGATGTGGGTCATATTGAACTTATAAATTTACCAAGTGGAGAGAAACATTACATTTAATTCTTTATTAAACAATTCCAACCCTTCTTCTGTGGGTCTCTTGATCTACTAGGTTATATGAAATGGATCCATGTTATGGAAAATATATTATCAAATATACAGTGCTCAGACAGTGAACAATTTTTCCTTGAAGTTGGTCATTATTAAAATGAAGTAGATTAATGGTGGAATCATATTAATAATATTAGAAAATAGTTTGAAATAAAATCCATGGTAATGTATGATTTTAAGAGTATATTTTTTAATAATTAAATTACTTGTATTCTACATAAAACAAGTGAGATTGAAATCAGCGGAAATTAGTAGAAAGATCATGACTCTATTAGTAATTATGGGGACGATTTTACAATAAATCCAATGTTTACATATATTTTAATTATTATCCCTAAAATAAATGTTGATTTTTTTCATTTTGGTTTGAAACTATGTCTTCAAAAAGCATTTTACAACAGGTACATTGGAATCTTTGAAGAAATTATGTTATAATCACTCAAAATTGGAAATGTAATATGGAAAGACTCGTGTTTATAGTGATAAGAAAATGAATATGGAGTTTCATGGAGGAACCTATGGTATGTCACTTAGAGGTAATAATTGATTCAGCATTCTACTTGCTAAATAATTTAGAAGGGGCACTCATGTGAATGATTAAAAGAACATGAATATGTTTCAAGTGTGGGAAGCCTTGAAATCAAGAAAAATGACATAGAAAAAATGTGAAGAGTCTATTAAATATAATTATTAGAGGGATCACACAATAGAATAATAGAAAATATTCATAGATTATAAACATGTTTCATGGAAGAAGTTGTATTGAACCTAATTGTTTCATATAATTTGAACATGAGTTAAGGGGGATAATAAACATGAATCATGTCATAATAATTTATCAATAGTTTCCCTTTAAATTTTTTCCCAACATTATCACAGGTTTACTGTCTATGGTTTCTATGTCATATTATCATCAATGAAATGTTTACATATTTTTGAACTTGATTATGTGTTATTTCAGGTAACCATCATGCTTCTCTCTTAACATTTTTAAATGATGTATTATTATCCATATTTTATATAGGGTTTCAAAAAGAGTATTATAAATTATTAATCCTTTTATGACCAAGACAAAATAAAAAGGTTGAGTATTATATAATGGGTTAAAATTTAATAGCCAAAATATTAAGCTAAAATAATAATTAGCTCAACATCTTACATTACAATAAACACATATATTTTAGATAATTGATGTATTATTTAAATAAGATATAACTATTTAATTTTTTTGGTAAGAATGTAAGTTTGATCAATATGAAATTTATTTAATGTATTCAATTTAAATACAAGTGTATTGATTTATTCCTAGGAAAAGAGTATTCGATTTTTAGTGAAATAAATTTTCTACTTAATAAATGTTTTTTACTATAAATTTTGTGTGGAAGTTATATATATTTTCGAAACATTATGAAATTATATTTTTCACATGAACATATCTTTCTGAATAATCATATAGAAGTTATATTATAGTGAATTGTTTATATAGTGTTGAAATTTTTTATTTTATTTGTTTAGTGGAGGAAATTACTAATTTTTTCTTTGATGTAATATTTTTTTAAATAATTTAAAATATTCTATCTTGTTAATTGGGTTTAAAAGAAAAATGTGTTCATTTATATTGTTATTAATCAAATTAAGGTTGTTAGAATTAATTTTATTTATTTTAGTATAATAAAATATATAAATTCAAAAAAAAATTATAGATTAATTGTTTTCATGTTTTATAGGATTTATTATAAATTAAACTATACCAGTTTTTTGAATTTAATATTGAGGTCTATTTTTTTAAAATTATGAATATCAAATTGAAAAAATAGTTACCTTTTATTATTTTCGTCATAAATAGTAACCCTAAAATGTTTTCTCATCAATGTAATGGTAAAACAGGTAAGACAAGTTAAAACCGTGAAATTAGGATATCAAATTTAAATAAAAAATTCCTTTATCACGTTTTATTGGTTTTTTCTTCAATTTCCCTCAAAATCTCATATATATGTCCATTTTAGACCCATTTGTTTTTATGAATTTTATATTATTTTTAAGAAAATAATATATATAAAATGTCACACCATTGAATTTAATATCACTAAAATTTTTACATAAGTATAATAAGATGATCAGTTATTTTATAATTTATTATATTATAAAAAAATTAAATTTTTTATCATGTTAATTTATTTGTAATTTTTAGTGATATCATAATTACCTTATTTTTTTAAAAGTTGAAATAGTATCTATTATATTTACATAAAAACAAATTAATAAATATTAAATATATTAAATATACTAAAATTGGATAAATTAATGTGTTACATGATATTTTTTCCAAATTTGTCAACTTAAAAATTTGTGAAATAGAGTTACTCTAATTTCAGTGTTTCTATGATGTGTTCCAATTCAAATTAAGTTAACAGTTAATAAATTTATATTTATAGTATGTTGTGTTAAATATATTTTATGAAATTATAAAAAATTATTAAAAAAACCTAAAAACGGACGATTAGGGTGAGAAATTGAAAAAAAAATCTTATTGTGTAGTTAAGAATAAAATATAAACTCATACTAAAAATTATAATCCATTAAAATTGAAAATTTTAATACCACTGTTAATGTTAAAATAGTTTAACATTGGGTATAACAAAAATATATAATGTTTTAAATGCAATCTAAACCTGTAATTTTATTGATTATTATATTAATACAATTAATAACTTATCTTAAAATAAATGTCATTTTGGAACCGTTTTTCTTTACTTGAACACCTATTAAATTATAGTGTTTCATTTAATCACAAATATGTCATTAATGTTATTTTATAAGAAATTATTTTTATTAAATGATTTATTATTCATAAATATAGTATCATCATACTAGTTAATGGGAAATAGTTTAATATATCACATATATTACTTTTATGGGTTATTTTTTCTTTTATTGTACAATTCGTTACTATCAAATTGTAGAAAAAAATGATTTTTCATTAATTGTCAAAAGGATTAATGGGTGTTCAAAATAAAATATAATATTTAAAAGATCACATAAAATTGTATAAATTATATTAAATGATATTATTTCAACCTATCCTCATTCTAAAACCGAAATATATCAATTTTGAGTCACTTTATTTTAAAATATAATTTATATTAATACTTTAGGTAATTCCAAGAGTACCTCCCGCCCCTACATATAAAAGGGACCCTCTTCTCCTCTATTACTTTAAAATTTTGATCCTTTTGGATTAGCCAATATCTAAGATAATATCTTCTTACCTTCAATAAAATTTTCTTATATATTATGTTCCTTCTATGAGATCATCCCCTTATGTATTACAGTGTAAAACAAAAGTGGTTAAATAATATAGAGGTAGTTAGGGTGATTTTGAAGAATGTATAATATGAGGTAATTGTTTCTCATCTAAATTTTTTCTGTTCAAATTATACCGTATCCACAACTAGTTTCTGTCATGTCGGGTATATAGTACATATGAATTTATTATACATTCATTTATAAAAATTCTGGTGATTTAAAAATTCATTTCATATCCCCTTTTAACTCGGTTTGGATACATATATTACCAAATCCTTAAAAAAATTTATGTTACAATCTCATTGTTTGTGGGAATTATTTATAATCAGGATAGTTATGATAAAAGTTTATTATTAATATCTGAATAATCCCAAGAATTGTCATCTCGTGTTGTTATTTCTAGATATTACATGATTTCCATTCATTTTCCTTTATTTAAGTACGCAATAGAAAGAATTAAAGTTGTTAATAAAAAATGAGTTCATTTATTTGTTGGATAGAATATCAATTTTCATCCAAATCCACATTCTCAAAAAATGTTTATATAATTTTTATTATTATTCTAAAATGATTATTTAAATTCATTTTCTCCCATGATTGTATTTTTCAGAAATTGATTAAATGGAATATTCTTTTCATCTTCTAAATGATGTTCTTTCTATTTTTTTACCAAAAATTGGAATTAAATATTTGTTTTAACATATATATAAGGAAAGTAATTTTTCACTATCCTGATCAAAAACTTATTTGAATCTAATTTTATAATTTTCCATCTTTATGTTCAAATAAACTATTTTCTTTAATATCTTATAATATTTATATATGAATAAATAAGTTTCCAAATGAAAAGTTTATTTTTTATAAGAAATGATCAACGATATATTTTAAATATATTTTCAGCTATAATGTCCTTGTTTGATGTTCATTATCATTATATAAGGATATGATTCTATGATAGCATACTTCGTATTTTTATGAATGGTTTTTTATGATGATTATATGTTTATAAAACCCATTTAATTTTCCATGGGCTCAATTTTGATAAAATAATAACCGTTTTAATAATTTTATAGTTTACATATGGGTGGATTATGATTATATAATGGAAGGGTCTCCTATATTCCTCTAATGTATTTAGTAGATATCGATAACTCATGTGATAAATATTCTAGGCAATAATTTGACTTCATGTTCACAATTTTGTGCATAGACCAATTTTTCATGTCTATAAGTTTATGTGTGGACTACATTTTTATATCTATAAGATTATGTTTGGACATATTTTCATGCTAATGAGTTTATTCAAGGGTCAAATTTGATGTCATTAACAATACTAATGATCCAAATTCTATTTATATAATTTCAAAATGTCACGATATGATCTTATTTCACCATTAATATGTCGATTTTATGCTCTCGTTGATCAGGAATGATTATTGATGATTCCATACTCTTAGGATTATTGATTGTTATTATGATAATTTTTTCTTCCAATACTCATTTTAATAATCCAAGAAATAGTGGTTATAAAAATTTTAATTTATTATCGGGATCTCCTATCATTATTTTATATTATGATAATTTATCATTATTGATTGACATCTAATTTTTTTACGCTTATTGAAAACTTGAGCTAACCATTTGTTATCTTTTTTCTTCACCAAGTAAGGAGGAAAAATTTTATGTAGGATAATCATTAGATGTATTCAATGTGAAAAATATTGAATATCGTAAATGAAATAATATTATTTTGTATCTTGTATATATAAACACTAAACCATTATGGTTATGACATGAATAACAATTTCATGTATTGAATATTAATTTAAAATTAAATAATATTTGTGTATGTAAATCATGGGCTTCTATAAAATATTTTTTTTAAATTGTCTTTGATATTACCCCTTGATGATTGATAGAGTTCTGGATATATTTGGAATTTATTTTCACTCTTATATCAATTTTCCCATATAGTATGTCCTCTTCTAAGCTATGAGAACTATGGATTTAGGTCAACAATCATATATAGTGATGTTTTTTTTTACTAGGGTTTCTCCGTGAAGAGATATTATTCTTTTTGAAAAATGTAGGATAGTGGTCTATGTGTTTGTATATATATATATGTCTATTAACATCCCATGAATCTAGAGATAGTGAATAACCAATACCATGTCCAAGGGATTTATGATATATTTGACCAGTTTTTTGGATTTTGATGTTACTTAAAGATTTAATTTTGTACAGGATATCATCTCATGTGAGTAATGGATATCGATATTTCAAGGATAGATTTTATATTTAACTATAAAAAATATGTTTTCATCATCATGTCATCCGGTTGGATGAATGATCCAATCATGTCCAAGGGATTGATGATTTCAATTATCCATGAATTTATGGATTGTTTCATGGTGGTGATTATCAATGAAATCCTTATTTATTTTGAGATATTGTGGGTGCACGTACCGAGTCTTTCAACTATATTGGTAATTATTAATCATAAATAATTATATGGTTATTATTATATGTATGTGTTATAGGACGATAAGGTTAGTTTCTAGGGGAATATTTTGTGTATGTATAGGAAAGTTATATATTTTTTGAATATTGAGGTGGTTTTTTTCATTTGTATTCCATAAGAATACTATGGAGGTGCATAGTTTCCTTGATCTAGATGGATAATTCAAGAGTCTAAAACCAAAATCCTATCATTTTTTGACTCCTTTGAAAATCATAACATATATGGATTAGTCATTATTGTATACTACCTATTACAAGGTTGATTTTGAGTATCTAAAGGGGAAGCCGGTTAAATCTCGTATCTGTTGGTTTCGGATGTGGGTGTTTTGTTTAACGTTTATTATGAATACAATTTTATCATGGGTTTTTTTGTTTAATAATCATTAATTTATCTCTTCTAGGTCATAGAATTCAAAAAATAAAGAATGTACCTATGCTACCATTGATCTTGAGCATATGATATTTGTGTTATCTATAAGGATGTGGAAATATTACCACATTGGTGATCATTATGTGGTCTTCACATATCAACTAACCCTAATTTATTCCATTTTCCAACAGGATTTAAGTTTATATTAGTGATGATGAATGGGGTTCTTTCATTATTTTAACAT
Organism: Viscum album; assembly: GCA_963277665.1. Lineage (NCBI taxonomy): Eukaryota > Viridiplantae > Streptophyta > Magnoliopsida > Santalales > Viscaceae > Viscum > Viscum album. The sequence goes on from OY728140.1 coordinate 2,133,354,929, forward strand.
TATGGTTTCCTATACATTAGGAAGGATAATATTGTGGAAAATTAGTTGAGAAGGATCTCTTGTGATGGTTTTTTGATTTAGTCTGCAGAATATTGGGGAGTGATGGTAGAGTTATATGTGACACACTTTGATATGGGAGAAGTTTAGGGTAGTTGTTTTATTAATCATATAATAGTGTAGTAATATTTAGTGTAGCTGGTGGAGGAGTACATAATGGGGAATTATGATGTTGAGGACTGGTGAGATTGAATTGTTTGTTGTGATTCCCTTGAGGGGTGTTCTAGGGATAATAATCATCAGGTGATATTTTAGGGCAGAATTATCATTCATTGGTGATGTATTATGTTTTTCTCCTTTAGTTCTATGGTTCATTTTTTGTTGTACATCTAGGTGTGGTGGATATATACCATTCTATGAAAGGCCAGTTGATAAGGACTTGCATGAATGGCTCAATCATTGAGTTTTTTACTTAATTTTAGGCCTTCCATAGGATGAATTAAAGGAACTATGTAGGACTATTTCGATGGGTTTTCTTACGATCTATGAGTTCATGATGAAATATGGATGGTCATAGAATTTTTGATGAATTCATCTCACATTATATAAATTTATTAGTTTATCTCAATGGAGGTTTTGTGGAAGATGTATATAAATGGGTTATTGAGTATTATTAGTTCATGAATGATGATCATATATGATCAGGATCCATTTCATGTTTTCGTAAAGGTATCCAATATTATTTTTATTGTAGTTATGCATGAGCATTTCTTTTCACCCATAGATAGATGGTTATAGACAGTCGATAATCCAAACTCTAGATGATATGTTTAATTCAGGCATCCTATATCATGTAGTAAAGTGGATGAGGAACCTATCCTTTATTTATTTTTCTAAAAATAGTTTTTATAACTCTATTATTGTTATTGATACGTTCAAAGAACTATTTGGCCTACATTTCTTATTTATTGTATTGTATATAAGTCAAAAATTAATGGTTTCTTGGAAAACATATGTGAATATCATCATATAGAAGTTATATTTGATCTTAAAGAAAATTAAAGAAATATAATGTCATCAAAAGTCTTATGATATTAATTATAGGGTTTCTCTGATGGTTTACATTTATGATCATGTCCTCATAATGATTTCACATGATCATGGGAAATGATGGTTTCGTCATGAGAGTTATATTTCTCTTCAATTTGATGGAACCTTAACGTTTTTAGGACTTTTTTGATATTTACAGTTTCATGTGTCCCTTCCACCATTAATTATAATGATTACTGAAATATTACATTTACTGCAACAACCCTAAAGTCATGAAGATGATACCCACATCCTTAATTGGGGAAACCAGGATATTGAAGATGGGTATCCTTTGTTGTCAGGCTATTTGATAAATTGTACTATGGAGAGAAGATGTTAATTGGGTGTGTTATTCCTTTGTTTCATGTCTGATGGTGACATGGTGATGCAGATGAGATCTCCTTAGGGAAGGATTTATAGATTCATGATCAATTTTATGAGTCATCTGATGTTTGTCCTCCATTGATATTCCTTATTTGACTTTTTGATGTTTTATTAGATGGATGATGGTGTATTATTGTTATTCACCTAGTATTTATAGTGGTATGATTATGTTCGTTGTGTATCAAGATCCTTGAGAGCTATCTCATAGGTTGTTTGTTTTTTCCCCTCTTCCATTCCTTCCCATGTTTTTTAAATTTTGAGGATGACAGTTGATTGATCGGTATTTGATGTAATGGTCTAGTTTTTTAGAAACCCTTCCTTTTTCTTTTTTTATGCCATGGGGATATTCATAGTTATATCATAATTACTTACAATTTATTAATTTATTTTATTTTATTTTGATAGTATTTTTACTCATATGTAGGACCTTCTACTTGTAAAATTTATACATATTTAAATTTATGAATTTTCTATTTCAGAGACACATGTTATCATAATTATCAGTTGATCCACTAGGTGATGTTAGTTTAGTTAGGGAACTAAACATTGATTGGTGCTTCTGATGAAAGCATCAAAACTAATCGCATCAGTCCCCCAAAAGCATACAAATAGTATCTAAAAGGAATAACTAATCCTCTATAATTTCCCTTTGACTATGTACATTTAAATTTGGTGGATTTTCCACCTATATACTATTATAATTCATCCGTGATCAAACACACAAGAAATATAAAAATTATTAAATTTTCATGAAATACATTCAATGGTAGAATAAGATGTGGAATGATATATAGAATGAATTGATGCATTTAATATTCATGGTTATGGTAATAATTAGTACATGCATTAGATAAACATCACTGCAACACATTATATTAATATAATAAAATAGTAATAATAAATAACAATGTATAAGTAATTAAAATTTATCTCCACCTAGAAATGATTGAACCATTTGATCAAATCTATAAATGAAGCCTCCACATGTTTAAAAACTAATTTTATCAGATTAATATATCTAAAAAAATATATTAAAATCCTTATTAATGAGGCATTACCAATTTTCCATGGATACATAACCGGTTACCCTATATCATTATTTAACATCTATAATTCTATCACACCATCATGACATCATCAAAAGATGTGAAATTCTGATGATTATTTTTCTCAAGGAGATAACAGACTAAATATTTATACACACCATATAAGGCCCCAGACTTAAACCTTACTTAATCTTGAGTTATTACAAGATTACACATTGAGGATCTTTTCTGGTTTAGAGTTTTAGAGAATTAGATCATAAAACTTGCATTACATTCCACATATAAACAAAGTGGTTACATAAAGATAGTATTCTTCATTCCCATCAATGGAAACACATTTAAAATAAAACATGGATTATTTCTTGACACATCCTTGACTCTATCATCTTATCATGTACCTTTCCCTTGACCTGTGAAAAACATTTCAAAAACTTGGGATGAGCATAAAAACTCAGTATGGGTTATAAAAAAACATGGAAAGGAAACATGAGTTCATATATAAATAAGAATGAAATCATACTTAACCCATAAAACATAGGCACTTTAACATACCTCATAAAAACATGAATAAATCATATAAATCATAATACGTAAAGGTAACTTGAGGCATTCATAACATTCTTACGTAGGGAGTAACCCTCTTGGTTACGTTTGGAATACCCATCACAGTATATTCCCTAAAATCTCTTCGGAGAAACCTTAACGTTTCACTCCTTCGCGTTACCCAATGCATTGGAGAGCTATAACGGGCTCACCCGCCCTTAGTTTATCACGGAACCACCCGTCTTCATAATAATGCCCAAGAACCATAACATAATCATATCACATAAAACATGCATAAAGGAAACATAAAATTTCCACATTTCAATCACGAGATATCAATACAACACATTGATATAATAAAAACATTATGAAAACCATTTTCAATAACAAAGTAAAACATGGTATTTATTTTTCTTTAAAAAAAAGAAGGTATGGCTTGTAGAGGAAGCCGAAACTCAAATAACGGTTACGACGGCGGAGAAGTCGTTGTCGCCGCATACGTACGAAAAAAACATTCCCTTTTGTCGTTTAGTAAATGCTTCGTATAAAAAAGATTCCTTTTGAATAAATGTAAAAGTCAAAGGGGTTTATACACCGTATAAAAGAAAGTTGTGTATAAAATAAAATATGCCTCAACGAAAGGAGATTGAGACGAAGTCCCATACCTCGTATCCGACTTGACCCGACCGTTCTTTAAACTCCTGAATAATAAACTTGAGTTAATCTCTACTTGATTATGAATCTTTTTCAAGTTCATTATTCCTTTTATACCATGTTATGAACATCATGTAATCATTTAAGTTAATAATGTTCATTTTGTCGGTATTTGGTTCTTAAGTCAAAAATAGACTTCTTATACTTACATGTTGTTAATTTGGTCAAAGGTTCATTATACCAGAATGATATTCATGATGTAGATATCATATATGTCATATATATCCAGTACCTGCATTCATTTATAATATTACATCACATTTAGAGGTAAGAAATGAAATGCACCGTTCATGGAGACGGTAAGCCGTACGTACGCATGAACGCTACTTCCATTTCTATTTCATATTTTCTGGAATGGAATCATAATGATATAAGAGTATATTATAATTCCAGTATAATAACATATATAATATCATTAACTTTATCCTTTACACATCCCACATATGGTATTAACGAATCAAATCACTTTCAGGGGGCGGTAGTCCGCACTTCCTAAAATGAAGATATCGTGTTTACCCATAATGGAAACCATAAAGTATGACCAAAATGAAGAAAAACAGAAGCTTAAGGAAAACATATACATATTATATATCATATATAAAAATAGTGACATCATAATGGCCACCTTTGAAGGTGTTAAATGAGTATTGAACAATCATCGTTTCGGGAGGCATAATTTCTCCATCCACGGAAAACGTATGTTCTTTAACCATTTGATGTAGTTGTGTGAGAGTGTGGCTCAAATAAATCTTATAACAACATCCTAGTATATTGAAGATACTGGTGATGTTATAAAAGAAGGAAATAAAAAGATTTTAGGGGGTTGGAGAAGCAAAATAAAACAAATGAACATGAGAGAAACAATTACCTTTAAAAAGTGTAACTCCTTTTGATTTGAGCCTAAAGTCTTCCTTTGAAAGGATTATGCCCAAAGGGAATCCTCTAGGATGAGGAGAGGGATGTGGAGAGAGCAAATGGGCAGGGGTTGGCCGAGCCAATGGCTTGAAGAGTGTGTGAAATGAGGTAGAGGTGGGGGCCTTTTATAAGGGGAGAGGAGGGGCACTTTTGGAAAGTAAAGAAACATTACATTATTTGAAAATGTGTTTCGGTTTTAAAAGGTCCCACATTGATAGAATTAGTGGATAAGGTGATAAGGCATCGAAATCCATTCATCCAATTGGTTTTGGACATGTGTAGTTCATAGATTTTATATTATCTTTCCATTTTATTTAAATCGTCAAATAATGATGTCATCGCTGCATCATTATTATGTCATAAATAATTAAATTTATTTAATGTCTAAAAATTATAAAAAAATTACTATGATGTAGGAAATCTTTTTATATTTCCATTGAATATTTATAATCAAAATTTGGACTTGTATAACCCCACTTAAAATTTTTTTTCGCAAAACATATTATGTTTGTGTCATTTTCACTTTAACATTAAATAAAAAGTAATTTATGTCATTTCCCAACATAAGTGGATCCATGGGGTCCCCAAGTTAGGACATGGCTTGTCTTGGTCGGCCATGACACAACCAATAAGGTTGGGACATGTGTCTAGGTCATTTTATATTATTAAAGCATTATTTATTCCTTAAACTACACTAATTACCACTAATCGCGATTAAAAACTTAATAAGTTACTATTCACCAAAAAATTATTTTAATCTCATTGAACCACATTTTACTTCTTAATGACAACCATGTATGTCGGATTTTTCAAAATTCAATACACGTTAGTGGTAAACTTTCATTTAACTGAAAAATCAGTTTGCTTGATTACCACTTAGTGGTTTCACTATTCATCAAAAAATGAAGTTTTTCAGAAAATTACCAAAAATTCACTCTAAGCTATATTTGATATTCCGAATTCAAAAATGAAGTCTATTTTACAAAATTAAAATCATATAAGTCACATTAATTAATTCAATAATTAATTCCCGCTGCCAGAGCAAAATAGCGTGTTTTTACAAAACAATAAGTATCAAAAGATTGACACCAGTTTAAGTCTAATTTCAAAGTGAAATTGATTCCAATGACCACCATTGGATAAAATGGTAAAAATATATTCTAATTTTACTTCAAAACCAATTAAAAACATAATCTAATCATATAAATAAATTAGATTAAAAAGTAGTTTTGATGTAAAATGCAGTACTTTTCACTATTCATTAAAAAATGAACATTGTCAGAAAAATACCAAAAATTCACACAAGGTAAATTTTGATGTCCCAATCATAAAGGATAAGTTTATTTTGACAAACATAGTTTATAAAATTGTCAAAATATAGATTCAAAAATGGTTTTCCATCAAAAGGCACTAAAACAATCTTTTAAGAATATTAGTGTATTCCATGCATAAGATTGTATTTATTTTCATTTTAAGCCTCTAAAACACTATCTTTATCATTAATAGACATAGATAAAAATATCTATTATTCATTACTTACTTGGGATGTTACATCCTTCCCCCCTTTAGAAAATTGTGTCCCCGCAATTTATTTACTTATCGAATAAATGGGGGTACTTATCCCTCATTGCATTTTCTGATTCCCATGTTGCCTCTTCAATCATGTGGTTTTTCCACAAAACCTTTACCTGCTTAATCACCTTATTCCGTAACACTTGCTCCCTGTGGTCAAGAATCTGGACCGGTTGTTCCTCATAAGATAGGTTCTCTTCCAGCTGAACTACCTCTGGACTCAAAACATGAGATGGATCTGGCATATACTTTCTCAACATCGAAACGTGAAAAACATTGTGTACCTGAGATAAACTCGGAGGTAAAGCCACTCGGTATGCAACTGATCCAACTCTCTCCAGAATTTCGTATGGTCCAATGAACCTTGGACTCAACTTTCCTTTCTTACCAAATCTCATCACACTTTTCCAAGGAGAAACCTTGAGAAAAACATGATCACCTACCTCGAAAGATAGATCCTTCCTCCGGTTATCCGCATAACTCTTCTGCCTGCTCTGAGCTGTTCTCATGTGTTTCTGAATCAGCTGAACTTTTTCTGTCATCTCTTCTACCAATTCTGGTCCCATCAACTTTCTTTCACCCACTTCATCCCAGAAAGCTGGAGTTCGACACCGCTTCCCATATAATGCCTGAAATGGTGCCATCTGTATACTGGAATGAAAACTGTTATTATATGAAAACTCAACCAAAGAAATATGTTGGTCCCAACTTCCCTGATAATCCATAGAACAAGCTCGTAGCATATCCTCCAATGTCTGAATTGTTCGTTCTGACTTCCCATCTGATTGAGGATGAAAAGCTGTACTAAAATTTAACTCAGTACCCAAAGACTTCTGAAGGCCTTTCCAAAAGTTAGAAGTAAACCTGGGATCACGATCTGATACAATGGAGAGAGGAACTCCATGTAACCTGACTATCTCTTTAAGATACAAACGGGAAAGTTGATCAAGAGAGAAAGTATCTCGTATAGCAAGGAAATGAGCAGATTTGGTCAAGCGATCAACAATAACCTAGATTGCATTATTACCTCGAGATGTCTTCGGTAATCCAACAACAAAGTCCATGGATATATTCTCCCATTTCCACTCTGGCACTGGTAAAGGCTGAAGCATCCCTTTCGGTAACTGCCGCTCAGCTTTAACCTGCTGACAAGTCAAACACTTCACAGTAAAATCAGCAATATCTCTTTTCATTCCATCCCACCAGTAATACTCCCGCAGATCTCTATACATCTTAGTACTGCCCGGATGAACTGAAAACGGAGAACTATGAGCTTCACATAACAACTCTCTCTTCAACTGTCAATCAGAAGGCACACACAATCTCTTCCTAAATCTCAAAACGCAATCACTATCAATGTTGAATTCAGGCAACTTAACTTTCTGAACCAGCTCTACCCTTTTCTGCAACTCACTGTCTTGCTTCTGTGCTTGCTTGATTCTATCTGATAGAGATGATCTCACTGATACCTGAAACAAAACAGAAGGACTTCCTGCACCAACAACTTCTATGCCAAAGTTCATCAAATCCTTAACCAAAGGATCACGTTCCAAACGCAACATTGTTAATGAAGCATTACTTTTTCGACTCAAAGCATCAGCCACTTTATTTGCTTTTCCCAGATGGTAATGAATTGTACAATCATAATCCTTGATTAATTCCAGCCATCTCCTTTGTCTCATGTTTAACTCTTTCTGAGTGAATATATACTTTAAACTTTTGTGATCGGTATATATTTCACACTTTACTCCATACAAATGATGCCTCCAAATTTTTAAAGCAAAAACAACAGCAGCTAATTCCAAATCATGTGTAGGGTAATTTACCTCATGAGTTTTCAACTGTCGTGAAGCATAAGCAATTACCTGATCATTATGCATTAGGACGCAACCATGTCCTTTCAATGAAGCATCACTGTATATAACAAACTCACCATTCCTGGAAGGTAGTGCCAAAACTGGAGCATTCACCAATCTTCTTTTCAATTCCTGAAAACAATCATCCCATTCTTTTGTCCAGATAAACTTAACACCCTTCCGAGTTAGCTTAGTCATTGGACTAGATAACCGTGAAAAATTTCTAACAAACCTTCGGTAATAGCCCGCCAAACCAAGGAAGCTACGAATCTCGGTTACATTTGTGGGTCTTGGCCATTCTTCCACAACTTTTGTTTTTGCAGGATCAACAGTTATTCCATCTTTAGAAACAATGTGACCAAGGAAAGATATTTGTTGCAACCAAAACTCACACTTGCTGAATTTCCCATACAATTTCTTTTCTTTTAAGGTTTGCAAGATAACCCTTAAATGTTTTTCATGCTCCTCTTTACTTTTAGAAAACACCAAAATATCATCAATGAAAACCACCACAAACTTATCCAAGAACTCATGGAAAATTCTATTCATTAAGTCCATGAATACAGCAGGTGCATTGGTTAGCCCAAAAGGCATTACTACAAATTCATAATGGCCATATCTCGTACGGAACGCGGTCTTCGGAGTATCTGCCTCCTTTACCTTCAGCTGATGGTACCCCGATCTCAAGTCAATCTTTGAAAAAAACTGAGCTCCCTGGAGCTGATCAAACAAATCATCGATATGAGGCAAAGGATATTTGTTCTTAACAGTGATATTATTCAAGGCTCTATATTCAATGCAAAGTCTCATAGAACCATCTTTCTTTTTAAAAAATAAAACAGGAGCACCCCATGGTGATGTGCTAGGTCTAATGAAACCTTTCTCTAATAAATCTTGCAATTGCTCCTTCAACTTTAAAAGTTCAATTTGTGCCATTCGATAAGGGGGTTTTGAAATTGGCTTAGCATCAGGAACTAAGTCAACAGTAAACTCAACTTCCCGATCTGGTATTATTCCAGGCAAGTCATCAGGAAAAACATCAGGATACTCATTTACCACTGGCACATCATTAATCTGAACAGTTCCTTTATTTTCAACGACGTGTGCAAGGTAACATTCATTTCCATCTTTTACAAGTTTCTCGGCCTCTTGATATGTTATCAAAAGTAAGGGATCATTCTTGTAAACAAACTGAAAGTCTTTCTGAAAAGAAACTTCTTTAGCTCTACAGTCAATCTTAGCATGGTAAAAAGAGAGCCAATCCATACCCAGGATAACATCAAACTCTACTAGAGGTAGAACAATAAGGTTTGCAAGTAGGTTCTTTCCACAGATAAGGATAGGAAGATTCTTATAAATTCTTTTTGCCTCAACACTTCCCCCAGGTGTTTTTACCAAAAGTTCACGAGTCATTTCTTGAGATGGTATTCCCATTTTACTAGAAAAGGTTTCAGAGATGAAAGAATGTGTAGACCCCGAATCAAACAACACACTGGCATAGTCTGAAAAAACAAACAAAGTACCTGATACGACTTCATTTGGTGGCCCGACATCTGCTGAAGTAGTTGCAAAGGATTTCACCACCCCTTTCTTCTTGTAGTCTAACTGCTTCCCATCACTCAAGCTCCTTGTCGGACACTCGTTTTCATAGTGACCCATCTCATTGCACTTATAACATTTCACTAAATGTAAATCAAATTTGTTCTTACCTTCACCTTGATCCTTTTCAGTGCAATCACGAGCCTTATGTCCCATCTTACCACATCGGTAGCACTTCCCAGAATTCAGAAGACATTCCCCAGCATGCCTTTTGCCACATTTATCACAAACTGGAAACTTAGTTCTCTTACCATCAGACTTCTTTGAAGAATTCTTACCTTTCTCCTGCCACCTCGGTCTCTTCTTCTGCTGGTTGTTATAGGACACTTGGTCATCGGCAAACTCCATTTCCACCTTCTCAGCACATCGAACAAGCTTTTCATAACTTTTAAACTCACGAGAAGCTAATGCCCTTCGATACTTTGGCTTTAATCCTGAGTAAAAACGATTGATTTTACTATCAAGGTCCCGGATAAAATTGGGAGCATACCTTGCCAATCGAGTGAACCTTTCTTCATAGGCAGCCACTGAGTCTTCCTCTTGCCTCAATTCCAAGAATTGCTTTTCCATCCTAAGTCGAACAGCCTTAGAAAAATACTTCTCAAGAAACATACCTTTGAATTCATCCCAGTCAAGAGCATCAATCTCATCGGCGTCCCTGATATTTTTAACCATGGACCACCACTGATCTGCTTCACCCTCCAAACGGTAAATAGCAAGACTAACCTTTTGATTGTCTGAACACCCCATGACATCAAAAATCTTCTCCAGTGCTTTAATCCACCCTTCAGCTAGCACAGGGTCAGACGATCCTCTGAATGATGGGGGATGTTGCCTCATGAAATGTTCCACTACTGACATGTTCCTCTGCGGTTGATCTGGCTGATCTCGTGCATGGATACCACCACCATTTATCGCCTGAGTCAACTGCGCCATTACTGCAACAAACTGTTCAGTTCCAATTCCGACCATTTCTGGATGCTGATTCGGAAGGTTATTTCCTTCTGTATGCCTTCCTAGCACAGCTTCCCTGTTTCCTCTGCGGAAAACCATTCTGAACAAACATGTCTTATATGAAGCAACATGGTAATCTTTAAATGCTATATCATTTCGAAAAAGAAAAAAAAAATATATTTGGATAATCATTTAATAGAATTCTAACTCCTAAAGTTATCTAAAACGACCTCTGATACCAACTATAAGGCCCCAGCCTTAAACCTTACTTAATCTTGAGTTATTACAAGATTACACATTGAGGATCTTTTCTGGTTTAGAGTTTTAGAGAATTAGATCATAAAACTTGCATTACATTCCACATATAAACAAAGTGGTTACATAAAGATAGTATTCTTCATTCCCATCAATGGAAACACATTTAAAATAAAACATGGATTATTTCTTGACACATCCTTGACTCTATCATCTTATCATGTACCTTTCCCTTGACCTGTAAAAAACATTTCAAAAACTTGGGATGAGCATAAAAACTTAGTATGGGTTATAAAAAAAACATGGAAAGGAAACATGAGTTCATATATAAATAAGAATGAAATCATACTAAACCCATAAAACATAGGCACTTTAACATACCTCATAAAAACATGAATAAATCATATAAATCATAATACGTAAAGGTAACTTGAGGCATTCATAACATTCTTACGTAGGGAGTAACCCTCTTGGTTACGTTTGGAATACCCATCACAGTATATTCCCTAAAATCTCTTCGGAGAAACCTTAACGTTTCACTCCTTCGCGTTACCCAATGCATTGGAGAGCTATAACGGGCTCACCCGCCCTTAGTTTATCACGGAACCACCCGTCTTCATAATAATGCCCAAGAACCATAACATAATCATATCACATAAAACATGCATGAAGGAAACATAAAATTTCCACATTTCAATCACGAGATATCAATACAACACATTGATATAATAAAAACATTATGAAAACCATTTTCAATAACAAAGTAAAACATGGTAATTATTTTTCTTTAAAAAAAAGAAGGTATGGCTTGTAGAGGAAGCCGAAACTCAAATAACGGTTACGACGGCGGAGAAGTCGTTGTCGCCGCATACGTACGAAAAAAACATTCCCTTTTGTCGTTTAGTAAACGCTTCGTATAAAAAAGATTCCTTTTGAATAAATGTAAAAGTCAAAGGGGTTTATACACCGTATAAATGAAAGTTGTGTATAAAATAAAATATGCCTCAACGAAAGGAGATTGAGACGAAGTCCCATACCTCGTATCCGACTTGACCCGACCGTTCTTTAAACTCCTGAATAATAAACTTGAGTTAATCTCTACTTTATTATGAATCTTTTTCAAGTTCATTATTCCTTTTATACCATGTTATGAACATCATGTAATCATTTAAGTTAATAATGTTCATTTTGTAGGTATTTGGTTCTTAAGTCAAAAATAGACTTCTTATACTTACATGTTGTTAATTTGGTCAAAGGTTCATTATACCAGAATGATATTCATGATGTAGATATCATATATGTCATATATATCCAGTACCTGCATTCATTTATAATATTACATCACATTTAGAGGTAAGAAATGAAATGCACCGTTCATGGAGACGGTAAGCCGTACGTACGCATGAACGCTACTTCCATTTCTATTTCATATTTTCTGGAATGGAATCATAATGATATAAGAGTATATTATAATTCCAGTATAATAACATATATAATATCATTAACTTTATCCTTTACACATCCCACATATGGTATTAACGAATCAAATCACTTTTAGGGGGCGGTAGTCCGCACTTCCTAAAATGAAGATATCGTGTTTACCCATAATGGAAACCATAAAGTATGACCAAAATGAAGAAAAACAGAAGCTTAAGGAAAACATATACATATTATATATCATATATAAAAATAGTGACATCATAATGGCCACCTTTGAAGGTGTTAAATGAGTATTGAACAATCATCGTTTCGGGAGGCATAATTTCGCCATCCACGGAAAACGTATGTTCTTTAACCATTTGATGTAGTTGTGTGAGATTGTGGCTCAAATAAATCTTATAACAACATCCTAGTATATTGAAGATACTGGTGATGTTATAAAAGAAGGAAATAAAAAGATTTTAGGGGGTTGGAGAAGCAAAATAAAACAAATGAACATGAGAGAAACAATTACCTTTAAAAAGTGTAACTCCTTTTGATTTGAGCCTAAAGGCTTCTTTTGAAAGGATTCTGCCCAAAGGGAATCCTCTAGGATGAGGAGAGGGATGTGGAGAGAGCAAATGGGCAGGGGTTGGCCGAGCCAATGGCTTGAAGAGTGTGTGAAATGAGGTAGAGGTGGGGGCCTTTTATAAGGGGAGAGGAGGGGCACTTTTGGAAAGTAAAGAAACATTACATTATTTGAAAATGTGTTTCGGTTTTAAAAGGTCCCACATTGATAGAATTCGTGGATAAGGTGATAAGGCATCGAAATACATTCATCCAATTGGTTTTGGACATGTGTAGTTCATAGATTTTATATTATCTTTCCATTTTATATAAATCGTCAAATAATGATGTCATCGCTGCATCATTATTATGTCATAAATAATTAAAGTTATTTAATGTCTCAAAATTATAAAAAAATTACTATGATGTAGAAAATCTTTTTAGCTTTCCATTGAATATTTATAATCAAAATGTGGACTTGTATAACCCCACTTAAAAATTGTTTTCGCAAAACATATTATGTTTGTGTCATTTTCACTTTAACATTAAATAAAAAGCAATTTATGTCATTTCCCAACAAAAGTGGATCCATGGGGTCCCCAAGTTAGGACATGGCTTGTCTTGGTCGGCCATGACACAAACAATAAGGTTGGGACATGTGTCTAGGTCATTTTATATTATTAAAGCATTATTTATTCCTTAAACTACACTAATTACCACTAATCGCGATTAAAAACTTAATAAGTTACTATTCACCAAAAAATTATTTTAATCTCATTGAACCACATTTTACTTCTTAATGACAACCATGTATGTCGGATTTTCAAAATTCAATACACGTTAGTGGTAAACTTTCATTTAACTGAAAAATCAGTTTGCTTGATTACCACTTAGTGGTTTCACTATTCATCAAAAATTGAAGTTTTTCAGAAAATTACCAAAAATTCACTCTAAGCTATATTTGATATTCCGAATTCAAAAATGAAGTCTATTTTACAAAATTCAAATCATATAAGTCACATTAATTAATTCAATAATTAATTCCCGCTGCCAGAGCAAAATAGCGTGTTTTTACAAAACAATAAGTATCAAAAGATTGACACCAGTTTAAGTCTAATTTCAAAGTGAAATTGATTCCAATGACCACCATTGGATAAAATGGTAAAAATATATTCTAATTTTACTTCAAAACCAATTCAAAACATAATCTAATCATATAAATAAATTAGATTAAAAAGTAGTTTTGATGTAAAATGCAGTATTTTTCACTATTCATTAAAAAATGAACATTGTCAGAAAAATACCAAAAATTCACACAAGGTAAATTTTGATGTCCCAATCATAAAGGATAAGTTTATTTTGACAAACATAGTTTATAAAATTGTCAAAATATAGATTCAAAAATGGTTTTCCATCAAAAGGCACTAAAACAATCTTTTAAGAATATTAGTGTATTCCATGCATAAGATTGTATTTATTTTCATTTTAAGCCTCTAAACACTATCTTTATCATTAATAGACATAGATAAAAATATCTATTATTCATTACTTACTTGGGATGTTACACGCCATGCCCCTCAAACATTTGATGACCAAAATTCAAGTAAATGAGATTCATTGAATGTAATTATGCTGAAAAAAATAATCTTCAAATCCATAAAATATCTATCTAAAATAATTGTTTTAGGAAATATTTATGAAAAAGAATGAAACATCATTTTCTATAATTTATTCTATTCAAAAAAGTCCCACTAATACATGTTTCATACTTAGGGGTTCTCAAAGTATTTTCGTATGAAATTAAATGATATATTTTATCCATCCAATGTCTTTTAAGCTTCATATCCCTATACATAAGGAAATTATGTATGAAATGATATTTTAGATTATTATTCTCACACATCTCACATAATAAAATCTTATTATACAAATGGATCATACGCATCTTATTGGGAAAAAATTAATACTTCTAATTAACATCTTATTCGATCATTCAAAAATTTGATTAACCATATCATTAAATTCAAAAAAAATAATTTTATCAACATATTAATCTTCATTTGAATATAGAGTAATAATCCACATTTAAATTGATGACTATCTAACATCAATTCCTACTATATTGAAAATAACTAGTTTTAATTTTCCTTTTATCTATTTCATAAATAAATAATGTGTCTACAAACCCTTTTATATGATCATTAAAATCAAATCACTTGGTTTCATATTTTATTAATTTGAAATAAAGAGGGGTATATAATACATCGTCCTAGTGTTCTTTCTGTTGATTCACTATGAACTTGATCAAAAATTCCATTTCATGTGAAATATCAATCCATTTTTATAAAATTACATACCTCAAAATATTAACTACTGATGAATACGATAAATTATCCATATACATAAAATCAATTATTTTTCCACTTCATGTTAATTGGATAATTTAAATTGAACAAAAATATGGGTAGAGACTATATTAATTTTCACCATCCTAAATCCCTTAATTAAAATTAAAATATAGTACCTCTAATATAGAATAAATTTTTTATATTTGCAATATTTTTTAATATTCATCCGAAAAACTTTTCATTCAAATCAGGGATGCATCATCATAAATCAAAGAGACAATTAATTCATTGGAATATGGATTCTCTCTGAATCTTTTCTAGATATGAATATGTCATCCAAATAAAAATATAAGGAATATTATATCATACCCCTTCTTCAAAAACAACAAATATATGTATATATCCTTTACAAACCTTTGGATGAAAAGAAAAAAATCCAATTCATTTGTAATTGTTTATTTCCATAGATTGTAAATGATTTTTTTTTTGATATCCAAATTTCATTTCTTTTCTTAAGGTAATAGTATTGGTTGTCACTTGTATATATCCCCCTCCAACTCAGTATAATTGAAGGATATTATAATATCCATCATCATTAATGTATTGATTTTTTATGATATACCATGCTCAATACTATCCAGACAATGTCATTCTTTACTACATATGATAATGTTTATCTGAACAAAAAAGTTCCATTTATTCAAACCCCTTTACCACCAAGTGCAATTTGTAGCATTTCCTTACAAAAACATCCAACTCTTTATGTAATACCCTTTAATTCTATAGTTGATTATTCCCTTATGGTAATACAATGAGATCCCAATATCCATTGACCATCAATGATGAGCATAATTCATCACTAAAATCCATAATTCATAATTATTATGTGTGACCATGTCTTCTAGGATCTCTAGATCTCCTGTAGCAATTAGTATTAAAAAATTTATATCATCAATAAGTCTATAAATATGATTTTTGACACTATATGATCTCTTAAAATACATTGTTTGTACTATACTTATTGTCTCAAATATATCTTCTAATACCTATACATTCGGTTCTATAACTTATGCATCCTTGAAATCCAATGGGTTATTTTGGCTTCACCAGTACTTGAAATTTTTTGTATATCATACACTAAATTAATGATCATAAATTTATTAATTTCATATGTCTATTTTTTGGTTTTTTTTATATTTATACTGCCTTTAATCAGATCAACATAGACATCAATAGTATATTTATAAACAATATCCCTCTCCTATAATTTCTAACCCACACACTGAACCCAATCATTGACGAAAATATCAAGGATCCTGATGAATTCTCTATTTTTTTCTTCCCATAATCAGTTGGAAAAATTCATATCACTATCCCAAATAGAGATATAGATTTTATACTTTTCCATATGATTATCAAATTCCTCAGCATCAATATGATTTTTTGATAAGAATATGATGAAATTAAGGTGCATTACATCCGCATATTTTGTAGACCATTGATCCTCTAATATTTCCTACCCAACTATTGATAATGGAGTTCTATGGACCAAATATTTCACTTTTATGAGATATTACACCAATACACCATTGTACATTCCATAGCTCGACCATATTATTGAAATTTTCTTAATCAACATATGATTTAACCCTTCAACCAATCTATTTTATTATGGTGTTCTGGGGACCATCTTATTATCATTTATTAAAAACTTCTTATAGAAGGGGTGGATAATATTTATTTTATACACACTACCATTTTCATATGGATTTCATTTCCTCATCTTTTCATTCTCACATTCCACCATGACCTTTAATTGGATGAAATCATGACACACATCCATCTTAGGATTCAAATTGTAAACCAATAATCTTCTAGAAATATCATTAATAACCAATAAAATGTAATGTGATCTGACGTGTGACTAAAAAGGGGAAGGTAATAATACATTAGTGTCAAAAATTTCTATCATTTGGGTCCTGGGATACCATTTATTTATTTAAATTGACTCCCATCTTTATTTCCCCAACACACAACGTTAGTACTTCCCACTTTCTATGTGTTCAATCTTCAGTATTCACATTACATTTACAACCTTCATTTTTTGCTCACAAATATGACCAAGTTGGTAATTCCAAAAATCTATATTTTAAAAACATCATACGAATAAATTAATTTATATATATATTTTCAAATGACGTATCAAATCCATTACTATTTTTGAAACAACAATAGGGCCCAAAGTAATTTTCTATAATACATTGCAAAAAGAAGTACCCTAGCCAACCTCATATAGTTTCAAAATGAAATTAGGTTATTTAGTAATGTCATGGTGTGTTTCACATAGATAAAATTCAACACTCCCTGATTCATCACATAGATATTCACGTCTCATTATTCAATGATCTCCAGATCCCCATCATCCTAAAATATTACATTACTTGAATTTTAGGATATATAATTTCCAATGTGTCATATCTGTCTAATAGAATAATATGATTCATCCATGTAAACAACCCATGAATAAAATAATATTTTGAAACTAAGAAATAATTTGATTTCCCCATCCATAATTGTAATTGAATCTTCATCTTTTACATTTTTTGGTCTTTTGGATCATTCCTTGAATATTATACAGCCTTTTTTATGTGCCATATCATTCCAAACATTAAACATACATGGCCTGGTCCATCCAAATTTACTAGACTCTTCTCACAAAACATCTCCTCTAATACCTTATTATTATAGAAATTCTTCGATTTTTCTGATTTCCCTTTTCCATAAATACTTAGATAATTTATAAATGGTACATGGAATTACCTTTAATGAAGTTACTTGTCGACTAACAAGTTCCAAATTACATTTCACATAAGCATTCATTATGATAGAGTTACTCCCAATAGTGACCCACACATCCCAAATATCTATAATAAATGAAATCCTTAAAAGATACCATAATACATTTTTTAACATTAAGTTAAATGTTTCAATATTATCTATGTTAATATTGAAATCATTATCATGATATTATGGGAATAATCCTCCAAATAACCTTAGGTTTAATATCATTCATGTCATGAATTTTTTTTCAAAGGTATTGGATTCTCATACATATATTGGATTTACATCAATATGTATATTATAGTTTTATTTTTCCATATATTTTATGTCAACATTCCATGATTGGAACATCCTTACAAGTGTTAGATAATTTAAATTAATGTGATCTCATTCTTTTTTCCCCATTAGTATCAGCTTCACTTCAATCAGTGGATATTACATGCCAATTTTTTTTATGATATTCTTACGCACATCCTATAAATTCAAAATATGTTCTATGAGTCCTTATGAAGCATAATTTTAATATCTTATAACACCATTACACAAATTTAGTAACTTGAAAAAGATTCAAAAACATCGAGAAAGAGGGGTCCTATTTTTCATAAACCATGTCACTCAAATACCTTTGTTTGGGAATGAATCTATGATATTTACTTATAACAAAACCTTTTTATCTTCACACATCATACCATTATAAGATCACACATACAATTGTAATGGAAAATACTAACCCCCATAAGTGCCCATAAAATATGTATAATAAAAGTAGATTGAATTTGAACCCTACATACATCCCAGGTCTATGCATGATCAAACACATAAGAATGTTCACAAATATTCAAGGTACTATATAAATAATAAAAACATGAAATAAAACAAATTCATAACATTATTAGTATAATGAGTCCTATTTTAATGTGATAATTCCAATTTATCCCTTTCTATTACATAAAAACGACAGTTACAAATTATTATGAAGAATTAAATTCTCAAAATATCTACCATATATTTAATGTATTTCATGATAACATATATAAATAATGTCTATACATTATTAAATACAATTCATAGTAAGTTGAATAAGTTAAAACTACTCCCCTAAATTCACAATAATGGAGGCATGAACAATTCAACTTGATAACAAAACCGGTGACTCTACAACAGTTGTAAACATATAAACTTACATAATTCCATAAAAATATCATTTAAAGGTAAAAACTTTTTATGATCTTAATACTCAAGAATATGTATTATTTTCATTGTTTTCACACGGTCCTACACTAAATTCTTGTGACCAACAATTTGGTAACCTAATTCCTTTGAATTTACATCTAGTGTACTGAAATAGACATAACTTCCTATGGATTTCATAGTTCTTGTAAGGGTATAATACACACTATTTGTAGGTCATCCTTTCTTTTCCAAAATCACATAAGGGAATTACTTAAATTATATCGTCTATTAAATGGTAAACTCTATCTCCAATAAAGTTATTTCTTGAATCTTGTAAAGGTAGTTCCAAAACTATATAGTGGTCATCCCATTCCACATATGGGTACTTCCATTTGAAATAACAGTGAATTGATACTCATGTATGGGACCTCACATGGGGGGTCCTTTATACGGTCCTTCACATCAGGGTCCATTATAAAGATTAGGTATAGTTATAGTTCTTGAATAGTCATTCATATAAGTATCCTCAGATAACTGTAGATCCCATCTTGATTTAGGTAGCCTCCTTCGATGTGTATTGTCACCCGCTATAAAAATTTTACCCTTAATAATGTGAAATATATTATTATGAAATAAATGGAAATAATAAATTAAATTTATTGTTTTAATTCCTGATATGATAAAATTTAAGGTAATTATTGGATATCATAAATCATTAATATGTTTATGATGATCTAAATAGATCATGTGATGAAAATAATATAAAACATGATTTAATATGAATTAAAAAGTAATATTCGGTGATTTTTTTTAAATATACTAGAAACAATGTCTATTAATATTTATAAATCCATGACATTCCCACATTTAAATTTAAAAATTTTACCTCAATCACAGACATTCAATCTTTGTCCATTCATGTTCTGTGATCCTTCAATAACTCACTCACAAAATATTCTAATCCTTATTCCTATATTCCACACACTCTATATGTGTTTTTTGGCATTAAATAGTTAACCTTATCATGATGGAGGGTATTTTGTTAGCTATCATTAATTTATGTGAATGTGTGGCTAAATCATGCCTATTTTTCATCTAGATGGATAAATGGAACTAACTATAACTAGATAATAATAACTAATAATTAATTGAAAAAATAAGAAGTTTTTATAATGTGAAATTGATCACTATTATGTCATAATATGAAAATTAATTTGATAAAATAGAATAATTATCACATAGTGAAGTTGTTTTTATTTATTCATAGATTCATATTACTGTAGATTTATTGATGTTTTATTCTTGTTCTCACAGTATTGAATGCTCTTAATTATTTAAAAAATTATTATTTGTAAGATGAATTAATAATAAAAACATATATATATATATAGATTAAGTTAGTCATGTTCAGGAATTTACACTAAATGATAATTATAGGTCTACCCAAGACTATTATTAAAGTATTCAAGATGGATATAAATATTAATTTATGAATAATTAGTTTATTCTATTTAATAAATTGTAAAATATGTTTTATAACAATTTCTATATGTTTATTAATATATTCACTATTATTATATTTAACTATATAAATAATAAATTTATTATTCTGGAAAATCTTTCATGAATAATTGGCTAATTATAGATGGTAATGAAATAGTTGTTTGCTAAAGGTTATTTATTTGGGTTGAATTATCCCATTATTATATGTTAATGGAATTAATTACATATTGATAGGGGATTAGTTTCAAAATGAATTTATTTATTGAAAATATTATTACTATTTATATATTCATACCCTTAGTTGTTAGTTATTCATTATGATAATTTGAAAACCTGGAATGGTTGGTATTTGGAAAAAATGGTTCAGTTCATCATGGATTCTAGTGGATGCTTGATGCTGGTTGTTGATGGATGGAATGTGTTTTTTATATTTTTTAAAGTATTACACCAAGGATGTTGGAATGAGTTAATCGATGGGATGGTTGATTGGTTATATTCATATAGATTGATTTTAATGGTTGGTTTTCTGTATATTTCTTGTTATGGTTCTAAACTATATGATGTCCATTTTGTTTATACATAATAAGTGAATATTTTCTTATTCTAACTTATGATTTTTCCTACAGAAGATGGAATTTATAAAATATTATTTGTACTAATTAAAAAATAAATGGATTCATATTTTTTATGGTGGAAATTATAAATGTTAAATAATTGTAAAAATGAGATGGTTAAATTAAATATTTGTAGCGCATGAGATAGAATATGGTAGATGAATAATGATTTATTAAATAATGTTGGATTTTGATTAAATGAAATAGTGAAATTGGAACTAAGGATGGGATAATAAAGGGTGGTTACTTTACTAGATTATTAAACGAATGAATAGTTATTATTATACACTATGTAGAAATGAATAATAATTAATATTTATTATTATATGAATATAAATATATATTACCAATGAATATAAATATGGGTTGTTTCACTAAGTGTTCTTGTGTGTGATATATATTATATTTTATATTTTTATATACTTCACTGCCTAATTTTTTCGGGGAACTGACACTCAAATGATTTTAGGTGGTTTTTTCTCCATCTTCATGGATTTTGAAGGAATGGATTTTTGACATTATCCTTCTTCAACAATTTCCCTTTGACTATAGATTCATGTGTGATCATACATCTATTGTGTTGGATTAAGGTAATGTGTATGTACTCACACTTGTTGTGATTAATCATGGTTACTATAAATTAATGGTTAGGTTGTAGTGGCTTGAGGTTATAGTCCATATTTGTATTTGGATATTATGAATATTATTTTCCTTTTCATTATCTGAATGGGCTATTATGGATTGATCTAATTGATTATGGTATGAGATGATGAGGGGGATATGATGAGTAGCATTGGATACAAGATGGTTTTGATATGATTTTCCAATTTAGGATATGATGACTTATGTGAGGAATAATAACATTATATGAATTATTAAGGGATGGGATTGACAAATTAGTGGGAATAATGTTTTTGGGTACCATCATCTATATATATTTTTTGACCTGAATACGTTAACTTGTATGTGTTACTTGGTGAGTGAACCTTGTGGGGAGATGATATAGTTTTAATTATTTATTAAATTAGTTGGTTTCATTTGTGTATTCATTAGGATTTATTATGACTTTACCACATTATATATGAGAGGATCTTGCGAGGATCCTTATTAATATATGTTCACGCCTAGAATACATATATATATATATAAACTAGGTTCATCTCTTCAAGAGATGGTTACTAATTGAGATGTGTGTTCCAAGATAATAGTGGTTTTCCAGAAGTTGATAGAGATTTTTTTCTTTCTTAGGATATCTCTTCGTACTTTGAAATTGTTTATATTTTTTCATGACATTACATTATGTATTTCTATTTCTCCATTATTTATTCATTGTGTTTATTTTTAATGACCCAAACATTTATCAATAGATTTTCTTCAATTTTATTTTTTGTATATAGTATAAATTAAATAAAAACATTGAGAGACCATAGTAAAAACACTACAAATTAAGAATGAATTAAATAATATTATTTCATAAAAAATTAATGAACATATACTAATTGAATAGTAACATTTCCATTTCAATATTGACATGAATCTTTGGAATTATATTTCATCCAATTGAATAGAAAATTAACCTTCGAATATACCAATAAAATTTGGTTCACTTGTGTAACAAACCAAGATTTTAAAAATTAAATTGAAGTGCATGAATCATTGTTTTATGTACATATTTATTACTAGACTTTAAATATAATTTTTACACTTTTATGAATTGAATTTCAAAAAACGATCATCTATGGTTGTGATCAGTAATTTATTCAGATTCTGATTGAACAAACATGGTTTATTGGTAAATAGTAACATACCCTAATGAATAGTATTATGAACAGTAATATGAACCTTTTGAATATTAAATAATATTGTTTTTTTATTTTATTAATGATATAAGATATTGAGATGTTGATTAGCTTTTAAATGTGCTAAAAAATGAGTTATAGATTAAAAAAATATTTTCATATAAACATGGATTTTATTTAAACATTTAATTTATAAGTATTGTAGTAAGATTTCATCTTTCAAACTTTTGTAACTCCTTTTTTGAGCAATAAATACTGCCTTGGTCTTTGACCAAGGCTCCACCGCTTAAAAAAATTAATTAATAATATTTAAAAAATTAATTTCAAAAAAGTCGAGTTCATTTGTGAATTATAAAGATCAAAAATATTTTAGTGTGAATTTTTTGTAATTTTCTAAAATACATGAATTTTTCATGAATAATATAAAACAGTTTTGAGTTTTCGGTATGTTTAATGGAATCATAATGATAAAATAATTAATATAAAATGATTTTAGAATTATATACAATAAAATATTACATGAGATGTCCCATGTGGATAATACCATCGGAAAATACAACTGTCAATCACATGGTTTTGAAAACCCACTAATGATGTGTCTATTGAAATTAATAGAAAACTCCCTCTCATTTACTTTAAATACCCACTTATTCATTCATTTTAATTCTGTAAAAAAGATTAATCATCTATTCTATGGAATCTTTACCTCACTAGGAGTCCCCACAATATGTCATAAATCCCCCAATGTTCCAACATTTATGTTTTAGGTGTTACTCAATAAGCTAAGGGAATCCACCACCCATCACTTTTTCATGCCTTCATTTTATGTTATTATTTTTAATTTAAATTGTATTATTTTTGGATATATCATTCAATAACCCCCTTAATATCCATATGATATAATAATGATGAGAGAACCCTTTTCTCTAATCTAAATATTTTATGAAATATTAAGCAATGTCGTTAGGCTACGGAATTTTCGAAAGGGATTTCTCAACTTTTCTTTTATTTCAATATTCATTTCTTTTCTTTTTCTTTTCCACATATATGTTCATCCAAATGGTTTGATAAATCCAAAACAATAAATTTATTGTAACATTTTTTTGATAATGGTATGATTATTCATCATCTCTCTTTTTCCTTTCTTTTATACTAAAAATGAAAACACCATCTGAGATGTGCTAATTTACCACATTCAAGGACGATGGATTTTCAATTTCAATAACCATATTCATTTCAAGTAATGGAAACATTTTTATGGTTGAACCATAATATAATTGATTTATTATATTATATATAATTTTTTAGAATCATTTTGTACAAATTTTATTAATTTATAAAATAAAATGAGTTCATTACGTTTGATGAATCGCCAAAATGACCATAAATAATATCAATAATGTCTTAATTTATGAACCACCCTCATGTCAGAATTCAAAATGATAAATAGTATAATTTATGGTTATTGAAATATAAAAATTCCAACCCATTCCAATTCAATAGTTTCACTTCCAATTGTCTAGAATATCCATCTTGAAATGATCACTGAAATCATTTATAGAACACACCCAAATCAATGGAAGTAACAAAAAAAACAATTAAAGGGGGAAATGATGTAATGAAATGATCATATAAGGTATTGTAAATGGGAATTTGTTTATGTAAGAAATTAATTACACTATTTTTAACATTATACATGAGTTTTCAATGAGTTTGATGTTAGAAAACCCTGAGGTAAGGGAATCTTAACCCGACCTTCCTTCTTTGGGTTTACTTCCTTCATAATTATTTATGTGGTATTAAAATTGTTTGTGTGGTGAATTTTATAATATTATATACAATTATATTTATTTACATTTTATATACATATTTAATCCACTTTATTATGTCTCCCTTTAATTATATGATATTTATTGGGGGATTTTCTATTAAAATCATATATTAAAATTTCGTTTTACAAAATTAAAAAGAAATTTTTTTATGCAATTATTCTTGTTGTATGATTATTTTATAGTTAATGGGAATTTTTTATGAAGATGTGTGGGACCTATATCTCCCTACAATGTATTGGGTATGTGTGTGTTGGATGTCGGTCGTATCGTTACACCAAGTGTATCTACGATGGTTACAGAAATTATATGGTAGTCATGTGGGTTACAAATTACAAGGTAGTTGAGAGGGTTACAAGATTATGTCTGTAATGTCACAAGATACCATTATGGTTCTATTTATGTTCTATATGATTTTTTAAATCTCTTGGAAATCTCAAGTCTCACGAAGTATGCTTATATAGGTATAAGTATGTTTTTTTAATTGACTTCATGTGTAACATGTATTCATGGACAAATTTTTTCTACCATTCTTTTTATATCCCTTGCCGAGATTTTTTTTCACATCCCATGTTCTTAAATGATTTTCATAGGTTATAAGTATGTGTAAGACAATAAAAAATCCATGTTAAATTTTAAGAATATTTTTCAAAGAATACGTGTTTTATTTAATATATATATATATATATATATATATTAGAAGATGTAGATGCTAATTTTTTAGTATCTTCTCTATATGATTGTCGAATTTTATGTAAGTATTATATCAAAATACTCCAAAACTCTAAAATTTATAAGATCATAAATTTTAATGGAAATTTTTTCTTGACTAAAAGAAAATATTATGGATTGTAATAAGGTTGGGATCTTATAGTTGGTATCAGAGGATGGATTAGACAATATTAGGGGTAAGGATAATTTTAATGGAATATCATAAATGATTTTTCACTTTCTGGTTAATTTAAAATGGTATATAATTTAAAAATTACCATGTTTCTTTGACTAAAATATGTCTGTTTAGAATGGTTTTCTGTAGAAGAAACTGGGAATCTATAGTAGAGAGGCACTGACCTTGCAATATCCTTCAGAATCAGCGTCCATGAATGATAGGGATTAGAACTGAGTAGTTTGTGATAGTAATGGCTCTTATAATGAATGCAATAAATGGTGGTGGCATCCATGCTATACAACAACAAGATCTACCACAAAGTAACCTGACGACAATGGAACATTTTATGAGACAACGCCCTCCTGTAATCAATGGATCATCCTACCAAGTAGCAGCTGAAAGATGGATTAATGCCCTTGAAAATATATTTGATGTTATGGGTCATTCAGAGAATCTAATGGCATGTCTTATAATTTACTATTTTGAAGATTATGCTGATCAGTAGTAGTTAATGGTCAAAAATAACAAGGATAGAGAGGATAATGATTCTTTATGGTTGGATGTTTTTAAAATTATTTTCTATGAATAGTATTTTACTATGGTTGTGTGACTCAGGATTGAGGTGCAATTATTTGAATTGAAACAAAAGTAAGAATATTCAGTGTTGGTGTATGAAGAAAACATCTTCTTACTGGAGAGTAATGATCCAAATCTTATTCTATATGATGATATAATGATAATCAACTTTTTCTCGAAATTAAAGTTATGGTATTGAAGCGAGTTGTCCACCTATGAGTTCAAAAGTTTAGAGAAACAAGTTTGATGTGATGAGAGGGTATTGATGGAGTTTTATAATGATCACATGAAATTTGAAAATAAGGAGAAGAAGTGGACCAAATGGAAAGAAATGGGTAAGATTTAATCAATGAAGTATAATGGTTATACATTCTAGTATCTAGTTTGTTAAAATTTTGGAAAAAGCTCCATGGGGAATGCCTTACGAAAATAGGGAAGTGTTTTCAATGTGGTATATTTGGAAATATTTCCCTAGAACTTAATGAAAATGATCCAATGACTAATCTTTATAATAAAACTATTAAGTGTTATAAATGTGGTGAGATGGGTCATTATGAAAATGTCTTCCCAAAGAGAGATCTGAATGATTCAAAGAAGCCAAACTACAAGAAGAAAGTTGTGGTGAGATCCTTTGTGACTATATCAATAAACATCATGCAATCCAATGATGTTTTATTTGGTTCCATGTTCATTTACATATATATTTCTAATGTTTGGTTCGATATGGGATCAAAACATTCCTTTATTTATGATTAATTTTTTAGAAAATTCAAAATATCACCTCAAAAAATAAGACTATAAATCATTATTAAAACACCAGGGGGATATTATAGAAAAAATTAATTATATGAATCATTCCATTATGGTTTCTGGAAATTCATTACCTACAATCCTTGATGTTTTCCCTTATTAGAGTCTAATGTAATTCTGATAATTGATTGTATTTTTGTTTATCATTCTAAGATTGATGATAGATCTAAATATATTGTTTTTAAAAACGAGTTTTACTTTCTATAAAATACAATAACTATATAGTTGATTACATATCACGAATCTGAGAAATAGTTGAATGATTGAAATGAATTTTATCTTTCTTATATTGATTAAAATAAGGGAAATATTCTGATTAATGATGTGCCAGTGGTAAATTAATACCTTGATAAATTTTCTAATGAGTTACCTGGTTTCATACCTGATGATAAAGTTGAATTCACAATTTTCTTAGTTCCTGATGCTAAGCTCATTTCAAAACCCCCTTACCGAATGTCTAAAATGGAACTTTTATATTTGAAAATCTAGTTTCATGATTTTCTTGATAATGGACTATTTCATCCTAGAACTTTACCATGTGGTGCTCTTGGTTTGTTAGTTAAAATGAAATATGGTTCCATGATACATTTAATTGATTATAGGGACTTTAATACTATCACTATTAAAAACAAGTATCCTTTACCTCACATCAATGACAATTTTGATCAGCTCTATAGAGTTGAGTACCGTTCCAAGATCGACTTGATATTAGGATACTATCAGCTGAACGTGAAGGAGGATGGAATCCCAAAAATATATTTTCATACTAGATATGGGCATTAGGAATTTATTGTTATTCCATTTGGGATAACAAATGAAATTATTTTATTCATTTATCTTATGAATAGAATATTTCATGAGTTATTGTATAATTTTGTGGTCACTTTTATTGATCACATTCTTGTGTATTTGAATTGTAAAGTGGAACAAGAAATTCAACTAAGGGTTTTTTAAAACATTAATGGAAATGAAACTATATTGAAAATAAATTAAACGTGATTTTTAGTTGCAGCATATTTATTTTCTTGGGGCCATTGTAAATAAGGATGGAATAAGAGTTGATCCTACCAAAACAAAATTTGTTGATGAATGAAAAATTCCTATAAATGTAATAGATATTCATAATTATATTTTTCTCAGTAGTTTATTACTAACTGTTTGTTAAAAGCATTTCATTTTTATCTTTCCCACTAACTGTGTTAATGAAAAAAGGGTTTAAATTAATTTTTAGACAAGAATGTGATGTTGTTATTCAGTTTCTGAAGAATAGATTAGTGAATGCTCTATGTTTTCCTTGTCTTCCTGGAATGGAGTGTTTTTAATCTTCAATGATGCTTCATTGAATTTACTTTTTATTATTTTGATATAGAATGATCAGGTAATTTCTTATTCTTCAACAAAACTCAAACCTCATGAGTAAAATTATCCTACACATGGTTTTTAATTAGATGCTCTAATTTTTTATTTGAAGATTTGGAGATATCAATTATACAAAGATAAATTTCAAATATGTACTAACCATAAAAGTATAATGTATATATTCACCAAGAAGGAATTAAACATGAGGTAGAGAAGACGTCTTGAACTGATAAAGGATTATGATTGGATGATCCATTACCATTCATGAAAAGAAAACAAGGTAGTGGATTCCATGATTCAAAAAAATCATGCATCATTAACCATTTTATGTTTGGAACATGATACAATGATTAATGATTTGATGAATTTTGGATTTGAAATTGTTGCTGTAGGAAATACATCTGTTTTGTTTCTAGTTTTAGTGTTGTCGTCATTATCGGAAAGAATTATTAAATCGAAAAAGGAAGATAGTGAGCTACATAAAATGTTCGAATTTGGTGAAATGGGAATGTTTCTATAATTTAACATTGATAAGGATTGGGTTTTAAGATTTGATAAAAGATTTTGTGTGACTTATGATTCCTATTTGAAGAAATGTTTGTTTTATAAAGATCATGGTTATCCATTTTCAACTAATCATGGAAGTACTATGATATATAGAGACCTTCATGAGTATTACTGGTGGGATGGAATGAAAAGGGATATTTTAAATTTACTATGAAATTTTTGACTTGATAATAGGATAAATAAGTGTAGAAGATACTAAAGTGGATGCTTCAGGCTTTTCCAGATCCAGAGTGCTAATTAGATAATGTATCTATGGACTTTGGGAGAGGACTACGAAAGGCTTCTCTAGGAAACAATTTGATTATGGTTATTGTTGATTGGATGACTAAATCTGCACATTCTATATATATTTTAGACACAGTTTCTTTGGATTAAATTTCTCTATTGAACCTCAAATAGATTTTCATGTTACATTGAGTTCCTCTTTCCATTGTATCTGACTAGGATCTCAGGTTCACTTATAACTTTTCAAATGTATTTCAGAAGTGGTTGGGCACAAAATTAAATTTTATTATAGATTTTATTCCTCAATCTGATGGCTAGTTCGAATGAATGATTCAAATTATTGAGGGTATTATTTGAGCTTTTTCAACATACTACTAGGGAGGTTGGGATCAAGATCTTTTTTTAGATGAAAATTCTTATAATAACTGTTTTTATTCTAGTATACATAAGTAATATTTCCAGGAATTTAATGGGAAGCTCTGTAGAGATCCATCTTTCAGAGATGAAGTTGGTGAAATCATTTTTATGATATTATAATTACTATATGATGTGGCTGAGAAAGTAAAGATGATCAAACAACACATGATGACATCTCAAAGCATGCAGAAGAGTTATGTAGACAAAATTAGGAATGACATTTCTTTTGAGGTATTTGATTATATTTTTCTTAGAATCTCACCATTGATAAGTGTTATCCATTTTGGTAGGAAAAGAAATCTATGTCCATAGTTCTTTGGACCTTATGAAAATATGATGAATGTTGGACCAGTAACCTGCCGAGTAGCATTACCTCTAATTTTATCTCAGGTACACATTGTTTTTCATTTTTGATGATGAAAAAGTATGTTCTAGATTAATCTCATGTTTTGATCCCATTTTTAGTTCGATTAGGAGATAAGCTCTCTTATGAATAGAAACCTGTTTAGTTTCTTGATCAAATAAAACATGTATTGCAGAATAAGGTAATACACTAGGTAATGGTTTTTTGGAGAAAACACATGTTTGATGAAGAAACATAGGAACCTAAAAATTTTGTGATGGAAAGGTACCCTCACTTATTTAAAATGTAAATAAAATTGCGAAGATATAATTTCTAAAAGGTGGGGATAATGTTACAACCCATGTTTTTTAAAAATCAAATGAAATTCATGAAATGTTGTTTTAAGTAGATATTTATTAGTGTTTAAACATAAATTTTCCACTTTTATGATTTCCATTTTTTAAAAAAAGTCATCTAATATTGTGATCAGTATGTTATTTGGAGTCTGATAGGACCAACATGTTTCTATAGTTAATAGTAACATACCCTTATGAATAGTAATATGAATTGGAATATGACCATTATGAATAGTAAATAATATTATTACTTTATTTTCATATGTTTATAAAATAATGAGATGTTAACTAATTTTTCAAGGTGCTAAAAATAAATTATAGATTTAAAATTCTTATTTTTGAATAAATAATTGTTTTATTTGAAAATGAAATTAATAATATTTATAAAATTAATTTCAAAAAAATTGAGATCATTTTTGAATTCTACACATCAAAAAATGGTTTGGGTTAAGTTTATGGATATTCCTAAAAAATATTATATTTTTTTGAATAGTAAAAATACAAATATGAGTTTCTATTTTGTTTAATGAAATCATAATATATAATAATTAATATAAAATTAGGGTGGAATTTTGTACAGTAAAATATGACATCACTGGTCCCATGTGGCTATTACCATGGGAAAATATCATTGAAATTCCCCGGATTTTTCAAAAAACCCTCTAATGAGGTGTCCTTGGAAATTAATAAAAAATGAAATCTCATTTACCATAAATATCCACTCATTATTTAATTTTAATTCATTCTAAACTCATTATCCTCGAATATATTGTAGTTTTACATTCCTAAGAGTCCTCAAATGTTTTCCTCAAGCATGCAAGGTCCCAACAATCATGTTTTAGTATTACTCTATAAGGCAATGGAATCCACTACCCCTCTCTTCTTCAAGATTTCATTTTATGTTATTATTTTTAATTTTAATTGCATTATGATGGGATATGTCATTCCTTATTCCCCTTGATATCCATATTATGTAATAATTATGAGAGAACCCTTTTTTCTCATCAAAATATTTTAGGAAATTTTAAGTGATGTTGTTTGGATGTCGAATTTTCGTAATGGATTTCTCATCATTTCTTTTATTTCGATATTCATTTTTTTCATTTTCTTTCCACACCTCCTTTCCACCAAATATTATGATAACTCCAGTACCATACATGTTTGTGAATTTCATGATAGTTTTTTTACTCTTCATTATATCTCATTTCCCATTCTATTATACTAAAAATGAAAACACCATCCGAGATGTACTAATTTACCAAATTCAAGGATGACATGTTTTCAATTTCCATTGTCGTATTCAATTACTGCCATTAATTGTTTTTAAAGGTGGTGGCTCAGTCAAAGACTAAGGCACAATTTATTAATAAAAGAAAAGTAACTACCAAAGTCTGAAAGATGGAATCTTATTATAATCTTTATTAATAAGAGGGAGTAAGTAATCAGGAAAATCCTCCAACTAGGTAGTGACCTGATTGACTCCCTTGTTGGGAAGACTATCCGCAACCATGTTCACTTCACGAAACACGTGTGTTGCAATGTAGTTGAGATCCATGAGTGAAGTAATACATTTCATCCATCGAGAGGTATGCGGCCATGCAAGGTGTACCAACCCCTTCCAGATATCTTGGACATCCGTAGTTGAATCAAATTCAATCCACAGCTTGATACATCCCTTTTGCTAGGAAACATCCACAGCATGAATGAAGGCTAACATTTCTGCTTCTAAAGCCGATGCCGTTCCACATACACTAAAGAATCAGCCAAGGCATCTGCCAAGAGAATCTTTGAAGATGGAACCACATCTTTCTGGACCCGTATTTCCTCTAGAAGCACCGTCTACATTCACTTTGATCCAACCAGGAAGGGGTACTTTCTAAGAATCCTCAAAAGTACGTCGAGGTTGCCTATAAGAGCCCATAATCTGAAGATGGCGAAGGATCTCAAAATCCCCAACAGAGATCTCACAATGATCCTTCTGAAGAGATGTGGCATCCTTAATGGAAATGAGAATACACATTTTACCTGCATTGAGATTGAAATACCAATTATTATGGATAAAATTATTTCTACAATACCAGGTCACATGTACGAGTTTAGCCACTACAGCCATGAAAAGGTTCCTGATTTCCTTGGAGAAATCCCATGTCACACAATGCTGAAGTTGGGAGTTGATAGTAGCAAGAAGAGACCATCTGCAACCAAAAATGTTAGAAATGTAATTCCAAAGAGCTGCAGTTGTAGCACAGGACAAGAACAGATGATTTGCATCCTCACGGTGTTGGTCGCAAAGATGAAATATAGAGAAAAGAGATATCCCAAAAGATTGAAGACACAGATCAGTTTGGACTCTATTATGTGCAACTCGCAAAATGAGAGAGTGGCACAAGGGTTTGATCCAAGGTTTGTTAAAATATTTCAACCAAGCAAAGCTGGAGACAAAAGCATTAAAATTATTTTTTTAGAAGCTTCTAGAGTTAAGAACTCCATTAAAAGCAGGTTCCCAGATAAGGAAATCATCAGTGTCTGAAAAAGGATAGTTATCGATAATGTGACTTATGTGACCCGGAAGGATGATGTCATGTGAGTTGATAACCTCTCTGATAGTGGAGTTGGTGTTCTCAAGACTAGTGGTGGAAGTATGCATAGAAATTAATGGAACACCAGTCCAGTTGTCCTTACAAAATTTCATAGATGAGTCAGCACTAGCCATCCGTCTGGAATTGTTCAAGATTTTGAGAAAAGAGTGTTTAATGGATGGCTAGATGGAAGAGGCGATGTAACCCAGGTTACCATTCCGAAGTTTGGAATTATTGTCATTAAATAATTATTATGGTTGAAATAGAATATAATTTATGTTTTATATCTTATATGAGGTTTTCTATTGATTTTATACACATGTTGTTATTTTATAAAATAAAATGAGTTCATTACAATCGAAAAATTTCCAAAATGACCTAAACAAATTTTATTAATGTATTTTCTTAGGAATTGTCCTCATGTTAAAATTCAAAATGATAAAAGGTTGAATTTATATTTATTGAAATATTTTTATACCATCCCATCCCAATTATTTAATTTCACTTCCAATTGTTAAGAATATTCATCATGAACCAATCATGGAAATCATGTAAAGATCGCACACAAATCAATGGAAGGAAAAAATAATAATAATTAAAGGGGGAAATGATGTAATGAAATGATCATATATAGTATTTTAAACATGAATATATTTATTTAATTTATTAATAACTCATTTTAGTGCATTTTATATGAGGTTTAAATGAGTTTGAAATAAGAGAAACCTGGGGTAAGGGAATTCATTACCCGATTTCCATTCTTTGTGTTACCATTCTACTTTATTATTTATGTGGTATTAAAATTGTTTTTGAGATGAATTATATTTGTACTATATAGAATTATTTTTATTTATAGTGTACAAAAATATCCCATCAACTCTATTAAGTACCTCTTCAATTATATGATATTTATAAGGGGGTATTTTTAAATCCACTTTTAAAATTATGTTTTACAGAATTCAAAAGATATTTTTTATAGAATTATTCATGTCTTATGATTTTTTTACTAGTTCTTGGGAATTGATTATGATGATGTTTGGATCCAATATATTCCTCTAGTACATTGGGTATGTGTTGGGACTGTTTCGGATGGAGAACGATGTAATAAGTGTTTTCTTTTGTAGAATGTTGTCTTTTGATGTTAAATAAGATTAATCACTTAACCTTGTAATCTCTAGATACGGATTACATATCAACAATTCTAAGCCTATGTGAGCTAACTCATTATGGGAAACAATAATTATCGACAGAAAAACCATGCTGTCTAAAAGTATAGGCAATGAAATTATGCCATTTTCCTTCTCCAAAACATAAACATCATTATTCCCATCCTTCTCCCTCATAATTCATCCTCACCTTTTTCACTTCATAAACATTAATAGAATAAAAAATAATTTCCATTAACTACTCAAACAAACATTTAGAATATTTCACACACATTCATGATGTATTCACATCTTACCCACAACACCCCCTTTGTACATGCAATAATAAGGATAGATTCAGGAACCAATTCTCCCACTTGAATATAGTATCCAAAAGTAAGATGATATATGGGACAAAAAGTCATACCTCATCCATGATGATAAGGTGGTTGGACTCTCATGTTCAACCTAATTTTAGAAAATAGTTCCTTTGGTAAAGGTTTTTTGAATATGTCAGTAACTTGTTCCAATTTATGAACATTCTACAGCTTCAACTCATTCTAATTCACATGCTCATAGATGAAGTGTTAATTTATATCAATGTTTTTTGATCAAGAATGTTCTACCGGGTTCCTTATAAGAATGATTTCACACGGATTATCACATCCCAAGTGCATGGTTAGCTTTACTTCAACAAGTAGTTCTTCTAACTGAGTCACCATCCACATGATTTGGGTATCCTCTTGAGTTGCAGCAATGTACTCAGCATCAGTTGTGCTAATAGTTATTATATTCTGTTTGTATGGCAACTAAAACAACTTTTACCTATAAATAATACTCCCACAGATGTGGATTTTCTATTATCCATATTTCCTACCCATTGAGCCACATAATACCTGAACAGAACAGTATTTTATGATACATCATATATGATTCCAAAATTATTAGTGCCTTTGATATATTTGAGAATTATTTTTCCAACAATGAAATGTGATTATTTATGAGCTCTCTGAAATCATTCGCAAAAAGTAACAACATATAAAATGTTGGTTTTTGAGGCAGGCAAATATAACAGACTTGCGATCAGCTTTCGAAACTATTTCTGATCAACTTCTTTTCCTTATCCATCATTAGACAACTTGGTTCCCACTGAAATTGGTGTGGAAACTAGTTTCTTATTATCAATTCCAAAAATATTCAAAATTTCATTCTCATACTTTTCTTGAGAGAGAGAATCAACCCAATAATATATATCATTTCTCCTATAATGGAAATCTCAAACAACATATTTATATCCTAATTAAATCTTTCACAAAATCATTCAACATTCATATTAAAGATAATTTCGTCAACATAATCAATTACTACCACAGATATCACCTTACATTTGTTGATATAAATATTGTTGTCAAATATAAATTTCATTAAATTCAACTTTTTTTAAGAAGGTATTCAATTTTGAATATTATTCCCCCAGGACTTTTTTTAATCTGTACAAATCTTTCTTCAACCATCACACATAACTTTCATCTTTACCAACAAAAAATTCGTAAGGTTGTTCAATGTAGACTTCTTTAACAATATCACAATTAAATAATGCTGATTTAACATCCATTTGAAAGATATTGTAACCTCATTGTGAAGCAATAGAAAGAAAAATTATGATTGTTTCTAACCTAGACACTGGAGAAAAGGTATCATGAAAATCAAAACCTTCAATCTGTGAGTATCATTTTCACAATAATCTTGCCCTACTCGTTGAAACATCACCTTATTTATTTAACTTGTTCTTGAAAAAACATTTTGTACCAATAAAATTTTTGTTATTTGGGATGGTCAAAAGATCTCATGTATAATTCATTTCAATCTGAACAAGATCTTCATTCATGGCATGTTCCCATTTTGGATGCCTGAAAGCTTCATTCATGTCATTAGGCTCCACTATTTAATACAATGAAGTATGTGTAATAACATTCATTGTTCTTCTGGGTTGATCCCTTTGATGTTGATCTCCAACAATTTTCTGATCCTCTACTTGCTTCCTCATCCTGGGATGAGTTTTTTGAATTTCCTCTAAATCACTTGAAATTGCTATGTCCAATTATTCTGATTGAGTAGGATTACCTCTTTCAGCATCATTATCTGAATTGTTAT
This sequence comes from Viscum album, assembly GCA_963277665.1. Lineage (NCBI taxonomy): Eukaryota > Viridiplantae > Streptophyta > Magnoliopsida > Santalales > Viscaceae > Viscum > Viscum album. The sequence goes on from OY728140.1 coordinate 2,133,391,366, forward strand.
CCAGAATTTATTTATTCTTCTCAACTTCCACATCAACATAAATGTACTTTTCTTTCTCAATATTTTAAGCAACTTACACAACAAAATAATCAAAAATTATCCATGATTCTATGTTCAAACATATATATTTTATTCCTTCTAGATAATATTCAAGAAAAATTCCATCATCTCCTCTTCGCTCAAACTTACCAAGGTTTTCAGCTTTCTTCTTTATAATGAATAGACTCCCAAAATATCTTAACTGTTTTAGACATGGAATTTTTTTAGAGAACATTTCATATGGAGTCATATCTAATTTTCCTAGAGAATCATCGGTTATGAATATACATAGCAGTGCTCATGGATTTCCTCCATTAATAATGAGAAACACCCTGTTCAAGTGACATAGTTCTCTTCATTTACACCAGACATCTATTCTTTATTTTAGAAATCCCAATTTTTTGAGGGGTGTATGGTGAATTGAAATCATGCCAAATTCTATTCTTCTCAAGATAACAGTCAAACTCTTCATTCTTATACTCACTACAATTTTATGTTCTTAACTTTTTCACTAAATACTCTCATTCCTTATCTGTTTTACACCTAAAACACTTAAACATTATCAGAGAATCTTACTTCTGTCTGATGTACAAGACATAAGGAAGGAGATTAAAGTCATCAATGAAACTAATGAAGTAATAATCTCTATTTTTAGATTTCATTATCATTGGTCCACATATTTTATAATGTATAAGTTACAATGGTCATTTTGAGAGAATTACAACATTGTTATGCCTATAGTTTGTAATCCTCCAATTCTTATAAATAGTGCAACACCAATCTCTTATTCTATAAAAATCAGGCATATATTAGTCATTGTCTCTCATTGATTACCAGAACTTGTTTCTATAACACATATTTCCCATCCTTTTATGCCATAACATAATTTTATCTCCCACACTCATGTAACAAGAGTTTATTACATCACCAACATGAGACAAATAACATTTTGTATGTTGGTCTCTTATAACTACATTTCCATCATTTTCACTTTTCCCAAAAAAACCCATCTTTTATGAAGATAAATTTATTACCTTCATCACAATGTTGTGAAAAATATAACAGTTTTTGTTTTATCCCATCAACATATAGTGTTTTCTTATATTACATCTTTTATTTTTCAATGATGGCTAATCCAACAACTTTTATCCTTAGAGATTCATCATTTCCAAATTTAACTGATACTTTTTTCAATCATTCACAATCATTGAAAACATTATGAATCTTTTCATATGAGGTAAACAAACACTATCAATGATCAAGGGTAATTCTCCATTCATTTCACTCAAAGTAGTTTAAAAAACATCGTTTGGTTAATCCTTTTCTTTATCTTTGTGCTGTTCTTCCACCAATTTTCTAATAAAATCAATATGTTCTGGCCAGATAACCAAGCACTCTATTCTTCGGTCCTAGAAAATATGTCCCTGTTAGACTTTAAAATATATCTCTTCTAAGAACATTTAAAACACTTTTCTTGTTCCAATGACATAGTCAGAGAACCCCTTGTAAGATGTCTAAGTCAATCAAGACATTTATAGATAGTTTCTAGTGGTTGGAACCTATTCTAAACATTCAAACCAGTCATCTTAGTTATCATCTAGACTTTCTTTTCAAAATTTTTTCTTTTGGAAGGACTGACTCCACCTGAGATCATATCTTTTAATTATTATTGATTAGTAATAATATTTTTGGTTGAACCAAAACAAATTTTCCAGGTGTCTAAATCCACCAGAATACTAGAAGTTGACAAAGATTTAATATTTCCCTACAAAAGGTCCACCCTGACCCGAGATGTGAACATGCTTCTCAACAATCTTCTTACTAGGACTATGCAGACCATCGACCTTCAAAATTTTTTTATAACATTATTCCTCAGCTATGATTTCTGTTCATACTTAACAAAACCTGAAGTTGTAGAAATATTTCTAGATTCAATATTTTTAGATTCTTTTGATTTTTAAGTATTGATATCTTTTACTAAATATGCATCCCTTCGAGAATTATTCTTATAATAACCAATTCCATATTTCTATTCAACAATTGAATGTAAATTATCTTAATACATCATTGGTTTATTCTTAACAGAAAATTCACCAAATTCTGTAGTAGTGTTCATGAACCTTGTGTTCTGTTCCTCATCTTTAGAATGATTATGTTGGAAATGTTCCAAGTCATCTTTTTCATTCAACTTTACATATAGATGATCATTACAATTTTTTCAATCTCACGATAATTATTCAAATCATCAATCTCATTTTAAAAATTTTATTTCTCATCAGGAAAACCTTCTTCTTCATTTAATGTTGAGTTTTCATATTTCTATTTCTTTTTTTCCTTCTCAAGGCTTCTAATAATCCTCAATCATTCCTTCATATCTTCTTTTAGATACATTTCCAAATGAGTTTCTTCTTCTTCAGATCTACTCCTCTCATAATGTTCATTATTTACTGTTTCAAAAATGGTACTTTATCTAGATTTTCCTAGAAATAGAATTTTCAGATTCAGTCTTACTATCATCATCGTCTTCAATTTTTATAAAAAAAATCTTAATTTTGATTTGATGATCTTTTTATCCTTACACCTTCCAAAATATTTGTCTTTGTCATCCTATTTCTTCCATGACCATCTTGGTTTTTTTTCTTCTACATCATTTTCTTCATCTTTCCCTTTTGTCGGAAATTACCCGCAATTTTTCTAATAAATCTACATTAAAAACATTTCAAAATGATTTTAACTTTCAATTTCAATGTCCCTCTTTTCACATTTTCAGAAAACATTAATAAAATTTTATTAAAATTTTGACATACCTCATTTTCAGAGTCGTGTTTACAAGCTTCATCATCAATAATAATTTTCAATGACTTATCATTCTTTACAACCTTGAAATACATTTCCATATCATATTTTTCTTTTCTCTTAATGGTAATCTCCATTATCATTTCATAAGTGATGAGTGTGCTATGAAAATAATCCAGAGATAATGTTTTAGGGTCATTATTTTCTAGTGACGATACTTTTGCATCAAATTTGTAAGGCATAATTCTCAAGATCTTTTCATCTACTTTAGAATCCTCAATCATTCCACCAAGAATCATATAGTACTGACAATGTCATTTACCCTGGGAAAGAAGTCCCCAAGAGATTCATGCTCAACCATATTTAAGTCTTCATGATTCTGCCTCTATATTTAAAGTATTTCCTTCTTCACTTCATTATTTTCTTCATAGATGTTTTTTTATTAGTTGTAGCGAATCCTTTCACTCTTAAAAATTCACTCTCAGAAAGAGATGATATTAATGCATTTTTTTCTCTTCCATAATTCTCAAGATTATTTTTATCAAAATTATTAAGAGGAACATTGTCTTCAATAGAAGGAAACACTACTAGAAAACAGAGTTTTCCCAACACTTATATCCCAACGGTTTACTAAACCGTTGGGAATAGCCATCTATACCAACGGTTTCTAATAACCGTTGGTATGGATGGGTTTTTGAAAGCTTTTACCAATGGTTCATCACAACCATTGGTATAGGGGTGTTTTTACCAGCGGTTCAATGAGAACCGTTGGTAAAAGTGGGATTTTGGTGACCTTTTACCAACGGTTCTCATTGAACCATTGGTATAGGCTTGGAATGGAGTTATATACCAACGGTTTTTAAAAACCGTTGGGAAAACTTTCCCCCAAATTTCCAGTAGTCGATCCTCTCCCCCATTCGCGATCTAGAGCCCTAAACGGGATCGCTTGGGCGATTTTGGAGGAGATTTTGGAGGTGTTTCGGGTTCTCTTCCTCCATCCCATCCAAGGCTGAGGTACTTTCTTAGTTTTTAGTTTTGATTTTGATGTGGGATGAGACCAATTTCTATTCTCATATTCCAGCCGAATTTCTGTTCCAGCCCAATTTATGTTTCCGTTCATTATTTACATTCCATGCATATTCCAGCCCATATAGATTTCATTAGATAGTTGTCTAATTTTTTGATGTGACTTTCATGATTCATTACCATGAAATTTTTATTATATGTTATAAAATTCAATCACATGTTTATTTTTAACATTCATTGTTACTTTATTATCTTTTTTTAATAATTTATATTAATATTCTTTTCATATATTCCATCGTTGAGTGTTTTTACTTGTGCAATAAAATTCAAAGATCATTTTACTTCATAGTGATTATTTAGATTTCAAAGTGTTTTATTTTTCATGTTAAATTTATTAAAAAGTTTTGGGGACTAATTAAAGTTATTAGATTCCAATTTCCATGTTTCTATGCTTGTTAAGAATTAAATGAAATATGATGGTTGTAATTAGATGAAAGTCAATGTTCAATTTTTATCATGTATGGGTCATTAATAAATTGGAATGTGATGAACCATATTATTGAACCATTGCTGATGCACATTATATACCAAAAGGTTATTGAATAAAAGTTATTCTTGTGAATTTCGTTACATCATAGAAAAAAATGGTTGTGGTTATATGAGAGATACCTCTGATGGTTCTTTGATAATTGTTTTATGGAGAATGAATGGTTTAGGTCTGGTATTAATAGTATCTTCCAGTGAGACCATTTTATTATAAGGGGAAACAAGATTATGATCTACAAGGGGGTGATTGAGTTTGTAGAGACCAAACATTGGACAGTCCCGCCACTCCCATGACACCCCACACCCCCCTGGACACGCCACACCCCCCTTGGACAGTCCCGCCACTCCTATGATTCTCATCCTACTCCACATCCTGATCTACTTGAAGAAGTTAATGTATAAAACTCATATACTCCCAACAAGACCCTTAAGGATTATGTATTCCTTGATCCACTACCAATATCTTACTGGTCAATCCTTGAATATAGTCATTAGAAATTTTGTATCTTATTTTCTTATATACACTATATCTTGTTGTATTTCTTAATATGATTCTCATATAGTGTAATGTGTCAGTTATGCTTTTATATAGAGTAAACAATTGTCATTTACGTAAACATTTTTTTGATTAAACTTTAATATTATTGAATTTCATTGAAATTACTTATTGAGATTTTTTACAGAATGGATAGAAGTTGGATGTACGAAACTGATCGGATTTCAACCGATTTTCAAAATAATTTGAAAAGCTTTCTAGATTTTTCATTTGAAAAGGCTTCAGATAGTGGTCATATACATTTCCCATGTTTTAATTATGTTGGAAGACCTTGGATGGGCCGTGAAGCAGTTAGCTATCATATAACCAAATATTTTTTCCAAACAAACTATTATGTGTGGTATCACAATGGAGAGAAAATGGAATCTCAAAATGTTGATGATCCAAATGATATGACTGAATTGGAGAGTTTGATATATGATCGGTTTCCATTTATTCGACATCATGAGAAGGAAAGGATGTCCAGCCAACAAGATTTCGATACAAGCACACATGATGCGTCCAATGAAAATGATGATGTTGATAGGGTGAAAAAATTCAATGATGTTGCGACGACTCCAGTATATCGGCAATGTGATAAAATGAAAAAGTAGGAATTTTTAATCCAATTGTTTCATGGGAAAACTATGTATGTGATTTCAAATACTGCAATTGATTACATTCTTACCTTCTTGAAGGACTTACTTCCTGATGATGCAGATATTCCCTCAAATCACTATATGGCATGGAAGTTGGTTGATGAACTTGGATTCTCAAAAAAAAAATCATGCTTGCCCGAATGATTGCAGCTTATTTTGGGAGGAAACTGCTGAAAGAAATGATTGTATAAAATGCAGAACCACCTGATGGAAGCCAAAAGATGATGGAACGCCATCTCGTGTGCCACAAAAAGTAATGTGCCACTTTCCATTGATCCCCAGATTACAGAACCTTTTCATGTCTGATGGAATATTCGTAAAAATGTGATGGCATGACACTGAGAGAAAAAAGAACAATGAAGAGTTGGTTCACCCTGCAGATGGATTTGCATGGCAGAGATTTGATTCTCGATATCCTAAATTTGCAGCTGACGTGCGTAATGTGAGACTGGGTCTTTCATGTGACTGTTTTAATCCATTTGGGTAGATGCTTACTTCGCACAGCACATGGCCGGTTTTCATACACAGTTATAACCTTCCCCCTTGGTTGTGTATGAAAAATCCTTACACTTTCTTGAGTATACAGATATCTGGCCCTTCTGATCCCGACAATGATATAGATGTATACATGCAACCTTTAATAAAAGAGTTGAAACTTCATTGGGATGTTGGTGTGCCCACACACGATGCATGTTTGGAAGACATATTTCAGATGCGTGCTGCACTTATGTGGACTATCAATGATTTTCCTGCTTATGCAATGTTGTCTGGATGGAGCACAAAAGGAAAATTGTCATGTCCTGTTTGTATGAAGAATACTCGATCGAGAAGACTGAAATATCGTCGTAGTTTTAGTTTTATGGGACATCGACGATTCTTGCCAATGAACCATCCATATAGAAACAATCGTCGAAGATTTGACAATACCATGGAGAATGATGATCCACCTCAGTGTATGTCTGGAACTGATGTGCTTAATGAATTGAAAGATTTCAGTTATTCATTTTGGAAGAGTGTAATGATATCTAGAAAGAGGAAAAATGTTTCCAATGATACCTGTTACAATTGGAAGAAGAAGAATATATTCTTTAAGTTGTCATATTGGTCAACCAACATGTTACGTCATTGCTTAGACGTAATGCACATTGAAAAGAATATATGTGAAATGTTGCTTTCGATTCTTCTAAATGTCAAGGGGAAGACAAAAGATGATTTACGATCTCAGCGCGACTTGGTAGATTGGGGGATCAGACCAGAATTGCATCCTGTTTGTATCAGTGATAATAAATGGCATGTTCCATGTGATTCTTATGTGATGACTCCTGCTGAAAAAAATCAATTTCTGGAAGTGCTACAGACTATTAAAGTTCCTGATGGATATTCAAGAAATATATCAAAACGGGTAAACAGAAATGAGTTGATGTTGAAAACTTTGAAGACTCATGATTATCACATCCTTTTGCATGAGTTGATTCCAATAGCAATCTGTCATCTCTTGTCCAATAATGTTAGAGTCTCAGTTTTTCGGTTGTGCTATTTGATTAGAGATCTTTGGGCTAAGAGGTTGTCCAAATCCCTCGTGAAAAAACTGTTGTCAGAGACACCATTAATTTTGTGTGAGTTATAGAAAATATTCCCTCCATCATTTTTTACATTCATGTTGCATCTGACTGTCCATCTTCTGACCGAAATACTTCTTTCAAGACCCGTTGATTTCCGTTGGATGTATCCAACTGAAAGAAACATGTTCACATTGAAATCATATGTTCGGAACAGGAATTATCCCGAAGGTTCTATTGTGAACGGTTACTTGGCTCAAGAATGTATGGATTTCTGCTCGATGTATTTGTTTGATCTTACTACAAGATTGAACAGACAAATGAGAAATGAAGAAGAATAGTATGAGAAAATTGAACCTAGTTTTCCATCACTTCCTCAGACAAGAGGAATTTCAGGATCATATACATTGACAACATTAAGCCTTAAAGAGCAAGAGATAGCACATCGCACAGCGTTGTTCAATTGTGATTTGTTCGATGAGTATATCAAGTAAGTTAATTGTACATGTATCTCTTATCTTATCTCTTGTAATTTTAAATATTTGTTAAACTATTATTATTTTTATCTACAGGTAACATAAATAATTCATATATAGAAAGCATCGTTCTTTATCTTTGAGAAAGAAGGAGACTTTGCATAGCAAAGGGTTTTCTGTTTGGTTGAAATTGAAGGTAAAAAATTTTCTGTTATAACTAAATAAAAATAATATTTAATTAAGTTTACCATTTGTTTATATTTCAGGTATCGAGTTTGCCTACAGACTCTATTTCTAAGGAAATAAGAGCTTTGGATTTTGGTCCTAATACCATGGTTCGTGCTTGTAAATCACTTGTGATCAATGGATACAAATTTATTATCACTGAACGAGCAAGAAACATGAGAAAACAGCATAATGGTGTTATGCTAACTACCACAACAGACTGTTATGCCAGTTCATCGGACACTAGAACTCCTTCTGAAAATGTTGCTTATTATGGTATCATGGAGAAAATAATAATTTTGGATTATTACTCGCATGGTCGAGTCATGATGATGAAATGTCAATGGTTTGATTCAATGACGAGGCAAGGCACCTTTATTGATGATTGGGGATTTCGAGTTATTGACATGACTCGCACTCTTGCCACCGATTAACCATATGTATTGGAATCAATGGTGAATCAAGTTTTTTATGTCAAAGATCATCGTCATCCTAAATTCGGTGTAATTATTGAAGTGAATACGAGACATGTTTTTGATGATGGTGATGATGAAGTTGACACTATCCCTACTGCAATAGAAAGAAATCTGTTTATTACTTATGATGACCCCAACAGCTCAATTGTTAGAGTTGATTGTGAACCCGAAGTTGTGGTGGGAAATATATAGAATCATACAGTTTTGTTCTCACCTACATGTTTCACCTACATAATTCAGAGTGTGTATCCTAGTACTTACCTTCATAACACCATAAATCTTCTGTTTCATTATGTTATTTTTATTATAATTGTTTTTCTATATTTTGTTTTTTGGGTTACAAATTAGTTATCTGTTTCTAATTACTTCCATATTTGTTTTCATTGCAGGAAATGACACCCATTGAAGAGAGGTGGCGGAAAAAGATGACAGATAATAATCGTCGCATGGTACAGATGGGTGTTCCTCCACTCATCCCTATTGTGAGTATTTTATTTCAAATATAAATATTTCAATAACATATAATATCATGTGTTTACTTTTCTGTCAACCTTTTTTTCAGGATCCACCCCCTAGACGACAGATATCTGACGAGGAGCCTGATATTGCTCCCAGTAGAGAGGTTGGTGGTAGGAGGGGGGTGGTGTCAGAGATGGATGAACATCTAGTGGTCCCGGTACTGAGGCCAGTGGTATGAGGGCTTGTGGGGCGAGAGTTAGACGACCCACTACCACAGACGTATCTTCTATGCCCAATTTTTATCCTGGTGTGTCTTCAGGGACATATGAGATATTTAGACCTCCGATGTTTACACTACCAGCTGGCCAGACGTCTATGCCATCATCTTGTGATTCTGGTTCATTATCTCCAAGCTATTATATTCCACCTTATTTGACTCCTACTGCGACACAATATGTGGCTGAGGAGAATACGCTGAGGGACACTCCACCTATATAGGATATTCCTTCAGCTTCTTCACCCATTGATCTGACTACCACATGTATATTTATATAACTCTATCAAATTTTTATACCAAAATTTATTTTTATTATAACTTGTATTGATATTATTTTTCTTTAATAACATATTCATATACAGATAGGAGGTGGAGGAGGGGCCGTACTTTCTTGCGTGTGGTATGGAACTACCAGACACAGTTGATGGTTGAATACAATGTTGATGGACAAATGATTGAGAAATCTGGGAAGCAATGTCGGGGTTTTTTGGCGATGCTAGCCAAATACTCCGATATCATTCCGGTCAGCCCTCTCTCTTGGAGACATCTGCCACCTGAAGTCAAGGATAATGTGTGGTCACAAATATTGGTAAAAAATATATTGGGGTTAATGTAGTATATTTTTGTATTTAAATGAACTAATCAATTTGGTTTTAGCTTCTGTTTAACTTCCCTGATGGCGAAGGTGTAAGACCAGCGTGTTTAAAAGAGCTTGGAGAGCATTGGAGAGCTTATAAGCATGAGCTGTATGATGGATGGTGTGATAGAGTGGGCACAAAGTTAGATACATTACCTATCATGGATGAATTCCCAATAGAGAAATATCGCCAAATGATTACCCATTGGGCGACTGCCAAATTTATGTTATTAATCTCATTTGAGTTATTTAAATGAGAGTTTTCATATTTTGCATTAATATAATGTTATTAATTATTAATCATTATTTAGGAATCTTCTGAAAAAAAACAAAAAAACATTGATTCAAAGCAATACCTCCACACTTTGGGGCGCACAACTATGGCAGATCATGAGAGGCAGCAGGTACGATATAGTTGTTTATAATTTTTCTTTAGGACTTTCCATTTTTAGTGGATCCTACTTAAATTATGTGATTTATTGAATAATGAATATATGATTATACTTTCACATTATATTGTTTCAATTTCATTACAGAAGCACAAAATGAATATTGAAGGACGTATCCCTCGAGCAAAATTGTTTTGCTCGAGTAGAAGAAAAAAAGATGGAAATGTGGTAAATGAACTGACCCAAGAGAAGATTGTAAGTTTTAATTTGTTTATTTCAAAGATTAATATCAAATTTGAAATTTAATAATCTATTAATATTTTTTACAGGCTACTTTAGTGGCTCTTGATGCCCAAGAGCCAGAAAATTTTGGGCCACACGATCATTTATATCACATTTTGGGAGATGAGCACTCTGGTCAAGTACACTGCCGACTTGGTAAGAATATAGTCCCAACGAGGTATTGGTCATCTCTAGGTATCCATTCTAGTACCGCCGAGTTGGAACAGGTCAAGGAGCATGCAAGACAATCCGATAAAAGGGTCACAGAGTTGGAAGTACGAGTTCAAACAAGAGACAGAGAATTTATGAAACTAATGAAATCATTATCATCATCACTTCCACCAGAGTCTAGTGCGGCTTGTCAGACATTTATGTCGCCGATGGGTGCATCATCCAATGCACCAGGCGGCAGCTCTAGTGGCGATTGAGATGATGACGTTCCTGGTGATGACGAGGATGCTGAAGAGGAAGTGGGCGAGGATGAGGATGTGGATGAGGGCGAGGATGGGGCTGAGGGCGAGGATGGGGCCGAGGGCGAGGATGCGGCTGAGGACGAGGATGAGGCCAACGATGAGCATGGGGACGATAACGAGGACGAGATCGAGGACAGAGATGGCGGCGATGATGAGGCTGATGATGATAGTGGTGATGGTGATTGTGATCAGAGGTAGATTGATCCATTACATTTTTGAATTCTGTATAACTCTTTATTTTTTAATATGGTTTTCCACTTTGGGGTTTTCCTCTGCTTCATAGGGACGTTGCATTCGGATTCAATTTTTTGCACTTGATTCTTATTGTATGATTTGTCTACTAACTAGACCTTTAGTATTCCTTGGTACTGTGATACTCATTTTTCTATTTTTTTACTTATCTTTCTTAGTTATCCATGTATTTCATGTTTATGCATGTGGAAAATGATATGAAAAATGTGCTTTGAAGTAGTGGTCGGCACCACTCAAAGTGTCTAACTTTTATTTGAAATGGACAGGATTTTAAATGAAAACAACAACTGGCATACAGAAAACAGACCAAATGCATTCGGATTCTATTTAAACTGAAGGACAACGATCCATGGGTCATATGTGATGTGTAAGTGTCAACCCCGCCTCAATCCGAGGGCTGGTGTGTCCGGTACCACTCACAGTTTGTCACTTTTCTTTGAAATGGACAACGGTTTAACTTAAAACAACTGACATACGGAAAATGGACCAAACGCATTCGGATACTGTTGATACCTTAGGACATGTATCCATGGGTCATATGTGACATGTAAGAGGCAACCCCGCCTCAATCCAAGGCGCTGTGTGGCCGGCACCACTCAAAGTGTCTAACTTTTATTTGAAATGGACAGGATTTTAAGTGAAAACAACAACTGGCATACAGAAAATAGACCAAACGCATTCAGATTCTGTTTAAACTATAGGAAAACGATCCATGGGTCATATGTGAGGTGTACAAGTCAACCCCGACTCAATCCAAGGGTCGGTGTGTCCGATACCACTCAAAGTGTCTTTCGTTTGTTTAAAATGGATGCACTTTTAAGTAAAAAAACCACATATGGAAAATGGACCAAATGCATTCGGATACTGTTAATACTTTAGGACATGTATATATGGGTCATATGTGACGTGTACGAGTCAACCCCGCCTAAATACGATGCACAGTGTGGCCAGCACCACTCAATGTGTCTAACTTTTATTTGAAATGAACAGGATTTTAAGTGAAAACAACAACTTACATACGGAAAACAGACCAAACGCATTCGGATTCTGTTTAAACTATAGGACGACGATCCATGGGTCATATGTGACGTGTACGAGTCAACCCCGCCTCAATCTGAGGGCCGGTGTGTCCAGTACCACTCAAAGTGTCTTTCTTTTGTTTAAAATGGATGTGCTTTTATGTAAAAAAATCACATACGGAAAATGGACCAAACGCATTCGGATACTTTTGACACTTTCAGAAATGTATCCATGGGTCATATATGACGTGTATGAGTCAACCACGCCTCAATTCGAGGCGCGGTGTGGCTGGCACCACTCAAAGTGTCTAACTTTTATTTGTAATGGACAAGATTTTAAGTGAAAACAACAACTGGCATACGGAAAACAGACCAAACGCATTCAGATTCTATTTAAACTATAGGAAAATGATACATGGGTCATATGTGACGTGTACGAGTCAACCCCGACTCAACTCGAGGGATGTTGTGGCCGGTACCACTCAAAGTGTCTTTCTTTTGTTTAAAATGGATGCGCTTTTAAGTAAAAAAACCACATACGGAAAATGGACCAAACACATTATGATAATTTTGATACATTAGGACATTTATACATGGGTCATATGCGACGTGTATGAGTCAATTCCGCCTCAATATAAGGTGCGGTGTGACCGGCACCACTCAATGTGTCTAACTTTTATTTGAAAGGGACATGATTTTAAGTGAAAACAACAACTGACATACGGAAAATAGACCAAACGCATTCGGATTCTGTTTAAACTATAGGAAAACGATCCATGGGTCATATGTGACATATACGAGTCAACCCCGCCTCAATCCGAGGGCCGGTGTGGCCGGTACCACTCAAAGTGTCTTTCCATTGTTTAAAATGGATGCGCTTTTACGTAAAAAAAACCACATACGGAAAATGGACCAAACGCATTCGGATACTGTTGATACTTTATGACATGTATCCATGGGTCATATGTGACATGTACGAGTCAACCCCGCCTCAATCCGAGGGCCGGTGTGGCTGGGACCACTCAAAGTGTCTTTCTTTTGTTTAAAATGGATGCGCTTTTAAGTTAAAAAAACCACATATGGAAAACTGACCAAACGCACTCGGATACTATTGATACTTTAGGACATGTATCCATGGGTCATTTGTGATGTGTACGAGTCAACCCCACCTCAATCAGAGGCACGATGTGGCCGACACCACTCAAAGTGTCTAACTTTTCTTTGAAATGGACAACAGTTTAAGTTAAAACAACAACTGACATACGGAAAACCAACCAAACGCATTCGGATTCTATTGAAACTATAGGAAAATGATCCACGGGTCATATGTGACATTTACGAGTCAACCCTGCCTCAATCTGAGGGCCGGTGTGGCCGGAACCACTCAAAGTGTCTTTCTTTTATTTAAAATGGATGCGCTTTTAAGTAAAAAAAACAACATATGAAAAACTGACCAAACGCACTCGGATACTGTTGATACTTTAGGACATGTATCCATGGGTCATTTTTGACGTGTACGAGTCAACCCCGCCTCAATCCGAGGCACGGTGTGGCCGGAACCACCCAAAGTGTCTAACTTTTCTTTGAAATGGACAACAATTTAAGTTAAAATAACAACTGACATACGGAAAACTGACCAAATGATGTCGGATACTATTGATACTTTAGGAAAACGATCCATGGGTCATTTGCAACGTGTACAAGTCAACCCCACCTCAATCTGAGGTGCAGTGTGGCCAACACCACTCAAAGTGTCTAACTTTTATTTGAAATGAACGTGATTTTAAGTGAAAACAACAACTGGTATACGGAAAATCGAACCAATGCATTCAGATTTTGTTGAAACTGTAGGAAAACGATCCATGGGTCATATGTGAGGTGTACTAGTAAACCCCACCTCATTCCGAGGGCCGATGTGGCCGGTACCACTCAAAGTGTCTTTCTTTTATTTAAAATGGATGTGCTTTTAAGTAAAAAACCGACATACGAAAAATTGACCAAACACTTTCGGATTCTGTTGAAACTTTAGGAAAATGATTTATGGGTCATTTGAGACATGTATGAGACAACCCCACCTCAATCCGAGGCACGGTGTGTCCAACACCACGCAAATTGTCTAACTTTTATTTGAAATGGACAGGATTTTAAGTGAAAACAACAACTGACATACAGAAAACCGACCAAATGCATTCGGATTATGTTGAAACATTAGGACAACGATCCATGGGTCATATGTGACGTGTACGAGTCAACCCCTCCTCAATCTGTGGGCCGGTGTGGCCAAGACCACTCAAAGTATGTAACTTTTCTTTGAAATGGACAACGGTTTAAGTTAAAACAACTGACATAAGGAAAAGGTACCAAAGGTATTCAGATACTATTGATACTTTAGGAAATGTATCCATGGGTCATATGTGACGTGTACGAGTCAACCCCGCCTCAATCAGAGGGGCGGTGTGGCTGGGACCACTCAAAGTGTCTTTCTTTTGTTTAAAATGGATGTGCTTTTAAGTAAATAAACCACATACAGAAAACTGACCAAACGCAGTTGGATACTTTTGATACTTTAGGACATGTATCAATTGGCCATTTGTGACGTCTACGACTCAACCCCACCTCAATCCGAGGCGCGGTGTGGACGACACCACTCAAAGTGTCTAACTTTTATTTGAAATGAACATGATTTTAAGTGAAAACAACAACTGGCATACAGAAAACCGACCCAATGCATTCGTATTCTATTGAAACTTTAGGACAACGATCCATGGGTCATATGTGACATGTACGAGTCAACCTTGCCTCAATCCGAGGGCCGGTGTGGCCGGGACCACTCAAAGTGTCTTTCTTTTGTTTAAAATGGATGCGCTTTTAAGTAAAAAAATGACATACGGAAAATGAACCAAATGCTTTCGGATTCTATTGAAACTTTAGGACAATGATCCATGGTTCATTTGTGACGTGTACGAGTCAGCCACACCTCAATCCAAGGCGCGTTGTGGCCGGAACCACTCAAAGTGTGTCACTTTTCATTGAAATGGACAACATTTTAAGTTAAACCAACAACTGACATACGGAAAATAGACCGAGGGCATTCGGATATTGTTGATACTTTAGGACATGTATCCATGGGTCATTTGTGACATGTACGAGTCAACTCCGCCTCAATCCGAGGCACGGTGTGGAAAACACCACTCAAAGTCTCTCTTTTATTTCAAAAAGAAATCATTTTAAGTGAATACAACTGAAATTTACACTCATCAACGATAGTCGCAAACTCTTTTTCATGAGTTGGGTAGTTTCACTCATGGGGTCATAAGTGACGAGACTCCTAAGAAAATATCTTTTCCCCATATATTATAAACAATACATGTTCAATGCAAACTTCATCACAAATCATTACATAGCCAAACCTAGTATCACAAAAAAATGGGATTTGAGTCAATTTGAATGTCTTATTCAACTCTAATAGATATTTATCAAACTATTATGCCTATTATAATTTGATGGGTGCGGTGAATTACCACCGGATGATTGTTGTCATATGTGTTTTTTGGGCTATTTTAGGTGTTTTTTATACTGTTTGAAGTCTGTATGTTGCTTTTGTGATATTTTTTATGCAGGTGTATAGTGGAGGGTATACTGGAGGGCTGTTGTGCACTGTTGTTTTATGCAGGTGTATGGTAGGGCTTCTGGAGGGCTTCTGGGTGCTACTTGTGGGGGCTGCTATGCAACAGCTCTGGGAAAAGCTTTAACAATGGTTCTGAACCATTGGTAAAGCCTTTTCCTGAAATCTAGAAAACTTATACCAACGGTTCTGAATCGTTGGTAAAGCTTTTTCCAGAATTCCAGAAAAACTTATACCTACGGTTATGAACCGTTGGTAAATCTTTTTCTAGAATTCTGGAAAAACATATACCAACGGTTCTGAACCGTTGCTAATGCTTTTTCCAGAATTCTGGAAAAAATTATACCAACGGTTCTGAACCGTTGGTAAAGAGTTTCCCAGAATTCTCAAACACCTATACCAACGGTTTAAATGAAACCGTTGGTATAGGGCTTTCCCACAGCTAATTGGCCAACAGTTTGGAAAACCATTGGTATACCCTATACCAACGGTTTTCCAACCTATACCAATGGTTATAAACCATTGGTATAGGCTACTTTTCCAGTAGTGAAATCCATCTTCTATAGTTTAATGAACTTCATATACAAGAGAAATAAGTTAAGGGGTCATTCTATCTTTCCAGATATGATATTTCATCCCATCAAATATTAGAATCCCTTTACTGTTAACGCAATTCAAATTCCCCATCAATTCTTCTCATCAAAACATCATAAAAGAAAAAATTAAGAGAACTAACCTCTGATACCAATTGATGTTACCCATTCGGGATACAAGTATCACTAAGAGGGTGATGGGGTGAAACAAGGGTATATTTTTATTTAATGTTTCCGTTATTCTTGAAACAACCTTCGACTCCTGTTAAAGAGTTATTTCCCTACCAAATACACATAACCACAGGAACACAAAATTTACAAGGAACGATACTCAAAAAGAGTAGTTATGTCCATAGTATGGTATGGAAATACAATATCATTCCAATTCAGTAGTTTCGCTTATAATTGTTAAAAATATTAATCATGAACCGATCATGGAAATCAGGTAATGAATGCACACAAATCAATGGAAGGAACAAAATAAAAACTATTAAAGTGGTAAATGATGTAATTAAATGATCATATAAGGTATTGTAAACCTTAATATGTTTATATAAGTTATTAATAACACCCTTTAAACCATTATACATGTGTTTTAAACGATTTTGGATTTAGAAAAACCTGAGGTAAGGGAATTCTTAACCCAATATCCATTATTTGGGATAACATTCTACTTTATTATTTATGTGGTATTAAAATTGTTTGTGGGATGAATTTTGTTTATAATATGTTTTATTATGTGTATTTACAGTGTATATAAATATTCCATCCACTCTATTATGTCCCTCTTCATCTATATGATATTTATAAGGGTTTTTTCATTTAAAATCCTCTTTTAAAAAATTTCTTTACCGAATTTAAAACGAATGCTTTTATGAAAATATTCTTGTGTTATGATTATGTTCTAGTTCTTAGTCATTGTTTATGATGAAGGTTGGATCCAATATCTCCCTCTAATGCATTGGATATGTGTTGGGACTATTTTGGATGTTGAATGCTGTAAGAAGCATTTTCTTTTGTAGAGTGTAATATTTTGATGTCATATAAGATCAATCGCATAAAATTTTAATCTCTAGATGTGGATTACATATCAATAATTCTAATACTACATGAGCTAACTCATTGTAGCAAACAAGAATTTTTTACAGAAAAAACATGATGTCTAAAAGTAGTGACTATGAAATTACTTCATTGTCCTTCTCCAAAAAATAAACAACTTTCTTCCCATCCTTCTCCCTCATAATTCATACTCACCATTTTAACTTCTTAAACATTTATAGAATAAAAAAATTCCACAAACCACTACAAAAAAATTTTAGAATAGTTGACACACTTTCATGTTGTATTCATAGCTTACCCACAACACCCCCTTCGTAAATGCAATCATAAGGACATATTCATAAACCAATTATCCCACTTCAAAACACTATCCAAAGGTAAGATGAGAGAGGGGATAGAAATTCATACCTCACCAATAATGAGAAGGAGTTTGGACTCCCATGTTCAACCTTAATTTAGAAAATAGTACCATTGGTAATGTTTTTTTAAAAATGTCAGCAACTTGTTACAGTGTAAGAACATACTAAAGATTCAACTCATTCTTCTCCACATGATGTTTGGTGAAGTGTTACTTTATGCCAATGTGATTTTAATGAGAATTTTTTATCGATTTCCTTGTAATATTGATTGAACATTGATTATCACATACCAAGTGCACAATTAGATTTACTTCAATAAGTATATATTTCAACTAAGTCTTCATCCACATGATTTCGGTAGCATCTTGAGTTGTAGAAATGTACTTAGCTTCCGTTGTGCTACGATTTACTGAATTCTATTTGTATGCCAACTAAAATAGCATTCCATATAAAGAAAACACCCATTGATGTGGATCTTCTATCATCAACATTTCCTGCCCATTGAGCAATTGAATACTTGAACAGATCAGTATTTTCTGAGACATCATATCTGATTCCAAAATTTTTTGTGCCTTGGATATATTTGAGAATTATTTTTCTCGCAATAAAATGTGATTATTTATAAGAACTCTGAAATCTTGCTCACAAAGTAACAACATAGACAATGTCGGGTCCTGAGGTAGTGAAAGATAAAAGACATCCTATTAGCTTTCAAAAATCCTTCTGATCAACTTCATTTCATTTTCCATCATTAAAAAAATTGGTTTCCATAGAAATTGTTGTGGAAATGAGTTTCAAATTATGCACTCTAAATTTATTCAAAAGTTCATTCTCAAAAATTTCATGAGAGAGAAAAATGTGGTTCTTCTTCAGTATGATTTACAACCCAAGAAAATATTTCTTTTCTCCTAACAGGGACATCTCAAAAAAAATCAAATCCTCAGCAAATCATTCAAAAATCATTCATCATTATTTGTAAAGATAATGTCATCAATAAAAAAAATTACGATCAGAGATAACTCCTAACATTACTTTATATAAAGATTGTTCTCATATCCAACTTTCCTGAAAAAACATCTTCTATAAGAAATCATTAAATTTTGAATACCATTACATCATGGCTTGTTTAAATTTGTAAAAATACATCTTCAACCTGAAAACATAACTTCCATCTTTCCCAAAAACAAATCCACAAGGTTATTCAATGTAGACTTCTTCAACAGGATCACCATTTAATAATGGGGATTTAACATCCATTTCAATGATATTGTAACCTCAATGTTGAACAATAGAAAGAAAAATTATGATTTTTTATAAACTAGACACTGGAGAAAATGTTTCATCAAAATCAATACCTTCAATGGGTGAGCATCATTTTCACAATAATCATTCCATGTTCCTTATCACTTCACCTTATTCGTTCAACATGTTCTTGAAAACCCATGTCATACCAAAAACAATTTTTGTTTTTTGGGTTAGGCACAAGATCTTTTGTATCATTCATTTCAATCTGATCAATATCTTAATTCATGGAATGATCCCATTCTGGATGCCCAAAAGCTCCATTCACATCATTATTCCATAATTTTAATACAATGAAGTGTGTGTAACATCATTCGTTATTCTTCTAGTTTGAACCCTTTAATGTTGATCTCCAATAATGTTCTGATCCTCTACTTGATTCTTCATCCTAGAAAATGTTATTTGAATTTCCTCCTCATCACAAGAAATTGTTATGTATTATTCTTCTAATTGAGTAGGATTATATCTTTCAGCAACATTATCATAATTGTTAACAAGACATTCTTTATCCCACTCAACTTCCGCATCAATATAAGAATACTTTTCTCTGTCAATATTTTCAACAACATGCACAAAAAAATAATCAATAATTATCTTTGATTAATTGTTGAAACATCTATATCCTATTCCTTTTAGAGAATATCCAAAAATAGTTCCATCATATCATCTTTTCACAAATGTACCATGGTTTCTACCTTACTTATTTATAATTCATGGACTTCCAAAAACTCGTAAGTGTATCAGACTTAGAGTTTTTTCATAGAACATTTCATATAAAGTCATATATGATTTTTTTATATTGAATCTTCAGTTCTATATATACATAAGAAGTGCTCATGGATGGACTCTATTAATAATTTGAAAGACTATGTTCAAGTGACATTGTTCTTCCCATTTCCACCAGACTTCTATTCTTTTCTTCAGCATCCCTTTTTTGTTGAGGTGTATATGGTGAACTGAAATCATGCTGAATTCCATTCTTTTCATGAAAACTTTCATACTCTTCATTCTTATACTCACCAACATTATCAGTTCTCCACTTCTTCACTGAATACTTGTATTGGTTCTCTTCTTTACTCTTGAAACTCTTAAACATTTTCAGAGTATCTGACTTAGTTGTCATGTACATAACCTATATAATGAGATTGAAGTCATCAATGAAACTAATGATGTACATATCTCTATTTTGATATTTCCTTATCATTGGTCCACATATATTAGAATTTATTACATCTAATTGTCATTTTGAGTGAATTTCAACACTCTTATGCCTAGAGTTTGTAATCCTCCCATTCTCACAAATAGTGCAACACCAATCACTTCTTTTAGATAAATTAGGCATATCTAAGACAATGTCTCACATTGATAACCAAAACATGTTTCTATAACACATATTTCCTAGAATTGTATTCCATAACTGATTTTTATCCACCACACCCATGTAACATTTGTTCATTACTTTAGAAACATGAATCAAATACATTTGTGTATGATGGCCTCTTATAACTACATTTCCATCCTTTTTACATTTTCAAACAAACCCATATTTTCAGAAGATATGTTTTTCACCCTCATCACAGTGTTATGAAAACATAGAAGGTTCTATTTAATCCCATCAACATATAGTGTTTTCTTGGATTTAATCTTGTATTTTTTAATGATGGATGATCTAATACCTTTAATCTATAGAGATTCATCGTTTCCAAATGTTACAGATCCTTTTTTGAATCTTTCACAATCTTTAACAACATTATGTTTCCTGTCATTTGAGATGAAAAAACACTATCAAGGATCTAGGGTCGTCCTAATTTCATATCTTTCAAAGTGGTTTAAAAAAAAGAGCTTTTATTTCATCCATTTCTTCCACATTGTGTTGTTCTTCAACCAATTTTCTAGCCAAGTCTATGTGTAATGGCCAGATAACATAGCACTCTTTTTTCGGTCCTAGAAAATTTGTCTTTCTTAGCCATTAAAATACCCATATTTTGAGAACCCTTAAAACACTTTTCCGATTCTTGTGACACAATCAGACAACCCTTTATAGGATATCTAAGTCAATCAGAACATTCAAATATAGTTTCTAGACATCGGAACCAATTCTACACTTTCAAATCAACCTTCTTAGATATCATCAATACTTTCTTTTGACATTCTATCTTTTGGAAAGATTGACTCCCCATCATTCCTTATATTTTAAATGTTGTGTATTAGTAATAATGTTTTTTATTGAAAAAACATATTTTCCATGTGCCTGAATCCACCAGAATACCAGTAACAGACATAGAATGAATATTTACCTCAGAAACATCCACACTGACTAAAAACGTGAACATGAATTTCAATAATCTTCTTACCATGAATCTTCTGACCATAAACCTTCATATTTTTAATTAAAATGTTCTTCTTCATCTCTAATTTCTATTCCTACTTACCAAAAACATATGTTTTAGAAATCTTTCTAGACTAAGGATTTTTATATTCTTATAATTTTTCAGTATTTCTAACATTGACCACCTAGGAATCCCTTCTAGAAATGTTCTTATTATAAAAAATTCCATCATTCAATTAAACCATTAAAGGTAACTTATCATGATACTTCTTAGGTTCATTCTTAACAGAATATTCACCAACTTATATAATAGATTTTTTGAACCTTGTGTTTTTTTCCTAAGCTTTAGAATATTTATGTTTGACAAGCTTCAAATGCCCTTCTTTTGCATTCTGCTATATATCAAGATGATCATTATGATATTTTCACTCTCAAAAGAAGTCTTTAGATTATCAATATTATTTTCAAATTTTTCATTCTCATTAGGAAAACCATTTTCTTCATTTAATGTAGAGTTTTCATTTTTCAATTTCTTGTTTTCCTTCTCAAGCCTTCTAATCTTCCTTAAACATTCCTTCATATCTTCTTCCAGATACTGTTCATGTTGAGTTTCTTCTTCTTCAGATCTACTTCTCTAAAAAGATTCATTATTTACTGTGTCAAAAAGGTACTCTATATTGCTTTCTCGATCAAAATAATATTCAGATTTAGTCTCACTATCAACATCATATTCATTTTTTGATAAAAACCCTCTTCTTTTTTATTTGATGTACTTTTTATCCTTACCCATTTTAGAATATTTATCTTCATCGCCATATTTCTTCCATGACCTTATTAGTCTTTTGTCTTCTTCATCATTGTCTTCATCTTTCCCTTTTGAGGTAAATTAGCTACATTGTGGTCAACAACTACACATTCAATAAATTTTAAATTGATTTTTCCTTTATATTTCAATGTAACTCTTATTACATGTTTAGAAAACATGGATAAAATTTCATTAAATTTTTGACATACCTTGTTTTTAGAGTCATATTTACTAGCTTCATCTTCAATATGAATATTATTTGGTTTATCTATATTTATAAACTTAAAATACATTTCTCTATTATATTTTTCTTTTCTATTTATGGTCTTCTCCCATCTCATTTGATAAGCGATGAGTATTCTGTGAAAACAATCCAATGATAATGTTTTAGGGTATCTATCTTCCCATGATTGTACTTTTTCATCAATTTTGTAAGGCAGAATTCTCATGAACTTTTTAACAACTTTAGAATCCTCCAACTTTTCACCCAGGCATCTTATAGTACTGAAAATATCATTTATCATGGGAAAGAAGTCCCCAATAGATTCATGATCACCCATAATTATGTCTTCATCATCAAACCTCTATATTAAAAGAATTTCTTTCTTCACTTTGGTGTTTCCATCATAGATGTTTTTTAGATTGTCCCATATTCCATTAGTTGTAGTGACACCTTTAACTCTTACAAATTCACTCTCATAAATAGATGAGATTGATTAATTTTTATCACTTCTATTATTGTCATGATTCTTTTTATCGACATGAGTAAGAGGAAAATATCTTTCCAGCTATGATAATTCATCCCATCAAATAATGGATTCTCATTACGGTTCACCCAATTCGGATTATCTATCAAATCTTCTCTTAAAAACATCAGTAAAGAACAAATATAGGGAACCGACCTCTGATACCAATTGATGTTACCCAGTCAGGATCCAAGTATCATTGAGAGGGTATGGGGTGAATCATGGATATAATTTTATTTTATGATTACTTTATTTTTTAAACAACGTTTGAATCTAGTTAACGTTTTATTTTCCTACTAAACGCACACAACCACTGGAACCCAAGAATTAAAAGGTTTGATTCTCAATAATAGTAGTTATCTACTGATTATTTTATAGAAATAATCTAGTACCACACATTACACTAGAAAATAATCAAATTATTTGGAATACGATGATTAGGATATACCCTTACACTCGTGTAGAACATGGAAAACAATCCTCAAGCATGTTTGCACCAAATTGGCATAAATAGGGAAAACATTTTCAGTTATTCTTAATCAGCTTTCACAGTTTCATCATTCAAAATAATTATTCTATATCCTACCTATAAGCTATTAAGACTTAACTTGCACACAAATTACTTCTTGTTCTGAACTCAAATCTTTCACGCTCCATTTAGAGTGTCGTGCGCACAAAATCTAGGAACTGCGCGCAGGATTTTACTTATGTCGTAGAAATTTCTATTTCTCAATACTTTAATTTTATGCACAAATATCTTCTTGTGTAAAACATCTTCTTCTTGCATGAAATAAAATATTTTTTCATGAAACTACCTTTTATTAAATTATTTTCATGCTTCAGATCTCATGATTTCTATATGTTTCTAGCACTAAAAATAAGATGGGGTCACCTCTTATTTATCAACATCATCGGCCCCCATGCACAAAAAACCCTGATGTGTCATGAAAATACATGTGAGTCTTGAAAACCCCATTTGTATTTCACATAGGGAAAGTAAAGATATTTTGTGCGAAATTTATATTCCACACACTTCTTGTATCTATCATGTAGTTTATGACTTTTCGATTTTCTAATGTTTTGATATAGAATAATTCCTTCTGAGAAACATATGAATCTATCTCCAAACATTCACGCATCATTAATTACCAAAATCACATTTCTCCATCTTCTGGTTGTCAGCCCCAAAAATTTGATAACACTGGAAGATGATGTCACATTAAAATCTACTTCGACAAGAACAAAAATTCTTATTCACTGTGATCCAAATTATTCAAAAATCATCTACTCTCATCACAATTCAAATATACCAGGATATATAGTCTTTGATCAAACACTTTTAGAATCGTCAGATTATTAATGGAAAGTACTACAACTTCCCTATCTTCTAGCAACATCATTCCTTCCAATAAAAAATAAATATGTCTTTCAGTACCATTACCCTCCTTCAGTCATAAGTCTTTCATCGCAAGTTCTCATATATTTTTATGTTTTTTAAATTGAAATTATAAAATCATCATATGATATTCAATTGATTTAGAAAGTTAATTGATTTATCTTCTTTGACAACAAAAAACTCCCTCCACATGAATACACTCATTACATTGTTCTCCATCCGACTTATTCCCAACTATCTCCCCCTTTGACCATTTTATGAAGTAAATGGTGTATGGTATGTGTTTGTTGTCAATCCCCATTGTATTTTCAAAATGACTTTCATGAAAGGGATCATACAGTTAATGAAGGCAACATTATTGAAATTGGTGTTGTTGCCCAGTGTTTTCCAAAAAAAATGACAATGTTTGGAATATGGAGAAAAGTGTTTTTTGGAGAAGGGAGTTGTGTGCAAGATTTAAGGGTGTTTAGAAACTTGCATGCAAGGCTTAATTTAGTATTAGTGCATCAATGTATAGAAATTGTAAAAAGTGCACACAAAACATAAATGTTCTCGAAAATTGATTTTGTGAGGAATAATCTTACGTGATCAATGTGATGTCAAAAGTGGTTTTGAACACATAGGAATAATATTTAGTTCATCGAAAAAGATGCATCGGAAACCTATAGTTTATGTCATGGATACTTATAAATTGGTGGCTACCACCATGAATGACTTAAGATTCTTACAACAAAAATATAGTTTCTCTGTTGGGAAAAAGATTTTTTCTGTGAATGAATTATAGAGAGTTAATATTTTTTGAAGGGAGTTTCGTTAATCTGAAAAGACTAAGTGAACCCTTCGATATCGTTGTGTGAAAGATAAGGGTTTCATAGAATGTACGAGTCGCGAGATAGTCTTATTTGAAAACAATTCACAAATCTTTCATGCAAGTTGAGTTATTTCATGCAACTATAGAGTTAAGCTTCTGACAGGCTTTCGAATATCTAGTTTGTGTGATCAGTGCTTTCATGTTCATCAATTTAGGACATCAATGAAAACTGTGTCTTATGTTAATCTAAGACAAATAATTCAATGAAAATATATTGAAGATACACTAAGGTTAGTAAATTATATAAGACTTATCCCATGGTATTGAGAAAGGGGGCCTTGATGGAAGTGTTCTGAGGGATGTAGTGAGCTATCCCAGATTTATTGTAAAGGTTGTGTGTTGGGAATAAAGTAACTACTTCTAAACACTTATTCTCTAAAACTAGTGACGATGAGTAGATTTTGGTTTGACTGGCACATTTCCGATATATGCTCTTTGGACGTATCCCTTTGGGGAGAACCAAGTAAAATTGATATGTGGTTTCTTTGCATGTGATTGTTTAATTATTTTTCACATTCATCATATTTGTTTAACACATTCCAACCAACATGGGAATACTATTAGAGACTTTAGAAGAAATATTTGATACCTTGATTCACCCCTCCCCTATCAGGACATCCTACAGTTTTACAGGTAGTATCATGGGGAGGTTTCTTATGTTAGATCTGTTCGTTGACATCATGGATAATTTATCCCATGTTAGGGGAATGCCCCCTTAGATGGATGTGATTTTCAAATTTAAAATAATAGAATGAGATCATGTATAATATCATGTGGAATGGAAGTTATAGGTTCTACTGTGAAATATCGGTTACTGATCCAATTGTGATGGATATTACAGAGACAGACATGGATATTCTTGATGAATATGGTAAAGAGAAAAATGCTCTCGCCACAGCTCTTTCATATCAGATTTATCTAAAGGTGGTGATTTGAACTTCAGAAATGTATATGTGGGGAAAATGAAAATATCTACAAAGGAAAAAACAATATAAAGGAGGAAAAACTACATGTTCGCCACAACATGTTTGACAATATGATGATACATCCTGATGAGAATGTAACTCCTTCTTTAATCAAATTACTAAAGTTTTTGGAGTAATTCGATTAGTGGGAGGAGAAATCAAAGACATTGACACTTTAATGAAATATTGAGATGACTTCCACCCCATTAAAATGAAAAGGTATTAGACCATGAGGAAAGAGATTTCTAAAAGCTCTATCTGGATGATTTTCTAAGTATCCTAGTGGCATATGAAATGAGAGTCAAACTGGAAGATTCTAATACTCGTGTAAGTAACGATATGTCATTCAAATATATGTACAAAATGAAACATTTTGGAGATAATAGTGGTGAGTGTGTTGAGGAGAAGGAAATTCTTTCTCTCATTTCCATTAAATTCAACATTAGAAAAGGATAATTTGAATTCAAGCTACCTATTGTGTGTTTTCATTGTCGTAAAGATGGGATCATAGCCTCTCAGTGCTTAATGAAATTTAATGAGGAATATAGAGAAGTTGAAAACATTGAGAAGCCTCAGAAAAGGTTCTTTAAATAGGGGAACTTCAATTTTGAAAATAAAATATAGAAAAATAGTATTCTTAGTGAATAAAATTATGAGAATAATGATTTATATGAGGAATAATAACTAAAATTTAAATCTAGAAAACGTGAATTCATAATGGACACTATTGAAAAAACAAGAACCATCAGAAGATAATGGTCGATGTAATCAGTTGACAACTAATTCCAATCCCGAGTTGAAAATTTGGATGCCGTTATTGAGCATGAGAATAAATTAAATTGTTGAAATAATTGGAAATCAATTGAATAAAATCATCGGAATATGTTGATAATCTTGAAGATAGAATTGAACGGCTGGGAATATCTTTGGAAGTATTGTCTAAAAACAATGAAAGAACTGATGATGTAGTGGATATGAATCTAATAATTGAAGATCAAATAATTTTCATCAATGACCTCACCTTTATACTAGAAGAACATCCCATGATTGATGAGGGTCATGAAGAATAAGTTGTTACTGTTAAGAGTAAACTTTATAGTGAATCAATTTCAAAATAATTAAGGATGAAAATACAATTTGGAATCTTCTGAGATGTTAAGCTATTTCATGAAGAAAACGTGGTTATAATGGAGTTGAAATGATTTTAATGGTCAATTACCTTCTTACATGGGAAATAGTGGAAACATTTTTGAGGCTGAATCATCAAATACTGCAAATAAATGTGACCAAAATAATATCAAGATGAAAGTGGTTCATGTGGAAAAGACATATGAAGTGCTGCAAAAGAAGCCCCCAATTCAATATGAAATAAGAAGAAAATTATATCCTCTAGACTCTGGGGATAAAAAATATTCAAAACATTATCCCACAGAAAAAGGAATGAGGATAAATAGAATATAGAATATATTTCCTCTCTTGAAGTGTCAGTTCTATGGATATCTAGTCCATAATATTCTTTATTGCAAACATCCAAAGAGATATTTGAATGGATAATATATGGGATTTAAACAAAGTAGAAAAAATTCATGTCCTAAATCTTTTAGAAGATAAAATTTCTATGTATATTGTTTTTTTGTTCTATATATGGCCATAAATCTATTTATTTCTAGCAGAGGAGGGAAATGGACACCTCAAATCAAATTCAGATAAAAGTCAATTTTATTCAACATGATTGTGTTTAACATTAAAAATGTTTTCCCAATTTGAAAAATATATTTTATATGATGAACACATTTTACATAGATGAGAGTGTTTAAAGGCCATAAGTGTCTAACACTCGACACAACAAATCATAGAAAGGAAAAAAGGTTAATTGAAAAATATAATCATCTAGAAGTGGAAAACAATGCAACTTATAATAATAGTACCCTGATTCATGATATAAATTGTTCATCCTACATGATGGGTAATGTAGACCTATTAATGTATGTCAAGATAATGTTCTATGGAACAGTGAGGTTTGGTAATGATAGTTCTCTAAAGATAAAAGGATGTGGAAGTAGAGAGGTAGATAATAGAGATCTAAAAAAATGAAGTCCCTTATGGGGATGTTCTACATCATAATATTATAATTGTGAGTCAAATCTGTGACTCGGGACTTATTATGACATTCAATCAGAATGGTTTTACTATAAGAGGAATGTCTAGGAATCCTCTCATGAAAGGTTGTATGTCATATAGAAACTTATATCAGGTTTACAATAAATAGAACATTTACTACTTAACAGTTGAAGAGGAAAATAATTGGTGGCATTAGAAATTGGGAACATCAATCAGAAATACATGGAAAATATATCTAAAATCATGATAGTCATGGATATCACTAATATTAATCATGAATGATAAAAGGCATGTGATGTCTGCATGTGAGGGAAGATATTCCATAGTTCATACCTACTAAAGAATAAAATAACATCTAATATCCTTTTTCTCATTCATACAAATGTATGTAGGCCAAAAAATGTTCTTGGAACACATAGAGAAAGGTATCTTGTTATTTTAATAGATAAATACAGTAGAATCTAATGTGTGATCATTATACACAAGGATTGATAAGTTCATGATAGCATGAAAACCTATCGTAGAATTGCTAAGAATGATACTGGATGGAAGATCATAATCTAGCGATCTAACAATGTAGGGTAATACATGACAATTGAATTGGAAAATTACATTGAGAAGCATGGGATACAACATGATGTGGCTACTGTGATAACTTCATGACAAAATGGAGTTGTTGAGAGAATGAATCGATTGGTAATCTATATTTCTAGAACTATTCTGATCAAAAGTCGTATTCCCCAAAATTACTGGAAAGAGGAAATTCAATATAAATTGTATATTCTAAATCAAACAGGGGTATATACGGGTGAGACAAAAACACCATATGAATTGTGGCATGGAAGGAAGGAAACTTTGAGATATTTTTGTGTTTATGGAGGGAAATGATTCATTTGAAACAAAAATGGAAATCAAGGAGAGTATGGAGACAATGTAGATGAAGGAATATTTCTTGGATACTCAATTAATATAAAATACTATGAGTGTTTCAATAAGTTCTTGGGAAGAATTGTGCAAAGTAGTGATGAATATATCATTGAAGAGAAAGACACAAATGCTTCAAGTAATTATAATAATGATTTGATAGAAAATGATGAATAATTTGAACAAGGAAAAAATTATAATACAGAGGTAGAGGAAGGTGTACAAAAGTCTCAAGATACACATCATGATGTTGACTCAGAATAATGTTCAAAAGAGAATGCCATATCTAGAGAAAATTTGATCGAACCCCAAAAGAGAAATCGAAAATAGGATATTGATAAGTCCAACATGATTGGGTATCACAATACACCTACATAGAAAAGAAGAATGTGGAATAATGCACCATGATCATTATTATTAGTTGTTGAACCATCATCATTTGAATAAGATGCAAAGGATGAGTCATGGGTGAAATGAATAAAAGAATAGATAGACCATATTGACAGAAATTAGACTTGGGATCTTGTCAAGTGACTCAAAGGTCAAAATGTGATTGGTTCGAAAAGGGTTTTCAAGAGAAAATTGGATGATCATGGAAATGTGATCAGAAATAAGGTTCCTTTGGTCTTTAAAGTATATTATCAAATTGAAGGTGTTGATGTTGAGGAGGCATTTCCTCCACTAGAGAGACTATAGTCAATTAGGCAGTTTCTTACCATTTCAATCCAAAGATGATAATATTTTTATCAAATGGACATCAAGATAGAGTTATTAAATAGTGTCTTGGAAGAAGATGTATACATTGAATAACCCATGGGGTTTTTTCTTTGTAATGATGAAATGAAGGTTTTCAAGATAATAAAGTCCCTCTATGTTTCAAAGAATGTATAGTGAGCATGGTATTCCCATCTAGATTTTTATCTCAATAATATGGAATTCAAAAAAGGATGATTAGATCACAATCTCTTTGTAAACAATTCTCATAAATATCTGTTCATTGTGCTAATTTATTTGGATGATTTTATCTTTGGTGGTAGAAGGCATGGATCTGTTGAATAATTTTCTAATCACCTGATGTCAAAATTTTAAATGTATATGATTGGAGAACTCATATACTTCCTAGGGCTACAAGTGATTCAGAAGAAGGTTTACACTTTCATTTCTTAGGAAAATTATGCAAAAGGGATGTTGAATAAATTTAACTTGATAGATTCCAAACTAATGGGGACTTTGATTGTGGATGGAACAAAATTCCGAACATATAAGGATGGGATGTGTGTGGAACCCACAATGTATAGGAGAATCATCAGAAGCTAACTATACCTGACAGCAACACGACAATATATTGTCATTGCAACAATTTTAGTGGCCCTATTTCAAAGTAATCCAAAGGAATAATGTATGGAGGCAGTTAAACGATTAATGAGGTCCATTATAGGTACCCATAATTAGGAATATTCATTACTGTAGGAAAATATAATGAATTTATTTTCATTTTTTGATGCAAACTTGGCTGGGGATGTTGTGGATAGAAAATCAATCCCGAGTCAAGTATTCAATATTGGGAAGAAATGTGTAGGATGGATGAGAAAAAGATAGTATTGTACTACAATTAATACTAGTGAAGTTGAATATATATCCGCTATAAATACATGCAATTAGTTATTTTAGATTAATATGTAACTAACTAAAATAGGTGATTATGTAAAACAACCAATGGAAATTTACTAAGATAACAATAGCATCATTTTTCTAAGGAAAAATCATGTTCATAATTTTCATACAAAATAATTTGAAATCACATATCACTTCCTCAAGGGAAATATAGAACAAGTCATGATCACTAAGGAACATGTGGGAACAGATGAGCGAGTGGCTGACATTTTGACCAACACACTATCAACAGGTATGTTTGAGAAACATCGGATGAAAATTTGTGTTCATCCACCTCATACTGCATGAGGGGGCTACGAATTTTCCAATTTCCACTATCATGATAACATTTTTAATCTATTTATGAATTTGATGTAGTTTTATAGGGGAGATACTATATCGGGTGAGTTTTTTTTGATTTGTACAATAGGGGTTGTGTGAATGTCCTCTTTTGTGAAAATTACCAAATTTTGTGTGAAAGTTGAGTTATCGCATGGAAGTGTAGTTTTAAGATTCTGACATGATTTTCAATATCCAATTTGTTTGATTAGAAATTTCAATTGCATAAATTAAGGACTTCAATGCATGAAGAATATCATACAAGAATGGGACATAGACTTCAATGAAAATCTATTGAAGAGACCCTCAAGTCAATAAACGGAGTAAGAATTCTCCCATAGAAGTGGGAAAGGGGGATTCAATGGAAGTGTAATGAGGGACGTAGTGAGATACCCTTGATTTATTACAAATGCAGTTTCCATGGAATATAGTGACAGTGTATGAACTCTTGTTCTCTAAAACTAGTGATGATTACTGCATTTTGGTATGACTGACACACTATCGGTGTATTCTCCTTGGACATAGACCTTTGTGTTGAACCGTGTAAATGTGTTGTGTGGTCTCATTGTATGTGATTGTTTAATTGATATTCATAACCATTATATAGGTTTAACATGTTCCTACCAATGTCGTAAAAATATCAAATACATTAAAAGAAAAGGTTGACAGTCTGATTCACACCTCACCTCTTTGGGAATACTAGGTTTCTACATGTGTTATCAGAGGGAGGGTTCTTGTGTTAGATCTATTCGATGCCATCATGGATAATTCATCCCATTTCAGGGGATTCCACCTCTTCAATGGAATCAATTTTCAGATTTGGAAGAACAAAATGAGATATCATATAATATCTCTTGAAATGTAAGTCATATGTGCTTCTGTGTAAGGAATACAGGTTACTGATCCAATATTTATCTCTATAATTGAGACAGATAAGAAAATTATTGATGTAGATTCTAAAGTGCAGAATGCTCTCATCACAGCCCTTTCAAATCAGATTTATGTAAATGTGATGATAATACCCTTAGCATTGTCTGTGGGGGATAAATGTGAAAATAACTATGAATGACACACCAAAGTGAATGAGGAAAAATATAAAATTCTTCATAACAAGTTTGATGTTATAAAGATGTACCATGATTAGAATGCATACTCTTTTAATAGAACTATAGAAGTTATAGGGGGGAACATGGGGACTAAGATAATAAATAAAATCCATTGACATTGTAATGAAAATCATGAGAATAATTTCATCCCTTTACAATTCATAGGTTTCATCACTTGAGAAACGACATATCCCTAAGGCCTCTATAGATGATCTACTGAGTAGCTGGGTGGCATATAAAATGAGAGTCAAACCAGAAGACACTCTGAATCGTGTATGGAATGAAATTACATTCAAAGCTATGGAGAAAATCAAAATATATAGATATAGAAGTAGTGAGGATAATGAGGAAAAGTAAATTATTCCTCTCATTTCTAGGAAATTTAATAATTGAAAACAAAAAATTTTATTGCAAGCTACCTCTGGCATGTTTTCTTTGTGGTAAAGTTTGGCACATATCATCTCAATTCTCAAGGAAATTTTATGATGAAGAGAGAGAAGTTGAAAAAAAATTAGAAGCCTTAGAAAAGGTTCTTCAAAAAGGGAAACTTTATATTTTAAAAGAAAATATAGAAATAGAGTTTTTTATGTGAACAAAATGATGAGGATAATTATTTCTATGATAAAGAGGAACAAGAATTTAAATCTAGAAAACATGCTTCCCTGATGGCCACAATTAAAAATTAGAACCATCAAGAAGATAAGAGTGGAGATAATAGGTTTACAACTAATTATAATCCCAACTTGAAACTTAAGTATGATTTTAGTAAGGTTAATATTAAATATAAGAGTTACAATAAGTTGAAATCAGTTTTCGAAGAATCATCTAAATATGATGATCATCTTGAAGCTGAAATTGAACGAGTGGAAGAATTCTTCAATGTATAGTATAAAATCCATGAAACCACTGATGATGTAGCAGATCTAATGATGAGAATTGAATAGCAAGAAAATTTCATCAAATACCTCACCTCTATATTGGATGAAAATTCCATGACTGGTGATGTTGTTGGAGAGTAATTTGTTACTCTTAGGAGTAAACTTGAGAGTGAATCATTTTCAAATGAATTGAGGATGAAAATAAAAATGGGAAGGTTCTCAGATGATGAACTACTAGAGAGAGAAATATGTGGTTCTAATGGAGTTTAAAATACATTTAATGATCAATGAATTGCTTACATGGGAAACAATGGAATCCGTTATGAGGATAAATCATCAAATGATGCTGATAAAGGTGACCAAAACAAATGCAATATGAAAGTGGGTCATGTGGAATAGTCAACTAATTGCTGAGAATGAAACCCCCAATTCAATCTGAAAAAATAACTAAATACTATTCTAATGCTTCCAAGAATAATAGATAGTCTAACTATTTTCCCAGAGAAGAGGGAATGAAGATTGATATAAGTGAGAAGACATTTCCTCTCATGAAGTGTTAGTAATATTGATATATGGGACATACGATGTATAATTCCAAAGATACAAGGATCTATTTGAATGGAGAATAGATGGGAGTTCAACAAAAAATAAAAGATTCATATCCTTATTGTTTTAGAAGAAATAAATTATAAGGATATTGTTTTTTGTTATATATTTCTTTGTAAATCTTTTATTGTAGGCATAAGATTGTAATGGACACCTTTTATCTAAGTTAGAGAAATGTTAATAATCATCAATAGGATTATTTTCTCATTAAAACAGTTTTCCCCTTTGTAATAAGAGCATTAATATGAATAACACATGTATATATAAGAGAGATTTGAAATTTCAACAGTTTCCTACAATCAACAAAATAACTCATGAAAAGGAAAGATTAAAACAATAAAATACTAATCTTAGAGAAGTAACTATCAAGGAAATAGAGAATAACATCACCTCGATTCTTAATAGCTGAGGTTTTTCAAACATGATGGGTAATGTAGACCTATTTAAGAATGTCAAGAAAAAGGCTGATGAAACAGTGAGGTTCGGTAATGATGGTGCTCTGAAGATAAAATGTTGTGGAAGTATTGATCCAGATAATGAAGAGTTGAAGAAAATTGACGTTCTTTATGTGGATATTCTACGTCATAATCCTCTATGTTTTATGAAACTATATAACTCAGGTAATATGTTGAAATTCAATCATAATGGCTATACTTTAAAAGGAACATCTTATAATCCTCTCATGAAAGGTTGTAGAAAAGAGGGAAACTTATATCAGGTCTATAGAAAAGAGAACATTTTCTACCTGATAGTTGAAGTGGAAAAATATATATGTCATCGGATATTGGGGCCCATCAATCAGAAAGACATAGAAAATATTTCTACGCTGAATACAGTCATGGATATACCTAATCTGAATCGTTAACAAGAAAATACATGTGATCCCTGCATGCGAGTGAAGACTGTATGAGGGTCCTACATTCCAAAGAAGAATGGAGCATCTAATATCCATGATCTGGTTCATACACATGTATGTGGGATGATAAATGTTTCCAGAACACATCGAGAAATGTACTTTGTTCTTTTCATATGAGATTATTTTATAATGGAATGTGTGATCATTATATTGAAGAATCAAGAATTTCTTGACTTCATGAAAATATATTGATGAATTTCGAATAATGATTTTGGATGGAAGATCAATGTCCTACAAACATAGAATAGAGGGGAATACACATCAATTTTATTTGAAAATTACATTGAGAAGTGAAAGATACAACATGAAGTGGATCTTGTGAGAACTCCGTAGAAAAATGGATTTTTTGAGTGGACGAATCGAAATGTAAACAACATGGAAAGAACTATGCTGATTGAGAGTCGTATTCCTCGACATTACTAAAAAGAGACAGTCCAAGCTGTAGTGTATATTCAAAATAGAATAGGGCTATATATGAGTGAGAAAAAAACACCATATGAATTGTGTCATGGAAGGAATCCTAATTTAAAATTTTTTCATGTTTTTTGAAGCATATGTTTCATCCAAAACAATGAATGAAATCAAAGGGTGTATAGAGACAATGTAGATGAATGAATATTACAAGGATAATCAATGAACATGAAATCCTATAATATATTCAATAAGGGATTTGGAAGAATTGTCAAAAGAAGTGATATTATAATCATTGACCAGAAAAACACAAATTCTTCAAGGAATTGTTATGATGATGTGATGGAAAATGAGGAATAATGTGATCATGGAACAAATTTTATTATGTAGGTAGAGTAAAGTGTAAAAAACATTCATGAGACACATTGTTATGTTGATATAGAAGAATATTCTTAATAGGAAACCATAGCTTAAGAGGATTTGACCAAACCCCAAAGGAGTTATTGAATATTAGAGATTGATCAGTCCAACATAATCAGGGATCAGAATGCACCTACACATATAAGGTGAGTGAGAAATAATTCACAATCTGCATTTTTATTAGTTTTGGAAACATCCTCATCTGAAAAGGACAAAAAGGACGAGTCTTGGGTGAATGAAATGAATGATGAGTTAGATTATATTGAAAAAATAGGATTGGGATCTTTTCAAGAGACCCGAAGGTAAAAATTTGATTGGTACAAAATTAATTTTCATGAAATATTTTTACAAGTATAGAAATGTGATCAGAAATAAGGTGTGTATGGTATGTAAAAGATATTAACAAATTATAGGTGTTAATTATTAGGAGGAATTTTCTATAGTAGTGATACTTGATTCAACAAAGATGTTTCATTCTATTTCAATCTAAATAGGATATAAAGTGTATCAAATGGATGACAAGACCACATTCTTAAATGGATTCTTCCAAGAAGAAGTATACATTGAACAACCCATTTTGTTCTTTATTGGTAATGATGAAATGAATTTTTCCAATCTAAAAAGGCCCTCTATTGTTTAATGAAGGCACCATGAGCATGGTATTCCTGGATAGATTCTTATCTCAAAAATATGGAATTCAAAAGAGTAGTAGATCAAAATCTTTATGTGAATATTTCCCCGAAAAATAAGGTCATGGTGCTAGTTTATGTTGATACTATTGGTGGTAGCAGTAAGGGATCAGTTGATGAATTTTATTATCTCATGAAGTCATAAATTAAAAAGTATGTTATTGTTGAAATCTCATTATTCTTAGGGGTGCATTTGATTCAAAATAAGTATTATACTTTCGTTCTAAGGAAACAAATCAAAAGAACGGTCGATGATATTTAATATTCAAGATTCCAAACCAATGGGGACTTCGATTGTGGTTAAAAAAACACGAAAATCATGGGGATGGGATTTATGTGGATCCCACAATGTGTAGTAAAATTATTTGAAACTTAATATACCTTATAGTGAAATGGATAGATATTATCTTTACAACATGTTTGGCGGTCTGCATTCAAAGTAATCCAAAGGAAGAACATATTGTTGTAGATAAATGAATCATGAGTAACATTCAATGTACCCAAAGATATGGATTATTAATTTCTATAGGAAAATATAATGATTTATCTGCATTTTTAGATACTGACTTGGAAGGGGATGTACTGGACATAAAATCCACTAGTGTTGGAGCATTCTATATTCGAACGAAGCATGTGGCCTGGTTGATCATGAAATAAGAATATATATATCTCACTACTATGGAAGCTGAATATATATATATATGATAGAATGGCATGAACTTAGTTACTCTAAATGAATCAACAACTAATTAACATAGGTGACAAGATAAAACAACCAATAGTGATTTACTGTGATAATTAAAGCGCAATTTATCTTATGAAAAATCATCCTAAGCATTCTCTTATGAAATGTATTAAAATTATAAAATCACATCCTAAATGTAAAAGTTCAACAAGGGATGATAAACATGGAACATGTGGGAATTGATGAGTAAGTGGATGACATTATGAGAAAGCCATAGTCAATGGTTGTGTTTGAGAAACATCATTGAACCTTGGTGTTTAGACACCTCATAGTGCATAAGGTGGCTACGAATATCCCCCTCTCCCTTGTTATTTTATATTTTTTAATCTATTTTTTTGATGTGATGTAGGTTTATAAAGGATATACTATTTAGGGGGTGTTTGTTTTGAGCAGTACAATGAACAAATACTAGTCTTTGGGTTTATTTCCAATGGGGGAGACAGAATAATTTTAGGACACATAATACATATGTGACATGATCAAAGTATAGTGTTAGGAGGAGAAGGACTAAATTCAGGACATGGAATGCATATGTGACATAGTAAGATAATAGCTTGGATGTCATTAAGAATTTCAAAACATGGGAACCCAATTCCAGATTCCCCTCTTTTTTCTAAACCAATCATTGTTCATGTAGACTTAGAGTGTTGGATACGTTGATTCATGCATTTCATTTTTTGGTAATGGATGGTGTTCTATTTAATTTATCAGGATATTTCCAACAAGACTAAAGGGGGGAGATTGTTGGAACCCCGATCATTCTATTTAGAAAATGGAGTATGGTTTGTGTTTGATTTCCCTCCTCATTTTATGGTCATAATGTAATCTAGGTAATGGATCATATTGTTAAAGCATGAAATAGTATTAAAGGTGGCATCATTTCCCAGTGTTTGCAAAAATTTTAAGTCCAAACATTTGAATATGGAGAAAACTATTTTTGAAAAAGGGATTTTCGCACATGATGTATGGATCTTTAGAAACATGCATGTAAGGAATAATTTTGGATCAGTGCATCAAATTTTGGAAATGGCAGAAAGAGTTCTAAAAACATAAATGTTCCCAAAAGATAATGTTTCCTGGAAGAATCATTCATGCTCAATGCAACGTCAAAAGCGATTTTGCGCGATCATGAAGAATATTGTACGCACCAATAGAGATGTGTCAGAAACATGTGTTCAGGGTCATTAAGGCCTATAAATCGGTGGATACCCCCATGAATGACCTACGAATTATCCAACAAAAAATATGGTTTCTCTTCTGCATAAAATATTGGTGCGCAAAAGATTTATGTTGAGTTAATCTTGTGCAATAGGTGTTCCTTTAGTTTGAGAAGACCAAGTGAACCCTTCGGTTTAGTTGTGAAAAATATAGGTGTTGTACGGAAAGTATGGGTTGCGTGAAACTCTTATTTTGTGAAAATTCCCAATTCTTGCGCCCAAGTTGTGTTAGTGCATGCATGTGTAGTGTTAAGATTCTGATAAGATTTTGAATATCTATTTTGTGTGTTCAGTTCTTTAAAGTGCGTCATTTCAGGACATCGATGCAAGAAACATCTCATAATGGAATGAGACAAAGACTTCATTGTAATTTTTTTTAAGACACCCTGAATTCAATAGACTGAGTAAGACCTCTCCTATGGTAATGACCAAGGAGGAGTCAATAGAAGTGTTCTAATGGATGTAGTGAGCTATATATGATTTATTATAAAGTCAGTGTTCCTAGAACCGAGTGATTGTGTCTAAACTCATTCTATCCAATCCTTGTGAAGATTAGTGAATTTTGGTATGACTGACACACTATCTCTGTATTCTCTTTTGATTTAACCTATTTTGGTGAACCATGTAGATGTGCTATGTGGTCTCTATGCATGTGACTTTTTAATTTTTTTCATATCTATCATATATGGTTAACACATTCCTATCAACATGGTAACAAGATATTATACTTTAGAATAAAAATTTAACACCCTGATTCACCCCCCCCCTCTTAGGACATTCCAGGGTTCTACAAGTTGGATGGAGAACCAAGTATGAATATTTTACTTTTGTAGAGTGTTTTCTTTTATTTTCAAAGAATATAAGTCAATTCACTTTGTAAAAGACTTGAAAATTAAGTGATGCTTTACTGATTTGTATTTCACAAATATCATAATTTATGATAACTTCTGATGCAAGACATATAATGGAAATCTGAGTAAAATTACTGCCTATCATATTCCTTTTTGATTTGAAATAATGATGTTTTTGGAAAATAGGGAAGTTTTAGTACATTCTTTTGAGACAATGATGATGCTAAATGTGTTGGACCAATGACTAAATATCAAGCTAGATATGATTCGTGATGAAATTAGTATCTTTTTGAATAATCTAGAAGTCAATGAAGCAGCATTGGTGTTCATGTTGAAGCATATTTTATGGTGTTTCTTTATCCAGTGTTTGCTAAATTTTTTGGTCTAAAAATCAGGAGATGGAGAAATGTGATTTTGGTTATGAATGATGCACGTAAGTTTAAAGATTTATTGGTATGTTTCATGAAAGGAATGAATCATGGTCAGAACATCAAAAAATTTAATAGGCGTGAAGTTTGTGAAAGATTGAAGAATTACGTGAAACATCATTTTGGAGAAAAAAAGACTTATGTTCCCAATGCAACACTAGAATGGGTTTTTCATGACACATTATGGTTTTGAAAATTGTGTCGGGGTTTTTTTGTGTGTGGGTCGGGGATGCCTATAAATAAGAGGTGACCCCCTCTCATTTGTGGTGCTCGATACATAGTGAAATCCCTAGTATTGAAGTATAGAATGATTTTTTGAATAAGGAGTTACAGGAAGTAAATAGTGGTGTGCGCGTGAAAGAGAAGATATACACAATAAGAGAGTTGCGTGTAAGATTGAAGTTGTGTGCAAGAGTGGTTTTGCTACAGTAGTCAAATCTTGCTAGCAGGGAATAAAATTTGCGCACAACAAACTGTAAAGGGTGCGTGAAATATTTGAGTTTAGGAAAAAATTATTTTTTGTGCTAGGTGGTTATAAACATAATTTGAGTATAAAAGAGATGACTTATTTTGAAATATAAAACTATGAATAAGGATTTAGAAGAACTGAAACATTTTCCCCTATTTGTGATAAGAGGCTGCACATGTGCTTAAATATTGTTTTCCAAGTGCTACATTAGTGTAATGGTATATTATGCTCATTTTATTCCACACAAAGGATTGTTTTCTAATGGATTGTGTGGCACTAGATTATTTTTGTAAAATACCAAGGTCGTTGCTACTCTAGTTGAGTAGTGAACCTTGTAAATATTGTGTTCATATGGTTGTGTGATTTTAGCATGGAAAGAAATATTTAACAGGAGCCAAAGGTTGTTTCAAATAGAAAAGAAACATAATAGAAAAATATATCATTGATTCACTTCATCCCCCTCTCAATGATACTTGGATCCCAACTGTGTAAAATCATTATTTGTATATTGGAGATCAGCCATATGGTTACTCAAAGTGTTTCTATTATGGTTACACAAATTTTAAGGTAGATGTGAGGGTTACAGATTATAAGGTAGCTGAGAGGGTAGCAATATTATGTAAGTAAATCCTCAATATAATTTTATGTTTCTATATATGTTCTATATGATTTTTTCAAATCATGTAGAAATATCATGTTTCCTAATGTATGTTTATATGGGTACAAGTATTTTTTTTAATTATTTCTTATGTTACAAGTATTCAGGGACTAATGTGTTCTTTCCTTCTTTTTAAATCCTTTACTGATATTTTTCTACTCATCCCATGTTTTTATATGATTTTCATAGGTTATAATGATGTGTAATAAAATAAGGAAGCAATGTTAAATTTTATGATTATTTTTCAAAGAAAACCAGTTTTATTTAAAAAGTTTTATAATTTGGAAGTTAGGGATATTTTTTTCTGGTATATTATCTATATTAATGTGTAGTGTTATATATGTATTATATAATATTTATCTAAAACACTAAACATGAAAAGATCCTCAATTTTAATGGAAATAATTTCTTGACTAAAATTTAGAATTATGTAATGTAATAAGGCTAGGTCATTATTATTGGTATCAAAGGATGGTTTAGATAACATTAGAAGTTAGGATGCTATTAATGGAATACCAAAAATGATTTTTATATTATGGTTAATTAGAAATGATATATAATTTAATTATTAACATGTTTCATAGACTAAGATATGTTTGTTCAGAATTTTTTTCTATAGAAGAAACTGGGATTCTAGAGATGAGAGGCATCGACAAAATGATATCCTTATGAATCTGCAGCCCAGAATGGTAGGGATTAGAACCGAGTAGTTTTTGACAGTAATTTCTCAACTAACTCCGGAAATAAAAGATAGTGGGATCCACTTTCTAAAATATCTAGATATACCACAAAGTAACATAATTATAGTGGAACATTATATCTGGAAACACCATATTGCCTTCAATTGATCTTCTAACATGGTAGCGGC
The DNA here is from genome assembly GCA_963277665.1 of Viscum album. Classification (NCBI taxonomy): domain Eukaryota; kingdom Viridiplantae; phylum Streptophyta; class Magnoliopsida; order Santalales; family Viscaceae; genus Viscum; species Viscum album. The sequence goes on from OY728140.1 coordinate 2,133,432,840, forward strand.
TGAAGGATTGACTAAGGACCATGAAAATATTTTTGATATTATGGGATGTTATGATAATCAAAAGTTATGTTATTTAATTTATATTTTTTAAGGTAAATTTTATCAGTGGTGGACAATGGTCAAAAATATCATGGATATATATGAGATTGATTCCATCGAGTGGGTTGAATTTAATAGTCTTCTCCTTGAAAAGTATTTTCCTAAGGTGGTGGATGTTATGATAGAGAAGGAATTTCTTCAATTGAAACAAAAGGAGGAAGATTCTATGACGGTTTGTGAATAGAACATCCCCTCAATTATGAGGTATGATCCAAATTATATTTTGGATCTTAATATAAAAATAAACTGATTTTACTCAGGATTAAAACCAAGGTATCGAAGGGCGTTGGCCTCCGATGAATTCAAAAGTTCTGGGAAATTTTCCCAATGTGCTGAAAGGTTAGAGACAGAGTTTATTGATGATCACATGAACTTTGAATCCAATGATAAGAAGAGTTCTAAATGGAATGAAATTGGTAATAATAAATCAAAAAAATATGATGTTAATAATGTCTAGTTTCCAGTTTTTGAAATGTGTGGAAAAACGAACCCTAGGGAATTCATTACCAAAACTGAGAAGTGTTTTCGATGTGGTATGTTTGGAAATATGGAATGAGATTGTATTGAAAATGACCCTATGATTAATCATGATCAACAGACTGTTATGTGTATTAAATATGGAGATATGGGTCATTATGAAAATGTCTACCCAAAGTGAGATCTTAGTGATGTAAAGAAGCTAGACTGTCAAAAAAAGGAAGTGGTAAGATTCATTGAGACTAAATCAGTATACATCGGGCCATCCAATGATGTTTTATCAGGTAACATGTTTGTTTAAATATGTTTTGAGAAAAAAAATTTCATTTGCGGTCTACAAATTTCCTCATATCAATGGAATTTTCTCATAAATTAGAAATATCACCTCAAAAAATGAGACTAGAAGATATTGTTAAAATAGTAGGCTAAATATTATAGAAAGGATGAATTATAATAAACTTTAAATAGTGGTCTTTGTAAAGACTTTACTTGAAAATATTGTTGTTTTTTCCTTAGTAGAGTTTATGTCATTATGGGAATGGAATGGCTTTTAGTTTCTCATGCTATGAATGACTGTAGAGATAATGTAGCTATTCTTCAGAAAGGGTTTCAGTTTTCATATAGGAAATAACCTATTAAATTGATAACATATTAAGAAGTTGAAAAAATATTAAAATATGGAAATGGAATTTATTTTTCTCATATTTTTGAAAATAATGGATCTTTTAAGATTAATGATGTTATAGTGGTAAATGAATACCTTCATGTTTTTTCTGAAAAGTTACCATTTGTCATACCTAATCAGAAAGTTGAATTCACAATTGGATTAATTTCTGATGCTAATACCATTTCAAAACCCCCTTACCGAATGGATCCTATGGAACTTTTAGAGTTGAAAATTTAGTTGTAGTATTTTCATGATAAAGGATTCATTTTTCCTTTCACTTCACCATGGGGTAGTCTGATTTTGTTAGTTAAAATAAAAAATGGTTCCATGAGACTTATCATTGATTATATATCCTTGAATAAAATCACTATTAAAAACATGTATCACTGTCCTCACATCGATAACTTGTTTTATCAGCTCCAGGGTGATCAATACATTTCCAATATTTACTTGAGATATGGATACCATATACTCAAGGTGATGGAGTATGAAATATTGAAAATGGATTTTCATACTTGATTTGGAATTATTAATTTATTGTTATGTTCTTTGGGTTGACTAATTCACCTGTCTTATTCATGGATATTACGAATAGAATATTTCATGAGTTCTTGGATAAGTTATCAGTTGTGTTTATTGATGTCATTCTTGAGTTTTGTAAAACAATAGAGGAATATGATAAAAATATAAGGGTTTTTTCAAACATTAATGGAAAAGAAAAATTATGGAAAATTCAGTAAGTGTGATTTTTGGTTGCAAAATAATTCATATCATGGAAATATTGTAAATAAGTCTAGAATAAACGTTGATCCTACCAAAACATAAGTGGTTCAAGAATGAACAATACCTATAATGTTTACAAATATTCAACGTTTTATTGGATTAGCATCTTATTAAAAATGTTTTTTAAAACATTGCATGGTTATCTTTTCCGCTAGCATAGAAAATCTAAAAAGGTGTTAAATTTAATTGGAAAAACATTTGTGATGTTTGTTTTTAGAAAATGATGAAGAGATTGGTTAATGATACATTTTTTTTCTAGAATTCCTGAAATGGTGAGTTTGTTATCTACAATGATTTTTCAATGGAGGAACATGGTTTTGTTTTTAGGAAGAATGATCAGGTAATTTCTCATGCTTGAACATAACTAAAACCTCGTGAGTTAAATTATTCAACACATTATTTAGAATTAGAAGCTTATGTTTTTTATTTGAAAAATTGGAGGAAACATTTATATGGTGATAAATGTCAAATATACACTAATCATAATGTCTAAAGTATATATTCACTCATAATGAATTAAACATGAGGCAGAGAATATGTATTGAATTGATAACGGATTATGATTGCATGATAAATTACCATCTGATAATATAAAACAAGGTGGTAGATGCCTTGATTCAAAAACCACATACATCATTAACTCGGTTATGTTTGATACATTGTCCCAAGATTTATGAGATATAGAAATTCAGGATTAGAATTTTTTGGTGTAGGAAATACCTATTTTTTGTTTCAAATTTTTGTGCAATATTCATTTTCTAACATAATTAAAAAAGTGTAGATGGAAGGATATAAGATACATAAAAACGTATAATTTTTTAAAATGGGTATGTTTTCAGAATTTAACCTTTATAGATATTTTTTTTAAACTTGGTAAATGTTTGTATGTGCCTTCTAATTCCCAGTAAATGAATGATTTGTTTTGTGAAACTCGTAGTTCCTTATTTTCAGTTCAACATGGTACCACTAATATGTACAGAGACCTTAGAGAGTATTACTAATGGGATGGAATGAAACGAGATATTGAATATTTTACTACAAAATTTTTGATATGTTAAAAGTTTAATGAGAAGAAAAAGTTATATAAGGGGATGAATCAGCCGCTGTCAGTGCCGGAGTGGAATTGGGAGAATGTATCCATTTAATTTTTGGTGGGACTATGAAAGAATTCTCGTGGTAATAATGAGATTTGGGTTATTTTTTTCCTAGCGGACTCAATCTTAACAGTTATTTTCTAAACAAGATACAATTTCTTTCGATCATCTTTATTGACTATACCTTGTACAGACTGAAAGGATACATTGAGTTCCTCCTTCCATTGTATCTGACTGAGATCACATGTTCACTTCTACCTTTTGGATGTGCCTTCATAAGTCTATGGGCATAAAATTAATTTTCAGTACAAAATTTCATCATCAATGTAACAGCCCAAGATTTTATGAAAAATATTCTTTTTATTTCACTAATGTCTTGTATTGTACTCTACACCAAAAGGAGCTTGCACAACACGCATCCTTGACTTGCCTTGCATACACGCAATCGCGACCTTCCTCGATAGCGTGTGTAGTACGCAATAACGAGTTTCACTAAACAACGATATGCTATTAAAATATTATTAAAACTAGCCGTTATGAATAGTAATAACCACTTTTTAAAATTCTGTAAATCTTATATTTCAAAATGAACTTCATTTTTGGATTCGGAGTATCGAATTTAGCCTAAGGTGAAATTTTGGTACTTTTCGGATAACTTTCATATTCTGATGAATAGTGAAAATTACTAAATTATAATTAAAAACAACTTTTTTAATCGAAATAATTAATATTGATAAATCATTAATTTGAGTGGTTTTAAAGTATATTTAGAATATATTTTTACAATTTAATACAATGTTGGTCATTGGATGTAGTTTCACATTTAAACTAGACATAAACAAGTGTCAATCTTTTGATAGATATTGTTTCTTAAAAACACGCTATTTGTTTTAACAACGGGATTTAATTATAAAATTAATTAATGCAACTTTTATGTTATGAATTTGGTAAAATAGACTTCATTTTTGAATTCGGAATATGAAATATAGCTTGGGATGAAATTTTGGCATTGTTCTGAAAAACATCAATTTTTGATGAATAGTGAAACTACTAAGTGGTAGGTTAAAAACTGAATTTTGCATAAAACTTAATTTTACCGCTTCTGTGAATGGAATTTCGAAAATCCGAGAGACACGGTTAATATCAAGGACTAAAATGTGGTTCAATGAGATGAAAATAATTTTTTGGTGAATAGTAACTTTTTACTTTTTTTACCACGGTTAATAGTAAATAAGGTAACTAAGGGTAAATATGATATTAATATTACCCTAACACATGTCCTAATTCTATTGGACAAGTGTAATTCGGCCAAAAACAAACTTAGGAATAAAATATGACCATTTAGGCCCACTTGGATTAGATTAGGACATTTATTATTAATTTATTTAAAGAAGGGTTAAAATAGTTAAAATCAAAGTTTAATAAGTAAATCATTTTTAATATGGGGTTATACATAAGATAAATTCGATTGTAAATATTAATTAGAAAGCTAAAAAGATATCCTACATGATGGTATTTTATTTGTAATTTTTAGACATCAAATAATTTAATTTATTTATGACACAAATATGATGCAGTAATTATCTTATTAATGAAATATTGACATAATTGATAATATAAATACCAAAATAAATGTAATTTAAGACTTTTTATGAATTACACTAATTTTCTAGGTTACTATGATATATTAATGTTGATTTAATCAACTTGGTTCGAACATTTAATTCTGTTATGACTTTCACAAAAATCATATATCAAATAGTGTCAAAATTGACACAAAATAGTTTTTAAATCAAATATTATATTACTAATTGTTATTTTATTCCTAAAAATCTAAGGTTCGGCCAAATGACTTAGATAAGGATATATATATTAATAATAAACAATTTGGGGTTCTTTTGGCATGTTATAGTAAGTGTATTTACCATATAGTGACAGAAAACAAAAAGACACGGTAAAAGTTAAATTATTTAACTTAGAGTTAAATCTAATTGATAAGGTTTAAAATAAGATCCAGACATGTCTAAATTTGATTGGTTGATGAGATTACAACCCTATATCATCTAAGCTTCGAATATGAGTCATTTTTGGAGGTTTTTAAGTGGGGTTAGATTTATTATAAATTAATATTTTTAAGAATTCCTAAGGTGCCCCTCTCCTCCCCTATAAAAGGACACCTCCTCCCCCTCCTCCTCACACCAATTTGAGCTCTCAAGCTCGGCCAACCCCTACCAAAACCTCTTCTCCACTTACCTATCAACATCCTAGAGGTTCTGGTCTTCCTCAAAGACCAATTTTAGTACCCTAAGAGGAGGTCTCAAAGAGGCACTTCAAAGAAGAGGTAATTACCGTTACCAATTCTTTCATCTTTATTTCTTCTTCCACTTCTTCTTCTTAGGTTGTTTCATTATGAAGTAATAACATCAGTATCACTCATATACTGATATGTTATTATATGTATGAAACAACCCTATTTCACCATTTATCCATCCTACGGAAAAAGAAATCACCGCGCGTGCGTACGTACGGAATACCGTCTCCACGCCGTGGTGTAATCTATTTTCCACCACCACCTTACATGGATGGGTATAATGGTGTAAAGAATAACTATACATAGTTATTACAACATCATATTGATTCTGATATATTGTATAATCCACTCCAATTCAATTCAATATTTATAGAAATGATATCATCGCTCGTGCGTACGTACGGACCACCGTCTCCACGACGCGATGAGATTCATTCTCCATGTTAACCATTTAAGAATGATTATAATGTATATATAAGAAATAATAATGAAATATATGACATTATAAAGCTACTGTATTTATGTATATATATACATATGTATGTCATCTACTTACTTCCATTTCAAGACAATAAGGAAAGGAAAACAGCGTTCATGCGTACGTACGGACTACCGTCTCCATGAACGGTGTTTTTCATTTTATTTATCTACCTATTATATATATATATATACTGAATATATATGATATATAAATCATATTTTATATTCTGGAAGTAATTAAATCATGATATAAGTAATAATGATGTCAAGAACAACAAGTCAAAACACCTACGATAAATGAAACGATTTTACCCAAAACGCTTCTTTAACATGGAATTTACAAAAGAATAGGTAATATAATGTCATAAGTAAACCATATATGATATCATAACAATGAATATGATTCTGTAATAAGTCAATGACATTATTTAAATCATTATACAGGAGGTTCGGACACATACGAAGCAAATTGGACCTAAGGTAAGGGAAATATCACAATCTCATTTTTATCCGAGATTGTTTATTCGTAAGTATTTACTGGGGTGTATTTTATCATCCACATCCATGTTCCCTCAATATTTAATATTGTTTCCATCCACTTGCAATAGTTTAAATCCTATTTTACCCCTAGGTGAGTTTTTAGTAAAGAATATGAAAGGAATCTTTTGTCGTTTTTCCGTACGAGGTACTTTTTGACTTTTCCGACAAAAGTACGAAGAATGTTTTTTTAACTTATACGGCACGAACGGATTTATACTGTTTTATAAAGCCTTATTTTCATGAAGCTTCCTCTAAAAGATTTCATGACTATTTTCAATAAAATCTCTTTCTTTTAAAATTGCATGATGTTTTGTGAAAAGAAATTGATTTTGAAGAAGAAAGGATATTTTCCTCAAGAATTCAATTCAAGTGTTTTATCAAAATTATTTTCCATATAAGAAAATAAAGGGTTCTGTTTCTATCCATATTTTTACATTAATTTGACTATGTTGTGATGGAATTATGTTTATGAATTCCGTTATCTTATATGAATGGTTTTATGATGTCATGTTGTTTAAGAATCCCATTTTTATTACATGGGTTATGCAATGATGTATGATTTATGATTTTGTGGCACACATAAGAAAGGATTCATTAAGAGATGGGTGGGACCTACATCTCCCTCCAATGCATTGGGTAAAGATTTTATATCTCATGAGATAGACATGGCTGGAATGGTAGGTTATACCGGTTCAGTGAAACAGGACTGAAACGAGGATTACTCGATTCAGAAAGGGACTTTGTCCACTAAGATAGTCTTGGCAATGAGTCTTGACTAACAAGAAATGATTCTCTATGATTATGTGTGTATGCCACAAAGTTTCATGTTTTATGTTATGATTATTTTGATTTCATTTCACTACTATGATTTATCCCATGTTATGAAATTATGCTCTCTTTTGCAGGTTAAGATTTCCAAAAGTTATGTTCTTTTGAATATGATGTGATTGATTTTTATTTTGTATACCCTTACTGAGCATTTGAGCTCACCCTTTTATGTTTTATTTTCCCCAGGATATAAAGAAAGGTTTTAGGAAAAAAAGGGAAGATCTTTATGGGAGATATTGAAGATCTTTCACCACGATTAGAAGATTACATTCCGAGTTTCCAAAGACACTAAACTATTACGATCCTTGTGTGTGTGTGTTTTTGTTATGTATTAAGTATTCCGCAAATGTAATGTAATGTCCATGTACGTTAGGCTTCGGGTCTCTACAGTTGGTATCAGAGGCAAAGGAGGTAGGAATGTATCCGATCCTTGGGAACTCTCACATGTGAGCGTTGGACGAAGCATGGCTCTCCGCCCAAGGGCTTCATGTGGAAATGGCTGCCACTGGGGATGGTGGTGTGTCCCGCCCAGATGGTGTAGCCGCCCATGGAGTGCCCTGATAGGTATCAACTATAGTCCACTGGAAGTAATTCCAGACCGCTACATTTGGTATCAGAGGAAAGGTTTAGTCAACCTTTGGAAACTAGGATGCGAAAACGTTAGTGAGATCCCTAGAGATATTTCTAAGGTATGTCTAGGGATGTCCCTAAGGTTAAGTATACGTATAGGTTATAGTACTAGAACTACGCTAACGATCATAGAATTAAACCTAAGATGTTAGATGTTCAAGGTACTCCCCCTTTATTATGTTGTTTTCCCAACCATGATTTTTGCCTCTCACGCTATTCTTTTTGGGTTTTAGAAAATGGCTGGAAACAAGGTGATTCACGATAATGGAGAAAATGATGGACAATGGAATGATATTATTTATGAGCAACAAAATGAAATGGGATTTGGAAGTCCAAACATCATTATTATGCCGAATCAGCAATCTCATAATATGATCAATAAAGTAAAATTTGGTAAGTTTCCTGACTCGGCTAATAAGAGAAAGATGGAGTTTCATGATGATCATAGAGGAAAGAAAGTTCAATTTCCCCTATGTAAATCATGTGGGAAGAGGCATCAAGGAGAATGTTTCAAAAGAACTGGAAGATGCTTTGGGTGTGGAAAAGAAGGACACAAAGCCAGTAAGTGCAAAGGAAAAGGTTCAGTTAATACCAGAGATGAGGATAATGGTATTGCTACAACATCAAAAATGGTTAAGTGTTTTAAATGTGGAATGTATGGGCATTATGCAAACAAATGCCCTAAGGGAAAGACTCATGAAGAGAATCAGTATGGTCATATGGGAAGTATTTATGTGGATGATGATGAAGAGACTACCAATGGTATGTGAGATGAAAGAATTGTTGAAGCTCGGTCAATGGTTTAAGAATGTAGTGGAATGATTACATGTTTATCATGTGTAATGTTGTATAAGTAATCTCATGGTACTATGGAATAAAGAGACATGTAAGGATTGTAACATTGTTGTCTGATTAATGTTACCAGTATCCATGAAAGGTTATTCAGATATTTTTGGAATGAAGATGATATGCGCATAATGAAGGGATAAGGGGAAAATGAAATGTTTGACAGTATTCATGAGCTCATGATTGATATAAGGACTAAGTGATATCATGGTTTGAGTATATAGAATTTTTTGGATTTCGGTATGTGAAAAGTGTTAACTTTTAACTGCATTCAAGTTTTCACTAAGGTTCAATGGGTATTCAAGAGAGTACAAGATTAAGGCCTTTGAATGTTTGGAATGTGACCAAAAAGATATATCTTATGATATATGGGGATCAACGATGGTATTAAATCTCTGGTAATCGTTTTCACTATGTTATGAGAATGGACTACAGTATTATGAGCCTAATGATTGGAATGAATTATGTTGGACATAAGTTAGTATTGTTTAAGGATAGAAGTTTTTTTCGATATTATTGATGGGATGTTATAGTAATATAGTTTTATAAAAAGGACAACCTGCAGGACGGGCGACAGCCCATCGCTTCGGACAAGGCTGTAGGAATCGAACCCACAACCGAAGTGCGACTGGCCTTTATCGCCTACCACTGACCTATAGAAAGTCCCTGTTTAGTAGAAACTAGTTTTATTATATTGAGCAGTATGATATGTGATTTATAAGTTCATTTTAGGAACCATATATTATTAATCTCACTATAGATGGATTTATGTATTTTTTGATAACTTTTCTAACCTTTTTTTGAGACAGATGGAATGACCCATCATTCTATCACATGATCTGCTAACACATCGCGAATGACAAATTCAACTTCATTTCTTTAAGAGATGATGTGGAAATTGTTAAAGGCACGGACAATAGTGATATTGTACCAAAATAAAGTAAGTATTTATTCTAATTCAAATTTTTAACTTTAGGGAAATGATCTTGAAAACCAAAAATGTTGTCCTAGTGATCTTATACCTGATGAATCAGATGGTACCTTATATCATCACAAATCTATGGATTTGTGATTACTGGCTTTTCCATAGCCATGTTCTCTACCACTCTCCATCAGAACATGATGGTTAGATTTCTCTTCCATATCCATATTTTTACCTATGTGGAAACCCAGCGATTAGTTTATTTGGGTAATCGTTACATTTCATACTTTAGTTTTTAAAGCCAAGTTTTTGTATTCCTTTTTATGATGTGGGATTCTATTAAATAATCTTTCGAATAGTAAACCATTTATAACCCCGACGAATTTCGTGGGCGAAATTCATTTTAAGGGGGGTAGAATGTAACAGCCCAAGATTTTATGAAAAATATTCTTTTTATTTCACTAATGTCTTGTATTGTACTCTACACCAAAAGGAGCTTGCACAACACGCATCCTTGACTTGCCTTGCATACACGCAATCGCGACCTTCCTCGATAGCGTGTGTAGTACGCAATAACGAGTTTCACTAAACAACGATATGCTATTAAAATATTATTAAAACTAGCCGTTATGAATAGTAATAACCACTTTTTAAAATTATGTAAATCTTATATTTCAAAATGAACTTCATTTTTGGATTCGGAGTATCGAATTTAGCCTAAGGTGAAATTTTGGTACTTTTCGGATAACTTTCATATTCTGATGAATAGTGAAAATTACTAAATTATAATTAAAAACAACTTTTTTAATCGAAATAATTAATAGTGATAAATCATTAATCTGAGTGGTTTTAAAGTATATTTAGAATATATTTTTACAATTTAATACAATGTTGGTCATTGGATGTAGTTTCACATTTAAACTAGACATAAACAAGTGTCAATCTTTTGATAGATATTGTTTCTTAAAAACACGCTATTTGTTTTAACAGCGGGATTTAATTATAAAATTAATTAATGCAACTTTTATGTTATGAATTTGGTAAAATAGACTTCATTTTTGAATTCAGAATATGAAATATAGCTTGGGATGAAATTTTGGCATTGTTCTGAAAAACATCAATTTTTGATGAATAGTGAAACTACTAAGTGGTAGGTTAAAAACTGAATTTTGCATAAAACTTAATTTTACCGCTTCTGTGAATGGAATTTCGAAAATCCGAGAGACACGGTTAATATCAAGGACTAAAATGTGGTTCAATGAGATGAAAATAATTTTTTGGTGAATAGTAACTTTTTACTTTTTTTACCACGGTTAATAGTAAATAAGGTAACTAAGGGTAAATATGATATTAATATTACCCTAACACATGTCCTAATTCTATTGGACAAGTGTAATTCGACCAAAAACAAACTTAGGAATAAAATATGACCATTTAGGCCCACTTGGATTAGATTAGGACATTTATTATTAATTTATTTAAAGAAGGGTTAAAATAGTTAAAATCAATGTTTAATAAGTAAATCATTTTTAATATGGGGTTATACATAAGATAAATTCGATTGTAAATATTCATTAGAAAGCTAAAAAGATATCCTACATGATGGTATTTTATTTGTAATTTTTAGACATCAAATAATTTAATTTATTTATGACACAAAGATGATGCAGTAATTATCTTATTAATGAAATATTGACATAATTGATAATATAAATACCAAAATGAATGTAATTTAAGACTTTTTATGAATTCCACTAATTTTCTAGGTTACTATGATATAGTAAAGTTGATTTAATCAACTTGGTTCGAACATTTAATTCTGTTATGACTTTCACAAAAATCATATATCAAATAGTGTCAAAATTGACACAAAATAGTTTTTAAATCAAATATTATATTACTAATTGTTATTTTATTCCTAAAAATCTAAGGTTCGGCCAAATGACTTAGATAAGGATATATATATTAATAATAAACAATTTGGGGTTCTTTTGGCATGTTATAGTAAGTGTATTTACCATATAGTGAAAGAAAACAAAAAGACACGGTAAAAGTTAAATTATTTAACTTAGAGTTAAATCTAATTGATAAGGTTTAAAATAAGATCCAAACATGTCTAAATTTGATTGGTTGATGAGATTACAACCCTATATCATCTAAGCTTCGAATATGAGTCATTTTTGGAGGTTTTTAAGTGGGGTTAGATTTATTATAAATTAATATTTTTAAGAATTCCTAAGGTGCCCCTCTCCTCCCCTATAAAAGGACACCTCCTCCCCCTCCTCCTCACACCAATTTGAGCTCTCAAGCTCGGCCAACCCCTGCCAAAACCTCTTCTCCACTTACCTAGCAACATCCTAGAGGTTCTGGTCTTCCTCAAAGACCAATTTTAGTACCCTAAGAGGAGGTCTCAAAGAGGCACTTCAAAGAAGAGGTAATTACCGTTACCAATTCTTTCATCTGTATTTCTTCTTCCACTTCTTCTTCTTAGGTTGTTTCATTATGAAGTAATAACATCAGTATCACTCATATACTGATATGTTATTATAAGTATGAAACAACCCTATTTCACCATCTATCCATCCTACGGAAAAAGAAATCACCGCGCGTGCGTACGTACGGAATACCGTCTCCACGCCGTGGTGTAATCTATTATCCACCACCACCTTACATGGATGGGTATAATGGTGTAAATAATAACTATACATATTTATTACAACATCATATTGATTCTGATATATTGTATAATCCACTCCAATTCAATTCAATATTTATAGAAATGATATCATCGCTCGTGCGTACGTACGGACCACCGTCTCCACGACGCGATGAGATTCATTCTCCATGTTAACCATTTAAGAATGATTATAATGTATATATAAGAAATAATAATGAAATATATGACATTATAAAGCTACTGGATTTATGTATATATATACATATGTATGTCATCTACTTACTTCCATTTCAAGACAATAAGGAAAGGAAAACAGCGTTCATGCGTACGTACGGACTACCGTCTCCATGAACGGTGTTTTTCATTTTATTTATCTACCTATTATATATATATATATACTGAATATATATGATATATAAATAATATTTTATATTCTGGAAGTAATTAAATCATGATATAAGTAATAATGATGTCAAGAACAACAAGTCAAAACACCTACGATAAATGAAACAATTTTACCCAAAACGCTTCTTTAACATGGAATTTACAAAAGAACAGGTAATATAATGTCATAAGTAAACCATATATGATATCATAACAATGAATATGATTCTGTAATAAGTCAATGACATTATTTAAATCATTATACAGGAGGTTCGGACACATACGAAGCAAATTGGACCTAAGGTAAGGGAAATATCACAATCTCATTTTTATCCGAGATTGTTTATTCGTAAGTATTTACTGGGGTGTATTTTATCATCCACATCCATGTTCCCTCAATATGTAATATTGTTTCCATCCACTTGCAATAGTTTAAATCCAATTATACCCCTAGGTGAGTTTTTAGTAAAGAATATGAAAGGAATCTTTTGTCGTTTTTCCGTACGAGGTACTTTTTGACTTTTCCGACAAAAGTACGAAGAATGTTTTTTTTAACTTATACGGCACGAACGGATTTATACTGTTTTATAAAGCCTTATTTTCATGAAGCTTACTCTAAAAGATTTCATAACTATTTTAAATAAAATCTCTTTCTTTTAAAATTTCATGATGTTTTGTGAAAAGAAATTGATTTTGAAGAAGAAAGGATATTTTCCTCAAGAATTCAATTCAAGTGTTTTATCAAAATTATTTTCCATATAAGACAATAAAGGGTTCTGTTTCTATCCATATTTTTACATTAATTTGACTATGTTGTGATGGAATTATGTTTATGAATTCCTTTATCTTATATGAATGGTTTTCTGATGTCATGTTGTTTAAGAATCCCATTTTTATTACATGGGTTATGCAATGATGTATGATTTATGATTTTGTGGCACACATAAGAAAGGATTCATTAAGAGATGTGTGGGACCTACATCTCCCTCCAATGCATTGGGTAAAGATTTTATATCTCATGAGATAGACATGGCTGGAATGGTAGGTTATACCGGTTCAGTGAAACAGGACTGAAACGAGGATTACTCGATTCAGAAAGGGACTTTGTCCACTAAGATAGTCTTGGCAATGAGTCTTGACTAACAAGAAATGATTCTCTATGATTATGTGTGTATGCCACAAAGTTTCATGTTTTATGTTATGATTATTTTGATTTCATTTCACTACTATGATTTATCCCATGTTATGAAATTATGCTCTCTTTTGCAGGTTACGATTTCCAAAAGTTATGTTCTTTTGAATATGATGTGATTGATTTTTATTTTGTATACCTTTACTGAGCATTTGAGCTCACCCTTTTATGTTTTCTTTTCCCCAGGATATAAAGAAAGGTTTTAGGTAAAAAAAAGGGAAGATCTTTATGGGAGATATTGAAGATCTTTCACCACGATTAGAAGATTACATTCCGAGTTTCCAAAGACACTAAACTATTACGATCCTTGTGTGTGTGTGTTTTTGTTATGTATTAAGTATTCCGCAAATGTAATGTAATGTCCATGTACGTTAGGCTTCGGGTCTCTACAATCAATCAGATGGGAAGTTAGAATGAACCATTCAGTCATTCGAGGATATTCTTTCACCTTGTTCAATTGACTACCAGGGATGTTGGAATAAACATCTTTCTTTAGTTGAGTTTTCTTATAATAAAATTTATCATTATACTTTAATGATGGAAACTTTTGAGTCATTTTATTGGAAACAATGTAGAATTTTGGATTTTTGGGATGAATTTGGGGAAAGGATGTTGATGAGACTATAATTAGTAGAGGAGGTTTCTGAGAAATTGAAGATGATCCAAAAACACATGATGATAGCATAGATAAGGCAGAAGAGTTCTGTAGACAACAGGAGAAAATGATTTTATTTTGAGGCAGGTGATCATATTTTTCATAGAATATGACTAGGGAAAAGTGTTATGAATTTTTTCAAGAAAGTAAAGCTATGTTAATGATTCTTTGGACCTTACGAAATACTGGATAATGATAGACTAATCACCTAACAAGTTGCATTTCCTCTAAGTTTATCTCAAGTACACAATATTATTCAAGTTTCAATGTTGAGAAGGTATGTTCCAGATTCACCACATGTTTTTGAGAAAAGAGGTAGTTCAACTAGAATAGAAAAATTCTTATTAAGAAAAACCATCCCAGCTTCTTGAACTAAGAAAACATTTATTAGGGAATACGGTAATCCACCAGGTAAAGGTTTTGTGGAGAAACCACAAGGTTGAAAAAAGCAACTTGGAAATATTAAAATGTTATGAGGTAAAGGTACCCTAACTTTTTTAATATGTAAATAAATTTATGGGGATACAATTTCTAGAAGGTGGAGATAATGTAATACCACATGTTTTGAAAAAATAAATTGAAGTTCATGAAACTATTTTTAAGTAGATATTTATATCTAGACTTCAAACATAATTTTTCCACTTTTATGATTTGAATATAAAAAATGGTAATCTACAGGCCTGATCCGTATATTATTTTGAGTTTGATAGAACCAACATGTTTTTTTGGTGAATAGTAGCATACCCATATGAATAGTAAAATGGACATCATGAATAGTAAACCATATAATTGTTTTTTCATAAGTATATAATATATTGAGATATTGATTAATTTTTCAAGGTGGTAAGAAAATGAGTTAAAGATTTAAAATTTTTATTTTTGAATAAATTAGGATTTTATTTAAAAAGTAAATTTATAATATATATATATAATTAACTTGAAAAAAATCTTCTTTTTTTAATTCTACAGGTAAAAAATGGTTAGGAATTTTTTTTGGATTTTTATATAATTCTTGATTTTTTCGTGAATAATAAAAATACAGTTTTGAGTTTTCGGTATATTAAATGACATCATAATGATATAATAATTTATATGTAAATATGGTTGACTTGTGTACAGTAAAATATTACAAGAGGTGTCCCATGTGGTTAATTATATGGGAAAAACCATGGGAAATCCAATGGTTTTTCAAAAAACCACTAATGTGGTTTCCATTGATATTAATAAAAAACTCCCACTCAATTACTATAAATAGCCACTCATTAATTCGTTTTCATTCATTAAAAACTCATCATCCTTAATGCTATGGTATTTTGACCTCACTAGGAGTCCTCCCAAAGTGTCCTCAATCCCCCAAAATCCAATCCTTCAGGTTTTAGGAGTGACTTTACAAGGTAAGGGAACCGACCACCCTTCTCTTTTTCAAGCTTTCATTTTATGTTATTATTTTTAATTTCAATTGGATTATGTTGGGATATGTCATAACATACCCCCTTATTGTCCATATTATATAATAATTATGAGATATATGTTTTCTCTCATCAAAATAGTTTAAGAAATTTTATGCGACATTGTTAGGCTACCGAATTTTCGTAACGTATTTGTCAACTTTTCTTTTATTTTGAGATCGCATTCTTTTATTTTTCTTTCCTCATCTCCATTCATCCAAATGCTATGATAACTAAAATAACATACATGTAATGGAATGGTTTTTGATGATATTATTATTCTTCATCATCTTTCATTTCCCATTCTTTTATACTAAAAATGAAAATACCATCCGAGATGTGCTGATTTACCACATTCCAAGACGTTGGGTTTTTAATTTCTAGCCATGTCTTCTAGTCTAGTAATTAACCCATTATTATGGTTGAAGAAGAATAAAATTTTTGTATTATATATTATATAAGGTTTTGGAATCATTTTTTACACATCATATTAAATTATAAAATAAAAGGAGTTCATTACCATCGATGAATGAGTAAAATGGCCTAAAAATATCAATAATGTTTTAAAATATGAATAATACTCATGTCATAATTTTAAATAATAAATGGTATAATTTATTTTTTTGGAAATATTTTAATATTATTCCATTCCAATTATGGTGTTTCATTTCCATCCATTAATAATATTCATCATGAACACATCATGGAAATCATGTAAAGAACGCACCAAAATCAATGTAATGAACAAAATAAAAACAATTAATGGGGGAAATGATGTAATTAAATGAATATATAATGTATTATAAACCTGAATTTTTTTATTTAATATATTAATAAAATTATTTTAAACAATATTCATGTGGTTTAAATGAGTTTTTAATTAAGAAAAATCTAAGGTAATGGAATTCTTAACCCAATTTCAATTCATTGGGTTAACATTTTATTTCATTATTTATATAGAATTAAAAATTTTTCTTTTTTGAATTTTGTTTATATAATGTTTAATTATGTTTATATATAGTGTATATACATATTCCATCAACTCCATTAAGTCTCTCATCAATTATATGATATTTATGATGAGATTTTATTTTAGAATCCTCTTTTAAAATTTTGGTTTACCAAATTCAAATGAATTGTTTTTATAAAAATATTAATGATGTATTATTATTTTCATGTTCTTGAAAATTGATTATAATGAAGGTTCATACCTACAATACCATCCAATGCATTGGTTATGTGTATGTTGGATATTGGCCGTATGGTTACTCCAAATGTAACTGCGAAGGTTGTACTAATTATAAGGTTTCTATGAGGGTTACAAATTATAAGGTAGCTGAGAGAGTTACATGACTATGTATGTGATTCCCCAAGATAACTTTATGGTTCTATTTTTTTTTTATATTTTTTTTAAATCTTTTGTAAATCTCAGTTTTCACAATGTATGTTTATATGGGAACAAGTTTTTTTTCTAATGATTTCATACGTTACAAGTATTAATGGACAAATTCCTTATGTCCTTTTTATATCCCTTATTGTGATTTTTGTTCTAAAACAATTTTATTAAATTATTTTAATTGTTTATAAGGATTTTTAATAATATGAGAAACCCATGTTAAACTACTATGAATAATTCTTAAAGAAAATGTGTTTTATTTAAAAAGTTATGTATTTTGGAAGATATGGATATTGTTTTTGTGGTATCTGCTCTATATGAATGTGCAATGTTATATGTATTTATTATATTCCAATTCACTAAATCTATAAAAATGAAAATATCCTCAACATTAAGGGAAATTATTTCATGAGTGAAATTAAAGACTATTTATTGTAATAAGACCAGGTCCATATAACTTATTAATGAAAAGATAACAAATTTATAACATTAAATTGGTAAATAAATATTTTAAAATTAATAAATTAAGTGTTACTATATTTAGAAGTCATAAATGATTATATGAAAAATTATATGTAATATAAGTATTTAAAAGATAGTTGTTTTTATTAAATAAAATCATATATTAATATTTCTTTGTCATATTAAAATAATAAACTTTTAAGATAAATTATATTATTTTTCAAAGTGTTATAAAAGTAGTTTTAAATTTAAAATAATTATTTTAGAAGTAAATTATGATTTTTAAAAAAAATTAAATTTCAGGTTTTAAAAAAATTATTTTCATAAAATGGAGTTCAGTTTTTGATTCTACATTTCAATAAATGTCTAGGGTTAATTTTTGGGATTTTGCTGAAATAGATCAATTTTTTATGAAGAGTAACCTATTGTAATTTACTTAATATACACATTATAAGTTAAATACACTATTATATGAGCAATTTTTAATGTAATCACAAAAATATTGAACTCCCCTTCGTCATTATAATATATATAGTGATAATTCAAAAAATATTCATAATCATAAGACAAAAAAATAAACTAATGTATGAAATAGTGGGAAAACACCCCTCACCGACCAATAAATATCTCGCCTCACCACATCTTGTCCAAAAACTATAAAAGACATTATCCATTTCCAAATTGTGCCTAAATATCTTCCTGGGTACAAACCCACATCTATGAGCCCATTTTATTGTCCAAATACCAAAAATAATTTAAGGATGTTCTCAAGGATGACAATTTCAAGACATGAAATCCTCTTTCGTTCTATTTAATTTCATTCAATTTCTTTTTATATTCTTATTCACTCCATATATACTCTATAAAAATGTGACTGCTAACTCCAATAACATATAGATACATTAATTTAATCTTGTTAATGAAAGATCCATCTTCAAAATACACACACACTCTCTCTTTTATTCTAAAAATTAAATCATCACCCGCAATGAGTTAATTTACAGACATCATGGATGAGGTGTTTTAATTTTCCATTATTGCATTAAAGGTTGATCATTAAAACAAAATAACCATTGGTATGTACACTAAAATATATGTAATAAAAAAATTTATTTTATGTATCTAACTTATATACACAATAACAAGTAACAGAACAACACTAGTTTCTAATGTTCAAAAAAAGACGAAAAAAATAAAATTGGTTATTACTGACATTTTATCTAATTATTTTGACATATAAATTATTATTATATGATATATATATATAACAATTTAAACCACTTTTAGATAATTAAAAGCATAAATTTCCATTCTGGATAATTGTATCTATTCAACATAAACTTCTATAATAATATTCGTGTGAAACAATCATGAAAATGATGAAAATGAACACTCCCAAACAATGGAATTGAACTCTGGTCATGTAGAATGATATAAATGAACATAAAAAATATAATAAGTAAATTACATATTGAATTTGTTATGTATTTATTAATCAATTTATTCAATTTTACTATCGATGATATTATAGTATAGAAATGAATCATACATAAGGTAATGGGTTTCTAAAACACCACTAAATTTCCTTGGGTTTTCCCTCTTTCACACCAACATAAGTATATATATAAATTTAATGATCCTGAAATATCATTTATTTATTCTCACTTGTCATTTTCTAGTATATAAATTTTATATTCTAGATATTATTACAATCAAATTTTTATCCAATGGAATTGTTCTTTCTCAAAAAACACATTTGACTTATCTTGAAATTATTTCATCTTTTGTAAATATTGATGATTATTATAACAAGAATATTTTTTCATGTTTCATTTGGGAGCACCAATGCTTATTCATGAATTTATTCATCAAAAAATGAAACCCATTCTTATCCATGGGTCATTCTCTGTCCTAGATTTATATAATTTCTATGCATCATTCATGATAATGTAAATCATATAATATGAAGAATGTGCCTAGAATTATATAGGGTATTTAAATATAATGTTGTGATGGGTGAAACGATAATTATATAGTGCTCCAACTCATTTTGTAATGTTTTAATCACATGAAATAATGATATTATGTGTGAACATGATGCGAGTTTCGTTCATAACTATGTGTGGTTGTTAACCACACAGAATTAATGTTCATTTTTTTTAATTTCTATATTCCATTCCTCTATCAAATTCTTAATCTCTTGATTATGATGATGATCTCTTTATTAGGTTATTATTATTATTATTATTATTATTCTAACCACGTGTTATGTTGATCAATGTTGTTATCTATCATCTTATGGGGATTTTCTCTCACCCATTTCGTTGATGTATAACCTAAAGTGATTTATTGTGATAAAAATAATATAAGGGACACTAATAAGAAAGAGAAGAAAAAATTAAATAAATTTATATGTTTTATTTTATAAATATTAGTTATTGTCTTAATTTTAAACATAAATTAATCCTTTATATCATTATTTTCTAATGATTTGTGTTATCTATTTTTAAAATGATCTAATAATCTCGTTAGAAAAAGTAGGGTCACTATATTTGGTTTTAGAGCAGGGTTTAGATAATTTGAAAATAATGATGAGACAATCATAATGAAAAAAAATTTATGAGACTATGTTTATGTAAGAACACGTGAATAATTGTATTATAAATTTTTTTTAAACATATGTACCCCACAAGATATATCTTTATTTATAATTGCATAAAGGGATAAATAATTCAAATATTGTTGAATTATGTTTTTTTATAACCATTTCTATATTACAAACAGTTGGGAACTCGGAGAAAATAGGCCAGGAAAATGTGATGTGGATGATTTAGAGATTGCACGAATGAAATCCCCAATTCCTTGGGAGGTGGTGTTCAAAATTCCATGTCGATTCATACTTATCAATCTTAGGATATGGAAAAAACATGAAAAATGTGGAACATCCTCCTTCACCCAATAAGGATAAACTACATAACATGAGACTTTATGTGGAAACAACCACACTATTTAGTGTATCTTATGGACCACTATTGAATAAATAGTGGAACAACATGATGGAAAATGAATTTTATGTTCTTCAATGTTCTGAGACGGATAATGATATGCTGGTCGTTAATCATGTAAATGGATATCCTAGATAATGGTGGTCATTAATTAATAACCCCAATCCAATGTAATAATATGATGTGATGGATTAGGATGAATTTAAGATAATGTTTCTTAACAATTATTTCCCTCAAACCCATCATTAAAATAATGAGATGGAAAAAAGGAATGAAAATATGTTATGGAATATGAAGAAAATTTCAATAGGATGGAAAGGTATTATTTAGGTTATTTCCTCAAAAATGATAGAAAAATGGATAGATTATTTAGTGTGTTAAAACCAATCATTAGAAAGGATCTATACATTTGATAATTTTGCAGTTATGAATATGATGTTCAATGTGATCTTAATGTGGTGATAGAATTTGGAGAATAGTCACATGGATAGGGTGATAAAAAATAAAATATGTGGTTTCATTATGGGGGATAAAATGTTAATGGTGGAAGTATAACTCAACCACTAACATGTCAATAATGTGGGAAGAAGCATCATGGGAACTGCCTCAAACAGACATGGAAATTCTCTATGTTTTGGAGAGAAGTCCACCATGATCATGAATATCAATGTTACATAAATAATCTAGCTGATAGAATGTATGAAAGGATTGAACCTCCCATGGTCCACTATTATAACTATAGGAATAAAGGGAACTATGCATGCAGGTTCACTAAACATTGAGTTCTCGAGGGTAATCAGTTGCATCATCCAATAAAGATAATGGAAAAATTGGTGGATTATGAAATCACTATTGGGGAAGTGGATCATGAAAATTAATTCTTTCTAGGTATATTTACTATTAAATCAATAATGGAAAAGACGTATTTGATTGAGTTTCTACACAATAATTTATGTCATTCTAGTTTTCATGAACTATAGGATCGAAGCCGAGAAACCATTAAGTAAATAAATAGATAAAAAACCATGTGTTTAAATACTTTCAACCCATGGTATGGAATATTATGATATTGGTGTATGTTATAATATTATTCCATTGAATTTCATGATACATCCTTGGGTAGAATTCGATGCTATAATGGTAATGTATTGGATCTAATTTTATAGAGCATGTATCGACTATTATGAAAATGAAATATCTTTTTATATTTTGAAACATCCCATTATCCTTTATAAATTCAAGGAAGATCATGAAAATACATTAGAATATACTTCAATGGTGAGGGTTTTGATTCCCTGTGAAGAGGCCTACCTTTATCAAATAGTTGATTATAATGATGGTATCAACCTAAAAGAAATGACCATTGTATGGGAATATAGTAATGTATTTCCCGAATTGTTACCCAGACATCCCCCATATTGTGAGGAACATTTCTTAATAAAACTCACACATGGAGATAATACTATATCAAAATGACCCTACATTATTTCCCTTGTTGAACATGATGAGTTAAATAATTATGATTAATAGAATTTGGACAAATGGTTCATATGCCCAAGTGCATCACCTTTGGGTGAACCAGTGGTCTATGTCAAACATAAGTATGGATCAAGGAGGCAATGAATCAATTATCAGGAACTCAATAAGAACCCCAAAAATAACAACTGTCCTGTTCAATTGTTTTATGGCTTGTTCAATCAACTATGAGGAGCTAAATACTTCAAAATGGTGGATCCTCTTTCTGGATATCATCAGCTGAAGGTGAAGATTTTTTATATTCAGAATTCTACCTTCTATAAAAGGTATGCGTAATATGGATTTTTAGTTATTCCCAGATTAAATACTAATGAAACTGTTATCTTCATGGATTTGATGAATATAGTATTTAAAAACATCCTTTAATTTTTTCCGATGGTTTTTTTTGATGATATTATTGTTTACTCTAAGAGAAATGATGAACAAGAAAAAATATAAGGATTCTATTAGAAACATTAAAGAGGCAGTTCACTCTATGTTTAGAAAGTGTGATTTCTGAATATTTCATTTCACATTTTTGGGAGACATGATCACATATAGGGGGATTTTTATAGACCATTATTAAAATAAAAGAAATTCAGTAATGGCCCAACCCCTCTAGTGTCATGGAAATATACACTGTTCTTATCATAGTATGGTACAATTATCATTTTGTAATAAATCATTCATTATTTTCCATAATCTATCTATGTTAACATGGAAATGGTTAGTGTATGTATGTATAGAAGAATATGAGGAAAACTTCATGAATCTAAGGAAGATGTTGATCACTACACCCGTACTCACATTACCAAAATGTGGAGATAGTTTTGTGGAAAAAATTGGTCGTTCAAAGAATGGTTTAGGATGTGTAATCATGAAAATATGAATTTATATCCTACACCCCATGGTTGTTGAAGATCAAAAATCAAAAATACCTAATTCCTGATATATAAATTCAGGTTGTCATTTGTTTCCTTGAGAAACAGGTTGCACTACCTCTATGGTGAGAATTGTGACATATATACCAATAACAAGTGACTAAAGTATAAATTCAGACAAATGGATATCAACATGTGTCAACGGATATGGTTAAAGTTAATCGAGGACTATAATTTCTCTACCCACTATCATCATGGGAAGGAAAACAAGGTAGTTGATTCTCTTATCTAGAAAGAACCTACTACTCTATCTATGATGTACATTGAGGAAGACCTTGTCTTCCTGGATATGTAGTGGATGGATTTTGAAATCATGGGAGAGAGGGATACATCAGAAATTTACAAAATGATTTCTCAACCATATGTCCCCCACATGATTATGGATAGATAAAGGGATGATCTAGAGTTACAAATGAAGGTGAATTTTTTAATGTAAAGGGAGATAAATGGGTTCCATTTCAATGGTGATGGTGTGATTCAGTATGGAATGATTCTTTTTTTACTTCATCAACTTGTATAAGGGAGATATTGTATAATACAAAATGATGGACATTTTACATCCATCATGGGAGTATCAGGATATACCATGATCATTAAGAACACTTCTATCGTTGGATAATATGAAGATACCGATTATGATATACATCTAAAGGTTATTGATATGTTATGAATTTAAATATTCTAGTCATTAGTCCAATGGGATGATGAAATAATTTCCTATACCCATGTTGAAATGGGAGAATTTAACTATGGACATTGTCAATTGTATCCTGATAAAAAACAATGTAGACAATTCTATATGGGTTGTGGTGGGAAAAATCACCAATACAACCCACATTATCTCTATTCGGTATGATTTATCTCTTGAAAAACAATCTATGATATAACTGATGGATTTTTTGAGACTATAATGGGTTCCAATATTGATTTTATCTAATCGTGATCCAAGGATAACATGTAAATTCTAGAGTACTCTTTAACACTCATTGATGATAGAATTTAATTTCATCATATCTTATCACCACCAAACTAATGGCCAATCGGAAAGGAATATTCAAACACTTGTGAACATGTTAAAATCCTGCTCAATTGGAATTTCAAGGTGGATTGGACCAGTATCTCCCATTGGTAGTCTTATATTACAATAATAGATTCCCCTCATGTATATAGATGGCTTTTTTTGAATATCTATAGGTAAAGAGATGTAGAACTCCAACATATTGGGATGAAGATAGAAAATGAAAGCTACTTGGACATAATCATATGATAGAGATGAAATATAACAATAAAGACATACAGAAATATACCAATGATACTATAAGTCAACAAAAGTGGTATGTTGAAAACAGTCTATGGGACTTGCAGTTCAACATTGGAGATAAAATATTCCTTATAATATCATAATGGAAGAGAGTTATTTGGATTTGAATGAAAGGGAAGTGTATACCAAGGATCATTGGACCCTTTGATGTCCATGATCACATAGGATAAGTGGATTACCCGATGTTACTACCACCATATATAGATCAAACTCATGACATGTTCCATATACCACTCCTATGAATGTACATACGATATCCCTCACATGTACTAAGCTCAGTTGCGGTGAAGTTGGATGATGATATCTCTTATGAAGTGAAGCGAAAAAAGATTGTTGACCACAGAGATATATTTCCAAAAAATTAGAAAACCCTCATTGACAATGTGTTGTAGAGTAACCATGTGAATTAAGAAGAAACATGGGATTCATGGGAGGTGATAAAGTAGAATTACCCTATCCTTTTTATGTAAAATAAAATTTTTAGGTAATATCTTAAAAGGGGAGGAATATAATGACCCAAACATTGATTAGTAGAATTTAACCCTTCTTATAATTATGTCATATATTATAAATAACATTAAATCTTAAAGAAATCACAATACAAGCATTACCAATTATGAATGAATAAAAGAAGAGTATTTTTTCTAAATTAATAAACCTACATTTAGGGAATATTAAAAAGTCATTTAAAATATTAACTTGAACCTAAGGAATAGTATGTCTCCCGATAGAATAGTGACTTCACCATGGAAACAATAAATAATTTTTGGGTATCTTATAAATAAAATTATAATATGCCTCTGATATGAAATAAGTAAATTACCATTTTAAAAATGATATATTAAGTAGTGTTGTTTTGTAAGACATAAATATTTATTTAAAATTTTATAATTTATATTTTGATTTAAAATGAAATTTATTTTCATAAAATATAATCATATATTAGTAATTTTTTATTTTGAATAAATGATAATTTTGTGATAGCTTAATTAATTATTCAATGTGTTATAAATAGAGTTATAATTTTAAAATCTGTATTTTCCAAAAAAAAATAATGATTTTAATTAAAAGTTAAATATAATATATATATATAATTATTTTCATAAAATTGAGTTAATTTGTTTTAATTATAAATGTTTAATAATGTTCAGGGTTAATTTTTTGGATTTTTCTGAAATTACAGAATTGGTTTTTAATAGTAAAATATTATAATTTAATATTTATATACATTATATGTTAAATACACTATAAAATGCTTCATTGCTATGGTAATAAGCATAATCTCTAACCAAAATTAGTTATTTTAAAATATTTAGTTATAATGGACAATCTATTCATAGGCTTCATCCAAAATAATATATTAATTAATAAAATAATTGGAAAACCCCCCTTTCCTCTTCAAAAAATATCACCACTCACCACATCTTCTCCTTAAACCATCCATTCATTGGGGCTTGTAAATTATATTCCCAAATATATTAAAAATCCACAACCCCGCATCTAGTATCCATTGTTCTCATCAATATTCCAAAACCATTTCACTAAGGAGGTTCTCAAGGTTGTGAAATTCAAGGGGAAAATTCCTCATTATTTTCCTTTTAAATTCATTCAATGTCTATTTATTTTAATATTCCCCCCTCACCTTCCATTTAAAAATGCTAATTATAACTCCAATATATTTTATATACCTGAAGGATATAATATTAATTGAATATCTATCATTTAACTCTATCCTATCTCTCTTTTATTCAATAAATTATATCATCATTAGTGATGTGTCAATTTACTAAAATTGTGGATGACACATTTTTATTTTACTTTATTTACTTCTAGGCACTTCATAAAACAGGTATAAGTGAAGTTAATTACCATAAAATATAATTAATAACCATTTTATGTTCTGGAAGTAACTTGTATACCCATTAATAAATAATGGGAAAAAACAAGTTTGTGATTCTCAAAAAAACCCACCAAAAATTCTAAATTGTTATCACTAACATTTTATCAAATGATTCCTCATCATACCACATAAAAAAATTAAATATATTAACATTTTAGCCTATGTATGTTCATTAATAACATATAATTTGAATTTTGTATAATCATATCCATGGTACATAAACATCTATACTCATATTCAAGTGAAATGATCATGGAAAATAGGAAAAAAAAACTACAAAATTATGGAATTATACTATATATCTAATTTAGAAGTACATTAGTGAACATAATAATAATATTATAAAAATAATAAAGTTTAATTAGTTCATAATTTAATAATTAATGAATTTAATTAGAATATTTAGGATATTAACGTGAAGAAATCACTCATACATAAGGTATGGGTAATCTCCAATCGAACTCAACATCCTTGGGTTATCCCACTATAACAAATAATATAGTAGGTATATTCATTTAATGATCCTTAAATAAAATTTCATTACTCTCTCATTTCATTTTTTGTGATATACTTGTTTTATTCTTGAGTGTATGATAATCAAATTATTTTCTGAAAAACTATTCTTTCTAAAAACACACCATTTACTCCTCTTGAGTTTGTTTCATCTTCATACATGATTAATTATTCTTATACCAAGATAGTTATTCCAAATTTAATTTTGGACCCCAAAAGGTTATTCATGAAGTTATTATTTATTAAATTAACCCCATTCTTATCCATGGGTTATATTATGTCCCATATTGATATCATTTATATGTGGCATGCATGATAATGTAAATGCTAGGATGTGATTGGTGCACCCCGAATTATATAGAACATGCAAAATTAATTATGTAAGAGGTGCTCCCAATATTATATAGAGCTCCAATGCATTGGATAATGAGTTGAATCGCATGAGAGAAATTGAAATATGTGTGAACATTATTCTTTATCAGTTCATAACTATGTGTGTTAGTTGGCCACTAAGACATGATGTTTTATTTTAATGCGTTACCATAATCTATGCCTCTATATAATGTCTCCTATCATGATTATGTTGATTATCGAAGGTTTATTTTATTAGTATGATCATTATTCTCACCCCATTCTATGTTGATCCATCTTCTTATCTATAACATTATAGGGCTTATATCTTACCTATTTTTTTGGCGTGTATCCTCATATTATTACTTGTACTAAAGGGCACATAAGAACCACCAAGAATATAGGGAAAAATAATTAAATAAATATTTATTTTTTATTTTGAAAATATTATCTATGGTTCTAATTTTACCATTAAACAAAACCATTAGATCTAAGTTGTGTAATAATTTTTGTTTTTTCCATTTTGAATTATTTAATAATCATGTAAGGACATGTAGTGGTCATTTATGATTGGTGAATGTTACCTTTTCTCTTATACATTAAATTTCAATAAATAGGTTAGTGGATCAAACTTTTAGGGATCATATACCATCTGTGTTAATCTACAAGCCCTAGCCTATTTTAGTTGGGATTTGATGTTCATCATCCCTCTCTTCACTATCAGCCCAAGAGGTGTGATAGCAGAGGGATGAGGGTTCATGAAAATCCTCATATTTTATTTAATGTCAACTTAATTTCATGTTCCTCCCTTCCATGATAAATTATATTGTATAAAAACATTTTTTGGGGGATAAAACACTACATAACATACGTTCAACATATTCTCTAGTAGAAATATAAAATAAATGAAATGAAATTTCAATATTTAAATAATTTTACTTTTGGTTTATAAATTATTAGTTGTGGACATTGTATAATTATTTTTTTCGGGCCTAAATAAAATAATAATAGTTTACATTTTTATCTCATGTTATGGAAAATAAATAAAATATTTAATTATCAGTTAATTTCAAATAATATTCCTATTTAGTACAAAATTTATGAAATATTAATATTATGTTTATAGAATTTATGTAAAAAATCCCCTCTTCAATATATTTCATATACATTATATTGGTCATGAATCTATAATTTTTTTCATATGATTTGACCATAGATTATTAATTTATTTATGATCATAAAAATGGTTGTTAAATATATTTTTTGATTATTAGGTTTTTGATATAACATGAAATGAATCCAATATTGAGTAATGTTCAATCGAGGATATGGAATTAGGGTTGATCTACTCACCAACCTTGTAGGTGATTTGGTATTCTAAATTGATGAATGGGTTGAATAACTATCACTTCACTCTTACACATGAGGATTTTACCAATATCATATAACTCTATACCTTAACATGAAAATTCAACATACCATATGAATATGACATATTTAGTTATGTATGAATATATTTGGTTTCTATTTTTGGTGAATAAAAAATACATGTGGGTTGTGTAAATGTTAAACATTAATGTAGTAAGAACACATTTATTTAGAATATTGAATAGGGATTTCAAAACAATATCATTAAAATAAAATAAATATAAGGTAATAAAGCATTAGAAAATTGAAATTATATTCAATGAAAATAGTTATAAATTAAATATTCATATGTTATTTATTAATTAGGTGAAAATTTTAAAATGAAACATCTATAAAGTATTATTCATGACAGTCCTTCCAAAAAAGTATTTTTTAGGACCATTATCATCGAATTGGTTATTTTTAGTCTAAATAAGGTAAACCATATATTCTTATGTATAAGGAAAGAAAACAATGAGCGAACATTGATAATGTGACAAGGTAGTTTCAAACTCTTATGTGGTTCCCTTGGATTATCCTATGATAGATAATTTTTTTTATATTTTTTAGGTTACATATAATTGGTAAACATAATGGTTAGGATAATAGGGGAGTTGAGATGATAGTTATCTATAATATATCTACAAAATAATGATTTTTCACTCAACTCTCTGAGAATTACACTAATTTTCATTCTCTTGATTGCCTACGCAAATAACTAAATTAATGAGAGTAATACTAAAGTATGTTCATCTACTAGTAAAATATAGATATTAGTTCACAGAATAGATATAATATGAAAGGTAATAATTTTATGTTTGAAAATTTTCATTTAAAGGACTTGATGAAAATATTTAAAACATCTTAATCGAAAATAGATATATATTATATTTATTAGTGAATACTTCATTATAATCATGTTAATGTCCTTAATATACATTATTAAAATAACAATTATTGATTGAAATCTTGTATTTAAAAGTGTTATAAAATTATATCATTATAACCATATGGATGTGAATTATATAAGGATTAATTGTACTAATATTGACTCATGAGTATGACATACTTGGGGTCTATCACAAATTTGTTCCAAAAAATAAAGGCTCGGTTTTATGAGGTAATTAATAAAGTGAGATTTAGATATTTATTTCAACAATAGAGCATGAATGTATTCCTTATAAGTTGAAATAAAAGATCTATGTCCACCTAAATCGTTGGTTTCATAATCTGAGAAGTGATATTATGTTACCATTATAAACATAAATATTATATTTGTATCTAGTATGGAAAATATTATATTTTTATGAAGTACAAATTTAATCTATATATAATAGTGAAATATTTTGTTGAATTTGGAATATGGTTAATGTTTTATATTTTCCAAATATGGATATTATTGTTTATAACATTAATAAAATGAATTTTATGGTCTATTCTATTCCCATGTATGATCCTGGCTCCATAGAGGTATGTTCAATTTAATGTTTTTTTAATACAGTAGTTTAGAATAACTGAATGTAGACCAAGTTTATTGGGATCTAGAGTGTTATCGGGGTTCGGGACATGAATGGAATGAAATCTAGACCAACATGTGCAAGGTTCACAATTGGCGTATCTTTAAATAATAGTTTGTCCTTCCATGGAAAACCATGCATCCTTGGAAAATGGAATATCACATAGTTGTCACATTGTTTGTAAATCATGTTGGTCTTCCAATGTAATTGTGTGATCCAACTTCACATGTATTGTGGCTTCTAGATGGTTCGTATAGGGTTTGAAAAACTATGTAGGTAAACCATATTCCCATTTTAAAAAAGAAAATGTATAGTTTTTCAATTAAAGGATTTTGAATACTTTAGTGATTTTCCTCCCTCTTTCCTCACTTTCCACCCTATTGATGAAAATGAACTCTCAAGAGCTCCCAATGATTAATCTACCTAATTTATATGCCATATTGATCACTATTTGTTTTAAATTGAATATTTTAGAGATTCAAATCCTCTCATTCCATCACATTTCTAGATTAGGGACTATATCTTCGGCATTCTAAATATGAATCCCTAAAACACTCTTTTTTTTGTGTAATTTGTGATTAATGTTAAATATCTTATTAAATATAGATCTAAGGCATCTATTAGGATTTAATTCATAATTATATTCAATGTGTGTGGTCTACGAGTTATATCCCATAGTTTTCAGATGGAGTTTTTCATATTAGATTATGTTCTTATTTCCCTCTTTTTCTGACGTTATTATCCGCAGTGAGATATGAAACATATCTTATTCCCCTTATTCTTTGTTATTATTGAATATTCCTAATCCATTTGTGATTTATGGAGAAATGAGTAAAGTATTGAATATGTAAAAAATGATATAATTGATAAAAATTATTGAAATTGATAAATTAGAGGTTTACATACAAATAGAACCTGAGTATTGATTGATTATATTATCTCTTACATTCCAAATGAATGAAATATTTATTAAAATTCATATATTTTAGACCCCGTTAGTGGTTCCATACATAGTTTTACATAAACCATGAATTTTGGGGAACTTATGAAAACTTCATGCTTGCGGGTTCAGAATGTGGAAATGGCCCCATGATTCGGAGTTTAATCATTCCTGTGATGCAGATAGATGTAGTTATTGACTTGTAGTTAGGTCCATTTGGGGGATCTAGATGGTTAAATTTTTTGGTTTCTATGTCATTTTGGGATTCTTTTTGGGGAATGAGATTATTTATTGTTTTTTAGTGTCTTTTACCATGTTTGTAGATGTCTGGTTATGCATGGTTATTTTTTATTACATTTGTTTCAGACACTTCATTTATTATCTAATGTGCAATACTCATCTATAAATGGTATAGTCTCCCCACATTCCTCATTATATCCTTACTTCTAGCTGACAACCTCTGTCATATGGGGAGGTACGCTTGAGGTCTTGTGGTGACCTAGCATAGGGCACATGTTTAGTTGATACCTGTTTGGGGACATTACAACCCACCTACAGTTGGTATTTTCCCAATAGACATATAAATTAGAAATGAATTCAAAAACTCCATATAGATGGATTGTTAGACTCATTCAATTATTAATCATTTGAGAACTATGACACTTGTTTATTGGAAAAAACGAAACATACACATTTTAGTATAAATAATGAAATGGATAGTATCTTATTAGATCTCATACAAAATGATATAAGTGTGTCGATGATGTCTCAAGAATGTAGTGGTTTTAGTTACTTTGGGGCCATTACTGATGAATTTAGTTTGTGTGGGTATGCATTTTATATGAAATAATTATATGAAATCTTTGATCGATTCAGTGTGTTTTAACATAAATTATAGAATCAGTTGGGTACAAGTGTTTAGATTATCCAATTAGATTGGGGTGGTGAATGATTCAACCAAGAAATCACTATGCATTAGAGAGAATGTGAAATTTGTCCACAAACCTCTCTATTAGGGAGAGCATAATGGAACAATTTTTCTAATAAGATGAATTATACCCTAGTGAATGTGGTTCAATTGATGTTGAGCTGGTATAATATTCATATTTCGTTCTAAGGTTTTTTATGGATACTATGTTATTAGTACTTAATTATGTTTCATCTAAAGTAGTCATAAATACATCATATGATATATGGGTCAGGAAAAATCCCATTATCTCTTTCACGAGGATTTGGCGAGTTAAATAACTCATATTACATTTGGAATTTTTAAATATAGGCTTTATGTAATAAAAATTATTATTTTTCTTATTAATAAGTATCAAAGGAAATTATTTCTATGAAAATTATAATCATAATGGATTTATGGATCAAGAGAGTGTTTTACATGAGATAAAACACTTGGATCATGTATTTAGTATGAGGAATATTAATCACAGGTAATTTTGAGATTAAAAATTGAAATTTTATTAAATTGGATATTGATTTGGTTCCACAATGATTTGTAGAAGAACAATGTTATGAAGTTACATAAGAAACATGAATGTCCTGAATGATTTATCAAGAACCATAATATTATTGATTTCTCATGGGAAATTATGATGAGTAAATGATCATAAGATATGAACCTAAAACCTATAAGGAGTCCAGTAGAATGTTTTATTTTAAGAGATTGTGAAGATCCAATTAATAATAAATTTACTTCGTACACACTAAACAAGTTTAGAATATGGTGTATATACCTGCAGACATAAGACTCGGATTTTTTTCCCATGAATATTTAGATGGATGGTATGATATTTACCTATAAATCATGCATAATTATGAATGTTTATAATAACATTAATTGTATTGAACATACAGAAACATTTTACCCTATTGTAATGATAATTTCCATTTTGAATTTTATTTATATAGAAACATACACTGATTATATGTTTTATTAAATTGACATAAAACAGATTTGCATAATAGAAATTTAGTCAATAAATAGTATCTAATAAATCTTTTCAGTATTGAAATACAAAACGAGATAGTTATAGTATGGAAGCTATAATGGCCCATTAATAGATTGAATATACCTTCTCAATGTTAGAATATCTTGTTTGATGATGTAATAAAAAATTTCTTTTTAATCAATAATGAGGAGTATATCAATTTATATAATTGAATTATTTGGAGAATATTATTGTTACTAATATTTCATTTCGATGACAAACTACTTATAAGAAATTATATCCCAACTCTAACTCTAGGAACATGTGTCAAGATAAGTTTTTTTCAATGAAACCCATGGGTGGATCTACCTACATATTGGGTATTTAGATCTACATTGATAAATCTAATAATATTCAAAGACTCAGTCAAGAAAGTAACATTTTTAATGTTATAAAAAGGTTTACCATGGAGAACTCCATGAAGGTATCATTCTAGGTGTTCAATTGAATGAATATTAGAAAGGTTTATGATCCTTAAAATGAGTAATAACATATTAATATAATTACATATACATATTTTATATGTTTTATCATGTATGCTATATTGTGTAATTAACTAGATATATAAAATACTCATAGTATAATATGTTGACATCAATATAATCATAGTAAGAGTCATTGGATAGATTTAAAGTGCACACTTATGTATATAATAATGACTAAATAAATGATCATGATCATGGTAGGATAGAATCAACTCTATGTAAAAGGTTTTAAAGAATCTACTTAATAGAGGACATAAATTATATAAAATTCCAATCTGGTATCGTATTATACAAAAAAATAGAGCTATTAGTTAAAATATTTCCAAATAACCCATCATAGAAGAATTTACAACATAGGTAATGTACATTGATTCATCATATGTTGAAAAGAATTCTATTTGGATCAAGAATTTTATTAAGGATCTTACAGTGGTTACAAGCACAGAGGGATTAATGAAGATACACTATGGAATTAATGGATATATATATATATCTAATGAAAATATACTTTGGTCTCACTAAATAACCAAACACATCCTCCACAAGTAACATATCACACATGAGATCATTGATTGAGGTGGTGTAATTATATATATATTGGAAATCGATGAAAATTTAATAGATCCCCTGAAAAAAAGAATACCATAGTAAAAGAATGAGGGTCATGTAGAATCTCATTTTATATGATACATGGGAAATTGATGCAATTAATTCAAAAAAATCATGTTATTATAATAAAGGAAAACCATGTTTTTTATACAATTTGGTTGACATGAATAGTAAAATGATAACATCCCCCCCCACAAAGTATGATTTTGAATTACCGCTTATCAACAATCTTCATGGAATATTATAAGTTATTTTGCCAAATTAAAAAACATGAAAAAATATTCTACTTCAATCAAATGGTTGTATATGAGATATTAAGAATAGATTAATGAGTTAAAAAATATAATATTATTACTTATATTGAAATAATATATAATATCTCTTGGAGTATTATACATTCATCTATATACCTAGTTGCGTATTATTTTTAAAAATACTAATTACTAGTGTTTGGTGAGAAACAAATAATAATAACCATCACACATTGATACAATTTTAATTGAAGTCATTATAACATAAATAATTAGGGTTGAATGGGTATGGTGCAGATAATTCTATCAGAGTATATCGAAGATGTTATTTTTACAATTATATGATGTGTTAATAAACATATCCTTTAAATAATGTAGGGTTATAAAACACCTGTACATGAATAGTTGAGACAAATTTATGGTTATCATTTTCTTGGATGATGTACCTGTGATGTTATGATATTATTGTTGAATGATAAATGATGTATTCATCGACTTGGTCAGATTATTTCACAAAAAATATGACTTGTTCGATACCAAATTGACAAGTATCATATATGGTTCTCTGTTACTATCATGAAAAACGGGATTATATAGGTATAAATTTGATTTATATGATTTGTATTATGCTATAAATATTTCTACAAAGATGTAATTATTTGATTTATATCTCACCAGACCCCTTAGTAGCATGATAATCACCAATTATTTATAAAAGTTATCCCTTTTCATAAATCTATGGAAAAGGGATTTCATTTTTATCTATAAAAAAAATTATGTAGGGTCACCCGTATACGAAATTGGATAAAGATTAAATTATTGATAATGTTTTCATTCAAAAATAAAGAGAGTTCTATGAATCCATATCTAAAAAGTGTTTTCTGTGGATTCATGACAACTTTTAAAGTTTCTAATGAATTGCATATGTTTTTTCTATAATTCTTATATTTTTTTATTGCATGAAAAACATTTGAATGTAATACAAATTACATAAGGATTAATTGAGGCTAAACATTATTTACATAGGATCCAAGAAATACAATGTACTGAATGTAATGTTGACTGAGTGAATGCACCAATTACCTTGAAAGTGGAGTGTATGTATTTGACATATGGAAATATTAGTGCATGAATCATCCATATCTATACCACTTGTTTTATTTTAATTTATATTCCATAAGTGAATGTATTTATTATATATTTAATCTCTATTGAATAGATTCAATGGATTACTCAAATAGGAATTATAGTACGCACCCATAATGTTGCATCTGTTTTGACCACTTCATGAAATAATGATCATCATGTTTTGATATATAAAGTTATGTGAAACTTTTAATTAGGTCTACTGAATGATATTTAGATTCCAAAAAAATTCTAAATTTCCCTTCGTAGTTGTATAATTTTTCATCACATACAGTGAAGGTACCAACACTACTCCCAATATATTAGAATACATATGATAGTATCTTGGATTAAAAAACAAATATAAGTGATAGAGAAATTTTTTTATTATTTTTTACAAGGTATTTTAAATATTTTAATCCCAGTATTATTTCAATATTTGTATATTTTTCAAATTTTATTAATTTTTGGAACAATTTAGGATCAATTAGAAAAATGGATGAAAAATTAAATTTTATTTATATTATATAACATTGGAATTCATAGAATAAATCCTAAATTAAATTTCCAATGGATTATATATTATTTTATGTTTAATAAGAATGATATGTGTTTTTGGAAAATTATGGACATTTTATGTCTTAGACAATTCATAGAAACCTATATAGAAGCATGAATCTTGTGTCACATAATCTCCATATAATGATCTCCATATACATAATCTGATCACTATTCGTATGATTTATATGTATCGTTAAATATTACTTCCCACAATGTAAATATTATCTAGACAACATTTTCATCGAACATACTATAAATATTAGCCTATATGTATCAGAATTGTCTTTAGAGGGATTATACTTGACTCAAAATGACTCTCATCCTCTATATATATGAATAAATAATTTTTCAAACATTATTTAATATTTTTGAGAATAATTTTACCGATGTAAACATCATAAATTTATTAAAAAAATTAAAAAATTATATTTTCAAGGAATACTTGATCACAACTAATATGGATGACCAAGAAAAAAGATTAAAGATATAGGATTTTTGTTCTAAAATTGATCTCAGTGATTTTACCATCTAAAATTTAAAATAACCATGAATCCAAATATTGAAAATAAGTCTGAATGAATAACGTGTAAAAAATTCTCAGTCTTATATTATCATGAATGTAGTTCTACTTTGTGTCATTGTTTTGTATAATCTATATTTTTATTTTTCATTTCGTGTAATATTTTAATTCTGTATTAGTTTTAGTAACAATTCTTTTCTCTCATATATTTTCCCCGTATAAATTGATATTATATACACATGACAATGTGTAACTCAATCACGGAGTTTTTCAAGGGACTAATCCATGGTTGAAACCATGCCCATATACATTATTATTTTAATTTTTCTTATACATTTTGGGGTATATTGAGAATTTTTTTTGGGAATGGTAATAGAAATTTCCATCAATTATTTTATTAGTTATAACATATTCAATCCAACTATTTTCAAACCCTTCCATTAAAGAGGAAGATATATAATGTACATAGTGATCATTGAGTGAACTATATATTCACAACTAGGGTATAAGATGATGTTCACATTTACAATGTAGTATGTTAATTAAGTAAATGAAAAATAGGTAATGAGACAATAATGGTTCCCTCAAGATGATTATTTTAGGAATACTTATTTTATTTTTTAATTCATTCATTATTTTTAAATTTTGTGATTATTTTATAGTCATATATTCTAATCCTAAACCCTTAATTCTTTTTTACTATTCCATTCTTAAAATATAAAAACGTAAAAGTATAATAAGTGAATTGTAAATAGTTTTTTATTTCTTCAAAAATATTTTCAAATGTGATAACCTTGAATTTCATGATTCTACATTAGTAAAAGTAAATAAAATATTTTTTACCACCCCATTATGGGTGTGTGAAAATATAGAATCATTCGTATAGAAACAACTATAATTAATCTTATTGTTTTTTCCATTTTGTAAATAACATTTTTATTACAAAAAATATTTAAAAACCTGTAAATTAATGTGTTCATGATGTATTCAATTTTATCTTATTATACATGGAATAATAACTCTCATAATCCTGAATAAAAATATGTATATAACTTAGGAGTAGCCTCGATGTAATAAATTATTGATTTATTGTAGAAGATGAGGGTAACAATAAAAAGGGTATTTGAACACATCCCCAAATCCATTGAATACCAGCTGGAGAAGGAACCCAAAACAGTAGAGGATGAGATTTCAGTAATCATTTTATAAATTGAATAACCTGAGTAAACCACAAAACAATTGTTGGAAGATCTGCTACCAGACATCACTCCGTGATTTCTAGTGGATATTATTGAATAAACACTTCTTGTTAATAATAATCATTGTGTATCAAAAACAAATTAGTGAAATTTTGTAATGAATGATTTAGTATTGAATTGTAACATTATTATCTATTATTTTAAAAATATGTATCAATAACTTTAAATAATTTACTATCATTAACGAAATAAACCACACAAGTTGTGTAATTTTAAGAGAAGATTTAGCTTCTTAACTGCCTATATAAATCGATTATAACCCAACACCAAGAGGTCTTGATAAATAAAGAGTATCAAAAATCTAAAAAAACCTGTGGATATTTTTTTCTTAATCTCGATTTAATATATATTTATTAAAATGAAATTGTTAATTGAAACCAACTATTTATATTTTTTTAGATATTTACAATGATTATTTTAACTTATAGGGTGACAACGAAAAATATTATATGCATAATAAGGAATAAATGAGGCTACTATAATCATTGGAAAATAAATTATGGGAGTAAAGGAATATTTTTTATTGGAATTTCATGAAGACATTTCATTAAATGATTTTTTTTTCTATGATGAGAATGGTTTTATGATCAAAGATTCATTTTTTATTTTATTAAAAACAATTATTCTCTATATTTACCCTTGTTGAAACATTTAATGTTTCAAAGTATGATCAGTTTATTAATGTTAAAGAAGAGGCTATATGGGTAAAAGATAGAAAATGGTGGAATTATTCTTTCTCTAACTCCAAAATTTCTAATTGTACCTTATTATGAAGGGGATGTAAATGATATACATTATCCATGGAATATGATTCACATTAGAATGAAATTTTTTCATTGGTTTATGTTAAATAAACCACACCCACTATCTGACTATGGTTAACCAGTAGAACTATCATTCTGGGGGAATCAATAACTCAAGGTCCAATTGGGGTTAATCTAACATATATATTTCTTCATTCCATTTATTTTTATCATTTTTATTATTTATTTTTACCTAAATAATTTTCGTTTGTTATTATTGTTACATGTAATATTTTAGTGGGTGGAACAACAGATAATAATATAAGGATTCCCTACCAATATTTCAGATTGTATTTCCCTATAATAATTAATTTTTAATATAATTAAATAATGGTTAAAATGATGAAATTATTTTTGAATAAAAATATTTGTAGCAAAAATGTATATATGGA
This sequence comes from Viscum album, assembly GCA_963277665.1. NCBI lineage: Eukaryota > Viridiplantae > Streptophyta > Magnoliopsida > Santalales > Viscaceae > Viscum > Viscum album. The sequence continues at coordinate 2,133,472,143 of OY728140.1, forward strand.
GGTGGTAGTAAAAATATATTTTGTTCTTTCTTGTTTTATTTTAGTTCATTTTTATTTTTTAAGATTGTCAATATTCATTGGATACATTTGGAGAAATGAAACTATCCTGATGTTTTGATAAAATAAAATTATCTGAAATATCAAAAGTCATAAATGATTACTAAAATCAAAATTTGTTACTTAATAGTCAATCTCCTCATAATTGATGTTTGATGAAAAGTGAAACTCATGTGAAATAGTGTTTTCCATAATGAAATGGTTTTTTAAACTTATAATATTTTAATTTTTTTATAGTTCTTTCCCATTCTCATTTTCTTTAGTGTCTTTAGTTATGTAGTTAAATATATACTTTTTTTCATTCAAATTTATATCTATTAAAATTATGAAAGTCTTTCAAAAATGTTCAAGGAACCATTTACAAAAGCATATTAATATATTAATCTATATCTTCCATGCCTAACCTTATATCAAAAAGTATTATAAATCCATGAGTATCCATGAAAACCTTTTTATTTATCCACATTACCTGAAATTTATACCTATATAAATTTATATTGAAGTAATTTCATAAATAAATTTAAATAAACAATGAGAGATGGGGGAGATGAGTTATACACTATTCATAATGAAAAAGTTTAAAGCTCTTTTTTTGGTATTATATTTTCATAATAACTCAATTATGGGAATAATTTCAGACTTAAAAGATACATGGATAACCAAAAAATGTAATTCAAAGATTGGTTGTGATGTTTTCCATTCCATAAATATTAATATCTACCGTTATTTCACTAAAAAAATTCGATTCTGTATAAATTTTCTATATTTTAATTCAAGTTAATATAATGTCATAAAGTGAGAAATTATAATTAAATATGTCATTTATGCAAAAAAGTTGAAGGATTTGGAGTCCCAATAGAATGAAGATGCTTTTTGAGGTCCTAATTTTAAAAAATGTGGGTGGAGAGAATCCATTATTTATTTTAAATTGTTTCATGCATTCAACATCATTTTAGACAAATGAATGCTCCACCTTATAAGTTTAATGATATAAAACCAAACAACCCATTGACTTCATAAAAACCTAGATAAATTAGTCATGATTAAAAAGACTTTTTATTCTATGGAGTGGATAATATTAGTTGGTAATAAGCCTATGAAAATCATTAATCCTGTTGATATTGATAGAAACTATAATTCAAATTCCTTTAGTGAAGATATATACAAATTCCTAGAGGTAACCCAAAAATTCACATGATAATTTACAATATATTTAATGATTTTTTAAATAGATGAGTACAAAGGGAATTAGAATCCATTTATAAGGAATGATATTACATTGGATGTTTTAATTAACTTTTTTTTCAATTATATATGTAGATATATTAGTTTCTCGTAGTATATATGATTTCCGTGTGAGAATTATTTATGTGTGTGGGAATTATGGAGCTTAAAGTTTCATATATTTTTCATTGTATTTTAATGATCATAATCAAACAATTTTATTAGTATTTTGATAAATATCTCATTGGTTTTTTTTGAGAGAAATTTAGGATCAATAATGAAAATGGAATAAGAGATGATTTTTATTATTTTATCTACTAGTAGAATTGTAAGAATAAAGGCATTATTTATTTTCCCACAATCATGATGTTATTTAAGGAAGAATGAATAATAAATGTTTTCAGGGAGATTTATAGTTCTTGTGAGCATGAAAATTTATTAAAAAACACTTTGTAAATAGTAATTTATTGTTGCGCTACCCTCATCTATCCCTCTATGTAATAATCATCTAATAACCGTATGCTTAATTTCCCAATCACTCTATGGATGATTTCCATCTATATAACCATTATGTAGCCATCATAATGACCATTCAAGTTGCATAAATATGTTCATAAGTATCGGAAAATTTTCTTACATGCTTTCCTAGGGAACATACCATTAATAATTACCATGATTCTAAAAATATGCACACATGAATTTACACTTGTCCATGCATCATTCCATTTTAGTAAGCATCATTTAATCTATGTAAACATCATTCCTTTCTGAAAAATAATTGGATGATGATCTTTCAAATGGACTCTTAAGTATCACATCCAATTTAATATGAGGATTGTAATTGCACATCATCATTTATGCAACTAGTTAGAGGAGACCATATATAGCATAAAGTACATAATATTTTAATTAACTAAAAAAATGAAATTTGTGGATTTTCAAGGAAAACCTGACTGAAACTAAGAATAAAGAACAATGAAAAAAGAATGATGGATTATTTATAATGAATAAATTATCTCGTTGAATTTACTAGAAGAATGATAAATAAATCATCACTCTATAAAAAGATGGAGGGGAGAAATGAATGGAGATTTTATAGTTTATATAATATGTCTTTTTCTCTATGACATAGTTTATAATTTCCTAAATATTTATTTTTCATTTAAGGATGTATTATAATTATACATTATGGTTAATTAACATTTATTTTTTTCTCCCATAGAGACCCCCATACTGTGATCTCATATATTCATTACAATGCTTTACTAGCCTAAAGAATATCTCAGGGGATGAATCCAGTGTTGACCCATGTCTATGTGCACTATTTTTAATGTTTCTTATCTACATTGGGTTATCATAAAGAGGGTTATTATTGTTTAAGTTCTATTGTCTGTTCTCGCTATAATTGTTTTAGGTATTCCCTCTTAAACTACGATTTTTTCACACCCTTTCTTTGATAAGATGGATGTTTGGTGAACTTGGTATTAATTTAGTGCATTTTATATTCAAAACTAGGGATGAAGAGGAAGTTCACATATACAATAGAGTGTGTTCATTATGAAAATAAAATGTTGAACTTGAGATAATAATTTAAAACTAACTATTATTCTTTCTATAATATAACTCTTGTTTTTAACATTGTTAATTCTATATGCATCACATTTTTATTTATAGTCTTAGATTTAAATTCTAAATAGTGATCACTTTTAAAAATTAATTGATAAAATATTAATTTATATATAAATAATAATAATAATAATAATAAATGAACTAATAATAATATGTGACTGAATAAAAATGATCATAAATTGAGACGAACATAGTCATCCTCATATTTGTACTATAAAAAATAAATATTTTATTGTTTACCACCCCATGATAGGTGTATCAAAACATGAATTTTTAATATAGAATCCATGTATTATTTCACTTATTATTTGATTTTCCATTGTTTAAATAATTTTTTTCTTATTTTTTTTAAAATAACTAAAATAATATATTTTAATGATGTATTAAAAGATAGATTTTATATATAGACTTACTACACACATATTCTATTAAAAAGATATGTGTAATGATAAAGTAGCATAATTGTATGAAATTAGAGATGAATTGAATTATATGAGAGTGAAAATAACATGTATATTAAAATATCCCCTCACATAAAATAAAAAAACATTGGATCAGGAAATGGAATTAGAAGAGGAAGATACTTCCTGAATCATTTTTTAATTTCATGAACATAAGGGGGCGGAGAATGAATTACGGGAAGATCTATTAACAAGCATCACTCAGCCATATGTCGAGGATATTCAGGAGAAAAATCTATCGATTTATGAAACTATGGGAGATAAACAATACATTCAATTATTTTATAATTATTTTCTATATATTGGAATACAACATGGTTATCCTATATTTGAAAAAGATGAATCAAAACATTTATACCATTCTCTATATTTAAGAGATGAGTCAATAAAATTTATGAAATTTGAATTGATTTTTTGTATCATAACTACCTACTTCCATTCATTATAGTCCAACTATAAGAGGGCCTATGAAATGAAGAAAACTTAGATTCTAAATAAAATCATGAAGATATTGTTTTCATAAATTCATTATATTTTGATTTTTTTTAAAATTAATTAGAATCAACATTAACTATTTAAATGTTTTAGATTAATCCAAAAAATGTATTACCATATATGATGAAGATGATGATGATCATTTTCCTAATGAGTAATACATGAAGCTCCCCAAACCTATTAAACATTTATTATTAATAGTACAAGAAGAGTTGATATTGGCATTACTTAAAGAAACTCTGTTAAAAATTGATTACTGTAATAAAAAATAGTCATATCAAATCCCCATAATTTAGTATTGTCCAAATAAATTTATTCTTCAAATTAACCTATGTAAAAAAAATTAATGACGCATGTGATATGATGACCCAAGATATTTATAAGGAGGGAATACAAATAGAATATGAAATTGATGAACCATTTTTTATCATGTCCTCACCATGAGAATTATACCTTATTGACATGTGGATGAACCTAATATGATTTGTCTGTGTCGTATTATACAAGAAACATGAACTGACTCACATTGTAAGGAAGTAAATTTGATAGTTCCTCTCAAAGAATCCCCATACAAAATCATAATCTAGATAAAAAATAGAACTACCTTTACATGGGAAACCAAAACCCATGGAACAATTGGGGATTAAACCAAGATATATCCTTCCTTTATTACCCTTTCCCTATTTATTTTAATTTTTTTAATCTCAATTATTTTTACTATGTAATATTATTTTTACATAATGTTCTTTGGTGGGAAACCCGTTGGATACTATCTCAAGGTTTCCATTCCAACAAGTTAGATTATATATTTATTTTATAATTAATTCTTTTCTAGCCAATTAAAATATATCGAAATAACATGAGATAATTTTTGAAAAAATGGTATTTGTTGTGGTCTCGGTGTGGTAGAGTGGTACTTCGACAAGCCTGGTCATTAATTCACTTTATTTCATGATTTATTAAATAATAACATACTTAATAAAACCCAAGTTCATAAATCTAATTGCCTTTGTGAAATTAGGTATATAGTAAATGAACATGATAAATAGATAAAACAACATCATCGAAAATTTATTTAACTTATTTTAAAATTTTTTTACTCTTAAATATACACAGAATAACCTAGGGGCATACATAGGAATCGGGTGAGCAATAAATTCTAGTAAGGGAATAAAAAACACATCATGTTGAAATTATTACATGTTAGTAAATAGGAATATCAACAAGACATAAAAGGGTTGAGAATCATATTCTTGAACAATGAGGCACGAAAAAACCTGATAGGATAAATGCAACATAGTAATGTGGAAACAAAATTATACATGACATCATAAACATAAGTTGAGGTTAATTTCCAAGACATAATAACATAGGGAAAATGACCCATAATGGATTATTCTTACTACCAAATTGTAGACAAGATATCTCATAGGACTAAAAATTTACCCAATGAACTATAGCATTGTATAATTCATGGAATATCCATAACCTTCATATAATGTACATGTATCACTGTGTCACGTTAATCATTCCACATAAGTAAAGGTTTTCTCATATTTAATACCATGATTATGGAGTGAGGAATAGATAAATGGATTTAACCAATCAAATATGGTTATTTTTCCCTTGGTGATTTGCCTTGAGTGTAAAATTATTATAGTACTCACAATATAATGGATTGTCATAGAAATGTCACTGAAATACTTATGGAGCATAACTTGGGTACATTTTGAATCATGGGAGGGATTAATGACATATAAATGGGTATATAATATCATGTAAATAAAATAAGTTATGTAAGTTTATTATTTCAAGAAATAATACTATATATAAAGTTAGAAATTATTAGGTAGTAATCAAAAAGGGATCTAGGAAAAATGTTTAGTAAGGAAAAATCATAGGTTTTTTGGCTATATGATAAGGGTACATAATGAATAATATAAGAGATTAAGTAGTTTGAAATGGTCTATTTTTACTTGAAAATCACAATTAATGTAATATTGATATATAAAATCATATCGCATCAATGGGAATTGGAAGAAAAAAGTTATTATATAATGTAGTTGCATGAATGAAGAGATAAAGTAGAGCTTCCCTTACCAAGAGATGGTACATCCAAAATAATTACAGGATCTTCTTTGGATATTTTTTTGAAAAATATGATGGATATAGATGGTAAATATCATATCATAGTCATTAATCAATTATTTTTAGTGATTAATAATGGAATAATTTGTGGTTATATATAAAAAAAGTGACAGCAGTTCTTTATTATTTACCAAAATTAGGTTTTTGACATTATATAATAACATTATCCAAAAAAAATCCTCGATAGGGATTTCCGATAGATTCTCCCAAAAAATTAGTTGTTATTTTTGTTTTAAAATTAAATGAACCATGAGTATTTAAATAATATCATTAGTGATGTATAAGTGAGTCTAATTTATAGATAATTGATTGTAAAACTTTTCAATATAGTGTATGATTTTTAGGATTCATAAAGTGTTTTATAGAATTTAAAACAAAACATTAAAACACCATATTTTTAGGGGAAATAATGTTTTATTTTTTTATTTTTTTAATAGATCACAATACATCCATTATGGAACATTATGATGTTAGAGTACGTACATAATATTTATATGATATTTAATATTAACTGAAAATTCGACTATCTAAAAAATTTATAATAAATTAATCAGTATATAATTTCAATGTTTTGATTCCAAATAATAAGATTATTTTTATCATATTAATTCTGTAAATATGTTAAATTTTTCTTTTAAATTTTAATCCTTATTTATTGAATAGTACTAGTTTTTTTTAAAATAATTTTTTTCTGACCTTAAAAAATTATATTTTAAATTTTTATAATTATATTATAATTTAAAATTTATATATAATATCTAATAATAACATTTTAATAAAAATTTATCTTAAAAATTAATGAACTCAAAAAAATGAATATCTTAATTTTAAATTAATATTAATAAAACTCCAAAATAACAATTTGAGCATTGTTATATAAAAATAAATCTTCTATCCCACTTCAAACATATTCATTTATAATGTAGAACCATTTATAATTAATAGAATTGTTAATATTTTGGAAATACAATATTCATTTTAATTCTATTCGGGTTTCCATATAAAACCCATTATTCAACTTGGGAATACCATAAGGGTAAGATGTATGATTGTGATATTAACATCTTTTGGTTCTGTGAACATGGGTTGAGACTTGATCTCGGTGAGTTTGAACATATCCCATAAACATTTTCTCCCATGCTTTGGTAATTGGAAATCGTCTTGGGATTAATCAACTGAAAATCTTATAGATTATATATCCCTTGGAATCTCCACATAGTGGGCCTCATAAGGTATGATCTTAATTGTTGAGGTTATCACTTCTTTTCAATGTTTCAAGATGTCTTTATCATAGCCCTTAATATATATTAATCATATGATCAGTATTGAATGACTATATTATCAATTGATATGATGATTATTAGTATTTTGAATGTGATAGGATATATCATATAAAGATCTAATATTAATAATAATTAAATGTGTTTATTAAATTTACATTAAATAAATAAGGAATTTATTCACATAAAAATGATTTTCATTTATAAATGATATGTATTTATCGGTAAAAACATATTTAGTACACGCATGTTTTAATTTTTTGTTCTTGATTTTTTTGTATTTTTTTTAATGTTGAGCCATGTTGAATACTTTTTGAAAATTTAATCTATCATGGTGTTTTGGACAAATATTATTTATTTTAAATTATGATGTCTTAAATAACATATAAAATTGAATTATCTATGTCTATTCTCATTCTTATCAATTATAGATGTTTCATATATAGTGAAACGTGTGTATGCTAGTGTTATTAACGTGGAAAATTTTCCCAACTATATTTGTTTTTAAACATTTTTTCCATTTTTTATATTTCTATTTTTCTAGAGTTCATTGAGGCAGGTTGTAAATTCTATAATTTTCTATTTAACTCCTATTTAATGTTTTTATATGTCAATGGTTTTTTTCAAAATGATGAAGGAACCATTTTGAAAATATTAAATTTACCTTGATCTGTATATTTAAGCATATACTAACATTTTATCTTTTTATTAATCTCCTAGTATTCATAAAAACATATTGGGTACCCAAATTATTATAAATGTATCCATATTTTACCTTATATAGATTTATTTACATTAATAAGGTTGAACTAATGTATAGGTAAGGTAGAATTTTTGTTGTACACTATTTTTAAATAATCCATTTGATGCTATTTTGTGTGTGTTGTACATCTTTTCTACTACTATTTTGGGATTTTAATCCTAAGAATATGTAAATAATTCCAAAATACTCATTAAATTCCATTTTTTGTAGTTTATCAAGGCAGGATTATTGAATGTTTACAATCATTCACTAAAATATTGAATTTAACGCAAAACAATCCAAATCTGAATTTATATATAAAACATTACCACAAAGAGGAAATAGGGTTGAGATTGGCCATTAATGATAAAAAAAATATAATGTGTTGACTTACAAATATAGTAAATAGGTGTTTATAGGTTCTCATTTTCAAAAGGGTATTGAGTGAGTATCCATTCATGTTTTATGAATCTATATTGTTTTAGATCCAACCATGTTCTTTCAACTTTAGAGTTTTTAACCATTAAAACATTACAGCCCTTTGGTTTCAAAACAACCTACGTAATGTCCTTATAATTAACACATTTTTGGTTCACTGATGGTGAGATTATATAAAGGAATCAGGCCTTTTGAAATTTTTTATCCATTTGAAAATGATACAAACTCAAAATTTAAATCCTTTTTTGAAGAGAGATAAAAATTTTAGGAGGAGGGAACAACATAAATAGGTCAGTTTTCAGGGGATTGAATGAATCATTTTTTTGGTGTGGAAAGATATAATTGAATTACACTTGTGAGGAATGCTATTATATTATTTGTTTGAATTGGAATTTTATTCCAATTATATCATAATATATTCGATTTCCCTTTAGTAAATATAATTTCCCATTGTTAAATGTTTATGTGTGTATGAATTTGAAGGGATATTATTTTATTATATTTCAAATTTTATTTTATTTTTTTATTCCATCAATTTTATTATTATTTTTTATTAATTTTCTTCTTTATTTGTTTTCTGAATAATCCTGGTTTAATTATGAAGGTGACTAAAACATTATTTTTATTTGATTTATCTAACTTTTTATTATTATAATATGTTCTAAATTTTATTTCCATTGTTTATTAGGGTTTTTTGAAATATTGATTATGATTTGGGTTTTTGGAGAATTATAGACTTATTAGTCATTATATAAGAACCATACACCTCTTCAAAAGAATGAATATTGAACTACATTACCATCATGTAGTTCTATTTATAGAAACTATCTGGCCCCCCTAAATATGATATACTTTTCAATATAATGATGATTTCCCTCTCTATTAACATCTAATATCCATAATAAGGAACAAAAATTTCATAGAAATCTATGCATAACAATCATAAAAGTCCAATACATTTCTATATAGGGATAAAACCAGCCTTTTTAAGTATCATTCTCTGCCTATATAGAAATTAATTTCAAAGTTCATAATCATCATTCCGTCTCTGTAATAATAATACTTTATACATAATAAAATATTATATTATGAAAAATAGTCAAAGGGTGATGTTTCAAAGGGACGTTGTAAGGATCATATGTACTTCAAGCTAATGATTTGGATTTCCACTTCGTTATTCATGATACCAATTAAAGGAGGCGATGTGGACTATAATGTAAATGATATTTAAATGATAATAATAAAAATGATAAGCTATTGATTTTTTAGGGAATACAATATGACTAATAAAAATAATACCACGGAAAATCTAAAGAATAAATATTTTCAACATATCAGTGATATAATATATTTGACTATCCATAAGATAATGGAAATGTTCCCTTAAAAAAGATTTTAAATTTAAATGAAAAGTGATTCTAGTGGTTTCATAGTCCAATTTTTCCATGTTGGATGTTTTACATTAGAACATAGTTTATGATTTTTTGTATTATTATTGTTTTTCTTTTCGGATTGTATTCAAATTCAATATTATTTTTAATAAATTTTTCCAATTTTCTAACACATCGGTCCCTCTCCCTATGATTCTCACTCTAACCCCTTTATTATGTTCTCTAATACTCATGATAATGAGTAACTAACCAGAGATATCTCTTGGGGATGAATCTAGTGTTGAACCCATGTCTTTGAATATTCAAATTATATGTTTCTTATCATTTTTTTTATTTTGATTATAAGTGGGTAAAGGCATGATAATGTTTTCATGGTAACTGTCTTCAGTATAGATTTTTCACCTCTGCAATTTTCTATCCTTTCATTAGGGGATGTGGATGTGTATTGTACATTTACATCATTCAATGCACTATATATTTACAATTGGGGACAAAGAGTGTGTTCACACTTATAATTGAGTGTGTTCAATATTTATTTCTAGTTCTTTCCATGTGATAATTATATTTCACCCAGGATGTATCTTTCAAGAGTATGTATTTTATTTCTATCATAAATCATTATATATGGATTTCATGTTTATTTTCTTGTCATTATTTCTAATTATAAGAACCCTCATATTATTAAATATCTTTTATATAAATTAAAAAATGATTATTATAATATGTTAAATATAAATAGAATGTGATTGATCAAAAAATTTCAACAACTAAAATGTTCCCAGTTAGCAATTATGTTGCACTGAAATAATATATAATTTCTTTTTTACCACACCATGATAAGGGTCTTTATAACCCCTCGTAACTAGGAGGATTGTTTCTACTCCTTTATTGATTTACAAAAATCATTCTCCTTTGACGAGAAAGGATATATTAAATTACCCGTGTTTTTATATTCATTTTTCTTAATGTACATACTGAATAAAATAAGGATATATCACACAAGTATATGTTTTCCAATAATATATTTCTAACAAGATAAACCTCATAAAATCCATTAATAAATTAATATATTGTAACCCATGAATACTATCATAAATATATGAGTTTAACCAAAAATTGAACTCTTTATATATGATGGTATTATCAAGATTTAAATGTATGATGGAGATAGAATTCATAAGGGGTGTTATTTTAATTTTAATATCGTTATAAAATAGTTCTATAAATATAATTTATCATCATCCAAAAATTAAAATTAAAAATAAAATAATCCAATTAAAGGGTTCGTATTATAAAATAAAAAATTATTCCTATAAGAAAATAAGTAATAACTACTTAAGTAGAAGACATTAATAAAATAGATTTTAAATATCTCATGAATGATCCACTATTCTTCATCCCTTCAAGAAAGAGTGATATTGATTTTATTTCACCCTAGGTTTTAACAAAATACCATAAACCAGAGAAGATGAGTACAAAATAATGTTAAAATTTGAAGTGATAAAAAAATAATACCCTTGGTTTTAATGGGAACTAAGATACAATATCCATAACTTTTATGGAGGTAATTGACTCAATAATAACAAGTTAGATGATAGAGGTATGTTTTTACAAACCATTATAAAGTACATAAATATCAAAGTAGAATAAACTGAGAAACATGAAGGGGAGAGAGATCTATAAAAATTATAATATCATTAAACATTAGTAAATTACAACAATTTATAAATTATATCAATAACAAAGTAGTAATGAGAAAATTATTGAAGAAATTGTATCCCATATTTACTTTTGAGATTTGGAAGATGATTGTAGATATCATGAAAAATCACATCAATGATCATTTATGAAGTAATTAGTCATCACAAATTCGAATTGATATTTTTTTATCTAATCCTCCCAAAAGCTCTATTTATAGATTTTATAGGTGATAAGAGTCCCATGGACCAAGAAACTCTATAATAATACAATTCAACATATTACTGATATGAAATTAATGCATATTGATAGTGCTATATCAAATCCACTAGGTAGATTCCAAATGAAAGTGGATATTCATTGACACTATTAATGTATTCATCTTCAATCATGATCCATCTAGTTGTTGTTGATATCCATCATTTAATAGGTGGGATTAACAATGATACAAGATAAATTGCAAGTACTACCAGCTGATTGGTGGTCTTCCAATGTATGGTTGGTGTTATTGGCTAGTAAGAACATTATGATTTTATTCCAAATTATCTTTGAATGCCTTAGAATGTTTAAATGTTCTCTATGAATATATCCAAATGTTTTATACAATAAACACCAAAACTAAAATTAATAGAATAATATTAGTGGTTTTGATTAAAAAACTCATTAGTGGTTCAAAAATATCCACCTTTTTTATCACAAAAACACATCTAAGATTTTAATTAATGATTAATATATAATAATAAGAATTAATTGGTGAAGAAAGTGGAATAATTAAAGGAAAATATACAGGATTAATATTTAGAAATTCTCATTTTCAAAAATTCATAGGTCTCTCTCTTGGAACATGATCCTTCTCATTCAGATCTTCCTCGTTTTTTAAATAAAAAATTATTTCTTACCTAAATTGAAACATTTCTACCCTTATATTATTATTTTATTAAAAAAAATATCACTCTATGTGATTATATAAATTTCATGCAATGAAAATGTTTTAGATATATAACAGTTAAAATATGTACAATATAATCAGAGTTATCATAAAAACAAGAATTTGGAAAATTGTACAGGATTTTTTATAAAAAATAAAAACATTTACAAAAAATATCTATGATTTGGGAAAAAATAGAAAAGAAGAGATAAATGAAAATAATTAGAGGAATTCCATTCCTATCTCCCATTTAATAGAATAAAACATCCTAATGATGGGTTTTTGTGATGATACCAGTGAATAGAAGTTCCACAATAATGAATTATAACACACTATATCCCTTTTTTATGTAGTCTCTAAAAAATGTGACATTGGATATCAATGTGATTAGCATTTCAATGATGAATAGGATCCCTAGAGATTCTTATAGAACTAAAACCATCTCATTTAATTGGAACAAGAGTAAATATTAGCCAAAAATTTAAGAATGTTTCTTCCATCCATATAATTTTTTCACAATAACTGCCTGTGACTATATATTATTCATCCACAATTGAAATATAAACTGAATATTTATTATGAACACTATAAGATATTATAGAATGTATTAGATAGGGATAGCCTCACTTTTACGTTCCAAATCTACTTAACAACGTCAAAACATAATTTTTAAAAAACATATAAAGATAAAAAAATATTCCTTCAGTAAAAAATAAACAATCATTCTTAAATTCTTTAAAAAAATTAAAATACATTTTATAGTTTTAAAATTATATTTTTTGGATATCCTTGAAAACGAGCACAAAAAACACTAAACATAATTTATATCTATGAAAATCTAATGTAATTTATACTCCCAATTTACTTCTATAAATATTTTTGTCAACCGGTTTACTAACTTCATCCAATTTTATCTTTCAATAAATATTCATTAGTGTGATAATTTCCTCTAAATAATCCATGGAAAAATAATTTAGTAGTTCATTAATTTATTTTATTACTCTAAATAAACATCCATCATTATTTTAAAATATTGAAATACTAATAAAAAGTATAACTTCCCTATAAAAAAATATTTAAAATTATTTTAACATCATATTTGGATATTAATTTAACTTATATTCATTTATAGATTAAAAAATTATTTCATCACCATATATTCGAATAACTAAAAAATAATTTCACACCATTTTATAAAAATAATATATAATACTCTTCTCCCATTTTCCAAAAAAAAATAAAGTAACTTTAATAAATATTAAATATAGATCTTGTAGGGGTTTCTTTAAACCATATAAATATCTAGTCATTATAAAACCATAATTTGAAAATTTTGAGTTTTCAAAACATTGTGGTTTTTAAGAAAAAATTAAAAATACCATTTAATAAATCACATTTAATGTCCAATTCAAAAACAAATTAAAATAAATATGGATGTTGAATTACAACATTATCATTTCGATTATATAAGAGAAATACGGTTGAAGGATTCACAATAATCCCTAAAATATTCTAAATAATAGACATTATCATTGATTTATTCTTTATTACATGTCATGCTACCTTTCTCACAAAATTTAATTCTGAAAACACTTATTGTACCAATAAAAGGATGACAATTTTTTATTTTAAAAAGATTTTAAATATCATTATATTGCAATTTTTTACCACTTCATTCATAACAAAAATAAAATCTTCATCATTAATAGAATCATTCATATTTTTATATTCTAAAAAGTGGTAAATAAATTATTCCCAAATTAATTTCAGATGGATATTTTAGTATAATTACAATCTTTCATATCATAGATATCATATTCAAATGGATGGTCTTTGTAATTTTTTTTCAAGACATTATCTAAAAGACTAGATGGAGTTTTGACAACATTCTCTTTAGGGGAAAGTTGATTATTCAATTTCAAATGTTTAAGAATATCCACAAGAGAAAATTGGAATAAATGTTTAGGCATATATTTATCAAATATGAAATAAATTGATTAATCGATTTTTTTGGTTATTTTATATAATTAATCATAGGATTTACATGAGTTCATGTACCCAATAATGATTCCATCATTTAAATTTTAGATCAAATTACACAATTTTTTCATTAGTGTTCTGAATATAATATTTTAAACTATACAATTTCAAAAATAAATGTTTTTGAATTAAATTTTTAGAATTTCATTTGTATTCTTTTACAGGAACGGTACTTCGAGAATAGAGTTTATGATTAAACATGGGGTATTAATTGCCACATCAAAATAATATTATCAGCTCTTGAAATTATTTAAGAATACTATTGATAAATCTGTATGAGCTTGATTTCACATATCAATGACCATAAAGTATACAGATATTAAATGATAAGAAAATGCATGATTATAACCATTTAAAGAACATAGTTCATCAAAATAATTGTTATAATATTCTACCCCATGATCACATTGATGTGATGTGATTTTGTTTCATTTTTTATTTATTACTATCTCGTTATGTCTTATGAAGTCTTTAATAACATCATTTTTATATGCCACAAAACAAATTGAAGTGAATTATTAGTAATGATTGAAATTCAAAATGATCATTATTTTCCTCTAATTTGTTCTACAAGAGTTAGTATAACAAGATATATTTGAACTAGGTCAATATATTTAGAGGATTAAACTTCTCATTTTAGTTTAATTGTTTTTTTGTAATCTTACCAACTTTTAATGTTTAAAAAATATATATTTTAAAAACTATTTATTTAAATCACAAAATATCATATATTATTTGATCATAATGATTGTGTGTGTGCTATAATGGACAAGGTGTCTATTCCAAAAACATGTGTGACTATCTTAAATGATCAAAAATTAATATTTTGAGAACAAATAACTGTTAAACCAAGAATATAATCATTTTCAAAAATAAATGTTGAATAAAAATGTTCCTTTTATGATTTCAAACATTGTAAACATTATTTCTGAAATTGAATATAAAACCATTGTTACCTAATTTTTTAATTATTATAAAATATTTTTTATAACATTTGTGACTACAAAATAATTAAAAGAAACAAATTGATGAAAATTATTTTACTAACATTGATTATTTTACTTCTTGAATTATCACCAAATGAAATGTATACCCTATAGTGTTTATTTTGTTTATAAAATATTTAATGGTCACCACACAAGTTTTGAGAGAATCCACTATCCATATAAAATGATAAATTATGAGATTTACAATTTTTAAAAGATTCCAATAAAATTAAGAAATTATGTTTTCCAGTTCCATTATTTTGGATCCAATTATATGATGTAATATAGAATTGCAACAAAAACATTTTTTAATGGAATTATTTTATGAAATACATGGGATGAAATATGAATACATATTATTCTATCATATAGAGTGTTTTTTAAATTATATTCAGGAATTAATTAGATTATTTTTTAAAAACAATTGAAAAATGTGTTGAATGAAATACATTTTATAGAAGTCATATTTTTGTATGAACTAATAATATTTGTAAACCCAAATAAAAAATAATAGTTTACAGGTCAATGAGAACCTGAAACATTATATACATTTTCGTCGGATATGGTGAATTTCATCAGATATTTTTTCAAATCATCGATAGTCAATAGTAATTCATGAACATTTTTTAATCATTAAATTTTTATGATAATTTATATTTTTTATATCTATTTAATCACTTTACTTGAGTTCAGGATTATACATCTCATTATGATATTTTTACATTGTTGTTAGTTCACTAAATCATTCTTGATGTTGACCATAATAATATTTAAGATCTTTACAGCTTAGGTGATTCAAAGAATAATAATTTGAGGATGATGAAGAATAATTTTAGTAGGATGAAGAAGAGTTTGAATTTACTTTTTTAATAACCTCAACATGTGTAATGATCTTCTTGGAACATTAATCATATGATTCACTTGATGTGAGAGAATCATACTTTGTACTCTTAGTTGAGAACTTGAAGCTTTTTTATTATTATACTCCTTGTTTTTTTGATCATGGAGTATAAAATCCTTATGGGTCCAGAATCCAGTCACATTTTCAAAAAAAAATTACCCTCTTTTGAATAATTGGGTTGATTTACTTTTGTTAAAGAATATATTCATATTCGTGGCTAAAAGATCCACTTCATTATCATTGTAAGAGAATAGTTAATTTCTTTTAAATAAATCATCTTATTCACATTCATTTTTATGGATTCCTTATCATCTTATTAATTTAATGTTTTCTCATATATCATGAGTGACCCATATAGATCATATAGCGTCCCGCCTTTTTGTCACATAAACTTTCATTGCATTTTACAAAACCGATGCTCTTTAAGGATTAGTGTCTTGGAAACCAGGAACTCTAAACATGAAAACATAAAACATTCTTCTAAAAAACTTGAAAAGCTTCTCCTCATGTTCATCCTAGGTTCATTACTGCATCACATAACCTGGGGACATACATCAAAAGAAAGGGTGAGCAAAAATCCCAGTAAGGGAAACAAGAGAAACATTTTACATGTGAACTTGAGATACTTCAATAAGGTCATGAAAAGAACTTTAAGGCATGACAATGAAATCATGAGGCATATCATAATAAAAATAACATTTTCATAACTTGAAGATGTTGCTACAACATTTAATATTGACAATCATTTCATTTCACCAAGGTCCATCCCCAAGGTGTCATTAAAATTTACCACGGTTATTCACCAAGGTATCAGTCTAAAAAGTCATCTCTAGAGATTAAGTCTTTACCCAATGCATTGGAGCGCTATCTGGGATCACCCTTGACATGTCTTTATTATCATGTTAGCCACATATATCATCATCAAAAATTTCATAAATAACCCATATAGCATAAAATAAATAGGTTTCATTTCATAATCATAACGTTTTAAAAACTGCTTTAAAGACATGATCTTTACGTCACTTTAAACCCACGGAAGGGGAGAGCGGGTCTCATGTATGTATGTCCCGGAATTTAAAATAGAAAATTTTGATATATATGTGAATACATCTGTAGAAATAAGATCTTTGATTATTACATTTATAATATAAAATAATTTTGAGAAAATAGAGAGGCATTTTGAGACGAAAATTCTACAGCATAACAGCTATGTTAAAAGGTTTTTAGAAATATTGAAAAGAGAGGGGACATGGGTCAAACATTCATAAATGACCCATAAAACAGTAGAGGGACAGAATATAAGGGATTTAAGAACATGGTAATGAAATTTGAAAATATACCATATGAAATGAAGAACATGAAAGGAAGACAAAAATAAGATTTCTCTTATGAGAATTCGGCAGCCTAATAGCGTTACATAAACTTCAACCAAAAATGAATTGATGAGATAAAATAGGGTATCTCAGAATATAAACATAAAATATCAGTATTTTAGATATATAGATCATACCCCAACATAATAAAAATTAACTTGCAAGACATGACATGGAATTAGAACTTTGAAAAAGGAGAAAGGTGCAAGGACCACTTAAAAATTCAGTAGCCTAACGACACCACTTAAACTTCAAAATAATGAATTGAAGAGATCAAATGGGGTCTCTCATAATATGGTCATAAAAGATCAGTATGATAGATATAGATATCATACCCCAAATTAACAAAAAGGAACTTGAAAGAATTGACATGAAAGTAGAACTTCAAAACGAGAAGGGTGAAAAACCACTTAAAAATTCGGCATCCTAACAGCGCCACTTAAAACTTCAAAATACTGAATTCAAGAGATCAAATGGGGTATCTCATCATATGATCATAAAATATAAATTTATAGATAATATCCCAACATAATAAAAAGGAACTTGAAATACTTTACATGAAAATAGATCTTGAAAAATGAGAAGGGAGAAAAAATCTGTTACAAATAATTTGGCAGCCTAACGGCGCCACTTATAACTTCATAGAACGAAATAATGAGAGTAAGAGGGGATATCTCATTATGTGAACATGAAAAGGGAAGTAAGAGGAGTATAAAAGAACACCCTTTAACATAAGAACATGGATCATAAAAGAAATTACATAAAAGATATTTCATGAAAAGAAAGAGAGAGATTAGATCCCTTACCTTAAAACGTAACTCTTAAAACTCAATGGTTTGGACCTTGAGGGTTTTGTGGAACCTTTGGAGGACTCCTTAAGGGGTAATGAGACCAAAACTTCATTGGGGGAGAGTGGGGAGTCGAATGTATGAGAGTATGGCTTGGTATTTATAAGGAAAGTGAGGGGACAAGGCATTAATGGCCAAGGGACACCTCATTAGTGGTTTTGGCAAAACCATGTGCTTGCCCATGGTATTTTCCCATGGTATTGGCCACTTGGGACACATCATACCTTATCTTACTATTCATAAGTCGACCATGTTGATTACATACTTAATACATCATTTAATGATGTCATTAAACACCCATAACTTAAAAACTATATTTTCACTATTCATCGAAAATTCAACTTTCTCAGAATAATCCAAAAATTTTACCTTAACAAAATATCAATGCTCTGATTTCAAAAATGAACTCCATTTTAAAAAATATTTTTGTAAATATTTTTAATTTATTTTTTAAATAAATACACTATTCACTGAAAATTCATTTTTTTAGAAAAAACCCCAAAAATTACCATAACATAATATCGGTGCTCTGAGTTCAAAAATGAAATTCATTTTATAAAAATAATTTTTTTAAATATTTTTAATTTAATTTTTAATTAATAAACACTATTCACTTGAAAAAACTAATACTTGAATAATAATTTATTAAACAGTCATTTAACCATTTAATTGAATCACATTACTTAATCAAGGTGCCTAGAATATATTAATACTTTCTTTAAGTGATATTACTAATCCATTTAGACACATTACTAATCCTAATCATAAATTCACTATTCATAATTTAATATTCATCAAAAATCAATTTGATCTTATTAGACTCTAAATTTCATACTGATCATAATTTTAGAAGACCATTTTTTGAAAATCATTATGCATTTTTAATCATTTAAATTTTACATAAACATTTTTAAAATATACTTTTTCTAAAATTCATCAAAAATATGCATACTATATTAATCCGGTCATTTAAAAATTCATAAACTTCATCATAAGAAGAAATCTCAATTTTTTATTTAAAGCAAAGGATTACACAATGCAATTACGGTCTCCTTACATAGCCCATTATCACACCAGCATAGGACCTCTGTGTAAGGTGTGCTAAGGTGAGATAATCTGAGGGCGGCTCGGCTAACATAGCACGAGTAGTAATTTCTATCAGTTTGAACTTATCGCAAAGGCGCTTCCATTTTAGCTTCACACGATGAAGTTCGGCTTGGGTTTGGTCCAGAGAAAAGCCTAGTGGTGCAACCTCCTTCCCAGGTTCTGTTAGATGGGATTCGATCGGTCCAAGACTACTAGGAGAGGCCATCAAATCTTCTTTCTATAATAACTAACCAAGATTACTTGTATTTAGAGACAATAATCAAAACTTTTAGTTTCCATTGGTCATATTGACTAATGGTCATATAACCGTCTAAACCCAATGGTCTCATTTTAATTATAATCATGTTATCAAATGAAACATTTTTTTAGAGTATAAATATAAAATAAAATAACACATCAAATTAGGAAACAAGATTTATTCAATGTTTCGGGTCGTTATATTCTTCCCACCTTAAGAAATTGCATCCTTGCAATTTTTAAAATTGTGTTTTGTAATTTCATTGAAAGTCCCACATTGGAAAAGGAGTCAGTAAAATTATTACGTTAAAAGAAAGAAAGGGAAGTACAAAGGTCTCCCGAGTTAACCCACACTATGATTCCATGTAGGAAAACATGTACATGGAAGAAAAAAACAAAGGGTCAAGTTCTGGGGGAGAGTGATAGAGAGCATGATTAGGATAAAGTTAACAATAAGAAAATCCCAAACTTATGATGTGTGTAAACGGTCTTTGATTACCTAGTAGGAATCGTAAACCAACAACGTTTTTGTTTTACGTTCTTTTTCATAATTTTGAGGAATTCATTTACAACATAAAAAAAACATAAGAAAATATACCTATCTTCATATAGAGTTTCATCCTTTAATAAGTTTCTACCTGAAACTAATCTTTTCTCCAAACTATGATCATTCAAAACTATTTTGTCTCATCAAAACATAAGAATCATATTCTAGAGAATCACATAATCCACAAAAGATTACTATCTATTTCTTCTATCATTAAACATTTTCCCAAAAACAGAAAGGGTAAGGTAAAACAACTCTTCAAAAAGAAAGAATCCCATAGGAATGGAAACTACTTTTAAATCTTCAAAGTTCCATGGTACTACCCATAGTTTATCATTGACCATTCCATAAATAACGATCATTAAGGTTCCGTAAAACAAACCAAACTAAAATTGAAACCCAAATACAAGAAGGTTTTCATAACATAGTCTTCCAAAATAAACTTCATTGTTCATCTCCAAACAACATCAACCACTCCTAACATCTTATAATAAAATTAGCTAACCTAAACATATTTTACCCAAGATAGGTTAATCATTTCTATAAGTAACCTAAATTACTATAAGTCCACCTTAAATTCATCTATTTTTCAAAATATAAGTCAACCTTACTCCTCAATGAAAATACTGTAGTAATCTATTTACCTCGATCATATAGGGTCCCCAAAATAGTGAACGTCTTCCAAAATAATAATCATATTTTAATCCCCTAATAATCCATGTCATATTAATACGACAATCGTCGCATTTCCTATCACATTGGTTATTGGGACATGCTCTTCCATTTCCCGCCATTAACTAAGAAAACAAACTATAATTAGGGGCTTAAATACTTATCCAATAATCATGAAAAGAAACCGAAAGCATATAAGGATAACTTGTAGAAGAAAAGTATGCCCTAACTTGTGATCCCCTAGGTTCCCATCTAGGTTATCCATGATCATATATTGTTATGTGAATCTTTATTTTATTTTATCTTTGTTCCTTTAACAATGGTTCATACTAAGCTTATGAATTTACCAAAGCATATCCCCCGGGAGTGTCGTAACCCAGAGTACAGCAAGGCCTGTTGTCGTTTACCTTTTCTTGTTCGAGTCTAGCAAAAAGCGGTGTTTTCAGGTGTTAACCCTATGTACATCTGTGCCAGATCCACCTCTACCTGCTCGTATCCAGACAGGGATGTATTTGCTTGGAAACCCCTTACTCAATACTCACCAAAATACCAGGAAGATTTCCTATATTTTAACTTTTCTATAGGCTTCTTCCTAAAGTTTTCATATCCTAATTCCCACAAATAACTAAACCATCCTTTGATACCAACTATAGCATCCCGCCTTTTTATCACATAAACTTTCATTGCATTTTAAAAAACCGAGGATCTTTAAGGATTAGTGTCTTGGAAACCTGGAACTTTAAACATGAAAACATAAAACATTCTTCTAAAACACTTGAAAGGCTTATCCTCATGTTCATCCTAGGTTCATTACTTCATCACATAACCTGGGGACATACATCAAAAGAAAGGGTGAGAAAAAATCCCAGTAAGGGAAAGAAGAGAAACATTTTACATGTGAACTTGAGATACATCAATAAGGTCATGAAAAGAACTTTAAGGCATGAGAATGAAAAAATGAGGCATATCATAATAAAAATAACATTTTCATAACATGAATATGTGGCTGAAACATTTAATATTTACAATCATTTCGTTTCACCAAGGTCCATCCTCAAGGTGTCATTAAAATTTACCAAGGTTATTCACCAAGGTATCAGTCTAAAAAGTCATCTCTAGAGATTAAGTCTTTACCCAATGCATTAGAGCGATATCTAGGCGCACCCTTGACATGTATTTATTATCATGTGAGCCACATATATCATCATTAAACATTTCATAAATAACCCATATAGCATAAAATAAATGGGTTTCATTTCATAATCATAACGTTTTAAGAACTGCTTTAAAGACATGATCTTTACGTCACTTTAAACCCACGGAAGGGGAGAGCGGGTCTCATGTATGTATATCCCAGAATTTAAAATAGAAAATTTTGATATATATGTGAATAAATATGTATAAATAAGAGCTTTGAGTATTCAATTTATAACATAAAATAATTTTTAGAAAAGAGAGAGGCATTTTGAGACGAAAATTCTACAGCATAACGGTTATGTTACAAGGTTTTTAGAAATATTGAAAAGAGAGGGGACATGGGTCAAACATTCATAAATGACCCATAAAACAGTAGAGGGACAGAATATAAGGGATTTAAGAACATGGAAATGAAATTTGAAAATATACCATATGAAATGAAGAACATGAAAGGATGACAAAAATAAGATTTCTCTTATGAGAATTCTACAGCTTAATAGCGTTACATAAACATCAACCAAAAATGAATTGATGAGATCAAATAGGGTCTCTCATCATACGAACATAAAAAATCAGTATGAAAGATATAGAGATCATACCCCAACATAATAAAAAGTAACTTGCAAGACTTGACAATGAATTAGAACTTTGAAAAGGGAGAAAGGTGCAAGGACCACTTAAAAATTCAGCAGCCTAACGATGCCACTTAAACTTCAAAATACTGAATTGAAGATATCAAATGGGGTCTCTCATAATATTTTCATAAAAGACCAGTATGATAGATATAGAGATCATACCCCAAAATAAAAAAAGGAACTTGAAAGAATTGACATGAAAGTAGAACTTCAAAACGAGAAGGGTGAAGAACAACTTAAAAATTCGGCAGCCTAACGGCGCCACTTGAAACATCAAAATACTGAATTGAATAGATCAAATGGGGTCTCTCATCATATGATTATAAAATATAAATTTATAGATAATACCCCAACATAATAAAAAGGAACTTTAAATACTTTACATGAAAATAGATCTTGAAAATTTAGAAGGGAGAAAGAATCCGTTACAAAAATTTCGGCAGCCTAACGGCGGCACATAAAACTTCATAGAACGAAATAATGAGAGTAAGAGGGGATCTCCCATTATGGGAACATGAAAAGGGAAGTTAGAGGAGTATAAAATAACACCCTTTAACATAATAACATGGATCATAAAAGAAATTACATAAAATAGATTTCTTGAAAAAAAGAGACAGATCAGATCCCTTACCTTAAAACGTAACTCTTAAAACTCAATGGTTGGGACCTTGAGGGCTTGGGGGCACCTTGGGAGGACTCCATAGGAGGTAATGAGACCAGAAATTCGTTGGGGGAGAGTGGGGTGTCGAATGGATGAGAGGATGGCTTGGTATTTATAGGGAAAGTGAGGGGACAAGGCATTAATGGCCACGGGACACCTCATTAGTGGTTTTGGCAAAACCATGGGCTTTCCCTTGGTATTCGCCCATGGTATTGGCCACCTGGGACACCTCATACATTATATTACTATTCATAAGTCGACCATATTTATTACATACTTAATACATCATTTAATGATGTCATTAATCACTCGTAACTTAAAAACTGTATTTTCACTATTCATCGAAAATTCAACTTTCTCAGAATAATCCCAAAATTTCACCTTAACCAAATATCAATGATTTAATTTCAAAAATGAACTCCATTTTATAAAAATAATTTTCTAAATATTTTTAATTTATTTTTTAAATAAATACACTATTCAACGAAATTTCATTTTTTTAGAAAAAAACCCCAAAATAACCATAACATAATATCGGTGTTCTGAGTTCAAAAATGAAATCTATTTTATAAAAATAATTTTTTTAAATATTTTTAATTTAATTTTTAATTATAAAACACTATTCACTTGAAAAAACTAATACTTGAATAATAATTTATGAAATGGTCATTTAACCATTTTATTGAATCACATTACTTAATCAAGGTGCCTAAATTATATTAATACTTTTTTTAGGTGAGATTACTAATCCATTTCGACACATTACTAATCCTAATCATAAAATCACTATTCATAATTTATTATTCATCAAAAATCAAGTTGATCTTATTAGACTGTAAATTTCGTACTGAACATAATTTTAGAAGACCTTTTTTTGAAAATCATTACGCATTTTTAATTATTTAAGGTTTACATAAACAATTTTAAAATATCCTTTTTCTAAAATTCATCAAAAATATGCATACTATATTTATCCGGTCATTTAAAAATTCATAAACTTCATCATAAGAAGAAATCCCAATTTTTTATTTAAAACAAAGGATTACACAAGGCAATTACGGCCTCCTTACATAGCGCCTTATCACACCAGCATAGGACCTACGTGTAAGGTGTGCTAAGATGAGAGAATCTGAGGGAGGCTCGGCTAACATCGCACGAGTAGTAATTTCTATCAGTTTGAACTTCTCGCAAAGGAGATTCCGTTCTAGCTTCACACAATGAATTTCAGCTTGGGTTTGGTCCAAAGCAAAGCCCAGTGGTGCTACCTCCTTCCCCGGTTCTGTTAGATGGGCTTCGATCGGTCCAAGACTACTAGGTGAGGCCATCGAATCTTCTTTCTATAATAATTAACCAAGATTACTTGTATTTAGAGACAATAATCAAAACGGTTAGTTTCTAGTGGTCATATTGACCAATGGTCATATAACCGTCAAAACCCAATGGTCTCATTTTAATTATAATCATGTTATCAAATGAAACGTTTTTTTGAGTATAAAAATAAAATAAAATAACACATCAAATTAGGAAACAGGATTTATTCAAAATTTCGGGTCATTACATTCTTCCCCCCTTAAGAAATTGCGTCCTCGCAATTTTTAAAATTGGGATTTGAAATTTCATTGAAAGTCCCACATGGAAAAAGGAGTCAGAAAAATTATTACTTTAAAAGAAATAAATGGAAGTACAAAGGTCACCCGTGTTAAGCCACACTAGGATTACATGTAGGAAAACATGGACATGGAAGAAAAAAACAAAGGGTCAAGTTCTCGGGGAGATTGATAGAGAGCATGATTAGGAGAAAGTTAACAATAAGAAAATCCAAAAATTATGATGTGTGTAAACGGTCTTTTATTACCTAGTAGGAAACGCAAACCAAAAACGTTTTTATTTTACGTTCTTTTTCATAATTTTGAGGAATTCATTTACAACATAAAACAAAAACATAAGAAAATATATCTATCTTCATGTAGATTTTCATCCATTAATAAGTTTCTACCCAAAACTAATCTTTTCTCCAAACTATTATCATTCAAAACTACTTGGTCTCATCAAAACATAAGAATCATATTCTAGAGAATCACATAATCCACAAAAGATTAGCTATCTATTTCTTCTATCTTTAAACATTATCCCAAAAACAGAAAGGGTAATGTAAAACAACTCTTGAAAAAGAAATAATCCCATAGGAATGGAAACTAATTTTAAATCTTCAATGTTCCATGGTACTACCCATAGTTCATCATTGACCATTCCATAAATAATGGTCATTAAGTTTCCTCAAAATAAACCAAACTAATATTGAAACCCAAATACAAGAAGAATTTGATAACATAGTCTTCCAAATATACATCATTGTTCATCTCCAAACAACATCAACCACTCCTAACATCTTATAATAAAAGTAGCTAACCTAAACATATTTTACCCAAGATAGGTTAATCATTTTCATAGGTAACCTAAATTACTATAATTCCACCTTAAATTCATCGATTCTTCAAAATATAAGTCAACATTACTCCTCACTGAAAATACCGTAGTAATCTATTTACCTCGATCATATAGGGTCCCGAAAATAGTGAACTTCTTCTAAAATAATAATCATATTTTAATCCCCTAATCATCCCTGTCATATTAATACGACAATCGTCGCATTTCCTATCACATTGGTTTTTGGGACATGTTCTTCCATTTCCATCCATTAACTATGAAAAGAAACTATAATTAGGGGCTTAAATACTTAGCCAATAATAATGAAAAGGAACCGAAAGTATATAAGATAACTTGTAGAAGAAAATTATACCCTAACATGTGATCCCCTAGGTTCCCATATAGGTTATCCATGATCATTTATTCTTATGTGAATCTTTATTTTATTTTATCTTTGTTCCTTTAATAATAGTTCATACTAAGCTTATGAATTTACCAAAGCATATCCCCCGCTAGTGTCGTAACCAAGGGTGCAGCAAGGCCTGTTGTCAAGTACCATTTCCAGTTCCAGTCTAGCTCAAAGCGGTATTTTCGGGTTTTACCCCTATGTACATCTGTGCCAGAGCCACCTCTATGTGCTCGTATCCAGACAGGGATGTATTTTCTTGGAAACACCTTACTCAATACTCACCAAAATACCCGGAAGATTTCCTATATTTTAACTTTTCTATAGGATTCTTCATAATTTTTTCATATCATAATTTCCAAAAATTACTAAACCATCCTTTGATACCAACTATAGCATCCTGCCATTTTTATCACATAAACTTTCATTGCATTTTACAAAACAGAGGATCTTTAAGGTTTAGTGTCTTGGAAACCAGGAACTTTAAACATGAAAACATTAAACATTCTTCTAAAACACTTGAAAGGCTTCTCCTCATGTTTATCCTAGGTTCATTACTACATCACATAACCTGGGGAAATACATCAAAAGAAAGGGTGAGCAAAAAGCCCAGTAAGGGAAACAAGAGAAACATTTTACATGTAAACTTGAGATACTTCAATAAGGTCATGAAAAGAACTTTAAGGCATGAGAATGAAATCATGAGGCATATAATAATAAAAATAACATTTTCATAACTTGAAGATGTGGCTGCAAAATTTAATATTGACAATCAATTCATTTTACCAAGGTTCATCCCCAAGGTGTCATTAAAATTTACCAAGGTTATTCACCAAGGTATCAGTCTAAAAAGACATCTCTAGAGATTAAGTCTTTACCCAATGCATTAGAGCGCTATTTAGGCGCAACCTTGACATGTCTTTATTATCATGTGAGCCACATATATCATCATCAAACATTTCATAAATAACCCATATAGCACAAAATAAATTGGTTTCATTTCATAATCATAACGTTTTAAAAACTGCTTTAAAGACATGATCTTTACGTCACTTTAAACCCACGGAAGGGGAGAGCGGGTCTCATGTATGTATATCCCATAATTTAAAATAGAAAATTTTGATATATATGTGAATATGTATGTAGAAATAAGAGCATTGAGTATTCAATTTATAACATAAAATAATTTTGAGAAAAGAGAGAGGCATTTTGAGACGAACATTCTGCAGCATAACGGCTATGTTACAAGGTTTTTAGAAATATTGAAAAGAGAGTGGAGATGGGTCAAACATTCATAAATGACCCATAAAACAGTAGAGGGACAGAATATAAGGTATTTAAGAACATGGTAATGAAATTTGAAAATATACCATATGAAATGAAGAACATGAAAGGAAGACAAAAATAAGATTTCTCTTATGAGAATTCGGCAGCCTAATAGCGTTACATAAAATTCAACCAAAAATGAATTGATGAGATCAAATAGGGTCTCTCATCATATGAACATAAAAGATCAGTATGATAGATATAGAGATCATAACCCGACATAATAAAAAGAAATTTGAAAGACTTGACATGGAATTAGAACTTCGAAAAGGGAGAAAGGTGGAAGGACCACTTAAAAATTCAGCAGCCTAATGACGCCACTTAAACATCAAAATACTGAATTGAAGAGATCAAATAGGGTCTCTCATCATATGGTCATAAAAGATCAGAATGATAGATATAGAGATCATACCCCAAAATAACAAAATGGATCTTGAAAAAATTGACATGAAAGTAGAACTTCAAAACGAGAAGTGTGAAGAACCACTTAAAAATTCGGCATCCTAACGGCACCACTTAAAACTTCAAAATACTGAATTGAAGAGATCAAATGGGGTCTGTCATCATATGATCATAAAAGATAAATTTATCGATAATACCCCAACATAATAAAAAGAAACTTTAAATAATTTACATGAAAATAGATCTTGAAAAATTAGAAGGGAGAAAGAATCAGTTACAAAAATTTCGGCAGCCTAACGGCGCCACTTAAAACTTCATAGAAAGAAATAATGAGAGTAAGAGGGGATCTCTAATTATGTGAACATGAAAAAGTAAGTAAGAGGAGTATAAAAGAACACCCTTTAACATATGAACATGTATCATAAAAGAAATTACATAAAAGAAATTTCTTGAAAAGAAAGAGAGAGATCGGATCCCTTACCTTAAAACGTAACTCTTATAACTCAATGGTTGGGACCTTGAGGGTTTGGGGCACCTTGGGAGGACTCCTTAGGAGGTAATGAGACCAGAACTTCGTTTGGGGAGAGTGAGGAGTCGAATGGATGATAGGATGGCTTGGTATTTATAGGGAAAGTGGGGGGACAAGGCATTAATGGCCAAAGGACACCTCACTAGTGGTTTTGGAAAAACCATGGGTTTGCCCATGGTATTTTCCCATTGTATTGTCCACTTGGGACACCTCATAACTTATCTTACTATTCATAAGTCGACCATATTGATTACATACTTAATAAATCATTTAATGATGTCATTAAACACATGTAACTTAAAAACTTTATTTTCACTATTCATCAAAAATTCAACTTTCTCAAACTAATCCCAAAATTTCACATTAACCATATATCAATGCTCTGATTCCAAAAATGAACTAAATTTTATAAAAATAATTTTCTAAATATTTTTAATTTATTTTTTAAATAAATACACTATTCACCGAAAATTCATTTTTTTAGAAAAAACCCCAAAAATTACCGTAACATAATAACGGTGCTCTGAGTTCAAAAATGAAATCCATTTTATAAAAATAATTTTTTAAAATAATATTAATTTAATTTTTAATTAAAAAACACTATTCACTTGACAAAACTAATACTTGAATAATAATTTATGAAACGATCATTTAACCGTTTTATTGAATAACATTACTTAATCAAGGTGCCTAGATTATATTAATAATTTCTTTGAGTGATATTACTAATCTATTTGGACACATTACTAATCCTAATCATAAAATCACTATTCATAATTTACTATTCATCAAAAATGAAGTTGATCTTATTAGACTCTAAATTTCGTACTGAATATATTTGTAGAAGTCCATTTTTTGGAAATCATTACACATTTTTAATTATTTAAGGTTTACATAAACATTTTTAAAATATCCTTTTTCTAAAATTCATCAAAAATATGCATACTATATTTATCCGGTCATTTAAAAATTCATAAACTTCTTCATAAGAAGAAATCCCATTTTTTTATTTAAAACAAAGGATTACACAAGTCAATTACGGTCTCCTTACACAGCCCCTTATCACACCAGCATAGGACCTATGTGTAAGGTGTGCTAAGGTGAGAGAATCTGAGGGAGGCTCAGCTAACATAGCACGAGTAGTAATTTATATCATTTTGAACTTCTCGCAAAGGCGATTCCATTCTAGCTTCACATGATGAAGTTCGGCTTGGGTTTGGTCCAGAGCAAAGCCCAGTGGTGCTACCTCCTTCCCAGGTTCTGTTAGATGGGATTCGATCAGTCCAAGACTACTAGGTGAGGCCATCGAATCTTCTTTCTATAATAATTAACCAATATTACTTGTATTTAGAGACAATAATCAAAACATTTAGTTTCCAGTGGTCATATTGACCAATGGTCATATAACCGTCTAAACCCAATGGTCTCATTTTAATTATAATCATGTTATCAAATGAAACATTTTTTTTGAGTATAAAAATAAAATAAAATAACACATCAAATTAGGAAACAAGATTTATTCAAAATTTCAGGTCGTTAGAGATCATAAACTGAAATTTTATTTACAATCATCTATTCATGTATCTCCATTACTTTTGATGCCCAATATCCTGTTAAAACCAAAAAGATTTTCATAAGTACTGTTTTCTAGAAAAATCATCACCAATAGAATTAATTCGATTTAAAAATTCATTAAATAATGTAAAAATTCTGATAAATGATTCCTTTTGATTAACAATAAAACATTTAAAAACATTTATATATAAATCAAGTCTAGTATATTTATCATTATTTATTTACTCATCAGTTACATCTATCAATATCTTGATTTTATAAGAGATTTTATGAATAGAAATGCGACTAAACTCATTATGATTTAAAAAATTATATAAATCATTCATATATTTATCATCATGTTAAATTGAAGTTTTTTCATTGGGATTCCATTTTCCCTCAACTCATTATAAGGTGTAACACCATGCATTCAATATTTCTATAAAGGTTACCCTATAATACCATGAAATTTGTTCATTCTTGTTTTCTGATATATATAGTCTGAACCATAAATGAAAGGTGATTTATCAAATAAATATCATTTAATTCCACCAATTGAGGGTTTGAAAAAGATTCTTTTAAAAAAATATCAAACATTCAAATAGTTTATAATATTGAAAATTTAAAATTATTTTTAAAAAATAAATATTTTGTTATTAAAAAATATCATTTCATTCTAAATATATGACAAATATGAAAATTGAAATTGGGTGATCAATTTACTAGTAGAATAAATTTTAAAAAATTTTATAAAATAAAAGTTATTATCTATAAATAATATGACTTAATAATAAAAACATCAATGTAAATTGAGAATATGAGAAAATAAAACATCAATACTAGTGAAAATAAATTGTTAGAAATTAAAAAGTCACACTATAAATAATGAATTTTTAAATTTCTTAAGAATCCTCCACAATGAATCCTCCCCTAATTAATTTTGGAAAGTGTTATAATGCTACTGTGTTTTAAATGGAATACTGAGAACAAAAGAAAAATAGATATATTTTTTTTAATATAAACCAATTTCCAAAATATGACCTTTGGTTTTAACGGAAAAAAGAACCAAAATCTATGACATTGACAAAGGTGTTCACATTAATAAGAAAAAAGATAAAATTATAGAGGGTTTTTAAAAAAAATCTTTATAAAGTACTCAATTATCTATCTATAAGATTTAAATGAACATGAAGAAGATTGATGAAAATTTTGAGAGTTGAATTTAATTAATGTTCTTAAAAAATATATTTTGGAAGAAAAAGAAAGAGGCATAGATAAAAAGGATTGAAGGTGTTGAAACCTTGAAAACACTTTCATATTTGGATCAAGCATGGATATCGCTTACAAACTGACGTCATGCATAAATTCCTGTGAAATTTGAATACACCAAGGTTTTTTTATATTTTTTGTTAAGATTCATGAATCGCTAGGTCTGAATTTTTAAACTTCATATGAGTTAGCGATATCTTGGGTAGAGACATCACATTAAAAGGAAAACTTGATGCTTTAAAGAAATGAAATAAATGAATGTTGATTATGCTTGATTGAAGCCACTAGATAGTCTCCCACTTTTAACTACTAGAAAATGACACTCCTTTAGGTTCCCACCTCTTCTAACATCCCACAATGTATCTAGTGGGCCAGATAGAGGTACATCATAAATTAAAAAGTACTATTGGATCACCGGTCATAATCTACTAGTTGGCTAGTTTTGTAGGCCAATGACTTCCATGGAATTTACCTTCCACCCTACTTTAAATTTCTTCTCTTGGTTCAGTTGTTCCCTATGATAATTTTTAAACACCGTACATAAGAAACACTCAATGAAAAAATCGATATAAGCACCTTAATGGTTGTGATAATAAAGACACATTAGAGGTTATAAAATAAATATCCTATCATAAATTCTTGAATAAAACATAATAATAATATTATAATTCCAAAGAAGAAAAAATTTAAATATCAATGAATGGACTGTAACAATCAAGACATATAAACACATAAACATGAAATAGTAAAATAAAATAAGAAAAATGCAATAACCATTCCCTTGGTTGAAATAGAGTCCAGAGAGAGGATTTTGATAATAAAATGAATAATAAAATATCAATAACTCCTCCCATAACATTATATCTTCTCTGTGTATGAGGAAAGATAATGAGAAGTTATCATATCTCAACGTATTCATGTAATAGGTAGTTTATCAAACAATTAAGTGGTATAAAAATTGTGGATCATTTAAAACAATAGGAGAGTATAAATTAGTGAAATTGATGGGAATCCAATGATTGGATAAATTTTTTTTCCAATCAATGGAAATTATGATTATTCTAATAATAAGTCTTGATGGGCTAATAATTGAAGGGTTGTAGTTATCAAAAATGGTAGATTAAGTGGTTTCACTACACATCAAAAAATATATTATTCTAAAATATATATAATTGAGAATAAATACTATAAATTAAAGAAAATGATAATTTCCATGCCACAATGATAGAAGTCAAAAACATGTGAATATGAAAGAAACACCCACAAATCAGCTACACGTTTATACATCACATTTCATATCACTGATGTAGCTATTCAGAAATACCAAACATCTACATAATGGATATAACACATCGAAGACACTATCAATACTCTCATGGTGTTTCTTACAATGCCTAGGGTATCGAGAACAAGTAAGGGAAGATATAAGGTTTATCTTTTATAAGTGAAGAAATGAAATCGCCACAATATATGTTAATAATAAAAATCAAAGAGTTGATATTAGTTTCAAAAAAAAATCATTCTCATGAAATTTTATTACATGGTTTCTTAATATGATATTGATAAATACAATAATTTTATTGAATAACAATGTGTAACATATTAATTAATATATCTACATAAACAAATATATTCTAAACAATTATATGTATATATATTACAATGTTTACATTTAAAAATTATTATTATTAAAATTATTTTTATTTATCTTATATATTTATATATATATTTCATTTTTATAATTTATATAAATATTCGATGATTTTATTTTTATAAATAATTATTCATTAAATGAATGTCCACATCATTTTTTAATACATTATTTACTAATAAATTTTTTATTATAATATTTCCCTTTCACTCATAATACAAGTTTTGACTCATTAATTATTTCATTATTTTTTCATTCTAAATCACAGTCTTATTTATCATATTTGATAATAATTAATTTCATACTAATTTGTTATTTGTGTATTTTAAAATTACTACATGTTTTAACCATTATTTTAAAAATAATCAATTCTATATCATATCATTTTACACATTTTTCATTATTTGATTTCTTAATATTTTTTAAACACATTATTTATTTCATTCCAAAAACATCAATCTTTTGTTCACATCATTTTCTTTATTAAATTCTATGTATCTAATAAAATTATTTTACATATAAATTAACAATTAACCCCCATTTTTTATTTCCAAATTTCATAACAACATATAATATATAATAATGTTATATATATAATGTTTTCGGGAATTCCACTATTGGGAGACAGTTCACACGTGACACCAATGAAAATTTATTTATTTTTCTTCATAAATTATGATAAAAATATATAATTATTATTTACTGTTTAAAACATATAAATAATAAATAGATATAAAAAACATTAAATTGTATTCAAAACATCAGGAAAAAAAAAAGATGAATTTATATTAGTGAAGATGTCACCAATGGGAAGTGGGTGATACATAAAATCTGGCAATCAATAATTCCCATTACAATATAAGGTAATAATATATACATGTCGATTCAATAAATAATAACTAGAACCATCATGATATTTCAATTATAGAATCCTAAATAATTATTGAAAACAATGGTAAAACCCTATAATGGATTTATAGTAAGAAGATAATAATAATTCATCAATAATGACTAATTGTGAAGAAATATAATTTATACACCAAATAAAACTCAAATTAATGTTTGAAAATGAAGAAAATAATTCTAGTTGAACAACACAAACCTGAATAAAATCTATCAAATTAAAACCCATATTTTTAATCAATGTCAGTGAAGATAAATTTTTTCAATCAAATACCATTTAATGAAATTTGGAAATGAAATCAACAAATATTATACAAAAATTTATAATCTTTCTTCATTTAGAGTACATTCATAGAGTAAAATCATCAAGAGATTTTCTCTATGCATAGATGACTAACACAAGAAAACAAAAATCAGAATTTTATAACAAAAAAATTTAAAAAATCTTGATAATGATACAAGACACAATCAGGATACCTCCCATATCCTCATGAAATAAAAAAACATGAATGAGATCACTTTATTTTTCTCGGTTTAAACTTTATCGAATATATAGGGAATGGTTCTTTATTATGGTTTGAAAAAAAGTGTACAAAGCCTAAAATACTAATTATTGTCATTGTCTAAATTAATCATCTGTGCAGATGAAGTGCTATTAAGCACCATGGGCCAGAACAACTCTAGGATCTGAGAGCATGCTCCATGAACAAACAGATACATGGATTATCCTCTAGTGAGCCATGAATAAGGGGCCACTAGATCCCTCCATTGAATACCCTATCTCTTTATATATCTTTGTCTCTCTCTCTCTCTCTATCACTATATATTTATCTCTCAATATTATCCCCCCTCCACCTCTCTCCCTCTCAGTTATTTCGATGATATCCTCAATATCTGGTTCCTCTTGATTCTCTTGATTAATAATTGAGTGGTAATAAAAATAGATATACATTTGTGAAATTTAATTTTGTTACAACGGAATAAAAATCTAGACAGATATGGATGGGTCATATAAATCTAGACCTAATAACCTAATAAAAATACAAAAATTAACTGTAACCACATATAAATGTTATTAATGTAATGCCTCCAACCTAGTTACCCAGATTCGGTGCATTATTACATCACATTGTCATGATCTCAAGAGATCAAGTCTCAAAAGTCCGATTAGTTTATTATCCTTGGAAATACTAGATACATACATAAATTTTACGTTTCATCATAAAATAAAGAAAAAAAAACATTGTGCCACCTTTGAAAAAACTCATATCCATTGGCTTATCCCTGTACGATAAACATAATATACATCTTCACATCCAAGGAAAACAAAACATAAGAAATGTGTGTGCTCATATGCCCAGTATGGATAACAATTTAGCGGAAACTATCATAAATAATCAAAAACATTTAAGGTAATATATAAGACTAAAACACAATCCTTTTAGACATAAACTTATTCATAATATGGAAAAGATAAATCAAATAATACCATTTAATTATTGACATTGATATTCTACTATTCAAATAATCATATTCAATATCAATATGTAATTTCAAAATGATGTAATGCATATATCCTGACATCATAACCACATAGTCAACGCCTCATTCTAAAACTACAAATAAGATTTTATCTAGGCCTTTTTCCAAGGCACTAGTTTGTCTCATGATACCTACCGATGCAAAGAGAATTTATAGCGGGCTCCACCTATCACTTACTATGTCCAATGCATTCCTCATATGAAAAGGTTGAAACTTAATCTAAACATTCATATTAGAACTAGCATACGAAATGACAACATTTTAACCAAATACCGTTAATGGTATAAAAATAGCACATCCACAATCAAACATAACTCATTCAATACAATATAGATGATTTTATTATAACAAATCACCCTAAATAAATAATAATGACTGATATTGACATAGATGAAAATACTCAGTAAAACTATTTTAAGGAAATATCCCCTTTTTCTTGAAAACATTTAAAAGTCTCGCTATTAATCAAGATCTTGTTTAAAATATATTTTTGAGTCAATGTGTCCCATGCCACATTAAAACATTTAAATGGAATTTTAAATTTAAAACATTCATGTCCATATAACTAAATCCTTAAACCCATTTTTAACACATGGATATTAATGAGAATGATTTTGGAGAATAAATGTTTATAAAATTTAAACTAATATTTTAGTTAGAGTTACTAACCAAATGAGAGATGCTTGAAAACAAATAATTGTGGAAATAAAAACCATATAAAATCATGTGAATAAAGGGATTTGTGATTCACTATTTCAAATTACAGTACATATACCATATAAAAGTGAATTGGTGAATAATAACAAAGAAGTCTCAATGGAATGTTAATTGAGATGAAATCACTTATAAAGACCCTATCCTTAGGTTAAGGATAAATAAATGACATGATTATCTGTGAAAAATATAAATACACTCAATATTATTGGATATTCATTGTAAATCAATCAGAGGAAATTCACACAAATTCTTGTAAACATAGTACCAATGACTTGGATGTTTAACTAAATGAATGTAAATTGAGTCTAGATGGATCTTATCAAGTTCATATTGATGACTTGAGAATTTATAAATTGAGTGATTATATGTATCAAAATTATATCCACACAAAGGGTAGTGTTAATTACAACATTAATAAGTATATAGTGATTTCACACAAAACCATGGAATAAAATAATCAATAAAGTTTGCGTGAAACCAAATGACTGGAAATTGAAATTAGAAATTTCATTACTGATTTGGTAACTTACCAGACATACACACCATGAATGAAGGTGTTGGGCAAAAATCCCTCAAGGTATCATTGAAGCCTTTTTGAGGTGATTGTGTTTGTTGACAAAGTGGACATCTGAGTTGTGATTGTTGACAAAGAGGATTTCATGATGAAATGTCGAGTTCAAGAGCTGAGGTCAACGATCCATGTTTGATTCAAGAACGTCGATAAAAGGAATGGAAGATCTGGAGGCGGTACAAAAGAACAGATACAAGGTGACGCCGTTTTCCAGTGTTTGCCAAATTTTTGGGCCTGAAAATCGGCAAATGAAGAAAAGTGTTTTTGGCAAAGGGACTTGCGCGCCGTGGACTTGGAGTATAGGAAACTTGCGCGCCACATGTTTTTCAAGATCAGAAGATCAAAATATGGCTAAGGAAATAGGTTCGCGCAAGTTTGGGAGTTGGTCGCGCAAGTGTCTAAAGGAGAGAAGACTTGCGCGCCGAGATTGAGTCGCGCAGGTGACTTGCGCGCCGTCGCGCAGGGTGGTCAGATTGCCTATAAATACCGGACCACCCCTCCTCATTTCTCACCGGAGTTCAAGACGAGAGCTCCCGTCGCGCAGGTGTGGTGGTCGCGCAAGTGGTGTGTGTGGTCGCGCAGGTGGGACTTGCGCGCTAGTGGTTTAAGTTGTGCTGCGGTGTTAGAAGTTGCGTGCCGGTTTGCAGTTGCGCACCAATGGTGGTTTGAGCGTAAAGGGAAGAGAGTCGCTCAAGTTTGGAGTTGAGGAAGCTTGTGTCGCGCAAGTGTCAGAGGAGGACTTGCGCGCTCGTTGTGACTTGCGCGCCGATACTTGCGCGCCGAGGTTGACTTGCACGCCAAGTAAGGTTTTGTTCCCGCAGTGATTTTCAGACTGTGTGGAAGCTGGAAGTTTGCCCGATACCTTCGGTGCAAAAAGATATTCATCAATGGGTGAAAGTTAAACTTCAACAGAGCATCTACATACAAGAGAAGATGCATTCTTTCAGGAAAATGAAGAGACCTACAGGTCTATAAACTGTGAGTGGATTCCATCCAAGAGCAGTGAGCTCAGGAAGAGGAAGAAGGTGATCCTCTCCACCGGCAGTGAGCCAGAGAGAGAGAAACAGGGAGTGACCCTTGGGAAAGCAGTGAGATGACCCTAAACGTTGTAAAGGCAGTGAGCCTGGACATAGAAGTGATCTAGCCCGAACCTTGTAATCCACAGCTAGTGAAGATTAGTGGAATTTGGTACGACCGGCAACCTGTCGGCGTATGCTCCTTGGACGTAGCCCTTAGCGGTGAACCAAGTAAAATTGCTGTGTCCTGTGCTTGCTTTACATTCTGTTTATATCGTGAAACAGGGAAAAGAGAGAAGAGTGTTTTGCTTAACAGCGAAACAAGATCAGAACGGGCATTAATTTTTAATTAGTCATACCCTGATTCACCCCCTCTCTCAGGGTATCCAGCCTAGTGGACCTAACATAAGGATATTACAATGAAGATGTTAATGCCCAGAAATTAATGTATATTACATAATGAATTCAATCATGGTCAATACTTACATCACAAAAAAGCTAATAGTGGAAATATAACATGAATCTCACGTGAATAAGAGGTGAGATAAAAAACTCTTCCCTTTTACTTTTCATTATTATATATTTGGTTAACATCATAAATAATGGTGAAATAATTGTTAATAAATAATAAAATAACCAAATATATAAATATGATATCATGTATGATCTTCTAATATTTCTTTGTTAATGATATTTTAGTAGTATCATTGTTTTTGTTGTTAGTTGATTCATTTTCCTTTATATGTTTTGTTATGTTAGTTAGGTTTTTTTTATGTATAGGATGTATTTTATTCACATCAATAATTATATTATGTTTATAAAAATTATTTTTAAATCATAAAATGAAAATTATTCTTGGATGGTTACTATGCGGAATTAATATTATCACGTTTGTGAAAATGGTAATCCGTACATATGCACGCACGAAACTATCATTCAATTGATTGTAAAATAATATGAAATTTCATTCTATATAATATATAAAAAATAATTAACATGTTATATTTATCATTTACAAAAATTGTACTCATTATTATAACCATCCAAAAATTGAAGTGTTGAATAAAAAACAACAACACGAAGTGGATACGGTAGGTTGTACATACGCTCGTATGGTGACATAGTCCTTCATAGGATAGATATAATAATGAATATGGATGTAACATATTTATAATAACATCAAATTATTTATAAGGTACAAGATTTATTATTTTTGGTATATAAAGAACAATGAATGAGGAAGTGGAACAAGAAAGAAAATTTGAAAGAGGTGGTGAAATTATTACCTCTTCTTCTTGTACTTCTTTTGGATTTGATCCAAAGGGATTATTAAAATGGATTTCTGATCAAATTAAGGCTTATAAGATCAGTTTAGGGTAGGTGGGATGTTATTTGAGCAGGGTTTGGCTGAGACAAAAGGCTATGGATGTGTGAAATTAAGAGAAGGGGAAGTACCCCTTTTTAAGAGAGGTGAGGGTCACTTTCGAAAAAGATTGAAATGTTATTATATTATATTATCATTTTAGGATTATAATTTCTCCAAATGGATTTAGTTTGATTATTATGTGAGTGTGGGTCGAAATATATTAAACAAATAGGTTTTAGGCAAGTTTAGGTCCCCATATTTCCTTATATTTTATATTTAACACCTAGTTAATTAGTTTAACTTTTACTATGTATTCTTGAATTCTTACAATATATGATTAATAAACTTACTATAAACTGAAAATAGTATCTCAAGTGGTTAATTATTGATATATATATCATTGTATAAATCCTTTCCCCGATCCTTAGATTTTTTGGAAATTCATATAATTTATTAATATAATATTTGTTTTAAAAAATCATTTTTGTCAATTAGGACACTATTTAGTAATTGGTTTTTGTTAATGTCATATGAACATGATTTATTTCAAAAAAAAATGTATTTAATCAAATCTAACATATCATATTAATCTATAAAATTAGTTTAATGCATCAAAAGTATCAATTTACATTTATTTTGATATTTATAATATCAATTATTTTAATCCTTCATTAATATAGTAATTACTATTTCATCATTCTGTCATAAATAAATTTAATTATTTAACATCTAAAAATTATAAATACAATACCATGATGCATGAAATATTTTTATCTTTCTAATGAATATTTATAGTCTAATTTATATTATTTATAACCCTATAATAAAAATATATTAATGATGAAAATTTAAATTTATAACTTTTAAATCTTCTTTAAATAAAATAATCATAAATGTCCTAATCTAATCCTAGTGGACCGAATAAGATCATATTATATTCCTAATGTTGATTTTGGTTGAAAACCACTTATCTAATAGAATAGTGACATGTGTTAGGCTAATGATAATATCATTTTTACCTTTAATTACTCTATTTACTTTTAACCTTTGTAAATAAAAGTCAAAAGTTTCTATTCACCAAAAATTATTTTCATTTTATTAAAATAAATTTTACTTACTGTTGTCAATTTTTTATCTCGAATTTTTGAAATTAAATTCAAAAAAGAAGAAAAATTACATTTTATGCAAATTTGCTAACGTGCCTTGAAGGTGGGTAAAAAATGTTAAAAATAAACAAAATTTTATACAATTAATTTTATTATAAAATGACTCCAATGAATTACATTGAACTAATATAGGTATTATCTATCTATTTTAAA
Source organism: Viscum album (assembly GCA_963277665.1). Lineage (NCBI taxonomy): Eukaryota > Viridiplantae > Streptophyta > Magnoliopsida > Santalales > Viscaceae > Viscum > Viscum album. Next base: position 2,133,512,836 of record OY728140.1, read on the forward strand.
TTATAAATATTTTAAATAATTTAAATATATATTTAAATAAAAATGCAGTTTTTAAACAATAACACAGTGTTTTTGATTATTCCTAAAAAATTATATGTTTTTAGAATAATACCAAAAATTCACCCTATTATTATTTTGATATTCTCAATCCCAAAATGATTTTTATTTTAAAAAATTATAAACATAGAAGCTGAGTTAATTAATTTAAAATTAATTCCTATAGTCAAAACTTGAAAGCGAGTTTCTGAGATGTAAAAACTATGAAAATATTGATAATTGGTTATATCCAATTTAAAATTGAAATTACTTATAATGACTAACATTGGATTAAATGATAAAATTATAAACAAATTATACTTCAAAACCATTCAAATGTATAATTTAACACTATAAATTATTTTCTTTAAAAAAGATATCTTCAACTAAAATTTAGTATCTTTCACTATTCATCAAAATATGAAAGTTATCATAAAAACACCATAAAATTATCAAAACTAAATTTTTATGTACTTATTCTAAATAAGAATTTATTTTTATAAAATTAAATATATAAAAATGTATAATATTGGATTAGAAATTTTTCACCATTAAAAGGTTGAAAAACAACACTCTTTGAAAAATACTTCTTTTATCTGAAAAATTGAATTTGTCTTTATATTATGTCTAAGAAACACAAAAGATGAATGTTAAAATTATATGTAATATTCTTAAGTAAAAATGAGGTTATTATTATTCATAACCACTTTTTATACAGCTAGTTTGATAGGTCATGGTGCGCTGGAACTCGGTGTTGCGTGTATTGCACACTATTGTATTAATCAAAGAGAAGTGTATTGTGGAAGCCTGGGGTGTTACATTCTTCCCTCGATCAATAAATTATGTTCTTGTAATTTGAAATTGTTCTTAGGAAATAAAAGGAAAAAAAATAGAAAATAACTTTATGGAAAACCCACATTTGAAATAGTGTTAATAAATTTTAGACTTAATAAGAGGGAAGGGAAATAAAAAAGTCACCACCGAATGAAAATTTCGAATAAGAGAACATTGGTAGAAATTATAATTAGAGGAAAAACATTAAATATTTAAAAGGATAGATTGAGATAATAAATCACAAAAAAAATTGAATGGAAAATTGAGGGCCTTAAAGCCATAAATATATGATGAATTACATAAGGTACGAGGATAACACATTTTTGGGTTTAAGATCCTTTCCCTAAAGTTTAAGAATTTATTTCTTCATAGAATAAGAAAAAAAATACATGTTATGTTGAGTTTCATCTTTTACCTAATTTCTACCCCAAAATCATCATTCACTTCAAACGATGAGTATTCAAGATGACTTGGTCACACCTGAAGCGCTATAATCAACTTACAGAGAATAACATAATCCAAAAAGGATGAACTATATATTTACCCTATATTTGGAAATTAATCAAAACCAAAATGTTTAATACAAGATCAGATGATCCCAAAAAAAGGATAATCCTTTAGAGAAATAATTACTAATCTTATTTTCTCAAATTAACCCAACAATACCCAAAGTTCAATAATTAAAATTCAATAAACAATTGTCTTTAAAATCCTTAAATATAATCCAAACTAATATTGAAACCCAATACTCAGAAGAATTTGATTGCATAGTCTTCCACATTAAATTTTATCTCGAAATAACATTGACTACTCTAAAAGTCACATACATAAAAGTAACTAACCATATCACATATTCTCTATGATAGGTTAATTATTTCTATAAATAACCTAAATATCTATAAGTACACAATAAAAACATAGATAAAACCCACCATTACTCGTCAAATGAAATCCCATAGTATTCTGTTTTCCTTAAGCATATAGTTTTCTGAACAGAGCGAACGTCTTCCAAACTAATTTTTATTACTTAACCACCAAATAATTATCCTATAATATGGATATAAATTTGATAACATAAGATCCCAAATCAACTTATTATTGATCCATGAAATAATTTAACTAAAAAGAATAATTCAACTAACTAGGGACTTCACGTAGGCCAGTGGTAGGTGATAAATCCTAGTAGCACTTTGGTTGTGGGTTCGATTCCCGAAGCTTTGTTTGATGTGACGGTTTTTCACATGGTCTGCGTATTGTCCTTTTTCAAAAACTATATTTTATTAAATTCCCAAAATGAGATATATTCCTCAAAATAACCATAACAAAATTTTACAAAAAACTTTATCCCATACATCTCATTTTTATCCCAAAAATTAATAACATGTAATTTCCTTAAATTCAAGGATCATATAAAGGCAAAAGGTTATTTATAATTATATCCACAATAGAAAAGATAATTCTTCCTCAAATATAATTTTCACATAACAAACTATAGGTTTACACATACAACAGAAAATTCTTCCAAAGTAATCCCATCAAAAAAGAGCACTAATACTTTTAAACATTTCTCCATCTACTTATTTCTAAATAGGTTCTTCCTTGACAAAGAGGTTATCCTATAGAATAGGTAATTCACTCGGGTAATGCCCAGGTCCCCTACAGTTATAGAAAGTAACTATAAATGAATTCTTGGGATCATTTTTATTTTCTTCTGTAGTACTCTTCATTTTTTATCGTCAATTATTTACCTTATGTATTTTTTGCCCATACATAAAGCATTTCTTTGTTTCATTTAGAAAAATTCCTATGTGTCACCTTCCACATTTCCTCAATGATGAAAATTGAGCTTTCGTTTTTCCATTGTCTCCACTAGTGGAGCTCTTTACATTCACCACCTTTATCTTCTTTGTTATGTCTGGGATTTGGTTAATGTATATGTTGTTGATCATATTTTTGAAAAACCAATTCGGCATGAACACGATATCTTTTACTCCTATCAAAATTCCATTTCATTGCTCACTTCCACAATTGTTACCACCTAGTACATCATGTTCAATGTTACAATGACTTCCTTGGAATCTATCCATAGACTAAAACTAGAAACACTGTGTGAGTAATAATTTTCATAAAATAATTTAGAGAATATCATGACACCTTATTTTGAATAAAAACACATTAGGATTAAACAAGATTATTTATTCTCATATTATATTAAAATCCTTCAAATTTGTTTGTAATGAAAATGTGAATTATCCAAAGAATATCCCACAGTTTTGTCGTAACCATGAGTGCAGTAATGCCATTATCGTGCACTAGTTTCCATTAGAGTCTAGCTCAAAGCGGTGTTTTATGGTTTTACCCCTAGGAACATTTGTGTCACAGCATGCTCTACCTGCCCGTACCCAGACAGGGATGTATTTCATGGAAATTCATCATAATATTTACATTATCAAAACTTTTGGATGTTCTTCAATACTAATCCCCAAATTCTATCTTAGGTTAATACTCATTAATAAATGTTTTTCTAAATCTAGTTTCCAATATTTTTTCTAATATTTTTATGATACCAACTGTAACGCTTTGACCCTAGTTACCCAAAGTCAGTGCAATATTGCATAACATTAGCATGATATCAAGAGATCAAGTCTCGAAGGAACAATTAGTTTATTGGCCTTGGAAGTACTTGATACATACAGAAATTTTAAATTACATTATAAAATAAATAAAAACAATATTGTTCCCCCTTTGAACACAATCATATCCATTACCTATCACTACAGGTTAAACATAATATTCTTCTTCACGTCCTAGGAAAAGGAAACATAAGAAGGGTGTGAGCTCTGATGCTCATTAGGGAAAACAATATATCATATAGTATCATAAATAATATTATACATTTAAGGCAATGTATAATACTAAAAAAAATATTTTAAACATAAAATTCAGCATAATATTGAAAATATAAATCTAATAATTCCATTTATTTATTGACATAGATATTATATTAGTCAAATAATCACATGCAATATCAATAGCCAATTTCATAATGATGTATTGCATAATGTGGAACTTCATAATCACATAGTCAAGGCCTTGTCCCAAGACTAAAAATAAGATTTTTTCAAGGCCTTATGACAAGACACTAGTTTGTCACATGAGACCTATAGATGCATGGAGGAGCTATAGTGGGATACACCCATCACTAACTAATTCAACCACATTCCTCATATAAAAAGGTTGAAACATAATCTAAACATTTGTATTAGAACTAGCATACGAAATATCATTATTTTAACCACAACCCATAAATGGTATAAAAACACAACATCCACAGTCAAACATAAATCATTCAATACAATATGGCAGTTTTTATTATAAAAAATCAACCATAGTAAAGAATACTGAACTATATTGACATAGATGAAAATAATTATTAAAATTATTTTAGATAAATGACCACTTTATGTTGAAAATAATTAAAATATCACTATTTATCAAAAATCCATTTTAAATAGATTTTTGAATAAAATTGTCCCATACCACTTTGAATCTTTTAAAAATAATTTTAATTTTAAAACATTCAAGTCCATATAAATAAATCCTTAAAACCATTTTTAAAACATGGACATTAATGAGAATGATTTAGAAGAATAAATCATTAAAACAATTAAAATGAAATTTTAGTTAGAGTTCCTAACCAAATGACAGATGCTTGAATACAAATAAGTGAGGTAATAAAAGCATTATAATATCATGAAAATAAAGGGATTCAGGATATACTATGTCAAATTAATGTATATACAACATATAAAAGTAAATTGGTGCATAACAACAATAAAGTCTTAATAGAATGTAAATTGGGATGAAATCCCTTATAAAGACTAAATACATAGGTTAAGGATAAATAAATGAAATAATTATGTGTGAAAAGATATAAATACACTAAATATGATTTGATATTAATTGTAAATTAATCAGATTAAATTCACACAAATTCTTGTAAAAACAATACAAATGAGTTGGATGTTTAACTCAATGAATGGAAATTGAGTTAAGATTACTGTTATCAAGATATTATCGATGACTTGATAATTTATCAATGGAGTGATTATGTGTATGTAAAGTATATACACACAATGGGGAGTGGAAATTACTACATAAATAAATAAATAGTTTCTAAACCCGAAATCTTGGAGTAAAATAATAAATTAATTTATTGTGAATCCCAATGAGTGGAAGCTGAAATTAAAAATTTCCTTACCGATTTGGTAACATACGAAACATAAACCCCATTAATGATGGGTAAAAAAATGAATATTTAAATACACATAAATTAATGTATATTAAACAAATAATACAATCATGGGTAGTGTATACGTTACACAAAAGGAAATGGTGGTAATACAATAAGAATGTCATGCTAATAAGAAGTGAGATATAAAAAAACCCTAACCTTGTAATTTTCCTTATTATAGGGTATATTAACCTCCTATATAATGGTGAAATTATTTTTATTAAATTATAAAAGAACCAAATACATAAATATGATATCATATATGATATTCTAATATGACTTTGTTAATGATATTTCTGTAGTATCATTATTTTTTGTGTTTACTGATTTGTTTTCTTTTATATGCTATTTTATGTAAGTCATGTTTGTTATGTATAAAATGTATTTGATTCAAATAAAAAATGATATTATTTCAATAAAAAATATTTTTAAATCATCAAATTAAAATTATTCTTGAATGTTTTGGACGGGGAATGAATATTATTGTGTTTGTGGAGACCGTAATATGTACACACGCATGAGAGACAATATCATCCAATTGATTGTAAAATCATATATAATTGGATGGTATATAATATATACAGAATTATTAAGATGTTTTATTTATTATTTACGTAATTTTTACTCATTATTATACCCATCCAAATAATGAAGTGATGAATAATAAACTACACCACGACGTGGAGACGTTATGTCCTACAAACGCACGTATAGTGACATTGTCATTCATAGGATGGAAAGAATAATGAATATGGTTGTACCATATTTATAATAACATCACAATATGTATAAGTTACTGGAGTTATTTTTTTGGTATGGAAACAACAAAGAAAGAGGATGTGGAAAAAGAAAAGAACATTGAAAGAGGTGGTTAAATTATTACCTCTTCTTCAGGTGCTTCCTTTTGACTTTATCAAAAATACTTCTTAGGATAGATTTCAGATCAAATTAAGGACACTAGGTTGATGTGAGGTTAGTTGGGAAGATATTTGACTGGGGGTTGGTCGAGCCAAATGTCTTAGGAGGTGTGAAATTAAGAGAATGGGAAGTACCCTTTTATAAGAGAGGTGAGGGTCACTTTAAGAAAATCATGAAATATTATTTTATTATATAATCATTTTAAGTTTATAATGGATCCAAATGGATTTATTTAGATTATAATGTGGGTATGGGTATAAATACATTCAACCAATAGGTTTTATACATTCTTAGGTCAACATATTAACTATATCTTACATATTTAACTCTTAGATAATTAGTATAACTTTTACCAGGTCTTCATGTATTCTTACACTATATTGTAAATAAACATACTATAAACTGGTGAATGAACTAAAAGTAGTTCATAAATGATATATATATGATTATATAATTCCTGTGGTCGAACCTTATATTTTTTGGATTATTATATCATTTAATAATAAAATATTTGTTTTAAAACCCCATTTATGTCAATTTTGACACTATTTAGTATTTGGTTTTTTTGAAAGTCATTACAGCCTGATTACATCAAAAAAATTAAATTTATCACCTATAACATGACTTATTAATCAATATAATTCTTGGAATGCATAAAAAATATCAATTCGCATTTATTTTGATATTTATAATATCAATTATTTTAATCATTCATTAGTAAGGTAATTAATGCATCATCATTGTCTCATACATAAAATTAATTATTTAATGTCTAAAAATTATAAATAAATTACCATGAAGTAAGAAATAATTTTATCTTTCTAATGAATATTTATAGTATAATTTTTTCATGTATAAACCTATATTAAAAATGATTTATTAATGAAATTTTCAATTTAACACTTTTAACTCTTCTTTAAAGAAAATAATAAAAAATGTCCTAATCTAATCCAAGTGGATCAAAGAGGATCATATTTTATTATTAAGGTTGATTTTGGCCGAAATAAAATTATCCAATATAATTAATACATATGTTACAGAAATAATAATATCATTTTTACCTTTAATTACCCTGTTTACATTTAACAGTGGTAAATAGAAGTCGAACGTTACTATTCATCAATAATCGTTTTCATATTATTGAACCACATTTTACTTACTAATGTAAACCGTATCTCTCGGATTTCTGATATTCAATTCACAGAAGAGGTAAAATTACATTTTATGCAAATTTGATAACATGCCTTGACGGTGTGTAAAAAAACGCAAAACAATTCAATAAAATTTTATACATCTATCGTTTTTATAAAATTACTTCAATAAATTACATTGAACTAATATGATTATTATGTATCTATTTGGGAATAATTATAATTTAAATAAAATAAATAATTATTTAAATAAAAAGTCAGTTTTTGAATAAAAAGGCATTGTTTTTTACTATTCATCAAAAATTAAAAGTTTTCAAAAAAATCAAAAAATCACCATATTCTAATTTTGATATTCCGAATCCAAAAATGATATTTATTTTACTAAATAAAAACATATAATTTTCATAAATTAATTTAAAATTAATTCCCATTGTCAAAACTCGAAATCTGTTTGATGATAAGTAAAAACTATCTATAGATTGGTATGTGTTTAAATCATATTTAAAAGTATAATTACTTCAAATTACAAAAATTGGATTAAATGATAAAAACATAACCTAATTCTACTTAAAAACCAATAAAATGTATAATTTTACACTATAAATTATTTTTATTAAAAAAGTTTTTTTCAAATAAAATTTAGTATCTTTCACAATTCATCAAAATTTGAAAGTTATCATAAAAACACCAAAAGATTATCCAAACAGAATTTTTATGTCCCTATTATAAAGAAGAAATTAATTTCATCAAATTGAATATATAAGTGTCAATTACTGGATAAGAAATGGTTCTCCATTAATAGGCGTAAAAACTACATTTATTGAAAAATAAATCTTTTATCTAAAAAAATGAATTTTTCATTATATTATGTCAAAGAAACAAAAAAATATGAATGTTAAAATTTTTTGGGATATACATAAATTTTAAAATGTAGTTATTACTATTCATGGCCGCTTTTTAAATGGATAGTTTGATTGTTCGTGGTGTTCTTGAACTCGGTGTTTCATACATTGCATGCTATTGTATTATTCAAAGGGAGGTGTGTTGTGGAAGCTTGGGGTCTTACAATTAAAATCGATGACTAAAGGTACCACTATGTAAAGGCCACGTGTATGGGTAAACACAGTGCTTAAGGGTATGTGCAAGGGTATAACTAATTCATAATGGTACCTATGTTTGTGTAACTCCCCCATCAAGATACCTACACAAGGGTAAGCGGGACCTTGCACAATGGTGTCCCCCTAAGAACACAACCCATGTAAGGGAAATGTGGACCTTTTGTAAAGGTAATGAGATGTTTCATAAGGTTACAGACTCACGGTGTTGGGGTCCCATATAAGGGTATCATGCGCTATGTAAGTGTTTCATTCTTCCCATATAAGGGTGAAGATATAGCTACGTAAAGGTACACTATTCAAAACATTTTCTATATAAGGGTACTCAAAAGCCGATGTAAGGGTAAATACCAAAACCCATGTATATATAAGGGTTATCGAGGACTTAAATTAGGGAACATGAAACTTATTTGAGGATACATAAGGACAAAATATAGCTTATGTTATGGTAATACAAATAGAAATTATCCCACATAAGGTAAAACCCTGATATATGTAAGGGTAAGAGAACAATTACATAAGGGTACCCTAATACATGGGTAAGGGATTAAAACTAAAAAAATACCCTATAATGGTGCCATGATACTTATATAAGTGTAAAGAATGAAAAATTGTACTTGTGAAGGGGTGAAATTAAGCTACGTAAGGGTCAATAAAAAAGGAAAATTGAGGATAAAACAATGTAACTGATAATATTAAGAAAACCATTAAATGTAAAATTGATGGAAAATCAATAATGGTAAATATGAATATTAAACCCAGATTTTAATTAAAAAATATGTTAATTTAAAATTCACATTTCTACACCATGAAAATTAAAAAAAAATTGATTTAATACGAAACTTCAACACAATATCAATCCTAGGAATTAAAAGGCTAAAACCTGTGATGAATTTTCACTACCAAAACTATCATCAATGTGGGAAAATCCAAAATAATTAAATCAAAATGGTTAATAATAGCTATATTACCATATTCATAATTTTGTTATAATTTATGTTCACATGTATCAACTATACCACATTCTTCAAAAATTGATTGATATCATAAAAAATATAAACACGATCAGAATTTAAACAATTGTAAACAACTGTAGGATCAAATACTATATATGTACATAACTATGTTTCACTCAGATATGATTTTATAAACGAAAATATGACCAATAAATCCGATTTTATAACATGTCCAATCAAAATCTCAATTATTTCTGTGGAACACTAAAAAAACAGAGTAGTATTTCTCATCATTGTAACACCCCAATCTTCCATGGTATGTTTCCCTTTGATAAATGCAATAGCTTGCATTGTATGCAACATGGAGTTTTAACACACCACAACCAATCAAACTATCTATTTTGAAAAGTAATACCCACTTTTTGAAATTTAGTATATTTTATTTTTAATAGTGGACTTTATTTTTGGATTTGGAATATCAAAATTAGCTTTGGGTGAATTTTTTATATTTTTATGAAAACATTCAATTTTAGATGAATAGTGAAAAAACACTGCCTTATTGCATAAAACTAACTTTTTATATAAATAATTAGTTATTTTATTTAAATTTATATTAGGTAAAAATATATACATAATACCTATATATGATCAATATAATTAATTGGATTCATTTTATAATAATATTAGATATATAAAATTTTATTGATCTTTTTGTCGTCTTTTACACACCTTCTAGGCGCATTTGAAAATTTGTATAAAACATAAATTTAGCACTTCTGTTAATTGAATTTCAAAAATCAAGGAGACACAGTTTACATAATTATGTAAAATGTGGTTCGATAAGATGAAAATAATTTTTTTGTGAATAGTATCTTTTGACTTTTATTTACAATGGTTAAAAGTAAATAGGTTAATTGAAAGTAAAAAATCGATATTATAATTAACCTAACACATGTCCTAATTATATTTGATAACTTTATTTCGACCAAAATCAACCTTGAGAATAATATATGATCCTTTTGGTCCACTTGGATTAGATTATGTCATTTATTATTATATTATATAAATAATAGTCAAACGTGTTAAATTCAATGTTAAATAATTAAACCATTTTCAATATAGGGTTATACATAAGATAAATTCAACTGTAAATATTCAATAGAGTTATAAAGGTATTTACTACATAATGGTATTTTATTTATAATTTTTAGAAATTAAATAATTAATAATATTTATTACACAATGATGATGCATTAATTACCCTATTAGAGACAGATTAAAATAATTTATATTAGAAGTATCAAAATAAATGTATATCAGAACTTTGATGAATTCCACGATTTTTATAGGTTAATATAACATGTTAGGTTTGATTAAATTAATTGTTTTTTAATTAAACAAGTTTTTAGAACTTTATCAAAAATCAAATACTAAATAATGTCAAAATTGACATAAATGGGTTTTTAAAACAAAAACTATATTATTAAATGATATAATAGTCATAAAAATATACGATTCTTCCAAAAGACTTATATAATAATAGATATGTAATTAATGAACCACTTGGGGTTGTCTTGGAATTTTATGGAATGTTTATTAACCATATAATATAAAAAAAGAGACATGGTAATTGTTAAACTATTTAACCAAGAGTTAAATCTAAAAGATAAGGTTAATATGGTGACCTAAACCTATATAAAACACATTGGTTGATATTTTTTCTACCCATACCCACATTTTACTCTAAAAAATAATTTTTCAGCCATTATAATCTAAAATTAATTGTTTAATTAAATAATATTTCAGTTTTCTTCTAAAGTGACCTCCACCTCTCTTATAGAAGCGTACTTCCCCTTCTCGAAATTTCACACCTCCAAGTCCAATTAGTTCAGCCTAAATCTGCTCAATAATACTACCAAAATCTCTCAATAAAACCTAAACGCATTAATTTGATCATAAGGCCATCCTATAGAGGCCTTTTGATCAAATAAAAAGGAAACACCAGAAGAAGATGTAATAATTTCATCACCTCTTTCAACATTCTTTTCTTCTTCCACTTCCTATTTCTTTGTTGATTCCATACCCAAATAATATCTCCAGTACCTTATACATAATATTATTTAATTATAAATATGGTACAACCATATTCATTATTCTATCCATCCTATGATTGACAATTCACCACATGTGCGTATGTATGGCTTACCATTTCAACGTTGTGGTGTAGTTTTTTATTCAAACACTTCATTATTTGGATGGTTATTATAATTAGTATAACTGATGTAAATAATAAATATAACATGTTAATTATTCATTATATATGGTATATTATCCCATTACATATGATTTCACCATCAATAGAATGATATTGTCGCTCGTGTGTAAGTATGGATCATCGTATCCACGAACACGATGAAATTCATTACCAATAGTAAGAATTCAAGAATAGATTTCATTTTATGATTACAAAATAATTTTTGATAACAAAATATAATTATTTATATGAATAAAATACATATTATCCATATCAAACATGGCTTACATAACAAAGAATATAAAGGAAAATGAATCAATTAACACCCGACACAATAATACTACTAAAATATTATTAACAAATCAATATTAGAAGATCATATATGATATCATATTTATGTATGTGGTTCTAATATAATCTATTTACAATTATTTAAATATTATACAAGATTTTAACGTACCCTCAATAAGGTAATGTTCATGTTAAGGGTTAATTCTACAATCTCTTCATAACTCGAGGTTGTTTATATATGAGTATCTACTGGGACCTCTCTATCATCGATATCCGTGTTTCATAAAAATTTATTTCAAATGAATTATTTCCTATACTATAGGTTAAATTCATTCATACCATTGTTTGAATTTTTATAAAATTTTTATAAATGAATCTTTCCATCATTCTTCAACTAAGGTCATTTATGACCTTTTCGACAAAATTAAGGAAAGACTGTTTTTTTAACTTATACAATGGGTGTGGTTATTTTCCACCTTTATAACACCATCGAAGCTTCCCTTACAAGTTTTTAAGAATATTTTCAAAATAAATTTATTCTTTTAATAATTATTTTACATTTAAATTATTTCAAAATAGAAAGAGATATTTTCCTCTAATTTTTTTGATTTCATCTATGTCAACATCTTTTAATGGATTTTAAACTTGTTTGATGTTAATTTATAAATATACAAATCTTCCATATTGTATTGAAGGTTTTCTGATATGTTTGATTGTGGATGTTTTATTTTTATACCATTCATGATTTATGGTTAAAGTATCAAATTTTCATATTCTAGTTTTTATATGAATTTTTATGTTATGTTTATACTTTTTCATGTGAGGAATGTATTGGACTTAGTAAGTGATTGGTGGAGCCCGCTATAGCCCCTCGATGCATCGGTAGGTCTCATCGTACAAACTACAGTCATGGCACAAGGCCTTGAAAAAATCTTATTTTTAGCCTTGGAATGAGGCCCTGACTCAGTGGTTATGATGTACAGCATTATGTATTCTATTATTATGAAATTAGATATTGATATTACATGTGATTATTTGACTAGTATAATATCCATGTGAATAAGTAAATGGAATTATTTGATTTCTCTTTTCCATATTATGTGAATTTTTAAGTTTAAATGTATTGTGTTTTATTCTTTTACATTTCCTTAAATGATTATACTTATTTTTGAATGTTTCTGCTATATTCTTATCCTTATTGAGCATATAAGCTCACCCCTTTCTATGTTTTATTTTTCCCAGGGTGCGAAAAAGTTTATTATGACTGACCTACAGGGATAGTCTAAGGATTATCAATGTGTTAAAAAGAGATAATGTTGTTGTTGTTTTTCGTTTTATAATGTATGTTTCTAGTACTTCCAAGGATATTAAACTAATTGGTCTTTGGAGATTTGATCCCATGTGATCATGCCATTGTTAATTAATAAGGCGCCGACTTTGGGTAACTAGGGATGGGGCATTACACTCAAAAATCTAGAATATAAAAAACACATATGACTCTAATAAAATGCTTCTGATTAAACTAGTGAATCCCTGAAAATAATATAGATGTAATGACTACTGATTTAGATTGTATAAAAAAAAGAAAACCTTAAAATCATATCCATATGAATCGAAAAATAACAAATGACCAACCATCTAAAGAGGGATCTTGAATCTCCACCCTTTAAGAAGACTGCCTAAACCAAAATCCAGTTAAGATATCCTAGATCAATAGAAAACTATAAGATCCCATGAAACCTATGACAACATCCTTGGAAAGATATTAAACATTTGAAAAAAAATCATGGAGCTAGAAAGATGACTATTGGAAAACAAGACACTAAAAGAGTAACCACCCAGTCTCTAGTAATGCAGTTCCAGTGGATAATTTATTACATGAACATAGATACATGGACTCTAATACTAAATTACATATTATTTTGGTAATATTGGATATCCAAATACATACATGATACAAATTTTACATTGGTAATAAAATATAAAACATAATAAAATAAAATTGTTAGCATCCCTGAAACTCATTATAGTAATTATTCTTCATAACATGGAGAAAAGGAAAAAATAAGGATGACCTTATATTCTATTTAATGATTATATACTATGGAATCTCTCCTGAGTAAATAATGCATATTCAATATGTATGTTTTTATAACTAATAACCCATTCCCTTTATTCAAAAACATTACAATTAAATTCGTCAATTGATAATATCAACGTAATAATATAATGGATAATAATAAATGAATTCTAAATTAATGGGATTCTTAGTATAAGGATTCATGGTCTATGGAATCATGATATCGACACCATAATGTCTTTGGGAAATGAAAATTTATCCGATGTGTAGGTATACTCCAAAAACCCATTTATTGTAGCTACCTGATTTGTTTCATGAGACCGGTCGATGCATCGAGGGGCTATCTATAATAGGGCCATGCTGTCATTTCATTTCCAATGCATTAATCATATATTTAATGATAAATTAAATTCTTAAATTCCATTATGTATCAACAAAAACGTTTTTTGAGTAAATAATAAATATTTATTTTTATTTTCCCCAGACAATCAAATAACTTCTATAGTAAAACACAGTATGTAAAAATAGTTTATGGTTTTTCAAATAATAGTATCCATGACATAAATTATATCGATATTCATGATAATTTAATTACAAATTATCATATGAAATTGAATGTTTAATGGTAGTTTAACAAAAAACATATTAAGAAGACATAATAGCTTACCATAGTTAGATTAGATATATATGTTTTGAAATATAATCATGTCATTTTGATAAATAATGAAAATGGGTGTGAAATAAGAAATTAATATTTAATTTAAAATTTATCTTCGTAAAAGCATTTAAAACAAGTAAAAGAATCTAAATATCCTAAAATTTTTATGGTTGTGAGAAATTTTGTAAACATTGTATTCATTAAAAGCATTAATTATGAATTTTTTAATGAAAGTCAAAAATACCCATTCAGAAAACACTGGAAATATTCTATTCACTCATTTTCAAAATTCAAAGATAAAAAAAGTTTCCTCAATAAATCATTTGAGTAATAAAAAGGCCTATTGAAAAATAATTTCAATGAATATGAACATGGATGAATAATATATTTGATTTAAATATTAATGAAATTAATTTTTTAAACATTTATATTCATGATTCATGTGTCAAAGAGAGGAATATTAGGAACAAAATATGGAAAATAAAATAAATATTTTGTGGATAATAAAATTATTGTTATATATTAATTATAAATGATATAATTCCTTCAATGAAAATAAAATCAATCCCCAATGATTGTGATATTAAAATAAAAATTATTTCCACTTTAGAAAAATATAAATTATAAACCATTGAAATTATAAAATATAATTGAAAAATTAATCATAATTTATAAATATGTATTCAGTATAAATATATCAAAGGGTATGTTTCCAAATAGCATAAATGTTTATCAGGTTATAATAACAAATATCTCTCAACATAACAGAATTTGAGATGAAATCTATTACCTAATGCTTAACTTTAGTTGAACGTAATTTATCCACAAGTATAACGGTTTTAATATTGTTATAAATTTTTAAAAGAAACATATTCATATTTTTAGTATCATATATGATACTGTTATAGCATCTTATCTCCCATTATCTCATAGTATTTCATTAATTCTTTTATTTTAGGTGTTAACTGCTGATTTTATTATTCATTTTTTATCTCAGATGTTCTAGTTCACGAGAATATGATATTGTTCCATTTCCTAAAAAAATATATTGATGTTTTAAATATATTATTGGTTCATTATATACATTTTTAAAATAACTCATTATATTTGTTCATGGATAATGAATTGCATCGCTTTGTCGAGAGGGTAGGGCATATGTACGCATGAGCAACAATATAGTTTCATTAATGGGTGATGGGGATAGGAAGTGGGTGATATATTAATTTAACAGAAAGAATAATGTGTCATAAGTACCATATATATCCAATATTTACTATCCTTGTGTTTTAGTGACATAACACAAATTACATCACGTCATAAGCTGCATTGTCCATCGTACAACGAAGAAATTGCTTGGTTTCCCATTTGAGGAAGAATTAGATGAATAAATATCATTCCCTAAAAATCATTACATCTTTGTATATTTAATATTAATTTTTCATTGTATGGTAATTATTAATAAATAATATAAGATAACAAAAGATGATGTAAAAAATAATGTGCAAGATGCAGATAGTTGTATTCTCTTAGAAAACCTTTATTAGATCACCTACTATGGACAATAGTGTTGGTCATATGGTAAGACCATTTGATATTGAATGTGTAAAATAATTTTTGGGAGAGATTTTGGAATATTTTGTCAAGTTTGATGGATTTATATTTTTTAACAAATGAGGGGAAGATGTGCCATTTTATAATTGAAGTGAGTGGCGCACATATAATGTTTAACTATTTTTCAATAATGTCGAGTCACATTGGTAGAAATATGGCACGAAAATGGATAATATTAGAAGGGGATAAGGTTATGAAAAAATTGAAACCAAAATATGTGGTTTAATAATGTTTTTGGTCATGTTAACCCTTATCTTTATATATAAACCCCTAATAAACCATTTTTGAAGTTAACTATAATAATTGACTTTTATTGTTTTACTATTCAATATGACCAAAAAATATGTTGACTAATTAAATAATATATATATTATGATTCAAAATGTAGAACCCATTTTATCATATTTAATTAATTGTTTTATAATTTGATTATAAAATAATTCTAAAAATTATGTTGAGAAAAAATGATTTTCAATAAATTCATTTTTCATGAAAATGATGAACGTAAATTAACTATATGTTTATTAATAATACTTATATGTATGAATTTAATATTTTTATATATATATTTTTATTTATTTCATTTAAATAATTAATAATTACTCATTATGTTAATTAATTAAAATGAATAGCCACTATGCTATAAAAACAATTTTCTAAACAATACGATTTTTAAAAATTATCAATTTTTAACTTCAAATTATCTTTTCATTATTTCATTAAACTTTATGGTAAATACATGTTAAATAATACATATTATAAATTAATATTATAATTTAAAGTAGTGATGATTACATTTTACATTTTTTATTATGCATTAAATTTTATTTTCAACGGAGAATTTTGAAAATTATTTCTAGGATAATTTTAACCAAGTATGTTCATAAATAATATCACACCAATGAAATTATCATTTTTCTCCAGAAATATTTTAATGTGAATTTTTTATTGTGTTCTCAAAATATTATTTTCTGTTACGAGAATTGAATCTTTTGTGATACATTCTTCCCTACTACAAAAAAATCAACCTTGAAATTTTGATAGACATTACATTCTAAACAAATGATGTTAGTAATTAGCAACAATATCTTATAGTTACCTTATTTATTCCTCAATTTTATGATTTTTCTCAAATACAATTACAATTAAATTCATTTGATTCCATAATACATTCTCTATATTATCAAGAATCTAGATAAGATCTTCATGGTAAGATAGATCCTATTCCAATTCAATTTCTTCAATGTCAAGCACATGTGTTGGATTAGGTATATAATAACATAATAATTATATATTTAACACATCATCAAATTTAGAGATAATTGGGGGATTTCCAAATGGCAATCCATATATATAATTATTTTCATAATTTTTAAATTCTGATTTACTTGGGTCTCTGTTTCACTTTCCAAATAACCGTACAACACCCTTATATGAAGATACATTTAAAAAAATGTTATCCCCCACTTGAAAATTTATATCATTCCTTTAGTTGTTTGTAGAAACCTTTTTATACCTATATTTAATTTGATATGTGTCTGAATAGTCATTACCTTTGCCATTGTATCCTCATCAAGTTCGGGTACTACATGTTTCTATTCACCAACTTGATCCCAGCATGTTATAGTACAAGACATATTACAATATAATGTTTCATAGAACACCATTTGAATACTTTAATAGAAGTTAATTTCATATAAACACTATTTAAAAAGAAAATACTAATCCCACATATCATTAAGGTAATGTGATATTGATCTAAATGTTTCTTATAATGTTTTAAGAGCTCGTTATGATTTTCAATCAGTTTGGGAATGGTAGCTGTAACCCAAATTATTTCCATTATTAGTTTCCTTCATAATAATATTACTTAATTTGGATGTCAATATTTGATAATGAGGAGACCCAACAAAAATATTTGTGGAATTAATTCTTTCAAATTAATTAATATTGGTCATTTCAAGATTTAAAATATAGAAATATTCTCTTATAGTATGTAAAATAATAGATTTTGTATGTAGATCATCATTAACCCATATTGTATCATACCTTATAGAATTAATATGTAGTTATGTGCCAAAAACTATAGTTATTTAATCACCTATCAACATAAGAATTGGTACAGTTTTCATGACTCCAATTGGATGTTATCGTTTCGAATTCAGATGTTGTAAAACAATGAATATTGATACATAATTGGAAATTTTATGCTTCATATTAATCCACCAAAAATATACATCAAATCCTTGTTCATATTATTTCTTCTTGGTTTTATGG
Organism: Viscum album; assembly: GCA_963277665.1. Lineage (NCBI taxonomy): Eukaryota > Viridiplantae > Streptophyta > Magnoliopsida > Santalales > Viscaceae > Viscum > Viscum album. Next base: position 2,133,531,311 of record OY728140.1, read on the forward strand.
AGAAATTTGGGTTGTGAGAGTCATCCCAAAATTACCTTTTCATATTAGCTATAGGTGGAACAGATATTCACTTTATCAACATTAGATCATTGTCTTCACAAATGAAGTCTTACAAATTTCCATCATTTCCACCATTAATTGTCTTTTGAAAATTCTCATCATGATGTTGATAATTTTTATATTTCTAATAAAAAGGGGTTGACATTAATTTGAAAACAAATTGTGATGTCTCTCCAATATTAATAATTACGATATCCATCATTACTATATCCTTGATCATAAGATCCATATAAATCAAAATATTGTTCATAAATACATGATCCTTCATACACAATTCATATCATGCCTTATTTTCCTTCTTAGGGTGGCAGTGTATTATGAAACAATAATATTTGAGTAACTAAAATCATCACATTTAAAATAAATTGATCACTTTTTGTGATTTTGTTTTGATCTTATGGTACGTGTGTATCTCATATCATTGACCATTGAGATAATAACTGTATATCTTCAAATAAAATATTATGGTCACCAAATGAAGATCATGAGTGGAATATATCTATAAACAAGTCTTTAAATAAATTAATGCATAGGAAATAACATTATCATTATTCATAACGAAACCGATAATACACTTATTTGGTATTTCACTATATATCACAAACCCATAACATCCAAATGGTAATGTCAAAATCAAATAATTGAGCAATATCCATTTAGATTCGTAAAAAATATTCACATTCCATTATCAATGTTACTATATCTCCTTTACCAAGAATCTTTGTTAACCAGTTATCCAATCAGTAAAATTTTTAAATGATTCGTTTATATTACCATACAAAAAAATGAATATATATAATCCAGCTATTTTCAATGGTGTCTGAAATTTTTTAAATACAAATTTTTCATATGATCAATTGTAATTATATCATTGGGGAAAATATGACCATGAAAGGAAAATTCATGAACCCATAATTCACACATTAATAATATCTCATATTACACTTTCCTTCAAAGAGTATCATTATTAACCCTTAGGTGATTTTTTGGTCCTCATAGCCTTTAGGGTACACAAAGATATTAACAATAAATACCACAAAAAATCATCATGACATTACTTCAATACTCTATTCAATATATTTATAAAAATAGAGTCTTCATTACTAAATCTAAATGGAATTATTGTAATATCTCAATGTCCATAACTAATTAAAATTGTTTTCATTGTAATATATTCATTATTGACATTCAATTGATGAAACCCAAATAGAAGGTAGATATTTGAGAAATATTTAGCTTCTTATAGTTTAAGAATAATTCCTAAATACAAGGTAGAGGTTACTTATTCATTATCAATATCTATTTTATTTACCTATAATATATATATATAGAATCATGGGTCCATATTTATTATTAATAAAAAGAAAATGGTATCCTCATAGGGGAAACACTAGGGATTATAAATCCTTTATCACGAAAATCCCATATTTATTCCTTTATCTCTACTAATTCTACCGATTCTATTCTATATTGAGTCATTGATATAGGTCTTCTGAAATTACAAAGGGTCTTCAAATCACATAGTGGAGGCGAATTAGAGATATTATTTCCAAAAATATAAACATTAGGGAACTTAACCCATGAAACTTGTTATAGTTTCATCCTTATCAACATTTCATAAAATCAAAGGCATGTAGATGTTGGAATGTATATAAGGTAAACATTATGTTTAAATTTGGGATTTATTTTGAGAACCAATGACTTTTCTATTGCCACACCCAAGGGTCTAGAAAAATTATCTATTAAGAGAAAGTAAATATAACATTACTATAAACACCAATTGAAAACAATGTATCTACTAGTATGAATAATAATTCTAAATCCAATTAGTTTGCAAAATTTTTTTACTAACATTCATCAAAACATGATATTAAAATTTTCCTACTTTTTATCCACAATGGGTCTATGTGGAATCATAGTCTATTCTTCTACCTGCCTTATTTCTTCATTATATAATCTATGTTTGATGTGCCTATGTTCAGTGTATTTTTTATACTACATAATTTCTAAAACAATAAGTCAAAAAATCAATCTAATTAAGATATAACTTATCTCACCATAAACTAATTCTCAAAACACATTATGATCCTTACTATTTGATTCTTCTCTATCCACTATTCTAAACATCGATTTTTTTAATCATCTAATGAAATAAGTTTTCTTGAAAAATCTTCTAAAACAAGAATATTAAAAAATAACCTTATTATCTCTAAATAGTGATCACATACAATGTAATTTACCCTATATTTTTATGTTCTCTCTTAAATATGTAATTTGGTATACCTGATAAGTTTTACCACTCTCACAAATCAACATATCTGAATATAACGAATATTTGAGCTTCATTTGGGTGATTCTAAAATCGTATTAATTCTTATAGAATCATATATAATCTTTATGTACTCTCTATAACTTTATATTTTTCAACCATACTCTAGTAATTTATTTAATAATATCTATAAAATGTTTTATCTATAAATTTACTTCATATAAATTCTTAGTACGAAACTCCGTCCAATACTTTATTCATCTATCTGGATCTTTGAACCCACTGTAATAAAAAAAATTGATTTAGTTATTTTTTATTTAATTATTCAAATAATGTAACAAAAAATAAAAAAAACATTATAAATCATTATAAAAACATATCACTTTATAATTCATGCATGTTTCCAGTCTGGAGACTCATATTATGGCTTTTTCTATTCCACTAAATCAACTGATGATGGTTAATTGCTTTGATGAAGCATAAAATGTACTATATTTCCTAAAAATATTATCTAGTATAAACATCATAATATTCAACCTTTTTATTTGAAAAACTATTTTTTATTACAAACTTGAATTCTATGATATCATTTGCCTTAATTATATTAAAATAAACTTCAACATGTGAACTTCTGTCTCATGAGGATACTGAAACATTTTTAAAACATATATATCAAGAATGGTTTATTTAATGTTCTATGTCTACAACTCTATTTCTGATTAAAATTATTATATCCACCTATTTCTCATCTCATATATTCATATCCTATTTTTTATGTCACTTTATATTTCTTCCTCAATTGAAAAACCCTTAAAAACTCATCAAAAAAACACGTTCCACTTTCAAGAAAGTTATAATCAACATTTTCCAATCATGATTGGCCATTATAATAGTCTAATAGGGCCAATTTGATAATAATTGTTCCAATGTAATACCTTTTTATAAAAATATCTACCATATTAGTCTAAGTGAGAACCATAATCTTCTTCTTTTCACAATTTTCACTAACTATGATATTTTCAAAAAAAAGTTTTATTTATAAAAAACTTCATTATAATCATCTCTACAAAGACTATTTTTGATCGTTAGTAAGGTTATATTTCTAAAAATTTAGTAACATAAAAAATTAATCATTAATACATTTACTCAGCATCTATATATGTTTCTAGGGATATCAGTCTAAAAAAATTTATTGCCAAGAACATTTAATTGTTGATCTTATTCTAGTAACTATATTGGGAGTTTGAATTGATTATCTACATGAAAAAAATTACCAAAATCTATTATTCAAAATTCATGGATCACTAAATGCATTCATAATGTGTACTACATTAAATAATAAGAACATCATATTGAGATTTAATTATGAATATTCTATAACATTCCAAATTTTCTAACATTTGGAATTTAAATCTTTCTTTTTCTCCAGTATACAAAAAAAACTTATTAACATTATTTCCAACAATATTAAGATAAAAATATTTATGAAATTACATATTATAAAAAAACTATTTATAAAATAAATAGTTTCTAATAAAAAAATCATAATTAAAACGAAAAAATTAATAAATCTTCAATATTTCACTTTTTATTTATTGAAAACTCTCGATTACATGTTTTTTCAACTCATCATATTTCATGAATAAGACATTTCATGACTCAATTTTTTAATAACTCACATTATTAATTTTTTCATAAATTCCAAATCTCTAAAAAGATAGATTCATAAAACCACACTACTAGATAAATTATTATTTTTGAATGAATTATGTACCTAAGTGACATGAAAATTTATTTCCATGAAAATATAAACCCCCACTCCCTCACTATTAGTTCATCTCGCTTTTATTCCTCTCACCCATTTTTTGATAATCACAAATTCAGATACATTTATATTAGAAACATAAATTTCTCCCCTTAAAGGATAATGTATTTCAAATTCTTCTCCTTTTGTAATATTATCCACATCACAATGGGAATTATTCATTAATATGATTAAGATGTTTTTGGTGTAGGTTGAACACTAAATTGATCCCCCAATTCTTCAAATATCTCCCTTGGAATAAATATGAAAACATCCAAAATTTTATATTTCATTGAAATATATTTCATAAAAACTTCTCATATATAAGAATTATTTTTTATAAACTAAAACTTATTATCAATATTCCTTGATCTTAATTATTTGATACGATGTTTTTAAAAATCAATTGCACTCTAGTAATCAAAATGTATCTTCAATGGTTTCATGAATTCTACTTTAAAATCATCTAATTGAACTTCAATCCATAAAATTGGTGTAAAAACATGTGTAGATACAATATATTCTGATTCTATTATTCTCAATGTTACTAAAAATTATTCCTTACTGTTTAGACTCAAAAAAAATTCTCTGAAGAAAAAAGTTCAATGTAATGGTTATTCTCTATCAGCACAATCTCCATTTGAATATGAGTTATTATAACTCTGTGAATTCATATAAAAAATTCTATTACGTAATATCCCAAGTGAATTTTCTCATATAACATATCGCATAATTCACTTTTCTACAAACAAATGTTATTTTTTCAATTTACTATGACAACAAGTAGAAAAACACACAACATAAACAAAATTGGTTCTTGATGTGGATAGTTAAAGAAAACTTCTTATAAAATTTTTAATTTTTTTATGTGTTGTGCCTTTTCGGGATTCATCATTACCCATAACTATGACATATAAAATAAGAATCTAAAATTCTATAGATTCTATCATACCAAAAATCTTTTTCAATTCCCTATCATACTTTTCTTGAGACAGCAACATTAATTTCTCTATTAGTTGAACTAATAAAATGAGGAATAATGTCATCTCTCCCAACATTGACGTCTCAAAATACCTTTGTATTTTCTCAAAAAAATATTTGTAAGCATTTTATTCATCTACATAAAAAATAATATCATATATGTACACAATTATAATTATTTTGATGGATTTAAGTTAATTTACATATTAGATGATACCATCATTTCCATTACAAAAACATGAACATTCTCAAAAAATTATCAAGTTTCGAATGCATTTCACATGGCTCTTATTTTAACCCATACTAATCATTATTTAATTTATATATAGTGACTCTATCTTCATCATGTATAAACCAATAGGGTTTTTCAATGTAGTCATCTTCAATCACAACATTAAGGATAGATAACTTCACATCCATCTAATTTTTTTTTATCTTTTATGTCAATGTATTACTATAAAAATTCTAAAAGTTTATAATAATGGAAGAGAAAAAAATGATTCATTAAAACCCCAACATTTCATATTGTCATGGAATATGAATGTAAGTCTATATTTTTTTCATTACACATATCCATGTTTATTAAATGTTTTTTGTATACCCATTTTGTTTCATTGACATTTTTATCTAATTTTTTTAAAACATGATCCTATTTATCATTTCTCAAAATTTTATCCAACAATTAATTCATTTCATTTGCCCATTATTTGTGTTTATTAACTTCATAAACTAAATTAGGATCAATCTATTAAATGAGTGATATCTGATTTTCATATCTCGACCTTTTCCCAATATGTATCTATGATTTATAATTTCCATGTATATTTTCATTTCCAAAATATTTCCATATGGAATGATATTACAACGTTTCTATTCCAACATCACATCCCTCATCACTTTATTAATCTACGTATCAAAATATGTATTTTTATTGCATTAAAATTCAATTTAAATCATTATTTTTTCTTCCTATACATTTTCATCATCCTTTGTTAGGTAATTTGTATTTTCAAAAACATTGACAACATTAAAACCGAATTTTTTATATTATTCTTCCAAAATATGTAACTTCTTTCTTTGTAAGAATTTCACAAAGATTTTATTTCTTCTGCAATTCCCTCTAGTTTTCCAAGATAAATATTTTTTAGTTTTAGTAAACAAATAAATCAAAATATCTGGAAATATTTAACTAGAGGTTTTTTGCTATACCATATTTAATAGGAAGTTTTTTAATATGGTCGTAACAAACCATGTTTTTTTAATGTACACCAGTTCTAACAACTTCTATCCAATATAAAATTCATGGATTTAATGTTTCTAAAATTCTTCTTCCCATTTCTAACCAATATATATTTTTCCTTTTTTTATTCTAGTTTTTGTGGGGTGTATCATGAACTATACTGATGCTTGATTTTATTATTTTTTAGATAATATTAAAAAGAATTTAATGTGAAATTTTCCTCCTTATCTATTCTCAGATTCATTATATAACCCCCTATTTCATTATCAAAATCTTCTCTGAAAAAATTAAACATTTCAATTGAAAAGGATATGTGTTTCAAAGACGTGATTTTGTTCATCCAAGTGATATTATCTTCAAAACAGAGAATTGTACAAATCTCATTTTTTGGATTTAAATCTCATCATTCCACAATGATCTGACTGAATATGACCATGTGGTCATATAGAATTAATCTTAACTCTCTTATAGATTTTACTGGTCATTTTTCATTTCACAAAATATATGAAAATATCATATTCTAATCTTCTCAGTGATAAAAAGTATCGTACAACCTAAATTGTAGTGTTTTTTCTCACGATTTTATTCCAAAGATGCTTTATTATACTATTACACATCATGTTTTCATTTTCATAAATTATGTAACATGACATTTATTGTTGTCCAATATGAAATATATTTCTTCTAGTTCATTATCTTTTAGTAATAAATAATATATAATTACGAATTTTGATGTTGTAAGAGTTTTTTTTAAGATAAATTTTTTACCATAATTAAAATGATGACTTTCAATTTGTAATATGTGTTTTAGTCCACTGAAAAATAGAAAATCCATAGATTTCATCTTTACTACTTCAATATCATTCATTACAATTCATCTAATTTTTATGGAACTATTATGATCCAAAGTAACTTATCCTCCTTCTCGACATTCGACTCCATTAAAAATTTTCAAATAACTCATCATTTGTGAAGAAAACTAGATATCAAGAATATATGGTATATTCCGTTAATTTACACTTAAGGATTTATAAAAAAAATCACATTTCTCAACATTATTCTTTCTATATTCCTATTCATTTATAGCCTAACAACCATTCCATGGAATAGTTTTTATATATTCTTAGGCATGGTGTAAAACAATTTTACATTAGCCACATACATCTTCTAGATATTCAATTATGTTTTCATTTCTATTTCTCCTAACATTTTAAAATTTAAATTTTTCAAATTTTTGAATTTTAGGAAAGTTACTCATCATTCATCTAGAATTTCATCCACTCTGTTCATATAATTTTTTTAAAGAGAAAAATTATTTTAACAGTTATACGATATGTTCTCATAAATTATGAAATAATAATAATAATAATATAATAAATATTGGTTCTATATAGAATTATGATCTTTCCCAGTAATATGACTGTATAGGTTCATAAAAATTTTCTACTTTTGTTTCATCTGGGAATGTTACCACCATTTTATTGGAGTAATTTTAAACTATTGAAGATGTGATTTATTTTTAAAATCCTATCACATCCTATGATTTCACTAAACCTTTTTAAAACACCAAATGTTATTAAGATCAAATAAAAAATTATTTTTGGGATGGAATATTATGAAATAGTTTTTTGGATTGAGGTTTTCTCTGAAGATTTATATTATTTAACATATACATCAAAAAAATTTATAATGGTTTCAAATTTTAGTAACAAGTAATTTGGATTGAGTTTTTTATCTTCTTATTCATATGATTCTATATTCTTAATAAATTCTTCAACCATATTTATATGTTCAAAAATTATTGAATTCTTGCCTACAATATCCCTGATAGTTTATTCTTCCTGCATCGTAATATATTTTCTTCCTTTGACAATATTTTCAATTTCTTTATTTATCATCTTAATTTCTTTCTTAATAGTTAGGATTTTTTAATACATGAAACAACTTATGATCTGATATAAAATGTTCTATAAGATTCGTCACCTGATTCTTAATTTCTCTAACAATATTTCTTTTTTTAACTATTTAATGAATGGTTTTTATTCTCCCTCAAACATCGTAATCTAACAAATCAATCTTGTCCACGTCAGATTTTAATTTCAAATATAGAGGTCTCCTATTATTTCCAAGGAACATCTTGTTTCCATAAATTTATAGACATTCATTCTTGGATGATTTATCAGAATTCTCCAACTAATTTGTTTCTTAAGAATGATATTTGAATTTACTAACATTATTTTTAGGGAAATTTATAAAAAAATTATGATTTCTCTACACCAAAACATTTGATAAGAACTATTAATCCATACTTTCCTATTCCTCTTCAATAATTCATATAGAGTAGATTCAAGATTTTTCATTTAACTCTTCATTCTTTTTATTATCAGATACATAAGGATCAACATATTTATTATATTGAATTTTAATCTTTGTCACTAATTCAAAATATATTTCATCATTGATCTTAATTTTTAATGACGGAGACTTTCTCTTTTCATAAAAAATAATAAATTTATGAAATTCATATAGTCATACATATTATTTATCTTATAATATAGATATTTTATAATCAAATATTTCAGGAATTTTTCTCTTGAGTTTTTTCATAATTGTAAAATTTTCCAATTTATATCAAAAACATCTAATGTTGCAGTCAAATTCGTTCAATCTGATGAATCGATCATCAATACCTTCTTCATATCTTATCCTTATGACATCAAATATGTTATATGAGATTTTTAGTGTCACTTAATTCACCGTAATATTTCATTCAAAAATACTTTTGATCTTTTACCATGTATCATTTGTTGTTTTCAGATCAATTAATTTTATGTAAAGACATTCTAACAAAGATATTCAATTAAAATTTCAATTTTATCGGTCAACATCAGTTTTTATCTTTTCAAAAAATATTATCGGAACATAATTGTTAATTGATGGAACCCCAATTTAAGTAGCACCAACTACTTATGGGCCATGTGATAAGTTATACGAAGTCATTTTTCTCCAACCATGATAATTATTTCAATCTAAAGTTGGAAATCCTATACAATTGACAGAATTGAGATTATGTATAATAATTATTCAATATGGTATCTTCACTATGATACCACTTCATATTCCTAAGGATTGTTGAATCAATGAAGGGGGTTAAATTGGTGATAGTGTTTTTAAAAATTTCAACATTAATAAACAAAACCCCTACAACATGTTATCGTTTATTCCTCATTAAATTTTGGTAAATTAAAATTTAATAATAATTATGAATGAAAAAAAGGATCACAATATTTACTAGGTCTGACCTATGTGTGACATCCTACATCATTTCAATTGTCACTCTCATGGATCTATAAAAATTTATAATTATAAATAATTTATCACAATTTTGTGTCAAGTTCTATTTGAAACCTTCTACATACCTATATGAATGGATATACTGACTCTTATTAGTTAAGAAATTTCGAATACTAATTTTTTTCCAAACATAAAATATGATTCTTTGATTCTATTTCAACTGAAGATGTCTACCTATAATCTTATTAGGATATTCCCATTGTCTAATTTCTCCATATGGTAATATTTATCTGTTATTCCAATAGTCGGTGGCTTCCCACCACTGCACATTTTCTCAATATTTTCTTGAAAAAACATTAATTGTTTTATGATTATGTAAAAAAATTTGCACCTAAAAATCTTCTTGTAAAAACATAGTCTAATATGTATTGTTCAGTCTCCTGAACCATACTATGTATGATCACGGCATCCAAAATACTATCCGGAAATGTCTTTTGACACAAAAATTCCATCCTTTCAAATTTTGTCTCCCTGAATAGTAATCATGTATGGTTAAATTTCAATCACTATTTATAGGTTCCCCGTTGAATTGAACGGTTAGAATGAAGAAAAAATTTCCACTAACCGAAATTAATAGTTCCAAATTTATTATATAGTTGAACTTCATTTGGGAATTTCTCAAATATTACCAAATATTTGTGTATCTTCTTAAATCTTATTGAGTTCTCCAAATCATTATATTTTAAAAACCTACTAAATCAATTATTTTACATAGATTTTCCAAATTGTATCACAAGAGATTGATTTATTAAATATTATCCGTATATAAATATTCCTGGAAATATCTTTATCATTATGTTTCACATAACTAACTGAAACACAAAACCTTGATCAGTTCGATCTTTGCTTCATGATTCAACCTAAGAAACTCTAAAACAATTAAAACATTATATATACTATTAAAAACTGTTATATTCAATAACAATATAGAATAACTATCCAAAAATATATATGTTTCCTCTATCCATTATTTTAAATAAATATAATATGGATGACCATATTGCTTCATCTTTTATATACATTAGTGACAATAACTAATTTCTATTTAAAAATTAAACCATTATAACATTTTCTTTGTTTAGAGACTTATTCAAATTAAAAACATGTACTCTCTCACATAAATCTTCAAAATACTTAATGAAAATCTCTTTAAATAATCTACATATGTCTAATGAGGCAACCGATAACATTCTCACACATCCCTATTTGGAATGGTTTGTCTGATGGTTTGTTTCTGGAGATCTATGACTGATTACAATGATAATTTCTCCCCTGGTCATTATTCATATAATCAAATCGGTTTTCTTGAGTCACTTTTCATTTTATACATTGTTTTAAAATCCACAAAAACTCATCAGTAATAACTCCTTTTTACTTTTCACAGACATTAGTTTTATATCATTTGATCAGGTCTCTCTACTACATTAATCCAATCAAGTATGTCTAATAAAAAATGTGTATATGTAAAATATTATTATTAAATCCCCTTAATTATTGGGGAAACTAAAAACTACCATCATCATTATCACATGTTTTTCATGAATATAGTTATTTTCACAAACTCAAACATTCTAAAAAAACATTGTTTAAATAATAATTTTGAAAATATTGTCTGATCTGTATTTTTAGATTTATTAAACATAAATAACATTAATATTATTAATTTGGTGCATATTCTCATTCTATATAAATGTTTTTAAATATTTTACTCTATAAACAATAACTTTGTATGTAAAATCATCTATTCTAGATCAACCCTCTAACTACCATAGGTGAAACAAAAAATTATCATTGATGGGAAAATATATATCTAAAAACACATTACACTCATTTATTAAAATAAATTATATCTTGAACTTTATTTATGATCACAAAACATATTTAAGAATATATTTTGAGTCATCTAATTTAAATTGAAATGTTCTAAAAATTCCCAACATTCCTAACTTACAGAACTTACAAATTTATTATTTTACAGTAGCTAAGAAAAAATTCATAACACAATTTCTAGAAAATTTTCCACATATGTATTTAATAATGTCTACAAAATTAAAAATATTCTTTATAAAAGTTTTTCTCTACAATGATATTTATCATTCATCAAGAATTTAATCATTGGAAAAAATCATCTTCATGATATGGTAGACTCCCATGTAATTCCATAAGAAATTCATTAATGTACTCATGTACAATAAGTATAACTTAAATTTAGATATTAAATTCTCCTTATGTAGATTTTTATCTCTTCCTTATTAAGAATATCATTTAAAAGAGCTAATGGGGGTTGATCTAGGCATGCCATAGTAGATGAGGTCACCTCTCTAAATATAAATAATTTAAAAATTCATAATGAGTCATAATTTACTTCCCTTTACAATGTATTTCTATTATATTTTAAAATATAGTCCATATAAAGTATTACATCAAATTCACCATTTGGATGATATTAAGATCAGAAAATAAATTACATTTATGTGTCGTAATGGGAACTTCCTATAATATCCTATTTTAGTGAGATTTCACATAGGAGTTCTGACTAACAACTCCCTTATTTGACATTTCAATTGCTGAAAGTTGTCCATTACATTTATAAGGGACATTTCTAATGTACCATAAAAGGCGGTTTAATTAAATTACATGCAATAAAATTCTTAGGCATTTATATAAATACACCCTATGGTGTGGTTTGTATTATGGTAAACTGAATCCAACGATGAAATTTTTGTCAAAAAGAATGGCTATCATTTATAATTAGTAATTCAATTCACTAATTTTACATTTAATGGGAAACACAGAGAAGGTATTCTTCATGACACAAAAACACAAGATATAATAAACATAATATTTAGGAAAAAGTACTGGACTGCCTACCTTATAATGGAATATTAATCTTCAAATAGTGTAAGACTATAATGAATTATATAATTGGATAGAATAGGAAAAAATAAAATACCCTAAAATTATGGAATATTAGACACAAATAAATAGCATCTGATATGGTGAGAGAAAATAGGAAATGAATAAAGAGAAATCATAGAATTACCATTGGATATCCAATGCAACAATTTAGAGATGAACCATCCATAGGATGGTGAATTTATCTTAATTAATATCTTCATGTAGCATTATATATCACAATATGATGGGGGTGTTATAAATATAGATAATAATAATACTAATGGGGGTACACAGTTAAAATAATTGAGGTAAAAACATTATACCCCAAAGGGGAACATAGTTTGGTCATATGATTAGAAAAACTATCAGACAACCATGAAACAATGCTATATAAGTCTCAAAACCTATTAAATGAGTGGGTTAATGTTTTGATACACCATGTTCAGCATCTGGGTAGCCACTATCTGTGTTGAACAACCCCTCATATGCTTGGTGCATGGTTTAAAAAACAATGCATCAACCATGAACTAAACCTCTACAACGTTGATACATTTTCTCGTATGGCCATGATACCTCACTCACAATGCGAATCAAACTATGTGTCTTCCCTTGCATCCAACATGGTCGAGTCACTTGGTAATCCCTAACTAGATTCTAACTATGGGAATCACCCTATCCTTCAAAAATTGATATCATTGGGCTCAAACTGAGTTCATAATGCTTTAAAACCATCCATAAGTTCTTATTAATTCTCACTTCAACAAAAATAATGGTTTAAATTGGAATTTAAAATTTTTATACCTCATGAGAAAAATTGGGATCTTATAATATCCCCATCATATAACAACTCATCCAAGAGTCTCCCTTATGAGGGTGGTTGAGTTGTATCTTGGAATAATTCAATCAATAGAGTATATATGTCTAACTCTATATCTTATTTCTCATCATATATACCATCATGATTCTATAACACCCATACATGTGTAAATGGCACACCCTTAAGATACATAATTCTAAAATAAAAAATAAAAATTTGATAATCCTCAAATGAAGCATTAACATCCAACTCAACCTCATTAGGCAGAATGGCATGTTATGGTTTTGAATGATAATAGTAAATCTTTCAAATATAGAAGATTTCATGTGTGTCATAGTACCACTAAAGAAGATATATCTTATAGGATACCAGCCAGACTATATCTACTACAAAAAAAGTTATAATATATATAGTTGTTAGCTTCCCTTTACTTTGAATCCATAAATGACGCTATCATTATGAAACACACAAGAAAACCTTAGCTCCCAACTCATACTCTAGAGGTTTGTGGCGACGATCTACAAAGACTTCTAATAAGAAAAAAATGTATATGTATGCTTTTTGATATGTTATACATGAAATGATGTGTCATGAATGAGATTAGGTCTTTGTAGCACTTCCTTCCATACATCTAACAAACATATACATGATCAGTTTGACCTATCATAAAAGGTTTCATATAGATCCATCTATAAAGTTACATAGAATTTATTATTATAAGTGATCTCAGAAATATATATATGTTTCTCCGAATAACCTCTAAAATCAGAGAAACATTCTTGTATAATGATCTCAAACACCTATATCATACACATAGACTGGTTGTTGGTCTGAGGGTTATAGGATGTACTCAGAATTAAGATTCATCCCAAGGACATCGACAACTACTACCAAAATGATGAAGTAAAATGAGTATCATTTTCCATTAAAATTATTTGTGGAACCCTATAAATGGATTAAAATATGATGAAAATAAATACTTCCAAGCTCATCACTTGAGAAGGTCATACTGATTATCAAGAAGTTGTTGACCTTCCTCTGCCTGACAATGATCACCCATACAGTATCACTGGTTCATGGTGATTTCTGTAATCTAATGAAAATTCGATGGTGATTTCATCCAATTTAAACTTTATAATGGGTAATGTCTATAATATTATATCATGTCACTAGAGTCTCACCTACATCTACTAACTAGTTGAATAATAAATTAAAAATATCTCTATATGCCTCTTCATTCATTATCACCCATATTGGTAGTGTAAGTTATGATAAATCATTTAGGTTTTGGTATGTACAAACAATTTGGAAGTATGAGACTCTCATATACACCACTCTCACATATAAATAAGAACCCAAAAATCCTAATGAATGTTATAGATATCATCCTCATCATCAATCCAACCTGGTGGAAAGTCCTTGCATGAAATACTCTCCCTTCAGAAAAAGACATTGAGACCATCAATGTATCTCATAATAATTGTATCTTATAGTGTATAGGTCACTAATAATGATTTCAGTATAAGATTCCCAACATGGTCTTGCATGTAAGACCCCGAGATTTTATGAGATATATTATTTTTAATATTTTTGGTGTCTTGTGTTGTACGCTACACCAAAATTATCTTACACTATACACAAAACCATATTGGATTATAGTATATGCAACACTATTCTTGGTCTGTGTCACACACAATTTAATGTTCTTTTGACAAAATTCATTTCAAGCAACATTGAGTGTAGATTTTTTTCAATGTATAAGTGAACTATTTTTGTATTATGTTATATGTGATTTTAAAGGATGATTTCACTACACGTAACACTAACTTATCTTGTGTTACACGCAATAGGGACCTTCTTCAATAGCTTGCGTTGTACGTAATGCTATGTTTCAATAAATAAAGATATATTATTAAAATATTATTATTTAATGGGATATAAACAACCCATTAAGAATAGTATTAACCACATTTTAAATTTTTAATTATATTTTCATTCATATTAAAAAATATCTAGAACATGATTAATAAAAGAATCAATATTTTTAGATAAAAGAAGAATTTTTCAAAAAAATTACGGTTTTACCGCCTTTAGATGGTGCACCAATTTTAAATCCAGTTTTTCACAATTTTAAAAGTTAAATTTGAAAAAATATACTTTTTATTAGAAAAATGACATATAAATTTAATTTTGAGGAATTTGTGGTATTTTTCTAAAAAATGAAATTTTAATGAATAGTGAAAAATACAGCATTTTAATTTGGAACTACATTTTTATCTATGTTATTTATATATTTATATTATATATTTAATTTATTTTAAAGTGTAATTGGATTAATTTTTTATCTTTTAATCCAATTTATGTCATTGAAAGTAATTTCACATTTAAATTGGATATAGACACAAGTCAATGATTTGATAGTTATTACTTCTTAAAAACCAACTTTTTGGTTTTCACAACAAGAATTATTTTTAAATTAATTACTAAAACTTATATGTTTTAAATTTTGAAAAAAGGATTCAATATTTGGAATCATAAGGATCATATTGTGTAAATAGGTACATTTTATTTTTTGACATTATGAATAGTAACATTAGTAATTTTTTTATTTACCATGGTTAAAAGGTAAATCTAGTAAATAAGGGTAAAATATAATATTATAATAATATTAAATTACCCTAAAAATGTTATAATATTATTGGATGAGATATGTCCATCAATGGAAATCCACGGGATGATTTTGGGACCCCATGGTTTCACATAGATGTGAAAATAATATTTTGAAATGATTTATTTAAATTGAAGATAATTATAACATAAACATATATCTTTTACTAAATTTCTTTTAATATAGGGTTCTATAAATGATATCTATGTCTATAAATACAAATTATAAATATAAAAATATTTCCTATATTATGGTATTTTATTTAAATTTTTTTGACTTTAGATAAATATATTTATTTATGTAAGAATTATGATGTTCTGATTAATTCCTTAATGAAAGATTAAAATTAATGAATTTATAAATATTAAAATAAATAAAATTTAAACACTTTTATTTCATCCACTAATTTTATGGATGAAATTGACATATTTGGGATGACTTATTTCCATTTGTTCGAGGTAATCAGGTTTTTATGGGTTTTTAAAAAAGTCAAGTATAAATAGTGTCCAAAATTGACATAATTCATAACATAAAACATAAATTAGTTTAATAAATGATATTAAATTCTTAAAAATATATTATTCAGAAAAACATATAATATAATTTAAAATACTTTATAAATAACTTTTTGTTGGTCATTTGACATGATATAGTAATTACATTAACCCACAATGTGTAAATAACATGATATCTCAATAAGAATAAAAAGGGTAAAATAACGGTTAAGCCAAAAAGAGAAGGATACAAAAAATATTCAAAACTTGTCTAAAAATTATTATATGATGGCTATTGTAACATAAATCATCTTATATTTGAACAAAATATGTTTTTAAAGTTCTAAATTGAAATTGTAATTATTATAAATTAATATTTTAGGACATTCTTAAAGTGACCCCACTCATCTCTTATAAAAGGGAACCTCATCCCTCTCCTATTCACTCCATTTTGAGACTTCATGCTTCGCCAACCCCTTCCCATTAATCTTCTCACCTTCCCTAGTTACATTTTATAGGTGATTTTCTTCTCAAAATATCAACTCTAATTCCCTAAGATAAAATTTAAATTGCACGCATTGAGGAAGAAGTGATATCTTCTACCGATTATTTAAAATTTTTATTTCTAATAAATATTCTAATT
Organism: Viscum album; assembly: GCA_963277665.1. Lineage (NCBI taxonomy): Eukaryota > Viridiplantae > Streptophyta > Magnoliopsida > Santalales > Viscaceae > Viscum > Viscum album. Next base: position 2,133,548,539 of record OY728140.1, read on the forward strand.
CAGTTTTTTGATTATAAATTAATAACCAAAGTATCACTAATATACTAAAATTTCGTTATAAATATGAAAAAACACTATTTCTCCTTCTATCCATCCTACAAAAAATGATATCACCGCGTGTGCATACGTTCGGCTTACCTTCTCCAAGCTATGTTGCAATCTATTTCTTCCCCACCACCTTATATTGATCGGTATAATTGTGTAAATAATAATTATATATGAATAATATAACATTATACTAATTCTTAGATACTATAAACAATCCAATTCAATACCATTCAAAAATTATGGGAACGATATCATCACTCGCGCATACGTACGACTTACCATCTCCATGGTGCAATGTGATTTGTTCTATATAATTTTCATTAAACCATGATTAAATAAATGAATTGAATGAATAAATATGATCTATATTATACTAACACAACGAGTTAAATAATATAACTATAATATAAAATGATGAATATGAACTTATCTAACAAAACATACATAAGAACAAGAAGCAGATAATATCTGAATAACGAGTGACAATGAAATGTTACTAACAAATGGATGAAAATACGATAATAAATGTTATAATAAAAATGATTAAGATTATGATATAAATCTGTACCATTATTTAAATCATTATAAAGTTGGTGAAAATATATACTATGCATATTTTTCCTATGGTTAGTGATTACATTTCAAATATCATATTTATCTGAGATTGTTTATTCGTAAGTATTTACTGGGGTATAATTGTCATACACTTGCATGTTTTCTAAATATGTATTTCAAAATATTATTTATATCCTTATATAATTTTTAAAATTCAATTTTACCCATTGAATTTTTTTTTCTAAATAGTATTAATGGAATCTTTGGTCATTTTTTATACAAGGTACATTTTTACTTTTCTGGTAGAAGTACAAGAAGAATGTTTTTTTAACTTGAATGACATGAATGGATTTTTATGCTTTCAAAATTCCCTATTTCCTTGAAGATTAACCTAAAATATTCCATGGATATTTTCACGTAAAATTATTTCTACTAAAATTTTGTATCATTTTGAGTAAGGAAAACACTTTTGAAGATGAAATGATATTTTACTCATGAATTCATTTCACGTGTTTTCTCAAAATTATTTTCCATATAAAATGAAACTCTTTAAATAGAGTTATATTTATACAACAATTATTTATATTATTTTATTTTGTTTATGGTATAATGTTATTCAGGAAATCAATTTTTTTAACATCAATTATGATGTAATGATGTTTAAGAGGCCCATTTTTTCACAGGTTATGCTATGGAGAATGTTTTTATATTTTTGTGGCACATGTAAGAAAATTTTCATTATGAGATTGGTGGGACATATATCTCCCTAAAATTAATTGGGTAAATATTTATATCTCATGAGATAGAAAATATTATAATGGAATATAAATCTGGTTCAATAATGAAGGGCTAGAACAACAAGTAAATCAGTTTCAATAACACATGTCTAGAACAGAAAGTAAACCCAGTTCAGTAATGGACTATGGCCACTATGATGGTTTTGGCAGGAATTCCTTTTCCAATATGGAAATCATATTATGTGATTATTGTTTTTCCATAATTACATTTTTTACGTCAATGCGATTCTATCATGGTTAATGTTCTCTTATGACCTTTTCCTTACGTAATGCAAGTATTTATTTCATAAAAACATATTTTGATGTTTAAACATTATATTCATGATTTTTTTAACATTCAAATGTTTATGTTTTGTTTTCTATTCTCCAGTTTTACCCTTAATGAGCATTTGATCTCACCCTTTTTATGTTTTCTGTTCCCCATGATATAAGGAATGGTTTTTGGAAAGAAACAAATAGTAATATATTTATGGGAGATGTTGAATATCTTTCACCATGATTAGAATATTATGTTTTTAGTTTCCAAAGACACTAAAATAATATGGTCTTTGTGTGTCTGTTTGTGTCATGTATTAATATTTTACCCAAATTAAATATAATGTCCATGTATATCAAGATTGGGTATCTATAATTGTTATCAGATTAAATGAGATAGGAATGAATCTGATCCTTGGGAACTCTCACGTGTGAACGTTGGATGAATTATAGCTCTCCGTACAAGGGATTTTAGAGGAAATGTATGCCACTGGGGATAGTGGTGTGTTACACCCAGGGGGTGTTGCCTCCCGTAGATTTCTCTGATATGTATCAATTCTAGTCCACTAGAAATATTTCAAGACCATTAGAGTTGGTATCAGAGTGATGGTTTAGTCGAACTTCGAAATCTTGGATGCAAAATCCTTAGTGAGATCCCTAGAAATATTTCGAAGGTATATCTAGGGACGTCTCTAAGGTTAAGTATAATTATAGGTTACCATCATATAATTATGATAATGATCAAGAATAACCTAGTATTAAACCTACGATTTTGGATATTGATTATACTCCCCATTGATTAGGTTGTTTTCCTAGTATGATTTTTTTCATGTTACACTATTCTTTTGGAGTTATAGAAAATGGTTGTAAATAGGAGGATTCATGTTAATAGAGAATATGATGGAAAATGAAATTATATTCTTCATGAGAAACCAAATGAAATGGTATTTTGAAGGATAATCCACATTATTATTCATAATCATCAATATCATAATATGATCAATAATCTCAACATTGGTGAGTTTCATGAACTAGAATATAATGGAATGATGGAGGTTCATGGTGATGAAAGAGGAAATAATGTTTCAATTTCCATCATATAAATCATGTGGGAAGAGATATCAAGGAGAATGTTTCAAAGAAATTGGATGTTTCTTTGGTTGTGGAACAAAATGACACAAATCCAATAATTGAAAAGGAAAAGGTTTCATTAACAAAATGGAAAGGATAATGGTATTACTAAGACATCAATAATGGTTAAATTATTTTACTGTTGAATGTACAGGCTTTATGAAAATAAATTTACAAATTGAAAATCTCATAAAGACAATCAGAATAGTCATATGGGTAGTATTTTTGTTGATGATGACAAAAAGACTACAAATGATATATGATATGAAAGAATATTTGAGAAATAAAATGAGGAAGCTGAGTGAATGATTTAAGATGGTAGTAGAAAGATTGCATGTTTATCAAGAGTAATGGCGTATAAGTAATTTAATGGAACCATGGAATAAAGAAACAACTAAGGATTGTTACAGTATTGTCTTTTTTATGTATTTGAAAGTGCATATTGAATGGTACCAGTAACCCTAAAAGTATATTCACATATTTTTAGAGAACACATGATATGCGCATGAAGAAGGGATAAATAGATAATTAGATGTTTGATAGTATTACTGAGCACATGAATGATATATAGAAAAAGTGATATCATTGATTTAGTATATAGAATTTTTATGATTTTGGAATGTGGAAAGAGTTATATTTTTACAAAATTCATGTTTTCACTACGGTTCTACGGTAATTCATGTTATTATCATGTTTCAAGAAAATACCTGATTTAGGTATTAAAATGTATGGAATGTGACAAACAAGGACTGAAAAATGAGATATGGGATACCAAAGATAATTTTTTTTAGTTCACCTATTTCTAATGTTTTATATTTTTAGTTTTTTTAATTATTGTATTTTTATCCATTTTAGGATAGTAAAAGTTATTTTATGATTTACGTTTGTTAGATTAATGTATTATCTCACTATAGTTGGACTTATGCATATCTGATTACCTGTGATAATGTTTTTATCGAGACAGGTGGTATTACATATCATTCTATAGGATGATCATCTAACACATCAAGTATGAAAGATTCAACTTCATTTTATTAAATAAGAGATGAAGTGGAAATTGTTCATGGCATGAACAATGGTGAGATTGTACCAAAATCATGCATGTATTTATTCTCATTCCAAAATTCATAAATATTAGGAAAAGGATCATGAAAACCAAAAATGTTATTCTAGTACCTTAAAATCGATGAATAAGATATCCCCTTAAATCAAAACATATTTATAGATTTCTTGTATTTAACTTTCTCCCAACCTTATTCTATATCACTATCTATCAGAACCTGATGGTTAGATTTCACTTCCATATCTATGTTTTCACCTCCCACCTATGTTCTCTTATGTGTATTCATAGTGATGAGTTACTTCGGGTAACCATTATATTTCAAACATTCCTTTTTAAATTTTTTTTATACTATCCCTTTTTATGATTTGGGTTTCTATGAATGAAACTTTCAAGTAAAAAGTATTTTATAACCATGGAGAATTTTGAGGGAAAAATTAATTTTAAGGAGGGTAGAATGTAACACCGCGAGATTTTATAAGATAGATTATTTTTAATTTCATTGAAGTATTCTTTTGTATTCTACATCAAGATAATCATATGATATACAAAACATTGTACTAGCTTACAATATATGAAGCACTATTCATTGCTTGTGTTATACACAATTTCATGTTCTTTTGATAAAGTTCATTTTACGCAACACTGAGTATAGATTGTTTTTAATGTATAAATGAACTATGTTTGGATTATGTTATATTAAATTCTAATGGAAGATTCCACTATACGCAACATTGTCTTTTCTTGTGTTACATGCTAGAACGACCATCCTTGATAGCTTGTATTGTACGCAATACAGAGTTTCAGTAAACAACAAAATATTATAAAAATACAATTATTTAATGGTATATAAAATATTTTTTATGTATAGTATTTATGAAAATTTTAATTTCTTAATAACATTATCATTTATCATACACATTTTCAATAACCTGATATGATAAAAAATCAATTTTTTCATATAAAAGATGTATTAAAAAAATGCAGATTTACTACCTTTTGATGGGGCACCAATTTTAAATATTGTTTTTACAGTTTTATAAGTTAAATTAGACAAAATAAACTTCTTCTTTGGAATATGGAAATAAAAATATACATTTTTTGAATTTTTTTTATTATTTTAACAAAATTGAAATTTTAATTAATTGTGAAAAAAATGCATTTTAATTCGAAACTGCCTATTTATCTAATTTATTTATATAGTTATATTTTCTTTTTAATTTTTTTTAATGTATAATTTGATTATTTTTTAGTAATTTAATACATTTTTTTCATTTGAATTAATTTCACATTTATATTGGACATAAACACCTATCAATCTTTTGATGGATATTACTAATAAAAAACCTGCCTTTTGGTTTTGACAACAAGAAATAATTTTAAATTGATTACTAAAACTTCTATGTTTTGAATTTTTAAAAATGGATTCTATATTTGGAATCAAAAGGTAAAATTGTGTAAATAGGTACCTTTTATTTTTTACATTATGGATAGTAACTTCAGTAATTATTTTATTTGACACTACTAATGACTAAATCTTGTAAAAATGGGTAGAAATAATATTACAATAATAATAAAATAACCTAAAACATGTCCTAAAACATTTTTATGAGATATTTCCGACCATGGGAATCCTTGGGTCGATTTTGAGACCCCATATATTCATATGGATGTGAAAATGACATATTATAATAATTAATTTCAGGTAAATATAATAATAACCTAAACATATATCTTTTACTAAATCGATTTTTATATAGGGCTATATAACTGATCTCTATGTCTATAAATAGTCATTATAAATCTAAAAAATTACTATATCATGGTTTTTTATTTATAATTTTTATACATTATATGATTATTTTTATTTATGACACAATTATGATGTAGTGCTTACCTCATTAATGAATGATTCAAATAAATTAATTTATAAATATTAAATTAATTATAATTTGAAAGTTTTCCTTCCATAAATGAATGTTAATGATGACATTGACATATTAGGGATTATTTAATACATTCTTTTTGAAGTAATTGGTTTTTTATGAATTATTAAAAAATACAATTATGAATAGTGTCCAAAGTTGACATAATTCAAAATATAAAACCTCAAATAGTTTATTAAATGATATTAAAATTCTAAAAATCTAATATTCGTCCAAATGGTTAATATATGTTAAAATATGTAATAAATAACTTTTTGGGTGTCTTTTTATGTGATATGGTAATTGCATTATCCCACAATGCGTAAATAACATGATATCCCGATAAGATTAAAATAGAAAAAAATGGGTTAAACCAACAAGATAAGGATACAAAAATATTCACATCTTATCTAAAAATTATTGGATGTTATGAATTCGAAACAAATCATCTTATCTTATAATTCAATATGTTTTTCACCATTTTCAATCAAAATGTAATTTATAATCAATTAATACTTTTGGACATTCCAAAGAGGCCCAAATTCTATTTATAAAAGGGAACCTCCTCCCTCTCATCTTAAATCGATTTTGATCATCAAATCTCAGCCAACCCCTACATATTACTCTTCTCAAAGTCCATAATTACATTATATAGGTTCTTTTATTCTTAAATGTCCATCTCTAGTTCCCTAAAAATAATGTTAAAGGAGGCACGTCGTGGGAGAGGTAATCTCTTCTACCGATTCATTCAAATTTATTTATTCTTATACTTCCTATTATTTATTTTTTCATTATAAAGTTATTAAATAAGTGTAACTAATATACTGATATGTTATGATAAATATTAAACAACTCTCTTTCACCTCATATCCATCCAATGAAAAACGAAATCATCGTGCGTGTATACATACGACATACAGTCTCCATGTTGTGGTGTAATCTGTTTTTCGACACCACCTTAAATGGATTGGGATAATAGTGTAATAATAAATATATATGACTAATATTACATGATACTAATTCTAATATACTATACACCATCCTCTTCAATACCATTCAATACTTATGGGAACGATATCGTCACTCATGCATACGTACGACTTATTGTCACCACAGTGCGATGTGATTAATTCTACATAATATTTATTAAACCATGATTATATAAATGAATTCAATGGATATATATGATATATATCATAATAATACCAACGTAACGCCCCGACCCCAGCTACCCAGAGTTGGTGCATTACTTCGTAACATTGGCATGATCACAAGAAAGATCAAATCTCGAAAGACTGATTGGTTTAGTAGCCTTGGAAACACTAGATATAATCATAAAGTTTTACATTACATTTCAAAGTGAAAAACTACTACAACAACAAAGTCTTCATATCCACACTATTAACCCCTCATAAAATCCCTGCAAGTCATTCATAAATTACTTCTTCACTACCAGGGAAAAATAAAACATAAAAAAAGGGGTGAGCTCAAATGCCCAGTAAGGATAACAATATAGCGGAACATTCAAAATAAGCATAAACATTTAAGTCAATGAATTACTAAAACAAAAGCATTTTAAAATTGAACTTCAACATAGTATGGCAAAAGTAAAATGAAATAATGCCATTTACTTGTTCACATGGATATTCTACTAATCGAATAATCACATGCAATATCAATAACCACTTTCATAATGTTGGAATGCATAATGCCAGACTATCATAACCACATAGCCAAGGCCTCGTGCCAAGACTACAAATAAGATTTTGTCAAGGCCTTGTGCCAAGACACTAGTTTGTCTCATGAGACCTACCGATGCATCGAGGAGCTATAGCGGGCTCCACCCATCACTTATTAAGTCCAATGCATTCCCATATGAAAAGGTTTAAACATAACATAAACATTCGTATTAAAACTAGCATACGAAATGTCAATACTTTCACAATAAACTATGAATGGTATAAAAATTGCACATCCACAGTCAAACATATCACAAAACCTTCAATACAATATAGAAGTTTTGTATCATAATAAATCAACTTCAAATAATCTTAAAATCCATCAAAGGATGTTGACATAGATGAAATCAAAATTCTTTTTAAAGAAATATCTCCTTTTATTTTGAAATCATTTAAGATCCATATAAAATAAAACATTTTCTTTGAAAATATTCTTATAATATTGTAAGGAAAGCTTTGAAGATTTTATAACAGCGTAAAATAACCGCACCCACCGTATAAGTTAAAAAAAACATTCTTACCTCAATTCTGTCGAAAAGGTTAAAAAGGACCTTGTTTTGAAAACGACGGAAAGATTCCTTTATAAACCTCTTATAAAAATTCAAAAAAAGGTATAAATGACTTTAACCCATATTCTTGTAAATAGTAAAAATGTTTTGAAATACATTTTTAAGAAACATGGATGTGGATGATAAAGAGATCCCAGTAGATTATTACATATAAAAAAACTCGGATAATGAAGAGATTGTGAAATAACCATTACCTTGTACTTTTCCTTGGTTGGGGTAGGTTAACCTCCTGTATAATGGTGAAATAATTGTTATTAAATTATACAAGAATCATATACATTAATATGATATCATATATGATCTTTTAACATTGTTTTATTAATAATATCTTAGTATTATCGTCGTTTCGGGTGATAATCGATTCGTTCTTCTTAAATGTTTGGTTACGTAAGACATGTTTGTAATCGATAGATTATATCTTATTCATAATAAGAATGATATTAACATTATTTTTAACCCCAAAATGAGAATAAGACTTGAATGGGTATGATGGAGAATGAATCTTATCGCGTTCGTGGAGACGGTAGTCCGTACGTGCGCACGAACGCTACTTCCATTTAATTTTTTATTTTAAAAGAATCTAATCCAAATGATACATAGGTATATTACTATCCAGTATAGTATTTTATATATGTTACTTAAGTTCATTAACACCATCCTTTATATGTTCCATGTGTGGTATGAACGAGTCATATCATTTTAAGGGGGCGGTAGTCCGCACTTCCTCAAATGAAATTATCGTATGTATATACAACATGAAACGAATAATGGTATGAAATAAAATGGAATTACAGAAGCTTATATATAAAATATATATCATTAATATCATATTTAATTACAGTGCCATCATAATGGCCACCATGAGAGGTGGTAAGATGTATTTGAACAATCATCGTTTCGTGAGGCGTTAGTTTGCCATCCACAGAAACATTATGTTCATCATCCATTAGATGGAGTTGTGTGTATGTGTAGTTTGAATCCTTCTTATAACAACATCCTAGTATATTTAGGATACTGGTGTTGTTACAAAAGAAAGGAAATAAAAAGATTTTGGGGGTTGGAGAAGCAAAATAAATGAAGATACTTTAAGAGAAATTGTTACCTTTAATTTAGGTAACTCACTTTGGTTGGAACCAAAGGACTTCTTGAAGTGCTTTCTGCCTAAGGGGAAGCTTCAAGGAGGAGGAGAGGGATGTGGGGAGATTAGTTGGGCAGAGTTTGGACGAGCCAAGTGGCTTGAGAGGTGTGAGGAAAAGAGAAGGAGGAGTGCCCTTTTATAAGAGGGGTGAGGGGCACCTTTGGAAAAGCTAGAAATATTAATTTATAATAAATTCATATTCGGTTTCCAAAGGCTCCAAAGTTGACTATTCAAAGTATGAGGTGGGGATAGGTCGAAAACAACTCATCCAATAGAATTTAGACAGGTTTGGGTACTTATATTAATCTTATCTTTAAGTATTAACTCTAAGTTAATTAGTTTCACTTTTACAATGTTTCTTTGTATTTTTATATAATATGGTTAATAAACTTACTATATACATCCAAGCGACCCCCAAGTGGTCCATTAATGATTAACCTATCATAATATAAGTCTCTTGGCCGAACCTTAGATTTTTTAGGAATTTAATATCAATTAATAATATAATATTTGTTTTAAGAACTCTTTTATGTCAATTTTGACACTATTCAATAGTTGATTTTTTTGAAACTCATAACAGATTGATTTCTTCGAACAAAGTCAATTAAATCAATCCTAATATATCATATTATCCTAGAAAATTAGTTTAATTCATTAAAAGTTTCATATTATATTTATTTGGGTATTTATAATATCAATTATGTTAATTTTTTACTATTTTAGTAATTACTGCATCATCATTGTGTCATAAATAAAATAAATTATTTAATGTCTAAAAATTATAAATAAAACATCATTATGTAGGAAATCTTTTTATCTTTCTAATGAATATTTATAATCGAAAATCCAACATGTATAACCCTATGTAAAAATTGTTCTTATAAAAGATGTAAGCTTATGCCATTTTTATTTTTATTTTAACTTTATTAATATAATGTGTCCCTACCACATACAAGTGGCTCCAAGGGGTCCCCAAATTGACCCAAGGATGCCCATGGTCGGGTATGTTTCCACCAATAAGGTTAGGATACGTTTTAGGGTAATTTTGTATTATTATAATATTATTTTTTTTAACCCTTATTTACCGGATTTACCCTTTAACCATGGTAAATAAAATATTTACCGCAGTAATTATTCAAAATGTCTAAAAATAAAAGTTACCTATTTACACAATTTGAACATCCTGATTCCAAATATGGAATCCATTTTTCTAAATTCAAAACACAGAAGTGGCAGAAATTAATTTAAAATTAATTCCCGCTGTCAAAACAAAAAGCGTGTTTTTAAGAGATAATAACTATCAAAAGATTGACACTTGTTTATGTTCGGTTTAATTGTAAAATTATGTCTAATGACCAACATTATTTTAAATTGTAAAAATATATTCTAAATATACTTTAAAACCACTCAAATTCATAATTTATCACTATTAATTATTTTGATTAAAAAAGTTGTTTTTAATTAAAATTTAGTAATTTTCACTATTCATCAAAATATGAAAGTTATCCGAAAAGTACCAAAATTTCACCTTAGGCTAAATTCGATATTCCGAATCCAAAAATGAAGTCCATTTTGAAATATAAAATATATATATTTTCAAAAAGTAGGTATTACTATTTATAACGGCTAGTTTGATTGGTTACGGTGTGTTAGAACTCGGTGTTGCGTACAACACACGCTATCACATTATTCAAAGGGAAACGTACCGTAGAAGCTTGGGGTGTTACATTCTCCCCTCCTTCAATAAATTGCGTCCTCGCAATTTGAAATTGTTCTTCGAAAATAAAAGGTGGAAAATAGATAATATATTTGTGGGAAACCCCACATCGGAAATTGGGTTACTAAAATTTAGTCTTAATATGAGGAAAAGAGAAATTAAAGGGTCACCACCAAATTATGATCTCGATTAGGAGAACATTGGTGGCATTTAGAGACATATAATTGGAGGAAAAACGTAAATATTTATAGGTAGTGATTGAGGTCATCAATCACAAACAAGTATAAAATTGAGGTCCTTAAATTCATCAATCTATGATGATTTGAAATACCATCGGTTCAACAAAACATAGGGTATTAGGATAACACATTTTTGATGTTTCAAAATATCCTAGTTGAAATCCCACATCGAAAAATGAATTAATGAGGCCTCTATCTAAAATAAATAGTCGAAAGTATGAAGATTACCGAATATAACACATACTAGGGTTCCATGTAGGAAAATATGGATATGGAAGAAAAATCTAACCATTAATTATCTGATGGAGAGTGGTAGAGAACATGGCTATGAAAAGGCCAACAATCCCAAAGCAATAAATTAGTGATGATTTAAGGTACCATCTAGGACAACATTTTTGTTCTAAGTTCCTTTTATTAATGTTGAGGAATTTATTTATGAGATTGGCTAAGATCATAAGGAGATATACTTACTTTATAATTATAGTTTTATCCATTAATAAATTTCTACCACATACTCATCTTTCACTCTAAAAGATAATAGAATGTAAAAAAATTCTATTTACACTATTCGTATAGGGTTCCAAAATAAACGAATTTATAATTCATCTAAAAGATCTTTTAATAAAAACTACATTATTTAATCCAGGACATCTCATGGGCCAGTGGTAGGTGATACACCCTTGTCGCCCTTCGGTTGCGGGTTCAAGTCTCGCGGCCTTGCCGGACGCGACGGGTTGCCGCCCGACCTCCGGGTTGTCCTTTTATGGCAATCCAAAATAATCCAAACTAGAACTATCCAAAATACTTCTGTCCAAACTCATAGTCCAACATTTATAAGGAAGGTAAGCATAATGTAGATTCTTTTTACCCCGTAACAGCATATGAATACCTTCATCATGTATTCTTTTAATACACTGAAACATCCTGAATTACCATATTCCTTATTGATTACATTCATGCTCCCTTATTCCATATAGAATGCTGGATATACTTCATTAATCCAAAAATGTTTTAAACCCCAACAATGATGGAATATACAAATCATTAATCAGTTCCAAGGTAGTCAAGAATATCCAATATAATTTATCCAAAACAATCATGTATTATTCCAAAATCACTACCTCGGTATCAGAACTATATTATGGTTTATCATTCTCTCAACCATATATTTTCCAAAAATTTATCCTGCTATTGAGTCACTTTTCTTTGTTCCACAAAATCTCAAGTCCTTAATGAAATAGTACTGCAGTACAATCCTTACATACTCCATAATTATTATAACAAGTAAATTGTTGATACACACTCAATTGACATAATCAACATAAGAAATCTAATCATTCCTCTTCATCTGTGGTAGTATCATAACTTGATTATTATCCAATAACATCATTTGCGGCATAGTTTGATGACTGGGACATAGGTTCGCGTAGTGTCCAAACTCCTTGCAAATGAAGCATTGTACATTTGAAACCATTTTCTTACCCTTGCAGTCACGTACTTTGTGCCCTTTTTCTCCACACTTATAACAAACTCCCATTCCTTTCAGGCAAGTTCCAGGGTGTTTCTTTCCACAGTTACCACATATGGGAAAATTCTTCTTTTCCCTCTTCCCTTTATCCATCTTTCTCTCTTCCATCCTTTTCTTCTCTTGCTTCCCTTCAAATCCATAGGACTCAGTAAAATCTTTACTTATCTTATCAACACATGATATTATTTCTTCATATAATGATAATACATGGGAGACTATTTCTCTTATAAATTCTGGCTTAAGACCATGAAAGATATGATCCTTCTTTCTCTTTGGATCATGTGCATTGCTGGAGTTCTCATTCCTTCTACTGGGCGCCATTTCTAAACAATGGCATACACTAGATCAGTTTATGAATCAAAATACATAATCCCATACTTATAAAACACTAAACATAAATTGAACTATATATGGATATAATCCATAATGATAAATATGTTTTCTTTGAGGAAGTATATACTCATAAACCCTTCATAATGATTTGTAAAGAAAGTGAGAGTTATCCTAAGCATATCCCCCGGGAGTGTCGTAACCAAGAGTGCAGCAAGGCCCGTTGTCGTGCACCAGTTCCCGTTCGAGTCTAGCTCAAAGCGGTGTTTTCGGGTTTTACCCCTAGGTACATCTGTGCCAGAGCCGCCTCTACCTGCTCGTATCCAGACAGGGATGTATTGCTCGGAAGACTCACAAAATCTCTACAATACCAAAATTCTAAGAAGTTCTTCTATACTAATCCTCAAAGTTCATCTTAGGTCTATATGCTCTAATCAGAGTTTATCTAAATCTAGCTTCCAAGGTTTGTACTAAACTTCCTCTGATACCAACTGTAACGCCCCGACCCCAGCTACCCAGAGTCTGTTCATTACTTCGTAACATTGGCATGATCACAAGAAAGATCAAATCTCGAAAGACCGATTGGTTTAGTAGCCTTGGAAACACTAGATATAATCATAAAGTTTTACATTACATTTCAAAGTGAAAAACTACTACAACAACAAAGTCTTCATATCCACACTATTAACCCCTCATAAAATCCCTGCAAGTCATTCATAAATTACTTCTTCACTACCTGGGAAAAATAAAACATAAAAAAGGGGTGAGCTCAAATGCCCAGTAAGGATAACAATATAGCGGAACATTCAAAATAAGCATAAACATTTAAGGCAATGAATTACTAAAACAAAAGCCTTTTAAAATTGAACTTCAACATAGTATGGCAAAAGTAAAATGAAATAATGCCATTTACTTGTTCACATGGATATTCTACTAATCGAATAATCACATGCAATATCAATAACCACTTTCATAATGTTGGAATGCATAATGCCAGACTATCATAACCACATAGCCAAGGCCTCGTGCCAAGACTACAAATAAGATTTTGTCAAGGCCTTGTGCCAAGACACTAGTTTGTCTCATGAGACCTACCGATGCATCGAGGAGCTATAGCGGGCTCCACCCGTCACTTATTAAGTCCAATGCATTCCCATATGAAAAGGTTTAAACATAACATAAACATTCGTATTAAAACTAGCATACGAAATGTCAATACTTTCACAATAAACTATGAATGGTATAAAAATTGCACATCCACAGTCAAACATATCACAAAACCTTCAATACAATATAGAAGTTTTGTATCATAATAAATCAACTTCAAATAATCTTAAAATCCATCAAAGGATGTTGACATAGATGAAATCAAAATTCTTTTTAAAGAAATATCTCCTTTTATTTTGAAATCATTTAAGATCCATATAAAATAAAACATTTTCTTTGAAAATATTCTTATAAGCTTGTAAGGAAAGCTTTGAAGATTTTATAACGGCGTAAAATAACCGCACCCGCCGTATAAGTTAAAAAAAACATTCTTACCTCAATTCTGTCGAAAAGGTTAAAAAGGACCTTGTTTTGAAAACGACGGAAAGATTCCTTTATAAACCTCTTATAAAAAGTCAAAAAAAGGTATAAATGACGTTAACCCATATTCTTGTAAATAGTAAAAATGTTTTGAAATACATTTTTAAGAAACATGGATGTGGATGATAAAGAGATCCCAGTAGATTATTACATATAAACAACCTCGGATAATGAAGAGATTGTGAAATAACCCTTACCTTGTACTTTTCCTTGGTTGGGGTAGGTTAACCTCCTATATAATGGTGAAATAATTGTTATTAAATTATACAAGAATCATATACATTAATATGATATCATATATGATCTTTTAACATTGTTTTATTAATAATATCTTAGTATTATCGTCGTTTCGGGTGATAATCGATTCGTTCTTCTTAAATGTTTGGTTACGTAAGACATGTTTGTAATGGATAGATTATATATTATTCATAATAAGAATGATATTAACATTATTTTTAACCCCAAAATTAGAATAAGACTTGAATGGGTATGATGGAGAATGAATCTTATCGCGTTCGTGGAGACGGTAGTCCGTACGTGCGCACGAACGCTACTTCCATTTAATTTTATATTTTAAAAGAATCTAATCCAAATGATACATAGGTATATTACTATCCAGTATAGTATTTTATATATGTTACTTAAGTTCATTAACACCATCCTTTATACGTTCCATGTGTGGTATGAACGAGTCATATCATTTTAAGGGGGCGGTAGTCCGCACTTCCTCAAATGAAATTATCGTATGTATATACAACATGAAACGAATAATGGTATGAAATAAAATGGAATTACAGAAGCTTATATATAAAATATATATCATTAATATCATATTTAATTACAGTGTCATCATAATGGCCACCATGAGAGGTGGTAAGATGTATTTGAACAATCATCGTTTCGTGAGGCGTTAGTTTGCCATCCACAGAAACATTATGTTCATCATCCATTAGATGGAGTTGTGTGTATGTGTAGTTTGAATCCTTCTTATAACAACATCCTAGTATATTTAGGATACTGGTGTTGTTACAAAAGAAAGGAAATAAAAAGATTTTGGGGGTTGGAGAAGCAAAATAAATGAATATACTTTAAGAGAAATTGTTACCTTTAATTTAGGTAACTCACTTTGGTTGGAACCATAGGACTTCTTGAAGTGCTTTCTGCCTAAGGGGAAGCTTCAAGGAGGAGGAGAGGGATGTGGGGAGATTAGTTGGGCAGAGTTTGGACGAGCCAAGTGGCTTGAGAGGTGTGAGGAAAAGAGAAGGAGGAGTGCCCTTTTATAAGAGGGGTGAGGGGAACCTTTGGAAAAGCTAGAAATATTAATTTATAATAAATTCATATTCGGTTTCCAAAGGCTCCAAAGTTGACTATTCAAAGTATGAGGTGGGGATAGGTCGAAAACAACTCATCCAATAGAATTTAGACAGTTTTGGGTACTTATATTAATCTTATCTTTAAGTATTAACTCTAAGTTAATTAGTTTCACTTTTACAATGTCTCTTTGTATTTTTATATAATATGGTTAATAAACTTACTATATACATCCAAGCGACCCCCAAGTGGTCCATTAATGATTAACCTATCATAATATAAGTCTCTTGGCCGAACCTTAGATTTTTTAGGAATTTAATATCAATTAATAATATAATATTTGTTTTAAGAACTCTTTTATGTCAATTTTGACACTATTCAATAGCTGATTTTTGTGAAACTCATAACAGATTGATTACTTCGAACAAAGTCAATTACATCAATCCTAATATATCATATTATCCTAGAAAATTAGTTTAATTCATTAAAAGTTTCATATTATATTTATTTGGGTATTTATAATATCAATTATGTTAATTTTTTACTATTTTAGTAATTACTACATCATCATTGTGTCATAAATAAAATAAATTATTTAATGTCTAAAAATTATAAATAAAACATCATTATGTAGGAAATCTTTTTAGCTTTCTAATTAATATTTATAATCGAAAATCCAACATGTATAACCCTATGTAAAAATTGTTCTTATAAAAGATGTAAGCTTATGCCATTTTTATTTTTATTTTAACTTTATTAATATAATGTGTCCCTACCACATACAAGTGGCTCCAAGGGGTCCCCAAATTGACCCAAGGATTCCCATGGTCGGGTATGTGTCCACCAATAAGGTTAGGACACGTTTTAGGGTAATTTTGTATTATTATAATATTATTTTTTTTAACCCTTATTTACCGGATTTACCCTTTAACCATGGTAAATAAAATATTTACCGCAGTAATTATTCAAAATGTCTAAAAATAAAAGTTACCTATTTACACAATTTGAACATCCTGATTACAAATATGGAATCCATTTTTCTAAATTCAAAACACAGAAGTGGCAGAAATTAATTTAAAATTAATTCCCGCTGTCAAAACAAAAAGCGTGTTTTTAAGAGATAATAACTATCAAAAGATTGACACTTGTTTATGTTCGGTTTAATTGTAAAATTATGTCTAATGACCAAAATTATATTAAATTGTAAAAATATATTCTAAATATACTTTAAAACCACTCAAATTCATAATTTATCACTATTAATTATTTTGATTAAAAAAGTTGTTTTTAATTAAAATTTAGTAATTTTCACTATTCATCAAAATATGAAAGTTATCCGAAAAGTACCAAAATTTCACCTTAGGCTAAATTCGATATTCCGAATCCAAAAATGAAGTCCATTTTGAAATATAAAATATATATATTTTCAAAAATTAGGTATTACTATTTATAACGGCTAGTTTGATTGGTTACGGTGTGTTAGAACTCGGTGTTGCGTACAACACACGCTATCACATTATTCAAAGGGAAACGTACCGTAGAAGCTTGGGGTGTTAGAACCAATATTTAAAAAAATATAACTATAAGATAAAAGTATTAATAAGAACCTGTCCAACAAAACATACATAATAACATGAAGCATTTAATACCCGAAAAATGAGTAACAATGATATGTTACAAACAAATGGATGAAAATATGATCACAAATGTTATTATAAAAATTATTATAATTATATAATAAATATGTATCATTATTTAAATAATTATACCACAGGTTCGGATTCATATGAATCATATCTATCATAAGGTAAGGTCTTACTTTCTAAGTATCGTTTTTATCTGAGATTATTTATTCATAAATATTTACTAGGGTATAATTATCACCCACGCCCATGTTTCCTAAATACGTTTTTAAAAATATTATTTATATACTTATTTATTTATTTAAATTCAATTTTACCCATTGGAAAACTTTTATTAAATGGTATGAATCAAATATGTTTTCGTTTTCAGTATGAGGTACTTTTTTTCCTACAAAAGTATGAGCAAATTTTTTATCTTGTATCGTATGAATGGATTTTTACGATTTAATAATTCATTATTTCCTTTAATATTTTCCTATATTATTAAAATCTTATTTTCACATACAATTTGTTCTTCTAAAATTGTGTGGTATTTTGAGGAAGCGAAATATTTTTTAAGAAGAAAAGATATTTTCCTCTACAATAAATTTCATGTGTTTTCTCAAAATTATTTTACATCTATGATGAAACTCTTTAGATAGGGTTATATTTAATTCCCCATTATTATTGTTATTTTATTGTGTTTATGGTGGAATGTTATTGAGGAAATCCATTTGTATTACATTAATTATGATTGAATGATTTTTAAGATACCGATTTTATTTCATGGGTTATGTTATGGTGAATGTTTTTATGTTTTATGGCACAAGTAAGAATAATTTCATTATGGGATGGGTGGTACCTTAATCGCCCTCCAATGTATTGGGTAAATATTTATATCTCATTAGATATACATGACTGGAATGGAATGTAAATCTGGTTCAGTAATGCAAGGTTATAACTGTAAGTAAATTTTTCTCACTAATACGTGGCCGGAATGGTATGTAAACCCAATTCAATAATAGACTATGTCCATTATGATAGAATTGGCAGCAATGACCTGGATACTATGGAAATCATAATATGTGATTATTAGATATCCACAATTACATTTATTATGTCAATGCGATTCTATCATGGTAATTGTTCTTTTACGATCTATGCCTTACGTACTGCCAAGATATATTTCGTGCCTCAATATTTTGATGTTTGAACTTTATATTAATGTTTTTTACATTTAAATGTTTCTGTTTTGTTTTCTATTCCCAATTTTTACCCTTACTAAGCATTTGAGCTCACCCTTTTTTGTTTTCTTTTCCCCATGATATAAATAATAGTTTTATGTTAGAAAAAGGAGAAGATCGTTATGGGAGACGTTGAAGATATTTCACCATGATTATAGTATTATGTTCTGATTTTCCAACGACACTAAACTAATACGGTCATTGGGCGTCTGTTTATGTCATGTATTATTTTTTCCGCAAAATAAATGTTATTTTCATGTACATGAAACTTTGGTCTCTACATTTCACCTCTAAATTCATCTCATAAAACAAAAAAATCAACTACAACTCACTATTGGCATCTAATACCACTTTCATCCAAGTCTTCCATCTCTGAGAATTACCCACTACATTTACTTTTATAGGCATATAAGTGAGATAAAAAGTCAAAAGGCCAAAGTTTTCTCCCCAATAACCACTTTTTGATAACAAAATAACTATGAGTGAATATTTATTTGAAACTTTTATGGTCAATTCATACGAAAAACCTCTATCCCAATATATGATTCCTCAAACAACATAAGGTTTGAACCAAAACTTCTATCTTGAGATCATGTGTTGGTAATTATTCTCATACGGCCTCAACTGGGTGTACCCATGTACCATGAATCAATCCCCTTACATTAGAGCATCTCCCATTCAAATTCACGAAGAATAAAATAATAATATATATACCCTATATAAGGATCATGTTTAATTATGATCTATGATATGTAAAGTCCCCATTTAAACTTTTGAATGTATTTTTCACAATCTTTAAGCCATTATAATTTATTTCTCATATTTATCAATATGTAATAGGTGCATCAAGGCATGGGAAATATGATATAAAACCATTATAACATAATTTTATAGCATTGAAAAATCCTATATCAAATACATTCTTTGGATTCTCCCTGGAAACAATAACTCTCACCTTATCTAGATTCATAAATACTCCATATTTCGAGATAATGTGACTTAGGAAGTGAAATTGATCAATCTAGAAGTGACCCTTCATGATCATAGAATATATTGGGTGATCTATTATTTAATTAAATATGATGTTTTTGTTTTTGGAATTATCATTTCAAATTTGATAACACTCCATGATATCATCCAAAATCCCAATATTAAGTTGTCCATGTTTAGGTGGAAAACCTAATTCATCATGGTCATAAATACAGTTTCCAGATTCTTGAGACTAAACAAAATTAATGAACACTCATATAGGTCATATCAGTTTTTGAAACCTACACAAGGAATATCCAAAGGCCTAACACATACTTGATTATTACCTGATCTCAAAGAAATTCTAACAAAACCCCAAGCTCTTATAAATTGATCAAAGTGTTAAAATATCATATGTTATGGATACTAGTTCTTAATGGTTTGTTAATTAAACCATTTGTAATTTGGAATACTACTAAGGGCACAATCCTCCTTATTAATGAAAAGTACAAGTAACCCCTAAGGTGAATTATTATCAATATAAAGCCTTTATATTTTATGTCATCTAATTTCCTTTTGATTTCATGAATCTCTATAGTAGCTATATTTTAAGGAGTAGTAGATATTGATACGACTCATAATACCATCTCAATAGTAAATTATACCTCTATATTTTGATGTAGTCTACAATGTTCATCAAGGAAATAATATTCAAAATGATCCACTACTAGTGGGAAAACTATCTGAAGTATTCCTTGATCAGCATAGAAAATGGTGGGATTATGGAATAAAAATCCACCCAATAAACTATAATCTTGTCTAACATTACTTTCATGGATGTCCAATTTTCCCATATAAAGTTTTTTATCCCCTTCAAGTGTTACTGAAGTCACCCACGGATGGTAATAATAAATATGGTAATGATAGGTCACTAACAAATTCACTTATATAATTACATTGGGGAGAATCTTTTCAAGTATATTAGGGTCCCATATAAAAATAAATTCAACTATCTTAATGGTTCATTACATATATTAATGTACACTCTCTCATCAAATTCCCAATAGTGTATTAAGATTCATTAATCCATAAAAAACAAGATCTAGAGGCCATTATGTTCTGTGATATCCATATATATGAATGCATGTGACATTATTATATTATATAAAGGCATGTACTAATGTCGATGAGAAAAAAACATACCACGAAATATAGAAGGTCAAAAAATCTACTCCACAAGTTAGGTATTTACTGAAAATATCAGGAAAACCTATAGCCCTGAGCTACAACCTGACTACCATGAGGAGGGCCACTATACTGGTAATGCATGTCCACAGATTGGATTTCTCAACCATGAATACCTCCCCTGCATAATCCGAAAGTAGTATTTCAGCTTCCTATATGAGCTAGACCTATTGATTATAGTCTACAACATTAACTCTATTCAGGACATCTTTGACTAGATAGAGGAGGAAACTTCTTTAAAAAACTCAACATGTCTTATCTTTTCACAAACTTAATGGTGTCTTTAATACACATGGGATTCATTTGACCTAGCCTACCTCACAAGTGGACTACCACACTGCTACTTGTAGAGACACAATTATTTTCACTAACATTATGAGAAACTTTTAGAAGACACTTCATTCTACTGGTCAAAGTACTATGCAATATAGATATTAAAATTATCTATCCCAAACCAAGAGTTACAAAAATATTTCAATCATTGATGTGGGACTGGTTGATTATATCATATATCATATCCATCCAGTATATTTTATCCTATGATCAGATATTGTACCTTAGTCCATCCTCAAATATCCTAGCTATGGATAGATCATCATGGAAAATCATTTCTGTGATTCACTTAGGATCATTGAAATAAAAAAATTTATTCCATTATAGACAAAGTTTTCTACTGTAGGTTCATAAAATCTCTAGATCAGTTATCACTGAATTTCTCAAGAGATAATTAATCATGAAAGGTACTCTATAAATCTATCTTGAAAATAATATGATGTTATTATTAAAAAATGATAGCCCCTCACTATATTGTTCATGATCGATGAAGAGTATATATACTGATATTCACTCTCCATTTAGGTGGTTTATCAAGGTGATCAATGATAGATTTCATGTCTTCTAGGAAACATAACATCCTAGGAACCACCTTCCCACCAAAAAAGTTAGAGGTTGTTACTATTTGAAACTCCCAATTAAGTTATTCCCTAAAAGGGGTAGAATCAGAGGCTCCCTATATAGTAAATACTAGGCATAATAAACACCCTAAATATCTAGAATCGGTGAAAAAATCAAGAATAAAAAGAGGTTCTTTAGGTGGAACTACATAAGGTAACATTGGTGGTGTAGGTCCTAACACCTCTAGAGCAGCATAATCACCACCTTAAGGACATTTGACCCAAAGACCTCAGGGAATAATATCACTATAATTACAAATACACAATTCAAATTAAGATTTGATCATTGAATATATCATAAGTAAAAGGAATATGATAGGTATAACACCATATTACATATGATTCACTCCCAACTACCCGCTTCTGAGGCAGAGTTTGGTTCAAAGATAGAGTCTCAGGTCGGGGGTTCCAGTATATATACATTCAATTGAATGTTATAAATGAAAACATACCTTACATTAAAATTGAAATCACCACTTTATTGAAACCATTTCTATTAAATATTATATATAATCATTGCATAAACCCACACAAACACATCATAGTCTAGTTTGATGAGTTACCATTCCAAAGTTATAATTTTGGAACCTTATAAGTTACAATTGGTATCTTATATAACTCTATCCATACATTTACATATGGTTACAGAATGTATGGAGTCATAAATGGAGATTCAATTATATAGATATCCATTCCCAATTATTATAATGATAGTATTTATAAATAAAAATTGGAATCCATGTAATCACAATCAGCTAATGTTTCATCTCATGCATCCACAATTACATAGTTAAAACATTAGATAATTGGTTATTTAAGGTTAAATTATTAATCTATGTCATATAAAAATGGTTTGGTACATTTAGAAACCTTAATTAACTATTTATTTTCACCTCTATCCCATAGAATCATTATTTAATTAAGATATATATCACTCAAGGAACATAAATCATGTTTCATGAAATCATGTAATGAAATATACATGGAATGGAATATTCCTAGAATATGAATCTTTACATGCATATAAGAATGCATGAGAAAATACAACCTTTATATATTTTTCCGAAGGTAAAAATCATTATTGATAAAAAATATCGAAACACTTTTGGGGAACCCTATGGTGAAGTTACTAAAATTTTAGTTGGAGAAAACTAGAACAACATGTCTCATACCATGTAAAATTTATTATCCCCCACATGTGGGTTAACTACTCTGAGTCATAGTATCATTACCAAATTTTGAAACATTCTATTCTCATATTTACTAACCAATAATATTAAGATAAAGGATTTGGATTCCATTAATAACACATTGTGATTTCTCGATCCTAGTTCACACATAGAATCTCTATTGGCAACATGGTCTCATGAATGCCTTCATGTATGTTAGAGGTTTTTTTCCTATCAGTGATTGTTTAAGAGGAATGGTGGGGAGACTAAACCCTTATACTTCAATTGTTTTATAGTTTGGAATTATATATTTATTAGAAGAATAAAAGTAATTTAAACAAATAAATATCACAAGGTAGTAGAAGTATACACCTAGATATGATTAAATATCCTCGATCCATTTACATGGTCATTTACAGAATAATGATTTTATTATTCTATACAAAATGGGGGATATGATGGATAATTTATAGCAGCCATATATAACATTCAATAAAATGTAAAAAAGAGAAAAAGGTACACCAATGTCATCATGATAACTATATCTATTCTATAAGTTGGTACTATATCATAGTACATAATATCAAGATTCCATAATAGTATTATTCTTCTTGTCTCTACTTCCATCCCAGAATTCTTTTCAGGTACCAAATGGTAGCCCAACTAGGGTATGTGTACAACTCAATTGGACACCATCAAACCTTCTCTAGTGAAATCCAATATGTGAATCACTAATAAATTGGGGTGTATGAAATAATTTTAATGGAGGTAAATAAAATACATAATAATCATATTGGTATGGGTTCCAAATTGGAAACATGTTTTATACTACCTAATTTCAACTAAATTGAAGTGCCCCTTAATTTTTATTAATTATGAATTAATTATGTTATAAGATTCTGACCCCAGGATCATAACCATGGAATCCCTAGATGATGATATTTGTAAATGGGAGGAATAGGTATCAGGTAATTTGAGTCTCAATAAAATATGTAAATCAAGGGAATCATTTATGTGAAACATTTTCTGAATCCAATTATGTGATTCAAATATTATGACAAATCATTTAATTGATTTTAATCCCAATCTCTATATGGAAATCCAAATACGGAACCTTTGCATCTCTCTAGGTAAAATATAAACCCATCACCTAATAAGAACATCCATGGAATTACATGATATAACACTGGTACCTATCAATTATTGGTATAATTTAATTACCCACTAAACCCTTCCCAGGTGTTCAATTTCTGAATCCAATTATCGCTCGTTGAAAAAAAAATCTCCTACCTTGCGAGCAGATATACGAAATTCCATATAGAAATCCAAGTATAATGAATATATTGAGGTAAATCTAGTTATAGATCATTTTAATAAAATAATCCAAATGATACCATATAAGCCGTTCTAGGTTAGAACCCTAGTACAACCCATGGTGTAATATAGTACAAAGTCATGGGATTGTAGACTAACAATAACATTTAATAATTTACTTATTTCAATTTGGGTATTTCATTTATAACTGATAAGTCTAATACACCGCATATTTTGTTTCAATTACAATAAGAGGAATAAAATTCATAAAAAATCAAGAAAACACACCCAAATGCGTGGTTTACAATGATGTAAAACAACACTAAGGATGTAATTTTGGTATAAATAATAAAACAATTCTATTTTTTCAATTAAATTTATTCAATTCACATTGAAGTGGTGACACATAGATGTTTTCAAATACAGAAAAATGGTGAAATATATAATCAAATTATACATTATTTTTAACACCCCATGCTTCTATAGTACGTTTCCATTTGAATAATACAATTGTATGCGTTGTATGCAACTTCAAGTTCAAACACACTATGACCAATCCAACTAGCCTTTTAAAAAGAAGTTATGAATTGTAATACCATCCTTTTAAAGTTTAATAAATTTTCTTTTCCAAAATGGACTTCATTTTTCGATTCGGAATATCAAAATTATCTTAGAATGATTTTTTCTGTTTTTCTGAAAACATTCTATTTTGGATGAATAGTGAACAACACTCTGTTGTTGTTTAAAATTAATTTTATTTAAGTAATTATTATTTTTATTTAAATTTATTTTAATATCAAAATAGATAGATAGTTTCTATATAAATTTCCAATTTAATTCATTAGAGTCATTTTATAATATGGTTAGATATATAAATTTTTATTTAACATTTCAACTTTTTTTACCCACGTTCTAGGAACATTTGAAAATTAGCATAAAACGCAATTTTACCACTTCTATGAATTGAATTTAAAAATTTTGAGAGACTTGATTGACATCAGTAAGTAAAATTTGGTTTAATAGGATGAAAATAATATCTGGTAAATAGTAAGTTTTGAATTTTATTTAACACTGCTAAATATAAATACGGTAATTAATGGTAAAATGATATTATAATTACCCTAAAAATGTCCTAATTCAATTGTATAAGTGTATTTGGACCAAAATAAACCATAGGTAAAAAATATGACCCTTTTTGATCCACTTGGATTAGACTACGAAATTTATTATATTTTATTTAAAGAATAGTTAAAAGTGTTAAATTCTAATTTTAATAAATGAAACATTTTTAATATAGGGTTATAAACTAGATAAATTCGACTATAAATATTAATTGGGAAGATAAAAAATTTTCATACAACATTTTATTTTATTTATACTTTTTAAAAATTAAATAATTAAACTTATTTAAGACATTATGATGATGCAGTAATTACCCTATTAATGATAGACTAAAATAATTGATGTTATAAATATTTTAATAAATGTAAATTGAAATATTTGATGAATTACACGAATTTTATAAGATAATATAAAATTTTATAGTTGATTAAATTTTTTTTATGAAAAGATATTTTTATGACTTTAATAAAAACCATGAACTAAATAGTGTCAAAATTGGCATAAACGAGTTTTTAAAACAAATGCTATATTATTAAATACAATAATATTTATAAAAATATAAGGCTCGTCCAAAGAACTCATATAATTATTGATATATCATTAATGAACCACTTCAGGTCCTCTTGTCATTTCATATTAAGTTTATTAACCAGGTAATATTAAAATACAAGAAGACATGTTAAAAGTCAATATGGTGGCCTAAACTTGTCTAAAACCTATTTGTTGAGAATTTTTTGACCCACAACCACCTTAATCTAGAACCAAATCAATTTCAAGCCATTAGATACCAAAAATTAATTTATAATAAAATAATATTTCAAACTTTTTCTAAAGAGACCCTAACCTCTCTTATAAAAGGGTACTTCCACTTATCTTAATTTCACACCTCCAAATCAATTTTTCTCAGAAAAACCCTTATCAAATATCTTCCCAAATACCCTACATTAAACCAATAGGCATTAATTTGATCAGAAAGAAAACCTATGGAGCCATTTTGATAAAATCAAAAGGAAGCACCGGAAGAAGAGTTAAGTATTTCATCACCTTTTTCAAAATTCTATTCTTCTTCCACTTCCTATTTCTTGGTTGTTTCCATACCAAAATAAAAAATCTAGTACCCTAAAAATATATCTCTGTTATTATAAATATGGTACAACTGTATTCATTATTCCATCCATCCAATGAATTATAACTTCACCATACGTGCATACATACAACTTACTGTCTCCACATCGTGGTGTAGTTTGTTGTTCAACACTTAATTATTTGGATGGGTATAATAATTATTATATTTGATTTAAATAATAAATATAAAATTTTAATGATTTTTTATATATCATATACCATCCAATTACATACGATCTCACCACTAATAGATAGATATTGTCGCTCGTGCGTACGTACGGCTTACCGTCTCCACAACACGATAAGATTTCATTCCACATCGTAACAATTCAAGAATAATGTTCATTTTATGATTACATAATAATGTTTAAGAACTTAATATCATTATGTATATGAATCAAAAATATCCTATCCACAACAATCAGGACTTACATAACAAAACATATAAAGGAAAATGAGTCAATAACACCCGATATAATAATACTAATGCAATATTATTAACAAAGAAATATTAAAAGATCATATATGATATCATATTTATATATGTGGTGCTTTTATAATTGTATAACTATAATTTCACCATTATACATTTAGTTAAGATACCATAGACTAAGGAAAAGTACAAGTTAATGGTTAATTTTACAATCTCTTCATTATATGAGGTTGTTTATATATAAGTGTCTACTGGGACTTCTTTATCATCCATATCTGTGTATCTTAAAAATTTATTTCAAAAAAATTGTTAATATTTACTAGACTTAGGTTAAAGTCATTTATAGCCTTGTTTGAGATTTTATAAAATGGTTTGAAAGGAATCTTTCGGTTGCTTTCCAAATAAGGTACATTATGACCTTTTCGAAAAATTAAGGAAAGAATGTTTTTTTAAATTATCTGGAGAGTGAGGCTATTTTCCACCATTATAAATCCTTAGAATCTTCCCTTTCAATCATATAATAATATTTTCAAAATAATTTTTTTCTAATTATATTCCTTTTAAATTATTTAAAATATAAAGATATATTTATATCAAATAGTTTTGATTTCATCTATGTCAACATCCTTTGATTGATTTTTATGTATGTTTGAAGTTGATTTATTATGATATTGTCTTCCACATTATACTTAAGTTTTTGTGATATTTTTGACTGTGGATATGATATTTTTATACCATTCATGTTTTATAGTTAAATTATTGACATTTTGTATGATAGTTTTAATACGAATATTTATATTATGTTTCAACCTTTTCATATGAGGAATGCATTGGACTTAGTATGTGATGGGTGAGGCCTGCTATAGCCCCTCAATTCATTAATAGGTCTCATGAGACAAAATAGTGTCTTGGCACAAGTCATTGATAAAATCTTTATTTTTAGTCTTGGCATGAGGCCTTGACTATGTGGTTATGAGGTCCAACATTATGTATTTCATCATTATGAAATTATCTATTGATATTACATGTGATTATTAGACTAGTATAATAACTTTTTAAATATTTATATGGAATTACATGATTTATATTTTTCTTATTATTTATAATTTTATGTTTAAAATTATTTTGTTATAGTCTTATACATTGTCGATGCTGGGAGGAGGCACTTCTACGTAGTCTTGTTCTGGGTTGCAACCATCTGGATTTTCGAATTTTGTTAATGTCTTATGTACTTGATGTCTTGGTTCCCCCTTGCCCTTAAAAGGGGGCTTATAGAAAATCAATAAAATATTGGCATTCGGGTCATTCAGCCATAGTCTTATACATTACCATAAATGTTTATGCTTATTTATGATAGTTTCCGCTATATTTTTATCCTTACCGAGCATCTGAGATCACCCCTTTCTTTTGATTAATTTTTCTCAGGATGTGAAGAAGTATATTATGATTAACCTGTAGGGATAGGCTGTGGGATATGAGTGTGTTCAAAGGGGGCAAAATGTTGTTGTTTTTCTATTTTATAATGTAATGTAAAACATATGTATGTATCTAGTACTTCCAAGGCTACTAAAATAATCACTCTTCCAGGAAATGATATCATCATACCAATGTTATGTAATAATGAACCGACTCTAAGTAACTACGGTTGGGATGTTACAGTTTATATCAGAGGGAGGTTTAGTACAAACCTTGGAAACTAGATTTAGAAAAACTCTAATTAGAGAAAATTACCCTAAGATAGACATTGAAAAATAGTATATCAGAACATCCAATAATTTTGGTAATACATTGATTTTATGAAGATTCCATAAAATACATCCCTGTATGGATATGAGATGGTAGAGGTGGATCTGGAACATATATATCTAGATGTAAAACCCAAAAACACCACTTTGAGCAGGACTTGAATGGGAACTGGTGCACAATAACGGGCCTTGCAACACTATTCATTACGATACTCCTAGGGGATATGTTTAGGATAATTCACACTTTCATTACAAACCATTATGAAGGATTTATGAGTAAATATTTCCTCAAAGAAAACATTTTTTTATGATATGGATTATATGAATAAATTTTTCAATTTATGTTAGGTACATTACTAGTTTGGAATTATGTATTGCAATTCATAAAAAAATCCAATGTATACCACCATTTATAAAGGCACCTAGTGGAAGAAATGGAAACCCTATCAATGCACATAATCCATATAGATATTTCCTTCATAATAAAGATAATTATATTGGATATAATGATGTAACTAGGGCTGAATATCTTATAACCATACTAGGACAACTCACTTAGGTTATGAATAATAACCTTACACGTATGTAAGACCCTGATCCACAACTTAGAGGATCAATTTTAGATCCCTTCATAAGAAAACAATCAACAACATTCAATGGGACTACAAATCCATTTATAGCTGAACAATTGATAAGATCCATTGAGAAAATATTTCATTCTTTAGAGAGTATCCCAAGGGATAAAGGTGTCATGATAGTTTATCAACTCACAGTATATGAAGATCAAAGGTTTTCATTAATTTTAAACAAAAAGGAGGATGAAGAATTATAAAATATGTAATAGAGGTAGTTGAAAGATATTTTCATAGAAAAATAATTTCTTCGTGGTCATCAAGAGGATATGGAAAGTAAATTCCTGAGCCTGAGGCAAAATCAGGATTATAATGTATGAAAGTATGAGGCTAACTTTACGAGATTAGCAAGGCATGTTATATATTATATATGTAACCCAAGGATTAATATTGACTGATTCTTTTATTGGTTAAAATAATTTCTCTATCAATAATTAGTCTCATATTCCATTTCATCATACGAAGATATTGTCTCATGTGGAATCAAGATAGAAAAGTAATTCTTTAAGTCTTAAGACATTAAATTAATTCATGGGAGAAGATATCTGTTGAACACTCTAGAAAAGGAAATAAGGGGAAGAAGTGAAATGTTGAATTTCCATCATATGGTAAATGTGGGAAGAAACATTTCGATACTTTCCTGAATCGGATGGGTGTTTTGTTACAAGTGTGGAGAAAAAAGGTGACCATGATCGTGACTATAAGGGAAAGAAAGAGGTTTTCAATGTTGAATGCTACAATTGTAGAGAAGTGGGGAATTATGAAAATAAATTTTCTAATATCCAAGTAAACTTACCTCAGAAAAAGGCCAAGAGAGCATGGCAAAGCTTGAGCGATCCCTACAGCTGATGTTGAAGCTCCAAATAAAGTTGTAGTAGGTGCTTTATTTGTTTCCTAAAATTTTTAGAATGCTTTATTTGATTTTGGATCATCGCAGTCTTTCATATCTTCCAAGTTTTCTAAGAAAATTAGATATTTCCAATTTGATTTAACATGGGAGTTTTCTGTCAAAACTTCTAAGGGGTGTATCATTGTAACATAGTTTTGTGAATTAGTTACCATTATGGAATATAAACATGTTTGTCTGCTGATCTCATTGTCATACCCATGATTTAATTTGATATAATCCACGATATTGATTGGATTTTAGACCATGATACAAAAATTTATTATAATAAGAAGGAGGTTACAATTTTTAATTATGATAAGGAATACGTTATATTTAGAGCAGAAAAATCACCATATGATTCTCATCTTGATCCACCACCAATAGCTCTACTAAATTCAATTATTGTGGAGTAAGGGTGTGAAATAACTATGAGAGAGGAAAATAATGTCCATATAGAAGATGTACCTATTGTGATAGAAATGTTGATGTGTTTCTAGATGATTTACCCGGACATTCTCTAAAACGAGATATTGAGTTTTCCATTGGATTAATTCCTCGTTCAATGCCCTTATCGAAGACCCATTATAGAATAGCAACTATGGAATTAGTGAAACTATAGAAACAACTATAGGAATTGAGTAATAAGGGATTTATTCTCCATAGTGTTTCTCCATAGGGATCCACTATTCCTGTTGTTAAGAAATAAGGATGGATCTAAAAGTTTGTGCATTGACTACAGGGAGGTCAATGTGATAACAATATAGAAAAAGTATACCCTACATCACATTGATGATTTATTTGATCAAACTTCATGGAGGTCAATTTTGTTCAAAGATTGACCTTTGACTTGGATACCATCAGATATGCATGAAAAAGAAAGAAATTCCAAAGACAACATTTCAAACTAGGTACGAGCATTAAAAGTTTACAGTAATTCCTTTTTGATGGACTAATGCACCCTCTTTTTTGATGGATCTAATGAAGAGATATTTCAAGAAATATATTGATGACATTGTAGTGTTATTTATTTATGATATATTGTTATAATACAAAATCTGGAGGGATCATGAAAATAACTTGTGCACTATTCTAAACACTCTTATAAAATTAATTATATGGGATGTTTAGTAAGTGTGAATTACAGCTTACTGAGATTTCTTTTCATGGCCATATTGTCTATAAGTATGGAATCTAGGTCAATCCTTCAAATTCAAGGGAAATCCAAGAATTTATAGCACCAATGAGTATAACTGATGTCCGTGGTTTTATTGGTTTTGTAGGTTATTATTGGCGTTTTGTATAGAATTTTTCCCGATTTTCTAACCCATTAACCAAGATCACATGTAAAGGGGTTAAATTTTTTGGGAAAAAAGAGTGTGAAGAATGTCTTGAAGATCTAAAGGGAAGATTATTCAATGGTCCTATCTTTATTCTACCATCATGGAATGATGGGTTTGTTATTTATAGTGATTCATCAAAGAAAGGACTTGGTTGTGTTCTTATGCAGAATGATAGTGTTATTTCCTATGCATCACAGAAGCTAAAAATTTCTCATCAAAACTATCCTAATTGTGATATTGTGTTTCCAGTTGAAATATTTTCTTTGAATATATGGTGACATTATATCTATGGTGATAAATGTGAGATATATACAGATCACAAGAGTATGAAGTTAATTTTATCACAGAAAGAACTCTACATGAGGAAAAGGTGATGGATTGAACTACTCTAAGATTATGTTGTCATTATAAACTAACACTTGATGAAGGAAACATAAGGTGGCATATGCTTTGAGCAGAAAGTATCCTTGAGTTATAAACTAGATGAGAGTTAAAAGGGATCATATGTTCATGGATTTAGTAAAGATGGATATGGGAATAATCATCAAAGGTGAAACATCAATACTTTTTCAAATGGTTTCCAATCCATATTTAATATAAAGGATTAAAAGTTCATAGACTAATGATGGGGAGTTTCAAAAGAAAATTAATGTTCTAAGTGATAGGATATTAATTGACATAGTGTGTGAAGATGTTATTTTGAAATTTGGGAAGAGACTTTGTGTTCCCAATATAGCATATAAAAAAGTGTATTTTTGGATGATGATCATAGCTCTAATTTATCTATATACCCTGGTAGCACTATGATGTATAGATATTTGAAGGAACAGTTTTTGTGGTACAACATGTAGTGAGTGATTTCTTAATATGTGTCATGATGTATGTTTTTTCAACATGTTAAGACCGAAAGAAAACCTCCTGGAGGAGTCATGAAACCTCTTCTCATACCAGAGTGGAAATGGTATGATATTACGATTGTCTTTTTCATGGGGCTACCAATGACTCCTAGAAGGAATGATTCAATATGGGTTATTGTTGATCATTTTAAAAAGTCAGAACATTTTATTGCTATAAGAGATGATTTACCACTTGAACGTTTAGAATGACTGTATACTAATGAAGATGTAAGACTTGACGGAGTACCCCTATTGATTTTTTTATCATGATACACATTTCACATCAAGATTCATGAAAAGTCTTCATAAAGACCTCGATATTGAACATTGTTTGAGCACTGCCTACCACCCTCAAACTGATAGAAAATTAGAATAGACTATTAAAACCATAGAAGACATGTTGAGATCTTGCTCACATGACCTTCAAGGTATGTGGGATCAATATTTAACTCAGGTAGAATTTTAATATAACAATATTCTCTATTAAATTATTCATATGGAACCATATGAACCGTTACATGGAAAGATATGTGACACACAAACTTTTTGGGATGATGTTAGTGAAAGAAAACTCGTAGGCCTAGAACATGTCGAGGAAACAGTGGAAAAAGTATAGATTATCCAAACCCACATCAAAGTAGTTCAAATTAGGAAAAAGAGATATGCCGATAAAAAAGTAAGGATTTGGAATTTCAAGTATAAGATCATGCTTTCGTGAAGGTATCTCTAGGGAAGGGTGTTACACAATTCGGTAATAAGGGTAAATTAAGTCTAAGATATATTTGGCCTTCCAAAATTCAAGAACGAATTAGAGTTATAGCTTACTGTTTCAAAATGCCGCAAATTGTCTCCCAAGATCATGATATGTTCCATGTAACAATGTTTAGAAAATACATTCCTGAACCAAAACATGTACTAACCTATGAAGAAATAGAACTCAAACCCGATCGGACTTATTATGAAGATCCTATTAGGATTCTTGATACCAGAGAACAAGGGTTGTGAAACAGGTGACTCATCTGGTAAAAGTTTGTTTTAGAAATCATAAAATTGAAGATGCAATGTGGGAAACTAAGGAACATATGATGAAAAATATTTTTATTAAATAGTTTTCAAGAAATTTAGAGGTTGAAATTATTTGGAAGAGGGGACAATGTAAAACCCCATTCTTCAACGGTATGTTTCTCTATGAATAATACAATAGCTTGCATTGTATGCAACCTCTAGTTCCAGTACACCACAACCAATCAAACTAGCCATTTAAAAAACAGCTATGAATTGTAATACCCACTTTTTGGAATTTTATAAATTTTATTTTTCAAAATGGACTTCATTTTTTTAATTGGAATATCAAAATTTTCTTAGGGTGAATTTTTTTATTTTTATGAATACATTCATTTTTTGTGAATAGTGAAAACCACTACATTATTGTTTAAAACCGACTTCTATTTAAATAATAATTATTTTTATTTAAATTTATTTTAAATTTAAAATAGATACATAATACCTATATTATTATTCATTGGTGTTATTTTATAATAATATTTGATATATATAATTTTATTGAACTTTTTAACGTCTTTTAGCCACCTTCTAGCACATTTTACCAATTTGCATAAAATGTAATTTTACTGCTTCTAATAATTGAATTTTAAAAAATCCGAGAGACACAGTTGACATCAGTGAGAAAATTTTGGTTCAATAGGATGAATATAATTTTTTTCTGAATACTAACTTTTGAATTTTATGTATCACGGTTAAAAGTAAATATGGAAATTAAAGGTAAAAATGATATTATAATTATACTAACACGTGCCCTAATTCTATTTGATAAGTTTTTTTCTAACAAAATAATACTTATGAGAACAATATGATCCTTTTTTGTATACATAGATTATATTAGGACATTTATTAAATTTTATTAAAAGAATAGTTAAAAGTGTTAAATTTAAATTTTAATAACTAGAACATTTTTAATATTGGGATATACATAAGATAAATTCAACTATAAATATTAATTTTAAATATAAAAATATTTCCAACATAATGGTATTTTATTTATAATATTTAGGAATTAAAGAATTCAATTTATTTATGAAACAATGATGATGCAGTAATTACCATATTTAGGAAATACTAAAATAATTGATGTTATAAATATTAAAATAAATGTAAATTTAGACTTTCAATTCAATCAAAAAAAATTATTAGTAGATATGACATTTTAGGGTTGATTAAATTTATTTGTTTCGAATAAATAGGATTGTTATGACTTTCAAAAAAAAACAAATACTAAATAGTGTCCAAATTGGAATAAATTACTTTCTAAAAGAAAACTATTTAATTAAATGATATAATATTCCAAAAAAATATAATTATCATCCAAAGGAATAATATAATTATATATTTATCATTAATTAAAAACTTGAGGTTCTCTTGTAATTTTATATTATGTTTATTAACCATGTGATATAAAAATACAAGAAGACTTGGTAAAAGTTAATATATGTAACTAAGAGTTAAATATAAAAGATATGTTTAATATGATGACCTAAACTTTTCTAAAACCTATTGATTTAGAATATCTCGACCCATCCCCACCATAGACTCTAAATAAATCCATTCTGAGCCATTATAAACCGAAAATGATTTTATTAAAAAATAATATTTCAAACTTTTCCAAAAGTTACCCTCACCTCTCTTGTAAAATTGTACTTCCCATTATCTTAATTTCACACCTCCATATCTATTTGTCTTGGCCAACCCATGCTCAAATATCCTCACAACTACCCTCTTCTCAACTTAGAGGCCTTAATTTGAGCATAATGCAAACCTAAGGAGCCCTTTTTGTCAAATCAAAAGGAAGCACCGATGAAAAAGTAATTATTTCATCACCTATTTCAATATTAATTTCTTCTTCCAATTCCTATTTATTTGTTGCTTACATACCAAAATAATGATTATAGTACCTTATACATAAAATTATTTTATTATAAAAATGGTAAAATCGTATTTTTTTATTCCATCCATCCTATGAATGATAATGTTACCATACGTGTGTACATACAACTTACCATCTCCACGTAATGGTGTAGTTTGTTATTCAACACTTCATTATTTGTATGGGTATAATAATGAGTATAATTGATGTAAATAATAAATAAAACATGTTAATGATTATGTATATATAATATAACATCCAATTACATACTATTTTACCACTAATAGAATTATATTGTCTCTCATACATATGTACGGCTTACCATCTCCACAACGCGATGAGATTTCATTCCCCATCGTTACCATTAAAGAATAATATTCATTTGATGATTAAAAAGTAATGTCTATGAAAATAATATCATTCTAGGTATGAATCAAATATATCATATAAATAACAAATATGACTTACATAACAAATCATATAAAGTAAAACCAATCAGTAACTCCTGAAACAATAATACTAATGCAATATTATTAACAATGAAATATTAAAGGATCGTTTATGATATCATATATATATATATGGTACTTGTATATTTAATAAAAATTATTTCATCATTACACAAGAGGTTAACATTCCCTCGACTAAATAAGATTATAAGGTAAGGGTAAATTTTACAATCTCTTCATTATCGAAGGTTGTTTATACGTAAGTATCTACTAAGACTTCTTTGTCATCCACATCTGTGTTTCTTAAAAATATATTACAAAAAAATTACTATTTAATAAAATATGGGTTGAATTCATTTATACCCTTATTTTAGTTTTTATAAAAAAAATTGAAAGTAATCTTTCTGTCTCTTTCCAGATAGGGTACTTTATGACATTTTTGACAAATTATGGAATGAATGTTTTTATAACATATATGGTGGGTGTGGCTATTTTTAGCCATTATAACTCCTTTGAAGCTTCCCTTAAAAGACATTAAGAATATTTTCCAATTGTAGTTTTTCTAATTGTGTGAATTTGAATCTATTTCAAAATAGAGAAAGTTATTTCTCTCAAATAGTTTTTATTGCATCTATGTCAACATCCTTTGTTGGATTTTTATGTATATTTAATGTTGATTTTTTTTTCATTTTATAAAAGTCGGCTCAAGGGTGTCCAGTTCCCCATATACAACCCCAAAAAAAGTCCAGAGAACTATAAACCACAAGCAACACAGATCAATACAAGGTTACATATCATAATACCCATAGTCATCCACGTATCGCATGAAGGATTCTTCTTCGCCAATAGCTGATTCCCACTCTGGATGTCTCCAAAAATTATTACATTGGATCTGATTTCTATGCTGATCAAGAGAAAGTGTATATGGTGATTCCTTCATACCCCTACTGCCCTTTTTAATAGTAATAACCACCTTGCTCTTCCATTTCCAGGAAGACCTAGTCTGCATCGACGGCGAAAGATATGAGTATTCCTTCCTTGGTCTCCTTCTCAGGGTTGCAGGTAGAGGAATTTCACCTAAATTCTCCTTATGGTTCCCACTTTGAACTATTTCACTAAATGAATGGCTGACATTAGCACTCATATTTTGTGGTATGTTTGTCTATATATGGGCTATTTTTATAACATTCATGGTTTATGGATAAATTATTGACATTTCATATGCTATTTTTAATACAAATGTTAATATTATGTATCATCCTTTTAATATGATAAATGAATTGGACTTAGTAAGTTATGGGTAGGGCCCGCTATAGACACTCGTATGTCTCATTAGACGAACTACTTTCTTTTAACAAGTCTTTGAAAAAACCATTATTTATATTCTTGTTATGAGGACTTCACAATTTGTTTATGATGTCTGACATTATGCATTCCATCATTATGAAATTAGCTATTGATATTACATGGGATTTTTTGAATATTAGATTATATAGGTAAATAAGTAAATGGAATTATTTGATTTATCTTTTCCATGTTATGATTAAGTATAAGTTTAAAAGTCTTATGTTTTAGTCTAATAAATTTCCTTATAAGTTTATCCTTATTTATTATAGTTTCTTCTATATTTTTATCCCTACTGAGCATATGAGCTCACGCCATTCTAATGATTTATTTTTTCTAGGATGCAAAGATGTATATTATGATTGACCGGAAGGGATAGAATATTGGATATGAGTTAGTTAGAAGGGGTAAAAATGTGGTTGTTTTTTCATTTCATAATGTATTATAAAATATATTTATGTATCTATTACTTCCAAGGATACTAAATTAATCAGTCTTTTGGGACTTGATCCCTTGTGATCATTCCAATGTTATGTAATAATGCACTGACTCTGAGTAACATGGGTCGGGGCATTACATTAGTAAAATATAATATGCCACTGTCATTATACTAGTATCCAACCCTTCATATTTTATCTACCTATAATCTTGGTTAGAATGGTAGAAAATGGATAAATAGACAAATACCCAAAAAATGTTTATCCTCTCACATGGAAAAAAATTGATATATGGAGAAAAAATGGGATAAAAATAGTGGAAATAATAGATTTAATGTTGGTTATCAAATGTGACAAAAATGATTGAATTAGATTATATATGGAGGATTCATATTAAATCCAAGATTAAAGATGGAGGAGACATCTTAATGTAATGGCGTGTAGTGTGTGGACTGAAGATGAAGAAAGGTGGTAAAGGGTTAAAAAAATTGTGAAAAAACATAATTTCTCAGTTTTTAAGAGGCTTACAGGTGTAAAATCCTTGTTCAAAACATGAAACACCATTGTCTAAGTTGAACCCCCCATCACATGGATTGTTAAACCATTTGAGAAACTATTAATTTCTTGTGTATAGACACATTCCATCTCGACAACCCCTTGATTTTTTAGTGCATGACTAGAAAAACATTTCGCCAACCATGCATTTCATCTTTTCAACATTTCTGTAGTTTTTCACTTGTCCACATAGACTCCCTCGCATGGTTAATCAACCCATATATCACCAATAATTTCCCACATGTCTGTGATGTATGGTTATCACTAATCAAGTATTAAATGTTCTTCACACTCAATCATTCAAAAACTCATAACATTGGGCTTCCATAAATCCCAAACATATGTATAATATTCCATAGAGTCTTATTAATTATTAGTTAGATAATAATAATGTATCAATAGGATGTTGACCTCATTAGAAAAACTGATATCTTACATATACGACCCACAAGACAAAATAAAAATACATGAGAGACATGTTGTAGTAATTATGATTGATCACATCTCTAAAAGAGATCCTGTGAGGGGGATATACTTCGTTGTAGTCTAGGATCAATGGACACAAGAGTATGAAGATGAATAGATTTTATGAAGCTTCATAGAAGAAAATTTTCTATTGAAACATGTACTTTATAGGAGTTTAAGAGTAGATAGAGAACCAATATGATTTGGTTCTCTTGTCACTTAGGATGGTGACTCAATGTTAATTGATAATAATTATAATAATACATTAATCTACACGGATGCAGTTAGTCGAATAAATATGGAAATTTTAAAGCATATAACAATTATAAAATGTTTTCCATGTACCAAAACCATGTCTGGATTTTTTTATATCCTCTACTTGATAGAAAATCCTATTCATTTTAATTGGGAACTCAACAACACATTGTACATGGATGGGAAATTTATTGCCTATAATGAATGAATAGTTGAAAATTGGATTAAAAAGAATCATGGAATTAATTATGGTGAGATCTTCTCACCAGTTTCTATGTTCAAATCCATTAAAATTATACTTGTCACTAGGACCTTCAATTAATGAGACAATTTGAAAATTAATTTCAAAATAACCTTCCTCACTGTGAACCTTCAGGAATACATCTATATGAAACAAACTGAAGGTTTTTTTTGGCTCCCAAGGAATATAAATATGTATAAATGTTTAGAAAAAAATTTATGGATTTAATTTTATAGTCATGGTCATGTAGAATTTTGTTTCATAAAACCATGACTCAATTTGATTTCATAAATATTGTTTTCAAGCCATGTATCTATAAAGGGTTTAGTGGGAGTTTGATTTCATTATTAATTTAATATATGATGAAATGTTAATTATTGGAAACAAGACACTAGAACTAAAATATGTTATGTCATCATTTAATAATTTATTTTCCATGAAGGACATGGGTGAATAAATATATATTCTTGGTATCCATATACATAATGATATTTGTAATAGGTAGCTCAGATTAAGTCAATTTAAAAATATTGACATGATAACAAATAAATTCAGTATTGAATATTCCAATTGGGGATTGTAGAAGTTGTCACATGGAATTCATATTTCAAGGAAAATTATTCCTCATAAAAATGAGGAAAGAGAATGAATGGAAATGATTATATATGAAACAGAAATTGGTCTAGAAATGTATTC
Organism: Viscum album; assembly: GCA_963277665.1. Classification (NCBI taxonomy): domain Eukaryota; kingdom Viridiplantae; phylum Streptophyta; class Magnoliopsida; order Santalales; family Viscaceae; genus Viscum; species Viscum album. The sequence continues at coordinate 2,133,588,549 of OY728140.1, forward strand.
AATTCTATGTACTATACTAGATATAGATTACTCTATAAGTGTGGTAAGATTAAAAAAATCACACCAAGGTGATAAAAATGGATGATAGTTAGGAGTATATATATGTAAATAAGGTGTACTCAGGATGTATTATTGATATATAGAGGAGATGGGGAGTTATTCAATTGAATATATGAATATTCTAGTCTTCAAATAGAATAAGACGATCTGAAATCACAGACATGCTATATTTTTACACTGAATGGTGGTGTTTTGAGCATACAGAGTACAACGTAGGCTATGGTGGTAGATTCTATAATATAATACGAGTATGCATCATATTATAAGGTTTCTAAAGAACTAGTTGGGATACACAAGATCATATAATTGATTTATGTGGTGTCTAGAAATAAAGATCCTAACACACTTTATTGTTATAATTCAAGACTGGTGACCCATTACAAGAATCTGATGTCACATTTTTAAATGATAATATAATTGTTACATATCATCTATTAATAAATTATATATATATATATATAATAGATGATACAGTGAGAAAAATTTCTATATAAATGTGGTGGACTCCTTGACTAAATCCTTTCCTCAACAGAAACACGATCATTATGCGTGGCCTAGAGGACTATAATTTTTGGGTTGTTTTTTCTATCCCATGTGGGATTTTTCTGGAATTGGATTTCTAGATCAATATATTCATAGTTTTTATTATATGTATATTTGAATGGATTCATATTATGAAAACATATTATTTGATTTTTATCTGTGTTCTACATGCCTTTGGTGTAATAATGTCTTATGGTATCAGTCACATTGATAAGGTCATAGTAGTTCTCCACTATGATGAGAAATTTGAAGTGCCCATATAATATTTTTTAATATCATTCTATGGTTGGATAACATTCTATGATAAGTAACATAGTATATAGATTTTTAGATTAGAGTACTCAAAAGATTATAATACTTCTTTTCATAATGTTTTCACTTGGTAATATCTAAGATGGGTGATTATGATAAAAGATACGTTAGTAAAAATTTTAAATTATTTTTTAATTATATATTATTATATAAATTTTTTATTAATGGTTCATGGAATTTATTATTATCATCATTCCATTTCATAAATTAGTCATTTTGATTTAATTACAAATTCCATTACTCCATATGTTCATGAAAATTACGGTATGTTCTTTGCATCATGGATGACATTCTATTGATGGATATATTAAGGTTTAATTTCTCATTTCTAACTTTAATATATGTTTAGATCTCATATATTTTTTTAGAATTGAACCTCCACATTTTATCTCATTACAAGGTTTTAATGACATGTTTATTTTAGATAGTAAAATAATGGTGTAAAATCAAATGTGGTTCTTGAAATTGTAAAAGTATTTTATTTATCAAAGGTTCCTTGATCAATTTCTACAAAGTAATTTTTGACTTTAGGTAAGCCCATGTAATGACAATGAGAAATAATTATTGGGTGTCCCAAACTCTGAGTTTTTATAGATCTTGATTAATTTCTATATAACATTAATTATCGAAATAAATATTATTCTCATGACCAATGAATAATTTTATTAAATTTCTATTGGTATCATGTATTCATAAATAAATTTATAAATAGTTTAATTAATTAAATCATGTACTAAAATGGAATTTTGTATTTAAAAGTCACTTTTGAAGAAAATGTGGGAATTTGAAGATTTATAATAAAATAGAGATTACTACATAAGGATCCTAGAAAATAATTAAAGTCAAGACTACAATGATTAGAGTTAGACACCCTATAAAACCCCATTTAAGTGTGGATACCTGTGTTTCTAGATCATACTTTATATGTGCCTCAAATGGAAATGCCATATTATTTATATTCTTGATATATTACTCCAATGTGATCTTCCTATTTTTGAAAACCCATGCTAAAATTTAATCATGATTGTTGATCAATGTTATTTTTTCATCATTAGGGTATACGTGAATGATTCTCTTGTAGATTCTATTTTCATCCACCTTCAGATAATTGATATGTAATAATTATTCTATAATTTCCTCCTGGGAGTGGAAAATATGCTCTAACTATTTCATGTTCTCTTCAACAATGTGTCCACCCAACATCTTAAAGACATCAGCAGACACTATAACCATGACCCATACATTTAATTCACATTTAGGTATCTTGTTGTCTTCTCTTTGAGTATTCTCACCCAGATTACCAAATATCTTATTGATACCTTCAAACATTATTTATTCCTCATGACTTAATTTTGTACCATTTTTTTTACCCTACATGAATATCATGATATAATGTTTTCTGAAATGTTTGAGTAATATTTTTGAGGCATTTCGTTTCCCCCTTATGGATAAAAAATTCACAGAAAAAACATTACCTTCGGTTTCTTCCTTGAGAAGGACGCATTTGTTACACCCCTTGGGATTCCTAATCATTGTTTGTTATTATTTTGGAGTCTTCTCCTTTTTCAATTAGATCATCCTATTTAAAATTCCTTGACCCAAACTACATATGTTTAAATCTTGTAATTTCTATTTTCTATAACTTATTCGTTATAATTATCCTTTAAATTTTCATTCAAGGTAGGGAAGTAGTTTTCGGTGTTATTTTCCAATGATTTTATGCATTGGATGGGCCACCCATAACCTAGAGTCAATGAATCATTCAAATCAGTAATGTTTTGAACCTCATCATGAACTCTGGATCATACTCGAGTTCTATCAGCACTTGTAGAATCACATTGATAGGTCTCTCTAACATCTCTACACTTATAGATTTAACCACATTAGTAAAGGAATATATTTTGGGTGTACTATAATCTCCTAGGTACGAATCATTCATATTAAAACAACCCATATAAACTTTTAACAAGAAAACAAATTCCTCAACTCTTAGGCCTGGTTTCATGAATCTCAGATTAACCAAAAGTGGATCAAAGGATATTTATTCTTCCTGATCCTATTCAAAAGAAAATAAATCAATGGGAACTGACCCAAATGGATATATGGAGGAAACCCTCCCAAGGGGATCTCTGTGACCCTATTGGAATGATGGTGAGAAATGTCCCAAATTATTTCTTTAAATGTAGTAAAATATCTAGTACTGTAAGGCCACATTTTTCATGCAATGAAAAATTTAAACATTATTAATCTAGACCGATTTAATTGGTGGTTTTTAAACATAAAAATGAACATATTAATAAGGGTAAATAGGGTGGATGATCTTGTTCTATTTTCCTCACACAAAATACATCCCACCATATTTCATAGTGTGCGAATAATCGATAGATTTTGAATAGGAAAAATATTTTCTGGTATTCTTACTCAAATCATCATCATTAGAGATTCTAGCCTCAATTGGACATCTTATGTCCATACAAATAAGAATAAATGATAATTTTTTCAAAAAAGGATATCTATAAAAGGATGAAATCAAGTACTCCTCTGATGTGAAGAAAATCATAATGTTTTTCTTATCAAGAAGGAAAACAATCATCAAATCATGTAAACCGAATGAATATAATACGAATCTATCAAAAGACTCCCCCTACTATCATTGTTGACTAAAATCAGCATCAAATTTCAATTTTGTAGTGATGAGGAATCCATAAACATTGATATTAATTGTTGAAGTTTTGAATAACCATTGATGAAATATATATCTTTATGGAAAAGTTCTATGGAGGGGATGGGTGGTAGGGACTCAGGGTTAGATAATGGAATGATGGTAATATGAAGACCTCCATAGGAAGACGTGGGGAGTACCTCCCCCTTGGACATGGGAGGGACCCCAGAGCTAGGCCTCCATGCCTGGGGCATTGCTAGGATAGGAGTGAAATAATTATGTGAATATTTCCTAAATATTAATATGCATCACTATGGATAAAATATTTAAAATATTTATTAAATATTTAATAATAATTTATTCACTTTATTTTTTATGAAATATTTTTTTATGAATAAAATATTTTTTAAATATTTATTCAAATATTCAATATATGTCGAGGAGTGCGAGAGGAAAAAAATCATGTCTAGCGATGAATATTATTTCCCACAACCCAAAAATAATATTTTTCATTTTTTGAGTGTGAAAATTCCCTAAAAATAAAGATATTACTATTATTATAATACATGGAATATGAAATGAGTTATTCCTTTTAAGGAATGTACACAATTAAATAAAATATTAATCTAAACCCGAACTCCATAATTTAAATGGTTATTTATATTATGTTGGGTTAAACGATAATAGATAACCATTTTGAATAATATACATCTCTCTCAAATACCTCCCCTCATAATTTCAAGAACGAAAATAAATCCTTCATGTCCAAAGGATAATGAATTGATCAAATGAACAATAAAAAATGAATTATTCTCTATTCTAGAACCTAAAAATAAATCTTTATCATTTGGAGGTTAAATGAGCATTTGTGGATCATTTCTAAATGGATTTAACACATTCATCCTTGTAGTGAAATTAATTTAGTCCAACAATTTATTTTTTTTTCAATGATCAACACCATCTATGAAAAAAATTTCTTTATCAGGTATTTCATTTCTTATAATAACAAATAAATTAAATATAATTTTATTTTGAAAAGATCCTTTCCTGTATCTGGTACTTAAATATGTTATTATTAGATGAAAAATTGTCATTTTTTATGGAATTAAAATTATGTAAAATATTTTTTGAATGATCAATAAAATTGATAAAAACATCATATTTGACACCCGTCAAGGTGTTTCCTTTATGCATCTAACATCAGTTACAATAGTGTAAATAAAGGGAGGGAAATGAATGGCTCAAAACAATCAATCCCTAACAACTGAATAAAATATGGAATAGGATCTAAAACAACATAAAATTATTATTAAAACATATGTGTAATGGTCCCTCTATTTAAAGGTCTTGTCTAAGGGAAAACAAAATGCGTAAGAGTATGCGTAAAGGTAACACTAATGTGTAATTTTACCTCCTTTAGGGTGACACCATTATTGAGGAACTTATATAATGTTACATAATCTTTTATGTAATGATAAATCCCCCCCCCATCTAATAGAATTACCCCCATATGGGTAAGGTGTCCCTTGAATAAAGGTAATGATTTTTTGTTTAAGGGTCAAGTCACATGGAGTAAGGGAACCATGTAAGGGTACCAAGAACTATGTAAAGGATATCATGACACTAATGTAAAAGTAAAATCCTAGATGTGTAATGGTACATAGATCCAAACACAATCTACATAAGTGTACTCAATACATCATGTAAGAGTATAACCAAGAACACTAGTGGCCCCGTAAGGGTCATTTAGGACATAAATAAGGGTGCAATCAACTAAATTTTGGATATGTCAGCGTACATAAAATCATACCAAAAGGTAAGAAATTAGAAATAGAGACACATAAGTTTAAACTTTGGGATTATTAAGTGTAATAGAGCATTGAAGACCCTTATATAAGTGTATAACTAATCTCAATTGAGTGTATTAAAAAAATTCCAAGTAAGACTACCATATGGCTTATGTAAGTGTGGAAGAGGGATAAGGATAATCATGTAGGGTTAAAAACATTATACATAAATGTCAATAATATATAGTTGTTCTAGATGAAAAAATTGAACCATGAATTTTAAAATGATATTTAAATAAAAAAAAATAATCAAATAAATTATTCTAAATATGTATATCAAATTGGTCATTTAATCCATAAAAAATTAGTTGAATACAAAAGTAACTTTACTCCATATTGGAAATTAAATGCAGAAGGAATTAAATATGAGCCTTCATCACATTCACCACCTTTAATATTAAAACCCTAAACTAAATGGTGATTAAACTCCACATAAATTATAATAAAGATTGGAATATACAAAAAAACTAAAATGGTAATATAACCTGTGTGGCCTTAGTCATTCTATCGGTCCAAACTTCCCTAACATGTATCAAATGTGACACATGACACCAAAATAGAATGATATCCTGAATCTTCAAGACATGATCCAGATTGAAATATTTCAAAAAATAATAATTATTATAGTTCATACATTTACTTACCTATTCTTACCTCTATGATAATGCCATCAAAGAAAATATGACCAAAACAATGAATGTTATAACATGATATCTCAATATCTCACTAATTCCTCCAAAAATAGACACAAATAGAGAAATATCAATCTTCATAATAAACATGTAAAATAAAAAATTTCCCATACTTCAGAAATAATAAAATTCAATAAAAATTATGAAATCATGCAAACAATATGAAAGGAATGATTAAAAAAATATGACGCATAGAAATAGAAAAAACTGAAAGAGTATCAGCAAAAAAATCATAAGGATCAAACATATGAAGAGGGATCTGGGTTCTCTTCCAAAGGATAGTAATTCCAAAAAAAATACAATTCATTGATAATCAATTAATGGGAATATTTAATGTCACATGATTTTTTTCCAAACATCCTTGGAAAACGAAAAGAAATGATAGAATAGTTTGGGAGTGATCTAGACACCTTGCCACCAAAGGGGAACATGTCGCAGTCTAGTATTACTAATGACACATGATTACAATAATTATAAAACTATAAAAACATATAAAAGAGTCAAATAGAAAAAAAATCAGGGATATCATCCAAGTAAAAAAAAGAATATTTCCCCTACAAAATTGCAAATCAAAAACTGTAAACTCAATATAGGTACATTCCATGAGGCAATAAACACAAAAGGAATAAGAGGGAAAATATATAATATAATCCCAACTCATAGAAAAAATATATACACTAGAGAGACAAGATCCTACCTATACATTTACTATTAGGAAACTCTTAAAGACATGGAAAGATCACATATAACCCGATCCTAAAACTTCTGTAAAGAGACACATGTATAGTGAACTGAATAAGGCCCAAAAATACCTAAAATGTGGTGAATGTGGAATGAAGAAAAAATACTAGTAAAATATTTGTACTACAACCTATGATAGCACACGGCAAAGATAAATGAACAAAAAATATTCTACACATTAAAAATAAATAAAAAGTACTATAAAAAATAACACAAAAAATTTCAAATTTAACAAATAAAAATGAATCCCAAAATAGAAACAAATACCACTTTATTATAGAGGTTATACCTGGGGTAAAATAGCATAAACCCAATAGCCTTAATAATTATGGGGACTTTGTTTCCTAAAATCTAAAAATGAAAAATTATGTTTTTTAAGGCTTATAACATATACACAGTAGAAAGAAATTAATTGGTTCAAATTGAATACAAATTTTGTCTGAATAAAATGAATGAAATTACAAAATAATATATGTAACAATTTTATGTAGATAACACATAAACTCAATATTGAATGAATTTTCATTATAATATAATACAAGAATATATCTCTGATAGATCAGTAAAATATAAATAGGAGAATCATGAGCTTACAGTTCTTGAATCAAAAATAAATCATCAAAATTGAGATCAAACCACATAATGGTTCAATAGTAACCATATAATCACACAATAACAGTAATGAACAACAAAGAAACAAGAGAATTTATTGACTAGTAAAAAATAAAATATAGGTTTACAAATGAATAAAATAATACAATATGCCCAATCAAAAACTGGAATATAAACTATGAAATTGAAACATAGAATTATAATTATAATTATAGAAGTAAAAATATATTCAATGATTACATATCAATGAAATTAATAAAATAGAATATTAAATGGTATGTAAATATTTATATGCTATATAAATTTGTATGATGTTTATTGGTAAGGATAATTATGTAAATTACATTCTAAATAGAGGAGTAATACTATAAAAAAATTAATATAAACTATACAAAAAAATCAACATAACATAATTATGAAATATTTATCAATCAATATACCTAAAAAAAGACAACAAAAAAAACTCATACATCTAAGACCCCATTTCTAGGGATCATTTTAATCATCAAAATATATGTAGGGTGAGGTTGTTTCTTTTGTTTTTTATGAAATGTTTTCAAATGGTGAAATCCTCAAGATCATCACTTTACAAATTCATCATCATCATGGAAAACATTCTATGAGCCTGCATGGGTCTTAAAATCTCTAGTATCCTAGAGAGAGCTCCATGAACGATCTAACTTATGTCTTCTCCTCCTACAATCCATGCATAAGGTTCCAAAAAATCTCTCCCTTTAAGATATTATTTGTCTCTCTCTCTATATATATTTATGAATATTAAGAGCTCTCCACGAGAATATTCCTCTTGGTTTTGGTGATTAATATTCCATCTATAAAAAAGGATATATATTCCATCGGAATTGGATGGTTATTATCATTAAATAACAAAATTATATAGAAATGAAAGGATCAAAAAAATCAATCCCTAACAACCAGATAAAGAGAGAAAAAATATAAACTATTTGTAATGTTATTAATACCATTTTGTACATGTACCACTTTATAAAGGTCCCCATAAGGGTAAATGAAATATGTATTCTTATGCATGTCGATGTGAAATGATTCCTATATAAGGGGAAAACCCATGTTAGGGATACTATATAATGATAAATAGGCCTTCCGGTAATAGTAATACAATGCTAATAGTACTCATGAAAGGGTAAGGAGGTCCTCACATAATGGTAATCAACAATTAAACAAGGATCAAAACCCACATTGTATGATTTTTACACAAGGGTACCATGCACTATATACGGGTAGTGAACTGATCTTATATGTGTAAAGACCCTACATCATAAAGGTACACATCCCAAAACACATGCTACCTAAGAGTACTGAAAACCTCACATAAGGGTTGAACCATAAAACAAAATTCCATGGTGGGGTTATGAGAGACTTTTTTAAGGATATATTCATCGTAACTATGGCTATGTATGGGTGAATAAGAGCTTACATAAAGGTGAGAAAAAAATGACAAAGATTTCATAATGGTAAACATGAGATTATGTAAGGGTGTAAAAACAAAAATTAATCTTACATATGGTTATACCCAAAACTAATGTAAGGGAATAACATTAAAAAATTTCCATGTAAGGGTCCCTTGGGACTTATGTAAGGGTGAAGGAAAAAGAGATTCACATTGGGGTAAAACCTAGCTATGTAAGCATCAATAATAAATACCATGAGAGTATGAATGAAATGGGATAATATTAATAAACTATTATTTACATATAAAATTAAATTCAATTTAATCATGCTAAAGAAGTATCTTAAATCCAACATTTTATTAACAACAAAAAAACAGAATTCCAAATTCACATATAATATAATATTCACATACACATACACATATATATATATTTCATGTTTTCTAATAAAAAATTTTTGAATTTTAATATGTGTATAAAAATATATATAATAGATAATAAATTTTATATAATTTTTTTTTTACTTTTGAAGAAAATATTTCATTAAAATTTTAACTGATTCATAATTGTTTTTATAAAATCAGTACATTTCAATACCTAGGTAGAATTTTAATATCATGTATAATATATCACACATAAAATTTTTCAAATCAAATTTAAATTAATAAATATATATAATTAAATAAAATAATCAATTAAACTATAATTCATAAAATTCTTCAATCTAAAAATTATGAAGTTCATGTTATTTATGAAAGGAAAAAATTAATGGTATGGAATGATATGATCCATTACATTAAATACCTTTAAAATGATTCTTGCCATAAAGAATCAAAATAATTCATAGAAAAATGAGAGGCCATCCTGCAATTAATAATGGAAAATTATTATCTTCACATTAAATACCTTTCCAAAGATTCATTTCATCAAGAATCAAAACATAATGAAACATAATAAGTGAGGCCCAAGCCATGATGTCTATAGATAGATAAATCTTGAACAAAAACATACTATTCAAATAAATCTAAATAAATAAATGTAAATGGATTCCAAAAACAAATTGAAATATATAAAAACCCATTTAAAATCCATTAGGTTGTTTTTGAAAAAATAATTATTTAAATAATTTTGAGTAAAGATTCAAAAAAAAAAATTTAATGAAATCAATTGTAGAAAAACAGAAAAAAAAGGTTTATTGTCTTTCTTTGTCATATCAATAAATTTATTAAAAAATGACCACCAAAGAAGAACAAAATAGTGATAAAATGAGAAAATAACATATAGCAGCATACATAGCTAGGAAACAGAAATACTAAAAATAAATAAGTTGATAAATTCTTATAGATAAGTTATAATGGTCATAAAGTAAATAAATAATGGAATACACAATTCCTAAGCTAAAAATAAATAAATATTAGGTTAAAATTTATCCCCTTGCTAATTTTTATCACCTTATCCTCAATTCATTTCAACATAAACCCCTTCCATTCACCATAACCTGAATATAACATATCATCTTCATCCAAGGATATATTCAATAATTCATAATACTTTATTTCAAAATTCATTAATTTGAAAAGTTAAATCAATTACCATATAAAGGCTTAAATAAATAATATCATAACAAAAAAATGACAGTAATTAATCAATAAGATAGTAACTAAAAATTTGATATTAAATTATCATTAAATGATTTAGGTCATGGAATGTGAACCCTGTATATTTCATTATCATTTCTCATATAATTATCTAATTAATTCCCCATAATAGTTGTAGCATAACAATTTATTCATTAACATCATGTCCAGATTCATTAGTAGTAAAATAATGGAAATATAAATTACATAGTAAATTTAATCATGCTTATCTTGGAATCAATACATTTAACCTGAAACATAATCAACATTATCACATATTAATTTTCATTCTGATATTTAGTAATTTAATAAATTTTGTTAACAATAGTTAATTCTCATATATATAACATTACATCTCAATTTAAATCATGCATCATCGATTCCTTAAAAATAATACACACTAAACACGCATCATAATATCTTATTATGTCTTACATTCAATTTAATAAATAATACATAATTATGGTATACTTTCTAATTAAATATACTCATATATAAAACATGCATTTATTTTCAACAAATTCACAAATTACCAGTACATCATAACAAATGAGATAATATTATTGGAAAAAGATATGAAAATAAAAATTATTTTTTTTTGAAAACATCTCTAGAAAATTCATTCAAAAAAATTAATAACTTATCATTAAATGGAATTGTAAATCAATAATATTTTTGAATATTTTTTCTTGAATATATAGTCTTTTAAAAATAAATCATTATAAATGAATTCATATCAACACACAACTCCTATAAGTTGAAGTGACATTTTAAATTTTCTAACATGATTTTCAAGTTATTAATTAACATGAATTTGATATTTGATTTTTTAAATTATCATGGTATATCATGAAATAATGTCTAGATATTTTATCATGTCAAATATTTTATGAAATAAGTGTTTTAATTGGGATGAATTTATTTATTAAAATGTAATATAATTATAAACATTGTATTATATCAGTATATATATATTAGCATAAAGAATCACACTGAAACTAATCCAAAATAAAATTTCAAAATAAAATTTTCCCAATGATAGTGAGGGATGATTCCTCCCAAAATATTATACCTTGAAATCAATACATTTGTTACCTAAAAATAATATGTTGGATGTCAGTCTCCATATGTCATATTGTAAAGGGCCATGATACATGGATCTAATATGATCACAATGAAATTAAGGTTCTGAAATAGTTCAAAAGTGTCCCTAAATATGTATGTCCTATCTATACCCTCACATTAATCACTGGTTATGTTAAATTAATTTATTTAATTTCTAAATCTATACAAGTGTCACATGTTTCTTACTCTAAAATTCACCCTATCATTCAACCAAACTCTTTTATGTAACAATTTTAGGACTCAAACTTAGTGAAACCCTCCTGGTTCTACATTATTCTTCTATAAAAGTTTACATGTGTCCCAAAATAAAATATTTCTAACTAATATCATGGGTTTGTGACTAGAATAAAGTGTATCTACTACAATAATGGGAAGCATTTAATTTTTAGTACCCATGAAAATATAATCAATCTTCCATTAAAATATGCACACAAACAGACATACATATATGTGAAAAATATAACATTACACAATACTGACTTTAAAAACCTGAAACATACTGATATTTCAAGTTAAAATGAAATATTGGGCTTCTAATGCTTCAATACAGTCACCAAAACATTAATAATACCATTATCCCTCAATCCATACTATTAAACAACCCATGACACATTATTGAAAGGTTAATTCTTAGGGGTACTCTGTATGATTTTATTTCTATGTGGTTATATATCCATGTAAAATATAAGCCCCATGATAGACTTGTATGGAATCAACAATAAAAGGAAATTCTATAATTAAATAGTGTTTAATAATGTAAGTTTTTCAAAAGTTAATATATTAGTACTTCCTTTTACCATCATAATAAAATATAAGAAAGGCAAGGAATATTAGTTATAAATATGTTCTAAAAATAAAATCATCAATTGGAAATCCCACATCTCAACCTGTGTTGACTATCCCATCATCATTAGGTAATCCCACCTCTAAAACCATGTCAACTATCCCAACATCCTCCATATCAACACATCATCAAATCAACAATGTGTACTATAACCTTAAACCTCTATAACCTAGAACATGAAATAACCCTAAGCCATCACAGCTCATCCAACCATGTACATGTTATTCATTAATACATTAAAATCCATGAATAAATACATATATCATAATATTGTTCCATTACCACCACTGTATATATTATTAATAAAAAGAACATATAATATGATATATAAATAAATAATTATATAAGAAAACATGTATGAGAAAAATAATTATTTGGAAAATAAACACATAAAAATGTGCAGATATATTAGAAGTATATAAAACATCATAACACACAACAATAAATAAAAAAGTGAAATAATTGGAAAATTAACAATTCATAATTACGTTCAATATGCAAGATATTCCTAGTAAATATTACTATTATATTCATATTAATATTCATTTAATATAAATTATTTATATCTATCCAGGGGTAATTTTTATTACTTTAATATTCATTTTAAATTTCATGTAAATATTTCAACTTCCATTTCCAACATAATTTAAAATAGTTCTATATTTTAAATCATGAACAAATGCATAAACAAATATTATTTAGTATATTATAAATAGTATAAATATTATTATAACAAATAATCATACAACCGTTTTTGAATATTAACAATGGTTTAATTTATAATATTACAAATAATCATATTAATCTTTTCGTGGTCTCAAATATCATTCTAGATTCTCTTCATGAAATATATTTCAAAAATATTTCCCATTTAACTTAGGATGTTTTTAATAGGATACAAATATCATAAAAAATATCAACTATAAGGAATATATATAATATTATTCATAACCAAAAATTAAATACATGAAGTAATGAACTATAGTAATGAAGTACAATTAAAACATAAATATGTGGGTTAAAAAAGACACATCTATTAACCCCTTCCCAATGAAAAGGCATTGATAGAAGAGAAAAATATGGTAATAAATATGAATAAATAAATATTAACCCCTCCATCCAGACCAAACCATATACATTGAGCCTAAGGAGAGAGAATATTAACTTACCAAATATTAGGAAATTATAAGAATATCTGTATTATCAATGGTTGAATTGGTACAACAATTATTGAACATAGGATTCAACAGGGAGGAATTAATTATGAAAATTTATTGTAATATAGTAATTCATTCAAAGGGGTCATCAATTAAAGTTGAATAATGATTACTACAATTATAATCTTCGATGTGTTAAAAATAAAAGGGTTTTAGGTAACGATAATGGTTGCTTAAGAGGATACATAGCACATGATCTAATATATTACTCCAGAAGATGAGAAACGTTCTTAAAAATACACTACCATAATGAAGCTAGGAATTTCTATATTGAAATGATAGATGATATGAACTTCAAGACCTGTAAGTAGATTTCATCTATCAGAAAAATTTCATCTACATAACCTAGAATGTCATTTATACAAATATTAGATATTACATAACAGCGGTGCATGGTCCGATATAGATCTGAAATGCTTGAAATACACACCAAGACATGTCTTTAATAGGTCATGGTTAAAATAATGGGTATGATAATTGGGAATAATATGTATAATTTATATGTGATGAAATGAAATCCCCATAACTAATGTTAATAATTAAATATAACCCCTAATATCACTCACACTAAAACAAAAGACTCTTAGTATTTGTTAAAATCATTTTTACTACTAAAAAAATCCCTCTATAACTTACAAAATCCATCATTGAATGCCTACAGTTTTCATCCAATAATAGCTAAATAGAAGTCACTATTAGAAAAGAAAACATTCATTTCGAAGTTTTCATATTGGTCTGCCACATGGCCTATAGAAACCACTATTTTTAGTATCTATATGTACATATTTTTTTTAAAATAAATCTAATAAACATAAAGATTGTTATTAAAAAACTAAAATAGCCATACTTTAGAAATTTGATATATGATTACATCAGATATAATTTAATAATCTTGTAAATAACTTCATTATATAATATTCCATGATCCACACTCATCATCTCAAATAACTGAACAAAATATTATTTATAACTAAATTTTTGGACAGAAAAAAATGAAAACAAAAATCTCATAATTAGAATATACTAGAATATTTAAAATAAATGTTACTATATAAATCTACCCATGGTCATTTATTTCATAATATTACTAGTTTCTAATAATATTTTTTATCTAAAATTACATGTTCATTGAGTATAGGCATACCACATGTCGTGTTTACATGACATTAACTCATAAACCTGCAAAATAATTCAAATCCATTTTTCATATGATTCCATGTAAATCTGAGTTTGTTTTCAATATTTATTACAAAAATAAACACATTATCATTTTTTTAAAAACCAAATGATTTTTTATCCATCTCGTGAAAACGAAAACATACACTGAATATCAATGAGTTCTTGAATTTTAAAAATAAATATATTGTTTTTTTCCAATAATTCCTTGATAATGAGAGGTTGTTTTCATTATTTTGACTTGATGGAATACAATTTTAAAGAATGTTTTTATTTTCCAACCTGATCTCACTATATGAATAGTAGATGAATTATTTTTATATGATAACTCAGGTGTACCTACATATGAATCAAAGGATATAAACTATTAGTGGGGGTATAAGGGTGAACTGGGGGAGACTATAACTACTTATATTATATTAAAACGATAACTAATAATATAACCAAACAGTATAAATCCCAAAAAAATAAAGTGAAATCAATAAATATCAATAAAACTAAATAACTAAAATGTATTAATATCCTAAAATCAATACAATAAATAGATCAAATCTACCATTTTTTCAGTTATAAATACATACCAAAATAAAAGAAAATGAAATTTTGGCTTCACGATATCCCTCATCTGAAACCGTTAGTACTTGTCTGAGCCATCCTTCTAAACCATGCTATCTTGGGCCCAATCCCAAACCTATGTCTACATCCAACTGATTTTCTTATAATGTACCCAAGTGTGGTGATGGCTTGAATAGAGTGTGACTACATAAATCACTAGTAAACCACCAATTTGGTCCCATACAATCTATCCTATATATTGATATGTTCTTGTAATGTCCTGATCTGGATAAAATATAACATTTGAAATTGAAGAAAATTGTATTTATCAATAGATTCATGAACCATATGGATGATACCTAATTCAACCAGTTCCAAGGTTTCTTTGAGAACACCTCATAGATTATGCTTCTCATGTAACATGTGGGCTCCACATCCATAGAAGCCACAACAAATCCGCATTACTTCAGTGACAATCCCATGACAATATTATTATCTATGATCATAATCGAAGTCAACCACTGTAATATCCTCATAATAACAATGACGAGGCCCAAGATAGTTCAATCAATAAGTATTATAATCCAAGGCATCCCCAATCACATCATCATGAATCTAGGGATAAGTCTCACTACATCTATTTCAAGAGTTCCAACTCCATGGAAGCTCCAATCATCAGGGATCTAAATCCATGGTATCCTCTATCACATTTACCCCAAAATATGTTGTGTCTAATGTACCATGATCCAAAAATATAGATTATATAAAAATAAACTCCATATCAATTGTAACCCCAAACCATACCAATATCTAAAACATGGTATACCAACTTCTCTGGATCCAAATAATGGAGGCCAAACCATACCTAGATCCGAGTCATCGAATCCCAACCCTTCGACATCAAATGTAATGGTGAATCCCATAACCATTTATAAATAATGGATAATTTTTTCCTAATTACAATCCCCACACCACTATATTATCCCCTTTATGATGACTTCTCATTATGGGTTATATATTCCACATAAAACCATCAATACCTGTGATTAGACATATATAATCAGGGTCATTCTATCAATGTTGAACACATTGTTTCCCCTCAGTATCAGTAAAGTAGAGGAACCCTAAAATTGGTCAATGGTCTAATCATAGTCTTATGTCAATAAGAGACACACCATAACACTGCGTCTCTTATTGTTTTCAACTAGGTAGCATGACCTTTCTAGCAATATGGGTCTCGTCACATTAGCACAGTCAAAATATGGACCACAACCCATATTGATTCATATGGTAACATTTGGATTTTACGCTCCCCCAACCCACTCTCATCCATAGGAAAATCTTTCCACATTTACCTGGTCCCATAGAATGATTCACTAGTACAATCCTAACTTTTAGCGGCCCCCAAAAACCATCACTAAAGGCTTATAGTGGCCGCCCAGCGTCTGCCAATCGGTGGCCGCTTTTGGCCCGTCAATGTTTCAATTAGTGACTGCCATTTGGCAGACGCTGTAGGCAAGCTGGAATAAGCTTAAGAGGCCGCTAATCGGCGGCCACTTTAGCCTAGACCTAAAGTGACCACCATTTGGTGGCCCCTATAGGTGGTGATGGAAACACCTATAGGGGTCGCCAATTGGCAGATGCAATAGGTTATTAATTTTTTTAAAAAAACATTCAATTACACAATAAAATATACCCAAAAAAATCTTATCAGTCATCTTCCAAGCTCCACATCCATCATAAAATATAAATTCATAACAAAATTTAATAACAAAATTAGAACTGGATAAAACCTAGAAAACAAATAATTGAATCAAATTAACATATTATAATTTGAACATACTATAACAGATCTAAAGTATTTTATTTTTAAAATATATTCATAATTTTGAATACCATTTTAAAATATTAAAATCATTAATTCTATGGTTGTAATTAGATTGTTTCCATGTTATTTCAGGTCAATCTGATGTCGTCCGCTATGAATTTGACTGTTAAACTCCCGTTTTGGCCCTTTATGACACGAGAAATGCATTCTCGGTCACCGAGGGCACACGGTATGTCCGATTGATGTGTGGTCTTCTCAAACACATCACAATTCAATCAACTATTGATGTCGTCTGATTTCAGGCCTTTCTGACTTCATTCGGCCCATTTGGACCCCACCCCCCCACGCGCGTTAGTGGAGCGCGCCCAACACTTAAAAAAATGCATATTGAGACATACCGTGAAAACCGCATGTCCGATTGAAGTTTAGTCTATGCGTCCACATCCCGAATAATAATTATATTATTGTGCTGTAATTTTAGGTCCATCTAATGTCATCTGCTATGGATTTGACTATTAAACGCCTGTTTTGGCCATTTATGACACTAGAACTTCATTCTCGGTTACCATGGGTACACGGAACATCTGATTGACGTGCCTTTTGTGCGTACACGACACGAATAATAATTATATTGTTTCCCTAAGATTTCAGGTCAATCTGATGCTGTCCACTATGAATTTGTCCATTAAACGCCTGTTTTGTCCGTTTATGACATCAGTACTATGTTCTCGGTCACCATGGGCACACGGCACGTCCAATTGATGTGTCGTCTACTCTACCACATCACAATTCACTAAACCGTTGTTTTCTTCTGATTTCATCTCATTCTGACTTCATTCGGCCCGTTTGGACCACCCCCCCCCCCCACGCGTTTATGAAGCACGCCCAAAACTTTAAAAATGCATATTGAGTCGTACCGCGCAAACCGCACATCCGATTGACGTGAAGTCTATGCGTACATGTCAAGAATAATAATTAGATTGTTTCTCTATGATTTCAGGTCAATCCAATGTCGTACGCTCTGAATTTGACCGTTTTGGCCGTCTATAACACTAGAACTGCGTTCTCGGTCACCGCGGGCACACGACATGTCCGATTGATGTTTCGTCTACTCAACCACATCACAAATCACTAAACTATTGCTGTCATCTCATTTCTAGCTATTCTGACTTCGTTCGGCCTGTTTGGAATCCCCACGCGCGTTTATGAAGCGCGCTCAACACTTAAAAACGGTTATTGAGCCATACCGTGCAAACCGCACATCCGATTGACATGTCGTCTGCGCTTACACATCATGAATAATAATTAGATTGTTTCCCTTTAATTTCAGGAAATCTGATGTCGTCCTTTATGAATTTGACTGTTAAACACCCATTTTGGCCGTTTATGACACCAGAACTGCGTTCTCGATCACCACGGGTACATGGCATATCCGATTGACGTGTTGTCTACTCAACCTCTTCAAAATTCACTCAACCATTTCTTTTTTCTGATTTAAGGCCATTCTGACTTCGTTCGGCCCATTTGGACCTCCCCCCCCCCCCCCTTTATGAAGAGTGCCCAACACTTAAAACACATATTGAGACGTACCGCGCAAAACTCATGTCCGATTGATGTTCCGTCTACGCTTACACATCATGAATAATAATTATATTGTTTTCCTGTGATTTCAGGTCAATCTGATGTCGTCCGCTATGAATTTGACCGTTAAACACCTATTTTGCCCATCTATGACACCAGAACTGCATTCTCGGTCACCGCGGGCACACGGCACGTCCGATTGACGTTCCGTCTGCTCGACCACATCAAAATTCACTAACCCGTTTTTTCGTCTGATTTCAGGCCATTCCGACTTCGTTCGTCCCATTTGGACCCCCACACGCATTTTTGAAGCCCACCCAACACTTAAAAAACGCATATTGGACCGTACAGGACAAATTAATTGTTCGATTGATGTTCTGTCTACATTTACATGTCAGAAATAATAATTAGATTTTTGACCTTTGATTTCAGGTAAATCAGATGTCATCTACTATGAATTTGACCGTTAGACACCCGTTTTGGCCGTTTATGACACCAGAACTGCATTCTCGGTAACCACGGGCACACGGCACATCCGATTGATGTGAAGTCTACTCGAACACATCACAATTCACTAACACGTTGCTTTCGTCTGATTTCAGGCCATTGCAACTTCGTTCGGCCCATTTGGACCCCCCCACGTGCGTTTATGAAGCTCGCCCAACACATAAAAAATGCATATTGAGTTGTACCGCACTAAACGCATATCCGATTGACGTTCCATCTATGATTACGCATCAAGAATAATAATTAGATTGTTTCCATGTGATTTCAGGTCAATACGATGTCGTTTGCTATGAATTTTACTGTTAAACGCCTGTTTTGGCCGTTTTTGACGCCAGAACTACGTTCTCAGTCACCGCGAGTACACGGCATGTCCGATGGAAGTGTTGTCCACTCCACCGCATCAAAATTCACTAACCCATTGCGGTCATCTGATTTTAGGCCATTCCGACTTCGTTCGGGCCGTTTGGACCCTCCCCCCCCCCCCACTCGTGTTTATGAAGCGCGCCCAACACTTAAAAAATGCATATTGCGTCGTACCGTGCAAACCAAACATCCGATTGACATGTTGTCTATGAATACACATCAAAAATAACAATTAGATTGGTTTCTTGTGATTTCAGTTCAATCTGATGTCGTCCGCTAGGAATTTGATGGTTAAACCCCCGTTTTGACCGTTTATGACACCAGAACTGCGTTCTCAGTCACCGCGGGCACACGACACGTCTGATTGATGTGCCTTCTGCTCGACCACATCACAATTAATTAACCTATTGCTGTCGTCTG
Source organism: Viscum album (assembly GCA_963277665.1). Taxonomy (NCBI): domain Eukaryota; kingdom Viridiplantae; phylum Streptophyta; class Magnoliopsida; order Santalales; family Viscaceae; genus Viscum; species Viscum album. The sequence continues at coordinate 2,133,608,698 of OY728140.1, forward strand.
ATTCCAGGACATTCTAACTTCGTTTGTCCTGCTTGGACCCCCCATGCGCGTTCATGAAGCGCGCCCAACACTTAAAAATGCATATTAAGTCGTACCGTGCAAACCGCATGTCTGATTGACGTTCCTTCTACGCATACATGTCACGAATAATAATTAGATTATTTTCATGTGATTTCTGGTCAATTTTATGTCGTACGCTATGAATTTGACCATTAAATGCATGTTTTGTCCGTTTGTGACACCAGAACTGCGTTCTCGGTCACCGCGGGCAAACGGCACATCTGATTGACGTGCCGTCTACTCAACCACCTCACAATAAACTAAACCATTTCTTTCGTCTATTTTCTAGCCATTCCGACTTAGTTAAGCCCATTTGGACCCCCCCCCCCACCCCCACCCCCACACGCGTTTATGAAGCGCATCCAACACTTAAAAAACACATATTGGGCCATACTGCTCGAACCGCACGTCTGATTGATGTTCCCTCTACGATTACACATCACGAAAAATAATTAGATTGTTTCCATGTGTTTCTAGGTCAATCTGATGTCGTCCGCTATGAATTTGACTATTAAACGCCCGTTTTGGCCGTTTGTGACAGCAGAACTACGTTCGCAGTCACCGCGGGCACACAGAACATCCAATTGACCTTTCGTCTGCTCGACCACATCACAATTCACTAATATATAGGTTTCGCCTCATTTAAGGCCATTCTGACTTCGTTCGTGCCATTTGGACCCCCCCCCCCCCCCCCCACGCGCGTTTATGAAGCGCGCCGAACACATATAAAATGCATATTGAGTCGTATCGCGCAAACTACACATCTTATTGACGTGGATTCTATTCGTACACGTCATTAATAATTATTAGATTGTTCACCTATTATTTCCGATCAATATGATGTCGTCCTCTATGAATTTGACCATTAAATACCCATTTTGGCCGTTTATGACACCAGAACTGCGTTCTCGGTCACCGCGGGCACACCGCACGTCTGATTGACATTCCGTCTACTCGACCACTTTAAAATTCACTCACCCATTTCTATATTATTATTTCAGAACATTATGACTTCGTTCAGCCCATTTGGACCCCCCCCCCCCCCCCCCACGCGCGTTTATGAAGCGCACCCAACACTAAAAAAATGCATATTGAGCTGTACCACGCAAACCGCATGTATGACTGACATTACGTCTACGTGTACATGTCACGAATAATAATTATATTGTTTCCCTATGATTTGAGGTCAATATGATGTTGTCCTCTATGAATGTTACCGTTAAACGCCTGTTTTGGCTGTTTGTGACACCAGAACTGCGTTCTCGGTCACCTCGGGCACACGACACGTCCGATTGATGTTATGTCTTCTTGACCACATAAAAATTCACTAACCCATTTCTTTCATATGATTTTAGGTCATTCTGACCTCGTTCGTCCTATTTTTACCCCCCCCCCCCACGCACGTTTATGAAGTGTGCCTAACACATAAAAACACATATTGGGTTATACCGTGAAAACCGCACGTCTGATTAAAGTTCCTGCTGCGTGTGCACGTCAAAAATAATAATTATATTGTTTCCATGTTATTACAGGTCAATCTGATGTCGTCTTCTACGAATTTGACTGTTAAATTCCCGTTTTGGCCGTTTGTGACACCAGAACTGTGTTCTCAGTCACCACGGGAACACGGCACGTCCGATTGACATGTCGTCTGATCGACCACTTCACAATTCACTCACCCATTGTTGTCATCTAATTTAAGGCCATTCCAGAATTTTTGGGACCATTTGGACCCCCCACGCATGTTTATGAAGCACACCCAACACTGAAAAAATGCATATTGGGTCGTACCGCGCAAACTGCACGTCCGATTGACGTGTCGTCTGTGCGTACATGTCACAATTAACTCACCCTAGAAAGCTACAAATATCGAAAGAGTCCTTGGGATTCTCCCATGAAACAACTTCCAGAAGATTCTCTCCATCCACTGACACACCTTCCTCTGAGATTATTTGACCCAATAACTATTCCTAATCAATACAAAAATGACATATATATAGCTTGTTTTATAATCAATGGTTTATATGTGTAATATGTATGATGTCAAGATATTGGGTATGATCATCATTGGTCTTGGAGTGCACAAATATGTCATCCAAAAATACTAAAACAAACTAATATAGGTAAAAAAGGAAGATAATATTCATCAAGGATATAAAAACTTCTAGAGAATTCATCAACACAAAGGAAATTACCTCATGCATGGGGTTTATTCTCATCTGGATCACCAATATCACGGAGAAGTCCACCACCTGTATTCGGAGCCTACAATATATATCAATATATGTATCTTAAACATATCAATAAAAGTCAATCTGAGTATGGTTTGTTTTATTGTTTACTTGTGCCGCTACTTGTTGTGTCATCATTTCATCGATACGTGATGACATCTGTGACAACCTCTCCTCATACTCTGCATGTAACTGCTGAAACTATGAATCAAATTGCACTGCATATCTTGCATGGAAGCATCTATCTTAGTAGGTGTGCACATCCCTGACTCTCTTCATGTACCCATCACATCTTCTCTAACAACTGCCCGTCGTGGGACACCACCACCATAAGTCAAAGAATAACCATGACCGTCAGGCCCCACGACACGGTGAAATATTTCATCTCTACGCACAGTAATACGATTTTTCTCCTCTGGAAACTCTGCTAACTGAGAGTCAAATTGAGCTTATAGCATATAATGAATCAATGAACAAATATGAATAATATATATAAAATAAAAATACATTTATTAGTAAATAATTTGCTTATTATAACACTAGAAACATTGGGATCACCCGCCCTACAATCCATCACCCATATGGACATCCAATCGATTAGCTCACCGCGTTGGTGTAACTATGATAAAGGGGTTCACAATGTTATACTACAATATTTTTAAAATATGAATGAAATAGTGAATTCTAAACTTACATCATGTATGAGATGTTACACATGTCGAGTGCCAAGCCTAGAAGGAGTGCCCTACATCGCACGATTATGTGAATGACGAGCAGACTCGGTCTACAGTCAACGTATTTACTTAATAGACATTTGAAAAATTAGTCATTTATTGATTAAATGTAATAAATATTACCATCGCTGCCTCACTCGACCAAAATGCATCCAAATCATGCCACTACACAGGAAGAATGCCTGGAGGGACTCACTGTAAAATGTCTGGCACACCCAAAAATGGTGTCCAGTGATCTCTCTTCACCCTTGACTTGTAATCCGTCCATAATTTTCAGAATTTGGACATACATACAGCCCGAAACTCATCTCGACAGGATGTCAAATTATCCTGTCAAAAAAATTTAGTAGATGGGACAATAATAATAACAATATCATCAAAAATTAAACATTGAATTTACCTGAACCTCCCTCCATAATCTGTCTATTGTATCCTGGGGGAAATAACTCCATTCATGAGTCGTCAGAGAGAATCTGTGTGAGTCTCGTATCATATTCCCAAACTAACGACTCAATATAGTAGCACTATCTCCAACTGGATGAAATGTGTCATCAAATAACACATCCAATCGGGCTCCAGAGTTCCAGGATCGAACCCCTCTGCCAGGACCCCTACGTCTAATGAAAGATGCACTAGATCATGATAAACATAAATTCAAAATTCAATTACAATATAAATTAATGATTAGAAACATTTATAGAAATATACACAGAAAATTACAATTAGTTAATTTAGAAAAATAAAAACATACATACCAATAACATCAGGTGAACCACTGTGACCACCCTGTGACATACCTACATTAAAAGAAATTATAGTTAAATCAAGAAATTTTTATACATATATAACTCATAAATATTTTTACAAATAATAACTGGGGATATAATTACAATTTCCACTAATCATGCAAGTATATCATATCTTCTTCAACTGTCTCTCTAGCCCATTGAATATCTTCATCTCGTACAGCTATTGTTGTTTGGTCAAGTGTTTTATCAGGAAATGCGACAACTTCAGGTTCCACATGGTCAATCAAAAAACCCCCTCTTCTAGACATTTTCACCATAACATTACATTCAAAATCAATGCCGACAAAGTAAACTTGTTCTACCTGAAATGTTAGTATGAAGGGCTCACTACTAACTCAGTCATCTTTATATAAATTTTTTTAAAGTTTACTAATGTAAATTGGAAGTTATCAACTTTCGTTCCACGAACTGGATCGACCCAATCACACCTTAAAAATATTTGTTTTAAGCCACGACCATAAATAACCTCAATAATATCTCTCAAAATCCATAATAATAACCCGCACCAACCAAAGAACAACCAACACCACTATTTTGTGTGGATGGGTTCATGTCAACATCACTAATATGAAATCGGAATCCGTTAGCATCCAAAGACTTGTAGCGATGAGATGTAATAAATGGACCATCAGCTAGTTGGTTGAGTTCTTCACTCATATGCGGGGTTAAATAATGTAACTTTTGAATCTGCAAATTTCACATATATAGTTTAATTGATAAAGGATTGTGAAAATAAAACTAAGTTTCACTGTAAAAATATTAAATCAATTATGCGTACATGAATCTTGTACCGCTCATGAAATGTGTTGAAATGATGTTTTTGGATTTGATAGTTAGTTGCACGGGGCCATTCACGTTTCAACTGACTGATATGCATTCTAAATCACAACACAATATAAGGTAAGAAATAAAATAAATATAGAAACAAAATACACATCAACTATAAAACTTAATGTATCAATGGAATAACTGATGGAGTGATGAACAACACATATTGATAAGCATGAACCCACTCATTGTTCCTCATATAAAATGTTATTCCTTCTCCAATTGGACCCTCATAATTCTGGGATGATTTATCTATCTTTGCTTCAATCTCATCAGTATATGAAGCACAGAAATTAGTACCCTCTTCCATTAAATATACCTTGGAAATTGATGCTTCAGAATGAGCTTTTTTCACACATACCATTTCATTGTATTTAAGTATAGCTCTTTTGGATACATCCACCTGAATTGCATGGGACCACCAGCAATGACTTCACCAGTTAAATGCATGGTCAAGTGAACCATGAAATCAAAAAATGATGGTGGAAAGAGTTTTTCTAGGTGACATTGCGCAAGTAAAATCTTATCCTGTAGCTTTTTGAAATCACTCATGCGATGATTCCTTAAACAGAGCTATCTAAAAAAATTAGAAACTCCAATCAACGGCTTAACAACCTGGGAAGGTTAAAAATCATGAATTGCTATAGGAATTAACTGTTGAATCAGAATATGATTATCGTGACTTTTCAAACCCTGTAATGTCATTCTTTTCAGATTCACACGCTTTGAAATATTATAACAATAACCATCTGGTACCTTAACGATCTTCATAATTGATAGAAATGTTTTTTCTTATTTTAACTATTGTGTACTATACAGCAGTCATGTATGCCCGATTAACTTCACCCAACAATAAATGTAAAGGTTTTCTCAATATCATTTCTTGAAAATCAAGTCAAGCATTAGCATTGTCCTTTGATTTCCCCTTGACGCCTAAAATGGTGCATAGAATATTATCACATACATTTTTTTCAATGTGCATCACATACAAATTATTTCTTAAAATATTATATTTCCAATAAGGAAATTCAAAAAAAATACTCTATTTCTTCTAATTATGACTTCGCTGTCTATTTTCAACTGGAATAGAAGGCAATGAAGGAACCAATAAATCATGAAAATCCTACATTGTATGGATGTTTTCTTGATCAATATGTGCACAAATTTCAACCCTAGATAGTATTTGTGGTGATGGGTCATACTCTCTATTCCCATCAAACGATACACAGTCTTTTCTGATCCTGTGAAATGGAGGAAGAAAGCATCTGTGACCAAGATATGAACACTTTCTACAGTGCTTAATCCATATATATTTTTTACTCTTATTACAACAAGGGATAGAAAATTATCCTTTTTTACTCCAACATGATAAATTACCATACGCTGGGAAATCCATAATTGTCCATAGTAAAGAAACCTGAAGTCTAAACTTTTCATTAGTTGGTGAGTCAAAATTCATTACACCATCGGCCCAAAATTCTTGCCTCTCATCAATCAATGCTTGCATATAAACATTGATTTTAACACCAGGTCCTCTTGGTCCATCAATTAGAAATGACAGTAACAAAAAAGGTTGCTTCATACATACCCATGGGGGAATGTTTTATAGAACCAACACAACTGGCCATGTACTATGCATCGCACCAACCTTGGACCTAAATGGGTTAAAAGCATCTGTTGCCAGACCCCATCGAATATTACGATCATCTTGGGAAAATTATGGGTGTCTTTGATCAAAATCTTTCCATGCCAAAGAATATGCCAGGTGAGTTAATTTATCAACCTCTTTCATTCTCTCTGAATTCCAAGTCATCAATTTAGAAATTTTAATGGACAAGAAGAATCTCTTCAGTCTTGGATTCAGTGGGAAATAACACATCTGTTTAGCAGAAACATGTTTCCCTTGATTTAAGACTCTCCCAGGAAGAATATGACTACCTTAATTAATCACATTGGACTTCCACCTGGATGTATAGAAAATAGTACAAATATTTAATTGCGCATTCTATTTTCAGAACAACATACAATTATTGTGACATGAATCAATTGTATCATATGTAAAACCAAGATAATCGGTCAACTTGCGAGTATGATAGAATGACTCCAAAATCTTTGCTCCAGTAGGGAGTACCTTCTTCAATAATACCAACAACATGTCTAATGAGGTGTCTGACCACTAGTTCAAGGCCTTCAAGTGTAACAATTCAATAATGAACGTCAATTTAATAAATTTAGTGCATCAATGATATAATTCAGTTGATGGATCATCAATAATTTCAAATAATTTCAATGCATATCCATCTATAGATGAATGGGGATTACTCAATCCAAAGTCATCATTTATGACATTTTTGTCTTCAGGTTGAAATTGACGCATCATATCATTGATCATTATGTTCATCGGATCAACTATTCTTGAATCAACTTTCATATGAATACTTTCTGAGTGATTACATGAAACACAACCTTCTTTATGATGTGTCCATGTCTTATAGTTTTACAAAAACCCATTCAAAAAAATGTTCTCTAACAATATCTCGTTGAAGAGATATCTAATTGCTCATTTTCTTCATGGACATCTAATCATATCGCTTGGAAATCTGTTGGTGAAATCCATAAATTGCTTAATCCCCTCATAATATTCAGCTGAAAATCTATCTTGCATATCAATCAAGCTCCTATCCATATCTGTATTTAATAGAAATCAAAAGTGAAATATCTTATTTAAATTCTAAAAAAACACATATCATTAAAATTTAAAAACCAAATTTGTAGGATAAAAAACATTACCTACAGAGGACTTGACCGTAGGTAACGAGGTGTGACTCAATTATAGATCCCTGATGGCACAGTGACTTGACAATAGGGGTTCGACGGAAGGACTCAAAAGGAGTGGAACCGTTGGATGAAGTGTGGGAGTGTTCTATACGGCAGGGCACAATGGACCGGGAGGGTCCAACGGAGGCTGGATGAATATCTGGAGGGATGGAATGGGGCCGAGAGGGGACAACGGTGGCGGAACTATCGAATGATACAGTGCGGAGGCTGGGGTGGGGGTTTTCGGGTTGCGGGAGTGTCAGGGTCATGGGGGGCGCATCGCGGAGGCAAGGCGCTGGGGGTTGCCGGGGTTGTGGGTGGCGCAGTATGGAGGCAAGGGGGTGGGGGTCGACGGGTTTCGGGGTTGCCAGGGGTTTCTGGGGTCGATGGGAGGTCGGGGGTCATGGTCGTCGGGGGTTGGGGTCACCGGGGTCGTTGTAGGTCGGGGGTCGGGGTCATCAAGGGTTGGGGGTCGAGGTCGCTGGGGGTCGGGGAGCGGTCGTCGGTGGTCGGGGAGGGGTCATCGGGGGTCGGGATCGCCGGGGATTGGGGTCGAGGGGTTGGGGTCACCGGGGGTCGCGGTCGCGAGGTCAGGGATGGGTGGGTCATGGGGTCGGGGAGGGGATAATGGGAGGAGGGATAATTAGGTTTTTTGTTATTAAAGTGCAGCGGCCACCAACTAGCGGCCGCTATAAGCCCCCCGCCTCGAAAGCCAAAAATTCTAGTAGTGATTTATAGTCACTCATTCCGTCCTTATCTATACAGGTGTGAAGTGGTTGAAAAATGACGGAGGTCCTTTATCCTAGGATCACTATCTCACCCTTTACTCTTAGTTGGATGTGCCCAATAACCCTAGAAATAGGCCATTGGGTACCATTTAGTCTTTCCTCACCACTCAATAGGTTTGGAGGATGCACAATTTCTTAAGGTTCTGGCCTTGATCATTTATGGATGTTGCTTCAAGATAGAGTAAATGGGTTGTTCTTGACCCCTAGTGCAGGATTATTATTACTATATATTTCAATTTAAAATAATTATAACATTATGTTTAATCAAATTAAAATAGGAACCACCCTAAATGACATTTTTAAGAATCTTTATGTAGTATTAGAATACATAAATTCAATTAGGAAAGTGGGAGATACCACCTACTATTTTAAATCATTCTGAATAAACACCCTATGGTTAGAAGTAGCCTCCAAGGCCCTTAAATGCACACCCAACAACATCCACAATCAAATTGGCCAATATTAATGATCTGGAACCCAAAAACCATGAAAAATTTATGAATTGTTTAATTATAACAATTATAATAAATTAATTAATTACATTCCAACTTGGTATAAAGATGGATAAGTCAATAAGTGTCCAATGACAATCATCTGTTTGAGAATCAGTGACTCACACACCCCTAGACATATCACTGATCCCATTATGAGTAAAATACACAACCTACACCTGCAATTTAATCTTTATAAAACATAAATTTTAATTTCAAATAAAAATATCCATGGGGAATTTTCCCATTCATAAAATAATGAGTGACGATAAGCGGTAATCATATTGGGACATCCTCTCACTATGCTATAAAAAATAAAAAAATGAGATTTTATCTTTCATTAGGGATATATACATTTTCATCCAAAAAATCAATCAATTCCAAAATATCTTGCATAATAAATATATGAGATAGAAGGAGCGAGGGGGATCTATAACACACATTTTTACCAAATATATACAATAAACACACCCCAATAATGGGAAGATTATGTTTGATGAAAGTATACAATATTTATGTGAACAAAAATATGGTGGGGGAATTGTGGATAACCCCCACACCTACATAGGTCTAGAGTGGGTGTAATGATCATTTTGACCATTTAATACCCCTACTAAATAGCCAGTACAGAACCCCCTATGATCCAATGGAATGTTATATCCTAGGATAAAATGACCAATATAAACACTCCAAAGATAATCCTAATCCCTTGAGACATCCTATATGGCTCTATCCAAGTCCCAAAACACATTTATTGAGGTATTCAAATCATCAGAACCCAAATTGGAGCACACTTTCTTAAAATAATATTCTCTCTAAACCAATAATTAAAACATATTTTTACTTTTTAATAGCCATATATACAATGGATTTCACAACATACACAATATATTACTTTTCACCCTCATGAAGTATTGATGGATGTCTTACCAGTCTTCCAAACCCACCTATATTTTTCAGTCCCACTTAGATATCCATATTCCACTTTTGAATTCCAAACACACATCTAAAGTGTTGTATTTAAAATAATGTGCATTAACAACCAAAACATGATATAATACTCACAACAACCATTGAAACCTCAATATGTCACATACATGAGCCCATGTAATTGTAGATTTTATCATTTTATCATCAAATTAACCACCCATAATATGGTGGTCACCACCTTGGGAGTTGGTTGTAACAACCAATTTCTAATGATTTTTCTAATATACAATTCAAATTTCCTACCAAAAAATTACTGCATTCCAATGATTCACCCAAAAATGTTTATAACATACTAAACTCCATCACATATTATATCGTCCATATTTGTCCTCAATTCTTATATAAACCAGTTAAAACCCCATTGATCATATAGCAAGATCAATTGCATCATATTTCCATTGAAAATATATGACAAACCATCCAACTACTATCATCATGTCTAAAAATAATAACATAATTTGGTTTCCATCACATATCATTCAACTCCACATGAAAAACACAGTATGGACCACCTTTGGCTAAAGTTCCTTAAAAACTCTTGGCTCTAGGTATTGATTCAATACTGACCACCGAATCATGATGCCTAAATACCCTAAGTCATTCCATGACCATTCCAAATCACTTACAAGAGTCCATCAATGTCATCTTATAATATTCCCTAGCTGGACCATCAACATTACATTTATGTCCATGTTCCCCCACATGAACTTTAATGCACCACCAATCCAATTCCCATTTTTATTTTCATGATCCTTCGTAATCCCAAAACCAACTATCAGACTAAAGCTAATTTTGTAACCAATCATGTTCCCAGAATTCAAAATGGAATATAGTAGCACTTGAGTCCATTTTTTTCAGAAACAAAACAATAAAATTACTATCCAAAAGCTCTTATAACAAAGCTATTAACACTTACCGCATGCGGTTCACACAATCACGATTGGTATCCCACTCTCCACCTTAGGAGCATCCTTGACATAAAATTACTATAACAAGAACTTTACCACTATAAAATATTCCATGAATATATCTAGACACAATTAATGGCATGGATGAACCCAATGATACACGGGGATCATCCTACAAACACAAAAACAACATTGTTACCCCTTACCTCAAGGTTTCCCATGATAATCATTGAATTGTATCTCAAAAAAAGGGATGCCAGCCTCAACCATTTAATAGTGGATTTTCTACTACATGTTTGTTCTCCCCATGCTCCATAAACACACTATCAGTATTATCCACTACCAAAAAATCATATCTCTACTCTCGAGCCATGACCACCTACTTCCAAATCCTAAAACCACATGTCCCTAATATTGAATGTCAATGTCCTCCATTGGGATGACCATTATACGATAGTCGATCGCCTTCAAGAATCACCCAGATCACTGGGGAAATTCCTTTATTTCACCCAAATCTTTGAGACATCACACCCATTAGTATCCCATGAGATACCACTATCCCTCGGAATACACATGACCATTTCCAATTCCAACACTTGACTCATGCTCTAGAATTATTCACTAAACTAAGCGGTGATGGGTATGAACCATGGAAAATTAATCTCAACACTCCAGGAGCTCCCTCAGAATTCCTTTTTAATATCAGGAACCTTAAAAATTCTATGATTTATCTATAAAATGCATGCCTCATTGATTTATTATAGCACCATAGTTGCTAATCTCCATTCTAAAAAATGCAAGTCTCTTCCCATTCATAGAAACCACTCATTTTCATTCCAATCAGGTGTGTCCACCTCTGCACTTACTGAGAAAGTAAATTTATATCCAAACACATAGGTTTAGATGTCACCATGGTCCTATTCTCAAAATCACACTTTTTTACCTAATGTAACAACCCTCATGTGATCTTTACCCCTAAATATTTAGCAGCTTCCATGCATCAGTCTCATACCCTAAATATCATCTCATTTTTTATGTCACTAATTAAACACAAAACCCTTAGATAAACACTATCATATTATCCCTTGATAATACTAAACGGTCAATCACTAAGGACGAAGTTAAAATAAATTCTATAGATATTCCACCTTTCACTACCTATGACGTCTCATGAAGGTTCACTTGGTCCAACCACCTTGCCCTATGTCAAAACTTATAGAAGGTCATTGCTCAAGGGGAGCATCAATGATTCAATCTAACCTGATGACACTAACATTCCACAAACCCAGATAAAAATGTCTCACAAATGATGATATAATACTCTAACCACCTCCCATGATTAGGGAACTCTACCTCTCTAATAATCTATGCATAATGATCCTCTTTGAAGGATTGTATCTCATCTCTATACGGTACACACACATGGAATCATCCTAGATGATTTGTACCAAGGGTAAAAAACATGGGTGGTTCAATTAATTATATTTTAATTCCATTCTATGTTTTAAAGCATCGTAAAGGATGTTACTGGGATGTAAAATAACCAATCCAATACACAGATGACCCATAATGGGTTATACACTTATGTATCATATTCCATACTATCCCACCAGGGTTACTTCACCTATTTTACATGAGGACAATGTAATAATGCTCATATTTTATTTTCCCACCTTAAATCTACATGACCCACCATTATAAGAAAATACATGTACAATTCAGCTGAAAATTATAATTCCACCAATTACTTATGTAGGAAAATACTATGTGAGTAGTTTCAAACATTTTAAAAAACTAAGACTCGATCATTAGTGAAATCACGCATAAGAATTCCTACATTTTAGGAATATACTAGGTGTCCGGTATGATGCATGAAACATATATTAACTCTATAGGACAATAGTAACATCAAAAACACTTATCTCCTACTAATGGGATAAGATCTAGAAATATGAAATAATTAAGAAACATGAACATAATGTATGTCTTACTATGTGAAAACAGATCCAACATTAACCTTAAACAATAATAACATCACTCCTCACCCTAGAAACATTGACTTCAAACTAAATCTAGTGTTATTATGGAACTATCCTAATTTATATCACATGATCCAACACATAAATAAATCTATTGTATACTAAAGCCTAAAATAGTTTGAAAAAAAGGAATTCTATGATACCACTATGTAAAAGTCTAGCCCATATCACTCTATAAATAGTAGAGATACTAGCTCTGTATGGGACCTCAGTTTTGTATCCCTATATTATAGAGGATATTTACTTGAAGTGTGTGTCTAAGGTTGTATTTTAGAGGGACTATATCCCACTATATCATAGTATAACAACAAGAAAGAAAATAATGTTGAAACATGAATCCCAAATAAAATAAATTTAGAAGAAATAAATTTAACAAAAATGTAAGTAAAAATGTAAGGAAGTAAAGGATGGAACAACCCAAAAATACATACATTAGAACACTCACAAGGATAGTTATAAATATATACCAAAACAAAAGAAAATAAAACACTATCTCCATATTATCCACTATTTATCAATATTCTCAAAATCTAGGACCACTTCTATTCCATTGTGCCCGACCATGTTATCATGGGCCTTTGCCTAAACCATTTCCTTAAGCTATGTGATTATTTTCATGGATAAGATCATGCAGTTATAGTTTCGTTAGGTTGTGAGAATATAACTCATTAGGAAAACAATAATTTTTCCTCATAATAAAAATTATATATATCTATATTTGCATGTTATGTGTTTAACTGAATAATAGACAACAATAAAAATAAATAAATTCATTGGGGTCCTTACGACTGTGACCCCTATTGACCATAACATCATAGGCTAGATCCATGGTATATATGAGCACATATCATTAATCATTTCTCCCTTATTGGATGTGGGCTCCACATCAATGGTAACACCAAAAAGCAGCTAGCCTTTGAGGACTATCACGTACCACCTGATTTCATAATACAAGGCATCCCCTATCATATTTTCATGTCTTCGGTGATTATGAGCATGAAAATATGATCATTGAGGATCCTAATCCATTTAATTCCCTTGCATATCCACATGACATGTGGGATAAGGCCAATGAATTCCCTGAAAAGAACTCTAAATCCATTACATCTCCTATCATCAAGAATCCAAATCCATGGAATCCTCTATCATGTACTAAGATCCAAATATGTGGTGGATCTTGCACCCTAATACAACACTGTGATAGCTCCAAACATTGGGCTCCATATCCATGTTAACTTTTTTTCAAACATATCTAAAAAATTATAGGCTAAAAGTACAATACTCAACTCGTTGTGGCCCAACCATACTCGAATTCAACTTGCAGTAGCTTAACCATTCCACTTATTCCTTGAAGGAACATCCCATAACTCATAATAAATAATATTATAGGGCCGTATGAACACCCACATTCAAACCACTATCTCAACCACATCTCAATGCACAGGTTTTTTCTGGTTCAAGGTTCCAACTGCAACTGGTAAAAACCATGACCACACATACATGTTGAGGGTCGACCTATCAAAGATTCACCAATTGAGTTCCCTCAATATCAATACAATATGTGAACCATCACTTGTGACATTGGTCTCAGTAAAAATTTCAAGTCAACAACCAACACACCACTATTCCATGTTTCTAGATGTTGTCAAGTTGGTTGCATGAAATTTCTAGATAAAAAGGACTCACCACATTGGCACACTCAAGATATAGGATAAAAACCATCTAAATAAATATGTTCACTCTAGGTTTGTATGATAACCAAACATCATCCTAATCAGCCTGTGTCCTTTATACTTATCCTCGGTCCCATCATATAGAAGAGGGCAGCTTATCTTGTCTTCTTCACTATGAGTCAAAATAGCTCAAAACATGATGGGGGGGTCTTGTAAGAACTCAATGTTTGAAATGTAAATTTAATTATTATAATTATTTCATATAATCAAATTTAATCACATCATAATGAACTACTAAGTTCTATGTGACCATTAAACATACGTTTTTCACATCAGTGATTTGAATTTCAAAAATCTGCAAGATACAATGGCCAAATTATTTTTTTGTGAATAGTAACAAGACATTATTAATTGTTACATACCATAATAAATAGTAACTTTACTTATGATAATATATAAATAATATTCATGTGGAAGTACGATATGCCTATTTCTGGGAATAAGAAAATAATTGTTTTAAACTTATTTTTTTCAAGTAAATTGTGATTTTAGTTAAAAAATAAATTAACCAAATTTAGAGACTTATTTTTTAAAAAATGTAGTTTATTTTTGGATTCTACATATCAAAAAATTGTGAGGGTTAATTTTTGGTATTTTCCTAAGATACTTGAGTTTTTAGTGAATAGTAAAATATGTTAATTTACCGTATAAATACATTATAATTTAAATTCACTATTCCTGACATCATAAGTGATGTATGAAAAAAAATCATGAACTCACAAGAACCTATTACTATTATTGGTCTTGGAATCATCACTATTTCTTGTCTTGTTGGAAAATAATATACTAATGATTATAATATTATAAAAACCCACCTCTCCTCCGCTATAAATACCACCCCACCTTACCTCATCTCTTAAATCCTCTCAAACCATGTTCCATGCTTATATTCTACCCAAATATCTCCTCAAGATCCTCCCCCACGTCCAACATCCCTTGGTATCCTCAAAAAACAAATCATCTACTCTTAAGATATAGCATCCCGCCTTTTTATCACATAAACATTCATTACATTTTACAAAACCGAGGATCTTTAAGGTTTACTGTCTTGGAAACCAGGAACTTAATACATGAAACAATAAAAAAACATTCTTCTTAAACACTTGAAAGACTTCTCCTTATGTTCATCATAGGTTCATTACTGCATCCCATAACCTGGGGACATACATCAAAAGAAAGGGTAAGCATAAGGCCCAGTAAGGGAAACAAGAGGAACATTTTACATGTGAACTTGATATACTTCAATAAAGACATGAAAAGAACTTTAAGGCATGAGAAAGAAATCATGAGGCATTTCATAATAAAAATAACATTTTTCATAACTTGAAGATGTGGCTATATCATTTAACATATACAATCATGAACATATCACCAAGGTCCATCCCCAAGGTGTCATTTGAAAATTACCAAGGTTATTCACCAAGGTATCGTGAAAATTGTAATCTCTAGTGGTTACATCATTTCCCAATGCATTGGAGCGCTATCAGGGCGCACCCTTAAATTTTCCTTTATTATCATGTGATCCACATATATCATCATCAAACATTTCATAAATAACCCATATAGAATAAAATAAATGGGTTTCATTTCATAATCATAACTTTTCAAAAACTGCTTTAAAGACATGAACTTTATATCACTTTAAACCCACAGAAAGGGAAAGCGGGTTTCATGTATGTAAATCCCAGAATTTAAAATAGAACATTTTGATATATATGTGAATACACATATAGAAATAAGAGCTTTGAGTATTCACTTAATAACATAAAATAATTTTGAGAACAATAGAGAGGAATTTTGAGACGAAAATTCTGCAGCATAACGACTATGTTTCGGGGTTTTAGAAATCATTGAAAAGAGAGGGGACATGGGTCAAACACTCATAAATGACCCATAACACAGTAGAGGGACATAATATAAAGTATTTTAGAGCATGGTAATGAAATTTGAAAGATATACCATATGAAATGAAGAACATGAAAGGAAGACAAAAATAATATTTCTCTTATGAAAATTCGGCAGCCTAACAGTGTTACATAAACTTCAACCAAAAATTAATTGATGAGATCAAATAGGGTATCTCATCATATGAACATAAAAGATCATAATGATAGATATATATATCATAACCCACCATAATAAAAAGTAACTTGCAAGACTTGACATGGAATTTGAACTTTGAAAAGGAGAAGGGTGAAAGAATCCCTTAAAAATTCGGCAGCCTAACGGCACCACTTAAAACTTCAAAATACTGATTTGAAGATATCAAATGGGGTCTCTCATCATATGAAAATAAGATTCAAGTATGATAGATATAGAGATAATACCCCAACATAACAAAAAGAAACTTGAAATAATTGACATGAAAGTAGAACTTCAAAACGAGAAGGGTGAAGAACCACTTAAAAATTCGGCAGCCTAACGGCGCCACTTAAAACTTCAAAATACTAATTTGAAGAGATCAAATGGGGTATCTATTCATATGAACATAATAGTTCAGTATGATAGATATAGGGATCTTACCCCAACATAACAAAAAGGATCTTGAAAGAATTGACATGAAAGTAGAACTTCAAAACGAGAAAGGTGAAGAACCACATAAAAATTCGGCAGCCTAACGGCGTCACTTAAAACTTTAAAAAAAATGAATTGAAGAGATCAAATGGGGTATCTCATCATATGATCATAAAAGATCAGTATGGTAAATTTAGAGATCATGCCCCAACATAATAAAAAGAAACATGAAAGACTTGAATGAAAATAGAACTTGAAAACAAGGAAGGTGAAAGAATCCCTTAAAAATTCGGCAGCCTAACGGCGCCACTTAAACATTCTTAAAACGAATTGATAAGAGAAAGGGGGTCTCTCATCATATGAACATGAAATGGGCAGTAGGATGAATATAAAATAACATCCTCCAACATAGGAACATGGAGTATAAAAGATATGACATAAAAGAGATTACTTGAAAAGAAAGAGAGAGGTTGGATCCCTTACCTTAAAACATAACTCTTAAAACTCAAAGGTTTGGACCTTGAGGGCTTGGGAGCACCTTGGGAGGACTCCTTGGGAGGTAATGAGACCAGAATTTCGTTGGGGAAGAGTGGGGAGTCGAATGGATGAGAGGAGGTCTTGGTATTTATAGGGAAAGTGAGGGGACAAGGCATTAATGGCCAAAGGACACCTCACATATGCTTTTCTCAAACCCATGTGCTCTCCCTTGGCATTTACCATGGAGTTAGGCCACATGGGGCCCCCAAAACAATAATTCATCACCCTTTGCCGGCAAACCCTTAAAATAACTCATGAAATCATCTTGACACAGCTATGATGTCATTAAACATACCGAAACCCTAAAACTGCATTTTTACTATTCACTGAAAATTCAACTTTCTCAGAAAGATCCCAAAATTTCACCATAATCAAATATCAATGCTCTGATTTCAAAAATGAACTCCATTTTATACAAATAATTTTCTAAATATTTTTAATTTATTTTTTAAATAAATACACTATTCACCGAAAATTCATTTTTTTTCAGAAAAAACCCCAAAAATTACCATAACATAATATTGGTGCTCTGAGGTCAAAAATGAAAACCATTTTATAAAAATAATTTTCTAAATATTTTTAATTTAATTTTTAATTAAAAAACACTATTTAGCCAAAAAAAACTAATACTTGAATAATAATTTATGAAACCATTATTTAACCATTTTATTGAATCACATTATTTAATCAAGGTGCCTAGATAATTTTAAAACTTTCTTTAATTGAGATTACTAATCCATTTGGTCATATTACTAATCCTAATCATAAAATCACTATTCATAATTTACTATTCATCAAAAATCAAGTTGATCTTATTAGACTCCAAATTTCTTACTGAACATAATTGTAGAAGACCATTTTTTTAAAATCATTACACATTTTAAATTATTTAAGGTTTAAATAAACATTTTTTTCAAAATATTCTTTTAATAATTCATCAAAAATATGCATACTATTTTTATCCGGTCATTTGAAAATTCATAAACTTCATCATAAGCAGAAATCCCAATTTTTATTTAAAAAAGGATTACACAAGGCAGTTACGGTCTCGTTACATAGCCCCTTATAATACCAGCATAGGACCTAACAGTAAGGTGTGCTAGGGTGATAGAATCTTGGGGCGGCTCCATCAACATTGCCCGAGTAGTAATTTCTATCAGTTTGAACTTCTCGCGAAGGCAATTCCGTTCTAGATTCACATGATGAAGTTCGTCTTGGGTTTGGTCCAGAGCAAAGCCCAATGGTGCTACCTCCTTCCCAAGCTCTGTTAGATGGGCTTCGATCGGTCCAAGACTACTAGGTGAGGCCATTGAATTTTCCTTCTATAATAATCAACCAAGATTACTTATATTTAGAGACAATAATCAAAACATTTTGTTCACAGCGGTCATATTGACTGATGGTCATATAACAGTCAAAACCCAATGGTCTCATTCTAATTATAATCATGTTTATCAAATAAAACATTTGTTGAGTATAAAAATAAAATAAAATAACACATGAAATTAGGAAACAAGATTTATTCAAAATTTCGGGCCGTTACAATCTTCCCCCCTTAAGAAATTGCATCCTCGCAATTTTTAAAAATTGGGTTTTGAAATTTCATTGAATGTCCCACATCGGAAAAGAGTAAGTAACACCATTACTTTAAAGGAAAGAAAAGGAAGTACAAAGGCCACCCAAGTTTACTCATACTAGGATTCCATTTAGGAAACATGGACATGGAGGAGAAAACAAAGGGTCACGTTCTAAAGGAGAGTGATAGAAAACATGATTAGGAGGAAGTTAACCACCAGAAAATCCCAAAATTGTGTTGTGTGTAAGTGGTCTTTGATTACCTAGTAGGAAACGTAAACCAACAACGTTTTTGTTTTACGTTCCTTTTCATAACTTTTAGGAATTCATTTACAACATAGAACAAAAACATAAGGAAATATATCGATCTTCATGTAGAGTTTCATACTTTAATAAGTTTCTACCAAAACTAATCTTTTCTCCAAATGATGAGCATTCAAAACTACTTGGTCTCATCAAAACACAAGAATCATCTTCTAGAGAATCACATAATCCACAAAAGATCAACTATCTATTTCTTCTATCTTTAAACATTATCCCAAAAATTGAAAGGGTAAGGTAAAACAACTCTTCAAAAAGAATCCCATAGGAATGGAAACTACTTTTAAATATTCAAAGTTCCATGGTACTACCCAAAGTTCTTCATAGACCATTCCGTAAATAATGGTCCTTAAGATTCCTCAAAATAAACCAAACTAAGATTGAAATCTAAATACAAGAACTATTTGATAACATAGTCTTCCAAAATAAACTTCATTTTTCATCTCTAAATAACATCAACCACTCCTAACATCTTATAACAAAAGTAGCTAACCTAAACATATTTTACCCAATATAGGTTAATCATTCCCGTAAGTAACCTAAATTACTATAAGTCCACCTTAAATTCATCGATTCTTCAAAATATAAGTCAACCCTACTCCTCAATGAAAATACCGTAGTAATCTATTTACCTCAATCAAATATGGTTCCCTAAAATACTGAACGTCTTCCAAAATAATAATCAGCTTTTAATCCCCTAATTATCTCTTTCATATTAATATGGAAATCGCTGCATTTCCTATCACATTGGTTATTGGGACATGTTCTTCCATCTCCCACCATTAACTAAAAAGATAAATTATAATTAGAGGCTTAAATACTTAACCAATAATCATGAAAAGGAGCTTAAATCATATAAGGATAACTTATAGAAGAAAAGTATACCCTAACTTGTGGTCCCCTAGGTTCCAATCTAGGTTATCCATGATCATATATTCTTACGTGAATCTTTTTTCCTTTAACAATGGTTCATATTAAGCTTATGAATTTACCAAAGCATATCCCCCGGGAGTGTCGTAACCAAGAGTGCAGAAAGGCCCGTTGTCGTGTACCAGTTCCCGTTCGAGTCTACCTCAAAGTAGTGTTTTCAGGTTTTACCCCTATGTAAATCTGTGCTAAAGCCACCTCTACCTGTTCGTACCCAGACAGGGATGTATTTTCTTGGAAACCCCTTACTCAATACTCACCAAAATACCAGGAAGATTTCCTATATTTAAACATTTCTATAAGGTTCTTCCTAAAGTTTTCATATCATAATTTCCACAAATAACTAAACCATCCTTTGATACCAACTATAGCATCCCGACTTTTTATCACATAAACATTCATTACATTTTACAAAACCGAGGATCTTTAAGGTTTAGTGTCTTGGAAACCAGGAACTTAATACATGAAACAATAAAAAAAACATTCTTCTTAAACACTTGAAAGGCTTCTCTTTATGTTCATCCTAGGTTCATTACTGCATATCATAAACTGGGGACATACATCAAATGAAAGGGTAAGCATAAGGCCCAGTAAGGGAAACAAGAGGAACATTTTACATGTGAACTTGATATACTTCAATAAAGACATGAAAAGAACGTTAAGGCATGAGAAAGAAATCATGAGGCATTTCATAATAAAAATAACATTTTTCATAACTTGAAGATGTGGATACATCATTTAACATAGACAATCATGAACATATCACCAAGGTCCATCCCCAAGGTGTCATTTAAAAATTACCAAGGTTATTCACCAAGGTATCGTGAAAATTGTAATCTCTAGTGGTTACATCATTACCCAATGCATTGGACCGCTATCAAGGAGCAGCATTAAATTTTCCTTTATTATCATGTGAGCCACATATATCATCATCAAATATTTCATAAATAACCCATATATCATAAAATAAATGGTTTTCATTTCATAATCATAACTTTTTAAAAACTGCTTTAAAGACATGATCTTTATATCACTTTAAGCCCACAGAAAGGGAAAGCGGGTTTCATGTATGTAAATCCCAGAATTTAAAATATAAAATTTTGATATATATGTGAATACACATATAGAAATAAGAGCTTTGAGTATTCACTTAATAACATAAAATAATTTTGAGAAAAAGAGAGAGGCATTTTGAGACGAAAATTCTGCAGCATAGCGACTATGTTTCAGGGTTTTAGAAATCATTGAAAAGAGAGGGGGCATGGGGAAAACACTCATAAATGTCCCATAAAACAGTAGAGGGACAAAATATAAAGGATTTTAGAGCATGGTAATGAAATTTGAAAGATATACCATATGAAATGAAGAACATGAAAGGAAGACAAAAATAATATTTCTCTTATGAAAATTCGGCAGCCTAATAGCGTTACATAAACTTCAACCAAAAATGAATTGATGAGATCAAATAGGGTATCTCATCATATGAACATAAAAGATCAGTATGATAGATATATATATCATACCCCAACATAATAAAAAGTATCTTTCAAGACTTGACATGGAATTAGAACTTTGAAAAGGAGAAGGGTGAAAGAATCCCTTAAAAATTCGGCAGCCTAACGGAGCCACTTAAAACTTCAAAATACTGATTTGAAGAGATCAAATGGGGTCTGTCATCATATTAACATAAGAGTCCAGTATGATAGATATAGAGATCATAACCCAACATAACAAAAATGAACTTGAAAGAATTGACAAGAAAGTAGAACTTCAAAATGAGAAGGGTGAAGAACCACTTAAAAATTCGGCAGCCTAACGACGCCACATAAAACTTCAAAAAACTAATTTGAAGAGATCAAATGGGTTCTCTCGTCATATGAACATAAGAGTTCAGTATGATAGATATAGATATCTTACCCCAACATAACAAAAAGGAACTTGAAAGAATTGACATGAAAGTGGAACTTCAAAACGAGAAAGGTGAAAACCACTTAAAAATTCGGCAGCTTAACGGCGTCACTTAAAACTTCAAAAAAATTGAATTGAAGAGATCAAATGGGGTCTCTCATAATATGATCATAAAAGATAAGTATGATAAATTTAGAGATCATGCCCCAACATAATAAAAATAAACATGAAAGAATTGAATGAAAATAGAACTTGAAAACGAGGAAGGTGAAAAAATCCCTTAAAAATTTGGCAGCCTAACGGCGCCACTTAAACATTCTTAAAATGAATTGATAAAAGCAAGGGGGTCTCTCATCATATGAACATGAAATGTGCAGTAGGATGAATTTAAAAGAACATCCTCCAACATAAGAACATGGAGTATAAAAGAAATGACATAAAAGAGATTACTTGAAAAGAAAGAGAGAGGTCGGATCCCTTACCTTAAAATGTAACTCTTAAAACTCAAAGGTTTGGACCTTGAGGGCTTGTGGGCACCTTGGGAGGACTCCTTGGGAGGTAATGAGACCAGAACTTCGTTGGGGAAGAGTGGGGAGTCGAATGGATGAGAGTAGGGCTTGGTATTTATAGGGAAAGTGAGGGGACAAGGCATTAATGGCCAAAGGACACCTCACATGTGCTTTTCTCAAACCCATGTGCTCTCCCTTGACATTTACCATGGAGTTAGGCCACATGGGGACCCCAAAACAATACTTCATCACCCTTGGCCGGACAAACCTTAAAATAACTCATGACATCATCATGACACAGCTATGATGTCATTAAACATACCGAAACCCTAAAACCGCATTTTTACTATTCACTGAAAATTCAACTTTCTCAGAAAGATCCCAAAATTTCACCATAATCAAATATCAATGCTCTGATTTCAAAAATGAACTCCATTTTATACAAATAATTTTATAAATATTTTTAGATTATTTTTTAAATAAATACACTATTCATCGAAAATTCATTTTTTTCACAAAAAACCCCAAAAATTACCATAACATAATATCAGTGCTCTGAGTTCAAAAATGAAATCCATTTTATAAAAATAATTTTCTAAATATTTTTAATTTAATCTTTAACTAAAAAACACTATTCACCCAGAAAAACTAATACCTGAATAATAATTTATGAAACCATTATTTAACCATTTTATTGAATCACATTACTTAATCAAGGTGCCTAGATTATTCTAAAACTTTCTTTAATTGAGATTACTAATCCATTTGGTCATATTACTAATCCTAATCATAAAATCACTATTCATAATTTACTATTCATCAAAAATCAAGTTGATCTTATTAGACTCCAAATTTCGTACTGAACATAATTGTAGAAGACCAGTTTTTTAAAATCATTACACATTTTAAATTATTTAAGGTTTACATAAACATTTTTTTCAAAATATTCTTTTAAAAATTCATCAAAAATATGCATAATATTTTTATCCGGTCATTTGAAAATTCATAAACTTCATCATAAGCAGAAATCTCAATTTTTATTTAAAACAAGGATTACACAAGGCAATTACAGTCTCGTTACATAGCCCCTTATAATACCAGCATAGGACCTAAGAGTAAGGTGTTCTAGGGTGATAGAATCTTGGGGCGGCTCGGTCAACATTGCCCGAGTAGTAATTTCTATCAGTTTGAACTTCTCGCGAAGGCGATTCCGTTCTAGATTCACATGATGAAGTTCGGCTTGGATTTGGTCCAGAGCAAAGCCCAATGGTGCTACCTCCTTCCCAAGCTCTGTTATATGGGCTTTGATCGGTCCAAGACTACTAGGTGAGGCCATCGAATCTTCTTTCTATAATAATCAACCAAGATTACTTATATTTAGAGACAATAATCAAAACATTTTTTTCACAGCGGTCATATTGACCGATGGTCATATAACAGTCAAAACCCAATGGTCTCATTCTAATTATAATCATGTTTATCAAATAAAACATTTGTTGAGTATAAAAATAAAATAAAATAACACATGAAATTAGGAAACAAGATTTATTCAAAATTTCGGGCCGTTACATAAGAGGCTCTCAAGAAAGATTTAATCAAGAGTTAAATTCCAATTTTCCTTTCTTTTTTTTTCTTTTTGAGTTCATATTTTTCTATTATATCCTTACCTCTACTCATCTAAAAGTTATGGAAACTATAGTACCATAAATTTACTGAAATGTTGTAATTAGAATGAAATAATTTATAATCATATCTCTTTTACTTTTCTTTTATTTTAGTAGTAAAGACACCATCCTATATGTGTTAATTTACCACATTCTAGGAAGATTGGATTTTAATTTCCTTTACTATCTTCTAATGTCGTCATAAAACCATTTTCATGGTTGAACCAGAAAATAATATATTTATTATTCCTCATCTATGGTTATGAAATTCTTTTTTTACCCATGGTTTTGGTTTATAAAACAAAACATGCTATTTTTGGTCAAAACCCCGCTAATTAACCTGAATGGTTATCACTAATGTTTTATATAATGATTCAACATCAAGATAAGAATAAAAATTAATTTTTCCACCATGTAACCTTATGGATGTTAAATAATAAAATATAACTTCAATTCTGGACAACCACATTACTCATACATTTTTATCCAAACATAAATCGATCATTACAACCATGAAATCCAACTGACTCAAAAAATGAAATTTATCCTCATAACCAATAAAAATGGTTATAAAAAAACATAAAAATGATATAATAAATATTTAACATATAGAATAGGTTCTTTAATTATTAATTAATGGCCCTAATTTTATTATTCAGATCATTTTGTTCAAGAAAATATCACCATCAGATTAAAGGTAAGGGATCCTCTCTATTTAACATTTATTCAAGATTCACTACTAGAAATGTGGTTTTTACCCACGGTTGTTTACCAACAGTTTGCTTAAACTTTTTGTAAAGAAGGCCTAGGAATCCCTTTCCGAATGGTTCAGTAGAACTGTTGGAAAAGGTGTGTTCACGTTACCCATTCCCAACGGTTTTATAAAACTGTTGGGAAAGGGTACCCTGAACACCCCTTTCCCAATGGTTTTTAAAAACCGTTGGCAAATATTTTCCCCAAATACACTCGGGTCGCTGCTCTCCCCCAGTCTTGACTGATCCCTAAAATCAATCCGGCGCTCGGCTCCACTCTCTAACTCCCCCATCTGAACAGGTGAAATGTCACGACCCGTCCTCGGGGCCCGTGCCGTGACTACCCCAAGCCCGCCTTCCATAGGCCAGGGGCTGGCGACTAGCACGAAGTCGTAATTCCCAGTAAAAAGGGAAGGCATTGCCTTTGTAAAGTAAACAAACACCACAGAGTAAGCAAGCAGTAGAAGAAAACACTATGTAAAAACTGGGTACAATAGTAAGTGCGGAAAAGTAAGTGGGCCAGTATACAAACCCAAACTGAAAGTAAAGTAAAACTAGAAAGGGAAACCAGCAACTAAAAAGTAAAGCCGCAATGCCGAGCTTTCCACTGGAAATCCCACCTGAATGGTCGGTACAGATAGCCTCCACTGCTCCTCGGGTCCAGCCGACCGCTCCGAGTACGTCTCGCCCAGTGGTCCACCTCCAGGTGTCATCCTGCTCCGCAAACCTCAACCACGATCAGCGTTGTCCGTCGTCTGCAACCAAAAAATGTAGTGCGGGCATAGACCGTGTAGGGGTGAGTATAAGCTACTCAGTAGGGACCCTGAGACCCCCGATGGTCTCCCAGAATCCACAAAGGATAATCCACAAAGGAAAGACACAATCCCGAAGTAACATCTGACACTGCTTAGGTATATGCCCATAAATATACCTAAGTCATCAATTCTCGTTCGGCTCCAACATCTGAGCCAAAGTACAACCCAGTCCATACAGGAAAGAAAAACGTAAATCCACATAGGATAGCACAACACGATCCACATAGGAAAGAAAAATAGGATTCATCTCACACAGTTATACTTGTTTGTATGATGATAGAGATGATCAGAGATATCCACTGATTCATCTAAGCCGTCGGACCCAAAAAGGATCGAAAGGTACTAACCCCCACAATGACCCACAATGGATCTTACCCACACAGGATCGATAGGTAACTAACCCCAGCAATGACCCACAAAGGATCTGACCCACACAGGATCGATAGGTAACTAACCCCCTCAAAGACCCACACAGGATCAGACCAACATAGAATCTGTAGGCACTGGCCAACACAGGACCGCTGAGTGCTGACCCACACAAGATCAGACCCACACAGGATCGATAGCACTGATCCCCGAAGGATTGCTGAGTTCTGAAGTCGTCGCCGTCGAATCCACTGGGGATCTCTGTACAGTCATCATCGTAGTAGTCGCAGCCAGCTCTAGGGTTCCCGCACATAGCAAGCTCGTTCGGGAGGGTCCGCTCCACGAGCCAAGAGGCTGATACATCAACTGACACATATTCCAGAGTTTATTTATCCAAAAGTTCTGTATCGTCAATAGGAACTCAACGTCACAGACGGCGCGTCAATCGGACGCACGGTCTGAGAGTTATTGGCTTTTTCGTCCTAGGGGTCCGGTTGTTTTTTAAGTCAAAACCAACCCGACCATACTCCACCTGCGTCCAAACCTCAGGCGAAGTAAGACAAAAGATCTGTCCCACTAAGAGGAATCCATCAAAGTCGATGGCATGTCGATCGGACGTCTGGAGCTCAAGTTATGGGTGTTTCCGCTCCGAGGGCCCGGTTGGTTTCGTGTACAAACCCACCCAGCCGAACACAAAGTATTCTGAAACCTTGAGTGTAATATACCGAAATGACCGCCTCGATCCAGGGATCGCATTTCCACTGACGGTGCATCTATCGGAGGCCCGCAACTCAAGTTATGAGAAAATTACCAAAAAGGATTCGGAAACGGGGGGTATGGGCCCGGACCGACCCGGCCCAACCCCCCTGGGTCGGCCTGAACCGAGTCGGCCCACCCCGAGTCCGTGTCTGACCCGGATGGCGCGGCCCAGCCCGGCCGGCGCAGGCGCGGCCCGGTCGCCAGGCAGCTCGGCCGTAACGGCCGAGCGGTGCGCATGGGGGGTGTCGCCCCCTTGAATGGTCCGCGACCCCACGTGGGGGCCGCCTCTCGCCAACAAACGCGGTCGGGGTGCCGTGTCCCGCCTTCTCTGGTCCCACGCGGTCGCGGGTCGGTCGGCCTACCGCCGCGGCTTCAGCCCCGGCGGTTCTTCCCGGCGGCGCATCGGTGGGTTGCTCCGCGGACCACCAAACGAGTTCTGGTGGTCGGAAATTCACGTCGTCTTTGCCAAAGGCCCTCCTGGGGTCCATCCTTCACTACGAGGACCTGACATCGTCCGTGCATCATGTTTTGTCGACATCCGCCGTTTCGCACACCAAGAACAAAAGGGGCGGTGGGTTCGTACTTGTTCATTGGTCCGCACCCACCGCGTTAGCGGTTTTAAAATATCTCACAACAAAATTTTAAACAAACATCGTGGGTATAAATCACAAGGATTTAAATGAATCAAACCCCTACTCGTCGTAGTTGTCGAACGTGAGTTCTTCGCAGAATTGACCATCGCGGAAGAAGAGGATCGTCGCGTCACGGAAGGGGCATCACGTCGTCACGGCACACGGCGTCGTGTCAACAATCTCCAAGGGTTAAAGAAAACACACAGATTTAATTTCACCATTTAAACCCATGTTGAGGATAAAATCCACAAAGGAAATTAAAAGATCCGTAATCACGTACCTCAATCGATTGATGATCGAAGATTGTCATGGGGAAGGATCGTTGCGGAAGAAACATCACGGACGGAGGGTTTTTGGGGTCGCGGTACACGGTGTCGCGTCGTCGATCTCTGGGGGTTCGGCGTTCTTGGCGTTCTTTCACGTTCTTCGCGTTCTTCGCATTCTTCGCAAAGGAGGATGAAGAACTTAGAGTTTCTATCAATCCTCTCAACAAGCCAACCACATGTGTTGGTCTTATTTTCTTCTTATGCCAACAAATTAAAAAAACAAGGTTATGAAACGAACCATTAATTCGGTGAATTAATGGTAATGACTTAACTGCCCATTTAATAGGGGCATTAAGAATATAAGAGAATGCACAGGTTGACTTTATTTAAAAGAGGTTTTCACGGGTGCGTTACATAGAGGAAAAGAAATGGTGGGGCTCGTGCGGGCCCCACCTCACAAATATCCTACCATGTGGGTATAATATTTTTGGGTTCCACCCTATCCGCTTAACTTAGCTTAAGTGGATTTAAGTGGTTTTAAGTGAAATAAAATAAAGTTGTCGCACCACTTTATTTTATTTCTTTACTTAACCCCAAAAACTAAAAACCACACCCGAGCAAACGCAACTCCGGAAAAGTTGTTTCTAAGAAAATACCGACGCTGCGATTCCATCGGTGCCCTCGGAATTCTATTCTGAGCACCAGTTCAAAATTTAGGAAAACCCGCTCGTTCGTTCACTGAACGTACCCGAGGCAAACTTCAGAAAATGATTCCGGGCACACCGGGCCTCAGAATCAGGTGCCGTCAAAAACTGTGTTCTTTTAAAATTCCAAAGAAAATTAAGAAAATAATTTCCTTCAATTTTACGGGTCTTTACATCACTCCCACCTCAGGGCTTTACTCCTCGTAAAGATACAACATAAACTAGGGAAACAAAAGTGGGTACTGAGCATGCATCTGAGCCTCCCGCTCCCAAGTGCTCTCCTAGAGGTTCACGTGCTACCATCTGATGGGCACACGAGAGATCGATCATCCCCGTAGGACCCGCTCCTATCGATCCTCGATCTCCACTAGGACCTCCGCAAAAGTCGCACCATCATCAACGTCCAGCTCCCCATGGTCAATGATATGCGTCGAGTCGTTCACGTATCTCCTCAGTTGAGATACGTGGAAGACATCGTGCACCCGATGCGACTGAGGTGGTAGAGCCAGGTGATAAGCCACCTCGCCAATCCTGTTGAGGACCTGGAATAGTCCGATGAATCGTGGAAAAAACTTGCTGCCTCAGCTAAATCTCTGTAATCCACGTCGAGGTGAGACACGCAAGAAGACGTGGTCTCCATCCTTGAACTCTAGTGGCCTCCGCCTCCTGTCAACATAAGACTTCTGCCGGCTCTGAGCTGTCCTCATCCACTCTTGGATGACCTGGACCTTCTCCGTCATGGCCTAGACCATCTCTGGTCCCACAAGTGCTGACTCCCCAGGGTCTATCTATCACAAAGGAGATCTACAAGGTCGGTCGTACAACGCCTCGTATGGTGCCATCCCAATGGTGGAGTGGTAGCTTCTGTTGTACGCAAACTCCACCAAGGGTATGTGGTCCTCCCAGCTGCGACCAAAGTCGAGGACACATGCGCGGAGCATGTCCTCGAGAGTCTTAATGGTCTTCTCCGTCTGACCATCTGTCTGATGGTGAAAGGCAGTGCTCAGACGTAGCTGCGTCCCGAACACCTCCTGTAACCCCTTCCAAAGCTGGAAAGTAATGCGAGCATCTCGATTGGAGACGATGGATGATGGAATACCGTGAAGCTGTACAATCTTTTGAACGTAGAGACGTCCCAAGCTCTCCACTGAGCCCTGCTCTCTGATGGGCAAGAAGTGAGCTGACTTGGTGAGTCGGTCGACAATCACCCAAATGGAGTCATGACCTCTGGAAGTGTGTGGACGTCCAGTCACGAAGTCCATAGATATGCCATCCCACATCCACTCCGGGACATCCAAGGGTTGTACCAAGCCTGTTGGAACCTGATGCTCTGCCTTCACCTGCTGGCAGGTGAGGCATCGAGAAACGAACTCTACCACAACCTTCTTCATGCCCGGCCACTAGTGCTGTCGTCGAGGTCCCGGTACATCTTCGCCACTCTGGGATGTACCGCCAAGGGAGAAATGTGAAACTCTCTCAGCACCTCCTCCCGTAATGCAACTGGTACTAAGGTACGTCCACTGAAAAGGACGTCGTGCTCTTCTCCAAAGGAGAAACCATCAGGTGCATGTCCTGAGGATATCTGCGCACGCCGCATCTCACAGTCAGCGTCCCCACGTTGTGCCTCTCTAACCTGCTATAGTAGTGGAGGGGTGATTGTGAGAGACTGAAGGAAGGTTGCTCCATCTCTATCCACGAATGATTTCTGCAAAGCGGCTAGCTGCTCTGTCGCCTCCTCAAGTAGCTGAATGCTCGTCCTCCTGCTGAGAGCATTGGCTACTACGTTCCCCTTCCCAGGAGTATAGACTATCTCAAATTCATAGTCCTGGAGGAACTCGAGCCATCACCGCTGTCTCAGGTTCATGTCTTTCTGAGAGAAGATGTACCTGAGACTCTGATGGTCAGAAAAGACTGAAAAGCGCTCGCCCATCAGGTAGTGTCACCAAGTCTTCAGAGCGAAGACCACTACTGCTAACTCCAGGTCATGGGTAGCGTAATTATACTCATGCGGCCTCAACTGACGTGATCCATAAGAGATCACCACCCACTCCTACATCAGTACACATCCGAGTCCGGTCCCTGATGTATCGCAGTAGACTACATACCCTACGCTCTCCTTAGGCAACCTCAAGATAGGGGCGCTGGTCAATCTCTGTCTCGGCTCCTGGAAGCTCTGCTGACATCTGTCTGACCACACAAAGTGTTTCCACTTCTTCATAAGAGCTGAGAGTGGTGACGTAACTCTGGAGAAGTTTGGCACAAATCTCCTGTAGTATCTAGCTAATCTCAAGAAACTCCGCACCTCAGTCACGCTCCGGGGTGGCTCCCAAGCTAGCACTGCCTCGATCATTGTAGGATCCACCGCAAATCCCGCGTCAGAGATGACGTGTCCCAAGAAGTGGACCTCACGTATCCAGAACTGACACTTTTAGAGCTTTCCAAAAAGTTGGTTCTCTCGGAGTGTGTCCATTACAACTCACAAGTGGTAGGGGTGCTCCTCCTCAGTTGTCGAGTATATCAAAATGTCGTCGATGAGGACCACGACAAATCGATCGAGGTATGGCTGAAAGATCTTGTTCATGAGGCCCATGAACACCACTAGAGCATTGGTTACGCTGAATGACATAACCAAGATCTCATAGTGGCCATACCGACATCTGAAGGTCGTCTTCTGCACGTCCTCATCCCGAACTCTGATCTGATGATAGCCTGACCTAAGGTCTATCTTCGAGAACCACCGTGCTCCCTTGAGCAGTCAAAGAGGTAATCAATCCTCGGTAGCCGATACTTGTTCCTCACTGTCACCTGGCTCAAGCGACGATAGTTGACACACATTCGCAAGCTCTCGTCCGCCTTCTTGGCGAATAATATCGGGGAAGCCCAGGGTGAAACATTGGGTCGGATGAAACCCTTTCCCTGCAAGTCCTCCAACTTTACCCGTAGCTCTCGAATCTCATCAAGGGCCATCCGATATGATGGAGTGGATATCGGGGCTGTCCTGGGGTACAGATAAATATAAAAGTCTACCTCTCTGCGAGGAGGTAGTCTTGGAATGTCTTTGGGAAAGACGTCTGAATACTGATCCACCACTATAGGAAATCTAGGACTATACACGTCAACTGCTCCTAGGATGAGTCTAGCCAACTGATGAGTGATGGGATGTCCTTTCCTCTGCGGAAGTCCATCCTGTGCTGCGAAGGCTCCCTTATCGCCGGTGAAGGTGAACCTTCTCCCGTCGGTGCATACACAACGCACCTTGCGGCTAATACAGTCAATATAAGCATGGACTGTAGATTAACAATCCATGCCTAAGATGACGTCGTAAGGCCTCGACGCCGCTATAAGAAGATCCCAGCCAAATCTCTCACCTCCTAGAGTAAGCTCACACTTCCGGTACCAGTGCGTAATCGTCGAGTCTTCTCCCGTAGGAGTCTATAGCTGTAAGGATCGAGCCAACGGCTCTGTCAGAATCTTCGAGCTCAGAACAAGGGCAACGGCTATGAAAGAGTGACTCGCTCCTGTGTCTATAATAACTGCAACAAGGGTGGAATAGACATAGATAGTACCTTGAATCATCTCGGGCGCTCTGTGGTCGTAGGCCTCTACTTCCTAGAGCAGTGCTTGTCTCTGCCCGCTAGCTCCCTATGGCCGGGGATGACCTCCTGGTGGTGGTGGTGGTAGAGCCTCAAAGCGTCGCCCACCACCTGCTGCTCGGCCAGCTCCTCTGCCTCATCTGCCTATTCCCTATGGACTGCCACGGTCGACCCTCTGCCTCTGCCTGGGTGGCCCCTCAACTGCCTGCTTCTCCTCGGCATGGTGGGTCGGGTAGTCACGAGCCATGTGGCCCTGCCCGACGCATGCGTAGCACTGTCTGCCTCTCGAAAGACTGGCCTCGTGATGTGGGCCCCGCACTGCTGAGCCAGTGTCCTGAGGTCGTCTGCGTGAGGGTCTAGTCTTCCTGGACCCATGAGTCATCCTTCGACTACCTGCTATAGAAGAATCTTCTACGTGCCACCCTGCGGTAGGTCTTGCTGCTGATGAAGGCTCAGCAAGAAAGCTGTCGATCAAAAGGGCTCGCTCCAGTACTCCTACCTGGGTCGGAATGCTGAGGGAGATCAGTGATGCCCTGATCTCATGCCTCAATTCCTGCTCGAAGGTCCAGGCTCAGAAGAATGGGTCTCGTACCATGTCTGTTGAGTAGCGCGAGAGATCGGTAAATCTCGTCGAGTACTGGGCGACCGTCAAGCTGCCCTGCCGCAGCTGAATAAGCTCCTGGATGTGCACCGCACGGAGGGTGGATGGGACAAACTCCGAGCGGAAGAGGCTCTCAAAGTCTGTCCAAAGAAGAGATGCCTCATCGTGCACCTGGAGCATCAAGCTCCACCATCGGCCCGCTGCCGCGTGCAGTAGGCTCGCTGCGAGGATCACCATGAGGTCTGCGGGTGTGCTCACTAACCGGAAAACTTGTACCACTGCCTCCAGCCAGTCCTCGGCTGCCTGGGGGTCTATCTCCCTGCGGAACCTCGGAGGTCGGTGGTACTGGAACTCATGCAGTGCACTAAGGAAACGTACATCGTCTGCGGATGGGGTTGGAAGCATCGGTGGCTCATCGGGTAGAGGTACCGCCGGTGCCTCAGCTATCAAAGGGCCATGTACCGAGGCCTCTTCGCTCGGTGGGCTATCGTCATGCTCAACTCTCGGAACCCTAGCTGGCTGCCATCGTGGGGCCATACTGAAAAGGAAAAAGGTGTGCCATAGCCAGAACAGTATACCTGGTGAGCTGACACAAAGTAATCACAAAGAAAGCTTGAAACACCCACATGCAATCAATGTTTTCGTGTATTAAGTCAGAAATCAGAAGTCAGGGTCCTGGTGTACGGATACGTCGGCCGCCGCACAAACACTGGACTCCCTGGACTGATAACAACACCCAATATGCTAAACACTATTGATTCACATAGAAAAAGATCAGAGTCCCAAGTTCTGCGGTAGAATCGAACTCCTCTGATACCAATTTGTCACGACCCGTCCTCGGGCGTCGTGCTGTGACTACCCCAAGCCCTCCTTCCATAGGCCAGGGGCTGGCGACTAGCACCAAGGCGTAATTCCCGGTAAAAAGGGAAGGCATCACCAACATTATTTTATTTCACTTAAATGTGACAACTGGGCCCTGATGATAGCACAGCCACCCCACCTTAACATGGCCGCTGGGTCTTAGCCCACCAGGTACCACCAGCTGCCCCGCAGACACGTGGGGCCCACCCATGGGTCCACCCACATGCCTGAACGGGTCATCTGACTAATGAAAGTCCCCACAGGACAAAACATGTCCATTCCAGTGTGTTTTGTCCTCACTCACACACACCCTGAGAAATATCCCAGAAGGTCACCCATCTTGTTCACTACTCGAGGCCAAGCACGCTTAACTGTGGATTTCTAATCAGACAGGCTCTCGAAAAGGAAGGTGCACCTTGTTGACATGAGTCATATAATTTGGTCACTTAACCCTTTATCATTTGGGGGTGTTACAATCACCCCCCTTTAGAGCACAACGCCCTCGTTGTGGGCCCTAGATCTCAACCCAGGCAGTGCACTGCACTTTACTTAAGGCTGGGTACCACCTCTAATACCAATTTGTCATGACCCGTCCTCGGCGCCCGTGTCGTGACTACCCCAATCCCGCCTTTCATAGGCCAGGGGCTGGAGGCTAGCACCAAGACATAATTCCCAGTAAAAAAGGAGGGCATTTCCATTGTGAAGTAAACAAACACCATAGAGCAAGAAAGCAGTAGAAAAAAACACTATGTAAAAACTGGGTACAATAGTTAGTGCGGAAAAGTAAGTGGGCCACTATACAAACCCAAACTGAAAGTAAATTACAACTGGAAAGGGAAAAACAAAAACTGAAAAGTAAAGTCGCGATGTCGAGCTGTCCACCGGAAATCCCACCTAAAGGGTGGGTACAGATAGCCTCTACTGCTCCTCGGGTCCAGCCGACCACTCCGAGTACGTCTCGCCCAGTGTTCCACCTCCAGGTGATGTCCTGCTCTACAAGCCTCAACCAGGCTCAGAGATGTCCGTCGTCTACAACCAACACAACATAGTGCGGGCATAGCTTGTGCAGGGGTGAGTATAAGCTACTTAGTAGGGACCTGAGACCCCCGAAGGTCTCCTAGAATCCACAAAGGATAATCCAAAAAAGAAAGATACAATCACGAAGTAACATCCGACACTGCTTAAGTATATACCCATACATATACCTAAGTCATCAATTCTCATTTGGCTCCAACATCGGAGCCCAAGTACAACCCAGTCCATACCGGAAAGCAAAACATAAATCCAAACAGGATAGCACAACATGATCCACATAGGAAAGAAAAATCGGATTCAGCTCTTACAGGTATACTTCTTTGTATGATGATAGAGATGATCAGATATATCCACTGATTCATCTAAGTCATCGAACCCACAAAGGATCGAAAGGTACTAACCCTCGCAATGACCCACACAGGATCGATAGGTAACTAACCCCCGTAATGACCCACAAATGATCCGACCCACACACGATCGATAGGTAACTAACCCCCGCAAAGACCCACACAGGATCGGACCCACACCGGATCTGTAGGCGCTGGCCCACATAGGACCGCTGAGCAATGAACCACACAGGATCGAACCCACACAGGATCGGTAGCACTGATCCACGAAGGATCGTTGAGTGCTGAAGTCGCCGTCGTCGAATCCACTGAGGATCTCTGTACAGTCATCGTCGTAGTAGTCGCAGCCAGCTCTATGGTTCCCGCACACAGCAAGCTCGTTCGAGAGGGTCCGCTCCATGATCCGAGTGGCCGATACATCAACTGACACGTAGTCAGAGTTGATGTATCCAAAAGTTCTGTATCGTCAACAGGAACTCAACGTCGCAGACGGCGCGTCAATCGGACACCCGGTCTGAGAGTTATTGGCTTTTTCGTCCCAGGGGCCCGGTTGGTTTTTAAGTCAAAACCAACCCAACCGTACTCCACCTATTTCCAAACCTCGGGCGGTGTAAGCCAAAAGATCTATCTCCCTAAGAGGAATCCCTTAAAGTCGATGGCACGTCGATCGGACGTCTGGAGCTCAAGTTATGGGTGTTTCCGCTCCGACGGCCCGGTTGATTTCGTGTACGAACCAACCCGGCCGAACCCAAAGTATTCTGAACCTTGAGTGTAATATAAAGAAACGACCGTATTGATCCAAGGATCGCATCGCAACTGACGGTGCGTCGAATGGAGTCTCGTAGCTCATGTTATAAGAAAAAGACCGAAAAGGATCCGGAAAAGGGGGGGTCTGGGCCCGGACCGACCTGGCCCAACCCCCCCTGGGTCAGCCCGAACCGGGTCAACCCGACCTGGGTCCGGGTTCTACTCAGAAGGTGCGGCCCGGACCGGCCTTGGCGTGGCCTGTTCTCCAGGCGGGTCGGCCATAACGGCTGAGCGGTTTGCAGGGGGGGCGTCGCCCCCTTGAATGGTCCGCGACCCCGCGTGGGGGCCGCCTTTCACCAACGAATGCTGCCGGGGTGCCGGGTCCTGCCTTCGCCGGTCCCGCACGATCGTGGGTCGGTCGTCCTGCCGTCGCGCCTTCAGTCGCGGTTGTTCTTCCCGGCGGTGCGCCGGGCGCCGCCGCCTCCCGCCGGCGGCGCGTTGCTCCGTGGACCACCGGACGAGTTTCGGTGCTCGGAAATTCACGCCGTCTTCGCCAAAGGCACTCTCGTGGTCGGTCCTTCACTGCGAGGACCTCACAACGTCAGTGAGGCTTGTTTTGTCAACGTCCTCCATTTCTCACACTAAGAACGAAAGGGGCGGTGGGTTTGGACTTGTTCATTGGTCTGCACCCACCGCGTTAGCAGTTTTAAAATATCTCACAACAAATGTTTAAACAAATGTTGTGGGTATAAATCACAAGGATTTAAATGAATCAAACCCCTACCTCATCATAGTCGTCGAACGTGAGTTCTTCACGGAATTGACCGTAACGGAAGAAGAGGATCGTCGCGTCGTGGAAGGCGCATCACGTCGTCGCGGTACACGGCGTTGCGTCGACGATCTCTGAGGGTAAAAGAAAAAACACAGATTTAATTTCACCATTTAAACCCATGTTGAGGATAAAATCCAAAAAGGAAATTAAAAGATCCGTAATCACCTACCTCAATCGGTTGATGATCAAATATTGTCGCAGGGAAGGATCGTCGCAGAAGAAACGTCGCGAAAGGAGGGTCGTCAGCGTTGCGGTACACGCCGTCGCGTCGTCGATCTCTAAGGGTTCAGCGTTCTTCGTGTTCTTTCACATTCTTCGTGTTCTTCGCGTTCTTCGTGAAAGAGGATGAACAACTTAGAGTCTCGATCAATCCACTCAACAAGCCACCCACATGTGTTGGTCTTATTTTATTCTTATGCCAACAAATGAAAAAAACAAAGTTAAGAAACGAACCATTAATTCGGTGAATTAATGGTAACGACTTAACTACCCAATTAATAGGGGCGTTAAGAATTTAAGAAAAGGCACCGGTTGACTTTATTTAAAAGAGGTTTTCGCTGGTGTGTTACTTTGAGGAAAAGAAACTGTGGGGCTCATGCGGGCCCCACCTCACAAATATACTACCAAGTGGGTAGGATATTTTTGGGTTCCACCATATCCGCTTAACATAGCATAAGTGTCTTTAAGTGGCTTTAAGTGACTTTAAGTAAAATAAAATAAAGTTGTCGCACCACTTTATTTTATTTCTCAACTTAACCCCGAAAACTAAAAACCACACCCGAGAAAACGCAACTCCGGAAAAGGCATTTCTAAGAAAATATTGGCACTGTGTTTCCATCGGTGCCCTCAGAATTGTATTCCAAGCACCAGTTAAAAAGTTAGGAAAACCCGCTCGTTTGTTCACTGAACGTACCCGAGACAAACTTCGGAAAATGATTCCGGGCACACCAGGCCTTGGAATTAGGTACCGTCAGAAACTGCATTCTTGTAAAATTCCATAGAAAATTAAGAAAAAAATTTCATTCAATTTTACAGGTCTTTACATGAAAATCCATCTGAATCATCTCAAATCAGGTATTTTATTCTTTATACACATATTCTACCTTGTTTTTTATTATTATAAATCTAATATTATAGTTTTAAGTTTTGATTTTGATGTGATTTCACCCTAAAAAATAGGAAAATGAATGAATATTTTGTTATTTAATTAGTTTCCCATGGAATATCATTTCTGTAATAATGTCCATGAAAAATAAAGGGGTAATGTAATATAAACCTTGAATAAATTGTGGAAGTTGGGGTATGTTGCTTCTATGAGAGGTTTTTTGTTGTGTTTCATTGTATGTTATAGGCTGTTGTATGGTGATTCAGGTGACCAGTTTGGCTTTGTGATATGTGGGGTTATAATGTGATTGTTAGTGGGCATGGATCTGACATGTGAAGTTGTGTGATAATGATGATGTGTGGTGGTGTTGTGCCATGTGGAGGTGTTGTGTGATGAGGTTGTGGTGTGTGATGTGGTGAGGTGGTTTTGGTTGTGCGGTGGTTTGTGATGTGTAATATTTTTGTTGTGGTATGTGGTTGTTTAGGTATGATGGTTGGCTGATGTAGCATGGCGATGATGGTTATTGTTAGATAGTCAGTTGTTGTGTGGTGGTTTTATTAGTTTCCTGGTTATCTATGGAATAAATTATGTTGTTTAAACAAAAAAAACAAGAAAGTAAATAGATGAGAGGGAATAGAAATAGATGTGGGGTAAATGGATTTCACTAATATAACATTAAATGAATTGAAAATGTAAGTGTGAATGAAGTGGCTTATAAATGAAAGTGGGAAATGCTATGTGTATTATGCGGTGGTGGTGTGGGGTGTTTCATATAGTGGTGAAAGTGGTTGTGATGGTTTATATGTTGTATGGTAGTAGTGAAGTGTGTTATTACGTAGTTAATGTAAACCCATAGGTTGGGTATTTTGTTCTATCTATATATCATGTATTTTTTTTTATTTCTACACATTCCCAACCAGAGTTGGATAAACTTACCAATGATTAGAGGTTTTGAGTTATGGGTATTTTTTCTAATATCTAGGTTGGTGGTTATATGGTTGGATAGCTACCACGTCTTCCCTACTCTTCCATTATAAGTGATT
This sequence comes from Viscum album, assembly GCA_963277665.1. Lineage (NCBI taxonomy): Eukaryota > Viridiplantae > Streptophyta > Magnoliopsida > Santalales > Viscaceae > Viscum > Viscum album. The sequence goes on from OY728140.1 coordinate 2,133,647,539, forward strand.
GACCATGTGTTTTTATTCAAGATTCGATGTGATTGTCCATGTGTCTTCAGGTGAGATGTACAATGATTTCCCTAGTGTTTCAGGTGAGGTGCGATGTGATAAGGCTATAATAAGATGTGGCATGTGGTTGGGGTAATGTAGGGTAGGAGGATGGCACAAGGTTGATGTTATTCATGTTCATGATACCCTACTAATATGGTTATGGGATGAGCCATGTTGTGATGTGATAACACATTAAGTTCTTGTTGGTTTTACATTTTTTCAATAACACATCAGTATGTTTTTTTCACATGTGTAGTTGATACATTAATTATTTTCTTCATTTATCGTTTAATTAAACGTATTTTCTATTAATGTTCAATCCTACTGAATTGTTTACAACAAAATGACTTATATAAATTCTTTTTATAGAATGGACAGAAGTTGGATGTATGAAACTGATCAAATCTCAAGCGATTTTCAAAAAAATTTGGAGAGCATTATAGATTTTTCATTTCACAATGCTTCAGATAGTGGTCACATACACTGACCATGTTCTAATTTTGATGGTAGACCTTGGTTGAGCCATGAAGAAGTTAGCTACCACATAACCAAAAATGGTTTTCAAGAAAACTACTTTGTGTGGTATCACAATGGGGAGAAAATGAAATCTTAAATTGGTGATGATCAAAATGAAAGGACCGGAATGGAGAATTTTTTAGATGATCAGTTTCTATTTATTCTTCATCATGAAAAAGAAATGATTTCAACTCAAGAAGACTTCGATATGAGGTCAGCTGATGCATCTAGTGAAAATGATGATATTGATAGGGTGAAAAAATTGAATGATGCTGCCACGTCTCCAGTATACCGACAATGTGATAAAATTTAAAAGCTGGAATTTTTAATCCGATTGTTTCATGGGAAAACTATGTATAGGATTTCTAGTACAACAATCAATTACATTCTTACCCTCTTGAAGGATTTACTTCCAGATGATGTAGATATTCCTTCAAACCACTATATGGTATAGTAGTTATTTGAGGAACTTGGATTTTCATGAATCAAAATTCATTCTTGCCTGAAAGATTGTAGTTTATTCTGGGAGGAAACCGCTGAACGAAATAATTGTATAAAATGTGGAACATCCCGCTGGAATTCAAAATCTGATGTAACGCCATCCCGCGTTCCACAGAAAGTAATGTGGCACTTTTAATTGATCCCCAGACACCAAAATCTTTTTATTTTTTATGACATATCAATAAAAATGAGATGGCATGATACTGAGAGAAAGAAGACTAATGATGAGTTGGTTCATCCAGCAGATGGATTTTCAGGGTAGAGATTTGATGCTCGACATCCTAATTTTGCAGCTGACGTGCGTAATGTGAGGCTGAGTCTTTCATGCGATTGTTTTAATCCGTTTGGGAAAATGCTTACTTCGCACAGCACATGGCCAGTTTTTATACACATTTCTAATCTTCCCCCCTGGTTGTGTATCAAAAAAACTTTCACTTTCTTGAGTATACTCATATCTGGTCCTTCTGATCCTGGAATTGATATTGATATATACATACAACCTTTAATAAAAGAGTTGAAACTTCTTTGGGATGTCGATGTGCGCAAATAAGATGCATGTTTCAAAGACATATTTCATATTCATGCTATGCTTATGTGTACGATCAATGATTTCCAAGATTATGCAATTATGTATAGATGGATCACGAATGGAAAACTGTAATGTCCAGTTTGTATGAATAATACACGATCCAGAACACTGAAACATCGTTGTAGTTTCAGTTTTATGGAAATCGAAGATTCTTGCAAAAGGATCATCCATATAGAATGAATCGTCAAAGATTTGATAATACCATAGATACTGATGATCCACCTCAGCGTATGTCTGGAACTATGTGCTTAATAAATTGAAAGATTTCAGTTTTTTATTCGGGAAGGGTCAGATGAAATCTGAAAAGAGAAAGAATGTTTCCACTGAAAAATATTACAATTGGAGGAAGATGAGTATCTTTTTTGATTTGCCTTATTGGTCAACCAATTTGTTACATAATTGCTTAGATGTAATAAATATTGAGAAGAATATATGTGAAATATTGCTTTCAGTTCTTCTAAATGTCAAGGGGGTGACAAAATATGATTTACGATCTCAGCGTGACTTGGTGGATTGGTGCATCAGACCAGAATTTCATCTTGTGCGTATCAGTGAAAATAAATGGCAACATAAATGTGCTTCTTATGTGACGACACCTTTGGGAAAAAACAATTTCTAGAAGTATTAGAGACTATTAGAGTTCCTGATGGCTATTCAAGTAACATATCTAAATGGGTCAATAAAAGAGAGTTGAAGCTAAAATCTTTGAAGACTCATGATTATCACGTTCTACTGCATGAGTTTCTTCCAATAGAAATCCATCATCTTTTTTCCAATAATGTAAGGGTGGCTGTTATCCAGTTGTACAATTTTTTTAGTGATCTTTCTTCTAAGAAGTTTTCCAAGTCTTTCTTGCAAAAAATGTTGACAAATTCCCCATTAATTTTGTGTGAGTTGGAGAAAATATTTCCTCCATCATTTTTCACATGCATGTTGCATCTGACTGTCTATATTCCCACTGAAATACTTCTCTAAGGACCTTTTTCTTTTCATTGGATGTATCCATCTGAAATAAATATGTTCACATTAATGTTTTATGTCTGAAACAGAAATCATCCTGAAGGTTCTATCATGAACGGTTACTTGGATCAAGAATGTATGGATTTCTTCTCTATGTATTTGGCTGATCTTACTATAAGATTTAATAGACCAATGAGAAATGAATAAGAATAGTATGAGAAAATTGAACCCAGTTTTCCATCACTTTCTCAAGTAGGAGGAATTCCTGGATCATATAGATTGAATACATTAAGCCATGAAGAGCGGGAGATGGCACATCACACAATTTTGTTCAACTGTGATTTGTTCGATGACTATATCAGGTAACTAAATTGATTATGTATATCATACATATATATCTATTAAAATATTCATATTTTTTATCTATAGCGAACATAAAACAATGATAAATAGGAAGCATCGTTCTTTATCTTTGAGAAGGAGAGAGACTTTGAATAGTAAAGAGTTTTCTGCTTGGTTAAAATTAAAGGTAAAAATATTACTGTTTAAAATAATTATATTAATATATAATTAAGTTTAATAGTCATTTATATTGCAGGTATTGAGTTTGTATGCTCACTCTGTCTTTGAGGAAATAAGATCTTTGGATTTTGTTCCTAATACCATGGTTCGTGACTGTAAATCAATTGTTATCAATGGGTACAAATTTATTGTCATGAACGAGAAAAGAATATGATAACACAACATGACGGTGTTATGGTTACTTCCACAATATATTGTTATGCCAGTGCATCAGATAGTAGACTGCGATTTGAAAATGTGGGTTATTATGGAGTTGCTAAGAAAATAATAATATTGGATTATTACTCTCATGGACGAGTCACAATGATGAAAAGCCATTGGTTTGACTCGATGATGAGAAATTGCACATTTATTGATGATTGTGGATTTTGAGTAATTAATATGACTCGCACTCTTGCTACTGAAGAACCATATGTGTTGGCATCAATGGCTAAACAGGTTTTTTATGTAAAAGTCCAATTTCGACCTGAATTTGGGGTCATAGTTGAAGTAATTCTAAGACATATTTTTGATGATGGTGATGATGGAATTGACACTATCCCTAGTTCCATTGGAACCAATCCATTTATTTATTTTGATGACTCCAATAGCTCAATTGTCATAGTTTATTGTGAACCTGAAGTTGTAGTTGAAAATATATAGAATCATTTATCCATGTTCTCAATTATTTTGGTTTACCTAGAGTTGGGTTGTTAAGCTTTGTAATATTCAATTTTATTTAGTATTGATCACAAATATGTTTTAGATGACTTGACCATTATGTGAATTTCCAGTGTTTATTGGTTGCTGTTTTATTTGAATTGCATTTTCTAATTTGGAATTGAACTGTATTCAAACCTAGTCACACAATATTTGTAACTTGGTGAACATTACAACTTGTATGATTTATTAAATCCATTCAAGCTCTTCTAAAACAATTGATAGCTAAATTACCAATGAATCCCCCTATTCCCTCATATATTTAGTTTTTTGGTTTACACATTAGTATCCTTTTTATAATTAATTACATATTTGTTTTCTAAAGCAGGAAATTCAGCCAATTGAAGAGAGATGAAGGAAAAAATGATGGAGAACAATTGACGAATGGAGGAGTTTGGAATTCCATCATTAGTGAATGTAGTGAGTAATTTATTTCAAATTGATATATTTAAAGAATATATAATTTCATGTGATTAATTTTTTTGTAAAATTTTTTGTAGGATCCACCTATACATCGACAGTTATTCGACGAGGAGCCAATTACTGGTCCTAGTACTCAGGCCAGTGGTACGAGGAGTGTTCGTACCAGAGGTGGATGAGTATCTGTGCATACCCGACTAGACCCTTACCCTCCCACTGACATGTCATCCTTCCCACATCCTGATCCCAATGTTTTGTTAGGGACACACGGGATATTTAGGCCTCCCATGTTTTCGCTACCTTCTGCATCTTCTGGCCCATCATTTTCACATCCCATGGTGATTCCCACTCCCCAATCAGAATCTGGTCATACAGTTGTCCCATATTCTTTTCCTTCTACATCTATCTCTCTGAGATTCTATATTCCATCGTCTTCGACTCATATTCCACCACAGGGTGTTCCATCAGTTTCTGTGGATCCAGTAGCGCTCAACAATTAGACCGGCGCAGGTATTTTTAGAGAACCATAACAAATTTTTATAATAATATTTATTTTCATTATAACATGTTTTGATAAAATATTAGTTTTTATTTCATGACAGATACATCTATTGATAGGAGGCATGGGCGGGGGCGTACACTCATGCGTTCGGGGTGGAACCACCGCACACATGTTATGGTGCATTATAATGAAGACAACCAAATTGTTGAAAAAACAGGGCAGCAATGTCGAAGTTTTTTGGCAACGCTTTCCAAATACACCGACATCATTCCCATCAGTCGGCTATCATGGAGAGATTTTCCACATGAGGTCAAGGATAGATCTTGGGCAGAGATATGGGTAAAGAAATCTATTCTATTTAATTCTATGAATTATTTTTTATTTATATGAATTAATATTTTCATTCAGCTTCGATTTAATTTTCCCGATGCTGAGGGTGCACGACCGGAACATCTAAAGGATTTAGGTGAGCTTTGGAGAGCATACAAGCATGAGTTGTATATTGGCTGGGTTTCTAGATTTGGCACTGAGTTAGAGGCGGTACCAATGGTGGATGATTGTCCTATAGAGCAGTATCATTAGATGATTACTCATTGGATGAGTACCCAGTTTAAGGTATTAATTACATTTGAGGTATTTAAATAATAACTTTCATGTTTTGCATTAATAATATCTATTGAATTTTCTAATTTTATTTAGGAATCGTCCTGAAAAAGTAAAAAGAACATTGACACAAAAAATACCTCCACACACTAGGACGCACTACGATGCTTGATCATGAGAGGAAGCACGTATGACAATTGTTTATAAGTTTTCTTTACGACTTAAAATTTTTTCCTCAATTATTTAATAGTTTGCTAAATTTTTCATATAACTTTAGTTTTCAATGTCATTGTAGAGGAAAATACAAAATTTTGAAGGATGTGTGCCACGAGCAAAATTGTTTTGCTCGAGTAGACGGAAAAAGGATGGAAGTGCCATCGACGAAGCGACTCAGCAGCAGATTGTAAGTTTTAATATGTTGATTTTATATTTTAATATCTATTTTGTAACTTAATAATATATTTATATTTTTAACAGGATGCTTTAGAGGCCCTCGATGCTCAAGAACCAGACAATTTTTCATCCACTGATCTCTTACATCAGGTTTTGGGAGAGGAGCATCCTGGCAGAGTAAGCTGCCAACATAGGATATCCCTGATGAGGTATTGGCCATCCTCAAGTACGAGTTGTAGTTCCACCGAGCTGTAGCAAGCTATAGCATAGGTAGAACAGGCTGAGAAAAGGTCCACAGAGACGACATAACATTCTTTTAGGGAAAACAGTGCATTTATGAAATTTATTGAAGTTCTACGTCCGACACTTCAACTAGATTCCAACCCAGCTTTTGATGAATATATGTTGTCGATAGGTTCTATATATGGAGCACCAAGTGGCAGTTCTAGTGGTGGTCATGAATATTTCTAGGTTGACGAGGATGATGGCGAGGAGTCTAATGCAGAAGAGGGGGAGATGACGAGGGTGAGGCAGATAAAGAGGGTGAGGCGGAGGGCGAGGGCGAGGAGGGTGAGGACGATGATGGGGACAAGGATGAGGGTGGTGATGATGGTGATGGTGATGTGGGACAAGTTGATCTGTTACATTTTTTACTAACGTTACTAACATTTTATGATTAATCTATTCTAGTTTTTGGTTTTATCCAAACCTGTAGTATAGTATTGCAGTTGAGTTATTTTTATATATTGCATATTTTCATGGATGTTGATGTCTTTTAGTGGTTGTGAGTTTGTGAACTCCCTGGACAACCCCCCTCCTTCCTGGACCACGGACAACCCCCCACTATCCTCCTTGGACCCCAGACACCCCCCCACCCTCCTCCCTGGACCCCGAATAGCCCCCCGGACAACCCCCACCATCCTCCTTGGACCCCGGGCAGCCCCTGGACAGCCCCCCCCCCCCCACCATCCTCCTCGGTCCCCGTACAGCCCCCCGAATAGCCCCGCGGACACACCCCCCCACCCCCACCCTCCACCTTGGACCCCGGAAAAACCCCCCAAACACCCCCCGAACAGCCCCCCGCACAGTCCCCCACCCTCATCCTTGGTCCCCGGACAGCCCCTCAGACACCCACCGGACATCCCACCAGACAGCCCCCTTGATAGCCCCCCCCCGGAACCGCCCCCACCCTCCTTGATTTAATTTACTACTAGAAAATCTATAATATATATTTTATTTATTTTAATAATGATAATCAATGTAAATCACATTTACACATCTAATCAATATCATAGATTCTTGGTGTGCTATAAAAGGGATGTATCCATTAGGCATGGAATTATTATCTCTGAAATATCTCATAGCATGATAAACTAAAATCTAATCCATACTAAGAATGATTTAAAAATATTCTATATGAATTTACACAACATTTTAATTAAATACCATTCCACTAATAGATTATAGATGGGATCAGTCTAAGTGTCTCTCTTTTGTTTAAAATGGAAAACATTTTATGTACATACGAAAAACTGACCAAACGCATTCGGTTTCTGTTGAAACATTAGTATAATGATCCATGGGTCATATGTGACGTGTATTAATCAACCCCGCCTCAATCTGAGATGCAGTGTGTCCGGCACCACTCAAAGTGTTTGTCTTTTGTTACAAAAGGACGTCATTTTAAGTGGAGAACATCAACTGGCATATGGAAAACCGAAAAAACGCTTTCGGATTGTGTCGATACTTTAGAAAAACTATAAATGGGTCATATGTGATGTGTACGAGTCAACCCCGCCTCAATACGAGGCGTGGTGTGTCCGACACCACTCTAAATGTGTCCCTTTTGTTTAAAATGGACTGGATTATAAGTGAAAAAGAACAACTGGCATACAGAAAACCGACCAAATGCATTTCAAATGTGTTGACTCTTTAGGAAAACGATCGATGGGTAATATGTGACGTGTAAGAGTCAACCCCTACTTAATCTGAGTCACGATGTGGCTGGGATCACTCTAAGTGGCTCTATTTTGTTTAAAATGGACAACATTTTATGTACATACAGAAAACTGACCGAACGCATTCTGTTTCCATTGAAACATTAGGAGAACGATCCATGGGTCATATGTGACGTATATGAATCAACCCCACCTCAATTTGAGATGTGGTGAGGCCAGCAGCACTCAAAGTGTCTGTATTTTGTTTCAAAAGGAGATCAATTTAAGTGAAAAACAACAACAGGCATATGAAAAAAAAAACCAAACACATTCGGATTGTGTTGATACTTTAGGAAAATGATTCATGGGTCATTTGAGACATGTACGAGTCAACCCCGTTTAAATCTGAGACGCGGTGGGGCCAACACCACTCCAATTGTGTCTCTTTTGTTTAAATTGGACAGGATTATATGTGAAAAGAACAACTGGCATATGAAAAACCAACCAAACGGATTCTAATTGTATTGATACTTTAGAACAATGATCCATGGTTCATATGTGATGTGTACGAGCCAACCCGGGCTCAATCTGAGTCGCAGTGTGGCCGGGATCAGTCTAAGTGTCTCTCTTTTGTTGAAAATGGACAACATTTTAAGTACATATAGAAAACCAACCAAACACATTTGGATTCCATTGAAAACTTTCGAAGAACAATCCATGGGTCATATGCAACGTGTACGAGTCAACCTCGCCTCAATCCGAGGTGCGGTGTGGCCAACACCACTCAAAGAGTCTCTATTTTGTTTAAAATTGACTTTTTTTTAAGTGAAAACAACAACTAGCATACCAAAAACTGACCAAACGGATTCTGATTGTGTCGATACTCTATCACAGTGATCCATGGGTCATATGTGATGTGTATGAGTCAACCCCACCTCAATACGAGACGCGGTGTGGCCGAAACCACTCTAACTATGTCTCTTTTGTTTAAAATGGACAAGATTATAAGTGAAAAGAACAACTGGCAAACAGAAAACTGACCAAACACATTCAAAATGTGTTGTTGCTTTAGAAAAACGACCCATGGGTCATATGTGACGTGTAAGAGTCAACCCTACCTTAATCCGAGGCACTATGTGGCCAGGATCACTCTAAGTGGATCTATTTTGTTTAAAATGGACAACATTTTATGTACATACAGAAAACCAACCAAATGCATTTGGTTTCTATTGAAACATTAGTATAATGATCCATGGATCATATGTGACAATTATGAATCAACCCCGCCTCAATCTGAGATGTAGTGTGGCCGGCACCACTCAAAGTGTCTGTCTTTTGATTCAAAAGGACATCATTTTAAGTGAAAAACATCAACTGGCATGCAGAAAACTGACCAAATGCATTTGGATTGTGTTGATACATTAGTACAATGATTAATGGGTCATTTCAGAAGTGTACGAGTCAACCCCGTTTAAATCTGAGACGCGGTGTGGCCGACACCAGTCTAACTGTGTCTCTTTTGTTTAAAATGGACAGGATTATAAGTGAATAGAACAACTGGCATACAGAACACTGATCAAACGCATTCAGAATCTATTGATAATTTATCACAACGATCCATGGGTCATATGTGATGTGTACGGGCAACTTGGGCTCAATCTGAGTCATGATGGGGCCGTGATCAGTCTAAGTGTCTCTCTTTTGTTTAAAATGGAAAACATTTTAAGTACATATGGAAAAATGACCAAACACATTCGGTTTCTATTGAAACTTTAGGATAACAAACCATGGGTCATATGTGACGTGTATGAGTCAATATCGCCTCAATCCGAGGTGTGGTGTGGCCGAAACCACTCAAAGTGTCTCTCTTTTGTTTAAAATTGACTTCATTTTAAGTGAAAACAACAACTTGCATAGAGGAAACCAACCAAACGGATCATGATCGTGTCGATACTCTATCACAACAATACATGGGTCATATGTGATGTGTACGAGTCAACCCCCCCTCAATCCAAGATGTGGTGTGGCCGACACCATTCATAGTGTCTATCTTTTGTTTAAAATGGACATCATTTTAAGTGAAAACAACAACTGACATACGAAAAACTAACCAAATGCATTTGAAATGTGTTTATGCTTTAGGAAAACGATCCATGGGTCATATGTGATGTGTACGAGCCAACCCTACCTTAATCTGAGGCACAGTGTGGCCGGGATCACTCTAAGTGGCTCTCTTTTGTTAAAAATGGACAACATTTTAAGTACATACGGAAAACTGACCAAATAGATTATAATTGTGTTGATACTTTAGAAAAACGATCGATGGTGTATATGTAACGTGTACGAGTCAACCTCGTCTCAATCCGAGGTACGGTGTGGCCGACACCACTCAAATTGTCTCTCTTTTGTTTAAAATTGACTTCATTTTAAGTGAAAACAACAACTAGCATACGGAAAACCAACCAAACGGATTCTGTTTGTGTTGATACTCTATCACAATGATCCATGGGTCATATGTGACATGTACAAGTCATCCCAGCCTCAATAAGAGGCGCGGTGTGGCCGACAATACAATAACTGTGTCTATTTTGTTTAAAATGGATAGGATTATAAGTGAAAAGAACAACTGGCATATGGAAAACCAACCAAACGCATTAGGAATCTATTGATAATTTATCACAATGATTCATCGGTCATATGTGATGTGTATGAGCCAACCCGGGCTCAATCTGAGTCACGATGTGTCTTGGATCATTCTAACTGTCTCTCTTTTGTTTAAAATGGACAACATTTTATTTACATATGAAAAACTGACCAAATGCATTAGGTTTATATTGATACTTTAGGAGAACATTCCATGGGACATATGTGACGTGTACGAATCAACCCTGCCTTAATCTGAGACGCAGTGTGGCTGGCCCCACTCAAAGTGTCTGTCTTTTGTTTCAAAAGGACATCATTTTAAGTGAAAAACCTCAACTGTCATATAGAAAACTGACCAAACGGAGTCGGATTGTGTTGATAGGTTAGGAAAATGATTCATGTGTCATTTGAGATGTGTAAAAGTGAACCCCATTTAAATCCGAGACACGGTGTGGCCGGAACCACTCTAAATGTGTCTCTTTTGTTTAAAATGGGCAGGATTATAAGTGAAAAGAACAACTGGCCTACGAAAAACTAACCAAACGCATTAGGAATCCATTGATAATTTATCACAATTATCCATGGGTCATATGTGATGTGTATGAGCCAACCCAGACTCAATCTGAGTCACGGTGTGGCTGGGATCATTCTAAGTGTCTCTCTTTTGTTTAAAATGGACAACATTTTAAGTACATACGGAAAACTGACCAAACACATTTGGTTTCTGTTGAAACATTAGGAGAACAAACCATGGGTCATATGTGACGTGTATGAGTCAACCTTGCCTCAATACGAGGTGTGGTGTGGCCGACTCCACTCAAAGTGTATCACTTTTGTTTAAAATTGACTTCATTTTAAGTGAAAACAACAACTTGCATACAGAAAACTGACCAAACGGATTATGATTATGTCGATAATCTATCACAATGGTCCATGAGTCATATGTGATGTGTACGAGTAAACCCCGCCTAAATAGGAGATGCAGTGTGGCTGACACCATTCATAGTGTCTCTCTTTTGTTTAAAATGGACATCATTTTAAGTGAAAACTACAAATGACATAAGAAAAACTAACCAAATGCATTCAAAATGTGTTGATTCGTTAGGAAAATGATTCATGGGTCATATGTGATGTGTACGAGTCAACCCCACCTTAATCCGAGGCACGGTGTGGCCGGGATCACTCTAAGTGGCTATCTTTTGTTTAAATTGGACAATATTTTAAGTACATACGGAAAACTGACCAAATGGATTCTGATTGCGTTGATACTTTAGCACAACGATCCATGGGTCATATGTGACCTGTAAGAATCAACCCTGCCTCAATCTGAGATGCGGTATGGCCGGAACCACTCAAAGTGTCTATCATTTGTTTCAAAAGAACATCATTTTAAGTGAAAAACATCTAATTGCTTACGTAAAATTGAGCAAACACTTTCGGAATATGTTGATACTTTAGGAAAACCATCGATGGGTCATTTGTGATGTGTACGAGTTAACCTCGCCTCAATCTGAGGCATGGTGTGGCCAGTATCACTCCAGGTGTATGTATTTTGTTTAAAATGGACATCATTTCAGGTAAAAATATATGGTATACAAAAAATCGATCAAATTATGAATTGAATTCTAGATTCCACATATAATTGTCATCTAAATTTTAAATTGAATTCTAAATTAATTATGTATGTTTATAATTATGTTATGAATTCTCATTTAATTATGGATGTGTATAGTTCCATGATTCATTATATGTTAAATGTGTATTAATTTGTTCTCTATATGTATGTGTTAGTTGGTTATTGCAGGTACAATAATTGTATATGTATGTGTTAGTTTATTTCAAGTACAATAAATGGATTGAAAGTGGGAGGGAATTCACAAAATGAGGCCTGTTGTGCAAATTGCAGAGCTGTTGTGCAATTTGAATAGCATACGCTATGCCAATGGTTTCAAACCGTTGGCATAGCATCTCAGATTCTTTTTTTAACAACGGTTCAATGATCCGTTGGTAAAAAACCCTTCTGAATGGTTTAGAAACCGTTGGGAAGGAGGAGAGTCCTTGGGATTTCCCAACTGTTCAATCCAAACTGTCGGGAAAAACTATCCCAATGGTTTGGCACAACCGTTGGGATAGGTTATGCTTTCCCCACCCTATCCAAATGGTCCACAGAAAACCGTTGGGAAAAGCTTTCCCAATGGCTTACTTCCCTACAGTTTGTAGAACCGTTGGTATAACATATACCAACGGTTCTGCAGCCTTTCCAAACAGTACAGAACTGTTGGGAAAGACTGCATTTCCAGTAGTGATTGTCCAGTATGTTATTCCCTTTTATGTGTAATTCTGAGTGATGGGTTATGATTAAAAACCTCCCTCGTAAATTCCTCACGGTTTTTAAAAGATGACAATTCCCTTTAATTCTCATTAATCCCTCTTGAGTACACCTAATACCATGATGATATTCTATATGGGATTCTACTCGAACTGTCTTTATTCCTTCAGGTTTCTCTATTATTCTTTTTACCCAAATGACGTTGTCTTTTCATTTTATGTACAACATATAGATACTGTTTATATGCTCCAAACTCATGTTTCAAGGTACATCCCTCATTATCTTTCGGGGATATACATGTTTTTGAGTGATTCCTTATTCAATACTACCCAATAATTAAACCTGTTTCGAGGGAACGTCCCGAATTCTTACCCAATTTCAAGAGCACTAAATATTTTTTTAAGACACCATTGTCTTTATAAAATAAGTCTTTTATTGTGAAAACCATCCTGGTTCACTTCTAGTTTTTTATAATGGATGGTTCCCTTTTCTATTTTAAATCCTTTATAGTATTTTCCTTGAAATGTTTTATAGAAAAAAAATTCATAATACATTTCGTACATGCTGTCACTTCTATTAGACATCACGTACCATGATACATGTTTATTCTTCATTATTAATGTCTATATATATTTCAATTCCATTCTTTCATGGTGGCTTTTATGATATGCCCATTTGGTATGCCTTATAACATGATTATGGTACCCAATTCCTTCCATGGGTAACCCTTATGTTTTTTAAGACTGATTATGTATGATTGTTTATGTGGAAAACATATTCATTAAAAGATAATATGGGTGCACCTAGATAGAACACCAATGTATTGGGTAATGTTATGTATCAGGATATGTTATGTGTGATGGTCTTGGTGGTCAGCCTTTCCTTTTTATAGTATGTGAAATGATCTTGGCGGTTAGCCTTGAATCATACTAAAGTAATGTTTTATGTTGCAACTAGATATTTATGATTACATGATTAAATGATACCAGGTTTATATATTATGATTTCTTATGTTAAATGACTTTTTATATCTTTATGTCATGTCTTCTAACCCATGTTCTAAAGATTTATTCTTAATTTCATTCTCTTACTCAGCTTTTATCTCATTAATTTGTTCATGTGGTCCCCAGGGTACCACATGCAGATGGAAGGGATCAAGGGAAGATAGGAGATCTTTATAGAGATTAAATAATGAAGTGTTTTCCCCCATGTTTTATGTTTTTTGTACCTAGTCTTAGAAAACACTAGACTTCATGATCCATGGATTGTACTCTGATGTATAATTATGTTCAAAATAATTTAATTTTATGTGTAAAAGGCTTGGGTTTCTATAGTTTGTATTAGATGATGGTCTAGTTATTTTTGTAGATTAGGAATAGAGGACCTTAGTGAGAACCTTAAGGATTAGACTATGTATAATAAAGAATCCCTAAATTTTGGTAATTATAGAGTAAATGGTTTATCAAAAAATTCATCCCTATCTAGATACAAATAGGTATAGGTGTCTCTGAAATAGATGTACCTAGGAGTGAAAACTCTGAAAAGGAGTTTCTGGATGACCATGGGAATCCAAGTACACGACAATGGGCCTTTCTACACATTTGGTTTGAAACTCCTGGGGGATATGCTTTGGTAAATTCATGAGCATAGTACAAAACATTATTAGGGGAATAAAAAATCCCACAATAATATAAGTTAATAAAAAGATAGAGGACAACCAAGATTTATTCCTAAGGAATCACAAGTTTGGATATACTTATCATTTACATGTTTATCCTTTTATGTCAAAAATTTTCCTTTTTTATGTTTAATAACTAAGTACTCAAGACTATTAATTGTTTGTTATTTTTCATATTTAATGGTGAGAACTCGAAGAACACATTCCAAAAAACCAATGTGATAGGAAATGTGAGGATTTCCCTATAAATATGCCTGATATGATGGGAATGGGTGCTCAAAAATTCCTGGATGTACTTTCTCAACTAGCTCAATTTATGAATAATAACATGATTCAAGTGTAACACCCACCTCCTAGAAGGGAATATCTAGATTTCATTAAGCCCTTCTCGTAGAAAATGATTCCCATGTTTAGCAGATCTTCTGATCCCCTCCTTAGGGAATAGTGGATTAACATTATTAAAAAGATATTCACCATCCTCTAGTGCTAGGAAGAAGAGAAAGTAGTAATGGTGGTCTATCAATTTGATGGGGAAGCTGATCCATGGTGGAAACTATTCAACAATACAATGTCCCAAGAGGAAATTGAATCCATGGATTGTGAGGAATTCAAGAGGATGTTTTTTCAATAAATATTTTCCACAAACCTTCCATATCAAGATAGAAAGTGAGTCCCTCAGACTCAAGAAGAAGTAAGATTCATCCATCAGGTCATATGAAGAAAACATTACAAGGATTTCAAGGTATTCTATTGGATTTATCATGAATATCAAAATTATGGTGGATCACTTCTTTAGCAGAATAAAGTTGAGTCTATGAACAGTGTTGGAAATTCTAGAAATTGATAGTTATAAGGATATTGTTTGTTGTTCCCTCAAGGTTGAAATAGAGATTGGATAATTTCAGTGGTATCATGGGCCTAGTGACATGAAGATGAAAATAGAGAACAACATGGGTTGTTAAATAAACAAATCCTATGATGGGAAGAAGCCTGAATTTCCCACTAATAAAATTTTTAGGAAGAAGCATCCTGGGAGTTTTCTAAAGGGAAAAAATAATTACTTAAAATGTGGATTGTTGGGACATCTCACTAAATAATATCAATGGATATGAATAATACGGTTAATGTGGAAGAATAAAATAAGGTTCAAATCAACACTCATCTTGTAGTGAAGTGTTACAAAATCAAGAAGCATTGGAATTATGAGAACAATTTCCCTATACCAGGTGTTGTTGGATGCAGTTAACAAAAACCTCTAAGGAAACAAGGAAGGGAATATGCTATCACTACTACTATGGTGTATCCAGACAGTGATGTGGTGATAGGTATGCTTGTTATTCATTAATTAATAGTGAACATACTATTTGATTCTAGTTCTACTCATTCATTCAAATCTTGAATGTTTACAAGAAGAATTAAAACACCACCTCAATATTTTGGGGATATGTACTCTGTGAGACTAGTTATTGAGTAAATTATTGCATACATTGTATTTAACTACTCCCATGTTAACGTTTATGGAATGTACCTCCTAGAAAATCTTGGTATACTTCCTTTAGTTGAGTTTTATTTTATCTTGGGAATTGATTGGATATCTTTTACAAAGCCAACATCAACTGTCGGGAAAGGGAGATTAATCTTAACATCCTGAAGCATCCTCCAATTCTTTACATGTGTAAGGAGGAAGATGAATATCCTTTATAATCATTGTATCAAGTGTGGATATTAATTCCTTATGAGAAATCAGGTCTTGGTCAAATTATTGGTTCAATGGGGAGAATGAAGCTTGAAGACATGCCCATCGTGAGGGATTACAGTGATGTATGCCTTGAAGAGTTTCCTGGTCTCCCTTCGGATAGAGAGATTGAGTTCTTAATTGAACTTATTCCTTGATATCTACTTATATCAACGACACTATATAGAATGTCCATTGTATAGATAGAAGTGATGAAGAAGAAGTTACATGAGAATCTGGAGATGGGTTTTATGGGCTCGAGTACTTCAAAATGCAGTGTGCTAATCATCTTTTTCAAGAAGAAGTGCGGATCAATGCTACTGTGCATGCATTATCGTGAGATCAATAAAATCATGATAAAGAAGAATAATCCCCTACCATGGATTGATGACTTGTTATATATGCTTCATGAGGCTGGTTATTTATCTATGGTGGACCTTCAGTTGTTTTATTACCAATTAAAGGTGATAAAGGAGGATATTCCCCATACTTCCTTTCAAATGAGTTATGTACAATATGAGTTCATAGTGATGCCTTTAAAATTCACTAATGCCCCAGAAATTTTCATAGATTTAATGAATAGAGTCTTTAAAGACTATATTAAAAACTTTGTGGCAGTATTTATTGATGATATTATGATATAATCCAATAGAAATGAGTAAAATGAAAAATATTTGAATATTGTGTTAATGAAATTGAAAAGGGAGAAGTTGTGTTCAAATTATAGAAAATGTGAGTTCCGGATGGAGGAAGTATCGTTCATGGGGAATTTTATCACTAGAAAAGGGATATCTGTGGACCATTCCAAAAAATGGAAATTGAAAAGTGCCCAATGCCAACATCTGTAACGAAGATCTGCAGCTTTCTGGGTCTAGTTGGGTATTATCGACTATTTATGAATAAATTTTCATTATTTTCAAACCCAACGACCAAGATGACATAAAAATGAGTAATATTTCCTGGGGATCATGAATGTGAGGACTGTTTTAAGGATTTGAAAAATATTATTATCATTGTGCTAGTACTCACACCCCCAAAACATAGAGAACTATTTGTTTTTTAAAGTGATGATTCAATGAAGGGATTAGGTTGTGTGCTGGTGAAAAATGATAAAGGGAGATCCTACACCTCAAGGAATCGAAAAATACATCAACAAAACTATCATATGCATGATATGGAGTTAGAGGCAGTTATCTTTGCATTTAAATGTTTGTGTCATTATATCTATGGGGGGATGTGTGAGATACATAATATTCATAAGAGTCTCAAATATATATTCACACAAATAGATCTAAATATGAACTAGTGAAGATGGGTAGTTCTCATTAAGGATTATGACTGCTCAATCCACTACCCTCCTGGTAAGGAAAATAAGGTGATAGATTCTCTATCAAGAAAAGATATTGCATCATTATCAATGATGAGAATTGAAAAGGATCTGATATTCGTAGATTTGGACATTATAGAAATTGGAATGATAAAGGGAGACACATCATAAATCATTTCTCAAATTATAACTCAACCATCCCTCATGGAATAAATAAAGGATACTAAAAGAAAAGATGTGGAAATTCTTAAATGGTTGGAAGCTATCAGAAATGGGAAATCATTAGAGTTCAAGATTGATGAGGATGGAGTTGTAAGATTTGGGTCATGATTATATGTACCATCATGTCGAGAGATAAAGAAGGATATTATGAATGGTGCACATAGCTAAAACTTCTCTATCCACCCAAGGAGCACAAATATGTATTGAGATCTCTGAGAAAACATTTAGTGGGACAATATAAATAGGGATATGGATGAATATACATTAAAGTTCCTGGAATGTCAATAAGTGAAGGTTGTGCGGAAAAGTATAAGGGGATGATTCAACCACTACCCATTACAACATAAATATGGGATAACATAACCATAGACATTTTCATGGAAATCCAAGGACAACCAAAGAAACAATGCTAATGGTTTATTGTGGATCCTCTTACAAAGATAGCTAACTTTACCTCAATTCGGGATTACTTTTAATTGGATAAAATTACACGGATATATATCAAGGATGTGGTAAAGTGGAAGGGATCTCCACTATATATTCTATCCTATCGAGATCTGAGATTCACCTCAATGTTCTTGAATAGTCTCTAAAATTCTATAAGAACCGAACAGAACTTCAGTACATCCTATCATCCTCAAACTAATAGATAATATGAGAAAAATATTTATACACTAGAAGAAAAGTTGAGAGAATATTTTATGGAATTAAGATGGGGATGGGACCAACATATTCCAGTGGTGGAATTCTCCTAAAATAATAGTTTCCACCCGAGCATCCAAATGGAACCATAAGAAGCCCTTTAAGAGAAATGGTGCAGAACACTTGCATGTTGGGATGAAGTCAGTGAGCGGGAGCTGCAAAGACCTTAAATGGTCGAAGAGATGGTTGATGTGGTGAAAACCATTCAGAATCATATCAAGGCATCCCAATGTAGATAGAATAGTTATGGATACTATCATCGATGAGACCATGATTTTAAAGTTGGAGACATGATATTTCTATGTATATCTCCATGGAAGAAGGTCATGAGGTTTGGGAAGAGAAGAATGTTATGTCCCAGGTACAGAGGCCCCTTCAAGATACTTGATCTAGTCGGAGATATGGCCTATAGACTGGAACTTCCACCTACCATGTCTAAAGTACAATATGTCTTCTATGTACCCCTCTTAAGGAAGTACAAACCATACCCTACACATGTACTCTCTTCAAAGGTGGGGTAGATGGAGAATTATCTTTCTTATGAGAAGCATCTAGTGATGATCTCGGATTATATAGATAATGTTATACGTAATAAGACTACCCACCTAGTGAAATTATTATGTAACCTTTAAACATAATTTTGTGTCTTTTGTGATTTGAAATTAAAAAATCTTATTTACACAGTTGAAAATAGTAAGTTATTTGGAGTCTAATATGACCAAATTAATTTTTGGTGAATGGTAACCTACCCTTATTAACAGTGTCATACTCTAAAAATTATTAACCTTACCTATGATAGAATATATATAATATTCAAGTGAAAGTAGGATATATCTATTTTTCAGAATAAGTAATTAAATGTTTGAAATTGTTTTTTTCAAAAAAAATTATGATTTTATTTAAAAAAACCATCCTATCTAGAAAATTATTTTTGAAAAATGGAGTTAATTTTTTTCATAATAATCATTTAAAAATGGTTAGGGGGAATTTTTGGGATTTTTCTGAAATACTGGAATTGTTGGTGAATATTAAAATACATTAATTTACCTTATAAATACATTATAATTTAAATCCACTATTCCTAAAATTATAAGTGATGTAAGAATCCAAATAATAAACTCACATGAAATTATGACTATTTTTGGTCTTGGATTCATCACTATTTCTTGTCTTATTGGAAAATAATTAACTAATGATTATAGTATTATGAAAACCCTCCTCTCCTCCATTATAAATTCCACCCCTCCTTACCTCTTCTCTTCACTTTTCTATAGCCTTGTTCCTTGCTTATATTCTACCCAAATATCTCATCAAGATCATCCCCCATGTCCAACAGTACTTGGTCTCTTCAAAAGACAAAATCCTCTCCCCTTAATAGGATCTCATGGAAGAATGAATCCAGAGGTGAATTCCTCTTTTCTTTTCTTTGTTTTTCTTTTCACGTTAATTTTTTTCTGTTATATCATTAACTCTCCTCATATAGATGTAATGAAAACTATAGTACCATACATGTAATGGAATTTTGTTATTATAATGGAATATGTTATTATCATCTCTCCTTTACTATTCATTTATTTTAGTAGTAAGGTCACCATCCGAGATTTGTTAATTTACCACATTCAAGGATAATGTGTTTTCAATTTCTGTTACCGTCTTCAATTATTGTCATGAAACAATTTTCATTATTTAAATAGACCAAAATAGGTTTATTATGAATCAAAAATTGTATTAGAATCATTTTTCAACAAATTTATTTGATTTATAAAACAAAAGGTGTTCTTTGTGGTAAAAAAACTGCCAATTAACCAAAAAGGTTGTCACTAAAGTTTTATATAATGATTCAACTTCACTATAAGAAACCAAATTAAATTTTAAACCATTTATCCTTATGTATATTAAATAATAAAATATATCTTAATTTTTGTACAACCACCTTCAGTATACATGTTTATCCAAACATGAAATGGTCATTAAAACCATGAAAGCAAACAGACCCGAACAATGAAATTGAACCTCATAACCAATCAAAATGGTTATAAATGAACATAAAAAAGGTTATAATAAATATTTTAAATATATAATACGTTATGTAATTATTAATTAATGAACCTATTTTTTTTATTCAGATCATTATGTGAATGCAATGGCCACCATCTGATTTAATGTAAGAGATCCTCTCCATTTCACATTTATTCAAGATTTTCCTCTATGTTATGAAATTTTATGTGTAATTCCTAGTAATGGGGTATGATTAAACACCACCCCATACTGTCTTCATGATTTATCAAAGATGATAAATCCATATATCTTTCATTAATACCTCGTTAGTACACCTGATACCATGCTGATATTCTATAAAGGATTCCACGTGAACTGTATTTATTCTTTCTAGTTTCCCTATGTTTCTTTTTACCCAAATTAAGTTGTATTTTATTTTTATTTAAAACATATAAATACTTTTTATATTTTTAAAACTCATTTTTCATGGTTCATCCATCATTATCTTTGAGGGGTATAAATTTTTTTAAGTGATTCCCTCCCCAATTTAACCCGATAAGTAAACTTGTTTTGAGGCAACTTCATGAATTGTTACCAGATTTCATGTGAACTATATCTTCTATATTAATACATAATTGTGTTTATAAAATAATAAATTTTATTGTTAAAACCTTCCTAATTAAGTTACGGTTTTTTATAAAGGATTTACCCCCTTTATATTTTAAAGGTTCTATAGTATTTTCCTTAAAATGTTTTAATACAAAAAATTCTTAAATACATTTCTTAAATGTTGTCATGTATATTTGAAAACACATACCATGATACATGCATATTTTCCCTTATAAATGTAAATGAATAATTTAGTTCCTTTTTTTGACATTGATATTATATGCCCATTTTTTATGCTTTCTGATATGATTATGATAGCTAATTCTTTCCCTATGTACCCCTTATGTTATGTATGATTGATTAAGTATGATTCCATATGTATAAAACTTATTCATGAAAAGAAAATATGGGTGCACCCAGATAGCACTCCAATGCATTGGGTAAATTTAAGTGTCATGAGATGTTATGTGCGACGGTCTTACTAGATAGCTTTGGCCTGTGCTACTAGGTGAAACGGTCTTGGTGGTTAGCCTTGAATCATACTAAAAATATGTTTTATATTACTGACACATTTATTTGATTCCATGTTTCCATGATCCCATGTTTATATGTTCTGATTCATTATGTTACAATAATTTCTATATGTTTATTTCATTTTTTCTAACCCATGTTCTATGGATTTATTCTTATTCTTATTCCCATACTAGGATTTTAGCTCATCCCATTATTCATGTGATCCCCAGGGTACACTATGCAGATATAAGGGATCAAGGTATGTTCATAACACTTTATGGAGATTAAATAAAGAATAGTTTTTTTAGCCCCTTGTTTTATGTTTTATGTTCCTGGTCATCAAAGACACTAGACATCAAAATCCATGGCTTGTACTATAATCTATAATTTTTCTTAATATCATGTAATGTTATTTGTAAAAGGCTAGGGTATCTATTGGTCCTATAAGGAATACATGGAATAATATCACTATTACACATTAAAAACCTTCTATGAGGAATCTAATGTCCTTATAAATAGGACACTGGGACTCATTTTTTTAACTCACCTCTCAGGATGTCTGGAAGCCACATAATGTCTCAAGGTCATATCCTTGGAAATTAGAGACCAAGGCTACAAACTGGTGGAAAAGGGTAGTTTGTCACCGCTAGTGGTAAATATTTTATTTATAAATTAATTTAATTAAAATATTTTAATTATTAAAATTATTTTGGGACCCACACCCGATGTCCCATAGCCAAGAGTGCACATGATGCATAAGGAAACACAAATTCATAGAGAAAGTAAGTCAAACTACCTAATATTGTTATTCTTTATGATTAATTTTAGAATGTATAGAAGATGTTTACATGGAAATACCAGGATTTCCCAACCAATAACATGGTCAACCAGGCTCTTCATAATGTCCTGATCCCAAAAATAAAATTAATCATTGATAATTAATTAATTATATCAAAATCTATAATTAATTAGTTAATTAATTTCCAACTCATCGTAATGCCAGATAACTGACCAGGAATCCAATTATTATCAATTATTTAAGAAAAAGTGTGTAATACTCACCCAACAAAGCCAAAAACCCTTGGTGAGTGAAATACCCAACATATACCATCAATTTGTTCATTAAAATCCTCAATTATAATGAAAATAAAATAAGAATTCCACAGTGGGATGTAAATTTGATGAAAAATTGAGATGAGCGAAGAGGACCTTGTCTGGGGATGTCTTAATCATAGGATGTAAGAAATCCCCTTAAAACATGGTTTATTTGACCATTCTATAGTGCAATCACCTATTTAGACGTAAAAATAATTTTTTTTCAAGCGTGCTAGAAAATAAATAGAAGACATGTGAGGAGGGAGATGGATCGAAAACTCATGTACTTGTTAAAATTTTCAATTAAACATACCCTATTATGGGGAGATGAATGGTTTAGTGGGGAGTTTCCTTCTTTCAATGCATGCAACTCATGAGGGAAAAAGGGGGGCTACCCCCCCCCCCAACAATAAAGGGTCATATGTGTATTTTTTACCATTTAATTGCCACATCATCAAGTCATTATTGACCCATGCCTATTCTGTGGTGAAAAAATCCCACTGGGCTGTATTATGAAGCCACCGGCTCTTAGATGACCTATTTAATCTTAGGATACATGATCCACCCTGACCACTCATCGGTCCCTCCTAAGCCTCTTGGACTTCTCACAAGCCTCTTTCGAAGTCCCAACAACCAAATTTGAGGTGTTAAAAGCTTTAGAGCACAATTTCATGGCCTATTTATTAAAACACACCTTCACTAAATGTGAAATTCAAAAATATTCTGATTTTTAAATGATCATATAGCCAAAAGATTTTACACCATCAAATTTTTTATGTTTTCAAAACTATTCAGTTAGAACATAGTACAAAACAGTTTGATGTTCTGTCTACTAGCACAAATCAAAATTAATTAAAAGTTATTTTTACATTATTCTCACATCAATTAATGGATGTTTGATATGATTTTTATCATTTAATACACATTTTAGTATTTAAAAACATAGAAAATGATTTTTTTCAACATGAGTAAGACACATAAGATTGATGGTCTATCAGTTGCAACATATTAAAAAGTAATATAATTTTTTATATGATTTAATGGAAATTAGATGTATTTTTCTTAGTTTTCCATAATGGAAAATGGTCTATTTGTGACAGGATATCAACACAAAAGGTCATTTGTGAAGGGGCACCATCGCAAATAGCTCGTTGTAGAAAATGACATCTAAAATAGTTTTCATATTTTTTTTAAATACACTATTTGATTGGAAACCTTACCCGTTTCAAATAAAAAAAAATAATTATTATTAATTTAATTTTATAAATTAATATAAATAAACGAACAAAAAAATATTAATAAAATTTAATAAAAGATAATAATAATAATAATAATATATTAAATAATAAAAAAATTATATTAATAAAATAGTAATAATAGTAATAATATAAATAGTTTAAATACAAAAAAAATATAATAAATAATAATAATAATATAATTATAATTAATGTAATTCTAAAAAATTTATTATTAATAATAATCAACTTAACATTTTAAATTTTATGATTTAATAAAAAAGTATAATTAATAGATTTTAAAACTATCATATGATGAAACCAAATTATTTCAACCAACCCCAAATTTTTCATAGCACCAATGTATTCCAACCAAGTTCCTATCATCCACACATCTTCTCCTACTACTACTACTACTTTTGTTATTGACACATCGTATTCTTCATTCCCTAGTATATACTGGTCACACCATGTTTCAGATTGAGGTGTGATTGATTCTTACATGTCTCAAAGTATCAAAACAATCTAACTTTCCAGTGAAACCACTTTTCCATTGTCTTTCTTTATTGAACTTCCAACACTACATATTAACTCAATGTTCTTAGCTGATAATTTTTTCTCATTAGTGACTATCAGAAGAGAATACGAATCTCACATACCCATTATATCATGCGTTGTCACCCCAATAGGCATATGGGCTTCCTCCACTCTTATATTTTTTTGACAATGATAAATATGTTTTGGTTAACAACATCAAAGCAATAGACAGAGTTGGATGTTCGACAAGAAAAACAATGAATATGTAAAACATTGTTACATTGGAAGAATGAATCTTTTTATCTCTTTTACAGCTTCTAACAGACAATTGAAAGAAAAATATGACTTCCAAAGAGATCTATAAAAAAACTAAAGAAGTATTAGATAATGATGATTAGGAAATTATTTTTATTTATTGATATTTATTACTAATTATTATTATCGACTGCTAGTTATTTCTATTTATTTCTAATTATTCATAATTACTTCTATTTACCGCTATATATTTATATTTAATTCTATTTATCTCTAATAATTTCTAATTATTGCAAATTATTTTGATTTGTTCCTAATTATTCCTATTTATTCCTAATAATTTATAGTTATTAGTAATTATTACTATTGATTACTAATTATTGAAAATTATTCCTAATTATTCCTAATTATTATAAATTGTTTCAATTTGTTACTTTTTCTTACAAATTATTATTATATATTATAAATTATTTATTTTTAAAACTATTTATAGATATTTATTACAAATTATCACTAATTATTACAAATTACTACTAAATGTTACTACGTACCACTTTTTATCACTAATTAATCTAATTATGGAGGATTAGTGCCAATTGTTATTAAATACAGCTAATTATTACAAATTATTAATAATTATTACTAATTATAACAAATTATTACTATTTATTACTCACTATTTATTAATAATTAATGCTAATTATTACTAATTACAGTTATTTATTGCAATTTTTTACTATTTAATACTAATTATTACTAATTATTACTGATTATTACAAATATATTATTATTTTTAATATTTATTAATGTTTATTAATAATTACCACTAATTGCCGCTAATTTTTTAAAATTACCACTAATTGCCACAAATCATTACTAATTACTACTAATTACGGTAATTTATTACGTATTATTACCAATCATTACTAATTATAACTAACTATTACAAATAATTTCTAAATATTACTATTTATTACTAATTATTACAATTTATTATTATTTATTACTATTTATTAAAAATTAAAAATAATTACCACTAATTATTACTAATTAACGCTCTTTATTTCTATTTAATAGTATTTAATACAATTCAATACTTTTTATTTCTAATTATTACTTCTTATTACTAATTATTCCTAATTATTACTAATTACTACTAAACATTACAAATTATCAAGGATTATTACTATTAATTACTAATTATTGCTAATTATTACTTATTAAAGCTAGAAAAGGGTAGTGTATACAAGAATTGTAATTGAATTGGGTCATAATGACATTTAAGTCTCAATGAAATATAAATTGTGATGAAATTTCAATACTACATAAGTTGGTTCTGAGTCTGGGGTTAAATGAACGAGAAAAATCAATTGAAACATTGAATATCATGAAATAAATGGAAACAATGATATAATATATCAAAATTTATAGTATTTATAGCATAAAAAGTAATTAAGTATGGAATATGTCTGTAATCTCACAGATTTAAAATGCTAGATACAAATCCCTTACCTTAACCGTCATTTTAGTGTGTGATATTTAACTTCATTTATAGGGTTTAAAATATATTAATAACTTATAATAGAGACATAATAATTTTTATACTATCATATATTAATTCCATATAATATTTTATTACCATTTTTTAACAAATTTCATTAATTTTACTATTTTATGTTATAATTGAACAGTTTTCTCGAGTAAGTTTAACTTGTTATTTATTATTTTTATTTATTAGATAATGATTTAATAATCTCCAGAATTAAATACATGACTAAATTATCTTATATATTCATTAAATATGTATTTATTGCATTCCATAATATTATGATACTGGATATTAAGTGCACCATTCCTGGAGACTATAGTCCGTACGTACGCATTAACAATACTTTCATTTCTCAGTAGTATTAAACGAAGGATATATAAATGATACATATTAATATTTAAATTAAGGTTTCATATATATGTTATATATGTTACATAGATTTATTATAACCATCCTTTATATGATCCATATATGGAATGAACAAGTTGTATCGCTTTGAAATGGCCTTGGTCCGCACTTACTCAAATTTAATTATCATATTTACAGAAGATGTAAAGAATAAGAGTATATTCTAAATAAATATTAAATAATAATAATGGAATTATAAATATATTATATACTATATATCATATATAAACATATTTTCCTTCACAATTTCTACCATGATTTTTTTTAAGGGAAAATGAACAATCATCCTTTCAAGTGGCAATAGTTCACCAAACACAGAAACAATATGTTAGTTATCCATTAGATGGAATTTTCTGTAAGTGTAAGTCTAAACAATAGCCTAAAAAAATTCTAATATATTTTTTATAGTATTTTCTTATGTAATAATAAAATAATAATATATTAAAGAGAGTGGTGAATGGAAATGAAACAAAAAATGATGAGTGAAGTTGTTACCTCTTAATTAGGTAACTTCTTTTGGTTTATACCAAAAGGCTTCCTTGGAAAGCTTTAATCCCTAAGGGATAATACTAGGTCGAGTAGATGGATATTGGGACACTATTTTGGCATATATTTTCCAAAACTATGAGGTTTTATTGGTGTAAAGAGGTGAGATATGCGGTTGCCTTTTATAAAGAAGGAAAATGACTAACATGAAATTTTTGGAAACATGTTAGGTATAAACAAGTTCTTACCAAATCAATAGTCACAAAAAAAATAAAAAAAAACTAAATAATTTAGGGTTTATGTTCTACATATGTTCATAAAATGGGGTTTGGACATATGGATAGGTCATTTGGCCCACTAAGATTATGGTTTAGTTCCTAATTAAGTTTAATTGGACATTAATTGCTGCAATTAATTTTATTCACTTTTCCTAAACTTTTTGGTCAAAAAATAACATGGTATTAATAAAATGTAAAGAATATTCTGATTAAAATATTTTATTTCTATTTTTATAAAATCAAATCATAGAAAAAGGAAATTTAATATGAATTCTAATCTCAAAGACATGCGAATGAACTAGTTTGATTAGAAAAAAAGATCAATAGATTATTATGTTTTTATATTCAATTTCAAATTGAAACTGATTATAATTAACTAAATCCTATTAATATATTTCAAATTTATCTTATGTGACTTTAAAAAAATAAATAAATAATTTAAAATTAGTAATTATTTAGACAAAAATGCAGTTTTTAACAAAAATGCATTAATATTTACTATTCATCAAAAAATGAAATTTCTAAGAAAAATACCAAATATTAATCATGATATTATATTTATATTATGAATTAAAAAATTAATTTTATATTATAATATTATATTCAAAAATGTGTCAAAAGTAATATTTAAATTAGGAGAGCCCTTAAAAGGTGGTAAAAATGCCATAATAAAGAGATAGGTTTTTATATGTAAAATTAGGTTTGTTCTTATATTATTCATATAAAATAACTCGGACTAATATAAAAAAATATATTAATGAAAATATAAAAAAAATATTTCATTAAAATTATTCAATAATTATTTTTACTTTAATTTGTTATGGTAAAAAATCTTTGAGAGAACAAAATTGGTTTTATAAAAATACATTCTATTTATATTCATTTGGTTTCTATATTCATTTATAACAAAAATTTAACCTATAAATTAATATTATATTATAGTTACAAATATATTTTAACAATTTAGTTACTACTATTCTTGACTATGAATTTAACAGCTTGGTTAAGTCTTATTATCTTAAATTATAATATTAAAATAATGTATTATTTTTTGTTTAAAAACTCAATCATGGGTATAATGAAAGATGTTGAAGAAAGCCAATTTTCCATGTAACACACACCAAGTAAGTCATGAATGCATAGAAAAATATTGAATATATAAAATTAATTTAAAATACAGAATGAAATATAAATTATCAAGATAGGATAATCTCTCACACGCTTGGTGGTGAGTGTGATACATAGTATAAAATACAATATTTATACTCTATAATTTTAGGGTGTTTCATTCTAAACACATTAATTAAATTTTATCCTCTTATTTTAAAAATTATCTCACTAATTTAGGGATTCAAAAAAACCATTGTTGAAAGAACCAAATAATAAAAAGATTTAATATCACATCTTGTTTTTAAGAGAGAAATGAAAGTATAATTGTCACATAACTAGGTTCCCAATTTTTATATAATAGGTGGAAAATGGAAACATCTATTTAGAGAAAAAATCTTAAATCATGTTATGATAGAGAATCCTAGAGAATATGTTCAGCTGAAATTTGTAGACCATGAAACCGTAGAAGAAGTTGACAAATATTCAACTGTTCGTGAGGGAAGTGATCTAGATATTTCTACAAATTATTATCCCATTATATATGTAGCTCCAATCCCACCTAGGAGAGTACCAAAAAGAGAAAATTTTATCAAAAGAGATGAATAAGAAACAATGGTTTCAAGAGAAGAGAAATTCAAAAGAAGTTAAAAAACTGGTGATGAAGATGAGAATGGTGGTGATGAAGAGGAAGAAGATAATAGTGAAAATGATAATGAATATGAAAGGGATATAGATTCTAAAAGTGATGATGATGATGATGAATCTAACCCTAATGGTTCAAGATGCCAAATTAGAAGAAATGATTTTGATATGCCTCTAGATCTTCATCCTTCACCTAGTAAATCTATTGAGAGACAAGATCTATATATATAAGTGGACCCAATTATTAAACACAATGATGATTTTTTTACTATGAGAAATACCCATATGTAGATACATTGAATAATGTTCCAATAGTTTATAGAGTGGAGGGAAACTTTATTTCCACTATTCATACAATTTTAGATTCTCCTAACATTTAGTAAATAGGTGTTATAGATACTGTTGAACAACATGTGGCTGAGAAATAGAAAAAGGAGTAGTATACTTCTGAGTAAGGTAGTGACATTTATCTGGTTGTTTTGGATACCGATGAGTCTTTAGATGATATATGTATGGAAGTCTAATATTTTTTTCTCCAAAAGATGGATTTTCATATGAAAATGGTACCTCATATTGATAAAAAAGTGATAGATAAACCCACCAATGTCGAACACTCCATAACTACACATGGATGAGATGAAAAGATAAGTCTTGAAGTGTTAATTGTACCTATTGATGTGGAACCTCTTTACACTAAATCATTCTCAGTTGCTTTTCTAGATCAATGGGTTGAGCATATAGAAGATGAATAGGGAATGTACTCTAATATTGTATGGAGTTTAAAAAATATTGTTGGACATTAGGTTCAAAATGAGGAATATACTAAGGGATCTATGATAGATCAAGTAGAATTTGAAGTCTTATTAAAAATATTTTCATCTGTTAGAAGTCCTTCCCTTGAACCTGAACCTGATGTTCCAACTCCTCAAACCTTACTAGTTGACTTTGTCACAAGGGGATACTTGCATGCCTTTAATGAAATGTTAATTTTATACTTTAATGAGGCATAGAGAATTAACTATCCTCTTTTGACTAAACATAGTGAAAAATATTCCAGATATCTTTTTAAGTTGTTGATCTATTATATGCAATGAAAAATTGTGCATCACATAAATGAAATTTAGATTTAGAATAATAATATTGGAGGTGACTTGTAATTTTTCAAGGCTATCCTTGATGATCTAAATTCAACATTTTATACTTCCATATATGGAATCCTAAATTTTATGGAGGATACATATTTAGATACTTATACTCCTTATATTATAGTAGTGGCTGTTGATTGGTTAAGAACTATTGTTAGAATTTAAGTTTTATTTTTTTCTAGTGGTCCTTCTAGTAGTGCACATGTTATACCTTTATATATGTTGAGGAAGTTTCATCATCATGTAGATCCTTTTCTCAAGATAATAATAAGTCATGAAAGGGACATTGGATCAGAATTAGAGACTATCAAAAATGATATTAAATATTTTCTATTAAGGATCTAAGCCAAGCATGCAGAAGATTACAACTTCAAGTTTTTAAAGAGAATACTAGGATTCCTTCTGTTACTCAATCCCTCAAGGAACAAGTTAGTAAATAGAAGGATATAACTCCTATGTTGAGATGGTTTATAGTGGAGAAGAATTATTTCTTTATTTCCATAGAACGGGGTGGCCAAATCATTATGGATTTTAGAAATATGAAGAATCCATTTCTTCATGTTCATGGTTAATATTTAGTGGCTCAATATTCTATTCCAATTACCTCTTAAGTCCCTATTTGATCGAGAGTTTATTAAGATCCATTGGCTATCCTATCTGCTAACTTCCAGCCTAATCTTATTTCTCTAACTCTAGCTTTGCGATAGCTCAATCCAGTTGTTTTTGTGGAATATCATATACAATCTATAGATGTAATACCAATAGGTGTTCTTTCCACTCTACCTTGACTTGATACTACTACCTCAAATAAGGATAAATAAAAGGACAAGTTAAAAAGAAAATTACCAATGGAACCCTCTTCCAAATATTAAACCTTTATAATTATTGTCTTAGACTATATGCCTTTGATGGGACATAGTTTGTAATATCCTTTTAAAAATAATTTTAACTGAGATACCTATCTATTAGTTTTTTTATTCTTACTATATTTACTATATTTAATATTTTTATAGTTCCCTTTTTTATAATATCAAAAGGAAGATATTTTTTCCATATTTTTTTGGTTTTTTCGCAGAAATTTATGACTTAGGGAATTTCTAATTTATTACAATAATGTTTCTATGTTATATTTAATACTATCTATTTTTAATATTTCTATCCATGATAAATGATACTTACCTTTGATACTATTATTTTCTTTCTTTGATACTATTTATAGAAACTATGAATTCAATGTTCTAATTTATACTACCTTTGATGACCTATTCTAAAATTTATAATATTTCATGATTCCATGATTTGTGATCATCCAAAAGGGGGATATTGTGGACCTCAATTTTTTAGTGACAAAAAAAATCATGATTATAACGATCTTAATGAATTTAATGTTTTCTATTAGATTATCACATTCCATGATATGTGTTGAAATTGACTAAGGATGATACACCGATGAGACTTATAGTGCCAACTCAAGATGCCATTGTCCATGGATCACTGCCAGCATAAAAATCTCTCTATGTCTGAGACACTGTCAGATAAGATTCTGCCAGTGGAGACACCATCATCCATACACCGCTAGAACATAAAATTTTCTATGTAGGAGATACCACCAGTATAATACCACCAAAATAGAATTTTTCCTAAATATGATACCCCACAAGATTAGAGACCACAAGTTGAGACACCTCTAGGGAAGATATATTTTCGCTAAGTCTAAGACACCTCCAGTGTCATGCCACCAGTGTCATGCCACTAGTGTCATGCCACCAGTGTGATGTAGCTGGACACAACATACTTATAGACTTTGAGACACATCCTGACTAAGCCTCCATAACTATTTCCTCATACTTATTGTTGAATAAATTTATTCTAAAAGATATATTATTGAATTTAATTCCATTTATTATTTTATTGATTGTCTCTTAAATGTTAGATAGAGTGCATTTATGTGTGTATCAGATGGGTAGTATGAGGAAGGAGAGACTATATGGATAGTTCTGATGTTTTTGAGGAAATGAGAACTATAATCACTCATGCACTGTGTGGGTAAGAGGAAATAATATATGAATCTGACTGATATAAATCCAATATATCGAACTTACTAAACAAACATAGAGTTGAGTCAGATTGAAAAAAAGATCTCAGTTACTAAAAATAATCAACATAGAAGCCTAACTAAATCATTAAATATAGTGAATTCCTCTATCTAAGAAGAAGAATCTATGTCACTCTGTTCTTTTGAAGTTTTCTAGGTAACCTAACTTAAGAATAACTACAAATCAATTCAAGTGTGATAAGTTACATTGCAATAGAATAATAATTTATAAACTCTACACTTTTATATTTCTCTGTTATACATATCTTTATTTTATATTGAGAAATGTTTGGTATACTCTGTATTATATATACACAATGTCTAATGTACATAACTGGAAGATACATAGATATTTTCTCATCTATTCTTACACTTGTAATCCCACAGATAATAGTGGTAGAGTTCATTATGTGGCCTGTTTATTTTTACCCCAACGTATAACTGTGGAAGAGGTCATGTGCGACCTGGATAGTAGTATACTTTTACAAAAAATGATCTAGTTTATTTGTCATATTGTTTATTTTATATAAAATTCATGGTGGAAGGTGATCACTAATTGGAGAGAGATAAGTCTCAACTTTAGATTGAACATATTGTATTCAACTTATTTGCTATGTTCTTTGATTTTGTTTTACATTATTTCCACATTAGAACTGAAACATATTTTTACTATAAAAAAATATACTATGATATTTAATATCAATTTTTCTTCATGTAACATTTTGATCAAATAAATTTATTTCAAAGTATCTAAAAATATTATTTATTATTCATCCTAAACCTAATAAATCTTTAGTGAAATATTTATAATGATTAGTATCTATATCATACTACATATTTTGATAAACTCAATTATATTTAAACATGCAAGGGATTTCAAATCATTCCATTTTAAATAGAAATTTCTATTGTGTACTTGATTCACAACTCTTGAGCTACTCACTCTAAGAAACAAATGAAATAAAATTAAATGCAATAAATTATTTTTATGATGATTAATTATATTAATTCGTGTGTGTTTTCTCTTATAATTTAGTGAATTAAAATTAATTATGATACTTTTTTAATTTTATTCATTGCTTGTATATGAATGGTCATGATCTTTGACTAGGCTTATGTATTTTATAATTTAATTTAGTTTAATTTATTTCATTGGTTTGAAAATGTTTTTTATTAAATTAAATATGATGTTTTGTATATTATCTATATCCTTATTTTCGTTGGATCTATGTGTCAGAAGTTGTTTTATGTAATTCCCCTTAACTAATGTTTTGGTTCCCCTCACATGTGCGTGAGTAAGAAAATATATAAAATCAAAAGACTATATGAATGAGCATGGAGTGTCTTCAATGTGGATCTGAGTTGGAGTCGATTCAAGATGGAACTGAGGCAAAACTATCCTGTGTAATACATAGGTGGGATGATGGGACAATGCAACATTGGATAAGAAGGTCATAGAGATTTCTCTCTTAGGGTCCTAGGTTGATTTATTGTCTACTCAATAAGTCAACAATTAGATAATGTTCATGATAATTTAATTTAGTTATTTATTTTATTTATGTCTATCTAATGATTTATTTTGTGGATTCAAGACCACGATCACATAAATTCATGAAATAATATGCAATGATAGAAGGAAAAGTAAATGGATTATGTAAAAATGGATCATCAGAACATGGTTAGTCCCTTTAAAAATTCACATAAAAAACATGTAGAGGATAAAGTAATAAAATTTTACAAAATAAATAAAAACCCTAAAAAAATATCATACTAAGACCTCCATTACATGATTATGAATGATAACATATAACTAAGTGTTGGTCCAGCTATTTTTGGGGAACATACTTTTATCATGAAGTTCTTATGATTTTTTGGTAGACTTATCCAATTTAACTAAATAAGAGTTTCCCTTTCTAGACGGAAATAATGGACGAGTAGTAAAAGGAGGTTGGAAAAAATGGAAAATTCAACCCCTTTAATGAGCCACATATTTTTTAATAACATGTTTCAATTGTGTGGTGACACTATTTAAAGGGACACCCCCTTTCATGGTAAGGGGAATGGTTTGAAAAACCATATGCAAGCCATATGATCCCATCAAAACTTTAGAAAAAATAAATCAGAAGTCCTTGAGCCGTTGGGTACATGGCTTGAAAAATTGTGTGACACTCTTTACAAGTACACACGGTTGGGGTGAAATTTTCTCACTAAATGTATTTGAATTGGGTGCCTCCCATACCCATCCATAAATCTCAGATTTCAGTGCCCAATGCTCGTAAAACCCAAATGAACCCTTGAGTCACATCTCAGTCCTAAAACCACATGAAAATCACTTTTAAATGATCTAACAGATCGATTTTCATTTCGAGGAACCCCTTAATAATTGGACCTTATATTAAATTAAATGTTAAAGATATAATGGAATTTTGAACTAGTTTGAAAACATTACATTATGACCTCCCCACCTTTGAAATAATCATCCTTAATAATTTATTGAAATAAATGAAAACATCACCATACCTTATGGGTATGCGAAATGATTTTTGAAATGACCACGTTTTATTTTAAATTCCTAATTATCATTTAAGAATAACTTATAACACATGATACTTAAAATTCCAAACTTATTCCAACAGTTATATTCAAAATTAAATCTTGAATACATTGCTTATCTTTTCCTAAAATATTTGACATATATTCATTTCACCATATTATTTGTCATCCAGCCTATAGAGCTTCCAACCATATGCTATATATTTCTAGGAAAAATTCTAATTCCTAGTAAACCCATTATCAGAATTGTCTATTAAAACAGTACCCTAGAATCCTAAAAATTGTTCGAAAAGATTTATCAACTCATTGGAACCATTTAAGATGATGAAATCAAATTAATAAAAAATAATATACATCAATAATAAATATTCACACTATGAAAAATAAATGAATTAAAGTAGGCATGTAAATATTTTATGTTAGCTAAAAACATAGTTAAACATGGAAAAATTAACTCTTGTGTGTCATTTAAGAAAGTATGTTATATAATAAACAAATAAGTTATATGAGTAAGCATGATAATAAATCACACAAGCATGGAATTATGATAAATATGCCTTAGAAAATCAATACTTAATAAAGGTTGTAATAAAATATTAAAAAGATAGTTATACGAAACTAACGACAATAGACCACCACTTATTATAGAGCCAAGTTCTAACAACCTTCAGTCCTCCATATCTAATGTGAAACTCATTCTTATACTAATATAAGAATTTAATCAAGGATTCATCTATATTTTTTCTCTGATAAATATTCTCACTGAAACTACACCCATTTTAGAAAAATCCTTCAAGTGGTGATTCTTTCAGAGTATGTTCTATGTGTGTTTTTGTGACCTTATATCTTGTTATAAGATTGAATGTTATAGTAATATCACAATAAAATGTTATAGGGTCTTTAATACTAAATACCATATCAAGAACCTAAAAAACATTAGAATATAAATGGATTCATTGGAGTCCTCCGAATCCACAATATACTCAAAATAAAATATATAATTAGCAATAACTACCTACTTTGATCTCCTCAATCCCACACCTCCTCCACTAAGACTAAAATCATATTCTTACTGTGACTTCGAAACATTATAATATATTTTAAAACTAGAATCAGTATAAACCATTATGATCATCAACATATATCTTCCTTACATGAGGACATTATCCTTGGTTATTCATACATACATAGGGATGGTCTAAAGAGTTGAACAATATTTTTCACCAGCATCAACATGATATCAGAAGACATTTCTCCATGCGTAGGCAACATTATGTATAGTACACAAATGGAATACATTATTGGAATGATCTCTAAATTTTATGAGATATTACTCCTTATCACCTTCAAATATTGAGTTTGATGACACATTTTCTTAGAATTATGTATACAATGTGAAAATGTAAACAATCCACTATTAGAGTGTTTTTATATTCAATCTATTTAGTATCTAGTAAATTATATACCTTAAATTAAACCAAGTATCCATTTGTCTTTATTAAGAATGATATTGATCCCTATAATTTGTTCTTATTCACCTCATTCCATGGTTAATAAACACTTTATTAACTAGTGGTTAATATATTGTAAAACTAGTTTTTCATTTCCAATAAGTGATATGTAAATAATATATAATACTCGGATAACGATCACATCTCTACTAAAATATTATTAAAAACATAGATCATGCTAGTTCTTAAGGTAGACAAAATATTTTATATCTTCATCAAATTGAATGTTCTATGACCTATATGCTTGTTTAAATCCATATGTGGACCTCTATGACTTGAAAATATTTTTGAAATCACCATGATTTAGAAGTGAGTCTGGTAATTCCAAGTAGATATCATCTTGAATTTTTCAATTTGGGATATTTGTTATCGAATACATCTATAAAATTTCCTATACATGGTAATAAAAAATAAAATTTAGAGTTATGATATATTAAAACAAGGAATCCAGTGAAAAGGTCTCATCATGGTCAATTCCATGATTTTATTTAAACCCTTTATCCACTAGCCTTTATTTTAGGTACTTACCATACCATCCAAGACTATTTTAATTTTTAATTCCCATTTTCCCACAATATACATTGAATAAACTGGATCATCGACTAGAACCAAAACATTTTAATGATACAAGGAATCCTTCTATGAATTCATTAATTCTTGTTATCTTTTATAATTTGACCTCTCTAATTCCTCTTTGTATGCTAGAGGTTCATTATTGTCAAAAAATAATGGGTCATGATCTTCGGTAACTAGAATCCCATTTCAATATTTTTATCTTACATCACTATTAATCCAACATGGAAATTGAGTTTTCGGAACAACTTCTTCCATTGAGACCTATGGAATATATTCATGTTCCCACTCTTGGGTATATTGATCATTAACTTCATCGAAGTGATCCTTTCTCCCATGATTTTTCATGAGGATGTTCTCCCACTATATAAATACTATGTATTCTGTAATAATAAAATTATTTTTTTAGGGTTTGTATTGGTACTATCCCTTTGTTTAATGGGGATACCCTATAAAGACACTATTTGTGTATCGTGGAGCTATTTTGTTTCCATATAAGGTCGTAAAAATGCCTCACAGTACCATAAATGTATATATGATAGAACAGGTTTCCCTCTACTCTATATCTAAGAGAATTATATTTTATACATTATTTAGTATATAGTTTATTGTGTATATCGCAGTTTTAATGCAAATCAATCAATGGATTATTGGAGATCTGTATGAATAATCGTCGACCTTTCAATGTCTAGAAAGTTATCTCTCTTCCTTTCACACACAACATTCTAATGTTGTATGCAAGTTGGTGTGAGTTGATATAGGATCCCAAAAACCCATATGATGTTGATAAACTCTGGGTTAAGATATTCACCACCTCAAACTGATCAATAATTCCTTATCTTCTTTCCATGTTGATTCAATACATTATTCTTCAAATCATTGAATATCTCAATGAGCATGGATTTATCCCTCATCATGCAGACATTACCATATCTAATGACTTAATTAATAGAATAACTGAATTAAGAATAAACACATATGGATTCTACTAGAATTGGTCCATACACATTAATGTGTACCAATCTTAGAATATTTATTGTTCTTTCACCCTGTCCAATGAATGTTGGTTTTCCACATTTTCTTATATATATGTGTGGCATCATTCAAGTGGTATTATATAAAAATATTCAATATAACCGTATTGAAATAAATTTTCAAATTCTTATTATTTACATTACCAAGACTTTGATTCCATATATTGGTGTCACATGAGTCATAAAACATTATTTTTTTATATTAACAATAATTGTTTTCATAATTTAATTGAAAAAAATAGTGTTATTTAAATGTTCCATTCCTTAACAAATGTTTTCTTTATAAATGACAAAAAAAATATTTCATAAGTTGAAAATAAAACCATATGTATCTAAGTAGAATACATGAATTATGTGATTTGTAATATATGGAACATAATAACAATCTATTAAAACCAATAATCAGTTATTGAATTTGGATACTGATGTGCATACCAAAAGATATATCTAACACCTAATTTGAATATATTAAATGATTATAGTTGATAAAGATTGAAAATTTATATTTACAATGCTTCTGTGTGAAATTACTATAGAGAACCTAGCATTTACAGATAACATTACATGATTTTAACTATAATTATACATCAGAGTATAAACCATGGATCATAAATTCTAGTGTCTTAGAGGACTAGGCACAGAAAAGTAAAATCAGGGAACAAAATAAAAAATTCCATTATTTAATATTAAAATTGAGATCTTAACTTCCATTGTGATGAAACATATTCATAGGGTACCCTATGGAACACATGAACAAAGGTATGAGAAAAATATCCCAGTAAGGGAATAAACATAAGAATAGAGAATTAGCACAAGGGCTAGAAGGGATGACATGATGATATAAATAGTCATGTTAATAAGGGATCATAACATATAAAAAAGTAATCATATAAACATGGTGTCATAATAATTTTTTTCAACATGAAACATGACTTTATCATGAGTCGAGGAAAACTTCCAATACTGTTTCACATGGTTTCACTAGCCAAGGCTAACCGCCAAGACCGTCACACATGGTAGCAAAAGCGAAGGATAACCGCCATACCATCGCACATGAGGTATCATGAGAATCAACTTCACCCAATTAATTTCAGTTCTATTTGGGTTCACCAATATTAACTTTTCAGGAATATTTTTCAACATAAATAATCATACATAATCAATCATACATAAAAGGGTACCATAATCATGTCATAAAGCATAATAAATGGGTGTATCAAAAAAGTGCCTATGAAAGAATGGAACTAAGATATACATGGAAATTAATAAGGAAACATAGGCACGTATAACTTAATGTTATGTCATATAGAAGTTACAATATATAAGGAATGTATTTATGAAATATTTGCAATAAAAAATTTTTCTGTGGTTTTAAGGAAAATAATATAGAGCCTTTAAAATTGAAAGGAAAAATTATTTTATATAAATCCAAAACTGAACCAAAAATTTTTTAATAATAAAAATAATTGTTTTATAAATACAAATCTGGATTAAAACATAGGATATATTTCCCTTGAAAAATGGTAATAATTCAATAAGTTCCCTAAAAACTTATTTTTTTTATCGAGATGTATTGAGGAGGGAATTAGTTAAAAATATTTATATCCCTGAAATAGAATGAGGGATGGATCTAGAAACATGATTTTTGAGCATATAAACCGTATGTATAAGTTTTACATAAAAGGAAAATACAACTTCGTTTGGATAAAATTAAAGATAGAGAAACCTGAAAGAATATACGAGGTTCAGGTAGAATCCCTTACGAAATATCAGCATGGTATCATGTGTACTTTGGAGTGATTAATATGATATAAAGGGGATTATAATATTTGATACAAAACTAGGGTTGTATGGGAGAGGTGTTAAATCATACCCTATCATTTGGAATTACACATAAAATTACATAACATAGAGTATATTCTTCAATAAAAGTGAAATAGAGAGGATCCCTTATAGAATATTAGCATGGTATCTGGTGTACATAAGAGGGAATAATGTTAGATAAAAAGAATTATAATATTTTGTAAATCATGATGGATTTTTGGGGGATGTAAAAAATCATACCCCATCATTATTAATTACACTTAAAATGGGAAATCACAGAGGTGATTCTTGTAGAAAAGTAAAATATAGAGGATCCCTTACATTAAGTCTGAGGATGTTATCTACTAGATATTATTGACCTAAATAATAAAATTAGGTTAATAGGTTAATAATTATAGAACCTGTTGTATTGGTTAATTATTTAGTATAGCCTTTTTAGTTCATCACTAAGCTTTTTTATTTTTGATGAGGTTTAATTTCATTGTTCAGGTTCATTTGTTTTTGTGGTTTTAATGATTGGTTCTCTTGTATTCATGTCCGGACAAACATGTAGGATGAATGTGGCTGTCCATAATTGAAGTTAAATAAAATTAGTGATCATCAATAATATTACATGGTTATAATATTTATTTTTTTATTTTTAGTAACGGTGAATCATTATAAAAAATATTAATGTTAAACACACGGATTAACATGGAGATTTTGTTCATAATTAACTTGTTTTGTATTATTATTTTACATAATTTCTGAAAGAGGATTACAAAAAAAACCCCTAAGATAAAACATTTATTAAATAGTATATTTCATCCATATAAATTGTTTCATTACCAGAATAGAATATGGTAATAGAAATTGATAAACTGTCGTCTTTGAATGTGATAAAATAACATATCTCGGATGATGTTTTTGTGTATTTAATATAAAAGAAGAAGGAAGGATAGATGATAATGGATTACTCCATTATAATAACCAAATTTAGGTACATGTATGTTACTAGAGATATCATACCATTTGGGTAAAGGGAGGTGAGGAAAGAAAAAATGAAACGAAAAGAACTGGAAATAAAATAGAAGAATCGGAAAGTGGACTTAACCTCTTAGGTTTATGTCTTTTGGGAACTTATTAATGGGAGAGTATTTGGAATTTTTAGGATACCAAGGGATGTTGGACGCGTGGGAGGTGGTTTGAGGTTATTTTTGAGGAAATTAGGGAATGAAAAATTCTTGATACGATTGACGAGAAGAGGGGATTGTGGATGGTTTTTATAGTGGAGGGGAGGAGGGTTTTCTTAATATATTAACCATTTATGAAAAGTATTTGAAATGGTTTTTCAAAATTTATTTTCAATGAAATGATATTTTCCTTAAGAAATTTTCCATGTGATCCTTAAAAATCCTTCTCCATATAAAATAACATACTTTGTTGTATTATACTATTTACTATGAATGTGATCCAAGAATACCATTCATATTATTTCTTGAATGGTTTTTTTATGGAATTATGGTCATGACACTCATTTCTCTTCCACGGGTTATATGCTTCTGAACCCCTATTCTTTTCATGAGATATTTTTTGATAAAATGATTAAGAGGCCAATAAATTTTCTATAGGTAATGGTATGATAAAATGATTATGATACCCAATTAATTTCTTTGGTTATGATATGATGTTTAAGAAACACACTTTTTTATGGGTCATGATATGATGAAAGATTTATTTTCTTATGGAACATGTATGCATGATTTTATTATGTGATGTTTGGGGATTATATCTCCATATAATTAAATAGGTAAAGATTTATATCTCAAGAGATAATGATGGGAAACTATTTGGATGTCTTGATCCACAATGGGAAAGAGGTGTATCCTGGTCCAAAATGGGAAACAATTGCATCTTGATCCACTATAGGACGATGGGAAACCTATTCTACTATGGGGATATAGTGAAACCTGATATGCTATGGGAATAAGGGGAAACCAATCCATTATAAGTAAATTAATGTGATTAGGTATTGTGGTGTGTCCCAGCCAGTAGGTGTAATCCTCATGATGGGCCTTAATAATTTTTGGTAATGATACTTGAATGATATGGAATGATTTTTACATGTGAACCTGGTTATATGTTCGAGATGATATGTGTAGACTAGTTTGTATCTCCATAAGTTTATACTCCAGCCTAATTCCATGTCCTTAACTTAATGAGTGAGATTGTTTCCATTTACACATGTTCAAAGTGTTATTAGATGACATGTATTCTAAAATTAAATGTTTTAATTCAATGTTATTCTTTCATTTTTTATGCTATTGATTCTCTTATGATTCACGTCATATCAACTACCAAATTTTATGCCATGACTCACGTATATGATATTTGATATTCTTGGTATGATCTTCAAATGTTATTCTCTTGTTCTCATACCCTTATTCTCATGTTAAGCTTATGTGTCTCCTTTATTTACCATTACTTAGCATCTGATATTAGGATTTTATATATTTCCTTTCTACAGGTTATGAATAAAGGTTTTAAGTATAATTAATAAAGGGGAATATCTTTATGGGATGCATTGGATATCATTCAAATAATTTGTAGATTTTCTTCCATGTTTCCAAAGTGACTAAACATGTATGGTCCTTGGGAATGTATCTTTGTAATGTGAAAAATATTCATCTATAGTGATGTAATGTCCATGTATATTAATTTGTTGTTTCTCTAGTTGGTTACTAAGTAAAGGTTTATTTAACATTTGGAAATAATTATTATAAAATTTTAGTGAGATCTCTAGGTATATTTCTAAATATGTCTAGGGATGTCTCTAAGGATAAGTCTAAGGGGTCATATATTTAAAAGATGTTTTGATAAATTAGACATACAATAAGATATTTTTCATTATTATGTGGTTTTATTCTACGATGTATTTTACCCACACAATGATTTCTAGTATTTTTTAATGTTAATAATGATAAGGAATTTGATTAATGTTGAATGTGA
This sequence comes from Viscum album, assembly GCA_963277665.1. NCBI lineage: Eukaryota > Viridiplantae > Streptophyta > Magnoliopsida > Santalales > Viscaceae > Viscum > Viscum album. Next base: position 2,133,690,357 of record OY728140.1, read on the forward strand.
TAGAAAATTTGGTGATGAGTAGTCAAATGGGATGCTCATTGGAGTGAAAGATGTAGTTATCATGCCTAATAAGTTTTCACATAACATAATTAACAACATGTACCTTAACCAACTCTCAAACTCACCAAATAAGATAAGGAATGATTTCACTAAGAGTTCTAGTAATACATACCATAGAAGAAAAATGATTTAGTTTCCATTGTTTGAATAATATGGATATATTTTCCTAAGTGAATATCTTAAAGGAACAAGTTAGTGTTTTGAATTTGTAAAAGAAGGAAACAAAAAAAATAACTACAAATGAAAAATTAATAGTTTAGTTAATGAAATTTATGGTAATATTGGCCTCTATAAGACATCATAGATGGTTAAATGCTTTATGTGTGGAATGAATGGTCATTTTGAAATCAATGTCCCAAGTGTAAATTTCAAGAAGAGAATCATAAATGTGGTAAGAATAATGATTATATTGATGATGATAATGAGTATATGGGTGAAACATGAATTTAAAGAGGTATTAAGTAATTAGATGTGGTATCCGGGTTAATGTCTTAAGGAATAATTAGGAATAATAGAGGATTTATGTTTTGGTTTCAATAATATTTTTATAAGTGTTCTTCACCAAATGTTTTTTCACTAATGATTTAAAATAATACGATGAATGGTTCTAATGGAATATAAAAGTGATTTAATTTAAAGTTAATGTATGGGAAACACATGATAAAGGGACATAATATCCTTATTATGATCATTATATTAAGATAATGATGTATGGATAAAGATGTGTTGGATATGAATAAGTAAAGTAGACAGTACTTATTACCTTGGAACTAATAAATTATTTGTTTACAAGTGCTTTATGATACCTTTGATGAAGGTTAAAATATTTTTTGGACCTAAAGAATCATTCCAATAAACTTTTTATAAAGAAAAAATTCATTTTTTCAAATAGGTTTTCTTAGTAATTTAGGTTATTACCATACTTCAAGAGAATACAAAATGAAGTTGTTACCATGTTTTTTATTTGAAAAATTAAAGGTCATTTTTTATATATGAAAGATCAATGTTTAGTCGATTTTTAAAAATGTAGTGACCATCTTTCTAATGTTTTGGACTTTTATATTTCAGAAGGTTTATATGGTTAACCATTTATGGAATGTTTTATGTTAAACCTCAGATGAGGTTGTAGAGATTAAAGTACTATCTCACCATATGAGGATTTATGAATATTTTATAACATGTGATAAATTTTTTTAGGATAACTAAAGACATAATTTATAGATCTCATGATATGATAATGATTTAAGAATGAAAAATTCAACATCATTTCATGGAATAAGGGATGAAGAGGAATGTTAAAAAATTCAGAAAAAGGGATGGGGTTTTCCTGAAATAATATAAGTGTGGATTCTCAGGAAAATTATTCATCTATAGGGAAAACATTCCTTAAATAAAATATTTTCCTATTATCATCATTTTTTATGCTATCAATGACTACTTTCCAACTTCTACAGTTTAGGGTTTTGTGAATGTTAACTTTATCTGGACCACCCACTTTCTTGTGATTCGTGATCTTTATCAATATCTATGAGTATTTCCACCTCTCTTCCATGTCTATGTTTTCAATTTACACCTATGTTATCCTATGTGGAAACCTAGTTCTGTGTTACTTTTGGTAACTATTGTTGGATCGAATAGTAGATATAAAAGTCTATTAGATGGAACAATACAAGAGGGGGGGTGAATTGTAGGTTTAAAAACTTTGAGTTTTAGAAACAAATAGATTAGTTTAAATGATCTTAAACTAATACAAATACAAACACCCACAATTGTATTGATGTAAAGTAAAACAATTGTATTCAAGATGAACACAATAATCAGAGTAATACAAATATGAATGATTCTACCTTAAAGCGTATAGAACCAATTGATACAATATGTAATAGAATGATTGTAATTGAAATAATTACAATAGAATATGTAAGGAAGAAAGGAAACGATACCATCCCTTTCTAATACAAACAACAGCGGAAATGTAAAAGTAATACAATTCTTTTAACCCAAAGAGAAGGGTTATCCTTTCACCTAGGATAAAAAGGTCTGTCTCACCAAACACCTTGGTGAGCCCTCGATACGATTATCGGCTCGTCTGTCTGCCTATCCCCGGAAGCCCTCGATACGATGATCGGCTCGTCTGTCTGCCTATCCCCGGCAGCCCTCGATACGATGATCGGCTCGTCTGTCTGCCTATCCCCGGCAGCCCTCGATTTTGCAGGTAATCGGCACCTCTGTCTTTCATTTACTTGAAAGCCCTCGATACGATGATCGGACGCACAAGGCTGATGAGAGAAGTCACAGTGTCTCTCTCTAGAATCTTCGTAGTTCACAGAGTCTCTTCGTTCATCAGTTATCCTCTCAGCTTCAAATGACCTCCTATTTATAGGCCTCGGGTTCCAACGGTCATATTGCCTCCAACGGTCATATTGAAACAGAAAGCACGACATCGTTTTGATTAGTACATAACTAACTCAACGACATCGTTTTGTTAGGACAAGAGATATATAGAAATGTAAAACATGAGTATGATTCATATGCAGAGAGAATTTTTTGACTAAGTACCAAAACAAATAATGATTATCTGAATAGCAGAGTCAGTACGATACGATCGACAGAGTCAGTACGATACGTTTGACAGAGTCAGTAAGATACGTTTGACAGAGTCAGTACGATACGTTTGACAAAGTCAGTACGATACGTTTGACAGAGTCAGTACGATATGTTTTGGTCGGTACGATTAACATCGTACGATACGATAAACATGATAAAATACAATTTGTTATTTACAAACATATATGATATAATACATTTGAGATTTTCAAAATATGACAGAATATATTTGTGATTTCCAAAACATGATGTAAAAGCCAAAAGAAGACTTTTGACTTAACAATCTCCCCCTTTTTGGAAAGCACAAACACACAAAGTAAATGAAACAAGAAATACTTATCTCCCCCTGAGTTATTGAAAACTCTTCTGAATAAGAAATAGAATACAACTAACCCCCCCTTAGGTATTGACTTTCCTAAGGATTGTATTCATAGATTCTCCTTAAGAGCATTGTATTGCATTCTCCCCCTTTGTAAAACAATCTTTCCTTTGTCAATATTCTCCCCCTTTGTGATTTACAAAAAGAAAGGAGTAATTTCGAATTGTCTGAAAGAGTTAGTGAAGTAAAACAAGACAATGGATAAAAGAGAGAATTATAAGAGTTATTACAACACAAACAAGTTTCAAAAGAGACAAATACAACAATCATTTCTCTCTTTCCTTCTCCTTCTTTATCAGCTCATGAAGCACGGCTTTCATCTTCTTGATCTCCTTCTTGTCTTCAGAAATTGATTCACCCTGAGTTTTGAGAAGCTCCTGTTGATCCGCAAAAATCTGATCCTGATTTCTGATGGTTTCCTCTTGGACTCTGATTACCTCTTCAAGGGTATCAATTCTGCTTTGCAAAGTCTTGTTATCCTTGGACAACTCAGAATTTTGTTTCTTCAGTAAAACCATTTCATCTTTGAAAGATGAAACCTTCGAAAATTCTGATTGGAAGGTATTCATCCTTTCTTGCAAATCCTTCACTTGAAGGAACATCGGCTCTTTGAGAAGATAAAAGATTCAGCCTTTCAACTGTTTCTTTATCAAGCTTGTTGAAAGCAATTGCAAGATCATTTGATAACCTTCTTATATCTTCAATAGCAACTTCATGGTCATTGATTGAGCTCTCTGTTTTGTACGACCACTTAGTCATCTTATTACATGCCTTCCTATGAACAACAGAGCTTTCTGAAAGAACTTTTAAATCAGCTTCTACAGATAAAACTTTCTTCCTCAATTCTTTCACAGATCCAAACTTCTTTCTCTGATTTTCAGTAATAAAATCAATCTTTCCTTCCAGCCTCGGGAAATAAGGAATAGTTTTCTCCATTCTTCTCAAAACATGAACAATGTAATCACTCTTCTTAAGAGAGATTGTATGCTCTGAATCAGTATCATCATCGTACGATGCTAGTTGATATGATCTGCTTGATTCAACAACAGGCTGTTTCCCTTTCGCTTTTACTTTCTGCTTTCTTTCTTCTTCTACTTTATCACTGATGACAACAACTTTGTCAGAATGAGAAGATTGAGCATCTTTCTTTTCTTTAGATGACATCCTGTCCGGTGATCTTTCCTGATCGGCATGAGAAACTTGTTGAACATCTTCGCTCAGCTTTTGAAGCGATTCCTCTCTACTTTTCTTTGAACTTTGAAGATATTCTAAAAGAAAATCTCCTTCTTCTTCCACTTCTTCCATCACTTGTTTCCCTTTTTCTTTCTCAGGCTGACTCTGTACGATGGGCTCTTGATGTACTTCCACAGTTAATTGAGCACTGGCATCTTCAACAGCTTTCAAGACTTTAGAGATATCAAAGTCCTGAGCCTTTCTTTTCAACAGAGTCTTCTTTTTCTTTTCAGCTTGAAGGGTTTCTTCTACCCTTATCCTTTCTGCAAAGGCCTCAGCAGGGTCAAGTCCAAATTTCGGATCACCCTCTTTTCTCTGTTCCTTGTCCTTTCTCCACTTTGCAACAACTTCTTTACTGTACCTCGGCTTCTTTTTCGGCTTTGAACTAGTCTGCGGATCAGACTTTCGAGTAACACCGGCCGATTGATTGTCCTTGGCTGGCACAGGTGCCGATTGATTTTCAGGCACTTCAGCTTCTACATCTCTGACAAAAAGTTTTGAATTTGAATCAAAACAAACATTCAGCTTTTTCATCGTACTCTTATTAATCAAAGACGGCCACAAATCCATAGGTTCTCCTTTCAAAGGAATATTACAGAACTTCATACTCTCAAGAATGAATTTCGTGAGAATGGCTGGATACATTATTATCTGGGATTTAATCCCTCCTTTCTTGACATTCTTGATTGTTTCAAAAATATATCCCATGAGATTTACCTTCCTCATATTCACAAGGTAATCAAGCATAAAGACATCAGAAACTTTAAGGGTTTCTCTATCCCCTTTCCTTGGAACAAGGAAACCTTTCATCCATAGAGTGACAAACCTATTGTCCGGTGAAAGATGATAAACTTTCCTTTTTCCCTCATTAACAACAAACAAAGACTTTTCAGCATTTTCTCTATTGAAAGTACCAACTTCCTCTGGAAGTTTATGAGATGGACAGAATGCATCACCTTCTATAGAAACATTTAGAAAATGCGCCGCTTGTTTCACAGACATAGATAACTTTCAATCGTACACAGCGAAGTTAATATTCATATCCTTGTCAAAAGAAACGGTTTTGTAGAATTGACACACTTCATCAAACAGAACTGGATCTTGAGTATCAGGCTTTTCCACACAGAGATGTTCCCATCCTTGAAACAAAATAATCCTCTTGATTGTAGAATCGTACGCATCAAAGAATTCTCGGGATACTAACCTTTCTCTGTGAAAGTCTTTCTCTGTAAAGGTCTTTGAAGACATATCAGCGGGAGTGTTGGCAGAAGATTGAGACATAAAGATGATGCCGATTGAGAAGATCGTACGATTGATTATAGCCGGTTGAGCAGATCTTCGCCTCAATTCCTGGACAAACGATGTGGGTTTGGGGAGGGGAGGGGGGTATTTATAGGCAAAAAAAATGACTGTTGATCTTCTACGGTCAGGATTAAAGAAAAGAAGATCAACGGTTAGAAATAAAAATAAAAAAATGAAAAAAAATTACCTGTCGAAGATCGTAAGGTGATTGCTGGTTTTGGTGACATTACGATGGAAAACAATCTCAATACTATCATCGGTCGATTCAAAAAAAAATGAATGGTACGATGGAAAAGAATTTGAATACTATCATCGGTCGATTCAAAAAAAATTTGAATGGTACGATGGAAAAGAATTTCAATACCATCATCGGTCGATTCAAAATTTATTGAATGATACGATGGAAAAGAATTTCAATACCATCATCGGTCGATTCAAAATTTATTGAATGATACGATGGAAAAGAATTTTAATACCATCATCGGTCGATTCAAAATTTTATTGAATGATACGATGGAAAAGAATCTCAATACGATAAACAGAAAAATTGAAAAGGTCAATACGATAAACTGAAAAATTAAAATGGTCAATACGATAAACAGAAAGAAACATATATAAATAGAGTAAATATTTAAAGATCAGAAACATAAAGACATAAAGAAATGTCCTCCCCCTTTCTACGAGGAGTTTCTTACTATAAGGAGAGATGTTAAACAGGAAGTAGATATGAATGATTATTTTAATATAATCATTCCTAGCTTCTGTTTTATAAATTCAAATCTATCGGAAGGTAAAGGTTTTGTAAAAATGTCAGCAAGTTGTTCTTGCGTTCCGATGAATTGTAAAACAATATCTCCTTTTTGTGTGTGATCCCTAAGAAAGTGATGCCTAACATCTATGTGTTTTGCACGAGAGTGATGTGCTGGGTTCTTACTAAGAGCTATGGCACTTGTATTATCACAAAGAATTTGAGTTTTGGAGAAACTCAAACCATAGTCAGTGAGTGTGTGCTGCATCCACAATACTTGAGCACAGCAACTTCCAGCTGCTACATATTCAGCTTCAGCAGTGGAGAGTGCTACCGAGTGTTGTTTCTTGCAGGACCAAGAAACCAAAGAATCTCCTAAGAAATGACATGTTCCAGATGTACTTTTTCTATCCATTCTACAACCACCAAAGTCAGCATCTGAAAAACTTTTTAAAACAAATTCATTTCCAGAAGAGTAAAAAAGTCCTAAATCCATAGTGTCTTTTAAATACCGAAAGATTCTCTTTACGGCTTTCAAGTGAGACTCTTTTGGATTAGATTGATATCTTGCACATATGCATACAGAAAACATCAAGTCGGGTCGACTAGCTGTCAAGTATAGCAAACTCCCTATCATACCTCTAAAAATTGTTTGATCTACTGGTTTCCCAGTTTCATCAAGATCAAGAGTATTTGAGGTACCAATTGGGGTGCTAATACTTTTAGTTTTGTCAAATCCATACTTTTTGAGTAAGTATTTAATATACTTATGTTGAGATATATAAGTTCCTTCTGGTTTTTGAGAAATTTGAAAACCTAGAAAGAATGTTAACTCACCCATCATACTCATCTCAAACTCAGATTTCATTAAATTTGCAAAAGAATCGGTTAAAGATTTCTGAGTTGATCCAAATATGATGTCATCAACATAGATTTGGACAACCAAAACATTTTTGTTTTCCATTTTGATAAAAAGAGTTGGATCAGCTGTACCTTTTCTATAATCGTTTTGTAAAAGAAATCCTGTAAGTCTATCATACCATGCTCTAGGAGCTTGTTTAAGACCATATAGAGCCTTGGTAAGTTTAAAAACATGATCAGGATGTTTTGGATCTTGAAAACCAGGAGGTTGTTCGACCAAAACTTCTTCTTGAACAAAACCATTTAAAAAAGCACATTTGACGTCCATTTGAAATAGTTTGAAATTGAAATATGCTGCGAAGGCTAATAGAATACGAATAGATTCAAGTCTAGCTACAGGAGCATATGTTTCCTCATAGTCTATTCCCTCTTGTTGATTATAGCCTTTAGCAACAAGTCTTGCTTTATTCCTTACAATGATTCCATTTTCATCACACTTGTTTCTGAAAACCCATTTTACACCAATTACAGTTGTTTCTTTAGGTCTTTCAACTAAAGTCCAGACTTGATTCCTTTCAAATTCATTTAGTTCATCCTGCATTGCTTTGATCCAGTCATCATCACCTAAGGCCTCACTTGGACTTTTAGGTTCAAATTGGGAAAGAAAAGCAAGATGTTCTATTTCATTTCTTAAGGAATTTCTGGTCCTTACAGGTTGATTTATATCACCAATGATGTTATCACTGGGATGATTCCTAAGAAACAATTGATTTGGGTTTTGTAAAACCTGTTCATCAACATATGGTAGAAAATCTTCTGTGGTAAATGTTTCAGGAACACTTTCTTGAACATTTTCCTTATCAGAATGTTCTTCTAATATAGGTTGATAAACATTTTTGGAAAACACATCCGAGGATGTAGGTTTGGGTTGGTTGAAAACAAAAGGGTTAGTTTTATCAAATTTTACATGTACTGTTTCTTCAACAGTACAAGTGTTTTTATTGAAAACTCTATAAGCCTTAGAGGTTGTGGAATAGCCTAGAAAGATTCCTTCATCAGATTTTGGTGGAAACTTGTGTAGATTATCTTTTGTGTTCAGAATGAACACTTTGCATCCAAAAACTTTGAAGTAAGAAACTTTAGGTTTTCGGCCAGTCCATAACTCATAAGGAGTTTTATTAAGAAATGGTCTAGTTAAAACACGATTTATAGTATAACAGGCAGTACTAACAGCTTCAGCCCAAAAGTGCTTAGCAATTGAGTATTCACTCAACATGGTTCGAGTCATTTCCTGAAGAATACGATTTCTTCTTTCAACAACACCATTTTGCTGAGGAGTTCTTGGTGCTGAGAAATTGTGAGTAATACCTTTCTTACTACAAAAAGTTTCAAAATCTGAATTTTGAAATTCACCACCATGATCACTATGAATAGTTATCAATGGTAGGTTTTTCTCATTTTTAACTTGGGCTCTAAAAGTTTTGAAATATAAAAAGGCTTCAGATTTCTTTGTGAGAAAATAGACCCATGTAAATCTAGTAAAGTCATCAACTAAAACAAATACATAGTATTTGCCTCCAATGCTTCCAGATTGTGAAGGACCAAACAAATCCATATGCACAAGCTGTAATGCATTAGAAGTTGAAACTTCATTAATTGGTTTAAAGCTAGTTTTATGTTGCTTGCCATATTGACAAGGATCACAGACTTTTGAAGAATCATATCTAAGATCCGGTATCCCTTTTACAAGTCCTTTCTTTGAGAGTTTTCTTAGGTTTCTCAAATTACAGTGTCCTAATCTCCTATGCCATAGCCACGATTGGTCTTCTATTACACTTAAGCAAGGTAAGTTTTGGTTCCTAAGGTCTTATAAGTTAATAGTGTAAACATTCTCTTGCCTATGGGCAGATAGAATGAATTCGTCCTTGGAATTGTGAACTAGACACTTATCATTTCTAAAATTCACAAGGTAACCTTCATCACATAATTGACTTATGCTGATGAGATTGTGCCTAAGACCTTTTACAAATAAAACATTCGAAATAAGAACTTTTCCAAGAAAAACGATATTACCTATACCAACAATCTTTCCTTGAGCATTATCTCCGAAGGTAACCTTTCCACCTTTTGTTTTGATAACCTTTTCAAAGAAATCTTTGTTTCCAGTCATATGACGAGAACAACCACTATCCATGTACCAAATGTTTTTATTGTTACACTTCTGATTTTCCTGAAAAAGAAACAATTAGATTTTCGGAATCCAAACTTGTTTGGATCCAGAAGGGTTAGATAAAAGAATCTTAGGAATCCACATTTGTTTTGCAAAATGAGCTTTATGAAATCCTAAGGATTGAGTTTTGTTAAGAGAACAATCTCTTCTCCAATGTCCACCACATTGACACTTGGAACAGAAAATGGTTTTTTGAGGAACAAAATAGTTATTACTAAAAACAGGTTTGGAATAAGTATAACCAAGACCAGAATGATTTCTCAACGGTCTAATTTGAGAATACATCCTATCAAAGTTTTCTTTTCCATGAGTAAAGTTTGACAAACACTTTTTCAAGGATAAAATCTCTGACTTTAGTTTTAAAACCAAATTCTTGTTTTCTAAAACATTTGAATTTGAACTAGAGTTGGACTCTAAAATATTTTTCTTTGAAATAGCAGTTTCAAGATCCTTAGAAAGTTTATCCTTTTCAGATTTAACTTTCTCAAGGGTTTTTAAAATATTTTCAAAATCAGCAGTTTTCTCATCAAGATCTTTAGAAAGATCTGATATCTCTTTAGTCAGAATAGAAATTCTAGAATTTGCTTTTTCAAATCTCTTTTTGAGTTTAGAATTTTCATTTTCAAGTAACTTAGCAAATCTAGACACTTCTTCAAAAGAAGGTAAAGTATCATCTTCTGATGATGAGGGTTCATCATTTGAAGATTCATAATATCTATTATCAACATAATTTTCATTTAAAGAGACATTTGTAACAGCTTCAGCATTATGTACCTTAGCCATGAGACAATGATCTTCAATTGGTAGTCTGGCTAGAAGTCCAATATTCCTTTGTCCTGATGTCTCATATTCAGAAGAATCATCTGAGGAATCACTACCACTTGCACTCCATGTATCATTTGCTTTCAAGACCTTCTTTGTCTTATAAAACCTTTTCTTGTTTCTTTCAGAGTGTTTCTCTTTTCTATCTTTCCTCTTTAGTAAAGGACAATCAGGCCTTATATGTCCTGCTTTCTTGCATTCATAACAAGTTACCTCTGAATCTTTCCTATCTTTCCTGTCTTTCTTTCTGAATCTATATTGAAAATCTTTCTTTCCCACAATCTTGTTCATCCTCTGAGCAAGATTAGCTAACTCATTATCCGAAAGATTACATTCACTTGAATCAGATACAACAACTTTCTTGGATTTAGACCTTGTAACCCTTTCAGGTGTTTTGGCTTTAGATGCAAAAGCTACACTACCATTCCCATTCTTCTTCTTATTGAAATCAGCATCTCTCTTCATTCTTGTCTCGTGCTGTAGAAGAGTTCCAAAGAGTTCATCAAGAGTGATCTGGGAAACTTTTCTATTTTCATCAATAGCTGTTCTTTTTGACTCCCATTCATTTGGCATAATATCTATAATTTTATCAACAAGAGCTTCATCATCAAGACCTTTTTCTCCCATAGATTGTAAGCTGTTGACAATTGTCATAAACCTTTGTTGTACTTTACATACTGGCTCTCCATAAGGAAAAACAAATCCATGATACTCTGCTCGAAGCATTGCTCTCCTTGTTTCTATAACTTTGGATGTACCAAAATGAGTGACTTCTAATTTCTTCCAAATACAGTTGGCTGCTTCACATGAAGATATCTGACTATATATATTCCTGGTCATAGAGCATAATAAAGTATTGCGTACCTTGTAATTCAGTTGATATTCTTGCTTCTCTTGGTTGGTAAAAGTACTAACTTCTTTGTCAGGAATTTTGTAACCCCCAGTAAGCATAATAAAATTGTCTACACCAGTATTGATGACGAAAGTCTTCATACGATCTCTCCAATACTCATAATCATTCCCATCAAAGATTGGTGGTCTAGAAGGATTCAGATTATCTATAGATCCGATATTCATTCCTGCCATCTAATATAACAAAAACAACTTTTCCACTCCACACGTTAGTGTAGTATGTATTCAAGATAGTAATAAGAAATAAAGCTAGTAATACAAATCAGTGGAAAACCTCCTCTGATACCAATTATTGGATCGAATAGTAGATATAAAAGTCTATTAGATGGAACAATACAAGAGGGGGGGTGAATTGTAGGTTTAAAAACTTTGAGTTTTAGAAACAAATAGATTAGTTTAAATGATCTTAAACTAATACAAATACAAACACCCACAATTGTATTGATGTAAAGTAAAACAATTGTATTCAAGATGAACACAATAATCAGAGTAATACAAATATGAATGATTCTACCTTAAAGCGTATAGAACCAATTGATACAATATGTAATAGAATGATTGTAATTGAAATAATTACAATAGAATATGTAAGGAAGAAAGGAAACGATACAATCCCTTTCTAATACAAACAACAGCGGAAATGTAAAAGTAATACAATTCTTTTAACCCAAAGAGAAGGGTTATCCTTTCACCTAGGATAAAAAGGTCTGTCTCACCAAATACCTTGGTGAGCCCTCGATACGATTATCGGCTCGTCTGTCTGCCTATCCCCGGCAGCCCTCGATACGATGATCGGCTCGTCTGTCTGCCTATCCCCGGCAGCCCTCGATACGATGATCGGCTCGTCTGTCTGCCTATCCCCGGCAGCCCTCGATTTTGCAGGTAATCGGCACCTCTGTCTTTCATTTACTTGAAAGCCCTCGATACGATGATCGGACGCACAAGGCTGATGAGAGAAGTCACAGTGTCTCTCTCTAGAATCTTCGTAGTTCACAGAGTCTCTTCGTTCATCAGTTATCCTCTCAGCTTCAAATGACCTCCTATTTATAGGCCTCGGGTTCCAACGGTCATATTGCCTCCAACGGTCATATTGAAACAGAAAGCACGACATCGTTTTGATTAGTACATAACTAACTCAACGACATCGTTTTGTTAGGACAAGAGATATATAGAAATGTAAAACATGAGTATGATTCATATGCAGAGAGAATTTTTTGACAAAGTACCAAAACAAATAATGATTATCTGAATAGCAGAGTCAGTACGATACGATCGACAGAGTCAGTACGATACGTTTGACAGAGTCAGTACGATACGTTTGACAGAGTCAGTACGATACGTTTGACAAAGTCAGTACGATACGTTTGACAGAGTCAGTACGATATGTTTTGGTCGGTACGATTAACATCGTACGATACGATAAACATGATAAAATACAATTTGTTATTTACAAACATATATGATATAATACATTTGAGATTTTCAAAATATGACAGAATATATTTGTGATTTCCAAAACATGATGTAAAAGCCAAAAGAAGACTTTTGACTTAACAACTATTTTATTTATAACTTTCCCTTTTTAAAGAAAGTTTTAGTATTCATTTAATGATGTGGGTTTATATGAAATGGAATTTGAAGCATCAAACCATTGATATCCCATATGAAATTCAAGAAATAAATTCATTTTAAGGAGGGTATAATGTCACACTCCACGATTTTTTGAATTTTTTCCAAATTATTTAATATTTTTGTTATTTTTCATTCCACACAACACTAAATAGGTCTTTTCTTATAAAAAACACTAGGTATGGCTTGTGTTACATGAAAGAAAAAAGATAATATTTCATTACACAAAACAATTATATTATCTTATGGTATAAAAACACTATATTTGGATTGTATTACACACAATATTGAGTCCCTTTGATATTACTCATTACCCACAAAAGCATGTGTAATTGAACTAAAATAAACTATTAATAATATTAATAAAATATTTTGATAGCTACCACATAGCTATTGAAATGATAATTATTAATAAGATTATCTAAATTCTGAAAATATGATATAAAATTTTATATAAAATTAACCATTTGGTTATCAATTAGTAGAGGTGAATGTATGAACTATTTGAAAATAAACACATTGATTTTTTAAGAAAAATATTTTCCTATGTAAAAACACAATTTTATCACAATAAATTAAAAAATAACATTTGATTAATGTTTTAAATGATATATATATATATTTAATAAATGTTTTTAAAATTTTTTAATATATTTGAAATGTATAATTTAATAATAAATCTAATTTTATGAATAAAATGACGTAATTTTATAAAAGATAATTTTACCAACTTTTAAAGGAGATCCCACTTAAAATATTATATTTGGAAATTTTATAATTTTTATTTGACAAATTTAAATTAAAATTTGAAATTATAAAATCCAAATTTACTTGAGTAATTTATTTCATATTTTGAGAAGTTCCATTTTTTGATGAATAATGAGAAACACTAAATTTTAATTTAAAACTGCTATTTAATGTAATTTATTTTTATATTTAAAATTTATTTTCATATTTTTTAAATTATAATTAGATAAATTATAAATAAATTAATATAATTAGGTTATTATAAAATAATTTCATTGAAATTCAATATAAAAACATTTTAATCTTTTGGAGCTTTTCGCTTTAAAAATATATCATCTCATTCCATCTATAACATTAATTTTAAATTAATTTCTTCTACTTCAGTTATTAGAATTTAAAAAATTGGATTTCATATTAAAAATCAAAATAATTTATTATTTCTACTATGTTCATCTTAATTTTTTTTCCAATGTTATTAGAGAGTGTAACTAAAAAAAATTATAGAGATTAGGGTAAAAATGAGTTTAGTTAGTGACTAAACATTAATCTTAAAGGAAAACAATGACTAGAAAGATGAAAAAAGTCCATATTATGACCATATTTAGACCAATTAACATATTTTATATAACATATTCAACTATTGGAGGCTCGTGATGTAAGGGATACCTCTCAATAGTTTTTACCTTTTTATATTTATAAGAATGCCACTCCTCATCCATTATAAAAGGGAATGCACCCCTCACTTACTTACACATATAAATCCCCATTATTTCATCCAAGTCCTACCCAAATCACATAAAAAATAACATAAAATAATCCTATATATCTCACTTTTTAATCAAATCCAATCAAGGAATCTCTCCGGTGAAAACCAGAAGGAGTTACCTAAAGAAGATGTAACATCCTTCCACATTCTCTTCTGTTTTTTTTCATTTTCCAGCCTAAAATATTATTATTCCATAATTATATAATAACTCAAAAATCCAAAATATACATATATTTTCTATTCTAAAGATTCTACCAACACTGAAACTCACTTCAATCAAATGGGTAATGAACTTAGCATTTATGGGTTCGGTGAACTGTCGCCTCATGAAACTATGTCTTTAATTTTTTCCTTTACCACCTCTCATGGTTGGGAATTATAATGGAAATAATAATTTTATATGATATATATAATATTTATGATGTCTTTATACTTTATGAACTATTATATAATACATTACTTTATGCTTTCCATTTTTTGTAAATATGATAACTTCGTTTGAGGATATATAGACTACCACCACCTCAAAATGATATGATTTATTCACACTTTACATGGAATGTATTAAGTATTATTTTAGTAAAACTATATGATATATAAGAAATAATAATTATTTTATAATTTTAATATATATATATATATCATTTAAGTTTTTTGTTTTAAAATGACAATAAAAAGAAACATCGTTTATTCATACGTACGGCCTACTGTCACCATGAACGGTATATTCCATTTCATATTTTTATATTTTATAGATTGTTATATAGATTTATATACTGAATATATATGATATTTAAATCGTGTATCACATGATTTAAATAATTATATAATTATTTATGTCTGAGAATCATGAATAACAAGTCAGAACATATATGAAAAACTAAGAGGGTGTCACCCAAAACATAACATTAACATATAATTATTAATAAATGGGTAATATATTGTCATAATAAAATAAAATATGGTTTTAAATATAATAATATGTTTGTTTTGTAGATTTATAAAAAAATTATATTTATTTTATATAAATATTGAACTTGTACGAAGAAAGCCAATACTTAAGGTAAGGGGTTTTTTGACTCAATTTTATTTTTATGATATTTATGCCTTGTTCACCACTAATTTTATTTTTGTGGTGCATATAATTCCCGTGAAAATATTATATTAATATTATAAATATTTTTATCGGTATTTACATATCCATTTTATCATATCTCTTTCATGGGGTTTAAGGTTCAAAAGTTTCCAAACCAATAATGTAAATTTGTCACAACTTTACTTTGTTGAGACACATGTTAGGTTATGCACCTATATTATTTTATGAGGTGTATACACTAACCTTTGAAATATTATATCATGAATATTAAATTTTAATTAAATTTTAATGTTCATTTGATGTTATTGTTTCATGTGGATTATGATTCAATGTTACAAATGTGGTAAAACATTATTGTTACTATGTCATCATTGTTTAGGATTATTGATGATTATGCCTACATTGATGAAATATTATGTTCCATATAATAATAAAAATAATAAAATTTATTCTCATATGTTTATTCATTATATCTTCGTGTGATGGTACCTTTCATTCACTCCTTGGTACTTTAGATTGTTATAAAAGTGTTTTAATGAAAAAATGACATTATCTCCCTCTTCGTTCTGAAATTTGTGTTCGTTCAACACAATGATTTCTAAAAATGTTTTCAAAAATGTTCTAGTATTCTCCCATTATCTTTAAAATACATTTTTACAAATTTTTAAAAATTTTAAAAATGTTTTTAGAAAGGAATATTCTTATAATTTTTCGATCTAGGAACTTTTCTAAACTTTTTACAATGCCAAAGGAATGATTGGAATGTATAGATTTATCCACCATCATTGTAGTACTTCTTTTTAATCTTCCTTTTTATGTTTAGAAGATTAATTTTTAAGAAAAATAATTTTTATCAATTTTTGGGATATTCATTTTTAAAAATTGATTTTCAAAGAAAACAATTTTCAAGGAAATATTTATAATTTGAATGTTCTTAAATGATTTTAAAAGATTAATTTTTTATGTTTTCAAAAGTTTATATTCAAATAAAATGATTTCAATTATTTAAATGAGAGTTTTATAAGTTTTCATTTTACATTCCATGAAAACTATTTTTAAAATGTTTTAATTATTTATTTATAAATTTTCAAAGTGATTTCAAAGGAAATGGTTTTCAATTTGCATTTTCATGTTTTTAATGTTTTTTAAATGGAAAAGGGTCCAAAAATATCTTAAAGCTTCCTTTATATGTTTTAAAATATATTTTACAAGAGAAAGGTTTATAAAATGATTGATGTTTCTAAAATAGTTTTTTTAATGAGAACGGATATGTTCCTCAAGAAATATTTTAAATGAAATTGTGATGCTTTATTTATAAGAAAATTATTTATAAAATGGTTTAATTAAAGGTATTTTAAAAGAATGGATATTTTATTAAGAAATTTTCCATATTATCCTTCCAATTCCTTCGCAATCAAATATTACATAATTTTTTATAGTTTATGATTTTCTAGGTAAATGAACAAATAATACCATTCATATTCCTTCTTGAAATGTTTTTGTTTTGATATAATGTTGTTTATAAAACCCATTTCTCTCCCAAAAGTTATATGATTTTGAAACCTGCTTCTTTTCGCTGGTTATTCTTTGACAAAATGATTATGAGACCTATCACGTTTCCATAGGTAATGATATGATGTAATGTTTATGATGCCCATTTCAATTCATGGGATTTGATATGATGTTTAAGAAACCCATGTCTTTTTTATGGGTCATGATATGATGAATTTTTTGTTCTATTTTGGAACATGTATGAATGATTTTATTATGTGATGGTTGGGAGTTATATCTCCCTCTAATGCATTGGGTGCAGATTTATATCTTATATGATAATGACGGAAAACAAGTAGACATGGTTGATCCACAATGGGAATGAGGTCTGTCCAGATCCAAAATGGTAGACATTTGTGTCTTCATCCACTATGGGTAGATGCAGAAACATGGTCCCCTATGGGAAGACGGGGAAACTCGATCCACTATGAGAAGAAGGGGAAACCTAGTCACTTATAAGTAAAGGACTGTGACTGGGGTTGGTGGTGTGTCCTGCCCAATAAGTGAAGTCTCCATGAAGTGTCCTAATAAGTACTGGCAATGATCTTTGACTTCAAGGGAGTGATTTTATTCATAAACCTGATTACATGTTCACATTGTTATGTGTATACCTAGTTTCATGTCCAAATGTATATGCGATAGCCTGATTCCATGTCTTTAACTTAATGAGTGGACTTTTTTCTATTTACTCACGTTCACAGTGTTATAAGGTGATGTTTATGACATAGGTTTATGTCTTATTCATATTTTATTCCCTCATGGATTATTCTCTTTATTACCTTATGATTCATTTCTTAAGAACTGCCAATATTTATTCCATGACACATGTATATAATCTTTGATATGTAAGGTCTAATCTTCAAATGTTATTATCATGTCCACATACCCTTATAATAATGTTTAGCTTGCATATCTCCTTTATTTACACTTGTTAAGCATCAATTATCACGATTTCTTATGTTTTATTTCCCCATGGTATGAAGAAAATTTTCAAGTAGAAGTACTAAAGGGGAAGATCTGTATGGGAAACATTGATGATCTTTCACCAAGTTAGAATATTTTTCTCTATGTTTCCAAAGGCATTAAATTATTATGGCCCTTAGGCATGTATTTTTTTTAATGTACTGAATATTTATCTAAAATGACGTAATATCCATGTATTTTAATCTTTAGTCTCTATAGAGTCACATATTATATTATAATCATTTTCATCACCCCCCCACCAGTTTTTCACTTTAAAATGATTCAGTAGAGTAAATTACAACATTTTAAGGTAGCTGAATATATTAGAAAAACTAAATTCTCAATAAAACCCTGTATTGAAAATAAATCAATTTATATGCAAAATAAATAATATTTAAAATTCATTATCAAAACTATGCTACTCTCTTTATACATGTTCTTAATGAATAAATTTGTGATGAACCCAATAAATTCTCTCCCATATGGTGTATTAATTGGAAAAATATAAATCACCTAATGTATGGGAGTAATTATATAGAAATATAATAGTATCCTTTTTCCTATTTGTGGTAAATGGAGGATAAAAAATATGACTTAAGGATATGGGTAGAATCACATGGAGTTGAATCTTAAACCAACTAACTAAATGATTTATTCCAACTTATATAAGCCTCAACAAACTATTGAGCCTTCTCATGTATTTACTCATAGATTACTAATGTATGAGTATATGTAACATGGTTAAAGATCATGTAACCGTTATCTAATCCAACAACTATATGTTATATCATATGAAACATTTATTAATGAAATCTATTTGAATATAAGATTCTCTAATGTTACCTATTAACTTTCGAATGCCAATCATAGGCATCTGTTGAAATATGAATTGAACAATATGATGAACTTCCATATAACATAGCTCAATCTTAAAAAATAGCCAGTTTATAAGTAGATAATATATCAATGGTTTATGATACACCCATATAATACCATATCATATAGCCAAATACACATAAAAATTTTATACATTTAGGTCATATTTCCATTTATCTTTAACTTTCACAAAACACTCATTGTGTTTGTATCATTTTGACTTATGTTTTATAATATTTAATAAATTAGGTAAACTTATCCACAACTCATGTTGGATATCTTCAATTTTTTTGTAAATTTATCAACAAATTCACGATGTATCACATCATATGAAATACCATGTTAGAATCTATCCAAAACCCCTTTTGGATGAATTGTAAAAAAAATATAGTATCTCTCTATGTTTCATAAAACCCAATCCTCATTTAGTAAAAAATAAATTTTATCCCCAAATTGATTATTAGAATTGAAAATAAATACGATTTTTTGACATCATATATGTTTGAAAATAGTGAAATATTTTAATGTATCAATGATATGAAAGATACAAATTGATCTGGTAGGGCCACCATAAAACACTAGTATAATAATTATTATGTTCAATAGTTTTGTCATATATATGAATATATTTTCATATGATACATTTTTCCAAGACATAATATATCCAAAAAACTAGGAGTATGTGAATCATGTAAAATATATCATAAGTTCTAAATTCTTTAAATGTAGACTTACTAGATAATGAACACAAGACATGTCATTAAACCTTATAGAAAAGCACATCACATGCCCCCATCCAATAGATAATCCCATAACATGTATTATCTAGTTATGGTCATACATTCCCTTAGTAAATCTCAATAATGGTCTTAGATTTTATACTTGTTATACATGGATATGAATCCCATCATGGTTAAACCTAAACTGTTGACATGATCAACAACGTACCCATCCTCCCCGATTAGATAAACTTCAATCCTTACAACATAATGTTATATAA
The DNA here is from genome assembly GCA_963277665.1 of Viscum album. NCBI lineage: Eukaryota > Viridiplantae > Streptophyta > Magnoliopsida > Santalales > Viscaceae > Viscum > Viscum album. The sequence continues at coordinate 2,133,710,139 of OY728140.1, forward strand.
TTATAATTATTCTCATTCATGGTATTTTAAAAAACTTATGAATAGGGAATTAAAAATATAAAACATGCACCACTACTATACCATATACATAGTGTACAACACTATATAGGGTATACATTGGAGTAATCTAGAACACAAAACACTTTTTTTTGGGCCTTCTAAGAGTATTTAAAATCTCTATATTAAATTATTATTATGATACCCTTAAACCTATTTTCTGTAACCAATAATCCTCTATTTCAAGCATCAATTAAGTGTAACTAAATGAAATTCATTTAGAAGAAAAATTATCATTTTCTTCATGTTACATATAGGTATAAATTGATAAATAAGTAAAACTATTGTAACTATTTTTAAATATCATGATACATTTTTTATTCATAAACTCCCCTAATAATATTAATAAAATGATACATAATATGACATATAATAACATCTTAAATAATATACCAAAATATTACACCTATATTCACATTTAAGGTCTTAATTAACTCATTTCACTCTTTGTAATACATTAAATATATCTATATGAATGTATAATAAAATACTTCTACTAAAATATTTTATTGAGTAACATCTTTAAAGAAATTCATTTTCAACAATCATAATATTTAGAAATATATTCTTAATTTTCAACTCCCTAGAAAATGGATTCAAAATACTCTACTACACAACATCTAATGTCATGATGATAATATTTTTTTTGTCTTCATAAAACTCATTATAAATTAATAATCACTATCCTTCTTGAAAATATTATATCATTTATTTTTTTGGAGATTGTGTTGGTTACAATATGTGACTATTTTTCTTTATCAACATTTCCAAAACCCCTATTTGGATATACATTGATAATACTATTTTATTATAACTAGTATAATATTTTACTCTTCAAATTTTGAAATTATATAAGTTGAAATATACTCCCATTTGTCTCTAAGAAACAATGTTCTCTTCAAAATAACATGCCAAGAAACGCAATTATCTTTGTGTTTGTGAAACAAAAATTATTATTTCTAAGGGAATCATTGATGAAATTTATTTTCAACAACCATATATAATGTGGTTTTTATTGTTTTTGGAGTATTTATTAAAATAACAATTTATTAATTAAAATATTCCATTTATCGGTGGTTCAATCACATCTCTCATATTTTAAAATTAATTTTTATAATCTTTTATCCTAGTTTAAAAAAAATCTCTTAACTTCATACCATGATTTATTATAAACTCTTTTGAATAAATAAATATTTGAATCAAAAAAATCAACTCATATTGTTTATAAAAAATTTATTTTATAAAAAAATTCTCTTATCAAATAAGATAAATAAGATGAAAAAAAAAAGATTCTTTATATTGATCAATATAATCTTGACATTTTACTTTGAATTCAATCCATGATCATACAACCCTTGGTATAATCGTGTTTCAATAACACGTTTATTCATTATTTGAATGAAAAACACATGGTTGGTCAATTGTTTCTTTGATTTTGAAATCATTTATTTTTATAGAAATTTAAAAATATATAATGGGAATTATAAGCCCAAAATAATCTATGATTCAATTTCTATAACACTATCATATTAAAAGAATAATATTAAGAGTTTCTCATATACCTTTCGGTATCATAAACAATTCCATCATATGGAAATAATTTCTATCCATATTGACATTTTTCATAGGATTCTAATGGACAAGGATATCTATTGGCTAAACCCAATCATCTTTTTATGGAATAATCATTGTTAGTACTGCGTCACTGGGGGTGATTTTTTGTGTAAAATGTTTTAATAAATCCTTTTATCTTGATTAATAATTGGAAATGATATTCTTTCCAAGTTGGAAGGAATAATGTTCACCCCCACATGACTTCTATTCTTATCACATCCTCACTAAAAGAATAAAAATATGTAAAGAAAGTAAGGAATTATTGGTTTTTATTTGTATACCCAATGGGATAATACAAAGAGTACACAATGATGTTTTTCCAATGTTCTAATAGGTAGTAATACTCACCATATGTTTTATAAATTTTTATAAAAGGTGAACTATTGATCCTTGGGTCACTCTTTATTATTCACCTCCACTCACTCCTTTGGTGAAGGTGTTCTTGTTTTGTTCACTCATCACCCAAGGCTGAATACCTTCTTCTCTTATTCATGTTTAATTTTTAGAACAACCTCATTAATTTATAGACATGTGGGTATCTCCATGATAATCATTGTAGGAAGAAGTGACTTGTATCATTAACTCTAGGTAGATGAACAGTTGATCATCAATGTTAATTATATCTTTTCTAATAAGCCAGATGAGATACACTCTTTAAGTGAAAGGCACCATCTATATCATCCTTGAATAATATGAGAAACAATACTCTTTATGGATGAAATTAACTCTATATTGGAATTATATTGTTCCACAAATATTCAACCTTAATGTATCATTACTAAACCTCCTTCCTTTGATCCTTCTTCCTCAAACAGAACTACATGTGATGATGTAATACTTCATTGGATCATCTTCTTACTCTTCTTCTCTTTGGAACTGAATAATCAATGTTTATCCACCCTTTCTCATTATTTATTCTGTGAATATATACTATAGTGAAGTGTAACCATGTTTCTTCTATACTACCTTTACTTTAACTATTATAACATAAACCACATAATGTACACATGAGATATTCTCTTATATTTTAAAAATGTAAACACTCATCAATCTCTATCCAACATGTCCAAAACAATTATAAGAAATATTTCCCTTACTTTTAAATAAAAGTTTTATAAAATTCATAGTGATTTTCTATATTCATTTTCATACTAAGTTCATGATAATTTCATTATTTTAAATATTGGAATTTTTTGAATCATTCTCCACGAAATACTTTCTTTTAATATTCCATAATCATCATAATTATCCTCCACCCAATATATGCGTGTTCTTCATCATAATTATTTGAGTTTTAAACCATACATTTCAACGGATAATTTACACTGTAATATCTTTGTGTTCCTACAACTGGTTCAAATGCATACATTCAACACAAATATTGAATTTTAACTCAACCAAAATTTTCAAAAGTTAGTAATACTTCATATTTTACTCTATCTCATTCACACACACTTAGAAAAACATATGAATCCTATTTATGAAGGGTTTTTTTAGAGTCTAAATGCATTTATCATATTAATAATAATCCATTAAAAATAATAGTATGAGGATCTCCATTCCATATAATATATAACTATCTAAAATACGGATATGAATAAATACTATTATGGAATACATTACACTAAATAATCCTCTCCATCAACTTCAAACTTCATTAAATGAATTTTTGATGTATCAAAAGGTAACAAAATCATCCCACCGCTAAGGTGTATACATAGGTAGATTTGAATCACTCAAATCTCAAGTGGCATCCGCCAACCTCCACGATGTGATAATTTCATTCAATGGAAAGGTGGTATATGAAATAGAGCTTGGAGTTCCTAGGATTTATTGGATAAATATCCATATACAGCACACTATAATCACATGAGAATGATTTATATAACACCTGAGGATACTCCAACGTTTCTGTTTTCATTAAATCATGCATTAAAATTCATTTATAAATGAAATGGATGGTTTCTGAATCATATGTATCTAATTCCTAAACATTTTATATAAATATGAAACCATTTAATTTGAGATTTATAATTTGGTTGAATAGTTTGGTTATCCAATAAACAAGAAATAATATACACAATGCTTTATTAAAATAAATTTCATGTAAGATTATATACAACCCATAAATATAAAATATATAAATATAAATTCAGGGAATATCTACTTAAATCTACAACTTTAAATAAATCCTAATATAATTTATTCTATTTCACATAATATTATATAATACACAATAACTTTTGAAACCATATACATACCTCCTTTTGGATATCTTCTGAATTCTTTTTTTAAATCTATCATTAACTTCACCATTTATCACATATTAAGAAATACCCTATCAATACCCAACAAAAACACTTTTAGATTTAATTTAAAACACTTTTAGAGTAACTATTTCTGTCAACCTCAGTCCCTAATCAATTTTGATGTCCTAACACAAGTTCCATATATTGGTTCCTTGAGAAGATACTTTACATACCATTAGATCTGCCTCCCTATATAATAGAGGATACTAACTATTAGTTAGTTACCAATATGTAATTTAGGGAAACTATAACAAATTTATCAAATCATAAAAATAGCTGAATTAAATAAAAAATAACCATATCATAGTAAATAAAAACCAAGATACTACCTTATTCAATAATCATCCTACATTACGTGGTGATTCAAAAATAGGAAAATTGAATATAAAACAAAGTAATAAATATGTCATCTCATATAAGTGTCAGTGGTAAAATGAGAACCCAAAATAAATACACAATGAAAAATCCCAATAAGGTCCAGACATCTTTTATAGTTCCCTCAACCTTGATCCATCATGAATCACAAATCAGTCATCTAATATAAGGATCTTCTCCTTGTCCTTTCCTGCAAACATTAAGTCTATTTGAGTACTGATCACAAAACCTGATTACGGTGTGAGTAGAACTCAGTAGGCCACCACCAATTGAGTATAAAGAAAAATATAATCTATAAAAACGAATGTAGTTTTATAAATAATAAATAGAAAAATGATAAAGTAAATCTTTTTCACATTTAATATTCATTAATTAACCAAATAGTCCCCCCAATTTATGGTGACACCCAAAACAATCATAACTAACTTGAATCATTCTAAAGTATGAACCATACACCATATGAATTTAAAATATCTTTCATTCAAGCTATTTCCTTATTCATTTAATTCCAGTTTCACATTCATACATTGGGGTCCAAGAGCATCACTGTGGAACCCCATGGGAATTTGGGGCAACATTACCTATCCCACAACTCAGTGATCAAATGAAATAAAGGTATATATCTTGAGTTCATATAGTAGTATTATGGAACCCCATGGTATTTGAAGAAATATTCTTTTACCCCCAACTTGTTTCTCACATTATTCACAATACTAGAAACCATGGATCTACATTCATAACCCATTTATAAACCATGTTTATAACCCTTCATTCAACTAATTTCAAAATAAAAATTTATCAACCATATTCACATTCTTATTTATCAGACTTACATTATTCATAAATAACCATTTCAATTAAATTGTCACACCCAAAGGATTTCCATCAATCCTAGTGTCAAAATTCTAATGGGTCCAATGGGATCCATGAATGGTCTCATCATCACATTGGAAAATAAATTCATTAATTTAATTTTAATTTCTGTTTCCAAACATTGAAATGAAATTTTACAATTAAATAATGTAATTCATAATGAATACTATATGAAAAAAATACCACCTACATCGTGTTAGTTGATGAACGCTCACTAAATCACAACACAAAATTTGTCATAGAATTACCATATTTACGATGGAGATAGATATCAATGATAAAAAACTAGGACCAATATAAAACAAAAATATATCCATTAAAACATAGATATAAACCAATTTCAAATAGAGGAAATCACCCCTGAAACAGAATAGAAAATGATAAATGATAGAGAGGAAACAAAACGACCAGAGATCGTATATCAAAAGATGATTCAATCCTTCGACATGAGCTTTGATTCACAAAGGAAGGCTTTCTTGGATCCCTGTAAACCTCTATAGAACCTCTATAATTGATGTAAATCAAATTAGTCTGAAAGAGTGTGATTAGATTTATAATTTTATGCCTTAAGAATTTTTTTATAAAATATTTTGGGGTTCAAAATCCACTGAGCAAGGTTTCCTATAAAGAGGTGAAGATTTATTCAAACCATGCACCTTAACCATGTTCCCATACCATATTGCTTTAATTGTTTCTAATTTTTAGGCACATAGTTTAAAAACTATGCATAAACCCTCTGTCCAAGGGTGCATGGTTTGCTAGGGGTAGGCACATGGTTTGGGAAAACCATGTTCCAACTATAAGCTTTACAAAAACCCTCAAAAACTTATGAAACTCACTCAAACTCCCTCAATATAATATCAATGCTAAATATGACCCAAAATGGAAAAATATAATTAAAATCAAGTATGTTGCATCTTCATAATGTTTTGGGGTCTCATAATATCCCCACATTGTAACAGATCATCCTTGAGATATACTCCCAAGCATCACTAAACATCCCAGGTAAAAAGGTTTGGTCATTGAGTCCACATATCTAATTCACCATACAATGTTTCCTCCTAAACATGTCGATGATTCCACATTACTTGGACTATCAGAAAAGTGTGTCCCCAAAACATCATCACACTATGCTCCACAACATTAATTGGATTCTCTTCAATGGATGCATCAACATCAAACTCAAAATCCTCAACATTAGTGACATCATAACGGTCATGGTGATACTACTAATTCTATGACACATGAAAAACTATCATTCATAACACAATACCTCTATGAAAGAGCCAATAGGTACACCCAAAACCCGATTCTATCTACAATCTCCAATGGTCTAACAAACAGGGGTTCCAACTTTCCCTACTTTTGAATCCTATGGTGACCCAACCATAGAGACACCCTAAGGAACAAATGATTGACCACTATAAACTCAATGGCTTTACAATTTCAATCAGCATACGACTTATGCTTACTCTGAGTTGTAGTCATATGTTTTAGAATTTTCTAAACCTAATCTGATGTCTAATGTTTAAGACATGGTCCCAACCAATCTAACGCGCCCAACCCCATTTAATATACAAGTTTTCTACATGGTCTACCATAATATTTCTCATTTGGTAATATCTATAATGTTTCCTAATAATTTTTATTATAGGAGAAATCAATGATCTCTAACTGGTTCACTCAAGAATGTAATGACCCAAATTTTTATCAATGGAATTTTTCCCTTCTTATAATAAAGTCACAGAGTATAAATCACATAAAATCACTTAGGGACTATAAAAAACTTTATAAGTAATTAATTAATGAAATAATAAGTATTTTTAGAAGTCAAGGAACCAATACAAATGATATAGTTACTTGGCCTTAGGAATAGAAATATGACCCTTATGAATAGTAACCATCCACATCAATAGTAACCACACCCATGAAAGTATAAATAAAATTTAGGCATCTTATAAATAAAATCATGGTATAATTATATCATAGTCGAAATAAATAAATGTTTTAAAATTTATTAATTAAGTGTTGATATTTTTATAAGTCGTAAATATTAAATTGCAATTTTATGATTATTTTAATAATTTAAAATAAAATGTATTTAGAAATTAATATTTTGCTGTTTAATGATTTTAAGATAATTTTATGAGTCCTTATGTAATTTTCAATGCGTTATAAAATCAGTTATAATTCTAAAATCTGTATTTTCCAAGTTAATGATGATTTTAATTAAAAATTACATTACATTACTCATATTTAGAAAATTATTTCCATAAAATATAGTTCATTTTTAAATTCTACACATTGGAAAATGGATTTGGGATTTTTATTTATTACATTAATTTTTTGTGAATAGTGAAATACTGTAATTTACAGTATATATACATTATAAGAAAAATACACTATTCATTGAGTCATCATGGATGTAAAAAAATTGGTTAAAAATAACATGATCTAATTAATGTACTTACTCTCAATAATAAACATTATTCCTTTTCTTGAGGAAAATAATAAACTAATGACATAAATAATAAGAAAAATCTCCTCTTCTCTACTGTAAATACCACCCCTCATACCCTCTTCTCCTCAAACTTTTCATGCTTTGATACTATACCAAATTATGCCCAAACCTCTTCCCTATACCTCACCCACATCAATGAGATAATGGTATTATACAAATACCATTTCTAGGTGCCTTGATGAGGATATCAAGAAGAGAATTTATGTGGTAAATCGACTCTATTTTTCTTTTAAATTTCTTTCAATTTCATTTCTTTTCTTATTATATCCTACCTCCAGTCATCAAATTGTAAGGATAACTATAGTAAATTACATATAATATAATTAAATAATTTTAATGAAATATTAATAATTAAACTCTTAAATATAAATCTTTTATTATAAAAATGAAATCATCCCACGTGATGTGTCAATTTACTAACATCGTGGGCGATGCACTTTCATTTTCATTAAACACCTTCAAGGGTATTACTAAAAACAATAAATAGTTTAAAATAGATTTTAATTTGTATTATAGAACCTTATTTATGTTCTTAAAATAACTTAAACCCAAAATAATAAATGACAAAACAAAACGAGTTTGTTGTGATCGAAAAATGGCCGAAATAAATCGAAAATGATCATCATTAACTTGTATCTAATAATTCATCCTCATGGTATGTAACCAAATTATTTATTATATAATTTGAAATTAAATATGATCATTAATAACATATAATACAAATTATTGTTATTTATCCACATTTTACAGATATTTTAAATCAATAATACAGGTGAACCGATCATAAAAATTAAGAAAACGAATGCTCCTAAATGATGAAATTAAACATTATTACTCATTAAAAGAACCATAAATGAACTTAGTAAAACCATAATTAATCAGATTCATGTATAAAATGTTCTTTAATTTTAAATTATTGAATCTAATGTGATTATATAGGATATTAAAGTGAAGGAATCATTCAGACACAAGTTAAGGGGAATTCTCGAACCCAACTCTCTTTCTTTGGGTTTTACCTCTTTCGCCCCATTTTCAATATGGATATTACATACATATAATTTATTTTTAATTAAACTAAATTTTATATTATATACATATTTTCTAGTTTAGTTTATTAAAAATATAATTTTTTCAAAATAACTCTTCTTTCAAAAAAAGCACACCTTTTACTTCTCGATAGTGTTTCCTCTTCACACAAGGTTTGCAATTCTTATATCATGTATGTTATTCCCTATTTGATTTGGGGACACAAAGTTTATGAATTTACTCCTTATGAAATAAAATCCATTCCTTTACATGTGTTATTTTATATTCAATATTGATATATGTTCTTTTTGTCATGCAGTATAATGTTAATGTTATGATGTGATAGGTACAGCTGGAATTATATAGAAAATTTTAATTTTATGATGTGTCGGGTGTTCTTATAATTATATAGTGATAAAATTAATTTTTTAATATCAATAATCTCATCTAATAAAGTTAATTATGCATTAAATGATTCTATATTTTTTCATAAATATATATTTTAGTTAACCACTAAGACACGACGTTTCATTTTTATGCATTTCCACATTCTAAGAATTTTCTTAATGAGTCCTCTAGTGATTGTGATCATATGAATATGTTATGATGAAAATGATTACTATAACCACATGTTATATTTTTTCATGTTCTAATGTAGCCTCTTATTATTATTTTATCTCACCCATTTTTGATATATTTCCTCAGGTGACTTCTTGTACAAAGGATAATTAGAGGTCTTATAAGAAGATAGAGAATAAATAATTAAATAAAAGTTTATGTTTTATTTTGTAAATGTTATGTATGGTTCTAATTTTTCAAATAAAATAAATATTTTTATCTTAGTTGTGTATCGATTTTCTATTTTTTTATTTAAAATAATGTAATAAGAATTGTAAGAAAAAACAAGGTTGTTATAGTTGGTATCAGAAGAAGGTTTAGTTAATTTGGTAATTAGGATTGGAGAACCTTAGTGATACCACTTAGTATGAGAATAAGTATAAGTGACAACCCACGAATACTTGTTTTATAAATTATAAATATAGGTATCCCATAATATTTTATTTTATTCTTAAATGAATAAAGTAATATATTATTTATCCAAGACATGTGGAGTTATGTTTTGTTCTGAAACATTCAATTTTATAAAATGGTGGGAACCTGAAGAAACTTGTCCAATAACTTGTGTGAGAGGAAATTCATCGATTTTCCAAATGACGTCCCCAATTCCTTGGGAGGTGGAGTTTAAAATTTCATGAATATTAGTACCTAGATATCTCAAGTTATGTAAAATGTCCTGATTAATGTGGAATATCTTCCAACATATAAGTGAGAGAAACTTGTTATCAAATGTTTTATGCGGCAACAACCCCCAATGTTTCGTTGATATTTTGATCCAGTAGTCACATAATAGTGGGTAAACACAATGGAGAAAATATTTTATTTACATAATTGTTCCTAGATAGAAAAAATGGCTCTATACATTTATAATCTAGATGGAGGGGCTAACTAATAGTGGGTGTTAATTAAGAACACCAAGACTAGGGACAAAATTTAATAGATGGAGTTGGAAGAGTTTAATATATTGTTTCTTAACAAGTATTTCCCTTTAACTCTTTATAAAAATATGGAAATATAATTCATATATTTGAATAAAAACTAAGGAAAATCTATCACATCCTATGAAGACAATTTCACAAGGTTTTCAAGGAATGCGTCAGGTTTTGTTATCAATAATGATAGAAAAATTGATTGTTTCTTCAGTTTATTAAAACCAAACCATCAAAAGGTTATTGAAATTCATGATTATGATAGTTATGAAGATTTTGTTTTTTGTTCTCTAAAAGTTAATATGGAGTTTGGGGAATGGTCCCATGGATAGCGTGATAACAAATGAAAGATGGAGTTTCATGCTGTAGGATCTAATGTAAAAGGAGGAATGAAAACTCAACCACCCACATGTAAAAATGTGGGAGGAAGCATCCTGGGATTTACCTCAAAGGGATAGAGAAATTATTCAAGTGTGGGAAAGAAGGCCATGGAGCCCATGAAATTTTAAATGATATGAGGAAGCTAGAAAATGTGGGGGAGGAAAGGAGAGCACCACCCATGGTTCAATGCAACAACTATTGGGAGAAAGGGGACTATGAAATCTAGTGCAATAAACTACGAGTTTTCTAGGGTATTCAGCATCATCGAAAATAAATACAAAGTAGAAAGTGAAGTCTTATGACATCACTAATGTGGTATTGGAGAAATAATATTATCTCATACTAGTTACAGCTCATATTAACTCAAGAATAGAAAAAATGTATTATTTGATTCTAGTTCTAAACATTCCATTATATATTGCATGTTTTCTAGAACTACCAAATCAAAGACCCAAACCTTGATGTGGAGATATTCATAAAAATACCTAGTGGGGAATCCATTTCAACCCAATTGATGGAATCATATCCTATTGGAATGTGTGCGAAGATTCTTCTAGTGATTCTTGTAAAAATCCCTTGGTAGAATTCGATGTTATAATGAGGATGGATTAGATCTCTTTATATAGGGAAAATATAAACTATCAGGAAAAGGAAATATATTTTCATATTCCAAACCCTTTCATTCTTCTCTACATATTAAAGTAAGATAAAAACTCTCATTTTTTAAAACCCTTCAAAGGTGTGGGTATTGATTCTCTATAAAGAATCATACTGTTCCCAAATGGTTGAGTCAATGGAAGTCATCAACCTATGGGAAATGTCCATTGTGAGGGAATCCAAGGAAGTATTTCTAGAATGGATACATGGACTTCCCTCAGATCGTGTGGTAGAGTTATCAATAATACTCATACCCAAAGCTAATCCTATCTCAAAATGTACCTATTGGATGGCCACTATCGAACTAGTAGAGTTAAATAAGTAGATGTAAGATAATTTTGATAAAGGGTTCATATGCCCGGGTGTGTTAGATTGGGGTGTGCCTATGCTCTTTGTCAAGAAGAATGATAGATCAATGTGGAGGTGTATTAATTATCAGAATCTTAACAATATCACTATAAAGAACATACAACCTCTTATAAGGATTAATGACTTGTTCAATCAGCTATGAGGAGCTCAGTACTTCTCAACGGTGGATCTTCATAATGAATATCAATAGCTAAAGGTGAAGAAAGAATATATTTATAAGACTACCTTCCCTATATGGTACGGTAACTATGAGTTTCTAGTAATTTCATTAGGTCTTATTAATGACCCTAAAATCATTGTGGATTGGATGAATAGAGTCTTTGGACATTACCTTGAAAAATTATTAGTAGTGTTTATCAATGATATTTTTATATACTCTTAGAGAAAGGTGGAACATTAATAATAATTAAGGACTGTGTAGGAAACATTAAAGAAGGATAATTTGTATGCCATGTTCAGAAAGTGTGACTTTTGGATGCAGCATGTCACATTTTTGAGACATGTGATCAAAGTGAGGAAATTTACATGGACCCTTCAATGATAAATGAGATTGATGAAGGGCCAAGACCCTCTAGTGTCATAAAAATATGAAATTTTGTGTATTATCTGGGTACTATCGATGTTATGAGAAATTTCTCATGATTGTAAATATCAGTAACTATAAACAAGGAAAGGCGTTATGTATGGCTGGATGGAAGAGTGTGAGTAAAGCTTCATGGAGATAAAGAAGAGGTTGATCACTATACATTTACTCACATTACTGAAAATTGGAAAATGTTTTTTGATATAAAGTGATGCATCAAATAAATTCATGGGTTTTTTACTTATGAAACATTATAATTTGATTGCCTATGCCTCACAATAGTCTAAGATCCATGAGAAAAACTACCCGATTTATGATCTACTGTTACCAGCAGTGATTTTTTCATTGAAAATCTTACGGCACTACCTTTATGGTGAAAAATGTGACATATATACCAATGAAAAGCATCTAAATTATATATTCAAACAAAATGATATCAACATGGTTCAAGTTTTTACGTTCTAATAATTGTTAAAAGCTATCTAGTTTAATCAGTTTTATGAAAATTGTTGATAATGTAAATATTTATGAGTTCAAAATATGTAATAATAAATGGGGACATTATTAGTGTGTTTTTTGAACTAATAAACTAGGCCTTTATGAATGTTAATTAAGTGATAATAATGAAATGAAAAATATTTTTAAATTATTTTGGTCGATAAATGGGAATTATAGAAAATCTATGGACCATCACCATGACTTAGTTAATTATTGACGTCCACCATGATCTTTAGCTTCTTGAAACCCATAAAAATGAAAACATCCCACCAATAAATTCCCTTTTAATTCTATGTATATATTATTTTAAACCTTATCCTCCACATCACCAGGAAAATTATATACAACTCTCACAAATATATTTTTAGGTTATATAATTATATATTAAAATATATGTATGTGTGTGTGTGTGCATATATATGTACGCATATATTTTTTTTGATATATATCTTTATATCCATTTAAATATATGAATTTACTTATAATTAAATACATTACATAATTATATGCTTATATATTTATATATTTTTGAATATACTTTATAATACATAATTGATGCAAAATGTATATATATATGTGTGTGTGTGTGTGTGTCTATATATATGTATGTAGATATAATCATTTATTTAAAAAATTATATATTTATGTGTGTGTTTTTGTTTTTTATCTATTTATATGTATTGTGTTTGTGTTTCAATATATATATATATATATATATATATATATTTGTGTTTTTATTTATATTTTAATATGTTTTTGTTGTAAAATGTACATATATACCATCATATATATAGATTCACACACACACACACATACAAACACACACACACACACAAACAAATATATATATATATATATATATATATTGCAACAAATATATATCAAAAATATATAAACATGCACATATACAAACCCACAAACAAAAATATATATATAGATATATAACAAAAATATTTTAAAAAGTATATATATACATTGCTTTTTTTTATTATGTAATGTATTTCATTATAATTATATTAATATAAATTTGATAACTCTCAGTTATATAAATTTCGAAAATATGTCTGACATTAAATATTTATTTTAATACGATTCATAAATTATAAATAAATGTTATATTTAAAACTATTATAATTAATTAATTATTTTTTATATTTTATATAATATAATTATATATATATATATATTTTATTTGATAAATATTGTTAATATTTATGTATATTATAAATTATATAATATTAATATTAATATATAATTTTAAATATGAACTATAGTTAAGGTATATATATATTTCGATTTAATATTTTAAAAATATTTATATATTTATTCATATACTTCATAACACTAAATATTATAATATATATATATATATAATTTTAATTATATATATAATGAAAAATACATATGAAAGAAGAAAAATAGTATAGAATATTAAAAGTATATGTAAATCATATATATATATATATATTTGTATATTTTATTGTTAAATAAATAATATTTAATAATATAAAAATATGTTTATATGTATATAATATATGCAAGGTACAATTTATCAGTGCTGAAATAGCACTTGTCAATGGTAAACTTTATCAACGCTCAAAAAACGCTGAAAAGGGTTACCTTTATCATCACAAAAAAACACTAAGGGTTATTTTTTATCAATTCTCTTTTTAGAACTAAAAAAGACACCTTTATACATTTTTTTAGTGAGGATAAAAGTTTTCCTGTTAACCTTGTTTTTTTAGAACAGATAAAGGGTGGTGCTATTTTTTGGGAAAATCATTATTATTTATTTTTTGGTTTGGTACAAATGATGGTGGACATCAAAATCCCCACTACTAATTCATATGATACTCAAGAAATATAAATCCTTTATATTTCATTGCTAAGGATAATAATAAAGGATAACATGAAATTAATAGGAATATGTGTAGAGATTTTCTTACAATTATACACATTGAAGCATTCTAAGGCATTGCGTGTAGAAATTTTCAATGATATCCAAATCTTCGCAATTCATTTATCTCGGTAAATATGCATCCTAAAAATCTTTTTTTGTCCCATGTTCATCATATCAAACTCCAAGTCCAAATATTCATTTATCTCTTAAATTGGATCATTGTTCGTACCTACAACAAATATGTCAACCAAATACAATAAAACAATGATAAAATAAATTCCTTCCAAATACCGGAGATCTGAAAAAAAGACCTGAATGAAGTTTATTGTATCTAGGGATCATGAAAGAGGAATTAAATATCTTATATCTAAATTTTATCACTGTCTTGAGATAGTAAATTTATTTTTTCAACCATAATACATGTTATTTTTTACCTTCTACTATAGAACCTTCTACATAGAGCATATTAATATTCTAATCAATATCAAAAAATGAAAAAACTAAGTCCACATATAAAAAACTAGATATAATCGTTTTTTAACATCCATCTCTATAATTACCTGAATAATAATCAATATAAAAATAGGATAAAATATTTCATTGAAATAAATACCTCTCTTCTGAGCATATACATAGAAAAATAGTCTCACATGATATTTTTCCAAATGAACCCTTCTATCATGATAGATATTTTAGAAACATTTGTTTATAATAAACTTACTTTAAGGAGGTAATGAGTTAATATACTTGGTGTTACCATTTTTTAGGGTTTCAATTTCCTCCTACATCTCTACTATCCATAAAGATAAGTCTTGAATCTGAGTTACGTCCACAAAAAAGGCATCTCTACATCATCGATCAATAATCTGTATACAATATTTCTTATTGGTAAAATAGTTTGAGTGTCATGTAAATGATATTTTCTCCTATTTTTATCATCATGTTCTATAATCAACTAGTAATTGAATATCATCCTCTTATAATGCCTAGAAGAAAAAAGTTACTCCATTGATCTATCCACCATGTCAATTATTTTACATTATTTATTCTATTTATTAATGTATCTATCAATCATCATTTTCACCTTGACACATAAAAATAAGATATCTATACTGATGATAAATTTTTGGTTTTTGGTGCATCAAAACTGACACCACTTAACACTACTAATTTATCCAAAGATGAATTATTTTCCAGATATTGAATAAATATTCAATACTTCTTAGTAATTAGATAATGCGTAAATGATACTTCTAAAAGTATGTAAGTACTGATAGTAAACAGGTTTAACTTTATATCTTCCTTAATGTGTTTAGATCAATCACTACGGAAGGAGATTAAATGATCACATAGTAGGTTGTTTTCACATCTTCCCCCCCCCCAAACGTATTGGTAACTCTTAGAGACATATATATTGTTTTTGTTTTTAACTATTGGATTTTTTCCTCCTATGCAAATCCATTATACTGAGGATTATATCTCACTGTAAACTATCTATTCATGAATTCGTATCAAAAAAATGTATCAAAATTATCGATCGTATGTTATACAACATTGAGACTCCTCGAAAACATGATCTTATTTCCAGATTAAATCCTTTTGGGGGGTTTGAATTTTTTGAAGAATTCAAAAACATATGGCTTCTTCTTGAATAGGTATACCCGAAATATCATAAAATAATTATCAGGGAATCATATAAATTATATTGATCTTTCCAATGATATAAATTTTGATTTCTGAAAATCAAAATAGACCATCTATGAGATCTCTTTATTTTATTCCATTGATGTCCATAACAACAACATATATTTCATTTAAAAAACGCAATGCTCGTAAAATTATAATAATTCTTTTGTATGAATAAGAACCAAATTCTAACCCCAAATAATGATAATTCCTCACTCATGTATATATATATATATAGCTAAAATTAGGGTTTCATTATTTTCCTAGATAATTAATGACTAAATACTTACGTGGGGGTGAATTGAGTTCATAAAATTTTCTAGAATATTATACAACCTTATTCAAAGCATATGAGTTCAATTCTTTTCTTAGGAATGTATATAAATAGAAAATCTTAAACCATGTTGAATGTAAATTAAACATAGTGATTTATAGTGGTTCTGGGAACATAAATCCCATAGCCCACTCTACTAACACTTTGCTCCATGATCTTAGTTATTTCCACTATAAGATCCATTTTAACAGGGGATCCAAATTGATTAAAATTAGTTATAATATAATATAATGGTCTAAGAGTTTTCAACCAGGCTATCCCTTTAAAATACCCATCCAAAGTCTTAACCACACTCTTTACACTAAGTGAAAACATGATGAAATTAATAGAAACCTTGGGAGGATTGTTTGCAACACACAATTGAATGAAGAAACTGATAGTAGATGTAGGTTCATTATGAGAGAATGATAGAATTAAAAGTATAGATTGGGATGATCTACAATGATACTGATAAAAATAATAATCATAGAATGAATTTTTGGTTTCGGCAAAGAATAGTTCTCTAGAATTTTATTTTTAGTTTTTCAAAGCAATCAGCTATGGTTCATTATCCCAATTTTTGTAGCGGTTCGTTGATCCCTTTATATTCTATTTAAACATGAGTTCCAGCTACTTCTAACGGTCGAGCAAGCTTCTATAGTGATCTTGATGAGATATATATTAAGGAAATGTATCCATGATTTCTAAATATAAAAATTTCCTGTGCATAATCAATGATAGAGATCTTCTCAGTCTTCATGTTGTTTAACACTTAGTATGTCTTGTACAAATCGATATTTCCATAAATGGATAATCTTCTTCTGATGTGCTCTAAAGGAATAAAGTGACTTATTTAGATATTATAAAATTATTCATTACATTCTAAAACAATATATATTATTCATATAACTCTTGAAATAACCATTCATCATAAGATAATGTGACTTCACAATAGTGTAAGATAATTTTACAGCATAAGATAAAGTGATACTGGGATGTGACATTTACATTTCTTTCACTTATTATGGATTTAAATATTCTATTCTTATAATAAATTACCTTCAAATTTTTTCTCTCACTAGGAGATATAACTTGATCAACTCAACCATTCTTTGTAAGAAAATATTTTACAGGTCACTTTTTTATTATGATCTACTAAAGATTATTATTTTATCCCATAATAAAAAATACATACATATCAAAAGATAAACATGATCTAAAGTACTTGATATAAACTTATTATAAAATTTAGGGATTTTATGACACATCAAAACACATAGTACATAGATATATTTGAATAATATTTTATTTACAACAATATCCCCAATTTTAATGATTTGAAAACCCATGAGATAGAAAAACAAAAAATTTCAAAAATAGATTTTAACTTTTCCGAAAAAAAATATGTTTCCTCTTATTTTATTCAAAAAATTCCTTTCCTTCTCCCCCTTTTTTGAATAAGTAAAAATTTATTATCCTTTACCACATTTTAAAAAATATATATATATTGTATTTTAATTTTCTTTATCTCTTTTTTAAATATAGAATAGTTTTTTGTATTTTTCTTTTCTTCTCTCCCTTTTTATAATATCAAAAAAAAGTACCATAAGGGAAATATATTATTTTTCATAAAAATGTTAATAAACATTAACACTATTATTGATAAATAAAATTTGGAAGTAAATGGAGTTCATAATGAAGAATTTAAGTAATATAGCATAAGGGAATGATAGAGAAATATATTGAATAGAAACCATAAAACAAGGTTATTAAATATCTGTGAAAAAGACCAAGGAATATCAAAAGTAGACATTTTATAAATAACATTATAAGAATTAAGGTAGTAAGATCATTAAAGGAAAACCATAGGGTGGGTCATTACATTCATTCCAAATACATGTTAACGTAATCTGAGGAAAATGTATTGAATTCCATAAAAGATTCATAATATAAATGTTTTTGAGAATTCGCAACCATTGCGTAATATTTATTCGAACATGAAAGGGGGTGTATCAACTAAATTTTTGAAAAATTGAATTTTTACAGGTGGCTTATTGAAAGATAGGGGTTGATCGTGAGGTAATGGGGATGTGGAAAAAGGACTGTAATTTTTCATGCTAAGAACATTTTCTAATTTTAGTGGAGATGCTCCAAGACCAATACGATGATCACAAGAAAACCTAACTGTGGTGTAATTTATGTTAATAGAGTCTTGGATTTACCTCACTAAATCAATGTTGCCTTCATGGGTATAGGGTAATTTACTGGCTGTTTTAGGTATGGATAAATTGTATTCTTTAGAAAACATCTGGTTTTCCTTTGGATGAACATGTGAATGATCAAATATTTATCTTAAATGATGAGATGTGAATAGGTATCGATCAACTATCTGAGGTATAGGCATCCGTCAACCAAAAAATTAAAAAGATTCATCCAAATATAAATTAATCATTTTAACCATATCATATTTGAAATAGTATATAAGACTTGTAAAACTAAAACACACACATTGAGACAAGTTCCTAATGATTTTCTGTAAGTCTCCCTTCTTTGTACAATTTGATATCAAACTTTTCAAAAAACATCATACTGACTTTATTACATTCCAATGATAGTAATAGTTTATTTTTATTTTGAGGGTGCAAGTCTGTCTAATGATTCTATAAATGCATCATCTTCCTCATCATCATATAAGATATATGGCTTCATACTATTTACCACTAATTTTTAAAGGTCAAAAAATTTCTTTTCTTGTTCTCCATAATTATTTTACAATTTTCCATCCAACATTTTTTGAACATTAATGATGAAAATGGCATCCTGCTTTACTTGAAGATAATTTTATTAGGCTTCTAGAAGCTTCTAGTTGATTATAGAACTTATTTCCTTATCTAGTTTATCAATATATTCAGAAACATCATTTTGTGTGACTAAGATACTTCTTAAATCATCTACTAAATTTATCTAACGGTTTTGAAACATCTCTCTTATAGAGACATTACCTTTAATAGAGTCAAGATCTATAGTTACTATATTTACATACTTTGATAACTCCATTATATTTAATTGAACATCTAAACCATGAATATCTCTAGCATATGTTTTTTGAACAAATTCTCTAAAACAGATTTAACTAATAATCACACTTCCTAAATATCATATTTTGTGGCTATCTAATCATAAATAACTATTACTTCTCCTTTTAATTCAATGATTTGTGATTTTATATTTTTTACTTCAGATGATTACTTTAAATATCAATGTAGAGGTCATTTAGAAAAAAACTTATGAACTTATGGTACTTCTTCAATTTCAACTTCTTGTGGAAAAGTGGGAACCCTTTATTGATGAACTTCAATACATTCCTCTTGAACTTATTATTTCTTAGCAATGTTAGGTACTTCATTTATATGACTTGATTCTTTCAATATTTTCATAATGAATCTTCTTTTGAAAATTCATTCTTATTCTTGAGAGTGAGACTCAATTACATGAGGGGAAAATCTCAGTCTTTCTAAAATTTTCTTCTCTTGACCAAAATTATACACCTTAGTTATAGTCAAGGCTATCCTATATTTTTTGAACATGAAGAGGTATAGAAGAAGAAATAGTAAGAGTGATCTCATATAATCCATTTTGTTTTTCTGATGGAATACTAATCCAAACTTTTCTCCTCAATGTAATGGTATCATCATCATCATGACTTTCCCTAATCCCAATACCACGTAGAGATGATTCTTCTACTATCACTGGTACATCTTGAAAACTAGAACACTACCTCTCAGTCAATGCAGGGTCTCTTCTAGAAATCAATTAGAATAAAATCAATTTTCTTAACAAAGAGTCTCAATGAAAACAACTTTTCCTTAATACAATTTCATTTATGTTTATTAACCCATGATAAGGAGTTGTGTGGTTAACATCCATATCAACTCCATCACTCTGTAAAATAAGAGTTAAGATTCATCCAAAAGGATAATAGTTCAAAAACTCTTTTTGATCTTGTCACATATACCTTATAATATATCATTCTATATTTACATCTTTTCTAACATAAAAAAAACAAACCATAAATACATATTGAAAAATAATTTTTTGTTCTCACTGTTTCATTGAGCAATTCCTGAATTCCTAAATTTGGCCAACACTTTTTTTAGACTCCATATTATGATAGTGGATCTGAAAAATGACTTCATGATTTGAGGATGGGTGAAACTATACATGGAATACATAGTGGATATAAATAATGGATAACCATTATGTGTAGAATTCATTGATTTAGTTAATTTGACTGAGGTTAATGAAAAAATTTTCTAGTTAACAGTTGTTGAAACAAAGTCTTCATCATCACCAAAATGAAAAAACTGGATGACTCATAAAACTAAAGTACTTATTTCATGAATACATATATGGTATCAGACTCATCAAAAACACACTCTCATGACAACAGATTATGAACTTCTTCAATAGCATGTCTGTTTTATCCTTCCATAAAAAATAAATAGTTTTTTCACTTATCACTTCTATTGATATCCTTTGAAATTTCAATATTATAAACATGCCACAATTGGTTCTTTTTTTTTCTCCATTTTTAGAGGTTGTGAATGATTGAAGGGTGATAAATGCTAGGGTTAAAAAGTTTGGATCAATGAAAAAGATGGTTTAAAGGGTCCGTAGGTCGGTAGGTTGTCTCCTACATAGACTTGACATAAAAAAATTTTTCACAGTAATCGTGGGGTCACATAGGGATGTATAGGCTAATTATTACTAATATTAGTTGGAATAACATATTGGATATAAAAATTACTCAAAACGGGGGCACAAAAAATAAATTAAATAACGCATTTGCTTTAAATAAATGAAATATACTATAAAATATAATTTAGTAAAATTAAACATCCCTAATTATTACTTAATAAAATTAAATCTTTCAGCAAGAAATGTTTTAGTAAAAATATTTTCTATTTATTTTTCTATGAAAATTTATTATAAATAGATATCATTTTATGTGCAAAATATCTTAATAAATGATGTCTTAAATCAACGTGAATTATTCTTTAATGGTTTGTTGTGTTTTAGAGAAGTTTATAGAACTAGTTTTACCAGATATGATTGGAAAATAATATAAATTAAATCCAAAATATCTTAAGGTGTGTTTCATCCACATCACTTATGGAAAACAAATTCCTATAGCAATTTATTGAGTTTTCTCATTTGATAGTGCTAAAGAGTGTTATTTTTTACTTGACCAAGACACCTTGAGTTTTCAAAGAAAACGATGGGTTCTTGAGGTGATTTTCCTATATAATCTACATCCAGGGAAATTACCATATGAGTATAAAATTAAATTAAACTAAGAGGTTTAGAAAATAGATGAGAATGTGTTGTAGTTCCTTTTAGATATCTTAAATTCATTTTTTAGAATTTAAATGTGATTATTTTGGACTAGATTGAAATCATTCACAAAAAAAATATTTAAATAATAATGTATGGGATACTTTTAGTAAGGTACAAAAAACATCCAATGATTACTCTATACAAAATTATAAAAATCGGTTTTCTTGTTTCATTTGAGTCAATTTTAATTCTAGAACTCATAAGAGTATAGTAAGTCATGCTATTTTTAAGTACCAACATCCTAAGTATGTCAAATATGTATTTGATTTTATTTAAATGTTTCCAAAATCATTTTTCTAAACAAGAAATCCAATAAAATAGTTTAGTTCACTCTTTATACTCATTTAAAATTATTTTTACATAAGTTTCGAAAAATCATTTTCCAATTTTTGGTTTATTGACCAAAAAATAACATCATATAGATTATTATACTTGAAATATACCATAGATAGAGTTTTTCTTAAATAACATAGGATCATTGATTCCTATTGTAAAACCATTTGATAAAATAAAAATAACTTAATTATTCATACCATGCCCTTGGGTCTTGTTTAAGTCCATACAAATCTCTGGTAAGTTTAAACACAAAATTTTTAAAATGAGGATCTCCAAAACTAAGAGGTTGTTCATTTTAAACTCACTCCATTATAACCCAGTTAAAAGGAATATTTAACATCCATCGAATATTATTTAAAATAAATTATGACACATATTCTAGAAGGATTTCGAAAGCTTCAAATCTTAGTATTGGAGAAAAGGATTCTTTGTAATTTATTCTTTTATCTTGATTATATCCTTTGTAAAATAATATATATTTGTTTATAGTTATTATACCATTATCATCTTGATTTTTTAAAAAAAAATACTTTCAATTATGGGATATTTTGAGGCTCTTTCAACTAATTACTATATCTTATTGGTTTTTAATTGATTTAATTTTTCTTGTATAAATAAGATCCGACTTTCATTAAATAAGGCTTCTTTTATAGATTTCAGTTCTAATTAGGATAAAAAAGGCGATAATTATACTAAATTTCAAACATTTCTTAGGGTTCTTAATCCTTAATCTATGTTTCCTATAATTATTTTATATTGGATGGTCTGTAAGTTTTCTAGGTGTTCAAGGCAACACACTTTATGGTTAACCAGTTTCCACCCTTATTGGATTTTTTTTAACGTAAAGAAGATCCAAATTAAAACTGTTGTGGTCATTAAAGAACCATCCATGTCTCATTGTTTTATTGAATCGTTTTGATTAACAATTTAAATCATTTTGTGACCAAAAGGATCGCATTCACCAAATTTCATATGAACTGGTTCTTTAACAATCCTTGACCTTTTAAGGAAAAATCCAAATGATTTTTAAGTAGTAGAATATATTGGGAATATACCTTCATCGTTCTTAAGATCAAACATTGCATGATTATCCTTAGTTTCTAGGATGTATAATTTACATCCTAGTACTTAGAAGTATCCATCATTTGGTTTTATATTATTAAAAACTTCATACGATGATTCCTTTAAGATAAGCCATATTTTTAATCTTTTTATAATTTAACATAACATGATATAGCCTCATACTAGAAATGAGTGTGCATGTTATTTTCACATAATATAGTCATATCAATTTCTTACAAAGTACTATTTACCCTTTGGAAAACACCATTTTGTTGAGGTGTACTGGGGGAAGAGAATTTATGTTTAATTCCCTGCATAGATAAATAAGAATTAAATTCATGATTCTAAATTTTACCACCATTATCACATTTCAAAGACACAATTTTGATATATTTTTTATTTTTCACATTTTAATAGAAATTAACAAAAATAGAATGTGCTTCAGATTTTATTCTGAAAAAGTAAACCCATGAAAATATTGAAAATCATCAAGTAACACATAAAAAAATGATTTACCAATAAGAATTGTAGTTCTAGTAGGTCAAAAAAATCTATTTGGATAATCTCAATAGTTCTAAAAGAATAAACTTATCTATTTTTTTGAAATATGACTTCTTTTGATTTACCATTTGGCATGCGTCACATAGATTTTTTATGTCAAAGTTGAGATCTAGAAAATCACAAATCAAATGTATTTTAGACAATTTTCTCTTCTAATGAACATTGTAATGTCCAAGTCTTCTATGAAAGATATACGATTAATCAATTTCATCATTTAAATGGTTTACATTCTTTATTCATATAAAATAAAGATCTAATGTGTAAACATTGTTTGTTATGGGTGATTTAAACTTGAGAAATTTATCTTTAAAAACTAAGAAGAAATTATTAGAAAAATAAAAAGAATAACCATCATCACATAGTTGAGATAAAATTACTAGGTTGGGATTCAATCCTTTTATATAAAACACTTTTTTGATGAGAATAAACCAATTATTTCCAACTATATTTCTTTTTTCTAGAACCAAAACACGTGATATATCCTCCATCATTCTTTGATAAAGAAAGAAAATTGGATTAACATCCACTCATATTCCTTGATCATGCACTATCCATATACCATTTTTTTTCTAGTCATACAACTAGTTCTTGACAATGAAAAATAAAAACAGGATTCTTTGTTACCCAAAAAATATTGGGTTCGGAAATGTTATCTATATGAGATCTTGGCATTTATACATGATTTTTTCTTCCTGAAAACATTGAACCTAGTTTCAAAAATTCATTTATAGGAAAAAAATATAGATTCCAAAAAATTGAGGATTTTTTATTCCAAAAATATTGGTAAAATGTCATATTTCAATTCAATTTCAAAAATTTAACCCTAGGAGGGTGATTGTTTTTTGAGTAAGGTAAAAAGGTTTTCTAAAAGGATAGTCTTTTATCCTTGGATTTCAACTCCAATTTTTTCTTTTATACGCTTATTTTAAACAAGAATCATGTTTGAATAATATAAGACATTTGTTTATATTCATATAGTATCATTGAAATTTTGAACCTCCTTCTGTAGGATTTCTATTGTACTAACTTGTGAAGTATTTGAGATAATTTATTTTTCCAACTCATTTTTAAGTCTAGGATATGAGTGTTCATATTTTCACCATCATTAACATTTTTATTCTTATCATTTAGAAGGGATTTATTTTTTTCATACATGCATACCTGATTTCCCACATGGTGAAGTACTCATTTAATTATTTTATTTGTCAACTTTAATTTTCTGATTTATGTTCGTGCACAGAAGAATAATAAGAGTGTACCATCATCTGATTGTGCCATAAAAATATGTTGGCCTTCATATTTTTAGATTTAAATTATGATTCTGATGACATGAATTTTCATGAATCCCTATAAGAACTCCAGTTGGCCTTCATTACTTTCATGTATTTATCGTATCCATTATTCATGAAACGTTTCTTCTCTATCTTCATGTAATTTTTAATTTTTAGACATTCAGATTTTATGTGTCCCAAATTTTTTCATTCATAGCATCTGAACTCTTTAGAGATATCACCATGCTTTCTATTCTTGTTGGAGGATATTTTGAAACCTCAACTCTTGTTATATAAATTTTTTAACTTTCTAGAAAATTGAGTGAGATCATTATTTGTTTTATATTTTATTTAGAAATATTATTCCTCAAATGATTTAGATATATGTATGCATTTTAATTTTCTATCATCATTTATAAGTAGAAGCCTTCAAGGAATTTTTTTCTTCCTTGATGACCTTATTATCTTCACAAACATTTTCCTTTTTAGATTCAAAAATCCTGAGAGTTCTGATGATATCTTTTATCTTGATGTTGTTAACATCTATAGATTTTCTAATGGAATCTGAGACTCCACTCCACTTTGGTGGTAGTACTATGAAAACTTTATATTCCTTTTTAGGATATGTGATACGTGTTCTTAGAAAATAAATTTAATTCAAAATCTCAGTGGGAATTCCCTTTAGCTGATTAATTCTCTCTACTTCAACCATTTTTAATGTGTGAAACTTAATCATAACTTTCTCATATCTAAGAGATGTCATTTTTTCAGTTCCTTCATATGAAATGGATATAGTGATCCACATTTTATGTGCTATCTGAATTTGAGAGATCTTATTGAACACATATGGTTATAATCCACATGTGATGGTGTTAATAGATTTGGATTCTAGATCATAATTTGCTTCAACTGTAATATCCCATGTTTTAGGCTCTGACTTAGGAATATTATAGGGATCAACAACTTTGAGATAGACATTCAAACCTATATTTTTTAGATAAATGATCACCCAAGGTTTCCAACAGCTATTGTTCTCTCCATTAATGTATGGAGCTATAACTATTGACATAAATTATAAGTTATCAACTATAGAATATATTTGAAAATGGATATTTAGACATTAACCAATGATAGTTGTGGACTATAGAGTCACATTATCTAATAAAGAAATTTCTTTATAATGACTGGATGAATAACTTAAGAGGGTGGTGAATTGAGTTCTTAAAAAAATTGAATATTAGACCACCCTCTTCAAAGTTTATGAGTTCAATTATTTCCTTAGGAATTTATATTTAGTGGAAATATAAATTTTGTGAAATGAAATTGAACATAGATTTATAATGGTGTGGGGAATATAGATCCCCTATTCTACTCCACAAAAGATATTCTCCATGAGCTTGGTTATTTTCAATATAACACCCCTTCAACCAGTGGTTCACAACTGTGTACAAGAAAATGTCACTTAATAAAAAGCATCAATATTTTCAACTGTGATATCTCTTTATAATACCTATAAGTGGTCTTAAACATACTCTTACACTAAGTGAAGAAATGAAAAAATAAATAGAAATATTGAGAGTATTGTTTATTGAACATAGTTGCAAAAAGGAACTAATAATATATGAAGATCCATCCTGAGAGAATGATAAACATAAAATTGTATCTCAGGATGATCTTTAGTGAAATTGACAGAACTAATAAAAATTGCATATATTCATGGTTTCCTCTATGTATCAGTCTCAAAATTTTTCTTTTTTGGTTCTCAAATGCAATAAGCATTTCTTTTTTATCTCAACTTTTTGTTGTGTCTTAGTGATCCTTTAATATGCAGTTTAGACATGAGTTATAGATAGTTATAATGATATAGTGAGATTATAAAGTGGTATGTATGAGATAGCTAATAGGGGTATGTTTCCATGATATTTAAATATAGGAATTTTTTTAGTTGTGATGATAAAGAACTTCTAAATCTTTGGATTGTTCTATTCATGGTAAGTCTTATCCAAACTGATATTTCCTAAAATGGAAAATCAACTTATGTTTCTCTAAAAAGGAATGAAGTGAAGTATCAAGAGATTGGAAAAGTAATCATGATGTTCTAAAAAAATAGTACTTTATAAGATATCACCATAAATCATTATTCATCACAAGATAACTTTCGTAAGATAAATCAACTTGTCCTTGTAAGATAAAATGACTTCTCCACAGTGTAAGATAGTTTTCTAGAATAAGATAAAGTTTGATTGTGATGTAACATTTACTTTTCAAAATATTCTTTAGGATACTAGTATTCATTCAGGGGATAAAGTCCTTTTATATATTTACTCTAATTGAGAGATCAGATTTGAGTGACTCAGCCATTCTTCGTAAGATAGAGTTATATGTGGAACATTCTAATTTTGAGTAACTAAAGATTTTATTTTTGTCTCAAAAGATAAAATACCTTCATATGATAAGTTAAACATGATCTAAAATACTTGATATAATATTTTTAGAAAAATAGTATGGATTATGTGACTCATTAAATCACATAATATTTAGATATATTGGAAAAATATATCTACTATCTATACTAAAACAAGCTTCCTCCAAGCCTGTGTGTCACCTTCAAAATAATCCACGATGCCTCAAATTGAGAAAAAACTCTTTTCCATTTCATCCCTCCCATAACTGCAAACACATTCCCCCGCGCGAGAACTCATACCCACCCTCCGGTTTAGGGTTTCTCCCATACGGCGTCGATAAACCAAAATACCTCCATTTTATCCCTCCTGTGACTACAAGATGTCGTCTTCAAGATTTTTTTCTATCAATTTGTTTCCTTCTATCCCTATTATTCGTGCGGTTTCAATTCGATTCTACTTATGCTGATGCTTCAACATCTTTCGACTCAGGGTTCTTGTAATCCCGAGTCGTCATCTCCCTCATAGTTCTTGTTCCCTCCCATCTCTCTTCCACATGTAGATTCAGTTCTTCTCTGGCTTGAGATTTTCACCACAACCATGGAAATTTCCATCGATTTCTCCTACTTCTTGAGTAGCACCTCTTCATGGCCTACTCTTCCCATAGAAAAAGGTCAACATATCCCTTCAATCCATGGTTTCCATCAATTTTTTCATTTCCTCCCTAAAATTCCCTCCCCCCCCCCTCCTCAGGTTTACTACCTCTTAGGGATCCCAATAAATTTCACCGGCTCCCTCATACCCCTCTACATCAATGCCTCCAGGTTTGTCTCCACCTCCGCATCCAGATACTGAACATAAGACTCATCCATCTCTGGCTTCTCCCACCACAACTCTTTTACCTCTAGCTCCTCCCTCAGTGTCTCCTCTATCTACTTCTCCTCTATGCCCAAACAAAACCTCATTCCACTTCTCCAGATTCTAGACTACATACCCAAGGTTATGGGAAATATTCTTCCTATCCCTCATAATTCAGTCTCCTTGTGTGCTTTCTTCAGTTAATATTCTCAAATTAAATGTTTTATTTCAATTCTCTACAATTTGATAGTATCAATTGTAATTATCACGGTTTATCACATTTTCATTTTTTTTCAATTTATCCTTGGCTATGGTTTATTTCAATTTCATTTGGAAACATTTTATTCGATTGTAGTTCTCGACCAGTTTTCAAAAAAACTTACTTGCATATTTAGTGCATTCTATTTTAGGTGATGGGATTAATCTGCCTGCTGGTATGTTTTATTGTTTTTATTTGTTGCCTTATTTTATCATTATTATACTATATTATTCTTAATTTTTGAATGAATTTATTTAATATAATCTGTGATGTTCTCTATTATAGAAGCATATTTATGTGACTACGATTTATTGTACTAGAAATTATCCATTAAAAGATATTCATACATAGATTCCACAATGTAATTCAATGTTACTAATTTCATGCTTCAGTTATTGGGGCTTATTAGTGCTCCACTTAGTCTGGTATTCCAGTATATTCCATTAAAAATTTCCATTAACTAGCACTTCAACCAATTTGTTTGCATGGCTACCAATCTGTGAATTTCTTTGAGAGTCATATGTAAACTATTTACACTTACAGACCATCATACAATTACCGTTGTAAATTTCACTAGATATCTGTAAATTGTAATTTTCATTGTACTGAAAATTTAAATGTCATTTGTTTCTAAAAATATCATATCACTTTAAGATTATTTAATTCTTCATGATTTTACAGGATCACTGAAATTGACCCCAATAATTGACAAGATTTACAATGGAGACTACCAGGTCGACAACTACAAATAGGTTGTTAGATACATATTAATCATTACTTGAATTTTTTTGTTAATTTCATTGTACTGTTATTAACTTAAGTAAATATTAGTATTTTCTAAATATAACATTTCACTTTAATATTATTGAGTTCATTATGATTTTCTAGTACTTTTTGTGGAATTTTTCTCCAAAAATTGATAGGTGTTTCTATGAAGACTATTAAGTCAACAACTACAAACAGGTTTAGAGATAATAATTAATCATTATTTGATTTTTCTTTCTAAATCATGATTCATTAACTACCTTCTTATTGGGTTTTAAGGTAATGATGAAATGTGTACTGGAGGTCATAGATCTCAATTCTCCCCTTCTCATCATTGAAACACCAATTCTTTACACAGTCATGGGTGCTTTAATAAATGTAATTCAGTAGAGAGGTATTGTTTTCATAACACTGGATTTATCCCTTGTTGAATAATTCTTCTTTCATTTTGATATTTCATGATTTTCAATAGGGGATCCTCTGATTATTTTTGAAAATTGATCTATTAATTAATGTCCATTCTTGATCTTTGACCGGATTAAACAACTACAGATCAGTTTTTTTATAATCAAATTTCTATTTATTTTAATTTACAACCAGAATGAATTTAATATAAAATTTTAAGTGTTATAAAAAAACTCATACCCATTTTCCTCATGACATTGACCATTTAAGAAAAATATTGAATGTGTATAATTCATGGTTTTTTGATTTGTTCATTAAATGTTCTGGCCTATTAATCATTTCATTCATTTACTGCTTGGCACATGCTTATTTTAGTGCTGCAAATTCAGTATGGTGTTACAGGTTTGAGACCCCCATTAGTG
The DNA here is from genome assembly GCA_963277665.1 of Viscum album. Taxonomy (NCBI): domain Eukaryota; kingdom Viridiplantae; phylum Streptophyta; class Magnoliopsida; order Santalales; family Viscaceae; genus Viscum; species Viscum album. The sequence goes on from OY728140.1 coordinate 2,133,740,586, forward strand.
GAAGACTTCTTACATCATTAGCAACTTCATTAGGGAGCTGAGAGAGAATCTGATGTTAGCTCATGCAGAGATTCGAGGGTTGCGTAGGGGGCACAATGGTGCGCCATTCACTGACTGATTCATTTATAATGATGTAAAATTATCAAATTATGAGTTTCAATTGATTTAAGGTTTGTGTCAACTTAGTAAATTTATTTTTTTAACATAGGAGTTAGTTTTTTGGTTTATAAGAAATATACATTATTTTTGGTTGTGCAGAGTAACAAACATTTGACTATACCCATATTTTATTACAAATATCTGTTTCATGGTTTTTTAGTTTGTCATGTGTATTTTATATGAACTGCACATATTCCAGTTTACTGAGCATTTTTTCAACAGTTTTTATGTACATGAAACATGAAAAATTCTGTAGTGTATATGTTAAGATACCCGAATCACTTTTTGTAGAATATATAAACTAGGGTACCCCTTTCAAATCAGTCACCCATTTCTATTAGTTTTAAAAATTCCAAAAAAAAATAGGAAACATATTTCCTCATTATACATCATATTTTAGCACTAGACCATGCATATAGTGATGTAATCATATAATTGCACTTTCCATCATCCGTTGTTCCCATTATTACTCTATTTTCCTCTAGATTTAATCATTGCTTATTATATTTCCTCCTATATTCATTTAATTATAATCCCATTAACATCATACTTTGTTGTGATAGATATAACGATCAATGAGAATTTGATAGTTATATCTATATGATTTTTTCCATTAGCTGAAATAAATTTCTAGTTTTGACCACATTCTTCTTCCAAAAACAAGTATCTCCATTTGAAACTTATTAAAACATCTTAATATTCCTTGATATCCCACTTTATCATGTAGAAATCAAATGATATCATATAGGTAGATTTATCAGGATTACAATCTGTAGTTTGTGGAGTAAAAAGAATAATGTATCATGTAGTAAACAAATTCCATCATATAGGCAGATTTATCAGGATTACAATCTGTAGTTTGTAGAGTAAAAATCATCGTTGATCAATTCTATCATAAACCATTCATGTAGAAAAATTCACATCTTCTATTTTAAAATATTACAACATAAAGTTTTTATGAAAATCATGGTGTATGTCCTTTTGACATCATTTACATTTTGAATAGGTTAACATCTTACATGATTTTATTAATGAAGCGTATTGCTACTTTGGATTTTTGTGGCAACAATTGATAAACTTCTACAAATAGAGACATCAATATTTCTTTCATCGCTTTTTATTTCACTATAAGATACAATTTTTTTAAATCAATTATGAAACACATTGTTCGTGGACTCATATTTGTTCACCCCTTTATCTTTTGGAACAATTTTTAGGTTCCTCTAATATATGATGTTTCTTCTTCATTAATGGGAAAATCAGTAAGTTTAAGGACATAACCATATGTTGTAATAGTTATGATGGATATGTTTTTTTCTTTTTTTGTTACCCATTGTCTTTTTTTTGTTTTATAAGCTACACTATAAAGAATCTCTTTGTTTTCATATTTGGAGTACACTTTTAGATGTTATTCTCTTTACCAGTATTTTATGTTTTCATTATATTCAATGTAATAAATATTAATTCAGGGTTCCACTTATGCATTTAATGTGACAGGTTGTGCTATATCTTCATTTTGGAGATATACAACTTCTCGGGATAGATAAACTAAGAGAGAATGTGTGAGATGTAGAACATTTTCTGTTGACTTAGTCATTACATTCTTCTATCAGTACTACATCTCAAATGTCCTTCATGTATTTCAAAACTGGACCATGTTATTTTACAAAACATATCAACTCACTAACCTATGGGCTTTATATTTCCTCTTTTCTTTACAGTAGTAGTGTAGATTACACTCTATTAGAATGACATAATTATAGTTTGTTTTCTTGCCTCTTTTACTGTAGGGTTTTGAAGGTTTAGAATCATATTTTGGTTTCACTTGGTACAACTACCTATAAAACTAATCAACTGAATGACTATCTTGCAACATCTTTTCATGAAGGTATAGGTGGAATATTCCCAAACCATGGTTCAATATTCTACAACCATACAATGATGTATACCAGTAAATGAATTAATCAAGTAATATTACATTTTCCTAGAAATTGTGTTTACTGTAAGGTAATACTATTTCTATATGTGATCAACAACCATCACTCTCATCATTCATCTTTTCATGCATGTTGCTTCGGGTTTTGAGGAATATTTTAGTGGAACACTATCTTAATGACTCTAAATTGATTCAACATCAATGTTGTATTCTGGCCTCTTAATGTGTTTAATAGAATAATTTTGGTTGTTGATGATTCTGTATGCATGCACTGTCTTATGATGAATCATACATCTGCAAAAAAAATACTTCTACGATTTTAAATAAGATTTTTTTATAACTAACACTACATACAAACTGTGACTCTCTATTCTTATTGCAAGAGTATGAAAAAATTAAATCTTTTTTGACAAACATAACAACTGAAAGCACCCCAGATCAGTTTAACAAACATGCCTTATGGGAACAAAACTTGTATTTCTTGTGTTATAATATGTTTTTTAATACAGTGAGTTGTATTACCTTAAAAAACATACCTTAAGGGAACATATTTAGTTGGACACCCAATTGTAGATTTGTTTTCTATTATAATCTGTTCTTTATTTCAGTAATTTGTAGTAACTTATCAAAATTTTAGGATGTTTTCCAACAAGTTACAGTACCTTACCTGGTTGGTTCTGTATCCAAATAAAACATGTCATGCATCTATATATTTCATGCTGGGAGATTCGGGCTTTGAAGCAGATTTCAGTGGCACACTCAGTTACAGAGGTCTATAGACACCTCCAATATGGGGTCGATTCTATGATAGCTACCGGGAAGATCCATAGATCGTTCAGTAGATGAATGATATTATAACATGTTTAGATTGGTAAAATCCATCCAATTACCCACAAAACATTCCTTATTTGGTTGGACTACATGCACATTGCACAGTACTTTATTAAATAGGTTGTAATTTTTTAACAGAAATTATTTGGTTTTTTTGTTTTAAAATTTACTATATAGATCCTTAAAAAAACATATATTACATATGTACTAACATAATTTGTATCTTTTTTCACACATTATAGTGGAATGTTGGAAAATATTTCTCAAGAATTGAGTTATTCCTATTGGCCAGAAGATACACTCTTTAGAGGGAGGTTCTATGGAAGTCTTTGGATGGATATTCATAAAAAATGATAGAGGAATGATATATAAGTGATGACCACTGAAAGGTACATAGATTGGTTCTTTATTTAATATAAATCATGGTTTTGGGTTTCATGCATGGTGTTATTAGGATTTTTGTATTCTTATGGTTTCCAAAAACAGCTTTCTGAAGAATATATGACTATTTTATTTCTTTTATTCATGTTCTTACTATTCCTTTCTTTCAGTGAAGAAACATGATTTAAATTATGTTAGTTAAGTTAGTTTTCTGGTATGTTAGTTTACTCATTTCCTTTGCAGCTACATCAAACAACATTTCTTCCAAAAAGGAGTTGGGTGGGTCAGATAATAATCAGAAATTGTTCAACTACAATCAACATTCCAGCTGCATCCTTGTGAGATCTGAACATGCTGGAACTGGATCCCACAATGTTTCATATCCTCTATTAGGTTCATGTGAAAATATACTTGAAATGTTTACCCAATATGTTTTTATGCAATCACCGTCATCGCATCAATGTTTGTGATCATGCCGATGATCGTGGCCCATCCCTTCATACTTTTAATTGACTGATCTCATAGACAGTTTCATCATGTCATAGCCAAACTCTAGGAAACCCTAACCCTAGCTTTGTTCTGCAAGGTTGAATTTTTGGGTTTGTAGAATCTAGCCACACCTAAAACACGTGCCATGTATGTTTCAAATCACCAGAGCATTCTAGAGATTTATATGCTTCTGATGCTTGGGAGAAGCTTGAAGTTTATCAGCAAAAACCCAAATTTCCACTTCCCCATTGTCAGCTAGGCCGTGTTCATGACGGGTGTCATCCCGTTGGAAAGATTTCGTTGGTATTCAATATATTATCTTTGTCATTGTCCATTTTATTAGAGAAACTGATAAAGATCTGCGGGTTTATAATGATAGGAGTGTTTGATGCACTGTGTCGATCCAATCAAGAATGGGGCGTCTATGTTTTTCATCCCGATGGTTCTCAGAGGTAACACGCAGTAGATGAGAGATCGTGTGGTGCCGATCATGCTTTTGGGAATTATCATATTCATGTTTGTAGTAATGGAAGGCACACTATTCACATAGCACACTACTTTATTAAACAGGTTGTAATTTTTTAATAGAAATTATTTGGTTTTTTTGTTTTAAAATTTAGTATATAGATCCTTAAATAATCATATATTACATATGTACAAACATAATTTGTAACTTTTTTCACACATTATTGTCGAATGTTGGAAAATATTTCTCATGAATTGAGTTATTCCACTTGGCCAGAAGATACACTCTGTAGATGGAGGTTTTATGGAAATATATAGTGGGATATTCGTCAAAATATGAGAATGAGGAATGTTATAGAATTGATGTCCACTAAAAGGTACATAGATTGGTTCTTTATATAATATACATCATGGTTTTGGGTTTCATGCATGGTTTTATTAGGATTTTCAGATTCTTATGGTTTCCTATAAGATAAATCAGTGTCTTTTGATCATTTCAACCCCCTTAGTGGTATCAAACATCTTTCATCTGTGTGCTTGGTTTATAAGTTCATGTTCTAAAATGAAGAAATTGCATGAATCATTGATGATGTAGAAAAATAGAGCACACATTTTTTAATAGATAGTTCAAATGGTTAAATATTACTAGAAGATGAAATAGTTAGTATTATGGCATTATTATAGGTGATTAATTAATATTACATGGTCTAAGCACATAAAACACATAAGATTAACCTACTGTTAATGTCACACAAGTGTCCTAGAAAACATGTCCACTACAATAGTTTCAATCACTGGGTAAAACTATTTTCTATTAGTATATACTAATTCTTATTTTTATTTATAGTGAGTTGTAATTTAATTTTTTGGAACTTCTTTTTGGGTATCCTAATTACTCTAATGGAATTTTCTCCCAGGTTGCAGTACCATTCCAGGATCATGTCTGAAACAGAATAAGTGATGGGCAAGAAACAAAAAAACTATTTTCTATTCAGAAGGATCATAATATTGGCATTTAGAAGGGTTCTAGAGGTGAATATATTTATATTTTTTTATTTTTATTTCATTTTATTGTCTTCATGATATATTTTCTGTTTAATTGAACACCCACATTATAAGTTTACCTATTACCTGAACTACCTTACCTTATAATTCTCAAAAACAAACATCCAATTAAAATATAGGAAAGGACAAACATATACATGTAGAACTAATGACTAAATGAAATCTTTTATGAAAATATAGTATTAAAGAATATCCATATATGGTTTATATCTTCCATATATGGTGACATAGTTAACCGAATTGTTGAATTTGAATAAACAAAGTGTTCTGGAAAACATTTCCACTACTATAGTTTCAAGAACAGGGTGAAACTAGTTTTTTATCAGTATATACCAACTCTTATTTGTATTTACAGCGATTTGTCACTTATTTTTGTGCATATTCTATGTGGACTTATACATTATACACCTTCATGTTTATATAGAATAGTGATATTATCTCTCATGCTCAATCTAGATTCAATTTGTGTTTATATATTTTTTTATTCAATTAAATTTTTTCAAGTCTTCTGAAGTGGGTGGGAGCAATGATATGAGAGTTGGAGGGGAGAAGCTAAAGTATAGATCGTAAATGGATGCAAGAATTTATAGATTTGGTGGTTGGATCAAATGCAGCCAGGTGGATAGTGTTGGTTTAGTGGAAGGGTAAAAAAGTGTATATTTAAAAGTAGGAAAATATAGACCTATTAAATTTCAATGAAATACAATTTCATTTGGAATATTGCATGGGTCATGTGTGTCGTGGCCCGCTGGTTAGTGTGTGCAGGTGTTATGCGAGATCCCACCCCGCTGGAGGTGATTTTTTCGGCCATCCCATGCATTAAGTTATATACAGGTGCACTATACTTAAAGGATTTGATGTGGGATATTGTTCATGTTATAATTAAATCTCTGAATCACGCTTGCCCGTGCCTCAGACCGAACCACTAACATGCTCTGCTACTCACCACCTTCATTCTCAACCACCAGCGGCCACAACTTCACCACATGGCTTCCATGGATGACCATTCTAAGCTGGTGCTTGATCCACTAATCAACTCCTATAGATGCAGAACACATCTCTGTTTGTGGAAAATGATTTTTTTCTTTTATAATTACAATTATTCCTCTGCACATCTTATATTTCTTATTAGAACAACTCTTCTTTAAGTAAATTATTTTCAACTATGTGTTTTATAGTATACAATATTGATTTCCTAATTACAGTTTATATTTAAGGGAGGTTTACATACTTGAATATTCTTAAGAATTTCACATTGAAATTAATGTATCTTATTTGAACTATTATAATGTTGTCTTATTAATATAGTCACTTCTAATTCAAAATTATTCACCACTTATTTGTTAGTAAAATATATTAAATATTATTGTTTCTTTGAAACTATTCCAACAATATGTTACGTGGTCTTGAGACTCTACATAAAAAATAAGCATTGTCGATGAACTAAATCCCTGTATAAAGGATATTGTTAACCAAAGGTTTGAAAAGATTAACTGATATTTTGTGATTCAATTTCCAGGTTTCATTTGACTACGTATATTTTTATATTATTTCAAATTAATGTTTTAATTTTTTTTCTAGTTGTAACTAAAATTATATATTTAATCAACTAATAATATGAAAGAACATGTTCAAATATGACCATTTTCCTTTCTGATGCCTATATTATTCACACTAAACTGAATTCCCATTTTTAATTTTCTCACCTGAATTATCTGCTGTAGGGATAGTCATGTGTGTCAACCCAACATTCAGAAGTTCTACTATGCTATGAAAATGTCTACTAATTGGGAATGCATGAATTTACCTACATGATTGTCCAGTACACTACCAGAACGATTGGGAACAACAGATTAATTTAAAAATTCGTGGATGCTATTACTTCTTAACCCCTTCTGTTCGCAACATAATGCTTCTATGTAAACAATCTGTTATATTTTCATTGTTTACAAATTATCTTCTTTATATTGACATTCAAAATTAATGTGTTCCTGTTTCAATTTTTATTACTATTGATTCTTATTATAATATTATGTCACTTTATATATATGATTTCTTAATTGTAAAAATGAATTTGAATTCCTTTACATATCTTTTTTTGAATTAAAAATATTGTGATGATGTTTCATAAAATTTTCCATGTATTCCAATATTATCTATCACTATTTTGTAAATTTAACATTTCAATATATTATTTATTAATTTTCATTGTACTTCACCATTGGATCCTTCATTGTTAATTTTATACAGAAGGTTGCTCAGTATCTAGTTTTTGTTCCTCAATTCTATAACTTTTATTCCTTATTATACATGTCATTTTCTTTCCAAATATATTCAATATTAATATAAACTTTTATGTTTTATAAATAGTAATATATAGTTAATAATAAGAATTATTTTATATTGTTGTGCATCCCACAGGCGGAGTACTAATTCTTGACAAAAGTCATGTAATAATTAATTATTTCTTCGATGTTGTTTATGAGATAATTATGTCCACATACTACCATATTTCACTGATAATCATGTATATTTCTTTTGACATATTCTCATTCATCATCACTACAAGTGCACCCTTTTCGGTTTTATCACTCCTTCTATGGTGTGATTCTATCACCTTTTATCATCAAATTACCACAAAGAGTATATGTAATTATTTATGACAATCACATGGGATGCCCCTTGGATGGTTCAAACTATACCTTCCTGCATAATTAGTTTGATGGTTCCAAATCCAACAATATTCAATGGTTTATCATTACCTATGTACAAAATTCCTCCTAATATTTCTTCATACTGATCAAACCACTCCCATAAAGACATAATTTGTTTCCCCAAATTAGGTTCTCTATTCATCATTGTTATATTTTTTACATACATAATTTGATGATACTTAACTAACTAATATGTCTATATTTTTATAATTACTCTCCATATTTACATGATATTTCCTTCCACAACGTTTCTTATTCCATAATTTATCCCCAAAATTCCATGTCTTTCCACTATTATGACATGTGACATTAATCTTTTTTATCATTGATACTGAAATACCTTGATTTTGGATCACAATGGAATCATAGTCTACTATCATTTCACTACAATTGAAAAAGATTCTATTTGGAGAAATGTTTTCTATCATTCCTCCTTGTTATTTTAAAAAAAAATCTTTAAGAACCATATATACAATATTTTTTTGCTATAAAATTTGTTAAAAAATTATTGGTGAGTTTAGTGATGAAGTTATCATAATAATATTGAAATATTTGATGTTGAATATACCTACATATAGTATACCAAATTGGATAGCCCATAATCATGAGTTTGGGGAATAAATTATTTAAGGTGTTTTGATGGTTAGTTTAGGTTGAATACTCCCCATTTGAAGAGTGTATAATTTTCTCTTTATGGAAACATTATTGTGCCATGACAAGTCCTCATATGGATTTCTATGATTATCCTAATTTTCCTCTGGTATATTATTCACTACAATTATAGAAAGGAATCCATCTAAAACCCACTAGTGCAGAAAACGTTTTTTACGTCACCATTTTTTACGTCGGTTATATATAACCGACGTAAAAATGCGGCGAGTAGATTTTTAACGTCGGTTATTTTAATAACCGACGTTATAAATCGCGCCTGTTCGGTTTTTACGTCGGTTATTTTATAACCGATGTAAAAAACCCATGCGCGGGGGTTTTTTACGTCGGTTATTTCGAAACCAACATCAAAAAGGTGATATCTACGCATTTTTTACATTGGTTATAAGATAACCGACGTAAAAAACCAATGCGTGGGGGATTTTTTACGTCGGTTATTTTGAAACCGACGTAAAAAACCCGATATCTACACGTTTTTTACGTCGGTTTCCCAATAACGGACGTAAAAACCCCCCCTGTGCTTTGGTTTTTTACGTCGGTTATTTGATAACCGACGTAAGAAACCCCCCATGCATTGGTTTTTTACGTCGGTTATCTTATAACCAACGTCAAAAAGGAGATATCTACGCATTTTTTACGTCGGTTATAAAATAACCGACGTAAAAAACCAAAGCACGAGGGGGTTTTTGATGTCAGTTATAAACAAACCGATGTAAAAAACCCGTAGATATCACATTTTTTATGTCGGTTTTAAAATAACCGACGTTATAAATTTAAAAAATAGTTTATAACGTCTGTTATATAATAATTGACGTTATAAAACATTTAAAAGGCCCGTGGACTGTCATTTATGATTTTTCGATTGACAGTCCGCCGGCTTGTCTCTCTCGTGCGGTAAACCCTAATCTGCTCGTCGATCGACCTGCGTTAAACTCATTTTGGCTTCATTGTTTATCTTTTTCACTCCTCTCGGATCTATCATCTCAACTCGCACCATTCAAGTCAGCCTTCCACGAATTTATTTTGTTCGTTTTTTTTCACCGATATTCTATAATTATGTTTTGCGATTTTTCTTCATTGTTTATCTTCTTCATTGCTGTCTGAGGTGATCACCAAGGCCATCAACCCTCGGAAGGGCACTGACGAGTTTGGTGTGGTGAAAAAGGTTAAATAAGCCATGGCTTCCCTGGTCTACGCACCCCGACCGTCGTCCCTTCCATCTTCCTCCACCCCTGCCGCCTCGTCGTCATCCTCCTCCTCCTCTTAGATCTATCATCTTAACCAAGAGTGTTTATTTTATTTCTTCTTTCCCATGCTTAAAATATTCTTAAATTATTATGATACATATGATTCATTGATGGAATTGATACAATTTCACATGGTGTAGGATGATTTATGGGCGGGGTGAGACCATGACATTAGCATTGGAGTGTGAGAGGAAAACTAGTGGGGAAGTGGTATCCGAGAACCTTAATTTTAGTATATATATATATTTATATAATATTTTATACGAAAAGGTTTATTTATATGAATTATTTTGTGAGTGATCCATAGTGAGTATATGAAACAATTTTTCCTTGTTTAGGTAATGATTTAGATTCCTTTTTTCATAGGGATATAGTGTGCTTCCTCAACATTTTCATGAAATTTTTTAGGGGGGATCTTACTATGTATACATGTTATGCCCACCATACATAAATATAAACAATTTTTTTGGTTTTTAAAAGCAATGTGTAGTTTTTTATATATGTTAGTAGCATATAAGTGTTGTGGAGTAGCTTTCATGAGTATATAGAGTTTATTGTTTCTTCCTAGTTTTACTTTTAGTACTAATAATCTTCTTTTTGGTTTATGCACAACAATACATGTATGAATTCATGCATAATTATCTAAATTTATTCATTTCGAACTAAGGAGGGTTACTTTTGGTTGGAGCATATCCTAAATTATATGGTATGAATTCATTCTATCATAACCATAAATAAAATATAGTTGTATTTTATTTATCATATACATCAACTAATACTCTTCTTTTTCATCACAACCCCTTTGAGAAAAAAAACCAAACTAAGGGCTTTGGTATCCACATTGCCTTTTGTTATAGAATATGGGACATCAAACTCAAATGATTGAACATATTCCTCCCAAAAACACTTCCATTGATTTTTATAATTGTGTGAAAATATTTAACAAATGGATTTAGGGTCTACAAAAACCATTAATAACATGTTAAATAGGTAGTTTATCTAATATATTAAAACATCAAAACCACAGTAAATATTAAACTATGTAGGCATCATTTTTTTCTTTGATTCAATGAAATTTAAAACTGTTATATCTAACTATATTTTGTATTAAAAATAATATTCAAGCATATTTTTTTAAATACCTATAGATTTGTTTTAAATTTTAAATTTTTTTACATTCAAATTATGATTTTTTTCATATAAACATATATTTGTCTTATCTTAAAAATATATATTTTGTGTTTATATTTGTTAAAGGTAATAATGAGTCGAAGTTGGATTACGACACATCGAATGAGAAATGAATTTGATGAAGGTGTTGATGGCTTTTTGGAATTTACAAAACGAAATGTTCCAAGTAGTGACATTTTTTTCTATCCATGCCTGAAATGTTTGAATATGAAGAAGTTGAAAAGTAGAGAGATAAAAGATCATCTGATTTGTCATGGTTTTAATCCGAGTTATAGCCCTTGGATTTGGCATGGTGAAACTGGACGGAATGTCCCTGATGATGATGATTCGCAAGATGGTAACTCCGATGGAATTGAAGAAATTATTCGCGATATTGTAGCAGAACAAATTGAGATAGAACCGACAGTTGCGCGTCTATATGGTGATGCTGAAAAACCATTATATCCTAGTTGTACAGATTTTACGGTTTTGTCGGTGGTGTTATGATTGATTAACCTGAAGGAAAATCATGGATAGAGTGACAGAAGTTTTACAGAGCTTCTATAATTGATGAAAGACATTCTTCCAAAAGATAACAATCTTCTAGATTCACATTACAAAGCCAAGAAAATATTATGCCCAATGGGATTGGGATACAAGAAAATACATGCCTGTCCGAATGACTGCATTATATATAAGAAGGAATATGAATTTCTATCAGAGTGTCCTAAATGTGGGACATCACGGTATAAGGTGAAAGAAAAAATTACAGGCTGATGTAGAGATTACAAAGCTCCCTTCAAAGGTATTTTGGTATCTTCCTATAATTAATCGTTTCAAACGTTTATTTGCTAATTGACATAATGCAAAAAGGTTAAGATGGCATGCTGAAGAGCGGGTATGTGATGGAAAAATACGTCATCTAGCTGATTGTCCACAATGGAAGAAAATTGATGCGCAGTATTCTACATTTGGAAATGAAATTAGAAATCTCAGACTAGGGTTGTGCACAGATGGAATGAATCCATACCGAACACTCAGTAGCACAAATAGTTCATGGACTGTTTTATTGGTAATTTACAACCTCTCTCCTGAATTTTGTATGAAGTGCAAATATTTCATGTTGAGTACAATGATCTCTGGTCCAAAGCAACCCGGTAATGATATTGATGTTTACTTGTCACCGTTGATTGATGATTTGAAACTGTTATGGGCTGATGGTATTAGGGTGTATGATTCTTATAAAATGGAATATTTTCAACTGCATGCAGTGCTTCTGTTCACTATAAATGACTTCCCAGCGTATGGAAATTTGTCTGGATACAGTGTTAAAGGGCATAAAGCATGTCCAATTTGCGAACAACAGACGTCATATTGTCAATTGCATCATGGGAGGAAAACAGTGTACATTGGTCATCGATAGTTTTTGCCTATGAAACACCCTTATATAAGACTAAAAAGGCTTTCAATGGATCATAAGAATTTGATACTGCTCCAAAACCTTTATCCCCTGATCTGTATTTTGAGAGGGTGAAAAACCTTGATGTGACATTGGGAAAGACACAGAAATCTAGTAATGATAGAAATATTTGGAAGAAAAGGTAGATTTTTTTTGAGCTACCATATTGGAGGTATCATGAAGTTAAACATAATATTGATGTCATGCATGTGGAGAAGAATATCTGTGATTCTTTGACTGGATAATTGTTAGATATTACAGGAAAGACTAAAGATGGGTTGAATGCAAGATTAGACTTACTATCAATGGGAATACGTTTGGAGTTAGCTCTCACTCCTAAAGGAAGACGAACATTTCTTCCCACAGCTTGTTATACATTATCGAAGAGGGAGAAAATTAGCTTCTGTCAGTGTCTTAATGATACCAAAGTGCCTCAAGGTTATTCTTCTAATGTAAAAAATTTTGTCTCATTGAAGGACTTGAAGTTGATAGGTATGAAATCACATGATTTTCACGTCACGATGCAACAAATTCTACCAGTTGCATTGCGTGGAATATTTCCCATTCGTGTCAGAAAGACTATAATGAAGTTGTGTTATTTTTTCAATTCAATTTGTAACAAGGCGATTGATGTGAATGCTTTGAACATTTTGGAAAAGGATGAAATTTTTATACTTTGTCAGTTGGAAATGTATTTTCCTCCAACTTTTTTTGATATAATGGTGCATTTAATGATTCATCTGGTTCGAGAAATAAATCTTTGTGGACCTGTATATCTTTGTTGGATGTATCCTTTTGAAAGGTATATGAAAATATTAAAGGGGTATGTTAAAAATCTATATCGACCTGAAGCCTCCATTATTTAAAAGTATATTTCTGAGGTGGTAGCAGAGTTTTGTACGAGCTACTTGGTTGTGGCGCAACACATAGGTTTGCCTCCATCTCGCCATGAACGAGTTAATAATGAGTGAAAGGGGATTCACGGCTTGAAAGTAAAATCATTGTCAGCTGAACAAATGAAGAAGTTAGAATTATACATCTTGAATAACATAGCTGATGCTCAACCGTATATCAAATTTCTTATTAATGAGTTGAAACAATGTCATCCAAAAAAGAAAGAAATGTGGATTTTGAATGAGCACAACAAAACATTTTTGTCATGGATTAAAAAGACTTTGCTTGGTAGATCAGATGTATTAGACTCATTAAAATGGATAGTGGGTGGTCCATGTTTAAATGTGATAACATGGTCCGGTTATCACATTAATGGTTATACATTTCATACAAAAGCTCCGAACAACAGAAGTGCAGTTCAGAATAGTGGTGTATGGGTGTTTGCAGAAGCAATGCATTTTTCGAGTGCTAAGGACAAAAACCCAATTTCTGCATCAAGTGCATATTATGGAGTGATTGAAGACATATGGGAGGTTGATTAATTTAAAATTAAAGTTCCCGTTTTTAACTGTAAATGGTTTAACGGTAACAACAGTGTCACACAAGATGAATTTGGAATGACACTTGTTAATCTGAATAGATTGGAAGACACAGCTGATTCTTTTATAATGGAAACACATGCAAAACCAATTTTCTATGTAGTAGATCAATCAGATATGCAGTGGGCTGTTGTTTTACAAGGGAAAAAACAATATGTTGGTGATGATGAACTTGATGAATATGCTGATTTATGTGAGATCCCTACTTCTATGGAAATATTAGCAGATCATAATGATGATCATGTTGAAGACATAGTTTGTGCCATAAGGAATGATCACGATGAAGGAATTTGGGAAAACAATCCATTTGTACATTCCTAAAATTACAGGTAACATATGTTTATTTATTGTTTACATTTATTTTTTCCATAAATGTTAGATATTGTAAGTTTTTTATTTATTAAAACATGATTTAAAATAAAATAAGTATATGTTTTTGTTTTTGTTTGTTTTAAGTTTGTTTAGTTTACTTTATCATGTTTATAACCATTACATGAATTTTAAAATGCTTATTTTTGTTCACTGACGATTACTTTACCATGTTTACAATGTTTACTAGGTTTACCATTTTTACCATTTTTACCATCTGGACCATCTTGACCATCTTTGTAATCTTTACCATTGTTTAACATGCTTACCATATTACCAATGTTTACTATTATGTAACTTAGTACACTTTTCTATTTTCTTATTACAGTAGTATTAAAATATTTGAATTTGTATATTTGTGAACTGACATTTGTTTTTTTAATTTGAAGGATAATGACAGATCATTCAGATGATTAACCACATGATTCTGGAGAGGATCATATTGCTGGTCATGCCTCTAGAGATGAACATTCACATGCTCCTATTACGACAAAGAGTTCAAAGGTTGGTAAACGTGGGTGCACACGTTTACCAAAATTATCACTTGCCCGTACGCTGGATCAGTGGATAGTTGTTGAGTTTGATGATGAGGATATTCCTAGAGGTCCGAATGCCAAATATTTTAAGAGTTTTGTTGAAAATAAAGCTAAGACCAAAGTAAGCATTATGTATGATGATTTGAGAGGTGTGGATAAAGTGATTATCTCTCAGTTGTGGGAGACGATTTTGGTAAGATCTTCTGTCATTTTTTGACCAATATTTTAATGTTTCTAGTATATATAATATGTTTAACCTCTTCTTTATCAGATGACATTTGATATTCCTTACACTGGAGGAGTCAGGAAGAAATACATATCGTTGGCTGCCAGGAGATGGAGGGATTTCAAATCAACCCTCTCATCTGATTTCATTTATGGTCATAGGAGTCACGACAATACATGTCGTATATATCGTTTTATAGATGAAGACACATGGAGAAAGTTTTTTGAAAGTAGAAAAAAAGAGTCATTTCTGGTAAGGGAAATGTAAACATTTATAAACTTTCTTGTATAAATGATTTTATTAATGTTTTGTTAATGATTTATTATTCTTAAATTACAGAAAACAAGGAAAGCTCATCAGGAGATCCAATCTAAAAATGTATACCCTCATAGTTTATATCGGGGAGGGTATGCATTATTGGAAGAACAAATGATGGCGGAAAAATTTCAACAACTAAGAGATGAGTATTCAAGCTCTGGAGAAGTGTCCCCTCCATCCCCTCCATCTAGACATGAAAAATGGAAGAGAGCTCAGAAGGGAAAAAAAGGGCAATATCTTTCGAAAGAATCGAGAATCGTAGCTGAGAGGATTGTAAGATATCTATTTAATTTATTTAAGTTAACTTTTTTCTTCATATAAGTTTCAATCATTACAGAAATGTTCAATTAATTAATACAGAACTCTCTTGAGGAGCAGAGTTTAGAGGGGACATTTACAGCTACTGGGAGGGAAGATATTTTATTTGCAGCATTGGGAAGGCCCGAACATCCTGGTCGTGTAAGAAGATATACGGCAGGTGTATCGGTAAGGAAAGTGTTTCCACGTTCTTCAACTTCTAACATTGAGGGGGTTTATAAAAAAAATAGAATCCTCGGAGGCTGAAGTTCAAAATATTAATGCGATGATGGAGGACAAGATTAGAGAGTCGGTGCAGTCAATTTTTGCAGAAATGCAAAGACAATTTCAGACTGCAGATCCCACTCCTCCACCTCCCCCTGCAGACCCCATTATTTATCCTCCACCTCCGCCAGTAGCTCCCACTCCCCCAACTCAGCCTGTGGACCCCATTTTTTATCCTACACCTCTGCCGCAGCTTCCTACATATTGCGAGTTGTATGTTGATGATTCTCAACATCATATAGTAGCATAAGGGTTGGTATATTTTATAGGAGATACAGTTAATCATCAACAATTAGAGATAGAGAATCAAAGGGTCACTGTACAGGATATTATAAATAGATCAGCTAGGGTACCAATACCTACAGATGAGGTGGTGACAGTTGGACCGAGTATCGGCCATTTTTTAGTTTGGCCATCTAGACTTCTTCGACTCATTACAATAGAGGTATGACAGTTATATCTTTTATTTTATTTGTTTATTAAAGTTGTTTTATCATTTGAAAACTACTATATTTTTCAATTTTTTTCTCACAGGAATACTTCAAAGGTAAAGAAATATTGTATAGACAACAACAAAGACAACATGCTATGACATCAGATACAGATTCAAGTGGTCTTGACAGATTGTCAAGATATTCACATTTGTTGTCGGGTTTTTATGAGTTTCTAATGGAATCTCATGTTTGTGGACATTAAATAAGTGTGGGGATTACAAAAACTGATATCATGGAGCTTGTTACTAGAGATAATTTGGGCATCAATGTGGTGCAAATTTTTTCCATGTAAGTCTTAACACCTTTTCCCTACGTTATATTTATTGAAAATGTATACTTATGTATGTTTTTTATTAGGTATCTTTATAAAAGTTTTGAGAGGAATGACCTGACAAAAGTATATGGATTCATGGACTCGCAATTGATTTCCCCTGAAGCATGTGCATTGACTGAGGAACAAAGAATGGTTTATATTGCTGAAAGATTTGAAAAGAATATAATCAGATAATGTTGGATGATGCCTTTTTGTGAGAGGTATGAAACAAATTTCTCTCAAAGAGTTAATTATCATTTAACATAAAAAACCACTAACATTAAATTTCCTTTTATCAGTGATCATTGGATGTTGGGGATTTTTTTCCCAAGAGAGAAAGCTCTTTATTGGATATGCTCTGTTCATGGTGATGTGCGGGAAAGTTCTAAGAATATATTGGAAAAGTAAGTTTCAATTTCTCAATAGTTTTATATATTATAATGAATTTTAAATTTACCCCCTTCGTATTATTTTCTAACAGTGCATGGGTCTAATTTCGAAAAAACACAAAGAAAATAAATGCAAAGATCAAATATGGAAATGCGAAGGTAAATTTCCATTTATAATTTGTACTTTTTGATTTATTACATAAAAATAATATATTGAATTTACACTCATTCAAAATAGAATTTTCATGAACAATAAGGCCTCATCGAATGCGGATATTATATGTTAAGATTTATGTATGAAATAATAACAACTGGGACAGTTGTGAATTTTGACCTGGTACGATATCCTCTTAAACATTGCCATAATATTTCAATTTGATTTATTAATTGTACACGTTAACTATATTCTTTTTCATTTTTAGATTTTTGATGACCCTCAAACCTATACTGCTGAAGACATCAAACATGTACAAGTGGAGTGGTCAAATTATTTTACAGGTTTGATTGAATTTTAGTTGTTCGTAATGTAAAATGTAATTTTGAATATTGTCATTTTAATTGTGTATTTGGTAGTTGTTTAGGTTGGATTTAGTTTTTTTTAAGTTTACAGTGTATGTTTTGAATGTTATATAAGTGAATGTTTAATTTTTCTCTACTTTATGTTTTGGTCTACTTTTGATGGTTTTTCTGGTATGGATTTGGGTCTGTGGGGCAGGGATGTCTAGGGGTGTGGGAAGGCGGTCCAGGGGTGTGGGAGTACTGTCCAGGGGTGGGGGGTTGTCTAGGGGTGTTTGGGGATGTCCAGGGGTGTGGTGGGGGCTATCAAGTGGGGTGAGGGGTTGCTGTTCAGGCGGGTGAGGGGTTGTCGAGGGTTGTTTGGGGGTGTTCGGGGGTCGGGGGCAGTCCTGGAGTGTGGTGGGGGCTCCAATGGGGTGGGGGAGGGTTGTCCAAGGGGTATACATGATGGTGGGAGCTCCAATGGGGTGGGGGAGTGCTGTCCAGGGGGTATACATGAGGGTGAGGGCTCCAACGGGGTGGGGGAGGGCTGTCTATGGGGTATAAATGAGGGTGGGGGCTGTCTAGGGGGTAAGTTTTATATGTTATCTATGTACATGCTTAATTTTTATGTACTTCTATTTTTGTGGTACGGTTTCTTGATTTGTTTTCAGGTTGATTATGGTGGAGAGAAGATGACTGCATTCTGTTTAAAAAAATTTGGGTTTATCACGTCGGTTATTAAATAACCGACGTGATAAAATTCCTGGAAAATAGTTTATCACGTCGGTTATTTAATAACCGACGTGATAAAAGGCCTGAAGAATGGTTTATCACGTCTATTATTTAATAACTGACATGATAAAAGGCCTAGAGAATGGTTTATCACGTCATTTATTTAATAACCGACATGATAAAGGGCCTGGAGAATGGTTTATCATGTCCGTTATTGAATAACCGACGTGATAAACGGCCTGGAGAATGGTTTATCACGTCGTTTGTTGAATAACCAACGTGATAAACCGCCTCCCGCATGTTTATCATAGAGGTTATATAATAACCGACATGATAAACCCCCCTCCCCCGGTTTTTCAGGTCGGTTTTATTTGAACCGACGTGATAAACCACGCTCACCCCGGTTTATCACGTCGGTTCTATATGAACCGACGTGATAAACCCCCCTCACCCCGGTTTATCACGTCGGTTCTATATGAACAGACATGATAAACCCCCCTCGCCCCTGTTTATCACATTGGTTGTTTAATAACCGACGTGATAAACCATTTTCCAGGCCTTTTATCACATCGATTGATAAATAACCAACGTGATAAACCCCTCCCATTTTTTATCACGTCGGTTCTAAAATAACCGACGTGATAAACATCGCGATTTTATGTTTTTGACGTCGGTTTTTAAATAACCGGCGTCAAAAACCTTATTTATAACGTCGCACGTATTAACGTCGGCTAGAAACCGACGTAAAAAATGTTTTCTTCACTAGTGACCCAAATACATATTGCTAATATCACTACCATCCATGTTATTATATTTATCTTCTATCATAGCCTCCGGACATTCACCAATCGACAGTAAGAAATTATCCTTTTACAGTAGTGTGTGTATATTAATTTTCAACAATAGTAATATATTCCATTTAAAATTCTCAATATAAAATTTTAATTCCATCTACATATTTCATTAGTTTATAATATTTTCTATTTCCCAATAATTTTGATAATTTTTTTATGATGTGAGAGGTCAAATGGAGTCGTTATCAGAGAGCATGGTCAATTTATAAAATTATTAATATAATAAAATCATAACCAAAGTAGTTAAAATCCTCACCTTAACAATATTTATTAGGAAAAAAAATTAAACAACACATTTGTTCTATTATAATATTTACATAAAATAATGTTATAATGAAGAAAAAATATAATTTATATGTAACGTTGAAAAAACTACTATATTAAGAGGGGTAAACCCATCATTAAAATAAAAGGACCACTATAAAAAAATATAGGTACCTACCCCCTCACTATTACAAGGAAAATATCGTTATAATTTCACACTTGAATAAGTGTTCAAAACCACACAAAATATAACACACTCAATTATTTAAGGAGAATTGATTATTTTTTGATATTTTGACAAAAATAAAGGTGTCTACCAAATTTATATATATCCTAGAAACCTTGTTATTCCCTTCCACTAGTTGGGTTCAGTGGTATTTTGGTCACTTTCCATATCGTTAGTCTTAATCCATATCAAAAACATTTCTTATCCATAATTGAAAAATGTTCTTAAACGTTAGTTGTCTAACATTGATTCTTAAAGGACCAACATTAAAATAAATTCTAGAATTAGTTTTAAATGAAACAGGGTCAAAACTAATCCAAATTGACTTTTTTACATTGGTTCATTAGAGACTAATGTTAAAATCTCACTTATTCTGGAATAAAT
This sequence comes from Viscum album, assembly GCA_963277665.1. NCBI lineage: Eukaryota > Viridiplantae > Streptophyta > Magnoliopsida > Santalales > Viscaceae > Viscum > Viscum album. The sequence continues at coordinate 2,133,760,849 of OY728140.1, forward strand.
AATTGTTAAAAGTCATTTAGGATGGACTTTACCATTAGTTTTTAATGAATCAATGCTAAAATGACCACTTTCAATGTCCTTTTCAAAAAATTCATATTAAAGAAATGTGAAAAATATATAATGGAATAATCCATTTCACATGCTTCGATTTCACTGGTTGTAGAGCTAAAATAGACATACAAATCAAAATTTATGACCACGTCATATATAAAAATTCATCTTACTTTTTTATAAATTTTAAATATTTTAATCTGCAATCCACATCACCATTTAGTAATAATTTCATTAAAATTTTCCAACATGGTAATTATCATTATGTTCTCATCATTTTATTCTTTTAATATTAGTTTTATTCATCGATTTACATTTTTTTTGAATTTTATTCTGATGGAAAAATTGAATTCATCACATTTTGGTGAAATGATAAAATATCCACATAAAATTTATGAAATTAATTTTAGAATTATTAAACAACCATAATATAGGATGTATCAAAATTTATTCTCTCAAAATATAATGAATACGAACACTCTATAGTCTGATTGTAATGATGTCGATAAAATAAAATAACGTTATGTCCAAATTATATGTTTATTTATTATTTTTCTTATCTAGTTTCTACAATTTTTAGTTCATATATGTCATTTTTTCTCTTGTCAAATAATTTATAATAATGTATTTTTTTGTCAAACAATATAAAACATTAAACAACCATACTTTTGATCTATGTGTCTATTTTAGCTCTATGATCAATTAAATATAATCATGTGAAATAAACTACACCCACATTAATTTTTTACATGTTTTAAATTTTTTTATTATGATAAAAAACTTATAAGTGCAATTAAATTATTGTTATCATAATATATGATATTAAATGTAATTTTCTTTTTAATTATTAGAATAACCAAGATTGGATTTCTCGAAAATAATATTTTCAAAATTTTTTTTCTATAAATAAGGTTAAAAACAACACTTATAAATTATCATTCATTTACATTGGTTAGAATAGCAATGTTAAATTAAAAAAATTGGTGTTAAAATGTATTTTTATAGTAGTGTAACTTGGTTGCAGATCAACTAGATGTAGTTAATATGGTTGTCTAGATTACAAATTTAAGTTGTGGATGGCGGAGTTTTATTTCCAATGATTAGATATTGGGATAGTAGAAAATTATAAGGGATAATGCCAAATGATAGAAGATTTAAGAAAGAAGATATAAGTTACCTCTAATGAGTCTAATGGAATAAGTGTTGAGATGATTTGAAATTCTGTGTGTGTTTTTATCTAAATAATACATAATATTTTAGCCATATTGTTTTTCATCAAAGGGGTTATGTATGAAACAAAACTTGGGATATATATTATTATTATTCAAGATTTCAAGGAGGATTTTACTATGTTTTAGAAGATATAGTTGTGGTGGTGGATGTCTTTAATATAGTGGAGAGATGCCAAATAATATCAAATATCTGCTACTATACTCCCCACATAGAATTGAATATATATAAACTAGTTCAAAAAACTACACTATAATATTTTTTGGTGGGTTAACCCATTGATTGACTTTTAGACATCATAATAATCTTTTGATCCTATAAGAAATGTATTACAATTTTCCCTCCATAGAGTAAGACTATGTTTGAATGACATAAAAACTTGTATTTTTTCTTTTTTCCTTTGTTTCATTAATTTATATTCCTTTGAATGTATTTTTTAATTCATTTAATAGGTGATTGTTTCAAGGTGGTGACATAATTGTGATGTTTATTTTATGTTATGGTACATCACAACATAGACTAAATTTGGTATATTTTTTTCATCTTGTAATTTCTCAAGATGCATTATATAGTGTTTTAACTAAGGTTTTATAAAACCCAATAAGTGATTTCAATGAATTGGATGTAGAACTTTTAATGAAAATACATTATCAAAGTTGATTCAGCGCTCAATTTATAATCATCATTCTACCCTTTTTTATTTATGTGATCTTTGATAATTGATTCCTCATCCCTCTTATGTGTTTCAGAATTCAGTTGGGGTTCACAATCTAAAATAGTTATGGTGTTAGATTATGGTAATGTTAAAGTGTAAAAGTTCAATATTATTGATTTTTTATTATAAGGGATATAGAAATAGGTTTTTTACTATATAAGGATCATGATATTCAATTGATAAGTATCATAATGGAAGTGATGAAGAAGAAATAATGGGAATGATGGATAAAGATCACAAATGTACCTGAATGGCTAGAAAGCCTTCATTTTTATTGATTTTTGATAACCCCCCCCCCTTTTAAGGGAATAGGGGGAACCCTTACAATCCTCGTAGGATTATAGATTAAAATTATAGTAGGATAAGATACATTACATGACCTGAAGGTTTAGGGAATTTAACCAGAATATAATTACAAGCAATTGCCCCTCCCCAGTATCTACATCATGATCTGGCTCGCCACCTTCGTATGGTCATCTGGATAAGCTTCCCGTGGAAGCACAGGCTGGTCCTGATGGAATATCCATACCCTTTAATTCTTCCAAATCCATTAGTTATAATTTATTGAGTGTGCCTGCTAAAAATTCTCTTATGGGCGGCTCCTTCTTTGTAGAGTCTATATGGGGAAACTGCATGTGGCCTGAAAGCCTTGAGGTGGCCCAAAAGCCTTATTAACCTGAAGGCATGAGTGGCCTGAAGTCCTTAATGACACCAAGCCCAAACCATTGGCCCAAGGTGAATAGTTTTGGCTACTGGAGTACCGAACAGTACCTTCTATATTACTGATACACTAACCTGGAAATATGCCTCCGCCTAGTTTTGAAAATGGTTCTTATTGATGCACTTAATAATACCTCAACAACTGGGTTGAGGGTCATGTGAAAAACATGGATTTCTAATACTGACTCCCAACAGGGGTCCCCGACCAAGACTATGTGAGCTCTACGCTCCCCAGTTAAGAAAAGGATTTGAATTGCCCTATGCATAATACGCAGAGTGTCTGAGTCTGGCGGGACTCGATCCTATGCCAGTTCACATGGAGATCGAGGGGTACAACAAGTGGGTAACACTCAGCTAACACCCCATGGGTAAAAAGCACTAATGTGTATTTGGATATTATTATCTCGAAAAGTGTTTTATAACCACATAGAGGTGAATAATTCTTAGAATGTATGGTGACTCTCACAAACAAGTAATATAAGACAAACACAATGAATAAGGTTTTCCTTTGGGGGAGGTTATTTTCAATTAGAATGTTGGAAGAAAATACAAGGACAAATCATACAAATTAGTTTAACATGATGTGGAGTCAATTGAAATAAGTGAAGGTAGGATTTGTATTTATATAGTGGGTTTCACTGTTACTTTCATCACTCCTCTGAAAATGGTATGTTATAGTGACAATGTTTAGTAACTTACATTCAAATAAAGATAGTATGTTTACAGATGTGTGGGATCTTATTTTGAATGAAGAGAATTATTATAAAAAGATATGAGGATATTATGGAAATTCATACAGTGCAGAAGGAAGCAGATATTATATATCTAAGAAAAGTAAAAGAAGTGGGAAAGAAGGAATAACTGGAGTAATGTATCTTGGTAGAGGTTATCCCCATGCATTGGAATCATGGGAAAATGGGTGTTCTACAGAATGAATACACAGAGAAAAAAATTATTTTTTATAGATATGCTTCTAGAAGTAAATTAGTAATCCCTAGATCAATTGATAAATCGTTCTACTATTGAGTGTCTAAATCCAACTTGTGTCTCAGATCATAATACATGGAGCTTCATTTAATTCAATATATGAGATAGGAAGAAAGACAAATTGAAATTTAGGAATATATTTTATGGTCTATCTTGTGGATGTTGAAGCTCACAAAATTGAGGTAAAGGGTGATGTTTCCAACTAGATAAGAACCATAATATGTTTGGTGTTTTATGGATGGATCACATACTTAGATTAAAGAAGAAATTAATTTCCACTGGATATTAAGACCATGCCGATTTTTTAAAAATGTGTGTGGATGGAGAATAGATATTTACTTGGTGTTTCATGGTAGTGTTCAATGAATTGAAGAAAAAAATATATTCTTGAATAAAGTATCAAAATATTCTGTTCATTCTAGATAAATAAATTCCAAAATGTTATGGAATGACTTTTAGAGTCAATTGAGTGAGAAAAGAATGAAACTTTTAACAAATAAACATATAATTATGATATCAATCATGGATTATAGAACCTAAAAATAATTAATCCTTATAAATTATTGAAAGGTTTAATTAAAAATTTAATCTAATGCACAAATGAATTAGTCCATAAGGTTCATTCATACGGCCATATGGGTCCCATTACCCATTCGTTCTCATGGATGGTCGTTCTGTTATGTTACCTTCATTAACGATGTGATATAGAAGATGTTTGATTTTTTACTTGTGAAAAATATAATGTATTAAGATCCTTTTTATAATAAAGATACATGATGGGAAATAATACTAGATGCAAACTAAGGTGTTTCAGTAATGATAATAGTGCGGATTAGGTCATTTGGATGTTTCATAGGTTCTACTAGAGGAAGGGAATACAGTTTTAAATGACTATACGAAGGCTTCCAAAACATAATGGATATATATTGAGTATTAATAAGAGATTATTCTCTAAGTATAGAAGAATATGGATTACTTTTGGATTATCCAAGGTGTTTTGGGAGTAAGTGGTGAACTATATTGCCTAATTAGTGAATTGGAGTCCTTATTATCTATTGGGTAAGGAACTTATAGAATTGTACTGGTAAAAAAAATTGATTTCAGCCATCTCAAAATCTATTCTTCACTAACATACATCCACATTGATACCAAGGAGATATGTTAGTGTGAGGCTAAGTTAATATCATTTTACTTTGCAGGGTGTAAATATGAAGAATAAGATTTTTACCTATTGTATAATAACTCTCAAATGTTTTAGAGATGTTGAAATGTTATATTGAATGAATCAAACTTTTGGAATTTCTAGAACCAATAAGATATATCTAATGAGAATAATATATTCTTTGAATTTGATGTTAGACATGATTGGTGTTTGAAAATTATAGATGTTATAGAGAATTCAAGGAGTACGTCATTTTATGAATCACTAAGCTACCCAAAGAAACTTCTAGAAGGATATTATTTTCTAACAGTGTTAATAAGAATGAAAGTACTAGAATGATCAAAAAAATTGAGAGCTATGGGGAAAAATCTAGAAAGTCAAGGCCCAGAAGAAGTTGTTCTGAAATGAGAATTGTAAAGACTCGTAAAATTCAAGGGAAATTTTTTCTTAATTTTCTTTGAGATTTTACAATAACGCAGTTTTTGACGGCACCTGATTCTGAGGCCCGGTGTGCCCAGAAACAATTTCTGAAGTTTACCTTGGGTACGTTCAGTGAACGAACGAGCGGGTTTTCCTAACATTTAAACAAGTGCTCGGAATCAAAATCTGAGGGCACCGATGAACTCGCAGCATTGGTAATTACTTTAGAAGACCCTTTCTAGAGTTGTGTTTTCCTAGGAAGAGTTGTTAAAAAAAGAGTGAGGAATAAAAATATAATTGTTTTACAATTTTATTTTTATTTCTTGCTAAGTGGTTTAAGTGTTGGGTCAAAACACTTTTTCCCTCTCTTATGTGGTTTAACTCCTACATGTGGGAGTTGGAGTGGGACCCGTTGGGTTGCTAACTTCCCTTGGGAGAATAAAGGAGTGGTGGGGCCCACACGAGCCCCACCCCTTCACTTTTTCCATAACTCCTCACCTCCCTCTTTAATCTTTTATTACTCATCTTAAATTGAGTAACACACCCGCACCCCTACATAATGCCATTCAACTCTCGAATTTATTTGGTTTATTAAACGCCTCATTAATTGGTCAATACACGTTAATTAATTCGTGCTTTCATTTTGAATTTTTGAAAGGATTGACATGAGTATTAAAATAAGGGAAACCTTTTTTTGTGAGAATATTTGGGGATAAATACTCTTGTCTTGAAGAATGTTCTTCCTAGTCAAAGAACGCCGACCTCTGACGAAAGACGACGAAGAACGCTAGTTCCCCAGAGATCGACGATGCGACGTGGTGTACTGCAACTCCGACGATCCTCTTCTTCCTCCGTGATGAGGGACAAGTCGCCGACCGCGATGGTCATCGCCAACGACAACCTACCTTCCTTATTCATCTCTGCAACAAGTGAGGAGACATCATTTCCTCCTCAGACGCACCCCGATGTCAACAGAATCTACGTCCGACCCCCACGACTCCATTCTTCACGATGCCTGATGTGCGACGTCAAATATCCAAGTAGGGGTTTGATTTTGGTTCATGAGTATTCTTTGACCGTCCAAATATCAATTTCTTAGCCACTTGTTATCGGATTAATGAGAGGGGGGATAGACCACACGAACACGGCCGACCCACCTATCCCTTTGATGATGTGTTTGTTGTGGCACGAGCAAACGTAGCGCGGTGCAATGGAACCGTGTGGAAACAAAGAAGAACGTGTGAAGAAGCGTGGCACCGTCACGCCGCGCTGTTGAGGCCGAACAAAGTCGCGGTGCCGTCGCGCCGCGTCGGAGAACCATGAAGGGGCCGCGGCCGGAGCAGGGCCATGGCGGAGGGGCGTGGCGCCATTACGCTGCGCCTGTCAGACAAGGCCGTGGCTCAAAGCCGCGGCGGTGCAAGGCGGGGCGGCTGGAACCTCCGGTCGTCGGCACCTCGGAAGGGCGGGACCGTGGGGTCCTCCGGTGGCAACACCGGCCGGTCGGACCGGGCGGGCCATTTCGGAAGGGAGACCAGGGGTCATAACCCCTGGATGGAAAGGAGAGGCCCCCACATGGGGTCCACGGTTCTCAATCAGGGGGTAGCCCCCCCCCCCTTCCATGATAGCTCGGCTGAGCTGAGCCGTCTGGCCACGCGGGCCACCCCCGCGCCAGGCCAACCGGCCGCCGAGGCCGGGCCGTGCCGCCCAGTCCGGGCCGGGCCACGCAGACTGGGTCGGGCCGCACCCTAATGGGCCGGACCCGGACCCGGGTCAGGTCGAACCGGTTTGGGCCGACCCAGGGTGTCTCGGGCCGGGTCGGTCTCGGCCCAACACCCCCTAAAACAGGACAGGTTCGCTTAAAATCCCATAACATGGGATACAAACTTCTGATCGACACACCGTCAGATGAGATGCGATCCTTGGATCGAGATGGTCGTTTCGGTATATTACACTCAAGGTTTCGGAGAACATTGGGTATGGTCAGGTTGGTTTGAGCATGAAACCAACCGGGCCCTCGGAGCGGAAACACTTATAATAAGAGCTCCGGACGTCCGATAGACGAGCCGTTGAATTTGTTGTATTTCTCCTAATGAGACGGATCTTTTTTCATTCTTAGCCTGATGTTTGGATGCAGTTGGATAGTGTCCAGGTTGGATTGAACTCGAAATCCAACCGGGCCCCTAGAATAGAAAAGCCGATAACTTTCAGACCGGACGATCTTTTGACGAAACTTCAGTGGTGTTGGTAATCACGTTGAGAAATAGTCCCTATGAGTATACCTTATGAGAGTTCGGGGTATAGTTTAGATGTGGCCGGGTTGGTTCGTACACGAAACCAACCGGGCCCCAAGGACAGAAAAACTGATAACTCACAGACTGGGCGCCTGATTGACGCGTCGTCTGTTGCATTGAGACCCCAATGACGAGGTTGTCCTTTGAGATACTTCTTCGTGGGACTTTGTGATACTTGGAGTATCGACATGTAGATCATGGAGCATACCCTCTCGGAGATGAGCGTACGTAGTATGGAGACCGTGTAGCCAGATAATACCTGACGACCACTTGACCGACTCGACTTGGAGTGAGTCGACTAGCCTAATGGACGGATCACTAATGTGTTTGGGTGTAGCCCAATTGCAGATGGAGCACTACTACATTTGGGTGCAGACCAATGGTACTGAACAGAAGGAGTACCTCTGCAGGCTATTAGGGGGTGCACTACTGTGTTTGGGTGGCAGACCCCGGCGGGGAGCACTACTGTGTTTGGGTGGTTGACTCGTGGTACTCGAAAGGATGAGTACCTAAGTAGTCTTAGGTCAGTGAGTAGTACCTCAGAGTCCTGACAGGATCACTGTACTCGTCAGATACGGAGCTCTTAACTAGTTACAGTTTCGATAATGAAAATCCTAGTATGAGCTGAGTCTATGACCGTTGTGTTTACCTCATGATTGAGATGGTTCACTTGATAACTTAGGTATATGTATATTCATATAACTAGGTAGTGGTTATCCATTGATTTCATAACCTTTGTGTTTCCTCATGATTGAGATGGGTTACTTGATAACTTAGGTATAAGTATGGGCTTATACCTAAGTAAGGGTTATCTGTTTAGATCCTTCTTTCTGGTTATCCTTGTTGGATTTAGTTAGGACTTGAGGGTCTTGGGGTCCCTACTGAGTATCGTATTCTCACCCATGAACGGGCTATGGTTGTACCTCATTGGGTTGGTTGCAGACGACGGGCAGCGCTGACAGAGGCTGAGTGTTTGAGGACTGGACGGTACCCGGAGGTGGACCTCACGAAGATTCAGTATCCAGAGGTGGACTTCATGATGAGACGATACTCGGAGGAGGTTGACGGGTGAGAGCATTGTGGAGTCTATATATACCTTCCCTTCAGGTAGGATCCGTGGTGTACGATCAAATATCTGCGCTATCTGTACCTACCCTTCAGGTAGGATCTGTGGTGGACAATCTAGGAGCTACGCTATCTGTACCTACCCTTCATGTAGCATCTGAGGTGGATGACCTCGGAGTTTCTTCTATTCTTCCAGCTGCTTGTCTTTTCTGTTGTACATTCGTTCAGTTGTAGTTGTACTTTCAGTTGGTTTTGGATTCTGGCCCATTTACTTTTCATCAATTTCTTTTATACTTAGTTTATTACTTCCTCTTGTACTCTGTGGTGTATTTTTACTTTTATAAAGGTAATTCCTTCCCAATTATCGGGGTTTACGCCTTTGGTGCTAGTCACCAGCCCCGAGCCTATAGAAGGCGGGCTTGGGGTAGTCATGGCATGGGCCCCGTGGACGGGTCGTGACAAATTGGTATCAGACGAGTCGGTTCTACCGCAGAATGTATAACTCTGATATTTTATTTCTGTGAAGAAATAATGTTAAGGGTACCGAGTTTGGTTTTCAGTTCAGGGAGTCCGGTTTTGGTGCGGGTGGCCGACGTATCCATACACCAGGTCCCTAACAACTGATTTCCGACTTTTTGCACGAAAACACTAATTGCGTGTGTGTTTCCAAAAGTTTTTAAAAGTCAGCTCAAACCAGGTCAGCTCACCAGGTATAAAATGTTTGACCGTGTCACGTATGTTTCTTTCAGGATGCCTTTCCACGGACGACCAGTAATAGCCCAGAGGGATGCACGTACTGAAAGCCTGTCGAGCAAAGATGCTTTGGTATAGGGCCCTCTTTTATTTGAGGCACCATCAGAGCCACCAGCGGTACTACCATACGTTGGGCCACCGATGCCACTAGCCCTAGCAGTAGGCGATGCAAGCTGCATGATCACGCTGCACGAGTTCCAGCACTAGAGGCCACCCCGGTTCTGGGGAGAGACGGACCCGTAGGCGGCTAAGGATTGGCGGGAGGCTGTGGTGAGAGTTTTCAAGATAGTGGATACTCTAGCAGACTTCATGTTGATCTTTGCTGCCAACCTCCTTTAGGAAGCAGCTGAGAGATGGTGGAGCCACTTGCTCCAGTTTTGCGACGGGATGACCTTCACTTGGGAAGACTTCGAAACCTTCTTCAGGGTGGAGTTTATACCAGTGACTCTACACCCCGAGCGTGTTCAGGAGCCGCTGCCTTTGCCGCAGGATTTTCGATCAGTAGCCGAGTCATCTGTAGCCAATAAAAAGATGATGCAGAGGACCAAGAGGACCAGCCCAGTAGATGTCCGATCTCGGGTTTTAGGATCGGTAGTGCGGGGCACCCGGGGTAGAGTCAGAGCCAGGCATGCCAGAAACCGACAGTGTTTCTCCTGCGGTAGGAAGGGTCACATTGCACGTGATTGTCCGAATCCCCGCACAGTTGATCCTCATGCATTGGAGGAGCCACCAAGATGAAAGCAGCGATGACTTCATGAGTGGAAGCTGAGCGGTGGAAAAGGAAGTAGAGCTCTGGAAGCAAGTGGACAGGAGCGGAACTAGTGGATTTCTTTTGTCCCTTGAACTTCTAGTTCCATGTTGTTGTTGTAATTGTGTCTATGTACTTCGAGATGAAGTAATAAAGGACACTTATCTTTGTTATGTTTGTTATCCTGTCCATTTGTTTGGTTGATACTGAGAGGTCCTGGTTAAAAAAACTATTAACTAGACCCTCACTTTCGAGATTCCTACTGCAGGAGACCCAGTTACCTCACGCTGATGCCGACAGTGTGACTAGACCCTTAGGGGAAAGAGTGACGGTTGGATCTCTTGGTAGTAACATTGAGGCCATACGACGTTGTCCATGGTAATAATTCATCATTAATGTCCGGATTGACTGTATTTGGCAAAGAATGTGGTCCATCCAGGGGATGGGACCGGATGTCTCTTATCGGCAAAGAAGAAATCATAGAAGCTCTTCTGGGACCAAAGATGGTCAAGGCCACAACAGAGAAGGCCCAAGTCATCCAGGAGCAGATGAGGACAACTCAGAGCTGACAGAAGTCTTATGCTGACAGGAGGCAGAGACCACTAGAGTTCGAGGATAGAGACCACGTTTTCTTACGGGTCTCACCTCGACGTGGAATTACAGAGATTTGGCTGAGGCGGAAAGTTATCTTCGCGCTTCATCGGACCCATCAAGGTCCTCAGTAGGGTAGGTGAGGTTGGTTACCACTTGACCCATCCACCTCAGTTGCACCAGGTGCACGATGACTTCCACATATCTCAACTGAGGAAATACGGGTTTGACCCGACGCATACCATCGACCATGGGGAGCTGGACTTTGGCGATGGGGTGACTTTTATGGGGTCCCAGTAGAGGTTGAGGATCAATAGGAGCAGATCCTATGAAGATGGTCGATTCCTCTTGTGTGCTTTCGTTGGCAGCACGGGAACCTCCAGCAGAGCACATAGGAGCAGAAGGCTCAGATGCGTGCTCAGTACCACTTTTGTATCCCTAGATTGTGTTAAAGCTTTACGGGAACGTAAAGCCCTGCGGTGGGAGTATTGTAAAGGCCCATAAAATTAAAGGGAAATTTTTTCTTAATATTATTTGCGATTTTCCAAGAACACAGTTTCTGACGAAACATGATTCTGAGGCCCGGTATGGCCAAAATCAATTCCCGATGATTAGCTCAGGTACGTTCAGTGAACGAACAAGCGGGTTTTCCTAACTTTTGAACCGGTGCTCAGAATCGAAATCTGACGGCACTGATGACGTCGCATCATCGATAATTTCTTATGAAGACCCTTTCTGGAGTTGCATTTTCCCAGGAGGAGTTGTTAAAAAAAAGAGTGAGGAATAAAAATATAATTGTTTTACGCTTTTATTTTTATTTCTTGCTATGTGGCTTAAGTGTTGTGTCATAACAAGTTTTCCCTCTCTTATGTGGTTTAGCTCCAAGATGTGGGAGTTGGAGTGGGACCTGTTGGGTTTCTAACTTCCCTTGAGAGAATAAAAGAGTGGTGGGGCCCATACGAGCCCCACCCCTTCACTTTTTCCATAACTCCTCACCTCCCTCTTTAATTTTGTATAACTGATCTTAAATTGATTAACACACCTGCACCCCTACTTAATGCCTAGTCAACTTTAGAATTTATTTGGATTATTAAAAACCTCATTAATTGATCAAAACATGTTAATTAATTTGTGATTTCATTTTGAATATTTGAAAGGGTTGACACGAGGAATAAAATAAGGCAAACCTTTTTTTGTGCGAGAGGATTCTGGGGAGAAATACTCTTGTCATGAAGAACGTTCTTCCTCATCGAAGAACGCCGGCCTAAGACGAAAGACGATGATGAATGCTAGTTCCACAGAGATTGACGACGCGACGCCATGTACCGCGACATTGATGATCATATTCTTCCTCTACGACATGGGAGAAGTCGCTGACTGTGGTGGTGATCGCCAACAACAACGTACCTTCCTTCTTCATCTCCAAAACAAGTGAGGAGACTTCATTTCCTCCTCGGATGCACCCTGACGTCCACTGAATCTATTCCCGACCTCCATGACTCCATTCTCCACGACGCCCGACGTGCGACGTCAAATATCCAAGTATGGGTTTGATTTTGGTTCATGAGTATTCTTTGACCGTCCAAACGTCAATTTCTTAGCCGCTTGTTATCGGATTAATGAGAGTGGGGTCGGACCGGACAAACACGACCGACCCTCCTCCCCCTTTGATGATGTTTTTGTCACGGCACGTACAAAGGTAGCACGGTGCAACGGCACCGCACGAAAACAAAGAATAACGGGCGAAGAAGCACAGCGCCGTCACGCCGTGCTGTTGAGGCCGAACAAAGTCGCGGCGTCGTCACGCCGCGCCGGAAAACCTCAAAGGGTCCGTGGCCGGAGCGGGGCCCCGACGGAGGGGCGCGGCGCCATTGCGCCGCACTGGTCAGAGAAGGTCACGGTGGTGCAAGGCAGGGCGGCCGGAACTGCCGGCCTCCGGCACCTCGAAGGGGCATGACTATGGGGTCCCGTGTCGGCAGCACCGGCCGGTCGGACCACGTCGGCCATTTCAGAAGGGAGACATGGGGTCATAACCCCCGGCTGGCAAGGAGCGCCCCCCATGTGGGGGCCGCGGTTCTCAATCAGGGGGGCAGCGCACCACCCCATTCCACGACAGCTCGGCCAAGCCGAGCCGTCCGGCCCCGCGGGCCATGCCCGCGCCAGGCCAACCAGCCGCCTAGGCCGGGTTGGGCCGCGCCGGCTGGGCCGGGCCGCGTGGGTCAGGCCGCGCATGCCGGGCCGGGTTGCATCCTAATGGGCCGGACCCGGACCCGGATCAGGTCGACCCAGTTCGGGCCGACCCAGGGGGTCTTGGGCCGGGTCGGTCCAAGCCCAAAACCCCCTAAAACCGGACATGTTCGCTTAAAAGCCCATAACATAGGATACGAACCTCCGATCGCAGCACTGTCAGATGCGATATGATCCCTGGATCGAGATGGTCGTTTCGGTATATTACACTCAAGGTTTCAGAGAAATTTTTGTACGGTCGGGTTGGTTCGAACACGAAACCAAGCGGGCCCTCGGAGCGGAAACACTTATAATATGAGCTCCGGACATCCGATAGACGTGCTGTCGACTTTGTTGTATTTCTCTTGATAAGACGAAACTTTTGGAATACTTAGACTGAGGTTTGGACATATTTGGATAGTGGCCGGGTTGGATTGAACCCGAAATCCAACCGGGCCCCTGGAACGGAAAAGCCGATAACTTTCAGACCGGACGACCATTTGATGAACCTTCAGCGGCGTTGGTAATCACGTTGAGAAAAAGTCCCAATGATTATACCTTATGAGAGTTTGGGGTACAGTTGAGATGCGGCTGGGTTGGTTCGTACACAAAACCAACAATGCCCCTAGGAAGAAAAAGCTGATAACTCACTGACCGGGCGCCCGATTGACGCGTCGTCTATTGTGTTGAGACCCCTATGATGAGCCAGTCCTTTGAGATACTTCTTCATGGAACTTTGTGATACTTGGAGTATCGACCTGTAGCTCGTGGAGCGGGACCTCCCAGAGATGAGCATACGGAGTACGGAGACCGTGTAGCCGGCTAAGAACTGACGACTACTTGACCCACTCGACTTGGAGTGAGTCAAATAGCCCACTGGATAAGGCACTACTGTGTTCAGGTGTATACCCATGGCAGATGGGGCACTACAGCGTTTGGGTGTAGACCCGCAGTACTCAACAGAAGGAGTACCTGTACAGGCTATTAGAGGGTGCACTACTGTGTTTCGGTGGCAGACCCCGGTGGGGAGCACTACTGTGTTTGGGTGGCTGACCCGCGGTACTCAACAGGAGGAGTACCTCAGCAGTCTTAGGTTAGTGAGAAGTACCTCAGAATCGTGACAAGATCACTATACTCGTCAGAGACGGAGCTCTTCAGTAGTTACAGTTTCGATAATGAAAATCCTGGTTTGAGTTGAGTCTATGAACTTTGTGTTTACCTCATGATTGAGATGGGTCACTTGGTAACATAGGTATTTGTATGGGCATATACCTAGGTAGTGGTTATCCGTTGATTTCATAACCTTTGTGTTTCCTCGTGGTTGAGATGGGTTACTTGATAACTTAGTTATAAGTATGGGCTTATGCCTAAGTAATGGTTATATGTTGAGAACCTTCTTTGTGGTTATCCTTGTTGTATTTAGTGAGACCTTGAGAGTCTCAGGGTCTCTACTGAGTATCGTATAATCACCCCTGCACCGGCTCTGCCCGCACCTCATTGTGTTGGTTGCAGAAGACAGGCAGCGCTGACAGAGGCTGAGTGTTCGAGGACTGGACGGTACCTGGAGGTGGACATCACGATGAGTCAGTATCCGGAGGTGGACTTCATGATGAGACGATACTCAGAGGAGGTTGACGGGCAAGAGCATTGTGGAGGATATCTGTACCTTCCCTTCAGGTAGGATTCGTGGTGGATGATCCAGGAGCTGCGCTATCTGTACCTACCCTTCATGTAGGATCTGTGGTGGATGATCCAGGACCTGCACTATCTGTACCTAGCCTTCCGGTAGGATCTGAGGTGGATGAACTAGGAGCTTCTTCTATTCTTTCAGTTACTTTTCTTTTCTGTTGTACTTTCATTCAGTTGTAGCTGTAATTTCAGTTGGGTTTGTATTCTGGCCCATTTACTTTTCAGCACTTTCTTTTGTACTTAGTGTATTACTTCTGCTTATACTCTGTGGTGTTTTGTTTACTTTTATAAAGGCAATGCCTTCCAAGTTATTGGGATTTATGCCTTTAGTGCTAGTCGCCAACCCCTAGCCTATGGAATGCGGGCTTGGGGTAGTCACAGCACGGGCCCCGAGGACAGGTTGTGACAAGCATAGTTGTAGTTTCATTTATAGATTTATTTTAGGAATCAACCCTTTGTGAAAATATATGTAAGTATATTGCAATATTTTCTACTAATGGATGGTGAATAACCTAATATCATAAAAGAGTCTATGAATATAAAATACTCAAATCAATAGAAGATAGTGATGAGGGATGGAATAGATTCCATACATGATATTTCAACATGGAAGGTAATAAAAATTAATAATTGGATGATTTTTAATCACAATAAATCATATTATCTATTGAAGGAGGAAGTAGATAGTTGACATAGGTACAATATAATGTGTGTTGAGAAATGATTTTATCAAGTGGAAGGGTTGTATTTTTCCCTAATTTTTCCCGGGTATCGAAAAATAGTGTAATTGAAATGGTAATAATCATGGTTTCCATTTAAGAATTACATTTGGTTTAGTTAGATGTGAAGAGTAATATTGATAAAAAAGAGATAAATGAAGAAATTTATATGGATGAGCCTAAATTTTTCATGGATAAACAAAATTTAATCATTGTGTACATATTGAAGTGAAACCTTTGCAGGTTTAATAAAACCTTAACGGAATGGAACTAGAAGTTAAATTACATTATAAATTTGTAAAATTACATATGTATCAATGTAGATTATTTCTATTACTTTAATTTGTTTTATGATGATATTTTCATAATATTACATCTCTATAATTATGAAACGCTTATTTATATAATATTAAAGTAAATTATTTATTATCTAAAATCTGGAATGGTATTATGTTTTGTGATTAAAGATATCATAAAAACAAATAAAATATTAAGGATATAGATTTTAAGGGACTTAGGTTCCATAAAATTGTTCTCTATTGAGTCTGATTACATATTGAGGATAGAGGAGAATTTCAAAATTAGAAAGTAGATAAAAGTTACAACCCGTATTTAGAAATTAAATATTCATAATAGAGAATGAACTTAGAGAAAAGTATAAATAATAGTGTATATAAGTGTTTCTATATGTATAATAATTCATAATATTGATGTGTGTAACATGTTTTATTTGATTTGAAATTCAAAAAGTATTTGGAGTAATTAAAAGATTCCTAGAAAAATTTTTAAGGGAGAAGTATGAAGTGGAAATGTGGATTATTTTTATTTTTAAGGGTTACAAAAGTATTTATCTTTTCTTCAAAACCAATGGTCTGTTGAATGGTTTTGTGGAATAAAAAATTTGAGGAGACTCAGATAAATGGATGTTAACAATGGCATTTTCCTTCCCTTTCACAGGGATGACTATGAATTGGAAGATGAATCATGAATTGCTAGTTCCATTTTCAATAACAAAATACAAATATATTTATTTAATAGAAGATTTGTAGGAATTGATCTAGATAAATCATCCATTAGAAGATCACATAATTATGAGGGAATTTAGATCATTGTTTTATAAAATAGAATGTAAAATCCAATTATCCAACAATAATATTTTTCATTCCAGGATAAAACAAATACATTTGAAATTTCAATTCATCTTGATGTATTTTTTGTAAAAAAATTGGATCTATAGAAGATAGATGGAGTTTAGAATCTAGTAGATATGACACTGAAGGCTATTTTCTTGTATGTGTTGAGGTGGTGTTGTCCCTTGGTCAAGCTAGGTTAACTGAAATAATGTATGTGGAACATATAGATGTAAAAGATGTTCCAAAATAGAAAGCTGTTTATGGATACTGATGAAAGAAATAATTTTACTCATGAAAATGATTCTCAAGTGGGATATTATTAGTCACAATCCATGTAAAAACATTTTATTAACTAAGTTATTGTTTAAACAAATGGATTGAATCTGTTAGTCTAACTTCTAATTATAGATGGGGATGGTGGAGTGATGTGAAAAATGTTCAGATGTCTACAAAATGATGATTTAAAGGCATTATACTAAATGATGGTAGTTTGATGTTGGTGATCATAAGTTACCTATGATAAGTAAAGTGGAAGTAGTGTGGATATGACAAGTATGTATATAAATTTTTTCTATAAAGGACAAAAAATTCTTATTCATTTCATATTTTTTGGAAAAGTGGGTATGTAATAATATTTAGTTGGTAAATGTAAGATTATTTTCCAAAAGTGTATGGAGTGGGAACTATGTTTTAGATGAGGTAGTTGATTTGTTAGATGGAATTCATCGAGTGGAGGTATGCCCAAGGATATCATATCTCAACTTGTATACTCTCCATAGAGGATGAAATATAGAAAAAAAAATTTGACTGGACGAATCTACTATATTAAATTTGGTGAATTCATTTTGTGATTGAATTTTAAAAATTTCAATCATTTTATGGTTTTTGAATACAAGTAATTCAGTTCTCCTAAATTTGTTTTTGTTTATGTTTAAATAAAATAAAACTCCAAAATATTATTTTTCTATATTTCATTAATTACTTTTCTTTTATAAGCTCTATTTTGGTTTGTTTATAAGGTATACATTATAGTATCATGAATTGGGTGAAACATGAATTAAATGTTCTAGTGCATCCATAATTTGGGTTTAATCAAGTATATTAGTTCCTCCTTGCAGCTATTTGAGACTTAACATCCTGTGGTTTATTAGAATTTTAATTGGACTTAACTAATACCAAATAGTTCTTACTTCCATTGAAAAGAGAAGGCATAACTAACATCTAAATAAAAATATACACAAATAGAGGTGTTACCAACAACATTATCATTCAAATACTTACATAAATTACAATGTAAAATTAAAATTTTATAAAATAAAATAATTATATTGAAATTATTGAAATGAACAAGAAATTATCAATAATTAAATTATTATAATAATCAATAGTAATTTGTTAATATGAACAATTAAATACTCTAAAATCATATTAAAATCAAAGACACCATTTTATTTACTTTTAAATTTAAGGAAATATAATCATCTCATTTTTTTCAGATATAGATCATCATCATTATTTATATTTTTAAAAATAATCACACAAAAAATTAATTTGGGTGGTTTTTGAAACATCAAACCTCACCAAGGCCACTATATCCCCCACAAATTTCACAATTATAGTTTAATATCATTCATTATGAAATGTTTTTATTCTATAATTTAAATATATGATTTATTCACATGTAATTTCATGGGGAAAATGTAATTAATTTAGGGAATAATGAAACAATGGGAGGGAAAAGAAAAACAAATAGTGATTAATATGATATATTTATAAGTGGGAATGATTTGTGATAAAAAAACTTTGGGGATGGTATCCATGATGAAAAGTAATGAAAATATACATCAATATTTGTTTTTTAAAAGTTAACATTCATGTTGGTTATTTAAATAATAGTCATCAAAGATATATTTAATATTATTTTTTAAAATTGGTTTCATCAATCACTAATATGAAAGATAATGTTAAAATATTTTTCAATTTAAATTTTTTATCACTTATCTATACGATATAATTAATTAATATCATATAAGATGTTTTAATAACTAAATTTATATATATGTTTTAAATGCTTTTTAAATTGACTATTTAAATAATTTCTATGAGAAGTTATCACATTTAATAATATCATTGTTAAGTAAGGAATGTGTTGGAATTAACTTTCATACTGATGGAATAATTATTAAGAGACATAAAAAGATATAGGTAAAAATATCATAGTAAGAAAATTATAAATTATTTTTTAAGTGTAAAAATATAGTATTGGGTTTTTATTAGGTCTATATGAAATATATTTACCAAAATGAGACACAATATTGAGAAAATATTTCACACTATTTTTTCCACTAAAAGATAATGAAATTGTTTCTTTCTCTTATTGTAAAAGATAAAAGTGTGAAGTGATTACATTCTCTCATCATGAAAATTAAAGGTCCGTGGTATAATTGATGTTCATATCATGGCTGAGCCCGACTCAAAAAAAAATTCTTCCAATTGATCATTCACATATTGTACAATATGTAAATATCATAACCAGTAAATATTTTTTCCTAAAATATTGAAAAGGAATGTCAAAACAACCCGACAAGGTTTTTTCACATTAAATCAAAAAAAATTAAAAAATATCATAAGAAATAATTCCTTTTTATGAGATTTTTCTTTGAAGAAGCTGATGATTATATAAACCCATTTCTGCTCAACATTTATTACGCTTGTAGGATACATGTGTACAATCCCTCTGGTAGTGATCTATAGGTTCTCATTTATTTTTTGAACAATGTTGTTGATTTTCTTCATATTAGATCAATGGATCAAATATCCTGTGGTAGTCACCATGATAACTATGATGATTACTAAAGGACTGAAGAATCATCTATTCACTCTCATTCTTGGGATGATGGAGGATGAAGGAAAATATCTAGAGAATTATTTTGTTTTAATATATGGATCTCGGTTTTATTATGCACAATGATTCTCTATTTTGATCAACCATTTGACAATAAACATAACAGTAAATTTATAGAATTAAAGGTTAGGGTCAAATATTATTTAATTGTGCATAGACCCTTAATAATATATTAACCCACTAAAATACCTCATGACACATATTTATAACAATATCTGTGTTTTCTCATGGCGCGTGCAAACTAGCTCAATGATAAATATTATATTTTTCATCATGAAAATTAATATTTATCATCAGGACTCATCTTGATTTTATTTCCATCCTTAAATTTTATTGAATAATAAAATAAATATTAAATATTTTCTCAATAAATAAATAAATAAATAAATAATCTATGATCAAAAAATTAGATAATTACCACACGAATAAATATTTATTTAAATTTATATCATCAGAAAAATTCCGATATAAAATTATTCCTTGAACTTGTGAATAATATTTGCTATAATAATTGAATTAAAATAGAATTTAATTGAGACCTCCAGAGACATTTAGTGTGTGAACCATTAGGATTATTCATTGTTAACACTGGGAGGGATTTTCTAAAGCACAATATTATTGTCTTGCAACCGTCAAAGGCACCCAAGTGGAAGTAGTTAATATTGCAATGTCAATAACCACGTAAAAACATGATATGTTTAATATAATCTCATTGTCTTGATATCTCATTATGCATGTTTCAATCTTGTGTCTTCTACCTTAATTCATGGTATTTATTTCATTTATTATCCAGAATAAACATTTTTACATCACCATGGCCACAGAGTTTATTTTTATAGATCTATTCCAATCAAAGGGGAAATATATTAAGTTAACTAAATAGAAAATAAAAATCCTTCTTGGACTTATTCATTAAAAACATATTGATTGTGACATATCCAATGTATCCTATATAGAATGAATATAGTTCATAAGGGTTATTATCAATACATATTTTTACTCAAGTTATGATAAGTAGTGATAATAATCATATATTATATAGACCGTTACACACACTCATAGATAATAGTATCTTATGACATGAAAAATTTTATAATTATTATTAGTGGGATAATCCTTATACTATTTTATCTTGGGGATCACTAAGTTTAGAAATTGTAAATTAAAGCCACTTTCACTCAATAGCACTCACACATGATAGTTGGAAAAAAAATTCCCCATCATAGTTCATCATTGTGATCATAAGAAAAAATATTTGTGAGATATCATCATAGTATCTCAAGTTTCTCATTATAATGGGGATCTTTTATAACTTATTTTAATGCGACAGATAGCCAGAGATATTATCAAATTAATATAATCCAAAATAATGGTTTTTATTTGATAAATTTTATTTAATATTAACTTCTTCATATCTATTTAGTAATCTAAATTAAAAACTTTTTGTTTCTAGGAAACCAATTACAACAAACTACCACTTGGCCTAGAATTAACTTCTATTGACTTTTAGTTCTGAAGCTCTTACATGAAGATCATGTTTCTATTGATATTTGGGTTTTATTAAGTGGTCTTCCAGTTTTTATTTGTTTTTTAAATACTACTCAATTAACTTCACCTCCAGGGTAAAATCCTTCAAGATATGATAATTTTTTATTTTTTTTCGAATGTGGATGTGGCCACGGTTCATTAGTGACAATAACCACTGCAGTATTATGATAATAAATCAGGATAAAATCTTTACTACTTGGTACCAAATCTAGTTCTATGATGAAATTTAAAATATTTTCATCATTATAGTTGTATTAGATTTCATATTATTATAACATCATGAGTTTTTATGGAATGATTGTGTTTGATATAAAAAACATATGCGATTACAAACTTAAATGAACAACTAAATATTATTATCATGTGACTATTATAACCCACCCATTAAATTGGTTTTAATGAATAATATTAACTAAATGATGAAATATATAATAGTCATATTAATTGATAATTTATTAGTTAATTCTTATAAAATTAAGCACGTAATTTTAGAAAAGTCATTTTTTCTTTAAATACACTTTCTTTAATAATGATTTTTATTTCTTTTATGAGGGAAAATGTAATTAATATATGGGAATTTTATAAAATCTATTTATAGAAAAAAATTTCATTTTCTAAATCATCATATCAAAATTATCATATGGATACATTTTTATAATTTTCTAAAAATATTGATTTTTCTAGGAATAGTGAAAAATACTGATCATTATTGAAAATTGTATTATATTTTAAAAGTTTTAAAAATGTAAAATTTTATTTTGGATTGGTTATAAATCATAATTAGATCAATTTTATTTAAAATAATCTAATTAAAATTTTTTAAATTGATTTTAAAATTAAATTTAGTAGAAAAACAATTTAGGTTTAAAAGGGGATTTGTTTCAAAAGAAAAACCATTTTTTTGTTGCGTTTATCCTATTTAATTTTAAATAAAATTCCTCACCTTATATGTGTTGAATTTTAAGAAATATATTACATATTTTGAATAAATATGTCAAACTTTAGTTAATATTTCACTTTTATTGTTGAATAATATGAATAGTGACCTTAGTAATTTGTGTTACCATGGTAAAGGTTAAATCAGGTAATTATTGATAAAAATAAAACATTAAGGATATGAAAATGACCCTAAAACGTTCTAATATTTTATTGGATGATTAATATTCATCTGTAATCATTATTTTATGGGTTATAGGAGCATATATGGCTACATTTATTATATTATAACCCTTATAATATATTATTTTAAAAAATATTAAAGATATTAGATTTTTGATTTTAATAACTACAAATTTTTTAATAAGGTGTTATCTAGAAAATAAATTCAAATATAAAAATTACATTAAAAAATTAAATAATTATTTCCACAATTTTAATTTTGTTTCATTTTTTAGTGAATAAATAATTTAGAAAAAGTCTTCCACAACATTGATGCAATAATTATTTAATTAATGGAAAAATCAAGTAAATGATATGAAAAATACTAAAATAAGTATAATATATGATAATTGATGTAGAATAATAATTTTATATATTTCTTTGACATTTCATAGATTTATTAAAAGTTTATTTCTAACATATCTTACTATATTAATATTTTCAAAAGTCAATGTAATGAATATTATCAAAATTGATAATAATGATATTTTCTAATAAATAATATTTTATTAACAAATATAAAATTAAAAAAGATATTAAATTTATCCAAATGGTTTGTATAAGGATTAATATTATATCAATGATCCATTTATGTGCCTTTTAATTTAATATTAACTATATTAACCCTCTTAGATTTAATATCTATGTTGTCATTGTAAGAGTTAAATTTGTTAAATAAGGCATAATCCAAACGATAAGGGAATAAATTGAGTAAACAATTATGTAATTTTTACTGTATGAGAGTATGAAGACCCATATTTATCTTATATTATAAATAAATCTCTTTGGATCAATTTTGAAATGAAAATTAATTTATATTAATTTAAAAATTTGTGAAATTCCAAGTGTTTTGTCCTTTATCCAATAAAAGGGAACATATTATTCTCATTTAATGACATATAAAAACCATTTTAGTTTGTAAAATACATATCCAAATACATTCCCAAAATAACTCCTCTAATTCTATAGGTCCTGGCTTATTTTTAACACATACCTTAGTGGTCTTAAGGTGTTGAGAAAAGAAGATTGTCCAAAGAAGTTGTATTGTTTTTAATAAAGTGATTTTTTCTTCTTCTATATCATTAAAACATTATTAAACTGCGATAAAATAAAAAATTAATTATATTAAATATAATTATATGTTATTATGATAGTTTCAGGTCCTAAATCCATCTCCACTTCCATCAAATTGGAAAATAATTTATCATTTGTGTGTACGCGGGACTACCGCCTCGCAAATTGATTTAATTCATTTTCCATAAATATCTCTCAATACTAGTTATAATTATGGAATTATGTTTATATATATTATTAATGGGATATTTATCATTCTGAACAATTATTTTATCATTTATTTTCTTTTTGTTCTATACAACAAAAATGATAATGTTGTTCTTGCGTACGTGCGGACTACCACCTCCATGAAGTGATGTCATTCATTTTCAACAACACATAAAATTAATGATATATATAAGTATATTTAGAGATGTGATATGATATATATGATATTATAATAATTCTATATAAGGATAAAATTTTACATACCTTATTTGTATAATGATCATTGGAAAATAAAAAATGTTACTCATGTGAACATACAACCTACCATCTCCATTATTGTATCATTATTGATTTATCATATCCATATTTAATGGAATTTTTTAAAAGTATAATTAATTAATAAAAAAATATAATTATTTAATGGTTATTTTTATGGAGATGATGGACCATTTACCAATTTGACTATAGATATTATAGAAAATTCATTTTGGGCTTAAGTACCAAATATCATCATAATGCTATATGTGAACACAAATAATTAAGTAACCGTTATAAAATGTTAATAAGTGAAATAAAACGAATAATAAAAAAGAAAATGGATATTAGGATATTATAAATTAACCTACATTTATTATTTATGAAGATAAAGGAAATATATGACAAATTTGATTCAAGGTAAGGGAATTTCTTTTAAGATTTTCTTCTAAAATACCTCTTACAAAACTTTTTTCAAAATTCAAATCGAATGTTTTTTAACCTATACATCATGATATGATTTTCCCAATTTTATGATGCCTTAATGTTTGGAAGATTTCTTAAAAATATTAAATGGTTATTTTCAAATTAATTTTTTTTTCATTTATAAGTGTGTATTTCTTTTTTTAAAATAATTGTTTTCAAATTGAAAATTTTGGCTTCCACAAAAATGTTTTTGAATGGAATTTTATTCAACTAAAAACCCTCTTTCTATTATTCTGGGTATCTTTTTAGTTAAATTGGTTTTTAAAATAAAAATATATTTTCTTCTCCATTTTTTCATATGGGTTTTAAAGAGTTTTTCAAAGGTTTTATAATGAAAATTAAAATCATTTAATATTTAATTTAGGATATGGTACATGTGGATTATATGAGAATCAGGTGATCCTAGTATACATTATTCGATAGTTTGAGCCCTATTATAGCTCATGAAAAATTCATGATCCCGATATAGTTTATACAAATGGTTGAGTCCCATTATAGCTCATGGGTGAGCCCGATATAGTTTATATATAAAGTTGATCCCCATTATATCTCATAAAAATCGGTGATCCCAATATAGATTATAACACGGGTAGAATCCCATTATGGCTCACAAAAAATGTGTGAAGGGGAGATGTATTATATGAATGGTGAGCCCCAATATATCTCTCCAATGCAGTGAGTAATGAATTTTCTCTCTTGAGAATTATATTGGATTTCAGTTGTATGGTTATACCAACTACATGTTTTTTTAATGGGTTTTCTGAATATGATATTCTAAGGTACCAAAAGGGTTAGTATTTTCTTGTTATGGGTTTTATAGGTTTTATTTAAACAAAAATTGTATGTGTTTTTAGGTTGAAATGATTTGTTTCATTTTCTCAAAGCCCTTTATGTGGGTTTTCTTTTTTCACTAGACTAATTATTGTATTTATTTATGTACCTTAGTAAGAATTGTGTTCCCATCCCACATTTTAAAAAAATCACAAGAAATAAAGATGAGAGACAAGGTTGATGTCATGATCAAAATTTTGAAGATGAGTCAATGAAAAGAAAACACATTTTGTTTGGAAAGGGATTCCTTTAGTGGAAAATAGATATTGTCGGTAAGTGTCTAGTTGTAATGTATTGGTTTATTATGAATGATTTTTTCCTAATTATCTAAAACTCTAAACATAAAAGTTGTTTTAGAAAATATAGTAATTTCTAGTTTTAAAATAACTATAATATGTATTGTTTAAGGCCAGGTCCTTTTCGTTAGTATCATAGTACGGTCTAATAACATTAGAGATTATGAATTTTTCTTGAACATCGGAAAAAATTTCTAGTTATATTCTGTAAGTAAAATCCTTAAATAGTTACTTTTTTAGATTTAGGAAAATCCATTAAAAATTAAAGTAGGGGATATCAAACCACTTTTCTCTCTCTTAATGGTGATTTTCTTACAATAATATTTTCAAAGTCATGTACTTATAATTTGGAAGTTTTTTATAACATAAAATACACTTTGAAAAATTTGTATGAAGTATCAAACACCTCCACTATACCTAGATATCATCACGGTTCATGGGTTTTTAATCAAATACAAAATTCTTAATTTTCACATATTTCAAAATATTTAAAGATCATCAAGTAATATTCAAATATTTTAGCCCATTACTGGACTTTGAAGTATATTATGATTTTAACTTAGCTCTGAAAAAGGGTACCCTCATGTATCCTATTTAAATTTGGTTTTAACTTAGACTTTTAGGACATACTTATTGTATTTTAAAAGGACCCTTTATTTAATGTTTCAAAACAAACTTTGACCAAATGATTTATAAAAATAATTTTTCCGTATATATTTTGGAATTATATATCATACAAAAAATATTTTCCATAACTATTTCTTTTCCAGCATCCATATAATACATGTTTTATACGCTGAATTTTGACAAAGTAAGGGACTTTGAATAAGCTCTAAAGCGCTATTGTATTGTGTGGGCCTTATATATATATGAATAAAATGGTAATGAAATTAGGTGGTCACTATGATCAACGTATGACATTATTTTATCTTGGAATAATTTTATTTAAATCGTATGGATCTAAAATGTCAAATACAGATATAAAAATGAATTCTTGAATTAAGAAGTTGAGGTAATTATGGGCTAGGATACAAAATGACAGTTATAAAATATCCTTTCTGGTTAAAACAATATCTTTAAGGATGAAATTATTCATGTAATTATATTTTTATATGTTCTTACTAGAGGTAGTAAAACAATTTAGAACTCTTAGAGAATTATTTTAAAAAAATGTTATTTGTTATCTTTTCTTACAAAGAAATTAATAACCTTTTAAACCATAACAAATTTATAGTTTTTTATTGTTAACTTTCTCATGACCATGTTATATATAGATCTCAATAATAACATAGGTGATACCATTTCCATTCTATTTCCAGTTTTTTCAGATGGAATGTGTTATTCCAGAAGTCCTTCATACTTCCCTTTCGTTCTTTTAAGGTGTAAAGTTGTTAATCCAATTTCTGATGAGGGATTTCAGCAAGGGTATTGTGAAAATTCAAACCTTAGTTACCAATCATAAATTAAAAATTTCTAGGACATAATTTAAAAAATTAGGGGAGAATGTAACATCTTGATTTTTTAAAAGTAAATACTATGTTTGATAGCATACAAGACACCCAATGCCGAGAATTAATGAACAACTAAAAAATTTTATTATCTGCCTATTATAATCTATCTATTAAATTGGTGAGAATTAATTGTATTAAATAAATTATGAAATATAAAATGGTCATATTGACTTATAATTTATTAATTAATACTTATAAAATTAAGCACTTAATTTTAGAAAAGTAATCTTATTCTTAAAATACACTCTATTCCGGAATGATTTTTATTGCTTTTATGAGTGAAAAAATAATTAATCTAAGAAAATTTTAGAAATAATATTTAATGAATTAAATATTATTTTTGAAATCATCATATCAAAATTATATTATGAGTAACTTTTGTGAATTTCTTGAAAATACTTTTTTTCAAGGAATTTTAGAAATAGGGATATTAATTAAAAAATATCATATTATTAAAGTTTTATAACTATAAAATTTTGTTTTATATTACTGAAAAATTTTCATTACTTTAATTTTGTTTATAATAATATAGTTACACTTTTTTAAATGGATTTTATACTTGAATTTAGTATATGAAATTTTTATATTTAAAAGGAACATTTTTCCAAAAAACATATTTTTCATTTCTTTTTACCAATTTAAATTTAAATTAAATGCTTAAAATTATTTTTTTTTTAATTTTAAAAAATGTATTAAATATTTTAAATAAATAGGTACAAATTTATTTAGTAGGTAACTTTTATTTTTGGATAATATGAATAGTAACCCTACTAATTTTTGTTAACATGATAAAGGGTTAATCCGGTAATTAAGGGAAACAACAAAATGATAAGGACTATTTAATTACCCTAAAACATGACTCAATTTTCTTTTGTGATAAATATATTAAAATAATAATTCAATGTTATATTAAATGATAATTTATGGAAACATGTATTATATTATGACCTTTAAAATATTTCATTTATAGAAAAGTTAAAGATGTAAAATTCATGATTATAATAAAGACAACATTTTTCATATGGTGTAATAAAAAAGAATTAATTGAATAAAAAATATTATTTTTAAATTTAAATTATTAATATTTATCATGTTAATTTATTTTTAATTTTTAGTGATGAAATATTTAACTAAAATTTGTGCACAACACCGATGTAGTGATTTTTAATTAATAGAAAAAAATAAATAATATTAAAAATAATAAAACAAATATAATATTAGATAATTACTGTTACCCAAAAATTTATAGATAACTTATATAATTTATTGATGTACTAAAATAGTTTTTTGATGTTTTCTTCATGTATTTATATTTATGAAATTCAAAGTTATATATAGTTTTAAAATTGACAATATTGATATTTTAAAATAAATAATATTTTGTTAAATGATATAAAAAGCGTAAAAATCATAAATTATAGAAAAAAAAATTATAAGGTTTAACATTACATCCAATATCCATTTATGGTTATTTTTTTTATTTTATAGTAACTATATTAACCATATAAATATAAAAACCCATGTTGTCATGGTAAAAGGTCAAGGGGTAAAATAAGTGTTAAAACCAAATTTTAAGGGTATAAATTTAGTCAAAACTTATCTAATATTTATTATATGAGATTAAATATAACCATTATAGTTATATATTTAAAATAACTCACTTTTTAAATAATTGTATTTGAAATTTAATTTATATTAAGGCAATATTTTGACAAATCCCCAGAGTTTTCTCTCCTCTCCTACAAAAGGTAAACTATTTTCTCCTTTATTCATACATAAA
Organism: Viscum album; assembly: GCA_963277665.1. NCBI lineage: Eukaryota > Viridiplantae > Streptophyta > Magnoliopsida > Santalales > Viscaceae > Viscum > Viscum album. The sequence goes on from OY728140.1 coordinate 2,133,789,400, forward strand.
AAACATTTTGGTTCATAAAATACCAAATAAAATACATTCCTAAAATACCTTACCTCATTAAAGAGGTCTTTTTTAGTCATTACACCAACCATAGTAGACTTAAGGTGTTAAGAATAATAGATTTTCTAAAAAAGATATATTGTTCTTAATAGAGTTTATTTTTTATTTCTTATTACACCTCTTCATAACCTTGTTAAACTACTATAATATACTAACTTCATTATCCTACATATAATAAGATGTTATAATTTTAGTTTCATGTCCTAAATACATCTACAAATCCATCAAATGGGAAAATAATTTATTGTTTGTGTGTTCAGCGGACGGCCACCTCACGAACAGATGCAATTTATTTCCATCACCATCTATCAAGACTGCTTATAATGATAGAATTAAATTTTTTATAATATATTCACTTCATTTTTATCATTATTATATACTAATATATCATTTACATTATTATTTTTCCATGGACCTAAAATGATGATGTTGTTCGTTTGTACGTGTGGATTACCACCTCTGTAAAGCGATGTGATTTGTTTTAATCACCCCATAACATTAACGTTAAATATAATTATATTTAGAGAATTTATATGATATTTCAAATATTATTATCATTATATAAATATAGAAACATTTTTACATTCATTCTATAATGATCATTGAAAAATGAAAATGTTACCCAGGCATATGTATAACTTATAGTCTCCATGATAACAACGTGGTAAAATTTTCTTATCCATATTTATTTGATTGATTTAAAATTATTAACTATTTATAAAAAAGATATATATTTCCTGAATATTTCTCTGGATATGATGTAATAATGACCACTTTGAATATAGAGGTTATACCAAATTTATTTTGGAATTAGGTACCGAATATCATAAAAACATATGACATAAACATAAACAATTATGTAACTGTATTAACATGGTAATAAGTGATAAAAAATAGAAAAATAAAAATGAAAAAGGTTCCAAAAAATTATATATTAACATAATTTTATTATTTACGAATATAAATGACAAACATGAAAAATTAGACTTGAGGTAAGGATTTTCTTTAAAAAAATTATCTTTTTTAATTCCTATTTAAAATCTTTTTACAAAACTCAAAAGGAATATTTTTGTATCTTATATGTAATTTCCAGAATTTCCCACTTCTATGACATATTAATTTTTCGATGATTTATTTAAAATATTACAAGGTTATTTTCAATGAAATTTTTTTCATTTTTAAATTCATAGCATTCAAAAATAATAAAATTATGTGTTTTCAAAATGGAAATTTTATTTTCCCCAAATATGTTTTCAATGATATTTTCTTCAAAGAAGAAATATCTTTATCTTTTTCTATGTATTTTGGTATTTAAAATGGGTTTTAAAATTAATTAGTATTTTTATTACAAAAAGAGTTTTTTCATGTGGTTTTGAAAGAGTTTTTAAAATGTTCAATGATGAAAAGAGAATGCATAAAAAAATTTATTCATGATGTGGTACTTGAAAATTGTATGAAAAACTATTGAAATTAATATAGAATATATAAAGTGTTGAGCCCCATTATAACTAATGAAAAATCGGTGATCCTGATATATATTATACTAAGGGATGATCCCCTTATAGTTCATTGGTTAGCATGATATAACTTATACAAAGGGTTGAGCCCCATTATAGCTCATGAAAATGTGTGATCCTAATATAACTTATATGATGGTAGATCACCATTATAGGTCTGCAATTCCTTAGGTAATGATATTGTTATCTGGAGAAATATATTGGATGTCGGTCGTATGGTGATTCCAATAGCATGGATTTTGTAATGGTTTTACAAATATGGTGCTCTAAGATACCTAAAAGGGTTTTTTTATTATTATGTGTTTTGAAGTTTTTATTTGAAAAAAAACTATGTGTTTTTCAAGTGGAAATGATTTGTTTCATTCACTCAATGTTCATTAAATGGGTTTTTCATGCTTTCTACTAGAATAATGATTTTTTTATTTATATATCTTTTTACTATTTTTGTACTCATCCAACATTTTTAAATGCCTTTAAAAATATTTTAAGGATGACTATGGACCATGTTTATGTCAAAAAAATAATATTTAAGATGAGTAAATGAAAACAAAACATTTTTTAAAGGGTTTCCTTCAGTGGAAAATATGGATACAGAGTATATGTGTCCAATTGTATGTTACTGGTTTACTATGTAAGATGTCCCCTTAATTCTCTAAAACTCTAAATCAAAATGATATTTTATAAATTATAGTGATTTATATATTTAAAATAACTGAAATATGTTTTATTTATGCTTGAGTTCTAATAGTATTTATCAGATAAGAGTTTATACATCTTTAGTGATTAGGAATTTTGGTTATATATAGGCCAAGTATCTAGTTATATCTTGTTATTAAAATCCTTGTTTTTCAACTTTTTCAAATTGAGGAAAATCTGTTACAAATTGAATTAGGGGGATATAAAACTGCATTTCTATCTCTTCTAGATGACTTTCTTAAAATGATTATTTCAAATTCATGTCCTTAGTATTTAGAAACATCATTTATAATACAAATATCTTGGAAATAGTTGTATGAAATATCAATTACCTCCTTTATACCTTTATACAATCGGAGTTCATGGGTTTTTTCATTAAATCCTAATTTCACAATTTTCACATATTTCAAAAAAAATATAAATATCAACAATGAATTTTCAATTATATTACCTTATCATAGGACATTGAATAATCTTATGATTTTAACATAGCTTCTGAATAAGGAGACCCTCATTCAGACTATTTATATTTGGTTTAAATTTATATTCTTCCATGACATAGTTTTGGTATTTTAAAAGGCCCCATGAATGATTTCTTTTAAAACATGGTATCAATGTTTTATAAAAATAATGTTTTAGGAGATGTTTTAGAATTATTTGTTATATAAAAATCTACAAAAACTATTTATCTATCAATATCTACCCAACCCTTTTTGTACAAGGTACATTTGGATGAAGGAAGAAAAGGGTTTTGAAAAATATCAAAATCACTATTGTAATGCATGGACCTCATATCTATATGAACAAATGGACAATGAAATCGTGTGAAAAAAAATGATCGAGGCAAGGATGTATTTTATCTTTGAACAATTTTATTTAAATCATTGGATTATGAAATGTAAAATTTTGATATATAAAAGAATTCATGAATTAATATGATGACGTAATTCTAGGTTGACATAAAAAATGAAAGTTATAAGATTACAATTTATTTTAAAACATTATGTTATGGATCAATTTCTGAATGTATGTATATTTACTTATATTCTTATAATAGGATTAAAAAATTCCTCTCAACTTTAGGAGAAGTATTTTGTTAAAAATGTTATCAACTTTCTTTTCTTGCTAGAAAATAATGACCTTTAAAAACATTAAAAATTTATAGTTTTGTGATTGTTCAATTTCTCATGATAAAATGATATATCACCAACTATCAGTACATGGGTGTTAGAATTTATTTTCCCTATCCATTTTTAATACAGATAAACTTATATATGTGTTATTCTATATCACTTTCATAATTTCCATTGTTTCTTTTACATTGGAAGTTTTATTAATCCATTTTCTGATGAGGAATTTAAAAAAAATGTATTCTGAAAATTCAATTCATAGCTACTAATTCCAAATTAAAAAATTTGAGGGAGAAATCTCCCAAATGGGGGATAATGTACCATCTTCAGTTTTTAGAAGGAAATAAATTTTCTAATAGCATACAAGATATCCAACATCGAGCATAAATGAATAAATAAATATTATTATTATGTGACCAATAAAACATAGTCCTTAAATTAGAAGTAATGAATAGTATAAACTAAACTACTTAATATAAAATGGAATTATTCATTAAAAATTTATTAATTAATTCATATAATATTTTTCACTTAATTTTAGTAAAGTCGTTTTATACTTCCAATACACATTCTTCAATAGTGATTTTTATTTACTTTATGATAAAACAAGATAATTATTATCTAGAACATTTATAATTTTGTTAAATTAAATAAATATAAATATTGAAATCATCATTTCAAAATTATCATATGGATCAGTTTTGAGAATTTTCTGAAAATATGGATTTTTCAAGGAATATTGAAAAAAATTGATTTTTATGGAAAACATTATTATATTTTTAATGTTTTAAAAATGATAAAATTGGATTAGTTTGAAATTTTAATTTGTTAAAATTAATTTAAAATAATAAAATTATTGTTTTTTAAATTTAATTTAATCTTTAATTTAGTCTAAAGACATTTTGTGTTTAAAATTTTATTTTTTCAGAAAATAGTTTTTCATTAGGATTTGAATCTTTTTTTAAAATAAAATATAAATCTGAGATTTTTTGAATATCTAAAAATGGATTAAATATTTTGAATCACGTGATTTAATTTTATTAAATAAGTCACTTTTATTTTTAGACAATATTAACAATAACATCTGTATTTTTTGTCACCACGATAAGGGAGAAATCAGGTAATTAAGGATAAAAAATAGACAGGGACTAGAAAATGGCTCTAAAACATTCACTAAATTTCTTTTATGAGAAATATTCATCCATAATCATTATTGTTTCAATTAAATTACGATTTATGACCACCTTTATAATATTATAACCCTTATAATATTTTATTGAAATAAAATTCAAATATGTTCCATTCATGATTTTACTAGATATAACATTTTTAATATGGTTTTATCCAGAATATAACCTAAAATATAAATATTTTTTTAAAATATAAAGGAATTATCTTCATCATGATATTTTATTTTTATTTTTTAGTGAATAAATAATTAACCTAAATGATTTCATGTCCCTAATGCTATAATTCTTTATTTAATGGGAAAATAAAATAAATGATATTTAAAAAATTAAATTAAACATAATTTGAGATAATTAATATAACCTATAAATTTTATAGATTATTTTTACATATTCGGTATTTATTAAATTGATTTCTTCAAAGTTATCTTATTTTATTGATATTCTTTAATTACAAATTAATGAATAGTTTCAAATTTATCATTAATGATTTTCAAAAGAAATAATAATTTATTAAATGATTTAAAATTCTAAAAAATCATAAATTGTGAACCCATATTCCGATAATGTTTTTCATGTTATCCAAGACACATTTTTGGGTATTTTTTATTTTATTGTATCTATATAAACCATTAAAGTGTAAAACTCTATGTTATAATTATGAGAGTTAAAGGGGCTAGATAAGGGTTAAAACCAAATGATAAGGGTATAAATTTAGTCAAAACGTATATAATTATTATTTTATAAGATTATTTCTTCCCATAATCAAAATATATTACTTTTTTCACCCTTTATAAACATTTTAATTGAGAATTAATTTATATTAATTTCATATTTTGAGAAAATTCCATGAGTATCCTCTCCCCTTTTATAAAAGGAAACCTATTGTTATCATTTAGTCACACTTAAAAAACAATATTTTTTTGACCAAAACCTACCCATATCCATTTCTATATTCACAACCCTCATTCTAAAAGTATTTTTTGGATATAACACCAGACTTAGTGGTGTTAAGGTGTTAAGAAGTGTATGTTTTCCAAGTAAGTGGTATTGTTTTTAATAAATTGTTTATGTTTTATTTCTTCTTCCACCTCCCTAAAACATTCTTAAACTATGATAACATAATTCCTTTAGTATCCTATATATATTTATATTTTATTATGTTAGGGTAATGACCTCAATACATATCCACTTCCATTTATGGGGAAAGAATTTATCATTCATGTGTATAGAAAACTACTGACTCGCGAACTAATGCAATTTGTTTCACATAACCATATCTCAATACTAGTAATAATGATTTAATTATGGTTTTTTTATAATATCACTTACATTTTTAAAATTCCTAAAAATTAATCTGTCATTTAAAGTCTTACTTTTCAATGTACTAAAAATAAAAATTTCATTTGTGTGTACGTGTGGCTTTCCACCTCCACGAAGGTACTTGATTCATTTTTATCACCTCATCACATGAATGATATATATATATATATATAAATATTTATTGAATTCATATCATATAAATATTATTATGATCATTCTATAAAGGTAAAACGATATATACCTTTCTTCTATAAGGATCACTGAAAAATAAAAATGGTACTCATTCGTATATACGAACTACCAACTCAATGATTGTAACATAGTTCGTTTTTTCATATCCATATTCATTGGATGAATTTAAAATTATAATTGATGTAAAAAATTATAATTAATTCACTATTATTATTTTTTATATGATGGAATAATTATCACTTTAACTATAGACATCATACCAAAGTCATTATTGAATTAGTTATGGAATATTGTCAAGACATATGACATAAACATAAAAAATTATGTAATTGGTATAACATGTTAATGAGTGCTAGAAAAGGAATAATAAATATTAAAAAGATTATAGAATAGATATTAATTAACCTAATTTTATTAATTTGGAAGATAAAGGATATTTGTTACAAATCAATCTCGAGATAAGCGACTTTTAAAAATTCCAACTTAAAATTCATATTTAAAATCTTTTTAAAAAAAATTCAAAAGGAATGTTTTTTAAATTATATTTCATTAGAGGATTTTAAATCATTCATGATTGTCTAATGTTTTGAATCATTCATTACAACATTATATTTTTTACTTTCAAAGAATATGTTTTCTTTTATAAGTGAGCATCTTTTTTTAAAAAAAAAATGTTTTCAAAATTTAAATTTTATTTTCCAAATAAAAATTAATGATATTTTCTCTAAAAAAATATTTATTCCATTTTTCTTGGTACTTTGGTACTGAAAATGGTTTTTAAAATAAAAACGTATTTTAATTTCCAAAATCCTTTTTCATATGGGATTTAAAGTGTTTTTTAAAATTTTTATGATGATAAGTGAAAGCATTAAATGTTTTATTCATGTTATGGTATGTGTTCATTGTATAAATAATGGTTTGGCCTAATCTGGATTTTATGAAGGGTTGATCCCTATTATAGCTAATGAAAAATGGGTGAGCCCGATATAGCATTAAACGGTTGTCCCCATTCTAGCTCACAAGTAAGCCCAATATATCTTGTATATTGTATTGATCTCTATTATAAATAATGAAAAATGGGTGATATATATATATATATTATATGAAGTTTGAATCCCATTATAGTTCTCAAATTCATCTGGTAATTATTTTTTTCTTTGGATAATTATATTGGAGGTAAGTCATATGGTTATTCCAAATCCAAGGGTTTTGAAATGGTTTTTTCATTATGATTGTATATGTTACCAAAAAGGTTTTTTATTTTCTTGTTATGGTTATTAATTGTTTTATTTAAAAAAACGTTGGTATTTTTCAAGTGGAAATTATTTTTTTTTCATTCACTCAAAGAACATTAAATGGGTATTCTTATTTTTTTCTAGACTAATGTTATTGTTTTATTATACCCCTTTCCAAGATTTTTGTGATCATCCAACATTTTAAAAATGTTTTCATAGAATTTTAAAGAATATTAGGTATATGGTTGATGCTAAGATCAAAATTTTGAAGATTATTCAATGAAAAGATAATATTTTTAATTTTAAAAGTTTTTCCTTTGGTGAAAAAATGCATACTAAGTATAAGTTTCCACTTATAATGTTTGAGTTTATTATGTAATCGTTTTACCTAATTCTATAAAACTCTATACAAAAAAAATATTTTGGAAAAGAAAGGGATTTAAAGTTTTAAAATAACTATAATATGTATTGTTGAAGATCATATTCTTACAAATATACTCTTAATCTTCTATAGAATTATCAAGCACTACATTCTTTGAAATCTTCCTCCTCATGACTCCTCCATTGTTGGTGAAAATGTATCATGATTGTAGCATCACAGCCTAGAAAACCAAATAAAACCTAGTGTGACACATAACCTTATATACACCTCCATGTATGCATGAAGATAGTGACTATCAGTGAGGGACTGAGTCTAATAGTGGGAGAATATTCCCTCACTATCATGTCATAAGATCTATAAAAAAATAAAAATAATAATAAATCATCAGGGTAAACATGTTGAACGCCTTAATAAATGGTATACAATAAAAGTAAATAAAAACATATCCCAAAAGTGGAAAGTGTATCTAAAATTAAAAAAGAAGATAAAAAATAAATGATAAACTTCAGGTCTTATTGGATTCTATCCTAGCCCACCACATGCTCCACACTTCTTAGCTCAGTGGTCCACCACATGCACTTTTCCCTTCCCCGGATCTCTCATGATATTTAAAAGTGTACAGAAATTTATAAGTAGGGTGTGAGTATAAGACTTGTTAAGATACCACCATTACATCATTTTCCTTATTTACTCAAGTATAAAAATGTATGCCATAATAATAATAAATTTTTAACAATTATAGTAATACAAAGCCAAAAATTGAGTGGTTGTCCACTAACGATGATGCCAAAATCCCCCAGGCATACCAACTTGGGCTTTATTTCAGAAGGATAGTCATGGTTTCTGAAGAATCAATGACTATCCAGGAGGAATAAATCATACTAATTTTTTTTGTGTGATCATTCAACTTGGTATACATTTGACATCAATGAAGTCAAGTTCTGGACATTATCTTTTAATATAGAGTTGCTCGGTATTCACTAGGCATAGAGAACATACCCCTTGAATATTCCAGGCATTGAGTGCATCACATGGAATACAAAAGTCATCTTCATAAACCTACCTTGTGCCTAGGTCCCTCATCTCCATCATTACAAGTCATGTTCACTACCCCTCTAAGTGATAAACTTGTCAAGATGGTCCACCTACCTTGGCCTCCTAGAATAATTTCACAAAATAAAAAATGACATGGTGGGATACAAAAGAAATAAAATCACATCATCTTTTGTAAAGTAGCACAACAATACATTTTATCAATGATGGTTTTTACTATCATTAAAAATATATTATATTAATCAAACCATAACTTCAAATCATCTTTATCAGTTTGAAAACTAGCATCCTTATATCTCATGATTTGTAGTTCCTCATCTCATCTATATACTAGTAACATGTCCACAACTCACCTATGATATATAAGGATAGTTCTGAAAGCCATCAAATTGAGGTCTCCTCAATCATCCTAATATCCTCCTACTACTCGTAAGGAATAAAAAAACACTTATCCTGAAACATAACAAGGAATATTTGAATGAACCAATTTTTGATCCATATGAAATCCTTTCCATTCTAGATCTCTACCAATGCATTTTAGGGAACATTTTCATAGAAATATGAAAACCATGTAACATAGGAAATAATCCCATACTGGATTGTTCTATATATAATATTTTCAGTTTCGTGCCAATATATATACCCTAACATAAAACGATTAGTCTCTTGGATCTATTACAATGGATATTGACCCTAAGAACATTTACAACTTCAACTAAGTATTTCTTACAGAAGAATATATTTAACTATTTATTAATGGTCTATAAGACCCATATCTAGTTTCCAATAAATAAAATTTTAAAAAAATATACTATTAGGATAACTACTACACTTCCACTAAAAATTCTATAGAAAAAAGGCTCGAATTCAGTTCTTATGAAACAAAATTCTATTTTGTATTCATCCAAATAAATGTTCCATGACCTAGATTCCTTATTTAATATACATTTTCTTATATAAAAGTTGTATAATATATTGGAATTATCTAAAATCACAAACCATTATATTCATGTCTTATAGATATCTTCTGAAATTTTAACATTAAGGAAGGTTGTTTTGATATATACCGTCCAAATCTCATATTCATTGTACATAGTTATGGAAAGTATCAGTATGATGTATTTAAGCATGGTGACTTGTGAAAAGGATCTATCTTAGTTTATTCCATGACAATAATTGCACACTTTTCAACCAATAATTCATATAGCTAATGAATTGACCATCCATGTATTGTTTCTTCTTCAATATGCATTTAAAATCAATAGGAATTACTTCCATTATAGTATCTACCAATATCCATATTTTGTTCTAGTATATGGAATCCTTTTTATAGTGTGTAGCTTCTATCCATATTGAATCATCAGTTCCACTAATTACTTCCTTCTATTTTATAGGATCATAATAATCGACTAATAATGAGTCACCATTCATAGTAACTAGAAAAATATATATTTTGGGTTCTCTAACCTCTCTTGTATTCACATGTAGTAAATTTGTCTCTGAAACAGTCTCTTCTATGGGGATTTTTGGAAATTGTTCCTATATCAACTATTATGTAACTTGATCTTGGGATTCATAAAATTATATCATTCACACACCATACCTTTTAGATATATTATACATTTCATGTAACCTAGAATTTCATTCCCATGTTACGTTTTTTAGGGTCTTTATATGAAATATCTTTTTATTTCATTGATTTATCCCAAAAAATAAACTCTATGCCTTCAGGTGCATGTTTGTTTCTTTAGGAATCCTCAATATTCCTCATATCCCTAGATATATAAGTTCAACAACATGGGTTTATTTCTACTCCATAAATGGTATAATATAAATTCAATAACTTTATTTTGTACTTGGTTTAGTATGTGTGCTACTATCTATAATCAAATCAAAACAATTGAAGTGTACGATTTATATGAATAATCATTGAGAAATCCATGTCTGACAAGGTGTGGTTCCTCCTTTCAAATACACTATTCTATTTAATGGATCTATAATCTTTTTGCCTAGTAAACAAACTTGAAAAATACCAAGTGGACTTAGTATAAATGAATCTAAATAATCATCTTATTATAACTTATTCAATAATTTCACCTTTACATGATTAGAATAGTGATTCCATAATTGTGTGTTTAATGATTCATGGGATAAATATTCATTATCTATTTATAACACTTAGTTATCATAATAATATACATAAAGACCATAATATCAATATTTCTTACCAAAAAATATTATTTCATTATAAAAGAAGAAAATTTTACTTCCAAATATGAAAAAAACCATGAAGATATTATTTATATATAGAAATAATTCTTTTTTATTTACTTTCACATAAAAATAATTATAAGAAGAAATATCATTCATGTTTCCAATGTGACGTAGTAGTTGCAAATGTCTAGTTCTACTGACTTATCTCTATTAGTATCCAAAAAATCAAACTCACAACACAAATCCTTTAAAAAAATTCTAGAATCCAACATTTGTATACAAATTTGAGAACCACATATGGTATGTATACCCAATTTATATAAATATAAATTATACACTTGATAAAAAATATACCTGAATCAATTCCTTGATTTTAACCCATTATGCAGTTTTTTCCAGTGTCCCTTCTTGCCATATGAAAAACAGATAGCAACCTTCCCCCTTGGTTCACATTTTTTCTTCCTATGCATGTATGGGTATTGTATAGAATCATTATACATGGAATTAGTATGGGTTATCTTTTCATTACTTTCCTCTTATTCATCATAAAGACAATAGACTTTTTTGACTTTAGTTCCTTAACAGTCTAGCGAATTACTGTGTGGATATCTAGGAGTGGATTCTTTAGATTGTTTATAATAATTTAAAAAAATATTAGAGAATCTTGGAGGAAGTGAGTTGAGATTTTTATTGTAGCATAATTCATTAGTTAGTTTAAACCCTATAATTTAAAAACACTCAATGTATAAATTCATTTTGACTATGTGAGGTCCCCCTAGTGATCCTTCTCCAAACATTCATGTGAAGTGTGACATTTAAATTTAAAACTGATATTCTATTTCTATCTCATGATAAATACCAGCAAGATGAATAAGAATTACATATTCATCTGGAGTCTTAGTATATTATTATATTTTAGTAGAAATGGATGATAAAATTAGACAATGGATGTCAACTGAATCATCCATGTGTTTCTCCTAGATAAGTAACTCTTCCCCCACTTACCTCCATTATGGGTGGATCGTAAACAAGGTACCCCATCACATATAACTTTCATTCCCATAATAATACTTTTTGTAAGAACCTATACCATTCCTGTAGGTTTTTTTCTAGTAAAGATAATGTATTTATCTAGGATTTTTTATTGGGATATAGTTGTGGTTTTTGAAACATCCATTTTATTCTACAACTATTTAGAGAATATTAGTACTACATTATCTAATTAGCAAAATTTATACAGGATAAATATAATTATTTATCTAACACTACATTATCATGTATCAAAATCCCTCACTAGTGTACTCAAAATTACAAATCTATTGAACATTCTAGTGGAAAGGATCTATATACCCCATCTCAAAAAGAAAGCGAGTGCTTTTTTAATTACATGATGGTATTTAGGTAGGAATATATTTCATATATAATAGTTTCTAGGTACTTGATCCATTATGTACACTCCCCAGTATATAAACCTTATCTCAGGTTTCCTCAATAATTGCCTCCAAGATACATTATGTCTTGAAATGGAGAATTATATTTATGTAAATCAGGTAAGTCTACCGAAAAAGATCCTAAGAACATCTCTATAAAAGTAAGTGTCCCAAAAAGGGTTGGAACAAAACTTATTTGTATGTTTTAATTCCTAATAATGTAATGGAAGGCGTAGTCTAATATTTTTTTTATGGGTTTTATTTATTATGTGTAACTGTTTTTTACTTTAGCATGTACATGTTTTTATTAATTTTATGTGAATTTTTTAAGAGACTAACCATGTTCTGATGAAACATTTTCACACAAACCAATTAATTTTGTTTCCATAATTGCATATTATTCAATGTATTTATGTGATCATGGTCTTGAATCTGTAAAATAAATCAATAAATAGACATAAATAAAATAAATAACCAAATTAAATGATCATTATCTTTATCTATTTGTTAATTTATTGAGTAGAAAATAAATCAACCTAGGACCCTAAGAGAAAACTCTCTATGACAGTCGTATCCCATGTTGCATTATCCCATCTTCCCACCTATGTATTACCTTGGATAGTTTTTCCTCAATTCCATCATGAATCAACTCCACCTCAGATCCAAATTGAACCAACTCCATGAAACTTCAAACAGTCTTTTTATTATATATGTTTTCATACTCACACACAGCTGAGGGGAGCCAAAAGATTAGTTAAGGGAAATTACATAAACTACCTATGACACATAGGTCCATCAAAATAAGGATAGAGATGATATACATAACATCTTATTTAATTTAATGAAAAATATTTTCAATTCCATGAAATAAATTAAACAAAATTAAACTAGAAAATATATAGGCCTAGTCAGAGATCATGATCAGTCATAAACTATCATTTACTACACATTTAAAAAAATATCTATCATCCATATTAATTCATTCACTGAAATGATAATACACACAAAAATTAATATGATTAATTATCTTAATAATAAATTATTTCATTTTATCTTATTTCAATTGTTGGTCAGAGTGAGTAGCTCAAGAGGAAGTGAATTGGGCACCCAATATAAATTTCTATTTAAAATGGATTATTTTTAAATCCCCCACATGTTTAAATATTTCTATGTTTTTCAAAATATGTAGTATGATATAGATAATAATCTTTCTAAATATTTACCAAAAGATTTATTAGGTTTATGTTGAATAATAAATAGCATTTTTAGATCCGTTTAAATAAATTTACTTGATCAAATTATTATATGAACACAAATTGAGATAAAATATCAAAGTATATATTTTTTTACATTAAAAATATGTTTCAATTTTAATGTTGAAATATAGTTAAAAAAATAAAAGAACATTATAGATAGTATGAATACAATTTGTTTAATATCAAGTAGAGACTTATCCCTCTCTAATTGGTTATCACCTTCCACTTTGAATTTTATATAAAATACACAATATGATCCACAACCTAGATCAGATTTTGTAAAAGTTTAGAAACTATCCATGTCAAACATGACCTCTTCCACATTTATAAGTTGGATTAAAATTAAACAAGAAACACAATAAAATCTACCACTATTATCTGTGGGATTAAAGGTGTTAGAAAATTTGGGAAGATGTCTGTATATCTTCCAGTTAAGGGTATAAGACAGTGTGCATATATAAAACTGGTTATCCATACATTTATAAATAAGAAATAATTTAAATTTAAACAAATTAATCTAAAAGGGTATATTTTTTAAATTATAGTTCTATTATAATGTGATTTGTCACATTTGATTTGATTTTCAGTGATTCGTGAGTTAGGTTCTCTTGAAAACTTCAAAAGAATATAGTGTCACAGACTCTTGTTCTTAGCTGGAGAAACGCACTAGATGTGATGATGTAGTTAGGCTTCTCGGTCGAGTATTTTTAGTAGCTAAGATCTTCTTATTTTCAATTAGGTTCAACTCCATGTTTGTTCAGTAAGATATCAGTCAGCTACATCCACTATTTCCTCTTACAAAATCAGTGCATGAGTGAGTATACTTAACTTTTCATCAGCAACAACAAAAATATCTCTGTGGTCTCTCCTTCCTCGTACTACACCTCTGGCACACACATAAATTCCCTCTATAGAACATTTTAGAGAAAACAATTAAAATAATAAATGGAATTAAATTACATAATGATTCTTTTAGAATTAATTTAATCATTAATAATTGTAAGGAAACTGTTTTGGAGGCTCAGTTTAGTGGTGTCTCGAAGTCTGGTGGTATGTTGATCTTGCAGCATCACACTGGTGGCATGACACTGGAAGTGTCAGAGACAAAGGAAAAATATATCTTCTCTAGAGGTGTCTTAATATGAGGTGTCTACTCTAGTGGTGTCTCATAATTATCCAAAATTCAATTTTGGTTGTATTACACTAGTGGTATCTCATACTTAGAAATTTTTTTGTTCTAGTGGTGTATGGATGACGGTGACTTCACTAGTGGTATCTCATCTGATGGTGTCTCAGACATAGAGAGATTTTCATGCTGGCGGTGGGTCAGGGACAATGGTGTCTGGAGTTGGCACTATCAGTCTCAGTGGTGTCTCATCCATATTCAATTTCAAAACCTATCTTGGAATATGATAATCTAATAGTAAACAAGAAATTCATTAAGATCATTATACCCATTATTTTTTTATCATTAAAACAAATAGGTCCAAAATCTCCAGCTTATGGATGATCACAAAGCATGGAATCAAGGAATATTTTAAATTTATTAATAGTTCATCAAATGTAGTATAAATTAGTACATAGAATTCATAGTACGTGTATATAATATCAAATAAAGAAAAAAAATAAGAAGTATCAAAGGTAAGTATCATGGATCAAAGATATAAATATTAAAAATATCTAGTACTAAAGGTAGCATAGATACATTACTACGAAAAATTAGAAATTACCTAAACCATAATGTTCTCCAAAAAAACAAAACAAATATTAAAAAAAATAACCCCCTTTTGGGATTATAGAAAAGGGAAAGATAAAAATTCTAAAGATAGTAAATGTAGTAAGAGTAAACAGACTAATAGATAGGTATGTCAATTAAAATGATTACCAAAAGGACATTACCAACAATGTCCCATCAAATAAATATAGGTGAAGACAATAATAATAAATGTTCATGATTTGGAAGAGGGTTCCATTGGTTCTTTAATTTTTTCCTTTTCCTTTTCTTTATCCTTATCTGAGGCAGAAGTATCAGGTTTAGGTAAAGTGGAAGAAACACATATTGGTAGTCTTGATATAGATCATGAATGATATTCCAAAAAAACAATAGGCTTGATTTATCACAATGATATATTAGGAGACATAGGATAAGGCTTGAAGGTAGCAGATAGGATAGCCAATTGATCATAAGAAACTCTAGATCAAAGAGTGTATTAAGGGGAATTTGGAATGGATTATTGAGTCACTAAATACTAACCATGAACATGAAGAAATGGCCTCATCATATTTATGAAATCCAAAATGATCTGGCCAACACATTCTATGGAACTAAATAAATCAATCTACTCCTCCATAAACCATCTCAGCATATGAGTTATATCCTTAAATTCTCTCACTTTTTCGTTGAGGGCCTGAGTAACCAAAGGAATCTGAGGATTCTCTTCTAAAAACATCAAGTTGAAATACATTACATGATTGGTGTAGATAATTGAGGAATCATATTTAATGTATTTTTTGATAGTCTCTCTTTCTAAGATAATGTCCTTGTCATGACTTTTTATTAGCATGTGAAAATTATCTATATGGTGCTCAAACTTCCTCAACATTTTCAATGGTATCACATGTATGATACTAGAAGGAGTATAAGTATCTGAAGATGAATCCTAAAGACTTTTTAGGATTCCATCCATGGAGGTATAAAAGGTTGTCTTCAGATATTTAAGCATAGCATTGAAAAAGTTCAAGTCACTTCTAATATTTTTATTCTCAATATCAACTTCTTTTATGTGATGCATCATTTTTGGTTGAATATAATGGATCCCCCACTCAAGAAGAAATCTTGCATCATTTTCAATAATTTTTTTCATAAGTGGATATTGTCTTCTCCATACCTCATTGAAGGTTGAAATTAACTTTTCACTAAAGGCATGAAAGTCACCCCTTGTGAAAAAGTAAACTAGTAAGGTTTGAAGAGTTATAACATTAGGTGTAGGTTTAGCAGAAGGACATTTAATAGAAGAAAAATTTTTCTAACAGGACTTCAAATTCTACATGGTCTATAATAGATACATTATGATCTTCCTCATTTTGAACCTAAGGTCCACCAATATTTGTGTACCCCTTACAATAGTGGATTGCATTCCCTATTATTATTTTAGATGCTCAAATCATTGATCCAGAAAAACAACTGAGAATGATTCAGTGGAAAGAGGTTCCACATCAGTAGGCTCAACTAACACTTTAAGAATTATCTTTCCATATTAGCCATGTGCAGTTGAGGAGAGTTCAAAATTTGTAGGTTTATCCTTCATTTATTATCAATAGGAGGTACTATTTTCATATGAGCATCCATATTTTGTCATAAAATATTAAATTATACTTCAATACATCTATCAACTAAATAATCATTAGTATCCAAAACAACCAACTAAATGTCAGTAATTTTCTCAGAAGAATACATATCCCTTTTCAATTTCTTAGCCACATACTATTCAAAAGTAGCTGTAACACACATCTACCCAACCACAATAGAATCAGAAATTATATAACCAGGGGAAATAAAGTTTCCCTCAGCTCTATAAACTACTAGAACTTCATGAAAGGTATTTATATATGGGTATTTCTCATGGTAAAAAAATCATCTATGTCTTTATGAATTGGGTCCACTTATTTAGATAGATCTGGTTTCTCAACAGATTTACATAGTGATGGAAAAAACATGGAGGAATATCAAAATCATTCCATCTAATTTATCCCCTTGAACCATTAGGGTTAGACTCATCATCATCATCATCACATCCATTATCTATATCCCTTTCATATTCATTATCATTTTGACTGTTTTCTTATTCGCCTTCTTCATCACCTTTCTCTTCTTTATCCAACTTTTTTGAACTTATTTTCAATTTCTCATCTATTGAAACCTTTGTTTCCTATTCATATCTTTTGACAATATTTTCTCTTTCTGGTACTCTCCTAGTTGGGAAAGGATCTCCATATGTAATGGGATAATATTTTGATGAAATTTCTAGATCACTTCCCTCATGAATAGATAGATATTTTTTAACTTCTTCTACAATAGATTATTAATCATCATCATCAAATTATTCAACTATTTCATTAGGATTGAGACATAGATCAAAAAAATCCTTTTAACTGGGCGGATGATCAACTAGGTTAAACTTAGTGTATAGCTTATCACTATCTCTATCCCATTATATTTTCTACATGTTCCACCTAATCTCTATACTTGTACAAGTATCTCTCAAAAGTTGTAAACTGCCAATTTCTATAATAGTGTCTTCCTCTTTAGGTACTAGTCCCTTGTCTTTTGACATGGTATAAATGAAATTGGTATAGATCAATAAATTTGATATGTAGGATGGATTCATTATCTCACGAATGTGTACCATGTGATATCAACACACATTTATCTTATGAAACTCCTTCATGAGATATAAAAGGTATAAATCTTGGTACTTTAGAGTTGAAAAATCAATCATTTTTAGAAATATAAATTTTTCAAAAAACTTATTTGTCATCCTACAACCCCCCCCCCCCATCCACATTGAGGCCACCAATCTTATGGTTATTCGATCTTTGGTTATATTTGAAAAATCCTCTTCATACACAATGATCTCACTATTTTAGGAATAATGCCTTGGTGATCCTCATATATTCCCCCATGGTGTACATTATAAAATTTAGCCCATTTCATTGATGAAGAAATTATTAAGTTTCCTTTAACATGACTTCTAATCCAATCAGCACCATCTTGGTCAAAGGAAAACTCTACATGTTGATAGAATTCATAAACCAGCTTAAGGTGGAAGGGTATTTTGTTTGAATAGAACCACTCTAACCGTCCTTGGTTATATATTAATTTAACTAAATTAGACTTTCTGGTCAACAACCACTTTGATTCAACTTACCTTTCAGCTATAACAACTCTTTTGGAAAGCTCATGATTAACTGGTGCAATTATAACAGGTTCACTCAGTTATTTTTTTCACATCTTAGAAGATCTAGATTTCAAAGGTGATGAATTAGAAGTTCAGTTCATTATAGGAATATATAATGGTTTGGAAAGATCAATCGATGGTAATAATAAGGTTAGAAAAGTAGGCAATGAATTGTTACACTAGACTCAAGATTGAATGTTATGAGAGTATCACACGGGGCTGAAGGTGTGTTGAGAATAGATGTAATTTTTTTCATATCATTTGGGATTTTAAGTATTCTAAAATTGAAATAAAAATAATATTGAAGAATTAAAATTTAAAACTCGAGAGAAAACACATATTAGGTTATGAAAAATAAATAAACTGGAATAAAAATAAACTAGGTTGTTCAACTTGAGAAACAAAAAAATTGAAAAGGAATAATAGAGTAATAAAATAACAAGCCAAAAGTGTGATAACCCAATGGGGTCTCACCACAATGGTGTTTCAACCAAAATTTATTATCATCACAATGGAATGTCAACTCAATGGTGTGCTAAAACAATAGTGTGTCACCTCAATGGTGTGTCAACCCCAAACGTATGTCATCTCAATGGTCTAACAAGCACAACAACATGTTAACTCAATGGTGTGTCCACAAAAATGTTATGTCATTCCAAAAAATTAAAATTAACCAAATTTACCATTCCTAACACATGTTTAAAATATTTCATTCTCTCATAATTCAAAGAATTAATAAATATATCAAAAAACTAATGTTATGTGATAAAAAAATTAAGAGTGATGTCTCCTTTTGGAAAATTGTCACTCAAAAAGTGATTTATTATTATAATGATTTCCCCTAGAATGTGAAACTGGATTATTAAATATATTGATTTCACTTCTGTTGTCACAGTTTAGGGTGACATTTAGAAATTAATATCCATATTCTAGTAAAGTGTGTTTCATCCATAAATTGTTTTCACAATAACCACTTATAGATATGTATTCAGCTTTAGCATTTAATAGAGCTACAAAATTTTGTTTCTTGCTACACCATGAAACTAGAGACTTTCCGAAAAAGTAACATGTTCTAGAGGGGTCTTTTTCTACATAACTTTAATCCATCAAAATCGGAATCATAATTACTTACTAAATCAAATGCTTCTCCACTAGGGTAAATAAAATCCTAAATTGGTTTTATACTTGAGGTATTTGAAAATTCTTTTAAAATAATGTAAATGTTACTCTTTATGGTTTTTTTTAAAACAAGAACACAAGAACACAAAAACACACTAAACACAATATCTTATCGTCCATAAGTCAAGTAGAAAATACTACCCATCTAACCTATGTATCTAGTTTTATCCACTGGTATCACATATTTCTCAAGATCCTATTTACAGGTGGTAATCATAATAGTATCACTACTTTTAGTGATATCAATGTTAAATAATTTTAAAATATCTTCATTATGTTTAATTTGATTTAAATTAATTCCATATTTTTTTTTGGTAGGATTGAAATCTATGAACGATTTTTATTTCACCCATTAAACTCATTTCAAATATTTTTGGAATCATTTATGAAAAATAAGTACATAAATAATTTCTTGAAGATCAAAAAATTATATCATCAATAGATATTATAACTACTAAAACATCTTCTGAAATTATTTTTATTAAAGTGGTTGGGTGAGTTATGCATTTTGAAAATACTTTTGAAATAATAATTTTTTTTTCCTTTCATACCAAGCTCTTGGATCTTGTTTTAAACCATATAAGGGTTTTGTTAATTAAAAAACATGATTTGGAAGTTGGGGATTTTGATGACTAGTGGTTTGTTCAAAAAACATCCTCTATTATAAAACCATTCAATAATTCACTTTTAACATCCATTTGATAAATCTTGAAATATTTATGGGCTACATAAACATGAAAAATTCCCATTGACTCAAGTCTGGCTATAGGTAAAAAGGTTTCTTCATATTCTATTCATTCTTCTTGACTATACACTCATGCAACAATTCTAGCCTTTTTTCTTACTATAGTTCCTGACTCATAAAATTCATTTCTAAACACCCATTTTGTTCCGATAGTTAAGTTATCCTTAAGTATATCTATAAGTTCCCACAGAATGTTTCTTTAAAACTAATTTAATTATTATTTCATGGATATTAACCATAATTCATAATTAATGGCTTAATTGATTATAATAAGTTAAAGAGAAGACAAAAAAAGATTGATGTACAACCCAATTTCTCATAGATACTATAGTTTGAGTTCCCCAATTTAGGTCTCCCAAAATAGCATCTCAATGATGGTAATTAGTGGTTCTAAAATCTCTAGAAAAATAAGGGGTGGTATCTGTGGGATATTTAGGTATAGTTTTTAGAAGTTCTGGAAATTCTCTAAAACTGGATGATTTTTATGCTTGTTTTATAGTAGAGTCTAAATGTTTGGAATTTATGTTTAGAGAATAAAAATCATCCTTAATGTTTATTGGAGGTCTTAGGATCATGTGGATAGGTTTAATTAAACATTACACAAACTTATTCTTCCACAGTATTGGTATTCTTATTTAAAACTCTATAGGATTTTCTAGAGATTGAATAACCAAGGATAATTTTTTCATCACTTTTGGAAGAAAGTTTTTCAAAATTATCATCAGTGTTAATATTAAAGTCATTACAACCAAAAACACTAAATTAATTAGCCATAGGTTTTTTATTTTTCCATAACTCATAATAATTATTCTTAAGGATAGGTCAAATAAAGACTCTTCTGATAATATAGCAGGCCATATTGACAGATTCTTCCAAAAAATATATAGGTAGGTCATAATTATTCAACATGGTCATAGATATCTCTTATAAAGATAAATTTCCCATTTCTATAACTCCATTTTACTAAGGCGTCCGAGGAACTTAGAAGTTATGAGTGTAGTAATTTTGTGAGAAAAAATATTTAAAATCTTGATTTTCAGCCTCATAGTCATGGTCACATCTTAAAGTCTTAATCCAAAGTCCACTCTGATTTTCTACACACATACCACATATTGTCAAAATGATAGATCTTCACTTTTTTGATATAGAATGCATACCCATGTATACCCAGAATAGTTATACACTAGAATATATACATAATGGTTCTCATTAATACTTGAAAATATATATGGTGAAAATAAATCCATGTGTGCCAAATCAAGAGGTTGATAAGATGACACTTTATTATTTTATTTAAAATAAACTTTATTTCATTTTTATTTTTGATAGCGGTTACAAACATTATCAATTGGGAACTAAAACTTAGGTAGATCCCTAACTAACCCTTTATTAGTTAGCTTCCTATGTGAGTGAATGTATCAATGACCTACTATATTATTCCAAATCCATGAATATTTGTGAAATAAAATTAATCATTAGGCATTTTGAGAAACTAAATAATTTAACTCAATATCATAAAAATTTTATTTTCTCAATGTAAAAAAATTAAATCCTTTTTAGAATAAAAAACACTATAAGAATCATATTAAAATTTAACATGAAAACATCATCACATAACTGATTAATACTATGAAGATTATATTTTATTCCATCAACATATAATATGTTATAAATTAAAACTAAATTCTTATGACCAATCTGGCCTAGGGTGATGATAATCCCTTTTTTCATTATCACCAAAGGTGACAGGGACACCATAAACCATGATAAGGCTCTTGAGTCATGAATAATATCATGTTAAAGGCTATGAAAACCCACTTTACATGTACCATATACTTCTATTAGTGGTCTTTAATATTTTTTCCTACAAAATAGATTTTATACAAGGAATGATTTTGGTACCCAGATCAGTTTGGGTCTATAAATATTAAAAATTAGAGATTTGGGAACCCAAAGTTTCTTGATAGGTTTCCAATACTCATATTATAAACTTTTAAAAATAAAATATATGTTTAGACCTTTTTAAAGAAAATCAAAATAACTTTAAACACTAGATTTGAGAAAAAAATTATTTTTTACAATACATCTATGTTCAGGCAGATATCCTATTCCAGTAACATATATATGTGTAGATTTCTCACCTAAATATGAGTAAGATTTTATATTCTATTTTTAAATATTTCTAGTTATTTATTTAATTTCTTATTATATAGTTTAATTTCAGTATTTTCTTTGAGAATTTGATCATGTTTTTATTTTTCTAAAGACAGTTCAAATTTTCTATTACTATTAGAGCATGTTATCTGTTTAAAATATGGTATTTATCCTTTATCTCATTAAAGGTGTCTTCAAAGATGTTGAAATATTAAAATAATTTTTAATTTCACATATTATAATCATCATGTTCATTTACTTAAATATGAGAATTATGCATAGGAAGAATATTAGAAATAGTAGGTGAAATAGACACATCACTGATTGTAGTCCTGAAACACATGTTTGCTATGTCAGGTTTCACTTCATGTGATTCATCAGGGTCACCAGAGTTGTCTTATAAATCACTCCATGTGTCTCTAATAGACCTTTTTTATATTCTACCCTTATCACCATATTACTTTTTATACATGATCATTTGACAAAAATATTTTATATGTCATTTCCTTTTACATTCATAGCACACAACTTATATTGAATCATTGTCCTTCATAAAATATTCCTTCAATGTTCCCTTTGAGTCATATTTTTCATTAAAATTTTTTTTCTAAAGAAATTATTCTTCCTATAAAATTTATTAAATCTTTTTTCTAGTGAGATATCTACACATCACTATTAGGAGGAGAATCACTATCACTAGAACTAGCAGCTTATAATTTCTCCCTCTCGTTTTCTTCTTGTTGTCTTGATGTAGTAGTCTTAAAATCCACTAACATTATCATAGAATCTTAATCTTCTTTATTATTTATCTTTAATTCATCTTCATACATCATACACATTCCAATAAACTCCTTGAATGGTAGCTAGCTAATATCACATGAATCTATGATGGAGGAAAATGTTCCTCTTCATATTTCAATAATGTATCTCGGAAAACTCATAATCTAGTTCTTGTTAGATATTGGGTTTCTAAGTAAGGACATTGTACTGAAAATTTCGTTAAACCTAATGTACATTCCATAAATAGGTTCATTAAGATTCATTTTAAAGTTCGTATATTTAATAGTATAAGTGTTAGGCCTCATATCATTAATTTTAGTTGTTCCCTCATTAGAAAAATATATGGTATCCCAGATTTCATTGGCAGTTTTACAAGAAAATATTCTATTAAACACTTCATCTCCTAATGAACAATAAATAGAATTCAAGTATTTACAATTATTATTGTAAGATAACATTATTACATCATCCCAAGAGATTCTAGCAATTTTAGTTATAACATATTTATCTTCTATAGTAGACCAAATATCAAAACCCATGCATTCCATATGAATTATCATATTAATTTTCCATTGAGAGTAGTTGTAACCATTAAAGAAAGGATTTTTGTTTATTGAGAAACCTTCTTGATGATTATCCATTTAGGGAACTAAATTTAGAAATATAAAAAAATTAATATACTTAAATTCAAACTAAAATCATGATTAGTTTTTATTTATAACTTTAATACCAAATAAATAAAGTCCCCTGATACCAAATTTTGGTTGATGTGAGTATCTCAAGAGGTGGGTGAATTGAGTACCCAATTAAAATTTCTATTTAAGTTGACAATTTTTAAATCCCCCATATATTTAAATACTATCCAGTTTATCAAAATTTGTATTATGATATAGATCTTAATATTTCTAAATATTTCTCTAACGATTGATTAGGTATTGAATTAATAATATATACTATTATTAAATAATTCGAATTCAATTTTAGTGATCAAAATACTACATAAACTCAAATTAAGATGAACTATCAAAGTACATATTTTTTAACAGTAAAAAGAACATTTAGTTTTGAATAGGAAATATAGTAAAACAATATTGAATCACACATAAAATGTTTGATTTTAAGAGATGTAGTGTCAAGTCGAGGCTTAGTCCCCCCCCCCACTTGGAAATCACCTTCCACTGAGAAGTATACATAAAATCAAAAGATTGATCAACAAACTGAATTGGTCTTCAAAATAGTTTACCAACTGTCCAGGTCACACAATACCTCTTCCACAATTATATGTGGGTGTAAAAATAAATTGTCTACACAAGGCCCTTTACAACTATTATCAATGGGAGTACATGTGTAAAAAAATATAGGAATATATCTATGTATCTTATAGTTTAGTACATGAGTTAGTGTGAATATATAAAATAGTTTATAGAAAACACTTCTCAAAATATAATAAAGACAAGTATAGTAGATAAATATAAAAGTTTAGAGTTTAGAAATGCTCAGTCTGTTGTAATGAAACTTGTGACTCTTGATTTGATTTTTAATGAATCTTGATTTTGGTTCTCTTGAAAACATCCGAATAAAAGAGTGTCAGAAACTCTTGTTCTTAACAATAGGAAAACACTAGATGTGATGATGTAGTTTGGCTTCCCAGTCGAGTGTTTTTAGCTGGTGATATCTTGTTTGCAAGAGGGATCAGCTCTAGGTTTGTTCAATATGTTTGATCTCTCATATTTCTATCATTTGGGTTTATAATCTATTTCATATTATTCACACACTGCATGAGTGGGTCTGCTTATATTGTTATCAATAAAAATAAGAATATTCATATATTCTCTACTTCCTCAAAATTCACATGTAACACTCACATCAATGCACTCTATCAAACATTTATGATACAATCATTGAAATAATAAATGAAATTAAATTTGATAATGTAGTTATTAGAATAAATTTATTCAAAAATAAGTATAAGGAAATAGTAGTGGTGGGTTAGTCTAGTGGTGTCTTGAAGTCTAGAGGTATGTTCTTATAGTGGTATGACACTAGTGGCATGACACTGGAAGGGTCTTTGACTTATACAAAATATATGTTCACTAGTAGTGTATCAACTGAAGGTGTCTGGTCTGGTGGTGTCTCACAAATAGCAAAAAAATCTTGTGTTGGCGGTATGAAACTGGAGGTATCTAATACTTATCCAAATTTATGTTCTGTAAGTGTATGGATGATGGTGTCTCTACTGGAGGTATCTCATCTAATAGTGTCTTAGACATAATAATATTTTCATGCTAGCAGTTACCCCTGGAAAATAGTGTCTCGAGTTGGTGGGGTTATTTTCAGTGGTGTCTCGTCCTTAGTCAATTTCATCACCTATCCCAGAATATGGTATACCTGTGGAAAAAATTACATTCATTAAGATCATTATAATCATGATTTTGTGATAATTTAAACAGTGATTTCAACCATTCAAACATTTTTGAAATTATCAACCATAGTTATTTTAAATAAAATAAAATATTTTATTTTATTTTAAATTTAACAAAAGAGTATACAACATTTTATTTGGAAGAAACCTGAAATTATATATCATAACAACTCAAAATAGTCCATGTTTTATATAATCCACTCACATGACATACTTCATACATATCATGTGCCATAATTTCAAGGTGTGTACTATCAAATTAATCAAACAAGAAACACATGAAAATTGTATTGCATGTATGATATAATAGACATAACATAATTAATATAAAATTATTGTACATGACATATAGTTTTGAATTTAATGTGTACCTAAATACGAATTTAGTATAAAAGAAAACATAATTCCTAACATTCAATAACATTTTAATCACTCATGGTACTCATGTTGATAAGGTTTAATAGTGTAATTAGTTAAATTTAATATATCAATGTAAATAGATAAAGTACATGATGTATGTAGGCTACACACATTATATGTAATTTTCTTAGTCAGATGTCCTCATTATACCCCTAGGAACTTGGAGTGTAATTGTCTTAAACAATAATGAGGCACGCGATGTGTAGTAAGAATACATGTTGTGTAATTCATGTTATATGAATGCTTTTTAACAGTTTAATAATTACTTTACATGTATTGACCCCATTTTTCACATTGAATACGTATAGACTACATGATGTGTAGATAATATAAATATAGAGTAGTTTAAAAATAATGTGTTCAAAACTATATTCTCTACATGTGGCGAATTTAATTGATATGGTGTGTTTTAATTACACGATTACTCAGATTCCACAAGTGTGCCCTTGTTTAATGAATAATGGTACATAATGTGTGATAGTGGAGTAAATTTTTTGTATCCTTTTGTTATCCACACATATTTCTTGGAACTTCCATTTGAGTTCTTCAAATTTATTCTACAAGACCCTGATATTTTTGAAGAATTAAATTATTTTAAATAGAATTTATGTCAAAAAATTACAATCTTCGATGAAAATATATCACCCTAGACATTATGAAATATTTATTTTTTAAACAAATTTAATCTTTTTGATAGCTTACAGAACACACAACCCCAAGTCAAAATGAACAATAATATCATATACCAGAATAAAATAGTCATTATGTTGGAGGGTATGAATATTACTAAACAAATAATGAAAAACATGTTTATATATTGATTATAAATAAAAAAATAATTATATAAAATAAAAGGAAATATTTTCGGATAAAATGTATTCTTTCGAAAGGATGGTCTAGTCTAACTTTATCACATAATTTAAAATTATTTTTTAAAAAAAATTATAAAACTTTAGTTGATAAAATCAATTTTATTTTATAAATTTTAATATCAAAAATATATTAGGGTTAATTTTTGTTATTTTCTTGAAATTTTTCATTTTTTAATAAATAGTGAAAAGTACTGAATTTTAATTGAAAACTGCATTTTTTAAGTAGCTTAAAATTATAAAATATATTTTAATTTTGTTTTAAAATAAAATCAGTTCAATTATATGTCTAGTAATCCAATTTAGGTAATTTTAATAATTTTTTTATTTAATTTTTAAATCAAAA
Organism: Viscum album; assembly: GCA_963277665.1. Classification (NCBI taxonomy): domain Eukaryota; kingdom Viridiplantae; phylum Streptophyta; class Magnoliopsida; order Santalales; family Viscaceae; genus Viscum; species Viscum album. The sequence continues at coordinate 2,133,816,948 of OY728140.1, forward strand.
TAGTGTAAACTTTTGAGATTTTTTTAAACCTGCTTTCTTGTGGCGTCTTTGGGATTTATTTTAAATTGAAATTAACCGATTATGTGAATAAAATTTTGAAAAATGGTTTGCAAATTTTTAATCAGAAAAATATATATTATATAATATATTCAATTTAAATTTACTCAAATATAATAGTGAAAAAGAAAAAAAAATTATTGAAGTTAAAGTAAAAATGAATTTACCATGGGTTCAACTAAAATGATAAGGGTCAAAATGACCTAAAACATATATAAATTATACTTTATGGATATATTTATTATATATCATGTGTAATTATTTAAAATAATCCATTTTGGACTATTTTTTCACGTGAAAAACATGGGTACAAATTTTTCTTTTTAAAAATTATAACTGTATCACTCACCCCACTTATAAAAGGCTCTCCCCTCTACTCTAATATCCACCACTTTAAACAATTTTTTTTGGAAAATCGCTTCAAAAATTAATTCAAAAATTCCATCCTCTAATTATATAATACTTATTTTGGTAACAAATACAACACTATAAGGATTTTTTAAAAACCTACATAGGATACTCATGGAAGAGGTAACATTCTTCGATGAGCGACATTATTTCTTCCTCCCCATCCTTTAATTAGTATTAAACCATGATGATATAATAACCTCGGTATCTTTAAAATAATAAGATGTTATTTTGTTAGGTTTTTTACCTGAAATCATCTCCACTTACATCAAATGGGTTATGAAATCATCATTCGTGTTTACGGTGGGCTACCGCTTTGCTAATCGATGTCATTCATTTTTTTACATTACCACATATCAGGATTGGATATAAAGAATATATGTGATATTTGTAACATATTTATACATATATATTATTTATATCATATATAACGTTTTAAATTTCCCTTCTAGTGTTGATATTATAATGTCACTCGTGTGTACGATAGATTACCGCCTCACAAAGCGATGTGATTCATCTTTCACTAAGGCTTTACATGGAATGTGATAAGGAAAAATATAATGATTATATGAGATATAAATGATATAAAAATTATATTAATGGACTATTTATCATTATTAATATATTATATATCATTTTCTTTCTTTTCAATTTACTCACCAAAAGATAATAACATTGTCCGTGTACGTGTGGACTACCACCTTCCCAAAGCTAGGCGACTCTCTTTTCTTCACCACAATACAAGTAAGATATATATAAGTGTATTTAAATAGATATATAGTATTTATGATATTATCATAATTATTTAAAGGTACAATTTTTATTACCTTCATTACAAAATGATCATTGCAAAATGGAAACATTACTCATGCATACATACAACTTACTGTCTCCATAATCATAACATACCTTATTTATCAAAACTTTATTTCATTATTAGTATTAAAGATAAAATTTATATTTAAATATGATAATTATTTTATGAGTATTATTCTGGATTTTATGGAAATATTTAATATTCACAATAAATGGATCATTTATGAAGAAGGATGAATGAAAAAACATGGCAATTAACACCATAAAAAATGAAACAAATAAAATATTATTAAATAAATGATGAAAAGATGTTATAAAAGAATCATATATGATATTAGAAATATTAATATTGTTTTTTATAATTTAATAATAAATTTAGAACCACTATAAATGATGTTAAATCAAATTCAACTAAAAAGAAGTGATATGTAATGGATTTCATATCAATTTACATTCCATTGAGACTTATCTATTATTATGCACCAATCCAATTTTATGTGGTGTATATTATATCCATTTGAAATTTAATATCATCATTCTTTCATAATTCATGGTATTTTCCCATTTTGAATAATTTCATCCAAGGTGATTTGACTTAAAAATTACAAAGTGGTAAAAGTTATTGTATAATCCCACTTTATTTTTTGATTATTAAATTTCTCTTGAAACAGTCACTTTTTTGTAATCATTTTTCGTTAGAAATTTTATTTATTGTAAATATTCATATTATTTCATTATGAATATTATTATTTCCTAAAACAAAAACAATTTTTACATACTATGTCTACATTGAATGTTTTTTTATCTAGGGAAATATTGATAAATTGGTATTCCCTACACAATAAAGATATTTGATTATAAGGAACATTGTATCATGGATTAAATATATTATTAGATATATGTGGAATTATTTTTACATGCAGAAATGGTGAATCCTAGTCATAGATATCCTCTTCAACTCATTAGTAGTATCATATGGTAAATCAATAAGCGATTATAAATTTTTTTTTCCATACCAGATGAGTTTGTACCCATTAGTTTTAGATTTACTGAGGATATATCTTGATAGTAGAGGTGTCAGGTTATTGATAAATAATGTCCAATAATTAATAATTTCCTTCAATAAGAATTTTGTTTTTTTTATCCATGATATTTTTAAAATAATATTATCTATGGATTTATTTAATTATTAGATTATACATTAAATATAATGTGTTTTCAGTTAATTTATATGACATATTGATGATTCTTTATCCTATTATGATAGTAATGTTATTTAAATGTCATGAGTGTTTAGTTTTTTTACCTTTCAATATTGATTATTCTTATTGATTCATGGAAGATTCCTTTACACTTAATACTTACTAGTCATTTTATGTGAATATTATTTTGTTTTTTTTTGTGTAGAAATCCAAGAATTATACTATGAATTATATGCAAGGTTATTATAGATGGAATAATGATTTTCTCAAATTAAATTATCCCTTAAATTTTTTTCTAATGTAATTCAAGACCCAACTATGTATCTAGTTTACCATGACTACACAATAATTAGTTTATTTAGGATTAAATTCCTTATATCTTATTCCAATGTAATAAATCAGGCACCAGCATCAGGTTATTTGGCTCGGGGTCACTACAATTATAATCAAAGGAAGCTTAGTAGAAACATTATGAAATAGATTTAGGAAAACATAAATTAGAGAACATAACCCTATGATATAATTTGAGTATAAGTATATAAGAACATTATAAAGATTTGTTAAGGAAGATATTGTGTACTTTTTCCAAGAAAATATATCCCTATTTACATACTACATGTGGACATGGTTCTAGAACAGATGTACCTTGTGGTAATAAATCATGAAAGGGAACATTATGATTGACACAAACCTCACTTTTTTCAGAAAAAAGGTCCTTATAGAACACCTATTCTGACACTACCATGGTATATTATTAGTATAATTCACATTTTCCTTAAAACCCATTATAAAGCATTTAAAATAGATGTATCCCCAAAGTATCCTTGTTTATGATTTTGAGATTATCTACGCATAAAATTTTCAATTTATGTTAGATATTTCACTAGTTTGGGGATTATAAATTTTGTTTCATAATTTATAATCTAATCTAGTTTATTTCATTATTTATAAATAATGCCTAGTAGAAGGAATGGGAACTGAATCATTACGTATAATCTAATGAGTAAGAACGATCATTTATTTAATGATCTTAATCCAAACATTCAAAAGAAAATAGTCTCCCAAATTTCCTCACCATATTAAGACAAAATATCATGTGGTGATAAAGAAGATAAATAATTATATAATTCATTTGGATTTTAAGTTAAGCATAAGAAGAATAGGATAGCATGTAAAAAAGTGGAAAAAGGGAAAGAAAATGTTTCCCACATGAGCTAATTATGCAAAGAAACACCCTACTACTTACTTAAAAGAAATTGAAGATTGATACAAGTGTAGGGAAAAATTATTCCATGATTGTTATTTAAAGTTTAAGAAACTAGTTTCTAAAGTACAACACATAAATTATAAGGAGACAGGGCCAAATAAAAATTAACATTTTAAGTGTCAAATGAATATACCTATGAAGTAGTTAATGGATCATAGTCAAGCTTATTTTCTTACAACAAATGAAGTAGATTGATTAATTTTCTAGTATTTTGATTCATGAATTATATCATTTCAGTATTTGAACAATGATATCCTAATTATAAGAATTATGAAATGCGTACAAATTATATTTTAGTACATTTTCATTAGGATTTTTAAATTGTGTGTTAAATAGTACCGATGACCAAACAAATGATTCTGTGCAAAGTTTAACTTCTATAAAAACACATGATTTTGTAAAATATTACCCTTAATATGTCACTAGTGTTGGGAAAGTAATTATGGGATAATGATATGATTGGTATGGATAACCTAAATAAGATATTACTAACTACCTTTGGACTGATTAAATATTTTTTCAAAGAGTGTTTTGCACTATCATTTATGGAGTTTATATCATCTTTGGATTTAAGAAACATATCCAATAATATCAATTTATCTCAAGGAATATGGAATAATATATGTTTTCAAATCATTTTTTTGGAAATTATGGTTATTACCATGTTTTATGAAAATGCACGATGAAGGTATTCACATTTTTGGAAGGTGATTACTATGAGATAATTTGGGTAGTTTAGGGGATTAATGATAAGTTCATTTGGAAATTTAGTGACTTTCTTTCTAAAGTTATGGATCTTAAAATATTTTGAAAAACTATATAGCCCACCATTTTTGGAAATGTCTATATTTAATTTTGAATGAGTTTTTATATATTAATCTTTTAGTTTTCCATATGAATATTCATGTATGTTGGATAACATGTGATTAATATTTTGTTATAATAATTACTTGTGAATGAAAGAATAATTTATAAATCTATTATGGATATTAATATCCATTAATTATGAATTTTAGTTCTACAAGAATAAAAAAATCATTTTTGATTATTCATTTTTTTTAGTATGTGATCAAATGGAAAGAGATTGAAGCACAACTAAAAAACTGAAATTGTGATTGTGAAATAAAAATGTATCAATAAAATATATTTCCTTATATCCTTATACAATAAAATAGTTCATCCTATTTAGGGAAATGATATTGAAACGAAAACTTTATCCAAATAACTTCATATTTGTTAAACCTGTGGTCATATAAATCATCACAAATATATGATTTTGAATAATATAACATTTAATTAATCATTAACTTTCTTATGATCAAGTACCTCTATCAGTATCTAAAAATATTTATTCTTTTATTCCATGTCAATATCTTCACAGGGAACCACTATTCTTCAACCTGGAGACCTAGTTACATGTTATCTCATATTAACTTTATACTTCCCTTTATTATTATTAATAGGATGTTTTTTTGACTCTCTTATGATTAGGGTTTTCAAAAAAATACAATTTCAAACCATTTATTACCAAGATAAAGATTAAATTCCAAATATAAAATTTATTCAATGATAGAAAAACATAACACCCCATGATTTTAAATGAAAAATATTTTTTGTATAACATGTATGCAAAACAACACCAATATAATAAGAAAGTATAACACCAGATACCTATAAAATAGTTCTTTTTAAAATATATTTAATCACTTAACTAGCTTGTTTAATATGAAACCGCTAGTCAAAATGAACAATAATATAGTATACCATTATAAAATATATACAAATTTGGAATGTATTAATAGTACTCACTAAATTATGAAAATCAAGGCTATATATTTGTTACAAATAAAATAATAATCATTTAAAAAAATATTTTATGGAAAATGTAATCTTTATAAAGAGTGGTTTAGTCGCGCTTTTCACATATAAATTAAATTATTTTTTACCAGTTTTAAAAAATTATTTTGAAAAATTAACTTCATTTTTAAAATTTTAATATCAAAATTTCTATGGGTGAATTCTGAAGATTTTTCAAAAATTTTTCATTTTTTTATTAATAGTTAAAAATAATAAAATTTAATTGGAAGATAAATTTTCAATTAAATAATTTAAAAGGTTAAATTATATTTTAAATAGTTTTTAAAGTAAAATTAGTTTAAAATATATATTTATTAATCAAATTTTGGTAATTTTATTCATTTTCATAATGATTTTTTATATAAAAACATTTTAAACATTAGAACATTTTTTCTTTCAAACACAGGATTTCTTGTCGCGTTTATGGGATTAATTTTAAATTAAAATGTTCAACATCTGTGAATATAATTTTGAAAAATAGATTCCTTATTTGGAATTATAATAATTTAAATTATCATATAACTTTAACTTAATTTTCTACCAAAATTAACTATGAAAAAAATAAAAATTATTTACCATAGTTAAGGAAAAAAAATTATTCAATGGGGTAATACTAAAATGAAAATCATTAAAATGACATAAAAACTTGTGTAAAATATATTTTATAGAAATATTTCAACACTATAATTATTAATTCTCAATAATAATCTTTTTTTACCATAATTTAATGTGAAAAATGAGGGTACACATTTTTTTTTCAAAAATTACAATTGTGCCACTCACCTCACTTATAAAAGGCCACCCATCTCCTCTCTTGTTCACACAATAGAACCATTTTGGACTACCAAATACTTAAAAAGATAACTTCAAAAAAACCTATTATAATATTATATAAAGTATTTTGTGAATAAATCCATCATTGGATGGATTTGGTGAAAACCTAAAGAGGATACTCAGAGAAGAGAAAAATTTCTTTAACAAGCATATTTATTTATTCCTCCACCTCCTTCAATTATTATTAATCCCTTATGATATGATAAAATAATTATTATATATATACTTATAATTTTTTATGTTATTTTCATGACCTACAACCTTCTCCACTTCCTTCAAATGGGTTACAAAATCATCATTTGTGTGTCCGTTGAACTACCCCAACATGAATTGATGTCATTATTTTTTCCAATACCACCTATCACGGTTGTGTAAGATGATGGTTATAAAGTATATATATTATATTTATAAAATAATTACACCTATTGAGTCATTATATCATATATACCTTTTTAATTTCAATTTCATCGGGTATATGATAATGTCGCTCATGTGTACGGAGAACTACTGTCTCACGAAGTGATGTGATTCAACATTCACTAATGCTTTACACCGTAGGTGATATGGAAAATTTTAATGATTATATATGATATTAATTAAATAATTATGATATTAATGAGATTTTTATCATTATTAAATGATAATATATAATTTTATTTCGGTCCCTTTCACTCACATACTGATGATAACATCGTTTGTGTATGTGTGGACTACTACCTTCCTGAAGATATGTGATACTATTTTAATAATCACAACACAAGAATGATATATAGAAGTCTGTTTAAAGATAATATATGGTATTTATGATAATATGATAATTATGGGAGGCTAAAATATTACTTACCTTCTTTCTACATTGATCATTGAAAAGACTAAAAAGCTACCCATACATATGTATGGCCTAATATCTCTATGATCATAAAGTACATGATTTCTCAAAACCATATTTCCTAACTAGTATAATTGATATTTAAATATTATAACTATCTAATTATTATTTGGTTGTTTGTGGAACTAATTAATATTCATAGGAACTAAAACATTCATCACAAAAAACGAATGAGAACACAAGGCAATTAACACTTGAAAAAGTGAAAATATTGAAAATATTATTAATGAACGGGTGACAATATGTGGTAAAGGGTTCATATATGATTTTATAAATATTAATATAGTTCTATAATAATTTAATAACTATTTTAAAACCATTTTACATGAGGTTAAGGCACGATCAACCAAAACAATGCATGAGGTGAGAGATTTCACCTCAATTTACTTTCCACTGATAAATATTTGTTATTATTAACCAATTCACTTTTATGTGGTGTATATACTACCCCATTAATATATAATATCATTATTAATTTATAATCCATTTTAATTAAATTATCAATTTGAATCATTTCATACTTGGTTATTTGACATCAAACTTACCAAATGTTAAAATTTAGTATAAGATATCACTTTATTTTCTTATGATTATCATCCTCATGAATCAATAAATTTATTAATGTAATTTTCCATTTGAAAATAAATTTATATTAAATATAAATATTATTTCATAATTTATATGCTTATTTCTTAAAACATATACCGTTTTTATATACAGTTTCTACATGGAAATGTATTTGTTTATCTGGGGAAATAATGTTAAATCTGTATTGTTTACTCAATACACGTATTTAATGATATGGAAAATTCCTTCATGAATTAAAGTTATTAGATATATTATTATTTATTTAGACATGAATACATGGGTGTGTCCTAGCTATAGATATACCATCGATTCATTGTATAAGGACCCAGCCTTAAAACATTACATAATCTTGAATTAAATGAATAATTCACATTGAGGATATTTTCAGGTTTAGAGTTTTAGAGAATTTTGAAATAACTATTACATATCACAAGATAATAAAGTAGACACTTCTACTCAATTTACATCATAAAACAAAAACTCTTAAAAAGAAACATGTCTACTTCCATGTTTTAGATAGCTTGTCTTTCCTTGATCCCATCATTGACCCTATTCATCTTTAAGTCTTGTGGAAAACATTTCAAAAACTTGGGATGAGCCTAAAAAAGCTCAGTAAGGTATATATAAAAATATGGAAAGAAAACATTAGTCCATGTATACATAAGAATCAATGAAATCATACTTTAATCATAAAACAAAAGCACTTTAACAAACCTCATGAACTCATATGATTTATGAATAAGTCATATAAATCATATGACATAAAGGTAAGTTGAGGCATTCATAGCATTCTTACGTAGGGAGTAACCCTCATGGTTACATTTGGATTACCCACCATAGTATATTCCCAAAATATCTTTTGAGAAACCTTACCATTTAACTCCTTCGCGATACCCAATGCATTGGAGAGCTATATCGGGCTCATCCGCCCTTAGTTTATCATGGAATCACCCGATTTCATAAACCTTTCCCAAGAACCATAACATAATCATAACACTTAAAAAATGCATAAAAGAAAAATAAAATTTCTACATTTCAATCACAAGGGATCACATCATGGTATTATCATAAATAAAAACATCTAAAAAAATCATTAAAACTCTATGAGATAAAAATACCTTTATACTTTGAAAATATTAAAATAATACATTTAAAAGAGATTTTATATTCAATGTGTCCCATGCCACTTCGAAACTTTTGGAAGGGTTTTAAAACATTCATGTACCTATAAATAAATCCATAAAACCATTTTTAAATCATTTACATGGATGATAAATGTTTAAAAGAATAAATCTTTAAAACCATTTAAAACAATGTTTTAATAAAAGAGTCCTTTTCCACTTTGAACATTTATATTATAAGCCACAAGAAAGTATACCATTATCAAAACATTTAAATAACTTTATTATAGACATAATATGTATATGGAATATATAAGGGTCAGTATATACACTTTATAAAATAATAAAAGTGAATATCATTAAGAAATGTCTCAATGAGAAGAAATTGAGATGTAATCCCAATCAAGGATGATGCCATTAGAGCAAGGATAAACAAATGACACAATTATGTGTGAGAAATATAAATACACCAAATATAAGTGGATATTCAGTGTAAAACAATAAAATTTCATCCACACATATTCATATCATGACATAATCTGGAAGTAGAGGTTTAACCCAAACAATTGAAATTAGGTTAAGAAGTTCCCTTACAGGAATTCGACTGCATAACGGCGTCACATTAAAATTAATAAAATGAGTTTATGAGGTAGAAAATGGTATCTCATTACTTGGACATTATATTTATATCAATAATGATATAGAAGAACATATCCAAACATAACAAGATGTAAATTAATAGACATAACAAAAAGAACTCTATTAAAAAAGAGGAGGGTGAAAGAATCCCTTACCGATTTGGGTAACTTTCGAAATGTACACCCCATGAAAGAAGGTCCAAAAAATGCTGATGTAAATACCCATAAATGATATTATATTACACAATTATTATAATCATGGTCATTACATACACCACTCAATGGAGATAATGACAAATATAGCATGAATCTCATGAAAATAAAAAGTGAGATAACATATCCCCTTACGAAAATTCGGCAGCCTAACGACACCAATTAAAACTTCCAAAAATGGATTAAAAATATAAATTAGGTTCTATAATCATATTAAAATAAAAATTAAAGTAAGTATAATACATAATAACATCCCCCAACAAAATAAATAGGATCTTTAAAGAAGTGACATAAAAGAGAGTACTTAAAAAGAAAGAGAGAGGTTGGATCCCTTACCTCAAGTCTGACTTGTCTTGTTCGTTTATTTATATTCTTGAATAATAAACTTTGGTCAATTACTAATTACTTAAGCACATCATTTAAATTTTATTATTCAATCCATATTGCATATTATAATGTTATAATAATTAGTTAATTATGTGAGTTTATATCAGACGTTTTTTTTCGATGTTCGGTATATGAGTCAAAAATGAACTTGTTTGAAAAGAATTGTCCATGTAGTTATAATTACACCATCTCCAGAATAGTATTAATGATTTAAATATCATATATATCTATTATATATTAATATTATACTATTCCATAACATTTGGAGAAAAAAATGAAATGCACCATTCATGGAGACGGTAGACCGTACGTACGCATAAACGCTACCTTCATTTCTTTGTCCCATTAATGGAATTAAAACTAAATGAGATATATATATATATATATATTATAATTCCAGTATAACATATATGTTATATAGGTCACATTATTTCATTAAATTCATTCTTTATACATTCCATGTATTGTATGAACGAGTCGCATCACTTGAGGGGGCGGTAGTCCACACTTCCTCAAATAAAAATATCACATTTGCACAACATTCAAAGCATAAAGGTATGTTTTAAATATAAAATACAGAAGAATATAGAAAACATAAATACCATATATATCATATATAAAATACATTTACATCATAATATCCACCATGAAAGGTGTTAAGAGAAGATTGAACAATCATCGTTTTGTGAGCTAGTAATTCGCCATCCACAGAAACAGTATGTTCTTTAACCATTAGAAGGAGGTGACTGTAAGTGTATCTCGAATAATTCTCATAATAACATCCTACTATATTGAAGATAATTTTTTACAAAATTATGGAATAAAAATATTTTAGGGGGTTGGAGAAGCAAAATAAAACAAATGAACATAACACGAGACATTACCTTTAAATCGGGTAACTCCCTTTTGGTTTGAACAAAAAGTGTTTCTTGAAGAGATTTATGCCTAAGGTAAGGCTTATTGGATGAAGAGAGGGATTTGGAGAGATAAAATGAGCAGAGTTTGGCCAATACAAAGGCTTGAGAGGTGTGGGTAAGGGGGTATAGGTGGGGGCCTTTTATAAGGGAGAGGAGGGGCACTCTTGGAAAGTCTTGAAAAGATACTTTATTATAAAATGATTTTCGGATATCAAAGGTCCCACAATTATATATTTATAGGATAATGTGATAAGGGTTTGTAATACACCCATCCAATAGTTTTTTTACAAGTGTAAGTCTTATATTTTACATTATCTTTTCATTTTATTTAAATCATTCATTATTGAGGTAATCGCTGCATCATCATGATGTAAAAAATAAATTAATTTATTTAATGTATAAAAAATAGAAAAAAAATAACATGATGTATGAAATATTTTTAGATTTATAATTAATATTTATAGTAAAAAATATGACTTTTATAACCCCATGTAAAAATTGTTTTAGTAAAATAATACATGTTTGGGACATTTTTATTTTAACTTTAAATAAAAAGTTATTAATGTCAATTTTTTTCAAAAGTGGCTCCATGGGGTCCCCAAATTGACCCATGGATTGTCTTGGTCGTCCATGACTCATAAAATAAGGTTAGGACAAGTGCCAAGTTCGTTTCTTATTATTATAACTTTATCTTTACCCTAAATTACACTAATTACATTTAATCGCGATTAATAAAACTTAAAAGTTACTATTCACCAAAAAAATTATTTTAATCCCATTGAACAAAATTTTACATTCTAATGACAACCATGTATGTTGTATTTTTGAAATTTAAATCACAGAAGTGGTAAAGTTTTATTTAAACGAAAAATTAGTTTTTTAACTACCACTTAGTGGTTTCACTATTCATCAAAATTTAAAGTTTTTCATAAAAATAACAAAAATTCACCCTAAGATATATGATATTCAGAATTCAAAAATGATGTCTATTTTAAAAAATTCAAAACATATAAGTTTCATTAATTAATTTAATAATTAATTCCCGCTGTCAAAACAAAAAACATGTTTTTAAGAAACAATATCTATTAAAAGACTGACACTAGTTTAAGTCCAATTTCAAAGTAAAATTAATTCCAATGACCACCCTTGGATTAAATAGTAAAAATATATTATAATTGAACTTTAAAACCAATTCAAAAGATGATCTAATCATATAAATAAATTACATTAGAAAGAGTTTTTTTATTAAAATACAACATTTTTCACTTATTCATTAAAAATGGACTTTATCAAAAAAAATAACAAAACCCTACACAAAGTAAATTTTGATATCCCAGTTCTAAAGAAGGATTTTATTTGGTCCAATGAAAAATATAAAATTGTCAACAAGTGGACTTAAAAATGGTTTGCCATCAAAAGGCGGTTAATCGACCTTTTAAAGAATATTAGAATATTTATGCTTAAAATTGGATTCTTTCGAATTTTAGGCCTCTAAAATTTATTTGATAAAAGTAAAAATATTTGACAAACAAATATAATCATTTTTTAGTTAGTTCTGTTATTCCCCCCATTATAATGGCTAGGCGTTAACTACCATTTAAAATAATATTATTTTATTATTAGAGTGCAACGTAATACTTCCAAGAAACTCATTGTTGCGTATTGGGTATGCCATCAAGCATAGCATTACCTTTAAATTAATATTAAAATTTTATTCACAAATATGGATAAATATAAAAATTTCATATTATTTATTTACCTGGGGTGTTACATCCTTCCCCCCTTTTGGGAATTGTGTCCTCTCAATTTTAAAATTGGGCTCGGAAACTTCATTGAAAGCCCCACATCGGAACAAGAGTCATTAAAACTATCAATTTAAAATAAATAAATCATAGTAAAAAGGTCACACAAGTTAACCCATAATATGATTCCATGAAAAAATGGATATGGGAAAAAAGGGTCATGTTCTGATGGAGAGTGATAGAAAACATGTTTAGGATAAAGTTAACCATAAGAAAATCATAAACTTGTGATGGGTTAAACGGTATTTGATTCCCCAGTAGGAAAAATTAACAGAAAACATTTATGTTTTAAGTTACTTTTCATTGAGGAATTTATTTATGAGCTTAACTGAAACTTAAGGAAACAAACTTACTTTTCATGTAGGCTTCATCTTTTACTATATTTCCAACACAGACTCATATTTTCTCCAAACAATGAGTATTCAGGATGACTTTTTCACATTAAGAGAGCTATAATAAACTTCGAGAGAATCACATATCTCACAAAAGATAAACTATATATTTCCCATATCTTTAGACCTTAACAAAAACCAAATTTGTTTGTATAAGATCCGATAATCCAAAAAATATATAATCCTTCACAAGACGAAAAACTACTCTTAATCTCCAAAATTTGTCAGACAACCCAAAGTTCAACAAAGACCATTCAATACAAAATTTCCCTTAAAATTCATAAAAAATAAACCAACCTAAGATTGTAACCCAAATATCTGAAGGATTTAATTGCATAGTCGTCTAAGGTAAATCTTAACATTTATCTCCAAAGAACACCAGTTACTCTTAAAGTCTCATACTGAAAAGTAATTATCCTAATCACATATCCTCCATGATAGGTGAATCATTTCCATAGATAACCCAAAATCAACTTATTCTTGATTCATAATATCATCTAACTAAAAAAATTTCATACTAACCCGGACATCAAGTAGTCCAGTTGTAGGAGATAAATACTAGTCGCACTTTGGTTGTGGGTTCAATTCCCAAAGCTTTGTCTGACGCGGCGGGTTGTCACATGGTCTGCATGTTGTCCTTTTTCCAAAACTATATAATTCTTAAAAAATTCCCCAAAAAGAGATAAAATCATCAAAAATAACCATAACATAATTTAACCTCATGTTATTCTCATTCCTTTCATTTTCCATCATAACAAATAGTAACCCATAATTATATCTATAGTAAAGATCATATAAACCCTAATGGTTACCTTTATAATTATTACCTGAACTTCCACATCGAGTTGTTTATCTCGTACATGATGCATTAGAAAACTCACCACGGTTCAAGTGGTTAATCATGACTCCTGATATTTGGTTCAAAAAAACCACAAGAGTTCTCACTACAGCTCCCATACCATTCATTTGTTCTTTCAGAAAACCGTCACAGTTTTCTTCACATCCACTGTCACTTTGGTTCCTGCTAGATCCATCCATTTACTAAAACCAAAAATTTCAATGTGATTATATCATTAGAATCGTCATATAATACTACGATATAATTATTCATTTTATCATAAACTCATTCACTTTATCTAAAACTATGACTCTTTCTGAAATCCTAACCATTATGATAATGTCACTTATGCTTAATGAATACCCTAACCAATAAAGTTATCTAAACCTCCCTTTAATACCAACTATAAGGAAACATCCTTGAAACATTACTTAATCTTGAATTAAATAAATAATTCACATTGAGGATCTTTTCAGGTTTAGAGTTTTAGAGAAGTAGGGAATAACTATTACATCTCACAAGATAACAAAGTAGACACTTCTACTCAGTTTCCATCATGAAACAAAAACTCTTAAAAAGAAACATGTAGAGTTCCATGTTTTAGATAGCTTGTCTTTCCTTGATCCCATCCTTCACCCTATTCATCTTTAAGTATTGTGGAAAACATTTCAAAAATGTGGGATGAGCATAAAAAGCTCAGTAATGTATATACAAAAATATGTAAAGAAACCATTAGTCCATGTATACATAAAAATCAATGAAATCATACATTAATCATAAAACATACGCACTTTAACAAACGTCATGAACTCATAATATTTATGAATAACTCATAGAAATCATATGATGTAAAGGTAACTTGAGGTATTCATAAAATTCTTACGTAGGGAGTAACCCTCATGGTTACATTTGGAAAACCCACCACAGTATATTCCCAAAATATCTTCATAGAAACCTTACCGTTTAACTCCTTCGTGTTACCCAATGCATTGGAGAGCTATATCGGGCTCACCCACCCTTAGTTTATCATGTAACCACCCTATTTCATAAACATTTCCCAAAAACCATAACATAATCATAACACTTAAAACATGCATAAAGGAAAAATAAAATATCCACATTTCAATCACAATATATCACATCATGGTATTATCATAAATAAAAACATCTAATAAAATCATTAAAACTCTGTGAGAGAAAAATCGCTTTATACTTTGAAAATATTAAAAGAATACATTTAAAAGAGATTTTAGAATCAAAGTGTCCCATACCACTTCAAAACATTTGGAGGGGTTTTAAAACATTCATTTACCTATATATAAATCCTTAAAACCATTTTTAAATCATGTAAATGGATGATAAAGGTTTAAAAGAATAAATCTTTAAAACCATTTAAAACAATGTTTTAATAAAAGAGTCCTTTTCCATTTTGAACATTTAAATTATAAGCCACAAGAAAGTAGACTATTTTCAAAACATTTAAATGACTTTATTAGAGACATAATATGGATATGAAATGTCAAAGGTGAATTATATAGACTTTATAAAAGAATAAAAGTGAATATCATTAAGAAATGTCTCAATGATAAGAAATTGATATGTAATCCCAATCAAGGATTATGACATTAGAGCAAGGATAAAGAAATGACATAATTAAGTGTGAAAAATATAAATAAACCAAATATAAGTGGATATTCAGTGTAAAACAATCAGATGTCATCCACACATATTCATGGCACGACATAATCTAGAAGGATAGGTTTAACCCAAATAATTGAAATTGGGTTAAGAAGTTCCCTTACAGAAATTCGACAGCCTGACGGCGTCACTTTAAAATTCAGAAAATGAGTTGATAAGAGAGAAAAGGGTATCTCATTACTTGGACATTATATTTATAGGAATAAGGGTATATAAGAACATATCCCAACATGACAAGATTTAAATTAATAGACGTAACAAAAAGAAGTCTATTAAAAAAGAGGAGGGTTAAAGAATCTCTTAACGATTTGGGTAACTTTCGAAATGTACACCCCATTAAAGAAGGACCAATAAATACTGATGTAAATACCCATAAATGAGATTATATTACACAAAGAGTAGAATAATGGTCATTACATACACCACTCAATGGATATAGTGACAAATATATCATGAATCTCATGGAAAAAGTGAGATAACATTTCCCCTAACGAAAATTCGGCATCCTAACGGCGCCACTTAAAACATCCAAAACTAGATTGAATATATCAATTAGGGTCTCTAATCATATGAAAATAAAAATTAAAGTAATTGGAATATATAATAACAGCTCCCAAAATAATAAAGAGGAGCTTAAAAGAAGTGTTATAAAAGAGAGTACTTGAAAAGAAAGAGAGAGGTTGGATCCCTTACCTCAAGTCTGACTTGTCTTGTTCGTTTCATTATATTTTTGAATAGTAAACTTTGGTCAATTACTAATTTCATAAGGACCTCTTTTAAAGTTTATTATTAAATTCATATCACATATTATAATGTTATAATAATTAGTTAATTATGTGAGTTCATATCAGACGTTTTTAGTCGATGTTCGGTACATGAGTCAAAAATGAACTTGTTTGAGAAGAATTGTCCCTGTAGTTATAATTACACCATCTACAGAATAGTATTCATTATTTAAATATCATATATATCGAGTATATATTCATTTTATACTATTCCATAACATTTGGAGATATAAAATGAAATGCACTGTTCATGGAGACGGTAGGTCGTACGTACGCATGAACGCTAATTTCATTTCCTTGTCCCATTAATGGAATTAAAACTAAATGAGAGATATATATATATATATTATAATTCCATTATAATATATATGTTATATAGGTCACATTATTTTATTAATTTCATTCTTTATACATTCCATGTATTGCATGAACGAGTCGCATCACTTGAGGGGGCGGTAGTCCACACTTTCTCAAATAAAATTATCGCATTTCCACAACATGAAAAGCATAAAGGTATGTTTTAAATATAAAATAAAGAAGCATATATAACACATAAATACCATGTATATCGTATATAAAATACAGTGACATAATAATGGCCACCATGAAAGGTGCTAAGAGAAGATTGAACAATCATCATTTCGTGAGGCAGTAATTCGCCATCCAGAGAAACAGTATGTTCTTTAACCATTAGAATGAGGTGTGTGTAAGTGTAGCTCAAATATTTCTCATAACTAAATCCTATTATACTGAAGATACTGTTGTATTTACAAAATAAAGGAATAAAAAATAGTTTAGGGGGTTGGAGAAGCAAAATAAAACAAATGAACATAAGAGAAGACATTACCTTTAAATCGGGTAACTCCTTTTTGATTTGAACAAAAAGGGTATCTTGAAGAGCTTTCTGCCTAAGGTAAGGCTTATTGGATGAAGAGAGGTATGTGGAAAGATAAAATGAGAAGATTTTTGGCCAATCCAAAGGCTTGAGAGGTGTGGGTAAGGGGGTTGAGAACGGGGCCTTTTATAAGAGGGAGGATTGGCACTCTTGGAAAGTCTTGAAAAGATACTTTATTATAAAATGATTTTTGGATATCAAAGGTCCCAAAATTATATATTTAGAGTATAATGTGATAAGGGTTCGTAATCCACCCATTAAATAGGTTTTTGACAAGTGTATGTTTTAGATTTTACATTATCTTTTCATTTTATTTAAAGCGTTCATTAATGAGGTAATCGCTGCATCATCATGGTGTCACAAATAAATTAATTTATTTAATGTCTAAAAATTATAAAAAAATATCATGATGTATGAAATATTTTTATCTTCAAAATTAATTTTTATAGTCAAAAATATGACATGTATAACCCCATCTAAAAAATTATTTAGTAAAACAATACTTTTTTGTGACATTTTTATTTTAACTTTATATAAAAAGTTATTAATGTCATTTTCCTACCAAAGTGGCTCCATGGGGTACCCAAGTTTACACATGGATTGTATTGGTCTGCCATCACTCATAAAATATGTGTATGACATGTTTCAAGGTCATTTTATATTATTATAACATTGTCTTTACCTTAAATTACACTAATTAACTTTAATTGCGATTAATAAAACATAAAACCTACTATTCACCATAAAATTATTTTAATCCCATTGAAACACATTTTACATCCTAATGAAAACCATGTATGTTGGATTTTTGAAATTCAAATCACAAAAGCTATAAAGTTTCATTTAAACAAAAAATCAGTATTTTAACTACCACTTAGTGGTTTCACTAGTCATCAAAAATTGAAGTTTTTCAGAAAAATAACAAAAAATCAACCTAAGCTATATTTGATATTCCGAATTCAAAAATGATTTCTATTTTAAAAAATTAAAAACATATATGTTTCATTAATTAACTTTATAATTAATTTTCACTGTCAAAACAAATAGCTTGTTTTTAAGAAACAATATCTATTAAAAGATTGACACTAGTTTAAGTCCTATTTCAAAGTGAAATTAATTCCAATGACCACCATTTGATTAAATGGTAAAAATATATTCTAATTTCAATTTAAAACCAATTAAAAAGATTATATAATCATATAAAAAATTTATATTAAAAAGAGGTTTTGAATTAAAATACAACATTTTTCACTTATTCATTAAAAATGGACTTTATCAAAAAATAACAAAAACCTACAAAAAGTAAATTTTTATATCTCGATTCTAAAGAAGTATTTTATTTGGTCCAATATAAAATATAAAATTGTGAACAAGTGGATTTAAAAAGGATTCTCCATCAAAAGGTGGTTAATTGGCATTTTAAAATTATTAGAATATTTACGCTTAAAATTGG
Source organism: Viscum album (assembly GCA_963277665.1). Lineage (NCBI taxonomy): Eukaryota > Viridiplantae > Streptophyta > Magnoliopsida > Santalales > Viscaceae > Viscum > Viscum album. The sequence continues at coordinate 2,133,836,005 of OY728140.1, forward strand.
ATTTATTCGCATTTTAAGACTCTAAAATTTATTGGATAAAAGTAAAAATATATTGAAAACATATATAATCATTTTGTAGTTAGTTCTGTTAATTCCCTCCATTACAACGGCTAGGCGTTAACTACCATTTAAAATAAAATTATTTTATTATTAGAGTGTAACGTAAGATTTCCAAGAAACACGTTGTTTTGTATTGGGTACGCCATCGAGCATAGTGTTCCATTTAAATTAATATTAACATTTTATTCAAAAATATGGATAAATACAAAAATTTCATATTATTTATTTACCTGGGGTGTTACACATTGGTAGTCTCATGAGTTGAATGAGAAAGCTAGAATAAAATTAGTTGGCCAAACCAGATGAATTTATGCCAAGTAGTTTTAAATATTATTGAGGATATATCATGATGGTATACATATCATGTTTCTAAGAAATGAATTAAAATAATTCATTCATTCATTCATTAATAATTTAGTTAATATTATTCATCACATTTTCATAGTGATGTTATCTTTGGATGCATTTCATTCTTAGTTTATTAATTAACTAGAATGTGTTTTCAGTTATTTACCTTACCATATTTTTTATTTATTATCTTTAAATTATAGTAATATTATTTAACTGTAATGTGTGTTTATTTTTTTACCTTTCCATGTTGATTATTATTATTGATTATTGATATCTTTTGTTGTTCATAACCATTTCTGAGAATTTTCTATCTCCCTTATTATGTTTCCTTTCCCATAAATCCAAGAAGTGTACTATGAATTATATGAATATATATTATAGACGAAATAGTGATATTCTATAAAAAATAAGTTGTACGATTTATTTTAAAATGTAGTGCAAGACTCAATTATGTATCTAGTTTATATAGACTATTAAATTTTCTAGTCTTTCAAGAAGATATTAATTATATATTATGCTTGTTTAATAAAGTAGACACTAGTTCTAGGTTATTGGGGTTTGGGTGGCAACATTTTCTTAGTGGTTTAATAGACTTTATGGGTAATGTGAATATTAAAAAATATAAAGAATAATATATCTTGATGATAGATTAAGAATGAATTAAACCATGAAACCAAATTTAACTATTAAATTCACAATGATCAATAATAATATAAATAAAAATAAGTCTGAAAGTTACCTACATTGATTCCACTTATTGTATTTCAGAGTAGTGGAAGTACATATATGGAAGTGTCCCTCCTCATAAATTAACATATTTTATTCAATAGTGACATATATTAAAAGGCATAAAAATTATAACCAATGATTTTTTCCAAATAAAATTTACAGATAATGTTGTTGGAACCCAGAGAAGAGATTTTCACATTAAATTTATAATTAATTTAAATAGATCATAAGAATAAAGACATAATTCTTCATATCTTTCTTTGATGAAGATAATTGTCTCTTGAATATATTTTTGATCTACTGTCTTTGCACTTTTATGATCCATTCATATAAATCCTCTATAGTTAATCCATACATACTCATTTGATCTCTAAACAATGCTGATGAATTTTTGAGTGCTAGAGTAATTAATTGGTCATCCTCTTGTGTTCTCCTTGATCATTATCACTTGAATAATTCACCTCACACAATTTTTCTCAAGATTATAGTGGAGGAAATAGGGTCTCCAAAGAATTATTCTTTCTTGAGAGAGATCTCATGATTTCATTATGCACAATGATTCTCTATTTCGGTCAACCCTTTAAAAAAGAAATATCATTATATTTATAATGTTATGGGTTATAGTTAAATAATATTTAATTTTAAATTGTATCTAAATAATATATTAAACCCTGAAATTTACCCATGTATTTTGATAATAATAATAATATTATTTTATCACGATGACTTCTCTGGTAGGCCTTCACATTAGAGATGTAAGAGGCAACGAGAGTGATTGTCTAGTATGTTATACGAATTACTTCATACACTGGCCCTTATTAGAAAACTCCAAGAATCTAACTATAAATATCTAGGTGATGAGTTTAGGGACTAGATCAGACTTGAAATTCCCCACTCACATCATTGGTATTTGTTATTGAGTTTGAGACATGTTGAGTTAGTATGTGAGGCCTTTCCATGGGGAAAAAAGTATGTGACTCATTCATAAGTTCTCTAATTTCAATTAATGAAATTATAAATGCTTCCCTTGAACTTGGTGCATATAAAATCATAAATGAAATGTCAGTAGAGGTATTCAAAACCAGTGATTGACCTTAAGGGTATCTAGTTATATCATACAAATTCTGGTCCTTCCAGTGTCCATAAAAATGCCAAATGTTTATAGCCTCCTTTTGTTCTAGGGTTCCCAACATTGGTATTTACCTTGAAATGAAGGGTTCTATGTACTTCATATGGTCAACCATGTCGTTGAATAGGGAAAATATTGGATTTTTTAACACCATGTGTGCCTATATGTTTTCCACTCACATGGGGAATAGATTTCTCTTAGAAAGGATTTTCGCTTACTTTGTATTCAGGGACATGAGTAGTGAGGTAAGAGAAAATATTTGGTCATCTTTGTGGTGTTGTCAATAATAGAGAGGGTTTATGAGAACCAATTCATTGAAATGATCATCAACTCAGAAAGTGGACTCATCAACTTGATCATCATCATGACCTGGTTCCTGATGGGGGTAATTACATTACTCAGGTGGGTTTAGAGATTAATACCTTGGTCGCGTTCATAATACATAGGTTTCTTCTCTAATTAATTGTGTGGGTACACTTATCTCAAGATGGGGAATCTAGAAAAAGAGGAATTAATGTTTTTTTCCCACTAGAGGAGAGATGGGGTCTCTTAGGTTTGTAAGGCATTAATTTGAAATAAGATCTATGATGACAATTTTATTCCCAATGAGATTCTAAAGAAAGGATTCTAATTTGGGATATGCCACTTTCATTAGTGAAAACACAAGTGCATCATTGTTCTTTCTATGTCCCATACCCTTCTTCAGATATTGATGGGGAGGAAATATCTCATTAGGGGGACCAAAGCCTAGTTTCCTCCTCTTTTAATGTGTAAGGATACCCAATGGGGGTCTTCCTATTACTACATTGTCAATTGAGACATGCCTTCCCTATCCTTTCCTACATCAGATTACCCCATCCCTCTATCCCAGTAGTTGTTTGTGGATAAATTTGTTTACTATAATGGTACCCTGAAGGAAACCCTCCTTGTCGACATACATGCCCTTATATAACATGATAGGGCTAAAGTGGAGAGTATTGTATAGTCCACAACCCCTGATTTAAATTTGTGGATGAACTTATTCCACTAAATGAAGTAGCATTGTAATACTCTTAACACATCTCTTATAAAGGGTTTATAAGTAGTTATACGACATAGTGTGTGATCCACTTGGAGTTCTAGGATCACAATCATTCATCACTGATGGTCAATGGTCATGAGGCACTCTTGATTAACTGGATAGTTCAATTGATGATCACAGAGGTGGTTTAACATAACCCATATAATCTATCAGAAACCCATTTCATGTCCCACAGTTTGGAACTTTGAGATTTTAGAGTTTGGTGTTGCATGTGGCTAGAACCACATTGATATTTGGTCAGCATAAATGTCCTCCCACAATCCCTCTTTCTCAGAGGAAGTGTCTTTTTCATGGTCAAACTTGGCTCTGATTAGGGTTGAATTCTAGATGGGTGGAAGCACTGATGTTGATATGTTCTGTGGACTATTGACCAAAAAGGAGTTACAACATGAGTCAAATATTCACATCATGATGGGACATCCATTGGGAGTGGTTCCAATTGCATCATCACATCCATGTAGGATGGAGTATTCACCACTACCTCATGTGAAAGGGTGGAAGAGTTTATCTGTTTCTCATCAAAGTGGTCACCATCCCAAGGTTCCAACCCTAACGATGACATATATACATCTTATGAAGTGGATTTGGAGAGGAGGGATGTTTGTGGAGATAATGGTGGCTACACTACGAGCCCCAAAAAGGGATCCATAAAATCCTCCAATTGCATATACTTGTCGAGGATCTAGGGATCTTGGGGACCTTGACTTCTGGGATAGAAAACTTCAGTTTTTGATTTCCTTCCCTAAACTCTGATAGTTGGGGTGGAGATTCCATTATTTTTTTGTATGTCCCCATAGATTCTAAAAGTTTAACGTTTTCCATGATATCTAGGTGTTTCCCAGGATTTCTCCTTTAATAATGAGTGTTATGCCATCTTACTCGATATAGTTCTTTAGGGAATGGTACATATCCGGTATGGGTAATACACCCATGTGAGTTGGTGGAAATGTTGGGATGACCTCTACATTGATTGATGGAAGAAAGAAGATGAAATTCATATTGGCTGTTGTAGGAGTGGGGAGGTCCTATACACTGATTGGTTACAATGTGTGGAGTACCTCCACTTTAGATGGTGAAGGAATGGGGAGGACCTCTACTTTGATTGGTAGTGACATGTAGAGGACATCCTTATTGATAATCTGGTGTATGGAGAGGACCTCCATACCATTTATTAGAAGATTGGGGTGGTACTCCTCTTTGGATATTGATTGCATGGGGAGGACCTCCATGTACATTGGATCTGGAGTGGGGAGGACCTCTTCTTTGGTTGGTAGCAACATGGGTATTAAATCCATGTTGATTTTTGAAAGAACAGTGAGGGCCTCTGCATTGGTTTGTTGTAGCACAGGGAGGAACTCTGTGTTGGTTATTGAAAGAGTGGGGAGGGTATATGTTTTGGTTGGTAATGGTGTAGGGAGGAACTCCACACTAACTCTCATCATTACAAGTTTTCCTATAATGAATTTTAGGGGTTCCAAAGGTTAAGAGATTCAACCAGGCCTACCTATGAGGCATATGGGTTCTCAATCCTAGTAAGGAGAATACATATTGATGTTCACCTGCTGAATAGATCTGAAGGGCCGTGCAAACATTGGGAGGGGCCACTAGAGCATTAGAAGATTCTCCTTTTCAAGTGATGTTCTGGGCCTACCACCAAAATTGGTGTTTAGTTCTTTAGACTAGGTCTGGATAAGTAGTGGTGAAGTCCACCCATTCTTCAACCTAAGGGTCAGTCATTGATAGCACCAACATAGGTACATGGGATCCCTCTTCGGTAGCTCTTGAGCTATATTCACGACTGGTAAAACTCGATCATCCACCACCTCTTAGTTATAAAAGGTAAAGTCATTAAAACACTCTAGAGAGAGACTCTATAAGCATCTCATTATCACAATGGGCAGTGGTTTCCCCCTACATGACCATTGGGGTGTGGGGGATGATGTGGTGTTGATGCCTCCAAGCTATGGTGGGCCATGTGTCGGGCAGGAATCAATCCTTCTTATTCAAACCAAATCATGAGGGTGTTGATCCGCCTCCTCTAGATGATCTATTAGGTTGAGACATGGTGTAAGAATCTAATCACTAAGGTTGTGGTAGAATTTATGAGGAATGTGGGAATGTGGGGGATTACTACATCAATGTTTCTCCTTCCCTAGTTCCTACGGGTGATGAGTTTCTAATTTCTAAATTCTTGATCCTTGTACATCATGTGGATTAAGCTATCAGTATAGGTACAATTAAAGTGATTCTCAATGACCCAACTTAATCGAATATTATAAATCAAATATGGATCCATGATGATAATGTCACAAACCTAGTATACCTAATTCTAACTACCCCAAGGTGTTGGTAAGTTCCATGTTCATACAACCATTTTCATGGTGGGACCTAGCACAAGTTGTTTGAATTTTGTGAAATTATAATCCACTATTTCTCGAGATGCTGCTAGTCCCCATGGTTATAATAGAATATATTCATTACTAGTTTACCATTTCTATTACTAATTATCTAATTGGGGTCATGCGCAATGTTCATTTTCATTTACCAACATCACTACTTTCCAAATGCGGGCATATTTCTTCACTTTCATAAGTGATATTTTCTCCTTAATTGAAATGTGTAGATGGGATGTTGGTTCCTCCCTCCATAGATTCCTCCTTGGATCTCATTACCTTGTACAGGTCTCCCTCATAGATTAAGTCCTATTTTTGGAACACATTCATAATTCCATATCATTATGAACACTATTTAATTACACTATTTCTGAATTGATAGGGCATCAACCATTAATCAAGTGAGTATTCATGTTGTTCATCTCAGAGCATGCCAAGACATTGGGCACATTGGTCGCCAGTAAAGATTTCTCTTATGAGGGAATATCATATTAGGATTATTAGGCATGGAACCCAAGTTATATCAACTCGATAACGAGATATCCAATGCCAAGGGAGTAAGTATTCCATGCCTTATTACCTTAGGAATACCTTCTGTATTTCATGGTATATTAATTCTAGTTCGGGCCACAAGTTCTATGTCATGTGGACACAAACTGGGAAGTAAGGTTGATATAGATTATGGAATCAGAATAACCACTTATTAAGATTGATCGGAAACCATATAGAGGAAGATAAAATAGGTGTTTCCCCAGGAGAGAACCCCGGTTTTTACTAATTATCTTTGAACAACCTATGAGGTGGATCTGATAGATGTATCCTGAGGATAGACGATGATGTACCTGAGTTTAAAAATGTGGATCAAAAGCATTGTCAGGATGATTCAGAGCATATTTTCTATGATAGAAGATATAATGACTATGATAAAAATTGTGGATTAAACACCTTCTGAAGAAGATCTGGAGGTGTGTCCCATGGAGGGAATGTATCACACTTGACTTTACTATTGAGGATCAAACTCTTAGTGAGATAGATCTGGGAGGTGTGTCCCTATGAGGGAATATGTCACAACCAAGTTTACCATTGCTTATTTTAAACCTAAAAGAGGTATCTTGTGTATCCCATTTAGTGATAGGGACAAAAAATCAAGTAGTGTGACTCTGTAGTTTAAGGTTGTGTGTCTGGACCAATCAATGTAGTTTAACAACATGTAGTAAGTTTTCTCATGTTGTAAAAGGAGCATATACAAGGGATGTTGTGGGAATTTTGTATACAATCTTCCCATTATTGGTATATCATTCCCTGGTGAAGAAGGGTGGTGTATGGATTATGCATGGAAGATTTCTAGGTGTTGGAGTTTCATCCTATTGTGGGGATAAGGTTGCATCCCATAATGATTATTTATGGGTAATTTTTTGTTTATCACGGATGGTAAGTCTATAGTTTTAGGTCATGTAATGAAGATGTTTTCATACAATTTAAAATTATATAACTAGGGTGTGGAAATATAATGTTTTTTCCATGTATCTTGGACATGTGGGGAATCACACTTCACCTCAACGGCTTAAGTTACCACCTTTCATGCACCGCTGGGTGGGGCATGGAATTGGTACTAATGTAGAGGAGTTTTTAATCACAACTTTTGTGTTAGGGTGCCTATTCATAGATGAAACAAGCATTTGGGTAAAATTATTAGAAAAAATGGTAGGCTGGAGGATCATTCCAAACTTTCAGTGAAGTCGAAAGACACAAGAGTGGGTGGAACTCATCACATGGGGACTTGATGTGTAGTTTAACTAGTCATGTATTGGTATGGGGGACCTCAGAATTCAACATTCATGAAATATTGTTAACAGATGGTAGGATCCCTAGAGAGGACTATAAGAATGGTTTCACGAAGCCTGGGGCCTCACAGAGAGGTGATAAATGAAGCATAGGTGCCTCACAGATGGAAGGCGCTTTGCAATGTAGGAGGCTTCATGAAATAGGGTACCCCTTCCTCAGGATGAAGTCCTAATTCATGCGGCGGTATTTTTGAATGTTGAATGCTTTATGAAGTCTCAGGTGAATCTGAGGGTATTCTTCTTCCATAAACAGAATTTTCCTTCACAAAAGGTATCTCCAATTTGGGTGGATGATCTCAATAACACAAGGGGTTTAATTTCAGGATGATTGGATACCTTGTGTGATCCATTTTCTCTTTTTTTTCATGAATCTCAGTAGGTTATTGAATAAGAAGTGATTATTAGAAGTCAAAAGATCTTTGTACTTATAAATTTCATACACAAGGGGGTATTTATAGGTATTTAGGTTTTTTGAAGATTCATGAAAATCCTGAATCCTTATTATATTTGTTAATAGAATGTCTCTATGTGTTTGAATATTATTGTTCGAAGATCAGTGTACTGCCTTCATGAAGTCACAAAGAGATTCACAACACCATATACCTGGGACACATAGATTAATATTGGTACATCACTCAATCATAAAGAGATTCATAGAATATTATTGATTGTTCATATATTTTATAGTTAGTTCTCTAGGTGGTTAGGGTCTTTGTGAGCTTCACCCATTTATGGTGGTGGGGACCTTTAAATAAATGTACCATTTGAGGAATTTTTTGGCCTTTTTGGATTAGATTATCCCCAAACATGAATTTAAAGTATCAAACTCTCCCATGTAAAGCATATTTTGATGCCAGAACTCATGAAGGAAAGTTCCTTGGGTATCAATAACTTTTATTTAATTTAATAATGCATTATAGGCCCATTTTTCATTGATTCTCTTAAATGAATCATTTGATAGTAAAATATTACTGATAAAAAAAGTGTGAAAATGATTTATGTTAATAATATGAATTATATTTTCTCATCTATATAGCCTTACTGAATGATTATTTTTTATAGATTATGAGGCATAGTAGATGAATGGTTTATCTTAATTCTAGTCAAATTTTCTAGTATGATAATTGGACTGGGTCACTAGTGACTGATATCTAAAAAAATCATATTCCAAAACCACATGTGAGGATAGTAGACATAATCCTAGATCCTTTGGACCACCTTCATAAACCTATCAAGGAGATCATACTTACTAAACAATTCATGGTCAATAGGGACATCCTTATTTGGGAACTAGAAAGGCATATAGTATTGACCTTGAAACTACTCAATAAATTCTTCATGGGGATGGATTCTGGTGTTGTAAATTTATTGAACCATTTTAATAAGGAATGGATCCATCCTTCTAGGTATGTTGTAATTTAGAGAATAGTCATAAATTAGTTTCCAAGTGATAAAGCTCTGATGTAATCCATATTTTTCTTATTCACTATGAATAAAATTTATATTGATTACATAGACTCCACTGATCATACTTTTTTCATTATCATCATACCATGTATATTTTATTAATTGTTGCAGACCTCGTTGAATTTGATGCCCTCACTTGAACTAGCATCTTGACTCAAAATTATTTCCATAAAACCTAAATAATTCAGCAAAATTCATGACTCTTTTCAAGAATGTTGTAGAATAATATTAGTATTAGATTTAGTGAAAAGTGATATTAAACATGGGGGAAGGATATTAGCATTAAAATATATTTATAGGGTTTCATTTATTTTCTTAAGTAGGATACATCTAAGAATAATTTTCTTACTTGGAAATCTATCTAGGAGAACTCTATATTCATTGGGTTTTGTGTCAGCATTTGGTTTATGAAATATAATGGATTCATATCCAATGTCTTGAAATCCCTATTATAGGTTGGATAATGATCAACATGGATGGTGATTCAAGAGGGAACCTGAGAACTTTAAGTCATGATGGTATTTTTAGGATCACTAATAGAGGATCTCTCTCATGTTTTTGTAATGACTGTATAATAAATATTTCATACATAGTTTAGATTCAAGGGGTGATTCTAATGATTAATATTTCTAGTTAAAATAATTGGATCTGTCACGACCCGTCCTCAGGGCATGTGCCGTGACTACCCCAGGCTCGCCATCCATAGGCCAGGGGCTGGCGACTTGCACCAAAGGCGTAATTCCTGATAACTAGGAAGGCATTTCCTTTATAAAAGTAAACAAAACACCACAGAGTACAAGAGGAAGTAATACACTAAGTACAAAAGAAAGTGCTGGAAAGTAAATGGTTTAGAATACAAACCCAATCTAAAGTACAGATACAACTGAACAAAAGTACAATATAAAAAGACAAACAGCTAGAAGAAAGGAAACTGCTCCTGGGTCATCCTCCTCGGATCCTACATGAAGGGTAGGTACAAATAGCGCAGCTCCTGGATCGTCCACCATGGATCCTACCTGAAGGGTAGGTATAGATGCCCTCCTCAGCACTCCACGTCCGATCGTTCGTCCGTCTGTCTCCTCCGGGTACCGACTCGTCATGAGATCCACCTCTAGGTACCGTCCAGTCCTCAAATGCTCGGCCTCCGTCAGCGCTGTCCATCGTCTGCATCAAACACAACGAGGTGCGGGCATAGACCGTGCAGGGGTGAGTATAACGATACTCAGTAGGGACCCTGAGACCCTCAAGGTATCTCTAAATCCAACAAGGATAACCACAAAGCAGAATCTCAACAGATAACTCTTACTTAGGTATAAGCCCATACTTATACCTAAGTCATCTGTAACCTATCTCAATCATGAGGAAACACAAAGGTTATGAAATCAACGTATAACCTCTACAAAGATATATGTCCATACATATACCTAAGTTATCAAGTGACCCATATTAATCATGAGGTAAACACCTAGGTCATAGACTCAGCTCAAACCAGGATTTTATTCACAATATCGAAACCACAGCTGATGGAGAACTCCTCCTCTTTCAAGTACAGTGGGCATGCCGCTACAACGAAGCATGTCCCACTAACCATGGACTGCTGAAGTACTCCACCTGTCGAGTACTGGGGGCATGCCACTGCAACCAAGCGCATCCCACCATGGGTCTACCACTACAACCAAGCGCACCCCCTCATAGCCTGCAGAGGTACTCCATCTGTCGAGTACTACGGGTCTGCCACTACAACCATGCGCACCTCCACCGTGGGTCTGTCGCTACAACCAAGCGCACCCTACTGGGCCATCCGAAACACTCCGAGTCGATCGATCAGCATTCATCAAGTCTCAGTCAACTACTAGGTCTATGCACTATGCTAGCTCATCTTTGGGAGGGTCTGCTCCATGAGCTACTGGTTGATACTCCAATTATCACAAGTCCCACGAAGAAGTATCTCAAATGACCACCTCGTCATAGGGGTCTCAACGCAACAGACGGCGCGTTAATCGGACGCTCGGTCTGTGAGTTATTAGCCTTTTTGTCCAGGGGCCCGGTTGGTTTTGTGTATGAACCAACCTGACCATTTCTCAATTGTACCTCGAACTGTCATAGGGTATACTAATAGGGACCGTTTCTCAACGTGACCACCAACGCCACTAACGGTTCGTCATACGGACGTCTGGTCTGAAGGTTATCACCTTTTCAGTTCCAGGGGCCCAGTTGGATTTCGGGTATAATACAACCCAGCCATATTCCAACTGCATCCAAACCTCAGGATAAGTATGTAAAAAGTTATGTCTCATCAAGAGGAATCCAAAAAAGTATATGGCACGTCAATCGGACGTCCGGAGCTCAAGATATAAATGTTTCCGCCCCGAGGGCCCAGTTGGTTTCACATCCGAACCAACCCGTCCATACTCAAAGTTCTCCAAAACCTTGAGTGTAAAATACCAAAACGACCATCTCAATCCAAGGATCTCATCGCAACTAACTGTGCATCAATTAGACATCCGTAGCCCATGATATGGGCGTTTGAACAGAAACTACCTGAAAATAGGGGGTTCGGGCCCGGTCCGACCCGGACCGATACTCCCTGGGTCGGCCCAAACCGGTTCGACCCGAACCGGGTCCATGTCCAGCCCATTAGGGTGCGGCCTGGGTAGCTGGTTGGCCTGGCGCTAGCGCGGTGCCCGCGTGGCCAGCGGGTGCGGGGGGGTTACGCCCCCTCCCCCCCCCCCCCAGTTGAAGAAAAACTTGTGCGGCTTAATGCCGCGCCGCTCCGCCTCCGGAACGGCTTAGCCATTCGAGTTTTTCTGCCACCGCGGCTCAGCCGCCGCGGTCCAGTTCCGGCGGCACGCTGCTGCCGACTTCCGTGGTCCACCGGACGCGCTCCGGTGCTCTGTTTCGCCTTCCGTCTTCTCCAATGGTCCTCTCGGGACCCGACCTTTACTACGAACACTTCAAAATGACTTTGCGGCCCCGTTTGTTGTTTCCCGACAATCCGCGCACAATGATCAACCAGCGGAGTCTTCGAATTGCATTTGCGGCCCCGACTCCGGACGCGGGTTCGTTCGGCCTCAACGGCGCGGCGCGACAACGCCACGCATCCTAGCCATATTTCTCTATGATTCTGCGCGGTGCCTTTGCATTGCGCCACCTTCTTTTGAACCGCAACATAACCACAATAAAAGGGGGAGGAGAGTCGGCCGTGTTTGTGTGGTAAGACATCCTTCTATTAAGTTGAACGGCCCAAATATATAGATGAAAAATGACAAAGGATAACTCATGAACAAAAGTAGTTAACCCCTACCTAGAGCGTAGTTGAACGAAGGCTTGTCGCGGAATTGAACGTCGCGGAAGAAGGCATCACGGAAGAAAGTTCCGCACACGTTGACGGAGATCATCCGAGGAGGAATGGTGTCTCCCTTCCTTTGACGCGGGAAGAAGGAACGAAGGAATGTGCGTCGGGTTGTCGATCTCCAAGGAAGGCATCTCTCACTGTCGTCTGTCGTCAGAGGTTGGCATTCTTCGCGTTCTTCGTCGAGGAAGAAGAACCTCAAGATTTTGAGAAAATCTCTCCAAAATCCCCTCGCACAACCAAGACAACACTAATAAAAATAAACATTGCCTTATTTTTATTACTCATGCCAAACATTTTGAAATTCAAAATTGAATCAATCAATTAATTAAATTAATTTAGAAGTTTAAACCGCCCAAATTAAAAAGAGGCGTTTAATATCAAGTTAAATGCAAGGGTTGACTTCATTTAAAAGGGGGGTGCGGGTGAGTTACTTAATTAAAGGAAAGGGATGAAAAAGGTGGGGCTCATGTGGGCCCCACCCCACAAATATCCTACCTAGTGGAGTAGGATATAGTGGGTTCCACTTCAACCACTTAGCTTAGGTTAAACAACCTTAGATAAAATAAAAATTGGTCGCACCATTTTTATTTTATTCCATTACTTAACCCAAAAAAAATTTAATAACCACACCCGGGCAAACGCAACTCCGGAAAATGTGTTTCTAAGCAATTACCGGCACTGCGATTCCATCGGTGTCCTAAGAATTTGATTCTGAGCACCGGTTCAAAAGTTAGGAAAACCCGCTCGTTCGTTCATTAAATATACCCAAGCTAAACTTCGGAAAATGATTTCGGGAACACCGCCCCTTGGAATCAGGCGTCATTAGAAACTACTTTCTCGTAAAATCCAAAAGAAAATTAAGAAGAAGAAAATAAATTTCCTTGAAATTTCCGGGTCTTTACATTACTCTCACCTCAAGGGCTTTACGTCCCCATAAATCGTTAACACAAACTAGGGATACAAAAGCGGTACTGAGCACGCATATGAACCTTTCGCTTCCATGTGCTCACATGGAGGTTCCCATGCTGCCAACAAAAGCGCACAAGAGGAATCGACCATCATCATATGACCTTCTCCTGTCAATCCTTAATCTCCACTAGAATCTCTGCGCATGTCGCCATGTCATCGCCGTCCAACTCCCTGAGGTCGATGATGTGTGATGGATCATGCACGTATATCCTCAGTCGAGGTACGTGGATGATTTCATGCACCCGGTGCAACTGAGGTGGAAAGGTGAAGCGGTAAACCACCTCGCCTACCCTGCTGAGGACCTTAAAGGGTCCGATAAATCATGGAGATAACTTTCCGCCTCATCCAAATCTCCATAATTCCACGTCGAGGTGAGACCCGTAAGAAAACATGGTCTCCATCCTCAAACTATAGTGGTCTCTACCTGTTGTCCGCATAAGGCTTCTATCAGCTCTGAGCTATCCTCATCCGCTCTTGGATGACCTGGACCTTCACTATTGTGGCCTGGACCATCTCTGGTCCCACAAGAGCTGCTATGATTTCTTATTTTCCGATAGGAGAAATCTGGTCTCATCCCTTGGAAGAACTATGTTCTTTGCCTAATATAGTCAATCCGGACATGAATGATGTATTAATTCCTTGGATGATGTCGTAAGGCCTCGACGTTACTACCAAGAGATCCAAATGTCACTCTTGCCTCTAAGGGTTGAGTCACACAGTCGGCATCAGCGTGAGGTAACTGGGTATCCTCCAGTAGGAATCTCAAAAGTGAGGGTCTAGTCAACAGTTTAAACCGGAACCTCTTAGTACAAAAAAAGGAAGGAAGAAAATGTCACAAAGGTAAGTGTCTTTTTATTATTGCAGCTCATAGTACAAAGACACAAATGTAACAACAACATGGAACTAGAAGTACGAAGAACAAAAGGAAACCACCAGTTCTGCTCCTGTCCACTTGCTTCTGGAGCTCCGTAGTCGTATGCTTTTGCTGCCTAAAGCTGATATCTCCCATGTCCACCTATTCCCTACGGTCAGGGTGGACCTTCTGGTGGTGGTGGTGGCAACACCTCGAAGTGTCGTCCACCTTCAGCTGAACGGCCAGCTCCCCTCCCTCGTCCTTCTATTCATAGTGGTCCGCCTCGATCGAACCTCTGCCTCTGCCTAGGAGGTTCTTTATTTAAATGCTGGTCATCAGCATGGCGGGTCGGACAGTCACGAGCCATGTGACCAACCCCACCGCAGGACTAACACTGTCCGTGCATGGTAAGTCATTCTCCACCCCAGGTGCCTCGCACACACGATCCTGTGTCATGCGGTCAACCACCTGTAGGCATGTTCCTCCTGGACCTCTGTGTCATCTGTCTACTGCCCGCTGCAGAAGACTCTGCCGCATGCCAGCTAGTGGTGGGTCATGCTGCTGGACACTGCTCAGCAAGAAAACTCTCCACTAAGAGGGCTTGCTCCAACACCCCTGTCTGTGTTGGGATGATGTGGGAAACAACAGAAGCTCTAATCTCTCGCATGAGCCCCTGCTCGAAGGTTCGGGCCCTGAAGAACGGGTCTCGTACCATATCTGTGGAGTAGCGCGAGAGGTCTGTGAACCTCGCTGAGTAATGCACCACCGTCATGATACCCTTCTGTAGATGCAGCATCTCCTGTATACTCATCGCTCGAAGGGTGGCTGGTACAAACTCTACCCGGAACAGGATCTCGAAATCTGCCCACAGAAGTGTCGCCTCGTCATGCATCTCGAGAATCAGGCTCCACCATCTGCCTGCTGCTGCCTGAAAGAGGCTGGCAGCAAGGATCACTATGAAGTTTACTAGCGTCCCCACTAGCCTGAAGACTCTCACCATAGCCTCCAGCCAATCCTCAGCTGACTGTGGGTCCGTCTCTCCCCTGAACCTGGGTGGCCTCTAGCGCTGAAACTCGTGCAGTGCACTCAAACGACGTGCATCCTCTGCTGCTGGTGCTGGTGGCATCGGTGGCCTAACGGGTAGTAGTACCACTGGTGCCTCCGCTGGTGCCTCAACTGGGATAGGGCCCTATACTGAGACCACGTCGCTCGGCGGGCTGTCAGTACATACAACTCTCGGGGCTCTTGCTGGTCTTCTGCGGGGAGGCATCCTAAAAGAAACAAACGTGACATGGTCAAACGATTTATTCCAGGTGAGATGACCTGGTTTGAGCGGTTTTAATGGAAAACCTTTGAAAACACACACGCAATCAGTTTTTTCATGAACAAGTCGGAAATCAGTTGTCAGGGTCCTAGTGTATAGATACGTCAGCCGCCCGCACCAACACCAGACTCCCTGAACTGAAAACCACACTCGGTACCCTTAACACTATTTCTTCACAGAAGAAAAATATCATAGTTATAAGTTCTGCGGTAGAACCGACTCCTTTGATACAAATTTTTCACGACCCGTCCTCTGGGCCCGTGTCGTGACTACCCCAAGCACGCCTTCCATAGGCCAGGGGCTGGCAACTAGCACCAAATGCATAATTCTCGATAACTGGGAAGGCATTGCCTTTATAAAAGTAAACAAAACACCAAAAAGTACAATTGGAAGTAATACACTAATAAAAAAGGAAGTGTTGGAAAGTAAATGGGTCAGAAAACAAACCCAATCGAAAGTACAGCTACAAATGAACAAAAGTACAACAGAAAAAGACAAACAGCTGGAAGAAAGGAAGCTGCTCCCGGTTCGTCCTCCTCGGATCCTACCTGAAGGGTAGGTACAGATATCGTAGCTCCTAGATCGTCCACCACTGATCTTACCTAAAGGGTAGGTACAGATGCCCTCCTCAGCACTCCATGTCTGATCATCCGTCCATCTTTCTCCTCCGGGTACCGACTCGTCATGAGATCTACCTCTGGGTACCATCCAGTCCTCGAACGCTCAGCCTCCGTCAGCACTGTCCATCATCTGCATCCAACATAATGAGGTGCGGGCATAGCCCATGCAGGGGTGCATATAACGATACTCAGTTGGGACCCCGAGACCCTCAAGGTATTTCTAAATCTAACAAGGATAACCACAAAGCAGAAACTCAATAGATAACTCTTACTTATGTATAAGCCCATACTTATACCTAAGTCATCTGTAACCCATCTCAATCATGAGGAAACACAAAGGTTATGAAATCAACGAATAACCTCTACTTAGATATATGCCCTTACATATACCTAAGTTATCAAGTGACCCATCTTAATCATGAGGTAAACACATAGGTCATAGGCTCAGCTCAAACCAGGATTTTATTCAAAATATCGAAACTATGACTGCTGGAGAACTCCTCCTCTGTCAAGTACATTGGGCCTGCCGCTACAACCAAGCGTGTCCCACTAACCTTGAACTACTGAAGTACTCCACATGTCGAGTACTATGGGTCTGCCGCTGCAACCAAGAGCATCCCACCATGGGTCTGCCGCTACAACCAAGCGCACCCCCTCATACCCTACAGTGGTACTCCTTCTGTCGAGTATTGTGGGTTTTCCTCTACAACCAAGCGCACCTCTTCCGTGGGTCTACCACTACAACCAAGTGCAGCCCATTGGGCTATACGAAACACTCTGAGTCGATCGATCAGCATTCGTCAAGTCTCAGTTAGCTACTAGGTCTCTGCACTCTGCTAGCTCATCTCTGGAAGGGTCCGCTCCATGAGCTACTGGTCGATACTCCAAGTATCACAAGTCTTGCGAAGAAGTATCTCAAAGTACCGCCTCATCATAGGGGTCTCAACACAACAGACGGTGTGTCAATCGGACGCCCGGTCTGTGAGTTATTAGCCTTTTCGTCCTAGGGGCCCGGTTGGTTTCGTGTATGAACCAACCCGACCGTATCTCAACTGTACCCCGAACTCTCATAGGGTGTACTCATAGGGACCTTTTCTCAATGTGATCACCAACGCTGCTGACGGTTCGTCAAACAGACATTCGGTCTGAAAGTTATCAGCTTTTCTGTTCTAGGGGCCCGGTTGGATTTTGGGTATAATCCAACCCGGCCATATTCCAACTATGTACAAACCTCAGGCGAAGTATTCCAAAAGTTCTGTCTCATCAAGAGGAATCCAAAAAAGTCGACAGCACGTTAATCGGACGTCATGAGCTCAAGATATAAGTGTTTCTGCTTTGAGGGCCCGGTTGGTTTCGTATCCAAACCAACCTGGCCATACTCAAAGTTCTCCGAAACCTTGAATGTAATATACCGAAACGACCATCTCAATCCAAGGATCGCATCGCAACTGATGGTGCATCGATCGGAGATCCATAGCCCAAGATAAAGGCGTTTGAACGGAAACTTCCTGAAAATATGGGGTTCGGGCCCGGTCCGACCCGGCCCGATACCCCCCGGGTCGGCCCAAACCGGGTCCGAATCCAGCCCATTAGGGTGCGGCGTTGCACGGCCAAGGTGGCCCGGCCCGGCCTGGGCATCCGGCTGGCCTGGTGTTAGCGCGGCGCCCGCGTGGCCAGCGGGTGTGGGCGGTTTACACCCCCCCCCCCCCCGGTTGAAGAAAAACCGGCGTGGTTTAATGTCGCGCCGCCCCGCCTCCGGAACGGCTTAGCCGTTGCAGTTTGGTGGCCACTGCGGCTCTGCCACGGCGGTCCTGTTCCAGCGGCATGCTGCTGCCACCTTTCGCGGACCACCGGACGCGCTCCGGTGGTCTGTTTCACCTATCGTCTTCTCCAATGGTCCTCCCGGGACCCGAACATTACTGAAAAGGCTTCAAAATGAATTTGCATCCCCATTTGTCGTCGCCCAACAATCCGCGCATAACGATGAACCAACAGAGTCTTCGAATAGCCTCTGCGGCCCTGACTCCGGCCGTGGGTTCATTCGGCCTCAACAGCACGGCGCGACGGCGCCGCGCATCCTTACCGTATTTCTCCATGATTCTGCACAGTGCCATTGCACCACGCCACCTTCTTTCAAACCACAACATCACAAAAACAAAAGGGGGAGGAGAGTCGGTCGTGTTCGTGTGGTCCAACCTCCTTCTTTAAAGTTGAGCGGCCCAAATATATAGACGAAGAACAGTAAAGGATAACTCATGAACAAAAGAAATTAACCCCTACCTCGAGCATAGTTGAATGAAGGCTCGTCGCAGAATTGAACGTCGCGGAAGAAGGTGCTGCGGAAGAAAGTTCCGCACACGTTGATAGAGATCATCCGAGGAGGAACGGTGTCTCCTTTCCTTTGACATGGGAAGAAGGAACGAAGGAATGCATGATGGGTCATCGATCTCCGAGGAAGGCGTCTCTCACCGTCGTCCATCGTCGGGGGTCGGCTTTCTTCGCGTTCTTTGTCAAGGAAGAAGAACTTCAAGACTTTGAGAAAATCTCTCTGAAATCCCCTCGCACAACCAAGACAACACTAATAAAAATAAGCGTTGTCTTATTTTTATTACTCATGCCAAATGTTTTGAAATTCAAAATTGAATCAATCAATTAATTGAATTAATTGAGAAGTTTAAACCGCCCAAATTAAAAGAGGCGTTTAATATTAAGTTAAACGCAAGGGCTGACTTCATTTAAAAGGGGGGGTGCGGGTTCGTTACTTAATAAAATGAGGGGGATGAAAAAGGTGGGGCTCGTGTAGGCCCCACCCCGAAAATATCCTACCGAGTTGAGTAGGATATAGTGGGTTCCACTTCAACCACATAGCTTAGGTTAAACAACCTTAGATAAAATAAAAATTGTTCGCACCATTTTTATTTTATTCCTTTACTTAACCCAAAATAAAATTAATAACCACACCCAAGAAAACGAAAATCCGGAAAAGGTGTTTCTAAGCAATTACCGGCACTACGATTCCATCGGTGTCCTCGGAATTTGATTCCAATCACCGGTTCAAAGGTTAGGAAAATCCTATCATTCATTCACTGAATGTACCCGAGCTAAACTTTGGAAAATGATTCTGGGCACACCGGCCCTCGGAATCAGGCACCGTCAGAAACTGCGTTCTCATAAAATCCCAAAAAAAAATAATAAGAAGTAAATAAAATTCCTTGAAATTTCTGGGACTTTATAGGATCAAAATATGTATTCAGTTATAATTTACTTTTATTGTTCATTTTATCAATCTTAGGATCTCCTTTTCTACAGGGAGGAAAGGGACATCATGTGAGGACTATATAGAGTATTGTAGGAAAATGGATGTTTTTGTGTCACATTTTAATAGAGATTATAATAATATAAATGTTCTATTTTCTAAGATACAGGTTGGATCGGGGGTAATTTATTAGTCATGAATTATTCGAGAGTCAATTGAGTAACTATTATTCCTTGATATTTATAAAACTCATTCCTATCATTTTTATAATATGTTATGGGCCTTAAATTTTTATATAGGGGGTCTTATTAACATTAACATATTTTCTTATTTAATATAAAATATTGTGAGATTTCAATGTATCCATAGGATATAGTTATTCTCTTGAATTTGATAGTTTCTTGTCATGGGCATTCTATATATTTAATAATTTTCATTAAAGGTAATTATTTATCATACCAATTAAACTGAGAAAATTTTATATATTTAATTATATTTTTATTAAAATAAAATAAAAAATGTTTTCCATATATATAAATAAGTGAATATCTATTGGAAACCATATATAGTGGTATCATAGACCATAAAATTAAATTTATATTTAAATATTATATTGATTTATTTTATCGATTTATAAATTTCATATAAAAATTTTTAATCCACACTATTTCATTCATACTTGATATATATCCCTATGCCTAGATCCCTACCCCACTTTCATTAAACTCCCCTCCAAATATTTATTCAGATGTTGTAATACATCAATTTTTTTATTTTATTTTTCAAATTAATTTAATTTTTTAGATATTTTTTAATTCACACAACATTGAATGCTACTTTTTTATACAAAATCACTAAGATTTCCTTGCGTTATATGCAACACCATGTAAAATTTATAGAATAAACACTTAGATTATATTTTCGTACACACTACACTATGTTTAGATTTTATTACATATAATACTGAGTCCCTTTTATAGCTTGCGTTATAGGAAACACTGAGTTTTACCAAACTAAAATATACTAATAATAATATAATTAAAATAATATTATAGATACCACATATCCATTGGAATTGAAGTTACGAAAAGTATTACCTAAATTTTAAAAATATTATTTACACATATATAATAAATTAATCATTTGGTTATCAATTAGTATATGTAAATGTATGAACTATTTGAAATAAATTCTATGAAAACTATTATTCTATATACAAACACAATTTTATCATAATAAAATCAAAAACCCACTTTTGAATAATTTTTTCAATAAACTATATATAGTTAATCAATATTTATTATACTCATCCATTGGATTACATAGTTATAAGATAATAATAAATCCAATTTTAGGAATAAAAATATATATTTTTCTAAAAGGTAATTTTCCCACATTCTAAGGGAAAACCTAATTAAAATATAATTCCTTGAACTATTATAATTTTTTTATGAAAAAAACTTCATTTTTTAAAGAGAAATAAAAAAAATCCTTTGGTTAAATATTTGGTATTTTATTAAGAAGATCCATTTTTGATAAATATTGAAAAACAATGAATATTATTTCAAAACTACAATTTCATCTAATTTATATATATATAGAAATTATATTTTAATTTTGATTTAAAGTATTATTAGATAAATTATAAAAAAATTAATCTAATTTAAGTTATTGAAACCTGTTTCAAATTGAAACTTGATATAGAAACATTTCATTCTTTTGGACTTTTTGGCTTTAAAAATTCATCATCTAGTCTCATCAACATGACTAATTTTAAATTAATTTATTCCAATTCTATAATAATAATTTGGAAAATTGATTCTATATATCTAATAATAATAATTACTAATTTATAAAAGGTTTAACTTAATTTTTTACTAATGTGTTTAGTGAATGTAATTAAAATTATTTACATAGATTATAATAAAATGAGTTTAGTTAGTGGTAAAACATTAATATTAAATGGATAAATTCATGTAAACCTATAAAAAATACATTTTATGGACATATATTGACAATTACAAATATTTTCATGAAAATATTCAATTATTAGTGGCACATTATATAGAGGAGACCTCTCAATAGTGTTTACCATTTTATATTTACAATAATGTCATTCCTCCTACATTATAAAAGGGAACTCAACCCACTAACTTCCTCACACATATCAACCCACTTTATCTTAGAAAAACAATACCAATATTTTCTAAAAAATTCCCTAAACTCATACCAGAGGCCTCAATTTGGAAATAAAGCTTATAATGTAATCACTTTGGTGCAAACCAAAAGGACTTACCCAAAGAAGAAGTGAAATCCTTCCACAAGATCGTTTGTTTTATTTTTATTATCCACACCCAAAAATCATATTATTTCATGATTATATAAAAACCTAAGATTAATAAATAAACATAGATTTTTTATCATATATTTTCTAACTAAACTTACACACACTTCTATCAAATGGGTAAAAAACATACCATTTATTTGTTTGGAAAATAGTAGCCTCATGAAACAATGTCTTTTGTTTTTTTTTCTTTTAAAAAATATCATGGTCAGAAATTTTGATGGAAATACTAGTTTTATATGATATTTATGATATTTGTGATGTATTTATGCTTATTTAATTATTTTATGAAACATAACTTTATGCTTTCCATTTTTTTTGTAAATAATATAACTTCATTTGTGGACGTGTGGACTACCACCTCCTCAAAACGATGTGATTCGTTCACACATTACATGAAATTTATTAACGATGGGTTTAGTAAATGAATATTATATGTATGAAATAATAATTTTAGTTTAATGGTAATATTTTTACAAGTATTTTTCATTTAATTTCTTACTCTAAATACGGTTGTAAAATAGACACGGCGTTCATTCGTACATACGGCCTACCATCACCAAGAATGGTGTATTCCATTTCATATTTCTCTATTTTATATATTATTATAAATATATATATTATGAATATATATGATATTTAAATCATGTTTTACAATCTTAAAATATGTAAATAAAGACTTATGTAGGAGGATAATGAATAACAAGTCAAAACTTACAGGAAAAACAAAGCAGATATTACCTGAAACATAACATTAACATAAAATTGTTAATAAATAGGGAATATAAAGTCATAATAAATTAATATATTTTATTAAATATAATAATGTTTTTATATGGTATATTTATAATAAAATTATATTTATTATAGAAGAATTTCGAATGTGTGTGAAAAAAGTCAAGACTTAAGGTAAGGGTTTTCTCGTCTCACTTTTATTTCTGTGAGATTTGTGTCTCATTCACAAATAATTTCATTTCTATGGTGTATATACTTCCCATTAATATATTATAATATTATATTAATTTTGTTATGGATATTAACATACCCATTTTGTGATCTCTATTTCTTGGGGTTAATGGTTCAATATTTACCAAACCAGTAAGGTAATTTTGTCTCAATTTTCCTTGATTAAGACACATGTCTTGTTATACACCTCTATAATTCTAAGAGGTGTATAGACATTAATTAGACTTGTAATATCATGAATAAAATTATTTTTATGATTTTTTATTCTTCATTTAATGTTATTATTTTATGTTTATTCTGAATCATTATTACCAAAGTCTTAATAGTTTATTACATAAATCTCATCGTTTATCATGATTGTTTATGATTATTCTCCCATGAATGAAATATTATGATCCATATCTCAAGAAAAATCATTAATTTTATTCTTATATTTTTATTCATGATATTATCTTTTTATGGAACCATTTTTCCACTCCTTTCAACTTATGATTTTTAAGAAAGTTCTTTTTAAGAAAATCTAACTTTATCTCCTACTTCAGTCATAAATCTATATTCCTTCAAAATAATGTTTTAAAAAAATGCCTTCAAAAATTTCAAATTATTCTCATATTATCTTTATAATACATTTTTTACATGTTTTAAAATTTAAACAAATGTTTTTTTAAAATGAATCTTTTTTTTATTTCCTGATCGAGACACATTTCTAAACTTTTTACGACACAAAAGGAATGTTCAGAATTCATGGATTTATCTGCCATCATCATCATCATTCATTTGATAAAACTGTTTCAATTTTAAAATAATTTTTTAATAAACATGTTTTTCATAATATTATATAAATTCATTATTTTTAATGTGAATTTCAAATATAAAGGTTTTCAAAAAAAATTATTATTAAAAATTGTTTTAAATAATTTTAATGGATTCCGTTATATGTTTTCAAAAGGTTATTTTTAAATAAAATTATTTCAATGATTTCAAATATTATTTTATAATTTTTGGTATTGTTTTTCAATAAAAATGATTTAAAAAAATTCTTGATTTATTTTTAATTTTTCAAAATATTTTCAAATATTTATTTTTTCAAAATATCTTCAAGATTACATTACATGTTCTGTAAATATTATTTAATAAAATCATTTTCAATTTTTTTTTTGTTTTCAAAAGAATTTTTCTCAAATTGGTAAACAATTTTCTCCAATAAAAGTTTAAAATGAAATTTTAATGCTTTCTTTTTATGAAAATTATTTGAAATGGTTTTACGAAATATATTTTCAAAGAAATGCTATTTTCTTAAAAAATGTTCCATGTGATCCTTAAAAATACTTATCCATATAAAATAACATACATTGTTGTATTATATTATTTAATATGGATATGATCCAATAAAACCAGTCATATTCTTTCTTGGATGGTTTATGTTTTGATGGAATGATGTTCATGACACTCATTTCTCTTCCTTTGGTTATATGATTATGAACCTCGCTTCCTTTCATGAGTTATTATATGATAAAATTATTACATGACCTATCACCTTTCTTTTGGTAATGATATGATAAAATTTTTATGATACCCATTTCATTTCATTGGTTGTGTTATTATTTTTATAAAACCCATCTCTTTTTATGGGTCATGATATGATAAAAGATTTATTGTCTTGTGGAACATGTAATCATGATTTTATTATGTGATGGGTGGGGCCTATATCTCCCTTGAATATAATTGGTAAATATTTATATTTCAAGATATAATGGTGGGAAACTATTTGATATGCTTGATGCACAATGGGAAACTTGTGCATCCTGGTCCAAAATAGGAAATAATTGCATCGTGATCCACTATGGGAAGATGGGGAAACATGATCCACTATAGGGAGATAGGGAAACCTTATCCAATATGAAAATTAGAAGAAACAAATCCATTATAAGTAACAAATGAGACTAGGTATTATGGTGTATCCTGCCTAGTATGTTTAATCCTCAAGAAGGGCCCAAATAAGTTTTGGCAATGAGCCTTGACTTATAGGGAATGATTTTTACAAGTGAACATGGTCACATGTTCAAAATGATATGTGTGGTCCAGGATTCATCTCCATAAGTTTATGAACCACCCTAATTACATGTCCTTAACTTAATGAGAGAGATTTTTTCTATTAACACATGTTCACAATGTTATTAGATGATGTGTATTGCAAATGTATTTGTTTTATTCCTATATTATTCTCTCAAGGATTTTTCTATTGATTACCTTATGATTCATGTCTTATCAACTACCAATATTTATTCCATGACTCATGTATATGATCTTTGATATGCAGGGCATGATCTTAAAAAATTTTTCTCATGTTTTTATACCCTTATTCTCATGTTATGCTTACATGTCCCTTTGATTTACTATTATTGAGTAACTGATATCACGATTTTATATTCAATTTCCCCATGTTATGAATAAAGGTTTTAAGTAGAATTACAAAAGTGGGATTTATTTATCGGATACATTAATATATTTCACCAAGTTAGAATATTTTGTTCCATTTTTACAATGACACAAAATTTTATGGTCCTTCGCAATGTATTTTTATAATTTTAAAAGTATTCATCTATAATGATGCAATGTCCACATATGTTAGGATTGGTTTTTTATAGTTTGTATCAAAGTAATGGTTTATTTATCCTTTGTAAACAAGGACGATAAAAAATTAGTGAGATACCTATGTATATTTCTAAGATATGTCTAGGGATGTCTCTATGGATAAGTCTAAGGGTTCAAATATTTAAAAGTAGGTTTGATAAATTTGACATACTATAAGATATTTTTCGTGATTATGTGGTTTTTTAATATGATAAGTTATACTCATGTAATTATTTATTATATTAGTTAATTATGAGAATGATAAAGAATTGGGTTAATGTTGAATGTGATAAACAAATTGATAATGAGAAGTCAAATGGGATGATCACTGGAGGGAAGCATGTTGAGATCATGCCTAATATGTTTTCACATAACATGATTAACAATATATACCATAACCAATTCTCAAACTCGAAAAATAAGAGAAGGAAGGATTTCACTGAGAGATCGAGTAATGGAGACCATGGAGGAAGGAATATTCTACTTCCTTTGTGTTAATAATATGGAATGATTTTCCTATGTTAATATCTTAAATGAACAAGAAAATGTTTTAACTTTGTAAAAGAATGACACAATACTAGTAACTAAAAACTAAAAATTAATAGTTTAGTTAATGAAATGGATGGTAATATTGGCCTTCATAAGACATAAAATATGGTTAAATTCATTAAGTGTTGAATGAAGGGTCATTATGAAATTGATTTCCCAAGTTGAAATTTCAAGAAGAGAATCAGAAATGTGGTACGAGTAATGGTTATATTACTGATGATGATGAGACTGTGGGTGAAATATGAAATTAAAGGGGTATTAAGTAATTTTATGTGGTATCCTTGTTAATTTCCTACGGAATTAGTGGAATAATTGAAGTTTTTAGGTATTTGTACTCAATAATTATGATATAAGTTTTGATCACTTTATGTTTTTTCACTAAGAATTTTCTAAAATATGTTGGACGGTTATGTGGGATATAAAATTGATTTAATGGAAAGGTGATGTTTGTGAAACACATGATTAAGGGAAATAAAATCCTTATTATGATCCTTATGTTAAGATAATATTGTTTGGATAAAGATATGTTGGAAATGAATAAGTAAAATAGACTATACTGATTACCTTGGAATTAATAAATGAGTTATTGACATGTGGTTTGTTATATCATTGATAAAGTTTAAAATATTTTTGGACTTAATTAATCCATCCAATAAACTTTAGAAGAAGGAAAAATACATGTTTTTAGTATGTTTTCTTTGTTAATTTAGGTTATTTCCATCTTTCAAGAGAATACATAATGATGGTATTCATATGTTTGTTATTTTAAAAAAAAGATAAAATGTATGATATATGGGGGGTCAATGTTAAGTTGTGTTTCTATAAATTTATTGACCTTATTTAGAAATTTTAGACTTCCATATTTCAGAAGGGTTATATGTTTAAACATTTATGGAATGTTTTATGACAAACATTAGTTGAGGTTTTAGTGAATAAAGTATTTTCTCACCATTTGAGGATTTACGAATATTTTATAACACATTCTAACCTTTTTGTGATATATAAAGACATAATTTATGGATCTCATTATACAGTAATGCTTCAAGAATAGAAAATTCAACATCATTTAATAGAATAAGAGATGACGTATAAAGTTAATCAAGTCACAACAAATGGTGAGGATTTTCTAAAATAGTATAATTGTATCATCTCATGATAATTCTGAAAATATATGAAAAAGGGTCATTAAATAAATATTGTCCTATTATCATCATTTTTTATGTTACCAATTACCTCCTTCATTCTTCTTCAGTTTATGGTTTTATGATTATTAACATTAGCTAGATCACCCACTTTCTTGTGATCTGTTATCTTTATCAATATCTATTATTATTTACACTTCTCTTCAATGTCTATGTTTTCAATTTCCACCTATATTATCCTATGTGGAAACCTAGCTATGAGTTACTCTTAGTAATCATTTTATTTCTAAATTCTCCTTTTAATTAAATCTTTAGTATTCATTTAATAATGTGGGTTTCTAGGAAAATAACTTTCAAGTATTAAACCACTGATATCCAATATGAATTTCGAGGGATAAATTCATCTTAAGGGGGGAATAATGTCACACTAAAGATTTTTTGAATTTTTTTCAAATTTATTTAATATTATCAATATTTTTTATTCCATAAAACACTAAATACATCTTTTCTTATACAAAATCATTAGGTATTTATTGTGTTATATGAAAAAAAAGATAATATTTCACTACACAAAGCACTTATATAATATTATGTTATACACAAATCTATGTTTGGCTTATATTAAACAAAATATCTCATCCCTTTGATGTCATGCATTACACGCAAGACTGTGTGTCATCAAACTAAAATATACTATTAATAATATTATTAAAATATTATTATAGATACCACATAGCTTTTGGAATGGAATTTATTAATAAGATTAAGTAAATTTTGAAAATATGATATAAAAATGTATATAAAATTAATCATTTGGTTATAAATTATTATAGGTGAATGTATGAACTATTTGAAAATAAAGAAATTTCTTTTTTAATAAAAATATTTTTCAATTTAAAAACCCAATTATATCTTAATAAATTAAAAATATAACTTTTGATTAATTTTTTAATTAAAATTTATATATTTGATAAATATTTTTGATAATAATTCAATATACTTGATAGCTATAGGATAATAATAAATCAAATTTCATGAATAAAATGATGTATTTTTCTAAAAGATAATTTTACCACCTTTTAATAGAGAACCCATTTTAAATCTAATATTTTACTCTTTTATAATTTTTATTTGATAAAATAAACATAATTTGTGAAATACTATTATCAAAATTTACTTTGAGTAAATTTCTTGGTCTTTTTCAGAGAAGTTTAATTTTTGGATGAATAATAAGAAATGTAAAATTTTAATTCAAAACTTCTATATAATCTAATTTATTTATATAATTAAAATAAAATATTATTTTTTCAATGTATAATTAGATAAATTATACATAAATTAATACAATTAGGTTATTGTAACCAATTTTACATAGAAATTGGATATAAAAACATTTCAATCTTTTGGAGCATTTCGCTTTAAAAATAGATCATCACATCCCATCAATGGGATTAATTTTAAGTTAATTTCTTCTACTTATATAATTAGAATTTGGAAAATTGGATTTCATATTCATAATCAAAATAATTTATAATTTTTAATATGTTCATCTTAATTTTTTAGAAATGTTATTAATGAATGTAATTAAAATTGATTATAGAGATTAATGTAAAAATGAGTTTAGTTAGTGGTTAAACATTAATATTAAAGGGACATATTTTGTTGAAACTAGAAAAAAATCCATTTTATGATCATATTTAGACCAATTAACATCGTTTCTATAAAATATACAATTACTGGAGGCACGTGATGTAATGGATACCTCTCAATATTGTTTACCTTTTTATATTTACAAGAATACCACTCCTCCTCCATTATAAAAGGGCATGTACCCCCTCAATTCCTCACACATATAAATCCACTTTATCTCATCCAAATTATACCCAGATACCCTAAAAATTTACCTAAAATAATCCAATATCTCTAACTTTCAAATGAAATCTAATCAAAGAACCACTTTGATGAAAACCAAAAGGAGTTACCCAAAAAAGAGGTAATATCCTTCCACAAGATCTTTTTTTTTATTTTTGTTCTGCACCCCAAAAATATTATTATTCCATACTTATAAAATAACAAAATAATACTAAATAAAATTATACTTTTTATATTAATGGTTATACCTATAGTTACACTCACTTAAATTAAATGGCTAATGAACATACCATTTGTGTGTTCATTGAACTACCGCATCACGAAACGATGTCTTTCATTTTTTACATTACCACCTCTCATGGTTGAGAATTATGATAGAAATACTAGTTTTATATGATATATATCAAATTTATAATGCCTTTATATATTTTTAATTATTATATAAAACATAACTTTATTCATTCCATTTTGTGTAAATTTGATAACTTCGTGTGCGTACATGTGGACTACAACCTCCTCAAAATGATGTGATTTGTTTACACTTTACATAGAATTTATTAAGGATTAATTTGGTAAACATATATAATGTATATGAAATAATAATTCTATTGTAATTTTAATATATATATATATATATATATTTCATTTACCTTTTTTCTTTCAATACGACAATAAAACGAAACATCGTTCTTGCTTACATACGGCCCACTGTCTCCATGAATAGTGTATTCCATTTCATATTTCCATATTTTATAGATTATTCTAATGATTTATATATTGAATATATATGATATTTAAATCATGTTTCACATTATTTAAATAATTATATAATTATCTATGTATAAGTATCAAGAATAACAAGTCAAAACATATACGAAAAACAAAGAAAATGTTACATGGAAAATAACATTAACCTAGAATTATTAATAAATGGGTAATATAAAGTTATAAAAATTAAAATATGGTATAAAATATAATAATATTTTTATTTGGTATATTTATAAAAAACTTATATTTATTGTATATTAATTTTCAACTTGTACGAAGAAAGTCAATACTTAAGGTAAGGGTTTTCTCGTCTCAATTTAATTTTTTTGTGATTTATACCTTATTCACCAATCATTTCATTTTTTTGTGTATATACTTCCCATGAATATATTATATTAATATTATACCTATGTTTATCAGTATTTACTTATCCATTTTATCATATCTCTTTCATGGGGTTTATGGTTTTGAAGTTACCAAACTAATAATCTAATTTTGTCCCAATTTGCCTTCATTGAGACACATGTTAGGTTATGAACCTATATTTTTTTATGAGTTGCATACAATAACCATTGAAAAATTATATCATGAATATTAAATTTTAATTATATTTTAATATTAATTTAATGTTATTATTTCATGGGGATTATGATTAAATGTTATAAATGTGGTAATCATTTATTGTTATTATCTCATAATTTTTCACGATTATTTATGATTATGCTTCTATTAAGGAAATATTATGATTTATATATCAATAAAAATCATAAATTTTATTCTCATATGGTTATTCATGATATCTTCATGTGATGGTACCATTATTTCACCCCTTGGTAATTTAGATTATTATAAACGTGTTTTTAAGAAAATACAACTTTATCTCCCTCTTCAGTTAGAAATTTTGTTCCTTCAACACCATGATTTTTTAAAATTAATTAAAAAGAGTTACAATATTCTCATATAACCATTAAAATACATTTTTACCAATTTCTACCATTAAAAATGGTTTTTAGAAAGGAATATTCTTTTCATTTTTTGATTGTGAAAGTTTTCTACACTTTTTACAATACAAAAAGAATGCTTGGCAAGTATGGATTTATCTACCATAATTTTTTTCATTCATTGGAAGCTTACTTTTAGATATTAAAATATTATTTTTTAAGAAAAATATTTTTCCTAATTTTTGGGATATTCATTTTTTAAATTTATTTTCAAAGAAAATGGTTTTCAAAATAATTATTATTAAAAAGTCATTTAAATGATTTTAAAATATATTTTTTTATGTTTTTAAATTTTTATTTTCAAATAAAAGGATTTTAAATTAATTAAAATTATGTTTGTTATGTTTTCATAGTATTTTCAAAGAAAATATTTTCAAAAGGTTTTTAATTTTTATTTATATGTTTTAAAAGTGTTTTTAAAGTGTTTTTAGAGGAAAAGGGTTCAAGAATGTCTTCATGCTTATTTTCTATGTTTTAAGATATATTTTACAAGAAAAGGGTTTTTAAAATGATTGATGTTTTAAAAATTGTTTTTTTTTCAAAGAGAAAAGATATTTTCCTCAAAAAATATTTTAAATGAAATTGTAAAGTTTTATTTATAAGAAAAGGATTTTTGAAATGGTTTAATTAAAGGTATTTAAAAAGAGATGATATTTTTTTATGAAATGTTACATATTTTCATTCAAAATTCTTCTCTATCTAATATTAAATACATTGTTATAGTTTATGATTTATGGGGGATACAGACCAATAATACCATTCAGATTCATTCTTGAATGGTTTTTGTTTTAAGGGAATGATGGTTATAACACCCATTTCTATTCCACAGGTTATAAGCTTTTTAAACCTGCTTCTTTTTCATGGGTTATTCTTTGATTAAATGATTATAAGACCTATCAATTTTCTATAGGTAATTATTTGATGAAATTTTTATAAAACACATTTCAATTCATGGGTTATGATATGATGTTTATGAAACCAATGTCATTTTATGGGTCATGATATGATGAATGTTTTCATATCATTTGGAACATGTATGTATAATTTTTTTATGTGATGGGGGGAGATATATCTTTTTCCAATACATTGGGTGATGATTTATATCTTATGTGATAATGGTGGAAAAAAAGCAGACAGGCTTGATCCATAATGGGAAATCAGTGTGTCCTTATCCGAAATGGTAAACATGTGTGTCCTGATCCACTATGGGTAGATGGGGAAACCTGATCCCCTATGGGAAGATGTGGAAACCTGATCCACTATGAGAATAAGTGTAAACATTGTCACTTCTTAGTAAAGGACAATAACTAGGGATGGTGGTGTGTCCCTCCCAATAGGTGTAGTACCCATGAAGTGTCCTAATAAATTTTGGAAATTATCATTGACTTCTAGGGAATGATTTTTATACATGAACCCGATTACATGTTCACAATTTTATGCATAGACCTAGTTGCATGTCCAAAAGCTAATGAGATAATACGATTCCAAGTATTTAACTTAATGAGTGGACCTATTTCTATTTACACATGTTTACATTGTTACAAGGTAATGTGTATTCCACAAGTTTATGTCTTACTCCTATTTTATTCTCTCATGGATTATTCTCTGGATTACCTTATGAATTATGTCTTATGAACTACCAATATTAATGCCATGACTCGTGTATATAATCTTCAACATGCAGGGTCTTATATTTAAATGTTATTCTCGTGTCAACATACCCTTGTAATCATGTTATGCCTACATATCTCTTTTATTTACACCTATTGGGAATCTATTATCACCATTTCTTAGATTTCCTTTCCCCATGGTATGAAGGTAGTTTTCAAGTAAAAGTACTAAAGTGGAAGAGCTTTATGGGAAACATTGATGATATTTCACCAAGTTAGACTATTTTCCCCTATGTTTCCAAAGACACTAAACTATTATGGTACTTGGGTATGTATTTTTTTATTTTTC
Source organism: Viscum album (assembly GCA_963277665.1). Classification (NCBI taxonomy): domain Eukaryota; kingdom Viridiplantae; phylum Streptophyta; class Magnoliopsida; order Santalales; family Viscaceae; genus Viscum; species Viscum album. The sequence continues at coordinate 2,133,868,671 of OY728140.1, forward strand.
TGAATATTCATCTAAAATTATGTAATATCTATGTCTGTTAATCTTCGGTCTCTATATATTCACTACTTCTATTATAATCATTTTGATCACCCCCCCCCCCGGTTTTTCCAGTGAATATTATTCAATTGAGTGAATAATATTTTTTTAAGGTAGTGAAAGACATTATAAATAATAATTTCCCAATAAAACCATTTATTGAAAATAAATCACATTATATAAAAAATGAATAATTTATTCAATAAAATGATGAACTTAGGATACTATCTTTTTACATATGCTTAATGAATATATTAATGAGATAACTGATAAATTATCTCCCCTATGGTGTATTAATGGGATGAAAATAAATCACTTAATTTTTTATATTAATTTTAACACCCCAAGCTTCCACGATATGCTTCTCTTTGAATAATATCATAGCGTGCGATGCACACAACATCGAGTTCAAGCGCACCAAGACCTATCAAAATAGTCATTTCGAAAGTGGTTATGAACATTTATAACCAAATTATGAATTTTATATATATCCAATATAATTTTAATATTCATCTTTTGTGTTTCTTAGACATTATATAATAAAAAATTCAATTTTTTAGATAAAAGAAGTATTTTTCCAAAAATGCAGTTTTTCCGCCTTTTAATGGAAAACCCTTTCTAAATCCAATATTTAACACTTTTATATGTTATATTTGACAAAATAAATTTCTTCTTTATAACTGGGTCATAGAAACATACTTTGGGTAAATTTTTGGTATTTTTCTGATAAAATTCATTTTTTTATGAATAGTGAAAAATATTGTATTTTACTTCAAAAATGCATTTTAATCTACTTTATTTATAAGGTTAGATTGTTTTTGTTAATTGGTTTTAAAGAGTAATTAGATTATATTTTTTCCATTTAATCTAATTTTGGTCATTGTAAGTAATTTCACTTTGAAATTGGTCATAAACAAGTGTCAATCATTTGATAGTTATTATTTCTTAAAAACACGCTTTTTGTTTTAACAACGGGAATTGATTTTAAATTAATTGATGAAACTTATATGTATTTAACATGGTTAAATAGACATAATTTTTGATTTCATAATATCAAATATATATTAGGATGAATATTTGATATTTTACTGAAAAATTTCAATTTTTTGAGGAATACTAAACACACTAAGTATTAGTTAAAATTTGGCCTTTTCATTGAAATGAATTTTTACTACTTCTATGAATTTAATTTCAAAAATCCAACATACATGGTTCATATTAGTAATTAAAGTTTCGTTCGAAAATATTAAAATGATTTATCAAGAATGATAACTTTTGACTTTTATTTACAGCAGTTAAAGGTAAATAGGGTAAATCAATGTAAAAATGATATTATAATAATATTATTTTAAACTAATATGTGTCCTAAACCAATTTGTTGATACATATCTGACTATGGTCATATTTGGATCATTTTTGTGACCCCATGGATCCACTTAAGAGTGATAATGACGCTTTATATTAATTAATTTAAAGTAATGACAAAAATGACAAAAACATATATCTTTTAGTAAATAAATTATTACATGGGGTTATATAAATTATATATTCGACTATAAATATTATTTTTAAAGATAAAAATATTTCCTACATCATGGTATTTTTTATAATTTTTAGACCTCAAATAATTAAATTATTTATGACACAATAAGGATGGAGTGTTTACCTCATTAATGAATGATTTAAATAAATAAGAAAATAAAGATTACAAAAATATCAATAACCCATCCAATTATTATTGGATGACTTTATTTCTAATAGGAGTCATCTTATATTTTACTTTAAAACTTTTTGGACCTTTATAAACCAAAAATCATTATATAATAAAATAATATTTTCATGCTTTCTTAAAGAACACCTCCTCCCCTTTATAAAAATCCTTCACCTCAAACCCATTATTCACACCTATCAGGCCCCTTTTATGGTCCAAACTATTCCCAAAAAAATCTCTAAATATCCATCTCTTACACCTAGAAGAATTACCTTAGGTAGAAGGAACTTCAAGAAATCCTTTTGGTTCAAACCAAAGGGAGTTACCCAATTTAAAGGTAACGTCTTCTCTTATGTTCTTCTCTATTATTTTTCTTCTCCAACCCCATAAACTCTTTTATTCCTTTCTTTTATTACAAAAATTTTATCCCAAATATACACTATTATTGATATGAGAATTATTTGAACTACATTTACACACACCTCTGTCTAATGGGTAAGGAACATACTGTTTCTGTGGACGGTGAACTACTGCCTCACGAAACGTGATTATTCAATCTTCCCCTCCCAAATCTTATGATGGCCATTAAGATAGAACTGTATTTACATTTTATATATATTATATTTATATTGTATCTATACTTCTTTATTTTTCATTTATATCATACATTTATGGTTTCCATAATGGGTAAATATGATAATTTCATTTGAGGAAATGCGCACTACCGCCCCCTCAAAGTGATATGACTCGTTATTTCCAAACATGGAACCTATAAAGGATGGCGTTAAATAAATTTAATAACATATATATTATACTTTAATTATAATATACCTATTTATTATTAATTTTTCATTCCATTAAATATAAAATAGAAATGAAAGTAGCATTCATTTGTACGTACGACATACAGTCTCTATGAACGGTGTGTTTCATTTATTAACTTCAAATGATATAGAATATTATAAATACATATAAATTGGATATATATATATATATATGTATATATTATATCTAAATCATAAATATCATTTTGGAGATAATGTAATTTTGACCACATGGACAATTTATCATTATAACAAGTTCATTTTTGACTAATGTTCCGAACATCGACAAAATGTCTGATATGAACTCAAATAATTAACTAATTTTTATTGAAACGTAATAAGTAATATAAATCAAATAATAAACTTGTTAATTTTTCTTAAGGAAGTGGAAATTAACTTATGTTTATTATTCAGGAAGAACAAGGAACATATGAGTCAAGTCAGACTTGAGATAAGGGGTTTCTTATCTCACTTTTAATTCCTTGAGATTTCCAATGTTTGCCACTTATTTATTTCATGTGGTGTATTGTGTACTATCATTTGGTATATATTATCCTGATTACCTTTATATTAACGTTATTTTTTGATTAAGTTTCTGGTTATTAACTTTTGGTCGTACGACTCGATTGATTACAATGTGGTAAGGTGTTTTCATCTCACTTCTTATTCCCATGAGATTCATGCTATATTGCCACAATTTATTTTTTTGTGTTGTATGTAATGCCCATGATTGTATTCCTTGTGTAATATAATTTAATTTATCATTATTTAAAACTTCATTATATGATCCTTCTTTCATGGGTTGTATGTTTTGTATGTTACCAAATCGGTAAGAGAATTTTTAATTTCGATTTCCACTCATTAGGTTTCACACAAACATGATTGATAATTTTACTCTAATATTATGTGTGAAATAACTATTTATTTATTTATGTAGTAATTTCCACTCCCCTTTCTATAGATATACTTTTGATACAAAAAATCACACCATTGATAAATTCTCAAGTCATCGATATGAACTTGATAAGAATAATTTTATCTCAATTTCCATTCATTGAGTTAAACATCCAAGTCATTCGTGTTGTTTTTACAAAAATATGTGTGAATGTACTCTGATTTATTTAAAATGAATATCCAATCATATTGAGTGTATTTATATTTTTCACTCATAATTATTTTATTAATTTATCCTTAACCTAACGATATGCTCTTTCTAAGGGATTTCATCTCAATTTACATCTCATTGAGAGTTCTTTGTAGTTATGCGCCAGTTAACTTTCATATGGTGTATATACTATAATTTGACATAGTATATCATGAATCCATTTATTCTGATGATATTATAATTTCTTTATTATCTCAATTATTTTTATTCAAGCATCTCTCATTGGGTTAGGAACACTAAATGAAATATCATTTTAAATGTTTTAAAGATTTATTTTTCAAAATATATCTCATTGATGTATTTGTTTTAAAAATGGTTTTAAGGTTTTTTCAAATGGGAATGAATGTTTTAAAATTAAAATTTCTTCTAAAATTTTAAAATTGGCATGGGACACTTTGATTCAAAAATCTATTTTAAACAACTTCTTGATAAATAGTGAGACTTTTAAAAGTTTTCAAGAAAAAGGGGATATTTCTCTCAAATAGTTTTTATGATTATTTTCATCTATGTCAATATCATTCATTATTCTCAAATTAGGTTAATTTATTATAATACAATATACCATATTTTATTGAATGAGTTATATTTTACTGTGGATGTTCTATTTTTATATCATTCTAGGATGGTGGTTAAAATATGTCATAGGCTAGTTTTAATACAAATGTTTAGATTATGTTTCAGAATTTTCATATGAGGAATGCCTTGGACATAGTATGTGACCAGTGGAGCCCGCTATAGATCCTCAATGAATTGGTAGGTCTCAAGAGACAAACTACTATCTTGGTACAAGGCCTTGAGAAAATCTTATTTGTAGTCTTGGAATGAGGCTTTTACTATGTGGTTATGATGTCTGACATTGTGAATTCCATCATTATGAAATTAGTTATTGATATTACATATGATTATTCGTGTAGTATAATAACAATATGAATAAGTAAATGGAATTATTTGATTTATATTTATGATATTAAGCTAAAGATTAAGTTTAAAACGATTGTGTTTTAGTCTTATACATTACCTTAAATGTTTTTGCTTATTTATGAATGTTTTCTCTGTATTTTTATCCTTACTGAGCATCTAATCTCACCCCTTTCTATGTTTTATTTTTACCAGGATGTGAAGAATTATATTATGATTGACCTTCAAGGATAGGCTAAGGGATATGAGTGTATTCAAATGAGGCACAATATTGTTATTTTTCATTTCATAGTGTAATGTAAAACTTATGTGTGTATCTAGTATTTCCAAGAATACTAAACTAATTGGAATTTTGAGACATGATCCCTTGTGATCATGCCAATGTTATTTAATAATGTACCGACACTGGGTAATTGGGTTTGAGGTGTTACAGTTGGTATTAGAGAATGTTTAGTAAAACCTTGGAAACTAGATTTAGATAACATATGATTGGAGAACGTTACCATATGATATACTTTGAAGATTAGTATAGAAGAACATCCAAAAAATATCGTAGTGTAAATATTTTGTGGGTTTTCTAATAAAATACATCCCTTTCTAGATATGAACAGGTAGAGGTGGCTCTGTCACAGATGTACCTAGTAGTGAAAACTCTGACAAGGAGTTTTGGGTTTAACGTTAGGTATCCTGGTACACGACAATAATCCTTGATGCACTCTTGGTATTGACACTCATAGGGGGTATTCTTAGGATAATTCAAATTTTCTTTACAAACTGATTTGATGGATTTTAATATAATATGAGGATAAATAACCATGGTTAATCTTAAGGTTTTTATATTGAAAATAAGGTGTCATGATATTCTGTAAATGATTTTATGACTATTGTTACTCACATAATGCTTTCTGGTTTTAGTCAATGGCTAGATTTCAAGGAAGTCATATTAACATTGAACATGACGTGCAGGGTGGGCACAGTGGTGGAAATGATTAATGAAATCGAATGTTGATAGGTGTAAAGAATATCATGTTCATGTAGAATAATTTTTCCAAAAATGTAATCAACAATATATATATTAAACAACTACAAGACCCAACAAAGAAGAGAAATGTGTTGAATGATAATAGCTTTAGTAGTGGAGACCATGGAGAAAAGAAAACTCATTTTCCCTCAAGTGGGAAATGAGGAAGGAGACACCCAGTAAAGTGTCTCAAGGGAATAAATAAATGCTTTATGTATGGTAAATAATTATGTAAATTAAATAATTATCGTGGAAAAATGAAGAGTACTATGGAAGAAAATAAAAATGATCTCAAGAATCCATTTACAGCCATTTGTTGTAAATGTAGGGGACTTGGGCATTACTCGAGTCAATGCCATATTCAATAGGATAACATCTTGGTCAAGGAAGAACCTATATGTAGAAATAAATTAATGGTGAAATGTTTAAAAGTATTAGTTCTTTTTTTGATGGGATTACTTTTGAATACTTTTCTCTTGTATGTGTAACCCTGTAGTTTGTTATGTGAAAATACTATTCAAGGATGAATTATCTTTTATTTTGTGGATATAGTTATTAATAACCTTTTGGGACTATATGATCCTTGAATTTGAGGCAATTATAGGTTATTAATTTTTAGGATTAAAATGCGAGGTATGAGAAAACATTTGTGGTTAAATTATGTTATGGTTATTTTGATGAATATATCTCTTTTTTGTAATGTTATAAAATATAGTATTTGAAAAGGAAAAATAGGTAGACCATATGAAAACCCATCACATCAGACAAATCTACAGGAATCGAACACACAACCAATGTATGACACAGATTTATCACCTACCACTGGACTATGTGATGTCCCTGGTTAGTGTGGCTAATTCTTTATAGTTAAATGATTTTATTGATCAATAATAATTTGATTTGGGATCTTATGGTTTATCAAATAGATATCATTAGTGTGAGAAAATTATTTGGTGATTAAGTGATAATTGTTATTTTGGAAGACGTTCACTCTGTTAGTAACACTATATGCCAACGGACAATAGAAAACTATGGGATTTCATTTGATGAGTAATAGTGAATTTTTATCTATGTTTTTATTATGGATATATAGTGATTTGGGTTATTTATGGAAATGATTAAATTATCATAGAGAATATGTGATTAGGTTAATTAATTTTAAGTATGTGAGTTTAAGAGTAGTTGATGATATTTAGAGATACAATTTTTTTATGGTTGACTATGTAATCAAATTCTTTTGAGTTTTTCATTTCAATCTTAGTTTGGATTATATTGAAATATTTTAACGAAAATTGTTTATTGAGTATTATTTATTGAACTTTGGATATTGTTGGTTTAATTTTAGTATTTAAGATTACTATTTCTTTCTCTAAAGGGTTATCCTTTTTGGGGATCATATGATCTTATACAAACCATTTTGGTTTTGGTTAATCTCTATAGACAAGGGAAATATATAGTTCATTATTTTTGGATTATATGATTCTCTATAAGTTCATTCTAGCACTTCAGGTGTGACCAAGTCATCTTGAATACTCATCATTTGGAGTGAAAGATAAGTTTGTGGTAGAAATTAGTTAAAGGATGGAACTCTACTTATCATGTTATTTTTCTTACTCTATGAAGAAATTAATTCTTAAACCATATCGAAAGGATCTTAAACCCAAAAATATATTATCCTAATATCTTATGTTATTCAACATAGATTTTTGGCTATGAGGCCCTCTATTTTCCATTCCCTTGTTTTTGATTGATGACCTCAATCACTCCTTATAAATATTTATGTTTTTACCTCCAATTATAATTTCCACCAATGTTATCCTATTCTAAATCATAATTTTGTGGTGACTTTTTCATTTCCCTTTCCCTCTTATTAAGACTAAATTTTATTAACCCTATTTTCGATGTGGGTTTTACACAAAGGTATTTTTTTAACCTTTTTTTAAGAACAATTTCAAATTGCAAGAATGAAATTTATTGAAGGAGGGAATAATATAACACCCCAAACATTCACAATGTACTTCTCTTTAAATAAAATAATAGTGTACGATATACGCAACACTGAGTTCAAGTGCTCCACGACCTATCAAACTAGCCATTTAGAAAGTGGTTATGAACTTTAATAACAAAATTTTGAATTATATATATATCCCATATAATTTTAACATTTATCGTTTATGTTTCTTAGACATAATATAGGGATAAATCTAATTTTTCAAATAAAAGGAGTATTTTCCAAAAAATGATGTTTTTCTTCCTTTTAATGGAGAAAACTTTCTAAATCCAATATTTGACACTTTTATATTTTATATTTGAGAAAATAACATTCTTCTTTATAACCGGGAAAACATAATTTACTTTGAGTAATTTTTTTGTATTTTTCTGATAAAATTCATTTTTTATGAATAGTGAAAAGTACTGTATTTTAATTCAAAATAGCCTTTTAATCTAATTTGATTATATAGTTATATTACATTTTTAATTGGGTTTAAATTGTTATTAAATTATATTTTTACCAATTAATCCAATTTTGGTCATTGTAAGTAATTTCACTTCAAAATTGGACATAAATAAGAGTCAATCTTTTGATGGTTATTATTTCTTAAAAACAAGCATTTTGTTTTGACAATGAGAATTAAATTTAAATTAATTGATTAAAATTCTATGTTTATAATTTTTAAAATAGACATCATTTTTGAATTCAGAACATCAAATATATATTAAGATGAATTTTTGGTATTTTTCTAAAAAACATAAATTTTTTATTAATAGTGAAAATACTAAGTAGTAGTTAAAAAACCGACTTTTTCAATTAAATGATATTTTACCACTTCTGTGAATTTAATTTGAAAAATCCAAAATACATGTTTGTTATAATTATGTAAAATTTGGTTCAATACGATGAATTTTTTTTTGACGAATAGTAACTTATGACTTTTATTTACCGTGGTTAAAGAAAAAGAGGGTAATTCAAGGTAAGAATAATATTTTTATAATATTAAGTTACCCTAACATGTGTCATAATCCTCTTGGTTGATACATTTCCAAACACGGTCATCCTTGGGTAGATTTTTGGACCCCATGGATCCACTTAAGAAAGATAATCACACTTTATATTAATTTATTTAAATTAATGACAAAAATGACATAAACATATATCTTTTAGTAAATCAATTCATACATGGGGTTATATAAGTTATATATTTGACTATAAAATTTAATTTTAAATATAATAAGATTTTCTATATCATGGTATTTGTTTTATAATTTCTATATATTAAATAAATAAAATTATTTACAACATAATAATGATGCAGTGTTTAAGTTGTTAATGAATGATTTAAATAAATAAGATAATAAAGAATAAAAAATATACAAAACCTGTCCAATTCTTATTTGATGATTTTATTTCGAATAATAGGAATCTTATCATTGAATTTAATATGTTTTGGACCATTAGAAACAAAAAATAATTATATTATAAAATATTATTTTTAAAATTTCCTAAAGAGCCCCTCCTTCCCCTTATAAAAATCCCTCACCTATAAACCATTACGCACATGTCTTAGCCCCTTTTCCAGTCAAAAATCTTCCCAAATAAGCTCTCAAGATCTCTCTCTTCCCCCTATAATCCTTACCTTAGGTAGAAGGCAATTCAAGAAATCATTTTGGTTCAAACCAAAGGGAGTTTCCCGATTTAAAGGTAACATCTTCGCTTAAGTTATTTTCTTTTCTTTTACTTCTCCAACCCCCTAAAATCTTTTATTCCCTTATTTTATAACAACAACATTATCCTCAATATACTAGGTTGTCAATATGATAAGTATTAGAACTAAACTTACACACTCCTCCGTCTAATGTCTAAAGAAAGTATAGTTACTGTGGACGGCGAACTACTGCCTCACGAAACGATGATTGTTCAATCTTATCATACCAACTTTTATGGTGTCCATTAAGATGTAACTTTATATAAATTTGATATATATTATATTTTTATTGTCTCTATAATTTTTAATTTTTAATTTATATCATACCTTTATGGATTCTATAATGGGTAAATACGATAATTTCATTTGAGGAAGTGCGGAATACCACCTCCTCAAAGTGATATGACTCATTCATGCCATACATGGAACGTATAAAGGATGGAGTTAATTAAATTAAATAACATAGATATTATAATTTATTTATAATATACATATGTATTATTGTTTTTTCATTCCATTAAATATAAAATATAAATGAATGTAGCATTCATGCATACGTACGACTTACCGTCTCCATGAACGATGCGTTTTATTTCTTAACTTAAAATGATATGGAATATTATAAATACATATACACTAGATATATATGATATTAATGATATCTAAATCATTAATATATTTCTGTAGATAATGGAATTTTGACAACATGGACAGTTGTTAATTATAAAAAGTTCATTTTTTACTAAAGTTTAGAACATCGACAAAATGTCCGATATGAACTCAAATAATTAACTAATTTTTATAACAAGGTAATCAGTGATTTTAAAGGAATAATAAAATTGAAAAAATTATTTAGGAAGTATAAATTCACATATATTAATTATTCAGGAAGAACACATAACATACGAGTCAAGTAGGACATGAGGTAAGGGGTTTCTTATCTCACTTTTAATTCTGTGAGATTTCCATGATTCACAACATATTTATTGCATGTGGTGTATTGTGTATTCCCATTTGAGATATATTATTATTATTCACTTTATATTCATTTAATTATGTGATTTATTTGGTTGTATTATCTTTTGGTCATACTACGCGATTGATTACAATGTGGTAAGGGGTTTTCATCTAACTTCGTATTCCCGTGAGATTCAGCTATATTGCCATTATTTCCTTTTGTGTGGTGTATGTACTGCCCATGATTGTATTCCTTGTGTAATATAATTTAATATATGGGTATTTAAAACTTCATTTTATGATCCTTCTTACATAGGGTTTATGTTTCATAAGTAACCAAATTGGTAAGGGAATTTCTAATTTTGATTTCCACTCATTGGGTTTCACGCAAACATCATTGATTATTTTACTCCAAGATTATCTGTGAAATCAGTATTTATTTATTTATATAGTAATTTACTCTCCCTTTTTTGTGTATTTATTTTTGATACAAATAATCACTCCATTTATAAATTCTCTGGTCATCAATATTAACTTGATAAGAGTAATTTTAACTCAATTTTCATTCATTGAGTTAAACAACCAAGTCATTGGTGTTGATTTTACAAATATATGTGTGAATGTACTATGATTTATTTACACTGAATATCCAATAATATTGAGTGTATTTATATTTTTCACTCATAATTATGTCATTGATTTATCCTTAACCTAAGGATACAGTCTTTATACGGGATTTCATCTCAATTTACAATCCATTGAGAATTCTTGGTTATTATTCACCAATTCACTTTTATAGGGTGTATATACTGTACTTTGACATAGTATATCATGAATCAATTTATTATCATGATATTATAATGTTTTAATTTCCTCAATTATTTTTATTTAACCGTCTCCCATTTGGTTAGGAACTCTAACTAAAATATCATTTTAAATGTTTTAAAGATTTATTCTTCTAAATATTTCTCATTAATGTCCATGTTATAAAAATGGTTTAAAGAATTTCTTTAAATGGGCTTAAATGTATAAAAATTAATTTTTTTAAAAATTTTCAAAGTGTTATGAGACACTTTGATTCAAAAATATATTTTAAACAGCTTCTTGATAAATAGTGAGACATTTAAATGTTTTCAAGAAAAAGGGGATATTTCTCTCCAATAGTTTTAATGATTACATTCTTCCATGTCAATATCCTTCATTATTCTCAATTGAGGTTAATTTATCATACTACAATCTCTCATAGTGTATTGAATGAGATATGTTTGACTATTTATGTGCTAATTTTATACCGTTCATGGTTTGTGGTTAAAATATTCACATATCATATGATATTTTTAATACAAATGTTTAGATTATGTTTCAACATTTTCATATAAGGAATGCATTGGAATTAATAAGTGACCGGGGGAGCCTACTATAGATCCTAGATGCATCGGTAGGTCTCATTAGACAAACTAGGGTCTTGGTATAAAGCCATGACAATATCTTACATGTAGTCATGGCATGAGGCTTTGACTATGTGGTTATGATGTCCGGTATTATCAATTCCATCATTATAAAATTATCTATGGATATTACATGTTATTATTCTACTACTAGAATATCTATGTGAATATGTAAATGGAATTATATGATTTATAATTTCTATATTACACTGAATTTTATGTTTAGAAGTCTTTTGTTTTAGTCTTATACATTACCTAATATGTTTATCCTTATTTATGAATGTTTCCTCTATATTGTTATCCTTACTGGGCATCTGAGCTCACCCCTTTCTATGTTTTATTTTTCCCTCGATGTGAAGATGTATATTTTGATTGACCTGTACAGATAGGCTGAGGGATATGAGTGTGTTCAATGGGGGCACAGTGTTGTAGTTTTTCATTTCATAATGTAATGTAAAACTTATGTATGTATCTAGTATTTCCTAGGCTACTAAACTAATCGATCTTTTGAGACTTAATATTTTGTGATCATGCCAATGTTATGAAATAATGCACTGACTCTTGGAAACTGGGGTCAGGGCATTGTAGTAATTATATATAAATATAATGGTATTCTTTTTCCACTTGGTGGTAAATTCAGGAGAAGAAATAGGTCTTCAGGATATGGAAATAATTATATGGATATAAAGCCTAAACCAACTAACTCAATGGTTGATTACTTCTTATATAAGACTAAATACACTATGGATCATTATCATGTATTTACTTATAGATTACTAATGTATGAGTAAATGGAACATGGTTAAAACTCATGTAACCATTATCTAACCAAGACCTATATGTTCTATCATATGAAAAATTTATTAATGAGATAAATTTAAAAATAAGATTCTCAAATATTTCCCATTAACATTTGAATTAGAATCATAATTATCTATTTAAATGTGAATTGTAAAATATAATAAAATTCCATACAACATTGCTCAATCTTAAAAAAACATCAGGTTTTTTGGAATATAATTTATCCATGATTTATGATACACACATACAATACTATATGTTATATCCAAAAACATCATCAAAAGTTTATTAATTTAGGCCATATTCCATTTATCATTAACTTTCACTAAGCACTCATTATGGGTGTATCATTTTTATTTACATTTTATCATATATAAAAACTTAGGTACACTTATCCAAAACTCATTTTGGATATGTTCCAAAACCATTTTAGAAATTTATCTACAAATTCACCATGTATCAGAGCATATGTGATAAAATGTGAGAATATATCCATAACACCTTTTTGAAGAATTGTAAAAAAAATACAGTATCTCTCTATGTTTCATAAAACCCAATCCTCATTTATTAGAAAATAATGCATTTCCCCAAATTCATTTGAAGAATTGAAAATGAATATGAATTTTTGACATCATATATGTATGTAAAAGTGACCTCTTGTAAAGTATATTTGATACCAAAGATACAAATTGATCTGGTAGGGCCACCATCAAACATTTGTATCTTCATTATTATGTTCAATATTTGTGTCATATAGATGAATATATTTTCATATGATACCTTTCTCCAAGACATCATGTATCAAAAAAACAATGAGTTTGTGAACCCTGTAAAATTTCTCATATGTCATAAATTCTATGAATATATACTTACTAGATAATGAATATATGACATTTCATTCAACCTTATATAAGTGTACATCACATGCCCCCATCCAATAGATAATACCATAACATGTATTATCAAGTTATGGTCATACACTCCTTTACTCTATCTAAATAAAGGTCTTAGATTTCATACTTGTTATACATGATGTTGAATCCCATCATGGTTAAACCTCAACTATTGACATGATCAACAACATACCCATCCTCCCCAATTAGATAAACCTTAATCCATATGACATAATGTTGTTTAATTATAATTATTCTCATTCAAGGTATCTTACAAAACTAATGTATAGGGAATTCAAAATATAAAACATGCACCCCTATTATACCAAATAAATAGTGTATAACACTCTATAGGGTATACTTGTGGGTAATCTAGAACACAAAACTCTGTTTTGTACCTTCTTAGAGTATTTAAAATCACTTATTAAATTTTTATTATGTTAACCTTAAAATTATTTTTGTAACTAATAATACTTCATTTCAAACATCAATAAAGGGTAACTTAATGAAATTATTTTAGAGTACAATATTCATTTTCTTCAGGAAATATATATATAGAAATTGATAAATATGAAAAACCTAGTGTAAATATTATTAAGTAACATGATACATTTTTTATCCTCAAAATAATTCAATAATATTAATAAAATGATACATTATATGTCATATAATAACATCTTATATAATATACCACAATATTGGACTTATATTCTTTGTACTTTTAGGGTCATAATAAACTCATTGTACTCTATGTAATACATTAAATATCTCTATATTAACATATAATAAAATAATTCTACTAAAATATTTTATTGAGTAAAATATTTATAGAAATTTATTTTTAATAATGGTGAGATTTATAAATATATTCTTAATTTTAAACTCCCTAGAAAATGGATTCAAAATCCACTAGTACCCAACATATAATTTTAAGATAATAATAATTTATTTTGTTGGCATAAAACTCATTATAAATTAATAATAATTATTTTTATTGAAAATATTACATCATTATTTTTTATTGAGATAGTTTTTCATACAATATGTGACTCTTTTTATTTATCAATATTTCTAAATGGCCTATTTAAATATAAATTGATGTTACAATTTTATTTTTACAAGTATAATATTTTACTATTTAACACATTAACTTATATAAGATGAAATATACTCCCACCAGTCTCTTATAAACTATATTCTCTTCAAAATATCATTCATGTATACATAAAAATCTTTGTGTTTTTGAAATAACAATTATTCTTTTCAATGGAATTATCGAAAAAATATTTTATCAACAACTATATTTAATGTGGTTTTGAATGTTTTCAGAGTATTTTTTTAAAGAATAATTTATTATTTAAAATATTCCATTTATTAGTGGTGTCATAACATCTCTCATATTTTAACAACAATTTGTTATACACTTTTATCCTATATAAAAATATTTCCCCTAACTTTATACCATGTTTTTTATAAAATATATTGAATAAATAAACATGTGAATCAAAACAATCAACTCATATTGTTTGTAAAAAATATCTAATAAAAAAATTCTCTTATCAAATAAAAAAATAATATGAAAATATATATTCTTTATATTGATCAATATGATCTTGATATTTTCCTTTGAATTAACTCCATGATCATAAAACAATTGGCATAATCATGATTCAAGAACCCTTTTATTCATTAATTGAATGAAAAACACAAAGTTAGTCAATTATTTCTTTGATTTTGAAATCATATATATTTATAGAATTTGTAAAATATATAATGGTAATTATAAACCCCACAAAATCTATAAATCTACTTCTATAACACTGGTATATAAAAAGGATAATCTTAGGAGTTTCTCATATAAATTTACATATCCTAAAAAATTCCATCATATGGAAATAATTTCCAACTATATTAACACTTTTTATAGGATTATAATGACCAAGGATAACTATTTTCTAAAACCAATCAACTTATTTTTGAATAATCCATGTTAGTACCAAGTCACTAGGGGTGAATTTTGCTGCAAATTGTTTTATTAAATCATTTTATCTTGATTAATCATTTCAAATGATATTCTTTCCATGTTATAAAGAATAATGTTCACACCCATGGGAATTCAATTCTTCTCACATCCTCACTAAAAGATTAAAAAAATGTAATTCAATAAAGGAAATATATCTTTTTAATTTGTTCACCCATTAGGATAATACAAGGAGTACACAATGATGTTTTTCCAATATTCCAATATGAAATAATACTCACTGTATGTATTAAAATTTGTTAAAAAAGGTTAACCATATATCCTTCAGTCACTCCTTATTCTTTATTTCCACTCACTCCTTTGGTGAATTTATTATTGTTTTGGTCACCCCTCACCCAAGGATGACTACCTTCTTCTCTTAGTCATGTAAATTTATAGGAAGTACCTCATCAATTTATAGACATGTGGGTCTATCCCTGATAATCATTGTAGGAACATGTGAAGTGTTTCATTACCACTAGTTAGATGCACAATTGATGAAAATAATACCATATTGGAATTATCTTTTTTCACTAATATTCAACCTAATGTATCATTAGTACACCTACATCATTTTATTCTTCTTACTTGAATAGAAATACATGTGATGATGGAATACTTCATTGGATCATCTTCTTTCTATTCTTCACTTGGTATCTAAATCATCAATGTTTCTCCACCCTCTATCATTATTTATTCGATGTACATATACTTCAGTAATGAGTAACCATGTCTCTTCTATACTACCTTCTTCTTTTACTCTTTTAATATAGACCACATAATGTACACATGAGATATTCTTATATGTTTTGATAGTATAAATACTCTTAAATATCTATCCAACATGTCCACAAAAAATTATACGAAATATTTCCCTTAATTTTAAATAAAAATATAATGAAATTCATATTGATTTGTATTATCATTTTCTTAATCAGTTCATGATAATTTATTTATTTTAAATATTGGAATTTTTGGAAAAATAACCAGGAAATTATTTATTTTAATATTCCATAATCATCATAATTATCCTCCACACAATATACGAGTTTTCTTTATCATTATTATTTGACTAATAAACCATAAATTTAAACTAATAATGCACACTGTAATATGTCTGTGTTCCTACAACTGGTTAAAATGCATGCATTCGACACAAATAATGAATTTAAACTTCCCCCAAAAATATAAAAAAAACAATAATCCTTCATATTTTCCTATATCTCTTTCACACACACTTAAAAAACATATAAATCCTATTTATGAAGGGGTTTTTAGAGTTTAACAACATTTATCAAATCAAGAAAAATCGATTAAAACACTTGTACAAGGATCTCCATGCCATATAATATACAACTATGTAATATACTGATATGAAAAAATACTAAGAAGGAACACATTACACTGAATAACCCACTACATCATCTTAAAACCTCATCAAATAAATTTTTGATATATTAAAAAGTGACAAAGTCATCCAACCTCAAAGGTTATACATAGGTAGATCTGAATCACTCAATGTTTAAGATGCATCCACCAACCTCCATGATGTGAAAATGTCTTTCAGTGGAAAGGATCTATATGAAAGTGATCCGAGAGTTTCTAGGATTTATTCGATAAATATCAATGGACACCACACTACCCTCGCATGATAATGATTTATATAACACCTCAAGATTTTCCAAAGGTGATATTTTCATTATATCATGTGTTAAAATGTATGTATAAATGACATGGATGTTTTATGAATCATATGTATTTAATCCCTGCATATTTTATATAAATATGAAGAAATTTAACTTAATTATTGCTAATATGGGTGAATGGTTTGGTAATCCAATAAATAGGAAATAATATACCCAATTTATGAAAATAATATTTTTCATGTAAGATGATATACAACCCATAAATATGTCATATATAAATATGAATTTAGGGAGTATCTACTTCAGTCTCCCAACTTTCAAAAAATCCTAATAGAATTCGTTCCATTTCACCTAATATTATATCATACACAATATCTTTTGAAACTGTATCCAAACCTCAATTTGGATATCTTATGAATGTTTTTTTTAAAGCTATCATTAAATTAACCTTGTATTACATCTTATGAAACACCCTATCAATACCCAACAAAAACACTTTTAAATTTTATTTAAAAAACTTTTAGAGTAACTCTTTATATCAAACTCTATACCTAATAATTTTTTAAGTCTGGATATGAGTGTAATATAATGATACCCTAATAAGGTACTTCACATGACCTTAGATGAACCTCCCCATACACCAAAGGCTACTAATTATTAGTTAATTCCCAATATGTAATGTGGGGACACTATACCCTCTTTATCAAATCATAAAAATAGTGGAATTCAATAAATGATATCCAAATGATAGTAAATAATAACCAAGATAATACCATAATAAATAATCATCCAACATTACATGATGATTAAAAAATAAAAAAATGACCATAAACCAAATAAATAAAAATTTCATTCCATATAACTGTCCAATGTCAAATGCAAACCCAAAATACAAACATAATGAAAACTCTTAGGAAGGTCCTGACTTCATGTATGGTTCCCTCATCTATGATCCATCATGATTCCCAACTCAGTCATATAATATAGGGATCTTTCCCTAATCCTTTCCTACAAACATGAAGTCTATTTGGGTACTGATCTGGAGGCCTAATTAGGGTGTGAGTACAACTCAGTAGGCCACCACCAATAGTTTCTAATAAGAAATATAGTCTATAACAATGAATGTAGTTATATAGATAATAAATAAAAAATGAAAAAGTAAATATTTTTCATAATTAATATTTATTAATTAAGGAAATAGACCCCTAGGTTTATGGTGACACCCAAACCAATCATAACTGACTTGACTCATTCCATAGTATGAACCACACACCATAATAATTTTAGAAATGATTATTTCAAGGGATTTAATTATTCATTTAATTCCAGTTTCACATTCATACATTGGGGTCCAAGAGATGCATTATGGCATACTGTGGGAAATTGCAGATGCATTCCCTATCCCACAACTCATTGATCATATGCAATAAAGATATATATTTTGAGTTCCTAGATTAGTAGTTTGGAATCCCATGGTATTTGGAGAAATATTATTTAACCCACAACTTGTTTCTCACATTATTCACAATATCACAAACCATGGTTCTATATTATCAACCCATTTATAATCCATGTTTATAACCCATCATTCAACTAATTTCAAAATCCCAATTTATCAACCATATTCACAATCTCATTTATCAAACATACATAATTCATAAATCACCATTTCAATTCAACTGGAACACCCTATGAGTTTCCATCAAGCCTAGTGTAAAAAATCTAATGGGTCCAATAGGAACCTTGAATGGTCTCATCATCACATTGGAAAATAAATTCATTAATTTAATTTTAGTTTTATTTTCCCAACATGTAAAATAAATGGTACAATTACAACATGTAAATCATAATTAATACTATGTAAAAAAGAAATAGACCACCTACCTTAAGTTTGTTGATGAATGCTCGCAAAATCATAACACTCAATTTGGCATTGAATGACCATATTTACAATGGAGAAGGAGACCTAGAAAAAAACTAAGATCAATATAAAACAAAAATATATCAATCCAAAACTATATCTAAACCAAATTAAAATAGAATAAATCACCCCTAAAAAGGATAGACAATGAAAAACGATAGAGAGGAAACAAAATGACAAGAGATCACATATCAAAAGAGGAGTTGATCCTTCCATAGGATCATTGGTTCATAATGGAAGACATTCTTGGAGAATTTTAACCTTTTCTAGAACCTCCATAATTGGAGGAAATTATATTAGGCTGAACGAGTCTGATTAGGCTTATAATTCTATGTCTCAAGAATTTTTATACAATATTTGGGTGTTTAAAATCCAATGCACGTGCTTTTATATTAATAGGCTCACATTTTTTTCAAACCATTTACATTAACCATATTCCCATACTATATGGGTTTCATAGTTTCTTCTTAGTGGACACACGGTTTAATAAACTATTCATAACCCCTCTGTCTGAGGGTTCATGGTTTGCTGGGGGTAGGTACACGGTTTGAGAAAACCATGTGCCAACTGTGAACTGCATGAAAACCCTCCAAAAGATTCTAATTCTTACTCGACCGCCACTAAGAGAATATCAAACCAAAATACGACCCAAAAATAAAAAAAAATATTTAAATCATGTATGATTCATCTATATGATTTTTTGGAAATTATAATATCCCCCGCATTGTAACAAATCATCCTTAATATGTACTCTCCAACATCACTAAAAAGTTAAGGTAAAAATGATGGGCCATTGAGTCCACATATCTACCTTCCATGTCCAATGTTTCCTCTTGAACCCGACCATTATTCCACATCACTAGGACTATCAAAAAAGTGTTTCCCCACAACACTATCACACTATTATCCAAAACTCTAATTAGATGTTCTTCAAGGACGCATCAACCTCAAACTCAACATCCTCAATTTCAGTCACATGAGAAGGGTCATGGTGATACTACTAATTCTATGACACATGAAAAATATCTTTCATAAAACTCTACCTCTATGAAATAGCAAATCGGTACACTAAAAACCTAATTCTCTCCACAATCTCACAAGGTCTAAGAAACCTAGGTTCCAATATTCCCTACCACTGAATCCTTTGGTGACCCCATCTTGGGGACACCCAAAGGATCAAATGATCACCCAATGTAAAATAAATGGTTCGACAATTTCGATCAACATATGTATTATTCTTTCTTTGTGTCGTCGTCTTATGTTTTAGATTTTTATATACCTGCTTTGATTTATCATGTATAAGATTTGGTCCCAAACACTCTAACTCACCCAACCCCATCTAATATAAAATTGCTCTATATGGCCTACCATAATATTCCTCTTATGGTACTATCTATAATGTTTCCTGATAACTGTTGTTATAGGAGAACTCAATGATCTCAAACAGCTTCTCCCAATAATGTAATGAAAAACTTTTTATCAAATGAATTTTTCCCTTCTTATAGTGATGTCACATAGTATAAATCACATAAAATAACATAGAGAGCATAAAAAAATTAAATGTTGAATCTATGAAATAATAAGTATTTTTAGAATTTATGGAACCAATACCAATGAAATAGTTACATAGCCTTAAAAATTGTAATATAAACCTTATGAATAGTAACCAACCTAATGAATAGTAACCACACCCATGAAATTATAAATAAAATTTATACATCTTATGAATAAAATTATTGTATAAAAATATCATAGTCTTAAGTTAATAAATGTTTTAAAATTTATTAATTAAGTGCTGGTATTTTTATTAGTCATTAATATTTAATTACAATTTTATGATTAATTTAATAATTTGAAAAAAAAATTCCGAAATTAATATTATGATGTCTAATGGTTTGAAGATATTTTTATGAGAACTTGAGTAATTTTTCAAAGTGTTATAAAATCAGTTATAATTTCAAAATCATTATTTTCTAAGTAAATGATGCTTTCAATAAAAAAATAAATTACTCATATTTTGAAAATTATTTCCATAAATTATAGTTCATTTTTGAATTCTACACATTGAAAAATGGTTTTTGTATTTTTCTTAATTACTTGAATTTTTTCTCAATAGTGAAATACAGTAATTTACAATATATATATATTAAAAGCTAAATGCACTATTTTATTGAGTCATCACTGATGTAAGAAAATTTGTTTCAAAATCACATGATCTAATTACTATATTTACTCTCAATAATCAATATTATTTCTTGTATTGATAGAAATAATAATCTATTGACATAAATAAAAATAAAACACCCCTCTCCTCCACTATAAATACAACCCTCACACCCTTTTCACCTCACACTTCTCAAGATTTTATCCTTGAAAAAATTCTACACAAAACTCTTCCCCATCCCTCACCCACATCCATGAGCTCATGGTATCATAAAACTAACAAGTCTAGGTTCCTTGAGGAGGATCTCAAGAGGATAATTCAAGAGGTAAATCCTCTCTCTTTTTCTTTTTAATCTCCTTTCAATTTCATTCATTTTCTTATTATATCCTCACCTCCCTTCATTGAAATGGAATGATAACTCTATTACATAACATATACCGAAATTATATCATGTTAATTCAATATAAATCATTAATATCTTCCCTCTCACTCTTTTATTATAAAAATTAAATCGTCTCCCGTGATGTATCAAATTACCAACATCGTGGGCGACGCGCTTTCATTTTCATTAAATTCCTTAGATGAAATTAATAAAATCATTAAATGGTTTAAAATAGATTTTTATTTTTATAATAAAACCATATTTATGTTATGAAAATAATTTATAACCATAATAATAAATGATAAAACAAAATGAGTTTTTTGTGAATGAAAAGTCACCAAAATAAACCTAAAATGATCATCATTAACTTTTATCTAATGATTCATACTCAGGGTATACAACCAAATTATTTTTTATATCATTTAAAATTACATAATATTATTAAAAACATATTAAAATTATGGTTATTTATCCACATTTTACACAATCTTCAATTCAGGAATACAAGTGAACAGATCATGACAACTACGAAAAGGAATGCTCCCGAATGATGAAATTAAATTTTATAACTCATAGAAAGAACCATAAATGACATTAATAAAACCATAATTAATTATATTCATGTATAAAAGGTTATTTAATTTCTAATTATTTATTCTAATGGGATTATACAGGATATTAATGTGAAGTAACCATTCAGACACATGGTTAGGGAAATTCTCAAACCCAACTCTCTTTTTGGGGGGTTTTCCTCTTTAACCCCATTTTAAGTATAGATATTCCTTAAATATAATTTATTTATTTTCATATTAAAGTTTCTAGGATATATATGTTTTCTACTAAAGTATATTAAAAGAACAATTTTTTCCAAAAGAACTCTTATTTCAAAAAGCACACATTTTACATCTTGATATTGTTCCCTCTTCACTCAAGGTTGATGATTCATATATCATGTATGATATTCCATATTTCATTTGGGAACCAAAATATTATGAATGTATTCCTTATGAAATTAAACCCATTCCATTCCATGTTTTATTTTATTTTTATAATTTATATATTTTATATGGGGCATGTTGGACAATATTTATGTTATGATGTCATAGGTGTGCCTGGAATTATATAGCACAATGAAAATGTTATGATGTGTCGGGTGTTCCAATAAATATATTGTCCTCAAATTTAATGTGTAATCTAATGAATCTCATGATATAATGTGAAATATGCATGAATATGATGCTATCATTCTTCATAACTAGATGTGGTTTAACCACTAAGACGAAATGTTTCATTTTTATGCATTTCCACATTATAATCATTTTCTTAATGCTTCCTCTACCATTTATGATCATATTCATATGTTATGACGATAATTATTATTCTCAACCCATGTTATATTACATCATGTTCTTATCGATCCTATTATTTTTATTTTAGCTAACTCATGTGGCTCTATTTTTACATAATTTTTCCACATCATTTTACATAATTTTTAATGATTTAATTAATTATTTAATCACTTTTTACTAAATAATTGTACTTTTTTATTTTTATATCTAACTTTTTTAATTAATCAATTTGTATAATTAATTATGTATTTTTAGTCATCAAAATAATACTTTTAATCTTACTAAACTAATCTACTTTAATTATGTCCATTTTAGTTTAGTTAATTTAAATCTGTTTAACTTTTTAATAAGTTAATATTGTTGTTAAAAAATTATTTAATCAACGTAATTATATTTAATTAAGTTAGTATTTATTTTAATAATTTTTCTTTTAACTTAGTTTAATTAAAATATTTTATCTTTATTAATTAATATGTTTAGTCATCCTGCTAATTAATTAAGATAATAATTTTAGTTTTAATTAAATAAATTAGTATGCTTCTATATTTTATGTGTTCACTTAGTTGTTTAATTATTTAATTTTGAGTATTTAAACATTAATTATATATTATTTTATGTATGCAGTATGTATATTTATTTATTTTCTATTGGTTTTAGTCTACCAGTGAGGTAGACAAGAGATTGTGGTGACTTATTTGGGTCACTGATGCTCTTCATTTTTATTCACTGCTACTTTCTAATTAATTTTATTAGTTATTTTAATTTAATTATTTTATTAATTTAGTTTAACAATTATTCGGTTTACAATTTTAGTGTTGTCAATTAATAATTGTAATGTTTTAAAGGATAACTAGAATCTTGTTTTAAATTATGGTGTTTAGATTTATTTTAACTAATTGTTTTCAATAATTATTATTAGTTTGATTAATTTTTAATTCAAGTTCAATTTAATTTTTAAATGTCACCATTAGATTTTCTTAATGTAACGGTGAACCCTGACCTGTAGTTTCCCTCTCTAATGGTGAGTCTTTCCTCACAGTTCCTCCACCTCACCGTTACCCAATTTCCATTTTCCTCACCATTAGAATATTTCATACCCTGCACCTCACTGTTATCCTCTTAGCTATATTCTCTAATTTATTAGTAACAGTGACCCTTTTATTTTATTCTATTGGTTACCTTAGTGTTTAGTGTGTCGCTGATCCTTTTCTTTTTGGTCCAACAGTGAGTTCTTAATTTTATATTATCGGTGACCTTTTTTTTCTTTTAAACTGGTGGTAGCCTTTATTATTAGCCTAATGGTGACATGTGTTTTTTTAAACCCTATATATAACCTTTTTCTCATAGTGACCGCTTCTTTCCTCAACAGTGATCTTTCATTTATTTTCTATCAGTGAGATTCTTTAAGTCTATCGGTAACCCACACTCTCACTGTCCCTACACCTCACTGATAGTTCATTTTTTTCCTCACAGTTAGGCAACATATCATCACGCTGATTATTTTGTCTACTTTATCCAACATCGCATTCATGACCACATCATCTCATCCATTATTCTCAATTTTCTTAAATTAAAATCACCATTGCTTTCAACCAATTTGGCATCGCAATAGACATCCAATCCAACAACAAATTCAATTCAGATTATAATTACAGAATCAAAGTAAAATCCCAGTTCTGAAACTCTGATCAAACGTTAAAAATCAGGAAATTTGAGAATAGATCCATCTACGACCTGCTATTCTGGAGATCTGTTGTTTCTTTATGATGAAATCTGAATCTTCCTAGAATCATCATGCTGTAAATGAAGAAGGAGGGGATAGCTTTCCTGGTTCAATAGTGATCTTCCAAGACCTATTGTACCACATCGCCAAAGGGGAAAATGGTGTCGCTGCTGGAGGGGAGATGCATTGCGGATCCAGTTGAAAACCGCTGCTTCGGATATTTGGAGGACCCGAACTGAGTTGAAGAGACCACTGTTGAGAAGGCATCACGCCTGGCTTGGAGGAAGAGAAACCCTACCCTGCGCCATGGAGAAGAGGGAGGCGAACCAGCGGGTTTGTGGAAGAAGACCAAAAGGAGAAAATAAAGTTAACTTAATAAAATTAAAAAAACAATAAAAAAAATAATTTAAATAATAATAATAATAAAATAGATCTTAATAAAAAAATAACTAATAATAGATAAATAATAACAATATAAAAATATTTTGATTCAATTTATAAAAAACTAAAATTTTAATACTAAATTTATTAATAAAAATTAATATAATAAAATTTAATACTTTAATGAATTTAGTAATTATAAATTAACTATTTTATGAACAATAAAATTATAAAATATAACCACTTTTTATAATTGTATAAATTTTAATAATTAATATTCAAAAGAGCTAAACTCTAATAATCTAATAAATACTAAATTTTTTATTTAATATAATTAATAATTAATTACCTTCATAAATTAATTATTTAAATAAAAACATGTAAAAAAAATAATTTAATTAACAAATAAAATTATAACTAATAATTATTAATTTAGATTTAATAACATCTAACCATTATTTAAAGAATCTTTTATTTCTCTATAAAAGTAAACTTTTAAAAATTGATTCATTCATTCATTTTTCTGTTCTAGCAATGCAGGTCCACACAGGAGTTGGAAACACATCTAAATACATTCAACTAACTCACCCAGAGTTAGTTACTTGAGAAAAATTAGTGTGACGTGCCAGTCGTGGAAAAAGTGCATGTGTGCGGTGCACATTGAAGAAATAGATTATGTCGGTGGAAGATGTGTAGTGAAAAGCAGCAAGTGACAGATGATTTTTAAGGTAGAGCAGCAGAAATTTTTTTGGGACACACTCATTAATTTGACGAACACACTAGACACAATAGGAGAGGAGTTCTAGAGACAAGCTGGAAGCCTTGGAGGCCGAGCGTAGAGTAGAATTAGGGACGTTATTATTCCTTCTTGTTGGAATACTTGTACTCTGTTCTAGAATGCCTTCATTTTCTGTATTGATAATGAAAAAATTAATTGGATAAATGTTTGAGTTTGGGTAATTACTACTTATACTGGTTAATTTTCTTCCTTTCTACTTTCATACATTAATGTGTTTAGTATCAATCGGCAAGATTGATGTTGAGTTCATTCAAATTCTTTTCACCACTAGAACTTAATTTTCAAAACCCCATAATAAAATTGGTGAGATTTATCATGGAAAAATCTTTAAAAATAATCAATTCAAAATTACTTTGGGACTTACAGAGAGTTCGTCATGTTTACATTATCTTTTCGAAATTTTCATAGTTGATTTGTTATGGAGTATCAAACTCTGAAATCAATCAGACTGGGTGACTTAACTCTTAGAGAGGGACATAAGTCACTCTCATTATGGTGGTTCAAATCATTAACTTTAAATTTAATCAAAATACTTATAAAACCAGTTGAATGGAGACTTCTCCCCAGGCATTTTACTTGATTGTTCACTTATCACCATTTTATATCTTTGTTTCTCACTATTCCTATTTTGTGTCTTTTTTCATAATAGTTTAGAACAAAAACTCAAAAGACTGTAGTGTTTCATTAGTGTGAAATTTTAAAAAAAATTAAAACAATAAATAGAAAATTCACTCGGCTTATGACAATAGTGGAGCTTCCAAGCCTTTTTTAGAAGATTAGTGGCCAAATTTACCTTCCCTGTGGGTTCGACCCTACTTGCCACATATACAGTAGTTAGTATGAATATAAATTTTAATCTTTGGCTGACTTAAAAAACAGTTTAGGTCATGTTTTGGCACCATTTTCGGGGAAGGAATGAGCCATTATTTTTTAAAAAAACATATAAAAAACCAAAGAATTTGAATAAAAATTTAAAACTGTAAAAAAATTTGATGCATTTACTACTGAATTGCAACTATTTTCTATATTTATGAACTCATGTTAGTTCTATTGTTGTGCTATTTTGAACTATTATTACACTTTTCATTTTCACAGGATAAATCATTGTTACATTAGAGTCTTAAAACTCAGAATTAGACAAACATTTGACTACTCCTAAAAACATTGTAATAGAGAATCAGGATAATAGAGTTGATCAAAACATGAATGTGCCACAACCCGCAGTTCCAGCCCGTCAGTTACCTAGACTTTTGGGACTTTCAAATTCCAATTATATCAAGTAATCCATATTTTATTAGGTTGACCCCTGGGTTTAGGAACTATGAAATTAAGAAGTCTCACCTTTCTCAACTTTCTTCATTCAATGGTCTTCCAGGAGAGGATTCACTTGAGTTCATTAGAGAGTTCAATAGTTCTGTACAATAATTACCTATGAGAGATATTTGTGAAGAGGATTTGATATTGAGGATGTTTCCATTTTTCTTGAAGGGTAAGGCTAGGATTTGGTTTCAAAACTTAGATGAAGAAATTTTTGACACTTGGGAATATGTGTTTACTGCCTTTATATCAAAAATTTATCCTAGAAACACCACCTCTGAGATTAGCCACAAAATTACAGGTTTTGTATAGGATGAGGGAGAGTTATTTCATGAGGCATGGGATAGGTTTAAAAGTATCCTTAGACAAAGACCCAATCACATGTTTTCTCCCCATCTACTCATGGAGACCTTCTATATTTCTCTAAACCATTACAACCAAAATTTAGTTGACCAATTCTGTGGGGGTGGCTTTTCTAACTCCACTGCTGATGAGAAAAAACTTTTTTATGACAAGATTGGTCAAAAATCTCAACACAAGTGTTCTAGGAAGAGGTGAAGACAATTATCAGGCTACTGTTGTTGGTGATAGGGTCCTAAGGGAGCAATGTAATCATTGTGGGTTGTTCGGTCACACTCATACATGTTGTCCTAATTTTGATATTCCTATCCAGTTTGATGAGAGTGCCAAATATGTGGATTTTAGAACTAGAAACCAAGGGACAAATGATCAATACTCTAATAAGTACACTTCTACTTATCAAAATCACCCAAACTTGTTCTGGAAAGAACAACGTGTCAAAAAATAGACCACTACCCCTAACTACCAATCACACTCTAAATTTTTTAAAGTAAAATCAATATGGGGGAGAAACTTCTAATTTTCAAGGGGGGTTAAAGGGGTTGTTACAACAAGTTTTGGGAGAGATCAGTTCATTTAGGTAGGAAATAGATGGTATGATTCACAATTTAGAATATCAAATAATTCAAATGGATAAGGATCAAAGTGATAAGGAAAAGGGAATGATTCTCAACACTTCAATTCTTAATCCAAGAGAGAATATCATGGATATATCCACTAGATATGGTGTTCAAACCCAAGAACCAGTTAAGCCTCACTCTGGGAAAACTAAAACTAATGAAAAAATTGAATCTGGAAATAGAGGTCTTCTTGAAACAGAATCTAGGAATCTGGAAAGCTTTGTTCGACCTAAACAGAATGTTAAATTTACATCTGAAAAAGTTCAAGAACCGAGGAAAATGAAGTGGTAATTAATTAATGATGAAAATAAAAACAATGGAACTAAGGAGAAGGAGAATAATCAACCTGTTCTTAAAAATTATTCCCCTCCCATTCCCTTCCTAGAAATATTGAAGATGAATAATGAACCTGATTATTTTAGGTTTCTTAAAATGATCTAAAACTTTAGTATCAACATGCCATTTTTAGAAGACTTAGATAAAGTACCTTCATATGTTGCTTTTACCAAAAGGTTTCTAAAAAACAAAAATTATTGGAAGAAGTTGGATAAAGATAATCTCAATGAGGAATGTAGTTTCATATTGTTAAATAAGTTTCCTCCAAAATTGAAGGATCTTGGTAGCTTTATTATTCAATGTAAGATTGGATAAATTGAGAAACTGAATTGTTTGTGCAACTTAGGGGAAAGAATAATTCTTATTTCTTACTCCCTATTTAGAAGTTTGGGTCTTAGGGACTTGCAACCAAATTATGTTTGTCTTCAACTTGCTAACAGTTCACTCACACACCCTTCAGGGAGGGTGGATGATCAATTACTGAGTGTAGGACAATTAACACTACCCACAGACTTCCTTATCTTAGATATGGAGTGTGATGAAAAAGTCACAATCATATTAGGGAGACCATTCCTTGCTAAAACTGGTGTTGTCATAGATGTGTCCAAGGGGAAACTCAGTTTCTAAGCCATTGATGATGTGGAGGAGTTTTTTGTTTTTGAAAAGCCTCAACATGTGGTAGGTTGTGATTTGATAGATGTTTCTAAGAATCAATTTTTTAAAATTGAGGTTTGCGCTGAGTATGGTTATTTTCCTACTGAGTTAACAGAGATTATGTTTCCCCAATCTATTGAAACTTTTCTTCAAACCTCTATTCCTGGCCCACTCCTTCCTCTAGATGAGCAAAATTTTTCCCTGGAACCCATTCTAGAGAGTGAGTCACATTCTTGTCCTGAACTGTCTCAACCCATGTTTGAAAGTATTCCTTATGAAGCCGACTGTCTAAGGGTTTATGAATTTGGATAAAGTTCTGGTCTGAGTCCTCATGAAAAACTAAATTGTGCCCATTAGGAGAAAGTGTATTTTCTAGGAACATTCTTTCTTAATCAGTTTTATGTTGTTTGTGATGACTTACAACCTGAACATGAATGATTCACATTATTTGAGTCATCTGTGGACATTGAGTACCACCTATTGGAACCTGAGTATGATTTCTTCTTCCAAGAGTTTTCTGAGTTGTCTTTTGTGCAAGCTGTGTTGTGAATATTCGATGAAAATAATGAAGATTTTGTTGATTGTTTTTATTCTAATTCTTAGTTGGAGCTGACCTCTGAGTGTGGGGGAATCCATGTTAGTATTACTAGTCAAATTTTTTATTTTATTTGGAAGAGTTTGAACATTTTGTAAGATGAAGAAGTGGTCATTTGATACCAAAATGGGCTAGACAGTATATTAGCAACTGTTTGATTGAATGAACTTTTGAAAATATTTTTTGGAACTATAGATAAGAATTTATTGGTTGAACCTATTTTTGAATCTTTAGATAATAGTGAATTTTACATAATTAATAATTCATTTCAATTAAATGATCATGGATATAAATATATTAGTAAATAAAGTCTGGCTGGGGACTATAAATCTAGTGCTACATGGGAGGAAACCAATGGTTTTTTTGTTAATAAATTGAAAAAATTATGATTAAATAAATTCTAATTAAAGACATTAAATTAAGTTCTTCATGGGATTCAACCCATGATTCTTCTTTATTTTCATTTTGTACTTTTTTGTACTCAATAAAGTTCTACTTTGTTGTCTTTAATATGCTCTATCTCTTCTGGATTTTTGTTCCTGTTTACATGCTCTGTGTTTCTAGGATGCTGTTGTTGTGTCATTTAAAGAGTATAATTCCCATGCTGAAGGAGTAATGAAAAAATATTAAGTCCAGGTGGTTTTTTCTTTTAATGTCTTCATTCATTTTCTACTTTTATTTACATACAAAATTCTGCATTATGCAACTTTATGTTGTTGCTTTAAAAAATTTGTTTTTTAAGAACATTTTCTACATTCATTCTGGAAAATCTGCTGCATACCTTGCATACTATGAAAAATTTTGCTTCATGTCACTAAGTTGAATTAAAAAATCTACATTTTCCTCTTGATTAAATTCGAATTCATTGATAAATATTGAAATAATTTCACAGTATATGAAATTAAGTGTGCGGGGTACATCTTTGCTGATAGTTGTGTTTTTTATCGAACCTATTTGTCTATAGGGTGTTTAGTGTTCATATTTCTGTTGTATTGAACATCCTTTTGAATCATACTTTGTTAAAATTCTTACACCCAATTAATTTTGCACCCACACCTTATATACTTTTTTTGAGCTATATTGAAAATCCATGCCACATTAATGTGTGTGTCTGGATATGAACCTACTGATTATTTATTTATTATGGAAAAAAATAATTTTTTAACTTCATTGAGACCCTTTATACATCCATATATCTTCTTAATTGAAAATCAGTTTTGAACCTTAATTGATTAATTGTTCTTCTCCATATTTAGAAGTCAACTTTGGAGACAATGTTGGGTTTTACATCTGGGGTAGGGTGTCAATTCTTGACTATGCTAAACTGTGTTTTAATGAAAGCTCATCAATTCCCACATCAATTCAAACTTTTTGTCAAAAAAATGGGTAACATTTTTCAAAATTTCAAAATTCTTGCATAATTTTAAGATTTACACTGTACTCATTTGGGTATTTCCTTAGGAAAATTTCTTTTCTAGTAGTTAATAACTACGTAGAGTCTGAGATTGATGAAGTTGGATGATTGCTGAATGATCTTACTTAGTGATTTGATGGAAATTTGGTTTAGGACCTACTTCTGAAGGTGATATGGGTTACATGTTTGTGGAATTATGATCATAACCCTTGGAACTGGAAGTTTGTTTCTGATTCTATGGGCCTCAGTCAACTTTTATTTATTTAAAGTAATCATCTTAATGATCCAATGGAAATTATTTTTGATATAAATCTTTCAAAACTGGAGTAATTTGGGCATTTGGGATCCCACGGTGAGTTTCTAAGACCATAGATGCTGGGTGTGTTTCTATTAACTTTAAGCCCTCTATTAATCTTGAATAAGTGTGTTGCATAGGGCTTAAAACAATGATACATGGCTTGTAAAAAATAAATAAGTTCCTATGGTCAAAAAGGAACTCATTCGGGTGAGGGGGATGATGAATTCCAAATGAAGAAGGGGTCAATTAGTTTTTATGGAAATCATTTATGTTGTATTATTAAGGTGATTCAAAAACAATATTATTTTTGGAACCCAGGATTCCGTTAAAGTACAAAGTTCCTTGTTCATGTTCTTAAATCCATTGATATTTTACCTCATGTCCCTCTTGAAATTAAAACCTGAGTTTGGATTGAAATGATTCACTAAGTTGTATCACATATGAGGTATGAAATCTTAATTGTTTGATGACTCATAGCTTTCTTAATTACCCTTTAGTTTCTCTTATAGGCAAGATTCATATGAGTAATTCATTTTCATAAAGCTTGCTGTTATGTTTTTTCCTCTGTTTTGAGTGTTGGACATGTTACAATATGATCTTAATCATTAATAAATATTACTATTTTTTAATGATAATAAAACATGAGATTGTTTGAGGACATAAAATGCTTAAGTGTGGGGGAATTTGATGTGGCTCTATTTTTACATAGTTTTTCCACGTCTTTTTACTTAATTTTTAATAATTTAATTAATTATTTAATCACTTTTTACTAAATAATTGTACTTTTGTATTTTTATATCTAAATTTGTTAATTAATCAATTTTTATAATTAATTATGTATTTTTAGTCATCAAAATATTAATTTTAATCTTACTAAACTAATCTACTTTAATTATGTCTTTTTTAGTTTGGTTAATTTAAATATGCTTGACTTTTTAATAAGTTAATATTGATGTTAAACAATAATTTAATCAACATAATTATATTTAATTAAGTTAGTCTTTATTTTAATAATTTATCTTTTAACTTAGTTTCATTAAAATATTTTAACTTTATTAATTAATATGTTTAGTCATCCTGCTATTTAATTAAGATAAGAATTTTAGTTTTAATTAAATAAAATAGTTCACTTTTAATTTTATGTGTTCACTTAGTTGTTTAATTAATTAATTTTGAATATTTAAACATTAATTATATAATTTTATGTATGTATTTTGTTTAATTATTTATTTTCTATTGGTTTTAGTCTATCGGTGAGGTAAACAAGAGCTTGCGGTGACTTATTTGGGTCACCGATGCTCTTCTTTTTTATTCACTGTTAATTTATAATTAATATTGATTAGTTATTTTAATTTAATTATTTTATTAATTTAGTTTAAAAATTATTCATTATATAATATTAGGGGTATCAATTAATAATTGTAATGTTTTAAAGGATAATTAAAATCTTGTTTTAAATTATGGTGTTTAGCTTTCTTGTAATTAATTGTTTTCAATATTTTTTTCTAGTTTTCTTAAGTTTTAATTTAAGTTCAATTTAATTTTTAAAGGTCACCGTTAGATTTTTTTAATGTAATGGTGAACCCTGACCCACAGTTTCCCTCTCTAACGGTGAGTCTTTCCTCACCATTCCTCCACCTCACAATTACCAAATTTCCCTTTTCCTCGTCGTTGGAATATATCATACCCCGCACCTTACTATTAGCCTCTTAACTGTAGCCTCTAATTTATTATTAATAGTGACCATTTTATTTTATTCTACCAGTGACCTTAGTGTTTAGTGTGTCAGTGACCTTTTTCTTTTTGTACCAAGAGTGATTTTTTAATTTTATTCAATCGGTGACCTTTGTTTTCTTTTAAACTAACGATAGCCTTTGTTTTTAGCCAAACCATAACCTGTGTTTTTTTAAACCCTATCGGTAACCTTTTTCTCATAGTGACCTATTCTTTCCTCATCAGTGATATTTTATTTATTTTCAATCCGTGACATTCTTTAAGTTTATCGGTAACCCACACTCTCACTATCCCTGCACCTCACTGATAGTTCATTTTTTCCTCATCGTTAGGAAACTTCTCATCATGTTGATTGTTTCGTCTGCTTTATCCACCATCACATTGATGACCACATCATATCATCCATCCTTCTCATTGTTCTTAAATTAAAATCACCATTGCTTTCAACCAATTTGGAACCACAATACACATCCAATCCAACAACAAATTCAAATCAGATTATAATTACAAAATCAAATTAAAATCCCAGTTCTGATACTCTGATAAAAAACATTAAAAATATATAATTTTGAGAACAAATATATATGTTCCCTTCTGTTGTGGAGATCTATTGTTTCTTCATGATGAAATCTAAATCTTCCTAGAATCATCACGTTGCGAACGAAGAAGGAGGGTCCAGCTTTCCTGGTACAATAGTGATATTCCAAGACCCACTGTACCGAATCATCATAGGAGAAAATGGTGACACAGCTAGAGGGGAGTTGTGTTGCTGATCTAGTTGAAAACCACTGCTTCGGAGATCTGGAGGAGCAGAACCGAGTTGAGGAGACCACTGTTGAGAAGGCACCGCGCCTATCTTGGAGGAAGATAAACCCTACCCTTCACCATGGATAAGTGGGAGGCAGACCCGCGGCTTTGGGGAAGAAGGTCGAAAAGTGAAAAACAAATTAACTTAACAAAAATAAAAAACAATAAAATAAATAATTTAAATAATAATAATAATAATAAAACATAGATCTTAATAAATAAATAACTAATAATAGATAGATAATAAAACTATAAAACTGATTTGATTAAATTTATAAGAACTAAAATTTTAATGCTAAATTAATTAATAAAAATTAATATAATTACATTTCATATTTTTATGAATTTAGTAGTTATAAATTAACTTGTTTATGAACAATATAATTATAAAATATAACAACTTTTTATAATTGTATAAATTTTGATAATGAATATTCAAAAGATCTAAACTCTAATAATCTAATAATTACTAAATTTTTAATTTAATCTAATTAATAATAAATCACCTTCATAAATTAATTATTTAAATAATCATATTTAAAGAAAATAATTTAATTAACAAATAATATTATAACTAATAATTATTAATTTAGATTTAATAACATCTAAGCATTGTTTAATGAAACTATAATTTTTCTATAAAAGTAAACTTTTAAAAACTGATTCATTCATCCATTTTTCTGTTCTAGCTATGCAGTTTTACACAGGAGCTGGAAACACATCTAAATACATTCAACTAACTCACCCAGAGTTAGTTACGTGAGAAATATTAGTGTGACGTGCCATTAATGGAAAAAGAGCATGTGTACAATGCACATTAAAGAAACAGATTTTGTCAGTGGAAGACATGCGGTGATAAGCAGCAAGTGACAAATGGTTTTTTAGGCAGAGCAATAGCATATTTTGGGGGACACACTCATTCATTTGATGAACACACCAGGCATAATAGCAGAGCAGTTCTGGAGACGAGCTGGAGGCCTTAGAGCCCGAGTGTAGAGTAGAATTAGGGAAGTTCTTCTTCCTTCTAGTTGAAATACATGTTCTCTATTCTAGAATGCCCAAATTTATTGTATTGATAGTGATGAAATTAATTGGCCAAACCTTTGAGTTCAGGAATTACTACTTCTACTGGTTACTTTTTTTCCTTTCTACATTCATACATTAATGTGTTCAGTATCAATTGGTGAGATTGATGCTGATTTCATTAAAATGATTTTCACCACTGGAATATAATTTTCAAAACTCGATAATCAAATTGGTGAGATTGATCATGCAAACATCTTAAAAAAATAATAAATTCACAATTACTTCAGTACTTACGACAAGTTCTTCCTATTGTCATTATCTTTTCTAACTTTTCACAATTTATTTATTTTGGAGTGGAGAACTCCGAAATCAATCAGCCTATGTGACATAACTCTTGGCGAGGAAGATAAGTCGCTCTATTTATGGTGGTTCAAAGCAGTAACTTTAAAGTGAATCGGAATACTTATAAAACTAGTAGAATGGAGACTTTTCCCCAGGAATTTTACTTAATTGTTCACTTATCACCATTTTATATATTTCTTTCTCACTGTTCTCAGTCTAGTTTTTGTTTCATAATAGTTTTGAACAAAAACTCAAAAAGACTTTAGTGTTTCATTAGTGTAAAATTTTAAAAAAAATTAAAAAAATAAATATAAAATTCACTCCACTACTGACAACAGTGGATCTTCCATGTGTTTTTTCAGAATATTAGTGGCCAAATTTACCTTCCATGTGGGTTTGACCCTACATTCCACATATACAGTAGTTAGTAGGAATATAAATTTTAAACTTTGACTAACTTAAATGATAGTTCAGGTAACTAACCAATTTTTTATGTATTTCCATAGGTTATTTCTTATACTAAAGAGAATTTAAGGTCAAATAAGAAGCTAGAGAAGAAATAATTAAATAAATGTTTATGTTTTATTTTGTAAATGTTATGTATGGTCCTAATTTTACCAAGATATTAAACCTTGGGATCCTCATTGTGTATTTATTTTATGTTTTTTATATTTAAAATGATTTAATAATATATGTATGAAAAAGTAGGGTTGTTATAGTCGGTATCAGAGGACGGCCCAGTTAATTAGGGAATTAAGATTAGATAACCTTAGTGATACCACTTAGTATGAGACGAAGTATAAGTGATCACCCAAAAATATTTGTTTTAGAAATTATAAGCATAGGTATTTCACAATATTCTCCTTTATACTTAAATTAATAAAGGAATATATTATTTTTCCAAGACTTGTGGAGTTATTTTTTGTTCAAAACATTTCAATTTTATATAATGGTGGGAACCAGGAGAAATCTGACCAAAAACCTGTGCGAGGGACAATGAATTTTTTATCCAAAGGACGTCCCAAATTTCATAGGAGGTGGAGTTCAAAATTCCATGGATATTCTTACCCAGCTATCACAGATTATGAACAATAAGCTGAATAATGTGGAATGTCCACCTATAACTAAGTCAGATAAACAGGTTGTCGAGTGTTTTATGCGGCTACAACCAGCAATGTTTAGTGGATCTTCTAATCCAATAGTTACAGAACAGTGGATAAACACAATATATAAGATCTTTTCTATAATTAAGTGATCCTAGATAGATAAAGTGACTCTATCTATTTATCATATAGATGAAGATTCTGAACAATAGTGGGTGTTGATTAAGAACACCAAGACGAGGGAAAAAATTGAATAGATGGAGTGGAATGAATTTAAGATAATGTTTATTAAAAAGTATATCCCTGGAACTATTTATAAAAAATATTTAAATATAATTCATAGAGATAGATAAAAAAAATAAAGGATATCACAACCTATGAAGAAAATTTAACATGGATTTCAAGCTATGATTCAGGTTTTATTATCAATAATGATAGAAAAATTGATAGATTATTTGGTTTAATAAAACCACACCTTAAAAATGATATTTAAATTCAAGACTTTGGGAGTTATAAAGATGTTGTTTGATATTCTATCAAAGTGAATATAGAGTTTGGATAATTATCCCATGGCTATGGTTATATGAAATGAAATATGGAGTTTCATGCTGGAGGATCTAATGACAATGATGGAAAGAAAACTCAACCACCCACATGTAAAAATGTGGGAAGAATAATCGTGGGAATTCCCTCAAAGAGATAGGAAAATTCTTCAATTTTGGGAGAAAGGCCACCAAGCTCAAGAATTTAGAAATGACGTGAGGAAGCTGGATAATGTGGGGGAGGAGAAGAAAGCACCACCCATGGTTCATTGCAACAACTGTAGGGAGAAAGGGAACGATGCATGTCTGTGCACCAAACCAAGGGTTATTGAGGGTAATCACATTCATCGATAACCAAAGCCAAAGTAGAAAGTAAAGGCTTATGAAATCACTAATGTGGAAGTTGATCCAGAATATGAGCATGTATTATGTACACTTCTTATTCAATCATGAATGGAAAAAGTATTATTTGATTCTAGTTATACTCATTCCTTTATATCGTTCATGTTTTCTAGAATGATTTAATTGAAGACCCAAAACCATGAAGTAGATATATTCATACAAACTCTTAGTGGTACAGCCATTTCAACCAAAGTGTTGGAATCATATCTTATTATCGTATGTGGGAAGACTCTACCAGTGAATCTCATAAAACATCCCATGGTAGGATTTGACGCTATGCTAAGGATGGTTTATCTATCTTTATATAGGGAACATATAAACTATCAGGAAGTGGAAATATCTTTTCATATTCCAAACCATTACATGATCCTCTAAAAATTCACGGAATATCACAAATCTCATTTTTGAAAATCCCTCAATGGTGTTGGTGTTGATTCCCTTTAAAGAAGCATACCTTTCCCAAATTGTTATGTCAAATGAAGTTATAAAACTATAGGAAATTACCATTGTGAGGGAATACAATGATGTATTTATAGAAGGGTTACATTGAACTCCCTCATATTGTGTGGTATAGTTATCAATAGAACTCAAACCCAAAGCTAATCCTATCTCAAAATGTCCCTATATGATGACCATTATCGAATAAGAGGAGTTAAAGAATTAGTTGCAAGAGAATTTGGATAAAGGGTTCACACGCCCTAGTGTATTGACATGGGGTGTGCCAGTGCTCTTTGTCATGAATAAGGATATATCAATGTGGATGTGTATCAATTTTCAGAAACACAACAATATCACTATTAATAACATGAATCCTCTTACAAGGATTAATAACATGTTCAATCAACTATGAGGAGCTCAGTACTTCTCAAAGGTGGATCTCCATTGTGGATATAATCAGCTAAAAATGAATAATAAATATATTTATAATACTTACTTCCATATATGGTATCGGAACTATGAGTTTCTAGTGATGCCCTTAGGAATAATTAATTCTTATATAATCTTCATATGTTTTATGAAAATATTCTTTAGACATCACCTCGATAAATTGTTAGTAGTGTTTATTAATGATATTATTATCTACTACAAGATCAAGGTGAAACATTAAGAACATTCAGGGATTATGTTGGAGAAATTAATGAAGGATAAGTTTTATGCCAAGTTTATAAAGTGTAAATTTTGTATGTAGCAACTCACATTTCTGGGACATGTGATCACAAGTGAGGGAATTTATGTGGACCCTTCAAAGATAAATGTGATTGATGGTAGGTACAAACCCTCCAGTGTCATGAAAATCTATAGTTATTTTGGATTAGATATGTACTATCGTTGTTTTCTGAGAAATTTCCCATGATTATAAAGCCTTCTAACTCTATTAATAAAGAAAGGGGTAAAGTATGTCTGGGCAGAAGAGTGTGAGGAGTGCTTCAAGGAGATAATGAATAGGTTGATCACTGTACATGTACTCACATTACTGAAAAGTGGAGAATGGTTTGTGATATAAAGTGATGCTTTAAATAAATTCATGGATTTTTTGCCCATGAAAAATGATATTGTGATAGCCTATGCCTCATAGCAGTTCATGATCAATGAGAAAAACTACATGATGTATGATCTATAGCTAGCAGTTATGATTCTTTCCATGAAAATCTTCTTGTACTACATCTATGGTGAGAAGTGTGAAAAATATATAGATCAAAAGGGTCAAAAGTATATATTCTCACAAAAAGAGCTCAATATGTGTCAAAGGATATGGTAAAATATAATCAAAGACTATGATTTCTATATTCACTATCATCTGTAAAATGAGAAAATGGTAGCTAATGATATCCGCATTAAAAAACATTCTACTATATCCATGTTGAAGAAAGATAAATACTCTATCATCATGGATATGAAATGTATGGATTTTTAAATAATAAAGGTAGGGAATACATCTTACCTTTCCCAAATAATTTCCCAGCCATATATCCAACAGAAGATTAAGGAGGAAGAAAGGGATTATTGGAAGTTACAAAAGAAGGTGAATACATTAAATGAAGGGAAGATGCAAGAGTTCCATATCGATGATGATTGTGTGATTCAGTTTGGAACGAGGCTCTATGTGACTTCATCACCTTGGATAAAGAATGAGCATTTGGATAATTAACATATCCAAACTTTCTATATCTATCCTGGGAGTACCATGATGTATCGTGATCTCTGAGAACACTTCTAGTGGGACAACATGTAAAAGGATATTTTTGAGTATATATTAGGGTGATTTATATGTTAGAAAGTTAATGTTGAGAAATATAATTCCAAAGGAATGATGAAACCATTTCTTATACCCTTGCTGAAATAGAATAATGTCAATATGGACTTTGTCACGGGTATCCTGAATACATAATAATAAAATAATGTGATATGGGTTGTGGTGGGATAACTCACCAAGACTACCCTCTTTATCTTCTTTCGAGAAGATCTCTCACTTGCATATCTTGAAAAGATATATGTGAAGGAAGTGGTCAGACTTCATAGAGATCCACTCTCAATTATCTCAGTTCATGATCCCAGGTTCACATCTAAATTCTAGAAGTGTCTTCAACATCATTTGAGTACTGAATTAAATTCCACCATGGCCTATCACCCCAAAAATGATGGACAATCTAGAAGGACTATTTAGATTCTTGAAGATATGCTAAGATCAAACTCTTTATAATTCAAAGTTGGATGGGATCTGCATATCCCATTTATTGAGTTATCATAAAATAATAGCTTTCACTTGATTATTCCAAATGGATCCATATGAAGCTCTATATAGAAAAGGATATAGAACTCTATCCTATTGGGATGAAGTTGGTGAAAGTAAGCTACATAGGCTTGATCTTATGTAAGAGATTTCATAGAAGGTTCAAGTCATCTAGTAACATATCAAATATTCTCAGAGTTGGAAAAAGTGTTATGATGACATCCATCGAGGGACCTGTGTTCGACAATGGAGATAAATTCTTCCTTCGAATATCACTATGGAAGAGGTTTATGCGGTCTTGAAAGAAATAGAAGATAATCTCGAGGTACACTGACCCATTTTAGATCCTTGGTTTCATAGGATATAGGGCCTACAATCTTTCACTTCAAATAAATATAGATCAAGTTCAGGATGTGTTCCATGTATCACTCTTGAGGAAGTACATACCAAATCCCTCGTTTGTAGTGAACTTATAGGTGGTACAGTAGGAAGATGGTCTCTCTTACGAGAAGAATCCAGTAAAGATTCTAGACCATAGAGATATGGTTCCACACAAAAAGTGAACCCATATTTTTAAAGTGTTTTAGAGGAACCATAAGTATGCAGAAGATACTTGGGAACCAGAGGAGGTGATGAAGGAGAAGTAACCTCACTTATTTATGTAAAATGAAATTTCAAGGGAGAAATTTAATAAGTTGGGAATAATGTAATGACCCAAATTTTTGTCAAATTAATTTCTCCATTCTTATAGTAATTTCATATAGTATAAATCACATAAAATCACATAGAGACCATAATAAAAACATTATAAATGAATAATTAATGAAATAAGAAGTATTTCTAGAAGTTAAGGAACCAATACTGATGAAATAGTAACTTGACCATAGGAGTAGTAATATGACCCTTATGAGTAAAATAGAAAAATAAACATCAACCACACCCATTAAAGTATAAGTAATATTTAAGAATCTTATAACTAAAATTATGGTATAATTATATAATAGTCTAAGTAAATAAATGTTGTAAAATTTATTAATTAAGAATTTGTATTTTTATAAGTCATAAATATTTCATTTAAATTTTATGACTAATTTAATAATTTATAATAAAATTCATTCATAAATTAATATTTTTATTTCTTCTGATTTTAAGATATTTCTATGATACCTTAAGTAAATTTTCAAAGTGTTATAAAATCAGTTATAATTTAAAATCTATATTTTCCAAGAAAATGATAATTTTAATTAAAAATTAAATTACACATATTTATAAAATTATTTTCATAAAATATAGTTCATTTTTTAGTTCTACACATTAAAAAATGGTATGGATGATTTTTTTGGGATTTTTCTGACTTAGATGAATTTTTGTGAATAGTGAAATATGATAATTTACAGTATATGTATATTAAAGCTAAATACACTCTTCATTGAGTCATAACTGATGTAAAAACCATTTTTTAGAACTCACATAATCTAATTAAAATATTTAGTCTATATAATAAAAACTATTTCTTGTAAGGAGAAAATTAATAAACTAGTGAATTAAATAAAAAAAACACCCCTATCCTCCACTATAAATATCCACCCTCACACCCTCTTCTCCTCACACCTCTCAAGATTTGAGCCATCCCCAAATTATTCCCAATAGTATTCCCTAGAACATTTATATATCCAGTGGATCTTGGTATCATCAAAATACCAAGCCTTGTTTCCTTGAAGAGGATCTCAATAGAAGATTTCAAGAGGTAAATCCTCTCTCTTTTTCTTCTAATTTCCTTTAAATTTAGTTTATTTTCTTATTATTTCCTCGCCTACCTTAATACAAATTTTAAGTGACTAAAATAACATAAATATACTATATTTATATCATTATAATGTAATATCCATCAATAAACTCATCCCTCTCACTCATTTATTATAAAAATTAAATTGTTGCTCGTGTTGTGTCAATTTGCCGACACCATGGGTGATGCACTTTCATTTTCCTTTAAGGCCTTCAAGGATGTTAATAAAACAATTAAATGGTTTAAAATAGATTTTATGTTTTATTATACAACCCTATTTATGTTCTATAAATAACTTATATTCATACTAAAAAATAACAAAACAAAATGATTTCGTTGTGATCGAAAAATCATCAAAACTGACCTAAAACTATCATCATTTACTTTTATCTAAAGATTCATCCTCTTGGTATATAACCAAAAAATATATTAGACAATTTGAAATTTTTAAATATAATGAGAAACATATGATGACAACTGTGGTTATTTTTTCCACATTTTACATGAACTTTCATTCATGAATACAAGTTAACTGATCGTGAAAACTAAGAAAATGAATGCTCCCAAATGATGAAATTAAACTCAATAACTCATAGAAAGACCCATAAATGAACACAATTAAAACATAATGAATTATATTATTTTATAAAAGGTTCTTTAATTTTTAATTAATTAATATAATGTGATTATACATGATATTAAAGTGAAGGAATCATTCATACACAAGGTAAGGGGAATTCTCGAACACAACTCTCTTTATTTGGGTTTTCCCTCTTTCACCCCATTTTTAATATAGATATTACTTAAATATAATTTATTCTCCATTATCTAACCTTTAATAGATTATAAATTGTTTTAATTGAGTTTGTAACAAATATTACCTTTTCCAAAATAACTCGTCTTTCAAAAAACACACATTTTACTTCTTGTGATTGTTTTCTCTTCGCTTAAGGTTGATAATTCTTATATCATGTATGTTATTAACTCTTTTATTTTGGAATAAAATGTTAGTTAATGTAGGCATTATTAATCTAAACCCATTACTTTACATGATTTATTATTTGTTCAAGATTGATATATGTTTTACGTGGCAAGAATGATAATGTAAATGTTATGATGTGATGGGTGCACCTGGATTTATATTGTGCAATGTAATTGTTATGATGTGATGGGTGTGCATAGAATTATATACCACTCCAATGAATTGGGTAACTTGAATAATATCATGAGATAAATTGAAATATTTTTTAACATCATTCCACCTTGGTTCAAAACTATATGTGTTAGTTAACAATTAAGACATGATATTTCATTTTTATACATTGCCACATTGTAATTATTTTCCTAATGCATCCAATCATGTTTATGGCCATATGAATATGTTATGATGATAATGATTATGCTCACCCCATGATATATTATTTCTTGTTTTTATCTATCCTCCCACTAGGCTTTTATCTTTCCCATTTTGGATGTATATCCTCAGGTGACTACTTGTACTAAAAATAATTCATGGCCAAATGAGAATATAGAGAAAAAATATTTAAATAATTTTTTGTGTTTTATATTGTAAATGTTATTTATAGTCCTAATTTTCCTATGTAACAAAACATTTGGATCCTTTTGTGTATTTATTTTATTTTTTTATCTTTAAGATTATGTATTATGATATTTAAAAAAAGAGGGGTCTCTATAAAGACCCACAAAAATAAAAAATACATGAACTCACAACATCCTATAGAACCTAGATAGTGCACTCTAATTTCTCTTCTTACTTTGGATAAAAGGCCATAATCTGGAAAAAAACGCTACCCAACACCCTATTAACTCCCTTCCAAAAGTGTAATGTAAAGCATGAGTTATGGTCTAAAACTATACTCTATGGCCCATTATAAAAATAGAATATAACCCCCACATATATTTCACCTAATAGGTTCACTATGAAGGTCTCCTAGATAGGGAATAAATGGGATATATTTTTTATTGGGTCCATAACTATCCAATTCATGTTATTCTTATAAGGTATTCTCATAAAACCCATCATAAATTCCATGGTAACATCATCCCACATTCATTCCATACTAGTCAATCGATATATTAAACTACATGGTTATTGATGCTCAGCCTTCACCTACTAACAGTCGTAGCATCATGTCACAAATCCTACAATCTCCCTTTTTATACCTGGGTAACAATACTGTTGATGTAGGTCATAGTACAATTTTTTAAAACCAAGATGTACCACCCACTTTAAGAATGAAACCCACACAAAAACTCATCCTCCATACACATGTGTAAAACAACATGTTAGTAGACAAATATGATCGCATCCTCATCTATAGTCAAATTTGAAGTTTACTCTCCACCTTCAAGGCATTACCTCAAGGAAAAACACTTTTATTCCTCATACTACCTCTCCCTAATCTGGCTCAGAAGTGTGGAATCAAATAATATTGATACAAGTTTTTTCTTCTCATAGACATCCTAATCCTCAATATGCATATCATATATAAAGGTCACCATCTTTCACTCAGAGCTAGACTCCTAAACTATGTGAGTCAGTTTATTTCGTCTCAAAAAATCAGCAACACCATTTCCCTTACTCGATGTATAACATAACTCAAAATAGAACCTCTTCATATACTCAACCCATATTTTCTACTTGAGGATCAAATATCACAATAAAAATATGTTTTTTAATATTTTTTATTGATTATACAAAGTAAAATATTTCCCAATGGGTAATGCCTCCAACACTTTAAGGCATAAACAAACACTGCTAACTCGAGATCATGCGTAGAGTAATGATGAGCATGTGACCTCAAATTCCATGACCAATATGACACAACATGATCTCTTCGCATAAAAATTGATCTTGTTCTGATCTTTTATGTATCAGAAAGCATAATATACTTCTCACCCAG
The DNA here is from genome assembly GCA_963277665.1 of Viscum album. NCBI lineage: Eukaryota > Viridiplantae > Streptophyta > Magnoliopsida > Santalales > Viscaceae > Viscum > Viscum album. The sequence goes on from OY728140.1 coordinate 2,133,913,525, forward strand.
CTCAGGTAGGATTATGATCGGTGTAGTAGGCACGTTCTTCTTGAACTCTTAGAAAGCATTATCACATTCTATAGAACATTAAAATGTGATCTCATTCTTTTCCTATCATGATATTGGTGCTTCCAAATGGTAAAATTATTGGAAAAACCTCTGATAATAACCCTCTAAACACAGAAAATTTGGATATCAAAACCACTCTTGGGTTACTCCAAAGAAACCATTGCATGCACCTTCTCTAAATCCACTAAAACATATTAATCGATTTAGAGGCCTAATAAATGTACCATGTTGATCCAAAATTGTTATTCAGATAGATTTTCATATATTTTATTCCCTCTAAATGTACATAGAAAGTTTTCAAGATATTGGGAATGATCTTCATGAGTCTTGGAGTACACTAAACTAATCCAGATATGGGTGGATGATTTAGTTCATCGAGGCCATAAAAACATTCAGAGAATTCTTTATTCTAAAAGGTATCACAATGAACATGTTTAGTCTATACCTTATTTTGATGTAGTCCATGTTATAACAAATGGTTGAAATCTCAACAGATGATACCCTGATGTCAAGTCGATCATGGATAAAACACTATCCCCTCTGAACTGGTCAAAGAGATCATCAACCTGTGGAAGAGGATATTAGTTCTTCAATGACATCTAGTTTTACTTATGGTAATAAAAAATAAGAAAAAAATATCCATTTTTCTTCTTAGAAAATAAACCATTAGTACCCAAAGGTGACATAGTCATATGGATAAATCCCTTTTCCTTCAATTCTTCCAGCTATGTCTTAAGATCAAGAAACATTGTTGCTGTAATCCTATAGGTAGAAAAAAAAATAAGTTAAGCTCTATGAATGATCTATTTTGTAATTTCAACATATTTCTTAAGCATAATCCATGTTAGGTATATAGGAAACATGGCCTAAAATTGATCCACTAGGATTAGAAATGAATAAGTTTCAAGTATCCCATCATCCAAAAAAATACTTGAAACCTGAGTTGTGAGATCCCCCTTTTTCTGATGAATTAGCCCTATATGAAATACCTAGATATCCTAATATCGAATATGAACATACTTTTTTCCCATATGAGACGTAAAGAAAACACTATTACAGTTAAATTCAATGTTGTCTCAGTATTATACCAGTAATACCACACAAAAATCATGTTAAAACCTGACATGTAAAATATGTAATGATCCCAAAGGAAATGATACACACTAAACTCAATAAAACACCCTTTTAATAAACATATGTTCCTTGACCATACACCCAATGGAGTGTTGATATTCATAACCCCTCTCAAAAAATCCACCATTTGACTCAAACCGTTCACAAGTTGAGAAGATATAAAATAATGTTAGGCTTCTGTATCAAATAAATAAATAATAACTATATAATATATAAGAAATATACACATGACTATCAATGGTCCCTAATCTCTATCCACATGTGTAGGCCAAACATAATGGAACTATATTATTCCTATACCTTGTGTTTCAATTGAAGTACCTGAGGTGTACTAATTTACTGATATGGGAGCTCTTTCCTAGATGTACAACATCCACTACCTCATCTGATATATCTGGAAGAAACCCAATTTCTAGATAGATATAGGGTAGAATACCCTCTTCTGGTACTCTGATTCATCCAAGTTCTTCCATTATTACCCATTAGTCAAGGGTTTCTTAAATACCTCTGTAAGTGAAATATATTATCATAGTATCAAAACTCCACTGGTGGTTGTGGACTCTAGCTACAAATTTGAACCATCCTACAACACTAGTGGTAGCATACTAGGTTACTGATCAAGGTAACTGATCCTTCTCTTCAGCTATTATATTTTCTATTTCCCTTATTAACATTAATATAGCCACTTTCGCTACTCTCAAAATACATTAATATTGGTCTTCCTGTAGTAACCACATGTTTTCCACTAGTGGCCTCCTATAGGCTTGGATTATAATTGAGGGCCTTATTCTCCACCTCAAATATATTCTCCATTTCAAAGATGTTCATATGAGATTTAATCTCACATTTAAGTCCATCCTAAAATAATTCAACATTTTAGCCTCATTTCCTACAAGCAGTAGGAAAAAGTGATGAATGTCAGTTAAGTAACCAGCTTAGTACATCATGGACATAATCCCATGACTTAACCTCATAAACTAGGATTCTATCTCCTACATAAGCATCTCTAGGTAAAAGTTTTTTAGGAAATTATCCTAAATGTCTTTATATACCATGTTCTCTATCTTTTCATTCCATGTTTATATATACCACCTAAACTTCACCAATCCACTCAATATATAGGAATCCTAATTTACTATCCTCCTCATAGGAGTCTCTAAATGGTCAAATATTATCTGGATTCACATAGCCAAGAACATAACAATCATAGGTATACTCTCTGGTAATGGTCATAGGGAGCTTAAATTAGAACTCTCGTGTCAAGTAAGACATATTCCATAAAACATGATTTGGGTATCTATCCATAAAATGTTTAAATTTTTCATAGTTCCCAGGTAATTTATTTCAACCCCTTTCACCTATAACTATCTAAGACTTAAATCCTACTTCCAAAGAATCATTTCCCATTATTTCCCCCATTGTGTTATTAATAATCATTTTTATAGAGGTGTTTTACTGAAATTTGAAACACACATAATAGAACACATAACATATCAATATCACATTTAAAAAAATATATTCATATAAGGCTATAATAATTCATCCCATAAACTACACCACATGGTCAAAACCATATAAGTATCACTACCCTCAACCATCTCTCACCTTAGTCATGTATAACCTTGGGTAAACCTTCCCATAATTCACATTTCTCATTAGATCCCCATTTTATCCATTTAAATTTACAATATTTAGAATAATTTATAGTTATCCATTTATTATTAGGAAAAATTATGTTTAAATTAATCAAAAAATGAATGTAATTTTAATTTCAACAACTCACCAAAGACCTTCTTTTTCATTCTTCCCTAAAATGATTCATGTAATATGAAATCTTGAGAGCCTATAATGATGCATGTATACTCAACACTCATTCCATACTAATCCATGAATAAAATCTCAAAAAATCATAAAATCACATAAAAGGTGTTTCACCAATGAGAAATAACATACAATTGCAACACCAAGTATAAAAAATAGCAATGCCACCTAGGGTACTTGGGTCCCCCCCCCCCCCACATGGGTAAGATACTCCCATTAATGAGCTCGTAATCAAGGCCTGAAACAAATTTGTCTCTTATATAACATTTATAAAAAATAACAAAACTAAAAATAAAATAAAACCTCCTTGGATACCACTTTGTGACATCCCAAAAAGGGTTCCACATATTGGTTCCCTAATCTAGTTCTTCACGAGACCTCAGGCATGCCTCCCCATATACCATAGGTTGTCGACTAGCATCAAGTGTCTAATATGTAATGTGGGGAGACCATACCCTCTTTATCAAAGTAGAATAATAGAAAATTTCAATAAACAATATCCAAAAGGAAATAAACAACAAAAAAGATGATACCATAATCAATAATCATCCAACATCACATGATGAATAAAAAGTAGGAAAATATTACCATAAAACAAAGTAGTATATATATCATGACAGAAAAATGTTAAGGTTCAAGTGAAAATATAAAATAAAGACACACTAAAAACTCCCATACAGGTCCCATCATTATGTATGGTTCCCTCTTTCCTGAACCTTTCTGAATCCCAACTCATCCATCTAACATAGTTTATTTCCCTTATCATGTTCTAAAAATATAATGTCTATTAGGGTATTGATTAGATAGCCTAAGTAGGGTGTGACTATAACATAGTAGTCCTACACTAAGTAAATATAAATAAATATAAAGTCTATAATAGTGTATGCAGTTCTATAAAGTATAATGAAAAAATTATAAAATAAACAGTTTTCACATTTAATATTATTTAATTAGAAAAATAAACCCCCAAGATCACAATGACCCCCAAAAAAATCATACCATATTTAGATCATGCTAGAGTCTGAACCATACACCATATAAATTTCACAAATCATTATTTTATAGTCATTTATTATTTATTTAATTCTAGTTTCAAAATCATACATTGGGTCACTGAGGTGAAGTTTGGAACCTTGTGGGTATTTCAAGTAGTAATCCATTTCCCACAACATAGTGATAAAATTAAATAATGATATATATATATATTATATTCGGGTCTTATAGAAAAATTCTATCTCCCCATGGGTATTTTGAGTAGCAGTCCCTGACTCACAACTCATTGTTCACATCATTCACAATATAATAAACCATGGTTCTATATTCATAAACCATTTATCCACCATGTTTGTAACCTGTTATTCAAAAAAATTTGTAATCTGATTTATCAACCAAATTCACAATCTCATTTTCAACCACACATAATCCATAAATTACTATTTCAATTATATTGTCACTCCCCATGGGTTTCCATCAAGTCCAATTTAAAAAGTCCAATGGGTCCAGCAGGATCTGTGAAGGGTCTCACAATCACAGGGAAACCTAAATTCATTAATTCAATTTAAATTAAAATTTTACAACATGCAAAAGAAATAGTAAAACCACATCACATGAATGATAATTAGGGATATGGTAAAACTCAATAAAACTACCTACCTTAAGATCATTAGAGAAGGCTAACCAAATTAGAACCGTCAATTTGGTGTAGATGGGGCATATTTACAATGGATAAAGAGATCTGGGATCCTAAAATGGGACATAGATCCATAGAGTATAGATTAATAAAAACATATATCTAAACCAATTCCAAATAGAGAAAATAATCCCTATAAAAGAAGAGAGAGAGGTGTGAGAGAGTGAGGAAACTAAATGACAAGAGGTCACATCTAGAAGAGGAGTTGATCCTTCCAATGAATCATCGATTCACAAATAATGACATTAAATGACATTGGGACCCTCTCTCGCACCTCTAAATTTGAAGGAAACCATGTTAGAACAAAATAGGGTGATCAAGGTTATAATAAATGTGTTTTATATTTTTTTTAAAAAAAAAATAGTGCTTAAAATCTCATGTGCATCATTTCTTGGGCGGATACACACAATTTTCCAAACCATGTGTCTTAAACATGATCCCCTAATATCTAGGGTGAATAGTTGAAACTAATTTTGTGCATGGTTTGAAAAAACATTCCCTGTCCATAAAAACACCCTCTATCTAACTGTGAATGGATTTTTTGGGTTTTGTTCACAATTTGGTCAAACCTTTTCCCAACTTTACACTACAAAAAACCTTCTATAAGCTTCTGAAACTCACATGGACTCACCCAATAAAAACTATAACCAAAATCTGATCAAAACAAGGATAATATTTTCCTAAAAAAAGTAATAGGAATCTCTTGAAAGTTTATTATCTTACGTCATTCAACCAAAAAGTGTGAAACCGTGATATTTTATAGCACTGACAATAGATATTAATCTATATATCGATATATGTAAGAAAAGAGAGGCCTCCAAAAAAATAATCATTGATACTCAAGATATAAAGGGATATTACCTAGTCTCAATTAAACACATGTATCTATATTCCAATTTACACTAGTATACATTACATAAAAACGTGAATTTTCATATTTTCCATTTGTCTAAGACATAGAGTCACCATGAGAAATAGAGCTTGCCCTTACTATATAGACAACTCATCAATTATCATCTCTCTGAGTGTAGACTAAACTGATCGATCATTTATACTTATGGACAAGCACATAACATGTCCCATATCTATACATATATAAAATTTTTAGTTCAATCCGTAACCTCACACAATATATCTCAATCGAGGGACCTGATGTCATACACATCATATGAGAGGATAATTCTCATCTTGGGTAAGCTACAACCAATGACATGATCAGCAACCTAAATACCCACCATAATATTTCTAAGATAATTTGAAAACTTTAATAAGTATAGTATCAATGTATAAAGTTTATATGATAGGTAACTCACTAACATCAAGAAATGGGTACTCAAATATGATATATGCATCCATAGTATACCAAAGGCATCAGTATGACACTACATGTGGTATACATAGTGGGTCATCCAGCATACCCAAGGAATCCTATTATTTTTCATAGGAACAAATAGCATATTTTGTGTCTCTATAAAAAAATACTACTCAATAAAACCGTTAAATTTCTTCATAACCAATAATAATACCTAATGAATATCGGTTAGGGATAAACTCAAAGTCAAACTTTTAGAGTTTAATTATCATTACACATCCAAAAATATATATCTATATATACATTTACATATGTAAGGTGAAAGAATTAAAAAAAGGGTGATTACTTATGAATAATTCATTTTAATATCCATAAACTATATAATAATATTTAATAAACCTATCACAAAAAATGGTTTAGCATATAATATATAAGAAACTTTCAAATAAACCTTCTATTCGGATCACATTCTATATTTTGATAACACATTACATCATATATAATCCCTATCACATCTCTATATGACCATATAAAAAATAATACCACTAAATTTCTAGCAAGAAAAATATATAATGAAATCTAGTTTGAAAAATGGTGTGATTTAGGAATAATATTCCTCAAAACTCAGACTATTGAACATATTCAAACTTCTTAACTTCACAACATCAAATATTATAATTTCAACTACTAAATTGTACTTATAACTCATTATAACTTCATTAAAATTATATATTAACCCTTATTAAATCAATCCATTTCCTTGAAAAAATGTAAATACTTACATTATTATTTATCATTCATCCAAATATCTTTTAGGATAAAGTGTTAACCACTTTCAGATTGTAACTAATGAAAATATTTACATTTATCTTTATAGATACATCCAAAAATCTTTTTGGAAGTCATGTGTAATTTAATTTTTTATTTTTGTAGGTATAGTCCTTAAAGAAATAGTTTATTTATTTTTTCATAATAAATAAATGCAACTTGTAACATTTTTCATTATTATTACATATCATAAATAAATTGGAAAATTAATTGAACAAAAATTAATATAATATTGGTTTTATCCTTTATCTATTATTTTTGAGTTTCTCTAAGTGAAAAAATACTCCAAATATCCTCTTAAACACTATATTATTTTAATAATTTATAGTTAAGATACAAAAAACCTTTTGTTTTCTGAAATAAAATTTATTTACTTTTATAAGGAAAATTTGAAAAATAAACAATTTTTTCTAAATCATTTATGGTATTTTATATGTTTGGGATATTTCCATTTGAAAATAAGTCTTTATTTAAACACACCATCAAATTGGTTATGGTAACACATTCCCATATAATTTAATAAATATTTGGATAAATAATTATATCCTAGATAAACAATTTTCATCCATATCTTCTTCTCAAAACATGTCGTAGAGATTTATGAATCAAAAACCCTTTAATTACAACTCTTTGTTACAAATAATCTTCTCTTATCACATAATAAAAATGAGATAATGGTACAAATAATTTACATTGATTAATTTTAGATTGATAAAATCCATTACCTTCATATGCGATAATTTATTTCTTTATGAATATAAATTAGAATCTCAAACAATTATTCCTTTTATTCTAATCTCCTTTATATATGAAACACTTATGAAATATACATTAAATATCATGTACCTTTTAAAATTGAAGAATTTATTTCTATAACTTTTTTACTGAACATAGACATTCCATGGATTTCCAAAAACTATATCAGGTATTCTAAAAAATCTCGTTATATGGAATTACTATTTTTCCTTCAAGAAAAACTTACATTTCAATGACCCTGATTGGATTCTTGAATAAAGATTGTTGAAATTTTCAATGAAACTTTTTTATTATGTATTAATATTTTACCCACATGTAGTGTCTATACAGTACTATAATCTATACATCATATTCCAAATTCATCCATTCTCAAGACTTTGAGAATATCATGTAACTTTTCCTGAATTAAACCATATTTTATGAAATTTTCCATAAATGATAATAGGATAAACGAAAAAACCATAAAAATCAATTTTTCATCTAATTCCCCTGAAACATTGAATGAAACCATCTATACTTATATAAGGATCTAGATTATTTTTTAAAAAAACATTAACACATAGTTAATTAGGATGTATCTATTCTGAATGATAGAATATTCCTCAAGAAATCTCCATAAATCGCAAATTATTATTATTAACATTTCTTATGTTACCGGTCATAAGTGTGACTTGAATTTATATTTTCCTTCCAAGAATTTACTAAAAAATTTCTTATTGATGATGGTGATGTAAATATCTCAAAAATAATATTTCATTATTAACCATTTAATTATTACTTTTATTAAATAAAATCCTAATAAAATGATGTCCCATTTTCTACGTCATATCTATTAGTAGGGCATTCATGTTTCACTATAAAATGAGTCCTCTAGTGTGTTTTAATCACATTATTATTAAGTTATGATATTATCCCAATAATATCATATAGTATTCTTATATTTTGAAGTATAAAACCTTTTTCCAATCCATCATACGAATAAATAAAACATCATTACTTGGCTTCCTTACCTTCGGTTTCCTAGCTAACTATTACCCAAATATAATGTCCAAAATAGATTAAAAAACTCAGGGAACCCTACTATATAATATCCTATCGAATGTTGATCTATTACCACCCATTACTTTCTTTACTGAGGCATGTTAATGTAGGGGCACTGTTCAATGGTAGAACATAAATAGTTGAACGATTTAAGTCATGATAAGTGTAACATTAAAAGGAATCTCACAATCAGTATTTTAAGGGGATTTTAATCTCACTATGTTATCTCATGTTATTCCCTTTTAATTATGCATAATACTATTAATTTAGTTTAGAATCATATTACCTCAAACAAATAAATATTTTAAAACTATATTGATGCAGAAGTCTTTTGATAACCCACATAATTGTGTTACTTACCAAAAAAAGAATTTAATCATATTCAAACAAATCTATATGCTTTATATTCATAATGTACAATAAGAATCCATGTAAAGTCGTAGAATTATATAAAATTAAAAATCTATAATTGAGAAATCTTAGATAATTGGATAGACAAACCCATTCCCCATTCCAAACAAGTCAAATTCCACTAGGTAGGTAAGTAGGTAGTCATATCCCAAGTCCCTCTACCGGGGGATTCATTACCCAAGAGATAATCAATGTCATCATAATTTTAACACATAAAATGCACAAACAGTATTAAACAACTAAAATCAAGTTGATAACTTCAATTTCAATGTGATTTCAAGGTAGAGAAAATCCTAAATTTATCATAAAGACATTCTTATCATGTAATTCAAGTCTCTATCCTATAAGCAGTTTAACATTTTAATATAAATCATACAAAATATTAAAATTTCTTAAAAAATTTATTAAACATGAATATAGTAAGTGATAACCTTTTAAATAAATTATGAATTCAAATATTCTAATATTATATAAACATTTACGAACAATTAATTTATAAATATTATTATAAAATGTTACATTACTCAAGAGAGACAAGAAATTACATCAAAATTATAACACTTAATATGTATAAACTATAATCAACCTTTAAATTCATGCATGAAACCTAGTACAATCAATATTCATAGTGTAAGAAAACTAAATCAATTATTATAATTAGAATGAAAACCCTTAACAACATTTATGAAAATTTATAAAAACTAAATTTAACACATTATTCTAAATAATATAAAAATTCAATATCTCAATCATATTCTTGAAAAAAGTAGGGAATGAACAAAATAATTGAATAGTTCAAATTCTTAAACATCGGATAAAATATGTATTAAAACATCAAAAATAAGGAAATAATAAAAAAATATAATTTATGCATGGATGAAGATTAACAATTCACTTTATTCCCATATGAACAATTCATGTTATGATTTAAATGGTTTTAAAATGAACACCTTCCTATTAAAATATATTATATATTTTGTGAACACTTTTCTTATTTAATAATAAATATTTCACATTTTATATAATCAATTCACATAATTGAAATATCATATATTTTATTTTATGTAAACCATTTATCATCTCAAAAAAAATTGAATTATTTAGTTAAATTTATTAAAATAATTCCTTAATATAATAATTTAATATTTTACATTAATTTAATTTATAAACACTTTATAATATTTCCTCGAATTATGGATAATCCATAATTGAATAAATATAAACACTATATTTATTTAAAATTGGAAATCTTTCATATTTTCATTTCATAAATAAATTAAAATATATGGTATTATATAAAATATAGAAAAATTATATTTTAATTTTTTTATGCAATGAATTTAGATAATCTATATTTCACATATTCAATATTATTTAAATCGTGATCATAGTAATTATCAAAAATCCTTTTGATATGGTTTAAATAATATATTAAATATAGCTTATAATTATAACATTTTTAATAAAATATTATGAACAATTCAAAATATAAAACATAAACACTTATATTTTTAATTTTTTTTTTCTATAAACATAGTACAAGTTATACCTAAAATTTCTATATAAACAATTTATATAATTATTATAAGTTATGAAATATAATTTTAAATTTTATTCTAAAGTTAACAACTAATATAATATATATATTTTTTAGAAAACATAATAATTTATATAATTAATTGTAAACATGTTATAATTAGCTAATTTATAAAAACAATTAATAAAATTAATAAATATAGATATTTAAAAAACATATAAAATATCAAAAATATCCAAAACTAAATTCATTATTAAATATTATAGAGACAATATTTTCTTCTGAAATTGTATTTTATCATATATTTTCTAATGCAGTGTGCAATATGCTTCATTATCAATAATCTTTAATGATTGATTATTTCTAGTTATGTTATGAACTTTGAAGCCCAAAAAACGTAGCTAATGATATACTATTACTAGTTGTAAGGTATGATATATTGAACTGTCTCATATTAATTTTTTTCACTATAACCTATGAATTATTAACCCATAACAAAACTATATGATGTTTTATGAATGTTTGATATAAGATTGACTATCATGTGATAAATTTAAACTATTCAGTTCCTACGAATTGTATTTTATTATACAATTAATATTTCTTTGATTGTTTGAGGAGAAATGTTTCAATATAATTTCATTGTTATCATCTAATACATCACAAAAAATAGTATACAATGGTACACTAAGAACCAATGGATTTCACTAAAACCTATTCTAGGATATTTTCTATCATAGGGAGAGATATTATCATAGACTATAATATCTTATGTTATATAGATAACCTCATTTCATTTTCTATACCAATGTTATGGATATCAAATATGAATTAAATGCATCAAATATTTTCTCTTAATTTTCAAATATAATTTTGTGAAATAAAAAACATAGATTCCTATAGTACAACTAAAATATATTTAGGGATTAAAAAACACTTATTCAAGGATGTTAAAAACATTAGAAAACACAAACTACTAATATACCAAGAATTATGTTATATCAATGAGGTGAATCTAAATCACCCAATTCTTGGGTAAAATTATCCATTACTCCCAATATATTATTTTTCAATTATTTGAAATGAGAGATGAAATAAATATTTGGGATAAAGGGATAATCGATTAGAGGTAAGGAAAAGATCCAACCAGATTTCATAATGAATGAACACCTCATATTGGCCTCAGGACACTCATCATCCTTTAGAAGTATTTAGTATTATATTAGTAACATATGAGTAATTGGAATGTGGATACAATACTTTTAATTTTCTACCAAATAAATCCCCATATGCATCATATTATGTTACATCCATTCATAAAATCCATTTTAATGGAATATTAATAAATTTTAACTAGTAATGTTTAGATTCCAATCTTAGTCATAAGGTGTTATATGAATAATAAAAAATCACTACTATATGATATAGCATTATCATATATTATAATTATTTAGTTAGTACCTCGATATTACCAAATCCATGTTTTATGTTACAATCAATTCATACCATATGATATCACTAAATAAATATATATTATGTATGATTTATAAAATATCTCTATCACACTCATCCATTTCCCAATTCTATTCCCAAACCCTTTCCTTTTCCCTTCCAAGACCCCACACTCTAGTCTTTGAAAACCCCCAAAGGCACTTCCACTCATCCACCACTTTTCACCATAATCATTGAAATATGTACGTGGTAGTGTTTTTTCTATAATTGTTTTTATCCACATCATTTAATTTAAATTTAACAAAAATATTTTAATAAAAAATAAGGTTCGATTTCCTTATTATAGAATTGTATATTTTTTCAAACTTTATTTCCTTGACTTTTTCATTATATTTATATAATGTTAAAAGTTTATTTTCATTAATATTTTAAATGATAATTTTAAATATGATATTTTTTATGTTTTTGGATTGATATAGTATTACATTATTCATAATAAATTTTAAATTAGTGATAATCAACTATTTTATTATTGTTCTTTATCATCTATTGATACACACCAATTTGACATTTTTAAAGAGTCAATATTTTTCAATTTATTCAAGTAGAATGAATTTTTTGTAATTTAATTCAATTTAAAAGCCCAACATATGTTATAATAATATACTTTCTAAAAAAATGCGAAATATGAATCATTTAAACATTTATAAGTTGAGTTAATTACAAAACATGCCATATTTCTTTTTTTGTTAAATATACTCTTTACACTAATATATTTTTCATTAACCTTAATTATTGGTGATAATGTATTAAAAATTATATTTTTAATGTATAATTTAATGTTAAATTTAAAATGTAAAATCATTTTTTGTTTTTATAATTGATACCTTATTATCTATTATAACCTATTATAACTTTTTTATATTATAAATATATTTTTCTTTAGTATCCCAAAAACTAATAAGAAGGGTATTTTGATTTTATATTTAGTTTAAAATATATATATTGAAATTTATAATGACCTTTATTTTTCATTTTTTTTATTTGAACTTTCTTATCATTAATGATATTTGTCTCTTAGTTACCACATTTTTTTCTAATAATTTTTTCTCAACAAATGAAATTATATTAATTTTCTTCGGAAAAATATTATAAGTGATTTATTTGTTCAATTAATTACATGTTTTATTCAAATGTATTATCCTTAAACATGTTAAAATATACTACTATTTCTATGATTTTTTATTAGTTAGATAGTTCTACCCCAATTTTTAATTTTTTCATGGATTTTTGGGAAGCCATCTTTTATCTTATTAGTGTAATTATTTGAATATTTCATTTGGTTTCCTTTTTCTTATAAGTACTCAATTATATTAATTCTTTAAAAATTATAAATTTTTTCTATATTATCCATTTGTAATAAATATATTGGTTTTCCATTTTATGAATAACTTATCATTTGATTATTGTAACTATTTTTAGTCATCATTTACTTATTCTAAAATCCCACTGTAATCTCTTTAAATTATATTTTTTAAAGTAAAAGTTCTAAATCTATGTTAAATATTCATAAAATAAATTCACTAAATGATTTCATAAAATTTAAAATTTTATTTTTAATACATTATTGATTTCATAGTTTTTAATATTAAATAGAAAATAAAACAACAACACTAAAATTTTAATCATATAGTATTCCATTAATGTTCTATATTTTCATCTAGAAAATAATTTTTATCATTGTTCCTTTTTCCATAAAAATGTTTGGTTTGTATAAAAATAAATTTAGTATGACATAATAATCAATGGCATGCCCTATAAGTGGGGTTACATTTTTTACTCCATGCATTTTTAGAATAACAATCAAATCCCATAAATTTGATCAGTTTTACCCCTTATTATACTATTATTTTTAAATATATATATATAATGTGAGTTAATCTAAGGGTATTGGTCTATAATATTTCATTTTTCATTCTCATAAATATATAAATCAATTTATATATATTACAATAAAACACATATTTATTTCATTATCTAGGTAAAAATATGTATATTTTAATAAAAAATCATTTCGTTTAACATTGTTATCTCTTCTACTTCTTATAATTGGATTATATAAATTTTTATTAGAAATATGAGTTGAATAAAAAATCTACCTTAATTATTCAAATGAATATATATTTTTTCATCATGGAATTCAGGTACCCACCATGATGTATCATTTGATGATTAAAATCATCATATTAGATCATCACTGAGAACACAAATTAATTTATCATTTTATATAATATTATACCCTAATAAATTCACACATCACCTGTAATTATAGATATTTCTTCCCGAATTATATGTTAGATATATTTTATAGGTATTTTTAGGTAAGATAATAATTTCAATTGTGTGATTATCTTTGTAACTTATTTTAATTTATGGAGTTTATTTTTCTTGAATATAAAATTTTGATATTGTATCTTGATGAGTATTTTTTATTTTACATTTATAAGTTTCTATATATTCAAGGTGTGGCATTCTTTCCATAAAAAATATGTAACTTTATTAGTTATATCCAAAAAAATAAAAAATAAATATCTAGAGAGATAATTAAAATAAAAAATATTGTGTTTAAAAATCTCAAAAAACCATCCCTCGCCTTCTAAATTAAATAACACCCAAAGAGATCATCAATATAAAAATAAATATTTTTATAGAAATATTTTTAAATATTCAATAAGATGGTTAGAACTATTTTTCATTTAATGTGGATACCATATAAAATCCAGAGAATGTATTGAAGGATGTTTCACCTACATTGTTTCATGATTTTCATTATGTACTAGTAAGATAAGACAATGAATGTGGGGATAATGAATTTTATTCAAATATTTCAAATAATTTTTATTAGTTCTTAAAAGTAAGAACTGACTACTTGAAATTTAGGCCTAGTTGAGACATTATTCATCTCATTTATCACTATAAGGATCTCCAAATAAACATAAAATTATTAATGTTCCATAGAATCAATATTATGTATGTTTCAAATTAATTTTTTCCATTTTTTTTGTTCTGATGCTATATACATACAAATATTTAATTACTAGTATTTGTGTATAGAAACATTTAAAAAGTGTTCCTACAAATCAAATGTTGTGGAGGATGATGACTCATTGATACATTAATCCCAAAGATTTCATTATTTTAGTGTATATATATATATAATATTTTACATTCTTTTATTATTATTTTTACTCATATATTTCCAACTATTCATTGTATTTATTCCACATGAACAAATTTTGTTTTAGTTTCCACACCCACTAAATAATTAGAACTAAAGTATCACTTAGATATACTAGATATCTTAAAGAGTAATAGTTTGGGAATGAAGTTAAATTATATTTATATATGACACAAGGATTCAATATTATGTAGAATCATTTATAAGGGTAATGGGTGTGGTTAAATATATAGGGATGTGTACAAAAGATAAAGTTGGTGTAATAGTTTAGAAAAATTATAGTGAAAAAATATGTTTAAGTAAAACAATTATAGTCAATTGTATATAATTATAAGGATTTAGATACATAATTTGTGTCATGAAAAAGGGTTATAGAGAATATTCATTTAGTGACTTAACTCTGCTAATGATGTGTTAGATGTGATTCCACGTATTCAAATTAGAATAAATTATTTTTAAAATTATTTTCAATATTATAATAACAAAAATAATATTAAATTATTATTATCCCCCAAAACATTCGGTGGTTATCATTATGATTCATTTTGTGAGAGGAAACCAGATTCACTAGATGCATGAGGTGTGTTATCATTTATTTCACACATCATATATTTTAAAATATAATATTGTTAATAGTTTCAAGAATGAAAAAAATGAAACAAATGGGGAAGTGAATTTTTATTTTTCATAAATATTTATAAGAAAGTTGTCCTAAAGTCATTTTAAATCTATATGAATAAATTTCAATCGAATCTGAGTATATTAATGCTATAAATGATTGATTTTTTAAGAATTAAAATATATTTTTATTTTTCAAATATGCATCATATGATAAAAAAGGAGTGATAAAGATTGTATTATTATAAGAATGTCTGAAAATGATCATATAGAAATGTATAAACTATAGGAACAAATCACCCCTAAATCTAGTTTAATTTATTCATTTTATGATATAAAAAATTTATGAATTGAAATTAATTTTTAATTTTGAATAATGTAAAAACAATCCAAATGATTAAACATAATCCTCTTTAATATAAATTTCATAAGATTATTATATATATCTATATATGACACCTATAGAAATAAATTTAAAATTAATATGACATTTAATATTTTTGAAATGATCAAACATGATTTTTTAGAATTAAATTTTTTTTATTTTATTTTAAAACGTGATAAAAACATTTAACAATGAGAAAAATATCTCACTTTTTTTGGATATTTACTAATGAAATTATTAGGACCTTTTAGAGATATGTAAATACAATATGAATAAATCCTATTTATGATGTGTTCAAGATAATTGAAGGTGAAATTTGTGAATTAAAATTGATTTTTAACCATGAATGGTATATAAATGTTCTATGAAACTAAGGATGGGTTTTATGAAACATTTGGAAAATTATCAATGATTAATTTCTAACATGTTAGAAAAATGTGTTTTAATATGACTCATGATGATCATGAAATGATAAAAATTATAAATTAAAAATTAAAATTCTTTTTTTATGTGAAATATCCATCAAAC
Organism: Viscum album; assembly: GCA_963277665.1. Classification (NCBI taxonomy): domain Eukaryota; kingdom Viridiplantae; phylum Streptophyta; class Magnoliopsida; order Santalales; family Viscaceae; genus Viscum; species Viscum album. Next base: position 2,133,930,336 of record OY728140.1, read on the forward strand.
GATCAAAAAATAAATATAATATTAATTTTTCATATAAATTTAGTAAAATTATATTCAAGTCCATTTTGATCTATAGAAATAAATTATATTTAAATCTATCATTTGGTGTCACTATAATGATTAGAAATCTATTTATATTATTAAAATTTAATTATTATTATAAAATATTCTTAAAAAATTCTTAAAATATAAAATTATCACATATTTTTGTAAAATTAAGTAAAACTATTATCAAGTCATTTTAACCTATAAGAATGAGTGTACATGAATCTAATTTTTTATCTTATTTTAATTACCCATTTTACTATTTATTAATGAAAATATAATTTTAACCTATTAAATATGAATCAAACAATCACAAATGAGAACAAATACTTATTTACCATGTATGCTTAGGATAATTGTTCTTTATTTAGTTTTAACTTATAAAAACAAAATGAAAATCAATCTAAAGTTTGGTGTGAAGATAAAAAATTAATGAAATGATTAAGCATAAAAATTCATCATTACATATCAGACATGTAAAATCCCACCCCTCCACGATGTCATGTGGAGTGACGGGTGTGCTAATATTCCTTAGGTAACATAACCAATACACTAAATCATGGTAGTAAATTACAAGGGCCTCATGAACATTAAAGAGAATATTTTCCCATTGAAAGAAAAAAAACCAAACTATATTATAAATAACCTACCAAATATATTCTTTATTAATGAGTATAACATAAATCTCAAAACATAACCAAACCAAAAAACTATATAAGAGTTTAATCAGAATCTAAAAGGAAAAGTAAAAGAGAACCAAAAGACCCCAAAACTGAACACTCTCAAGTGAAATCAACCTGCAACACCCAACCTGATCCAATATCCAACTCCACCTACCCTTCCCACAGTATCATGATGAATCACTAAATAAGTAATATAACTTTTTTACATGTTCCTTGATAGATAAAATTTTAAAATAAACAACAATACCAAAGAAGGGGTGATTGTAATATCTTTAGGATTTCCTCAATGTATTTCCAAGTCATTCCTTTAGGAAAAGACATGTTATAAAACTTTATTTAAAATAGTTTTAATTAATAAAAATTATATATATATATATATAAACATTTTCCCATAAAAATTAGTAAAATAAGTAATTTAAACAATTTATCAATTCATTAGTATTACTTGTCCCATGACCAAACACACGACCATCCTCACACACACACAATGTTGGTGTTACCATTGATGTTTGACCTTTTCATGCATATTCTATCCTACTTTTATGGTCGAACTTCATGAACACAACCCATCCCACACAACACAGACCAAACCAATACTATAAAAATCATGCCAAGACATTTTCCAAAAACCAATTTCCATGACAAAACGTTTCACATAAAACCATTTCATAATAAAATAATATAATTAAAACTAAACCTTCATGTTACAAATTATGTGGAGATAAAAGATAATCCACCTACATCAAAAAGTTTTCAAAAAATGAGGAATGACACAATGAAACCATATATCCAAACATAGATTTTTAACCCTTCAATGAATCCAATAAAAATACATCAATATTACCATAAAGTAACTAGAATATGTATACCATGTATTAGATCTAATATTCTATGAGAGATAACAAGGTTTTATGTAATAATAATGATGAATATTGATGATTTTTCAATGAATCAAGGAATCCAACAGACTTTGATTACCCAATAAATTGACTCCAAATTAAAAGGAAATGTCTTTCAAGTCTTGTAAGAAAATGGAATTCAGAAAATAGAGATAATATTTGATTATATAGGGTATGGATACTTAATTTGGTTCAGATCTAAGGGTTCCAACCAACACTACTTGGTTAGGAAACATAGTTTGGAAAAATTTGTGCCAACCATGTGGTTCTAGTGTCTCAAGAAAAAACATTATAAAGTTAGATCACATGGTTAGATAAACCATATACTGATCATTCTCTTCCCTCAATTTCTAGTTTCATAATTTTTCATGGGTACTCAAAAACTTTGGCCAAACCTTTTTTCAATTTTGTTCCATCCCTAATCCTATAATCTTCCATTCCACGGTTTCCTAGATATGGTGTACTATTTTTACTAACAATTTAAAAAACATGAATCTCCATAAAATAGTCTCCAAAACATGCCAAACCCCCTTATAAAATTATTAAAAATAAGAAAAACATTATATATACCCTAAATAAATGAATAAATGGTCAGGTACCTGAATCATAGGGTGCTAAATTCTCTCTATTATTGGCCTTTCCATCCTCAATAAGTAGAAAAGAAGTGTTTTCTTAGAAGATTTTGGGTAATTTTTCTAACATTTAATTCTCACAGTCCCATGTTTCTTCTTAAATAAAACCATGTATCTATAAAAACAATAATAAAACAATGATTTTACAAAACAAGATCTTATAATTTCTATCAACAATCTATAGCAACCAATGAGTCAACATAGAATCCATCTCTAGGTCTATGTTATCCTATCTAATTACATGAGTATGATTAAGTTGGTAATACATCTACAAAGACATGAAAATTATTGTACACTAAACTTATCCATGGAAGCAAATCCAAAGGATATTCCACCTCACCACCTCATTCAAGTATCTAAAGAGGGCCTATATTTCATGGATAAAACTTACCATTCTTACTAAAATGATGATTTCTATTCCTTGGATATATTATCAATAACAAATGAGTACTCACCTCAAATGATAATGGTTTCAAAGGATGATCTATATATGTTTTCTGGAAATTAGGAGCCATTTCCATCCTCTTTCTAATCAATTGAATCATCTAGGTTATCTATTTCACACAGTTGTTTCCAATTAGTTACTTCCAACTTGTTACCATAAAAAAGTGTAGAATGATTACGATTCTCATACAATTTTTAAAAATGTTCTATATGTATTGAGGACTGAGGACTATTATTTTATAAGAAATCTATTAATGATATATGATCTTCCCATGAGCCACAAAATCCATTACACAAGACCTAAGCATATTGTCCAACATTTGGATTGTCAGTTCAGATTTTCATCCATTTTTGGATGATATGCCATTGTCACATTAAACTGGGTTCCAAGGGAATTCTCTAAGGATCTTTGAAAATGAGACATATACATGGGGTCTTAGTAATATAAAATTGATAATGGAATTCCAATTATCATTAATATTTCTCTAATTTAGTTTTTTTATTATTATTTCACCCTATTAGTATCATGAATATGGATTAAGTTAGCCTGCTTTGTGAGTTGACCAACTATCACTCCTAGAGAATTGTGTTTCTCAACCATCCATGGTATGCCTATTACAAAATACATGGCTATCTTATACCATTTCCTCATAGGAATCAGTAAATACGGTGAAATACACACTAGCCATTGAATCTATTCTTTGTCTTGTTGACCTGTGAGGAATCTTGATACATGATCCATTGTATTTATTTTAACTACAACCCATCAAAAGTGTGATTTCAATACTTTATTCATTTTTTGAGTCCTAAGGTGAACAACCCATCACAAATTATGGTAGGAACTATGATGTTGTTACGAAAAATCCAAATGTAAGACTATATGATCTCTAAACTACAAAACTAAATTCCTATATAGATTTATTCCATCATTGTTCTCCCCACCATTGAGTTTTGATCTCATCCTATCACAATCTAGACAATATGTCTCAATACTACAACATAACCTTATTATGTATAATCTATATAAAAATACACAATGAATTATAGTAGTTATTATTGGTTTGGATCCTCTTTAATAAATTGATCATATGACTTTCTACTTAATTCATCTTCTATATAGTCCCTATTACCCGGTGTAAGAGTCAAGTTCAATTCAAACATCTTCAAGTACTCTCTCCATACATATTTCCATAAATTCAAATATATTTCTGAAGAATGTGTTTTAAAATATTATGATCCATAAATACTTTGATTTTCTCGCCAAATATCTAATGATGAAACATATTCAAAGGACATACCACATTATCTAATTCCAAGTCATTTTATATATAGTTTTTCACATCAAACCATAACTCTTGTGAACCATAAGAATAAAATGATCTCCCTGTGTGAGAAAACCTACCAACCCAAATCTTGATGCATAAAAATAGACTATATATCCCTTTCCATACATTGGAAATGTAATGATATGTAATGTAGCAAGTCTAAACATAAGTTTAGAAAAGGATTTAGGTCATTCCTCATTCCATTGGAAAGGAATGAATCTCCTAGAAAAAGCTATCATTAGTAATGTGAAACATGAAAAATCAATTAAAAATATCCATAGTATCAAGTTAATCTAAGGAAACTATGTATCTTAATGTTATTCTTGGGTTGTTTCCAAGATATACAACATCTATATTTTCAGGATTTATGGAAACACAATTTTCAGAAATGACATAGCCAAGGATATATACCAATTGTTTCCCTACATCATACTTTTACAACTTGAAATTAAAATGATACTCCAAAAATATACCCAACACCATATCCAAGTGTTTCTCATAATAATATGTTTTCTTATAAAACGGTTTTATATCTATCAATAAACACAACCATAATACAATCTAGATACATATGATATAATATATTATTCAATTCTATAAAGATGGGTGGGGAATTCATAGGACCAAAAGATATAACCACATACTCATAATTGAAATATATTCTTCTAAATGTTGTATTCTGGATATCCTTCTTCCAAAATATTAATTAGTGATAGGTCAAATGTAAGTCAATTTTAGATCACCATTAGGCTCCTCTCAATTGATCAAATTGATCATCAATGAGTGGGAGACGATTCTAATTATTTATTTCAACTTCGGTAATCTTGTGATAATCTACACAAAAGACATTGAGTTACGTCATCCTTATTTAATAATAGAACTGATACTACCCATGAATATATATTTGGTTAAATGAACACCTTGCATTCCTAATCTTCCAACTAAACTCTAAAAATTCCCTTAATTCTATTGGTGACATTATATATGATGGAAGTGAGATTGGATTGGTCCCTAGTAGGAGGCCAATTTAAAATCCACTTCTTTTTTGGGTGGAAACTGTGAGAAATTAAAGGGGTGATGTTTGAAAAGTGGTCAACAATAGTTAGAATATAAATATTCTAAATCTTATCAACAGATTACATGGTATGTGATTCCAAATGATAATAGTTAGTTCCAACAACTGATTCCAAATGTATGGAACTACTTACCTTTAAATCAGAGTATCCTCTAAATAGAAAGTCGGTCCCATCCATAGATGTGAAACTAACCATTCTTGTAATATAGTCTATGTGGTCCTTGATTCCTGTAAACCAATCCACATACAAAATCAAGACATTGAAAACCATATCAATCATAGGTAAATCGAAAATAAACTAAACCCCATCTATAGTTTTATAATATTCTTTACACATACGGTCTTGACACTCTTTTTATCCAAGGGGAGTATGAATTTTCAAAATATAAGGCATTTTACCTATATCCAATCCCATGTGATCAACAATACAAGAATCAATAAACAAATAAGATTTTATTATATCAAATAAATCTTTTATAAGGGTATAATTAAAATTAATTGTACCTCTCAACATTTAAGGACATGATTGATCAACCATGATCACTTTATCAGCTCCATACAATTTCTTACTCACTGTAATTTTCTCCTTGTTACCCTATTGATAATTCATTACTTGATGAGTCATTGTTTTCCTAGAATCACTTTGGATCACATTGTTTTGATTAAGAGAATTATTTTTTAACATTCAACATATTCAAGAATAAGATTCCTAAGAATCATGAGATGTGTATCTATCACCTATAAATAGAGGATTGTGGAAATAATGATGAAGATTTCCCATTTTGTTTTAATTATGACATTCACTAGTTTGTTCCATACAATCTCTGTTTATGTGATCAAGTTAACCACACTAAAAATACTATGGATTTATTTTGGATTGTGGAGGAAGATTTTTTTATCCTAATGTATGATTCTATGCTGTCCTACCTATATTAAAGTAGGTGTATCTCTTCAACTTGTTCCCGGTATTAGAGTTCCCAGCTATTCCAATAAGAATAAACACAATCCTCACAACCTTATTTCTCAAAATATCTCTTTCTTCCATAATCTTTCTATAGGCCATCTCTGTATAATCCATTATATGAAGTATGGAAATCATTGAGATAATAACAAGTTGTAATATTAACTAAAATATATATTTTTTTCACAGGTGTACTTGAAACAAATTCTGAATAAAAGTGATCTAAATTCATAAATTTATCCACATTCTTTGTCCTCGAGATACTCTCTTACTTAAAACTAAATAAGTTTGTTATTTTAGAAATCAAGAATGTGTGAGGATATAATTTATTATTAAATAATTATTTAAAATCCTCACATGTCATGCCTGATTCCAATTTATCTTGAACTGCTAAGTCTCCCCACTGTCATACCAAATCCACAAACGTATACATTGTTAACTTTATTTTCAACTTTATTGGTGTCCGAAGGAAGTCAAATACTTGATTCATCCAATTCAACCAGACTTCTTGTTTTACTATCTCGGACTCCCCCCACCCCTAAAAATTGGGTGTATTTTTCATTTGGAATTGAACTGAATAGACAGCATCCTAAAGATCATCATTAATATTACCATTATTCACTGTCCAAAAAAATATAGAAAATGATTTGGACCATTTATTGTTAATCATATGACTAAGGTGCATCCACATTTTCTACAACTTCATCTAGTTGTTTTCTATGACACCTACCATGCGAAATTCAATATAAATAAATAAAACTCTATTTAGTATCAATCGTTATAAAATAGAGATAGTAAATCTAATTTACCACAACACAAATATAGATTTCCAAAATTTAACCATTATCAACATTTTATCCATTTTTTAAAATACTACAAAAATAGTATTCAAAATCAACCATTTTCACTACTTTCAAAAAAACATTTTTTCCCATTTAATAAACAATTAAATTCAAGATGATCAATTCATCCCTAGTTAAAAATATTACTATCAATACATGTTACGAAAAACTCATTGACTAAACCCATGAATAAGAGGTTAATATACAGTTGGAAGTGTCTTAGAACATTCATGTATCAAAACACCATGGTAACAAGAATTTCATCATAAATAGGTTAGATATACAGTTTTATGTCCAATATTTCAAGTATGTAAAATATTTTATCCTTTCTATGAACCCAACTATAGGTCTAGAAAAATTGATACTATTTTCCAAATAATAGAATATAACCAACCAAGACTTGTACCATTTCTAAATAGTCGAAAAACAAAAGATAATACCATTTGTAACATCCTTCTCATTCACATTTTCATTAGGAGTGATTGGTGGGCTACTAGGCTAGAGGTGAATTCCCAATGACACCAAAGGCTAGAAAAAAATTCCATGGGACTCAAGAACATTTTGGGGATGATTTTCCCTCTGAAATAAAAACATAAAAACTTCATAAACAATAACCAACCAAACCACTATATGATATATGAGTATAAAAAACAACTCAAAACATAACCAAACCAATTAAATATATCTATGTATAAGTGGAACCAAAAATACATACTAGAGGAGAATCAAAAGACCAAAAAACTCAAAACACCCAAGTGACATCAACTAGTAACACCCAACACCCTCCAAGATACAACTATACATACCATTCCCATAGTATTAAGATGAATCACTAAAGAATGGAGATAACATTACATTACCTATGCCTTGATATTTGACATTTGTAAATTCACAATAGTTCCCAAACAGAAGTGATTAAAAACATACTAGTATTTCCCTAATGAATTATAAATCACACATCTAGTAAATTACGTGTCAAAAAAATTTATATAATTTTTTTTAGGAAATAAAAATATCATATATCAAACTGAAAACAATTCCCTATGGGAAGTAGTTATATAGTTCCATTAAAACATTTCTCAATTCATTTTTAGTACATTTTCCTTGTCCACATACACAACTATCCACACACACCTGATATTTTTGTTTCCATTGACAATGGAACTTTCAATCCCTAATATATACCTCTATAATGGTGGTATGTCACAACCACAATCCATCCCACAAAACACACTCAAAATCGATTATACCAAAAAAATAAAAAATATTACCAAAAACCAATTTTCTTGGAAATACACATAACATAAAACCATCTCCCAATCAAATAAGTTAATTAAAAATAATACTTCAAGTTATAAATCAAATGGAGATAACAGATAAGCCTCCCACATCAAAATGGTTGCTAAAAATGAATAATGAAGCAATAGAACTCTAAATACATCATTGTATTTTATTCCCTTTAATCAAACTATAATAAAACAATAAGATTCCCATAAATGAAATAGAATCTATCCACTATGGATAAGATATAATATTTAAATATAGAGAATAAGATTATATCTAGTAACAGTGATGAAGAATGATGACTTGCTGATGAACCCAGGCTTCCAAAACACTTTTATTCTAAAGTGAGTTTCTTTTGGGTTTGAAGGAAAAGTCTTCCATGCTTTGGGAGAAAACGTAATTCTAGTTATGGAGTGATTATGAGATTAAAGGGGGTCTAGAGGCTTATATTGGATAAGATACACATTTAATAGTGTTATAACTATACACTACATGGTTAGGCTGCACAGTTTGGAAAACCATGAGTGAAACATACAGTGTTACTGTCTCAAGGATAAACCTCACATAGTTTCTTCGAGCAGTTTGAAAAACAATGAACCAACCATGATTTCCCATTTCTTATAGTTACATAGTTTCCCCTTATAACTCATATGATTTGGAAAAAAATCACCAACCATGCACCTTCCAAAATCCCATTGTCTTTACTTTAATGGTTTACATGTAACGACCCAATGTTTTATAAATTGAAATTAGTTTCTTATAAGTGTTTAATAAACACACATGAAATCAAAACATAATGAACTAATAATTTCTATGTGACCTTTAAACATAAGTTTGTCACTTCTATGTTTGGAATTTTGAAAATCTGACATACACGATTGCGATCAGTAAGTTATTTAAAATATCATAAGAAAAACGCAATTTTTGGAGAATAGTAACCAACCCTTATGAATAGTAATGTAAAATTATTAATAGTTATATACCATAATAAGTATTAACCTTACATATGATATTATAAAAATAATATTCAAGTGAAAGTATGATGTACCTATATTTTAGAATAACTAATTGAATGTTTTAAAACTGGTTTTTTAATAATAAATTATGAATTTCATTAAATTGTAAATTAATCATATTTAAAAAATTATTTTTGAAATATTGATTTTATTTTTTGATTTTACACATCAAAAAATGGTTAGGGTGAATTTTTTGGATATTTTATAAATACATGAATTTTTAGGGAATAGTAAAATACATTAATTTACCGTATAAATACATTATAATTCAAATCCATTGTTCCTAACATCACATGTAATGTAAGAACACAAATCTCAAACTCGCAGGCATTTATTACTATTCTTTTTCATTGAATACTCACTATTTCTTGTCTTGTGAAGAAATAATAAATTCATGATTATAATATTATGAAAACCCTCCTTTCCTACACTAACCCCCCCCCCCACTCCCACTTATCTTCACTCCCCTAAATCCTTGTGCCTTACCAATATTTTACCCAAATATCCTCCAAAGATCCTTACCCACTTCCAAAATCCCCTAGTATCTTCAAAATACAAAAACCTTTCCCCTTCAGAGGTTCTCAAAAGAGATGAACTAAAGAGGTAAATTCCTCTTTCCAATTATTTTATTTCTTTTAAGTTCTTTTCTTTTATTGTTTCTTTCTCAACCTTCATTAACAAAAATGGTATGATAACTCTATTAAAATACATGTACTTTAATTTTTTTATTCCATTGTGTTATTTCATTATCATCTCTCATTTCCCCATCTTTTATTTGAAATAAATGAAAACACCATTTGAGAAGTGTTAATTTCACACATTCAAGGACAACGGTTAACAATTTCTATTATAATATTTAATTATTAGTATGAAAACATTTCTATTATGGTAGAAATAGATTATTATATATGTAATATATCCTATTTAAGGTTCTGTAATCCATTTTTAGAAATGGTATATTGTTATAAAGAAAAATATGTTCGTTGTAATCAAAACCCAATGATTAACCAAAATGATTGTCACTAAGGTTTTATATAATAATTCATCTTAACTCCAAAAAATAATTAATTCTAGTAACCATGTAATGTCATTTATTTTCAATAATAACACAAAAATTCAATTTTGGACAACCACTTTCATTATACATGTTTATCTAATCATGAACAGATCATTAAAAACCAAGCATGGAGACAGACCCAAACAATGAAATTGAACCTTATAACCAATCAAAAAAGTCTTGAATGAACTAAAAAAGGTTGTACTAAATCAATTACATGTAGAAGAGGGTTTGGAATTATTAATTATTAAACCTAGTTTTATTTATTGAGGTCATTAATAACAAGTGGAGAACACCACAGGATATAAGGTAAGGGATCCTCTTCATTTCACTTTTATTCATGAATGTCCTCTATGATATGCCAATTTATGTGTTATCCCTAAGTATGGGGTATAAAGTTTCACCTACCCTATACATCCCTCATTATTTATAATTTATGATAAACCCCTTTCTCTCTCATTAATCCCTCTTAAGGACAGCTGACACCATGCCGGTAGTCCATAATGAATTCTACCCGAAAAGCCTTTATTTTATCAGGTTGTTTAATCTTTATTTTTACCAAAATGAAGTTGACTTTTCATTTTATTTACAACTTATACATGCTCTTAATAATCACCAAACTCATTTTTCAAGATCCATCGATCATTCTATTTCATTTATATACATGATTTCAAGTGAATCCCTCCTCGATACTTCCCAATAAGAAAACTCAATTTAATAGAACATCCCAAATTTTTACCCAAATTCAAGTACACTATATCCTCTATTTTAATTCACCGCTTTCTTTATAAAATCATTATTTTTACTATTAAAACCTTCTTGGTTCACATCTGGTTTTATATAAATTATTTTTTCTTTTTTATTTTAAAAGCTCTTTAGTGTTTCTTTAAAATCGCACTAAATTTTTTAATGATAAATATTTCCTAAATACTCTTCTTACATGTTGTCACATCAGTTTTACATCACTTACCAAGATAGATGACTATTTTAGCTTAATAATTTCCATTTATGTTTTAATTCCTTTCCCTCATGGACACTTTTATGATACCCCATTCATTATTCATTATGTCATGAATGTGATACCAATTTATCTCCATTGGTTCCCTAACATTTATGTACGATTGATTATGTATGATTATTTATGAGGAAATAATATTCATGAACTATAATATGGGTGCACCCAGATAGCGCTCCAAAGCATCAGGTAAGGTTAAGTCTCATGAGATGTTATGTGCAACAGTCTTGGCGGTTAGCTTTGGCTTGTGTTAGTATGGAAAATGAGATTGATGGTTAGCCTTGACCCATAATACTACGGGAAATGGGATTGGAAGTTAGAAATGACTTTTACTAAAGACATATTTTAGGTTTCTTCTGCATTTCTATGATTTCATGTTTAAATGATCCCATGTTTTTATGATATGATTCCATATGTACCATGCTTTTGATATCCTTATGCCATGCCACCTAAATCATGTTCATAAGATTTATTCTTATGTTAATTCCCTTACTGGGCTTTTTAGCTCATCCCGTTGTTCATGTGTTCCCTAGGGTACCCTATGAAAATGTAAGGGATCAAAGGAAGTTAGTAGCTCTTTATGGGTATTAAAAAAAGTACGGTTTTTTAGAACCATGTTTTATGTTTTATGTACGTAGTCATCAAAGATGCTATACTTCAAAATCCTTGGCCTATAATCTGTTTTATAATTATGCTTAAAATAATGTAATATTATATGAAACTTACTAGGGTATCTATAGTTGGCATCAGATAATGTTCTGTTTATTTTTTATATTAGTAATAGAGCACCTTAATGAGAACCTTAAGTATGAGACACAACATAAAAAACACCCCAATGATTTGGAAAGTATAGAGTAAGTGGTTTATCAAGAAAATACATCCCTTTTTGGATAGAAACAGGTAGAGGTAGCTCTAGAAAATATGTACGTAGGATTGAAAACTCCAACATGAAGTTTCAATCTTGACCTAAAGTATCCGGGTACACGACAACAGGACTTTCGGCACTCTTGGCATTGACACTCTTGGGGGATATACATTGGTAAATCCATGATCTTAGTAAAAACCATTACTATGGGAATAAAAAAATCCCACAAGAATATAATTTAATAAATAGATCAGGGATAACCTAGATTTAAAACTAAGGAATCAGAAGTTAGGATATGCTTCACCTCTACAAGTTTATCCTTTTATGTTCAAAAGTTTCCTTTTTTATGTTCTATAACTAAGTATTCAATCCCTCTAATTGTATGTCATTTTTCCTAGTTAATGGAAGAAATAGAAGAACATGTTCCATGAACCAATGGGATATGAAATGTGAAGATTTCCCAAATGATATTCCTGATATGTCGGGAATAGTAGCTCAAAACTTCATGATAGTACTTGCTCAGTTGGATCAAGTTGTGAATAAAAACATGAATAATTTGGAAATCCTTTATACACTAAGGGAAGAGGATGTTTCCATATAATACTTTATGTGGAAAAGGTCTCCCATGTTTACAGGATCTTCTGACCCCCACTTTCTGGAACAGTTGATTAACTCTATTGAAAAGATATTCTCTGTCCTCCAATGCTTGTTAGAAGAGAAAGTTTTACTAGTTTTCTATCATTTTTATAGAGAAGATGATCAGTGGTGGACACTGATCAAGAATACAAATTCCCAGTATAAAATTGATTCCATGGATTGGGATGAATTCAAGAGGATGTTTTTCAATAAATATTTTCCTCGAACCCTCTGTCTCAAAATGGAAAGACAGTTCCACAGACTCAAGTAGAAGGAGGATGAGTCCATTGGGGCATATGAATCAAACCTTACAAGGCTTTCAAGGTATGTCTCTGGCTTTGTCATTAACACTGAAGGAAAGGTGGATTTCTTCTTTAGTGGGATAAATTTGAGTCTATGGAAGGTATTAGAGATTTGAGACTTTGAGAATTATGAAGATATTGTCTGTTGTTCCCACAATGTTGAAAGGGAGATTGGAGACTCTCAATGGTCTCATGGAGCCAATGACAAGAAGAAGAAAATGGAGAACAACATGGGTTGTTCAACAATAAAATACCATGATGGAATGAACCCCAAATATCCCACTTGTAAAATTTGTGGGAAGAAGAATCTTGGGAACTGTCTAAAGGGAACCAAGAATTTCTTCCAATGTGGAAAGCTGGAAAGTCATGCCATGAAATGCTGAAGGGATATAAAAATTACCATTAATTTAGAAGAAGAAACGAAGGTTCATATCAAAACTCATCTAGTGGTGTAATGTAACAACTACAATGAATATGGGAATTATGCTAACAACTTCCTTAAGCTGAGGGTTATCTAAAGAAATCAACAACAACCTCCAAGGAAACAAGGAAGGGCTTATGCTATCACTATTTCTGAGGTGGATCCGGACAATTTTGTGGTGATAGGTATTCTAGTTATTCATTCAAGAACAGTGAACATATTATTTGACTCTAGTTCTATGCATTCTTTCATAACTTTCAAGTTCAGTAGATTTATTCAAACACCACCTCAAAAAATAGAGGAAAAGTTATCTGTGAGAATAGAGAAGGGGGAAATCATTATGTCTGTGTTTTATAACTCCTCCCGGGTTTACATTAGTAGACTGAACCTCCTAGAAAATATTTTAATACTTCTTTTAGTGGAGTTCGAGGCTATCTTGGGCATGTATTTGATATATTTATACAATTTCAATATCAAATGTCCTAAAATAGAAATCTCTCTCCACATACGAAGAATCCTATGATTCTTTACATGTGTAAGGTGGAAGATAAATCTTCTTTAGAATGATAATCTCAAGTTTGGATATTTCTTCCTTATGAACAATCATATCTAGCACAAATGACTGAGACAAAGGAGAGAATCATTCTTGAAGACATACCCATCATGGGAGATTACACAAATTTATTCCCTGAATATTTTCCCAGTCTTCCTCTGGACTGAGAGGTTGAGCTCTCAATTGATCTTAATCCTGGATCTCTACCTATATCAAATAAACATTACAGAATGGCCGTTGTAGATCTAGAAGAGATAAAGAGTTAGTTACAGAAGAATCTAGAGAAGGATTTTATATGCCTGAGTGCTTCACCATGAGGTGTGCCAGTCCTCTTTATTAATAAAAAGTATAGATCAATACACCTCTACATTGATTATCGTAAGATCAATAAAATCATCATAAAGAACAATTATCCCCTATAAAGGATAGATGACATGTTCAATTAGCTTCTTGTGGCCTGTTATTTCTCTATGGTGGACCTTTAGTTGGAATATCACTAATTAAAGGTGGGGAAAAAGATATTCCCAAGACTGCCTATCAAATTATGTATGGACACTATGAGTTCACATTTATGCCATTTTGACTCACAAATGCTCTAGAAATTTTCATGGATTTAATGAATAGAGTCCTTAGATATTACCTCGACAAATTTTTGGTAGTCTTTATTGATGATATTCTAATATACTTCAAGAAAAAGGAGGAATATGAGGATCATTTGAATACTATGTTAAAAACATTATGAAGGGATAAGTTGTATGAAAAGTATAGTAAATGTGAGTTCTATATGGAGGAAGTATCATTCTTGGGGAATTTTATCAGAAAAAGGAATAACTATATACCCTTCCAAGACAAAGGCAATTAATGAGTGGCCTGGGAAAATATCTATAACAATGATCTGAAACATTTTGGGTCTATTTGGGTATTATCAATTATTTGAGAAAAACTTTTCAGGATTATTAAACCCAATGACCAAGCTAAAACAGAAGGGAGTAAAGTTTTCATAGACACGGGAATGTGAAGACTGTTATAAGGAGTTGAAAAAGAGGCTAATCACTGTGACATTACTCACTCTCCCAACAAGTTGAGAACTCTTTGGAATATATAGTGATGCTTCAAAGAAGGTATTAGGTTGTGTACAAATAAAAATGATAAAGTGATAGCTTAAGCCTCAAGGAAGCAGAAAATCAATGAGAAAAACTATCCTTCGCATAATCTAGAGTTGTTGACAGTGATCATTGCATTAAAAACCTATCGGCATTATCTCTATGGGTAGATGTGTGGGATTCATACTGACCATAAGAGTCTCAAATATATATTCACACAAAAATATCTTAATATGTGCTAGAGAGCATGGATAGATCTCATAAAGGATTATGACATATCAATCCACTACTATCTCGGTAATGTGAACAAGGTGGAAGATTCTCTAAGTAGAACGAATCTTGCATCTCTATCATTGATGAGAATTGAAAAGGATTTGATCTTCTTAGATTGTTAGAGGATTTACATGGAAATCATTAAGCAAGTAACATCATCAATATTTTCTCAAATTATTTCTCAATTGTCCCTCATGGAGAGAATAATGGATGCTCAAAGATAAGATGTGGATATTCATAAAAGGGTATAAGCTATCAGAAATGGTAAATCCTTAGAGTTAATGGTTAAAAAGGATGCAGTTGTATGATTTGGGACACAATTATGTGTACCAAATGATCCAGAGATAAAGAATGATCTTTTGAATGATGCACATAGCTTGACTATCTTTATCCACATAGGGAGCACAAAGATGTATCTAGACATTACAGAAAACTTTTGGTGGGAAAATATGAAAGGGATATTGATGAATATACATCAAAGTGCGTGGTATGTCAGCATGTGAAGGCTGAGAGGAAAAATTATAAGGGGGTGATGCAACCACTACCCATTACAACATGGAAGTGGGATAACATTACCATGTACTTATTCATTGTACATCCAAGGACATCTAGAGGATAAAATTCTATATGGGTCATTATGGACCATCTTGCAAAGACTACTCATTTTATTGCAATTGCTAAGGAAATATAATTGAATCAACATGCATGGATTTATATCAAAGAAGTGGTAAGGCTGCATGGAGTACCACTATCTATTTTATCCAATCGTGATCCTAAATTCACAGCAAAGTTCTGGAAAAGTCTTTAACATGCTCTAAGAACTGAATTGAACTTTAGTATGGCCTATTATTCTCAAATTGATGGCCAATCTCAGAAAACTATTTAGACACTAGAAAACATGTTCTATAGAACTCAAAGGAGGAAGGGACCAATGTCTTCCACTCGTTGAATTCTCCTACAACAATAGTTCCCACTCGAGCATCCAAATGGCACCATATGAAGGATTTTATGGGAAAAGGTGTAGAACATCGGTGTGTTGGGATGAAGTTAGGGAGAATAACTTTCTAGGACCTTAAATAGTTTAAACAATGGTGGAGAAGGTGAAAACCATTCAGAAACATATCAAGGCATCCCAAAGTCGATATAAAAGTTATGCAAACAATCATCGATGAGACCATGAGTTAAATGTTAGAGGCATGGTATTTCTACGCATATCACCATGGATGAAGGTCATGAGGTTTGGTAAGAAAGGGATGTTATGTCCTAGGTACATCGGCCCCTTATAAATTATTGATCGTGTTGGGTTTGTGCCATATCGACTAGCACTTCCACCTACCATGGACAAAGTACATGATTGTTAGAACTCAGATGTTCTTTTTAGGTATGTTTTCCTTTTCTGGTCATTTTTTAGAAAAGAGGAATTTCTGGAAATTTTTTAAGTACACGCCATGTACTTTATGAGTACACACTGTGTACTCGATTTCCGCTTGAATCCATGTGATGGCTGTCTAATGGCCGCACACACGGCCGTGTGGGGTGACCTGGAGACTGCCTAAAGTGGAGTACGGAAACTGAAAGTACACGTTGTGTACTTCCAAAGTATGTTCCATGTTATTTTTTTATTAAATATATTGGGGTCATGTCTATTCTTCATAAGGTCCTTCTTCTAAGACTAGTTCATATGAGAGAACCTGTACAACCGCGATCTTCCTCTGAGCCCCCGATCGAGCATTCGATCTCCGATTTGACTGTCGTCGATTGCGTTGGGATAGACTTAGTAAGCTCTTCCTTCTTCTAGAGCATCATGTATTGATTTCTCCTCTTTCTCATGTTATCCTCCATTGAAATTTTAAGACATTTTTGTAGGTCTAGTGTTCTAGGGTGATTCAAGGCCTGAGGTTCACGTATATCGATCTCCCCACACCGAGGTAGCTAGTTTGTGCCTTTCTGTTGAAATTCTTCTATTTATATGTGGAATTTTGTGCAATACCCTTGGACGGGGTGTTGTGTGTTTACCATTGAACCCTATTAATTGTCTTCCATGATTGTATTCTTTAGTACAGGTTGATTGAATGTGAATAGGGTTGATTAATATGTTGTGTAAGTGTTTTCCCATGCATATTCTATTTACGACAGTTTGGTCTTGTTTAGCCCGTTAGGCTTCTTTCATGTTTTTCCATGCCCAGTGCTATAGGATTGAGTGATTATTTTATCTGACAAGCTTGAAGTTTTGTAGACTATTTATCCCAGTAGTTCTTGAGGTTTACTTCGGTCTTATTTCATTTCTATGCTTGTTTGACTTACACAGGGCCATGAGAACCTGGTGTAGTAGACTATATGGGGAATCGACCATGTGAGCTTCCTCAAAGAGTCTTTATCACTTTTTACTATATGGAGAATTGACCATGTTAGCTTCTTCAAAGAGTCTTTATCACTTTTAACTATAAGGGGAATTAACCATGTGAGGTTCCTCAGAGAGTCTTTAATGCTATGGACTATAAGGGGAATAGACTGAGAGAGCTTCCTCAGAGAGTCTTTGTTATATCGTTGTAATTTGAACCATAGGGGTAGATTGTGTGTGATTCCTAGAGGGTTTCTTCTATTTCTAAGTAGATCCAGAGGGGATAGGTTGTGAGTACTTCCCATAGGGTTACCTATTTGTGTTTTCCTACTTTGATTAGCTGCTTACATGATATGGGGAACTGAATTATTGAAACCATAGGATTTTTTACTGCTGAGTACTTCCTTGTTTACTGGTTCCTTTTACTTGTTACCTGCTATATATTCATTGACTATTAGGCACATATATTTTGGTGGTTTCCTAATGGGATTCATTCTCAAACAGATTATATTGTTGCAGGTATAGATAAGGGAATGTTCCCTTTTACTTCAGTTACTTGATTGCTATGGAGTAGGAGAGCATGAGACCAAGTTGAGGCTTGTGATGCTGAGGAGTTGTCATCTATTTTCTTTTGTACTTGGATTTAAAATTGTTTGTATTCCAGCATTTTGATTTGTTTGGATGATTTTCTAGAAATATGTATCATGCATCATTCATATATATATGTGTTCTCTAGTTTATTATTTCTAGTCTCCCATTGTTTCCTTTTTTGTGGATTATTACTGCTTATGCTATTGTATATTTGTTTTACTTCTATTGTGTTACTCTGCCAATGAGGGAATCGTTTCCCCACTATCTCACTCAAGGACCTCCCTTCTAGTCGGCAACCTCTGGTGTTCGGGGAAATTCACTTGAGGCCATGTGATCAACCAGATACAGGACGTCTCTGGGCGGCTTCTGGAACCGGGATGTTACAAAGTGGTATCATATGGATTATTTTCTTCTGGAAATAAAGTTTGGAGCCTATATCCAAGGACCATAAAGAATAGGTACTTGGTAAAAAGTTGTGCCCAGGTGTAGTTAACCCATGTACAGGGAAAATCCAATCTACCTCATTTAATTCAACTTTTTCGAGTTTGCAATTTTACAGTTGATTTGATTTCACCTTTAGTGATTCACATGTTTCGTGTTGTTATCGTTGATGTTATTGAGGTTCTATTTATGCCTCAACCCGATGCGATGAGGGTATTATATCTCATGCATCATATAGGCACTTTCTAGAAACCACATGTCATGCATTATACCATGCCATTTAGGATTCATTAGCAATTGCATGTTGTTGTGATAGGTGTTGTGAAAGATATGCATGATGTTGTGATAGATTCCTTGATAGAATACCTACTATTTGATAGTGTATTGTTTTGTGTAAGGTTTATCTTTAATGGACACCAAACTTTGGTTCTTGAGGTGTTATGTTCCCTCATGGACTGTAATTTGGTGGACCATTACACCGTTATCCTTGTTTATAACATGTAAAAGATACCAAGAATTGATTTGTGGGAAGTATGGGCCCTCATGGATCGGAATTTGGCACTTTGATGTTCGTTTCAGTGTTTTTCTGGGCTCTGAAGTTGTTTCTAAGGCTTACTGTCTAGGGAAACCCAGAATACACACTGTGTAGTTTTGACTACATGCCATTTGTTCTTCTATTCAAGGAGAAACTGTTTTTCTTAAGTGCATGTCGTGTACCATATATACACACCATGTGGTCTTTAACTATGTCATAAATAGTGTGGGCTGAGACACGAGATAGGGATATCATTGGGTGAACACGTCGTGTATTGGTTCTACACACCATGTTGTGTTGACCATGTGTCCGCCCGTGTGACTAACAACACGGACAGAAATATCATAAGAAATACACGTCGTGTCTGTCTTGAACACACCTTGTAGTGTAATCCCTATAATTAGGCCATGTAACTAACAACATGGGTCGGTGTAAATCCTTTAGTACATGTCGTTTCCGTCTGGAAACATGCCATGTAGTGTGAGCCTTGTATCCGGCCGTGTCACTAATGACACCGGTCAGTGAAGCTTGTCATGTACATTCCGATTCTAGCACAAAAACATCTTGTAGTCTTCTTCTAAAAAAAACCTTGTGGTTTATCCGTTTAAGAGAACTCAGGCAGGGGAAGAGAAGCCAAGTACATGTGGTGTGTTAGGACAGCACACCATGTGTTTGGGGTGTTACATGACCAGTTTTGGCATAAGTACATGACCATGTGAAGGGCTGTAGGGAACACACTATGTAGTAATTATACATGTCGTGTATACATGTTTTTGAAAACATAAATTCTTTCCTTCTCTTATTCCCTTATTACACTTAAGGTTTCAGTCCCTGTTAATCTTGATCTAAGATTTGTGCTTGACCGTGTAGAGTCATGCCACCAAGACATCCTTCATTTGTACCCCAGTTACATGGCAGTGATCAGACACCGGATATGGATGATCAGGGAATGCGGGAAGATCCTCCAATTTTTCCTGTCTTGGCACCAATTTTTATACCTGGAAAAGGTATCGATTCACATTTCAGGGAGGGCTTTATGAGGAAGATGCATACTTTTCAGGGGGGCACCGCCTCCTACCCCGTCGATGGCAGAGTTGATGTGGTTCTTTCAGCAGTATAATCCTCCCACTTTTTTATGGAATGAAGGACCCCAGGCTGCAGAGTCATGGAAAGAATCCACGTTGATGATCTTTGAGCATCTAGAGATGCCTCTAAAGAGAAGGGTCAAGATCTCTACCTACATGCTTTAAGACTCCCCCAAGAGGTGGTGGGATCTGATCGCATAGGCGGGGCACTAGTAGAATATGTCCTGGGATGAGTTTCAGCACACCTTCTATGATTACTTCTATCTATATAACTTAAGGGATGATCGAGCCGAAGAGTTCATGAGTTTGGAGTAGGGTACTCTTTATGTTCTTGAGTATTCCTCTCGCTTCACCGAGATGATATAGTTTACACACCTTCTAGGGAGAGATGAGTTGTTCCTTGCATGGAAGTTTGAGGATGGTGTCGTGAAGGATATCTGATCTCAGGTGAACATCTTCAAGATGACATCGATATCTTCTATATTCAACCAGGTGTTTGTCACCCAGTGAAATCTGAGGGATTCTAGAGCTGTGGGCCAGGGTGGTTTAGCGTCCAGAGTTAGTGCTCCACCAGCTGATAGCAGGATGCATCGAAGGAAGAATTCACATGGAGATCTGAGTAAGAGGGATGCATCTTTTGGTAGTCATTTGGTGTGCTACCAGTACATGAATAGTAGGCATACGAGTCCACATTGTCCGAGGGACCTAGTGGAGTTCTGATCTTACGGCAAGATGGGGAATCTTCAGCATTTCCTGTCAGATCTTCTCACCAGTAGCAGGTGACAGGGGAACTTCTTTGACTCCGTGTTCATGATAATCACCACCAGTTCCTCACTAGTTGGGAAACTAGAGTTCTTCTATCCATTCAGGAGGAGGTGGAGGTCGTGGATGTGGTAGTCAGTCGCTAGGCTTCCAGCGACAACTGGGTAGATCATATCAGAGTGGTCAGGAAGGGTCACAGGGCGGCGGTGTAGGATAGACTTTTTTAGTGGAGCAGACCCAACAAGAGCAGGTTCACATACCCTCTACTATTCGAGGTACAATTCTAGTTGCCTCAGATTTATATTCCGCACTTTTCGATATAGGGGCTTTAGATAGCTTCATATCTACCATTTTTGTGGAGAGGCTTAAGCTCTATGTCTTTTCTTCTTCTGATATCTTGACGATAGACACACCGTTGGGTACTAAAATGGCTAGGGTGTGATAGTGTAAGGAGTGACCTCGAGAAGTTGGTGGGTGTCACTTCTTATGGGACCTTTATGTCCTTTAGATGACAGACTATGGTGTCATTCTCGGAATGAACAGGTTAGTTCCCTTCCAAGCAGTAGTCGAATTTTATCAATGTAGGGTAAGTTTCACATAACTTTAAGGTGGATTGTTTATTCACAAGGGAGAATGGGATGCCTAGGTGAGCAGAGTTGGACCTGGTCATCATGGGTTAGGAGGATTTTTTTCCCAGATTTCAATTCTATACCTGGATGACTAGGGGACACTATATTTGGACATTCCTCCAGTGGTGGATCGATTCAAAGATGTCTTTCCAAAATATATCTTAGGTTTGTCTTCCTAGAGTGAGGTAGACTTTTCTTTTGATCTCATGCCAAGAGAAGCACCGGTGTCCATTCCTCCTAAGAGGATGGCTACACCAGAGTTGCAGGAGCTCAAGAAACAATTTGAGGAGTTGTAGGAAAAGGGTTTCATCAGACCCAATACTTCTCCATGGGGTTTTCCTATCCTATTTGCGACGAAGGTATATGGTACCCTTGGGATTTGTGTGGATTATCAGAAGATGAACCAATTGACGGTCAAGAACCGATATCCATTACCAAGGATTGATGACCTCTTTGATCAGCTTTGAGGATCCCGGGTGTTCTCAAATACTGAATTGATATTAGGTTACCATGATTTGCGTGTTAGAACATCTGATATACCTCTTAAATCCCTTTGGAGTAGGTATGGTCTATAGGATTATGAAGTTATGCCATTCTGTCTCACGAACTCACCTGTAGTCTTGATGGCACTAATGAACTGAGTGTTCCATCCATACTTGGATTCTTTCATGGTGGTCTTCTTGGATGATATCTTGGTGTACTCTTAAACTCAACACAACCATGCTACCCATAATTATATTATTCTGAGTACACTAAGAGAGCATCAGTTATATGTTAAGATGTCAAAATTCCACTTTTGGAATGACCGGATTCACTTCTTGGGTCATGTTATCTCAGAGACAGGAGTATCAGTAGACCCAGAGAAAGTGAGATATGTAGTTTCCTGGGAGCATCCGAAGAACATCTTTGAGGTACGATGTTTTATAGGGATGTTTGGATACTACAGACATTTCTTAAAGGAATTTTCTCACTTATCAGCGCCACTGACGGGCCTGACTAAGAAGGGTGAAAGGTTCTTGTGGTCAGATTCTTATGATTCGGCCTTTCATGAGTTGATAGGGTGGTTGACTTTAGCACTGATACTAGTATTTCCTAAGCTGAGAATGAGATATACTATATACTATTATGCTTCAGGTATCGGTTTGGGAGTTGTACTTTTGCAGGGGGAAGTATTAGTTGTGTACGGGTCTTGAAAGTTCGGGCCACATGAGAGGAATTACCCAACACATGATCTCGAGTTGGCTGTTGTTGTTCATGCTTTACGTTGTTGGAGACATTACCTTCTAGGATAGAATTTTTTGGTTTTCACTGACCAAAAAAGTCTCAAGTACATCTTCACTCAGCATGATCTGAATTTGAGATAGCGAAGGTGGGTTGAGTACCTTCAGTCCTTTGACTTTGAACTTGCCTATACGCCTAGGAAAGGCAACACAACGGCTGATGCGCTGAGCAGGATGACTCGGTTAAAGACAGTTGAAGAGTCCAGCAGTGAGTGGTAGCTTATGACTCTATTCTCTAAGATGCATTTAGAGGTGCACGACAGGCATGGGCAGATGTTTCTTTCTTCCGTAGTTGTTACCTCTACTCTTCTTGATCGAGTGTGAATGTGGAAGCTATCAGATTCTGAAGGCCTGGTACTATGGGAAATCATGTCAGTAGAGGGCCCTATTACTTGATGGACCATAGGTGGGGATGAGATCTTTTGTTTCTTGGGGCGCGTATGGGTTCTAGCAGACATATACAGGGAGCTGATGTGGGACATTCATTCTTCAGTTTGGGCAGCTCATCCTGGTGTCACCAAGATGTATCCTGATCTGCACTGTCAGAATTGGTGGCCCAGTATGAAAAGAGATGTTGGTGGTTTCACCATGAGGTGTTCCACCTGTCATCAGGTGAAGGTAGAGCACCAGCGACCATCAGGTATTTTGCAGTAGTTACCCATTCCCGAGTGGAAATGGAACGATGTCGCGCTGGATTTTGTGATGGGTTTGTCGAGGTTTCCTTGAGGGAATGATTCTGTATTGGTTGTCATTGACAGACTCATGAATGTTTCTCAATTATTTCTGATCAAGTATACCTTCTGTGTTGATGTTCTGGGATGGTTGTACATCTGAGAGATTGTATGTTTACATGGAGTTCTACAATCCATAGTTTCAGACAGAGATGCATGTTTCACTTCTCATATCTGGTAGGGGCTTCAGAAGGCTTTGGGTACACAGGTGCATTTGAGTATAGCTTACCATACCTAGACAGACGGTCAGTCTGAGCATATGATTCAGGTTCTTGGGGATATGATACAAGCATGCATCCTTGATTTTTGAGGTACTTGGGAGAGGCACATACCTCTTGTGGAGTTTTCCTACAACAATAGTTTTCAAGAAACTATTCAGATGGCACATTATGAGTCTTTCTACGGTAGGCCATGACGATCACCCTTATGTTGGCTGGAGGTAGGAGAGGTAGCTATGTTGGGACCTCGTCTTGTACAAGAGACCATAGAGCAGATAGAGTTGATTCGTAAGAGGATGGCTACTACACAGTCTCGATAGAAAGTCTTATGCTGATTAGCGGAGAAGACCTCTGGAGTTCGAGGTCGAGGATCATATTTTTCTATATGTTGCACCGAGGTTGGTGCACATAAGGATTATGAGACAGATTAAGCTTTCTCTAAGGTATGTTGGGTCATTTGAGGTGTTGGAGAGAGTTGGGCTCGTTACATATCAGGTGCAGTTACCTCAGAGGTACTGGGATATGCACGATGTCTTCCACGTTTCTCATCTTCGACGTTACTTCTCAAAGCTATCTCATGTCTACCAACCCAAGGAGGTTGAGTTGGAAGTGGATGCATCATTCGAGGAGCATCATATCCTTATCTTCGATCGAAGTACGAAGGTTCTCTGTGGTCGGTATGTTCCTCTGGTATGAGTGCTATGGCATCACGCGTGAGTACAGGAAGAGACTTGGGAGAGAGAGACCAATGTATGATCGCAATGGCCAGATTTTTTAGAAGATTCTTCTTCTATGCTGCCTTTCAAGGGAAATTCAGGGAAAAATTTATTTAGGGGGGGAATTATGTAAGAATGTGGATCCTCTTTTCAGGTATGATTTCCTTTTCTGGTCGTTTTTTGAGGAAAAGAGGAATTTCTGGAAATTTTTGAAGTACATGTCGTGTACTTTTTGAGTACATGTCGTGCACTCAATTGCCGCATGAAGCCATGTGCTGGCTATGTAATGGCCGCACACACAGCCATGTGGGGGTGACTTGGAGACCACCAAAATAAGAGTATATAAATAGCAAGTACATGTTGTGTACTCCCAATGTACACTCCATGTATTTTCTTTTCTTCATTAAACGTATCAGGGTCATGTCTAATCACCAGAAAGGCCTTCTTCTTAACCTAGTTTGTCTGAGAGAATTTGTACAACTATGATCTTCCTCTGATCCCTCAACCGAGCATCTGATATCTTATTCGACTGCCTTCGATTGTGTTGGAATCACCTCAGTAAGTTAATCCTTTTCTAGATCTTCATTTCCTTATTTCTCCTCTTTCTCAAGTTATCCTCCGTTGAATGTTTTTGACGTTTTTTGTAGATCTATGGTGTTCATGGGTGATTCAAGGCTTGAGGTTCACGTATATCGATCTCGCCACATTAAGGTAGGTGGTTTGTGCCTTTCCGTTAAATGTCTTTGAGTTATATGTGAAATGTTGTCCAATACCCTTGAACGGGGTGTTGCATGTTTACCTTTTAACCCTTTTAATTGTCTACCATGCTTGTATGATTGAGTAGATGTAAATTGAATCAGAATAGGGTTTATTTATATGATTTGGAAGTGTTTTCCCATGCATGTTCTGTTTACGACCGTTTGGTCATGTTTATCCCGTTACGCTTCCTTGATATTTTCCCATGCCTGGTACTATAGGATGGAGTGATTATTTTATCTATCATGCTTGATATGTTATAGACTATTTAGCCAAGTAGTTCTTGAGGTTTACTTTGCCCATATTTCATTTCTATGATCATTTGACTTACATTGGTCCGTGAGAACCTGGTGTAGTAGAAAATAAGTGGTATTGACTGTGTGAGCTTCCTCATGGAGTCTTCATCACTTTTGACTATATGGTGAAATGATAGTGTGAGCTTCCTCATAGAGTCTTTATCACTTTTTAATATAAGGGGAATTCACTTTGTGAGCTTCTTCAGAGAGTCTTTAACACTTTATACTATATAGGGGAATTGACTGAGAGATATTCCTCAGAGAGACTTTGTTATATTCTTGTAATTTGAACCAGAGGGGTAGATTGTGTGTGCTTCCTAGTGGGTTTCTTGTGTTGCTAGGTAGGACCAGAGGGGATAGGCTGTGAGTACTTTCCAAATGGTTACCTATTTGTTTTTTCCTGCTTTGATTGGATGCTTACGTGATAGGTTGAACTGAATACTTGAAACTATATTATTGATTACTGTAGAGTACTTCCTTGTTTACTGGTTCCTTTTACTTGTTACCTGCCATATATTCACTAACTGTCAGGAACAAATCTTGTGGTGGTTTCCTACTAGGATTCATTCTCACACCCTGTTAGGGACATGCTTTTGGGTCAAAAATGATTATATTGATGCAGGTATAGATAAGGGTAAACACCATTCTACTTTAGGTACTTGAGTGTTGTGGAGCTGGAGAGCATGGGACCAAGCTAAGGCTTGCGATGTTGAGGAGCTGTCATCTGTTCTCTTTTGTACTTTGATTTAGTACAGTTTTTATTCCAGCATTGTGATTTGTTTGGTTCTTTTCCTAGACATATGTATCATGCATCATTCATATATATGTGTGTTCCCTAGTTTATTATTTCCATACTTCTGTTGTTTCCTTTTTATGGATTATTAATGCTTCTGCTATAGTATATATGTTTTACTTCCACAGTGTTACTCTACCAATGAGGGTATAGTTTCCCCACTATCACACCCAACGCTCTCACTGCTAGTCGGCAACCTCTAGCATTTGGGGAAATGCGCTTGAGGCCATGTGACCAACTAGGTATGGGGCATCTCTGGGCGGCATCTATAACTTGGATGTTACAATGATGTCTTTCATTATCCCTCTTAAGAAAGTATATACCATACCCTTCACATATACTCTCTTAAAAGGGGGTACAGTTGGATGATGATATTTCCTATCAGTAGAAACCTATGAGTGTCTTGGATGATAGAGATAAAGTTCTATGTAACAAGACTACTCATCTAGTCAAATTATTATGGTAGAACCATAAGTACAAAGAGGCAGCATGGAAACTAGATGAGGAAATGAAGGAAAAGTACCCACACTTGTTTATGGATTATAATGTGGAACTAAATTTTGAGGGTGAAATTTCATAAGGGGGGAATAAAGTAATGACCCAATGTTTTATAAATATAAATTTCATTCTTATTAATATTTCATATAATCACATGAAATCACAACATAATGAACTACTAAGTGCTATGTGACCTTTAAACATAAGTTTGTCACTTCTATGTTAGGAATTTTGAAAATCTGACATACACGATTTTGATCAGTATGTTATTTGATGTTTGATAAGACAAAATTAATTTTGGGGGAATAGTAACATACCCTTATGAATAGTGATATACCTAGTGAATAGTAACTTTACCTATGATTGTATAAAAAAAATATTCAAGTGAAAGTATATGTACCTATATTTTTTAATAAGTAAATGAATGTTTTAAAATTTAGTTTTAATAATAAATTATAATTTTAATTAAATATTAAATTAATCATATTTAGAAAATTATTTTTGAAAAATGGATTAAATTTTTGGATTCTACATGTCAAAAAATGGTTAGGGTGAATTTTTGGGATTTTTCAAAAATACTTGAACTTTTAATGAATAGTAAAATACATTAATTTACCGTATAAGTACATTATAATTCAAATACACTATTCCTTACATCACAAGTAATGTAAGAACCCAAATATTGAACTCACATGCATTTATTACTATTATAGGTTATGTAATACTCACTATTTTTTGTCTTGTGAAGAAATAACGAATTAGTGATTATAATATTATGAAATCCCTCCTATCCTCCACTATAAAATTCTCCCCTCACTCCCTCTTCTCTTCACTCCTCTAAAGACTTGTTCCTTGCCAAAATTGTACACAAATCTCATCTCAAGATACTTCCCCACGTCCAAAATCTCATAGTCTCTTCAAAATACCAAAACCTCTCCCCTTAAGAGGTTCTCAAAGGAGGTAAACTCAAGAGAAAAATTCCTCTTTCTAATTCTGTTATTTATATTATGTTATTTTCTTTTATTTTTCTTTACTCACCTACCTTAACCCAAATGGTATGATAACTCCAGTAAAATACATGTACTTGAATATTTTTTTCTAATTGGATATTTCCTTATCATCTTTCCTTTCCCAGTCTTTTATTTGATAGAAATGAAAACATCATTTGATATGTGTAAATTTAGCATAGTCAAGGACAACAGTTTATCAATTTATATTATCATCTTTAATTATGGCCATGAAACCATTTTTATTATGGTTTAACTAGATTATTATATATGTAATATATCCTAGTTCAGTTTCTGTAATCTTTTTGTAAAAATTTTATTATATTATAACGAAAAACATGTTCATTGTAATCAAAACCCACCGATAAACCTAAATGATTGTCACTAAGGTTTTATATAATAATTCAACTTCACTCAAAAAAACCAAATGAATTATTATGACATTTTAATCTATTGTATGTTCTCTAATAACATATGGCATTAATTCTGGACAACCACTTTCATTATTGTTGTTTATTCGAATATGTACCAATCATTAAAAACCAAGAAAGCAAACAGACCCAAACAATGAAATTGAACCCTATAACCAATAAAAAGGGTTTTTAATGCACTAAAAAAAGTTTTAAAAAATAAATTAAATATAGAATAGGTTCTGAAATTATTAATTAATAAACCTAATTTCTTTATTAAGGTAATTTATAACAAGTGGAGAACACCACCGGATTTAAGGTAAGGGATCCTCTCCATTTCACTTTTATTCAATAATTTCCTCTATTCTATTACATTTTTTGTGTAATACCATATAATTGGGGGTGATTTCACACCTCCCACATAATTCCCTTAGGATGTATAAGTGATTAGAAATCTCTTTCTCTCTCATGAATCCCTCTTCAGTACACCTCATACCATGCTGATAGTCCGTAATGAATTCTACCCGAACCGCCTTTATTTCTTCAGGTTTCTCTATATTTATTTTAACCCAAATGAAGTTGTCTTTTATTTTTATATATAACTTATACATTCTTTAATAATCTCCAAACTCATTTGTAATATCCATCCCTCATTCTCTTTCTGGGACATACATGCTTTTAAGTGACTCCCTCCTTGATACTTCCCAATAAGCAAACTCTTTTTAAGGTAACTTCCCAAATTTTTACCCAAATTAAATTGATCACTATACTATATTTTAAGACACCATTGTATTTATAAAATCATTATTTTTACTATTAAAAAATTTTTGGTTCAATTCTAATTTCATATAAAATATTGTTCAATTTTCTGTTTTAAAAGCTCCTTAGTGTTTTTCGTAAAACCGCACTAAAATCCTTTAATGATAAAAATTTCCTAAATACTCTTCTAATATTTTGTAACTTATATTTTACATCACTTACCATGATAAATTCTTATTTTACCTTAATAATATCTATGTATGTTTTAATTCATTTCTATCATGGACACTTTTATGATACCCCCATTCGTTATGCTTTATTTCCTAAATGTGATACCCATTTCACTCCATGGGATCCCTTATGTTTTTGTATGATTCATTTTGTATGAGTATTTATGTGGAAGGAATATTTATGAATTTTAATATTGCTGCACCGGAGGAGAAAAAGATAGAAAAACTCATTGATAGGGGTACACGGCGTGTACATTTTGGTACACACCTTGTACTCCTAAAACATATAAATAGGCGGAAGACCCTCCATGTTCAGGATGGATTCATTCATTCATTAATCTTTTGATCCATTCGAAGGGAGAGCACTCCGGAAACGGCCTAGAGAGAGGAAGAGGAGAGACGATATGAGAGAAGGTGCTCTCGTACCACCTTCTGACAACCTTCTCTCCAAGTATTTCATGAGGATGTATTTAGGTACTATAATATCATTAATCACTAGATACTCTATGAGTAAAAAATTAGCTATGTGTTGGGGCTTTCGACAGTCGAAAATAACACTTCGGCAAAAACGATTACCAAATTTTGGGGCCATTTCTAGGGAGAAAATTTAAATTTTTTTTTTAAATCAATTTAGTAGAAATTTTTTTAGAAATAAAATAAAATATTTAAAAAATAAATTCTATTATTACTCTCATTTCTATTTTTATTACTTTTTCTCTTCCTCTTTTACGCTTGGTGTGTTTAGTGTTGTTCAGTTTCATAGGTGTATGAGTGGCTGCATCACTCATTCCAAGAATGTTGAGTCATCGGAGTTTCTCCCAATTGACCAAGAGATCGAACGAATGTTTTTGAGGTGATGATGTACCATCATGGAAAAAAACAACAAAAACAATCCCATGGTGCTAAATGGAGAGGGTGATATAGTTGTTGTCCGAGGAGCTGGACAACCGTTTG
Source organism: Viscum album (assembly GCA_963277665.1). Lineage (NCBI taxonomy): Eukaryota > Viridiplantae > Streptophyta > Magnoliopsida > Santalales > Viscaceae > Viscum > Viscum album. Next base: position 2,133,960,799 of record OY728140.1, read on the forward strand.
TTTTATATGACAGCCATAACCAGCATGCTCCACTTGCTCTAGGATATGTCCCACAACCACTCCAATAGATTGAACCAGAGTGGATGCCATACCTATTTCCAGGAAAGGGGATATACTTTTCTCTTTCACAATAATTTGTTCCCCCACCTGCTCAAGAGAAACTGCACCCATTCCACACCCTTATGGAGTACAATCTTCCCTCTATCCAATGGGAAGATACAATAATCATCTGACCACTGGTGTAGGCCCAACATTTAGAGATCAATCCTGCTATCATGCAGCTAATCCGAAATACAATCCATTTCAGTGGCCTTCCCAGTGAGGACCCACACACCCATATCTCCAATTTCATGGAGATCTGTGACGTATTCTGCTACCATGGAGTGTCCAAGTACATCATTCATCTTCTCCTCTTCCCCTTCTCTCTAAGGGATAAGTTGAAAGTCTAGATAAAAGGTTTTCTGCATTGATCTATCCTCACCTGGGAGGATCTATCCCAGGCGTTCCTATCAAAATATTTCCCACCCTCAAAGACGGTGACATTTCAGAACAAAATTCACATCTTCCAGTAGCACGACTCGGAGTTGTTGTATGAGTCATTGGAGATTTTCACGGAGATTGTACAAAAATTCCCACACCACGAACTCCCACTCTTGATGCAGGTCCAGACCTTCTAGGAAGGACTGACAACAAGCACAAGGTCTGTGGTGGATGTTGCAGCTGAAGGTATGGTTATGATGAAGTCCCATGAATATATTTTTAATCTGCTGGAAGACATGTATTCCAATAGCTTCTAGTGTCATTCCAAGCGGGGAACACAAAAATGAGTTATGCATAATATCCATGAAACTACTATGCTTTATGCCCTGTTGGATGCTATATAAAAAAGATCAATATGTTGAATCTGAGGAAGGCATCCCAAGTCCATGTGGTGAACCATCTGGTGTGTATAGAATCTGGTGAAAACCACATCATGGGAGAATTTCTGGGACCTATAGTATTCCTTTCAAAAAGTGAGGGTATCTATGTTTCCCAAAACTGAGGGATGAACCATAACCAACAGTACCAGAACCTAGCATGACATGATCACCAGAATACAGGATGAGGCCCACAGCAGCGGAATCCACCGCCCTGGTGACCACCCTGCTATGGTCTGCCCCAGTATCAGATCCTGTACCCGAGGTAATGACAATATCTTCATGGATCTTACCAACATCAAGGGTATCAAAACCATCGCACGTAGTAGCCGATGTAGCCACTGCCTCCACCAGCTGCACGTCCACCTCAGCAGGAGAACACCTAAATGTTAGAGGATCACATGAACAAGTTCATATCTACTACTGAGACCATATTCCAAAATCAGGAGGTTTCAATTTAATTCTTGGAAAACCTGATCGACCAGATGTAAAATCATCTCTTGGCAAGGCATCCCAGTACACTACCGGGTAACACTAAGAAGAACCCGAGTGAGGAGGACCATGCTCTCACACTGCGGATTGAAAAGGAACTACAACAAGACGAATCTGAATAGCCTGGTGCACCTATGACCTCTGAAGACAAAAAAGGTACAGTTATTGACCTCTCCTCATCCAAAGGCCAACCAAAAAAGTTCCCACATGGAAAAGAATAGGAGGTTGTAATACCCTTCGAGCCTGCCTTACCCTTCCTGGAGAGGATGAAGAAGAGAAAACTGGACCACCAATTCAACAAGTTTATGGAAGTCTTCAGGAAGCTACACATAAATATTCCATTTGTAGAGGCACTGACGTAGATGACCACATATTCTAAATTCATGAAGAAGATTCTCTCCAACAAAATAAATATTAAGGATTTGGGAAACATTACACTAACCAAAGAGTTCTCAGCAGTCATACAATTTGAGATTCCTCCAAAGCTCCAGGATCCAGGTTACTCCACTATCCCATGAACTAATAGACCATGTGAGTCTGGGAAGGCCCTCTATGACTTAGGGGCCAGCGTCAACCTCATTCCCTTTAGAGTTTTTAAGAAACAAGGGCTCAACAACCTAAAACCAACCTGAGTATCACTTCAGCTTGCTGACCAATCCATCAAATAACTAAAGTGGCTATTGGATGAAAAGCGGGTAAAGGTGATAAGGATTATCCTCCCTATAGATTTCATCATCTTAAACATGGAGAAATAGTAATAGGTGCCTTTCATTCTGGGAAGGCCTTTAATGGACACTAGAAAGGTATTGATCAACATGCACCAAGGGGAGCTGATTTTCAGAGTAGGAGATGACGGAGTCTCCTATAATGTCCTCAAAGTCATCAACCAAGCATCATTATGAGAGCATGAGGGATGTTTTATAGTGAAAACCATGGATTATTAGTTGAGTGTAAAAATAGATGATCTGGTATGTTCTTCCACCTCATATGACTTGGTTTTTTTAGACATTCCAGTTGATGATGTACCAGAGTACCTACAATTCCTAGAAGGCCAAGGCAGCCAATAATGGAAATGTGATGTTATTCCTGACATTATAGAGTGAGAAGAGGTACAAACACTTGTACTTGCAATTCTAAAGGTGCCTGAACTATAATTGAAGCTTCTCCCATCTTCTCTGAAGTACGGGTAATTGGGAGACCATCAGAAATTTCCCTTCATAATTAGTGAAACACTATCACAAGAGCACGAGGATGAACTTATATAGGTTTTAAAGTGGCGAAAGAAGGACATTGGGTGGATAGTTTCTGACATGAAGGGCATCAGCCCTACCATTTTCAACCACAAGGTTCTTCTCAAAGAAGAAGCAAGGCCTTCTCAGCAACCACAACAACGCCTGAACCGCCCACCACCACATGAAGGAAGTTTTCAAAAAGGTGGTAATAAAGTTTTTGGATGTAGGTATCATATAACTCATCTCATATAGTCCGTGGGTGAGTCTCCTGCATGTGGTACCCAAAAAGTGTTGTATCATTGTGATTTCAAATGAAAAGAAAGAGCTCATCCCCACACGCATTATCATGGGATGGAAATTCTATGTGGACTACATAAATCTGAATGATTCCACATAAAGGTATAATTTCCCCCTTCCCTTCATGGGTAAAATGTTATAGAGACTAGTGGGGAATGAGTTTTACTGCTTCCTCGATTGTTATTCCTGATACAATCAGATTTCCATTTCACCAGAGGTTCAAGAGAATAGCACATTTACTTTCCCCAATGGTACGTTTGCTTACCAAATGATTTCCTTCGAAATGTGAAAATATCCCGTCACATTCTAGAATATAATTCGATCTATCTTCCATGACAAGGTAGAATAAATCATGGAGGTTTTAATAGATGATTTTTATATTTACTAAAAACAATTCACCACTTGCTTACGACACCTAGAGTAGGTTTTGGAAAGATGTTAGAACACTAACATAGTTTTGAACTGGGAAAATTATCATTTCATGGTGGAGAAGGGCATCTTACTTGGCCACAAAATCTAGATGAAGGGGATAGAGGTGGACCCGGAAAAGATAGAATTCATCTCACGACTTCCCATTCTGACTTCCATTAGAGCCATCAACAGCTTCCTGGGACATACAGGTTCTTATAGGCAGTTTGTCCATGAATTCTCAACGATATCTCATCCCCTCACCAACCTTCTAACCAAGGATTCCATTTTTGAGTTTGATGAGGCAAGCACCACAGCTTTTACGCACCTGAAAAAGTTTCTGGTGGAAGCTCTAGTGATGATTTCTCCCAACTAGAAGGAAAAATTTGAAGTGATGTGTGATGCATGCAACTGCGCAGTGGGAGAAATCCCAGGAATGTGGCTTGACCAAAATTTCTGACCCATCTATTATTCTAGTAGGATGATCAATGAGTCACAAATGAACTACACCACCATAGAGAATAAAATTCTAGTAGTGGTGTTCGCTTTTGATAGGTTCTGTTCTTATTTAGTGCTATCCGAAGTTATTGTTTATGCTGACCATAAAACACTCAAGTACCTACTAAAAAAGAAGGATGTAAAACCACAACTGATCTAATTGGTTCTCCTCTGACAAGAATTTTATATAGATATCTGAGAAAAGAATGGGACAAAGAACATTATTCCTGATAATCTCTCCCATCTGAAGCTTCCACATTTAGAGAAGGAGGAAGATCGAGAGATCAAGTAGGATTTCCCTTATGAGCACCTTTTTTAGTCAAAGAATCACCTCGGCCTTGGTATGCTGATATATCTAATTATTTTTTTTAGGTGCCATCCACCATGACCTATCCTTCTACTAGAGGAAGATGTTTCTCTCTGATGAAAAGAGGTACTTATGGGAAGATCCTATACTGTTCTGATCCTGGGGAGATGGGGTGTGTAACGACCCAAAATATCATTAATGAAAATTCATGTTGGTCTATTTAAATCTCTTCTTATGGTTAGGTAAAACATATTCAATTATTTGGTTCTATGTTTTGTATTTTAAAAAACCTTTATGAAATGTGACCATTTCTAATATAGTCATTGATCAGATATCACATGATTAGTATAAATTAAAAAATCCAATTTACTCAGAAAAAAGATGTGATGGTCTCATCCAGTAGAATTTCCCCATAAGAATCCCATTTGGTAAAGCTTGTAAAGGAGATGGTGTCATTGGGATTTGCTCTGGAAGAATCCCAATTCAAGCTTGAATACGTTAAGCTTGATCTGAACCGCAAATGAGAGAAGTGGAAGTTGATAGAGATTACCACTCGAGCAATGTTATCTGAGCCACCCCAAGAGTCCATCACCATCACACGCCTTACCCTATAGTCTTATAAAGGTGTTTTAAGGGGTTATGTTTCAATACCCTAGTACTATGATTATGAACATTATTATTTTATAGAGAGTATACATTTATTTTATTATTGTTACTTTGTAAATAGTTTTTAATGCACAAATAGTATTTTTAGTTAATATTCAAGATAAGAAATATATTTTGATGAATTAATAGATTTTTTAATTAAATAATATTTTAATAAAATATTATTAGTATTATTAAATTAATTTTTATTAAATAAAAATTAATATATAATTTTATGAATGTAATGGTAATTTTTATTAAAGTTTGAAATCTATTTTTGTCAAAACCCATGATTTTTCGATAAATGTCTGCTTTTTTATTTTAAAAGTAAAAATTCAAATATTTAAAAAATTATTTAGATAAAATGAAAATTATTTTTGGAATCAGAATGTCAATATTATCCAACATGTAATTTTTCATAATTTTCTGAGACATTCGAATTTTTGGGTAAAAATTAAATACCCTTTAATCATATAATGTGTTTTATGACATCATAATGACCAAATAGGGATGTAGTAAAAAACTATAAAAATTATGTTCAGCCAATATATGTTTTAACATTAAAATAACGTGATTTTGTGATTTTTTTATTTATTTTACAAATCTTAAGTGGACCCTTCAAAGCTTATAAAACATTTTGTATTTTTAAATTGTTTTCCTTGAGAGTGTCACTCACCTCCATATAATAAACCCTATTATTTTAAGATGTTCGGCCATTGGCCTTATAAAATATTCTTTTCCAATCCCATTTGGAAAAAACCATGGGCAAAAACCATCTTATAGTTTGTGGTTTTGATTATTTTAATGTGTGGTGTCCCAAACCAAAATAATAAAGAACTCCGCCTCCTTTCCTATATAAACCCACCAAGACCCCACTTCCTCTTCACTAAATTCCTTTGGAGTTCGTCCAAACTCTTCCCTCCTCTCTCTATAATCCTCCCAAGTCACCCCAAGCTCCCAAGAAGTCTCTCTCAAGCTCCTCTCAAGGCTTTGAGGTCACACTTCCAAGTAAGGGATTCTCACTTTCCTTATCTATGTCCAAGTTTCCTTATATTTTTATTCAATTTTGTTTTCAATTATAAATATTGGGGTATGATTTTTTACCTCTATCATACCTCCTTCCTCATGTTTTAATAATTATATATCACCTTTATCTCTCATTAATTCCTCCCATGTACACCTGTTACCATGTCGCAATTCCATAAGGAATTTCTCTCTCCTCATTTACATTCAAGCAATTCTTTTGTATTACGTATCTAAATTCCATTACATTTGGTGGGACACATATCTACATGACCCCCTTACTATTAAATTTTTTTACATATTATGAGACACCCCTTTCTATATCCTCAACAATTTTTATGAATTCTTATGGCACGTCATTATGCTACCGAAATTTCCCCATGTTTTACAATCCAATGTCATTGTGTAGTGAATACCATGCCCATTTCTCTATCAAGGGTATTCACCATTATGAACATTTACATATTGATCATAGAAGTTCATGTATGAATTACAAATTCCTTTATCAATGAATAAATGATTATGTTTGATGAATCCATGTTTTATGATCCATGTGGCACACTTATGCATGAAATGAAATGAATAAGAAGTGTCCACCCTAATAGTGCTCCATTGAATTGGGTAATGTATAGTATCATGATACCTCATGTGAAATGAGTGTTGAATCATTATAATTGAAGTGAAATAATTTTTTACTAGTGATTCATGTGAAATGATGGTTTACTCAGGCTCTATGTGCAAAGAGCCTTGGCTCATGCTAATTCCATGTTAAGTGTTGTTGCCACATTTCCATGTTATGATTATCATGGTTTAACATTCCTTTATGTTCATGTTTCTCTTATTCTCCATTGATATAACTATTGTATAACATGTATTTTTTTCATCATGTTATTCAATGTTTATTCCTTTACTGGGCTTTATAGCTCACCCTTTTCTTATGCATGACCTCAAGTTATCCTATGCAATGCTAAGTACGAGGGAAGGTAGTGGTCATATAAAGGAAGTTTTCAATAAGATGTTGTTTTCTAGGCTTTAAGTTGTTATGTAATGTTACTAAGACCCAACTACACTAGATCTCTCGATCTTTTTTGTTGTATCATGTCATGTTTTTATGTAATAAATCATGTTTAAGTATGTAATAATGAGAAGAGTTTTCATAGTTGGTATCAGAGGATTGGTTTAGTTGTTTTTGGGATTAGGATTATAAACCCCGAGTGAAAGCCTTAGGTATAAGACTAAGTAAAAAAATAAAAACATCCCTAATTTTTGGTGAGTATTGAGTAAGTTTTTTATCAAGAAAATAAATCTATGTCTGGATACGAGCAGGTAGTGACAGCTCTATCACAGATGTACCTAGGTGTGAAAACTCTAACAAGGAGTTTCGGTCATGACTCATGTTATACTAGTACATGAAAATGGGCCTTGCTACACTTTTGGTTACTACACTCATGGGGGATATGCTTTGGTAAATTTACAATCTTATTATTAACAATTATTAAGGGAATAAAAAATGACCCTAAGAATACATGTTAGAAAGTAAATCATGGATAACATATATTAAAGCTTATAGATTCATAAGATAAAGAAATAAAAGTAATTTATAAGTCATCTATTTTTTTCTTTGGATTCCCCTTTACGTGTCTAATATATTTAAAAAAATATCTTCCCCAAGTATTTTTGGATGAACTAAATGAGTCTAACCAGAATCAAAAAGTAGAAGGTAGGGTTATCGCCATTAGTTCTACACAGTCTTTTATATCACAAAAGTTTAGTAGAATAATCGCAACACCACCACAAATCAAGGAAGTGAAAATGTTAGTGAGTATAGAAAATGGGGAAATCATTCCAACCCATGAATTTAGATCCACCCTAGTCAAAATAAGAGGATTTAACTTCCCTTAAAACCTCGTCATACTACCTATGGTGTAATTGTATGCAATTATTTCCATGGATTGGCTTTCCCAATATTTATCCAATATAAATTTACATGAGAGGTAAATCACTCTCCATGTAGAGAATCGACCCCTGATTCTGTATAATTGAAAGGAGGAAGATGAATCTTCTTTAGCTTCATCATCTAATGCATGGATATAATTTCCCTATGAGAACGTGTATCTGGATTAGATGATTGAGTCTAAGGAAGAAACCATCCTTCATGAAATTCTTATTGTGAGGGAGTTTACTGAAGTGTTTCCCGAGGAATTTCATGATCTTCCTCCTATAAGAGATGTTTAATTATTAATTAATATTATACTTGGGGAATTTCCAATATCCAAGACTCCATACAGAATGGATTTTTTGGAGCTTGAGGAGCTGAAGAAAGAACTACCGGATAATCTGGATAAAGGGTTTATATGCCCAAGTGTTTCACCATGGGGTTCACCAGTCCTCTTTATCAAGAAGAAGGATGGTTCAATGCGCCTTTGCATAAATTATTGTGAGATTAACAAAATAATGTAAATAAAAAGTATCTTCTACCATGAATTGATGACTTATTTTATCATTTACATGGATCACAATACTTCTCCAAGGTAGATTTGCGGTTAGGATATTATCAAGTAAGGGTGAAGACGGATGATATACGCAAGACTACTTTTTGTACAAGATACAGTCGCTATGAATTCATAGTAATTCCTTTTAGACTCACTAATGCTCTAGAAATATTCATGTACTTGATGAAAAGAGTCATTAGATATTACCTTGAAAAATTTTTGGTAGTCTTTATAGATGATATTCTAATATACTCCAAAACAAAGGAGGATCGTGAGGAGCATCAAAGAACTGTACTAGAGACCTTGTAAAAGGAGAAGCTCTATGCAAAGTACATCAAGTGTGAGTTCTGGTTGAAGGAGGTCTCATTCTTGGCCCATATCATCACAAGCAATGGGATATCTATGGATCCCTCTAGGACAGCTGCAATAGAGGGAAGGCTGAGGCCAATATCGGTAACGGATATCCGTAGCTTCTTGGGGTTAGCTGGAGATTATCAACGATTTGTGAGAAATTTTTCATGATTGTCCAACCCTATTACCAAGCTAACATGAAAGTGAGTAAAGTTTTCTTGGAGTGATGAATTTGAATAAAGCTTCATGGAGTGGAGAAAGAGGCTTATCATTGTTCCCGTACTCACATTACCCACAAGTAGAGAACTTTTTGTGGTAATCAGTGATGCTTCGAAGAAGGGACTGGGCTATGTGTTGATAAAAAATGAAAAATTCATTACCAATGCCTCAAGGAAATTGAATTTTCATGAGAAGAATTATCCAACACATGATCTGGAGTTGGCTGCGGTGATCCTCACTTTAAAAATTTGTCAGCATTATCTCTTTGGGGAGAAGTGTGAAATATATACGGACAACAAAAGACACAAGTATATATTCACACGGAAAGAGTTGAACATGCGCCAATGAAGATGGTTAGATCTGATTAAAGACTATGACTACTCAATCCATTACCACACTAAGAAAGTGAACAAGGTGTAGGATGTTATTAGTAGAAAGGACCCAGCGATTCTACCATTGAGGAGAATTGAGAAGGATCCAATCTTCTTAGATTTAAAGAAGATGGACATGGGAATCATAAATAATGGGACATCATCAATCCTTTCACAAATTATTGCTCAACCTTCTCTTTTGGAAAGGTTAAAGGATGCTCAAAAGAATGATGTGGTAATTCAAAAGAAAGTGGAATCTATCAGAAAAGGGAAATCCTTGGAGTTCAATGTTAATGAAGAAGAAATTCTGAGATTTGGGATAAGACTATGTGTTCCATCATGTATAGAGATGAAGAAGGAACTTTTTGATGATACGTATAGTTGAAATTTATCTCTTCACCCAGGAAACAGAAAGATATATTGAGATCTCTGAGAGAATTGTCGATGGGATATTGTGAATAAGGATATTTTTGACTATATATCAAAGTTTCTAGTTTGTCAGCAAGTGAAGGTAGAGAGGAATAAGTCTAAGGGGATGAGGCAACCATTTCCCATAACAACATGGAAGTGGGAGAACATCACCATGGTCTTTGTCACCGGAAATCTGAAGATATCCAAAGGAAACAATGAAATTTGGGTTGTTGTGGATCAACTTACAAAGCTTGAACACTTCATTGCAATTCGGGAGGATTTCTTATTGGATCAACTAGCACAGATATATGTCAGGGAAGTGGTAAGTATTCATAAACTACCACTATCTATTGTATCCGATCAAGTCCCAAGATTCACCTCTATATTTTGGAAGTGTCTTCAACATGCTCTCGATACTGAACTGAAGTTCAGTACGACCTATCATCCTCAAACTAATGGCCAATCTAAGCAAACTATTCATACACTGGAAGATATGTTAATATCATGTTCAATGGACATTAAAGGAGGATGGAATCAACATCTTCATTTGGTTTAATTCTTCTATAATAACAGTTTCCACTCAAGCATGTGAATGGCACCTTATGAAGCCCTATATGGGAAGAGGTTCAAAACACCAGCATGTTGGGATAAAGTCGGTGAGTGTAAGATTCCAGGATATGAAATGGTCGATGAAATCGTGGAGAAGGTGAAAACCATTTAGCAGCATATCAACGCATCCCAGATTCTACGGAAGAGTTATGTAGATAACTATCAATAAGACTTTGAGTTTAATGTTGGAGGAAAGGTATTTCTACACATATCTCTGTGTAAGAAGGTCATGGGTTTTATAAATAAAGGGAAGATAAGTCCTAGGTACGTTGGCCCCTTCGAGATTATTTATTGTGTCAGGGATATGGAATGTTGACTAGAACTTCAACCTACTATGTCCAAAGTACATGATTTCTTTCATTTATCCATCTTAAATATGTCCATACCAAACCCTTCACATGTACTCTCTTTAGAGGATAGAAGATGATCTTTCTTACGAGGAGCATCAAATGAAGATATTATATCATAGAGAAAAAGTTCTATGAAATAAGATGATTCGCCATGTGAAGGTGTTGTGGAAATACCACAAATTTGAAGAAGCAGCAAGGGAATCAGAAGAAGTAATGAATCATAGTTAACCTCATCTATTTTAGTGTGAGAAAATAAATTTTAGGGGATAAATTTCTTAATGGGGGAAGATTTTAATGACCCAAAAAATCATTAATGAAAATCCAAGATAGTCTATTTAAATATCTTCTTCTGGTTAGGTAAAAAATATACACTTATTTGGTTCTATGTTTTAGATTTTAAAATACCATTAAGAATTGTGATTATTTCTAATATACCCATTGAACAGTGATCACATTATTAGTATAAATATAGGGCTTTAACCATTCCAATTTACTCAGACAAAGGATGTGATGGCCTTTTCCAGTATACTTTCCCCATATGAAGCCCATTTGTCAGAGGTCAGAAAGGATGTGGCATCATTGGGCTTCACTCTTGAACAAGCCCGATCCAATCATGAATAAATTAAGCCCGAGCAGAACTTCCAATGAGAGAAGTGGATGTTGATAGAGATTACCACTGGAGAAATGTTATCCGAGTTTCCCCAAGAGTTTGTCACCATCGCATACCTTACCCTAAGGTCTCATGCAGGTGTTTTAGCGGGTTATGTTACAAGACCCTAGTACTATGATTATGTACATTATTCTTTTATAGATAATATACATTCTTTAAGTTATTATTACTTTGTAAATAGTTTTTAAAACACAAATAGTGGTTTTAGTTAATATTCAAAGTAAGAAATCTATTTTTATGAACTAATGGATTTTTTAATTAAATAATATATTAATAAAATACTATTATTATTATAAAATTAATTTTTATAAAATCTAAATTATCGTATAATTTTACAAATGCAATTATAATTTTTGTTAAGGTTTGGAAGCTTTTTTTGTCAAAACCCATGAATTTTTTATAAATGTAGGTTTTTATTTTAAAAGTAAAAATTCACATATTTAGAAAATTATTTAAATAAAATGAATATTATTTTTGGAATCAGGATGTCAAAATTATCCAATAGTGAATTTCTCATAATTTTCTAAGACAGTCGAATTTTTGGGTAAAAATTAAATTCCATTAAAACATATATTGTGTTTTAAGACATCATAATGACCCAATAGTGATGTAATAAAATACAATAAACATTATGTTCCGAAAATATATGTTTTTCTATTAAAAGAATGTGAATTTTTTTTGTTTGATTTATTTTACAATGTTTAAGTCAACCCTTCAAGGATAATAAAACATTTTTTCTTTTTAAATTGTTTTCCTTGAGAGTGTGAATCAACTCCACATAAAAAACCATATTATTTTAAGAAGTTAGGACATTGGACTTATAAAATATTGTTTTCAAATCCCCTTTGGAAAATATCATGGGAAAAAACTGTGGGTTGGTTTGTGGTTTTGATTAGTTTAATGTGTGGTGTCCCAAACCAAAATAATGAAGAATTCCCCCTCCTTTCCTATATAAACCCACCAAATATCTCACTTAATCTTCACAAAAATCCTTTTTAATTCATCCAAACTCTTCCCTACTCTTTCTAGAATCCTCCCAAGGCTCCCTAATCTCCCAATAAGTCTCTCTCAAGCCCCTCCCAAGCCTTTGGGATCACATTTCCAAGTAAGGGTTTCTCGCATTCCTTATTTATGTCCAAGTTTCCTTATATTGATATGACCTTTTATTTTAAATTATAGATATTGGGGTATGATTTATCACCTCTCCCATAATTCCCTCTTCATTTTGAATAATTATATATCCCCTTTATATCTCATTAATTCCTCCCATGTACACCTGTTACCATGCTAAAATTCGGTAAGAATTTTCTCTCTCCTCATTTACATTCAAGCAATTATTTTCAATTATGTATCTAAATTTCATTACATTTGTTTGGAAATGTATATTATGACCCCCTTACTATAAATTTGATGGACATATTATGAGACAAACCTTTCGTTCTCATCAACCATTTTTATTAATTCTTATGTCACGCTGTTATGCTGCCAAAATTGCACTACATTTTTCCAAGCCAATATCATTGTGTAGTGAATGCCCTTCCCATTTCACTATCAGGGATATTCACCTTTAAAAAAATTTACTTACTGATCGTAGATTTTAATGTATTAATTCCACATTCTTTTATAGTGGAATAAATGATTATGTTTAATGAATCCATGTGGCACACATATAAATTAAATGAAATGATTAAGAAGGGTGTTCCCTGATAGTGCTCCAATGCATTGGGTAAAGTATAGTATCATGATATTTCATGTTCAATGGGTGTTGACTAATAATAATTCAAGTGAAATGAGGGTTTACTTGTGACTCATGTGCAATGAGGGTTTACTCATGCTTCTTGTGCAATGAGCCGTTGCTCATGCTAATTCCATGTTAAGTGTTGTTTCCACATTTCCATGTTGTGATTATCATGCTTTATCATGCCTTTATGTTCATGTTTATCATGTTCCCCATTTATATGCCTATTTTAAAACATGTATTGTATTCCTCTTGTTATTCCATGTTTATTCCCTTACTGGGATTTATAACTCACCCTTTTCTTATGCATGTCTTCAGGTTATCCTATGCAATGCTATGTACGAGAGAATCTAGTGGTCATATAAACAAAGTTTTCTATATGATGTTGTTTTCTATGCTTTAAGTTGTTATGTAATGTTCTTAATCCCCAAAGAAACAAGACCTCTCAATATTCTGTGTTTATCAAGTGAAGGTTTTATGTAATAGATCATGTTTAAGTATGTAATAAAGAGCAGGGTTGTCATAGGGAGATCTGAAATAGCATCCTAGAAATTGAAGTTCAAAGAATCCTGGAATTCTATCATGCCTCTCCAGTTGGGGGAAATCATGGTCCAGATCATTCTATAACAAAGATCTTTCAGTCTGGGTTTTTCTAGCCCACCATGAATAGAGATGCCCGACCCTTTGTTTCCCATTGCGATCGATGTCGAAGAACAGGTAATGTGGGACCTAGAGCTGAGATGCCCCAGCACCCCATCCTGGAGGTTGAGATCATTGGAGTCTAGGGAATAGACTTCATGGGGACATTTCCCACATCTTTTGAGAACACTTACATCCTGGTCTATGTTGACTACATCTCCAAGTGGGTGGAATCCACTACTACAGCACACGACACGACCATTGTGGTTGTGGCCTTTCTAAAGAAACAAATTTTTAGCAAGTTCGGGGTTCCCCGTGTACTGATCAGCGAAAGAGGGACCCACTTCAACAACACATCGATGAAAGAAGTACTGTAAAAGTACAAAGTGAATCATCATATGGGGACGCCATATAATCCCTAGTCCAATGGACAAGTGGATCTCTCCAACCATGAGCTCATGTACATTCTATAGAAAATGGTGTGAACTTCAAGGAAAGACTGGTCCAAGAAGCTAGATGATGATTTATAGGCATATCAGACTTCTTTCAAGATGCCACTAAGGATTTCCCTATTTCTCCTCATCTATGGAAATTTATGCCATCTTCTAGTTGAGTTATTGCACAAAGCTTATTGGGCCATCAAGGCCCTAAATTGTGATCTGAAGGTAGCTAAAGAGAAGCATAAGTCCCAACTATCAGAACTTGATGAAATCTAATGGGAAGCGTATGTGAACGCCTAACTGTACAAGGAGAAGATGAGAGAAATCCACGACCGGATGATTTCATGAAAATATTTCCAACCCGCTGATCAGGTACTCTTTTTTACCTCTTATCTTCGATTATTTCTAGGCAAGCTAAAGTCAAGATGGTCGGGGCCATTTTGAGTCATACGAGTATTCCACCATGTAGTGGTGGAAATTTTTGGGGAGGATGGTCAACTGTTCAAGGTGAACAGACAGCGGCTAAAGAAATACCATCACATGGAAGAGATGGTGGTAACACTCTCCACCATGCATCTCACATATGCATAGGTAAGTCGGTCGAGTCAATGACCTAAAACAAAGGTGCTTCCTAGGAGGAAACCAAGAGGTTACATGACATGTATCTCCTATACACACAGCATGTACTGATTCCTTTTAGTTTATATTATTAATATTATAAATATATAGATTAACTAAATAATAAACAAGTATGATTTTGGTGCCAATGGTAATGTCACTAGAGTTTATATGAGTCTTTGCCAGTTCGAATCTCTTCATCCCTACCTTCGGTACGGGGTTCATCCTTTTTATACTCATATTAACTTACACAGAGTGTGTGGTATTTTTCATTATATATATATATATATATATATATATATTTGTTTAAATATAAGAAAACCCATTATGGGAATGGAATGGTTGTCTAGGCTCATAAACCGAATCCAAAAGACAATATTTCAAGTCTTGACAACCGTCCTATTTTCATCATTTGTCCTTTTAATAAAACCACATGGCATGTACTTCTATATACATCATGTGATCCATGTTTTCATTAATAACTGAAAATATTTTCATAATAAAGGAATACATACAGGTGAAGTTGGCAGACTGCTAGAGTCTCATCCCTGGATCTAATAGACTCGTGTTTAAACTCATTAATCACCATGATTTATCCCTTTTATTCTAATTAAAACCCACAAATCATGCCTTTACTTCATCCTGTGTATTATTGGACCTATACATTAAATATATATAATTTATATCAACGATTTGTAGTACATCCTTTTCTCCATTGGTTGAAGGATTATGTTTGAATCAGCTGATTTCTGGTTTTTTACACGCCATGTATCCCATTTCTATGGGTCATACTATATCCATCCATCCACATGACCATATGAACCATATTCTTACACACGTCATGTGTCTTTATAGCCTGGTGTGTCCCTTGATGTACATCCATACTATCACCAACCTGTGTTTGTACCCCTACCCGAAAAGGCACCCATTTTCACAAACACGGCGTGTCTTTTGTCTACACACCATTTATACTTCCGTGGCTAGTAACATGCCCACTAAGTGTGTTTACCCAGAGAACATGGGATGCTAACCCACTTACACTACACGCCATGTACTCTGGGTTTACATGTCGTTTACTTTTTTTTGGTTTTATGAAATTTTCTTCTTTTCCTTTTTATTTTCTATTTCCTTTGTTTTGTTTTTATTTCTTTTCCAGGTTATGGAAGATAGAGACACAATGTGTGGGATGTGGCCCACCTCCACTGCTAAGGGAGAGAGGCCTACTTTTTTCCAGATATGACTTTGGACCACAATGACACCAGCCTCGGACTTCCCGGCATACCAGCCTCCTCTGTTGGTTATCTTGCCACCCCTCACTACCCTGGCAGAGGCTTATACTAGTACCACACATCCACCACCCCACACAGATCCTCTGAGCACCACCATTTCTTCCCCACCAGTTTCCACACCTCCTGAGACTTCCTCAGTAGTGGATGATCCTTCACAGACCATCACGTCTAGTGGTCCTTCGATTACTGAGGTCGCCCCGCCGCCAGAGCCAGCCCCTATTGTGGCCCACCTAGGTCGGGCCCTACCAGTGCCCTCTATCCTTTCCAGGTGTTTCCAATCGCCGAACTGGCGCATGATGGAGTCTGAAGATTCTCTCTCTACGTGATCTAGTTGAGCAGTTGTAATCTTGATCGTAGTTTGCCTTAGAAGATGGGTATCTGGGGGGAGTTGGAAGATATACCCCGGCATACACAATTACTCATAATCTTTTAGGTCATCAATCCAATTTTTAGAGATTTATTTTTAGAGTTTGTTGTATCCTTTGAGTTCAACAAGCTCGAGTACTGGGAGGCTCCTAGAGACACAGTCATGGTGGTCTGATTTTTGATGGTCGGTCGACCTTTTTCCATTACATTGCCCGATTTTTGTTGAGGGTGTGGGTTCCATCCCCATCCAGTCACCCCACCCCTTGTCTCCACCCATACTCACCCTGGGTTTTCTGAGCTCATCTCCATGTGGTAGGATATTGTTGGGCCCGACCACCATTACACCCCACATCCCAGATGTGTACCCTTATCATTGACCATATCCTCTACTTCACCCATAGGTGCTTTAGTTCCATCTTGATTCCCCGTCATGAGGATATGGGGGTTTTGACCGGCTGTGACATGGAGCTCCTCACCTATGTCATCCAATAGGACTACCTAGACCTCCCCTACCTTTTCACCTCTTACTTCTTTGTTATGTTCACTGGCCATCAGGGAAACCTAAATGGTGGGTTCTATGCCACCCACCTTTCACACCACCTTGAAATTTTTTAGCCTTCCCTTACCAATGATAGATTAGTTCCCCCCCCCCAAGGGATGGACTTTTTCATTCTTATTCGCATGAAATTGGTCTAGAAGAAGGGTCACTTACATCCTTCCCTGGCCCCATCACCACCCCAGGCCGCCCCTCTTTCCCTTGAGGATGAACCTGCACCTCCTACCCCAGATCACCCCCTTCTTATGGCCTAAATTCTTCTTCATATATTCATTCTTATTCTTTTCATTCTTCCACCCCCACCCCTCCACCCTCGATCAATCTCTCATTCACCTTCTGCCTCCCCGAGCTGGAGTGCCACCAGGATACTATGGATCAGCCTCTTTGGTGGCTCAAGTAGATATTGGGGCTTCTTCTTCAGCATCATGGTATTACACTACACCCAACACCTGCTCCTACCTTGGTTCCTGGACTTTCTTCAGTAGCTCCACCACTTTTTACCGCTCAGGCCACATATTCCATTATTCTCTCCACCACTGGCCTAGCTGCTACCACTATTGTTGCCAGGCTAGACGTCGCTACAGAGCCTTCTATTCTGAATACCGATCCTATAGCTCTGGCTACTACGGCTTCTATTCCAAGTGTAGCTTCAGAGCCTCCCGCTTCGACAGCTGATGCTCCTTCTTTACTGGATACTTCTATACCTGATGATGCCTCTTCTGAGGCCACCCCTTGATTTGTTTTTGGGAACATTTCTTTCATTATATATTTTTTTGTGTTATCTTGTACTTATGTTCTGTTGTGTATGCTTGTATTTCTCTCTCTCTACGACCATAACAGGTACCCTGGAGTGCTTCGGGATGTCCTTTTCCACCAATTTATATCTTTCTTCTTCTAGAAATAAGGGGAGTATTGTTCTCTAGAATTCTGTACACTTTTTCTTTATAGTTTTACTTCATCCATTACTTCCCCTCATCCTGATACACTGTTGTATCCCCACATCTCATTCTCATCCTTTTTTAGGAACTTGGGGAACTATGTGCCATATTATGTATGGGGGAGAATCTTTGCCTACACTAATATTTTTCCCTTGAACTAATATAAGAGACATCATTAATAATTGAAATATTTTAAAATGTGGAAAAAATTTCGGTTAATTTAAATTATAAATACTAAACACAAAAAGCGAACTTGTGAATGTTACATGCTTATTTTAAATTTTTTAAGTACTGTTAAAATGATTACTAATATAGTTTAATTTTAGACTTAATTTAATTGCTATTTGCATTTATTAGACTGCTCTTTTTTATTCATGCCATGAAATAATTGACCCTTTATCATTTTCATCATTCTCGAGAGGTATTTTAAGCCTTTTTGACATATTCTTTCTTATACACTCTTTCTTGAGATCTTCTTGGGATATGAATAACTACCAAAATTTGCTAGTTTTTCTCTTTAAAACATGAATATTTTTTACTCTCATTAAAATGATTGAGGCATTTGATTGTTTTTCAGCCCTTATGACCTTGATACCAACCCCACATCTGATCTTTGTAAACCCTTAAAATCCATGAACTGTCTTGATTGGAAGCCACATTAAAGTCCTATTTTCCCTTCTTACTCTAATTATTTTATAATTTCTCATGATTATTCAATTGAGCTTTAGAGAGGTTTTTTTTATTTTCCTGGTACATTTTTGTGAGAATCCATGAACTTAAGTGTGGGGGAGTTTTTCAATTGTTTATTTGGTAAAAAGGGTTCCATATCCTTCTATCTGTTGTATTCCTGGTGTCCATTCTCATAAAAAACAACAAAAAACAAAATAGAGACCAATTTCGTTTATTACACTTTACTGATGGTTTATGGATCCATTTTGGCAAGAGAATATCATGCTAATGACATCCTTTTTGAGAGATCTTGATTGGGAATGGTTTTTTGTTGAGCTCTATATTTTTTTTGAATATATTGCATTGGGGTTTAAGAATTCATCCTACCTTTTCAAGACTCTGAGGTTATTTTTCACATTATTACTTACCGAACCTTAGCCTCAGAAACATTTGAACCATCATGAAATCCCTCATGATTTTTGTGATTTAAATTTTGGAAGTAGAGAATGAGAACACTTGAAAGCCTACAGATAGAGTGCATATACTTAATATTGAGCACAACTCTAACAAAATGATCTTGAGTGATGATATTATTATTTTCTATTAAGGTAAATCATCATGTGTCATGTGTAATTGTGAAATTTTGAAGGATGTGAATAAGAGAGAATGAATGTTTTGTAATTAAACTATACAAGTGGTAAGACTAGAATATATTTGAAATTGAAATATGTTTTTTGCCTTTATAAAATCCTTTTTTATGCCTATATTATTTATAAGTATAATTATGTTGAATTCTTCCATTTTTGGAATTTGGATAGTGTTGATTAGATGTTGAGATTTTTCTTGAGGGCAAGAAAATGACTAAGTATAGGGGAGTTTGATGTTCCAAATTTGTGTATACATTTTCATTAATTTTATTGAGGTTTTAAAACATATTTTCATAGGATACAAGTTATTTTGGAGATAAAATGATTTAATTTGGTGATCGTAATGATTTTTAGGTATTTCCATGCCAAGGATACAGATCGAGAGAGGTTTATCAAAAATTCCAAACTACACAGTTTGTACTTTAGGACACATGTCGTGTACCAGAACCCCAACATGGATTAGCCAGGCCAAGTACATTTCCAAGTGACCAGAATATAAGTACACATTGTGTATGTCATATACACATCGTGTATCACCTTCTAGAAGTGGTTGGTGGCTGAGAGTAAGACTAAACGCCCTATTGTCGGATGACCATTACACATTGTGTACACCCATCTACACATCATTTGGACCTTCTAGAGGCTGTTGGTGGATGATGAATGATATTAAACGCCATGTATGGTGGATCTACACATAATTTACTTAAACCTACTAGGCAGAACCATGTTCCAAGTCAAAGACGGTGTGTTAGATCACCCACCAGTGGAGAAAAAGATGAAAAAATGTGTTGATAAGGGTACATGCCATGTACTTTCCCATACATGTTGTTTACTCCTAAAACATATAAATAGGTGGTAGGCCCTCCATGTTTTGGAGGGAGTCATTCATTCATTCATATTTTGATCCATTAACAGGGAGATCACTCTGGAAAAGGCCTATAGAGAAGAAGATGAGAGAATATAGGAGAGAAGGTGCTCCCGTACCACCTTCCCGAGAACCTTTGCTCCAAGGATTTCAAGATGATGTATTCAGGTACGATAAGATCATTAATCACAAGATACTCTATGAGTAGCTAAAATTCCTCTATGTGTTGGGGTTATGGACCATATGTGTTATAATTTGTCAGTTGTAATGTTGTAACTATGTTGTTCATTTTTCTTTCTCATAATTCCTTATTAACTCTTTCTAAATATCACTAGAAATCCAGTATCGGGCCAAGAATGGGATTTCTAGGGACTCTGTAAGGAATTATAGTTAAACACATTGACGACCATTGGGTGACTTAATCTTCTCAAAAAGGTCTGTAAATAATAAAATTAAGAAAAATAAATTTCTAGACCAAAGAAATTGGTTTCTATTGATTTCAATAGAACTCACCAGATCAAGGGGGTTCTATTACATAATTAATCAGGATATGTGAATTATCATGAACAACACAACATATAAGTAATTTTATTTAATAAAAATCTCTAAAATCCAAATCCTTGACACATTCCTATCCAAATTTTCATCAAAACCAAATTCCTATGTGTTTCATCATCTTTTAAGTAATTTGTTATGAAATTAAATTCAATCATCTTTTCATTAAAACATTAAAAAATGACTCTAAATCTAGTACACTTCACTAAATAAATTACAAAATAGATTAAAAAAGACAAAAATAACTCCTTGTTCCTCTGGATCAACCCCTTACTGGTACTATAACAGTTAGGCTAATATAATTTGGACAGTTGAAAATAACACTTCAACAAAAATAATTACCAAGCATCTTAGGGAAAGCTCCACTACATCTCTTTTTATGACCACCCACCAAAATGGTGCTTCTAATGCTTTATTCATTTTCTTAATTCCTGGGTGAAAACCCCATTCAAATGGTGGAGGGAACTAAGAAGATATTCTTGAAAAACTAAGGGTATGACCATCCTATATCAAAACCATAACATTAAATTACCATACATCTTATATAACTCAATGGTATCCCCATAATTGTGGTTTTACCTCATCACATAACTATAAGGATAAGATGTCTCAGTAACTCTAACATACTCAAACAAATCAAGAACAAAAAATCTACAACGAAAAATATAACATCACCTTATTATTTATAATTCAGATACATATCCACTATGAATGACACTACTTACCCCTATTATATAGCTTCCCAATCCAAATGAGAATATGACTTCCTAATTTGTGCATCCACCACAGAGCTCCCTTTGCCTAGTGTATACATCAAGTTGAGCTCAGAAATCTATAGATACTTCATCCATCTACATTTACTTAAATTCAATTATCATTATTTGAAAATGCATTTCAAACTCATATGATCCATAAACACTGTGATTTACTCCCCAAAGAGATAATGATGAATGGACTTCAAATCATGGATGAAATCTATTTATTCCAATTCATCCATTGGGTAGTTTTTCCCATGTAACCATAACTTCCATGAACCATAAGCAACAACATGATCCCCATATATGAGAACACCTCCCAAACCCGATCCTAATGCATCACAATATTCCATATATCCCTGTAAAAACTATAAAAATGTAAGGATAAGTACTAATGTATGTCTAAAATTCAGTTCATGAATGAATTTATGGCATCCCTCATTCTATTAAAAAAGAACACATTTCCTTTTTAGATATGTCATCAGTGCCATAAAATGTAAAAATTCACTTCAAAATATCTTTAGTACTCCTCTAAAACAAGGAAAATATGTATCTTAAGGAAATTATAGTGTGGCTCCCAAAAGATAACAACATCTAAATTTTCAGTATCTAAGGAAACACCATTTTCAGAAATGGAATTTCCAAGGAAATGTACATCTTGTATCCATAAATCACACTTTTATATACTGGAATACAAAATATTCTTCCACAAGATACCCAAGTCTATAGAAAAGTGTTTCTAATGATACTATTTTTTCCCCAGCATAGTCCAATATATCATCAATAAGAACTAAAAAAAATGAATCTCGATACCTCTAAAAAATTCAATTTATAAATTCCCTAGACATTTGGTACATTCGTATGACCAATAGGCATACCCAAATACACATAATGGCCATATCGACTTCTAAAAGTTATCTTCTAAATACCCCCTTCCAAACTCTCAATTTTTGATACCCCAAATTTATGTTAATTTTAGAGAATCACTACGATGATCTCAATTTATCAAATAAATCATCAATGTACGGGAGAGCATTTTGATTCTTTATCATAACTTGGATAATCTAAAACTAGTCCAGATAAAGTCTAAGAGTTCTATATTTCTTCTTCACAAATAGAATTGGTGCAACTTAAGAAGATGTATTTGGTTGAATGAACCCTTTACTTTCCCACTCTTCTAACCAAACATTCAATTCACTTAATTAAATGTCTACCATCTTATAAGAAGGAAGTGAGATAGGATTTGTCCACGAAATGAGGCCATTCATACACATCACTTAAATTTTGGGTATAAACCTTGAGAAATTATCTAGGAAGACATTAGGAAACTTGTCATCAATAGTTGTAAAATCTCTATTCCCCGTCTCATCCATAGAATCTAAGGAATGTGATGTGAAATATTAAGATATGGTTCAACCCAAAGTTTCCAAAAGTATGGATCTACTTTCCATTACTTCTTAATCTCCTCAAAATGGATGATTTACACCATCCATATATATGATAATAACCACCGAATAATAACAAAAAAATGTGGTCCTTGAACAATGTGAACTAATCCATACCCAAAATAAAATTATTAATTTCTATCTCAAGTACAGATAAATCCCAAAACAACACATCCCCATCAATAGATATAGAAAATTATTGACACCTAAAGGCTAAAAAATTTATTTGGATAAGAAAATTTTGATGTTTTGAAGTATAAGGAATCATATAAACATGAGAACCCATATGATCAATAAAACAAGAAGTTATAAACGATTGGGTTTTTCTTATGTCAAAAAATTCTTTCATAAATTCAGAATTCAAAATAATTTCACCTCTATTCATTGTCGGACTATATTTATCCTCAATGATCACTTATTTAGATCCATAAAATTTTTTACTCATTGTGCTCTTTTATTTTCAACACTATTGAAATTTCAGGGGAAAAAGATTTCTGGTGTTCCTCGAATAATAAGGCCTCTCTCTATTCTGATGATGAGAATTATTCATCAATACTCATATCATTGAAGTATATGATTTTGGATAAACAAGATATGTGTCTCTAGAACCTGACCATGGAGAACAATATAAATTGATCTGAAGATGACCCAATTTTTTTTAGTTATGGTACGCACAATTTTGATCCATATAATCTCTATTTATGTGATCAAGTGAACCACACTAAAAATATCCCTCTTACATTTTTTGTTTAGGTGGAAAATTTATGAATCTTAAGGTCTGATTATATGGTTTCTAACCACTTGAGGAGTTTGTGTACTTATTCCACTTATTCCCAACATTAGAGTTCCCCCTACTCCTATAGGAATAAACATGCACCCCATAGCATTATTTCCCAATATCTCCCTTTCTTCCATTATCTCCCTATTTACCATTTCTATATAATATTTTATATAAAGTATGGAAATCATTGAGTGGTTTTTTTATCATAAACCCAATAGAAAAATGTGTTCATTCATTGATGCACTTAAAGAAACATCCCAGGAAAAGATAAATAAATTCATAAATTTATTTGTATACTGTTCCACTAAGTGATTCTCATACTTCAAACTGAAGAAGTATATTTTTCTAGAATTCTTGAAGGTGTGTGGATAGAATTTCTTATTATACAATTCAAAATAATTAACCCATGTAATGTAATGGTCCAATTTAGTATTAACTTATAATTCTCACCATTGACATGCCAAATACTCCACCATATATGTATCTAACTTTATATCCAGGTTCATTGGTGTCCCAAGGAAATAAAATATGTGATTCATCTAATTAAACTAGACTATTATATTCTCTAGATTGGATTCCCCAAAAATATAGGTGTATTATATATTTGGTAATGAATAGAATGGTATCATTTCTACATTTCATCATTCCTATTAACCTTGTCTATGGTATAAAATGCATGGAAAATGTGTTGGAACATCTATTGGTACACCTATGGCTCCTGTGGAACAACATTTTTAGAATTCTCCAATGGATATCTATGATTCCTACCTGGTTCCATTCATTATAACAAGAACCAAACTCCATTTATTTTTAGTCATTAACAACTGAAGTATTATCAATTCCAATTTAACACATCAATATATATCACATTCATATCTTTCAAAAATTCAAAACAATTCAACATTTTAACCACTATTGGAAATACTAGAACAATGCTTATCAAAATCAATAATTTGAACTATTTAAAAAAATACACATTCGTAAAACATTAAACTCAAAATTAATAATTTAGTCCTAGTGGAAAGTCTTACTATTGATTCATTTCATGAAAAACACATCGACTAAACCCATGAAGATGAGGTTAATATACACCTAGAAGCGTCTTAGAACACATGTGTACTGAAACACACTAGTAACTTGATGTTCAACATAAATCAGTTAGCTATGCATTTTAATGATCTACATTTCATGTTTGGGAAATATTATCTCTTTTCAACCAACCCTACTAAATTACTGGATGACATGATACAATTTTTCCCAAATAGATATTTGGATCGACCAAGACTAGTACCATTTATAACAGAAGGAATGGACAAATCTGATACCATTTGTAACATCATTCCCCTCCACATTTTCATGAGTAGTGATTAGTGTGATAAAAGGCCTTATGTAACATCCCAAAGACACAAAATTCTAAAAATAAATTCCAAGGACCTCAAAAACTTTTCGGGATGATTTTACCTTCAAAAGATAAACATTAAAATTATATAAAAATCAAGAAACCATACATATATATGATTCAGTATAATTAAATAAAAATAAAAACATTATAAAAACAATTAACAATATAAATATTCAAGTGGAACCCAATATACATTATCAAAGAGAACCAAAAGGCCAAAAAACTCAAAACCTCCCACGAGACATCAACTAGAAACACATAACTCACTTCGAGCACCTACTCCCCTAACCATGAAATGACCCAAACTTATCATATATAGATATTACATATTTTTAAAAGAATATTCATTACATTAAACTAACATATGTTTGAGGGTTATAAAGTTATAGATCATTTATAGACTTGGAAGAATAAAAAACTGGTCTATATGTGTGCTACGTCAACTCCGAATATGTTCTTAATAAGTATCACCCTTATTAGAAATATCATACATAACACCTTTCATAATGACCTAGGAAATAGAAATGTAAGAAAGGGAGAGATAAGGTTTTTTATAATGAAAAAAAATGAAGATACCAACATTTCATGATATTAGGGGTATAAAAACCGTTTAATAACATATGAAAACCATAACATATATATCATATATCCTAAATATGAGTCATGGAAAAAATATTATCATTTCCTAAGAAAAGAATCATAATGGGATCAAATAACACGAACCAAGAGAGAATAACATTGCACTCAAACAAATATTTGAGGCCTGCCCATGAGAATATAAAATCCTTTCCTTAGTAGTTCAAGGATCATCGCCAAAACTATCCTAGTGGATTGGGTTTAATCCACAATCCATTGTAGTTTTCAAGGTTCACTCGCAAAACTATCATATTGGACAGTCCCATCATGGAATAGGTTCACACCCCATTTCAGTCTTGTTTATCGCATGAGATATAAATCTTTACCTAATGCATTGTAGGGAGATATAACTACAACCCATAACATAATGGAAATAATACATATGTTTTCCACAAGATTATAAAACATTCATCATATCAAAACACATTAATTGAAATGGGTTTCATAATCATTTCATCATAACAGAAACTATATAAAAGAATGAGGTTTCCTAATCATTTAATTATTTCATCATTTCATCAAAGCATAACCCAGGTAAAAATAATTCAATTTCATTAGAATATTATCATAGAATAACCAATTAAAAAGAAACATGACTAATAAATATTTTGACATCATAAACAAAAACCATTAAAATAAAGAATATGAATGGTATCCTTGGATTATATCCCCATTAAATCATAATTAAAATTAAAGGATTTCATATTACATGAAAAATTATTTTGAAATAGAAATCACACGAATATTTTCTTTTGTAAAATATCATGTTTTAAAAAAGAACCTTTTTAAAAATTCAAAGTCAATAAAATATTTTAAAAATACTTTTATTCTAAAAAAATTTACCAATTTAGAAACTAATATTCAAATAAAATAATGGTCATTATGTTTTGAAATTTTCATTCATCTCATACATGATAAAAATATTAATTTCAAATGATTGGTAAAAGAGAAATATTCCTTGATTGGAAAATGAAAGAAAGATTCATTTCTACAAAATTATAAAAATTAAATAATTGCTTAAAATGCCTTCAATAAATCATTTGGATAATTTAAAAAAAAAATAAAATATTTTTAGAAAACATTTTATTGGAAGATAAAAATTCCATCCAAGAGAAGAATAAGGATGGTTTTTTTTTGAAAAAAACATCATTTTTAACTCTTAAGTACATAAAAAGAGATAATGAATGTAAAACATGTATTATAAACAAATAAACATGGTAAAAGAAAAAAAATAGTTTATTGAGATATAGATCATAATATTTTTTTATTTGAATCATAAGGATGAGTTACCACAACAAATAATGAGATTGCAACATAAAACGCTTACCACATTTGTAAATTTAAATCATAAGAACCATGATAGAATAAGATTAAATGAAACACATAATCTAACGATAATAATTGAATTTATTATATTTCATGTTAAAGGGGATGTATATACACCTCATAAAATAAGATATGTGCATAACATAACATATGTTTTATAGAATGAAAATTGACACAAAAATCTGTTACCTAAAGTCTCAACTTCATTCATACACGTTCAAACATCTTATATAATAAATATAAGTTTATTATAAATCTATTACAAAACCATATATATATATAATACCATATATTATTTTTTTAACATTTTCTTACAAATTTATTAACAATTATATGTTAATGTCATGTTTCATGTAATAACTACTTTGTTTTTCATGTACGTTTTGAATTTTATTCCTTTTACTTTTATCATGGTTCCAAAATCTCTATAATTTTAACCATGATATAAATAACATATATATTAAGTATAAATTTATTTATTGTAATATATGAAATTTAGATATAGAAAATAAAATATACTGTTCATAGAGACCATAGGTTGTGCATATGCATGAATATTGTTTCCATTTTATTGAAGGATTGAGATAAATAAATGTAAATAATATATTACCAGTATAGAATCATTTTTATGATATATATATATATATATCACTCATTTTAATTAAACTTGTCCTTATTACCATTCATGTAGAGTCTAAATGAACAACATCGCTTTTTCAGGCCGTAGTATGTCGTACACATGAGTGACACAATCATATTCACACAGAATGAAATATAATATGGTATATATGATATAATAATATAATAATTATAATAATATCATAAATATAATATTTAAATATTTAATCAATCATTATATCTGTCCATGAGAGGTTATGATGGAAAAAAATAACATCGATACTTGAGGTGGCAGTCTAGCATATACACAAATGATGATTTCGTTTCCCATTTGATAAATGTGGAGAATGTTTTAGGTAATGAACATAAAATAAAAAATATATGATTATAGAAGATACTGAGGTTTTTGTATCATAATGGTTTAACAAAAAATGAAGTAGGTGTAGGAAAAAATAATATAAATATGGTCGTTAAAGAACATTACATCTTCTTTTTGTAAAATCATTAGGTTTTAACCGAAAGCCTTTCTAGGTTGGATTACTAATTAAAATATGTATTCTAGGATTTTATGGGGGAATTTAGGAATATATTTGAGTAGTTATTTTCCAAAGACAATGGTTTTTGAAGTTCTTATAGGAGAGGAGAATGGTGGCCTTTTATAAAAGAGATGAGTGGAATAATTACAATTTTTGGAAGGATAAAGGTGTACCCACATTTTTCACATGAAGAAAGTATAAAAATAGACCATAATTAATAATAAGACATTATTATTTATAAATATGTCCATAAAATGTATTTTTAATACTTTTTAGTCATTTTTAACCAATATATTTTATTTTAACACTTTGGAAATACTTTTTTATATTAACCACGGTAAATAATTTCTCTAGTTTTACTATTGATTATGGTAATAATTTAATTTGAAATTAATATATAACATAAATAATTATGATTTCAAATATGGGATCAATTTTTAAAAATTTGAATCATTTAATAGGGAAAAAAGTATTTAAAATTAAACCTACAAATGTGTTGAGAAAATAGTTTTCCAAACATAAAATGATCAAAAGTTTAATTTGTTTTTATATCAAAATTCAATATTAAAATGATTAAAATGACTAAATTGGATTAATTCATATATAAATTAATAAATTTTACATTAAAAACTAATTTATATAGATAATTAACCTAATAAGGTATTTAAGAAATGATAGTTTTCAATAAAAATAAATATTTTTACTATTCATTGAATAATTTTTTTAATAAAAATCCAAAAATAACATACTAAGATAATTTTGAAATGATTATTTTAAAAAATAGTTTTATTGTATAATAATAATTTTATTTTTTTCAAAAACGATTATAATTGTTCAAGAAAATAAATAAAAAACCTTTTTTTATAATATTGTATTTTCAAAACATATTGGGAAATTATAGAAAATTAAGAATTTCTTAATCAATATGACTTATTTATATAGAAAAATTATAATAAAAATTTAAAATTTGACTATTCTTATTAATTAATCCATTTTAAAGAGCTTTGTAATAATGATCATGTTTAAATAATAATATTAATATTCTTGCATGCTACGTTAAAATTCAGTGTTGCGTATAACGTAAGCTATCAAATAAATTAAATTTATTCCAAAAAATTATTTCATAAAATATTGGGGTGTTTACATTATACCCCCTTAAATTGAATTTACCCATTTAAATACCATCACTATGATAAAAATATATGAGGATACTTATACCTCATTATATCCTTAATTTACCACATAGTAGTCTCAAACTGGTGGTTTTGACATAAAACTATGGCCATGTTAGTGGTCTTGTTTCATAGAACATTCTCTGTATAATCTAAAATCTCCAATTGTTATTCCTCATAAAAAATATATTTCTCTCAATGTGTAACCTCTATGTTTAGTACTTGTGAATTATTAAATATGTATTTTCTCAAGAGATATACATTGACCACATCAGGAAATTGAGAGTGGTTTAGTGGAAGCCCCAACCAATAAACTGATGTCCTGATATATTCAAGAATTTAAAAGGCACCCATATACCTAGGGATTATTTTTCTTTATTTTAAAATCCCAATACCTTATTCAATGAGAAAATTATTAGAAATACCTTTTCACTAACATCAAATTTTAGATCAAGAAAAATTTTATCATCATAAATTTTAATCAATTTTGTGACACCCTAAAGTATTGTTTAATGGATAAAAACATATTATACCATTTCTTATTCTATTTCAAGTCATAATATCTATCTTTCCAAAACATTATTCTATGACATCGGAGCTCTACACTTATTTCTATATAGGGATTATAATGATCTATCTGAATTCTTGGGTTGTAGTAATTATTGTATGAAAACTTACCTAGAGGAATTTTTTGATCCCAAACACCTTTAAAATAAAGGAAACAATATATCAACATATTCTCTAGGGATAAAAGTTTTCTCACTGGATGACATTCATTTTATGGATAATAATAAGTGAAAAAACTAAAATATATATCAAGATATTTCTAAGGACTTCTCTAATACATTGAGGTAAACCTCAGATCCTGATTGATCAGAGTTGAATAAGGTACTCAATGAACCCCTACCACTTCCTAAATTTAAATCTTATAAATCTAATCCAAACATAAATTTTATATGATATTTATGAAGTGTATTCACTTTTTATGGCGATCAACTACATCCCATATAGAATTATGATCTTTTGACTTTTTGGGGTGTTCAACGAAAAAAACCTTGGTGATTTTTCCGATTTCCATTCTAGTATATGTAATGGATGTAACATAAACTTGGAATATATTCTCTAAAAATTAACTTTAGAACATACCTAGATCCAATATAAAAACACTATGATATCGATCTTTATTCATCTCCTCCATAAATACTCTTTCAAATATCTATACACCGTTGTATTTCAAGGATGAATGGAGAATTAAGAACTGAGAGATTCTTATAACAACAAATTATTGATATATGGTATGGATATAACACATACATGGTTCCTGAACATTATCATTCCATCATGATCTAGGTTAAACTGAGGAAAATTTCTAACCTTCTTTTGTATCTCTACATCTTCCTTCAGCGCATCTTTAATCTTCACATAGATTGATTATAGAACATTAAACTAACAAAGATAAGAATTATATGATTTATTAACGATTTCTAGATCCATACTTTAAAAACATAGAAATACTAGATCTTTTTTTATCCTCCATAAGGATAAGATGGAATGGTCCTTTTTACTCACAACATTAACCACATTGTTCACTTTCCCAAGGTGATAATGCATTGAGTATTCATAATATTTAATCAGCTCTAACCATATTCTTTGGTGCATATTCAACTCCTTATATGTAAATATGTACTTTAAATTTTTTTTGTTAGTATATACATCACACTTTTCTCTATAAATATAATTCCTTGCTATTTTTAATTGATATTTTACCAAAACAAAATTCAAATCCTGAGTTGGGTAATTTTTTTTATGAACCATCAATTTTCATGTAGAATAAGTTATAACCCATTCATTATTCATAACAACATATCCCAATATAATCATGGATTCAGAACTATAGATTATAAACACTTATCCACTAATGTTTAATGTACGAAAAAGTGTGATAAATAATATTCTCTTTCATTATTTGAAATTTTCCTCTCATTCGTCTGCCCATAGGAACTTGGATCCCTTCTAAGATAACTTAGTGAGTTGATGAGATACTCATGAGAAATTATACAAAAGATTTTGATAATATCCAACTAAAATGATAAAACTATAGATATCAATCACCATGGTTGTCTTGTAAAAACATTCAATATCCTCTATCTTTTATGGATCTACAGATATACCCTCTCTTGAGATTATATGAAACATATGTGAAACCTTTTGTCACAAAAATTAAAATATTTTAAATGTTTTATATAGTTTTCTTTTATTTGGGTATTTAATAAATTTCTCAATTTATCTTAATTATCTTCCATTCTTTTAAAATAGAGAATAATATCATCTTAAATACTACCACAAAACAAACAAGGTAATATCTAAATACTTTATTCACTAAATACATAAAGATGGTAGGGGAATTAGTAAGACCACATTACATTATAATACATCCTTATTTTATATACCTTATATGGAATTTTTTATTGGGTATATCCTCTTTCTTGTCCCTCAATTTATGATATCTTTAATGAAGTTCAATCATGGAGAATTATTGATTCCCACATAGATGATCAGATAGGTCATCAATACAGGGTAGAGGATACTTGATCTTAATTGAGATATTTTTTAGCTCCCAATAACTAATGTTGACTTACGTCAATCAGTATTTATTTTTAATCGAATAATATGTTCACCCTAAGGTGACACACTTGGCCAAATTAATCCATTTTCAAGGTTCTCTTAGTGTTGTTTTTTCAATTCTAATAACTCAATAGGGGTTCTTCTATAGGTATTATTTGAAATTGGTACGTCTTTTATGATTTCTATTGAAAAATAATTTTCATGACTCAAAATAAGACGAGCCTACTCTTTTGTAAAGGAATCGAGAAATTCCCACACAGTATTCATGTCACTGATTTCAAATTTATCCCCAACCATATGATATAAAAAACCTTATAAATGGGAATTAATACCTATAAAATGGATGTGATCTCCATTATAAGATCATACTTATCATTGCATTAATATATGATCTTAACATTT
Source organism: Viscum album (assembly GCA_963277665.1). Lineage (NCBI taxonomy): Eukaryota > Viridiplantae > Streptophyta > Magnoliopsida > Santalales > Viscaceae > Viscum > Viscum album. The sequence continues at coordinate 2,133,993,109 of OY728140.1, forward strand.
TTTTCAATACCAAATGTGACTTCCCTTCCTCAGTAATTGATGTGGGGTTTTTTATAGAAAGCCAATCCATGCCTAATATAACAGCAAATTCAAGAAAAATAAGAATTACATGATTTTTATAAAGCATGTTCCTATAAAAATCAACTATAGAGGAATCATATACATGAGATGAAATAATTTAATCATTTGTGGTATTCACTTATATTTCTACATCTAATCATTTAGGCGGAATCTTGAAAAAATTAAAAAGTATTAATATATGAAATAATTGGAGGATATAGATTGAAATAAGACATTAAAAATTATAGAGTGGATTATAAGTGTTCCCTTTACAATTTTATTATCAAACGCCACTAAGAAACAATGATAACATTTTATTTCTAGTTTTTTCTCATCTTAAGATGTTTCTAATGTTGATCATAATAATTAACCTTCAAATTTGGTCACTATTTAGTATAGTGACTATACACCATGCATTTGAAACACAAATGTGTTTGTGGTTCATTATTTTCATCTTTCTCACAATTTTCATCATTAGATAAATTATTCTCATCACTTCAGCAATCAATTTCTCAATAATCGTCTTTCCCACAGATAAAGCATTTACTAGTACCCTTAAAAAAATTTCATCTATGTTCCCTTCAACACATTTAGAATAAATGAACGATAATATTATTCTATCCATGATTTTTTAGAGTTTCATTTGATCCCCATATTCATTTTATTATGAAAAACACAAGATTAATATAAAACTCTGATCTCTATATTCACATTTATAAAACATGAAATTATTTATTCATAGATACCAAATTCTTTTATGGTTAAATCACTTTGTATACTTGGGATTAATACAGTAAAAAATTTATCAACCTTAATTTTAGGTTGGATGGAAATTATATATTCACACCTTGAAAGATCTTGTACAATTCACCTCATAAGAACCAACAGATTTATCATCCCTATTCATTATCTCAAGTAACTAATTATCTATTTTTTATAAAGGATACAAGGGAATTACTTATTGAGATAATTTATCTTAAACTCATCTGACTCCATGGATTCAATTTCATCATGTTCTATTTTTTTATGATAGTATACTATTGATATGATGTTCATTCCAAATGATAAAAAGCTGAAATGACTCTTTCATATTAAGAACACTAGATATTGAAAACATTTGTTTCAGTGATACTGATCCATTGTTTATAAATAAGTGGATCAGTGGAACCACTAAAAGAAGGTACATGTTTCCTTATGAAGGACTCAATAAAACATTGGTCCATCCTTTTCTCATTTGGATGTTTAGCATGATTTATATATTTAGAATTTTTTGTGAAAAAAGAAACAAAATTTTTTAATCCAACACAAGTAACATTTAGATTTATAGAAGGAATGTCATTTAATTTTCTACTGAACTTAGAATTAACAAGGTTACTTCAAGTTACAACTAATAACTAAAACCAAAAATCATAATACATCAAACAATAATCTTAGTGGGGAACCACATAGTCATAAAAATAACTTATAGGATGTATAAAACATGGAATGTTATTTTTAATCTATGATACCTTATTTTTATCCTATTTCTTTCAAATTGAAAATATATTTAAATCTTTCGCGATGGTTCATAATTGGTTTGTGAATATGAAAAAAAAATCCCATGATAATGTCAACCTCGGTGCGAAGTAAGGCCCCTTGTCATGCACTAGTAGATGATCTTGTATAGGTCAATACTCTTTTTTGGATTTATTACCCCTATGAACCTCTATTATTGAATCCACATCCAAATTTGGTATCGATATAAGGATTTAATTTATTCTAAACCACTCAATCTATAATTTAAAAAAATTATAGGAAATTTTCCTATACTATGACTCATACTTAGACATTTCCTCATAAATATCTTTAGATATATCCTTATATTTCTCAAAAAAATTTACATACCCTATATTGCAATAGTTTACTAATCCTATTATCTTATCCTATTTTTAAATACCTAAACTTATCATACCTAGATATTACATATTTTTGGATGAAAAATAATTACATTACACAATCACACATTTGAGTATTATAAATGTATGCTTCCTTTGAAAACTTGGACACATAAATAACTTTTCCATAAGTGAGATATGTCAACTCCCATGATTTTATTAATAACTGAACCACTTATTATACATATCATATATAATACCTTTCATCATAACCATGGAAAAGGAAACATAATAAAGGGTGAGATTAGATTATCAGTAAGGGTAAATAAGGGAGATATCCATATATCATTCGCATAAGGGTTTGAGAACCTAATAATAAAATTTCAAAATCCAACCCAATATATTATAAATAATAAACCTGATGCATGTAATACATCTTAGAAATTTATAAGATATAAATCATAAAGGAATAAAAAAACTTAAACCATTGGATAATTACATTGTTATAAGACATAGATTTTTAGTATACACATAATCATATAAAATCATTCCTTAGTATTTCATGGCTTAGTGAAAATACTATCAGAGTGGATTGGGTTCCCAACCCAATTGATCATAGTAGTCTAGGTTCACTACCAAGACTATATTTGTGCAAAGTCTTACTTATTGAAATTTTTTCACTCCCTATTCCTATCCTATTTATCTCATGAGATATCAATCCTTTTTCTAATGCATTGAAGGGAGATATAGGTCCCACCTATCACATAATGAAAATAAAACATATATCTGTCACAAGATAATACAAAATTCATCAAATTAGAACCCATAAAATGAAATTGGATTCATAATAATTTCATCAAAAAATAACCTATGAAAAAAGAAATTATTTTCATAATCATTTCATCATTTCATAAAATCATAACACATGGATAAAGAAGTGAGTTTCCAAATAATTTTATCATGGTATAAATTGTGTAAGTGAAACATGTTTCATAAATATCATCTCATTTTAATCATAAACCATAAAAATGAATAATAGTGGTATCCTTGGATTATATATCTTTTAAATCATAATTAACATAATATTATTTCATCTTATATAGAAAATTATTTTCAAAAAAATCACTTCAAACATTTCTTTAGAAATATATCCTTTCATTGAGAATCACATTTATTAAAATTAATTATTCATGATATATTTTTGAAATCCTTTTCTTTGAAAATAACCTTGAAAACACATAAATAAAACTTCAATGAAAATAATGGTCATGATATCAGGAAATTTTCATTCATTTCAAACAAATTAAAAAAAATGTTTCTTTCAAATTTTCTGTAAACTCCAAATTGACCATGTTTTGAAAATGAAATGAGTCTGCCTTTAAAAACCAAAATTGTAAAAAATAATACTTGGGTAAAATTTTTCATCAATAAATTATTTCATCAATGTTAAAAACATTGTTATAAAACATGGTCTTCTAATAAAAATGGTTTTTGAATGAATTGACAAATGAAGTTGATTTTTTCTTTAAAAAGTCATTTTGAAGTATTATGTACATTAATAAAGGAAAATTAAGGGGAAGTGTATTTTTTTGTAATAAATATATGTTACTAAAATACATGATATTATAAAATTATAAGTTGTAATGTGTTATCATTTGATGAGTAATCATGACCAATGCCGATAGATGATGAGATTGTAACACAAAATCCTTACCACTTTAGTAATTTGGAATCGTAATTCTCCTGATAGTGTAAAGTTAAATGAAACTTATAATATCTTGGGATCAAATAAATTCATGATATTACATTCCATTGGGTATTTATATACACCCCAGAAAGAATATAAGTTCATTACATAATAGATGTCTCAAATAAGGAAAATTGAGACAAAAATCCCTTCCCATAAGTCTCATCTTCCTTTGTAAACATTTAAACACCTTCTATAATAAAAATAATATTATTATAAATATATTATGGAACAATAAATACCTATATATATCATTTCATATATAATTTATTTATAATATTTTATTACCCTTTTATAAAAAATTTCATATTATGTCATGTTTCAAGAAATAACTACTATTTTCGGGTAAGTTGTGAATTTTTATTTTTTTGGTCCCCTTACTTTGATCAAGGTTTCATAATATACATAATTTTTAAAATGATATAAATATCATATATATTCTTTATATATTTATCATTAGTAATCTATAAAAGTTAGATATAGAAAATGAAATACACCATTCATGGACACAGTAAGCCATATGTACATATGAACATTGTATCTATTTTCTTGGTGGATTTATGGAACGAAATTTAAATAATATAATAAATTAAATAATATTTTAATGACATATTAATAATATATTTGCATTATATCCATTCTTATTACTTTCTATGTAAATCGTAAATGAACCACATTGTTTCGCGAGGCGATAGTCCACCATACAAACGAGCGACATTATCATATTCCCACATAATGGAAAGTAATAATGTATATGTGATATAAGAAAATATAGAATTATAATAATATCATAAAAATCATATATAATAATTTTATCAATCATTATATCCCTACATGATAATTGGTGATGGAAAATGAATAACATTGGTTTATGAGGCGGTAGTCCGCTATACACACGAATGATGATTTGGTATCCCATTTTATGGAAATGGAGATTTTTTTAGGTCATTAAATTAAAATAAAAAAATATAATTATATGTAATATGCTTATTTTATTATATAATTTATGTTTAATAATAATATAATGATGTGGATGAATAAATAAAATAATAACACTCATTGAAGAACATCACCTCTTCTTAGGGTAACCACCTTAGGTTTAAACCAAAATAATTCATAGGATGTATTTTTTAACCTAAGTAAAGAATATATAATGAGATAATGGAATCAAGGAATATATTTTTGTAGGTATTTTTTAAATAAAATGTATTTGGAAATGTGAATATGAGTAACGACCCGGGTATTTATAGATTATTACTTTTTTTTCTATTATAAGATATTGATTTTATGTTAAATGGGACCCTTTTTCTGATAGTGTTCTCGACACACAACCACGAGCTTCTATGAAATCTTACATTGCACACAACACTGAGTTATACTAAAAATAATAAATTATTATTATTATTATTTTAAATGGTAGTGAACGCATTTCTCTTGGAATGGAGAGAATAAATAGCATCAACTAAATTTTTGAATATGTTTTAAACATGTTTAAATGATGATTCATTGACTACCAAATTTATTAGAAATGGAAATAAAAACCAGTTGATTATAATGGATGTGTTTATATGAAAACCTATTTAAAAGAGAATAATTATCTTTTCATATCACTCTTTATGGATTTTTATTTTATGAAAAATATATGATATATATTCAATTTAATTTTTTAAATTCATTTTATATGTTTTTATAGATATAATATAATATTAAATTCATTTTTTCAGATAAAAGAAGTATTTTTCTAAAAATGCAGTTTTAATGGATTTTGATGGAGGAACCTTTTTAAATCTATTTTTTGACATAATTAAATTTTTTATTTAAAAAATAAACTTTTTATTTAGAATCATAACATCAAAATTTACTTTGGACTAAATTTTGGTATTTTTCTACAAAAGTTCATTTTTTAATGAATAGTGAAAAATACTGCATTTTAATTCAAAAATTCATTTTAATCTAATTTATTTATAAAAATATATTGTAATTTTAATTGGTTTTAAAGTAAAATTAGATTATATTTTTATCATTTAGTCCAATTTTGTTCATTGGCATAATTTTACTTTCAAATTTGACATAAACGAAAGCCAATCTTTTGGTAGTTTTTACTTCTTTAAAACAGGCTTTTTGTTTTGACAACGAGAATTAATTTTAAAATAATTTCTACAAAATATTTGTTTTGAATTTTCAAAAATGGATTCCATATTTGGAATTAGGAGGTCCAAATTTTGTAAAAAGGTTCCTTTTATTTTTAGAAATTACGAATAGGAACTTCGGTAAATATTTTATTTACTATGGTTAAAGGGTAAATCCGGTAAATAAGGGTAAATATAATATTATAATAATTTTAAATTACCTTAAAACATGTCTTAACTTTATTTTGTGATATATTTCCAACCATGGGAATCTTTTCGTCTATTTTAGGACCCCAGAGAGCCACTTCTGTGTGAAAATGACATTTAATAACTTTTAATTAAAGTTATGGAAAATATAATCTAAACATGTATCTTTTACTAAAACAATATATATATGGGGTTATATAATTGCTATCTTTGACTATAAATAGTAATTAAAAATATAAAAAAATTTCCTACATCATGGTATTTTATTTATAGTTTTTATATTTCAAATAAATAAAATTATGTTTGACACAATGGTGATGTAGTGATTACCTTATTAATGAAAGATATAAATAAATGTAATTATAAATATTAAAATAAATTTATTTTAAAACTTTCTAGGCCATACATGGATTTTAAAGATTCTTATGACCTGTGATCTTTGAATTAATTAAGTTTTTTAGAATTAATAATGTTTTGATGGATTTTAAAAAAGTCATGATATGAATAGTATAAAAATTGACATAAATGTGTTTTTAAATCAATTCATATTTTATTAAATGATATAATAGTTCTAAAAATATAAGATTCGTCCAACTAATATATATTATGTTTCAAATGTCATTAATAATCCATTTTTGGGACTCTTGTCATTTTTTAGTAACTTTGGTGACCATATATTATGAATATACAAAAAGAAATGGTAAAAGCTAAATTAGATAACTAAGGGTTAAAGCTAAACGATAAGGTTAAATTTTTAACCTAAACTTTTCTAAAACCCATTGACTGAGAGGATTTCTACCCAACCTCATTTTATCTTCAAAATATATCACATTTTTGATATTATAATTTTAAAATCAATTATTAATAAAATAATACTTTCAAACATTTTTAAGGTGCCCCTCCGCCCTCTTATAAAAGGACAGCACCTCTAACCCATTACTCACACCTCTCAATTCCCTAGTATCATCGAAACTTTGATACAATAATCTCCAAAAAATCATACCTTCTTCATAGAATACTTCCCCTAGGAATAAGGAAATTCAATAGAGGCCTTTGGCTCAAATCAAAAGAAGTTACCCGATTTAAGGTAATGTCTTCTCTCAAGTTCCTTTCCATTATTTTTTCTTTTCCACTCAGTTTATATAAAAAACAAATATCCTCAATATACTAGATTTTTTAGGATAAGGATTTGAAATAAAATTACACACTCCTCCATCTAATGGGTATAGAACATATAGTTTATGTGGATGATGAACTACTGCCTCACGAAACAATGATTGTTTAACTTTTCCTACCACTTCTTATGGTGGAAATTATAATGGAACTAAAACTATATATGATATTTATGATATTTATTTTATCTCTATTATTCTTTATTTATTATTTATAATATACCTATCATGACCCGTCCCCCGGGGCCCGTGTCGTGACTACTCCAAGCCCGCCTTCTAAAGGCTAGGGGATAGCGACTAGCGCTGAAGGTGTAAACCTGCAAGTGGGAGGCATTTTCTTGGATACCTATACATGCACCAAAACCCATCCAAGTACCTACTCACAAGAATAGAGATATTATACCACTGAGAAGAAATTGATTATGGTTACAGCTGAAAGTAAGTGGGGCTAAAATACAAACCCCAAAAGAAATTTTTGAAAATAGTAAAGTACAAGAGTGCTCAAATGGCCATTCGCAGAAAACACCTCTTGATCGTAGGAGTAGTGTAGCTACAGGAAGACGAGGGGGTACGTCTCATCTGTCGGATCTCAGTGTGGTCCACATGGTCCAATGCCCCCATGTATGTTGTCGATGCATCGATCATCTAAACAGAACAAATCACAAATGTTGGCAAGGCTCATGGAAGTGGTGAGTAACACTAAACTCAGTAGAGACCCCAAAAACAACAAGGAAAGACCACACAACAAACTGGAAGTATAACACGAAGAAAAAGTACACAACACAAGTCATCTCACATCATGTATCACTTTAGTTAAAGGATAGAAGAATCATTTTATCGTCGAACTCCTAGGCTACTGGAGAACTTCTTACTCTGACAAGCATTGTGGGCCTGCCGGGTCACATAGAGTAGCCTCCCACAAACCTTGGACTATTTTGGTACTCATCCCTGATGGGTACTATGGGCATGTCAGGTTACACAGAGCTACTTCCCTCCGTAGGCCTGCTGGGTCACCCATAGCTGCTTCCCACTAACATTGGATAGCTATGGTAATCATCCCTGATGGATACCATGGCTATGTTGGGACACACAGAGTTGCTTCCCACCGTGGCCCTACCGGGTCACACAAAGCCGCTTCCCACCTTGTCCGGATTGAGGTACTCATATTTGATGGGTACCATGGGCATGTTAGGTCACACAGAGACACTTCTCATCATGGTACTACTAGGTCACACAGAGCCGCTTCCCACTAGGCCAGTCGTTGAGTCGTAAGGAGTCTAAGGTCAACAGTATTCAGGTCTTAGTCAGCCATAGGGTTCTATACATAGTATGCATGGTAGAAGCACTCCTCAAGACACTCACCGCATCTATATATCCATGTAAGTCCCCAAAAAGTATTACAAAAGTTTTGTATCCTCAAGAGTGTCCCAAATCCACAAACGGGTCGTCAATCGGATGCACGGTTTGAAAGATATGGGCATTTTAGTATTGAGGGCCTAGTTAGATTCGTGTGTGATCCAACCCGGTCATACCCCAAAATTCTAAAAAACTAAATTGGATTATTTCAAAAGGACCTCCCATCTAAAGGATCCTAACTCCATAGATGGTTTTTCAAACGGGCATCCGGTTTAGGAGTTCGGGTCTGTTTTGTGTAACAGGTCGTTACTGGGTCTAGGTCCATTCCACCTCAGTCGGACCGGCCCGACCTGTTTTGGCATGGGCCAACTTGGTTTGATCAGGGTTGACCGAGCCAAACATGGGTCTGACCCGACCCGGGTCACCCCAGCCCACTGGGCCCGGCCTGACCCAGCTGGGCCGCGGGTCGGGTAGCTGGGTGGCGGGTCGATCTACTAGGCTAGCCCGATGGAGCCACCTGCCTAGTAGTGTGGGATGCCAGGGTCACCTGGACGTAATGCGTCAAGGTAGGGATGACATGGTGTGGAGCCGCATCTTGGGGTCAACCCACAGGGTTTGACCCAAAGCGGCGCCATGTGCTTCTGTGGATCCTTTCGTGTCACAGCCAATGGGCCACGGCTTCACCGTCGGGTGCATTGATGGCATGTGCCCCATCCTCTGACAGTCAGTCGAAACGACGTCCCTTGATCCTCCCACGACTGATGCAGGTCGTAGCCCTACTGCCCCATGGGTGCGTCGTCAGGGGTGCACCCCACCCATGTTCCGCTGCCGCCCGAGGTTGCAGCATGTTCTTCCTCCGGGCATGCTGTTGGTGCCTCCATGTGCTTCCATTGTGCCACCGTGTGACACCGTCGGTTCTGTTTCCAGCAGGAGGGTGTTCACTGGACCGCTGGTCATGCACCGGTGGCCCGTTCCAATGCTGTCTATGCCTGCGGCCTCCTAGGATTACCTTTTTCACTCTGGTAGGCCCAAACATTGCTTGTCTCTACCTTCGAATTGGGTTATCACAATCAATGCACAATCGCAGGGGCTTGGGCCTTGTTCATGTCGGGTCGCACCCTCTGCGTTAGAGATAAATATGGTGGCTTTAAGGAAAGGTTGTTAAACCGGATTTCAGACCATAAATCCAATTTGAGTCCCAACAAGAAAGCACACCCTCCCACATATATATATATATATATATAGATTAATAGATAAACTTGTTCATGTTTTGATATCTTCTTATCATTTTGGAATGAATTGCGGGGAGAGGAAAAACAATCAACACCACCCCTACCTCGAATCGAAAGAGAGCGCTCGTGATTTAGGAAGTCTCTTTGTTTTTCATCCCCACAAAAAGTTGACCCCGTCACTGCTCGAACTTCAATCTTTGGTTTGGGGTTTCATTGTTGCACTTCACTGCATTCCAGAACTGGCTCCTCCCTTTAAGCGTTTGGTGTCTCGATACTCCTTCAGCACTTCGCTTCTTGGTGAAGCCATTCCATCTCCCCCCCCCCAACTCCATATAAATTGGAGAGGTTGGGGGTATGTAATGACATGGGGAATTAATGGGAGATCATTAATTAGAACCTTCATAATTCCCCAATGACATCGTTACATAGGATTGGAAAGTCATTCCATTTATTGGCTTGATGAATCATGGGTCCCACACCTTGCTTGTCTATTGGTGGGGAAGAAAGAATATAAAATAATAAAATTATTTTATTTTACTCCATTTAAAAGTCATGAATCTTATCTTCTTCTCTGGACCTACTGCGCGTTGGATCGATATATAGATGTATATGTATATTAGAGGGAAAAATACAAGAGGGGGGTCAATTGTAGGTTTAAAAATTTTGTGTATAAAAACTTAAGAATATTAGATTAAATAATCTTAAACTATTACAATTCACAAAAAATACAATTAACCACAATTTTATTGAGTATAAAGGTATGATATGATGTAATACTATAAGAAGTGTAAATAAATTGTATTAAAAATGAATACAATAATCAGAGTAATACAATAGTGAAGGATTCTACTATAAAGCATATAAAATCTATCAATACAATATGTAACAGTATAATTGTATTTGAAGAAATTACAAATGAATATGAAATGAAGAAAGGAAACAATAAAATTCCCTTTTTAAAACAAACATAAGCCGAAATGTAGAAGTATTACAACTCTTTTAACCCAAAGAGAAGGGTATCCTTTCACCTAAGATAAGAGGTATGTCTTACGGCCACCTTGGTAGGCCCTCGATACGATGATCGGTACGTCTGTCTTGATATCCATGCAGCCCTCTATTTCAAGATATTCAGCACCTCTATCTTTCAAACACTTGAAATACCTCAATATAAAGATCGGTAGCACAGTCTTCCTATCCTCAGTAGCCCCCGATCATTATCACCTGATCGGTCACACAAACCAAAGCAAAGCACTTATTGAAATACAAAAACTATGGATGAGCCGTTCACATTTTGTAATTTAAAGGCATTCACATGAAGCAAGAGAGAATCCACAATGTCTCTCTCTAGAACTTGATAGTAGAAAAGAATGATCAAAGTCTCTTAGTTCTTCTTCTCAGCTTAAAATGACCTCCTATTTTTAGGCCTCAGGTTCCAACAGTCACATTTCCTCCAACGGTCATATTTCTCTTGAAAACTAGGAGGGACTTGGACACCTAGCATTATAACAGTCATATTGATACAGAAAACATGACATCGTTTTGATTAGTTTATAACTAACTCCACGACATCATTTTGGTTAAAACAAAAGATATATGAAGATGATAAACATGAGTATGATTGACATGTGTTGATAAAGGATAAAGACAAGCATCAGATAAAAATATGAGTACTATAAGTATTACCAAGTGTAAAGTATTGATATGATACAAAGTGACTATGATGCACAAAAGACATTATGATTGACAGAGTATATACAATTTAGTCAGAACAATTGACAGAGTCAGTATGATTGACAGAGTCAGTACGATTGATAGAGTCAGTAATATTGACAGAGTCAGTACGATTGAACGAGTGAGTATGATAAACATAGTCAGTACGATAAACATAATCAGTATGATAAGAATAGTTAGTATGATAAGCATATATGAATACATTTGTGGTTTCCAAAACAAGACATAAAAATAAAAAGAGAACTTTTGACTCAACAATCTCCCCCTTTTTGGAAAGCACCAAACATAAAGTGAAAACAAAAATAAATACTTATCTTCCCCTGAGTTATTGGAAACTCTTGTGAATAAGAAATTGAATTCAAATAACTCCACCTTAGGTATGTACTTTCCTAAGTATTGTATTTGTAAATTTTCCTTGATTTAGAAGTATTTCATTAAAACATTCTCCCCCTTTGTGATTTACAAAAATAATGGGGTAATCTTGAGATGCCTGAAAGAGTTTGAGAAAATAAATGCAATGAAATTGGGAAAGAAAACATAAATCTCATTGAGATAACAAGTCTATAGAATTATAGAAATGAACAAAGAAACATATAACAACACACATTTGTTTTCTCTTACCTTTTCTTTCTTGATCAGCACATGAAGAATGGCTTTCATCATTTTTATTTCATTCATTTCTTTAGAGATAGAATCACTCTGGGATTTGAGGAGCTCTTTTTGATTAGAAAAAAGTTGATACTAATTCTTTATAGTCTCTTCTTGGACTCTGATTACTTCTTTAAGAGTATCAATTATGTCTTGAAAATTCTAATTGTCATTAGATAACATAGAATTTTTCTTCTTTAATAGAACTATTTCATCTTTGAAGGATGAAACCTTTGAAAACTCTGAATGGAAAGCATTCATTCTCTCTTGAATCTCTTTTATTGATGCGATATCGACTCCATGTGTTTTGGACACCTGATTCAGCCTTTCAATGGTTTCTTTATCAACCTTGTTGAAAGAAATATCAAGATTATTTGAAAGCCTCCTTAAGTCTTCAATTAATATTTCATGATCATTCACTAGGATTTCAGTTATGTGTGACCACTTATTCATTCTGTTGCAAGCCTTCTTATGAGCAGTCTAACTTTTAGACAGTACTTTAAAATCATCTTCAATTGATAATACTCTCATTCTATGTTCTCTTACAGAACCAAACTTCTTCCTTTGATTGTCGGTGATGAAATCAATTTTCCCATCATGTCTAGGAAAATAAAGAATAGTCTTCTCAATTCTCCTCAAAACATGAACAATGTAATCACTCATCTTGAGAGAAATTGTGTGTTCTGAATCAGTATCCTCATAGTATGAATCCAGTTCATTTGATCAGCTTGAGTCTTCAACTGGCTGTTTTCCTTTTTCTTTTTCTTTCTCCATTCTATATTTTTCCAATTTGTCACTGATAACGATTACTTTTTCAGTATGAGAAGATTGAGAACCTTGATTTACATGGGAAGGAATTCTATCTGGAGTTTCAAGAGACTCATCTAGTGCTTGATCAGATTGAGTAACCTGATGAATAACTTCCCTTTGCTTTTGAAAAGATTCTTCTCTACTCTTTTTTGAACTCTGGAGAAATTCTAAAGGAAAATATTCTTCATCTTCTTCAACTTCCTATACTTCTTTCAAAATTTGTTTCCATTTCTCTTTCTCTAAAAGACTTTGTATGATAGTTTCTTGATGCACTTTTTCTGTTAGTTGAGCACTAGCCTCCTCAACCATTTTCATGATTTTGGAGACATCAAATTATTGAGCATTCCTTTTCAAAAGAGTCTTATTTTTCTTCTCATCTTGAGGTGTATCCTCTACCCTTATTCTCTCATCTAAAGCTTCAGTTGGATCAAGACCAAGCTTAGGATCACCTTTTTTTATTTGTTCTCTATGTTTCCTCCACTTGGCCACAACCTCCTTGTTGTATTTAGGTTTCTTCTTTGGCTGAAAACTAGTTTTCAGAGCTGACTTTTGAGGAGCAAAAACAATTGGATTATCTTCGCTTGGAAAAGGTGGTGATTGATTTGGTGCTGGTTAATTTTATATCAATTCAACTTATACATATTTGACAAAAATCATTGTGTTTTCATTGAAACAAACATACAACTTATTTAACGTATTATTACTTATCCAAGAAGGCTTCAGCTATTTTAATTTCCCTTTCAACGGAATATTACAAAACTTCGAGATTTCATGAATGAACTTTGTATGAATAGAGGGATACATAATCAAATGGCACTTGATTGCTCCTAAATTGACATTCTTGACTATTTCAAAAATGTACGCCATGAGATTTACCTTTCTCATGTTTACAAGATAGTATAGCATAAAAATATCTGAGAATATAAGAGTTTCTCTATACCCTTTCCTTGGGATAAGAAAACCTTGCATCCAAATCACCAAGAACCAATTATTTGGAGATAAGTGAGCTAATTTTCTCTTCTCTTCATTTATAAGAAATAACGAATTTTTAACACTTTCTTTATTAAACGCACCAACTTCCTCTGGTAGTTTATGAGATGGACAAAAAGAATCACCTTCTGTGGAGACATTTAAAAAGTGGGTTGCTTGTTTCACAGACATTGATATTTTTCAATTGTACAGAGAAAAGTTGATCATCATATTTCTTTCAAAAGATGTGGTTTTGTATAATTGACTAACTTCTTCAACAAGAATCTGATCTTGACATACAGGTTTTTCAACATAAAGATGTCCCCAGCCTTGAAACCAAATAATCCTTCGGATTGTAGAGTCATGCATGTCAAATAATTCCCGAGAAACTAAACTTTCTCTAAAGAAGTATTTCTCTGAAAACTTTTTTGAAGACATTTTGGCAAGAGTGTTGGTAGAGGATTGAGACATATAGATGCGGCAAAGGAAAGATCGTACGGAGTCTTAAAACAAAGGGGCAGATATTCACCACGAGATCTGAAAAACTGGTGTGGCTTTGGGGAGGGGGTCTATTTATAGGTGAAAAAAGAATGATCGTTGACCTTCTACAGTTGAGATTAGAAGACAAAAAATAAATGATGGAGATTTAGATGAGTTTTTTTAAAAAAATGAGAAAAAATAAGAAAAAAAACAAAGAAAGAAAGAATGTACCTACTGGATATTCAAAGGAAATTATTGGTTTAATAATATTGACATAGTATAATACAATAGAAAAAATAAAATACATGAATTCGAGGAAAATAATACGATAGGTTGTGAGACTCATGGAAAACAAATTCATTTCCATAGGTTGTCAAGAAGATGGAAAATAAAGACATTACCATAGGTTTTCAAGCTGATAGAAAACAAATTCATTACCATAGATTGTCAGGCCGATGGAAAATAGAGTCATTACCAAAGGTTGTTAGTCCGGTGGAAAACAGAGTCATTATCATAGGTTTTCAGGTCGATGGAAAACAAAGTTGTTGCGATAGGTTGTCAGGCCGATGGAAAACAAAGTATTTACCATAGGTTGGCAAGCCGATGGAAAACAAAGTCATTACCATAGGTTTTCAGTCCAATGGAAAACAAATTCATTACCATAGGTTGTCAGTCCAATAGAAAATAATGTCATTACCATAGCTTGTCAGGACGATGGAAAACAAATTCATTACCATAGGTTGTCAGATTGATGGAAAACAAAGTCATTACCATAGGTTGGAAGGATAATGAAAAACAAATTAATTACCATAGGTTGTCAGGCCGTTGGAAAACAAAGTCCTTACCATAAGTTTTCAGGCCGATGGAAAACAAAGTCATTACCATAGGTTGTCAGGCTAATGGAAAACAAAGTCATTACCATAGGTTGACATACCGATGGACAAAAAATCAATATGATAATCAGGAAAACAAGATGACAGATGATTAAAACAATAACAAAATAGTCAAAACGATAATCAGAAATATAGAAAACCATAATAATAAAATAATGAAGAAGGAAAAGTTTATGAAATATTTACATTAAAGTAAAAAAATGTTCTCCCCATTTTAAGAGGAGTTTAATGTAAAGAGAAGTGTAAAAAATGAATTAGATATGAATGTTTTTTTTAATGTAATCATTCATATATTCTATTTTATAAACTAAAAATATATCAGAAGGTAATGGTTTTGTATAAATGTCAGCAAGTTGTTCTTGCATTCCAATTAATTATAATATAATATATCTTTTTAGTGTGTGATCCCTAAGAAACCGATTCCTAATATCTATGTGTTTTGCACGAGAGTGATGTGTTGGGTTTTTACTAAGAGCTATGGCACTAGTATTCTCACATAGAATTTGATTTTTGGAAAATCTCAATCCATAGACAGTGAGTGTGTGTTGCATCCACAACACTTGAGCACAACAACTTCCAGCTGCTACATATTCAGCTTCAGCAGTGGAAAGTTCTACTGATTGTTGTTTCTTACAGGACCAAGAAACTAAGGAATCTCCTAATAAAATACATGTTCCAGATGTACTCTTTCTATCCATTTACAACCACCAAAGTCATCATCTAAAAAACTTTTTAAAACAAAATCATTTCTAGTAGAATAAAAACGACCTAAATCTAGAGTTCCCTTTAAATAAAAAAATATTCTTTTCACAGTTTTTAAATGGGACTCTTTTAGATTAGATTGGTATCTTTCACATGTGCATATGGAAAAAATTAAGCCTAGTCGACTCGCTGTCAAGTATAACAAACTTCCTATCATACCTCTAAATGTTGTTTGATCTATTGGTTTCCTAGTTTCATCAAGATCAAGTGCATTTGAGGTACCAATTGGGGTGCTAATACTTTTAGTATTGTATTGTCCATACTTTTTGAGTAAATCTTTAATATACATATGTTGAGATATATATGTTCCTTCTAGTTTTTGTGAAATTAGAAAACCTAAGGAGAATTTTAACTCACCCATCATACTCATTTCAAACTCATATTTCATTAAATTTACAAAAGAATCAGTTAAATATTGTTGAGTTGATCCAAATATGATGTCATCAACATAAATTTGAACAATGAAAACATTTTTATTTTCCATTTTTATAAAAACGGTTGGATCTGCTGTACCTTTTTCATAATTGTTTTGTAAAAGAAATCATATAAGTCTATCATACCATGGTCTAGGAGCTTGTTTAAGTCCATATAAAGCTTTGGTAAGTTTAAAAACATTATTAGGATATTTTGAATCTATAAAACCAGGAGGTTGTTCAAAAAAAACTTCTTCTTGAACAAAACCATTTAGAAAAGCACATTTAACATCCATTTGAAATAATTTGAAATTTAAGTATGCTGTAAAGGCTAATAGAATACGTATAGATTCAGGTCTAGATACCTAAGCATATGTTTCTTCATATTTTATTCCCTCTTTTTGATTATAGACCTTAGCAACAAGTCTTGCTTTATTTCTTACAACGATTCCATTTTCATCACATTTATTTCTGAAAACCCATTTTACACCAATTACAGTTGTTTCATTAGGTCTTTCAACTAAAGTCATGACTTGATTACTTTCAAATTCATTTAGTTCGTCTTGAATTGCTTTAATCCAATCTTCATCACCTAAGGCCTCACTTGGACTTTTAGGTTCGAATTGGGAAAAAAAGGCAAGATGTTCTATTTCATTTCTCAAGGAATTTTTGGCCCTAACAAGTTTATTTACATCGCCAATGATGTTATCACTGGGATAATTCCTAAGAAGCAATTGATTTGGGTTTTTTAAAACCTGTTCATCAATGTATGGTAGAAAATATTCTGGGGTAAAGTTTTAAGATAACTTTATTGAACATTTTCCTTAGCAGAAGGATATTATAATAACGTTTGAGGATCAGTTTTTGGATACACATCTAAAGATGTAGGTTGGGGTTGTTTGAAAACCAAAGGATTAGTTTCATCAAATTTAACAAGAACTGTTTCTTCAATAGTAGAAGTTTTTTTTATTGAAAACTCTATAAGCCTTAGAAGTTGTAGAATAACCTAGAAAGATTCCTTCATCAAATTTTGGTGCTAATTTATGTAGATTATCTTTAGTATTCAGAATGAATAGATTTCCCCCAAAAACATTGAACTATGAAACTTTAGGTTTTCGTCCAGTCCAAAATTCATAAGGCGTTTTATTAAGAAAAGGCCTAGTTAAAACACGATTTATAGTATAGAAAGAAGTACTAACAGCTTCAGCCCAAAAATGCTTACCAATTGAGTATTCACAAAACATAGTTGTTGTAATTTCCTAAAGAATATGATTTCTTCTCTCAACAACACCATTTTTCTGAGGATTTCTTGGTGCTGAAAAATTGTGAGTAATACCTTTCTTACTAAAAAAACTTTCAAAATCTGAATTTTGAAATTCACCACCATGATCACTATGAATAGTTATCAATGGTTGGTTTTTCTCATTTTTAACATGGGATTTAAAAATGTTGAAATAGAAAAAGGATTTATATTACTTTGTTAGAAAATAGACCCATGTAAATATAGTAAAGTCATCAAATAAAACAAATACATAGTATTTTCCTCCAATGCTTCTAGTTTTGAAGGACCAAAAATATCCATGTGCACTATCTGTAATGAAATATAATTTGAAACTTCATTAATTGATTTAAAGCTAGTTTTATGTTGCTTGGAAAATTGAAAAGGATCACAGACCTTTGAATAATCATATATAAGATCTGGTAGACCCTTTACATGTCTTTTCATTGAAAGTTTACAAAGGTTTCTTAGGTTGAAGTTTCCTAGTCTTCTATGCCATATCCATGACTAGTCTTCTATTTCACTTAAGCAAGGTAGCTTTTGGCTCCTAAGGTCTTTTATGTTAATAGTGTATACATTCTCTTGCCTATGGGTGGATAGAATGAATTCATCCTTGGAATTGTGAACTCAACATTTATCATATATAAAATTCACAAGGTATCCTTCATCACATAATTGACTTATGTTGATGATATTGTTCTTAAACCCTTTAACAAAAAAAACATTTTAAATAAGAACTTTTTCAAGAAAAACAATATTACCTATTCCAACAATCCTTCCTTGAGAATTATCTCTGAATGTAACTTTTCCACCATTTGTTTCGATAATATTTTCAAAGAAATCTTTTTTTTCGGTCATGTTTCAAGAACAGCCACTATCCATGTACCAAATATTCTTGTTCGTACACTTCTTATTTTCCAGAAAAAGAAACAATTAGTTTTTCTGAATCCAAACTTGTTTAGATCCATAAGGGTTAGATAAAAAATATTATCAATCCACATTTGTTTTAAAAAATTATCTTTATGAAATTCTAAAGATTGGGTTCTATTAAGAGAACAATCACTTTTCCAGTGTCCACCACATTGACCCTTAGTACAAAAAGGGGTACATTGAGGAAAAAAATATTTATTAATAAAAACCTATTTAGAATGAGTAAAACAAAACCAAAATGATTTATCCAAGGTCAAATTTAAAGTTTGGAAAACATTTCTTCAAGGAAAATATTTCTGACTTTTATTTTAAAACTATGTTTCTATCGTCCAAAACATTTTATTTTGAACAAGAGTTAGGCTTGAAAACATTTTTCTTAGAAATTAAATTTTCAAGTTCCTTAGAAAAATTATCCTTATCCGAATTGAATTTCTCAAGGGTTTTTAAAAGTCTTTCAAAATCATAAGTTTTCATATCAAGATCATTAGAAAGATCTGATACTTCTTTAGTTAAAAATGAAATTATAGAATTTTCTGTATCAAGATTTTTCTTGAGTTTGGAATTTTCATTCTCAAGGCGTTTAGCAAACATAGACACTTCTTCATAAGATGGTAATGTATTATCTTCTAATGATGAAGACTCATAATTTGAAGATTCATAATACTTATTATCAATATAATTTCCATTCAAGGAAACAATTGTAATAGCTTCAGCTTTGTGTACCTTAGACATGAAATAATGATCTTCAATTGGTAGTTTGGCTATAAGTACAATATTCCTTTTTTCCTTAGGATTAATATTCTAAATAATCATCTGATGAATCGCCACCACTTACGCTCCAAGTATCATTTCCCTTCAATACATTCTTTTTCATTGTCTTGTAATACTTTTTCTTATTTGTTTCAGAAATTTTCTCTTTTCTATCTTTTCTCTTCAGTAAAGGACAATCAGGTCTTATATGACCTACATTCTTACATTCATAACAAGTTACCTATAATTCATTATTATCCTCCCTATCTTTATTTTTGAATCTGTATTAAATGTATTTCTTTCCCACAATCTTTTTTATCCTTTGGGAAAGATTGGCTAACTCATTATCTGAATGATCACAATCACTTGATTCTAATAAAAAAACATTCTTCTCTTTGGATCTTGTTATTCGGTCAGGTGTTTTAGATTTAGATGTAGTAGTAAAAGATACACTTCCATTTCCATTTTTCTTTTTATTGAAATCAGAATCTCTCTTCATTCTTGTCTCGTGCTATAGAAGAGTTCCAAAGAGTTCATCAAGAGTAATCTAAGAAACTTTTCTATTTTCATCAATAGTTGTCCTTTTTTACTACCATTCGTTTGGAATTATATCAATAATTTTGTCTAGAAGATCATCATTATCAAGACCTATTTCTCCCATTGATTGTAAACTATTGACAGTTGTCATGAATCTTTGTTTCACTTCACATACTGGCTCTCCATAAGGAAAAAGAAATCCATTATACTATACTCGAAGCATTGCTCTTCTTATTTCTATAACCTTAGATGTACCAAAATGTGTGACGTCGAATTTCTTCCAAATAAAGATGGTTGCTTCATAGGATGATATCTGGATGTATATATTCCTGGACATAGAACATAGAAAAGTATTATGTACCTTGTAATTCAGTTGATATCCATGCTTTTCTTGATTAGTGAAAGTACTAACTTCTTTGTCAGGAATTTTGTAACCTCCAGTAAGCATAATAAAATTTTCTACACCATTATTGATAAAAAATGTCTTCATTTTAACTATCAAGTACTAATAATCATTCCCATCAAACATAGGTGGTCTAGTTGGATTTATATTGTCAATTAATCCTATATTCATCCCTGCCATCTAATAAAATAAAATCTTTTCCACTCCACACGTTAGTGCAGTAAGTAGTTGAAACAGATATTTGAAAGAAACAAATAGGGTTCGTAATACAAACCAGTGGAAACCTCCACTGATACCAATTTTTGGATCGATATTTAGATATATATGTATATTATAAGGAACAATAAAAGACGGGGGTTAATTTTAGGTTTAAAAATTTTGTGTTTAAACACTTAATAAGATTAGTTTAAATGATCTTAAACTAATACAATTCACAAAAAATACAATTAACCCCAATTGTTTTGAGTATAAAGGTATGATATGATGTAATACAATAATAAGTGTAAAGAAATTGTATTCAAAATGAATACAATAATCAGAGTAATACAATAGTGAAGGATTCTACCATAAAGCGTATAGAATCTATCGATACAATATGTAACAGTATAATTTTAATTGAAGCAATTACAAATGAATATGAAATGAAGAAAGGAAATAATACAATTCCTTTTCTAAAATAAACAGCAGCAGAGATGTAAAAGTATTACAATTAATTTAACCCAAAGAGAAGGGTATCCTTTCACCTAGGATAAGAGGTCTATCTTACCACCACCTTGGTAAGCCCTCAATACGATGATCGGGATGTCTGTCTTGCTATCCCCACAATCCCTCGATATGATGATCAGTACGTCTGTCTTGTTATCCCCGTAATCCCTCAATTTCAAGGTAGTCGGCACCTATGTCTTTCAAGCACTTGAAATCCCTTGATATGAAGATCGGTAGCATCGTATTCCTATCCTCAGCGGACCTCGATCGTTATCACCTGATCGGTCACACAAATCAAAACAAAGAACTTATTGAAATACAAAACGAAGAACGAGTCGTTCACATTTTGTAATTTCAAGGCTTTTGCATGAAGAAAGAGAAAAGTCACAGTGTCTATCTCTATAACTTGATAGTAGCAGAGAAAGATAAAAGTCTCTCAGTTGTTCTTCTCAGCTTCAAATGACCTCCTATTTATAGGCCTTAGGTTCCAACGGTCACATTTTCTACAATGGTTATATTTCTCTGGAAAACTTGGAGGGACTTGGACACCTGGCATTATAACAGTTATTTTGAAATAGAAAACACGACATCGTTTTGATTAGTTTATAACTAACTCCATGACATTTTTTTAGTTAAAACAAAAGATATATGAATATGATAAACATTAGTATGATTGACATGTGTTGATAAAGGATAAAAACATGCATGTGATAAAAATATGAGTACTATATGTATTACTTAGTGTAAAGTATTGATATGATACAAAGTGAGTATGATGAACAAAAGTCAGTAAGATTGATAGAGTCTGTACAATTTAGTCAGTATGATTGATAGAGTCAGTATGATTGATAGAGTCATTACGATTGATAGAGTCAGTAAGATTGATAGAGCCAGTACGATTGATAGATTCAGTACAATAAACATAGTCAGTATGATTGACAGAGTCAGTACGATAAACATAGTCAGTACGATAAACATAATCAGTACAATAAACATAGTTAGTATGATAAGCATATATGAATACATTTTTGATTTCCAAAACAAGATATAAAAGTAAAAAAAGAGAACTTTTTTATCAACACTACGGTCAATGCAAAGTCCACATTAAGAGAATCTTGACACTGTTGATTCAACGGTGCCCTTAGATTTTTAATCTGAGCACATGTTCAAAAGATAGAAAACGAAGCTCACGCATTTAGTGAACATACCTTAAAAAAGTTTAGAAATTAATTTCAGGCACACTAGACCTCAGAATCTGGTGACATCAATTTTATCAGTCTCGTAATAATCCCATATAACAAAAAAAAATTACATCGAAAATCTGGGTCTTTACATTCTCCCCACCATACGGCTCTTCATCACCGAAATCCACAACATAGACTAAGGAAACAAATGGGGGTACTGAGAATGAATCTAACCCTCCCACTCCCATGTGCCCTTCAAGAGGTTTTCGTGTTGCATGTGAATGTGCACCAGAGGTATCAACTACCCACAAAGGACTCGCTTCTCTTGATCCTCAATCTCTACTAGAACCTCTGTAAATATCACCCCATCATCAAAGTCCATCTCTCCCTATTCGATGATGTGAGATGGTTCATACATGTATCTACTCAACTGGGATACGTGGAAGACATCATGCTCCCTCTCTAACTACGGTAGGAGTGCTAAGCAGTATGCCACCTCACCAATCCCCAGAAGTATCGAAAAAGATCTGATAAACTGCAGTGATAACTTGCCTCCTAGGCCAAACATCTGTAGTCCCCATCAATGGGAGTCTCAAAATAATAAGTGGTCTCCATCTTAGAACTCTAAAGGTATCCATCTCCTATAATAATAAGACATATTCCTGCTCTGTGCAGTCTTCATCCACTCCAAGATGATATGAACCTTCTCAGTGGTAGCCTATACCAACTATGGACCCATAAGTGCTGACTCCCTTGGGTATGTCCAACATAGAGGTGACTTGAATGTTCAACCATACTAGGCCTCAAATGGTGTCATACTGATAGTGGAGTGATAGATATTATTGTATGCGAACTCCACCAAGGGAAATTGATCCTCCCAACTGCGGTCAAAATCTTGGACGCAAGCATGAAGCATGTCTTCTAATGTCTGAATTTTCTGCTCTGGATGATCATCCATCTGAAGATGAAAGGAGGTGCTAAAATGTAGCTGAGTCCCAAATTCCTCCAATAATCCCTTCCACAACTGGGATTTAAAACATCCATCACGGTTAGAGACGATCGTCGATGGCACCCCATGAAGTCGTACAATCTCTTATACGTAAAGGCATCCCAAGCCCTCCATTGATCCCTGCTCTTAGATGGGTAGGAAGTGGGCTGACTTGGTGAGTTGGTCACTGATCACCCAAATGGAATCATGTCCCCTAGACGTATGTGGAATCCATATCACAATGTCTATGGAGATCTCATCCCACTTCTACTCTAGAACATCTAGTAGCTGAGCTAAGCCTTCTGGAACCTGGTGCTCATCCTTCACTTACTGAAAAGTGAGGCATCGAGAATCAAACTCTTCCACTACTTTCTTCATACTTGGCCACCATTGCTAATGTTGGAGGTCTTAGTACAAATTTTCCACACCATGATGTACCGCCAGAGGGGACGTATAAATTTTCCTCAAAACCACCTCATGTAGCACCACTCGTACCATGGTACATCCTCTGAAGAGGATGAGATGATCCCCACCTTTAGAAAGTACATCAGGTGCATATCCTGATGATATCTGGGCATGTCAAGCCTCACAGTCAATGTCCCCAAGTTTCACATCCTTGACTTTCTAAAAGAGTGGGGGAGTGATTTTCAAAGAGTGGAGGTATGTTGCTCCATCTCTATCCATGAAGGATATCTACATCGTGACTAGGTGCTCTATCACCTCACTCAAAAACTAGAGGTCATACCTCTTGCTGAGTGCATCTGCTACCACATTTCCCTTCTGGGGAGTATAGACTATCTCAAAGTCATTTTCATTGAGGAACTCCAGCCATCGTCGTTATCTTAGGTTCAGATCCTTCTGAGAGAAGATGTACCTAAGACTCTTGTGATCAGATTAGACTGTAAAAATTTTACCCATCAAGTAATGTCAGCACAACTTCAAGGAGAAGACCATTGCTGCTAACTCCAGGTCATGGGTAGCATAGTTCTGCTCATGTTTTCTCATCTGTCGTGATCTGTAATCAATCACTACTCTCTCCTACATCATGAAACACCCATGTCTGGTCCCTGATGCGTCGCAGTAGACTACGTACCCAACACCCTCTTTCAGTAGCCTCAATATGGTAGCACTCATCAGTATCTACCCCATCTCCTGAAAACTCTTCTGGTATCACTCCATCCATACTAAGGGCTTCCCCTTCTTTATCAATGCTGACAGGGGTACCGAAACTCTATAAAATTCAGGAATGAATCTCTGGTAGCATCAATCCAACCGTAAGAAACTCAGCACCTCGGCCACACTATTGGGTGGCTCCCAAGAAATCACAACCTCTATATTCCCTGGATCCACCACAAACCCAGCCTCAGAGATAACATGTCCTAGAATGTGGACTTCTCGTATAAAAAACATGCACTTCAAGATATTCCTATAAAGCTAGTGCTCTTAGAGTGTATTTTGCCCCATCTATAGATTATAGGCATAATCCTCCTCCTTCGCTGAGTATATCAGGATGTCGTCTATGAAGACTACCACAAATTGATCGACGTTTGGCTTGAAGATCCTATTAATGGGTCCCACGAACACTACAAGGGCATTGGTCATGCCGAATGGCATAACCAAGAACTCATAGTGGCCATACCGATATTTTAAGGCCTTCTTCTATAAATCATCATCTTGTACTCTGAGATGATGATATCCTGATCTGAGGTCTATCATTGAAAACCCATGAGCTCCCTTCAGCTGATCGAAAATATCTTCAGTCCTTGAAAGTGGGTACTTTTTCTTTGTAGTCACCTGGTTTAGGCGTCGATAGTCCACACAAAGTCTCAAACTCCCATATTCCTTCTTGGAGATCAAAATCAGGGCTTCCCACGAAGAAACACAGGGTCTTATGAACCACTTCTCCTGCATGTCCTCCAATTGTACACATATCACATGAAGCTCTATGGGAGCCATCAAACATGCTGTTGTAGATATCGGAGTCGTCTCGAGGTATAGTTTGATGAAAAATTATACCTCTCTATGTGGAGGAAGTCCCATAACATCATCCGGAAAAACATCGGTATACTGGTCCACCACTACTGGATAGCTTGGACTCCCAACATCAACTGTCCTGTGGGTAAGGCTAGACAATTGATGTGTGATCAAATGCACCCTCCTCTGGGTAAGCCTGTCATGTACTGCAAAGGTCCCATTCTCACCAATGAAGGACAACCTAGTCCCATCTGTGCGGACACACCTTCCTTTGTGCCAATTACAGTCAATCTGAGCTTGGACAGTGGATAACTAGTCCATACGCAAAAAGACATCGTAAGGCCTCGATGTTGCAAGTAGGAGATCCCAGTTGATGCTCTCACCTCCTAGAGTAAGCTCACATAGTCGACAACAGTGTGTAATTGTTGAATCTTCTCCTGTAGGAGTCTCTAGCCATAAGGATCGAGCCAACAGCTCTGTCGGAATCTCTGAGCTCTGAGCGAGGGTCATGGTAATGAAATAGTGACTTTCACCTATGTCTATAATTACTATAGCTAGGGTGGAATAGACAAAGATCATATATCTAATCATCTCTGGAGCGTCGTGGTCGTAGGACTCAGTTTCTTGAAGCTGAGATCATCCCTATCCTTCTGATCCCTCTGGTCGGGGTGGACCACTTGGTGGTGGTGGCGGTAAAAACTCTAATCATTGCCCACTGCCCTCTGCATGTCCAGCTCTTCTGTCATGTCTGCTACCCTACTGACCTCATCACTCGGACCTCTGCCTCTACCTTGGTGTCCCCTCGATAGTCTGAAGGTCATCCGTACGGTGGGTTGGGTAGTCGTGAGCCATGTGACATCGCCCGCCGTATGTATAGCACTATCTGGTACCCTGATGACTCCCTCTGGACTAGGAGCATCGTATTGTCGACCCGAAGTCCTAGGGTATCCCTTTGAAAGACCTATCCCACTTGGACACACACGCCTGATGCATGCTGCCTGCCGAAGACTCTGCTGCATGTGGTCGACTGGGGGCTCTAGCGGTCAGCGCCTACTCTGTCAGCAATATCTCTTCAAGAAGGGCCCTCTCCAGCACCGCATCCTAGGTGGGGGTGTTGAGTGTCACCACTAAAGCATATATCTCCCTCCTGAACCCCTTCTCAAAGGCTCAATCTACGAATAAAGGTTCTCTCACCATATCCATACTGTAGCGGGAAAGCTCTGTGAACCTTGTTGAGTACTCAGCCACGGACATCCTGCCTTGCTGAAGGAGAAGCAGCTCTGGAATGTGCACAAAGCGCAACACCATGGGGAAAAACTCCTCTCAAAAAAGCCTCTCGAAGTTAACCCAAGTGACAGTCACCTTATTATGAACCCGGATGGTCAAACACCACCATCTACCAGCTGATCCCTACAGAAGGATCGCCGCAAAGATCGCCATCTGGTAGGGATGTGTCCTCACTAAGTAGAAGACCCACATCACGGCCTCTAGCCAGTCCACATCAACTCAAGGATATGTGTCTCCACTGAACATGGGGGGTATCTCTCTCTGAAACTCGTGTAGGGATCTGAGCCTATAAATGTCCTCTACCGGAACCAGTGGTAGTAGGGGCTGACCATCGGGTGGTGGTAGCACTAGGGCACCACCCAGTGGGGCCATCTCAAACACCGGTCCCTGGACGGATGCCTTGTCACAGGGAGGACTGTCCTCATGCATATGGATCATGTCTAGTTTTCCTCATGGATTCATCATAAGATAAATCAAGATGTAACAAATTTATAACACTATACCAAGTGATCTGACTTTTATTCGAAATCACAAATTGAAAATGCAACCAGTATTTTCATGAATTGAGACGAAAAGAAGGACTTAAGGTTCCAATGTATGGATACGTCAGCCACCACACCAACCCTGGACTCCCTGAACCTGAAGGTCAAACTCGCAACACTCCACATTGTTGCTTTAAAATAAAAACAAAGACTCCTGGTCTCTGAGGAAGAACCGACCACCTCTGATGCCACTTTTCCATGAACCATCCCCCAAGGCCCATGTTGTGACTACCCCAAGCCCGCCTCCCGAATGCCAAGGGATGGTGAATAGTGGCAAATTTGTAAACCTGCAAGCGAGAGGAATTTTCCCTGATACCTGTATGCACACGCAAACCCAACAAGTACCAACTCAGAAGAAAAGTGATAGTATACCACTGAGAGAAAATAGAGTACAGTCACACCAGAAAGTAAGTGGGTCCAGAATAAAAAACCCAAAAGAAAGTACTCAAAATAGTAAATTACAAGAGTTATCTAATGGGCATCCTCTGAAAACCCCACCTGGTTGTAGGAGTAGTGTAGCTACTGGAATCCGATGGAGTACTTCTCATCTGTCAGATCTCACTATGGTCTGCTTGGTCCAACACAACCAAGTCTGTCTTCGAAGTGTCAGTCGTCTTCACGGAACAATGAAAACAAATGGGCAAGGCCTGTGTAGGGAGTGAGTAACACTGAACTCAACAGGGACCCACAAAACAACAAGGAAATACCACACACAAAACTGGAAGTATAGCACGAAGAAAAAGTACATAACACAAGTCAGCCCACACCAGGTATCACTTTATGTCAAGGATATAAGAATCATCGTATCTTCAAACTCCTTGGATACTAGAGAACTCCTCCTTTGACGAGCATCATGGGTCTGCTGGGTCACATATAGTCACCTCCCACTAACCTTGGAATGTTGTGGTACTCATCCCTGATGGGTACCGTAGGCATACCAGGTCACATAGAGCTGCTTCCCACCATGGGCCTACTGGGTCACACAGAACCGCTTCCCCCTAACCTTGGTCTGCTTTGGTACTCATCGCTGATGGGTATTGTGGGCATGTTTTTTCACACATAGTTTCTCCTACTGTGGGTCTTCCGGGTCACACAGAGCTGCTTCCCACCTTGGTCGGATTGAGGTACGCATCCCTAATGGGTATTGTGGTAATGCTGGGTCCCATAGAGCTGATTCCCAACATGGGCATACTGAGTCACATAGAGCCACTTCCCACTGGTCCAGTCATTCAGTCGCAAGGAGTCCAAGGTCAATAGTCTTCAGGTCTCAGTCAGCCGTAGGGTTCTTTACATAGTCTATTTTGGAGGACCGCTTATCAAGCCACTCACCCCATCTAGATATCCATGAAATAACTAGAAAGTATTTACAATGGTCTGTCTCTTCAAGAGAGTCCCAAAGCTGCAAGCGGATCATCAATCTAATGCACGGTTTCCAAGATATGTGCATTTTAGTGTCGAGTGCCTGGTTGGATTCATGCGTGATCCAACCCGACCATACCCTAAATTTCTCCAAAACTAAACTGGAGTATCTCAAATGGTCCACCTTGTCCTAAGGATCCCAACGTTATAGACAGTTCATCAAATGGGCGTCTGGTTTAGGATTTTGGGTCCGTTTTGTGTAACAGGTCGGTATTGGGTCAGGGTCCGATCTGCCTCGGTCGGACCGGCCCGAACCGGTTCGACCTGGGTCGACCCGGACGGAATCGGGTTCGAACCCACCTGGGTCAACCCATCCCACTGGGCCCGGCCTGTGGGTCGGTCCGCTTCACCGACCCGGTGGTTCCACCCACCTGGCAGTGCGGGCTGCCAGGGTCACTCGGATATGGCGCATTCGGGTAGGGCAGACAAGGCGTGGAGCCACGTTAGTGGGTCAACCCACGAGGGTTGAGCCAACGCAGAACCATGTTGCACCACGGGTCCCTCTATACCATGACTAAAAGGTTGTGGCTTCGTCGTCGGTTGCGCCACTGCCTTGCGCCCCATCCGCCGTCCATCGGTCAAACCAGCAACCCCTGCTTTTACTGTGTCTGATGCAGGTCACATCCCTACTGTCGCGTGGGGCTGCTGCGTGGGGCTGCCACCAGGGGTGCACCCCACCCTTGTTCTGCTGCCACCCGAGGCAGCGGCCTGTTCATCCAACAGGCACGTGGCCGGTGCCGCCTCATGTCATCGATATGTGCCACCACCGGCACCGGTGCTGGTGGTAGGGTGTTCATCGGGCCATTGGTCGTGCACCAGTGGCCCATTCCTGCATCGTTTGCACTTGTGGCCTCCTGGGATCGCCTTCTTCACTACGATAGGACCTAACTCGGCTTGTCACTATCTTCAAATTGAGAGATCAAAATCAATGCACTAGTAGAGGGGATCAGGCCATATTCATGTCGGCTCGTGCCCTCCATGATAGAGATAAATATGGGGGCTTCGGGGAAAGGTTGTTCAACCGGATTTCATGCCATAATTTCAATCTATATCCCAAAAATAAAGCACACCCTCCTGTATATATATATAACATATCAAGTTGTTCGTGAGTTGATTCATTCTTATCATTTTGAAATGAATCACGGGGAGAACAAAAAAAATCAACACCACCCCTACCTTGAATCCAAGGAGAAGGCTTGTGATTGAGGAATTCTCATTGTTTGTCTTCCCCATAGAATGCCACCCCCATCACCGCTCGAACGTCAATCTCCGGTTTAGGGTTTCAATGTCGCACGTCACCGCTTTCCAGAACTGGATCCACCCTTCAAGAGTTTTGAATCTTGGTACTCCTTCAGCACTTCGCTGCTTGGTGAAGTCGTGTCATATCCTCTCCACCAAGATCCATATAAATAGGATAGGGTAGGGTAAGTATCGACGTGGGAAATTAATGGGGGCTCATTAATTAGGAATATTCTTTATTCCCTAATGACAATGTTACTTAGGATTGGCATGTCATGCCATTTATTTTCTTTATGCATCGCGGGTCCCACACTCCACTTGTCTGTTGGTGGTGAAAAAAAATAAAAAATAAAAAATATTTTATTTCATTACTTTTAAAATTCATGAAACTTAACTTATTCTATGGACCTACTAAGGTCAAAGAAAAGTATCCCTAAGAGAATCCTGGCACAACGGATTTAACGGTGCCCTTAGATTTCTAATCCGAGCACCAGTTCAGAAGTTAAAAAACACTTCATATGCATTTACTGAATGTACCTTAAAAAAGTTTAGAATTTAATTATGGCCACACCAGACCTCATAATCACGTGTTGTCAATTTTCGAAGACTCGTAATAATCCCATATAGTAAAAAAATTACATGGAAAATCTGGGTCATTAAAAAACCTTTATGCTTTTCATGTTGTATAAATATGATAATATCATTTTTGGAAGTGCGGACTATCACCCCCTCAAACTGATGTGACTCGTTCATGCTATATGTGGAATGTATAAAGTATATCATTAATTAACTTATGTAACATAAATAAAAATTGATATTATACTAGAATTATAATATACCTATGTATCATTAATTTTTTGTTCCCCTAAATATGAAATATAAATTAAAGTAGCGTTCGTACGTATGTATGGCTTACCATCTTCATAAATAGTGTATTTCATTTATTATCTCCAAATGTTATAGAATATTATAAATAAATATATAATGGATATATATGATATATATGATATCTAAAAAATTAATATCATTATGGAGATAATTGACTTTTTACCAAATGAAAAATTTGCAATTATAACTAGTTCATTTTTTACTCAGGTATCGAATATCGAGGAAACGTTCGATATGAACATAATTAATTATATAATTTTTAAAACATGGTAATAAGTGATATTATAGAAATAATATACTTGAAAAAGGTTCTGAAGCAATTAGAAATTAACTTAAATTTATTATTAATGAAATAAAATAATGAATGAGTGAAGCCGTACATGAGGTAAGGGACTTCGTCTCAATATCCTTTCATTGAGGCATGTTTTAATAAAATACACCTCATTTTTTAAAAGGTTTATCATAAACGGATTTTAGTTTTAATTTTATTCAAAAGGAATATTTTTCTAAAAATCATTTTAATAAATTAAAAAAGGAA
The DNA here is from genome assembly GCA_963277665.1 of Viscum album. NCBI lineage: Eukaryota > Viridiplantae > Streptophyta > Magnoliopsida > Santalales > Viscaceae > Viscum > Viscum album. Next base: position 2,134,024,255 of record OY728140.1, read on the forward strand.
AGTTTTTTACTGTATTTCAGCAACAATGAATTTTCTACCATTGTAACCATTATTTGATATTTAGCTTGTTCTATAATAATTAATGTTTTTAAAAGGAAAAAGAAACCCCTTATTCCCATTATGGGTATTTTGGTATTAAAAATGGTTATGAAAGTGGATTTAATATTTCAATATCTAGAAATCATTTCTTATGATTGAAAATGAAATTTTATGATTGAAATGTTGATATTTGTAATCTTGTATGCATGATGATTATATAATGGTGCTTGAAAATTTGATGGGTGGTTACGTGATAAAATAAATGATGGGTGGTTTCGTGATAAACCAAGGATGGGTGGATACATTATAACCTCCAATGCATTGGGTATGGAATTCGGTCACATGGCTATTCCATTTAGTGATATGTGAGGAAGTCGACCATATGGTTATTCCATTTCAATATGTTTATGTCCCGTGTTCCCTTTATATGATATATTTTTCTTTTTATTGGATTTATGGTAATATTTCTATTAAAAAAAGGGTAAAAATGATCATATATTCAGTGAAGTATGTTTGCAACTTCTTAAAGGTGGAATTTATTACTTTATGATAAAGTATTCATGGTTTAATTTTTGTTTTAAAAAACTAATAGGTTTCCTACTTTATGTATCTTTTACTAATCTTTTTATGTTCATACCATGTTTTTGAAAAGTTTTTCATGGGAATTAAAGTGGAATAGGGTCAAGAATGGGAGCTAGTAAAAGTCATTTTTTTAAACATGGAATTAAACATGTTTCTTTTCATTTAAGAGTTTTTATTTTACGAAGAAAATGCATACGGAGTAGAAGTGTCTACATGTAATATTAAAGTTGTTTTGTATAAGTTATGACCCAATTCTATAAAGACATAAACCTAAAAATATCCTCAATGTGAATTATTAATTTTATTCAAGATTATTTAATGTTTAAGGCTGGGGCCTTAGAGTTGGTATCAGAGGCCGGTTTAGATATCTTTAGAGGTTAGGGTGTTATTTACAAATAAGTGACATACGGATAATGGTTAGCATATTAGAAAGAGTCATAGTTATTTTTGATAAATTGAATGAGTTTAATATATAATGAATAGGCATATCTTAGTATTTACCCTCCTCATAAGATATTATAGGATGATTTTACTAATATACTCACACTGACCTTTTGGGTTTTCTGTAAATGTCTTGATCAAGTATGAACCAAAGTAACAATGGATGTGATAAAAACTGTGACGGATTTCTGAATAATAAACGGAATGAAATAGGAGCTACAATGAGAACTCTTGTGGTTATTCTCAACCAAATATCTCTAGTCATTATTGACCACCTGAACCTTGGTGATTTTTATAAGGCATCTTATATGAGATAAAACAATCCCTACAGATGTTTAGGTAATAATAATAAAAGGTATCTTTATTCAAAAACCTATGTGTCAAATATGTGGAAAGAAACACATAGTAAAATGATTTAAAGGGATGGTAAGATTCTATAGATGTGGTAATGAAGGTCATAAAGTAATAACCTTCCACGGAAAAAGGAAGCATCATACTGACTATAGGAAAGGAAAATATTTTTTTTGGGGGGAACAATTGAATGTTTTAAATGTGGTGTGCATGGTCATTATACAAATAGATGTCCAACGAAGAAGTTTTGGGAGTGGGATTAGAAGGACCATAAAAATATATGTTTTCCAATACCTAATGTCGTTCCAATTGAGGATAAGGAAACTGGAAATGACAAATGAAAGGTATGGATTATTTCTTAAATGATGTTTTAAAATTATTGAATCTTATGATATGATTCATGATTTTGTTTTTAGGAAAGAATTATTACAGAATAATTTGTAAAATAACGGTTAATGGATCATGAAGAACATCAAATGATTAAGAAATGTACATATAAGGGATTCAAGAGTTATGGAAGATTTTAGGATGATGAAATGATTAAATGTATTAAGGCTCTTTTGATGATGGGATTACTTTAGAACACATTTTCTATTATGTGTAACGAAGAAGTTTGATATGTGAAATTGTTATTCAATAAATAATTATCTTTTATTATGTGTACATAATGGATGACCTTAGGGGTTCATATGATCTTTTATTTTTTAGGTGATAAATGGTTATTACATTTTGGGATTCAAAATTAATGATATTAGATAAATTTTAAGGATAAAATAGGTTATGGTTATTTTTGATGAAATTGTATTATTTTTTAGAATTTTATAACCATGATATGGTTTTAGAAAAATTATAACCCGCATGATGGGTGAAAACCTCTCATGTCTGGAAAGGCAATGCGAATCGAACCCACAACCGAAGGGCGACATGGGCGCATCGCCTACCACTGGCCTATGTGAAGTCCCTGGTTAGTATGACTTATTATTTTTGTTAAAAGATTTTATAGATCAAGAATAAGTTGATTTTGGATCTTATGTTTTATCATATGGTTATCCTTACTATAGGAAAATGATTTGGTTATTATGTGATAAAGGTTATTTTGGAAGACATTTTCTCTTTTCAGAGTACTATATGCCTAGGTAAAATAGAATTATTTGTGATTTCAATTGAGGAGTAAAGGTGGAATTTTATTTTAGAATAATATATGTTTTTATTATGTAAATTTAGATATTTGTGGTTTTTAGGGAAATAATTAACCTATCATAGAGACGATGTTATTAGGTTAATTACTTTTATGTGTGATAATTTAAGAGTATTCGATGTTATAAATGTTAAGAATTGTTTTGGAAGAAACGTGATCAAATACTTCTGAATTTTGGGTTTCAAACATAGTTCATATTATTTTGAATAATTTTAAGGAAAACTTTGTATTGAATAGTATTTCTTGATCTTCGGGTATTGGTTGTTCAATTTTGGAGATTAAGAGTAGTATTTTTTTATAAAATATTATCCTTTTTGTGGATTATCTGATCTTGTACTAACCATTTTGGTTTTGTTTAATGTCTAAAGATAGGTTAAATATATATAGTTCATCTTTTTTGGATTATGTGATTCAATAAAAGTTGATTCTAGTGCTTCAGGTGTGACCAAGTCATCTTGAATAATCATCGTTTTGTGGAAAGATGATTTTTTGGTAGAAATTTATTAATGTATGAAACTATACTTAAGAAGTAAGTATATTTCCTTATCTTCTTATTCAATATCATAGATAAATTCTCTAACTTTATGAAAGGTAACTTAAAACAACAAACATTATCTGTTTACGTTTTCTACTATGGAATCAAAGACCGTTTAACCTATCACAAGTTCATGGTTTTCTGGTGGTTAACTTTCTCATGATCATGTTTTCTATCACTCCCCATTAGAAAATGACAGTTAGTTTTCTCTTTAATATCCATGTTTCTATGGAATCCAAGTTTGTGTTATCTCAGGTGACTTTTATATTTCTCTTTATTTATTTTAATGTGATAGTTTTATTGACTCTTTTTCTGATGTGGGATTCTTAATGATTTTTTCCAACCCAATTTTAAAAATTACATAGATTCAATTTCCAAAAGGGGGAAGGATGTAAAAAACTAGGTATTTATAGAATAATAATTTTTTTTCTATTATAAGATATTAATTTTAAGTTAAAGGGGAATATTTTTTTGATAGTGTACTTGACACGAAACTATGGGTTTCTCTTAAATCTTACATTGCACACAACATTGAATTGTACTAAAAAATAATACAATAAAATTATTATTATTTTAAATAGTCGTTAACGCCTAGACATTGGAATGAAGGGAATGAATAGTATCAACTAAATTTTAAAATATTGTTTACACATGTTTAAATGATGATTCATTGATTACTAAATTTATTAGAAATGGAAATAAAAACCAATTGAATATAATGGATGTGTTTTTATAAAGACCTATTTAAAAGAAAATAATTGTGTTTTCATATCACACTTTATTAATTTTTATTTAATGAAGAATATATGATATATATTCAATTTAATGTTTTAAATTCATCTTATATGTTTTCTAGATATGATATAATAATAAATTCATTTTTTGGATAAAAGAAGTATTTTTCTAAAAAATGAATTTTTACCACCTTTTGATGGAGAACCATTTTTAAATATAGTTTTTGACACCTTTATATCTTTTATTTTTTTTTAAAAACTTTTTCTTTCGAAGTGGAACATCAAAATTTTCTTTGGATGAAATTTTGGTATTTTTCTTCTAAAGATCATTTTTTTAATGAATAGTGAATAATACTGCATTTTAATTCAAAATTATCTTTTAATATAAATTATTTACATAGTTAGATTATGATTTTAATTGGTTTTAAAGTTTAATTGGGTTATATTTTTATAATTTAATCCAATTTTGTTCATTTTAAGTAATTTTAATTTGAAATTGGACATAAACGCATGCCAATATTTTGGTAGTTTTTACTTCTTAAAAATACGCTCTTTGGTTTTGACAACAGCAATTGATTTTAAATTTATTTATGAAACATATGTGTTTTGTATTCATAAAAATGGATTCTATATTTGGAATTATGAGGTCCAAATTATGTAAATAGGTACATTTTATTTTTAGACATTATGAATATTAACTTCAGTAAATATTTTATTTATCATGGTTAAAGGGTAAATTCGGTAAATAAGGGTAAAAAATAATATTATAATAATATTAAATTATCCTAACATATGAACTAACTCTATTGTATGAGAAATTTCTAACAACAAGAATCCTTGGGTTGATTTTAGGAACCCATAGAGCCACTTCTCTGGGAAAATGACATTTAATTACTTGTTGAGGAAAATATAACCAAAACATGTATCTTTTACTAAAACAATTTTTATATGGGGTAATATTAGTTATATATTAGACTATAAATAGTCCATATAAAGATAAAAAAAATTCCTAAATCATGGTATTTTATTTATAATTTTTATATATAAAATAAATAAATTTATTTATGACATAATGATGATGTAGTGATTACCTTATTGAAGAAATATTTTAAAAAAATGAGATTATAAATAATAAAACAAATTTATTTCAAAACTTCTTATACCACCCAAGAATTTTATGGATGATTATGAATTTTTAAATTTTAATTAATGAATGATTTCAGAATTAATTAATTTGTTATGAATTTTTAAAAGTCGTGATATTAATAGTATAAAAACTAACATAAATTAGTTTTTAAATAAATTAATATTTTATTAAATTATATAATAGTACTAAAAATTTATGATTCATACAAATAACATATATAATGTTAAATATTTCATTAATGATCCATTTTTTGGTCTCTTTTCATTTTATAGTAACTATGGTAATCATATACTATGAATATACAATAAGACATGGTAAAGGTTGAATTAGTTAATTAAGGGTTAAGGCTAAAAGATAAGGTTGCACTTGCAACTGAAATTTGTCTAAAACCCATTGGATGATATTATTTCTACCCATAATCATATTATATTAGAAATATATAACTTTTTTTATTATAATTATAAAATTTATTAATAATAAAATAATACATTAAAATTTTCCTAAGGTGCCCCTCCTCCCTCTTATAAAAGGACACCACCTATAACCCATTACTCCACCTCTCAAGCCCCTTGTCTCATCCAAAATATGTTCCAATAATCTCCCAAAAATTCAATATTCATCTTATAATCCTTCCCCTAGGCATAAGACAATTCAAGAGAGCCCTTAAGCTCAAATCAAAAGTAGTTACCCGAATTGAGGTAACGTCTTCTCTCAAGTTCCTTTACATTATTTTTCCTTCTCCACTCTCTATGCTCATATTATTCTTTGTTTTTATAACAACACCAGTATCCTAAATATACTATGTTTCTCTTAAAATAATTATTCAAGATACAGTTACACACACCTCCATCTAATTGGTATAGAACATATTGTTTCGATGGACAGTGAACTATGGCCTCACAAAACAATGATTGTTCAATATTCTCCTACCACCTCTTATGGTGGCCCTTATGATGGAAATGTAATTATATATGATATTTATTTTGTCTCTATAATTCATCAATTCTATATTATAATGTAACACCCCAGGTAAATAAAGAATATTACATTTTCATATTTATCCATATTTGTGAATAAAATATTAATATGACTTTAAAGGGGACGCTATGCTCGATGGCGTACCCAACACACAACAATGAGTTTCTTGGGAATCTTACGTTGCACTCTAATAATAAAATAATATTATTTTAAATGGTAGTTAACATGTAGCCGTTTTATTGGCGGGAATGGATAGAAATAACTAAAATATGATTATATAAGTTTTTAAATGTTTTTACATTTATCCAATAAAAGATAAAGGCATAAAATACGGAAAGAATTCAATTTTAGGCGTATATGCCCTAGTTTTCACTAAAGGTTCACTTATCGCCTTTTGATGGAGAACCGTCATTAAATATAGTTTTTTTTCACTCTTATACATCCTTTTGGACCAAATAAAACTCTTCTTAATAATTGGGACATCAAAATTTACTTTGTGTAAATTTTTGGTATCTTTCTGATAAAGTTCATTTTTTAATGAATAGTGTAAAATGTTGTATTTTAATTCAAAACCTCTTTTTAATCTAATTTATTTATATGATTAGATTATCTTTTGAATTGGGTTTAAAGTGAAATTAGAATATATTTTTACCATTAAATCCAATAGTGGTCACTGGAATTAATTTCACTTTGAAAATAGACTTAAACTAGTGTTAATCTTTCGATACTTATTGTTTCATAAAAACACGTTATTTGCTCTGACAGCGGGAATTAATTATTAAATTAATTAATGTGACTAATATGTTTTGAATTTTGTAAAATATACTTCATTTTTGAATTTGGAATATCAAATATAGCTTAGGGTGAATTTTTGGTATTTTTCTGAAAAAACTTCAATTTTTGATGAATAGTGAAACCACTAAGTGGTACTTATAAAAACTGATTTTTCCGTTTAAATGAAATTTATCCATCTTTGTGTTTTGAATTTAAAAACTACGACATAAATGGTTGTCATTAAGAAGTAAAATTTGGTTCAATGGGATAAAAATAATTTTTTGGTGAATAGTAACTTATTAAGTTTTTAATCGCGATTAGAGGTAATTAGTGTAGTTTAAGGTAAAAATAAAGTTTTAATAATATGAAATGAACTTGAAACATGTCCTAACCTTATTTTATATGTCATGGCCGACTATGAAAACCCATGGGTCAACTTGGGGACCCCATGAAGCCACTTTGGTTGGAAAATGACATTAATATCTTTTTATTTAAAGTTAAAGTAAAAATCAGACAAACATGAAATGTTTTACTACAACAATTTTTAAATGGGGTTATACAAATAATATTTTTGACTATAAATATTCATTGTAATGCTAAAAATAGTTACTAAATTATATTATTTTTTTTATAATTTTAGAAATTAAATAAATTAAATTATTTATGACATCATGATGATGCAGCGATGACCTCATTATTTAACGATTTAAATAAACTGGAAAGATAATGTCATATCTAAGACCTACACATGTCCAAAACCTATTTGATGAGTGGATTTCGAACCCTTATCACCTTATCCTAGAAATAAATCAATGTGGGACCTTTACAATCCGAAACACTTTTGAAAATAATGTAACATTTTGTAACTTTACAAGAGTGCCCCTCCTCTCCTCTTATAAAAGGCCCCCACCTCTACCTCCTTACCCACACTCCCAAAGCCTTTGGCTCGGCAATCATCTACCTATTTTGTCTCTCCAATTCCCTATCTTACTCCTTGAAGCCTCACTTTGGGCATAAGTCTTCCCAAGGAATCCTTTGAGCTCAAACCAAAGGGAGTTACCCAATTTTAAGGTAATGTCTTCACTTGAGTCCTTTTGTTTTATTTTGCTTTTCCAACCCCCTAAACTATTTTTATTCATTTATTTTGTAACAAATCCAGTATCATAAATATACTAGTATGTTTTTATAATAAGGATTCTAGCTACACTTTCACACACCTACATCTAATGGTTAAAGAACATATTGTTTCTGTGGATGGCGAATTTCTGCCTCCCGAAACGATGATTGTTCAACATTCTTCTAACACCTTCAAAGGTGTCCATTAAGATGAAACTATATTTATATATGATATATAATATGTTTATGTTTTCCTTAAGATTCTGTATTTTTCATTTTGGGCATACCTTTATGGTTTCCATTATGGGTAAACGCGATATCGTCATTTAAGGAAGTGCGGACTACCGCCCCCTCAAAGTGATTTGATTCGTTAAATACCATATGTGGTACGTATAAAGGATATAGTTAATGATATTATACATGATACCATACTGGAATTAAAATAATATTATGTATCATTATGTTTTAATTCCATTAAATATGAAATAGAAATGGGAGTAGCATTCATGCGTACGTACGGCTTACCGTCTCCATGAACGGTACGTTTCATTTCTTATCTCAAAATGTTATGTAATATTATAAGTACATATATATAATTGATATATATGTAATATATTACATCAAAATTATGGATATCATTCTGGGATTATAACATATATATATATATATATCTCATTTTGTTTTAATTCCATTAATAGGACAAAAAAATGAAAGTAGCGTTCAAGCGTACGTACGGCCCACCGTCTCCATGAACGGTGCTTTTCGTTTTTATCTCCAAATGATATGGAATAGTATGAAATTAATTTTTACTGTATATATATGATATTTTAATCATTAATACTATTCTGTAAATTATTTACTTATAACTACATGGGCAATCTTTTTTCAAACAAGTTCATTTTTGACTCATGTACCAAACATCGGCAAAAACGTCTGATATGAACTAACATTATTAAACAATTATTATAACATTATAATATGTGATATGAACTGAATAATTATATCTAAAGGAGGTACTTAGGCAATTATTAATTGACCAAAGATTATCATTCAGGAATATAAAGAAACAAACAAGACAAGTTGGACTTGAGGTAAGGGATCCTACTCCTCTCTTTCTTTTTAAGTACACTCTTTTATGTCATTCCTTATAAGATCATATTTCTTGTTATTGGGATGTTATTTTATATTAATATTACTGTAATTTTTATATTCATATGATGAGAGACCCTATTCTCTCTCATCAATCCATTTTGGAAGTTTTGAGTGGCGTCGTTAGGCTGCCGAATTTTCGTAAGAGATCTAACCTCTCTCTTTCTATTTAAGTACTGCCCTTTATGTCACTTCTTTTAATCTCCTCTTTGTTATGATGGGGGATGTTATTTTATATTCCTCATTATGTACATTTTATTGTAATGTGATTAGATACCCTATTTGATCTCATCAATCCATTTTTGGAAGTTTTAAGTGGTGCCGTTAGGCTGCCGAGTTTTTGTAAGGGATTTTTCATCTCACTTTTATACCAATGAGATTTATGCTACATTTGCCACAATTTCATTTGAGTGGTGTATGTACTGACCATTATTTTACTCATTGTCTAATATACTTTCTTTTATGAGTATTTACATCAATGTTGTATTGTCCTTATTTCACGAGGTGTATGTTTCGAAAGATACCCATGTCGGTAAGGGAACCTTTCACCCTCCTCTTTTTAAAAGACTTATTTTGTTATGTCTTTTAATTCACATAATATTATTTTGGGATATGTTCTTCTATATCATTATTGATGTGAATTTTATGTACATGTGATGAGATACCCTTTTTATCTCTCATCAACTCTTTTTCTGAATTTTGAAGTGACGTCGTTAGGCTGTCTAATTATTGCAGGGGAACTTCTTAACCCAATTTCGATTCTTTGGGATAAACTTTTACACCTTGAATATGTCATTCTATGATTATGTGTGAATGTCCTATGATTTTTTTACACTTAATACCCACTTATATTTTGTGTATTCGTTTGTCACACATAGTTGTGTAACTGATTTATCCTTAATATAAGGATACCGTCTCTGTATGGGACTTCATCTCAATCTCCTTTAATTGAGGCATATTTTGTTTTATACACAACCTTCTTTTATATGGTGTATAAACCCCTTTTAATTTTATGTTTATCCAAAAGGAATCTTTTTTATATGAAGCGTTTTACTAACCGACAAAAGGGAATGTTTTTGTCGTACGTATGCGGGGACAACAACTTCTCCGCCACCATGACCATTATTTGGGTTTCGGCTTCCTCTACAAGCCATACTTTTTTTAAAATTGAAAAATAAAAACCATGTTTTACTTTTCTTTTATTTTGGTATTGAAAATGTTTTTCATAATGTTTTTATATCAATGTGTTGTATTGATATCCTGTGATTGAAAGGAGGAAATGTTATGTTTCCATTATGCATGTTTTATGTGATACGATTATGTTGAGGTTCTTGGGAATTATTATGAAGACGGGTGGTTCCCTGATAGACTAAGGGCGAGTGAGCCCGATATATCTCTCCAATGCATTGGGTAACGCAAAGGAGTGAAACGTTAAGGTTTCTCCGAAGAGATTTAGGGAATATACTATGATGGGTATTCCAAACGTAACCAAGAGGGTTACTCCCTACGTAAGAATGTTATGAATGCCTCAAGTTACCTTTATGTCTAATGATTTCTATGATTTATTCATGGTTTGATGTGGTATGTTAAAGTGCCTATGTTTTTGGGTAATGTATGATTTCATTCTTATGTATATATGAACTCATGTTTCCTTTCCATATTTTTATAACCCTTACTGAGCTTTTTATGCTCATCCCATGTTTTTAAAATGTTTTTCACAGGTCAAGGGAAAGGTACAAGATGTGATGATAATGTCAAGAATTTGTCAAGAAAGAATCCGTGTTTTATTTTAAATATGTTTACTTTGATGGGAAGAATGAATATTGTCTTTTATGTAACCACTTTGTTTAAATGTGGAATGTAATGGAAGTTTCATGATCTAATTCTCTAAAAATCTAAACCTGAAAAGATCCTCAATGTGTAATCTTGTAATAACTCAAGATTAAGTAAGGTTTAAGGCTGGGTCCTTATAGTTGGTATCAGAGGTCGGTTTAGATAACTTTAGAGGTTAGGGTATTCTTTAAGCATAAGTAACATTACCATATTGGTTAAGATTTCAGAAAGAGTCCTAGTTTTAGATAAAGTGAATGAGTAAGTATATCTTAGTGTTTACCTTCCTCATTAGTACATGATGGTTTTGTTGATATACTCACACTGACATTTCTGTTTTTAGTGAATGGATGGATATATCAGGCACCAAAGAGACAACAGGTTTGAAGGAAACTGTGGTGGTTCTCTGATTAAGATACTAGATAAAATGGAGGATTCAATGAGGAAACTCATGGTTGTTCTAAATCAAATATCAAGGAGTCATGATCAACCACTTGAACCTTGGTATTTTCTGTAATTAATCATGTACGAGATGACCAATCGATGTGGAAGTTTAGGTAATAATTATAAAGGTAACCATTAGAGTTTATATGATCCTTACTTTTGAGGTAATTATGGGTTATTATATGATATGATGGAAGGTGAAAGGCATGAGATAAACTTGAGGTTAAAATATGTTATATTTATTTTGGAAGATTTTATCTCATTTTGGGAAATGTTTTGAGAATTATATAGTTTTGGAAAAAGGACAACACGTAGACCGTGTGACAACCCGTCGCGTCAGACAAAGCTGCGGGAATCGAACCCACAACCAAAGTGCGACTGGTACTTATCGCATACCACTGGACTACGTGAAGTCCCTGGTTAGTTTGACTGATTCTTTTTAGTTATATGATTTTATGAATTAAGAGTAAGTTGATTTTGGGTTATTTATGAAAATTATTAACCTATCATGGAGGATATGTGATTAGGTTAATTACATTTCAATACGAGACTTTAGGAGCAACTGATGTTGTTTGGAGATAAATGTTACGATTTAACTTGGAAGACTATGTGACTAAATCCTTAAAATATTTGGGTTTCAATCTTAGTTTGGTTTAGTTTGAATAATTTTTATGAAAAAAAAATTTTATCGGATGGTCCTCATTGAACTTTGGGTTTTGTTGGACAAATTTTGGATATTAAGCATTGATTTTCTTTTTAAAGGGTTAGCCTTTTCTGGATTATCTGAACTTGTACTAACCTTTTTGGTTTTGGTTTTGGTTAAAGCCTAAAGACATGGGAAGTATATAGTTCTCTTTTTTTGGATTAGGTGATTCTCTAGAAATTGATTATAGTACTCTTAATGTGAACAAGTCTTCCTAAATACTCGTCTTTTGGAGAAAATATGAGTTTGTGTAAGGAATCTAATAAAAGTTGAAAGTCAACATGATAAGTGATTATCTTTCCTTATGAATAAATTCCTCAATAAAAAGTAACTTAAAACAAAATGTTGTCTATTAACTTTCCCTACTGGGGAATCGAATACCATTTAACCCATCACAAGGTTGTGATTTTCTTATGGTTAACATTCTCCTAGACATGTTTACTATCACTCTCTATCAGAACATGACCCTATGTTTTCTCCTCCATGTCCATGTTTTTCTACATGGAATCCTATTATGGGTTAACTCGGGTGACCTCTGTACTTATCTTCCTTTATTTTAAAGTGATTGTTTTACAAACTCTTGTTCCGATGTGGGACTTTCAAAGATGTTTCCAAGCTCAATTTTAAAAATTGCGAGGACGCAATTCCCAAAAGGGGGGAAGGATGTAACACCCCATGTAAATAAATAATATTACATTTTCATATTTATCCATATTTGTGAAAAAAAATATTAATATGACTTTAAAGGGGACGCTATGCTCGATGGCGTACCCAACACGCAACAACGAGTTTCTTGGGAATCTTACGTTGCACTCTAATAATAAAATAATATTATTTTAAATGGTAGTTAACATGTAGTCGTTGTATTGGCGTGAATGGATAGAAATAACTAAAATATGATTATATATGTTTTTTAAATTTTTTTACATTTATCCAATAAAAGATAAAGGCATAAAATACGGAAAGAATTCAATTTTAGGCGTATATGCCCTAGTTTTCACTAAAGGTTCACTTATCACCTTTTGATGGAGAACTGTCATTAAATATAGTTTTGTTCACTCTTATATATCCTTTTGCACCGAATAAAACTCTTCTTAAGAATTGGGACATCAAAATTTACTTTGTGTAAATTTTTGGTATCTTTCTGATAAAGTTCATTTTTTAATGAATAGTGTAAAATGTTGTATTTTAATTCAGAACTTCTTTTTAATCTAATTTATTTATATGATTATATTATCTTTTGAATTGGGTTTAAAGTGAAATTGTAATATATTTTTACCATTAAATCCAATAGTGGTCGTTGGAATTAATTTCACTTTGAAAACAGACTTAAACTAGTGTTAATCTTTTGATACTTATTGTTTCATAAAAACACGCTATTTGCTCTGACAGGGGAATTAATTATTAAATTAATTAATGTGACTAATATGTTTTTAATTTTGTAAAATAGACTTCATTTTTGAATTCGGAATATCAAATATATCTTAGGGTGAATTTTTGGGATTTTTCTGAAAAACTTCAATTTTTGATGAATAGTGAAACCACTAAGTGGTACTTATAAAAACTGATTTTTCCGTTTAAATGAAATTTTTCCAACTTTGTATTTTGAATTTCAAAAATCCGACATACATGGTTGTCATTAAGAAGTAAAATGTGGTTCAATGGGATAAAAATAATTTTTTGGTGAATAGTAAGTTATTAAGTTTTTAATCGCGATTAGATGTAATTAGTGTAGTTTAAGGTAAAAATAATGTATCAATAATATGAAATGAACTTGACACATGTCCTAACCTCATTGGATATGTCATGGCCGACCATGAAAACCCATGGGTCAACTTGGGGACCCCATGAAGCCACTTTGGTTGGGAAATGACATTAATATCTTTTTATTTAAAGTTAAAGTAAAAAATCAGACAAACATGAAATGTTTTACTACAAAAATTTTTACATGGGGTTATACAAATCATATTTTTGACTATAAATATTCATTGGAAATCTAAAAATATTTCCTACATTATATTATTTTTCTTATAATTTTTAGACATTAAATAAATTAAATTATTTATGACATCATGATGATGCAGCGATGACCTCATTATTTAACGATTTAAATAAAATGGAAAGATAATGTAATATCTAATACCTACACATATCCAAAACCTATTGGATGAGTGGATTTCGAACCCTTATCACCTTATCCTCGAAATACATCAATGTGGGACCTTTAAAATCCGAAACCCTTTTGAAAATAATGTAACATTTTGTAACTTTACAAGAGTGCCCCTCCTCTCCTCTTATAAAAGGCCCCCAACTCTACCTCCTTACCCACACTCCCAAAGCCTTTGGATCGGCCAAACTATGCCCATTTTGTCTCTCCACTTCTTTCTCTTACTCCTTTAAGCCTAACATTGGGAATAAGTCTTCCCAAGGAAGCCATTGAGCTCAAACCAAAGGGAGTTACCCGATTTTAAGGTAATGTCTTCACTTGAGTCCTTTTGTTTTATTTTGCTTTTCCAACCCCCTAAACTATTTTTATTCATTTATTTTGTAACAAATTCAGTATCATAAATGTACTAGTATGTTTTTATAATAAGTATTAGAGATACGCTTTCACACACCTACATCTAATGGTTAAAGAACATACTGTTTCTGTGGATGGCGAATTTCTGCCTCCCGAAACGATGATTGTTCAACATTCTTCTAACACCTTCAAAGGTGGCCATTAAGATGACACTATATTTATATATGATATATAATATGTTTATGGTTTCCTTAAGATTCTGTATTTTTCATTTTGGGCATACCTTTATGGTTTCCATTATGGGTAAACGTGATATCTTCATTTAAGGAAGTGCGGACTACCGCCCCCTCAAAGTGATTTGATTCGTTAAATACCATATGTGGTACGTATAAAGGATATATTTAATGATATTATAGATTATACCATACTGGAATTGAAATAATATTATGTATCATTATGTTTTAATTCCATTAAATATGAAATAGAAATGGAAGTAGCGTTCATGCGTACGTACGGCTTACCGTCTCCATGAACGGTACGTTTCATTTCTTATCTCAAAATGTTATGTAATATTAGAAGTACATATATATAATGGATATATGTGTAATATATTACATCAAAATTATGGATATCATTATGGGATTATAACATATATATATATCTCTCATTTTGTTTTAATTCCATTAATAGGACAAAAAAATGAAAGTAGCGTTCAAGCGTACGTACGGCCTACCGTCTCCATGAACGGTGCTTTTTGTTTTTATCTCCAAATGATATGGAATAGTATGAAATGAATATTTACTGGATATATATGATATTTTAATCATTAATACTATTCTGGAAATTATTTACTTATAACTACATGGGCAATCTTTTTTCAAACAAGTTCATTTTTGACTCATGTACCAAACATCGGCAAAAACGTCTGATATGAACTAACATTATTAAACAATTACTATAACATTATAATATGTGATATGAACTGAATAATAATCTCTAAAGGAGGTACTTAGGAGATTATTAATTGACCAAAGTTTATTATTCAGGAATATAATGAAATGAACAAGACAAGTTGGACTTGAGGTAAGGGATCCTACTCCTCTCTTTCTTTTTAAGTACACTCTTTTATGTCATTCCTTCTAAGCTCATCTTTCATGTTATTGGGAAGTTCTTTTATATTACCCTTACTGTAATTTTTATGTTCATATGATGAGATACCCTATTCTCTCTCATCAATCCATTTTGGAAGTTTTGAGTGGGGCCGTTAGGCTGCTGAATTTTCGTAAGAGATCTAACCTCTCTCTTTCTCTTTAAGTACTCCACTTTATGTCACTTCTTTTAAGATCCTCTTTGTTATGATGGGGGTGTTCTTTTATATTCCTCATTCTGTACATTATATTGTAATGTGATGAGATACCCTATTTGATCTCATCAATCCATTTTTGAAAGTTCTAAGTGGCGACGTTAGGCTGCCGAGTTTTCGTAAGGGATTTTTCATCTCACTTTTATACCCGTGAGATTTATGCTAAATTTGCCACAATTTCCTTTCAGTGGTGTATGTATTGCCCATTATTTTACTCATTGTGTAATATACTTTCTTTTACGAGTATTTACATCAATGTTTTATTGTCTTTCTTTCACGAGGTGTTTGTTTCGAAAGATACCCATGTCGGTAAGGGAACCTTTCACCCTCCACTTTTTAAATGACTTATTTTTTATGTCTTTTAACTCACATAATATTATTTTGGGATATGTTCTTCTATATCCTTGTTTATGTGAATTTTATGTCCAAGTGATGAGATACCCTTTTTATCTCTCATCAACTCTTTTTCTGAATTTTGAAGTGACGTCGTTAGGCTGTCTAATTATTGCAAGGGAACTTCTTAACCCAATTTCGATTCTTTGGGATAAACTTGTACACCTTGAATATGTCGTTCTATGATTATGTGTGAATGTCCTATGATTTTTTACACTTAATACCCACTTATATTTTGTGTATTCGTTTGTCACACATATTTATGTAACTGATTTGTCCTTAATCCAAGGATATCGTCTTTGTATGGGACTTCATCTCAATCTCCTTTCATTGAGCCATATTTTGTTTTATACACAACCTTCTTTTATAAGGTGTATAAACCCCTTTTATTATTACGTTTATCCAAAAGGAATCTTTTTTATACGAAGCGTTTTACTAAACGACAAAAGGGAATGTTTGTGTCGTACGTATGCGGCGACAACGACTTCTCCGCCGCTGTGACCATTATTTGGGTTTCGGCTTCCTCTACAAGCCATACTTTTTTAAAAAAAGAAAAATAAATACCATGTTTTACTTTTCATTTATTTTGGTATTGAAAATGGTTTTCATAATGTTTTTATATCAATGTGTTGTATTTATATCTTGTGATTGAAAGGTGGAAATGTTATGTTTCCTTTATGCATGTTTTATGTGATATGATTATGTTGAAGTTCTTGGGAATTATTATGAAGACGGGTGGTTCCGTGATAGACTAAGGGCGGGTGAGCCCGATATAGCTCTCCAATGCATTGGGTAACGCGAAGGAGTGAAACGTTAAGGTTTCTCCGATGAGATTTAGGGAATATACTCTGATGGCTATTCCAAACGTAACCAAGAGGGTTACTCCCTACGTAAGAATGTTATGAATGCCTCAAGTTACCTTTATGTCTTATGATTTCGATGATTTATTCATGGTTTGATGAGGTATGTTAAAGTTCCTATGTTTTTGGGTAATGTAGGATTTCATTCTTATGTATATATGAACTCATGTTTCCTTTCCATATTTTTATAACCCTTACTGAGCTTTTTATGCTCATCCCATGTTTTTGAAATGTTTTTCACAGGTCAAGGGAAAGGTACATGATGTGATGATAGTGTCAAGGATGTGTCAATAAAGGATACATGTTTTATTTTAAATATGTTTCCGTTGGTGGGAAGAATGAATATTGTCTTTTATGTAACCACTTTGTTTAAATGTGGAATGTAATGCAAGTTTCATGATCTAATTCTCTAAAACTCTAAACCTGAAAAGATCCTCAATGTGTAATCTTGTAATAACTCAAGATTAAGTAAGGATTAAGGCTGGGTCCTTATATATAATATACCTTTATGCTTTTCATTTGGTATAAATAAGATAATTTCATTTGAGAAAGTGCGGACTACCCCCCCCCCCCCCCCACTATGTGATATGACTCGTTCATTCTATACATGGAACTTATAAATTATAGAATTAATGAACTTATGTAACATATATAAAAAATGATATTATACTCTAATTATAATATACATATATATCATTACATTTTAATTACTTTAAATATGAAATTGAAATGAAAGTAGTGTTCATGCCTACGTACGACATGCCGTCTCAATGAACGGTGCATTTCATTTCTTATCTCCAAATGTTATGGACTATTATAAATACATATATAGTGGATATATATGATATATATGATATCTAAATCATGAATATAATTCTAAATATAATGTAATTTTTACCACATGGACAATTGGTAATTATAAAAAGTTCATTTTTGACTTAGGTACCAAATGTCGACAAAACGTCTGATATGAACATAAATAATTATGTAATTTTTATAACGTGGAAATAAGTGATATAAAATGAATAATAAACATAAAAAAGTTTATTAAGAAAGTATACATTAACATAAGTTTATTATTCACGATATTGAAGAATGAATGTGTCAATTCGGACACGAGGTAAGGGACTTCGTCTTAATCTCCTTTCATTAAGACATGTTTTGATAATATACACCACCTTCTTTTACACGGTGTATAATAAACCACTATTACATTTAATTTTATTAAAAAGGAATATTTATCTACAAATTGGTTTACTAAATGACAAAAGGAATGTTTTTTACCATATTGTAGTGATGTCAACTTTTCTACGACTGTAACTATTATCTGATATTTGTCTTCTTCTATAAGAATTAATGTTTTTAAAAAGAAAAAAGAAACCCCTTATAAACTTCTTGGGTATTTTGGTATTGAAAATGGTTTTGAAAGTGGATTTAATATTTCAATATCATAAAATTATTTCTTGTAATTTCAAATGAAATTTATGATTTAAATGTTGATATTTTATTCTTTTATATGTGATGATAATTTAATGGTACCTAGACATTTGACAGTGGTTACATGATAAACTAAATGACGGGTTGTTCCATGATAAAACAAGGATACGTGGTTAATTTCTAACCTCTAATACATTGGTTATGGAATTTTTACCTATGGATATTCTATTTAGTGATATGTGTGGAAGTCGACAGTATGGTTATTTCATTTCAGTATGTTTATGTCCCAAGTTAGCTTTGTATGCTATATGTTGCTTTCCATGGGATTTGTGGTAATATTTCGGTTAAAAAAGGGTAAACAATGAACATATATTCATTGATGTTTTTTTCTACTTTTTAATGCATAAAGGTATTAATTTATGATAAAGTAATCATGGTTTACTTGTTGTTTTGAAAAACTAACAGTTTTCCTTCTTTATGTATCTTTTACCAAGCTTTTAATCCTCATCCCAAGTTTTTGAAATGTTTTTCACCACAATTAAAGTGGAATACGATCAAGGATGGAATCAAGGAAGATTCATGTTGTTTAAAACATGTTAATAAATATGTTTCTCTTCTTTAAAGATTTTTCATTTTAGGAAAAAAATGGATACTGAGTAGAAGTGTCTACAAGTAATATTCAAGTTGTTATGCATAAGTTATAACCTAATTATCTAATACTATAAACCTAAAAAAGTCCTCAATGTGAATTATTTACTTAATTCAAGATTATGTAATGTTTAAGTCTGGGGACATACAATATGAGAGTAGAATGAGGGACCTTATATAATTAAGGTGAGTGACGCATTTGTAATTTTTGGAGAGAAAAATGTTTACCCATGTTTTTCACATGAAAAAATGTCTAAATAATGGGATGTTATCAAGAATTAGGCATTATAAGGTCAAAATATGGAAATAAAATTGGATTTGGACTTGTATTGGGTCATTTTTAACCCATATCCTTTTATATTAACCCACTAAAAACCCATTTTACTATAACTATTGTAAATAATTTTTTTTGTTTTTACAATTAATTATGGTAAAAATTAATTTGATATTATTATATAATATAAATTATTATTATTAAAAGTATTTAATCATTTCTTCAAAATTAAATTCACATGGTAGAAATTGTTAATTTAAAATTAAACCCATAGAGGTGACAAAAGAGAATATTTCCAAGGACAAAATGTTCAAACAGTTAAAAGGTTTTCATATCAAAATTCCTAAAATAAAATTATTCAAGTTCACTTAAGTTGATTTAATGATATATCATTGAACTAATTTTAATTTAGAATCATCCTAATATACAAATTAACCTCATAATTACTTTAAATGAATAGTCACTTTTCAATAAAAACCAGTATTTGTTCTCTATTCATAAGAAAATTAATTTTTCAAAAAAATACAAATATTTCACTCTAAAATAAATTTTACATGCTGACATAAAATTTTAACATTATTTTATCAAATTAATTTTCTAAAAGTGAAAAAAATAAATTTATTTATTATTATAAAAATCAATAAATAAATCATTTTTTTGAGAAAATATTATTTTTGAAACATATAAATAATTTTCAAAAAATTGGGTATTTTTTACCAATAAGTATTATTTATATAAAACCATTCGAATTATTATTTCAATTTTGTTTTTACTATTCATTATTTTTTTTAATGAATATTTAATAACTATCTTGTTTAGATAATAATATTAATAGTTTTTTATGGTTTATTAAAACTCGATTTTCATGTAACACAAGCTATAAAAAAAATTTACATAATTAAAAAAATCATTAAATATCTATTTGTTATATTCCATACCCATGGTATTAGTATGAATCACTAAATAATTAATACACCTCTCATTTAGTTTTGTCTTGGTTGATGACGTCTATAAACATACTATAGTGCCCAATGGGTGAGTCTAAACTCAGTAGGATTTCCCCAATTACTTCACAACTGACACCTACAAAACAATACTTGTTATTATAATTTATGTAAAATAATTTTTAGTGTTATAAAAAATTATATCAAATCCAAAACAATTATCCATGGGAATTTTTGAAATAAGTCCTTTAAAAAAATTCTCAATTCATTTGGAATACATATTCCATGTACACACACATAACTATCTACACACTCTATATTTTTGTCACCATTGATGGTGGAAATTTACATACATACTCAATCCCACTTTGATGTGGAAATTCATGGCCATAATCTATCACACACAACACACATCAAACAGATTATTCCAAATTAATACCAATCCATTTAACAAAAAAATTACATGCCAAAACATTTAATATAAAACTATTTATTAATGGATTAATTTAATTAAAACTAATTCGTATAATTATAAATCAAGTAATGGTTAGAGATAATCAACCATCATCATAAATATTGGTGAAAATGAATAAAAACACAATGAAATTTTAGATCTGTCATTGAATTTCCATTACATTAATTAATCCAATGATAAAACATCAGGATTCCCTTGAGGGAACATGAATATATACACCAAATATTAGATATAATATTTTGAGGGAGGGGATAATGTTATTACTATGATTAATATAGAAGAATGAAGACTTATTGATGATTCTGAGCCTACAACGTACTTTTAGTCACCTAATAATTACTCCCTGATAGAAAGGAAAATTCTCTTAATTATTTAGAGTAAAAGGAATTCAGGTTATAGAGAGATTAGAGGATTAGTGGGGGTCCAAAGGCTTAATTTAGATTAGATCCACATATTAATGGGTTCCAACAATATTCCACATGGTGATGATGGACTGTTCGGAGAACCGTGCACCCATAATGCAGTGTTACAATCTCAAGTTTAAACTTCACATACTGGGTTACACATTTAGAAAAATCATGTACCAACCAATCTTTTCCTTCTATTTCTAGTTAGATGTTTTCCCTTGATAATTACCTTGGCTTGGAAAAACCATGAGCCAACTCTACACTGACCCAGTGTCCATTGTCTTCTCAAACACAGTTTCTTATATATGGTTCATGGTTTTTACAAATTTTGTATAAACCATGTACCCCTATAAAAGCCTATAAAACATTATAATACCCCTCAGAAGCTCTCAAAACATAACACGAACATTATATATACTCAAAATAAAAGAATAACAGGTCATGTTCTTGAAATAGGCGGTTCAACAAAACAAGTTTCAAAGTATAAAAAATTAAATGACTATAGTTTTTTATTAAAATTTAATAAAATTATTCTCATGTTATTAGTGGCCTGTAAGAATAATATTTTCATAAGTTGGAAGTTCAAGGATCTTGGAATGATATATAGCTATTTCATGTAAATAAAATCCATTTTTAACTTGGAAACATTCATAAAAAATTAAATGTGATATTTCAATTTTTTTTGATAATAAATTAATTTATTTTCTTATTAGTATTTTGGATTATATTATATAGTCATGTTCACTATGAAAATTTTGTCTAATTTTTCAATTTAAAAATGTAATAGTGTTATTCATATTAAATCATTTTCCATAAATTTTATTATTTTATATAAATGTGAAATTTATGGTTTTTAAAATTTCATTTTGACTAAATGGAACTAATTTTTGTTATCACCATACAAAAATTATATTATTTTTATTTTTTGTTGTTTTTCTAAAATAATTATATTGAAAAATAAAAATTCAAAAATACTATAAATTTTATGAAAATAATAATTATATAAGACTAAATTAAAAATATATGAACCCTTTTCATAAAAAAATGTTTTAGGT
Source organism: Viscum album (assembly GCA_963277665.1). Classification (NCBI taxonomy): domain Eukaryota; kingdom Viridiplantae; phylum Streptophyta; class Magnoliopsida; order Santalales; family Viscaceae; genus Viscum; species Viscum album. Next base: position 2,134,046,653 of record OY728140.1, read on the forward strand.
TGTAAAATAAAATAATTAAAATAATTATATTGAATTTGGAAACCCATGCTTGACTTTTTAGAACCAAAGTTATATTTTAATCAAATAAAAAACTATTTTTGATTTTTTTTCCTTTAATGAGGTGGTACAATGATTTATTTTGGTTTTTATGCATATAAATGAAAAACATATATCTTTTGTTTAATAATAAACATAAATATTTAATTTTAATCAACTTTATATTTTATTTTGGATCAAAATCACCTTTATTCTTATGAAATGTGCTTTTCTAAAAAATATTTTCCTTGTGTTTTAAAAACTTATATTAAAAGTGATTTTACCCACATGAATAAATTTGATCTAAGAAAATGGTTTCAATATTGGTACTTATGATATTTAAATTTTGTAATGAGGTCAATTTTATTTTTATTCATGGTGGATAGTTGCACGATAAATGTTTGTCTCCAAAATAAGGGTTAAAAGTGTTAATGAGGGGGTGGAGGTTTAATCTAATAGACAGTTTCAGATATATTTTTTAAAAAATAATGGTTGTTTTTTAGTGTATTTATATCTTAAAATACATGATATTCTAAATTTTCATTAATTGGATTCAAATTCCCCTGAAAATGTCTTTATGTTATTTTAAAACATTTAATATTTACAAGAGTGTAACTCCCAAAACTTATAAAATGGAGCCTCCTGTCCTCACTTATCTAAACACATTGAGAAACCTATATCAATAATTATTTTCCCAAATAAATACACAACACTTTTTACCATTCCCTATAGGTCATGTTCTCACTAAAAGAATAATCCTTTCAGGCATAAGGTGTAATCTAAAAGAAGATATTTCATGATTATTTTCATTTCTACCACCTTTAAATCTATTATAATCGTGATAATAAAATAAAATCATTATATTACAATACATAAAAGTTTTTATGTTCATGTAACTACTATTTTATACCATATTTCAATGCAATGAGAAATTAAAAAATCACTAATGCATATGTGTAGAATATCACCTCCATGATTTTGTTTGTTTCATTTTTCATCATCACCTAACACACATGGTCATAAAAATATATTTAATTGAAAAATATTCTTTTTATAACATAATTAATATTCTAATATTATAATATATTATTTACCTTCTTACCCTCTCATCTATTGGGAAATTATAATGTTACTCACTGGTATATGTGGACTAACACCTATGCTAATTGATGTGATTCACTTTTAATTTTTTCCCTTTTATTTATAATAATAAAGAAGGATTTAATGAATAAATATGATATTTATAATATTATTATGATTTTTTTTATCAAATTTTTTTCTGGTTTATTTTCTTTTCATCCACAATAAAAATGAAATCATTTCTCATGTGAACGTGCATAATAAGGCCTCCATGAAATGATGCATTTCATTTTTAAAACCCTCCTTAAATAGATAGTTTTAAAGATAAATTCAATTTATGAAAAATATAATTATAACTTGTTTATGATCATGTATATTATGGAACCACGACCACTTTTACCATAGTTAACATGCCAAAGTTATTTTTGTAAATTATGAACCAAATGACCAGAAAATGTCAATCGTAAACTTAGCCAATTTAGAAAAAAATAAGTACATGCTAATAAATTAAATAAAAGAAATAATGATAATAGAATGAACATGAAAATGGTTCTTATGTGAGTAAATAATTAATATATGTATATTATACCAAAAAATTAAAATTAAACATATATATTCAGGTCATTAAGTAAGGTATATTTCATTAAAACATTGGTTTAAATGTTTTAATATATTTCTCTTACGAATATTTGTTTATCAAAATTTAAAATAAAGTTATAAAAAATATATAATAATTTGTTAAAGGAAAATTCCAACCGTTATTATATTTCATTAAAATGGTTTTAAAATAAATTTTATAAATGATTTCTGTATGATTCTATTTTTCTTTTCTTTGAAAAAGTACAAAAAAAAATTAACATTTACCACAAAAACACCATTTTCAACAATCATAAATGCTATTAATTATAAATATTCCCCTATATTTTTTCATAGTTTTACAAATAATATGCTATTACCCATTTTATAAATTTAATGTTTTTAATTTTATCCAAAAAAATGACCTTTCAACTCATTTTTATGATATAAATGAAAGTAGATTTTATTTATTAGATGAAACAATAATTTTATGAGTTTTAAATTGTAAATAAAGTATTTTATGTGTTTTATTAATGATATGATCCCTTGATATTTTATTTTGTGTTGTTTTTGTCTAATATATCCATCGAATTCATTGGGTAAGGATATATTCTCAAGAAGAAACATGTGTAATTGACCATGAATGTTATTACTTTGTCATGTTATTCATTTACTCAAGATTGAAAAAAAAAGTATGAATGGTTGTGGTTTTGTCCTGGTGTAATATGACAAGGTAATATGATATGAATAATGAAAATTATAAATCTAGGAAAATTATTGTCCAATACATTATTCTAATCAAAAAATGGTAGTTTTTATATTTTATAAATTTGAGGGAATATTCTATATGGGGAGAATTGTCAAATATAGATTAATCAAAACATTTATAAATAAATATATATTTTAAACTAAAAATAATTGAATATGAAATAAATAAGATTGATGGAATTGATAAATACAAGATTCACTATCATCCAATAAAACATAACAACAAATATGACACGTTTAGATGAAAAGATGATGCGTCAATGAACATCATATGATTATAACATGATTCTTTAGTTTTTGATTTAATAAATATTGTATTTTATGCTTTGAATATAGAAAATCCATATCATTTGGTTCAAGTGTTAGTGTAGTCTTCTTTTTCATATATAATTAAACATGATCATAAAAATATCATGGTTTATAAGAAAATATATAAGTTGTAATTAATGGTAATTTGTTTGAGTAAAATTTTTATAAGGAATGTGTTATATGGTTATAAAAAAATTTACTTGTAAGAAATGACTTTCAGTTTAAGGAATAATTATTGAGTGAGGCACAGGACTATCCTTTTTTGTTTATCCTGACAATGTTTTGTTTTACAGGGGCCTTAAACAATATTATTAGTTGGAATTAATAAATAAATGTAATTTTGATTTCACCATGAAATGTTTATTTATTAATAATTTAATGTTAAGTGGTATTACCTATGGGGATTCTCCAACCATTTTTAGTTCTTGAGTGAAATGGGAGAATACATTAATGGATTTATTGATGGCATTACCAATGAAATCTTGAGATAATAATTTTATTAGGGTTTTTTTATAATTTTAATAAATAATTAAATTTTATGGTTATTCAAGACACCATTTACTTAGCTAAACTTACTATTATTTATGTTAAAGTTTTATTTAGGGTATATGGAGTCTATATCTCTCTATTATATTTTGATATGATCCCATATTTACATCAAATTTTTGGAATTGAATTTATATTTTATTGGGTATTTTATTAAATTTATATAAACCTTTTCAACTTCAGTATGATATATTTTTAGATAACTTAGTTCAAATTATTGGAGATCTATTTAGATAATCACCTAAATATTACAAGTGATATAGGTACGAACATCTTTTATTAGTGTAGTTTTTTAAAAATAATAGTTTTATTTTCATTATATATATGAAACCATTTGAGTAATTATTTATAAATTAGTATTGAACTCCTTCACATCCTGGTGAAGTTAGTGAGAGAATTTTATGCATCTCAAAATTAGTAGAATAGATGGATGGGAAAGTAATGATGGTTCTACAACATGTAATGAAAACTAAATTCAATAAAAAGAATTATTTCGGTTATTATAGAAAAGTTCTATAATTTAGGGTAGTATATCTATATAATATTAAAATACCTCATTGTAAATGTGTTATTTATTTTTGAATGAATGTAAAATTAAGTCCACCATTTATTTGTCTATATGAAATTCTAGTGAAAGTGTAATTGGCTACTTACCGAGTAGAATTACCACCATGTTTATCATAGTTATATGACATGTTTCATGTAATTTTGTTATGGAACTATGTACCTGATGAATTTAATGTTTTGATCCATAATGTGGTACAATTAAAATAGAATCTCTAATATAAGTAAATGAAATTTCAGATTCTCTAAAATTACCCATCTTTTTAATAAATAATTTTTAACAAAATTACTTAACAAAATATTTCACTAATAACATTGATGGACCATTTTAGGTTTCATGTTAGGGAAACTATAAACTTAATATATAAACTAAATAAGTAAAACTTAAAAAAAACATTATTTAATACACTTAAATTACTTCTTTATTATTCCATCCAAGGTCACCTCACTACATGCGATTTCTTTAGGACACACATCAATAAAAACGGGTGAGAATAAATCTTAGTAAGGGATAAACAATTTAAATAGAACATGATCAATTAACATGGATAAAAAATGAGGCATAACATTAGATTATAATCATATTTATTTCATACATTACATGGAAATTTTTTAGTAACATAAAAATAACACTTTCATAAGAATATAACTATGGTTTAATAAAAAGCTATCAAAAAACATACTACTAAAGTTATTAAAAAATAGTCTCATGAAAAATGTCATCTCTTGAGATAAATTCTTTTCCCAACACATTATATTTCCATCATGGTGAACCATTCATATGGATTAATTCATGTGTTATATAGATCATATTTCATAATATATAATTTCATAAATAAGTCATGTAGAATAAAGAATGAGTTTCATATAAAATCATTGTGTATATAAGTATTTAAAGATATGAAATTTTTGTCATTTTTAAGTCATGAAAAGGGAATTTGGGTTTCATAATTGGTAATCCCTAGTTAATGAGGTATAATTACATCTATATGAATAGCCATGAATTAAAAAACAATTGGATATTCAAATTATAAAAATGGAGGTAAGGAAAATAAATGATTTATTTCATCAGTATAACTAGTATACAGTTTCATTTACAGAATGAGATTAATGAGAGTGAATAGAAGACTATTTATGATAGAAAAACATTTGTAAAACAATTGAATGATCATATATGAATTTGAATATAATAAATTAGAAATTATAATACTATAGATCTATGTAATGTAAAGGGACCCTTAATAGACAGTAATATATGGAGCATGGAGCTGGTACCAGTATCAAGACAAATTCTAGAGGATTATTTGGTGTTTTTTTAATTATATACATACACATATTATACTATATTATGTATTTCCACATTGAGATCCTGTTCTATTTGTATATATTTCCCTATTTACTTTTATTTCTACATTACATTTACTTTATTGTTCATCATGATATTATGGGTTTTTTTATTTACTTTTTTTACTGTGTATTTTTTGGGATTATTAAGTATATATATATGGAAACCAAGGATTAAGATACATGGATATTAAATAATTTTTTATGATCATTCATCACATTACAAAAAGTATATGCCTGACGACCATAATAGTTTAGTGTCTTTGAAAACATGGAAACATAATCTTCTATCCTAATGAATGATCTTAAACATCTTCCTTAATGGTATTACCCACTAGTAATCTTAATTAAAATCTTTCTTCATTACCTAGGGAATGTAAATATAATAAATTGGTGAACTTAAATTCCCAGTAAGGTTAAACAAGGGAGATATATAATCATAACATGACTATAATGGTATGAGAATATTATTATAAAATAAAAACATCATTCCCTTCATATCAATGATCATAAACATGAATCATGGAATACATATTGGAAGTTAATAGGACCTTAATCATAAGGTAATCAAGATATTAATCCATGAAATTAAAACATATGTATAAGACATAGAATTTTTGGTAGACACATAGGCATATGAAAATAATTTCCATATCAGTGAAGGATTATTTCCAAATCCATATTAGAAGTACATGTTCACTCCCCAGACCATGTTGGTAGTCATCTTTCACTCCCACAACCATATTAGTAGTCATGGTTCAATCCAAATACCATCATAGCAGGTAAATTCCTTTACATAAATGAGTTCACTCCTAGTTGTATCCATATCTATCTCATGAGATATAAATCTTTAACTAATGAATTGGAAGAATATATAGGTCCCATCCATCTCATAATGAAATTATACTTACACGTTCCAGAAGATCATAAATAATTATATCATAACCTAATAATTGAAATGGGTGTCATAAAAATTTCATCATATCATAATCTGTGAAAATATATGGGTTTTATAACCATTTCATCAAAGCATAACCTTTCAAATGAATATTGTTTTATAAGAATATAACTTGTGAATGAGAAATGGATTTCATAAACATATACACCTTGAAAGAGAAGTAAATTTCTTAAACATCATTCCATAAAAATATAAAGCATTCAGAGAAAAAATATAAATATATCCCTCAGATCATATCCCTAGTAAGGCATGAGTAACACAAACAGATGTCATATTATATGTATCATAATTATTGAGAAATATTTTAAAATCATTTCTTAAAGAAACTATACTTTATTCTTTGAAAAATTTACTTTCTTAAAAAATAAAAAAGTTTTAAAGTAATTTTATTTGAAAGTAACCTTGAAAACTTATAAAGTATTCTTAAAATAAATTAAAACGTTTTTACTAGAAAATATATAAAATAATTTTGAAAACATTTTTAGAAACTTATTATTTTAAAAGTTATAAATTAATCTTGAAAACATTTTACAAACCTTTTCTTTGAAAACTTATAAAAGAAGCATGAAAGTATTATGAAACCCTCTTTCCTTGAAATATTTTAAATAAAGATTGAAAACATTTTAAAACCATTTTTATTTTAAAACTTATGAAGAAATCTTGAAAACATTTTGAAAACCTTTTTCCTAGAATAATTATAAAATAAGATTGAAATTTTTTTCAAACCTTTTCCCATGAGAACTTATAAAGTAAGATTTAATTTCTTTTAAACACTTCTTAAACATATACATTTTTTCAAAACCATTTTATTTGAAGATATCTTTAAAAACATTTAAAGAAATATTTGAAAATCAGTTAAAACACTTCTTAAATATAAACCATTTTTTATAAATATTTTATTTGAAAAAATAATTAAAAAATTAATTCTATGAATATTAGGAAAACAATTCTTAAAATTATAATATTTTAAAAATTAAAATTAAGATTCAAATAAATGATGGTTATAATAGTGGATAAACTCGTACATGTCAAACATTTCTTTTCCCCCATAGAAAGTTTAGAAAATCACCTTTCTCGAAAAAAGAAAAAAAATCCTTTTTAAAAAACCCTTTGTTTAAAAGGTAAAAAATGGGAAAAAACATCTTATAAAGATCATAGCATAATTTTGGAACATTTTTTAAAACATTTTTTAAAACATTTTTAAAAAAAATTGTTTTGAAATAACACAGATTTTTGACCAAAGAGAGAGATAAAGTCATTTTTTTTTATAAAAAGAAGTTCTTAATTATCATAAGTACCAAAATGTAGAAAATGGTACCATTAAATGAATATATCATGAATAAAATTAGGAGGATAAAATTAATGATATCTATTGAGATATGGAACATAATATTTTATCAATGAAAGAAAACTCATAAATAATCTTGAGAAATGAGAGATTGTAGAAATAAAATATTAACACCATGGTAACTTTCAATCAAAATCCCAAAGAAATAATAACATTACATGAATATTATAATACCATGAAAATAACTATATTCATGACATATTATATTAAAGGTTATTTTAGACACCTCGTAGAAGATTATTGGTGCATAACATGGTCTATATCTCAAAGAAGAAAAATTGAGAAAACAATTACTTTACCGATTAGGTAACATTTGAAACCTAAACCACCTGAAGGAGAGATCAAAAATGGATATGTAATTAACCATAAATTTAAGTAAAATAATCATAAAATATATTCTTAGTAATTATATACACCACATAAAATATAAGAGTGGTAAATAAGGCATAAATCTCATAGAAATAACAGTTATACGAGAAAACTCTTACCTTAAGTCTTTACTGTCTTCATGCACGTTAAAACCTCATATATAAAAATTATAAGTTTATTATAAATATACCACATAACCATATTATTATATATAATACCACATATTATTTTATTATGACTTTATATTACCTTTTTATTAATACTTCAATGTTAACGTTATGTTCCAGGTAATATGTGCTTTGTTTTTTGTATATGTTTTTGTCTTCTTATTATTGACTCTCTTAATTAGATCATGATTTAAATATTTATATAATGTAAAACATGGTATAAATATCTTATAAATTCATTATATAAATATTTATAATTATCAATAAAATATATAAATATGGAATGGAATATTCTATTCATAGAGATGGTAGGTCATACATACTTAGGAACGTTGTTTCCGTTTTATTATCGTGTTGAGAGTAAGAAAATAAATGAAATATATGTATATATATTGATATATATTATCATTTTAGTATAATTATTTTTTCATAAATATGATATATTTTTACTTAACCCATCCATAATACATTCCACGCAAAATTTGAACAGATCACATCGCTTTGATGAGGCGGTAGTCCACACGTCAACAAACAAATTTATCTTTTTTACACAAAGTTCAAATCATGAAGGTATGTTTTATATAATACATAAATTATAATAAATAAATCATAAATATAATATATATCATATAAAAACATAAATTCCATCATTATTTACTGCCTTTAAAGATGGAAATGGAAGAACGAGGGACATCGGTTCACGAGGTGGTATTTCATTGTACAGAAAAATGATGATTATATATCCCATTTAATGGATGTGTGTGTGAGTGTAGGTCAAACCATTAAATTAAAAAAATATCATTATGTTTATTATGATGAGGCTATTATATAATCATATAATTAGAATATTTTAATGTTGGGTAATGAAAATAAAACAAAATAACTTGTGGAGAGATGTTATATATTCTTTGGGTAACTCCTCTTCGTTTGCACCAAAGCGATTCCTTGGTTGGATTTTTGCGGGAAAAAAAGAGGATTATAGTATGAAGGTAGTGATGTTTATAGGATTTTTTTTCTAGGTTTTTTAACCAAATGGATTTATATGTGTGATGAAGTAATTGGGTGAGTTCCCTTTTTAAAGTGGAGGAGGAGTTGTATTCCAATAAATATAAAAAAGGAAAACACCTTTGATAGTCTCTCTTGAATAATGTTACTCAAATAGTTTCCCATTATTTATAAAAGGGAGTTTATGGTTGAAATATTTCAATAAAATGTTTTTTACAAGCCTCTGGCATATTTTTTCCCTTAAGTTAATGTTTAACCACTAAGTAAACTTGTTTATACATTAATCACGGTAATTGATTTTCCTTACATTCAATAATATTTTTAGTCAAAAATTACGTTAAACTTCATAAAAATTATAATTTATTCCAAATATAAATATGGAAACAATTTTAGAAAAATTTAAACACATTATTGGTAGAAATTAATTTAAAAATAATCCCATGGATAGGAGAAAATAACAGGGTTTTAAAGTAAAAATGTTCAAAAGTATGAATTGTTTTAATATTAAATTTCAATGAGAAACTGATTAAAATTAACCAAATTTTTTTAATAAATGTATATTTGATATAAATTTAATTTAAAAATAATTTATAATATAATTTAAATATATAAATAAATTAGAATAAAATGCATTTTTCAATTAAAATTCTATGTTTTTCATTATTCAGAAAAAAATGCAACTTCTCATAAAAATATTCAAAATTAAACCAAAGTAAATTTGGATAATCTAATTTATAAAATGAAGTTTATTTTTTAGAATAAAAATTATAAAAGTGTCAAAAATTATATTTAAATTGTTTTTTCCCATTAAAGGGGGGGAAATTGCCTTTTTGAAAAATATACTATTTTATTCCTATAAAAACTATTAGATTAGTGTTAAAAAATTTGATTGAATATATAATATATAAATTTTATTTAAAAAATCATCAAATGTGGTTTTAATGTTTATTTAGATAAAATTTTGTTTGTATATAAAAAATGGTTTTCCTAGAAATGAAATTTCTTCATTCTCAAATTGTTCATACTTTTATTTATAACTAATTGATAACCAAAGGATTCATTTTATATACATGTTTAGATCATATTTTTACATTTATTATTCATAACTTCTATTCAAATGGCTATGTGGTAACTATAATAATATATTAATTAAAATATTAATAGTATATTGTAGTTTCGTAAAACTCAGCCTTCAATGTAACTCAAGATGTCCAAGGAACTTGGAATTTTGTAACAAAAGACAAACATAGTGTTTCATTGATCAAAATATAATCTAAGTTTATCTTGTAGTGGAAGTTTAAATTATTATTGCATGAAACTCAATACAAATTTAGTTATTTCATATAACATAAGATATATTTAGTGTTGCGTGAAATTAAAAATATCAAAAATATTAAATTAATTCGAAAAAATATATTTCACAAAATCTTAGGGAGTTACCTTATAAGCCCCTTAAAATTAATTCTACCCTCAAAATTTATCTTGGTAATCAAAGGTTTAATACATTAGTGTTCCTTTCATAGAAACCCACATCGTAGAAATTAATACTAAAAAATTATTTAAAGAGGGGAAGTTGGAGCCATAATGGTTACACAGAGTAACTCATAACTAGGTTTGAACATAGTAGAACATTGGTTTCAAGTGAAAACATGGATATGGAATAGAAATATAACTATCAATTTCAAATGTAGAGTGATAAATAACATGGTCACAAGAAATTTAAGGATCACAAATACATAACCCTAAGAGGCTTGAAAAAGTTCATTGATATCCTAAAAATGATGATAGTATGACACCATTTTATTTTCAGACCATTTTTTCCTAAATTTGAATAATTTACATTTAGAAATATATTTACAATATTTAATTCCCTTTCATATGAACAATATCACACTTTGGTTGTGCCTTGATTAATGTTTTACTTCAACTCTTACTCCCTGAAATAAATGTTAATTTTTTATTTCTGAAGAATTAGTAGATCATGCAATACATAAATAAAATGATACGTATTTCCATCTATAATTATAAAAATAAAATTGAGAAAATAAATTAATCTCTAAAACCTCATCAAAAGTTTAACACAAAACATTCTATAAATGGTTAACCATATAAACTTTTTAAAATATGAACATATAAAACTTTAGAATTATGGTCACTAAATTTTCTCAAAAATAGATTATTATTGATCCCCCATATATCATAAATTAGATCTTGTTTGTCACATATCAAATATGTAAATACCTTTATCATGTTTCCTCATTAAACATGGTAATAACATGAATTACCATAAAACCTTAATGAAAACATGTATGTTTCCATATTACAAAGTTTATTTGATATATTCCTTAAATCAAGAAAATAATGTAAACTCCATCAATGATACCATAAACTAAATTTTCAAAAAATCATTAATCATCTAGGAGGTCATAAATACTATCTAATTTAATTTATCCATGCCAGTATCACTTTATCCATAATAAATATAATTTTATCATCCTTAGGAACACAATATATGTTACCTTATCTAAATTAAAATATCACATTTCTATTGAATAAATTTCCTATGTCCTCATATCCATTCAATATATCCTTTTAAATTCTTAATGAAAACATATATTGAAAATAATTATATATTGAATAATTTTTATAACATAAAATTTGAATTCCAAAACATATACACTTCAATCATCCAAATTTATTCTTAAACCATTACTCAGGATTCATCATCTTATTCATTAATATCCCTTTCCTATAATAAAAATATGTTTCATGTCTTAATGTTTCTTAACCTCAATCTAATAATTATTTTTATGTTTAATGTAAATAATACAGTTAGAACATCCCATGCCCTTCACATGTCATTTGTGGTGACCTTATCCTCAGCAGTACAACCAATACATGTACCACCTTCTAGATTATCTTCATGATATTTACTCTTAGTACATCTCTTTGTATAATGCCCATACTATTTACATATTTAACATTCAATGTTAACCTAGTTCCTTCTAGTTCCCTCTATTTACTAAAACTAGAAAGTATAGTGTGAGCAGTAATTATCATAGAAGAAAATCACATAATCATAAAAAATTACATATATATGATTCCGAAATTTTGATACATACTTTTATATCGAGTAAAACATAGGATTATCCTTATATACATCCCTAGACATGTCCTTAGAAATATACCTAGGGATATCACTGATGTTTTCTCATCGTAGTTTCTAATGGTTGATTAAACCTTTCCTTTGATACCAACTATAGAAACTAAGGCTTAACAAACATGGATATTACATCATTTTTTATGAATATTCCACACATTTAAAAAGTAAATGTCTAAGGACCATACTAGTTTAGTTTATTTAGAAACATGGAAACATAATATTCTATCCTAGTGAAATCTTTGTAACATATATCTTAAAGATCATACTAGTTAGTACTCATATGTAAAAACAATCTTCATAATATGGGGGAATTAAATATAATAAAGGCGTGAGCATATATTCTCATTATGAGTAAACATTGAAGATATGTAAGAATAATATGAGTATAAGGGTATGAGAATACGTTCATAACATTGTAACATCATACCTTGTATATCAGATATCACAAACACGAATCATTTAATAATTATTGGAAGTTCATAAGTCGTGAATCATAGGGGAATCTAGAGCATAATCCATGGAATCATAACGTTGGAATAAGATATATAATTATTGGAAGGTACATAAACTTATAAAATGGTTTCCATAGAAGTCAGGTCTTATTTTCAAGGCCATCTTAGTAGTAAGATTTTACTCCCCAAACCATCTTGGTTATCATAGTTCAATCCCATGGCAATCTTGGTTGTCTTGGTTCACTCCCATGACAATCTTAATAGTCAAGGTTCACTCCCAAGACCATTTTATCAGAAAAAATCTTTTACTAAACCAAGTTTACTCCCCATTCCAACCATGTATATCTCATGACATATAAATCCTTACTCAATTCATTGGAGGGAGATATAGGTCCAACCCATCTCATAATGAAATCATACAAATAAGTTTCAAAAGAGCATAAACAATCATATTTTAACCCATGAAATATAATTGGTACCATAATCATGTCATCATATCATAACCTCTATAAAATAGATAGGTTTAATAATAATTTCATCACATCACAACCCATGAAAAGAAGATTATTTCATAAGCATAGAACCCATGCATGGGAAATGGGTTTCATAGACATATAACCCGTGAAAGAGAAAAGGATTTCATAAACATCATTCCATAAAAACATAAACCATTCATATAAATAATAAGAACTTAACCCATGTATTGTATTTCTAATAAGGCATGAGTAAAACTAATGGTTGTTTTCTTCATTGGAATATAATTTTTGAGAGATATTATAAAACAATTTCCTAAGGAAAATACACTTTCTTCTTTGAAAAAAATAATTTTTAAAAACATACAAGATTTTGAAAACAATTTTCTTTTAAAATATCCTTTAAAAATTTTAAATTATGTTTGAAAACATTTAAAAAAAATTTGTTTTAAAGTTTATAAAAGAATATTGAAAACATTTTTGAAATCATTTTCTTTTAAAAATTATAAGGGAAGTTTTAAAAGATTTTAAAAAACATTTTCCTTGAAAATTTATAAAATAATGTTCAAAAAATTTAAAAAAAATTCCTTTATAACTTATAAAGTAAGACTAAAACATTTTTCAAAAAAAATATATTGTAAAAAATATAAAGGAATATTGAAAATATATTGAAAATAGTTTTCATTAAAAACATATAAAATAATCTTGAAAATATTTGGTAAAAATTTGTCATTAAAAACTTATAAAATAATATTGAAAACATTTTGAAAACCGTTTTCGTTGAAAACTTATAAAGGAAGCTTGAAATTTTTTTAAAAAACATTATAAACATAAAATAATATTTAACACCTTTTTCTTTGAAAATATCTTTCAAAATATTTAAACGATTCTTTGAAAATTATTTAAGACATTTCATGGACATAAAAAATATTCATAACCATTTTCCTTAAAAACCACATTAAAAATAATGAAAATTAAGAATATTAGAAAAAAAATATAAAAATAATAATATTATAAATTTTTTAAACAATATTCAAAAAAATTATGTTTATCAAGATATATAAAGACATACATGTCGAACAGTCCTTTTATAAAATAAAAGTTTGGAAAATTTATTTGATCAGAAAATGAATAGAAGATTAATTTATAAAAACGTTTTTTTAATATTTATAACATGGGTAAAAAATCATTTTAAATATTATACGTCAATATTTGAACATTTTTTATAATATTTTTAGAAAATATTGTTTTTAATGAACATGGATTTCTAAATAAAGAGAAAGATAAGGTCATATTTTCTTAAAAACACTTTCTTAATTATCTTAAGTACAAATAGTGGAAAAATGGTATCATTACATAAAGATATGATTAATAAAAATAGGAAAATAAAATTTAGGATATTTTTTTTATATGGATCATAACATTTCATCAATGGAAGTATAATCATAAACAATCTCAATAAATGATAATATTGTAGTAATAAACAGTTACCACCTTGGTAAGTTTGAGTCATAATCCCATGAAAGAATAACATTAAATGAATCATAAAATATCATGAAAATAATTATATTTAGGATATAATATATCAAATTAATTAGTATACACCTTATAGAATAATAAAAGTTCATAACAAAACATGTGACTCAAAGAATAAAAATTGAGACAAAATTACTTTACTAATTTGGTAACTTTGGAACCATAAACCCCATGAAAGAGATATCATCAAATGGATATGTAAATTGTAACATCCCGGGTAAAGAAATAATAATACATTTTCATATTTATTAATATTTCTAAATGAAATATTAATTTTCCTTTAAAGGGGTTGCTATGTTCGATCGCGTACCCGATACGCAACAACAGGTTTCTTTGAAATCTTACGTTGCACACTAATAATATAATATTATTATTTTAAATAGTAGTTATCTACTAGTCGTTGTATTGGTGGGAATGAACAAAACTAACTAAAATATGTTTATACATGTTTTTTAAATGTATTTACTTTTATCCAATAAAAGTTAGAGACTTAAAATGTGAATGAATCTAATTTTTAGCATAATTTACATTAAAAGGTCGATTTACCGCCTTTTAATGGAGAACCATCTTAAAATATAGTTTTGGTCACTTTTATATGTTATATTTGACCAAATAAATTTCTTATTTAGAATCAGGACGCCAAAATTTACTTTGGGTAGTTTTTGGGTATTTTTCTGATAAAATTCAATTTTTAATGAATAGTGAAAATACTGAATTTTAATTCAAAACTATGTTTTAATCACAATAATTTATATGGTTATATTATCTTTCTAATTGTTTTTAATGTGTAATTAGAATATATTTCTACCATTTAATCTAATTTTGTTTATTGGAATTAATTTCACTTTCAAATTTGACATAAACAAGTATCAATATTTTAATAGTTATTGTTTCTTAAAAACACGCTATTTGTTTTGATAACGGCAATTAATTTTAAATTATTTAATGAAACTTAAATGTTTATAATTTGTTAAAATAGAAATAATTTTTTAATTTGGAATATCAAATATATCTTATGCTCAATTTTTGGAAGTTTTCTGAAAAACGACAATTTTTTATAAATAGTGAAACCACATTGTAGTAGTTAAAAAACTGACTATTTCATTTAAATGAAATTTTACCACTTCTGTGAATTTAATTTTGAAAATATGACATACATGGTTGTTATTAGTAAGTAAAATGTGGTTTAATAAGATGAAAATAATTTTTTGTGAATAGTAACTTCTGACTTTTATTTACCATGGTTAAAGGTAAATAGATTAATTCAAGGTAAAAAGGAATATTATAATAATTCAAATTTCCTCAACACTTTTCATAACCTTATTGATGAGTAATTTCCGACCATGGGCATCCTTGGTTCGATTTTTGGACCCCATGTAGCCACTTATGAATGATAATGACACTTTATTTTAATTAACTTAAAATAAAGGAAAAAATGACATTAAAAATATATTTTTGTAAATTTTTTTTAAATAGTGTTATATAAGTTATATTATCAAATATAAATATTAATTGGAAAGGTAAAAATATTTCCTACATCATGGTATTTTTTTATAATTTTTAGACATCAAATAAATTAAATTATTTCTGGCACATTAATAATGCAGTGTTTACCTCATTAATAAATGATTTAAATAAATCAGATTATAAACATTAAAATAACATCCAAAACCAGTCCAATTATTATTGGGTGAATTTATTTCGACCATGAGTCATCTTATATTCTACCTTAATGAGTTTTGGACCTTTAAAACCGAATATCATTATATAATAAAATAATATTATCACACATTTCTAAAGAGCCCCTCCTCCCCCTTATAAAAATCTCTCACTTCTAACCAATTCTTTACACCTCTCAATAATTTTGGATCATCCAAACTCTGAAAAATTAAGCTCTATACATCACTCTACTCCTCCTAGAAGCCTTACCTTAGGTAGAAGGCACTTCAAGAAACCCTTTTTTTTCATACCGAAGGGAGTTACCCAAATTAAAGGTAACAGTTTCTCTTAACTTATTTTCTTTTATTTTACTTATCCAACCCATAAACTCTTTTTATTCCTTTATTTTATAACAAAAATAGTATCATAAATATACTAGTATTTTTTTTAGATGGATTTGATCTACACTTACACACACCTCCATCTAATGGGTGAAGAACATACTGTTTCTGTGGATAGAAAACTAACGCCTCACGAAACGATGATTGTTAGATTATCTCCTACCACCTATCATGGTGGCCATTAAGATGACACTATATTTAAATATGATATATATTATGTATATTTTTTCTTTATTCATATTTATTTTTCTTTTATAGCATACCTTTATGGTTTCTATTATGGGTAAACGCGATAATTTCATTTGAGGACGTGCGGACTACCGCCCCCTCAAAGTAATATGACTCATTAATGCCATTTTTAGGATATATAAAGGATGTTGTTTGTAACACCCCAAGCTTCTACGGTATGCTTCTCTTTGAATAATGTGGTAGCGTGTGTTGTACGCAACATCGAGTTCTAACACACCACAACCGATCAAACTAGCCGTTATGAATAGTAATACCTAATTTTTGAAATTATATATATTTAATATGTCAAAATAGACTTCATTTTTGGATTCAGAGTATCAAATTTAACATATGTTGAAATTTTGGTACTTTTCAGATAACTTTTATATTTTGATGAATAGTGAAAATTACTAAATTTTCATTAAAAACAACTTTTTTAATAAAAATAATTAATAGTGATAAATTATGAATTTGAGTGGTTTTAAAGTATATTTAGAATATATTTTTACCATTTAATACAATTTTGGTCATTGGACATAATTTCACAATTAAACCGAACATAATCAAGTATCAATCTTTTAATAGTTATTATATCTTAAAAACACGCTTAATGTTTTAACAGCGGGAATTAATTTTAAATTAAATTCTACCACTTCTATGTTTTGAATTTGGAAAAATTGATTCCATATTTGTAATCAGTATCTTTATATTGTGTGAATAGGTAAATTTTATTTTTAGTCATTTTGAATAATTACTACGGTAAATATTTTATTTACCATGGTTAAGGGTAAATCCTGTAAATCAGGGTTAACAAATAATATTATAACAATACTAAATTACCCTAAAACGTGTCCTACAATTATTGGTGGACATAATTCCGACCATGGCTATCTTTGGGTCGATTTTGGGACCCCATGGAGCCACTTGTAGGTTATATGGACACTTTATTTTAATTAAGTTAAAATAAGTACAAAATTGACATAAGCATATATCTTTTAGAAAAACAATTTTTACATAGGGTAATAAATGTTTTAATTTAGACTACAAATATTAATTATAAATATAAAAATATTTCCTACATAATGATATTTTATTTATAATTTTTAGAAATTAAATAATTTAATTAATTTATGACACAATGACGATGCAGTAATTACCTAATTAATAAACAATTAGAATAATTGATATTATAAATACCCAAATAAAGATAATTTGAGATTTTTTATGAATTAAACTAATTTTCTAGGTTAATATGACATGTTATAATTTCTATAATTAACTTTTTTAGAAGTAATCATTCTGTTATGATTTTTAAAAAAATCAATTATTGAATAGTGTCAAAAATTGACATAAAAGAGTTTTTAAAATAAATATTACATTATTAATTGATATTAAATTCCTAAAAATCTAAGGTTCGGCTAAGATACTTATATCATAATAGGTTCATCATTAATGAACCAATTATGGGTCTCTTGGATGTATATGATAATTTTATTAACCATATAATATAAAAATACAAAGAGACATTGTAAAAGTGAAACTAATTAACTAAGAGTTAGTACTTAAAGATAAGGTTAATATAATGACCCAAACCTGTATAAATTCTACTGGTTGAGTGTTTTTCGACCCCTACCCACATTAACCTTTAAATAATCAACTTTGAAGCCATTATAAACCGAATATGAATTTATTATAAATTAATATTTCTAGCTTTTCCAAAGGTTCCCCTCACCCCTCTTATAAAAGGGCACTCCCCCTTCTCATTACTTCACACCTTAAAAGCCTTTTTGTATGGCCAAACCCTACCCAAATACTCTCTCAACTTCCCTCAATACAACCTAGAGGCCTTATTTTGATCAGAAATCCAACCTAAGTGTCCCTTTTGATCAAATCAAAAGGAAGAACCCGAAGAAGAGGTAATGATTTCACCACCCTTTTTCAAGTTCCTTTCTTCTTCCACTTCTTATTCCTTTGTTGTTACCATTATAAAATAATAACTCCAGTATCATATATATACTGTGATGTTATTATAAATATGGTACAACAATATTCACTATTCTATCCATCCTTTGAATAACATGTCACCATACGTGCGTACGTACGGCTTACCGTCTCCATGTCGTTGTGTAATTGTTATTCAATAAATTATTATTTGGATGGGTATAATAATGATGTGTAACTCATGAAAATAATAAATATAACAAGATAATGATTCTTTATATATGATATACCATCCAATTATATATTATTTTAATATCAAAAGAATGATATTGTCGCTCGTGCGTACGTACGGACTACCGTCTCCACGAACGCGATGAGATTCATTTTCCATCGTATCCATTCAAGTATAATTCTCATTTGATGATTAATAATAGTATCTAAGGACTTGATATAATTCTAGATATGATTAAGATACAACCTATCCATTACAAACATGTCTTACGTAACAAAACATGTAAAAGAAAATGGGTAAGTTAACACCCGAAACGACGATAATTCGAAGATATTATTAACAAAGCAATGTTAAAAGATCATATATGATATCATATTAATGTATATGATCATTGAATAATTTAATAACAATTATTTAACCATTATACAGGAGTTTAACCTACCCCAACCAAGGAAAATTACAAGGTAAGGGTTTATTTCGCAATCTCTTCATTATCCGAGGTTGTTTATATGTAATAATCTACTGGGATTTCTTTATCATCCACATCTATGTTTCTTAAAAATGTATTTCAAAACATTTAACTATCTACTATGATATGGGTTAAAGTCATTTATACCCTTGTTTGACTTTTTATAAGAGGTTTATAAAAGAATCTTTCCGTCGTTTTTCAAACAAGGTGCTTTTTAACCTTTTCGACAGGATTAAGGTAAGAATGTTTTTTTAACTTATACGATGGGTGCGGCTATTTTCCGCCATTATAAAATCTTCGAATATTACCTTACAAGCTTATAAGAATATTTTCAAAGAAAATTTTTCATTTTATAAATATATGACTCTTAAATTATTTCAAAATAGAAAGAGATATTTCTCTAAAAAGAGTTTTGATTTCATCTATGTCAACATCCTTTGATGGATTTTACACTTATTCGAAGTTGATTTATTATGATACAAAACTTCTATGTTGTATTGAAGGTTTTGTGATATGTTTTACTATGGATGTTCTATTTTTATACCATTCATGGTTTATGGTGAAAGTATTGACATTTCGTATGCTAGTTTTAATGTGAATTTTTATGTTATGTTTAAACCTTTTCATATGGGAATGCATTGGACTTAATATGTGACGGGTGGAGCCCTCTATAGCTCCTCGATGCATCGGTAGGTCTCATGAGACAAACTAGTGTCTTAGCACAAGGCCTTGGAAAATTCTTATTTTTATTCTTTGCACGAGGCCATGGCTACGTGGTTATGATAGTCTGGCATTATGCATTCCATTATTATGAAAGTGGTTATTGATATTTCATGTGATTATTCGATTAGTAGAATATCCATGTGAATAGGTAAATGGCATTATTTCATTTTACTTTTTCCATACTATGTTGAAGTTCAAGTTTATAAGTCTTTTGTTTTAGTTATACATTGCCTTAAATGTTTTTTCTTATTTATAAAAGTTTCCGCTATATTGTTATCCTTACTGGGCATTTGAGCTCACCCCTTTTCTATGTTTTATTTTTCCCAGGATGTAAAGAAGTAAATTATGAATGACCTGCAGGGATTTTATGAGGGGATAATAGTGTGGACTATGGAGACATTATGTTGCTGTAGTGGTTTTTCACATTATGATGTAATGTAAAACTTTATGAATATATCTAGTGTTTATAAGGCTGCTAAACCAATCGGACTTTAGAGATTTGATCTTTCTTGTGATCATGCCAATGTTATGTAATAATGCACCGACTCTGGGTAATTGGGGTCAGGGCGTAACATTTGGTATTAGAGGAAGTTTAGTACAAACCTTGGAAGCTAGATTTAGATAAACTCTGATTAGAGAACATAGACCTAAGATGGAGTTTGAGGATTAGTATAGAAGAACTTCCTAGAATTTTGGTATTGTAGAGATTTTTTGAGTTTTCCGAGAAACACATCTCTGTCTTGATACAAGCAGGTAGAGGTGGCTCTGGCACAGATGTACCTAGTGGTAAAACCCTAAAACACCGCTTTGATCTAGACTCTAATGGGAACTGGTGCACGACAAAGGGCCTTGGTGCACTCTTGGTTACGACACTCCCAGGGGATATGCTTAGGATAACTCTCATTTTCTTTACAAACCATTATGTAGGGTTTATGAGTATATAATTTCTCAAAGAAAACATTTTTATGATTATGGATTATAACCATAAATAGTTCAATTTATGTTAAGTGTTTTATAAGTATGGAATTATGTATTTTGATTCATAAACTGATCTAGTTTATGCCATTGTTTAGAAATGGTGCCTAGTGGAAGAAATGGAAACGGTATCAATGCACACACTCCATGTAGGGATTTCCCTCCTGCTCAAGATAATTATAGTGGAGCTGGTGATGCAACTGGTACCGATCAGCTAATCACCATACTGGGACAACTCACTCAGGTTATGAATAATAACCTTACCCGTATGGAGCACCCTGATCCGCAACGTGGAGGATCAATGTTAGATCTCTTCATGAGGATACAACCACCAACATTCAATGGGAGTACAAATCCCTTAGTATCTTAGAAATGAATAAATTCCCTAGAAAAAAATATTTCAGGCTTTGGGGAGTAGTGAAAGGGAAAAAGTTATCGTGGCAGTTTACCGCCTCACTGGAGATGCTGATAAATGGTGGTCATTGATTCAAAACACGAAGGAAGATGATGAATTATCAAATATGGAATGGAGGGAGTTCAAATATCTATTTTTAGAAAAATACTTTCCTCGTGACCATCGAGCAGATATGGAAAGGCAATTTCTGAGTCTGAGACAAAAGGAGGATGAGAATGTCACAAAGTATGAGGCTAACTTTACAAGGTTAGAAAGGTATGTTGGAGATTATATACGTAACCCAAGAAGTAAGATTGATTGTTTCTTTGATGGGTTAAAACAATTTCTTTGTTGGTCATTAGTCTCACAATCCTTCTCATCATACGAAGGCATTGTCTCATGTGTTATCAAGACCAAAAATGAATTCTCTAAGTCTTATGACATTAAAGCAAAGCAAGAGATGAAGAGATCTGCTGATCAATCTGGGATTGGAAATAAGGGGAAAAAGGGAAAGGTTGAATATCCATCCTATGGTAAATGTGGGAAGAAACACCCCGGTACTGGCTTGAAGGGAACGGGAGTATGTTACAAGTGTGGTGAAAAAGGCCACCAAGCTCGTGATTGCAAAGGGAAGAAGGAAGCTACCGATTTTCAGTGCTACAATTGCAGGGAGATGGGACATTATGCAAATGAATTTCCTAAACGTCAGGAGATCTTACCTCAGAAAAGGACAAGGGATCAAGGCCAAGCTTATGTTATCACTACTGCTGAGGTAGAAGCTCCGAAAGACGTGGTGGCAGGTAATTTAATGGTTTCCTCAAGTTTAGAAAATGCATTATTTGATTCTGGATCATCGCATTGTTTCATATCTTCCCAGTTTTCTAAGAAAATTAGATATTTCCAATTTGATTTAAAAAGGGAGTTTTCAGTTAAAACTCCTAAGGAAAGTATCATTGCAACAAAGTTTTGTGAATCAGTCCCCATTAGAGCACATAAATGTTCTTTATCTGCTGATCTTGTCATCATACCTATGATTGAGTTTTATAGAACCCTCGGTATGGACTAGCTTTCTGACTATGATGTGAATATTTATTGTAAGAAGAAAGAGGTTACGATTTTTGATGATGATGATAAGGAACACCTTATTTTTAGAGCATAATCGTCACCACCTAATTCTTATCTAGATCCACCCCTAGTAGCTCAACTAAATTCAATTATTGGGGAGGAAGAGAATGAAATGATTGTGGGTGAGGAAAGGAATGTTCAAATAGAGGATGTACCTGTTGTGAAAGAATATGTAGATGTATTTCCGGAAGATTTACCTGGACATCCTCCAGAATGAGAAGTTGAGTTTTCCATTGATTTAATTCCTAGATCAAGGCCTATATCGAAGACCCCTTATAGAATGGCCACTGTGGAATTAGTCGAACTAAAGAAACAACTGGAGGAATTGAGTAATAAGGGATTTATTCGCCCTAGTGTTTCTCCATGGGGAGCCCCTGTTCTTTTTGTTAAAAAGAAAGATGGATCTATGCGGTTATGTTTCGACTATAGGGAGATCAATGATATAACAATAAAGAACAAGTATCCCCTACCTCGCATTGATGATTTATTTGACCAACTTCATGGAGCTCAATACTTTTCAAAGATTGACCTTCGATCTGGATACCATCATTTGTGTGTAAAAAAGGAAGTCATTCTAAAGAAAACATTTCGAACCAGGTACGGGAATTATGAGTTTACAGTAATGTCTTTTGGATTGACTATTGCAGCCTCTGTATTCATGGATCTGATGAATAGAGTTTTCAAGGAATATCTCGATGAATTTGTGGTGGTATTTATTGATGATATCTTGGTATACTCCAAAAGCTACGAAGATCATGAAAATCACTTGCGCATTATCCTAAAGACTCTGAGAAGATATGAATTATATGGGAAGTTTAGCAAGTTTGAATTCTGGCTTCAGGAGATTTCTTTTCTTAGACATATTTTCTCTAAAGATGGAATATTTGTTGATCCTTCTAAGACCAAGGCAATCCAAGAATGGCCAGCACCTACAAATATAATTGAGGTACGTAGTTTTATTGGTTTAGCAGGTTATTATTGATGTTTCGTCCAAAATTTTGCCCGATTGGCTAACCCATTAATGAAGCTCACATGTAAAGGGGTTAAATTTTTTTGGACAAAAGAGTGTGAAGAATGTTTTGAAGAACTAAAGAGAAGATTAGTCAATGCTCTTATATTGACTCTACCATCAGGGAATGATGGGTTCGTTATTTATAGTGATGCATCGAAGAAAGGACTTGGTTGTGTCCTTATACAGAATGATAGGGTTATTGCCTATGCATCACGACAGTTGAAAATTCATGAACAAAACTATCCTTCTCATGATGTCAAGTTAGCAGCTGTGATCTTTGCTTTGAAGATATGGAGGCACTACCTCTATGGTGAAAAATGTGAGATTTATATTGATCACAAGAGTTTTAAGTATATTTTCTCACAAAAAGAACTCAACATGAGGCAAAGGAGATGACTTGAATTTCTCAAGGATTATGATTGTACGATACACTACCACCTGAGGAAAGCAAACAAGGTGGTAGATGCTTTGAGCAGAAAAGACCATGGAGTTTTGAACGTGATGAGAATTGAAAGGGATCCAAATTTCATGGATCTAGTGAATATGGACATGGGAATAACCAGGGAAGGTGAAACATCAATTCTTTTTCAACTGGTTGCCAAACCATCTTTACTAGAAAGAATTAAGAGTTCTCAGACCGATGATGAAAAATTTCAAAAGAAGATTAATGCTGTGAATGATGGGATATTGAGAGACTTTGTGTATGAAGATAGAATTTTGAAATTTGGGAAGAGACTTTGTGTTCCCGATATACCTGATCTAAAAAGGGAATTGTTGGATGATGCTCATAGTTCCAATTTCTCTATACACCCTGGGAGCACCAAAATGTATAGAGATTTGAAGGAACATTTTTTGTGGGAAAACATGAAGAGGGATATTGCTGATTTTGTGTCAAGATGTATGGTTTGTCAACAAGTGAAAGCTGGAAGGCAACAGCCTGGAGGAGTCATGCAACCTCTTCCCATACTGGAGTGGAAATGGGACAATATTACGATGGACTTTTTCATGGGACTACCAAAGACTCCTAGAAGGAACGATGAAATATGGGTCATTGTTGATATTATTACCAAGTCAGTACATTTTCTTTCTATAAGATAAGATCTACCACTGGAACATCTAGCAAGACTATATTTTGATGAAGTTGTGAGACTTAATGGAGTACCCCTATCGATTGTTTCTGATCGTGATCCCCGTTTTACTTCAAGATTCTGGAAAAGTCTTTAGAAATCCTTGGATACTGAACTTCATTTGAGCACTGCCTACCACCCTCAGACAGACGGACAATCATAATGGACTATTCAAACCTTAGAAGACATGTTGAGATATTTCTCACTTGACTTTCAGGGTATGTGGGATCAATATTTACCTTTGGTAGAATTTTCCTATAACAATAGCTTCCATTCGAGTATTCAGATGGCACCATATGAAGCGTTATACAGAAAGAGATGTCGCACACCAACCTGTTGGGGTGATATTGGTGAAAGAAAACTTGTAGATCCAGAACTGGTGGAGGAAACAATAGAAATGTTGAAGGTAATCCAAAATCACATCAAAGCAGCTCAAAGTAGGCAGAAGAGCTATGCCGATAATCAAAGGAAGGATTTTGAATTTCAAGTTGGTGATCATGTTTTCCGGAAGGTATCTCCATGGAAGGGAGTTATACTTTTTGGTAAGAAAGGTAAATTGAGTCTCAGGTACATCAGACCTTTCGAAATTCTAGAACGAATTGGGGCTGTAGCTTACCGATTGGCAATGTCGTCAAGTCTCTCCAAAGTTCACGATGTGTTCCACGTATCTCTTTTGAGGAAATACATGCCTGACCCAACACATGTACTCACCTATGAGGAATTAGAACTGGAACCCAATCTGTCTTTTTGTGAAGATTCCGTCAGAATTTTTGATATGAGAGAACAAGTGCTGAGAAACCGGACGACGCGTCTGGTAAAAGTTTTGTGGAGAAACCATAAGATGGAAGAGGCAACGTGGGAACTCGAGGAACTTATGATAAAGAACCACCCGAGTCTTTTCATGCGGTAGTATTCTAGAAATTTTGAGGACGAAATTATTTGAAAGAAGGTAGAATGTAACACCCCAAGCTTCTACGGTACGCTTCTCTTTGAATAATGTGATAGCGTGTGTTGTACGCAACATCGAGTTCTAACACACCACAACCGATCAAACTAGACGTTATGAATAGTAATACATAATTTTTTAAATTACATATATTTTATATTTCAAAATGGACTTCATTTTTTGATTCGGAGTATCGAATTTAGCCTAAGGTGAAATTTTGGAACTTTTCGGATAACTTTAATATTTTGATGAATAGTGAAAATTACTAAATTTTAATTAAAAACAACTATTTTAATAAAAATAATTAATATTGATAAATTATGAATTTATTTGGTTTTAAAGTATATTTAGAATATATTTTTAGCATTTAATACAATGTTGGTCATTGGAAATAATTTCACAATTAAACCGAACATAAACAAGTATCAACCTTTTGATAGTTATTATATCTTAAAAACACACTTTTTGTTTTAACAGCGGGAATTAATTTTAAATTAATTTCTGCCACTTATGTGTTTTGAATTTGGAAAAATGGATTCCATATTTGGAATCCGTATGTTCATATTTTGTGAATAGGTAACTTTTATTTTTAGACATTTTGAATAATTACTGCGGTAAATATTTTATATACCATGGTTAAGGGTAAATCCTGTAAATAAAGGTTAAAAATTAATATTATAATAATACTAAATTACCGTAAAACATGTCCTAATATTATTTTTGGATACATTTCTAACCATGGGAATCTTTGGGTCGATTTTGGGACCCCATGGAGCCACTTGTAGGTGATAGGGACACTTTATTTTAATTAAGTTAAAATAAGTACAAAAATGACATAAGCATATATCTTTTAGAAAAACAATTTTTACATAGGGTTATATATGTTGGATGTTCGAATATAAATATTCATTTGAAAGATAAGAATATTTCCTACATAATTATTTTTTTTTTATAATATTTAGACATTAAATAATTTAATTTATTTATGACACAATGATGACGCAGTAATTACCTAATTAATAAAAAATTAGAATAATTGAAATTATAAATACCCAAATAAATATAATTTGAGACTTTTTATGAATTAAACTAATTTTATAGGTTAATATGACATGTTATAATTTATTTAATTTACTTTTTTCGAAGTAATCATTCTATTATGTTTTTTTAAAAAATCAATTATTGAATAGTGTCAAAAAATGACATAAAAGAGTTTTTAAAAAAATATTATATTATTAATTGATATTAAATTCCTAAAAATCTATGGTTAGGCTAAGAGACTTATATAATGATAGGTTCATAATTAATGGACCACTTGGGGGTCTCTTGGATGTATATGGTAAGTTTATTGACCATATAATATAAAAATACAAAGAGACATTGTAAAGGTGAAACTAATTAACTAAGAGTTAATACTTAAATATAAGGTTAATATAATGACCCAAACCTGTCTAAATTCTATTGGATGAGTGGTTTTCGACCCATAACAACCTTAAAGATTAAATAATCAACTTTTGATCCATTATAAACCGAATATGAATTTATTATAAATTAATATTTCTATCTTTTCCAAATGTTCCCCTCACCCATCTTATAAAAGGGCACTCCCCCTTCTCATTACTTCACACCTACAAAGACTTTTGGTTAGGCCAATACCTGCCCAAATACTCTCTAAACTTCCCTAAATACAACCTAGATGCCTTATTTTGATTATAAATCCAACCTATGGAGCCCTTTTGATCAAATCAAAATGAAGAACCTGAAGAAGAGGTAATGATTTCACCACCCATTTTCAAGTTCCTTTCTTCTTCCACTTCTTCTTCCTTTATTGTTACCATTCTAAAATAATAACTCCAGTATCATATATATACTGTGATGTTATTATATATATGGTACAACCATATTCACTATTCTATCCATCCATTGAATAACATGTCACCATACGTGTGTACGTACGGCTTACCGTCTCCACGTCGTGGTGCAATTGCTAATCAATAAATTATTATTTGGATGGGTATAATAATGATGTGTAACTCATGTAAATAATAAATATAACATTATAATTATTCTTTATATATTATATACCATCCAATTATATATATTTTTAATATCAAAAGAATGATATTGTCGCTCCTGCGTACGTACGGACTACCGTCTCCACGAATGCGATGAGATCCATTCTCCATCGTATCCATTCAAGTATAATTCTCATTTTATGATTAATAATAGTATCTAAGTAGTTGATATCATTATGGATATGATTAATATACAAACTATCCATTACAAACATGGCTTACGTAACAAAACATATAAAAGAAAACAAGTAAGTTAACACCCGAAACGACGATAATTCTATGATATTATTTACAAAGAAATGTTAAAAGATCATATATGATATAATATTAATGTATATGATTATTGAATAATTTAATAACAATTATTTCACCATTATACATGAGGTTAACCTACCCTAACCAATGAAAAGTACAAGGTAAGGGTTTATTTCGCAATCTCTTCATTATCCGAGGATGTTTATACGTAATAATCTACTGGGATTTCTTTATCATCCACATCCATGTTTCTTAAAAATGTATTTCAAAACATTTTTACTATCTACTATGATATGGGTTAAAGTCATTTATACCCTTGTTTGACTTTTTATAAGAGTTTTATAAAAGAATCTTTCTATCGTTTTTCAAACAAGGTGCTTTTTAACCTTTTCGACAAAATTAAGGTAAGAATGTTTTTTTTAACATATACGGCCGGTGTGGCTATTTTCCGCCGTTATAAAATCTTTGAAGCTTACCTTACAAGATTATAAGAATATTTTCAAAGAAAATGTTTTATTTTATAAATATATTACTCTTAAATGATTTCAAAATAGAAAGAG
Source organism: Viscum album (assembly GCA_963277665.1). NCBI lineage: Eukaryota > Viridiplantae > Streptophyta > Magnoliopsida > Santalales > Viscaceae > Viscum > Viscum album. The sequence goes on from OY728140.1 coordinate 2,134,075,469, forward strand.
ATATTTCTCTAAAAAGAGTTTTGATTTCATCTATGTCAACATCCTTTGATGGATTTTACGCTTATTTGAAGTTGATTTATTATGACACAAAACTTCTATATTTTATTGAAATTTTTGTGATATTTTTGACTGTGGATGTTCTATTTTTATACCGTTCATGGTTTATGGTGAAATTATTGACATTTTGTATGCTATTTTTAATGTGAATGTTTATGTTATGTTTAAACCTTTTCATATGGGAATGAATTGGACTTAATATGTGACGGGTGGAGCCCGTTATAGCACCTCGATGCATCGGTAGGTCTCATGAGATGAACTAGTGTCTTGGCACAAGACCTTGGAAAAATCTTATTTTTATTCTTGGCACGAGGCCTTGGGTATGTGGTTATGATAGTCTGGCATTATGCATTCCATCATTATGAAAGTGGTTATTGATATTTCATGAGATTATTCAATTAGTAGAATATCCATGTGAATAAGTAAATGGAAATATTTCATTTTACTTTTTCCATACTATGTTTAAGTTCAAGTTTAAAAGGCTTTTGTTTTAGTTATACATTTCCTTAAATGTTTTTTCTTATTTATGAAAGTTTCTGCTATATTGTTATCCTTACTGGGCATTTGAGCTCACCCCTTTTCTATGTTTTATTTTTCCCGGGATGTGAAGAAGTAAATTATGAATGACCTGGAGGGATTTTATGAGGGGATAATAGTGTGGACTATGGAGAAATTATGTTGTTGTAGTATTTTTTTTCACTTTATGATGTAATGTAAAACTTTATGAATATATCTAGTGTTTCCAAGGCTACTAAACCAATCGGTCTTTTGAGATTTGATCTTTCTTGTGATCATGCCAATGTTATGTAATAATACACCGACTTTGGATAACTGGGGTTGGGGCGTTACAGGGTTAATGATATTAAATATGATATAATACTATAATTTTAATATACCTATGTATCATTATGTTTTAATTCCATTAAAATAAGAAATAGAAATGAATGTATCATTCATGCGTACATACAACTTACTGTCTCCAGGAATGGTGCATTTCATTTTTTTCCTTCAATTGATATGCATTATTATAAATATATATATATATATATATATTGGATATATATGATATATATGATATCTAAATAATTAATATCATTCAGGATATAATATATTATTGACCACATGGACAACTTGTAAATATAAGGTGTTCATTTTTGACACAAATACCAAATATCGGCAAAAAGAACGTTATTAACTTAAATGATTACATAATGTTTATAACATGGTAATAAGTTATTTAAAAGGAATAATAAACTCAAAAAAGCTTCTTGAGAATGTTGAAATAAACCTTATTTTATTATTCATAAGATTAAAGAACGATCGAGTCAAGTCGGACACGAGGTAAGGGACTTCGTCTCATTCTCCATTCATTGAGGCATATTTTTTTCTAATACATGACTTTATTTTATATGTTGTATAAACTCTTTTTAATTTTCATTTCATTCAAATGGAATCTTTTTCTACGAATCATTTTACTAAACGTCCAAAAAAGAATGTTTCTTTTTAACGTAAGCAGTGAAAATGACCATTCCACCGCCGCGAGTATTATTTGATCTTTGGATTCCATAAGAAGACGTAATGTTTTTAATAGGAAAATAAATACTATATACTATATTATGAATTTTTTTAATTTAAAATGGTTTTGATAATGGTTTTTATACGTTAATATATTGAAATGTTATATTGTTATTACAATATGGAAATGTTATCTTTCCTTTATGCTTATGTTATGTGTTCTGATCATGTGATGGTTCTTGGTCATTATTTATGTATACAGGTTGTTTTGAGATAAACCTAGGGCAGGTGAGCCTGAGATAGCTATCCAATACATCATGTAATGTGACCGAGGTAAACGTGAATTTTTCTCCTAAGAGATTTAGGTAATATACAGTGATGGGTATTCCAAAGTAACGCTTTATGTTGCTATGATAGCTACAATGTAAGTATGTTGTGGATTCCACAAGTTACCTTTATGATTTATGATTTATATGTGTTATTCATAAATCATATAATTTCATGAGGTAAGTTAAATAGTTTATGTTTTGTATGTATTTATGAACTAATATTTTTTTTCTTTGTTTTATAACCCTTAGTGAGATTTTTATACACATCCCAAGTTTTGAAATGTTTTCACAGGACATAAATATGAATAGGGTCAAGGATGGGGTCAATTAAAAGTCATGTTGTCTAAAACATGGAACTATACATGACCCTTTTTTCCAAGAGTTTTTATTTTATGAAAAAAATAGAAACTGAGTAGAAGTGTCTACTTTGTAATCTTTTGAGATGTAATAGTTGTGTCCTAATTCTCTAAAACTCTAAACCTAGAAAGATCCTTAATGTGAATTAATTCTTTTAATTCAATATTATGTAATTTTTTAAGGTTGGGTCCTTATAGTTTGTATCATAGGTCGAATTAGATAAATGTTTGAGTTATGGTATTATTAAAGTAATATTCATAAAGTAATTTATGTTAATATCTAAATAATATAGCATTTATAGATTACCATGTTGCTCCTCCTAAGATATTTCTGTGTTCAGAATGGTTTTACATAAAGGAAACATGGAAGCTATGTTGGGATGACATCAGGAGGAAGAAAACCTTCCAAATCAGCAACCTAAGATGGTCAGAGTCGGGACTGAACAGTTTGTTGCAGTGATGGAATAATTGACTCAAGATATAAATGGTGGTGGTATCCATGCACGATATCAGCTAATTCAACCATAAAGTAAAATGTCAGTAGTAGATCATTTCATGAGGCAACATACCCCATAATTCTGAGGATCATCTAACCCTGTGCTAGTAGAAGGGTGGATTAAAGCACTAGAGAAATTTTTTGATGTCATGGGGAGTTCACAACATCAAAAGGTTAGTCTTTATGTTTACCGTTTTGAAGGTGAAGCTGATCAGTGGTGGTCGATGGTGAAAAATATCAGGGATAGTGAGGAGAATGATGCTCTTGATTGGGATGAATTCAAAGGTTTCTTTCTTGAGAAATATTTTCCTAAGGTGGTTTGTCTTAGGATGGAAAACAATTCCTAGAATTGAGGCAGGAGGATGACTCAGTGACTACTTATGAAGAAAAATTCACTCAACTCGCAAGGTATGCTCGGAATTTCATATGACGTCTTGATAGTAAAATCAACCATTTTTACTCAGGATTAAAGACAAAGTATATAATGGCTTTAGCTTCTTGTGAGTTCAAAAGTTATGAAAAACTTATTTTTTATGTAGAGAAGGTGGAAATGGAGTTTTCCAAGGATCAGGTGTTCTTTCACAAACAATGGAATAAGAGGTCAAGGTGGTAGAAAAAAGGGAAGAACTCTTCAAAAAATTCTGATGGTAAGAAACTTAAGTTTTTAGTTAGTGGAAATTGTGATAAAAATCATGGTGGGGAATGACTTCTTAATTCTATTAAGTGCTACCGATGTAGTAAAATGGAATATAACGATCATAATTGAACTGAAAAAGATCAGGGTAATAGTATGAAAAAATATGATTTACAGTAATTAAAATTTTTTGAGGGTAATTAAATGGGTCATTTTGCAAATGAGTGTCCAACAAAGAACTCAATAGAGGGAAATAAGCCATACTATAAGCAAAAAGGGGTGTTGAAATCCTTCCTAACTACTTCAGTAGATGTTGGGCCATCAAATGAAGTAGTATCAGGTACACTGTTTGTTTTTTCAGATTATGCCAATGTGTTGTTTGATTCATGGTCTACACACTCTTTCATTTCTGAGAAGTTTTCTAGTAAATTGGGAATTCCATATCAAGATATGAATACAGAACTTACAGTAAAAACACTTGGAAGAATTTTTGAGACAAAAAGAGAACATAAGAACCTTTATATCCTTATGTGTAGAAAGAATCTACCTGCAAACCTTATTATTTTTCCTCTAGTAGAGTTTAATGTTATTTTGGGTATGGATTGGATTTCTGTTTATCATTCTAAGATTGACTAAAAATCCAAAGATATTTCTTTTCAGAATGATTTTCATTTTGTGTACAAGAATGAACCCTTGATTTTGATAGAATATCATGAAGCTAAGGAACTAGTAAAAGATGAAAATGAATGTTATCTTTCACATATTGTTGAAAAAAAGGAACTGTTCAGATTAATGATTTTTCAGTGGTAAATGAGTACCTTAATGTTTTTTCTAATGAGTTTCCTAGTATTATACCTGATCAAGAATTTGAATTTATTGTTGGCATATTTCCTGAATCTAAGCCAATTTAAAAACCCCCTTATTGAATGGCTCAAATTGAACTTTTAGAGTTAAAGAAGCAATTGCAGGAGTTATTAGATAAAGGTTTCATTCAACCTAGAACATCACCATGGGGTGACCCTGTCTTTTTTGTTAAAAATAAATATGGTTCAATGAGACTTTGCATTTATTATAGAGCATTGAATAACATCACTGTTAAGAACAAGTATCCTTTGCCACATATCGATGATTTGTTTGATCAGCTCCAGGGAGCTCAAAATTTTTTGAAGATTGACTTGAGATCGGAGTACCATCATTTGAAAGTGAAAGATGTAGACATTTTGAATACCGTGTTTCGTACTAGATATGGACATTATGAATTTTTATTTATTCCTTTTGGTTTAGCCAATACACCTAGTGTATTCATGTATCTTATGAATAAAACTTTTCATGAGTTCTTGGATAAGTTTGTGTTTGTGTTCATTGATGATATTTTGGTTTATTCTAAAAGTAAAGGGCGACATCAATTTTATTTAAGGGTTGTCTTGTAAAACATAAAAGAAAATAAACTATTCAGGATATTCAGCAAATGTGAGTTTTGGTTGCAGCAAATTTATTTCCTTGGTCACATTGTTTCAAAAAAATGGCATAACTATTGATCCTACTAAAACAAAAGTTGTTGAAGAATTCCCAAGACCCATAAATATAACCTAGATCCATAGTTTTCTTAGTTTGGTAGGTTATTATCAGATGTTTGTTGAAACTTTTGCACAGTTATCTAGTCCAATGACAATATTAACTTGGAAAGGTGTTAAGTTCATCTGGACAAAATAATGTGATGATTATTTTCAGGAAATGAAAATAAGATTGGTGAATTCTCCAGTTTTGGCACTACCTTCCAGAAATGGTAAGTTTTTTATTTACAGTGATGCTTTATTAAAGGGACTTGGTTGTGTCATTATACAGAATGATCAGGTAATTGCTTATGCTTCATGTCAGTTGAAACCACTTGAGTTAAATTACCCTACACATGATTTGGAATTAGTTTTTGTTGTTTTTTGCTTTAAAAATTTAGTGGAATCATTTATATAGAGTAAAATGTGAAATATATAATGAATATAAAAGTTTAAAGTATATATTCACTCATAAAACATTAAACATGAGACAAAGGAGATGGCTGGAATTAATCAAGTATTATGATTGCACAATCTACTACCATCTAAGAAAATCAATAAAAGTGACTGATGCTTTGAGTCGAAAAAGTAACACTTCATTAACAATTTTACGTTTGGAACAAGATCCTTTGGTTTTTTATTTGATAAACTTTGGCATATAAGTTTTTAGTTCAGAAAATTATTCTGTTTTGTATCAGGTGTTAGTGAGATCATCTCTATCAGACAGAATTAAGTAAGCACAAAAGGAAGACAGTGAGTTACAGAAAAAGGTAGATTTGGTTTAGAAGGGTAAGTTTCCTGAATTTCACATTGATAATGATTGTGTTTTGAGATTTGTAAATAGATTATGTGTGCCTTGTGATTCACAGTTGAAGAATGAGTTGTCTTGTGAAGCTCATAGTTCCCCGTTTTCAGTTCATCCTGGAAGTACTAATATGTATAGAGATCTTCGGGATTATTATTGGTGGGATAGAATGAAAAGAGGTATTTTTGAATTTACTGTGAAGTGTTTGACATGTCAATAGGTTAAATCGGAGTGGCAGTTACCGAAAGGGATGCTTCACCCTTTACCTGTGCTAGAGTGGAAATGGGAAAATATATTCATGGACTTCGTTGTGGGATTACCTAAGACATCTCTAGGTAATATAGAAATCTAGGTTATTATTAATCGATGGACTAAATCTTATCATTTCCTTTCTATTAGAGATACATTGCCTCTAGATCAACTTTCTCGGTTGTATATTAAAGACATAGTCAGGTTTCATGGAGTTCCCCTCTCTATTATATCTGATCGTGATCCCATGTTTACTTATATCTTTTGGAAGGGCCTTCAAGAGTCATTGGTTAATGAATTAAATTTTAGTTCATCTTTTCATCCTCAATCAGATAGGAAATCAGAACGAACAATTCATACCCTAGAGGATATGCTACGTGCTTGTTCAATAGATTACCAGGGAAGTTGGGACCAACATCTTTCTTTGGTTGAATTTTTATATAATAACAGTATTAATTCTAGTATAAAAATGTCTCCATTTGAGGCATTATATGGAAAGCATTGTCGAACTCCATCTTTTTGGGATGAAGTAGGTTAAAGGAAGCTGATGGGAAAATAATTGGTAGAAGAGATGGCATAAAATGCTCAGCTGATTCAGAAGAACATGAAAACTGCTCAAAGTCGACAGAAACGTTATTTGGATAACCAGAGGAAGGATATTTCTTTTGAGGTAGGTGATCATGTCTTCCTCAATGTTTCTCCATGGAAAAGTGTGATGCGTTTTGGTAAGAATGGAAAATTGAGTCTTAGGTTCATAGGACCTTATAAAATCCTGGACAAAGTTGGATCAGTTGCATACAGAGTGGCTTTACCTCCAAGTTTGTCCTAGGTACACAATGTTTCTCATGTTTTGATGTTAAGAAAGTATATCCTAGATCCATCTCATGTTTTCATCCCAGAGGTAGTTCAGTTGGAAGAGAATCTCTCTTATGAGGAACAACCAGTCCAGACTCTTGACCGTAGAGAGAAAGTGTTGTGGAATAAGGTAATTCACCAGGTAATGGTTTTGTGTAAAACCCATATGGTTTAAGAGGCAACATGGGAATCTGAAAATGTTATGAGGGATAAATTCCCCCACTTATTTGAAAAGTGAATAAAAATTGTGAAGACGTAATTTCCAAAAGGGGGGAAGGATGTAACATCCCAGGTAAATAAAGAATAAGAGATTTTCATATTTATTAATATTTTTGAATTAAATATTAATTTTACTTTAAAGTGGTTTCTATGTTCGATAGCGTACGTGATACTCAATAATAGGTTTCTTCAAAATCTTACATTGCACACTAATAATATAATATTATTATTTTGAATGGTAGTTAACTTCAGGCCGTTGTATTGGCAGGAATGAACAAAACTAACTAAAATATGATTGTACATGTTTGTTAAATGTATTTACTTTTATCCAATAAAAGTTAGAGGCTTAAAATGTGAATGAATCTAATTTTAAGCATAATTTACATTAAAAGGTCGATTTACCGAATTTTAATGGAGAACCCTATTTAAATATATTTTTGGTCAATTCTATATGTTCTATTTGACCAAATAAAATTCTTCTTTAGAATCGGGACACCAAAAATTACTTTGGGTAATTTTTTGGTATTTTTTTGATAAAATTCAACTTTTAATGAATAGTGAAAATACTGTAATTTAATTCAAAACTGTGTTTTAATCTAATGTATTTCTATGGTTAGATTATATTTTTAATTTGTTTTAATGTGTAATTAGAATATATTTTTACCATTTAATCTAATTATGTTTATTGGAATTAATTTTACTTTGAAATTGGACATAAACAAGTTTCAATCTTTTGATTGTTATTTTTTCTCAAAAACATGCTATTTGTTTGGATAACGGGAGTTAATTTTAAATTAATTAATGCAACTTTAATTTTTATAATTTGGTAAAATAGACATCATTTTTTAATTTTTAATATCAAGTATATCTTAGGTTGAATTTTGTGTAGTTTTTAGAAAAACATCAATTTTTGATGAATAGTGAATCAACTTAGTAGTAGTTAAAAAACTAACTATTTCATTTAAATGAAATTTTACCACTTCAGTGAATTGAATTTATAAAATACAACATACATGGTTTTTATTAGTAAGTAAAATTTGGTTCAATGAGATAAAAATAATTTTTGGTGAATAGTAACTTTTGACTTTTAATTACCATGGTTAAAGGTAAGTAGGGTAATTCAAGGTAAAAAGAATATTATAATAATTCAAAATTACCTTAAAACTTTTCCTAACCTTATTGGATGAGTAATGGCCGACCATGGTCATCCTTGAGTCGATTTTGGGACCCCAGGGATCCAGTTATGAAAGATAATGACACTTTATTTTAATTAACTTAAAGTAATGGCAAAAATGACATAAATAAATATCTCTTTGTAAATTAATTCTTACATGGTGTTATATAAGTTATATTTTAAACTATAAATATTAATTGTAAATCTAAAAATATTTCCTACATCATGGTATATTTTTTATAATTTTTAGACATCGAATAAATTAAATTATTTATGACACATTAATGATGCAGTGTTTACCTCATTAACAAGTGATTTAAACAAATAAGATTATAAATATTAAAGTAACATCCAAAACCTATAGAATTTTTTTTGAATGAATTTATTTCAACCACGAGTCATCTTATCTTCTACGTTAATGTGTTTTGGACTTTTAGAAGCTGAATATCATTATATAATAAAATAATATTATTACACTTTCCAAAAGAGCCCCTCCTCCCCCTTATAAAAAGCCCTCACTTCTATCCAATTCTGCACACCTCTAAAGCCTTTTGGATCATCCAAACTCAGATAAATTAATCTCACTACATCCCTAAACTCTTTCTAGAAGCATTACCTTAGGCAGAAGGCGCTTCCAAAAACCCTTTTGGTTCATACCAAAGGGAGTTGCCCAAATGAAAAGGTAATAATTTCTCTTAACTTCTTTTCTTTTATTTTACTTATCCAACCCCTAAACTCTTTTTATAAATTTATTTTATAACAAAAATAGAATCCTCAATATACTAGGATGTTTTTATGAGAATTATTAGAACTACACTTACAGACACCTCCATCTAATGGGTGAAGAACATATTGTTTCTGTGGATGGAAAACTAATGCCTCACGAAATAAAGATTGTTCGATTATCTCCTACCGCCTATCATGGTATCCATTAAGATGGAACTATTTTTATATTTGATATATATTATGTTTATTTTTTATTTATGCTTCTGTACTTTTCTTTTATAGCATACCTTTATGGTTTCCATTATGGGTAAACGCGGTAATTTCATTTGAGGAAGTGCGGACTACCGCCCCCTCAAAGTGATATGACTAATTAATGCCATATATGGGACGTATAAAGGATGGGGTTAATGATATTATATATGATATGATACTGGAATTATAATATACCTATGTATCATTATGTTTTAATTCCATTTAAATTATAAATAGAAATAAAAGTAGTGTTCATGCATATGTACAGCTTACCGTTTCCCTGAACGGTGCATTTCATTGGATACCTCCATATGATATGTACTGTTATAAATATATATATATACTAGATATATATGATATATATGATATATAAATAATTAATATCATTCTAAATATAATATAATGTTGACCACATGGACAACTTGTAAATAAAAGGTGTTCATTTTTTACTCAAGTACCAAATATCGACAAAACGAACGTTATTAACTTTAGTGATTGCATAATGTTTATAACATGGTAATAAGTGATATAAAAGGAATAATAAAATTGAAAAAGGATAATAATCAAGTATAAATTAACTTTATTTTATTATTCATGAGATTGAAGAATGATCGAGTCAAGTCGGACACGGGGAAAAGGACTTCGTCTCAATCTCCTTTCATTGGTGCATATTTTGTTCTAATACATGACTATCTTTTATACGCTATATAAACACCTTTGACTTTTCATTTCATTCAAAGGGAATATTTTTCTATGAAGGGTTTTATTAAATAACAAAAATAAAATGTTTCTTTTTAACATAAGCGGTGACAACGACTTTTCCACCGCAGCGAGTAATATTTGATCTTTGGCTTCCTTAACATGTTGAAATTTTTTTAAGAGAAAAATAAATACCATATATTATTTTATGTATTTTTTGTATTGAAAATGGTTTTTATAATGGTTTTGATACGTTAATATAGTGAAATTTTATATTATTATTACAATGTGGAAATGTTATCTTTCCTTTATGCTTATGTCATGTGTCATGATCATGTTGTGGTTCTTGGGCCTTATTTATGTATACAGGTGGTTCTGTGATAAACCTAGGGAAGGTGAGCTTAAGATAGCTCTCCAATTCACTGGGTAATGTAGCATAGGTAAACGTGAATGTTTCTCTTCAGATATTTATGGAATATACTGTGATGGGTATTCCAAAGTAACTCCCTTTGTAGTTGTGATAGCTATAATGTAGGTATGTTATGGATGCCACAACTTATCTTTATGATTTATGATTTATATGTGTTATTCATAAATCTTATGATTTCAAGAGGTAAGTAAAATAGTTTATGTTTTGTTTGTATTTATGAACTAATGTTTTCTTTCTTTGTTTTATAACCCTTACTGAGCTTTTTATGCTCATCCCAAGTTTTGAAATGTTTTAACATGACTTAAAGATGAATAGGGTCACGGATGGGATCAAAGAAAAGTCATGTTGTCTAAAACATGGAACTATTCATGACTCTTTTTTCATGATTTTTTATTTTATGGAAAAAATGGAAACTAAGTAGAAGTTTCTACTTTTTAATCTTTTGAGATGTAATATTTATGTCCTAATTCTCTAAAAATCTAAACTTGAAAAGATCCTCAATGTGAATTAATTCGTTTAATTCAATTTTATGTAATGTTTTAAGTCCGGATCTTTATATAAATAACCATTCATTTAACAAAACTAATAATATAATATATTCATGGTTATTATATACACCACTCAAATGAAATAATTTGTGAAGAAATCTTAAATCTCATATAAATAAAAGTGAGATGAGAAAACCCTTACCTTAAGTCTGGACATTCTTCGTACACTTTATAACCTCTTTTTTAACAAATTTATGTTACTCATAAATATAACACATAACCATGTAATTATATATAATTTCAAATATGATTTTATTATTACTTTATATTACCCATTTATTAATAATTCTATGTTTACATTATGTTCTAGGTAATATTTGTTTTGGTTTTTGTATATTTTTTACTAGTTATTATTGATCCTCTTACTTATATCCTGATTCACTTACATATAGAATGTAAAAAATGGTGTAAATATAATATATATTTAGTATAAAAATATTAATATTAATATATAAAATTTATATATATGAAATGGAATACACCATTCATGGAGATGGTAAGTTGTACATATGCAAAAACTATATTTCAGTTTTATTGTCCTGTTGAGAGTAATAACATAATTGAAATATATGTGTATATATATTTATAAATTTATATTATCATCATAGTTTCACTATTATTTCATTCATATCATATACTTTTACTAAACTCATCCTTATTACATCTCATGAAAAGTGTGGATGAATCACATCGCTTTAGAGAGGCCAAGTCCACACATCCACAAAAGAAGTTATCATATTTATAGAAAATAGAAAGAAGGTAGGTATGTTTCATTTAATTATTCCAGAAGCATAAAGAAATTATAAATATCATATATTTCATATAAAAACATAAATTCTATCATTACTTTTAAACTTTAAATGTGGCAATTTAAGAACGAACAACATCAGTTTTTGAGGCGGTAATCCACTGTACACACAAACTATGATTTTATATCCCATTTGATGGAAGTTCATGTGATCATAGGTAAAATACTTAACAAAAAAATATCTCAGTGCATTTATTAGAATTATTTTATTTTTTAATCATATAATAATAATATTTTATGGTAGGATGATGAAAATAAAACAAAAGATCATGTGGAAGTATATTTCCTCTTCTTTGGTTAACTCCTCTTTGTTTTCACTAAAGGGCTACCTTGGTTGGATTTATACCCAAGGGGATGATTATATGATTAATTGAGGTATGTAAGGATGATTTTTTTGTAATTTTTCTTACTGAGAAAAATTGATTTATAGGTATGAAGAAGTGAGAGGAGGTGAGTTCCCTTTTATAGTGGAGGCATGAGATTCTTGTAAATGTAAAAAAGGAAAAAATTATTGAGAGGTCTCCCTTAAATCATGTGCCTCCAATAATTTTGAATTTTATATACAAGAGAGGATAAATTTGAAATATGGCCATACCATATATTTTGGATATGTTTCTAGGGTATTTTCCCATTAAGTTAAAGTTTAACCACCGAGTAAACTTGTTTTTACCTTAATCACTCTAATTAATTTTAATTACTATTATTAATAGTTTTGGTTAAAAATAAGTTAAAATTATTAAAAATTATAAATTTTCATGAATAAAAATATGGAATTACTTTTTCCAAATTACAAACACATAAGTTGTATAAATTAATTCAAAATTAATCCCATAAGCGAGACGAAACAACAGGTTTTTAAAAGTGAAAGTGTTCAAAAGTTTAAATTATATTATTTATATAAAATTTCAATGAGAAATTGATTATAATAACCCAAATTGTATTAATAGATGTATATTTTATCAAAATAATCTTTAAAACCAATTTATAAAATAATTTAACTATATAAATAAATTAGATGAAAAGGTCGTTTTCCATTAAAATTTACGGTTTTTTAACTATTCATCAAAAAATGAAACTTCTTTGAAAAATGAAAAAAATTAATCAAAAGTAAATTTTTATATTAATCTTATAAAATTAAGTTTATTTTTTCAAATATAAATTTTAAAATTTTAAAATATTATATTAAAAAAAAGTTCACCATTAAAAGGTGGTAAAATTACGTTTTTGAATAATTCGTCATTATATTAGTAAAATTGCATTTATTATTATCTTATTTCAATCAAATATATTGGTTGGGTGTCGAAAAAATTATTGAATATATAATAATTATTTTTAAAAAAATAATACATTTTTTTAAAATCTAATGATATAAAATGGTATTTGTACATAGAAAAATAGTTTTCTTAGAAAAGGAATTTCTTCATTATCAAATAGTTATAACCTTTATTTATAACTAATTAATAAATAAAGGATTAATTTTATGTATATGTGTTTATCATATTATCAAAATTTAGTTAATATTATTCATAACTTCCATTCCAATGGCTAGGTGGTAACTTTAATAATATTTTAATAATAATATTAATAGTATATTTTAGTTTGGTAAAACTCAGTCTTGTGTGTAACACAATCTATCAAAGGAACTGTTCCATTTGATTAAAACAAGACAAAAATAGTGTTGTGTGTACCAAAATATAATCTAAGTGTTATGTTTAGTGAAATATTAACTTGGTGTTGCATGAAACGTGAGCCAAACTTTGTGCATTCATATAACTCAAGGTATATTTAGTGTTATGTTAAATGAAAAATATAAAACAGATTAGATTAATCCAAAAAAAATATTTTACAAAATCTTGGGGTGTTAAAATATCATCCCCATATCACCATTAGACCGTCACCACTAGTCAAAAACCTCTTACATATTTTTCTAGGCATGCATGTGGTCCTGTTGTGTCTCCACTCGAGTGCTATTACGGAAAAACCAGGTTCGGGAATTACACTAACTCTAACGACTATTAATTTTAAAATATGTTAAATAAATATCTAAATAAATATACTAAAGAATGAACCATCATAAAAATGAAATATAATGTCATTAAAATAGTATTCCTTAAGATATTTTATCCATAAAAATGACATATATATTAGATTATATGTTTATTTATTTATTGGAATAACATTTTTAAATCCCTATTTTAACTAACAAATATGGAGAAGATAAAAATTAATAGTATAAAAAAATGAAAATGTAATGATTTACTACATGAATATGGATTGAAAATTATTTTAAAAATATATATTAAGGTTTGAAGAGTGGAAGAGAAAACGAATATAAAGAGGGAGATTCCCCTATATTGGGTGACCTTAAGGAAATGAAACTCAATTGGGGTTGAATTAGAAAATTGTAAAAAAATTATTTTTCCCAATTGTTTTTTTAAAACCAATCTTATATTATACACAACTGAGACATCAAAATACTACACATATTCAGATACCACTAACCCTAAGTAAACTCCCAGTTCACTTTGGACTGGAGACCAAAAATTTGGGTATCTATATAGAATTATGGGAATTATTTACCCACTTTAATTTTTAATCAATTTATTGGTAATATTATATTAGAAATTTATAAATATTCATCCTTAATTTAGCACTCCTAAAAATAAGAATCAATATCAAATAATCCATAAATGAATGGGAAAACTTCTCAAAATTATCTATAGGTATTAATATGATACTGAATCCAAAATAAGTCAACATGGTACAATGTATCTATAAAAATGTTAATTCTCGATTTTGATAATGATAAAAGACTAAATAAACAATTGGTGATCATCTAAACCAGACCCCACCTATCTCTTCAACAACTCCAACAATAAATTAGGAACTGATCTAATATCAATTAAACATAGAGGGAAATTTTAAGAAAATCCAATATCTACTACTATAAATTTATGAACCTAAAAAAATAGAGAAAATGTATGTCCATGGAGAATTTAATATAGGGTTTGAATATAAATACTATGATGGAAACTATTAATGGTTTCTCAAGAAAATAATGATTCCAATGATGTATGTATGAATATATCTATAATATAATAGTTTTTGAAGTAAAAAAACAAATAACAAAATAAAATATTAGTACTGGATTATCTTATAGACTAATATATATTATAATCAATAACTCCCTATATTGGTAGGATCCATTCCTATACTACATTCTTTTAGAATTAGCTCATAATCTAATATAAAATATCAATCCATAGAGAAGATAATGGATATTTTGTGTCTATATATAAGGAAATCATTTAAATATATACACCCACACATATATATAGATGTTGTTGTACCACGCCAGGGTCCTAGAAACCCATCCGAAAGGGATAGGGAATCATGATTACCAAGTAAGTCAAATATTTTAGGCCACCTTAGAGGGAATTGGGGAATATGTATAATGAGTCTGGTCATTGAGAACCCACCACTTACCATTAAACTATATACTCAATCAGGTATAATAACCCATCCAATAAGGTTACAATTTACATTATTTCCACTCATACATGATCAAGTTGTATAAAATAAAAATATTTAACATGAAAGAAATATACATGATTCATTTTAAAGTAATACACATGATTGATATTAATACCATAACAAATTTATTCAAAAATTAGTATATATGATCTATATCAAGTAAAAAACAATATCTATAAAGAATAATATTATGGTTAATTGAGTATACCATCATAGCTCTATGCTAGTTTGACAACACCCACCATGGTATATATTCTGGTAAAAACAAATATTTTATTCCTTAATCAAATAATATAATATAGTAGTCTTACGTGATAGTATTAGTCTATGTGAAGAAAATATTGGGATATATTCAACTCCCAATACAACCTAGGAAGGTATTTAACAAGGATAGAATCTAAGAATATACAACAATATGGAAATTTCATAGAAAAATCCAAATAGACACAAACTAAATCATGCGAAAAAGAGTAATTAAAATAAAGTTGATATAATATGAATGATAAACATATGTAAAATTATCTAAATTATTAACAATAAAAATATGGTTGGTTGAAGGTACTGATTTAATGTCAAATACTTAGTAAAATATATAAAACCATCACTTAATTTAACAAAATAAATGGCTTTTAATAGAAAAAAAACTTCATGAAACTTCCAAAAGTAAGGAATTTAATACCACAAAACCTGTTAAATAAAGAAATTTTAGAGACCCACTTCACAAAGAAACGTTTCATTAATTATTTTCAACAACTATTTTTCAAATGAAATATATATAATATAAATGATATTAGTGGAATAAAAAAAGAGAGTGACTTTGTAAATTTGTTTTAAGTAAATATTTAAAAATACAAATAATTGTTACTATGAAAATGTATTAAAAAGGAACCATTTATAAAACATGATTTTTAATAAAACCACACTCACCATGATCCTTCTAAATATATTTTAAATTATCTTATAACAAAATATTATATTTAAAAAAAATCTTTATCCTTTTTATGTGAAATGAATTCCACCCACATAATAGACCAACCCACCTTGTAGCACCCCAAACATTTTATGCCATGTTTATCTTAAACAGTGTATTCATTAGATTTATTATATTTCATGAATCATGGATCATCTATGTAAAAAAACTTGGTTACTTATAAGAGATAGCCAAAACCTATCCATTAAACGTAAATTTTCCAGCTCTGTGATTCGAATTTTAAAAATCTGACACACACGGTTGTGTTCAAGATGATATTTTAGAGATTGATAGAATTAACTTAATTTTCAGTTAATAGTAACCTACCCTTATTAATAGTAACCTACCCTTATGAATATTAACTTACCCTTATGAATAGTAATATGACTCTTATGAATAGTATCCAAACCCATGAATGTATAAATAAATTTAGGCACCTTTAAAAAAAGATGAATATTTTAAGTGTTTATATATTTCCATTAAATAATGATTAAATTAAATATTTAATTAATCATATTTATAAAATTATTTTAGGAAAATGGACTTAATTTTTGGATTCTACACATTGAAAAGTGGTTAGGGTAAATTTTTTGGATTTTTCTGAAGTACTTGAATTTTTGTGAATAGTAAAATACATTAATTTACCGTATAAATACATTATAATTTAAATTAAATATTCCTAGAATCATGAGTGATTTAAGCACCCAAACATATAACTCACATACATATATTACTATTCTTGGTCCTGGAACACTCGCTATTTCTTGTATTGAGAGGAAATAATAAATTAATGATTGTAATATTAAAAAAACTCAGCTCCCCTACACTATATAAACCACCCCTCACCCCCTCTTCCTCCTACACCACTAAATATTCAATACTTTCCAAAATTATGCCAAATACTCTTCCTAATCCCTATCCCCACATCCAATACCTACTGGTCTCACTAAATGGAAAAAAACAAAGGTGTTAAGGAGATTCTCAAGGAGGAGTACTCAAGTGGTGAACCTTTCTTATCTTTTCTTTCAATTTATTTTACAAAGTTCCATTCTATTGTTCTACATTCTCACCTCCACTCATCCAAATTCCATGATGATCCCAGAACCTTAAATTTACTAGATTTTCATGGTTTTAATGGAATTTTTCATCAAAATATCTCTTTTCCCCTCCTTTTATATAATAAATGCAAACACCATCTCAGATGTGTTAATTTATCACACTCAAGGAAGACGGGGTTTCAATTTGAATTAATATATTCAATACTAGCCACGAAACCTTTTCAATGGTTTAACAAGGTCATAATATATTTATTTTATCTTTATTAATGATCTTTAATCCATACACATTCATAATATGGAATAATAATACAAAACAAGTTTATTGTGCACAAAACCACCAAGCTAGATCCAAGTGTTTATTTTTAACTCATTGAATGAGTCATCCTCATGGTATATAACCAGAATCATTATAAGATAATTTTTATCCTTTTAATGTCACTAATAATTTATATTAACAGTTCTGGATGTTTAACCATATATCAAACAAACATCTATTCTTCAATACAAGTAAACGGATCATGAAAACCAATGAAGAAATTCTACCAAAACAATAAAATTTAATCTCTTAAACCATCAAAAAGGACACTAATGAACCTAATAAGGTCATAACATATCAATTACATGTTGATTATGATCTAGAATTATTAATAAATGAAGATAAATTTGATTATTTAGGTTGTTAAGAACAATCAAGAACACCTTCAAGCATAAGGTAAGGGATCCTCTCTCACTTTTGTTCAAAAATCTCCACTATGGTGTGTTCTTTTATTTTTAATACCTAATGATGGGGTATATTTTCAAAACTACCTCATACTTCCCTTATGATATATAAATAATGGGATACCCCTTTACCTCTAATTAATCCCTCCCAAGAACACTCGTTACCATGCTGAAATGTTTGTAAGTGGTTTCTTATTTCACTTTTAATTCCTTGAGATTTCTATTGTTCACAGCTTATTTATTGTATGTGGTGTATTTGTACTACCATTTTTCATATATTATCATGATTAAATTTATATACATGTTATTAAATGATTCATTTTATGGTTATTAATTTTGAGTCATATGATTTGACTAATTACATTGTGGTAAGGGACTTTGTCTAAACTACCATTTTGTTGTGACTAACCTTGTATTGTGCACCTAATAATCCTTATGTGTTGTACCTACTACCCATTTGAGATAACTTTTCATTTAAAATTATATTTCTATTAAATATCCATATTCTCATATCATGGGTATGTTTATTTTCTAAACCATATACCATTTTACATACGGTATTTATTTGGAATGTTATTTTAACTTTGGTAACATTGATGCATTTGTATCCAATACTCTATACATATATTGAAAAGTCATATTTATCTTATATTAAATCAATTTATAAAGATTTATTTGGACTTTAAGTGGTGGGTGGGTCCCGCTATATCCCCTTAATGCATTAGTAGGTCTCATGAGACCAATTAGTTTGGCGACAAACACTTCGAGTTTGTTTCCAAAAATCAGACGGGCTTCTACCCACAGAACTAAACCATTTTTTGTTATTATGATATATTGTGCTAGATACATGATTTAAAATGAAAAATCATTATCTTTATTCATTATTAGTTATTACTATCCACGAGTTTTTTATTGTGACAACATCTATGGATGCAGTTTCATTCTCAGTTTATTAATGGTGTGAGTTTTTCATTTATGCCTCATGTCATATTGATTATGTCAAATTTCTTACAATTCAGTTATTATTGATTCATGATTCCACTATTTGTAACCCTTACTGAGCATTTGAGATCACCCCATTCATTTTTTACTTTCAACAGGTGACAAAGAGGATATCATTTATTCAGTTCTTGTGGATGCAGTCTTTATTTTTTATTAGGTATCATATTTTGTAACCTTTTCCAATGTAACTATGAGTTACATCTATGTATCTAGTTTCTTCAAGAATTCTAAACAAATCGTTCCTTTAGGATTTTCATTCCTTATAACCATTACAATGTACTAATTAATGAATCGACTCCAGTCTATAGGGCTTAGGGTGTTATAGATGGTATCAAAGGAAGTTTAGTAGCAAACTTAAAAACTAGATTAGACAATGTATATTAGGGAACAAATCCCTAAGGTAGTAGTTGAGGATGAACGTACAATAATGTCATGGCATTTTGGTAAGGAATAGATTATGTGAATATCTCTAGCAAATATATCCCTAGCGGGATATGAGTAGGTAGAGGTGGTTCTGGCACAGAATTACCTTGGAGTTAAAGCTCCGACAAGGAGTTCCGGGCTTGACCCGGGGTATCCTAGTACACGACAATGGGCCTTGATGCACTCTTGGTTATGAAAATCCCAAGGGATATGCTTAGGATAATTCATATTTTCTTTACAAGCAATTATGAATGATTTAAATTTAAATTATTCCTCAAAGAAACCATGTTTCTGATTATGGGATTATCCATGCGTAGGATCTCAATTTTTGCTAAGTATTTTGTTATGTTAAGAATATACATTATGATTCATAACCTAATATAGTGTGTGCCATTATTTGAAAATGGCGTCTAATGAAATAAGGGGAATCAATACTTGTGGGAAATGTAGGGATCTCCCCACTGAGTATGTCAACACATTCAATGTTGGATCAGAACAGATCATGACCGTATTGGGACAACATACTCTTGTTGTAATGAATAACCATTCCACACCTATGTTGGATCATTTCATGGGGTAGAGTCCCCTATATTTCAGCGGGACTACTAATCCAGTGGTTTCTATGTAATGGATCAAGTCCCCTGAAAAGATATTCATGGAATTAAGATGCAATGAAAATGAAAAGGTGGTACTTGTGTTATATTGCCTCAAGGGAAACACTGATCAATAGTGGTCCTTGATTCAGAATACCACAGAGGAAGAAGAAATAGAAGATATGGAATGGAGGAATTTTAAGGAAATATTCTTTGAAAAATATTTCTCTCATGAGAAACGAATCGAAATGAAGAGGAAATTTGTTGGATTAAAGCAAATGGAAGAATACAGTGTTGTAGAGTATGAGGCTACCTTCAAAAGGATAGGTATGCTGTAGATTACATACGTGACTTGGCAGACAAGATTGATCATTTCTTTAAAGGTCTTAAGCCAATTATTCTAAGGTCACTGGCTTCTCAAACATTTTCATCATATGATGAAATTGTTTCAAGTGCCATCAAAACAGAGAAGTAATTTTCTAGATCAAATTTGTTCATGGGAAACCAAGATAAAAAGGGGTACTCTGATAACCAAGGGAAAGTGGAAGCGCTAAAGAATAACAAGGGAATGAAGAAATTCCCATTATGCGATAACTGTGGAAAGAATAATCTTGAGAAATGCATGAAAGGCATGGGAGTATGCTATAAGTGTGGAGAAAATGGTCATTTATCTCAATAATGTAATGGAAAGAAACAATTTTATGATGTTCAATGTTATGATTTAAGAGAGAGGGTACACTATGCAAATGAGTTTACAAAGCACTAAGGAAAAATGCCTCAGAAAAGGCCAAAAGGGAAAGGGGAGCTTTTGTGATTACAACCGCGAAAGTTGAAGTTCCTAATGATGTGGTGGAAGGTACTTTAATTGTTTCCTCAAAAATAGCCAAAACATTATTTGATTCTAGATCATCACATTCATTTATATTTTCTTAGTTTTCCAAGAAAATTAGACATGTCCAATTTTATTTAATAAAGGAGTTATCAGTCAAAAATACTAGGGGATGCATCATTGCGAAAAAAGGAATATCAACTAGTCCCCCTCATAACACATAAACGTTCTTTAGTTTCTAATCTTATCATCATACCAATGAATAATTTTGACATAATTCTTAGTATGAATTGGTTGTCAAACTATGATGTGAATATTTAATGCAAGAAAAAGTAAGTTACAATTTTTTAAAATGGTGTATAATCTCTTATTTTTAGAGCAGTGTTCTCACTACCCAATTTTTATCTACATCCTCCCCCAATATCTCTATTGAATGCAATTCTTGGAGAGGAAGGGAAACCAATATCTATGGGTGAGAAAAGAAATATTCAAATTGAATATTTTCATATTGTGCAAGAATACATTGATGTATTTCTAGAGGGCTTACCGAGACATCCTCCAGAGAGGGAAATTGAGTTTTCCGTTGACATAATTCATGGTGCAAGACCTATATCAAAGACTCCATATAGAATGGCCACAGTATAATATGTGGAGATAAAGAAACAACTAGAGGAATTTAGTGAAAAGGGATTTATTTGACCTAGTGTTTCTCCATGGGGAGCCCCGTCCTCTTTGTCAAGAAGAAAGATGGATCCATGAGGCTATGCATTGATTACAAGGAAATCAATGTTATTATGATAAAGAATAAGTATCATATACCCCAGATTGATGATTTATTTGATCAAATTCATAGATCTCAATACTTTTCAAAGATTGACTTTAGATCCAGATATCATCAACTTCGTGTGAGGAAGGAAGATATTACAAAGAAAACATTTCAACCCAGGTATGGGCATTACGAGTTTACAGTTATTCCTTTTGGACTAACAAATCCACCCTCTGTTTTCATTGATTTAATGAATAGAGTTTTCAAGGAATATCATGACAACTATGTTATTTTATTCATCAATGATATCCTTTTATACTCAAAAATCTATGAATACAATGAGAATAACTTGTAGATTATTCTGAAAACATTTAGAAGAAATAAATTATATGGGAAGTTTCGAAAGTGTGAATTTCGGCTTCAATCAGATTCTTTTCAAGGTCATATTGTCTCCAAGGATGGAATCCTAGTTGATCATGGAAAGAAAAAGTCCATCCAAGAATGGACCAAGCCAACAAATATAACATAGGTACATAATTGTATTGGGTTAGTAGGTTACTATCGACATTTCATTTATAATTTTACCCGACTGGCTAACCCGCTAACTAAGATCACACGTAAAAAAGTTAAGTTTGTGAGGACAAAAGAATGTATATAATGCTCTGATGAATTGGAAAGAAGATTGGTCAATGCTCCAATTTTGACTCTTCTATATGGAAGTGATGGATTTTTATTATACAGCGAAGCATCAAAGAATGGACTAGGTTAGATCCTTATGCAAAACGATAAATTTATTGCTTATTTATCAAGACAGTTGAAGACTCATGAGCAAAATTATCCAACTCATGATCTTGAGTTAGTAGCTGTAATATTTTCTATAAAAAAATATGGAGACATTATATCTACAGATAAATATGTGATATTTATATGGACCACAAGAGTTTGAAATACATTTTCACACAAAAAGAACTCAACATGAGGAAAAGGAGATGGCTCGAGTTACTCAAAGATTATGATTGTTCAATACACTACCACCGAAAAAAGGTGAATAAGGTGGAAGATGCATTAAGTAGGAAAGATCATGGAATTATGACTCAAATGAGGGTTGGTAGATATCTTATATCTTTGGATCTACTAAAAATGGATATGGGAATTATTAAGGAAGTGTAAACATCATTTCTCTTTAAAATGATTGCTAAACTACGTTTATTCGAGAAGATAAAAATATCTCAATCTGATGACGAGAATATACACAAGAAAATTAATGTTATCAAGGATGGTATATTAGAAGACTTCATGTATGAGAAAGGAGTTATGAAATTTTGGAAGAGGTTATGAGTTCCATCAGTACCTGACCTAAAATTGGATTTATTTGACAATGATCATAGCTTAAATTTCTCTATGCACCTGGGTAGCACAAAGACTTGTATAGATATGAAGGAATATTTTTGGAGGGATAATATGAAGTGGGAAATTACTTACTATGTTTCAAGGTGTCTAGTTTGTGAACAAGTGAAGGTAGAGAGAAAATGTCACAAAGTAGTGAGGAAACCTATACCAATTCTGATGTGGAAGTGGGATAACATTACGAGGGATTTTTTCACTAGACTACAGAGGACACCTAGAAGAAGTGATTCAATATGGATAATTGTTGTTCGTCTCACAAAATTATCACATTTCCTTCTAAAAAGAGAGGATTTACCATTATATTTCTTGGAAATACTTTATGTTAATGATGTTGTAAGACTTCATTTTGCACCTCTACCGATTGTGTCTGATTGAGATCTTGGGTTTACATCAAAATTTTGGAAAAGTCTCTAGAAGGCTTTGAATACTGAGCTTTGTATGAGTACTGCTTATCACCCCCAAACTGATGGACAGTCTGAAAGGACTATTCAAACTCTGGAATACCTGCTGAGATCTTTCTCTCTTGACTTCCAAGGTATGTGGGATCAATACTTGCCTTTGGTCGAATTTTTTTACAACAATAGTTTCCATTATAGTATTCAAATGGCTCCATATGACGCATTATATGGAAAGAGATGTAGACCTTCAACTTGTTGGGATGAAGTTGGTTAGAGGAAACTTATAGGCCCAGAACTTGTTGAAGAGACTACGGAAAAGGTTAAGACAATACAAGCCCATATTAAAGCATCCCAAAGTATGTAGAAGAGTAATGCTGATAATCAAAGAAAGGATTTGGAATTCCAAGTGGGATATCATGTCTTTCTGAAAGTATCTCCATGTAAGGGTGTCTTGAGGTTTGGTATGAAAGGGAAATTAAGCCCCAGGTACATTAGACCATTTGAAAAATTTTAAATAATTGGAGTTGTAACATACTGTTTAGTAATTCCTCTAAATATCTCCAAAGTTCATGATGTGTTCCATGTTTCATTGTTGATGAAATACATGCCAGACCTAATGCATGTACTCACCTATGAAGAAATAGAATTGGAACCTGATTTTTCATACTGTGAAAAGCCTATCGGGATTATGGACACAAGGGAATAGGTATTGAGAAATCAGACATCTTTACTAGTAAAGGTTCTTTAGAGGAAGCAACATGGAAACCTGAGGATGTTATGAAGAAGAACAACCCACATCTTTTTGGTGGACTTTATACATAAAAGTTTGAGGATGAAATTTCAGAAGGAGGGAATAATATAGCACCACAAACATTTTATGTTATGTTTCTATAAAACACTCTATTCATTAGATAGATTATATTTCCTGAATCACTAAACCTCTGTGTAACAAAACATGGTTACTTATAGGAGATACCCGAAACCTAGCCATTAAACTTAAATTTTCCTACTTTTTTATTCGAATTTTAAAAATATGACATACACAGTTGTGCTCAGGATGATATTTTAGAGTTTGATAGAATTAAGTTAATTTTTGGTGAATAGTAACATACCCTAATGAATAGTAACCTACACTTGTGAATAGTAACATGCCCTTATGAATAGTAATATGACTATTATTAATGGTATCCATACCCATGAATATATAATTAAATTTAGGCACCTTTAAAAAAAGATGAATATTTTAAGTGTTTATATATTTCTATTAAATAATGATTTAATTAAATATTTAATTAATAATATTTAGGAAATTATTTTTGAAAAATGGAATTCCTTTTTGGATTCTACACATTGTAAAATGTTTAAGGTAAATTTTTGGTATTTTTTTAAAATACTTGAATTTTTTTGTGAATAGTAAAATACATTAATTTACTGTATAAATACACTATAATTTAAATTAAATATTCCTAGAAACATGAGTTACGTAAGCACCCAAATATTGAACTCACATGAATATATTACTATTATTGGTCATGGAATACTCACCATTTCTTGTCTTGAGAGGAAATAATAAATTAATGACTATAAGATTAAGAAAACTCCTCTCCCCTCCACTATATAAACCAGCCATATCCCCCTCTTCCTCCCACACCACTAAACCTTCAATACTTGCCTAAATTCGGCCAAATACTCTTCTCAAGACCCCTACCCACGTCCAAGAACTGCTGGTATCACAAAAAGGACAATAACAAAGGCCTTAAGGAGATTCTCAAGGAGGTGTACTCAAGAGGTGAACCTTTCTTCTCTTTTCTATTAATTTCTTTTACAATGTTCCATTATTTTGTTCTCCATTCTCACATCCCCTCATAAAACTGCCATGATAATTCTATTACCTTACATGAAATTATATTTTCATTGTTCTAATGGAATATTTCATCATAATATCTCTTTTTCCCATCTTTTTATACAATAAATGCAAACACCGTCTGAGATGTGTTAATTTATCACACTCAAGGAAGACAGGTTTAAAATTTACATTAATATCTTAAATACTGGTCATGAAACCTTTTAAATGGTTTAACCATGTCACAATATATGTATTTTATCATAATTAATGTTTTATAATCCATACGAATTCATAATATAGAATAATAATACAAAACAAGTTTATTGTGCACAAAACCACCAAGCCAAATCCAAGCGTTTATTTTTAACTTATCGAATGAGTCATACTTATGGTATATAACCAAAATAATTATAAGATAATTTATATATATTTATTTTCACTAATAATATATATTAATAATTCTATATGTTTAACCATATTTCAAACAAACATCAATTCATAAATACAAATAAATTGATCATGAAAACCAAAGAAGAAATGCTACCAAAATAAAAAAATGGAATCTCTTAAACCATCAAAAAGGACACTAATGAACCTAATAAGGTCATAAAATATCAATTACATGTTTATGAGGTTCTGGAGTTATTAATTAATGAACCAAAATTTGATTATTCAGGTTGTTAAGAACAATCAATAACACCTTCAAGCATAAGGTAAGGGATCCTCTCTCACTTTTGTTCAAGAATCTCCCATATCTTGTGCTCTTTTATTTTTAATACCTAATGATGGGTTATGTTTTCTAAACTCCCTCATACTTCCCTTATGATATATAAATAATGGTATACCCTTTTACCTCTCATTAATCACTCCTAAGAACACTCGTTACCATGACGAAATGTTTGTAAGGGGTTTCTTATCTCACTTTTAATTCAGTGAGATTTCCTTTGTTCGCTGCTTATTTATTGTATATAGTGTTCTTTTACTACCATTTTTTATATAATATCATGGTTACCTTTATATCCAGGGTATTAAATGACTAATTTTATTGTTATTAAGTTCTGGTCATATGATTTGACTACTTACATTGTGGTAAGAGACTTTGTCTCAACTACGATTTCGGTGTGACTAACTTCGTGTTGTGAACCTAATAATCTTTATGTGGTGTACCTACTACCCATTTGAGATCAATTTTCATTTGAAATTATATTTATATAAAATATATATATTCTCCTATCATGGGTATTTTTATTTTATAAATCGTATACCATTTTACATACGGTGTTTATTTGGAATGTTGTTTTAACTGTGCTAATATTGATGAATCTGTATCCACTACTCTGTACGGATATTGAAAATGCATATTTATCTTGTATTAAATCAATTTATAAATGATTATTTGGACTTGATGTGGTGGGTGGGTCCTGATATAGCCCCTCGATGCATCATTAGGTCTCATTAAACAAATCAGTTTGGCGACAAACCCTTCGAGTTTGTTTCCAAAAATCTGACTGGTTTCTACCTATAGAACTAAACCATTTTTACGGTATTATGGTATTATGTTCCAAATACATGACATCCAATTAATAATAATTCTCTTTATTCATTATCAGTTATTATTATCCATGAGGTTTTCACTATAACAAAATCAATGGATGCAGTTTCATTCTCAGTTTATTAATAGCATGAGTTTTTCATTTATTCACCATGCTGTATTGATTATATCAAATTGTTTGCAATTCAGTTTTTATTGATTCATGCTTCCTCTATTTGTAACCCTTACTAAGCATTTGATCTCACCCCATTCATTTTTTACTTTAATTAGGTGATGAATGTGAGATCATTTATTGAGTTCTTGTGGATGCAGTCTTTAGTTTTTGTTATGTATCGTATTTGGTAACCTTTTCAAATGTAATTTTGAGTTATATATATGTATCTAGTTTCTTAAAAACTACTAAACTGGTTGTTCCTTTAGTATTTTCATTCATTCTAACCATGACAATGTATTATGTAATTCACCGACTTTGTTCTAGAGGGGCCGGGGTGTTACACACCTCAACATCATCGAGGAACACTCTTAACCAAGGGTTATGTGTGGATAATTGATGTATAGTTCTTTTAAGATTATGATGTAAGTGGATTTAAAATCATTATTTAAAACAATTTAGACTCAAGAGGATATATTTATTCCCTTCTAGAATAATTAAATATGGAATAATTCATGAAAACAATATATTTCTATAAGATATCTTTGACAACCATGCCCTTTATTACACATAAATTAATGATTTATTACATAATATTAAACATTATACAACCTAGAAGATTGATTAGTCTAGTTTATTTATGAAATAGGTTCATTACATGACAACTTAAAATAGTTAACACAATTATATTATTGACAAATTCCTTAACAATATCATAATATTCCATCACACTTAAAACTACATAAGATAAACTGGGGACATACATAAGATAGAGATGAGCTATAAAGACCATAAGGGAATAAATATGGAATATCATGAATAAATTATTAAATGTTAGACAATGGAAATATCAATGAGACATAAAAGGGTTGATAATCGTAAACATGAACAGTGAGGCATGATATAACATGATAACATAAAGGCAACATGAAAAAATGTAGAAACAACTTAAAACATAGCGTCATAAACACAGGATAAGGCTAAATTCCAATACATAATGATTGAAAAAGTACCATAATGGATTAGGTTAACTCCCAAATTTCTTGCATAATGCCTCGTCAGAATAAAACATTACCCAATGCCTTGGATCACTATATATTTCAGGTTGAATTCATCACTTTCATTTCATTCACATACATAAGTGTTCCACATATATCATAAAATAAGGAATCATTTATCAACAAATTTTATTCCATTATCAAGAGGTGTGTAATGAAAACATATAAGTCCCAAATGAATGAAGTGTAAATATATAATGATTAACACCCTTGATAGTAAATGGGTACTAGTATTAACTATACAATTATTTGTTATAGAAAATCATGGTGAAATTTCAACAGCATAATAGGGAAATATAAATGTTTGTGGGAGGGATTAATGATAGTGAAAGGGGTATTTAATCATTTAGTAATAATAAGGACATAAAGGTGGATACAGGAGAATATATCCCAACATTAGTAAATAGATTTAAAAGGCATAAGAAAATGATGATTCTTGAATAAAGAGAAGTCATAGATGATACCTTACTAAATTCTAGCCCGATAATGGGTGTAAATAAAGGTTCGTTAGAGGGATTAATGAGATTTAAAGGGGTATCTCATCACATGTACAAAAAATCAAATTAATATGGATTTTTTTTAAAAACCCAAACATTAACAAATGGAAATGAAGTGGGATAGCATAAAATAGGTGATTCAATAAAAAGGAGAGTGGGAGATCTCTTACCTTGAGAGTGTGATTCCAAATTATTGGGAAAGGATTTTAGAGAGATTGGGGGAACCTTCATAGGGAAATAGATAGGGGTGTTGACTAAGGATTTGCTAAAATGTTTTAGAGTGGAGAGTAATGAGAGAATGGGTGGGTTTATATAGTAAATGATAGGGGAGTTCTATATTATTTTACAAACCTAGGTTTTAGACTCTATATAATAATATAACTAAGATTACAAACATTGCCATTGTTTTTTCCCATGTTTCCAACCAATGATTCGTTTTTTTCATTATTTTTAAAGGAAAATGGCCAAACATATTAAAATATTTCCTCCTATGATGTGGAGGTTAGTCATTCCTTTAAAGAAATGATTTTAAAATGTTAAAATAAATTACAGATTTTGGAGGATTCATATATGATTTATAAAATTTATAAAATATACTTAAAATAAATTTATTTTTAAATGGAAAACATATATTTGGTCTTGGATAAAATTTTTTGTATTTTTACATCACATTTAGGTCATTATGATGTCATATTACACACCATATAATTATACTATATTTACTTTTTACTCGAATATTCTAGTATCTCATAAAATTATGAAAAAATCGCTATTGGTTAATTTTGATGTTCTTATTCCAAAAAAATATTTATTTTATCCAAATAATTTTCAAAATATTTTAACTTTTACTTTTAAAATAAGACTTTACATTTAAGGAGAATTTCTAGGTTTTTTGACAATAACTATTTTTGAACCCTTATTAAAATTATTTTATTGTCTTCATAAAATTGTATTATCAAAAATAAATAATAAATATTATTTATTAATAATATTTTAAAAAATATATAATTTATTTAATTGTATTAATTAGTTTTTCAAAAGGAATCTCTTAATTTAAATATCATATTACCCAAAAATACAATTTGTGTTTTATTGTATCAAAAACAAAATCTTTTTTAATATAAAAAAATAAGAAGAAAATATATCCATTATTATATTAAATATAAATTTTCATATTAGAAGGGTCTTGATATATAGTTGTTTTTTACATCAGAAAATATCCAAAGGGTAAGGTGGGAGATATTGATACTTTCATGGGGTGGTTCGACATACATGACTTGGGTCATGATCTCGATGAGCTTGAACTTCTACCATAAAGAGTTTCACACATTTTTAATTTAATCATTCTCAAATTGTGATTGGTCAAGGAAAAATCCAACTGATACTATATCCCTTGGGTTCTATGATAAATGGGCCTCATATTGTATGATCCTACTGGTCGGGTCCATCACTTCCTTTGTCTTTGTCAATTGGATTTTTCAATACCCAATGTTAATACTAATCATATGATCACTGTTCAATGGCTATATTATCAATAGTTAATATGATTTATGATCTTCTAAATCGAATAGGATATAATAAAACCAAGGAATTTCATTTGTTTCTATAAACATAACACCAAATTATACATCTAATTCAACCTCAAAGAGACATTTATTTATTAATGTTATGGTTGTTATAAAATTTTTATTTCACAAACTAGAACAGATGAGGTTTATTTTTTCTCATCACCTCCTCTGGTTCCCATGTTTCTTATTCAAATTTGTGTTTTCTCCACAACACAATGACTATGTGTATTATCTTATTCCATAGAAATTTTTTATATAATCTATGATCGTCACTGGTTTCTCCTTAAATGAAATATCATTTTCCCATGGTACCACCTCTAGATTGAGTACATGTTAGAGGCTTGGTATGTACATTATCAAGAGTGATACATAGAACACATCATGTACTAGAGATTGTTTTGGTGGGATTTGTAGTCAATAAGAAACTTCCCATATGTGATCAATAATGTCAAAGGGACTAATGTATCTTGGACTAAGATTTACCTTCCTCCTAAATCTCATAACTTTCTTCCATCATGATATGTGGAGGAATACCTTGTATCCAACCTTAATATCTAGGTATCATCAATGACTTTCATCAAAAAAAAATTGAATTTGAGCATCCTTGATGTGATGTTGAATGGTCTTCACATGTTCCACCATTTCCTCAACCATTTCCGGACCTAGAAGTTGGTAACCCAACATAATCCTAACTTGTAGGAATTCTCCATCTCTTCCCATGAAGGGCTTGATATCACTACTACAATAATGGGTTTATCCAGGGATAGGTATTTAATAGCGCTAGCTAAAAATGATGTTAAAGACCCACTTTTTAAATGCTAAAAACACTATTAAAGGGGGTCTTTAACAGTACTTTTTTGCACTATTAAATGGGTTCTCTAAAAGTTCTACTAAAAGTGTTTTTATAGGGTTCCATTATGATTATTCTTTTACAAATGCTGATAGGGGGGTTATCGATGCTTTTTTAGAAGTGGAAATAGAAGACCCCCCCCCCCTTATTAGCACTTTTTTACAAGACCTTATAAAAGTCTACTTAAAAAAATATTTATATTTAATTAAAAATAATATATTAATAAAAAAATATATTAATATTTATATAAATATAATATATATATATATATATTAAAATATATCTTAGATAAGGTAAATAGACATTTACATTTAATATATAAGATATTTAGTGGAAATGATTTATAAAATAATTAAACTAATATTTTTAATTAATGATATGCTTATTATTACCAAGTATTAGTCATTAAATACCAATTTTAAGATAAAAAAATAAAAAATAATAATAAAAGATATAAAATAAGTTTAAAATGTAACTCAAACTTCAAACAAAAATAACTTTTGATCCGGGTGTCCGTTTGAGCTATACCACATATCAAATAGAATCTTATGATTATAAATATGAAATAAATGATCTTAGAAAATGTTCTGAGAGCTTTGTTAGTTTTTTCATCCCTATAAAGGCCCAAAAGTCCTCCAAAACTGAATGTTTTGTCCCAAACCCCAGTTTATTAAAATTAAAATGGATATAACTTTTGATTTGGGGGTCTGTTTGGCTAGTACCACATATCATATTGAATATAATTTCATGATATTCTATTTTACTAGTTTTTTAGCTAAAATGGACTCTTGGTTTAGATTTTATGGTCATTTCATGTGTTTTTAGGGGTTCAGGGGTTTCAGAGTTTCATGACGTTTTTCTGTGTTTTAAGGGTTTTTAGAGTCAATATCCATTTTTAAAATATAAATATAAATAAATATGTATTTAAATATATATACATATAACTATATATATAAATATATATATGGATACAAAAATATAATGAAATATATATTAATATAAATATATATCAAAAAATGTAGAACAAAACACTATAGTGTAGTGGAAAAGGAACTAGTGTAGAAGCTAGATGTCTCAGGTTTGAAAAATTGATGGAGGCATGGGTGTGTTCTTGGGATGGTATTGTCTAAATCATTGATAAAGGGGTGGGATATGTGCTAATAATGGGGTGGGGGAGCACAGATAAGGGTGCGTGAAAAATATATATCGTTTATCAGTAGGGCCATTATCAAAACTTTTTTAGCATTATTAATAGAGGCCTTTAGCAGTGATCTTTGTGAGCAATGTTAAATCCTACCCTTTAATATCTCTTACGTTATAAATTCTTCTATAACACTGATAATACTATCATTGTTAAAGTCCTGATTTGTAGTAGTATAGGGATCCATTTTGATTCCTGAGTGGAAACTGTTATTGTATGATAACTCGACTCGAGGAAGAGGTTGATAACATCCTACTTTGAAGTCAATTTAGCATACTCTCAATATGCCATCGATTTTCTAGATAGTCTTCTCATATTGAAAATAATTTTGAGAGTGATATGCTTTGATGAAGCTCAATTTAGTATTTAGATAATGTTGCAGACTCTTCCATAACTTAGAGGTAAATCTTGTATCTCGATTAGATACAGTTGATAGTGGTGTTTCATATAGCCTCGCCACTTATCTAGTTTATATACATGAATTTTTATTGAGTGAGAAGGCCTCTTGTATTGAAATCAATTCAGAGTCTTCGTAATATGATCCAACACAACCCATATAATTTTATTTCCTCTTGATGTCTTTGGAAGACAAGTGACAAAAACCATGGTTATTTTTCCCATTTCCATGTTGGTATTGGGAATGGTTGTATCATCCCCATGGATTTTTTCCTTTCCTCCTTCACTTGCTGACATACAAGACATCTTGATGTATATTCAATGATCTCATTCTTGATATTGACCCAACAATAGTGCTCTCAAAGATCTCAATATGTCTTTATGATTCCCAGATGGTTGGAGAAGGTTGAGCTATGTGCATCATCCAACAACTCGTTTTTTAGCTTAGAATTTTATGGTGCACATATTTATGACCTAAATATCACAAATCCTTATTCATTAACATTTAACTATAAGTATTTCCTTTTTTCTTATATAATACAATTAATTGTGAATTCCAACAACATCTCTTTGAGAATATTTTATGTTTTATATAAGAGATTTTTAAGCAATAATTCGTGAAATGATTGATAATGTTTATTCCTTTATGATTCCCACATTCATCCTCTTAAATTAGAAGAACATCATTTACATTTCAATTATTATAAAGGATAAAATCATTGGATCCTTACTACTTTGAGCATCTTCCACTTTAGTTTATTTCCATGGATAGTAGTATATTGAGAATTCATAGAGCTTAATAAGATCTAACCATCATAAAATTTTGATATTAATCTTTTTATATGTAAATAAATAATTAAGTATTTTATGATCTATATATATTTGAAATTCTCCCAAAATAGATAATGATACCAAATTTTTAATGAGAATGTCACTACAGCCAACTCTAGGTCTTGCATTGGGTAGTTCTATTCTAGAACATGCAATTTCCTTGAATCATAGGCTATTTGTAACATCCAGTTATTGTGTTCAGGTACTCCTCAACTCATCCTTCTTTTTATTATTTTTTTGGGGTTTGTCTCAGGTTGTTTTGGAAAATAAGTTGAAAATTTGGGAAGGCTCTTGAGTAGTGCATAGTTGGTGCATAGATTTCCCATGCCATTTGAGCTACTAGTGAAAACTATGAAAACCCAGATAATGAGGTTTTTCATAGTTGGTGCATAGTTTGATAAACAGTGTTCCCACCATGGAGAAACTGTGAAACCCCAAAAAATGGGAACACAATTATGTATCCCTATTTTTCAATCCATTGTTCCCTTCTTATCTAATCATGTGTGTGGGATTTTACTATTTTGAAAATTATTTTAAAATTCTCAAACCTATCTTTTTTACCTTCTCTTGAACCTAACATGAACTATAATGAATTCCGGGGTCATAAAAACTCCCAAGGATGCATTTTGGATCCTATAAACCAATTCCAAGGTTGATCTACGAAATAAAAACATCATTTGATCACCTCTTATTAAGTGAATCTTTCTATCTTGGTCTCTCCCACTATCTTCTCCTATAATCCTTATGGTTTTTTAGATCTTCATGTTGTTGGAGGATCTAATCCCCATTATTTTAGTTCTTAGATCTAGGTTTGATTCTTATATCTTCACTATAGATTTTCATCATTGATGAATCCCAATACGGAAGTTATGATTTGTGGTCCCACGATTTATGAAATGTTGTTAAGTGTATTATTTCCCAGTTCATTTGGCCCTAAATTTTATAATTTAAATTTAATTTAATTCAATTGTATTGTGAAAACATAATTTTATGTAAATTTGGATTTTAATTTTCATTGGCATGAGATTGTGGAAAACACCTAATTCTATTGAATTG
The DNA here is from genome assembly GCA_963277665.1 of Viscum album. Taxonomy (NCBI): domain Eukaryota; kingdom Viridiplantae; phylum Streptophyta; class Magnoliopsida; order Santalales; family Viscaceae; genus Viscum; species Viscum album. The sequence continues at coordinate 2,134,109,880 of OY728140.1, forward strand.
GGGACTATTTGTGGAATTTGATTGAAATTTATGAAATTAAATTGTAGAGTTTAAAATTGTGAAACTGATATATTCAATTGATTTCAAATTTTTCTTGAGAAAATATCCTAAATTATTTTGATAATAAACCTTTTTTATTATCTTGAAAAAAGGAACTATTTGATTAAAAACCAATTTTTCTTTTTAAATGTAAATGGGCATATTGAAATAGAAAAAAATGGTTGATTGTATTTTATATATTTTTGAAATAAATTTCCCATTATTGATTGTTTTTTGAGCACATGAAATCCTCGGTAGTTAGTCAGTTATTTGGGGAAAACATACGACGATGGGAATTCTCTAGAAATTTATTAATGCTTTACCATTGTAAAATAAACTTATAGGAATATCTTATACCCAGTGGGATTTTTTTTTATTATTTTTGTCCAGTTTCATTGGGAAGTGTGTGCACATAGTTGTTATCATCATATAAGTGTGTGAGGATATCATAACTTGGAACTATTGTACCTATTGAACGATGACCATGTTTCTCAATTTTGATTATTTTGATATATATTCTATTTTTTGTAAATATTTTTACATTCCATGTGAATTTATATAAAATATTTTATATTAAATGTTTATTAATCCAATATTTAGAAATATTTTTTTCAATTGAAATATAAATAATGATTTGTTTTAAATATGCTTCTATACTTCCATGCTTTTTTATTTAAAATTAAAATATTAATTTGGTTCATTAATAGTGGAATATTATTATAGAATCCCCGGTGATACCCTACTATGATTTTATTTCATTCTATACATGTGCCTTTGGGAATTTGTAGATTTCCTCCTAATAGGTTTGAGAAAGGGGAAAGCAGCACTTGGATGTGGTATTTGTTGTTGGTCTTTGGTCTCTATAACATTGTGTCCATTAATTAATATGTTTTTCTTCCTATTTTCTGGTACTTTAATGATGTACTTTGGGTTGTTTAAACATATTTTACTTCTATTGTATTTCTACCAGTGGAGGTTTCTTTTGAACATACATGCTTGTAACAATTCCTACCATTATTTATAGGAAAAAAACTATTCCCACATTTTTCTTGAATGATGTTATGTGCTAGTTTCCAACCCATGGGGTTACAGAAACACCCTTCAAGGCATTACGGATTGGCCCGGGTGTCAGGGTACTAGGGTATCCATGATGGTTCATGAAAAAGTGGTATTAGAGATTCATGTTAATCATGTTGCCTTGATGTGATTTTACAATTGAGTATCTTGTCAAGAATTAGGAGGTGGTTGTGACTGAGTGCCTGGATAGCTCTCACTATATGAATCCCTAAGTCACCAGGTCTTTTTATGGAAATAATTATTTAGGATTATTTCTAGTCTTTTCTTTTCTATTGATTTAGATAGGATAATATCCAAATTCTGTATCATTATATATTGGGATTAATTTCCATGTTTATCTTATTTGAGTGTTTAATTGTGTAATATTTGGATACCTTGAAATTTTTCTTCTAATGTTGTGTAGAATCACATATATGAGAAGAAGTGTGAATTAGATCATGTAGGATCCTTCTAATGAACCTTAATGATCAAATCCTCTCATAGATCAGAATATAGTTGAATTTAATGTGTGTGTGTGTGTGCTGTTTAAGCCCTGTGATAGGTACCTTCATCTATTCCCATTTAGTATTCTGTTGTGGAACCTTTGAGTGATGTTTTAAGATATGGTTTCAAGTAGTTCATCCAAAAAAATCCACCAATGCTTCATGTCTGTAATAATCCTCAACTAGTTGGGGATTAATTGAGAGATATTGAGCTTCTTTTTATATTCTTAGAGATACTTGAGGAAATCAAGGTAAAATGTTTTAACTTCAAACTAAATAGACCTATTAAGAGATAATGGGATATGAGGTGATAGTGAGTAAAAATGAGGGGTTGGAGAATAATGACTTTAGAGTTATTTTCACTGACTAGTTCGATCCATGGATGATAATGTTTTCTAAGTCTATAGAGTTCTTCAAACTCAAGTAGCCTAACTAGATCATGAAAGGAAATATTTTTTTACTAAGGTTGTATATTTTTCACCAATTATCATGTTTAATGAGAGGATGAATACATTTTGGTTTAATATGGGGCTTCGATCTAATCTTCTTTATTAGTTTTTATTATTAAAACATCATTCTTATTCTTATGTGTTGGATAGAGTGTTGATGGTTGAAATGGACATGGCTAGTAAGTGTGTGTTTATGGAGTAACTTTTTTCTCCTAGTATAAATTCTATGAGTTCCCATAAATGAAAGAGGAAACATGATGATTATTATTGTGGTACTTGATAGCAAGGTTTTCTTATACTTTTTGTGGTGCATGGAAGAGGACATTTATTTGTTAACAATGTGGAAGACCTGATCACTTGAAATGGGTATTCACTAAGGCACTCAAGATATGTTGTTACTGAGGATGCTCAGGTCACATGCATAAGTTATTCCATTTCTGTTCTAATCCCCTTTATTTCATGGGATAATCATCATCAAAAACTATCATGGTGTAATGAGATGCTTCCTAAACAAAGAGGTTTTAGACCCCAGGCATTTGGAATGATACTTCTTCATATAGTGTATGGTTCTTTGGATGAAGTATATGTGGGTACAATGACTGTGAGAGGTACGAACACTATATATTCCTCATTAGTGACTATTTTATTTCATACTAGTGCATCTCATTCATTCATTTCATCTTGAATTGTAAATCTTCTTAATATCTTATAGATAATTTATATTGTTTGATAGATATTACTACAGCCCTCAAAACAAAGAGAGAGCAGGGTCTTTGGCGTCCTTTTTATGTCTTCTCATTATTGGATATTGATCATGGTTTGGATTTTATGGCTCTCAACTTGAATCTTCTTGAAGTTATATTTGGGATGGGTTGGATCATTGCCAATAAATCCCACATTGATTATTATCTTCTACAGGTATCCTTTACAGCACCTGATGGGGTGTGTCATATCTTTTAGGGAGAATGGGACTTGAGGTTGAGTAGGTACGAACCTTCTTTTCCAGAGTTTTAGAAAGTAATATTTTTTTATTTTGATCAGTGGTGAGAATATTTTAGCAATGACCTTCCTCCAATTTTTATCAAGTTTCCTATCATTTTTTCTTCTGAATTAACCGGTCTCCCACTGGTAAGGGTGGAATATTTTTCTATCGATTTAGTTTCTAGTACTCAACTAGTATTTATTCCTTCTTACTTCATGAAACCAGCTAAAATGAAATATATTAAGCTTTATTTGGGTGATATTTTAGTTAAATTATTTATATGCATGAGTGTGTTACCTTTGGTGGTTCCTATTCTCTTTATTAAGAAAGTCGATGGGTCACTTAACCTTTGTGTTGATTACTGGAAACTCAATAAATTCACGATGAATAAAAAATATATGTTTACATGGATTAATGATCTATTAGACTAGTTCAAAGGGGATAAGTTTTTATCAAAGATTTATCTTTGATCTAGTTACCATCAATTGAGTAAAAAATAATCTTACACTCAAAAAACTACCTTTAGATGCATCTACATCCATTATGATTAACTTTTCATTCAATTGGGTTAAACCAATGCTTCTATAGTTTTATAGATTTAATGAATAGTATCTTCAATGATTATCACGATAAATTTGTGGTGGTATTTATAGATTAAAATTTTTTACTCTATGTCTAAGGACGATCATGTGTGCCATCTAAGAGAAGTTTTGTAATTATTTAGAAATCAATGACTCTTTTCAAAGAATTTGAAATGTGATTTCTAGATTTAGGAACTGAAGTTTTCAGGACCCATGGAGCTGGAACATGTTATTTCATTTGATCCTAAAAGGGGGAAACTATTATGACTTGGGAAGGACCACTAAATGTTTTCAAGATTTAGAGCCTCTTGGTTTTAGCTGTATATTATCACTGGTTTGTAAAGAACTTATCAAAGTTTTCTTCTCTGATGACTTATATAATTAAGAAGGGAGTGAAGTTTTTTTATGAAAAATATCAGAGTTATTTTTTTGATCTAAAACATATTTGACTAATTCACCAATTTTGACACTTCTAGAGGCCAGGCAGGGATATGTGGTCTTCTATGACGCATTAGGTTTGGGTTTGGGATATGTTCTTATACAGGGTGATCAGGTGGTGGAATATGGATATCTGAAGATTATAATGCATGAAAATAATTATCTGAGCCATGAACATGAACATTCAGTTTTGATGTATGTACTTAAGAGTTTTTGGAATTAACATTTTATAGAAAAGCTTATCACGTATTAAAACCACAAGAGCTTGATTTATATCTTCTCTCAGAGATATTTGAATCTCTATCAGAGGTGTATGGTGGAATACCTAAAATATTATTATTTTGATATCACTTATACCCAGGGGAAAGGTAATGTCATCATAGATGCTTTGAGCTGGAAAAATCCAACTCAGGCCATGAAAGAATCACCAGAAAATTGGAAGTTGATGGATCTTTGTGCAAAGATTCATATTGGAGTCCGAGAATTAGGGGTCCTGGTTTTATTGTCCATTGCTTAGTTGATAGCCACCCTTTTCAAGTTCACAATTTAGGAAAAATGGATTGATGATGAGTGTTGTAGCAGTAGAGACTCTCTTTATTGTGGGGAGATCATTTTTGATTGTTTGTTCACTAAGGAGAGCATTCTTTGTTATAAGAATCATTTGGTGGTACTGATATTAGTTAGGAATGATTTCATGGTGGTTTTCCATAATTCCCTTTGGATATGGCACCCAGAAACCATTAAGATGATCTATGAGAGGCGGTGACAATTCTGGTGGCCAGATATGAGATGGGGATTGTTAATTTTTTCTATCATTGTTATAAATACCAACAGGTCATGGTCGAGCATCAGATACCTTCAGGTTTTCTTCAGACACTTCCAGTACCAACTTGGAAGTGGAATGAGATCTATGTGAACATTTTGGTTAGGTTTCCACATACCCATAGAAATAATAATGTGATATTATTTGTGATCAATTGACTTACCAAATTGTCTCACTTTATACCCATTCATGAAACAACCAAAGTTGAAGTACTGTGAAATATATTTGTGAAAGATATTTTTTGTTTTCATGGAGTAACATTTTCTATAGTCTCTGATATTGATCATTAGTTTACTTATCTCTTTTGTTGAGGCCTTAAAGAGGCACTGGGATCTCAAGTTCGTTTGATCACGACATATCATCCGAAGTTGGCTGGCCATATAAAAAGAGCTATACGTATTCTTAAGGATATAATCTATGTATGAATTATCAAATTTTTTGGGCCTTCAATTGACTATTTGTGGCTGGTTGAGTTTGATTATAATAATAGTTACTAGTCCATGATCAATATAGCTCTTTTGGAGGCCTTATATGGCTGACCATGAAAATCTTCGTAGTGTTGGTTGGAGATCAGTGAAAGTTACTTGATTGGGATGAGCATGGTTCTAGAGGTGATAAATAAATATTTAGTTGATTATTTATTTAATTTTTAAGGAAAATAGAAGATACAAATCATATGAATATCTTTATTGCATACCATTGGAGTTTTTAGTTGGTTATCAGGTGTTCTGGACTGTTTCACCCTATTTGGGTCATCGATAGCTTCGGAGGAAATGGAAAATTTCCCCTCATTTTGTGGTAACTTTTGAAGTTATTGATATAGTGGGTAAAGTGAATTAATATTTAGAACTTCCTTGATATATAACATTGATACGTAACATTTTATTGGTATCTCAGTTATAAAAATATCTCTCAGATCCATCGCATGTTCTGAGCTGTAGTGGTCATGATGTCAAACCTAATATATCCTTGATTGAGAATCCATCTTGGATAGTTGAATCTAAAACCAAGGTAAATCAATGGAGGAAACCACCTTTAGTTGGAGTGGAATGGGATTTTGGTTCTGATACTCATGGGATGTGAGAGAGGGAAGTACTGATGAGAGATTAGTGGAATCATCTTTTTGACATGGATGATTCTTAACATTATTTATGGAGATCCAAAGTTTCATTGGTGGGGAGGCTATAACATCATGTTGTTTTTTCCAAGTACTCGTCAACCCATCCATTTTAATTCTTTTATTGGGGTTCATCTCAAGTTTTTTTAATAAATAATTTGACAATTTTCTAAGGATCTTGGGTTATTCCCAGTTAGCAAACGGTTTTCCCAAACTATTCACCCTGCTGATGAAAACCATCAAAACCCAGAAAGTGAGGGTTTTCATGGTTGTCATATCATTGGAAAAATATATTCCCACTACGGAGAAACCACTAAACCCCATATTAGAATCTCACTATTTGACAAAATGTGTGTCCCTTCCCAAATAACTATGTACACAAGATTTTATTATTCTGAAAATTATTTAAAAATTCTAGAAAGCATATTTTTGACTCCTTATTAACCCTAACTCATCCTAGAATGATTTTATAGGTCTTGAAATCTCTAAAGGACCCATTTTTTATTCTATAAACCATTTCCAATGTGGTTCAAAGTATAGAGAACCTCGTTCAATCTTCTTTGGGTATGCGAATCTTCTCCTATTGGTCTCTCCCACTCTATTCTCCTCACCACCATAAGGTTTGTTACATCCCAATGTTTTTGGAGGATATAATCCACATTATTTTATAACTTGAATATATATTTTATTCTCATATCTCTATTTATTATGTTCTTCATTCAATAATCCCATTGCATAAGTTTTTATTCATGATCCCATTACCAATGGTAGGTGTTATTGTTTATGATTTTCCAATTCATTAAACCCTAAATTTATTGTTTTAAATTAAATTTCATTAAATTATTTTGTGAAAACATTATTTTATGTAAATTGGGATTTAGATTTTATTTGGAATAAAATTAGGGAAACCCCTAATTCTAATTAATTGGGGTGTGTTTTTGGAATTTGATGGAAAATTGTGAAATTAAATTGTGCTATTTAAAATTGTCAAATTTATTTTAAAATATGATTTCAAATTTTTATTTGAGAAAAATAGATTAAAATAATAAAATAAGAACCCATTTTTTATCCTTAGAGAGAAATTATTTTATTAAAATCACATTCTTGTTTTGAAATGTAAATTGGAATATTGAAATTGAAAAAAATGGGTTAATTGTATTTTTAATAGTTTTGAAATCAATTTCCCATTATTGATTCTTGTTTGATTGCATGAAATCCTAGGTATTTAGTTAGTTATTAGAGACAAAAACGCTATAATGGGAATTCCCTATAAATGGATTAATTCTTTATAAATATAACCTAAAATTATAGGTAGATATTATCCCCATTGGGATGGTGTCTAATCTTATTTGGCCAGTGTTAGAGGGATGTCTGTGCACATTTTCATTATCATCATATGAGTGTGTGAGGTTCCCATAACCTAGAACTATCATACCTCTTAAAATATGAATTTTTTTATCTTTGTAGTTATTTTGATATATATATCATTATTTGTAAACTGTTTTACACATGCCTTGTGAATTTATATAATCGTTTTAATATTAAATGTTCATTAATATATTGTTTAGAAATATTTTCCTTCAATTAAAATGTAAAGCATTATTTTTTTTAAATATTATTTTTCACTAACATTATTGTTCATTAAAATTAGAGAGATTAATTTGGTTAATTAGATGCTTCATCTTATTATGGAATCCATGGTGGGACCATGCTAGAATTTTTTCTCATTCCCTACATGTGGCTTTGGGAGTCTGTAGATTTCCTCCATCTAGGATTGAGTAAGGGGAAATAACCACTTTAAGATGGTGGTTGTTGTTGATCATTAGGATTTGAGATTATTTATCTACTAAGACTTAAGTTTTTGTTCTTGTTTTCTAGTACTTTGATGATGTACTTTTGGTGTTTTACACATGTTTGACTTCTGTTACTATTCACTATATATTTTTCTCTTTGATCATACTAACTTGTAATTGTTATTTCCACTTATTATATTGAAAAATTGTTCCCACCATTTTCTTTCATGATGTAAAGTGCTATTTTCCAACCCATGGGGATCAGAAACTCCCTTTCAGATATTTCAGGATTGGATCAAGTGTCAGGGTACAAGGGTTTCTAGGTCATTTTATGACACTATCACATTTTCATTCTGCATTAACACACATCATAAACCATTCTTCAAAGCATTGTTTCACACCAATAAAAGTTCCTTGATTTTGATTAGTACAAATACAATTTCAATGATAAGCCTGTTTTTAAACGCCATGAATATCTCATCAAATTAATTATTCCAAAAAAACATGAATCCTTTCTGAGTTAGTTTTGTTAAAGTGTTTGAAAATCATGAGAAATTTATTAAAAATCAAAAACAATACCCAAGTAATCTAAGGAAACTATGAATTGTTTTCATATATATTGTCCATGTTCATCCTTTAATTACATCTATCATTGAAGGATGCACAAGTATCCCATTTATTTTTCTAATATTCTAAAATAATGAGACTTCCTTCAACCAGAACTCACATTTGTTGTACATTATATAAAACTTATCCTTTCATAAGGTATTTAGTTTAGTTCTTAAATTCACTTCATTCTCCTCCTTGATTTCTGAGTGTATTAGAATATCATCTATAAATACTACCACAAATTGTTCAAGGGAATATATAAATATTATATTCATCAATTCCTTGAAGATTTTTGTAGATTTGGTGAGACCAACAGACATTTATATGAATTCATAGTGTTCGTACCTTGTTCAGAAAGAATTTTTGGGGATATACATCTTATTCCCCCTTTCTGGATAATACCTAGACCAATGATCCACATTAGAGAAGTCTTCTGATCCACGTAGATTATCATAAAAAAACATCAATCCAGGGAAGATGATACTTATTATTTATCATGATCTTGTTTAGATCATGATAATCAATGAAAAGGCACATTAACCCATCCTCCTTTTAGATGAAGAGGACTAGTACAGCCCAAGGCTAAGTACTTGGGTGCATGAATCCTTTAGATAGATTCTCTTATATATTTTTTTATTAAGATCTGTGAGTTCCACAATAGATATTATATATTTATTTTGGGATAATTGTAATTCCAAAGGTATAATCCCGATTGAAAATTCATCCTCTGGTCTAGCAGGAATACCAGAAAATTCATTGGGAAACATATCAGCATATTCTCTCAAAATACGCATGTTTTTGAAGTTTTATATTTTCCATGGACTCAATCATTTGATACATATATTCTTTCTCATAAGTAAATAATACATGTTCTTATGATTTTATTACTAAATAAGATACATCCACCTACTTTCACTTATACAGAATCTGAGGACGATCTGTGATACGAAGAGTGATTTCCATCTCTTGGATATTTATGTTCTCCCTATATAGGTAAATCCAATCCATTCCCATAATTGCATTAAATTCCACTAAATTTAGAATTACAAGGGTTTATAGGGAGTTTATCCCACAAATTTTGATACTGTAGGAGTTATATAATTGTGATGAAATAATTTTCCCTATTTTTCATTTTTAGGGATAACTCTACTTCCTTATATTATGGTGGTGTTTGAATATTTCTTCTATACTTTAATTATATGAATTAATGTATTAAACCATAATAAAAATTACATTCACTATTCCTAATTTAATAACTACCATACCTTTCACCACATCATTTTCAAGATCCACCTCATTGGTTTTGATGGAATAATCATTTCCCTTACTACCTTAGAGGTTGTTGGTTGTCTCTGAAAACCCTTGGCTTAGTGCATTGGTTTGAAAATTTCCCTTGTTCTGTTTAGTTGAATCAATGAAAAATGTGTTGAGGTTTGAACAGAGAATTCCTTTCCTCCAATTCATTAGAGGGTTTCTCACATCAGTGATCACTAGCTAGGTTCCCTTCCTTTCCACACCTAAAGTATTTCATTAACACCCCTTAGAAATTTCTAGGATGATTCTTTCCACACCTTTGAAAAGTGGGAGGTTGAAATTTTTATCATTAGTATATTTCTCCATAATATCACCAAAATTTAATGTAAATACCTATAATTCCTGTGGACATTTTTTTTAAATATATGGGGATTTTACGAGTCTATGAAAACTGACGGTGCTTGATTCTGAGGCCCGGTGTGCCCGGAATCAATTTCTGAAGTTTTGTTCAGGTACATTTAGTAAACCTACGTATGTGATTTTATAACATTTGAACCAATGCTTGGAACAAAAATTTTATGGTACTGTTGAACTCACAGTGTCAGTGATTTCTTAGTGAGACCTTCATCGTAGTTGCATTTTAATAAGAGTGGAAGTTAATTTTTGGAGTTTTTAAGAATAAAGATAAATAAAAATAAGTGTGGCTTATTTTTATTTTGGCGGTTAAAATCTCCAAGTGGAGGTTGTAGGTGGGGGCCACCACACCATAACCTCCCATGAGAGGTTATGGTGGTGGGGCCCACCCACACATAACCTCCCTTGGGAGGATATTTTAGGAAGGGGACCACATGGGTTTTAACCCCCTATAACTCTCCATAAAGTGGGGGGAGACCCTTGAACTTCCCCCACTAATTAAATGTGTCAACCCACATAGAATTAATTGAACCCCCTCATTTAATTAATTAAACTTTTGAATTATTTTGAATTCAAGACAACGATTAAATAATAGACAAATCTATTATTCCATTTGTTTGGCAATTCATTTGGGTGGGACTAGAGAGAGAACTTCATCCTATCAACGAAGAAAGTGAAGAATGCTCCTTCCAACGAAGATCAACGAACACCATCTTCTTCCTTATTCAACCGTGGAAAGAAAGGGAAGTATCACCCACGAAGAACGCTGACGCCATCCTCAGCTTCTTCTTTCCCAATGTCAACAAAATGATGTCACCTTTTCCCTTAACTTCATCAACGAACAATCGTCAAGAAAGGTAGAGGGATTTGAGTTGTTTTTTTTCCATTCTACATCGTTAATAATTTGGTATTAGTTATTCCAAATGTTATCAACATAACATGGGGGGTTCAGACCACACAAACACAGCAGACGCTCCCCCTTTGGTTGACCATGTTTGTTGATGATGGAGGAACGGACTGTGGCGAACAACGGTGGTCGGCGACGTGTCGGCCGTGAAAGAAACCAACAGCGCAAAGGCCGCCAGGTCACCAAGAGGATGTAACACTGCCTCACTACGTGGAGGGGAGCTATGGACAAGACAGGCTGTGGTGGAGGCACGTGGTTCCATCGCGCCGTGTGGAGGGCAGCAGGAGGCCGCAACCAAGGCAGGCCATGGTGGAGGGGCGCGCCACCGTTTCTTCGCGCCTGTGGTGCTGGACTGCGGAGGGTGACCAGGGGCGCGGTGCCATCACGCCATGACGGAGAAGACCCATGGCCTCAGGACACGGTGGATAGGGGAGGGCGGTCGGTTGAGCCTGCCTCCAGTGCGCGCTACACAGGCGGGACCCTTCGGCTTCTGTGGTTAGAGGGGCCGGTGCTAGGCGCCTGCCGTTACGAAAAAAGGGGAGCACGACACCCCCCCCCTGCGGCATGGTTTCCCGGGCCAGGCCCCATGGCAAGGTGGGCAAGGCCACACTGCCGATCGGGCCATGCCACACGGCCAGCCAACCGGGCCGAGCCGTTTTCAAGTCGGGCCGCCTTCGGGCAGGGTCGCCCCTTCAAATCAGGTCAGACCCACAGACCGGGTCGGACCCCAGTCCTGACCCGGGTCGGGTCGGGTCGGGTCAACCCAATTGGTTCGGACCGGACCCGAACCTATTAGACCCGATTATACCTAATCACCCATAACTCAGGCTACTGGTGTCTGATCGACAAACTATCTGTAGTGATGAAAATCTTAGAACAATACGATCCCTTTGGAATATCCCACAAGCGTTTTGGACATAGTTGGAGTATGTTTGGGTTGGTTTGAACCTAAAAACCAATCGGGCCCTGGGATGGAAATGTCAATAACCCATAGACCAGGCATTTGATTGACGCGCTGTTGGTTGCGTTGAGACCCCTTTGATGTGGCGTACCTTTGTGATACTTCTACGTGAGACTTCGCGATAGTTGGAGTTTTTTCGAGTAGCTTGGGAATCAAATCCTTCTAGTGACGAGCAGATAGAGTGCGGAGACCTAGTAGCTGATAGACCTGATGACTGCTTGACTGATTCGACTTGGAGTGATTCGACTAGCCTAGTGGGGAGCGCCAGGTATTTGGAGGCATACCCATAGCGGAGGATTGCTCGGTATTTGGTGGAAGAACCATGGTACTCGACAAGAGTAGTACCTCTGTAGGCTATTAGGGGGCTCGCCTGGTATTTGGCGGCAGACCCACAGTGGACGGAGCGCCTCGTAGTTGGCAGCAGAGCCACAGTACATGATAGGAGGATTACCTCAAGCAGTCCAAGGGTAGTGAGAAGTGCCTTAGTGTCGTGACAGGCCCACTGTTCTCGAAAGAGGAGGAGTTCTCCAGTATCCCTGGTTTCATTAATGAAAATCCTGGTTTGAGCTGATTTAATAACATTTGTGTTTTCCTTATTATTGATATGGGTTACTAGATAACTTTGGTATATGTATGGGCACATACCTAAGTAATGGTTATCTGTTGATTCATACTTTTTGGTTTATCCTTATTGGATTTTTTGAGACCTTGAGGGTCTCAGGGTCCCTACTGAGTATCGTTATACTCACCCATGCACGGGCTATGCCCGTACCTCATTGTGTTGGATGGAGACGACGGACAGCGCTGACAGAGGACGAGACCGCCAGGACTGGACGGTACCCAGAGGTGGACCTCACGACGAGATGGTATAGGGAGGAGACTGATGGACGTGGAGCCCTGAGGAGGTTATCTGTACCTACCCTTCAGGTAAGACCCATGGATGATGATCCAAGAGCTTCTAGTCACCTTCCAGTTGTTTTGTCTTTTCCTTGTACTTTACAGTTGGGCTTGTATTTCTGGCCCCTTTACTTTTCAGTACTACTTTTGTATATAGTTTCTACTTTGTGTTTTACGTTCAGTTGTGTACTATGTTGTGTGTGTTTACTTTTATAAAGTTAATTCCTTCCCAGCTTAGGGATTTACACCTTTGGTGCTAGTCGCCAGCCCCTGGCCTATAGAAGGAGGGCTTGGCGTAGTCATGGAACTAGTCCTAAGGACGGGTCGTGAAAAATTAGTATCATAGGCGTTGGGTCAACCACAAAACTCAGGACTCTTACCATTATTTTCTATGAAGCAATAGTGTTAAGGGTACTGAGTGTGGTTTTCAGTTTAGGGAGTCCAGTGTTGGTGCAGCGGCTGGCGTATCCATACACTAGGACCCTGACTACTGATTTCCGACTTAGTACACAAAAACACTAATTGCGTGTGTGTTTTAGAAGGGTTTCTTTAAATGAGCTCATACCAGGTCACCTCACCAGGTATAATCGTTTGACCATGTCTCATTTGTTTCTTTCAGGATGCCTCCCCACAAACGACCAGTTAGAGCCCCGAGATTTGTATGCACTGATAGCCCACCGAGCGACGAGGCTTCGGTGCACGGCCCTTTACCAGCGGAGGTACCAGTGGTACTACTTCCTGTTGGTCCACCGATGCCACCAGCCCTAGTAGCAGAGAGTGAAAGCAACTTGAGCGTGATGCACAAGTTTCAACGCCAGAGGCCACCTAGGTTCAGGGGAGAGACAGACCCACAGGTAGCATAGGATTGTATGGAGGTTGTGGTGAGAGTCTTCAGACTAGTAGGGACACCAGCCGACTTCCTAGTGATCCTTGCTGCTGGCCTCCATCAGGCAGGAGCAGACAGATGGTGGAGCCTGATGCTTCAAATGCATGACGAGGTTACACTTCTATAGTCAGACTTCAAGGGCCTGTTCCGGGTAGAGATTGTACCAGCCACCCTATGAGCGGTGCGGATACTAGAGCTACTTAATCTACAGTAGGGAAGCATGAATGTAGCTCAGTACTCAGCTAGGTTCAAAAACCTCTCACGCTACTTCATTGATATAGTACGTGGTTCATTCTTTAGGTCCCAGACCTTTGAGAAGGGACTCAGGTGAGATATCAGAGCTTTATTTATCTCCCACAAAATCCAAACGCAGACAGGGCTCATAGATTCTGATGGACCTGTTGGCTCGATCATTACGGCTAGAGACTTATATGGGAGTAGACACGATGATTATGCACTGGTGTCGACAGTGTGATATTACTCTAGGAGGAGATAGCTTCGGCTGGGATCTCCTCGTAGAGGCGTCGACACCTTATAAATTCATCTTGGGTATAGACTAGTTATCTACAGTTCAAGCTCAGATCGACTGTATTAGGTGCAAAGTGCGGTGTGTCCACATGGATGGGACCAGGTTCACCTTCACCGATGAGAAGGGAACCTTTGCATCACAGGACGAACTTACTCAGAGAAGGGTGCAGCAGATCACTCACCAGTTGGCGTGCCTTACCCTCAAAGCAGTTGATGTGGAGAGTCCAACTTATCCTGTAGTGGTGGACCTTTACTTGGATGTTTTCCCTGGCGACGTTCTAGGACAACCTCCTCACATAAAGGTGGACTTCTACATTGACATGTACCCCGGGACGGTGCTGATATCTACTCCAGCATAACGGATGGCTCACGCTGAGCTTCACGAGCTGAGGGTACAACTTGATAACTTGCAGGGGAAGGGATTCATCTGGCCCAATATTTCTCCTTAGGCAGCCCCGATTCTATTCACCAAGAAGGCATATGGGAGATTGAGGCTCTCTGTCAACTATCGTCTCCTGAACTAGGTGACTGTGAAGAACAAGTACCCACTCCTGAGGATTGACGACCTCTTTGATCAGCTCAAGGGATCATGATGGTTCTCAAATATAGACATCAGATCAGGTTATCACCAGCTTAGAGTTCGAGACGAGGATGTGCATAAGATGACCTTTAGGTGTTGTTATGGCCACTACGAGTTCTTGGTTATTCCCTTTGGAATAACCAACGATCTAGCAGTGTTCATGAGTCTCATAAACAGGATCTTCCATCCATACCATGATCTCTTCATCATAGACTTCATTGATGACATTCTGATCTACTCAACTACTAAGGAGGAGCATGCCTACCATTTTCAGGTAGTATTGGACATAATCTGAGAGCACCAGCTTTAAGGTATGCTCTCGAAGTTCCGGTTTTGGATTCTAGCGGTTCACTTCTTGGGACACGTCATCTCGGAGGCTGGAGTTCCAATGGATCCATTGAAGATTGAGGCAGTGCTTGCTTGGGAGCCACCCAAGAGTGTGACGGAGGTTCAGAGTTTCCTGGGCTTGGCTGGATACTATCAGAGATTCATTCCAGACTTCTCCAGAGTCCCAGCACTACTTTTAGCTTTGACAAAGAAGGGGAAACCCTTCGTGTGGTCAGAGAGATTCCAGCAGAGATTTCAGGAGATGAGGCAGAGGCTGATTAGTTCCCCCATCTTGAGGCTTCCAAAGAAGGGTGTAGGGTATTTAGTTTACTAAGATGCATCAGGGACTGGAATTGGGTGTGTCCTGATGCAGGAGCAAGCAGTGATCTCTTATGTTTCTTGGAAGCGGAGACAGCATGAGCAGAACTACACTACCCATGACCTAGAGTTAGCAGCAGTGGTCTTCACCTTGAAGATGTGGCGGCACTATCTGATGGTAGAACATTTTATCATGTACTCTGATCATAAGAGTCTCAGGTATATCTTCTCTCACAAGGACCTGAACCTAAGACAGCGGTGATGGCTTGAGTTCCTCTAGGACTATGACTTTGAAATAGACTATACTTATGGGAAGGGGAATGTTGTTGAGGGAGTTTCACACTTCTCCTCTAGAGGTACATCGAGGAGTGGAGAAGATGTACCAGGACCTTTGAAGATTGCACTGGTGGCCAGGTATGAAGAAGGCAGTAGCATAGTTTGTCTCATGGTTCCTCACTTGTCGATAAGTGAAGATAGAGCACCAGGTACCAATAGGCTTGGTTCAGCCCTTAGACGTCCCATAGTAGAAGTGGGATGGGATATCCATGGACTTTGTGACGGGTCTTCCACGTACATCCAGGGGTCACGACTCGATTTGGGGGATTGTCGACCGACTCACCAAGTCCTCCCAATTCCTACTGATCAGAGATCAGAGCTCAGAAGAGATCTTAGGACACCTATATATGCAAGATATTGTGCGGTTACATGGGGTACCTTCTTCTGTTGTCTCCGACCATGACGCTTGGTTTACTTCTCAACTATGGAAGGGGTTTCTGGAAGCCTTCGGGACACAGCTTCACTTGAGTACCGCCTTCCATCCTCAGACAGATGGTCAGACCGAGAGAACCATCCAGACCCTCAAGGACATGATCTGTGCATGTGTCCTTGACTTCCATCGTGGCTGGGAGGATTACCTACCTTTGTTATAGTTTTCCTACAACAACAATTATCACTCCACCATCGGTATGGAACCTTTTGAGGCCTTGTATGGTCGGCCTTGCAGATCGCAATTGTGCTGGAAAGACCCTGGGGAGTCAGCACTGGTGGGACCAGAGATGGTATGGTCTACCATAGAGTAGGTACAGATCTTCTAGGAGTGGATGAAGACTTCATAGAGTAGACATAAGTAATATGATGATAGGAGATGGGGACCTCTGGAGTTCGAGGAAGGTGACCATGTGTTTCTGTGGGTCTCACCTCGATGAGGTTTGGGGAGATTTGTCTGAGGCGGCAAGTTATATCCACGGTTCATAGGACCTTTCCAGGTCCTCAGCAGAGTAGGCGAGGTGGCTTACCTCTTAGCTCTTCCACCTCAGTTGCACCGGGTGAACGACGTCTTCCACATATCTCAGCTGAGGAGATACGTGCACGACCTATCCCACATCATCGACCATAGGGAGCTGGACATCGATGATGGGGTGATATTCACGGAGGTTCTAGTAGATATTGAGTATCGATAAGAGTGGGTCCTACGTGGACAATCGATACCTATGGTGTGTGTTCGCTGGTAGTACGGGAACCTATAGGATAGTACATTGGAGTGGGAGCCTCAGATGCATGCTTAGTACCCCCCCACCCCCATTTGTTCCCTTCGTTCGAGTTATAGCTTATGAGGATGTAAATCCCTGAGGTGGGGAGAATGTAAAGAATAAAAATTCCTGTGGAAATTGTTTTTAAATAAATGGGAATTTTATGAGTCCGCAAAAACTGAGGGCACTTGATTCTGAGGCCCGGTGTGCCCAGAATCAATTTCTGATGTTTTTTCGGGTACATTTAGTAAACATATGTACTGGATTTTATACCTTTTGAAACAGTGCTCAGAATTCAAATCTGAGGGCATTGTTGAACTTGCAGTGTCGGTGATTGATTAGTGAGACATTCACCGCAGTTGCATTTTAACGAGAGTAAGTTAGTTTTTGGAGATTTTAAAAATAAAGTGATATAAAAATAAGTGTGGATTATTTTTATTTTGGCGGTCAAAATATCCATGTAGAGGTTGTATGTGGGGGCCACCACACCATAACCTCTCATGTGAGGTTATGGTGGTGGGTCTCACCTGCACATAACCTCCCTTGGGAGGATATTTTAGTATGGGGACCTCACGAGCTTTAACCCCTTGTAACTCTCCATAAATTGGGGGGAGACCCTTGAACATCCCCCACTAATTAAATGTGCCAGCCCACTTATAATTAATTGAACCCCCTTGTTTAATTTATTAAACTTTTGAATTCTTTTGAATTCAATCCAACGATTAAATAATAGACAAAGATACTATTTCATTTGCTCAGCAATTCATTTGGGAGGGAATTGAGAGAGAACATCATCCTCTCAATGAGGAACGCAAAGAATGCTCCTTCCACCGATGATTGATGAACACCATCTTCTTCCTTCTTTCGACCGGGGAAAGAAGGGGAAGCGTCACCCATGAAGAACGATGACGCCATCCTCAGCTTCTTCTTTCCCAACATCAATGAAATGATGCTGCCTTTTCTCGTGACTTCATCAATGAACAATCGTCAAGAAAGGTAGGGGTATTTGAGTTGTTTTGTTTCCATTATACGTCATTAATATTTTGGTATTAATTATGCCTAATGTTATCAAAATAACATGGGGTGTTCAGACCGCACCAATACAGCTGACCCTCCCCCTTTGGTTGATCTTGTTTGTTGACGACAGAGGAACGGACCACAGCAAACAACGACGGCCAGCGATGAGCCAGTCGCGAAAGAAACCGGTGGAGAAAAGTCCACCGGATCACCAAGAGGGTGTGGCACCATCGTGCTGCGTGGAGGGCAGTAGGAGGTCGCGACCAAAGAAGGTCGCAGTAGAGGGCCGCGGTGCCATCGCGCCCCACTGGTGGTGCAGGACCGCGGCCAGGGCGGGCCACGACAAGTGAGCAGGGGCATAGCTCCGTCACGCCACGCTGGAGAAGACATGCGGCCTAAGGCCATGTTGGACCGGGGAGGGCGGCTGGTTGAGCCGACCACCGGTGTGGGCTACACAGGCAGGACCCTTCGAGTCCCGCGGTTACAGGGGTCAGTGCCACGCGCAGACCGTTATGAACAAAGGGGGGGCGCGACAACCCCCCCCCCCCCCCTCCCAGGGTGTGGGTCGCCGGGCCACACGACATGGCTAGCTAGGCCACCCGGCCAGCCAGTCACGGCTAGGCGGGCCTGCCCACACAGCTCGTCGGGTCAGGCCACACGGCTCGCCGGGCAGGCCACACGGCCAGCGGGGCCGGGCCACACGGATAGTCGGGTCGGGCCACAGAGCCAGCTGGGTCGGGCCATTTTCTGGCCGGCCGGCCTTCGGTTCGGGCCGACCCTTCAGGTCAGGCCAGACCCACGGACCGGCTCATACCCCAGTCCGGACCTAGGTCAGGTCAGGTCGAGTCGATCCAACTGGGTCGGACCGGACCTGAACCTGTCAGACCCGGTTACACATAATCGCCCATAAATCGGGCTATGGGTGTCTGATCGATGAACCATCTACAACGATGAAAATCTTGGAATGAGACGATTCCTTTGGAATATCACAGTTGAGTTTTGGATACAGTTGGAGTACGATCGGGTTGGTTTGAACCTAAAAAACAACCTGGGCCCCTAGGATGGAAATGCCAATAACTCACAGACCAAGCGTATGATTGACGTGTCATCTATTGCGTTGAGACCCCTTTGACGTGGCAGACCTTTGTGATACTTCTATGTGAGACTTTGCGATAGTTTGAGTTTTTCCCAGTTTCTCGGGAAGCGGATCCTTCCAGTGATGAGCAGAAAGAGTGCGGAGACCTATTAGCTGATAGACCTGAGGACTTATTTACTAATTCGACTTGGAGTGATTCGACTAGCCCGATGGGGAGCTCCCGATATTTTGAGGAATACCCATGGTGGAGGAGCGCCCTGTATTTGGTAGCTAACCCGAGGTACTCGATAGGAGTACCTCTATAGGCTATTAGGTGGAGCTCTCGGTATTTGGCGGCAGACCCACAACGGACGGAGCACCTGGTAGTTGGCAGCAGACCCGCGGTACTTGATAAGAGGAGTACATCAGTAGTCCAAGGATAGTGAGAATCACCTTAATGTCACAACAGGCCCACTGTTCTCAACATATGAGAAGTTCTCCAGCAGCTGTGGTTTCGTTAATGAAAATCCTAGTTTGAGATGATTCAATGACCTTTGTGTTTTCCTCATGATTGAGATGGGTTACTAGAAAAAATAGGTATATGTATGGGCATATACCTAAGTAATGGTTATCTGTTGATTCATAATTTGTGGTTTATCCTTGTTGGATTTTGTGAGAACTTGAGGGTATCATGGTCCCTACTGAGTATCGTTATACTCACCCATGCACGGGCTATGCCCACACCTTGTTGTGTTGGATACAGACGACAGACAACGCTGACGGAGGCTGAGAGCACCAGGACTAGACCATACCCGTAGGTGGACCTCACGAAGAGACGGTACCCAGAGGAGACTGAAGGACGAGGAGCGCTGAGGAGGCTATATGTACCTACACTTCAAGTAGGACCCATGGTGGATGATCCCGGAGCTTCTAGTCACCTTCCATCTATTTATTATTTTCCTTGTACTTTACAATTGGGCTTGTATTTCCTACCCCTTTACTTTTCAGCGCTACTTTTGTATACAGTTTCTACTTAGTGTTTTACTTCCGGTTGCAAACTCTGTTGTGTGTGTTTACTTTTATAAAGTAAATTCCTTCTCAGCTTAAGGATTTACGCCTTTGGTTCTAGTCTCCAGCCCCTGGCCTATGGAAGGTGGGCTTGGGGTAGTCACGGCACAGGTCCTGAGGACGGGTTGTGACATTGAACTCGAATTTCCGCTTCATATCCCTATGATACCCTTGAGATTCACTTATCAACATTTTGACTTTGAGGGAACATCAGATAATTTTATCATAGAAATCAAAGACTCAAATCGTTAGGTATTTTTATAGACTAGGTTTTATCCCACCAAAGAAGTCATAAAGATTCCATTTAGGGGTAATGAAAAAGCCAGTGGCATATCCTGAATGTCTTATGATGTTTTCCTCAAACACCATGATATATTCTTCATCTTTTTTTCTTTAGGGAAAGGAAATCCTTTTCTATTTTAAGCCGAAGATTATGAGGAAAATATTTAGCAAAAAACATTTTTTATAATTCTTTCCACCCCATATCTTAGATATGTTCGTCAGGATTTATATTCTAGAAAAATTTCCACCACTGATCAGATTCTCCTTTTATATGGTAAAAAACTATTATAACCTTCTCATACTCAGAATATTGAATTATGGAAAACATCCTTTCATTGGAATTGATCCATTGTTCTTTGATTAAGGGATAAAATGATCCATTGAAATTCAGTGGACTTTATTGAATAAAATTCTCAATTGTAGTTTCTTTTTTCTTAGGTGTATTTGGGATCTCCTCCTGATCTATGTTTTTATTCAGAACCCCAGTCAGTTGAGAGAGTATAATTACAAAGTTTGATATTCTAGCTCCCTTCGGGTTTGGTATCTTTTTTGGGAGCCATCACATTTCCCTTCACATTGTTTATTTATCCAGTTCCTTCTATTTTGATCCATTGGCAAGAATTGAGGGAAAAATTTGGAATATGTATTTTTAATGTATTAAACACATAAATGGGAATCCAATAAAATTGAAGAGATAACTCACAAATGACATTTATTCCTTGATATATGAATTTTTAGTATTTAATCAATGTTATCCATGATATATTTTCTAACATAGATACTTATGAGAATGTTTATTACCTTAATAATGGTTCATAATGATCCTGAGAATTTAAAAAAGAATGAACCTTAGGAGTTTCAATGAAGGTGTACAGTAGGGTCTATTTATCAAACACAAGTTCGCAGTCAACTCTATCTCCGTGTGGTGTTTTAAAGTTTTACCACTATGTACATCTGCACTAGAGCCACATCCAATTTTAATGCTGAGACATGGATATATAAACTTGAAAAACACTAACTCTATACATTACCAAAAGTTATAGATGTCTTCTTATTTTTAGTCTTATACTTAGATATCTTTCTATATTTTCTAATCCTAATACCAAACATAACTAAACTTTTATTTGATACTAAATATGAAAACTATGCTCCTTATTACACATAAATTCAATATTTATTAAATAATATTACACATTATTAAACTCATAAGATCAAGAAGCCTAGTGTAATTGTGAATTAAGTCCATTATATTAGATCTTAAAGTAGAGAATACATATATATTATTAAAAACTTCTTTATCATGGTCATATTATTCCTATGTACTAAATACTACATGGTATAACCTGGGGACATACATAAGAATGTGGTGATCTATAAATCCTGGTACGGGAATAAACATGGAATAAAATAAATAATGTATTAAATTTTAATCAATAATTATATCAATGAGACATACAAGGGTTGAGAATCATAAAAATGAACAATTATTCAAGATATAGCATGATAAAATAATGGAAACATGGGAAAATGTTTCAAAAATTTAAAACATGGAATCATAAACATAGTTCAAAGTCTAAAAACAATGAAATAATGATGTAAAAAGTTCTATGATGTATTAGGTTCACTCCCTAGTCCCTTAAATGATTCCACATTACACAAAAACAATATTAAATTCATTGGAGTTCTATATAATTTTGGTTACACCGGTCACTTTCTTTTTATTCACATGTATGAGTGCACCACATATATCATTCAACCTGAAATCATTTATCATCACATTTTATTCCAATATCAAGGATTATGGGATAAATACATGTAATTAACTAATAAAATAAGAATAATTTCATAAATTTGAATAACCTTTATAATAAATTGGTACAGGTATTCACTAAAAAATTGTTTGATATAGAAGATCATGGGGAAATATTGGCAGCATAACTGAGCTGTATAAATGTTCATGGGAGGGATTAATGAGAGTGATAGGGGTCACTAGTAATTTATGAATGATAAGTTTAGTAATGGGGATATGGAATAACAAATCTCAAAATTATGATAAGGATATAAAAGGAATATGAAAATGGAGATACTTGAATAAAAAGAAGAATGGGAGGATCCCTTACACAATTCTAGCAAGGTAACAGGTGTAAAAAATGTTTCATGGGAGAGATTAATGAGAGTGAAAGGGGTATCTTTCCAAATTTAAAAAAAAGGAAGTAATATGTAGTTTTAAAATATACCCAAATTTAAACAAATGTAAATGAATAGTCGTATCATAAAAGATGTACTTGAATAAAAAGGAGAGAGAAAGATCCATTACCTTGAGAATGTGGTTCTAAATGCTTGGGAGGAGCTTCTTAAGAGTTTGGGGTCACATTAGGAGGACTCTAGAGATGGTTAGAAAGAGTAAGTATTCACTCCATTATTTTTTTATTGAAGATAAATAGGAGATTGGGTGGGTTTATATGGAAAGAGAGATGAGATTTATTTATTATTTTACAAACATGTGTTTTGGAATCTATAATAAAATTACCAAAACCACAAACCTTCCTATTATATTTTTACCATGGTATCTACCAAATAGAGGTTTTTAAATTATTTTATATTCCATGACTAATAAATTATTAAAATAGTACTCATAGTGTTGTGGAGGGGAGTCATGTCCTTAAAGAAATGATTTTAAAACTGTAAAATATATTATATGTTTTATAGGATTCATAAAGCCTTTATAAAATTAATAAAATCAAATTATAATAAAATCATTTTAAAGTGAAAACATAGATTTGTTCTTGGATAATATTTATATGATTTATTATGTCACTTGTTGGCCATTGTGATGTCATATTATAGACTGTATAATTATATTGTATTTAACGTTTACCCAAAAATTCAACTATCTTAGAAAATTATAAAAAATTAAATGTTGGGTAATTTAGACATTCTGATTTCAAAAATAATATTTATTTTATAAATATAATTTTCTAAATATGTTAATTTTCACTTTTAAACTAATAGTCTACATTTATTGACAAATGATAGGTTTTTTTACAATAACAATTTTCGAACCCTTTGAAAAATTATTTTTTGACACCGTAAAATTATATTATCAACTATAAATAATTAATATTATTTAAAAAAATATTTTATTAAAATATCCTCTATTCAAAATATTCATTTATTTATCAATAGTAATTTCTTAATTGAAATTATGTATCACCCAAAAATATAATTTGTGTTTTATTATATCAAAATCATAATTATTAGTAAAGTAACAATAATAAGAAGAAAATATATTCATTATTTTATAAAATCTACATATTCGTAGTATTAGGGTCTTGATACATAACCCTTTATTGCACCAAAAAATTCCCTAAGGGTATGGTACGTGGTAGTGAGTATTTTTCATGGGCTGGTTCGGCGTACACAGTTGATTCGTGATCTCAAATATCTTGAACATATCCCATAAATGGTTTTTATCATGCTCATGTTGTTGGATCTTGACTTGGTATTGGTCAAGGGAAAATCCCAGTGATGTTATCTCCCTATGAAGCTTTGATAAATGTGATTCATGTGGCATAATCATACTGGTTGACGCCATCACTTCCTTTGTATGTGTCCATTAGAATTATAAAAACCCTATATTTATACTAATCATATGATCATTTTTTCAACAGAAATATTGTTAATGGTTAATATACTTAAAGGTATTTTAAATATGATAAGATATAATGAAACAAAAGAAGTTCATGTGTTTTCTACAATAATAATACATAATAATACATTTAATTCATCCAAAAATGGGATTTTATTTATAAATGTTTGGTCCATTACAATATCTTCAAGGATTTTTTATACAAATGACACTCTTAATATTCCATTTTAGTAGTATTGTTTATCAATGATAAGTAAATAGAACATTTACATGATGAGTTTATATAACCAATTGCAAACATAGGCCACCCAATTCACATTTCAGGTAAACTCAACAATAAAGTAAATACATGAAAAAAATTATCCAAATCATGAAGGGATAATGTGCTTTATAAATGAAAAAAATGTATAACAAGTCCTACTTAGTAAAATAGGAAACATAATTAATAACATTACATGTCATAACAAGATGTTTATTTGAAATTAATTCCTTTATATTCCCAAAATATATATTTTTTTAATAATTTTAGTAAAAAATAATAAGCGATTATGTCATAGGCATAACTAAAGAATCACATGGAGGTTTGAGACGTCATACCATTAGCATATTCATGATGATTCTTTACTCATATTCTAATAGAGTCATATAAACCCCTAAATCTACATCCAAAACAATTTATAATCAACTACATACCAAATAAAAACTCTTATATAGAGAACTCAATTTGTTCCGTGATGAAGCACAAGAAGAATACCAAAATAATAATTCTAACCATTAATTAATAAGAATCCAAAAAGTTGATCAACCAAAGTAACCCTATATAAATGTAAAAAATAAATAAATCCTAACATAAATCACTTCATAAAAATACCCAAAAAAATAGTGAGAAAAACACCAAGAATAATTTATATAGGCCTCCCTTAAACAAAAAAAAGTATCCAAGTAAATCAAATGGATACAACCAAGATCCTAGCCAAATCCCAAATTAGAAAAAAGAAATTACAAAAATGGAATAGAGGTAGAATAAATGTACTAATAGAGAAACAAGTTATAAGAGAAACAAGGAGAAGATAAGGAGGGACTCTACTATAACAAGTGGAAAATTATCACTTAAAGAAACTTTTATAAACAGGAATATTGATACTTATGGCTATCCTAGGTGTATTATTGGAGAATAAAAATATGTTTTTAGGGTCACCTTTATGGTATTTTGTTTAGAAATTAGGCCAAAAATATCATTTTCTGACATTAAAAAAAATCTTATATCTTACAATAACTTTAATGGGATCAATGAGAACATTAATGGATAGCCAGTAATACACTATAGGATCCATTGTATTTCTAGAGGAATCCACCAAAATACCAATGTACAAAAACTTCCAATTATTTATGGTAATTATTTTACTTAACACTCCAAACCCTCAACTAAAGCTCCAAAAACTCCAACAACACCTCAAACCATACCCAAAAAACACTACATAATTTATCCTCATGCTTTAGATTTTATGATTGAGAGACCAAATCAAAAATGACCCATTAACCATAACTAAAAAATGAAATTGTTTCAAACTTTAAATATCTCAAAATTCTATTTAAGAACAAAATTAAACCTTAATCAAAATTATCAAAACATATGTAATTGAAACCTCCCCACCATATGGCTTCTCATCCCCATGAACTCTCAAGAGAAACCCTCCAAAGTATTAACATCCTTACCAATATAATAAGTCAACTATCATATCATATAAAATCACATAGCAATGATCACATAACCCATACATGAATAAAAAAATATCTCAAAACATATAGCTTAACCTATGTTATGTTTTATAATCTGATTCGAATAACCAAATACAACTTAATTATAATATCTATTACTATCACCGCATTTCATGTCCCAATAACTAACCATGCTTCTAAAACATAACTCTTGCACCAAACATAAATCACTTTTAACCGATAGAAATTAACAACGAAGGACATTCCAAAAACGTTAAAACTAATTAAATTGTAAAAGGTGGAGAGAATACAAGGTAAGTTAATCCCTACTATAGGATTAAAATAGGGTCTTCCAATGCCCAAAATGACATTATATATTAATTTATTAAAAAGAATCATTTACAAAAAGGGTCATAAAACCCTATTCTTAATTTCAAAAAAAATACATTTAAAATTTTGTTTATTGAAAAATGACTTTCTCTATGACTAGTTTCCACCAAAAACCTAAAATCCATTTTTATTTCAAAAAAAATAATGATTTTATCAATAAAAAAGACATGATATTACATTTTTATTAAAACACATCACTATTTTCAAAATATACCACCATCTAAAATGCATTTACATTAACAATCATATAAATCATAAAGTTATAAAAAAATACTTTATTTAAAAACACTAATTAACTCTTTCTGTTTACAGACACTTGGTATCACTATCACTATTGGGACATGACAAACAACAATGACTATCATGCTTAAAGTCTACATTTCTAGATTAAATCTAGTAGTTTATCACTAAAATGTGGATAAAAAATATGATATGAATTATTTTATAAAAATTACCTATGATATAATGAAATTAATAAACAAGTATCAAGATAAAAAAATATTAATAATAAGAAACATCATCATATTCAATAATAGAACATTAATTATAAATAAAACAAGATACATGCAAGAAAATAAATAAGAAACTAAAGACAAAAAATAAATAAATTGAACCAAATATAAATCAAGTGATAATGATCAATAGTAAGGTATAGATAGATAGAAAGATTAATAATAAAAACACAATGTTAAAGAGTTAAAAATACTTATATATTGTAATATGAAGAGTTACTATAATCAAGTCAATTAATCATTAATTCATGTTATCCAAGTCATCTCGAATATATAAATATGAAAACAATATTTATATATTGTTTATTTTAATGTCAATACTAACCTCTAATTTATTACAACTATAATATAAACTAACTGAGGAAATATTGTAATTTAGAATGAAATCCCATGTGTTCCTTCCCATAATTATTAATGTCATACATGTACCGAAAAAACTATATCATAGTAAATCCCTAAACAAAGTTCTCATGTTCCATTCTATATTTCTTAAGATAACATAAAAAAGGGAACACTGAAAAATATCATGCCAAATTAGAACATTAAAAACCCCTTGTATTTTTAAAATATCTTATAAATATGATAATGATGCCCATTTATTTTTTAATTATAAATTACATACTATTTTAGATCTTTTCTTACAAAAGAAACATTCCAATAAACCCAATATAATTATGCAACCACATTGTAGTGAACCTAACCCATATGCCTGAATAATACCTATATCATGGTGGCGATGAACTTAAGTGTGATCCATAATCCCCAAGTATAGAGACTAATATCTTTAGTCTTATTATAATAGTTTGGGAATTATTTACACACTTTGATTATAAATGAAATTTGTGGTTATATTATACTAAAAATTAGGCATGACTTATCTATAAGTCATGCATTCTGAAAATAAAACACAACACTAAAAAATATATAAGAACCTGAATCCTATTTTTAAGATATGTTTTCCATTTTCTGGTGTTTTGTGGAAAATTAGTACTTTCTGGAAATTTTTGAAGTACATGTCATGTACTTTCTGAATACACGTCGTGTACTCAATTACCGCGGGTAGCTGTGTGTTGGCCATGTAATGTTCATACACACAATCGTGTGTGGTGACCAGGAGACCACCTAATTTGGGGGCCGGTAAAGGAAAGTATATGTCGCGTACTTCTAAAGTACACGCCATGTACTTTATTTTTTTCATTAAATGCACCAGGGTCGTGTCTAAGGGATAGAATTGTCCTCTTCTAGGTCTGGTTCATCCTAGAAAAACTGTACGGCCATGATCTTTCCCTGAGCCCCCGATCGAGCATCCGATCTCTGATTCGACCATCATTGATTGTGCTGGGATCGCCTCAGTAAGCCCTTCGTTATTCTAGATCTTCATTTCCTGATTCCACCTCTTTCCCAAGTTACCCATCATTTAACATTTTGAGCGTTTTTGTAGATCTACGGTGTTATTGGGAGATTCAATATTAGAGTTTCACGTATAACGATCTACCAAGACCGAGGTAGATGGTTTCTTCCTTTTCGTTGAAAGACTTTGAGTTATATGTGCAATTTGACCAATACCCTTGAATGGGGTATTGCATGTTATTGATTTAGCCTTGTTAATTGCTTGTTATGATTGAATTATTGAGTAGAGGTTGATTGATTGTGAATAGGGTTAATTGATATGCTTTGGATGTGTTTTCCCATGCATGCCTCGTTTTGACCGTTTGGTCCTTCTTAGCCTGTTAGGCTGCCTTGTTGTTTTCCAATGCCTAGTATTGTATGATGAAGTGATTTTGTTTATCTAACATACTGATATGTTGTAGACTTCTAGCCAATTAGTTCTTGAGGGTTACTTTGGCCGATATGCGTTGATATGCTTGCTTGACTTACGCAGGGCCATGAGAACCTGGTGTAGTAGACCATAGAGAGAATGGACGTAAGGTCTTATCTAGAGTGTCTGTTTACTATTATGATGTGATACCATAGGGGAAATCGACGTAAGTTCTTCCTCAGAGTTTTTTTGTTTCCTCGACGTGGACCATAGAGGGAATGTGATGTAAGTGCTTCCCCAAAGCGCTTTTAGTTACTGATACGAGACTATAAGAGGAATTGACGTCGAGTTCTTCCTCAGAGAGTCTATTTTTATGTTGAACCAGAGGGTTTAGACTGAGTTTACTACCGAGAGGGTTTCTTGTCTTGTTTTTTTTAACCAGAGGGGTTAGGATGTGAGTACTTCCCAGAGGGTTACCATTTGTGTTTAGCTGCTTTCATGTACATGTTTGGTAGAACCAGTGGGGTTAGGATGTGAATACTACCCATAGGGTTACCTGCTTTGATTAGTTGTTTCTTGATATATGAAACAGAATGCATTGAAACTGTGGATTTTTTACTGCTGAGTACTTCCTTGTTTACTGCTTTCTTTCCTTATTACCTGCCATATATTCACCGACTATTAGGCACAGATCTTGTGGAGTTTTCCTACTGGTATTTAGTCTCACGCCAAATTTGGGACATGCTTTTGGGCCCAAAAATATTATATTGATGCAAGTATAGATAAGGGAAAGTTCCCTTCTACTTCAGATACTTGACTGGTTTGGACCTGGAGATCATGGGACCAAGATATGGCTTGAGATGATGAGGAGTCGTTTACTTGTTTTTATTTTGTTCATTGGATTAGTATTGTATTCATTATTGTGACTTGTTTGGTTGTTTTCTTAGACATATATATCATGCATCATTTTATATTTGTGCTCTAGTTGTTATTACTTCTAGTCTTCCACTGTTAAATTTTTTTATGGTACTATTACTGCTTCTGCTATTTCTATTGATTTACTTCCACTGTTCTACTCTACCAATTAGGGCATAGATTCCCCACTATCACACCCAAGACCCTTGTTGCTAGTCGGAAGCATTTGGAATTCAGGGAAATGCACTTCAGGCCATATGACCAACCAGGTTCGGGGAACCTCTGGGTGGCTTCCGGAATCGGGACTATACATAGTGGTATTAGAGGAACTCTTTTTTTCTTGACTTACTGTTTGGATGCTATAGTCAGGGATAGGATGGAAATAGGTATTTGGTAATAATCTATGCTCTGGAGTAGCTAACCCGTGTATAGGGAAAAGCCAATCTGCCTCATTTATTAAATTTTTTCTAGTTTTGCAATTTTATGGTTGATCTAACTTCACCGTTGGGTGGCTCACATGTATTGTGGTGCTATTGTTGATATTATTAAGGTTCTATTTCTGTTTCAACCTGAGGAGATGAGGGTATTCCATCTCATGAATCATATAGGCACTTGATAGAAATCACATGTCATGTGTTCTTGTCCTGCCATTTATGGTGCATTAGAGATTGCATGTTTTTGTGATAGACGTTGTGCTAGATATGCATGTTGTTGTGATAGATGCCTTGATATAATACCTACTTTTTTTAGAGCATTGATTGTGTAAGGTTTTGTTTGAATGGACACCAAACTTTGGTTCTTGAGTTGTTATGGGCCCTCATGGACCAGGATATGGTGGATCATTGCACTATTATCCTTGTTTATAGCACGTATGAGATGCCAAGATTTGATTCGTGAGGAGTATGGGCACCCACGGATCGGAATTTGGAATTGAAAGGTTTAATTTAGTGTTTTTATGGGTTTTGGAGTTGTTTTTGAGGCTTACTGTCTGAAAAAACATAGAATACATGCAGTGTAGTTTTGAATACATTCCATGTGTTCTTCTGTTCGGGAAGAAACTATTTTTATTAAGTACACACAGTGTACCGTATGAACACATCGTGTAGTCTCTAACTATTTCATAGGCTATGTGGGAGGAGAACCGGGATAGGGAAATCCTTAGGGGAACATACCGTGTACTGGTTCTACATTCCATGTTGTGTTGACCCTATGTCCACTAGTGTGACTAACGACACGAATGGATAAAACATATGAGATACATGCCTTGTCAAGATTGAACACACCATGAAGTGTAATTCTAGAATCTGTCCATGTAACTAACAAACACAAGTCGATGAAATCCTTGGTAGTACATGTCGTGTCCACCTAGAACACTTCGTGTAGTGTCAGCCATGTAACCATCCATGTATCTAACAACACGGGTTGGTGATGTTTGTCTAATACACGCCATGTCTGGCACTAACACACTGTGTATTCTTGTTCTATGGAGAAAAATTTGGCTTAGCCATGTAGAAGGTCTCAGGAAGGGGAAGAGGATTCGATTACATGGCGTGTGTTAGGACAACATGTTGTGTGTTTTGGGGTGTTACACGACCAGTTTTGGCAGAATTACACACCCATGTGAAAGGCTTAATGGAAAACACCATGCAGTGGTCATACACGTCCTGTATCCATGTTTTGTAAAACTTGAATGCTTTAATTATCTTGTTCCCTTATTACTCTTCTTGTTTTCAGTCATTGATAATATTGATCTGTGGTGTTCTTGACCTTGTAGAATCATTCCATCGAGACATCCTCCGGTTGTCTGCTAGTTACAGGGTAGCGATCAGACACTGGACATGGTCAATCAAGGAATTCCAACAGATCCTCCCATTGTCCTAGTTTTGGCATCATCCGTTATTCGAGACATAGGTGTAGATGCACAGTTCCGAGAGGGCTTCAGGAGGTTCATGCAGACCTTCCATAGAGTACCGCATCCTGCCCCATCTATGGCAGAATTGATGTCGGTTTTCTAGCAGCAGCCTCCTCCCACTTTCATAGGGAAAGAATGACTCCAGGCTTCTGATTCATGGTTAGAAGCCATGATTTCTATCTTTGAGCATCTGGAGACGCCTCTAGAGAGGAGAGTCAAGATCTCTATGTATATTCTTTGGGATTCTGCCAAGAGATGGTGGGATGTGATCTCACAAGAGGGATGTCAGCAGGCTATGGTTTGGGATTAGTTCCTGTATTCCTTCTACAACTACTTCTATCTGGATACTTTGATGTCCGATTGATCCCAATAGTTCATGAGTTTGGAGTAGGTTACTCTTTCAGTTATGGAGTATTCCTCTTGCTTTATAGAGTTGCATCGTTTCATGCCTATTCCAGGAGATGATGAGTTATTCTTGGCAAAGAAGTTTGAGGATGGTCTGAGGAACGACATCCGATCTTGGGTGAACATCTTCAGGTTGACTTCCATCACTTCTATAGTCAACTAGGCACTGAGCACATAGAGTAATTTGAGGGATTCTGAAGTTTTGAACCAAGGAGGTTTGACATCCGGAGTTATTATCCCTCCTACTGATAGCAGGAAGCGCCACAGGGGTCTTCGCACGATGATCCAAGGAGGAGAGACACTTCTTCTGGTAGCCAGGTGGGGTTCTACCAGTTCGGGAGGAGCGGTCATATGAGATCACATTGCTCGAGAGACCCAGTGGAGTGTCAATCATGTGGCAAGATGGGTCATCTTCAGTGGTTCTGTCATTTCTTCTCACCAGAAACTAGTGATATGGGTTATTATATGACTCCTTGTACATAAGCAGCGCCACCAGTTTCTCATCAGTCTGGAAATTAGAGTTCTTATGGCTGTTTAGGCCGAGGTGGAGGTCATGGTCATGGTATTCAGTCAGCAGGCTTTCAGCGACAACAGGGTGGATCAGCTCAATGTATTTAGGAAAGGTCGCGGTGCAGGTCAGACTTTTGTAGTGGAGCAGACCCAGCAGGATTAGGTTCCTGTACCCTCTACAGTTCGAGGTACCATCTTAGTTGCTTCATTTTTAGCTTCTTCTCTTTTTTATACAGGGGCTTACCATATATTTATATTTTTTCTATTATGGAGAGCCTTGGGATCTGTATCTTTTCTTCTACTGATATCTTAATGTTAGACACACCGTTGGGGATAAGAACAGCTAGTGTACAACAGTGTAAGGAGTTCCCTCTTGAGGTTGGTGGGTGTCACATATTATGGGACCTTTATTTCATATAGATGAAAGGCTATGATTTCATTCTTAGAATAGACAAGTTAGTTCCCTTCCAGGCGGTTGTCAATTATTATCAGCATAGGGTGAGTATCACATCACCAGAGGGAAGATCATTTCTTTATAAGGGCAAGTGGTATGTCCAGTCGAGCAGAGCAGGACCTGAGCATCATGGGTTGGGAGGAGTTACAACCCAAATTTCTAGTCTATATTTGGATGACTATGGGACTTCACAGTTATACTTTCCTCTAGTGGTGGATCTTTCTAGGGATGTCTTCCATAAGACTTTTCAGGTTTTCCTCCAGAGTGAAATGTATAATTTTCTATTGAGCTTGTTCTAGGAGTGGCACTGGTGCCATTACTCCCTAGAGAATGGCTACACAAAAGTTGCAGGAGCTGAAGAAGTAGTTGGAGGAGTTGCAGGAAAAGGGTTTTATCCAACCCAGTACTTCTCCTTGGTGTTCGCTTGTCATGTTTTCAAAGAAGGCGGACGGTACTCTCTTACTTTGTGTGGATTATTGAAATCTTAACAAGTTGACAGTCAAGAACCGATATCCCTTACTGAGGATTGATGATCTCTTTGATCAGCTTCGAGTATCCCAGGTGTTCTCGAAGATTTACTTGAGATCCAGTTATCATTAGTTGCACATTATACCATATGATATACCTCTTATAGCCTTTCAGAGCAGTTATGTTCTATACGAGTATATAGTTATGTCGTTACATCTCATGAACACACCTACTATTTTCATTGAACTGATGAACCGAGTGTTCCATCCATACTTGGATTTGTTCATGGTGGTTTTCTTGGATGATATCTTGGTGTACTCTCACACTCAAAAAGAACATGCTACACATATTGAGATCGTTTTGAGTACACTAAGAGAACATCAGTTATATTATAAGCTCTCAAAGTGCCACTTTTGGATGGACCAAATTCATTTCTTGGGTCATGTTATCTCAGAGACAAGAGTATCAGTGGACCCAGAGAAAGTGAGAGTTGTAGTATCATGGGAGTATATGAAGAACATCTTTGAGGTGAAAAGTTTTCTAGGGCTTCCTGGATATACAGGAATTTTATATGGGAATTTTCAACCATAGCAGTGCCACTGAAGTTCCCAACTAAGAAGGGGGTGAAGTAGCTGTGGATAGATTCTTGTGAGCCGGACTTTTAAGAGCTGAAAGGGAGGTTGACTTCATCACCAATACTATTATTTCCAGAACCAGGCAAGATCTATATTGTTTATTGTGATGCTTCAGGTATTAGGCTGGGAGCTTTGTTTATGCAGGGAAGAGTCATTGCGTATAAGTCTCGGTAGTTGAGGCCACATGGGAGGAACTACCTGATGCATGATCTCAAGATGGCTACAGTTGTTCATGCCTTGTGTTGTTGGATACATTATCTATTGGGAGAGAATTTTGTGGTTTTCACTGACCACAAAATTCTCAAGTATATCTTTACTCAGTGCGATCTGAATTTGATATAGCGAAGGTGGGTTGAGTACCTTTAGTCCTTTGATTTCGATCTGGCCTATAAACATGGGAAAGGCAACACAGTGGATGATGTGTTGAGTAGGAGGACTTAGATACAGGTAGTTCAGGAGTCCAGCAGTGAGTGGCAACTTATGGCTCTGTTCTCTAAGATGAATTTGAAGGTGCACGATAGACAAGGGCGACTTTTCTTTCTTTTGTAGCTATTACCTCTACTCTTCTTGATCGAGTGTGAATGGGGTAGCTATCAGATTCTAAAGGCCTATTCTTGAGAAAAAGTGTGTTAGGAGAGGAACCTATTCCTTGGTAAACCATAGGCAAGGATGTGATCTTGCGTTTTCATGGGCGCATATGGGTGTTAGCAGACATACGTGATGAGTTGATGCGGGAATTTCATTCCTTAGTTTGGGTAGTTCATCCTAGTGTCACCAAGATGTATCATGATCTACATCGTCAGTATTGGTGTCCAGGTATGAAGATAGATGTTTCTGGTTTCTTCATGAGGTGTTCAACCTATCAGTAGGTGAAGGCGGAGCATCAGTGACCAGCAAGGCTTTTGTAGTAGTTACCCAATCCTGAGTGGAAGAGGAATGATGTCATGATGGATTTGGTGACCGGTTTATCAAGGTCTCCTCAAGGGAATGATGTTGTGTGGGTTTTCATTGATATAATTACGAAGTTTGTAGACTTATTTTTAATTAAGGAGACCTTCCGTGTTGATGAGCTAGTATGGTTGTACATCTGAGAGATTGTATGTCTACATGGAGTTCCACACTCCATTGTTTCAAACAAGGATGCACGCTTTACTTCTCGGGTCTGGAAGGGGCTACAGAAGGCTTTGGGTACACATGTACTTTTGAGTACAACTTACCATCCCCAGATAGATGGCCAGTTTGAGTGTACGATTCAGGTTCTTGAGGACATGCTCTAAGCATACATCCTATATTTTTGAGGTTTTTGGGATTATCATATTCCTTTTGTAGAGTTTGCCTATAATAATTGTTTTCAAGCAACTATTCATATGGCACCTTATGAGGCTTTGTATGGTAGGCCATGCCAATCACCCTTATGTTGGATAGAGTTAGGAGAGGTAGCAATTTTGGGACCTCATCTTGTCTAGGAGACTATAGAGTAGATAGAGTTGATTTGGAAGAGGATGGCTACTACACAGTCTTGATAGAAGTCTTATGCTGAATAGTAATGACCTCTAGAGTTCGAGGTCAGAGATCAGGTTTTCATGTGTGTCACACCGAGGTTGGGACACTTGAGTATTAGGAGATAGGGTAAGCTTTTGATGAGGTGTTTCAGGCCATTTGAGGTGTTGGAGAGAGTTGGTCTGATTTCCTATCGGTTTTAGTTACCTTAGAGGTACTGGGATATACAAGATTTTTTCCATGTTTCTCAGCTCCATCATTACTTTTCATGCCCTTCTCATGCTTTTCAACCAGAGGAGGTTGAGTTAGAAGTCGACGCATCTTTAGAGGATCATCCTATCTGGATTTTTTATCATAGTATGAATGTTCTTCGTGGATGGTTTTTTCCTCTAGAACAAGTGTTATGGCATTACCAGCAAGTATAGGACGAGACTTGGGAGAGGGAGACTAATGTACAATCGTAGTGAGCTGTTCGGGGATTCTTCTTCTACATCACCTTTCTAGGAAATTCGGAGATGAATTTCTTTAAGGGGGGAGTTTATAAGACCCTATATCTTCTTTTTCAGGTATGTTTTCCCTTTTCTAGTGTTTTGAGGAAGAAGAGGAGTTTCTGGATATTTTTGAAGTACACATCGTGTACTTTCTGAGTACCCACCGTATACACAGTTACCGCAGGTAATCGTGTGCTGGCCATGTAACGGCAATACACATGGTCGTGTGTGGTGACCTGGAGACCGCCTAATGAAGGGACTGGTAAAGGTATGTACACGTCATGTACTTCTAATGTCCACACTATGTACTATATTATTTTTCATTAAACACAATGAGGTCATGTCTGACGAATAGAACTCTCTCCTTCTAGGTCTGGTTTGTCCATGAGAAATTGTACAGCCATGATCTTTCCCAGCTCCCATGATCAGGCATCTTATCTCTGATTTAACTGTCATCGATTGCTTTGGGATCACCTCGGTAAACCCTTCCCTCTTCTAGAGATTTGTTTCCAGATTCCTCCTCTTTCCCAAGTTATCCTCTATTGAATGTTTTGAGAATTTTTGTAGATCTATGGTGTTCTTGGGTGATTCAAGGCTTGTGGTTCATGTACAATGATCTCCCAACACCAAGGTAGGTGGTTTGTGCCTTTTAGTTGAAATTCTTTGAGTTATATGTGAAATTTGACCAATACCCTTGAATGGGGTATTGCGTGTTTACTATTTTAGCCCTGCTAATTTCCTGTTATGCTTGTATGCTTGAGTAGACGTTGATTGAATGTGAATATGGTTAATTTCTATGATTTAAAAGTGTTTTCCCATGCATGCCTTATTTTGACCATTTGGTCCTACTTATCCTATTAGGATACCTTGTTTATTTTCCCATGCCTAGTATTGTAGGATGGAGTGATTTTGTTTATCTAACATGTTGATATGCTGTATACTGCTAGCCAAGTAGTTATTGTGGGTTACTTTGGCCGATATGTGTTTCTATGCTTTCTTGACTTACTCAGGGCCGTGAGAACTTGGTGTAGTAGACCATAGGGAGAATGGATGTAAGGTCTTATCTAGATTTTATGTTTACTGTTACGATGAGAGACCATAGGGGGAATTGATGTAAGTGATTCCTCAGGGTGTTTGTAGTTCCTCAACGTGGGCCAAAGGGGGAATGTGACATAAGTGCTTTCCTAGAGAGCCTTTAGTTATCGATACGAGACTATAGGAGGAATTGATGAAGAGGGTTTACCTAGAGTGTCATGCTTAATCTGAACAAGAGGGGTTAGACTGAGTGTACTGCCTAGAGGGTTGCTTTTCCTTTTTGGTTGAACCAGATGGGTTAGCCTGTGAGTACTTCCCAAAGGGTTACCGTTTGTGTTTAGCTGCTTTCTTGTACTTGTTTGGTTTAACTAGTGGGGTTAGGCTGTGAATAATACCCAGAGGGTTACCTACTTTGATTATATGTTTCTTGATAAATGAAACTGAATGCATTGAAACTGTGGATTGTTTACTGTTGAGTACTTCCTTGTTTACTGCTTTCTTTACTTATTACCTACCATATATTCATTGACTATTACGCACAGATCTTATGGTGGTTTCCTACTAGGATTTAGTCTCACTCCCTATTTGGGCCATACTTTTGGGCCCAAACAGATTATATTAATGAAGGTATAGATAAGGGCAAGAGCCCTTCTACTTCAAGAACTTAACTGCTTTGGAGCTGGAGAACATGGGACCAAGCTATGGCTTCTGATGCTGAAGAGTTGTTTACTTGTTTTCCTTTTGTACTTTCGATTAGTATTGTATTCATCATTGTGACTTGTTTGGTTGTTTTCATAGACCTATGTATCTTGAATCATTTTATATATTTGTTCCAGTTGTTATTACTTCTAGTCTTTCACTGTTTACTTTTGTTATGGTACTATTGTCGCTTCTGATATTGCTATTGATTTACTTCCATTGTGTTAGTCTACCAATGAGGGCATAGTTTCCCCACTATCACACCCAAGGCTCTCACTTCTAGTCGACAACCGCTGGCATTCGGGAAAATGCACTTGAGCCCATGTGACCAACCGGGTACAGGGCACCTCTGGGTGGCTTCCGGAACCAAGATGCTTCCCAATCCATATAAGAAGAGATAAAGGTATCATACATAGGAGAATATCCTTTACCATATAAATATTTTTTATTTATTAAAAAACTCTCCCTTTTGTGTTTATACATGTATAGTATTGTTTTTATAGAGAAGATCACTTTGACATTTTCTAAAAAAATTTGGATATAATTACCTTTATTATTTATTTTTATATATTATTGTTTATAATATATTTTGTTTTTGATGTGGTAGAATGTATCTAGGTACAGAATGTTATGTATCATCATTGAGTACAAACCAAATTATAAATGATTGATGGATTATCCAACTATGTCTACCATTTATAATATTCTATTGAAGCTAGACAAAACATCTACATATTTGAATTCTCACAAAGGGCAAAATTTTACATATTCCGAGAGAAGAGTTTAAATAATTTATATATAACGTAGATCAAGAATTTTTCCAAGTACAACATTTTAAAAATCTCATGGAATTTTTTTAACCTCATTATTAGCTTGAAAGTTTTACCTATGGTATGATTTATTCTTATTTTCACTATTTTAATTTTATTACATATCAAGAATCTCTAATTATATTGAAAATCATCTTATATATTGAACTATATTCTTATATATTG
Source organism: Viscum album (assembly GCA_963277665.1). Taxonomy (NCBI): domain Eukaryota; kingdom Viridiplantae; phylum Streptophyta; class Magnoliopsida; order Santalales; family Viscaceae; genus Viscum; species Viscum album. Next base: position 2,134,148,361 of record OY728140.1, read on the forward strand.
GATTATATTATTATATATTGATTTATATTGTTACAAATTGTATTTGGAAGGTATATTATTTAATTTATTCTCTTCTATTTGTTTAATATCATACATTCTATAAAATGTTTTATGGTATTAACAAATATGGTTTTTTATAAACTATGTAACTTCTAATTATTTTTTATTATATGAGATTTTTTAAATTTCAATTTTATTAATAATTTATTAATTATTATTTTTAACCATGATATTTTTTCCATTTATTTGTATTATTTAAAGTGATAATATAATGATTTTTAATGAAATTAAATGAAAACTACATGTATAAAAAATTTAAATATTATTTCATGGACTATGTTTTAGGGAACTGAGGACCTAATAGTCATAATTATTTGAAAGAAAATATTTTTTTAAATATGAAGGTGTTCTTTATCGGTTTTTTGGAAAATTTATAGCCAGTATTTTTTGAATTTAAATAGAAATGTCCAAATTTTTATTTAATTAAAAAGGATAATTATCTTAAAATTTAGATAGATGAAACAAAAAAATACATACAGGAGAGAAATAAAAATTTTGAACACTTACTAAGATCACAATACTATGAAATTTTCTATTGTACATTGATATATTGGGATACATTATTCAAAGTGATTAGAATCTAACTTAGCATCTTTAATATCATATTTTTTAAAAAAATTATTGTGATTTTGGTAATTAAATTAGATTTATTTTATTAGTAATTAGAAAATTTATATGTATATATCTAGATTTTTCCTCAGAGTTGGCATAGTGTTTGTGTGATTGGGATCCCAAAAATAACATATTAAAAATAAGAATATATTTTAAAGCATGCACATACATTTTTTCTGTATAAATGGCTTTCCAATTTTTTGGCACCTCAGATGGGAATTATGATGCCACTGTTGATTTTGGAATGTGGGGTTTACCCTAGAGATTACATAAGGCTAGTAAATGTTGGATGTTTTGTGGGAGGTGTATGTCAGTCGATGTGTTTAATAAAATAATTATTTTTTATTTATTTTAATGAAATTTACTATCTTTTACTAAGACTCAATAAAAAATTAATTATGATCTTTCTTAAGGGTTATCTGTATAACCCTCTGAGTATTTGAGGAGAGATTTCTACATTGGCATTATCAACCCTGATGATGAAGATCAGTGATTGGATTGAGATGGATTGAGATGTTGGAAAATAAATATGCAAACATTCTTCATCAATGGAAAAAATCACAATTCACAAACGATTGATCTCTAATCAAGGAATGTGTCATTTTTTTAGTTTCCACCCTTTTTGTTTGATAATCATAGATTTGATATTTACTTTATGTTGATTTTTAATTTCCATTCATCATATGATCCCAAATCCAAATCTAAATTTTTAAATAAGTTTATATTGGGAATTCTATGATATCACCATTTATCCCATGAATTATGATAATTGGTCATGATAACATCATCCAAAGACCTCAACACTTTTTTTGTGTTCTTTCACCCCAATATTCATCAAATTCTTCACCATTTTCCCTTGCTTTTTTTGTTCAACATTTCTGGGGTGGGTTTGAGCATAACGGAACATGAAGATTCATGGTGTTCTCATGAATGATAGAAGGATTGATGATTTTGGGATGATTTTTTATGGTATCAAGAGTTTTAGGTAGTGGATCTGTGTATTTGGGATCCAGATTAGTGACTTGTGGCACTACGACATCACATGAGAGATTATATTTCAAATTTGTGGCCACCAAAGAATGGAAATCATTATTCGTTGATAGCCCATCGACCTCAGGTAGTCAAACCCTGAGGATTGTGAAAGATATGTCTGATTGAGGATCTGAATGGAGAAACACTATTTCTTCCTTCTCCTAACTACACACCATGTATCCCAGAGGAACACACGCCATGTAGTTTAGGTTACCATGGAATATATGGTTTTAGATAAGTTAAGGATCACCTGACCTATTGACGATCCCACATGTTGTGTAACCCAGCCTTGGTATCCAAGTCGTGCACCATCTATTCACATCCTAGGACCCCAGGTACTCATTCATGTCATTTCACCTTGGGGATATACCATATGAATATGTATGTCTAGTCGGGTCCTCTTCCAGGTGTTCACACCATAGACCCTAGGTAAAAATACATGATATGTTCCCATTTGACACATTATATAGTATCACATGGATTCCTAAGCGATTTCCATGGGAGAAAACATCCTATATGTGAGGTGAGGTCATACTCTATGTGAAATCAAGTATACACTATGTACTTCTCCCAAGAATATCTACCTTCAATATTTCTTTCTTCAAAACATGGATGTTTTCTTGTTATTAACCTATCATGAGTAGTTTTCCATGTAGAACTTGATAGTATACCTTATATATTCTTTTGAGATATGATGTGAGGTGTTTTTATCATTCTTCTTCTTCAAGAGATGGTTGACTGATATCATTTATCAGGCCGGATCATTAGACAGTTGTAGGGGTTCAAATAACCTTATCATACTAGTGTGTAAGTTCACTATTCTCTTTACTCAAATGGAGTGTTAGTCCCCTTTAAAACATATGATAAGGTCCTCTATCTAATTAGTTCCATCCCTTTTTACACTATATATAGTTTCCTCTATCTAATTAGTGTCACCCCCAATTACACTAGGCCATGGGTCCACTATCTAATGATTGGAACCCCACAATCACAATATGGATCCAATACTCTATCAAATGAGTCTCACCCCTTGTATCACTAGAGAATGGTTCCTCTATCTAATGAGTGGAACCCCCTATCACACTTCCTCATTGGAACACTATTGTTGGTTGTTCCCCCTTGGGTTGTAGAGTAATGGTGAGGTGTGGGTCTTCTACTTAACATTCTTGTACAGAGATTCTTGATGTTGGGCAATAGAGATAGACCATTTGAGTTGCATGTAGACTCATTATTCTTGGTTAGGATATAGAGATAGAGGTATCATTTCTCTCTTATATGGAATTGTTTTTGTTTATATATCGTATTTTTTGTTTCCCTATTTCAATGTGTTGATATCATATCTAATGTATCTCTCTATTTCCCCCTTTGAGGTTTTTGGGGCATCCTACTAGGTTTGTATATCCTCAACTCTATATGGGATTTCCCAAACATTTCATGAATTCTTCAGTTAATAGATATATTGGTGATGACATTAGGGTGTCATAGTAATTATTCGATATGTTGACTATGTTTGGTAGTTATAATTTGAGATTAGGTGTCGGGATATCATTAACATTTCTTTTTTCTAGTTGTTGTCAGGTTAGGAATTAATTTTTTGTTGGGAGGGAATTTCCCCATTTATTATTTGGTTATACTTTTTTATTCTGATTTATTTCCTATAGGTTATTGTATTCATGGTTATAAACCCTATTTTATAGTCTTTTATTATTCCTCCATATATTTTCATAAGGGTATATATGTGTGTGTCTGTAAAGGTATAATTGTATAAGGCCTCCCATTTTAGTTTATGCCTTTTTGGTGCTTGTCACCATCCCCTAGAGTATTTGAGGAAATAATGTGGTTGTCACGGCCATCTTTCTGCCGGCTAGGCATCTCCAGTTGATCCAGTCATGATAGAGTGCTATCAGAGGAGTTCTTCCTTGGGTTAGTGTTGTAGCAGGACCCGTGGTGAGGATTTTTTGGGAACTTAGGGAAATAGTGTCAGGGTATCTTGAGTATGGCTTTTAGGACAGGTAATCTATTATTAGTGAAGATATCACTATATCTATTCCCCATGACACTAAATAATTTTTTATTGATTTGACATACTAAGATATCTGTTGTAGTGAACCATTGGAACATGCATCACATATGATTGAGTCATTAAACTATCCTAATTGAGCCAGATCCCTATATATATGGTCATATAACCATGGTAAATCTTGATCACTTTCAGTATATGTTCAGGAAGAAAACCATCTAGGTTTCCAATATAGGATTTTTATGATAATTCTTTAAGTGATGATGACTCAATTCATGGGTCATCTCATGAGGTGTTTCCTTTGGGATAGAAGAGTCCAAAGACCTTATCTGTCGAGGAGAAGATAGTACTAGTAGGTCTAGATTATGATTTGCATAAGATTAGAGCATTATGGGAGTCCCATCATCAGAGACTATTGAGGTTCTATGGTGATATATATCCCCATGAAATAGATGATTTTATTGAGTTAATTATCTAGGTCCTTAGTCTTGTTCAGACCCCAACCAATCATACGGTTACACTTACTACCAGTATTTTCCAAAGAGTATTAGGGTGATGGTGTAATTTGATGATTCGTAACCATGATGAGATAATTGTCTCATGGTTAAACTTCCATCAGCTATTTTATGAAACGTATTACCCTTCATTCTTGAACTCTGGGTAGATTCAGGATCTCCTTAAGCTATAGAAGTTTGATATAATGGTTGTTCAGTACACCGTAAGGTTCACTAACCTCATGCACTAATCCCAGAATATGGTATGATATAGATTCTTCCCATCATGTATTTTTCAGTAAATACTCCCTAGAGAAAAATATTCGATCATATTATCCATTTTCATTCCTACCAATATTGTATTACTATAGAGGGTTCTAGTTATAGAGAGAATCCTAGCAGTGGGATGCCGAGAGGCTAGAGCTGGTAGTTGACATCATTGGAATGATTCATCTATAAAAAATATCAAGAATAAGTCATCAAGATCTTGGCATAGGTTACCGTCTCATAGTAGGACTCATGCATATGGATCTACGACCCAAGGTTCGTATAGAGGATCTAGTTTTCCTGGAGAGGCATTATATTATTCTTGTGATGGGAGAAGTCATATGTAACTTCATTTACAGAACCTTCATGATGATGAGGTAATAAAATCAATATATGGACCACCATGATAGGGGTAATATCATGACCAAAGATATCCCATGAATGGACTGGGTGGCCCCAAGAGAGGTGGTGCTAAAAGAGAAGTTGGTGGAGATTCGAATGGAGGAGTTGATGGTGGGGGTGATGTTGTGATCTACATACACCACCCCCACTAGGTATCCAATTCAAATTTCATATATCTTATGGTCGTGGCTATGGGTATATGGATGGTATATATGGATATGACCAGATAACTCATGAGATGACCAGTGATGCATTTTGGGGTGTTTAATTCCCATTTTGTGTTTATGGAACTTATTAATTGAATATTCTAATCATACTTATACAAATATTTTTTTATTCATTGATTATATACCCATTTACACTATATCATATGAGAAGAATTTAGATAATTTTTGGGTGGTCCTACACTTAATTTGGGAGAACAGGCTTACTATTATGCTCTTGATGTTCCAATCTTGAATTAATGATGTTCTCTTTTTATTGAATTTCATCTCAAAGCATGGTTTAACTATGGACCTTGTGAATATTGATTAAATGATTTCTTGGAATCCACCTAAGAGAATTTTGGAGGTGTAGTGATTTCATGGATTTATAGGGTACAACTAGAAGTTCATGATTGAATTTTCTAGGATTGCATCCCCTATGACTTCCATGACATGAAAAGGGAATCCATTTAACTAGAACAATTAGAGTCAGATATCATTTGAGGAGATAAGGTTGAGTTAGACCAGTGATCACATGTTGGGACTAATAGAGGAGGGTATTGATTACATAGGGTTATTTTATTCCTCCAACACTAGAATCGGTTCTGTATTGATATAGAGATTGTCACATATTGGTTGAGGTAGTTGAGATCCATTGAGAATAACTATGTGACTCGGGAACTAGAGTTTTTATTGATGGTATTTTAGCTGAATATGTGGAGGGGATACCTTTTAGGTGAGTATTTTTGTGTTTACATAGGCCACTATAGTCTCAGGTACAACATAATTCAAGGATATATTAACCTGAGAATGAGTCAATGGCTAAAATTTCTATAGGATTATAAATTTTAGATAGTTAATAATTCATGGTAGGGTAATGTGGTGGACTATTCCATTAGCATGAAGTCCCATTGTCACTTATAAGAGGTGGAATCAAAGTAGTTGGAATTGTCATAGTTATCCCCAGAGGAAAAGAGGGGTAAAAATTTTATTTAGGTAATGGTGGTGACTCCACCTCTTCTCTATCATGTGAGAGAGTCTGAGTTGGGATACATTGATTGTGAGGTTATACATGAAAAAATATTTTCATAAGATACACCATATGGATTTTTTAAATGGGTGGGGGGGATTTCATCCTCTTTTTGAGATTGAGGGTGGTTCAAATTATGTAGTGTGAGGAGGTCATGAGGGAGTTTCAAACCTCCCCCTTAGATGTACATCCACTTGTGGAAAATACACACAAGGAATGTTAGAGGAATTTTTGGTTGGCTAACATGAGGTAAAGCATTTCCATGTTCATCTCTTGCTGTCTCGCAAACCAACATAAAGGCCAAGCACTAGGTTTCAGCAAGTTTGACACAATATCTTGAGATCCCATAGTGGAAATGGGATGGTATATAAATGGAATTTGTAATGGGGATTCCATTGATAGTGAGAATCCATTGTGTTATTTGGGTGAATTTTGACTAACTTATGAAGTTGGTGAACTTTATTTTCATCTAATAGAAGATATCTGTTGAGTTTTTATGGAATTTATATGTGTGGGATATCTTCTTGCTTCATGGAGTACCCTCATTGAGTTTCTCTAACTATGATGCTCATTTCATGTCATAGTTTTGGAGAGGACTACAAGAGGATTTTGGGATCCAATTGACAGTTATCATATTGTTTCACCCCTAGATGGATGGGAAGAATGAGAATACTCTCTCGGTGTTGGAGGATATTATGAGGACTTGTGTGTAGGGGTTTGGATGGAGTTTGTAGGATCTCTTTTCATTGGTATAGATTTCTTATAATAATAGTTATCACTTTAATATTGGGATTATACCATTTTATTCCCTATATGGGAGACCCTAAAGGCTACCCTTATTGTAGAATGATATTGGTGACACATCTCTTATTAGGTCATAGATAGTCTAGGAAATGGAAGAGATGGTCCAAGTGATCATTGAGAACATGAGAACAGACTTGAGTAGACATAAATCATATATAGATCAACATCATCAGACATTGTATTTTGAGAAGGGAGACCATGTTTTCTTGATAATCTCCCCATGATGAGGATTGTCGAGGTTTGACCAAGGAGGAAAACTATCCTAGAGGATCATCATGATATTTGAGATCCTATGAAGTGTTTGAGAGGTTGCTTACTTCTTATCCTTCCCCCATAGTTGGATTGAGTGCATGATTGCTTCCATGTGTCGTGACCAAGGAGAAACGTGCATTACCCAATGCATGTTATTGACTATAGAGAGATGGAAATAGTAGATGGATCCACCTTCATAGAGTACCTTGTTGAAATAATGGATCTATATGAGATAATCCAATGTGTATGGAGCATTCCTTTGGTTCGTGTGATTTTTCAGCTCAGGAGAGTGTGGGAGAGCACATGGGAGACTGAGATCTAGATGTAGGCTTTGTACCACCACCTCTTTGTACAACATTTTTGTTTCATGGTGAAAATCCTTGAATTATGGGAAAATGTAATGACTATGGTTTTACTAGAATAGTTCTTTGAATATTTCTATGAATATATATGTGTGGAATTTTTTAAAGAGTTAGCATAGTGTTCTGGTGACTTAAGATGGGAAAATTAATATATTAAAAATAATAATATATTCTAATGAACACAGATGAATTTTTTCAGTATAAATGGTTTACCCATTTTTTGGGACAACATATGGGAAATCTAAGATCATGATTGGTTCCAAAACATGGGCCTTACCCTAGGCATGTCATATGGTTGGACATCATAAGATATTCTATGGGAGGTGAATGCTAATGGTTGTGTTTAATAAAACAAATAAATAATTTTATTTATTTTAATTAAATGACCTTACCTATACTAAGGATCAATAAATAAAATGTTATGATGTTTTCCCTTGGTTAGACACATAACCCTTAGAGGATCAAAAAAGTGAATTCTTTGCTAGTATTGGAAAACATGAATACATGGATTGACAAGCGAATTGAGGTGGATCGAGTTCCAGGAAGTAGATATAGTTGACCTTATTCATCATTGGTGAATGCCCTCTTCTACAACGATCAATTATTAATCAAGGTATGTCTCATTATTTGAGGTTTTCTCCATTTAAATTTTATAATCATGAACTTTTTCTCTATATTATATTGATCTAAAATTTTCATCCATCATATGAACCTGAATGTGAATTAAATTGTCTAAATCATTTTATATTTGTCACTCCATTATTTCAACCTTGATCGATCACATTATGATAATTATCTAAAATTTCATAAAACAACAATGCTCGTCACCTTTTTCATGTTCCTTTACCCTATTATTCCTCACATTCATCACTGTTGACCCATAGGGTTGTTATTTAACATTTTAGGGTGGGTTTGAGCATGATCTAACCCCTATATTCATTTTTTGATGAAAATTATTGAAGCAATTATGATTTTGGGATGGACCATAATGGGATAATTGGTTTTGGGTGATTAATTCTTGTATTTAGGATCCATATTGATCACTTGAGGCATTATAGAACCAGACAATGGGTCATATTTATGATCTGTAGCCATTTAAGGATGGAGATCCATGTTTGGTGACTTCCCCTTGATTTTGGTTGGTCAAACAATTAGGATTATGGTGTAAAATAATAATAAGTTACCTATGTGGAGAAACATGGTTTCTATAAATTTTGTGCCTACATGAAATGTATCCTAGAGGAATACATATCATGTAGTCTGGATTCCCACAGATTCTAGGGTTTTCCCAAGTTATGGATCACATTTTTTATGGATGGGACAATACATTGTGTGACCATACTTTCGTAGCCTAGCCATGTGGAATATGTACACACTCTAGGACATTGAGTGGACAAACAAGCCATGTCACCTTGGGGACACACTATATGGTCGTGCATTGACAGTCAGGATATCTGACAGGTGTGCATGCCCAAGACCTCAGGTTGACATACATTCCATGTTCCTGTGTGTACAAGATTTTTTTTCTCACAAGGTTTCTCAATCCATGTCCAAGGGAGAACATGCCTAGGAGACGTGGCAATGTAACATGCCATGTGACCCTATGTGCATGCCATGCACTTCTCCCAAGAACACTTACCTTCCTAATCACCTTCCCCAAAACTTAGATTTTATATTTTTAGTATCCTATACTGATTATTTCTCAGCATAGAGCATGATGGTAGACATAATAATGGATTTTGATATATGATGTGAGTTTTTGTAACCGTGAAATTTCTTTAGGCAGTGATTAATTGATATCAATGATCAGGCAGCATCACTAGGGAGATGTTCAGGTTAGCAAACCCCTATCCTACTAGGGTATGGGTCCCCCATACACTTTAGTTAGACTGAGTGGCACCCTCATATTGCACCAGGTCGTGGTTCCATTATCTAATGAGTGGACCCCCCCCCTCTCCAACCAGGGCACCAGTCCTCTATCTAATTAGTTAAACCCCCTATCACATCACAGTGTGGGTCCTCTATCTAATGAGTATAACCTCCCTATCACACCCTAGTGTAGATCCTCTATTTAATGAATGGAACCCCATGTCGCACTAGGGAACAAGTCCTTTATCTACTAATTTGAACCCCCTACAACACTTGGTAGCAGTTCCTCTATTAGATATTGTTCCCCCTCATGCATTGGAGTAGTGGTGCAGTGTAGGTCCTCCACACCTTTTTCTTATACAAATACTCATAATGATAGGCATCATAGATAGAACATTAGAGCTATAAGAAGAATCATTATCCTTGGCTGGGCTATTGAGATAGAGATTCCATTTCTATCTCATTTGGATTTATTTATGATAATATATCATTTGTTTCGTTTTACATCCTTCTATATGTTTAGCTAACTTATATTGTATATATTTATTTCATTGCTTGTGGTTTTAATGAAATCCTACATGAAATTAGTATAATCCACCTTTCATATATGTTTCACACATTTTTATTGTCTTATAAAGATGGGAGATACATTAGTGGAGACATCAGTGGATCATAGTGATTCTTGGATGCATTAACCATGTTCGGTGGTCAAATATAGAGATCTGGAGCTGAGCTCTCTTAATAATTTCTTTTTAAATTTTTTATAAATTTGGGTCTTCATTTCAGTTTTGGAATATATTTTTCCCATTTATTCATTGAATATAATATCATAAACTAATGTATTTTCTACTGTTTATTTCATGCATGGTTACATTCTATGTGTTATGTTATTTTATTATTCCTCTTTACCTTTATATGGAGATTGATGTGTGGGTTAATAAAGATACATTAGTCTAAGGCCTCCCGTATTAATTTTTTACTTCTCAGTGCTTGTTTCTATCCCCAAACCTATTGGAGGTAGGTTATGGGTTGTCACACATTGCTTTCTACTATCCAGGTGGGCCCTAATTGCTTTTTTTGAGAGAAAATAATTTCTTTATCATTTTCTAGGTTTGTTAGTGTTGGAATATGAGTTTTCATTCAAAAGAAGAACTTTTTTGTTATAAAATCAATAAAAGATATGGTTCCTAGGTTATAACACCTATTTTAAATTTTCATTCAATACTAGGTTATGAATACACAATAAAAATCTCATTTTTTTCTTAGTTATTCCTTTACTATAAATTCTACATTATAATTATATAGAGAAACCCTTGAAAAAGTCATCATAATAAGTGGGTTAAATTTCTATCATTAAGTGGAGATAAGTGAATAGTATATATATGATATTTTTTTGAATGATATAAAAATTATTTTATATAATTATTTATTTTATATTACACTTATATCTGATTTTTAATTTGGACTTTGAGTTTTTATTATATTTTATTTTAAACAGGTCAATTCACCCCCCCCCCACACTTCACAAGACCATTTGAGCTATATTAATTTTGGAAATTAATTTATATCATAAATTATCCCTTCTATTATATATATTTTAGTTTATAATCATTTATTATACCTTACATTATATGGGAAAATATCATTTGAGATGGATGGTTTAAATTATAATAATTGATGAATTCCTTAGAGGTCGCCTTAATTTGACGAAAATGATTATGGATACTAGTGAGTATGAATGGAATATTATACTAATAACTTTAAAATATATCACTCTAAAATAACTTTAAAACATTAAAAATTACCAAAATCATATCATGATTCATTTAGTGGTAATGAAGCGATAATGTATATATGGAATTATAATATTATGAATATATTATATTATGATACTAGTATAAATGTGTCTAGTAATTTATCTACATGTAATAATTTTCATGATATCTTATAAATTTTACAAGTTACATGTTATATCATAGATATGATAAATAGAACCAAAAATTAAATTATATGAGTAAAATATCATTATTTCATGTGGGGATTTAAAGAAATTTTTTATCTAATGTTCCATAGGTTCATGAGTATTGTAAATGGAATCATTTCTCTAGTTTAACCCTTCAAAAATATATGTTTTTTAGAATGGTTCTTGAAACCATTACTAATGAAATTTTATGCTAAATGGATTTCATTGATGGAATAAAAACATCAAATAGTATATGCCTAATGAACTTATTGGTTCATTATTTCAATATGAACTAGAGAATAAAATTATTAATAATGAGGATATTACCAAAAAGTAATATGTTTATTTTAAATAAAATTCAAATATAACTTCTTAACCTACTTATTTTATAATAAACTATTGTGAAAGAGATGAATTAGCACAAATATTAATTTTTTTCTAAAAGGTATTTAAAAATACAAAAGGATTTTCAACCAAAATTTCATAAGAATAATGATAAGATGGAATGAACATATAAATTGAGTTAAAATTAGGGCTTAAATGAAACTGATTAATCTAATATAGAAATGATTTCAACCAAAAAAATTGTATGGGTTCAATATGTGAGGTTAGTGGTGATAATGAATTTAAATTGGACTATAATTATAATGTTATGTTTTATTTTTAGAAACCTAGTTTTTCTATACAAGATGAATACATTTAAAAACATAAAAGAGATATCATAAGAATTATTCAGTTATATAATTATCATAAAATAAATAATAGTTATCATTTGAGTATAATAATTATTTTTAATTAAATAAAAAACAAAAAAATACCCAAAATAACTAATGAAAATTCATGTGATGACTTATAAAATAGTAAAAATTATAATGAAAATTTAAGGAAGGTAACCTAAAGTTTAAAGGAAAATATTTCATCTTTTTATCTTGGTAACGATGACTATGATAAAATAGTGCCTATGAAAAAATTAAATATAAATAATAGTTATGTTGGATATAATAGGTAATTATACAAAATTTATAAAATATTATTTTTAAAAATATCTAAAGGATCAATTTAAAATGTTACATATTTTATATATAGAATGAAATGTTACTATTCAAATAAATGTTTTTAATGGTTTTTATAATCATTAGGACACACTAAAGAATTAATTTCAAATTCCTTATATTTTATATTACAAATACATTTTTAAAATATATATTGGTATAAAAAAATTGTTTTACTGATTCCATTAGACCTAAAGTTTTGTGGTTACCAGAAATGTATTCCAACTGATTTTATAAGAAGGTTCCCTTGAAAATATAAAGTAGAATATTTTGTACATGTATAGTTACTTAAATAGGTACATGAAAAGATATCCATAAAATTTGTTTTCATTTAATTGATTTGATAAATGAAATTTTATATTTAGAGAAAACTCTAAGGGAATTTTTTTTGAAGTTGGTAATTCTGACCCTCTAATTATTTCAAATGATTTATATATTAAATTTTTAATTCCTAATCTAATCTATATTTCTCAATTTTTAATGTTAGAATGTTTTTAAAATTTTAAGTTGGAAAATTCCATGTTTTCAAAGATCATTCTAATATAATTTATATTAAAAAAGGATAAAACTATTATATTTATTTTACTAATCCAACATATCAAAAAATCAATTGTAATAATTTTTTATTGATGGATTATATTTCATGAAATGGTATGCATGGTTATGGTATTTTTAGTTACTACAAAATATTTCAAGGAATTAAAAAAATTTACTATTATGTGATCTTAAATTAGAAAGAAAATTTGTATGTGATTCATGCATGAAAGTAAATATATTAATAGAAATGTTTAGATCAATAAAAGTTGTTAAATTTTTATTTGATCCAAAACTAGTTTTTTAATCATTTCCATGCCTATTCAAATTTCAATATTAGGTAGTAAAAATTTAATAATTAGTTATAATTGATTATTTTTGTATATTCACTTGGGTTTTTTCAAACACATAAAAGGGATATTTTACCTTTAATTTAGGTTAATTGTAAATTGGTTTATAATATGAAATGATATTTGATTATTATTTTTTGATGAGATAAAGTAGGAGAATTTATAAATATATAATTTGAAAAGTTATGTAAAAATTGTTATTATCATAATTTATCATCTCCCATATGACCCTATAAAAATAATGAACTTGAAAGGAAGAATATAACTATTCTAGAATTGGAATTATTATATTGATTGAATTTAGTTTACCTGAAAATTTTTGGGTAGAATCCTAGAATACTAAATATTATAATTATAACCATATTCTTATTAGACTAATTTATAAAAATTCCCCTTATGAATTTTAGAAATGAATGAAACCAAAAAAAATATATTTCACATTTTTTAGTTTTAAAGTATACATCCTCAATACTAATAATTCATTGGATTTTATTGATACTAAATATGAAGAAGGAATATTTTTTGGGTTATTTTAATCTGAGAAAGTTTTTTAGTCTTTATAAAAAGATTACAATGGTTTTGGAATAATCCAATCATTTTATATATGGTGAGAATAATTAAAAATAAAATAATTGTGATTTAGAACAGATTAAAAAATATTTATATAAATTAATTTTGGATATGATGATATTACACATGTTTATGGGGAGAATATTCCTCATGGAAGATATTTTGAGACACTTTAATATAATCCTACAGATAGAGTAATTTTAGTTGTTTATAATCATGATTGGAGTATAAATACCTTACGAAATTTTCATTATTAATCATGTTTTATTTTATATTATTTTTTGATTTTTTAAATACATAAAAAGATCATAACTAAGTTTTAGATATTCAATAAAAACTTAATAAATTTTCATGATTTTTTTTTGTAATTTGGTTCGACTATATAATGATTTACATATTATTGGTACAAATACTAAATGTGAATTTTTTTAAATATTAATTTTTAAGATTTATATGTATGTTAACGGCTTAGTATAGAACATATGAAGTATGATGGTATGATTTTAAATTGTACAAAAGATTTATAGGGAACTATGAAATGCCTTGGATCATTGTATAATATATTTCCTTAGATTCCTTTGAAAATGGATTTGTGAAAGGAAAAAAAATTAATATTTGTTTATGGATATGAATTCTAATGATATATTGATTATTCAAAATTATATTTATGATATTATTTTTAGATAATCTAGTGAATTTTTATATAATCATTTTTTATATTTTCTGACTAGGGAATTTGAAATATTTCTTATGGGAGAATTGAAATTCATTTTAAGAATTCATATTTTTGAAAGTGATGATGGAATTAGGTGTGTTAATGGGTTAATAAATAGTATGGTTCATATTCAAGTAAAATTTTAGCTAACCCTATGAGTACTAATTGATGATTAAGTATTGATAATTCTAGAAAATTAGTTGACATTGCTGTTTTCATATGAATGGTTTTTAGTTTTCTTTATTTAAATACTGCAAACTAGATCTTTTGATTAGTGCTTTCATTTATTCTAGATTTCAAGTTGACCTAAAGGAAAGTCAACTGAAATCTATCAAATGGTTTTTTAAGTTTTTTAATTTTTAAAAAAATATTGGTTTATTATATATAGGAAGAGTATATTTTAAATGGAATATTATTTCATATTCAGATTTTAGAGGATGTAGAAGTGATAGAAAAAATACTATTGTTGAGTTCCACATTCCAAGTAAAAACATATTTTCATAATCTTAAAAAAATATTTATTTATTACATTGAATATATTAGAAGCGGGATATGTTATTTTTGTAATATATTATGCTCGATCATTATGGATTGAAAAATATTATCATAATTTTCTAATCATTTTTTTGTAATTTTAATTTTAGGTGATTATTATTCTTATATTTATACATTGAAGAATCCATTACAGTATTCTTGAACAAAGATTATTGAATTGGGATATCATTTTATTCGAGATCATTTTCTTAAATATATATCTATTTTAAAAAAAATTATAGATTATTAGTTGGATGATATTTTTATTAAATCTTTGGAATCTTTGAAATTTGAAAATACTAATTAGAGTCTTTTCATGATGGATGATTCATATCATTATAAGGAATGAATATTTTTTCATTTATTTTTTTGAACCTAAATATGTATTGGGTCAGTATTGAGTAATTAGTGTAATTTATTTTTCATTATTATTTAAAAAAATTATATCTCTTTTTTAATATCAATTGAAGATTAAAAAAACTCATACACTCACTACTATGTCTCCTTTAGGAAGATAAATATTATATTTCAAGGAATTTTTCACTATTTTAATATTTCTATATTTTCTATGTTTTAATAACTTTTAAAATAAAAAAACTTTAGTGATTAAATTTAGTATAAATTATTTTTATATGAGATACCATGATTCATTTAAATTAGTTATTTTAGTTTTGTGTAACATTTTTATTATTAAAAAATATGGGACATTTTTTATATCTTTTCAATAATTTCTTCTGAAAACAATAAAATGTTTTAGATTATTGGAGTGTATACTTTTCCTATACCTTATTCTGAAAATTAAAAAACCTCACTACTCCTTTTATACTTGTTTAATTTTTTTTTCAGAATGATGATGACTCTATAATTTTTTTAATTCAATGTTTAACATTTTATTTATTATTTATTATTATATTATTTTGGTATTAACCAATATTTTCATGTTTAGTAACTTCTATATGTACATTATTTTACATATCTTCCGTGATTATAGAACATCATATGTATGATTTATGAATTTATATCTATTTTGGTCATTTTATTTATTTTGTTGAAGCATTATAGAACATATTACACATTAGAATTCTCATAAAGGATAAAATTTTACTTATATAAGGAGAAGTTTTTAAACATTTTAATAATGATATAGATGTAGAATATTTCTAATTAAAAATTTTATGCATCTTAGGTAAGTGTTTAAAACATCTTAAGTATCACCTTAAAATATTTTACATATGTTTTTTTTTAATTTTATTAACATAGTGTATTTTTTTACGTATCAAGAATCTTCATACATATGGATAAATATTCTCACATATTGAACTATCGTTATAGGTATTTAAATATCATTTTATGTATTGATCTATCTTATTATTTATTTATTTTTAAATTATATTGTTTTTAATATTTTCTTCATTTTTACATTATTTTACATTTAGAAAAACTTATTATATATTTCAATTAGCTGTTGTTTTAAAGTATCAAATAAATTAATTTGAATCTTATGAAATTTTTTAAATTTTCTTTTATCTATGAATTTTTCTATTTTCTATAATCATGATGTATGTTTCACATTTATGAATATTTAATATAGTGATTATATAATGATTTTAAAAGAAATTGAATGTGGATTACATAGAAAATAGATTGGATGCTTAATTTATAGATGGTCTACTAGGAAATCTAAGAGCTAATATTCATATAGATATGAAAGAAAATAATTTTTCAACTCTAAAGTAGTTTCACATTATTTCATGGATTATATTTAGGATACTATTTTTGAAATTACAACCATATAGACTAAATATATTTAATGATGAAAATTAAGGATAAATATTATTAAATAGAGGAGGATTGAAATATAACTAACATATATGTGATTAAAGGAAAACATGAACAAGTACTATGATCACACTGTTGAAACATTTTTTTAGGACTTCAAAATGATATACTAGATTTCTCAATTTGTTCAAAAAAATAAATAGTTCCTTGAACATCAACATTTTTAAATCTTGTTTTTGTGGAGCTATAATTTCTTTATAATTTTCTATGTGTGTTCATGTTTTTTATGATGTTTCATTAAATATCAGGGATTTGTTGGTTATACCTCCATTAAAAGGAGGCGTTAGAGGATTAATTTTATTATATTATTGGTACTAATGTTCCCTTAGGGTTGCAATGATTTCTAATTTTTTTAGCAATGAATATATGAGTCTATGGATGACCACTTTGGTTGGAATATTTTTTTTTTGGATATTAAACTGATGTTGATGGTATATATTCTCCTGAAATAGATCCAAAGGAATTTTTGAGCTTACAATAAGCGATTATTTTTGGAAACCACATAATTTTATTTTAAAACAAGAATGTTCTGGAAGATTTATTTTTATCAATATAAAATATAGATGATATAATTAAATATAAGTGAAAATCAGGAAACATTGTCATAAAGATGAGCCTATGGACTTATCTATGATGAGATTATGGATGATAGTCTGCTCAAGAATCCATTGAGGTTACTATAGGTCCCTCTTTAAATTTAACTGATTCATGAACTATTCCTTTAAAATAAGATGTCATACTTATCTAAAGAATTTGTGATTTAAGAAGAGTTTAATAAAAGTAAAATCAATCAGAAGATAGATAAAGGGAGGATAATGGTGAAGAATTTGTAATAGGTAATTAGAATAATAAGTGATGTGTGATTTCACTAGAAGATATATAAATGGTATATAATATATAAGTTTAAGGAACTATAAGATAAATTGGATCCAATGTAATTCAAATATAGGTCAATTGGAAGATAATAGACAAACACCAAGTGAGATTATATGTTGAAGAACTAAATTTTTTTAGAAGTTATTTTTTATAGTTAATTGGGATGATGAAATAGAAATTGTGATAGAATATTTAATGAGAGATCCAAGTGATGATTAAATTATGGAAAAAAAAATATTATAAGTCTCAGCCCTATGAATACGTAACAGTAATTAACTCAAATTCAGAGAAGATCAATCATTTAGTTGAAAGGAAGTGGGATTCATAAGATGTTATGTGAAATAATTAATCAGAAAAATATATATGATTGGAAGATTAGATGATCGAGAGTTAGGATGAGATTCTACAAGTTGAAGCTTAAATGAATCATTAGAGAAATTAATGTTTGCTCAACAAAAGCTCTATAGATATGAAGATATTTAATTTAAGTTTAATGAAGACAAAAATGTAATGTAAAATAAAGGAAAAGAGGATATAATATCGGATGATAATGGGGTAATTTAAATTTATTTTTTATTTAAAATAGCTTGAAAAAGTCTACTTTGATGCTCAATGGTTTAAAATTTATAAAGTAAAGATTTGTACGCAAGACAAGATTTTTGAGAGACATGATGAAGACTGTTCACCCAAATATCTTGAGAAACATAAAATGTAGTTAATTGAATATTGATAAAAGTTAAATAATATGATTTTTTAAATCTTTTGATACTATTTTATCAGATTAAGATTATATTTATAAAGCAATGAGTTCATTTATAACTTGTTGTTTACGTTGAAAATATTCATGAGTTGAGTTTATCTTGAGAATGTCGACTTGTAAGTTCTGATGAGTCCACTAGGTGGATGAAGAGAATAATTTTTAAATAATTTAGAGATGTATAGTAATCACTAAATTTTTGTGGTATAAATACTATGGTTTCGAAATTACATGTTCTAGTGATTGAAGTTTCATAGAGCTATTTTTTTTATGATTTATTTGTTACTAGGAGAAGAATTATATTTTATTAGAAGGCTTAGAAGAAGATATACATTTGTAATTAAAGTAATAAAAATATATAATGACCATTCTAAAATTAAATGTATTGTTATTATAACTAGTGGGTAGAAATATAATTATTTTATGACATATTTTCTGCTGTATGTATTCTGGGTTTTAGATGATAACACCCCCACACAACTTGTGATTTATTATACGATTATTAATATAACATCTATGACTTAGGAACATAAATTAATAATGAAATTATATATTCACACATATCAGTGGAAACCTTGTAAAATTATTATGAGGGTTTCTTTCAGTTTTATTTATTATATACAACTGACGGTTTGTGTATCACTTTATAATATTACAAATCCAGTGAGCTATAGAGGTTAATTTTAGGATAATGGAAATTGTAAAAATGGATAACATATTCCCCCCAATCCTTCTCAATGGTCCAACTATTCCTGAAAATATGATGTAGAGTTAGAGTAGACTTCCTCTATAATATTTTTCTATAGGATATGGGGAATATAAATTTCATTAACTATATAGGGATTCTAATTTTTGATAGAAAAAAAATTAACTAATAGATGAACATAGTGATACTCTATCTCCATTCACATTTCTTTATGTAATGGATATAGTTACTATAAGATTTCCTACCAAATACATATATGATCCCATGATATATATTGAAAAATGGAACTTGGAAGTTGATGGTAAATAAGATAATACTATTCTCAACACTTTTTGGATAAATTATATATTAATTTAATGGTTCTCCAAACTACTAAGGCTGGTTTTGATAAACATGAGTGCATCAATGGAATAAATTTTAAAGTAAAGTTATAAAAACTTCAAATCCAATAGAATATGTCTAATGTCTTAAATATGGATGATGAAGAAATTATAAATAATTATTTTACAATGGTAAATGAAATCATTAGCAATATAAGATATTTCTTAGATATATTAATAGATTAAATTAATATAAAAAACTAATGTGTAATTTTTGAATAGATATGATGATAAAGTTAAAAAATTAATGGATAGAGATGATTTATCTCAAGATGAGATATAAAATGTCTTTATTTTATATGAAATGATAAAATATATAGTATTTAAAAAGAATTATAATGATGATATATCACTTGAATCTATGAACAAACATAAAATTATATATTTGAAAGATGATTCTTTTGGTTCATTTGAATACATTTATTATTGAGATGAATATTACAAAATAATAATATTCATATCACATAATATCAAAGGTGTTGATGGAAAATATAAGAGAAAACATGGATTTAATTTCTTTCTATGTGGAATAATGGGGAATTTTATGATAAATTTATATATGAAGTAGAGTTGTAATGATGATGCTGATCTTGGTCAAAACATTTGAATAATGATTTGGGAAAAATTTCTAAGAAATCTAAAAAAATTAAGATTTTAAAAAAAATCAATTTGTATGAAGAATAGAAGTCTGCTGAGTATTGAAGAAGTTGAGGACTCGTCATAATTTATATCATCCAATGAATACATTTCATAGAAAATTTAAAAAATCAAGGATCATGTTAAGTATAAGGAATACTTATGTGGTGATAAAGAAGAAGGTGAAGAAACTTATATCAAATATATAATGAATCAATAACTTCAGACATAAATTAATCAAAACAACAATCTCAAGAATGAAATTTTATTTCTTTGAATGGAATAAAAAAATAAATGGGAAGATAATAAGTAGTTCCTCAAAATAGAATATTCTTAGCTTGATGAAAACAAAATCCTCTTGTTGATGGTTATAAAGTAAAAACTGTTATTTAATGATCTAGAAGAAAACGTGTTGATAAAAGAGAAGAGTTGAGTAAGATATACATAGGGTGTCTTGATTTTTATAACTCGTTGAGGAAGTTTAATGAAATATTTTCACAATGCAATTAAAGTTAATCCTGAGTAATATCATGTGGAAAATAGAATTGATTCAACATTTTATGTTAAATATTATCCTATTATGATGGTCAAAAAATCAATTTTTAAAAAATGTGTAGGTAACTAAAATAAATGTGAGAAAACATGTGTTGAGAATAAAAGTGGGAGAGCTTACATTAATCCAATGGATATTATAATAAATATCTTTAAGCAAGTTCAATTATTCCAGAATGAAAAGGAATTCATGTATTCGTATAAACCTCCATATAAATTCTCCAATTAGTATATAAATAAATCATGATAGAGGATTGAAGGATATTGATGGTGTGGAATAATATATGGGAATAAATAATATAATTAAAATGACAACATATTAGCTCATGGGAGAAGTAATGAGTTGATGGGGATAAATTTTAGAAGCAAAGGATATAGAAATTGGAGGATAGAAAGTAATTTAGCTTTGGTGGAGGAATTAAAAGTCAATATTTTTTTATAACAAATAATTTTGGAATACTATAAGTGCATAAGATGTGACAAAACTCCACACTATATGAGATATTTTATGAAAACTCTTCCTAAATAGGTATCATATACCAGAAGTGAAAAGGAATAAGGATAATATAAGTTAGATTAAAAATATATTACGGTTGAATTTTCCTTGAAATATAGTCATAAAATAATTTCTTGGATAGTTTACAGAGATTTTACTTCACTTATGAATGGTGATGTGAACATTTTTTAATTTTTTGACACTCATAATTGTGATTTTTTAACATTTGGGAATGATAGTTCCCTAAAAATTAAAGGTGTTAGTGAGAATGTTATTGATTACTAGAAGTTAAAATTCTATGAATTCATATTTATTGATAGACTTAACCGCCACTTACTAAGTGTTATCTAACTTTTCTATAATGGAAAACAATTAATTTTCTAGAATGATGGATACATCAAATGATGATTTGTATTTTGAATGATTATCATGGAAGGTGTAAGAACTAGACGTAACTATTTTCATATTTATGATCATATTAAATCAAGTTTCATAATTTTTTGAGATTAAAATGATTTATGTCCTAGAAGTATTGACCATATTCTCAAAAAAAATGATATTGATTTTAATGGAGAAATTTTTGATATATTTTCCTCAATTAATAAAAGAAAAAACATTATTTTAAACTTTACATAATGGAATATTGGTATAGGGAAGTCATAGGAAAGTATATATCCAGTCTACCCTGCCAATTTAACTTATAGATTTTGATGATTGTGGGATGGTGATACATAAATATAAAAAATGTGATCTATAAATCATCATATTTATTGATGAATTCACTCAACTGAACAGTGTTATGTTCATAGAGAATAAATCTAAATCATGGGATTTGTTTTAATTATTCAGATGTTGTTTTGAGAAAGAATTTAGTTTATAAGTCTAGAAGAAAGAAAAATATAATTATAAAAAGAACCCATGTAACTCTTTCAAAACATATCTGTCAAAGTTTGGAATCACAAATCAGTTTATTTCTCATATTATCCCTTGATAAAATGGTTCTATGGAAATAAATACTAAAATTTTAGTCAAAATTGGGAGGAATACGCTTCCATAGTATATAATCTAGATATTATGTCATAGAAAATTTGTATGTATAGTAATTTATTTTCAGAATATTTTTTTAATTTCACCAAAATCAAACATAACCAATTATTAAATGTGGTCCAAGAAGAAAAACAATTTGAATACTTTATTCTGTTTATAAATCCTTTCTTAATAAATATTAAATATCTATACTAAGCATAGTTTGATAAAAAAGTATGTGGATGAATTGTTTTATGATTTTATTCTAACAGAAGAAGTTATAGATTCTATAATAAATGACTTCATAAGGTTTTAGATTAAAAACATTTAAGGTCAATGAATGTTAATCCAATACAGTGGAAGAAGAAAATAATATTTTTGATGTGTTCTCATAAAATGGTTAAGTAAATTTTGGAAGGGAAAATAAAAAATAAATAAGTAGTAAAACTTTGAAAGAAAAATAATGTTTTGATCTGTCCATTTTTAATGTTAGCAGTGCAATAAATAAAAGGTTCATGTTACTAAAATGAAAAAACAATTTTTTGAACTATAAAATATCATTAGAAGATAAGAAGTCTAAGTTTAAACAAGGGGGAAACTAAAAGTTGAAAATAAAATAGAACTCATATCTAAGATTAAAACATACTCTATTTAAAAAATTATTATATATAATAAAGGAAAAAATATGATAAATTAGTAATTAGATAAAATTAATAAGATGATACCTAGGATCTTTTTTCTAGATTGGAATATATGGATATTATCAAAACATGGTGGGTGATCTAAAATAATCTCAATGAAAGAGGTTATATTTAAAAGAATGATTCTAGGATAGTTTTTAATGGGTAATCATAGTTTGTGTGTGTTGATTTAGAATAAATGGTTTCTTAAAATTCAATACTAAAAACTATAATAATTTTTTTAGTGGTTAATACTCAAAATAATTTTAATTTTTCCCAGATTTACATAAATTCTGCATTCTAAAATACTGAAGTTGAAGAAAAAAAATTTGTTGAATAACTTTTAGGTTTTATACTTGATGAATATGGAATAAAAGTGTTTAAGCTAATGAAATTATTCTATGGACTGAAGAATGACCCTTGGGCCTGGTATTCTAAACAAGATAATTGTATAAGAAATTTAAAATTTTCTAGATTAAAAATAGTTAGAAATATATATATATATATAATGTAAGTTGGAATAATAATACCTATTGTTTTCATGTATTTAGTCACAACTTAACATAACACTACTATAATCTTATATTTATTTTTGAGTTTTATTTATTTCATTTTTCTAAAAAGTGTTTTTTTCAAAAATTAAGAGTTTTTGGGCATGTTGAGCATGTCACATGATTAAGGAACATGGTTTTATAAACCATGTGGAAACCATGTGATATATTATATAATTTTATAGAGAAAACCTCATGATCAGC
Source organism: Viscum album (assembly GCA_963277665.1). Classification (NCBI taxonomy): domain Eukaryota; kingdom Viridiplantae; phylum Streptophyta; class Magnoliopsida; order Santalales; family Viscaceae; genus Viscum; species Viscum album. Next base: position 2,134,172,189 of record OY728140.1, read on the forward strand.
CCACAATTTTCCTAACTATGTGGTATGTCCATGTATTTACTCTAGGAGATTTGTAGTGGGTGCATGGTTGACATATCTTTTGGCCAACCTCATGGTCAAATCTTGTGTAGTTCCCAACATGGTTATTTTTTTATTTTTTTATTTTTCTCTTAGGTAATTATAACCCCTAAATATTCATCTTTCTCCCCACTCCCTAAATTTCTCGATGAACACCCAGGGGGATCTCATTCTCACCTCCTCACTCTATTTTTCCTTGAACTCTTCTTCAATTATTGGTATGATCACTCTAAGATGTTGTTTCCTCTCCTATTTATCCTCTTTTATCTCTTAGATTTTTCTTTACTTCCCCTTACTTGAAGTTCATGTGACCCATAAAAACCCTAACAAGATTATAGGTTTTCTAGTTATTGATTCTTGGTTCTTGGGGTTCATGAGCCCTTTTACATCTAATTATTTTCATGATAGTTTAAGGTAGTGAGTTTTTCATTAGTTTTGGTTTCATCTGTTCTTCTTCAGTGGCCCGGTTTTAATTGAGGATTTTGTGAAAATTAGTTTTCTTCTTTTATTATTAGGGTGAAACAGACCTCTATGAGGTGGATTTGAGCCCCCGTTGTTAAAGGTGGAAGGTTTTTAGGTAGGTTACCCTATGTTTGAACATTTAAATTAAAAACTATAATGTATTGATTATTTTATTAGGGTGTTTTCTTTATATTTTAATGTAATTTTATTATTTAAAATATTTGTGATGAACAGAAACTATTGCTTCATTATTTCTGTGTTTTCTCTTTATTTCCATCATGGGCTTCCTTTATTAAATCAAGTTTTAATCTTATTTGAAATACCATAAACATTGGATGTAGGATCTTATTTCCTAATGGTTTAAAAAGATTGATTTTGAAATTATTAAGGTTGTTTTGTTCTATTAATTGGTTTTCATGAAAGCCTAGTGACCTTTTTTGATTTCCTGAAAATATTTTAAGTTATTTAAAATCTTCGATTTATTGAATGTGACTTATCCACATACACATATTTAGATACATATATGTGTTCCCTATTCATACATATTAAATCATGGTGAAGGGAAAACATTCATTGGGGAAACTGGTGCTTATGTATTAATGTATATATATCATGTTGTATATGTTTTTTAGTGTGAAGAATGGATTTGGAATGTGAGTGTTATGGTATAAAAATGATTTTCCAAGTGATCGGTGTTTATTTATAAGAAGAAAAGCCCTAGTTGGAACTTTATAATGATTTTAGAAAAATTAGGTACACTCTAATGGAATCTAGGATTTTATGTATTTTTTTGGATATAGAGTGATTTGATTGAAATTTTTCACTAAAAAATATTTCTCTTTTTCCAATTGGGGAATATATCTTTATAAAAGTACATTTTTTGTAAAATGTTTTAACAAATTATATGTCTTTTTCACTAAACTGACGGTCAAAACTCTTTCACTAAATGTTTTTGTGATAGATAATTTCAATCTATTAAAATTATAATAATACTAAAAGATAATATATACATAGGTTAAAAAGTTTAGCAATAGGTTTTAATGAAAAACTTTTCTTTTTTTAATAATTTTACTGACATATAATATATGTTTATAAATTTATTTTGAATAAAAATAATAAAATTTTATTTCTAGTAAAATTTCATATTATATATATTAATTTATCATATATAACAAATTTTTTTGAATTACTAAAGAAAATACCATTTTCATATATGTTCCAAATTAGGAAAAAATAATAATATTATTAATAATGAAATTTAATAAAAAAAAATGAATCATTACAAAATCCATCACCAAACCCACATGCTATCGAGTGAGCAGCCCATACTTTCACCCAACCCCCAGTACATCCATGCAAGTAGCACCCCATCCATGCCACACCAGGGACCAGTAAGCACCATGCCACACCAGGGACCAGCAGCAGCCTATCCATGCCACACCAAGGACCAGCGAGCACCATGCCACAATAGGGACTATCTGTAGCCCATCTATTATATACTAGGGTCCAGTGAGAAAAAACAACCCATACACAGCATATCATCCATAGAAGTATCAGAGGAAAGGTCCAGGCTTGATATAGCCATAGGTTAGTTCAACATCAAAAATGGGTAGCAACCCCTATAACAGAATGACCACCCCCAAGAGAATAAAATTGTAATGTAAACAATGATTAAACATTCAAGTCATGCCATGTAGATCACTGCATCATGATAAGAGATAATTAGAACACAAACTATAAAAATACCTAACCCTTAAACCAAGTATAAATGGCCTAAAACCACCAACTTTTAAGATTGGAGTCTAGTACGAAAGTAATAACTCAGAGACAACCTCCTATTTAATTCAAAATTAGTGTACATATTAGATAACAATCTTATATAGAACCTAAAGATGTAGCAGACCAAAACTAGGGAATCAGGTATTAGCATAAGGCCACTTATCATCAATAACCAACCTCTAGCATGTCTGGAAGTAATTCTCTATAGCTTCATCAATATAATATTCATTAACTAAACACAAATTAATCAAACTTAGAATAAAAAATACCATCTCAAAGATTGCTGTACAAACAACCCATTCAAAAATAAAAGGGCAAGGAAAACAAAAATATCCTAACTCATGATAGGTGCTAAAAAGGTTAAGACAAATAATATAAATATTCATCAAACAAGTGAACCCAAAAATTAGTTAACATACAACATAATATAGCCAAGGAATAAAGGATTTACCAAAATAAAATGGTATATAATACCATTGAAATGGTAACTAATTTTAATACTTTCTATATACATGAATCTCATTAATTGGAAAATTTAACGTCATATTACACATCAATACTTGAGTGATCAAGAGTAATTATAGACTTGTGAAATAATTTTTTTGATAATCCAAAAATCTTCACCCTCCAACAAGATTATACTAACTTGATCGTTTTAAATAATTGTTTGTTCATTTTTTAATAATAACATGAAAAAACATGCATAGATTCAATTACAATGTCAATCAAAATTCCCAGTATATATTTGATAATAATATAGAAACCCTCTATCCATATTCAAGAAAATTGGGGCATCACAAATACTTATCAAAAAAGATAAGTGTTATTATTTTTAATTACATAATATTGAAGAACTTGTGCTCAAGTAAATCCTATAATTGAACAAGATATCAACATAATCCATGATTTTTTTATCTTTATCTTCAGAAGGACACATGAATTTAATAGATAAAACATTTAATCCATTAAACTTAATAGATTGGTTAATGAATCTTCAAAATTTAGCAAAGATCCTACATTCTTTATTTTATTATCACCGAACCTTTCACGTATTCTACAACATCTAGTTCAATCGCATTGATATGAAAATGTGGGCCTCATAATGTAAATAATATTCTCTAATACTAAATTTAAAACTAGGAACATGTTGAGAATGTAATTAATGTACAATATACTAACATTATAATCAACCCTTACAGATCTAGCATTAAAGATCTCATAACATAATTTTGTTCTTTTGGAAATTGAGGGTCTGGATATTCAACCATTTAAAGAGGAATTCATTGACTCAAACTATTTTTTATGTATAGGTCTAGAAGGGAAACTTTCATTGATCCTAAGTGCACTTAGATTAATAAATTTTAGATATTTTTATCTTAGAGTAATGAAATAAAATAATGCATTAGTGATTTCTGATCAAAGAACTAGTTAAAGAATATGTAAACCCTTGAAGTTAGTATCCATTAGAGCAATTTCAACACTGTGAGAGAGATATAATAAAAAAACATATTTTTTCATTATCTTTGATAAAGGGCTTCGATAACACTAACTAAAGAATTAGTAATGTAGTGTCAGAAAATGAAAATGAAAATTATATATCAAAATTATATTAAAGGAAAAAGATTTATAATTTAAATTATAGAAAAAATATGGGAAACATAATAAATATGAAAATAATTGAAACTATAATTTAAACACACTTTCCAACCTTAGGTGAATTTGAGTAAGTATTAAAATAAGTCCTCAATATTTCCAAATTAGGACTCTCATGCTCCACAAAACCATGCTTGAGTTGTAAAAATATTTACGAAATATAAAATCATTCATTTTATAGTTCAATATGTTTTCTAGAACATAATCTACAATAATATATTTATATTACACAAAATATAAATTTTTCTCACAACATGCTATACTATTTTTAATTATATTTCATATAAATCCTTACCATTCATTTCATTAAAGAGTTGATAAGTAAATTTCATTAGATGTAAAAGATGGAAACAATCTTGGAAAACAAGGATATAATATGGTAAATTAAACACAGGAGAGTGATATGTTTTATAAAAAATAGTCAATATTTCAGAACAATCCAAACCTTATGTATGGTATAGTTAGAACAGTTTTACTTTTCCACATTTGAAGAGAATACAATTTCTAATTTGGATTTCCAAAAAATCTATATATATATGTGACCAATATTATAATAACACTAACACTTTTATGAACCATATTTCACTTGGAAAATACTGAAAAATTCATGATCAATGAAAACAGTTCAGGAAAATAATAGCTCACAAAACAATAATACATAGGACTTAGGCTATAGAACACCCTATGAATCATATTGTTGAAGTATTTGTTGTTAAAAACAAAAACATTTAATTATGTGTCATGAATGATGTTAAAAATATATACAACATGAAATTAATGTTAATATAATTTCACATCATTTCTTACAATTGGTCGTAAGGTTGTTAAAACATTTGTGCATTTAACAGCATAAAATTCTTATAGTCATTTCTCTTATAAGAACATGAAAATTATATTTCATTTACTTTTATAATACCATTTCTTGCATAATGTCACAATTTTATATCATTTTATAAAATTTATCCACAAAAAATACATTTAAAAAATTAGTAGGTCATTTCATTAGAAAAGATACTAGATAATAAATTGTATTTATACAATATAATTTATGGATGAATAAACTTAAATAATCATATATTCACATGGTTTTCAAAAACAAAATTGAAAATAATTCTACAAATTCAATTACTAAACCATAGAACAATCATATAGTTTCTAAATCGACTAGACTCACATTTAAAAAATATGTTCGCACAATATTGGATTATTTATAGCCTTTTATATTAAATTTAGCACTCAATTTCATTTTAGAATGCATGTTACATGAATAAATCATTCAACCATGTCATTTTATACAAATAGAAAGAAAAATTGTCTCTGTGATTCTTGTTAAAAAAATTATTGAAGGAGGATAAAAAACATACTCAGCATTTGGTCAAAAATAATGTCCCTACATTGATATGAAGTGCACTTTATCAACATAAAATATAGAAATCCCATGTTTATTTATAAAAATTTGATGTAGATTTACCAGTCCAGATAAAAAATAAAATAATTTATCTTCAAAAGTGATCAAAATAATATAGAGAAAATTATAGGCATATAATATATTCATACCATGTTAAGGTTTCAGGATAATCATAAAAGGCATCATACATTCTAATCATTGTGATTTTATAGACCCAAAAAAACATGCAGTGATACCATATTTTTTGATCTTAAAGAAATTATCTTGTATCAAACTCATTAAAAGTAAAATTATAGCCAAAACAATCAAATTTAATTGTTCATGAATCTTAATGCATAACAATTTTCATAAAAAATATACATATGATAAAATTTGATAAAAACATGATAAATTAAATAAAAAACGTAAAGAAATTTTGGACAAAAGGAACAGGACAGTGATTGATCCCCTTAAAGATATGCAAAATTAGTTTAGGTGAATATCTTGTGCAACAAGTGTATCCTTTTAAAAAATCATAAAGTATTAGTACTTAAAACTATAGGGGATAAATTATTTTCCATCTATTCCTAATCTGATAAAATATCAAACCCAATTGGTGATGTTTTATAAGAATAAACAATCTAAAAGGGGGAGATAAAGAAAATTTCTCAAATAAAATTTTAAAACTCAACATCTTCATCAGCAACAATACTTTTTACAAATGATAAAATAAATAAATTTAGACATGAATGATAAAAAGGAAAAATTGAAAGATAAAAACAATAAATTATAATTTGAAAGTGTATTTTTTGTGTTTATGACTACTTAGTGAATGGTTAATAATATGTCATTTCAAATAGTTTGAAATGGTCATCTATTGTGAAAATACTTAGGTGAAATCATATAAATCATACAACGAAATATTAAAAATAAACTATTATGGAGAAATAAGGATTAAAATTTCCATGATTTTGGGATGAATGTAGGCTCAAGTGATACAATGAAAATATAATCCAATACTACAACACAAAGTTAAGTACCTATTCTAATACAAATAATAAGGACCTAAAAAACTATTTGTTAAAAAAATAAATTTTACAAAACGATTCATTATCATTTGATAAATTTTCATTGGTAAAAATGACTTTTTTTTGTAGTCATTTCTTAATGGATTGATTAAACGAACTAATCAATTAAAATATTAAATCATTCATAAATTCCAAATATCCTAGTACATTTCCATGTATTCAAAAACATAGAGATGGTTATCTCATCAATTTCATTATGTAGTGAATTTAAAGAAAAGTTAAATATAGATATAAGAAAGGAATTTAGAAAAAAAATAATGTTTTTTATTCAACAACAAACATTATACTATTATAGAGGAAAAAAAGAATATAGAATTATAAGATACATAACTCTATAGACAGACTTATGTGAATTTTCTTTTGAATAGAGGGACTTGAAATGAACATGTAAGCATCTTTTATACCTATGAACAAAAAAAGATAAACATTAACCATATAATTGAGAATCTTATAAAACAATAATGGGAAAAATAATTTAGATAAAAATACCAACAATCACAGTAATATAACCACATAGTCATAATTTATGGTTATGCAAACAATTTCAACACTCATAGATAATGAAAATAAGAAATATATTATACTAAACAATCTTGTTAAAAAAATATGATAATGGTTTCACTAACAAAATAATGCTTGGGATTTTCCAAAATTCATTATGACTTGCTTGAATAGACTTATATAAACTATGTGACATAAAATGATTCAAATAAGGAAATCAAGAACCATGCACTGGACCCTGAAAAACATTCATAAATAATTAGAAAATGGGTGAAGAAGACAAAACAAAATGGAGGTCGAAAAAATATAACTATGGATGAAATGGAATCGAATTACTACATACAAATAGGTTACGGTGAATAGATAACTGAATAAACTAAACCTAGATTGTGATTAATGGAATGGAATTGAACTTATTGCTATGAACTAGAGGGGATGAATGGATAAAATGAACCAGATCCTGACTTTAGTTGATTCTTTTAGGGTTTCAATGTATTGGATTGGGGGAACCTTTTTGTGGAAAATGGAATTTTAAAGGTGGGTTTTTTTAACTCGAATGGAATTAATAAATATAATAAATAAGTATATATAATATAAAAAAATTATTTCTTAAAAATTAGATACAATTAAAAACCATCCTTTTTAAAATTTTAAAAACTAGAATTGATATGGTTTTTAATTCATTTATCAATAATTTTATATGATATTTATTTGTTTTATGAAACATTATTAAATTATAAATATTATAATACAATGTATAAAATTATGTTTTTTATCTTAAAAAACGATTTAACAAAAAATAATTAATAAATATATATTCAATAATTTGTCAAATATATATTGTTATTAGATAATTTATTGAGTCATATTTTTATAATGGAAATAAATTTATTGGTAATAATAATTAATAATAAAATTTTTATTCACTGGTAATAAAAGTTGGTAATAACATGATAAAACTACATATTTAACTATTTGTAAAAGATTTGTTGGTATATAATGGTATATATAAATAGATATATCTGTTGGTAAAAACAAATGTCAATACCTAAAACTAATACCAAAAATATTAATATCTATTGGAATTACTTATTTTTACCAACACATATATAATAGGTCACAAACTCACAAATGATATAAGTCAACTATTTTGTAGTGTTGGTATAATTTTAAGATAATGGATTCACATTGGTCATGAAGGTAGGTGGGGATTCTTAGTATTCTTTCTTTGCATTCTTATGTGATTGATCTTGGTTTTTTGCCATTACACCTCCCTTATGAATTCTAGTTATGGGAATTTCACATGGGAATCCTGGGTACCAAGGTGGGTGGACTAGTTGTAGTATGCTAGGTGATCTGATAGAGCCTATGTCTATTATCCCTAGAAGTATTAAAGTAAAATACTAACTAAACAAAATGATGATATCGAGGGTAACGATTGACCTTTTGATTCATCCTCTCTAGTGTCTGATGCATGAGTAGAGTTCTTTATATGGTTTGATGACCAAAAGTATAAGGATATTAGGACCCCCATTACCTTTGATTCTTAAGTTTTTCAATTTTTTATGATCTCATTTAATTTAACTTCTATGGTATTATATTTACATTCACTTTTTCCAAGTTTCCATTTCATGACAAAAATAATAAAATTCCTATTTTTCATTATATTCTATTATAGTTACGAGACTCCCTAGGATATGACCTATATTGTTTGAAGGTGCATTATGGAGGCTCCTTTGGGTCAATGCATACATAACAGTTGGAGAGAATCCAATTTTTTCTGATTCACTTGCAAGATTTTGATGTTTAGGTGAGGGGTTAACCATTTTCGATGGTTTGGGGTCTCTTCCTCGTGAGTTTCAGATCTTTGTGCAAGGGGATTCCCTTGGCTTACATTATTTTCAACCTCCTTGACACTATGTTGTTGGAAGGGGATAGGCCATTATTCCTAGATGATAACAAAAAATATGTTTCAGTTAGTCATTACATTCTTTTATACAACCTTAAGAAATGCATTCTACTATTTTCCTTTACATTGACTATATTCTTTAATCACATTTTCCTCCTTATAAATGGTTTTTGGGAATGTTTATCAATTATTGGAAATAAAGTTAAGACATAAATAAGGGGAAACATTTTTACTAGGTATTAGTCAATCACTTGTTTTAAAATTAATGGAAACATATGTTTTTATATATCTATATTTTACAACTAGCATGAAATGGATTTCTCATTAAAGATAAGGTGTAGGAATTAGTTTCTCTTTTGGAATCCCTACAATGATTTTTCTCATTTATATCTATTTTCACTATCATTTGTAGGTTCAACCTGTCCTTTATTCTCATACATGGTTCATTGTGGTTCTTATTTATATGGAATGGAATTATATAGTCATAAAGAGGAAGGTATTTCTATAGTTTAGTTTATATTTTAGTTTCTTTTATCTCATTTTCCACTTAGGATTTTATTTATTTTTAATAATGGAGGTATATACATATTCCGGTGGCTAAGGAAAGTAATTTAGTGGGTATTTTTTCTTGAAAGAGATGTACATTGGTGTGGTGAGAGAGGTTTCCAGTCATTCTTATTATTTTTATCTTTTCAATTTTGGTATTAGGTTATTTTTTCTATTTATTTTTCACTAGAATTTCCATCCAACGTATGGAATTTCCATGTTGGAATTTTATTTAGTTTGCAGTATATGTTTTCCATTTTATTTATTTATTAAAATAATTCCCAAGTGGTGTTTCCTAAATTAAAAGGCAATTATGCTAGCCTGTGGGGATTGGGAACACTATTTGGTCCTTTTCACAAGCTAACTCAATCATCCGATAGAGGAAAAAATTGGGTTGGTTCTTAAAAAAATGTTATCACATGACGTTAGACCTTTTTATTTATTATTTTCTAGTATTTTTTAGCTATTATTATCTTAATTCAAGTGACCAATCATAGTTAGGTTCTTTATAAGAACAAATTAAGTAAAATTCTTCAGTTTCCAAGATAGTCAGGGATGGTAGTGTCTCTAAATCCAAGTATGGTTCATGAAATTATTTCTATAGTTGATGTTTTTATTTGGTTGTTATTATTATAATTGTTTATTTATGGGTTGTTTTGAGAATATAAAAATTTTAGAGTGTATTTTTTCAATGATTTAAAGAGTGTGTGATTACTATAGATGGTCTGGAAAACCATGTGCAGATTGTGTCACTACCTTCGTTGACCTCTAGGGAGGATGGTGCATAGTCTTCCAAACCATGTGGAAATAACATTAACAACATTTTTTATTCAAAAGTTTTGGAAAATATTAATATATGATTTTTGGTATTCTTCCATTAATTCTTAATGATGTTTTATGTTTATTTTTAGATGTTTCTTTTTGAGATTACATTGATGTATGGTTTATGACGTTTGGTATTTAAAAGTAAAAACAATGGGATATTCAAATATGAAATGAAAAAAAATAATGTTGAAAAGTTTGTAGAAATATTGGAATAAAAGTTACGTGTGAATTAAAAAAAATCATTTTAGTAATAATTTTTTTTATATATGATGTATTTTTCAAAGGAATAATTAGAAATGTGAACCTTTTTTTTATGTATATTCACAAATATATTTTTTTAATGATTATTATTAGTATGAACATGTACATATAAATGGGTGTAAATTTAAGTGGGTGTATATATATATATGAATTCCATGGAGTACCTCTAGTAAGTTTTTGATTTTATAAGTTGGATTTGGTTTTCCAGTGTGATTTTGAAAAAGGGAATTTTAACATTTTTATGATTGAGTGTTATTAGGTGTTGTTTTATTGTGTATTGGGGATTTTATTTTTAATATTTCATGGATTGTTATTTCAAAATGTAGATGAATTATAATTTTAATTTTGGTTATGAATTTGAGATTGATATATAGAGTTTCTATCTATGACATGTTTTTATTCATTTTTGTGCTATTTATTTTTATAGTATTCCATAGATAACTATCAATAAAGAGTGAATGGTCAGTCTCTGGGATTATTTCATTAGTTATGAAGTATGAATATGGTTTTGGGATATTATTGATGGTCATAAATTAATGTTTTTATCACTTACTGTTTGATGTGGTTAGAGTTTTGTGGAAATTTAGATTAAGTGTTTGTCAAAGTGTTCCACTTTGACAACTCCTTAATAAGTACCAATTGTTTTGGTGATCATTCATTTTGATGAGGTGCATTCCTCTATGTTGGTATAATTTATTTGAATGATAAAATCCTAGGTGGGTTTTTTGGATGTTTGGGAAGGGTTCTTGGTTCTTTCATGATTGATTGGGTTCACTAAGGGTCAATGTTCTAAGTAATGGGGCCAGGATATCCTCCCTTGACCCAATAGTAGATCACATATTGATCTTATTGAAGAATTTTTTCAGGGGGTGAGAATTATCATACATATATTTTCTATATACTCTGATTGTTTATTCGTATTTTTTTCATTCTATGATGTAATCCTTAATTTATTGGGTTTTGGCTAGTGTTTATAGTTTGAAGGATGATTTTTTTTTCAAGATATATTCAATTTTTGAAGATAATTTTGAGAATAGGTGTATTTCTATGGGTTTTCTTTGAAACCTTTAATTATTTTTCCAAATTTATATTCCTTTGGGTTTTACTTCGTTATCTATAAAATTTTCATCTCTTTTTAGGTTATGGGAATCCTTTTTTGTTTCCTTTTTCTTGAAATCTAATTCTAATTGGGTAAAATCCCTTTTCTTTGTCATATTTTAGGAGTTAAGGTTTCAATGGAAGTGTCTTTTTAATAAATTATGAATTTTTTAGAAGTAGTGTTCTTTTTCATTCTATAAATTGTTACACATGAAATTGGATCTTTCTAGGACAAGTGAGTTTTTACTTTATTTAAAAATAAGTGTCAAACTAAATTCCTGAAATGGTAGGGAGTCCTCCATAGGAGGATATCATAGTTAATATAGATTTTAAGCCTTTAAAATCTAGTTTTGGGAATTTTAGATTCTAGTTTCCAATGATATTTTTTATTCCTACCTCACCTGACCCCAATCATAGGATTTTGGTTATCTTGGGCCATAGGTCATGTGGAAAATTCTCATGGAGATCCCTTACAGACCATAATGAATTTCCTTAGTTTTTTTTATGTTAGGGTGTATGTAGTTCCTTGTTTAAAGGTTTTGTTTAAATATATGATCCTTTGTATTTTTTAGAGCCTTGTCTCAAGTGGTATTTTGTTATTTCCTAGTGTCTTGATCAATTGAACTTTTTTGGAATTTCTTTAAACATAAAGTGTTATGGTGGGGAGAATTGTCACACTCAAAAAAACACTACTCTAATATTTTATTTATTTATTACTTCAATTTAGATCATTTTCCTTCTCGATGATTCTCTCTAAAAGTTATCATTTTTTCCATTTAGATAATGTCACATGATTAGGGCACATGTTTTTCCAAATAGTACGGAAACTATGTGACAACTTTTATAAGTTTATAGAGAAAACCACATGTCCATTGCATGGTTTTCTAAACCATGTGGCCTACCCATGTGATGTGATCTAGGAGACCAGTATAGGGTGAATAGTTGTCATGTAGTTTGGCCAACCATGTGTCCATACCATTAGTAGTGCCCATATTGGATAAAATTTAGAATTTCATATTTTCCCAAAGGTATTTAAAACCCATAAATAGGGGTTTTTCCCATCTCCCTCACTTACTAAATGTATGAATAGGGTATAGAGACCCTATATTATCATATATGGATATTACATATTTTTAGATAAATATTCATTACACTGCACAAACATACACATGTAGACCGTAATAGTTTAATACCATTGGAAACATGGAACACAATCCTCTAATATGGTGAATGATATTCAATGTATCCCAAAATTATCTTCACATTTAGTACTCATAATAAATATACTTGACATAAAAACTATCTTCATAACCTATGGAAATGAAATATATAAAAGGGTGAGCTCAGATGCTCAATAAGGGTAAATATAAGATATATAAAAATATAATTATATGATTGAATAAGATAAATTTAAGGGTATGTGATAATAATCATAAATAATAATGTTTATAACCAACATTTCATAGATCATAACCATTATTCATGGAATAGACATTGATAGTTCATAAGTAATGAATCATAAAGGAATAAAATAACATGATCCATGGGAGAATAAAATGGGAATAATACATGGAATTTATTTCTTACACATAAGAAATGGAAATCATTTCCATAATAATCAAGGATCTATTCCAAAGTTATCATATTTGAATGGGTTCACTCCCCAAACAATGATTTTGTAACCCTTTTAGTGGAAGTGGAGACGGTTGTAGGTAATTACCATAACATTAAAAAATATAATTATATTGAATATATTGAGGTTATCATATAATCATTATATAATAATAATTGAAGGGGTGTTGGAAGAAACAAAATAAATATTCTTGTTGATGAATGTTACCTCTTCTTCAGGAATCAAAAATTGGTTTTCAGTAAAATCCTTCCTATGATATATTTCTTCCAAAAATAGGGATTATAAGAAGAGATTAGGTAATACATGATGTGATTTGGTCAAGGATTGTATGAAAAACGACTTTATGGTGTGAATAATAGAGGATAGTGGGTGGCCTTTTATAAGTGGGTGATATTACACACTAGGTATTTAAGAAAAGAATTGAGTGCTCCCACATTTTACATATGACACAAGTGTCCACAATAGACCATTATCAAATAATAGAGTTCTAATGGTTTAATTTTTTTATAGAAAATAGTTTTAAAAAAGTCTATAGTTTATTTTTACCCTTTTCTTTTTATTTTAATCCCTAATAAACCCATTTTTACCATAATTGTGGTAATTAAGTTTTACGACATTCACTATTCATTTTGAAAAAAAAACCTAATTTGACCTTATTAAATAATAAAAATTATTATGATTCCAAATAAGGAATAAATTTGAAAAACTCCTTTCATATAATTGGAAAAATCTAGTTTAAAATTAATATCACAGACATAATGAGAAAAAGGGGTTTTAAAGAAAAAATGTTCAAAAATTTTAAAAGTTTTTATATAAAAGTTAAATATTAAATTGATTCCAATGACATAAATTGGATTACTGGATTAATAATTTTACAAATTTAAATTTTAAATTAATTTAAAATATAATTTAAATTTTGAAATAAATTAAACAAAAGGCCAGTTTTAAATTAAAATATAGTATTTTTTACAATTAAAAAATTAATCTTTTCCAAAAAACCCAAAAATTCACCGTAAGATAATTTTTGAATTATTATTTAAAAATTGGATTTTATCTTTAAAATTTAATTTTATAAAATTATAGAAAATTATTTTTATTACAAGTTCACAAAAGGTGAAAACCTTCTTTTTAGAAAAATATAGTTTTTAAGCATAAAATTGGATTTATTCTTATATCTTGTCTAGAAAACACATAAGATGAATGTTAATAATTTGATCAAATATATAATATATTAATTCTAGTGAAATCATTAACAGATAGTGATTTGGATAATTTATTAACATAAAACACACCTTTGGGCATAAAAATGATTTTTCATAGAAATATTTCCATTTACTTTCAAAAGGGTTAAATTTTCATTTCTAATTAATTAGAAACCAAAGAATTAGTTTTATATACATGTGTAAAAAATATATTTTTTTTCTAATTTAGTGAATATTATTCATGAATTTCATTCTAATGGCTCAGTGATAATTATCATATTAAATAATAATATTTTAATAATATGTCATGTTTTACTTAAACTCAGAGTTTCATGTAAAGAAAATATTGAAAAGATTAACTAAATTTGGAAAAATGTATTTCATAAAATTTGAGGGTGTTATATAGGTGGTTCATGGGCACACCTCCTCCCCAGACTTCATTTTTGGTTAATCTCTTCCCCAGTTCTTGGTGCGATCACTCTAGATTAGAGTTTCCTCTCCCAATACTCCTTTATTATCTCTCTTTTTTGGCTTCCTTAACCATCCATGTGTCGTTCATGACCCATATGAACCATAACATGATTTGTGTTATTTTAATTTTTTATTCTTTCTTCCAATGATTCATGATTCACATTGAGGATGGTTATTTCCATGACCTTTGAAGGAAGCGAGTTTGTCATCAGTTTCAGGTTGGGTCTCTTCCATTCTTATTTTTCTTAGTTTTAATTTTATATTTTTTTATTATTTCTTTCCTTTTTGTTAATTATGGTTCCATGGACCTCAATGAGGTGGATTTAATCCGCCTTTAACAAAGGATAAATGTTTCAAGGTAGGTTACCCCATATCTATTTCTTTAAATTGAAAATAATGATTTCTTGATTTTTTTATTTGGGTGTTTTTAGTATATTATAAAGTAAGTAAATTATGTACAATAGTTGTGATGATAATAAATGGTTATCTCATGATTTCAATGATTCCCCTTATTTCCATTATTGGATACCTTTATTAAATCATGTCATAAGCTAGTTTGGAATACAAAAAACCTTAGATGTTGTCTTTTCTTTCTAAATGGTATAGAATTTATGAGTTTGGAATGAATAAGTTTATTTTGGTATTTTTAAGGGTTTTCATAGAGTCATAGTGGCATGTATTGGTTTCCTAAAATTTTTCAATGTGATTTCCAAAATTTTGATGTATATAATGTGACATATCTATATATATATATATTGAAACATATATAGGTTCCCTCTTTACATGTGTTCACTCATGTTTATGGGTACATATACATTGAGGAAAGGGGTGATTATATATATATCAAGGTGTATATTTGTTTAAGTGTGAATAATGGTTTGGTAAAGTTATATCTATTGTATAAGAATTGGTTTTCTAAATTATCAAATTTTATTTATAAGAATATATTTCCTGATTGTAACATTATAAATCTTTTTAAAAATTGAGGTTCAATATAATATAATCCTATTATTTCATTATTTTATGTACATGGATTGATTTCATTGGAATGTTGGTATGATTCTTAGAAATTGAATTCACATTAGTAGTGCAGGTAGGTGAGGTGTTTTTGTTATCCTAATTTTCATTATTGTGTTATTGAGCTTCGTTTTTCACTAAGCGAGCCGATAGGGCCTTGTCCAGATCACCCTGGTAGGATTATTCTATGATAATAATTAAATAACATGATAATACTAAGAGTACCACTATAAAATTGGATTTATCCTATCTAGAAACTCATGAATGAGGAGAGTTATTTATATGGTTTTATCATCAAGAGAAAAAGGAACATGGGACCCCAATTACTCTAGATGCTTAGGTTTTCCCATTTTTCTTTATCTTATTTACTCCCACTTTTTTGTACTATATTTACATTATATTTTTCATAGTTACCTTTTCATGTATATAAAAATAAAAATTTATTTTGCTTTTCACTATTTTGTATCAATTTTTAAATTTCTTTCTACTATTTTATTTCATACATAAAATATCATTTCATAACATGTTTCTCTCTGTAAATAGTTTTTTGGAAATTTCATCATTAATATGAAATGTTTTTCAAAACATTAAAAAGGAGAAATTGTTTTACTGGATATTAGTTTTTTACATGTTTTAAAATGAAAGGGAAGCCATATTTTTATATATCTGTATTATTTAAAACTATCATGAAATGGATTTCTATTTAAAGGTAAGGCATAGAGAGTTGTTTCTCTTTTAGAATCCATACTAAGATTTTTATCACTCTTATCAATTATAACTTTCAGTTTTCGTTTCAGCCAATCCTTTATTCCCAAACATGGGCCACTCTGGTTCTTTTTTTAAAGGTTAGGACTCATATAGTCCCAAGGTGGTAGGTATTAATGTAGTTTAGTTTTTTTTAGTTTCTTTTATCACATTGGCAACTTAGATGTTTGTTTCTTTTTATAGTCAGAGGTGTATATATATTCTGTTGGCCAAGGAAATGATTTTTGTGGGAATTTTTCCTTGTAGGAGAGGGGGACTAGGATGGTTAAGTATCTTTTTTGTTCTTATTTCTATTTGACACTGTTATAGTTTGGTATTTGTATGTTGTTTTTATTTATTTTTCACCAGAATGGTTATATGATGTATATATGAGTCATACCAAAATTTTATTGAATTTCTGATACCTGTTTTCCCTATTTATTTATAGTTTGAAATCATTCCCAAGTTTTGTCTCCTTGATACCCATACACTTTTTCCATCTTATGGGTATTGAGAACACCCTTCAGGCCATTTCATAGCCTAGCTTAGGTTTTAGATGAAGGGATGACATGGGTTGATTCATAAAATATATTGATGTCAAACTATTTACTAGAGACAAGTATAATTCTTTTAAATAATTCTTGAAATATATTAAGATAAACATTAAAATTTCCATTCTCAAAGAGTTTAATTTTGTTCTTACACTAAAATTTCAATATAATAGAATGTATATCTTTCAATCATACGAAAATTATTTTAGAGAAATAGAGAGAAAAAATTTCATGAAAATTGAAAAGGTATTTAGAATACCTAATCCTACTAGTATAATTTTGAGTAATGTTTAAACAATGATAAGTGTGAATTAAATAGAATATTTTAATTTGTTCAAAAGTTTGAGATATCATAAATTATCAAGGAAAAATATAAAATATAAACTTACTTTTTCTATAAGATATTATAGATATTTGAAAGAATAAAACATGATGGTTTCCTATAGGTTATTAAGATATATTTAATTGAAATTAAATTTTATCTTAATATTAAAAAATTTAATGAGTTGACTTTACATGGTTTTACTGATGCTAACTTGGTTAGAGGTTTTGATGACTGAAAATCAACATCGAGAGGAACATTATTTTTTAGACAATGTTTGGTAAGGTATAATATTAAGAAATAATGATTAGTGAATCTAAGTATATCTATATTAGAATATATTACTACCACGTATGTGTGAACTCAAATGATGTGGATGAATATTCAGCTGGATGATTTAATTATGCATGTTGAAAATCTTTTAAGATTTTCATCTAAAAATTAAAGTGAAATTCATACTCAACTGACCCCATATAAAATTAATGATAAAAATATATTGATATTATATATCATTTTAAAATGATGAAATTTTATAATGGTGAAGTGAGTACATATCAGTAAATGATCAAATTTCTAAATTTTTCACTAAATCGTTAATAAAGGTATGATTTTAAGAATTGAGACTGAAACTTCATGTTCATCCAACCACTATCACTGGAAATAATATTTTGGGTTTCCCTGAATATGATTTGGATTATATTATAAATGGGGGAGATAAATACATCTCTTATCCAACAAGGGATTGAAGGTATGCATATTTTATTTTGTTTTGTCAATCTAAATATTTAGTTATTGTGAAAATTGGGAGAAACATTAATGTAATTTAATAGAGGGGTTGTTCATAAAAATAATTTGGGGAAAAAAATTTATTTCCACCAATATATTGAGTTTTCTAAGAACACTAATTCATCTAGTAATATGGTGCTAGAAAATATCTATTTGATAGAGGTTTTGGTTTTATGGGATGTAAAAGTGAGAGTAGTGGAAAGATTTGAGTTTTGTTTTGAACAAATACAAAGTTGTGATTGAAGTTTCACTAGGTTTAAGAATGTTATAAACTTATTTTTAATTTTTGTATGAGACTATGTATAGATTCATTTGTTTAAGGAATGATTTTGAGATTATGTTAAAGATGATTATTTATTTTCAAGAGGACTAAATGTAGAGAAAGTTACATATTAACTAGAATCTATTTGTTTTAAAAACCTAATCATATAAATAAAAGAAATGTAGATTTTTGTTACTTTTTTTATCATTAGAATACATAAATGATATTACTATATAGAATCAAGAATCATATAAGATTCTCATGAATAGGAACTTAGAGACTACCAGATAATGAAATCACTATATTATTTAATGAAATGGAATTTTTTTTAAATCATTATGGAGGGTTTGAAAGTATGAAAAATAATGTAAATAAAGATATAATATTAGAAGATGTTTATTAACATTACTTTTATAATAAGTTTTACTCACTTTAATTATTCTTAGATGGACATTCAATGGATCAAAATTGAAAATGGAAATATTTTAATGCTAGCTGAGAATTGTAGGACTTTTAGTGAAGTTTTTTTACCTTATAAGTTTATCATATTTTAATTCAATCAGTCTATTATTGAGATAACTATAAGGCTTGGTTCTTGAAGGTTGTGTAATACTATATTATCAGATAAATATTTCTTATTTAAAGGAATTTATTCTTTTAGAACATATTTTTTCTGATAAAAAATATTCTTATTTGATTTTAACTTGATAATCAAAACCTAAAAGTTCTAGGGAATCCATTTGGTTTAATAAGAGGTGAATTTTAAAGAAATTTAGAGATGAGGGAAATGTGCCTAAATTCTATAGTTTTATTCACTAAGGAACTGAAGCACGTGTCTTGATGACTGATGTTTAGAAAATTTAATTTATTGAGGATTCAGTCATGAGTAAGAGTAGAAAATAATTTTATCAGAAGGATAATAAGATATTATAATTTTTTTACTAAAGTAACCAAATTATAAGATAATCCTTCTCATATTAGTGGTGGTATCATTGTAAATGGTGGGAACTAGTATAATTCTATCAAGAAATGTATTATGTAGGATTTATTGTGGTTTTTAAATTATAACAACCCCACACAAATTGTAATTAAGGAGAAGATCATTAGAGGAAAATATATGACTTTGGATTATCTAAGTAACTCAAAAATAATGTTCTTAAAAAGAGTTAGGTTGAGGGATTAAATATTTAGGTTTGGGGTGAGAATTAGTGTAGGAATAGAGGGAGTTAGTCTTGGAAGTTAATCTAAATACATGAATAGGGTGAAACAAATTTTTCAGTGTAAGCATCCTCAGTGTATTAATAGGAAATACCCTAACTAAAATAATGATTATTAAGATAATAATAGTGATCAATAATAAATAGTAGAATATGATTTTGATACAATTGATTTGTTGAATTTTTGTGATCATATCATCTCTTGGGATTTTATTTTAAACCATATATGCTCCTTTCACACATTTCCTAAAAGATAATATTTCACTAATATAAGGGATATTGAATCTATTGGTGTATAATTGGGAAACAACAATAGTTTTCCTATCATGGGTAATTAATGTTTTTCAATATAACTTAATGATGGGGGTGTTTAAGGCTCTATAATAATATACCAATTTATATGAACATAAGAGAAAACTCATTTCGTTATGAATTATAGATTGGATGGGTTATACCTTTTTTAAGTTCCTAAACTCTTATAATTTCCTTTGGTACCGTCTCTATAATGAAGTTAACTCTTCTTAATGGTATGTATGTGTTAGATAGTAATACTTGCATGAAACAGTGTAATTCATCAAATTAATAGTGTTAGATAACATTTCCCATCAGTATAGGGGACTTGGTCATGTGAGTGTTAAAGGTATTGATGAGCTTAGGAAGTAGGGTTTGTTGAGTAATATAGCCACTAGTAGTATTATATGTTGTGAGTATTGTGTGTTTGGTAGGTCTATATGGGTGAGTTTTAATGGGTCAATATATAATGCTATAAAACCTCTTGATTGTGTCTACTCTAACATCTATGGTCCCCCTAAGAATTCACCCCACACTATAGGTTATAAAATTGTTTCATTTTTTCTTAATTACTACTATAAAGTACATATTTACATTCTAAAACACAAGTCTGATACCTTTCAGAGGTTTGAGAATTAAAAGGATAGTGTATAAAATGAATTAGGTAAAAAAAATCTCTTAGGACTGATAATGGTTTTAGAATATCTCTATAATGAGTTTTTATAGTAGTTTATATCCAATGGTATATATAAATACCATAATTATGTGCAAACCCCACAATATAATACTTTATTTGAGCAAATGAATGAGTCTATATTAGAGAGTGTGAGATTTATATTTTCACACATTATTTTACCTAGGTGCTTTGGGATAAGGCATCAACTATAACAGTTTACTTTAAAAATAATTTCCCATCCTTATATAAGGACATTAAAGCACTGTAAGAACTCTTGATATGAATTTTCCATAGTCTTGAACACATTAGTAAATTTATATCTACAACTTATGCACATACTAATTATGATAAGCTAGAATATAGGGGTATAAGTGTATATTTAAGGGTTATCCTTTGGTGGTTACGGGTTATAAATTATATATTGATAAATATGGATATCTAAAATACATCACCATCCTCGATATTGTATTATATGTGTCTCATCTACCTAAAGGTAATGTTGTTTATTCGGATGGGGCTAGTATATCCTAGATTTTTGGTGTTGAGTTTATTTCTGATTCTCAAGATCTGTCTGAACCTGAGACTATCTCCAATTATCCTCTCCCATTGAGTCAATGTTATTATGAGTTTCATTTCATTACTAAATAAGAATCCAAGTGAGGTAATGTTCTTATAGTTCATCAATTGACTATAGATAGAGTTATGAGGATCATTAGACTTCCTTTTCAGGTAATCCATGCCACTGTAGTTTCATATTATTTTAATATTTCTCAAGAAATAAGTAGTTTTGAACTAAAATATTTTATGTATGTTATGAAATGTAAACAATCCTATTAATGGATATGTGTCATGACAGATGAAATAAACACCATTTTAAATAATGATATAGTAGTTATTATAGCCGAGCCACAAAATGTGAAAATATTTTTTTGGAAATGGATCTTAAAATGATAGGAGGATAACACCAGGACATTATAAATTAAATACAAGGATAAGTTAGTTACCGAGGTTTTCCATTAACATAAATGGATAGATTTTGGTTATATTTTTTCTTCTATTTTTAGGAAATATTTTATTTAGATGTTACTTTCATTTGTAGGAAAGAATAATTTTCATATTAAATAGTTATATGTTGAAACTAATTTTTCATGTTAAAATGGGAAAAATAATTTATATGAAGCCTTGTGAGGGTTTCTCAAATGATTTAAATACGAATAAAATTTTTCTTTTACAAAATTCCCTGTATAGTCTTAAAAAATTTTCAAGACAATGGTATAAAAATTTCACCCATTTATGATTGAAAATTATTTTAACAAAATTAAATTAGACACAAGTTTTAGTTCAATATTTTAAACTATGATATAATTTACTTGGTTTTAAATTTTTATAGACTGTTATTTTTATTTAAAAATTTAATTGTGATTAAACATAAAAAAATATAACTTGGTTAATTATTTTGAAATGAAAGACTTGGGTAATGAAAAAAAAATATTGGGAAGAGAAATCATTATGCAGATATAGGATAAAACCTTGTATCTATCAAATTTTTATTATAATAATAAAGTCTTGAAATGATACATGTTTTCGAATATTAAACCTATTAGAGTACCCCTATTCCAAAACTTCATTTTTTCCCTTAATTAACCCATTTTTAGTGAAAGAGAGGTATAAATCATGAATAATATTCCATATAGTTAAATTTTATGAAGTTTTATTTATGAAATGGTCTATTATAGACTTTTTATTTCTTTCACCATGTATTCCTTGGGAATATTTGTGGAAAAATTAAGAAAACATCAATGGAATTCTCTAAAATGGATCCATAGTTTTGTTGTGATGTTTGTAGATTTATGAATTGATATGGTAGAAATTATAGTTATCAAGATTATATTATTAGGTTTGTTGACTATAGTTTTTCTACTAGTTTACACTAGAAAATAAATTACTTGTTTTATTTTTCTTACTTTTGGTGCACCTATTTTTTTGAAATGCAATATATAGTCATTAGATTCCATATACACCACTAAAGTGTAATATACTACTTTAACTAAATTTATAAAATAAGCTATTTAGTTAAAATTGATTTTCAATTAGTGGTCTTTTTCTACTGGTAGAATTGTTTTTCCACTATGATAGTCACTCTACCATATATATATCTAATTACTCTGTTTCCATTGGTGGATTGAAGTATATAAGAATTAGGATTCACTTTGTTAGATAATTTATTGAATCTAGGATGGTTTGTGTCACAATGATAGACAATGGTGAAAATCCAACTGATATTTTGAAGAAATTGAATCCATTTTATATGTTTAAACATTATTTTAAATTAAATAATTTTGTCTCTGTTCAACATTACTGGTGGCAAGAACATTATCAGTAAATCAATCTAATATCAAGGTGGAGATTTGTGGTACTTGTACTAAGTATATATTGAAATTAAATTTATTTGATCAACTGATATTATTATACTTGTTCTATTTCATTTCTTTCACATTTATTTGTTTATCTATTTATGAGACTAATTAATATTTACATCATTTTTTGGTTTTTTGTTCTCCCTAAAATTTATTTGAAATCTCTATTTTTGGTTTTTCCATATAAGAAGGTTGTGGATTGGCTTTTGGTCATTGGTCACTTTGATAAAATGGATCTTGATTGATGCTTTTGTGTTTCTTAGGAGAGTTATTTTGTCTTAAATATTTGTACAATCAACATTTTTTCTAGTAGATCGATATCATTTCTTTACATTCCCCTATCAGTTATCCCCAAAGTTTTTATACTGATGGTCATATTGAATGTGGTTGTCTATGGTACATGAAATGTGTTCCCTCACATTTTCAGCTTGATGTTTCACCTAGGCTTCATGATTATGTCTATCTTTCTTATTATGCATTAGAATTATGAAAGTCACACTCTTTTTTTGGTTTTTTATTTTTTTGAGTGACAGGAAACCTTTTGTTTTTTGTGAGTATTTGACATGCAAGGTAAGGACCTGAGGTTATTAAATTTCAATTTTTCTCCCCAACATCTAGAATACCAATCCCTTGTAACCATAGTACTATTTTGGTTGAGATTCAATGGAGATGATGATTATTCATTACACGGGACAAATGCTACAGAAAATATAGAGGTTGAATACTTCACATCTAGGATTTTAATTGGGTTTTACTGGAGAAACTCAGCTCAATAGGGGGTTTTAAATTATTTATGTTTTCATTTGTATCCTCTATATTGGGTGATAGTGTGATTTCGTCCTAGTTTGGGCTGGGAAATTTCGTCCTAAGGGAGATGACCATGAAAACATTATTTAGTAGGCCAAACTCATTAGATATTTTCTCTATTATTTTATTATTTCTTATAATTCTATATTTCCTTTTTATTTTATTTAGTAATAAACTCTTCATAGGGGTGTTCTCTCCATGCACGTTTGTTTAACACAAACTGAACCATGTCTGATATTTGTTTTCTTTACTACTCTCCATTTATAAATATGTATAAACCTAATTTTTTTTTTAATACTAATTTAATTATAAAAAAATTAATAAAACAACACATCCAAATATTTTGTAAGACTTCATAAATGCATTAGTGGAACTTTTCTTGTGGATAGTCACACTAGTGCTTCCCACAACAAAAATCACATATAATAAATACATGAGAAATTATATATATATATATATTAAAATAATTCAACTACCTATATCAAAAAAAACTAATGAACTATATAAAAATAATATATTCCTTAAAAAATCTTAAACACAATTTGAAAAACTATATTAAGTTTCAGTTCATGGGAAGAAGGATATTTGTACATTATGGTAAGAGGGGATATGTTTTTGGAAATCAAGAGAGATGAGGAGGCATCTTATAGTGGGGAGAGTTCCATGGGCATACATCATAGAGGGGGATAGGGGGAATGATATTACAGAGAGGGAAGAGTGGGTAAAATATCAGAAATAAGGTTTTCTTTTCTTTTTTTAAAATTATTAAATTGTATGATTTTTATATTTTATATGTTTTTATATAATATTTTTTTAAATATAAATATATTTATGTAATTTAAATAATAATTATATTTCTAAATATTAATATTTGTAAATATTTATATTTATAAATATATATTTTTAATTTTCAAAATATTCATATAATTTTACTTCTATAGTCATAAATATATATTTATAATTTTATATATTTAATATGTATTTATTTATTTATTTATAAATGTATATTTATAATTATAACTAAAAATAAATGTATTTATAAATATAATTATACATAAATAATAAAATACTTCTATATAAATATATTTTTAAAAAAAATTTGAAAAAAAAATATTTGTAAATAATTTTCGGGTTTGGAAACACTAAAATTTGGCTCATGCTTGGATTTTTTTAAAAATTATTACCTAATTATAAATTTTGGTGGCTTTGGATAAATATTATAGGATACCCAAAACCTAAAAGTTTTTATTTTATTCATTTTTTATTTGTCCTTTTTAAAATTATAAATATATTTATAAATGATTGTTTAAAAATATGTTTAATATAATAAATATATATATTAACATATTTATTTACTATATGTAATATATATATAATTATAAATATATATTTATAATTTTATTTAAATAATTTTAAATATGTATTTATAAATATAATTATAAATAAATATATGTGTATATATAATTATATATTTTATATTTAGTTGATGTGGGTGCAAGTCACTGGTTTAAGACCCCACATTTGTGTCCCAGTGGCTGGGGTTTGACTCCCAACTATAGTATATTCTGACTCCCAATTAAATTATGGGCGCTACAGTGTGGACTGGCATCAATCGACACTGGCGTTGATAATATCCCACACTGAAGGTGCATGTGGTATAAAAATTGACTCCCACTCATCGGTGGGGGTGATGATAGTAAGCTAATGGTGGAAGATCGATGATTCTTACTAGAACTGGCCTATGGTCAATGACTTGTGGTGAAGGAATGGGTTCATATGACTTAATTAGTGATGGTGTTTGGATGTATTGTATAATTATATCACTTTATAGTAGGCCTTCTGACTGGATTGAATAAACACTACAGTAAGGAGGTAACAAATTGGGTGATCATAGTGTGTCGGTAAGCCTCCTATGTTTTTGTATTTGGCGACCATCAAGGTGTGATAACATCAATGTGCAGACACCCTCGGTGGAGGGAGATGAAGATCTCAAAAATGGGGGCAGGGTCGTTCGTTGATGAACAACCATGGGAAAGATCAATTGGGCCTTGTGACCAGTTAATGTGGGCCTTTAGGACTCTATATATTAGGTTTTGTTGGCCTATAATATATATATATATATAAGTGTGTGATGGTGGGTTATCCTATAGGGGGTCTATGACCCTCCCTATGGCTTGTGGGTGTTTGTGGTGTGTTTGTGCTTTGTTGTAATTATACCCCTCAATATCTAATATATATATGTATGTATATGTATATGTATATATTATTCACATATTTAATTGTATAAAAATATTTATATATATGTGTGTGTGGAATTTTTGATTTGTCTTAATGGTAAGCACCATGAAAGCCTTCATGAAAGACTAAGGTTCAAATCCGAATAGGGAGAGTTTCAAATATAATGTAACTGTTACTCTAGTTGTACTATAGCAGCAAAACTATTCATGATAATTTGTTCTTTCCTCCATTGGGCTTATGGGATATCCATGGGCCATAGGGAAACAGGGCCTCTAAGCCAAAATATTCAAGGCCTTTGGGCCGCAGGGTCCCTGAGCCACAATTCAAAGTAGGTTTTACTTAACAAATAAACCATATGCTAATTGATTAGAGGATAAGTAGTCACTAGGTGGAACAAATTGGACCCAATATTGAATGGGGGATGTCGCGCTGGCCATGGGCTTATGAAACCTTTCACATGGGTGCTACAAACTAATAGAAACGTCATGTGGTTAGCTGATAAAAACATGAAAAGGTATTGGGGAGGGGTAATTACTATGCAGTCGAGTCATAATGATGTAAGATCTTGTTCCCATGGGCTTTTGGGCCATATGTTTCAGTCTTTGTTCCCCTATGTATATGGAACATATAAGGGTTCCCTCTCAACTCAATTAAATAAGGTATTATCAGATAATAAAAAATATGGAATTGGGATATATATATATAATTTTATAAAATATATTTATAGTTATATAATTATTAATATATATTTTTAAATAAATTTAAATACTAATAAATATAAATATTTTTAAAAATATTTACAAACATATTTATAATTATATTTATCTATTTATATATATATATATTATTTATCTTTCTATAATTACATTTGTAATTTTAAAATTAAATCAAATTGTTTTATTTATAAAAATATAATTACATAAATATAATTATATAAATATTATATACTCATATATATAATTATATATATTTTTTACATTAAAAAATTATAAATTAAAATTAAAAAAAGGTGTACAGGGAAAGGGATTCAAATGAATTGGGGATATTGTCTTGTTATTGAGTGTAACAAATGATTTGAAGCTCTGGACACCCAAATCTACAATAAACCTACACTTTAATAATTAAAAAAATATAATATCTATAAATTTGTGCATGATATGGGTCTACCATCACATGGAATGGGGAGAGAGGCCACATATTGAGAAGGGCTGGGTGGGACTAGCATTGGGTGGCCATGATAAAGGATGAGGCATTGGTCAATGTTGGGTGAAGGTAATATTGCATATAGGGGATATAGGAGAGGGAAGTCATGTGGGAGGGAATAAGAGGTAAGGGACTGATAGTGGGAATGGGTTTGGTATTTTTAAAACATATAGAAAATCATTTTTAATAAACACTATTAGATGTGTGAATAAAGGCGCTACTATATGTGAACTTTTTATTCACTGTGTTTTTTGAAAACTAAATTGCAATTGATTATTTTATTTTAATTAAAATATAATTTTTGGGTTGCATATTTTCCTATTTGTTTTTTACTTGGGCCTCTTTTGTCTAGGACACACCTTTTTTCAAATTACCTACTAGCATTCTTAGCTGATTTTTATCCGCCCTTAGATGCCTAAATTTTAAAAGCTATGAGATCACATTATTTTTAGTTTTAAATATAGCCTTTTTAACTAACATTATGAGTAATTCACTCCACCTTTTATGTGTCCTCCTCTGGATGGGCCCACTACTATGCTATTATTACCACCCTACATGGGTTCCTTGATTTTCCCATTGATGTGGGTTATTCTTCATTTGGGAGTGACTATTTTTGGGGGGATTGGATTTGGGGGTGCTGGATTCATTGAGTAGGAGGTGTAGAAGAGTATGTGTTCTTTGAGGGACTTTTGGTTCTCTATCAAAGATGAAGCAATAGAAGATGATAGGCAGTCATTTCAAGTGCTTGGTGAGGATTTTTGAGGATCTCTTAAAGTTTCTTGGTGTTTCTAATGCCTGATTGATTGTAATGAGGATAGAGGAGGGAATTCCAGATGATGATGAGAGGCATCAATTTTGTGTAGGTTCTCCATCATTGACATAAAGGTGAGACTGATCCCTACTATGAGGGTATAAGTCCATGGTTTTCCACCACTATTTCTTCTTGAGGAATAGTTCTTGTTTTTATTTCGATGCATATCAATTGTATTGTTTTTTTTCAAGGTTTGGTATATGCCGCACCCTCTACTTGACTTTATTTTGAGTCTTGGGGAAAAATAAACAAGCCTTGGGGTATTTTACTCATGTGTCTTCGATTTCTCTAGTTTATGTATTATACTTTTATATTAATTTTTGTACGTCTATTTATGTTGTGCAGAACCCTAGCGCCCCTGTAACACCCTAATAAATTCAAATAGTACTTTTATTTTAATTAAGTATTTATTTTTTTTACAATCTAAAAGAAACATTTTTAAAAAATATTTTATGAAATTAAAGTGTCTTGTGTAATCAAAATAAGTTTTTTTTCAAAATTATAAAATATTATTTCTTAATAAATATTATTTTCATTAAATATTTTTTTTAATATGTTAAAATATATTATTTTATGTTTTCATTTTATTGTTATCAATATATTATTATTTCTCAATAAAAACATTTTGATTTAAAATTATAAACAGATACAATTTTTAAAAGATATGGTATTAATTTATATAAAATAGTATTCTAATATAAATTTGGTTGATTATTTCTTTAAAACAATGTTTGAATAATAGAATTTTTTTACAAATGAAAATGATTACTTTATAAATATATATAAAAAAATGTAAATATATATATATATAATTTAATATTTATAATACTAATTATAATTAAAATTTTACCTTTATTTTGAAATAAATAAAATCTTAACATTATATTTTGTTTTGATGTTTTTAATGATAATAGAAATAATAATAGTATTAGTAATAGTAATAATAATTAAGGGTAAAAATTTTAAAAAAATACAATTATAATATATTTTATAAGTATATGAAATTATATTATATTTTTTGTAATAATTTTTTTAAATTTCAAATATATATTAATATATTAATATAAAATGTTAATTTTGTACATATGTTTTAAAAAACACAATTTTAATTATTTACTAAAAAAATAATTTCATTTTAAAAAAAAATACACTAATGATTTAAAAAATGAAAATAAATTGTTTTGTTAAATCAAATAATAAATTTAAAATAAGAAGTAGTGGCGTGACCAAAAAAATAGTGAAAATATATAATAATAAAATAATGTTAATGTGACAGGAGTAAAGAAAGAATATGATGAGGTTTAATAATATAATATCATAATAATGGTGACATTGTTGAATAAAATTAAAGTAACTCACGTTTTTGTTTTTTTGTGTAAATAAACCCACTTTTTTTGAATGTTTTATAATACCTTTAATGTGGGAACTATAATATATAAATAAACTATGTTTTTAGTATATTATTCAATGATTTAATTGAACCCTTCTTATTCACCATCCAGGATTCCTCCACAAACATGTGTATTTGGTTTATTATTTTTAAAACTAGACAAAAAGGTAATTTATTTTTCAAAAATAATTCACATAGAACCATCACATGGTTTAGGAAAAATAGGAAAAAAATTAATGGGATGAAATTTTGATTGATCCACTAATTCATTGATAATATTAAGATGAAATTATGTTGAAAAAGATGAAAAAATGAACAGTGAATGTAATTTGGAAAACAACCTAATTGTAGGGGTTAAAACCCATAGGAAAATATAAATATCAATATAGTAAAATGTGGGTACATCCTCTCTCGCTATTATAATGAAAACCCCTTTTATTCCTCTATTAAATTTAAAAATAAACAAGCCACACAATATACCACACACTTAAGAAATTAAAGGATAACTGAGTATAGTAGAATTTAATGATAAAACTATATGGGTCCTCTATCATTTATATAAATCCCAAACTCTCTATCATGCTCATATGTAACCTAGGTTTGGTGGGATTTGGGCTACTTACCTTACCAACCTCTTGATTTTACAATGTTTTTTATAAAAACAATTATTTTTTTATTGTTTATCAAAGGTTTGTGTTTAATTTCCCCTTTTCCGGATTATTTTTTTTCTTGAATTTATTTTATTTTATTATGTCATTGGTTTATTTGTTTGAATGAGTAACTTTGTTTTACCATTACATAAGTAGTAGCTGAACATTACTTGAGAGATTTTTTCCATCAATAAAGGAAGTTGTTACTCTTATATGATGCATATTTTACCCATATGTGGTGTTTTTGTGAATAATATTTGGCCTTTATGTGATAGTATTTTTACCTTTACATGGTATTCATGTGACCTATATGTCAGGGGAGACTTACCCTTCCATGGTTGAGACACAATTATATGCACCCTTATATAGTTTGAGAGAGATCATGATGTAATAGTATGGGATGACCTTTATATATACTTCATGTTAAGGGTTCACCTTATCATATCTCTGCATATTTTCAATATATAGCTTCATGATGTGTATATTGTTTTCAAAATATTATTCCATGAGTCACTTGACTGAACATGTAACATCACAAGTAATTAATGAATAATAAATTTTCATATCTATTTCTATTTATAAATTAGATAGTATTTTATAGGATAATAAATCCAATCTTTGGCATAGAATACTCTAATATTTTTAAAAGATTATTTTAATGCCTTTTGATGGATAACCATTTTTAAATCTATCTTTTGAAAATTTAATAAGCTCTATTTTTCAAAATAAACTTATTCATTATAATTGGGACATTTAAATTTACTTTGTATAAATTTTTGGTATTTTTCTAACAATGTTCATTTTTTAATGAATAGTTAAAAATACTGCATTTTACTTCAAAACTGCTTTTTCATCGAATTTAATTGTATAAATTGATTTTCATTTTAATTTGTTTTAAAGTTTAATTAGAATATATTTTTACCATTTAATCCAATGGTTGTCATTCGGATTAATTTTACTTTGAAATTGGACATAAACAATTGTCAAACTTTTGATAGAAATTGTTTCTAAAAAACCAGCTATTTGTTTTGACAACGGGAATTATTTTTAAATTAATTATTTCAATTTTTGTGTTTGGAATTTGGTAAAATGGATTCCATATTTGGAATCAGAAGTTACAAATTATTTAATTAATACTCTTTTGTTTTTGGACATTATGAAAAGTAACGACGGTAATTATCTTTACTAATCGTGATTAATTAGTAATCAGGTAGTTAAGGGAAATAAAATAATATCATAATAATACAAAATGACCCCAAAATTCGTCCTAATTCTACTGGTTGTGTCATTTCCCACCATGTTATGACTTGTGCCAAACTTTGGGACCCCATGGAATCACTTTTGGGTGATAGTGACACTTTATCATTTTATTTTTAAAGAAATGAGAATATCACAAAAGTATGTAACACCTAAGTAAAACAATTTTAATTTTTTCTAAATAAATTATATATTGGACTATAAATAGTCATTGGAAATATAAAAATATTTCCTACATCATAGTATTTTTTTATAATTTTTATACATTAAATAAATTAATTGTTTTATGACACTATGATGATGTAGCGATTGCATCATTAATGAATGATTTAAATAAAATGAAAAGATAATGTAAATTATAATACTTAAACTTGTAAAAAACATATTGTATGAGTATATTTCGTAACCTTATCACCTTATCCTCAAAATATATCAATGTGGGTCCTTTAAAATCTGAAACTCATTTTAATATAAAGTAACATTTATTGACTTTCCAAGAGTGCCCATCCTCCCTCTTATAAAAGGCCCCCACCTCTACCTCCTTACCCACACATCTCAAGCCATTGTCTCGGCCAATATATGCTCATTTTATCTATCCATATCTCTCTCTTAATCCTAGAAGCCTTAAATTAGGCAGAAATCTCTTCAAGAAACCCTTTTGGTTCAAACCAAGAGGAGTTACCCGATTAAAAGGTAATGTCTTCACTTGTGTTCTTTTGTTTTATTTTGCTTCTCCAACCCCCTAAACTATTTTTATTCCTTTCTTTCGTAACAACAATAGTATCTTAAATATACTAGGATTTTGTTATGTGAATTATTCTAGCTACAATTACACACACCTCCATCTAATGGTTAAATAACATATTGTTTCTGTGGATGCCGAATTTCTGCCTCACGAAACGATGATTGTTCAATCTACTTTTAACAGCTTTCATGGTGAAGATTAAGGTGTCACTATATTCATATATGATATATATTATGTTTATTTTTTCCTTATTCTTCTTTATTTTTCATTTATGGCATTCCTTTATGGTTTCCATTATGGGTAAACGCGATATCTTCATTTTAGGAAGTGCGGACTACCGCCCCCTCAAAGTGATTTGATTTGTTAATGCCATATGTGGGATGTATATAGGATGGAGTTTATGATTTTATATATGATATTATAAGGGAATTATAATATAACTCTATATCATTATAATTTCATTCCATTAAATACGAAATATAAATGAAAGTAGCGTTCATGTGTATGTACGGCTTACCGTCTCCATGAACGGTGCATTTCATTTCTTGCCTCAAAATGTTATGTAATATTATAAATGCATGTATATACTAGATATATATTATATATATGATATCTACATCATGAATATAATTCTGTATATAATGGATATTTTACCACATGAACAACTTGTAATTATAGGGAGTTTATTTTTGACTCAAGTACCAATGATTGACAAAATGGCCGTTATTAACTTAAATAATTACATAGTGTTCATAACATGGTAATAAGTGATATAAAAGGAATAATGAACTTGAAAACGGTTCTTAAGCAAGTATAAATTAACTCAAGTTTATTATTCAAGAGATTAAATAATGATCGAGTCATGTCAGACGCGACGTATGGGACTTCGTCTCAATCTCCTTTCATTGAGGAACATTTTGTTTAATACACAAATTTATTTTATATGGTGTATAAACCCCTTTTAATTTTACTTTAATTCAAAAGGAATATTTTTATATGAATCGTTTTACTAAACAACAGAAGGGAATGTTTTTGTTGTATGTATGCGGCGACAACGACTTCTCCGCCACCATGACCATTATTTGAGATTCGGCTTCTTCTACAAGCCAAAACTTTTTAAATGAAAAATAAATACCATGTTTTACTTTTCTTTCATTTTGGTATTGAAAATGGTTTTGATAATGTTTTTATTATATCAATGTGTTATTGATATCTTATGATTGAAATTTGGAAATGTTATGTTTCCTTTATACATGTTTTATGTGATATGATTATGTTATGGTTCTTGGGAATTATTTATGAAGATGGGTGGTTCCGTGATAAACTAAGTGTGGGTGTGCCCGATATAGCTCTCCAATGCATTGGTTAATGTGAAGGGGTTAAATGCTAAGGTTTATCCAAAAAGATTTAGGGAATATACTATGATGGGTATTCCAAACGTAACCATTAGGGTTACTCCCTATGTAAGAATGTTATGAATGCCTCAAGTTACCATTATGTTTTATAATTTCTATGATTTATTCATGATTTGATGAGGTATGCTGAAGTGCTTATATTTTATGAGTAAAGTATGTTTTCATTAATTCTTATGTATACATGGACTAATGTTTCCATTTCGTATTTTTATATCCCTTACTGAGCTTTTTATGCTCATCCCAAGTTTTTGAAATGTTTTTCATAGGTC
This sequence comes from Viscum album, assembly GCA_963277665.1. Lineage (NCBI taxonomy): Eukaryota > Viridiplantae > Streptophyta > Magnoliopsida > Santalales > Viscaceae > Viscum > Viscum album. The sequence continues at coordinate 2,134,206,129 of OY728140.1, forward strand.
AAGGGAAAGGTACATGATGTGATGATAGTGTCAAGGAAGTGTCAAGAAAGAATCCATGTTTTATTTTAAATATGTTTCCTTTAATGAGAAGAGTGAATATTGTCTTTGTTGTAACTACCTTGTTTACAAGTGAAATGTAATGCATGTTTTATGATCTAATTCTCTAAAACTCTAAACCTGAAAAGATCCTCAATGTGTATTATTGTAATAACTCAAGATTAAATATTGTTTAAGGTTGGGGCATTATAGTTGGTATCAGAGGTCGGTTTAGATAACTTTAAGAGTTATAATTCTATTAAATGATTATCCAAAAATATTTTTTTATGGTCAAATTGAAATGATATAGTATTTGAAGATTACCATGGTGCTTCATCTAAGACATGTTTGTTCAGAATGGTTTTCTACAGAGGAAACAGGGAAGCAGTGTTAGGAAGGCATACAGAAGGAAATGGCCTTCCGAATAAGCATCCGACGATGATCGGAAATGGAACTAAATAGTTTTTCATATTAATGGCACAGTTGACTCAAGCAATAAATGGTGGTGTTATCCATGCACAAGATCTTCCAGATCAACTGCAGAGTAATATGTCAATGGTAGAACATTTCATGAGGCAACATCCCTCATCATTCATAGGATCATATGACCATGTGCTAGCTGAAGGGTGGATTAAAGAACTGCAGAAGATTTTTGATGTCATGGGGTGTTCAGACAATCAAAAGGTTAGTCTTGATGTTTACCATTTGGAGGGTGAAGAAGATCTGTGGTGGTCGATGGTTAAAAATATCAGGGACGCTGATGAGATTGATGCTCTTGACTAGGATGAATTCAAAGGTATGTTTCTTGAGAAATATTTTCCTAAGGCTGTTCAACTTCGGATGGAAAAACAATTCTTGGAATTGAGGATAGAGGACGACTCAGTGGATGCTTATGAAGAAAGGTTCACTCGATTGGCAAGGTATGCTCCAAATTTTATCCAAGACCTTGATAGTAAAATCAATGGTTTTTACTCAGGATTAAATCCAAAATATCGAAGGGCTTTAGCTTCTCACAAGTTCAAGAGTTATGAAAAGCTTGTTCGATGTGCTGAGAAGGTGGAAATGGAGTTTTCCGATGATCAAGTGTTCTATAACAACCAATAGAATAAGAGATCTAGGTGTTAGGATAAAAAGAAGAATTATTCAAAAAGGTCTAATGGTAAGAAAACTAAGTTTTCATTTTGTGATAAATATTGTAAAAGGAATGTTGGGGAATGTCTTCTGAATTCTGTAAAGGTCTACCGATGTGGTAAGATGGGCCATAAGGCTCGTGGTTTCACTGAAAAGGATCAGGGTTATGGTAAGACCAAATTTGATTTACAGTTATTGAAATGTTTCAAGTGAAATGAGATGGGTAATTATGCAAACGAGTGTTCTACAAAGTTCTCAAATGATGGGAAGCAGTCAGACTACAAGAAAAAAAGGAGTGGTGAAATCCTTTGCAACTACTTCAGCAGATGTTGGTCCAACAAATGAAGTGGTATCAGGTACTTTGTTTGTTTTCTCATATTATACTAATGTGTTGTTTGATTCGGGGTCTACACATTCTTTCATATCTGAAAAATTTTCTATTAAATTGGGAATTCCATCTCAAGAAATGAATCATGAACTTGTGGTAAAAAAACCTGGGGAAAATTTTGTTGCAAAAAGAATTTATAAGATTCTTCCTATACTTATCTATGGAAAGAACCTATTTGAAATCCTTATTGTTTTACCTATAGTAGAGTTTGATGTTATCCTGGGTATGGATTGGCTCTCTATTTACCATGCTAAGAATGATTGTAGAGCTAAAGAAGTTTCTTTTCAGAAATTCTTTCAGTTTGTGTACAAGAATGAACCCTTACTGTTGATAATATATCAAGAGGATGAGAAAGTTGTAAAAGATGGAAATGAATGTTACCTTGCACATATTGTTGAAAACAAAGTAACCGTTCAGATTAATGATGTGCCAGTGGTAAATGAGTATCGTGATGTTTTTCCTGATGAGTTTCCTGGAATAATACCAGATCGAAAAGTTTAATTTACTGTTGACTTAGTTCCTGATGCTAAGCCAATTTCAAAACCCCCTTATCGAATGGCTCAAATTTAACTTTTAGAGTTGAAGGAGCAATTGCAAGATTTATTAGAGAAAGGTTTCATTCGACCTAGCACATCATCATGGGGTGCTCCTGTCTTATTTGTTAAAAAGAAAGATGGTTCTATGATAGTTTTAATTGATTATAGAGCCTTGAATAACATCACTGTTAAGAACAAATATCCTTTGCCTCATATCAATGATTTGTTTGATCAGCTCCAGGGAGCTCAGTATTTTTCAAATATTGACCTGAGATCCGGGTACCATCAGTTGAAGGTAAAGAAAGCATATGTTTTGAAGACCGCATTTCGTACAAGATATGGCCATTATGAATTTTTAGTAATTCCTTTTAGGTTAACCAATGCACCTATTGTATTCATGGACCTTATGAATAGAATTTTCCATGAGTTCTTGGATATCTTTGTGGTTGTTTTCATTGATGATATTTTGGTGTTTTATAAAAATAAATAGTAGCATGAAATTCATTTAAGGGTTATTCTGAAAACCTTAAAAGAAGAGAAATTGTATGGGAAATTCAGAAAGTGTGAGTTTGGGTTGCAACAAATTTCATTCCTTGGTCACATTGTTTCTAAATATGGGATAATTGTTGATCTTGTAAAAACAAAGGTTGTTGAAGAATGGACAAGACCCAAAAATGTAACTGAGATTTATAGTTTTCTTGTTTCGGCGGGCTATTACCGTAGGTTTTTTAGAAATTTTTCACAGTTATCTAGTCCAATGACTAAGCTGACTCAGAAGGGTGTTAAGTTTATCTGGATAAAAGAATTTGATGATTTTTTTTAGGAATTGAAAAGAAGATTGGTGAATTCCCCAGTTTTGGAACTACCTTCCAGGAATGGTGAGTTTATTATCTACAGTGATGCTTCATTTAAAGGACTTGGTTGAGTCCTAATGTAGAATGATCAGGTAATTTCTTATGCTTCACGTCAGTTGAAAACTCATGAGGTAAATTACCATACACATGATTTGGAATTAGTTGTTGTTTTTTTCGCTTTAAAATTTTGGAGGCATCATTTTTATAGTGTAAAGTGTGAAATATATACTGATCACAAAATTTTAAAGTATATATTCACTCAGAAATAATTTAACATGAGACAGAGGAGATGGATGGAATTAATAAAAGATTATGATTGTACAATTCATTACCATCCAGGAAAAGAAAATAAAGTGGTTGATGCTTTGAGTTGAAAAAGTAATGCTTCATTAACAATGTTGTGTTTGGAACGTGATACTTTAGTTAAGGATTTGATGAACATTGGCATAGAAGTAGTTGGTGCAAGATGTTCTTCTGTTTTTTTTCAGGTATCAGTGAAATCTTATCTATCAGACAGAATTAAGCAAGCACAGAAGCAAGATAGTGAGTTGCAGAAAAAGGTAGAGCTGGTTTAGAAGGGTAAGTTTCCTAAATTCAAAATTGATAATGATTGTGTTTTGAGATTTGGGAAGAGATTTTGTGTGTCATGTGATTCACAGTTTAAGAAAGAGTTGTTATGTGAAGCTCAGAGTTCTCCGTTTTCAGTTCATCTAGGCAGTACTAATATGTATAGAGATCTTCGAGATTATTACTAGTGGGATGGAATGAAAATAGATATTACAGATTTTACTATGAAGTGTTTGACTTGTCAATAGGTTAAAGCAGAGCGGCGTTTACCGATGGGTATGCTTAAGCCTTTACTAGTACCAGAGTAGAAATGGGAGAATATATCCATGGACTTTGTTGTAGGATTGCCGAAGACACCTCGAGGTAATAATGCAATCTGGGTTACTGTTGATCGCTTGACTAAATCTGCTCATTTACTTGCTATACGAGATACTTTTTCCCTAGATCAACTTTCACGTTTGTATCTTAAAGAGATAGTCAGGTTACATGGAGTTCCCCTCTCCATTGTATCTGATCGTGATCCTAGGTTTACTTATAACTTTTGGAAAGGCCTTCAGAAGTCGTTGGGTACTGAATTAAATTTTAGTACAGATTTTCATCCTCAATCAGATGGGCAGTCAAAATGAACAATTCATACTTTTGAGGATATGCTACGTTCTTGTTCGATGGATTATCTGGGAAGTTGGGACCAACATCTTTCTTTGGCTGAGTTTTCTTATAATAATAGTTTTCATTCTAGTATACAGATAGAACCATTTGAGGCATTATATGGGAAGCGGTGTCGAACTCCAACTTTTTGGAATGAAGTGGGTGAAAGGAATTTTATGGGACCATAATTGGTATAAGAGTTGGCAGAAAAGTTATGCGGACAACAGGAGGAAGGATCTCTCTTTTGAGATAGGTGATCATGTCTTCCTCAATGTTTCACCAAGGAAAAGTGTGAAGCGATTTAGTAAGAAAGGAAAGCTGAGTCCAAGGTTCATTGGACCATATGAAATTCTAGAGAGAGTTGGATCAGTTGCATACCGAGTGGCTTTACCTCTGAGTTTATCTCAGGTACACAATGTTTTTCATGTTTCAATGTTAAGGAAGTACATGTCAGATCCATCTCATGTTTTGAGTCTAGAGGTAGTTTAGTTAGAAGAGAACCTATCTTATGAGGAAAAACCAATACAGATTCTTGACCACGGGGAGAAAGCGTTACGAAATTAGGTGATTCATCATGTAAAGGTTTTGTGGAAAAACCACATGATTGAAGAGGCAACATGGGAAACTGAAAATGCAATGAGGGATAAATACCCTCACTTATTCTATTAGTAAATAAATTGCAGGGATGCAATTTTTTAAATGGGGAAGGATGTAACATCCCAAGTAATTAATGAATAATATATTTTCATATCTATGTTTATTTATTAATTAGATAGTATTTTAAAGGATAATAAATCCAATCTTTGGCATAGAATACTCTACTATTTTTAAAAGATTGTTTTGCCGCCTTTTGATGGTGAACCATTTTTAAATCTATATTTTGACAATTTTATAAGATCTATTTTTCAAAATAAACTTATTCATTATAATTGGGACATTCAAATTTACTTTGGATAAATTTTTTGTATTTTTCTGACAATGTTCATTTTTTAATGAATAGTGAAAAAATCTGCATTTTACTTCAAAACTACTTTTTCATCTAATTTAATTATATAAATATATTGTAATTTTAATTGGTTTTTAAGTTTAATTAGAATATATTTTTACTATTTAATCCAATGGTGTTCATTAGTATTAATTTCACTTTGAAATTGGACATAAAAAATTGTCAAACTTTTGATAGAAATTGTTTCTAAAAAACCCGCTATTTGTTTTGACAACGGGAGTTATTTTTAAATTAATTATTGTAATTTATGTGTTTGGAATTTGGTAAAATGGATTCCATATTTGGAATCAGAATTTCCAAATTATGTAATTAAGACTCTTGTTTTTGGACATTATGAATAGTAACGACGGTAATTATCTTCAATTATCATGATTAATTAGTAATCGGGTAGTTAAGGGTAATAAAATAATATCATAATAATAAAAAATGACCCCAACATGTGTCCTAATGCTACTGGTTGTGGCATGGCCGACCATGGGATTCCTTGTGCCAAACTTTGGGACCCCATGGAATCACTTTTGGGTGATAGTGACACTTTATCATTTTATTTTTAAAGAAAGGAGAATATCACAAAAGTATGTAGCACCTAAGTAAAAAAAAATTAATTTTGTCTTCATAAATGATATCTTATACTATAAATATTAATTATAAATCTAAAAATATTTCCTACATCATAGTATTTTTTTTATAATTTTTAGACATTAAATAAATTAAATTTTTTTATGACATCATGATGATGCAGTGATTACCTCATTAATGAATGATTTAAATAAAATGAAAAGATAATGTAAACTCTAAGAATTACAGTTGTCAAAAACCTATTGGATGAGTATATTTCTAACCCTTATCACCTTATCCTTGAAATATATCAATGTGGTACTTTTAAAATCCGAAACTCATTTTAATATAAAGTAACATTTCTTGACATTCCAAGAGTGCCCATCCTCCATCTTATAAAAGGCCCCCACCTCTACCTCCTTACCCACACTTATCAAGCCATTCTCTCAGACAAGATCTGATCATTTTATCTCTCCACATCCCTCTCTACATCCTATAATCCTTACCTTAGGCAGAAACCCCTTCAAGAAACCCTTTTGGTTCAAACCAAGAGGAGTTACTTGATTTAAAGGTAATGTCTTCACTTGTGTTCTTTTGTTTTATTTTTCTTCTCCAACTCCCTAAACTATTTTTATTACTTTATTTTGTAACAACACCAGTATCTCAAATATACTAGGATTTTTTTATTTGAATGATTCTAGCTACATTTACACACACCTCTGTCTAATGGTTAAAGAATATATTGTTTCTGTGGATGGTGAATTTCTGCCTCACGAAACGATGATTGTTCAATATTCTTTTAACACCATTCATGATGGCCATTAATATGTCACTATATTTATATATGATATATATTATGTTTATTTTTTTCCTTATTCTTCTGTATTTTTCATTTATGGCATTCCTTTATGGTTTCCATTATGGGTAAACACGATATCTTCATTTTAGGAAGTGCAGACTACTGCCCCCTCAAAGTGATTTGATTCGTTAATGCCATATGTGGGATGTATAAAGGATTGAGTTTATGATGTTATATATGATATTATACTGGAATTATAATATAACTCTATATCATTATGATTTCATTCCATTAATTATGAAATAGAAATGAAAACAGTGTTAATGCGTACGTACCGCTTACCATCTCCATGAACGGTTCATTTCATTTCTTACCTCTAAATGTTATGTAATATTATAAATGAATTTATATACTTGATATATATGATATATATGATATCTACATCATGAATATAATTCTGGATATAATGGATATTTTACAACATGAACAACTTGTAATTATAAGGAGTTTATTTTTTACTCAAGAACCAATGATCAAAAAAACAACTGTTATTAACTTAAATAATTACATAGTGTTCATAACATGGTAATAAGTGATATAAAAGGAATAATGAACTTGAAAAATGTTCTTAATCATGTAGAAATTAACTCAATTTTATTATTCAGGAGATTAAATAACGATCGAGTCAAGTCAGACACGAGGTATGGGACTTCGTCTCAATCTCCTTTCATTGAGGCATATTTTGTTTTATACACAACTTTCTTTTATACAGTTTATAAAACCCTTTGACTTTTACTTTAATTCAAAAGGAATATTTTTATACGAAGCATTTTACTAAATGACAAAAGGGAATGTTTTTGTCGTACGTTTGCGGCGACAACGACTTCTCCACCGCTGTGACCATTATTTGAGTTTCAGCTTCCTCTACAAGCCATAACTTTTAAAATGAAAAATAAATACCATGTTTTAAATTTAGTTCATTTTGGTATTGAAAATGGTTTTGATAATGTTTTTATTATATCAATGTGTTATTGATATCTTGTGATTGAAATGTGGAAATGTTATGTTTCCTTTATGCATGTTTTATGTGATACGATTTTGTTATGGTTCTTGGTAATTATTTATGAAGACGGGTGGGCGGGTGAGCCCGATATATCTCTCCAATGCATTGGGTAACGTGAAGGGGTTAAACTCTAAGGTTTCTCCGAAGACATTTAGGGAATATACTGTGATGGGTATTCCAAACATAACCCTCAGGTTTACTCCCTACGTAAGAATGTTATGAATGCACCAAGTTACCTTTATGTCTTATGATTTCTATGATTTATTCATTATTTGATGAGGTATGTTAAAGTGCTTATGTTTTATGAGTAATTATGTTTTCATTAATTCTTATGTATACATGGACTAATGTTTCCTTTCTATATTTTTATATCCCTTACTATGCTTTTTATGCTCATCCCAAGTTTTTGACCTGTTTTTCACAGGTCAAGGGAAAGGTACATGATGTGATGATAGTTTCGAGTAAGTGTCAAGAAAGAATCCATGTTTTATTTTAAATATGTTTCCTTTAATTATTATAGTGAATATTGTCTTTTTTGTAACAACCTTGTCTACAAGTGGAATGCAATGCATGTTTTATGATCTAATTCTCTAAAACTCTAAACCTGAAAAGATCCCCAATGTGTATTCTTGTAATAAATCAAGATTAAGTAATGTTTACGTTTGGGTATTATAGAACACATTTCCCTAGATCTATTTAAGATGACTATTTCTTCAGATTTATTCATTTGTGAGGTATGTTTTTAAATAAATATGAGAGAGACATATTATAGAATGGAAGGGAGGTACAAGATAAATTAGGACATAGAATAAAATTATCCAAATAGGGTAAATCATGTGTGTCAATCAACCAGAGACACAAATCGCACCAAATTCTTGGTAAGGGTGGTTTATTTGATTTTGGTTTCTTATCTAATTTTTTTCCTATATATTTCTTGTGTGATTTCTTTATCATTGAATTCATAAGTGTTGTGATATTGTTCCACTAGTTTCCCTCTTATTTTTTATTACATTTTTCATTTTTTAATTTTATTTTCCCATTTTTTCATTGAATAATAAAATATAGTGGGTTGGTCTTATTTAAATGAAGTAATACCAAAGTTTTTTGAGCAAGAAAATTTCATACTGTTCTTTAAAATTCAACATATTCTTTTTTGGGTTGTGACATTTATTTCCTACTGTGTCTGTTGGTTTCTTTTTATTTTCCTTCTACTTTCTTTTATCACAAATTTCATCATATCACCAATCCATTTTTTATTATATGTTTTGTGATGGTTTGGTAAAATAAATCTTATTTCCTAGGGATTTTTATGTGTTTCATTTGTTCCTTAGTCATACAATTAGTATCAGATGTAGTTTCCTAAGTATAGAGATGTCTTCAATTATGTTTGATATTGAAAAGTTTTATAGGGATAATGAATATAATTTATGGAGTGTTAAAATTTATATTATGATTTCCCAAAATGGAATTGAATATTATTTGGTAAGGTAAAATAATAATATGACAACTGTTTCTTCTTCTAGGAAGAAATTGATCTCATGTGTTGATGTTGACTCAATGTGTTTTAATGAAATCCCGCTACTTCTTGTTGTTGACCCTAGGTGTCATGGTCCTATGAGAAGTTTTCTTTATAAATTCTTCTTCTGCTATCTAGTTTGATCTTGAGAAACTTTATATGACTAAGTCACTTTTTTTTGGTTGAAAATGAAAATATATCATTATAATTTTAAAATGGTCTCTTGAACTCATATGCAGATTCATTTATATGAGGTTTATAAACGGTTTCAAGACATATAAAATGTGGGTGTTTGGATATTGTATGAGGACCAAACCAATTTTCTATTGAATTACATAGATGATTAATTTAATATTATAAATTATTTGATGGTGTATGATATGGATTCCTTTGATTTAGATGCAGTGATATCCAGGTTCATGTATAGAGATCTTCATGTGCATGGTTTGGAGATAGAGGGTAGTGTGGTAAACTATGGGACTATGTTTCTTATAGTGAAAGGTCAACTACAAAACAATAATAAAGAAAGAATAGTTGTATTTAGTTTATTAATTTTTTGTTCTATCGGTGTAGTGATACTAACCAAATTAATAGATACTTCACTGAGAATACATATCAGGATAGTATGGTCTACTACAATGTGGTGTATAATGATTATGAGATTTTTGAGGTTCTTTATGTTTTCTAGCTACCCTTATAGTAAAATTAGGTATATCCTAAGGTTTTTGTTATTCTATGATCTTAAATTTGGCTCTATATGTGACTTTTAGGGGATTTCGGTTGGTGTCAGAGGGGGGCTGTTGTCCGAGCATTTCGGTTTCATATGGAGACTTGTCTTATTTCAGCCAACTGTGATTGTTTTCTTTTTGTTTTTAATATTTTGAGGATTTCATTTGATCTTTTATTTATTTGTGATTCATTTATATTTTTTCTACCAAGGAAATATATACTATGTATTACTTTTTTTCAAACTCTTGTGAAGTGTTTGGAAGATTGGTGCAACTATTCAGTAGTGATTCACACCTGAACCACTAATTGGGAGGAGATGGGTATGTGGTTTGCATATTGTGTTTAATGTTGTTTCCTAGGATATTATATGTTTTTGAGAATGTTTTAGAGGTTGATAGTAGTATATTTCTTAGAATGGACAAACATATGTTACTATGGTATATGTTAAGGAGATTATTTAGTTTGGATGATTATGATAGAGTATAGGTATATCTATTAGTGAAAACTTTATGAGCCAGTTGACATGTTAATCTAGTACTAGCCTATAAGAACATCACCTATGTGCCTTATATTTTATGTTATAAGGTAGTGATTTATTTATTTTGGAATGTTTTTTGTTCCAAATTAGACTATTTTTTCGTAGTTTTTTTATGCTATGTGCATAATGTCCCCATTGATCATTGATTTTTCTCATGCATTTTTCTGTTTCATTAGGTTGTTTTTTATTTGTATGGTTGTTTCACTTTTTTTTTACATTTTGTGATTAGTGGATAACCATTATATGCAGGTGAAATACCCATATGTGAGGTTTTTCTGACGCTTACATGAGGAGGTAATTTACCTATATATTTTTTTTTATTAATACATATTGACCTTAATGTGAGGTTAGTGCTTCCTTTACAAGGGATTCATGTGAGCTTCACATGAGGGGCATCTTATGCTTCTGCAAATGGGGTGTGACATAATGTAACCATATATGATTTTTGGGTGACCTTGATGTAGTAGTGTAGTATTACCATTACATATACTTTGTGTTGTGTCTTGACCATGATGTAACACTTGGTCATAATGTTATACAGAACCATCTATCCAGAGTTTGTCTAAATAATTTCTTTTATGATCTGTTGAACCAGACACATCTCCCTTGTGCTATTAGAGATAATTTTTGTTTTGGATTTATTCCTTATTAAGGAATATTTTTTAATATTTGGGAGGGAAAATATTAGAGAAAATAAGGGAGACCCCAGAGAAACCAAGAGAGTAAAGGAGATGATCCAATAGGGGAGATCATGTTCATGGTTATATTAGATATTCCACTTGTGCAATATTTTGGGAAACATGTTTTGGAAGAGAGATTGTGGGTTGTGTTCTCAGAGGAGGACCATAGTGACAATAAATAATATTATAGGGGTTTTGGAATGTGAAACTAAGCCATGGTAAAGGGGTCTCAGTCTAATTCTTTTCTTATTAGATTGGTTTCCCTATATGTTTACTATAGTTTCTTTATCAAATTATATTTTAGTCTTGTTGGAATATTCTTCCAGTCATCTCCTGCTTTTGTGTTGTTTTCTTTCAAATTTAAATGTTGTATTATTGCATTATTTTTTCCATAAAAAAGATTGCGGGGTGGTGTTCTTGATATGGATTCAGATGAAAGTGGTCCAAACTAAGTAAATTTACTAGTATTATTTACTGTTTCACATTTTCTTTTTAGGGAGTGGATTTGGATTTCTCTATTCTTCGTTTATTTATTTTTATTTTTCTTAATCTTTCCTTTCTAAAGATTTTTATCATAACCCTGATCCCCTTTTTTGTTTTTTTGTGGGTTGGGTCAGTCATAAAACTATTATTTTATGTATAGGTTTAGGTGTTTCATGAGTTTCTCACCAAAATAATTTGTATTAGTTATATTTTTTATGATATAGAGATGTATTTTTTATGTTTGAGATTGAGAAGTTTGATGGAGAGACTAAGTTTAATTTATATAGAGTTAAAACTTGTGTTCATATTTTCAACAATATACTTGATTATTATTTATCAGGATCAAAGAATAATAAAACCACTTTTTATTCCACTAATAAGACTTCAATATCTTATATAGATTTTTTACCTAATGATTTAAAGCAATCCCACACCCTATTTTTGGTAACCCTTAGAAATAAATTCTTATAAGAACTAGTCTATAAAACTTCTAATTCTACTATTTGGTTGAATATTGAGCATCATTAAATGAATGAGTTTCTTCATGGTAGGTAGTAAAATAAAATGCATCTTTATTGTTTTTAAATTTTCTCTATAACTCCTATACATATTCATTTAAGTGAGTTTAGTAATATGCTTCTAGAATTATCCAATACGGATGTTTAGATATTAGATAAGGACCAAGACTATTAAATAATTAATTTCTTGTATGATTCATTTATTCCTATAAATAATTTGATTATGCATCATAGGTATTTAATTACATTAGAGGAATTGAATTACATTTTAATTTATAGGGATCTTTAGAATTATTGTTTGAAGATAGGGGTAGTGGGGTAAACTAGAGGCCTTGTTTTTATAGTGTAAGGAGCTAGAAAAATAGAAATTGTAATGAAATGAAAAATGTTAGTCGGTTTTAGAATTTTAGCTATGATCAGTGTGGTAAGACAAATTAAATAAAGTTATACTACCCTAAGAATATGTGTAGGGATAGTATGGCCCGAAATAATGTTGGGTAATTTGGTTATGATAGTAATGAGGTTCTTTAATTTTATCTATAATCCCATATATTTTACATAGATATATATCTAGGTGTTCATTCTTCTATTATCCTAATAATGAATCTACATGTGACTTATAGTGTCCCCTGGTTGGAAGAGAGGGTGAGAGTTGGACTGGTGTCTAAGCTATTCAGGCTTAGGTGGAGACATGTCACCTATTAGCTCATTGTGATTACTTTATGTGTTTTTTCAACTACTTGTGCTACTTTCATTTGATATTTTATATACTTGTGATATTTTTTATATATTTTTTCCTAAAAAGTAAATGTTTATTGCTTCTTGTTGTGTTTTTTACATGTTCCAGTGAAGTTTTTGGTAAAATGGTGGAACTGTTATGTGGAGATTCACAAAACAACTACTATTTAGTTAATGACTAGTACATAGTTGTAAAGTTGTGTTTAATGTTGTTTATTTTGACATGTTATAATTATGAGATTGTTTTAGTAATTTATCATAGTATATGGGTTGATATGGGCATAAATATGTCAAATGTTACATGCTAAAGAGAAGATTATGATAGGCTACATGTGACATGTAACACCCTAAAAATTTTAAAAGAGTAACTTTTTATTCGATAGTGTGTATGACATGCAGAACCAAACATAGAAAAGAATATAACCACTTGAGAATTTATGGTATATTTAATATTTTAAATTAATTTAATATATTTTATATATTTTATATCCTATAATGCACGTAATAATGCGCTATCTTGTGTCACATACAACAAATACTTTCTTTGATAGCTTGTGTTACACCCAAGACAGAGTTTTACCATACAAAAATATATTATTATTTTATTATTATTCAATATAATAAGACTTAACCTCACTATTAAATTATCAGTTATGAATATTATTAACAAAAATATGATAATATATGATTTATAAGAATATAAAATGAATTTATAGGTTACTAATTAAGTAGAAATAAATTTTAAAACTAATATAAAGGAAATGTTTTTGTTATCAAAAAGGTGTTTTATCATAATAAATTACATTAATTACTATTAGTGAATAATCTTAATGAAATATATTATATATTAAATCAAATAATTTTTAAATTTATCCAATATATTTGACAAGAATAATATAATAACTAATCCAATTTTATGCTTAAATTTTATATTTTTCTAAAAAGGAAATATTACAACCTTTTAATGGAGAACCAATTTAAAATCAAATTTTTTGAAATTTTATAAATTTATAGGTAAAAATAAATTTAATTTTTTTTAATTGGAACATAAAAATTATGTTAGGATGAATTTTTTTATTTTTCTGTGAGGTTTATTTTTTGATTAATAGTGAATAATATGAAAATTTGTGTAAAAACTAATTTTTCATCTAATTAATTTATAAGGTAAAATTATATTTTTGATTTAATTTAAAGTTTATTTGTATCAATTACAAATAAATGAATACATATTAGGTAATTGGAATAAATCTCACTTTTAAATTGAATATAAAAACATAATAAACTTTTGAACATTTTACATTAAAAATTATTTGTGTTGTCCCGTTTGTAGGATTAAATTTAAATTAATTTCAACCAATTTTGTGATTGGAATTTAGAAAAATTGATTCCATATTTTAAATAAGAATAATTTAAAATTTATAACAATTTAAACTTTGTTTTTGACCAAAAATATTAGTGAATGTAATTAAAATTAATTACAATGATTAAGATAAAACTTAGTTTAATAACATACTAAACCTTAAACTTAAATGCGAAAATGACCTATGCACTGGTCAAAAATAGATTTTCATGAAATATTTATACTATATCCTTAATTTTCTAGAATTGGGTTCATTATTGGATCCACTTTACAAGGAAAAAAACATGGGTGGAATTCCAATTTAAAAAATTTACAAGAATTCCACTCCTCGTCCACTATAAAAAGAAACTCAACCCTCCCAATTATTCAAACCTATAAAACCAATTATCTTGTAAAAACAGTTATAAATTAATATCTCAATATCCCTACACTAAAACTAGAATCCAAACCTTATTCATAAAAAAATTATGGATGTATTTTGGTATAAATCAAAAGGAGTTACCAGAATAAGAGGTTTTGTTCTTCAATAAACTCTTTTCTTTCATTTACTTATCCACCCATTACATTGCATTCATATCATGATTATATTAAAAAAATAAGTATCATAAAAATATATAAATGTTTTTATTTTTATATTTCTACCTAAACTTTTACACACATACATAAAATGGTTAAAGAACTTACCATTTGTGTGTACGGCAAACTACTGCCTCACAAAATGATGTCGTTCGTTTTTCCTTTACCACCTATCATGGTTTATAATTATGATGGAAACCCTATTCATATATAATATATGTGAAGTTTATTTTTTCTTGATACTTTTTTAATTTTTATATATCACATTCCTTCATGATTTCCATTTTTTTGTAAATACTATAACATTGTTTGTGGATGTGTGGACTACCGCATCCTTTAAGCAATGTGATACGTTCACACATTACTTGGAATGTATCAAGGATGGTTTTAAATAATAATATGTGACTTATATGAAATAAATATGATAATTTAATTATAATATACATATATATCATTTACTTTTCATTCTTTTAAATACAATAAAGAAATGTAAGTAGTGTTTATGAATACGTATGACCAACTGTCTCCATAAATGATGCATTTTATTTCCTATATCAAAATTTTATGGATTATTATAAGTATGTATATACTAAATATATATAACATTTAAATAATATTTTAAATTATTTATATTATTAAATCAGTATCTATGTAATAATAACAAAAATAAAAATTCAAAACATACTTGAAAAACTAGGCAGTTAACACCCGAAATAGTAAAAATAATGAAGAATTTTTAACAAATGGTCAATAATATATTATAAAAATATAATATGTGATATTATAATTATTATTATGTTTTTTTATGTTATATTAACATGTTTAAACCCCTTATACAGGAGGTTAAATTATGTTATCCTTCAATTAAAAGAAAGTTAATGGATTTTCTTCTCACTCTTTACATCTGTGTGATAAATTCCATATTCACCAATTACTTCTTATGTGTGGTTTATATACTTACCCTTTTGATATATTATATCATGAATTATTTTATATTCATGTTATTTTTATGTTTATTTTTAATTATTACTTCTAAGGGGATTTTATTTAAATGTTACCAAGTGGTAAATAATTTCAAAACTTGATTTCAATTTATTGGGTTACATTACTTCCCTATTGTAATTAATATTATAAGATTATGTGTGTAATAAATTTCTATTATCTTTTATTATATTTACAATATTTTGTGTGTATTTACATTTGACACACAAAATCTATTCATTGATTTACTCTCACATTAATGTTGTGTTATTTTTAAGGGTTTACTTCACAATATCATTTTGTTCGGGATTGTTTACACTTGAATTTAAATTAATATAAATTATTTGATAATTATTTAACAAACCCTTTAATTTTCTCCTCCTATGGTTATTCGTGACCCTTTCCAGTAATTGTACCATTTTTTTACACTTTGGTACTCAAAATGTTTTATATAATTGTATATAAGAAAACATGGCTTCATTTCTCTCTCTAATCAGAGAACCTATTTTCTTCTTAAAACCATATCTTCTAAAAAGGTTTTCAAAACTGTTATTAACCTTTAAAAAATGATTTATTAAATTTATTCTTACCCTTTTTTATTTTTTTTATTTTTTTAAATGAATATTCTTATCTCTTTCCAAAAAATGAACATTTCTAACCTATTACCTAACAAAAGGAATATTCTTTTTACCTTGTATGACATGTACGGAATTACCTGATGTTGTTGCTTTTAATATTCCTTTGTTATTTTAAAAGGTTAATTTTAAAACAAAATATTTCAAAAAATTTATATTCATAGAAAAACACTTCTCATTTTTTTTAAAAATGAAGTGGATGTGTTCCTCAAGAATGTTTTAGAAACATATTTTTATAATATTTTCATTCATCAATGATAAAAACACCTTATTTTACTCCAATTAGGATATAATGTATTGATACCATTTTTATCCTTCCTCTAGATTTTTTATGATTACTTTGACCACGGAGAGTATTGACCTTCACTTCCATGATTACTTTATTAGTCCCCTTGACATATTCAATTTTTTATGCCCATTAAACTCTGAATTTACCCTAATTATTCATATCATTTTATCATGTATATGTTCATTGAATAAACCATATATAATTTTTAAATACAGTGTTTACTTTGAATTTTAGTTTATTTAATAGGGAAATATTGTTAAATCCATACCTTTTACACTTTATAGATATTCGATAAGGTTCATTTTTTTGAATTAAATCGGTTATTTGATATATAAGGAATTATTTGGTCATGAAATACATGGGTTGGGTACCATTTAAAGAAACCCCCTTGATGCATCATTAGTATCATGATATGAAATTTTTTTGGTGATAAACCCTTTTTTGTTTGTTTCCAAAAAGAATCGATGGGTTTATACCCATAAAATTAAATTGTCTTATGAAAGGTATTAACAGTAGTATGATAAAACATCTTGTGAAAGGTCTTGATGGTAAAGGTATCATGTGCCTAAGAAATATGACGTCCAGTAATTAGGCATTTCCTCCATTTTTATTTTTTTTATTATCCATGATATTTTCACTATGATAAAATCTGTGAATGCATTTTATTCTCAATTCATTGATTAAATTTTATGTGTTTCTAGTTATTTACCTTTCCATTTTTTACTAAGACTTATTCAGTTATTTGAATGTAATTTGTTAATAGTTATTTATCTTTATATACTGTTTATTCACTCATTTCTCAGTTTTTTAATTATATAGAATGTGTGATCAGTTATTACATTTCCATATTAATTATTCTCATTAATTAATTATTTCTTCTACTATACTTTACCCTTATTGGGAATTTGAGCTAACCCTTATTTTGTTTCTTTCCTTAGGATTTCATGAAGTGTAAAAAGAAATATATTCAAGGATATTATAGTTGGAATAAATTTTTACTTGAAGGAATAAAATTATGTTGTAATTAGTGTATTAATTTGTAAGAAAAGTCTCATGTATGTATCAGGTTTACCAAGACTACTAAACTATTTGATCCTTCATGATTTAGTTACCTGTAATCATGTAAATGTAAGGGTAGTAGACACCAGATATGGGCTTATTGGGGTAAAATATCTACAGTTGGTAACAAAGGAAGTTTAGTAGAAACCTTGGATACTAGATTTAAAAAAATTAGGTTAGATAATATAACCATAAGAGAGTATTTTAGGATAAGTATAGAAGATCATACTATAATTTTTATAAGTTTGAGTTTGTGTGGGTTTTCCTGACAACGCATACTTATCTGGATACTACAAGTGGATGTGGTTCAAAAATCAAAGTACCTAGAAGTAATAACTCTGAGAAGGTGTGTTGGGCCTGACTTGAACCTAAACTAGTACACAACAATATTCCTCACTACGCACCTGGTTTGACACTTTAGGGGGATACACATGTGATAATTCACATTTTCCTTAATAACCATTATGAATGATTTGAATAGATGATGAAAATTAATAACCAAGTTTAAAATTAATGTGATTTATATTGAGAATAAGATCAATGACTTAAAAATCATTTTAGGTTTTACTTAATGGGATTCTACCAATATTAAGGACATTTTGGAGAAACTAATGGAAAGTATAAGTTTTAGTAGAAAATTTTATTTAAGGAATATTGAATTTACATTTTATAGAAATAAGTTTAAAGTAATTAATAAACTTTAGGTTTCATATGATCTAAAATTACATCATAGTAATAGTCAAATAAGATTATTATAATTTGAAAAAAAGAATAATTTGTATAGAAAACCATAGTAAAAAGGTTATTAAATGATTAAATTTCAAGGATGTCCATCACACTTTTCAATAAATTATATTAATTATATTAATATTGTTTTATAAAAGGAAATAAAGTATGATGGGTGATAACCCCTCAAATAAATCAAGGTGGTGGGACTTGAAACCATGACCAAAGAACTATAAGGGTTTTGCACCTTCCACTAGCCTATGCGATGTCCCGGTAATGGTGTAATTATTTTTAGTAAAAAAATATGATGAATAAATATTAATAATGAACCAATAGTGTCACTTTTTGGGTTTAGAGATTAATGTATTAACCATACTGGTTTTTGAAAATAGTTAGAGACAAATATGATGTCTTATTTTATGTTTATTATGATCTGTTAAAAGAAAATTTTAGTGATGATATCCATTTCATAGAGTAAGGGATGAATTAGAATTTGATCAAATAATTACCAAAATATGGAATGATTTTTATGAAATTTAAAACATTCAAGTAAGTATATTTACTTTTATAATTTTTCAGTAAAATAATTCAATAACATTATAAGAAGGATCATAAAACAAAAATGTTGTCATAATACCTTAATTTTTGTTGAACCGATGGTCTTATAAATCATCACAGATTTATGGATTTGAGGCCCTCAACTTTCCACTGATCATTCACTTGTTTTTTATTGATGAAATCAACAAAATCTTATAAATATATACCCTTTTCCTCTATGTCCATAGTTTAAATTTCCACTAATGTTATGATATGTAGAAACCAAGTTATATGTTATCCCTTGTGAACTTTTTACTTTTAGTACTCACTTATTAAGAGGATATTTCATTAGATCTTCTCATGATGTGGGATGTTAATAAATTAATTTTCAAATATAAACCAATTTATTACCATGATAGATTTTTGATAGTCCGGATTAAATTTATTTGAGGGGAGAATGTAACACCCCAAATTTTTTTAAAAAGGTAACTTTTTATTAGATAGTGTGTAGGACACGCAACACCAAACATAGAAAAGAATATAACCTATTGATACTTTATAATATATTTAATATTTTAAATAAATTTAATATATTGTATATCGTTCAATGCATGCAATATTGAGTTATATTGTGTTAGACGCAACAAAGACTTTCTTTGATAGGTTGTGTTACATAGAAGATTGAGTTTTACCGAACAATAATATATTATTATTATATTATTATTTAATATAATAATACATAACCTAGTAGTTAAATTATAGGTTATGAATATTATTAACTAAATTGCAAAAATATGTGGTTTATAAAAATATAAATTGGATTCATAGGTTACAAATTAATTAGAAATGAATATAAAAACTAATATAAAGAAAAAACAATTCTGCTCAGAAAGTTCTTTAATCCTAATAAATTAAATTAATTAATATTACTAAATGATATTAATGATATAAATATATATATATTATATTCAATAAAATATATTTTACATTAATACAATGTATTTTATTGTCATAAGATAATAATAAATCCAGTTTTATGATTAAAATTTATATTTTTCAAAAAAGAAATTTTTACCAGCTTTTAATGGAAAACCTATTTTAAATACAATTTTTTGAACTTTTATAAATTTTATATGTCAAAATAAAATTCATTTTTATAATGGGAACATAAAAATTATGTTATGGAGAATTTTTGTATTTTTATGTGACGTTTCATGTTTTAATTAATAGTGAAAAGTATTGAATTTTAATTCAACATTGCTTTTCCATCTAATTTATTTATAAGGATAAATTATATTTTAAATTGGTTTTAAATTTTATTTAGATAAATTATAAATAAATTAATCTAAATTATGTCATTTTATTAATTTTAAATTTTAAATTTAATATAAAAACATAGAAAATTTTTTAACATTATACTTTAAAACCCCGCTTTGTCGTCTCATCTACGGGATTAAATTTAAATTAATTTCATCCACTAATGTCATTGGAATTTATAAAAATGGATTCAGTATTTGAAAGAATCATAATTTAGAATTCCTAATAAGTTCAACATAGTTTTTGACAAAAATATTAGGGAAATTAATTAAAATTAATTATGGTGATTCAGAGAAAAATTAGCTTAACAAAGAACTAAACATTAAACTTAAGTGCCAAAATGACCTCGAGACTTGTAAAAAATCCATTTTATATCCATATTTGGAACCTATTATACCTTTTAAAAAAATCAATTATTGGAGATAGTTGATAAAAAAATAACATGGGTGGAATTCCATTTTTAAAAATTTACAAGATTAATACCCCTCCTCCACTATAAAAATGAAATCACCCCTCCCACTTATTCACACCTCTCAAGAACATTGGATCCTAAAAAACTACCCAAATAAGATCCCAAAATCTATACCTTAAAACTATAATCCTAACCTTGGGCATAAATCAAAACAAGTATGTATTTTTCTATAAACTAAAAGGAGTTACCTGAATAAGAGGTAACATTCTTCAACAATCACTTTTCATTCATTTATTTCTCCACCACTAAAATTATATTCCAATCATAAATATATAATAAACTTAGTATCTTAAATACACTAAGATGTTTTTATGATAATATTTCTACCTACACTTTCACACACATTCATCAAATGGGTAATGAACTTACCATTTGTTTGTACAGCGAACTACCTCCTCATGAAACGATTTCGTTTGTTTTACTTTACCACCAATCATGATTTGAAATTATGATGGAAGCCCTATTTATATATGATATATGCGTTATTTATATTTTATTAATACTTATTTAATATTTATATAGTGCATACTTTCAGGCTTTCCATTTTGTGTAAATATGATAACAACTTTTGTGGAAGTGTGGACTGCCGCCACCTCAAAGTGATATGATATATTCACACAATAAATGGAATGTATTAATTATGGGTTTAAATAAAAATATGTTAAATTTAAGAAATAAATATTATACTATAATTATAATAAAAATATATATCATTTACTTTACAATATTTTAAATATGACAAAGAAATTGATGTAGTGATCATAGGTATATACGACCAACTATCACCATGAACGGTGCATTTCATTTCCTATATAAACATTTTATGGATTATTATAAATACATATATACTGAATATATATAATATGTAAATAATGGTTTAAATTATAGATATTCTTAAATTGTGATATATGTAGTAAGAACAAAAATAAAAAGTAAAAAAATACTCAAAAATAACACCTGAAATAGTGAAACTAATGAAAGATTGTTAGAAAATTAGTAATAATATATTATAAGAAGATAATTTATGATATAATAAGAAAGATTATTTTCCTATTATAATTTATTAACATGTTTAAAATCTTTATACATGAGTTTAAATGATGTTCACCTGAAAGGAAATGCAAGGTATGTGATTTTCATCTCACTTTTTACATTTGTGAGATAATCGTCATATTAACCACTTATTTTTTATGGTGTATCTACTTACCATTTTTATATATTATATCATGAATTATTTTACATTCTTGGTTTTTCATTATCATTTTTAATTATTTCCTCTAATGTGATTTGAGTTAAAAATTTTCAAGTGGTAAATAATTTCATAACCCGATTACTTTTCATTGGGTTTTATTACTTCCCTATTATTGTTAATATTCTAAGATTATGTATGTAATAAATTTTTACTATATATTTTTTTATTTCCATTTTTTATATGGATTTAAATTTAACACACATAATCTATTTATTTATTTATTCTCACATCAATATTGTGTTATTTTCATGGGTTTACCTAACAATCTCATTTCGTTTGGGAATATTTATACTTGAATTTCCATTAAAGGAAATTATTTTATCATTATTTTAAAAAACCTTTTAATTTTCTCCTCCTATATTTATTCATGAACCTTTTCAAGTAATAGTACCATTTTTCACTCTTTTGTTCTCAAAATTTTTTAGAAAAATATTTATAAGAAAACTCATCTTTATTTCTCTCTTTAGTCAGAGAACCTGTTTTATTTTAAAAACAATGTCTTCTAAAACTGTTTTCAAAAATGTTTTTATTTATACAATATTTTATTATAGACATTTTTACCCATTTTTTATTTTAATTTTTTAAGGAATTTTCTTGTCTCATTTCAAAGCGGACACTTTTCTAACTATTTACCTTATAAGAGGAATTCTCTTTTTACATTGTACGTCATGTATAGAATTACCCCATCATTTATTTGAAGATTCCTTTGTATGTTTAAAAGGTTAATTTTTAAGTAAAATGTTTTCAAAAATTGATTTTATAATAAATGTATTTTCAAAATTAAATAGATATTTTCCTCAAGAATTTTTTTAGAAGATATTTTTATAATATTTTCATTCATCAATGATTAAAACCCTTTATTTTACTCTACTTGGGAAATGTTTTATTGATACCATATTTATCATTCCTCTAGATGATTTATATTTCCTTTGACCAAGGATAGTATTGATAGTCACTACCCTGATTCCTTTTTTATTCCTCTTGAAATATTCAATTTTTGATGATTATCCATTTCATTTATCATGGATATTTTATTTTCCTAAACCATATATAATTTTTATATATGGTGTTTAATTTGAAAGTTATTTGATTTACTGGGGAAATATTGATAAATCTATATCCTTTACTCTATAAGGACATTTGATAAGTCACATTGTTTTTGAATTAAATAAGTTATTTGATATATGAGGAATTATTTGAACATAAAAGACATGGGTTGGGAACCATTTAAATTAATGCCCTTGATGCATATTTAGCCTCATGAGCTGAAATTAGTTGGATAAAAACACTTTGAGTTTTTTCCTAGAAGAATAGATAAGTTTCTACCAGCATATTTCAACAGTCTTATTAAAGTTCTTGATAGTATAATGCTAAACCATCTTGTGAAAGGTATAAATGGTAAAGGTGTCATGTTCTTGGGAATCATGACATCCAATAATAAATCATTACCCTTATTTTTATTCCATTATTATTATCCATGAGATTTTCAATATGACAAAATCTACGGATGAAATTCATTATCAGTTCATTGATTAAATGGTATGTGTTTCTAGATATTTACCTTTACATGTTTATTATCCCTTATCCAGTTATTTTAATGGAATGTGTTTTCAGTTATTTAACTTACCATATTGTTTATGCACTTCATTTTAAGTTTATTGATTATATGTCATATGTGTTTAGTTATTACCTTCCTATGTTGATTATTCTCATAAATTAATTATTTCTTCCACTATACTTTACCTTTACTAAGAATTTGAGCTCACCCTTATTTTTTTTCTTTCCCCAGGATTCCATGAATTTTACTAATAATGATATTGTAGGATATCATAGTTGGAATAAAATTATCCTCAAAAAAAATATTTTGTAATTAGTGTATTTATTTTTAAAATATAAGACTCATATATATATCTAGTTTGCCTATAATATACTCCAATATTTGATTCCTTGTAATAATTTTAATGTAATGGTAGTAGACACTATCTTTGGGCTTATTGGGGTTGGGTCACTACATGACAGATCTTTGGGTTTTTTACTAGTGAAAATTGTCTGAACATGCTAAAAGGTTTTACTAGCATGTTTCTGAAAGAACATCCCCTTAATATTTTAAGTTTTATCTTATAAGTTATGTATTTCATGACTCTGGTGTACATTTTCATCAAAATTAAAATGTTTTATTTTTATTTTTTTGATTCCATATGCTTAATTTTCCCATTTTATATTGATTTTGTCATTTATTTTATTGTTGTGATATTTATTTATTTTTGTGGTTGGTTACCTTTGTTTTACCCATACATGAGGAGAAGATGATGTTTATGTGAGGTATGTTTACCCTTATGTGTGGGGTGTTCCATACATGGTTTTTTCAATATTGTTTGACCTTTAAAAAAAGAAGTATTACCTTTATATGGGGGTCAAGTGGAAATTATGTGAGGGGAATCTAAACTTTCCCAAGATAGGGTTCAAGTTGATGTACCCTTATGTGGTTTGTGAGTAACCATGATGTAAAAGAGTGGTAATACTGTTAAATAACCTTGGTGTTGAGTGTTGATATTAATGAAACATTGGAGCTTACTATTACGCAACACCAACAATGTGAAGTTTGTTGTAAAATTTTGTTCCATTATCCGCTCGACCCAACACGTGTCCCTAAAGGTATTAGTGATTATTTTTTCTTCAAATTTATTCCTTATCAAGGGTTTTTTTAAATATAAACAATAGAAAATTATTATAGAAGAGAATAGAGATATGGGATAAATTGAGATTGATGATGGGATAATACTAAGAGGGTAAACCCTATTCAAGGATATTTGTTGATACATAGATCACACCTAATTCCTAGAAGCTTGTTCTAGTAGAGAGATCATGGATTTCAATCTCTAATAAGGACCAAAGTGACTGTAGATAATTGACCCACTTGTGAAGTGTCATTGATACCACATGGGTGTGATAAGATTATAAATTTATATTAACCTAATTATCACTACTACCAAAGGTATGTATAATATTGGATGTATGGGGTTGAACCCAAGAGGAAATAATGGAAAATATTTTTGACCTAGAAATGGGAAAATATATATGGATTCCTCAAGTGAATCTAAGAGGTTGGGGTTTAATCTAAGAAGATTATACTAAAAATTAGTTGATGGTAGAAGGGTTTGTGATAAATTTTTGGGAGCCTATACCAAAGATATCCCTAAATTTAACAGGGGATGATATATTTTCATGGAACAAATAGCTATTTTAGAATAAAAAAATTTCCTTAGTCAAAAAAATTAGATCTACTCAGATTAAAAACCACTCTTTTTTCCAAATGTTGTTTCTAGACTATATTTATTAAGTTCAACTAAAAAAGAAAAAAAATATATATCAAACTATTGTTCCTAGTTTGGTTCATTATATTTATGTTAGGATACTTCCCTTACAATCCCGTAGTCTAGATAACATATGGTAATGGGATATGATTTTATTATTAACCTAAATCATCATCTTATAAATTTACGTAATTTCGACTTAAAAATTCATTAAATAACTTTTAACCCTACTTTTGATCCCTATCCCTAAGTGGGTTATCCAAGCATGGAAACAATAGTATTAAAAATGAAAATAATCAATACAATTGAAGCAGATATGGATTCAACAAAATAAAAAATAACTCAATTGGAATGTTTGTTGAATGAATGTAAACATCAAACAAACCATTGTAGTAGAAGAAACAATAATCGAATCATGGTAGTTTAATAATAAAGGATGCATCCAATATTGAAATAGAAAAATGAAATCAAAACATATTCAAACAAAACCATGGTTACCACCCTATAATGAAAACAAGATAAGAAAGAAATCAAAATAGTGTAAAAAAAATAGAGAAAATGGGGAAGATCTTTAATGTTATTGGCACCAATAATATATATATTCCATATCTCTTTATAGAATAAAAAACTTTTACACCATAATTCTTCTTTAGTTTTTATTTTTCTAACACTTTTACATTGAAAGTATTGAATTTACATTTTAAATGATATCTCCATGGTCTCTAGTTGTTTTATATCTCTATGATTCATGTACTGAATGAAATTCATGGGGTCTTTGAGCCCCATTGTTCTTACAGTGTATGTGAATATCTTATGTCATGAGTTCTTATTTATTCTGTAACTTTTATGGCTTGAATTGGTTTTATGTTCTGGTCTACAGTTGTATTTTCTCAATATATTTATACTATAAATGAATTTTTATGACATAAATATTCTAAATTTTCATTCTTATGGAGAATAATTTATTTTACAACTTACACTCAAACATCCTACAAAACTAATGAAAAAACACCGTGATATTATAAAAAACATGTTTAGATCCCAATGAAATGATTCCAAATATATATATAAATTAATATTATCAAATTCCCACACACTTGAACAATTTTTTTTTCCTCAAGAAAAAATAATCTCGAAATAGAATTCAAAGGGAAATTTTTTTAACATGAAACCTTCCATAGAACCAAGAAAATAAAACATAATGTTTGCAGAAAATGATAGACCTCCAAAATCATCCCTATAGATAAATTTTTTATTATTCATTATTAAAATTATTTTTCCAAACCTATTCTTCCTTTAATTTCCATTTTTTGAATATTTCTTATAAGCTATAACCATGTTTCAATTTACCACACTGTGAATTTTTACACATCACTCGTGGTAAAATGAAATTATAGTAATGCTCGTACCCTGAAAAAAATGTACCTAACCATCACCTTGCATTGGTTCAAACATCTCTAATTTGTAAAGAAAAATAAAACAATTAATTATCAGGGCTTGAATATTACGGTTCAAATAACTATGAGGCCAATGGTAGTTGGTTATATGAAAAAAATAAATCTCAAAAATATGGTAATATATGATGTATAATGTATGACCATCAAGAATAGTGTAATAAAGAACCTACTCCAAAAATTAGCATCTCCACCCTCTACGAAACACAAGGAAGATCCATGGGTATGACATAAAATTATAATGAATGTATCCTATTCTGTCATGTTTTTTTTTTGAAATACTTGCTTATGATATATCTCACATATACCAAGTTTCCATATAAGATCCATCATGATATTCATTTTTCTAGTAATAGTTATTTTTTAACCTCCTGATATACAAACCAATTGTTTTAGAAACATGATAACCCTTAATATGTATCAAAAGTAACCATGGACCACATCCCTCAGATCATATAAATATTTCAATAAAAATATCATCTATAAAAAACATCCCATGTTTAGTAGAGATGACTATTCCCCTACAAATATCCAAGTGAATATCATGAAATCATACCAAATAGTAGGGTTGGAGGGGATAATATGGGCTTTTAACTCGGTTAAATCATAATAATTTCATCCATGGATTCTATAGTATTAATAAGAAAAATGTACATGGGGTATCAAGAAAAATGGATCATTGACAAGCATTTTAATACGGTATTTGTTCATTTTTATCCTTGATAAGACTACAATGCATATTCGGATAGGTTTATATTCCCCCAGTATCTCTCAAGAAATATTCTTATAATAGAATATGAAAAAAGTATATCCAAAATCCTCTCAGGAATGGGAATAAATATAAGAGGGTAAGTTACTTAGGGTATATTAACTAGTAATAATTCAATGAAAAATAATTGCTAAATTTTAGAATTAGATGTAAATTACTCAATTCAACAATAATGATAACATCCAATTTAGAAATAAATATTATATTTTAACAATTTCCATCTAATAATTTTATTTTATTTACACGGGTGCAATGATATTTTGAGTCAAATCATGCTTCAATTAAAAAAACTATACTAAAATAATGAGAAAATGAAACAATCTAGGTGTATATAAAATAAATCACAAGAATATCCCCCAATACTTAAAATTAAACAATGTCCAAAATGTTTTGGGAAGTGATGTGGAAGAGATAAAAATTAAATCATAAACAAATTAGAAATGGGTATAATGAAATTACTGTATAGAATCTAGAGTTACATATAAATAATTTCATTCCATGGGGTAAAATGTTAGATTTTGTTGTGAAACAATTATACCTTTAATTATGTTAGAAAGAAAACATACATATACTAGATAAATAATTAGTTCATATGATAAATCAAATACGAATGGGGAAAATGGGAAGGTTCACATTGTAGTTAGAAATTTATTTCAAATTATATATAAGTTCATGTATAAA
This sequence comes from Viscum album, assembly GCA_963277665.1. NCBI lineage: Eukaryota > Viridiplantae > Streptophyta > Magnoliopsida > Santalales > Viscaceae > Viscum > Viscum album. The sequence goes on from OY728140.1 coordinate 2,134,234,339, forward strand.
AATAAAAAAATAAACTTGATTAACACCTAGAAAAAAAACCTAGAAAATGAGAATAAAATCCAAAATTGACTTATCTAAAACTAAAAAGATTGAAATATGAGTGTCTCAAATAAAGATCTAACAACAATATTGTCATACAAAAATATGGGAAGAGATCAATCAGAGTAATCCACTTACTCAACTATCCTCAGCCTCTTGTAGGAACTAAAGGTGGTTTCCTTGACCAGTAATGGTGGCCGAGGAGGATTCACAACCTTAAATATGGCTTATAAAAAACTTTTTTGTGGAAATTAGGGTATCTGTAAAGGTCAATAATGGATCTCCTTGGTATTTCCCTATATCAAGAATGCATAAGGAAATAAAACATGGGTAAGCCCAATAATAATAATAAAAGGTCCATCATATGTGATAGAAGAAACCTATGACCAAGACATAGCAACTAGAATCACATGTAATAAGAATAGTGTGAGAGAACAATCTGTAGAAGAAGAAAAATTATATAAACCTTCAATTATATTATTTAAATGATACAACTAGGAATATGGAATACACAGAATATATAAATAAACCCATAAAGATAAAAATAGGGGATGGGTACCCAGGGTGATAATAAATCTGTGAGGTAAGAATATATGCGATCTATATTAGTGGTCCCCTCTTTAATAATGGGTGGCAAGATCTTCCCCAAAGTTTCAATATCAGTGATAGTTGTAGGGAAAAGTGACTTGTCCATCGTAAAATTTTTTGGTGCTGGAAGAAGGCTTGGTCATCACTCATATTGGTCAGGTGTTGACCCATATAGAGGTCATTTTCTGGTAGCTGGATAGATAAAAGGAACATCTAATGTAGTCTATGGAGTAGGTATCTTACCCAATCTAGTGTGCTCCACCAAAAAATATTGTCGTGCAGTAGGGTTGGTGTTCTTGGGAGGAATCTTGACTGTGGAATCCAAATGTGTAAGGGTGTATGGGTGAGAATGGAGTGGAATGCGAGACTAGCGGTAGTAGGATTAGGTTGAGTGGGTGTAGTGCTTATGGGTATAGCAGAGGAATATAACTTTGTAGACTCGTTAATCAGGATTCAAAATCTGTAGAATATCTATCTATGGTTCTCTGTAATTACCTAGAGAATTTATTCATCTCTGCGAATCACCTCCCAAATATCTAAATGAGAAGGGATATACTAAGAAGAAACTGATGCCTCAGTTCTGAAAGATATGGGTTGATTATCAAGAATAAATGGGGTGTTTGATATAGTAAGAGAATGGGCCTCATCAATTTGCTCATAATTATAAGGAGCCCAATCACAGTTATTAATCACCTTCTAAAGTATCCTCATCTTATGAAGCAAGGGGAGGTCCATGGATTGCATCATCTATAAAGATGAGAGTGACTAGGAGCTATTGAAGATACTCTAGTGTCTGGACATATGTGTGGTGAATTATGAACCCATAAGAGTGTTCTGTCACATCATAGACTGACTCTCGTAATACAATGAAAAATGGAGGTCCATGTTCACCATCGGGGTGCCTATGGTTATTTAAATAATGGTCATACGTGTCTTAATGATAGCTGTTAGGGAGTCACATCATTCCATCTAGTCATGAGATAAACCATGGTGGATTATCCATAGAGTGAAACCCTTTTGTTGGGTGATCTTCATTGTGGGTGGATTGTGAATGTGTGGGGGTCACAGGTTATCATCACCTATGTCGTTGGAGTATCATTTTTTTTTTGATTGGGGAACAGGGAACCATAATTGGTATCAGTGGTAAAGTTAGATGAATAAATACCTAGGCTTACCATAAAATCATCTAATGTAATCTCTCAATACCAATGTCCCAATCAAAAAGTGATGTGTAATTTTTTTGAAGTTGGTCTCCTAGGAAAAATTATATTGATGTTGATTACATGTATATTCAATGTTTTGAATATTAATAAAAAATATTATAAAATATTTTTCATTATTTTTCATGACTCTAATATAATAATGTCCAAGAGTATACATTGAATTGATATGGTCATAGAAGTTCCCTACTATGATAAGAACCTGGATGTGCTATGATGATATTCTTAAATATAGTTATGTGGTCAGATAATATACATTGGTGGGACACATATTATATATACCATCAGGTGCGATTACTCATAAGTGGATTAGGATTCTTCTCAAAATTGTCATGCTTGGTAGTCTCCAATATGGGTGATTATGAGAATATACCCTCTAGAAGGAATTCTACATGTTTTTTTGTCATCGGATATTCATATTTGTGAGCATGTGTAATGGTTCTTAAACTTTAAAACTATCATTAATAAAATTCATGACACATTCACTTCGATTTACAGATGAAAACTATGATTCCATGTGTTTTTGGTGAGGTAGGGTATGTTGGGTGTGTCAAAATTAATATATCATTAATAGATAAGTCGAGGAAGGATTTGACCCTTCAGTCTTTATGGAAGTTGATTTATTTTCCCTTTAATTGGAATATAACCTTCACATTAAATTCCCTAGCCATGGTGAAACAATATGTTTATTTCATATAGTCAAAAAACATGTATCAAGAATATTGGCTGGTGACACAAATGTGAAAACTTCTTGATTAGATATTGAAAAAAAAGGAATTATATTATACAGTGATCATTTTTATGTAGTATTTCTCATTATGACATCAAGTTCTTTCTCTTTGTTACCTTAAATCATTTCTAGAAATTAATCTTATACTTTATAAAATTCCACTTAATTCCAATGATAAATAATCTCAGAGTTCTAAACACTAAGTGTTACCAATTATCTTGATTAAATTATATTTTATTTTAATTAATTTAATAATTATTATTCTCAAGACTGAGGGATAATTTTATTCATTTTTTAAGAGAAAATTTTTTTTGATGAATTAAATATTAATTTTGTATTTTTATAAATTATAGAGGAGGTTGAACAGACTAAGGCTCGGTCTAGTTGGAAATATTAATTTACAAGCAAGTTAAATAATATTTTTTATTTCTCAAGTTGGCGCATGTGAAAAATTATTATTATTATTATTATTATTATTATTATCTATAGGGTTTATTAAGAATTATTATATTATTTAAGGTCTGACATGAAATTAAATAAATATTTTAACTTAAACCCAAGATCTATAAATAAAACATTATGTCTATTGTGCATTGTGTCCAAAATAAAAACTTCATAATCATTAACCACAACAAAAATCTCTCTTGAATCCTCTTTTATCACTTTCTCTCAGGAATAGGAAATTTAAGAGAGATACCTTCAAGATCGAAGGATTAGTGATCAACCCAAATAATGCAAGTCAATTGACTCATCGCTCTATCACTCCATGATAGATTAGTGTTTCACAGAGATCAAAGGAGAGCCTTTAGATCACCTCTAAAGGTATTCTACCCTTGTATCCTCACACTCAAATAAAGAAAATATTAAAGGGTATTTTTGTAAAATTAACATCTCCATCGAAGTAATAATTCTATGTTCAGGTATTCCTTTTTTATCAAATTAAATAAATTAATTATAAATTTGACTTGCAAGATACTCTCTTGGGGTTTTAGAAAACTCAATATTAAAGTAAATTATAATACATATCCCACAAACACATGCGTCCACTATTCTTGGAACCAATAAGTGATATTAATTGAGTCATGTTTAAATTTATAATTATATATTTTATTATTGATCAATCATAAATCATGGTTGAAGTTTTATTTCATATTATTCAATCATTAATCTATTTTGAATTAACTTTTTGTAGACATATTAATCATGTTAACTCAATGCTTCATTTTCATAAAGGTCTAAGAACATAGGGATAAAGATCATAGATACCATTGGGAACTGCCAAAAAAATTTAAGATTGGTTTAAACCAAGTGAATTCAGAGCACATGTCATGTAACCTTGTATGTTGCACATAGACATATTGCAGGATACATGCCATGCCATGTAGTTATTACATGTGGTGTACACCATTTTTTGACAAGCTATCCTAGAACAAGTTGTTTCATATTATAAGGCTTGTATACATGATACATGCCAAATAGTATGCATGGGTTATCATTGTAAATCACTGAATATGTGAAGTAGTTATACATGGTCAAACAATGTGAGACTTGAATCATTCCTAATTTATGATATACATGACGTGTATGTGGTGTACATTCCATGTAGTTTATCACTTCATGTGTCTAAAATATAGACTGGACCATTCGACGAGAATAGTGGGCACATGGAAAAAGGGATACACAAAATTTATATGGCTTGTACACACCATGTGATCCCAATGAGATATGTGAAGAAGGCCCAGACAATTATCTCAAGAACAAAAAAAGTATATACATGGTGTTTAGCTAGAATTTACATGGCATTTAGTCTGGTCGAGTCAACATGCTAAATCCCCAAGCATATAACCCAGATACACAGATACCAAGGTACACAACATATAGTTGTATAGTACACACTATGTAGTCTCCCAATTAATGGAATAATAAAATTACATTAAATTTATATTTTCATCATTAAAACCACATTTCTATGATTGGTACATTATGATTTTAACAATTTAATTAGATTTTTAAAAAACAATTAATTGATTTATTGATTTATTGTAATAAATCTACAACTATTGATTCTTTCATCTATTTTACATTAATTCAATTATGATGTATTTATCCAAAAGTATTTAGATATTCATTAAGATTAAAGGGAATTAATTAATTAACATTTATCTTAAAAAAATAAGAAATGAATTATTAGCCATTTACTTTTGTGTATACATTGCATGTACGATTGTTTATGCTCTTAACAGTGACCTATGTATGTGTTGGAAGATTTAATTTAGTTTATTGTATGGGTTTGAAATTATTTATTGTAAATTAAATATTATGGACTTGAAGTCATCCCTCCCTCCATTATTATATAGGACTTGTGGGTCTATGGTTATTTATGTAATTCACTGTAACCAATCCATTGTCTCTCGTCACTTGTGTGTCAGTTATAAATACTTGTAATTAATGGAGTTTTCTAAGGCATGTTGAGGATATTTAAGATGAAACCACAATTATTCCCACCCTAGTGTTACATAGGTGGACATGTGGAATGTTTAAAATCATTCCAAAGTCAGAAACATGAGTTATTTCCCCTAGGTCAAAGGTTAATTTAGTGTCCTCTAATTAGATCAAAAATTAGATAAATATTATAAAGTGGACATTTAATTATATATTTATTTTTGTATATGGATTATTTAATTTTATGGATGGATTACCATGATCACATAAATTAATGAATTAATGTAAAATGATATAATTTAAATAAAAAGATTGTTCTTAAATGTTTTATTCATCATTGTTAATTAATTTAGTAACATACACTTAATATTAACAAGAGATATAAAGGATAACAAAATATAACATTTATTTATAATAAATTATAATCCCTCAAGTATATATTAAGTTATACTTTTTATTTCATCCCTTCATTATGAATAAATTCCTTAGAAATAAGTGTTTGACCAACTCACATTAGGACACTTAAAATTAATATGAAGTTATTATGAAGGTTATGGGTTGACTTATCCATATTATATAAAGATAAGTATCCCTTTATAGATATGATGTAACTTGTAGGAAGGTATTGGAGAAATCCAAGTCATGATTTCATGGTAGGGGAGTCCACTCAACAGATTTAGGAGCTCCAATCCCACAATTGGTAAAGTCCTACCTCCCAAAATAAATTCAAGTGGCTTAACCAGACCTCGTTGGGGATATCTGAAGGGTCATATGGATCCTTTCCACTTAAATATCCTAAAAACTATACATTCCAAGTTCAATTGTGAGGGCTATTAGGACTTGATAAAATATTGTAAGATTTAATAAAAATCAATTAATTTATTATTTCTAACAAAATTTACAATCAATAAATATACTAATAATATGCTCTTTTAATCGTAAAATAAAATGGAATTTTCATTAACCACATTATCCCTTAGATCTATATTAGATAAATACAATATCTTCACAAGTAGTAACCTCCATGAATGGCTTAGATTCCATCAGGTTATGTTGTGCCATGAATACAAATCTTACATGCTAGAATCCTAAATGTATGATCCGCCTACCCAGGAGGTGAGTGATGAAGAGTTACTTGTATAAATAAACATTTTAGTGATGTGTTTGAAATTAAATATTTAATTATTTCATGTATTTATAGTTATCTCATGATGTCTCAAAAATATATGCATGTGTAAAGAATGCTTGAGCACCTCCTTGGTCTTTATAAGGATAAAACTATACAAGAATGTTTTGAGATTTCAAAGCTACTAATTCAAATAAATATTTGAGAGGGTTCCTTATTTTTAACTAACATAGTCAAGATAATTTGATACATTGGGTACCTAGAGGTTCTAGGGTTTAAACTTGATGAATAACTGGGCACCGATATCATTCTGGAATCACTCCCTCAGAGCTTCTCTATATTTTTCCTAAATTTAAATATTAACAACATCAAGAAGTATCTATGAAATATTCTCACTCTTCTTCTACAAGTATATTGGTAGATAAAATGTAAAAATTCATTGGTCCTTATGATGAAAAAATGGAAAGGGAAAGTAAAAAATATCTAATATCATAGATTCTTCAAACCCTTCCAAGAATATGATTATCAATGAGAACAAAAGGTAGTGGGAAGCTATTTTTTCACATGTGGCAAGAATGTACATGGGAAGAAAAACTACACCCATCCAAAGAAGTAAGGGTAGGATCTGGGTGCATTTTTTATTGAGTGAAATTTATTTGTTTCTATAAATTTGGTATTAGATATAGCTTATAGTGATCACATATGTATTCAAATACAAGAACTGAGAAGATTTAAAATAATTTATCATGGGGAGGTAAATCAATAAGCATAAAATAGAGCTAAACATGTTATTGTAGCAATCAGGGACTACCGCCACACATTACAGACTAGAATAATATAGGTTTTAAATGGTTTTATGAAATTCTTTTGGTAACCAAAAACATTATATTTATATCCAAAATTGATACTGATGGATTTAGTTTCAAGTTTAAAAATAATAGCTTCTTCTTTTATGAAGATAGAATTTGTTATGGTCGGGTGAATTTAAATACCAGACTTTATGTATTAGATTACACAAACCTTAAATTCCTTTTTCTTACATTTTCAAATTCACTTTCAAGGGATGAGTGTGAACTCGAAAAGACAACCATAAGCCTGGAAAATGTTAAACACTATACAAAATTATTAAACCATTCCAAAATAGATTTAACCTATTAGAGTCATGCACTGTTTACAATTTCCATTGGTTCGAGAGGACCTTCTATATATTATCTTTAATAATATCCATGATGCAATAATCCATATTATCTAAGGTCATGTTGAACTCTTCTAGTATAATCTTACTATCATTGGATTAAACATACCAAGTAATGGAAATTGATAACAAAACTACTTCACATGACTCATACCACACCCAACTATGGAATCACTAGTTGGGTCATGTACATGAAAACTGTTTGACTTTTACCAAGATGGATGTTTTGATTATTTTAAACTAAACTCACCGAGTCAATGTCACAAATGTTTAAAAGGTAAAATGACCAAATCCCCATTTAGTGGTAATGGGGAAACGACCTAGTATATTTTTTAATTAGTTTATATAGATGTCTGTGGAAAATTTACTATTGAGGAAAGGGGTGGGTACTCATACTTCATAAATTTCACTAAGGATTTTATTATATGTGGATATGTATATATAATGAGGCATAAGTCATATTCTTTTGATAAAGTCATGGAATACAAGAATAAGGTTGAGAACCATCTTGGTAAGAAGATTACGAAACCCCACTCATACTGCGGTGTAGAATATTTTAATCAAGACTTCATTGATTGATTATGGGAGTTTGGGATCCTATCTCAACACACTCCTCCTTATACACCTCTGTGGAAAAGTGTATGTGAAAGGGGGAGCCACATATTTTTTGAAATTGTGAGACCAATGATGAGTCATGTGAGTATTCAACTATCTTTTTTGGGATACACATTATAAAGAGAAGAACAAATAATAAATCAAGTGCCAACTAAAGAGGAATATTTTATACCATACCATTTATATAATGTAAATAAACCAATTTTTTATACTTACATGTGTGGGGTTGTGAAGAATTTGTTAAGGCCTCTTCAGGTAACAAACTCTGACTCAAAAGAACAAAGTGTATATTTATAAGATACCATAAATTAATAATGGGATATTACCAATATGAACCCTTAGAAAAAAAAGGTAATAGTTAAAAGTCAATCCATATTTCTTGAGAGGGAGAACATCTCTAAAAGTGATAGTGGGTCCAAGATAGATTCGGATGATGTTGAGGCCCAAGGTACACAATAGTTGGCAGATGAATAGACTCCACAAAGCCATGTGGAAGAATAAACTATTCCAATGACACAAACACTTCATATGAGTAAAAGATATGTTAGAGAACCAAAATAGTTTAGTTTTATAATCATTGAGGATGGTAACTCATTCTTAGTTGACAACAATGATCTTATAACCTATAAGGAAGTAATAAGTAGCACTAATGTTTCTAATTTGTAAGAGTCCATGAATTCTAAAATTGATTCCTTGTACAATAACCAAGTTTATATTTTGGTAGAACCTACTGTGGATGTAAATCCCATTGGTTAAAATGGGTATTCAAGAATAAACTAGACATGGAAGGAGATGAAATTACCTATAAGGAGTGACTGGTTAAAAAAAATTAAACAATATCAAGGAATTGACTAGGATTAAACATTTTAACCAGTTTCAATGCTGAAATCTATCAGAATTATACTTTCCATTGCATATTACCATGACTATGAGATTTGGAAAATAGATGTCAAAAAACCCATCCTTAATGGGAACCTTTAATAAGTTTTCTATATGACACAACCCAAAGGGTTTTTGAATCCAAAGGATGCAAAAAAATTATTAAAATTATAAAAAAAAATATATTTATGGATTAAAACAAGCATCTAGGTCATGGTAATTTCATTTTGATGATGCCACAATGGAATTTGGTTTCATAAAAATGAATGTAAGCCTTGTGTCTACAAATAGTTTAGTGGGTGTAAAGTCATTTTCTTAATAGTACATGTCAATGACAGATTACTTATTAAAAAAATTACCAGTCTTATAGTATGTTATAGAATGGTTGAATAAATTACACTCCTTAAAAGACTTGGTAAAGGCAGCGTATATTCTTGGGATCGGGATCAATCATGATAGATCCAAGAGACTAGTCGTCCTAAGTCAAAGTACATACATTTAAAATAAAGTGAAGAGATTAATAATGGAAAATTTCTAGAGGGGATTATTTCTAGAATAAAATGTTATTCATCTTTCATGAAAGATATGTCCTCAGAATCATGGGGAAAGACATAGAATGGTAAGTATTCCATACACATCAACAATCTGGTTAGTCATGTATGTTATTCTATGTACTCGTCTAGATTTTTAATATGAATTAAGTTTAGTAAAAATATACCTAGATGTCCTAGGTGACCACCATTGGATGGATTTTGAGATTATCCTTAAGTATCTGATTCATACTAAGGAAATATTCTTGGTTTATGGATGAGATGCAGAACATGATATTAGATGATATTTAGATTCTAGTTTCCAAATTGATCAAGATCACATGAAATCACAAATGGGATACATAATTACTTAGAATAGAGGTGTTTAGAGTTGAAAAATCTCAAAACATGTTGTAGTAATAGATTATTTAAAAGATTTAATGTATATTGTGGATTCTGAGGAATATAATTATGCATTATTTATGCACAACATCATCCAATATCTTGAAACAATACCTAGTATTAAGGATCTTATCACACTATTTTTTTATAATAATGTATCTGTGGATCTTGCAAAAAGACATGGTCTCATCAGCGGATGAAGCACATAATTATAACATATCATATATTGAGAGAGTTTTTCTCATGGAGGTGAGGTTACAATGAGAATAATTTCCAAGGAAGGAAATATAGTGGAACCCTTTAATAAATCCTTGACTCAATAGAAACATTATTAGCATGTGAGTTCTATCTGACTTAAAGTCATAGGCAGTTATCTCTATTCCAAGTTAGAGTTTGTTGGAGTTGGTGTTTTAGGACCAACGATTTATAATTCAATTACATGTATATTTGATGTATTTAATATTAATAAATCTTTATATTAGGTATTTTTTAATATTCTTCTTGTCTATAATGTAATAATGTCCTAGAGTATATATCACATTGATATGGAAATAGCAGTTCCTTACTACGATGAAAAACTTGAAGTGATATAATGATATTCTTAAATATAGTTCTATAGTCTGATAAAATACTATGGAGGGACACATAGAATATATATTTTCATGTGTGAGTACTCATAATTAGATGATTCTTTTTCTTAATAAGTTTTCACTTGGTAATTTATATGATGTGAGAATATAATAATAGGCTCACCAATATTAATTTTGTATGTACCAGTGTTATAAGATATTCTTATCTGAGAGAATGTGTAATGATCCTTAGACTTTATGATTAACAATAATTCATTTCATGGAACGTGAACTTAAATTTGATGATGAAAACTATGAAATCATATGTTTGTGGTGATGTTGGGAATATAGGTTGTGCCATAATTGACATTTAATTAATAGATAATTCGAGGAATTATTTGTACCTTCTCTATTTATGGAAGTTAATATTTATTCACTTTGATTAGAATAAAACCATCGCATTAAATTCTATGTCCATAGTGAAATTATTTTTTTATTTCAGATAATAAAACAAAGACGTATTGAAAATATAGGATGGTGACATGGATGTGTAGCTTCGTTGATGAGATATTCAGATAAAAGGATTATATTACATAGTGATCATTTGTATGTGGTTATTGACATTATGAAATTAAGTTATTTATCTTGGGTGGATTGACCTATTTTTTTATAGTAATCATGGGCTTTAAGATGACCTGAAAAATGACAATAAAAAATAATCTTATAGGGTCACACACCAAGTGTTTTAATGGTCTTCATTAAATTCTATTTCAATTTAATTAATTGAATATATATTATTCTCTAGACCTAGGGATAATTGTATTCATTTTTTATTAAAAAAAAATTATTTGATGAATGAATTATTGAAATTATATATTTATTTTGTAGTTTAATAAATGATATAGAATTTATAATGGACCAAGACCGAGTCTGGTCATAAATATTAATTAACAAATCAGTTAAATAATATATGTTATTGTGTAATTTGGAGCATTCCACAAAATAATATTATTATGTGAAATGGGTATTATTTAAGACAATTATATTATTTAAGGGCCAAAATGAAATTAAATAGTTATTTTAACAAAAACCATAACTCTAAATAGACCATTTTTTCTATTGTGTATTGCATCCAAAATCAAAACTTAAGAATATTTGTCCACAAAAAAACTCTCTCTCAACTTCTACTTTCTCTCTTCCTATCAAGAATGAGAAATTTAAGAGAGATACCTTTGAGGTAAAAGGATGAGTGATCAAAACAGACAATACAAAAAAATTAACTCACCACAATATCACTCAGATATCATTTGGAATTTCTCAAAGATCAAAGTAGAAAGTGTTGATCACTGTTAGAGGGATTCTATACTTGGATCCTCACAATGAAAGGAAATCAATCCATATTAGTATTTTTGGACAATAGACATTTACATAAAATAAATAACTCTTATATCAGGTATTTTTTTCTTTTGATAATAAATAAATAAATTTTAAATTTTATGTTCAAGATCCTCACTTTGGGTTTTAGGTAACTCAATATTAAAATAAATTTTAATATATCACTCACTACTCTATGATTCCACTATTCTCATAACCAACATAACATCCATATCAAAAAAATAGTAAATATAGAAATATCATATGATATGTCTCTTTTCACACCTCAAAAATGTACAAAGGTTTCATTCATTTGAGGGCCTCCATGGATTCCTCATCTATGAGGAAATTTTTAACCACCACCAAATCCAACAATTTTTTGGTTTGAAATGACATCAATTGTATATGGTCCATGAATACCTAAAGCTAAAGGTCCTCAAATAATAAAAAGAGATGGATTTTAGAAGGTGGAGAAGCACCCAATAAATGTTGGTATTCAGATTATGAATCAAAACTGGAAGGGGATGAATGTAGGTGGGAATCCTCATATTGTGTTAGTGAAGGAGAATGTGGATCCAACACTCAGGTCAGACTTTTGGATTTAGGAGGATGTGATCCCTAACCCACATGATTTTAAGGGGGAACGTTGCATCCTTTATTACACACTATAATGGAGTGAGGGGAGAAGTGGATGAGAAATGAGGAAAAGGTGTGCTCAAGTGGGAGAGAAGAAGGTGGTGAGTTTTTGGTCGTAGGACCTTCAGATGGGGAGAAAGTATGCAAAGATAGGAGAATAATATATGGTTTTGGCATCCATAAAACCTAGCCTTATATGTTTAAAAACCCATCTGTGACATTTATAGTGTAACTCGAGTATTTATGGTGTAAAATATATGACATGGGATTTTTCAAACTGTGAAATTTAATGATGTAAATTTGAATTTTATGTTGTACGTTTTTATTTTTATTTTTTAGAATGGAATCTTAACATTATTCCCCTATAATTAAACTAAGTGGTTTTCAATTATTATTAGCTACCTAAATGGATAAATCATGGTTTTCCTCCTAATAAGTCCTTCATTTTATGTCAAGAGCTATATAAACCCTTGAATTAATTGATTTTGAAATACAAGACACTCTATTCTTGAAATAGATCTTGTTAAATTTTTAATCAATCTATATTGACTTTAATGGGTGGTATATTTCATCATTAAATTTCTATTGTTACATACAGGATGAATCTAAAAATATATAATGAACCAGAACATCGATATCTTAGTTTTCCATAGAATAATTTCACGTTTTAATTCAAAAATAGAAATTTTCCCCCAATATGAATATTCATCGCATGATGCATCATACATTCCATTATTTTGTTTTCTATTAATAAGTTTTTTTCATTCCCAAAATCAACCCTTCTTATTCCCTCTAACTAGTCCAATTGAACTAATCATTGTTTTCCAAATTTTTGAGCATCCATGTTTAAATTTTTTATTTCACATTATGAGGGTGGTTATAATTCAACTAGATTGTGGTAGGTTATTCTATAGAAAATTGAAAAATGGGTTATGTTGATGGGTGTTTTTTAAGCTGTTCAATATTCCCAAAGTGCGTCATCATGTTTTATATACTAGTCCTTTCATTTTTTGTTGACACTATTTAATATAATTTTATTAATATTATAATTAGAAAGTTCCACACATCTAAAATTTCATGTCTGGTATGGATTACATGTATTGTGTCGAATATTGTACATTTCAAGTATCTCTTTTATGGAAAAATTATTGAAGTGTGTTCCCCAATCACTAATGAGAAATTAGGGAAGGATTTTGTTTATGTAGAAATTATATTACCACTTTGGTTGTGTTAATTGTGTTAACTTCTACAAGGTAAAAGTATACAGATCCTTTGTCCCTTGGAATCCTCCTCTTGATCTGGGCTATGCCTAGGGTTTCCTCCTGAAACCCTTGGTATTGGGGTCGGTGGCACGCCTGAGAACCATCCTTCTTTTTTCTTTCCTCTATTCTTTTTTCCCCCTTCATCCCTTTCTTAATTCGTTTACATGGATCATATGTGGGTTCCTTCCCCTATGGTTCTTTCGTGGTTTGTCAGCCTGTGGTGTTTTTTCTTCCTCTTTTGTCCTGGTTCTCACTTTTTCTTTCATGCTCATGACTTTCCCAATGATGGTGGGTTGCTATTGAGCCCTTAGACCTTGATTTTTATATTTGAACCCACATCCCTCTACACCTCTCCAGGTCAAAAATGGATTGACAATTCTGTAACACCCCAAGCTTCTACGGCACGCTTCTCTTTGAATAATGTGATAGCGTGTGTTGTACGCAACATCGAGTTCTAACACACCACAACCGATCAAACTAGCCGTTATGAATTGTAATACCTAATTTTTGAAATTATATATATATATTATATTTAAAAATGGACTTCATTTTTGGATTCGTAGTATCTAATTTAGCCTAAGGTGAAATTTTGGTACTTTTCAGATAACTTTAATATTTTGATGAATAGTGAAAATTAATAAATTTTATTAAAAACAACTTTTTTAATCAAAATAATTAATAGTGATAAATTATTAATTTGAGTGGTCTTAAAGTATATTTAGAATATATTTTTACCATTTAATACAATTTTGGTCATTGGACATAATTTCAAAATTAAACCGAACATAAGCAAGTATCAATCTTTTGATAGTTATTATATCTTAAAAACACGTTTTTTGTTTTAACAGCGGGAATTAATTTTAAATTAATTCTCGCCACTTCTGTGTTATGAATATATAAAAATGGATTCCATATTTGTAATTAGTATGTTAATATTGTGTTAATAGGTAACTTTTATTTTTAAACATTTTGAATAATTATTGCGCTAAATATTTTATTTACCATGGTTAAGGGTAAATCTGATAAATAAGGGTTAAAAATAATATTATAATAATACTAAATTACCCTAAAACGTGTCCTAACCTTATTGGTGGATACATTTCCTACCATGGGCATCTTTGGGTCTATTTTGGGACCCCATGTAGCCACTTGTAAGTGATAGGGACACTTTATTTTAATTAAGTTAAAATGAATACAAAAATGACACAAGCATATATCCTTTAGAAAAACAATTTGTACATAGGGTTATATATGTTTGATTTTTGACTATAAATATTCATTAGAAATATAAAACAATATCCTACATAATTATATTTTATTTATAATCTTTAGACATTAAATAATTTATTTTATTTTTGACACAATGATGATGCAGTAATTACCTAATTAATGAAAAATTAGAATAATTGATATTATAAATACCCAAATAAATATAATATGAGATTTTTTATGAATTAAACTAATTTTCTAGGTTAATATGACATGTTAGTATTTCTTTAATTAACTTTGTTCGAAGTAATAATTCTTTTATGGTTTTTATAAAAATCAATTATGGAATAGTGTTAAAATTGACATAAAAGAGTTTTTAAAACAAATACTATATTATTAATTGATATTAAATTCCTAAAAATCTAAGGTTCGGAAAAGAGACTTATATAATGATAGGTACATCATTAATGGACTACTTTGGGGTCTCTTTGATGTATATGGTAAGTTTATTAACCATATAATATAAAAATACAAAGAGACATTGTAAAAGTGAAACTAATTAACTGAGAGTTAATACTTAAAGATAAGGTTAATATAATGACCCAAACCTATCTAAATTATGTTAGTTGAGTGGTTTTCGACCCATACCCACCTTAAACTTTAAATAATCAACTTTGGAGCCATTAGAACCCGAATATGAATTTATTATAAATTAATATTTCTATCTTTTCCAAAGGTGCCCCTCACCCCTCTTATAAAAGGGCACTCCCCTTCTCATTACTTAACAACTTAAAAGCCTTTTGGTTCGGTCAAACCCTACCCAAATACTCTCTAAACTTGTCTCACTACAGCCTAAAGTTATTATTTTGATCAGAAAGCCAATCTAAGGAGCCCTTTTGATCAAATCAAAAGGAAGAACCCGAAGAAGAGGTAATGATTTCACCACCCTTTTTCAAGTTCCTTTCTTCTTCCACTTCTTCTTCCTTTGTTGTTACCATTCTAAAATAATAACTCCAGTATCATATATATACTCTGATGTTATTATAAATATGGTACAACCATATTCACAATTCTATCCATCCTTTGAATAACATTTCACCATACGTGCGTACGTACGGCTTACCGTCTCCACGTCGTGGTGTAATTGTTATTCAATAAATTATTATTTGGATGGGTATAATAATGATGTGTAACTCATGTAAATAATAAATATAACATTCTGTATATATGATATACCATCCAATTATATATTATTTTAATATCAAAAGAATGATATTGTCGCTCGTGCGTACGTACGGACTACCGTCTCCACGAACGCGATGAGATTCATTCTCCATCGTATCCATTCAAGTATAATTCTCATTTGATGATTAATAATAGTATCTAAGGACTTGATATCATTTTGGATATGATTAAGATACAACCTATCCATTACAAACATGTCTTATGTAACAAAACATATAAAAGAAAACGAGTAAGTTAACACCTGAAACGACGATAATTCTAAGATATTATTAACAAAGCAATGTTAAAAGATCATATATGATATCATATTAATGTATATGATTATTGAATAATTTAATAACAATTATTTCACCATTATACAGGAGGTTAACCTACCCCAACCAAGGAAAAGTACAAGGTAAGGGTTTATTTCGCAATCTCTTCATTATCAGAGGTTTTTTATACGTAATAATCTACTGGGATTTCTTTATCATCCACATCCATGTTTCTTAAAAATGTATTTCAAAACATTTTTAAAATCTAATATGATATGGGTTAAAGTCATTTATACCCTTGTTTGAATTTTTATAAGAGTTTTATAAAATAATCTTTCTGTCATTTTTCAAATAAGGTGCTTTTTAACCTTTTCGACAGAATTAAGGTAAGAATGTTTTTTTAACTTATACGGCGGGTGCAGCTATTTTCCGCCGTTATAAAATCTTCGAAGCTTCCCTTAAAATCTTATAAGAATATTTTCAAAGAAAATGTTTAATTTTATAAATATATGACTCTTAAATGATTTCAAAATTGAAAGAGATATTTCTCTAAAAAGATTTTTGATTTCATCTATGTCAACATCCTTTGATGGATTTTACGCTTATTTGAAGTTGATTTATTATGATACAAAACTTCTATATTGTATTGAAGGTTTTTTGATATGTTTGACTGTGGATGTGCTATTTTTATACCATTCATGGTTTATGGTTCAAGTATTGACATTTCGTATGCTAGTTTTAATGTGAATGTTTATGTTATGTTTAAACCTTTTCATATGGGAATGCATTGGACTTAATATGTGACGGGTGGAGCCCGCTATAGCTCCTGGATGAATCGGTAGGTCTCATGAGACAAACTAGTGTCTTGGAAAAAGGACTTGGCAAAATCTTATTTTTAGTCTTGGCATGAGGCCTTGGCTATGTGGTTATGATAGTCTGGAATTATGCATTCCATCATTATTAAAGTGGTTATTCATATTGCATGTGATTATTCGATTAGTAGAATATCAATGTTAATAATTAAATGGAATTATTTCATTTTACTTTTTCCATACTATGTTGAAGTTCAAGTTTAAAAGGCTTTTGTTTTAGTTATACATTACCTTAAATGTTTTTTCTTATTTATGAAAGTTTCCGCTATATTGTTATCCTTACTGGGAATTTGAGCTCACCCCTTTTCTATGTTTTATTTTTCCCAGGATGTGAAGCAGTAAATTATGAATGACCTGTAGTGATTTTATGAGGGGATAATAGTCTGGACTATGGAGACATTATGTTGTTGTAGTAGTTTTTCACTTTATGATGTAATGTAAAACTTTATGAATATATCTAGTGTTTCCAAGGCTACTAAACCAATCGGTCTTTCGAGATTTGATCTTTCTTGTGATCATGCCAATGTTATGTAATAATGCACCGACTCTGGGTAACTGGGGTCGGGGTGTTACAGTTGGTATCAGAGGAAGTTTAGTACAAACCTTGGAAGCTAGATTTAGATAAACTCTGATTAGAGCACATAGATTTAAGATAGACTTTGAGGATTAGTGTAGAAGAACTTCCTATAATTTTGGTATTGTAGAGATTTTGTGAGTTTTCCGAGCAATACATCCCTGTCTGGATACGAGCAGGTAGAGGCGGATCTGGTACAGATGTAACTAGGGGTAAAACCTGAAAACACCGCTTTGAGCTAGACTTGAACGGGAACTGGTGCACGACAACAGGCATTGTTGCACTCTTGGTTACGACACCCCCGGGGGATATACTTAGGATAACTCTCATTTTCTTTACAAATCATTATGAAGGGTTTATGAGTATATACTTCCTCAAAGAAAACATTTTTATGACTATGGATTATATCCATCAATAGTTCAATTTATGTTAAGTGTTTTATAAGTATGGAATTATGTATTTTGATTCATAAACTGATCTAGTTTATGCCATTGTTTAGAAATGGTGCCTAGTGGAAGAAATGGAAACTGTATCAATGCACGCACTCCATATAGGGATTTCCCTCCTGCTCAAGATAATTATAGTGGAGTTGGTGATGCAACTGGTTCCGATCATCTAATCACCATACTGGGACAACTCACTGAGGTTATGAATAATAACTTTACTCGTATAGAGCACCCTGATCCGCAACGTGGAGGATCAATGTTAGATCACTTCATGAGGAAACAACCACCAACGTTCAATGGGAGTAAAAATCCCTTAGTAGCTAAGCAATGGATAAATTCCCTAGAGAAATTATTTCAGGCTTTGGGGGGTTGTGAAAGGGAAAAAGTTGTCATGGCATTTTACCACCTCACTGGAGATGCTGATCAATGGTGGTCATTGATTCAAAACACAAAAGAAGATGATGAAGTATCAAATATGGAATGGAGGGAGTTCAAAGATCTGTTTTTAGAAAAATACTTTCCTCATGACCATCGAGCAGATATGGAAAGGCAATTTCTGAGTCTGAGACAAAAGGAGGATGAGAATGTCGCAAAGTATGAGGCTAACTTAACAAGGTTAGCAAGGTATTCTGGAGATTATATACGTAACCCAATAAGTAAAATTGATCATTTCTTTTCTGGGTTAAAACCATTTCTCCATCGAGCCTTAGTCTCACAATCCTTCTCGTCGTATGAAGACATTGTCTCATATGCTATCAAGACAGAGAAATAATTCTCAAAGTCTTATGAATTTAAAGAAAAGAAAGAGAAGAAGAGATCTGCTGATCAATCTGGGAATGGAAATAAGGGGAAGAAGGGAAAGTTTGAATATCCATCTTGTGGTAAATGTGGGAAGAAACACCCTGGTACTTGCTTAAATGGAACGGGAGTCTGTTACAAGTGTGGTGAAAAAGGCCACCAAGCTCGTGATTGTAAAGGGAAGAAGGAATCTACCAATGTTCAATGATACAATTTCAGGGAGATGGGACATTATGCAAATGAATGTCCTAATAGTCAGGGGAACTTACCTCAGAAAAGGCCAAGGGATCAAGGCCAGGCTTTTCCTATCACTACTGCTAAGGTAGAAGCTCCAAAAGACATGGTGGCAGGTAATTTAATGGTTTCCTCAAGTTTAGAAAATTAATTATTTGATTCTAGATCAATGCATTGTTTCATATCTTACTAGTTTTCTAAGAAAATTAGATATTTCCAATTTGATTTAACACGAGATTTGTCAGTTAAAACTCCTAAGGGAAGTATCATTGCAACAAAGTTTTGTGAATCAGCCCCCATTAGATCACATAAATGTTCTTTATCCGCTGATCTCATTGTCATACCTTTGATTGAGATTGATATAATCCTCGATATGGATTGGCTTTCGGATTATGATGTTAAGATTTATTGTAAGAAGAAGGAGGTTCCGATTTTTTATGATGATGATAAGAAACACCTTATTTTTAGAGCAGAATCGTCACCACCTAATTCTTATCTAGATCCACCCCCAGTAGCTCAAATAAATTCAATTATTGGGGAGGAAGAGAATGAAATGATTGTGGGTGAGGAAAGGAATGTTCAAATAGAGGATGTACCTGTTGTGAAAGAATATGTAGATGTATTTCCGGAAGATTTACCTGGACATCCTCCAGAACGAGATGTTGAGTTTTCCATTGATTTAATTACTGGATCAAGGCCTATATCGAAGACCCCTTATAGAATGGCCACTGTGGAATTAGTTGAACTAAAGAAACAACTAGAGGAATTGTGTAATAAGGGATTTATTCGCCCTAGTGTTTCTCCATGGGGAGCCCCTGTTCATTTTGTTAAAAAGAAAGATGGATCTATGAGGTTATGCATCGACTATAGGGGGATCAATGCTATAACAATAAAGAACAAGTATCCCCTACCTCGCATTGATGATTTATTTGACCAACTGCATGAAGCTCAATACTTTTCAAAGATTGACCTTCGATCTGGATACCATCAGTTGTGTGTAAAGAAGGAAGACATTCTGAAGACAGCATTTCGAACCAGGTAAGGGCATTACGAGTTTACTATAATGCCTTTTGGATTGACTAATGCACCCTCTGTATTCATGGATCTGATTAATAGAGTTTTCAAGGAATATCTCGATGAATTTGTGGTGGTATTTATTGATGATATCTTGGTATACTCTAAAATTTACTAATATCATGAAAGTCACTTGCGCATTATCCTGAAGACTCTGAGAAGACATGAATTATATGGGAAGTTTAGCAAGTGTGAATTCTTGATTTATGAGATTTCTTTTCTTGGCCATATTGTCTCTAAAGATGGAATCTCTGTTGATCCTTCTAAAACCAAGGCAATCCAAGAATGGCCAGCACCTACGAGTATAACTGAGGTACACGGTTTTATTGGTTTGGCAGGTTATTATCGACGTTTTGTCCTGAATTTTGCCCGATTGGAAAACCCTTTAACGAAGCTCACACGTAAAGGGGTTAAATTTGTTTGGAAAAAAGAGTGTGAATAGTGTTTTGAAAAACTGAAGAGAAGATTAATCAATGCTCTTATATTGACTCTACCATCGGGGAATGATGGGTTTGTTATTTATAGTGATGCATCGAAGAAAGGACTTGGTTGTGTCCTTATGCAGAATGATAGTGTTATTGCCTATGCATCACGATAGTTGAAAATTCATGAACAAAACTATCCTACTCATGATCTCGAGTTATCAGTTGTGATATTTTCTTTGAAGATATGGAGGAACTACCTCTATGGTGAAAAATGTGAGATTTATACTGATCACAAGAGTTTGAAGTATATTTTCTCACAAAAAGAACTCAACATGAGGCAAAGGAGATGGCTTGAATTACTCAAGGATTATGATTGTATGATACACTACCACCCGGGGAAAGCAAACAAGGTGGTAGATGCTTTGAGCAGAAAAGATCATGGAGTTTTGAACAATATGAGAATTGATAGGGATCCGATTTTCATGGATCTAGTGAAGACAGACATGGGAATAACTAGGGAAGGTGAAACATCAATGCTTTTTCATATGGTTTTCAAACTATCTTTACTAGAAAGGATTAAGAGTTCTTAGACCGATGATGGAGAATTTCAAAAGAAGATTAAATCTTTGAATGATGGGAGATTGAGAGACTTTGTGTATGAAGATGGAATTTTGAAATTCGGGAAGAGACTTTGTGTTCCCAATATACCTGATCTAAAAAGGGAATTGCTAGATGATGCTCATAGTTCCAATTTCTCTATACACCCTGGGAGCACCAAAATGTATATAGATTTGAAGGAACATTTTTTGTGGGACAATATGAAGAGGGAGATTGCCGATTTTGTGTCAAGATGAATGGTTTGTCAACAAGTGAAAGCTGGAAGGAAACATCCTAGAGGAGTCATGCAACCTCTTCCCATACCGGAGTGGAAATGGGAAAATATTACGATGGACTTTGTCATGGGGTGACCAAAGACTCCTAGAAGGAATGATGCAATATGGGTTATTGTTGATCGTCTTACCAAGTCAGCATATTTTCTTACTATAAGAGAAGATATACCACTAGAACATCTCGCAAGACTATATATTAATGAAGTTGTGAGACTTCATGGAGTACCCCTATCGATTTTTTCTGATCATGATCCCCGTTTTACTTCGAGATTCTGGAAAAGTCTTCAGAAATCCTTGGATACTGAACTTCATTTGAGAACTTCCTACCACCCTCAGACAGACGGACAATCAGAACGGACTATTCAAACCTTAGAAGACATGTTGAGATCTTTCTCACTTGACTTTCAGGGTATGTGGGATCAATATTTACCTTTGTTATAATTTTCCTATAACAATAGCTTCCATTCGAGTATTCAGATGGCACCATATGAAGCGTTATACGGAAAGAGATGTCGCACACCAACCTGTTGGGATGACATTGGTGAAAGAAAACTTGTAGGTCTAGAACTGGTGGAGGAAACAATGGAAAAGGTGAAGGTAATCCAAAATCACATCAAAGCAGCTCAAAGTAGGAAAAAGAGCTATGCCGATAATCGAAGGAAGGATTTGGAATTTCAAGTCAGTGATCATGTTTTCCTAAAGGTATCTCCATGGAAGGGAGTCATAAATTTTGGTAAGAAAGGTAAATTGAGTCCCAGGTACATCGGACCTTTCGAAATTCTAGAACGAATTGGGGTTGCAGCTTACCGATTGGCAATGCTGCCAAGTCTCTCCAAAGTTCACGATGTGTTCAACGTACCTCTATTGAGGAAATGCATGCCTGACCCAACACATGTACTCACCTATGAGGAATTAGAACTAGAACCCGATCTGTCTTATTGTGAAGAGCCCATCAGAATTCTTGATACGAGAGAACAAGTGTTGATAAACCGGACGACGCGTCTGGTAAAAGTTTTGTGGAGAAACCATAAGATGGAAGAGGCAACGTGGGATCCCGAGGAACTTATGATGAAGAACCACCTGAGTCTTTTCATGCGGTAGTATTCTAGAAATTTCGAGGATGAAATTATTTGAAGGAGAGGAGAATGTAACACCCGAATCTTCTACGGTACGCTTCTCTTTGAATAATGTGATAGCGTGTGTTGTACGCAACATCGAGTTATAACACACCACAACCAATCAAACTAGCCGTTATGAATAGTAATACCTAATTTTTAAAATTATATATATTTTATATTTCAAAATGGACTTCATTTTTGGATTCAGAGTATCGAATTTAGCCTAAGGTGAAATTTTGGTACTTTTCGGATAACTTTAATATTTTCATGAATAGTGAAAATTACTAAATTTTAATTAAAAACAACTTTTTTAATCAAAATAATTAATAGTGATAAATTATGAATTTGAGTGGTTTTAAAGTATATTTAGAATATATTTTTACCATTTAATACAATGTTGTTCATTGGACATAATTTCACAATTAAACCGAACATAAGCAAGTATCAATCTTTTGATAGTTATTATATCTTAAAAACACGTTTTTTGTTTTAACAGCGGGAATTAATTTTAAATTAATTCTCGCCACTTTTTTGTTTTGAATATGGAAAAATGGATTCCATATTTGGAATAAGTATGTTAATATTGTGTTAATAGGTAACTTTTATTTTTAAACATTTTGAATAATTATTGCGCTAAATATTTTATTTACCATGGTTAAGGGTAAATCCGATAAATAAGGGTTAAAAATAATATTATAATAACACTAAATTACCCTAAAACGTGTCCTAACCTTATTGGTGGATACATTTCCTACCATGGGCATCTTTGGGTCGATTTTGGGACCCCATGTAGCCACTTGTAAGTGATAGGGACACTTTATTTTAATTAAGTTAAAATGAATAGAAAAATGACACAAGCATATATCCTTTAGAAAAACAATTTGTACATAGGGTTATATATGTTTGATTTTCGACTATAAATATTCATTATAAAGATAAAACAATATCATACATAATTATATTTTATTTATAATCTTTAGACATTAAATAATTTATTTTATTTATGACACAATGATGATGCAGTAATTACCTAATTAATGAAAAATTAGAATAATTGATATTATAAATACCCAAATAAATATAATTTGAGACTTTTTATGAATTAAACTAATTTTCTAGGTTAATATGACATTTTAGTATTTCTTTAATAAACTTCGTTCGAAGTAATAATTCTGTTATGGTTTTTATAAAAATCAATTATGGAATAGTGTCAAAATTGACATAAAAGAGTTTTTAAAACAAATATTATATTATTAATTGATATTAAATTCCTAAAAATCTAAGGTTCGGCCAAGAGACTTATATATTGATAGGTTCATCATTAATGGACTACTTGGGGGTCTCTTGGATGTATATGGTAAGTTTATTAACCATATAATATAAAAATACAAAGAGACATTGTAAAAGTGAAACTAATTAACTAAGAGTTAATACTTAAAGATAAGGATAATATAATGACCCAAACCTATCTAAATTATGTTAGTTGATTGTTTTTAGACCCATACCAACCTTAAACTTTAAATAATCTACTTTGGAGCCATTAGAAACCGAATATGAATTTATTATAAATTAATATTTCTATCTTTTCCAAAGGTTCCCCTCACCCCTCTTATAAAAGGGCACTCTCCCTTCTCATTACTTCACACCTTCAAAGCCTTTTGGTTCGTCCAAACCCTGCCCAAATACTCTCTCAACTTCTCTCACTACAACCTAAAGTCCTTATTTTGATCAGAAAGCCAATCTAAGGAGCCCTTTTGATCAAATCAAAAGGAAGAACCCGGAGAAGAGGTAATGATTTCACCACCCTTTTTCATGTTCCTTTCTTCTTCCACTTCTTCTTCCTTTGTTGTTACCATTATAAAATAATAACTCCAGTATCATATATATACTGTGATGTTATTATAAATATGGTACAACCATATTCACTATTCTATCCATCCTTTTAATAACATGTCACCATGCGTGCGTACGTACGGCTTACCGCCTCCACGTTGTGGTATAATTGTTATTCAATAAATTATTATTTGGATGGGTATAATAATGATGTGTAACTCATGTAAATAATAAATATAACATTCTGTATATATGATATACCATCCAATTATATATTATTTTAATATCAAAAGAATGATATTGACACTCGTGCGTACGTATGGACTACTGTCTCCACGAACGCGATGAGATTCATTCTCCATCGTATCCATTCAAGTATAATTCTCATTTGATGATTAATAATATTATCTAAGGACTTGATATCATTCTGGATATGATTAAGATACAACCTATCCATTACAAATATGGCTTATGTAACAAAACATATAAAATAAAACGAGTAAGTTGACACCCGAAATGACGATAATTCTAAGATATTATTAACAAAGCTATGTTAAAAGATCATATATGATATCATATTAATGTATATGATTATTGAATAATTTAATAACAATTATTTCACCATTATACAGGATTTTAACCTACCCCAACCAAGGAAAAGTACAAGGTAAGGGTTTATTTCGCAATCTCTTCATTATCCGAGGTTGTTTATACGTAATAATCTACTGGGATTTCTTTATCATCCACATCCATGTTTCTTAAAAATGTATTTCAAAACATTTTTACTATATACTATGATATGGGTGAAAGTCATTTATACCCTTGTTTGACTTTTAATAAAAGTTTTGTAAAATAATCTTTCCGTCGTTTTTCAAACAAGGTGCTTTTTAACCTTTTCGACAGAATTAAGGTAAGAATGTTTTTTTTAACTTATATGGCGGGTGCGGCTATTTTCCGCCGTTATAAAATATTCGAAGCTTCCCTTACAATCTTATAAGAATATTTTCAAAGAAAATGTTTTATTTTATAAATATATGACTCTTAAATGATTTCCAAATATAAAGAGAGATTTCTCTAAAAAGAGTTTTAATTTCATCTATGTCAACATCCTTTGATGGATTTTACGCTTATTTGAAGTTGATTTATTATGATACAAAACTTCTATATTGTATTGAAGGTTTTGTGATATGTTTGACTATGGATGTGCTATTTTTATGCCATTCATGGTTTATGGTGCAAGTATTGACATTTAGTATGCTAGTTTTAATGTGAATGTTTATGTTATGTTTAAACCTTTTCATATGGGAATGCATTGGACTTAATATGTGACGGGTGGATCCCGCTATAGCTCATCGATGCATTGGTAGGTCTCATGAGACAAACTAGTTTCTTGGCACAAGGCCTTGGAAAAATCTTATTTTTAGTCTTGGCACGAGTCCCTGGCTATGTGGTTATGATAGTCTGGCATTATGCATTCCATCATTATGAAAGTGGTTATTGATATTTCATGTGATTATTCGATTAGTAGAATATCCATGTGAATAAGTAAATGGAATTATTTCATTTTACTTTTTCCATACTATGTTTAATTTCAAGTTTAAAAGGCTTTTGTTTTAGTTATACATTACCTTAAATGTTTTTTCTTATTTATGAAAGTTTCCGCTATATTGTTATCCTTACTGGGCATTTGAGCTCACCCCTTTTCTATGTTTTATTTTTTCCTAGATGTGAAGAAGTAAATTATGAATGACCTGTAGGGATTTTTTGAGGGGATAATAGTGTGGACTATGGAGACATTATGTTGTTGTAGTAGTTTTTCACTTTATGATGTAATGTAAAACTTTATGAATATATCTAGTGTTTCCATGGCTACTAAACCAATCGATCTTTCGATATTTGATCTTTCTTGTGATCCTTCCAATGTTATGTAATAATGCAATGACTCTGGGTAACTGGGGTCGGGGCGTTACCGGTTCAATGAGGTTTTGGGTTTTTGTTGTTCATGGGTTTGTGGGTCTCAAGGAGTTTCTTGGGTTGGTATGGTCCTACTTTGATGCTTCCCGGTTTTCTTCCTCATCGTCGATTCCTTTATTTGAAGGCTTCGATCAACCAAACCTATGCTCTGACCTCACATTCCACTACTCCTATCCTAGTTGGATTTGGGTTTGTGGTTATAATGTGGTTTTGGGAAGTGTGGTTCGGTGGATTCCATTATTTCCGGAACATGTATTTTGAAGATGGGTTTGGTTTCTTGGACTTCTTCCTTATGTTCTTGAAGATGGTTTGTTTGCTTCCTCTCATCTCTTGTTCTACTTGATTCTTGTTTTGTGGGGTTCAATTTTGATGTTTGAGTTTGATTTTTGTTTATGGTGGTGGTTGTCGAAGATCACGATGGCGTCGTGCGTCTATTTCATACTTTTCAATGTGATGAGATCACTCTGTTGTGATGATTTTGTTTCTTCTGGATTGTTGGGGGATGATAATGACAAGTTTTTTTGTTCTACGGTAGCTGCTACACACTCTGTCATTATCTAGTGATTGGTTCGGTGTTTGGAAGGCATTGATGATGTTTGTTCTCAGACGGCATGGGTCACAGTGATGACTCCTGACAATTAATGTTGATGTGACCTATGCTAAGGATGGTTGGCCACATGTTTTCATGATGTGGTGAATCTTCAACATGATCTTCTTGGGTGGTGTGAATCCATTGTTTTTTAACATTGAATTATCCTATGTTTAGGTTTTTGGTTCTCGTTTGTTGTAGGTTTCCTCTCAGGCTTAAAATTGTCTTTTGAAACCCAAATAAATATGAATTTTCAGTAGTAGTGTTGCTTCTACTTCTACCCACTTTGAAACATATTACACAACAACCAGAATGAGAATTGGGAAAACACCCCATTAAATCAGTTCCCCAAATGTCAAATATTTAAACTTTTAGGATGGTATTTTGGGAAATTTCATTAGCTTTGTATGATGTTTCTTTCATCCTAATGAAGTGTTGGCCAAAAGAATCCACTCTGAAAAATTTTATCAATGAAATGCTTAGACCCATTATTTATTCCTATCAGTGATATATAAAATAACTATAAGATGCTTTGAATTTACCCTATTGTAATTCAGCATCACATTAAACAATCATCATGTTTTTTTAATATAATAAGTTTATCCCAGTAGTAGTGTTGTGTATATGATAGGAACTTCTTCCTCTATTAATAGGAAAATCATGCGTAGATATTTCCAGTGGAGAGGTAGTTTTCTATGTCAAAAAACCATAGTCATTAGTGTATCATCAGGAAAGTCATATGAAACTCTCATCTCTTATACATCCATAATATTTGGTATCTGAAGTCTAGATAGAATTTCTTCTATAAAATTTTTATTTCCTTCTGTATCTTTGATGAAAATTTCAAACCATTTAATTAATAGTATCTACCATATCAATCATGGTTTGGAACCCTTTCTATTCTGAAATTATTTTAATGATACATGATCAATGTAAACTTCAATATGGATTATACTAGATATGACCAAAATTTTTAAAATATAAAAACTACTACCATAATAACTTCATATGTTGTCTTATAGTTTTATTGATCATCATTGAGAGTATGGATGGCTTAATAAATGGGAAAAAATATATCCAACACATTTTCCTAAAACAATTTCTATAGTGAAGTCACTAACGTCGTAAATTTTCTTAATGTCTTTATCCTAGTCTGGTGATACAATGAAAGAAGTGTCAACCATGCTATTTTTTATAGCATCAGAGGCCCACCAAGATTCTTCACTAAATTCAAAAGGACCATCCTTAGATATTAGGTGTGTCAGCAGTAGGGATGTTTGTATAGTTTTTTTAACAAAGAGATGATAGAATAACATGTTTTATAGAAAACTCATTATGCCTTTCAAATTTGTGGGTTTGTGTATGTATTTAATTATGTTTATTTTAATTGGGTTGAATTATATTTCATGATTTTAAATTTTATTCTTGTGGAATATGCCTCCTTGGACCATAAAATGGAATTTCTCTCTATTTAGCACTAAAAATTTCACATCATATAATTGAAACACCACTTTAAAATTTCTTAAAAAACCTCTAAGGAACATCAATACAAAGAAA
Source organism: Viscum album (assembly GCA_963277665.1). Classification (NCBI taxonomy): domain Eukaryota; kingdom Viridiplantae; phylum Streptophyta; class Magnoliopsida; order Santalales; family Viscaceae; genus Viscum; species Viscum album. The sequence goes on from OY728140.1 coordinate 2,134,263,038, forward strand.
AATAATCCAAAAATATTTCTAAGAACTCATATACCATATCATGATTGATATTTTTCATGCACTACTATAATTTTCTTGATGCATCAAACATTCCAAATGATACTATTCGATAATTGATAGTTTCAAAAGAACACATGAACATTATTTTTTAATAATTAACTAGGTTTTTTGTGAATTGGTTAAATCTATAATATCTATCTAAAAATAAATAAAATTCATAAGTAATAAATCTATCAAGCATATAATCCATTAATGGGAGAGGGAGCTAGCTATTTTGAGCTACTATAATGATATTTCTATAGTCAACACAAACTCTCCATCTAGTAATGGTTAAAGTTGGGATTAATTCATTTTAATTTTTTTTTATTATGGTCAATCCTCCCTTATTTATTTCTACTTATATCTACCTCACCCACATATTGTAAGAGATATAAAAAATAATAGTAGTATCAAGAAGCTTCAAAACATATTTTCTAACTACATCATTCAGTGTTGGGGGTGTGTCTTCTATGGGGTTGGTGTTTTGGTTTTAATCCTTCATCTAGAATAATATAATGATTATAGATCATGGGTATGATCCCCTTAATATTTTCCATACTCCCAGCTATTAAAATATTTTCCTATTAAATATTTTTTATCAATTTCTCTTATTATACTTACTTAAATTACAATTTATTGATGACTGTAAATTCATATTGGGTCTCTAAAAATTTTTATTTTAGAGTGCTAAATGGAGGATTAAATTCTAGTATTGGTTTCTTAATAACTGAGGGAGTAATATTTGGAAATGAGACTCTCATTAGAGGTTTGAGATAGTTTACCTCCTCAAATTTACAACCATATTCTATGTAAATGTACAGAAACTGCTTCTCATATTTAATATATATGAAATATTCTTTTTCATTAGTCATAAAAATGGATTTATAAACAAATGGGTTTCCACTTTTCATGGAATTATTTAATATATAGGACACTACTTGTTCTTCACTAACTCTAATGATCAATCTACCTTGGTTCACATCGATTAAAGATTTTATAATGGTAGGAAATGGTCATCCTAAAATTATGGTGACATATCCTTCTTCATCCATATCTAGAACTAAAAAATCATCAGTTAAAATAAATTTTCCAACCTTAACTAAAAATCCCTTGAGAAGTCCTTAAGGATACTTGACATATCGGTCAATGTGATGATGTAATACTTGTGTCTGTTTCTGGTCCTCAAGCCCCAATTTTTGGAAGAAACTCATTGGCATGAGATTTATACTTTCTCTAAGATAACATATGATTTTTTTAAAAATTGCATGTTATTATAGTGTAATCGATCGAGAAACTACTAAGATCTCTCATCTTTGTTGGGAGATTTCATTACACAACTGCAGATAATTCTTCATTCAAGGAAATAATGCCCAATTATTCAATCATTCCCTTATTGGGGATAATCTCCTTTAAAAATTTAACATAAGTGGGAATATAGGAAATGGATTATTCAAAGGGTATTTTTAGTTGGGGTTTCTTAAATATTTTTATAAATTTATTATACTAAACATATATCTTTCCTTATCTCGTTCTATCTAGAAATTGATGGTGTTTTTGTATAGTGGTGGAACCACATAGATGTTTTCTTTTTAAAGTTTTTATTTACTTGGGATTTTTTATTTTTATCTAATTCCATATTTTTATATTTATTGTCTTTATTTGTTCCCTTGCCACTATATTTATCAATGAATATCAAACATGATTTAGTCTCTTCTATCCTATTTTCCTCACTTGTACATGTGTACTGAAAGAAAATCTCTTTTACATTACCAAGAACCATAGACTTAGCCTCCTATCTTGGGTGTGTCTCTATATTTCTAGGTAGTTTACCTGGTAGTCAATATGATATAGTCTTAGATATCTTCCCTATTTAGTGCTCATGTTTTTGGAGAACAACTCATTTATTTTTCATCTTTGTATCTTGTGTAGGCATTTGGTGGTCCACATTCTAAACAAATACAATGTGTAAAGTTTCTATATTTGATTGATTATGTGGTTATTATGGATACCTTGGTAGATCTTATAGATATTTTTAATGATAAGGACTAGGAAACTATTGATCTATGGGGGGAAAGGTTGTTGCAGGAAGGGTTGTTGTGTTCAGGGATCCTGGTTGTTTGGTGGGTTCCCAGGTGGTCCTTAATTCCCAGGAGGACCTTGAAAACTCTTTTGTTGAAACCCTGATTGGTTTATAATTGAACTAGTCTTTATGGTTATAATATATAACGATAATATTTTTTTGTTGAAACTCTTTGGTTTGTTGATTGTAATTTACATATTTATAATCCGGACATTGGGTCTCTTTTGTCCCTTCTTATCGGTCCTATTAAGGGTTTGGGTCACCATACATTTCACATGATTGAATATCCATAATAGGGTATGGTGGTGGTGTAAGTGGAGAAGGATGAAAAAAAAATTATATATTCTTTTTAAGGTCTTCTACATGGTATCGTAAGGCATTTGATTTCCTCCACTTGGTGTAGATCATGTTGAGGGAATCCTTAATCTCTCTACTAAAGACTAAAATTATGTGAAACCTCATCTGAAAGTTCCCACCCAACTTCTGGTATCTTAAGAATGATTCTTCCATTAGTGGAAACATCTACCAAAGTCTTAATAGTGGGTTTTAGGCTCAGATAAAAGTTTTGAAGCTATAGTTAGACCTTAAGTCTATAATGTTGGAACTTTATATTCGGTTCCTTAAAATGGTCCCAAGCCTTGAAAGACAATTTTCTATCTACCTAAGAAAAATTTTGTATGGGATTTTCTAGAATCTAGGTACGTATATATGAAAATTACTTATCAATTAATTTCCTAGATAAATCATCCCATGTAGTAATGAATTTCATAGATTATATTTTAATCCAATCCTTGGCTCTGTCATGCAAGGATAAGGGAAAGACCCTTAGAATGGTAGCATCAGAAGATACTACTTGATTTTTTAAGGTGTTACAGACTTCTAATAATTTTGAGATATATTCATGTGTATATTCACTCTGAATTACACTAAATTGACCTATGTTATGAACCATGTGAATTTTTAGAAGTTTTATATTAAATGTGTGTTCCTTGAAGAGGGGCCAAACAATGCTTTTCACAACACCACTAATGGTCAGGAAGCTATATTCAATGATGGTTCACTCCAACAGAAGTTACACTCCCTAATTTTTAGGTGGTACATGTTGGGAATTCAGTGCATTAAGAGCCACAAAAATGTTTTTTTGTACATTATTGAATTATGATGTGAAAAAAGGTACCACTCAAATTCAGGTTTGAAATAAATATTTTCATAGTGTTAAAGGATATTTAAAAAATTCTTAGAGGCCTAGCTCATGCACTTCCAACTTAACATGAATTAAGAAACTAATCCAAATGTCAAATTTGAAAAAAAAAATGGGAAAGGAAAAGGTAAGGGATGTAAGGAAATCCTAGGTTTGTGAAAATTTTCCTTGTGTTAAACCAAAAATCTATCCCCAGTAATGACAGTAAACTTTTATAGGCCCACAAAATGTCATTGATTCTACATGGATTTGATCAAATAAGAAATTTATATTAACCCAGCTAGAACTACTAAAACATTATTTATAATAGTTGAATTATATAGTCAAATCCATAGGGGAATGATATAAATGACTAGTGACTTAGAAATTGGAACATATAAGTAGATTCCACAGGTAAATATAAGAGGTTAGGTTTTAATCTAAGAAGATTGAAGTAACATTAGTTGATATAAGAAGGGTTAGAGATCAATTTTGAGGAATATATGTAGAATATATTCATAAATATAATAAGGGGAATGTCTATCAGATTAAACTATGTAGTTTTTCAAGAATTACCACTTTATCCATGGTCTATTAAATTTGATCTATACAAATTGGTAGCCACAATTTTTCATGATGTGGTTTCCAGCCCTAATGCATTAGTTTTGAGAATTACCACTTTACCCTATTTTTGGTTAATAAATTCATTAAAGAATTAATTCCCTTTATTTTGATCCCTATATCTAAGTGGATTAACTATATATGGAACTAGTAGTATTAAACCTACAAATAATCAATGCAATTTATGATAACATGGGTTCATCATAATAATCAAATAACTCAATTGAAACGATAGTTAAATGAATTTATGTAGGAAATTAACCATGATATTAGAAGAAAAAATGATCATATAATGGTATTTAAAGAATAAAGAAAGCATCCCATGTTAAAAATATGAAATTAAACCAAAACGTTTTCAAATAGCACCATCGTATAACTCCTATAATGAAAAAAAATAGAAAAATGAAAGAAAAAAGTGTAAAAATAAGGAAAATTTTAAATCTCTTTGATATATTTTTCACCTAGAATATATATAGCCCATATCACATTATGGTGAAAATATCTTTTACACCCTAAGAATTATTATTTTTCTCTCTCTATGATACTTTTACATTATAATTCTTGAACTAACATCATAAATGAAATCTTTTTCATCTCCAATTCTTTTATATATTTATGATTTATGGCATGAATAAAATTCATGGGGTCTTTGAGCCCCAAGGGTTTTATGATGTAAGTGACAATGATACATCATAAAATATTCTTTATTTTTTAACTTTTAAGACATAACTATGATTTAAATCCCGGTATATAGTTGAAATGTCTCGATGGATTTATATATTAAATGACTTTTTACGACATAAAAAGTCTGAATTTGAAAAAATTTATAGCATCATTACTTTTTCAACTTCATCCCAAATTTTACAAAAAACAAAAAAACATTATTAATTTTCAAAATATGTTCAGGTCCCAAAGATATTATTCCAAAATATATATTTGAATTAATCTTATCAATAATCTAGTAGGAGTTTTAGAAGGTAAGACCACTCCATGGTAACGGGGTCACATTTTTATATCTTATTCTTTTCCAATTTTTTTCATTTTATGTTTTATATTGTTTATTTATCACTATATCTATGGATTTTATTAGATTTTTATTCTTTTTGTCTATATTCTTGCTATTCTATTTATTTTCCTATTAAATACAACCATTTATTTCTTTACATTATAAATGATAGTGTGATGGGGTTCTTTTCATGGAGAAGGATGAATGTTCTCTAAGACACATAAATTTTCTTTTGTTCTTTACACTTATACATATTTTTTATGGGTTTTTTATTTGGTTTTCTACTGTCTCAATAAGTTTAATCTTATTTTTATTCTATATTACATTCTCAAAAATTTCATCATAAATGTGATCCCATTTTTTGTTTTTTATTGTGTGGTGGGTCAATGATACTCCACTTCTTTCTTTGGGCATTTTATATGTGAAATAGGTTTGTCACCCCAATATAATCCATGTCTACCCCCTTTAAATGGGTAAAGGGATATATTTCAACCCAATAAAAATTTCCACAAATAGAGGTACTTATAATATATCTTACACTTTGAAATTTTAATAATAAATAATCACATCTCAATATATCCTTCTGATCTAACAAATATTTTTCTCATGTCACAGCTTAATGATCTTCCTAATTTGATAAAATCATAGTTAATATCTTTAGTAAGGTAATATAACAAAAAAAATTAGTATGATTTTTTTTGTTGACACTTACTTCATCAACTACATATCAAAAAAAGTGATATTGCATCCCAATGTGATTCATCCAAAAATGAATAGATGGATTCCATTCTATGCCAAAGGATCTAGGACAATCATAAAATAATTTAATATCATTCTTCTTTTATTTGATATCCTTTAAAAACCTTTATAACCAAATCACATAATTTTAAGAATCTATTATTTCCATGTACTTGGTCTCAGCCATGGATAATTTCACAATGGTCTGTAAATTTTAAATCTATCTCACATCTCCTCCTACAAGAGTAATCACATAAACAATGGGGGATTTTTTTCAGAATCACCTCCAAAATCAAAATCAATGTAGCCTATGATAGAGAAATCAAATCGTCCATACTATAAAAAACAACTGAGGTCCCATTGATGTATCTTGGGATCCTCAAATGTGGTTTCCAATACTCTCACTTTGAATTTTCCATGTACTAAAAAATCCTACACATTGTGTAATCACTACTACAAAATGAAATATTAGTTATAGAAATATGTTTTATATGAGATAATAATTTTAGATTTTCCTACCATTGATAAAATCTATGTTGTTTTATTAGCTCTAATTAAATAATTGATAAAGGTACCCTTTATCATTAAAAAATAAATACTGATAAATGGGGCCTTTATTATTGTGTTTTTAGCACTAATAAAGTAGTATTTTTAAATTCTAATTCCAAGTGATAAAGAATTGAATAGTCTAGGAAGGGTAGGGAGCTCGTGGAGGTTCAACCAGTGGAAGACTTGGGGCAGGATCCTGCTGTCCTGAACATTCAAAGAAACCACAGTAGGGAAAGGAGCGGCTCTTTGGTGAAAGGTGCAGACCAGAGGCTAGGAAATCCCCAGGATAGAGGTTTAGGAACGAAGTCACATATCACGGTTGTGGAGAATATTCATATGGAGGATGAGCGAATTCCTTTTAGAGAGAATCGAATGCCAGATCAAAGGTGGGTAAGCAACGTTGAACACCTTGGGGTGGGAAAGGAGAAATCTAAGAAGGGTAAAGAGATCCTAAGTGCCCCGGTTGGTCGTTCTTTCAGTGAGATTGTTCAAAATGGGATTCAGAAAGAAAATGCAGGTGAAGGACTATTGGCTGCAACTTCAACAAAGAGATCAAGGAAGGATTATTCCTATCTCTCGTGACTAATGCGAACAAGGTCTTCTTCAAAAAAGAATAATCAGGTGGTTCTTGTAGTCAAGAAGGGTAGCGGGACTAAGAAGACATCACCAGATATGGCTGCCCTGGAACTGCTTGGGAATCGTGTTCAAAGTGCGAGTTTTTGGAGAAGCCTAGAGTAGGAATCGGCCACTGGGGAAGAGAAATCCAGTATGGGATGTGGCGATGACTATGGTTATTATGATGTATAACTCTGTGTTGATCTGTTTTCGTTATTGTTTTTGATTTGCTTTGGCGTTGTATGTTGGGCACCGAACACCCCTAAGCCAGCTATTATAAAAAGAAAAAAAATGATTTGCATGCCAAGTGATAAAAATAACTTTAAAAATATTTTTTAATAATTTTGGTCAATAAATCAGAAATAAGGAAATTATATGGACCCTCACCATGCCTCAACCAATTAGGGACCTCCATTATGCACCTCTTTTCCCTAAAACCCACCACAAAGGCCAGTCTCCCACGAGAAAATTCCCATTTAATTTGATGGGATATGAGATTTAAACCCTTAACCACAACTTCATTAGGAAACTCCTTTACCACTCACCCAAATGAATTTTCAGGTTATAAGATGATATATAAATATATATATTTGTGTGTGTGTGTGTGTATTTATGTATTTATATTTATATATATATATATATATATATATATATATATATATATATATATATTTGTGTGTGTATGTATGTATGAATAGTATTTTTGATATATATTTATATCCATTGAGACTTAATAACTTACATTTAATTAAATAAATTGTATAATGATATGTTTATCTATTTATATATGATTGAATATAAATTTTAATACATACTTACTACAAAAATTTATATATATATTTATCTATATTGGTATATATGTGTGTGTGTCTATATATATCTATGTAGATATAATCATTTTGTAAAAAAATGTTTATACATGTGTGTATGTGTGTGTGTTTATATATATTTATACAAATACATATACAAATACACACACACACACACACAGATATATATATATATTGCAAAAAATATATTTCAAAAAAATTATACATGCATGTGTGTTTATATCATTATGTATTGTATTTAGTTATATCTATATTAATGTAAATTATATAATTCATTGTTATATAAATTATGAAAATAAGTTTGACATTAAATTTTTATTTAAATATGATTCATATTTTAAAATATAAATTTATATGTAAAACTTTTTTAATATATTTTTTATATTTTATAGTATATAATCCTATATATATAAATATAAATAAACTAAAATACACATATTATTATATATATTTAAATATATTGTAAATATATATGTATATTATAAATTAATCAAGGAAGAATCACATAAGGCTAGTGGGCCTACTCACGGGAATGGAATCATTAGAGGAACTCAGGTAGTGCATGATTTGGTCTCTCTAGTGGGTAGTCCAGTTAATCTTACAAATAGTGATTCTACTGATGCAAGGGAAAAATATAATTGTGTACATGGTATTTTAAATAGATTAAATAGTAGAGATGTTTTCTCTATAGAATTCAGTAATACCCAAGGAATGTTCACTGAGATTATCAATGCAAGGAGCTGCTCCGATCTAAAGATTTTATTGGAGGGTTCGGGTGTGACTGGAGAACAATATCTTTTGTATCTTGTGGATCCCACCCCACTAGATTATAAAATTAATCATAGATATGATGATGAAATAACATTAAATAAACCTATAACCTGGGAGAGGGGTATCTATCAGAGAGGTAGAGGTGACGTCCAATTTTAGTCTACAAGTTAATTTTTTCGGTTACAAAGTAGGATCCAGCTTCTTATGTTCTATGTTCTTATTTTTTTTCATGTTTGTGATTGTGGTCTTACCACTTTCTTGTCAATTTATCCCTGTGTACTTGAATTTTACTTTTCCTTATAAATTTAATGGTGTGGGATAGGACTTTAACTCACACTCTATCCTCTTTGGTACATAATATAAATATAAAAAATATAATTTTAAATATGAACTATATTTAATGTATTTATAAAGTTCATATTAATATATTAAAAATAATTATATATTAATTAATATAGTTCATATCATTATAAATTAAATATATATATATATAATTTTACATAAATATATAAATATAAATAAATATAATATTTTAAAAATTATAAATCATTAAAAATGTATGTAAATTATATATATATATATAGTTTTATTGTCATATAAATCTTATTTAAAACATATAAATATGTATATAGTATATATATATAATGTGACCTTTGTTAGTGTTAAAATAGCACTTATCAGGGGTAACTTTAATCAGCACTAAAAAATAAGGAAAACAGGTTACCTTGATTGTCACTAAAAGAGGACTAAAAAGGGTTCCTTTCTATAAATTCTTTTTTATCACTAATAAAGACACTTTTATACATGATTTTATAGCATAGATAAATGTGTACCCTTTAGATGTGTTTTTTAGCACTGATAAAGGTCAGTGCTATATTTATACAAATTAGTAGTAGTTAATGTTTGGTTTGGTACAATCAATAGTGAACATCAACATATCCACTACTAATGAATATGGTACTTGAGAAATATTCATCCTATTTTTTCTACTTTTAGGACTCATATTAGAGGATGGATTGAAATTAAAATGAAGATACATAGAGATTGTCTTTATAGCTTTCATATTGAAGCATTCTAGTACTTTCCTTAAGTAATTTTTCAATGATCTCCAAATTTGAACATTACTTTTATCTTGGTAAATATATATCACAAGAATATTTTTTGTGGGTCCCAAGTCATTCATATCAACATCCTTATCCAACTACGCCTTTATCTTCTGAATTTGATAATTTTTTTGTCCTACAACAAACATTTCATCCAAATAAAATAGAATAATGATAAATTCAATACCTTCCAGACCCCTGAGATATAAACAAGAATATGATTAAATTTTATTATATCCAAGGCTTGTAAAAGTGGAGAAAGATCTATTATACCCACGTCATATCACTGTATTGAGATCACACAAGTATTTTTCAACCTGTAAACCAAGTTATTTTTAGTTTCTTCTATAAAACATTCAAGATATAGCATATTGATTTTTTTTATCAATATCTACATGGGAAAAAACAATCACCTCATCTAAATACTCTAGATGTATGTTGTATATAGCATGAATCACTAGAACTACAAGAATAATCATTAATATAACAGTAGGAGAAATTGTTTCATTGAATTAAATACCTTTATTCTGAGCATATCCTTCGACCAATAGTCTCTCATGATATCTTTTCAAATGGACCTTTCCGTCTCACTTGATCTTTAAGACCCGTTTATTTATGATAACCATCTTTGCATAAGGTAATGAAATAATATTTCATGTCTTATTCTTATATAGGGTTTCATGTTCCTTTTGTATCTAAAAAATCTATATAGACAAGTATTGTATCTAAGTCACCATGTTAAATGATTAAGGTTCTCTATCCTCTATCAATAAGTAGTACATAATATCTATTTTAGTAAAATACTTTTAATGTCAAGTCAGTTCTTTTTTTCTCTTGATTTGATCAATATAGTCCAGAATCAACTATTACTTGACCATCATTATCTTATAATTCCTCATAAAGAAAATTTTATTCCTTTGATTCTCCCACTATCTCTATTATTTTAATTTATGTATTCCATTTATGAAAGTATTTTTTAATGATCATTTTTACCTAGACATATAAAAATAATATATACCTATCAATGATAAATTTTTGGGCTACGGGGTATCACAAATGATACCCCTTAAAACCATCAATGCATCCCAAAAATAATGATTTTTAAGATCATGTATGTATCTCCAATATTTCTTAATCATTAAACAATGAATAAATGGGACTTCCAAAAGTATGTAAATTCTTATAGTTAATAGGTTTCCATATCTGTATTTTCCTCAGTGACATTAGATAAATCACCACTAAAAGAGATTAATTGATCACATAATAGGTGTTCTTCACTAATTTAACCCAATATGTTTTGGTAACTTATAAAGACTTTAACATTGCCTTTGTTTTTTCCTATAGTGCTTTCATTTCCTAATCTACCAATCAACTATAATGAAGGGTATATTATACCATAAACCATATCTTAATGCATTCATATGAAAAAAATGTATCAAACTCATTGATTGAATATTCTCCACCATTGTGAAACCTTTAACACTTTATCTTATTTCCATATTAAATCATCTTCTATGATTTGAATGTCCTAAGGAATTAAAAAAACCTATCTTCTTATTTATTAGGTATATGAGAAATATCGAGTATTAATCATAAAGGATTAATAAAAAGTATCTTTATTTTACTAGGGATATAACCAATGATTTACAAACATAAAAATGGATAAAATCTTAGATCTCTTTCCTATATTTGATTGATGTCCAGAACATCTGTAACGACCCAAAATTTTGAATAAATCTTGTTTCCTAATTTTATGTGTTATTTTATTCTTTATACTCAACAAAAATGTTTCATTTGATTGCATGATTATAATTAAAATGAGATTGATGGGTTTTGACTGTTACATGACCATTGGTCAATATGACCGCTGGAAACTAAACATTTTGATTATTGTATCTAAATACAAGTAATCTTGGTTAATTAATATAGAAAGAAGATTCAATGGCCTCACCCAGTATCCTTGGACCGATCGAAGCCCATCTAACTGAACTTGGGAAGGAGGTAGCACCACTGAGCTTTGCTCTGGACCAAACCCAAGCTGAACTTCATCATGTGAAGCTAGAACGGGATCGCCTTCGCAAGAAGTTCAAACTGATAGAAATTACTACTCGTGCGTTGTTGGTCGAGCCTCCCTCGAATTCTCTCACCTTATCACACCTTACACTTAGGTCCTATGCTGGTGTGATAAGGGGCTATGTAAGGATACCATAACTACCTTGTGTAATCCTTTGTTTTAAATAAAAATTTGCATTTCTTCTTATGATGAATTTTATGAATTTTTAAATGACCGGATAAATATAGTATGCATATTTTTGATAAATTTTAGAAAAAGGATATTTTAAAAAATGTTTATGTAAACCTTAAATAATTAAAAATGTGTACTGATTTTCAAAAAATTGTCTTCTACAATTATGTTCAGTACGAAATTTAGAGTCTAATAAGATCAACTTGATTTTTGATGAATAGTAAATTATGAATAGTGATTTTATGATTAGGATTAGTAATGTGTCCAAATAGATTAGTAATCTCACTTAAAAAAAGTATTAATATAATCTAGGCACCTTGATTAAGTAATGTGATTCAATAAAATGGTTAAATAACGGTTTCATAAATTATTATTCAAGTATTAGTTTTTTCGGGTGAATAGTGTTTTTTAATTAAAAATTTAATTAAAAATATTTAGAAAATTATTTTTATAAAATGGATTTCATTTTTGAACTCAGATCGTGGATATTATGTTATGGTAATTTTTGGGGATTTTTCTGAAAAAATGAATTTTCAGTAAATAGTGTATTTATTTAAAAATTAAATTAAAAATATTTAAAAAATTATTTTTATAAAATGGAGTTCATTTTTGAAATTAGAGCATTGATATTTGGTTAAGGTGAAATTTTGGGATCTTTCTGAGAAAGTTGAATTTTCAGTGAATAGTAAAAATGCAGTTTTAGGGTTTCGGTATGTTTAATGACATCATAACTGTGTCATGATGATGTCATGAGATATTTTAAGGGCTGGCCGGCCAAGGGTGGTGAATTATTGTTTTGGGGGACCCATGTGACATAAATCCATGGTAAATTCCAAGGGAGAGCACATGGTTTTGAGAAAAGCACATGTGAGGTGTCCCTTGACCATTAATGCCTTGTCCCCTCACTTTCCCTATAAATACCAAGTCATCCTCTCATCCATTCGACTCCACACTCTCCCCCAATGAAGTTCTGGTCTCATTACCTCCCAAGGATTCCTCCCATGGTGTCCACAAGCCCTCAAGGTCCCAACCTTTGAGTTTTAAGAGTTCTGTTTTAAGGTAAGGGATCCGATCTCTCTCTTTCTTTTCAAGAAATATCTTTTATGTAATTTCTTTTATGCTCCATGTTCTTATGTTAAAGGCTGTTCTTTTATACTCCTCTTACTTCTCTTTTAATGTTCATATAATTAGAGATCCCCTCTTACTATCATTATTTCATTTTATGAAGTTTAAAGTGGCGCCGTTAGGCTGCCGAAATTTTTGTAACGGATTCTTTCTCCCTTCTCATTTTTCAAGATCTATTTTCATGTAAAGTATTTCAAGTACCTTTTAATTATGTTGGGGTATGATCTATAAATTTATCATACTGATCTTTTCTGATCATATGATTAGATACCCCATTTGATCTCTTAAATTCAGTATTTTGAAGTTTTAAGTGGCGCCGTTAGGCTGCCGAATTTTTTAAGTGGTTCTTCACCCTTCTCGTTTTGAAGTTCTACTTTCATGTCAATTCTTTCAAGTTCCTTTTTGTTATGTTGGCGTATGATCTCTATATATATCATACTGGACTCTTATGTCCATATTATGAGATACCCCATTTGATCTCTTCAATTCAGTATTTTGAAGTTTTAAGTGGCGCCGTTAGGCTGCCGAATTTTTTAGGGGATTCTTTCACCCTCCTCATTCTTTTCAAAGTTATACTTTCATGTCAAGTCTTTCAAGTTCCTTTTTAATTATGTTGGGGAATTATCTCTATATCTATCATATTGAACTCTTATGTTCACATGATGAGAGACCCTATTTAATCTTTTCAAATCAATTTTGTTGAAGTTTAAGTAACGCCGTTAGGCTGCCGAACTTTCATAAGAGAAATCTAATTTTTGTCTTCCTTCCATGTTTTTCATTTCAAATGGTATGTCCTTGAAATTTCATTACCATGATCATGTATCCTTCTTATTCTGTACATATACTGTTTTATGGGTCATTTATGAATGTTTGACCCATTTTCCCTCTCTTTTTAATGTCTTCTAAAACCTCGTAACATAGCCGTTATGCTGCAGAATTTTCGTCTCAAAATGTCTCTCTCTTTTTCTAAAGTTATTTTATATTATTAAGTTAATACTCAAAGTTATTTCTTATAAATGGGTATTCACATATATACCAAAATGTTCTATTTTAAATTCTGGTATTTACATACATGAGACCCACCTTCCTTTTCTGTGGGTTTTAAAGTGACATAAAGATCATGTATTTAAAGCAGTTTTAAAACGTTATGATTATGAAATGAAACTCACTTCTTTTATTCTATATGGGTTGTTTATGAAATGATTGATGATGATATATGTGGATCACATGATAACAAAGGGAAATTTAAGGGTGCGCCTTGATAGCGCTCCAATGCATTGGGTAATGATGTAACCACTAGAGATTACAATTTTCACGATACCTTGGTGAATAACCTTGGTAATTTTCAAATGACACCTTGGGGATGGACCTTGGTGATATGTTCATGATTGTCTATGTTAAATGATGTAGCCACATCTTCAAGTTATGAAAAATGTTATTTTTATTATGATATGCCTCATGATTTCATTCTCATGCCTTAAAGTTCTTTTCATGACTTTATTGATGTATATCGAGTTCATATGTAAAATGTTTCGCTTGTTTCCCTTACTGGGCCTTCTGCTCACCCTTTCTTTTGATGTATTTCCCCAAGTTATGAGATGCAGTAATGAACCTAGGATGAACTTAAGGAGAATCCTTTCAAGTGTTTAAGAAGAATGTTTTATGTTGATTTCATGTATTATGTTCCTGGTTTCCAAGACACTAAACCTTAAAGATCCTTAGTTTTGTGTAATGTAATGAAAGTTTATGTGATAAAAAGGCGGGATTCTATAGTTGGTATCAAAGAATGGTTTAGTTATTTGTGGAAATTAGGATATGAAAACTCTAGGAAGAACCCTATATAAAATTTTAAATATAGGAAATATTCCTGGTATTTTAGTGAGTATTGAGTAAGGGGTTGCCAAGAAAATACATCCCTGTCTAGATACAAGCAGGTAGAGGCGGCTCTGGCACAGATGTACATAGGGGTAAAACCCGAAAACACCGCTTTGAGCTAGACTCAAACAGGAACTGGTATATGACAACGGACCTTGCTGCACTCTTGGTTACGACACTCCCAGGGGATATGCTTTGGTAAATTCATAAGCTTAGTACGAACCATTGTTAAAGGAACAAAGATAAAATAAAATAAAGATTCCCATAAGAATATATGATCATGGATAACCTAGATGGGAACCTAGGGGATCACAAGTTAGGGAATACTTTTCTTCTACAATTTATCCTTATATTCTTTAAAGTTTCTTTTCATGATTATTGGCTAAGTATTTAAGCCCCTAATTATACTTTCTATTCTTAGTTAATGATGGGAAATGGAAGAACATGTCCCAAAAAACCAATGTGATAGGAAATGCGACGATTGACGTATTAATATGAAAGAGATGATTAGGGTATTAAAAGATGATTATTATTTTGGAAGACGTTCACTATTTTGGGGACCCTATATGATCGAGGTAAATAGATTACTACGGTATTTTCATTGAGGAGTAAGGTTGACTTATATTTTGAAGAATTGATGAATTTAAGGTGAACTTATGGTAATATAGGTTACTTATGGAAATGATTAACCTATCTTGGGGAAAATATGTTTAGGTTAGCTTCTTTTGTTATAAGATGTTAGGAGTGGTTGATGTTGTTTGGAGATGAACAATGATGTTTATTTTGGAAGACTATGTTATCAAATCCTTCTTGTATTTGGGTTTCAATCTTAGTTTGGTTTATTTTGAGGAATTTTAAGGATCGTTATTTATGGAATGGTCTATGATGAACTTTGGGTAGTACCATAGAAATTTGAAGATTTAAAAGTAGTTTCTATTCCTATGGGATTATTTCCTTTTGAAGAGTTGTTTTACCTTACCCTTTCTGTTTTTGGGATAATGTTTAAAGATAGAAGAAATAGATATTTAATCTTTTGTGGATTATGTGATGCTCTAGAAGATGATTCTTGTGTTTTGATGAGACAAAGTAGTTTTGAATGCTCATAGTTTGGAGAAAAGATTAGTTTTTGGTAGAAACTTATTAAAGGATGAAACTCTATATGAAGATAGGTATATTTTCTTATGTTTTTGTTTTATGTTGTAAATGAAATCCTCAAAATTATGAAAAGGAACGTAAAACAAAAACGTTTTTGGTTTACGTTTCCTACTAGTTAATCAAAGACCGTTTACACACATCATAAATTTGGGATTTTCTTATGGTTAACTTCCTCCTAATCATGTTTTCTATCACTCTCCTCAGAACTTGACCCTTTGTTTTCTCCTCCATGTCCATGTTTTCCTACATGGAATACGAGTGTGGGTTAACTCGGGTGACCTTTGTACTTCCCTTTCTTTCTTTTAAAGTAATTGTTTCACGGACTCCTTTTCCGATGTGGTACATTCAATGAAATTTCAAAACAACATTTTTTAAAAATTGCGAGGACGCAATTTCTTAAGGGGGAAGATTGTAACGACCCAAAATTTTGAATAAATCTTGTTTCCTAATTTTATGTGTTATTTTATTTTTTATACTCAACAAAAATGTTTCATTTGATTGCATGATTATAATTAAAATGAGACCGATGGGTTTTGACTGTTACATGACCATTGGTCAATATGACCGCTGGAAACTAAACATTTTGATTATTGTCTCTAAATACAAGTAATCTTGGTTAATTAATATAGAAAGAAGATTCAATGGCCTCACCCAGTAGCCTTGGACCGATCGAATCCCATCTAACTGAACTTGGGAAGGAGGTAGCACCACTGAGCTTTGCTCTGGACCAAACCCAAGCTGAACTTCATCATGTGAATCTAGAACGGGATTGCCTTCGCAAGAAGTTCAAACTGATAGAAATTACTACTCGTGCGATGTTGGCCGAGCCTCCCTCGGATTCTCTCACCTTAGCACACCTTACACTTAGGTCCTATGCTGGTGTGATAAGGGGCTATGTAAGCAGACCATAACTACCTTGTGTAATCCTTTGTTTTAAATAAAAATTGGAATTTCTTCTTATGATGAATTTTATGAATTTTTAAATGACCGGATAAATATAGTATGAATATTTTTGATAAATTTTAGAAAAAGGATATTTTAAAAAAATGTTTATGTAAACCTTAAATAATTAAAAATGTGTAATGATTTTCAAAAAATGGTCTTCTACAATTATGTTCAGTACGAAATTTAGAGTCTAATAAGATCAACTTGATTTTTGATGAATAGTAAATTATGAATAGTGATTTTATGATTAGGATTAGTAATGTGTCCAAAGGGATTAGTAATCTCACTTAAAGAAAGTATTAATATAATCTAGGCACCTTGATTAAGTAATGTGATTCAATAAAATGGTTAAATAACGGTTTCATAAATTATTATTCAAGTATTAGTTTTTTCGGGTGAATAGTGTTTTTTAATTAAAAATTTAATTAAAAATATTTAGAAAATTGTTTTTATAAAATGGATTTCATTTTTGAACTCAGAGCATCGATATTATGTTATGGTAATTTTTGGGGATTTTTCTAAAAAAATGAATTTTCAGTGAATAGTGTATTTATTTAAAAATTAAATTAAAAATATTTAAAAAATTATTTTTATAAAATGGAGTTCATTTTTGAAATCAGAGCATTGATATTTGGTTAAGTTGAAATTTTGGGATCTTTCTGAGAAAGTTAAATTTTCAGTGAATAGTACAAATGCAGTTTTAGGGTTTCGGTATGTTTAATGACATCATAACTGTGTCATGATGATGTCATGAGATATATTAAGGGCTGGCCGGCCAAGGGTGGTTAAGTATTGTTTTGGGGGCCCCATGTGGCCTAACTCCATGGTAAATGCCAAGGGAGAGCACATGGTTTTGAGAAAAGCACATGTGAGGTGTCCCTTGACCATTAATGCCTTGTCCCCTCAATTTCCCTATAAATACCAAGCCATCCTCTCATCCATTCGACTCCACACTCTCCCCCAACGAAGTTCTGGTCTCATTACCTCCCAAGGAGTCCTCCCATGGTGTCCACAAGCCCTCAAGGTCCCAACCTTTGAGTTTTAAGAGTTGTGTTTTAAGGTAAGGGATCCGATCTCTCTCTTTCTTTTCAAGAAATCTCTTTTATGTAATTTCTTTTATGCTCCATGTTCTTATGTTAAAGGGTGTTATTTTATACTCCTCTTACTGCCCTTTTCATGTTCATATAATGAGAGATCCCCTCTTACTCTCATTATTTAATTTTATGAAGTTTAAAGTGGCGCCGTTAGGCTGCCGAAATTTTTGTAACGGATTCTTTCTCCCTTCTCATTTTTCAAGATCTATTTTCATGTAAAGTATTTCAAGTCCCTTTTAATTATGTTGGGGTATGATCTATAAATTTATCATACTTATCTTTTATTATCATATTATGAGAGACCCCATTTGATCTCTTAAATTCAGTATTTTGAAGTTTTAAGTGGCGCCGTTAGGCTGCCGAATTTTTTAAGTGGTTCTTCACCCTTCTCGTTTTGAAGTTCTACTTTCATGTCAATTCTTTCAAGTTCCTTTTTGTTATGTTGGGGTATGATCTATATATCTATCATACTGGACTCTTATGTTCATATTATGAGATACCCCATTTGATCTCTTCAATTCAGTATTTTTAAGTTTTAAGTGGCGCCGTTAGGCTGCCGAATTTTTTAGGGGATTCTTTCACCCTCCTCATTCTTTTCAAAGTTCTACTTTCATGTCAAGTCTTTCAAGTTACTTTTTAATTATGTTGGGGAATTATCTCTATATCTATCATACTGAACTCTTATGTTCACATTATGAGAGACCCTATTTGATCTTTTCAAATCATTTTTGTTGAAGTTTAAGTAACGTCGTTAGGCTGCCGAACTTTCATAAGAGAAATCTAATTTTTGTCTTCCTTCCATGTTTTTCATTTCAAATGGTATGTCCTTGAAATTTCATTACCATGATCATGTATCCTTCTTATTCTGTACATCTACTGTTTTATGGGTCATTTATGAATGTTTGACCCATTTTCCCTCTCTTTTTAATGTCTTCTAAAACCTCGTAACATAGCCGTTGTGCTGCAGAATTTCTGTCTCAAAATGTCTCTCTCTTTTTCTAAAGTTATTTTATATTATTAAGTGAATACTCAAAGCCCTTTATTCTAAAGGGGTATTCACATATATACCAAAATGTTATATTTTAAATTCTGTTATTTACATACATGAGACCCACCTTCCTTTTCTGTGGGTTTTAAAGTGACATAAAGATCATGTATTTAAAGTAGTTTTAAAACGTTATGATTATGAAATGAAACTCACTTCTTTTATGCTATATGGGTTGTTTATGAAATGATTGATGATGATATATGTGGATCACATGATAACAAAGGCAAATTTAAGGGTGCGCCCTGATAGCGCTCCAATGCATTGGGTAATTATGTAACCACTAGAGATTACAATTTTCACGATACCTTGGTGAATGACCTTGGTAATTTTCAAATGACACCTTGGGGATGGACCTTGGTGATATGTTCATGATTGTCTATGTTAAATGATGGAGCCACATCTTCAAGTTATGAAAAATGTTATTTTTATTATGATATGCCTCATGATTTCATTCTCATGCCTTAAAGTTCTTTTCATGACTTTATTGATGTATATCAAGTTCATATGTAAAATGTTTCGCTTGTTTCCCTTATTGGGCCTTCTGCTCACCCTTTCTTTTGATGTATTTCCCCAGGTTATGAGATGCAGTAATGAACCTAGGATGAACTTAAGGAGAATACTTTCAAGTGTTTAAGAAGAATGTTTTATGTTGATTTCATGTATTATGTTCCTGGTTTCCAAGACACTAAACCTTAAAGATCCTCAGTTTTGTGTAATGTAATGAAAGTTTATGTGATAAAAAGGCGGGATGCTATAACATCAACCTGTATTACTTGCTCAAAATACAATGCCAGTAAAATTATAAGTATTCCATTGTAAAGTAAGGAAACAAATATTATCCCAAATAATCTAAATTAATAAATCATAAATATAGATAATAATATGATTTCATTACATAATTAATGATTTCATCAACGTAATTTGTGTGATAATTATGTCCACCTCTGTCTATATTTCACTGATAATCGTGTACAGTTTTTATATCTTCTCATCCTTCATCAACACAAGTGAAACCTTTTCAATTACCATCACTCATTTTATGAAGATATTATTTCACACATTTTCATTAAATTACCCCAAAGAAAATATGTTATTATTTGGGCCCAAAACATGGTATAATCCTGGGATAGTTCAAACTATACATTCATGCATATTCAGTTTAATGGTGGCCACTCCAATAATATTAAATGTTTGATCATTCTCTATGTACATACTTCATCACATTATAGGTTCATACTAATCAAACCAATTCTATCGAGACATCAGGTACTTCCCCCTGAGTCAACTATCCATGCATCATTGAGATATTGTTTATATACAATATCCATGTATACATAACTAACTAATATGTACCTTTTTTTAGAAGTACTCCCCATATTTACATGAGAGTTATAACCACCACTTTTCTTATTCTAACTTTCCTTATAGGAATTCCCCTTTTTACACTATTATAAAAAGATAAATTCTAATTTTTTATCATTGATTTAGAACTACAATGATTTTGGTTTCCCTTGGAATCATACTCCACCATTATTTCAATATCCATTGAAAAATATTCTGCTTGTTGAAAAGTATTTTATGATTCTTAATTATTTCAAAAACATTATTCTTCAAGAAACATAGTTGTAACATATTTGAGGAATAATATGTTTGTTGGGATGTTATTGTTTAGTTTAGTGATAATCTGATCATAAGAATACAGAAAACTCTAGAGTATAATTTATTCACATATAGTATCTCTAATCTCATATCCCAACATCATGAGTTGAGAGAAGATAGTTTTCAAGGTGTTTATGTAGTTATTTGGTGATGAATACTCCACCATTATAAGAGTGTATAATTTTATCTTTAGGAAAACATTACTATGTCATGGCATGGCCTCACTGATTTGTAAGATTTTAATAAATTTCATTTGTTATATTTTTCATTAAAATAAATGATAAGAATCCATATAAAAAATACAAATAGTTGTTGGTAATATTATTCACATCCATGTCATTCTATTTATCCTATTTCATAGCCACCTGTATTTCCCCAATCACCAGTATAAAATTATCATTTTTTTGTATTGCTTGTATCTTAATTTTCAACAATGGAAAATCATTTCATTTAAATATTTAATCTCAAATTTTTCTTCCATTTAGATATTTCACTAGTTTTGAATCTCATATGTTTCCCAATACATAATTTAATAATCCCAATAAATTTTTTCAGATTTGAAAGTTCAAATGGAGTCATAGTCATAGACCATTTTAAATTTATAATAATTATTAATAACTAAAAATGGGAACAAAACTAGTTTTGATCCTAAATATGAAAAACTTATTAGAAATAAAAAATAATTAACCCATTGGTGAGATGATAATATTCAGATAAATTAAAGTGAAATAATTCAGAACAAATGAATGTGAGATGTAACATGGAAAACCACTAAATTAAGAGGGGTAAATCCCATAGAAAAATAAAATTATCAAAATAGAAAAAATACAAGCACACGCCCACTGACTATTACCTGCAAAATATCCTCATAATTTCACACTTATATAAGTAAAGAAAAACATCCCAAATCTAACATACTAAATTACTTTATAGATAATTGATTATTGTTTAAGATCATGAAAAAATAAAGGTGGCCCCCAAATTTATAGGTATCCTAGTACCCATATTCTTCTCATCCACTTTATGAGTTTATTATGATTTTATTTTCCCTCTATATTGCTAATCCAGGTCAAAAACATTGTCTATACATAGTTAAAAAATGATCATTAATGTTAGTTGTTTGAAATTGATTTTTGAAGAACCAATGTGCAAGTGAAATTTAAAATTGGTTCCTCATGAAATGATGTTTGAAAGTCATCAAAATTTACTTTTAACATTTTTCATCAGGAAATTATGTTAAAATTCCACTTTTAACATCATTTCTAGAATAACCAAATGTTATAAGTCATTTAGGATGGATTTTAACATCGGTTCTTAATGAAACAATCTTAATCTGTCCAATTTTAACATTACTTTTTAAAATAATTATTGTTAAATACTAGGAAACTAAATTTAAAATGGGTTATTTTAGTTTTTAGGCTTCGATTTGGATGGTTTTGGAGATAAAACAGACATATGTATCAAAATTTACGCACATAACATATATACCAATTCTTTCTCCGTTTTTTCTATATTTTTTATATATTCTTCTTCAATCCACATCATTGTTTAATAATTTTTTTTGTTAAATGATTAAACCCTGGTAATTATCATTATTATATCATCATTTCATTCTTTCATTATTGGTTTTCTTCATCGATTTTTTTTTTTGAAATTTTTTATTATGGAAAAGTAGAATTCATCTCATCAAGGTGAAAAGAAAAAATGTCCACATGAAATTTACCAACCAGAGTTTAAAATTACTTAATAATGAATATTTAGTATTTCACATTATAAAACCCCAAGACTTTATAATATATTTATTTTATAATAAATTTAATTTCATCGATAGCTTGTAATGCATGAAACAACGGGTTTAAACAAAACACGATTTTGTCACACTTAAAGTGCTTAATTTAGAATTAATTTTTAATAATTATTGCAATATTATTTGAAAAAATAAATGTAAATTTTTAAATTTTAATAATAAAAATATCATAGGATGAATTTCTTGTATTTTTCTGAAATATATCATTTTTCGATGAATAGTGAGAAATAATAGATTTTAATTGAAAAATGTATTTTCATTCAAATTATTTATAAGGTTAAATAACATTTTAATTTGGTTTTAAAGTGTAATTAGATAAATTATATATCAATTAATACAATTTTGATAATTTTAATTGGTTTTGTATATAATTTTGATAAAAACATATTGTAAACTTTTGAATATTTTCTCTTTAAAACCTTGTTTTATCATCACATCTGTGGGATTAATTTTAATTTTAAATTTTCCACATCTGTGAATTGAATTTAAAAAATAGATTAAATATTTGGAATAATAATAATTTATAATTCCTAATAATTTCAACTTAATTGTTTACCAAAATCAATATTGAATGCAGTAACAATTTATTATCACGGTTAAGGAAAAAATGGATTTATCATGGGTTAAATGAAATAATAAATGGTAAAAATGACCTATGCACTTATCTAAAAAATATTTGATTGACATACATAGAAAATTAAACCTATGAGGTTCAATAATGGTCCTTTTTTTACCCTTATGAAATATGAAAAATGTAAGAGCACTCAATTCATTTCAAAAATACCAAGTGTTCCCTCTCCCCTCAAAACTAACTATTTTATTTTCAAACACTTTTAAGGGTAAAGTGAGAACCCTCACATTTAAGATAGATTAAGTAGAAAAAGATACAATTTAATCCAACATATAAAGGTTTTAGTGCAAACCAAATAAAGATACTTATATAAGAGGTAATGTACTTAAACGAGCATAATTATTTTATTTCGTTCTCCACCTCTATAAATTCTTATTAAACCAGGATGATAAAATATAATAAATATATTCCATATATTCTTTTATTTACATAATAATGTAATTACTTATAACTGTGTCCAATTATATAAAATGGGTTCTGAAATCATCATTTGGGTGTACAGTAGACTACCGATTCGCGAACCAATGTCATTCATTCTTCCATTACCACCATTAATAGTTGGGTATGATGATGAATCAAAATTATATATAATATATTTATAAAATATTAATTAATATACAGTCATTATATCATATTTTCATTTTTAACATTCATTTTTTAGGAGATACGATAACATCGCTTGTGTGTATGGTAGACTACCGCATTGCGAACTGATCTTATTCATATTTCACTAACGCTTAAAATGGAAGGTGTTAAGGGAAATGTTAATGTTTATATGTTATATACATGAAATAATTATTATATTCATGACATATTCATCATTCTATAAATATAATATATCATTTTTTATTCATACCTTTTCACTCACTTAAAGATGATAACATAATTCGTGTACATGTGGATTATCGCCTTTACAAAGTGATGTGACTCTATTTTAATCACTAAACCAAATTTATGGTATATATATATATATATTTAAAAATATAATATATTTTTTTATTATATCATGATATTTATGTAAAGAATAAATACTTCTTAACACCTTTCTATAATAATTTTTGGAAAATTAGAATGTTATTCATGTATACATACGACCTACCATCTCCATTATCCTAACATAATTCTTTTCCCAAAACTATATTTCATGATTGTTATTAAAGGTAAAATTGATGTATAAATAATATAATTATTTTATTATTATTATTTTGGATATGATAGAACTACATGTGAAAAAGTTGAAATTTCTGAACAAATAATGAATGAGAAAAAAAAGGAAATTAACATCTAAAAACTGAAAAATAATGAAATATTATTAACAAATAGGTGGAAAAATGTCATAAGAGGATCATATATGATATTATAAATTTTATTATATTTATTTTTTAAATAAATAACATTCTTAAAACCATTATATATGAGGTTAAATCATGTAATACCAAATGTAAGTGTGAAGTAATTGATTTCATCTCAATTTATATTCCATTGATTCATATTTGTTATTATGAACCAATTCAGTTTTATGTGGTGTATATACTACCCATTTCAGATTTAATATCATGATTCATTCATAATTAATGGTATTATATGTTTCACTTTGAATTATCTCATCTAAGGGGGAAGTACTTGAAAATTACTAAATGGTAAAATTTATTGTACAATCACACTTTCCTTTGTGATTATTACATTTATCTTAAAAAAACATGTCCTTGTAATAATTTTTCTTTGTAAATTAAAATTATCTTAAATATCCATATTTTGGTATAATTTATATTATTATTTCCAAAATCGTATAACATTTTTACATACAGTTTTTAGTTTGAATGTTATTTGATTAAATGGGTAAATATTGATAAATCTATATCTTTTACTCAATATTGATAATTAATGATAAAGATATTTTTTTATAAATTAAATTGATTATTAAATATATAAGGAATAATTTTGACATGCATTACCATTTATAAAAATCCCCTAAATGAATCGATAGTCTCATGAGGTAAATCTGTTTGCCAAATTAGATGGGTTTTTACCCAGTATGTTTAAAACCGTCTTGCGAAGGGTCTTGATTGTAAAGGAATCATCTTCCTAGGAAATATGACATATGATAATTATGCATTAATTTATTTATAATTTAATTAGTATTCTAATTTATATTTTCTCAATGATATTATCTTGGGATTTATTCCATTCTCATTTTATTGATTAAATGGAATGTGATTTTAGTTATTTATCTTTCTATACTGATTATTCTTATTGATTCAAGATAGATTCCATTATAATTAACCCTTAATAAGAATTTTAAATCAAATTTATTTTGTTTCTTGTCCCCATGTTATAAATATAAGTCATTTAAATTAGATTTAAGGATTCTGGCCATTTTCTTTTATTATGTATTATTTTTTTTCCTAATGTAAAGTGGGTATCATGTATATATCTTGTTCTACAAAACTATTAAATTGATCAGTCATTTAGGATTCAACCCATTATATATAAGCCAATCTAATAAAGTAAGGCACTGGATCTAGGATACTAGGTCTTGGGTTATTATAGTTGGTATCAAAAGAATTTTAGAAGATACCTTGGGAACATGATTTAGGAAAACATATATTATAGATCATAGACCTATGGTATACTATAACAATAAGTACAGAAGAAAATGTTAAATTTTTTGTAAGGTATAGAGTGTGTGGTTTTTCCTTATAATATATCCCTATATGGACACTGAAAGTGGATGTTGTTCTGGAATAGATGTACCTGGGGGTAATAACTCTGAAAATCATGCATTGGGATTGACATGATCATCACCTAGTGCATGACAACATGCCTTACTAAGCAACTAGTTGGACACTCCCAAGGGATATGATTAAAATAATTCACTTTTTCCTTAAAAACCATTATGAATAATTTAAAAATAAATATATTCCAAAAGAAACCATTTTTATGATTATGATATTAGATATTCATAAATTTATCAATTTATGTTAAGTATTTAACTAGTATTGTGATTGAAAATTATATTTCATAATGGTGTGTTGTAATATATTGCATTACATCATTTATAAATGGCATACGGAAGGAAGAAGGATATCAATACTTACATAAAAGGTAGATATTTCCATATATAGGAAACAAATATAGATGGAATTGGAATTGAAAAAATTATTTCTATATTAGGGAAGCTTAATCAGGTTATGAAAAATAACCTTCCCTGGAAAGCGAAACTTTCTCCATAGTGACATTATATTATACTGGATCACTTTTGCTGGTAGAAGATCCCATAATTTAGTGGGGATACTAATCTAGTGGGGATATTAATCTAGTGGTAGTTGAGCAATGCATTAAGTATCTAGAGAAGATATTTATAGAATTGGGATATAGGGAAAAGTAAAAGGATAAACTGGAAGTTTATTGTCACAAAGTTGATTCTAATTAATGGTGGTAATTGATCCAAGAATAATAGGTATGAATAGAAAATAGAACTCATAAAATAGAAAAAATTTAAGGAGAAATTATTTCAAAAATATTTCCCTCATGACAATCAAATTAAGATGAAGATAAATTTCTATAAATTAAATAAAAAAAAAGAATAAAGTATTTTGGATTATGAAAATTCCTTTATAAGGTTATCTAGGTATGATAAAAATTACATACACAATACAGAGAGTATGATTGACCATTTCTTTATAGGGATTAAGACAAGTCTATGAAGGGAACTTGATGATGAAATAGTTCTATGTGTTGTCATGATAGAGAAATAATTCTCTAAGTTCTATGTCTTTGAAGGAAATAAAGAGAAGAAGAGGATAGTAGATAAAAAATTGATAAAGATAACAAGGGAAAGAAGGATTCTCCCACATGTGACAATTTTGGTAAGAAAAACTTTGGTACGTTCTTGAAGGGAATGAAATTTTTCTAAATGTATAGAGAAAAGGTCCATAATGATCATTATTATAAGGGAAATAATGGAATTTACAATGTGCAATTCTTCCATTGTAAGGATATGGGGAACTATGAAAATGAATTATCCAACCATTAAGGGAATATACCTTAGAGGAAGATAAGGGATCAAGGTGAATATTATATTATTGACACAACTGAAGTGTAATGATTAATTTTCTTGTGTTTATATTTACTAATTACATCATTTGATTATTTTATCAATGACATTTTGTTTATAAGAATTACTAAATGTATCGGTATTATACTACGGTAATATTTCATAATGGATTTGAAAGCATGTGTTTAATGGTACCAAGAAAAGTGATTCCATTAAAACTTGAAATTATTGTAAAACTCATGATCGAGGGACATATATCCCTTAATATATACCTAATATTGATATAATAATTTTTATATAAAGAGATGGTTGATATGTATAAAGAAAATTTGATATTGATAGCTACCTAGGAATAGGTTAATGATTTGTTGACAAAGTGGTTTATGCTATCATTAATAGAGGTAGAAAAAAAATTAGATTTAAGAAATATTACCATAGATCTATGTTTTATTTATATAATAAGGAAGCATGGATATTTTCAAAAAAAAATTTAATCTAGTTTAGAACCATGTTTCAAGAAAATACATGATGAAGGTATTCACGTGTTTGGTATCTGACTACTAAGATATACTTTATATTGTTTAGGTGATTAATGTTAAATTCATTATATAAATTTAGTGACCTTATTTCTAATGTTTTGATCTTAATATCTAGAAAGGTTATAAGGTTAACTTATTATGAAATGGTTTAAGTTTAAAATTGTATGAGATGATAGAGATTAATGTATTAGTTCACCGTAAGAAGATTTAGGCATATTGGATAACTTGTGCTGGCCATTTTTTATAATAATAACTAAAGATTAAAGGAATGACTTATAATTCTATTATTTATATTATAATATATTAAAATTAAATTTTGTTGGTTCAAGATTAAAAAATTAAATTTTGGATATTCATTTCATGGAGTAATAGATGAATTATAAATTGATCAAAGCATGACCAAAGGATGAAAAATTTTCTGTGAAATAAAAATATATCAAGAAAGTATATTTCATTATATTATTAGAGAGTAAAATAATTTCTTAACTCTAGGGAAAGGATATTGAAATAAAATTTTTTTCCTATTATCATCATTTTTATGATATCAATGACCTTTTTCACACCTCTTTGGTTTATGGTTTCGTAGTCATTAACTTACTTTGGAACATAAAATTTCTTGTCATTAGTAACCACTATCAATATCTATTAAACCTTGGGAGTTAGTATTTTCCTCAATATTCATGTTTTAATTTATAACATATGTTCTCTTACATGAAAACTAAGTTATTTATTATTCCATATGAATTTTTACTTCCTTTTCTCCCTTATTAAGAGGATTTTTTATTAACCCTTTTACGATGTGGGTTTTTCAACAATTGTATTTCCAAATGTCAAACCTTGGATTAAGAAGATGAATTTTAAATTTTGAGGAAACAATTTATTTATGGTTATGATAATATTACACCCCAAGAATTCATAATATATTTATTTTAGAAAAAATTTAATTTCATTAATATCTTGTAGTGAACACAACACTGGGATTAAATAAAACATGGTTTAGTCACGCTTTATGCACTTAATTTAGAATTCATTTTTGAAACTTTTAGAAAATTTATTTTAAAAAATAAACTTCATTTTTTAAATTTTAATACCAAAAATTATTTTAGGGTGAATTTTGGGTATTTTTCTAAAATATTTGATTTCTCTATGAATAGTGAAAAATACTGAATTTTAATCGAAAAAATTTTTTCGTTCAAATTATTTATAATGTTAAATTAAATTATAGTTTTTTTAAGTATAATTAATTCAATTTATTGTAAATTAATCCAATTTATTCTATTTTATTGATTTACATATTGAATTTTGATAAAAAAAACATTGTAATATTTTTACCATTTTCTCTTTAAAAACCCTCTTTTTTGTCACGTCCATGGGATTAATTTTAAATTAATTATTCCCGATTATGAGAACTGAATTTGAAAAAATGGATTCTATTTTTGAAATTATAATAATTTATAATGTCTAATTAGGTAAAAAATAGAAAAATAAATAGTGAATGCCATAAAAATTTATTATTGTAGTTAAGATAAAAATGGATTTAACAAGGGTTAAACTAAAAAGAGAAGAGTAAAAAATTAACTATAAAGACTAGAAACTAATGGATGGATATATTTTGATGATTAAACCTCTATGTTTTTATAATGGTCTATTTTTTACCCTTTTTATTATGAAAAATGTGGGAGCACTCAATTCATTTCAAAAATACCAAGTGTGTCCTCCCCCCCCCCCCACCACTTATAAAAGGTCACCCCTCTATTATCTTATTAACACCTTAAAACATATTTAGTTTCGTAAATATCTACCTAAATCACTTCCCAACTACCATAAAATCATTATATAAGCCTTATTTTGGTCATAAAGTCAACCTATAAAGGCTTTAGTGAAAACCTAAGGAGGATACTTGAAGAAGAGGTAATGTTATTCAACAAGTGTCTTTATCTTATTTCTTTATCCACATCCTTAAATTATTATTGATCCATAATGATATAATAATATAGGTATCTTAAATATACTATTATTTTTTTATAATAAGTTCATTTATTAAAACCATGTCTACATCCATCAAAGAGGTTATGAAAATATCATTCGTGTGTACAGTAGACTAATGTCTTGTGAACCTATTTCATTCATTCTTCTATTTACACCTTTCGTGATTGGGTATGATTATGGATATAAAGTATTTTTAAGATTTTTATAAGAAAATTATACCTTTTTATTCATTATATCATATATTTATTTTTACATTCCATTCCATATAAGATGCAATAACATCGCTCGTGTGTCTGACGAACTATCGCCTCGTGAAGCGATGTGATTCATCTTTCACTAACGCTTCACATTAAAGGTGATAAGGATAAATTTAATGATTATATATGATATAAATAACATAATTATGATATTAATGACATATTTATCATTCTTTAAAGATAATATATCATTTTATTTTCTTACCTTTTCACTCACTTAAAGATAATAACATTGTTCATGTACTTGTGGACTACCGCCTTCCCGAAGCAATGCACCTCTATTTTAATCACCACACCACATTTATAGTATAAATATGTTTATTAAAAGAAATTATATTTTATGTATGATATCATTAAAATTATATAAATTTGAAATATTTATTTCCACCATTTCATAATGATCATTAGAAAATGAGAATGTTACCCATGCATACGTATGACCTACCGTCTCCATGATTGTAATGTACTTCATTTTTTAGAACCATATCTTTTGATTTGTTCTAAAAGTATAAAAAATGTATAAATATTATAATTATTTAATTATTATTATTCTTGAGGTGATATAACTATATTTTAAAGAATCATAACTTTCATGAAAAAGTATGAATGAGAAAACAAGTCAATTAACACTCGAAACAATGAAAATAATGAAATATTGTTTACTAATAGGTGGTAAAATATTATAATATGACCATATATAATAATATAAATATGATTATGGTTCTGGTATAAATTAATAACATGATTAAAAAATTATATAGGAGGTTAGTGAACATACATCTAAAAGGAAGCATGAGGTATGGGATTTTGTCCTAATTTACATTCCATTGAGTCTTGTTTATTATTATTCATCAATTAAATTTTATGTGGTTTATATACTATCCCTTTTAGATATAATACCACGGTTCATTCATAATTCATGGTATTTTATGTTTCAAATTGAATTATCTCATCTATGGGGATTTGACTTAAAAATTATCAAGTGGTAAAAGTTATTGTAAAATCACACTTTCTATTGTGATTGATTACTATCTCTGGAATAAATCACTTACTTGTAATCCTTTTTCATTGTAAATTATATTTCTATTAAATTTAAATATTATATTATAATGTATAATATTATTTCATAAATTTTGTAACATTTTTACATATGGTGTTAACTTTAAATGTTATTTGATTAACTAGGGAAATATTTATAAATTTGTATCATTTACTCAATACAAATACTTAATGATAAGGAATATTTTTTATGAATTAAATCGATTATTAGATATATGAGGAATTATTTGGACATGCATGACACTGGTTGGGGACCTTTTATATGAATTACCTTGATGGATCAGTAGTCTTATGAGATTAATCAATTGGCCAAAACAGATGGGTTTTTTCCAGTTTGTTTTAAACTATCTTGTAAAGGGTCTTGAAGGTAAGGTGCCAATTGATCGGAAAACATGGAGTCTACTAATTAAGCATTTACTTATTTTATAATTTAGTTATTATTATCCTAGATATTTTCATAATGATATTATCTTGGGATGCATACCATTATCAATTTATTAATTAAATGAAATATGTTTTCAGCTATTTACCTTATCATGTTTATTATGATTATTGGTTCAGGATAAATTTTTCTATAGTTAACTCTTACTGAGAATTTGTGATCACCCTTATTTTGTTTCTATTCCCCTTGTTTTGAATTTGAATCCTTTCAATTAGTTTCAAGGATGTTGATCATTTTATTTTTTCAAGTTTTATTTTTTTCAATGTGAAATGGGTATCATGTATGTATCTTCTTCTCCAAAACTATAGAAATGATATGTCCTATGGGATTATACCCATTATATATATGCTAATTTAATAAATTATGGAAACATATATAGGCTAATGGGGTCAGGGTCATTATACTCACAAGTTATTATCTCAAAATATAGTACATATGAATAAGAAATATTCTGATTCGAAGTATGTAGACACAATAAATGAAAATAAATCCTGATATTAAGATTATATTTTATTATTATCATATAGTTTCTACAATTTTTAGTCCATGTATCTCATGTTTTCTTATAATTAGTTAGTTTATATTTATTTGTTTTTAAAAAAAATTATGAAACATTCAACGATCATACTTTTTATCCGTAATTCCAATTTAGCACCATGGCAAATTAAATATAATTATGTGAAATAGTTTATACCACTGTCAACTTTTTACATGTTTTTTAAATCATTTATTAGGATAACTGATGTTATATGTATTATTCAACATCGGTTATCATAATAAATAATGTTGAAAGTACTAAAAATGTTTTTTGTTAGTTATCATAATTACCAACATTGAATGTCTCAAAAATAATACTTTTTATGTTGTTTTATATAAATGGTTATAAAATAACACATATAAATTTGTATTCATTCACATCAGATAGAATATCAAGGTTAAAATAAAAAAAACTCTCCTTAAATGTTTTTTCAACTACTGTAACTAAGTTGTAGATAAACAAAGGGGAGTGAATCTAGAAGTCTAGCTTCTAATGACAGATAGATATTTTGGAGTTGCATGTCCATTATTTAAATTTATATATGTTGGAAACCCATAAAGTTTTAGACCAGATAATGGTAGTCAAAATAAATAAAATTGAAGTTACCTCTAACGAGTCTAATAAAAGAAGTGTGGATATGATATTGACTTGTGTATGTTTTTTCTATAAATAATACAAACTATTTTATCCTTATGGGTTTTGCAGAAATAGGGTTATGTAAGAACCTTCAGTGTGGATATATAAGAATACTTTATATGAGTTTTTAGAAGTGGAAATTGTGTACTAGAAGACAGATTTGAGGTGGTGGATGTATTTTATCTAATGGGTATATTCCCATGAATATTAAATATCAACTAGTATACTCTCCATAGAAAACTGATAATATAGAAACCAATTTAACTAAATAGACTCTATAATATTTATTAAGGTGGATTCGTTTTTCAATTGAATTCTAGACATTGTAATCATATTTCTAACCTTAAATAAAAATTTTATAGTTTTTCCTCCATAGAGAAGGACAATATATATACAACATAAAAACAAGTATTTTTTCCTTGACTTTGTTTCATTCATTCAATTTTATTCAAATGTTTTATTTGGTTCATCCTGTAGGTTTTTTTTCATGTGTGGTTACTTAGGTGTGATGTTTCTTCTATGTTATGTTAATTAGTAACATGGATTAGATCTAGTACATTTTTTCCACCTTGTAATTTCTCAAGGTTCATTATATGGTGGTTTATCAGAAGGTTAATGAAACCCAATAATTGGTGTAAAGTAATTGATTTAAGAACTTTTGTTGACTATAAATTGTCAATATTGATTCAGATGTCAATTTTGAAGCATTATTCTACCCTTTTCTTTGTAGGAGGATTTTGATAATCAATTTCTAATCACTCTTACATGTTTTATAATCCATTTTGAGATCACTGTCTAAAATATTTATAGTTCTAAATGATGGTAGGGTTCAGGATGACAAGTTTAATATTATAGTTCTTTTTTTCAAAAAAATAACTAATAAGGAAGAATGGAAAATGATTGATAAAAAAGAACTAATGTTGATATGGATATCATTAGCCCAAAAAATGTCTTATAACATTTTAGAGTTAAATACTACTCAGAACTTATGATTACTCTTATAGAAATATAATACAAGACAACCACAATTAATATCATGTTACTTTAGGGAAGATTATTTTTCATGAGGATGTTGGAAGGAAATCCAACAAACAATTATACTAATGATTTTAACCTAATTTTGATTTTTTTGTAATAAGTGAATGTAAACTTTAGATATCCATAGTAGATTATATTATCACCTTCATCACTTTTGGGACCATGGTATGTGTTGGTGACCAAGGTGAGTAACACAAGTTAAAAGATATACTGGGTGTTTACTAACATTAGGGATCTTATTTTGAATGATGAACTTCATTATAAATAGATAAAATGGTATTATGGAAATTCATATAGTGTAAAAGGAATAGGACATTAAATATCCAAGGAAACTCAAAGAAACAGGAAAGAAAGAATAATTAGAGTAAAGTATCTTGGTGGATGTTATCCTAATGTATTATCATAGTTGGGAGAAGGGTTACCTGAAAAATGAATATAGTGATCAAAGAGTTATTTATCAAAGATATGCTTCTAGAAGTGCATCAACAAACCCTGTATTAGATGATACAATAAGTGTACTATTCAGTGTCTCTATCTCACTTGATTCATGGATTATATAAGTTGGATCTTCATTTCACTAAATATATGAGGGAGGATGTAAGAGGAATTATGATTCAGGAATATATTTTATGGATTATATTTTGAATAATCAAGATCCATAGATTCAGGGAAAGGTTTATATTTCCATATATATAAGGAATAAAAGTTTTTTAGAGTTTTAATTCCTGAAGCACATATTAAGATTATATAAGAAATTAATTTCCATTATATAGTTAGAAAAATATTTTTTTTGTACAATGTTTTTGGATGGTACAAGGATGATTACATGGGGTTTTATGGTAGTGTTCAAATTAGTGAAGGAAAGAACTATATTCCTGAATCAATTATCAAAATATTCAATGCATTCTAGAAACATAACCACAAAAATGTTGTGGCATGACAATTCGGGTCACTTGAATGACAAATTGAATAATGTTTTAACTAATAAAGATATATTAATGATATAAAACATGTAGTATAGATCATAAAAATAATTAATCCTTGTAAATTAGTGAAAGTATTAATTAAAAATGGAAGGTAATTCACTAATGAAGTGGTTGGTAGAGATTATTAAAATGGTCATATGGGGTCCATATCCCATAAATTCTCATGGAGGGAAATTATGTTATGTTCACTTCATTGATGATGTGACATAGAAGGTGTGATTTTTTTCCTTGGAAAATATATAAAGTATTTAAAACCTTTTTATGATGGATATACATGGTTTATAATAATTTCATATGATACTTAAAGTGTTTTAGGGTAGATAATGGTGGCGAAAGGAACAAGGGAGTTCCAAAGGTTCTATTGGCAGAAGGGCATACGGTTTGAGAAGACTATACCAAGACTTACAGAACATAATGGAGTTTTGGTGAGGATAAATATGATGTTATTAAGAAATTCGATAAGAATATATATTTATTCTGGATTCTCCAATGTTTTTTGGGAATAAGCGATGAACTATATTGTCTACTTAGTGAATTAGATTCCCTCTTCTTATCTATTGGGGTATGAACTTCTAGAATTTCACTCAACCAAAAGAAATATTTATTTCACACATCTAAAAGTTTGTATTTCACTCACCAAAATCCACATTGATAACAAGAATAGGGATAATTTTGAGGATAATTTATGAGCATGTTATAGTGTAGGGTATTAAGATGAAGAATTTGATTTTTAACTATTGTATAATAACTGTCAAAAGTTTGTTAATTGCTTAAATTTTATCTTCAATGAAGATAAATTGGAGAATGATCAAAACTAATAGTATATTTATGATGATATTATTGAATCATTTTAATTTTATTTTTGAATCGATAGTTATTTGAAAATTATTGATGTTATAGAGAATTTATGGAGTATTTAATTTTCTAGAATACCAAGATACCCAAAGGAAGTTCAAGAAGGAGATCATGTTCTAATAGTTTTTTCAAGAATGAAAGTACCATAAAGCTCAATAACTGTGAAAGATCAGGTGATAGATCTGAAAGTTGAAGTTCCATAATAATTAAATATGAAAGGAGAATATTCATAGTGTCATTTAAAGATGACTTTAGAGAATCAAGCCCAGGTAAAAAATATGGAAGTACTTTGCACTATTTTCTACTCATAGATGATAAAGAAACCCATGATCCGAAATGATTGTGAAGATTTAAAGACTTGAATCAATGGGAGTTGGTGATGAAAGATGGAATCAATTCCTTACATGGTTTTTCAATATAGGGTTTAATAGAAATTAATTCTTAGATGAATGTTATTCATAATAAATTGGTTTATTAGTTCATTAAGGTAATAGATAGTTGACAGAGGTACAATTTAAGGTTTATTGTGAAATGGTTTCATCAAATGGAAGATGTGTATTTTTACATGAAGTTTTCTATAGTAATTAAAAATAGAACAATTATAATGGTACTTATCAGGGTTTCCATAGAAGTATTTCATCTATGGGAGTTAGACGTGGAGACGAATTTTCATTATACAGGCTTAAATGAAGGAATATATTTAGATGATCATGAATGTTTCATATAAAACTAGAACATAATTCGTGTATTCATGTTGAAGGGAAGCCTTTGAGAGTTGAGGAAAACACCATGGAAATTGTTAAATGCATCTATAGATGAATAAAATTTTATCAAGAGAAATGAAGATGATTACTGTTATTGTAAGGTATTTAATGATGAAAGTTTCATAATCTTACTTCTCTCACAACTGCAGATAGAAGTATTTTTTATAGTTTATTTGCGACAGGATCATGTCGTAAAAGAGAATTTGCAATGAGGTCCCATTTTAAATAACCCGTTATAGAAATCGGCATCAAAAATAGTTTTTTTGCAACGGAACGTCGTAAATAGTTTATCCGGATTTTTAAAAAAAATCCTTTTACGATGGACTCATTGTAAAAAAATAAAAAAGATAAAAAAATAAAAAAATGATATTAATATAATATAATAAAATTATAATAAATATAATTAAAAGTAATAATAATACAATAAAATATAAAAAAACTAATAAAATTAATAAAAATATAATTAAAATAATAAAATAATTATAAAATAATAAAATAATAAAAAACACAATATTCGCAATAATAAAAAATAAGAATAATAATAAATTTTAACTAAATATTATAATATTAAAAAAATAAAAATAAAAAAAAAAAAAAAAAAAAACATAATATTCGCAACAATATAAAAACACACTATATAAAAATGTAAATATATGGATTAATAAAAAATTTACAAAAAAATGCATTAAAATGTTTATCATAAAAAGTATATAAATCACTAAGTGGTGTCATATAGAGGAACTGGAAGAGCTGGTGGAGGAAACTTCATCCCTAAACCATGAGTCAGATGTAGCATGTACTCTATCATCTACTCACACAGCTACTTCTATCATCAACACATCTCCTCCTGTTATTGTTGTTTCTACTATCAACGGATCTCCTCTTACTCCCTACACATGATCTATATAAGTTCACCCTAGTCTCGTAGCTTCTCCTCATATTGTGTATCAGATGATGATGACTTTCCATGAGCTCCTCTCGAACTAAATGATGGCATTACAGCGGTACCATAAAAACTCCCAACTGTTAATCGAGAGCCAATACCAAGCACTAATTTTTACTTATTATCACTAATTACTATAAATTTTTACTAATTATCACTAATTGCCACTAATTATTACTAATTATTACTAATTATCACTAATTATTACTAATTATTACTAATTATTACTAGTTATTAATAATTACCACAATTATCATTAATTATTACTAATTAATCCTAAAAATACTAATTACCACTATTTTAAACTAATTACAGTTAGTTTTTACTAATTACTATTAATTTTTACTAATTACTACAGATTTTAACTAATTATCACTAATTACCACTATTTTTTAAAAATTACTGTTAATAATTACTAGTTACCGTTATTTTTTACTAATTACTACTAATTCTAACTAATTATCACTAATTGTAACTAATTAATTTTAATTATTACTAATTACCGTTAATTATTACTAATTACAGCTAATTATCACTCATTATTACTAATTTTATTAGTTTATAGTAATTTTTTACTAATTACTGCTAATTAATACTAATTAACGCTAATTAATACTAATTACTACTGTTTTTTACTAGTCATTAATTTTTACTATTTACTATTTATTTTTACTAATTACTGCTAATTTTAACTATTTACCGCTAATTTTTACTAATTATTGTTAATTATCACAAATTAATTGTAGTTTTTACTAATTACTGCTAATTATCACTTATTATTACTAATTTTTATTTTTTTATGACAATTTTTTACTAATTTCTGCTAATTATTACTAATTAATGCTAATTTTTACTAATTACCACTAATTTGTAATAATTATATTGATTTGTCACTATTTTTTACTAATTACCACTAATTAATACTAATTGCCACCTTTTGTACTAATTACTTTTAATTATAAATATTTACCACTAATTTTTACTAATCAAAGCTAATATTTACTAATTAATGGTAATTATCACTAATTACCACTAATTATTACTAATTGCTACTAATTACCACTTATTATTACAATTTTTTTAATTTATAATAAATTTTTTCTAATTAATGCTAATTTTTAATAATTATTTTTATTTATCGCTAATATTTTCTAATTACCACTAATTAATACTAATTACCACTTTTTTTACTCATTGTCATTATATATTACTAATTACCACTAATTATAGCTATTTACCGCTAATTAAAACTAATTACTACAAATTAAAACTATTTACTTTCGAATCACAAACATTACTACTAATTAAAACTAAATATTACTAATTTATAATAATTACTACTAAATATAAATAATTACTTCTAATTATAAATAATTATTTATAATTATAAAAAAATACATCTAATTGACACTAATTACAACTAGTTAGTAATATTAAAATCTAATAAAAAATAAAACAAATAAAACAAATATTTAAATAATTACATAAATACCTCAAAAATGAAGCATTTGCACGCTGAAAACTTCAAAATTCCTTTCTCGGTTAAAATTTATACTTCTACATGAAGGAAGAAAACCTAAAAAAAGGATGGGTGAATTGGTGAATGGAAAGAGAAAAAACGAGGGGGTATATATCGGTTAGATTAGTAACGCAAGACTATTTGCGATAGGAACCCAGTCGTAAATAGTACCCATAATAAATGCTTGAGGTGGTGGTTAAAAAACTAATTGTGATAGGACCCATCACAAATACTCACATATTGATAGACTATTTGTGACGGGTGAATGATCCCGTCGTAATTACCTTTACATGACCAAGGGTATTTGTGATGGGATTTGGTTTCCATCACAAATACTCATTCCCATGTTTTGGCGAGAAGACATGCCAATAGTATTTGTAGTAGGTTTGTTTACCCATCACAAATACATGTTTATTTAATTGTATTTGTGATGGGATTAGAACCTTGTCGCAAATAGTCCTCTGGAATGAACAATTTGTGACGAGGGAAGGACCCATGGAAAATGACCCATCGCAAAAGGTCATTTTTTCTGTAATGTCTATATTGAAAAAATTCTTATTTCTAGACCAATAAAATATATATTGATGATCAGAAAGAAAAATTGTTCTAATGTTTTGTGATGAAGAGTCTTTTCCCAACTAAAAAAATAGTAGGGATGTATATTATAAGGGACTTATGTTCAAAGAAATTATTCCTTACTAAGTTTTACTACATCCATAATAGAGTGGATCATTTCAAAATAATCAAGGAGAAACCCATTACCACCCTATCACGACCCGTCCCCCAGGGCCCGAGCCGTGACTACCCCAAGCCCACCTCTCGAAGGCTAAGGGCTGGCGACTAGCGCCGAAGACGTAAACCTGAAAGTGGGGGGCATTTTCCCGAATACTTGTACGCATGCACAAATCCAACCAAGTACCAACTCACAAGAAAAGGGATAGTATACCACTAAGAGAAAACTGAGTACGATCACAGTTGAAAGTAAGTGGGCCAGAATACAAACCCCAAAAAAAAGTACTGAAAACAGTAAAGTACAAGAGTGATATAATGGCCATCTACAGAAAAACCCACATGATCGTAGGATTAGTGTGGCTACTGGAAGCTAAGGGAGTACGTCTCATCTGTCAGATCTCACTTTTCCCACCTGGTCCAATTCCACCAAGTCCATTGTTGAAGCGTCACTCATCTGCACGGGACACGGTACACACGTGGGTAAGGCCCCTACAAGGGGTAAGTAACACTAAACTCAGTAGGGACCCCCAAAAAAACAAGGAAAGACCACACATCATGTAGGAAATATATCACGAAGGAAAATAACACAACACAAGTCATCTCACACAAGGTATCACTTTAGGTCAAGTATAGAAGAATCATTGTATCATCAAACTCCTAGGATACTGGAAAAATCCTCCTCTGATGAGCATCGTGGGCCTGCCAGGTCATGTAGAGTCGCCTCCCACTAACCTTATACTATTGTGGTACTCATCCATGATGGGTATTATGGGCTTGCTGGGTCACACAGAGTCGCTTCCCACCATGGTCCTGCTAGGTCACACACAGTTGCTTCCCACCTTGGCCGGACTGAGGTACGCATCCGGGATGGGTATCGTTGGCATGTCGGGTCACATAGAGCTGCTTCCCACGGTGGGCCTGCTAGGTCACACAGAGACACTTCCCACCTTGGTCAGAGAGAGGTACACATCCCTGATGGGTACTGTGGGCGTGATGGGTCACATAGAATCACTTCCCACCATGGGCCTACTGGGTCACATAGAGCCGCTTTCCACTAGGCCAGTCATTGAGTCGTGAGGAGTCCAAGGTCAACAGTCTTCAGGTCTAAGTTAGCCACAGGGTTTTGTACATAGTCTTCTTGAGATAACTTCCCCTCAAGACACTCTCTGCATCTTGATATCCCATGAAGTTTCCACAAAGTATTCCAAAATATTTGTCTTCTCAAAAGAGTCCCAAAGCTACAAACGGCTCATCAATTGGATGCACAGTTTTCAAGATACAGATGTTTTAGTATCGAGGTCCCGGTTGGATTCATGTGTGATCCAACTAGGCCATACCCCAAATTTCTTAAAAACTCAAGTGGAGTATCTCAAAAGGGTTGCCTTGTCCTAAGGGTCTCGACGCTGCAGACGGTTCTTCAAATGGATGTACGGTTTAGAAGTTAGGGCCCATTTTGTGTAATTGGTCGGTACTGGGTCTGGTTCCAGTCTGCCTCGGTCAGACCGGCCTGACCTGATTCGGCATGGGCTGAAACAGATTGATTTGGGTCGACCCAGCTCAACTCAGATCTGACCTGACCTGGGTCAACCCAACCTGCAGGGCCCGGCCAGATCGGATGGGCCGCGGGTCGGGCCGTTGGGCCGGCTGAATGGTGCCACCCGCCTGGTGGTGCGGGCTTCCAGGGACACCCAGACGCAGCGTGTCCTGGTAGGGCTGACATGGCGCGGATCCACGTCATTGTGTCAACCCATGGGGTTTGACCAAACATAGCTCCACATGGCACCGCAGGTCCCTCTGTGTCACGACCGACGGGTCGCGGCTTCGTAGATGGTGTGAGTCCCATCCTCTAGTTGTCGGTCGAACTGGTGGCCCCTACTTCTACAAAGGTCATCGCAAGCCATGGCCCGACTGCCGTGTGGGCACGCTGCCGAGGATGTGCCCCACCCTGGTTCCACCACCTCCCGGGGTGGTGGTCAGTTCTTCCGCTGGGAACACGGCTGACACCGCCGTGTGCCGCCACTGTGCACTATTGTCGGGGTTAGTGCCAGCGGCAGGGTGTTCACTGGGTCGTCGGTCACACACCAGTGGCCCGTTTCCTGCGCCTGTGACCTCCTGGGATCGTTTTCTCCACTACAGTCGGCCCTGATTCGGCTTTTCTCCATCTTCAAATTGGGAAATCACAATCAATGCACAAGCCAAGGGGCTCGGGCCTAGTTCATGTCGGCCCACGCCCTCCATGTTAGAGATAAATCTGGGGGTTTCGGGGAAATGTTATTCAACCGGATTTCATGCCTTAATTTAAATCCTTATCCCAACAATAAAACACACCCTCCCTCATATATATGGAATAATGGATAACTTGTTCATGAATTGATCTGTTCTTATCATTTTGGAATGAATTATAGGGAAAACAAAAATAATAAACACCACCCCTACCTTGAATCGTTAGAGAGAACTCGCAATTGAGGAATTCTTGTTGTTCGTCATCCCCATAACAAGTCGCCCTCATCGCCGCTCGAACTTAAATCTCCAATTTGGGGTTTTGGTGTCGCACATCACCAATCTCC
Source organism: Viscum album (assembly GCA_963277665.1). Classification (NCBI taxonomy): domain Eukaryota; kingdom Viridiplantae; phylum Streptophyta; class Magnoliopsida; order Santalales; family Viscaceae; genus Viscum; species Viscum album. The sequence continues at coordinate 2,134,305,075 of OY728140.1, forward strand.
AGAACTGGCTCCTTCCTTCAAGAGTTTGGCATCTTGGTACTCCTTCAACACTTCGCTGCTTGGTGAAGTCATGACATCTCCTCCCCCAAGCTCCATATAAATAAGAGAGGGGAGGGTATGTAATGACATGGGGAATTAATGGGGGATCATTAATTTGGAACCTTCCTAATTCCCCAACGACTTCATTACTTAGGATTGGAAAGTCAAGCCATTTATTGGCTTGACGCATTGCAGGTCCCACACTCCGCTTGTCCTTTGGTGGAGGAGAAATAAAATAAAATAATAAAATTATTTTATTTCATTTTTTTTCTTATAAAAGTCACAAAACATAACTTCTTCTTCAAAACTACTGCGGTCAAAGTAAAGTCTCCCTTAAGTGAATCCCAGTGTTGTAGATTCAATGGTGCCCTTGGATTTTTAATCCGAGCAATGGTTCAGAAGTTAGAAAATTCCGCTCACGTGTTTACTAAACGTACCTTAAAAAGGTTCAGAAATTCATTCCTAGCACTCTGGGCCTCATAATCAGGCACCGTCAATTTTTTCAGACTTGTAATAATTCTATATAATTAAAAAATACATGGAAAATCCAGGTCTTTACATTCTCCTTCCCCCCCCCCTTAGGGATTTTCATCCCTGAAAGCCACAATATAGACTAAGAAAACAAATGGGGGTACTGAACATGAATCTGAGCCTCCCACTCCCAAGTTCTCTCCTGTAGGTTCTCGTTCTTCCAGTGAACGTGCACCAGAGGTATCAACCACCCACGAAGGACTTGCTCCTGTCAATCCTCAATATCAACTGGATCCTCGGTAAATGTTGCCACATCGTCCAAGTCCAGCTCGCCATGGTTGATGACGTGAGTTGGGTTGTGCACGTATCTCCTCAGTTGGGATACATGGAAGACATCAAGCACCCTCTCAAATTGGGCTATAAGTTCCAAGAATTATTCCACCTCACCTATCCTTTGAAGTATCATAAATGGTCTGATAACCCTCAGTGATAACTTGTCCTCTCGACCAAATCTATGTAGTCCACACCGAGGGGAGACTCGCAAGAATACATGGTCCCCTCTTAAAACTCCAAAGGTCTCTGTATCCTATTGGAATAGGACTTATTTATACTATGTTCAGTCTTCATCTTCTCTTGGATGATCTGCACCTTCTCAGTGGTAGCCCGTACCAACTTTGAACCCATAAGTGCGGACTCCCTTGGGTCTGTCCAGCATAGTAGTGATCTGTAAGGTCGACTGTATAGGGCCTCGAATGGTGCCAAACTGATGGTGGATTGATAACTGCTGTTGTAAGAAAACTCCACCATGAGCAAGTGATCCTCTCAACTATGGCCAAAATCTAGGACGCATGCACTAAGCATGTCCTCTAGCGTCTGAATGGTCTGCTCTATCTGACCATTAGTCTGAGGATGAAAGGCGGTGCTCAAACGTAGCTGAGTCCCAAACGCCTCTTGAAATCCCTTCCACAACCAAGATATAAAATGTGTGTCATGGTCAGAGACAATCATCGATGGAACCCCATGAAGTCACACAATCTCCTGTACGTAGAGGCCCCTCAAGCCCTCTACTGATCCCTGCTCTTGAGATAGGTAAGAATTGGGCCAACTTGGTGAGTCGGTCAATGATCACCCAGATAGAATCATGTCCCCTAGACATACATGGAAGCCCAATCACAAAGTCCATAGAGATCCCATCCCACTTTCACTCTGGCACCTATAGTGGTTGAGCTAAGCCTACGGGAACATAATGCTCGGCCTTCACTTGCTGGCAAGTGATGCTTCGTGAAAAAAACTCTTCCAATACCTTCTTTATTCCTAGACACTTGTGCTGACGCCGGAGGTCATAGTACATATTCACCACACCAGGATGTACCACCAGAGGGGACGTATGGAAATCCCCAACACCTCCTCCTGTAGCACCACTGGTACCATGGTACGTCCTCTGAGTAGGATGACATGCTCCCCACCTTCAAAAAATCCATCAGGTGCCTATCCTGAGGATATCTGAGCACGTCGAGCCTCGCAGTCAAAGTCCCCAAGCTGCGCCTCAAGGACTCACTGAAGGAGTCAGGAAGTTACTGTCATAGACTGGAGGTAAGCTTCTCCATCTCTATCTACGAAGGATATCTATAATACGGTTATCTGATCTGTCGTTTCACTCAGCAACTGTATGAAGACCTCGTACTGAGTGCATCTGCTACCATATTCACCTTCCCAGGAGTATATAATTTCTCAAAGTCATAGTCCTGGAGGAACTCTAGCCATCACCATTGTCTCAGGTTTAGGTCCTTCTGAGAGAAGATATAACTGAGACTCTTGTGATCAGAGTAGGTTGTAAAACATTCGCCCATCAAGTAATGTCGCCACATATTCAAGTAAAAGACTACTGTTTCTAACTCCAGGTCTTGGGTAGCATAGTTTTTCTCATGTTTTCTCAGCATTCGTGAGCCATAGGCGATCACTGCTCACTCCTGCATCAGGACACACCCAAGTTTTGTCCTTGATGCGTTACAGTAGACTAAATACCCAACTCCCTCTTCTGGTAGCCTCAAGATGGGGGCACTCTTCAGTCTCTGTCTCAACTCCTAAAAACTATGTTGGCGCCTCTCTATCCACATGAAGGGCTTCCCCTTCTTCTTCAACACTGACAAGGGTGCCGTAACTCTAGAAAAGTTAGGCATGAATCTCCGGTAGTATCCAGCCAACCTCAGTAAACTCCACACCATGGTCACACTTCTGGGTGGCTCCCAAGCAAGAACAACCTCTATATTCACTGGATCCACTGCAAATCCATCCTCTGAGATAATGTCTCCCAAAAAGTGGACCTCTTGTATCTATAACTAGAACTTAGAGATCTTACTATGAAGCTAGTGCTCTCAGAGTATATCCAGAACTATCTACAGATGATAGGAATGCTCCTCCTCCTTCGCTGAGTATATCAAGATTTCATCGATGAACACCACCACAAAGTGATCGAGGTAGGGCTGAAAGATCATTTTAATCAGTCCCATGAACACTTCTGGGGCATTGGTCTCACCGAACGGCATAACCAAGAAATCATAGTGGCCATACCGACACCTGAAGGCCATATTCTGCACATCCTCATATCGTATCTTGAGCTGATTATAGTCTTATCTGAGGTATATCTTTGAAAACCAATGATCTTTCTTAATCTAATAAAAAAGATCATCAATCCTTGGAAGTGGATACTTGTTCTTAACGGTCACCTGGTTTAGGAACCGATAGTCCACACAGAGTCACAAACTCCCATATGCCTTCTTTCCGAACAAAATCAGGGATGCCCATGGAGAAACACTGGGGTTTATGAACCTCTTTCCCTACAAGTCCTCCAACTGTACCCATAACTCACAAAGCTCCACGGGATCCATCAAATGTGCTGGTGTAGATATCGGTGTTGTCTCAGGGTATAGGTCAATGTAAAATTCTACCTCTCTGCGTGGAGGTATTCCTGAAACATCATCATGAAAGACATTGGTATACTGGTCCACCACTATAGGATAGCTCGGACTCTCAACATCAACTGCCCCAAGGGTAAGGCTAGCCAAATTATGTGTGATCGGCTACACCCTCCTCTGGGTAAGTCCTTTCTATGCTGCAAAGGTCCCCTTCTCACCGACGAAGGAAAACCTGGTCCCATCTATGCGGACACACTGCACTTTGTGCCTAATACAGTCAATCTGAGCATGAACTGTGGATAACTAGTCCATACCCAAAATGATGTCGTAAGGCCTCGATGCATCTATTAGGAGATCCCATCCAAAGCTCCTGCCTCCTAGAGTAATCTCACACTACTGGAACCAGTTTGTAATTGTCGAATCTTCTTCCATAGGAGTTTCTAGCCGTAAGGATCAAGCCAACGGCTCCAGCAGAATCTCCAAGCTCCGAACAAGGTTCATGGAAATAAAAGAGTGACTGGAGCCTATGTCAATAAGTACTTCAGATAGGGTGGAATAGACACAGATCATACCTCTAATCATCTCCAGAGTGTCGTGGTCGTAGGCCTCAGATTCCTAAATCTGAGCTCGTCCGTGTCCTCCTCCTACATGTGGTTAGGGTGGACCACCTGGAGGTGGAGGTGGTAGAACCTCGAATCGCCGCCCACCACCTGTTGTACGGCTAGATCTTCTTCCATGTCCTCCACCCAATGGACCTCCCCGCTCAAACCTCTACCTCTGCCTCAGCGGTCCCTTGACCGTCTTCTAGTCGTTTTTATGACAGGTCGGGCAGTTGCGAGCCATGTGACCCTGCCCGCCACACGTATAGCACTGTATGGCTCCTTGCTAACTCCCTCTAGATTGGGAGCCTCGTACTACTGACCCAGAGTCCTGGGATCTCCATCTTAAAGACCTAGCCTACTTTTTCCCATGTTCCTGATGCTTATTTCCTTCCAAAGACTGTATTTCCTGGGGTCTGCTGGTGGCTCTGGTTGTCGGTGCCTGCTTCATTAAGAAGCTTTCCACAAGAAGGGCTCGCTCCAGTACCCCAGCCTAGGTGGGGATGCTGAGGGTCTCCACAGAAGCCCTGATCTCCCTCCTGATCCCTTGCTCTAAGGATTGAGCCCTAAAGAAAGGGTCTTGTACCATATCCATACAATAGTGGGAATGCTCTGTGAACCTTGTTGGGTACTCGCCACTGTCATGTTGCCCTGCTGAATGTGAAGTGGATCCTAAATGTGCACAGAGTGCAATGTCACAGGAAAAAACTCCTCTTGAAAAATCATTTCGAAGTCAACCCAAGTGAGTGTAACCTCATCATGAACCTAGATGGTCAAACTCCACCATCTCCCAGCTTATCCTAGAAAAAGGCTCGCCACCAAGATCGCCATCTGGTTGGGCGATGTCCTCACTAAGTGGAAGACTCAGGTCATGGCCTCTAGCCAGTTCTCAACAACTCGAGGATCTGTATTTCCTCTGAACATGGGAGCTATCTACCTCTGAAACTCATGTAGGGCATTGATCCTATGAACATCCTCTATCGAAACTGTCAGTGGCAGGGGCTGACCATTGGGTGGTGGTAGCACTAGGTCAGTACCCGGCAGGGCCATCTCAAACACTGGTCCATGGACAGATGCCTCATCACTGGGAGGGTTTTCCTCATGCATCTGGATCCTGGCTGGTCATCCTCATGGAGGCATCCTAAGATAAATTAAGATGTGACACAGTTAGAAAATTATACCTGGTGATCTGACTTTTATTCAAAATGGCAAAACAAAAATGCAACCAGTATTTTGTGCATTGAGTCAAAAAGAAGGACTCAAGGATCCAGTGTAACACCCCGAGATTTTATGAAAAATATTATTTTAATTTCATTAATGTCTTATGTTTTATTCTACACCAAGATTACCTTGCGCTATACGCAACACCGCATTAGCTTGCAGTATACGCAACACTATTCTTGGACCGTGTTACACACAATTTTGATAATAGTTATTCTACGCAACATTGAGTATATATATATATAATAAATTTATAAATGAAATATGGTTGGATTCTGTTATACGAAACAACGAAGGATTCTTTCACAACATGCAACCCTGACTTGGCTTGCATTACACGCAATCGCGACCTTCCTCGATAGCGTGTGTTGTACGCAATACTGAGTTTTAATAAACAATGTTATATTATTATAATATTGTCATGAACTAGCTATTATGAATAGTATTAACTAAATTTTTAATTTTATAACATTATTATTCATCATACACATTTCTAGAACATGGTATAAGAACAAAATAAATTTTTCGGGTAAAATAAGTATTTTTCAAAAAATGCAGTTTTGCCGCCTTTTGATGGTGCATCCACTTTAAATCTAGTTTTTGACATGTTTATAAGGTCAATTTGACAAAATAAAATTCTTATTTGGAATCAAGAAATAAAAATTTACTTTGGATAAATTTTTCATATTATTCTGGTAACTTTCACATTTTAATGAATAGTAAAAACACGCTATATTTTAATTAAAAACAACTTTTTTCATCGTAATATATTATGTGGTTAAATTATAATATTGAATGGTTTTAAAGTATAAATATAATATATTTTTACCATTTAATATAATGTATGTCATTAGCATTGATTTTACCTTGAATTCGTAGGTTAAATCAATTCAATCTTTTGCAATGTTTTAAACAAAAACCCGTTTTTATTCGACAACGGGATTAATTTTAATTTAATTTCTGCAACTTCTGTGTTTTGAATTTTAAAAAAATGGATTCCATATTTGGAATCAGTGGGTCCAAATTATGTTAATATGATACTTTTTATTTTTTGGAATTATGAATAGTAACTACGGTAAATTTTATTTACCATAGTTAAAGGTAAATCGGGTAATTAAGGGTAAATATAATATTTTAAAATTACCCTAACAAATTTAAAAATCCTATTGGATGACTAAAAAACGACCCATATCACCTAAGGGTCAGATTAGATTAATTTAATTAAATTTGTTCAATGAAAATAATTTAATTATTATTAAAACCAAAGAATGTGACAACATGTCACTTTCTTAAATCTTATAAGTATAATATTTTTAATCTAGTGATAAACTTCATGAAACTTCGAACATGAATAGTCTCCAGAAATCTAATACAGTTATCTACATCATAGGAATTTATTTAGAATTTTTAGGGATTAAATAATTATCATTTATTATGACACAAAGATGATGCAGTAATTGTCTTATTAATGAAATATTGACATAATTGATGTTATAAATTCCCAAATAAATGTAATTTGAGACTTTTTATGACTTACACTAATTTTATAGGTTAATATGACATGTTATTGTTGATTTAAGTAACTTGGTTCGAACATATCATTCTGTTATGAATTTCATAAAAATCATGTACCAAATAGTGTCAAAATTGACATAAAATAGTTTTTAAAACAAATATTATATTATTAATTGTTATTTTCTTCCTAAAAATCTAAGGTTCGGCCAAATGACTTAGATAATGTTATATATATTAATAATAAACAACTTGGGGTTTTTTTTGGCTTTATATAGTAATTTTATTAACCATATAGTGTAAGAAAACAAAAAGACACGGTAAAAGTTAAATTATTTAACTTAGAGTTAAATCTAATTGATAAGGTTAAAATAATAACCTAAACTTGTCTAAATCCTATTGGTTGATAGGATTTCGACCCATCCCCACTTTACCTTCGAAATAAGACCCTTTGGAACGATTATAAACCGATTTTGACTTTAATATAAAATAATATTTTGAGATATTCCTAAGGTGCCCCTCTCCTCCCTTATAAAAGGGCACCTCCTCCCTCTCTTCCTCACACAACTTTGAGCCTTAAAGATCGGCCAACCCCTGACAAAATCTCTTCTCCACTTCCCTAGTATCATCCTAGAGTTCCTGGTCTTCTTCAAAGACCATCCTTAGTTCTTTAAGTGGAGGTTAAGAAAAGGCGCGTCAAAAAGAGGTAATATCCATTACCGATCTTTTTCAATTTCTTTCTTCTTCAACTTCTTCTTCTTTATTTGTTTCATGATAAAGTAATAATATCAGTATTACTTACATACTGATATGTTATTATAAATATGAAACAACCCTAATTCACCTTCTATCCATCCTACAGAAAAATGAAATCACCGCGCGTGCGTACGTACGGAATACCGTCTCCACGCCGTGGTATAATCTATTTTCCACCATCACCTTAAAATGATGAGTATAATGGTGTAATGAGTAACTATATATGATTATTATATATTTATATTGATACTGAAATAGTATACATACACTTCAACACAATTCCACGACCATGGGAACGATATCATCGCTCGTGCGTACGTACGGACTACCGTCTCCACGACGCGATGAGATTCATTCTCAATGATTAACCATTCATGAATGATTATAAAGTATATATAATATTTACTAATTAAATATATGACATAATAATGATACTGGATTTATTTATATTTATATGTATGTCATCTACTTAATTCCATTCAATTCAATAAGGAAACGAAAACAGCGTTCATGCGTACGTACGGACTACCGTCTCCATGAACGGTGTATTTATTTACATTTAACGATTTATTATATATATGTATATCCTGAATATATATAAATATATAAATCATGTTTTATGTTCTGGAATTAAGTAATCATGATCTAAGTAATCATATGAATAATTACAAGTCAAAACACGGACGACAAATGAAACAATTTTACCCAAAACGCTCTTTAACATGGAATTTACAAAAGAACGGGTAATATAAAGTCATAAGTGAACCATATATGATATCATAACAATGAATATGATTCTGTAATAAGTAAATGACATTATTTAAATCATTATACAGGAGGTTCGGACACTTACGAAGCAAATCGGATCTAAGGTAAGGAAAATATCACAATCTCATTTTTATCCGAGATTGTTTATACTTTGGTATTTACTGGGGTGTATTTTATCATCCACATCCATGTTCTCTCAATATGTAATATTGTTTCCATCCACCTACAATTGTTTAAATCCAATTTTACCCTTCGGTGAGTTTTTAGTAAAAGATATGAAAGGAATCTTTTGTCGTTTTTCGTACGAGGTACTTTTTGACTTTTCCGACAAAAGTACGAGAAGAATGTTTTTTTAACTTATACGGCATGAATGGATTTTTAAAACATTATTTCCAAGAATATTACTTTAAAATTTTTCAAGTTTATTTTTAATCAACTTCTTTTAGTTTAAAATTGTATGACATGTTAAGAAAGGAAAAGTGTTTTTGAAGTAGAAAGGATATTTTCCTCAAGAATGAAGTTCAAGTGTTTTATCAAAATTATTTTCCATCTAAGATAATAAAGGGTTCTGTTTTTATCCCTATTATTACATTTATTTTATTATGTTGTGATGGAATTATTTTTATGAATTCCTTTATCTTATATGAATTGTTTTATGATGTCACGATGTTTAAGATTCCCATTTTTATTACAAGGGTTATGAAATGATGTATGATTTATGATTTTGTGGAACACATAAGAATGGTATCATTATGAGATGGGTGGGACCTATATCTCCCTCCAATGCATTGGGTAAAGATTTTATATCTCATGAGATAGACATGGCTGAAATGGTAGGTTATACCGGTTCAGTGAAACAGGACTGAAACGAGGATTACTTGATTCACAAAGGGACTTTGTACACTAAGATAGTCTTGGCAATGGGTCTTGACTAACAAGAAATGATTCTCTTTGATTATGTGTGTATGCCACAAAGTTTCATGTTTTAAGTTATGATTATTGGGATTTCATTTCACTACTATGATTTATCCCATGTTATGAAATTATGCTCTCTTTTGCAGGTTAAGATTTCAAAAAGTTATGTTCTTATGAATATGATGTGATTGATATTTCTTTTGTTGACCCTTACTAACCATTTGAGCTCACCCTTTTATGTTTTCTTTTTCCCAGGATATAAAGAAAGGTTTTAGGTATAAAAAAAAGAAGATCTTTATGGGAGATATTGAAGATCTTTCACCACGATTAGAAGATTACGTTCCGAGTTTCCAAAGACACTAAACTATTACGATCCTTGTGTGTGTGTTTTTTTTATGTACTAAGTATTCCGCAAATGTAATGTAATGTCCATGTACGTCAATCTTCGGGTCTCTACAGTTGGTATCAGAGGAAAGGTTTAGTCAACCTTTGGAAACTAGGATGCGATAACTTTAGTAAGATCCCTAGAGATATTTATAAGGTATGTCTAGGGATGTCCCTAAGGATAAGTATACGTATAGGATACAGTCCTAGAACTACGGTAACGATCATAGAATTTAACATAAGATGTTAGATATTGAGGGTACTCCCCCTTTATTATGTTGTTTTCCCTAGAATGATTTTTTCCTCTCACACTATTCTTTTTTGGGAAACAAGATGATTCACGATAATGGAGGATATGATGGACAATGGAATGATATTCTTCATAATGAAATGGGATTTGTAAGTCCAAACATCATTATTATGCCGAATCAGCAATCTCATAATATGATCAATAAAGTAAAATTTGGTAAGTTTCCTGACTCGACTAATAAGAGAAAGATGGAGTTTCATGATGATCATAGAGGAAAGAAAGTTCAATTTCCCCTATATAAATCATGTGGGAAGAGGCATCAAGGAGAATGTTTCAAAGGAACTGGAAGATGCTTTTGGTGTGGAAAAGAAGGACACAAAGCAAGTAAATGCAAAGGAAAAGGTTCAGTTAACAACATGGATGAGGATAATGGTATTGCTACGACATCAACAATGGTTAAATTTTTTAAATGTGGAATGTACGGGCATTATGCAAACCAATGCCCTAAGGGAAAGTCTCATGAAGATAATCAGTATGGTCGTATGGGAAGTATTTATGTGGATGATGATGAAGAGACTACAAATGATATGTGAGATGAAATAATTGTTGAATCTCGGTCAATGGTTTAAGAATGTAGTGGAATGATTACATGTCTATCATGTGTAATGTTGTATAAGTAATCTCATGGTACTATGGAATAAAGAGACATGTAAGTATTGTTACATTGTTGTCTGATTAATGTTATCAGTATCCATGAAAGGTTATTCAGATATTTTTGGAATGTAGATGATATGCGCATAATGAAGGGATAAGGAGAAAATTAAATGTTTGATAGTATTCATGAGCTCATGAATGATATAAGGAGAAGGTTATATCATGGTTTGAGTATATAGAATTTTTGGATTTTGGTATGTGGAAAGAGTTAACTTTTGACAGCATTCATGTTTTCACTAAGGTTTAATGGGTATTAATTTTTTTTTGAAGAGAATACATCATTAAGGTATTCACATGATTGGAATGTGACCAACAAGATATATAGGGGATAAATGATGGTATTCACATGCTTGGTTGATGACATTTCAAGTAATCATTTTCTTTATACTATGAGCTTGGACCGAAGTATAGCCTAAAGATTGTAATGGATTATGTTAACCATAAGTTAGTATTGTTTAAGTATAGAACTTTTTTTTTGATATTATTTATGTGATGTTATAGTAATGTAGTTTTAGAAAAAGGACAACCTGCAGGACGGGCGACAACCCATCGCTTCGGACAAGGCTGTGGGAATCGAACCCACAACCGAAGTGCGACTGGCCTTTATCGCCTACCACTGACCTACAGGAAGTCCCTGTTTAGTAGAAACTAGTTTTATTATATTAAGCAGTATTATATGTGAAGTATAAGTTCATTTTAGGAACCATATATGATTAATCTCACTATAGATGGACTTATGTATTTTTTGATAACTTTTCTAACCTTTTGTTTGAGACAGATGGAATGACCCATAATTCTATCACATGATCTGCTAACACATCACGAATGACAAATTCAACTTCATTTCTTTAAGAGATGAAGTGGAAATTGTCCAAAGAATGACAAACGGTGAGACAATACCAAAATCACGAAAGTATTTCTTCTAATTCCAATTTCATTAACTTTAGGGAAATGATCTTGAAAACCAAAAATGTTGTCTTAGTGCTCTTATATCTGATGAATCAGATGGTACCTTAGATCACCACAAATTTATGGCTTTGTGATTGCTAGCTTTTACATAGCCATGTTCTCTACCACTCTCCATCAGAACATGATGGTTAGATTTCTCTTCCATATCCATATTTTCACCTATGTGGAAACCCAGTGATTAGTTTATTTGGGTAACCGTTACGTTTCATACATTTGTTTTTAAAGATAAGTTTTGGTATTCCTTTTTACGATGTGGGTTTCTATCAAAGAAACTTTCAAATAGTAAACCATTTATAACCCCGACGAATTTCGAGGGCGAAATTCATTTTAAGGGGGGTAGAATGTAACACCCTGAGATTTTATGAAAAATATTATTTTAATTTCATTAATGTCTTATGTTGTATTCTACACCAAGATTACCTTGCGCTATACGCAACACCGTATTAGCTTGTAGTATACGCAACACTATTCTTGGACCGTGTTACACACAATTTTGATAATAGTTATTCTACGCAACATTGAGTATATATATATATATATATATATATTAAATTTATAAATGAAATATGGTTGGATTCTGTTATACGAAACAACGAAGGATTATTTCACAACACGCAACCCTGACTTGGCTTTCATTACACGCAATTTCGACCTTCCTCGATAGTGTGTGTTGTACGCAATACCGGGTTTTAATAAACAATGTTATATTATTATAATATTGTCATAAACTAGCAGTTATGAATAGTATTAACTAAATTTTGAATTTTATAACATTATTATTCATCTTACACATTTCTAGAACATGGTATAAGAACAAAATAAATTTTTCGGGTAAAATAAGTATTTTTCAAAAAATGCAGTTTTGCCGCCTTTTGATGGCGCACCCACTTTAAATCTAGTTTTTGACATGTTTATAAGTTCAATTTGACAAAATAAAATTCTTCTTTGGAATCAAGAAATAAAAATTTACTTTGGATAAATTTTCATATTATTCTGGTAACTTTCACATTTTAATGAATAGTAAAAACACGCTATATTTTAATTAAAAACAACTTTTTTCATCGTAATATCTTATGTGGTTAAATTATAATATTTAATGGTTTTAAAGTATAAATAGAATATATTTTTACTATTTAATATAATTTATGTCATTAGCATTGATTTTACCTTGAATTCGTAGGTTAAATCAATTCAATCTTTTGCAATGTTTTAAACAAAAACCCGTTTTTATTCGACAACGAGATTAATTTTAATTTAATTTCTGCAACTTCTGTGTTTTGAATTTTAAAAAAATGGATTCCATATTTGGAATCAGTGGGTCCAAATTATGTTAATAGGATACTTTTTATTTTTTGGAATTATGAATAGTAACTACGGTAAATTTTATTTACCATAGTTAAAGGTAAATCGGGTAATTAAGGGTAAATATAATATTTTAAAATTACCCTAAAAAATGTCAAAATTCTATTGGATGACTAAAAAACGACCCATATCACCTAAGGGTCGGATTAGTATAATTTAATTAAATTTTTTCAATGAAAATAATTTAATTATTATTAAAACCAAAGAATGTGACAACATGTCACTTTCTTAAATCTTATAAGTATAATAATTTTACTCTAGTGATAAACTTCATGAAACTTCAAACATGAATAGTATACAGAAATCTAATACAATTATCTACATCATAGGAATTTATTTAGAATTTTTAGGGATTAATTAATTATCATTTATTATGACACAAAGATGATGCAGTAATTGTCTTATTAATGAAATATTGACATAATTAATGTTATAAATACCCAAATAAATGTAATTTGAGACTTTTTATGACTTACACTAATTTTATAGGTTAATATGACATGTTATTGTTGATTTAAGTAACTTGTTTTGAATTTATCATTCTGTTATGAATTTCATAAAAATCATGTACCAAATAGTGTCAAAATTGACATAAAATAGTTTTTAAAACAAATATTATATTATTAATTGTTATTTTCTTCCTAAAAATATAAGTTTCAGCCAAATGACTTATATAAGATTATATATATTAATAATAAACAACTTGGGGTTTTTTTTGGCTTGATATAGTAAGTTTATTAACCATATAGTGTAAGAAAAAAAAAAGACACGATAAAAGTTAAATTATTTAACTTATGGTTAAATCTAATTGATAAGGTTAAAATAATAACCTAAACTTGTCTAAATCCTATTGGTTGATAGGATTTCGACCCATCCCCACTTTACCTTCGAAATGAGACCCTTTGGAACCATTATAAACCGATTTTGACTTTAATATAAAATAATATTTTGAGATATTCCTAAGGTGCCCCTCTCCCCCCTTATAAAAGGGAACCTCCTCCCTCTCTTCCTCACACAACTTTGGGCCTTCAAGCTCGGCCAACCCCTGACAAAATCAATTATCCACTTCCCTAGTATCATCCTAGAGTTCCCGGTCTTCTTCAAAGACCATCCTTAGTTATTTAAGTGGAGGTTAAGAAAAGGCGCGTCAAAAAGAGGTAATATCCATTACCGATCTTTTTCAATTTCTTTCTTCTTCAACTTCTTCTTCTTTATTTTTTTCATGATAAAGTAATAACATCAGTATTAATTACATACTGATATGTTATTATAAATATTAAACAACCCTAATTCACCTTTTATCCATCCTACGGAAAAATGAAATCACCGCGCGTGCGTACGTACGGAATACCGTCTCCACGCCATGGTGTAATCTATTTTCCACCATCACCTTACAAGGATGAGTATAATGGTGTAATGAGTAACTATATATGATTATTATATAGTTATATTGATACTGAAATAGTATACATACACTTCAACACAATTCCATGACCATGGGAACGATATCATCGCTCGTGCGTACGTACGGACTACCGTCTCCACGACGCGATGAGATTCATTCTCAATGATTAACCATTCATGAATGATTATAAAGTATATATAATATGTAATAATGAAATATATTACATAATAATGATACTGGATTTATTTATATTTATATGTATGTCATCTACTTAATTCCATTCAATTCAATAAGGAAACGAAAACAGCGTTCATGCGTATGTACGGACTACCGTCTCCATGAACGGTGTATTTATTTCCATTTAGTGATTTATTATATATATGTATATCCTGAATATATATATATATATATAAATCATGTTTTATGTTCTGTAATTAATTAATCATGATCTAAGTAATCATATGAATAATTACAAGTCAAAACACGGACGACAAATGAAACAATTTTACCCAAAACGCTCTTTAACATGGAATTTACAAAAGAACGGGTAATATAAAGTCATAAGTGAACCATATATGATATAATAACAATGAATATTATTCTGTAATAAGTAAATGACATTATTTAAATCATTATACAGGAGGTTCGGACACTTACGAAGCAAATCGGACCTAAGGTAAGGAAAATATCACAATCTCATTTTTATCCGAGATTGTTTATACTTTGGTATTTACTGGGGTGTATTTTATCATCCACATCCATGTTCTCTCAATATGTATTATTGTTTCCATCCACCTACAATTGTTTAAATCCAATTTTACCCTTCAGTGAGTTTTTAGTAAAAGATATGAAAGGAATCTTTTGTCGTTTTTCGTACGAGGTACTTTTTGACTTTTCCGACAAAAGTACGAGAAGAATGTTTTTTTAACTTATACGGCATGAATGGATTTTTAAAACATTATTTCCAAGAATATTACTTTAAAAGTTTTCAAGTTTATTTTTAATCAACTTCTTTTAGTTTAAAATTGTATGACATGTTAAGAAAGGAAAAGTGTTTTTGAAGTAGAAAGGATATTTTCCTCAAGAATGAAGTTCAAGTGTTTTATCAAAATTATTTTCCATCTAAGATAGTAAAGGGTTTTGTTTTTATCCCTATTATTACATTTATTTGATTATGTTGTGATGGAATTACTTTTATGAATTCCTTTATCTTATATGAATTGTTTTATGATGTCACGAAGTTTAAGATTCCCATTTTTATTACATGGGTTATGAAATGATGTATGATTTATGATTTTGTGGCACACATAAGAATGGTATCATTATGAGATGGGTGGGACCTATATCTCCCTCCAATGCATTGGGTAAATATTTTATATCTCATGAGATAAACATGGCTGAAATGGTAGGTTATACCGGTTCAGTGAAACAGGACTGAAACGAGGGTTACTCGATTCAGAAAGGGACTTTGTCCACTAAGATAGCCTTGGAAATGAGTCTTGACTAACAAGAAATGATTCTCTATGATTATGTGTGTATGACACAAAGTTTCATGTTTTAAGTTATGATTATTGGGATTTCATTTCACTACTATGATTTATCCCATGTTATGAAATTATGGTCTATTTTGCAGGTTAAGATTTCCAAAAGTTATGTTCTTATGAATATGATGTGATTGATATTTCTTTTGTTTACCCTTACTGAGCATTTGAGCTCACCCTTTTATGTTTTCTTTTTCCCAGGATATAAAGAAAGGTTTTAGGTATAAAAAAAAGAAGATCTTTATGGGAGATATTGAAGATCTTTCACCACGATTAGAAGATTACGTTCCGAGTTTCCAAAGACACTAAACTATTACGATCCTTGTGTGTGTGTTTTTGTTATGTACTAAGTATTCCGCAAATGTAATGTAATGTCCATGTACGTCAAGCTTCGGGTCTCTACATCCAGTGTATGGATACGTTGGCTGCCGCACTAACCCTAGATTCCCCAAACCTAAAGGTCCAACTCACAACACTCAATAGTGTTGCTTGAAAACAAAAACATGGACTTCTAGTCTTTGAGGTAGAACTGACCACCTCTGATAACACTTTGTCATGACCCATCCCCTAGGGTCTGATCCGTGACTACCCCAAGCCCACATCTCGAAGGCTAGGGGACAGCGACTAGCACCGAAGGTGTAAACCTACAAGTGGGAGGAATTTTCCCGTATACCTGTATGTACATGAAAACCCAACAAAGTACCAACTCCTAAGAAAAGAGATAGTATACCACTGATAGAAAACTGAGTACGGTTACAGATGAAAGTAAGTGGGCCAGAATAAAAACCCGAAAAGAAATTACTAAAAATGGTAAAGTACAAGAGTGATCTAATGGACATCTGTAGAAAACCCTACCTGATCATAGGAGTAGTGTGGCTATTGGAAGTCTAGGGAGTATGTCTCGTCTCTCAGATCTCATTGTGTCCCACCTAGTCCAATGACACCAAGTCTGTTGTCGAAGTGTCGGTCATCTGCATGAGAAACGGCACACACATGGTCAAGGATCTTTCAAGGGGTGAGTAACACTAAACTCAATGGGGACCCCCAAAATAACAAGGAAAGACCACACATGAAACAGGAAGAATAACAAGAACCAAAAGTACACAACACAAGTCAACTCACAACAGGTATCACTTTTTTTCAAGGATAGAAGAATCGTCGTATCATCAAACTCTTTAGATACTGTAAAACGCCTCTTCTGAAGAGCATTATGGGCCTATCGGGTCAAGTAGAGCCGCCTCCCACTAACCTTGGATAGTTGTGGTACTCATCCCTGATGGGTACCGTGGGAATGCTGGGTCACACAGATCCACTTCCCACCATGGGCCTACTGGGTCGCACAGAGCTACTTCTCACTAACCTTGGACTGTTATGGTACTCATCCCTGATTGGTATCGTGGGCATGCCAGGTAACCTCAAGCCACTTCCCACCGTGGGACTGCTGGGTCACACAGATCCGCTTACCACCTTATCCAGATTGAGGTAAGCATCCCTGATGAGTACCATGGGTGTTCTAGGTCACACAGAGCTTCTTCCCACCATGGTCCTACTGGGTCACAGAGATGCTTTGCACTGGGCTAGTTATCAAGTCGTAAGGAGTCCAAGGTCAACAGTCTTCGGGTCTCAGTCAACCGTAGGGTTCCGAACATAGTCTTCTTGGTAGAACCGCCCCTCAAGCCACTTGTTACATCTTGATATCCCTGTAAGTCTCCAAAAAGTATTTCAAAATATATGTCTCCTCAAGAGAGTCCCAAATCCCCAAACGACTCATCAATTAGATTCACAGTTTGCAAGATACGGACGTTTTAGTGCTAAGGGCCTAGTTGGATTCGTGTTTCATCAAACCCGGCTATACCCAAAATTTCTCCAAAACTCAAGTGAAGTATCTAAAAAGGACCTCCTTGTCCTAAGGGTCCCGACACAGCAAACGGTTCGTCAAACAGAATTCTGGTTTAGAAGTTAGGGCCCATTTTGTGTAACTGGTCAGTACTAGGTCTGGCTCCGGTCTACTTCGGTGGGACCGACCCAACCCGGTTCAGCATGGACCGAACTGGATCAATTTGGGTTGACCTGGACCACCTTAGGTCCAACCTAACCCCAATCAACCTAGCATGTTGGGCCCGACCCGACCCGACTGGGTCGTGGGTCGACCAACTAGGTCGCGGGTCAGCCCACTAGGTCGTAGGCCAGTTCGTTGGGCTGGCCTAGTGGTGCCACCCGCCTAGTGGCGTGGGCCGCCAGGGACACCCAGACGTGGTGCGTCCGAGTAGGGATAACGTGTCGTGGATCCGCTTCAGCGGGTCAACCCGCGGGGGTTGACACTACGTGGTGTCGTGGGTCCCTCTATGCCACAGTCGATGGGTCGCAGCTTCACCGCTTGGTGCGCCACTAGCACACGCCCGGTCCTCCATCCACCGGTTGAACCAATGGCCCCTGTACCTACCGCGGCCCTGCTGCAGCGTGGGCACGCTTTCGGGGGCGCACCCCAACCTGGTTCCGCCGCCACCCGGGGTGGCAGTCGGTTCTTCCACTATGCACATGGCCAGTGTTGCCACCGCACCACTGTGTGCCACCGCTGCCGCCAGTGTCAGCGGTAGGGTGTTCGTTGTACCATCGGTCATGCACCGGTGGCCCGTTTCTTATGTCGTATGTACCTGCAGACTCCTGGGATCGTGTTCTTCACTACGGCAGGCCCTGATTCAGATTGTCTCCATCTTCAAATAGGGAAATCATAATCAATGGGAAAGTGTAGGGGATCAGGCCTTGTCAGTGTTGGCCCGCGGCCTCCTCATTAGAGATAAATTTGAGGGTTTCGGGGAAAATTTATTCAACCGGATTTCATGCCATAATTTAAATCCTAATCCCAACAATAAAACATACCCTCCCACATATATATTGAATAATGGATCAACTTGTTCAGGGTTTTATCCGCTCTTATCATTTTTGAATGAATTACAAGGAAAACAAAAACAATCAACACCACCCCTAACTTGAATCATTAGATAGATATCACGATTGAGGAAGTCTCATTGTTCATCGTCCCCGCAACAAGTTTCGCCCATCGCTGCTTGAATGTCAATCTTCAGTTCAGGGTTTTGGTGTTGCACATCACCGCTCTCCATAAACAACTCTTTTCAATATTTTGGCATCTCAGTACTCCTTCATCACTTCACTACTTGGTGAAGTCATTCCATCTCCTCCCCCCAAGATCCATATAAATAGGAGAGGGGGAGGGTAAGTAACGATGTGGGTAATTAATGGGGGATCATTAATTAGGAACCTTCCAAATTCTCCAACGATATCATTACTTAGGATTGGAATGTCAAGCCATTTATTGTCTTGATGCATCATGGGTCCCACACTCTGCTTTTCCTTTGGTAGAGGAGAAATAAAATAAAATAATAAAATTATTTAATTTCATTTCTTTTAAAAGTCACAAAACTTAACTTCTTCTTCAGACCTACTACGGTCAAAGTAAATCCTCCCTTAAGTGAATCCCAGCACTGCGGATTCAATGGTGCCCTCAAATTTTTAATCCGAGCAATGGTTCAAAATTTAGAAAATGATACTCACGTATTTACTGAATGTACCTTAAAAAAAGTTCAGAAATTCATTTTGGGAACTCCAGGCCTTAGAATTAGGTTCCGTTAATTTTTGAAGACTCGTAATAATTCCATATAATTTAAAAAAATTACATGGAAAATCTGGGTCTTTACACACCCCTAAGTCAAACATTTAATATTTAGAGAAGAGAAGGAAACATAAACAAAATCTAAGAAATAGTGTATGGAAGTGGTTCTAAATGAATCAACAATTACAATATTGATTTATTTCATGGTTTTTATTCTACTATACATTACAAAATTAGGAGTAATTAATAGTTTCATGAAAAATTTTGTAAGGGAGAAGTAGGAAGTGGAAAAGTGGATCCTTTGTTGTTTGAAGGGTTCCCAAAGTCTACCTCTTTTCTTAAAAATTTTTGTAACTTTCTAAGGGTTTATAGACTAACACATTAGAGGATATTCAAATAAATATAAGGGAATTATGGGATATGTGTTCACATTATTTGGGATTATGTTGAGTTTTCTTTCAAAGATTAAATTGGTAGTTTCATTTCCAATAACAAATAAAATACATTTCTTTAACATAAGATTAAAAGGAATTGATCTGGATGAAGGAGATACTAGAATATCTTTTAATAATGATATAAGTTGTAACTTTTATTTATGAAACACAAAGTACTATCCAATTATACAACAATCAGATATTTCATTCTAGGATAAAAAACTTTCAATTGAAGTATCAATTCATATATAAGTTTTTTGAGTAAAAATTGATAGATATATAGAAGATATATGGGGTTTAGAATCTATTATATATGTTTTCTAATGCTATATTCTAGTATGTGTTGTGGTGGTGGTGTGCCTTAGTCATGCTAGGATAGATGAAAGAGTGGTTGGGGAAACATGTGGCTATAAAATATGTTTCATAATAGAAAGAGGTTTATATATGATAATGACAAACTTAATGTAAATATTGAAAAGGATTCTCATGTGGGAGATTATTAGGATCAATCAATGTGAAAACCTTTTTATTCTCTAAGTTATTGATCAACCAAAAGTATTAAATATAGTAGTATATCTTATGATGGTAGATGGATATGGTGGAGCGGTGTGACAAATATTTATATTTATGGAAATAAGATGAACAGAGAGTAGTAGATTGGATGATGGAAGTTGGGAGCTAGTGATCAGAAGTTACCTTTGATGAGTCTGACAGATACATAATGGATATTATAGGTAGATTCATAAGTTATTTCTAAAAATTATATAAAAGTTCCTTATATTTTGAATTTTGTAGAAAAGTGGGTGTGTAATAATATTTATTGGGTATATGTAATATTATTTTCCTAGAGTGTCCAAAGTGGGAACTGGGTACCAGACGTGGTAGTTAAGGTGGTGGATGTCATTGATCGATTAGAGGTATTCCCATGAAGATCATGTCTTAGATTGTATATTCTATATAGATATCAAAATATAGGGAAACTATATTCATGGTTTAGAATATACAATATTTAATAGGGTGGATTTATTTGTTGATTGAATTTTTTAAAATATAATCATATTATGGTATTTAAATAAATGTAATTAATTATTACAAAAATGGATTAGAACTATGTCTAAATCACATAAAACCATGTTTTTTTCTTTTCCAATTTTTTCTTTCATTCCTTTTATTTTTGATGTTTTGGTTTGGTTTGTTTAGAAGGTTTAAATTTTAGTTTCATGACTTGGGTGAAACATATTTTCTAAGTTCTTGTGCATCCACAATATGGGTTCAATCAAGTACATTATTTCCACCTTCTATATTCTGGATATTTAACTTCCAATGGTTTATTTGAATTTTAAATAGACTTAACTCATATAAACCACTTCATACTCCCTTTTAAAATAGAAGGGGTAGCTATCATCTAGAGAAAAATATCCATATAGATTGGGGTCACCAACAACATTATGATTAAAATACATATATCAATTTCAATGTTTCATTACTTTTTAATATAATAAAATAATTATATATCAATTACTAACATGAAGAAGAAATTATCATCAATGAAATATTTATAATAATAAACATGAATATATTTATATGAACAATTAAATGAGGAAAAATAATATTAAAAACAAATAGAACCTTATATTTAATTTACAGTGTAAGGGCTATTAATAAATTCATCATTTTCAAACATATATCTAAATACTAATTTCTATTTTAAAAATAATCACACAAGAAACAATAATTGTGGTCTTTGTTTCCGCTTCTCTTCTCATCAAGGCCACCATCTCCCTCACATAATTCTCCATCATGGGAAAATATCATTGATGACTGAATGTATTTTGTATATACATGGGAATATATGAGTGATGAATGCTTAATTTTTTATTGAGTAATATGTAAATAATGGAGGTAATAATGAAAAAATGGGGTTAAACAAAAAAGTGTGATCGTTACTATATATTTATAGGTCAGAAATATTTGTGATATAAAAATTTTAGGGGAGGGGATCCATGATAAACATTAATGAAATATACCTCTATATAAGTCTTCTTAAATTTATCTTTCATGTCGGTTATTTCATTAATAGTTTTCAAAGAAATATTTAATAATATTTTTTCAAACTAGTTTCTTCAATCACTGATATGAAATATTTTTTTAAACTATTTTTTAATTTAAATAATTTTACAACATATGTGAAATATATAATTAATTTTTTTCATATTTTTTACTTAAATTACTAAATTTCCATATGGAGTTTAAATTTTTTTAACACTTATTAATTCAATGTTTTCTATGATAAGTTCTCACAATTTATGTTATCATTATTAAATAACCCACATGTTGAAATAACCTTTCCTACAAAAATAATCACTTTTAAGAGACATTAATGGACGTATGTGAAAATATCATAGTAAATAAATTTATCAAGTATTTATGAAGTGAAATAATCTATTATTGGGGTTTTTTTGGGTGTATGTGATGAATATTTATCAAAATGGGAAATAATAATGAAAAATGATTTCCACTCTTGTTTTGTAGAAATATTAATTGATGTTCAAACCAAATGGTTAACCAAATGATAAAATCCATCAACTAAATACATCATTAACATAAATATAGGTTTTAGAATATATATATTATCATATTTTTTATGATTAGTAATGAAAACAAATATTATCAACAATTAATAACCAATATGAAAATCAAATTATGGAGTTATATATTAGTATATATGTTGTCAACAATACTCCATTTTTAATGGAATTTAGTCTGTCATGTCCAAATGATATGATGTTGTATCATCATATGGAGACACCTCATAGAGAGTAGGTATCATCTATGTAAATATTTTTCACATGATGTGTACTTGATGATGGAAAATTTAATATATGATGAATATTCATACGATGAGATTGACACCAATGATGGGGATACAGAAGAAGAAAATGATATTGAAGAACTTTTTGAGTTGAGCCTTGTGATATCACACTGGACTTTGAATAATCTTCCACCATTGGTATCCTGATAAATGGAAGGTATGAAATACTAACTAGATGTTCATTGTTCCATAATTACTCCTAGAAAAAAATTATAGAATTATTAATTAAGAGAATAGAGTGGTAGGTGAAATTGTGTTGTATGTTGGGAGAGAATTTAATAGAAATTAAGTAATGAATACATTGATAAAAAAATATAATATTTTGAAACATTATTTTCATTTAGTTTAATAATAAAATATAGATCATTATATACTTTCGTATATATGTTCAATTCATATTTCCAACTGCATTTTCAAGATATTCTTCATAAAGAAGTCTACTGTTTGAAAATATATAGATTTATTTATTACAAATTTTTAAATAAAATCCAATCACAGGGTCACAATACATTAGATATTGAAATTATTTAAACTATTATTATTGAAATTTTATATTCATTACAAGATATATCGGTAGTTTGGGTGGTGAAGGGAATTAAACAACTTTTAAACTATGATATTTCTTAAAAGTTGACATGAGATACATAATATAAAACCATTATAAAAATGTATAGTAATTTAGATGACTCCAAAAAAGTTTTACAACAACATATAGAGTTGGTGTTTCACAAAAATAAGGTTTTATACCAGTTATATATGATTCAATATGCCATCCAAAAAATCTAAGTTGATCACACAAATGTGGTGTTTAATGGATTGGTTTTCACTTTCATACTTTATGTGGATACTTTAGGCATTGAAAGTAGTTTATAATAAAAAATTGAACGTTTTTATATAGAAATTATTCTATTATATTTTTGATTTCATCCACGTCGAAAAGAAATTGTTCCTCGGTACCATTGACATTCACTATTGTTGATAATGAGAACTTCTCATCTTGGAGTTGGTTCCTGGATAGCTTCCGAGGGTTTGTGAAAAATTTTGAACAAATTTGTTTGATTTATAATCTACATCAAGTGACTAAGGAGGATGTACATCCATAGCATACTATATGGATACTGCATTATGTTTATCATTGATATTATATTAGACATATTGCATGTGATGTGTGGAATAAGTTCAACGATGATTCCATGAAGACGGAAATCATAAATCTTTTTATGTATATTTTCTTGTTAAAAATACTTTTAATAAATAGAAATGATTTTTATATGTGTTCTTATTATGTTTCATTTGTTTTTTTATAGGATACTCAAAATTAGAGGATGGAGGAGTGTTTTGAAGGTATTCATGGATCTAATTTAGAGTTATATGATTGCATGATGAAAATTCAAAAAAACTATTGGTTACTACCATATGATGATGAAAGGAGATATGGACATGAATACAAACATCATGGAATGCACTAATATAGTCATCATGGGAGTTCAGAAGCAATCCATCATAGGTTTAGTGAATGAAACCTTTAGTCCTGATATATTTCAGAGAGATACATAGGCTATTAGAGCTTATCTCCATTCAATATATGACAATGTCAAGGATGAGGATACATAGATATATCAAAACACTACCATAGATCATTCCTTATATTGCGCTTAATTTTAACAGTGCTAGAAAAAAACACTAATAAAGGGGGGACTTTTATCAGCATGCGCAAAAAGTGCTAATAATGTTGCCTTTCATCGGTGCTAAAAAACACTAATAAAAGGGCTCCCTTTGTTAGCATTTTTTTTCTAGGGTTGATAATGGTCCCAAATTTATCAGTGTGTTTTTCTATCACTAATAAAAGTGGCACCTTTATCAGTTCTTTTATCTAACACAAGTAAAGTTTGTAGTAAGTAATTTAATTTATATATAAATATTTATAATTTTTTCAATAAGATTAATATTAAAATATGTATATATATATATGTAAATAAAATATATAAATATGATTTATATAACATTAAATAAAAATTGAATCTTATATTCATAATTTTATATATATAAATAATTATCAAATTTATATTAGTCAAAAAATTAATAGTTTATTTAATATATATTAATGACAAAATGTGTATATAATTAAAATAAATATAATATATTAATATTTTATTTAAAAAAATTATAATATATATTTATATAGTAATATATATATATATAATTATATAAATATATATAAATATACATTATTAAGTAAATATATTTATAATTAAATATATATATATATAATAATTATAAAATTATAACAAATATATTTAAATAAAAATTATATTTATTATATTTATAATTATATATATTTATATAGTAATATATATATATATAAAGATATATAAATATTTATTTATTTATTTATATAAATATATTTATTTTTATATAAATATATTTATTTTTATATAAATATATTTATTTTTATATAAATATATTTTAAAATATATTTATTTATAGTTATAATTATAAACAAATATATATATTTAAATAATTAAAAATTGTAAAAAAATGTATTTAAATAATAAAGATATATATTAATATATTAACATATATATATAGAAGATAGGAGGGGGGTTCGGGAGCTCTTGAGGCAAAAATGGCAGGCCCTATGGTTCCTTTATGAACATGTAATTTCCCTGAGATTTAGAGTTTTAACTTTTGTCTAGATGAGATTCAGTTTGTGCCAGGTAATATTCATCTGAACACGATGGTCGAGGAATATTGAAGTTCTAGGAAATTACCCCATACCCTGTAGTGAAAGGGATCGAGTGCCAGCGCTTCATCTTAGAGCTTCAGGGGGGATTCTAGAATCCTGAAGAATCCAATTACTTGAAATGGTTCTATGGATGTCATTGAGGTGAATCTCAATGTTCTGGAAGATTAGATCGATGGATGTTAGTTTTTGATTCTTGTGCATGTGGTTATCTCACAAGAATAAAATTTGTTGAATCTTGATGATTTTGGGACCCAAACTTTTCTTATTTATGACTTCGAGGGATGGAAAATTGTTTCTGTTGGGAAAGGTTTCTACCACATTTTATTTCCATCATAGGACCTCAAGAATAGGTCTTGTGGTCATGGGCTCATCCCTCTCAAACTAGGATTTCTGAAAATAGTGGTTTGGGGTCCTCTCTTGGATCCTGAGGTAGTCAAGAATTTGATAGGCCAACTTTGGGTTCAAATCTATGGATTGAGATGGTTTTTATAGCTTTCTAAAATTCTATGGGATGTTTCTTTTTCTATTAGAATCCTAATTCAGTTTTATAGGGACATAGAGCATGCCCGTTAGGGGTGTTTTGAAAGGGTCTTAGTTAAGGTAGATTTTTCTTTTACCCTGATTAAATTTGTTATCATGGTTTCTTCTGAACATTGGATTGTGATCTCTATTGAATATGAGATATGACTGAACATTTTTAGATTCTATAACTCCATTATAAATTTTCCTAAAAAAATGTTGGAAAATTAGTTTTCTCCTCTTAAAGGAAGGCCAAACACTCAAGTGATAATTTCATATCAAGGTTCTCTAGATATACTACCACTCGAAGATCCAGTATAGCTATAGTGACATCCTTGGTTGTGGCTAGATCTACTGGGAAGGATGGGGCTGGAAATGGGACTCAATTGGCCAATGTAGTGGATGATGGAGGTACTTCCTATGATACTGCACTCAAGTAGGCTACTCCTAGAGGGTCTGATTGCCTAGCCAAAGCTAATAATTTGGAGATAGACATGGGGTAGACTTTGGTTGACATTTATTTGAGGTAGGGTGTTAAAAAAAAATTCTAGTGAGCTTCCTACTAGACCAACTAGTATTGAAGGTTAAAAGGGGAAAGTTTTGTCACATTATAATTCCTAAAGGCATCATGTGCTTATATTTTTCGCTACTATAAAACTGGAATTTAACAGCACTCGTATTTATTAGCACTAGAAAAAAGAGCCGATAAATGGTATCTTTATCAGTGCAAAAGAAAGCGCTGGTAAATTTAATTATTTATTAGTGATTTATTTTTAGCACTAATAAAGGGTACCATTTATGATTGCTTTATTTTTAGCAATGATAAAGGATAACCTTTAAGAGCGCTTTATTTTTAGTGTTGATAAAGGGTACCCTTTATCAGTGCTGTATATTTAGTGCTCATATAGGAGTTCTTTATCGAAGCTTTTTTAGCACTGATAAAGGTCCAAATAAATAAAATAAAATAATTAAATAAAAAAATAAAAAATGAGTTTATTAAAAAAATATTACAAATTTTATTAATTAAATAATTATTGATAAAGATGAATAAATTGATTATACTATATATAAATTATAAATACTAGTAAATATTATGTATTAAATATATAGCTTTGTAAAATGAAAATTAATCAAATTAGAATTAAAAATAAGTAAATTGAGAAAAATAATAAACATTTTATTAATTATATGACTATTGATAATTTAAATAAATAGTATATATAAAATATATAGATATATATTAATGAATATAAATATGATTTATATATTACAAAATATTTATTATCCTTTTATTAAATAGTCATATATTTAGTGAATAATGGTTTATGATTAAAAATTAATATGAATAAAAAATGTTGACTAATTGCATAGAGTAATGGACATATAATTGAATGTCGTTTGATTTTTCAATTTAAAATTGATCAAATGTGTGTTATATTGATTTCAAATATACAAATTTAATGATTTTTTATATACAATGCACACACCCAAAACTTATCCATTTTTTCAATATTATTAAAGTGTACTTGTTTTTAATTTATTCAATTTCATTCATTTTTAACACGCATGCACTTAAAATTTGAAATTCATTAATAATGTTGAAAAAATATTTGTTAACAAATATTTATAAAAAATTATAAATAAATATATTCATAAATAAATACATTTAAAAATATACATACTATATTTATAAAATTATATATTTATAATTATAAAAAAATAAATATTTTTTAAAATTATTTATATAATTATAAATAAATAATTATATATATTTAAATAATTATTAAGTTTATAATAAATTGACATAAATAATGAATATATTGATTATATTTATATTTATTATATGTATGTTTATATATATTTATTATATATATATAATTATATAAATATATATAATGATATAAATATTATTTTAAAAAAATATTTATATAATTATAAATAAATAATTATATATTTAAATAATTATAAAATTTTAATAAATATATTTAAATAAGGGATATATTTACTATATTTATATTTATATATATTTAGTAACTATAAATATATATTTATAAAAAAAATTATTTCTAATTATAATTATACATACTTTATCAGCGCTTAAGTAATAAAGGCTGATAAAAGAAATTTTTATCAGCACTTTTTTAGTGCAAATAAATATGAGGATTTATCATCACTTTTTAGCGCTGATAAAGACCTACCTTTATCCGCACCAAAAAAACATTGATAAATATGATTTTTATCAGTGATTAAATAATAAAAGCTGATAAAAGGATTCTTTATCAGTGCTTTTAAAAAAGCTCTAATAAAAGTGTACTAATCTAATTAAAAAAACCTAACATGTTGTGAACCTGTCACAATATCAGAAGAATTCCATGGAAGCCACTCATTTTTTTCAATCATCCTTAATGAATCAAAGATTCAATAACACAAACCCACTTGAATCACACAAACCCACTACCTCTAGTTTGTCAAACATCGTCCAACATCTGGTGTTCGGTTGCTTAGGGTTTCTGAAGATAACATTGAGATTTGGATATAAGGGTCTTGAATTTTTTTCAAACTAATGAGGTGGGCCTTTTTTTATTTATAGGTTATTATTTTCTTTCTATATTTTTCATTTTAAGATCTGGATCCGAGGGTTTCTAATTTTCCATTGTAGGTTCTGATTTTATTTCTATATTTTTTCTCCAGTTGTTGTATTATTTTTTGATTTTATTTATGATCCATTTTTTTATTTACTACCATCTTTGGATATCCTATTTTGGAATTATAAATTGTTTTTTTGAATCAATTTGCATCATTTTCTATATCTATACCCCAGCTTTCTTTGCTATTTTGAATCAATTTCCTTTATTGTTTCTAAGAAAATTGATTTAGTAAACCAATTCTCAGTCTAATGATGGTGTGAAGATGAAACAGAAGTTTATTTTATACAATTAATGTAAGGTGGTTTATTTATTTAAATTATGTTTTAATATTATTATGTAATAGTTTTTCCTTAAAATTTTATTTTCACATAATTGTGGTGTTTTGTTTTAAGAGAAATATTTATAAGGGTGATACCATATTTATTTATTTTCAATGTCTCGCTATTTTTAAAATTAGTATAGTGTTGTATTTATTTTACTATGTTGTGATATTCTATTATAAGTGTTACATATATTTTTATCAATTTAAGTTCATTTTATGAAGATATATATATACATATATATGTATATCTTTCTATCCATTTATATGTGTTTTCAGAACATATAATTTAATGGTGATTTTTAAAATATTTATTCACAAATTATGGTTCTAGATTTCCAAATTAGGAAGGGATTATATTTATTTCATTAAAAATTATTTTTAAATGTGAATTTTATTTTCAATTATGTGTACTATAAATTCCATGATATATATATATATATGTGTGTGTGTGTGTGTGTGTGTGTGTTTAAATGTGTATGTGATAGACATTGTAATGGTTGGTGTGTTTTTCTCCTTTGTTTCTGATATATATTATTGATGTGTTTTATTGCTTTATACCAACTTGTTTGTGGACCTCCCTAGAATCTCAAGTATGGGTCAATGTGTATTAGATGGTCTCCCTATAATCCTAAGGTTGCTATATCATTTGTTCGAAAAAATAGAATGAAAGTTATAAAATTATATATATTAGAAATTATTTTTAGTTATTTATCATTTAAGTCTATATATAAATTTTAGGTCTATATATAAAATTAATCAACATTAATATAATTTATACTTAAATAACCAATAAAATATTTTAAACTCATGTTACTTTCAAAATAATAAAATTAGGTAACTATATATACATTTTTCTGAAACAATTAAAATTTCCAAAAATTTAATAAATTATATTTTATACACAATTACCCAAAATAATAATGATTTATAATTAATATAATTCATAAATTATTAGTATTAGTATTTTTGGTTTCATTATAAAAAATAGTATTATATATATACATCGAATAATATATTGTATATTTAAATAAATTTAAATATGATAAATAATATACATATATATAATTATATTCAAATAAAGTTACAAATATAATACATATATATATAATATTTAGGTAGATTCACTTAATTTATCTATGTATCTAATGAGGAGTGACCTCCATTTTATAGTTTTTGACAGTGGAAGGCGTGAACCCAGTTCAGGTTTATTGCCTATCGAGGTAAATGTGAATAAAATACACACCTCCATCGACCTATTTTTTCAATCATATAAAACCCTATCATTTTTTTAATAAAATAATACCTATTTAAAAAAACCATTTTTATCAAAACAACAATATAAAAAATCCTCAACCTATTATTTTATTAAAGTTTTTTTAAAATCCTTGTGGATAAATTCAAGGATAAAAATGAATGAAATTCATCATTAAATCTTCCTCCACGTCAAATAAAATAAATTAATTTCAGTAAAATACACTAATAAACTAAAAATACATTATAGAAACAAAAGAACCCCAGGCTATGCAGCACTACAGTTGCGTATTCTGATTCTTTTGTCTCCACCCTCTCTATTTCTTTCTCACCTTTCACTCTATTTGTTTCTCTAGTTGTGTGGATATTTTCTCTGGAAGGAGTTTGTGGAAATGGTGTTGTCGAGTTAATAACTAGTGTCAATGGTGAAATTATCACAAATGGGAGGCATTTCTTCTTCTAGAGAGTATAATGAAGTAAATGGTATGTATTTTCCCTTGTACTTCATTGTGTTCTCTAAAAGGGGAAATGCCTCCCATTTGTGAGAATTACACCATTAACAGTAGTCATTAACTTGACGCCTCCATTACCATTAACTCCTTCCAGATAAAAGATCCACATAACTAGAGAAATGATAGAGTGAATGTAAATAAATAAATGTAGAGGGTGGAGATGGAAGAATCATAATTTGCAAATGTAGTGTTGCGCAGTCTGGGGGTATTGGGTTGATACAGTGTAATTTTAGCTGACAAGTGTATGTTACTGAAATTAATTTATTTTATTTGATGTGTAGTAAAGTTAATGATAAATTACTTTCATTTTTATCCTAAAATTTATCCATAAGGATCTGAATAAAACTTTAATAAAATAAATGGTTGAGGTTTTTTATATTGTTTTTTTATAAAACTTGGTTTTTTAATATGATTTATTTTATTAAAAAATGATAAGGTTTTATATGATTTTAAAAAAGTGTTCTATAGAGGCATGTAATTCATTCACACATAGGGAAAATATCCATAATTTATTTGAGACATGTAAGAATCAGTTGTACCTCAATTTGAAACATAGTGTGACTGGTATGACTCCAAGTGCATCTTTTTATTTAAAAATGACATCAATTTTAATAAAAAGGACAACTGGACTACTCACAATTAAGAAAACATATTCATATTTTTTTGATACTTTAGTTAAATGATCCATAAGTCATTTTTTATGTGTAGGAATCTGTCGCACCTCAATCCAACACACGGTGTGCCTAGTATGAATCAATGTGTCTGGTGTCATTTTAAAATCTATAGTTTAGTTCAAAAAATGTCACTCACTGAAAACTGAGAAAATTCACTCATATTATCTTGATAATTTATTACATTGGTTCATAAGTCATTTGTGATGTATAGGAATTAGTATCACATAAAACTGATACATGATGTGATCGGTATGAGTCAAAGTGTGTGTTTTTAGTTTAATATGATATTTTAGTAAAAAAAGATAACTGACATACTCAAAGCTAAGTAAACGTATTCATATTATTTTTATAAATTATGAAAATGATCCATAGTCCATTTGGGATGTGTAAGAATTAGCTTTATTCCAATCTAATGCGCAGTGTGACCGATATGACTCAAAGTGTGCCTTTTTATTAAAAATTGACATCAATTTTTGTAAAAAAGGACAACTCACCTACTCAAAACTGAGAAACGCATTTAGATTTTTTTGATACTTTAGGAAAATGATCTATAAGTCTTTTTTCGCATTAAGGAATCATATTCACTT
The DNA here is from genome assembly GCA_963277665.1 of Viscum album. NCBI lineage: Eukaryota > Viridiplantae > Streptophyta > Magnoliopsida > Santalales > Viscaceae > Viscum > Viscum album. The sequence continues at coordinate 2,134,337,092 of OY728140.1, forward strand.
CAATCTGATACATGCTATGACTGGTATGGCTCAGAGTGAATTTTTTCAATATATAAGTATCATTTTAGTTTAAAACATGCATCACATCACCAAAACCGAGAAAATGATCCTAGATTGTTTTCTCTTCATTTAAATTTTATTTTCAATAAAAGATGACCCTTTAATTGGAACAATGAAATCAGTTCATGTCTGTCCCAATGTAGGAAATTTCTTATATGATAGAGGGGTCCACAAAGAGGGGTTTTAGATTCTCGATAGAGGAACCAAATCCTTAAAACCTTTAAAAAAGAGAGTTCAATGGGAATGTAAAAATGTTTTTTAATATATTATGTTCTTCCTCAGAATATTATATGTTCTCTACTATATTAACATAATCTAAATTAAATATATGACTACTCATTCAAACAATATTTTCTATACATGATGATGTTACCAATCCCTAAAAAGAACAAACTATAATGAAGGAAACCCTTTGGAAAAATGTAAAAGTAATGTTAAGATATAATTTCCTTATTTTAACAAAAAATTATATAATGAAACATTTATTTAATTTTCATTATTCCTTATAGAGTTCATTTATTTTAAAAGATTTTTTCCATGTTTCATTCCTTTTCAAGAAGATAAATGACACTGTCTCTGATAAATCACAAAGGCAATCTTGATGTTTGCACAGTAAATTCATTTCCCATAGAATTAATGTATTGTTTCATATTTATGTTTAATTTATTTCTTTTTAGTATTACTCACATAATAATTTTTATCTTATACAGGTTTATTCTTTTGTTCCAGTTGGGGTGCTATGTCCATCTTTCATGCCTTTCTACACCTAAAATTCTACCGAATTCTCCCTCAAAACCATTTCACCCCTAAAGTGGTGCATTTATCACTTTCTTTCAAGTTACCTCCACTGCCTTTTCAGTAATAGAAAATATTATACCTCTTACTAATTATAGAGGCAATCTTGATGTTTTCACAGTAAAATCATTTTTCATAGAATTAATGTATTTTTTTATATTTATGTTTAATTTATTTCTTTTTAGTATTACTCATATAATAATTTTTTCTTATACATGAGGATTATTTTTTTCGAGTTGGGGTGATCTATCCATATTTCATGCCTTTCTACACCAAAACTTCCATAGACTTCTTCTCCCTCAAAAACTTTTCACCCCTATAGTGGTGCATTTATCACTTTCTTTCAAGTTACCTCCACTATCTTTGTAGGAAGAGCAATGACGCTACCTCTACTAAATCACATAGCTAGTATTGATCATTTTACTAAGAAATCATTGTCCTTAGAATTAATTTATTATTTCATATTTATGTTTAATTTATTTCTTTTTATTATTACTCATAATAATTATTTTCTTATACAAGTGGATTCTTTTTTTAGTTGAAGTTGTTTGTTCTAAGCTTCTCATGTAGTGTTGGCAGTTAGACAAAGAAAGTCAATAGAAATCATGGCAACATTGACACCTATAATTTCTTTTAGACTTTGGGATGTATAGGAATCATCATCACCTCAATTCGACACATGATTTAACCATTATGTCTCTAAGTACTTCTTTTTACTTAAAATTGACATTAATTATAGTAAAAATAGTAACTGACTCAATGTGTCTTTTATCAATTTAAAATTAATATTTTAATTTAAAAAGTGTCACTAACTAAAAATTTAGAAAATTCTCTTGGATTTTCTTTATAATTTATAGAATTGATTTATAAATTATTTGTGACATCTAGAAATTATCCTTATGTCAAACTAATACACTTTGTGATCCGTATGAGTCAAAGTGTGTGTTTTAAGATTAAAATGAAATTTTAGTAAAAAGGAAAAGTGACATACTCAAAACTGAACAAACACATTCATATTGTTTTGATACTTTAATACAACAATCCATAAGTTATTTTGAATGTGTAGGAATCTGTCACACCTCAATCTGATGCATGGTGTGACCGATATGACTCTAAGTGCATCTTTATTTAAAATTGACATCAATTTTAGTAAAAAAACAAACTAAACTCAAAACCAAAAAAAAACATTCATATTGTTTTGATACTTTAGGAAAATTATCCATAAGTGATTTGAGATGTGAATGAATTTTCCACACCTAAATATGATGCATTGTGTGACCGATATAACTCCAAGAGCAAGTTTTTATTTATAATTCACATCAATTTTACTAAAAAGGCCAACTGAACTACTCAAAAATGATAAAACACATTCAAATTGTTTAAATAGTTTAGGAAAATTATCCATAAGTTTTTTTTTTGATGTGTCATAATCAACTTCACCTCAATCCAATGTAGGTTGTGACCGGTATGACTTAAAGTGCATCTTATTATTTAAAATTGTCATCAATTTTAGTAAAATAAACAATTGTCCTACTCAAAAATGATCAAACACATTCTAATTATTTTGATAATTTATGACAATGATCCATAAGTCATTTTTTATGTGTTTGAATCATCCTCGCATCAATACAATATATGATATGCCTGGTATGACTCAAAGTATCCGTTATATATTTAAAATTGACATTTTAGTTCAAAAAGTGTCACTCAATGAAAACAGATCAAATGCACTTGGATTTTATTTATAATTTAGGAAAATTATTCATAAGTTATTTATGACATGTAGGAATCTATTTCACAATAAAATGATACATGATGTGATTAGAATGACTCAAAATTTTGTGTTTCTAGTTTAAAATGACATTTGAGTAAAAAAATACAACTAACATACTCAAAACCAAGAAAACACATTCAGATTGTAATGATACTTTAGGAAAATGATCCAAAAGTCATTTGAAATGTTTTTGAATCATCCAAATCTCAATCTTATGCACAGTGTGACTGGTATGACTCCAAGTGTGACTTTTTATTTAAAATTGACATCAATTTTAGTAAAATTAATAGTTTCTGTTAATTTATTTCTTTATATTATTACTAACATCAAAAAAAATCTTATACAAGTGCATTTTTTTTAGATAATGGGTTGTTTTCTTTGGAAATAGCATGATTTGGGTCAAGATTAAAAGAAAAAGTAACATTGATGTCTTTGAATGTATGTAATAATTTGTATTTATGTAATTATATAAACCAATGTTTGAAATGTCTATAATATATCTTTTTTTCTCGTGTGTTTGTGTTTTAAATTTCATTTCATTTAAATCTTGTATTGTGACTTGTTTTTTATGATATCTGGTGTGTTTATGGTATTGTGTTGTGTTGTTACAATACACTATAGTGGTGATGCAGTATACTGTTACAGCACACTACAGTATGACCCTTTATTAGTGCTTTTAAAAATGCTAATAAAGGACACATTTATTAGTGCTTCTATGAGTGTTGATAAAATATCCTTTATCAGTTCTTTTATAAGCATAGATAAAGGTATAATTTATCAACACTTCTATAATCACTGATAAAATACCCATTATGAGCACTTTTATAAGCGCTAATAAATGGTGCCTTTAGTGGTGCTAAATTAAAGCTCTGATAAAGTTCTCATTTATCTACACTTTTTAAAATCGATAAAGGACCCCCTTATCATTTATTTTTCAGAACTGATAAAATACCATGGATTTTAACCTCGTTCATGTAGTTAGTGCTTTTGTAGTTTTGATAAAATCCATTTTTAATGTTGTTAAAGGCCTGTTTTGTAGTAGTGGATACTGAGGAGGATGAGGAAGAGCAGTCTGTCTCTAAGGATGTTGAAAAAGGGTAAGTTGACCATGTCCCATGACATAAATTACTAATTAAAATTCAAATGGAAGGTTAAGGATAAGGTTTTGGATGATTGGGTCTTTCAGTTGGTCATGCCTATAAATCCCAAGACTCCTTGACTTGTACATCGACAAGATTCAACTGTGTATCTTGAAGTGTGTGAATAGGACCAGCTCATTACTGACACCAAAGATATTGGTGTAATGATTTATAAATAGGATATTGTGGGATCCTCTTAGGGTTGTACCCCAATTAATTTTACATGTAAGGAAATTGTTGAGGAGGATGACACCCTAGAAAGGAAGGCGGTAAGCTAGTAGGCTTCTGCCATTCCATCAGACTCGGTAACTTGTAATAAATCTAACTTTCTTGATATTTTACATAGATAGAATAGTATAGAATTGTTTTTATAGTATTTTGGAAACATACATAGACCTCTTCATGTTGAAGGACAAACCACAGCTATTGAAATTGTCAAAGACACAAATAAATATGGCTCTCCATTGTTAAAAAACTGATTTCATGGTTGGTCAAGACATTGAGGCTCATGATGTGGATGATGAATCATTGGGTATGGATGATCAGAATAATAATTGGAAATCTCTAAAGTGGTAGAAGTGTGGAAGATACTTGAGAAGTCCGGGTGGTACCAGAGGATGGGGCGGCAGACATAAAATAAGGTGACTGATGATGGTCATTTAGCTTATAGTGATGTTTTTGTGCCATTTTTAACCTTGCAATCTCCCATAATATTTCCTGTTTACTTTTCCTTTTATTAATAAATTTCTGGGTTCATGGGTTTTAACCCATGGCTTTCACCATTCTTGGTATATATATATATTTATATATATATATATATATAGTTATTTTAATACTTATTAAATTATAATAAATTTATTTATTATATTTATAAATATATATATATTAATATATTAATAAATATGTATAATTATATATAATATTAGGTTCCTGGGCTTATAATTACATTAAACACACACCCACCTACACGCTAAGGTCAAAAGCGGTCCATATTTCCCCAAGGATAGACCAGATATTCCCTGAACATATTTATATTATAAAAAATATGAATATATGGTTAAGTAATTATAAATTTATAATAAATGTATTTAAATAATAAATATATTTAATTATAATTATATTTATAAATACATATTTTTAATTATCCAAATATATATATTTCATTCTGTAGATTTAAATTTGTAATTATATTTATTATATTATTTAAAATTGGGTTTTTATCAGCTCTTTTTTGGCATTGATAATGATTGAGTTTTATCAATGCTAAAAAGGAACAGATAAAGCCTAATTTTATTAACCGTAGAATTTTAGCACTGATAAAGATACATTTTATCATCGCTTAATATTTTAGCACTGATAAAACACATTTGTATCCTCACTTTTTTGAAAGTGCTGATAAAATCCTCACCTGATGTTTTAAATAGAACCATAACAGAGTCCTCCCCCCTCATGCCTTTAGGATTTCATGGAACCAAACCCTCTACACTTATCTTCATAAATATTTTTAATTAATTGATCCTATCAAGATCTAAGCTATGTGATTATTTCTTCTCCTCTTTAATCTCGATATTATTTCATCTTAGTCTTTACCCCCTATGACCTCTACTTTTTTTAGATCTTTACTAGAAATGGTGTGAACCAACCTTTTCTTAGATCTTTAGTTTCATGATGTTGGAGCTCTATTCGGGATTGTTTGTTTCCCTTACTGTCTGGCAGGCTAGTTTTGGCCCTTCTCAATTGAGTTCACAGTGGTTAGGGGTATAATTGAGGTGGTTTTCAATTCAAATTGGTTATTTATATGGGTATGGATCCATGTTGAATCCATCATTCGGTTCTCCCATCCAGCATTCTAGATCCTGTTATGGTTAATTTTTTGGTTTATCAATGGTTGAGGTTCTCACGAAGCTAGTGTTTGGTCTCTTCTTCATTGTTCCTCTTCAATGTCTCTAAATTATTTCTTGAGTTCAACCATTTGTTAGAGATGGAGAGGTCATGATTACATCTATTTGATAGAGTTAAAACATTATCAACCTTCTCAAGTTTTTATTCTGGGGATATTGATATGTCCTACCAATAGATTATGTGTACATAAATAATTATAAATAACTTATAAATAATTTTGATTATGCATAAGTTTGATTATTCATAATTTTTATTATCTTGGATTAATAACTTATATAAATAATTTATAATTAATAGTTATTTTGAATTAATATTTTAGAATTAATATTTATTTTGAATTAATAATTTTTAATTAATAATAATTTTGAATCAATAATCTTGAATTATTAATATTTTTTAATTAATAATTTTACATTCATATTTTTGTATTATCTTGAATTAATAATTTTGAAATAATATATTATAGAAATAATTTATTAATAATTTTGATTACCATGAATTGATAATTTTGATTATGTGTATATATATAATTTTGATAATGTGTGTATAAATAATATTGATTATAAGTAATTATTTGTATTTGAAGGCTCCTTCTTATCATCCAAGTGGTGTTGAGATCAAACCCTGTTGGGGAAAGGTATAATTATAGTACTGCACAAGTGGTGATACAGATGATGACACATATATGCGGTGACACAGATATGATGTAAGCCTGGTGACGCAGGTAGGATGATATAGACATGACACTTCATAGGTCTTTCGGGCCATGTAATGGGATTCATGTCCACTAGGCCTATAGGTCATGTACTAAATAAATAAGGATTGATGAGTGGGTTATCCCCTTAGGGGGGATATGACCTGCCTTTTTGACCTGTGTGTGTGGTGTGTGTGTGTTTTTAAATGTAATTATACCCCCAAGCATATAATAAGTATATTTTTAAATAAATATTTAATATATTAAAAATATTAATATTTATATAATTTTTAATTTATTTTGTAAATATATATATTTATTAATTCATATTTATATAATTATATATATTTATATTTATATTTATAAATATATATAATTTTATAAATATATTTATAAATATATATTTATAATTATATAAATATATTTCTAAGAAATATATATATTTATAATTAATACATATATTTATTTAAAATCAATGATACAATTTAAAATTATAATATTTTTTAGTATAATTGAGTATTAGAAAACAATATTTTTAATAAGGTTTATTTATGTCATATTTCTAAAACATTTATTTATTTTTATTATAAAATTTTCACCAAACAAGATGGGGAGAAATTACAATAATTTCTTTTCATTTACTAAATTTTACATCAAAAAAATGAAGAAAAATTAAAATTACAATCATTTCATTGTTTAAACATTTTTTTAAATTTTAAAATCTGAATAAATATATTTGTCTTAGTTTAAATTTTATCTAATTTTGTTGTCTTTAAATTATAATGATATATTAAAATCAATGTATGTGATCACTTGTGATTCATTACTCCCCCTCAAACAACTTTTTTTATTTTTTATTTTCCCAAATGGATTATACAATGCATGCATAAGAGAAAATATTTTTCCTCGATCTATCCATTTTCTTCCAAGTATACCTCCTACTCCCATGGATTAAAACTATAATGAATTTTTTAAAAAATTTATTACCTTGTGTATTCTATTTTTAGTGACCATTAGAGTATCATCTTTCAATATTGTATTCTTTTCTAGAAACCAAAATATAGAATGTATATTATTCCAAACATGGAGAGATAAATTTTTAAATCCAGTCAATTTTAATTTTTGTATAAAAATATTTATCAAGCCTTGATATAGATATATAGTTTTTAATATTTTTATTAAAATACATTTGTTTATCACCTCTATGTTGGGTTCTGAAATGGGATTGGTCTCTCTTCAGACCCAAATTAGTGAAAGAGATGGTATATTGCATTCATATAATACAAAAATGATTAATAATAACCCGCATTAGTAAAATAATAACCATTAACAAACCAATTTATGTCTTTAAAATCATAAAAATTAATAATCGTACTATTGCAATAATATTTTAATCATAAGATAGACTTTCGATATGAAATTTTTTTAAAACTTTATTTATTTTGTTAAATATTAATATTACCAAATCAAATAGGATGGATATGAATTGAAAATGGATTGATGTCAATCCCATGAAAAAATAGTATGAAGATGGGGTGAAAGAGTTCATTAAGTTTGAAAAATATCATGCATATTACCCTTCTCAAATCCTTTGTTCGTGTTTAATATGTTTTTATTCAAGACTAATTAGTCAAGAGGAGTTGGAAGATCACTTGATCTGTCATAGAATACACCAATGTTATAAATGTGGGAGTAAACTTGAGAAAAAATGAATGTACCTAGTTATTAGGATAAGGATTAGTTTTATGGATTAGCTGATATGATTAAAAGTATGTAAAATGATGAAGACCATATCAAGGATGTGGTTATAGGTGTGAATGATGATGTAGATCATATTGGGGAATTAAAATTGTTAGTTGAAGATGAAATTTGTGATTGTATAAAATTTCTTGACAAGTTAAAGTGTTGTGAAAAGACAAAATTGTATGTTGTTGGACTAAATATAAAGTATTATCATCCATACTGAAGTCATATAATTTAAAATCTATCAATGGATTTAGTGACTCCAGTTTTATTGAACAAATTCTCATCTTGAATGATATGATCCAAAAAGATAATGAGTGTACTTGTTGAAAATATGATGCTAAAATAATTCTATATTCTATGGGTATGACCTATAAAATAATACATTTCTTTCTAAATTATTGTATATTGTTTCTCTGGGAACAAAAATCACATAAAATATACTTAAAGTGTGGTGCTTCTTGATACAAGAATGATGAATCATTTCCTAAAAAATTTCTATCAAACATTACAATCATTCTAAGTTATAGGTGCCTATATTGAAGTGAGAATACTACAATACAATTGATGTGGCACATAGATACAAGAAACAAATATGGGAAACTTCATCACTCGAAAAACACTCCTCAAAGGAAGATAATTTATCACGAGTATTATGAATTGGGAAATGAGCTGATAAACCTTCATCTTGTTCTATATATAGATGGAGTGGATAATTTTTGTTTTAAAAGAATCACTCATAGTATATAGCCGAGTATGTTGGTAAATTATAACTTTCCACTATGGTTATTCATGAAACAAAAATACATTATGTTATCTATGCTTATATCATGACCAAAACAATTGGGTAATGATATTGATTTTTATTTGTCTCCATTGATCATAGATTTGAAATTAGTATGGGATTCATGTGTTACTTTGTATAATTCTTATATAAATGAAGATTTCATGTTGAAATCCATGTTGTACGAGATGATAAATGACATTCCTTCTTATGGAAATTTTTCAAGATATAGAATTAAAGGAACTTAATGGTGTCTCATTTTTGAACAAGGTATACATTAAATTAGGTTGAAACATTCATCAGTGACTGTGTTTCTAGGACATCACAAATTTCTACCCTAATGACATAAGTACTAATATTGGAAAATATCATTCTATGGGAGTTCTGAAGAATGTAAAACACCATATCCAATAATAGGTGATCAACAGTTTGGGAAAGTAAAATATATGGACATAGTCTTTTGTAAACTTTTTCCAAAAAATGTTATGAAAACTAGTTCGAGAAAAGAAATCCATTTTTTTGAATTAAAATACTAGACTTGTTTGTACTCATGGTTTTTCTTGATGTTATGTATATTGAAAAAAATTATATTATAGTATCATTGGAAAAACAATAAATGTACTCAAAAAATTGAATAATGTTATTAATGCTATTTTGGACTTGATTGACATGTGAATACGTGAAAATTTAGCACTAGTGAAGAGTGAAAATGTAATTTTCTTACTCTAGCTACATACACTCTTTCCATACATGAGAGATATCATTTTTTTAACTTCTTGAATGATTTAAAGTTTTTATAGGGGTATTTATTGAATATCAATAATATCATGTCAATGGTTTATTTAATGATAAAGGGTCTTAAATCACATGATTTTCATATTTTGATGCAAGATCCAATGCCTTTAACTTTAAGTTTTGTTTTTCCCAAGAATTTCCATTATAAATTAAACAATATCTATTTGTTTTTAAAAGATATATGTAGAAAAGTTATAGACCTAGTGAAATTTGAAATTATGGAAAAGGAAATTTTTGTTATATTATGTGAATTGGAGATTTTATTCCCACTGACATTCTTTTATATGATGGTTCACTTGATAGTTCACTTGGTAAAAGAGATTAAACTATTTTTTCCAATAAATTATAGATGGATGTACCATTTTTAATGTGATATAATTATTTTTAAAGGGTATCTTAAAAATATAAGTCATCCAAAAAGTTGTATTGAAGTGTAATATATTATTGATAAAGTAATTGACTTCTATACCAACTTCCTATCCATTTTGGAAAAAATTAGTCTACCAAAATCTAATAACACGAGGTGTCTTATGGGTGAAGTAATTTTAGGAATAGATTTCATCACAGTCACTATTATAGATTAGGTGCAGACCCAACATTATATTTTTCATAAGAGTTTAGAGGTTTCCCCATATGTTGAATCCCATAAAGAAATTCTTAGGCATTTGAATCCATTAAGGGATGAAGGTTGGATATCAAATACACATAATCAATATTTTATAGGATTATTTTGAGAATATATTTTTAATGAGTCATCTAAAAATCAAGATTCAATTTCAGAATGACTTTGATGGCTATCCAAAGGAACAATTGTACATATATTGTCTTATAATGGTTATGTAATTAACGGTTATATGTTTTATACAAATGAATATGATGAACACAATACCATGAAAAATAATGGAGTTTCACTTGTGGATAAAGTAATTCATATATCTAGTACCAATGAAAGAAATTCACTTTATGCAAATATGTCATACTTTTCCATGATCAAACAAATGTGGGAGTTGGATTATACAACATTACATGTGGTGATTTTTTAATACAAGAGGGATAATAATAGGAGTGTTGTTAAAATAAATGAATTGGGACTCATGAATGTAAATTTCAGTAAGTGAGGGAAAAAAGACAAACTTTTTTTAATGGAAAACATGTAGTACACATGTTTTATAATCTAGATCCTACAAACCAAAATTGGTCAAGTGTTGTGTTATCGACCAAAACCACTGAAGGTTCAGATGTTAGTTCAACTGAGGATTAACCCTTCATTAGGATGTTGCAAACATTCCAATGAAGTCCAAATGTATATAGGGTATTTTATGTCAGAGGAGACCACAATAAAGGGATTTTGTTACTCAATAGAGGGGTCAAATCCCTTCGAAATTTAAAAAATTGTAGTTCAATAATTAAGATATATATTTTGTAATATACATTTTGTTACCTCCTATTATTATATGTTCATTACTTAATTTATGTAGTCTTAATTAAATGTTCAACAACTTCTATAAATAATAACCTATGCACATTTTGATGCTCCCAATCATAAAGAATAATAGGTTTCTTAAAATTTCGGTGCTCAAAATGCATAAGAACAACAACCTTATTCACATTCCAATGCTACCAATACAGAGGAACAAAATGAAAATGTTGAAACTGTGAGAATTATAGATAGTGAAAAACCAGTTCCCCAGAAAAATAGGAACATTGTAGAGTGATGATGCTAGAAAATATTATTATGACAAGAAACAAATGCATTAGATTCGAGGTTGGATGGAATACACGCGACCGGCCTATTAACACCAAAAAGTTCATGTTCAGTAGTTACATTGGGATCAACACTCTCATGTGAATTCCAATTGATTTATATTCTTGGAAAAAAATTTACCATAATTAGGAATCTTATTTGGGAAGATATTGGGGTAAAATTGTGATATACTTTCTTTACGTTACTTAAAAAATAATGAAACGTAGAAATAATCTTCATGATCCCTTGAAGAGTGAATTTGTAGTATTTGACTCTAAAATGAAATTTTCATTAATGATAATTGGAAAGTATCATAGAGTATTTCACAAAATTATTACAAAGATTCATCTCAAATATGATGAATGGAAAATAAACCCCCACCCACTGCAGATGCATGCACACCAGATAAACCAAAAATCATGGGATGTTTTTATTAGTCATCGTGTGGAGATATATGTTTAGGTACATTGTGACAGGTAATAAGTTTATTGAAAATACATGTATTAATCACTTTGATTAGGAATTATTAATTTAAGAAACAATAAATTAGTTCTAAAAATAATCAACATGTAGCAAAACCAACGTACCCTATCGTAAAGCAAGGATGGGCATGCTCACTTGAAAAAAAAATGGTATATATTTTAAATAAAATTTAATACTCTTATTTGATATGAAAAAGCAACATAATTATGTTCCTATTTTTATATTCATATTGATGAATCCAAATCCAAGTCCACTTCCATCCCACATCATGTGTTATGGAAGCACTACTACAAACTGGGTTTATCCAGTGCTAGATCTTTAACTGTACTAGCTAAAAGCACTGTTAAAGACCCAATTTTTCAATTCTAGAAAAAGAACTGTTAAAAGGGGTATTAAATAGTTATTTTTTAGTTTTTTTAAAGGAGGTATATAACAATGCTAGAAATCACTATTAAAGGGATTTTTTATCAACACTTATAAAAAAGTGATGATAAAGGCCCCCACTTTATCAACGCTTGTAAAAATGCACTGATAAAGGGTATATTTCAAAAAAACATTAAAAATAATATATTAATATATAAATATAATTATATTGATATAAATATAATATATATTTTTTAAATATGTTTTAGATAAGGCTAAATAGGAATTTACACTTAATATATATGATATTTAGCGAAAATAGATTATAAAATCATTTAAAAAATATTTTTAATTAATAATTTTCTAATTATTATCTAGTAATAGTAATTTAATAATAGTCTGAAGATAAAAAAATCAAAAAATTAATTAAAGATCTAAAATAATTTTAAAATGTAACTCGAACTTCAAACAGCCATGACTTATGATATGGGTGTTCATTTGGGCTCTACCACATATCAAATTTGAATCCAGTAATGAGAGTTATGCCCTAATGAGCCAAGATAACCCCTAGTCACATTTTTTAGTACAAAAAATTCTCATAAGACCTCTAAACCCAATTTTTATAGTCAGGGAACCCCAATTTTTTCAACATTATATGGAATATCATCCTCGTTTAAGGGGGTTTTTTTAATTTTTAGTGGGGACTAAATTTATTCCTAATTATTACATTCATATTGATATTATGGTTTTGAAAATTTATCGATTTTCATAATGTAGTTTTATTTATAATTAAATATATGCATATTTTCCTATATTTATTTATAATAAATCAATTGTATAAATACATATATGAACATATTTACATAGAAATGTATTTGTAAATATATAAAATAAATATTTATTATTCATTTTATTCAAAGGAAAAATTATCAATTTTATTTATCATGTAAAAAGTACTGATATGTATATATATACCTATACAATTATTTTTTATATATAAACATGTTTGTGTCAATACTTAACAAATATATATGTATATGTATATATATATTCTAATATATCTAAATAAATACATATTCTAAAAATTTATTTAAAACAATATATAACCATTTTTTATGTTATACCAATATATATATATAATTATTATATATATATAATTATTATATATATATGTGTGTGTATTAATAAATGGATATATATTTATATTCTATTCTATTATATGAAAATAAATATAATATATAACATTTTTATAAATATATTTAAAAATAATTATATCAATATATGAATAAAAAATATATAAAAATAAATATATATAGAAATATCATTATACAGAAAATAAAACAACATGGTACAGTGGTAAAGGAATTCCATATTCAAAAGATAGGTCCAGGTTTTGAATCCAAGCGGGCGTAGGAGGCTATGAAATTCACAAAGCATTGGTAAAGGGGATGTGTGGTGAAAATCACTAATAAAGGGGGATGATGAGCATTGTTAAAGGGTTCATGGAAGTGCTGATAAGGTCAGTCTCAAAGAGGTCAAAAAATATAATATTTTACCCCCTTTGATTGCTCTTTTTTTATCACTAATAAAGGGGTCCTTTATCAGTGCTAAAAAACTGTTGTTAAATGGTTACTTTAACAGTGCTAAAAAAGAGTTGTTAAATGGGTCCTTTAATAGAACTAAAAAACATTGTTAAAGGGGGCCTTTAACAATGCTTTTCTTAGCACTATTAAAGGACCCCTTTAACAGCACATGTGTAGACATTACTTTATAAGTTATATTAAAGGACCTTTACTATCACTGTTAAAACCCAATTTTGTAGTGGTGAAGGAGGTACTTGTAAATAAACAAGGGATACTAATATATGAAAATGCACAAAAAGTGTGGGATGAATGTGTAAGTATGAAATATAAAAAAATGTTATTACACAATAATGACTACTTATTTTCCTATATTTTTTATCTAAGTTAGACACAAGAATCATCATCAGTTGTACTATATGAATAGATGTTATTAGTGGTCTTGAAGTAGCTAAAACTATATGGTTGCATCATAGGTGGCAGTTTTTGGGTGTCACCACAAACATATTTCGAGAAGAGAAATGAACAGGGGTTAAAGATAAGAAAATTGAAGAGTTGTAGGCACAATTAGTTACTCTTGAAGAAAAATGTAATTACTAGTCAGAGTTGTTATAATATGTTTTTATAAGGAATCAAATAGAAGAAACAACATGAGAAAAACCACTACATGAAGATCCCCCCACCCCCACCAGCTTTGAATTGATCCATTCCATTCAAAGAGTTGTATTAGATGAGGTAATCAATATTCTCATAATTGTTTCTAGGAAATGTGAATAAAGAAGACATTTATACCTTTCTTATACTAATATTTTACATGGAAAAATGATTTTGATTTATATCTATAAACACCCACCCATCACCTTATTGTGAGGGATACCATGTCTAATATCCTACTAGATATTCTACATAATATAAAAATTCCAAAAGGTCATATGAGAGTGGTTATTAATGAAACAAATGAGATGAGCACCAAACTACCTCTTCCACATGATAATGTAGATATTCATATAGTCGAGCCGGATATTGGAACATTCATAGCATGACCATTAGATCTTTTAAAAAAATTAAAATGAGGTTTCATTTTCAATTTATTTTTCTTGAAAAAACCTTTTATAATTAATGAAAAAGTTCTAAACAAATTTGTGTTATTACATACAGAAAATGGAAGGTGTTGAAATGAAAGATCAAATCAAAATGACATAAAAGATCAAAAACCAATCAAAAATATCTTTAAAAACCACCCTTACTCTACCCATTAAACTTTTTCATTTACTAAAATTAAAGGTTCAAGCTTATAAAATGTTAGGAAATTGTGTTATGACCATAATTTATTGTTAAGAACTGATGTATGGAGAGTCCATTGTAGACTATATTGGTCTTGATAATGTAAATGAAATCCTCATGCATGAATGGATAGGAGTCTCAATTGTAAATTTATACATGAGTTTTTTTCATGATTTTTTTGTTCAATGATTGATCTACTTTAATAATTATGAATGAATATTATTCGTATTTTTTACAGACATATATATTAAAACCAATTGAAGGAAAAACCATGTGAATAGAAATTTGGACTCATTAGTCCTTACATAACTTCTACAAAATAATTAAAATTGGAAACAAATAAAATTGAAGTAATATAATAAAAAATGGACATAGTGTTTTAAAGAAAACATACAGATGATAGACACTTGTTAATACACATGATTTAGGGGTAAATCTCTATAATTTTATCATATCAAATATATTATCATTCATTTGAATAATTATTCAATTTTTTTAAGTAGCATTTATTACTCATTTTAGTCAATTTGAATACTCCAACAATCTATTCTATGTATTCAATGCATGGATACCCAAAAAACCGACCACACATGATGAAATTTATTAGTTTTTAATATAATTTATGCAACATTATATAACTAAACATCAAGTTAAACATTTTATATTATTATTTAATGAAATTTCTTTTATGATTGGGCAGTGTTAAAATATCCTTAGAATCATGGAATGAGTACAATCCATGAATACAATGAGTCTATAGATTTATACAAGTGGTAATGTATTGTGGTATATATAATAATATTTAACTATCAAAACATATATCAAAACAAATGACTTATTTTTATCAATGTTTTTGTAATGTCTGAAATGAACAAATGGAAAATATTTTGGTTATTATGTTTGAAAATTTATGAAAGATATCATATACCATGAATAAAAAAGATTACCCAAAGTGGTATTTTTTAATATAATTCCAATTTAATTTAAAATATTTAGTAATCCTTTGCTTGTTTATATTTTTTTAGTATTACCAGGACTTTCAACAGTACTCATATTCATAAGAGTAAACAGATTTGTTTATAAATGAAAGGGCATCATACATGGTGTCATAATTGATAAAGATAGTTTGAAAAGGTGACTACCTACTACTTATTTAGTTGATTTTCTCATCATTTTATGCCTAGTATGACTCAAAGTTTCTATATTTAGTTTAAAATTAACATTTTATTAAAAAACAAGTGATATACTCAAAACTACGAAACTTTATTAAAAAAAATTTATACATTAGTAAAATTATCTATAAGTCATATGTAACATTTGGGATTCAATATCACCTCAATTCGGCGCATGGTGTGACCAGTATGACTCTAAGTGTGTCTTTTTATTTAAAATTGACATTTTCATAAAAAAATAAGCGACATACTCAAAATAAAGAAATGTCATTCATATTGTTTTTATACTTTATGAAAATGATACATAATACATTTGTGACATGTTGAAATTATCCATAACTCAATCTGATATACATTATTCTTGATATTACTAAAAGTGTCTCTAATCGGTTTAAAATTGACATGTTTCTTCAAAACATGTGTCGCTCGTGGAAAAATAATAAATCACGCTCAGATTATGTAACATCCTTGAAATGAATAGCCACTTGAAAACTGCTATTGGGCTGGGTTCCACTGACCTTAGGCACACCTCCTACATCATACTCATATGAGTCTCCTTGTCTAGCGCCGGCCTCTAATTCAGCCTAGAATGGAGTAAATATACACCAAAAGCATAAAATATAAATCTTCAATAACTAGGTATAGAAAATAAATCAAGAATAAAGGATCAATAGAAACCAAAAACTCACCCAAGGGGTTCCAACTCACCCAATGGTGTTTGAATAGGAGCTCGGACGATGAAATGGAAGCAAAAATGATCCACGACCATTGTTGTTCATGAACCCAGAAGGAGGGTTCTGTGTATCTAACAAAAATGATGTTACTGCCCATTTTAACAGAAAAAGAAGAAAAGTACATGGTGTGTACATGAGAATACACATCATTTATATGCCAAATCTACCCTCTTTTTCCAACTTCACTTCCACATCATTAAAAATTCTTGCTGACATCAGTACACGGCATGTACGGGTAAGTACACAGCGTGTACATGGCTAGTCCACTCTTCCTTGATGACACCCCTACACACCATGTACAACGATTACACAGCTAGACAATTACACGATATGTACTAGGGGTACATGGTTTGTAATCCAATGTTATTCCGAGTTACATTCCTAAAGTTGGAACAAACCCTATTTTCCCCCTTTTTCCTAAAAAACAACACGAAAAAAAAAAGAAACTCGTACCTCAAAGGAAGAATCGTGTTCTTACAAACTTCCCCCCTTAAACAAATTTGTCCCCAAATTTCCCTTCTAAGGGTGGTGAAGGAACATTACATAACAATTCCAACCCAAAGCTCAAATAAATCAAAGTTCTGTCAACCTATCTATAGACCCATGATTCCCCCATGATGCATTGTCACCCCTGCACCTCATCAGTTTCTCCCATGTCGCTTCTGACACCCAATAATATCTTGCACCACATTAGTTACCACCTTGATCCCATGGAACCCATTGGCACAATGAGATCTCACTTACCATGGATTCCCAATACAACATGGTGCCTTGAACCTCAATCACAACAGCATCCTCAATGCCCTAATACAACCTGCATCCCATGGATTCCCTAATGCCCAAGGCACCTCAAAACACACATCTAATGATTCTCCTAGTTCCAATCACCACATATATATATAATCACACACTTCATATGGTGCCAACCTACTAACTAGTATCTGGTCAATCTATATAAATCTTGTACACCTTGTGCACTCAATATGGGCATGCCTCAATAGGCCATTCCAAATAAAAGTAAAAGGAAAAACCATGACCATGTATCTAGTGTACCTCTAACTTTCATCAGCTCACCCACTTGTTTATCCCTTGGAAGCTCCACGGTATGCACCTTTGCAGATACGCAGCTGCCTGAATCTTGTCCTACCTGTGGTGCTACACCATCCACCAGCCACGAACCTCACGACTAGGTCCCACTGTCTCTGGAACGTCCCCCGTGTAAAGCTGAACCTTGGATACCCTCACCTAATATCGATCCTAATCTGACATCGGACGCCATATTCTGTCCCAGTCACTGGATTCTAGTTATCCGATAAGGCTATCTCTAGAACCTCTCAAGATGCCCTACCTATCCACATGTCCGGCACTCCATTGGAGGCCTATCACATTGAGTCCGGACATGACCTAGATTCCCAAACTAAAATTAAACCACTGATGAACTTCCACAACATGGTCTAGCTGAGTCCTTGGCCTGACCACCCTACCAAAACTCCTACTAACCTCATTTCTTGTCATTTGAACCATCACCTAACCTTCCACCTGGCCCATGTGAGACATGTCTATCATGTTACCCTCGGCTATGAGTGCCTGATTCACTGCCTCTAAGAATTAGGCCAACCTAAATATGTTTACATGTACCCGTATGGTGTGTCGTAATCCATCTTAGAAGCTTCTATCCCTTGAGATGTCATCGCTTTTCATACCAACTGTAAAGTGGGATAGCTCAGTAATAGTAGCTGCAAAATCTATAATGGATATGTCACCCTACTGAAGGCTCAATAACTCCTGAGCTTCCTCTTCCCTCAGCGTCTCTGGTAAAAATTGCTAGAAGAATCTATCCTCGAAGTCATTACAGGTCAGTGCCTCATGTCTGCGAGCCTGAATCAGCACATTCCACTAGTACTTCTCCAGTCCTCTAAGGATATATGTCACCAACTTGACCCTCCTCCCTAGAGGCATCATGAGATTCTCAAAGATCATCTGCATGATCTCTATCCAATTCTCAACCTCATGTGGACCACCCTCACCCTAAAAAAGTGTCAGGTGTTGTGATTAGAACTCCTGAGTAAAGTAATCCATAGAGGGATTTGTTCCCTAAGAACCTTTGTTTATCCCCTCCAAAACACGTACCAAGCTAGATCGGAGCTGCTCAGCACGCCACGAACCAAATACTATAAATCCTAGAAGCTACCCTACCAATACTAGATCCTAAACCTAATCATGTCCCTAAGTCTATACATGAAACTCATGCTCTGCCTGACCCTTAGGGGTATGAACCTAATCATTCTCTAGAGGCACTATACCATCACCCACCTGACACTCCGTTAAGCTATTTTGGAGGAATGTGTTGAATACTATAAAATGGTCAGATGACCCATATATATATATATATCAATATATTCAATGTAGGTAGGGAAATCAATAAAAAGGCAGCACATAACAACTACCCTTACTCTCCCCCACTAAAACCAATCCCTACAGCATCCCAGCCTCATGGCCTCCTTACCCTCCCTCAGCAGAGCCAAGTATCACAATATCCCCATGTCACGCCTGTCCTGACAACCAATGTAGCCATAATTTGATGACCTAGTCACTTAATCCTAGTGATCAATATCACCTCATTCATAGTACATTCCTACTCCTTTAAGAGTCAGACCCAAATCCCATGCCACATGAAATTTAACATAAATCTAAAGCATGGAATATCACATTGTATAAAACAATAAATTCTATCAGGTGTTTCACCATTTTAACATGGAAACTGAAATATATCACATGGTATTATTACTTCACAAATCATACGTACATATATGAAATTTAAATACCCTAAAATGTGGCTATCAAAATCCAAACAACCATGCCTTGCCTTAATGGTCTAAGGTCCAATTCTCCCTTACCGCACCGGGTCAAAGGCTACATATCACAATAAATAATCATCAGAATCCAATTGATCCACCAAGGTATAAATCATATAAACTATAATCTGAGAAAAATAAAAATAGCATAACCCTCACAAGGTAACTCAATCCATCCCTCATACATGGGGTTTTAGGAACCCAAGAATGAGTTTGAAATCTAGTTCCAACGATAACATATCTCCAGCCTTCCATAATCCTAAGTAGTAATATCAGGAAAGAGGTAAAATAAACATCTACGATACCATTTGTAATGTCTGTGACCTGAAAATCCATCTAAATAGTTCTATCGGATGAGTGCCAATAACTTTAGGCGCACCTTCTACCTTGTACACGTACAAGTCTCCTTGTCCAGTGTCGGCCTCTAATTCATCCTAGAACAGAGTAAAAATACACAATGAGCATAAATAATCATAATTCAATTACTAGGTATAGAAAATAATTCCTGAATAATGGATCTATGTGAAATAATAACACAGTTAGGGGATTCCAATGCACCCTATGATGTTTGAATCAGAGCTCAGATGATGAAACAGGAGCAAAAACGATCCACAACCACTACTATTTGTGAACCCATAAAAGGAGGGTTCTGTGCGTCTAACAAAAATGATGCTACTACCCGTTTTAACAAAAAAAAATGTACACAGTGTGTACATGAGCATACATTCTGTGTATATACCAAATTTTGCATCTTCCACTGAATTCTCTTCCATGTCATTAAAAAGTCTTCCAACATCAGTACATGGAATGTGCAGGTAAGTACATAGCATGTACATGGCTGGTCCTCTCTTCTTTGATGACACGCCTACATGCCATGTAAAACCATTACATATATAGAACATTACACGGTGTGTACTATGTGTACACAACATATAATCCCAAGTTATGCTGAGAAATAGGACTGAAGCTAGTACTAACCCTAATTTTACCCTTTTCCTAAAAAACAACCCGAAAAAAAGTAACTTGTACCTCAAAGGAAGAATTGGGTTCTTAAATATTATCTTGATAATTTAGTAAATTTATTCATAATTCATTTCTAACATTTAAGAATCTTTCTAACATCAAACCAACACACGATGTGAATAGTATGACTCAAAGTGCGTGTTTTTTATTTAAAATGAAATTTTAGTAAATAAAGAAAAAGTGACTTACTCAAAACCAAAAAACATTCATTAAAATTGTTTTGATTCTTTAGGAAAATGATACATAAGTCATTTTTTATGTTTAGGAATCAGCTACACCTCGATCTGAATCACGGTGTGATCAGTATGACTCCAAGTGTATCTTTTTTTTAAATTGACATTTTAGTAAAAAAGACAAGTAACATAATCAAAACCAAGAAAATGTATTCATATTGTTTAGATACATTAGAAAAATGGTCCATAAGTCATTTTTATGTTTAGGAATTAGTATCACCTGAATCTAATACATTGTGTTCCTGGTATGACTCAAATTTTGTGGGTTCAGTTTAAAATTTACATTTTATTAATGTATTATTTCATATTGATGTTTAATTTGATTCTTTATTGTATTACTAATATAATAAATTTTTTATTATATAGGTGGACTCTTTTTCTTGATTTTGGGTCGTTTTTTTGAAGCTACTTAAACTCATAAGAGATTTGACTTAGAGGCTACAACTGAGATAATGAAAATAGGTAAATGGGTCAATAATGTATACAAACATCATGAAAAGGTGAATTCTTACTACTTATTTTGTTAATTTTTTCATTATTTTTTCTTTTATGTTTAAGTTAATTTAATTATCATTTTTAACTGATACTTATATAGTTTCTTTCATTGATCTTTGGGGAAGTCATATTTTTCTTTCAACTATCTACAACAAGCCAGAAAAGAGAGAACATGTTTATTTTATATGGATGAGCAAACCCCATGCTACCTAAAACACAAAGTGAATGGTAGGGATTCATCTACTAAGGGATTTTTTAATAGTTGAATTTGAATTATAACTCCTACTAACTTAGTTAGTTTTTTCATCATTTTATCTATTATTTTTAATTTAATTTCCTTATCATTATAATTGAAAAAATATTTACTTTTTTCATAAATTTTTTTTAAATTTATATTTTTATTTCAACTATCTTCGACAATCCAGAAAAAAGATAACATCTTATTTTTGGATGGAAGAGGAAACCCCGTGGTTCCTAAGACATGAAGATAATCATAAGGATAAATCTACTAAGGTATTTTTCAATGGTTGAATACAGAGGTGAATTTTTTCTAATTTTGTTAGTTTTTTCGTCATTTTATCTACTATTTCTAAGTTAATCTCTATATCAATTTTATCTAATACATATTTAGTTTTTTTTCAAGAATATTTTGAGAATTCATATATTTATTTTAACTGTCTACAACAATCCATAAAATACTGAACATTTTTCTTTTGGATGGAAGAGGAAACCTCATGCTACCTGAGACGTGAACTGAAATGTAAGGATGTATCTACCAAGGGATTTTTTCAAAATTTGAATGAAAAGTATGACTTCAAAAAATATATATCAATAAAATTGTCTTTAATGGTGTTGTAATCAGCCACATATCAATCAGCCACACCACAATCTGATTCACAATGTTCTCGGTATGACTTGAACTGTATGTTTTTAGTTTATAAGTTACATTTTAGTTCAAAATAAAAATAACATACTCAAAATTGAGTAAACACATTCATATATTTTGATACATTATAAAAATGATTCATAATTAATTTGTGATGTGTAGGAATAATTTCACCTCAATTTGATACATTTTGTGCCTAATATGACAGAAAGTGTAAGTTATTAGTTTAAAATTGAAATTTTAGTTCAAAACATGTGTCACTCACTAAAAACTGAAAATTGAGAAAACATGCTCTGATTGTATTGATAATTTATGAAAAATATTCATAATTCATTTGTAACAAGTAAGAATTAGTATCCCATAAAGCTAACACCTAATGTTTAAGGTATGATTCAAAGTGTGTGATTTTACTTTAAAAAGACATTTTATTAAAAAACACAAGTGACATACTCAAAACCAAGAAAAATAAATCATATTGTTTTGATACATTAGTAAAATTGTCTATAAGTCATGTGTGATGTGTAGGGATTAGACACACCTCAATCAGAAACACATTGGGCCCTATATGACTCAAAGTGTCCGTTATCTATTTAAAATTGACATTTTAGTTCAAAATGTGTCACTCATAGAAAATTAAGAAAAAACACTTGGATTATATTGATAATTTAGGAAAATTATCCATAAGTCATTTGTGACATGTAGGAAATAGTCTCATAGAAAATTGAAACATGATCTGACCAGTATGACTCAATGTGTGTGTCTTCAGTTTCAAATGACATTTTAGTAAAAAAACACAAGTGACATACTCAAAAATAATAAAAATCATTCAGATTATTTTGATACTTTAGTAAAAAAAATACACATGTTATTTTTGATGTGTATGAATTAGTTCCACCATAATCTGACACACAGTGATACTAGTATGACTCTAAGTGTTTCCTTTTATTTAAAATTTACATTTTTGTAAAAAATACAAGCAACGTACCCAAAACAAATCAAATAAATTTGGATTATTTTGAAACTTTAGTAAAATGATACATAGGTAATTTTTTGATGTATAAGAATTATCCTTACCTCAATCTGATACATGTTGTTCCCAGTATGGCTCAAAGTGTCTATTATCAATTTAAAATTGACATTTTAGTTCAAAAAGTGTGCCACTCACTGAAAATCAAGAAAACATCCGCATATTGTTTTGAAAATGTAGGAAAATGATTCATAAGTCATTTGCGACTTGTAGTAATTACTCACACATCAAACAAAACCACAATGTGACTGTTATGACTCGAATTGTTTGTTTTTAGTTTAAAATGAAATTTTAGTAAAAACACAAGTGACGTACTGAAAACCAAGAAAATGAATTTGGATTGTTTTTATAATTTAGGAAAAATACCCATAAGTCATTTGAGATGTGTAGGAATCATAATCACCTCAATCTGATACACGTTGTGCATAGTATGACTAAAAGTGTCCGTTATCAATTTAAAAATGACATTTTAGTTCAAAACACGTGTCACTCACTGAAATATGATAAAAACTAATCGTATTGACTTGAAAATTTTGTACAAAGATTAATAAGTAATTTTTGACATTTATGAATCAATCTCACATCAAAATGAAACACGATATAATCAATATGACTCAAAGTGTGTGTTTTCAATTTAAAATGAATTTCTAGTAAAAAAAATAAGAGACATACTAAAAACTGAGAAAACGAATGTGGATTATTTGATACTTTAGGAAAACTATCTTTATGTCATTTGTGACATGTATGAATCAACCTATCCTAAAACTAATACACAGTATTCTCGGTATGACTCAAAGTGTTTGTTATCATTTTAAAATTGACATTTTAGTTTAAAATGTATTTTACTCACTGAAAGCTAAGAAAACATATTCATATTGTCTTTATAATTTATAAAAACTATTAATAAGTCATTTTTTATGTTTAGGAATCATTATCACATCAAATTGACACATGATGTGACCAGTATTACACAAAGTGCATGTTTTTAGTTTAAAATGACATTTCAGTAAAAAAAACACAAGTGACATAGTCAAAACCAAGAAAACACATTCGTATTATTTTTATAATTCAGGCCAATAATCAACAGGACATTTTTTATGTGTATGATTAGTCGTACCCCAATATGACACATGATGTGCCCAATATGACTCCGAGTGTGTCTTTTTATTTAAAATTGACTTTTTATTAATGCATTGTTTCATATTTTTGTTTATTTTATTTCTTTATAGTTTTACTAACTTAATAATTATTTTCCTATATCAATTGATTCTTTTTCTCGGGTTGGGGTGGTTTATATGAAAATTAATACTATTATTATTATTTTTTGAGAGGGGGTCACGGGTGCAAAAAAACAATGAAACATTGATGTTTTTGAATGCTTGTGATGGTAATTATTAATTTAAATGTACAAAATATTTTTTGAAATGTATATTTGTTTTTTTTATTTGTGAAATAAATTTTATTTCAATTAAATTATGAATTTTCATATAGGTTTATTTGCATACATGTGTATATGTTGTAGTGTGTTGTAATTTCAACAGCACATTGCAGTAGTAGGGTCTTTATCAATACTATTTCTAGTGATGATAAAGGGGTACCCCTTTTAATGAAACGTAGGATAGAACCATTTTTTATCACTATTAAAACCCATTTTTCATGTTGTAAAAGGTTATGTTTGTGGTAGTGTGATCTACATGCACCTACAGAAGTAGTTGGGGATGCAGACGTGCCAGTTGAGCTTGTTGGAGAGGATTCACGACCACCATTAGCATGAGAACAAAGATGAGGATATGGACAATTATTATAACACCCCATGGTTTTATACATAAATTTAATATTGAATGCATGAAACAGTGAGTCTCTACAAAACACCACTTTTTTCTAGCCTAGCCGGTAAACATAATTTTTTTACCATTGTGATTTGAATTTCAAAAAACCGGCATACACAGTTGTGTTTAGTAATATATTTAGATTCTGATAAGATCAATATACATTTTTTAGGAATAGTAATGTACGCTTATGAATATTAATATGATCCTTAGTAATAGTAACCTCACCCATGAAAGTATAAATAAAATTCAGGCACCTTATAAATGAAATAGAGTATTTTAGAAATTAATAATCAAGTGTTCGTATTTTTCTGAGTAAAAAATATTTAATTACAATTTTAAATTAATAAATTTATTTAAAATAAAGTAAATTTTTATAAAATTTATTCTTCAATAAATATTTTGTTGAACTATTATTTTAGGATAATTTTATGATACCTCAGTTAATTTTTGAAAGTATTATAAAATCAGTTTTAAATTTAAAATATGTATTTTTCAAGTAAATAATTATTTTAATTAAAAATTAAATTTCTCTTATTTAGAAATTTATTTTTATAAAATGGAGTTAATTTTTTAATTTGAAACATCAAAAAATGGTTAGGGTGAATTTTTGGGATTTTTCTAAAATATTTGATTTTTTGGTGAATAGTAAAATAAGGTAATTTAGGGTATAAATACATTATATGATAAATACAATATTACTTACATCATGAATGATATAATAATACTTGGTTCGAAATCACATGCACTTATTACTATTTTTTGTCATAATAATCAATACTATTGGTTGTCTTTTTCAAAATAATAAAATAATGGTTAAAATAATGGGAAAACCCTCCTCTCCTCCACTATAAAAACCATCCATTACTCCTTCTCTTCACTCATATCAAGACTTGTGACTTGTCTAAATTCTGATAAAATTTCCTCCTAAGTTCTTCCTCACGTCAATCAGACCTTGGCCTCTTCAAAATACCAAATCCTCTCCCCTAAATAGGCTCTCAAGGAAGATAGATTCAAGAGGTAAATTTCTCTTTTCATTTCTTTTATTTTATTTCAAGTTTTTTTCTTTCTTTTTATTTAATCAGATCTTTTCACTAAATTTTATGATAACTATAGTACCTTATAAGTACTCGAATTTTTTATGATGATGCAATAATTCATCATAATATCTCTTTTCCCCTCCTTTTATACTAGAAATTAAAACATCATCTCAGATATGTTAATTTATTACATTCAAGGACGAAAAGTTTCTAACTTCTATTATCGTCCTTAATTATGGTCATGAAACCAATTTTATGGTTGAACCAGATAATAATATATAAAATATATCCTATTTAATGTTTTGGAATCATTTTTTACATATGGTATTAATTTATAAAAAAATGATTTTGCGGTGATTGAAAAACCACCAAATTAATCCAAGTGTTTATCATTAAAATATTATCTAATGATTCATACTCACCCAAAGTAACAAAATGAATTATATTATCATTTATCCTTATGAATAAACATTAATAACATATAAAATCAATTCTGGAGTTCAATTCTCATTTTACATTAACTTCAATACAATAGAATCGATCATGAAAACTAATGAAACGAGCACTCACGAAAGATGATATTGAATCTCTTAACCCATAAAAAAGACCATAAATGAGCTTAATAAAATTATAATGAAGAAAATAAATGTATAATTGGTTCTTAATTAAGTTATTAATAAGTATAATTTCATATTCTAGGACCTTAATTTCAAGAGCGGAACATATTCGGACATAAGGTAAGGGTTTTCTACTCGAACCTCCATTTTCTTTTGGGTTACTCTTTATCTCTCTTAACCCTGATTATATTCTTATTTATTCTTATTTATTCATCATAAATTCTGTGTGAATTTTATATATATGTGTTCCAATCATAATACTTTATTATTTTATGGGGAGGTACATGTTTTAAAATGATCTTTAAAAAATTCTTCCCAAAATACAAGCCTGATTCAAGGGAATTTCTCCAAATCTTACCAATTTTAAAGGTCACCCTATAATATATTTTTAGTAACATTTTTTTATAAAATCAGTATTTTTATTATAAGAAACTAATTTAATTAACTTATGGTTTTATATAAATATATTTCCAAAGGAACTCTTCTTTTCAAAGTAAAAGATTATTTATCTCAAGAATTACTTGATGATTTTATAAGAGTATTTTCACATATTTCAACACCCTAGTTGATTATTATGTTAAATTGGGATTAATATTTTTTGATATAATCTACCATATTTTATTTAATGGTTTATTATTAGTTTAAATTTAGATGTTTTATCTTGATACCATTCACCGTATTACTTCGTATGGTTAGTGTTTATGTTTAATGATTAGGGAAAGTAATTTAAATTTCATATGTTAATTTCAATATGAATGTATATGTTTTTTATATGTATCACTGTTCATATAAGAACTTCATTGGACTTTTTATGTGATGGGTGGGGCCTGCTATATCCCCTTGATGCATCGGTATGTCACATGAGAGAAACTAGTGTCTTGGAACAAGGCCTTGATGAAATGGTTATTATGGTTTTGGCACGAGGCCTTGACGGTGGGATTATGATGTCCGACATTATGCATTCCCTCTTTATGAAAATAGAGATTGATAGTCCATGTGATTACTCAACTATTAAAATATCTATGGTTATGTTTTATGGCATTATTTAATTATTTTTATTCCTACCATATTATGCTCAAGTACATTTTTAAAGGCATGAATTTTTAGTTACTCATCATGACTAGTATTTATGTTTATAATTTATTTTGTTGTATTATTTACCCTTATTGAGAATCTTATCTCACCCCTTTCACATGATTTATTTTCCCCAGGTTGTTAAGAATTATATTATGAATGGATTTAAAGGATAATCAAGGATTTTTTGTGTGATTCAAAATAATTTGATATGTTGTATTTTCTTTCAAGTTGTAATATTGAACTTATGTATGTATCTAATTTTCCAAAACTACTAAACTGTTCAATCTTTCAGGATATGAATTTCTTATAATCAAATAAGGCACTGGATCTAGGAAACTGGGTTTGGTTCCTTATATTTGGTATTAGAGGAAGTTTAGTAGAAATCTTGAAAACTAGATTTAGAAAAAGTAGATTTGGAAACAAAACCCTAAGATAGTCTTTGAGGATAAACATAAAAGAACATCCTGTAATTTTGGTAAGGAATAGATTATGTGGATATTTATAGAAAATGAATCCATGTTTGGATACTACAAGTGGGCGTGGTTCTGGTACAGATTTACCTCAGAGTAATAACTCTGACGAGGAGTTTTGGGCTTGACCTGGGGTATCCTGGTACACAACAATGAGTCTTACTATGAACCTAGTTTAACACTCTCAGGAGATATGATTAGGATAATTCACATTTTATTTACAAATTATTATGAAGTAATTAAATATAAAATTTTACTCAAAAAACCATATTTATGATTATGAGATTAGATATGTATAGGATTTCAATTTATGCAAAGTGTTTTTATATGTTGAGATTATACATTATGATTCATAACCTAATCTAGTGTATTCCATTATTTAGAGATGGAACCTAGTGTAAGGAATCAAAACTGTATGAAATCATCTATCCCATGTAGGGATTTTCCTCCAATGCAAGATAATGATGTTTTCTATGGTGTTGTGACTAAAACTGAGAAACTTATAACTATACTGGGATAGTTGACTCAGGTTATGAATAATATCATTACCCATATGGAGCATCTGCATCCACAATGTGGAGGAGCTATGTTAGAATACTTTATGTGAAAAAAACATCCATCATTCAATAGGACTAAAATCCCATTCATAGCAGAGAATTGAATGAGTTCTTTAGACCAGATATTTCTCGCTTTGGGATGCAATGAAAGAGATAAGGTTGTCGTGGTAGTTTATCATCTATCGGGAGATGTGGATCGGAGTAGTCTTTAATTAAAAACATAAAGGAGGAATAAGAAATAGAAGAAATGGAATGAAGGGATTTTAAGGAAATATTATTAGAAAAATATTTTCCTCATAAATAGCAAGTAGACATGGAAAGGCAGTTTCTGAATCTTAAGTAAAAAGAGGATGAGAATGTTTGAAAGTATGAATCTAAATTCACAAAGTTATCAAGACATGTCACTGACTACATATGTAATCCAAGGAGTAAGATTGATCGATTCTTTGATGGTTTAAAACCATTCCTAAAAATGGAACTAGTCTCCTAAAGTTTCTCATCATATGAAGATATTGTCTCGTGTGCTATCAAGATGGAAAAGGAATTATCTATGTCTTACGACTTTAAAGTAAAGTAAGAGAAGAAGAGGGTTGCTGAGAACTCTGGAAAATGAAGTAAGGGAATGGGGAAGAAGGGAAAATTTGACTTTCCACCTGATTATCCAATAAAAACACATATGTTAATTACATTTTAATGGTATTAAATGTTAATTTTTGATCTTATGAACCTAATTTAGTGGATTTTAATTTTGAACATCCATTCTCATCATTTGTGCACTTCATACCTAATGTACACCAATTTAGGCCCAATGATTCATCTGATTTTAAAAAAATTAATTATCCATATTTTAATTTTATATTTTGGGAAATATATCTACACTTCAATATGAACATTTTTCATTCAAGTATCAATGGACAATTCATAAATAATTATGGGAATATTCGATGATGAAAGTAAACAATTCTAGAGAAGGCATATTGGACAGCATCCCACTAATGAGAATGTAGGGCCCACAATACAGACCCAATGAATCCCAAATTTCGTGGTATGATAGAATAAATATATAGAAACATATAATTATTCAGGATCCAGTGCTAATTAGGCCTCCATTGTGGTTATTCAGGTAGCCTGAGTTAGAGATAAACTTCAAGGCCAGATTCTGAGGCCCATAAAAACATCCCACCAATTTAATCATATCTCAGCAACCACAAATTCATTTGGGATAAACTTTTATATATATCTAGGAGACATCTGGATATTAACCTTTTTATTCTATGGACCACTCAACTTTGGCCATCTATAAGGCCATCTAGGCGCCTCTGTCTAGTGGATTCAAGATGGTTGCAACTTCGGGTCAAGGGTGGAAAAGTCTCCTCTCCCTTACTTTCCACCACCCTAGGCCTACCATACTCAAGTGGGATTCTTTGTAATATTGGGAGATCTACCCAAGCCTCTTTAAATGACTATTTAAGGTAGTGGTGTTGGAGGATTTTATCATCTTTTGATCTTCCTGTCAATGTAATGTTATGCTGTGATTTTGTTGTCTCGAGTTTGTCTTTCACATGTAAGTTATTCAATTCACTTTAGTTTCTTAATAAAAGTTTTTATTGTCCTCTTATTATATTCTTCTTAATATCAATTTTATACCATTGGTTCAAGGTGTGAATTTATTCACACCAAACCATGTGAAATTTATCACACAATGGTGGAGTGATCGTTATTTTGTTGTTTTTACTTCTTTAATTCCACCCTCATAAGTCTACTTTCCCCTTCCGTTGAGAACATGCCATCAATGGAGGGCTAACAAACTTATGTGATGATCCAATGGAGTATCAATGTTATGTATTGGATGTTATTTCTCACTCAATTAATGTCTAATCACTTATTTTAATTGAGAATTTTGTTTGAAGAACTTTAAACTCTTTTGTCCTTGTTGAATTTAAGGCCACACACTTCAAGTGCTAATATGAACCTTAACCTTTAAGTGATCAAAACTTTGATCCTTCAAGTGTGTAGGTTATTATTATTAAGGTATGTAGGTATTAAACTAGTCAGTGATGATGTTTTTTAATCTTCTTAAATGAACCCATCTCAAATATAAGAAATTAAAATCATTAAAAAAGGAATTCATCCAATCCTCCCCAAGCGATAACCTAGGATCAACTCACTATCTTAATTTGAATTAACTTGAATCTGTTAGTGATCCTTTTAACCCATCTAAAATCTACCCAATTTTTCCACTTCATAGCGAAAAATAGTCCTTAGAATATGTGTGTCTATAGGTTTCTTCTTAGGTCTCTGAGGATTCGACAACTCAAGCTACACTATAAGCGACCGCTTAACCCTAAAAACTTGGGTAAATTTGGGCGAGACCAAATTTTGGCACCATTTACAGGGACACAAGTAAGTCATATAAACACCCATTCTATTCTCCCCCATTTCTTATATTCTCATCCAAATTCTCTTATCTTTTCCCTTTCTTGTTTTTTTTCTTTTGGCGCATGTCTGCGTACACTTGTGACCAATCAAACCATCTAGTTAGGGTGGATAGTCCTGGGGTTGGGGAGTCATGTACACCAAGGGAAATATTTACATTATATCCTAATCTTTCTAATACTCTAGAGTCAAATATTGAACCCATTTAAATGGAAGGTCTTCAAAGAAACCAACTCATAAACCCGGGTGAGAACCAAAATGGAAATCCAAATGAGGCAGCCCCAAACTTGGGGAATGAAGTCGATCAAACAATGAATGACTACCTCACACCTTCCTGGACCAATGCCCCCTCATTCATTAGAAACAAATACCTAGGAGATTCCAACTACATATTTAAACCCCATGTCCTAAACCATCTTCCCACATTCCCTGGAATGGAGTCTGAGATTCCCTACCTTCACGTTAAGGAGTTCAATGACATTGTTGAATCCATGTGTCCCCCACATCAACTAGAATCGTCTAAGATGAGTCTATTTCATTTTTCATTAAAGGATAGAGATAAAAATTGGCTAAAAAATTTGAGACCATCATCCATCATCTCTTGGAACCAATTACAAAGATAATTCTACAAAAAAATATTTTCCCCACCACAAAACAATTGCACTTAAAAATAGAATCCATAACTTTTTTGAAAAAGAATGAGAGTTATTCTATGAAACATGGGAGAGGTTCAAAGACACATTAAACATGGTTTCACATCATGGTTTTTCTATACCTAAAAAAGTGAGAATTTTCTATGAAGGTTTGGGTATGGGGAACAAACAATTCATTGACATGATGTGTAATGGAACTTTTAAAAACAAAGCCCCAAATGATGCTTATGAGTATCTGGAAAGCCTTTATGAACAAAACCGAACATGGGGAACTTCACCTTATTTTTAAAATCCATAAAGAACTATTGGAATTCATACACTTAGAGAAGAGGAAAGCCTTAGGGCTAAACTCACAGCACTCTCTAGGAAGGTTGAAGAGATAGACTTTAGGAAAGTCCATGAAATCAAAACTGTAGACCCTGTTTGCACAATTTGTGACAAACATGACCCTAATACAGAAAAATTCCCAACCATTCCATCCATAAAAGATGTTATTCTAGGAGGACCACTAGAAGAGGTCAATTATTTAAACTTTCCAAAGCCCCAATACCAAAATATATTCAACCCAAGGTATAATGACCACCCAGGCTTTCGCTGGAAAGATAACCAACAACCTATCCAACCATAGGGACAAAATACTTACCCCCAAAAGAACTGAAAAACCCATAACTAGTTCCAAACCCAGCCTATCTAATACCAACAACCATCGGTCCATTTTTAACAAACCATCCCACCTCCAAAATATCCCCCTGGGATAAACCAATCTTCTCAAGCACCAACCCAAACTGTTCCAAAAAGCCTACTAGAAAAATTTTCCAAACAAATGGAAGGGATGAACTCAAAATTCTATTCCCTAAAACAAGTACTTAAAACCATCAAAACTAGAAAGGAACCCATGCCTACTCAGGTGGTACCATCCTCAAATTCAAGGGGAGAGTCAAGTTGTACTCAAACAACTCATGAACAACTAAAGGTTGTGATTGTTTTAAGAAGTGGGAAATCAATTAAGAAACCTAAAAAAATAAGTTAGAAAACATGTGAAGCTTCTAACTCTAATGAAAATTCAAATGAACCAAATGATCAAACTGAAAAACATGATAACATTGTCAAAGAAACAACCCTTCAACAAACAAACCCACAACTTGCACCATTTCCTCAATGCATGTGGGGGGAAACCAAGCCTGAATTGAGTGAAACATTGAGGGAAATATTCTCACAAGTAAAGTTGAACATTCCACTCCTCGATGATATTCAAACCATTATTTCATACTCAAAATACCTTAAGGACCTCTGAACATTTAAATGGAAATTCTCACATAATAACTGAGTCCTTCTAGTAGCAAATGTTATCACAACAATCCAAGGAACCCTTCCACCAAAGATGAAAGACCTGGGTTTCCACTACATCAGTTTTGAACTAAGAGAGAACAAAGTTTTCAAGGACTTGTGTGACCTAGGTTCTAGTGTAAATCTCATCCCATATGTTGTGTACTGCTAATTAGGCCTAGAATA
The DNA here is from genome assembly GCA_963277665.1 of Viscum album. Lineage (NCBI taxonomy): Eukaryota > Viridiplantae > Streptophyta > Magnoliopsida > Santalales > Viscaceae > Viscum > Viscum album. Next base: position 2,134,370,848 of record OY728140.1, read on the forward strand.
GCTCCAACCCACATCTATCACACTTCAACTTGCTGATCATAGAATTAGGGTTCCAAAGGGGATTTTAAAGGATGTTATAGTAATGGTTGAAAACTTCATCTACCCTACTGACTTCTTTGTCCTTGACAACCATCAAAACATAGGAAATAAAGATCAAACCCTAATCATCCTTGGTCTTCCTTTCCTTACAACAATCAACTCTGTTATCCGAGTTCAAAACAAGAACATGGCCATCAACTTTGGAAACATGAGTCTAGAGTTGAACATCTATAATGCAAGCTCACAAATAGGGTATGATGAGGACATTCATGAAGTAAACATGATAGGAATCATTGATAATGAATCCATAGAACATCAAGGAATATTTGAAGAATTTTTAAGTTAGGATGAGATTGATTTCATGTGTTCACATGAAGGAAGTTTATCTCCTTGAATTGAATAATTTTCAAATTCCTCTTATAATGAAGTCTTAGGTCTAAAAATTAGTGAAACCTTTCAAGAAACCACTTTCATGGAGACCAATAAAACTTCATTCCCTAAATCTGATCAAAATAATCTTCTAGCGTAAACTTCTACACGTGGGGAATCAATCCTATTTGAAACTCAAAAAAAATAAATTGATCTTGATCCAATGTCCCAATATTCTGCTGAAATTTTGAACCAACCTGATCTTGAAATGAAAGAACCTCCTTCTGCACTTAAGTATGCCTTCCTAGGAGAAAATGGAACACATCCTATTGTCATTTGTTCTTATCTTGAAGCCAATCATGAGAGGATTCTTCTAGGTGTCCTTAAGAAACATAAGAAATCCATTGGTTGGACCCTATCTCATATTCCTGGGATTATCCCACTAATCGGGACTCATAGGATTGTTCAGGAATCTAATTCAAAGCCATATCGTCAAACTCAATGGCGACTCAATCCTAATATCATGGAAGTAGTGAGAAAAGAACTTCTGAAATTGTTAAAATCTGGTATCATCTATCCTATAGCTGAGAGTGAGTGGGTGAGCCCAATCCAAGTGGTACCCAAGAAGGCAGGAATCACAGTGATTACCAATAAGGATGGAGAGATTCTTCCAACTAGGGTGAGTAGTGGATGGAGAGTCTGCATCGACTATATAAAGCTAAACTCATTCACCAAGAAAGACCATTTCCCCTTACCATTCATTGACCAAGTCCTTAATAGAGTGTAAGGTCATGAGTTATATTGTTTCTTAGATGGGTACTCGGGGTACAATCAGATTGATATCTCCCTAGATGATCAAGGGAAGACTACATTAACCTATCCATTTGGCACCTTTTCCTTCAAACTCATGCCATTCAGGTTATGAAATGCCCCTAGAAACATCCAGTGGTGCATGATGGGAATCTTCTCAGACAATGTAGGGGATTTTCTTGAGGTATTCATGGAAGACTTATCTATCTTTGGGGATACATTTGAGGGATTTCATAGGAATGTGGAGATAATCTTGTCCATATGTGAAGAAATGAGTCTGGTCCTAAATTGGGAAAAATGTCATTTCATGGTTAAATAGGGATTATTCCTTGTCCATATAGTCTCAGGTAGGGGGATTGAATTTGATAAAGAAAAGGTTGACATCATTCGTCACCTTCCATCACCCAGAATTGTTAAGGAAGTGAGGTCTTTCTTAGGAAATGCTAGTTTCTATAGAAGATTCATCAAGGACTTTAGTTCAATATCACATCCCCTTTGTGCTCTCCTAGTAAAGGATACTCGATTTGTTTGGACAGAAAGCTGTAATGGTTCATTATCAACCCTCAAATCCTATCTCACCTCTCCTCCCATTATGAAATCTCCAAATTGGAACCTTCCTTTCAAACTTATGTGTGATTCCAGTGACTTTGGTGTAGGATCTATGTTAGGAAAACGTTGTGATAAAACTCATTATGTCATTTCTTATGCAAGAAAATCCTTAACTGGTGTCCAAATCAACTACACCACCACTAAAAAGAAGTTACTTGCTACTGTGTTTTCCTTAGATAAGTTTAGTTCCTACCTCTTAGGATCCCCCATCAATGTGTTTACTGGCCATTCTGAACTGAAATACCTATTCAAAAAAATATGCCAGGCTAGACTGATTAGGTGGGTCCTTCTCTTATAAGAATTTGACCTCATAATCAAGGACAAAAAGGGTGTTGAAAATGTTGTATCTGATCACCTCTCTAGGATGGAATTCAAAGACAACTCAAATCACCTTTATCTGTCTGATTCATTCCCTAATGAACACCTATACTCTGTGAGTGACTGGCCTTGGTATGTTGACATAGCCAACTTCTTAGTTACAGGTGTCATTCCAAAATTCTTAGGGACACAATCTTGAAGGAAATTCCTTTCTGATGTTAGGTACTATGTGTTTGATGATCTATACCTCTATAAGTTCTTCCCTAACCAAGTCATTAGGAGGTGTGTGCCAGAATATGAACAAGAGTTCATCCTTAAATTCTATCATAGTGAGGCATGTGGAGGTCACTTGTCCTCTAAGAAAACTTCTTCTAAGTTTCTTTAGTGTGGTCTCTTCTGGCCCACCCTCTCAAAGGACTCCTACACATTTTTTCAAAGTTGTCCTAAGTTCCATCACAAAAAGGAATCAAATTCCACTCACTCCCATCTTAGTAATTGAAATCTTTGATTGTTGGGGAATAGATTTCATGGGTCCCTTTCCAAACTCTAGGGTATATTTGTACATCCATTTAACTATTGATTATGTCTCTAAATAGGTTGAGGTCATTCCTACAAAATCCAATGATAATCAAACTATGATTATATTTCTCAAGGAAAACATCTTCTCTAGATTTGGAATTCCTAGGGCTATCATTAGTGATCATGGAACTCATTTTTGCAATCGTCCTTTCTCAGCACTCAAGGAAAAGTTTGGAATTTCTCACAAAGTGTCTACTTCTTACCACCCACAAACCAATCGTCAATATTAGTTAGCCAATCAAGAAATCAAAAAAATTCTTGAGAAAAATGTTAATCCATCTAGGAAATATTGGTCAAGCAAACTCTTAGATGCTCTTTGGGCATATCGAACCGCATATAAAACCATTTTAGGAATGTCCACATATATATTGGTTTATGGTAAAGAATTCCATTTTCCAGTGGAGATTGAACATGAATACTTTTGGGAAATTAATAAAATGAATTATGACCTCTCATTAAATGAAACAAAAAGAAAATTCGATCTCAATGAACTTGAGGAACTTAGGATGGAGGCTTATGAAAATTTAAGGATCAATAAAGCTATAGTACAAGACTACCAATATCAAAATCATAAAACCAAACACATTGTACTAGGTAAAACTATTATTTTTTATAGTTCTAAACTTCATTTGCACCCCCGAAAAGTTGAGGTCTAGATGGCCATGTCCATACATAGTACATAAGGTGTATCCCCATGGGGCTGTTGAAATTCAAGATCCCACCAATGGTTAAACATTTAAAGTTAATGGTCATAGAGTCAAACCATTCATAGAATCAATCCAAAAACATGAAGTTGATGAGGAATTGTGTGAACCTACCATAGATGATGAAAATAATTAATCAATTAGGGGTCTAAGTTGAGCTAACTACATTAAACAAAGTGTTGCATAAGAGGCAACCCATGGTTTTCAAGTTTCCAATCATTTTGTTGTTTTAATCAACTTTATATTTTAAATAGGATTAATGAATCATTTTGATCTTTAAAAATAAAAAAAATTGACTGTTGATCGGTTCTTCTATTATGAGTATGGAAGGATATGAAAGGGGAGAGACATATTCATCTGTGTCACGTGGTGTGATCCTTGAGTAATACCTTACCCATAAATTTAAAAAGAAGACAATGTATCATCAGTTCAATTTAATTTTATATGTTTGTAGGTTAAAATAAAAAAATATAATAATAATAAAAAAATTAAAAGGCTACATCATAGGTCGTGGGGCAAACCCCGTCACAACCTGTGAAGCCACAGGGACTCGAACCCGAGACCGAAGGGAGATAGAGGCGTGTGCTTACCACTGACCTATGGCTTATAGTTCTTTCTTATTCTATAATTTTTGTATATATACTTATATTTTACTTTTTTTATGATATGAATATATATATATATAGTTTTTTTTTCTTCCACTAGGGAAGTCTCAGAGTGACATGGAGATCAAGGGATTAAAAGGGAGCAGCAAGAATTTCAACTTCAACCACCAGGTGACTTCATTCCATGATCCTCATTTTCAATTTCATTTTTGAACTCTCATTATCTACCTCTACCCCATTCTAAATTTTCTTTTCGTTAAACACTGGGTATAGTGTTATTTTAAGTTGGGGGAGATAAAATAAAAAAATTGCTTTTGTGTCAAAAAAATGAATGATTTTAAAAAAAAGTGTGCGTTAATGGAAGAAAAAATTTCTTTAAACATGAACATGATAATAGACATTGTACACTTTGAAACTGAATATCAAATAATTTAGCATGCCTTGATTCTGATTTTAATCCATGTATATTTCGTGAGAAAATATTTTGGAAAGTGTGGCTGTCTAATGTGATATTTCATTGTTTATATTTTCATTCAAATAAAAAAATAATCACAATTCATGTCCTTTGGATAGTGGGGTATTAGTTTGAGTTCATGGGGTCCCCAAAATAAATAGCGTAGTTTGGTGATCATTTTATTGTTAATATGAGTATTCAAAAAAACATTAATTGTGCATGTAGAGTGATGAAATAACCTAATGCGTGGATTTTGGCACTTGGGGATCATGACTCTATAGTTTTCTGGCCCAAAGTTAGTAATTGTATCTCTATTTATGGTAATTTGAATTTATTTTTGACTGATTTAACTCGATATGATGCTTGAGTATGTGGGATTCACTTGGTTCCTTAAGGTCTTTGAGCCTGGGAGTCATCGGCAAAGTCTCGCTATAGGGGTTGACTCATTTGAGTGTAATTTCAATTACCATGAAAAAATTTCAACAAAAAACAAAAAAAAATAAAATAAAAAATTTTGAATACTCATCTTAATATTGAAATGTGATTCAACCTAAAGCTTAAATCATTTCCTCCTTGAATAAAGATGAACCCCCATGTCTAATGTAATGCACAACACATCATCACTCTTTATTGATATTGGATGAAATATGGCGATGAATTTGAAAAAAGGAATGGGCTTTGGATTGGGATCCTCTAATGAAAATATCTTGTATTAAAATATTTTTAGGGGTTTCATGATTATTTGGTATAAGGGTTTTTGGTGATCATTGTGTATTAAAATGTTTTTGGAAAAGGGAATTCGAATTTCATATTCTTGAGACACATTTTTCTCAGGACTAGAAAATCTCAAGTTGGGGGTGTGATTAGCCAATAAAAAAATATTTTAATTACATTTTAATGGTATTAAATGTTCATTTTTGATCTTATGGGCCTGAGTTAGTGGATTTTAATTTTGAACATTCATTCTCATCATTTGTGCATTTCATGCCTAATGTACACCAATTTAGTCTCAATGATTCATCTGATTTTAAGGAATGTAATTATCCATATTTTAATTTTATATTTTGGGAAACAGATCTAAACTTCAATATGAACATTTTTCATTTAGGGATAAATGGACGATTCATAAAGGATGGGGGGGATATTTGGCGATGAAAAGAAATAATTCTAGAGAATTCAGATTGGACACCATCCCACTGATGATAATGTGGGACCCACAATACAGACCCAATGAATCCCAAATTTCATGGGATGGTATAATAAATATATATTAACATATAATTATCTAGTATCCAATTCTAATTCTTCCTCCATTGTGGTTATTTAGGTGGCCCATGTTATAGATAAAATTGTGGGCCAGATTCTGATCCCTAGAAAAATAGCCCACAAATTTAATCATATCTCGGCAAGCACAAATTTATTTGGGCTGAAATTTTATAGAGAGCTATGAGTCATCAGTATATTTACTTTTTTATTCTATTTTACACAACAATTAGGCCATATATAAGGCCATATAGGCACCTCTGTCTAGTGGATTCAAGCTGGATGCAACTTTGGGTCAAGGGTAGAAAAGTCTCCTCTCCCTTACTTTCCACCACACTAGGGATACCATACTCAAGTGGGATACTTTTTAATTTTGGTATCTAGACCCAATACTCTTTAAATTACTATTTAAGTAAGTGGTTGTGGAGGATTTTATCATCTTTTGAGCTTCCTTTAAATGTAATTTTATGTTGCGATTTTGTTGTCTCAAGTTTGTCTTTCACATGTAAGTTGTTCAATTCACAATAGTTTCTTAATAAAAGTTCTTCTTATCTTCTTATTCTATTTTTATTCATATCAATTTGATACTATTGGTTCAAGGTGTAAATTTATTCACAGCAAACCTTGTGAAATTTATCACACAACGGTGGAGTGATCGTTATTTTTTTGTTTTTACTTCTTCAATTCCACCCTCGTAAGTCTACTTTCTACTTTCGTTGAGAACATGTCATCAATGGAGGGATAAACCACTTATGGGTTGATCCAAGGGAGTAGAAAGGGTATGTATTAGATGTTATTTCCCACTCCATTAATGTCTAATCACTTATTTTAATTGAGAATTTTGTTTGAAGATCTTTAAACTCCTTTGTCCTTGTTGAATTTAAGGCCACACACTTCAGGTGCTAATACGAACATTAACCTTAAAGTGCTCAAAAATTTGATCCTTCAAGTGTGTAGGTGATTAGTATTAAGGTATGTAGGTATTAAACTAGTAAGTGATGATTATGTTTAATCTTCTTAAATGAACCCATCTCAAATATAAGAAATTGAAATCATTAAAAAAGGAATTCATCCAATCCACCCTGATAGATAACTTAGGATCAACTCATTATATTAATTTGAATTAACTTAAATATTTTTGTGATCCTTTAAACCCATCTAAAATCAACCCAATTTGGCCACTTCATAGCCAAAAATAGTCCTTAGAATGTGTGTGTCTATAGGTTTCTTCTTAGGTCTCTGAGGATTTGACAACCCAATCTACACTACAAGCGGCCTCTTAACCCTAAAAACTTGGGTAAATTTGGGTGGGACCACCACCCTATGATAATTATGGGAAGAAACACCATGATAATTTCTTGAATGGTGTGGGTGTTTGTTACAAGTGTAGAGAGAAAGGTCACTACTCCCGTGATTGCATGAGTAAGAATGAAGCTACGATTGTTTGATGCTACAATTGCAAAGAGATGGGATATTATGAAAATGATTTTCATAAGTTTCAAGGAAACATTCCCCAAAGAAGGCCAAGGGAGAAAGGCCAAGATTATGCTGTCACAACTTCTGAGGTTGAAGTTATTAATGATGTGGTGGAAGGTACACTAATAGTTTCCTCAAACATAGCCAATTATTTATTTGATTATGGATCGTCACATTCTTTTATATCTTTCTAGTTTTCCTAGAGAATTAGACATTTTTAATTTTATTTAATAAAGGAGTTGTTAGTAAAAACTCCTAAGGAAATTATCATTGCAATAAAGATGTTCCAGTCAATCCCCTTTATGACATATAAACATGCTTTAGTTACTGACCTTATTGCCATAACCATGATTCACTTTGATATAATTATTGGTATAAATTGGATTTAAAATTATGATGTGAAAATATATTTCAATAATAAGGAGGTTACAATTTTTGAGAATGGTGTATAATCACTTATCTTTAGAATAGAAACATCGCCATCTGATTCTCATCAAGATCCATCCCCAGAAACTCTATTGAATAAAATTATTGAGGGGAATGAACACAGTATCTACGGGTGAGGAAGTTAATGTTCAAATAGATGATGTACCTATTGTGAAATAATATGTTTATGTGTTTCTAGAGGATTTATGTGGACATCCTCCATAGTTGGAAGTTGAGTTCCCTATTGATTTAATTCATAGTTCAAGACCTATATCAAAGACTCCATATAGATTTTCCATTGTGGAGTTAGTAGAACTGAATAAAAAACTAGAGTAATTGAGTGATAAAGGATTTTTCTTCCCTAGTGTTTCTCCATGGTGAGCCCTAATTCTTTTATTCAAGAAGAAGGATGGTTCTATAAGTTTGTGCATTGACTATATGGAGATCAATGCTATTATGATAAAGAACAAGTATCCTCTTCCTCACATTGATGATTTATTTGATCAACTTAATAGAGCACAATATTTTTTTAATATTGACCTTTGATCTAGATATCATCATTTTCATGTGAGGAAGGAAGATATTCCAAAGACAGCATTTCGAACCAGGTATGGGCATTATGAGTTTACATTAATTCCTTTTAGACTAACTAATTCACCCTTTGTTTTCATGGTTTGAATGACTAGGGTTTTCAAGGAATATCTTGATGGTTTTTTTGTGTTATTTATTGGTGATATCTTAGTATACTCAAAAAGCTATGAAGATATTGAAAATCACTTGTGAATTATTATGAAAAATGTTATAAGAAATGAATTATATGGGAAGTTTAACAAGTGTAAATTTTGGCTTCAATCAGTTTCTTTTCTTGGACATATTGTCTCTAAATATGGAATATTCGTTGATCCTGTGAAGACAAAGGTTGTTCTGGAATGTCCTACACCAATGAACATAATTGAGGTACATAATTTTATTGGTATAGGAGGTTATTATCAGCATTTCATTCAAAACATCGCCCGATTATCCAACCTGTTAACCAAGATTAATCATAAAGGGGTTAAGTTCGTATGGAAAAAAACTTGAGGAATGTTTCAAAGAATTAAATAAGATATTATTGAATTATCTAATCCTAACTCTACCATCGAGGAATGATGGGTTGGTGATCTATAGTGATGTATCAAAGAAAGGACTTGGTGGTGTCCTTATGCATAATGATATACTTATTGCCTATGAATCATGGTAGTTAAAGATTCATGAACATAACTATCCTACTCATGATCTTGAGTTAGCAGTTGTAATATTTTCTCTGAAGATATGGAGACATTATATCTATAGTGAAAGATGTGAGATACATATAGATCATAAGAGATTAAAATATATCTTCTCATAGAAATAACTCAACACGAGGAAAAGTTGATGACTCTAAATACTCAAGGATTATGATCATTCCAAAAACTACCACCCATAAAAGGAAAATAAGGTAGCTGATGCATTTAGCATGAAGGAACATGGAGTTTTAAACAAAATGAGGATTGAACGAGATCATATATTCATAGATCTAGTAAGGATGGACATGGGAATTATCAAAGAAGGTGAAACATCATTAATTTTTCAATTAGTGTAGTTGGGGTTTGGCTTAGTGGTAAGCACCCCTTAATTCTACTAAAAATGGGGGTTCAAAACCCATTGGGAACAGGGTACTATAGCAGTACTGTAGCGTACTGTAGCAGCGGTGACACTATAGCAACGACGGGCACTGTAGCGGCGGCAGGTCACTGTAGCGGCGGCAGAGTACTATAGCAGCAGCGGGTACTGTGCAATACTCTAGCAGTGCGGGTACTGTAGTAGTACTATTCACAGAATGGGATTTGGGCCAAAAAAATGGGCCTACGGGCCATGTAATGGGATAAATGCCAACTGGGACTTCGGGCTATGTAATGGGTCTCCCTCTACCCAATAAAAGAGGTATTTTCTTTGATTTAATAATAAATGAGGCTTCGGCCCCAACCTTTTAAAAAAATTAATTTTTCAATTAGTTTCCAAAACATATTTATTAGAAATAATTAAAATTTCTCAGCCTGATGATAAGAATCTTCAAAATAAAATTAATGTGGTGAATGATGGGAAGTTACAAGACTTCTTATATGAAGATGGTATTATGATGTTTGGGAAGAGGCTTTTTGTTTGAGCTATACCCGAGCTAAAAAGGGAGTTATTGGATGATTCCCACAGTTTGAATTTCTCTATACATCATGTTAGCACTAATATGTATAGATATTTGAAGGAATATTTCTGGTGGGATAACATGAAGAGGGAAATTGTAGATTATGGATCAAGATGTTTAGTTTGTCAACAAGTGAAGGTTGAACGACAACATTCTGGAGGATTCATAAAGCCCCTACCTATTCCTAAATAGATATGGGATGACATAACCATGGATGTTTTCATTTTATTTCCAAAAAATCAAAGAAATAATGATGCAATATGGCTAATTATTGATCGAATTACAAAATCTTCACATTTCCTCACTATAAGGGAGGATTTTCCACTAGATCACCTTGCAAGACTCTATATCAATGAAGTTTTAAGACTTCATGGAGCACCTTTTTCAATAGTGGATGATCATGGTCCTCGATTTACATATAAATTCTGGAAAAGTATTAAAAAATATTTGGATACTGAGCTTATTTTGAGTACTACTTATCACCCAAAAACTGATGGGAAATCAGAAAGGATGATCCAAACTTTAGAAGACATATTGAGGTAATACTCACTTGATTTTAAAGGTGTGTGGGATCAATATTTACCTTTAGAGGAGTTTTCCTATAATAATAGTTTCCATTCTAGGATTCAAATGGCACAATATGAAGCATTATATGAAAAGATATGTTTTACACCAACATGTTGGGATGAAGTCAGTGAAAGGAAGCTTGTGGGCCCAGAGCTTGTGGAAGAAACAACAGTGAAGGTAAAGACTATTCAAACCCATATCAAAGCATCTCAGAGCAGGAAAAAAACTATGTTGATAATAGAAGTAAGTATTTGTAATTTCAAGTGGGAGATCATGTTTTCTTAAAAGTATCTCTGTGTAAGGGTGTTATAATATTTGGGAAGAAAGGAAAACTTAGCCCTAGATATATTGGAACTTTTGATATTATATAGAGAATTGGAGTTTTGGATTATCATTTGGAAATCCTACCTAGACTATCTAAAGTACTCAATTTCTTCCATGTCTCATTGTTGAGAAAGTACATGTCAGACCCAATGCATGTCCTCGCATCTGAAGGTATAGAATTGGAACCTAACTTGTCTTACTTTGAAGATCCTATTTGGATTCTAGACACTAAGGAACAAGTGTTGAGGAATATAATTACATGACTGGTATGGTACTTTGGAAAAATCATAAAATTGAATAAGCAACATGGGAGCCTGAGAAGGTTATGATGAAGAACTACCCAAATCTTTTTATGAGGTAACATTCTGGAATTTTGAGGAAGAAATTTTTTTAATAGGGGGAGAACATAACACCCCAAGGTTTTATAAATAAATTTAATATTGAATTCATAAAACAATGATTGTCTACAAATCACCATTTTTTCTAACCTAGCCAGTAAACATAATTTTTCCACCACTATGATTTGAATTTCGAAAAACTAACATACACGGTTGTGTTCAGTAAGATATTTAGAGTCTGATAGGACCAACTTACATTTTTGGTGAGTAGTAATGTACCCTTATGAATATTTGTATACCCTTATGAATATTAATATGGTCCTTAGGAATAGTAACCTCACCCATGAAAGTATAAATAAAATTTAGACACCTTAAAATTTAAATATAGTATTTTAGAAATTAATAATTAAGTGTCAATATTTCTTTGAGAGATAAATATTTAATTAAATTTTAAAATTAATAAATTTTTTTAAAATAAAATAAATTTTCATAAAATGTATTCTTCATTAAATATTTTCATGACCTTTGATTTTAGGATAATTTTATGATACCTTAGTTAATTTTTTAAAGTAATATAAAATCATTTTTAAATTTAAAATATGTATTTTTCAAATAAATAATGATTTTGTTTAAAAATTAAATTTCTCTTATTTAAAAAATTATTTTGAAAAAATGGAGTTCATTTTTTGAATTCTAAAAGATGAAAAATGGTTAGGGTAAATATTTTTGATTTTTCTAAAATACATGAATTTTTTGTGACTGGTAAAATACAATAATTTACGATATAAATACATTATAAGATAAATACACTATTCCTTGCATCATGGATAATGTAAGTACACTTGGTTTGAAATAACATGCACTTAGTACTATTTTTGGTCACACAAATGAACATTATTGGTTTTATTTGGAAAAATAATAAAATAATGATTAAAATAATGGGAAAACCCTCCTCTCCTCCACTATAAAAACCGCCCCTCCGTCCCTCTTCTCTTCACTCCTCTTAAGCCTTGTTCCTTGTATAAATTTTACTAAAATATCATCCCAAGTTCCTCCCCACATCTATCATCCCTTGGTCTCTTAAAAATACCAAATCCTCTCCCCAAAAGATGCTCCTAAGGAAGATAGATTCACGAGGAAAATTCCTCTTTTCATTTCTTTTATTTTCTTTCAAGTTCCTTTCTTTTTTATTTCTTCACCTACTTTAATCTAAATGTTTTGATAACCCCATTAACTTACATGTAAAAGTATGTTTCTATGATAATTTAATAATTCATCATCATCTCTCATTTCCCCCCTTTTATACTAGAAATGAAAACACCATCTGAGATGTGTTAATTTATCACATTCAAGGACGACGAGTTTTCAACTTCTATTACCATCTTCAATTTTGGTCATGAAACCAATTTTATGGTTGAAAAGGATCATAATATATGTAATATATCCTATGTAATGTTTTGTAATTAGTTGTTTACACATGTTATTAATTTATAAAACAAAATGATTTCATGGTCACTATGGGAAAAATGATCTTTTGTGACGGGTTATTTTCGATAGGGACATCAACCTGTCGCAAATAGTTAGTAATTTGCGATGGGAAAAGGGGTCTTATCACAAAAGGTTTGGAATGGTTTGGATTCCAAAATGTGGGAATGGTATTTACGATAGGGGGTGCCTCCCCATCGCAAAAACTCAGTAGCGGTGAATACTATTTGTGATGGGATATACCCTCATCGCAAATAGTGTGTCGAAAGGCCATTATTTGTAATGGGTCCCATCACAAATACCCTTTTAATCACCGAAAGTAATTAATGCGGCCAAAGGTATTTGAGATGAGAGAACCATCGCAAATAATCTAACCTATATGTAACATCCCACTTCATATCATTGGCTTAAAAGGGCGGAGGAATGCTGCTTGGCCTTAAGAGACGTTCCCAAGGCACCAAAGGCTGGTCATAAATGCTGACAGCTTTGAGAATAAATTGGGGAATGATTTTCCCTTGAGATATAACCAACCAACCAAATAGTCCACTAAGAACAAACTATATGATGCAGGGTAACAAAACAAAAAAAACCCATACATTACCATAAGACAACCAACAATTCCACAATAATTCCCAAGAACCAATACAACAAAACACAATATCAGAGTACCATGTGGATGACTAAACAAGAGACCCAAAATAAACCAAGACTCACTCCACAGGTCCACACCAAGATCTATACTCCAAGAAACACCACATCTCCCAATCATCACTACGAACCACTAGCCATGAGATGATTTACTTTTACATGTGTCCCGGAATACAACATCTGCAAAAGCACCCAAGTACCAAAGCAGGGGGTGAGTACTAATACTCAGTAGGTTTTCCCCAAATGACTTCCCTGAACATTCCACTAGTGTGAAACCATTATCACATTATATAAAACATTTCATATAAAACATTTTATAGTGCAACAAATTACAACATGCCAAACATACCATTACCAAGCCATGAAAAACAAAGGAAAGCCACAACATTCTGTAAGCCATATCCCCATCAAGAATTAGCACAACAAATACCATCTTTTTAAAGAAACACGCAACAAAGAAAGAATTACGTTGGGACTTCCACCCACCCTGTTCACCCCATTCCCAACTAGCGGTGCTTCCCGAACACTATTCAATATGGTGGTTCTTCTGACCACTATCCATCACCTTTTATAGTGAGACTCCCTACCCACTTTAACATCTTATTTAAACAATCCAAAACCAAACATATAACCCACCAAGGCCACAACAACATGTAAACAACCACTTCCATAACATGCCAAACCACTTCAATAAATCACCCATTTATTGAAACACCCTTGAACAATTTTCCAGGCCAAAACCCCAATTCAATAAAACAACCCCTTTATTGAAAACCATTTTCATAAACCATTTCCTTGACCCAAGATAAGTAAAAAAATTAAAATCTATATTCTAAAATTTAACAACAAGAAAATTCATCCGTAAAACCCCTATTTCCCCAAAAATCCACAAAACATGACCAACAGGATATCTAACCAATTTCACACATCAAAATCACAATTAATTTCAATCCAAAAAAATTAATTTTAACCAAAACCACTAGTTCTAACCAAGTAGAGTTTAGAGATAATCCACCTACCTTTAAGGTTCCGGTGAAATCAACCCACAAGCAACCGCACCTCAAATCTGGAAAACGCACCACCGAAACCACTCTAGATCTCCTTACATAACATCCACAAGACTTAAGATCAAAATACAAGGAAACCAAAACCCTATATCTACACAAAACAGGTGTAGATATAGAAAACTGAGAGATAGGGAGATGTAGATCTAGAGAGAAACCAAAGAAGCCAAGAGGAGAGACTTAATCGGGAGAAACCACCTTGAAACCCCTTCGAATCGCTTCTAAAACGATTGGGAGAGAACCTCCAAACTTTGAGAACCCAAAATCATGAGTGAGGATTGAGTGAGAGAATATTTGGAGTGAAATAAGTTAAGATCGAGGGAGCCCAGAATTAAAAAATCCATCTTTAAGTGGCCGCACGATTAGCTCACATGGTTTGGAATAACGTGCGCTAACCGTGCATATGCCACTGCCTTGAGAGAAGGGCTCCTCACAGTTTCCTCACAAAGTTTGGAAAACCATGTAAAGGTTGTGTGAAGCCCAATGTCTCCCCCTCCATGGTTTCCTAGAGAACCCGCACGGTTTCCCCTAACCGTGCTCAAACCGTTCACCCTTAGAAAAGCCTCCAAACTTATTCAAAACCATTCCAAACTCTCCTAACCTCTTCCCAAGTCATCCAGTAACTTTAAACATGTAAAAATGCATAATAGAGGCTACATAAATCAAACTGGTAGTGCTATATTCTCCCCACCATTTGACTTTCCATCCACAAAAAGTAGAGAACCATCTCATTATCGAAAGTGCTCAGGACATTGCTCGTTCATCTCTTTCTCCCACTCCCAAGTCTCCTCCTGAATCTGACCTTGCTTCCACAAAACATGAACTAAACTAATAATTTTACCATGCAATACATTCTCTTGCCTATACACAATCTAAACTAGCACGTGAACCAAGGAAGCATCCAGTTCTAGCTCAACATGATCCCAATGAATCACATGTTCACGATTCGGTTGATACATTTTCAACTATGAAATATGAAACACATTGTGCACCACACTAAACCATAGTGGTTAGGGAAAATGATAAGACACCTCTCCAATCCACTCATGTATCTCAAAATTCCCAATATAACTTGGAGATAACTTACCCTGCTTCCCAAACCGACGATGTCCCAACCGATGATAGATTCTCAAAAAACACATGATCACCCACCTCGAATGACAACAGTTGTCGACGATGGTCCGCATATGATTTTTGACTACTTTGAGCCATCTCCATCCTCTTCCTAGTCAACTTTATTTTCTCTATATTCTCTTGGACAAGGCTCAGTCTGATCATCAAATTTTCACCCATTTCCACCCAACATAGTAGAGAACAACACAGATGCCCATACAAAACCTAAAACGGATCCATATGTATCTAAGCCTGATAACTTTTATTATAGGATAACTCCACCAATGGTAAGTTCTCCTCCCATGAACCACCGAAATACATCACACAATCCCTTAAAATATCCTCTAAATTTTTTATCGTCCTCTCAGATAGGAAATCCGTTTGAGGATGATATGCCATGCTCATCGTCAACTATGTACCAAGGGCTTACTATAAGGATTTCCAAAAACAAGATGTGAAACTCAGTTCTCTATCTAATATAATTGAAACTGGAACACCATGCCTCTTTACCACATCCCGGATATAGATTTTGGACAAATACTCCACCATATGAGATTCGCGAATCAGGATGAAATGGGCCGACTTTGTGAGCTGATCCACAATCACCCATATGGAATCATGTTTCCTGACTATTCTTGGGAGACCCATCACAAAAATTCATTTTTATTTGCTCACATTTCCACAATGGGATAGGTAAAGACTACAACATGCATGCTAGCCACTGATGCTCTACCTTGACTTGAAAACAAGTCAAGCATCTCGAGACAAACCAGGTTATATCCCTTTTCATACCATCCCACCAAAACTGTGATATCAATTCCTTATACATTTTCTAAATTACGGAATATATGGCCCACCTCGAATAATGATAAGCCTTGATAATTTCCTCCCAACAATCCACTGGTACCACCATCCGATTCCAAAAACACAAGACTGAATACCCATTCAGTTCCCAGTTCTCAATGGTCTCCCCACCATTGAGTTTCGACCTCATCGCCACACATTCGAAGTCAGATACATGTGCCTCTTTAACCAAACTAGCCAAGTCAGGAACCGGTGAAACTAGAAATAAGTCCACTCTTCCACCCTGGTCCTCACATTCCAATATCATGTTGGCTATGACCGACATCAACTTCCACTGATCAGATACCTTCTTCCCCACTTGAGCATATTATTTACTACTTAATGGATATGCCACCAAATTTCCTTTACCTGGTGTGTACATTAAGTCGAAATCAAACATCTAGAGATATTCCATCCATATCCTTTTCCTCATGTTCAAATATCTCTGTGATAAAATATTCTTTAAGCTCTTATGGTTGGTAAACATTTTAAATTTATCATTGAAGAGATAATGACGCCACATATTTAAATAATGAACCACTACTGCCAACTCCAAATCATGTGTTGGGTAGTTCTTCTCATGAATCCTCAACTGTCATGAGATATATGCAACCACATAATCTTCCTGCATGAGAACACACCCCAACCCTAATCCCGATGCGTCAAAATACACCACATACACTTTCCCTAGTTCTAGAAAAACCATGATTGGTGCTGATGTAAGGCGACCCTTTAACTCTTCAAATCATTTCTTGAATTTTTCATCCCATTGAAATGAGATATTCTTCCTTTTAAAATCAATCATTGGCAAAGACAATCATGAGAAATCATGGAAAAAACGTCGATAATACCCAACTAGACCAAGGAATCCGGTTGCGCCAAAATTTACCCTACTGGTAAAAGTGGTCATTGAAGTACAAGTAGGGATCTAATCCACAGGGACCGAAGAAGAAAACTTGAGACACTCAAATTTGTTGATGGATTGGCTATGAAGTGGACAACTTTGAGGTAGATTTTAATTAGAGAACTAATGATATAATTTAAATAACAGATAAGTAAATGATGTGAACTAAACAATTATTGATGATGGGTTGATCTTAGGGTTTCTCTTGGGGTGGATTGGATAAATTTCTTTTCTTAAAAATCTCATGTCATTAATTAAAGATGAATCCAAACAACAAGATAATTCTCCCAAATCATTCACCAATTTAATCCCTACACAATTCCAAGGCCAATCACTAATTCACTTTTAGGATCACTTTACTGAGAACT
This sequence comes from Viscum album, assembly GCA_963277665.1. Classification (NCBI taxonomy): domain Eukaryota; kingdom Viridiplantae; phylum Streptophyta; class Magnoliopsida; order Santalales; family Viscaceae; genus Viscum; species Viscum album. The sequence continues at coordinate 2,134,388,375 of OY728140.1, forward strand.
CAAAGGAATTAGATCATACTATAACTTAAAATGTGTCGTCGTTAAACTTGTCAAAGATGAAGAAGAACATAACTCATCGAATGGAAATCTTAAAATAATAAACAGATTTAAAAATTAAAGTATATGAAATAACATCCAAGCCCTGACCTTGCTACTCCCTTGGGTCAACCCTTAAGTGGTTATCCCTCCATTGATTCTATTCTTCCAATGGAAGCGGGATGTAGACTTATGGGGGCAGAATTGAAGAAGAAGAAAATTATTGAAAAATGAACACTCCACCGTTGTGTGATTGAATTCACAAGTGCTGGTGTGAATAAATTCACACCTTGATTCAACGGTATCAACGTGTGAAGAAAAGGAAAAGAAAAAGTGAATAAGAAGAATAAATTTTATTAAAATACTAAATGTTAAATAAAAACTTACATTAGGTAAATTGATGATGCCATTACAAAACAAAAGCGGGAAATTACAATTGAAACAAATACAATGGACGAAAGAAAAAACTTAGATTCAAAGAAAAATGTTAGATCATAATTCCCTTCACCACCATATCTTTATATAGGCATATTAGAAGACTTTGAGAAACCCCACCACAATAAATTCCATCCCCATTAATTTAGAGAGTCAAAAGGAGGGTCAGAAAATTAAGGGATTTTGACGTTTTGAAGTTGACCTGGAAATTTCGTCCAGATTCGTCCACTATTTTGACGTGTGAATTTGGAATTGAAGGAGGCCGAATAATCAGCGGTATTAGGAGACAAATATCTTTTTACATGTGTCCTCTATCATATTTCCAAATTTCAGGTCATTTGGTGTATCGTTTTGGAAGTTATGGTCGAAATGGTGGGATGACTTTATGTGCATTAATGTCGGGCCCACCATTTAAATCTCAACTTCAGATCCCTTTATCATCATGAAAAATTCAGAATTGGCTCCTTCCGAAGTTGAATAAAATGATCCTCATATTTTTCCCTTTCTACTGTAAAAATTTGAGATTCATTGGGCTTGGTTTGTGGGCCCCACATTTGTTTGATGGGCCTTAGCCCCATTATGGTTTCTCCAGAAAATTTCTGCATTCAGGTGCAAAAATAACCATCTTCCCTTGGGATTAATCCATTGGACCTAAAAGATAAAATGTTTCAAACAAAGTTATAAATCATATATCAAAATATAAAATTCATAAAATGAATATAATTTTGTCTAAAAATAGATGAATGATTGGTCCCAAATTTTTATTTTAAACATGAATTGCATTTAAGATGAGAAATGAAGTTCTATTTATATAATGCACTAAAAAAATGTTTATGGACTTTGGAATAATGAATATAAATATATTAAAAATGAATATTAGCCACTTTTAGTGACTAATCACACCCCCCAACATGAGTTTTTCTAGTCCTGAGAAAAATAAATTACAAATATGAAATTCAAATCCCCTTTTCCAAAAATATTTTAATACACATTGCTCACCCAAAGACCTCATACCAAAAAAAATTATGAAACCCATAAAAATAATTTAAAACAGGCTAGTTTCATAAGGATATCCCAATCCCATGCCCATTCCTTTGTTCAAATTCATCGCCACATTTCATCCAATTTCAATTAAGCATGATAAAGTGTTGTGCATCACAAAAGATATGGGGCCCATTTTATTGTTCAAGGGGAAAAATGGAAGTGCTGGGTGGGAATCACATTAAACCTTAAGATGAGTATCCAATTTTTTTTATTATTATTTTTTTTGTTTTTTATTTTTTAACCACAATAGATATGAAAAGACTAACTCTAAGAAAGGCAACTATAGAGTCGTGATCCCCAAGTGTCGGACACCACACATATTGTCAATTCCATTCTCTACAATAGATATATAAAGCCTAACTCTGGGCAAGACAACTATGGAGTCACGATCCCCAAGTGTCGGACGCCACGCATTTGGACAAAACATTGCTCTATGTGTTCATTATTTTTTTCAATTTTTTTTGTTTTTGTTTTTTTTTTTGGATACTCAAATTAAACTAAAAGTGACCCCAGAACCCTATGTTATAATGAAAGGGACCCAAGAACTCAAATTTACACCAATGATCCAGTATATGTGCATTGTGGAATTTTTATTAAGAGGATGAAAATGTAAACTTTGAAAAATCACATAGGACAACTGCACTTTCCAAAAACTATGCTCATGAACTTAAACTTGCATTAAAATCAGAATCAAGGCATGAAAAATTATTTGATATCAAATTTCAGAGTTTTCAATGTGTGTTATCATGTTCAAGGTTAATGGAATTTTTCTTTCCATGCATGTTCTTAAAAAAATCATTTTTTTATTTCATCTCCCCCCAACATAGAATAACACTGTCCCCAATGTTTAAAGAAAACATAGAAGGGGGTATGGGGGAGTTTTTCAAAGAGGAAATTTAAAATGATAATCATGGAATGAAGTCGCCTGGTGGTTGATGATGATAGCACATGCCACAGTCTCCCTTCAATCCTGGATTTGAGTCTCAGCATCTTGTATGGTTGTGAATGGATTTTCCTTATGACTTACAACATGTCCTTTTATTTTTTTTAACCTATAAAAACATAAAAATAAAACAAAACAAAATAAACTGATGATACATTGTCTTCTTTTTAATTTTTTGGGTAAGGTATTACTCAGAGTTCATGTCACGTGACACAGATGAATATGGATCTCCCCTTTCATACCCATCCTTACTCATAAAATAAGAACAGGTCAACAGTCTATGGTAATTATATGAAAAAGAAAATGATTCAAAATTATTAGAAACATAAAAACCATGGGTTGCCTCCCATGCAGCGCTTTTATTTAACATTGTTATCTCGACTTGAACCCCCCAACTTATCCAATTCCAACATTCAAAATTTTAATTAAACTATCTTTCTCCACTTCAACAAGATTGATATTGATTGTTTTTTTGAAATTTGTTTAGTATGAAATCCTATTTTCTACAATGATTGGTAAAATCCAAGGAATATATGAAATGGTTGATTTAATTGAATTTATATTATTGCCTAAGACATCAATGAAAATTCCCAATATTTTGGTTTCAATATGAGAATGAATTGAAATTTCATGGTATTGGTTATCCACATTGAAGAGTGGGGAAGAAAGGAGAAAAATTTTGAGTTCGGGTTGATAAAAATTTACAAAAGAAGAATGGAAATTTGAATCAAAAACAGTTTCTTCTCTATGACATTTAGAAATAATTGGTTCCTTTTGAAATTTGATTCCTCCCAAAAATTGTCCTTTTTAATGTCGGGAGTGGTTATAGACTCAATATTTGTTATCTCTCCCAATGGTTCAATGATCGGTGATTCTAACAAATCATTATTGGAGCAATATTTCGGACATTCAATCCATGAAGAAACATTTCCCTCTTGTGAATTCATGAAATCAATTTCATCATGATTTAAACACTCATTAACAATTCCCTCATGTTCTTTAGCTTGAATTTCAACATTACCTGACCAATTCTCTTCATTATCCAACTCTGTTTTCCAAGATTTTAAAGTGGGTTCTTCACTAAATTCAAATGAGTTATGTGGGTAATAAGATTCTTTTATAAGTGATGTGGAAGGGACAACCTGAGTTGGAGTGGGTTCCAAAAATGATTCAATGCTTTGTAGTTCTACTCTCAGTGATGAAACTTCTGAATTCATTTTATCCATTTTTTCGCACAAATGTTCAATAATTTTTTCAGAATTAGGATTGATAGATGTTTTCACTTCATGAACTTCATTAAGTTTGATCTCTTCAATCATCCTCGAGAGGTATGGAAATTGATCCTTTAAACAATCTGCATCCCATTGATTTCACATCTCATCTGGTGTGGTGTATTCAATTAAGGTTTGGTCAATGAAATTACCTATGTGAGGTGATTCCAAATATTGATTTTCCAGTTTATTATAGCCTTGGTCTATTAATGGGTATTGTGGAGGATAATCCATTGGAGTTGATTGAAATTTGGTTTTGGGATTTTTTTTGGACACACAGAAACAGAAAGGGGAAAAGGGAAGAGAAGTTAGTGTGAGAATAGAGAATTTGGGGTGAGAAAATAAGACGAGGGTCTAAGGTACTTACTTGGATCCCCGGAGATAGTGCCAAAATTTGGTTGCTCCCAAATTTACCCTACTCATAAAAGTAGTCGTTGAAGTACAAGTAGGGATCGAATCCACAGGGACCGAAGAACAAACCTTGAGACACTCAAATTTTTTGATGGATTGGCTATGAAGTGGCCAAATTTGAGGTAGATTTTAATTGGAGAACTAATGATATAATTTAAATAACAGATGAGGAAATTTATGTGAACTAAACAATTATTGATGATGGGTTGATCTTAGGGTTTCGCTTGGGGTGGATTGGATAAATTTCTTTTCTTAAAAATTTCATGTCATTAATTGAAGATGCATCCAAAAAACAAGATAATTCTCCCAAATCATTCACCAATTTAATCACAACACAATTCCAAGTCCAATAACTAATTCACTTTGAGGATCACTTTACTGAGCACTCAAAGGAAATAGATCGTACTAGCACTTAAAATGCGTCATCGTTAAACATGGAAAAGATGAAGAAGAACATAACTCATCGAATAGAAATCTTAAAATAACAAACAGATTTAAAAATTAAAGTATATGAAATAACATCCAATCCCTGACCTTTCTACTCCCTTAGATCAACCATTAAGTGGTTATCCTTATATTTATGCTATTCTACCAATGGAAGCAGGATGTAGACTTATGGGGGCGGAATTGAAGAAGAAGAAAATTATTGAAAAATGAACACTCCACCGTTGTGTGATTGAATTCACAAGTACTGGTGTGAATAAATTCACCCCTTGATTCAACGGTATCAACGTGTGAAGAAAAGGAAAATAAAAAGTGAAGAAGAAGAATAAATTTTATTAAAATACTAAATGTGAAAGAAAAACATACATTAGGGAAATTGACGATGCCATTACAAAACAATAGCGGAAAATTACAACTGAAAGAAATACAATGGACGAAAGAAAAAACATGGATTCAAAGAAAAATGCTAGATCATAATTTCCTTCACCACTAGCTCCTTATATAGGCATATTATAAGCCTTAGAGAAACCCCACCACAATAAATTTCATCCCCATTAATTTAGAGAGTCAAAAGGAGGGTGAGAAAATTAAGGGATTTTGACGTTTCGAAGTTGACCTGGAAATTTCGTCCAGATTCATCCACCATATTGACATGTGAATTTGGAATTGAAGGAAGATGATTCATCAGCGGTCGTAGAAGACAAATATCTTCTTCCATGTTTCCTCTATTACCTTTCCAAATTTAAGGTCCTTTTTCAAAGCCGTTTGGAAGTTATGGTTGAAATGGTGGGACGACTTTATGTGCATTAATGTCGGGCCCACCATTTAAATCTCAAATTCAGATCCCTTTATCATCATAAAAAAATCAGAATTATCTCTTGACACAGTTGAATAAAATGGTCCTCATATTTTTCTCTTTCTACTGTAAAAATTTGAGCTTCATTGGGCTTGTTTTGTGGGCCCCACATTTTTTTGATGGGCCTTAGGCCCATTATGCTTTCTCCAGCAAATTTCTGCATTCAGGCGAAAAAATCACCATCTTCCCTTGGGATTCATCCATCGGACCTAAAAGATAAAATTTCTAAAACAAAGTGATAAATCATATCCCAAAATATAAAATTTATAAAATTAGTATAATGTTGTCCACAAATAGATGAATGATTGGGGCCAAATTTGCATTGTAAACATGAATTGCATTTAAGATGAGAAATGAAGTTCTATTTATATAATGCACTAAAAACAATGTTTATGGACTTTGTAACAATGAATATAAAGATATTAAAAATGAATATTAGCCACTTTTAGTGACTAATCAGAAGCTATGTATCTCGAAGACGTTATTTGGTGGTTTCTATGAGATAAAAACCTCTATCTTTTCTGAATCAACTGAAACACCCCTCTCAGAGATAACATGGCCAAGGAAATAAACCTCCTGTATCCAAAAGTCACACTTTGACAATTTTTCATACAACTGATTATCCCTCAAAATCCCCAAAACGATTTCCAAGTGATGCTCATGCTCTACCCTTGTCCTTGAATACACTAGTATATTATCCACAAATACCACCAAAAAAGCATCCAGATATCTCTGAAATATCAAATTCATCAATGCCATGAACACCACTGGTGTATTTGTTATACCAAAGGGCATAACCACATACTCATAATGGCCATATCTACTTCTAAAATCTATTTTCAGAATATCCTCCTTCCTCACCAACAATTAGTGATACCCTGGCCTCAATTCAATCTTGGAGAACCATTGATCTCCCCTAAACTAGTCAAAAAAATCATCTATGTGTGAAAGTGGATATCGGTTCTTTATCGTAACCTGATTATATTTATGATAATCGACATTGAGCCACAAGGTTCCATCCGCCTTTTTAACAAACAAAACTGGAGCTGTCCACAAAGACGTGCTAGGCTGAATGAACACTCTGTTTTCTAACTCTTCCAACTTCACCTTTAATTCCCACAATTTTGATGGTGTCATTTGGTAAGACATAAGTGAGATAGAACTGGTCCCCAAAAGTAGATAAATCGTAAACTCCACTCTCTCATAGGTGGAAACCTTGAGAATTATTTATGAAACACATCCATAAACTAATCCACAAATGTCGGAAGAACACTCTACTTAACACCTTCCACTGATGCCAACAAAAAATCCACTAACTTATAGGAGATTGTGCCAACAGTTAGTGCCAAAAGATTTGTTGCACCCAGATTTTCACTCTTCTCCCCTCTAAAGATATTTCTAAGGCCATCCTATCTCGCTAAACTAACTGTTCACACATAGTAATTGATGTGGGACATAAACATTTCCAACCAATCCATTCCATGGATTATATCATAAGAATCCATGTCCAGCATTGATAAATCCCACATCAATTAGATTTCACCCACAACCAAGAAGCACACTATACAAAGTAAAGCTCGACACTCACTTTGACCTATAGGATTTTGTAGTTTCAAAATAGAAGGCATCATTTCCACATGTAAACCCAATAAATAAACGATGTAAGAATCAATAAAATAATGTGAAGCACTCGTGTCAAACAATGCTTGCATCAACGTTGAATTTAAAAGAATCATACCACACTCTGTGGATGGTCTAGACCAATCATCCATCACCACCTACTCAGCTCCAAACAATTGGTTACTTGCCACACTCTGCTCCTTATTACCTTGCTGAGGTGTCGTGGTATTCTGAGAATCACCATGACCCACTTTACTCTGCTGCCAAGGGGTATGTTGCTGCCCCCATCCCATCAAGGCATACGACCCCTATGACCCCTGAGGAGTGTCACAGATACCTAACCTTAGATCATTCTAACAATAACGTTGTAGATTCCCCATTTTCTTACAATTATAACATGGTCGAGGTTTTCCCGTACAATCCTGCTTGATGTGGTGCATGGAACCACATTGAAAACATCATGGCTTACTCTAATGCTTCGGAGGAAGATTCATTGATCTTTTTGTGAGATTCTGAACTGTACCCCCACCCTAGAAATAAGTGCCCCCTTCCGTTTGAACCCAATATTTGAGTTCCCACTATTCCCCGTGGGTACCAACATACTTCCCCCACCTGTATCCCCCACAAGATCTCACTCCACCACTGTAGCTCTATTAACCATTTCTGTGTAATCATCTATACACAGTACCACTATCTTGGAATGAATTTCCTGGTTCATCCCAGATTAAAAAATTTCTGCCTTCAACGATGTACTACCCATCACCTCAGGTGAAAACCGCACTAAGTTCATAAACTCATCCACGTATTCCATCACAGCCATGTTGCGTTGATTCAAACTAAAAAAAATATTTTTACACTGAATCCTGAACGTTTGAGGGTAGAATTATTTATTAAACAATTCCTCAAACCCCTCCCATGTCACACTTTGGTTCGTCCCAGCTTGGACCGCCAACTCTCACCACTGAAGGGCAATATCTTCCAACATATACATGGCTAGTTTTACTTTCAACTCTGTCGATGTTCCTAAGAAGTCTAATATCTAATTTATTCTGTTTAGCCACGCTTCATCTCGCTCGGGCTCTGAATCATCCCTAAAGATGGGTGGATTCTGCCTTTGAAACTGAACTGCATGATCCACATACCTTGGTCCATCCGGTTTATTCGCACTTTCCATAGCTTGGAAATCTTGCATTATAATTTGTACTAGCTGCTGGTTCACCTGGGGCTCAGGTGAAACCACATTTTCAGCAGCTTCCTCTACGATGCCTACCCGGTGCCATTTCTATCAATACAAAAACAACCATACGCTTCACTCCCTTAACATGAAAGGTCATACAATTTTCATGTTCAATTACATAACAACTATCACAACCAAGTTTTCCACAAGTTTTCATTTCCCATATTGCACTATTTTGAAAAATACACCATGTTTTGAAAATCAACTCATTTTCAAAATGCCACCAGTTTCCATGTTTCAAATACTACCATTTTGAAACCTAATTCAGATTTTCAAAACCCACGCATTCATATCACACCATAAATCATTATACCCCAATGAAATTTGCATCCTAGTGAAGTCATTTCTACAATGAATGTCATGCTCATCTCATTGGCTACACCCATGACAATGAGATATTTGATGCCTATAAGTGTCTCCAAACACTTATTTACCCAACACCCTGGTAACTTGAAGTTCAGCATAAAAGGGTTAGCTACGTCCTTTTATGCTATACATTCCAAGTTCCAACAATCCTACACCTTGCAACTATCCTGACTTAAGGAATAGTACAAGAATGAATGTCAACACCAAGACCAACGATCAATGCCAAAGGATCTAACAACTATTCACAATTGAAAGCCAAGTACTAAACATACTAATACCACTTGTAACATCCCACCCCATCTCACTAGCTTGAGAGGGTGGAGGAATTCTACTTGGCCTTAATTAGCATTCCCAAGGCACTAAAGGCTGGCAATAAATGTCAACGGCTTTGAGAATAAATTGGGGAACGATTTCCCTTGAGATACAACCAACCAACCAAACAATACACTAACAACAAACTATATGATGCATGACAACCAAACCCATACATTACCATAAGACAACCAACAATTCCACAAGAATTCCCAAGAATCAATACAACCAAACACAATATTAGAGTACCATGCGGAAGACTAAACAAGAGACCCAAAATAAACTAAGACACACTCTATAGCTCCACACAAAGCTCCATGCTCCAAGAACCACCACATCTCTCAAGCATCACTATGAACCACTAGCCATGAGATACTTTACCTTTACTTGTGTCTCAGAATACAACATCTGCAAAAGCACCCAAGTGTCAAAGAAGGGTGTGAGTAGTAATACTCTATAGGTTTTCCCCAAATGACTTCTCATACACACGCCACTAGGATGAAACTATTAGTACATTATATAAAATAGTTTATATAAAACATTAAATAGTGTAACAACTTACAACATGCCAAACATACCCTTACCAAGCCATGAAAAGAAAAGGAAAGCCACAACATTCCATAAGCCATATCCCCATCATGCATTAGCATAACAAATTCCATCTTTGCATGGAAACACACAACAAAGAAACCATTATAGTGGGACTTCCGCCCATCTCGTTCATCCCATTCTCAACTAGCGGTGCTTCCCGACCACTATTCAATATGGTGGTTCTTCTAACCACTATTCATCACCTTATATAGTGAGACTCCCTACCAACTTTCACATCTCATTTCAACAAGCCACAACCAAACATATAACCCACCAAAGTCACAACAACATGCAAACAACCATTTCCATAATAGGCCAAACCACTTCAATAAATCACCATTTATTGAAACCACCCTTCAACCATTTTCCATGCCAAAACCCCAATTCAATCCTTTATTGAAAACCATTTTCATAAACCATTTCCTTGACCCAATCTAAGCAACAAATTTTAAAATCTACATTTTAAAATTTAACAATAATAACACCCAACCGTAAAACCCCCCTTTCCCCAAAAATCCACAAAACATGACCAAAGGGATTTCTAACCAATTTCGCACATCAAAATCACAATTAATTTCAAGTCAAACAAATTAATTACAACCAAAACCACTAGTTCTAACCAAGTGGAGTCGAGAGAGAAGCCACCTACCTTTAGGGTTCTGGTGAAATTGACCCACAACCAACCACACCTCAAATCCGGTGAACACACCACCGAAACTGCTCTAGATCTCCTTACCTAACATCCAAAAGCCTTAAAATCAACATCCAAGGAAACCAAAACCCTAGATCTACACACAACGGGTGCAGATCTAGAAAACTGAGAGAGATGGAGATGCAGGTCTAGAGATAAACTAAAGAAGCCAAGAGGAGAGACTTACCCTAGAGAAATCACCTTGAAACCACCTTGAAACCCCTTCGAATCACTTCCAAAACGAGTGGGAGAGCACCTCCAACCTTTGAGAACCCAAAATCTCAAGTGAGGCTGGAGTGGGAGAAGATTTAGAGTGAAATAGGTTAAGCCCGAGGGAGCCCAGATTTAAAAACCCCATCATTAAGTGGTTGCACGGTTAGCTCGCACAGTTTTGGAAAACTGTGCGCTAACCGTGCGCACGCCACTGTCTCAAGAGATGGGATATGCATGGTTGGCTCGCACGGTTTGGAAAATCGTGTGCAAGCAGTGCAAATCCCACTGTCTCCCCCTACACAGTTTCTTGGAGAACCCGCACGGTTTCCCCTAACCGTGCTCAAACCGTGCATCCTTAGAAAAGCCTCCAAACTTATTCAAAACCATTCCAAACTCTCCCAACCTCTTCTCAACTAATCCCAAGCACTTTAAACACATAAAAAGGCATAAACAAAGGCTACATACCTCAAACCAAGGGTGCTACATATATATACCCCCCATCCGTTTTTTCCTTCTTCCTCTCTATTCCAACTTTCTCTCTCTCTCTCTCTAAACTCTAATTTTAGAGTTAAAATTCCTCTGAATTAAATTTCTTTTTACAAACAGATTTTGAAGTCGTCTACACCTATAAGAGATCAAGTTTAAAGGTATTTATGTTTTATTTTATTTAATATTTATTTCTTTTTTTATATAAATTTTAATTATTGTTAATTAGTTGTAATTAAATTAGATTTAGATTGTTTTGTTATCAATATTTATTTGTAGTAATAAATTGAAACAATTAGTGGTAATTATTAATAATTAGTGGTAATTAGGAATTATTAACGATAATTTGTAATGAATATAAATAATTAGCGGTAATTAGTAATTTGTAGTGGTAATTAGCAGTAATTAATAGTAATTAATGTTAATTAGTAATAATTAGTGGTAATTAGTAATAATTAGGAATAAATAATAATAATTAATAAAAAAATAGTAATAAATACTAATAATTAGTAATAATTACTATTAATTAGTAATAATTATTAATAATTAGTAATAATTAGTAATAATTAGTAATAATTATTAACAACTATCAATAATTACTAATAAATAGTAAAAAATAGTAAAAAATAGTAAAAAATAGAAACAAATACTAATAATTTGTAACAAATAGTAATAATTGCTAATAATTACTAATAAATAGTAATAAATACTAATAATTAGAAATAATTAGAAATAATTATTAATAATTAGAAATAATTAGTAATAATTAGTAATAATTAGTAATAATTATAAATAATTAGTAATAATTATCAATAATTAGGAATAAATAGCAATAAATAGTAATAATTAGCAATAAATAGTAATAATTAGTGGTAATTAGTAATAATTAGGAATAAATTATAATAATTAGTAAAAAAATAGTAATAAATAATAATAATTAGTAATAATTACTAATAAATAATAATAATAACTAATAAATAGTAATAATTACTAATAATTAGTAAAAAATAGTAATAAAATAGTAATAAAATAGTAATAAATACTAATAATTAGTAACAAATACTAATAATTAGTAAAAAATAGTAATAATTAGTAATAATTACTAATAAATATTAATAAAACTAATAATTTGTAATAATTAGAAATAATTATTAACAATAAGCAATAATTAGTAATAATTAGCAATAATTATTAACAATTAGCAATAATTAGTAATAATTGGCAATAATTAGCAATAATTAAAAATAATTAGTAATAATTAGCAATAACTTGAAATAATTAGAAATAATTAGTAATAATTAAAATAATAAGTAATAATTAGAAATAATTAGCAATAAATTGCAATAATTAGCAATAAATGGTAATAATTAGTAACAAATACTAATAATTAGAAACTAATACTAATAATTAGGAATGAATACTAATAATTAGTAACAAATACTAATAATTAGTAAGAAATACTAATAATTAGTAATAAATACTAATAATTAGTAATAAATACTAATAATTAGTAACAAATGCTAATAATTAATAATAAATACTAATAATTAGTAATAAATACTAATAATTAGTAATAAATATTAATAAATAGTAATAATTAGTAATAAATAGTAATAGTATTAATTAGTAATAAATAGTATTAATTAGTAATAAATGGTAATAATTAGTAATAAATAGTAATAATTAGTAATAAACAGTGATAAATACTAATAATTAGTAATAAATAGTAATAATTAATAAAAAATATTAATAATTAGTAAAAATAGTTATAATTAGTAAAAAATAGTAATAATTAGTAATAATTAGAAATAATTAGTAATAAATACTAATAATTAGTAATAATTACTATTAATTAGTAATAAATACTAATAATTAGTAATAAATACTAATAATTATTAAAAAATACTAATAATTAGTATTAAGTACTAATAATTAGTAATAATTAGTAATAATTAGAAATAATTAGAAATAATTTATAATAATTAGTAATAATTAGTAATAATTAATAATAAATAGTAATAAATATTAATAAATAGTAATAAATACCAATAAATAGTAATAATTAGAAATAATTACTAATAATTAGTAATAATTACAATTAATTAGCATTAATTAGTAATAATTAGTAATAAATTGAATGAATTATTAACAAATTGAATGAATTAGTAATAAATAGGGATAATTTTAATAAATTGTAAGAACTTGGCACAATTTTTAGTCGATTAGCAGTACTCCTTTTGCCCGATGACTCTTCTCCTTTCAACTCTCACTGACTAAAAACATTATAAAAAATGTGCTCCTGCGTATGCATATCAAATCTCGTATGCACGAGATTGGATATACATTTATAAGAATAAATTTTCTAGATTATTTTTTTAGGCGATGATAGTTGCTAGAAGTTGATTCATCGACGAAAAGAGGGCTCTTTTTCCCGACGACTCATTTACTTGCATCTTTCTCACATTGAAATCACAATGAAGAATCTGGTCAGAGGTACGCTTATGCATTATTGTATGAATGGGAATGGATATGAGTAAATTTGAGTAGATTCTTCATTGTGATTTCAGTATGAGAAAGTTTCAAGTAAATGAGCCGTCAGACAAAAGAGAATCCGCCAATCCACTGGAAATTGTGTCACCCATAATTAGTGGTAATTAGTAAGAATTAGCTATAATTATTTATCTTCTCTTTTTTGGATAGTGTTTTTATTATATCAATTTATTCAAAAACATTAAGGATTTTATATTTTGTAGAAAAATATAGAACAAGTCAACAACAGTCATTATTAGATGATAAATCTTGGATATATCAATTCAGAAATCCAAACATTTCTGGTTTAAATCTTGTATATATTAAGGATGTTCAATCTTTCTTATCATTTGCATCATCAAAACCAAAATTTGTTTTAGAAGTCCAAATTAAGTTTCCTTGTAAAAAATGTTCTCTAAGAATGTTTGGCACATTTGACAACGTTGGGGGACATCTCTTGTGTTTTGGTTTTCAACCAGATTATGTTTTTTGGTATCAACCTGGTGAACGTAGTTCCAAATAAGATACTAATAATTTGATTCATGATCCATCACAATTTCAAAATGTAGTGTATGATGTTGTGGGTTCATTTTTTCAACAAATTGAAACTCATGATGATATTGATTTAACTTCTGAGTTGGAACCATATGAATATTATGAGTTGTTGAGGTCTGTTGAGGATGCATTATATCATGGTTTCAAGATAAGAAAATTAAAAGCAGTTGAGAATTTTATGGCTATTAAATCAGATAATTCAATGTCAAACAACTATTTTTAGTAGATATTTTCTTTGTTTAAAACATTGTTACCTGAAGAAAATGTGTTGCCTGAAAATTACTATGAGGGCAAGAGGTCTGTTCGTAATCTGGTACTTAGTTATCAGAAGATTCATTCATATTCAAATGATTGCATCTTATATTCTGGTGAAATTGATTCATTGGATAGTTTTCCCACATGTGGAAAATCGAGGTATAAAGAATCTCAACCGGGGAAGTATGGATCGATTCCTATAAAAGAAGTTGAGATATTTCCCGCTTACACCCAGGTTGTAGCATTTATTTATGTCTCATATCATAGTGACAATGATGTCATGGCACAAAACCAAGATTTCAACCAGTAAAAGCTTGAATCATCCCTATGGTGGTGATTCATAGAAAAATTTTGACCAAGTGCATCCATCTTTTTCTTTAGAAGCCCGAAACATGTGATTGGGTCTTTCTACTAACAGTTTCTGTCTGTTTGGTTCTTATGGTAGTCAGTATTTATGTTAGCCTATCTTTATAACTCCGTAAAATTTACCTCTATGGATGTTGATGAAGGAACCTTATATATTTTTAACCTTATTAATCCTAGGACATCTGAAAAAGAATAATGATGTTTATTTTAAACCATTGATTGATGAGTAAAATTCATTATGGAGTAATGGTGTTAGTATATATGATGTTGCCACGAAACAAAATTTCCTACTAAAATCTCCATTGATGTGGACAATTAGTGAATTCCCGGTATATGGCATGTTATCTGGCTGGAGTACACATGGTCTGAAATCATGTCCTTACTATATAAGAGACAACAAAGCATTTATGCTCATTGATGTAAAAAAACCATGATATTTTGACTATTATCACAGATTTCTTCCAACCAATCAGCCTTTTCAGAGGAACAAATCTTATTTCAGAAAAGGCACAATTGAAAGGGATGGACCTCTAAGAATGATCTCAGGTGTAGAGTTAAAATAAATTGTATTTTCATTACCTCCCATCACATTTGGACCAATAATAAACCAATAGAAAATTCATGGATTAGGGAAAGAACTCAATTGGATAGAAAGGAGCAGTTTTTTGGATCTTCCATATTAGTCTGATTTGTTGGTCCACTACATGTTGGATTTCATGCATATTGAGAAGAACTGTTTTGATAATTTATTTCATACAGTTTTGGATAAACTAGGTAATACCAAAGATAATGTAAAGGCATGATTAGATCTTGTCCAAATTTACAGGAAACCAGAACTTGAACTGTTTTGAAAATGTCAGATCACAGAGGTTGATGAAGCCAAAAGTAGCTTATACACTGTCCAAAGAGAGTCACTTATTATTTTTTCATTGGAATGTAGATTTGAGACTTCTAGATGGCTATGCTTCCAATTTGGGAAAATGTGTTAGGAATAGTAATATTAACAGATTAAAAAATCATGATTATCATGTTATAATGGAAAGAATTATGCCAGTTGGATTAAGAGTTTTGTTGAATTATATGATTTGGGATTTGATAACCGACATATCATATTTTTTATGAATCATTTTTGCAGCGACAATAGAATATGATGCACTAAGAAAACTGGAAGAAGATGTTGTTGTGATTATATGTAAACTGGAAAAAATATTTTCGTTGAGTTTATTAGACTCAATAGAACATTTGATATTACATTTCCCACATGAAGAAAAATATAGAGGTCAGGTATAGTTTCATTGGATGTACCCATTCGAGAGATGCATGCAGAAATTGAAGAAAAAATTATGTAACAAAGCATCATTTGAAGGCTCAATTACTGAATCTTATTTGCAAGAGAAATTTTCTTTTTTCTGCTCTCATTATTTTGAACCTAAATATCCCTCAAAACACAACTGCATGGTATGGAACGAGGGGAATGTGGATGATGAAATGGTAAATAAATTATTATTTTTTAATTAGCCAGAGCTTGGCTTTGGTGGAGTTCATGAATGATGGATTTCAGATAATGAACATCACAGAGCTCATACATATGTTATGATCAACTATGAAGAAATGACATCATTTGTACTATGAGTTATTTTATCACTTATTTTATAATTTATGTTATAGTAAGTAAAATTATTTTATTTTTAGGTTATATGATAATCATATCAAGAAATAGATTCCACAAAATACAATAGCTTCTCTTAAAGAATGTCGGCAAAAAAAATTCTCAATGGTTTCAAAAACTAGTAACATAAATTATTGATGGTTTAACATATCAATTCAGTTTATTATTTATTATATTTATAATTTTTTTACAAATTTTTAGCTGTCTCAACATGCTGATAAAATTGATAAGTGACTGTGTATATTGAGTAACCCACCATCCAAAATGGTTACATTTTTTATGCATATGTGGTGAATGGTTTTTGATTTCATATGCGTGCATATGGTGAATAAAAAGAAACAATGAACAGTGGAGTTTTCTTTAGAGGATATGATCATAGAGAAACTAAAGTTGACTTTTACGGCATGCTGGATGAAATTATTAAACTGCGTTATCTAGGAAAAAATTACATAACGATGTTTAAATGTCGGTGGCTGGATACTGAGAGAGGCTTTCATGTTTATCTGACTCATGGAATCTTTGATATTAAATATAAGTCTTATTTTAGTAAATGAACCATTTTTACTTGCTCAACAGACACATCAAATTTATTATGCAAAGTACTATGCTACTTCAAGAGACCTGAGTGATTGGTGGAGCATAATAAAAATTAAATTTCGAGAAAATCATTTTACTCAAAGTGAATTTGGTTTCACTGAAGTGCAAGGAATTGAAATTTTTCAAGCGACTACTCAAAATCCATCTTTTTCACAAAAAGACATGAATATTGATGATAACACCCCATAATTAAGGTTCAATGGTGATGATGATGTTAATGATGTTACAAATGAATTTAAAATGATAAGAGATGATGAAACTAAAACTTATATGGATATTGATGATGCCGAGGAGGAATCTGAAGACATTGACATCGTCAGATATGAAGATGATGATGAAGTTGAACATTGACACAATTAAATGCTGGTTATAATCATAACAAATATATATCTATATATAATAGTTATTTTCAAATATTTACTAACAACATTCATTTTGTGTTTCAGATGTTTGATGATCTATTTTGTCAGTTGCAGGAGTCTGAGCTACCGTTGGATGAGGAGGATTTGGGATCATCTGAACCTCAGTCTATTGGTGGTTCAGGGGGTATGTGGAGGGGGTGTGGTCTTGCGCGATTGATGATTCCTGACCCTATCCCTGAGAGATGTCCATATCTTGTCTTCGATATACACGTGTGGAGGTATGGTAACCTGTTTATTTTAGTTATATTTCATTAATTTATTTACATACTAATTGTTTGATTATTTGTTCATTTTTTACAATTTTGAGCATATAGTTATTGGACAGAGGAGCGCTATCTTGAGCAACTATTTTTCTCATCCATGGATCACATGTAAATAGATTCCCATTGATGTGCAGCTTGACATGTTCGATCATTGTATGGTACGTAAATAAATAATATTTATTTTGAAATTTATTTCATCAATAACTTGATATTATAAATTATTTTTAAGGTTTATGGTATCCCATCGATAATAGAATATGTAATTCTATCCACGCGGTAAGGTAGGTGTCTATGTGTGACCGTTTCCATTAGGTTTTGCACAATTTGAGAAGGACGACCACGAAGAAAGTAGTATTGGAAATATTTGATGAGTTGTGTAGAGCCCACCAACTAGAGTACATTTATCTCACATTTGGGATGGATTATGTTCACACTGGTTGGGTGGTGGATTTCATAGGAGATCTTCATTGTGACGACAGAACCAGGGGAGACGGGAGGTGACGCATCAAGCCAGTAGTCGTACATTTAGTACGCATAGATATCATCTAGTAAGTACTTCTTTAAATATTTTATATAACTTTAAATATAAATAGTTTATTTTATATTCATATAGGCAGTCGAGCAGCCCGATATTATAGAGTATGACATTTATTGGAGGATGTGCAGTGATTCAGCCACTAGAGAGATTAGAGGTGATCACCAGCATCAGATTGTGGTCAGTATTATTTCTTTTTCAGTTTGAAAATTAACTACATATAATATTTTCACTATTTTAATTTCAAATTGAAACTGAATGAGTCATATGAGGTCACAACCTCTCAGACACAGGTTGAGATTCTGTTCGAGATAGCTGATCAGACTAGTGCCCACCATTTCGATGAGGCGGCATGGATGTAGGTGATCTAGTATGCCTTCAAGAAGGTCCAAGTAGTTGGTATCATCTCTTGATTGAATCCTGAGAATTATTTTGGTACTGATGCGGGGTCATTGTCCAACTTGAGAGGAGCTCATGGAGAGGAACCATCTTCTGGATCACAGTATTAGGAGCTGTTGCGAGCTCAAAGTGAGCTTATATAGAGTTTGTGTAAGGAGTAGGAGGAGATGTGTTAGCAATAGAAATAGTAAGAGGAGGAGCGCTGATGACAGCAACAGTTGTACAAGGAGCAGATGCGTTTATGGAAACAACAGTAGCACGAGCATATGGAGTACATGTGTCATTTAACTCATAGTTTATAGATGAAGTTTCCTCCATCATCTCCTCCATCTCCTCCACCTCCTCCAGAAGACCATCCCCCCTAGTGATTTTTTTTTCATGTTAAAAGCATTATAATTCAATGTTTGTTGTAATATTAACTATTTATAGTTTCTGTCTTTTATATTGGTGTGAATATTGCATAATTTATTTATTTATTTTTTATTGTTTTTAATATTTTATTATTTTATTTTTTATTATTAGTATTATTATTTTTTAATTATTGTTTATTTTAATAATAATAAGAATAATATTTTATTATTATTTTATATTTTTTGTGAATATTCAGAATTTTTTATTTTATAATTTTTTTATTATTTTAAAAATATTAATATTATTTTTTTTATAAATAATAATCATAATAACAGTATTGTATTTTTAGAATTATTATATTATTAATATTATAATAATATATTTTTTTTATATTATTAATATTAGTATTATTATTATATTATTTATATTATTTATATTATTATTATTATTTTCAAATATTAATTTATCATAATTTTATTGAATATTTTTTTTATTAAGTATTTGCGATGAGACCTTTTGCGATGGGTTCCTCTCATATATAGTTTATATATTTTTTAAATAACTATTTGTGATGGGAAAACAGGCTCATTGCAAATACTTTTTTGCGATGGCCCCATCGCTAAAATATTTTTTATATAAAAATGGAGAACTATTTGTGACGCCATTTTCTACAATGGGCTATTTATGATGGGGTCTCGTCGCAAAAGCCCATTTGTGACGGGATTCCATCACAAATACCTTAAATTCCAGTAGTGGCTGATCAAAAAACCACCAAATTAATCCATGCATTTATCATTAAAATTTTATCTAATGATTCATCCTCACCCAAAGTAACCAAATAAATTATATGATCATTTAACCTTATGAATTGTAAAGACCTAGAAATTCAAAGGAAAATTTTTTCTTGAATTCTTTGGAATTTTATGAGTCCGTAGTTTCTTACAGCACTTGATTCTGAGACCCGGTGTTCCTAGAAACAATTTCTAAAGTTTTGTTCTGGTATGTTCAGTAAATGTACGTGTGGGTTTTTCTATCTTTTGAACTGGTGCTCGGAATCGAAATCTGAGGGCACCGATGAACTCACAGTGCTGGTGTTCATCTAAAGGGACCTTTACCACAGTTGCGTTTTATGCGGGTTGAGAGTTAATTTTTTGGGGGATTTAGAGTAAAATAAATAAAATTTGTATTACACAATTTTATTTAGGTTGGGTGGTTATTTCCTCCCAAGGGGAGTTAGAGGTGGGGCTCACACCCACATAACCTCCCATTAGAGGAATTAGTGTGGTGGGGCCCACACGAGCCCTAAATTTTCATCTCCCCATAACTCTCCCTTAAACCCTATGTTAAATTCAAGACAACTCCCCTCATTAATTGGGTGGAGCCTCTCCACATTCCACCCTCTTCATTAATGTGCCACCTTATCAAATTAATTAAGACTTTTGAATTAATTTGAAATGGCATGGAATGTTTATTAAAATAGGGGAAAGCCTCATTTTAATATTTTCCTTAGAAAATTTCTTGTGGGGGAACCTCTGGAGAATTAGAAGAAGGTGTCCCTCTCCGACGAAGAACACTATTCTTCAACGAAGAACAACTCCGATGAAGAATGCGAAGAATCTCTTCCAACGACACTTCTTCCTCGGCTTCTTCCTCGGAACCTCCTATCGACGTGGGAATTCTCCGAAGACTCTTCTATATTACTCTTCGTCATCAACAGACTGATGCACGAGCCTGGAAGAGTAAGCGTACGGCGAACGACGACAACCTCGTCTACCCCCGCGACGAACGGACGCCCGACCATCGCGACGTTTGTCTTCCGTGGTTCGAAGACGAGCGACGTCTTTTCAAGGTAGGGTGTTTGTATAATTTATTTTGAATAAATTATACCCTTGTCGTTGATGAAAGAAAGTGTTTGTTTATGGCCAATTGATAACTCCTAATGTAGAGGGCGCAGGCCGAACAAACACGGCCTGACGACCCTCCGTAGGTTGTTTGTCTGTGCGCGGATTAACGGGCGACGACGAAACAGGACCACAACGTCGATTTGAAGCTTTCTCAGTGGAGTTCGGGTCCCGAGATGACCTTAGGCACAGACGGTGGGTGAAACGGACCACCGTAGCACGTCTAGTGGTCCGTGGAAGGCGGCGGCGGTGCGCCACGCCAGCACAGCGGCGGGTGGAACCGGAACGATAGAGACGTTCCGGAATTGAAGAGGTGTGGCATGAAGCCGCACCAGCTGACCAAGGGGGCCACCCCCCCCTGCTCACCCTCCTGACCGAGCCGCGGGTCGGGCCGCGCCCTACTGGTCCGGACCCGGACCCGGGACAGGACGACCCGGTTCGGGCAGACCCAGGGTGGGTTGGGTCGGGTCGGACCGGGCCCAGACCACCCTTTTGGGACCTTTTTCGGTTAAATGATCATAACTTGAGCTACGGACCTCCGATTGACGCACCTCCAATTGCGTAGGATTCCTCGTATCGAGACGGTCATTTCAGTATAATACACTCGAGGTTGAGGTGAAGTTTGTTTATGACCGGGTTGGTTCGAACCCGAAACCAACCGGGCCCTCAGAGCGGAAACACTTATAACTTAAGGACCGGACGTCCGATTGATGTGATGTCAATTTAGTTGGATTCCTTTTGATGAGACAGTTCTTTTGGAATACTCCACTTGAGGTTTGAATGTAGTTGGAGTACAGTCGGGTTGATTTTAGCTTAAAAACCAATCGGGCCCCTGGAACGGAAAAGCCAATAACTCTCAGATCGGACATCCGTTTGACGAACCGTCAGTGGCATTGTTAATCTCGTTGAGAAACGGTTCCTTTTAGTATAACCCATGGGAGTACGGGGTACATTTGAGATACGGTCAGGTTGGTTCATACACGAAACCAACCGGACCCTCGGGACAAAAAGGCTAATAACTCACAGACCGAGCGTCCGATTGGCGTGTCATCTGTTGCGTTGAGACCCATATGACGAGGCGGTACTTTTTGATACTTCTATGTGAGACTTCGTGATTCTTGGAGTATCGACTAGTAGCTTGTGGAGCGGATCCTCCCAGAGATGAGCAGACAGAGTGCGGAGACCTAGTAGCTGTAGACCTGACGACTGCTTGACCGATTCGACTCGGAGTGATTCGACTAGCCGAGTGGACAGAGCGCCCAGTTTGGCGGCAGATCCATGGTAGATGGAGCACCTGGTTTGGTAGCAGAGTTGCGGTACTCGATAGGAGGAGTACCTCTGACGGCTATTAGGGGGAGCGCCCGGTTTGGTGGCAGACCCACAGCGGAGGAGTGCCCGGTTTGGTAGCAGACCCGCGGTACTCGACAGGAGGAGTACCTCAGCAGTCTAAGGTTAGTGAGTAGCACCATGGAGTCATTACAGAGCCATTATACTCGACAGAGGAGGAGTTCTCCAGCAGTTGTGGTTTCGATAATGAAAATCATGGTTTGAGCTGAGTCAATGACCTTTGTATTTTCCTCATGATTGAGATGGGTTTCTTGATAACTTAGGTATATGTATGGTCATATTCCTAAGTAAAGGTTATCTATTGAGATCTTTATTTGTGGTTTATCGTTGTTGGATTTTGTGAGACATTGAGGGTTTCGGGGTCCCTACTGAGTATCGTTGTACTCACCCCTGTACGGGTTATGCCCGCACCTCATTGTATTGGATGCAGACGACGGACAGCGCTGACCGAGGCAGAGTGTATGAGGACTGGACAGTACCCGGAGGTGGACACTCGGCATGATGAAACACAGAGTGGATCGATAGACACGGAGTGTTGAGGAGGACATTTGTACCTACCCTTCAGGTAGGAACCCGGAGGACAATCCAGGAGCTGCTTTCATCTTCCAGCTGTTTTTCTTTTCAGTAGTACTTTCTTTCAGTTGTAACTATACCTTTCTATTGGGATTGTATTTCCAGACCCTTTTTACTTTCAACATACTTGTTATACTTCTTTACTTAGTGTTTTCTTCTGCTTGTACTTTGGTTGTGTGTGTTTACGTTTTATAAAGTCAATGCATTCCCAATTTTTAGGGAGTTACGCCTTTGGTGCTAGTCACCAGCCCTTGGCCTATGGAAGGCGGTCTTGGGGTAGTCATGGAATTGGCCCCGAGGATGGGTCGTGACATGAATGAAAATTAATAACATATAACATCAATTATAGAATTCAATTCTCATTTTACATTAAATTCCATACAAGCAAATCGTCCATGAAAACTAATGAAAAGAGCACTCACTAAAGATGATATTGAATCTCTTAACCCATAAAAACAACCATAAATGAACTTAATAAATTTATACTAAATAAAATGCATTTCTAATAGGTTCTGAATTAAGTTATTAATAATTCTAATTTCATATTCTAGGACCTTAAGTTCAAGAGCGAAACATATTCAAACATAAGGTAAGGGTTTTCTACCCGAACATCCATTTTCTTTCAGGTTACTCTTTGTCTCTCTTAACCCTGATTAAATTAATTTTTATTCTTATGTACTCATCATAAATTCCATTTTAGTTTTCTATATATATTTACCAACTAGAATCTTTCTTTATTTTATGAAGAGATACATGTTTTAAAAGGTTCTTTCAAAAATTCTTCCCAAATACAAGCCAGATTCAAGGGAATTTCTCGAATTCTTGCCTATTTTCAAGGTCACTCTATAATCTATTTTTAGAAAAATTTATTTTTATCAAATCGGTTTTTTTATTATGAAAACCCACCTTAATTTACTTCTAGTTTTATACAAATATTTTTCCAAAATAACTCTTCTTTTTAAAGTAAAAGAGTATTTATCTCAAGAATTACTCAATGATTTTATAGGAGTATTTTCACCTATTTCAACAACCTAGTTGATTGTAATGTTCAATTGGGATTAATATTTTACGATATCATCTACCATATTTTATTGAATATTTTATGATTATTTTGAGTGTAGATGTTCTATCTTGATACCATTCACCATATTACTTCAAATGGTTAGTGTTTATGTTTAATGATTGGGGAAAGCTGTTTACATTTCATATGTTAGTTTAAATACGAATATATATGATATTTATGTATATCCTTATTCATATTAGGAATTATTTGGACTTATTACGTAATATGTGGGGCCTGATATAGCCCCTCGATGCATCAGTATGTCTCATGAGACAAACTAGTATCTTGGCATGAGGCCTTGACGGAATGGTTATTATGGTCTTGACATTAGGCTTTGACGGTGTGATTATGATGTCCAACATTATGAATTCCCTCTTTATGAAACTAGATATTGATATTCCATGTGATTATTCGACTAGTAGAATATCCATGATTATGTTTTACAAAATTATTTAATTAGTTTTTATTCCTATCATATTATGCTCAAGTATATTTTTAAAGGCGTTCGTTTTTAGTTATTAACACCACAAAATATTTAACTTTTTCCCAAAAGGATATATCTATTGGTAAAAGTACATTTTTTATTGGTAAAATGTTTTACCAACACATATGTCCATGTCACTAAATTGTCGGTAAAAATTATGTCGCTAATTTTTTTTGCAACAGATAAAACAATTCTATTACAATTATAATAATACCAACGGATAATATATATGTTGGTTAAAGTGCTTAGCAATATATTCTTATGACAAATTTTTATGTTGGTAATAATATTACAAAAATATAGTGTTTATTTATATATTACATTTGAATAAAAATTATAAAATTTTATAGCTTGTAAAATTTCATGTTATATTTATTAATTTATCATATATGATTCATTTGTTTTAATTATTAAATAATAGACGATTTACATGAATGTTCAAACTTGGAAAAAAATTAATTATATTAATATTTAAATTTAATACAAAATGATTCAATACAAAAATACAAGATTTATCCCCCAATAGGATATATCACCCCCCCCCCCACCCCACCCCAAGTATTGGGACCCATCCATGCCCCAGTACCAGCGAGCCAACTCCAGCATCAATGACCCATCTATGCCCCAGGAGTAGCAAGTCAGCTGCAACTATAACACAGCCTTTCAGCACACCAATGGCCCATCCAGGCCCTACTGCAGAAGCTTCGGTATAGAACTGCTCGCTCACCAGTTGATGCCCCAGTAATTCCCAAACATGTCTCAAAAATAATAAATCACATTGTCTATAGTCCTCCTTCAACCTAAAGACAACACATGACAACACAAGCAGTAAACACAAACAAAAATGAGGATGGCATAGGGATCAATAAAATTATGAGAACTAAAAAGGCAATAATGTGAAACCTAAAATTTCAATTAAAACATGATATATTAAATTTATAAAAATAATGAATAAATTAAAAACAAACCCTTAATCTCATGAAAATCATTAAATTATTAACTTAAAATCCCACCATTAAATATTTATCTCTTGTATCTATAAATACATCCTCAGAAATGTCAAAATTGTATCATAATTATCATAACAGTGACAATTTCACACACAAAATTAATAATTAAAAGACATCAAAGTGGAGTGATGTAACCTTGTACTAGTAAAAAACTTACAAAATTACCAGATTTAAAATTTATAGCATGACTTATCTTCTTGCAGAATTCATCTCAACTATATATCATGGAGAGGATTGTAGCAGTCGCAACATTCATCGAGAAAGCAGTGGTTGTGAAATTGACCAAAATATAAACCATTGCAATGGTGATGACCATTTTCTTGAGAGAAAAGAAATTTGTTCAAGGAAAGATCAAGAGGTTCCATATAATCGAGCAAGATGGGACAGTGTACCCATTCCCTGAAACCCAATGCATTGGACATCTTGAATCATCATAAAAATTCAAAATATCATATTATATAGAAATTAAAAAAAACATATGAGATTCCGAACAAAACCCTTGTTGTTCACAAGTAAAACCGCCAAATTAAGAGACCATAATCTCTCAAACACACACAATTCATGGTCACAACAACATACCTTTTGTATGGTCTGAAATTTCCTACTCCTCAAAAGGTGGAACCCAAAAGAGAAACTTGTAAAACAAGACTCTGAGACTCCATGTTGTAGGTTCCGGGCGCAACAGAATCACGTTGGTGGGTCGGCCCTGTTGTACCCCACACTATTTGATTTTCATGATCACAATCACTTTCATATATGTTTAACTTTGTTTTTAAGTGTTGTGGATGATAGGCAAAAGATTGCCAAAGGATTGGCCCAAGAATGGACAAGAAATGGACTGAAATTCAGTCCACCGGCCAACCGGTGTGATAGCACCGGCCAGCCGGTGGAACTGGCAGAGGGATTGCCCACAGCCAGGTTCCACCGGTCGACCGGTGGCTCTGTCACCGGTCGACCTGTGGCACCCAGCCCAAATAGTGTTTGCTACTGTCTTGCCACCGGCCAGCCGGTGGCTCCTCCACCGGTCGACCGGTAGAGCCTGGACCAAATCTCCTCTCTTCTCCAAGGCACCGGCCAGCCGGTGGAGCTGTACCGGCCAGCCGGTAGCCCAGTCAAACTAGCCGTTGGGTTTGACCAGTCAACCATCTTTTGGCCTCCAACGGCTCCGAGGACTTCTCCAACGGCTCCGAAGGCCCCCAATGGGTTCCATGCCTATAAATAAAGGCCAAGGAAGCCCCGGACACTAACCGGAACTATTGTGAAGCCAACGGACACTTTTTCCATCATTCGGCAATCCTCCGGCGGACTTCCTCAAAGGAACCCCAAGTGCTCCAACCAACTTCCAATCCAAGGAGCACCTCAAGAAGCTTGGGAGAGCACGCTACATCAACTCCATCATCCAATTGGCGCCCAAGTCTTCCTCACATACGGTTTTATTGTTTATTTTATTTTGAGCTTAAAATTGGGTTTGTACCTACAAACCCCAAACTCCTTCTTCATCCCCCCTTCTTTTGGGTTTCACACCACCATTAAGGTGTGAAGAGGTTTCTTCAAGCCTTTCCTTTTAAAAGGCTTGAGTTTTCGGTGAGCTAGCCTTCACCCGTTAAAAAGGCTAGTGGGTTCTTGCTAAACCATTAAAAGCAAGTGGGTTCTTGCTTAACCATCAAAAGCAAGCTGTAATAGGTCCTAGTGCTACCTCAAAGCCTAGTGGGTTTCTTGCTAAAACCATTGAAAAGCAAGCGGTAGGAATCTCTCAACGGTTGAGTTGGGAGCGGAGACGTAGGCCGGGTTTTGGCCGAACTCCGTTAACAATTTCTTGTGTGATTGCCTCTTTATTTTCCGCTGCACTTTACTTTGATTTTTAATTTGTTAATCAATTTTTTAAAAGGCAATTCACCCCCCCTCTTGCCATAATTCCTCGCTTTTCTTCCACCCAACAATTGGTATCAGAGGGCGTATTTGAATAATTCCTTAACCGGTTTCAAATTAAAGATCCTTTTTGATGGCTTCTACCGCTTCTTCTTCTCAAACCCTCGAAGGTCATTCATTGGGTCGTGCTCCATTGTTTGATGGAACCGACTATACTTTTTGGAAAACCCGCATGTCAACTTTTCTTAAAAGCATTGGTTATCCAATTTTTAAAATTGTTATGCAAGGATTTTCCCTCTCCTCTCCCGATGAGTCTAAATGGACCCCCAATGACATTGCTTATTTTGAGCTTGATGGCAAAGCCATGAACTCTCTTCATTGTGGTCTTGACCGTAATGTTTTTAATTGCATTTCTTCTTGCACTACCTCTTATGATATTTGGAAATATTTAGAGCTAACCCATGAAGGTACTAGCAAGGCTCCAAATCAAGAACCCGCTCCAAAGCAAGAACCCGCTCAAGAGCAAGAACTCGACGAAAAATCCGTACCCGCTTGCCCACTTCACAAGAAAAGGGCCAAGAAAAAGAAGGGAAAGAAGAAGGCTTCAAAGGTATCTTGGAGTGATAGCTCCTCCTTCTCCTCCTTCTCCTCGAGCGACCAAGGTAAAAAATGCCTAATGGCAAATCATGAGGTATCATCTTCCGACTCTTCTTCCTCGTCTTCTAGTTCTTCAAATTCTTTCAATCATTTGTCTTATGAGGAACTCCAACATGTTAGAGACCAACTTGAAAATGGTTTTCACGAACTCTCTTCAAAATTTGTTTCTTTAAAAAAGAATTTCAAAAAACTTTCCTCCGAAAAAGAACAACTTCTCAAAGAGAAGGAGGAACTCACCCTCAAAATCCAAAATTTCCCAAATGTTGATTCCATGGAATCAACCATCAAGGACCTTAGAGAAACCCTAGCTAAGTTCACCCAAGGGGAACAAAATTTGGACAATTTTATTGGTTCCCAACGAATTTCAAGAACCACCCAAGGGTTAGGATATACCAATATAGCTTCCTCCTCCCATGCACCCACTGTTTTTGTAAGGGGGAGCTCTAGTTTCAAATTTTGTAACTATTGCAAAAAACCCGGGCACCTTATTTATGAATGTAATTGTAAAAATGCCCGGTACGGCCAACCCAAGTCTATTTTCTATTCGGACGAGTTCTATAGGAGAAGACCCGCCATGAGACAAGTGTGGATTGAAAAATCCCTTTTGGCAAGTCTCTCCGGGTCTAAAATCATCTCTTTTCAAAATCCCTCTCCCCGGTGATTTATTGTCTTTATTTAGGGGGGGTTAGGTTCTTTTAAGCCTTTTTGTGAATTAAAAATTTTCATTCAAAATTCTCATTTCAAAATTTTCAACAATTGGTATTATTTTCAATTGGTTTTTGATTCAAAACTTTCAATTCAAACTGTTATTCAAATTTTCATTTCAATTTCCAAAAATTCAATTGATTTTCAAATCTCAAATCTTGTTTTTCAACGTATTCCCTCAATCAAGTTTTATGCCCCATTCTATTTTGATAATCACAAAGGGGGAGAAATTTCTTGATTGATTGGGGGAGAATCTTTTCTCTCATGCTTAGTATTTATTTTCAATTTATCATTTAGGCATGCCTTTCATTTAATTTTTTACATTGCTTTGATAAGTGATTGTGATCATCAAAATAGGGGGAGATTGTTGTACCCCACACTATTTGATTTTCATGATCACAATCACTTTCATATATGTTTAACTTTGTTTTTAAGTGTTGTGGATGATAGGCAAAAGATTGCCAAAGGATTGGCCCAAGAATGGACAAGAAATGGACTGAAATTCAGTCCACCGGCCAACCGGTGTGATAGCACCGGCCAGCCGGTGGAACTGGCAGAGGGATTGCCCACAGCCAGGTTCCACCGGTCGACCGGTGGCTCTGTCACCGGTCGACCTGTGGCACCCAGCCCAAATAGTGTTTGCTACTGTCTTGCCACCGGCCAGCCGGTGGCTCCTCCACCGGTCGACCGGTAGAGCCTGGACCAAATCTCCTCTCTTCTCCAAGGCACCGGCCAGCCGGTGGAGCTGTACCGGCCAGCCGGTAGCCCAGTCAAACTAGTCGTTGGGTTTGACCAGTCAACCATCTTTTGGCCTCCAACGGCTCCGAGGACTTCTCCAACGGCTCCGAAGGCCCCCAATGGGTTCCATGCCTATAAATAAAGGCCAAGGAAGCCCCGGACACTAACCGGAACTATTGTGAAGCCAACGGACACTTTTTCCATCATTCGGCAATCCTCCGGCGGACTTCCTCAAAGGAACCCCAAGTGCTCCAACCAACTTCCAATCCAAGGAGCACCTCAAGAATCTTGGGAGAGCACGCTACATCAACTCCATCATCCAATTGGCGCCCAAGTCTTCCTCACATACGGTTTTATTGTTTATTTTATTTTGAGCTTAAAATTGGGTTTGTACCTACAAACCCCAAACTCCTTCTTCATCCCCCCTTCTTTTGGGTTTCACACCACCATTAAGGTGTGAAGAGGTTTCTTCAAGCCTTTCCTTTTAAAAGGCTTGAGTTTTCGGTGAGCTAGCCTTCACCCGTTAAAAAGGCTAGTGGGTTCTTGCTAAACCATTAAAAGCAAGTGGGTTCTTGCTTAACCATCAAAAGCAAGCTGTAATAGGTCCTAGTGCTACCTCAAAGCCTAGTGGGTTTCTTGATAAAACCATTGAAAAGCAAGCGGTAGGAATCTCTCAACGGTTGAGTTGGGAGCGGAGACGTAGGCCGGGTTTTGGCCGAACTCCGTTAACAATTTCTTGTGTGATTGCCTCTTTATTTTCCGCTGCACTTTACTTTGATTTTTAATTTGTTAATCAATTTTTTAAAAGGCAATTCACCCCCCCTCTTGCCATCATTCCTCGCTTTTCTTCCACCCAACAGGCCCAACTTTAATTTTAGTGTTAACAATGATCAATCCGAGATCCGTCATGATGTAAAATGTTGTATCTTCAGAATAGAACGAAGAACGAAAATCAAAAGAGGGAGTACCAGAACCATAGAGATATGATCATCATATATTGATTATAAATAATTTAATTAATTGACATGAATTAACTTGATGGAATTTTGTCTTCATTGATGTCTCTGGTCATGATCTGGTGTGATCTGTCATTGCATTGTAGAATCCAAGTGTAGGATTCCCCTAGCAGTGATCCAAACATTCTCTACATATCTCTGGATGTCACCGAAGGGATCTCTGGGTGCTAGCGCGGAAGAACCTTCACTTGTGATGTCCGCCTTCGATCGCCTTGATCCGGTGGTGTTGGATCTATCTTGGTCTTGAGAGACTTCTTGGAGGAAAGAGCTCTTTCAGCCTTGAGAGAACTCTCCAGAATTGTTGTGCACAATAATTGGGGAAAAGTGTTGGGGTTGTAAGGATATTTATAATCAGGTTTGAGGTTATAGAGTTATGACAATAAATAAACGCGTTACGCATTTTATTTATTTCATTAACTCTTATGGAAAACCCCTCATGTCGAATGATTAATTCCTTGACATGTGCCCACACTGATTATAATAAATATCATTTAATAAAATGATATTATTTCTTGAAAACCCTGACTGGAAAAACTACATGTCATGTAATCATTAATACATGGAGTGTACTCGTTTTCCATAAAACTACACGACATGTATATTCAATATACAAGGCATGTACTTTTATTTTACATTTTTATTTATTTTCTCCACCACATTTATTAGTTCTTGAGTAATGGATATTTATTTCTTAAATAAATGTAACTACATTACTTGATAATAAATATATATTATTTCATCCACA
Organism: Viscum album; assembly: GCA_963277665.1. NCBI lineage: Eukaryota > Viridiplantae > Streptophyta > Magnoliopsida > Santalales > Viscaceae > Viscum > Viscum album. The sequence goes on from OY728140.1 coordinate 2,134,419,380, forward strand.
ATATATTCTCTCGAATAACTAGTGTTAAAATAAATGTGATCAAGAATCCTTAAATAATTATTAAACCATAGTCAAGAATAATCTTTATTTCACTTGTTAAATTAATATTTATCTGAGATACATGGACACACTTAGTGTGTGACCCTCTAGGTATCTTTCTCATTGGCATTAGGTGGGCTTGCCTAAAGTCCAAGATTACTATCTACCAACGGGTCAAGGCACCCAAGAGAAAGAAGTTGATGACGCATTGACGTGTCACCTCATATGAACGCTTACCATGTAATATAATACATTTTTCATGATATCTCGAATCAAGTAGGTTGCATGCTAGTTCCATAAACCCATGTGCTCGATTATTCTTTCTTTGACTTTCTGGAATTGACCTCGCCCATACTATACCATGGCCATGGATTTATTTAGGCTATATCAATTCCATCAAAGGGCATGATATATCTACTTATCTTATGGAACATAAGGAACAAATCCTTTCTCGCATTATTTATTAATGTAGTATTACTCATGACGCACCCAACATATCCTACCTCGTTGCGAACAGTGTGTCTTCATAGTTTTTTTCAATACATCTAAGTTCGCGAGTTGTAATACCCATTAATAATAATATTAAAGTATAAGGACCAATACACACATCTGCAGATAGGAACATCCAATGACACTATGAAATGTGGATTTCCTACTGGTGGGTCTCGTTCTCATAATATCCTCCTGGATATTACTAAGGGTGCACACCATGAGAAGGTGCCTCAAAGTTTTATGAGTCCTCACCCCTAATGGCCTGTATTATTTGTGTCCCTCAAATAACATCATCTGACCATAGAACATATATTCAAGAATAGTGTTATGGCACTTCTGGGTTCTCATCATAGTAGGGATCCACTATTACCCTTTAATGCAACAGTTATCCTTAGGACATTATCACATGCATTGTCACACAAAAGAACAATCAAGATGTGATAAGGCTTTTATTAATGAATAAAGTAAAAAGTAGTTGGTTCTAGTCCACCAAATCCAACAGACTCCCACTTGGACTAGAGCCAACTGCTAACAACCTTTAACCTACTAGCTCTCACGTGATATTCATGATTCTACTGAGATAGGCCTTTAGTCATAGGGTCTTCCACATTCTCTTCCGTGGACACTCTGTTCACTGCAACTTCCCCCCTTTGATAGAAATTCCTCAAGAGGTGATACTTTCAAAGTATGTGCTTTGTCCGTTGATGTGACCTTGGTTATTTTTCAAGAGCCACTGCTACAGTATTATCACAATACAATGTGATAGGATCTTTACTACTAGGCACCACATTAATCTTCTGGAAAAAGTTCTGAATCTAGACGGCTTCCTTGGATACATTAGAAGTCGCTATATATTCGGACTCCGCTATAGAATCAGCGACAACTGGATGCTTTGAACTCTTCCATCTCACATTTCCTCTATTGAGATAGAAAACATATCCAGATTGCGACTTTAGATCGTTCTGATCTATTTGAAAACTAGCATCATCATACCCTCTGATGAAAATCTCCTCATCTCCTTCATACTCTAGGAACATATCCTTAGTTCTTCTCAGATACTTAAGGATAGTCTTAACAGCAGTCCAATGTTGTTCTCCTAGATCTGCTTGATATCTGCCTACCATGCTCAGTGCATAGGCAACATCAAGCCTGGTACATAACATGGCACACATGATGGATCCTATATCCAAAGCATATGGGATCTTACTCATTCTATCTTTCTCATGTTGTGTCTGGGGACAAATTTTCTTAGAAATATGTAAGCCATGTGACACTAGAACCAATCCCCTCTTGGATTGTTTCATACTAAATATCTTTAGTATCTGGTCAATGTATATACCCTGACTTAGTCCAAGGAACCTCTTGGATCTATCACGAATGATCTTGATCCCTAGAATATAGGCTGATTCACCCAAGTCCTTCATAGAGAAACACTTATTCAGCCAGTCCTTAATTGAATGTAAGACTGGTACATCATTTCCAATAATCAATATATCGTCAACATATACTACTAGGATAATGATTTCATTCCCATTAAACCTATTATAAACACATGGCTCACATTCATTCTTAATGAAACCAAATTCCTTTATGGCTTCATCAAATCGAATGTTCCATGACCTGGATGCTTGATTTAATACATAAATGGATTTTTCTCAACTTGAAAACCCTTTTGGCTTCACCTGGTGTCACAAACCCTTCTGGTTGTGTCATATATATATCTTTGTGAAGGTTCCCATTAAGGAATTCCATTTTGACATCCATCTGCAAAATCTCATAGTCATGGTAAGCTACTATGTCAAGTATGATTCTTATGGATTTAAACATGGAAATTGGCGAAAAGGTTTCATCACAGTCAATTCCTTGATGTTGTCTGAATACTTTAGCCACTGGACTTTCTTTATAGGTGCTAACTTGACCTTCCATGTCCAGTTTTCTGTTGAATACATATTTGCATCCAACAGGCTTTACATCAACTGGCTCATCGACCAGAACCTATACTTGGTTCTGATACATGGAATCCATCTCAAAATTCATATCTTATATCCATCTTGCAGCTTCTGGGATTTCTATTTCTTCCTCGTAGGGGAGAGGTTCATCATTTTCCAACAATAATGATTCACCATCCTCAGTTACTAGGAAACCAAATCTCTCTGGTTCCCTTACCTCTCTTGAGCTCTTACGCAGTAGTTGTGTTTCTGGAACCTCTTCCATGGGGACCTGTGGAACTTGTTCCTGTACCAACTCTTGTGTATCTTGAGCATCAACTTCGTCAAAGTCATCTTTCTCCCACTATCCCTTTTGAGTATGTGCTCTCTCCCAAGAAATATGGCTTGTCTGGCAATAGTCACTTTCTTTTCATGAGGGTTATATAGGTAATATCCTTTTGTTTCTTTGGGATATCTTATAAAGATACACCTCGTGCCCCAGGGTGCTAGTTTGTTGCCTGAGAAGGCCTTAAAAATGCCTCGCATCCCCATACATGTGTATGCGACAAAATGGGTTTCTTTACATTCCATAACTCAGAGGGAATTCCATTTTCCGCCTTAGTTGGTACTCGGTTTAATGTGTATGTTGCAGTTTGTAATGCATATCCCCAAAAGGATAATGGAAGATTTGCATGACTAATCATCGACCTCACCATGTCCAACAAGGTTCCATTCCTCCTTTCACTAACACCATTCCACTATTGTGTATAAGGAGGAGTGAGCTGAGATAGAATCTTAGACTCCCGTAAAAGATCGATAAACTCTTGGTTCAGATATTCTCCACCTCGATCCGATTGATGTTTCTCTATCTTCTTACCAAGATGATTCTATTCTTCATTCTTGAATTCCTTAAATTTCTATAAGGATTCTGACTTATACCTCATTAAGTAGACATATCCATATTTACTCAAATCATCAGTAAAATTAATGAAATAAGAATATCCACCTCTAACTTCTACTGGAAATGGTCCACACACATCCGTGTGCACTAATTCTAGAAGCTCTATGGCCCTTTTACCTTGTCCACCGAAGGGCGGCTTGGTCGTTTTTTCTTGTAAACAAGTGTGAAATATATCAAGTGGTTTTATCTCATTAGATTCCAAATAACCATCTTGGAAAAGCTTTGTCAAGCACTTCTCGTTTACATGACCGAGACGATGATTCCACAACTGGGTGATGTATGAGTCATGTGAGTTTGTTTCGTTATCGATTTCCAACACTTGGTTTTCATAATTTAATACATATAAATTATTATTTAAATGTTCCATACCATAACATACATTGTTCTTATAAAAGAGACAACCCTTATTTCCAAACTTGAAAATAAATCCAACAATATCCAAACAAGATACATAAATTATGTTCTTGGTAACACTAGGCATGTAATAATAGTTATGTAAAACCAAAATAATCCTAGTTGGAAATGAAAGGTGGTAATCTCCAATAGCCAATGCATCCAGTCTTACATCATTGGCAGCTCAAAGATCCACCTCTCCTCTGGAAGTATTTCTAAATCTAATTGGTTCCTGCATTTGAATACACAGATGTGATCCTCACAAGTTGTATCTAATACCCAATGAGTAGAAATTAAAATATTACACTCAATAACGAAGGCACCTTTAGAGTCCCCACGCTTTTGGGTACAGTTACTCTTCCAGTGGCCTTGCTTTCCACATTCAAAACACATCGCCTCCCATTCCTTGCCCTGCCTCTGGATCTTCCCCTTCTTGGAAGGATGACACTCGGGGCTTCGGACTGTTTATAAGTCTTTCACCCCTTTTCCTTGTCCTTCCTTTTTCTTATTCACCATAAGGACTGTGGGTTTGTCACGCCCCATGTCCTTATCTACCTGGAAAATTAAGTTCAGAAGTTCTGATAGAATCTTCTCATTGTTTCTCATGTTATAATTGACAATGAAGCTAGAGAAGGTCTTGGTAAGTGATGATAGGATGAGATCTGTATGCAACTCATTTGGGAACTTAATCCCTAAGATGTCCAGGAGTTCAATGTAGCCAATAAACTTGACTAGATGAGGCCCATCTAGTGCTGACTCTCCAAGATTAGTTGTAAACAAAGCATTGGAGATCTCATATCTCTCATGTCTCGCCTTCTCTTGGTAGAGATCCTTAAGGTGAGACATCATGCTATACGCGTCCATGTTTTCATGTTGCTTCAAGAAGTCATTAGACATGGCCAATATCATGAAACAATGGACATATATGGTATCATCCATGTGTTTCATGTAGAGAGATAGTTCCTCATCATTGTCCTCCTTTCCAGGCGCAACTGTAATAGGTGTTGGGCGGAGAAAGAAAGGAAGTGATGGCAAGAGGGGGGGTGAATTGCCTTTTAAAGATTAATTAACAATTTAAAAACAATTTATGAAAGTGCAACGGAAATAAAGAGGCAAGACACAAGAATTGATAACGGAGTTCGGCCAAAAACCCGGCCTACGTCTCCGCTCCCAACTTAACCATTGAGAGATTCTACCGCTTGCTTTTCAATGGTTTTAGCAAGAAACCCACTAGACTTTACAGGTAGTCTAGAACCTATTACAGCTTGCTTTTATATGGTTATGCAAGAACCCACTAGCCTTCTTACAGGTGAAGGCTAGCTCACCTATGTCTCAAGCCTTTTAAAGGAAAGGCTTGAGCAACCTCTTCACACCTTAAAGGTGATGTGAAAACCCAAAAGAATGGAGGATGAGAGAAATGGGAGTTTGTAGGCACAAACTCAATTTGATGCTCAAAATAAATAAAACAATAAAAACCGTAGTTGGGGAGAAGCCTTGGGTGCCAATGGATGATTGGAGTTGAAGACGTGCACTCCCAAGCTTCTATGGAGGTGCTCCTTGGATGTGGAAGTTGGTTGGAGCAATTGGGGTTCCCTTGGAACAATCCTCCGGAGGTTGGCCAAATGATGGAAAATGTTCCGATGTTGTTCCCTAGGCTTCCGGGTGTTCCTAGTCCTTTATTTATAGAGGGGGAACCCTCATATGGCCGTTAGAGGCCTTTGGAGCCGTTGGAGAGGCTTTCGGAGCCGTTGGAGGCCAAGTGGACAGGCTGGTCAAAAGCCCAACGGCTAGTTTGACTGGCTCCACCGGCTGACCGGTACAGAGCCACAGGTTGGCCGGTGTGTGAAAAATGGAGGGGGGGTGAATTTCCTTTTAAAGATTAATTAACAATTTAAAAACAATTTATGAAAGTGCATCGGAAATAAAGAGGCAAGACACAAGAATTGATAACGGAGTTCGGCCAAAAACCCGGCCTACGTCTCCGCTCCCAACTTAACCGTTGAGAGATTCTACCGCTTGCTTTTCAATGGTTTTAGCAAGAAACCCACTAGACATTACAGGTAGTCTAGAACCTATTACAGCTTGCTTTTATATGGTTATGCAAGAACCCACTAGCCTTCTTACAGGTGAAGGCTAACTCACCTATGTCTCAAGCCTTTTAAAGGAAAGGCTTGACCAACCTCTTCACACCTTAAAGGTGATGTGAAAACCCAAAAGAATGGAGGATGAGAGAAATGGGAGTTTGTAGGCACAAACTCAATTTGATGCTCAAAATAAATAAAACAATAAAAACCGTAGTTGGGGAGAAGCCTTGGGCGCCAATGGATGATTGGAGTTGAAGACGTGCACTCTCAAGCTTCTATGGAGGTGCTCCTTGGATGTGGAAGTTGGTTGGAGCAATTGGGGTTCCCTTGGAACAATCTGCCGGAGGTTGGCCAAATGATGGAAAATGTTCCGATGTTGTTCCCTAGGCTTCCGGGTGTTCCTAGTCCTTTATTTATAGAGGGGGAACCCTCATATGGCTGTTAGAGGCCTTTGGAGCCGTTGGAGAGGCTTTCGGAGCCGTTGGAGGCCAAGTGGACAGGCTGGTCAAAAGCCCAACGGCTAGTTTGACTGGCTCCACCGGCTGACCGGTACAGAGCCACCGGTTGGCCGGTGTGTGCAAAATGGAGGAGGGTTCGAGCTCAGGCTCCACCGGCTGGCCGGTGAGAAGGCCACCGGTTGGCCGGTGCTGAGGCAGTGGCTCTGCCTTCTGCCCAGGGTCCATCGGTCGGCCGGTGGTGAAGCCACCGGTTGGCCGGTGGACTGAATTTCAGTCCAGTTTTGCTTCTTTCTTTCTTGGCCTAATTCCTTGGCCACCTAAAATCATGCCTATTATCCAAAAACACTTAAAAGAGGATTAGATAAATAAGTGGGTTATTGTGATCATGAAAATCAAACCACGAGGGATACGAGAGGTACAACAATCTCCCCCTATTTTGATGATCACAATCACCAAAACAATCAAAGTAAAAGCTGAAATGAAAGGAATGCTTTAAAAGATTTTTCCCTTAATCAATCAAGAATTTCTCCCCCTTTGTGATTATCAAAATAGCACGGGGCATAAAACTTGATTGAGGGATACGATGAAAAACGAGATTTTAAACCAATTGAAATTTTTGAAAATTGAATTGAAAGTTTTGAATCAAAAATTTGAAATGAAAGTTTTGAATGAAAAAAATGAATAACAGTTTGAATTGAAAGTTTTGAATGAAAATTGAATAACAGTTTGAATTGAAAGTTTTGAATGAAAATTGAATAACAGTTTGAATTGAAAGTTTTGAAATGAAAAATTCGATACCAAGAGTTGAAAATTTTGAAATGAAAATTTAATAGAAATTTTTGAATTGAAAAATTTGATACCAAGTGTTGAAATTGAAAGTTTGAATAGAAAGTTTTGAATAAAACAAAAAAAGCTTAAACAAACCTAACTCCCCCTAAATAAAACAACAAATCACCGGGGAGAGGTGTTTGAAACCGAGACAAATTTCGGTCCGGTGAGACTCGCTAAGAGGGATTTTTCAATCCATACTTGTCTTGTGGCGGGTCTTCTACTATAAAATTCATCATTGAAGAAAATAGTTTTGGGCCAACCATACCGGGCATTTTTGCAATTGCACTCATAGATTAAGTGCCCGGGTTTTTTACAATAATTGCAAAATTTAAATTGGGAGCTCCCCCTTACAAAAATAGTTGGAGCATGGGAGGAGGAAGCTTGCTTGGAATAGCCAAGCCCTTGGGTGGTCCTAGATATGCGTTGGGAACCTAGAAAATTGTTCAAATTTTTTTCCCCTTGGGTGAACTTGGCTAGATTCTCCCTTAGATCTTTGATTGTTGATTCCATGGAATCAACATCGGGAAGGTTTGGGATTTTGAGGGTCAACTCTTCCTTCTCTTTGAGAATTTGTTCTTTTTCGGAAGAGAGTTTTTTGAAATTCTTTTTTAAAGAAACAAATTTGGAAGAAAGTTCGTGAAAACCTTCCTCCAATTGATCTCTAGCGTATTGGAGATCCTCGTAAGACAAATGATTAAAAGAATTTGAAGAACTAGAGGATGAGGAGTCGGAAGATGTTACCTCATGGAATGCCATTAGGCATTTGTTACCGTTGTCGCTTGAGGAGGAGGAGGAGGATGAGGAGCTATCACTCCATGTGGCTTTGAATGCCTTCTTCTTCTCCTTTTTCTTGGCCTTTTTCTTGTTGAGTGGGCAATCGGGCTTGTAGTGGCCTTTCTTGCCACACCCATAGCATGTTACATCGGGCTCGGATTTTTCGTCATGTTTTTCCTTTCGAGCCTTGCGGGATTTCTTCTTCTTGTGCTTCTTCATGAACTTTTGCATCTTGCGGGCAAGATTCTCCATTTCGGAATCGCCGCTTGATGAGGAAGATGATGAGGAGGAGGAGCTTTCTTCTTGTTGAACTTTGAAGGCGATGTTCTTTGGAACTTTGATTGGTTTGCCTTCCTTTTCAGCTTGCCTCCTCATGGTGATCTCATAAGTCATGAGAGATCCGATGAGCTCTTCGACCGGCATATTCTTGATGTCCTTTGCTTCTTGGATTGCCGTCACCTTCGGTGCCCATGAGCTTGGTAAGATCCAAAGGATTTTCTTGACCATCGTTTCTGCAGAAATATTATCTCCTAGAGATTTTCTTCCATTGCAAACTTCAGTGAAGCGTGTAAAAATTTCAGAAATAGATTCAGATGGATGCATAGAAAAAGACTCAAAATCTTGACGATACATGTCCAATCGAGTGTCCTTGACTTTGTTGGTCCCCTCATGGGTAACCTCCAAAAGTTTCCAGATTTCGTGTGAGGATGTGCATGTGGAAACTCGATTGAACTCATTACGATCAAGGCCGCAATGAAGAGCGTTCATGGCTTTGCCATCAAGATCGAAATTTTTAATATTGGCTTGAGTCCATTTGGATTCATCGGGAGAGGAAAGAGTGTAACCTTGCATGACAATTTTATAAATGGGATAGCCAATGCTTCTAAGAAAAGCGGTCATGCGGGTTTTCCAATAAGTATAGTCGGTTCCATCAAAAAATGGAGCACGACCCAATGAATAGCCTTCGGGGGTGAAAGAGGTTGAAGCCATCACAATGGATCTTTGAATTTGTAACCGGTTAGGGTATTACACAAATTTTCCTTTGATACCAATTGTTGGGCGAAGAAAGAAAGGAAGTGATGGTAAGAGGGGGGTGAATTGCCTTTTAAAGATTAATTAACAATTTAAAAACAATTTATGAAAGTGCGGCGGAAATAAAGAGGCAAGACACAAGAATTGATAACGGAGTTCGGCGAAAAACCCGGCCTACGTCTCCACTCCCAACTTAACCGTTGAGAGATTCTACCGCTTGCTTTTCAATGGTTTTAGCAAGAAACCCACTAGACTTTACAGGTAGTCTAGAACCTATTATAGCTTGCTTTTATATGGTTATGAAACAACCCACTATCCTTATTACAGGTGAAGGCTAGCTCACCTATGTCTCAAGCCTTTTAAAGGAAAGGCTTGACCAACCTCTTCACACCTTAAAGGTGATGTGAAAACCCAAAAGAATGGAGGATGAGAGAAATGGGAGTTTATAGGCACAAACTCAATTTGATGCTCAAAATAAATAAAACAATAAAAACCGTAGTTGGGGAGAAGCCTTGGGCGCCAATGGATGATTGGAGTTGAAGACGTGCACTCCCAAGCTTCTATGGAGGTGCTCCTTGGATGTGGAAGTTGGTTGGAGCAATTGGGGTTCCCTTGGAACAATCCGCCGGAGGTTGGCCAAATGATGGAAAATGTTCCGATGTTGTTCCCTAGGCTTCCGGGTGTTCCTAGTCCTTTATTTATAGAGGGGGAACCCTCATATAGCCGTTAGAGGCCTTTGGAGCCGTTGGAGAGGCTTTCGGAGCCGTTGGAGGCCAAGTGGACAGGCTGGTCAAAAGCCCAACGGCTAGTTTGACTGGCTCCACCGGCTGACCGGTACAGAGCCACCAGTTGGCCGGTGTGTGAAAAATAGAGGAGGGTTCGGGCTCAGGCTCCACCAGCTGGCCGGTGAGAAGGCCACCGGTTGGCCGGTGCTTAGGCAGTAGCAAACACTATTCTGCTGGGTGCCACCGGCTGGCCGGTGCTGAGGCCACCGGTTGGCCGGTGCTGAGGCAGTGGCTCAGCCTTCTGTCTGGGTGCCACCGGCTGGCCGGTGCTGAGGCCACCGGTTGTCCAGTGCTGAGGCAGTGGATCTGCCTTCTGCCCAGGGTCCATCGGTCGGCCGGTGGTGAAGCCACCGGTTGGCCGGTGGACTGAATTTCAGTCCAGTTTTGCTTCTTGCTTTCTTGGCCTAATTCCTTGGCCACCTGAAATCATGTCTATTATCCAAAAACACTTAAAAGAGGATTAGATAAATAAGTGGGTGATTGTGATCATGAAAATCAAACCACGAGGGATACGAGAGGTACAACAATAGGCTCTTCCAGAACATACAATTTCCTTTCGTGGCTATGGATGACGCGTAAATGCCTCTACCACTCTTGGAAATTGGTGTCGGTGAGATGGTTTTCCTTCTCGAATATGGTTCACAATGATATGTTTGAATTAATTTTTCTTTCTATTTCTACAAATTAATATGAGAAAAGGTTTAGTACTTTATTATAAAAAATGAGACAAATAAATAAATTAATACTTATTAGTCTCCCACTATTTTATCGAAATCCAATAGCCCTCACCATTGACTTTGGAATATTATGTTTCCTAAATATTCTAGTGGAAAGGATCCATATTTCCCTTCACATTACACCAACTAGGGTTGGTCAAGAAACTTTAAGGGTTTTAGGTAGGAATTCCAAATGCCAACTGCATTAACTCGCAACTCCTTGATCTGCTAAGTGGACTCCCCAATCCTAAAATCCTTTTATTTTGGATTTCCTCAACCTTTGCCTCTTGGTCACACCAAGTCCTACTGTGGTAGTCAACCCTTGATGTGAACCAAGTCAAGTCAACCCAAAACCTTGAATTATAATTCCCCGATAATTGAAATCACCCCAACTAGGGTTGGTCAAGCACTTCGAACTATGGTTCGATTCTAACCAAGATTATGGATGGCTATACCGACTTAATATTTCTTTGAGGGATTTTATCCTTATACATAAATTTCTAATTTATTATATTTTATTAAATTCTTGTTAATATTAAGTGGGATATACTTAAGTGATTAACCATATCTAAGATAATATTTACGTATAAGCCGGTTTTATTTTAGTTCTATCTTGCATGCTCATTTAATTCATTAATTGTGTGATCGTGACAACACACCCACAAAAAAATAAACCATGAAATTGACAGAAATAAAATAAATGGTATGATCATGAGCTTTTTCTATTGGTTATTTTATCTAGCGGTTGATAAACTAACCCAAGAACTCAGGGAGAAACACCTTGAACCTTTTGGATCGTGTTTACAACTTTCCACATATCCACCTTTGTATCTCCTTGGATTTTTTTCACCTTGGCTCCTGACTTGAGCCTCCTCCACCAGCTTGGGAGTTCTATCCATTACATATGCATTTATCTCACACACAGGTGAGGGGTTAAAGGGGGTTTTTACATAAAAGAATCTTTGGGCGTGCAGCCCCTACATATTAATGAGGTGAAGGCTCACATGACAACAAATTTAATTTAAATAAATAAATTAAAAGAAACCATTCACATACAAAGGTATTGGTATAGCTCATGATCATCCATACATGCAACGATATTTACGCATAAATAAAACTAGAATTCAATTATTTAATCATTCTTGTTTAAGATAAATCACGCTCGAATCAATTAATTATATTTAATAAATCAATCCTTTTATCTTAAAATCTTTTCTGAATTTCCTTGAGACTCTCATCCATCATAATTTTAAACAAATAAATTCATTTAAAATTATCCTTGTATGTAACTTGTACCTTGGAGGAAACTCGGGGAATTTACATTCATTACACAGATGTTAAATTAAACACACATATATAAAACACCTATCACGTGTTGTGCCTCAGCTTTAAACCTGTACTATGGTACACGTCTCAAGGGTTTGTATAATATAATAATAAATTTTAATAAATCTATTTAATTTGGACGAGTACACGGCATGTAGTTCTGACTACACGGCGTGTACTTTTTGTTCACCGTCCATACGAAGTACACGCCTGGGGACATGGCGTGTTGATGTACTTTAGAAATTTTTGGAGTACACGGCATGTTCAGTGGGACACATGCTGTGTCGTTTCCGTATTACACAGTTTTCAGCCGGGCAAGCCGTGTATGGGGTACACGGTCCAACCCTAACCCAAAGGGACTACACGCCGTGTTCAGTTGAACCACACAGCGTGTAATCTGGAAATCGTGTGCCACCTATTCTTGGTCAACACACGGTGTCATAAATGACTTAGATAGGATCCAATACACAACCTAATTTGGCAGATCAGTCAATGCATTGAACCTAGACTACACAGCGTGTACTTCCGAATACACACCGTCTATTCTGGTGTTGTATGGCCAGGAGCATTTGGCACCTCCGGATGAGTTCCTTTATTTTATTTTAATCAAAATTAAAAGAAAAATTTGTTTCCTTAAGGTGAATGAGAAATGAGAGGGGAGGAATAGATCTTGAGATTCAGATTTTTAAGAACAATTAACTTGAATTGAAACAACTAAATTATTAAATTCATAAATCACCAACAAAAAACTAAATAATTATAATCAACTATATGACCCCTCTGATACGACTTGTAGGTTTCGGGCACAGTGGAAGTGCGTAGGTGGGTCGGCCCAACTTTAATTTTAGCATTAACAATGATCAATATGAGATTCGTCACGATGTAAAATGTCAGATCTTTGGAATAGAATGAAGAACGAAAAAAAAAAATAGGTATTTCCAGAACCATAGAGAGAGGATCATCATGTGTTGGTTATAATTAATTTAATTAATTGACAAGAATTACCTTGATGGAATTCTTTCTTCATTGATATCTTAGGTCACGATCTGGTGTGATCTTTCATTGTGTTGTAGAATCCAAGTGTAGGATTCCTCTAGCAGTGATCCACACATGCTCCACGTATCTCTGGACATCGTCGAAGGGATCTCCGGGTGCTAGCGTGGAAGAACCTTCGCTTGCGATGTCCGCCTTCGATCGCCTTGATCTGGTGGTGGTGGATCTCTCTCGGTCTTGAGAGCCTTCTTGGAGGAAATATCTCTTTTGGCCTTGGGAGAACTCTCCAGAATTGTTTTGCACAACAATTGGGGAAAAGTGTTGGGGTTGTGAGGATATTTATAATCGGGTTTGAGGTTATAGAGTTATTACAATAAATAAACGCATTATGCGTTTTATTTATTTCATTAACTCTTATTGAAAACCCCCATGTCAAATGATTAATTCCTTGACATGTGCCCAGGATGATTATAATAAATATAATTTAATAAAACGATATTATTTCCTCAAAATACCGACTGGAAAAACTACACGTTGTGTAATCATTAATACCAGTGTGTACTCATTTTCCATAAAACTACATGGCGTGTATATTCAATATACACAGTGTGTACTTTTATTTTCCATTTTTCTTTATTTTCTCAACCACATTTATTATTCCTTGAGTAATGGATATTTATTTCTTAAATAAATGTAACTACATTACTCGCTAATAAATATATATTATTTCATCCACAATATATTCTCTCGAATAACTAGTGTCGAAATAAATGCGATCAGGCATCCTTAAATAATTATTAAACCACATTCGGGAATAATATTTATTTAACTTGTTAAATTAATATTTAACAAAGATACATGGACACACTTAGTGTGTGACCCTCTTGGCCTCTTTCTCATTGGCATTAGGTGGGCTTGCCTAAAGTCCAAGATTACTGTCTAGCAACGGGTCAAGGCACCCAAGAGAAAGAATTTGATGTCACATTGAGGTGTCACCACATATGAACTCTTACCATGTAATATAATCCTTCTGTCATGATATCTTGAATCAAGAGGGTTGCATGCTAGTTCCATCAACCCATGTGCTCGATTATTCTTTCTTTGAATAATAGAATTGAACTTTCTCATACCTTACCATGGCCATGGATTTATTTAGGCAATATCAATTCCATAAAAGGGCCTGAGATATCTACTTCTGTTATGGAACATATGGGACAAATCCTTTCTCGCATTATCTATTAATGCAGTATTACTCGTGACGTACCCAACGTATCCTACCTCATTGCGAATAGTGTGTCATCACAGTTTTCGTCAATACATCTAAGTGTGCGAGTTGTACTACCAATTAATAATAATCATAAAGTCTAAGGACCAATACACACGCCCGCAGATAGGAATATTCAATGACACTATGAAATGTGGATTTCCTACTGGCAGGTCTCGTTCTCATAATATCCTCCTAGATATTACCAAGGGCGCACACCCTGAGAAGGTTCCTCAATGTTTTATGGGTCTTCACCCCTAATGGCCTATATTATTTGTGTCCCTCAAACAACATCATCCATCCAGAGAAAATATATTCAAGAACAGTGTTATGGAACTTCTGGGTTCTCATCATAGCAGGGATCCTCTATAACCCTTTAATGCAACATCTATCCTTAGGACATTATCATATGCATTGTCACATAGAAGAAAAATCAAGATGTGATAAGGCTTTTATTAATGAATAAATTACAAATTAGTTGGTTCTAGGCCACCAACTCCAACACATGTCCCCATTAGCATCATACTCCCAACTCTCAATATTCTAAAAAACACATAATAATGTAGGATTTGAGTGAGTATATGTTATCATTATTACCAAATTCCCATGATTGAAGGGAAAAATAAAATGAATAGAACTGTACTTGAAAATATATATCGATCACAATTAGTAACTAGATTATAAATACATGTTGGTGTATCTCAAAAAATCAATAATTGTAAAGGATTATGCTTCACATATTCCTTAGAATAAATCATTGATTTTTTTTAGATAAATTAATACAATCATAAAAAAAATTGAATAGAATGCCAATGGGAAACAATAAAAAGAACTATGAGAAATAAGTAGAGAAACAAAATATATGCAAAAACATAAACATGAATCAGAAAACCATTTAAATAAGTGGATGGAAAAGCACTTAAATAATATTGAATCAGGAAACACTTACAGAAAAAATAAGTGCAATTGGAAATGAGCATGAACCATTTTAACTTCACTAGGGCTAATGTAATAAAATTTCATAGAAATGTAAATAGAAGGGGTATGACTTGGGCGCACTTCATTATTTTCATAAAAAATCCTTTAAAGACATTTGAAAATTCATAATTCTAAAACATTTAAGATTGTATAAATATTCATAACACCAGGAAACCATTATGAAAATCCATATAGATTAAAAAAAGAAAGTGAAACCACCAATGAAACCTGAACATATGTCAGATCTTGATGCAACATTTGAGGAAAGGGAAACATTCGAGGAAAGGGAAACATCCAACAATAGGAAGCATATATGAAGTGTGGCTGCCTGCATAGAATTATATAAAATTTCCAACATAACATCACAATGAAAATTTTATGTTTTTATTTCTGAAACAGAAATATTAGTTGTATTGGTTGGAAGAGAGGATAACATCAAAACCAAGCTAGAAGATTTTTGCAAGGCATAAAGGTCAGCCTAGCCAGCATCACCAAAAGCAATTCCCAAGTAGTTTATCAGACCCTAACCATAATGAAGTGTGAAAAGTATTGATTAGAGACCTGGATATTGCAATAATGTAACCAATTCCTTCTAAAAATGTTCATACAAAATCTTTCATTGCTTCAACAATTCATGCATGTGTGAGCGTACATGTGTTTCAAGTGTTTGTGCATGGGAACTACCAATTAATATTAATAGGCACAAGGACACAAGTCTCACACATGTAAAGAGTGTATAATGATTTGTAACACTGGTAAACATGTACAAAAATCCATATACATTAAAGAAAACATGTGACAGCAGCAATGAAAGATGGACATATAGTAAAACTCGATGCATCATGTGAGGAAAGTGAAACATCTACTGATAGATAGCATATATGAAATCTACTTTACTACCTAGAATTAAATACAATCACTAGAACAATTCCACATATAAAAATGTAATTCAATAAATCTAAAATAGAAATATCAGTCATGCTGGCTAAAAGAGAGGGTGACATTACAACCAGGTTGGCTGATTGTTGCAGGTAGAGTTTCACAGTTCATTATGGCTAGCTTCACCAAAAGAATTTCCCAAGAAGTTGATCACACCATGAACACAATGAAATGCCACATGTATTGACTAAAGAACTAGATATTGTAATGCCCCGGCCCCATTTACCTAGAGTCGGTGCATTATTACATAACATTGGCATGATCACAAGAAAGATCAAGTCTCGAAAGACCGATTGGTTTAGTAGCCTTCGAATAACTAGATACATCCATAAATTTTTACATTACATCATAAAAAAACATCTTGTATTCATATCCCCTCATACTATCCCTGCAGGTCATTCATAAATTACTTCTTCATAATCCTGGGAAAAATAAAACATTGAAAGGGGTGAGCTCAGATGCTTAGTAAGGATAACATTATAGCAGAAGCTTTCATAGATAAGCATAAACACTTAAGGCAGTTTATAACTAAAACAAAAGCCTTTTAAACTTGAACTTCAGCATAAAATGGCAAAGATAAAATAAAATAAAGCCATTTACTTACTCACATGGATATTCTACTAGTCGAACAATCCCATGCATTATCAATAACCACTTTCATAATGATAGAATGCATAATGCCATACTATCATAACCACATAGCCAAGGCCTCGTGCCAAGACTACAAATAAGATTTTGCCAAGGCCTTGTGCCAAGACACTAGTTTGTCTCATGAGACCTACCGATGCATCGAGGAGCTATAGCGGGATCCACCCGTCACATATTAAGTCCAATGCATTCCCATATAAAAAGGTTTAAACATAACATAAACATTCATATTAAACTAGCATACGAAATGTCAATACTTTTACCACAAACCATGAATGGTATAAAAATAGCACATCCAAAGTCAAACATAACTCATTCGATACAATATGGAAGATTGTATTGTATCACATTAACCTCAATCAAGAATAATGAAGGTTGTTGACATAGATGAAAATAATCATCAAAACTATTTGAGAGAAATATCCCCCTTTTCTTGAAATCATTTAAAAATAACACTATTTATCAAGAATACATTTAAAATAGATTTTAGAATCAAAGTGTCCCATACCACTTTGAAACTTTTAAAAGGAATTTTGATTTTAAAACTTTAATGTCCATATAAATAAATCTTTAAAACCATTTTTAAATCATGGACATTAATGAGAAAGATTTAGAAGATTAAGTCTTTAAAGCATTTAAAAAATGGTATTTTAGTTAGAGTTTCTAACCAAAAGAGAGACACATGAATACAAATAATTGAGGTAATAAAAACTTTGTAATATAATGAGAATAAATGGATTCATGATATACTATGTCAAAGTACATTATATACACCACATAAAAGTGATTTGGTGTATAACAACAAAGAAGTCTCAATGGAATTTAAATTGAGATGAAATCTCTCATAAAGCTGTATCCTTAGGTTAAGGATAGATCAACGACATAGTTATGTGTGACAAATATAAATACACTAAATATGATTGGATATTTAGTGTAAAACAATCAAAGGACATTCACACATAATCTTGTAAAAACAACACCAATGAATTGGATGTTTAACTCAACAAATGGAGAATTAGTTAAAATTACTCTTATCAAATTCTTATCGATGACTTGAGAAATTATCAATCGAGTGATTATGTGTATCAAAATTATATCCACAGGAAGGGGAGTGGAAATTATGACATAATCAAATGAATAGTGATTCCACACATAATCTTGGAGTAATATAATCAATGAAATATGCGTAAATCCAAATGAGTGGAAATTGAAATATCAAATTCCCTTATCGATTAGGTAACTTACGAAACATACACCCATGACAGAAGAATCATACCATGATGATGTAAATACCCATAAATTAAATTATATTACACAATGAATACAATCATGGGAAGTACACATACACCACTTGCAATAATTAAGTGGTGAACAATGAAATTCTCACGGAATTAAAAGTGAGATAAGAAACCCCTTACCACGTTAATCAACTGAGTCGTATGGCCAAAAGTTAATAAACACCAAATTATTTACAGAATAACATGAATATAAATAGAATCATGATAATATATATCAAATGGCAGTACACAATACACCATTTTCAATAATTTAGTGGCGAATAATGGAAATCTCACGGAATTGAAAGTGAGATAAGAAAATCCCTTACTTTGTACTTTTTCCTTGGTCGACGGTAGGTTTACCTCCTGTATAATGGTGAAATAATTGTTATTGAATTATACAAGAATAATTTACTTTAATATGATATCATATATGATCTTTTAACATTGATTTGTTAATAATATCTTAGAATTATCGTCATTTCGAGTGTTAACGGGTTCATTTTACTTTATATTATTTGTTATGTGAGCCATATTCATTATTAATGGGATGTATATTATTCATATCCAGAATGATATCAAGTCCTTAGATACTATTTTTAAATCATCAAATTATAATTATACTTGAATGGATATTATGGAGAATGAATCTCATCGCGTTCATGGAGACGGTAGTCCGTACATACACACGAGCGAAAATATCAGTCTTTTGATATTAAAATAATATATAATTGGATGTTATATCATATATAAAAAATAATTATCATGTTATATTTATTATTTACATGAGTTAAACATCATTATTATACCCATCCAAATAATAATATATTGAATAACAATTACACCACGACGTGGAGACGGTAAGCCGTACGTACGCACGTATGGTGACATGTTATTCAAAGGATGGATAGAATACTGAATATGGTTGTAAAAAATTTATAATAACATCACAGTATATATATGATACTGTATTTATTATTTTATAATGGTAATAACAAATAAAGATGAAGTGGAATAAGAAAGGAACTTAAAAAGGGGTGGTGAAAACATTACCTCTTCTTCGGGTTCTTCCTTTTGATTTGATCAAAAGGGCTCCTTAGGTTGGCTTTCTGATCAAACTAAGGCCTCTAGGTTGTAGTGAGGGAAGTTGAGATAGTATTTGGGCAGGTGTTGGCCGAACCAAAGGGCTTTGAAGGTCTGAAGAAATGAGAAGGAGGAGTGCCCTTTTATAAGAGAGGTGAGGGGCACCTTTGGAAAAGCTAGAAATATTAATTTATAATAAATTCATATTCGGTTTATAATGGATCCAAAGTTTATTATTTAAATTTTAAGGTGGGTATGGGTCGAAAACAACTCAACCAATATAATTTAGACAGGTTTGGGTCATTATATTAACCTTATCTTTAAGTATTAACTCTTAGTTAATTAGTTTCACTTTTACAATGTCTCTTTGTATTTTTTATATTATATGGTTAATAAACTTACTATATACATCCAAATGACCCCCAAGTGGCCCATTAATGATGAAACAATCATGATATAAGTCTCTTGGACGAGCCTTAGAGTTTTAAGAATTTAATATCAATTAATAATATAATATTTTTTTTAAGAACTCTTTTTTGTCAATTTTCACACTATTCAATAGTTGATTTTTGTGAAACTCATAACAGATTGATTACTTCGAACAAAGTCAACTAAATCAATCCTAATATATCATATTATCCTATAAAATTAGTTTAATTCATTAAAAGTTTCATATTATATTTATTTGGGTATTTATAATATCAATTATTTTAATTTTTCACTATTATAGTAATTACTTTATCATCATTGTGTCATAAATAAATTAAATTATTTAATGTCTAAAAATTATAAATAAAATATCATTATGTAGGAAATCTTTTTATCTTTCTAATTAATATTTATAATCTAAAATCCAACATATATAACCCTATTTAAAAATTGTTTTACTAAAAGATATATGGTTGTGTCATTTTTGTATTTATTTTAACTTAATTAAAATAAAGTGTCATTATCACTTACAAGTGGATCCATTGGGTCCCAAAATCGACCCAAAGATGCCCATGGTCGACCATGTATCAAAAAATATGATTAAGATACGTTTTAGGGTAATTTAGTATTATTATAATATTATTTTTTAACCCTTGTTTACCGGATTTACCCTTTAACCATGGTAAATAAAATATTTACCGAAGTAATTATCCAAAATGTTTAAAAATAAAAGTTACCTATTTACACAATTTGAACATCCTGATTCCAAATATGGAATCCATTTTTCCAAATTCAAAACACAGAAGTGACAGAAATTAATTTAAAATTAATTCCCGTTGTTAAAACAAAAAGCGTGTTTTTTTAGAGATAATAACTATCAAAAGATTGTCACTTGTTTATGTCTGGTTTAAATGTGAAATTATGTTCAATGACCCAAATTCTATTACATGGTAAAAATATATTCTAAATATACTTTAAAACCACTCAAATTCATAATTTATCGCTCTTAATTATTTTGATTAAAAAAGTTGTTTTTAATTAAAATTTAGTAATTTTCACTATTCATCAAAATATGAAAGTTATCCGAAAAGTACCAAAATTTCACCCTAGGCTAATTTAGATATTCTGAATCCAAAAATGAAGTCCATTTTGAGAGATAGAATTTATAAAATTTCAAAAATTAGGTATTACTATTCATAACGGCTAGTTTGATTGGTTATGGTGTGTTAAAATCTCGAAGTTGCGTATAATGCATGCCATTGCATTATTCGAAAGGAAACATACCGAGGAATCTTGGGGTGTTACATTCTCCCCTCCTTCAATAAATTGCATCCTCGCAATTTTTAAAATTGTGCTTGGGAATATAATGGAAAGTCCCACATCAGAAAAAGAGTCAATAAAACTATCACTTTAAAAGAAAGAAAGAGAGGTATAAGGGTCATCCAAGATAACCCATACTCGGATTCCATGTAGGAAAACATGGATATGGATGATAAACTAAGCGTCAAGTTATGATGGAGAGGGATAGAAATCATGATCAGGAGAAAGTTAACAATAAGAAAACCACAAACTTGTGTTAGGACAAACGACCATTAGTCTCCTAGTAGGAAAGTAAACAGACAACATTTTTTTATTTTAAGTTACATTACATAAGGACGAGGAATTCATTTATGATATTGACTAAGAACATTAAGAGATATACTTACTTTTTAAGTAGAGTTTCATTCTTTAATAAATTTCCACCACTAACTCAATTTTTTTTACGATGAGTATTCAAGAAGACTTGGTCACGCTGGAAGAGCTAGAATAAGCTTCTATAGAATCACATGATCCATGCAGAATAAACTATATATTTACATTGTCTTTGAAGATTAATCAAAACCAAAATGGTTAGTGAATGATCTAATGATCCCCCAAAAGGTTATTCCTTGAGATAAATATGCACTAATCTTAATTTCTAAAATTAAACCAACAATACCCCAAAGTTAAATAAATACCATTAAATAATCAATTGTCCTTAAAATACTTCAATATAATCCAAACTAATATTGAAACCCAAAACATAGAAGAATTTGATTATGTAGTCTCCCATGTTAAATTGTATCTTCAAATGACATCAAATACTCTTAAAGTCACACACTTAAAAGTAATTAACATCATCACATATTCTCTGTTATAGGTTAATCATTTCCATAAATAACCCAAATCACTATAAATCCACAATAAAAATGTAGATAAAAATCTACCATTACTCTACAAATGAAACCCCATTGTATTCTATTTTCCTTGGGCATATAGTGTTCCCAACAAAGCGAACATCTTCCAAAATAACATTTATCACTTAATCACCAAATCATTTTCTTATACCAAGGGTATTCATTTGATAAGACATAAGAACCCAAATCAACTTATTATTGATCAATAAAATCATTTAACTAAAAAAAAGTCACATTAACCAGGGACTTCATGTAGTCCAGTGGTAGGCGATAAATCCCAATCGCACTTTGGTTGTGGGTTCGATTCCCACAGCTTTGTCCGACGCAACGGTTTGTCACACGGTCTACGTGTTGTCCTTTTTCAAAAACTATATTTTATAATATTAACAAAATGAGATAAATTCCTCAAAATAACATAATTTAACCACAAATGTTATATCATACCTTGCATTTTCATCCCAAATTATAATAACTTATAATTTTTTCAAACCCCAATGATCATATAAAACCAAATGGTTATTTATACCTATATCCACAAGAGAAGATACAATTATTCCTCAAATATCATTCTCACATGGCATACTGCGGGGTTACAAATACAAGAGAAAATTATTCCAAAGTAAACCCATCAACAAGGACTGCTAATACTTTTTAAATTTTTCTCCAACCATTTATTTCCACATAGCTTCTTCTTTGACCAAGAAAATATCCTATAGAATAGGACATTCACTCGGGTAATGGCCAGGTCCCCTACATTTACGGAAAATGACTGTAAATGGACTCTTGGGACCATTTTTATCTTCTTCCATAGTACTCTTCATTTTTCTTCGGCAATTCTTCACTTTATGTCCTTCCTTCCCACACGTAAAACATTTTTTTGTCCCATTAAGACACTTTCCTGGGTGTCTCCTTCCACATTTCCTGCATGATGAAAATTGAGGGTTCTTTTCTCCATGGTCTCCATTGCTGGAGCTCTTATCATTTATCACATTTCTCTTCCTTGTTGAGTCTGGGAGTTGGTTAATATATATGTTGTTGATCATATTTTCGGAAAACTGGTTTGGCATAAAGATGATATCTTTTACGCCTATCAACATTCCATTCTGTTGCTCATTGCCACCACCGTTCCCACATTGTACATCATTCTCAAAGTCATTATGACTTCCTTGGAATCCAGCCATTGACTAAAACTAGAAAGCATTGTGTGAGTAACAGTAGTCGTAAAATCATTTAGAGATTAAAATGTCACCATATTCTCAATTTGAAACATATTAGGATTAACCAAGGTCATTTACTCTCATATTATATATATATTACTTAAATCGGTCTATAAAGAAAATGTAAATTATCCTAAGAATATCCCCCGGGAGTGTCGTAACCAAGAGTGCAGCAAGGCTCGTTGTCGTGCACCAGTTCCTGTTCGAGTCTAGCTCAAAGCGGTGTTTTCGGGTTTTACCCCTAGGTACATCTGTGCCAGAGCCGCCTCTACCTGCTCGTATCCAGACAGGGATGTATTGCTCGGAAAACTCACAAAATCTCTACAATACCAAAATTCTATGAAGTTCTTTTATACTAATCCTAAAAGTTCATCTTAGGTCTACGTGCTCTAATCAGAGTTTATCTAAATCTAGCTTCCAAGGTTTGTAATAAACTTCCTCTGATACCAACTGTAAAGCCCCGGCCCCAGTTACCTAGAGTCGGTGCATTATTACATAACATTGGCATGATCACAAGAAAGATCAAGTCTCGAAAGACCGATTGGTTTAGTAGCCTTGGAATAACTAGATACATCCATAAATTTTTACATTACATCATAAAAAAACATCTTGTCATCATATCCCCTCATACTATCCCTGCAGGTCATTCATAAATTACTTCTTCATAATCCTGGGAAAAATAAAACATTGAAAGGGGTGAGCTCAGATGCTCAGTAAGGATAACATTATAGCATAAGCTTTCATAGATAAGCATAAACACTTAAGGCAGTTTATAACTAAAACAAAAGCCTTTTAAACTTGAACTTCAGCATAAAATGGCAAAGATAAAATAAAATAAATCCATTTACTTACTCACATGGATATTCTACTAGTCGAACAATCCCATGCATTATCAATAACCACTTTCATAATGATGGAATTCATAATGCCAGACTATCATAACCACATATCCAAGGCCTCGTGCCAAGACTACAAATAAGATTTTGCCAAGGCCTTGTGCCAAGACACTAGTTTGTCTCATGAGACCTACCGATGCATCGAGGAGCTATAACGGGCTCCACCCATCACATATTAAGTCCAATGCATTCCCATATTAAAAGGTTTAAACATAACATAAACATTTGTATTAAACTAGCATACGAAATGTCAATACTTTCACCACAAACCATGAATGGTATAAAAATAGCACATCCACAGTCAAACATAACTCATTCGATACAATATGGAAGATTGTATTGTATCACATTAACCTCAATCAAGAATAATGAAGGTTGTTGACATAGATGAAAATAATCATCAAAACTATTTGAGAGAAATATCCCCTTTTCTTGAAATCATTTAAAAATAACACTATTTATCAAGAATACATTTAAAATAGATTTTAGAATCAAAGTGTCCCATACCACTTTGAAACTTTTAAAAGCAATTTTGATTTTAAAACGTTAATGTCCATATAAATAAATCTTTAAAACCATTTTTAAATCATGGACATTAATGAGAAATATTTAGAAGATTAAGTCTTTAAAACATTTAAAAAATGGTATTTTAGTTAGAGTTTCTAACCAAAAGAGAGACACATGAATACAAATAATTGAGGTAATCAAAACTTTGTAATATCATGAGAATAAAGGGATTCATGATATACTATGTCAAAGTACATTATATACACCACATAAAAGTGATTTGGTGTATAACAACAAAGAAGTCTCAATGGAATGTAAATTGAGATGAAATCTCTCATAAAGCTGTATCCTTAGGTTAAGGATAGATCAACGACATAGTTATGTGTGACAAATATAAATACACTAAATATGATTGGATATTTAGTGTAAAACAATCAATGTACATTCACACATAATCTTGTAAAAACAACACTAATGAATTGGATGTTTAACTCAACAAATGGAGAATGAGTTAAAATTACTCTTATCAAATTCTTATCGATGACTTGAGAAATTATCAATCAAGTGATTATGTGTATCAAAAGTATATCCACAGGAAGGGGAGTGAAAATTATGACATAATCAAATGAATAGTGATTCCACACATAATCTTGGAGTAATATAATCAATGAAATATGCGTAAAGCCAAATGAGTGGAAATTGAAATATCAAATTCCCTTATCGATTAGGTAACTTACGAAACATACACCCATGAAAGAAGGATCATACCATGATGATGTAAATACCCATAAATTAAATTATATTACACAATGAATACAATCATGGGCAGTACACATACACCACTTTCAATAATTAAGTGGTGAATAATGAAATTCTCACGGAATTAAAAGTGAGATAAGAAACCCCTTACCACGTTAATCAACTGAGTCGTATGGACAAAAGTTAATAACCACAAAATGATTTACAGAATAACATGAATATAAATATAATCATGATAATATATATCAAATGGCAGTACACAATACACCATTTTCAATAATTTAGTGGCGAACAATGGAAATCTCACGGAATTGAAAGTGAGATAAGAAAATCCCTTACTTTGTAATTTTTCCTTGGTCGACGGTAGTTTTACCTCCTGTATAATGGTGAAATAATTGTTATTGAATTATAAAAGAATAATTTACTTTAATATGATATCATATATGATCTTTTAACATTGATTTGTTAATAATATCTTAGAATTATCGTCATTTCGGGTGTTAACGGGTTCATTTTACTTTATATTCTTTGTTATGTGAGGCATATTCGTTATTAATGGGATGTATATTATTCATATCCAGAATGATATAAATTCCTTAGATACTATTTTTAAATCATCAAATTATAATTATACTTGAATGGATATGATGGAGAATGAATCTCATCGCGTTCGTGGAGACGGTAGTCCGTACATACGCACGAGTGACAATATCATTCTTTTGATATTAAAATAATATATAATTGGATGTTATATAATATATACAAAATAATTATAATGTTATATTTATTATTTACATGAGTTACACATCATTATTATACCCATCCAAATAATAATATATTGAATAAAAATTACACCACGACGTGGAGACGGTAAGCCGTACGTACGCACGTATGGTGACAGGTTATTCAAAGGATGGATAGAATAATGAATATGGTTATACCATATTTATAATAACATCACAATATATATATGATACTGGAGTTATTATTTTATAATGGTAATAACAAAGAAAGAGGAAGTGGAAGAAGAAAGGAACTTAAAAAGGGGTGGTGAAAACATTACCTCTTCTTCGGGTTCTTCCTTTTGATTTGATCAAAAGGGCTCCTTAGGTTGGCTTTATGATCAAACTAATGCCTCTAGGTTTTAGTGAGGGAAGTTGATATAGTATTTGGGAAGGGGTTGGCCGAACCAAAGGGCTTTGAAGGTGTGAAGAAATGAGAAGGAGGAGTGCCCTTTTATAAGAGGGGTGAGGGGCACCTTTGGAAAAGCTAGAAATATTAATTTATAATAAATTCATATTCGGTTTATAATGGCTCCAAAGTTTATTATTTAAATGTTAAGGTGGGTATGGGTCGAAAACAACTCAACCAATAGAATTTAGACAGGTTTGGGTCATTATATTAACCTTATCTTTAAGTATTAACTCTTAGTTAATTAGTTTCACTTTTACAATGTCTCTTTGTATTTTTTATATTATATGGTTAATAAACTTACTATATACATCCAAGTGACCCCAAAGTGGCCCATTAATGATGAACCTATCATTATATAAGTCTTTTGGCTGAGCCTTAGATTTTTAATAATTTAATATCAATTAATAATATAATATTCTTTTTAAGAACTCTTTTATGTCAATTTTGACACTATTCAATAGTTGATTTTTTTGAAACTCATAACAGATTGATTACTTCGAAAAAAGTCAATTAAATCAATCCTAATATATCATATTATCCTATAAAATTAGTTTAATTCATTAAAAGTTTTATATTATATTTATTTGGGTATTTATAATATCAATTATTTTAATTTTTCAGTATTATAGTAATTACTTTATCATCATTGTGTCATAAATAAATTAAATTATTTAATGTCTAAAAATTATAAATAAAATCTCATTATGTAGGAAATATTTTTATCTTTCTAATGAATATTTATAATCTAAAATCTAACATATATAACCCTATGTAAAAATTGTTTTTCTAAAAGATATATGCTTGTGTCATTTTTGTATTTATTTTAACTTAATTAAAATAAAGTGTCATTATCACTTACAAGTGGATCCATGGGGTCCCAAAATCGACCCAAAGATGCCCATGGTAGACCATGTATCAACCAATATAATTAAGACATGTTTTAGGGTAATTTAGTATTATTATAATATTATTTTTTAACCCTTGTTTACCGGATTTACCCTTTAACCATGGTAAATAAAATATTTACCGAAGTAATTATCCAAAAAATTTAAAAATAAAAGTTACCTATTTACACAATTTGAACATCCTGATTCCAAATATGGAATCCATTTTTCCAAATTCAAAACACATAAGTGGCAGAAATTAATTTAAAATTAATTCCCTTTGTTAAAACAAAAAGCGTGTTTTTTAGAGATAATAACTATCAAAAGATCGTCACTTGTTTATGTCTGGTTTAAATGTGAAATTATGTTCAATGACCCACATTGTATTACATGGTAAAAATATATTATAAATATACTTTAAAACCACTCAAATTCATAATTTATCACTATTAATTATTTTGATTAAAAAAGTTGTTTTTAATTAAAATTTAGTAATTTTCACTATTCATCAAAATATGAAAGTTATCCGAAAAGTACCAAAATTTTACCCTAGGATAATTTCGATATTCTGAATCCAAAAATGAAGTCCATATTGAGAGATAGAATTTATAAAATTTCAAAAAGTAGGTATTACTATTCATAACGGCTAGTTTGATTGGTTATGGTGTGTTAAAATCTCGAAGTTGCGTACAATGCACGTCATTGCATTATTCGAAAGAAAACATACCGAGGAATCTTGGGGTGTTACAGATATTGTAATAATATAAACAGATCCCTCTATGAAATTTTTATTCAAAATCCTTAAGTCTTCGGCAATTCATGCAAGTGTGAGCACACATGTATTTTAAGTGTATGTGCATAGGTAACACCAAATAATATTAATAGGCACAAGAATACAACCCTCAAACATGTTTATAGTGTATAATAATTCATAACACCAAGCAACCAATATGAATATCCATCTATATTAAAGAAGCAAGTGAAAACACTAATGAAAGCAAATCCCAATGCATCATGTGAGACAACAACACCACCCAGTAGTAGAATGAATACGTAGTGTTGCTATCTGAGAGAATGCATAAGACCAGCACAATTTTAACACCAATACCCCTCAATTCCCCCTTTTGAAAATTGAATCCAATGTGAGTCATGCCTATGCCCTCTTCATGGGCATCTCACATCAAAATGAAAGTTCCAAATAGGCCCTAGTCGTTAGAGGAAATTTCCCTTCTTCTTATCATGTGTTTAACATCACATCCCCTTATCAAGAAAAGGCTTTTCAGCCATAATTGAAAATCATGAAATCAATATTGCTCTAGAAAATAAATAACTTTATTCTCTAAAGTATTAGTGTATGGAATGAAACTTTCATAAAACTATTAAGGTTGTCCGCATATACAATCCTAAACACAAGAACAGCATATCCAACACAATTATTAGATACTGGAAAATTCTTCCTTCATTGTCTTCAGAAAACCCCTGTATTGGATTGTTGAATAAGTTGCATAAGCAAGAAACAATACTCCAAACACCCCAACAATAATGAGAAAATCCATTTTCTTGGAGATTGAAACTATTCAAAGAAGTTGTATTTGGTAGGCCAAACAATCTAAACGATTATATCAATGATGTGATTTGAATTCCACACATCCTAGGTTTGAGCATCCACAAACTGTCAATCATACTATTAGAGTGTTGATTAAAGAAAAATTAAAGAGGGGAACCGTGGTGAGTGCTCCCCTTCCTCTAATCAAGCTATTGATGTAGCGATCTGTAGGGGATGGGGAGGAAGAAAGGGGGATAATGGGGGAGGGGACGTCTCTCGGTGGGTGTCAATCCCTAAATAAGTTTCTGTATCAAGAATAATACACCGACATACAAAAGAAGAATCAACGGGTTGAAGATTCGAACCATTCTACGGTCAACATCTTCATGCTCCTAGATCTCGTATCATGTTTGTATCCTTAATGAACGATTGGGAGCAGAATCCATGGATTCTGGTAAGATATCTGGTGTGTGGGCATGTATGAGAGTGATCATCTAGGCAGGAAGATCGTGAAGTGAGGATGGTAGGGCCGGATTTGGGATAGAGTCGATTGAGAGGTGGGGAGGTAGGACGATTGGGAGGCGGGATAGTGGCGGAAGAACTGGGTGGAGAGGATTCCACGCAACTCACCGGATATAATATGTTATTTTATTTTATCACCACCTGCATTTTTTCACCCTTGGTGAGTTAAGAGTTTATCGGCGTGATATTAAAAAAACTTGAGTAACTTATCAACAAATATCAACAAATGATTCAATGTGTAAATATATATTTTTATTAACAAATATGAACAAATATCAACAAATATATACATATATATATTTACAAATATCAACAAATATATATATTTATTTAATAAATATATCAACAAATGTATATTTAACAAATATATCAACAAATATATTTTTATCAACAAATATATATTTTTATTAACAAATATCAACAAATATATATTTTTATCAAAAAATATTTTCTATTTAAGAATTATCTTAATTCAATGTGTAGATATATATTTTTATTAACAAATGATTTGTTGGTACTAACTACTTAATACATGCATGAATATATATATATATATATATATTCAATTATTGGCATAACTTTTTTTATTGGATAGTTTGTTACAATATATATTTTTAATGGTAAAATATTTGATAATAATATTGGATATTAATAATAGATTCATGTGTTGGTAAAGAAAATGTTGGTATTAATATGAAAAAAATAGATTTAACTGTTAGTAAAAAATTTGTTGGTATTGAACAATTAATACCAACAGATGTATTTGTTAATAAAAACAAATGTTGGTAGTTCTAATGAATACCAGTAAAACATAATATATGTTGGAATTAATCATTATTACCCACAAATATATTATGTGTTAGTAATTTTTTATTGGTAAAAATCATTTTTCTTGGAGTGTAATCATGCCTAGTGTTTATGTTTATAATTTCTTGGGCTGTATTATTTACCTTTATTGAGCATCTGAACTCACCACTTTCACATGTTTTATTTTCTCCAGGTTGTGAAGAAGTATATTATGAATGACTTGCAAGGACAATCTAGGAGTTTATGTATGATTCAAAAGAAGTTGATATGTTGTATTTCCTTTCAAGATGTAATGTTGAACTTATGTACGTATTTGGTTTTTCAAAACTACTAAACTATTCATTCTTTCGAGATATGACATTCTTGTAATCATATAAGGCACTGGCTCCGGGCAACTGGGGTCGGGTCCTTACAATGATGCCCGAGAGAGGCTCTTTCGCCATAGATAGAGGATCTCACCCATTAGGTAGAGGTTCCATGGGTAGCAAAGAGATGATCATACACCACATACATTTACTCATGCATCGAATATTATGTCATCATTGTAGATATGTCCTGCGACTGATGTTCCCGGAGCTCAAGTGGGTTGCAACCTGGCTATTTTATCACATTTTTTATAGTATGTAGGAGAGATTCCTTTCGATGACATGATTGATATGTCTATGCCATTATCGTTATCTTCATGGGGTTTTATTAGGAACCCATACATGTTATCATGTGGCCCCATATCATATGTTGGGGAGTCCTCTATGCATTACATAAGGGAGTCACCTAGTCAGTTGTACGAGGGAGGTAGTTGTATCATAACATTTTGAGACACCAGGTGTCGCATGACATTATGAGGGGCCAACAATAGCATAATCATTAATACAATACAATGTTTTATCAATGCTAAAAAACTTTATCAGTGCTAAAAAGCGCTGATAATCGAGGTGCTATTAAAAGTGGTCCCTTTTATCAGTGCTAAAAAAGTGTTGATAAAGACCCAATTTATCAACCCTATGCACCTACTTCACTTGCCCGCATGAAGACCTGCATTTGTTGGGTTTCAAACCTGAGACCTCTCCCTCATACTCTAGTGCCTTTTTCACTCCACCATATTGTTTTGTTCTGTATTTTATGATATATCTATATATTTTTAAATATTTTGTCACATTTTAGTCCATATATATATATATATATATAAACATATATAAAATGTGTTTGGTGTGTGTGTGTGTGATTATACATACATGCATATATATATTTATATATGTGTGAGTGCATCTATAAATATAATTATACATATTTATATTTATTTATATATATTATATATCAATATTTATATACATATATTAGAATATATAGATAAATATATATGTGTTTGTCAATACACTAGCGCACATATATTTATATATATATAAACATTATATATACATTAACTGTATATGTATATAAATATCATACATTTTTATTTTAAATAAAATGGTTATTATTTTTTATTTAAATAAGGTTTATATATTGAGAAATATATTTTATTTATAAATATGTTTAATTATTCATTTATAAAATTAAATTTTTATGTGTGAATATATAAAAAATATGTATATATTGTTATATTTTTTATTATAAATAACAATACATTGTGAAAAACAAAAAAAAATCAAATCCATAATATTGATATGAATGTAAGACCTGAGAATAAATTTTGTCCCCACAGAAAAATTGAAAAAGGACCTCCTTAAATGAGGATTAAAATCCATCGAATATTAAAAAATTGGGGTAACCCGACTAAAAACTCATTTTTAATGTTTTTTGGGACTTTTTGGCCTCAAAAATGTAACAGAGGGTTCCTCTATGACATTAGGGCGTAGAGCTCGTCACATGCTTCGATTTGATATGTGGTAGAGCCCAAACAGACACTCAGATCAAAAGATATGGTTGTTTAATGTTTGAGTTACGTTTTCAACTTATTTTCAATCTTTTATTAATTTTTTAATTTTTTAATATTCAAATTGTTATTAAATGACTATTACTCGATAATAATTAGCAAATTACTAATTAAAAAATATTTTAAATTATTTTTTAAGTCATTTTCACTAATTATCTTATATATTAAGTGTAAATGTCTATTTAGATTTATCTAAACCATATTTAAAATATATATATATTATATTTTATATCAATATAAATATATAAATATATTATTTTTAATGAGATATTTTTTTTGACATATACCTTTTATCAATGCTAGTAAAAAATGCACTGATAAAGAGGCTTCTTTATTAGCGTTTGTAAAAAACGCTGATAATGAAACCCCCTTTATCAGTGCTTTTTTAGCGTTAAATGGTGGCGTTGCGATTTTTGTGATAGTGAATAGTGCACAGAGGCAACATTATCTCATATGTATGTGCCCCCTATTGAGCAAGGGGCATCACATGATGAGGAACCAGTTCCAATAGCTAGCATACTTGAGCGACATAGACGTCGGACCTGAAGTGGGTGTGAGGTTCATATGCCGAGGTGTGCAACACAGAGGCGACAACAATGATATTTTCCATTGTAAAACATTATATATATATATATATATATAAACATCTAACATCTATTTTTTTTACATTTTACATTTCTAAGTAAATTTTGAAAATAAATTGACAACAATAATTTTAATTAATTGATAATTTTAAAGAACTAAATTATCTAGTTTTACAAAATCAATATATACTTCGACTTTTATTTTTTTTTATTTTTGTCTACAAATGAAAATAGTATGAAAGAATAAAACATAGTATAATTATAGAAGTTGAATTTCTTCAAATGTGTTTTTTTGGGTCTAGGTTAGTATTATTTATGAAAATGGACCCTAAAAGCATGAAATAAATTCATGCGTTTAGTGCTGCGCAAAAGCCTGAAACCTTTTTATGTTCTTCGTATAAAATATGAATGAAAGTCGTGAAATGGTTTCACGCTTTTTATTTTGTATTTTTCTCCCTACTAATAACATAATATATAAAATAAATAATAAATTTATTTAAAAATATTATAAAACTATAAAACCATATGGAACATCACGGGATCAACTGCTGTTGTCCACAGTAGTCGTGCAAGGGCTGAAACGTTTTGTCAGATGGAACATCACGGGATCAGTTGCTGGAAACACCCAGGTCCCCAGTTAAGTGCGAAGAATGTGATTGGAACCCTAAAAGGTGACCCTCCAAGAAGGGTGCCCTCCGCTTTTGCCCTTAACACCAGTGCGATGCTTTTTACCTCCCCCGCCACTCACCCCGTGCAAGAACCACCTATTATCATCCTACCATTCCCTACCTTTTTCTTATTCCACCGCCTCACACCACCTCCGTTTGACAGTCAACAACAATTCCGTACCACCCATGCATGCACGTACCCTTTATTCCTACGTACCCAATACAAACGCTTGCCACCGTTGGTTTGAATATATATATATTACAACAAAAGAAAGCCTCGTAACAAAGAACCTTCAGTTTCTAATGTATTGGCAATAAAATTATCATCATGGTGTTTTTTTCCTTTTCTTTTTTTGGTTGAGATTTGGTGATAAATATTTTTTTAAGTGATCCATTACATCTCGGGATGCTATATAATTTGTTTTCCTTTCAAAATCATTGTTGTTTCGTTCAACCACAAGCTTTTCAACTATTTTAGTGCATTGGAAATGGACTTGAAGCTTATTCACCTAATGCATGCTCCTATTCTCGACAATGTTATTTCCATTTTATGATGAAAAAAATGACATTGCTCTCTGTATTAATTTTAATAAATATGAT
The DNA here is from genome assembly GCA_963277665.1 of Viscum album. Lineage (NCBI taxonomy): Eukaryota > Viridiplantae > Streptophyta > Magnoliopsida > Santalales > Viscaceae > Viscum > Viscum album. The sequence continues at coordinate 2,134,453,140 of OY728140.1, forward strand.
TAATTTAACTCAAAAGTGATCAACCAATTGATTTTACTAAATTTTGTCACTCCTCACGATTTAAAATTAACATATGATTTTTAGGGGTTTCTATTTTGTATCAAGACGCGAGGTTTGCCATTTTGAAGAAAAATTCCACAGTCATTTGGACATGAAAGTCAAATCAAATCCTTGAATGGTTCTATATAGTTATGTTGAGAAACATTAGAATTCATCTCGAATTCCTTGTTGATCATTCATACACTCATGTTGGTCTAATCGATTGAGGGGAACACCCTCAATCTCATGTTAGACACTACCACAAAAACGAGTTTTCGCACCACCACCCTTTAACAACGCTAAAAAAAGGTGCTGATAAAAGGTACTTTTAACAGCGCTGTTAAACGTGTCCCTTTATCAGTGTTTTTTTAGTGGTGATAAAAGTACCCCCTTTATCAACACTTTTTTTAGCGTTGTTAAAGACATCCCATTTGTTAGCGCTTTTTTTAGTAGCACTGATAAAAGGAATATTTCAAAAAAAATATTTCATTAAAAATAATATATTGATATATAAATATATAAATATATTTATATAAATATAAATATAATATATATATTTTAAATATGTTTCAGATAAGTATAAATAGTCATTTACACTTAATATATATTAAATCTAGTGAAAACGACTTATAAAATATTTAAAAAATATTATTAATTAATAATCTGTTAATTATCATCGAGTAATAATCATTTAATAACAATTTGAAGACACGAAAAATCAAAAAAATCAATAAAAGATCTTAAATAAGTTGAAAACATAACTCAAACTTCAAACGATCATAACATTTGATCCAGAAGTCCGTTTGAGCTCTACCATATATCAAATCAAAGCATGCGACGAGCTCTGCACACTGGTGACACAAAAGAACCTTCTGTCACATTTTTTGAGTCCAAAAGAGACCCAAAAGACCTCTAAAACTAATCTTTTTTTTTCAGGATACCCAATTTTTTTAACATTAGATGGAATTTCATTCTAGTTTAAGGGGTTTGTTTTTCCCCTTTTAGTAGGGAATGAATTTATTCTGAGGGATTACATTCAAAGTGATATTATGACATTGAAATTTTATCATTTTTCACAATGTACTGTTATTTATAATAAAATATATAACAATATATACATATTTTTTATATATTCAAACATAAAAATGTAATTTTATAAATAAATAATTAAACATATTTACATATAAAATATATTTCTCAATATATAAGGCTTATCTAAATAAAAACTAATATCCATTTTATTTAAAATACAAATATATGAATATTTATATCCCTATATAATGTGTGTGTGTGTGTATTTATGTGTGTCTGTATTAACAAATTGATATATATTATCTATTTATTCTAACATATATATATACATATTAATATATAATATTTGTAAATATATATAAATATGTATATTTATAATTACAGATACACATATAATATATATATATATATATATATATATATATGTGTGTGTGTGTGTGCGTGTGTGTTTGTATGTGGTATATATGTATGTATGTATTTATTTATTTATAAACAAACACACAAAACATATTTTATAAATGTATTTAAAATTGATCTTATAAATATATATTAATATATGAATAAATATACAGATAAAAAAGTATAACAAAATATAACAAAATATATAGATATAAATACTTATTAATATACGAATAAATATATAAATATATAAATATATAAATATATAAATATAACTATATATGTATATATATATATATTAATATATGAATATATATATATATTAATATATGAATATATATATATATATATAAAAATTAAAATAACTATATATATATATTAATATAACTAAATATATATATTAATATAAATATATATATGTTAATATAAATATATATTAATATACAAATAAATATAACTATATATATATATACAATTAGATATATCATTAAATGGAGAGCAAAGCAAAATGGAGTGGTAAAGGGTCCAGACGCGTAGGATAGAGGTCTCGAGTTCGAATCCAGAGGGAGGCAGAGGGCCCGCAAGCGGGTTAGTGAAGGGTGGTGCTAGCGCTGTTAAAGGGTTGGGGGTGGATGGGGTGTGCAAGGGTGGCTAGGGCGTGCGGGTTGGTTGCTTCATAGCATTGTTGAAGGGGAGACAAGCATTGTTAAACCGATTTATATATATATTTTAAATTTTTTTAACTTTTATCGGCGCTAAAAAAGAGCTAATAAATGACCCTTTTATCGGTGCTTATTTAGCGTTGATAAAAGGGACCCCCCCCCTTTTATCTATTGCAAGTGTGGTCTTTGCTCGGCGGCGGCTTCGTTGGAAGGGGTTGGTGGCCCAGTTGGGGTGTGTCTCTCCATTGAAGCCTTGACTAGATTTAGCCGCTACTCTGGCCTTTGGATCCTACGCTGCTATCCTAGTTAGTTCGCTATGGTGGTTGCTTAGAGGTTTTGGGATGTGCGGGTCATCTGGTCGTTGGTGCTCCAGGAGGTGCGTCTTTTGCTGGCCTCAATCTGTGATACGATGGTATTCGTTGGATGGATGGTGTGAGCGGTGTTGGTGAGTTTCCTTCTTCTCTTGTGATGGCTTCGTCAGTTTGGGATGTGGTCCTGGTGGTTGTCTCTCCATTGAAGCCAGGCCTGATACCTTCGCTTCTCTGGCGTCACGCTCTTTGCGCCGCTCTCCCAGTCGGTCGGCTGCGCTGGTTGCAAGCATGCTTTGGGATGTGCGTTTGTTCGGCCATGGTGTCGCAGAAGGCAGCTCCAATTCTGGATCCCGGTTGATGAAGATCTTCGTTGCAGATTGTATGAATGATTGGTTTGTTCTTCCGATGTCTCTTGCATTGCGTTCGAGTTTGTTTCTGGTTTTGGGCTCCGTCTTCGGTGATGTGATACGACGTTCAAAGTGTTGTTTGGGGCGGCGTCGAGGACCTACGCGATGGGCGAGTCGAAAGGGCGTCGACTTTCCTAGCGACGATGTGCGTTCTCGGCTGAGCGTTGGTGTCTGTTTACATTGTCGATGGCGGTGTTTCGATATGATGAGGATCATCAGGGTGAGTTACGGAAGGTTGATGATGGGTCGACGAGGATGATTTCCGGTGGATGGTCTCACCAGCGACTTGCTATGATGTGACGATGGAGGCGCGTGATGTTAGGGTTCCCGACTCGATGTGGTTGTGCATCACGAGGGATCGCATGGCGTGCGGCGTTGCGTGCACCGAGGCTCTATAATGATTTCACTCGATCTTTGTGATTTGAAAATTTGAAAATTGGACTGGAATACTCGGGTACCACGACGTGAGGTTTATTTTTTGAGTTCCACTACCTGTTTGTTCGGTTATCGGTAACCCTAAAACCGTCTTTTTAGAAAATGAAAAAAATGGCTTTGAGGATAGTACTGAGACTAATTTTGATCTAAACAAACTATAGAGCTCGTCGTATTTCATCACACATAATCTTCTATTTTTCATAAATAGTTGTCCCCATTAAATTTTTTCTAACTCCTACATACTATTAACAACTTATAATGCTTTCAAGGATTCCATACTTGGAGGAGGTTAGAAGTGTTGTCTTCTCCCTAAATCCAAAAAGTGCTCCCAAACCCGATTGATTTAATAATCTCTTTTTCTAGGAATATTGGGATGTTGTTCATGAAGACTTGATGAAGATGATCACTATCTTTTTCAAGAACAGATTTCTCCCAAAGTACATGAACTCCGAATTTTTGGTTTAGTTTCCCAAAATAGTTGTTCTGGATTCACTTAATATATTTCGACCTGTGGCTCTTACTAACACGATTAAGAAGGTTATGAGAAATTTTTTTGTTATAAGGCTCTCTAATGTCATCACCAATATGGTTTCTAGCAACCATTATGGTTTTGTTAATGGGATAAGAATCAAGTACGATATTTTAACTACCTCAGAATGTATTAATTAGTTAAGAAAACCTACAAGGAATGAGTGTATAGTCCTTAAAACGGATGTTAGGAAGGATTTTGATACCAGTAACTGGTAGTTTATATTGGATGCCTTGCATAGATTTGATTTTAGTAAGTTTCTCACTTATATTATTCTTTTTTTCTTCAAATCTGTTAGAATCATAGTTATATTCAATGGATCTCTTGAAGGTTTTTTTCATGCTATTATGGTATTATGCAAGGGGATCCTTTATCTTGCATACTATTTAACATTATTGAAGACTACTTCAGTAGGTGCATCATATATTTGGTGAATAAAGGGAATATTAAGATAATTCAAGCTAGGATGGGTGCCAAGACTCTATCTCCATACTTTTACATTGATTATCAAATTATGTTTTCACTTGGAAGCTTGTGGAACATTGAGCACATCAAGAAGGGCCTAGAACATTATGGATTTGTGGCTAGTTAATATATCAAATGGAAAAATAATCGATCTTCTTCAGTCATAAATTTAAAATACAAAAGAGTTTGTATATTAAAAGAAAACATGGCATCAGGGAGGGAAACTTTCCTTTCAATTATCCAGGTGTTCCCATGTTCTAGGGTATGCCCAAGGTAGCCTATTTTTGGGAAATTTCTAATAAAATCAAATAGAAACTCAACTCTCAGGAAGGTAAGCCCCCCCTCTCTTGTTGAGATAATTTCCCTGATTAAATGAACTATCATACATAAATTTTACTACTCCTTTATGGAATACAAATAGATAACCCCATCAATTAAAAGTATTAAACAAAGCATTGAAAACTTCTTATATAATGGATGCCACTTTAAGAGGAAATAATATATTATCAAATGGAGTGCATTCTATAAACTCATAAAGGAGAGGCATGGGTATCAACACCTTGGCATTGTTTAATGATGTATTGTAGGCCCATTTTTTTATAGCTTCTGCTGAATGGAGGATCTGATAGTAAACTATTAAAGAGAAGTAAATTTGTGAAAAGGCTTGTCACGAACCGTCCTCGGGGCCCGTGTCGTGACTACCCCAAGCCCGCCTTCCATAGGCCAGGGGCTGGCGACTAGCACTAAAGGTGTAAATCCCGATAACTGGGAAGACATTACCTTTATAAAAGTAAACAAAACACCACAGAGTACAAGAGGAAGCAAAACACTAAGTACAAAAGAAAGTGCTGAAAAGTAAATGGGCCAGAATACAAACCCAACTGAAAGTGCAGCTACAACTGAACGAAAGTACAATAGAAAAAGGCAAACAACTGGAAGAAGGAAGCAGCTCCTGGGTCGTCCTCCTCGGATCCTACCTGAAGGGTAGGTACAGATAGCGCAGCTCCTGGATCGTCCGCCACGGATCCTACCTAAAGGGTAGGTACAGATAGCCTCCTCAACGCTCTCGCCCGTCAACCTCCTCCGGATATTGACTCGTCGAGTATTCCACCTCCGGGTACTGACTCGTCCTGTAGTCCACCTCCGGGAACCGTCCAGTCCTCGAACACTCAGCCTCTGTCAGCACTGCCCGTCTTCTACAACCAACACAATGAGGTGCGGGCATAGCCCGTGCAGGGGTGAGTATAACGATACTCAGTAGGGACCCTGAGACCCTCACGGTCTCACTAAAACCAACAAGGATAACCACAAAGAAGATCTCAACAAATAACCTCTACTTAGGTATATACCCATACATATACCTAAGTTATCAAGTAACCAATCTCAATCATGAGCTAACAAAAAGATTATGAAATCAACGGATAACCACTACCAAGGTATATCCCCATACATATACCTAAGTTATCAAGTGACCCATCTCAATCATGAGGTAAACACAAAGGTCAAAAGTCTCAGCTCAAACCAGGATTTTCATTATCGAAACTGTAACTGCTGAAGAGCTCCATCTCTGGAGTGTACAGTGGTCCTGTCACGACTCTGAGGTACTGCTCACTAACCTAAGACTACTGAGGTACTCCTCCTGTCGAGTACCGCGGGTCAGCCACCCAGACACAGCAGTGCTTCCCACCGAGGTATGTCACCCAAACACAGTAGTGCACACCCCCTAGTAGCCTGCTGAGGTACTCTACGGACGAGTACCGTGGGTCTGCACTATCACACAGGTAGTGCTCCGTCCGCTATGGGTCTGTACCTCACAAAGTAGTTCTCCGTCCACTGGGCTAGTCGACTCACTCCAAGTCGAGTCGGTCAAGCAGTCGTCAGGTCTTAGTCAGCTACACGGTCTCCGTACTCTGCACGCTCGTCTTCAGGAGGGTCCGCTCCACGAGCTACAGGTCGATACTCCAAGTATCTCAAAGTCCCACGAAGAAGTATCTCAAAGGAGCGCCTCGTCATAGGGGTCTCAACGCAACAGACGACGCGTCAATCGGACGCCCGGTCTGTGAGTTACTAGCCTTTTCGTCCCAGGGCCCGGTTGGTTTCGTGAGCGAACCAATCCCGGCCGTAACTCAACTGTACCCCGAACTCTCATAGGGTATACTCATAGGGACCGTTTCTCAACGAGATCATCAACACCGCTGACGGTTCGTCAAACGGACGTCTGGTCTGAATGATATCAGCTTTTCCGTTCTAGGGGCCCGGTTGGATTTCAGGTACACTCCAACCCGGCCACTATCCAACAGAAACCAAAACTCGGTAAAAGTATGCCAAAAGTTCCGTCTCATCAAGAGGAAAGCAACGAGACAGACGGCGCGTCAATCGGATGCCCGATCTGTGAGTTATTGACTTTTTCGTTCCAAGGGTCCGGTTGGTTTTGTGAGCGAACCAACCCGACCGCACTCCGACGACATCCAAACCTCAAGCGGAGTAAGCCAAAAGATCCGTCTCACTAAGAGGAATTCAACAAATTCGACGGCACATCATTCGGACGTCCGAAGCTTAAGATATGAGCGTTTCCGCTCTGAGGGCCCGGTTGGTTTCGTGTACGAACCAACCCGGACGAACTCAAAGTATTCCAAAACCTTGAGTGCGATATACCAAAACGATCGTCTCGATCCAAGGATCGCGTTGCCGCTGACTTCACTTCAAACGAAGGTCTACAGCTCAAGATATGAGCATTTGACCGAAAGTGGTCCGAAAACGGGGGTCTAGGCCCGGGCCGACCTGGCCCGACCCCCTTGGGTCGGCCCGAACCGGGTCGACCTGACCCGGCTGGGCCCGGCCCGACTGGCCGGCCGCGGCTGAACGGTCGCCGCGGAGCGGCGGGGGTGCGTGCGGCCGCCCCCCCTTCGCCGCTGATTGATGCCGGCGGCAACCGCCGCCGGCAACTTCCACGGACCACCGGACGCGCTTCGGTGGTCCGTTTCTCCTGCCGTCTTCGCCTAGGGTCCCCCTGGGACCCCACCTTCACTGAAAAGGGATTCAAACGCCAAAACGGCCTACTTCGTCATCGCCCGTCAATCCACATGCCAAAACGAATAGCGTCGTCTTTGTAGTTTTTCCAGCGTGACCCGATGGCGTCGCGCCCCTTCGCCGCAGCCCGACTCCGACCGCGGTTCTTTGGTTTTCTTCGACGCGGCGCGACGACGTCACGTTCTTAAACTTCCTTCCACGGCGCGGCGCGACGGCGTCGCGTAATACTTGCCGTGTGATTCCCGCGTGGTGCGACGACACCACGCCATTCCGTTCCATCCACAAGGAATCAAACATGAACATAGGAGCGGGGTTCGACCATGTTTGTGCGGTCCGCCCCCCCTCTCGTTAAATGATAACTTCTAGTCGAAGAATCCACGATGATCGATAAACTAGAATCATGAATGTAAATAATTAAATAAAATAATCCCCTACCTCGGTTCAGATACGGTGCACGTCAATCGAGTTGCGGAAGACGAGCATCGCGGAAGTCGGGCATCGTGGAAAACGAACGTCGATTCCATTGTCGTCGAGTTGCGTTCGAAGGGGAAACGTCGTTGGAAGAAGACGTCGCATTCTTCAGCGGAGATGTTCTTCGTTGAAGAACGGTGTTCTTCGTTGAAGAACGGTGTTCTTCACGTTCTTTGTCGATGTTGAAGAAGAAGAAGACTTCAAACTTAGCCTTTTCTCTCCCAAGTCTCCACCACAAGAACAACTAACCCCAAAATAAAATAATCCTCCCACTTATTTTATTAACCCAATATAGGTTTTTAATTTCAAGAGTTTGAAAATTCAAAACCCACATTTAACTCACTTAAGTTATTAACATAAGATGTTATAAAATTAAGGAGGTGATAAGTTAACAAAACTTAAATGGGGGGTTTAGAGGGGTTAGGAAAGTGAAGGGTTAAGAGGAGTTAGGGAGTTAAGGAATTTGAAAAGGTGGGGAGGGGTTCGTGTGGGACCCACTCTTCAATTATCCACAAATGGGAAGTTGGGTGGATGTGGGCCCCACCACCAACTTCCCATGGGAGAAATTAACCACCTTATTATGAAATAAAATTGATTCAACAATTTTATTTACTTTTTTTAATTAAATCTCAAAAGTTAACTTCTTTACCCGCACAAACGCAACTACGGTAAAGGTCCACTTAAGCGATTACTGGCGTTGCGAGTTCATCAGTGCCCTCAGAATTCGATTCCGAGCACCGGTTCAAAAGTTAGAAATTCCCGCTCGCTCGTTCACTAAACGTACCCGAGCCAAACTTCGGAAATTAATTCCAGGCACACCGGGCCTCAGAATCAGGCGCCGTCAGAAATTGCGTTCTTGTAAAATTCCAAAGAAAATTAAGAAAAAATCTTCCTTGAAATTTCTGGGTCTTTACAAGGCTTCATGATGATAATAAGAATTACCTTTTCTCATCCATATAGCAGACTTAAAGAGTATTTTTTCAAAGATTATGAAGCATAGTAGATGAATGATTTATTTAAACACTAATCTTTGTTTCTGATATAATAATTGGACAGGTTCATCACTATATGAGCTCTGGAATGATCGTATTCATGACCCTCATGCGAGGATAAGGGAAATGATCACAGATCCTCTAGAACACCTTTCTGAACCTCGTAAGGAGGTCATACTTAATTAACAATTCCTACTGAGTAGGTACATCCTTATATATGAACCGACAAGGCATGGAGTATTGACCTTAAAATCCTTCTATAAATTATTCATGGGGAGGCCTTCTAGTGTTGTATATGGGTTGAACCATTTTAATAGGGCATAGAATCCTCTCTCTAGGTATGTTCGAATATGGAGAGTAGTATATAATAGGATTCTAACTAATGAAGCTCTGATATAATCTGGATTTTTCATGTGCTCTATGTGAAACACTTTTATGGAAGGTACAAACTCCATTTAATATACTTTTTTTTCATTATCATTATTTTAATGACATTTTAATCATTATGGACAACCTCATTGAAGTTGATCCCCTCACTTTAATTAGAATTATGAATCAACTTTATTACTATAAAAACCTAGATTAATCAACCAAATTCATGTGTCTTTTCATGTATGTTGTGGCTGAATATTGGTATTTTATTTTGCGCTATAAAAAATGATTTTTGGAATGGGGGAAGGATACTAACATTCATATGAATTTTAAGGGTATCTTTTCATCTATCAAGATGAATACATCTATGAAGAATTGGCTTATTGGGAAATACATCTGGGATCACTCTATCTTTTTCAGTCTTGGAATCAAGGATTGTATTAAGAAATATAATTTCTTCATATCAATTGTTTGGAAACCCATAGTATAGTTTAGATAAAGATAAAAATGGATGGTGTTTCAAGAGGAAATATGAGACCTTCCTGTCATAGTGGTATTTTTAGGATCAATAATGGAGGTTCACTCTCTTTCTACTATAAGGACTATGGAACAAATATTTCTTACATGGATGAGATAGAAGCAGTCATTCTGGAAATTCATATTACAAGATTCAATAATTAGAGAAATATATGGATTGAGTTAGAATATGATTTTATTGTTCATTTTTTAAATCTTAATATATTATCTCCTTCATGGAGGAAAGGAATGACATGGGAGGACTACATGGAGTATAGTAAGAAAATTAATTTTGTTGTGTCACATTTTTATAAAGAGGGTAAAACAATAACTCATCTCTTAGTTGGACAGTGGTTTGGATCAGGGGTAATTTTTTAGTCCTAGATCATGCAAGAGTTTATTTAGGAACTCTTGTTCCTTGGTATTTATAAATATCCTTCCTATGATTTTTATAATATTTAAAGTGTCGTAGAGTTTTCTCTATGGGGCCTTATTATTATTAACATATTTTTTTCTTAAAGATAAAAATATTGTGAGAATTTAATGTATCCATAGGCTATAAATATACTATTGAACTTGAGAGTTTCTTAGTATGGGATTTCTCCATATTTGATATTTTTTAATTAATGGTAAATTTTGATCATACTAATTAAAATGAGAAAATATGATATATTTATTTTTATGTTCTATAAAGTACCAAAAAAAAAGGTTTTTCCAAACATAGATATAAGTGGTTATTTTTTGGAAACCACTAATAGTGGTATTAGATACCATCAAATGAAATTTATATATAAAAATTATTATTGATTGTTTTAAGGGATCACGAAATTCCCTAGGAAAATTATAATCCCCACTTATCCATTCCTACTTGATCTACAGACCTATGTCCACCTCCTCCACCCACTATCATTAAATCACCCCTCCATATATTATTATAGAGTCACTACTTCGATTTTAATTGTTTTCATCAACCTACCCCTCACCATTAACTTGGAAAGGTTTATATTGAATGAATAACACTTTTTTAAGGTATCAGAAGACATTATAAATAATAAATTCCCAATACCGCCATGAATTGAAACAAAAAAAATAATGTATACACAAAATGAATAATGAATACATTACATTGATGAACCTATGAAACTATCTTTATTCATATGTTTAATGAAGATCCTTGTGAGGTAGAAAAAAATAACCTCTTCTATGGTGTATCAATGGGAAAAATACAAATCACCTAATGCTAGTGATGAATTCTATAGAACTCTCATGGTATGCGTTTTCTTCTTGGTGGAAAAGGGATGATAAGAAATATAGATTCATGATAAGGGGAGAATCAAAAGGAGGTGAAGCTTAGACGAACCAACTAAAAGGTTGATGCCTTATTATAAAGGCCTCAACATACTCTTGATCCATCTCATGTATTTACTCATAGATTACTAATGTATGAGTAAATGGAACATTGTTAAAACATGTGTAACCTTCATCTAATCTAAATCCTATATGTTCCATCTTATGGATCATTTATTAATGATAGTCATTTGAATATAAGATTCCAAAATGTTAACTATTAACATTAAAATTACAATCAAAGTCATATGGTTTTATATTAATTGTAAAATTTCATGCACTACCATACAACATAACCCAATCTTACAAAAAAATCATTTTGGTAGTACATAACATATCCATGCTTTAAGATACACCCATATCATACCATATGACATAGACAAATACACATTAAATGTGTATGGATTTAGGTTATATTTCCATTGATCTCTCACTTACACTAAAAAATCATTGAGTTTTTATCATTTTTATTTATATTTAATTATATAAAATAACTTGTGAAACCTTATTCAAACTCTTTTTAGATATCCTCCCAAACAATCTTTAAAATTTATCAACAAATTCACCATGTATCATATCATATGTAATTCCATGTGACTATCTATCCAAAACTACTTTTGGATAAACTCTGAAAACCATTTAGAGTATCTCCCTATGTTTCATAAAAATCAATCACCATTCAGTCATCCATAAAGCATAAACCCAAGCTCCATTGTATCATTGAAAATAAATAGGAATTTTCGACTTCATAAATGTAAGAAAAGAGAGACCTCTAGAAATGTGTCAATGATACTCAAGATAAAAATGGATCAGGTGTGGTATCCATCCAAAACTTGTATCTATATTCTTATGTTCAACAGTTACATCATATACAAGAATATATTTTCATATGATACCTTTTTCCAAGACATTGAAAATTCACAAAAAAAGTATTTCAATCTTGTAAAATTACTCACATGTTCTAAATTCTCTGAATATAAACTGCCTAGCTTATGAATACATGACTTATCATTCATCCTTATGGATGTAACATCACATTCCCCTAATCCAAGAGATAATTAAATCACATGTTTTATCTAGTTATGGGTGTACACTCCATCAGTCTATCTGAATTAAGGGCTAATATGTCATACTTTTTATACATGAGGAAAAATCTCATCACGGTTAGACCTCAATTGATGACATGATCAATAACATACCTAAACTACCAAATTTTATAATCCTAAATCCTTATGTAATAATGTTATAAAAGTAAAATGATTTTATTTCTAGGTATCTTATCAACCTTATGTATAAATAATTCCCAACATAAAAATTTCACCCTTAGTATACCAAAGACATAGTGCATGACACTCTATGGGGTATACCTGGAGGGTTACCCATCAGAAAAGACTATTTTTAGTACTTATGAGATTATTTAAAATATTTATATTAAATTATACTTATTTTAACCTTAAAATTTGTATATAACCCATAATAATCTATGATAAAAATCAATTAAGGATAATATAAAGTCAATATTTGAGAGGTCAATTATCATTTCCTTCATGAAATATATATGTAGAAAACAATAAATAAGGAAAAAAATAGTGTCTATATTTTGTATAACATGATACATTTTGTATTCTTAAAATCCTTTAATAATATTAAAAATACTATACATAAGCCCCTATATAATAACATCTTATATAATAGAACACAAGATTATTATTATGTTATGTACACTTTTGGGGTCTCAATAAGCTCATTGCACTTCATGTAATTCATTAACTATCTCTACATGATAATATAATAAAATACATATACTAAAATCCTTTATTGAGTAATATCTTTTAAGAAATTCGGTTTCAATAATGGTGAAATTTAGGAATCATATTCTTAATGTTCATCTCCCTGAAAAATGTATTCAAACTCCTCTAATTCACAAAATTTGATGTTATAGTGATAATAATTTATGTTTTTTATATAAAACTCATTATAAACTAATCATTATCATATTTCTTGAAAACATTACATCATTCACTATCATTGAGATCATTTTGGTAAAAATATGTAACTCTTTTTATTTACCAACATTTCCAAAACCCCTATTTGGATATAAAGTGACATTCACATTGTATTTTGACTCGTATAATATTTTACATGTTAAAATTTGAACTTATATAAGTTAAAATATACCACCAATAGTCTCTTAGAAAATTTATTCTCTTCAAAATATCATGTTAAGATACAAAAAATTATATGTGTTCATGAAATAATAATAATAATTTTTAATGGGAGCATTGAAAAAACATATTATCAAAAACCATATATAATATGGGTTTGAATGTGTTTAGAGAATTTTTTTAAAAAGAAGACATTATTATTTAAAATATTCCATTGATGGGTGGTGTCATCATAGCCCTAATATTCTAAAAAACATTTGGATAAACTATTTTATCCAAGATAAAAAATATCCATAACTTCATCCCAAGCATGTTATAAAATATAATGAATTATTTCACACATGAATAATAAAAAAACAAATCATATTGTTCATAACATAAATCAATTATAAAAAAATAGCTCTTATCATATAAGATAAATTAGATGATAATAAATAACCTTTATATTGATCAATATGAGCTCGATATTTTCCTTTGAATTCAACTCCATGATCTAGTAACCCTTTTCATAATCATGACCCAACAACCATTTTCTTCATCACTTGAATGAAAAATATAATATTCATCTGCTATTTATTTGATTTTGAACACCTTTATATTTATAGAATTGTTAAAATATATAATGGGAATTATAAACCCCTAAAAATATATAATTCAAATTTAATAACCCTAACATCTAAAAAGTATGTCCCATGGAGTTTCAAAAATCCCTTTAGATATCTTGAACAATTACTTCATATGGAAACAATTTCCATCAATCCTGACACCTTTATTTGAATTTTAATGACTAAGGATAGCTATTAGTGAAACCCAATCATCTTTTATAGGATTAATCATTGTTAAGACTTGATTCACCCAGGTGTGTGTGTGTGTGGGGGGGGGGGGGGTGGGTGAATCTAGGTAGAAATGGATTTAAAACATTATTTTCTTTTGATTAATCATTACCCATTATCTTCTTTCCATGTCGATCGGAATAATGTTTACCATGCCGCATGACTTCTATTATTTACACAACCTCACTAAAAAAATGAAAATATGTAAATAAGGTAAGGAAATATAGGTTTTAATTAGTTTAACCAATGGGATAATCCAAGGAGAACACAATGATATTTTTTTCAATATTCCAAGAGGTAATACTTCTCATCATAGGTATTAGAAATGTTTTGGAATGGTGCACTTTTGATACTTAGGTCACTCCCAATTTTCCCCATAAACCCACTACTTTGGTGAAGGGGTTATTTGTTTTTTCACTCATCACCCAATGATCAATACCTTATTTTATACTTTATGTAAAATTCTAGGAATAAATTTATCAATTTTTAGACATGTGTCTCTCTTTATGATAAGAAACTTAAGCACAAGTGAAGTGTATCTTTAACTCTAGGTAGATGAAAAATTAAACCTCAACATTCATTACATATTCTCTAAAAAGTTGGATGAGATAAAATACTTAAGTTGAGGGATATTTATATATATTACTTGAATAACATGAGAAACAATACTTTTTCTGGATGAAAATAATTACATATTGGAATTATCATGTTGCATTAATGTAACATCCCATGTATTTATAGAATATTACATTTTAATATCTATTAATATTTTTGAATTTAATATTAATTTTAGTTTAAATGGGACACTATGGATGATAGCATACCCAATACGCAACAACGAGTTTTTCCGAAATCTTACGTTTCACACAACACTGAGTTATACTAAAAAATAATACAACAATAATATTATAATTTTAAATGGTAGTTAATGCCTAAATATTGTATTGGTGGTAATGAGAATAATTCACTATATTATGATATTACATATTTGGATAATTTTTTTTACAATTATACAATGAATTTTGGAGGCTTAAAATGGGAATGAATCTAAATTTAATCATAAAATAATCTAATATTTTTAAAAGGTCATTTTACCGCCTTTTGATGGTGAACCCTTTTTAAAAATAGTTTTTGTCACTTTTATATGTTATATTTGATAAAAAAACTTTTTCTTTAGAATAGGGACATCAAAATTCGCTTCAGTTGAAATTTTGGTATTTTTTATGATAAAATCCATATTTTTATGAATAGTGAAAAATATGGCATTTTAATTCAAAACTGCATTTTCATCTAATTTATTTATATAATTATATTATCCTTTTAATTGGTTTTAAAGTGTAATTGTATTAAGTTTTTATTATTTAATCTAATTATGGTCATTTTAAGTAATTTCACATTTAAATTGGACATAAACACATGTCAATCTTTTGATAGTTTTTATTTCTTAAAAACCCGCTTTCTGGTTTTTATAACAGGAATTAATTTTAAATTAATTATTGAAACTTATATATTTTGAATTTAGAAAAATAGATTAAATATTTGGAATAATAATATCCAAATTGTGTAAATATGTATCTTTTATTTTTGGACATTATAAACAGTAACTCGAGTAATTATTTTTATTTACCATGGTTAAAGTGTAAATCGGGTAAATAAGGGTAAAAAAATAATATTATAATAATATAAAACTATCCTAACATGTTTAATAATCCTATTTTATGAGATATGGCCGACCATGGGAATCCTTGGGTCAAATTTAGGACCCCATGGACCCACTTAGGTGTGATAATGACCTTTTATAATATTTAATTTAAATAAACGATAAATATAACATAAACATGTATCTCATAACTAAAACAATTTTAATTTGGTTTATATAAATGATATACTATATTATAAATAGTAATTATAAATATAAAAATATTAAATACATCATGGTATTTTATTTATAATTTTTAGACATTAAAGAAATAAATATATTTTTGACACAATGATGATGCAACAAGTGCCTTATTAATGAAATATTCAAATAAATGATATTATAAATATTATAATAAATGTAATTTGAACATTTTTATGCCATAAATGAATTTTTTGGATTAAATTTAAAATAGAGGGATGATTTAATGCCTTTATTTTAAAGTAATCCATTTCTTATGACTTTAACAAAAATTAATTTCTAAATAGTGTCAAAATTGACATAAATGGGTTTTTAAAACTAATAATATCTTATTAAATGATATAATAGTAATAAAAATATAATATTTAGAAAAATGTCTTATATATTTTTAAAAATTTCATTAATTATCCACTTGTGGTTATCTTGGAATTTTATAGTAACTATAGTAACCATATATTATGAAAATATAAGAAGACATGGTAAGAGTTAATGTTTTTAACTAAGGGTTAAAGCTAAAAGATAAGGTTAATTTTATGACCTAAATTTTTATAAAACCTATTGGTTGAGATTATTTTGACCCATCCTAATATTATGCAATAAATATATCACTTTTTAACTATCACAATTTGAAAATAAATTTATAATAAAATAATATTTCAAGACATTCCTAAAGTGCCCCTCCTCTCTCTTATAAAAGGCCACCACCTCTACCTACGTACTAACACCTCTAAAGCCCCTTTTATTATTAAAATTATACTAAAATAATTTCCCAATATATATAAATTACTCCTAGAAGCCTTATATTTTTTATAAGGCAATTCAATAAAATATTTTGGGTAAAATCAAGAGGAGTTACTCGATTTAAAGGTAACGTCTTCTCTCAAGCTCCTTTCATTTATTTTACTCATCCAAACCCAAAAATTATATTTATTACATTATTTTATAAAAACACCAGTATCCTCAATATACTAGGATTTTTTTATGATAAGGGTTTAACCTACACTTATACACACCTCCATCTAATGGATATAGAACATATTGTTTTTGTGTATGATGAACTACTTCGTCACGAAATGATGATTGTTCAATTTTATCTTACCACCTCTAATGGTGGATGTTATGATGGAAATGTATTTATATATTAAATATATTATATTTATATTGTATCAATACTTTTTTAATTTTTATTTACAACATACCTTTAATCTTTCCATAATGTGTAAATACGATTATTTCATTTGAGGAAGTGTCGACTACTGCCACCTCAAAGTGATATGACTCATTCATGCCATACATAGAACTTATAAAGGATGGATTTAATGAAATTATGTAACATATATAACATAGATATTATACTGGAATTATAATATACCTATGTATCTTTTATTTTTTTATTCCTTTAATATTACAAAAAAATGAAAGTAGTGTTCATGCGTATGTACGACCTACCATCTCCATGAATGGTGTATTTATTTATAATCTAAAAATGTTATGGAATACTATAAATACATATATACTAGATATATATTATATTTAAATATTTAATAATATTATGTAGATAATGGACTTATTACCACATGAATAATTTGCATCAAAACAAGTTCATTTTTGACTCAAGTACTAAGCATCAACAAAACGTCTGATATGAACTCAAATAATTAACTAATTGTTATAACATGGTAATAAATGATATAAAATGAATTATAAACTTTAAAAAGGTTCTGAATAAATTATAAATTAACCTAATTTTATTGTTTAGGAATATAAATAATTAACGAGACAAGTCAGACTCAAGGTAAGGGACTTCATCTCAATCTCCTTTCATTGAGGCATTTCTTGATAATATGCACCTTTATTCTTTTATAAAGTGTATATATAGCCACGATGACATTTCATATCCATATTTTATCTATACTAATGTTATTTATTAAATCATTTATATTGATATTTAAATGTTCAAAGTGGTATAAGACACCTTGAACATTTAAAGATTTAATTATTAAATGTTTTTCTTCCTGATATTAAATTAAATATTTATTTATATAGTTATAAAAGGAATATACAGGAAATTTTATGTCAATATTGAATTTCATTAAAAATTTTCAAAGGAATATTTTTATACTAAGTGTTTTACTTTATTTACAAAATGAAAAAGGAATATTTTTTTAATGTATACGGAGAAAACAAATTCTCTACCGCCCTAACCGTTATTTGATATTTGACTTCATCTATAAGATATAATATCTTTTAAAATGAAAATAAATACCTTATTCCTTTATTTGGGTATCTTGGTATTGAAAATGGGTTCTTAAATGAAAATGGTATTTTTATATGGAAATGTTTTTCATATGCGATTAAAAGAAACTTTCAAAAAAGTGGTTTTGTGATGAACATGTTTTATTAATGATATGGTACAATAGAATTATATGAAACAAGTGAGACCGATATATCTTATAAGAAGGGTTGAGTCCCATTATAGCACACGATTGAGCACGATATAGCTTATACGAATGGTTGAGCCCCATTATAGCTCATGGGTGAGCCTGATATAGCTTATACGAAGGATGATCCCCATTATAGATCTCAAATTTAGAAGTCAACCAAATGGTTATTACAATTGAAAGACATTTGAAAGGGTTTTATGTGTATGATGATCTAAATCACCTAAAATAGTTTTAATTTATTTATATTGGTTTTAGTGTTTTTTATTGAGAAAAAAGTATGAGTGTTATTCACGTGAAAATGTTTTTTTCATCTGCTTAAAAAACATTGCATGGGTTATCAGGTTTTAACTATACTAATGGGTTTTATTTATTTTTATGTCCCTTAATGATCTTTTTGTGCTCATTAAAAGTTTTTAAATGTTTTCACAGGATTTAAGGGAAAGTAGATCTAAGGATGGAATCAAGTAAATGTTATCATTATTAAACATGAAAAGAAATCATGTTTCTTTTTAAAAGATTTTATATTTTGAAAGAAACAAATACTGTTGGAAGTTTCCACTTTGTATTTCTATGTTTTTGTTATGTAATAGTTATGAACTAATTCTCTGAAGCTCTAAAACTGAAAATACCCTCAATGTGAATTCCTGACTTAACTCAAGATTATGTAACGTTTAAGGTTGAGGCCTTATAATTGGTATCGGAGGATGGTTTAGACAACTTTGGAGATTATGATGTTTTATTAAGAGTTAGCGATATCATCATGGGTTTATAATTTTAATGATAATGATAAGTTCAATGTCCTAGAAACCCCTTTTTAGGATTATATTATGAAATTTCAAGGTAATTAATGGTATTTTTGGAGGAATTTTTTTGAGGTAGTTATGGGTTAGTACTTTTGGGAATGAAAAATGAAAGGTATAGAATAACCTTTGAGGAAAAAACATGTTATGGTTATTTTGATGATTTTATATCATGTTGGGAATGTTATAATAATTATATACTTTTAGAAAAATTACAACCCACAGGATGAGTGACAAACCATCGTATTTGGCAAGGCCGCGAGAATCAAACCAAACTAAAGGGCGATAAGGGAGCATCACCTATGACTGGCCTATGTGAAGTCCCTAATTAGTATGAATTATTATTTTAGTTAAATGGTTTTATAGATTAAGAATAAGTTCATTTTGGAAACTTATGTTTTACCGAATGGATATCCTTAGTATAGGAAAATGATTTGGTGATAAAGTGAAAAATTTTATTTTGGAAGACGTTCTCTATTTTGGTAAAACTATATTCCTAAGGAAAATAGAATACTATATGATTTAATTTGAGGTGTAATGGTTGAATTTTATTTTGGAAGGATATATTTTTTTATTGTGGACATATGGTGATTTGGGTTATTTATGGAAATTATTAACCTATCATAGAGAACGTTTGATTTGGTTAATTACTTTTAAGTATGATACTTTAAGAGTAGTCGATGTTATTTGAAGATAAATGTTAATATTTATCATGGAAGGCTATGTGATCAAATCCGTTTGAATTTTGGGTTTCAATCTTAGTTTGGATTATTTTGAAGAATTTGAAGGACAATTTTTTATTAAATGGTATTTGTTTAACTTTGGGTATTGTTTATTTAATTTTAGAGATTAAGATTAGTTTTTATTTTTATAAAGAATTATTCATTTTGGGGATTATCTAATCTTGTACTAACCATTTGGTTTTGGTTAATGTCTAAAGACAGGGGAAATATATAGTTAATCTTTTTTGGATTGTGGGATTCTATAGAAGTTTATTCTATCACTTCAGGTGTGACCAAGTCATCTTAAATACTCATCGTTTGGAGAAAATATGAGTTTATGGTAGATATTTATCAAAGGATGAAACTCTACTTGAAAAGTAAGTATGTTTTCTTTATGTTCTTAGGCAAGATCATAAATAAATTCTTTAACTTTATGAAAAGGATATTTAAAACAAAAGGGTTTTTCATTTACTTTTCCTACCACGAAATCAAAGACTGTCTAACCCATCATGAGTTTGTGGTTTTCTGATTGTTAACTTTCTCTTGATTATGTTTTCTATCACTCTCCATCAGATAAAGATGGTTATTTTTTCTTTCATATCCTTGTTTTTCTACATGGAATCCTAGTATGTGTTATATTAGGTGACCTTTGTACTTCTATTTCTTTCTTTTAAAGTGACAATTTTATTGGCTTTTTTTTTTTCTGATATGGGATTTTCAATGAAGTTTTCGAGTCAAATTTTAAAATTGCGAGGACGCAATTTCCAAAAGGAGGGAATGATGTAACATACCAGGTATTTATAGAATAATAAATTTTCATATCTATTAATATTTTTGAATGTAATATTAATTATAGTTTAAAGGGGACACTATGTATGATAGAGTACCTAACACACAACAATGGGTTTCTCCGAAATCTTACGTTTCACACAACACCGAGTTATACTGAAAAATAATACAACAATAATATTATTATTTTAAATGGTAGTTAACACCTAACCATTGTATTGACAATAATGGAAAAAATTAACTGAATTATGATTTTACACATCTATTAATTTTTTTTACATTTATCCAATGAATTTTAGAGGCTTAAAATGAGAATGAATCTAATTCTAAGAACAAAATACTTTAATATTTTTAAAAATTCATTTCCCCTCCTTTTGATGGAGACCCATTTTAAAAATAGTTTTTTTCACTTTTATATGTTATATTTGATAAAATAAACTTATTATTTAGAATAATGAAATAAAAATTTACTTTAGTTGAAATTTTGGTATTTTTTCTGAAAAAATCCATATTTTTATGAATAGTGAAAAATACTGCATTTTAATTCAAAATTGCCTTTTCATCTAATTTATTTACATAGTTATATTGTTATTTTAATTGGTTTTTAAAGTTTAATTGGATTAAGTTTTAATTATTTAATAAAATTATGGAAATTTTAAATAATTCCTCATTTAAATTGGACATAAACACATGTCAATACTTTGATAGTTTTTACTTTTTAAAAACTTGCTTTCTGGTTTTGACAATAGGAATTGATTTTATATTAATTACTGAAACTTTTGTTTTTTTAATTTGAAGAAATGGATTAAATATTTGGAATCATAAGGACCAAATTATTTAAGTAGGTACCTTTTATTTTAGGAAATTATGAATAGTAACTTCAGTAATTATTCTTATTTACCATGGTTAAATGGTAAATCAGGTAAATAAGGGTAAACAAATAATATTATAATAATATAAAACTATCCTAACACATTTCATAATCCTATTGGATTATATATTTACAACCATGGGCATCCTTGGGTTGAATTTAGGACCCCATGGAGCCACTTGGGTGTGATAATGACCTTTTATAATATTTAGTTTAAAGAATAGGAAAATATAACATAAACATGTATCTCTCAACTAATTTTTTTGAATTTAGTTTATATAAATGTTATATTTTACTAAAAATAGTAATTATAATTCTAAAAATATTTCCTACATCATGGAATTTTATTTATAATTTTTATACATTAAAGAAATAAATATATTTATGACACAATGATGATGCAGTGATTACCTTATTAATGAAATATTTAAATAAATGATATTATAAATATTAAAATAAATGTAATTTGATCATTTTGATGATATAAAATATTTTTTTGGATTACATTGACATGTTATGTATTATTTAATTCCTTTTTTTTGGAGGAATCAAGTTTTTTTGACTTTAACAAAAATCAATTTCTAAATAGTGTCAAAATTGACATAAATGAGTTTTTAAAACAAATACTATTTTATTAAATGATAAAATAGTCTTAAAAATATAATATTCGGCCAAATGACTAATATAATGTTAAAAATGTCATTAATGATCCACTTATGGTTCCCTTGTCATTTTATAGTAACTATAGTAACCATATATTATGAAAATACAAGAAGACATGGTAAGAGTTAATGTTTTAACTAAGGGTTAATGCTAAAATATAAGGTCAATTTTGTGACTTAAATTTGTCTAAAACCTATTTATTGATAGTATTTCTACCAATAATAATATTATCATCAAAATTTATCACTTTTTAACTATTATAATTCTAAAATAAATTTATAATAAAATAACATTTCAAGACTTTCCAAAAGTGCCCCTCCCCCCTCCTATAAAAGACCACCACCTCTACCCACTTACTAAAACATCTTAAGCCCATTGCATCATAAAAATTATAATAAAATAATATCCCAACATCCCTAACTTCCTTATAGAATCCTTGCATTGGGCAGAAGTCAATTCAAGAAATCCTTTTGGCTAAAATCAAAATGAGTTACCCGATTTAGAGGTAACGTCTTCTCTCAAACTCCTTTCATTTATTTTTCTCATCAAACCCCCAATACTATCTTTATTACATTATTTTATAAAAATAATAGTATCCTAAATATACTATGATATTTTTATGATAGGGGTTATACCTACAATTAAACACACCTCCATCTAATAGATATAGAGCATATTATTTCTGTGTATGGGGAACTACTGCCTCACAAAACGATGATTGTTCAATTTTATCCTACTGCCTATAATTGTTGCCATTATGATGGAAATATATTTATATATGATAAATATATTATTTATATTTTCTCTATGCTTTAGTAATTTTTATTTACAACATACCTTTATGCTTTCCATAACGTGTAAATACAATAATTTCATTTGAGGAAGTGTGGACTACCGCCCCCTCAAAGTGATATAGATCATTCATGCTATATATGGAACAAATGAAGGATATAGTTAATGAAATTATGTAACATATATAACATATATATTATACTGGAATTATAATATACCTATGTATCTTTTATTTTTTATTCCTTTAATATGACAAAGAAATGAAAGTATTGTTCATGCGTACGTACGACCTACCGTCTCCATGAACGGTGCATTTAATTTCTAATATCAAAATGTTATGGACTAATTTAAATAAATATGTACTATATATATATGATATTTAAATATTTAATAATATTCTGGAGATAATGGACTTATGACTACATGAATAATTTACATCAAAATAAGTTCATTTTTGACTCAAGTACCAAACATT
The DNA here is from genome assembly GCA_963277665.1 of Viscum album. Lineage (NCBI taxonomy): Eukaryota > Viridiplantae > Streptophyta > Magnoliopsida > Santalales > Viscaceae > Viscum > Viscum album. The sequence continues at coordinate 2,134,476,601 of OY728140.1, forward strand.
GACAAAACATCCAATATAAACTAAAATAACTAAATACTTGTTATAACATAGTAATAAGTGATATAAAATGAATTATAAACTTTAAAAAGGTTCTGAAGTAATTATAAATTAACCTAAGTTTATTATTTAGGAATATAAATAACAAACGAGACAAGTCAGACTCAAGGTAAGGGACTTCATCTCATTCTCCTTTCATTGAGGAATTTCTTGATAATTATCACCTTTATTTTTTATAAGGTGTACATACAGACACTATGATATTTCATATCCATATTTTATCTATTATAATTTTATTTATTAAATCATATAGATTAATATTTAAATGTTCAAAGTGGTATGTGACACCTTGAACATTTAAAGATTTAAATATTAAATCTTTTTATTCCAAGTATTAAATTACATATTTATTTATATGGGTATAAAAGGAATATATAGGAAATTTTATGTCAATATTGAATTTCATTCAAAGTCTTAAAAAGTAATATTTTTATATGAAGCATTTTACTTTCTTTACAAAACAAAAAGGAATGTTTTTTAATGTATACGGCGGCAACAACTTCTCTGCCACCATAAGAATTATTTGATATTTGGATCCCTTTACAAGCCTTAATGTCTTTTAAAATGAAAATAAATCCCATATTACTTTATTTGGGTATATTGGTATTAAATATGGGTTATTAAATGAAAATGGTATTTTTATATGGAAAATTTTTCCCTATGGGATTATAATAAGCTTTCAAAAAAAGGATTTAGTGATGAACATGTTTTATTTATGAAATGGTGCATGGTAATTATATGAAACGGGTGAGCCTAATATAGCTTATATGAAGAGTTTTTCCCAATTATAGCTCACGAGTGTGCCTGATATAGCTTATACGATGGGTTGATCCCCATTATAGATCACAGGTGAGCCCGATATATCTTATACAAAGGGTGATCCCCATTATAGATCTCAAATTTGGAAATAAACTATATGGTTATTCCAATAGGGATTTGTTTGAAAGGGTTTTATGTATATGATTCTCTAAGTCACCTAAAGGAGTTTTAATTTATTTCTATTGGTTTTAGTGCTTTTAATTGAGGAAAAATTATGAGTGTTATTCATGTGAAAATGTTTTGTTTCATCTGCTCAAAGAATATTGAATGGGTTATCAGGTTTTAACTAGACTAATGGGTTTTCTTTATTTTTATTTCCCTTACTGAGCTTTTTGTTCTCACCCCAAGTTTTTAAATGTTTTTATAGGATTTAAGGGAGAATAGAGTCAAGGATAGAATCAAGGAAAAGTTATGATGATTAAACATAAAAAGAAACCATGTTTATTTTTAAAAGTTTTTATGTTATAGAAGAAATAGATATTGTTGGAAGTGTCCACTTTGTATTTATATGTTTTTTTATGTAACAATCATGACCTAATTCTCTAAATCTCTAAACCTGAAAATATCCTCAATGTGAATTCTTGACTTAACTCAATATTATCTAACATTTACGGATGGGGCTTTATAATTAACAATCAAAATTGATGTTGAAATAACACACCTCCTTCCTTTTATCCTTCTTCCTCTAAAAAAATAAACATGATTATGGAATAGTTTATTGGCACATATTCTTCCACATTTTCACTTTATAACTGAATCATAAATGTTTCTTCACCTTATCTAAGTCTTTATTTGATGTATATATACTTTAGGAAAGATTAATCATGTCTCTTATATTATTTATTTTTCTTATACTCTTCTTATTGATACCACATGATATCCACATGAGATATTCTTATATATTTTGAATATAGAAATACTCCTCAATCTTCGCCCAACACGTCTATAAAATATTACAAGAAATATTTCTTATATTTTTAATTAGAAACTCCATGAATGTTTTTGTGATATTATGTTTTTTTGTTTCTAATTTAGTTCATGATAATTTTCATATTTTAAATATGGTAATTCTATGAATACATCTTCAGGAAATCCTTATTTTTAATACTCAATAATCTTTATAATTATCCTCTACAAAATCTATGATTTTTATTCTTAATAATAATATGAGTTATAAACCATATATTTCAACTGATAATAAATACTATAATATATGTGTGTTCCTAAAACTAGTTTACATGAATATATTCAACACAAATATTTCATTTTAACTTATTCTAAAATATCACAAAAATACCCATTTAGATTTGAATATATCTTCTTTATACACACTTAAAAAAACCACGAATCATATTTTTAAAGGGTTTTGAGAGTCTAACAATATTTATCAGACCAATAAGAAGCCATTAAAAACACTTGTCTAGGGATCTACATGCAAGATAATATAAAACTATATAAAATAATGAAATAAAGAAATATTGTACATGCATACATTACACTAAAGAATCCACTACATTATCTTCAAACTTTATCAGATGAGTTTGTGGTAGATTATAATGTGAAAAAAATCTCATCTCTATGGTGTATCCATAGGTAGATCTGAATCACTTGACATTTGATTAGGATCCATCAACCTCTATGATGTGGTAGTATCTTACAATGGAATGGAGGAAGATGAAAGAGAGCATGAAGTTTCTTGGATTCATTTTCTTAATATCCATGGACACCATAGTTCCATTGCATGACAATGATATATATAACACTCTAGGATTATCCAAAGGTTCTTTTTGGATTAAATAATGTGTCAAAATTTATGTATAAATGCCATGGATGGTTCATGCATCATATGAATTTAATCCCTACACAGTTCATATAAATATGAAATGATTTTATTTAATGATATCTTACATGGGTGAATGGTTCGAGTATCCAATACGCATGAAATAATATACCCAATGAATGAAAATAATAATTTTCATGAAATCCAACATGCACACCATACATATATCATACATGAATATTGATTCAGGGCATATCTACTTTAATCTCCAACTTTCACTAAATCTTAATAGATTTGTTTTCCATTTCAACTTATATTATATCTTATATAATAACTTGTAAACTATCTCCAAAAATCATTTTAGATATCTTTAATTTTTTTTAAAATCTATCATTAGTATCCCCATGTATCACATCATATGAAATACCTTGTCAATACCCATCAAAAACACTTTTAGATTAAACATAAAACACTTTTAGATTAGATATATAAGTCAAAATCAATCCCCATTCAGTCAACCACAACACGTCACACCAAGGGACTTTATAGAATTAATAATAAATATGAATCTATGGATCTATATATGTCAGAAAATAGAGGCCTCCAATAAAGCATCAACGCTACTCAAGCTATAAAGGGATCTGGACTGATCTCCATTAAACACACACACACAAACACACACACACACACACACACACACACATATATATACGTGTGTGCACTAGTCTACATTATATGTAAACATGAATTCTCATATTTTACATTTGTCCAGGACATCGAGTGACCATGAGACACTGATCATATCAATCACATATAGACAACTCATCTATTATTAACTCTCTGAGTGTAAACCAAAATGATCGATGAATATATCACATGTCATTCAACACTACGGACAAGAACATCACATGTCCCATGTCAAGAAATATATAAAATATCTTGGTTCATTCTTAAATTCTCACATTCTATCTCAATTGAGGGCCCTGATGTCATACTCATCATATGAGAGGAAAATTCACATTTTGTTTATGTTCCGACCGATGACATGATCAACAACATAACCAACCACCACAGTATAGCTAAGTCAATATGTACCCTTGCGCAAGTAGGGTATTAAATTATAAGGTTCATATGCCTGGTATCTCATTAAACTCTGCAAATTTGGACCCAAATATGATCCATTCATCCCTATTATACCAAATAAATCTCTATAACACTCCATGTGGTATACATAGTGGGTCGTACAATACACATAAAGAATCCTCCTCTTTATCATGTGCCACATTAGAATATTATGTATCTTTATAGAATAATACTACTCATGAAAACCTTAACATTTCTTCATAACCTATAATACTACACAGTAACATCAGTTTGGGATAAACTCAAAGTTATAATTTTAGAGTTCGATTACCACTACACTTCAAAAAAATTATATCTATATAAAAATTTACGTATCTATTTTTAAAGAATGATAAAATTAAAATTTCCTTTAAAATTATATATTTTAATATTCTTAAGCTCTTTAAGAATATTTAACAAACCTAACATTATCACAATTTTAACATGTTATATATGGTAAACTGCTAAATCATCTGTATGTTTGCACCACTTTATATAATTTTATAACACATTAAATCATATATAATCCGTGTCACATCTCTATATGAACATCTAATAAAATAATACCACTAAATCTTTAGTTATAAAAATCTATAAATAAACCTAGTTTGAATAATGGTGATTTTTAGGAAACATATTCCAAACAATTCAACTTGTTCAACATATTCAAACTTCTTAATTTTACAACATCAAATGTTACGATGTCAATATATATTGTCTAAATAGAACTCTGTATAAGTTCATCATCATTATCTATGAAACCTTATTCTAACAATACATTTATTTGAAAAAATATAACTACTTACATTATTGTTTACCAGTCATCCTAAACTCTTTTAGGATAAAGTGATAATCACTTTAATACAGTAACTAAATGAAACTATTTTCATTTCTCTTTATAGATGCATCCTAAAATCTTTTAGGATATCACATGTAATTTAATTTTTCATTTTGGATCATAAAATCCTCCAAGAAATAGTGCATTTAATTTTTAATGTAACTAAATGTAACTCTTTACATCATTATTTATCATTACATATCCTCAACTCTTTTAGAATATCACATGAAAAACACTTTAACATAATATTGGTGGTTTCCTTTATTTATTAATTATGAACTTCCTTAAGTCCAAACATACACCCACTATCCTATTAAGCAATATATTCTTCAAATAATATCTTTCTAAGATACAAAAATCCCTTTTTATTATAAAATAACATTTGTTTCCTTTTAGCATGAATATTTAACAAATAAAATATTTTTTTCTATATAATATATGATATTCTATGTGTTCGGAACATTTTAGTTTTAGAATAATAATTTAATAAAATAAAACACTAATCGATGATAAGAACACATTCCAACATATTTTAATAAATATTTTTATTAACTCTTTTATCCAGGATAAATTTCTTTATCCATATCATCTTCTCATAATATTTTATAAATGCCAATGAATAATAAACCATTTAATAAAACTCTTTTTTATCAAACATATTCTATTATCACATAATATAAATGATATGAAGGTACACATCATTTAAAAATATTAATATTATATTTATGAAATCCTTTATGTTCATATGAAACAATTATTTTTATTATGAATGTAAACTATATGCTCAAACAATTATTCTTTTGATTTTGGACTCCTTTATACTTTCAACACATTTAAAATATATAATTAGTATCATACACCTTTAAAAAGTGAATAATTAATTTATATAACATACAAACAAGACATATAAATTCCATAGAGTTTTACACACTATATCAGGTATTTTGGATATTCCCATCATATGAAATTATTATCCAGGCTTCTTGAAAACCCTAGGTTTCAATGACCTTGATTTGATTCTTGAAGAAACATTGTCTTACTTTTCAACTAAATTTTCTTCTTCTAATTTGAAATTTCACCAATTTTACTATACATACTATACTAGAATCAAAACATCATATTCCCAATTCATCCATTATCAACACTTTGAGAATATTAGGTAATTTTTTTTTGAATTCAATACTATTGTCAGAACATTTTCATAGATGAAAATAGAATAAATTCCCTAACCAGAATAATACATTTTTCATCTAATGACTTATAAATCTTGAATTAATTAGTCCATTCTTAAATAAGAATCTAGATTAACTTTTTAAACAACTTCATCACTTGGTTAATAAGGAACTATTTTGACACATCGAATTTCCCTCAAAATATTTTCTTAAATCACAAATATTGATTAAGAAATTTTCTTATGTTACCATTCTTCGGAGTGACTTACATTAATATTCTCCTTTTTAAGGATTAACTACAAAGTTTATGTTGATGATTATGATGATGATATTATCTAAAAAAGAAGATTTTATCATATGAGTATCATTTATTATTAGCCATTTAATATATACTTTTAATAAATTTGATCCGACTAAAATTATGACCCCTTTTTTTAATCATAACTTTTAGAAGGACGTGATTCATATTTCACTAAGAAATGAATCATCTAGGGAATTACACTCATCACATAATTATTTAGCTATAGAATTATCCCAATTATATCATATATGATTCTTCAATAGATAAGAGGAAAATCCTTTTTCCAATCCATCATATGGATATAAAACTTCATTCCTCTAGTATCATTTCCAAAGGTTTTCTAGCTAAGTTTTACCCAATGAAAACATTAAAAAAATATTAAAAAAAGAAAATACATGGTAACCCTTATATTCCATAACCTACTGAAGGATGATCCAATGTCACCCCTTAAATTTTTCCTTACATGTGATAATTTAGGGGCACCCTTCTATAGTAAAACCTACATAGTTGAATGATCAAGGTCTTGAAAATTTTCAATTTGGAAGGAATCTTACACTTAGTATTTGAATTAGATTTTAATATCACTATCTTATCTCATGTTATTACATTTAATGTATGAATAATTATACTAATTTGGTTTAGAATCATATTACCTCATCCAAATTAATATGTTCAAACCATGTTTATGTGTAGCTCTTTAAAAAACCCACATGTATGTGTTACTTACCCAAAAATAGAATTCAAAAGTATTCATACATATCTAGATGCATCATATTCATAAGGTATATGAAAATTTCATTTAAATGAATATAATTATATAAAATTTAAAATCTCCACTTGAGTAATCCTAGATAAAAATATTTCCAAACCCATTCACCAGCCTAAGAAAGGAATAAAACTATAGGTAAGTAGGTAGTCTTACCCTAAGTCCCTCAACTTAGGGATACTTTACTCAAGATATAATCAAATTCAACATAGTTTTAACACATAATATGCACAAACTATATTCAAAAACTAAATTTAAGCTAATAAATTCAATTAAAAAATGAGGTCAAGGTAGATGAAATACTAAATTCATCATAGATAAATTCCTATCATGTAATTAATGGATCTTTACTAGAGGATGTTTAACATTTTAAACTAAATTATAAAAATATTTCATATTTCTTAAAAAATTTACTAAACATGAATATATTAAGGAATAGCCATTTAAATAAATGAATAATTCAAACATTAAAACAAGAGGTAATCATTTATGAAAAATTCATAAATAAAAGCTAATTATAATAACTTTTATAATTTTTAGATTTAACGTTTTGGACAATCCATTATTTTGAATATGAAGATGGTATATTCATTCCGAAATGAACTATTTCATATTTATCATTATATATAATTTTAATTTAAAATATATGATATTTTATTAAATACCATAAATCTAAAATTTAATTTATATTATGTAATAATTTTACGTTATCTTATATCACATACTTAATAATTATTTAGTCATTGATCATATTGATCATCAAATTTTTTTATGTGGATCAAATAATATCTATATAAGCCCCCTTACTTTTTTTTAATAATTCAAAATAATTAATTTTGAACAATTCATAATTTAAATATAAACACATTATATTCTAACCATATTACATAGTTTATAACCCTTTATAATTGATCACTTATGATTTATAAATACATACTTTTATTTATAGATCATTTGTTATTCTATATAATTTAGTTAAAAAGTATTTTAATAATTAACATTTAATATTTAGGAATAAAATGTTTCAAAAAGATTTAAATAATTTTAAACAATTTATAATTAATTAATTTATAAAATTTTATAAATTAAATATTCCAAAATACCTTTTATAACAATTAAAAAACATCTTATAAATAATTAAATACATTTTATATGTTGAAAATATTTTTTACATTTTTTAAAAAATTATGATTACCCTTACACATAGGGGTATTTCGGAGCAAGGTTGAAGACTTCTACCCTTATATAGGAAATATGGAATCCCTTTCATAAATGTAGGTCACTACTTACCTTAATGTATCTTGAATATAAAATTTTGTGTAAAGATACTACAAAGATTACATTTACACAAATCATTCTTCATAAGGGTACTAAAGATATTACCTTTACATGAAAGCTTCACGCAAGGGTAGACCATGATTTAATTTTACACATCCTCCTGGTACCACTTTTTAATGGTAATACATTCATACAAACCATTTTCATAAAGGTAAAAAATAGGTTACCCTTATACAGACCATCTGCGTAAGGTCATGAACTTTATGCAAACATAATTGTGCAAGGGTAAGATTCAATTATTAACCTTTACGTAACCCTCTTAAAAACATTGATACATTTACACAACCCTTTATCTGTGTAAAGTTAATTTTTGAGGACCCTTACATAGACCAATATATGTAAGGGTAAGGTGATATAAACCTTACATAGAGCACTATGGATAAGGGTAATCCCTTGGTTACCATTATTAACCTCAATTGCATAAGGGTAATGTCATGATTAACTTTATAGAGACAAACTACATAATGGTAAACCCTTTATGAAATTGAATTTCTAGAAAATGAAATCCAATAATGTTTTTCTAGTTTCCTATTCATTTCATGCATGATTTCCTAAAACTGAACAAGTATCCCTCTCTTATTAATGAAGTTTTTTAGAGTCTAATAATATTCATCAAATCAATTGGAAGTGATTAAAAACACTTGTTTGATGATCACTATGCATAAAAATATGAAACTACATATAATATTTAAGTAAAGAAATACTATACAAGAATACCTTACACTGAATAATCCATTACATCATCTTCAAAATCCATTGAATGAGTTCAAGAGAGATCAAAAATTTGAAGAAGCATTCCACCTTTGTGGTGTATCCATGAGATGATCTTAATCACTCAACGTTTGAGTAGGATACACCAACATCCTTGATATTCTACCATCTTCTAGTGTAAATGAGGAAGATGAAAGAGTTATTTGGGTTCATAGGAGTCATTTTACAAATATCCACACACACACACACAACACTTCCATCACATGAAAATAATTTATATAGCGCCCAGATCCCAGTAAGCCCGGATCTGATGTATACTACCATTATATTAGCATGATTATAAGGAATAAAATCCCAAAGGACCAAATAGTTTAGTAGTCTTGGTAAAATAGATTCATACATGAGTCTTATATTACAAATAAATACACTAATTACAACATAGTTTTTTTTTCTTTCGAGGATAATTTTATTCCATCTACTATATGATTGCATATCTTTCTTAGTATACTTCATGGAATCCTAGGGAATGAAACAAAATAAGGTTTAGCTAAAATGATTAGAAATGGTAAAGTATAGAATAATAAATAATGAATCAATGAGAATAGTCAGTATGGAAAGGAAAATAACTGACATCACATTCCATGTAATAAATAATTGAGAAGGAAGTGATTAAATAATATGGAATGGTAAATAACCGAAACACATTCCATTTAATCAATGAACTGATAATGAAATACATACATAGATAAATTCAAAGAAAAAATATCATGGATAGTAATAATTAAATACTTAATTAAGGAAATGATTAATTATTGGATGCCATGTTTCCCAAGTACATGGTACCTTTACCATCAAGATCTTTCACATGGAATTTTAACATACTACTATTATGATCTTTCACAATATAGTTTATAACTTTCTTGATTACAAAATCAAAGGGTTTATTCCCAACTGATTTTGTCTCGTGAGACTAACGATGCATCGAGGGGACTACTTTAAATGGTCCCCAACCCATGTCTTGCATGTCCAAAAAATTCATCATATATATTATAATCAATTTAATTCAAAAAAATGCACCTTATCAAATGTTTGTATTGAGTAAAGGATACCGATTTATCTATATTTCCTCTGTAGATCAAATATATTTCAAAGTAAACACCATATGTAAAAATTTTATACGGCTTAGTCAATGAACAGATCCATGATAAATTATATTGATAATTAGGGGAAATTCGATGTTTAATGAACATAAAAAATTGAATATTTTAAGGGGCTACAAAAACGAAACGAGGAAGTAAATTTCAATACTATCCCTATCCAAATTAATCAAAAACCATTCAATGGAAGAGTAAATATGGTACCAATACAACATATCATGAGTTGAGTAAAAATAAAGGGTTGTTTTCATTTATGAATGTAAATATTATAAAAATATCTTTTTACAAAAAAATTAAGGAAAATATCCTCTTTATTGTGAAAAACATTTGCAATCATTTTCTTGGAAAATCACTTTTAAAAACATTTTCTTTAAAAATTAACCTTTTAAACTTGAAATGGAAGCTTCAAAGAAATGATGATGGGTAATTCTGTACATGTCATACATGGTAAAAAAAATTCTTTTTTTCAAGGTAAAAAGGTTAAACAAGTTCTTTATTTGGAAAGATAAAAGAATATTACTTTGAAAACAATTATAAAAGAAAAAAAGGGTAAAAATGTATTTAATAAATCATTTTCGAATGCTTAAAATATTTTTTAAAACTCTACATGTAACTCCCCGACCCCAGTAGCCCATAGCTGGTGCATTATTTTATTACATTGGCATGATTATAGAGAATAAAATGTAGAAGTAATGATCAATTTAGTAATTTGAAAAAACAATATTATATACAAGATACCCATATAAGATTGGGAAATAGAAAATAAACATAATATATAAAAAATACTAATAAAATGCAACCATGAAATATCATTCAATGATTTCTTCTTCATATATAAGAGAAATAAAAAAAATAAGGCTGATACCAAATGCTCAGTAAGGGTAAGTATAGTGGAAGAAATAATGGATAAATGATAACAATTATCATGGAATGATAAATAACTGAGTAAAAATTATATATAAATATCTCAATAAGTCATAATCAATATGGAATATTAGATAACTGAGACACATTCCATTCAAACAATAAATTGAGAATGAACTATATCTATAGAAAATGTAAAAGAAATAATATCATGGATAAATTTTAACTAAATCTAAATGAGGGAAATTATTAATTATTGGATTCCATGTTTCCTAGGTACATGGTACCATTACCATCAATACCTTTCATAAGATGGTTTAGCATATCGAGTAAAAACCCATTTAATTTATCCAATTGACTCATCTTATGAGACTACCAATGCATCGAGGGGATATATATAAATGGGACCCACTTATGTCGTACCTTTCCAAATCATTCCCTATATATTAAAAAATCTATTTAATTCATGAAAAATGTTCCTTATAAAATATCCATATTGAATAAAAGATATAGATTTAGAAATAATTCCGTAGTTAATTGAATAACTATAAAAGTGAACACCATATATAAAAAAGGAATATGGTTTAGGAAATAATAATATCTATTGAATGATAATATGTAAATTTAAGATTAAATTATCATAAGGAATTTACTATTTTAATATAAAGTTAATAATCCCAAAAGAAAGTGTTACTGCAAAGATAAGTTTTACCACTAGGTAATTTTCAAGTAAAAACCCCTTGTATGAGATAATTAAAAGTAAAAAATTCAATACCATAAAGTTAAAAATATTCATGGTATAATCTATCAAAAGTTCTAATATATACATCACAAAAAACAAGTAAGTGGTGAATATGAAATTTATCACAAAGATGTAAAAAGTGAGATGAAAATGTCTTACCTTATCCTTCCTTTTTGTTGTGTAGTAATTAAACTCATTTATAGTGGTTTAAAACTTGTTACTTACTTATAATAGAACCATAATAATATTTATTATATCTTATATTATCTTTTTATAATATCTTATTACCAATTTTTTAGTAATCTTTCATTATTTTCATTATTCCAGTTGTTAATTGCCTAGTTTATCGAGAATGTTTTCGCTTGTTATTTGTTGTTATTATTAATTATATCATGATTTAATCATATACAGAGTGTAATAAATGATTTAAATATAATATATATTCATTATATATGTATTTATAACAATCTATAAAATTTGGAGATAGGAAGTGAAATGCACTGTTCCTAGAGATGGGAGACTGTACGTACGCATGAACACTACTTTCATTTATTTTTCATATTAAAAGAATGAAAATTAAATGATATAAATTTATATTATAATTATAGTGTCATATATATGGAATATATTTCACATATATTTATTAAAACCATCCTTTATACATTCCATGTATAGTGTGAACGAATAACATCGTTTTGAGGTGGCGGTATTCCACACTTCCATAAACGATGTTATAATATTTACACAAAATAAAAAGAATAAGGTTATGTATTATATATAAATTAAAAATAAAAATAAAAAAATAAAAAATAAATATCATATATATCATATATATCATATATAAACAATGTGTCTATCATAATTCTCAACCATGATAGGTGGTAAAAGAAAAATAAACGACATCATTTTGTGTGTAAGTGTATGTATAACACTTAGTATAAAAAAATATAAGTATATTTAGGATACCAAGGCTATTATTTAATAATTTAATAATAATATTTTAGGGGGTGGATAATGAAAATAAAACAAAAGAGCTTGAAGAAGGATGTTACCTATTCTTTTGGAAACTCCTTTTGGTTTGCACCAAAGGGATTCCCTAGATGGATTTATGACCAAGGTGAGGCTTCTAGGTTGAGGATAGGGATTTCGGGTGATTATTTCAGTATATTTTGGGTGATAAAAGAGGCTTTATATGTGTGAATAAGTGGTATGGGTGAGTTATTTTTTATAGTGGAGGAGGAGAGGAATTCTTGTAAATTTTTGAAATGGGAATTACACCCAAATTTTTTCTATGAAAAGTGGATCCAATAATAGTAAAAATACTATAAAAGGTATTATAGGGTCTATATATGGAAATAAAGTGTATTTTTGACAGGTGTTTTGGTAGTTTTGGGCCTTATGTTTAAGTTTTAGTCCTTTGTTAAGCTAATTTTTCTCTTAATCAATTTAATTAATTTTAATCACTTTCACTAATATTTTTGGTCAAAATCAAATTTTAACTTATTAGAAAATATAAATTTTTACGATTTAAAAATATATAACCAATTTTTACAAATTCAAATAGAATAAGTGGTCTAAATTAATTTAAAATTGATCCTGTATATGGGATGATAATGCAGGTTATTAAAGTAAAAATGTTTAAAAGTTGCTATATTTTTATATCCAATTTCAAATTAAAATTGATTACAATAATATAAATTTGATTAATTTATGTATATGTTATCTAATTTAACTTTAATACTAACAAAATACATAATTTATCCTTACAAATAAACTAGACAAAAATGTAGTTTTGAATTAAAATTCAGTATTTTTCACTATTCATTAAAAAATAGAACTTCACATAAAATTACCAAAAATTTTCCCTAACCTAATTTTTATGTTTATATTTATAAAATTAAGTTTATGTTTTCCTATTAAATTTATTAAATTTTAAACATTTATATTTAATGTAGGTGTCCCATTAAAAGGTGATAAAACTACTTTTATAAAAATATTGGTTTTTATGTGTAAAATTGGGTTTTTTATTATCTTATGCTTATCAAATATATTGAATGAATGTAAAAAATATTTTATTAAATATAATATATATATATATATATATATATATATTACATTAATATCACTCACTAATTTTAATTAGTTTAATTTATTATGATAAAACAACTTTGTGAGCATTTTTTTTATAAAAACATTTCCTTTATATTAAATGGGTTCTTATATTCATTTATAATTAATTTGTAACCAATGAATTCAACCATATATTTTTATAATTTAGTTAAACCTATTCGTAACACTAAATTTAATGGATTAGTTATATCTTATTATATTAAATAATATTTGTAGAATTTGGTAAAACTCAGTCTTGCGTGTAATGTAAGACACTGAAGAAAGTATTTTTTGTGTGTAATGAAAGATAACTTAGTATCACATTCATAGAAAGCTATAAAATATATTGAATTTATTTAAAATAGTAAATATATTTTAAATTCTCTAGATATTATATTAAATTATGCACTTTGTGTCACGTGTCATACACACTATCAAATATATTGTTTTTTTACATTAGAATTTTAGGGCATTACATTCTCCCTACATTAATGAAATTGAATCCCTGAAATTTAAACTTGATATCAGAAATATAGGTTTTGATATTTGAAAATTCTTTGTTAAAATCCCACATCATGAGAATATTTAAAAAATATCCTCTTAATAAGAGAGAATGAGAAGTAAAATAGGTCAGATGGGATAAATTATTCCTAGGTTTCTGCGTAGGAGAACATTATTGGAAAGTGGAGATATGTGATTAGAGGAAAAGCATAAATATTTATAGGTAGTGTTTGAGTTAATAAATCACAAACAATTTAATGATAAATGGAAATTTTAGGGACTTAAATCCCTAAATCTATTATGATTAAATGACCAGCAGTAAAAAAAAAGGTATTAGGAAAACATTTTTCTTTTAAGATACTTTTCCTATAGTGGAGGAATTATTTCACTCTATAAGAATTCAACGAAATATAATTACTTTATATATTTCTATTTCATAAGCACAATCTTATCCTTTTATTTTGTGTTAAACTATTTCTACTTCATCACTTAGAAAAAGTTTCATCACAGGTTGAAGTAATACGTCATTCTCTAAAACCACATCTAAGGTTCAACTTAAACCATTTAATAAATGATTAACCTTTACAAAATATTATGATCCAAAAATTTAGATTAATTTCCATGGTAGTTATTAGTATCAAATTTTCTTTATCTATATCAGTCATATCTTTCTCCAAATGTAATTAACTCAACATTAGGAACATATTAAGGATTATTATTTACCTCAACCATGTGTTTTACAAAACAAATAAGTTATTACCGAATCAATTTTCTTGTTACCATTAAACATATGATATCAAATTTTTAATGAAAAATTACTATAGTACAATCCTTAGATTTTTCATAATTAATATAATAAGAAAATTATCAATAAAATACATTTATAAAATATTTATTAGATCCAAATAAATAAGAACATTAATCATTCCACATTAGTTGTGTCAATAAAATATACTTGACCTTAATCCATTAGCTTCTTATGAGGTAAATTATATTGATAATTGGGAATTCATTTTCATAGTGCCCCATATTATTATAGTTGTGAAATTAAATAGTTTCATTTTACTTCTTTCATTTGAATTCTTTTTCCTTATGACCCTTTTATCCACAATTTTAATAAACTCCTAATCATTTCAATCATTTCCTAGGGTGATTCTTTCCACAGTTATCACATGTGGGGAAATCCTTATTTTCCTTATTCTATTTATCCATGATTTTCTATACCATACTCTTATTCTCTTGATTCTATTTAAATCTATAAGGCTTGGAGAATTATTTATCTATCTTGAAAAAAAATAAAACTATTTCATCATATAAATAAATGTTTGAGAAACCAGCACTCTTAGGATATTTGGATTAAGACCCTCAAAGAAATGGCCAATATTTCACTCTATGTTGCATATAAAATCTATATAATACCTTTATAATATTGTAAAGGTAGCTTCATACTACACAATACTTTATTCCTTTTTTTTATTTAAACTAAGGATCATTCTCTTTATCTCAGTTTTTTTCTCATGAGGGAAATATTTTTTAAAAACGTGTCCTTAAAATTTATACATTCCATGAGTTCTATTTATTCCTCATCCTTAGTATTATGAATCAATTACCACCATCTATCTGCATCTCCATTGATACAATACACTGAAATTGTAGCATTTTCATTTTCACCACATCCCAATGTCATAAATATCTTATCCAAATACTTAATCCATTTCTCATCCACCATTAGGTCAATAGTCCCATTGAATAACGGGGGACTCTATCGCATAAAGAGATCCAACATCAGAGAATATCATTGTGGAATAAGTTTATCTATCTAGGAAATTTTATATGTCATAAAATGATTAAGTTGTCCAAATATATCCATAACTTTATCAGTTCCAATACCAACTATATCAAATTTCTCAGTAGGGAAACCTCTATATTTTCATGGGTACAGATACCATTCTTCCTTTTATGTTCCATTTATAAATAATGTCATATACTAGATTAGATCCTAACATTATGTAACATAATTTATAATCCCAAAACTGGTGAAACACTTATCATAAATTGAAAATGTTTTCCATAATTAATCTCATAATAATAAACATGGTTTATTTGGGAATATCTTTACTTTAAAATCCTTCATAATGGTTTGTAAAGAAAACATGAAATATCCTACTAATATCCTATAGGAGTGTCAAAATAGGTGCGTAGTAAGGCCCATTTTTATGTACCAGGTTATGCTTGATTTAAGCCCGACACACCTTATTGAAGTTATTACCCCCAGGTACATTTATGCCAGAACCATGTCCCTTTGTAGTATCCAGATAGAGATGTTTTGCTAGAAACACCCACATAATCTCCACCTTAACAAAATTCTAGGATGTTATTATATACTTATAACCAAATTATATCTTAGGTTTATATTCCCTAATATATGTTTTATAAATCTATTTTTCAAGGCTGCTACTAAAATTGCTCTAATACGAATTGTAATGCCCTGACCCTAGAAGCCTGTACCGATGCATTATTTTTTTACATTGGCATGATTATAAGAAATAAAATATAGAAGGATCAACCAGTTAAGAATTTTTGGAAAACCAAATTTCATGAAAGATACTCAAATTACATTTTGAAATATAAAATAAAACATAATACATAACAATTAATAATACAATGCATCCTTTAAAGATCATTCAAGGATTTCTTCTCCATATCTCGGGGAAGGAAAAAAATAAGGGTGAGCTCAAATGATCAGTAAGGGTAAGTATAGTGGGATATATAATTAATAAATGAGAAAAAGTATCTAGGACAGGTAAATAACTATGTACACATTCTATATAAATATGTCAATAAGGCATAATCAATATGGAATAATATATAACTAAAACATATTCCATTTAAGAAATAAACTAATAATGAAATAAAACCATAGAAAATGTAAAATAAATAATATCAGGGATAAATGATAACTAAATATAAATGAAGGAAATTCTTAAATATTGGATTCCATGTTTTCTTGGTACATGGTAACTTTACTGTTAAGACCTTTCACAAGACGATTTTACATATCTGGTAGAAACCCATCAAATTTGGTCAATTGAATCATCTAATGATACTGCTGATTCATAAAGGGGATATATATAATTGGGCCCCATACATGTCTCTCCTTTCAAAATAATTCCTCATATATTTAACAATTGATTTAATTTATGAACAATGTGCCTTATCAAATATCAGTATTGAATAAAAGATATGGATTTATCGATAATTCCCCAGTTAATTAAATAACTATCAATATAAACACCATATGTAAAAATGGTATATGTTTTAGGAAAAAATAATTCCCATTGCATTAAAATACGTATATTTAATATAAAATTATCATTATGAAGTATTTTTTCAAGAGAATGTTAATAATCACCAATGAAATTGATACTTTAATGATGACTTTTACCACTGGTAATTTTCATGTCAAAAACCCTTGGATGAGATAATTAAAATTAAAAATTTAAATATCATGAATTAAAAATAAATCATAATTTAAATATAAAAAGTTTCAGTATATACACCACACAAAATAAGTAATTGGCATATATGACATTTATCTCACAGATGTAAAAAGTGAGATGAAAATCCTTTATCTTATCCTTTATTTTTTTATGTGGTATTTAACATACTATAAAGTGATTTAAAACATGTTAATAACTTATAATATAACCTTACTCATATTTATTATATATTATATTATCTTATTATAATATCTTATTTCCCATTTATTAGTAATATTTCATTATTTTCACTATTTTGGGTGTTGATTGCCTAGTTTGTCGAGTAAGTTTTGACTTGTTATTTGTTGTTCCTATTACTTAGATCATGATTTCAGAATATAAATAATATAAAACATGATTTAAATATCATATATATTCATTATATATGTATTTATAATAATCCAAAAAAAATTGGAGATTGGTTGTGAAATGCATTGTTCATGGAGACGGTAAGTCGTACGTACGAATGAACACTACTTTCATTTATTTTTTGCAATAATATAATGAAAATTAAACAATATATATTTATATTATAATTAAAGTATCATATATATGTCTTATATTTCACATATTTTTTTTAAAACCATCCTTTATATGTTCCATGTATAGTGTGAATGAATCACATCTCTTTGAGGAGGTGGTAGTTAACACTTCCACAAACGATGTTATTGTATTTACATAAAATGAAAAGAATAATTGTATGTGTTATATAAAAATTAAATAATCATAAATAAATTATAAATATAATATTTATCATATATAAATAACATGTTGATCATAATTCCCAACCATGATAGGTGGTAAAAAAACGAATGACATTGTTTTGCAAGGCGGTAGTTTGCCATACACATAAATGGTAAGTTCATTGACCATTTGAAAAAAGTGTGTAATTTTAGGTATAAAACTTAATATAAAATACTATAAGTATATTTATGATACCAATGTTATTATTTAATCATGTAATAATAATATTTTATGGGGTGGAGAATGAAAAGAAAACAAAAGATCTTGAGGAAGGATGTTACCACTTCTTTAGGTAACTCCTTTGTTTTTGCACCAAATGGATTCCTTGTATGGATTTATAGAAAATGTGAGGTATCTAGGTTTAGGGGAGGAATCTATGAATCCTATTTAATCATATTTTTTTAAGATTAATTAATTTAGAGGTGTGAATATGTGGGAGGGTTGAATGCCTTTTTATAGTGGAGGTGGAGTGTCATTCTTGTAAATTTTTGATAATGAAATTCCACACACGTTTTTCCTTTGAAAAGTAGATCAAATAATGTTAAAAATATAATAAAAGGGTTTATATAGTATAAATATGGGCATAAAATGTATTTTGGACAAGTTTCTAGGTCATTTTGGGCCTTAAGATTAAGGTTTAGTCCATTGTTAAGTTATTTGTTTTCTTAATCGATGTAATTAATTTCAATCACTTTCAATAATATTTTTTGTGAAAAACTAATTTGACATTATAAAAAATTATAAATTTTTTTGATTCAAAATATTTATTCCATTTTCTAAATTTAAATCACATAAGTTCCAGAAATTAATTTAAAATTAATCACACAGAAGGGACGATGATACTTGTTTTTAAAGTAAAACTTTTCAAAAGTTTGCTATGTTTTATTTCCAATATCAAAGATAAATTGATTAAAATTAGATAAATTGGATTAATTTATTTATAATTGATCTAATTTAACTTTAAAAATAGTAAAAAACATAATTGAACTATACAAATAAATTATATGAAAAAAAAGTTTTGAATTAAAATTCAGTATTTTCACTATTCATTAAAAAATAGAACTTCCTAGAAAATTACCAAAAAATTAACCTAACCTAATTGTGTTTTTTAAATTTAAAATAAGAATTTTATTTTTTCATATTATATTTATAAAAGTTTCCAAATTCAGATTTAAATTCGGTGCACCATTAAAAAGTGGTAAAACTACTTTTATAAAAATATAGGTTTTTATGTGTAAAATTTGGGATGTTCTTATCATATGTTTATCAAATATTTTTTATGAATATAAAAAATATTTTATTGATTATATTATATATAGAATAAATTAATATCACTAACTAATTATAGTTAATTTAATTTACTTAGATAAAATGACTTTGTGAGCATAAAAAAATAGTTTTTTTATAAAAACATTCTCTTTATATTTAATTGGTTCTTATATTAATTTATAATTATTTTTTAACTAAGGAATTCAATCATATATTTTCACAAGTTAGTTAATAATATTCATAAAAATAAATTTAACGACAATTTTATATCTTATTATATTAAAAAATATTAGTTGTGTTCGGTAAAACTCAGTCTTACATGCAACACAAGCCATCAAAGAAAGTCGTTTTTGCACATAAAGTAAGCTAACTCAGTATCATGTGCATTTTAAGCTATATCATAGATTGAATTTATTTAAAATAGTAAATATATTGTAATATCTTGTGATATTATATTCTCTTATGTTCTTAGTGTCACGTGTCATACACACTATCAAATATATTGTTCTTACTTTAGAATTTTAGGGCATTACATTTTAGAAAATAAGGGTTTAGAATAAAATAGGTTCTCTGACTAAAAGAGAAATGAAGTTGAGTTTTCTTGAAAACATTTTCTAAAAAAATTTGAAGTACCAAAGCATGGTAAATGGTAATATTATTTGAAAAAGTCCAGAAATAAATAGAGGATAAGAAAGTAAAATTATTTATTAAACAATGATATAATAATTTCCTCTAATGTAAATTCAAGTGTAAACAATCCTGAAGAAAAAGAGATTGTGAAGTAAACCAATGAAAAGAACATAACATTGATGTGAGAATAAATAAATGAATAGATTATGTGTGTCAAGTCCAAATCCATATAAAAAAAGTGTAAATAAAACAATATATTGTAAAAATTTATTACACACATAATCTTAGAATATTAACGATAATGAGGAAGTTATATTACCCAATTAAAAGGAATCAGGTTATGAAATTATTTACCAATTGGTATATTTTAATTAAATTACCCTTAGAAGAAATAATTTGAATTGAAAATCAAAATAACATTAATATAAAATAATTCACGATATCGGTTAGAATGGCATGAAGGCCTTTATTTTTTTTTATTTTGATAATTCACCTTTTAAGGGGTGAGGTGAAACCCTTACAGGGCCCAAAGGCTTAAAGACAATTACATGAACCATAGCTCTTAGAGGGAATCACCCAGAAAAGACACTTGGAACTACTCCTCCCCTGTATATTTCATGAAACATGATATAATATATTAAAATGGGAAGTAGATACACCACACGAAAAAAGTATGTGGGGAATTCTACATTTACCTCACAGATGTAAAAGGTAAGATACAAATCCCTTACATTGCATTTACTTTTGGGTGAAAATCATTTATCCTACTATATAATGGTTTTAATAATGTTAATAACTTATAACAGAATAATAATCTTGTTTATAATATCATATATTAACTTTTTATAATATTTTATTACCTATTTATAATAATCTTTCATTATTTTAACTATTTCGGGTGTAAATTGCCTTGTTTGTCGAGTATGTTTTAACTTGTTATTTTTGTCCTAATTAATTAGATCATGATTTTATAATATAAATAATGTAATTAAATATTTAAATGTAATATATATTCAATATATATGTATTTATAGTAATCCATAATATTTGGAGATAGGAAATGAAATGCGCCGTTTATGGAGACTCTAGGTCGTACCTACACATGAATACTACTTCCATTTTTTATCATATTTAAAAGAATGAAAAGTAAATGATATATATGTATAAATTAATTATAGTATAAAATTAATTTTATATATTTAAATTAGGTTTATTAAAATCATCATTTATACTTTCCATGTATAGCGTGAATGAATCACATCGCTTTGAGGAGGTGGTAGTCCATACTTCTACAAACAATGTTATCATATTCCCACAAAATGGAAACCATAAAGATATGTGTTATATAAAATAATTAAATAAACATAAATAAATTATAAATATCATGAATATAATATATAAATATTGTGTATATCATAATTCCCACCATGAGAGATGGTAAAGGAAGAACAAATAATCATCATTTCGGGAGGCAATAGTCCGCCAAACACACGAACGATAAGTTTGTTACCCATTAAATGGAAGTGTGTGTAAGAGTAGGTTTAACCATTATAATAAAAAAATATAAGTATATTTATAATAAAAAGTTTATTATATAAACATGGAATAAGAATAATTAAATGGTTTGAGAAAGAAATAAACGAAAGTGATCATTGAAGAATATTACCTCATTTCCAGGTAACTCCTTTTTGTTTATACCAAAAGACTTGCTTGGTAGGATTTGTGAACAAGGTAAGGATTATATTTCTATGGGAGGGATTTCGGGAGATTATTTGAGAAGTTTTTTGATTATATAAATGGTTTTAGATGTGTGAATAAGTTATATGGGTGAGTTACTCTTTATAGTGGAAGAGGAGTGGCATTATTATAAATTTTTGAAAAGGAAATTCCACCCACATTTTTACCATGTAAAGTGGATACAATAATGGTTAAATTTTTTTAAAAGGGATTATAGGGTATAAATATCAACATATAGTGTATTTTTGACATGTTTATAGGTCATTTTGTTCTTTAAGTTTAAGGTTTAGTCCTTTGTTAAGCTAATTTTTCTCTTTAATTGTTGTAATTAAATTTAATTACTTTCACTAATATTTTTGGTCAAAATTAAGTTGACCTTATTGTAAAATATAAATTATTTTGATTCAAAATATTGAATCCATTTTTTCAAATTCTAGTCACATAAGTGTCAGAAATTAATTTAAATTTAACCCCACAGACGGGACAACAAAGCGGGTTTTTTAAGTAAAAATGTTTAAAAGTTTACTAAGTTATTATATACAATTTCAAAGACAAACTGATTCCAAATACCTTAATTGGATTAAATTATGTAAAATTGATATAATTTTACTTTAAAACCAATTTAAAATATAATTTAAATTTATAAATAAGTTAGATAAAAATGTAGTTTTGAATTAAAATTCATTATTTTTTTGCTATTTATCCAAAAATGAAACTATAGAGAAAAATATAAAAAACTCACCCTAAGATAATTTTTATGTTCTGATTTCAAAAATTATTTTTATTTTTATATATAAAATTTATAAAGGTTCAAAAAATGGTTTTTAAATACGTTCACCATTAAAAGGAAGTAAAAGATCCTTTATAAAAATATAGATTTTTATGTGTAATACTGGGTTTGTTCTTGTCTTATGAATATAAAAAAATATTAGATTCATATAAAAAACATTTTATTTAATATATATATATATATCATTAATATCATTCACTAATAGTAATTTATTTAATTTATTATGATAAGACACCTTTGGTGTATAATAATCATTTTTATAAAAAATCCCCTTTATATTCAATTGGTTCTTATATACATTTCTAATTAATTGTTAACCAATGAATTCAATCATATATATTCATATTATAGTTAATAATATTCATAAATAATAATTTAATTTCTAGGTTATATCTATTTATATTAAATAATAATATTTTAATAATATTTCAATGTTCGGTAAAACTCAGTCTTGTATATAATGAAATCCATTGAAGAAAATCATTATTGCATGTGACTCAAACTAACCCAATATTTCTTGAATTACAATCTATATCAAATATTTATTTAAAATATGAAATATATTGTAAATTTTTGGGATATTATATTCCATTACGTGCATGTTGTTGCGTGTTATCCACATTATCAAATACAATGTTCTTACTTTATAATTTTGGGGTGTTACATTCTACCCGCCTTAAATAAATTGATCCCCAAAATTTAAACATGATATTGGTAATAGATTGTTTGATATTTCTTATGCTTAAATCCAACATCATGTGAAGGTTTTGTAAAATATCCTCTAGAAAGGAGAGAATTTGAAGTACAAAGGTCACATGGACTGACATATAACTAGTTCTCTAAGTAGGATAACATTAGTGTAGAGTGGAGATATATACCCAAAGAGGAATTGTAAATATTTATAGGGAGTGATTTAAGTAAATGATAAAAAAAGTGAATGATCGATGGAAAATGGAGGGCCTTAGAGCCGTAAATCAGTGGTGATTTAAAAGACTATTGGTTTAATAAAATTTAAGGTATTAGGATAACATTTTTGATTTAAGATACTTTTCCTAATGTTGATGATTTATTTTATTGATCAAGAATATAAGAAATTATAATTAATTGATAGGTTCCAATTTTATATGAATAATTCCATCTTTTGGTTGTTCTTGGATAAAATTTTAATTCATCCCTTACCCCAGGAAATGAATATCCTAGAATGAAATTCATCATTAAAAAACCTTTTTAGGGTTTTCAATACAACCTATTTTTTTAAAGATTATAAAAATATTATTTGTATATTTACCTTATAATTTTTCAATACCTTTAAAATTATTCCTATAAAATGTGAATGCATTATTCATTAAATAAATTTTCCACTAAAACTTATACTTTCCATAAATTTCTCTAAAATATCCTTGATCACATAAAACCTATAGAGATTTTTAAGACTTGGGACTTATGGTAAACCATAATATTATATTCCCATGATGGTATCCATAACTCTTAACTTAATGAAGATATATTTTCTTTTAAAATTTTAAACATTCCTTAGATGTTTCATGATTCTTACAACAAAAAATATATTGGGGAAAATACTTTAACAATTTAATTTTATAATCCCATTAAATACTTCAACCATTTTAATTAAAAATATATCTTTACTTAGTCAAAGGTTTAATTTCGGTTATTCATTATCATTATCCTAATAATATCCCCCATGAGTGTCAAACTAGGCGCATAGTAAGTCCTGTTGTTGTGTACTTGGTTATACTCGGGTTAGGCCCAATGAACCTTTTCTAAGTTGTTATCCCTAGGTGCATCTATTCGAGAACCAAATCCACTTGTAGTATATAGATAGGGATATATTTCTAGGAGTAAACACATAATATCTACCTTTCCAAAACATTAGGATTTTTTTCTATACTTATCCTCAAATTATACCTTATGGTTATGTTCTCTAATCTATGTTGTCCTAAATATAGTTTCTAAGGTTGCTACTAAACTTTCTTTGATAACAAATATATAACCCTAACCCTATTAATCCTAGAACCGGTGTCTAATACCATTAAATTAGCATGATGATAAGGAATCTAATCCTGAAGGACCAAATAGTTTAGTAGTTTTGGTAAACCAGATACATACATGAGTCTTGTATTACAAATGAACACACTAATTACAACATAATTTTTTTATTTTGAGGACAGCTTTATTCCATTATAATATCCTTGCATATCTTTTATAGTATACTTTAGGGAATCTTAGGGAATGAATAAAATAATGGTTATCTCAAATTCTTATCAAGGGTCAATTATAGTGGAAGAAATAATGAATCAATGAGAATATTTAATATAGAAAGTTAAATAACTAAGAACACATTTCATGTAATCAATAACTAAGAAGGAAGTGAGTAAATAATAATCTAAATTTAAATAACTGAAACACATTCCATTTAATCAATGAACTGAGAATGAAATTCATCCATAGATAATGTAAAAGAAAAAAATCTCATGGATAATAATAACTGAATATTTAATAAAGACAATTCTTAATTATTGGATGTCATTTTTACTAGGTGCATGGTACCTTTATCGTTAATACCTTTCACAAGAAAATTTAGCATACTACTGTCATGACCTTTCACAAGACATTTTAGAATGTGCTTGGTTACAAAAATGAAGGGTTTACTCCCAAATAATTTCATCTCATGAGACTATCGATGCATCAAGGGGCTTACTTTAAATGGTTCCCTATCTGTTTCTTTCATTTCTAAAGCATTCCTCATATATTGAATAATCGATTTAACTTAAAAACAACGCGCCTTATCAAATATCGGTATTGAGTAAAGGATATATATTTATCAATATTTACTAAGTAGATCAAATAACATTCAAAGTAAACACCATATGTAAAAATGGAATATGGTTTGGTCAATGAAAATATACATGATAAATGATATGAATAATTAGTGGAAATACATTATTCAATGATAATGGGAAATTAAATATTTCAAGGGGGATACAAAAATGAATAAAGGAAGTGAATATTAATACTCTACTTAGTGAAATAAATCAAAACCCATATAGAGTAATAATAAGGATGTTATCAATAAAACATATCCCACATGGAGTAAAAATAAAGGATTTGTTTTGTTGATGAATGGAAATATTATAAAAAGATCTTTTAAAAAATATTTTTTAAGAAAATATCCCCTTTATTTTGAAAAAAATTTGAATTAATTTTCTTAAAAAAACATTAAAAAATTATTTTAAAATTAACCTTTTAAAATCACAAATAATTTTCAAATAAATTATAGCGATTAATTTAGTACATTCCAACAAGGTAAAAAGAACGATCCTTTTTCCAGGTAAAAAGGTTAAAAAAGTTCTTTATTTGAAAAGAAATAAAAATATTCAATTTTAAACATTTTTAAAATAATTTTTTTTAAAAATATCTTTAATAAATCATTTTGGAATGGTTAAAACATGTTTTAAAACCTTTTTAGGGAATAGGTTTTTGAGAAAAAAACAGGTTCCCCGACTAAAAGAGAAATGTAGTCGGGTTTTATTGAAAGCATTTACTAAAACATTTTGAGTACCAAAGAGTGGGAAAATGGTTATATTAATTTAAAAGGGTCATGAATAACCATATTATAAGAAAATGAAATAATTTATTAAATAATTATCCAATAATTTTCTCTAATGGAAATTTATGTGTAAACAATCCCAAACAAAATGAGATTGTGAAGTAAACCCTTAAAAACACCACAAAGTTGATGTGAGAATAAATTAGTGAATATATTATATGTGTTAAATTTAAATACACATAAAACAAGTTTAAATACAATAATATATAGTAATATTTATTACAAACATAGTCTTATAAAATTAATGATAATGAGGAAGTAATATAACCCTACAAAAATGAATTGAGTTATGAAATTATTTACCACTTGGTAACTTTTAATTAAAATTACCTTAGAAGAAATATTTAAAATTGGAATAAAAAATACCATGAATATAAAATAATTTATGATTATATATATCAAAATGGGAATTATATACACCACAAAAAATAAGTAAGTGGTGTACATGACACTTATCTCATAGATGTAAAAAGTGAGATGAAAATCACTTACCTTGTGTTTTCTTTAGGGTGAACATTATTTATCCTCATGAATAATTGTTTTAAGAATTTAAATAACTTATAATAGTACCATAATAATATATATAATATAATATATTAGCTTTTAAAATATATTATTACCCATTTTTTAATAATCTTTCATTATGTTAACTATTTAGGGTGTTAATTGCCTAGTTTGTTGAGTACGTTTTAACTTGTTATATTTGTTCCTATTACTTAGATCATGATTTAATCACCTATAGAATTTAAATCATGATTTAAATTTTATATATATTCATTATATATATATACATATTTAGAGTAATCCATAATATTTTGAGATATGAAATGAAATGCATTGTTCATGGACACGGTAGGCTATACGTACGCAAGAACGCTACTTCCATTTCTTTGTCATATTTAAAAGAATAAAAATTGATATATATGTATATTTTAATTATATTATCACATTTATGTCTTATATTTTACATAATATTATTAAAACCATCCTTTATACATTCCATGTATAGCATGAACGAATCATATCGTAATGAGGATGTGGTAGTCCACATTTCCACAAATGTTGCTATCGTATTCCCACAAAATGAAAATCATCACAGTACGTGTCATATAAAAAATTTAAAAAGAATAAAAAGAATAAAAAAATATAAATATCACATATATTATATATAAGTATCAATTTTATCATAATTCCAACCATAAGATGCGGTAAATGATGAAAAAACAATCATCATTTTGCGAGGCGGTAGTCTAACGTACACAAGAATGGTAAGTTTGTTACCCATTAGAAGGAAGTGTGTGTAAGTGTAGGTATTAAAATTAGAATAAAATCATATAAATATATTTATTATACTATGGATATTATATAATCATTTATTAATAATAGTTGGAAAATTTTAGAAATAAATAAATGAAAGTGATCGTTGAAGAATGTTACCTTGTTTTCAGGTAACTTGTTTTTGTTTACACTAAAATACATCCTTGGTTGGATTTATTCACAAAGTGAGGATAATATGTTTAGGGTAAGTATTTTAGGATCTTATTTTAGAAGATTTTGGGTGATCCAAATGTCTTGAGGGGTGTCAATAAGTGTGATGGGTGAGTGCCTTTTTATAGAGGATGAGGAGTGACATTCTTGTAAATTTTTAAAAAGGGAATTCCACCCACGTTTTTAAAATGTAAAGTGGGTCAAATAATGGTCCAAATTATATCCAAGTGATTATATGATATAAATATGAATATAAATTGTATTTTAAACATGTTATTAGTTCATTTTAGCCCTTAAGTTTGAGGTGTAGTTCCGTGTTAAGCCATTTTTCTCTTAATCACTATAATTAATTTTAATTACTTTCACTAAGATTTTTGTTCAAAAAAAGTTTAGATTATTAAAAATTAAAAATTTATATTATTTAAAAAATAATAATATATTTTTTCAAATTATAATAATATAAGTTTCATAAATTAATGTACATTTAATCCCGCAGACGGGATGAAAAAATGAGTTTTTAAAGTAAAAATGTTCAAAGGCTTGCTAAGATATTATATTTAATTTAAAAGGGAAATTGATTTAAATGAACTTAATTTTATTAAATTATGTAAAATTGATCTAATTATACTTTAAAATAAATTTAAAATATAATTTAACCTTATAAATAAATTTTCTAAAAAGTTAGTTTTGAATTAAAAATCAATATTTTTCACTATTTTTCAAAAAATGAAACCTCACAGAAAAATACCAAAACTTCAACCTGATATAATTTTTATGTATCAATTTCAAAAATTAGTTTATTTAAACATATAAAATTTATAAAATTATAAAAAAAATTATTCAAAATAAGTTTTCTATTAAAAGGCAGTAAAAGTGCCTTTATAAAAATATAGCATTTTGTGTGTAATAATGGGTTTGTACTTATCTATTATATGTAAAACCTATTAGATGAATATAAAAAATATTTTATTTAATATATAATATATAATTCTTTAATATAATTTACTAATATTAATTAATTTAATTTATTATGATAAAACACATTTAGTGTATAATAATAGTCTTTATAAAAACATCCCCTTTATATTCAATTGGTTTTTATATTAATTTATAATTAATTTTTAACCAATGAATTCAATTATATATATTCATATATAAGTTAATAATACTCATTACTAATAATTTAATGTCAAGGTTATATCATATTATATTAAATAGTAATAATTTAATAATATATCATTGTTCAGTAAAACTCAATCATGTGTATATGCAAGCCATTGAAAAAACTCATTGTTGTGTGAAATGCATGATAAATAGGTATTTCATACATTGAAATCTATATTATAGATTTATTTTAAATATTAAATATATTTTAAAGTCTCGAGATATTATATTCCCTTACATGCTTGATGTTGTGTGTCATACATGCTATCAAATACAATGTTCTTACTTTAGAATTTTGGGGAATTACAATTTTTATAACACCAAAGTATTATACAAAGGTTTTGTCCACATTACATATTTTTTTAAAATTAATGCATAAATTCCATGGATTTTTCATTCATAATTTTCATTTACTCTCTATACTTTTCATATAAATACAATAAAATTTCATATAATGGTAACTTATGTGGATGAACGGTTCTAGTATCTAGTATACATGAATTAATATACTAAATCCATGAAAATCATAATTTTTATTTAATCCTATATACCACACATAAATATATATTATGTGAATATGGATTTAGGGCATATCTCCATCAATTAAATTATTCATGAAATAGGTTTCTACTACTCTGGCCAATCTTCCACTGAAAATTCCAAATGAATAAACCTTGTGAACTTCCACACGAGTTGTATTCTTTTCTAAAAATTTCACAAAGTCAATGAACTTTACGATATTCACTAATGAAATTTATGAAGTCTCATTAATGTACCTTATGAAGGTCACAAATATACCTTATGATTTTCTCTATTTAAATTTATTATGTTGGGAAACTAACCTTATAATGTTTCAAATTATAACTTATAAATATTTCATTTATCAGGTAATTAACATTATGAATTAGGATTTACCATAAAATGACACAAAATCAATAGTGAAAATCCCATCCCAACCTTATGATAATCCAATTTAACCTTATGGAGTTTTTTGATCAACAATATGAAGTTTCTAATAAACCGTACAAAGGTCCTGATTTGACATTATGACCATATGGATACATTTATTCCTTTTTCGTAGGATAAACTTTACCTTCATAGGGTGATTCCTTCAATCCTTCATCATTTTATAATGTTTTTCATTCATGAAACTTAAAAATATTTAGATGAAAATTACATGAACATGAAAAATTAATTACTTTTAAAATAGAAGATTATTATTGAAAAATTACTCCAAACTCTGGAATTATTTCTAAAATATGATTGCCACTCTAAAATACCTTTTGTACTTACAAGTTTCAAGAATAACTCCAGCACTTGGTCCATAACTTAGGGTTTTTTTCATGAAATTAGCTGCTTCTTAAATATTATCTCACCACATTGAACTTGGTTTCCCAAAACCTCTATCTACCAATCTATGCTTCTTCTAGTCTTATAAAACCTTCTCTAAGATAACTCATAGATCTGCCACATATTTATATATTCTAATTTTCAGACAACTATGGTCCACATACTCCAATTATCCCACATATACTATTATATAACCATACTTATATTGAGATTCATGATTCATGAACTCCATAATAAACCTAATAACTATTATAAAAAAAATCATATTAATTCATTAAAAACATATTGTTTATTTTCAAGAAATATAATAGAAAACCTTACGTTTGAATCATTCTCCCCATTTGGATTTTCTTAATAATATTTATTTAAATAAAACTTATATATATAACATTAAAACCATAAAATCTAGATATTCATTATAGGTGAATTATACACTTTATCCCCCTTTTCAATAAAATAAAAAGGGTAATTTGTTTCTATATCTTTCGATTTTTTCTCACCACTTATATTTCTATTAATTCCATAGTGGGATCCACTCAAACTTACTCCCCATTTATAAACCAATGTTTTTAAAGGGATTCAAATTATTATAATAAAAATTATTAGAGGAAGAATAATATATTTAAACCATTTTTTAGGATCTAACATGAAATATTTATGAAGTATTAATGAAAAAATAAAGAAATTCAATTAAAGTTATAGCCTACTTTGAAGATCATATGTATCATCCTCAAACCCCATCTGATGGATTTTATAGAGAATACAAAAGCGCATCCAAAAGAAATCCTCTCTACATGTTGTATCCATGGGATACACAAAATCATTCTACATTCATATGGGATCCATTATTCCTCTATGGTATGGAAGTGACTCATGTAAAAATGAGATCAATGAAAAGAAAATGTGGTGATGGAGAGTTTTGATCAATAAATATCATACAAACTCACACAACCACTTACATCATATTATAGTGGTTTATATAGACAATAAATTATTCTCCTTAATTACAATCTCCTTTATTCACACATTATAATTTTTGAATAAATTATATGGTCAAAAAATTCATTCATCATATTAATGAATAACCTAATATATGTTTCATCTTATGAAATGGTTTCTGAATAAATGATATATTAGGTGGAATAATACTCAAGAACCATCCAATACTTCCAATGTAGAAAATATAGAATAATATACATAATTATGAATAAAAGTGAAAATTTTCATGCAAGTTCAAATATAATATATATATATATACATATATAAGGAATTAAAGCATATATATCATTCAATCTACCACTTTATCTAAATACTAAAATATTATTTTCCATTTCATTTTATATTTTATCACATATAATAACTTGTGTAAACCTATCCAAAAATCAATTTTTGATATCTTCCAAAATGTTTTTAGAAATCCATCATAAACTTCACCTTGTATCACATCATATACAATACCTTGTGAATTCCCATACAAAAAACTTTTATATTAACTTTAAAACAATTTTATAGTATCTTTATAAGTAAAAATAAATCTGAATTTAGTAATCCACTAATATGAATCTCTAGATCCATATATGTAAGAAAATAGGGTCCTTTTAAAAAGGTTTAATACTAATAAAGCTATAAAGTGTCCTGGAGTGATCTCTATCAAACACATGTATCTATAAACCCATGTAAACATGATTGAATCATATAAAAATGTGCATTCTCATATATTCTTTTTTTTTCAAAGAAATCTATAAAATATGAGACACAAGGAATAACAATCACATATATCAAACTAATATATTCTCAATTATAAAATTGTAGTACAATCTGATTGATGAATACATCACATATTCTTCATCCTTATGTATAAGAACATAACATTTCCCTTATCCAGATATATATACAATATCTAGGTGTGTCCACACACTCACACAATCTATCTCAATTGAGGTCCTAGATGTTATACTCATCATATGAGCGGGAAAATAATTTTTTTATGGTCCAATTGATGAAAGAATCAACAAAATACCCAACCACTCCTATATTAGTTAAGTAAATATGTAGAATTCTGTAGGTATGGTATAAAAGTATGAAGGTTCTCATCCTAGTTCTCTCACCAATATTAGGTAATGGAGACTCAAATATTATCCATGCACCCTGAGTATACCAATGATATCTTTATGACACTCCATGTGGTACACATAGTAGGTCATCAAACGCACACAAAGAATCCTATTCTCTATATTGTACATCATGAGAATATTCTGCATCTCTATATAAGAAACCAAATCCTTCCAATCAAAACATTTCATCATAACCTATAATACTCCATGATTAATGTTGGTTAGGGATAAATTCAACCTCATACTTTGATAGGTCAATTATCATTTCAATTTATGGAATGTATATCTATATATACATTTACGTAGCCAATGTTAAAGAATCATAAAATGGGGGTTTCTTTTAATATGATACATCCAAATTTTCTTATACACTTTAATAATATTTAAAAAACTAACACAAGCACCATTTTATCATATAATATGTGATAAACTACTAGATCAACTTTGTTTTTTCTACACTTAGGATTTTTTATCTAATTAAATTGATTTTATTTCATGTCACATCTCTATGGGATTATATGATAAAACCCTCCCACCATAATCATTAGTGAAAATTATCTATGAATTAATCTAGTTTGAATAATGATTATATCTAGGAAAAATATTCCAAACCGTTTAAATCTTTGAACATATTCAAACTTCTATACTTAAAAAAATGTTATGTTTTCAAATTAGGTTTTCTAGTTAGAACACTTTCTAAGTTCATCATTATCATCTTTGGAAACCTATTACATCAATGTTTTCCTTGAAATAATGTAACTACATACATTATGGTTTAGTAATACTCTTAAAATATTTTAAGATAAAGTGAAAATCTATTTAATATAGTAAATAAATGTAACCCTTACATATCTCTTTACCTCCACACTCAATTTTGTTAGGATAATGTGTTAACCACAATTTTATGGTAAATAATTCAAATCTTTACATTTATATCTACCTTTATAACCTAAAATCATTTAAGATATCAAGTGTAATTCACTTTTCATTTTGACTCGAATAATTCTTTAAGAAATATTGTCTCATAAATTTAAATGGCTACTAATGAAACACAATAAAATTTTATTTATAATCATATATCCTTAAAATTTTAGGATATTAAGTTGAAATAACTTAAAATCAAGATTAGTGTAATACATTATTTCTTAATATGGATCTAATTTAAGTCCAAATATACTCCCACTTACTACTTATACATTATATTATTTTCATAATACATTGTCAAGATGCACAAATCTTTTTTGTGTTATGAAATTAATTTTATTTTCTTTTTAGTATGAACATTAAACTAGTAAACTATTATTTACTTATGTGTTATTATATTTTTTAGATCATTTTTCCTTTGAGGAGAAACCTCTATTAAAATTTACTGCTGATGGTTGGTAAGAACACATTCCATCATATTTTAACATTCAACTAGATATATAATTTTAACCTAGATAAACAATTTTATCCATATCATCCACTCTAAACATGTTATAGAACCTGATGTATCATAAACCATGTGAATATAATTAATCATCTCATTTTAATCTTAATGAATCTTTTATATCAAACATATTATATTATCACATAAGAGAAAGGAGTTGAAGATACACATCCTTTACTTAGATTCATTCGATCTTGATAAAATACTTTACATTCAAATCCTTGATGTAGTAAAAATTTACTTCATCTCATTAATATAAAATATAATCTAAATAAATTATTACATTGATGTTTAAATCCTATATATTTAAAAGACTTTGTAAATTATACATTTAGTATCACATAAATTTCAAAATATAATAATTAATTATTATTACATCCATACCGGAAATGGACATTCCATGGAGTTTCAAAAACTCCTTTAGGTATATCTTTTATAATAAAAACATATTATTTTATTAATATTCCATCCTAACAACCATAGGTTTAATTGAACTTATTTATATTATTAAAGAAAATTTTAAAACATTTAAACTAACTTTTCTTCCTCCATTTTTAACTTTTACAAACTTATATTGTTTATATAGTACTTTAAAACTTATACATCAAACTCTTAGTTTATATATATTCCCAACACTTTGATAATTTTGGGTAAATATTATTTGTATTCAATAATGTCATAAAAAATTTCCATATATGACAATAAGATAAATTATATGACTAGAAAAATTCATTTTATTCTCCCATTAATAAGTATTATAAAATTAAAAAATCATAAATCATTTAGAATACAAAAAAACAACTTATTTAATTTTAAAAAATATTATATACATTCTCTTCTAAAGAGCTAAATGATATAATAATACACATCTTGTGATAGGTTTATCCAATAATAAAGTATCCATGATATTAATTCAGTAACGTCTTTTCTTTAATACTAGAATGAAAACTTTAAGATCCATTTTTTTTATCTTCTGGACTTATATATATTTATAACTCTTGTAAAACATACATTTGATATCATATATTTGTCAGAATCATAGAATTGAACTGTATAACTAATAAAGCCTTAAGGGAATATTTATTCACACAAATTCATTAAAATATTAAATCATAATAAATAACATTGGACATACCCAATTATTTCGTGTATATGAGACTAAAATTACTTAAATCACTGATGTACCCAATTCTATTGAATATATGAGTGTATAATAAGACTACTTTGGTAAATTTTCATCTATTTCCTTAAAAACCTTTAATGATTCACCCTATGCTTCTATAAGAATATACATTAACTTGTTAAATAATTTTAGCACATGGTTACTTAGGTATGAATTAATCCGACACATTGAATTTACCTAAATAAATTTTCTTAAATAACCAATCTTGGATAAAAACTTTTATTAAATTACTAGTCTTAATAACTACATACATTAAGATTCTCTTTATCAAGGGTTGATCATAAAGTTTATCCTTATCATGATTTTGATGATTTTATCTACAATAAAATATTTTATTCATATATTATTGTGTATTATTAACTATTTAATAAGAGAAATCATTAAATGGGATCACACTAAAATGTTGACCCCTTTTGTGCATCATATCTGTTAATAATCCAAGATCTATATTTCACAAAAAAATTATCCCACTTGATAATTCCTCTTACCATTTATCTATTTATGAAGGTAATTATCACAATCATATCATATATAAATCTTGGATAGTTGAGTGGAAAACTCTTTGTACAATCCATCATAAGGATAAAATCACCTATATTCCACAAAAAAAATCTTATTAGGGTATCCCGGATATTGTAACCCAAATAAAACACAAAAAATGGGATAACAAAGGAAAATATAGGAGAATATAGCATTGGAATGACCTACCTAATGATGTTCCAGTGTCACCTATCCTTTATTGAATTACACAAGATAATCCAGGGGAACCCAACATTGGAATGACCTACCTAGTTGGACGATCAAAGTCTTAGAATTTTTCATTTTGTAATGAATATCACACTAAGTATTTGTAGGGAATTTTAATCTCACTATAATATCTCATGTTATTCCCCTTTATGTCTGTATGCTTCTTATAATTCGGTTTGGAATATTATTCCCTCCACCAAAATATTATGCTCAAACCATATTGATGTGTAACTTGTTACACAACCCAATGATTTTTTACTCACCAAAAAATAGAATTATAGTAAATTCATATGCTTCCAAATTCATAATATGAATAAGGGACATGGATATTTTATATAAGGTTTAAAAGTTATATATGATATTGGTAATCACTACATGAATAAGTATGAAGAAATTGATAGGTGATTCCATTAACTTTAGTGGACAAGGAATTGGCCCCCTAGAAAATAGGTATTATAACCCCATGCCTCTTTACGTGAGGATAATTCACTAAATAGAGAATCCAATTTTCATAACTCTAACACCAAATATGAACGAAAAATTATTCAATAGCTAAATTCAAGTGGATAACTTCAATTACAAACCAAGGTAAAGGTAGATGAAAAAATAAATTCATGAAAAATACCTAACATGTAAATAAAATATCTACATATAAGTAGTTTAACAATTAATCTAAATAATACACAATATTTACATTTTTAATTTTTTTTACTAAACACGAATATAGAATCGACTAAACCTTAAATAGTTGAATAGTTCAAATATTTAAACATGGGATAAACAATCCAGAACAATTCATCAATAAAATCTAACTATGAACCCTTTTATAATTTTCTATTTAATATTATGAACTTTCCATAATTTTGAATATAAAAATTTTATATTCATTCCAATATGAACTCCTTCATATTATTAATTATTTGGAATTTTAATTTTAAATATATGATACTTTATGAATTATATAAAATTTGAATTCAAACTTTATATTATGTAAACATTTTACATAATCTAAATATCATATAATTTTTTAAACATTGATCATATCAATCATCAATAAAATTTTTAATGCGGCTTAAATACTACCCAAATAAAGCCACCTCTTATTTTTAACAATAAAAAATAATTAATTATGAACACATTAGAATTTAAATTTAATCATTTTATATTTTGGTGTTATTTCATAATTTGTAACCCTTTATAAATTAATACATATTATTTCTAAATAAATAATTTTCTTTCAAGATTATAAATCATGTAATATAATTTTTTTAAAATTTATTTAAATGTCAACATTTAATATTTTGGAATAAAACATTTTATAAAAATTAATTTAATTAATTATAAACCATTTATAATTTTTTTAATTAATTTTTACATTAATTATAAGTTAAATATTCCCGAAATACCTTTTAATAATATTTATAAACATTTTATAAAACATTAAAAACATTTAGGTATTTAAAAAAATTAAAACATTTTTTAGTTATATGTATGATCCATTTTCTTTGTAAGGGTATACTTAATTTACCATTACATAGAAAATCTTGGTAAGGGTTGATATGCTTGACCATTTTGTAGCACATATTGTTTAAGGGTACTAATATCTAACCTTAACATGAACCATTCACATTGGAATATCCCGACCCAGACCATCAGGTCTTAGTCAGATGATCACATGACCACATGTGTGCATCCCCATATACAAGAGGCTTCTAACTATCAGTAAGGGTATAAGTCCAATTGTAAGGATAATATACCCTATGTATCAAGTCATAAGACAATAATAGATAGCTAATAATAATAATAAACAATCAGAGCAATCATTTAGAATAATAATATTGGCATTAATGTTAGATAATAAATGGGATATAAAGGGGGAAAGACTATCAAGTGCACAAAGAAGCAGATAAAGTAAATAAATAAACAATGAACCCCCTAGAGCCTGTACTATTAGACTACTATCCCTATGATCCTCTACTCATTTTCTCACCACATGGCCCTTTCCCTTCATCCGATCCCTCATGAAATATATAAGTGCATCGAAATGACTGACCAGGGTGTGACTAAAAGACTTAGTAGGGAACCACCAATGTGTCTGTAACCTGATGTTATCAAGTATAATAGTGTATTCCATTATAATGATCAATGCGTAACAAGCATAAAAATACAATCCAAAACCAAGAGGTCACGCACTGACCAAGATTCCGTAAACCCCTGGTCATACCTACATTAACTATAGTCAGAAATGCACATAATGTTGATTGGTATCCAAAACCATCCACAAGGCTATTGGAAAGTCACTCAGAATCCATAAGGCATCAACTAAATATGACATACCCAGAATTATTAAGGCATCGATAATACTCAGAATCCACAAGGCATCGATTATTAGTAACCTACATGGAATCCACAAGGCATTGGGTAACACTCAAAATCCAAAAGGCATCAAGTGTCGACCATCTACTTGGAATCCAAAAGGGGTCAAGTAAAGACCATGTTACAAGGTTATCATGTTTCTCCATCATTATCATCCCACACCATGT
This sequence comes from Viscum album, assembly GCA_963277665.1. NCBI lineage: Eukaryota > Viridiplantae > Streptophyta > Magnoliopsida > Santalales > Viscaceae > Viscum > Viscum album. The sequence continues at coordinate 2,134,515,233 of OY728140.1, forward strand.
GCATACCCTACAAGAATTAATCATACCATGACTACTAACGATCTAGTATACACATACCAACCCTCCAGGGGAAAACATGAAAAGGCATATCATGATAACACCCATCACACACATCATGATAATATAACATAATAATATATCAACATGTGAATAAAACATCATAATGTAATGTAGCTATCATATCAAATATCATGGAGATAATTCATGTGGTATCACGGGCTACACACACACCCACATGTAATTACATATCAATCATAAATATCAAATATGCCAAAAAATCAATAATATCATTGGAACATGTGTAATGTCATCCCATAAAGGTAAGGAACTTCCTACCACAAAGTCATCAATGTCAACAGAAAGTATAAACCACCCTGTATGGTTTTCATGTTGGAGTGGAAACCTCAACATTCAATAATACATGATCATAGTCTTTATTATCAAAATCATCATCATGTCAACATTTGAGGTTGGTAAAATGTTCCTAAAAACAAAACAATCTATTTTATTTTAAAAATAAATCAAAAATTTTCAAGAGATGATACTATCTATCTCATAGATAATTCTTGAATTATCATTCTAGGCTAGTTCATGCGCTCCCAAAATTCTCCTGAAGAACAATTATATTTTTATAATTTCTAATAACTTATCCTTTTATAATTATCTCTTTATAATTTATTATAAATTATCCTTTATAATTATCTGTCGATAATTTATCTTAAATTATCTTTTTAAAATTAACTCGTGATAGTTTATCCTAATTTTTCATTTTTATGATTATCTTTTATAATTTGTTATAAATTGTCCTTTTATAATTATCTATTGATAATTTGTTTTTTTAAATTATCATTTATAATTATCTTTTGATAATTTATAAAAAATTACCCTTTTATAATTATATTTTGATAACATATTATAAAGTATCCATTTATAATTATTTATTTTTAATTTATTATAAATTAAAATTTATAATTATCTTTTAAAAATTTATCAAAATTTATAAATTAAAATTATAATTTGATAATTTACTATAAATTATCGTTTATAATCATCTTTTGATAATTTGTAATAATTTATCCATTGTGATAGATTCATAATTAGCATTTAATTTTTTTAATAATTATCCCTTTATAATTCAAAGTAATTAGCATCTAGAAATTCTATAAATTATCCCTCGATAAATCTATGTGATTATCCTTTGGTAAATTTTATTCTGTAAATTGACCTTTGATAATCAAGTAATTAATGTTTGATAATTTTAATAATTATCTTATGATAATACCAAAATTATCATCTGATAATTTTAATATGTTCCCTTTGATAATCTAGAAATTATCATTTGATAATTTTAATAATCATCCTTTGATAATTAAAAGTAATTATCATATGAAAATCAATAATTTATCCTTGGATAAATCCATGATATTTTTTTTTGATATTTTCTATTCTATAAATTATCCTTTGATAATCAAGAAATTATAATTTGATAATTTTAATAATCATATTTAGATAATCACACAAATATTGTTTGAAAATTTTAATAATAATCCATTGATTATATTTCATTTATCATCTGAAAATTATAATAATTATCATTTGATAATTCAAATTAATTCCTATCTAGAAAATTCAGCAATTTATCCCTTGATAAATCCATGCGATTATCCTTTTATAATTTTTATTTAAATATAAAATTTGAAAATCGTGTGGAATTATCTTTGATAAATATTAGGATTTATTAATTTATTATTCAAACAAATTGTTTCCTAGAATTTTTATTATAATGAGGGATCAAAATGGAAGAATAATAATAAATTGAAAAATGAAGAAAAATAAAAACAACATAATAACTTTGCACTTGGGAAGGACGAGGAGCTCAATAGGCACATATGGAACTGACTAAGTGGATCAAATTATAATTCCAAATCTTTAACAATCACATGAGAAAGAGTTCTATGGTTCTTCTGAGTTGAAGAAATCGATGGCCATAAGGTTCATTGATTTAAGAACACACATTGTTCAAACTTCGTCATTTTTAAAACCCAAAAATTAAACCACTAATATAATTAACATTTCAATCCTAAATTGATGGTGGGGTGTCTATATTCACCCCATTAAGGAATTTATAACTTTAATGTGACAAAATGGGTTGAAAATGGAGATTTTTAGATGACACCACTTCAAATAACGATGGTCATGAATAAGGTTGGGAATATGAATAATAAATATAGTTTTTATAATTAAATTAATAATAATGATATAATAAAGATATTAAATAACTTAACCTATCATATGATCTGACCGAACACCTGATGTGCACAAATGTTATGTCATTCTTAGGGTAAACCATTTATTATGAGCCTAAAAATGGTCTCATATTTCTCATATGACACACTTTTTGGGAGATATTCTATTATTTTCATAAAAAATATATAATAAAAATATTAAATAAGTTATCCTCACATAAGATGTTAGAAAATTTGTGATGCGCACAAATGTTATATCATGCTTTAGGTAATCCCCTCATCCAAGACCTAACGATGGTCTCATATTTATCATATGATGCACTGTTTTGGATATATTCTATTATTTTCTTAAAAATATATAATAAAATATTAAATAAGTTATCCTTGCATGTGATGTTACAAAACACCTAATGTGTATAAATGTTAAATTTATCCTAGGTTAAATGTCTCATCTCGAACCAAATGGCGGTCTCATATTTCTCATATGAGACACCATTTGGGAGATATTCAATTATTTTTAAAAAATATCACATGCGTAATATAATATAATTAATATTTTTTATTCTTTCAGCACTGATGTTCTACGGGCCAGGAATATCATGATATGTCAGCACCTAACTCTGAAAATATTCTATATAATATTACAAGGTGTTAAATGAGATTTAACTGTTAATAAAAATGTTTAAATCCTATTGTAGTTTATTTTTATTGAAAAACTATTTTTTCAAATAAAAATAATATTAAATTATTATCAATGAGGGGTTTTATTGTATTTAAAAATATAAAATATTAAAATTATTTCCCCCTATCAACTTCTCATCCCATAGATGTATCAATGGATGTATTTTTCAAAAAAATCATGACACTAAACTCAAACATAAGACTCACTCTCCCACATATCCTCCTATAACCTTTCATGCTACCACTGAATCTGAACCAGTGGTACCATATTTACACAAAAAACCATATCGATTTAGTTTTTGATCCACATCATATTCTACTCATAATATGCACCGGTCTCTAGTTCAATGTCCCCACAATAAAAAATAATCATAGGGTTGGGTATGTTCCTCCAAATATGTGACACATAAAACATGTAATGCATACATTAACAGTGATAAGGAAGGTCTAGATGGTACAACAATGTCCCTATCCTATAAGTGGTCTCAAAGAGTCGAAAAAAATGATGTGTTAGCTTTCCCTTCATCCCTATATGTTTATTCCCTAACCAAGTATTCACTATCAAGAAAACATGATCTCCCACAGTGAACTCCAAGGGTCTCCTCCTATGGTAGAGATTTGATCTCTATCTGTTCTGAGAGGTGACCAACCTCTTTAATATCAAATTCACCCTCTGGGAATTCCCTTGAGAAATATTGAGGACAATAACCACTATCTCACCATCCTTATTCCAAGATAATAGCGAGTGACACAACTTCCCATAAAAATCCCAATAATGTTCCATATGAATAGAATACTAGTAACTGTTATTGTATGAAAACTCAATCAATTATACGTGATAATTCCATGCTCCACAAAATTCCAAGACATAATATTGAATAATATATTCCAATATTTGTATGGACATCTCAGACTGTCTATCAGTCTGAAGATGGTAGGTCGTGCTTAATCTCACCAGAGTACCTAGGGAAATATGAAATTCCTTCAAAAATTGGGACGTAAAACATGCATCCCTATTTAAAAAAATTCTCAGGGAAAATCCAAGTAGGAATACAATATCTCACATATAAATCCTTCATTGATCCTCCACTAAGTGATTCTCTCTAATCAGTAAGAAGTGTGTAGACTTCATTAGATGATCATCAATTAGACATATTGCATCACAACTCCACAAGTTCCTGGGAAACCCCATTAAAAATATTAACGTGATGTCCTCCCACTTCCACATAGGTACTGAGTGTGCCTACAACAACCCACCAGGATACTGGTTCTCAACCTTCACCTTCTAATAGGTAAGGCATCAAGAGACAAAACCAGTAATGACTCTCTTTATCCCTGGTCACTAGAACCAAATCCTAAAGTCATGATACATCTTGTTCACACCAGAATGTACTAACCATATAGAGGTATTGTACAACCTCATCAAATCCTCTATTATGGAAATAAGGACTACTACTCGCCCATGTATCAAGACCATATCATCATCATCCATCAACTATCTAGACATTGAGTCACTATAAACTAGTTGTTCCATCACTATAGAACACTCCAAGTCTAACTTTTATTTAGTCTTTACCTATTCCATAAGTGAAGATGTGACTACCATGGGAGCACAAGTCATAGAACTCTAGTCCTATGAGGAATCCATACTCTAATCTACCAATAATCTCATCAAGATAAACTTATCCTCTAAGGACCTCTCACCAAGATCCTTCTCAACATGTTTCTTAAAGATAAGAGAATCCATAATGAAATTACCCTTACTAGGTGCATACACCATCTTAAAGTCAAAAATTTATAGATACTCAACTCAGAGCCTTTATCTTAGCTTTAAGTCCCTTTGTGTGAATATATAACAAATAATCTTATTGTCTGTGTAAAAAAAAGTATCTAAATGAAGATATAGTGTCTCAAAAATTTAAATCATAGAACACAGGTGCCAACTATAAGTCTGGTGTTGGTTAGTTCTTATCATGGGGTCATTGCTGAAGAGACCCATAGGATATTACTTTCCGTCTTTTCATTATCACTGCTCCTAGACTAATGTGATATACATTACAGTACATCATATAACCATTCCTAGGATCAGGGAGATTCAGTACTAATGTTATCATAAGCCTTCTATTTAGATTCAAGAATAACTATTCACAGTGGTCTAAACATTAGAACTTCACCCAGTTCTTTTTCTGTGTTGTCATGGGAGATGATAGTTGGTATAAATCCTAGATAAACCATTGGTAATATCCTGCTAATCCTAGAAATCTTCTAATCTTAAACATGATTCAAGTACTTTTCTAAGACATGGATACCTCCACTTTCTATGGGTCTAGAAACATACTAGTCTAAGACACCTCATGTCCTAGGAAATTAAACTCCTAAATCTAGAAGTCACACTTCAATAAATTGCCCTAAAGTTAATTTTCTCAAATAATACTCAAGACTATCTTGAGGATCCTAGCATGCTTCTTTGATATTTGAGATTAGATGAGGATATCATCTATAAACACTACGACGAGTGAGTCTATGTATAGATGGATGATCTTTCTCATGAGGTCCATGAACACTTTTGGTGCATTTTTCAGCCCGAATGGAATTACTAAGTACTTATACTATCTATACCTACCTCAAAACTCAATCTTCAAAATTTTATCCACTCTAAATCACAAATATTAATAGCCTGATTAAAGATAAATCTAGGAGAACCACTGAGATACCCATAGCTAATTGAAAAGATAATAGATCCTTGGAAATTTATATGGGTTCTTCATCATCACCATGTTTATTTTTTAGTAATAAACACATATCCAAATAATATTATACTCTTCATTAGATAATAACAAATGTGAACTACATGGTGAACTACCCAACCTTATGAATCCCTTCCCCTATAAGTCATCTAAATGAACCTTGAGCTCCCTCAACTCAGTTGGAACCATACAATATTGGGTCATCTAAATGGGATAAAAAATTTTTATGAGCACAATCTCAGCTTAACTATTCAATCCATTAGATTCTCTACTTGTTCAAAGACTCCCAAAAAGATTTCAACCCATTATTCAGTATCCTAAGGGCATTCGGTGCCATGGAAGGATAAAAATGTTAGAGTTAAAGGAATGAAATATTTGACCAAATTTATAAAATACTATTACTAATAAAGACACTAATAGAAAGACCTTAGGTTGGAGTATCCCTTCTTCCTAAACCATGGAGTATGTGCGGGATCAATCTCAACATCATTCTACTACACGTCCACCAGTAATGCTAAAACTTCTTCCATTAATTTGATCATGGTTACATCATATTCAGAGTAATAGTAATGACATAATTATCATATTTATACCTCAATTATACTTTTAAGACCAATCATGAAAGATGATTTTGAGAAATGAAGTACGTTATGATCATGGAGATGGTACGTCGTACATACACAAGAGTAACATTTACATTTTTCAATGATCATTATCAAAATTAGGTATATAATATTTTATCATTAAAAAATGATAAAAATGTCATAAATAACATATTTATTCATTAAAAATACTTAGATATATTATCCATGATGTGTGGTAATTAAAAGGGAGAGTCACATTGCTTCATGAAGGTGGTAGTCCACACCTACACAAATGACGTTATCATCTTTCAGTTAGTGAAAAGGGAAGAAATAAAATGATATGATATTTATTAAAAATGATAATAATGACATAAATATAAAATTTATGCCATTTATATCACATATATTCATTATATTTACACTTATTACCTTCCATGTAACACATTAGTGGAAAACAAACCACATCGCTTCATGAGGCGAAAATCCATCGTACACCTGAGCAACGTTATCGTCTCCCATACGGAATGAAATGTAAAAATGTATATAGGATATAATGAACACAGAGGTATAATTATTTTATAAGTATCATATATATACTTTATATAGATAATCATACCCAACCGTTAGATTTGGTAATGGAAAACCCAATGGCATTGGTCTATGATGCGGTAGTCTGCAGTACACATGAATGATGGTTTTATAACCAACTTAATGGAAGAGTGGAACAACTTATGTTATTAAATTAATAAAATAACATCTGATTATATTTAATATACTGATTTTTTTATGTAATCATTGTTTAATAATAATTTAAGTGGGTCATGGAAAAAATAAAATAAAAACGCTCATTGAAGAATGTTACCACTTCTTCGGGTAACCACATTAGACTTGCACAAAAATCCTTACTATATTGGATTCATATAAAAAATAAGTCTTATATGATGAGGTTATTTAATTTTGGAGGTGATTTGGGTAGGATTTTTTCAATCCAAATGGATTTAGTGGTGTGAATAAGTAAGAGGAGTGAGTGCCCTTTTATAATTGGGGAGGAGTGGTATTTTTGTAAATACCCAAAAGTGTTCAATTATTGGATGTTACTCTCACCTCATGTGAATCATAAATTGATTAATAATGAAGTTTATGGATTATTTGGTATAGAAAAACCTCCAACACACACAAAAAACACATGTTTTATACATTTTATTCCTTAGACTTTAAGTGTACTCCCTTTTACTACTTTAGTTTCCACTATGATAATTAGTTTTTTAACCTAGGTAATTAAATAATTAAGACGAAATTAAAAATAACCCTATTATATAATTAATAACTAATTTTTATAAATATTAAATCCAATTTATCAAAAAATACTATGTGTTTTGAAAATAAATTTTAATACAAGTGCACGTAACATGCAAAAACATCACTTTTAACATTAACTACAATAATTAATTTTTGTTGTATTTACTAATTATTATGAAAAAAATTAAGTTGAAAAAATTATAAAATATTAATTATTCTTATTAAAAATATGGAATCTATTTTATCAAATTAAATTCATATAATTTTAATAATTTAATTTAAAATTAAATCTACAAACGTTATGAAAAAGCTATTTTTCAAAGGGAGAAAGTTTACAAATTTTTTATATCAAAATTAATTCTGAAAAATATTATAATAACTGAAATTATATTAATATATATATAATTTAACTAATTTTAATTTAAAAAAAATTTAAAATATCATTTAAAATTTTAAATAATTTAAATGAAAAGGTGTTTTTCAATTAAAATTCATCATTTTTCACTAGTCATTATAAAATGAAACATTAGATAAAAATACAAGAAAAAAACCTAAGATAATTTTGATATAATAATTTAAAAAATGATTTTTTTCAAATAAAATTTATAAAATTGGTAATAATTAATTTTAAATTACGTATGCAAAGCGCGATTATACCGTCTTTTAGAAAAAAATCGAAATTTTCCTATTATTTTTATTTTTATTTCAAAAAATTCTTATTTTATTACAAATAAATAAGTAACTAGTGAATTTTTTTACATTTTTAGACCATATCATTTTCATAATTTAATTATTATTGTTAATATCCTCCAATTTAATGGCTAGGTTTTAACGGTATCAAATTTCACGGGTCATTTAAGCTTGGTGTTGCATATCGAATATGATATCAATCATTTTTTTTCTTAAATATCATGATGTTACATAAATATATTTATATATTGTCATATTAATGGTATATACCTTAGTTATTCATTTCTATCCCAAATTAAAAACAAAGTAACATCAATCATGTGTGTGTGTGTGTGGACTACTGCCCCCACGAAGAATCTTTTTTTTTCAATTTTCTTGTAGTTTTTCATTATTATCGAAAAAATTGAAAATTTGGTTCATGATAATAAAAATATATATTATATTTTCATTATTCTATTATAATTATATTATGTAAAAATAAACACCTCTTTAACCATACTTTCCATTTGAGTTAAAGCTTGTTCAGTTTTGGGTCGGTTTAACCCCCTATATGAACGACACTATAAAACATCATTATGGGTGACTATGGAAACAAAAAAACTGATATTATTATAATATAATAATAAAATAATGATTGTAATATGGTTATGTAAATATTATATTTATTATTTAACTTATTTTTATAGTATCTCTTTTTATTTTCTAAAATCACTAAAATAGGCCAACACTGATTCCGTTTTTACACATCATAACTTGAACAATTATGCAATTATATAAGAGTTTCACAACCAAATAATATATATATATATATATATTAAATTATATAGATTATATATTAATGATGTAATTTTCTTCGTTTTTTGGGTAATGACATCACTACTATAAAACATGAAAAAACAAATCAAGTTATTAACACCCAATGAGTGAAATAAGTTGTAAATAACCAATATAAAAATAATCAATAATAATAAATAAAGGATATAAAATTTAAAATATATTAATAAGGTTGTTAAATATTTTATTAATGTATATATTTTTGTTTTAAAGTTATTTATAGTGTCATCAACTATACAAAAGAACAGGGTAAGGGATTTGATCTCAATTTCCCTTCATTGAGACATAGTTTGTATTTAAACACCAATTATTATTTTAGTGTTTTATATGCTAAATATTTGATATAAAATATCATAAATTATATATTATTAATTTCATTTTAATTTTAAATCCATTATATTCCTTTTAGGGTGTTTTTAATTGAATTTTTACCCAGGTCGTAACGGTTTCTTTGCTTCAGATTTGAATCCCTTGAGGCATGTTTAAGTTATACACAATATATCCATTTTAAGGGTTTAAATATTTTCCTATTTACATTTTTTATTAGGATTCTATTTTATTTCAATATATTTAATTTTATTTTGAAATTTAAACCTCACATGGGGTTTTGATTCAAATGTTACAAAGGCTATAAGGGGATTTCGTGACTCAATTCCCTTCCTTGGATCATAATCGTTCATCTTTGTATATTTTATTTCACGATGGTTCTATTCTAACCTATGATTATTTTAGGATTTATTCCACCAAATTTTATGGGTAAATAATTTTTAACACAAAATTCTTCATCCTTGGTGATTATAATGTTTTTTTAAAATTCATTTTTGTTAAGAATAATTCTCATTACTTTAAATATATTTTTCTTTCATAATTTTTTTTATCTCAAATTATACTTTTCACCATTTATTAATTTTAAAATAATGGTTTCTTCATCCTCTAAATTTTTCAAACAAATTCTATTTCAAAATGTTCAAAAATATTTTCAATCCATTCAAAATAAAAATGTTTTATAATTCTATCCAAGTTTTATTTTGATAACCTTTGTATCTTTTTCAAAGATCCAATATTAATAATTATTTTAAAATAAATGTTTTGAAAGTATTTTTAATTCCTTTTTTTATAAACTTATGAATTTTTAAAGTTTCCATTATTGAATATTATTTTTAAATCTAAAAGTTTTAAATGTATTTCCACTTCCCTTTATTAAAAAAATTAGGGATTTTTTCTTATTTAAATTATTAAATATTATTATTAAAAGTAAAAATTTTAAAAGTATTTTAACATTAAATTTTAAAATTTGTTCTTAACCAAATCCATTTTCATGAAAGGATTATTTTAATTTTATTAAATAATGATACATTATTAAATGGTACTCATAATTATGAATTTTATAATGTTTATTTTTTTAAAAAATAAATTTTCATTTATTGGGTTTCATTGTGATATATCTACAATGGAATTATGTTTCATGTTTCACCCTATTTTATTATTTTAATATGTTATTATTTTGTGTGATTAAGTTTTTAGTATCAAGTGATTTAACTCATGTCGTTATTTGTATATTTTATGAAACCCATATTATTTCATGGTTTCCTTATGAAAATCAATTTATATCCTTTTGAATACTATGTGAAATCCTTTTTATTTCCATAGATTTTCTATATGATGATATTTTAATTTTCTGAAATCCATTTTTCTTTCTTTGGGTTATTTTATGATGAGATGATTTTTTTTCTCAAGTGGCACAAAAATTTATGGATTATGAGACGGGTGAGACCTATATATTTCTCCAAAGTATTAGGTAAATGATTATATCTCAAAATATAGAAATATTATATTAATATGATAGTGATTTTCTAGGTTCACAAAGTGTGATTGTGATAGTTTTTTCTCTACTCACAATATTATTAGTGAAATAGTTAGTGAGTATAAAGGTTTACAATGATAAGAAATATCATGTTTATGATTATTCCACATTATCAAGTTTTTTATCATGATAGTCCATGTTTTCATGATTATGTTGTATTTTCAAAGTAATCCTCAATCTTATGTCATGACCAAATGTTTCTCATTATTGATTTTTATTTTGATCCAGGTCTATCTTTTATGACTCATTAATAATATTTTTATGATCTTATATTTCATTATCATGTTTTATGATTATCATATATGGTCTTATTATCTCTTATTAAGATATATAATTATTTATCTTGTTCTCCCTCTTGTTTATGATCTAAAACTTTATGATATGTTTTTTCTCTCACCAAGAATCTGTTCTCACCCATTTATTATGTTTTCATTTCCCTGGTTATGAAGATGGTTATATCATGTGAGATATGTAGTAAAGGGTCAAGAGGAGTGTGATTATAGAAAAATATTCAAAATTGTAGCAAAAAATGATGTTTATATAGTTAATCTCTAAGATAGTAAACATTTTAGTATTTGGGATGTGCAAATGTTTGTTTATGTAATAATTAAACCATGTAATTAATGTACTATGTATGTTATGTTTAGATTGAATAACATTAACCAAGCCCCAATTACACACACATAAAAACATATATACAAATAATAGTATATAATATTTAAAATAATATATATTAAATATTTCTATATATTTATTATATAGATTTATAATTAAAAATATTAAAAAATATGTTTATATATGTATACCTATATATATACATACATTATAAATATATATAGATATATATATAAATATAATTTTATTACATATTATTAAAAATAATATACACATACATATATACACATGTAGACATGGATATTTAATATATATATATATCTAATAAATCACCCTGACTTATTAGTATAGGTGTTCATTTATTATCCCAAAAACACGAGATAAAATGATGCCACCCAATAATTACAAGGATTTTACGCAAGCAGTGTGACCTTATGTGCTTGTGCACATGGCACAATTTGATGGCAAGTATTATATCCCACATATGATGTGCTGGTGGGTGGGAATTGGTGCCAATGGGAAATGTGATGGCAGGTTCCCACATGCAAGATGAGTGAGTAGGGGTAATAGTAGGGCATGTTACACATGTGGGTGGGGAAGGTGATGGGTGCCAAGGGATTATAAAAAAATTATGTTAGGGTAATTACTAGAAATTATATATATATATATATATATATTCAACCACATTTTCAGACACTATATTAAAACTTTTTTTTAAAATACTAGGAAATAATGTGTGGGTAATTAAAAAAATTTATAAACTTGGATAATAATATATGTTTTTTAAAATATGGTTAGTTATCTGTGTTTATAAACCTAGATAATTTAACTATATCTAATTTATAAAATATTTTTCAAAAGTGTGAGAATACGTTAGCAACATTTATAATTATAGATAATGTAAAAAAACTAAAATAAAATCTTCTTATAGTTTTATTATATGATGTATATTTATTTGAAATAAACATGATAATATTTATTGGAGATTCATCCAAATGATAACATATACCATTCAACTCATGCACTATGATGTGGTATAATGTAACATGAGAAGATATAGACAATGGGGTGGTAACTTTCAACCCGTTGTGATGTGTGATTTAGTGAACAACTCTCAATAATCACACAACTAAACTAGATCCTCAAATAATTCATTCAAAACATCAAAAATATTTATAAATTGATTTAGATTTATTTAGATTGGATTATATTAATACATAACATACTTTGGATAAACACATTGTACCAAAATAAGCCCTCATTTGAGTACCTTATGTGCAACTTTACAGGCCATTCTATCATTAAAAAAATTATGGATTCATTGATTAATTCATAATTTTAAGAAAATATAGGCCTCTAAAAAACGTTATTTCTACTCAAGATATAATTTTTTTTAGAATGATCATAATCAAATACACTCATATCTTTTAATGAACATGTATAACAGAAGATATATCTCTATAAATTACATATATAATCATATAATCCTTTTTTATAAGATATCAAGTGGACAATAAATATGGAATGTGTCAACATAGTATATGTCATATCATAAGTTCATGATCATCAAAAATAAACTAACCATTTTGAATCAATATATCACATGTCGTTCATCTAAGTAGTTGAGCACATCACATTCCCCTTAAATAATCATAACCATGAATTTCAAAGGATTAATTAAATCATGGGATATAATTTCATACTTTTCACATAAGAGGAAAAATATTATATTAGTTAAACTCAACTTATGACATGATCAATAACATACCCAACTACCCCATGATTATCTTATCCTAAACGTTGGTGTAAGAAATCTTTCAAAATATGATGGTTTAGAAGCTAAGTAACTTGTTTAAATCTGGTAATTGGGATTTATATTAAGTATACATACCAAACTATATAAATTATTATATGAAATACCATGGGAAATATATTCTCATGATAATATAAATAACAAATCTTCACTTATTATCTCATGATTCTAATTTATACTTTATATAAGATATTGCTAAGGCAAATCATAACATATTATGATAACCCATACTAATCCATGATGATCATGTATTAGGTAAAATTCAATGTCATACATTGGGGGTATTCTATAATTTCATTGTTCATGTACTTATAAATAACTCATGAATGAATGATAAATGAAAATTGTATTTATTATAAAACTATGATAAATATTACAACTATTATATCTAATCTCTCATGTGTCTAATATCTAGAGACTAAAATGATCCTATTAATTTTGTTTTGTTAATGGTGTTTCTAAATAAACTAATATATTTTCATATATATCCATCAAATAGATATTTTCATCTCCCCTTTCAATGGTTAGCTAAATGAGATGTTATTTATGAGCAATGTGTTTGTCCATTTAGTGAGATCATGGTTCCTTATCTTGAGAAATAACTCTATTTTTATTATAGTAAATCTCAATTTTTACCTCAATGATAATAACCACAATATTTTTTTAATGAAATTCTTGGTCCAAGTAACTTCCTTCCAAAAATCTAATAAAGTGATTCAATCCACCACTATTATCTAGTCCACTATGGTGTTTTATTCGGAACACTTCAAACTAATAACTCCAACATTGAAGAGAAACACGAAAACCAATTGAGATGTAACATCATCTTTATCAATTTAGAAATTATAATTAGTTTAAACTTTTAGAATGAGATTATTCCCACTTATAAGTGACAATAACATATCATTAAATTTTCTCAAGTACTTAAGGATATTCTTTGCAGAAATCCACTAACTTTTACTGGGGTTTGATTAGTATGTTATTATTACGCTCAAAGTATAAGAAAAATTAGATCAATTACATAAAATGGAATATATAATAAACCCTATGGAAAATAAAAAAATTTTCATATCCATCCCTTCTAACTTATTATCAGGATCTTGAATCTTATTATAAAATTTTCAATATAGCATTAATAAAAACCACTTCTTCATGTTTTTAATTTTAACCCTCTTTTATAAATCGCCAATATTTATGTTTTGAATCAATATATGATCCTTATTTGATCAATATATATATATATTCATACCCAATATATAATTTTTTCACCCATGTATTTTATTGAGAATCATTTTTCTAATAACAAATTTATAGAATATAATGTCAGGGGATCATTACTAATGAGTATTATTTCATCAATAGAAAAATCTATAAATAGCTTAACACTACCATTAAACCACTTATATAAACAATAATTATTTACATACTCTTTTAAAACAAATTCTTTTATTTGATTATCAAATTATACTTTCCAACATTGAGAATATTTCCTCAATCCATAAATGGGACATTTCAACTTAAAACCTTAACAATATTATTTGGAGATTAGAAAAAATAATATTGTAATATATACACATCCTTTAGTAAATTAAAAATAAGTAATTTAGTTTTTATAACAATTTAATATATCTCATATTTATAATGATCTACTATGTATAGTAAAATATGAATTCACATTATCAATGGAAATGGAGATAATGTTCTTCATATTCAATGTAATTTTTTTTATTTATAACCTTTTTTGAATAGATATTTTTTAAAGGTAAAACCTCTAACTTATATGTCATTTTTCCTATGAATACCCCAATTTAACCACATGTGTCTTACCAATTTAGGTACATCCACTGAATTCCAAACATAGTTAGTTTATATATAATCAATCTCATATTTTATGTTCTCTCACCATTTCTAAAAATAAAAAATTAAAATGTACTCTCAATAAGTATAATTTTAAACATATTTAAACATTAATTCATAATAATTTTCCATAATAAATCCTTATTTATGATGATCATGGGGAATCCTAAAATATCTTCAACGTTCATGTGTAACCTAACTTGGTTATTCTTCCACAGCCTCTAATGGAACCAAATCACATTCCATCTCAGAAAAAATTCATGTTTCTTGGTTTGAAACTTCTCTAGGTTTAAATTTATTCCAACTAAATCCTTAATTTAAAAATATTACTTCTCAATAAATATACCATTTTGAGCCATAAAACAAATTTTTTCTATCAAATTATAAAAATAACACCTCTTAGTTTCATCAGGATAATGAAAAAATTATAATTTATATGATTTTTGGTTAATTTTATCTAGTAAAAAATGTCTTATATATGATTCAGAACACCAAATCTACATGAAATATAATTTGGAAAACCACATGATCAATATTTTATATGGTGTATTAATGTCTTCTTTAGATGGAAATCGATTAAGTTGGAATGTAGAAGATTTGAAAATGATATATAAAGGTCACAATACACTTTATCAATCAAAACATTTCCAAAAAATTTATGATTCATCCTCTTAGACACACCATTCCACTATGGATTTCTATGAGGAGTGAGTTGTGAAATAATTCCACAACTCTATGATGATCAATAAATTCCTTTCTCCTTAATAAATATAAAATAATATTAATACCTTTACCTAGTTCATTATGTACTTCACTTTTAAAGACTCCAATATTTTTAATGGTTTCAAACTTGTGTCTCATAATAAACACATGACCATCCCAACTGAAATCATAAATAAAGGTAATGACATATCTATACCCACTGATTACTTTAGTTCCCATTAGTCCATATACATCAATAAGTATAAATTCTAATATTTCACTAGATCTCTCAGCTTTTCCATTAAAATATTATTTGGTAATTTTTTATAATAAATAGGATTCATAATTTTCAAAAAAATAATAATATATTGAGTATGATAATCCATCCCTATGGTGTCTTTTGATACATTTCTCATTTATATATCCAAGGTGATAATTGAAAACATAATTTGTGCTAGAATAAAAAATTGCCTTCTTATGTTGAATTTTATAGATAATATTATACATATACCAAATATATAAAACATTCATCATATTACCAATTATAAAAAACCTTTAATTTGTATAAATAAAACAACTATTTCCCTTAATAACAGATGAAAGTATTATCTCATCCAAAATAAATATAGAAAAAGATTTTTATTTATTCATATAACATAGTAATAGGTTTCTAATTTTATAACTAATACACTATTTAGACATAGATCACATGTATCACCCTATAATGTAAAAACTCATTCTCCATTACCAATATATTTATTTAATTCACCTTTCATCACTTATCTCTTATTTCTAATCCTATTTTTATCATCACAAATGTGTGATGCACACATGGTATCCATTACCCAAGAATAAATATTATAGAAATTGATTTCTATATCATTTATATCCATATGCTTAGTATTTTTATTGTTAATAAATACTATCAACCATAAAGACTAATTTATAAATACCTCCTAAAAGATATCTCAAAATGATAATCATGATTCATGTCATAGTCTATAAAAAAAATATCTAAGGGTGACTATAATGTTATTTATATTTTCATATATAAAATTTAATGAATTTACTCCCACTAAAATGATGACCCCGTACATCATACCTTTACCAGGACTAGATCTATATATCACTAAGTATTAGGTCAATTTGGCATTCCTCTTAACATTAAGATATTTAGGTAGACCATTATTCCAATGATATCACATATTATTTATGGATAGTTAGTTTAAAAATCCTTTCCCAATTCATCATATGAATTACCCTAATTATATTCCTCGGGGTGACTAATCCTATTGAGGTCACCCAACTAAGTGTAACCCAAAGCATAAAATTGATATGGTCTCCTAATATTATTAGGTTTACCCATATACAACATTCCTAACATAAGATAATAATTTGGAACCTTAATTATGAATGAATTAACCAATTAGATGATCAATTTAGTAATGTCTCCAGCCAAGTGAATCAACCACCATCCTATGTTGGATCACCACATGACCTTTAGTGTGCCTCTTACTATATTCCAAAGGAAATAAAATATCTGAAAGTGTATGATAAAAAAAATTGGGAGACTACACCCACAATATTAATAAAATAAATGATAATAAATAATATTAATATCCATAACAAAATAAACATCAGATAATAAAAAATAAATTTATAGTTGAAGGATAACCATAATAAATACATTATCATTCTATAGTAAATAGTACACATGAAAAAAATCATACGTCATAATAAGATCACCTAATGGCATGATCTTATATAGTATAGAATAAGAATAAAAAGGATACCTAACAAAAATAATTGGAATCACCTTAGATATATCCCTCAATAATCAAGGTTATCCACCATCTCATCCAATTATACTAGGGATATGAATCATACTAATATTTTAACAATCATATTTTTACATGCACCAAGGTTACCATGTAGTTTGTATGTATAAAAAAAAATATGGAATAACCAAAAGTGTCCCTAATAATAAATAGTATACATGTGAATTCACGTACTAAAAGAAATATAAACTAAAAGTACATCACATGCATACACTTGACAAACCATGGATATTCATGATGCCACCCAAACAATTATTTGATACCTACTTTGGATAGTACCATTTTATGGTCCTAATATTTTACAGGTGATAACCAAGGATTTGTATAAAGTTTTCTTGATCATAATATTGATAAATATAAGGCATAACATCCTATATTATCAGAAAATCTAGTATGAGGGTATAATGTTCCATATTCCATTGATATCAACAATGTTGTTATATCATCCCACAATATAAACAATATCAATAAATAAGGGAATATCATCCTATATTACTAAAATTATTAATTTTTATTGATATATTATACCAAAACATAACAATACTAGCAAGCATGGGAATCTCACCCCCAATCATAATTATATCATGTCACTATATCAATAGAAACAAGAAAAACATTCTATCATTATATCACTAGAGGAATCCTATAATCTTCTCACTATATCGATAGTTATACTATATTTCCAACTATTTATCTGACCACTTAAAGTGTATCAATATCTCTATATATAATTTAAAGTAGTGTTTCATCATATTTTCATATCATTGACAACAAAATATCATTATATCATCATATAAATGAAGGGGGCATATCAATATCTCACCACATCACTAGGGATAACGTGTCATTATATAAACATATAGTTAATAGTAGTATATCATTATATCATCATATTGTTAATATAAATGTATCATTATCTCTCCATATCACCCAGGACAGTGTATCATCATATCAATGACAACTACAAATCATTATATCTCCATATCACTTGCATCAATGCACTGTTATCTCTCTATATCACTAATTAAAACATGTCATCATCTCATAATATCATTGGAAAAATTTTATCATTATTTTATAATTTAACCATTTATAACATAACTTTATCTCTTTATATCATTTATTATAGGGTATCACCATTTCTTTATATCACTAGAAGAATTTTATTTACACCTGTGTTAATGTTCTAAGCGAATGTCATCCTATACAATCAATAATCATAGGATCCATGGTTAGTAAATCCCTTATTAACATTCCTATGAAGAATATCCATCATCAAATATATCATGTAGTTTTAGGGGTATAAAATAAAACTTGTAATACTCACCATAAAAGTATGGTCTCATGGGAAAACATGTCACACCTAACATATTCAAATAATGACCACTGGTTGGAATAACACCTATCCCAGGCTATCATACATCATCAGAATTACTACAAGGGTGATTATTATATCACTAATCAATGTAATAAATATAATTTTTAATATATAATACCTTCTAACTATAATATTCATTAATATAACCATACATATGGTAAATTATGAATCAATGTAGGAATTGATTAAATAAAAAAAATCCACTTAATGGGTTACCAATTCCAATGGTTTTTTTCACCTAGAACTCATATATCATTCCCAGATTCCATAAAAATTGATTGAAAATATATAACTAACCATCCACATGGAATATTCTATAGTGGGAAATAATTAAATATATGTCCCATAAAAAAGTTTATGTTACCACTTATCTAACCAATACATTATTTATTATAATGATGGGACACTCATGGATCCCATAAAAGGTTCACCACAATAGTTAGGGGAAAATAAAACCCTCATATTTTCATTCCAAAAGTATTGTGTCACATTCCAAATGTTTCATGGCCATTAGTAGACATGTGTTCAATGAATAAAAGTTAGAGTAACTTCCATTACCTAAATTTTCCATACTCAACATTTAAGAATCATGGATGCCATATTTGGTTCCATTCTAAGCCATTCTAATATACCTTCCTATACTCATATGTTATGTAATATACAATAATAAAATCTATAGGATCACCCAATATATCACTCTTAAGTGATAATACCTTATAAAACAAGACCTTACTAGGTTGATAGTGTCATAGCTCAAGATAGAAACCTTTATTAGGTCTAAATCTCTCTCAAACCAAGCCTCTCAGATAGGAAACAAAAACATTAGTGGGTCGAGAACAATCTATCTTTGATAAAGCGATCTTCAAATACTATCATCATCCATGATCCCCTAACTCATATAAGAGGGTTTCATAGTTAATCATAAACACTTATAATTAATTTACTTAATTATTGAAACAATTTTTCTAAGTATAAAAAAGATAAAACTCATGATGTAACATATCCTTAGGAAGCCCTTAAGTAACAGGGCATGATCTATTACTGACACACTCTTGAGTCTATTGATAAAAAAATCCACACCAATTTACATTGATTTTTCAACTACTTTCACCTATAATCAATGAAAAACTAAAATAAATATATGTAGTGACTTACCTACAAAAAATAATTACACAACCATGTGCGATCACTTCTACCAAGAATTGAATATCTATGACAAACAAATTCTATATCATTTAGACCCTATTCCACTATTCTATAGTTGAATAAACACCAAATCCATAGTCTATATCAATACAAATAAGAGGAAAAAGAAGAGGAGTATGAAGAAGAGGAGAGAGAAAGAGTAACTCATATCAAATAACGATCTATTTAGATCACCCATCCACATATCAAATAAGAGAGAAAAAATGATATAAAAGGGAAATTTGGTTGATCAAATAGTTTTTTAGAACCAAAAGAATTTTTTTTAATTTTTTTAAAATTTAAATTTATTTTAATTAAATGTATTGAAAATTAATAAAGGAAATATTGTGATGTTACCAAAATTTTGAAAGTTCAATTCCCCATTATTTGGAAATATAAGAGAATCCTAACCAATCATTGTGGTGTTACCATGTCCTTGATGGCATGACACCTAATATAATCCAACCAATGAAGTGTAATCCTTCATAGTTCCTTTTATGATCCCTCCTCATTATAGAATGATGTGTACCAATGTGAACTCCATCTTGAAATCTAGTAATAATATGCACTATATTTCTCACAGGGACACCCCTTCATGGTGAAAAAATTACCTTAACAATGCAACTCCATATGTTATCGCATGCCACCTTCTCAAAATATATATATCATCTTGATGTTTTATCTTATATAGAATCTTCATGGAATGATACCTACCTTTATAGCTCAATCCATTAATATATATTCAAATATCTTTTTTTTCAACATAATTTTATTCTTTCTTCCCCAGAAAAATACAAAATTCATCTAACACCCTAAAACCACGAAATACCCATGGGTTGGGGAAATTTTAAACAAATATATACTTCAGTATATGTGGGTTATTATAATGGTCTTAACATGTTTTCCCCTTGGAATAAATCTTATACTTAGTATTTCTAGGGTTTTATTAGTCTAACCATTTCCATATACATCATATATATGTCAAAAGTAACTATTATATCCCATGAAACATTACATTTCATTTCATCTCTATATGCATGCATGCTTCTAGAGATTTTGTCTTGGAATCCTTATTATTATAATAAAATTAATATATTTAAACCATAATAATGTGAAACTCATTACACTACTCACAACTTGTCTTAGTAAACCTAAAATTGAATCCATATACATATACACATATTCAAATTCATTACAATAATAGGGTATATGAAATAATTTCATGTAATTTTTTATAATTATATGAAACTAAATTTCCCTATAAGAGAAAGAATAGTGAAATATCTATAAAAAACTAGATTTTCTAGACTTGGTTTAAGATCAAATTCCGAAGATATTTCCAACCCCATGCCCCATTTCATAGGGTTCAACAATGAGGAGTTACATTAATTCCATTATAATTATAATTCTTAATATATATAGATTATAATCATCCTCTAAATTCATGCTTATAATAATATAAAAAACTAATATAAAGGTATAAAAATTATAAATTTTATATATTCATAACTCACATGAAATTCTTGGTATGATAATATGTAATAATAAACTTACAATATAAATTAAATCATATATAATGTTCACATTGTATAGAAAATTTATATACATTAATATTTAAATAGTAATTCCATAAATAAATGAAAAATTCAACTATAAAGAAAAGAGATATTATAAATTTATATAATAAATTTTATAAAAACCCACTTTTAATATGGTGTAATTTCTTTCCAATTCTACATAGGCTCGAATTTTCCATGCTAGTTAATGTTTTTTAGACAAATGATTTTTATTAGTTTTCATAAGGTCACATATTCCCATAAAGGCATGGTTGAATTATGAAATACAATTTAGACCATAGAATAATGTATTTACATATTCCATTTTGGTTCTTTGGTCTCACCGAGAACCATGGAGAATAGATTTTCTCCATGGTATAACTAGATTTCTTGGTTCCTCTACCCACAATGTAGTGGTCATATGACCATATCATAGTGACATAAAGAATGATACCCACATTTAGGGTTAGAATAACTATGTAATTTTTCCTTAATTCTTGAAATTTCCCCTTTAAATATTGACACCCTAAAATATTGTGATTGAATAACCATGAAATTTTTGAGAAAAAAATAATATACCATAATATAGTGAAATAACCATGATTTCAATTATTGAAAAACACAAAAACTTGTTTTTAATTTTTATTTTCATCCTATCAATTTATCACCAACCTTGTATCTGATTCCACTAATGGGTTTATGTTAAATATTTATGCATATATCTAGTGGATGAAAAAAAACATATCAATATTGACTAATAGTGGAATCAACAAGATGAAATAAAAAACCTGAAAATAATAAATCCTCACCAATTTTTCTCAAGATCTTTATTAGTAATCTGTTTTATAAAGTTACCCTTGTGGTAACCAATGAGTTTCTAATGTTACAATGGTGGCAGTAGAATCTGATGGGCTGTGAATTTTAAAAGTTTTCATTGTTGAGATGACAAGACTTTTCATCTAAAAAGATCAATTCCCTAGTATGGCCCAAGGATCTCACGTAAATTAAATAGTGCACAAAAACATAAATTAAAAACAATCCCTTTTCAAATATGAAGTTTTGGTCAAAATATTCTTGTCACTAAAGACCATTTCAGGAAGTATCTGAATCTAAATCCCTTTAGATCATCCAAAAATGATTCAAAAATCCACTAGAATGTCAATCGTCGAATTCCAGGTGCTATCATGGAGATCCGATGACACCTTCGATGTTTTAATGATCACCGCATCGATATAACTTAGATACATGGAGATTAAATTTATATGAATGCCTGGATCAAGAGTCTCTCTCTCTAGAAAGAAGGATAGGATAGAGAGGATCTAAAAATCTCATAATTAATAGTACAAGGTGAGATCCTCTCTCCTCTAATTTATATTGGATGTTCAAAATACCTGGACGGGTACTCTGACCCTTGTTGATTTAACGCCCACTGAATAAATAAACATGAAGAACTAAATTGTGATATATTATTTATTATTTTATCATATACATATACTATATATAAAATATATTCCATGGTTAACCTGATTCATTAACTAGACTCATAACTCTGGCTAAATATTAAATGAATCTGGAATATTAAAATAATATTTGTTCAATTAATATAATTCTTTATATTTACTTAAATTGTAAATAAATTTAATAAATAAATTCAATACCAATTATTATTTACTTTAAAAATATGAATTTATTTATCAGTGATCAATAACTTAGACAACACTCAGATCCCATGGTGGGACCCACCATGTTCGATATACCTATTCAACTGAATAAGGTAGATTCTTGAATATGTTATTATGTGTGACCCTCTAGGACCTTATCTCAATAGAATTGAATAAAATCCATAGACTAAGAGCAGAGTCTAGCAACCCATAAAGGCCCCAAAAGATATAAGGATATTCATAGAAATGACAACCAACCTACAAACATGCAATGTGTACTATAATATATTTATCTTTAAATATCCCATAAAGCATGAGACACACTTATGTCACTGCACTTTTCTTGATTATTTATTTATTGATATAACTAGATTGATATAACTGGATGGATTTACCTTTCGACTACTTTGGAAAAGGATTTAAAATGGTACTACTATCCTGATCAACACAGACCAAGACATATATCTTCCTTAACCCGGAAGAGAAAAATCCTTTCTTGACCATTCAAAAAATGTCATACCCCCAATATGCACCTAACACAATCTAACTTTACATGATTTCAAAATCATGTTCTTTACCTTACATCAAAGTACACGATCAAATGGACCACATTGGTAATGATTTCAAGTTAAGAGACCAATACATATGTCCATAGATGGGAACAACCAATGACACTCTAAACATGTGGTGTTCCTATTAATAGATTTTTTCTCATGATCTCACTACTAGAGATCATCAAATTTAAACTTCATGAGAAGAAGTATCAATTTTTATGATCCTCAAAACCTGATAGTTATACATAAAATGTGTCTAGTAAGTATAATTTATCTAGCTCATAAGACCTTTGTTTAAGATTAATGTCATATTATCTCAAGGTTCTCATTATAGCCTGGGATCTGATATAACCTTTTTATATGATAATTAATCTATGGAAATTACCATTAAATGGTGTATTTGGAAAAGTTTTCACTATAATAGTAAGAATACATCATGTATATATAACTATATACATTAAATGGCAATCTAAATGTAATTTTAAGTTAGGTCTAGGTCACCCACTTTTACAATAGTTTCTACCTTTGAAAATATTTTCTAGTCACTAGAATCCCTAAATGATTCATTAGGACCAATTCTCCATAATGTTGTACTAGAACCTCCTCCTCAAAGTCAAATAGAGAGAAGGGAATTGGAAATAGACTAAGTTAAAATAGAATAAACTCATTGTAAAAAAATGTGGTCCATGAATCTTCACTATATAGGCCTCCTTCATTAATTAAAGGTGCCTATTAGAGTTCAAATTTCCCATATATTATGAAATTTTCAAACCATTTCACTTCCACCTCATTGATTAAATTACATGTTAAAAATCATTTTAAAATAAATATAATCATCATATTTTCATATGATGTATCATTATCCAAAATAAAAATTATAATTATAATGACCGAGTCGATCAAATTATATCATATATTATTCTCCACATGCACCATGACATAGTATAATATACCATAACAAATCATAGACCAAAACATGATGAATTTCATTATGTCATGATCTATGATTTGGTTCACAATTCTTAATAATTTAAAAAATTCATGGGGTCAAAAAATCAAGAGATTAAGTAATGATGAAGTGATTAAACAATCATGGGATGATAAAATCAATTTTATATTCTTTTTTTATAACTTAAAATGGATATAAAATTATGTATTATTAAATTCATCTAATGTATTAATTTTTCAAATTAGGTAAATCTTTTAAAATTGTGAATGTTCTTTAGGTGTTTTAGAACATGGAGGGATTCATAGATAGATTTCATACTCAATATTACCATATAGATAAAAAATGACAACATCAATTGGACATGAATATAATTTATATATAACCATATTAAATGGAATATAAACTTTTATAATAATATCATATATATTCAATTTTTTTACCAATTTGGATAACCAATCCAAAATTTTATAAAGTGAACATATAAAATATTGCATCAATTATTTTTTCTAATTATTTTGATTCCTACATCTCTCAAAATACTTTGATATCAATTGGTGTTTAAAAAAATAATAAAAATAAATATAATATAAACAAAAATTATTTATATCTTGTAATTAATTGGGTACCAATTTCACATTAGGGACAATATCTAAAAAACATACTATTTTAGATATATATATTTCATACTCATGATAAAAAATGATTTTATATATTGATTTCTACTCTTAAAAAAACATTTAGTGAGTGATAAATATATTAAACCATTGATTTATAAAAATATATAATTAAATTATTTAAATATATGTTGTGACCATATTATAAATGATTTATATATGTCATTTTGTAAGTGGAATCACTAATATATATTCTATAGTTGTCACTTCACGTAAATATTTGAAATTCATCACTAATATAGTTGTTGATGTTAAAAAATTACCATAATAATTGTTAAACCAATGTAAGTCATTATTTTTAATCATATATAGAGAAATCATTTTATCGTTAAAAATCATCTCATAAAAAAAATTAATATATATTTATCTATTAACTAAATTCATGATTCCTTCTAAGATGAATTTTTACTATTATATCAACAAATTTATTCTCATGTATAATTTATCAAATATTTTTCATCATAATTGATATTGGATTACCCAAATGATAATTTGATACATTTAATTTTATATTATTACAAATTTTTATCTTTATTATATTTTATTTCATTGTATATATATTCACATCACAATAAATAAAAGGAAACTTTGAAATATTCTCTCAAATAGATTTTTTTATTTTATAAATTATTATTATATATAGAGTTATTTGACATGTCCTTCACCCATGATCTCCATATGATATTTTATAAATATTATTTTTAAATTATTTATATATTTTATTGGGACTTAGGATGAAAAAGCATTGTTTTTTATACATTTAGGTAAGAATATATTTTATATTAAGAAGATTTTGATTTATTTTCCATTACTAGTAAAGGTTTTATAATGAGTATATGTGTAACATCCCATTATGATTTTTAGGTACTACCATTCTCATGATCTTTTTACCATCCTTTTTCAAGTGTTTTTGATGGATTCTCGGATATGGAGATCCATTTTTGGGGAAAATGACCTAAAGTTTAAGGATATATGTTTGTTTAAATTAATGGATTCTGGGTATACTTGTGTCAAATTCTTTATAGGTTTCTCCCCAAGTTCAAATAATGTATGATGTGGTTTTGGGTATTTTGTATAGAATCTAGGTAAACCATAGTCTATTGGGCGTTTACACACTGTATAAAGGGATTTCACACCATATAATGGTTGTCTAAATATGCAGTGTATCTCATGTCGAGAATGAAATCTTTACACTGTACGAATTGGGTTTAAATCATGCAATGATTGAAGTCTATATTCTTAATAAAAGGAAACGTTTTTTCAGAATATTTTTGTTTTTTAGATTACATGATGTGTAATGGGAGTACAAGTCAATTAAATCTAATGATTTTTGGTTATTATGGTGCCATATGAGTGAATTTTATTTCATTCTACCATGAAGCCTCCCTCTTGCAACCCAAATATATCCCCATGTGACTTTGTAGTTCTTATATCCTTCTATATCACTCATTCACTGATCTATCATCATGGTTGTTACAATTTTCCTCTCTAGTCTCTTGATGTGACTTTTCTTTCAAAGGTCGATCTCTTGGTTTCCAATCATCATTGTTCAAGGTGGCTCGATTTATAGAATTTTTAGGTATTTATTTCTATATAATGGGTTAATTCAATGAATTGATTATCATTCTGGATAAATTCCATTGGTTTGTTCATTAGATTGATGTAGTTTGTGGTTTCAAGGGATTTCTTGGAAAGATAAATGTTCTTAAAGATATTTTCTTTAAAAAAATTTGTTTTGATTTGGAAATGGGTTATTTAAACACCAAAGTAGATGGTTTGTATTTGAAAATGTTTTATAAATTGTGAGAATGGTTTTGAAATTTATTTTGACAATTGGAATATTGGGAACCTTGGGTTCATCAAGAAATAGACATGTGTAGCCTTAGTGAGTGTGGAACCACTACAAGGATACCTTTGGGATATCGATAGACTATACTAGGACTCGATAATTCATGGTAACAACATATACCAATTTAGGATCTTTTATATCTTGTATTTATTCCCATAAGTTATGTCCCAATATGAGGTACTTTTTATTTGTGATTTATTTTTCACAATATGGATATTTATCATGGATTGTTGCAGACATGGTTTTATCTAGAGTTATATTGTTTCACATGATATGTTATTTCATGGATATGTGTTTACCTACATAACACTAGATTTATGGATTGACATACCTATTTTATCTATTATACTTTTTATATTTCTGTCTTTATAAAAATGAAATAATTTTATGAAAACAAAAGGAAAGTGATTTATAAATGAATTGGATTTATGAAAATGACTTGTAAAGCTATTTTAAAAAAACTAAAACCATTTTATTATTGATATCAGACCTTGTATAGACTCTATGGTGGTATCCTATTAGGATTTTTTTCTCACACCCTATTTTTTAATTTGAGTGGCTATAAATGTTGTATTACATAATCCAAGTAAAGTGTAGGGAATCTTGTATCATGTCAGCTTCTCTTTTTGAATTTTCCTTCATCGATGGGTGGTTTAGAGGTTAATTTTGGTCACATAGTGACTTTTCATACTTTCTAGTTTAGCCTATTTTTTTCTTGTATTATATGTTTGTTGTTATATCTATTTTCTTTCACTTTGTAATCTAAATGTATGTATTATTTTAGTTATATTAAATACTTTTTAGCATTATACTTGTTTCATCTCACCATTTGATGGAAAAATAAAGTGTATGGTTTCGTTGACCAGGTTGGTCTATTAAAATTTAGTATTAGAGGGATGCTCAGCTTGAAGTGCGTTAACACTGCATGAGTTTGGTTTTGGTTCTTGGGTATATAAGAGTTAGGACTATCAGAATTCATATACTAAGTATGGAAAATTGACCTAGGAAGATCACTTCCATGACTGATCCCAAGTTACCATGGATGATCATAGAATTTTACCAGGGTTGAGTCAGGGAGTTTAAGGTCATTTGAATGAAATCTATGGGAAGTTTATTTAAATTTACCTATTAATTTTTAATTAATGTATTTCATTGGTATAATTCATAATTTATATATGTTATTATTGTTTTGAAGCATTGGCTTGAATTCTAAAAGTGGTATTAAGATTTTGGAATGTGATCATGATCTAATTGGTTATTATATTATGTTTATTAAACACTGCCTCAGAGAAGAGATATTATAAATTTGAGAGAGGAAGCTGCATGACTGGATCTGCAAGTGAATCCTATAATATACCCTTCTTTGTTAGAAGTATTAATCTACACCATTCGGACTCTGGGTTACTTGTGTGTCAAGAACCTAGGATGTGTGGTCGATCAAGGAACAAAAGTCACTAAATTCCCCCCCCATCTTCTATGGTTAGAAGGGATCCCTTGAATCTATAGAGTTTCTTGAGAGGATTGAGAGGATATTTAACTTCTTGAAGACTCCTGAAGACTCTAAGGTGGGTTTTTCCATGTATATGTTTGAGGTTCCATGAAAGAGATGGTGGGAATCTATTGTGAAATCTATATTGCATGAGGATATTACCTAGGATCCCATCAAAAAAACATTTTAACCAAAAAATTTATCCTAAGAAATTATTATTAGTGAAGACCTAGGAGTTTCTAACATTGTAGCAAGGGGATCATACTGTTTTAGAGTATTATACCTATTTTCCTGAGATATTGCATCTCAAATTGGATCTTGTCAGTAATTAGTACCTAAAGTATTGAAGGTTTGTGATGGGATTGAGTCTGGATATACATTGTATGTTGATTCTAATGTTCTTTCTGAACTTTGTGGAGGAAGTTGACAAAGAAGCTTTTTCAGAGGAATACATGGATTGAAAGACTAGTTTTGGTAGAGCTTTGGTTCGTGTATCTATTATCTGGGGTGTATATTCTGGCTAGAAATGGAAATAAAATGGTTGAACATTTTCTTTAGGACCAGTTTTAGGTTCTTCTTCAGAAAATTAGAAGTTCATCTACTATTAGTTTGGGAGGCATGGTCATACCAAGCCTAACTATATCAAGGGTCTTAGGAATTTTCATCATTTTGGATTACCAGTCCATCTGAATAGTTTCTATGAAAGGATATACCAGGGAAGTAAGGAAGGATCCAATCTCAGCAAGGGTTTGTAGGTACATATTGATGCTTTCAAGGGTGATGGTTGAATAGAAAGGCCAATGGGGATGTTCATGTGGCTAAGAATGGATTTTTTTTGAGATTAAGTATGCATAAGAGGAATTTGGAGTAGGGCCAAATACTGTTAAAGTTATTGTGTTTATTTTGTTTCTATGGTACTATATTTGTTTGATATATGCACTCCTCATTATTTTATATCATAAATATAGTTGATGTGTTGGTATTACATTCAGATATTATTCCATTATTTTTGGATCTTTCCATACCTTTGGGAAGGAGGACCTAATAATGATTCAAGTTTCTCATGTGTTGAGTGATGATAGTTGACTTTGAGGTGGAGTGGGACTTCTTAGTGCTTGATATTGACATCTTCTACTTGATTACTGACATGAATTGGATGATCATAACTAAGTCCCATGTTTTTATTGTCTTCGTGGTCAGTTCTTATCATTTGATGGGGTCACTCATTTTTTTGAGGTGAGTGGGACTCTAGATCGGGAAGGGTGAGGCCTATTGTTCCTTATGCTGGGGTAATATTATTCTAGTCATTATAGCTTTTTCATGATGAATTTGACCCTTTCTTTGGAATTCATATACCTACTATTGTGTGCTCATACCCTAAGGTATTTTGTATGATTTTTCTAGTTTATCGCTATAGAGATAGGCTAAGTTTACTATAGACATTCTCCAGGGTATGTGTCCCATTTCTATAAACATTATCTAGGGTATGAGTCCCATTTTTATGCCATCTTATCAAATAGAACCTATTGAGTTTTTGGAACCTAAGTTCCATCTTGAGTATCTAGAGGCTAAAGGATTTATTTTTACTAGAGTGTTACCATGGGCTTTGCCTGTCACATTTTCTAAGAAGGGATATTGGAGAACAAAACTTTTTATAAACTATAAACAGTTGAATTAGATGACTTTAAGAACAAATATAAATTTCCAAGGATTTTTTTACTTTTTTACCAGATTTAAAGGGATTATTTATTTTAATAGATCGACCTACAATCAGGGTACCACCTATTGAGATTTTGAGAGGAGGATATACCTAAGACAACATTTAGGAGATGGTATAGGAATTGTTGTGTTTCTGGTTATGCCATTTGGTCTCACTAATTATCCTATGGTGTTTATCAATTTAATGAACTAAAAATTTATTGGTTCTTGTAAAATTTTGTTGTTGTGTTTGTGGATGATATATTTTTGTAATCCAAGTCGGAGGATAAGAATTTGAACCATTTAGATATCATTCTTAGAACCATGAAATAACATTAACTATATGGTAATCTTTACAAATACAAGTTTTTATTCAAGAAGAAGATTTTATAGGGAATATTATATCTGTTAGGAGAGTCTTAGTGGATCCTAAAATGGTACATACACTTATGTCCTAGGAGCATCCCGAAAATGTGATTAAGAGCCAAATCTTCTTGGGGATGTTTGGTTATTATAGGTAGTTTGTTTAGGAATTCTCCAAGATTGTATCTACAATGAAATATTTAAACTATAAGGGTTTAATGTTTGAGTGGAATGAAAACTATTAGAGATATTTTTAGGAACTAAAGGTTTTATTGAATTTGGATTCAGTTTTGATTCTTCTAGAACTAGGTTTAGGTTATGATGTTTTCTATTATTCTTTTGGTATAAGTTTGGTTGTGTCTTGATATAAGGGATAAAAGTAGTAACCTATCGATATTTATAGTTATTCCCCCATGATAATAACTAACCTAACCATGATCTTGAGTTGGAAGTAGTTTTACATGTACTAAAATGCAGTGTCACTACTTCTTTGGGTACAAGTTAATAGTGTATTCTAATCATGAGAGCTTGGAATATATTTTTACTTAGAGGGATCTGATCTTGAGAAAAATAAATTGGGTGGAGTACCTATAGACTTTTGATTTTTATATTGAATATACTCCTAGAAAAGGAAATTTAGTTAATAATTCATTGATTAGAAAACTACCTAGACAAGTGGTCGGGGAATCAGATTAGGAGTGGTCTTTGATGAGATTGTTTACTGAGATGAGATTGGGAATGGAAGAGGCTAGTGGCCAAGTATATTTGGCTTTAATGAGGGATGATTCATCATTTTATGATTATTTTTAACTTGATAATATGACTGATGCTGAGTTCTATTCTTTTACTAAAACCTTATATAGTGGGATGACCTTGGTTAAGTGGTATTTGTCTCCCAGTGGATCTTTGAGGTTTATTCATGGGTTAGTTATTTTGTTTTCCTTGAGGTAAGATTTTGAGATGTAAAAATTGGTGGACAGGGAGGAGGTGGTCGATTACAGATTATGTATTGCAGATTCTTATTTGTTAGTGAACTAAGGCAGATCACTAGAGACCTGTGGGTTTGTTATAAACCTTACCCATTATAGTATGGATGTGGGATGATATTTCTATATATTTCATCATTGGTTTCTCACGAACTCCATGTGGTAAGGATTTAATTTGGGTTATCATTAACCAACTCAAAAAATCAGTGCATTTCATCCATATCAAGGAGAAAAAAAGGTGGAAAAGATATGGGACTTGTATGTCTGATTTATTGTGAAACTACATGGGGTTCCCTATACAGTTTATTCCGATAAGGACCCAAGGATCAAATACAGGTTTTGGAAAGGTTTATAATAGGTTATGGGTTCTAATATAAAATTGAGAATGACTTATCCACATACAGATGGACATATAGAGACTGTTATCTATTTTCTTGAGGATATACTTCGGTATTGTGTGCTGATTTTAGTGGATCATGGGAAAGTAATTTTCCTCTCATAATGTTTTCCTATAATAATAGTTATTATACCTTGATTAAGATGTCCCATTTTAAGGATTTTTATAGGTGACCATGTATATCTCCCTTTTTCTATGCATAAGTGGGAGAGTGATCCTTTATTGGGTTAGTCTTGTACATGAGATGATAAAGAGGGTGTAGTGGATCCAGAGTAGATTGATCACAATATAGACTCATCAGATATCTTAGGTGGAATATATCCATCAGCCACTGGAGTATGTAGTTGATGATTATGTCTTTCTCAGAGTTTCAACTCACTTGGGACATCATTAGTTAGGTAAGAAGGGTAAGCTAGCATCGAGGTTTGTGGACCCCTTTGAGATCATTGGATTATTGGGGAAATTTACCCATAGTTTGGACATACTACCATGTTTAATATCCATCCATGATGTGTTTCTTATTTCCTAGTCGGGGATGTATATATATAATTCTTCACATGTGATTGTATGTGAGGATGTTGATCTTGAGGCAGATTCCACTATGGTTGATAAATCATTTCAAATTATGGATCAATGGGATATGGTACCCCATGTTAAAATGATTCCACTAGTCTGAGTACTATGGAAGTTCAGATAGGATAACCACAAGACATGGGAGTGGGAATCATTAATAAGGTAGTAGTGACCATCTTTTTTTATAGATCCAGAATCTATAAGATTTTTTTAGGAAAAAAATCTTATATGGTGGGGAGATTATAACATCATGTTATGCTTTTCAGATACTCCCTTTCTCATTCTTTGTTTACCATCCTCATTTGGGTGTGTTTGTGGGATTATCAGGGATGGAGAGCATTTATTGGGGAAAATAAACTTAATTTCAGGGATATATGTTTTTTTTAATTAATGGATTTTGGGTATAATTGTTTCAAAGACCTTATAGGGTTATCCTTGAGTTAGGATAATTTCATAAGTGGTTTTGGGGTATTTTTGTAGAATATGGATGAAACACTATATGATAGGAATTTAAACACCATGTAAAGAGATTACATACCATGTAATGGTTATTGGGAAGATGTTGTGAGTCTTATGTAGGGAGTGAAATCTTTACACGATATGAATTGGTTTCATGTTGGGTAATGGTCAAAGTCTAGATTTTTAATAAAAAGGCAATATGTTTTTTTGGCATATTTGGGTTCTGTAGATTACACAATGTGTAATTAGATTACATTCCATGTAAATATCATGATTTTTGGTTTTTAGGGTGTTATATGAGTGAATTTAATTTCATTCGACCGTGAATCCTCCCACTCTTGACCCAAAGATCTCCCTAAATTTTTTAGAGATATACTACCCTTATGAATCACTCATTAAAAAATTGATCATCAAGGTTTTTGTAGTGTTCCTCTATGGTTTCTTGAAGTTAATTTTCTTTTGAATGTCTATCTCTTACTTCCCAATCAATATTATTGAAGGCGAGTAGGTTCATACCATTTTGAGATAGGTGTTTCTATACAATGGGTAAATTTTATGAATTGATTATCGTTCTTGATAAATTCCTTTAGTTTTTTCATTGGATTTTAGTGATTTTTGGTGTCAATGGATTTCTTTTAAAAATATATTTTTTTAAAGGGATTTATTTAAAAACAAATTTTTTTCGATTTAGAAATGGGTTTTTTCAAAAATCAAAAAGGATTTACATGGATTTTATTTTTTTTATAAATTGTGATCATGGTTTTGAAATGTATATTCACAATTGGCACATTGGGAACCTAGGGTGAAATAAAAAATAGACACAGGTAGCCTTAATGAGTATGGAACCACTAAGAGGTAACCATTTGAATATTAATAGACTATGAAAAGACTTGATATTGTCTGGTACCAGCATATTCCTATTTAGGATTTTTATGAATCTTGTGTATTATCATAGGTTATGTACCAATACAAGTTGCTTTTTCATTTGTGCTTTATTTATCGCTTGAGGGGTTTTTATCAAGGATTGTTTCTCAAAGTTTTTATATGAGGTTGTATCACATAGAATCATGTGATAGGTTATTCCATGGATATGTGTTTACCAGCTTACCACTTGAGGTATAGATTGGAATCCTGATTTTATCACTTTTACTTTTCATATTTCTATCATTATAAATATAGAAGGATTTTATGAAAACCAAAGGAAAATTATGTACAAATGGATTAGATTTATTAAAATATTTTTTAAAACTATTTTTGTTTTAAAATCCATAACTATTTCATTCTTGATATTATACCTTGTATAGATTTTGTGGTGGTGTCCTACTGGGATTTGTTCTCACACCTTACTTTTATGTTTGGGTAGTTGTAGATGTTGTATTGTAGGATTCGGGTAAAGAAAAGGGTATCATGTATCTTTTCATATTCTTCTTTTATATTTTCCTTCATAGATGGGCGTCTTGGAGCTAACTGTTGTTTACATGGAGGTGTTTCATACTTTCCAGTTTAGCTTGTTTTTGGATTGTATTGTATTTTTTTTGTGTCTATTTTATTCTAGTTTGTACTCTAGTTGTATGCCTTGTTTTGAATATATTTAAGACATTTTACCATTATCTTTGTTTCACCTCACCACATGACAACCATCTCGGGTGTATAGTTTGGTTGACCTAGGTTGATGAGTTAAAAAATAATATCTCATAAAGAGTTTTCATCAATAATAAAGATATTTTAGTTTTTCTAAAATATTTAATTTTATAAATGTTTATAAAACATGTGCTTCAATACATACATATATAATATCTTCATAATTATCTATTGTACATATTTAACAAATTAAAGATAATGAAAATTTCAAATTTATCATCATTATTATAATTTCCACTTCTATTGGTTGGTCATCAAATAATAAATGTGTTTATAATATAAACATAATAGGATAGTACTATAATCTAGAAGATAATGTGTACTTTGGAGATTTTGTCTCAAAACTTATTAAATGAATCTATCAGGAGAAGATCCCTAATGTATTTTAAAGATGATTCATATGGTTATGAGAAGTGTTATATGAGATGCTTGAAGATTCATATCACAATACCCATCATGGTCATAATTAATACTCAAAATATTATTTTGTAAATTTTATTCACTTTAAGGAATTAAGAAAAAAATCCATTGACCAAAATATATGATTTCTCAAATATTCATGATTGATGGAAAACATTTTACTAAAAAATCATGAATAATTTCATTCACTTATAAAAATTACATTAAAAAATTACATTTATCTAAAGAAATAAATTTTAGAAATCTTTTAGTTGTTTTCATGATTCCTAAATAATAGTGTGTTATTTATCAATGATAATTATCTCATATAAAACTACTTATTTTATTTATAATGAAAATCATTATTTAACTTTTTTGAGTGGTAAAATTAATTATTTAAAAATATAGTTGATCAATAAAAGTTATGAATGATCAACTAAATCTATTAAAATTACAACTACTTTGGGTTCCAATATTAATTTTATTACATAAGGTCACATCGTTAGTCTATAGGGATATAAGATGAAAATTTCATTTTAAAATATTTCTACAACATTAGAAAAATTTGATAAAAATTATAATTATCAACATAATTTTTTAAAAAACTATTCTTACACCATCCTTAAAAATTAAAATATATCACATTCACCCAAAAATAAGATTTTAAAAATAATTTTTTTACTTTAGGTAATGAAATAAAACATTTTGATCAAGATCTATAGTGTTTCAAGAAAAATAACATGAATATGCAATTAAAAATTTTCATCCATGTGTAATAAAAGAAAATTAATTATACATATAAGAATTAAATTAAAAGAAAAAATAAATAAATTATAAAATATTTATTTAAAAACATTACAAAATTAAAAAAATATGTCCATGATGGGTGTTTATTAATTATAACTATCCTCAAAACCTTTATTTATAAAAATAAATCAAAGATGTTAAAATTATTTATACCATTTTCATACTGTGTGGTCTAATTAGTAATGTTTTCTTAAATTATTTTTTCCTTTCTCTTAATTGGTTATTGATAAAGAAAGATAAATTGTTTTGGTGTGCAATAGGTATGTGACTAGTGCCTTTTCATGTCACATCAAAATCATTCTATTCCAATATTTCTTTGACTTAGTTGACATGGTTGTTCATAATGAAACCACTTCTCATGATGTTTTTGACACTTTTAGTTGATATATGGCCACATGAAGGAATGGAGTTGATTTATTTAATCACGAAAACATATACACATAAAGTGAGAATGTGAAAGGATTTAATATCAAATGTTATAGTTTATATTTTTTTCAGTTGGAGTTGTAAAAAGTTAACTACTATAAAAATAACCTTTTTAAACACCCATTGATCAAAACTTTTAAGAAAAATCAAAATATATTTTGTTTAAATGTATTAAATACCATTTTTTTATTAAGTTATAATAAATATATAATATTTATTAACACTTTAGAAAACACTAATCCAGTCATAAAATTATTATCACTTTTCAAAATAGATGATAATATAAATATAATAAATATAATAATTTTAAGTAAATAATATAAATCAAGTTATGTTATCACATTCGATTGAAACCAAGAAACCCTAATAATCCATGATTGAAATCATCACATGTTGTGCCTCAATGATCTACCCTATCCTCATGCAATTAGTGGGATACTCTTCATTGATTGGCTCATGTCATGTCACTACCATAGATCGAGCCTTATTGAGTGTCTGCTTTTATCAGCACTAAATATAAACTATTGATAAAAGGGTCACCATTATCAGTGCTATTCATAACATTGATAAAAAAATTAATAAGAAATACTATTAATATTTATAAAATTTTCATATTTACATTCAAAAAATAATGTTTATTTATATAATTTAATTAAAAAATGAATGTATATAATTAATAAAAATATGATATATTAATATATATTCTTTTACAATTCAAATATATATAATGTTTTAAAATATATATATATAGAATTATAAATAAATAAATAAATATTTATATAATTATAAAATTATAATAAATATATTTAAGTAATAAATAGTTTTGTTATATTTATAATTATATATAATTATATATTAATATATGTATATAATATATATATATATATATATATAATATAAATATATATAATTAGGCTTGGTGACGCATGCTGGATGATGCAGGCATCACGATGTATTGGGCATTCGATCCATGTTCACGAGCCACTTGGTATTTTTCCTACGAGCTATGTAATGGGTATCCCACTACCCAGATAGAAACAGGTCCTTGCTATATAATAAAAAAGGCTTCAACCATAACTTTAAGAAAAAAATTATATAATCATATATAATTATAAAATTATATATCATTATATAATTATATAAATATATTTATATTTAT
Source organism: Viscum album (assembly GCA_963277665.1). NCBI lineage: Eukaryota > Viridiplantae > Streptophyta > Magnoliopsida > Santalales > Viscaceae > Viscum > Viscum album. Next base: position 2,134,553,206 of record OY728140.1, read on the forward strand.
ACAAAAATATTTATAAAAATATTTATTTATAATGAGGATTATAAATAAATAAATATATTTAAAAAATTATAAAATTATAATGAATATATTTAAATAATATATATTTATTATATTTATAATTATATATACTTATATATTAATAAGTAAATATAAATATATATTTATATAGAATTATATAAATATATATATAATTATATAAATATATTTATTTATAATTATAATCATATATGAATAAATATATATTTATATATCTTTAAATAAGATATATATTACAATAAGTATATGTATATATATTTAAATTTATATATAAATATGATTTATATAACTTTTAGTAAAAATTAAATCTTATTTTCATAATTATATATATAAAAATGATCAAATTTATATTATTCAAAATGATTAATTGTTTATTTATATACGTTAATTACAAAATGTGTATATAATTAAAATAAATATAATATATTAATATTTTATTTAAATAATTTTGTAATATATAAATGAATATATTTATTTAGATATATGATTATATTGATGTTAAATAATTTAAAATATATATACATGTATAGATGCATGTATATATGTATATGTTTATATATACATGTGTGTATGTATAGATGTGTGTAGATATGTATGTGATGTATGTTTGTAATTCATATAAAAGCCATAAATTCAGTTTTAAATATTTTTTAAATTTATTTAATTTAATTTATTCATTTATTATTATATATTCATTAATAATGTTAAAAATACATTTAATCATTTAGTAATATTTATTTATGAATATTTTTATTTACTATACATGAAATATTTTCAATATGTTTACAATTTATATGAATAATATTTATTATGTTTTATTTATTATGTTTTAACATGAAAAATATATTTGAAATTTATATAATTAATCTATTATTAATAATTTTTTTAATAATTTTTTAATTTAAATATTTAATTATAAAATTATAAATATATATAATTTTTCAAAAAATATTTATGAAATTAAAAATAAGTAAATAAATATTTAAATAATTCTAAAATTATAATAAATATATTTAAATAATTGACAGATGCACTTAGGGATTTTTGATTCATGGATTTTTCGCATGAGATGGAGCTCGATCTTCTTATGGGAGGTGAGCTCACTAGTTCCTTTCTGAGTGGTGAATTCTCAAAGAAAGGCAAGAAAGAAGATTCTTTGTTGATGATTTCTGGTTTGAGTCAACAAACAATTTTCTCTTGTTCTAATGATGTTGCTCTAAATCAAGTTATTAAAAGAGGTACTACAATACATATTACTTCAAATACAGATGACTTTAATGAATGATTTTAGATCTTTCAACATTTAGTAATTACCAGATTGGTTCGACCTTCTGGAGGTAAGATCTGGAATACCCATGAACTAGATACTCACTTCTCATGTGCTTATGGTTTCTGTTAATTCAAATGCATACCTATGGGGTGAGGGTATTTTTATATACTATTCTCTTTGGAGGAACTGAAGAAAAAAGCATGGGGTTTTGTTCCTATCACGTTGAATCTAGGAATGATGTGTCTCTAAGAATGGGATTATCACTTCAACCCATTTGAGGTTAATAATTCGAAGGCCCAAGTTTGGGTTAATGTTTTTAGCTCAACTGGATTTTATTAAACCAAAGATTTTTTTATGGAGTTTTTATAACTTTGGGTGTTCCCATAAAAACAGATCAAACCAATGAAGAATATAATTTTGGATTTATGCTCGGGTTTTGATTGAAGTGGACCTAAGCTATCCTCTAGCAGAGAGTGTTGTTTTAGTTGCTTTAGATGATGAATTCTCTTTAAGAATTGAATATGATAAAGTTCCATTATTCTGCTCAGGATATTAGTCAATTGGACATAGAAAAGATCATTTCTAAAGGGAACTCTCATGTTCTTTCTTCCTAAAGAAAGGGAATGATTTTACTCACTACCTCAAGAGGAGAAATGAAGTTGAAGGGGTGCAACAAGATTTAATTTGGGAAATCACTATCTAGACAAGCCAAGATGATACCCAATATGAATCAAGTGTGAATGAAAATATTGTTAAGGGAGACCAAAATGGCGATGATTAGTAGTATAAGGCTAAAGTGGGTGTGAAGGATTCTATAGTGGAAGTAAATCAGTTGATATACAATTAGGATGGTCAAACAATCAAATGATGGATCATGATGAAAAGGATCAGGAGGAAAGGGATCATGGGAATGGAACCAGATTCATAAAAGGGACTGGATCTTCAAAACAAGTTTAGGGCCTGGGTAATCAGGTTGCATCTAAGTTATTTAGTAGAGTGATCCCTGCTAGTGAAAGCTCTGTTGTTATAAAGGATAAAAATATAGTAAAAACTTGGGATCAAGTGGTGGAATAAGAATAATATGTGGATGTACACCCTACTAAGGAGTTGGTTTCATATAATTTTTTTGATCAGATGATTTTGGATGAGAAAATGATTGCTTCAAGAAGAAAAAAGGGAAAAAATTGATAAGGAGTCCCCTTTATGGATAACTCATCAAAATGGAAATAAAACTTGTAAAAATTAAAATGTTTTGAAAATGGTATCATATCCCTTAGATGATTAGTCCACCACTTATAGACTGGACCACACTAAAAATAATCCTATTGTTTGTATGAATGAGGAGGTTGTTGCTTCTCTAGCTAATGGTCTACCTCTAAAAGTCAACCAGACTCATCAGGATTGTGATGGTAAGACTCCTAGTGAAGGCTTTGTTAGAACATTGTTGGTCACTTATGATTATTATGCTCCTCCACAACATGAATCTGATGTCGGGTATCCTAGGGAAATCATTATAAGACCTTTGTTGATCAGTTCTATTAATTCTTCTCATACACAAGATGAACCCGATGAGACTCATAACATGGATATGGTTCCCACTTCTAATAAATTTGGTATCCTTGTCATAATAGGGGTGGATTCTGAGGATAAAAATGCATTAGAGGTCAACATAGAGAAGAACCCCTTAGATGAGCATGATATCAATGAAACAGGTATCCGAGAGGTGGTTGAACAAACCTTGCATGTGGGATTTGAGGATGATAAAAAGAAGACTCCTTTGAGTATGATTAAATCTGAATCAGATAAGGATGAACTATAATGTACTTGGCAACAAGTTAAGTCTTGGAAATGAGCTTGTCACCAGAAAAGTCATGCCCGAGGACATGGTCGTGTTGACTGGGCTACTAAGAGGGAGGAAAAGTAACTAGAGGGTCTTGATTTGGATGACATTGACATTGAAAGGTTACTTCATCATGTGTAAGGCTTAGAAGAGTGTTATTCTAGGCATCATAACCATGGATGTTGTTAAGGGATTGATTGGAATTCCTTGCAGGAAGAAGAATGTAGAATTGGGATTAAAATTAGGAAAAAATTGGGCTTGATGGTCCTTAATGAGGGTAGTGATGTTTTGTTTGACCCCATATTTCCATTTCCCGTTTTTTTATTTTTTTATTTTAATAAATGGGGTTTTGTCCCTAACCTTTTATAAAATAAAATATTTAAATAATAAATATATTTATTATATTTATAATTATATATTAATAAATATATATATATTCATGTTATTATATTTTAATTATATATAGATACTTTTTAACTATATTTATTTATAATTATAATTATAAATAAAAAATACATATTTAAATAATTTTATAATTATAATAAATATATTTTATTATATTTATAATTATATATAAATATTTTTAAATAATAAATAAATTCATTATAATTTTATAAATATATTAATTTATACATTAATATATATATATATATATAATTATATATAAATACTTATACATATATTAATTTATAATTATAATAAAATATATATTAAAATAATTATAATATTATAATAAATATATTTAAATAATAAATATATTTATTATATTTATATTTTTCTAAATATATATAATTATATAAATATATTTATAAATATATAGAAATATTTATAAATATATTGAAATAATTTTTAATATATTTATTTATAATTTTAATTTTAAAGAAATATATATATTACAAAAATTAGATATTTACCATTGATTATTTAGTGCTGATAAATATATATCTTTATCAGTACTAAAAAAGAGCTGATAAAACTATTCTTTATTAGCACTAGAATTTTAACTCAGATAATGAATCGTTTTATCAACGCTTTTTTAGTGCTAGTAAAGGGGAATCTTTATCCTCACTTTTTTGAAAGCTCTGAAAAAATCCTTATGCATTCCTATAAAATAACTCTAACAGATTTATCTCCTTTATACGCCTTCAAGCTCTCGTGGAACAAGAACTCTATCACCGATCTCGCAGAATCCTACCACTACAGTTGCTCGACTTTCTCAACAATTCAATCATCTCCAAATCTAAGGTACCGATTTATTTTGTTGTTGCACCTTTCACATCATGTCTCCTTCAATCTGGGTCAGGGAGTTGTTTCCCCTTCTATATTTAAACACATCACTCAATATTTCTCACCCATATTGGCCAGTAAACCCACCTCACAAGCCCATTATCCTCTCTTCATTCTAAGGAGGGATATACCATGATCCTTGGTCATTTTAAGCATCATCTATTGTGATCAAAATCCCATGGTTTTTCCATGATGAATCTTGTATTATTTATTCATTTATTTTATTATCTAATTTTCTATCATTGTTTTAATCTAATATTTGATATTTTCAGGGTGTTTTTCTATTTTTTCAATTTATCCCAGTTCTGGTGAATCCATGTGTCGATATTGGATGGGTGTGATTTATTGGGCATAGCGTAATGGTCCAATTAAATTAAACCAAAGTCCAGCTTATTTGGTTATATGTTTGAGTAGTTTGTTCATACCGTCTTACTATGCCTTGACCTAATTGAAATGAAATGTTTTAAGATGTCATCTACTAAAATTCAATGACCCTTTTTACATGCATTCAACCTTAGATAAAGATCCCATATTAAAGCTCTTATGTAAAGAGTTTAACATTGGGGTTAGCTAGTTAAATGTTAGGTTTTTCTATATATGGATAATTTAAATATGGTAAAGGAATACTCATATTAAAATGTTAAAAGGTAATTTTGGAATAATTTGATAGCTGTGAAATGGATGTTCACAACCATCGATATGTAAATGAATAAGAACATAATTTGGATAAATGTGTTGGTAAATAGATGTGATTTTTATGAGATGAGGAATGGGTTTTAAAAGTGACTTGGCCTATGGTTTTAGGTTTTATTTTCTTTAAAAGAAAAAGTAATAAGAATTTATATAATTGGTTTGGGTTCATTGAATGTATTTTTTCCTTGTTGATAAAAATAAATAACATAATTAAGTAAACAAAATTTTAAAAAATTATATTCAATAAACAATATATACTCATCCAAAATAATTTTATATTTTCCCAAAATATAAAAATTTCTCATAAACATGGTTTCATTCTTCCCTTTCCAATAAGCTGTAAATGATGCTGAATAATTTATAAATGAAATTTAATAGGTTTTTTTTCATGATACCATTTAAAAAGAAGATTTATTAATAAATATTTTGAAACTAACACCCCCAACTCATTTAATTTTATTTTCTAAGATCTTGTGGTCTGTCCTAGTATGTAATTATATACCCCTATAACTTTTCTATTTTTGGAGTTTCATTCCACAACCTTTCTATATATTATATATTTCTTAATTTTTTTATTTTCATGAAAACAAATCTACTCAATAATATATTTTTAATTTATAAAATAATAATTTACTAATAAAACCATTAAGACATACTTGGATACATATAATTTTATTTTTTACTAAATGTTTTGGAGTGAATACACTAATATCCGATGTATTGAAATTTTTTATGTTATTCAATTATTATTCAAAGTAGTGAAATTTAAAATCAAATTTTCTATTGAAATAAATGTACTATGTTTATTTCTACATAAAATTCCACGAAACATATAACATGGATTCCTACATGACACATTTTCCTATAAATATCGAATTCTTTCTACGTGTTATGTTTACATGAAATTGTTAAGTATTCTTCAAAAGTATATATTTAAAAAAATTTAAACATCATATAAATATCTTTTATAATGAATAATATCAATTTATTATTATTTGTTTCTTCCATGTTTAATATATTTTATACATTTTACATATATTTTTTTAATTAAAAATATTAACCAAATTTATAAATAATTATTTAAAGGTATTTGGTGAACCTTCTGGGGTATAACTAAACAAAAAAATTATTAATTTGAATTATTAAATGTTAAAAAAATTGATATTGTAAACTATAATGATTCGATAATATATCAATGACAAATAATTATCACCATAAATGATAACCATGTTTTTATAAAAAAACAAATTAATAGTGGTAGATATACAACAATGATAATTATATAAGTTTTAGGAATACCAAATCCCATTATTTATAACACACACATATATCATTAACAGTAATATCCTATATATTTCATAGGAAAATTTAATTTCATCAAGTACCTTCTATTCAATATTATTTTAAAATTTAGATTTCTGAATTTTAAATAAAAAATTTAATTTATAACATTTAAACCACAGTAAAATCATGATATTGCTATCAAAATTTCATTATCAATAATAAACTTCTTTTATCTCTATGAAAAATAGAATTAATTTAATATAATAATTCATAGTTATGGAAACCAAAGGAAGTTTATAAAGGCATGTACCATAAATTATGAATCCGATAATTCCTAGTGTAATTGGGTAGGTTGTATATCTAAATTATTTTTTAAAGGGTTAAATTTTTTTCCCATTAGGCATTGTGAGAACGTAATATTCCTTTCTCTTTTTAATATTGGAAGGTCACAAATATTCTCTCCTTAAGTGATCCTACTCATGTTTTTTGGATAAGATTATCAAGATATCTATTGCATAATTGGATTCCTATGTTAATATGTAAGTTGATTGAATTTACTGTACCAACCACTTGAATTACATTTTCTATTTGTTCACTAAGCTCTTATCAAAATACATCCATAAAATTAGGGATAAATTTGTTTTTTATATGAAGTATGAAACTAGAAAAGGGAAAAATTCATTACATTGTTATCATCCAGGAAACTGATTCATTCTAACCAAACCAAAGTAACATTGAAGATTCTAGGGTAGTATTGATTTATCACTTATAAGGGGAAATAAATAAGCGATAAAATTTTTATTTTATAATTAGTATTTTGAAATTAACCTCCGTTATTGATTAAAGTCTTCACCCACTCACTTAATAGTTTTATTTTTATTTTTTAAACACTCCTTAAAATATGCGTAAAAAATTTGAGTGGTATCTATGTTTATAAATGAAACAGAATGATTGTTATCTATAATTATAAATTCATAAATATTTAAGGACCAAGGATGGTATCTATATTTATATGTTCATATTATCTTTTATAGACCTCCTAGATACAAAAAATATCACCTTATAAATAATATATATTGATAATAAAACCATGGAGGGCATGTCACTAACTCCATCCAACCCATATAATATTCATCATGACCCCACTATTAGAACCTTGGACTCACAGGAAGCTAAAAAATACTAAAATTCGATCCTTATAACAAATTTTTTTTACCTTTTCATGGTGTAATTCAATGATTTCTTTGAATTTGAAACTTCAATGACTATATCAACATGGGTGAATGCAAGACCATCCAGATGATCCATATCACGGTCACACCAATCAAGGATCCCCTTATTGGGATTAGACAGCTGCAAATGATATTTTTTAACTTTAGAAAATAAACTAATAAATTTTGTCTGGTGCTTATCCAATTCCCCATCCTGGGAACATTTAGATTTTAGGAGAAAACTATCATCCTCTTCAAGTTTATCTCCTGAATAGTTATTATTGAATTTTATTTCCTAAGACTCATCCTCTATCTCTTCTGTATGTGAACCTATGTTTCTTGAACTACCCTGAGTATTAGTCATCCTATAACCCATACTGATGATCATTGTGGATGGATTTAGAGGATGAAACCTATCACTAGTGGAGTAATTCTTTTCTTAAATTCAAATTCCCATTTCCTTTAAAGTTAGATGAAATTATTTAAAACATTAAAATGTTAGGTTCCCCGTATTTAAAGTTACCCTTTTTGTGTATTTATTTATTTTGATAAATATTAATATTACCGAATCAAATAGGATGGATATGAATCAAAAATGGATGGATGCTAGTCATAAGATAAAATAGTATGGATATGGGATTAAAGAGTTCATAATGTTTGCAAAATGTCATGAATATGTGCCTTTTAAAATCTATTTTCAATGTTTATGATGTTTTTATTTAAGAATAATTAGTCCATAGGAGTTGGAAGAACACTTGATCTATTATGGAATAGATCAAAGTTATAAATGTTGGACTAAACATGAGAAAAAAGTGAATGTAGCTGGTGACTAAGATAACACAACATTTTATAGATCATATGATATTATTACATGTTTGGAAAATGAATTAGACCATACTGAGGATGTTATTTATAGAATCTCGTGTTTTTGGACCATGTGTTTTTTTGAGGGAATTTGAATTTTTGGTAATTACTGGGTGGATATTTTTTAAAATTGATCTTCATAACATAATTATAAGAGTTGTAGCGCTCCAATGTGATTTTTTTGTACTTGGGTGAAGACTTGAAAAGTTTTCCAGGTGTTATGCGGAGTTTTTAGAGCACTGAATTTGAAAAATAAGGTTTTAAAGGGGTATATAGATGGAACATGATTTGTCTAAAATCGTGAAACCCCTAGTAGTAAACCATGAAACCTATAATAGGTGGGCATAGATGATGCGCATAGGTGGTAAATAGTTTCCAAAACAGTGTTCCAAGCCCTCATAGTTAGTGGCATTGGGTAGTACCTCAACAATATTCACCACATGGTTTATGTGCAGTTAGTAAAACTGTGTGGGACAATCCTTATGGGGTGATCCAGGTGCCTAGTAGAGGGTGCACGGTTGTCACATAGTTTTCCAAACCATGTATCCCAAACAGTGTGTGGTGACATATCTTTTTTTTAAATGAGTTAATTTTATTAAATAAAAAGAAAATAAATGAAAACCATAATTAACCCTTTCCTTCCCCTTCACTCGGGCGACACCCCCTTTGGATGAACCCCCATGGTGCATGAAACCCCCTCTTTGGCTCTCTTTGTATATTTATCTTTTATTCATATTTTTTTTGGTTCATGTTTGATGTCTTGAGGTAAGGTCTCTAGTTCCTTCTCCTCTCAATTTGTGGTCAATATTTGGTCTTCTTATTTCCCTACTAGTTCAGATGAACCCTACGATTGTATTAATCAAGTTTTTGTTGGTTTTATTCTAATGTAAGGCCATGTGAATGGATCTTCTGGTTGGTTTGGGTGTATTTTGGTGTTTTACAGGGAAGGAGTTATGCTTTGGTCCCTTTTTTTTATTTTCCGCCATTGTCTGAGGTGAGGGTTTTCATCCACTGTTATTTTCGCCTATTTAATTTGGGGTCTTTGGTGATTTTAGGTTTCTTATGTGTTAATTAGACTTTTTGGTGGCATCTCAAACACAAGTGCACACATACAGAGGTACATGTATATATATATATATATATATATATATATCCTCATTGTACATGTCCCCTCATGGATAGTGGAATGTGTACATAAGATTAAGGGGTATATAAATATATATAGGAGTGTATGAGTATGAAAGTGCAGAGAGATATTTATCAAAGGCTTCGAATGAAAAATTAGTTCGGTTTAGTCTTATTTTGAGGAAAGATCCATATCCATGACCTTTTAAATTTAATAATGTTTTAATGGATTTTTTAAATAAGTTGAATTATGATGATTCTTTGGTAAATTGAATTGAAATTATGGATTTAACTTATTAATTATGATTAATTTTTTGAGAAAAGAATTCATGATTTTATAATAAATCCCCTCCAATGTAGGTTCACTATGTTCTAAGCTAAAATGTTTTGGTTATTTTTTTAATACTTTTTTGGATTAATGCTTGTGGTTTACTATATGCTAGATGACATAGTGTGAAATAAGTAATGTATAGAAAATTACCTCTAATGGAATTTGAAAATGGATTTTTTTTATGAACATTTATGTAACCATTGCACCTTCTAAGTTCCAACTTATTACTTTCCATTTGAATTTTAATTATTGGTTTAAACCAACCAAAGGATTTTTTATCATTCTTTCCTAGATATAGGAAGCCTAATTGGATTGGGATAGACATCATGGGTGTTTTCCTACTGAGATTTTATCTCACACCCTACTCAGGAACCATTGGTGCTCAATTAGACTGTCTTGTTTATAGGGTTATGGACATTTTATTGTGATTTTTTTCTTATACCTAATAAGTTAGAAGCATGTGACTGAGTAGTAGCTTAGTATGCTTGTGGATATTTTCTTTTGACTTTTTAGTTCTTTCTGTACTCGAGTCATGTATTATAATGAATTGTAAAGCATGCAGTATGATACTCTTTTAGCTTATGTATCACCATCTGGCATGCATGATTTTTTTTTGAATTAGCAATGGGCATAATTTATATTCAGTTGAAATTACATTTTTCTTATGATGCTTTTTCATTGATTTATACTCAATCTATTGATTCATTCTATTTAATTCCTATTTACCAATGTGAAACTCTGAGTATGAGGGTATTGTATCCTCACTGAACTACCTTGACACCCTCGCTTCTAGTCGGCAGCCTCTTGCATACAGGGAGATTCACTTGAGGCCATGTGGTGATCGGTCCGGTGACCAGTTTAGTGTTCAGTCAATATGAGATATTAAAAAGTGGTATCAAATGCTATTTTTTTCTTTTTCTTAATGTTTTGGGTTGGTAGACAGTAAAATATGAAAGCTTTGGTTCTTGTTAAATAGTCGTTCATAGTATTGATCACACCACATACGGGAAATGACCAAGTGCATAGGGTTGGAAATTATTGTTCGTGCCATTTGATATTACAGTCGATTATTATTTCAACTTGTGTGACTAGTGTATTTTCCATTATGGATGGATTAATGGGATTTATGGTATTTTCCCCTTGGTTGGGTTTGGCAAGGATGGATAATTACTTGAATCATATTAGACAGATATAAATTAGCATGCCATGCATATTCCATGCAATGTATTTTCCTTAGTAGGTTGCCTTCTAATTTTGGGTGTGTTCTTGGGTGTTATACCATGCTTATTTGTACCTATTTTGGTAACCTTTAGCATGCTTTCTTGTATAGCAGGTTTAGGTGATTATATTTCATGCTCCCTATGCTTTTAGCAAGTCTTTCTAATATTCCATGAATCTATGTTATAGCATGAATTTTTTGTTACTACATATGATATCATTCTAGATATGTTTTTATGTGTAAATGGTTGCATGGGATAAAATTTAGTGGTTGCATTTACGATGGGAGTCAGTTTTTAGTTGTAAGGTGTATATTCACCTTATAAATAGGAAAAGGTAACCCATGTATTTGAACCATTGTAAAAAGGGCTACTAAAGTAGAAATGTTGAAGTTGATTGGTTGCGATCAATGGGATCCAATTTTCAACTTATAAAGTGTATGGGTGATTCATTAATTGGGAAATGAAAATCAATATTAGATATAATGTCATGATGTGTTTTGAAATGGTGTAATGTAAAAGGTGTTTAATTTTGATCTGAAATCAATTATATAGCTTCTAAAATCACAACTAGACCTGAGTAGGAAAATTGGGGAATACTTTATGGGATAACGCTATGATGTTGTTTTAAATATTTTAAAGTTAATAGCTACTATGGGGTTTCTTTTTGAAGAACCTAGGTCGGTTTAATGGGACCCTCTTATGTTTACTTATCTATTAAAAGGAATTTATATGGTATGTTTACTAATTATGATAGAATGTCAATGAATGTTAAATGTTTAAAATGATGTTTGATAATAATTTCTTGTTTTCCTTGAGTTTTTAACTAAATTTAATACCAAGTTCCATGTTTTATAAAATGATACTTTAGGTTTTTTTAAAATTATTTCAAATGTTTAAAGGTTTAAATGAATTAATTAAATGGATTTAAAATGTAACCTGAAGTGGTTTCCTTTGTTTAAACCCTCATGTAAGGGTAGTTTTAATGCTTCATGTGGTATGCCTTAGAAGGGATACATGAACATCTATCCATAGGATGATTCTTTTTAGGAATGGATTAAATTAAAGGGGATCTTGAGCCTAGTGAAATATGTTTTTCATGACTTAAAGATAGTTTTGATTCTTATGCTTTGTAAGGTTCTAGCCCATGGTGGGTAGAACCCTTAGAGCTTGATTCATTACTTTCCACCATGAGATTTCTGACATTTGGGGTCATTGAGGTGCCACTGTCTATAGTATGAATTTTTGCTTTTAAAATTAAAACCCTGTTCAGATGGGTGGTCATTTCATATTGACTCATTATATGGGAATGAGCATCAAGGACTGCTCAATTTAGTAGGTTAGACATGTCTCGGGAATGGTCATCTACTTAGGAGGTTGTGTGAATCTCTCTTCCCTTCAGTGTTGGATGACTTGATACGTCATCATCTGAGTTAATGGTTGTATGAGATGATGTGCTTTTGAGCCAGTTTCTACATGATCCATCTGATACTTGACTACATAGTGTGGACAACCTATGAATATTAATCAGGATGTGACATTTTCTTTTGTAAACTCAAGGTTGTACATGTTGGTATACATGGTACTCATGGAGTGTTAAATGTTGTAACAAACTAGTTTAGTTTGGTGAAACCATTGAGACGTGTGTTGTTTAGTAGGTTCTTAGGTTAAATCCGGAGTTGGGTGACCGAGAATTAAAAAAATATGTTCATCTCATTTCTTAGAAGGACTATCTGAGGCTTAGGTGTTTTGACATGCTGGTCGGTTTGACTTCATCTTTCATGAAAAATACTTTGATGTCGTGATCTTGATGCGGAGAAGCATCACACATTCGTTTGAGGTGTTCATAAACTAGTGAGATCTGAACTTGTGGCAGTGGAGGTGGATGGAGTTTCTCTAGGATTAGGTTTTTTAGATCTCCTACACCTCAAGAAAATGGAATGTTGTGACTGATTCTTGGACCAGGAAGTCATAAAAAGAAGTGGTTTGGGAGTCTATATATGCATGGAGAGGAGTGGAGGAGTTGGCTTCCTTGCACTTAGATGCATGAATAGATGGTATTATAGGATACCTATTTCAGATGACAATGCAGTCATCTCTGGTGCAGTAGGTAGAGGAGTCTTAGTGTGGAGACTCGGAGGCTGAGGTGATGTGCAATTTCATATACCAGGGTGATGCTCTAGAGGGATGGTCAGAGGGTAGTCAGAATTAAATATTGTTCCACGGGAAATTGTTTTGTTTCCATGATGATGTGTGATGGAGTTCTATGTGAGTTTCATGGATCACCCTTAGTGGTACACCTGGGGATTTCTAAGATATACCGTGGCTTGAGGGAATAGTTGTGGTATCCCAAGATGAAGCGAGTAGTGTAGAAGTTTGTGGAAAAGTGCTTGGTATTCTAGTAAGTTAAGGTTTAACACCATGTTTCTGGTGGTTTTTTGCATCCCTTAGATGTCCCTGAGTGGAATTGGGATGAAATCTCAATGGATTTTGTCACAGGGATTAGGGAGGCTACGATGCAATCTAGGTAGTAATGGATCAGTTGATGAAATCAGTTCACTTCTTAGCAATTAAGGAGTCGAGCGTAGTAGATGCATTAGCGTAGAGGTTTGTGGATGAGGTGGTGGAACATCATAAAGTTCCTAGATCCATCATATTCTATTGGGGTACATATTGTATGCCACAAGTCTGGAAGGGATTGCAGCATGCCTTTGGCACTTAGTTACACCTCAACACTAATTTCCACCCTCATATAGATAGACTAAAAAAGAGGACCATTCATAAATTAGAGGACATGCTGTGAGCATGTGTCTTAGACCTCAGTGGGTCTTGGGTGCATCATTTTCCCTTGGTAGAGTTTTATTACAATAATATATATCACTCTTCCATTGGCATAGCTTTATTTGAAGTTTTATATCAAAGGCACTGTCTTTCATCCTTGTGTTGGATGGAAGTTTAGGATGTAGTTGTTTTTATTCCAGACATGGTGTAGAGTATGAATGGGAAGGTGTATCATGTCAGTGAGAGGATGAAGATATCACATGACTAGAAGAATTCATAGACCGATCCCAGAAGAAGGCCCTTAGACTTCGAGGTTAGGGACTGCATTTTCTTGAAGGTTTCCCCTCGACATGGATAGAGGAGGTTTGGGAGAGGGAGTAAGCTTTCTCGTAGACTCATCAGACCCTTCAAGGTGTTGAGATGAGTTGAAAAGTTGGAATAATGGTTGACATTTCCACTAAAATTGAGGAGGATCCATGATGTATTTCATGTCTCCCATCTTTGTTGGTATCTTCACAATGACTCCCATGTCATTTATTGGGGAGAGTTGGATATCAAGGATAATGCAATGTTTTTGGAGTGGCCCATAGAGATACAAGATCATTGGGAGAAGTTGCTTCATGGATGTATCATCCCTTGGTTCATGCATTATTGAGGCATGGTGGTCTATAGGAGAGTACTTGGGAGCAAGAGATGTAGATGCGTTCCCAGTACCTGAAGTTATTTTGATTCTTTTCTTGTGTTCTTTGATTTGTGATGTACTTCTTGAACCTTGTTTTCTTTGATATGAGTTGTTTACTTATTCTATAACATACAATAAAGTCCTAACATGTGAAAAAAACATTTGAAAAATGGGGAGACCTGATTTCTAATCGAGACACATTAATTGAGATGTGATTAAACCTATACGAGCAAGTTAGTGCCTCCCAGAGTAGATAGTATCTTAACATGGAGGAAGGAATTATCTAATTCATATTTCCTAATAATTAGTGTTTGTGTGGGGTATATTTTTTATTTTTGGGTTAACAGATGTTGTAGGAGGTTTCCTTGGATGTTGAGGTTTCATTCCACCTTTCAAATGACATAGGTGGCTTTTCCTTGAGAGGTATCTTATGAGGTGGTTGTTCGGACCCCTCTTTCTTCTGGGTTTGGTTTTGAATTATCAAGGGAGATAATAGTTTGAGAGGTATCTTATGTAATGTCTTGGAACTCGATGGTTCATCACTTTGTCAAAATATAGTGTTTGGGGTGTTCTGGGAGGCATTAGTGGCTCATTTCAAGAGTCTGTCAAATTTTCTAGTTTTTCTATCGGTGAATTACGTCAGTGGCTCAGTGTCTGTAGCTTGGTGTCAGTGACTTGAGACTTTGGTAGTTCAAGGCATCGGTGAGTCATAGTGTTGGTTGGTAAGGGAGTTTGTTAGTTAGGGAATTGGTGAGTTTGGGCATCAGTGAGTCTGGGAGTCGGTAAGTCAAGGCGTCAGTAGGTCGGGTGTTGGTGAGTCAGGGTGTCGATGAGTCAGGGAGTCAGTAGGTCAATGCATCAGTAGGTTAGGCATTAGTGAGTCTGGGCATCGGTGAGTTAGGGCATCAGTGATTCAGTGTGTTGGTAGGTTGATGTGTTGGTATGTTGTTCGTCGACGAGTCAGGTGTTGATGAGTCACATCGAAAACTCGTTGTTGGTGAGTCGCGTCAGTGGCTTATCCATCAGTGGCTCAACATAAATGGATCATCTATCAGTAACTCATGTCAGTGACTCAACCATCAGTGATTCATTTCTAGTTTTTTCCAGTTTCCCCCCTTTGAAAATTTCTTTGATGTTAAATGACTTAAATTCCATATTTAATGAGTTTTTGGGACATTTCAAATGGTATTTATCTTCTAAAAACCTAAAGCTTCCTTTGACTCCTAAACTGCGTGGTATTGATCGTGATCCATAATTAATGGACTTTGAAATAGTTTCCCCATATATTTAGTATCTTTCCTTTCAAAAGACGAAATCCACTATTCCTTTGAACCCTTTTGCTTTATCTTGGTGCACCGATAACCTTTCTTCTTCGAGGAGTCATGTGCCTGTGGTGTTGAAGTCTGTTCGGTTTTCCCCTGGATTCTTTCATGATGATTGAATGAATCCTTATTTTTGGTGAAAGTAAATTTTTTTTATTACCTATTATTCCAATTAGGTATTTTCTCTATCTATATTTTAATTGTCTATCATGCGGGGTGGGTATACTCATGTACCCTTGTGAATATGATTGGAACCAGATTTAAGTAAGATAATAAGAAGTAACAAATGATGGTATGGGAGTACGATGGTGATGATCACTTTGTTTTATATGTTATCCTTGATCCTTGTAATTTTTAAGCGTTTTATTACTTTTGAAAATTATGGTTGTTGGTGGTCTCTGTTTGCGAAACTATATGATTTTTGAATCACTGCTGTAAGAATTGGAATCTGGTTAATCACATATATTCTGTTAATTATATGGATACCCTAGGACGAAACTTATTTTGTGATCATGCCTATTTTTTCAAGTGGAATTAAATAATGATTGTTGCTGAATCTGAATAAACTATACCTTGTTGGTGTGGTTGTGTGCTGTGTATGGTTATGTTCAGATTTTTTCTGTGCTACTCATGTGGTGTTATGGATGGGAGTGTGGTTGTGAGTATGGGGTGGTATGGGTGGTGTAATGGTATCCCATGATGAGAGGTTGATCAATTATGGAATGGATTAACTTGTTTTAAAGTGATAATTCATCTGGGCAATAGTTGGGAATAGGGGCTGTTGGATCAGGTTGTGTCATGTTCATGTTTATGGGTGTGTTGAGTGTAGTGTTGTTGTATAGTGGGGTTGTAATGAGGTGTGTTAGGGGTTTTACTTGTCCATAGTATGGATAAGTTGGAATTACTTTGAATAATGATGGTGGTAGTGGTTGAACATGTTTCCAGGAAGGGGGAGTGTGC
The DNA here is from genome assembly GCA_963277665.1 of Viscum album. Lineage (NCBI taxonomy): Eukaryota > Viridiplantae > Streptophyta > Magnoliopsida > Santalales > Viscaceae > Viscum > Viscum album. The sequence goes on from OY728140.1 coordinate 2,134,570,109, forward strand.
AGTGGGACTACAAGCTAGTTGAGTTTTGTTCATTTTTATAAATGGATGTTAGAATGGATTCTTTTACCTTGTCCCTTATTTCCTTGTTTTAATTTTTAATTGGTTAGTATGGTTTCTTCACATTACAATGGTTGGATTTTTTGGTATTTTCTTTGGTAATAATGGAATTAATAAACAAATGATAATGTAGAGTGACAATTGGTTAAATGAATTAGACGAGGGTATGTTTCAAGTTGTGACTTGTAGTGAAGAGGCATTCATTTATAAACTATATGATGAACACCCAAATTTTTATGTGGGATGGTGTCTTTTCCCAAAATCCCAGTGGGAGGATGGATGGATGGTTATTGTCTCTTCTCTTCTCCATATTCTATGTATCGGTATCCCTCGACTCTTCAGGCAGGTTGTGGTGTGGTTGTGAGGCCCAGGTGTCTGCGGGTGATGTGTGCTTCCTATGTGTTTTCAGGATGAGTTTTTTCATGATTTCTGGGTGTATTCTAGATGGGGTTATGGTTTTTGGTCCATGTGTTTGAGGAAAGATGTGACGTGGTATGTGGCCCAGGTGTGTGTGGGTAGGTTCTGGCAGTGAGACTAGTGTAAGAGTGTGGTAGTTTCAGGATGTTTTCTGTTAGAGATGAGAAGTTAACTAGTGGAAAGTGGTATGGGGTTCCAAAATATTAATGTGATTACTACTTTACTTTACTTGACTTTCATTATTTGGTGAGTGTTCCTTGGTGAGGTCGGGGTGTATAGTATACCTTGTTAGGTTCTTTTGAGTTTCTACTATTTTCTCACAGGGGCATTTTTATGCTTATACCACTTGTTCATGAGTGACTTTGATTTTTCCCTAAGGAGTATACTTGTATGCTCACCCTACGCATATAAAAATATTTTTAGGTTTATAGGGAGATTACATAAACCATGTTAGATTTTAATAGCTTGGATATTGGGGATGATTGTTGTGTCGCTTCTTAGTTTTATTTTGGTACTTACTTTTGATTTTTCTTATATTTATAGAAGTTTTCCTTTAAACATGAAGGTGGGATGGATTTTGGTTTCCTTAAATATATGTATTGTAGAGTTTTTTGTGGTTTATACATCTTTTCTCCTTATATTTGTTTCTATAAAAAGGGTAATGCCTACCATTTTTGTGATATTTATATACCCTTGGGGTTGGTCATCACCTTGAGGCCTATTAGAGGGGGTACTCAGGGGTCATTATCTCTCCTTTATCTTGAGTAAGGAAGGTATCTACATCTTTCTATCCCTTACCTCATCTTGAATAATGTGGTTCGTGACACTTGGTGACTTAAGGTTCATTACGATGAGAGTTATCTAGGCACTCAGTGTAACGCCCAGACCCTAGTTGCCCAGAGTCGGTGCATTATTACATAACATTGGCATGATCACAAGAAAGATCAAATCTCGAAAGACCGATTGGTTTAGTAGCTTTGGAAACACTAGATATATTCATAAGTCTTACATTACATCATAAAATGAAAAACTACTACAACAACATATTGTCTCCATAAACCACACTCATATCCCCACATAATATCCCTGCAGGTCATTCATAATTTACTTCTTCACTTCCTGGGAAAAATAAAACATAGAAAAGGGGTGAGCTCAAATTCCCAGTAAGGATAACAATATAGCAGAAACTTTCATAAATAAGAATAAACATTTAAGGCAATGTATAACTAAAACAAAAGCCTTTCCAACTTGAACTTTCAACATAGTATGGCATAAATAAAATGAAATAATGTCATTTACTTATTCACATGGATATTCTACTAATCGAATAATCACATGCAAAATCAATAACCACTTTCATAATGATGGAATGCATAATGCTGAACTTTAATTTCTTTGTCAAGGCCTCGTCCCAAGACCTTGGGGCTAACTGTAACCGGAACCCAACCCGGAGTGCCTCTAATAACCGGACACCAACCCAGAGTGCCTCTAATAACCGGACACCAACCCAGAGTTCTTCTAATAACTGGAGACCAAACCGGAGTTCCTCTAATAACCAGAGACCAAACCGGAGGGCTTACTTTTACCGGTCCCCAACCTGGAACATACTTGTCTAACACATTCATCTGAATGAAAGGTTGAAATATAACATAAACATTTGGATTAAAAATAACTTATGAAATGTCAATACTTTAAACAAAAACCATGAGTGACATAAGAATAACGTATCCACTATGAAAAATATCACAAAACCTTCAATAAAATATGGATTTTTTGTATCATAATAAATCAACTTCAAATAATCTTAAAATCCATCAAAAGATGTTGACATAGATGAAATCAAAACTATTTTGGAGAAATATCTCTTTTTTTTAAAATCATTTTAAAAGTAACATAATTATAAAATAATACATTCAATTTGAAAATATTCTTATAATGTTGTAAGGGAATCTTCGACGATTTTATAACGGCGGAAAATAACTGCACCCGCCGTATAAGTTAAAAAAACATTCTTACCTTAATTCTGTCGAAAAGGTTAAAAAGAACCTTGTTTGGAAAACGACGAAAAGATTCCTTTATAAACCACTTATAAAAAGTCAAACAAGGGTATAAATGAATTTAACCCATATTCTTGTAAATAGTAAAAATGTTTTGAAATACATTTTGAAGAAACATGGATGTGGATGATAAAGAGATCCCAGTAGATTATTACGTATAAACAACCTCGGATAATGAAGAGATTGTGAAATAACCCTTACCAATTTGGTAACTTATAAAACATATAACCCATGAAAGAGGTATCATACAATGAATATGTAAATACACATAAATTAAAGTGTATTACACAAATAATATAATTATGGGCAGTACATACACCACACAAAAGGTAATGATGGCAATATGGCATGAATCTCACGGGAATAAGGAGTGAGATGAAAACCCCTTACCTTGTACTTTTCCTTGGTTTTGGTAGGTTAACCTCCTGTATAATGGTGAAATAATTGTTATTAAATTATTCAAGAATCATATATATTAATATGATATCATATATGGTCTTTTAACATTCATTTGTTAATAATATCTTTTAATTATCGTCGTTTCGGGTGTTAACTTACTCATTTTCTTTTATATGTTTTGTTACATAAGCCATGTTTGTTATCAATAGGTTGTATCTTATTCATATCCATAATGATATCAAGTCCTTAAACATCATTTTTAAATCATCAAATGATAATTATACTTTAATGGATACGATGGAGAATGAATCTCATCGCGTTCGTGGAGACGGTAGTCCGTACGTACGCACGAGCGACAATATCATTCTTTTGATATTAAAATAATATATAAATGGATTTTATATCATATATACAGAATCATTAACATGTTATATTTATTATTTACATGAGTTACACATCATTATTATAACCATCCAAATAATAATATATTGAATAACAATTACACCACGACGTGGAGACGGTAAGCCATACGTACGCACGTATGGTGACATGTTATTCAAAGGGTGGATAGAATACTGAATATGGTTGTACCATATTTATAATAAAATCAAAGTATATATAAGATACTAGAGTTATTATTTTAGAATGGTAATAACAAAGAAAGAAGAAGTGGAAGAAGAAAGGAACTTGAAAAGGGGTGGTGAAAACATTACCTCTTCTTCATGTTCTTCCTTTTGATTTGATCAAAAGGGATCCTTAGGTTGGCTTTCTGATCAAACTAATGCCTCTAGGTTGTAGTGAGGGATGTTTGGAGAGTATTTGGGAAGATTTTGGCTGAACCAAAAGGCTTTTAAGGTGTGAAGAAATGGGAAGGAGAGTGCCCTTTTATAAGAGGGGTGAGGGGCACCTTTGGAAAAGCTAGAAATATTAGTTTATATTAAATTCATATTCGGTTTCTAATGGCTCCAAAGTTGATTATTCAAAGGTTAAAGTGTGGATAGGTCTAAAACAACTCAACCAATAGAATTTATGCAGGTTTGGGTACTTATATTAACCTTATCTTTAAGTATTAACTCTAAGTTAATTAGTTTCACTTTTACAATGTCTCTTTGTATTTTTATATTATATGGTTAATAAACTTACCATATACATCCAAGAGACCCCCAAGTGGTCCATTAATGATACACCTATCATTATATAAGTCTCTTGGCCTAACCTTAGATTTTTAGGAATTTAATATCAATTAATAATATAATATTTGTTTTAAAAACTCTTTTATGTCAATTTTGACACTATTCAATAGTTGATTTTTTTGAAACTCATAAAAGAATGATTAATTCGAAAAAAGTTAATTAAATCAATCCTAATATGTCATATTATCCTAGAAAATTAGTGAAATTCATTAAAAGTTTCATATTATATTTATTTGGGTCTTTATAATATCAATTATTTTGATTTTTCACTATTATAGTAATTACTGCATCATCATTGTGTCATAAATAAATTAAATTATTTAATGTCTAAAAATTATAAATAAATTATCCTTATGTAGGAAATCTTTTTATATTTCTAATGAATATTTATAATCTAAAATAAAACATATATAACCCTATGTAAAAATTGTTTTTCTAAAAGATATATGCTTGTGTCATTTTTGTATTCATTTTAACTTAATTAAAATAAAGTGTCCCTATCACCTACAAGTGGCACCATGGGGTCCCAAAATCGACCCAAATATGCCTATGTCCGAACATGTATCAACAAATAAGGCTAGGACACTTTTTAGGGTAATTTAGTATTATTATAATATTATTTTTTAACCCTTTTTTACCGGATTTAACCTTAACCATGGTAAATAAAATATTTACCGCAGTAATTATTCAAAATGTCTAAAAATAAAAGTTACCTATTTACACAATTTAAAAATCCTGATTCCAAATATGGAATCCATTTTTCTAAATTCAAAACACAGAAGTGGCAGAAATTAATTTAAAATTAATTCCCGCTGTCAAAACAAAAAGCGTGTTTTTAAGAGATAATAACTATCAAAAGATTGACACTTGTTTATGTTCGGTTTAATTGTAAAATTATGTCCAATGACCAAAATTATATTAAATGGTAATACTATATTCTAAATATACTTTAAAACCACTCAAATTCATAATTTATCACTATTAATTATTTTGATTAAAAAAGTTGTTTTTAATTAAAATTTAGTAATTTTCACTATTCATCAAAATATTAAAGTTATCCGAAAAGTACCAAAATTTCACCTTAGGCTAAATTCTATATTCAGAATCCAAAAATGAAGTCCATTTTTAAATATAAAATATATATAATTTCAAAAAGTAGGTATTACTATTCATAACGGCTAGTTTGATTGGTTGTGGTGTGTGTTAGAACTCGAAGTTGCGTACAACACACGCTACTGTATTATTCAAAGGAAAGCGTACCGTGGAAGCCTGGGATGTTTCATTTTAAATTTTTTTTTGATGTCCCCATTTAGTCAAAAAGTTTAAAATATTTTATTTAAAAAGGGTTCACCATTAAAAGTTGGTAAAAGTGCAATACTGAAAATGAATTTGTTCTTACATTATGTCTAAGAAACTCATAATATAGATTCTAAAATTATAAGGATTATATAAAGTTTAAAATTTAGTTAATACTATTCATAACCTCTTTTGAACGGCTTGTTTGGTAAGTCATGGTGTAATTGAACTCAGTGTTGCGTGTAGTGCAAGTTATTGAATTATTTTGAAGAAATAACACACTATGAATTCTTGGGGTGTTACATTCTCCCCTCCTTCAATAAATTGCGTCCTCGCAATTTGAAATTGTTCTTCAAAAATAAAAGGTTGAAAATAGAAAATATATTTGTGGGAAAACCCACATCGGAGATTGGGTTACTAAAATTTAGCCTTAATATGAGGAAAAGAGAAATGAAAGGGTCACCACCAAATTATGATCTCGATTAGGAGAACATTGGTGGCAATTAGAGACATATAATTGGAGGAAAAACGTAAATATTTATAGGTAGTGATTGAGGTCATCAATCACAAACAAGTATAAAATTGAGGTCCTTAAACTCATCAATCTATGATTATTTGAAATACCATCGGTTCAACAATACATAGGGTATTGGGATAACACATTTTTGACTTTTCAAAATATCTTAGTTGAAATCCCACATCGAAAAATGAATTAATGAGGCCTCTATTTAAAATAAAGAATGGAAAGTATGAAGATTACCGAAAATAACACATACTAGGGTTCCATATAGGAAAATATGGATATGGAAGAGAAATCTAACCATCAATTATCTGATAGAGAGTGGTAGAGAACATGTCTATGAAAAGGCCAACAATCCCAAAGCCATAAATTAGTGATGATTTAAGGTACCATCTAGGACAACATTTTTATTCTAAGTTCCTTTTCTTAATGTTGAGGAATTTATTTATGAGATTGGATAAGATCATAAGGAGATATACTTACTTTATAATTAGAGTTTTATCCATTAATAAATTTCTACCACAAACTCATCTTTCACTCTAAAAGATTATAGAACGTAAAAAATTTCTATTTATACTATTCGTACAGGGTTCCAAAATAAATGAATTTTTAATTCATCTACCAGATCTTTTAAAAAAACTACATTATTTAATCCAGGACATCTTGTGGGCCAGTGGTAGGTGATACACCCTTATCTCCCTTCGGTTGCGGGTTCAAGTCTCGCGGCCTTGCCGGACGCGACGGGTTGCCGCCCGACCTCTGGGTTGTCCTTTTATGGCAATCCAAAATAATCCAAACTAGAACTATCCAAAATACTTCTGTCCAAACTCACAGTCCAACATTTACAAGGAAGGTAAACATAATGTAGATCCTTTTTACCGCGTAATAGCATATGAATACCTTCATCATGTATTCTTTTAATACACTGAAACATCCTGAATTAACATATTTCTTATTTATTACATTCATGCTCCCTTATTCCATATAGAATGATGGATATACTTCATCAATCCAAAAATGTTTTAAACCCCAACAATGATGTAATATACAAATCATTAATCAGTTTCAAGGTAGTCAAGAATATCCAAAATAATTTATCCAAAACAATCATGTATTATTCCAAAATCACTACCTCGGTATCAGAACTATATTATGGTTTATCATTCTCCCAACCATATATTTTCTAAAAATTTATCCTGCTATTGAGTCACTTTTCTTTGTTCCACACAATCTCAAGTCCTAAATGAAATAGTACTGTAGTACAATCCTTATATACTCCATAATTATTATAACAAGTACATTGTTGATACAACACTCAATCAACATAAGAACTCTAATCATTCCTCTTCATCTTTGGTAGTATCATAACTTGATTATTATCCAATAGCATCATTTGCGGCATGGTTTGATGACTGGGACATATGTTTGCGTAGTGTCCAAACTCCTTTCAAATGAAGCATTGTACATTTGAAACCAATTTCTTACCCTTGCAGTCACGTACTTTGTGCCCTTTTCCTCCACACTTATAACAAACTCTCATTCCTTTCAGGCAAGTTCCAGGGTGTTTCTTCCCACAGTTATCACATATGGTAAAATTCTTCTTTTCCCTCTTTCCTTTATCCATCTTTCTCTCTTCCATCCTTTTCTTCTCTTGCTACCCTTCAAAGCCATAGGACTCAGTAAAATCTTTACTTATCTTATCAACACATGATATTATTTCTTCATATGATGATAATACATGGGAAACTATTTCTCTTATAAATTCTGGCTTAAGACCATGAAAGATATGATCCTTCTTTCTCTTTGGACCATGTGCATTGCTGGAGTTCTCATTCCTTATACTGGGCGCCATTTCTAAACAATGGCATACACTAGATTAGTTTATGAATAACAATACCTAATCCCAAACTTGTAAGACACATAACATAAATTAAATAGTTTATGGATATAATCCATAATCATAAAAATTTCTCATTTGAGGAAGTAAATCCACATAAACCCTTCATAATGATTTGTAAAGAAAATGAGAGTTATCCTAAGCATATCCCCTGGGAGTGTCGTAACCAAGAGTGCAGCAAGGCCCGTTGTCGTGCACCAGTTTCCGTTCGAGTCTAGCTCAAAGCGGTGTTTTCGGGTTTTACCCCTAGGTACATCTGTGCCAGAGCCGCCTCTACCTGCTCGTATCCAGACAGGGATGTATTGCTCGGAAAACTCACAAAATCTCTACAATACCAAAATTCTAGGAAGTTCTTCTATACTAATCCTCAAAGTTCATCTTAGGTCTACATGCTCTAATCATAGTTTATCTAAATCTAGCTTCCAAGGTTTGTACTAAACTTCCTCTGATACCAACTGTAACGCCCTGACCCTAGTTGCCCAGAGTCGGTGCATTATTACATAGCATTGGCATGATCACAAGAAAGATCAAATCTCGAAAGACCGATTGGTTTAGTAGCCTTGGAAACACTAGATATATTCATAAGTCTTACATTACATCATAAAATGAAAAACTACTACAACAACATATTGTCTCCATAAACCACACTCATATCCCCACATAATATCCCTACCGGTCATTCATAATTTACTTCTTCACTTCCTGGGAAAAATAAAACATAGAAAAGGGGTGATCTCAAATGCCCAGTAAGGATAACAATATAGCGGAAACTTTCATAAATAAGAATAAACATTTAAGGCAATGTATAACTAAAACAAAAGCCTTTCAAACTTGAACTTTCAACATAGTATGGAATAAATAAAATGAAATAATTCCATTTACTTATTCACATGGATATTCTAATAATCGAATAATCACATGAAAAATCAATAACCACTTTCATAATGATGCAATTCATAATGCTGAACTTTAATTTCTTTGTCAAGGCCTCGTCCCAAGACCTTGGGGATAACTGTAACCGGAACCCAACCCGGAGTGCATCTAATAACCGGACACCAACCCGGAGTGCCTCTAATAACCGGACACCAACCCGGAGTTCCTCTAATAACCAGAGACCAAACCGGAGTTCCTCTAATAACCGGAGACCAAACCGGAGGTCTTACTTTTACCGGTCCCCAACCCGGAACATACTTGTCTAACACATTCATCTGAATGAAAGGTTGAAATATAACATAAACATTTGGATTAAAAATAACTTATGAAATTTCAATACTTTAAACAAAAACCAGAAGTGACATAAGAATAACATATCCACTGTGAAAAATATCACAAAACCTTCAATAAAATATGGATGTTTTGTATCATAATAAATCAACTTCAAATAAGCTTAAAATCCATCAAAAGATGTTGACATAGATGAAATCAAAACTATTTTGGAGAAATATCTCTTTTTTTTAAATCATTTTAAAAGTAACATAATTATAAAATAATACATTCAATTTGAAAATATTCTTATAAGATTGTACGGGAAGCTTCTACGATTTTATAATGGCGGAAAATAACCGCACCCGCTATATAAGTTAAAAAAACATTCTTACCTTAATTCTGTCAAAAAGGTTAAAAAGCACCTTGTTTGGAAAACGACGGAAAGATTCCTTTATAAACCACTTATAAAAAGTCAAACAAGGGTATAAATGACTTTAACCCATATTCTTTTAAATAGTAAAAATGTTTTGAAATACATTTTGAAGAAACATGGATGTGGATGATAAAGAGATCCCAGTAGATTATTACGTATAAACAACCTCGGATAATGAAGAGATTGTGAAATAACCCTTACCAATTTGGTAAATTATGAAACATACAACCCATGAAAGAGGTATCATACAATGAATATGCAAATACACATAAATTAAAGTGTATTACACAAAGAATATAATTATGGGCAGTACATACACCACACAAAAGGTAATGGTGGCAATATGGCATGAATCTCACGGGAATAAGGAGTGAGATGAAAACCCCTTACCTTGTACTTTTCCTTGGTTGTGGTAGTTTAACCTCCTGTATAATGGTTAAATAATTGTTATTAAATTATTAAAGAATCATATATATTAATATGATATCATATATGATCTTTTAACATTCATTTGTTAATAATATCTTTTAATTATCGTCGTTTCGGGTGTTAACTTACTCATTTTCTTTTATATGTTTTGTTACATAAGCCGTGTTTGTTATCAATAGGTTGTATATTATTCATATCCAGAATTATATCAAGTCCTTAAAAATCATTTTTAAATCATCAAATGATAATTATACTTTAATGGATACTATGGAGAATGAATCTCATCGCGTTCGTGGAGACGGTAGTCCGTACGTACGCACGAGCGACAATATCATTCTTTTGATATTAAAATAATATATAAATGGATGTTATATCATATATAAAGAATCATTAACATGTTATATTTATTATTTACATGAGTTACACATCATTATTATACCCATCCAAATAATAATATATTGAATAACAATTACACCACGACGTGGAGACGGTAAGCCGTACGTACGCACGTATGGTGACATGTTATTCAGAGGGTGGATAGAATACTGAATATGGTTGTACCATATTTATAATAACATAACAGTATATATAAGATACTGGAGTTATTATTTTAGAATGGTAATAACAAAGAAATAAGAAGTGGAAGAAGAAAGGAACTTGAAAAGGGGTGGTGAAAACATTACCTCTTCTTTAGGTTCTTCCTTTTGATTTGATCAAAAGGGCTCCTTAGGTTGGATTTATGATCAAACTAAGGCCTCTAGGTTGTAGTGAGGGATGTTGGGAGAGTATTTTGTCAGAGTTTGTATGAACCAAAAGGCTTTGAAGGTGTGAAGAAATGGGAAGGAAGAGTTCCCTTTTATAAGAGGGGTGAGGGGAACCTTTGGAAAAGCTAGAAATATTAGTTTATATTAAATTCATATTCGGTTTCTAATGGCTCCAAAGTTGATTATTCAAAGGTTAAGGTGGGGATAGGTCGAAACCAACTCAACCAATATAATTTAGGCAGGTTTGGGTACTTATATTAACCTTATCTTTAAGTATTAACTCTAAGTTAATTAGTTTCACTTTTACAATGTCTCTTTGTATTTTTATATTATATGGTTATAAACTTACCATATACATCCAAGAGACCCCCAAGTGGTCCATTAATGATACAAATATCATGATATAAGTCTCTTTGCCGAACCTTATATTTTTAGGAATTTAATATCAATTAATAATATAATATTTGTTTTAAAAACTCTTTTATGTCAATTTTGACACTATTCAATAGTTGATTTTTTTGAAACTCATAACAGAATGATTAATTCGAACAAAGTTAATTAAATAAATCCTAATATGTCATATTATCCTAGAAAATTAGTTCAATTAATTAAAAGTTTCATATTATATTTATTTGGGTATTTATAATATCAATTATTTTGATTTTTCACTATTATAGTAATTACTGCATCATCATTGTGTCATAAATAAATTAAATTATTTAATGTCTAAAAATTATAAATAAATTATCATTATGTAGGAAATATTTTTATCTTTCTAATGAATATTTATAATCTAAAATAAAACATATATAACCCTATGAACAAATTGTTTTTCTAAAAGATATATGCTTGTGTCATTTTTGTATTCATTTTAACTTAATTAAAATAAAGTGTCCCTATCAACTACAAGTGGCACCATGGGGTCCCAAAATAGACCCAAATATGCCTATGTCCGAACATGTATCAACCAATAAGGCTAGGACACGTTTTAGGGTAATTTAGTATTATTATAATATTATGTTTTAACCCTTTTTACCAGATTTAACCTTAACCATGGTAAATAAAATATTTACCGCAGTAATTATTCAAAATGTCTAAAAATAAAAGTTACCTATTTACACAATTTGAAAATCCTGATTCCTAATATGGAATCCATTTTTCTAAATTCAAAACACAGAAGTGGCAGAAATTAATTTAAAATTAATTCTCGCTGTCAAAACAAAAAGCGTGTTTTTAAGAGATAATAACTATCAAAAGATTGACACTTGTTTATGTTCGGTTTAATTGTAAAATTATGTCCAATGACCAACATTATATTAAATGGTAAAACTATATTCTAAATATACTTTAAAACCACTCAAATTCATAATTTATCACTATTAATTATTTTGATTAAAAAAGTTGTTTTTAATTAAAATTTAGTAATTTTCACTATTCATCAAAATATTAAAGTTATCCGAAAAGTACCAAAATTTCACCTTAGGCTAATTTCGATATTCCGAATCCAAAAATGAAGTCCATTTTTAAATATAAAATATATATAATTTCAAAAAGTAGGTATTACTATTCATAACGACTAGTTTGATTGGTTGTGGTGTGTGTTAGAACTCAAAGTTGCGTACAACACACGCTACTGTATTATTCAAAGGAAAGCGTACCATGGAGGCCAGGGATGTTTCATTTTAATTTTTTTTTTGATGTTCCCATTTAGTCAAAAAGTTTAAAATATTTTATTTAAAAAGGGTTCACCATTAAAAGTTGGTAAAAGTGCAATACTGAAAATGAATTTGTTCTTACATTATGTCGAAGAAACTCATAATATGGATTCTAAAATTATAAGGATTATATAAAATTTAAAATTTAGTTAATACTATTCATAACCTCTTTTGAACGGATTGTTTGGTAAGTCATGGTGTAATTGAACTCGGTGTTGCGTGTAGTGCAAGTTATTGAATTATTTTGAAGAAATAACACACTATGAATTCTTGGGGTATTACACTCAGTCATAACAACCTCTTAAGTCCTAACAAGATTACACAACTTAATACTAAAATTAAGTCAATATGGTTATCGTGTCCCTATGATACCACTTTGTCGCAAACTATCCCAGATACCCTGGTAATCTGATAACCGATCCAATCCTAGCATAGCTTGAAGGGCATTCATGATCCTCATTCATTGGCGATAAGCACCTGGCCTCATACAAAATTAACGTGGGAACAAATGTTTCACAAACTCAATAGAAGAAAGATAGAAAAATTTGTATGAATGAAGGAAAACTCTATTGGGAGAAGTGTACCATAATTCAAAAAGGTAAGAAAACACAATTTATAACTCAAAGTACCATAAAACAAGATTAATAACCCAAGTCTCAACAGAAACCAATCTCCAAGCCCAAGGATCAACAACTACTACTGCCTCTAAATTGAATCTTACCCTTTCTTGGACCTTGAAGAAGATAATCTATAATCACCCAAAGGAACAAGTATTGTGTGAGATACAATCCTAGTAGGGCCTCAACAAGGATTCCATAATAAGATTCCAATATGTAATTTACCAAATAAAGCTTTCAATTTTAAATAAATAGTCTTGGAATTTCAAAAGCATATTTAGAAAAATCATTCTTTTCATTTCAAATGTTGTAAACACTTTAAAAAAATGTCTTAAATAAGCATTTTATATAAAACAACTTATATAAATTCTTAAGGCATGAGTAAAATAGTTTACAATAAACATTGGCATCTATTTCAAATACAAAAAATGAGAAACAATTTCATCTTACAAAAGGTAAGATAGTTCTAGGATATGAAACTCCCTAACACTCAAGTAGTTATTATAGAAACATGTGTAAACACATCCCTCTCACACTAGTAAAAGAGAATCCATCACCATCCCATAAAATATGTAACCTACCACATTTATGAATTGTTAGTGATGTAAATCTTCAATAGAGTTTTTTCTCAAATAAATCAATAACTACCAAGGATTGAATGTGCTCTAATAACAATTAATGATGGTAAATTCCCTTTAAAACTGTTTAAAATAAAATTCATCTCATTCTTCCATTTCAAATATTCCAATTTCCCTTTAAAACCCAATATAAGGGTTTTTAATTATATAATACCATTTTCCAAGACAAAACCACTAAGTTTTAATCAAAACCATTTAAAGAAATTTTTCTCAAATACCAATTTGAAATAAATTTCATCAAATAAATTTCAAATTTCAAAATCCCAAATTTAATTTCACAATTTAATAGAAAAGATCTCTATCCAATTTCATAAAAAACCTCAATTCAATGGATTGAGGAGTTTTTCCCAATTTATTTCCAAATCCAATCTCAAATACTTAATTTAATGGAATTGGGTTTTTAAATAAACCAATTGAATGAAATTTAATTTTAATCAGTCATTTGAATCTAAATCAAGAAATTTAGAGTTTATCAAAATTGTACATTGTAATAGAAACACCTACCTTTAGATCACGAGATGTAAAAATTCAAATCCCTAATTGAGAAACTCTAATGAATAACATCAGCAATGAGGATCCTAGAATCCAACCTAGATTCAATATTTAAAACAATGGGGATTTGATAATCCAATAACATAGATATCTTTAAAACCCTATGGAGGAAAGGGGAGAGAATGGGAAAAAGAGAACTGGGATAGGAAACTTACTAAGAAAATATATAAAATTGTTCACTTAGCTTAGATTCACTTCTGGAGGGGTGTAGAGGGACCAAAATCACATCTTGAGAGCCTACAAGGAAGAAGAAAACTCTATAAGTAAATTTAGTTCTATTGATAACTTTAAACAAGGGTTTTTAGGGTTTGAAAATTAATTTTCATATTAATTAAAATATGTGCACAGTTTCCTGGGCAGGGCTGCATGGTTAGAAAAACTATTCACCCTAATAGTGTGCCTCTTTTAATAGGGTTTTACGGTTTCTCATAGGTGCGTTAATAGTGTTTCAAGTTATGCATTATCTGTACAAAATCCAATTATTTGGGTTTTCATGATCTCCACTGAGAGATTGCATTTTTTGGGAAAACTGTGTACCAACCATGTATAGCCCAAAAACTTCAAATTTTTCCAAATTTTCACCAGAAACTTATTTGAATGAAACCCAAATAAAGAATGATCAAAATAGGGGTTTAGTAATACCTTAAAATAATAATAGGATGTTACAAGGTTTATTTGGCATATAGGTACTTAGATATAATAAATCTAAAAAGGTCGCATTGATCTGGACTTGATCATCACCTAGTGCACGAAAATGAGCCTTTATCTACAGCTAGTTTGACACTCCCAAGGTATATTTTTTGGAAATTCACGAAAAAATTATGATCCATAATCTTTCATAGTTTAAAGAAGAATGTTTCATCATTTAGACATCCTACAAGTGATTTTTCATGATTATTTGGTTCCCCAATAGGATTATTTTTTATTACACTATGTTTTTTGATTTAGTCAATGGATGGAACTTGAATGATCCATGTTAATGATGAGTTAAAATAATTATTCAATGATTATCCTCCTAATAATCCATATTTTATGGGAGATAGAATCCAAAATCTTGTTATTATGTTCATAAAAATTTCTCTATCTATAAATCTTGATATATTTACAAATGAATAAAGTAGGGAACAATATTTTATTGAGTATTTCATGATGAAATATCCAAAATACTTCGGTGGAACTGCTGATCTGCTAGTTTCTGAGCAATGGATTAGTTCCACTAATTTTTTTCCATTATCAAGTGCTCAGAACATGAAAACTTCATTTTAGCTATCCACTATTTAAAATTTGAAGAGGATTAATGGTATAATCTTATCAAGAATATGAGAAAACATGATAAAATGGACTCCATGTATTGGGATGAGTTAAAGAACTTAGTTTTTAATAATTACATTCCTCATATATTCCATATGAAGATAGAAAATGAGTTCCTTGAGTTAGAGAAAAAGGATGATGAATTAGCTTGTACCTATGAGAAAAAATTTATAATACCTATGATGTTGACTTTTGGTATTATAATATAACCTGAAAGTAAGTTTGATCAATTCTTCAGCAGCTTAGGTTTATCAATTATTTAGTGGATTAAAACCTTGTCTCTAATGGGAATTGTCCATAAGTGACTTCAATAGCAATGAATAGATTTTTTGGTGTTCTATAAAGGTGGAAATGGAGGTCGGAGTTATGTATCAATCTCATGTTTTAAAAAGAATATTAAGATAGAGTTCAAAGGAAAATATAAAAACAATGTAGAGAAGAAGATTATCTTTCATTTATGCTTAAAATGTGGGAAGAAACATGGAGGAAATTGTTTTAATGGGACTAGTAAGTGTTTTAAATGTGAAATAGAAGGTCATCAGGAAAATTTATTTTAAAAGTAATGGGAAGAAGTTAGCTAACAATTTGAATAAATAAAAATCTCCACACAATGACCCCCCCACAATCTAGTGTTTCAAATGAAAGGATTATAGGAACTATACTAACCAGGGACCAAATCCAATGGTAAATGACAATGATCGATTTCAATACCTTCTTAAGCCAAGGGAAAATGGGAAATGTTATCTGATCGTGATTTTTGATGAGGGCTGCGATAATTATGTGGTGAAAGGTACACTTCCCATACACTCTAGAAATATTAATGTCTTATTTGACTCTAGATAAACCCATTATTTCATATAAAAATAATTTTATAAGAGTATCAAGATACCACCCAAATGATTATATATGGAATTAGCTTTAAAAACCCATAATGGAATGAAGATTACATCTTATGTATATGATTCTTATTTGGTTTATGTTTGTGGGAATCCACTTTGTTCAAATCTCATTATTCTTCCTATGGTATAATTTGTGGTTATCTTAGGAATGGATTGGATTTCTCTACATAAATCCCACATCAATTATTGAGGAATAGAAATTGTGTTTGATATTCCAAACCAACCTATGATCATTTATCAATGTGATGAAAATTATGAACTTCTGATCAATATTACATCTATTATACGGGTCTTAATTTCTATTTAGAAGTGGTGTATATCTCAAATGGTTAGGGAGAAACTCGACATCAATGATATGCACATTTCTATGGGGATTTTTTATTTTTTTTTGGAGGGGTTTCTTAGTATTCTACCAAAATGGAAAGTTTTGTTCTCAATAGAACTCATACCTAGTTCCACAACAATTTCAAAGACTCTTTATAGTATGGAACTGATTGAGTTGTAGGAATTAATGAAGTGACTCCAAGAGAACCTTGATGAGGGATTCATTCATCCAAGTGTGTCACCTCAGGGTGAACATATTCTTTTTGTTAAAAAGAAATATAGATCAATGCGACTTTGCATTTATTATCAGGAGGTGAATAGGATCAAGATCAAGAACAAGTATCCTCTACCCTATATTGTTAATGTATTTTATCAACTATGTAGAGATAAATACTCTTACAAGATTGAAATTCATTTTGGATATCATCAATTATGGGTCAATAAGGTGGATATGCCTAAGAAATCATTTCATACAAGGTATAGACACTACGAATATATAGTGATGTCATTCAATATTATTAATAGAACTATTATCTTCATGTTTTTAATAAATTGAATATTTAGAGATTACATTGATCAGTTTGTTGTAGTATTTAAAGATGATTTTCTTATAAACTGAAATATCAAGGAAGATCTTAAAGATCACTTTATAATTTCACTGAAGATCCCAAGGAAGGAGAATCTATATAAAAAATTTAAAAAGTGTTAATGTTGGCTGCAAAAGGTTTCATTTTTTGTTCCTATAATCTCACGAGAGGGTATACCAGTAGATCAATCAAAGATAGAGGCTATTGAATGTTTGACTAGACTAACCATGGGGAATGAGATCCATAGTTTTCTTGTTTTATCTAGATATTATCACTCATTTGTAGATAATTTCTCATGACTATTGAATCCTCTAAAAAATTAACTTGGAAGGGATCCAAGTTTCTATATATGGATGAATATGAGGAAAATTTCAAGTAACTAAAGAGAATATTAATAAGAACACCTATGCCTACATTACCCTATAGTGGATAAGGGTTTTTAATCAATAGTGATGTATCCAATAAGGTATTAGGATGTGTTATTATTCATAATGACATGGTTATAGATTATACCTCAAGACAATTGAGGATTCATGAGAAAATTTACTAAACTTAGGATTTGGAGTTAGCTGTGGTAATTTCCTAATTAAAGATATGGAGTCATTATATTTGTAAAAAAAAGTGTGATATATATACAAATCATAAATGATTAAAATATATATTCACATAGAAGGAGTTGAATATCATCCAAATAATATGGTTACAACTAATTAAAGAATATTACTACTTAATACATTACCACCTTAGGAAAGTGAATAAGGTGGATAATGTTAAATCCCAATGAGGATCAATGTATCACTGAGAGGGGGAGGGGGTGAATTAGTGATATATTTTTCTTTTATGTTTCCTTTAATTTTAAACAACCTTCATATCCTACTAAATATTTATCATTTTTTTTAAAACAAAACAATCACACATCCACAACAATACAAGTATTTATAAGGTTCACTACTCAACAAGAGTAGATACATCTGTGGAACTGTTTAGAAACAATCCAATTGCACACAATTCACTAGTAAATAATCTTTTTATGAGGATACAAAAAGTAGGATAAGCCCTTACACTTGTACATAACTATAATCAATACAATAGTGTATGCTCTTCTTCTATCACAAATGATATAAAAAAAGTTTGTGCAACATGTTAAGAAACATTCAGTAGTTTTTTAAAAACATGTTACTATGCTGCCTTATCAACTTACACTTTTTTATTTATCCAAAATAAGCTTCTTCACTTTCTTACCCAAAAGTATGTAAGAAATTTAATTTTGGACTTCATACAAAACTCAATCTGTTTTCTCAGTATAATTACTCTATTCGATACTTCATCCCAGAAAATAGATAAGAAAATAATATCTAAGAAACAATTCTAAACCACTTCAAAATTTTCCTAGAAATCAATGTATTATGGTTTGTTCTGATTCGGTAACTCCTTCTTCTTCTTATTATGTCTGAAAAACTTCCTCAAGAAAAATCTATACAGAAATTTCTTCTCTCTTCCTAAACTTTTAGTGCTCTCTCTCTCTTCACTTGTGAATTGTACAAGCATAAAAAGGTATAACCTACTTACTACTATTTATAGAAGAGATGAATGTTTAATGTATAGGAAACTAATTTCACTTTTCCACTCAACCAAATTTCCATAATCGTGAATTTCATTTCCATTTCAACTTTATCTTTGAATCTTTTAGTTCTTCTTAACTCTTCTTGATTCTTCTCAAAACTTCTCATATATTCTCACAACTCTAGACATATTTTACTTTAAAAAAATTATTCATTCCAATACCAAGTTCATTATGATGATTTATTAATTAAGATCAAAACATATTTTCACTCTATTTTTTTTAATCCTCTTTAAAACACATTGGAACTGAAGAATTACTAATAATTTTCTCTGAACCAACTAAATGATAAATTAATTTCCATTCCAAATATTTTTACAAACTTTTAAACATAAAAACATGAAATTATGAAACCATAAACATTGTTACAACTTCTATAGTGCTGAAAAACCCCCTTTGAAAACACTTTGGAAGTAATCACCCCTTTGGTAAAACATCCAAAATATCTTCTAAGTATTTATCATTTTATTTAACTTTTCAAAAATTTCTCAGACTGATCATCCTGCATCTGATGAAGTCCAATGTATGATGACTTTATAGGTTTCAAAATTTGTGTGATGAATCAGTCTATGGTTACTTCTAATTAATTAGTTTCAGTGACAGAATGATGAGTCTTGACCCACTTGAAACAAATAGAACTTTTGTTCTATGAAAAAAGTTTGGGTTATTTTCATATTTACCTAATTGAATCAAAATAAACATTTTTTTTTGAAAATGGAAGACTATATTCGTGTAATTTATCTATTTGATCAGTATTTGAATCCATTTGTATTATCATTCATAACAATCCCTACTTATTTATTTTCTTCAATGAATTAGTCATATTCTACATTCGATGGATCGATGACACCCTAAATCTGATGGACCTGTGTTAGAAATGACTTACTTTTTTTTGTTTCTATAGAACTGTAGATTTATACTTATGATTTTATTTATTTAGTGAATCATATATTCTGATGAATCAGCTCATCTGATGGATTGGTCAATCAGTTCCTTAGAAACACTTCGAACCTCATAACCACTATTCTTCAACAAACTCCTGCTTGTATCATGAGGTCTTCATGATGTTAGGAATATAAATATTGGTATAACATCATTTAACTTACATTGGAAATATCTATGAATTCCCATAATTCCAAAAATTTCCTCAATCTGGTTGGCACCACTTAGAATGGACAAACACATCTTCTCTCCCTTTCATTTACAAATATTTCTTCACAAGTTCATGAGAAAACATATGATATTTAAGAGTTAATTTAACAAAAAATAATCATAAGTTTTAGTATTGAATGTCATGAAATATAATCAAACTCCAATAAAAATGCTCATACCAATTGAATCCTTTATTCCACACACAACGTGAGTCTGAAACACAACTTATTTCACAAACCTTATTTAGAATAGAAAATTGAGATTGATGAAATTTATTATTAGGATTGCATTGGATTATCTGATTACAATGCCTCTTTTAATATTATCACCAAAAATTTACAAAGTGAATTAATTTTTTCATAATGAAAACAAATTAAAAAAACAACACAAACTTATTTCAGCATCCAAAATAACTTCCATCCATCTTGGCCCCAAAATTTGATTCTTTGAGTCGAAAGGATCACACTATCTTATCCATGTTTAAGATTAAAAAAGAACCAATATTTTAGGATATGAATAGGACAGATTTGTAAATCATGATGGAAGGGTAAAATCTTATCTTTATCTATTGAATGTTCAACCATCAATCCAAATGAATATTAAAGAGGTACATAACAATGATATAGAGCTGCAAAATAATATTATAAATGTTTATGAGTTTAATATTGATCATGATGGAATGATAATGTTCAAGAATAATGTATGTGTTCATTCCTTACCATATTCGAAGAAGGTCTTGTTAGAGAAAGATCACAGTTCCCCATTCTCTATTCCCATGGTAAGTAAAAAGATATAAAGATATTTTAAAGAGTAAATCTAGTGGGATGAAATGAATAGAGATATCACAGAGTTTGTATCTCAGTGATTTGTATATTAGAAAGTTAAGGATCTGGGACAAATGTCTAAGGGGATGTCACATCCATTAACCATATGAGAATATAAATGGGAAAACATCACAATGTATTTTTTAATTGTACTCCTCAAAACATCTAAAGGGAATAATGGTATATGGGTTGTAGTAAATATCTTTACAAAGTTAGTACAAGTCTTTGATATTAGAGAAGACTTCTCTATGGATTATTTTTCCATGTTATGCATTAAGGAATATGTAAGGTTTCATGGAGTGGTAAAGTATTTAATAATCTCTTGATATGGAGATGAGTTTTAGTACTTCGTATCATCCTCAGAAATAAGTTCAGTATAATTGAACAATTAAAACCCTAAAGGATATGTTGAGATATTATTATTTGTATTTTAAAGGTGGTTGGGATCAATACCTTCCTCTAGTTGAGTTTTATTACAATAATGTATTTCAATCAAACATTAATATGGTTATTTATTAATCCCTTTATGGAAATAAATCTATAGCTCCAAAGTTCTAGATTGACGTTTGAGAAAGAAATCTATTGGGACCATAGATAGTTGAATAAATGGTGGAGAAGGTTAAAGACATTCATTAACACATCAAGGTAGCTCAGATAAATAGAATATTTGTGATGATAATCATTAGTATGATCTTGAATTTTAAGTTAGTGACAAGGTGTTTCTAATAATTTCTTCATAGAATAAGGTTATGATATTTTGGAAGAAAGGGAAACTGAGCCCCATGTATATCAGTCCCTTTGAAATTATTGATTGCATCAGGATAATATCATATTGGATATCTCCTATAGAAAACCTATTTGAAGTCCATGATGTGTTCAATTTATCTTTCCTAATGAAGTAAATAACTGACCCTTCACATGTACTAAACTCAGAAGTCATACTATTGGAGTAAGATCTTTCTTACGAAGAACAACCAATGAAGATTCTAGATTAAAAAGAGAAAGTTCAATGAAATAATACCAATGACATGGTCAATGTTTTTTTGGTAAAACCACTAGTTTAAAAAAGATATATGGGAACATAAGGAAATGATGAGGCATAAATATCCTCCTTTGTTTGTATTAGAGTGATGAATTTTGAGGGATAAATTCATTTTAAGGGGTAAATTTCAACACCTAAAGTTTTTGTGAATTGTTTTTTTGAATAAATTATATCTTAATAATATATTTTATTATAAGAAACACCAAGTTAAGCTTTCACTACATGCAACATAGGGTTAGTTTACGTTACACATGACACTGAGTGTTAACAAAACCATGATATATTATTAATATATCAATTTAAACGTGACCATTATAACCAAGACATTATAATTAGTTATTTTAATAGTACTAAATACTTTTAAAATATTAATTATAATGGTTTTACATAAATAAAACATAATCATAAAAAAATTAATGAATTTTTGATAAATTATTTATATGTTTTGAACATACTATTTTCTAAAAAAATATCTTTTTATTTATTTCTATGAAAATTAGTAAAATTAATTTGTAATTATTTTTAAAATTAATTTTATAAAATAAAAATCATTTTTTAAATCATCATGTAAAAATTATATTAGGGTGAATTTTTCATATTTTTCTAAAAAGTATCATTTTTTATGAATAGTGAAAAATACTTAATTTTGATTGAAAAATTATTTTTTGTTTAATTTATTTATGAAGTTAAATTATATTTTAAATAATTTTAAAGTAAATTTAGTTCAATTATACATCCATTAATCCAATTTAGGTCATTACAATCAATTTTATATTGAATTTTGTTCTAAAAACATTGTAAACATTTAAACAGTTTCTGTTTAAAAAACTCATTTTTTTATCACGTCTTAAGGGATAATTTTAAATTAATTATTTATACTTATATTAATGGAATTTGAAAAACTAAATTCTAAAAAAAAGTTTGTCCAATTAATTGTTTCATAATTTTACCTCTTCCTGATAGTTGAACATACTATAAATCATATATTTATAGGCTATGAATATTCCCTAGAGCTGTGGAAATATACAAGTACACTATTTAACATTAACAGATTCACAATATTCCATCTTTAAGACCTTATGTCTTTCATCAGTATGGTTTTCTTAGGGAAAAAATTCAAAATATTTTGTCAGAAGTGGTAGCCTCATTCATTTCATCTGTCTAGAATGCATTAAATGTCTGTTTGTTTCACAACCAATCTCCCTTCATCCATGAAGTAGTACTTTCCATACACAGAGTGTAATGTACCGAACCCAGTTACCCAGAATCAGTGCATTATTACATAACATTGACATGATACAAGGAATTATTTTCCAAAATACCGACTAGTTTAGTAGCCTTGGAAGTACTAGATACATACATAAGTTTTACATTACCTCATAAAATTAAAAAAACATTATGTACCCTTTGAACACTCTTATATCCCTTAGCCTATTCCTATAGGTTAATCGTAATATACTTATTTGTATCCTGGAAAAAATAAAAAATAAGAAATGGGTGATCTCAGATGCTCAGTAAGGATAACAATATAGTGGAAACTATCATAAATAAGAACAAACATTTAAGGCAACGTATAAGACTAAAACACAAGCCTTTTAAACTTAAACTTCAACATAATATGGAAAAGATAAATCAAATAATTCCATTTACTTATTCTCATGGATATTCGACCAGCGGAATAATCACATGTAATATAAATAGCCAATTTCATAATGATGGAATGCATAATTCCAGACTTCATAACCACATAGTCAAGGCCTTGTTACAAGAATAAAAATAAGATTTTGTCAAGGTCTTGTACCAAGACACTAGTTTGTCTCGTGAGACCTACCGATGAATCAAGGATCCATATAGGGCTCCACACTTTACTTACTAAGTCCAATGCATTCCTCATATGAAAATGATGAAACATAACATAAACATTCGTATTAAACTAGCATACAAAATGTCAATACTTTAACCATAAACCATGAATGGTATAAAAATAGCACATCCACAGTCAAACATAACTCATTAAGTACAATATGGAAGATTGTATTATAATAAATTAACCTCAATCTAGAATAATGAAGGATATTGACATAGATGAAAATAAATATCAAAACTATTTGAGAGAAATATCCCCCTTTTTCTTGAAAACATTTAAAAGTATCACTATTTTTCAAGAAGCTTTTTAAAATAGATTTTTGAATCAAAGTTTACCATACCAATTTGAAACTTTTAAAAGGAATTTTAATTTTAAAACATTAATGTCTCTATAAATAAATCCATATAACCATTTTTAAAACATGGACATTAATGAGAAAGATTTTGAAGAATAAATTTTTAAAACATTTAAAATGATATTTTAGTTAGAGTTTTTAACCAAATGAGAGACGGTTTAATAAAAATAATTGAGGTAATAAATACTTAATAATATCATGAGAATAAAAGGATTCATGATATATTACGTAAAAGTACAGTATATAAACCAAATAAAAGTGAATTGGATTATAACAACAAAGAAGTCTCAATGGAATGTAAGTTGAGATGAAATCCATTATAAAGTCAATATCCTTAGGTTAAAGATAAATCAATGACATAATTATGTGTGAAAAATATAAATACACTAAATATGATTGTATATTCAGTTTAAAACAATCATAGGACAATCACACATATTCTTGTAACAACAACACCAATGACTTGGATGTTTAACTCAATAAATGAAAATTAGGTTAAGATTACTCTTATCAAGTTCATATCGATGAATTGAGAATTTATCAATGGACTGATTATGTGTGTCAAAATAATATCCAAACAAATTAGAGTGGAAATTACTACATAAATAAATAAATAGTGATTTCACACATAATCTTGGAGTAAAATAATAAATGAAATTTGCGTAAAACCCAATGAGTGGAAATCGAAATTAGAAATTCCCTTACCGATTTTATGACTTATGAAACATACACCCCATGAAACGAGGATCATAAAATGAAGATGTAAATACTCATAAATTAAAGTATATTACATAGGGAATACAATCATGGGAAGTACATACACCACACAAAAGGAAATAGTGGCAATATAGCATGAATCTCACGGAAATAAGAAGTGAGATGAAAACCCATTACCATGTTGTAATAAATCGAGTCCTATAAGAAAAAGTTAATAACCACAAAATTAATCACATAATACCATGAATATAAATAGAATAATGATAATATATATCAAATGTAAGTACACAATACACCACATGCAATAAATAAGTGGTGAACAATGGAAATCTCACGGAATTAAAACTGAGATAAGAAACCCCTTACCTTGTACTTTTCCTTAGTATAGTGTAGGTTAAACTATTTTATAATGGTAAAATCATTGTTATTAAATTATAAAAGAACCAAATACATAAATATGATATCATATATGATCTTCTAATATTGCCTTGTTAATAATATTTCAGTAGTATCATCATTTTGGGTGTTAACTAATTCGTTTTCCTTTATATGTTTGGTTACATAAGCCATGTTTGTTATGGATTTGATGTATTTGATACATATACATAATTATATTATGTTCATAAATATTATTTTTAATCATAAAATGAAAATTATTTTTGAATTATTATTATGGGGAATAAATCTAATCGCGTTCGTGGAGACAGTAATCCGTATGTACGTATGAGAAACAATATCATTATATTGATGGTGAAATTGTATGTAATTTGATGTTATATCATATATAAAGAATAATTATCATGTTATATTTATTATTTACATCAGTTATATTCATTATTATACCCATCCAAATAATAATGTGTTTGAATAACAAACTACACCACAATGTGGAGACGGTAAGTCGTACGTACACACGTATGGTGACTTTGTCATTTATAGGATGGATAGAATAAATAATATGGATGTACCATATTTATAATAACATAAAATTATTTATAAGGTACTTTATTTATAGTTTTGGTATGAAAATAAAAAATAAAGAGGAAGTGGAAGAAGAAAAGAACTTGAAAGAGGGTGGTGAAATTATTACCTCTTCCTCGGGTGTTTCCTATTGAGTTGATCAAAAGGGCTCTTTAATTTTGATTTATGATCAAAGTAAGGACTATATATTGATTTTATAGAAGTTTTGAGGATATTTGGGTAGGGGTTTTCTGATCTAAATGGATTTGGAGGTGTAAAAATAAGATAAGGGGAAGTACCCTTTTATAAGAGGGGCGAGGGTCACTTTAAGAAAACCTTGAAATATTATTTTATAATAACATCATTTTCGGTTTCCAATGGCTCCAAAATAATTTATTTCAGATATTAGGTGGGTATGGGTATATAAACTTTCAACCAATAGGTTTTAGACAAGTTTAGGTTACCATTTTAACCTTATCTTTTAGATTTAACTCTTAGTTAAATAGTTTAACTTTTACCGTGTCTTCTTGTATTCTTACACTATATGGTTAATAAACATACTATAAACTTCCAAGAGAACCTAAAGTGGTTCATTAATGACATATATAATATTATTTATTCCCTTTTTCTGAACCTTAGATTTTTAGGAATATTATATCAACCAATAATAGAGTATTTTTTTTTAAAAACTCATTTATGTCAATTTTGACATTATTTAGTATTTGGTTTTTGTGAAAATTATAAAAGCATGATTACTTAGAAAAAAAATATTTAATCAACCCTAACATGTCATATTAACCTATAAAATTAGTGTAATTCATCAAAAGTCTCAAAATTACATTTATTTGGATATTTATAATATCAATTATTTTAATCTTTCATTAATAAGGTAATTACTACATCATCATTGTGTCATAAATAAATTTAATTATTTAATTTCTAAAAAATTATAAATAAAATACCATTATATATGAATTTTTTTAGATTTATAATGAATATTTATAGTCGAATTTATCTTATGTATAACCCTATATTAAAAATGGTTTAGTTATTAAACTTTGAATTTAACTCTTTTAAGTCTTTTTTAAATAAAATAATAATGAATGTCCTAATCTAGTCCAAGTGGACCAAATAGGATAATATTTTATTCCTAAGGTCGTTTTTGGTCTAATTACACTTATCCAATATAATTAGGACATGTGTTAGGGTAATTATAATATCATTTTTACCATTAATTACCCTATTTACCTTTAACCATGGTAAATAAAAGTCAAAAGTTACTACTCAATATAAATTATTTTCATCTTATTGAACCAAATTTTACTTTCTGATGTCAAATGTGACTCTTGTATTTTTTAAATTAAACTCACAGAAGTGGTAAAATTAGGTTTTATGCAAATTTGCAAATGCTCTTAGAAGGTGGGTAAAAGACGGTAAAAAGTTCAATACAATTTTATACTTCTAATTTTATTATAAAATGACTCCAATGAATTAAATTTAACTTATATAGGTATTATATATCTATTTTATCTTAAAATAAATTTAAATAAAATAAAAAATTATTTAAATAAAACGTCGGTTTTAAACTATAATGCAGTGTTTTTCACTATTCATCAAAAAATTGAATGTTTTTAGAAAAATATCAAAAATTCACCCTAAGATAATTTTGATATTCTGAATTCAAAAAAAAATTCTATTTTAAAAAATTCAAAAAATAGAAGTTTCATTAATTAATTTAAAATTAATTCCCATTGTCAAAACCAAAAACAAGATTTTTTAAAAAGTAAAAACTATCAAAAGATTGACATGTGTTTATGTCAAATTTAAATGTGAAATTACTTATAATGACCTATATTGTATTAATTGATAAAAATATAATCTAATTATACTTCCAAACCATTCAAATTCATAATTTAACCCTATAAATTATTTCAATTAAAAAAGTTTTTTTCGATTAAAATTTATTATTTTTCAGTATTTATCAAAATATGAAAGTTATCAGAAAATTACCAAAAATTTATTCAAAATAAAATTTTATGTCTTGATTATAAAGAAAAATTTAATTTCATTAAATTAAATATATAAAAGTTTGAAATATTTGTTTTAAAAATGGTTTACCATTAGATGGTGGTAAAATTTAATTTTTTGAAAAATACTTCTTTTATATGAAAAATGAATTTGTTCTTATATTATGTCTAAGAAACACATAATATGGATTCTAAAATTATATGGAGTATAAAAAATTCAAAAATAAGTTAATATTATTTATAAGCTCTTTTGAACAACTAGTTTGGTAAGTCATGGTGCGCTCAAACTCGGTGTTGCATGTAGCCCAAACTATTGAATTACTTTAATGAAAATAACTTACTTTGAAATATTGGGGTGTTACACAGAGAATCCTACAATTCTTCAAAAATTCAGTTGGGGGCCATAGACAACAACATGAATGACCTCAACAATCTAATAATGTTGGGTGTTTAGGGAGGACCTAGGAATGCTCTGGTGCCTAATTATGTTCACTAGATCCCTTCGATTTCTTCATGGATGAAAGTTAATGTTGGTGGAATGGGCTTTGGCATTCCTAGACCCTCGAGATGTTGGGGTGTATTCCGTACTTTTTGTGACTTTGTAAAGACTACTTTCATCACTATATCGGTAATGGAATTACCTATAAATATTAATTATAGGAAATTATTTATGCCATTATGCATGTTTTCCATCAAAAATAGCACTCAATTTGGATTTAATCTAACTTGGATAATGCTATTGAATCCTTTAATGCAAGAATCAAGAATGTTCCTTGGACTATCTTACCGTCCAGGATTGAATGTATTGATCATGTGAAAAATCTAAATATTATTGTTACATATATATATACAGGGAGACAAACCAAGTGTAAGATTCCTTATTGAAGAGATATATCACAAAAATGAGTACAATGTGGTCGTTTGGAGCTCTGGACTATTACACACCAATGGTGGATGCAGGTATGCGGGGAGTGGTCCACTCCTATTTGTGTAAAACCACTTGTAATTATTGAACTTGTTTTCACATTTTCATTAATAAATTTTAAATATTTGTTTTTTTGGATCTTATATCTTCTAATTATAATAATTTGAACTTAATTTTTTACCAAAATTAATAGTGAAAATAGTAAAAATTAATTACGATGATTAAGATAAAAATGTGTTTACCCGTAAGGTTAAACTAAAAATATAAGGGTTAAAATAACCCAAAAGCTTTCCAAAACACATTTTATAGACATATTTAGACATTATATATTATAATCTCATGAATGGTTCTTTATTGTAGCCTTGTGACATTAAAAAACAAGGGTGGAATTATTTTTTTTTCAGAAAAATTACAAGTCTGTCACTCACATCACTTATAAAAGGTCACCACCTCTCCTCTCCACTTCACACCTTAAAACCATTTTTATTTGGCCAAGAACTACCCAAATTATCACGAACCGAATCTGATCGCCACCAAAACCGGCACCAAACCCAACTCGTGACAAGGCCCGAAGGGCATTATCGATCCCCACGGGCTGGAACAAGTTCCTAGGTAACAGAAAATGAAATTTGGGAACGATTTATTCAAGTTTATAAACATAAAACAACGAACAAACCCAATAAAACAAATCTGGATTTTTCAAACAAAACCAACTTTTACAAAAATTTCAGAACTGAATTACATAATTTAAAACAATTATAGAAGACTATAACAACTAAAGAAACCCACAATGGATATCCCAATAACCTCCACATGGCGAGAGGCACCTCCCTCAAGACATATCCACAACACCATATCATGACGGACCGCTAAAAACCTGAACTGTTGGCATAAAAGTTGTACCCAAACCTGCGAAAAAAAACAAGTCTACTTACAACCAATGGTGTAAGTAGGGTGTGAGAAAATTCCCAGTAGGATACCACCACTAAGAGATTCCATGTGCTAAATGTAACACCCCAGGTAAATAAAGAATATGACATTTTCATATTTATCCATATTTGTGAATAAAATATTAATATGACTTTAAAGGGGACGCTATGCTTGATGGCGTACCCAACACGCAACAACGAGTTTTTTGGGAATCTTACGTTGCACTCTAATAATAAAATAATATTATTTTAAATGGTAGTTAACATGTAGCTGTTGTATTGGCGGGAATGGATAGAAATAACTAAAATATGATTATATATGTTTTTAAATATTTTTATATTTATCCAATAAAAGATAAAGGCATAAAATACAGAAAGAATTCAATTTTAGGCGTATATGCCCTAGTTTTCACTAAAGGTTCACTTATCGCATTTTGATGGCGAACCATCATTAAATATAGTTTTGTTCACTCTTATACATTCTTTTGGACCAAATAAAACTCTTCTTAAGAATTGGGACATCAAAATTTACTTTGTGTAAATTTTTGGTATCTTTCTGATAAAGTTCATTTTTTAATGAATAATGTAAAATGTTGTATTTTAATTCAAAACCTCTTTTTAATATAATTTATTTATATGATTAGATTATCTTTTTAATTTGTTTTAAAGTGAAATTAGAATATATTTTTACCATTAAATCCAATAGTGGTCGTTGGAATTAATTTCACTTTGAAATCAGACTTAAACTAGTGTCAATCTTTTGATACTTATTGTTTTATAAAAACACGCTATTTGCTCTGACAGCGGAAATTAATTATTAAATTAATTAATGTGACTTATATGTTTTGAATTTTGTAAAATAGAATTCATTTTTGAATTCATAATATCAAATATATCTTAGGGTGAATTTTTGGTAATTTTCTAAAAAACTTCAATTTTTGATGAATAGTGAAACCACTAAGTGGTAATTAAGCAAACTGATTTTTCAGTTAAATGAAAGTTTACCACTAATGCGTATTGAATTTTGAAAATCCGACATACATGGTTGTCATTAGTACATAAAATGTGGTTCAATGGGATGAAAATAATTTTTTGGTGAATAGTAACTTTTTTTCATTAATCGCGATTAGAGGTAATTAGTGTAATTTAAGGTAAAAATGATATTATAAAAATATGAAAACACCATGAAACTTGTCCTACCCCTATTGGATTAGTCATGGACGACCAAGACAACCCATGGGTCAACTTGGGGACCCCATGGAGCCACTTTGGTTGGAAAATGACATTAATATATATTTATTTAATGTTAAAATTAAATTGACACAAACATGAGTTGTTTTCCTAAAACAGTTTTTAAGTGGGGCTAAACAAGTCCAAATTTTGACTATAAATATTCATTAGAAATATAAAACGATTTCCTACATCATAGTATTTATTTTATAATTTTTAGATTTTAAATAAATTAATTTAATTACGACATCATGATGATGCAACGATGACCTCATTAATGAACAGTTTAAATAAAATGAAACGATAATATAAAATCTAAGACCTACACTTGTCAAAAAACTATTGGATAGGAATATTTCGAAGCCTTATCATATTATATTAGAAATATATCAATGTGGGACCTTATAAATTCGAAACACTTTTGAAAATAAAATAATAGTTTCATGATTTCCAAAAGTGCCCCTCCTCTCCTCTTATAAAAGGCCCCCACCTCTACCTCATTTTACACACTCCTCAAGCTTTTTCCTCGGCCATACCCTGCCAATTTACTCTCTCCACATCCCTATCCTTATCCTAGAGGATTAACTTTGGGCAGAATCCTTTCAAAGGAAGCCTTTAGGCTCAAATCAAAAGGAGTTACACTTTTAAAGGAAATTCATTCTCTCATGTTCATTTGTTTTATTTTTCTTCTCCAACCCCCTAAACTCTTTTTATTTACTTATTTTGTAACAACAATAGTATATTCAATATACTAGGATGTTGTTATAAGATTTATTAGAGCTACATTCCCACACAAATACATCAAATGGTTAAAGAACATACGGTTTCCGTGGATGGCGAAATTCTGCCTCCCGAAACGATGATTGTTAAATACTCATTTAACACCTTCAAAGGTGGAAATTATGATGTCACTATTTTTATATATGATATATAATATGTTTATTCTTTCCTTAAGATTCTGTATTTTTCATTTATGACATACCATTATTGTTTCCATTATGGGTAAACACGATATCTTCATTTTAGGAAGTGCGGACTACCGCCCCCTGAAAGTGATTTGATTCGTTAATACCATATGTGGGATGTGTAAAGGATAAAGATAATGATATTATATATGTTATTATACAGGAATTATAATATACTCTTATATCACTATGATTCCATTCCAGAAATACGAAATAGAAATGGAAGTAGCGTTCATGCGTACGTACGGCTTACCGTCTCCGTGAACGGTGCATTTCATTTCTTACCTCTAAATGTGATGTAATATTATAAATACATGTATATTCTGAATATATATGATATATATGTTATCCAAATAATTAATATCACTCTGGATATAACGAACCTTTGACCAAATTAACAATATGTAAGTGTAAGAAGTCTATTTTTGACTTAAGAACCAAATACCGACAAAATGAACATTATTAACTTAAATGATTACATGATGTTCATAACATGGTATAAAAGGAATAATGAACTTGAAAAAGGTTCTTAATCAAGTATAGATTAACTCAAGTTTATTATTCAGGAGATTAAAGAACGGTCGGGTCAAGTCGGATACGAGGTAAGGGATCCTACACCTCTCTTTCTTTTTAAGTACACTCTTTTATGTCATTCCTTTTAAGCTCATATTTCTTATGATTGGGATGTTATTTTATATTACTCCCACTGTACTTATTATGTTCATATGATGAGAGACCCTATTTCCTCTCATCAATCCATTTTGGAAGTTTTAAGTGGCACCGTTAGGCTGCCGAGTTTTCGTAAGGGATTTTTCATCTCACTTTTATTCCTGTGAGATTTATGCTACATTTGCAACAATTTCATTTGAGTGGTTTATGTACTGCCAATTATTACACTAATTTTGTAATATAATTCCATTTATGGGTTTTTACATATTCATTGTATGACAGTTCTTCGATGGGGTGTACTTTTCCAAAGTTACCCAAGTCGGTAAGGGAACCTTTCACCCTCCTTTTTTTAAAAGACTTCATTTGTCATGTCTTTTAATTCACATACTATTATGTTGGGATATGTTCTTATATATCCTGATTGATGTAAATTTTATTTCCAAGTGATGAAATTCCCTTTTTATCTCTCATCAACTCATTTTATGAATTTTCGAAGTGACGCCGTTAGGCTGTCGAATTTTACCAAGGGAACGTTTTAACCCAATTTTGATTTCTTTGGGTTCAACATGTAGTTATTGAATATGTCATCCTCTGAATATGTGTGAATGAACTTTTATTGTTTTACACTTAATATCCAATTATATTGGGTGTATTTATTTTTGGCACACATAATTTTGATATTGATTTATCCTTAATTTAAGGATACCTTCCTTATAAGGGATTTCATCACATTTTACATCCCTATTGAGACTTCATTGTTGTTATGCACCAATTCACTCTTATATGGTGTATATACTGTCCTTTGGAATATTATATCATGAATCCATTTATTCTCATGATATTATAAAGTTCTGATTAAATGTTATTCCTCAATTAATGTATTCAAGTGTCTCTAATTTTGGTAAAAACCCTTTGACCAAAATATCGCTTTAAATGTTTTAATGACTTTTTCTTATTAATATCCATGTTTTCAAAAATGGTTTTAAGGATTTATTTATATGGATATTAATGGTTTAAAATGTTAAAATCTTCAAGGTGGTATGAGACACTTTGATTCAAAATTCTCTTTATTAAATGTTTTAAATGGTTTTGGAAATGGTTCCTTTTTGTATGGATTCATTATTTCAAAATACTAAAATGTTATATTGTGATTGAAATGTGGAAATGTTTTGTTTCCTTTATGCATGTTTTATGTGATACGTTTATGTTATGGTTCTTGGGCATTGTTATGAAAACGGGTGGTTCCGTGATAAACTAAGGGCGGGTGAGCCCGATATAGCTCTCTAATGCATTGGGTAACGCGAAGGAGTGAAACGTTAAGGTTTCTCCGAAGAGATTTAGGGAATATACTGTGATGGGTATTCCAAATGTAACTAAGAGGGTTAATCCCTACGTAATAATGTTATGTATGCCTCAAGTTACCTTTATGTCTTATGATATATATGATTTATTCATGGTTTGATGAGGTATGTTAAGGTGCCTATGTTTTATGGGTAAAGTATGATTTCATTCTTATGTATATATGAACTCATGTTTCCTTTCCATATTTTTATAACCCTTACTGATCTTTTTATGCTCATCCCAAGTTTTTGAAATGTTTTTCACAGGTCACGGGAAGGGTACATGATAAGATGATAGAGTTAAGGATGTGTCAAGAAAGAATCCAAGTTTTATTTTAAATATGTTTCCGTTGTTGGGAAGAATGAATCCTGTCTTTTATGTAACCACTTTGTTTAAAGGTGGAATGTAATGCAAGTTTCAAGATCTAATTCACTAAAACTCTAAACCTGAAAAGATCCTCAACTTGTAATCTTGTGATAACTCAAGATTATGTAAGGTTTAAGGCTGAGGCCATATAGTTGGTATCAGAGGTCGATTTAGATAACTTTAGAGGTTAGGGTATTCTTTAAGCATAAGTGGAATTACCATAATGGTTAGGATTTCAGAAAGAGTCCTAGTTTTAGATAAAGTGAATGAGTAAGTGTATCTTAGTGTTTACCTTCCTCATTAGTACATGATGGTTTTGTTGATATACTCACACTGACATTTCTGTTTTTAATGAATGGATGGATCTAGCAGGAACCAAAATGACAACAGGTTTGAAGGAAACTGTAGTGGTTCTATGATTAAGATACTAGATAAAATGGGGGATTCAATGAGGAAACTCGTGGTTGTTCTAAACCAACCATCAAGGAGTCATGATCAACCACTTGAACCTTGGTATGATCTTTAATGCATCATGTACGAGATGAACAATCCATGTAGAAGTTCAGGTAATAATTATAAAGGTAACCATTAGAGTTTATATGATCCTTACCTTTGAGGTAATTATGGGTTATTATATGATATGCTGGAAAATAAAAGGAATGAGATAAACTTGAGGTTAAAATATGTTATGATCATTTTTAATGAGTTTATCTCTTTTTGTGGAATGATTTAAGAATTATATAGTTTTGGAAAAAGGAAAACACACAGACCATGTGACAAACCGTCGCGTCAGACAAAGCTGCGGGAATCGAACCCACAACCAAAGTGCGACTGGTATTTATCGCCTACCACTGGTCTACATGAAGTCCCTGGTTAGTTTGACCGATTATTTTTAGTTATATGGTTTTATTAATTAAGAGTAAGTTGATTTTGGGTTATTTATGAAAATGATTAACCTATCATGGAGGATATGTGATTAGGTTAATTACTTTTCAATACGAGACTTTAGGAGCAACTGATATTGTTTGGAGATAAATGTTACGATTTAACTTGGAAGAATATGTGACTAAATCCTTAAAATATTTGGGTTTCAATCTTATATTGGTTTACTTTGAAGAATTTTATGGACAAATTGTTTATCGGATGGTCCTCGTTAAACTTTGGGTTTTGTTAGACAAATTTTTGAGATTACGCATAGATTTTCTTTTTAAAGGGTTATCCTTTTTTGGATTATTTGACCTTGTACAAACCTTTTTTGGTTTTGGATTTGGTTAAATCCTAAAGACATGGGATGTATATAGTTCTCTTTGGTGGATTAGATGATTCTCTAGAAGTTGATTATAGTACTCTTAATGTGAACAAGTCTTCCTAAATACTCGTCTTTTGGAGAAAATATGAGTTTGTGTAAGGAATCTAATAAAAATTGAAATTCAACATGATAAGTGATTATGTTTCCTTATGAATAAATTCCTCAATAAAAAATTAATTTAAAACAAAAATGTTGTCTATTAACTTTTCCTACTGGGGAATCGAATACCGTTTAACCCATCACAAGTTTGTGATTTTCTTGTGGTTGACTTTCTCCTAAACATGTTTTCTATCACTCTCCATCAGAACATGACCCAATGTTTTCCCCTCCATGTCCATGTTTTCATACATGGAGTCCTAGTATGGGTTAACTCGGGTGACCTCTGTACTTATCTTTCTTTATTTTAAAGTGATTGTTTTACCGACTCTTGTTTCGATGTGGGCCTTTCAAGGATGTTTCCAAGCGCAATTTTAAAAATTGCGAGGACGCAATTCCCAAAAGGGGGGAAGGATGTAACACCCCAGGTAAATAAAGAATATGACATTTTCATATTTATCCATATTTGTGAATAAAATATTAATATGACTTTAAAGGGGACGCTATGCTTGATGGCGTACCCAACACGCAACAACGAGTTTCTTGGGAATCTTACGTTGCACTCTAATAATAAAATAATATTATTTTAAATGGTAGTTAATATGTAGCCATTGTATTGGAGGGAATGGATAGAAATAACTAAAATATGATTATATATGTTTTTAAATATTTTTACATTTATCCAATAAAAGATAAAGGCATAAAATACAGAAATAATTCAATTTTAGGCGTATATGCCCTAGTTTTCACTAAAGGTTCACTTATCGCCTTTTGATGGAGAACCGTCATTAAATATAGTTTTGTTCACTCTTATACATTCTTTTGGACCAAATAAAACTCTTCTTAAGAATTGGGACATCAAAATTTACTTTGTGTAAATTTTTGGTATCTTTCTGATAAAGTTCATTTTTTAATGAATAGTGTAAAATGTTGTATTTTAATTCAAAACTTCTTTTTAATCTAATTTATTTATATGATTATATTATATTTTGAATTGTTTTTAAAGTGAAATTAGAATATATTTTTACCATTAAATCCAATAGTGGTCGTTGGAATTAATTTCACTTTGAAATCAGACTTAAACTAGTGTCAATCTTTTGATACTTATTGTTTTATAAAAACACGCTATTTGCTCTAACAGCGGGAATTAATTATTAAATTAATTAATGTGACTTATATGTTTTGAATTTTGTAAAATAGACTTCATTTTTGAATTCGGAATATCAAATATATCTTAGGGTGAATTTTTTGTAATTTTCTGAAAAACTTTAATTTTTGATGAATAGTGAAACCACTAAGTGGTAATCAAGCAAACTGGTTTTTCAGTTAAATGAAAGTTTACCACTAATGTGTTTTGAATTTTAAAAATAAGACATACATGGTTGTCATTAGTATGTAAAATGTGGTTCAATGGGATGAAAATAATTTTTTTGTGAATAGTAACTTTTTTTCATTAATCGCGATTAGAGGTAATTAGTGTAATTTAAGGTAAAAATGATATTATAAAAATATGAAAACACCATGACACTTGTCCTACCCCTATTGGATGAGTCATGGCCGACCAAGACAACCCATGGGTCAACTTGGGGACCCCATGGAGCCACTTTGGTTGGAAAATGACATTAATATATATTTATTTAATGTTAAAATTAAATTGACACAAACATGAGTTGTTTTTCTAAAACAGTTTTTAAGTGGGGTTAAACAAGTCCAAATTTTGACTATAAATATTCATTAGAAAGATAAAAACATTTCCTACATCATAGTATTTATTTTATAATTTTTATATATTAAATAAATTAATTTAATTACGACATCATGATGATGCAACGATGACCTCATTAATGAACAGTTTAAATAAAATGAAACGATAATATAAAATCTAAGACCTAAACTTGTCAAAAAACTATTGTATGAGAATATTTAGAAGCCTTATTATCTTATATTTGAAATATATCAATTTGGGACCTTATAAATTCGAAACACTTTTGAAAATAAAATAATAGTTTCATGATTTCCAAAAGTGCCCCTCCTCTCCTCTTATAAAAAGGCCCCCACCCCTAACTCATTTCACACACTCCTAAAGCTTTTGGCTCGTCCATAACCTGCCCATTTACTCTCTCCAAATCCCTCTCCTCATCCTAGAGGATTCCCTTTGGTCAGAATCCTTTCAAAGGAAGACTTTAGGCTCAAATCAAAAGGAGTTACACTTTTAAAGGTAATTCATTCTCTCATGTTCATTTGTTTTATTTTGCTTCTCCAACCCCCTAAAATCTTTTTATTTACTTCTTTTGTAACAACAACAGTATATTAAATATACTTGGATGTTGTTATAAGATTTATTCAAGCTACACTCTCACACAAATACATCAAATGGTTAAAGAACATACGGTTTCTGTGGATGGCGAAATTCTGCCTCCCGAAACGATGATTGTTCAATACTCATTTAACACCTTCAAAGGTGGCCATTATGATGTAACTATTTTTATATATGATATATAATATGTTTATTCTTTCCTTAAGCTTCTGTATTTTTCATTTATGGCATACCATTATTGTTTCCGTTATGGGTAAACACGATATCTTCATTTTAGGAAGTGCGGACTACCGCCCCTTGAAAGTGATTTGATTCGTTAATACCATATGTGGGATATTTAAAGGATAAAGCTAATGATATTATATATGTTATTATACTGGAATTATAATATACTCTTATATCATTATTATTCCATTCCAGAAATACGAAATAGAAATGGAAGTAGCGTTCATGCGTACGTACGGCTTACCGTCTCCATGAACGGTGCATTTCATTTCTTACCTCTAAATGTGATGTAATATTATAAATACATGTATATGCTGAATATATATGATATATATGTTGTCCAAATAATTAATATAATTATGTATATAACTAACCTTTGACCAAATTAACACCATGTAAGTGTAAGAAGTCTATTTTTGACTTAAGAACCAAATACCGACAAAATGAACATTATTAACTTAAATGATTACATGATGTTCATAACATGGTATAAAAGGAATAATTAAATTGAAAAAGGTTCTTAATAAAGTAGAAATTAACTCAAGTTTATTATTCAGGAGATTAAAGAACGGTCGGGTCAAGTCAGATACGAGGTAAGGGATCCTACACCTCTCTTTCTTTTTAAGTACACTCTTTTATGTCATTCCTTTTAAGCTCATCTTTCTTATGATTGGGATGTTATTTTATATTACTCCCACTTTAATTATTATGTTCATATGATGAGAGACCCTATTTCCTCTCATCAATCCATTTTGGAAGTTTTAAGTGGCGCCGTTAGGCTGCCGAGTTTTCGTAAGGGTTTTTTCACCTCACTTTTATTCCTGTGAGATTTATGCTACATTTGCAACAATTTCATTTGAGTGGTTTATGTACTGCCCATTATTACACTCCTTTTGTAATATAATTCCATTTATGGGTATTTAAATATTCATTTTATGACACTTCTTCGATGGGGTGTACTTTTCGAAAGTTACCCAAGTCGGTAAGGGAACCTTTCACCCTCCTTTTTTTTAAAAGACTTCATTTGTTATGTCTTTTAATTCACATAATATTATATTGGGATATGTTATTATATATCCTGATTGATTTAAATTTTATTTCCAACTGATGCGATTCTTTTTTTATCTCTCATCAACTCATTTTCTGAATTTTCGAAGTGACGCCGTTAGGCTGTAGAATTTTACCAAGGGAACGTTTTAACCCAATTTCGATTTCTTTGGGTTCAACATGTAGTTATTGAATATGTCATCCTTTGAATATGTGTGAATGACATTTTATTGTTTTACACTTAATATCCAATTATATTGGGTGTATTTATTTTTGGCACACATAATTTTGATATTGATTTATCCTTAATTTAAGGATACCTTCCTTATAAGGGATTTCATCACATTTTACATCCCTATTGAGACTTCATTGTTGTTATGCACCAATTCACTATTATATGGTGTATATACTGTCCTTTGGAATATTATATCATGAATCCATTTATTCTCATGATATTATAAAGTTCTGATTAAATGTTATTCCTCAATTAATGTATTCAAGTGTCTCTAATTTTGGTAAAAACCCTTTGACCAAAATATCGCTTTAAATGTTTTAATGACTTTTCTTATTAATATCCATGTTTTAAAAATGGTTTTAAGGATTTATTTATATGGATATTAATGGTTTAAAATGTTAAAAGCTTCAAGGTGGTATGGGACACTTTGATTCAAAATTCTCCTTATTAAATGTTTTAAATGCTTTTGGAAGTGGTTTCTTTTTGTATGGATTCATTAATTCAAAATACTAAAATGTTATATTGTGATTGAAATGTGGAAATGTTTTGTTTCCTTTATGCATGTTTTATGTGATACGTTTATGTTATGGTTCTTGGGCATTGTTATGAAAACGGGTGGTTCCGTGATAAACTAAGGGCGGGTGAGCCCGATATAGCTCTCCAATGCATTGGGTAACGCGAAGGAGTGAAACATTAAGGTTTCTCCGAAGAGATTTAGGGAATATACTGTGATGGGTATTCCAAACGTAACCAAGAGGGTTACTCCCTACGTAAGAATGTTTTGTATGCCTCAAGTTACCTTTAGGTCTTATGATTTCTATGATTTATTCATGGTTTGATGAGGTATGTTAAGGTGCCTATGTTTTATGGGTAAAGTATGATTTCATTCTTATGTATATATGAACTCATGTTTCCTTTCAATATTTTTATAACCCTTACTGAGCTTTTTATGCTCATCCCAAGTTTTTGAAATGTTTTTCACAGGTCACGGGAAGGGTACATGATAAGATGATAGAGTCAAGGATGTGTCAAGAAAGAATCCAAGTTTTATTTTAAATATGTTTCCGTTGTTGGGAAGAATGAATCCTGTCTTTTATGTAACCACTTTGTTTAAAGGTGGAATGTGATGCAAGTTTCAAGATCTAATTCTCTAAAACTCTAAACCTGAAAAGATCCTCAACGTGTAATCTTGTGATAACTCAAGATTATGTAAGGTTTAAGGATGGGGCCTTATAGTTGGTATCAGAGGTCGGTTTAGATAACTTTAGAGGTTAGGGTATTCTTTAAGCATAAGCGGAATTACCATAATGGTTAGGATTTCAAAAAGAGTCCTAGTTTTTGATAAAGTGAATGAGTAAGTGTATCTTAGTGTTTACCTTCCTCATTAGTACATGATGGTTTTGTTGATATACTCACACTGAAATTTCTGTTTTTAGTGAATGGATGGATCTAGCAGGCACCAAAGTGACAACAGGTTTGAAGGAAACTGTGGTGGTTCTATGATTAAGATACTAGATAAAATGGGGGATTCAATGAGGAAACTCGTGGTTGTTCTAAACCAGCCATCAAGGAGTCATGATCAACCACTTGAACCTTGGTATGATCTTTAATGCATCATGTACGAGATGACCAATCCATGTGGAAGTTCAGGTAATAATTATAAAGGTAACCATTAGAGTTTATATGATCCTTACCTTTGAGGTAATTATGGGTTATTATATGATATGCTGGAAAATGAAAGGCATGAGATAAAATTGAGGTTAAAATTTGTTATGATCATTTTTGATGATTTTATCTCTTTTTGGGGAATTATTTAAGAATTATATAGTTTTGGAAAAAGGAAAACACACAGATCGTGTGACAACCCGTTGCGTCAGACAATGCTGCGGGAATCGAACCCACAACCAAAGTGCGACTGGTATTTATCGCCTACCACTGGACTACGTGAAGTCCCTGGTTAGTTTGACCGATTCTTTTTAGTTAGATGATTTTATGAATTAAGAGTAAGTTTATTTTGGGTTATTTATGAAAATGATTAACCTATCATGGAGGATATGTGATCAGGTTAATTACTTTTCAATACGAGACTTTAGGAGAAACTGAAATTGTTTGGAGATAAATGTTACGATTTAACTTGGAAGACTATGTGACTAAATCCTTCAAATATTTGGGTTTCAATATTATATTGGTTTACTTTGAAGAATTTTATGGACAAATTTTTTATCGGATGGTCCTCGTTAAACTTTGGGTTTTGTTAGACAAATTTTGGAGATTAAGCATAGATTTTCTTTTTAAAGGGTTATCCTTTTCTGGATTATCTGACCTTGTACTAACCTTTTTTGGTTTTGGTTTTGGTTAAATCCTAAATACATGGGATGTATATAGTTCTCTTTTGTGGATTAGGTGATTCTCTAGAAGTTGATTATAGTACTCTTAATGTGAACAGGTCTTCCTAAATACTCGTCTTTTGGAGAAAATATGAGTTTGTGTAAGGAATCTAATAAAAATTGAAATTCAACATGATAAGTGATTATGTTTCCTTATTAATAAATTCCTCAATAAAAAATTAATTTAAAACAAAAATGTTGTCTATTAAATTTTCCTACTGGGGAATCGAATACCGTTTAACCCATCACAAGTTTGTGATTTTCTTGTGGTTAACTTTCTCCTAAACATGTTTTCTATCACTCTCCATTAGAACATGACCCTATGTTTTCCCCTCCATGTCCATGTTTTCATATATGGAGTCCTAGTATGGGTTAACTCGGGTGACCTCTGTACTTATCTTTCTTTATTTTAAAGTGATTGTTTTACCGACTCTTGTTCCGATGTGGGACTTTCAAGGATGTTTCCAAGCGCAATTTTAAAAATTGCGAGGACGTAATTCCCAAAAGGGGGGAAGGATGTAACACCCCAGGTAAATAAAGAATATGACGTTTTCATATTTATCCATATTTGTGAATAAAATATTAATATGACTTTAAAGGGGACGCTATGCTTCATGGCGTACCAAACACGCAACAACGAGTTTCTTGGGAATCTTACGTTGCACTCTAATAATAAAATAATATTATTTTAAATGGTAGTTAACATGTAGCCGTTGTATTGGAGGGAATGGATAGAAATAACTAAAATATGATTATATATGTTTTTAAATATTTTTACATTTATTCAATAAAAGATAAAGGCATAAAATACAGAAAGAATTCAATTTTAGGCGTATATGCCCTAGTTTTCACTAAAGGTTCACTTATCGCCTTTTGATGGTGAACCATCATTAAATATAGTTTTGTTCACTCTTATACATTCTTTTGGACCAAATAAAACTCTTCTTAAGATTTGGGACATCAAAATTTACTTTTTGTAAATTTTTGGTATCTTTCTGAAAAAGTTTATTTTTTAATGAATAGTGTAAAATGTTGTATTTTAATTCAAAACTTATTTTTAATATAATTTATTTATATGATTAGATTATCTTTTGAATTGGTTTTAAAGTGAAATTAGAATATATTTTTACCATTAAATCCAATAGTGGTCGTTGGAATTAATTTCACTTTGAAATCAGACTTAAACTAGTGTCAATCTTTTGATACTTATTGTTTTATAAAAACACGCTATTTGCTCTGACAGCAGGAATTAATTATTAAATAA
The DNA here is from genome assembly GCA_963277665.1 of Viscum album. Taxonomy (NCBI): domain Eukaryota; kingdom Viridiplantae; phylum Streptophyta; class Magnoliopsida; order Santalales; family Viscaceae; genus Viscum; species Viscum album. The sequence goes on from OY728140.1 coordinate 2,134,613,290, forward strand.
ATTAATGGGACTTATATGTTTTTAATTTTGTAAAATAGACTTCATTTTTGAATTTGTAATATCAAATATATCTTAGGGTGAATTTTTGGTAATTTTCTGAAAAACTTCAATTTTTGATGAATAGTGAAACCACTAAGTGGTAATCAAGCAAACTGGTTTTTCAGTTAAATGAAAGTTTACCACTAATGTGTATTGAATTTTGAAAATCCCACATACATGGTTGTAATTAGTATGTAAAATGTGGTTCAATGGGATGAAAATAATTTTTTTGGTGAATAGTAACTTTTTTTCATTAATCGCGATTAGAGGTAATTAGTGTAATTTAAGGTAAAAATGATATTATAAAAATATGAAAACACTATGAAACTTGTCCTACCAATATTGGATGAGTCATGGCCGACCACGAAAACCCATGGGTTAACTTGGGGACCCCATGGAGCCACTTTGGTTGGAAAATGACATTAATATATATTTATTTAATGTTAAAATTAAATTGACACAAACATGAGTTGTTCTACTAAAACAGTTTTTAAGTGGGGTTACACAAGTCAAAATTTTAACTATAAATATTCATTAGAAAGAAAAAAATATTTCCTACATAATAGTATTTTTTTTATAATTTTTAGATATTAAATAAATTAACTTAATTACGACATCATGATGATGCAACAATGACCTCATTAATGAACAGTTTAAATAAAATGAAACGATAATATAAAATCTAAGACCTACACTTGTCCAAAAACTATTGGATGGGAATATTTCGAAGCCCTATCATCTTATCTTAGAAATATATCAATTTGGGACCTTATAAATTCGAAAAACTTTTGAAAATAAAATAATAGTTTCATGATTTCCAAAAGTGCCCCTCCTCTCCTCTTATAAAAGGCCCCCACCTCTACCTCATTTCACAAACTCCTCAAGCTTTTGGCTCGGCCATACCATGACCATTTACTCTCTACACATCCCTCTCCTCATCCTAGAGGATTACCTTTGGGAAGAATCCTTTCAAAGAAAGCCTTTCGGCTCAAATCAAAAGGAGTTACACTTTTAAAGGTAATTCATTCTCTCATGTTCATTTGTTTTATTTTGCTTCTCCAACCCCCTAAAATCTTTTTATTTACTTCTTTTGTAACAAAAAAAGTATATTCAATATACTAGGATGTTGTTATAATATTTATTCGAGCTACACTCTCACACAAATACATAAAATGGTTAAAGAACATACGGTTTCCGTGGATGGCGAAATCCTGCCTCCCGAAACGATGATTGTTCAATACTCATTTAACACCTTCAAAGGTGGCCATTATGATGTCACTATTTTTATATATGATATATAATATGTTTATTATTTCCTTAAGATTCTGTATTTTTCATTTATGGCATACCATTATTGTTTCCATTATGGGTAAACACGATATCTTAATTTTAGGAAGTGCGGACTACCGCCCCCTGAAAGTGATTTGATTCGTTAATACCATATGTGGGATGTGTAAAGGATAAAGATAATGATATTATATATGTTATTATACTGGAATTATAATATACTCTTATATCATTATGATTCCATTCCAGAAATACGAAATAGAAATGGAAGTAGCGTTCATGCGTACGTACGGCTTACCGTCTCCATGAACGGTGCATTTCATTTCTTACCTCTAAATGTGATGTAATATTATAAATACATGTATATTCTGAATATATATGATATATATGTTATCCAAATCATTAATATCATTCTGGATATAACGAAACTTTGACCAAATCAACAAAATGTAAGTGTAAGAAGTCTATTTTTGACTTAAGAACCAAATACCGACAAAATGAACATTATTAACTTAAATGATTACATGATGTTTATAACATGGTATAAAATGAATAATGAACTTGAAAAAGGTTATTAAGCAAGTATAGATTAACTCAAGTTTATTATTCAGGAGATTAAAGAACGGTCGGGTCATGTCGGATACGCGGTATGGGATCCTACACCTCTCTTTCTTTTTAAGTACACTCTTTTATGTCATTCCTTTTAAGCTCATCTTTCTTATGATTGGGATGTTATTTTATATTAAACCCACTGTACTTATTATGTTCATATTATGAGAGACCCTATTTCCTCTCATCAATCCATTTTGGAAGTTTTAAGTGGCGCCGTTAGGCTGCCGAGTTTTCGTAAGGGATTTTTCATCTCACTTTTATTCCTGTGAGATTTATGCTACATTTGCAAAAATTTCATTTGAGTGGTTTATGTACTGCCCATTATTACACTCCTTTTGTAATATAATTCCATTTATGGGTATTTAAATATTCATTGTATGACACTTCTTCGATGGGGTGTACTTTTCGAAAGTTACCCAAGTCGGTAAGGGAACCTTTCACCCTCCTTTTTTTAAAAGACTTCATTTGTTATGTCTTTTAATTCACATACTATTATGTTGGGATATGTTCTTCTATATCCTGATTGATGTAAATTTTATTTCCAAGTGACGAGATTCCCTTTTTATCTCTCATCAACTCATTTTCTGAATTTTCGAAGTGACGCCGTTAGGCTGTCAAATTTTACCAAGGGAACATTTTAACCCAATTTCAATTTCTTTGGGTTCAACATGTAGTTATTGAATATGTCATACTTTGAATATGTGTGAATGACCTTTTATTGTTTTACAATTAATATCCAATTATATTGGGTGTTTTTATTTTTGGCACACATAATTTTGATATTGATTTATCCTTAATTTAAGGATACCTTCCTTATAAGGGATTTCATCACATTTTACATCCCTATTGAGACTTCATTGTTGTTATGCACCAATTAACTCTTATATGGTGTATATACTGTCCTTTGGAATATTATATCATGAATCCATTTATTCTCATGATATTATAAAGTTTTGATTAAATGTTATTCCTCAATTAATGTATTCAAGTGTCTCTAATTTTGGTAAAAACCCTTTGACCAAAATATCGCTTTAAATGTTTTAATGACTTATTCTTATTAATATCCATGTTTTCAAAATGGTTTTAAGGATTTATTTATATGGATATTAATGGTTTAAAATGTTAAAAGCTTCAAGGTGGTATGGGACACTTTGATTCAAAATTCTCCTTATTAAATGTTTTAAATGGTTTTGGAAATGGTTTCTTTTTGTATGGATTCCTTATTTCAAAATACTAAAATGTTATATTGTGATTGAAATGTGGAAATGTTTTGTTTCCTTTATTCATGTTTTATGTGATACGTTTATGTTATGGTTCTTGGGCATTGTTATGAAAACGGGTGGTTCCGTGATAAACTAAGGGCGGGTGAGCCCGATATAGCTCTCCAATGCATTGGGTAACGCGAAGGAGTGAAACGTTAAGGTTTCTCTGAAGAGATTTAGGGAATATACTGTGATGGGTCTTCCAAATGTAACCAAGAGGGTTAATCCCTACGTAAGAATGTTATGTATGCCTCAAGTTACCTTTATGTCTTATTATTTCTATGATTTATTCATGGTTTGATGAGGTATGTTAAGGTGCCTATGTTTTATGGGTAAAGTATGATTTCATTCTTATGTATATATGAACTCATGTTTCCTTTCCATATTTTTATAACCCTTACTGAGCTTTTTATGCTCATCCCAAGTTTTTGAAATGTTTTTCACAGGTCACGAGAAGGGTACATGATAAGATGATAGAGTCAAGGATGTGTCAAGAAAGAATCCAAGTTTTATTTTAAATATGTTTCCATTGTTGGGAAGAATGAATCCTGTCTTTTATGTAACCACTTTGTTTAAAGGTTGAATGTAATGCAAGTTTCAAGATCTAATTATCTAAAACTCTAAACCTGAAAAGATCCTCAACATGTAATCTTGTGATAACTCAAGATTATGTAAGGTTTAAGGCTGGGGCCTTATAGTTGGTATCAGAGGTCGGTTTAGATAATTTTAGAGGTTAGGGTATTCTTTAAGCATAAGTGGCATTACCATAATGGTTAGGATTTCAGAAAGAGTCCTAGTTTTAGATAAAGTGAATGAGTAAGTGTATCTTAGTGTTTACCTTCCTCATTAGTACATGATGATTTTGTTGATATACTCACACTGACATTTCTGTTTTTAGTGAATGGATGGATCTAGCAGGCACCAAAGTGACAACAGGTTTGAAGGAAACTGTGGTGGTTCTATGATTAAGATACTAGATAAAATGGGGGATTCAATGAGGAAACTCGTGGTTGTTCTAAACCAACCATCAAGGAGTCATGATCAACCACTTGAACCTTGGTATGATCTTTAATGCATCATGTACGAGATGACCAATCCATGTGGAAGTTCAGGTAATAATTATAAAGGTAACCATTAGAGTTTATATGATCCTTACCTTTGAGGTAATTATGGGTTATTATATGATATGATGGAAAATGAAAGGCCTGAGATAAACTTGAGGTTAAAATATGTTATGATCATTTTTGATGATTTTATCTCTTTTTGGGGAATGATTTAAGAATTATATAGTTTTGGAAAAAGGACAACACACAGACCGTGTGACAACCCGTCGCGTCAGACAAAGCTGTGGGAATCGAACCCACAACCAAAGTGCGACTGGTATTTATCGCCTACCACTGGACTATGTGAAGTCCCTAGTTAGTTTGACCGTTTATTTTTTTGTTAGATGATTTTATGAATTAAGAGTAAGTTGATTTTGGGTTATTTATGAAAATGATTAACCTATCATGGAGGATGTGTGATTAGGTTAATTACTTTTCAATACGAGACTTTAGGAGCAACTGACATTGTTTGGAGATAAATGTTATGATTTAACTTGGAAGACTATGTGACTAAATCCTTCAAATATTTGGGTTTAAATCTTATATTTGTTTACTTTGAAGAATTTTATGGAAAAATTGTTTATCGGATGGTCCTCGTTAAACTTTGGGTTTTGTTAGATAAATTTTGGAGATTAAGCATAGATTTTCTTTTTAAAGGGTTATCCTTTTCTGCATTATCTGACCTTGTACTAACCTTTTTTGGTTTTGGTTTTGGTTAAAGCCTAAAGACATGGGATGTATATAGTTCTCTTTGGTGGATTAGGTGATTCTCTAGAAGTTGATTATAGTACTCTTAATGTGAACACGTCTTCCTAAATACTCATCTTTTGGAGAAAATATGAGTTTGTGTAAGGAATATAATAAAAATTGAAATTCAACATGATAAATGATTATGTTTCCTTATGAATAAATCCCTCAATAAAAAATTAATTTAAAATAAAAATGTTGTCTATTAACTTTTCCTACTGGGGAATCGAATACCGTTTAACCCATCACAAGTTTGTGATTTTCTTGTGGTTAACTTTCTCCTAAACATGTTTTCTATCACTCTCCATCAGAACATGACCCTATGTTTTCCCCTCCATGTCCATGTTTTCCTACATGGAGTCTTAGTATGGGTTAACTCGGGTGACCTCTGTACTTATCTTTCTTTATTTTAAAGTGATTTTTTTACTGACTCTTGTTCCAATGTGGGACTTTCAAGGATGTTTCCAAGCGCAATTTTAAAAATTGCGAGGACGCAATTCCCAAAAGGGGGGAAGGATGTAACACCCCAGGTAAATAAAGAATATTACATTTTCATATTTATCCATATTTTTGAATTTAATATTAATATGACTTTAAAGGGGACACTATGCTTGATGGCGTACCCAACACGCAACAACGAGTTTCTTGGGAATCTTACGTTGCACTCTAATAATAAAATAATATTATTTTAAATGGTAGTTAACATGTAGCTGTTGTATTGGAGGGAATGGATAGAAATAACTAAAATATGATTATATATGTTTTTAAATATTTTTACATTTATCCAATAAAATATAAAGGCATAAAATACAGAAAGAATTCAATTTTAGGCGTATATGCCCTAGTTTTCACTAAAGGTTCACTTATCACCTTTTGATGGAGAACCTTCATTAAATATAGTTTTTTTCACTCTTATACATTCTTTTGGACCAAATAAAACTCTTCTTAAGAATTGGGACATCAAAATTTACTTTGTGTAAATTTTTGTTATCTTTCTGATAAAGTTCATTTTTAATGAATAGTGTAAAATGTTGTATTTTAATTCAAAACTTATTTTTAATCTAATTTATTTATATGATTAGATTATCTTTTGAATTGGTTTTAAAGTGAAATTATAATATATTTTTATCATTAAATCCAATTGTGGTCGTTGGAATTAATTTCACTTTGAAATCAGACTTAAACTAGTGTCAATCTTTTGATACTTATTGTTTTATAAAAACACGCTATTTGCTCTAACAGCAGGAATTAATTATTAAATTAATTAATGTGACTTATATGTTTTGAATTTTTTAAAATATACTTCATTTTTTAATTTGTAATATCAAATATATCTTAGGGTGAATTATTGGTAATTTTCTGAAAAACTTCAATTTTTGATGAATAGTGAAACCACTAAGTGGTAATCAAGCAAACTGGTTTTTCAGTTAAATGAAAGTTTACCACTAATGTGTATTGAATTTTGAAAATACGACATACATGGTTGTCATTAGTATGTAAATGTGGTTCAATGGGATGAAAATAATTTTTTGGTGAATAGTAACTTTTTTTCATTAATCGCGATTAGAGGTAATTAGTGTAATTTAAGGTAAAAACGATATTATGAAAATATGAAAACACCATGACACTTGTCCTACCCCTATTGGATGAGTCATGGCCGACCAAGACAACCCATGGGTCAACTTGGTGACCCCATGGAGCCACTTTGGTTGGAAAATGACATTAATATATATTTATTTATTGTTAAAATTAAATTGACACAAACATGAGTTGTTTTACTAAACAGTTTTTAAGTGGGGTTACACAAGTCCAAATTTTGACTATAAATATTAATTAGAAATATAAAAAGATTTCCTACATCATAGTATTTATTTTATAATTTTTAGATATTAAATAAATTAATTTAATTACGACATCATGATGATGAAACGATGACCTCATTAATGAACAGTTTAAATAAAAAGAAACGATAATATAAAATCTAAGACATACACTTGTCCAAAAACTATTGGATGGGAATATTTCGAAGCCTTATCATATTATATTTGAAATATATCAATTTGGGACCTTATAAATTCGAAACACTTTTGAATATAAAATAATAGTTTCATGATTTCCAAAAGTGCCCCTCCTCTCCTCTTTTAAAAGGCTCCCACCTCTACCTCATTTCACACACTCCTCAAGCTTTTGGATCAGCCATACCCTGCCCATTTACTCTCTCCACATCCCTCTCCTCATCCTAGAGTATTCCCTTTGGGTAGAATCATTTCAAAGGAAGCCTTTAGGCTCAAATCAAAAGGAGTTACACTTTTAAAGGTAATTCATTCTCTCATGTTCATTTGTTTTATTTTGCTTCTCCAACCCCCTAAAATCTTTTTATTTACTTATTTTGTAACAAAAACAGTATCTTAAATATACTAGGATGTTGTTATAAGATTTATTCGAGCTACACTCTCACACAAATACATCAAATGGTTAAAGAACATACGGTTTCCGTGGATGGCGAAATTCTGCCTCCCGAAACGATGATTGTTCAATACTCATTTAACACCTTCAAAGGTGGCCATTATGATGTCAATATTTTTATATATGATATATAATATGTTTATTCTTTCCTTAAGCTTCTGTATTTTTCATTTATGGCTTACCATTATTGTTTCCATTGTGGGTAAACACGATATCTTCATTTTAGGAAGTGCGGACTACCGCCCCCTGAAAGTGATTTGATTTGTTAATACCATATGTGGGATGTGTAAAGGATAAAGCTAATGATATTATATATGTTATTATACTGGAATTATAATATACTATTATATCATTATGATTCCATTCCAGAAATATGAAATAGAAATGGAAGTAGCATTCATGCGTACGTACGGCTTACCGTCTCCATGAACGGTGCATTTCATTTATTACCTCTAAATGTGATGTAATATTATAAATACATGTATATGCTGAATATATATCATATATATGTTATACAAATCATTAATATCATTCTGGATATAACGAACCTTTGACCAAATTAACAACATGTAAGTGTAAGAAGTCTATTTTTGACTTAAGAACCAAATACCGACAAAATGAACATTATTAACTTAAATGATTACATGATGTTCATAACATGGTATAAAAGGAATAATGGACTTGAAAAATGTTCTTAAGCAAGTAGATATTAACTGAAGTTTATTATTCAGGAGATTAAAGAATGGTCGGGTCAAGTTGGATACGAGGTAAGGGATCCTACACCTCCCTTTCTTTTTAAGTACACTCTTTTATGTCATTCCTTTTAAGCTCATCTTTCTTATGATTGGGATGTTATTTTATTTTACTCCCACTGTACTTATTATGTTCATATGACGAGAGACCCTATTTACTCTCATAAATCCATTTTGGATGTTTTAAGTGGCGCCGTTAGGCTGCCGAGTTTTCGTAAGGGATTTTTCATCTCACTTTTATTCCTGTGAGATTTATGCTACATTTGCCACAATTTCATTTGAGTGGTTTATGTACTGCCCATTATTACACTCCTTTTTTAATATAATTCCATTTATGGGTATTTACATATTCATTGTATGACACTTCTTCGATGGGGTGTACTTTTCGAAAGTTACCCAAGTCGGTAAGGGAACCTTTCACCATCCTTTTTTTAAAAGACTTCATTTGTTATGTCTTTTAATTCACATAATATTATGTTGGGATATGTTCTTCTATATCCTGATTGATGTAAATTTTATTTTCAAGTGATGAGATTCCCTTTTTATCTCTCATCAACTCATTTTCTGAATTTTCAAAGTGACGTCGTTAGGCTGTCGAATTTTACCAAGGGAACGTTTTAACCCAATTTCTATTTCTTTGGGTTCAACATGTAGTTATTGAATATGTCATCCTTTGAATATGTGTGAATGACCTTTTATTGTTTTACACTTAATATCCAATTATATTGGGTGTATTTATTTTTGGCACACATAATTTTGATATTGATTTATCCTTAATTTAAGGATACCTTCCTTATAAGGGATTTCATCACATTTTACATCCCTATTGAGACTTCATTGTTGTTATGCACCAATTCACTCTTATATGGTGTATATACTGTAACGACCCGAAATTTTTTAAATAAATATTGTTTCCTAATTTTATGTGTTATTTTATTTTATTTTTATACTCAACAAAAATGTTTCATTTGATAACATGAGTATAATTAAAATGAAACTGTTGGTTTTTGACTGTTATTTGACCATTGGTCAATATGACCACTGGAAACTAAACGTTTTGACTATTGTCTCTAAATACAAGCAGTCTTGGTTAATTAATATAGAAAGAAGATTCGATGGCCTCACCCAGTAGTCTTGGAACGATCGAAGCCCATCTAACAGAACTTGGGAAGGAGGTAACACCACTGGGCTTTGCTCTGGACCAAACCCAAGCTGAACTTCATCGTATAAAGCTAGAACGGGATCGCCTTCGTGAGAAGTTCAAACTGATAGAAATTACTACTCGTGCGATGTTGGCCGAGCCTCCCTCGGATTCTCTCACCTTAGCACACCTTACACTTAGGTCCTATGCTGGTGTGATAAGGGGCTATGTAAGGAGACCGTAACTGTCTTGTGTAATCCTTTGTTTTAAATAAAAAATTCGATTCCTTTTATGAATTTTCAAATGACCGGATAAATATAGTATGCATATTTTTGATGAATTTTAGAAAAAGGATATTTTAAAAATGTTTATGTAAACCTTAAATAATTAAAAATGTGTAATGATTTTCAAAAATGGTCTTCTACAATTATGTTCAGTACGAAATTTAGAGTCTAATAAGATCAACTTGATTTTTGATGAATAGTAAATTATGAATAGTGATTTTATGATTAGGATTAATAATGTGTCCAAATAGATTAGTAATCTCACTTAAAGAAAGTATTAAAATAAGCTAGGCACTTTGATTAAGTAATGTGATTCAATAAAATGGTTAAATAAGGGTTTCATAAATTATTATTCAAGTATTAGTTTTTTCGGATGAATAGTGTTTTTTTAATTAAAAATTTAATTAAAAATATTTAGAAAATTATTTTTATAAAATGGATTTCATTTTTGAAATCAGAGCATTGATATTTTGTTAAGGTGAAATTTTGGGATTATTCTGAGAAAGTTGAATTTTTAATGAATAGTGAAAATACAGTTTTTAAGTTACGGGTGTTTAATGACATCATTAAATGATGTATTAAGTATGTAATCAATATGTTCGAATTATGAATAGTAAGATAAGGTATGAGGTGTCCCAAGTGTCCAATACCATGGGCAAATACCATGGGCAAGCCCATGGTTTTGCCAAAACCACTAATGAGGTGTCCCTTGGCCATTAATGCCTTGTCCCCTCACTTTCCCTATAAATATCAAGACATCCTCTCATCCATTCGACTCCCCACTCTCCCCCAACGAATTTATGGTCTCCTTACCTCCCAAGGAGTCCTCCCAAGTTGCCCCCAAGCCCTCAAGCTCCAAACCTTTGAGTTTTAAGAGTTATGTTTTAAGGTAAGGGATCCGATCTCTCTCTTTCTTTTCAAGAATTCTCTTTTATGTCATTACTTTTATGCTCCATGTTCTTATGTTAGAGGATGTTATTTTATACTCCTATTACTTCCCTTTTCATGTTAATATAATTAGATATCCCCTCTTACTCTCATTATTTAGTTTTATGAAGTTTTAAGTTGCGCCGTTAGGCTGCCGAAATTTTTGTAACAGATTCTTTCTCCCTTCTCATTTTTCAAGATCTATTTTCATGTAAAGTATTTCAAGTTCCTTTTTATTATGTTGGGGTATGATATCTAAATTTATCATACTGATCTTTTAGTATCATATGATGAGAGAACCCATTTTATCTCTTCAATTCAGTATTTTGAAATTTTAAGTGGCGTCGTTAGGCTGCCGAATTTTTAAGTGGTTCTTCACCCTTCCCGTTTTGAAGTTCTACTTTCATGTCAATTATTTCAAGTTATTTTTTGTTATGTTGGGGTATGATATCTATATCTATAATACTGTACTCTTATGTTAATATGATGAGATAACCCATTTTATCTCTTCAATTAAGTATTTTGAAGTTTTAAGTGGTGCTGTTAGGCTGCCGAATTTTTAAGTGGTTCTTCACCCTTCTCGTTTTGAAGCTCTACTTTCATGTCAATTCATTCAAGTTCCTTTTTGTTATGTTGGGGTATGATATCTATATCTATAATACTGGGATATTATTTTCATATGATGAGAGACCCCATTTTATCTCTTCAATTCAGTATTTCAAAGTTTTAAGTGGTGCCGTTAGGCTGCCGAATTTTTATGTGGTTCTTCACCCTTCTCGTTTTGAAGCTCTACTTTCATGTCAATTCTTTCAAGTTCCTTTTTGTTATGTTGGGGTATGATCTCTATATCTATCATACTGTAATCTTATGTTCATATGATGAGAGACCCCATTTTATCTCTTCAATTCAGTATTTTGAAGTTTTAAGTGGCGTCGTTAGGCTGCCAAATTTTTTAGGAGATTCTTTCACCCTTCTCATTCTTTTCAAAGTTCTACTTTCATGTCAAGTCTTTAAAGTTCCTTTTTAATTATGTTGGGGAATTATCTATATATCTATCATACTGAACTCTTATGTTCACATGATGAGAGACCCTATTTGATCTTTTCAAATCATTTTTGCTGAAGTTTAAGTAACGTCATTAGGCTGCCGAACTTTCCTAAGAGAAATCTAATTTTTGTCTTACTTCCATGTTTTTCTTTTCAAATGGTATGTCCTTGAAATTTCATTACCATGATCATGTATCCTTCTTATTCTGTCCATCTACTGTTTTATGGGTCATTTATTAATGTTTGACCCATTTTCCCTCTCTTTTTAATGTCTTCTAAAACCTCGTAACATAGCCGTTATGTTGTAGAATTTCCGTCTCAAAATGTCTCTATCTTTTTTTAATGTTATTTTATATTATTAAGTGAATACTCAAAGCTCTTTCTTCTAAATTGGTATTCACATATATACCAAAATGTTCTATTTTAAATTCTTGTATTTACATACATGAGACCCACCTTCCATTTCTGTGGGTTTTAAAGTGACGTAAAGATCATGTCTTCAAAGCAGTTTTTAAAACGTTGTGATTATGAAATGAAACCCATTTATTTTATGCTATATGGGTTATTTATGAAATGTTTGATGATGATATATGTGGCTCACATGATAATAAAGGCAAATTTAAGGGTGCTCCCTGATAGCGCTCCAATGCATTGGGTAATGATGTAACCACTAGTGATTACAATTTTCACGATACCTTGGTGAATAACCTTGGTAATTTTCAAATGACACCTTGGGGATGGACCTTGGTGATATTTTCATGATTGTCAATATTAAATGTTTCAGCCACATCTTCATGTTAAGAAAAAGTTTTATTTTTATTATGATATGCCTCATGATTTCATTTTCATGCCTTAAAGTTCTTTTCATGACTTTATTGATGTATCTCAAGTTCATATGTAAAATGTTTCACTTGTTTCCCTTGCTGGGCCTTCTGATCACCCTTTCTTTTGATGTATATCCCCAGGTTATGAGATGCAGTAATGAGCCTAGGGTGAACATGAGGAGAAGCATTTCAAGTGTTTAAGAAGAATGTTTTTTTGTTTCATGTTTTATGTTCCTTGTTTCCAAGACACTAAACCTTAAAGATCCTCAGTTCTGTGTAATGGAATGAAAGTTTTGTTATAAGAAGACGGGATGCTATAGTTGGTATCAAAGGATGGTTTAGTTATTTGTGGAAATTAGGATATGAAAACTCTAGGAAGAACCCTATAGAAAATTTTAAATATAGGAAATCTTCCTGGTATTTTGGTGAGTATTGAGTAAGGGGTTGCCAAGCAAACAAATCCCTGTCTGGATACGAGCAGGTAGAGGTGGCTCTGGCACAGATGTACATAGGGGTAAATCCAGAAAACACCGCTTTGAGCTAGACTCGAACGGGAGCTGGTACACGACAACGGGCCTTGCTGCACTCTTGGTTACGACACTCCTGGGGGATATGCTTTGGTAAATTAATAAGCTTGGTATGAACCATTGTTAAAGGAACAAAGATAAAATAAAATAAAGATTCACATAAGAATATATGATCATGGATAACCTAGATGGTAACCTAGGGGATCACAAGTTAGGGTATACTTTTCTTCTACAAGTTATCCTTATATGATTTAAGTTCCTTTTCATGATTAGTGGTTAAGTATTTAAGCCCATAATTATACTTTCTCTTCTTATTTAATGGTGGGAAATGGAATAACGTGTCCCAAAAACCAATGTGATAGGAAATGCGACGATTTCCGTATTAATATGATAGAGATGATTAGGGGATTAAAAGATGATTATTATTTTGGAAGACGTTCACTATTTTGGGGACCCTATATGATCGAGGTAAATAGATTACTATAGTATTTTCATTGAGGAGTAAGGTTGACTTATATTTTGAATAATTGATGAATTTAAGGTGGACTTATAGTAATTTAGGTTACTTATGGGAATGATTAACCTATCTTGGGTAAAATATGTTTAGGTTAGATACTTTTTTTATAAGATGTTAGGAGTGGTTGATGTTGTCTGGAGATGAACAATGAAGTTGTTTTGGAAGACTATGTTATCAAATCCTTCTTGTATTTGGGTTTCAATCTTAGTTGATTTATTTTGAGGAATTTTAAGGACCGTTATTTATGGAATGTTCTATGATGAACTTTGGGTAGTACCATGGAACTTTGAAGATTTAAAAGTAGTTTCCATTCCAATGGGATTATTTCTTTTTGAAGAGTTGTTTTACCTTAACCTTTCTGTTTTTGGGATAATGTTTAAAGATAGAAGAAATAGATAGTTAATCTTTTGTAGATTATGTGATTCTCTAGAAGATGATTCTTGTGCTTTTATGAGACAAAGTGTTTTTGAATTATCATCATTTGGAGAAAAGATTAGTGTTGGTAGGGACTTATTAAAGGATGAAACTCTACTTGAAGGTAGGTTTATTTTTATGTTTTTGTTCTATGTAGTAAATGAATTCCTCAAAATTATGAAAAGAAACGTAAAACAAAAATGTTTTTGGTTTACGTTTCCTACTAGGTAATCAAAGATCGTTTACACAAATCATAATTTTGGGATTTTCTTATGGTTAAATTTCTCCTAATCATGTTCTCTATCACTCTCCCTCAGAACTTGACCCTTTGTTTTCTCCTCTATGTCCATATTTTCCTACATGGAATCCTAGAGTGGGTGAACTCGGGTGACCTTTGTACTTCCCTTTCTTTCTTTTAAAGTAATAGTTTTACTGACTCCTTTTCCGATATGGGACATTCAATGAAATTTCAAAACCCAATTTTAAAAATTGCGAGGACGCAATTTCTTAAGGGGGGAAGATTGTAAAGACCCGAAATTTTTTAAATAAATATTGTTTCCTAATTTTATGTGTTATTTTATTTTATTTTTATACTCAACAAAAATGTTTCATTTGATAACATGAGTATAATTAAAATGAGACTGTTGGGTTTTGACTGTTATTTTACCATTGGTCAATATGACCACTGGAAACTAAACGTTTTGACTATTGTCTCTAAATACAAGCAGTCTTGGTTAATTAATATAGAAAGAAGATTCGATGGCCTCAACCAGTAGTCTTGGACCGATCGAAGCCCATCTAACAGAACTTGGGAAGGAGGTAGCACCACTGGGATTTGCTCTGGACCAAACCCAAGCTGAACTTCATCGTATAAAGCTATAACGGGATCGCCTTTGCGAGAAGTTCAAACTGATAGAAATTACTACTCATGCGATGTTGGCCGAGCCTCCCTCGGATTTTCTCACCTTAGCACACCTTACACTTAGGTCCTATGCGAGTGTGATAAGGGGCTATGTAAGGAGACCGTAACTGTCTTGTGTAATCCTTTGTTTTAAATAAAAATTTCGATTCCTTTTATGAATTTTCAAATGACCGGATAAATATAGTATGCATATTTTTGATGAATTTTAGAAAAAGAATATTTTAAAAATGTTTATGTAAACCTTAAATAATTAAAAATGTGTAATGATTTTCAAAAATGGTCTTCTACAATTATGTTCAGTACGAAATTTAGAGTCTAATAAGATCAACTTGATTTTTGATGAATAATAAATTATGAATAGTGATTTTATGATTAGGATTAATAATGTGTCCAAATATATTAGTAATATCACTTAAAGAAAGTATTAAAACAATCTAGGCACTTTGATTAAGTAATGTGATTCAATAAAATGGTTAAATAAGGGTTTCATAAATTATTATTCAAGTATTAGTTTTTTCAGATGAATAGTATTTTTTTAATTAAAAATTAAATTAAAAATATTTAGAAAATTATTTTTATAAAATGGATTTCATTTTTGAAATCAGAGCATTGATATTTGGTTAAGGTGAACTTTTGGGATTATTCTGAGAAAGTTGAATTTTCGATGAATAGTGAAAATACAGTTTTTAAGTTACGGGTGTTTAATGACATAATTAAATGATGTATTAAGTATGTAATAAATATGTTCAAATTATGAATAGTAAGATAAGGTATGAGGTTTCCCAAGTGGCCAATACCATGGGAAAATACCATGGGCAAGCCCATAGTTTTGCCAAAACCACTAATGAGGTGTCCCTTGGCCATTAATGCCTTGTCCCCTCACTTTCCCTATAAATATCAAGCCATCATCTCATCCATTCGACTCCCCACTCTCCCCCAACGAAGTTATGGTCTCCTTAACTCCCAAGGAGTCCTCCCAAGGTGCCCTCAAGCCCTCAAGGTCCAAACCTTTGAGTTTTAAGAGTTACGTTTTAAGGTAAGGGATCTGATCTCTCTCTTTCTTTTCAAGAATTCTCTTTTATGTCATTTCTTTTATTCTCCATGTTCTTATGTTTGAGGATGTTATTTTATACTCCTATTACTTCACTTTTCATGTTCATATAATAAGAGATCCCCTCTTACTCTCATTATTTCGTTTTATGAAGTTTTAAGTTGCGCCGTTAGGCTGCCGAAATTTTTGTAACAGATTCTTTCTCCCTTCTCAATTTTCAAGATCTATTTTCATGTAAAGTATTTCAAGTTCCTTTTTATTATGTTGGGGTATGATATCTAAATTTATCATACTGATCTTTTAGGATCATATGATGAGAGACCCCATTTGATCTCTTCAATTCAGTATTTTGAAGTTTTTAGTGGCGTCGTTAGGCTGCCGAATTTTTAAGTGGTTCTTCACCCTTCTCGTTTTGAAGTTCTACTTTCATGTCAATTCTTTCAAGTTCCTTTTTGTTATGTTGGGGTATGATCTCTATATCTATCATAATGTACTCTTATGTTCATACTATGAGAGACCACTTTTGATCTCTTCAATTCAGTATTTTGAAGTTTTAAGTGGTGCCGTTAGGCTGCCGAATTTTTAAGTGGTTCTTCACCCTTCTCGTTTTGAAGCTCTACTTTCATGTCAATTATTTCAAGTTACTTTTTGTTATGTTGGGGTATGATCTATATATCTATAATACTGGAATATTATGTTAATATGATGAGAGACCCCATTTTATCTCTTCAATTCAGTATTTTGAAGTTTTAAGTGGTGCCGTTAGGCTGCCGAATTTTTAAGTGGTTCTTCACCCTTCTCATTTTGAAGCTCTACTTTCATGTCAATTCTTTCAAGTTCCTTTTTGTTATATTGGGGTATTATCTATATATCTATCATACTGTAATCTTATGTTCATATGATGAGAGACCACATTTGATCTCTTCAATTCAGTATTTTG
This sequence comes from Viscum album, assembly GCA_963277665.1. Taxonomy (NCBI): domain Eukaryota; kingdom Viridiplantae; phylum Streptophyta; class Magnoliopsida; order Santalales; family Viscaceae; genus Viscum; species Viscum album. The sequence continues at coordinate 2,134,630,151 of OY728140.1, forward strand.
AGGTTTTAAGTGGCGTCGTTAGGCTGCCGAATTTTTTAGGGGATTCTTTCACCCTTCTCATTCTTTTGAAAGTTCTACTTTCATGTCAAGTCGTTAAAGTTACTTTTTAATTATGTTGGGGAATTATCTATATATCTATCATACTTAACTCTTATGTTCACATGATGAGAGACCCTATTTGATCTTTTCAAATCATTTTTGCTGAAGTTTAAGTAACGTCGTTAGGCTGCCGAACTTTCCTAAGATAAATCTAATTTTTGTCTTACTTCCATGTTTTTCATTTGAAATGGTATGTCCTTGAAATTTCATTACCATGATCATGTATCCTTATTATTCTGTCCATCTACTGTTTTATGGGTCATTTATTAATGTTTGACCCATTTCCCTCTCTTTTTAATGTCTTCTAAAACCTCGTAACATAGCCGTTATGCTGCAGAATTTCCGTCTCAAAATGTCTCTATCTTTTTCTAAAGTTCTTTTATATTATTAAGTGAATACTCAAGGCTCTTTCTTCTAAAGTGGTATTCATATATATACCAAAATTTTCTATTTTAAATTCTTGGATTTACATACATGAGACCCACCTTCCTTTTCTGTGGGTTTTAAAGTGACGTAAAGATCATGTCTTTAAAGCAGTTTTTAAAACGTTGTGATTATGAAATGAAACCCATTTATTTTATTCTATATGGGTTATTTATGAAATGTTTGATGATGATTTATGTGTATCACATGATAATAAAGGCAAATTTAAGGGTGCGCCCTGATAGCGCTCCAATTCATTGGGTAATGATGTAACCACTAGTGATTACAATTTTCACGATACCTTGGTGAATAACCTTGGTAATTTTCAAATGACACCTTGGGGATGGACCTTGGTGATATGTTCATGATTGTAAATATTAAATGTTTCAGCCACATCTTCAAGTTATGAAAAAGTTTTATTTTTATTATGATATGCCTCATGATTTCATTTTCATGCCTTAAAGTTCTTTTCATGACTTTATTGATGTATCTCAAGTTCATATGTAAAATGTTTCACTTGTTTCCCTTACTGGGCCTTCTACTCACCCTTTCTTTTGATGTATATCCCCAGGTTATGAGATGCAGTAATGATCCTAGGGTGAACATGAGGAGAATCCTTTCAAGTGTTTAAGAAGAATGTTTTTTTTGTTTCATGTTTTATGTTCCTTGTTTCCAAGACACTAAACCTTAAAGATCCTCAGTTCCGTGTAATGGAATGAAAGTTATGTTATAAGAAGACGGGATGCTATATATACTGTCCTTTGGAATATTATATCATGAATCCATTTATTCTCATGATATTATAAAGTTCTAATTAAATGTTATTCCTCAATTAATGTATTCAAGTGTCTCTAATTTTGGTAAAAACCCTTTGACCAAAATATTGGTTTAAATGTTTTAATGACTTGTTCTTATTAATATCCGTGTTTTGAAAATGGTTTTAAGGATTTATTTATATGGATATTAATGGTTTAAAATGTTAAAAGCTTCAAGGTGGTATGGGACACTTTGATTCAAAATTATCCTTATTAAATGTTTTAAATGGTTTTGGAAATGGTTTCTTTTTGTATGGATTCATTATTTCAAAATACTAAAATGTTATATTGTGATTGAAATGCGGAAATGTTTTATTTCCTTTATGCATGTTTTATGTGATACGTTTATGTTATGGTTCTTGGTAATTGTTATGAAAATGGGTGGTTCCATGATAAACTAAGGGCGGGTGAGCGCGATATAGCTCTCCAATGCATTGGGTAACGCGAAGGAGTGAAACGTTAAGGTTTCTCCGAAGAGATTTAGGGAATATACTGTGATGGGTATTCCAAACGTAACCAAGAGGGTTACTCGCTACATAAGAATGTTATGTATGCCTAAAGTTACCTTTATGTCTTATGATTTCTATGATTTATTCATGGTTTGATGAGGTATGTTAAGGTGCCTATGTTTTATGGGTAAAGTATGATTTCATTCTTATGTATATATGAATTCATGTTTCCTTTCCATATTTTTATAACCCTTACTGAGATTTTTATGCTCATCCCAAGTTTTTGAAATGTTTTTCACAGGTCACGGGAAGGGTACATGATAAGATGATAGATTCAAGGATGTGTCAATAAAGAATCCAAGTTTTATTTTAAATATGTTTCCGTTGTTGGGAAGAATGAATCCTGTCTTTTATGTAACCACTTTGTTTAAAGGTGTAATGTAATGAAAGTTTCAAGATCTAATTATCTAAAACTCTAAACCTGAAAAGTTCCTCAACATGTAATCTTGTGATAACTCAAGATTATGTAAGGTTTAAGGATAGGGCCTTATACTAACCATTTAAAGACGAAAAGCATGTAAGTTTTCAAAAACATGTAATTACTAGGCACAATTTCTAAAAGATGCAACTTAAAAAAATCAGTTTTCAAGTGGGATAATTTAAAGAATAAACACTTTTAAAATAAATTCAAAAGATTCTGAATTTTTTCAGCCAAATATTCCGTATGCTGGTAAGTATAAAGGATCTAATGAGCACAAGCAATAGGAAATAACCCCTATGCACTAGCTAGCTGTGGGTCCCAGGTACCTTGTATCTCGGTGAGAGTAGCCACAAAAAATATATCCGTTCTCATGCACGAGCCACTAGTAGGGAACATACCCATAACCTAGTGGTCCCTAATCATAATCATCATAGTTTAGTTAGAGTTTTAAGCATCAATCTTGCTAAGTGAAACCGAGGCCAAACCCCACGGATTCACTAGCATACTAGTACACATCCACCCACTTAGATACCCAGGTTTTCTCTTTGTGCTCAAACAAGTTCAACAAGCCAAGAAATATAGTTTTCACATAAAAATATCACTTCCACATCACACATTAACCAAACAGACCCATGTACATCACACAAGTCACAAATTCCACTTTTCATTCAAATGCATTTTGAAATGAAACTCACACCAAAATAGCCCACAACACTTTTTTCATAACTTTCACAATCCAACACATCATTTAAAAATTTTATAAAGTCTCTAAAAATATGATAAAAATCACATAACAACCAACTCACATGTTTCATAAAACCCTTTTTATAATCAAAATCCATTTTTCACATCGCACTCACACAAATAGCCCACATCACGTTCACACCTCTTTCACATTTCAGTAAATCCATTAGAAATTTTTTTAAAACATTTAAAAGAGGATACACATCACATGACGGACCTATTCACATTTAAAATGGTCCATTTGAAAGTATAAACCATCCAAAATAGTTTTCCAATATGGTTTCACCTCTTACATAAATCATTAAACCATTCAAAACTTTCATAAAATAATTCTAAAGAGTGTACCAAAGATTTTCACATAAAACCCATTTCAAAACCATATTTCAAGGACAAAATCACACCAATACAAATTCAAAACAGAATTGGTATCCCCAAAAACATTTATTAAACTACCCCCAAGTGTTATACAAACACCTCAAACAATACCGCAAAATATCCACATGAAAAGCACACGTTTTCAAAATCACTTTCAAGAAGTACAATAAGGTTTTACACTTTAAACCCATTTAAAAAACCACTTTAAAACCTAATTTCACACCAATACCCTACCAAATCATAATTTTCATCCCAAACAAGATTTATTAAACGAATTTCGTATGTTATAAAACATACCCAAACAATACCCAAAGGGTTACACATGAAAAGCACCCAATTTTAAGCTAAAATGAAACTATAAAAATAAATTCTTAACCAAATCCAACATAAACATTTTTTGAACCACACACATCATATTAGGAACATGAATAATAAGTAATTCAAGCAAAATAACTCATCTAGAAATGATTACACATGGAATCACCTACCTTTTATGTCGAAACCCTCAAAACATGGTGCAAAACATCAACCGCACCACCGCCGCACCTAAAGGAAGATAAATCCAGAACTAGGCCACAATATTTGACCAAAAATACACTAAATCAAACCCTAGTTTTGAACATCAACTTCTGGACATGAGGAACTTCACAAAAGGGTGAAAGAAACCCTAAGGAAAGGGAAGAAATCAAGGAAAGAAACACTTACTTGAAACATCTTGAATAAAACGAACCAAATACACCAAAATTTGAATCTCCAAGAAACCAAACCTGATATTGAGGCTATAATGGGGATTAGAAGGTCATGCGGGGACTGAAATGGAGGAAAAAGAGCAGAAATTTAAGGAGTTATGAAAGAAATGATTTACCTCTTCAAATTTGGACGATTTGAGATATCTAGAGATGTATCACCAAAATTCTAGAACCAAATGAGCTCAAAAGCTACGAAACAGATAATGGGAGTGATCTGTAGGTTTTTGGATTCTATTAGGAGGTGTAATCACCGAAAAATGATAAATATTGAATGATATATTAAATTATTAAAAATAAAACTTAAAGCAGGAAATGGGCTTTTAGGATGGCCCAAAACCTTAATAAAAAAACCCAAATCCATCATGATTATGGATTTTTATGAGGACCAAATGGATATGGTAGTTTTTATATATTAGGGTATGACAATTTAGAAGTGGAATTGTTTTAAAAAATTGAAAAATGAATGAATTATAAAATAAACAAAATTGGTTTTTAAATCTGGAAATGGGCTCACGGTTTGGCCCAAATTTTGAAAACCCACAATTTCCACCAAAATGCATGTGAAACCCCCCAAACAAAGAAATAATGTAAATTAAACGACAAAATAACTTTAAAAGAAGTCATTTATGTGACAATTCTCTCCACCATAAAACGTTCTGCCCTCGAAAATCCATAGTAAGGCCAAATACAAAAACCAAACCCAACTGATAACCCAAGAAGTAATTCATTGCCAAGATTCACCCCCAAAGGAAAAAACACCTTTAGTGATCATTTAAGGAAGGATTAATCTCACGAAAAAAAACTTACACCACTTTCCTGAAACAATCAAGCACATTCAGGCTTTATCTCAAATGAAAACACTTCAAACACAATCTGAACAATACTCAATCAATTTACCTAAACAAACAACAACATCGAACAAAGTTACACTTACCCTACTATAACTAAACCATTGGGCACTCTACATTCTAAATGTTTACCCAAGGAAGATGTAGGTAGTTATATATCTCCAAATGATAACACCTACTTCCAAAACAAGACCAAGGAAAGAAAATCTGAGTTACTCGTATGAAGAGACACAAATGGGCTCCCCACCATAAGAGACATCTTAATTTTTTTTCTGAGACAGAATCAGGACACTAACAGGGGGAGGCCCGAATATACTCCCGAGTACAAGAGGTATACATCCATTAGAAATTTACAAAATAATATGCATGATACCCATGGTGAGCCTCCCCACCACAAGAACCAACCATCATAACCGACCGGTGTGGGCCGACACGAAAAGACACCAAAAATTTAATGATTTGGGAAGGCATCACAGTTAGTCCACATGGTTTGGGAAACCATGCAATAACTATGAAGATCATTCTTTCCACAAGGCTTCCTAGCACGTGGTCACTATTAATCGTGCACAAACCTCATGCTCAGCCTGTCTAGCCAAATCTCAGTCCATTCTCCAAAGACTCAATGGAAACCAAAAGGGGGGTGGGGAAGATATTGGGTGATGAAATGGGTACAAGGCCCTCCACCTATTTCCACCGAATGAGAACAAAAGAAGAAAGATGATGACACCATAGGTTTAAAATCTTCCTATCTTTCATACTGAGGATATGACTTTGTACAAGGTTTTAAACGACACTGGGGTTTCCCCTGACTACGCACCAACTTCTCTCCGGGATCTATGGCTAGAGCTCAAAATATTGAAGCATCTTCGGCCTCGCTGTTAGGCTGTGGAAACCCATGTGTGGAACTTCTTCTTTAGGTGCCACAAACATCTACACCACATACCCCGATGGGTTTATCAAGACATAACACACTCCATAACTCACCTTATCGAAACCTGACATTACACTAAAACAAGGTATTAGAAGATGCACAAACATCACACCTTGTTTATTTGGGTGAGAAACAATAGAAGGGCATGACACACATAAACACCTTCCTCTAAGATAGAGGATTTGATGTTTTTCCCAAGGGAGACATACTCCCAACATAATATAGAACCTCAGAGGATTGCGTGACCTTAACCTTTACAGTCAAATGGGAACACAACATCACAATGCATCACCGAACATGACCTTTGCGATTGATATAAACAATACATGGAACGAGAACTTACGATAAGTCCCTAAACAACAGCCAAGTCCAAAAAGTGGACACAATATACTATCATGACCAAAATCCCAAAATTGGTGGTTTAACAAGAACTCTTGCTTCAAAGAAACTATGAAGAACCCAGAGGCCCTCTTAGAAACCATCAAGACACTCATGCACACTAACAACCCTAGAACACTTCCACCTTCGATGAATCAGGAAAATTAAGAAACTAAGGTCTATTTCAATCTTCCACAAGAACTATCCCACTACAAGAGGATCCGAAAATCAACAAAATAAATGGGCGTAGACTCAATCAACAAAGATCGATAAAATATTCCTTATATTGATCAACTGGATGATTTTCCAATGGCGAAACAATACGGGTTGCACTTCAGTTGTGCATTAACCCTTAATGGGGGTGTAACTTATCCAATGAGAGAACCCAAAGACCCAAACAAGCTGTTATATTGGTCAAAACATGCCACAAACAAGATCCAAACACATGAAGGTAACCACCATAAAGGTGTCCTGAAACATATCTCAGAAGAGACTACTAACCGATCCTTCTACCCAACTTGCCGTCCAAACACAAACCCAAAACACAGTTCGAACAAGAGGGGTTCTTGAACTCAAAACATCCCACAACATCAACATTTAAAAAAAACATAATTCACACCATCCCAAACCATTCATCAAGACATCATGTTTTCCTTTAAAAAAATTTCTTTGAAAACAAACGGTTTAGCGACTAGAGTATCCACCAATGGTACCCCATGGGCCTTACACATGCATGTTTTTGTACCACACTAGGCACCCTCCTCATATCCATCCAGAAACTCATCTAGTCATGCCATTAAACATCCATCATCCCCTATAACCCCATGCATGTGGTTGCTCATGGAAATACCAAAGGTTAAAACAAAAATCTTTTCTACTTTTCAAAACCAAAACAATCAACCAATACTTCCTTTTTCTCAAGACTGCTAATCATGGAATAAAAATCCCAATCATTCAAATTAATAATTACTTTAAATTAATATACATAAATTTCAAAACATCCCATCCCATTAAAACACCATTTTATTGTTTATAAAATTCTATTGGAAACACTTTTTCAAAACCAAATTTAATATAGTTCCTACTTTCAAAAGAGGTGTAAGAACAACATTTTCCATTTCAAAAAAAATTCTGAAAATTCATTTCCACCATTTCATAAATAAAACCATTCCTTATTTATTTTAAAATAATTTCACAAAAACTATATTATTCTTAAAACAAAGTCACTTTAAAACCAAAGTTCCAAGATTGCAAAACTAACACACAAAACAATGTGAGAGGAAACTAGTTTCAATGGGTGACTTGGACATATGGTTGGCGGACATATCCCAATCACTTCACTATCATAGAGAGTGTTCTAGGGAATATCTTTGACTCCACATGTCTTTCCAGGCCCTGCGAGCTCACTGAGACAATTAACCCAACTCTCTTTCATTTCCCCTAATCATCTTCAAACCAAGAAAACCAAAGGACTTAGATAAATCCCTACTTCCCATGGAAAATTGAATCCCATAATGAGGTGTGGTGATCAGGAACACTACCCATAATTAGAATTTCAAGTCCCGAAAATCCTAACTCCAGACTGTCCCAACGCTTCCCCAAATAACATGACCCAAAGAGTTAACCAGAACCTCCTTTGATACCATTTTGTCACGAACAGAATCTGATCGCCACCGAAATTGGCACCAAACCCAGCTCGTGACAAGGCCAGAAGGGAATTCCATATCCCCATGGGCTGGCACAAGTTCCTGGGTAACATAAAATGAAATTTTGGAATGATTTACCTGAGTTTATAAACATAAAACAATGAAAAAATCCAATAAAACAAATCTGGATTTTTCAAACAAAACCATATTTTACAAAAATTTCAGAACTGAATTACATAATTTAAAAAAATTATAGAAGACTATAACAACTGAAGAAACCCACAATGGATATCCCAAGAACCTCTACATGGCGAGAGGTACCACCCTCAAGCCATATCCACAACACCGTATCATGATGGACCGCTAAAAAACCGAACTGTTGGCATAAAAGTTGTACCCAAACCTGCGACAACAAAAATAACCAAGTCTAATTACACCCAAGGGTGTAAGTAGGGTGTGAGACAATTCCCAGTAGGATACCACCACTAAGATATTCCTTGTGGTAAGAATTCACATATGAAAAGCCTGAAAGTTTTAAAAAACATGTAATTTCTAGGCACAATTTCTAGAAGATGCAACTTAAAAAAATCAGTTTTCAAGTAGGCTAATTTAAAGAATCAACACTTTTAAAATAAATTCAAAAGTTACTGAATTTTTTCAGCCAAATATATCTTATGCCGATGGTAAGTATAAAGGATCTAATGAGCAGAAGCAATAGGAAATAACCCCTAGGCACAAGCTAGCTGTGGGTCCCAGGTACCTCGTATCTCGGTGAGAGTAACCAAAACATATATATGTTCTCGTTCACGAGCCACTAGTAGGGAACATACCCATAACCTAGTGGTACCCAATCATCATCATCATAGTTTAGTTAAAGTTTCAAGCATCAATCTTTCTAAGTGAAACTGAGACCAAACCCCACGGATTCACTAGCATACTAGTACACGTCCACCCACCTAGATACCTGGGTTTTCCCTTTGTGCTCAAACAAGTTCAACAAGCCAAGAAATATAATTTTCACATACAAATATCACTTACACATCACACATTAACCAAAAAGACCCATGTACATCACACAAGTCACAAATTACACTTTTCATTCAAATGCATTTTGAAATCAAACTCACACCAAAATAGCCCACAACACTTTTTGCATAATTTTCACAATCCAACACATCATTTAACAATTTTATAAAGTCCCTACAAATATGATAAACATCACATAAAAACCCACTCACATGTTTCCTAAAACACTTTTTATAAGAAAAATCCATTTTTCACATCGTACTCACACAATAGCCCACATCACGTTTACACCTCTTTCACATTTCAGTAAATCCATTAGACATTTTTATAAAACATTTCCAAGAGGATACACATCACATGACAGACCTATTCACATTTAAAATTTTCCATTTGAAAGTATAAACAATCCAAAATAGTTTTCCAATGTGGTTTCACCTCTTACCTAAATCATTAAACCATTCAAAACTTTCATAAAACAATTCTAAAGAATGTACCAAAGCTTTTCACATAAAACCCATTTCAAAACCGTATTTTAAAGAAAAAATAACACTAATACAAATTTGAAACATAATTGGCAGCCCCAAAAACATTTATTAAACTACCCCCAAGTGTTATACAAACACCTCAAATAATACCACAAAATATCCACATGAAAAGCACACATTTTCAAAATCACTTTCAAGAAGTACAATAAGGTTTTACACCTTAAAACCATTAAAAAACCACTTTAAAACCTAATGGCACACCAATACCCTAACAAATCATAATTTTCATCCCAAAAAAGATTTATTAAATCAATTTTGTATTTTATAAAACACACCCAAACAATACCCTAAGGGTTACACATGAAAAACACTCAATTTTAAGCTAAAATGAAACTATAAAAATAAATGCTTAATGAAATCCAACATAAACAATTTTCTCACCACACACAGCATATTAGGAACATGCATAATAAGTAATTCAAGCAAACTAACTCATCTAGAAATTATTACACATGGAATCACCTACCTTTTATGCTGAAACCCTCAAAACATGGTGTGAAACATCAACCGCACCACCACCACACATAAAGGAGGATAAATCCAGACCTAGACCACAATATTTGACCAAAAATACACTAAATCAAACCCTAGGTTCAAACCTCAACTTCAAAACATGAGGAACTTCACAAAAGGGTGAAATAAACCCTAAGGAAGGGGAAAAAATCAAGGAAAGAAACACTTACTTGAAACATCTAGAATAAAACGGACCAAATACACAAAAATTTGAATCTCCAAGCAACCAAAACTGATATGGAGTATCTAATGGGGATTATAAGGTCATTTGGGGACTTAAATGGGGGAAAAATATCAGAAATTGAAGGATTTATGAAAGAAATGATTTACCTCTTCAAATCTGGATGATTAGAGATATCTAGAGATGTTTCTCCAAAATTCGCAAACCAAATGAGCTCAAAATCGGCGAAACAGATAATGGAAGTGATCCTTAGGTTTTTTTATTCGAGTAGGAGGTGGAATAACCGAAAAATGATAAATATTGAATGAAATATTAAAATATTAAAACTAAAACTTAAAGCAGGAAATGAGCTTTTGGGCTGGCCCAAAACCTTAATAAAAAAACCCAAATCCATCATGATTATGGATTTTTACGAGGACCAAATGGATATGTTAGTTTTTATATATTAGGGTATGAAAATTGAGAAGTGGAAGTGTTGTAAAATCTTGAAAAATTAATGAGTTATAAAATAAAAAAATTGGTTTTTAAATCAGGAAATGGGCTCACGGTTTGACCCAATTTTTGAAAACCCACAATTTCCACCAAAATGCATGTGAAACCCCCCAAACAAAGAAATAATGTAAATTAAATGACAAAATAACTTTAAAAGAATTCATGTATGTGACACAAATCACATCTCAATTCATTAATATCATTATGGAAGTCATATTTTGGACATTAATCCAACCACAAAAAGTTTTTAGTGTAATCATAAGGAGGATGCCCGAAGAAGAGGTAACGTTCATCAATGAGAATTTTTGTTTTATTTATTCATACAAATCCTTTAATTATTATTATAACATGATTATATAATAACTAAATTATATTCCATATACTCAGATTTTTTTTATATTAAGGTCATTCCCTATAACCATATTCACTTCTATCAAATTAGTTACGAAATCCTCATTCATGTGTACAGTGGACTACTGCCTCGCAAACCGATGTCATTTGTTTTTACATTATTACCAATAAAGGATGGAAATAATGTTATATATTTTATTTATATAGGATATTTTTTATATTATTATTCTTCTAAAATTATTATGTCATACATAAATTCATGCTTTCCATTTTTTGGGAATATGATAATGTCAATTGTGTGTACGGTGGACTACCACCTCGTGAAGGGATGTGCTTGATTCACCCCTTATATGGATGGTATTAAAGATGGGTTTAATGAAAATTTGTGATATATTTAACCTAAAATTATTCTTTAATTATAATATATATCATTCATTTTTCTATATTTCAATCATACAAGAAAATGGAAACAATTTCCATGCGTACGTATGGTCTATCGTCTCCATGAACGATGTATTTCATTTCCTATCAGTAGATTTTATGGATTAATATAAATACATATATAAAAATTAAATAATATATTTATATCATTTTTAAAATTATTTATATAATTAAACCATGATTAAAATAAGAGGACCAAAAATATAAATTCAAAACTTACAAGAAAAACAAAGTAGTTATTGCCTGAAATGTGGCTTTAACATGGAACTATTAATAAATAGGTAATAAAAGGTTATTAGAAAATAATATATGGTATTATATTTTTATATATGGTTATATAATTAATTATAATAAACTTATATTTATTATATAGTAATTTTGAACAATTATGGTGGAATTCAATACTTATGGTAAGGGATTTTTTCCCCAATTTGTCTTCTTTGAGATAAAATTTATGTTATGCTCCAATATTATTTCATGAGGTGTATATAAATCCCCTTTGAGAAGTAATATCATTAATTTATTCATCCTAATGATATTTTAAGATTCATTTTATTTTATTCCTTCATGGGTCTTGTAATTCAAGGTTAACAAAGTGGTACAAATTTTATGTTACAATCTCATCATTTATCTGGATTGTTTCTAATTATGTTTCTGATGATAATATCATATCATCCATATCTCAAGAAACTCATTAATTTTATTATCATAAATATGGTTTTAATTATGAGATGAGTGATACCTATATCTCCTTCCAATGCATTGGGTAAAGATTTACATCTCTGGAGATAAATGTGACTGGAATGGGGAGTGAACCCAGTTTAATAAGGGAATTTGTATACTATAGTGGTATTGGAGGTGAAACCTGACTACTATGACAGTTTCGTGAGTGAACCTATTCCACTATGATAGCCTTGGAAATGAGACTTTACTAATATGCTAATGATTTTCAAGCTTATGTGTATGCCACAGCTCTATATCTTATACCAATGTTATGCACTCATGGAACATGTTATTTGATTCCATTATGATCAATTTCTTATGAAATTATTACCCTTATTATATGAATCAACATTATAATCTTTTATATGTAGGGTATGGTTTTCAAATGTTATGCTCATGTTCCCATACCCTTATTTTCATGTTATGTTTATGTATCTCTCTTATTTACCCTTACTGAGTATCTGGGACCACCCTTTCTTATGTTTCCATTCCTAATGTTATGGAGAAAATAATTAAATATGATATGTATAAAATGTTTTCTATTTATGAAGAATATACTGGGAGATAATGTTGTTTACTTATGGGCCAGTTGTTTGTATTTCTAAGTTTCCAAAGATGCTAAAATATTATGTTCCTCATGCGTGTATTTGTCTAATGTATTGAATATTCATAAAAAAGATGTAGTATATATGTATTATAATCATGGGTCACTATATATAACATTTCAAATGGTTCTTATATATACCACATAAAATAAACACGTGGTGAATTTGTATATGTCTCCAAGAAATAAAAGAGAGACTATAAATCTCTTACTATAAGTATTGAATTTTTTCATAAATGTTAAAAAATATCTTATAAGAAATATAATATTATTATACATATATTAAAGAAGAATACATATATATATCATACAATATATTATTTACTCATGACCTATTATTTCCCATTTATTAATAATTCCATGTTAAAGTCGTGTTCCTAGGAATAACTGTTTTGTTTTTCATGTATGTTTTGATTTTTAATTTTTATATCTTACCTTGATCATTGTTACATAGTATCAAAAATTTTATCCTTGATATAAATATCATATATATTGATTATATATGTATTTATATTTTATGCATAAAATTTTGGTACAAAAAATGAAATACATTATTCATGGAGACGGTAGGTCATACGTACACATGAACGCTGTTTCCATTTTTAAAATAGAAACAAGGAAATAAAATTAAATAATATATTACCATTACATAATAATTATAATTTCATATATATCACATATGTTCATTAAATCCATCCTTATTACCTTATTTGTAAAGCATGAGTGAATCACATTACTTAGCGAGGTGATAGGTCATCATACACACTAACGACGTCATTGTATTCCCACAGAATGGAAAGTAATAAGTCACAAGTTATATAATTGATCCATAAGAATAATATTATCATAAATATCTTATATAAAAAATAATACATCATTATATCTATCTGTGAGATTTGGTGATGGAAAATGAATAACATCGGTTCACGAGGCGGTAACCCACCATACTCACGAATGATGATTTTGTATACCATTTGATGGAAGAGGAGATAAATATAGGTCATGACTATAACATAAAAAAGTATCATTATATTTAATATAATGAGGTTATTATATAAGCATAATTTAATAATAATTTGTGGACATTGAGGAAGAAATCGCATAAAACACTCAGTTAGGGATGTTACCCCTTCTTCAAACAACTTCTTTTGGTTTTCACCAAAAGGATTTTTAGGTTATCTTTCTGACCACACTAAGGATTATTGAATGATATTAGGGAAGTAAGGAATTTATTTGGGTATTTATATTTTGAACCTATTGTTTTTGGAAGTGTGAAGAGTATAAGATAAGGGTGGCCATTTATAAGTGTGGTGAGTGGCACAATTGTAATTTTTTAAAAGAAAATGGTGCGACCACATTTTTCAAATTCCAAATGGATAAAAAAAATTACATTAGAGAAAATATACTATATAAGGTAAAAATATGGACATTAACTGTTTTTATATGTTTTGGGTCATTCTTAACCCTTATCTTTTTAGTATAACCCCATAGTAAACCCATTTTAACCATAACTATGGTAATTATTTATTACTTTTATTACTATTCATTGTGGTAAAAAATTATGTTGAAATTATTAGATACTATAAATATTTATGATGAAAAATATTTAATAAATTTTTATAAATTCCATTCATATAAATGTCAAAATTCAATTTAAAATTAATCCCATAGACGCTATGAGAAAACGAGTTTTCAAAGAGAAAATGTTCAAAAGTTTAAAAAGTTTTTATATGAAACTTAAATATAAAAATGATTCCAATGACTTAAATTGGATTAATAGATATATAGTTGGACTAATTTTTCTTTTAAAACCATATTAAAACAATTTCTATATTTTTATAATCTTTAAAATAAATGAAATTCTTAATAAAAACCAGTATTTTCATTATTCATTGAAAAAATTATCTGCTCATAAAATTTTCAAAATTTCACCATAAGATATTTTTTACATGATGATTTAAAAATTTAACATTATTTTTTAAAATAAATTTTTAAATATTTTCAAAATTTAGTTTTAAAATAAGTGCATAAAAGGGAATGAAACTTCTTTTTATAAAAAAATCTAAGCATAAAATTGGAATTATTCCCATCTCTTGTCTAGAAAACACATAAGATGAATGTTATAATTTTATTGAATATATAATACATAAATTTAATTAAAATAATTCACCAAAATTTATTATTTTAATTTATTTAATTAAATCATGTTATTGTGTAAAAAACGTTTTTCATAAAAAGATTTCCTTTATTTTCAAATAGTATTTTTTTCATTTCTAATTAATTGATCGCCAAAAAAATAATTTCATATACATCTGTAAATCATATATTTTCATAATTTAGATAATCCAATTTATACCCATAATTCCAGCATCTAGGTGATAACTATCATATTAAATAAAAATATTATAATAGTATGTCTTGTTTTGTTTAAACTAAATGTTTCGTGTAATGAAAAATATTTAAAAGATTAAATTAATTTGAAAAAAAATTCATAAAATCTTAGGGTGTTACCTAGAGAGATATCTTGAGTTCATGAGAATTTATCCAAATTATTGAATATTGAGGTAGTGTATTGATCATTTATTTGAGCTACTGTTCTTTTCTCTAAAGCTGGTTTCAATAACATTGTGAATGCCTGATTCTTTAGTGAAAGACTTCACCCAAGCCTTAGATCATCTATGTTTGGATCTTTCCTCACAAAATTTTAGGAGGTAGTTTATATGTCCATGTGTGTTTAGTATTCTATATCTAGGAAACATGTGATGTTTGATACCGCAGATCTACCTAGTATGACTAAAGGTACTCCGTATTGTGTAGAGAAGCTATTGGGTGAGGCTGAGTTAGAAGTGTATATTGAAGAGGGTCAGTCTTATCAAGATTATGTGGTTCTTAATGAGAAGAAAATATCTCTTGTCTGTTTCATGTGGGGGATCTAAGACACTCAGTTCCATTTATATTGAATTCTATAACGACCTACCTTTTTCAGTCATTTAAGTCAACTTTAGAACTTTTTTAAGTCGAATGATTGAAAAAGGTATCAGGTATGATCTGTTTTGGATTGATTGTCTATTTTTTTAGTTTCCTTTTATTGGTTTTGGATGTGGTTAAATATTTTTTTAACTCTTTTCAGATGTTCGTATTGTATTCCTCTTTGATCACTTTCCTGGGCTAGTATATATTGTGTAGTTATGCTCATTCTTAGTTAGTGGAATCTTGTTTTTTTTAGATTTATGTATGTATTAGGTATTTTATGAGGAATGATTATTAATTAAATTTCATGTTGAAAACCTTGGTTCTGTTCTAGATAACTAGAAGATGTGACACACCAGTTTAGGTTATACACTACCAGGTGTTTAGTTTATATTTTTTGGGTTCACTATGAGCTGGTGTTCTGGGTGTATGGTCTAAGGTTAACCATATATTTTATCTCTTAAGAAAATTTATAACAATGTTTCTCATTAATGTGGATAGTTATCGTTGTTTTTCTATATTGTTTTAGTTGGGAAGATTTTGGTGGTTCATCGGTGGTTTTGATGGAAAATTTTGCACTGATTTTTATATATTCTTATGGGTTTTATCTTTTTTGAGATTTAAATCAGTTTTTTTTTCTATTATATACACTTATAGTGGGTGGAAGGTTTCATTTACTTGATTTTTTTTATTGAGGTGATGTTTACCATTTTTGGAAACTTTGTTAAAATATTTTATTTATATTACACTATTTTAGGTAAATTCTAAATAGAGGTGAGACCTATGATAGGTCTTTATCCTCTTATGGATTTGGGTTTGAAGGTTGTCATTGAGATGTGTTTGGATATGTTATTTGTGTTTGAGGATTCAGGGTTATCTTTTTTAGGACATTTGTGGGTTTTCTAATTCTCTTTTCCCACTAAAATATCTTACATTTTTTCCAACCCACCCACCATCTACATTGAGGTGGGAAGGTTTTAATGTATTTTTACCATTTATTTTTGACCAAATAATTTATAATTATAGAAAGTGACATTATGGTGAGAACCCCCATGTCACTGGTATTTTTCATATTATTTAATTTTGAGTTATTTTTGAATTTCATGAGTTTCATATTTGAAATTTGGTATTTTAATGGCTTTACTTCCACTACATGGTTACCATATAGTTAGGGAAAACATTGTGGGTTCCAAATAAAATAGTAAAATGGCATGTAGTTCAACTCCAATAAGTTCTTCATGGTTAAGGCATGGTTCTCTAAACGATACAAACCCTCTAAGAAACCATGAAATTTGTGGGGGGTTCATCCAGTTTCTCCCAAACAATTGGTACATTATTTAGAAAATAGTGCAACCAAACCATACTTCCTTCCTATATTCACTTAATATATGAATTAAAAAAATAACTCCTTGATTATAAGTGTTTTCTTCTCATCTTTAAAATCTCATTAATGTGGTCAGAATCTAGGGGTCAAGGGATAGTTTCATCATCTTCTTCATTTATTTTTGGAATCTCCCATTTGGATTCCAAGAATTTTTAGGGTAATGTCACATTTTATTCTCATTTACCTTATTGTATCTTACCTCTTTAATTTTCCCTAGGTTTTTCTTTCTCCCTATAAATATAATAAATGTAAAAGTGGTAATTTGTGTTTATAGTGACCTAACCTTGTGGAGTTGGTCATTTTTTTCTTCTAGAGGGTGGTTCTTTACATGTATCTTTCTTCACTATCTAAGTTGATTGATTTCTTCTTAGATTAAGGAGGTTGTTTCTATGTTTTTCCTTTATTTTTTAATTTTTTAAATGATTTACAATTATAAATTTATTTTCAATAAAAATATTGTTATGTATGATATCTATGATGGGTTTTCAATATGTTTTCCATGAAATTATGTCTTGTGATAACTAAGTTTTCATTTAATTTAAAGTATTTTCTTTAGAATAAGTTTTCAATATTTCCAAGACCCCTGTGAACATGTTTATGGGATTATTTAAAGTAGAATTTATGGAAAATGTAGACCTTTGTCCCTATATTGAAATTAAAAGGGAGAAATACATGTTTATAGAGAATAATTTTGCGATAGAAAGAGGAGTTGTTTTCTTATTAATTTCTAAATTATGATTTAAATTTTTAGATTTTAAAGATATGAAACTGAACTAGAATTTTGAGTTAGATTTATTTAATAGACCATTTGGTACCTTATAAAATTAACAGTATAATGCTTGTGAGACTTTCTTTATTAACCCTTATGCATGTTTCTCCCCTTTACGGGCTTTGTATTGTTATATTATGGTTTTATAATGAAAAAAGTGAATGTTTCCTGTGAGGATGTTGGAGGTGAGGTGAGATGTATTCCTTATCAACTATTGATTTATATATTGGTATTAGATTAATTTTTTTCTTACCTTCACTTGATAATGTCATGGGAACCTGGGAAACTAAGTGGGAGGTCTTGATTCATGTTAGACTAGTTCAGTTCACACATGGTTTAGTGTCCCTCTAGTTATATGATACACCATAGATAGAAGGGGTTCCCCTAATGAGACAAGTTTGGGCTATTCAGGTGTCTTGTGGTTTATTTTGGATGAAAATTAGGCTGATATTTGTTCCCATATTATTATAGTATTGTCAAATAATATCACAATACGACCAATGGTGTGACCTATAACACATATTCTTTCATTGGTAGTTTTATGTAGGTGATACCTTAGTTTTTTGGATCCCCTTATGATCATCCTACTTGTGGAACCTATTTATATTTCTATAGTTATATTCCTTGATATATGGGTGACTATCTAGATTTTGTTTGTAATCTTTTTTAGTTGATTTAGTTTTCTTAAGGGGTTTTAGAAAGTGATTTTTTTGTATTTTTTTCATATAAAGGAGATGTGTTTATTTTATGAATGGGATGTTTTTAATGGTTTTGAAATAAGGAAAAAGAGATTTATTTGGTTTCAATAATTTCAAAGGTCCCCATTTTATAAGTTTCAATGGTGTTTTTATTAGTTAAATATAGTTTTAATGCTATTTTATATAAAAAAAATTATTTATTTCTTATGAAAATAAGAATAATATTTGAGTTTTTATGTTATTAAAAGTAGAAAATATCATTATCTATTGTAATTAAAAATATACATTATGAACTATTTAATGAAAATAATCTCATAAAATCCTTGGTAAGATCTTACTTGTTCTATTAGTTCACACCCTTCATACATACATTTGTGTATGCACTATAGGAAAATTTCAATGTTGTGGAAATTATTTTTTGATATGGTGGAGGTTTAAACCGCCGCCATATGCTTTTGCGGTAGTTTCTGAAAACTGCCACTAAATTATGTGTTGGGAAACTATTTGCGGTGGTCAAAGCGGTTTAGTAGTCGTTTATGGGAACTGTCGTAGGTGGTGCATTTTCACAGCGGTTATATTGTTTTTCGTGGCAGTTTTTCGGGTAGGGGATTACTTTTTTTATCAGCAATTAAAACCACCACTAAAAAAAGTAATGACCTGTCGGGAAAAACTGCCGCAAAAAACAATATAACCGCCACAAAAAAGTGTAGAATACGGTCCACTGTAGTGGTGGTTAGAAACACCACTAAATTTAAGACCATAGCGAAGGTTAAAACTACTGCTAATTGAAAAATATCGACATTTAGTGGCTGTTAAAACTGCTAATAAATGTACGAGTAACAGTTAGCGGTGGTTAAAAACACCACTAAAGAGCAGATTTACAAAAAAATAACAAGTTTTTGGAGCCCCTATACCAGTTCCCTAAAAAAACCATTCCAAGAATACCAAAACACTAACAGAATACATACTACCGTTAATATGAAATGATATGCTTAACTAAGCACAACCAAATGCATCTTTCAGTGAGTAAAGGAATGAAGATAAACATATCACATGGCATAATCCTAGTATCCAATAAAATGTATTGGTGAATTTACAATTTTACCCCTCTCCTATTATTATACCACTTTCCCTTTTCTATTTCATCTTTCAGTTATTTTGAATTCTTTAACCTCTTTTATAAATAAAAAATTTTAAACATAGGTTCATCCATATCTCTATCATTAAACACCCAATTCAAGATCCCAAGGAAGCATTGGATAACTCAACATAAGCCAAACCCCACTCAGACATCCTATTTTAGTTTCCCATTGGATCCTTGGTGTTTTATAGGCATAGGAACATTTTCCATACTACCATGGGACCAAACCATTTCTCATATTTATCCAAAAAATCTAGAAATGTGAAGCTTATATTGGGAGAGGCGTCATCTATGACCTTTAGGTTGGTAGTCACATTGTTTTCTCTTTGGGGTTCGATGTTTTGTAATTAATCCACTGTGTCACACACCATATTTGGTCAAGAATATCTATTTAAGTGATTTAGGTATTTAAAATTGACCATTTCAGACTCATATGTACTATTTGATCCTTTATTGGATGTTCACATGTTGTGTGCAACTTATATGGTCACCCATTGGGTGATCTAGGTGAAATGGGACAATATAATTTTTTTTCAAATGCTAGTACTACCACATATCTTCTAGAATTGTTCAAGAATGCAATATCCCTTTATATATGATTATTTGAAATAACCCAAGGAATCCCTTAGGTGTTTGGACCACTTATAGTTGGAATTTCTAAAGTGGGAAATTTTATATATTAACATGTCACCATCTAATTGAATCCATTGAGATTATATATGGGTTTACCATGTTTTAATGAATTCGATGAGTTAAATGTAACTAATAATGTGAAATGGGTAATTAATGATGTGATTCCTTTCTTAAAATAAATAAATTGGTTTTAAATGGAATGATCCCAAGTAATTGTAATGCCATGTTCTTGATTTATGCTTTATAAAATGCTTCATACAAATTGTAATATTTTAAATGGGAATTGAACATGGATAAAGACAAGAATAAGAGGTTATTCCTTATCTATGATGACACAAATGATTATTCCTTTATTATGAATATGGTATAGATATAAGAGATGGATGTGAGGTAATTACCCTTACTATTTATATTTAATATATTCCTTTATAGAGGTTGTGGTATGATGGTATGAGATTGTTGAGCAATGAGATATCACAATTCCTTACCCCATGTGTTGAGCATGGTGTATCACAAAAATGTTACTATATAAGTATTGTGACTTACTCACCACATTCCATGACTATAATTTTGACATGATGGTGCACTCAACATCCCATGTGTTGTTTCATAGAGTCTCTCACTCTATTGGGATATAGGGAATGTACCCAATTACATGAGCACATAGGCTCATTAGACTGGTTAGGGATGTCAGAGTTATTCCATGGTCTATTCATCAGTATTATTATAAGTATATGGCTACACACATCTTCACATAAATTTTCAATATAGGTGGATGAAATATATATAAACTATATATGTTACTACTATATATATAGTAACTATTTAGATTTATATTCCATATCTATGTCGATAAATTTAAACTCTCCTACAGTCCTTTAGGAACATGATTGGGTGGTTATTTATTTATTCTTTAGTTACTCAAAAGATGTGGGGTGTAGTATGTTGGTGGTAGACCCTTTATCATGGAAATAATTATGTGGTAATATTTTCTTGGGATTATTTTATATTGGTGTTCCATGTGGAATTATTATAAATGAAACATGATATAGGAATTAGGTAAAATCATCTCTCCCTTTGGTTATTCCATGTGGAATCATTATACTTGACACTAAAGATAGAAAAAAGGTAAAATCATCTCTCCCATAGATAAGAGTTCCTAATTTTTTAAGAGTGATAGATCAGGTTCAAGTATCATATTTGTTTCACTCATGTGATTTCTTTGGAAAAAGGAGTCTTTAGTGTGGTTTCCTTAGAAGGAAAGGAATCTGGATCCTAATATATTGTCACTCCCATTATGCATCCTAGTTATTTTGATGTGTGGAATATAATATAAGTGATCAGGAATATTCCTTCAAAGGGAAGAGTGTCTCGTGAAGGGGGTTGATATATTCTATCAAGGAATATAGATACCTATAATAAATTATTTGTGATAGGGTAGTTGATGTTATGAATAGTAAGTAACAGATCATTTGTCTATTTAATATTTTTCTTGGGCAGGGAGTTCTAGAGAATCTAATGGGAGTTTCCCATCGGCATGTCATGCCTACTGAGATAATGGACACTGTCATTCACACTGCCTGACTGTTCTTGGAGGCCACTTTGGAAATGGTGGGAAAACCCCATTTCAGACAGTGTAGCAAAATTTCCCCTAATCTCGTATCTGTATCTATGGTTTCCAACTATTTTTTGAAATTTTGGATACTAGGATTGTGCCACACTAAAGTGTGATCTATCTTAAACATATTAGCAAGACACACATTCTCATCCCTAGGGATTGATAAAAGGAAAAATGATAAATCAAGAAAATGTTAGGTCATGAAAATGTTTGGAGGAAACTATGTGCCACACATGATACATATACAAATTGACTGTTACAATATTTTTCCACATATAAATAATACTACTAATCACTATCTGATGATGAACAGATATTGTCATCCTCTCCACCTCCATCCCCACTTCCTGCTACCACCTGTAAGAACATTATATTGAAAATTAAATAGTACTTAATATTTATATTTAAACTTAAAACCAATAAAAGTTTTCAAACTAAATGATTTTGAATTTTGGTGATTTACCTGCTCACCACCAGTCGATGCAATACCATAGGGGGATATCTGCTCATCTACTAACATATATCAGTCAATGTTTTCTGCAAAGAGGATATCTGAGCCCCCTGGTCTTGAACTGTGTTTCGTAGAGAAACAATCTCTCTCTAAGCATCTTTGGGTATGGAATGAATAAAACCAAGAGTAAATGCAGCTGAAATCCTCGATATCTTACCAAAGACCTCATATGGTATGGGTCCCAATCCCATCCCACACACTCTACCAGGATGCTCCTTCCCAAGGACATTAGCAACTGAGTTATCCTGGGAGACTGGGTAGGACTACCCAGGATTGGAATCCCATATTTCTTTCATTTTTACCTATAAATAAAATATCAATATATATTAACATAGTTAAAACTAATAATAAGTTATTATAATGAAAAAATGAGTTCATACCACAACTTCTTTGGCGGGATCATTAACATAACTTCAATCAGATTTTTTGTGAACATCTAAGCACACTTCAGTTTGATATGATTCATGCGCTAAACTCTGTGACTGCATTAAACAAATATAAATCAACAATTTAATATATTAAACATATAATATTGTCTTATAAAAATTTAAACTAATGAAAAGATTTCTAGAGTCGATCGGCTTCTAGAAAAGACTCGGGGATTTTTGCTTTAGGAAATGCATCACACAACAATTCCAATATCATGGACATTTCCTTATTTTTAATTCCACCTAGAAATTTGATATGGTAAAACATCATCAGAAAATAAAGCTTTTAATATTTCAAAAATCCACTATACAACTCATTATTTCCATCATCAACTAAATCATGAAACGTATTTTCCTCAGTGAAGATTTCTCTTACATTTTTCTCCACATAATCAAGAGGAGGATCCAATGATATTTTACAATCTTAATTTGGTTATGTTATAGCCTCAAAAACATCACTTGTCACATTGCAATTTGTAGCACCCTAATCTAGTTGTTCTGTTATGTTTTGATGTTGACAGTGGTGTCTTGCAGTGCCGAATGCATCATTTTTGAGGTTTTTCATTTCATTTTCCATTGTCGACAATGTTGGGAGCTCATTCTATGGATTAACATTAGTGCTCAAACTTTATATAACGTTTGATCCTTTATGCCAAATCCAACACAAATATTGTCCAGGGAATTGCTTCAGTATTAAATGTTCATAAACTTCATCTCCCTTCAACCATCTTCTAATTTTACACTTAGGACATTGATATCTCATTCTCTCTTCAACGGATCGATTGAAAATTTAAAAATCCAAAAACTCCTTAAAAAGCTTAACATACTGAGGTGTGTTCCTAGTTAATGTGATCTAGCTTTTATCCATGTATATCACAATGTTCCTACACAATATTAAAAAAAATAAAACACATAGTCACTACTAAAAAAGGAAAGAGATTCATATATACTAGTTGAAAATATATATAAATATGTTACATAAGGTTTTCCTATATAAATACATATGGTAAATCACCCACTAGAAAACTGAAGTACATACGTGCATGAATGTGTATGCTTATACACATGTGATTACAAAATCACTTAAAGAAACAAGAATATAGTGAGTATTTTCTTAGGCGATATAAATTTTAAGAAGATAGTGATTATATTTAGACATATTTAAACAAGTTCAGCATTAGTAAAAATGTTAAGAGTTAAGATGAAGCATTATATTAGAAGTCAACTTTCATATCATTGGGATATTTTCAAGTGAATCATTTTGATATAGCAGTTAGTTTAATTGTAATTATTATCTTCTACAATTCATGAGAGTATACTGAACCGACTTTCATGAAAATTTATTAATTATATTCAGTGTAAGTGATTGACTTTTATTCCTTTTATAAGGGGAATTATAATTTCTAGTTTGAGAATAATATAGAAAAATAGGTTTTTTCCATTAACATGATATATAAATAAATAAAATATAAAACATGAACTTTATCAATGCACAACATTTATAAAACATTGAATAAAGATTTTTTTCTTGAAACAATTCCAATTAAAAACTCATTCATCTATCCTTAAAACATCACCCCTTTTATGAAAAAACCCTTACATGGTTTAAAAACATATCAAAGGAATTTATAATAATGGCTAGAAAATTTAAAAAAAATCCCCTCACTTGAAATCTTTAACACAACAAACTCATAGTAAGTAAGGAAACAAGGATATCTATGAAAAAAATCCCTAGAGAAAGTCATAAAGTATGCCAATAAACAAGTGGAACAACACTAATCAATATCAGTACTAAATAATTGGAGGATCAATGCTTCAATGAAATTCCATCTAAGTAAAAAAGAAATACACAAGATAATAAATAATTAAAGGCATAACAAATGATAAATATCATGTGGAAACACATTAGGAACTAATGGGGCAATTATAATGCATGAAAAGGAGGACCTAATTCTATCAGGTTACTGGTCACACATCCATTAAAAAATCACTCTAAACCCAATCTCATCTATGAAACCCCACTAGCTCAGTATTTTGTATAACTAGTGGTAACTAGAAAGTGTGTAATTTCAATGTGCCTAGAAACATCCCATGACTTCCCACTTAGTATCCTAGGGTCCCCTATAAAATAACTAAAGGAGGTGATACACTTTTACATTAAATGAAATACAATGAAAATAATAATAGTCAAAGGCTATCATAATAATGAAATCCTTCCCACATCCCACATTTTTCTTATAATGAGCCCCCACCCAAAAGAAAATCATGAATCACAACTCAAACAACCATCACATGGATACACATGACATCATGAATAAATGAAAAGGGGATCAACAAGGGAACAACAAACCAATAAAATCAAATATCACATCACAAAGTTCCATCCAAGACATTCAATTATCATATATAATATATACATTTGTAAATCCCTTTAAATTTTTTTTTGGAATCCAAACACCAATATAAGGGAAATCATAATCATTTCCAAAACACAACCAACATAACCCAAATAAACCACAATTACATTTTATAAAACAACACGTCCCTTCGAAACATGGAAACCATTTAACCCCCAAAGGGTAAGACACTTTGAAAAACCAATTTCTATTAAAATCGAATGACCATGTGTTTTTATTATATAAAACCATTCTTTTAATTTTATCAAACATATCGAATGTATAAAATTAAAATTTACATAAAAATTTCATTTAAACATGAAATTAAAACCTTTAAGTCACATGAAAACCAAGTTAAGTTATATAAAACCATTATAAACCAAACCTTGATAACCCACACCCTCATTATCTGGATTATAAATTAATTTATAAATCCAAGCACACATAAATCTCTTAAATAAAATTCAATGAAATGGAAAAACTGACCTAAATAAAATTCACCGGCGGTAGGGAGGTGAGATAGGGATTGGGTCTCGTGGGGGTCAGGGGAAGAATGTAGGGTTGTGGGGGTTGGGGGGAGAAAGGGGTTTAAGGTTGTGGGTTAGGGGGAAGTGGCGATGATGGCTGGTGAGAAATGACACCAGAGGTAGGGAGGCGAGCTGAGGTTTGGGGATCATTGGGATCGGGGGAATAAGGTAGGGTCATGAGGGTTTGAGGGATAAGGGGGGTTAGGGTTAGGGGGAAGTGTTTCCACTAAAAAAACGGGGTTTAGGAGCTGTTTACAAAACTGCTGCTAAAAGACCGCCACTAAAGTCGATTTTGGTTGTAGGGATGCATATGCAACTCTTATGTTGTATAAAGGTATTAGGTTTGTTTTTCATATTTAATATAGTTTACTTAATATGTTGTTGGTCATTATGGATATGGGTAGTGATCATGGGTTGAATGGAGGTGTTCTTTCATTAGGGTATAGTTTTTTTCTTTGGTATGTTGATGTTTTATAAAAGTCTGTCATCTCTTTACTTGTATTTAGTTTCCTTTTTATTGTACCTTGTTTGATGTTTACTTTGAATGACACATGTATGTCCATAAAAATGAGTTGGATTATATTAATTAGTTGCTGGTTGTTTGGTTACTTTATTTATTTGGTCTTTCTTACCTTATTTTTTTTGTATATATAATGTATAGTTATTCCAAGCCAGATTTAAAAAAAATATTTTACCTTGTTTACTCTGATTTTTTGATAAAATCATTAACACCTATTGGATATTTGATTCCTTAAAACTTTTCTTGCAACTTATAGTGGTCAGGAATGTGCTTTGGGCCTTATTATGGGTCAACCAGGGTAATTTGGTAGGTTAACTTGTGTGGGTTTGTGGTAATGTAACTCTTATATAAATAGATGGGGTGGGATTATTTGTTTTGTGTCTTAAAATTATAATGGTTCTTTTCCATTATTAATAAAAAGAAGTACTGTTTCACCCATGGAATAAGAATATTTTCTGAACCATTCAAATCCATTTTTTTGTTCTATGTTGTTTTTAAGTGGTTTATTTTTTTAACATTTGTGTGTTAAATAAGTTTTATGAGGTCAAGAAAATATAGTGTGAGATTTTGGAGATTAGTTCCCTATTTTTGACATTTTAATTGGGTGTTTCTAGTTTTTTATCTTCCAATAACCTTGTTTTATAAGTTATGATCGAAATGGGAATCTTTAATTTGGGTTCTCAACAAAACAAATTGTATTAGAGATTGTGTTTTCTTTTGAAAGTTACCACAATAAGTGGTTTTAGATCTTTATTGTAGTTTTCTATAGGTTATTTCCTTAAAAAATTTCATTTTACTGAGGTATTAAAGTTTCAAAAGGAGTGGTGTTGGAAAAAGGATAGTTTTTGATTGAGATGTTCAGTGGTTTAGACTTTGGACTCTTAAAGATACAATTGGATGATTATCTGTATCAGAAGAATATTGAGCGTCCATTTAATGGCGTCAAAGTAGAGGAAATCAAAAAATTGGAATGGGAAAGATTTAACTAGAAATAATTTGGATTATTTCAAGTGATGTGGGCCTAGAATATGGCCTTCAACATCTAGAAGTCAAATAAAAGTATATAAATTATAGAGAATCTTGTGTACATATATTAAATTTTTTCAATAATTTATAAATTCATCTCGTTTAATTGGTTATATAGAATGAGGATGTCAGAAGGAAGGATGAAAACTAATTTTTTAAATGACTTTAACATTATTTAGAGTCATTTGGAATTCGTAAAATTAAATTTTATAGATCCATAATGGGAATTGATTATAATGAACCTTACTTTTCATACATTGATATTACATCTAAATAGATTAATATTAATTACATAACATAAAAATGATATAATCATATGGGTTTATTGTATTTGGAAACTTGAAAATAAAAAATAGTTCATAAACATCTACATCGTCTCCCAATTGCTCTTTCATAACTAGAACCCTTTTTAACATTTCATACTTAATACCTTTCTTCATATCTTGGGGAAAATAAAAAAGAAAATAGAAGAGTGATATCAGATTCTTAGTATGGGTAAAAAAAGGAGATTTTAATCATAACATAATAATAAGGGTAAAATAGCATGAACATAACATTTTAAAATTATACCCTACATATCAAAGATTATAATCCTAATTCATGGAATAAATCATAGAAGTTCATAATACACGAATCATAAGAAATCATGAGCCATGAGAGAATGATATTAGTATAATACATTAAATATGGAATACACATATGCATAGAAAATAATTTCCTTAGTAGTAATGATTATTTTACAAGACAATCATAGTGGAATTCATTCACTCTCCAAACCATTGTAGTAGTCAAGGTTCACTCACAAGATAATTGAAGCATACAATGTCATTTACTGAACCAGATTCACTTCCCATTCTATCCTTGTCTATCTCATGAGATATAATATCATTACCCAATGCATTAGAGGGATAAATATCTCCCACCAGTCACATAATGAAATCCATATATATTTTTTCCATAAGAACACAAATCATTTCATAATATCAGAAACCAATAAAAGAAATGGGTTTCATAAACATTTCATCAAAGCATAACCTGTGGAAAAGAAACATGTTCCATAAATATCAGGCCATCATAAACATAAAACATCCATAAAAAGAATAATAATAGTATCCTTGAACAATAACCAAAATAAATAATAAATATTATCAAATAATATTTTCTAAGATAGAAATTTTATTTTTTAAAAGGATCACTTGAAATAATTCTTGAGAAAAATATCATTTTTAATCAACTTTTTTACAATGCCACACAATTATAAAAGAAAAAAAATTCTTTGAAAATAACATTGTAATATTATAAAGTAATCTTCAAGGAATTAAGTTTTCATGAAAATGATAAAATCTAATCATCTATATAAATTAAAAAACATTCGTCCCAAATTTTTCTTAGAAAATTCATTAATATAATCCCTTAGATAAAAAGAATCCTCTCAAACCATTTTTTAAAAGGTCAGACATGAGTAAAAATTACTTTAAAAAATCATAATAGAGTAGTAAAAAAATTGTATTTTTTTATAAAACACGGACAGGGAAGAAAAATATTGTTTTAAGGGAAACTTTAGAAGGATAATTTTTAAACAAAAATACATTATAAATATCATATCATTGAAGTGAGAATTAATAAAATTAATCGATTATGTGTATTCTATATAAATACTCATAAAAAGTGGAAATAAAATAATAAAATAATAAGAAGTATTTTCACATATAATATTTTTTTGAAAAAATCAATGAATTTTAAGTTTAAACTAAAGAATGGAAATTGGGTTAATAATTCTCTTACCACTTTGTAATCAGTAAAATCGTATGCCCCATAAAAGTAATAAGTATCAAATTGAATATTAAATAAAATTGAGATAATGATATTCATGATATGAAATATCAAAGGGAAGTATATTTACCACAAACAATAAATAAGAGGTAAATAAGGCATATATCTCACAAAAGTAAAAGTGAGATGAGAATCCCATACCTCTCGGTTCCCTTTAGTTTCTCATGATTTAACCTCTTGTATAAAGGTTTAAATAATGATATTAATTAATTATATAACCATATTTTTATTTAAAATATCTTATATGATACTTTTATAACATCTTACCACTCATTCATTAATGATATTTTTATTATTTTCATTATTTGATGTTGGTTCGTTTCATGGTTTCATGGTCGGTTCAATTGTGTATAATTATGTATTTTCTTGTCAAATTGAAATAAAAATCCATAAGTGAAATAAAATGGTATTAATTAAAATCTATAAGTTTAAATGTAACCATATATCATTTTTCTTTATAACATGAGTATGATTCATTTCATAAATTGCTAATTATAAATGTTTAGTTTATTTTGGTCATTTTTCTGACCATCATGAACTAGTTTTGTTTTATTTAATATTATGCATATATATTAGTTATAGAACATGAAATAGGTTATAATATACCTATTAAAAATATAATTGGGCTATAATAATAATTTTATTAATAGTCTTTAAGGTGGTAATGTAAAATGAACAAAAATCATTTTTCACATAGACGATTAACCACTATAATTTGGACAGTGGTTTAGTTTATTTGAATAAGAGGAGATAATAAAAGGGATGGATATAAGATATTACATTATAAATATAAAATTTTGGAATATACATGATACTAGATTTATTATTCTTTTATGGATAAATTATGTGGAAAGAAGATAGAAAATGAAAATAAATTAAGAGAGTTTGGTTGAGAAAGTTGGCTCTTGAATATCACCTCCTTGAAAAACCCCTTAAGGAACTTGGAATTGGTATTTGGGTGATACCATCATAAATTGGACATGGTATATTGGGAAGATTAGGGTTTTCTAATGACCCAATCTTTACGTACATAGACATTATATTACTTTTTCATAATACATAATACATGGAACAAAGAGATGCCCAAATACTATATTAGTTTAGTGGCTTTGGAATCTAGAAAAGATAAACAACTGGTTCATAAAACATCTACATCATATCCTATTTTATCCTTCATAACTAGAACCCCATTTTGACACATCTTACTTAATATCCTTATTCAAATCCTTGGGGAAAAGAAACATGAAAAGGGGTGAGATCAAATGCTCAGTAAGGGTAAGCGTAGAAAATATCTTACAAAACATAAACATAAGAATGTAAAAATCCAAACATAACTTTTGAAAAAAAACATTCCACATTTAACATATACCAAAATATTGAGTCACGAAATAAATATTGGTAGTTCCTAAGGCATAAATGGTACTAAAAATATGAACCATGAGAAAATAGCATTGGCATAAAACATGGAATTATGGAAAAAAATAAGCAAATAATATGATTTATATAGGATCCAAGTCATTTCTTCCAAGACTATCATAGTGGACCAATTCCATTACTAAACTCGGTTTACCTGTCGTTCTAGCCATGTATTACTGAACCAGATTTACTTGTTGTTCCAGCCCTGTATTACTGAACCAGATTTACTTGTCATTCCATTAATGTCTATCTCATGAGATATAAATATTTACCCAATGAATTGGAGGGAGATATAGGTACCACCCATATCATAATTAAATCATTCATATTTTTTCCACAAAAACATTAATTATTCATCATAGCATAACCCAAGAACTAAAATGGGTTTCTTAAACATCATTCTATCATAACATAATCTATATAAAATATCATTCCATAATTAAGACAATAAATTAATAGTAATAATAGGTATATAAACATAACCCTATTTAAATATAATCATCTTAAATGGAAAATAATTTTTATAACACACTTGAACTTAATTATTAAGGAAAATATCCTTTCTTATTTAAAAACATTTTCTTTTCTCAAGTTTCCTTGAAATTTTAAAAGAGAAAATTTTAGTTGAAAATTAACTTAAAATAATGTATACAAAGGTTAATGGAAAAAAATTATGAAGACATAAAAATAATTTCTTGCTATATAAGTTAAAAAACATTCTCCTCATACTTTTACCAGAAAAGTAAAAAAGTACCTCGTATCAAAAAACACACAAAGATTCCTTTCATACCGTTTATAAAAATTTACCAATGGGTAAAATTGAATTTAAAAACCTTTATAAGAATAAAAATAATATTACATATTTAGGAACATGGATGTGGATGATAAATATACCCCAGTAAATACATACGAATAAACAATCTCATATAATAATGAGATTGAAAAATTATCCCTTACCTTAAGTATGATTTATTCTATATGTGTTTAAAACTTCTTTATAGTGGGTTTAAACATATTATTAACTTGTAACATAAAAATAATAATATTTTTGATTTCATATATGATTCACTTATGTTTTTATATTACCCGTTTATTTATCAATTCCTTGTTAAAGCAACATTTTGGGTAATAATTGTTTTATTTATCGTACATGTTTTGACTTTTTATTCTTCATATTATTAATTATATAATGATATAATTACTTAAAAAAAGTAAAATATGATTTATATATCATAAATATTCAGAATATGAATATATATAATATATATATAAATAAAATGGAATACACCGTTCAAGGAGATGGTATGTCGTACATACGCTAGAACATTGTTTCGGTTTCCTTAATGAATTGAATAGAAGAAATTAAAAGACAAATATATATATATATATATAAATCTAGTATCATTATTATGTCATATATTTCATTATTATTTATTATAAATACTTTATATAATCATTCTTTAATGGTTAACATGGAGAATGAATCTCATCATGTTGAGGAGACAGTAGGTCGTACGTACGCACAAGCGAAAATATCATTCACTTAATGGTTAAATGGTATAGAATTGGATGTTATATTAATTATAAAGAATAATTATAATGTTATATTCATTATTTACATCCATTATACTCTTCATTATACCCATCCAAATTATTTATTGTTTAATAACAAATTACACCATGACATTGATATGGTAAGTTATACGTAAGAATGCATGGTGATATTGTTATTCATAGGATGGATAAAAGGAGGTATAAAGTTTTCCCATAATTATAATATAATACCATAATATATAAGATAATATACTTATTACTTTATTATGGGAACAACATAATAAGAGGAAGTAGAAGAAGAAAATAATTTTAAAAGAGGTGATAAAACAATTACCTCTTTTTTGAGGATTTTCTTTGGATTTTCACAAAATGTCTCCATAAGATGGATTTATTCCCAAAGTGTGGCCTCAAGGATGAATTTATGTAAGTTAGAAGAGGAAATGGGTAGGTTTTGTGTGAGGAAAATTGATTTAAAGGTGTGATTAAAAGATAAAGAGAGGTTCCCTTTTATAAAAGAGGGGAGGGGAACCTTTGGAAATACCAAAACTATTAAATTAATATAAATTAATTATTAAGTTAAAATGCCTCCAAAGTGGATTATTTAGAAGATAATATGTGTTTGGGTATAAATCCTCTCAACCAATAAAATTTTTAATGTTTTATTTTATTTTAAACCTTATCTTTTTGATTTTTCCTTATTTAATATATTTAGTTTTAATTGTGGTAATAATATTATAAATAATAAATGGTTATAAATATTTACTTATGTGTTGTCAATTGTCCATAATTAGATACTTTATGACGTTTTACAACTTATAATTTTCAATTTTTAATTTTTAAATATTTTTGTGATTTTTAAATAATTTAATAATATATTTTTTATAAAATATCAAGTATCAATTTTCACACTATTAATTTATTTGACTTTACATAAAATCCAGATGAAATATAAATTCGAAAAAAATATTTAGTACACTTCTAACATGTCATATTCACCTATAAAATAATTGGACAACATTAATTAGTTCATATTATATTTATTTTAATTTTTTTAAAACCATTTATTTGATATTTCTATTAAACAAAATAATTTCAACATCACTATTGTGTCATCATTAATGGTAATTATTTAATCTATAAATATTCTAAATAAATTTACATTATGTAGATAATATCATTATATTTCTGTAGACTATTTAATTTCTAAGTTTTATCAAGTTTATCACTACATTAAAATTATTATACTTATAAGATATTTGAGAATGTCACGTTTTCACTTTCTTTTGGTTTAATTATAATTACACCACTTTTATGGAAAAAAGTCAATTAAATGAATATATTCAGACCCTTAGTTGATATTAGTCTAATTTAATCTATACAATAGGATTTTGGAAGGTGTTAGGGTAAATTTATTATCTTTATCATATTTTTTGTTACCATAATTTAACCAATTTCCCTTGAAACCGTGGAAAATAAAAATTACCGTAGTTACTATTCATAATATCTAAAAAATATATTAACATAATTAGGACCCACTGAATCCAAATATGGAATCCATTTTTTCAAAATTCAGAACAAAAAATTTGTAGTAATTAATATAAAATTAATTCCTGTTGTCAAAACCAGAAAGTGGGTTTTTAATAAGTAAAAACTATCAAAAGATTGACTTGTGTTTATGTCCAATTTAAATGTGAAATTACATCCAATGAGAAAAATTGTATAACATGTTAAAAGATAATCCAATTACACTTTGAAAAAATTAAAAATATATTCTAACTCTATAAATAAATTATATGAAAATGTAGTTTGAATTAAAATGCAGTATTTTTCAATATTCATTAAAATATGAATTTAATGAGAAAAAATTCCAAAATTTCAACCAAGGTAAAAAATTTTATCTCGCTTCTAAAGAAAAAGTTAATTATTTCAAATAGAACTCATAAAATTTTCAAAAACTAGATTTAAATAGTGTTATCCATCAAATGGTGGTAAAACTGTATTTTTTTGTTGAAAAATATTTCATTTATCCACAAAATTGAATTTGTTATTATATAATATCTAGAAAACATATAAGATGAATTTAAAATGTTACATTGAATATATTAAATATATATTTCACTAATAAAATTGATAAAGAGTGGTTTTATTATTTTATCGACTCACTTATCTTCATTTAAATGGTTTTTTTAAAGAAAGTTAATACTATTCATACACACCATTATAATGACTAGGTTATAATATTTAGTTATCAGTTATACTTGGTCTTTTGTGAAATGATTTCAATCAAAATAGCTTGAAATTTTGTGTAACACAAGCTAAGAATAATGTTGCGTATACTTCAAGCTAATACGATGTCACATATTGTGCAAGCTAATCTTGGTGCAGCGTACAACAAAAAACATCAAAGAAATTAAAAAGAATATATCTCATAAAATCTTGGGGTGTTATATTATGCCCCACTTAAAATTATTTTTTCCCTCAAAACTCAACGGGGTTATAAAAGGTTTACTACTTGAAAGTTTCTTTTATTGAAACCCACATCGTAAAAAGGAATACTAAAACTTCATTTTAAAAAGTAAAGTTAGAAGCATAACATTTACCCAAAGTAACTCATCCCTGGGTTTCCACATAGGATAACATTAGGGGGAAGTGAAAAAAAGTATATGGAAGAAAAATATAAATATCTTGTTCCGATGGATAGTGATAGAGAACAAGGTTTTGAGAAAGTTAACAATCAGAAAGCCATAAATATGCGATGATTTAAGAGCATAACTAATTCATCAGATAAGAGGGTACTCAGATAATTTTTTTGGTTTTCAATATCCTTTTCCTAAGTTGGAAAACATGAGAAGTAATACTTACTTGATTTTAGTACAATATCATCATTGTCCGTGCCTTGAACAATTTCCACTTCATTTCTTATTCAAATAAATGAAGTTTAATTTTTAATTCCTAAAGTATTAATAGATTATGTGATCCATAAATAGAATGATAGGTCATTCCATATTTCTTTATCACAGGTTATCAAATACACATAAGTCCATATATGGTGATATTAATCGTATATGGTTCCAAAAATGGACTTATAATTCATCTACCATACCAATTAAATAAAATTAAACTAATTTATACTAACTAGGGACTTCTCGTAGGGCAGTGGTAGGTGATAAAGGCCTGTTTCACTTCATTTGTGGGTTTGATTCCCACATCCTTGTCCGACACGATGGGTTGTCTCTCATCCTACGGGTTGTCCTTTTTCTGAAACTATACTATTATAATATTCGATAAATAATATTAAAAAAAATATTAGCCTTAAACAATACTATTTGATGTCCAAATTAATTCATTCCAACCTTTAGGCTTATCCAAAATACTTATTTCTAAACTCATAGTTCATAAAAAATAATTATAAGAAAGTTCATATAACAAGCATGAAAATACCTTCATTTATACTACATATATCATAAGATATATCTTGTTGGTCACATTCCAAACATTTTAATGAATCCATCATATATTATCTTGAGTTGTGGTAATAACCAAAATTACCATATATCCTTATTGAAAACATGTATGTTTCGTTATTCCAAATTTTATTGGATATATTCCTTAAGTCCAAAAAAGTTTTATAATTCATCCATGATAACATAACCCACTTTTCAATAACTCTATAATTAGTTCCCAAGAAACTAGAATCATCCAATTTACTTATTCAAATCTAATATATCTTTATAAAAAAATCATTAGCTGAACATAAGGGACATATTTAGGGTTATCTTCCCCTTAATCATGTGTTCTCCAAATATATCACCTTACCCTTAAATCAATTTTATGTCTCCTTTAAACTATTAAAAATATCCTTTGTAATCCTTAATTAAATACTTATACTTAAAACACTTATATATTTCATTATTTATATAACATAATCTTTGAAATCTGAAACATATACACCTTATTCATGCAACTTTATTCTTAAACCATTACTTAAGATCCATCATCTTTGTCTTTACAAAATTATTAATCACATATTAAGGTTTCTCAACCTCAAGATTCTTAGGTTTAATGTAAACAATACTGGAAGAACATCACATACCTTTAGCATTTTGTTTAAAATCTCTTTATACTCAGTAGTATGACCAATAATCGTACCATCTTCATGATTCTATTAATGATATTTTCACTTAAGAAGTTGATCTTCATTATTCCCATAATTTCCACATTATAAACATTAAATGGTTAACCATGTTCTATGTAGTTTGGTTATTGACTAAGACCATAATGAAAAGTGTGAGGAATAAATATCAGATATTAAAAACACATAAGTAAGTAAATTACTTCTAATATTTCAATCTATGATATCTTAGGTTTAATAATAGGTTATCCATGATTATCACAAAAATCTATAATATTGTAACATATACTTGACTTATCATTAGGAAATACCTAGATATAACTTATAAATATCTCTGGGGATCTCACTAATGTTTTGGAATCCTAGCTTCCAGAGGTTAACTAAACCTTATCTTTGATACCAAGTATAATGACCCAAGATTGACATACATAGACATTGCATTACTTTTAAGGAATACTTAATACATGAAACCAAAGGATTCCCAAAGACCATATTAGTTTAGTGTCTTTGGAAAATGGAAAACGTAAACAACTAGTTCATAAAACAACTACATCGTCTCCTTATTTATACTTCATAACTAGAACCCATTTTTGACACATCTAACTTAATACCCTTTTTTAAATCTTAGTGGAAAAGAAACATGAAAAGGGGTGAGATCAAATTCTCATTAAGGGTAAGCATGGAAAATATCTTAAAAAACATAAAAATATGAATGTAAAAACATGAACATTACTTTTAAAAAAACATACCTTGTTTAACATATACCAAAATCTTAAGTCATGAAATAAATATTAGTCATTTAAAAGGCATAAATCATAATGGAATCATAAACCATGAGCAAATATAATTAGAATAAAACCTGTAATTGTGGCTAAAAAATAATCACAAAATATTATTTACATAGTAGCCAAGGCATTACTTTCAATACCATCATAGTGGAAAAATTCTATTACTGAACCGGGTTTTCTTGTCGTTCTAGCCATGTACTACTGAACCAGATTTACTTGTCGTTCCAGCCATGTATTACTGAACCGGATTTACTTGTCATTACAGTCATGTATATCTCATATGATATAAATCTTTACCCAATGTATTGGATAGAAATATAGGTCCCAACAATTTTATAATGAAATCATTATTATATGTGCCACAAAAAGATAAATAATTTATCATAACATAACACAAGAAATAAAATGGGTTTCTTAAACATTATTCCATTATAACATAATCCATATAAAATATAATTCCATCATTTAAACAATAAAATCATAGTAATAATAAGGATAGAAACATAACCCTATTTAAAGATCATCAACTTAGATGGAAAATAATTTTAATAACACACTTGAACTTAATTCTTCAGGAAAATATCCTTTCTTCTTTAAAAACATGTTATTTTATCAAAATTCCATAAAATTTTAAAAGAAAAGAATTTATTTTAAAATAAAATTAAAATCTTGTAGAGTTAGAATCATGGAAATTAGGTTTTATGAAGATGTAAAAATTTGTTCCTATTGTATAAGTAAAAAAACATTATCCTCATACTTTAACCAGAAAAAGCCAAAAAGTACCTCATATTGAAAAATGTCCAAAGATTCCTTTCATACCGTTTAATAAAAATTAAACAATGGGTAAAATTGAATTTAAAATATTTTATAAGAATAAAAATAATACTATATATTTAGGAAACATGGATTTTGATGATAAATATATCCCAGTAAATACATACGAATAAACAATCTTCGATAATAACGAGATTGCAAAATTATACCTTACCTTAAGTCTGATTTCTTATATATGTTTTTGAAACTCTTTTATAGTGGGTTTAAACATATTATTAACTTGTAACATAACCATTATAATATTTATTATATCATATATGATTCACTTATGACTTTATATTAACTGTTTATTTATCAATTCCATGTTAAATCAATGTTTTGGGTAATAATCATTTTATTTATCTTACGTGTTTTGACTTGTTATTCTTGATCCTATTACTTAGATCATGATATAATTACTTCTAGAATGTAAAAAAATTATTTATATATCATAAATATTGAGTACAAAAATATATATAATAGATAGAAAAATGAAATGGAATACACCGTTCATGGAGACGGTTGGTCGTACATATGCATGAACGATATTTCCGTTTCCTTATTGAATTGAATGGAAGTAAGTAAATGAAACACACACACAAACACACATATAAATTAATCCAATATAATTATTAGGTCATATATTTCATTCTTATCCACTATATATACTTTATAATCATTCTTGAATAGTTAACGTGGAGAATGAATCTCATCGTGTCGTGAAGACGGTAGGTCGTACGTACGCACAAGCGATTATATCATTCTCTTAATGGTTAAATGGAATGTAATTGGATGGTATATTAATTATAAAGAATAATTTTCATTTTATATTAATTAATTACATCCATTATACTCATCATTATACCCAACCAAATTAAGTATTGTTGAATAAAAAATTACACCACGGCGTGGAGACGGTATATCGTATGCACACACGCATGGTGATATTGTTATTCCTAGGATGGTTAAAAGGAGGTATAATGTTTCCCCATAATTATGATAATATCTAAGAATATATAATATACTGTATTTATTACTTTAGTATGGTAAAAACATAAGAATATGTAGTAGAATAAAAAAATAATTTTGAAAGAGGTGATAAAAAAATTACCTATTTTTTGAGTATCTCATTTTGATTTGCACACTAGGTCTCCCTAGGATGGATTTATGACCAAAGTGTGGCCTCTAGGATAAAGTGAGGGAAGTTGGTAGAGGAAATGGGCATGGGTTGGCCGATAAAAATGGCTTTAAATGTGTGATTAAAAGAGATGGACATATGCCCTTTGAAAAGATATGTGAGGGACACCTTTAGAAATACCAAAAATATTAAATTAATATAAATTAATTTTTAAATTAAATTGCCTCCAAAGTGGACTATTTAGAAGATAAGTTTAGGTTGGGTATAAACCCTCTCAACCAAAAAAATTTATACTCATTTTAATTTTATTTTAAACCTTATCATTTTGATGTATCCTTATTTAATCTATTTAATTTTAATTATAGTAATAATATTCCAAATAATAAATGGTTATAAATTTTTACTTTTGTGTTGTAAATTGTCAATAATTTGATACTTTATGACATTTTAGACCTTATAAATTTCACTTTGTAATTTTTAAATATTTTTGTGATTTTTAAATAATTTAATAAAAAA
The DNA here is from genome assembly GCA_963277665.1 of Viscum album. NCBI lineage: Eukaryota > Viridiplantae > Streptophyta > Magnoliopsida > Santalales > Viscaceae > Viscum > Viscum album. The sequence continues at coordinate 2,134,669,776 of OY728140.1, forward strand.
TTATTTTTATAAAATATCAATTGTTTTAATTTTGAAACTATTCAATTATTTGACATTAAATAAAATTCAAAAAGAAGATAAATTCAAACAAGAATATTTAATAAACTCCTAACATGTCATAGTCACCTATAAAATTCATGTATCACATTAATTAGTTTATATTATATTTCATTTAATATTTTTAAAACCATTTATTTGATATTTCCATTAAAACAATAATTTCTACATCACTCTTGTGTCATCATTAATGGTAATTATTTAATATATAAATATTATAAATAAATTAAAATAATGAAGATAATTTCATTATATTTTTTTTATACTATTAATGTTCGATGTTTTATTAAGTTTATCACTACATTAAAATTATTATACTTATAAGATATATAAGAGTGACATGTTGTCACTTTCTTTTGTTTTAATTATAATTACATCCATTTCAAGGAAAAAAGTTAATTAAATGAATCAATTCTGACTATTATGTGATATTGTTCTAATTTAATCCATCCAATAGGATTTTGGAAGGTGTTACGGTAATTTTATTATCTTTATCATATTATTTTTTACCCTAATTTACTCAATTTACCTTTAACAGTGGTAAATAAAAATTACCGTAGTTACCATTCATAATATACAAAAAATAAAAGTAACATATTAACATAATCTAGAACCACTAATTCTAAATATGACATATATTTTTAAAAATTCAAAACAAAAAAGTTTCAGTCATTAATTTAAAATTTATTCCCACTGTCCAAACTAGAAAGCGGGTTTTAAGTAATAAAAACTATCAAAAGATTAACATGTGTTTAGGTCCAATTTAAATATAAAATTACATACAATGAAAAAAATTTAATTAAATTAAAAAAAAACAATCTAAAAAAACTTTAAAAATAATTTAAAATATAATCTAACTATAAAAATAAATTATATGAAAAGGCAGTTTTAAATTAAAATGTAATATTTTTCAATATTCATTAAAATATGAATTTTATCAGAAAAATAAAAAATATTAAAACAAGGTAAATTTTTATGACTCTATTACAAATAATAAGTTTATTATGTCAAATATAACTTATAAAATTGAAAAAACTAGATTTAAAAAAGGATTCTCCATCATAAGGCGGTAAAATTATATTTTTTTTTTGAAAAATCCTTCTATTATCCAAAAAATTGAATTTGTTCTTATATCATATCTAGAAAACATATAGGATGAATTTAAAACATTAATTTGAATATATTAAATATATATTTCACTAATAAAATCCGTAAATAGTGATTTTATTATTTTATAGACTTACTTATTTTCCTTTAAATAGTTTTTTAGAAGGAAGTTAATATTATTCATACCTGCCATTATAATGACTAGGTTATAATATTTAGTTATCACTTATACTTGGTCATGCATGAAATTAATTGAATAAAAAAAAACTTAAAATTATGTGTAACACAAGCCAAGAATAGTGTTTCTTATACTACAAGCTAATACAGTATTGCGTATAGCACAAGCTAATCTTGGTGTAGCGTACAACACAAGACATCAAAGAAATTAAAAAGAATATATCTCCTAAAATCTCACGGTTTTATAGGGTTTTAAGATATTTTAATGGATTCAATCCTTTTGAGGATAAATTATGTAGTGAGGGTGGTATTTATACTTGAGGAGGGGTGGTTTTATGTGATTAAATAATGATTATTTTATATTTAAACCCAACCACATTTGGCTGGCATTAATTCCAATGCATTAGGATGATAATTAATGTTTTAAAATATGTTTAAGGTCTAGAAACACAACAAACACCCATTTAATGTCGTTATTTTTAGTTATTTTAATCTTTTACCCTTTAACTTTAACTTACTATATTACTTTTCCTATACTATGGTAAATATTTTTTTACCACGGTAACTTTTTTATGCCTAAAAATAAAAAATACATTATAACCTAATTTAGACATACTGATTCCAAATATGGATTCTATTTTTGAAAATTCAAAAAATATATAAGTTTAAAAATTAAATTTATTGTTAAATCATTAAAATGAAAGAGAATATAGTTTTTTGGAAAATTGAGTTTTTAATCCCAAAAATGTTCTTATAAAAAAATAATTTAGAAAGATTGTTTAATTGTAATTAATTTTTTTATATATAACTAATATGGACTTAATTTAATTTTATATTAATTTAAATTCATAAAATTATTTTTAAATATAAATAAAATGATAGTTTTATTTAAAACGTAATTTTTTACTATTCATTGAAAAATTAAACTTTTCCAAAAATTCTAGGAAATTCATCCTAAGATAATTTTAACATTATGAATATGAAAATTATGTTAATTTTATCAAATAATTTTTTTTTAACTTTTGAAAATAAACTATATTTATTTTCTCATAGAAAGAAAAAAATATCTTTTTGAAGAAAACATATATTTGAAGAAAAAAATGAATTTAATAAAAATTATGTGTTTTTTTAGAATAAATTAAAATATTATCAATGAGTTGTACAATTATATATTTTACAATATGGTTAATACTATTTATTCTCACCAATTTATTGCCTATGTTATAATAATCATATTAAAATAATAATATTTTGGAGCTCTCTTAAGCTTGGTGTTTCGTGCAATGTAAGCTATCAAAAATATTAAATTTATTTAAAAAGATATATACTGTAAAATATTGGGGTGTTATATTCTGACCACTTAATATGAATTTATCCCTAAAAATTCATTATTTGGATATAAATAGGTGAGTATACCTTTGTCTCATCACATCCTTAGGTTCCCACATAGCTTCCTCAAATTGGTGGTTTCACCCTAACAATTTAACTATGCAAGTGGTCTTGTTTCATAAAAATTTATCTCTATGATCTAGAATCTCTACTTACTGTTTTTCATAAGAAATATCTTGCTTCATTAGTATGACCTCAGAGTTTATTACATGTGAAGGACCAGGTATGTACTTCCTCAAGTTAGATACATGGAACACATCATGAACTTTATAGAGATTCGGTGGAAGGTGGAAGTACTAATCGATAAGCTACCATCCTGATACAATCAAGAATATAAAAAAATGTTTCCTCACAATTTGAAGTTACACATTGAAAATCTAAGTTAAATATTTGAAAATTTCTTTGTGGGAAACCCACATCATAAAAATTTTCAATAAAACTTTAACTTAAAAAGAGGGAAGTTAAAGGTGAAGATCCCCACATAAGTAGGATTCCAATTATTATAATATTTGTTGAAATAGAATTAAAACTATAAATGTTTAATAGATAATGATTGAGAACATGGTCATTATAAAGTTAATGACTAGAAAAATATAGACTTAATAAGTCTTAAAAATTTCATTGATATCATCAGAAATGATGATAATAGGATGAAATTTTATTTTAAAATCATCTGAGAAGATATAACTGCTTGATTTGATATCATATGTACAATCTCACCCTTTAGTTGTGCCTTGATCAATTTATACACTACAATAAAACAAGCCTCTAATAGCATTGACCTTTATCAATGCTAGTAAAAAGTGTTGATAAAGGGAACCATTGTTAACACTAAAAAAGATAATGAATTTTACCTTTTATCAGCACTTTTGTTTTAGAATTGATAAATGATGCCCTTTATTAGCACTATTTTTAGCGATGATAAAGGGTACCCTTTATCAGAGCTTTATTTTTAGCACTAATAAAGGGTTCTCTTTATTAGTGCTTTATTTTTAGCACTCAAAAATGGATCCTTTATTAGTGATTTTTAGTACTAATATATATTCAAATAAAATGAAATAACTAAATAAATAAATAATAAAAAATGAGTTTATTAAAAAAATATTAAAAAAATTATTAGTTAAACAATTATTGATAAAAATGAGTAAATTGATTATACTATATATAAATTATAAATGCTAAAAAAATTATATATTAAATATATAGATATATAAAAAATAAAAAATAAACAAAAAATAAATAAAAATAAGTAAATTGAGAAAAATATTAAAAAATTTATTAATTAAATAATTAACGATAATGTTAATATATAGTATATATTAAATATATTGATATATATGAATATATGTTGATATAATTTATATAATACAAAATATTTATGCTTTACATTAAATATTCATTTATTTAGTGAATAATGGTTTATAATTAAAAATTAATATGAAATAAAAATATTGACTAATTACATAAAGTAATGAACATAATTGAATTTCATTTGATATTTCAATTTAACATAGATCAAACATGTGTTATATTGATTTCATATATACTTAACTAATTCATTTTTATATAAAACCCACCCACACAAAACATATCCATTTTTTCAATACTGTTAAAGTGTTCTTATTTTTAATTTATTCAATTTCTCTCATTTTTAACAAGCATTCACTTATGATTAAAAATTCATTAATAATGTTACAAATATTTGTAAAAAAATATTTATAAATAAAAATATTTATAAATGTAAATTTACTATATTTATACATTTATATATGGACAATTATAAATAAATAAGTAGTATTTTTTAAAAAATATTTATGTAATTATAAATAAAAAATTATATATAGTTAAATAATTATTAAATTTATAGTAAATTTATTTAAATAATGAATATACTGACTATATTGATATTTGTATATATTTACTAAATATAATTATATAATTATATACATATACATAATGATATAAATATAATTTTAAAGAAATATTTATATAATTATAAATAATTAATTATATATTTAAATAATTATAAAATTATAATAAATATATTTAAATAAATAATAAATTTACTATATTTCTATTTATATATATATATTTACAAAAAAATATTTACAATTATGATTATAAATCATTTATCAATGCTTAAGTAATATGCACTAATAAAAGGAATCTTTATCAACACTTATTACTTAAGTGCTGATGAAACATATCTTTATCAGCACTTTTTTAAAAGCACTGATAAGTGTCCCAATCTATTTAAAAAGCCCTAACCAGTCGTGAAATCGTTTTGATATCTGATGTTTTTCATGGAAGCCACCCTCACTTGTGCTCCTCCTCAGGGAATCTAACCTTGAATCAAGGCTCTAATCAATGCTCAAACAATTCCAAGGCTCAAATACAAGGCTTGAATGATTCAAGGGTTGAATGAATCCAAGGCTCGAATGTAATTCTTTCTTCAATTTCTCTCAAATGTACGTCTTTATCTACTTTGTCTTGAGGAATTCATGGTGTAAAACATCAATGGTTTTAGTCATGGTGGAGGCTTTTTTGCAACTGTGAGTGTGGTGAGTTCTTCATTTTGGAGATTTTTCTATGAAGATTTTCCATTTTGATTCTTGAAATTTTTAGTGTGTGAAACACCTATACTTTGAGCCTTCCCATCTTTACTCCCAAGCCATACAAGCATCTCATTCCTTCTCAAAAGTAGTTGTGAATTGATGTAGGAGATTTTTTATCTACTCTTTTATTTATGTATAACTATGGATGAATCATTATTTATATTCATTGGATAAATAGTACAATTAACCATATGGTTAAAGTCCCATCCCAATTTACATAATCTATATAATTTTGTATGTATTAATTTTTATTATGATGGTTGGGTAGCCTATGATACTATTTCCTAGCACATTAAACTAACTAGTTGTTTTCATATTTGTGTAGTAGAGACTTTATATGGGGAGTTATGTGTTATTGATATGTTAATTTTTTTATTCCACTTAGATAGACAAGTGAATTAAGGGTAGTCCACTTAGAAAATGTGACTTCATGGGAGTCATTCCATCTCAGTAGAGTCTAGTCTATATGGGATAGATATTGCAAGGTTTGGTGTGTTTTTCTATCTTGTTTGTGATATATCTTATTGATGTGTATTATTACTTTATTCCAACTTATTTATGGACCTACCTATAATCTTAAGGATGGGTCAATTTGTACTATATAACCTCCCTAGAATCCTTTAGATGGGTAGACCTGATGTGATGACCTCTCTAGAATCCTTAGGATGGGTTGGTGTGGTGATATGATATACCAAGAGTCTTGATATGTTTTCACATATTTTATATACCAGTAATATTAAATGTAATAATTCCTTAGGTTGTTAAATCACTTGTTCCAAAAAAATAGAAGTTATCAAATTATATATATTAGAATAAAAATTTAGGTATTCATCATTTTATATCTACATGTATTGGTTCCACCTCTAGGAATATCTTATTACCATCCATGTATATGAGATAAGTTTTTATTTTTTAAAATGTTTTATTAATATATTTTTCAATCTTCTAGTTTATTGAATGATATTTTATTATCCCTTTTTATCATATTTGGGTTGCTTATTACTCCTTAATTTTCTATATTATATTTTCAATTGTTTAGTAGATTTAATAAATACTTGATGTGTGTTAAAAAATAGTTATTATTGAAGTTTGTTTCTTGAGACTCATCCCCAATATCTTTTATAGAAAATTATCATCCCTGTCAGTTTCATCTCCCAAATATTTATTGAATTTTTTTCTTAAGATGCATCCCCCATCTCTTTTATTTTTCTTGTACTACACTAAGAAGTAGTCATCCCATGGATGACTACTGATTAGAGTATTTGAACCAACATGCTTTCATATCCACAAGATATGTAAGATGTGTGTCAAATAATAAAATGAAATGATAAATGTTTTTGAGATGAGTTAATGAGCATGATAGTTGTCTGTAACTTTCACCTTTGAATGGATTCAGAGGATAACTTCTGCCATAGTGGAGTAATTCTTTTCTTAAATTTAATTACCCATTTTCTTCAAAGAATACTAAAATTATTTAACACAATCAAATTTTGGGGTTCCCTTAGTAGAATTGTATACAACTTTCACCTTTGATAATGAATATCTTATATACATTTGTTTATTTATTATAGAAAATTAATATGTTATGAAACCATTAGGACGGACATGAATCAAAAATGGATTCAAGTTAATAATTTGACAAAAGTATTAATATAAAGTTAAAGAGTTCATCAAGTTTTCAAGAGAGCATGCATACACCCCTTCTCAAATCCTTTGTTCATGTTTACATTGTTTTTATTAAAAAAAATTAGCATGGAAGAGTTGGATTTGTCACGGAGTAGATCAGAGCTATAAATGTTTTACTAAACACAAGAAAAAACTAAACATCCACACTGATTGGGATGATACAGTGGTTTATGGATCATTTGATATGAATACTAGTGTAAATTATTATGGAGATCACAAAGAATAAGTGAGTATAGAAATTGAAGATGGACTTATTGATTTTACAAAGTGGTTTTAGAAGTTAAATAGTTGTTCCAAGAGACTAGTGTATACCAGTTGTACTAAATACACAACATTTTCATATATATTGAATTTATATAATTTGAATGCTGGCAGCAGATGGAGTGACACCACCTTTACAAAACTACTTGTTCTTCTAAATGATATGCTACTAGAAGAAAATAAACTACGATGTTAAACATATTAAACTAAAATAATGCTAAGTTCAATGGTCATGATATCTAAAAAAACTTTCATGTTCAAATAATTCTATATTGTTTCGCAAGGACCATGAATCACTCAAAAGTGTGGATCAGATCGATACAAGAAAAATGAATCATATTATTAAAATTTTTTATGGAGATTTCTTATAATTATATGTTTTTGAAGACTGAATGGATGTCAAGAAACCATGAGACAGTTGACATGGCATGAAGATAAAATAATTAAATATTGTAACCTACATCATCTAGAAGATTCTTCTCATTATAATAAATTGATTACTAGTATCCTAAATTTAGAAATGAGTTTAGAAACTTTCATCTTGAATTATCTACAGATGAAATTAATCCATTTGGTGTACATAGTAGTACTCACAGTACATGGTCTATCATGTTGGTAAATTATAACTTGCCACCATGGTTAGGCATGACTAGTAAATTTATTATGTTGTCTTTACTTATACCCAGACCAAAGAAACCAGGTAATGATATTAATGTCTATTTGGATCCATTGATTGAAGATCTAAAATTGATGTGGGATACAATTGATATAATTTATGATGCTTACAGAAGTGAAGAACTCACATTCCAGGCCATTTTGTATGGGATGATAAATGACTTCCCCACTTAGGTAAATTTATTAGGCAATAGCATTAAAGGAAGTTTTGGGTGTCCCATTTGTGAAAAACACACATAATCAGATCAGTTGAAACATTCCTCGAAGACTGTGTTTTTTGGACATTAGAAATTTTACCTCGAGAACATAAAGACCAATCCTAGATGATAAAATTTGATGGGAATATTGACAAAGGTACAACACTATCTCTAGTAACAGGTGATCAACTATAAAATAAATTAAAAGTTACTGACACTTTTTTTGGAAAACCATTTTCGAAAAACCATACAAAATCAAGTTGGAAAAAGGCATCAATTTTATTTAAATTATTGTATTATAATTGTTTGTATGTCAGACATTTTCATGATGTCATGCATATAGAAAAAAATATATTTTCTAGTGTTATTGGAATGTTACTAAATGTTCATGAAAAAACAAAAGATAGAATCAAGGCTAGGTTGGACTTCATTGAAATGGGTATAAAGGAATAATTGGCATCAGTGAAGGGTAAAAGTTGGACTTTTCTTCCTCTATCAACTTACAATCTACTCAAATAAGAAAATTTTCAATTTTACCTTTTCATTTATAGTGTAAAATTTCTATAGGGGTATTCATAAAATATAAATAATGTCATGTGAATGACTAATATGAATTTACAAGGACTAAAATCACACAATTGTAATGCTTTGATGAAATATTAGACACATTCTTATTTTCATTTCATTCTGTATAGAAATGTACAGAATAAATTAACCAGAATTTGTTTATTTTTCAAAGCTATATATAATAAAGTTATAGATCAGAAAAAGTTTCAAATCATGAGTAAGGAGGTTGAACTTATATAACATGAATTAGAGATGTTCTCCCCACCATCATTCTTTGATATAATGTTCCGGCTAATAGTTCACTTAGTTAGTGAGGTTAAACTATGTGGTACTATCTATTACAAATATAGTATCCCATTAAACATTATATGAATATTTTGAAAGGGTATTTCAAGAATTTAAATCGAACATAAGGATGTATTTTAGAATGATATTTTGTTAAATAAGTTATTGAATTTTGTACTAACTACCTATCATATGTTGACAACTGATGTACATGGATTTTTACATGTATTTTTATTTTTTTAACTTAGTTTTAATTAATTAGTTTAACCAATTTTTATATTTTTAGTTTATTTTTGTATCTTTGTAGTAGTTTAAATATTTTAATAATTTTTAGTTAATTTATATACTAATATTAGTAATTTAGTATTTCTATTAGTTATATTAATTTTATATATTATATTTAACACTATATTATTATTATTAGTTTCTCTAATTTTAGTTTAGTTTATTTTATTAATTTTTATTAGTATGTATATTTTAATTTGTATTTTTTTATTTCATTATTTGGTTGAATTAATAAAATAGTTTTTGTTATTAGTTTATTATTATATTTAATTACATTGCATTAATATATTATTACTTATCATTTTTTAACTTAGTTAGATAATTAGTTTTATTTAATTTAAACTTTAACATTTCTTTTTTTTTCTCCTTATCCATCCACGCCACCCCACCTCCCTTTGACCATTTCTCCTTTTTTTCCCCTCAACCTCCACTCTCTCCCACGTCACCCCTCTACCCACCTTTTGAATCCCTCTCTCCAATCACTTTTCCAACCCCCATATATCCCTCCACGCCACCTTTTGAATCCCTCTCTCCAATCTCTCCCCTCCCCATCCCAACACCCTGCCGCCCCCATTTCTATTCCCCTAATACCGGCACCCCTCCCCGCGCCACTCAGCCCCCGCACCCCTCTCCTTGCTGCACTCCCCCTCCCTATCGCACTTCCGCACCCCGTCCCCCTCCCATCACCCGGCGCTGCTTCCTCCCTTCTCCACATGGCCGCCCCTCCCATCCTCTCCTACAGACCACGCGGCCTCCTCCCTCTCGGCTGAAACACCCAGTGCGCGCGGACTCCTCCTCCTCTCACCATCGAGGACAGCGCCTCCCTCCAGCGTCAGCAGGCGGCCCAGCCTCCTCTACCTCGCACCAAGCCGGAACGCCGACCCTCCTCTCATCATCACAGCAGCCGTGCGCACCTCCACAGCGTCGACTTACTCCATCCCAGGTGCGCAGATGGTGTTTTGAGTGTTGCGTCCGACTCAGGTGCGGACAGTTCGATTTTCATTGGAAGATCGCGCGCACCAGTCATCGTCATCCGAGGAACCAACCCGCACCCGCGCACCCGACCACCGACGGTCGCGAAGCCGGCGCGCGACGTCATCACGTGCCGAGGTGCAGTCAGACAGTGAAGCGCAAATTGCATGCGGCGAGAGTGAAGACCGACACGATCATTTTTGTTGGTAACACGGTTTTATTTTATATGGATTGTCCTATTATTACTGTGCTTGCGTTTTCAGTTGTGATGTCGGGGTGATTTTCTTAGTGTCGGGATGTTGGTTGATTAATTAAAATTATTGTGCATGCCATGCATGTATTATTTGATGATTTATTGTCAATTAAATTTATTTTAATTGAATATTTATCTGTTTAAATTATTTTTTCACTGAATTAATTGCTGAAATTGAAACTGGCCCTTTTAATTATAAGTTGACGCGGCGGTCCGAGAAGGTAAACCGCGTTGACCGATGGTAAGTGCAAATTGGTGACATAACTTTGTGAGAAACGGGTTGTGTCATTTCTCCGTATAGTTCGGGACTTGAACGAATTTTTCTAATTTATTTATGACACCAGATAACGGGACATTAAATAAATTAGGAATTTTAAATTGAGCATCTAAAAAACGCACATATTTTTGGAACTGACAATAACTAAACAGAATAAATATTTTATCACCTAAAAAAAATATTTTGCATGTCTGCGTGATAATTTAATTGTGACACCAGCATCCCCGACACATTTTTTTGACTTAGAGTCCATCATCATTTTCATTTGTAATTTTCTTTTTTTTACCTTTTGTCTTCTCACCTTTTAGTTTAATTAAAAAGAAAAAAAAGGGAAAACTCACAAATAGGTATTCCTTCAATCCCTTGTCCTTGTTCGTCTAAACACCGTCCAACGAAATATTTTTTAGTGAACTAGATTCCGTGCTCTCTGTGGTTCGACCCTGCTCGCCACTTTTATAGTAGCCAGTCGGTTATAAAAATTCGCAAATTTGCACGCGTTGCGACGCGCATGCCAAATTTCTGGCGCCGTTGTCGGGGAGCACGCGCACGTCTAGCATTAAGAAAATTTCAAGTAGACCTTGCTTTAGGCACTGTTCGCCTAAATGGTGAACACTCGTACTTCTGATCCGTCAAAGAACGACACACCCCTTGATCCACAACTTGAACATCAAAGAAAGGGAAAAGAACAAGTCAGTTCCTCAGTTGCAAACGCAATGCATCCACCTGCGGAAAGCGTTGAAACTCATATTCTGACACTTCCTAGTGGACAAGTCCATCCACTTTTCCAAAACCGTCTCGATAATCAACAACCTTGGACTACTATGAGACAAGAATTGCGACCCAACACAGTCGGAATAAGCTCAGGTATAACACGACCCAGAATTCAAGCAACGCACTTTGAATTGAAGCCGTCCACAATCAACCTGCTCCAACAACATGCACAGTTTCATGGATTGAGCAGCGAAGACCCTTATATGCATGTGAACAAATTTCTTGAAGTCTGTGACACATTTAAATATAACGGAGTAACAGATGATGCGTTGATCCTACGACTGTTTCCATTTTCGTTGCAAGGGAAAGCAAAGGACTGGTTGGAGAGTCTCGACCCCGAAACAGTTTTCACATGGGAAGTGTTGAGAAGAAAATTCCTTGATCGATATTACACAACAGCTCAATCTTTGAAAAACAAGAGAGACCTCGACTCCTTTTGTCAAAGTGAATACGAATCGTTAGGAGAAGCTTGGGAAAGATTCAAGTCCATGTTAAGACGTTTTCCCCATCATGGGGTGAAGTTGGCAAACCAGCTGCAAGCTTTCTACTATGGACTTCAATCCGAGAGTAAGTCTGCCATCAACACAGCTACTGGAAACGCATTCATGGAAATGGATCCGGAGGACCTGTACATATTGATTCAAAACATGGCCGAACACAGTTTCCAATGGCCAGAAGATTTTTCAAGACGAAAGGCAGGAGTGCATCACGTTGATACTCAGACATTCATGGCTGCACAATTTGATGCTCTCAATAAGAGGATTGACAACTTGTCAATAAACCCGCCTAAGCCAGTCCATGTTGTTCAAGCTGAACATTGTCCACACTGTGGTGGTCCTCATGATTATTCCATGTGTCCATATAACACTACAGAGACCAAGATGTCTGAAGCTAACTTCGTTAGTTACAACCGTGGAAATTATGGGAACAATTACAACACAAACTGGCAAGGCAATACCCAAAATCAAGGTTGGAAGGAACCAGTGGCTACTCAGCCGATGAACCATAACATGGGTCCACCTGGATTCACTGATCAACCTACCTTCAGACCCTCCATGCAACCACAATATCAAGGGTCTCAACAGAAATACCGACCACCGTTCCATCAGCAACAACAGTATAAGGAGAAAAAGCAAACAACAGACTGCGCCCCTGCTGCAACACAAGGTCAAAAAGATTGGGGAGAAACTATAGCAAAGTTAATGATGTCCAATCAATCACGGTTTGAATCACAAGAGATGGCAACCCAAAACTTACAGGCTTCCATGCGCAACATTGAAAATCAAGTCAGTCAGTTAGCCGCACAAATGCAAAACCGACAGCAAGGAACTCTACCAAGCAACACAAGAGTCAACCCAGGAGAAGAAGCAAAAGCCATCATATTGCGAAGTGGCACACAGTTACCAGAGCACCAAAAGCCTGATGTTCAACCAAAAGATGAGACGCCTATACCTTCCACTGAAAATGGCGACTCAACAAACAAAGCAATCCAACTTGAACCCAAAGAGGAGGAAGATCAAAACATACTTGCAAAGAATGAAAAGGCAAGAAAGGAGAAGGAAAATGAGGCACTCAACGAAAGAGCGAAATCCCACATACCACCTCCTCCATTTCCACAAAGACTGAAGCAAAGGAAGTTGGATGTTCAATTTTCAAAATTCATGGAGATGTTCAAAAAGCTTCAAATAAATATTCCTTTTGTGGAAGCCATCACACAAATGCCCCAGTATGCCAAATTTCTCAAAGAACTTCTGTAAAAAAGAAGAAAATTAGATGATTTGGGAACAGTCATAATGCACGAGGAATGTTCAGCGGTCATACCCAGATCCATACCTCCAAAACTAAGAGACCCTGGGAGTTTCACTATTCCTTGCAATATTGGAGGATGTAAATTCGGAAGAGCTTTGTGCGACCTCGGAGCTAGTGTCAATCTCATGCCGTCTGGAATCCTTGAAGAACTGGGCATCACCGAATTAAATCCAACGAGAGTCGCCTTGAAAATGGCTGACTGATCAGTGAAGCATCCTCGAGGGATTCTAGAGGACGTTCTTGTCAAGGTTGATAAATATTACTTCCCTGCTGACTTCATTGTCCTCGATATGGAAGAAGACAAGGACGTTCCACTCATTCTCGGGAGACCCTTCTTGGCGACATGCAGAGCACTGGTTGATGTCCAAGAGGGAAAGTTAATTTTTAAAATTGGGGATGAGAACATAACATTTGATGTCCTAAAGGCCATGGAAAAACCATCTGTAGCAGACTGTTATTTCCTGGATACGATTGAAGAATGGGATGAGTTTGCAAGCGATGTGCTGGACCTCGCATATTTTCACAAAGAAAATAAAGAGTTCACTGAATCAATCGAGGAAGTGGAATTCATCAGGAATATAGTCGAGCCTTTAGATAGACATGAATTCACTTCATTTACTCCATCACTTGAAAAGCCTCCAACACTTGAGCTTAAACCTCTTCCATCAAACCTGAGATATAGCTACTTGGGAGATTTAAACACCTTACCAGTCATCATAAATGCCAATCTTTCGAGTGAACAAGAGAGCAAATTGCTCAATGTCCTGTCACAAAGGAAACCAGCAATAGGTTGGACGATTGCTGATCTAAAAGGTATAAGTCCTGCCATATGTACTCACAGAATACATATGGAAGATAATTCAAAACCCTACAGGAAACCACAACGACGCTTGACACCTCCCATGAAAGAAGTAGTCAAGAAAGAAGTCATTAAACTTCTTGATGCCGGTTTAATTTTTCCAATATCCGACAGTCAGTGGGTTAGCCTGTTGCAAGTGGTACCTAAAAAGGGTGGAACCACAGCGGTTGAGAATGATAAAGGAGAATTGATAACCACAAGAACAGTGACTGGATGGAGAGTGTGCGTAGACTATCGGAAATTGAATGATGCCACTAGAAAGGATCACTTCCCATTACCCTTTATTGATCAAATCCTTGAACGATTGGCAGGACGAGATTACTACTGTTTTCTGGATGGATACTCGGGCTATAATCAAATAGCAGTGACACCAGAGGGTCAAGAAAAAAGCACGTTCACTTGTCCATATGGTACATTTGCTTATAGGTGAATGCCTTTTGGAATGTGTAATGCTCCAGCCACATTTCAACGATGCATGATGGCAATGTTCCATGACATGATTGAAGAGTTCTTGGAAATTTTCATGGATGACTTCTCAGTGTATGGAAATTCTTTTGATGACTGTCTAGAACATTTGGATAAGGTTTTGGCAAGATGTGAAGAAAAGAATCTGGTACTTAATTGGGAAAAGTCACACTTCATGGTCCAAAGTGGAATAGTCTTAGGCCATCAAATTTCAAAGAAAGGAATTGAAGTTGACTCCGCAAAGATTAGTACAATCTCTGAGTTACCCATGCCTTCTTCAATTCGTTCCATTCGAGGTTTTCTTGGGCACGTTGGATTCTATAGACGCTTCATCATGGATTTCTCTGTTATTGCCCGACCCCTTACGAATCTATTGGGAAAAGATGTCACGTTCCACTTCGGCCCTGAATGTCAGAAAGCATTTAAATTATTAAGACAGCGTTTGGTTGAAGCCCCAATAATGATTTCACCTGATTGGGAGCAACCATTCGAGTTAATGTGTGACGCTAGTGACTGGGCAGTTGGAGCTGCCTTGGGGCAAAGAAAATAAAAGATCTTTAGGCCAATCTAATATGATAGCTGAACATTGAATGAGGCCCAACATAACTACACAACAACTGAAAAAGAGTTGCTAGCAGTTGTTTTTGCCTTTGATAAATTTCGATCCCATCTGTTGTTCTCAAAAGTCACTGTCTATACGGATCACGCTGCACTTCGGTATCTAATGGCCAAGAAAGATGCAAAACCGAGACTCATTCGATGGATACTGTTACTTCAGGAATTTGAAATTGGAGTCAAGGACAAAAAGGGAACAGAGAACGTCATTGCTGATCATTTATCACGCCTCGACCATGACACAAGTGAAATCAATGTCGAACTAATCACTGAAACATTTCCTGACGAACAACTCTATGCCATTGAGACAATCACACCTTGGTATGCTGATTTCGTGAACTACTTAGCTTCAGGTGTGATACATCCAGATTTATCAAAGGAACAGAGGAAAAGATTTCTGAATGAATCACGACATTACTACTGGGATGATTCTTTACTTTTCAAAGACTGTGCGGATGGAATGATAAGAAGATGCATCCCTGAAGAAGAAGTGGAGAGTGTTTTGAACTTATGCCATACTGGAGAAGCTGGAGGACACCATGGGATTCATCGAACAATCAACAAGGTGTTACAATGTGGTTTGTACTGGCCGACCATGAATCATGATATTCATGAATTCGTCATGAATTGTGACAAATGCCAAAGAACCGGGGGTATAAGCTGGAAGCGCGAAATGCCACAACACTCAATCATGGGAATTGACATTTTTGACATATGGGGAATTGACTTCATGGGTCCTTTTCCTAAATCTTTTGGGAAATCCTATATCCTTGTCTGTGTGGACTATGTGTAAAAATGGGTGGAAGCTGAGGCATTCTTGGAAAATAATGCTCGAGTCGTCATTAAATTTTTGAAGCAACACATTTTTTACCCGGTTCGGAATTCCAAGGCTAATCATCAGTGACTGTGGTACCCACTTCAATAATGCGCTGTTTCAGAAGCTAATGAATCGCCATGGATGTCACCACTACATGAGAACCCCATACCACCCACAGACCAATGGCCAAGCTGAGGTTTCAAACTGAGAAATTAAGGGTATTTTGGAGAAAACTGTAAATACATCTAGGAAAGATTGGGTCACCAAACTTGATGATGCATTGTGGGCCTACAGAACTGCCTACAAGACACCCATTGGAATGTCCCCATATAGGTTGGTCTTTGGGAAAACCTACCACTTACCTGTAGAATTGGAACATAAATCTTATTGGGCTGTGAAGAAACTGAATTTTGATCTCAAAACTGCCCAAGAGAAGCGTTTTCTACAAATGAATGAACTGGATGAGATGAGGAGAGAAGCATATGACAATGCTTTGATTTACAAAGAGAAAACTCGAGCCTGGCATGACAAACGGATCCAACAAAGAAATTTTTCAACAGGCGACAAAGTTCTCCTCTTCAACTCACGACTTCGAATCATGGCTGGAAAACTCAAGTCGAAGTGGTCAGGTCCTTACACCGTCACAATTGTTTATCCACATGGTGCTGTCGAAATTTCTGATGGGAAGATGCCCCCATTCAAAGTAAATGGTCAACGCCTTAAACTTTACCACACTTCGGATAAAATAGGCATCATTGAAGAACTAAAATTGCAATGAGAAGTTATCCGTCTGGCTGAAGACGTAAAACTTAACGCTGATCGGAAGGCAACCCGACTGCTTCTTCATTCTTTGATCTTTGTTTTCTTACTCTATCTCTATCTCTCTATCTGCTTTGTGAATGCAGCTAAAAAATGTCTAGCTCTTTTGATTCTTCTGTGGTCATCGATGCGCTCATTCCGTCTCCCTCTGACTTAGTACGACAGATGACTCAGGAGCTGGCTGATATCGAGCGCTGGCTTGAGGAACTTTCCCTGGAGATTCGTGCTCAGCATCCAGCACCACCACAAAGAGCACAGATTCCGTTCCTCCCTCACCAGCATCACGCTCACATTGCTCCGGAGGTGTTTAATCCCACCAAGCGTCCCCGTGAGATCGAGGACACAGCCACTAGTTCTCGTAAGAGGCAGAGGAATTCTGAGATGATGGACCAAGATGATTGAACATTGTCCATCCGTTTGGCTGAAGACGTAAAAATTAGCGCTTCTTGGGAGGCAACCCATGTTCCAGTTTCATTCCCCCCCCCTTTTTTCTTCTTTTACCTGTTCTAATTTGTTTGAGAAAATAAACATGGCTTGTGTGAAAAAAAAATTAGCTACTCCTAATATTTGTATGCACCTGTCACTCTCCTGCATCTCTACTTCTATTTATATGATTCTTGGTGTTATCTTTATGATATGATGCGGGTATGTGTTGTCCATATGTAGATTTTACAGGTACATTATTTCTGGAACTTCATCGGATACAGGCAGCCTCTCCGCGTCTATCTGCACTTACACAGGGAAGTGTTTTAATTTTTGCCATATTTTATGCTTCCAAAAACACCGTGTAAATTAAAAAAAAACTAACACTCCGGTCATTCATGAACCCACATAAGAACTGTTTTATTTTTATCGCAACCCAGTCGGGAACATACCACTTGTTTCCCTAGGCAGTTTGAGCACCTGATTCTTGTTTTAGATTTCTTTAATCCTTGATCTCATGACTTAGATGATTGCTGATATTATTTCATGCTTCGAATGTTTTTCAAAAACTTGAATATTTTTGAGACACTTATTTGCACTCATTCTCATCTGTGTTGTCCAACATTATATTTCCATACCCGTGAGGATTCTAATCCATTTCACAATCATCTCTTATTTCTCTTTTTCTTGAGGGAATCTCAACCATGTTTTGTCTTCTAGAACTTGCCATGTTTTTCCATCAAAGCGATAAGAATTTTTGAAAGTTTCACTAAAATGATTGAGGCATCTGTTTGATATTTTAGCCCCGTTGAACCACTGAGCCACCCAAACATTTTCTCCTTAGTATAGCCCTTAGAATCCATGCCGGAGCCTTTTAGGATGAGCCCAAGCCGATACCCTTCCCTACCAATTTCTTGAATTTTTGCATGATAATTTCAATCTAAGTGTGGGGGAGAGAGACTTACTCATGGAGAGGGTTCTTCGAGGGGCAGTGAGTCATTTGATGTACATGGATTGACATTATTCCATCCTGATCATTGAGTTCTTTTTCACAGTAGCGACAGTCATTTCATATTATTTTGATATAGGAATATAGAACCCTTTTTAGTTCCAACAATGAGTACATTGGTGGTCATTACGCGGTAACCCTCGACTTTGGGGATACCTATTAAAGTGATGATCCATTACTCCAGGAACTAGAGAGTTTTCTATATGACCTACCTTCATTGAGATGTTACAGCATATACGCTGCTTGTGTACCATTCCTTGGGATTATTGTCTGACACCTATTCCATGGGGTTTTTGGGTTGATACTCACCAGTTTTTCCTGACCATATTATATGAGTGAGTTGTGTCTTTAAAAAAAAGTGAAAAAAGCGAAACATTGACTTATCATATGCTTGGGGACAAGCAATGTTTTAAGTGTGGGGGAGCGAGCGTTTGAGGGAGACATTTGGATTGACTTATCATGCATTTATTTCAAGATTCAACCCTCCTTTTTACCAAAAAAAAATGTCACTTTTTTTTACCCACCGTCCCACAGCTTCAGAAACATTTGAACCTCTTGTAAAGTCCTTGAGATTGGTGCATTCTTTTGATTGCCACTAGTGGAGATGTGAAATTCATGGCAAGCCTATGGTAAGCCTGCATGTGTATGAGAACTGAGTAAAACTTTGATCAAATGTTTTTGAGAGATGAGAGTGATGGTGAGGTAGGTCACATGATGAATGAGTGCACGTACTTGTTTGAAAAAAAAATGAAAGTGAAAGAAAAATTATTTTTGAAACTGAAGTTTTAAATGAAGCATGATATATTATGAGGAAAGAGATTGACAAATTTTGAACTTGTAATGTTGATGTTTTGATCTGTCCGCAGCCACTTGTGTTCTCTTTCTGATTGTTTTGCCCAGGAGTGAAAAAGTTTAAGTGTGGGGGATTTGATGTACATGGATTTTTACATGTATTTTTATATTTTTAACTTAGTTTTAATTAATTAGTTTAACCAATTTTTATATTTTTAGTTTATTTTTGTAGATTTGTAGTAGTTTAAATATTTTAATAATTTTTAGTTAATTTATATACTAATATTAGTAATTTAGTATTTCTATTAGTTATATTAATTTTATATATTATATTTAACACTATATTATTATTATTAGTTTCTCTAATTTTAGTTTAGTTTATTTTATTAATTTTTATTAGTATGTATATTTTAATTTGTATTTTTTTATTTCATTATTTGGTTGAATTAATAAAATAGTATTTTTTATTAGTTTATTATTATATTTAATTACATTGAATTAATATATTATTATTTATCATTTTTTAACTTAGTTAGATAATTAGTTTTATTTAATTTAAACTTTAACATTTCTTTTTTTTTCTCCTTATCCCTCCACGCCACCCCACCTCCCTTTGACCATTTCTCCTTTTTTCCCTCAACCTCCACTCTCTCCCACGTCACCCCTCTACCCACCTTTTAAATCCCTCTCTCCAATCACTTTTCCAACCCCCATATATCCCTCCACGCCACCTTTTGAATCCCTCTCTCCAATCTCTCCCCTCCCCATCCCAACACCCCGCCGCCCCCATTTCTATTCCCCTAATACCAGCACCCCTCCCCGCGCCACTCAGCCCCCGCACCCCTCTCCTCGCTGCACTCCCCCTCCCTGTCGCACTTCCGCACCCCGTCCCCCTCCCATCACCCGGCGCTGCTTCCTCCCTTCTCCACATGGCCGCCCCTCCCATCCTCTCCTACAGACCACGCGGCCTCCTCCCTCTCGGCTGAAACACCCAGTGCGCGCGGCCTCCTCCTCCTCTCACCATCGAGGACAGCGCCTCCCTCCAGCGTCAGCAGGCGGCCCAGCCTCCTCTACCTCGCACCAAGCCGGAACGCCGACCCTCCTCTCATCATCACAGCAGCCGTGCGCACCTCCACAGCGTCGACTTACTCCATCCCAGGTGCGCAGATGGTGTTTTGAGTGTTGCGTCCAACTCAGGTGCGGAGGGTTCGATTTTCATTGGAAGATCGCGCGCACCGGTCATCGTCATCCGAGGAACCAACCCGCACCCGCGCACCCGACCACCGACGGTCGTGAAGCCGGCGCGCGACGTCATCACGTGCCGAGGTGCAGTCAGAAAGTGAAGCGCAAATTGCATGCGACGAGAGTGAAGACCGACACGATCATTTTTGTTGGTAACACGGTTTTATTTTATATGGCTTGTCCTATTATTACCGTGCTTGCGTTTTCAGTTATGATGTCGGGGTGATTTTCTTAGTGTCGGGATGTTGGTTGATTAATTAAAATTATTGCGCATTCCATGCAAGTATTATTTGATGATTAATTGTCAATTAAATTTATTTTAATTGAATATTTATCTGTTTAAATTATTTTTGCACTGAATTGATTGCTGAAATTGAAACTGGCCCTTTTAATTATAAGTTGACGCGGCGGTCCGAGAAGGTAAACCGCGTTGACCGATGGTAAGTGAAAATTGGTGACATAACTTTGTGAGAAACGGGTTGTGTCATTTCGCCGTATAGTTCGGGACTTGAACGAATTTTTATAATTTATTTATGACACCAGTGAACGGGACTTTAAATAAATTAGGAATTTCAAATTGAGCATCTAAAAAACGCACATATTTTTGGAACTGACGATAACTAAACAGAATAAATATTTAAAAAAAAATATTTTGCATGTCTGCGTGATAATTTAATTGTGACACCATCATCCTCGACACATTTTGTTGACTTAGAGTCCATCATCATTTTCATTTGCAATTTTCTTTTTTTTACCTTTTGTCTTCTCACCTTTTAGTTTAATTAAAAAGAAAAAAAAGGGAAAACTCACAAATAGGTATTCCTTCAATCCCTTTTCCTTGTTCGTCTAAACACCGTCCAACGAAATATTTTTTAGTGAACTAGATTCCGTGCTCTCTGTGGTTCGACCCTGCTCGCCACTTTTACAGTAGCCAGTCGGTTATAAAAATTCGCAAATTTGCACACGTTGCAACGTGCGTGCCAACATCATTGGTCTACCAAAATCCCATCATAGCAGAAACCTTATGGGTTAAGGGATTTCTGGAAGATATGTTGTTACAATTACCTTGATAAAGCAGGAGGAAGTTCACCTTTACATTTTACATAATAGTGAAGTTGTTGATCCATACATTGAATCCCACAGAGAAATTCTTAGATATTTGAATCCATCATGGGTTGAAGGATGGATATAAAATACACATAATCAATAGTTTATATGATGGTTCCGATATCAAATTTATAAGGAGTTATCTGAAAATCTGAACTCAATCGTTGAAAGACTTCAATGGCTAGCCAGGGGACCGAAATCAAATGTTATATCTTATACTAGTTTTGTAATCAATGGTTATATGTTCTATAAAAAATAACATGATGACTTTAGTATGATGAAAAATAGTGGTGTTACACTTATAGTGTAATTACTGAACATATCTGGTTCCAAGGATTGAAATCCAATTTATACAAATATTTCATATTTTGGAATTATTGAAAAGATATACGAGTTGTATTATACAACATTTCATGTTCCGGTATTACATTTCAAATGGGTTGACAATATGAGTGCAATGAAATTTAATGAAATGGGATTCATAAAGGTGAATTTCAGCATGGAAGGGGAAACAAATTATCAATTCATAATGGAATGACAAGAAGTTCAAGTATTTTATATCTCAGATCAAACAAAAAATAATTGGTTGATTATCCTGCTAGTGACTAAAATAAATGTTGGATGAGATGAAAATTCAATTGTGGATGACCCTTTCATTGGGAGATCACAATCATTTCATGTCATTACCAATACTGATAATGTATTTTACATTAGAGAGGACAACAATTAAGGGATTTGGATTCTTGATAGAGGAACCAAAACCCAAAGACCATTAAAAAATAAAGAGAGATCAATGTGAAGGTAAAAGTTTGTTTTTAATATACTATGTTTTTTATAATAATATTATATATTCTCTACTACATTTAAAAAATATAAATAAAATGTTTGACTACTCTTGCATAAAATGTATTCTGCACATGAACTATAATAAAGGAAACCCTTTGGGGTGATGTAAATATAATTTTATGATATACTTTCTCTATATTACTAAAAAATTATATAATGGAATATTAATTTAATTTTCATTATTCCTCACAGAGTTTTTTTTATTTTAGAAGATTTATGTCCATCTTTTATGAATTTTCAGGAATAGCAATGATGTTTTCTCTTCTAAATCACAGTGGTAATATTGATTTTTTCAAAGTAAAATCATTTTCCATAGAATTAATGCATTTTTTCATATTTATGTTTAATTTATTTCTTTTTAGTATTACTCACACAATAATTTTTTTTCTTATACATGTGGATTATTTTGTTCGATTTGGGGTAGTATTACCATCTTTGAAGCCTTTATTTACTAAAAATCCTACATAATTCTTCTTCCTCAAAACTTTCCCCCCCCCCTACGGTGTTTAAATTTATCATTTTTCTTAAAGGTCACTCTACTACTCAATCATAGAGGTGATCTTAATTTTTTCACAGTAAAATAATTTTTTCATAGAATTAATGTATTGTTTCATATTTATATTTTATTTATTTCTTTTTAGTATTACTCATATAATAATTTTTTTCATACATAGGTGGATTCTTTTGTTCCAGTTGGTATAGTTTGTTCGAAGCTTCTCATGCAAAAGAGAGACTAGACTTCGAGCCAACAACTGAGATATGACATTAAGGAAATGCGTTAAAAATGCATAAAACCATCATTAAAAAGTTGAATACCTACTAATTATTTATTTAATTTTTTCATCATTTTATCTATTATTTGTAAGTAAATTTCCTTAACATTTTTACCTAATAATTATATTTTTTGAAATATCCTTTGGGAAGTCATATTGAATCAATATTCTTAGCTAAAAAACCTTTCTTATTGAAATATAGAAGATTACATGAAGATCATGTGCTCATTTTGGTGACTTCTCATGATATAATAGGCGCACAAGCTTCCTCTACTCTACGATCTTTCAAAAATGAGAAATGTTCTTCGGATAATAACACCAAGTAAATATACAGTGTTGGTAGTTCGATAAATAAAGGAAATGAAAATCATTTTAACATTGGAAAATAGGATTGTTTTGAGAATTTTTGACATGTAGGAATCATTCGCACCTCAGTACGATACATAGTGTGATCAGAATGACTCTAAGTGCTTCTTTTTATTTAAAATTTATATTAATTTAATAAAAAATATAAATTACATACTTAAAACTGAGAAAACATATTCATATTATTCTTATAATTTAGGAAAAAAATCCATAAGTCATTTTTGACATGTAGGAATCATCCTCAACTCAATCTGATACATGATGTGCCCGGTATGACTCAATGTTTTTATGATTAGTTTAAAATTGATATTTTAGTTCAAAAAGTGTAACTATATGAAAATAAATCAAACACACTTGGATTTTCTTGATAATTTAAGAAAAATATTAATAAGTCATTTTTATGTATAGGAATTGGTCTCAAATCAAACTGACACACGATGTAATCATTATGAGTCAAAGTGTGTGTTTCTAGTTTAAAATGACATTTTAGTAAAAAAGACAAGTGACGTAATCAAAACAAAGAAAAATAATTCATATTGTTTTATAATTTATTAAAATTATCCCTAAGTCATTTGAGATGTGTAGGAATCAACCTCACATTAATATGATACATAGTGTGACCAGTATGACTCCAAGTGTGTCTTTTTATTTAAAATTAACATCAATTTTAGTAAAAATTTTAACTGACCTACTCAAAACTAATAAATAGAATTCATATTGTTTTTATAATTTAGAAAAAAATCAATAAGTTATTTTTTATGTGTAGAAAATCATCCTCCCAGAAATATGATACATGATGTTGCTGGTATGACTCAAACTGTCTCTTATCAGTGCAAAATTGGAATTTTAGTTCAAAAAGTGTCACTCGCAGAAAGCTAATCAAACATATTTGGATTTTGTTGAATTTTTTTTCAAACAATTCAAAATTTATTTTTGAAATATAGGATTTTCTCACATCAAACTTATATACATTGTGATTAGTATGATTCAAAGTTCGTGTCTCCAATTTAAAATTAAATTTTAGTAAAAAAGAAATGTGACATACTCAAAATAGAGAAATTTTTTTTTATTCTTTTGATGTATAGAAAATGATACATAAGTAGTTTTAGACCTATAATAATCATTCTAACCTTAATCTGACACACGGTGTGACCTGTATGACTCCAAGTGTGTCTTTTTAATTAAATTTGGCATCAATTTTAGTAAAATGGACAATTAACCTAATCAAAATTGAGCAAACAAATTCGTATTGCTTTGATACTTTATGGAAATGACCAATAATACATTTTTGATGTATAGGAATCAGCTGCAACTAAATCTGATACATGATTTTCCTAATATGATTCAAAGTTTCGGTTATCAGTTTAAAATCAATATTTTAGTTAAAAAAGTGTCACTCATTGAAAAACAATCAGTATCACTTGTATTTTATTTATAATTTCATAAAATGATACATAAGTCATTTTTTATGTGTAGGAATTGGTATCATGGAAAACAAATATACAATGTGATTAGAATGAGTCAAAGTGTGTGTTTACAGTTTAAAATGACTTTTTAGTAAAAAAGACAAGTGAAATACTAAAAACCAAGAAACCACATTTTTAATGTTTTGATACATTAGTAAAATGATCCATAGTTCATTTGAGATGTTCAGGAATTATTTTCACCTCAATCTGATGCATAGTTTGACCGATATGACTCTAATTGCATCTTTTTATTTAAAATTGAAATCAATTTTAGTAAAATGGATAACTAACCTACTCAAAACCAATAAAATGCATTAATATTATTTCTATAATTTAAAAAAATGATCCAAAATTCATCTTTTATGTGTAGGAATTATACTCACCACAATCTGATATAAAATGTTCCAGGTATGATTCAATGTGTTTGTTATAAATTTAAAATTGACAATTTAGTTCAAAAAGTGTCACTCACTGAAAACCAATAAAAAAGGATCAAATTTTCATGATAATTTATGAAAACAATTTATAACTCATTTTTGATGTGTAGGAATTAGTCACATGTCAAACTGACATAAGATGTGATCAATATGACTCAATGTGGTTGTTTTTAGTTTAAAATGACATTTTAGTAAAAAAGACAAGTGATGTACTCAAAACTAAGAAAATGCATTAGTATTGTTTTTATACTTGAGTAAAATGATACATAAGTCATTTTATATAATTATTATTCAGATTCACCTCAATCTGATGCACGAATTGACTAGTATGAATCCATGTATTTCCATTTATTTAAAATTGACATCAATTTTAGTAAAATGGACAACTAGCCTACTCAAAATTGAGAAAACAAAATTTTATTTTTTTGATACTTTAATAAAATGATAAAAAGTCATTTTTTATGTTTAGGAATCATCCTCAGCTAAATATGATACATGATGTGCCCAGTTATACTCAAAGTGTCCGTGTCAATTTAAAATCGACATTTTAGTTTAAAAAGTGTCACTCACTAAAAAGCGATCAAACATGCTTGTATTTTCTTGGGAATTTAGGAAAATTATTCATAAGTCATTTTTAATATGTATTAATTTATTTCATATCAAACTAATATATGATGTGATTATTATGAGTCAAAGTGTATGTTTCTAGTTTAAAATGACATTTTCGTAAAAAATACAAGTGATGTACTCAAAACCAAGAAAACTCATTTATATTAGTTTGAAACTTTTTTAAAATTATCCATAAGTCATTTGAGACATTTATTAATCAACCTCACCTCAATATGATGCATGGTGTGACTAATATGACTCCAAGTGTATCTTTTTAATTTATATTTTTCATTTTATTTTTAAAATGCGCATCACATCTCCAAAATAAAGAAAATGATCCAATATTGTTTTCTCATCAATCTATATTATATTACTTAATTGATTTCCATATTATTTTTCTCTTATAATTATTTATATAACATCGTTTAGAGGATGGGAATAAGAAAATGAAAACCTACCTAAATGCGTACAGAGAGGCTCCAAACTGAGGTCTCTCATACACCACCACATGACACAACCAAGAGGGAACACCCATGGGGATTTAACTTATACTTATTTAATTAATTTCTATAGATATAATGATTTAATATGAACAAGAAATTGTGTGATTTGTAAGAATAAACCACAATGTAATATGACACATTGTGTTCCTAGTTTGACTCCAAATTTAGTTTAAAATTTAAACTTTTTGTTAATTTATTTCTTTATGTTATTACTAAATTAAGAATTTTTTTCTTATACAGGTGTGTTCTTTTACTCGATCAGAGGTGGTTTTTTCTTCAATAGAAAAGGTCAAGTTCAGGATCAAAAGGAAAAGGAACATTGATGTTTTTGAATGTATGTGATAATTTTTACTTATGAAATTGTACAAACCATTGTTTGAAATGTATATTATATAGTGTTTTTTGTATTTGTATTGTAAATTTCATTTCATTTAAATTCTGTATTGGTACTTGATATTTTTTATATCTTGTGGTGTTGTGGTGTAGTGGTGTGTTGTTACTTCACATTACACTAGTGCTGGAGTGTGCTGTTACAACACACTGTAGTATGCCCATCTATCAGTGATTTTTAAAGCATTGGTAAATGGGTACTTTATCAATGTTTATATATTTTTCCTTTAACAAAACTTTTAAAAGAACTGATAAATGGTCCATTTATCATCACTTTTAAAAATACTGATAAAAGTAACCTTTATTAGTGCTAAATAAAATCACTGTTAAAGGAACACTTTATCAACACATTTTTAGCAGTGATAAAAGGCAAGAGATTTTAATCTCGCTCTAGTGGTCAGTATGACAACCCTGCTCTTTATTACACACTTAAACATGATTTATTACATAAACTTCACTTGATACAACATAAAAGATCAAAATTTATAGTGTCTTTGGCGATTAGGATCATTACATAAAAACTTGAAACATGAAATACAACATCCTTATTGAAAAATTCCTTTACAAGACCACTACATTCCCTCATACTTAGCATTGCATGGGATAACCTGAGAACTTTCATAAGAAAAGGGTGAACTATAAAGCCCAGTAAGGGAATAAACATGGAATAACATGAGGAATGGAATACATGTTATACAATAGGCATATCAATGGAGCACAACATAAACATGAACATAAAGGAATGATAAAGCATGATAATCATAACATGGAAATGTGGCAACAACACTTAACATGGAATTAGCATGATCCAATGCTCATTGCACATGGAGCACGAGTAAACCCTCATTGCACATGAATCACGATTAAACCCTCATTGCACTTGAATTAGAATTATTCAACACTCATTTCACATGACGTATCATGATACTATACTTTACCCAATGCATTGGAGCACTATCAAGGTGGACCCTCTTTAAACATTTCATTTCATGCATAAGTGTGTCACATGGATCATAAGATATAGATTCATTTAAAATCATAATTTATTACACGATAAAGGAATGTGGAATTCATACATGAAACTCTATAATCAATAATTAAATGTGCATAATGGTGAATACCCTTGATAGAAAAATGAGCATGGTATTCACTACACAATGACTTTGTCTTGGAAAAACGTTGTGCAATTTTGGCAGCATAAAGGCGTGACATAAGAATTCATAAAAATGGTTGATGAGAGAGAAAGGGGTGTCTCGTCATATATACATTAAATAGATAGTAAGGGGATCATATAGATACATTTCCCAATAATTTTAATGGAATTTAGATTCATGATACAAAATAATTTCCTGAATGTAAATGAGAAGAGAAAGAAATATCTTTCGGAATTTTAGCATAGTAATGAGTGTACATGGGAGGAATTTAATGAGATATAAAGGGGTCTATAATCATTATAAAACAAATATGTAAGTATGGGGGTGGTATAAAATTATACCCCAACATTTATAATTGAAAATAAAAGGTCATAACAATATTAAGAAACTTGGATAAAAAGAGAAAGGTAGAAATCCCTTACTTGGAAGTGTGATCCCAAAAGCTTGGGAGAGGCTTTAGAGAGGCTTATTGGGAGTTTGGGGAACCTTGGGAGGATTATAGAGATAGGAGGTAAGGTTTTTTTAGAACTCCAAAGGTTTTGAGTGAAGAGTAAGTGGGATCTTGAGTGGGTTTATATAGTAAAGGAGAAGGAATTCATTATTATTTAGGTTTGGGACACCTCACATTAAACTAATCAAATCCACAAACCAGTCCATGGTTTTTTCCCATGTTTTTCTCCAAAGGGGAGTGAAAAAAAAAATATTTTATAAGGCCAATGCCCAAACTTCTTAAAATAATAGGGTTGATTATGTGTAGTTAAATCACACTCTCAAGGAAAAAAATTTAAAAAGACATAATGTTTTATAAGTCTTGAAGGGTCCACTAAAGCTTTGTATAATAAATAAAAGAAACTAAAAATCAAATTATTTTAATGGTAAAACATATATTGACCGAACATAATGTTTATAGTAATTTATTACATCACTACTGGGTCATTATGATGTCATAAAACACATTATATATTTAAACGGTATTTAATTTTTACCCAAAAATTCGACTGTCTCAAAAAATTATGAAAAGTTCACCATTAGAAAATTTCGACATCATGATTCCAAAAAATAATATTTATTTTATCTAAATAATTTTCTAAATATGTGAATTTTTAATTTTTAAATAAAAACTGACATTTATAAAAAGTTCATGGGTTTTGACAGAAATAGCTTTCAAACCTTAATAAAAATTACAATTGCATTCATAAAATTATATGATAATTTATATTAAACAAAAATTTATTTAATAATAATAATAATAATATTTTATTAAAATATTATTTAATTCAAACTTCCATTAATTCATCAAAATAGTTTTCTTAGTGGAATATTAACTAAAAATACCATTTGTGCTTTAAAACCTATTAACAAAGTAACAATAATAAAAATAATTTATATTATCTATACAAGAATAATGTAAATAATCGTAGTACTAGGGTCTTATTATATAACCCCTTAAAACACACACATAAGACCTTAGGGTAAGGTGCACGATGGTGAAAGACTCTGGGGTGGCTCAGATAAGATTGCTCGAGTGATAATCTTTATCAACTTCCACTTCTCTTGTAGGCGGTTCTGCTCGAGCTTAATATGTTCAAGCTCAGATTGGACTTGGTCAAGAGTTAATCCCAATGATGCCAACTCCTTTCCAAGCTCTGATAAATGAGATTCGTATAGGGAAAGTCTACTAGATGAGGCCATTGCTTCCTTTGTCAGAGTAAATTGGATTTGTTCAAGCCCTATATTTATAATAATCATGTGATAACTGTTCAATTACTATATTAACAATGGTCCCAATTTTTAATGGTATTTTAAAATCCAGAAACATAAAACCAAAGAATTTCACATTTTATATAACCATAATAAGACATTTAATTAGATCAAGAAGAATTTTCATTAATGAAATTTTGGGTCGTTACAATCTTCCCCCCTTGAGGAATTTCGCCCTAGAAATTTTCTTTTCCCACACTAAAACAAATGAGGGTAACTCTACTTCATCACTTTATCTGATCTCCACATCACTTCTTCAAACTTGTGGTTTTTCCAAAACACCTTAATGAGGGTCATTGTCTTATTTCATAGAACGTTTTCTCTACAATCTAATATTTTCATTGCTTTCTCCTCATAAGAAATATCATCCTCTAACTGTATTACCTATGAAGAGAGTACATGTGAAGGGTTTGGTATGTACTTCCTTAAGAGGGATACATTAAAGACATCATGTACTTTGGACATGGTAGGTGGAAGTGCTAGTTGATAGGCCACAGCCTCGACACGACCAAGAATCTCGAAGAGGCCAATGTACCTAGGACTTAAATTCCCT
Organism: Viscum album; assembly: GCA_963277665.1. Lineage (NCBI taxonomy): Eukaryota > Viridiplantae > Streptophyta > Magnoliopsida > Santalales > Viscaceae > Viscum > Viscum album. The sequence continues at coordinate 2,134,700,165 of OY728140.1, forward strand.
TTATTTCCAAACCTCATGACCTTCTTCCATAGATATATGCATAGAAACATCATGTCTCTAACTTTGAACTCAAGGTCTCATCGACGGTTATATGCATAACTATTCTATCTATTTTGTGCTACCTTGATATGTTGTTGAATGGTTTTCACCTTCTCCACCATTTCTTTGACCAATTTTTGGTCGTAACAGCTTACACTCACCAACTTCATCCCAACATGACGGTGTTCTACATCTCTTCCCATATATTGCTTCATATTGTGCCATTCAGATTCTCAAGTGAAAACTGTTATTATAGAAGAATCCAACCAGAGGAATATGTCGATCCTATCCTACATTAAAGTCTATTGAACATGATCTTAACATATCTTCTAGTGTCTAAATAGTTTTCTCAGATTGGCCATCAGTTTGTGGGAGATAGGCCATAATGAAGTTTAGTTCAGTATCCAGAGCATGTTGAAGACTCTTCCAAAACATAGAGGTGAATCTTGGATCTCAATCGGATACAATAGATAGTGGTACTCCATGCATCCTTACCAATTCTTTGATGTATATCCATGCCAGTTGATCTAATGATAAATCCTCCCAAATTTCAATGAAGTGTGAAAACTTTGTAAGATGATACACAATAATTGAGATTACATTATTGCCTTTGGATGTCTTTGGAAGTCCAGTGACAATGTCCATGGTGATTTTCTCCCATTTCCATGCTGGTATGGGCAATGGTTGCATCATCCCCTTAGACTTATGCCACTCTACCTTCACCTACTGACACACCTGACACTTTGATGTATACTCAGCGATATCCTTATTCATATTACCCCACCAATAATGCTCTCAGAGATCTCAATACATCTTTGTGTTCCCTGGGTGAATAGAGAAATTCGAACTCTGTGCATCATCCAAAAGTTCCTTCTTCAGCTCCATACTTGATGGAACAAATAGTCTTTTCCCAAATCTCACAATGCCTTATTCATTAAAATTGAAATCCGTGGATTTAACTTTTTTGATAGCTTCCACTTTCTTCTGAATCCCACATCATCCATTTGAAAATTCTTTAAATTTTCCAAAATAAACGGTTGAGAAATAATTTTTGAAAGGATTGATGATGTTCCCTTCATTATGATTCCCATGTCAATCTTCATCAAATATAAGAATATTATATCCTTTTCAATTCTCATCAATAATAGAATCATTGGGTCCTTTCTACTTAGAGCATCTGCCACCTTGTTCGCTTTCCCATGGTGGTAATGGATTGAGCAGTCATAGTCTTTGATCATCTCTAACCATCTTTTTTGGCGCATATTCAACTCTTTTTGTGTGAATATATACTTGAGGATTTTATGGTCCTTATATATTTCTCACTTTTCCCCAAAGAGGTAATGCCACCAAATTGTTAAAGTGAAGATCACTTCCACCAACTCCAGATCATGCGTGGGACTACCTTGAGTCATAGGCAATGAATTTTTCCTTTTTCCCTCAAATTTCATATAAGGGAGCCTTATAAAACTTCCAAGAAGAACATTCCCACAAACTTCAACATGTTATACAACACTTATCGAAGTTGTTTCCATAATTATTTAATCTCATTTATACTGGGGACTCAATGTTCTTATAAAATATAAAAGATATACTAATAGGACATGAATTGAAATACATAACAACATACACTACTTTGAAGTTATGGTTACATGTAATTCGTTCATCATTATCCATATTAGCATAGTACTTCTCATGATCCCTTGATCAAGGAGATTATTAATGATCATCATGCTTCTCAACACTTGTAATAGATCATTGTCTTGGATAATGCCCGACTTCCCCACATTTATGACATAAAACCGTGTAAGATGCCTTAGATGGATCTTTGTTTCCATCCATCACATTATCCATTATGTCATGGCAATTGGATACTTTGTGCCCTTCCTTTCCACACTTAAATCATCTTCTAGTTCTTTTTTGACATTTCCCTTGGTGCCTTTTTCCACATTTGTTGCATGAAGGAAATTGGGTCTTCTTTACCTTATCACCTTTATCAGATGGACTTTAATGAGATGTCATTTTCCTCTTCCTTGATGTCCTTGGGCATTCAAAAAATTACTAATTTGTAATCATGATTTTTGATAGCTGGTTTGGCATAATCACAATATTCCATACTTGAGCTCCCATTTGATTGGGAATCTCACTAGGAAATATATCACGTTGCCCTTTGCATTGGTTGTTAGCCATATTCCTCATATTACCTGCCATTAACTGAAATAAAAGGACAGTTAGGGGTAACATAAAAATGGTAATCTATGGACAAAACAGATGACTTATAAATAACTTTTATTTCTTTAACTTATGAATCTATAGGCTTCAATCTATGTTATCCATGCTCTACTTTCTAACATATATTCTTAGGGTTATTTTTTTATTCCCTTAATAATGGTTCATACTAAGCTTGTGAATTTACCAAATCATATCCCCTGGGAGTTTCGTAACTAAGAGTCAAGAAAGGCCCGTTGTCGTGTACCAGGATACCCCAAATCAAGCCCGAAACTCCTTTTCGGAGTTTTCACTCCAAGGTACATCTGTGCTAGAGACGCCTCTACATGCTCGTATCCATACAGGGATGTATTTTCATGATAAACCACTTACTAAATACCCACAAAAATATAGGGATTTTATTATTATACTTAGTCAGGTCTCTAAGTCTTCACTTGGGTTTTCTAGTCCTAATACCAAAAATAACTGAACATATCCTCTAATACCAACTATAACAACATTGCTCTTTATTACACACTTAAACATGATTTATTAAATAAAATTCACTTGATACAATATAGAAGATTGATATGTCTAGTGTATTTTGGGCTTTGTATCATTACATAAGAACTTTAAACATGAAATACAACATATTTATTGAAAAATTCTTTTACACGACCACTAAATTCCCTCAAACTTAGAATTACATGGGATAACCTGAGGACATGCATAAGAAAAGGGTGAGCTATAAAACCCAGTAAGGGAATAAACATATAATAACATAAGGAATACAATACATGTTTGAAAATAGGTATATAAATGGATAAAAAGAGAAACATGAACATAAAGTTATGATAAATCATGATAATCATAACATGGAAATGTGGCAACAACAGTTTACATAAAATTAGCATGAGCCAAGGCTCATTGACATGGAGCATGAGAAAACCCTCATTGCACATGAAGCACGTGTAAAACCTCATTTAACTTGAATTAGAATGATTCAAAACTCATTGAACATGATGTATCATGATACTATACTTTACACAATTCATTGGAGCTCTATTAGGGTGCACCCTCTTTAAACATTTCATTTCATGAATAAGTGTTCCATATGGATCATATAACATGGATTCATTAAAAATAATCATCTATTACACAATAAAAGAATGTGTAATTCATACATAAATCTCTATAATCAATAAGTAAATGTGCATAAAGTTTAATACCCTTGATAGAGAAATGAGCATGGTATTCACTACACAATGACTTTGGCTTGGGAAAACATTGTGCAATTTTGGCAGCATAACGGCATGACATAAGAATTCATAAAAATTGTTGATGAGAGAGAAATGAGTGTATCATCATATGTACATGAAATGGATAGTAAGGGGGTAATATAGATACATGTCCCAATAATTTTAATGGAATTTAGATTCATGATATAAAAGAATTCCCTGAATGTAAATGAGGATAGTGAAATTTTTCGGAATTTCGGTATAGTAATGGGTGTACATGGGAGAAATTTCATGAGAGATAAATGGGTATATCATTATTTAAACATAAATAGGGAGTTATGGGGGAGGTTAAAAATCATACCCCAATATTTATAACTGAAAATAAAAGGGCATAACAATATAATGAAACTTGGATAAAAAGAGAAAGGTAGGAATCCCTTACTTGGAAGTGTGATCACAAAAGATTGGGAGAGGCTTGAGAGAGGCTTCTTGGGTGATCGGGGCACCTTGAGAGGATTATAAAGAGATGAGGGAAAGGGGTTTCTCAAACTTCAAGGAATTTTAGTGAATAGGAAGTGGGATCTTGTGTGGGTTTATATAGGAAAGAAGAAGGAATTCTTTATTATTTAGGTTTGGGACACCTCACATTAAACTAATCAAAAACACAAATCATCCCATGGTTTTTGCCAATGGTTTTTTCCAAAGGGGAGTGGAAAAAAATATTTTAAAAGCACAATGTCCAAAATTATTAAAATAATAGGGTTTCTTATGTGGAGGTGAGTCACACTCTCAAGGAAAACAATTTAAAAAGACAAAATGTTTTATAAGTCTTGAAGGGTCCACTAAAGCTTTGTAAAATAAATAAAACAAACTAAAAATCCCATTATTTTAATTTTAAAACATATATTGGTCGAAAATAATGTTTATAGTATTTTATTACCTCACTATTGGGTCATTATGATGTCATAAAACACATTATATATTTAAACAGTATTTAATTTTTACCAAAAAATTGGACTGTCTCAGAAAATTATGAAAAATTCACCATTGGACAATTTCAACATCCTGATTCCAAAAATAATATTAATTTTATCTAATTAATTTTCTAAATATGTGAATTTTTAATTTTAAAATAAAAACCAACATTTATCAAAAATTCATGGGTTTTGACAAAAATAGCTTTCAAACCTTAATAAAAATTCCAATTTCATTCATAAAATTATACGATAATTTATATTTAATAAAAATTAATTTAATAATAATAATATTTTATTAAAATATTATTTAATTCAGGAATCTATTAATTCATAAAAATATATTTCTTATTTTAATATTAATTAAAACTACCATTTTTGCTTCAACAACTACTTACAAAGTAACAATAATAAAAAGAAAATATATTATCTATACAAGAATAATGTACATAATCGTAGTACTAGGGTATTGTTACATAACCCCTTAAAACACCCACCTAAGACCTTAGGGTAAGGTGCGCGATGATGACAGACTCTTGGGGTGACTTAGATAACATTGCTCGAGTGGTAATCTCTATCAACTTCCACTTCTCTCATAGGCGGTTCCGCTCAAGCTTAACTTGTTCAAGCTAGGCTTGGGCATGGTGATGAGCGAAGCCCAATGATTCCACCTCATTTTTGAGCTCCAAAAAATGGGCTTCGTATGGGGTAAGTCTACTGGATGAGGCCATCTCTTCCTTTTTCTGAGTAAATTGGATTTGTTAAAGCCCTATATTTATACTAATCATGTGATCACTGTTCAATAATTATATTAGCAACGATCACAATTCTTAACGGTATTTTAAAATCCAAAAACATAAAACAAATGAAGTTCACATTTTATATAACCATAATAAGAAATTTAATTATATCAAGAGGAATTTTCATTAATGAAAGTTTGGGTCGTTACAGTCAGTGCTTCTTTAGTACTGATAAAGGAAATTTTTATCATTTTAATATCATATTTTGTAGTACTGATGTATCATTTCTTACTCTAATAAATGATATAGAAAAAGTAATTCCTAAATAACTAGTGTATCATAATATCAATAATAGGATAATGAGTCGTTCCTTATATCTCTATTTATCATCATGAAAAAATTATTAGGGCAGGTTAACCGATATGTAAAAATATTTATATGGTTATGTAATACATTAATCTCTAAAACCTTGCCCGAAGTTCAATGTAAACAATTTCATAAATGGTTACCCCTATGAACCTTTCAGAAAATTTTAAAAAAACTTTTGAATGATGGCCACTAAATTTTTAAAATAAACTTATCATTAATCCCCCAAAAAATGATGTAGCTCCTAATAGTCACACACCAAACATATGAATATGATTTTCATGTATTCTCTTGAAACATGATAATAACTTGAATTACCATAAAACTTTAGATAAAACATACATTCCTTCCAAAATCAACTCTTTCCTAATACCAAAAAATCTATAAACTCAATCCATAAACCACCTTTTCATCATATTAATAATTAGTTCCAAGTTCATAAATACTATAACATTTATTTTATCACAATAAAACATCTATTTATTTCATTATTATCCCAACATCATGCACAAATTAAGGGTTATCATTCCCTTAATCATGTGTTCTCCAATAATATCACCTCAATCACTTTTCCAGGATACCAGTACCATTCAAAAAATAATTTCAAATACTTAAGTAAAAACTAAAGTGGAATAATCTTTAGATATTTCATTATTCTAGAATTCATTTAGAGGGAGATAATCATATGAAATTTCACTAAAGGATAAATAATAAGATTTTTGTAAGTTTCACTCATAAAAAATTAGACATGAAATTCCCAACTAAAGAGGGAAGGATAAAAATTCCCTAATTAATGCGATTTACTCCATCCATTGTGATTTCATAAGCTTTACCTTTGTCATTTTCCTTTAGAGGTTGTTTTGGATTATCATCTATATTATCCCTTTGATTGGAAAATTGATTCACATTTTTCCCAAACTCTTATCATTTGAAGCACTAGAGTGTGGTTGGTGAATTATATAGAGCTTTATCTCTTATTACGTCACTAGCTAACTTCTTACCATCACTTTAACATTTATTTTTCTAAGGTCCTTCATTTCCATACTTGAAACATTAACCATTACCCGTAAGTCAATTTTCTGCATGTTTCTTCCCAAATATTGAGCATAAAGGAAGGATCATCTCTTTCTCTCCATGGTTTTTATAATTGAATTTGAATTATATTTTTCTTTTCTTATCAAAACCATGAGATTGATGGGTAACTCCAATTTCCATATCCACCTTAAGAGAACATTGAAAAATTTCGTCATAGGTACTAAACTCTATTATATCTAATTCCCTTCGAAGACATGATTTTAAGCCACTAAATAATCGATCAATTTTACTTTTAGGACTGATAATTAAACAAAAGGAATACCTTTTAAGCCTTGTTAAATTTTCCACATATATATTAATTTATTCACTATCCGTTTTCTTCAACTCAAGAAGTTATTTCTCAATATTTTTATGTAGAATATAAGTGAATTATTTTTTGATGAATATCCCTTTAAAATCAACCCATTCCATTGATTCAATTTCTTATTATTGCCTCATATACTTGATAAGATTAAACCATTGATCTACTTCACATTCCAAATAATAAATATCTAGGAAAACCTTTTCATGTCCTGCACATTTAATAACAACAAATATTTTCTCAATGGTGTTGATCCATTTATGAGCCACAAGTGTATTAGAAAATATACTAAAATAAGGTGTAATTTTACTCTTGAAGGAATCAACATAATGTTGTTACCTCATTTTCTCATTTGGAATCCAAATTTAATTCATATCCTGTATGAGTATAGAAATAAAATTTTTCATCACAGGTCCCATAACATTTGGTTGCCGATGAGGAAAATCATTGTATTTATCATTTCATTCATCATTAACATGTTTCTTTGGTGTAAAAACCCGAGATTTTATAAGATATATTCGTTTTAATTTCTTTCATATCATATGTTGTACGCTACACCAAGATTATCTTGCGCTATACGCAACACCGTATTAGCTTGCAGTATACGCAACACTATTCTTGGATCGTGTTACACACAATTTCATGTTTTTTTATAGTAGTTATTCTATGAAACATTGAGTATATATATATATTCAATGTATTTTTTTATACGCAACAAAAAAGAGTTGTTCACTACATGCAACCCTTACTTGGCTTGAATTACACGCAATCACGACCTTCCTCGATAGCGTGTGTTGTACGCAATACCAGGTTTTACTAAACAACGATATATTATTATAATATTATTATGAACTAGTTTTCATGAATAGTATTAACTAAATTTTGAATTTTATAAAATTATTATTCATCTTACACATTTTCTAGAACATGGTATAAGAACAAAATAAATTTTTCAGGTAAAATAAGTATTTTTCAAAAAATGTAGTTTTACCACCTTTTGATGGAGCACCCACGTTAAATCTAGTTTTTAACATGCTCATAAGTTCAATTTTAAAAAATAAACTTCTTATTTTGAATCAGTATATAAAACTTTACATTGGATAAAGTTTTGATATTTTTCTGATAACTTTCATATTTTAATGAATAGTAAAAACACGCTATATTTTAATTAAAAACAACTTTTTTTCATCATCATAATTTATGTGGTTAAATTATAATATTGAATGGTTTTAAAGTATAAATAGAATACATTTTTACCATTTAATACAATGTATGTCATTATCATTTATTTTACCTTGAATTCATAGGTTAAATCAATTCAATCTTTTACAGTGTTTTAAACAAAAACCCGTTTTCTTTCGACAACGGGATTAATTTTAAATTAATTACTGCAACTTATGTGTTTTGAATTTTTAAAAATGGATTCCATATTTGGAATCATTGGGTCCAAATTATATTAATAGACTACTTTTTATTTTTGGGCATTATGAATAGTAACTACGGTAAATTTTATTTACCATAGTTAAAGGTAAATCTGATAATTAAGGGTAAATATAAGATTATAAAATTACTCTAACACCTGTAAAAATCCTATTGGATGACTCAAAGTATACCCATATCACCTAAGGGTCAGATTAGAATCATTTAATGGACTTTTGTTCATGAAAATAACTTAATTATTATTAAAACCAAAGAAAGTGACAACATGTCACTCTCTTAAATCTTATAAGTATATTAATTTTAATTTAGTGATAAACTTCATAAAACTTAGAAAATGAATAGTATCCAGAAATCTAATTAAAGTATCTACATCATATGAATTTATTTATAATTTTTAGGGATTAAATAATTATCATTAATTGTGACACAATAGTGATGCAGAAAATTGTTTATCTAGTGAAAAATCAAGAATATAGTTTTTATTAAACTAATAGTGACCATAAAAGGCACAAAACCCTGACCAAAACTTATTGGTCATGTAAATGTAAATCATAATCATCCAATGGTCGAATATTTGACCATTTCATGCCTTATAAAAGTGATTATGACACTTATATTATTTTATTTTAAATTATGCCAAAGTCGTCACCTTCATAATTTAATAAATATAACAATTTAAATATTGTTATTCTTAGATGATAAATTAGAGTAAAAGTATTATTTTAAAAGCTAATAGATTTATATTCATCATATGATTTTATATTTAATTTTTATGCAGCAAATAAGTATATTAATTAATTATACAAAAATGTTTTAGTAATTATTTTATTAAGAGATAAACCAAATAAATGGTTTTAAAAATAATAAAATAAATATTATATGAACTATTTAATGTGCTCCACTAATTTTATAGATACATATGACCTTTTATTAATCTATTAAAGCTTTTATTTCGAACATATATTCTTTATATATGTTATTTAAATTCATATAAATGAATATTGTCAAAATTGACACTATTGTTATTTTATAAAAATAACATATTATAAAATTGTTTAAAAATCACAAAAATATATAAAAATTTTAAATTTAAGTTTATATGATCTAAAATGTTATAAAGTATCCAATTATAGAAAATTCACAACAAATAAGTAATTATTTATTATAATTTAAAATTTAGAATGATATTACCACAAATAAAATTAAATTGATTAAGTAAGGATAAATCAAGTTGATAATGTTTAAAATAATTTCCTAAAATGTATAAATTTTATTGGTTGATTCTATTACAACCCTATATAATATATTATTTAAATATGAGTCATTTTTTGAGGTTTTTAAGTGGGGTTAGATTTATTATAAATTAATATTTTAAAGATTTCCAAAGGTGCCCCTCTCCTCCCTTATAAAAGGGCACCTCCTCCCTCCCTTCCTCACACCAATTTGAGCCTTCAATCTCGTCAAAAACATGCCAAATTTTCTTCTCCACTTCCCTAGAAACATCCTAGAGGTCCTGGTCTTCTTGAAAGACCAATTTTAATTCCCTAAGAGGAGGTCTCAAAGAGGCGCTTCAAAGAAGAGGTAATGTCCGTTACCGATTCTTTCAACTTTATTTCTTCTTCTACTTCTTCTTCTTTAGTTGTTTCATTATGAAGTAACAACATCAGTATCACTGATATACGGATATGTTATTATAATTATGAAACAACCCTATTTCACCATCTATCCATCCTACGAAAAATGAAATCACCGCGCGTGCGTACGTACGGAATACCGTCTCCACGTCGTGGTGTAATCTGTTTTTCCAACACCACCTTACCTGGATGGGTATAATGGTGTAAAGAATAACTATACATAGTTATTATAACATCATACTGATTATGATATATTGTATCATCCTATCCAATTCAATTCAATAATTATGGGAATGATATAATTGCTCGTGCGTACGTACGAACTACCGTCTCCATGACGCGATGAGATTCATTCTCCATGTTAACCATTTAAGAATGATTATAAAGTATATATAAGCAATAATAATGAAATATATGAAATTATAAAGGTACTGGATTTATGTATATATATATATTTATGTCATCTAATTAATTCCATTCAACTCAATAAGGAAACAAAAACAACGTTCATGCGTACGTACGACCTACCGTCTCCATGAACGGTGCATTTCTTTCTATTTATCGATCTATTATATATATGTATATTCTGAATATATATTATATATAAATCATGTTTTATATTCTATAATTAATTAATCATGATCTAAGTAATCATATGAATAATTACAAGTCAAAACATGGACGACAAATGAAACGATTTTACCCAAAACGCTCTTTAACATGAAATTTACAAAATAACGGGTAATATAATGTCATAAGTGAACCATATATGATATTATAACAATGAATATGATTATTTAATAAGTCAATGATATTATTTAAATCATTATACATGAGGTTCGGATACATACGAAGCATATCAGACATAAGGTAAGGGATAATTTTGCAAATCTCATTTTTATCCGAGATTGCTTATTCGTAAGTATTTACTGGGGTTATTTATATCATCCAAGTCCATGTTTTATAAAAGTGTTTTCATGTATGTTTAAAGTCATTTTTACCCATTTTTTACTTTTACTACATGGTATGTAAGGAATATTTCTTTTGTTTACATTACGAGGTACTTTTTTGACTTTTCCGACAAAAGTATAAGGAGAATGTTATTTTTAACTTATACGGCGTGAACAGATTTTTACAGTTTCATAACGCCTCATTTTCATGAAGCTTACTCTACATTATTTTATGACTATTTTCAAAAAAATACTTTTATTTTAAAAGTGCATGGCATTTTTTTGAAAAGAAAATGATTTTGACTAAGAAAGGATATTTTCCTCAAGAATTCATTTCAAATGTTTTATCAAAACCATTTTACATCTAAGATGACATTATTTGATATGTGTATGTTTCAAGTTTAATGTCTCTATGATTTACATGGTTCACTTTTCTTATGATGAAATGTCCATTTGTTTTATATGGATTATGAAATGATGGGATGATGTTTATGAAACCCATTTTATTATTTGGGTTATGATGAATGTTTTAAGTTTATTTTGTGGCACAAGTAAGAATGATTTCATTATGAGATGGGTGGGACCTATATCTCCCTAAAATGCATTGGGTAAAGATTTATATCTCATGAGATAGACATGTATGGAATGGTAAGTTGATCCGGTTCAGTGTTACAGGACTGAAACGAGGAGTGAACTCGATTCAGAAAGGGACTTTTTCCACTAAGATGGTCTTGGCAGCAATGCCTTGGCTACTATGGAAGTCATAACATGTGCTAAATGGTTTCCATAATTACATGTTTTATTCCCATGCTATTTTATCATGATTTATGTTCCCTTATGATATATTCCTTACGTACTTCCAAGATTCAGGTCTCTGCTCCAGATTTTGATGTTCATATTTTATGTTCAAGTTTTTTCATTCAAATGTTTATGGATTGTTTTATGTTCTCTATGTTTACCTTTACTGGGCATTTGAGATCACTCCTTTTATGTTTTCTTTTCCCCAGGATATAAAGAAAGGTTTTAGGTAATAAGGGGAAGATCTTTATTGGGAGATGTTGAAGATCTTTCACCACGATTAGAAGATTTTATTCCGAGTTTCCAAAGACACTAAACTATTATGGTCCTTGTATATCTGTTTTTGTTATGTAATAAGTATAACACAAAAGTAATGTAATGTCCATGTACGTCAAGCTTCGGGCCTCTACAGTTGGTATCATAGGAAAGATTTAGTCAACCTTTGGAAACTAGGATGCGAGAACTTTAGTGGGATCCCTAGAGATATGTCTAAGGTATGTCTAAGGATGTCCCTAAGGTTAAGTATACGTATAGGTTATAGTCCTAGAATTGCGCTAACGATCTTAGAATTTAACCTAAGATGTTAGATATTGAGGGTACTTCCCCTTTACTATGTTGTTTTCCCTAACATGATTTTTGCCTCTCAGACTATTCTTTTTGGGTTTTAGAAAATGGCTGGAAACAAGAAGATTCACGATAATGGAGGATATGATGGACAATGGAATGATATTATTCATGAGCAACCAAATGAAAAGGGATTTGGAAGTCCAAACATCGTTATTATGCCTAATCAGAAATTTCATAATATGATCAATAATCTCAACTTTTTTAAGTTTCCCGACTAAGATAATAAGAGAAAGATGGAGTTTCATGATGATCATAGAGGAAATAAAGTTCAATTTCCCTCATGTAAATCATGCGGGAAGAGGAATCAGGGAGATTGTTTCAAAGGAACTGGAAGATGCTTTGGGTGTGGAAAAGAATGACACAAATCCAGTAAGTGCAAAGGAAAAGGTTTAGTTAACAGCATGGACAAGGATAATGGTATTGCTACGACATCAACAATGATTAGATGTTTTAAATGTGGAATGTATGGGCATTATGAAAACCAATTCCCTAAGGGAAAATCTCATGAAGAGCATCAGCATGGTCATATGAGTAGTATTTATGTGGATGATGATAAAGAGACTACAAATGAAATATGAGATGAAAGAAATGATGAAGCTCAATGAGTGGTTTAAGAAGTTAGTGGAATGATTGTATGTTTATAAAGAATAATGTATGGTACTATGGATTAAAGAATCATCTAAGTATTGTTACACTATTGTTTTTCCTAAAGTATTTGAAAGTATATGTTGAATGGTACCGGTAACCATGAAAGGTTATTAAGATATTTTTGGAAAGTAGATGATATACACATAATGAAGGGATAAGAAGATAATGAGATGTTTGATTGTATTCATGAGCTCATGGATGATAAAAGGACAAAGTGATATCATGATTTGAGTATATAGATTTTATTTGTGATTTTTAAATGTGGAAAGAGTTAACTTTTGACAAAATTAATGTTTTCTCTAAGGTTCTATGGTAATTCATGTTTCAAGAGAATACATGATTAAGTTATTCACATGATTGTAATGTGATCAACAAGATATATCAGGGACAAATGAAGTAATTCACATACTTAGTAAATGACATTTCTAGTAATTGTTTTCTTTATACTATAATCTTGGACAAAAGTATTTTGGATAACCCTAAAGATTTGAAATGGATTATGATGGATATAATTTAGTATTGTTTAAGGCTATAACTTTTATCGATATTATTGATGGGATGTTATAGTAATTTAGTTTTAGAAAATGGACAAACTGCAGGACGGGCGACAACCCATCACGTCGAACAAGGTTGCAGGAATCAAACCCACAACCGAAGTGCGACTGGCCTTTATCACCTATTACTGGCCTACAGGAAGTCCCTGTTTAGTAGAAACTAGTTTTATTTTATTAAGCAGTATGATATATGAAGTATAAGTTCATTTTTTGAATCGTATACGATTAACCACACCATAGATGGATTTATGTATATTTGATAACTTTTTCTAACCTTTTGTTTGAAACAGATGGAATGACTCATCATTCTATCACATGATCTGATAACACTTCATGAATGGAAAATTCAACCTCATTTCTTTAAGAGATGAAGTGGAAATTGTTCAAGGCACAAACAACGGTGAGATTGTACAAAAATCAAGTAAGTATTTCTTTTGATTTGAAAATTCTTCAACATTAGAGAAATGATCCTGAAAACCAAAAATGTTTTCCTAGTGCTCTTATATCCAATTAATCAGATGGTACCTTAGATCATCGCAAATCTATGGCTTTGTGATTGTTGGCTATTTCATAGCCATGTTCTCTACCACTCTCCATCAGAACTTGACGGTTAGATTTTTCTTCCATATCCATATTTTCACCTATGTTATCCTATATAGAAACCCGGTGATGAGTTTCATTGGGTAATTGTTACATTTCATACTTTAGTTTTTAAAATTAAGTTTTAGTATTCCTTTTTATGATGTGGGTTTCTATGAATAGTAAATGATTTATAACCCCGACGAATTTCGAGGGAGAAATTCATTTTAAGGGGGGTAGAATGTAACAACCCAAGATTTTATAAGATATATTCGTTTTAATTTCTTTCATATCATCTGTTGTACACTACACCAAGATTATCTTGCGCTATACGCAACACCGTATTAGCTTGCAGTATACGCAACACTATTCTTGGATCGTGTTACACACAATTTCATGTTTGTTTGATAGTATTTATTCTACGAAACATTGAGTATATATATATATATATTCAATGTATTTTGTTATACGCAACAAAAAAAGAGTCGTGCACTACACGCAACCCTAACTTGGCTTGCATTACATGCAATCACGACCTTCCTCGAGAGCGTGTGTTGTACGCAATACCGGGTATTACTAAACAATGATATATTATTATAATATTATTATGAACTAGCCTTCATGAATAGTATTAACTAAAATTTTAATTTTATAACATTATTATTCATCTTACACATTTTCTAGAACATGGTATAAGAATAAAATAATTTTTTGGGTAAAATAAGTATTTTTCAAAAAATGCAGTTTTGTCGCCTTTTGATGGCGCACCCATGTTAAATCTAGTTTTTGACATGTTTATAAGTTCAATTTTAAAAAATAAACTTCTTATTTTGAATCAGGATATAAAAATTTACATTGGATAAAGTTTTTATATTTTTCTGATAACTTTCATATTTTAATGAATAGTAAAAACACGCTATATTTTAATTAAAAACAACTTTTTTTCATCATAATAATTTATGTGGTTAAATTATAATATTTAATGGTTTTAAAGTATAAATAGAATATATTTTTACCATTTAATACAATGTATGTCATTAGCATTGATTTTACCATAAATTCGTAGGTTAAATCAATTCAATCTGTTGCAATGTTTTAAACAAAAACCCGTTTTCTTTCGACAACAGGATTAATTTTAAATTAATTACTGCAACTTATGTGTTTTGAATTTTGAAAAAAGGATTCCATATTTGGAATCAGTGGGTCCAAATTATATTAATAGACTACTTTTTATTTTTGGGCATTATGAATATTAACTATGGTAAATTTTATTTACCATAGTTAAAGGTAAATCAGGTAATTAAGGGTAAATATAAGATTATAAAATTACCCTAACACCTGTCAAAATCCTATCGTATGACTAAAAGTCGACCTATATCACCTAAGGGACGGATTAGAATCATTTAATGGACTTTTTTCCATGAAAATAACTTAATTTTTATTAAAACCAAAGAAAGTGACAACATGTCACTCTCTTAAATCTTATAAGTATATTAATTTTAATTTAGTGATAAACTTCATGAAACTTTGAACATGAGTAGTCTCCAGAAATATAATGAAATTATATACATCATATGAATTTATTTATAATTTTTAGGGATTAAATAATTATCATTAATTGTGACACAATAGTGATGTAGAAAATTGTTTATCTAATGAAAAATCAAGAATATAGTTTTTATTAAACTAATAGTGACCATAAAAGGCACAAAACCCTGACCAGAACTTACTGGTCATGTAAATGTAAACCATAATCATCCAATGGTCGAATATTTGACCATTTTGTGCCTTATAAAAGTTATTATGATACTTATATTATTTTATTTTAAATTACGCCAAAGTTGTCACCTTCATAATTTAATAAATATAACAATTTAAATATTGTGATTTTAAGATGATAAATTCGAGTAAAAGTATTATTGTCAAATTTAATAGATTTATATTCATCATAGGATATTATTTTTAATTTTTATGCAACAAATAGGTATATTAATTAATTATATAAAAATGTTGTAGTAATTATTTTATTAAGAGATAAACCAAATAAATGGTTTTAAAAATAATAAAATAAATATTATATGAACTATTTAATGTTCTCCACTAATTTTATAGATAAATATGACCTTTTATGAATCTATTAAAGCTTTTATTTCGAACATATATTCTGTATATATTTTATTTAAATTCATATAAATGAATATTGTCAAAATTGACACTATTGTTATTTTATAAAAATAACATATTATAAAATTGTTTAAAAATCACAAAAATATATACACATTATAAATTTATATTTATATGGTCTAAAATGTTATAAAGTATCCAATTATGGAAAATTCACAACAAATATGTAATTATTTGTTATGATTTAAAATTTAGAATGTTATTACCACAAATAAAATAAAATTGATTAAGTAAGGATAAATCAAGTTGATAATGTTTAAAATAATTTCCTAACATGTCTAAATTTTATTGGATGATGATATTAAAACCCTATCTAATCTATTATTCTAATATGAGTCATTTTTTGAGGTTTTTAAGTGGGGTTATATTTATTATAAATTAATATTTTTAAGATTTCCAAATGTGCCCCTCTCCTCCCTTATAAAAGGGCACCTCTTCCCTCCCTTCCTCACACCAATTTGAGACTTCAAGCTCGGACAAACCCTACAAAATTCTCTTCTACACTTCTCTAGAAATATCCTAGAGGTCCTGGTCTTCTTCAAAGACCAATTTTAATTCCCTAAGAGGAGGTCTCAAAGAGGCGCTTCAAAGAAGAGGTAATGTCCGTTACCGATTCTTTAAACATTATTTCTTCTTCTACTTCTTCTTATTTAGTTTTTTCATTATAAAGTAATAACATAAGTATCTCTAATATAATAATATTTTATTATAAGTATGAAACAACCCTATTTCACCATCTATCCATCCTATAAAAAACGAAATCACCGCACTTGCGTACGTACGGAATACCGTCTCCACGCCGTGGTGTAATCTATTTTTCCAACACCACCATACCTGGATGGGTATAATGGTGTAAAGAATAACTATACATAGTTATTATAACATAATACTGATTATGATATATTGTATCATCCTATCCAATTCAATTCAATAATTATGGGAACGATATCATTGCTCGTGCGTACGTACGGACTACCGTCTCCATTACGTGATGAGATTCATTCTCCATGTTAACCATTTAAGAATGATTATAAAGTATATATAAGTAATAATAATGAAATATATGAAATTATAAAGCTAATGGATATATATATATGTGTGTGTATTTCATCTATTTAATTCCATTCAACTCAATAAGGAAACGAAAATAGCGTTTATGCATACGTACGACCTACCGTCTCCATGAACGGTGTATTTCTTTCCATTTATCGATCTATTATATATATGTATATTCTGAATATATATTATATATAAATCTTGTTTTATATTCTTTAATTAATTAATCATGATCTAAGTAATCATATTAATAATTACAAGTCAAAACACGGATGACAAATGAAACGATTTTACCCAAAACGCTCTTTAATATGAAATTTACAAAAGAACGGGTAATATAAAGTCATAAGTGAACCATATATGATATCATAATAATGAATATGATTCTGTAATAAGTCAATGACATTATTTAAATCATTATACAGGAGGTTCAGATACATACGAAGCATATCAGACATAAGGTAAGGGATAATTTTGCAAATCTCATTTTTATCCGAGATTGCTTATTCGTAAGTATTTACTAGGGTTATTTATATCATACAAGTCCATGTTTTATAAAAGTGTTTTCATGTATTTTTAAAGTCCTTTTTACCCATTTTTGACTTTTACTACATGGTATGTAAGGAATATTTCTTTTGTTTACGTTACGAGGTACTTTTTTGACTTTTCCGACAAAAGTACGAGGAGAATATTATTTTTAACTTATACAGTGTGAACGGATTTTTACGGTTTCATAATGCCTCATTTTCATGAAGCTTACTCTACATTCTTTTATGAATATTTTCAACAAAATAATTTTATTTTAAAATTGCATGGAGTTTTTTGAAAATAAAATGATTTTGACGAAGAAAGGATATTTTCCTCAAGAATTCATTTCAAATGTTTTATCAAAACCATTTTCCATCTAATATGACATTATTTGATATGAGTATGTTTCAAGTTTAATGTCTCTATGATTTACATGGTTCAATTTTCTTATGATGAAATGTCCATTTGTTTTATATGGATTATGAAATAATGGGATGATGTTTATGAAACCCATTTTATTCTTTGGGTTATGATGAATGTTTTAAGTTTATTTTGTGGAACAAGTAAGAATGATTTCATTATGAGATGGGTGGGACATATATCTCCCTACAATGTATTGGGTAAATATTTATATCTCATGAGATAGACATGTCTGGAATGGTAAGTTGATCCGGTTCAGTGTTACAGGACTGAAACGAGGAGTGAACTCGATTCAGAAAGGGACTTTGTCCACTAAGATGGTCTTGGCAACAATGCCTTGGCTACTATGGAAATCATAACATGTTCTGAATTGTTGCCACAATTACATGTTTTATTCCCATGCTATTTTATCATGATTGATGTTCCCTTATGATATATGCCTTACGTACTTCCAAGATTCATGTCTTTGCTCAAGATTTTGATGTTTAGGTTTTATGTTCAAGTTTTTGCATTCAAATGTTTATGGATTGTTTTATGTTATCTATGTTTACCCTTACTGGGCATTTGAGTTCACCCCTTTTATGTTTTCTTTTCCCCAAGATATAAAGAAAGGTTTTAGGTAAGAAAAAAGGGGAAGATCTTTACTGGGAGATGTTGAAGATCTTTCACCACGATTATAAGATTTTATTCCAATTTTCCAAAGACACTAAACTATTACGGTCCTTGTGTATCTGTTTTTGTTATGTATTAAGTATTCCACAAAAGTAATGTAATGTTCTTGTACGTCAAGCTTCGGGCCTCTACATTTGGGTTCTATCCATTTACTGAAACCAAAAATAATATTGTGAGCTGCAGTAATCATATTGGGAAAATCACATAATCAAGGAAAATTACATATAAGTGTTCAATCTATGACACCATAGGTTTAACTTAGGCTATTCATGATCATTACCAAAACTCTAGGATTATAACCTAGACTTACACATAGGGTTATAACTAATATTTTTTCATCCTATTTTCTAAAGGTTAACTAAACCTTTCTCTAATACAAACTATAATGACTCATACTTTTCATACATAGATATTACAGCTAAATAGAAAAATATACATTACATAACATAAAGAAACCATGACAGGACCATATGATTTTAGTGTCTTTGGAAACTTGAAAAAAAATCGATTCATAAAATACCTACATCATCTCTCACTTTTTTCTTCATAACTAGAACCCATTTTGACGTGTCATACTTAACACCCAAATTCATATATTGGGGAAAATAAGCTTAAGAAAAGGGTATTATCAAATGATTAGAAAGGGAAACAAATGGGGTTATTAATCATGAAATAATCATAAGTTAGTTATAACATGAACATAACATTTGAAAATTATACCCTTCATATCAAAGTTCATAATCTTAAGTCATGGAATAAATCATATAAGATCATAAGACGTGATTAAAAAGAAATCTTGAGCCCTGAGAGAATAATATTGGCATAAGACATGGAATGTGGAATACACGTAAGCATAAAAAATAATTTCCTTAGTACTAAAGGATATTTTCTAAGACTATCATAGAGGAATGGGTTCACTTCCCAAACCATCATGGTAGTCAAGGTTCACTCCCAGGACTATCATATTGTAAAAAGTCCTTTACTAAACCAGTTTCACTTCTCATTCCAGTCTTGTCTATCTCATGAGATATAATATAATTAACAAATTCATTAGAGAGGGATATAGGTCCCACCCATCACATAATTAAAACCATGCATATGTGTTCCATAAGAAAATATATAATTTCATCATATAAAAACCTATGAAAATAAGTGGTTTTCATAACCATTTAATCTTAGCATAAATCATGGAAAAAAATAGGTGTCATAAATATCATATCATTATAAACATAAAACAAAAATAAAAATAATAAGAATATTATCATTGAATAATAACCCTATTAAATCATAAATAACATCAAATAATGTTATATGAGATGTAAAATGAGTTTTTTGAAGGACCACTTGAAATAATTATTGATTAAAATATCCTTTCTATTTTGAAAAGATTTATTAAAAATGCTATGAAATTACAAAAGAAAAAAATTTAATTCAAAATAACCTTGTTATTTTTTAAAGTAATATTCAATAATTAATTCATCGTGATGTCGGGAAATCTTCTCATTATATATAAGTTAAAAAAGCATTACTTCCAAATTCTTGTTGGAAAGGTCATAAAGAACCTCCCCTATAAATTAAAAAAAAGAATCCTTTCAAACTATTTTTAAAAAATTAAAATATTTTTAAAAATGAAATTAAAAAATAATAAGATAAAAGTAAAAAACATTTTTTGAATTTTTTTTATAAAAATGGGCATGAAATAAAAGGATATTTTTAAAGGAAACTTTAAAAAGATAATTTTTAAAATAAAATACCTTATAAATATCATATAATTGAAGTGACCATTAATAAAATTAATAAATTATGTGTATTAGATTTAAATACACATAATAAAATTTTAAATAAAATAAAAATATGAACAAAATTATTTTCACACATAATATTATCATGACATAATCAATGAAGTAGAAGTTTTACCCAAATAATGGAAATTGTTTAGGAATTACTTTACTACTTTGTAATCAGCCTAATCATATACCCCATAAAATTAATAACTATCAAATTAAACATTTAATAACATTAATATAATGATATTAATTATATTATATATCAAAGGGTATTATATTCTCCACCCACAAGAAATAAGTAGTGAATAAGGCATATATCTCACAAAAGTAAAAGTGAGACGAGAAACCCTTACCTCATAGTTTCATTTAGTTTTTCATGATTTAACCTCATGTATAAAGGTTTAAATAATGTTATTAATTAATTATATAACCATATTTATATTTATAATACCTTATATGATAATTTTAAAACAGATTACCACCCTTTCATTAAAGATATTTCATTATTTTTATTGTTTCAGGTGCGTTTGTTTCATGGTCGGTTTATTTGTGTATAATTATAGATTTTCTTTTAAAATGGAAATAAAACTCAAAAATTGAAATAAAATGGTATTCATGAACATACATAAGTATAATTTTTGACATATATCTTGTTTTTTTTTCAACATGATGATGATTAATTTGATAAAAATGTTACAGATAAATGTTTAATTTATTTTGGTGGGTTTTCTGACGATCGAGAACTTGTTTTGTTTTATTTAATTTATGTCTATATATTAGATATAGAACATGGAATGGTTTATAATATATGTAATAAAATATTATTTAACCATAATAATAATTTTATCACAATCCTTGAAGGAAATAATATAAAATGAACAAAATCATTATTCACGGAGATGGTTAACCTCTATAATTTAGAAAATGGTTTTGTTTCTTTGAATAAGAGTATATAAGAAAAGGGATGGATATAAGATATTAAATTATAAATATGAAATTAAATTATATACTTTATATTTTAGTTATTATTATTTTATGTATGAAGGAGTTTTGGAGAAGGTATAAGAAGAAATGAAATTAAGAGAGGTTGTTTGAGAAAGTTACCTCTTGAATATCACCTCCTTGAAGGGCCACTTAAGGAAATTTGAATTCGTATTTGGGTGAGAGAAAAAAAATTATACATGTATACAGTGGGTATTAGTGATTTTGAATTATATTTTATGATCCTAAAGGCTTGTGAGTAGAAAGGGGTGGTGAGGGGTGGTATTTATACTTGGAGAGGGGTGAATTTAAGTGATTATTTTATATTTAAATCCAACCACATTTGGGTGGAATTAATTCCAAATAATTATTATAATAATTAAAGTTTTAAATTATTTTTTAGTTCTAGGAAAAAATCTACCACTAATTTAATTTTGAAGTTTTTAGGTATTTTAAGATTTTACCTTTTAACTTTAACATACTGCATTATTTTACCTATACTATAGTAAATTTTTTTTACCACGGTAAGTTTTTTATGTCTAAAATAAAAATAATGTTATAAAATAATTTAGACTTATTTATGTCAAATATTTAATCCATTTTTTAAAAATAAAATCATAGAATTTGAAAATTTACATTTAAATTTGAATCCTTAAAATGCAACGAAATACAATTTTTTGGAAAAATGTGTTTTTAATCCAAAAAATGTACTTATAAAATAATAAGGTATAAAAATTGTTTAAATGTAATTAATTATATTATATAACTAAAAATTATGTAATTTAATTTTAGATTAATTGAAATTAATAATTTTTTAAAAATATAATAAAAATGATAGTTTTATAAAAATCTGTGTTTTTTACTAGTCACTGAAAAATTAAACATTTTAAAAAATTATAAGAAATTAATCATAAGATAATTTTTACATTATGAATCAAAAAATTATTTTATTTTTTTAAAATAAATTTTATAAAAGTTTCAAAATTAAATTCAATTTATTTTTATATAGAAAGTGAGAAAAATATCTTTTTGAAGAAAACATATATCTAAAGAAAAAATAAATTTATCAAAAATTATGTTTTTATTTAATAATCATAAATTAATATATTAACAATGATTTGGACAATTATATATTTCATAATTTAGATAATATTATCCGTTACTACTAATTTAATGTATAGGTTATAACGGTCATGTTAAAACAATAATATTTTGGAGTTCGCTTGAGATCGATGTTATGTGAAATGTAAGCTATAGAGAAGATTAAATTTATTTAAAAAGATACATACTATAAAATATTTGGGTATTACATTGATTTTAATTTCATCACTCCACAAATCATGGTATCTGACGGTTGCTATAGTAAAAAAAACTCTAATATTAAGAATTAATTATTGTTTATGGTTGTTTGATACCTAATTCTAAATGAGGGGTTTCATAGGAAGGAGATCTTGGATTGTACAAAAAATTAATATTGTGTAGAAGGTTTAGGGCATCTAGTTTCATGAAAAAGTCACAATAAATGGAAATTAAAAAGAATTATATGTCGGGATATTTCAGTTGGAGAATCTTGGATATGTTTTAATTAAAGGAAGAAGGGATATACGAAGAAATATTATAATAAGAGAAGAGTTAATATCATTAGATTTTCTTCCAAAAGTGCATCCAAAAATGTAATTTCTAAATATATAAATGGTATCTTTCTAAGTGTCTCTTGTCTACTAAATTTTTTTATTATAGACTTTAGGGATTCATTTCACTATATATATGAGGGTATAATGATGAGAAATTATAATTCTAGAAGATTTGATGAGGTAAATATTGCTGATGATGAAACTCTTGAGATAGTGATAAAGGGTAATGCTACCATTTAGACTTAGAGTGGATAATTTTTGTTGTTATAAATAGTTAAACACATATCAAGACTAATGGAAAATTTAATCACCATTGGTCATCTAGATAATGTGTGTTTTTATGAGTTTTTTAAAATAAGCATAGAAGATATCACATCTTTCCATAGTGGTGGTCATAAAATTAAAGTAAAAACATTGTATATTTCTAGGAGTTTGGGAGACACAACACCTTCCCAAAAAATAATTTTATAAATGTTGAATTTGTGTCATTTAATATTTAGGACACTAAGGTGAGAAAGGAATTAAGAGCCTATATGGAAAGGGAAT
Organism: Viscum album; assembly: GCA_963277665.1. Lineage (NCBI taxonomy): Eukaryota > Viridiplantae > Streptophyta > Magnoliopsida > Santalales > Viscaceae > Viscum > Viscum album. The sequence continues at coordinate 2,134,724,161 of OY728140.1, forward strand.
ACTAAAACTTGACCATGTGAAGTACAGAATATGTGAGGAGTTCATCCTATGATAGTTATAGAAGGTTCCTTTTAATATGGAAGGAAGAAAACCAAATAACCAAAATTCAAAGCTATTACGTATGGATGTTATGGGATTTCTCTAGTTCAATCTCATAGAGGTTTATTATATTATCTTCCCATCATCAATAATGTGACATTAATTTTTTTTGTGTTATTTCCCAAGCACAAGACTCAGGTATTCGTAACCTTCATCTGATAGAGATCCATGGTGGAATGAGAGTTCAATTTAACATTTAAGTTATTGTGGTTTGATAATTTTAAGGAATATTGAGGTAGATAGTTCTTCTGATTTTACAAGAGGAAGATAATTAAATATGAAAAATGGTGATACACACTCTAGAAAAAAGGTTGTGTGGTTGAGAAAATAAATAAAACATTATATGAGATATCTAGAAGAATTATAATTCACTAATGGTTTCCTAAATATTTTTGGGCTGAAGTAGGAAATTGTGTGGAATTACTCATAAATATAAATTCTTATGCTCCATTAGAGAAACAAATTCTAAAAGAGATGTAAACCAAAATAAAGCTCATTGTATCCCACCACAAAGTATTTAGATGTATTTATTAAGTCCATGTTGATGAAAAAATAATATAAAAAATAGAAGAAAATTACCAAGATTGTTTCTTTTTTGGTTATGAAAATAAAGATTTTGGATTTCAACTCTAGGATAATGAACTGTGGAAGGTCATAAGAAGCTGAAATTTCTACTTTAATGAAGGTATTATTTGGAAGAATCAAAACCAAAAAATAATATATTTATGAGAACAATGTATATGGTTTATCTGAATATATGTATGGAAATTTTTATTAGTTAAATAATAACTCATTTTTCAAAATAAATGGATAGTATGGAAGGAGTAGTTTGGGATAGGGGTCATATTTCACCGATTCATCTAATATTGGATATAACAAAAATCTCTAAAACTGTGGAATATCAGGGAAGGGTTTGATGATTTTAATATTAAATAACTAACACTTAATAATAATAATAGAGAAATTTATTATAATCCATTCCAAATATGACCCATGAAAAGATAAATTAAATCTACTTAAATATGTTAAATGAAGAATACTATAAACTATAGTTCACCTTGCACAAAAGTCACAACCAACTACTATCACCAACTAAACACTTTTGAATAGCATTGAGAGAAATAAATAAAGTGATATATGAATTATTTCCAATTATATGAAAGAATAAAAGTATTTTTTCTATTCCACCTTATATTGTATCATACATAATAACTTGTGAAATCATATCCAAAACTCCTTTTGTAAATTTTCCAAAACACTTTTGGAAAGATTTCATTTTCTTCAAATCATACCATATCATATGTAATAATATTCAATTAATTATCTAAATAAATTATTTTAATATTAAGACACTTTTAGAGTGACTCTCTGAGTCAAACTCAATACTCATACAATTAACCAAAATGTGTTTTCCCATAGGAATGTATAAAATTTATAGAAAATATGAATCACTAGTTCTAGAAATTTAAAAAATCATTAGCCTCTTTTAAAGTATTAATGATACTCAATCTACAAATGGATTTGGAATGATCCATATCAAACATATGTATCTTTATAATTGCATCCACAAGTTTTCATCATATGCAAGAATACACTCTCATGTGTTTCTTTTGTCCAATATATAAAGTGACTATAATACACATATTATGTTAAGATTATATATCCAACTCAGATATTCTCAATTATATGGGTATATACTAACCTATTTGATGAATAAATCACATTTTATTCATCTTTATGTTGAATATGTCATATATACCCCACATGAATAGATAATCACATCATTTTACTATCTAGGTGTGGCTGAACACTCCCTAGTCTATCTCAATTGAAGGCCCAAATATTGTGATCATCATACAAGAGGATAAATTCCATCATAATTTATCTCTAATAGATGATATGATTAGAAACCTACCCAACCAACCCCTTATTAGAAAATTTTATTCGACTTATCTAAGAAATGTGTCAAAGTATGAAGGTTATCTAGCTAGGTATCTTTCCAACACTGGGTAGTGGGGAAAAAATTATTATCCATGCACCCATGTTGTACTAAAACATCATGTATGAAACTCTATATGATATACTTTTTTGGTCATCCAACACACACAAAAACATTTTTATGCCTCATGATCATATTTTTTATCTATATAAATGAATTCTAGTCATTCTAACTATAAAATTTCATCACAAATTATAATTCTACATGATAAACATTGGTTATGGATAACTCGAAGTCATACTTGGAGATGTCAATTATTATTTCACTTTAGGAGATATATATCTATATATAAATTTATGAAGGAAACCTGAAATAATGATAAAGTGGATATTTCATTTTATATGATACATTTTTTATTCTTAAATGCTTTTCATAATACTTAAAAAACCATACATAATTGAATTTCTAACATGAAACATAATATAGACTGTTAAATTAGCCAAATGTTCTATGTAATTTATAGGTTTTGTTAATTTAGTGCACTACATGTAATTCTAGCCACATATTTAAGTGAACATATGATAAAATCATCCCACTAATTTTTTATTAATTAAAATCTATTAAGAAATCAATTTTTAATAATGATGAGATTTAGGAATAAGATTTTTATTGTTCAACCCTTTGAAAATATTAAAACTCATTAACTTCACAACATCAAATGTTACTCTGTCAACTTATATTGTCTACTTAGAACTACTTCTAATTTCATCAACATTATCCTTATAACCCTCTTATCAAAACAATGATTCTATTTACATTGACATTAACTAATTCATACTAAAAAATTTAATATAAAGTGACATTATTATTGATTTGGTAATTAATTGTAACTATTTACATTTCTCTTTTACTAACTTATCATAAACTATTGTGGGATATTAAGTAAATTTTACTTTGTAAAAATACTGGTATAATCATTTTATAAGGTAGTGATATTCACTTTATTTGGTGACTAAATTTAAGTCTTTAAATTTTTCCTTATAATCACATAACATAAACTCTTTAGGATATTAAGTGTAAATAACATTAACTTTTCCAGGCATGATCCTTTAGTTATCAACTTTAAACTTCTATAAGTTCAAAAATACTCCCACTAGCCTTATAAACACTATATTATCTTTAGAATAACTTTTGTAAAAAACAAAACATATAACTTTGTGTTAGAAAATAATAATTTTTCCCTTTTGTAAATAATATTTATAATAAATATTCCAATGTCTGAATAACATATATGGTATTCTATGTGTTTGGAGAATTTTATTCAAAAAAGAAAAATTTAAAAAAATATTCTAGTGTTGGGTGGGGGGAATATCTTCCCTAATATTTTAACAAACATTTGGATAAGCACTTCAACCTGGATAAAACTTTTTTATCATTTCAACCTTTGTAAAATATGTTATGGGGTATAACGAATCATAAACCATGTGTATATAATTAATTATATCATTTCTTCATAATAAATCTTTGTTAATAAACTACTCCACTCATCACATTTGAGAAATTAGATAAAGATAAACATCCTTTTAAAATACATCTGAGCTTGATTTATTCCTTTATATCCAAATATATTGTAAAGACCCTGACCCTAGTAGCCCAGAGTTAGTGGTTACTTTATTACATTAGTCCTACATACAAGCGATCACATTCCAAATGATTGAATAGTTTAACATCTTTGTAAAACTAGATAGATACCTGAATTTCACACTACATTTGAAAAAAAATACATCATGTAATTTTCTTCTAGAACACCATTATTCCTTTTTGATATCCCGATATATGAATCATAATACACTTCCTAATACCCTAGGTAAAGTAAAAATAATGAAGTGGTGAGCTCTAATGGTTAGTAATGTTATGAGTACAATGAAAGCTATTATGGATAAATAATTCATAATAAATATGTCAAGGTAAATAACTAGAAAAAATTCCATTTAACCAATAACCTAAACATAAAGAATAGTATGTAAGGAATAAATGATGAGAAAATAATTCCATATAAATAATAACATGAGCATTTTGGTTATCCATGGATATTATAACTAATAAAATAATCACATGTAAATCAATAAATAATATCATAATAAAGGAATTCATAATGTTGGACATCATAACCACACAACCAAGTACTCATTCCAAGACATCTTATATATATAGTAAAGGCATCAGCCAATACCCAAGCTAGTTTTTCTTATGAAACCTACTGATGAATCATGGGGATAAACCAGGCCCCACCCATCACTTACTATGTTCAATTAATTCCTCATATGAAATAGGTGAAACATAATCAACATAAAAAATTTATTTGAAAAACTAGCATGATAAATTTTAATACTTTCCCTAATCAATAAAAATAATCATAAACCATTTATAGTAATATGGAAAATGGTATCAAAATATTATATCCTCAATTAAACTAGTAATAAACCATACAAAGAAATAATATTTATTATATTATTACAATATATTATCAATGTAACATAAGTTAGATATGGGTATTTGTTATTTATTAATATAAATACTTTAAAAATTCCATTCAAACATTCATGGGGAAAATATCCTTTTCACATTGAAAATCACTTGAAAAAACCAAAATTTTCGTAATATTAAGAAAAAAAATCTTTAGAAATATCCTTATGAACTTATAAATTAAAAATAAAAATAATGGTGGTAGTTAATTTCATACAATTTTTATATGTTAAAAAATTCTTTTCACACTATTTTAAAAGGGATAAAAAGTACCACATTTGGAAAACAAAAAAAAATCCTTTCAAACAATTTGTAAAAAGTGAAAAACTTGTAAAATTTTATTTAATAAATCATTTGGAAAATTTTAAATCATTTCTAGAATACATGGATATGGAAGGAAATGGGTTTTTAATTGAAGAGATAAATGAATTCAGTTTTCTTTAAAAACATTATTTTGATCTCTTTTGTTATTAAATATTGGAAAATGAGAGGAAAAAATTTATTCTATATAAATAACTAGTGGATAAGAAAATTCATGAGTTTCTTGAAATATATATCATAATATTTTATTCTTAGAAATGTATTTGTGAATAATACTGATAAATAAAGATATTGTAAAATAAAAATTTACCACTTTGGTAACATATGAATCATAATCCATATATAAGAGATAACTAAAAATGAAACTTTAAATACCATTAAGATAAATGGATTCATGATATAATATATCAAAGTGGAGGTATATACACCACACAAAATAACAAATTTGTGAATGTGGCATACGTCTCATAGAAGTAAAAGTGAGACAAGAAACCCATTACATTGATCATATCATTGAAGTGAGAATTAATAGATGAATTGGTTATGTGTATCAAATGTAAATAAAAATAATACACATTTAAATAAAACATAATTTAATAAAAATTATTTACAAAAATATTCTTAAAATATAAAAGATAATGAAGAATTAATATAACCCAATGAAAAGAAATTGAGTTATGAAATCATTTACCAGCAATTAATTTTCAAGTAAAATTCACTTAGATGAAATAATTCAAATTAAAAATTAAAATACCAATAAGTATGGAGGATTCATTATATTAAATGTTAAAGTGGTATTATATACACTGTATAAATAAATTATTCACATATCATTACAATATGCATCAATGAAAGGAAATAGAGACAAAATCCCTTTTCTCATGTCTGATTTCATTCATACATGCTTGAAAATCATGTATAATAAATATATAATTATTAAAAATTTATTAAATAACCATTATAATATATATATAATACCATATATTATTTAATTATGACATTTTATTACCCTTTTATTAATAATTACTTATAAAAATCATGTTTCGGGTAACAATTGCTTCATTTATCAAGTGTGTTTTGGTTCGATAATTTATGTCCTTTTTCTTTGATCATGGTTCCACAATATATATATTTTTAACCATAATATAAAAATAATTTATAATAATTATATAATTATATATAATGTTCCATAAAATTTAGATATAGGAAAATGAGTTACAATGTTCGTGAAGATGGTAAGTTGTATATATGCTTGAAAGTTGATTCTATTTTCACAATAGATGTAAAGAAAGAAAGGTAAATAATTTTTCACAATTAAATAAAAAAATTTATATAAAAAATATCATATTAATTAACTAAATATATTATTATTACCATCCATGCCAAAATAAAATGAAAAACATTTCACATTTCTGTGTAGAGGTAATAGTCCACACGTATGCACGAGTGATATTATTATTTTCCAATGGGCTGGAAGGTAAGAATGTATATGTGATATTATAATTCAATAAGTATATTAATTTAAAAAATAACTTATAAATATGTTAAATATATAATTATATCTATAAATTAGAGGCGGTGATGGAAAACAAATTACATCAGTTCATGAGGTAGTAGTTCGTCGTACACGCGATCGATGGTTTCATTTCTTATTTGATATAAGAGGATATGTATATAGGTTATAAAATTAAAATAATAACATAAACTTATATATGATATGTTTTTTTATTATTTTATCATAGTTTTAGAACATTTTAAGGTGATATTGGAAGAAGTGAAATGAAAACACATGGTTAGGAACTTTACCTCTTCTTCAAACAATCTCTTTAGGTTTAGAAATAAATCCTTCCTAGATTGGATTTTTTGATAAAAAATAATGATTATATAGTGTGGGTATATATATAAGGAATATATTTGGGTTGATTTTGGCTGAACTAAAGGGATTATGGAGTGTGAATATAAGAGGAGAGGGATGAACTTTTATAAGTGGGGGAGAGGACACACTTGAAATTTTTGAATAGAAAAAAGTGATACCAATGTTTTTCACCTGAAAAAAAAGATCCAAAATGTCCAATTCACGAACCATGTATAATATAATTTTCAAATATTTCAATTAAATAAGATTTTTACATTTTTATATGTCATTTATCCATTATATTTTTGTTTCATCCCCTAGGTAAACTCGTTTTATCTTTAACCGTGGTAATTAATTTTTATTATTTTACTATTAATTGTGACAAAAAAAGTATATTGAAATTATTATATAATATTAATTATTATGATTAGAAATATTGAAACTATTTTTCCAAATTCAATTCACAAAATTGGAAAATTTTAATTTAAAATTAAACCCATAGATGCGATGAAAAAACGGTTTTCCGAAGAGAAAATTTTCATAAGTATAGAATGTTTTAATATAAAAAATCAAAATTAATTTGATTAAAATGACCTAAATTGTATTAATTAATATATAATTGAACTAAATTTAAGTTTAAAATAATTTTAAATCAAAATTTAACTTTTTAATGCATTAGAAAATGTTGTTTTTAATAAAATCCATAATTTTTTACTATGAATTGAAAATTTAATATTTTCAGAAAATTCTCAAAATTTCACTCTAAGATATTTTTTACATTATGGTTAAAAAAATTAATAATATTTTTTAAAATAAATTTTCTACAAGTGGTAAAAATTTATTTTAAAACATGTTCACAAATCGCAAAGAAACTACCTTTTAGAAAAATACAGGCTTTCAGAAAACATTTATTTTCCATTCAAATGATTATTTTTTATTTCTAATAAGTAGGTAGTCATTTAATTTATTTTATAAATGTTAAAAAAATATAATTTTCCTTATTTAATAAGTTCAATTCATACCCACTAATTTAACGGCAAGGTTATATTGATATACTATATTATGGTTCATTTAGACTCGGAGTTGTGTGTATTACAAGCTATTAAAGAGATTAAATTTAAGTAAATGTATTAGGTGTTTCATTTTAAGATTGGTGATTCATGTCATAAATTATATTGAACATAATTTTATTAATTTAGAATCTAGGGGTGTTACATTCTTCCCACCTTCAATAAATTTCATCCTCACAATTTGAACTTGTAGTTGGAAATCAATGGTTTTCCATCTAAAAAACCTTTATTGATAATTCACATTATAAAAAGGGTTTAAAAAAATTCCTCTTAAAATAAAAAAGGTAAATAGTAAGGTCATATGGAATAACATGTAACTGGGTTTCTATATATGTGAAGTTTGTTGTGAAGTGAAAATATAGACATGGAAAACACATAAATAATTATAGATTGGTAGAGATCATTGATCACAAGAAAGTGAATGATCAAGAGAAAGTTAACAAACATAAAACCAAAAATATAAGATGAGTTAAAATACCATTTATTCATTAGATATGAAAGTAATATTTTTTTATATAAGAGAGATAATATATCACTAATCAAAAACACCAGACCTACAAATCCAATCATGAAAATGGTCAACCAAACTGTGATCACCCCAAGATTTCCCATAGCAAGCCAGTCAATGATCCTCCATATTACCCCCTCATTTGATAAAGGAAAATTTAGATTTAGTGGATCTTTTGATTCATAACCAAATATTTCTCAGGGTAATCCCAGATGACTACAAATACTCCTCCTTCCTTAATAAGGAAGTAATCACTCAAGGAAACCCGATTCCACTAAAATAAATTTCCAATATTTTGAGTGAGAAAGAAGGATCCCGTGAAGGATAGAAAATTCCTCCTCCACCATAGGATTTCAAGAGTCTTGGATATACATGAAATGGGATTCCACAACCTGTCCATTATTGTGATGATTAATAAATCCAACACTAACCATCGAATTAGATGAGACAGCCATATCTATATTAATTTTGATAAAACCCTCTAGGGGAGGATTCTAACAATGATAATCATGCCATGTACAACCCAATGAGGTCCTCAAGTCATTCACATTCTTGAAATTTAACCATTCATTGGACCTCTTGATCTAAATATGATATTGGGTCACCTTATTTTAGAAAATTCACTCATTTATTCTTGTCCAAATCAACCATGAAATTTTTAAAAGTAGCCACACCATGTTAGGTTCTAATGAAGGCACCCTTTTATTGAGATTTTAGACCAACCTATCAGAAGGATTAAATAATTTTTTAAAATATGGTGCCCATTCATTCTACACCCCATCCACCCCATGAAAAAATATAATTTCATACATAGAAGATTACACTTCTTAGAAGCATAAAGGACAACTATCATCCTCTATAATTTTAATTTTAATATGATAACATTTTTGTTTCAAGTTTATTTTCCTAGAGTTGAAGGACTATTTTTCAATCATGATAAAGAACACTAGAAAATATAATTAAAATTTCATCTATTGGTTATGCTATGATTAATTTCCACTTCATTATTTACTCCATAAAATGAATATCCAAGATGAATCTTTATGCCTCAATCACTAAAAATAAATTTTAATGGATCATAAGATCCAAAAAAGAGTGAAAAGTCCTTATGTATGTATCTAAATATTTACTAAATCCAAAATAGTTATCGTGATTTATCCAATATAATATATTAATCTCTAAACCTCAATATTAACACCCAAGTTTAAACTAAATCCATTCCATAAGTATTTATCCATAAAAAATTTTAAGTGAAACCAATTTCATATCAACTAGGACATCATGGAGGCTAGTGGTAGGAATTGTACCCTTAACACCCATCGGTTGTGGGTTCAAACCCCATGGACTTTTTAGATGTGATGGTTTGTCACCCTACATATAGGTGGTACCTTTTTAAAAACCATACAAAAATAAATCCTATTAAGGTAAAAAAAAGACGAATATCCTAAAAATAACATTGGTCATCAAATTACTTTTTGACCATAAGTGTTTTCTATATGACTTATTTTTTCCACAAAATCGAATAAACATAATTAAATATTATTAACTTAACATTAATGATGATATTGACCATAAAGGTTATCAATAACTTTAATCTTATGTTCACAAAATTTAAATCCATTCTTCCTTAAATAACATTTTCAATAAAACTTATACTAAACCAATGGGTTGTATTACCATAAAAATGCCTTAAAACAACCTTAATCCTAATAAAATCTCATCACATAATACATCAAAAAGGGGTGTATAATACATTTAACTTGTGATCATACTTAAACTAATATACCCATGATGTTATCCATAACTCTTAAGTTAATCATACATGAAGACATATATGCTTCCAAATTTAACACAATCCTTATATGTTTAATGATTCTCATCACCAAAATTTCATTAGTATAAATACTTATTCAACATAATTACTGAATCTAAACACAAAATCACATTAATAATTTTATATTGGATGTATTTATAGAATAATATTTACCTTGATTCCTTATATTATTATTAGTTATATTCCCTTTAAGCGTATTGCATTCATTTGTGTAGTGCCTCATCTCTTTATAGTTGAGACACTGAACATTATAGGTTTTTTATTATCCTTGTAATCACGATCCTAATTTACTTCTCCATGCACTTAAAAAAACACCAATTCACTTTAAATAAGAACTACAATGTTTCTTTTCACAATTATTACATGTTAGAAAATTTTTATTTTTCTTATTTCCCTTATATTTTTTTCTCTACTACCCTATTCTTCTCTGGATTCGCTTCGAAGCCATATGACCTAGATAATTATTTCTCTTTCTTGATGGCACATGATATTATGTCCCTATATTATGATAAGGTTTGGGAGATTAGTTCCCTTCATATTATTGTATTTAACCCATCAAATAAATGGAAAACCTTACTCTTTGGATTATATACATGGTCCATAGTATTCCTTGAAAACCATATAATTTTAGATTTATAATTATCAATGTTTTACTATTCCTTTTCTACTAGATTTTGGAATTATCTCTCCACATATTCTCATTTCTCATGAGGGAAATATTTTTTGAAAAAAGGTGCCTTAAAATCCTTTCACTCCATGTTTTTTATTTCTTCTACATCATAATTATTTTGACTCAATGACCACCATTGATCTGTATCTCTTAAGAGATGATAAAATGTCATGAAAACATTCTCCCTTTCATTACTTACTATAGCAAGAAATATCTTATCTAGGGATATTATCCATTTCATAGCTACAAATGTATTTTTAGTCTAATTTAATGATGGTTGACACATGAAGCGGTCTAACATTTTTACACCACATGGTGGATCAATAGGATGCTCCATACAGGAAAGGTTGGTACTCAAAACCTGACTAAACTACCCCAATATGTTTATAATATGATCAATTCTAGTTACATATTCAACTCCAACTTCATTATATTTACCATGAGGGAAATACCTACATAGATTAAGTTCATTGATACAGTTCACATTCCTTCTACTAAGCTCTTCTTATAAAAAATTGCATACACTAGATTATATCATAACATTATGAAACATAAAGTATAATACCAAAAATAGTGAAATACTTAACATAGAATGAAAAATTTATATGTAGATAATCTCATAATCATAAACATGGTTTCTTTGGAAAGTTTTCAAATCATAAAAATATTTTCAAATCCTTTATAATGGTTTTTGAATAAAATTTAAAATATCCCAAGTATATCCCTTGGGAATGTAAAAATGGGTGTGAAAAAAATCCAATCTTTATGCACTAAGTGACAATCGATCCAAATCCCAATGTTCCATTTTCTGATTTATTACCCCTAAGTAAAACTATTACAGAACCACAACCACTTTTAGTATCAATATAGGGATGTATTTCAAGGAAAAAAACATAATCACTTCTACAAAAAGACATTAGGATGTTCTTATACGATAATCCTCAAAGTCTATCACAGGGTTATATTCCCTAATATATGTTTTTCTAAATGTAGTTTCCAAGTTTTCTACTAAAATTACTATGATATCAATTGTAAAGATCTTAACCCTAGTATCATAGAGTCAGTGGTTACTTTATTATATAGTTTCTAGATACAATTGATCGCATCCCAGAGGACCGAATAGATTATTAGTTTTAGAAAACTATATAAATTCTTGAATTTCACATTACATTTAAAAACATATAATTTTCTTTGAGAACACCACTATTCCCTTTACATATCCTTGTATATCAATCATTTTACACTTCTTGGCATCCCAGGTAAAGGAAACATAATAAATGGGTGAGATATAATGCTCGGTAAGGGTATGCGTATAAGGGAAACTATCATGAATGAATATGGAATATTAAATTTGGAAAGGTAAATAACTAAAAAAAATTCATTTCATCAATAAAAATATAGTTGGAATAAATGATGAAAAAATAATTCCATAGAAGTAATCACATGAGATTGAAACTTATCAATTGATATTATAACTAATTGAATTATCAAATGGAAATTAATAAAAAAAATCTCATAATTATATATTTAATAATTCTAGATATCATAACCATAATATCAAGGCCTAATTTTAAGAAATATTATATAAATTCATATGGCCTCATCCAAAAACCCAAGCTAGTATGTCTCGTGATACCTACTGATTCATCAAGAGGCTATAACGAACATGCCTGTCACTTACGAAGTTTAGTGAATTCCTCATATGAAGGGATGAAAAATAAAAAACATAAACATTCAAATTTGAAAAATAGGCATAAAAAATATTAATACTTTCCACAATCAATAAACATAATCACAAATAATTCATAGGAAAATGGGGAATGGTATCAAAATAGAATATCCCCAGTCAAACTGATCATAGACCACTTAGTAAAATAATAATGATGGTATCATTATAATATATTTCAAAAACAACATAAGTGAAAGAAGGTTTTTTTTCATTAATGAATAGAAATACAATAGAAATTACATTAAAAAATATTTCAGGAAAATATCCTTTTTACTTTGAAAATCAAATTCAAAAACCAAAAAATTTCACAATATTAAGAAGAAAATTATTTGAAAATTTCCTTGTAAATTTATAAATGAAACTTAAAAATAATGATTGTGGGTAATTTTTTATATGCCATATACGTTAAAAAAACATTCTTTTCACATAGTTGTAAATAGGTTAAAAAGTAACTCATTCAAAAAATCATAATAATGTTCTTTTCAATCAATTTTTAAAAGTAAAACATGTGTAAAAATGTACTTAATAAATCATTTGGATAATGATAAAAAAATTAGAAATTGTTTTTAGAAAACATGGATATGGAAGAAAATGGGGTTTTTGACCGAAGAGAGAAATGAAGTCAGTTTTCTTTAAAAACGTTATTTTGATCTCATTTACTATTAAAGAAAGGAAAATTATGGGAAAACATATATTCAATAGAAGTAAAAAAGAGGAGAATGAAATTCATGAGTTTTTTTAAAATATAGATCAGACGATTTCATCATTAAAAAATTAATCATGAACAATCCTAATAAACACTGATATTACTCCAAATCCTTTTTTTAATATTTTAAAATGCCACTTTATGGTTTAGTGGTAACCCCACATTCAACCAGATAATAACCAAACCACCCATATTTCAAAATTAAAATTCGAAAAATCAATCACCAAAAACAATAGTCCACACATCGATCACATCGCCATTGAATCACGTTGGGTCACGAGATATTGATTAGTGATCCACCACGATCTTCACCCACTGATACATGATATCACCTTCATAATCTCCTTCTCTCTGGTGATAACCCATCATCCATCATACCACTATAATAAACAAAAAAAATAAAATCACTACGCTTCAAATACATCATGTCACCATCATCAAGTACATCAAACAAATCCACCTTACTGGTGGGATCATTAATAGTGCCGAAGAAATCCAAAACATACACTACCAAATATAAATAAGTAAGAAGAAAATCCACCGGCCAAATAAAAAAAACAGTGTCGAACATACCATTTTCATCTATTAAACTGAAATAAGGAATGTTGATAGGGCCCAATAAGGAAGAATCATGTGTTGATCGCTGCTACTGGAAACCATTGGACACTCAACAAAACTTCCAAAAACCCCCTCAAAGAACACTGCCCCAAAAACACTATTAATGGAGAATTTTACCAGGATTTCAGAGCACAGTTGAGAAGAATAGGTCTCGGTAGAGGTCCAAGCCTCCTAAAAACATCATCCCTTTCTCTATGGACCCAAACAACCATCATACCAGAGATCAACTTGTTATGGCCCACTTACCTGCAATGATCATCTGACACAGCTTACCTATAATGATAACCATTGTGTCTTGGCTCAAATAAAATGTTGGATATACCTCCTAGAACACCATCAACTGAAAAAAAACATCACATCCCAAATCCTACTTGAAACCACCATAGCAGACTGACTGGGGTAGCGGTGAAGGAAAATAAATCCAAAGAAGCTTTTTAATCAATAACACCTCCACATAAAATCTCATCCTTTCCCGAACCACTCTCCCCAAATATTAAAGCCACATATAGGAAAATATAACACTATAAACACACCAAATAGTCAATGACTTCTATGAAAGTGATAGTTATGAAAAAAGATGATACCAGATGAAAGTCGGTCTCCTAGGACACCGATTTGACTCAACCTGCACATCCCAAGTCACCATGAGAAAGCAAGCGCACCAGACTAGAATGAGGTCAAAATTGTGGTAAAAATAATGAATGAGAATAATAAGGGATTATAGGGATTTAATAGGGAGGAAATACTATATATGAAATAGTTTCATAGTGGGGGAATACATGAACGAAAGAAAACAACCAAGGGAGAGTGGGGGGAAGAAGAAAAGGGGGAAGTTGTGAGGGAATAAAGTATGGAATGATATATGGGGAGAAGATGCTAAATAAGTTTAATGTAGGACTCCACCTCCAAATTTACACTAAGGGAAACACTATATCATGATATAATAGAGAGAAATTCCACTTAGAGGCTCTCAAAACCCCATATAAAAACGAGATTGTAAGATCAAATTTTACCACTTTGGTGACTTCTGAATGATAAGCCCCATGAAAGAAATAACTGCAAATGAACCACTAAATTTCATTAAGATAAAGGGATTCCAGATATGAAATATCAAATTCTTATTATATACACCACACAAAATAACTATGTTTTGAATATGGAATACGTCTCACAAAAGTAAAAGTGATATTAAAAACCCTTACAATGATCATAGCGTTGAAGTGATAATTAATCAATGAACAGATTATGTGTATCAAATGTAAATCCACACATAAAATTTTCAAATATAACATAATTTAATCAAAATTAATTACACACATAATATTACAATATCAAATACTATTAATAAGTAACATAATGTAATGAAAAGAAGTTGATTTATGAAATTCTTTACCACTTCATAATTTTCAAGTAAAATCCTATTAGATGAATTAATTAAAATTAAAACTTAAATTAATATTAATTATAAAGTATTATTGATATTACATGAAATAGGGGTATTATATATACTATATAAATAAATTTGGTTTATAACATTACAATATGACTCAATGAAATGAAATTGAGATGAAGTCCCTTACCTTCGTCCTGGTTTCATTAATACATGTTTGAACCTCCTATAAATATATTAAAGAACCATAAAAATATATATAATACCATATATTATTTATTTATGACATTCCATTTTCAATTTATTAACAATTCCTTGTTAAAATCATGTTTTGGGTAATAACAACTTTGTTTTTCATGTATGTTTTGCTTCATTTATTTTGGTCCTTTTTCTTTGATCATGATTACATAATCTAAAAAATATTAAACATTATATAAATATCATATATAGTAATTATATAATTATTTATAATAGTTATTAAAATTTAGATATGGTAAAATGAGTCACATCGTTCATGGAGATGGTAGGTTGTACGTACGCATGAACGTTGTTTCTATTTTTTCAAAATATGGAACAAAAGAAAGGAAAATAAGGATTAACCTTTAAATAACCATTATTATATCAAATATATCATAAATAATAATTTCATATATAATTATTAATATCCATTTCAAAATAAAATTAAACACATTTCACATCACAACGTGGAGGGGGTAGTCCACACATACGCACGTGCAACATTACTTTCCAATGGACTGGAAGGTAAGGATGTATATATAAAATTATAATTATATAATTATATTAATTTAATTAATACCATATAAATATGTTAAATCTATCATTATATTCATCTGATAGAGTTATTGATGGAAAATGAATTACATTGATTTGTGAGGCAATAGTTTGTCATACTCACGATTAACGGTTTTGTTTCCCATTTAATGGAATAAGAGATTGATATAAGTTATTACTATAAGGACCCAGGCTTAAACATTACTTAATATTGAATTAAATTAATAATTCACATTGGGGATCAACATTTATTCCATTTTTTGAAACAATGTGACGAAGGTAAAAAAAATTGTTGCAACCAAAACTCAAACTTGCTGAATTTCCCATAAAGTTTCTTTTCTCTTAAGGTTTGCAAGATGACCCTTAAATGAATTTAATTCTCTTATTTACTTTTAGAATAAACCAAAATATTATAAATGAACACAACCACAAACTTATCCAAGAACTCATGGAAAATTCTATTCATAAGATCCATGAATATAGCAGGTGCACTGGTTAACCCAAAAGGCATAACTACAAATTCATAATGGCCATATCTAGTAAGAAACGCGGTCTTCGGAATTTCTGCTTCCTTTACTTTCAACTGATGGTACCCCTATCTCAATTCAATCTTTAAAAAATACTGATCTCCCTAAATATGATCAAACAAATCATCGATATGAGGCAAATGATACTTCTTCTTAACAATGATGTTATTCAATGCTATATAATCAATGAAAAGTGTCATTAAACCATCTTTATTTTTAGAAAACAAAACAGGATCACCCCATGGTGATGTGCTAGGTCTAAGAAACCTTTATCTAATAACTCCTTCAATTGCTTATTTAACTCTAAAATCTTAATTTGACACATTCGATAAGGGGGTTTTGAAATTGTCTTAGCATCAAAAACTAAGTCAACAATAAATTCAACTTCTCGATCGGGTATAATACCAGGCAACTCATTAGGAAAAACATCAAGGTACTCGTTTACCACTGGCACATAATTAATCTCAACACTTCTTTTATTTTCAATAATATGATCAAGGTAACATTCATTTCCATCTTTTACTAGTTTCTCAGCTTCCTGATATGTTATCAAAATCAAGGGTTCATTCTTGTACACAAACTAAAAATCATTCTGAAGAGAAACCTATTTAGATATGCAGTCAATCTTATCATGATAAATAGAAAGAAAATTCATACCCAAAATAACATAAAACTCTAATAGAGACAAGACAATAAGGTTTGTAGGTATATTCTTTCTGCATATAAGGAGAAGAATGTTCTTATGTTTTCTTTTTGTCTCAACATTTCCTCCATGTGTTTTTATCATAACTTCTGTATTCATATCTTGACATGGAATTCTCAATTTATTAGAAAACTTCTTAGAAATTAAAGAGTGTGTAGACCCTGAATCAAACAACACATTGGCATAATCTGAACAAACAAACAGTGTACCTGATACTACTTGATTTGATGGCCCAAAATCTGTTGAAGTGGTTGCAAAGGATTTCACCACCCCTTTCTGCTTGTATTCTGGTAGCTTTCCCTTAGTTGAGTTCTTTTTTGGACACTCATTTTCTTAATTACCCATTTAATTGCACTTAAAACATTTTAATGACTGTAAATCATATTTTATCTTACCATTACCCTGATCTTTTTCAATGCAATTATGAGCCTTATGTCCCATTTTAACACATCATTAGCACTTACCAGAATTCAAAAGACATTCCCCAATATGATTTTTACCACAATTTTCACAAACTGTAAACTTAAGTTTCTTACCATCAAACTTTTTTGAAGAGTTCTTCCCTTTTTCCTACCACATAGACCTCTTATTATGTTGTTTTTTAAAGAACACATGATCGTCAGCAAACTCTATTTCCAGCTTCTCCGCACAAAAAACAAGTTTTTCATAACTTTTGAACTCACGATAAGCTAAATCCCTTCAATACTTTGGATTTAATCCTGAGTAAAAACAGTTGATTTTACTATCAAGATCTTGTATGAAATTTGGAGCATACCTTGCCAGTCGAGTGAATTTTTCTTCATAAGCAGCCTCTGAGTCATCCTCCTACCTCAATTCAAGGAATTTTTTTCTATTCTAAGATGAACCAACTTAGGAAAATATTTCTCAAGAAACATAACATTGAATTCATCCCAATAGAGAGCATCAATCTCATAACTATCCCTGATATTTCTCACCATCGAACACCACTGATCAGCTTCACCTTCAAAACTGTAAACTAAGAGACTAACCTTTTGATGTTCTAAAAAACCCATGACATAAAAAATATTTTTTGGTGCTTTAATACACACTTCTGCTAGCACCGGGTCAGATGATCCTCTGAATAACGTGGGATGTTGCCTCATGAAATGCTCCACTCCTGACATGTTCCTATATGGTTGATTTGGCTGATCTCGTTCATGGATACCACCACCATTTATAGCCTGATTCAATTATGCCATCACTACAACAAACTATTCAGTTCTGATTCTGACCATATCAGTTTGCTGATTTGGAAGGTTGTCTTCCTCCAGATGTCGTCCCAACATAGCTTCCCTGTTTCCTCTGTGGTAAACCATTCTAAACAAAGAATTATCTTAGGCGAAGCAACATGGTAATCTGTAAATGCTATATGATTTCAATATTAACATAAATTACTTTATGGATATTAATTTTACAATACCTTAACTCCTAAAGTTATCTAAACCGACCTCTGATACCAACTATAAGGACCCAACCTTAAACATTACTTAATATTGAATTAAATGAATAATTCACAATGGGGATCTTTTCAGGTTTAGAGTTTTAAAAAATTATTACATAATTACTACATCTCAAAAGATTAAAAAGTAGAAACTTCTACACAGTTTCCATTTTTTTTCATAAAATAAAAACTCTTGAAAAAAAAGAGTCATGTCTAGTCCCATGTTGTAGACAACATGACTTTTCCTTGATCCCATACTTGACCCTATTCATATTTAAGTCCTGTGAAAACATTTCAAAACTTGGGATGAGCATTAAAAGCTCAGTAAGGGTTTTTAAAAAAAAAATAAAAAAACATTAGTTCATAAATACATACAGAACATAAACTCTTTTACTTACCTCATGAAATCATAAGATTTATGAATGACACATAGAAATCATAAATCATGAAGGTAACTTGTGGCATCCATAACATACTTACATTGTAGCTATCACAACTACATAGGGAGTTAATTTAGAATACCCATCATAGTATATTCCCTAAATCTCTTTGGATAAACATCCACGTTTACCTCCGTCATGTTACCCAATGCATTGGAGAGCTATCTCAAGCTCACCCGCCCTAGGTTTATCACAGAACCACCCGTATACGTAAACATTTCCCAAGAAACATAACATATTCATAACACATAAAAAAATATAAAGGAGAGATAAAATATATCATTAAAATATATTGACATAATAAATCCATTATAAAACCATTTTCAATACCAAAATACATAAAAAGTATATGGTATTTATTTTCTTTTTAAAAAAAACTACGGCTTTTAAGGAAGTCAAAGATCAAATAATACTCGTGGTGGAGGAAAAAGGTTGTTGTCACCGCATATGATAAAAAAACATTCCTTTTTGTCATTTAGTAAAATGATTCATAAAAAAATATTCCCTTTGAATGAAATGAAAAGTCAAAGGTGTTTATACAGCATAAAAAATAAAGTAGTGTATTAGAACGAAATATGCCTCAATGAAAAGAGATTGAGAAGAAGTCCCTTACCTTGTGTCTGAATTGACCAGTTCATTCTTTCATATCCTGAATAATAAGCTGAAGTTAATTTATACTTTCTTAAGAACCTTTTTCTTGTTTATTATTCCATTTATATCACTTATTACCATGTTATAAACATTATGTAATTAATAATGTTCGTTTTGTCGATATTTGGTACTTGAGTCACAAATGAACACCATATAGTTACAAGTTGTTCAAATGGACAAAATTTCATTATATCCAGAATTATATTCATGATTTAGATATAATATATATCATATATATCCATTACATACATGTATTTATAATAGTACATAACATTTGGAGGTAAGAAATGAAATGCATCGTTCATGGAGACAGTAAGCTATACATAGGCATGGACGCTACTTCCATTTCTATTTCTTATTTTAATGGAATTAAAGCATAATGATACATAGGTATATTATAATTCCAGTATAATATCATATATAATATTATTATCTCTATCCTTTATATGTTCCACATAAGTCATGAATGGGTCATATCACTTTGAGGGGGCGGTAGTCCGCACTTCCTCAAATGAAATTATCGCGTTTACCCATAATGGAAACCATAAAGGTATGATATAAAAGAAAAATACAGCAGAATAAAGGAAGAATAAACATAAAATATATCATATATAAATATAGTGTCATATTAATGACCACCATTAGAGGCGGTAGGAGATAATCGAAGAATCATCGTTTCATGAGGCGTTAGTTTTCCATCCACAGAAACAGTATGTTTTTCACCCATTAGATGGAGGTGTGTGTAAGTGTAGTTCGAATCCTTCTTAAAAAAACATCCTAGTATATTTAGGATACTTTTGTTGTTATAAAATAAAGGAATTAAAAGATTTTAGGGGTTGGAGAAGTAAAATAAAAGAAAAGAAGTTAAGAGAAACTCTTACCTTTAATTTGGGTAACTTCCTTTGGTTTGAACCAAAAGGAATTATTGAAGTGCCTTCCGCCTAAGGTAAGGATTCTAGGTAAAGTATAGGTATTTAGTTATATTAATTTGGTAGAGGTTGTATGAGCCAAAAATATTTAGAGGTGTGAGTAATTTGTTAGAAATGGTCTCCTTTTATAAGGGGGAGGAGGGGCTCTTTAGGAAAGTATGAAAATATTATCATTCATAAGTGGCTCCATGAGGTCCCAAAATTGACCCAAAGATGCCCATGGTTGGCCATTACTTATACAATAAGTTTAGAAAAAGTGTTAAGATAATTTTGAATTATTATAATATTCTCTTTACCTTGAATTACCATATTTACATTTAACCGTGGTAAATAAAACTCAAAAGTTACTATTCACCAAAAATTATTTTCATCTTATTGAACCACATTTTACAAACTAATAACAAACATGTATGTCATATTTTCAAAATTCAATTCACAGAAGTGGTAAAATTTCATTTAAATGAAAAATTCGGTTTTTTTAACTACTACTAAGTGGTTTCACTATTCATCAAAAATTGAAGTTTTTCAGAAAAATACCAAAAATTCAGCCTAATCTATATTTTATATTCCGAATTCAAAAATGATTTCTATTTTACCAAATTCTAAACATATAAGTTGCATTGGTTAATTTAAAATTAATTCTTGTTGTTAAAACAAATAGCATGTTTTCAAGAAACAATAACTATCAAAAGATTGACACTTGTTTATGTCCAAATTCAAAGTGAAATTAATTCCAATGACAAAAATTGGATTAAATGGTAAAAATATATTATAATTAAACATTAAAACCAATTAAAAAGATAATTTAACCATATAAATAAATTATATTAAAACACAGTTTTTAATTAAAATACAATATTTTTCACCATTCAATTAAAGATGAACTTTATCAGAAAAATTCCAAAAAATTACACAAAGTAAATTTTGATGTCCCCATTCCAAAGAAGGATTTTATTTATTCAAATATAATGTATTAAAGTGACCAAAACTATATTTGAAAAGGGTTTTCCATTAAAATGTGGTAAATCGACCTTTTAATGTAAATTATTCTTAAAATTAGATTCATTCACATTTTATGCCTCTAAGTTTTATTGGATAAAAGTAAATACATTTAAAAAATATGTATAATCATATTGTAGTCATTTTTGTTCATTCCCGCCAATACAATGGATAGGAGTTAACTTCCATTTAAAATAATAATATTATATTATTAGTGTGCAATGTGAGATTTCAAAGAAACATGTTGTTGCGTATCGGGTATGCTATCGAACATAGCAACCCTTTTAAAGTAAAATTAATATTTAATTCACAAATATTAATAAGTATGAAAATCTCTTATTCTTGATTTACCTGGGATGTTAAAATTACATTAACATAATAATATATAATTATATATGATATGATGTTTTTTTATTATATAATACTTTGAGAATATTTTAAGGAGATTGAGGAATAAGTAAAATAAAAACATATGGTTTGGAACATTACCTCTTCTTCATAGAACCTCTTTAGGTTTATACCTAAATCCTTCCAAGATTGGATTTTTGATCAAAATAATGAATATAGTATTCATGTATGGATTTAATGAATATATTTTGGTAGGTATTAGAGAAACCAAAATTATTTGGCAGTGTTAATGGGAGAGGATTGGGGATGGCCTTTTATAAATGGGGGAAATGACACACTTAGTATTTTTGAAAAGAAAAAGTGATAACCATGTTTTTCACATGCCATAAGGCTCCAAAATATGTCAATATCAAACCATGAATGAAATAAGATCTAAATATGGCCATAAAATATTAATTTTAAAAGTTTTTATGTTGTTTAAACCCTTATCTTTCTATTTTAACACTCCGGTAAACCCATCTTAACCTTAATCCCAGTAATTAATTTTTATTATTTTTACTATTCATTATAACCAAAAAGTAAGATTAAATTATTATATAATTTTAATTTTTCTGATTTAAAATATTTAATCTATTTTTCAAATTCAATTTAAATAATTTTTAGAATTTATTTTAAAATTAAACCCACAAGCATGATGAAAAATCAATTTTTCAAAGAGAAAATTCTCATAAGTATTAAAAGTTTCAGCATCAAAAATAAAAATGAATTTTATTAGAATGAACCAAATTGTATTAATTATAAAATAATTTTACTAGTTTTAATTTTAAAATAATTTTAAATCAAAATTTAACTTTTAAAATTCTTTAATCAAAAAGTAAGATTTAAATAAAAACTAGTATTTTCACTATCCATCGAAAAATTAATCTTTTCAGAAAATTCTATGAAATTCAATCTACGTTAATTTTTAAAATATAATTTCATAAATGAATTTAATTTTTTAAAATAAATTTTCTAAAATTAGTAAAAATTAATTTTAAAATATGTGTACAAAGTGTGATAAAACAGCCTTTTAGAAAAACAAATTTTTTTAGAAAATGGTTTTTTTCTTTATAATGATTATTATTTTATTTATAATCAATGTATAACAATTGAATTTATTTTATATATGTTTAAAACATACAATTTTAATATTTTTTTTATTCTTATTCATACCCACTAATTTAATAGAAAGGTTAAAATGGTATATTATATTAGAATTCATTTAGAATTGGGGTTGTGTGTACCAAAAACTATCGAGGAGATTAAAATTAAAGAATTATGTTTTATGGGTCATTTTAAGAGAATTTTTTCATTTAATATATGTTATTGAACAAAATTTTCTTCTTTTATAATATTGGGGTGTTACATTTGTGATGTTGCACCCATTTTCAGCACTTTAATGAAAATAAAAGCAATATTAATTATTCTCTTGATTTTGAATAGCTGTATATTTAAAAAAAAACTTTTAAAATATAAAGTTAATATCATATAACCTTAAAAACCAAAGAATAAAATTTCATAAAAATGATACCTAATAAGGATATTTTTTAGAGATCTGTAAAATCATTTAGATATGCTAAATAATTCCATCCTATTCAATTATTACTTCTTTTTGCTGATTTTATCTTTAGGTTTCAATGGCTTTAGTTAGCTATTAGAATAAAAACATTTGGACTTTACAATTAGATTTATTCTTCTATTTTTAAACTTTTCATTCTTTTATTGTCACTAAAACACCAAAACTGAATCATCATAAGTCTCATTTATCTATCAAGTAAACTTTTCTTGAATTCATTAGACAAACATTTCTATTAATGATAATATAATAAACTCTTTAGTTGGAACAAGGCTTAAAAAATCTCCAGCCTCTCCAACTAATTAGTATATTCAATCATATTGAATATCACTATCATAAATAATCATATTGGGTATATGGTAAAAAAATTATAGGGTTATTTCATATGATTCTAGGTGTAGTGAAAGCACATTTCATGGGAATTATTTTAAAATATCTGTTAACACAGAGTTTCTTAAAAAACTAATAAAGGATATTCTCATGTTAAATTTATCGTTAATTCATTTATGATTGGATGAAATGAATGCCTAATCAGAGGATATTTATTATTATATGATTTTTATCATCATCTAAGAACCCATTTCTATATTACCTCCGTTGCATTGGAAGGGTCCAAGTATATAATCCTTCTATTGGTGATCCATACATGCTCCTTGGATCTCTAGGAAATACCAATTGATTTCTGGGTGCTAGTGTGGAAAACCAATTATCTTTCATTGTTCTTTTTGATGACTTTTAGACCCTTAGAGATTGGAGGAATCTCTCAAGTACTTCCTATTCTTGAGAGAAAGAGAAGAGGAATGGAGGGAGAATTCTATTGTTTGGAAACAATTCTCAAATCTTGATTAACCCTATATAATGAACGTTATTATACTTTTATAGAGACAGGGTTTAGGTTAAAATATTATTTAATTATGAACCATCCCTTATATAATATATTATTCATTCTTAAAACTCATTCCATATAATAATAATAATTTTAACAAACCATGATATAAAAATAACACTATATTTGATAACATATTCAACACACAACACTAAGTTTAAATGAACTATAGTATAACATTAAGATATTATTATTTAAATGTGACTCATATAACCTATATATTAAATTAGAAGGTTTGAAAAGTATTAAATAATTTATAAAATATATATAAAGGTCTTAATCAATAAAAATTTATTAATAAATTCTTAATAAATAAGAACCCAACTTTTAATAAAGATATTTTATTCTACAAAAAATATGGTTCCTTCAAAAATGATTTTTATTAATTTTTGTGAGACAATATTATAATTGATTTATAAAATTTCTTAAATTTCATTTTATAAAATTGAAATAATTTTTTAAAAAATAATATCAAAATTAAATTAGGGTGAAATTTTGGGATTTTTCTTAAATATTTGATTTTTCAGTAAATATTGAAAATTACCACTTTTTCAAATACTGCCATTTATTTTCCATAAATAAAGTAACTTAAAAGTTACACTATATTTTATATTCTATATTAAATCCAAATATTAACCATTTTATTTATTATAGTCTAAGTAATTTTATTTTAATCATTAATTTACATAATTTTTGTATAAGTTTATTTGTTTTCTTTAAAACATGGTTTTCTACAAATGTTATTAAATGAATAAAATTTATCAATTTTAATAAATTAAAATAACCAATATTAAAGTAAAGTTTAAATTAAATTAATTTAATATAAATATATTTATAAGAACTTAAATTGATATATTTATTATTTCTATTTATAAAGTTAATATAAGATCATATATTTCTTGAAAAATGTATTTTTTGAAAAAATATTTTTTGACACATTTTGTATATTTATTTATAAATTTATTTTGGAAAAATATGTGATTTTAATTTAATAAAATATATTACTTATTTTGAATCAGAATAATTAACATATGTAATAATTTCAACTTAATTTTGGCATAATGAATAGTAAAAATAGTAAAAAAACTAGTTACCGTGGTGAAAATAATGGTAAAACTGAGTAACCATAGAGGTAAATGGAATAAAATGTTTAAAACATGTTTATTTTGGAGTTTTGGAGGTATTTATTGACCATAAATCACCTAAAATAAATTATTTATCAATTTCTCAGGAACCTTTCTTAATAGTGACTTCTCATTATTAAATAGTTTTCAGTATTTACAAAAAATTTCAATATTCATCAATTATAAAAGGGAACTCTCTCTCCTCAATTATTCAAACCTATCAATCCATTTGCCTCAATTAAACCCTAAAAAAATATCTCCCCAAAATCCTAATTCAATTTTTTGCGCTTCTAGTCTTCCCAAAATACTAACCTTAGGGTCCTTAATAAGAGATCCAAGAGAGGTTTTTCTAAGTGAAGGTAATCATCTTAACTAAACTCTTTATTTTTACTTATTCTTTTTCAACCTTAAATTATATATTAGAAATTAAAATATAATAAAATCATTAAATCATATATTATGAGATTTTATTATTTTTATGTCATAATATTTATCTATATCCTCTTCCACCAAATGGGGAATTAATTCATTGTTTGTGTGTACAACGAACTGCCGCCTAACGAACCAATGTAACTAATTTTACATCATATCCTCACATGTATGTTCATGATGATTAAATTAATGTTTATATAGGTTATTAAAGAAATATTAATTATTATTTAAAATTATCATATCATATACCTTCTTACCATACCATCCACTGAAAAATGATAACATCATTTGTGCATACGACGGACTACCACCTCGCAAAGCGATGCGATTATTTTTTTTATTATGAAATAACATAGATGGTATATGTAAGTATATTAAAAGAAATAATATAATATTTATTATATAATTATAATTTTTTAAATATAAAATAACACTTAACTTTTTCTAATCATGGTCATTTAAAAATTTAAATTTTGCTCATGCTTGTGTATGGAACACCGTCTCCATAATGGCAACATAGTTAATTTTCAAAAAATATATTTTATGGTCGGTTTTAAAAGTATAATTTATGTATAAAAATAAAAATTATTTCATTATTATTATTCAATATATGACGGAATAATTACCCCTTTGACGACAATCAAAACATCGATGTCATTATGAAATTATAAACCAAGCATCCTCAAAACACCTAATATAGACATAACTAAATAAGTAATTAAATATGACATTAAAACAAATGAAGTAGAGTTGTAAGGTTTTATCATTATTTAGGATTGATTATTTTTAAGCCTCACATTGAGTAATTTTTTGATATTTCTACTTAAACCTAATCTATTTTATTATTTTATGATTAATCATAAACTATTAAATTAATAGTTCAATTATCTTCTCTATGGTACTTAAAATGATTAATAAAGTTTTTTTAAGAAAATATGGATTTATTTCTCTCCTTGGCCTACGATGCTTTTTCTTATATATACATGTTTTCTAAAAAAATCAATATTTTTTTATCATTCATAAAATTATTTAATAAATATATTTATATCATGTTTTTATTTTTAAAGAACGGTTTGAAAATAATCTTATTTTTTTTCTAATGAGGTGTTTTTAACCTTTTTACAACATTGTGAACAGAATTTTTTTAACTTATATGTCATATATATAAATTTCCACTATCATAAACACTGAATTCCTTGAATTTTACTTTATAAGTTTCCATGGTTATTTTAAAATAAAATGTTTTCTATTTTATTTTTGAAAAAAAATACATTTTGAAGAACTGATTTCAATGTGAAAAGGGTATTTTCCCCAAGAAATATTCTATATAATCTTGTAAGGAAACATTCATCAATAATGAAAACCATTGATGTTATGGATTACTTGTAAATTATATATATAAGTCTCTCACATGTATACCTAGATTTTTCTCACTTAATTTTATGGGTTCATACATTCCTAATGAAATTTACTTCGATTGTGATATGAGAAAATTTTATGAAATTCATTTTCTTTCCATGGGTAATTCTTATGTCATTCTATATGATTGATTTCCTTTTTTCAATACACATATATCATTAACATGTTATGATGGGTGTGCCTAAATAGATCTCCAATGCATTGGGTGAATCTTTAGTCTCATGAGGCATCATGTATGGGATAAATGAGTAAATATAATCCATTATGGGAATATTTCCACCATGTGATATTTTCTATAAAGTTATCCTTGAATCATACTCATTTCATGTTTTATATTTCTACCATATATCCTATGCTACTATGATATTATGATACCATGTTCCTTATGTTATACTTGCTTGTTATTACTCATGATACTAAACTTTTATGACATCATGTTATACCTTTGAAACATGTGTTATCTTTCATTATCATGTTTATTCCCCTGTTAGGATTTTTATCTAACCTATTTCTTTATGTATTCCCTTGGTTATCTTATGTAGTTGTTAGAGCTCAAATAGATTTAAGATCTCATTATAGAGAATAAATTGAGTATTTCACATTTTATTTTCACTTGATATAATATGAAACTAGTATTATAAAGACACTAGGCCTCATGATCTTTGGGGTGGTACTTGTTGCAAAATTATGATTAAAAATATGAAATAGTATGTGTAATGGGAATGGATTGCTATATTATTGTTATTATTATTATTATTATTATGGTGTGATCTAACTCATATAGTGATGAATATTATTTATCATCTTGAAAATAAATATTCATCCCTGAACATGATCTTGGTTCACCCCAATTCCTCAAATTTATTGAATACCCAACTAAATACATAATTAAATATTTTATTCATTGATAAATAAAATAATTATTTTATTCACAAAAAAAAAGAATAAATATTTATTAAATATTGTAATAATAAAATAAATTATTTATTAACTAATGGATAATTATTTATTACCTTGTGAATATTAGAAATCAATAAAACTTGAATAAAATTATTCCTTAGTCTTGAGAATATTATTTATTCCAATAATTAAATTAAAATAGAATTTAATCGAGATAAATGAAAACACTTAGCATGTGACCCTTTAGGGTTATTTATCATTGGAATTATGCGGGCTTACCTAAATTCAGATATTATTTTCTAGAAATAGGTTAAACAATAAAAAAGAAATAACTTAATGTTTCAACGTTGATAACCACATACAAACACTCGTTTTTGTAATATAATTCCTTTGTTTCAATATCTCATTAAGAAGGTTTCAAATATATTTCATAAACCTATATAATTAATATATATTTCTTTGACTATATGAAATAAACATTATTACTATATGGCCATATAATTTAATGTGACAGTTAGATTTCAATCAAAGGGATTAGATATGAACTTCCATAAAGATGAAAGGGGAAAAAATACTTGAATTATTAATTAACAACAAGTCGTTCAGGAAACACCCAACGTATCCAACTTTGTGATGAAATTTTATCATCATGGTTCACAATATAAATTTAAGTGTGTGATTAATAACTTTCATTAATAATAATATTATGTTTAAGGACTATTACATGCACTCATAGATAAGAATATCTGATAACAGAAAAACATGTGGAATTCCTACTAGCGGATCAGTTGTCAAAATCTACGATCTTGGAAATTACCAAGTTTGGACTTCATGAGGATAAGCCTCATCTTCTTACGAGTTATAATGTCCCGGTTTTGAAAGACACCCAAAGGCGCCCGATACCCGGTTGGTCACATGGCCTCAAACGCATTTCCACAAATGTCAGAGGCTTCCGACTAGCAGCGAGGGCCTTGGGTGTGATAGTGGGGAAACTATTCCCTCATTGGCATAGTACACAGTGTAAATAAATAGATATACAATAGCAGAAGAAGTAATAATACCAAACAACAGTAACAGTAGAAGACTGATAAAGAAATAACTGGAGTATATAAGTATATATATATAATGATGCATGATACATATATGTCAAGGAAAGTATCCAAACAAGTCACAATGCTGAAAATAGTACTAAACCCAAGTACAAAAGGAAAACAGATAAACTCCTCAGCATCGCAAGCCATAGCTTGGTCCCATTCTCTCTAGCTCCATAGAAAATCAAGTACCATAAGTCGAAGGGCACTTGCCCTTATCTATACCTACAACAATATAATCTATTTGGGACCAAAATCATGACCCAAATAGAGTGTGAGACTAAATCCCAGTAGGAAAACACCATAAGATCTGTTCCTAACATTCAGTGAATATATGGTAGGTAAAAGTACATAAAACAATAAACAAGAAGATACTGAACAGAAAGCAATCCACAGTCTCAAGCATCAAATATGAAAACAATTAAAACAACTACTCAAGCAAGAAAGAATAAATAGGTAACCCTCTGGGTAGTTCTCATAGCCTAACCCCTCTGGTTCAACCAACAAGCACTAGAAACCCTATGGGAGGCACACACAGTCTCACCCCCTCTGGTTCAGCTAAAGAATAGACTCTCTGGGGAAGCACTCACCATCAATTCCCCCTATAGTCTCGTATCATACTAAAGGCGCTCTAGGGAAGCAATCAACATCTCATTACCCCTGTGGCCTGCGTTGAGGAACTACAAACACTCTGAGGAAGCACTCATCGTCAATTCCCCCCGTGGTCTCGCATCGTAATTTATAAGACACTATGGGGAAGCCCTTACATCCATTCTCCCTGTGGTCTACTACACTAGGTTCTAACGGACCTGTGTAAATAAAATAAGTATAGGGCTCATAACGGCGAAGGTAAACCTAAAGAACTACTTGGATATCATTTTATATCATATCATCACTTTATAATTACACTCATACCATCCTACAATAGTAGGCATGGAAAGTAAACAGAATCCTAACAGGCAAACAGGACCCAAAGGTAAAAACAGGTAAACATGAATAGGCAATACACCCAAAGCACAAAAAAATTACCCTAATCACAATCAACATCATCTACTCTATCATATAATAAAAGCAAGCAAACAATAGGGCTAAAAAGGTAAACACGTAATACCCTGTTCAAGGGTATTGGTGGAATTTGCACAAAATATTTAATGAATTTCAACGTAAAGGCACAAACCACCTACCTCAGGCTTAGGAGATCAAAATACTTGAACCATGAGGCTTGAATCTCCTTAGAACATTGTAGATCTACAAAAATGAAAAAAAATTCAATCCATGATAACATAGAAAAGAGGAGGAATTGGAAAACGATGCTCTGGAAGAAGAGAGAGATTACCACTGTGATTCCAACGCAATCGACGACAGACAATTCAGAGGACGGACGACAGCTCAGGGGCTCGAAGAAGTTCCACGGCCTTACGGACTCTCTTGGACAAAGAACACCTAGAAGAAGACGGTTCTATCTATCATATGTGACCTCAGTGTGTTTAATGAAAAAAACCAAAATACACGGCATGTAATTTTGAAGTACACGGTGTGTACTCCCCTTTTCCATACTCCGCTTTAAGCGGCCTCTGAACACCCCCACATAGTCGTGTGCATGGCCACTACACGGCCAGCACCCGGCTGCCTGCGGCAAAGAAGTACAGGGTGTGTACTCATAAAGTACACGACGTGTACTTCGAAAAAATTCAGAATTTCCTCTTTTTCCCAAAACGACAAAAAAACATACTTGAAAAGAAAATCTGGGTTCTTAAAAACTTCCCCCCTTAATGAAATTCATCCCCGAATTACATTAGCATGGAATAGAAGAAGAAACTCCGAACAGCTCCGACCACTATGCTTGTACATCGGCCTCCCTCTCCCAAGTCTCATCCTGCACTCGTCTGTGCTGCCATAGCACTCGTACTAGAGGAACAGAACGGACACAGAGAACGTTCGTACTGTGATAACAATCTGGATAGGATGGTCCTCAAAAGATGCATCCACCACCAACTCGACTTCCTCAGATTCGAAAGTATGAGACGAGTCTGAAAAGTAACGTCAGAGCTAAGAAACGTGGAAAACATCGTGCATAGCAAAGTACCTCTGAGGTAACTGCAACCGATAGGTAACCGTCCCAACTCTCTCCAATACCTCAAACGGCCTGACGTACCTCGGTGAAAGCTTACCCTACCTTCTGATCCTTTTGTGCCCCAACCTCGGTGTGAAATGTAGGAAAACCTAATCCCCGACCTAAAACTCCAGAGGTCATCTCCGCTAATCAGCATATGACTTCTATCGAGACTGTGCAGTAGTCATCCTCTTCTAAATCAACTCTATCTTCTCTGTGGTCTCCGGAACAAGATGATGTCCCAGCAAAGCTACCTCTCCTGCCTCCAGCCAATATAAGGGTGATAGGCATGGCCTACCATATAAATCCTCATAAGGTGGCATCTGAATAATTACTTGAAAACTATTGTTGTAGGAAAACTCCACCAGGGTTATATGCTTCTACCAATAACCTCTAAAGTCAAGAGTGCATGCTCAGAGAATGTCCTCAAGCACCTGAATTGTATGCTCGGACTGGCCATCAGTCTGGGGGTGGTATGTTGTACTCAAAAGTACTTGTATACCCAAAGCCTTCTGAAGCCCCTTCCAAATCCAAGAAGTAAAATGCGCATCCCTATATGAAACAATAGAGTGTGGAACTCCATGAAGACGTATAATCTCTTAGATGTACAACCGTCCCAACTCATCAACACTAAAGGTCTCCTTAATTAGAAAGAATTGAGAAACCTTAATAAGCCTATCAATGGAAACCCACACATCATCATTCCCTCGAGGTGATATCGGAAACCCTATCACGAAGTCCATTGCAACGTCGTTCCACTTCCACTCAGGAATGAGTTACTACTGTAAAAGATCTGTTAGTCACTGATGCTCCGCCTTCACCTGCTGACAAGTAGAACATCTCATGAAAAAACCAGTAACATCCCTCTTCAAACCTGGCCACCAATACTGGAAGTGTCAATCCTGATACATCTTGGTGACACTAGGATCAACTTCCCAAACTGAGGAATGAAATTCCATCATCAGCTTCTCACGTATATCTGCTGGCACCCATACACGTCCCTAGAAATACAAGATCTCATCCTCGCCTATGGTCCATATAGGAATAGGGTCCTCTCCTGACATGCTTTTCTGTAGGACTAGGCCTTATGGTTCTGATATATTCCTCATATGTACTTGATCAAGAAGGGTAGAGGTAACAGCTACAAAATATAGAAAATTCTACCACTATCTGTCATGCACTTCCAAATGCATCTCAGAGAACAGGGCCATAAGCTTCCACTCACTGTTGGCCTTCTGAAATGCCTGTATCTGAGTCCTCCTTCTCAATGCATCAGCCACAGCGTTGCCTTTCCCCGGAATATAGGCAAGCTCGAAGTCAAAGGACTGTAGGAACTCAACCCACCTCCACTGTCTCAGATTCAAATCACGCTGAGTGAAAATGTACTTGAGACTTTTTTGGTAGGTGAAAACCAAAAAATGCTCTCCCGAAAGGTAATGTCTCCAACAACGTAAGGCATGAATAATAGCTGCCAACTCTAGATCATGCGTCGGGTAGTTCTTCTCATGTGGTATCAACTGCCGAGACCCATATGCAACAACTCCATCTCCCTGCATAAGCACAGCTCCTAGCCCGATACTTGGAGAATCACAATAAACAGTAAAGATCTTTCTCAACTCTGGAAAGACTAGTATCGATGCTGGAGTCAACCTCCCTTTCAGTTCTTGAAAGGCTGACTCACAAGAATCTGACCATAAAAACTTCTCACCCTTCTTGGTCAGACCTGTCAATGGTGCTGCTAAGCATGAAAATTTTTGTATGACGCGCCTGTATTATCCAGCCAGCCCTAGAAAACTCCGTACCTAAAATATTTTCTTCGGTTTCTCTCTGAAAAATACAGCTCTCACTTTTTCTGGGTCTACTGATACTCATGTCTCTAAGATAACATGACCCAAGAAGTGAATTTGGTCCATCCAAAAGTGGCATTTTGAGAGTTTATCATATAAATGATGCTCCCTCAGTGTACTCAAAATGATCTCAAGATGTGTGTCATGGTCATGTTGAGTGTGAGAGTACACCAAGATATCATCCACGAAGACCACTATGAACGAATCCAAGTATGGATGGAACACTCGGTTCATCAGTTCCATGAAAAATGTTGGTGCATTCATGAGACCGAACGTCATAACCGTATACTCGTATAGACCATATCTGCTCCTGAAGGCTGTAAGTGGTATATCTAATAGTATAACGTGCAACTGATGATAATCGAACCTCAAGTAAATCTTCGAGAATACTTGGTCTCCTCGAAACTGATCAAAGAGATCATAAATCCTCAGCAAAGGATATCAATTCTTGACCATCAACTGGTTCAGCTTTTGATAATACACACAAAGTCTAAGGGTACCGTCTGCCTTCTTCGCAAATAGGATAGGCGAACCCAAGGGAAAAGTACTGGGTCAGATGAAACCCTTTGCCTGCAACTCCTCCAACTGCTTCTTAATCTCCTGTAACTTAGGTGTATCCATCATATAAGAATGAATAAACCCAAGTGCCACTCCTGGAATGAGCTCAATAGAAAAGTCTACCTCATGCTCCAGAGGAAACCCTTAAAAGTACTCTAGAAAGACATCCCTAAAACAATCTGCCACTAGAGGAAATTATAACTATGATTTCCCCTGGTCATCTAGATATAGACTGGTAATCTGGGATGTAAATCCTCCTAGCCCATGATTCTTGGGTACTGCTCTACTTTCCTGGACATCCCACTCGCCTCTATGAAGAAAAGATTCACCCTCTTGTGATATGAAGCTCACCCTATGACGATAATAGTTGACGACTGCCTAGAAGGGAACTAACCAGTCCATCCTGAGGATGAAATCATAACCTATCATCTCTAGGACAAAGAGGTCCCATAAGAAGTGACACCCCGCAACCTCTAGAGGGCACTCCCTGCACTAACGTACACTAACCACCCTAGCCCCCAATGGTGTTTCTAGCGTCAAGATATCGGAAGAAGAAAATATGAAGAGCTCAAGGCTCTCCACAATAGCAATAGAGATAAAGCTATGGTAATCCCGTGTATCAAAAAGAGCAGAAGATAAAATTGAGGCTACTAAAATCGTACCTCGAACTGTAGAGGGTTCAGGATCCTGATTTTGCTGGGTCTACGCCACTGCAAAAGTCTGACCTGTACCACGACCCTATGACCCTGCCTAACCGCTCTGAGCTGATCCGCCCTATTTTCATTGATACACCAGCAACTGACCACCATAGTATCGACCTCCACCTCAGACCTAATGGCCAGAAGAACTCCAGTTCCCAGACTGGTGATAAACTGGTAGCGTTGCTCCCGAACGTGGAGTCATTGAAGAACCCCTATCACTAGCTGCTAGTGATAAAACCTGACAGAAATGCTGAAGGTGACCCATCTTTCCACAAGATCGGCACTCCACTGGATCCCTCTGGCACTTCAGCCACATATTCTCAGCCCTTACACACTGGTATCATACCACTGGGCTACCTGAAGATGTGTCTCACCTCCACAGATCACCGCGTGAAGACTC
The DNA here is from genome assembly GCA_963277665.1 of Viscum album. Taxonomy (NCBI): domain Eukaryota; kingdom Viridiplantae; phylum Streptophyta; class Magnoliopsida; order Santalales; family Viscaceae; genus Viscum; species Viscum album. The sequence goes on from OY728140.1 coordinate 2,134,759,363, forward strand.
CCTATGGCGCTTCCTGATGTCAGCAGGCGAGGAACTAACTCTGGAAGCAGAACCGCCCTGGCCCTCAGCTCCGGAATCTCTCAGATTATGCTCTGCAATCAGTGCATGGTTGACAATATATGTTATGGAAGTCAACCTGAATATATTCACCTTTGATCGGATCTCCTCTCTGAGACCATCGTCGAACTTCCTTGCCAAGAACAACCCATCTCTGCCCTGGAGGGGTGTGAAACGCTGAAGCTTGGTAAAATGAGAGGAATACTCCATAACTGAAAGAGTACCCTTCTCCAAACTCAAGAAGTCCCAGGCTCGATCGACCCTCAAGGTCGCTTAATAAAATTAGTCATAGAAGACACGCTAAAACTCCTCCCACACCATAACTTGCTGGTGACCCGCCTGTGATATCACATCCTACTACCGCTTGGAAGAGTCTTGTAACATGTAGGTGGTGATCTTGACCCGCCTTTCTGGAGGCATCTCCAGATGCTCAAAGATAGTCAGCATGGCTTCTAGTCATGACTCTATAGTCTGAGGTCCTCATTCCCCTGAGAAGGTGGGCGGATGCTGCTACTGGAAAACCCGCATCAAGTCTGCAATAGACGAGGCTAGAGGTGGTGCTCCCCAGAAGTTCTGCATCTTCCTTAGAAATCCTCCCTAAACTGCGCATCAGTCCTTATAACTCATATCACTGCTGGTGCCAAGACTGGCACAACAGGAGGATTTGCAGGAAGTCCTTGATCAGTCATGTCTGGTGCCTGATCACTGCCTGGAAACTGGCGTACAACTAGAGGACGTCTCAGTGGCATGACTCTGCAAGGCCAAACGCACACCTTAGATCAAAAATTTCAAGGACTGAAAATGAGGAGTGTAAGAGGGGGAAAAGAGGAAGAAAACATTCAATTTTAAAAAAAATGAATAAACGGTGTGTACACTACCTACACGGAATGTTCCCTGAAGTCATTCACTTGGGCGTGTACCTTTTCCTAAACTGGTCATGTAACACCCCAAACACACGGCGTGTTCTCAAAACACATGGTGTGTACTTGAATCATCTTCCCCTGCCTGGGTCCTTCTAAATGGCTAAGCCACATGGCTCTCCTAAGACAAAACTACACGGAATGTTCAAGGTAGACACGGCGTGTACTGGACACGCTTCACCTGGCCCATGTTGTTCGTGACATGGCCTGTGAACCCAGGTTACACTACACGACATGTTCCAATAAACACGGCGTGTACTAAGAAAGATAACACCGACCCGTGTTATTCGTGACATGGCCGGGTACCTAGGTTACGTTGCATGGAATGTGAGATCAGGACACAACGTGTAAAAATGAAGTTTCATCCATCTGTGTCATTAGTCACATGGTAGACACACGGTCACTACAACACTTTGTGTAAGTGTTGTACACGACGTGTTTTTACAATATTTTTTACAACCCCGTGTCCCTACCCACACAGTCAGTGACACAGTTTTAAAACTACACGGCATGTAGTCATAAATTACATGTCTTTTATTCTAGGGTTTTCCAGATAGTAGCCTCAGAAACTGCTCTGGATCCCAGAAAAACACAGGAGCGAACATTAAAGGTGCCAAATCCCGATCCGTGAGGGCCCATACTCCCCGTGAATCAAAGTTTGGCATCTTATACAAGTTATAACAAGGAAAAAAAGTGATGATTCACCATGTTATGGTCCATGAGGTCCCACAACACCTCAGAACCAAAGCTTGGCATTCATCCAACAAAGCACTACTCAAACAAAGCCTTATCAAACAGCAGGTATTCTATCAAGCATCTATCACAACAGCATGCATAGTCTACACAATTTCTATCACAACAGCATGCAATCGCTAATGCATCCAAGATGGAATGGCAAGAATGCATGACATGTGATTTATAACAAGTGCCTAGGTGATGCATGAGATGGCATACCCTCATCTCATCAGGTTGCGACAGAAATAAAACCACAATAACAACAATGGTAACAACACAAAACACGTGAATCACCCAACGTTGAAATCAAATCAACTGTAAAATTTCAAACTAGTAAAATTGAAATAAAGGAGGTAGTATGGCTTTTCCTTATACACGGGTTAGCTACTCCTGGACACAGCTTATTACCAAGTACCTATTCCATCCTATCCCTGGCTATAGGCTCCAAATAGTAAGTCAAGAGAAAATAAACCCTCTGATACCTCTTTGTAACGTCCTAGTTCTGGAAGCCACCCAAAGGGGCCCCGTACCCGGTTGGTCACATGGCCTCAAGCGCATTTCCCCAAACGCTAGAGGTTGCCGACTAGCAGTGAGGGACTTGGGTGTGATAGTGGGGAAACTATTCCCTCATTGGCAGAGTACACAACAGAAATAAACAGATATACAATAGCGGAGGTAGTAATAATACCAAACTACAGTAATAGTGGAAGACTGGTAAAGAAACAAATGGAGCATATATATATAATGATGCATGAAACATATATGTCTAGGAAAGCATCCAAACAATTCACAATGTTGAAAACAGTACTAAACCCAAGTAAAAAATAAAAACAGATAAAATCCTCAACATCTCAAGCCATAGCTTGGTCTCATGCTCTCCAGATCCATAGCAAATCAAGTACCAGAAGTCGAAGGGTGCTTCCCTTATCTATACCTACAAAAATATAATCTGTTTGAGCCCAAAAGCATGACCCAAATATGGTGTGAGACTAAATCCCAGTAGGCAACCACGACAAGATATGTACCTAACAGTCAGTGAATATATGGCAGGTAAAAGTACAGAAAACAATAAATAGGAAGATACTGAACAGAAATAAATCCATAGTCTCAATCATCTAATATGCAGACAGGTAAAACAACTACTCAAGCAAGAAAGAACAAACAGGTAACCCTCTGGGTAGTTATCATAGCCTAACCCCTCTGATTAAACCAACAAGCACTAGCAATCCTATTGGAGGTACACACAGTCTCACCCCTCCAGTTCGGCTAAATAATAGACTCTCTGTGGAAGCACTCACCGTCAATTCCCCCTATAGTCTCGTATCATACTAAAGGTACTCTAGGGAAGAACTCAATGTCTCATTCCCCCTATGGCCCACGTCGAGGAACTACAGACACTCTGAGGAAGCACTCAATGTCAATTTCCCATGTGGTCTCGCATCGTAATTTATAAGACACTCTAGAGAATCCCTTACGTCCATTCTCCCTGTGGTCTACTACACTAGGTTCTCACGACCTTGTGTAAATCAAATAAGTATAGCACGCGTAACGGCCAAGGTAAACCACAAGAACTACTTTGAAAGAATTCTATGGCATATCAGCACATTAGAACTACACTCATACTATCCTACAATACTAGGCATGGAATGTAAACAGAAGCCTAACAGGCAAACAAGACCCAAAGGTCAAAATAGGTAAAAATGCATGGCAAATACATCCAAGGCACAACAAAATTACCCTAATCACAATCAAAATCCCCTAATCTAGAATATAAGAAAAGCAGGAAAACAATAGGGCTAAAAAGGTAAACATAAAATACCCCGTTCAAGGGTATTGGTGGAATTTTCACAAAATATTCAATGACTTTCAACGGAAAGGCACAAACCACCTACCTCGGAGTTAGGATATAAAAATACATGAACCAAGATTCTTGAATATCCTTAAAATTCCGTAAATCTACAAAAACGCATAAAACTTTCAACCCATGATAACTTGGAAAATATGAGAAATTGGAAAACGATGCTCTGGAAGAAGAGAGAGCTTACCGCTGTGATTCCAAAGCAATCGACGGAGGCTGATTCTAAGGACAGATGGAGGCTCAGGGTCTTAAAGAAGCTTCAAGGCTGTACAGACTCTTTCAGATGAATAACACCTAGAAGAAGACGGTTCTGTCCATCAGACGTGGCCCCAGTGCGTTAAATGAAAAAAAACAAAATACATGGCGTGTAATTTTGGAGTACACGGCGTGTACTCGCCTTTCCTGTACTCTGCTTTAAGCGGCCTCTGAACACCCCCACACGGTTTTGTGCATGGCCGCTACACGGCCAGCACCCAGCTGCCTGAGACAAAGAAGTACACGGAATGTACTCATAAAGTACACGGAGTGTAATTTGAAAAATTCAAGAATTTACTATTTTTCCCAAAATTACCAGAAAAAGAAAAACATACCTGAAGAGAAGATCTGGTTTCTTACATGAGTACTCACACCTGATAGTCTATATTCCTTGTTCTCTATTATACTACATTATAAAAACTATAGAACTATTTTTTAAAGAATATCTTCATATCATTTCAAGGTTATCATCATATGAGGGAACTTATATGAACTTATAAAGGTGATAGATACTCAAGGAAATTATCACTCTGATGTTATAGAAAATAATAATAAATATGTGATAAGATATTTATATTAATATTCACTTCATTGCATATAAATGTAATCCAAGGTATAATGTAGTCGGTTCGAGGGAACTAAATCTAAAAAACTCCCACTTTCGCTAGATCCAACCACTAATGAATGGTTAGTCCTCACATGTAAAACATTATTTTTTTGAGTATGGTTATAGCTTCTAGGCCTAACATGTTTCCATGACTAGGATTAGAAAATCCATATGTCTATGTAGTGAATTTGTTTACTACAATATTACTATGTTGAGAAAATCCACCAAGTAGTAATATAACCAATTGCCCATATTTTATTCCCATGTCAAAGTATTGACATCATGACCAAGTCAATAGTTAGAGATTATCATAATAAATATGAGAATATTTCTATTGGTATAACCAAAAATTAGAATAGGACGTTACTAAACCACTCCTTAGGCTATATCAGAAGTTGCAACATACATGGATATATAAGATATGTATACCACTAGTTTTAATAAGTTTCTATTACATATTACTCTATACTTTTATTTGATACTATATCAAATTGTACTAAATGAATACAAGTGTTCAATTCCCTTGACACCTGTATTCCCTCTTCTACCGACACTAGGAACTCATCCAATTTTACATTTCTAAGTACTTTTAAATAGTTTAACTTTAATTCGATGAAATTATGTTAGATCTTATTGATATTCACCTATTATGATTTATAAATTAGTATTATCAATTTTCATTATATATCATGGCACAAGAAATGAATTCCTAGCACATAAGATTTTGAAATTATTTTAATCTCCATAATCTTTTCCTATTATCATGCATGTTCTACTAGAAGGATTATACATAAACAACAATTTAATCTTTAATTGGTTTAACTTTTATTTTTCAATACTATGTTAATATATGTACTATGAATATATTTATAAAACCCATAGATCCATTTTTTAGATAATGTTCCCAAGAACCCAGTTTCTACTTTAAGTCATACTTTGATTAATTTCATTTCTTAGTCATAACAAATTGTTAAGACACAAAAATTATTTTCACATATTGTCAATATATTTATCTTGAAAATATAAAACACTCCCACTAACTATTTACATACACAGTTCACTCATTCGTTTCCAAATGAATATGTTATAACCACTATGCATGATATATTCATGAATGAATTTATGTAATCTATATATCTTGTTGGTGTTTATTGATTTCACTAAACATTTATAGTAATTCCTTGTAGACGTATACCATAGGGCCTTCTTTTGGTCACTTTATATAGACATCATCCAAAAAAATTCTTCAAAATGAGGTGTCCTTGACTATCAATAGCCTAATATGATAATCATGGAAGTATTCGTTGAAAAGTAGAATTCAAAAAAGGATTTTAGTAATGGAGATTCATGAATATGTCTTATTAAAGTGTAGGGATTTCAATAATCAATCATGCTTCATCGGTACCATATTGCACCATCCATGTTTAATTTCTATTTAATGACCACCCATGGTATCAAGTAATAGAAACATTCAAAATATTGAATCCCTAAATTTGGATACATGGAGTCCATCACATGAATTTATACGTACTTTTCGACCTTGTCATATAATAATTAACTACTTATTTTTAGGAATATTTATTCTGAAATAGTAATATATGTGTCACCCACCATAGTGAACATAAACCACCTCTTTGGTTATGAATTCATATGCAGTATGTTTCTCTGGAACTACTTCTCTCATTAAGTTAAGTGAAGTACAGTATTCCTATGTTAAATCTTGTGAATCTAGATCCTTAACTAATAGAAATTAAGTATACTCCCACTATATTTTAAGAGATAGGGTTCCTCTATGTAAATATATTAAATCGTGAAAAGAAATTAATTTCCTTTGTGGTTATATCATAATCAACTCAGATTCACCTTAGTGTCTTTGATGTTTTTTATAGCTAAGGCCATCTTTTAACAAAAAAATTCAAAAAAAAATTATGGTAGTGTCCTAAAATATTCTTATCATATTTTCATTTATATGATATCCATTATACAATATAGTTGGCATATGGTTAGTTTTTTCACTTCTATTTTCAAAATTTGTCTTGGAAGGAATAATAGAAGATTTTTAATATGTATAAGGCTTATCATTTATCTTCCTTTTACTAAAATCATGAAATTGATGTATAAAATGAAATGTAGGTTTGGGATAACATTTACTTCACATATATGATCAATAATTACTTGGATAAGATGTACTCTACAAAACCAGATCAGATATTCCTTAATATTTACCAAGTGCACTCATTTACTTCACTGAGCATTTTAAAATTTTCCTAAAGGAATGACATAAATTATATGAAGTTTCATTTATCTTTAGAATAGTTCACATGGCCATGTAAAGCTAGCTCTAAAAGTTTTTTAGTGCACCTTTATTTATAAAGGTTTATTTATCTAAAACATGATAATTAGTTTTTTTATATCCAATATCTTAGCATAATCGAGACTAAAATACTTTTATGGGTATAGACATGTAAAATAAATTCAGTTTTATTTAATAAATATTTTTCTTTTCACAATCGGGTAAGAGTATTATATTTTATATTCATCATTAATTGCGATATATATTTATGATTCAAAGCTACTGAACCATTATTTTAGTATTAAAGTACCATAAAATCATTTATTCCAAAATAAAATAATATATCATCGTTTCTATCAAGACACTGTGAAAAACATTTTGGTAACACTTATTAAAAAATTGAATCAATACAATATATAAATGAGTGATAGTGATCTCCCCTTAGCTGACATAGAAATCACCCTTTCTCTCACCTTTTGATTTCACTCTACAACCTTACTATTCATGTTCATCACATGTATTTATATACATGTATGTTGTGAGCATATTGTATTTAATAAAAAAAATGGTGAATAGAGATTTTATGAATATACCTAAATTGGTAGCATCTTCTTACTTCTTTAATTCATTGAAATTTCTTTTCCCATGTCCATTCTTTCTACATAAGAATAAAATATCCTCATATTCATTCTTATGTATTTGAATATTTTGTCTCTTTGAAGGATATTTTAAATTATCTTTTGGATTTAGATTAGACATGGGATCTTTAGCCATTTCTTTAAAACTTTTAACCATAAGGGGTAGAGATACATGTTTCAACCAATCCTTATCTACTTGGTGAAGTATGGAAAAACATTTCCTGAGTGACTTATCCATTTTTTTCTCTAGGATTGGAAAAATAAGAATAATATTGGTTGTAAGGATAATAAGATAATATTAATAGATAATTTCATATCCAAATGGAAGCCCTATTTTTCTAACTGAACAATATACCCCAGAATTTTGAAATCATGATCAATATATAGATTTCCTTCTTACCTATTATGATTATATAGTTAATTGACAATTGTATTTATTTCAAGCCTATATTTATCTTTCTCAAGAGAATGGATATGTGATATCACGGTGAAAACATCCATGTATTTATGTTTTATCATCAACTATACACACATAGTTGATAATATGATATAATAGATATAGGAATCATCCTTAACATATATATGGTAGGATAACTTTTCACTTTCACTCACTTACTAGTGTGGAGGAATATAAACAGGGGATTTTAGCACATAAGACAATTTTTATGATAATAGTGCATCACATAAAGGATTTTACCATATTCAAAAATTTGTATTTGTAATAAAATATCCTAAGTTAATGAATGACCATAATGTATTGGTGGTTTTTCTTTTAATTTTATATACTAATTAAAATATATTATTATTACTTTACTTGATTAAAAATTATATGAAAAATAATAATAATTAATTTTATTAATTCTCACACTATTTCATCAAGTCCTAATGGACCTCACCACTGAACTCTGAATTTCTAGTAAATAAATAAATTCTATTGGAAATGATCTATATTCCCTTCTTTATGATCTAGACATTGGCCATGAAAACCTTAAGAAGGTATTTAGGTAGTTGGTCTTTCCAACTGAGGGCTTGTAGTTCCTTTATCTGTTGAGTAGAATCCTCAATCCAAAAATCCTGAATTATATTTTCCCAATACATTCCTAAAAATTTGTACTGAATAGACTTTGGCCATTAAATTCAATATAATTTCATTTAATTTAACCCAAAAATCTCATGAAAACTCTTCAATAAAATAATGTGTTCAGACTTTGGCCATATGAACACTTAGTTCTATGGTTTCATTCCCAATCAAGTAATGGAAGGCTAAGTCTAACTTAATATTAATTTTATATATTTTACTTTATTATTTATAAATTTTAGCATGTTTTATCTTTTGCATTTCTTAATAATATTAAGTGAATTTTACTTAATAAATTAACCATGTTGGATAAAACATTTATGCAATATCCATTTATCTATATTCCATAATTACGCCTTAATTCATTTATTTATGTAACCATAGTCTTGAATCCATAAAATATATTATGAATAAGATATAAATAAATAAATAAATGACCCAATCATGATCTTATCTGATGGTTTATTTATTGAGTGGTCAATAAATCAACCTTTAACCTAAGTTAAATAACTCATTGTGTCAGTCTTGGAATGAGTTTTAGTATTCCACTTTTCCCCCTATTTTACACCTGGGTTGGTAATGTATTGATTCTATTTTGAACCACCTCCATGTGCCTTGGGATACTCTATTTATTACATGTATTTATTAATCACATGCAGGTGAGGGGAACCAAATGATTGGTTAAGGGGAATTACATAAATAACCATGGACTCGCAAGTCCTAAAAAATAATAGAGGGATGGATGACTTACATGCCATAATATTAATTTAATAAATAATAATTTCAAACCCATGAAAAAAATTAAATTAAATGAATAAAACACATACACAGGTCTTAGTCAATCTCATGAAAGGTTATACACATTCAATGAATATGAAAAATTAAAACTTGTTAACATTTATTTCTTATTCATTCTTTATTATTAAAATAAAAATTATTTAATTAACTAATTAATTAATTAAATTTTATCTTTATGATCATTCAAATTCACTTGGAGATACCCATCATTAAGGAAATCATGGAAAATAAATGGCATGACCAATAATTACAGTAAATTATAATAAATTAATTGAGTATTTACGAATTATTTAAAAATATTATTAAATTATCAAACACAATATGTGTCAATAAATATAATAATGTTTTTAAAACTATAATAATCAATTATATATAATTTAATTTTTTCCCTTTATTGGAAGACTACACAGTGTGTACTTATGAACTGCATGACCTGTATCTCGATTTCCATATATTTGGGTTACATGGCTGGGGCTTCGACATGTTCCTAGGCTAGACGACACAGTGTATACAATATATATACACATTTTGTATCACTCTTTACATTTTTTTTCTTGACCCATCCATATAATCATCATGTTCTTTGGATGTGGGACCACACAATATGCACTCTAGCTACACGCCGTGTCTTTCTCTTTTCATGCATAAACTTGAATCATCTAATGGATTGATGTTTATTTTGGATAAAATAGATAATGAACTACATGGTGTTTAAAATCCATCTACATGTTGTTTATTTCATTATTAAATTAGTTTGGTAGTCTCACATAGTTTTGACTGTGTATATGAACATATAGGATGCGTGAATTTCACTGCTAAAACATGTATACTACACGACATGTATGCTAACTGCACACCATGTAATCCAAAAAGTCATGTTCTATGTTAGATATATCTACATGAAGTGTGAAATAAATTAACCACCTGTAGTTATTGTTTTTCATGTCATGTATCTCAGGGTACTTCTAGATATAGTGCACTTGGGTACACAGTGTGAACTTCAGCTACATGTTGTGTAACCCAGACTTACTAGCCAAAATTTTAGCACTTCCTAATGGCATAATTTTTTATTATTCATCTATTATTAGAACACTAAGAAAATGAAACATTGAATGTTGATGATTAATATGTCTAAAAAATGTTAATTAAAATAAAATTAAGGAAAAAATAATATAGAAATCAAATATTTTACCACTAATGCATATATAGATCAACAATAAAATAAATAATTATAAATTTGAAACATGGACACTCTAATACCACTTGAATAATGACCAATATGATACCAAATAATCAAATTATATAACACTAACACCTAACATGGATATTTAATATAGATTCATAAACTCTTTTAGATATGCTAAATAATACCAACTTATGGAATTATTACTTCTTATTCTTGATTTTATCTTCAGGTTTCAATGGCCTTGTTTGTATATTAGAATAAACTTTTTTTACTTTCCAATTAAATTTTGTTATTATGGTTTGACCTATTTCCCACTTGTACTATCACTACAACACTAAGAACTATACATCATATGTCTCATTTATCTATCGAGTAAAATTTTGTTGAATTCATTGGCAAAATATTTTCATCAATGAAAATCAAAACAATTAAATAGCTCGAACAAGCCTTAATAAAATATTCAATCTCTCCAACTCATTGGTATATTAAATCTAATAGAATATCATTCTCATAACTAATCATACTGGGTATATGGGGAAACATTTTCATAAATCATTTCACATTTAATGATTTTGAAACATTAAGTGAATCATTCTATGCTTCTAAAAATTATATAAATTTACCTATTGAACAATTTCAACACTTGGTTACTGAGGATATGGTTGATCTAACACATAGTATTTCTCCTTAATTAATAAATTTTCTTAATTTACCAATCATTATAATTTCTTACATTAAGCTTATATTTTCATGGATTGATTTCAATGTTAAATTTTATGATTATGTTGTTTTTATCTTCAATAAAATATTTTATCACATGAGTATCATATTTTCAAACCATTTAATAATTAATTTTATTAAATGTAATCCCACTAAAATGATATCCCCAAGTAAATTTATCACATCTATTAGTAGGCCAATATCCATACTTCACTAATTAATGAGCCTGATTTGGAACTCATCTCACCACCTAGCTATTTAGGTTGGGAATCATTCCAATCATATCTTATATGACTCTTGTATGGTCGAGTGGATAAATAAATTTCCAATACATCATATAGATAAACCTGACATTATTCTTTCATGTCCTTTATAATATTTCCCTAACTAAGTTTAACCCAAATAAAAATCCATGACTAGGCTAACAAAAAAATAATCCATGGGAACCTTTATTTGGAAGTACCATCCTAAGGTCAATCTAGTTTCACACATTAATTTATTTCCTTACACAATATAATCCAAGGACACCCTAATTTGGAAAAACCTACCTTATTGAATGATATAGGTCTTGAAAAGTGCATCTTTAAAATGATTCTAACACAAATTATTTTAACAGGATTTAATCTCATCATCTTGTCTAGGGTTTATTCCCTTTCATATGGATTCTTATAATGATTTAGTTTTAGAATTATATTCCATTCACCAAATCAATATGTTCAATCCATATTGATGTGTAACTCTTTACGCAGCCTAAAGTTTTTCTTAATCACCTAAATATAGGATTCAAAAATATTCATACATATCCAAATGCATTATATTCATGATGTATATGAAAAATTCATGTAATTATTTATAATTACATGAAATTGAAAATGTCAATATGAGGTGTGGGAAATTACTTATTTTTATTTGTGTAATTATCATGATTTATTTCTCACCTCCTTGATTTATTGGACATGGGAGTACTAGGTAATTAAGTAGATACTTAGATGAGTGAAAACCCTAGTGTGGATTGTGCTCTTTCTAGGGGTCACTTCCCATAGAAACAAAGTGATATCACGTTATATTACATGCCTAGAGTAGCTTTGTGATCATGGGATGTATATAAGGCCCGACTAACTCAATGAGGATACAAAGATAGATAGGTTATTTAATGTCAGACTAGGGTTCATGTCATGATTTTAGGGTATATTACTTTTGTACCGAGGTTTATATCTCATGTCACCTATTCCTTGATAGGTAGTTTCACATAAGGGGTATTATTTTATCTTTATTGTATCCCATAGTGTTTTCATGACCAGTGCAACCATTTGTATTATTGTTTATTTCCTTATTTCTACTTGATCTTGTAGTTCCCTTATACTGTGATTCTATTCTATATGGGTGGGTATGTTTTTGAAATGGTTTTAAAAGTTGGTTTGAAAAAATGATTCTACCAAAATGAAATTATTATTTTTTTACTTTACAAAAGGTTTGAAATGGATTTAAAAGGAATTTTTAAGGTTTAATTTTAACTAAAGGGGTTGGATTTGAATTTAAAAAGTTATTAGTTATTTGAAATGATAATTTTGGTTTGTTTTCATTATGGGTTATAAAAGGGAAATTCAAATTCATTATTTTATTTTCAAAAAATCATTCAGGGTATGTTTAATTAATGTAATTTCATAAACTCCTTGGTGAGATCTTATTGGGCTTGTTAGATCACACCCCATGTGAAAATGCATGTTTGTGTGTATTCAAATCTTATATCTTGTATAAAGGTTCTGTGTTTCTATTAGGATTCTTTATCATTCTATTGGTATAATAATGGTGAGTTGGGATGTAGAGAGAAATTGTGCATTGCGTGGTGGATTTTGGGAAGTTGGTTTGGGTTATTTTTTTAATATGTTTATCAATGAATCATCCAAGATAGCCTCCCTTATATTTATATTCAATTTTCTAAGAGTTACATGTTATATTTTTTATTGATAACGAATGTTGATACCAATGTATTGAATCATTATTATCAGTTATGACTCATTTGGTTAGATTATTTATTTAGTTCTGTTTATTGATGTATCATGGGAATCCAATATGTGGATGTTTCATTCCGTAATTTTAGTAAAGGATAATTTGTGAATTAACATAGATTTGAGTGTAAAATCATTCTCAATTGTGCTTCCATGATTCCCAGACACCATTTTCTATCCCATGAGGATTGGGAACGCACTTTGGGTCTTGTAAAATATTGGGTTGGGTGAGAATGGTTCATTAGAAATTGGTATTAGAGCCTAGTATTAGTGTAATTTCATGGGTTCTTGAGAATTTATTTTTTTATTTGGGATGTGACATGGTGTCACGAACCAAGCCGGGTCGCCATCCGACCCAGTGCCCGACCCAGTTTGCGACATGGGCCGAAGGGCGTTCCCGATCCCCACTGGCAGGCATAAGTGCCTGAATATCATAAGTAACAAGTGGGAACAGTTTACCCGAAATAAAAGATAGAAAGACAACTAATAATATAAACAAACTGAAACTGGAAATAGACAACCAAACATGACTTTAAACTAAAAATAAATTCAGTGGTTTACAACTTGAACCAACATCCAAAAATAAATGACAACAAAAGAACTAAAACTCTAACTCAAACCTCAAAGCAACAAGAGAGACCCAACATCCACACGCCACAATACCAACCTGCACGAGAAGACCATCAACGACCAGAACCGCCATCATTGAGCACGATGTCACAACCTAGAATACACAAGAAACAAAGTCTACATACACCCAAAGGTGTTTGTAGGGTGTGAGCCAAAATCATAGTAGGACATCACCCAATAAAAAGGTTCCACATATAAACATTAAATGATAAAAACATTTGTAGGCTAAATAAAAGAAAGTACACCAAAGCTTAAACAATTTTAAAGAAATAGTTTCCATAAGGATATCACTTTTAAAGAAAACAACCTAGATAAAAGAAAACACCCTTTCTTAAAATAAAAACCCAAACGTTCACAAAAATCCAAAAGCTGCACTGTATGCTGATGGTGGGTGTATAGAAGTCCAGGAGCACCAAAAGTGGGAGACGCCCTAAAGATACTAGAAAAAGGGATGGGACCCTAGAACCTCGCGTCTCGGTGAACAGTATAGGAAGCACAACAAAATATGTTCTCGTGCATGAGCCACTAGTAGGGCAACACATTCATAACCTAGTGGTATCCAATCACCATCTAATGTTTAGTTAGTGTTGTAAGCGTCAATCCAGCTAAGTGAAACTGGGCCGGAGCCACTCCCGTATCACTAGAACGCTAGTCTAGTCCACTCACCTAGTACCCAGGATTCTCCTTTTTGTGCTCACATGTTCCAATTTCACATTTCATGTCAAACTCAGAAAAATAAAACAAACAGGGTGTAACATAAATCAAACGCCACACTTTCACGCACACAAAAAATCATTTAGCAAAGTAAGCACGCCAAAAGAATTTATCCAACTCAATTAAAACAATTTTTTCATTACTAAAAATTCCGTATTAAAACATATTAAATTCTTTGTCAAAAAATTATTTAAAAAGAAACATAACACGACTAACACAAAAGAAACAACTCAGCCCTCCACCCTGACCAAAAATACCTGACGCCACGTGGAGAACACAACCTGCACCACTCGCACCAATTAATAACCCAATTGCTCGGCTAAAAAAACATTTTCCAAATTAAAAAAAACACTAAAAAAATTATTACACACTTCCAAAAGATCAAAAATGACTTTAAACACTAAAGACTCACTAAACCCCTCTTTTTGGACAAAACGCACATGAACACCACACCAAAACAAAAATCGTGCATTGTGCACATTTTCACAAAACAAACACACACTTTATAAAACACTAGTAGAAAACTCAATAGATGTTTTCACCACAACAGCCTACTCAACCAACACAACACCATACCTTATGATCAGACATATGCAACGCCATATCGAATCTCAATTAACAACACTTGAATGAAAGAATAGATAACTGCACGTACTATTAAACACTAACAATTTAAGAAATGAAAGATTTCAACCAAAGAACACACCCACACCACATGAACATGCTACCAGACAAAACTAACACATAGAAAACTTCATGAAAAGCAAATTCTCACCCATAGGAATTAATCAAAGAGCACTATAAACTAATTAGGAAAGAAAATAATTCATCAAAAAATGCTTAAACGTAGAACCACCTACGTCGGGTGTTGCAGACTTCACAAACATGGTGCGCAATGGCCTCCGCATGCCAACCACACCTCCAACAACCTAGCACGAAACCAAAACAAGGGAAACTCACCAAACACTACCAAATTAAACCCCAAAATCAGACCTCATACTCACCGAAAAGAACAAAAGGAACTAAACATTAAGGGTTAAAGCAAGAGGACTTCACCAGAGGGGGTTTAGTACATGCGGAAGGGGAGAAATATGCTGTCAGGGGAGCCAGAATAGTGCTGACCAGTGAGGGGGGTCGCACTATGGTGTGATTCATCCTGGCCGGGGGTCGGGGAGGTGGTGTGACGCCATAGAGGGGAGAATAGGGAGGCTGATCGGGAGCTGCGAGGTGTGTAACGCCCCGACCCTAGTTATCCAGAGTCGGTGCATTATTACATAACATTGGAATGATCACGAGAAAGATCAAGTCTCGAAAGACTGATTAGTTTAGTAGCCTTGGAATAACTGGATACATCCATAAATTTTTACATTACATCAAAAAAACATCTTGTTTTCATATCCCCTCATACTATCCCTGCAGGTCATTCATAAATTACTTCTTCATAATCCTGGGAAAAATAAAACATTGAAAGGGGTGAGCTCAGATGCTCAGTAAGGATAACATTATAGTAGAAGAATTCATAGATAAGCATAAACACTTAAGGCAATTTATAACTAAAACAAAAGCCTTTTAAACTTGAACTTCAGCATAAAATGGCAAAGATAAAATAAAATAATTCCATTTACTTACTCACATGGATATTCTACTAGTCGAACAATCTCATGCAATATCAATAAACACTTTCATAATGATGGAATGCATAATGCCAGACTATCATAACCACATAGCCAAGGCCTCGTGCCAAGACTACAAATAAGATTTTGTCAAGGCCTTGTGCCAAGACACTAGTTTGTCTCATGAGACCTACCGATGCATCGAGGAGCTATAGAGGACTCCACCCGTCACTTATTAAGTCCAATGCATTCCTCATATGAACAGGTTTAAACATAACATAAACATTCGTATTAAAACTAGCATACGAAATGTCAATACTTTTACCACAAACCATGAATGGTATAAAAATAGCACATCCACAGTCAAACATAACTCATTCGATACAATATGGAAGATTGTATTGTATCAAATTAACCTCAATCAAGAATAATGAATGATGTTGACATAGATGAAAATAATCATCAAAACTATTTGAGAGAAATATCCCCCTTTTCTTGAAAACATTTAAAAGTCACATTATTTGTCAAGAAGCCATTTAAACATAGATTTTTGAATCAAAGTGTCCCATACCACTTTGAAACTTTTAAAAGGAGTTTTAATTTTAAAACTTTAATGTCCATATAAATAAATCCTTAAAACCATTTTTTAAAACATGGACATTAATGAGAAAGATTTAGAAGAATAAGTCTTTAAAATATTTAAAAATGGTATTTTAGTTAGAGATTCTAACCAAAAGAGTGACACTTGAATACAAATAATTGAGGTAATCAAAACTTTTTAATATCATGAGAATAAAGGGATTCATGATATACTATGTCAAAGTACATTATATACACCACACAAAAGTGATTTGGTGTATAACAACAAAGAAGTATCAATGGAATTTAAATTGAGATGAAATCTCTCATAAAGGCCGTATCCTTAGGTTAAGGATAAATCAACGACATAATTATGTGTGAAAAATATAAATACACTAAATATGATTGGATATTTAGTGTAAATCAATCAGATGACATTCACACATATTCTTGTAAATACAACACCAATGAATTGGATATTTAACTCAACAAATGGAGATTGAGTTAAAATTACTCTTATCAAGTTCATACCGATCAATTGAGAATTTATCAATAGAGTGATTATGTGTATCAAAAGTATATCCACAAAAAAGGGAGTGGAAATTATGACATAATCAAATGAATAGTGATTCCACACATAATCTTGGAGTAATATAATCAATGAAATATGCATAAAGCCAAATGAGTGGAAATTGAAATTTCAAATTCCCTTATCGATTAGGTAACTTACGAAATATACACCCATGAAAGAAGTATCATACCATGATGACGTAAATACCCATAAATTAAAGTATATTACACGATGAATACAATCATGGGCAGTACACATACACCACATGCAATAAATAAGTGGTGAACAATGGAATTCTCACGAGATTAAGAGTGAGATAAGAAACCCCTTACCACGTTAATCAACTGAGTCATATGGAAAAAAGTTAATAACCATCAAATGATTTACAGAATAAAATTAATATAAAGAGAATCATGATAATATATATCAAATGGCAGTACACAATACACCACTTTAAATAATTTAGTGGCGAACAATGGAAATCTCACGAAATTGAAAGTGAGATAAGAAAATCCCTTACTTTGTACTTTTTCCTTGGTCGATGGTAGGTTTACCTCCTGTATAATGGTGAAATAATTGTTATTGAATTATAAAAGAATAATTTACTTTAATATGATATCATATATGATCTTTTAACATTGATTTGTTAATAATATCTTAGAATTATCGTCATTTCGGGTGTTAACGGGTTCATTTTACTTTATATTCTTTGTTATGTGAGCCATATTCTTTATTAATGGGATGTATATTATTCATATACAGAATTATATCAAGTCCTTAGATACTATTTTTAAATCATCAAATTATAATTATACTTGAATGTATATGATGGAGAATGAATCTCATCGCGTTCGTGGAGACGGTAGTCCGTACATACGCACGAGCGACAATATCATTCTTTTGATATTAAAATAATATATAATTGGATGTTATATCATATATACAGAATAATTATCATGTTATATTTATTATTTACATGAGTTACACATCATTATTATACCCATCCAAATAATAATATATTGAATAACAATTACACCACGACGTGGAGACGGTAAGCCGTACGTACGCACGTATGGTGATATGTTAATCAAAGGATGGATAGAATACTGAATATGGTTGTACCATATTTATAATAAAATCACAGTATATATATGATACTGGAGTTATTATTTTATAATGGTAATAACAAAGAAAGAGGAAGTGGAATAAGAAAGGAACATGAAAAGGGGTGGTGAAAACATTACCTCTTCTTCGGGTTCTTCCTTTTGATTTGATCAAAAGGGCTCCTTAGGTTGGCTTTCTAATCAAAATAAGGCCTCTAGGTTGTAGTGAGGGAATTTGAGATAGTATTTGGGCAGGTGTTGTCCGAACCAAAGGGCTTTGAAGGTGTGAAGAAATGATAAGGAGGAGTTCCCTTTTATAAGAGGGGTGAGGGGAACCTTTGGAAAAGCTAGAAATATTAATTTATAATAAATTAATTTTCGGTTTATAATGGCTAAAAAGTTTATTATTTAAATTTTAAGGTGGGTATGGGTCCAAAAAAACTTAACCAATAGAATTTAGACAGGTTTGGGTCATTATATTAACCTTATCTTTAAGTATTAACTCTTAGTTAATTAGTTTCACTTTTACAATGTCTCTTTGTATTTTTATATTATATGGTTAATAAACTTACTATATACATCCAAGAGACCCCCAAGTGGTCCATTAATGATTAAACTATCATGATATAAGTTTCTTGGCCGAACCTTAGATTTTTAGGAATTTAATATCAATTAATAATATAATATTTGTTTTAAGAACTCTTTTATGTCAATTTTGACACTATTCAATAGTTGATTTTTGTGAAACTCATAACATATTGATTACTTCTAAAAAAGTCAATTAAATAAATACTAATATATCATATTATCCTATAAAATTATTTTAATTCATTAAAAGTTTCATATTATATTTATTTGGGTATTTATAATATCAATTATTTTAATTTGTCACTATTAAAGTAATTAATCCATCATCATTATGTCATAAATAACTTAGATTATTTAATGTCTAAAAATTATAAATAAACTATAATTATGTAGGAAATCTTTTTATCTTTCTAATGAATATTTAAAATATAAAATCCAACATATATAACCCTATGTAAAATTTTTTTTTTAAAGATATATGCTTGTGTCATTTTTGTATTTATTTTAACTTAATTAAAATAAAGTGTCATTATCACTTACAAGTGGATCCTTGGGGTCCCAAAATCGACCCAAAGATGCCCATGGTCGACCATTTATCAACCCATAGGGTTAAGACACGTTTTAGGGTAATTTAGTATTATTATAATATTATTTTTTAACCCTTATTTACCAGATTTACCCTTTAACCATGGTAAATAAAATATTTACCGAAGTAATTATCCAAAATGTTTAAAAATAAAAGTTACCTATTTACACAATTTGAACATCCTGATTCCAAATATGGAATCCATTTTTCCAAATTCAAAACACAGAAGTGGCAGAAATTAATTTAAAATTAATTCCCGTTGTTAAAACAAAAAGCGTGTTTTTTAGAGATAATAACTATCAAAAGATTGTCACTTGTTTATGTCTGGTTAAAATGTGAAATTATGTTCAATGACCCACATTGTATTACATGGTAAAAATATATTCTAAATATACTTTAAAACCACTCAAATTCATAATTTATCACTATTAATTATTTTGATTAAAAAAGTTGGTTTTAATTAAAATTTAGTAATTTTCACTATTCATCAAAATATGAAAGTTATCCGAAAAGTACCAAAATTTCACCCTAGGCTAATTTCGATATTCCGAATCCAAAAATGAAGTCCATTTTGAGAGATGGAATTTATAAAATTTCAAAAAGTAGGTATTACTATTCATAACGGCTAGTTTGATTGGTTATGGTGTGTTAAAATCTCGAAGTTGCGTACAATGCACGCCATTGCATTATTCGAAAGGAAACATACCGTGGAAGCTTGGGGTGTTACAGGGTGCGCTGACCAACAAAGGAGGAGGCATGCCGAACAGGTCCTAAGGTTGGCCGGGGGGTGCTTGGACAAGGGATCAGCACGCCAGGCTGGGTGCGGCGGGAAATGGTGTCACCGGTCGGAGGGTCGGAGGGAAGGTGTAGGGGAGATGAGGTGTGCCCAGGGGAGAGGCCAAACGACGGAGTCTGAGGGGAGCTGTGCGGCGGCTGGCCGGGAGATGAAGGAGGGGGTCGACGGCCATAGGGTGCGGTGGACTGAGGAGAGGCCAAGGGGGATTCATGCGACAAGAAGGGGAATCTGGAAAGGGAGGCCTTCGGTGAGGGTTTGAGTGATTTCGAGCGGGGGGGGGGGGAATATGGTGCGAGGGAGATGGGCGGCGTCCTACTGAGGTGGAAAGGGTGGGGGGTCATGATGGGAAACCTGGGGAAAGAGGGGAGGAGGCGCAACCCTAAAGGGAACAAAATAAATAAATAAAGTAGAATAAAATAACAAAAAAACAAAAAAGATAAAAAAGAAAAGAAAAAGATAATTAAAATAATAATAATATAACTAATGAACTAAAGAAAAAGTATTAATAATAAATAAAATAACTTAATCGTCATCAATAATATTTATAATAATAAGACTCAATAAAAATAATAATAATAATTGTAATAATAATAATAATAATAACTATTTTCATTATCAATAAAATAATTATCTAAACTTCATTTGATTATTTTATTTTTAAAGAGTCGGGAAACTGCGTGGTTACCCCGCGCGGCCCTTAAAAATTTTAATAGAATGAATATGATGATAATAATACACAATAAAATTATCATCTTTAACACCTTTTAATTTCAATCTTTTATTGATCATTTAACTTAATTAGTTCATTAATTAATTAATTAATCGTGCACCGGGAAGGTCGTACGGTTAACCGGGTGAGGTCTCATGGCTTCGACCGCAGTGTGCTTGACGTACTCAAGACCATTACAAGCGTTTTTAAATAAAAACTTCAAATTTTAAGTTAGGATTAACCCCGGACCACCCGACGCAGATAAAATTAATGAAATAATTTATTTAAAGATGATGGTTGTGACAATTCTCCCCACCATAAAGCTTTCCATCCCTGGAAAGCCACAACCAGAACCAAACCCCAAAGCAGAAAACCACACTCCCTTAAGGTTCAATGGGGATCCCCATAAACATCAAGCAAAGAGAGGGAAAAAATCATGCTCAGAGAAAGTGACTCAAAGACAACATCATGAAATGTGTAAAAAGACTTTCTGATATGTGTCGCCCGCCCTGAAGAGCTAGAACGCCTCCGGTTGACTGATCGAGGAAAGGAACTCTCGCACCCACGGAAACCAACTTCAGAAGCCGAAACATCTCAAGCAGTATTAAACGAAAACCACAACATTTGGATATAATGAACAAACAATGTCAAACCACGTTATTTGTCTGGAATGAACAAACGAGAGTAATCACGACCCAGAAGCACATTTATCACCTATCGCGAACTCATCTTTAGAAACAGAACCAAAAGGTCAACGTGGGGAAGCCCGAAGGGCTCCCCACCATTAAGAACCTACCAACACCCAAGGTGAGACTGGAAGACCAAAATGGGGAGGTCCGATCGGACTCCCCGCCATTAAACAAAATTCCAGCACTGATTCATTCCAGAGACATTCGTACGAGACCCAATGTGGGTCTCCCCACCATTAGAACTAACGGAAGGTATATAACTTTGAAAATTTCTCGATGGTTACCAAACACCCCACCACAAGGAGTAGGGAGGAGGGGCTCGACCACCGGGGCGTCGAAACCATGACCTAATACCCGAACAACACATCCACATCCCGGGATGAGCATTATAAAATTTTGGGACTGATTTCCCTAATAGACTCTCAAGGACCACTAAAAGTGATTACATTTGATAGGAATCTACCCCCAAGACTTTAAGGAAACAAGGTAGAAATGCCTCCACATAGTCACTGAAACCTTACGCAACTAGGCGGTTCGTTCGAAACGGAACAACCATAGAAAAAAATTTAAGATACTTTCACTTTCAACACTGATGACAGAAATAAATTAGGGGTCCCATATACTCTCGGGGTTCCTGACCATGCGCCAGCTTCACTCCAAGGCCTATGGCTGGAGCCCTGATGTATGAAGCATCTTCTACCTCATAGTCATGCATGGAAGACTCCCGAATGGAGCTTCTCCTTTTGGTGTCACACGCAACCACACTGCAACCGAGATAACACCAGTAAACACAACACATTACGCCATCCAACTGATCATACACAGAACATTCACCAACACAAGAGATGAAATGGTGTATACGCATCACCCTTTGCCACACTGGATGAGAACACGACACCAAAAATCATCACTTGAACATGGCCATTGCTGTTGAGAGGAACATCATACGGATAGGGACTTCAAACTGAGTCTTAAACAACACGTGATTCCTGCAATTGACCATAGAATCCCCATGTGACTAGGTCTGCTACACTAGTGGCCTAACATAGACCGTTTCTTAAATGAAACCAACAAAGGACCAAAGGTCATTTAGAATTGTGGCCAGCACCGACTACTCTAGGCTGCTTCCACCTTTCCCCACTAGAATTTCCTATTCCGTTTCTAAACAGAACATTAAAATTAATGAGGTCAAACTTCACCCTTTACTATCAAAGAGAACTCACACTACAATATGTCACTAAATATGACCCTTGAAGCCAATGAAAGTACTACAAAGCCCTTCAAGACACTAGTCAACACTGATATTTCTAAACCGCCTTCACCCTTCCCCACTGGATTTCCTTTCGCCGTTTTTAGGGGAACCTTCGAACATGGCAGTGTCAAACTTTATACCCGACGAGTTAGACACTCAAAATGCCAAAACTCCCTTGAACTCCCCTCACATCTATCATCTCGCGGGGATAGGATGCACTTAGTTGTAAAAAGTAGAGGTGGGTTCAATTCTAGAATTCTAGAATTCTAGAAGAGATTCCTCTGATCAACTGGAGGGTCGGCCAACAGCGAATTGCATGTGGCCACACTTTAATCACATGTCAACGCTCTATGGGGGTGTAAACTAGTTGAGAAAGAAAACCATGGACCCAACCAAACTGGTCCAGTGGTCAAGACATACTAGAAGCACACACTAAACGTGCAGGGGAACCACTGAAAGGGATTCCTAAAGAACTTTCAAAAGACTTCACTAACTACACAAAAACATACCAACTTACAAATAAGAATTCAAACTCAATACACAAATCAGTCAAAAAGGATTCTCAGCTTGAAACGCCTCACATCCAACACTTCCCAAAATAAAAGGACACGTCACACAACTACCGATTATTAAAACACAAAAAAAATTCCCTTTAACAAAACTTTTAGAAATGAATTGAAGATTGTGGGTTGCACAAACACCAATGGTGTCCCATGGGCCTTGCACATGCATGTTCTCGTGACGCACCGGCACCCCATGTCCATCCAGGAACTCATCCGCTCATGCCATTAACCATTTCCCTTTTCGTATACACTCATGCATATGGTTGTCCATGAGAGTGCCAAGGATCAAAACCAAACCATTCCATTTTTCAAAACCAAAATATCCAACCCACACTTTTCAAACCTCATACATCATTTTCTTTTTAAAGTGCTTTATTTCAAAACATTTTCCAAAGCATTTTCCAAGAACAAATCATTTTTACTTAAAAAAACCAAATTTCCATAATACCAAAACAAAGAAACCAGGAACGGTGCAAGAGAAAACTAGTGTCAGTGGGTAACTGGAACATATGGTTGGTGACCATACGTCAATCACGCCACCACCATAAAGGGTATTCTAGGACAACATCCCTGGCTCCTCATGGCTTGACAAACCCTGCAAGCTCACTGGGACCAATGACCCTACTCCCTTTTCATTTCCCCTAGACAATATTAACCGAAAGGACCAAAGACTCAAGAAAACCTCAACTTACATTCGTAACTCGAGACCCGCCACGAGGTGTGTTGGCCAGGCACCTTACTCGTAGATAGGACGTCGAGTCCCGAAAACCTTAACTTTGGTCTACACTGACTATATCCCAAAAGAACATGACCCAAGAGAGAAAACCTCCCTCTTATACCATTTTGTCACAAACCAAGCCGGGTCGCCATCCGACTCGGCGCCCGACCCGGTCTGCGACATGGCCCGAAGGGCATTCCCGATCCTCACGGGCAGGCACAAGTGCCCGGGTATCATAAGTAACAAGTGGTAACGGTTTACCTGAAATAAAATATAGAAATACAACTAATAATATAAACAAAATGAAACTGGAAATAGACAACGAAACATTCCTTTAAACTAAAAAAATGGAGGTTTACAACTTGAACCAACATCCAAAAATAAATGACAAAAAAAGAACTAAAACTCTAACTCAAACCTCCAAGCAACAAGAGAGGTGCAAAATCTACACGCCACAATACCAACCTGCATGATAATACAATCAACGACCAGAACCACCATCGCTGAGCTTGATGTCACAACCTGGGATTCACAAGAAACAAAGTCTACATACACCCAAAGGTTTATGTAGGGTGTGTGTCAAAAGCCCAGTAGGATGTCACCCAATAAAAAGGTTCCATGTATAAACATTAAATGAAGAAACATTTGTAGGCTATATAAAATAAAGGACACCAAAGCTTAAACAATTTTAAAGAAACAGTTTCTATAAGGAAATCACTTTTAAAGAAAACAACCTAGATAAAAGAAAACACCCTTGCTTAAAATAAAAACCCAAACCTTCACAAAAACCCAAAAGGTGCACCGTATGCCGACGGTGGGTGTATAGTAGTCCAGGAGCACCAAAAGTGGGAAAGGCCCTAAAGATACTAGAAAAAGGGATGGGACCCTAGAACTACGCTTCTCGGTGAACAGTATATGAGACACAACAAAATACGTTCTCATGCATGAGCCACTAGTAGGGAAACACATCCATAACCTAGTGTTCTCCAATCATCATCCAATGTTTAGTTAGTGTTGTAAGTGTCAATCCAGCTAAGTGAAGCTGGGCCGGAGCCACTCCTGTATCACTATCACGCTAGTCTAGTTTGCACACCTAGTACCCAGGCTTCCCCTTTGTGTGCTCACATGTTCCAATTTCACATTTCATGACAAACTCAGACAAATAAAACAAACAAGGTGTAACATAAACCAAACGCCATACTTTCACACACATAGAAAACCATTTATCAAAGTACGCACACCAAAAGAATTTATCCAACTCAATTAAAACAATTTTTGCATTACTAAAAATTCTTTATTAAAACAGATTAAATTCTTTGTCAGCAAATTATTTAAAAAGAAACATAACATGACTAACACTAAAAAAAACTCAGACCTCCACCCTAACCAAACATACCTGACGCCACATAGATAACACAATCTGCACCACTCGCACCAATTAATAACCCAATCGCATGGCTAAAAGACCATTTTCCTGATTAAAAAAACAATAAAAAAAATTATTACACACTTCTAGAAGATAAAAATGACTTTAAACACTAAATACTCACTCAAACCCTCTTTTTAGACAAAAATCACATGAACGGCACACCAAAACAAAAACCGCGCACTTTGCGCATTTTCACAAAACAAACACAAACTTTATAAAACACTAGTAGAAAACTCAACATATGTTTTCACCACAACAGCCTACTCAACCAACACAACACCATAACTTATGATCAGAGATATGCAATGCCATATCGAAGCTCAATTAACACCACTTGCATGAAAGAACAGATAGTTGTGCGTACTATTAAACAATAAAAATTTAAGAAATGCAAGCTTTCAACCAAAGAACACACCCACACCACATGAACATGATACCAGACAAAACTAACACATAGAAAACTTCAAGAAGAAAAAAATTTGCACCCAAAGGAATTAATCAAAGATCACTATAAACTAATTAGGCAAGAAAATAATTAATCAAATAATGCTTAAATGTGGAACCAGCTACCTCGGGTGTAGCAGACTTCACAAACATGGTGTGCAACGGCTGTTGCACGCCAACCGCACCTCCAACAACCTAGCACGAAACCAAAACAAGGAAAACTCTCCCAACACTACCAAATTAAACTCCAAAATAAGACCTCATACTCACCGAAAAAAACAAAAGGAACAAAACATTAAGGGGTAAAGCAAGAGGACTTCACCGGAGGGGTTTCGTACATGCGGAAGGAGAGAAAGACGCTGGCAGGGGAGCCGAAACAGTGTCGTCCAGTGAGGGGGGTCACGCTATGGTGTCAGCCGTCCTCGCAGGGGGTCGGGGAGGTGGTGCGACGCTGGACATGGGCGAATAGGGAGGCTGATCGGGAGTTGTGGGGTGCGCCGACCAACAAAGGAGGAGGCATATCGGACAGGTCCTAAGGCTGGCTAGGGGGGCTCAAACAAGGGAGCAGCACGCCAGGCTGGGTGCGACGTGAACAGGTATCGCCAGTCAGAGGGTCAGAGGGAAGGTGCAGGGGATATGAGGTGTGCCCAGGGGAGAGGCCAAATAGCGGAGTCTGAGGGGAGCTATGTGGCGGATAGCCGGGAGATGAAGGAGGGGGTCGACGACCATAGGGTGTGGCGGACCGAGGAGAGGACAAGGGGGGTTCATGCGACGGGAAGGGGAAGCTGGCAAGGGAGGCCTCCGGTGAGGGTTTGAGCGATTCCGAGTTGGGGGGGAACAGGTTGCGAGGGAGATGGGCGGCGGCCTGCTAAGGCGGAAAGGGTGGGGGTCGCGATGAGATACTTGGGGAAAGAGGGGAGGAGGTGCGAACCTAAAGGGAACAAAATAAAAAAAAGTAGAATAAAATAAAAAAACAAGATAAAAAAGAAAAGAAAAATATAATTAATATAATAATAATATAACTAATGAATTAAAGAAAAAGTATTAATAATAAATAAAATAACTTAATCATCATCAATAATATTTATAATAATAAGACTCAATAATAATAATAACAATACTAATAATAATAATAATAATAATTGTAATAATAATAATAATAACTATTTTCATTATCATTAAAATAATTCTTTAAACTTCATTTGATTATTTTATTTTTAAACAGTCGGGCAACAGCGTGGTTACCCCGTGCGGCCCTTAAAAATTTTAATATAATGATGATGATAATAATAACACACAATAAAATTATCATCTTTAACACCTTTTAATTTCAATATTTTATTGATCATTTCACTTAATTAGTTCATTAATTAATTAATCGCGCACCGGGCATGCCTTGCGGTTAACCGGGTGAGGTCGCACAGCTTCAACCACGGTGCACTGGACGTACTCAAGACCATTACAAGAATTTTTAAATAAAAACCTCAAATTTTAAGTTGGGATTAACCCCGGACCACCCGACGCAGAGAAAATTAATGAAATAATTTATTTAAAGATGACGAGTGTAACACATGGTAGTAAGGATTTTGGAATGTTATAACTAGGGAGGTAGTTGAATGGAAGGGTATTGTGACGTATTTTTTATTCAGAACCTCGAGTTATCATGGGTAGTTTGGATTAGGTTTTGTATCTTTATTTTTTCTTGATTATTTGATTTATTTTTTTGTGGAAGGATTATAATTGGAATCCATATGAGTTTTAATGGTGATTTTGTGAGTCCTGTATCATTTCGTGGTGATAATTGAAGTTAAACTATGGTTTCATGGTTAGACTGCATGGTCTTTCAAACCATGCAGAGCCAATGATGATGGTTACAAAAACTTCATAGGGTCATTCACATAGTTGGGGCATGTATTTAAAAACTATGTGGTCAAATAGTACATATCTCTACATCACTTTGGAATAGGATATTTTGATCTCACTATTATGGATTTCCCTTAAAGTGTTTTCCACTTTTGGGACTGAATTGTAGAGGATTTTGATTGTGTTTTGATGTGATTAAAGGGTTTTTTATTTGAATTTAGACTTATGTTTTGTTATAAATTATATCCATTGGATGTTTTAATGGTTTTTTTTAAGTAAATGGATAATTTGATAAAAAAAATATTCTAAAACTGATTTTAGTGGTTTATATCAAAAATTACTTATTTATTTTTAAGGTTTTTATAAAGAGATTGATTTTATTATGGTGTTTAAGAAATGTTTTAGAAATCAAAGTATACCTTCAAGTAAAGATTTTGAAATTTTTATGAGAAAAAAATGGAATGTAAGATTTTGGTGAAGTTTAAAATTGGTTTCTAATTTTAGTAAATGATTTTAATGGGGTTTTTTAGTTTTCAAAATGAAATGTGCATATTACCAAGGATGAGATATTTTGGAAGAAGAGTGATTCTTTTAAAGGTATTCCTTTGTATAAGAATTTTTGGAATTATTTTTTAATGGATGTTGGTGATTTCAAAGAAAAGTTGTTTTGGGATGAGTGAATAGAATGTTTTGTTTTGAGAGAGGGTTTAAATTTTATCACTTTTACCTTGGTTGATAGTGGGACAATTTTGTTTAAAACTGTAAGGCATGAATTTAATGTGTTCATTCCATGTGTTATTTTCGAATTCATCTTAGAATTATTATTAAAGAAATTAAAAGGATTTTCATTAGGTTTATCCTCAAGGAGAAATATCTTTTTGTTTAGAAGAGATCCCCCCAATATCATATTCCACCTAGACTCTGAATGGGGTGGAAGAGTCAAAATTTATTCTTATTTAGAGCCTAATTATTTATGAGAAGTTATCTTAAGTATTTTTGGATTCTTAATTATCATATATTCCTAGATAAATACTATGAATTCTGTAATTTAGTTTATCATAAAAGTTCTTCATTAAAATCATGGTTTGTGATTATTGTCTATTTTGTAGATTATTTTTTAGGGATTTAGATTCTGTTAAGGATTTGGGGAAATTCTTGTGGGTATTTATTTTGGGTGAATTCTTGATTGGTTCTTGTGGAATGTTGGTTTTTTACGGTCATGATATTTCTAGAATGGTATAATTCTCTTCCTTATGGATAATGTGGTTTTAAGGTAGTCGGTTGGGGGGGATTCCTTTTGGATTTGGAATTGGTTAATTTGAGGTAGATTATGGATGGGTCGAACATGAGAGACCATTGGGTCCCTACTCAAGTAATTAGGTATAAGTTTTCCATTCAATAAGGATCTGAGGGTGATGGTTTTATTTTGAGGTTTCTTCATGAGATTATGCCCCATGGTTGTGGTCCCATTTTACCCATGTGGACAGATGGCATGTGGTGAGTTCCCATGATTTTTATTATTGATTATATTTTGAGAGTTTTTACCATGTAAATTTTGAAGGGGAAGGAATTTATAGATTCCTTAATGGTTTTATGAGGTTCTTTGGGGTTTTTAAAAGATCATGTTATATCCTCCAATGGCCCGAAGGCCTTCATTTTTTTTTGATTTTGGTAATCCACCATTTAAGGGGTGATGTGGAACCCTTAAAAGCCCATATATGTAAGTATTACATGGCCCGTAGGCTTTAGAAGAATTCATTTCCTGTAGGCTTCAAACATTTTATACAACCCAGACTAACTACATGGAACTGATCCTCCCCAGCATCTTCATCGTGAAATCAGCTCTCCACCTTCGCATGGCTGTTTGGATAGGCTTTCCCATGCATGCACAGGCTTGTCCCGATGGTAGGTGTCATACCCTCTCATTCTTGTAATCTGTTTAGCTTCTGTTCTGGTGAAAGCTCTTTGCTCCTCGTCCTTCTAAAACTTGTTCCTTGTAGGTTGTCTGGTTTGCATATGCACTTATGGTGGCTCGAAGGCCTTACTGACCTGAAGGCCTGGGTGGCCTGAAGGTCTTAAAGGACTCGGGGACCAAATCAGTGGCCCAAAGGCCCAAACGGGGGAAAATTCCCAGCTACTACAGTGCCAAACAGTTCCTGCTATAGTACTTGTTACAGTAATGCACATTCCTGTACTACAGTACTGCTACAGTACATGGAAATTACCCTCTTCCTAGATTTGATCCTGGGTCTCCTAGATGCACTTAAGGAGCCCTCACCAACTGGTTTGAGGCTCATGTGAAAATTCATGTTATGTGTCTTTTTGATTTTTTAACATATTATTTTTGGAATTATTGCTTGTGTTTAGCATATGAGGTTTTCCTTTGGGGTAGTTTCCTTCTTGAATCATTTTCATTTCACTTTATTATCATATAATAATTCTAAATATTAGGTACACCCCAATGGTTCTTTATACTTTTGGGTCTTTGGGTTATATGGTTGTGGTTTGATTGATTTTTGAGGTTGATTGATGTTTTTACGGATTTTGGTTGGAGTTTCTTGAGATGATTAACTATATTTAGTGGTTTTATCCATGTTTAGTGGATCTCCATGTCTAGTCTCCTTCTATTTTTGACCATGATATTTATATAGGAAAAATAATTATGGTGGTAATATTGCAACATCTTGTGTTACTATTGTTTTATTCATTTAATGTTATCTTGGAGTAATTTTAAATTATATAATATTTAGGATTTTAATTTTAATTTTTGGAAGTAATTCAATTGGTAAACTATTTGAACAATTTCTATATATATTTTAGAAAAACATGAAGATGACCTTTATATAAGGGTTACTTCTGCACATGAGTTAGTGTGCATGGTTTAGTCTAAACCATATAGTTTCCTTTACATAGAGGGCCCCTCAATTCATATTTTAATGTGCATATTTTTTTTCATTGGTAATTCAGGCTTCTGAAAGTCCTGGGGGAGCTGTTTGGATTACCTTTCCATGTGGGTGTGTATAAGGGAGCTGGAACATGGTTTTGGAATGGTTACTAGAAACTATGTAAGGTAACTATGTATAATTCTACATTTTAAAAAATTTCATCTCCACAGTTGGATCATGTTTTGATAAATTTTTTGGTCTACTCATATTTCATTTAAAGACAAAATTACCCTCCCCATTCTAATTTTAACTCCCCGTGCTTCCTCTCTTATCCCTATCACTCTTCCAAACCCTTAGATCCCAATTGGGTGTTTCTTCTTTCATCTCCTTTAAATATTATCCTCTTTAAATGGAATTAAAATTGTTTCTAAAGTAATTCTTCTCTCACTGCCCCTTTCTCTTTTTCTCCTTCCTTTTTTCTAAATTTCCTAGGTTATTCTTTCCATAAATAATACTGATTCACCATCCAAGATACAGTTGTAATTTGAGTTAATTCCAACCTATTATTTTAGTTGTTTTGGGATTATAGAAGGTGATTCATTTTGCATTTTGGTATTCTCCATGGATGGAGACACATTGTAGCTTTATTTTCTTCAGGTTGAGAAAGGTGTTTCTATGATCTCCCCTTTATTATGAAATCCATATAATTATATGGTTTCATATATTCATTTTAATTAAATTATAATTATATGTAATGGTTTTTATAGAAATAAAAATGTTTTATATGGAAATTTTGGTTTGGCGTAAAGGAATTTTTATAAAAATTTCATGTGTTGGTTTTAAAATTGATTTTTTTCATATTCCAAGAATATTTAAAAAGGTCTTTGGGTTACTTTAAATGGTTTTATACTATAAACATAGGCCTTGATCCTTATTTTAGATTTTTAGATAAATTTTATGTGTTACTAAAGAATTACCTTTATAGTTTTAAGACAAGTGTATAATTTTTAGTGTCACCAACACAGTTTGAATGAAGGTATTTTAAAAAATTAGAATGGAATCATAATATTGAGTTAGTTTTCATATAAAGGATCATTTTGGTACTTTAAGGGAAATAGGATTATATCTTGTGGTTCCTTTATTTATTTCTCCTTACATTTGATTTCCTAACCTTGGTTGTTTATCATTTTGTGATGGATATATGTTGTGAAAAGGGTCTATTCTATACAAGTGTGTTTGAGTTGAGATAAGGGAAATTGATTGTGTTAATTTATGTAATTATCTTTATTTCTTTCTCACTTAAATTATTATTTGGTCATGGGAGTACTAGGAATTTATTTATAGACTAGTATGAGTGAAAACCTTAGTCACTACAAGATTTATAGTAAATTATAAGAGTTTTTAATGGTGGTTTCCAGAACTCCTACTAGAACATTAAATTATATTTACACCATGTTTTCTAGAAAAACATGGGGAAAGTGTCGATAAAATTGATATATAATAATGGTTTTTGTTAAAATTTCACAATATATTTAAAAAAATCAACATTGACATACCCAAATCCTTGAATCCCTCTCTTACCTGACTCTAGACCCCCCCCCCCCGATATCAATACCATATCCCCCTAGATATCTCTCAAAGTTGAACCCCACACCCCCACCCCTCACCCCCCTCTATTGTACCCTCTCTCAATTGATGATACCCTTGATAATTCTTGATGTTGTACCCCCCCCTTATACCCTAATTTTAATGAACCATAATTTTTCTAATAGAATTTCCTTTTTATAATTATGTCATATTTATTAATGTAGTATAATTCACTTTCACCAAATGATAAAACCTAACACATTTTTATTATATTTTGAACATTACATTTAAATAAAAAATATAACCATAAGAATTGAAAGTATTACAATGGGAAAAATAGTAAATATGATAATTATAATATGAAAATTTGGATTTTGTTGATCCTCCAGAACAACTACACCCATGAACAACACTTTATAAATGAATTAAAATATTAGTAATCCAATATTAATTTTAAAAATGAAAATATATAGCCTTGATATAAATATAATTGAATAAATAGTGAATGAAATATGAGGTATTTGTGGGAATTTGGGAACCCATATGACCGAATAGTAATTTGAACATTAGGAATTTAAACCTGATCGTTAGAATAATATTCTCACATATGGAAGTGTAATATAATATTTAGGTATCTTATAAAATTAATATATGGTATATTTATATCAAGGTATAAGTAAATAAATGTTTTAAAAATGATAAAATAAGTGTTTTCATTTTTGTAAAACATAAATATTTTAATTATAATTAAATAATAAATATAAAATATAAAAAAATTATAAAATGGGTTTATAAATTAATATTATGTTTTAGTATAGTGATAATATAATTTTATGACATGATAAGTAATTTTTCAAAGGGTCATAAAATTGCTCATAATATTTAAATTAGTATTTTTTAATTAATTAAGGATTTAATTGAAAATCAAAATTCTCATATTTAGAAAATTATTTTCATAAAATTTATTTCATCTTTTGAATCTAAGAATCAAAAAATTATTAGGGTGAATTTTCAATATTTTTCTAAAATAGTTTCATTTTTGTGAATAGTGAAATATTGTAAAATGTGTTATTTAACATTATAAGGTAAATGAATGAATTTTTGAGTCATGGATGATTTAAGAACCCATTATTTTGAACTAAAATGTATTAGTTACTTTATATAGTTACTATAATCATTATTATTGATAGTCTTGATCCAAGATAACAAACTAATGACTATAATATTCAAAACACACCTCTCCTACCATTATAAATACCACCCCACACCAAACCTTCTCCTCACACCTTATAATACATTAATATTTCTAATTTTATACCAAAAACTATCCTCAACACTCTAAACATGTCCCTATAATCCTTTTTCATTTAAAAACATTAATCCCAAAGTTCCTTAAGAAGTTTCTCAAGGAGATGACATTCAAGAGGTAAAATATTAAAAATGCCTCTTTTAAAATTATATTATTCTTATATATTATCCTTGTATCTATAATTAAACTTGAAATAATTAATATCTTATTATAAATATACTGAAATGTTACTTTTTTAATGGAATATTCATATTCTTCCCTCGCTTCTTTCATTTCTAAAATGAAAACATTATTTACAAAATGGTTGGTTTACCACCTCCATGAACAAAACACTTTGTTTTTCTCCATCACTATCAAGGAAGTTTATAAAAATATTATTATGGTTAAATATTGTTAAAATAAGTATTTTATAACTTATTTAATGTTCTATAATCTTTTAATAATTATTTAACTGAATAAAATGAAACTAGTTTATCTTGGTCGGTAATTCTTCCTAAATGAATTAAACATTTAATGTTAACATTTTTACTAAAAAGGATCGTCATTTTTTCAAAACACATATGGGTATTTGGGACCATTTTTATTTCTATAATTATTTTAATACCATTTCATTACACATCTATATTTGTAGTCCCATTCAAAAATAACTTCATTAATTATCCCCAAGTGATCCGACCTTGGAACTATGAAACGAATAATCTTAGGACAACAAACTTAAACATTATATCTCATTTAAATGATTATAAGTGAACATAATAAAATTATAATAAATCAAATATAGTTTTAAAATGTTTTTAATTAATAAATTAATTAATTAAATTTTTTATTCAGGATATTAAGAAAAAGTGCAGAACGATTCTACAATATAAGGTAGGGGTCTCTCTGAACCTCCCCTTTTCATTATATGATGAAAATTCACTCTATAACTCACTTTATATCTGTAATTAATGTTATTAAATGATTAAAAATTCCATATATATGTCTCTTACATATATAACTATCTTATTATTTCTTCCTTTGATGGGGAAATATGTTCCATAGTTTTTTTCACAAATGTAACCCATTTCTTTCCATGGGTAGTTTTTATGCTTCTGTCTTAAGATTGATTTCCTTCTATGGCATACATAAGAATGTTCATGTTGTGATTTGTGTACCCAAATTGTTCTCATATGAATTGGGAAATGTGTTTGTCTTATGATACATCATTTATGTGATTATGGAATAAACATAATCCATTATGGGACTCTATACACCATGTGATGTTGTCTTCGTGACTGGACTTGACTTATGTTTATGTCATGGTTTTTGTTTCTTCAACTTCCCTATGTTTCCATGATCTTATAATACAATGTTATTTATGTTATTTTCCTATATGATTATTCATGATCATTTCATCTTTATGATATCATGTTATGCATTTTTATTTATATGTTATGTGTATCCATCATGTCTATTCCCTTACAATGATTTATAACTCGCCCCTTTATTTTAAGTATTACCCAGATTATCCTATGTAGTTTTAGGAGTTTAAAAGAATTTAGGATCTCATTTACAATAATAAAATAAAGATTTT
Organism: Viscum album; assembly: GCA_963277665.1. Classification (NCBI taxonomy): domain Eukaryota; kingdom Viridiplantae; phylum Streptophyta; class Magnoliopsida; order Santalales; family Viscaceae; genus Viscum; species Viscum album. The sequence continues at coordinate 2,134,794,718 of OY728140.1, forward strand.
TTATTTTAGTCTCACTTTGATGTATTATATTCCTAGTCTTCCAAAGACACTAGGATTTTTTATACTTTGGTTGTATTTAATGGATATTTATGTTAAAATAGTTTAATAATATGTTTAAAAGGATTTATTTTATATATTATCCCCATCTACCCCTTGTTGATATCCTAGAAACCACATGACACTATACCCACCTCACCCATACCCTCTCCCCCTCACTGATACCCACAATGATGAGATCCTTGAACTTTGATCCATAATATGCTATGTAAAGACCCGGAATTCCCATGGAAATTTTTTTTAATACATGGAAATTTTATGAGCCCGCAGTTTCTGATGGTGCTTGATCTCGAGGCCTGGTATGCGCATAATCAATTTCTGAAGTTTTTTTCAGGTATGTTCAGTAAACGTGCGAGTGGGATTTTATATCTTTTGAACCGGTGCTCGGAATTGAAATTTGAGGGCACCGTTGAACTCGCAGTGCCAGTTTTCACTTAAGAAGACTTCCACCTCGATGAAATATGGTCAAGAATAGAAGTTAGCTTGTGCCTTTTTATAAAAAAAATAATAAAATAAAGTGTAGCCACCCTTTATTTTATTCCATCTGCCATGTGAGTGTGGGTAGTTGGAACCTCCATGTGGGAGTTGGTGGTGGGACCGCCACACCCTAACCTCCCATGAGAGGTTATGGTGGTGGGGCCTACCCGAAACCAACCTCCCATGTGAGGTTAAATGTGGTGGGGGCCACTCAAGGCCACCCAACCCCTCTTTAATGGGAGGATACCTTAACCTCTCAACTCTCCCTCGTTAATGAGGGAGAGCCTATCCACCTTTACCTGCCTTAATAAACCAAACCCCCCTAATTTATTGTGACAATGCACGTGATTTAATTGGGTGGAGCCCAGTTATTAGTTCACCCTTTTGAATTACATGCCAACACTTAAAATAATAGGCAAACTATTATTTTATTTGGGTTATAATTCTCTTCTGGTGGTATTGTTGGAAAAAGATCTCAACGGAGAACCGTTCTTCCAACGAAGAACGCGAAGAACGCGAAGAACACCGGTGACACTCTTCTTCTCCGACCGTCTTCCTCCGACCCCTTCGACGTGAGATGTGATCATCTACCATGGATTGTTGGCCATCTTTCTGTATCATCAACGATCGACTACCAGTGGATCAAAGGTAGGGATTTTTTTTGTGTTTTTTTAAAATTTGATTATAAACCTCTTTCTTCGTCGAATAAAGATATGGTATGAGAATCGCCAACTTCTATCACCATAATGAGGAGGGATCAGGCCGCACGAACACGGTCTGACCCTCCCTTTGTTTTTTCTTGTTCGATGATGATGGATTGGAAAAGAGGATATGGCGACGAAGACGACAAACAAGGACCACGCTACCAGCAGCCTCCGCGAACCGCGTTGCCCCCACGGCACCCATGAGCGCCTCCTGTGCCCCGCCGACTTGCTGCCCAACACCCCTGCGCCCCGTCGTCATAGTGCCTGGTGCACCCACGCCCCACCGGCACCCTCGAGCCCCGCCAACACGCTGCCCGGCACCCCCGCGCCCCGGCGGAGGCCTTCCCGGCCCCTTCCGGCGACCTTCCTAGTATCTCGGCGCCCTGCCAGGTGCACCCGCAGTGTGCCAGTGCCCAGCCGGCCTACCTGTGCCCCGTGCGGTCTGCCTACTGGCCTCCCGGCCACCGGCTTCCCGAGCCGACCCGCGTCGTCCCCCGCGGTGTCACTGGCCGAACCAGCCCGGTCTCCCGAGCCGAGTTACTGAGCCGCCTACGTGGAGACTACCAGGCCAAACCGCCCTCGCGGTCTTCTAGGTTGGGCCCATCAGACCAGGTCAAAACATAACAGGCTGACCCGCCCAATGGGCCGGGTCAGACCCAGCTAGTCTGACTGGGTTGAACCAGACCTAATCGGCCCAAACTAGGTTGGGTCGAGTCGGTCTGACCAGGTCGGACCAGACCCGAGCCCATTACTGACCCATTACCTTCTTGGGCCATATATTTGTCACCGGACGTCAGTTTGACGAACCATCAACGACGCTGGTATTCTTTGAGAATAGTCATCCCGTTGGTTATACCCCACTAGAGTTTGGGGTATAGTTGAGTCACGGTCAGGTTGGTTCGTACATGAATCCAACTAGTCCCCCGGAACTAAAATGCTAATAACTCACAGACCGGGAATATGATTGACGTGTCGTCTCTTGCGTTGAGACCCCTATGACATGGAGGTCCTTTGAGATACTTATATATGAGAATTTGTGACACTTAAAGTATCAACCAGTAGCTCGTGGAGCAGATCCGTCCAGTGATGAGCAGACAGAGTGCGAAGAACTAGTAGCTGTAGACCTGATGACTGTTTAACCGATTCGACTCGGAGAGCGCCTGGTAGTTGGCAGCAGACCCGCAGTACTCGACAGGAGGAGTACCTCTGTAGGCTATTAGGTAGAGTGCCCGGTATTTAGCGGAAGACCCATAGTGGACGGAGCGCCTGGTAGTTGGCATCAGACCTGCGGTACTTGACATGAGGAGTACCTCAGTAGTCCAAGGTTAGTGAGAATCACCTCGGAGTCGCGACAGGCCCACTGTACTCGACAGAGGAGGAGTTCTCCAGTAGTCGTGGTTTCAATAATAAAACTCTTGGTTTGAGCTGATTTAATGACCTTTGTGTTTACCTCATGATTGAGAAGGGTTACATGATAACTTAGGTATATATATGGTCATATACCTAAGTAATGGTTATCCATTGAAATCATACTTTGTGGTGTATCCTTGTTGGATTTTATGAAATCTTGAGGGTCTCGGGGTCCCTACTGAGTATCGTTATACTCACCCCTACACGGGCTATGCCCGCACCTCATTGTGTAGGATGCAGACGACGGACAGTGCTAATTGAGGCGGAGTGTACGGGGACTGGACGGTACCCGGAGGTGGACCTCATGACGAGTCGGTACCCGGAGGAGACAAATAGACATGGAGCACTGAGGAGGCTATTTGTACCTACCCTTCAGGTAGGATCTGTGGTGGATGATCCAGGAGCTGCTAGACACCTTCCAGCTGTTTGTTTTTTTGGTTTTACCTATTTTTCCTTTCCTTGTACTTTACTATTGGGATTGTATTTCCAGCCCCTTTACTTTAAACATCCTTGTCATGTAGTTTTTACTTGGTGATTGCTTCCACTTGTACTTTGGTTGTGTGTGTTTGTGATTTATAAAGGCAATGTCTTCCCAGTTTTTAGGGAATTACATCTTTGGTGCTAGTCACCAGCCCCTGGCCTATGGAAGGCGGGCTTGGGGTAGTCACAATACGGGCCCTGGGGGACGGGTCATGACAAATTGGTATCATAGACCATCGGTTCTACCACAGAACTTAGGACTCTGATATTTATTTTCTGTGAAGCAATAGTTTTAAGGGTACTAGGTGTGGTTTTCGGTTCAGGGAGTCTAGTGTTGGTGCGGGCGGCCGACGTATCCATACACTAGGACCCTGACTTCTTATTTCTGACTCAGTGCACCAAAACACTGATTGTGTGTGTGTTTTCAAAAGTTTTCTTTAAGTCATCTCAAACCAGGTCAGCTCAACAGGTTTAGTCTTTTGACCGTGTTGCATCTGTTTCTTTTAGGATGCCTCCCCATGAACGACCTGCTAGAGCCCCGAGAGTTGTACATACTAACAGCCCGCTGAGCGACGAGGCCTCAGTACATGGACCTCTTCTAGTTGAGGCACCAGTGGTACAACTCCCCATTGGGACACCGATGCCACCAGCCCCAGCAGTAGAGAATGCACGCCGCTTGACTGCGCTGCATGAGTTCCAGCGCGAGAGGCCACCCAGGTTCAGGGAAGATACGGACCCGCAGGCGGCTGAGGAATGGATAGAGGTTGTGGTGAGAGTCTTCAGACTAGTAGGGACATCAACCGACTTCATGGTGATCCTTGCTTCCATCCTTATTCAGGCAACAACAGGAACATGGTGGATCACGATTCTCTAGATGCATGACGAGGCGACACTTCTATGGGAAGACTTTGAGGGCCTATTCTGGGTGGAGATTGTACCAGCCAACCTTTGAGCGGTGCGGATACAAGAGCCGCTACATCTGTAGTAGGGCAGCATGAGTGTAGCTCAGTACTCAAAGAGGTTCACCAACCTCTCACACTACTCCACTGATATGGTACGAGACCCGTTCTTCAGGGCATGGACCTTCGATCAGGGGATCATGTAAGAGATTAGATCCACGATGATCTCCCTCAGCATCCTGACGTAGACGAGGGTGTTGGAGCGAGCCCTCCTAGTGGAGACTTTACTTGCTGAGTAGTCTCCAACAGTGAATCCCACCACTAGTCGACTTGCAGTGGAGTCTTTTATAGCTGGCAGTATATAGATGAAGCAGAGGTCCAAGAGGACCAGACCCATAGGTGGTCGACTGCACGACTCAGGATAGGTTGTGCGGGGCACCCGGAGTGGAGAAAAATCCGTTCATTCCAGGAGCGGACAGTGTTACTCCTATGGAAAACTTGGTCACATGGCTCATGAATATCCGAACTGCCACTCTAATGATCATCAGATAGTTGAGGGACCTCCCAGGAAGAGGTTCGATCGAGGTGGTCAACAGGGCGCAGGCGGACGTGGCAGAGGAGCTGGTTGAGCAGCTGGCGGTGGACGACGTTTTGAGATGTTGCCACCACCACCACCAGGAGGTCCACCCTGACTGTAGGGAGCAGGTGGATCAGGGAGAGCTCATCTTCAGGCATCTATGGCCTACGACCATGGTGCTCCGGAGATGATACGAGGTACGATCTGTGTCTATTCCACCATAGCTATAGTTCTTATAGACACAGGTTCTAGTCACTCTTTCATTGCCACTTCCCTTGTTCGGAGCTCAGAGATTCCGAAGGAGCCATTGGTTTGATCCTTATGGCTAGATACTCCTACGGGAGCTGATTCGATGATTACGCACTAGTGTCGGCAGTGCGAGCTTACTCTAATAGGTGAGAGCTTTGGCTGGGATCTCCTAGTAGCGGCGTCGAGGCCTTACGACGTCATCTTGGGTATGGATTGGTTATCTACAGTCCATGCTCAGATCGACTGTATTAGGAAAAAAGTAAGGTGTGTTCGCATGGATGGGACCAGGTTCACCTTCACCGGCGAGAAGGGAACCTTTACAGCACAGTACAGACTTACTCAGAGGAGGGTACAACCGATCACTCACAAGTTGGCTTGCCTTACACTTGGAGAAGTTGATGTGGAGAGTCTGATATATCCTGTAGTGGAGGACCAGTACATGGATGTTTTCCCTGACGATGTTCCAGGACTACCTCCTCACAGAGAGGTGGACTTCTACATTGACATGTACCCCGGGACGACACCGATATCTACTCCAGTATATCGAATGGCTCCCGCTGAGCTTCGCGAGTTGCGGGTATAGCTAGAGGACTTGCAGTGAAAGGGATTCATCCGGCCCAGTGTTTCTCCCTGGCCAGCCCTGATTCTGTTCACCAAGAAGGTGGATGGGAGCTTGAGGCTCTGTGTCGACTATCGTCACATGAACTAGGTGACTGTGAAGAACAAGTACGCACTCCTGAGGATTGACGATCTCTTTGATCAGCTCAAGGGGGCTCGAGTTTCTCAAAGATGGACCTCAGATTAGGCTATCACCAGCTCAGAGTTCGAGACGAAGATGTGCAGAAGATGGACATCAGGTGTCGTTATGGACACTACGAGTTCTTGGTTTTTTCCTTCAATGTAACCAACACTCTAGAAGTGTTCATGAGTCTCATTAATAGCATCTTCCATCCATACCTTGATCACTTTGTTGTAGTCTTCATCGATGACATACTGATCTACTCGACTACTGAGGAGGAGCATGCCTACCATTAGCTGGTAGTACTGGACACACTCTGAGAGCACCAGCTTTATGGTAAGCTCTCGAAGTGCCAGTTTTGGATTTGAGAGGTTCACTTTTTGGTACATGTCATCTTAGAGGCTGTAGTTACAGTTGATCCAGAAAATATCGAGGTGGTACTTGCGTGGGAGCCACCCAGGAGTGTGACGGAGGTATGAAGTTTCCTGGGCTTGGCTTGATACTATTGGAGATTCATTCCAGATTTCTCCAGAGTTGCAGCACCACTATTATCCTTGATGAAGAAGGGGAAACCCTTTGTGTGGTCGGAGATATGACAACCCTGCTTTTTATTACAACTTAAACATGCTTTATTACATAAAACTTTACTTGATACAACAAAGAAGATCGAGAGGTTTGGTGTATTTGGGGCTTAGGATCATTACATAAAAACTTAAAACATGAAATACAACATCTTTATTGAAAATTTCCTTTACATGACCACTACATTCCATCGTACTTAGCATTGCATGGGATAACCTGAGGACATGCATAAGAAAAGGGTGAGCTATAAAGCCCAGTAAGTGAGTACAAATGGAATAACATGAGGAGTACAATACATGTTAGGAAATAGGCATGTAAATAGAGCATAAGATAAACATGAACATAAAGGCATGATAAAGCATGATAATCATAACATGGAAATGTGGCAACAACACTTAACATTGAATTAGCATGAGCCAAGGCTCATTGCACATGGAGCATGAGTAAACCCTCATTGCACATAAAGCACGAGTAAACCCTCATTTCAATTGAATTAGCATGAGTCAACACTCATTGCACATGACGTATCATGATACTATACTCTACCCAATGCATTGGAGTGCTATAAGGGCGCACCCTTCTTAAACATTTCATTTCATGCATAAGTGTGCCACATGGATCATAAAACATGGATTCATAAAACATAATCATTTATTCCACGATAAAGTAATGTGGAATTAATATATGAAACTTTATAATAAATAAGTAAATGTGCATAAAGGTGAATACCCTTGATGGAGAAATGGGTATGGTATTCAATACACAATGACATTGGCTTAGAAAATCGGTGCGATTTCGGCAGCGTAACGACATGACATAAGAATTCATAAAAATGGTTGATGAGATAGAAAGGGGTTCCTAATCATATTTACATGTAATGTACAGTAAGGAGGTCATATAGATACATTTACCAACAATTGAAAAGGAATTTATATTCATGATACAAAAGTATTTCTTGAACGTAAAAGAAGAGAGAGAAGTTCCTTTCGGAATTTCGGCATAGTAACGGGTGTACATGGGAGGCATTTAATGAGAGAAAAGGGGTCTCCCATAATTCAAAAAATAAGAGGGAAGTATGGGGGAGGTGATAAACCATACCCCAACATTCATAATTGAAATTAAAAGGGCAATACAACATAAATAAAATTGACAAAAATGAGAAAGGAAGAAAAAACCCTTACTTGGAAGTGTGCTTCCAAAGGCTAGAGAGAGGCTTGTGAGAGGCTTCTTGGTAACTTGGGGCACCTTGGGGAGATTATAGAGTGAGTAGGGCAGAGGGTGGACGAACTCCAAAGGATTTTAGTGAGGAGTAAGTGCGAGCTTGCGTGGGTTTATATAGGAAAGTTGAGAGAATTCTTTATTATTTAAGTTTGGGACCCCTTATATTAAACTAATCCAACCCACAAACCATCCCATGGTTTCTGGAAAAGGAAAGTGGAAAACAATATTTTACAAGGCCAAGGTCCAAACTTATTAAAATAATAAGGTTGCTTATGTGGAGGTGAGTCACACTCCCATGGAAATTAATTTAAAAAGGCAAAGTCTTGAATAAGTCTTGAGGGGTTCATTAATGCTTTGAAAAGTAAGTCAAACAAACCCAAAATCACTTTATTTTAATGGTAAAACATATATTGGCCGAACATAAGGATTGTAGTATTTTATTACATCACCATTGGGTCATTATGATGTCATAAAACACATTATATATTTAAATGGTATTTAATTTTTACCCAAAAATTTGACTGTCTCAGAAAATTATGAAAAATTCACCATTGGATAATTTCGACGTCCTGATTCCAGAAATGACATTTATTTTATCTAAAAAAAATTCTAAATATGTTAATTTTAACTTCTAAAATAAAAACCAACATTTATTAAAAATTCATGGGTTTTGATAGAAATGGCTTTCAAACCTTAATATAACCTTTTAATTGCATTCATAAATTTATAAGATCATTTATATTTAATTAATTTAATAAAAATATTATTATTTTATTAAAATATTAGTTAATTCAAAAATACCTTAATTTAATAAAATAGATTTCTTAATTAAATAATAACTAAAAACATCATTTGTACTTTAAAAACTATTTACAATGTATCAAAAATGACTAGAAATTATATTCATTATTATATACAAAAATAATGTACATGAACATAGTACTACTTATTTGTTACATAACCCCTTAAAACAGCCGCATAAGACCTAAGGGTAAGGTGTGCGATGGTGACAGACTCTTGGGGTGGCTCGGATAACATCGCTCGAGTGGTAATTTCAATCAACTTACACTTTTCCCGTAGACAGTCACGTTCAAGCTTGACAAAATGAAGCTCAGCTTGGGATTAGTCAAGGGTGAAGCCCAAGGATGCCACCTCTTTTCCGAGCTCTGACAAATGGGCTTCGTATGGGGCAATTCTACTGGATGAGGTCATCGCTTCCTTTGTCTGAGTAAAAAAATTGGGTTCGTTAAAGCCTTATATTTATACTAATAATGTGATCACTATTCAAAGGCTATAAAAGTAACGGTCACAACTCTTATCATAAAACCAAGGAAGTTGACATCTTATAAAAACATTTTTTTTATAAAGAGACAATTAACTGAATCAAGAGGGATTTTCCATTAATGAAAATTTGGGTCGTTACAATATTCCCCCCTTAAGAAATTCCGCCCTCAAAATTTTCCTTTTCCCACACTAAAACAAATGTGGGTAACTCAACTTCATCATATCCTCTGACTCCCAAGTCGCTTCTTCAAACTTGTGGTTTCTCCACAACACCTTGACGAGGGGCATTGTCTTATTTCGTATAACTTTTTCTCTACGATCTAAGATCTTCACTGGTTGCTCCTCATAAGAAAGATCATCTTCCAATTGTACCACCTAGGAAGAGAGTACATGTGAAGGGTCCAGTATGTACTTCCTTAAGAGGGATACATGAAAGACATCATGCACCTTGTCCATAGTAGGTGTAAGTGCTATTCGATAGGCCACAGCCCCAACATGATCAAGAATCTCGAAGGGTCCGATGTACCTTGGACTTAACTTCCCTTTCTTTCCAAACCTCATGACCTTCTTCCACAGAGATATGCATAAAAACACCATGTCTCCAACTTTAAACTCAAGGTCTCGTCGACGATTATCTTCATAACTCTTCTGTCGACTCTGGGCTGCCTTGATATGTTGCTGAATGGTTTTCACCTTATCCACCATTTCTTTGACCATTTCTGGTCCAAGTAGCTTACGTTCACCGACCTCATCCCAACATGCCGGTATTCTGCACCTTTTCCCATACAGGGCTTCATATGGTGCCATTTGGATGCTCGAGTGGAAACTGTTATTTTAAGAGAACTCAACCAGAGGAAGATGTTGATCCCATCCTCCTTTAAAGTCCATTGAGCACGCTCTCAAAATATCATCAAGTGTTTGGATAGTCCGCTCGGATTGGCCATCATTTTGAGGATGATAGGCCGTACTGAAGTTTAGTTCAGTATTCAGAGCATGTTGAAGACTCTTCCAAAACATAGAGGTTAATCTTGGATCTCGATCAGACACAATAGATAGTGATACTCCATTCAACCTTACCACTTCCCTAATATATATCTGTGCCAGTTGATCCAATGAGAAATCCTACTGAATAGCAATGAAGTGTGCAGTCTTTGTAAGATGATCCACAACAACCCAGATTGCATTGTTGCCTTTGGATGTCCTCAGAAGTCCGGTGACAGAGTCCATAGTGATGTTCTCCCATTTCCATTCTGGTATGGGAAATGGTTGCATCATCCCCTTAGACTTCTTCCTCTCTTCCTTCACTTGCTGATACACTAGGCACTTTGATGTATATTTGGCGATCTCCTTCTTCATACTATCCCACCAAAAGTTTTCTCGGAGATCTCGATACATCTTTGTGCTCCCTGGGTGAATAGAGAAATTTGAACTATGTGAATCATCCAAAAGTTCCTTATTCAGCTCCGGATTTGATGGAACACATAGTCTTTTCCCAAACCGCATAATTCCTTCTTCATTAACATTAAACTCTGAGGATTTCCCCTTTTTGATAGCTTCCACTTTTTCTTGAATTCCCACATCATCCTTTTGAGCATCCTTTAACCTTTCCAAAAGAGATGTTTGAGCACTCATTTTTTAAAGGATTGATGATGTTCCCTTCTTTATGATTCCCACATCCATCTTCATCAAGTCTAAGAAGATTGGATCCTTCTCAATTCTCATCATTGATAGAATCATTGGATCCTTTCTACTTAGGGCATCTTCCACCTTGTTCGATTTCCCAGGGTGGTAATGTATTGAACAGTCATAATCCTTGATGAGATCTATACATCTTCTCTGGTGCATATTAAGCTCTTTCTGTGTGAATATATATTTAAGACTCTTGTGGTCCTTATATATCTCACATTTCTCTCCATAGAGAAAATGCCGCCAGATTTTCAAGGAAAAGATCACAGCCGCCAACTCCAGATCATGTGTTGGATAGTTTCGCTCATGGATTTTTAACTGCCTTGAGGCATAGGATATCACTTTATCATTCTGCATCAGCACACCGCCTAATCCCTTCTTTGAAGCATCACTGAATACCACAAAAATCTCCCCACTTGTGGGTAAAGTGAGCACGGGTGCAGTGATAAGCCTCCTTTTCAACTCCTTGAAGCTTTCTTCGCATTCATCACTCCAAGAAAACTTTACTCCCTTTCGAGCTAGCTTGGTAAGAGGGTTGGAAAATTGTGAGAAATTTCTCACAAATCGTCGATAATATCCAGTTAACCCCAAGAAGCTACGGATGTCGGTTACCGATGTTGGCCTCGGCCATCCCTCAATTGCATCTGTTTTGGAGGGATCCATAGATATCCCATTGCTTGTGATGATATGGCCCAAGAATGAGACCTCCTTCAACCAGAACTCACACTTGCTGTACTTTGCATAGAGTTTCTCCTTACGCAAAGTCTCCAGAACAGTTCTTAAATTCTCCTCATGGTCCTCCTTGGTTTTGGAGTATATTAGAATATCATCTATAAAGATTACCACAAATTTGTCAAGGTAATCTCTAAAGACTCTATTAATCAAGTCCATGAATATTTCTGGAGCATTGGTGAGTCCGAAAGGAATTAATATGAATTCATAGTGCTTATACCTTGTATGAAAAGCAGTCTTGGGGATATCTTCCTTCTTCACCCTTACTTGATAATATCCCGACCCCAAGTCCACCTTGGAGAAGTATTGTGCTCCACGCAACTGATCGAACAAGTCATCAATTCGTGGGAGTGGATACTTGTTCTTTATCGTGATTTTGTTAAGTTCATGATAATCGATGCAAAGCCGCATTGACCCATCCTTCTTCTTGATGAAGAGGACTGGTGCACCCCATGGTGAAGCACTTGGGCGTATAAACCCTTTATCCAGATTCTCCTGTAGTTGTTTCTTCATCTCTTCAAGCAAAACAAAAGCCATTCTATATGGAGTCTTGGATATTGGTAGCGCCCTAGGTATAAGTTCAATTGAGAACTCAACATCACTTCTTGGAGGAAGACCAGACAGTTCCTCGGGAAACACTTCAGCGAATTCCCTCACATTAGGCATTTCTTCAAGGATGGTTTCTTCCTTGGACTCAATCATCTGAGCTAGATACTCGTGCTCAAAGGGTAGTAATATCCATGCTTGAGATGATGGAGCTAAAGTAGATTCATCTTCCTCCTGACACTTGTAAAGAATCGGGGGTCGATTATCCATATGGAGTGTGATTTCCCTCTCTTGACAATTTATGTTGGCTCTATATAATGAAAGTCAATCCATGCCAAGAATTGCATCAAATTCCACCAAAGGGATTATGACGAGGTTCGCCGGGAAATTCAATCCACAGATTATAACAGTGGATGACTTATATTCATGGGATGCAATGATTTCCCCATTTTCCGTACTCACCGACATCTTTACTTCCATGATTTGTGGTGGTGCTGGAATTGTTCTACTAAACTTTCAAGATATAAAAGAATGTGTAGAACCTGAATCAAAAAGTACGTTCACTATTCTTGAATGAATAACTAGAATACCTCTCACCACTTCATTGTCAGGGTTCACTTCAGCAGAAGTGATGGAAAAAGCTCTTCCTTGTTATCTTGGAGGTTGTTGGTTGCCTCTGATAACCCTTGGATTAGGGAACTGATTTGAAAAATGACCTGGTTCTTTGCATTTGTAGCATTGAACAATGCGTTGAGGTTCGAACGGAGCGTTCCTCTCCTATGTCGCAGCCGCGGGTCCTTCTTGCCAACAGTTAATAGCTAGGTGCCCTTCTCTTCCCCACCTGAAGCATTTTCCCGTCCCCTTAAGGCAATTTCCAGGGTGCTTCTTTCTGCACTTTTGGAAAGTGGGGTGCTAGAACTTCTTAGCGCCGTTGGATTTATCCATCGGACCACCAGCATTGAAGTCCACCTTACGCTTCTTGTCCCCATGATACCCCTGTGATTCTCCGATCTCCATTTCGACCTTGAGGGCACATCAGACAATTTCCTCATAGCTGTCAAAGTCACGGATCACTAATGCTTTCCGAAAGCTAGGCTTTATCCCACTAAAGGAGCGGTCAACCTTGCATTCGGAGGTAACGACAAAGCCGGAAGTATATCGTGAAAGTCTTGTGAAGTTTTCCTCATACGCTCCCATAGATTCTTCATCTTTTTTCTTGAGGGAAAGGAAGTCCCTTTCCATCTTAAGATGGAGGGTGCGCGGAAAATATTCATCGAAAAACATCTTCTGGAATTCCTTCCATTCCAAATCCTTGATCTCCTCCTCAGGATTCGTATTTTTAATCAACGTCCACCATTGATCAGCTTCACCCTCCATACAATAAGCCACCAGGAGAACCTTCTCTTGTTCAGAACATTGGAGGATGAAGAATATCTTTTCAATGGAGTTGATCCATTTTTCAGTGATCGTAGGATCGGATGATCCACTAAAAGTAGGAGGCCTTTGTCTCATGAAGCTCTCGATAGAGACTTGTTCTTTCTTGGGGGGGTTGAACGTTCCTATTGACCCTTGTTTCTATTCAAAACTTGAGTTAGTTGAGAGAGAAGCGTGACAAAGTTCGCGATTCCCGCTCCCATTGGATTGGGCATCTCATTAGTACAATCATCACACTGATCTTCACAACGGTTGTTAGCCCAAGTCCTCCTATTACCAGCCATTGGCTGGAAGGAAAGTTAGGGGTAACACATAAAGGGTAATCCAAAGAAAAAAGTTGATGACTTATAAATAAACTTTAATTTCTTTAACTCATGAGTCTATAGGATTCAATCTAGGATTTTCATGATCTACTTTCTAACATATATTCTTAGGGGAATTTTTTCCTTAATAAGGGTTCATACCAAGATTTTGAATTTATCAAAACATATCTCTCGGGAGTGTCGTAACCAAGAGTTCAGCAAGGCCCATTGTCGTGCACCAGTTCCCGTTCGAGTCTAGCTCAAAGCGGTGTTTTCGGTTTTTACCCCTAGGATACATCCGTGCCAGAGCCGCCTCTACCTGATCGTATCCAGACAGGGATGTATTTTTTTGATAAACCACTTACTTAGTATTTGCCAAATCTTAGGGATGTTTTTATTATACTTAGTCTTGTATCTAAGGCTTTACTAGGGTTTTCCTAATCCCAAAAATAACTAAACCTATCCTCTCATACCAACTATGACAACCCTGCTTTTTATTACAACTTAAACATGCTTTATTACATAAAACTTCACTTGATACAACAAAGAAGATCAAGAGGTTTAGTGTATTTGGGGCTTAGGATCATTACATAAAAACTTAAAACATAAAATACAACATCTTTATTGAAAACTTCCTTTACATGACCACTACATTCCCTCATACTTAGCATTGCATGGGATAACCTGGGGACATGCATAATAAAAGGGTGAGCTATAAAGCCCAGTAAAGGAGTACACATGGAATAACATGAGGAGTACAATACATGTTAGGAAATAGGTATGTCAATAGAGAATAAGATAAACATGAACATAAAGGCATAATAAAGCATGATAATCATAACATGGAAATTTGGCAACAACACTTAACATTGAATTAGCATGAGCCAAGGCTCATTGCACATGGAGCATGAGTAAACCATCATTGCACATGAAGCATGAGTAAACCCTCATTGCACTTGAATTAGCATGAGTCAACACTCATTGAACATGATGTATCATGATACTATACTCTACCCAATGCATTGGAGCGCTATAACGGCGCACCCTTCTTAAACATTTCATTTCATGCGTAAGTGTGACACATGGATCATAAAACATGGATTCATAAAACATAATCATTTATTCCACGATAAAGGAATATGGAATTAATACATGAAACTTTATAATCAATAAGTAAATGTGCATAAATTTTAATACCCTTGATGGAGAAATGGGAATGGTATTCACTACACAATGACATTGGCTTAGAAAATCGGTGCGATTTCGGCAGCGTAACAACGTGACATAAGAATTCATAAAAATGGTTTATGAGAGAGAAAGGGGTTCCTCATCATATTTACTTGTAATTGACAGTAAGGAGGTCATATAGATACATTTTCCAACAATTTAAAAGGAATTTAGATTCATGATACAAAAGTATTGCTTGAATGTAAAAGAAGAGAGAGAAGTTCCTTTCAGAATTTCGGCATAGTAACGGATGTACATGGGAGGCATTTAATGAGAGATAAAGGGCTCTCCCATCATTAAAAAAATAAGAGGGCAGTATGGGGGAGGTGTGAAACCATACCCCAATATTCATAATTGAAATTAAAAGGGAAATACAACTTAAAGAAAATTGACAATAATGAGAAAGGAAGAAAAAACCCTTACTTGGAAGTGTGCTTCCAAAGGCTAGAGAGAGGCTTGTGAGAGGCTTCTTGACAGCTTGGGGCACCTTGGGAGGATTATAGAGAGAGTAGGGCAGAGTTTGGACGAACTACAAAGGATTTTAGTGAGGAGTAACTGGGATCTTGGGTGGGTTTATATAGGAAAGGTGAGAGAATTCTTTATTATTTAGGTTTGGGACACCTTATATTAAACTAATCCAAACCACAAACCATCCCCTGATTTTTGCCCATGGTTTCTAGAAAAGGAAAGAGGAAAAAAATATTTTACAAGTCCAAGGTCCGAACTTATTAAAATAATAAGGTTGCTTATGTGGAGGTGAGTCACACTCCCATGGAAATTAATTTAAAAAGGCAAAGTGTTGAATAAGTCTTGAGGGGTTCATTAATGCTTTGAAAAGTAAGTAAAACAAACCCAAAATCACTTTATTTTAATGTTAAAACATATATTGGCCGAACATAAGGATTATATTATTTTATTACATCACCATTGGGTCATTATGATATCATAAAACACATTATATATTTAAATGGTATTTAATTTTTACCCAAAAATTTGACTGTCTCAGAAAATTATGAAAATTCACTGTTGGATAATTTTGACGTCCGGATTCCAGAAATGAAATTTATTTTATCTAATTTTTTTTTCTAAATATGTTAATTTTCACTTTTAAAATAAAAACCAACATTTATCAAAAATTCACGGGTTTTGACAGAAATGGCTTTCAAACCTTAATATAACATTTTAATTGCATTCATAAATTTATAAGATCATTTACATTTAATTAATTTAATAAAAATATTATTATTTTATTAAAATATTATTTAATTCATAAATCCATTAATTTAATAAAATATATTTCTTAGTTAAATAATAACTAAAAACACCATTTGTACTTTAAAAACTATTTACAATGTATCAAAAATTACTAGAAATTATATTCATTATTATATACAAAACTAATGTACATGAACATAGTACTAATTATTTGTTACATAACCCCTTAAAACAGCTGCATAAGACCTAAGGGTAAGGTGTGAGATGGTGACAGACTCTTGGGGTGGCTCAGATAATATCGCTCGAGTGGTAATTTCAATCAACTTCCACTTTTACTGCAGACGGTCACGTTCGAGCTTGACATAATGAAGCTCAGCTTGGGCTTGGTCAAGGGAAAAGCCCAAGGATGACACCTCTTTTCCGAGCTCCGACAAATGGGCTTCGTATGGGGAAATTCTAATGGATGAGCCCATCGCTTCCTTTTTCTGAGTAAAAAAATTGGGTTCGTTAAAGCCTTATATTTATACTAATCATGTGATCACTGTTCAACGACTATAAAAGTAATGGTCAAAAATCTTATCATAAAACAAAATAAGTTGACATCTTATAAAAACATTTTTTTATAAAGAGACAATTAACTGGATCAAGAGGGATTTTCCATTAATGAAACTTTGGGTCGTTACAGGAGATATGCCAGCAGAACTTTCAGGAGCTGAGGCAGAGGCTGACTAGTGCCCCCATTTTGAGGATTCCAGAGGAAGGCATAGGGTATGTAGTCTACTGTGATTCATCAGGGACAGGACTTAGGTGTGTCCTGATGCAGTAGAGAGCAATGATCACTTATGGTTCTCGGCAGCTGAGACAGCATGAGAAGAACTACGCAACCCATGACCTGGAGTTAGCAGTAGTTTTCTTCGCCTTGAAGATGTGGCGACACTATCTGATGGGTGAAAGTTTTACCATGTACTCTGATCACAATAGTCTCAGGTATATCTTCTCTCAGAAGGACCTGAACCTGAGACAACGACGATGGCTTGAGTTCCTCTCGGACTATGACTTTGAGATATTCTATACTTCTGGGAAGGGGAACGTTGTTGCGGATGCGCTCAGCAGGAGGACTGGTATTCAACTGCTAGGAGAGGCAATAGAGCAGCTAGCTGCCTTGCAGTTATCCTTTGTGGATAGGGATGGAGTAGTATATCTACAGTCACTCCTCCACTTCTTCAGCAAGTTAGGGAGGCGTAGCATGGGGACGCTGACTGTAAGACATGACGTGCTCAGATATCCAAAGGGCAGGCACCTGATGGATTTTCTAAAGGTGGGGAGAACACCATCCTCTTCAGAGGACGTACCATGGTACTAGTTGCACTTTAGGAGGAAGTGTTTAGGGAGTTCTACACTTACCCTCTAGAAGTACATCCAGGAGTGGCAAAGATGTACCAGGACCTTCGACGACAGCATTGGTCGCCAGGTATGAAGAAGGCGGTATCATAGTTTGTCTCACGGTGCCTCACTTGTTAGCAAGTGAAGGCAGAGAACCATGTACCAGCAGGCTTGGTACAGCCTTTAGAGGTCCCAGAGTGAAAGTGGGATGGGATATCCATGGACTTTGTGACGAGTCTTCAACGTACATCCAGGGGTCACAATTTGATATGGGTGATCGTCGACCGACTCACCAATTCGGCCCACTACTTATCGATCAGAGATAAGGGCTCAGTTGAGAGCTTGGGATGACTCTATGTGCAGGAGATAGTGCGTTTTCAAGGAGTATATTCTTCTATTGTCTCCGATTGTGATGCACAATTTACTTCCCGGCTATGGAAGGGGTTGCAGGAAGCTTTCGGGACCCAACTTCACTTGAGCACAGCCTTCCATCCTAATATAGATGGTCAGACCGAGAGGACCATTCAGACCCTCGAAGACATGCTCCGTGCATGTGTCCTTGACTTCGATCGTATCTGGGAGGACCACTTACCTTTGGTGGAGTTTTCTTGCAACAACGGCTATCACTCCACCATCGGTATGGCACCTTTTGAGGCTTTTTACGGACGACCTTGTAGATCGCCACTGTGCTTGACAAACCCAGGGGAGTCAGTAATAGTAGGACCAGAGATGGTACAGGCTACAATGGAGAAGGTAAAGATCATCCAGGAGTGGATGAAGACTGCACATAGCATGCAGAAGTCTTATGCGGACAGGAGACGGAGACCTCTGGAGTTCGAGGATGGTGACCACGTCATTCTATGGGTCTCACCTCGATGAGGTTTGCAGAGATTTGGATGAGGTGGCAAGTAATGTCCTCGATTCATCAGACCTTTCTAGGTCCTTAGCAAAGTAGGCGAGGTGGGTTACCGCTTGGATCTACCACCTCAGTTGCATTGGGTGCACGACGTCTTCCACGTATCTTAGCTGAGGAGATACGTGCATGACCCATCCCACATCATCGACCACGGGGAGCTAGACATCGATGACAGGGCGACTTTCACGAAGGTTCCAGTGGAGATTGAGGATCGACAGGAGCGGGTCCTACGTGGAAGGTCGATACCTCTGATGCACATTCTCTGGAAGCACGGGAACCTCCAGGAGATCACATGGGAGTGGGAGGCTCAGATGCGTGCTCAGTACCCTCATTTGTTCCCTTAGTGTGAGTTATATCTTACGGGGACGTAAAGCCCTGAGGTGGGGAGAATGTAAAGACCCGGAATTCCCATGGAATTTTTTTTAATACATGTAAATTTTACGAGTCCATAGTTTCTAACGGTGCTTTATTCTGAGGCCCGTTGTGCCCGGAATCAATTTTTGAAGTTTTTTCAGTTAGATTCAGTAAACGTTCGAGCGGGATTTTATATCTTTTGAACCAGTGCTCAGAATTGAAATCTGAGGGCACCGTTGAACTCGCAGTACCAGTTTTCACTTAAGAAGACTTTCACCTCCACAGCATATGGTCGGGAATAAAAGTTAGTTTTTGCCTTTTTATAAAAAAATAATAAAATAAAGTGCAGCCACCCTTTATTTTATTCCAGTCGCCATGTGAGTGCGGGTAGTTGGAACCTCCACTTCGGAGTTGGTGGTGGGACTGCCATACCCTAACCTCCCATGAGAGGTTATGTTGGTGGGGCCTACCCAAAACCAACCTCCCATGTGAGGTTAAATGTGGTGGGGACCACACGAAGCCACCCAACCCCTCTTTAATGTGGGGAGTCCTTAACCTCTCAACTCTCCCTCATTAATGAGGGAGAGCCTCTCCACCTTTCCCCGCTTTAATAAACCAAACCCCCCTAATTTATTGTGCCAATACACGTGATTTAATTGGGTGGAGCTGGGTTATTAATTCACCCTTTTTAATTATGTTCCAACACTTAAAATAATAGGCAAACTATAATTTTATTTGGGTAGGCATTCTCTTTTGGTGGGATTGTTGGAAAAATCTCTCAATGGAGAACCGTTCTTCCAACGAAGAACGTGAAGAACATGAAGAACATGAAGAACGCGAAGAATGCGAAGAACGCCAATGATACTCTTCTTATCCATCCTTCTTCCTCGGACCCCTTCTATGTGAGACAAGATCGTCTACCACGGATTGTCGGCCATACTTCTACGACGTCAACGATCGACTACCGACGGATCAAAGGTAGGGAGTTTTTAGTTTTTTTTAATTTGATTATAAGCCTAGTTCTTCATCGAACAAAGATATGGTATGAGAATCACCAATTTATATCACCGTAATGAGGAGGGCGCAGGCCTTAGAAACATGGTCCAACCCTCCCCTTGTTTGTTCTTGTTCGATGACGACGGCTTGGCAAAGGGGAGACGACAACAAAGATGGCAAACAGGGGTCACGCTCCCCGTAGCCGCCGCGAACCGCGCCTCCCCCGCAGCGCCCCGGCACGCATCCCGCGCCCCACCGGTGCCCACGCTCCCTGTCGGAACCCCCACGCCCCCTCGGCGCACTGCCTGGTGCCCCCGCGCCCCACCAGCGCACTGGTCGGCTCCCCCGTGCCCTACCGGTGAGCTGCTCGGCAGCCCCGTGCCGCGCCGGCGCGCTTCCCAGCGACCCTGCGTCACGCCGGCACGCTGCCCGACGCCCCCGCGCCCTGTTGACGCCCTGCCTGGTGCCCCCTTACCCCACCGGTGCGCTGCCCGGCACCCACACGCCCCGCCGGCGGCTTGCCCGGCGCCCCGCCGGCAGCCTGCCTGGCACCCCGGTGCACCCATGTTCTGCCAGTGACCAACTGGCCTGCCCACGCCCCACGCGGCCTGCCTGCTGGCCTCCCGGCCACCAACCTCACAAGCCAACCCACGACATCCCCCCATGGTGTCGCTGGCCAAACCAGACCGGTAACCCGAGCTGAGTTACCAAGCCGCCTACATGGCGACTATCGGGTCGAACTGCCATCGCGGTCCGCTGTGTCGGGCCCAGCGGACCGGGTCAAAACATAGCAGGATGACCCTCCCAATGGGTTGGGTCAGACCCAGCGAGTCTGACCAGGTCGACCCAGACTGACTTGGCCCAGACTAGGTTGGGCCGATTCAGTCCGACCGGGTCGGGCTGGACTTGGGCCCATTACTGACCCATTACTGACCCATTACCTTCTTGGGCCATATCTTTGGCACCAAACGTCCTTTTGACGAACCATCTACGGCGCTCATATTCTTATAGTGTATTAGTACCTTTGAGTATACCTCACTGGAGTTTGGGGTATAGTTCAGTCACGGTCAGGTTGGTTCGTACACGAATCCAACCAGGTCCCCGGGACTAAAATGCTAATAACTCACAGACCATGCGTCTGATTGATGCATTTTCTGTTGCGTTGAGACCCCTATGAAGTGGAGTTATTTTGAGATACTTATAAGTGAGACTTCGTGACACTTGGAGTATCAACCAGTAACTCGTGGAGCGGATCCTTCCAGTGATGAGTAGAAAGAGTGCGGAGACCTAGTAGCTGTAGACCTGACGACTGCTTGACCGATTCGACTCGGAGAGACTCGACTAGCCCAGTGGGGAGCGCCCGATATTTTTCAGTACACCCATGGTGGACGGAGCGCCTGGTAGTTGGCAGCAGACCCACGGTACTCGACAGGAGGAGTACCTCTTTAGGCTATTATGGGAGATCCCGGTATTTGGCGGAAGACCCATAGCAGACAATGAACCTGGTAGTTGTCAGCAGACCCGCGGTACTTGACAGGAAGAGTACCTCATCAGTCCAAGGTTAGTTAGAAGCGCCTCGGAGTCGTGACAGTCCCATTGTACTTGACATAAGAGGATTTCTCTAGCAGTTGTGGTTTCGATAATGAAAATCCTGGTTTGATCTGAGTCAATGACCTTTGTGTTTACCTCATGATTGAGATGGGTTACTTGATAACTTAGGTATATGTATGGGAATATACCTAAGTAATGGTTATCCATTGAAATCATACTTTTTGGTTTATCCTTGTTGGATTTTGTGAGACCTTGATGGTCTCGAGGTCCCTAATGAGTATCTTTATATTCATACCTGCACAGGATATGCCCGCACCTCATTTTGTTGGATGCAGATGACAGACAACACTGACCGAGGCGGAGTGTACGAGGACTACATGGTACCCAGAGGTGGACCTCACAATGATTCAGGACCCTGAGGAGACTGATGGACGTGGAGCATTGAGGAGGCTCTCTGTACCTACCCTTCAGGTAGGATCTATGGTGGACGTTCCCAGAGCTTCTAGACACCTTCCAGCTATTTTTTTGTACCTTTTTGTCCTTTCCTTATAATTTACTGTTGGTATTGTATTTCCATCCCCTTTACTTTCATCATCCTTGTCACACAGTTTTTACTTGGTGTTTTCTTCTACTTTTACTCTGGTTGTGTGTGTTTGCGATTTATAAAGGCAATGTCTTCCTAGTTTTTTGGGAATTACGTCTTTGGTGCTAGTCTCTGGCCCCTAGCCTATGGAAGTCGGGCTTGGGGTAGTCACAATACGGGCCCCGAGGGACGAGTCGTGACATGCTAGGTATTATCCCATGATTCATTGAAGTGAAATAAATTATAAATATTTTTTATATATTATTTAACATATAGATGTATATATTAGTTTAAATTTAGATAACATGTTGAACATTAAATTAATGGTATAAATTTTCTTTTAAATTTTAAATGATGTTCATAAATGTGGAATGATACCTTCTACATGAATTTTAAATTTTTATAGCATGGTATATTTTACAATTTTATAAATAGGGGATGAGTTGTAATCTTATTTTGTATCTTCAATTACATTATTAAAACACAATCTATATTTTTTTAGACTTAGTTTCATTCATTCATGTAAAATTAAGGCACTATATTTAGATATAAAATAAGTAATATTTTTTATTTTGATTTAGTGGAGTTGACTAATGAGTGGTGAAACTGTTCATATGGAGATGGATTGCACTCGGTTATTTTTAATCATAGTTGCATTTTTGTATCATTATGTTTTCAAACTCTTATAGTTCATATCCTCAATAATCCTCATTATTATATCTATGTTAGATTTATATATTATATTTGGTTGTATGTATTATTATTTTTTATTTTTTAAATTTTGATATATTTATGGTTTAAGTTTCATTGATTATTATATTTTGTTCATGTGCCTAATTAGAAATTATTCTATTTATTAAGTTATTATATGGATATGAAATCTATATTATATATAGTTGTCATGTTATAATATAATTAAAAAAAATTATTCGGATAAATATTTTTTAAAATGGATTTTATAAAATTATGTCATGGATTGATTAATTCAACCTGTTTTTACATGTCTACATACTGTGATTTATATTTTTTTTCCTCGATTCATGTTTAGTAATTTTTAAAATATGTCTTTCACTTAAATATATTTTATTTTTATAAATAATATTATTATTATATTTATATTTTAAAGTGTGAGAAATCAATTACATATGTATAAAAGTTTGATTACCTATCCTTAGAACACTTCTCAGTATTTCATGGGTTTGAACATTTTCTTGGATTTTATAATTGAAAATAATTCCAAGAATGAATGGATAAAATGTCCATGTCATAAATGAAAATTCAAATGATGGTTAAAGAGAGATGAATTATTAGATAACATGATATTGAATCAACTTCATCCTCATTATGTGCATTGGATTTGGCATGGATAATCAAATATTATAGAAAATTCAAGATGTGATGTTTACAATCAGAATGAACAAGTTAATTCCCTGATGGTGAATAATGAAATTAAAAACTTTCTAAATAATTATTTAGTCACAATAGGTAAATACCATCAATAATGTAACACAATAGGTAATCCACTTGTTAATTTTATAGATATAAATAATGTTTTCATAACTATAGGATAGTCTGATCCAAATGATAACATATTAATGGATGATGTTGAGGAGACTAATACAAGGTAAAACATGACTTTATAAGTAATTGAGTTTTCTGAATTAGTTATAGATGAAAATATGGAATTGTATGAAGGATGTGTCAAATAATCAAAATTTTCTTTCCTACTAAAGTTGAACTATGTCAATTGTTTTTATGGAATTAAAAAAAAAATTTCCCTGATATCAGTTTTTTTTGTGACGAATTTTCTAAAGATAATATCCATATATCATTTTATGAAATGAAAATGGTTATTATTAATCTTGGAACCAATTATAGAAATATACACACATGTCTAAATTATTTTATGCTTTATTTGAAAGAATATTCAAATAGAGAAAAGTGAGAAAAAATACTTCTAGATAGAAATGAAAAAATATTGACATCAATTTGAATCTACCTATTACCTCAAATAAACATAAAAAATAAAACGTTTCAAGGGTTTTACATTACTTTACATTAAAAAAATGGTTAAAATATTGTTTATTTCATTTAAAACCATTGAACATATGAAATTTCATGATTTTCATAATAATAAATATGAATTCATGGGGCATCAAAGAGATTCAAAAAGTGTCAACTAAATTTGATTCATTACATCAATATTTATCTTATGAACCTAGAAATTTATGCTTGGTATTTTTATCTAATGGATTCAATCCTTTTTGGAATTTATGTAGCAAATAAAACATATGGTCATTTGTTTTGATCCCTTAAAATCTATATCCTTGTATTTCTATGAAACAAACTTCAATTCATCAGATCAATTATTATTCATGGACATAAAATTATAATAAATAACATTGATGTCTACCTTTAACATATTATTCAATAATTATAGTAGTTATGGAATGATGGTGTATAAACATATGATGCTTCAACCACAAGAATCTTTAAAATGCATATTCTCCTTATGTGGATCATTAGTGACTTTCCTAGACTAATAAATTTTTTTGATTGGAACATACACACTAGTTTGGCTTGTCTAATTTATAACTTTTATTTTAATCCTCAATGAATACCTTAAAGTTGAAAGTGGTATTTCTTGTGTCATCATCGTTTCCTTAATAAATCTCACATATTTTAGTTTAACAAGTCACAATTCAATGAAAAAAACTGATTTTAGAATTCCAGAAAAAATTTATCAGGATTAAAGATCTTGGAATAATTATAAAATATTGGTCGAGATTTTAGAAATGATTTTTAGTTTAATGAAAGTGTTAAAAGAGTTAAGACACTCTTGGATACAACTCGTGATCAAAAATGCAAGAAAATGATCATATTTTTTAAACTTCAATATTGTGAATTTAATTCATTGCATCATAATATTGTTGTAATGAACATTGAAAAGAATTTGTGTGACAATGTGATCTTTACATTACTTAATGAGAAGGGAAAATAAAAGGATTGTTTAAATGCTTGTAAGGACTTATAAATAATCAACATCAAATATGATCTATTTTAAAATTATAATGGTAAGTATCGAGAATCTATTTTTTCAATGAAAAATCATAAAAAATTTGTTTTACTTCAGAGATTAAAAATATGAAAGTGAATGAAGGATATTCTAGTAATATTTCAAGATGTTTTGATTTGAATCACCATAAGATACCTAGAATTAAAAAACATCACTCACATGTATTTATAGATTAGTTTCCACATTTGAAAATGAAATATTTTTTACCTAACAAATAACCATAATTTTAATTGACTTTTTCAAATTATTCAGATATATTTGTGAGAAGACATTAAACCCCAATTAATTAGATAAACTTCATGAATGAATTTTATAGATGCTATGTAATTTTTAGATGATCATTCCCTGATATTTTTTTCTGTCTTGATTCAAATAATGGTGCATTTTTCTAAATAATCTAAAATTAGAGGGGTGTTACATTATCGATGGATGTATCCTATATAGATTTATTTTATTTTAATATTATTTTCATTAGGGAATTATAATCTTCATATTCAATACTTAGAAAACTTATTTATTAATTTTTACCTTTTATCATTAGGTATATTGGTTATTTAAAGCCTTATGTGAAAAATAAATCTCATCTATAAGGTTTTATTATGCAATCTTACCTTGTTAAAGTGTGTCTAACCTTTTGTTCAAGATATTTGGTGTTGGGAAAAAATTCCTCAAGGTAACATTGCAGCATTTTTGGGTTGGTTGTGTTTTTTGATAAAGTATGTTTCCATGGTGAATTTTCAAGTTCCAGTGATGTTGTTGACAATCCATGTTGACAAAGAACCATGATAAAGAAATGGACTATATGGAGGTGGTTCAAAAAGAGCAGTACAAGGTGGCATCGTCTTCTAGTGTTTGCCAAATTTTTGGGGTTCAAAATTTGGAGTTTGGTGAGCATCACGAAATATGGATTTCCTTGAAGATATTATTAGAATATAGAAAAGGAATGGGTTTCACAAAGATAGGTCTCATGGTTTGGATTTCATGAAGACCAGAAAAATGATGGTGGTGATTCTTTGCGATTACGTCAAGCTTCGCGAACGGCATAGTTGACGAGCATTGTAGTGGCGAAGGGCATTGTGGGTGGAGATTTGTGGCGGTGGCATGAAGTAAATGATGGAACGATCCATGATTACAACAATCTCTGTGATCGGAAAATTTTTGTGGTGCTTCAAGATTTTGAGAGAATATCGGCATGAACTTCAAAACTTTACGGTTTGAGATGACGTGGCATTGAATTCGTGCGGAAGGTTCAATGGTCGGTGGAATCGCCTATAAATACACCTCGATCCCCTTGGGAGAAGTAGAGATAATTTTCAGAGAAAATATTTTTGCTCTCGACTCACGAAGGTGGTTCGCGAAGGTAGTGTGTTTCACGAAAGAAGAGCTTTGCGGTGACTAATCTAGCTCCGTGAGAGTTTCGAGCTCCACGTTGGCTCAGTGAGCTTCGCAAGGGAAGTTACTCTACGATGACTTGAGCTTCGCGAGAGTGCTTCGCAAGAATGCTTCACGAGATTGCTTCATTAAAAGGCAGTATCTTTGTGAATGCTTGTTTGAGCTTTGTGAAATTGGGAACCTCGCGAAGTAGGGTGCTTTGTGAAGGTGTTTCCAAAGGGAATTGCCCAGTGTTCAGGGGTAAAGGGGTATTCATCAGTGGATAAAATTTGGACTTCAACGGAGCATCTATCAACAGTTGAGGATGCATGTATTCATGAAAATGAAGAGACCTACAGGTCTATAAACTATGAGTGGATCCTTTCCAAGTGCAGTGAGAAGAGGAAGAGGAAGAAGGTTATCCTTTCAATCGGCAGTGAGATTGAGAGAGAAACATGGAGGGACCCTTGGTAAAGTAGTGAGCTAACCCTAAACCTTGTAAATGCAGTGAGCCTTGGAAAAGAAGCGATCTAGCTCGAACATTATTGGAAGTGAGCTTTAGTATATTTGGTACAGTGGCACATCGTCGTTGTATGCTCCTTGGATGTAGCCCAGTGAGGGTGACCCAAGTAAAAATATTTGTGTCTGCCTGGTTGCATACCTGCACTGCATCTAAATTATAACCATCTGATAAAGATAAAAAGAAGTGATCAACACAAACACACAAGAGAAAACAAAGTGACCCTTATAATATAGAGGTCAACATCCCATGGGGTAATAATAATATTGAAAATAGAATATCCATACCCTGATTCACCCCCCCCCCCTATCAGGGTATCTAGTACCCTTTTGCTCTTAACATTTGGATTAAATAGTAACAAGATTCAATCGTCAGGTACATGTTGATGATAATCCAAGTAAATTTTGGTCCAATAATAAGTCATTAATGTTTCTAAATTTAGTTTGATAGGTTTGAAATGACTCTTCATTTTCATTGAAAGATATGAATTAAGACAACACACAGATTTGTGCTACTCAATACTGATATTTTTTATCTGTATGTCAAGTAACTAAGGACACAAATTAAAAAGACAACTTAGGATCTGAACTCAGACTAATACAAAGATAAAAATTTATTACCAAAGAAAATTTTGAATGGTTTGCACATTATTTAATTTATTAAGTTTAAATATGTTTACAATTATCTAAATTATGTAACAATATTTTATATCATTTTGTTTAGGTAATGAATTCTAATAATTAAGTTGAACTATAATAAGATTTGAAGTATTTATCACAAGGTCCTTGGAATAATTCTAATATATTAAATGATAATAATATCGGTGGTTTCAAATTTTATGCAGTTGATCATGAAGAAGGTTTTAAATATAAAAATATATATATTTATAGTTGGTTATAAGGGTTACTATGGAAAGTTAGATGATATTATCAAGTTAAATTATCATTGGAAATTTATAGTTGTATTATTTAAATGTAACTAGGTTAATATTGACAAGGGTATAAATAAAGATTTGTTAAAATTTTCATAAGTCAACTTATCTCAGTTAATAAATATTGGAGAGAAAGAAGAACATGTTCCATATATTTTTGGATTCCCAAGAAATAATGGTATATTATGATGATAATATAGTGGATGAGGGTGGAGTGTTTTTTCCACATGAAATTGAGATACATATATGATATGGGTGATGAAGGTGAAGTAATTTGTAGTAGTGAACCCCATCGTCGACAATGATTTATTTTATACCCAATGATATTTAAAATTTCAATCTTTTGAGGGAGATTGGAGAATAATAATAATAAAGAGAACAATTAAAAGTAATGTTAACAATGAAACCTAACAACAATACATCCAACTAGAAATAGATTATGTATGTTGTTTTTTTATATAAATAAATGTGATGAAGGTTTTTTTATTTTTAGTTTAACTGGGTCAATATTAACTATAGTAGTTGTATTTTTTATATTTTTTTCAAGTATGTCATGATATAACAGATTTATTGACAGCAAACACTTTACATCGCAAAATTACCATTCTTAGAAAAATGTGTTTTTTTATTCTAAAATAATGTTACTATCATCATTATGTATTCCCATATGATTAAATTAAACATTATTACTTAATGTGTTCATACTATAATTCATATTATGTATTTATTTTTAGATTATGTTCTATATTGACATTATTGATGCAATTTTACATCAATGGACATTAAAAAAAATTAAGCAATAAATAGAAATATTTCAAGTGGAGGTTATGGAATGAATTCAGCGACACATCTCTATCATTGGGAGGTGTCTTAGAGTCATTGGATATTATGTTTCAAAGCTTGACTAAAAGTATTCTTATAGAAATATTAGAAATCATATGGGGTTTATGATTAGTAAATGTTATAAATTTACACTTATATTCTTCATTTTACTACTTGATTTTTATTTAGTAAATATTGAAAAGGATTATTAAATCCTTTGCTATTTATGATTAAAAAAGTTATAGGATTAAATGAAAATATTAAAATTGGATTTCATTAAATATATGAATGTATGTAAATACATATCATTATATTCTTTTTTAATATGATGGAGGTTCACCATGGGATAGTGAGCTTCTCCCATTTGAGGAGGAATTTAGGATTTCAAAATGAGGTAAAGTAATTATAGAGTTTCTCTCCCTAAGATAATTTTATAGTAAGGATTTCCCTAGTTATGTTTGGGTTAGTTTTTAGTGTTGACATCTTGAGTATGAGATAAAGTAATTAAAGTGACAACATTTATAGCCTTTTGATGGGTTGAATTGAGTATCGAGTCTCATGCATCATATAGTGGCTTGTCCAATTTTTTGGGAATTCTCATGCATAACTATGATTCATTATTATACCATTAGTGATATTGAGATTAGATTAAATAATATATTTTTAAATTGTATTTCATTTATTATTCATTTAATATGATCATTATGGATGTATGGTTAACTACTTTAAATACAGGCACCATAGGTAGAAAGTGATGGCGGTGATTATGTGTAGTGGCATGACTGAGTAATGGAAAGAGAGGGACATGTATTTTTGTAGATTATATAATCCATGACTAATACCTCTGTTGACATTTTGTGAAACATGAAATTTTATGCACTATAATGTAATATTATGTTATTTGTTAGTGTATCTAAATTATATTTTTTATTATATTTTATTTGTTAGATGTCATTTTTATATATATTTTTGAATATATTTTTTATGGGTTAGGATGAAATTTAATTTTTTTCATGAAATTCCAATTTCACATTAGTTTTAACCACACTTAGTTATTTAGAATCAGTTTGAACCGCAATAAATAAAATATTAGTAGTTCTAACCACTACTAAATATGGAAATATACTATATTTAGTAGTAGTTAAAACCACTACTGAATATATTTTATAAAAAAACCCATTTCTAATTTAAAAATAAGACAATAAATATGAATTATTTACAATAAGAAATGAAATATTTGTGGAAAACTCATTATTTAATATTCAACAACACGCCATTTCACAATAGTTATTCAAAACCACTAGAAAACCATTTAGGGTGGTTAAAATTGACTCTAAACCCAAAAAAAACATTTTAGTTTACTATAATTATTATGTTAGGTTGGATTGTGCTCTTTTGAGAGGTTAACTTCACATGGAAAATGAGTTGTCCTAATATGAATTACATTCCATGTAACATCTCGTTACCGATTCAATAGGAAGGTCTATAACCTTGTTATGGATTTTACTTTTCCTTTACTAGGTTGGGTTGATAATGAATTGGGAGGGTACCTATAATGGTGAAGTCAGAGATTTTTTGGACTCTAAGATTTAACTGAATATTTTGTGGGTTATAGGAGAGTTACGCGCCGTGTAACTAGGTTCCACGATGTATAAGAGTTATTGTATACAAGTTTTGAAAGGATTCATACTATGAAGGGTACATGATGTGATTAGTCTTTACACATCATGAGTAAACTTAATATCAGTTTTTAATTTGGTTCATCTATTTTTAATTCAAGATGATGCATTTGTCAGCGGTTATGCAAATTAACTATTTTACGACGTGTATTGGGATTACATGTCATGTAGTACCCCAAATGCGGTTTTTAAAAAGGTAGTACATATGGTCTATTCATTTTGGATCCTCTCCAATTTCACTCCTCTTAACCCAGATCATTCCCCATGTGATCTTATATCCCTCAAACCCCTTTGGTTTTCTTTATTTGGCATTTGATCGTCATTGCGCTTGCGGTGTGGATTCCTGGGTAAGCGTTCACTTCATTCTTCATATTTATCTCTTTCTCCTCCTTTGTTATTTCAATGTATAATCTTAAAATTAATGGATATATGATCTTTACTACTAGATCTAACTTCTAGGTTGAGTTTCCAGGTCTTTTACACCTTCGTTCTTGTTGACGGGTGTCGTTGTGAGTATTGAGTTTTAGAAAAATGGTAAGTGGTTCTGCCCGGTTTGCCAAAATTTATTAAACTTAAATTTATTGACTTATTTAAATTGTTGATTTTAAATTAAATAGCTCAAAATTTCTTTCTTTTGATTTTATAAAACCCAATTCTAGTGAATTGGGGTGATTTGAAATGGTTTTGGTATGAAAATTCAGAAAACCCCCAATTCCATTGAATTGGGGAGATTTTTTGGAAATTAGTTGATTTAAATTTTTTAATTTTCATTGTAAATTTAATGGAAGATATTTCAGTTATGTTTTTGAATTTAGTTATGTAAATGGATTTTGAAATATTTGGAATTAGTTTTGAATTGATTTTAAACTTATGAAATTGTCTTAAAATATATTTATAGAAACCTAGTGGTTTTATCTTATTAAAGAGATGTGTTTTTTATTAAAAACATGTTTTGGTTTTTAAATGGAAAAATGGTTTTTGAAAAGGGATGAATGGGATTTAATTTAATTTTAAGCAGTTTTAAAATAAATTTTTCATCATTTATTGTGTAAGAGAACATGCAAGCCTTGGGTAGTTTTTGATTTATCTGGACACACTCTATTATTATACAACATTCAAAAACATAAATGTAGGATGTCACATCCTCGATGGTATGGTGACAAGTTACCTTTGGATATTGTTATAGGGACATGTGTATACACATATTTTCATGATCACTTAGAGAGTGTAGAGTCCTATAGCCTAAAACTTTCATACCTATTTAGAAGATGAACATGTTGCTCGATTGTTATTTATATTTGAGATATAAATGTATGCCAATCTTGTAAAACTGATTTACATGCCTTATGGATTTATATAAATAAATTTATATTAATTTTTTACTTAATAAATTGTTTTAGAAACATTTCATAAATTGAAAATCCATTTCATAAATTATTTTCCATCATTTGAATTGTATAGCATGATTTGTTTAAATATGACTTAAAATGACAAACCTATTTAATCTAAAATTGAAATCATTATTTTGGTAAATCTATTTTTAGCATCTAATATGGAATCCTTGGTGAGGCCCTACTCACTTTTTAGCTCACTCCCAACTTGTTCCTTCAGGTGTTTG
Source organism: Viscum album (assembly GCA_963277665.1). Lineage (NCBI taxonomy): Eukaryota > Viridiplantae > Streptophyta > Magnoliopsida > Santalales > Viscaceae > Viscum > Viscum album. The sequence goes on from OY728140.1 coordinate 2,134,826,339, forward strand.
TAGATTATCTCCTTCTAAGTTCGAGTAGGGGGGAATGATCTTTTAGAGGAGGATCTAGTTGTTGAACCTTGGATGTGGTGAGTTATTTCCATAGGGACTTTGGTTGTTTTCCCTATTTTGGTATTTGGGTTGTAGTACGCTGGGCTTTAATTTCTTTTTGACTTCTGCTACATTACTCCTTGTGGAGTTTCTTTTGTATTCATATTGAGTTGCTTGTCTTACTTCCCATGTGTTTTGTAGAAAATTCATTCCCACTTGTATGTTGTATGATTCTAGGTTCTAGTTGTCGACCTATGGGGATTGGGAACTCCATTCATGCTATGTCAGAGATGGCTTGGTTATTAGGTTACCAAGGTACCCAGTCTGGTTCTTGACAAAATGGTATCAAAGGGAGGTTGTTAAGCTTCCTGTCTTGAAATCAGTATGCATTATGAAATCTTATTAGGAGTTATGAGGTAGTTGTGATTGAGTTCATAGACAACTCTTAGCTAAATGAACCTTAAGTCTCTAGGGGTGGTCAGAGAAATACATCTTGTGGATTATTTCTAGTATTTTCCCTATTATGATTTGGATAGAGTGAAACCAAAATATTGTTGATTTTATATGTTGGGATTAATTTCCCTTGTTTCTCATTTTCAGTGTTAGTTTTATGTCTTACTTATTGTCTACCGATGTTGTGTAGTTTCATTCCTCTGAGAAGATGTGTGAATATGATCTAGGAGGAATCTAATACTAAACCACATTGAGTGAAAACTTAAGTGGACCCAATTTTATTTGAGGTGATTGTGCGCACTGTCCAAACTTGGGGACAGGCACCACATCCAATCCTCGTTTAGGCTTCAGCTGTAGATCCTTAGGGGGATTTTCTTCATAATCATTCTAAATATTTCCTTTTTCAAAATCGACCAGTTTTAAAAGGCTCCACTAATCCTCAACATGTTGAGGAACGGTTAGGCAAGATAGAATGTATGTTTGAGTTCTTGGAGACACTAGATAAAATCAAGGTAAACTATGACACCTTATTGCTATAAGGACCAAGAAGGAGATGGTGGGACATGATGGTAATGTAAAAGAAACATGAGGTATTATCATAGAAATAATATAAGGTTATTTTCATCGACCAGTTACATCTAGAGTCAATGGTATTGGCCAATGCTATGGAGTTTTTCAATCTAGATTAGGCTGAAAAATTTCTGACTGAGTATTCAAATTTGATTGCTGAGCTGGTTCAATTTTCACCTAATATTGTATCTAATGAGATGATGAAGGTTCGATGATTCAAGTTGAGACTTCGATCAGATGTTTGTTATCATGTTTTCTTTCCAAATCTTCCCACTTATGATGATGTACAGGATCGTGATGGTTCTCATGGTAGTTCTAAGAGGGATTGTGCTGAGGCTCCCAAGAACTATAACTTCTACAGACGTTCAAGAAACTTACATAGATTCTTACATATCTTTTCTACTTTTTGTAGTGGAATAGTATCATTAGATACTCCTAAAGCTATGGGGAAATTATATGCTTCATGTATAAAAGTGTTTCAGCCACAGGCATCCAGAACGAAGCTACTTCACATAGTGGAAGAGTATATAGAGGAAGCGGACATGGGTCTAGAGATTGTGAGAGGTACCATTACTATGATTTATCAGTATTGACTACTCTATTTGATATTGATGCATCTCATTAATTTATTTCAACCCATATTGTTAATATATTAAATCTTGTTATGAAGATTTTATCTTGTGAAATAGATATTACTACACCCCTTGGTATAAAGAGAGAGAAGGGTCTTTGTAGTCCAGCTTGTGTCTTCTCTCTATCAGATATCGAGTTGGATTGGAGTTTTTTGTTCCTTGACATGAAACCTTTTGATGTCATTTTTGGAATGGAATGGCTCATTACCAATAAAGCTCGGATTGATTGTTATCTTTAGTCGGTATACCTTGCCACATCTAGTGGTGTGTCTATTGTCTTTAAAGGATATTGGGACCCAATGTTGAGAAGATTCTAAACTTATTATCCAATTTTATGGAAAGTAATATTTATTTTTTCTTTTTTATCTAGAGAGAGAAACTTTTAGTGGGGATCTTCCTCAAGTTTTTGTCGATTTTCTCGATGTTTTTACTTTTGATTTATATGGCTTGACACTGGTAAGGGTGGTTGATTTTTTTATTGACTTAATGTATGGTACTCAACCAGTTTCTATTACCTCTTATAGCATGGATACAATAGAAATAAAAGAGCTGAAGTCCCAGTTAGATGGTATTCTTCATAAAGGCTTTATACACCCGAGTGTGTCACCTTGGGCGACGCGGGTTCTCTTCACTAAGAAAGCTGATGGTTCTCTTCACCTATGTATTGACTACCATTTTATATTTTTTAAAAGGAGATTATTGAAGTTTTATTTCTTTCAACTTATATTAACATTAATTCTTATTGATTTTATTTTCATTTATTGTGATAATTTATGTCTTTGTTATGTTTTTAATTTATATTAAATTTTACTCATTTTTATAAAAAATCTAAAAAAATAAAATGAAAGACGATTATTTTCAAATTATTTTTATTAGTAAATGAGTTTTTATAAATTCTCACATTCTTTATATATTATAAAATCATTAGATATAATAATCTAATGATTTTTTTAAAATATTTATTTTAAATATATTTCACCAAAAAACATATTAAAAATAATAGATATATTAAATGTGTCAATAAAATAAATATAAGAATGTATTTTAAATGTATCAAGAAAAATATATTTAAAATTTTGGAACTGTTTCCAGGGACCCAAGTAAGTACCTTAGACACTCGCCTTCTTTTCTCACCCTAAATTCTCTATTGTCAAACCAATTTCTCTTTTCTCTTCCCCTCTCTATTTGTGTGCATATTAAAAATATGAAATTTAAATTTATATCTACTTCAATGGAATATCATCAATATTACCCTAACATAAAATCATGATTTAATCAAATTGAAAATAAATATTGGGAAGCCCCTAACGTAGGAATTTATTTGATCAACCCTTGAATGAATACCCCTCTTCTGGTGACATGTACAATATTTTTTATGATGAATTCTTAAAGGATGAATTTATATCCCTCTCAAGAATGGTTAATCAGGTCAATCATAATGAGGTCTATGATGTCCAAAATCTTATCTGGACTAATCCACAAAAACATCTTGAACAATTGCGTAAATAAATGGATAAAATGGACTCATATGTTTCAAAATTGATATTAGAACTAAAAAACATTAAAACAATTTTGGAATATATTCCCACATAGGTTGTCCCTTCCTCAACATTGTTAGAAGAGAATTATTACACACAAACCCCTCATGAACAACTCAAACCTATTAATATTTCTTTGAGTGGGAAGAATAATGTAAAACTTAAAGTAATAATTCCCTAACCATCCAAGGATACGAAATTAGATGAGAATTTTGTTGAAAAAAATTTAGAATATGAGAAATCAAAACTGGAAAATGAAGTGAATTTGTTAAGGAACATTAAAAGTCAACCTCAAGAAGCTAAGGGAATTATTTAACGGTGTCTAAATCATGATGAAATGTATTTTATAAATTCACATTAGTTAAGATTGTATCCATTTCTTTAATATCTTTTAGATTTCCCCAATTTTGACTTTTCTGGATCACTATTAAATGAAACCTTGGAGTAAAACACAAAATTTTAGTCCAAACCTATTCCTAACACTCATATGGAAAATTTGGTGGTTGAAACTTATATTCAAAGATAGCCAATTATTTGAGGAAATTTTGAAAAGAAAACCAAGTTCAATTCTAAGTCCCTATCTTTATCTAAAAGTTTTATTCAACCTGAGCTCAAATTCAATATTTATACATCCTCTATCAACTTTTCCATAATAGTGGATAATCAGAAACAATTTTTCATCATTTAATCCCCTCTTGAGTCTAATAAAGATAAAATTTTCCTTGATATCTCATGCATGATTAAGAAAGAAATTAGATGTAACCATTTTGATATTCATGTGATTAGCTCATTCACTAGGACCTTTATGATTTTTCATGAATCAAATTAAAAACCTTCTTAACAACCATAAGGGACAATTAATCTCAATAATCTTAAAGTGGAGAAATATGGGTTCATTAAAATGTTGAAAGTTGTAATTGGATAATTTGGGGTGTCAAAATTTGAGCTAATGACATTAAAATAAGAACTTACTGGGAGGCAACCTGATGTCTGCATTTTTTTGTGTTTTTATTTTTTTCTTTTTTTTATGGTATCCCCTTGGGTTTTCCAATGTGATATAATGTTTTTTTGTGAGATTTAATAGTTTAATAAGTTCAGTATTTTTAAATAAAACACATTCCTTCCAAAGTTCAAACCCAACCATCAATCATCCCTAAGGAGTCTACATGTGATGTGAAGCCAATGTGATAAAATTATTATTGATGGTTCATAAACTTTAAACTAGGTGGTTTTGTTCCATAAATTAATTTAAAATCACATCTCCCCTCTTTCTTCCCATTTCTAATCTTTATTCTCTCTTCTCTTTCAAAACTAAGGGTAGTTTGGTTCTAAGTTGGGGGGAGTAAAAATCCAGGATTTCAAAAAAAATGTCATTTTATGATAATAATTAAATTAAAAAAAATCAATTCATTATACATGAATTAATTAATGTACATTTTGAAACAAAATAAAAACTGGAAGTCAAATTATTTTGAATGATTTGGTAATGATTTTAATACATGTTTATGTTCATATGCATAGTTTTTGAAAAGTGCAGTTGTCTGATGTGATTTTTTAGTGTTCATATTTTTATCCAATTAATAAAAATGCCAAAATTCTTGTCCATTTTATTTTGGGTGTATGATTGAGTTATTGGGTCCCTTTCATCATAACATGGGGTTTGGGGTCACTTTTAGTTTAATTTGAGTGTCCAAAAAAAAATTTAAAAAAACATATAGAGAAATTTTTCGTCCAAATGTGTAGTGTTTGACACTTGGGGATCATGAATCCATAGTTTTATTTCACAAATTTTGGACTTATATCCCAATTATATATCATAAAATTGGAAAAATTTGTTCTATACGGCACTTGGGGATTGTGAATCCATAGTTTTCTTTCCTGGAGTTGGTCCATTCATATCTATTGTAGTTGAAAAACAAAAAGAACAAAAAAAAAACAAAAATTGGATACTAATATTAAGGTTTAATGTGATTCCCACCTGGCACATCTATTTTCTTCCCCTTGAACAATAAAGTGGGCCCTAGGTCTTTTGATATACACAATACATCATCATGCTTATTTAAAATTGGATGAAATGTGATGATGAATTTGAACAAAGGAATGGTATTGGGCTTGGGATATTCTTCTGAACATAAATTTTTCAAAATTATTTTTATAGGATTCATTATTGTTTGGAATGATGTATTTTGGTGATCATTGTATGTTAAAATATTTTTGAAAAAGTGAATTAAATTTCATATTTTTGCAATACTTTTTGATCGGGGCTAGAAAAACTCAAGTTGGGGGGTGTGATTAGACACTAAAATGGGATAATATTCATTGATTATATCTTAATATTCATGAGTTTAAAAGTCTATAAACATCAATTTTAGTGCATTATATAAATTTAAATTTATTTCTCATCACAAGTGCAATTCATGTTTAAAATAAAAATTTGGGACAATAAATCATCTATTTGTGGAGAACATTATATTCCTTTTTTTAATTTAATATTTTGGTATATGATTTATCTCCTATTTTAGAAAATTTTATCTTCTAGGATTAATGGATGAATCTCAAGGAAATATAGATATTTTTTGGCATGAATGCTGAAAGTTTCTAGACAAAGCATAATGGGCCTAAGGCCCATCAAAAAAAATTGAGGCCCACAATAAAAACCCAATAAAGTAAAAATATTAACATTAGAAATAGAAAATTATGAGGATAATTTAATTCAACTATGTACAGATGTAATTATAAATTTTTCATGATGATCCAGGTGGTCAAAGATGAAGATTAAATTTATGGCCAGATCTGAATGCCCATTAATCCAGCCCACTATTTCGAGAATAACATCCAAACAGCTAAACCAATTTTCATGAATAATTTATAATTAGCTCTATCTATAGTTTAATTAAATTATCCCCATAATTTTCTATTTCTATAGTTAAAATATGAGCTTCATTGGGCTTGGATTTTGGGGCCCACTTTTGTTTGATGGGCCTTAGGTCCATTATACTGTTTCTAGAAACTTTCAACATTCATGCCCAAAAATATTCATCTTTCCTTAGTATTCATCCATCGATCCTAAAATATAAAATGTTCCAAACAAAGTGATCAATCATATACCAAAATATTAAGTTAAAAAAAATATAATGTTCTCCACAAATAGATGATTGATTGAGCCCAAATTCTCATTTTAAACATCAATTGCACTTTTGATGAGAAATGAAGTTCAATTTATATAATACACTAAAATTGATGTTTATGGACTTTTAAACTCATTAATATTAAGATATGATCAATTAATATTATCCTTTTTTAGTGGATAATCAACTACCAAAATCTCAATCGTGTTATGGTAAAGAACATGTATTCATTACCAAAGATTGATGATCTATTTGATTAGTTGAAAGGGGAAAAGTGGTTTTCAAAGATCAACCTTTAAATTGTTACCATCAGTTGAGGATAAAAGAATATGAAATTTAGAAAACCACATTTTAGAGCAGTTTCAACCATTATTGTTACCTTGTTATTCCCTTTGTTCTAACAAATTCTCCTGTAGTTTTATTGGATTTGATGAATAGGATTTTCCATGAGAATCTAGATACCTTTTTGGTAGTATTTATGGAAGACATCCTTATTCACTCCAAGTTCGAGGAGGATCATGTTCATCATCTGATAATAGTTCTGAGACTTCTGAGAAATCACTGACTTTATGCCAAGCTTTTTAAGTTTTATTTATAGATTCGAGAAGTGAAATTATAAGGACATGTGGTGTTTGAACAAGGTATATCAGTTGATCCTAATAAGGTGTAGGTTGTTATGACTTGGGAGAAACCATGAAATGTATTTGAGATTCAGAGTTTCTTGGGATTAGTTGGATATTACCGCATATTCATGAAGGACTTCTTGAAATTGGCTTCTTTGATGAATGATCTAACTCAAAAGGGGTAAAGTTTTCTTGGAATGATAACTATTGGAGTTATTTTTTTGAGATGAAACATCTTTTGACTATTATGCCAGTGTTGACTCCTCCAATTTCTAGGAAATTCTATGTGGACTTTTGTGATGCATCGGGTTGAAGCTTGGGATGCATTATTATGAAATGTGATCATGTAGTTGCATATAGATCTCATAAAATTAGTCAACACAATAAGAACTATCCTATCCATGACCTTGAACCTACAGTTATGATTCACACACTTATGAGTTGGTGGCACTACATTTTCGGGGAAAGGTTCACTGTGTATTCAGACCACAAAATCTTGAGTTATATCTTCTATCTAACATATTTGAACCTTCACTAGAGGCATTGGGTAGAATACCTAAAATCTTTCGACTTTGACATCACCTACACCCTAGGGAAAGGGAATGTAATTGCAGAATCATTGAGTAGTAAACATACAACCCCAGTAGTGAAAGAATCTTTGGAAGAGTGGAATTTGATGTTCCTCTTTACTCAATTGCATATTGGGGCCCAGGAATTGGGGGATGAGGTTTCTTTAGTTAGTATCCAGTTATCATCTGCTTTTCTCGAGATGATTTTTTAGGATCGACAACTTGATGATGAATTTCGTAGCATTATAGACCCTTATTATGGTGGGGATACAGTTTCTCAGTGGTTTTTCTCTAAAGAGGGTGTTCCATGTTATTGAAACCATTTTTTGTTCCACTCGTGATAGGGAAGGTTTTGATGGGGTATTGTCATAATTCCCAATGGGCTATGTACCCAAGAACCAAAAAGGTGTTTTATGATATGAAAAAGTAGTTTTTGTGGCTAGGTATGAGATGGGGCATCACTGAGTTTGTTTCCCACTATTATACATGTCATAAAGTTAAGGATGATCATCAGAAACCTTCAGGTTTACTTCAGCCACTTCCATTCCCTACTTGGAAGTGGGATAATATCTCTAGGGAATTTTTTGTTGGGTTTCCATGTACCCATAGAAATAAGAATGCGATATGGGTTATGAACAAAAGGCTAACCAAGTCATCTCAATTCATACCCATTCATGATATATCCAAAGTTAAGGAGTTGGGAAATATCTATTTGAAATAGATTTTATTTTTCCACAGAGTTCCATCATCTATAGATTCTGATAGGGATACTCGATTCATTTCTCACTTTTGGAGAGGCCTTTAGGAGGCACTGGGATCTCAGTTCCATTTAAGCATGGACTATCATCTACAGTCGGACAACTAGATAGGGATATCTTTATAAATTTTTTAGGATATTCTTTAGCCTTGTGTTCTCAACTTCGACATGGCTTTGGATTCTCATTTTGGGCTGGTTGAGTTTTCTTATTACAATAGTTTACAGTCCACCATCATAATGTAACCTTTTGAGGCCTTGTATGGTTTTCCTTGTAAATCTCTATTGTGTTGGTTGAATATTAGTAAAAGTTCTTGGTCGGACCAAGTTTGGCCTATGAGATGATAGAAAAGATTTAGTTAATTCATTATAAAATTCTAACATCATAGAGCTTATATAAGTCTTATGCTAATCATTTTTATAGACCTTTGTAATTCTCATTTGGTGATCATGTGTTCTTCAAAGTTTCAACCCGGTTGGTTCATTGGCGACTTGGAAGGAAAGGGAAACTTTCTCCTCATTTTTTGGGACCTTTAAAGTTTGTTGAAAAGGTGAGGAAAGTTCCATACCATTTACCACTTCCATTATATATAACATTGATACATAATGTATTTCATGTATCGTATTTGATAAAGTATTTATCTGATCCATCTCGTATTTTGAGATGAAGTGATCATGAGATTGAACCTGGTTTGTCTTTGACTGAGCGGCTAGTTAGGATAGTTGATTCTAAGACCAAGGTACTTCATGGGAGGATGATACCTTTGGTTTAGGTGCTATAGAAACATGGTTATGATAATCATGAGATTTGGGAATTCAATACACTAAAGATAGAGAAGTGGCCTCATCTTTTTGGCATGGAAGCTTCTTAATAGGTTTTCTAGGAATAGAAAGTTCTTATGGTTGGGAGGTTGTAACATCTCATTACCGATATGAAAGGTACGTCTATAACCTTATCATGGTTTTTCATTTTCCTTGTTTGGGTAGTTCTTATAATGAATTTGGAGGATACCTATAATGGTGAAGTTAGAAATTTTTTGGACTCTTAGATTTAATCGGCTCTTCTGTCGGCTATAGGAGGGTTGCACGATGTGTAGGAGTTGTTGGATGCAAGCCATGAAAGGATTCATGCTATGAAGGGTACATGATATGATGAGCCTTTACATGTTGTGGGTGAATTAAATATCATTTTTTTATTTGGAGTATTGGTTTTTAATTTGAGGTGACATGTTTTTCAGTGGTTATGGAAAATCATTGTTTCACAACGGGTATTGGGATTACACATTGTGTAATACCCCGACTATAGTTTTTAAATAGGCATCACAGCTGATTTATTCCTTTTTTTCTATCAAATTTCACTCCTATTGAACCAAATCCTTCCCTAGGTGATCTTGGATCCCTCCAAACCTTCAGGTTTCCTTTATTCGGTGTTCGATAATCATTACGCTTGTGGTGTGGATTCCTGGGTAAGAATTCTCTTCATTATCCATATTTATCTCTTTATACCCCTTTGGGATTTCAATTTATCATAATGAAATTGACAGATTTATTCTTTTTACTATTATATCTCACTTCTAGGTTGAGTTTCAAGGTCTTCTACACCTTTTTTCTTATTAACAGGCATTGTTGTATGTGTTGAGTTTCAGGAAAAAGGAAGGTGGTTTGTTCTCGTTTGGCCAAATTTATTAACCTTGAATTTCTTGATTTATTTCAATTGATGATTTAATTTAAATTTTCTAAAACATTATTTCAATTGATTTGATAAAACCCAATTCTAGTGAATTTGGATATTTGAAATGGTTTTGGCATAAAAATTTAGAAAAATCCCAATTCCATTGAATTGGGGAGTGTTTGTGTAAATTTGTTGATTTAAATTATTTAATTTAAATTTTAAATTTGATGGAAGCTATTTAAATTAAATTTTGGAATTTAATTTTGTGAATTTATTGTGAAATTGATTGAATTTATTTTGAATTGGTTTCAAACTTTTGAAAATGGATCAAAATAATTTGATTGAAACTCAGTGGTTTTATCTTGTTAAAGAGGCATGTTTTTTTATTAAAAACTCATTTTAGTTTTTAAATGTAAAATTAACATTTGAAATGGGTGGAATAATATTTAATTGTATTTTAACCTGTCTTAAAATAAATTTCCTATCATTGATTTTGTAAGATCACATGAAATCCTTAGGTAGTTTGTTAGTTATTTGGACAGACTCTATGCTTATACAATATTCTAAAATATAAATGAGGCAGGTCACACCCCTGATAGGATGGTAATGAGTTTTTTTGGCCAATTTAATAGGTACATGTTAATAAAAATATTTTCATGATATCTTAGAGAGTGCAGAGTCCTATAGACTGGAACTTTTATACCTATTTAGCAGACGACCATGTTGCTCGCTTGTTACTTATATTTGAGATATAAATGTATGCCAATGTTGTAAAAAAAATTACATGCCTTATAGATTTATATAAATGTTTTATTTAAGTAATTTTTTATAAATATTAAATCACTTGTAAATCCATTTCTTAAATTATTTTCCATCATTTCAATTTTATAGCATGATTTGTTTAAATATTCCTTAAAAGGCCAAACCTTTTTATTCTAAAATTTAAAGCATTCCTTTGGTTAATATATTATTGGAATATGATATGGAATACTAGGTGAGACCCTAAAAGTATTTTTATTTCATGCCCTACTTTTTCCTTTAGTGTTTGTATATTATCTTCTTCTAGGTTCGAGCAAGGGGGAAAGGATATTTTAGAGGAGGATCCAGATGCTGAACCATGGACTTGGTGAGTTGTGTCCATAGGTACATGGGTTGTTTTCTACTATTTTGGTATTTGGGTTGTAGTAGTTTTGGATTTAATACCTTTTTGACTTATGGTACATTACTCCCAGTGGATTTTATTTTGTATGCATATTGACTTGTATGTCTTTCTTATGCTATGTTTTGCGACAAATTTGTTCCCACTTGCATGTTTTATGATGTCAGGTGCTTGTCACCAACCCATGGGGATTAGGAATTCCCTTCATTCTATGTTAATGTTGGATCAATTATTGGGTTACCATGGTTCTCAGGCTGGTTCATGACATTCCAAGAGTATCTCCATGCTAATGGGATGGATATAGGATCTGACTACCTCGATGGGGCTGCTGGGACAAACATGTTACTTATTATCACCCTCGGGTTCATGTCGCCTATTAAAGGTTATATTAATTTAGTAACTTCGTTTTTATCCCATGACACTTATGTGTTGATATGTTCTTTCATATAGGGTATTTTTTTATCTTTATTGTATCCCTATACATTTTCATGACTAGTGGAACCATTTGTATTATTGTTTATTTATTTACAGCCTTCTGATCTTATGGTTCCCTTGTGTTGTGCTTATATTCCATATGGGTGGTTATGTTTTTGAAATGGTTTTAAAAGTTTGTTTGGAAATATGCTTTTGAAAAAAGTAAATTTTTACTTTTGCCTTCACAAAATGGTTTTAAATGGATTTCAAAGGAATGTGTAAGGTTTACTATTAAGGAAAGGAGTTGAATTTAAAATGAGAAAGTGTTTAGTTATTTGAAACAATAATTTTGATAGTTTTTTTTAGGGGTTATAGAATGTAAATCCGTATATTCTTTATAGTATATTCAAACTATCATTCATAGAATGTTTAATTAAAGTAATTACATAGATTCCTTGTTTATATCCTACTAGGCCTATTAGCTCACACAATGTATACAAACTTGTGTATGTGTGTATGCCACTCTTATGTATCGTATAGGGGTTCCAAGTTCCTTATTAGTTTTTTATCATTATATTGGGATAAATATAGTGATTTGGGTTCGGAGAGAAACTTTGGGTTACATGGAGGTGTTCGGGAAGTTGGTTCGGGTTTTTTTGACTTTGGTTAACGATGAATTGGCCAAGATTTCCTCCCCTATATTGGTATTCAGTTTCCTTATAGTGGCATGTTATATATATTGTCTATGGATGATGCATGTTGATACCAATAGTTTCAATCATCATTATTGGTTATGTATTGTTTTATTTTCTTATTTATTTATTCATGTTTATTGATGTATCATGGGTGTCTAATATATAGAAGGTCAAGGTCATACATTCGGTAAAAAATCATTTTTGCACTAACTCATATTTGAGGGTGAAATCGCCCCAATGGGTGCTTCCCTGAATCCCACACACTAGTTTCTATCCTGTGGGGATTGGGAATTCCCTTCAGGCCTTTTGAGGGATAGGGATGGGTGACGATTGTTTGCTACATATTTTTTTATTTATATATTTATTCATATAATTATATAATTATTTTTAAATTCATTTATAAAGTATGTTTTTTATATTTAATTATATATTTATATATTGGCATATCTATTTATATATTTACATATAATTGTATATTTACATATAAATTTTTTATAATGTATTTATAAAATTCATATTTATTTTAAATAAATTTATTTGTGCATATATATATATTCATATATGTGTGTTCTCTCTCTCTATATATATATTTATATATATAGGCATGTGTGTGTATGTATGTAAATGAATGTATATATATTTTTTGAAACATATAATGATACATATAAATATATTGACACACAACAAGCACTCATACCACTAGTCTAGAGAATTTTATTTGTTATATATTGACATATTTGTATATATGTACATATATTTTTCAATATATACTTATTTTAATAAATATAATAATATATATTTACATATATTATTTTTATTTATTTACATAAATATATATTTTTATTTATACACACAAAATATATATATATATTTATGTATAAACATTATCTATACATTTGTATGGGTACTTATATATTCATATATTTTTAAAAAGTAAATAAAATGGATAAATTTTATTTTAAATAAAATTTATAATAAATGTTTTATTTTCATATGGTTTATATAATTAAAAATACATTTTCCAAGTAAGTATGTTTAAATATTTATTTATACAATTACAATTTTATATTTAAATATAGGAAAATAAGTATATATATTTATATTTATATTTTTTAAAAGAATGAATTAAATTAGTAGGTTGGGAATCATTCTATAAAAGTCTACAATGACAATCATGAATGTTATCAAGCCACACCTAATAATCACTTCCCACATCCCGAAAATATAAATGATAAACAACACGATTCCCCTCTCTCTTAGAGAATGAGAAGGAACGTGATGAAGATATCTCACCCAAGGACCGAATCCTCTTCATAATGAAACCAAATGGATGTAAGGATTCTTAGTAATCCAAAATAGCCTTTATAATAGTTTTATAATCTGGATCTACATAAATGTACCTTGAATCAGGCTCTAAAGAAAATTCCATGACAGAAAGAATAGAAAAGGATTCCATTATAGAAGGGTTCCAATTGGTATAAAAAGATCTATGAATATATACAATAATCTAACCATAAAAATACCAAATAAAATTGGTCTAATTACCACCTTACACTTTATAGGAAGAAAATAATCCAAGTTGATTTTAAGAACACCCTCTGGGGGTTCCATATACTAGGTTCAGGATCATAATCTAATATAGAATCAGACATAAATTAGAATTCCATGTCAAAAGCCACTCAATAGCCTTAATGGCCCAGAAAAATAATTACCTTTATACCTGTTTAAATACAAATCCATTATTCCATATCCAAATTATACAAACTAACACACACACAAAAAGAAAAGGGTTTGAATAGGCGGAGAAGTAAACCACCTGAGCATATTTGAAGGAAATTCGATAGACAAGTTATTGACCTCTTCAAAAATATCCCTCCATGTAAGACAGACTTCCTACACTATGGGACACCAGAAGATAACATGGGGTTGACTCAGGATCACCCAAGAAAAATGGGATAGAGGAAATCATGGAGGAGTTACGATATGTTAGATATTAATTAGTGTGAAGAGTTCCAGTGTAGATTTACCACCAAAATAACCTCACCTTAGGTTAAAACTAAAATCTCCAAATATTACTCTATAACAAAGGGTCCCCCAATGGATTGGAATTTAGAAAAAATTTACAAATCGGTCTAATAAAGTAAGAACTATAAGCCACTATATCCCTACAAAAATGATCATTATACCCTACACCAGAAATAGAAATACTAATAATAATATTATGATCTAGATCATTAAACCATGAGCCATGTTTTTCTAAATAGCAACCACCCACTCTTCATTAAAAAAATTATTAACCAAATCCTCATAAAAATTTGTAATAAAATTTAAAATTGTAGTGAAAGAATTTTTATCAAAAATCTATGGGCGTTTCCATATGAAAATATTTATTTTCTTTTCAATTATCTAGTAGATTCCCTTTTTCAAAAGTTAATGTGAACCTCATAAAATCCCCTATAAAAACTTGGATAGGTCTCTAAAAAGGAATCATGAAAATCTAAATGAGGGAATAAAATTTCTCTTAGGACCTGGGCACACAGAGATTCGGGATTTTTTAGCAATTGTAAATCCTGTTTGGAAAGTTAAGAATAATTAAATAGAGTGAGGTTTCAAAATAACAACCCCCATCTACCTTAGACACACAAATATTCTCCTATGACACCCAATACTACCTACTCCCTCCCTTATGGGATCCACACCATAAATATACAAGCCCTAGACGACGAATATGGATCAACATCTCTGAAATCATAAAAAGAGACATGAAATATGTTGGAATAGATTGATCTACCACCTTAATAAGGGTTTCTTTCCTTTCTTTATATATAACCTTATACAACCACACATGTATCTTCTTAGAATCCTTATCAATGGTGGTAAATAATTCATATTTATTTTATCTTTCAATAATAATAGAATCCCAAGATATTTTTGGTGCTAATGTAACACTCTAAGGTTTTAAAAATAAATTGAATTATTGAAACTTTGTTTTATGTAGATATTTATAACTATCTCTTAAACATAATTTAAAAGTTTCTATGTTTTGAATTTCAAAAAATAATCAACTACAATTGTGTTCAGTAAGTTATATGGAGTCTGATGGAACTAACTTGTTTTTTTGGTGAATAGTAACATACCTTTATGAATAGTAATATGTATAGTAATAAGACCCTAATTAATAGTAAATTTTATTAATATTTTATTTTATTAATGCTTTAAGATAATAACATCTTGGTTAATTTTTCAATGTGATATAAAAGCAGTTATAGTTTTAAAATTGTTTATTTCTGAATTAAGTATGATTTTATTTAAAATTTAAATTAATAATATTTAGAAAATTATTTTCAAAAAATAGAGTTCATTTTTGAATTATATACATCGAAAAATGGTAAGGCTAAATTTTTGGGATTTTTCTGATACAGTTGATTTTTCAGTGAATAGTAAAAATACAGTTTTGAGTTTCAGTGTATTAATGACATCATTAATGATGTAATAATGATGTAATAATGATGTAATGAATCTGGTAGACTTGGGTATAGTACAATAATATGTTTGGTATCCCAAGTGGCTAATACCTTGGTAAAATACCATGGGAAAGCCCATGGTTTTGAAAATACCACTAATGAGGTGTCCCTTAGAAATTATTAAAATATTCCCTCACTTTTCTTATAAATACTAACTAACTCCTTCATTAAATTAATTCCCAATTCCTCATAAAAAATATATGGCCTTTATACATCCCTAGTAGTCCTCCCAAGGTTTCTTCAATCCCCTAAGGTCCCAACCATCAAGTTCTAGGAGTTACTCTACAAGGTAGGAAAATTCTAAATTTCTTTCTTTTTCCATTCAAGTTCTCTTCTATGTGGTATAACTTTTAAGTTTCCATAATATGTTCTTATTAACTTATTATTCTTGATATATTCTGTATTATGATTCATTTTTGGATGGGTGACCATTGTACCCTATCTTTTTAATATTTTCTAAAACCATGTTGTGTAGCCTTTAAGCTTCCGAATTTTTGTAAGGGATTTCTCAATTATTCTTTTATTTTGAGTTTCTTTATTTTATTATTATATCCTAAAATAATCTTACCCAAGAGTAATGATTGATCCATAAATTATTTATATTCTATATGTTCTCATTTTCATGGAAAATCCCTCATCATTCTTCTCTCCCCTTGCACTTATTCAAGGAATAAAAACATTGTCCGTGATGTGTCGAATTACTGACACCATGGATGATGTGATTTCAATTTGCATTAATTATTTCAGGTATGGTCATGAAACAATTTTTATGGTTGAAACAGGTTATAATATATGTATTATTTCTCATCCATAGTTCTGGAATTCTTTTTTTACTCATGGTTTTAATTTATAAGACAAAATGAGGTCGTTATTGTCAAAGAACCACTAAAATGATTTAAACGAACATCACTAATATTTTAACATATGAATCATCATCATATAAAATATCAAAATTATAAATGGTATAAATTATGATAATATAAATATTTAAATACCTTCCCATTCCAATTCTGGAGTTTCACTTCCAATCGACAATAATATCCATCATGAACCAATCATGGAAAACATGTAAAGAAAACACCCCGAAACATTACAAGGAACAAAATACTAACAAATAAAGGGTGAAATTATCTAATGAAATGATCATATAAGATATTATTAAGATGGATATTTTTCTCTAATATATTAATAACACTCTTTTAACCATTATACAGGAAGTTTAAACACATTTTAAGTAAGAAGAACCCGAGGTAAGGGAATTCTTAACCCATTTCCATTTCTTGGGTTAACCTTCTACTTTATCCATTATGTTGTATTAAGATTATTGGTGTGATGAATTTTTGTTTATATAATGTATTATTATGTGTATTTATATTTTTTACACATGTACATTCTATTCTATTAATTCTCACTTCAATTATATTTTTAAGGGACTTTCCTTTTAAAATCATTTTAAAAGTATCTCAAATAATTTTCAAAGGGATTGTATTTTTATATGTATATGGAATGAGTGATTTATTCTGATTTCAAGAAACTTTATTACCATGATATGTTCCTTGGATATTATTTATGTTGGTTTGATCCCACTATAGCTCAAGATATGTTTTTTTAGCCCATTATAGCTAAAGATATGTTGGGTTGAGCCCATTATAGCTCAAGATATGACGGGTGAGCCCCATTATAGCTCTCCAATGCATTGGGTACTCCAAAAATAGAATTTTACCAAAATTTTATTCCATATATAAGGGTGAATATAATATTTATATGGTAAATATGTCCCAAGGAAACAACATGAGTATACCATGCATTTGAGTTTTTATGATATGGGTTTTGTTGATTTTTATGTTATCACTTGACTACCGCTTTCTATATTTATATCCCTTACTGAGTTTTATACTCATCCTAGGTTTTTAAAAAAAATTCATAGCATATAAGTATGGGTAAGATAAATAAGGGATTCTTGATGTTTATATGGGGTGTTGTCAAAGAAATCAAGATTTATGTTTTAATGACTTATATTTTAAAAAAATGGAAACTGTTTTTAATAGAGTCCTCTTTTTATGAATGTGGTATGTTATGTATGTAAGTTATCCTAATTCTTTAAAACTATAAACCCAAAAAGATCTTCAATGTGTAGTAATGTATGTTCTTTTTTAAAATTAGATATTAAGTAACGTTATAAGGCAAGGTCCTTATAGTTGGTATTAGAGGATGGTTTAGATACCTTTAGGGGTTGGGATGATATTTAAAGAATACCATAACTGATTTTTACTCTATGAATAATTTGAAATGTTATATCATTTAATGATTTCCATGCTTCTTCATATAAGTTATTTTTTTTCAGAATGCTTGTTCGTAGAAGAAACAGGGAAGCTGGAGTAGGAAGGCACCAAGAAGCTGATTTCCGCCCAAATCTACAACCCAAAATGGTGGGAATCGGAACTGGGAAGTTTGTGACATCAATGGCTCAGTTGAATAAAGCAATAAATAGGGGAGGTATCCTTACTAGAGAGTAACATTATCAACAATGAAGAAACATGTCTTTTGTGGAGCACTTTATGAGGAAATATCCTCTAGAATTCAGTGGAACCGCAGATCTAGTGATAGCCGAAGTATGGATCAATGCTCTAGAAAATATATTTGATGTCATGGGATGTTCAGAACTTCAAAAGGTAATCCTATAAATTTATAATTTGGAAGGTGAATCCAATTAGTGGTGGCCTCTAGTTAATAATATTATAGAAAGAGATGATCTTGATAGTTTGGAATGGGATGCTTTTAAGAGTCTTTTTCTGGAAAAATATTTTCCCAAAACTGTTTGACTTAGAATAGGGAAACAATTCTTGGAACTGAAGTAGAAAGATGATGATTCTGTGGCAGCATATGAAGACAATTTTACAAGACTTTCCAGGTATGTACCGGATTTTACTTGGGATTTTGAAAGTAAAATTAATAGATTTTACTCTGTTTTGAAACTGTTTTTGTGAAGATCTTTGGTCTCACAAGAGTATAAAAGTTATGATAAGCTTGTTCATTGTGCTAAAAATTTTGAGATGGAGTTTTTTGAAACATATGTGCATCGTGATGAAAATAATAAGAAGCAATCGGGTTGGTAAGCAATGGGGAAGAATTCGTCAAAGAAGTCTAGAGGTAAGAAAATTAATTTCCCTTCTTGTGAAAAGTGTATTAAAAGGAATCCTGGTGGATGACTTGTAAATTCTAGTAAATGCTACCGATATGGGATGTTTGGACACATGTCTCGTGAGTGCAAGTAAAACTATCCAAAAATAATGATAAGTAGATAGTGAGATGATTTAACTATAAGTAATTGGGTCATTTTGCTAATGTTTGTCCGAAGATAGTTACATAAGCATTGTTATAAGGTTGGGTCCTTACGGCTTATCTACCATTGGAATTCCTGATGCACATTTTAGTTCATTCCTTCTGTCTAGGGAAACACCAGTGCTAAAGGATATTTTAGACTTATTGAGATTCAAACACTTACCAAAGGTAAATTCATATCAACTAATGATATTTCTAACAGTTTTTCATTCCTTCAAGGTCAATCTGGATAAAATAATACTATCATCTGCAAAGAATATGTGGGAAATAGGAGGGCCTCAGCAACATAATTTCACACTATGAATATCCTTACTTTGAGTTGATCCAAAAATAAGATTGTAAAATACATTAGCCACCATGATGAAAAGGTATAGATAAAGGGGGTATCCCTATTGAAGGCTATGGGTATGAAAAAATTATTATGAGAACTTGCCATTAATCCTGATTTTGAATGAAATTGAAGAAACACATCACATGATGATTTCAACACATTAAGAATAAAAAATTCATCTTGCATAAAAAAATATAAGAAGGTCCATTAAACTCTGTGTTACCCTTTGTTCATGTCCATCTTCCCTGAAATCACCCATCTCCTCGAAGAATAATGCATTTTAACTGAATAAAAAATTCTTGGGAATTAATGGTATTATTATATAAAAGAATTTTAGACACAAAAACACTCTGATTCTAAAAAATAATAGATAGAAGTAATCCTCAAAAATGATTGACCAAAATTTTGGGAAAATTTTATAGATAATGTTACATGGACTAATGGGTATGAATTTTCTAACCTTAGTGGGTTTAAAAACCTTTGGAATGTGGGTAATCAGAGTATCATTTAGAGTACCAAAGTCAGCCCCGCCTTTCTATAAGTCTTTCATCAAACGACGCACATTGGATCATATAATGTTCTAATAACATTTAAAGAAAAGTATATGAAACTCATAATATTTAGGGGATTTAGTATCATGGATATGATTAAGTTTCAAAAATATTTTAACATCTATAAGGTCTTTCACAAGATGTTGATTCATGGGAGCTGAGATAATAGGGGAGATATATAAATCCACCACATCCAGGATAGAAGATACCTTAGATGAAACAAAACCATAGAAATAATCCACAATAAGATGATATATTTAAATAACTTGGGAAATATACCCACCATAAAGATTCATCCTACTTGAGAAGAAGTTATTACAACCCAAAGAATATTCCTTCTAATGAATTTAGGAGTTATTTAGATCTACCTCTTTAATTTGTGTTTCTCTCACACTCATGAACCAAAAATTCACCTTGTTTCTAAGAGTGGTATTAAAATCATTCTTAAGTTCCAAGATGTAAGTAATAATACTATTTTAGGTTGGGGAAGAGTAACATTCATTCAATATCTTCTCAATTATATCAATTTTATTATCCATATTTCATTACATAGACTCACCCCACTTATTGAGAGAGACAACCACATCATTGATCTTAGTACTCACACCAGCCTCAGAAGAATCCCATATTATCCTGAAAATATCTTCACATTCATTATCTAAAGTTCACAAGCTCTCAAATATGAAAATACCTCCAAAATAACAGCATAAATAATTTTATTCATATTAAGGTGAACCATTTGATGGTCTAAAGAAATAGGTGGGAGATGAGACACCTGAATAAAGGGAAGAGATTCTTCAAGTTAGGCAAGCCCAAAATCCTATCAAGATGCTATGGGATTCTATTACTCTTATAATTGCCTCCAAACTACATAAATGGGTTTCTTGAAAACCCCAAAATAGACAAACCGATAATTCATACAGCCTTAGGGAAATCATCCATCAATGAAATAGGTCTACTAATACCTCCAATATTCTCATTTTGAAAGAGAATATCATTAAAGTCTTAGCCCACTAATAAAGGACTATGACAGCTAGAACAAACCATCATCAATAATATCCAAGAATTATGTGCCCCCACCCCCTAATGAAAATAAATATAGAATACCACAAAGTCCCAAACTAGGAAATGATATTAGTCAATGTAAGAAACAATATGATTTTGAGAAAAATGAAGAAGTTTAAACTCAATTTTATCCTTCCACCACAGAAAGATACCACCTACATGACCCAGTCACACAATCGGGAAAACCCCTTAAAGACCACTCAATATTCAATTTTTCACATTCCATTATTTTTCCAACATGGTCTCAAATAGAAATACCATATTAAGGATAAACTTGGTTCTCTAATGGTGTATTATTCTAATGGTGTGTGGGTTTCCAAACCCATGAAAGTTCCAGTACAAAAAAATTATGGTTGCATGTGGTGACGGTTCAACCCAACCTCTACCTATTTAACATAAAGACCTAGACCCTCCCTTGGAAATTTAAATCATTTAATGTTACCATAAAAATCATAGGGATCCTCATGAAGTTTATTTTTTGTAATCATTCATAGTTTAGGGTGTTGAGATGTTACAGTGCTTATGTTGTTTTCTCCACGATGAAGTCCTTTTCATCCCTTGCAAAGGAATTTCATTTTGAGCCCCATCAATTGGGAGATAAGGGATGGAGTTCAAAGAAAACCCCAGATTAGCATCTTTATAGGGAGTTTTAGAAAAAATATTCTTTAGGATTAATGTAAGTTCCTCTTCATCAAAAATAGGATGTAGAAGGTCATGAAAATGAGAAACGTTGGCGGTATTTGGTCTAATCTAACAATCCAAAAAAAGGTTGGTACTCTCAAGAGTATCTTGGGGGTAGGCATGGATAGTAATTGTTCTAAAAGACCCTCCAGGTCATTAGGGCCACCTTTTCACAGCCCAACATAATTTTTTTGACACATATCTCCAAAAGAATTTTTTTATCAGTTAGGAAACCTTAGGTAATCTACACCAATATCCCCAATTCCATCCACCATGATATTATAATTAAGAAAAGGTGGTTCCTTCATGGTGGGGGGAGTAGGACCTAGCAGAATAATCTTAGTATTTGTACTTGTAGACTTCTAATTCAATGATTTGGATAGCTTTTACCTATTATTCTGCTTCACCATTTCTAGAATTAAAGATACACCAACACTTTTATCCCACAACCATGGGCCATATTGGAGGACAATGTTTTCATGAACATCACATTCATTAGAATTACATTCCCTTTTCATATGTCTCTAGTTTTCATAAAAACAAAATATGGGAAATTTCTCAATCTCAAGGGAGATCCAAACATTAGAGTCTTAAATTTTGTGAAAAAACCCACACATAATAGGTTAGGAGAAATCAAGAATATCTCTAACTCCAATAAAGGGGCCTTAATGAATTGGGTCTGATAAATACCAATCCATAAACTAACCAACCTGATCACTAATACTATGAATGAGATTCTTACTTCATCTAACAAAAGGGTATCCCTTTCACATGGATCTAGAATGAGGATTTAGAGAATTATATATTCTCAACATTGTGATCTTTATCCAGGTCCTCAATTAATAAAAGGTGTTTGTTGAAAGACCAATGTATTCCATTAAGATCCCTCATATTTCAAAATCCTTAAAGAAATGAAAATAAGAAACCCTCATTAAACTTGTTGAATGGAAACACCATCCTCTATGAACCAAAAATTTGATAAGGTGCTCAGTAGATCATTCAAATTAAAGGAAAAATTTGTCACAAATTTTCATAAAAAAGTAAAAACAAACACTTAAAAATAAACTCATTGTCATTCCTATAATCCATGATCAAAGATTTTTCCTTCTTGGTTAAAAAGAAGGATTTCCAATAGGTAAGGTGATTGTATTTGAAAAGAAAACTGGGAGACAAACACCTACACCACAATCAGAAACACCACTGGAAGAATCCCCTAAACCCTAGGAATCCATAAGACTCATAGCTCTCAAAAAATGAGAGACCTTTCCCCAATTTTATATATATTAATATTTTAATTTATAAATAATACTATAATATGAAAAACATTAAAATTTTCACACCATGATATTCATATGAATATAATCTATAGAAAGTAATTTAGTCTCCACTGAAAAAATAAAAGAGTATCCTTTTAAATGAAGTTGAAATTCCATCAAATATTGAAAAATTAGGGTATTCTAACTAAAAATTCAGTTTTGGAGTATATTAAGCCCATTTTTGGCTAATTTAAAATAGGGTATGAGGTCAAAACTATAGTAAATATCATAGATCTTTCTAAAATTTCTATTTGACATCTAATAGAGTCCAAACTGAAACTTAGATCAAGAGTTGTGATCACTTTAATTTCAAACCCTTTTTCAACTTATCTTAAGTTATAAATTAATTTATTAATTTTTTATATCACCAAATTATTATTAAATATCTATTATTCACTACTAATTCATAAATATTTAATTACTATTAATTTTAAATTATTTTATAAACCATATTACCCTAAATCTATTATATATTAAGTTAAAATAAATATTTAGTGTTATATAAATCATATTTAATAAAATATACTATATTTGTATCAATATAAATTTATTTATATTTTATAGTATTATATTTAATAGTATATAAATGCCTTTTTTGTAAAATTTATCTTTTATCACTATTAAAAACTAGTGTTTTAGTGTTGATAAATGGCATACCTTTATGAGTGTTAAGAAAAGCACTGATAAAGGAGAACTTTTATCAATGATAAAAAATCATCAGTAAAGGGTGTTATTTTATTAATACTTTTAGTTAATGGTGATAAAATTGTCTCATTTTTCAAGGATTTTTTTAGCATTAATAAAGGGAATTGTTTAATAAAATTTATTTTTGTACTGAAATTTTAAAATCATGACATCCAAATTAATTGTTTATTTTTTCTATGTTATTTTAAATATTTTTTAAAATAGTACAGGGTTAAAAATTTTAAAAGGAAGACGGAAAGGGGGAAAGGATTATGCCACCTTTTTCACTCATTGACCTGGATCGATGGAATAGAAAAGGAAGCATTTGTGATGTCATCTTTCTTCTAAATTAAGGCATAAGGTGGCATTTGAGATGCCTTCCTCCTTTCTCTTAAATTAAGGAAAAAGGTAGAATTAGCAATGTCACCTTTTCCCCAACCCCCTATAAATATGCACCCTCCACTCCCCATTATCCTAACTCATTTCACACCCTCTCTCTCTCTCTAATTCTACTCTTCTCTCTCTACATTTTTTCGGGTGCTTCTTCCTTTATGCGTGATGATTTTCATGTCCTAAAAGGAGTGCTAAATTTTACAAAGCTCCATTTATAGTTTTTTTATTATTTATTTTAAAATTATTTATTTTTTTAGTTGTTTCTTTTTTAGTTAATTTAAATATTTTATTTACTTCTTGGTTTAGTTAGTTAGATATATTTTAGAAATAATAGTTATTTTTAGTAAAGAATATATTATTTTTTATTTATGACTTTTGAGTAAAGAATTTATATTTAGTATTAGTAAGGGATTTATTATAATATTATTATTATTTTTTAGTATAAATTAATAGTTTTAAAATATTAGTGACATAATTAGGAATTAATATTAACTGGAGGATGAGTAAATATTAGTGAAATAATTGATAACTAATAATTAACTATTAAATATCTAATCATTAACTAATACTAAAGTAATGATTAAGTATCGATTAATTAATAAATAAATTAGGATTAAAGAATGGTTAGATAATGATTATCTAATAATTAACTAATCAATAACATATGATTAAATAATGATTAAATAATGATTAACTATTAATTACTTAATTATTAACTATTAATTAACTAATAATTAACTATAAAGTAACTATATGATATCTATTAACTAAGTAATTATTAACTGGTGAGTAATTAATGATTAAGGAATAATTAATTTAGGATTATCTAGTTCTTAACTAATGATAATAAATAATTAACTAATGATTAATTAATGATTAAGGAATAATTAATATAGTATTAATTAATACTTAACTAATGATTAGGTAATAATTTACTAATGGATAACATATGATTAAATAATTATTGAAGATTAATTAACTATTTATTACTTAATGGTTAACTATTAATTAACTAATAATTAGTTATAAAGTAACTACAAGATATTTATTAAGTAAGTAGTGATTAACTAGTGATTAATGAATGGTTAAAGCATAATTAATATTTCATTAACTAATTATTAGATAATAATTAACTACAGAATAAAATATGATTTAATAATGGTTAACTAAATATTATATAATTATCAGCTATTAAATAACTAATAATTATCTATAAAGTAACTACTTGATATCTATTAATTAAGGAATGATAAAATGTGATTAATGAATGATTAAGGAATGATTAATATAGGATTAACTAATACTTATCTAATTATTATCTAATGACTAACAAAGGATTAGTGAATGATTAATTAATGGTGAAATAATGATTAATGATTGATTGAAAAATGATTAATCAATTATTGAGGAATCATTATCATAGGATTATTAATGGTGAAGTAATGATTAATTATAAATTAACTTTAAACTAACTACCTAATAACTAATAATTATTGAATTCTTAAAAACTAAATTAGTAGTGATTAACTAAGGATTAACTTATTATTAAATAATTATTTTCTATTTATTAACTTTTGATTAACATAGAACTAAAATAGTATTAAATATGGATATCTAGATGACAAATAGGATTAACTGCACACATGATTTTTTACTCCCATGATTTAGATGATTCATACCTTATTTTACACCTGGCTTAATACTATTGATGGATACATTTTAGATGATTTACATTATAATTATAAATCACTGAATATTCCTTTAGAAATATTAAAAATTATACTATGAAAAAATAGTTCCATCTTTTAAGATATAATAAAACATTATAAAATTTCAGTATAATAATGATTATGTTGTTATCAAAGTAATTAAATCTCTATATGAATACTACAAGTAGATTTGGCTCTGGAATATAAGTACCTAGGGGTAAAAACCCTGAAAACAATGTATTGAGATAGAATTGATCGAGAACCAGTGCACACCAACGGGCCTTATTTCACACCTAGTTTGACACTCTTGGGGGATATTCTTTAGATGATTCATATTTTCTTTATAAACCATTGAACATAACTTTTGGAAGATTAAAATTTTTACTATGAAACATTAGTTTCATATTTTATGATATATAAAGACATTATAAAATTTTAGTATAATAATGATTATGTGGTTATCTAAGGAATGAAATCTCTTTTTGGATACTATAAGAATATGTGGCTCTAGAACAAATTTTCCTAGGGGTAACAACCCTAAAAAAACCATATTTATATTGACTCGATCGGGAACTGATGCGTGATAATAGGACTTGTTGTACACCTAACTTGACATTCCCAGGGGATATGCTTTAGATGATTCATATTTTCTTTATAAACTACTGAACTTGCCTTTAGGAAGATTGAAAATTTTACCATGAAACATTATTATCATATTTTAGGATATTAGAATACATTCTAAAATTTTAGTAAAATAAATATTGTATGGTAAATGCTATATGTTTATTACTCATTGTCAAAATTATTTACACTATTAGAATCTTGATCAAAAAACATTTTTCACATAGAGAATCAGGTTTTCCTATGTATACTGTAATGGGGAGGTTATTAAAACCAAGCAAGGATCTTATTATAGTATAAAACCATTAAAATGGTTAGGAAATATAATTGTGTAAACTTAAGATAACTTCAAGAAAGAATTCATAGTTGTTGAAATCTGGGACTTAATTAAGATATCTAGTATATTAGCTATATAAATTTTCAATTATTGGCTTTTCTATAGAATCTAGCTTGTCCATTGGCTGCTGATGACCATTGGGTCCAAGAAATAACTTTATTTTCCCAATGTTTAGATGCTTCCATGATGAATTTATACATTGAGGTTTCTAGTGTACAAAAAAATTCCAATTTTATGGAGATATAGACATAAAAGAGTGGTTGGAGAAGGTCTATCTTAAGAAAATGAGGTTATTACAGATGATGCGGAAGAAGAAAACATAACTGATATCCCAGATATACATCAAAATCTATTGGATTATGAGTATTTTTCTAATAATGGAACATATGGAGACAATAATGATGATGAGGAGGGAGTTGCATGATTTGGGGAGGAAGTTTCTAGAAATAAAGTAGTTATACATTAGCCTCGACACATAATAAATCATCCACCACTCTTTGCATCTTGGTCAGAAGCAATAAAATGTTTTCATAAATTCTACTAAAATTTTATCACTCCTCCAACTAGATTTCCTAGAGATTTAGAGGATAGGTTTAGTGATATGGAAAAAACATTATATGTTGGAAGGTATTTTCCAAGTAAATATGTAATGAAAAACTTACTAAAAATATTTCATATTGATAGACATTGTAGATATTTAGTTCATGAATCAAGTCATACAAAATACTTCATATGATGTGATAAATATGGGGATGATTATAGATTCTTCTTGAGGTCAATTTCTAACTTTGTATATGGAGGATGGAGAATTTATAAGATTGAGGAAGCTCATACTTATATTTATCCAAACCTAACACAAGATCATAATTCATTGGATGCTGAATTTGTGTCATCTATTATCATTGAGATGATTAGGACCTACCAAAATGTTCTTGTATCCCTTGTGAGGGAGAGGATACAATATAAATTTGGTTATAATATTTCCTATAATAAGGCATGGATGCCGAAATAGAAGGCAATTGTAAAGTTCTATGGTGATTGAGATGACTCGTATTAGGTGTTACCGTAATTTCTATCCATAATGTGACACAACAACCAAGTTTTCTTCCATATTGATATGAATGAGGATGTTTCAAAATATAACCCACTTTATCCATCTCATGTTAAGTTTTTTTGTGAATTCCTTACCTGTATTTCTACATTTCGTTTCTAAAAATAGTTCCTACAGATTGACGGAATGTTTCTATATAAAAAATAAACAAGCGTATTATTGATTGCAATAACCCAAGATGGAAAATTTTCACCTCATCCACTTTCATTTTATATTATAGAGATAGAAAATTATGAATCATGGAGTTTTTTTTTTGGCATGTATCAGCAACCATTTCACCCACATTCAGGGTGTCAGTTTGAGATCTGGTCCTCATCAGAAAATAAAAAAGAAAATCAACGTGAACCCTAAAACATGGATATCCCTGAATGTACATCGTCAATATTGTATTAGACACATTTCTAGCAACGTACAAAAAAAATTTCATGATGAACCTATGGTGAAGGAAATCATGAGGCTTGGTATGCAATATATTTCTTATTTTTTTATATTTAAATGTAATGATACAATTAATTTATATGAAATATGATCACTTATGTATAGAATATGATCCATATCATTGAATGTTTGAACAATGTTTAAAAGAATTTCTCGGGGATAATTAGGGAGTGTATGATTATATGATGGAGATTCCAAAATAAAAATGCACATTGGAATATGATGGGGGAAGAGGTATGGACACATGATCACAAACATTGTGTATTGTATCAATGGGGTCTTTTATGGTGATTTGAATGTTACCTATAATTGGCCTAGTTCTGGAGACATTTTATCATTGTTTCAACTACTCCATTGAAAGATAAAAAAATAATATTGACGAGATTCACCAGGGGATAATGTATGAAAGACACATTTAATGAGAGATTGAAAAGAACATTAAAGAATCTTATGCTTATTGAGTGTGCATTTTCCATCAACAATACTCTCGATTTCAAGTTCAATAATGTTTAGATTCCATCAAAAATAGTCGTGGTTGAGTTTTGGTGGTATTATTAGAAGTGAGGAAATGTTAATGTGTAAACTTCTAGTCATTATGGTTTCCATGTGCACACACCATCAGAATATCGGTCTCAGTGAACATATCATGGGAAGCATATGTTGATCCATTGTACCAGTTGGAAACCATTTCTAACTACTCTGATATACCATGGATTCCTATTGGGGAGTTTCAACATTTCTCAATGCCTGAAGACCATCCAATATTGATACCTAACATCAAAAAATTTTGACAGTGAGGGAGACCAAAGTCCAGCAGGATAATTAATGAGATGGGATGGCCTCCAAAATAAGGGAAACGTTTGAGATGAAGTATATGTCAACAAGAATATCATAATAGGAAATGATGCTCGAACATTGTTTGATCGAGTTCACACTCTCATCTATATTGATATATTTACTCCTATGTGAACTTTTTAAATTATCAATTACAATTTGTTAATATAAAAATACTTCATTTTTATAATTTTGTGACATTTTCTAATACTTTTACTATCAAATAATAAATAGTAGATAAATTATAGAACCATTTACATAAGTCACAAACA
The DNA here is from genome assembly GCA_963277665.1 of Viscum album. Taxonomy (NCBI): domain Eukaryota; kingdom Viridiplantae; phylum Streptophyta; class Magnoliopsida; order Santalales; family Viscaceae; genus Viscum; species Viscum album. The sequence goes on from OY728140.1 coordinate 2,134,855,794, forward strand.
ATGTGAACATTTCTAAATGATACATCATTTAAATAAATGAAACTTTGATCTATAAAATTACCTTCCCTTTAAAAATATTTTTCACTTGATAAAACCATTTTGTAAATCATACACTAGTTTTCATTATATTCTTTTCATGTTTACGCTATAAGAAATAAGACAAGTACATGTGAGATGACATGAAATCATAATCAAACTGTCCATGGATACAAAATTAAATAATCATGTGAGAAAATAATCATGAAATATACCATCATTTGAGAAATCATACATAAATTACAAATCACACCATTTAGGATCTAACTTATTTGTATAAGTTCTAGAAATCAAAGGAAGCCTCAAACCATAAGGTGGGTCTAACTGATATAACCTATGTATGGAAAATATATTTTTAAAGTAAAACCCCTTTAAAAACATGAGTCTATTCTAAAAATAAGATATGAAAAACTAGTTACCTTCAAAAACTGATATCGGGAGAATAAAATCTACAAATTCCCAAGAAGGGACCAAATAGGGCTTCAGACGTGTATCCCAGTAGGATATCACCATGAATCTATTTAAGGATTTTATCAATGCAAACTGATAAACTAGTTTGAATTTTTTTTTAAACTAGACCACTTAAAAACAAACCAACATCAAGTAAACATTTAGAATCCCTTTGGTTTTCTTTTATAAAACAAACATTGTGTTCCAAAACAATTCCAAAACATGGATCAAGTAAAAAAATGAGGATAGATGGTATAAGATATTTTTTAAATCAAATATTCCCAATTTAAAAAAAACCCTTTCCAATGTAAAACCATATCTCAAACCACTTTATAAATATGCTTTGAGAAACATAAATACATGCCCATTTATTTTTGTAAGAAAAAACTCACAAAACAATGGGAATAGATATGTTTTGTATTACATTCTATCAATCATAAAAAAAATTTGACCATAACATTATATGTACATTTTACACATAAGACTTTTTTCATTTTTTGTATATATAGATAGAGGATACTATGATACTCACAGAGCAGTATAGTAATGTTTCCCACAACTTGCTAGCGGGTTGTGAGGTTTGATGGATCAGGGTGCATAGAGAACACCATTATCTGCACAATCCACCTCCAGTTATCATTATACCATACCGACGTTTTTTTGGATTCTATAGAATTGTTGTATCTAACTTAAAATTCGTTGATCATCGCCTCCATGTTGCTCTCACCAAGATATGGAGACCTGAGATACACACATTCCACTTGCCTGAGGTAGATATGACCATCACCCTTAAGGATGTGAAAGTTCTTCTTGGTCTTCCTATCTAGGGGGATATTGTTATAGGACCCACCCATAGAGACTAGCCTGAGCTTGTATAGAAATTTCTAGGCATCGACATTGTGGGTGATGATGATTCTATAAATGGTGGGTCGATATCTATGATTTGTATTGAGATTCACTTTTCACAGTTACCTACTGACGATGAAGAGCCGACTATCATGCATCACACCTATTCATATAAATTTTGGATTATTATAGGGATACTCTACACTGATCAATCTGGTAGTATGCATATCCACATGATGTATCTAGGGATATTGGATGATTTTTATCATGTCAGGAGATACAAATATGGATCTGTGTGCTTGGAATATAATTACAGAGCATTATGAATGGCATGATGATTAGATTGCACTGATCATGGGGTATGTTTTTTCCTTATTCAGCTATAGGAATGACAGTACATCCCTCCCGTCTCCCATTTTATTTTTGTTTAAGAGATTTAGTCATATTTGTTTTATGATCCTCTATGTGGATGTTGGTATGATCACTCATCATTATTGTTTTCTGATGCTACTATGAGTTATTAAATTGAATTTCTTATTATTTATCACTTTCTATGTTGTGCATTATAGGTGGAGTCAGGAACACCACTTTGTCAGTATGATGAGGCAAAACATGGGTGTATATCATCTCATGTTGGATAGTCTAGTACCCACTGATGTGAGTATATACAGTATTTCCTTGAATAATCAACTTCATAATATTTTTTTTGTTTTTAGTAACAAATTATTTTAACAAATGTCACATGTCATTTCATATTGTATGGATTTTATATTGGTCTCTATTAGACTATCTACTCTCATACTGCACAAATGGGATTCATAATGTTGTGGTTGTAGTGCCTCTCATTCACTTTCATATTATTGAGTGACACCAGACTAATAAAGACATGTGCTAGTTTGGATTTGTTCAGCATAATATCTTTCCACCTAGACAGTCAGCAACGCTTCATTTCATTAAGCTTACAGGGAGGAAAGTTTTTGGCTGGCATTAAAAACATGTAGAGTATCTGGACCTTTGGGATAGATGAGCATCATTTCATATCAAGGGTATGAATACTATATGATTCCCTATAGCAGGGAAGTTTGAGTATGATCCATGGTACATAATGAAGCCTATATTATATATTACTCCACATAGTAGTGGGATCTAGGATATGATAAGTTAATAAATTTACCTTAGTTTGTTTGTTGTAATTTTTTAATTCATTTTGAATCTATTTATAGCATATTCGACTACAGAATATTACCTGCATGTCTGATCTAGAGGAGGGGGATGTTTTTATCCAGGCAGTGTACCGTGCTACAGTGCAGGGGATGATGTCGATGTAAAGGGTTATGCATGATAGTATCTTTCATCATCCATATCAAGGAGATGTTTTTTCTTCCCAGTGAGAATAAGTTTCTACTCAGGAACCTCCTCCAGCAGTTGCCGATTTTGAGGAGTCGTGACGCGAACAACGTATAATGCATCATGTTTCACTTGAGGGCTCACTTATACCATAGATAGTGGGTGTGCCTTTAGTACTCCAGCCTTAACAGATTGAGTATGTGAACATGGAGGCATGGGTACCATTTATATTGTCAGGATATCCACAATTTTCCCTAGATATATCTGATTTGATCACATGTCAGGGGTCATTTCTCGGTCCTCCACCTTTCGTGACTGAGCCTTCATAGGCATTATGGTTCCCTCGAGAGATGATGGTAGGTCATTCCACTTATGCAGTGGGGGGAGGATCAGGTGCACATGATGACATCCATATTCCACCACCTTCTGATGAGTCACAATCATAACATTAGACGTATGAGGTTCCAACACCTGAGGATGAGTCATCTCCAACTCATCATACTCAACACCATCATAGAGGTTGGCGATCTCGATATAAGTGTCGCATTCGCATGATGGATTGTGGGATAGAACCTCATTATAGGTAGTGATTATACTCATTTATATATATGTATGATAACGACTTAAAGGATTTGAAACAATAATGTTTTATATCCTCTATATGACAGTATTCCTATTATATTAATGAAATTTTCTTACTATCAACCATTTTCACATTTTTAGCCATTGTTTCAATTTTCATTTATATTTTATTTATCATTTTTCATTTTATAAGATTTTATAGTAAACGAATTGAAACATAGGAAAAATTATTAAATTTCAAGTAGGTAACTTTAAAAACATATAAAATATAAATTATAAAAACAATCTAAATAAAACATAAAACATAGGCTAAACATATAAAAATAATTAAAAATAAAAAAACATAAATATAATAAACATAAATTAATTTACAGAACACAAACATTATTGATTAAAAACATAATACATAACATTAAAAAAATAAATGCACATAAAATATAGTATAATTTAAATCGAAATGAAATTTAAAACTTTGAAAAACATATAATAAATAATTTAAAATCAAAGGAATGTAAAAAAATTATAAATCCAAATGTAATGGTTTAAAACAACAATATATTGTGCCTCTAAAATTATTTTTCATTAATTGTTTTTATGAAATTATTATTATTTTAAATTATTTTTTATATGTTCAATAAGTGTTTCAAATTTCATTTAGATTTTATTTCTACTATATTATTTATAGACTTTCAAAGTCACTAACTTGAGATATTTTTATGTTTCATGTATGTGACTTTGAAAGTGAATAAATTCAAAAAATAAATATAATCTAAATAATATCTGAAAAAATGACTCAACATAAAAAACATAATTGAAAATAAAAAAGTCATAAATATAACAAAAAAAGATAATTTACATGTTGTAAATTTTATTTCTTAAAGACACAACATTTTCACTTTCAAATATTAATGGACATAATTCTAATTAAGTATTATATTATTAATTACAATACTATGAAGTTTTATTAATTATGTTATTATAAATAAATTCTAGTAATTACATTATTAATATATATTAATTATATAATTAAATATTTATAATAATTAAAATAATAAATCTTAATAATGATGTAAATAATAGAATTATTAAGGTAACTAATAAAGTAATTAAAAATATATTTTTTGAATAAATCATAATTATATTAGTAATATAAAAATGTTAATTACTAATAAAAAAATAATATGTATATATATGTATCAAAACAAAATAAAATAAACAAAATATATATATTAAATATATAAACATATATATTTTTTATTTTTTAATTATTTTTTAATTTAGACAAAGTCTTTCCACCATTGAATTAACACCCAAAAGAAGCAAGCCTGGTGTCGACTTTCTATTCTAGTTTTAAAGATATTTTAAACGTAATATTATTTTAATAAATATTTTTAAAAACTTCTAAAAAACTCGTAATTTTTTATTTATACCAAAAACACATTTAATATAAAAAATATTTTCTTTCATTATCACCAATTTATATTATCATTAATTATCACTATTACACATATGCCATTTAATAGCATTCAAAATGGATTTTAGCAGTGCTAAAAAGCACTGTTAATCACAACAATGATAAAGGGGTCCCCTATATCAGTGCTTTAAAATGCATTGATAAGTGTGGACCATTATTAGTTCTTGAAATAGCACTCATAAAAGACTTTTTGGCTATAATGTGTTGTTAATATAACAGCACACACAGAAGAAACTGGAAAAAACCTATAATTTCAAATAATGATATATACTTTTAATGTGACACTAGGAATAAAAAAATTTCCACCAATGATATAGAAAAAACACTGATATATACATTTCAAACAATTTTTTATATAATTACATATACAATTATCCAACAAACATTTAAAAACAATAATGTTTAATCTTTTGACGCTCGTGAGCCCCTCTTGAAAATGTTCACCCAAGGTATGTGTTTCTGAACAAAACATATCAACTTGAGAAAAATATTCCACCTATATAAGAAAACAAATATTATGTTAGTGATACTATAAAGAAATAAATTAAACATTAATATGAAATAATACATTAATAAAATGTCAATATTTAATAAAAAAGACACATTTGGAGTTATACCAGCCACATTGTGCTTTCTATTGATGTGTGGTTTATTTCTACATGTCACAAATGAGTTATGGATCATTGTCTTAAAATATCAAAACAATCCAAATTTGTTTTCTCAATATTGAATACGTCAATTGTTTTTTTACTAAAATTAATGTTAATTTTAAATAATGACACATTTGGAGTTATACCAACCACACCATGCATCGTATTAGGGTGAATTTTATTCCTATACATCACAAATTACTTATAGATCATTATCCTATAGTATCAAAACAATCCAAATGTGTTTTCTTAGTTTTCAGTATGCCAATTATGTTTTTTTTACTAAAATATCATTTCAAACTGGAAACACGCATTGTGAGTCATATCAATCACATATTGCATTTTTTTTATATGATAATTCTTCAAAAAAAATAACAAATTAATTATGAATCACTATCCTAAATTGTTAAGATAATCAAAGTGTGTTTTCTTGGTTTTAGTGAGTGACAAATTTTGAACTAAAATGTCAATTTTAAAATGATAACGGAAATTTTTAGTCATACCAGTCACACGTGCACTAAATTAAGGTGATTTTGATTTCTATATGTCAAAAATGACTCATGAATAATTTTCTTAAAGTAAAAAAATCCTAATGTATTTGATCAGTTTTAGTATGTAACTTGTTGTTTTTACTTAAATTAATGTCAATTTTAAATAAAAAGAGACACTTTGAGTGATATCGGCCACACTGTGCATCTTATTGAGGTGTGAATGATTACTAGATGTTAAAAATAACTTATATATCATTGTATTAAAATATCAAAATAATATGAATACATTTTATCATTTTTCAATATGTCACTTGTTGTTTTTACTTAAATTAATGTCAGTTTTAAATAAAAAGAGACACTTTGAGTTATATCGGCCACACTGTGCATATTATTGAGGTTAGGATGATTCATACTTATCAAAAATGACTTATATATCTTTTTCCTAAAGTATCAATACAATATGAATGTTTTTTCTTGGTTTTTATTATGCCAATTGTGTTTTCTTACTGAAATTCAATTTCAAACTCAAAACATGCAATATGTGTCATAATAGTGGCATTGTGCATCAGTTTGAGGTGAGACTAATTCATACAAGTAAAAAATCAATTATGAATCATTTTCATAAATTATCAAGATAATTGGAGTGTGTTTTCTTGGTTTTTAGTGAGTGAATTTTTTTTTGAACTAAAATGTCTATTTTAAACTGATAATGGAAACTTTTAGTCATACCGGTCACACCATGTGTCAGATTAAGGTGTGGTTGATTTATATAGGTCACAAATTACTCATGAATAATTTTACTTAAGTATAAAAACAATCCAAATTTGTTTCCTTAGTTTTTAGTATTTCACTTGACCTTTTTGCTTAAATTAATGTCAATTTTAAATAAAAAGACACATTTGAAGTTATATCGGTCACACCATACATCCTATTGAGGTGGGGTTTATTCCTACATGTAATAAATGACTCATGGATAATTTTTATAAAATATAAAAACAATACTAATGTGTTTTCTTGATTTTGAGTATGTAACTTGTTCTTTTTACTTAAATTGATGTCAATTTTAAATAAAAAGAGGCACTTTGAGTGATAACAGCCACATCGTGCATCGTATTGAGGTGAAGATGATTACTACATGTAAAAAATTACTTATATATTTTTTTCCTAAAATATTAAAGAAATATAAATATATTTACTCAGTTTTTAGTATGTCACTTTTTATTTTTACTTAAATTAATGTCAATTTTAAATAAAAAAGAGACACTTTGAGTTATACCAGCCACACCGTAAGTCGTATTGAAGTGAAGATGATTCATAAACATTAAAAATGACTTATAGATCATTTTTGTAATGTATAAAAATAATCCAAACATGTTTTCTCAATTTTCAGTATTCCAGCTATGTTTTTTACTAAAATATCATTTCAAACTAGAAACACGCATTATGATTCATAATGGTTTCATTGTGCATCATTTTAATGTTATAATGATTAATACATGTCAAAAATGACTTATGAATAATATTACTAAATTATTAATACAATCGGAGCATGTTTTCTTGGTTTTTAGTGAGTTACATGTTTTGAACTAAAATGTCAATTTTAAACTGATAACAGACACTTTTAGTCATACTGATCACACCAAGCATCAGATTTAGGTTTGGTCAATTTCTAAATATCACAAATGACTCATGGATCATTTTACTAAAGTATAAAAACTATCCAAATGTTATTTCTCAGTTTTCAGTATTTCACTTGTTCTTTTACTTAAATTAATGTCAATTTTAAATAAAAAGACACACTTGGAGTCATATCAGTCACACTGTGTGTCGTATTAAGGTATGGTTCACTCCTACACATCAAAAATGACTCATGGGTCATTTTCCAAAAGTATCAAAATAATTTGAATGTGTTTTCTCAGTTTTTAGTGTTTCACTTTTTCTTTTTACATAAATTAATATCAATTTAAAACAAAAAGAAACACTTGGAGTCATATCAGTCACACAATGCATCATATTGAGGTTCGGTTTACTCCTGCATGTCAAAAATTACTCATAGATCATTTTCATAAAATATAAAAACAATCCTAATGTTTGTTCTTGGTTTTTGGTATGTCACATTTTTTTTTACTTAAATTAATGTCAATTTTAAATAAAAGAGACACTTTGAGTTACACTAGCCACGTCGTGTGTCGTATTGAGGTAAGGTTGATTCTAACTTGTTAAAAATGACTTATAGATCTTTTCCCTAAAGTATGAAAACAATCCAAATGTTTTTAAATGGTTTTTAGTATTCAAGTTTTTTTACTAAAATGTCATTTCAAAATGTAAACACTCATTTTAGTCATATGGGTCATACCGTGCATCAGATTGAGGTGTGGTTGATTCCTACACATCATAAATGACTCATGGATCATGGTCCAAAATTATGAAAACAATTTGAATGTTTTTTCTTGGTTTTCAATATGTCACTTTTTCTTTTTTTTTAATTTAGTGTCAATTTAATATAAAAATACACACTTAAAGTCATACTAACCATAATGTACATCAGATTGAGGTGTGGTTGATTCTTACACATCAAAAAATGACTTATGGATCATTTTACTAAACTATAAAAACAATCTGAATGCATTTTCTTTATTTTAAATATGTCTATTTTTCTTTTTACTAAAAGTTTAGGTCAATTTTAAATAACAACAAAGTCTTTTATGTATTAAATAAAAAGGAAATGTAGAAGCGCCTAAAGAGTACATTTAAGGAGGTCTGAAAAAATGAATCCCAAGTGTGTCAGCCTAAATGAAGTTGGTACCGTCGAGGGGAAAGGATCCAAGACTAGAGAAGGCTAGGAACCACTCTTCTTGAGAAGATCAAGAGGTAATAAATTCATCCAACCTGTTACCTTCACACCCAGTGTAAAGAATAGACATAGAGTCACATAGAACCCTCTTACACCTTCTTATGGGATATTCAATGGACCATGGAGTAGAGCCTTTTCTTGTGATTGCCTTGTAGATAGACAATGATTTTATCTCAATTTTCTTGATGTAAATACTCCTCTGATTGCAAAAGATAAGATCGGTGAGGAAATAAAGGGCCACCGTTTAAAGGGAGTCTCCAATCCTGAAGAAAGCAGAGAAAGTATCCACCATAGAGACTTTAGGATCTCTGATCACTCCACCTCCCCGTATACACCCCATACAACATGAGCCATCTGTGTTAAGCTTATAGCTCAATATAGAGGGCTACCATTTCACCTAATTTATAAAGACTTGAAAATTCCATGTAATTTTTTTTAATTATATTAAAATTTTATGAGTATGAAAAAATTGATGAAGCGTGATTCCGAGGCCCGGAGTGCCCAGAATGAATTTCTGAACTTTTTTTCAGGTACGTTCAGTAAATGTGCGAGTGGGTTTTTGTAACTTTTAAACTGGTGCTTGGAATTGAAATCTGAGGGAACCGTTGAATTTTCAGTGCCAGTATTCGCTTAAGGAGACCTTCGCCTCGACCACAGTGGGTCGAGGGTGAAAGATAGTTTTTCACTTTTACGTGGGAAAATAAAAATGAAATTATTTAACATTTTATTTTTATTCTTGAAACCTCCTTTGATTTATGGAGGTGGGGACCACAAGAGTTTATCCTCCAAATTGAATGCTCGGTGGTGGGGACCACCTAAGCCTAAAACCTCCCCCAATTTTAATTTAATGGCAGGGACCACCCAAACCCTCTTAATGGGAGAAACCCCTTGAACTTCTTCATTAATGAGAAATTAACCCATGGACTTTCTCCCCATTAATTATTCTCCCATTTAATTATTCCTTGTCAATTCATTAATGTTGTAAACTTGTTTTGTACCAACAATTTAAAATTGGACAAATGATTTTTATTTTGGTTGGATATATCTTTTGAGAGAATTCATTGGGAAAGGGGTTGGAAAAGCTTTTGGGAGAACATGGAGGAACACATCCTCCAACGAAGAACGCTTCTTCAAATGAAGAACACATACGTTCTCCAACAACTTCAAATCCTTCCTCATGACATCCTCTAATGGTGTACGTCTTCAACAAAGAAGAACCACTTCCATCTAAGAGCGTTTATCTGATGAACGAGCTCAGGATCGGAGGCGTGTGGCGGGCACGACGAACATCAACATCTTCAACTTCTCTCTCGCAACACAACAACAAACCTTCGAGGTAGGGATTTAGTTGTGTATGATTATATATTCCCATGTTATTCCCTTATAAAAAAAAGAACTCAGATCAAATCTCTAACTAGTTGATCTGCAAATGATTTCATTTGTGGGTTTGGGAATAATCTTTGTGGGAGGTTGTAGGGTTTGACATTCTTCATTCAAGATTTTGTGAACCACTTGATACCTCTCTAATGCAGAGAGTGCGGGCCAAAAAAACATAGCCCGACCTCTCCACATTTTCTGGTGACTATTGTTGTGTTCATCGCGATGGAAGAAGGCATCTTTGTTCCACGGTGATGAATGGATGGGGTGGCTGGTACACCACCAATCGTGACGAAGGTGACAAATGGAGGGCGGTTGGTCAAGTCGGCCGCTGGAGAAGGCACGACACGCGACCACGAACTACGGCCAGCCGCGGAGGACCATCACACCGCGGCCTCCGCCTCCTCACGGCCTCGCCTCCTTGTGGCCCTCACGGCCCCCGCGGCCTCTCCATCTCGAGGCCCCCTCAGCCTTGTCGCCTCGCAGCCCTCACGGCCCCCATGGCCTCACCGTCCCATAGCCTCACCGCCCTGCGGCCCTCCGTGGTACCCCGCGGCCTCGCCACCCCATGACCCTTTGTGACTTCTCGCGTACTCACCACCCAGCGGCCCTCCCCCCCCCCCCCCACCCGCGGCCTCGTGCCGCCATCGCGGCCCCCAGCGGCCCCGTGCCACCCTCGCGGCCATCCGCGCCGCCCCGTATCCTCGCCGTCCCGTGGCCCCCGAGGCCTCTGCGCCGCCCCACGCGGCCCAGGCGGGGCTGCCAGGTTGGGCCACCCAGTGTGGGCTAGCCCGAACCCAATAGGTCAGGTCGGGTCGACCCAAACCGGGTCGTTCCGGCCAGGTCGGACCGGACCCAGACCCACTTCGACCCATTTACGCTCTTTTGGCCATAAATTTGGCACCGAACGTCTGTTTGATGAACCGTCTACGGCACCGGAAACCCTAGAGCGAGATGGTCCCTTTGTTATACCCCAATTGATATTTGTATAAAGTTAGGATATGGTCAGGTTGGATCGAACACGAATCTAACCGGGCCCTTGGGACTAAAAGGCTAATAACTTATAGATCGGGTGTCTGATTGATGCATTGTCTATTGTGTTGAGACCCCTATGACATGGAAGACCTTTAGGATAATTCTTCATGGGACTTTGTGGTAGTTGTAGTATCAACCAGTGGCTTGAGGAGCGGACCCTCCCAAAGATGAGCAAGCCTAGTGCGGGAACCCAGTATCTGGATGTGACGTGAAGAATGAAGAGTGATCCTGTGTGGGTCAGCACCAAGCAATCATGTGTGGGTCAGCACCAGGAGATCATGTGTGGGTCAGCACCGAGTGATCCTGTGTGGGTCAGCACCAAGCGATCCTATGTGGGTCAGTACCGAGCGATCCTTTTTGGGTCAGCAGCAGAGCCTCTTAATAGAATAAGATGATCTATCATTTGACTAATCATTTCTACTTCTGTACTTAAGTTATACTTGGTGTGATCTGAGTCTGTACCTATGTGGTACTCTCCTTTATGGTAATACCTTTGTGGTATTCTTCTGTGTGGTGTACCTGTGTGGTACTTACCTACATGGTATTCCTTCCTTTGTGGAACAGTTGATCTTTGGGATTTTGAGTTTGACTCTATGTTTCCTCATGATTGAGATGAGTATACTTGATAACTTAGGAATATGAATGGGCATATACCTAAGTAGGGTTTTCAGTTGATTTCATGCTTTGTGGTTATCCATTGTGAATTTTTTGAGACCTTGAGTGTCTCGAGGTCCCTACTGAGTATCATTAAACTCACCCCTGCATGGGTAATGCCCGCACCTTGTTGTGTTTGGTGTAGATGACGGAGAGAGTTGATCGGGGTTGAGGGTACCAGGACTGGATGGTGCCCGTATGTGGACCATATGGTGTGTCGGTACGTAGAGAATACGAGAAGACGTGGAGTGATGAGGAGGTGATCTGTACCTACCCTTTAGGCAGGAACCTTAGAGGATGACCTAGTAGCTATCTTTCTCTTTATTCAGTTGTATTGTATTTTAGTTTTACTTGTACCTTTATTGTTGGGCTTGTATTCTGACCCCTCTTACTTTCATCACCCTTTTTGCTATACAGTTTTACTTGTGTTCGTATCTTGCTATGTGGTTGGTCTTGTGTGTTTGCAGGTTATAAAGGCAATGCCTTCCCGGTTTTAGGGAATACGACTTTCAGTGCTAGTCGCCAGCCCCTGGCCTATGGAAAGCGGGCTTGGGGTAGTCACTGCACGGGTCCTGGGGGACGGGTCATGACAAATTGGTATTAGAGGAGTCGTTTCTACCATATAACATTGGAATCTGATATTTTTAACGTCAATAGTGTTAAGTGTAGTGACTGTGGTTATTAGTTTAGGGAATCAAGTGTTGGTGCGGCGGCTGACATATCCATACACCGAGGCCCTAACTTCTGATTTCCGACTCAGTTCACAAAAATACTAATTGCATGTGTGTTTTCAAGAGTATTCATTGTGAACTATTTGAGTCAGCTCACTAGGTATAAATTTTTGACCGTGACACACCTGTTTCTTTTTAGGATGCCTCAACATAGACATCCAGCTAGGGTTCTGGATATAGTACGCACTGATATCCCACTGAGCGATGAGGCATCGGTGCATGGAACTCTTCTAGTAGAGGCACCAGCGGAGGCACCAACGGTACCATTACCCATTGGTCCACTGATTCCACCGGCCCCAGTAGCAGACAGTGCATGCTTCTTGATTTCGTTTCATGAGTTCTGGTGCCATAGGCCACCCAGTATCAGGGGAGAGACAGACCCATAGGCGGCTGAAGATTGGATGGAGGCCGTAGTGAGACTTTTCTGACTGGTAGGGACACCAGCTAATATCATGGTGATCCTTGCCTCCATCCTTCTGTAGGAAGCAGCAGGCAAATGGTGGAGCTTGATTCTCCAGGTTCACGATGAGATGACGCTTCTTTGGACAGAATTTGAGAGCCTGTTTCAGGTAGAGTTTGTTCCGGCAGCTCTTCACGCAGTGCACATACATGAGCTTCTTCATCTGCAGCAGGGAAGCATGATTGTGGCTCAGTACTCTGTGAGGTTTACTTACCTCTCACGCTACTCCATATATATGGTACGGGACCCATTCTTCAGGGCTTGGACCTTCAATCAGGGGCTCAGGAAAGAGATCAGGGCTTTGATGATTTCTCTTAGCATCCCAAAGTAGGCGGGGGTGTTAGAGAGAGCCCTCTTAGTGGATAGTTTCCTTACTGAGCAGTCACCAGTAGTGAGACCCACCACCAGTCGTCATGTAGTGGAGTCTTCTATAGCTGGCAGAAGACAGATGTCGTAGAGGTCCAATAGGACCAGACCTATAGGTGGACGACTGCAGGATTCAGGGTCGGTTGTGCGGGGCACCCGAGGTAGAGCCAGTCATGCTAGGAGTGGGAAATGTTACGCATGCGGCGGGCAGGGTCACAAGGCTCGTGACTGTCTGACCCTCCGTATGGATGATCAGAAGACGATCGAAGGACTGCCTGGTCAGAGACAGAGGTTCGACCGAGGAGGTCCACAGGGAGAAGGTAGATGTGGCAGAGGATCTGGTCGTGCAGATGGCGGTGGATGAAGATTCGAGATGTTATTGTCACCGCCACCAGGTGGTCCACTCTAACCATAGGGAGCAGGAGGACAGGGGCAATCTCAGCTCCAGGCAGCTGAGGCCTATGATCACATTGCTCCGAAGATGATACAAGGTATGATCTATGTCTAATCCACCTTAGATGCAGTACTTATAGACACAGGTTCCAGTCATTCTTTTATTTCCACTACCCTCGTTCGGAGGTCGGATATTCCGATGGAGTCGTTGGCTCGATCCTTGCGGTTAGAGACTCCTATGGGAGAGGATTCGACGATTACGCACTTGTGCCGATAGTGCGAGCTTACTCTAGGAGGCGAGATCTTTGGCTTGGATCTCTTAGTATCGGCATCAAGGCCTTACAATGTTATCTTGGGTATGGATTGGTTATCTACAGTCCATGCTCAGATATATTGTATTAGGCGCAATGTGTGATGTGTCCACATGGATGGGACCAGGTTTACCTTCACCAGTGAGAAGGGATCCTTTGAAGTACATGATGGACTTACCCAGCGTAGAGTGTAGCTGATCACTCATCGGTTGGCTAGCCTTTCCCTCGGAGTAGTTGATGTGGAGAGTCCGAGTTATCCTGTAGTGCTGGACCAGTAAGCGGATGTCTTCCCTGATGATGTTTCAGGCCTACCTCCTCGTAGAGAGGTGGAATTTTACATTGACTTGTACCCTGGGATGGAACTGATATCTACACCAATATATCGGATGGCTCCCGCGAAGCTTCGTGAGTTGTGGGTACAGCTAGAGTACTTTTAGGGGAATGGATTCAGTTGGCCCAGTGATTCACCTTGGGCAGCCCTAATTTTGTTTGCCAAGAAGGAGGATGGGAGCTTGAGACTTTGTGTTGACTATTAGAACCTGAACCAGGTGAGCATGAAGAACAAGTACACACTTCTGAGGATTGACGACCTCTTTGATCAGCTAAAGGGAGCACGGTGGTTCTCGAAGATAGACCTCAGATTAGGTTATCACTAGCTCAGAGTACGAGAAAAGGATGTGCAGAAGACGGATTTTAGATTTCGGTAGGACCATTATGAGTTCTTGGTTATGCCATTCAGAATGACCAATTCCCCGGTAGTGTTCATGGGACTCATGAATAGGATCTTTCAGCCATACCTCGACTTCTTTTTAGTAATCTTCATCGACAACATTCTGATCTACTCGGCTACTGAGGAGGAGCATGCCTATTATTTGCAGGTAGTACTGAACACACTCTGAGAGCACCAGCTTTATGGTAAGATCTCGAAGTGCCAGTTTTGGATCATAGAGGTTCACTTTCTGGGACACGTCATCTCAGAGGCTGAAGTTTCAGTGGATCCAGTGAAGATTGAGGTGGTACATGCTTGGGAGCCACCGAGGAGTGTGACAGAGATACAGAGTTTCCTGGGTTTGGGCGGATACTACTAGAGATTTGTGCCAGATTTATCCAGAGTTGCAGCACCTTTATCAGCATTGACGAAGAAGGGTAAACCCTTCATGTGGTCTGATATATGCTAGCGGATTTTTTAGGAGCTAAGTAAGAGGCTGAACAGTGCCCCCATCTGGAGGCTACTGAAGGAGGGAGTAGGGTACGTAGTCTACTGCGATGAATCAGGGACTGGGCTCGGATGTGTCCTGATGCAGGAGCAAGCAATGATCGCATATGGTTCTTGATAGCTGAGATATCATGAGTAGAACTATTCTACCCATGACCTCGAGTTAGTAGTAGTGGTCTTCACCGTGAAGATGTGGTGACATTACTTGAAGGGTGAGCATTTTACAGACAACTCAGATCACAAGAGCCTCTGGTATATCTTCTCTCATAAGGACCTGAACATGAGATAGCGATGTTGGCTTGAGTTCTTCCAGGACTATGACTTCGATATAGTCTATACTCCTGGGAAGGGGAACGTTGTAGCAGATTCACTCAGCCGGAGATCTGGTATACAGCTTCTAGGTGAGGCGACGAAGTAGCTGTCCACTTTGTAGTTATCCTTTGTGGAACGTGATGGAGCAGTTTTTCTTCAGTCTCTTATAGTCACTCCCCCACTTCTTCAGTGATTCAGGGAGGCGGAGCATGGGGACGCTGACTGTGAGGCACAACGTGCTCAGATATCCATAGGACAGGCACCCGATAGATTTTATGAAGGTGGGGAGCACGTCATCCTCTTCAGAGGATGTACCATGGTACCAGTGTCACTTTAAGAGGAAGTGATGAGGGAGTTACACACATCCCCTCTATCGGAACATCCAAGAGTGGTGAAGATGTAATAGGATCTCCGACAACAGCACTGGTGTCCGGGAATAATGAAAGCTGTAGTAGAGTTTGTCTCTTGGTGTCTCACTTGTCAGCAAGTGAAGGTGGAGCATCAGGTACCAGCAGGGTTGGTTTAGCCTTTAGAGGTCCTAGAGTGGAAGTGGGATGGGATATCCATAGAATTCATGATAGGACTTCCACGTACATCCAGAGGTCATGATTCTATCTGGGTGATCATCGACCAACTAACCAAGTTGGCCCACTTCCTACTGATCAGAGAGCAGGGTTCAATAGAGAGTTTGGGACGCCTCTATGTGCAGAAGATTGTGCAGCTACATGGAGTACCCTCAAAGATTGTCACTGATCATGATTCAAATTTTACTTCTCGGCTATATAAGGTGTTACAGGAGCCTTTTGGGATGCAGCTTCGTTTGAGCACTGCCTTCCATCCTCAGATGGAAGGTAAGA
Source organism: Viscum album (assembly GCA_963277665.1). Classification (NCBI taxonomy): domain Eukaryota; kingdom Viridiplantae; phylum Streptophyta; class Magnoliopsida; order Santalales; family Viscaceae; genus Viscum; species Viscum album. The sequence continues at coordinate 2,134,872,236 of OY728140.1, forward strand.
TAGAGCAGACCATTTAGAACCTCAATGAAATGTTGTGTTCTTGCATCCTCGACATCGGTCACAGTTGGGAGGATCAATTTTCATTGGTGGAGTTTGCATAAAACAACAGTTATCACTCCACCATTGGGATGACACCTTTTGAGGAATTGTACGGGCGACCTTGCAGATCACCTTTGTGCTGGACTAACCCAGGGGAGTCAGTACTTGTGGGACCAGAGATGGTTCGGGCTACCACAGAGAAGGTTTAGATCATCCAGGAGTGGATGAAGACTACACAGAGCAGGCAGAAGTCATATCCCGACAGAATATGGAGACCTCTGGAGTTCGAGGATGGTGACCACGTCTTTCTACAGGTCTCACCTCGATGAGGTTTGAGGAGATTTGGCTGAGGCGGAAAGTTATCTCTAAGATTCATCGGACCTTTTTAGGTCCTCTGTAGATTTGGAGAGGTGGCATACCTCTTAGCTCTTCCACCTCAGTTGTACTGGGGGCACAACGTCTTCCACGTATCCCAGCTAAGGAGATACATGCACGACCCTTCTCACATCATCGACCAAGGTGAGCTGGACATCGATGATGGGGCGACGTTTTCAGAGGTTCCAGTGGAGATTGAGGATTGACAGAAGAAGGTCCTTATTGGGTGGTTGATACCTCTCGTGCACATTCACTGGTAGCACAGTAACCTTCAGGAGAGCACATGGGAGAGGGAGGCTCAGATATGTGCTCAGTACCCCAACTTGTTTCTCTAGTTTTGTGATGTGGCTTACATGGATGATTTCTTTTATGGGTTTGGGAATAATCTTTGTGGGAGGTTGTAGGGTTTGACATTCTTCATTCAAGATTTTGTGAACCACTTGCTACCGCTCTAACATGGAGAGCGAGGGACAAACAAACATGGCCCGAACTCTCTGCATTTTCTGGTGATTATTGTTGTGTTCATCACGATGGAAGAAGGCAGCTTTGTGCCACGACAACGAACAGATGCGGTGGCCGGCACATCACCGGTCGCAACGAAGGTGACAAAGGAGGGTGGTCAGTCAAGTTGGCCACCAGATAAAGCACAGCGTGCGAGCGTTCCGTATGGCCAACCACGGCAGACCACCGCACCGCGGCCTCCACCGCCCCACGACCTCGCCACCTCGTGGACCTCGCGGCTCTAGTGACCTCGCCGCCTTGTGGCCCTCGTGGCCCCCGCGGCCCCGCCGCCTCACAGCCCTCGCGGACCCTGCAGCCTCACCACTATGTGGCCCCCACGGCCTCGCCGTCCCACGGCCCCTGCGGCCATGCCGCCTCGTGGCCCTCCACAGCCCTTTTGGCCTCGCTGCCCCATGGCCCTCTGCGGCGCCTTGTGGCCTCGCCACCCCACGGCCCTCCATGCCCCCCTATGGCCTCGCTGCCTCGTGGCCCTCGCATCCCCCCCGTAGCCTCGCGCCATACTCGCGGCCCCCCGCAGCCTCGCGCCACCCTCACGGTTCTCCGCACCACCCCGTGGCCTCGCCGTCCCGCGGCCTTTACGGCCCCCGCAGCCTCCACGTTGCCCCACACCGCCCAGGCCGAGCCATCCAGCGCGGGCTGGGCCGGACCCAGTAGGTCAGGCTTCCCAACGGTCCAAGCCGCACCGCAAGCCCAGCCAGACCCAGCGGGTCAGGCTGGGTCAGTCCGACCGGGTGGGACCGGACCTGGACCCACTTCGACCCATTTACACTCTTTTGGCCATAATCCGTTTGACAAACCTTCTATGGTGTCAGAAACCCTGTAGAGAGATGGTCCATTTGATATACCCCAATTTAGATTTGAATAAATTTGGGACATGGTTAGGTTGGATCAAGAACGAATCCAACCGGGCCCTCGGGACTAAAAGGCTAATAACTTATAGACCGGGCGTCCGATTGACGCACCATCTGTTGCATTGAGACCCCTATGATGTGGTGGACCTTTGGGATACTTATTCGTGGGACTTCTTGGCAGTTGGAGTATTGACCAGTGGCTGGAGGAGTGGACCCTCCCAGAGACGAACAAGCCTAGTGCGGGAACCTAGTAGCTAGCTGTGACATGAAGAATGAAGAGAGATCTTGTGTGGGTTAGCACTGAGCAATCTTGTATGGGTCAGCACCAAGCGATCTTGTGTGGGTCAGCACCAAGCGATCCTATGTGGGTCAGCACCGAGTGATCCTATGTGGGTCAGCACTGAGCAATCTTGTGTGGGTCAGCAACTAACGGTCCTATATGGGTCAGTACCGAGCGACCCTATGTGGGTCAGCAGCAGAGCCTCTTAACAGAATAAGAAGATCTATCCTTCAACTAATCATATGTACTTCTGTACATATGTAGTACTTGGTGTGAGATGAGACCGTACCTGTGTGGTACTTTCTTTTTTGGTTATACCTTGGTGGTATTCTTCTATGTGGTGAACCTATGTGGTACTTACCTACGTGGTATTCCTTCCTTTGTGGAACAATTGAGCTTTGGTCTTTTGAGTTGGACTCTGTGTTTCCTTGTGATTGAGATGGGTATACTTGATAACTTAGGCATATGTATGGGAATATACCTAAATAGGGTTTTCAATTGATTTCATGCTTTGTGGTTATCCTTTGTGGATTTTGTGAGACCTTTAGGGTCTTGGGGTCTCTACTGAGTATCATTATACTCACCCCTACACGGGTTATGCCCACACCTTGCTGTGTTTGGTGCAGATGATGGACAGCGTTGATTGAGGTTGAGGGTACCGGGACTAGATGGTGCCAGGAGGTGGACCATATGGTGTGTCGGTACACAGAGGAGACGGGCGGATGTGGAGTGCTGAGGAGGTGATCTGTACCTACCCTTCAGGTAGGAACCTCAGATGATGACCCAGTATCTATATTTCTCTTTCTTCAGTTGTATTGTATTTCAGTTGTACTTGTACCTTTACTGTTGGGCTTGTATTTTGGCCCCTCTTACTTTCAGCACTCTTTTTGCTATACAATTTTACTTGTGTTCGTATCTCTTTGTGTGCTTGGTTGTGTGTGTTTACAGGTTATAAAGGCAGTGCCTTCCCGATTTTAGGGAATACGCCTTTTGGTGCTAGTTGCCAACCCCTGACCTATGGAAGGCGGGCTTGGGGTAGTCACAGCACGGGCCCCGGGGGATGGTTCATGACACAATTTCCCCAAATAGTCTAAATGGAATGAACAAATGGAGGGGAGGGACATAGGACCCTAATAGAAGGACCCTCTGTTGAGTCTTTATACAACCTGCTAAAATCTAGAATGAGGTTTATGATGTTAAAAAGAATACCTATAATAGAACTCGGTGAAGATTAGTGCCGCCTATCGTTCCTGTTTGACCAGATCTCCCAACACCCATCCATAAATATAAGATCTCTAGATTTCCTCTCCAAGCAGGGCCTGGTCACGCCGCTAAACCCATGCTAGAGAAAAGTAATGGGTGAAGCAGTCTAGACAGTGATGCCTGTAAACTGTACAAAGGCCCCCTAGACCGCATGTGCCCATTTTCTTTTAAAAACAAATGGTACATAGACTATATACTTGGTACCATGTAGCAGGGACATTTCTAGGCCATCCTAATTCCTTTTCTCTGGATACTTTCATCTATAGGTAAAGCATTTTTCTAAACTCACCAGGCCAAGAAAGAATATTTTAGTGGAATGTACTTGCACCAAAGAATATCTCCCCAAATTTATAGAGGTATGGATACTCCCTGGATGTTATAGAAGTCATGAATTTTGAATATTCTAGTATCCAAACTTGTAAAAATGCCCCTGCCCATGTCACTTGATAGAATAATACTATCATAGATACCTCTTTGGCCCTCATCCAAGGCTGTCCAAATAAGATTTCGAATGGTGCTAGCCTCTATGAAGGATATAACAAGATATGGGAAGTTAGAGAAGCCAATTATAGTCCCAGAATAGTTGTGAAACCAATAGTAGATTTCCCCCTTTCCAAAAATCCATCTTTCATGGGTCAGAAAACAAGGAATATATGGATATATCAGCTTGTGAACTTTAGAAGATTTAAATCTAGACAGACACCCATCAATTTCATAATTTATTTTCATGTATTTTCCCCAAATGTATTTCCCCTCAATGACCTAAAAGAAATTTTTTCATGAAGACCTTCCATATAACCAGAAATAACTTTAAGATTGATCCCATATTCTTTGACAGACTTGGCAAGTTTAGACCAAGTAGCCCAATGGAATTTCCTTTCCATATGATCGTCCCAAAGAAAAGCTTCCAGAGTCTTCTCAATATTGATAATCACCTTCTTAGGGACCTTCAGGGTAGACAATATATGCATGGGAATAGGTGAAAGGGTAGAGTTAATCAAATTGAATCTTCCTCAAAAAGATAAAAACATATTCATCCAGTTGAGAATTCGGCCCAGTATTTTCTCTACCACTGATTCAAAGTGTTTAATCAAAATAATTTTTGGTGACACAAGGGAACCCAAATATTTCTTTGAAAACGAACCTTTTTCATACCAAGGCTACACTCTAAGATCCTAATTCTCCTCTCTGAACATTTTTTGGGAACATAAAAGCTTTTTTTCTCTCTATTAACAACTAGGCCACTCTAATGGAAATAAACTGCAAGAGTTGTATTAACTCCTTGTATCTACCTTATAATCCCATTAACAAAAAACATTGCATCATCTGCAAACATAAGATGAGATATACCTCCCCTTGTATTTTTGAAATGAAAGAGGGAAATCTTTCCCCAGGCAATGCTTTGATTTATGTACCAGCTGAGAACATCCTGGGTAACAATAAACAAAAAGGTGGAGAGGGGATCTCCCTATCTCAATCCTTTAGTATAATTGAAGAAACCAAAATATTTACCCATGATATAAGTGGATATACAAGGGGAACTAAAGCGCAAAAAATGATATTGATGACTCGAGGAGAAAAAACCATTCATTCTAGGACCCTGTTGAAAAAGATCCATTCAACTCTATCGTAAGCCTTAATCATATCAATTTTATTGTCCAAATTTCCACCAAGAATTTTCAGGTTGTTTTCATTGATCACTTCATGAGACAAAGCAATTTCCCCTTGAATGGTTCTACCCAGCACAAACCCATGTTTCTCCTCATCCACCCAACTCGGAAGGAACAAGACCAGCCTTTTACTAAGAACATAGGCTAGAACTTTTTAAGGGATATTTCATAAGCTGATGGAACTATATTTATTGAGATACTGAAGGGATTTTACTTTGGGAACAAGAATAATTTTTGTGGAATAGGCCACTCACAGTTGATTACCCCCTAGTAATAAATCTTGCACATCCCTGATAAGGCTCTCCTTCACAATGTCTCAATCCAACCTGTAGAAGGAAGAAAGAAATGCATTTGGTCCCAATGCATTTTACATATTTAAGGACCAAACTGCCTCTCTAATTTTATCATCATCTAGTACATATTGAATTAAAAGGTTCATTCCATTGGAGACCGAGAAGGGGATCACATCAAATAGGTCTCAATGACTGCTTAGATAACCACCTTCCATCCTTGGGTTTAGGGAGGCCAAGAGAGACCTGAAGTAAGAATAAACCAATATACCCAACACATAACTATAATTAGAATAGGATCCATCTTACATAAGTAGGTTGGTTACCAAAAACCTGCATTTTTCTTTGAGGAAGGCCTAAAAATAATCAGTATCTCTATACCCTTCACACAGCCATTTAACTCTGGATTTTTCACAGGAAACACGCTCTTTCCTTAGAAAAACCTCAGTGAAAACATCAGACTTTCATCTCAGATCAGTGAATACCTAATCATCCCATGCCACTTCTAAGCTCACTTCCAATTATTGGATGTCCCTATTAATATTTTCCAAATCCAGAACCCCTGAAGGGAGGTTCCTGGCCCATGAACTAAGCCCATATTTAAGATGCCTTAAGCTATTATGTAAGGAAAGATGAATATTGGATCTAGAAAAATTATCCCAAGAATTTTTTACAAATACCAAGAAGTCTAAATTTTCATCCCAAGTGGAAGAAAAAAGAAATGAATCTTATCTCACACTACAGTATTACACAGTAATGCGAAGGGGGAAATAATCAGAGAGGCTACGAACCATATGAGATTCTTAGATAACTGTAAAGGCTGAAATGGTAACACCATTCACTAGTCATCTATCCAACCTACTCCAAGACCTCATATTCCCATGTTGTTTATTACACCAAGTGAATAGATCACTAGATAATAAGGCATCCATCGGCACATTTCTCTCCATGAATGAAACAAACTCATAACTAGTTATCCTGGGGAAAGGTCCACTGCCTTTTTTATCCACCAGACAAGTCACTATATTAAAGTCACCTATGACCATCAAAGTGGATTCCCCTAGATTAATAGATCTTAGATCTTACCATAGGGAGGATCTAAAATGTGCATCATATTTAGAGTAAACCACTGAAAGAATAAAAACACCTGACCCTACTGAAAATTTGAAACTAATGCTTTGATCTGATGTGGATATCATGTCAACAGAGACACCCACTTTCCAAAATATCCATATGTGAGAATTAGATGGAAAACCAGTGAGAAAACTACAAAATCTTCGGTGATGAGAAAATCCCTCTGCTTTCAAGTGACCCTATTTTGGTTCAAGAACTACAACTAAAGAGATGGATTCATTACAAAATTCACAAGAAATGAAATCCAACTTTAACTCTGAGCCTAGGCCATGAGCATTCTAAATGAGGAAGTTAATCATCGAGAGAACAGATGTCTGATATTTCCCCCAGAAACATGGCCCTGAAAATACTTAGGAGACCTGGAATTGGAAATAGATCTTGACTTGGATCTGGTTCAGGTTCCACAAGGAGCATCGAGGGACTGAGAAGCTAGTAAGGGAGAATGGTCTTAGGTGCACACCCCTTTGGAGACTGGTGGAGATCATGAGGCAGAGGTAATTAAGCTTAACTAAGAATAATCTTTGCTCTTTATTTTGTCCCTAGAAGGGGACCTAGAGCTATAATTTCTAGGAGAGTAATAGGAGACCGGTCTGGAAGACTGGAATCCCTCCAGATGCTTCAAATCCACAGGAGAATCATGAACAAAGAACCTAGAGTACACCTGGTCCTATTGATCTACAAAAGGAACATCATCCTAAGAACCCCAGATAAACTGATCAGAAGGACCAGGAACATTCCAGAGGCGAAGAGAAACCTGTGGAACATGTTTATTTCCCTAGTCTATCACACCTCCAGGAAAACCATCGAGAAGAACAACAACATCCCAGGGGAGGGGGAGGAGCAGGTGAGAAGGGGACCAAGGCCAAGTAGAAGGACTCCTTAGGTCTAGGGGCATTAAAATTCCCACTGAGTGAAACCTGAGAAAAAGATCCTAAATTGGGGGACTCTGAAGCCTCCAAGAAAACTTTATCGCAAACTTCATTTTTAGCCAACAAAGGAGACAACTGATCCCCCTTCTACTTGAACACATTCTTCCCAGAAAAGGCGAAGATCCATAGAGGCCATACCAAATATAAATATGTCTATAATTCTTGAAAACTAGAATATAATTCCCTTAAATGTGGAAAAATTAATAGAAATTGGGTGTTGAGGGGTAGACAAGATCTTGAGACCACTCGAAATCATCCTGTACATAGAGGTGAATCTGATCTAGAAGAGGCTAGGACAAATCCATATCCACACAAATATGTGCTAGATAAGACCCCTCTAAACTCAAGGTGTTATTTTCCATATAGAGGAGGGAGCCTAACGAGTCACCAATGGAACACAACATTGAGATGTTCTAAAATGAAAGAGGGAGTCCAGAGGGATTGATCCAAACTTCCTCCCATGGAGAATACCTACCCTAATGAATATCCATCGACTAGAAAAATAGGGAAAAGCACTAGTGAAAAATTACCCTAAGAGTTTTACACCATGACTAAACCAGATCCTCAAAGGAAGACAACACTATGCAGAAGTATTTTTGATTAAGGGAAGAGATTTGAGCTAGAGAATCCATGCCCCAAGACTGAATGAAACCCTAGAAGAGAGAAAGGGGATATTTTTTCATGTCGAACTTGGCCACTAAAGTTCATTTGAGACATGATGAAGCTTCCTTGAAATCCATAGAAGTGATGAGAAACTACGAATATCCATCGGTAGGGAGAGACCCCAAAATCTAGGAAGAAACTGCTCAGAATCACTGGTTGGATCACTGAGTGGGCTGACAGATAACATCTTTAAATGACGCTATGCTAGGAGGAGACGAATCTGGGGGTTGAGGATCCTCAAATTGAAGAGAATACAAAGAACCCACCATCCATGGATCTGAAGGATGGGAAAGAGATCCTAGGGTATATGAAGTAAACATCGCCACCTGGGAGGAGAATGCTGGTAAAGAATCAACGTTCGAGATAATTTGAAATAGTGGCAGCACATTAGTCTTGTTCTTTTGAGACACATTGAGTGATATCAGTCACTTTTTCTTACTTGATTTTGAGTAGGTCAGTTGCTCTGATACCAACTATATTGACCCAGACATTTCGTACATAGATATCACATCTTAGTAGATTACTATTCCTTACATAACATAATGATCCATGCTAGAATAGTTTAGGTCTAGTGCTTTTGGAAACATGTAAACATAAAAAACTATTTCATAAGAGTCTCTCATTAAGTTATTCTTTACTAGAAACCTTCTTAGAAATATCATTTTGAAAACCATTCTTTATAACCTAAGGATATGAAACATAATAATGGGTGATCATAGATTCTCAATAATTGTAAATAAGGGATATATCAATGATCATAAAAGGATAACATGAGCATAAAGATGTTATAAGGTGATATTAAAATTAAAAATTCATACCCTACATATCATAGATCATTATCATGAGTTGTGGGTCAAAGCATGGTAGTCCATAAGAAATGAATCTTAAAGGATCAAACAATATTATAAACTAAAAACATACACTTCGAGTCATATCGAGTACACTATGTATCAAATTAAGGTGTGGCTGATTGATCTACGGCTAATTACTACACTGTTTAAGAAAATTTTCATGAAATATATTTTGGGAAGTTATAATTTGAATTAAACTACCGATAAATCCCTTTGTAGATTCATCCTTATTATTCACTTCACATTTCATGCAACATGGGGTTTCTTCTTCCACCCGAAAGGAACATGTTCTCTCTTTTTTGGATTTTTGCAGATGGTTGAAAGGAAAATATGACTTCCCAAAAGATCTGTATAAAAAACTAAATAAGAATTAGATAAAAATGATAAGGAAATTAAATTACAAATATTAGATAAAATGACAAAAAAATTAATTAATTGCATAAAAAGACACACTTTGAGTCATACTATCCACATCGCAAGTTACTATGCTTTCCATTTTCTTTCTTTGTTAAAATGGAAACATTACATTGTCAACATTTATCACTTTCCTTAAAGTTCCCTCCACTTCCATTGAAGGAAAGTGATAAATTCCGACAATGAATGGGTGACAAGGTTTTGAGGGAGTATAAGTATGTGGAATAAATTATCTTTATAAGTATTCAAACAATTAATTTAGTTTATGGTAATGTATTAGATAACATATAATATTATGAGGGAAAACATAGTTTATTAAAAAAACATTACCTTCTCATTGAGCTGTGAGTTATAGCCTTGAAGTCCAATCTCTCATGAGCATGATCAATTTCTAACAAACCATCCTGACTCGAACAAAGAAATCCACATGTATAAGAAAAAAATTGTTATGTGAGTAATACTAAAAAGAAGTAAATTAAACATAAATATGAAACAATCCACTACTTCTATATAAGTCACATCTTCATGCTATTTGTGTGAATTCTTCCATTAGGTATACTTCCCATTCATTTCTGAGCACATCTATATTGTCTTGTGAATATGATTCTTTTCAATAGTCATAGTAGTACTAGAAAAATATAAATACACAAAGAATTAATAAATATTTTCAATGAAATAGTAATTATCTTCAAAAATAACTCTTTAGGGATGCCATTTTGTTCATGGAATATGATATCTCTCATAAATTTACAAACATAATAACCATAACACATGTCCAGTCATAGAACTTTTCTTCTTTCTTGTCCTTAGTCCCTAGCCTCGTTCCTTATTTTTCATGATATTGATGCACCACCCAATCATAACAGAATCCTTAATAAAAGATAATATAAATTATATAAATTAATTTTTAGTTTTAAAACTTTGTATGTAGTGTATTAAAATTTTAAAAATTCCATCATGTATGGATGGTTTTCTTGATATCCATACATTGAATGCATGAAATAAATCTTTGGAGTATCCAAATTTACCCTAATGAGCATCTAGCTACCTAAAAACACAAAAAATCAATAAGTGATGAAATAAATGAAAATATATTTGATATGATTTAATTGTATATTTTTACCCCTATATTGTTGGTATTAAATAGAGTTTGTCATCAAAAAATTTTCTTTCAAATGATTTGATCATACATGCCACTATTTCATCCTTTTTTGTATCTATTTTTGGTTGTTCTGTACAGGTGATGTGAGGAATAACAAGTCCAAAAAAATCATGGGTAAACCCATTCAATTAATTTTCATTATGAAAACCAAAAATATGAAATGTATTTAGTCATAATTAACATAATATATCATCTTCTGGAAAATAAAATCAGGAAAACATACCTCATGTAAGCATTTACAACTGATCCGCCTAGCCAATCATAGTCGGTGATTTCACTTGCACTCTCAACACCAATGACTTCTTGATCTTTCTCTCCATACATATATTCTTCAAAATATACTATGTGATTATGACCATCTTTTAAATTTTTATCCACGTGAACCTTCAATGATAGTAAATGAGGATATAGAATGGGTGGGGTAATGGTGTTTTTGGTATATCTTTTCGATCAGTTGGTTGATTATTTAGATGGTTTTGATTCGATATTTAATTTCATCCCCTTAACTTCTTCCATATGTAATAACATTCATCATTTTAGAACTTTTTCATTAATTTTTAAAGATTTATCTTGAGAAATAAACTGGAAATGAATACCTTCTTATCGAAACATTTTTTTACAAGATGTGATGGCCATGGAATGAATGTTCTAACAGATTTTTCTACTATATGAATATATTCCTCATGAATTGGAATAGGTATCTCAATGATCGTCTCATGGTCTATGCTAATCAAAACTCGTACATGACTTTTTGGAATTGGTATGTTATGTAGCATGTCATTTTGGATATTGAACATTGTATCCCTCCCTACGTGGTGATGGGTGGGTGTTGATAGATATAAATCACAGCCATTGTCATATTATAGAATATTAGTACAGTAAAGGTATTAGTGTGTGTCTAATTCAAATTTCACAGAAACATTTATTAGAATATTGATTACCTCGTCTAAGACATCTCTTTGAGGAGAACGGCTCACCTCATTTCTAGTGGGGGTAGAGTGGGATCTCCATGCGGTGGTTGTTCTTGATTTTATTCTTCTCCTTGCCTCCCCCCCATAAATATTATCATCATATCTCTCTTCCATTGGAATTATTATTCAAGGGTATCTATTATTTCTATCATTTTTTTTATTAATTAACTTTGATCATCCCCTTGTTTTTTTCCTCAAAATATGTTCAGGGTGTCACCCCAAATCTCGCACCTCTAATACAGACATACTGTTCTGGCTGCTTCAAGACCACTAATAGTATGTGTTCATATGGTACAGGTGTTATTGATTCCTATGACTATGTCAGATAGAAAATATAGGAAAATAAGTTATCATTGTTATGTAATAGTGATTTAAAGCAAAACCAATTTTTATTATGTAATGATTACACATTTTTCCCACACTTTTTGTGTGTTTTCATCTATTAGTATATCACCTGTATTTACACATGCCTCCTTTCATAGAACATGGCGTGGGATGGAAGTGGATTTGGATTTGGAGCCATCAATATGCATATAAATAGAGGAACATAATTATGGTGTTGTTTAATCTCACATAAAAGTATTATGATAGATTAAAAATACATACCAATTTTTTTCAAGTGAAGCATACCCCATCCTTACTTTACGAAAGGGGTATACTAGTTTTTCTACTCATTCCTCAATTGTTGTTTCAAAAATAAAAAACTTTCAATCAAAGTGATGAATATATGTATCATCAAACAACGTATTACTAGACACAATATACCTGAAAAGACACATTATCACGTGTAGGAACCCGTATTATCATTTCAGGTATGGATCTTGATTTCGGGTTGTTTTTTTATGAAAAAGGAAGAAATTTTGTTTCTACTAAGTACATGTCGTATACCTAGCTTGTCGTGTAGTGGTCGTGTAATGGCCAAGTACATAGCCATGTGATGACCTGGCCAACCCACTTAAGTTGGGGGCCAGTTGAGGCTAATACATGGGATGTAAATTTAGACTAACACAATGTGTACTTTTCTTTTTATTTGATAAATTGGATCGGGGTCGCATCTCATCCTCATAAACCTCTTCTTCTGGCAGTGGTTCAAACAAGAGCATGATGAATGGGCCGAAGAACTTTGAACCCCTCTTGTTTCTCCATTAGAGATATGATTGAGACATCGTCAGGTGCATTGGAATCCCATCCATGATTCCTCAAAACCACTAGAGCCTTTCTTCTTAGTTCATCCTCTCTTATGAGTTATTCAAGGTTGGGAATTTTTCACCCTTTTGTAGATATATGCTGATCTAGGCTAATTTAAGGGACGACATTCAAGGATATTGATTGTATGACATCAAGGTAGGTGGTTTGTAACTTTTTTTTTATCTTTGGATTATATATTCTAAAATTGTCATATAATCATGGTTGGGGTATTGCGTGTTTTGAAGTTTGACCCTATTCATTACCTATTATGGTTTGGTCGATTGATTAAGGGTTGTTTCTTATGCGTAAGGCTAGGTACTTTGTTATGGGACACCATGTGGGTGTGTTTCCCTTGATTGATTGTTTATGGTCGTTGGGTCTAGGTTTCCTGTTAGGCTTGACTTGTTTTCCATGCCTTGTTTTGTTAGGATGAAGTTACTAATTATGTGAGATGCCTGTGATATGCATTGTGAAAGTTGACCAAGGGGAATTTTACTGTGAGAGATTCCAAAGGTATGGTCATTTATGTATGTTTAAGTGTTATGTTGACCCAAGGGTATTGAATGTGAGAGCTTCCAGGTGGTCATCGACCCAGGGGTTTAGACCGTGAGTGTAACGACCCGGATATGAATAGCCACCCGAACAGTGCTAAACGGGTCGGGTGCTACTACCTTAGGCGCACCTCCTCGAATGCCAAAGGCTGCCGACTAGCAGCGAGGGTCTGATTGGTATAGTGGGGAGGCTATACACTCTCGGAGGATAATAACAATGGTACTGGTCCAAGTATAACAGTAAAGATGCAGCAGAATAAAAGACTCAGCAGACTTGAACCAGACCCACAGAGCGGAAGCACAATTAATATCAATAAACAGCGGAAGCATTAAATATAAACAACAGTAGCAAATATGAACACAACAACATGCTGATCACATGTAACTACTACTAAGAAAAAAACATACATCCAAAGCAGGTCATACATATCTGAATATAAAAAGGCTCCAATGGCTAACCAGCTGTAGCTACCACAGGTAAGAAATATAATACAATAAAATAAAACAAAACAGATTAACCCCAGCTAGGTAAGACCTCAAAGTCCATACCATCTCCATGAAACAACTAATGCATCCTAGCTCTTTAAGCTAGCCTCTTTCCTACGTGTAAATCCATAAATTCGGTATGCGTCCTGAAGGGCCCATGCAGGCTGTGAGACAAATCTCAGTAGGATACCACCCAACAGTGCATACCTAATATAAGTGTTTAAGTAGGCATGCATTTATAAGAAAAAAACAGTAAACAGAATGATGCACAAATAAGCACAAACTCCACTGGTTCTCAGCAGCCACCATGGAGTGTCACCTGCTTCAGCTAACGTCGGAATCTTTGTCATGTAACCCGGAACCATGTGCCCCATGACACCGCATGTCTCAAGTACCAATGTCCTGAAGGCACGCCCAAGAATAGTAACCTGGAACCTTGTGCCTCCTGACACCTCATGCCTCAAGTACTGACGTCCTGAAGGCATGCCCAAGAAGTAACCCGGAGGAACAGCAATGTATGCCCTCAAATAACATATCCGGAGGGACAACGATATCTGCCCTCAAATAATGGAGAGCCTCATCCCTCAACCCGATAGCCTCAATGATATCCTCTTAAGGCTTCTCACCTCCCACGTGGATTTCTACGGCAATCACCCCCAACCAATGTACCTAAACTGCATCTATGGGGGCCTCTACCCACACGAGTGGTCAAGACCACCTTATCAAAGATTATCTCTGTGTGCACACTACTCAAAGTTCTGGGTGAGCGGTAATCATAAAAATAGTACCTAAGCCACCACACATCGGACACCTCGTGTCCCTGCGACCATTCCGCTCAAGTATGATGGCCTCACCATCCAAGTAACACGGGCCATTCCCAACCTGACAGTCGTACTGCCTCAAGCTGATGTCCATGACACCCAATCTCGTGGTCAAAACCACCCAAAGTAACCCGGGCCAAGCCCAACCTATGATCATCATCACTCAAAAATATCTGGGCCATGCCCAACACCACCCAAAGGGTCCAGCATATGCAATTTAGAAATTTCATATATAACATATTTAAATAGAAAACATAAACAGGTAAAATATTCTAAACAGTTGATTTGCACTCTGCAAGGTGTTGTCCTATACCAACACTGAGGTCTTGAATGCCTCTAACAATTTATATCAAGTTCAATAAACTAAACTAAACAATTTTAATAATTTTAATTAAAATATAACCATTTTGGCACTCTCCGGACAAAATTCCCCGATGATCAATGGCCCCTTGCCCAGCCCTGCTCAAGAAAAACTGGTAACAGGGCATACCCAAAGGAATCCCACAAGTCTAGAAACAATGTAATAAGAAATAAAAGATAAAATTGGGTCCCACTCAAAATACCTGAAAACACGCCGAAGCCCGCATCACCCAAATGACCACGAAAACACAAAAGGAGGTATGCACCACCTACCTGAGACTCATATGATGCTAATCCTATGGTAATAGCCTCCAATTAGGACTAAAATGCGGTAGATCTACAAAAGAGTCAAAACCACTCAAACCCATATAACTCATTCTAGAACAGAAATCAAACCAAATGGATCAAGAGGAATCGAGGCCTTACCAAGGGGGTTCCAACGCACCACTCAGTGTTCGAAACCGACATCGGACGAAGAATCGGGAGAGGAATCAAGGTTTGGCCAGCTTGGTTCGTGAAACCCCGCCAAAATGTGTGTTCTGCCTCCAAACGAGGCTACTGCACATTTTAACGCAAAAAAAATAAACTACACGACGTGTACTTTAGGAATACACGTTGTGTATATCATTTAACTATTCATTTGGGGGCTGGAATTCTACTGACTTAGTTTCCAGAACCTGCCGACATGAGTACACGGCGTGTACCTAGGGGTACATGGCGTGTACTTGGTTTTACTTATCTTCCTCACTGACTTTCCCACACGCCATGTATTTATATCATACACAGCCAGACTATACAGCGTGTCCAGGAGGGACACGGCATGTACTTGGTTAAATAAATCTACCCAGCCAATAGGCCTACATGCCATGTGTGGCCTCTATACGGTCAAGAGTACATGGCGTGTCTAAAACTACATGCCGTGTAGTAAGAAATTTTCTACACGGTCATCACACAGCATGTACTCGTCGAGCACATGGTTGGTCACTCGCTTAACTTATATAAATCGTGTACTTAAAGTACATGGCGTGTAGTCTGGAAATTTCTAGAAACTGCCCATTTTCTCTAGTTTCCTCAGAAACAAGTCAAAAATTCAAACAGGGTCGGGATTTTGACCCGTTCTAAAAACCGGGGTTCTTACAAACTCCCCACCTTAACATAGCTCATCCCAGAGCTATAAAACCAAACTCGAATATGGCACTAAACACACCACCCTGATCAAAGTAACCCGAACTTCCCCGGTCTCAAAGGTCCCAACTAAATTTCTCAAGTTGTTCCCCATCTTAGGAATCGCCTAACCTGGTCTCAACCCAACAAAACTCAAAGCAACAAGGTTTACTAACCTGTTTTCTGGATGCACAGTCCTTCTGTGATGCATCGTCACCCCTGAACCCCATTGGTACTCCTGTGTCGTCCTCGACACTCAACGTATCCCACACCACATCGGTGTCTGTCTCTACAAGGTCCTGGTTCCTAGCACCTCAAGTAACACTCATCCTCGATACCCCGATGCCCACGACACCTCAAGTAACCTTCATCCTCAATGCCCCTGATGCTACGCATCTCATACATATATATAAATATATCACGCACCCGATATGGTGCCAAACCCACTGACTAGAATCTAGTCATTCCACATAGATCATGTGCATCACGTGCACTCAAAACAGATATGCCTCTACAGGTCATACCAAAAAGGAAACATGGAGATCATGTCCACACCGCGGTGTACCTATAATTGTCGTCATCTCACCAGCATGCTCAGCCTCTGGCAACTCCACAGTGTGCACCTGGCCTGAAGTACGACTTCTTGATGCCTAACCTCCCTGTGGTGCGGCTCTAAGCACTGGCCACTGACCCCTCAGCTGGATCCCGCTATCTCTGTCATATCCTCCACGTACAGCTAAACCTATGCTACCCTCTCCCGGTACCATACCTGAACAAACTCTGGATGTCACCATCTGTCCTGGTCCTTGCCTGCCAGCTATCAGAGTAGGTTGTCTGCCAAACCTCTCAAGTTGCTCGACCTGTCCACATGCCCGACACTCCTTTGGAGGCCTATCGCACTGAGTCCGAAAATGCCCTAGTTGTCCTCACTGGAAGAAAACCACTACAGAACTGCCACGAGGTGGTCTAGATGAGTCCTTGGCCTGATTTCCCTACTAGAACTCATCATGTCCTCACTTCCTGCTATCTGAACTGTCACCTGAAACCATCGCACGGCCAACCTGGGGCTTATCCCTCTGATTTCCCTCCGCTATGAGTGCTTGCTTCACTGCCTCTAAAAAATATCCTAGCCTAAAGATATTCACCTGGATCCAAATGGCATGTCGTAAGCCATCCTCAAAGTGCCTCACTCTAGTCGCATCATCTCTTACCATACCGGGTGCAAAGCGAGACAACTCGGTGAAAGTAGTTGCATAGTCCATGACAGACATGTCTCCCTGCTGAAGACTCAAGAACTCCTGAGCTCTCTCTTCTCTTGGTGTCTCTAGGTATAAGTGCTCAAAGAACTTGTCCTAGAAGTCCTTCCATGCCAGTCCCTCATGCCTACGAGCCTGAACCTGCACATCCCACCAGTGTTTTTCCGGTCCTCGCAGCATGTATGTCACCAGCTTGACCCTCCACCCTGGAGCCGTCTCGAGCTATTCTAAGATCATCTGCAAGCTCTTTATCCAGTTCTCAGCCGCCTACGGACCACCCTCACCCTAAAAAAGTGGCAGGTGCTACGACTGAAACTCCCACATCATATATGACATAGATAGCTCTATACCATGCGCACCTCCATCGATTCCTTGCAAGACGTGCACTAGGCTCGCTCGGAGCTGCTCGTTGAGACATGCCCCGAACGATGCCAAAATCGGCTACTATCATGCCTGCACTAGATCCTGAACCTGATCCTATCCCTGAGCCTATACCTGTGGCTACTGCTCTACCTATACCAGATCCTGAACCTGATCCTGCACTTCTGGCACTGCACCATCTCCCGTCTGACGCTCCATCTGAGTCTCCCAAAAAGAAACCTGTTGAATACCATAAATGGTCAGACAACCCATATATATATATAACAATATATATTCAATAAAGATAATAAATTAGTAAAAGTTAGTGCATAACTACTACCCTTACTCTCCCCCCACTACAACCCATGCCCCACGGCATCCCGGTCTCAT
The DNA here is from genome assembly GCA_963277665.1 of Viscum album. NCBI lineage: Eukaryota > Viridiplantae > Streptophyta > Magnoliopsida > Santalales > Viscaceae > Viscum > Viscum album. Next base: position 2,134,890,226 of record OY728140.1, read on the forward strand.
GGCCTCCTTACCCGCCCCTATCAGGGCCAAGTATCAAAAGTACGTCGGGCCATGCCCATCCTGTCAACTAATGTTGCCTCAAACCAACAACCGAGTCTCCCAATCCTAGTGATCAAAATCACCTCAACCGATAGTACCTGCCTTCTCTCATAAGATCCAGACCCAAATATCCTAGCACATGCAATTCTACAAATATATAAAGCATGGAATAACACATTGCAATCAACAAGAAATTCTATTAGGAATTTCACCAATTCATAGTTCAGAGCATAAAATCATGGAAATTGATTTTATTCACATGGTATTATCACTTCAAAAAGCATACATGTAGTTATGAAATTGAAATACCCTAAAAATGTTCTTATCAAAAGCCATGAAAACAAGACTTTCCATACCGGGATAAGGTCTAATTCTTCTTTACTGCATTGGGTCAAGGGTTACATATCACAATCAATAACATCGCACACCAAGTGATCTACCAATGTGGAAATCATATAAACGGTAATCTTATCAAAAAGAAAACAGCAATTCCCACCCATGGCAACTTGGTCCATCTCTCGTACCTGGGGCTGCAGGAACCCAAGAAAAAGCTAGAAACCCAGTTCCAGTAACAACCTATCTCTAGTGTACCATATCCCAAATAGTAAAACCAGCAAAAATAAAAAGGGAATTCTCAAACTCATTAGTAGCTAGAAAAACACTTCTACTAATCCCTATCAAGAACTCCTCTAATACCACTTTGTAACGACCCGGACCTGAACAGCCACCCGAACAGTGCTAGACGGGTCAGGTGCTACTACCTTAGGCGCACCTCCCCGAACGCCAAAGGTTGACGACTAGCAGCGAGGGTCTGATAGGTATAGTGGGGAGGTTATACCCTCTTGGAGGATAATAATAACGGTACTTCTCCAAGTATAACAATAAAGATGTAGCGGAATAAAAGACTCAGTAGACTCGAACCAGACCTGTAGAGCAGAAGAATAGTCAATATCAATAAACAGCAGAAGCAGTAAATATAAACAACAGCAGCGGATATAAACAAAACAGCATGCTAATCACATGTAACTACTACTGATCAACAAAACATGCATCCAAAGCAGGTCATACATATCTGAATATAAAAAGGCGCCAATCACTAACCAACTGTATCTACCACAGGTAAGCATGCTTAAACAAGAAACCAAAACAAAATAGAGTAACCCCAGCTAGGTAAGACCTCAAAGTCCATACCATCTACATGCAAAAACTAATGCAACCCAACTCTTGAAGTTGGACTCTTTCCTACATGTAAATTCATAAAGCCTACACGCGTCCTGAAGGGGCTATGCAGGGTGTGAGAAAAATCTCAGTAGGATACCACCCAATGGTGCGTACCTAATATAAGTGTTTAAGTAGGCATGCATTTATAAGAAAAAAACAGTAAACAGAATGATGCACAAATAAGCACAAACTCCACTGGTGCTCAGCAGCCACTATGGTGTGTCACCTGCTTCGGTCAACACTGGAATCTCTGTCATGTAACCCAGCACCATGTGCCCCCTGACACTGCATGTCTAAAGTACCGACGTCCCAAAGGGATGCCCAAGAATAGTAACCCACCACCTTGTGCCTCCTGACACCTCATGCCTCAAGTACTGATGTCCCGAAGGCATGCCCAAGAAGTAACCTAGAGGAACAACGATGTCTTCCCTAAAATAACGTATTCAGAGGGACATCTATATATTCCCTCAAATAACAGTGAGCCTCAGCCCCCAACCTGATAGCCTTAATGATATCCTCTGAAGGCTCCTCACCTCCCATGTGGATTTATATGGCAAGAACCCCCAACCCAAGTACCTAAGCCACATCTACAGGGGCCTCTACCCACCTGAGTGGTCAAAACCACCTCATCACGGAGTATCTATGTGTTCACACTACTCAAAGTTCAGAGTGATCAGTAATCACCAAAATAGTACCTAATCCACCAGACATCGGACACCTCTTGTCCCTACGACCATGCCGCTCAAGTCTAATGGCATCACCATCCAAGTAACACAGGACATGCCCAACCTGACAGTCGTACTGCCTCAAGATGACGTCCATGACTCCCAATCTCATGGTCAAAACCACCCAAAGTAACCCGGGCCAAGCCCAACCTGTGACTAGCATCAATCAAAAATATCTGAGCCATGCCCAACACCACCCAAAGGGTCCAGCATATGAAATTCAACAATTTCATATATAACATATTTAAACAGAAAACATAAATAGGCAAAATATTCTAAATATTTGATTTTCACTATGAAAGGTGTTGTCCCATACTAGCACTGAGGTCTTGAATGCCTCTAACAATTTATATCAAGTTTAATAAACTAAACTCAACAATTTAAAGCATTTTAACTCAAATATAACCATTTTGGCACAACAGACCCTTTCCCGGCACTGCTCAAGAAAAACTGGTAACAGGGCATACCCAAAGGCATCCCACAGGTCTATAAACAATGTAATAAGCAATAACAGATAAAACTGGGTCCCACTCAAAATACCTGAAAACGCTCTGAAGGCTGTGTCACCCAAATGACCACGAAAACACAAAAGTAGGTATTCACCACCTACCTGAGACTCGTATGATGCTAATCCTCCGGTAACAGCCTCCAATTAGGTCTAAAACGTGGTAGATCTACAAAAGAATCAAACCCGCTCAAACCCCTATAACTCATTCTAGAACAAAAATCAAACAAAACATCTTAAGAGGAATTGAGCCCTTACCGAGGGGTTCCAACACATCACTCGGTGTTTGAAAATGACATAGAATGAAGAATCGGGAGAGGAATCAAGGTTCGGGCGGTTTGGTTCATGAAACCCGGCCAAAACGTTTGTTCTGCCTCCAAACGAGGCTACTTCTCATTTTAATGCAAAAAAAGAAACTACACTGCATGTATTTTAGGACTATATGCCATGTATATCATTTAACTGTTCATTTGGCGGCTGGAATTCCGATGACTTACTTTCTAGAACCTGCCGACATGAGTACACAGTGTGTACCTAGGGGTACACGGCGTGTACTTGGTTTTCCTTCTCTTCATCTCTGACTTACCCACACGCCATGTATTTCTCTCACACACATCCAGACTACACGGCATGTCCAGGAGGGACACAGTATGTACTTGGTTAAACAAGTCTACCCAGCCAATAGGCCTACATGCCATGTGTGGCCTCCACATGGTCAAGTGTACACAGCTTGTCTAAAACTACATGCCGTGTAGTAAGAAATTTTATACATGGTCATCACACAGCATGTACTCGGTGAGCACATGGTTGGTCACTCGCTTAAATTATACATGGCATGTACTTAAAGTACACGGCGTGTAGTCTGGAGATTTCCAAAAACTGCCCATTTTCTCCAGTTTCCTCAGAAACAAGTCCAAAATTCAAACAGGGTCAGGATTTTGACCCATTCTAAAAACCCGGGTTCTTATAGTGATAGTTTTCCAAGTGGTCATTTATAATTTACTAATTCTATGTTGACCAAGGGGTATTGACCGTGAGAGCTTCCTAAGTGGTTGTTTGTAAATGATTAGTTCTATGTTAGACCAAATGTGTTAAACTATGAGATCTTCCCATAGGGTTGTTATTAAATTATTGTTGTATGTTAGAATAGGGGATTAGACTGTGAGAACATTCCCAAATGGTCATTATTGAATAATTGAATGATTGTGATGAGTCTACCAAGCCAAAGAACAAGCTTGGACTCAGTCTTACTTGTTGGTTTAGATGGTATTATGAGACATATGTTTTGTCTCTATTACACAGGGGGGTATAGATATTAGGATGGATCCTGAGGATACATGATTCATAGGATGAATAATAAATGTAAATAAATGTAATTTAAAACTATATGATTTCTTACTTTTGAGTACTTCCTGGTTTACTATTTCATTTCTGCATATTGCCTACTATATATTCACTAACAGTTAGGCACGTATCGTTTAGTGGTTTCCTACAAGGATTTTTCTTACACCCTATTTGGGTCATGTTTTGGACCCAAAAAGATTATATGGTTGTAGTTATAGATAATGGAAAGCGCCCTTCTTCATCGGGTACTTGATTGTTGTTGGAGCTGGAGAGCATGGTACCAAGCTGAGGCTTGCGACGCTGTTGGAGTTTACTTGTTTTATATTTTAATTTAGTTTCTTTATTTCTTTATAGCATTGTGACTTGTTTGGATTCTTTCCTAGACACATGTGACATGCATCATTTATATATGCTCTAGTTTTTATTTTTCTATTTTTCTTCTACTGTTTATTTCTGTTTAGTATTAGTGCTTCTGTTATTGTTTACTATTTGTTATCTGTTGTGTATACTCTGCCAATGAGGGAATAGTTTCCCAATTATCACATCATTTCCCTCACTGCTAGTCAGTAGCATCTAACATTCGGGGAAATGCACTTGAGGTTATGTGACCAACTGGGTTCAGGGCATCTGTGGGCGACACCCGGATCTGGGACATTACAAAGTGGTATTAGAGGGGTTATTTTCTACTTTTCCATACTATTTGAATCCTATAGACCGGTATATAAAGAAACAGGTAGTTGGTAATAAGTTGTTCTAGGGAGTAGCTAACCCGTGTATAGGGAAAATCCAAGTCACCTCAAATATTACAATTTTCTCTTGTTTTGCAATTGTTATAGTTGATTTGATTTCACTATTTGGTGATTCACTTGTTTTTTATTGTTATGATTTATATCATTGTGGTTCTATTTCTATTGAAACCTGATGAGATGAGGGTATGTCGTCTCATGCATCATATAGGCACTTGATAGGGATCACATGTCATGCATTCTTGTCATGCCATTTAGGATGCATTACTAATTGCATGCTGTTTTGATAGATGTTGTGCTAGATATGCATACTATTGTGATATATGTCATGATATAATACCTATTATTTTTTATATGGTATTGGTATATGTAAAGTTTTATTTGGATGGATGCCAAGCTTTAGTCCCTGAGGTGTTATGGGACCTCTTGGATCAGAATTTGGTGGATCATGTTTGAACTTTAATTGGATTCTGTTATGATATGACATGAATAAGGATTCCAAAATTTTATTCGCAGGGAGTATGAGCTCTCACGGATCATAACATGTCATGCCTTGGTAAAATTTTGTGTTTTTAAGGTTTTTGGAGAAGTTTTAGAGGCTTACTGTCTAGAAATCCAGACAACATGGTGTGTGATATAATGAACACACACCATGTGTTCTTATGTTTTGGAAGGAACAAATTTTCTTAAGTACACACCATGTATGGTCTGTACACACCGTGTAGTTGTTGACCGTGTGATTGAATGTGTGGGAAGAGACACGAGGTTGATAAAAATTTCATATAACATGCTGTGTACTAAGATTACATGCCATTATATGAGAGACCATGTATCCGGCCATGTGATTAACAACACAGGTGGATGAAATTTTGGTGGTACATGTCATGTCTATCTTGTACACATTGTGTGGAAATAAAATGTGTATCCAGTCATGTGACTAACGACATGGGTGGATGGAACTTAAGTAGTACACGCCATGTATAGGGTGAACACTCCGTGTAGTGTTACACTGGGAGAGAACTATGTAGTTCTAGTTGTGTAGAAGAACATGGTTAGGAGGGAAAAATTCAATTACACGCCATGTCATAGGATGAACACACTGTGTGTATGTGGTGTTAACAACCAAGTTGGTCGAGGTACACGCCCATGTTAAAGCTTAAGGGAACACATCGTGTAGTGGTTCTACACGTCGTGTAACCCTCTTTTGTAAAACTTGAATTCTTTCCTTATCTTGTTCCATTATTTCACTTCTAAGTTACTATCCTTGATAATCTTGTACTGAGGTGTTCACTTGACCTTGTAGATTCATGACACCAAGACCTCCTCTAGTTGTATGATAGGTACGGAGAAATGATCAGACACTGAAAATGGTAGATCAGGGACTACTAGTAGATCCTCCCATCATTCCCATTTTGGAACCAGCTGTTATACTGGATGCAGATTCTAATTCATAGTTCTGTGAAGGATTTTTTATGATGATATATAATTTTCAAGGAGCACCTCATCCTACCCCGACTATGGTGGAGTTGAAGAGGGTGTTTCGGCAGCAGCATCCTCCCACGTTTTCAGGGGATGGAGGACCACATACTACAGAGTCATAGGTGGGGGTCATGATTTCCAACTTTGAGCCACTAGAGACACCTCTAGAGAGTAGGGTGAATCTTGCGACATACATTCTACATGATTCCACCAAGAGATGGTGGGATGTTATCTCACAGGTGGTACATCATCAGGATATGTCTTGGGAAGAGTTTCAGAAGACCTTCTATGATTACTTCTACCTCGAGACATTGAGGGCCGATCAATATTGAGAGTTCATGAATTTGGAGCATGGATCTCTTTTGGTGATGGATTATTCTTCTCACTTTATAGAGCTTCAGCGCTTCACACCTTTTTTGGGAGGTGATGAGTTATCTTTGGCTAGGAGATTTGAGGATGGTCTTAGGTATGACATTCGATTGTAGGTAAATGTTTTTAGGCCAACTTCGATGACTGTTTTAGTAATCCAGGAACTGATTACCGAGTGAAATATGATGGAGTTGGGAGCTACAAGCTAGGGTGGTTCAGCAACTAGGGCTGGTACTCCTTTGACAGATAGAAGGAAGCACCATAGGGAGCTTTTACGTGATGTTTCTTCACGTAGATCGGTGGTATTCTACCAGTGAAGGAAGAGTGGGCATAAAAGACCACATTTCCCAAAGGAACCAATCAAGTTCCTATCTTGTAGAAAGATGGACAATATTCATCATTTTTTCTATATGTTCTCACCAACAGTGAGTGAGAGGGGATCTGTTATGACTCGACATTTAGGAGAAAGACCACTAGTTTCTCATTAATCAGGGAGCTGAAGTTTGTTAGGACATTCAGACCGAGGTGGTGGTCATGGTCGTGGTATCCATATAAAAGGTTTTCAGTGACATTAGGTTAGATCAACTCAGGTTAGTTAGGTAGGGTCATAGGGCTACGGTACAGGTCAGACTTTTGCAATGGAGCAGACCTAGTAGGAGCGGGATCCCAGAACCTCTACGGTTAGAGGTACAATTCTAGTTGCCTCAGTTTTATCTTAAGCTCTTTTTGATACAGGGGATTCCCATAGTTTTATATCTGTTACCCTTTTGGAGAGCCCTGGGATCTATATCTTTACTTTTGAGGATATTATGATGTTAGACACTCTGTTTGGGATTAGGAAAACCAGTGTACGTCAGTGCAAGGAGTGTCCTCTTGAGTTTGGTGGGTCTCACTTCTTATCGGACCTCTCTGTCTTAGAGATGACAACCTTTGATGTCATTCTTGGAATGGACTGGTTATTCTCCTTTCAAACCTTTGTTGAATGCTATCGACATAGGGTTAGTTTCATGCCAGCAGAGTGCATGTCTTTTCTATACAATGGTGAATGGGATGTCTAGGAAATAAGAGATGGACCTAAGCATCATGGGTTGGGAGGAATTACAGGCCATATTTCTAGTCTATATCTAGATAGCTAGGGTACTTCTTAGTTGGAATTTCCTCCAATGGTGTATCATTTCAAAGATGTCTTCTCGAACGACTTTTCAAGTTTACCTCCAGAGTGATAGGTAGATTTATCTATTGATCTTGTTCCAAGAGTGGCACTGGTGTCCATTCCTCTTTATTGGATGGCTATACTAGAGTTATAGGAGCTCAAGAAGTAGTTAGAGGAGTTATAGGAAAAGGGTTCCATCTGACCCAGTACTTATTCTTGGGGTCTGCCTATCCTTTTTGCGAAGAAGGTGGATGGTACCCTCAGACTCTATGTGGATTATCGTAAGTTGAACCAGTTGATGGTCAAGAACTGATATCCCTTACTGAGGATTAATGATCTCTTTAATCAACTTCGAGGAGCTTGAGTGTTCTCAAAGATTGACTTGAGATCTGGTTATCATCAGTTGTTCATTTTACCATCATATATACCTTTTATAGCCTTTTAGAGAAGGTATGGTCTATAAAATTATTTGGTTATGTCATTCGGTCTCACAAACGTTTTGGCGGTTTTCATGGCACTGATGAATTGAGTGTTCCATCCTTACTTGGACTCTTTTCTAGTAGTCTTTGTGGATGATATCTTGATATACTCTCACACTCGACAAGACCATGCCATCCATAATGAGATTGTATTGAGTACACAGAGAGAGAATCATCTATATGATAAGCTATCAAAATGCCACTTTTGGATGGACCAGATTCACTTCTTCGGTCATGTCATCTCAGAGATAGGAGTATCAGTAGACCCGAATAAAGTGATAGTAGTAGTTTCCTGGGAGCAGTTAAAGAAGTTCTTTTAGGTATAATGCTTTTTGAGGCTACATGGTTACTACAAATGATTTATACAGGACTTTTCATGCTTAATAGTTCCATTAAAGATCCTAACTAAGAAGGGTGAAAAGTACTTGTGGACATATTACTATGATTTATCCTTTTAGAAGCTGAAAGGGAGATTAAATTCAGCACCTATAGTGACTTTTCAATATTCAAGAATGATTTACACAATTTATTGTGATTCATTAGGTATCAGGTTGGGAGTAGTGCTTATACTGGGGGAAGGAGTTGTTGCATACAAGTCTCGACAGTTGAGGCCACATGAGAGGAATTACCTGATGCACGATCTCGAATTAGATATAGTTGTGCATGACTTGAACTATTAGAGAAATTATCTTTTGGGATATTATTTTGTGGTATACACTAAAAACAAAATCCTCAAGTATATATTTACACAGAATGATTTAAATTTGACACTGTAAAGGTGGGTTGAGTACCTTTAGTCTTTTGACTTTGAGCTTTCCTATAGACCTGGGAAAGGAAATGTAGTGGTTGATGCATTGAGTAGGATAACTTAGATATATGAAGTTAAGGAGTCCATCAATGAGTGTCATCTTATGGTGTTATTATCTGATATTCATTTGGAGGTGCATGACAAAAAGAGGCAGACATTTCTTTCTTCTGTAGTTGTTACCTCTACTCCTCTCGATCGAGTTCAAATAAGGCAGTTGTCAGCTTCTGAAATCCTAGTCCTAAGAGAGAGTGTGGCCAGTGAGTACTCTACTCCTAGGTAGACCGTATGAGATGATGAGGTTTTTTTTTCATGGGCGTGTATGGGTGTCAGTAGACTTACGTGAGGAGTTGATGTAAGATTTTCATTCCCCGGTTTGGGCAGTTCATACTGGTGTCACTAAGATGTATCAAGATCTACATCATCAATACTGGTGGTTGGGTATGAAGAAGGATGTAGCTAGCTTTGTTTTGAGACGTTCCACTTATTATCAAGTGAATTTAGATCATTAGTGACTGGTAGGTATTTTATAGTAGTTACTCATTCCTGAGTGGAAGTGGAATGATGTTGCGATGGATTTTTTGAAAGGTTTACCGAGGTTAACTCGAGGGAATGTTGCAGTTTGGGTTGTTATCGATAGGCTCAAGAAGGTTTCACACTTTCTACTGATTAAGAAAACCTTTAGTGTTGATGATATTTTAAGGTTGTACATTTAATATATTTTACGTTTGTATGGGGTTCCACACTCTATCATTTTAGACAGGGATGCCCGGTTTACTTCTCATGTCTGGTAGGGACTACAAAGGTCTTTGGTTACATAGGTACTTCTAAGTACAGCTTACCATACCTAGACAAATGGCTAGTCCAAGCACACGATTTAGGTTTTGGAGGACATACTTTGAGCATGTGTCCTAGATTTCAGGGGTTCTTGGGAGAGACACATGCCCCTGGTGAAGTTTTCCTATAATAACATTTTTCAGGCAATGATTCAGATGGAACCTTATGAGGCCTTGTATGGTAGGCCATGTTGATCACCCCTATTTTGGATGGAAGTATGAGAGGTAGCTATACTGGGACCTCGTCTTGTCTAAGAGACCACTGAGTATGTGGAGTTGATTCGAAAGAGGATGGTTACTGCACAATCTCTCCAAAAATCTTATGTTGATCGACGGAGACAACCTATGCAGTTTGAGGTCAGAGATAAAGTTTTCCTACGTGTCACACTAAGGTTTGGACATAGGAGGATTAGGATACAGGGGAAACTTTCACCATGATACGTTAGGACATTTTAGGTTTTTAAGAGAGTCGGGATAGTTGCCTATCGGTTGCAGTTACCTTAGAGGTATCGAGCTATGCACGATGTCTTCCATGTTTCTCAGCTACGATGTTACTTTTCAGACCCATATCACGTTTTTCAACCTGAGGAGGTTTACTTTGAGGTGGATGAATATTTTGATGAGTACCCTATTTGAATTGTGGATCGCAGCACAAAGGTTTTCCTCAGCTGGTATGTTCCTTTGGTATAGGTGTTATGGCAGCATGGGCAAGTTCAGGATGAGACTTGGGAGAGGGAGTTCAATGTGTGATAATAGTGGCCGGATTTTTTTGTAGATTCTTCTTCATCACCATTGGAAGGGAAATTCGGGGAGGAATTTCTTTAAGGGGGAAGTTTGTAAGAACCTGAATCTTTATTTCAGGTATGGATCTTAATTTTAGGTTGTTTTTTAGGAAAAATGAAGAAATGGGGTTTTTCTAAGTACACGTTGTGTACTTCTGAGTACATGTCATGTACCTAGCTTGCCACATACTGGTCTTGTAACGACCGAGTACATAGTTTTGTGATGACCTAGTCGACCCACTTAAATCGGGGGCTAGTTGAGTCTAATACAAGGCGTGTGAATTTAAATGAACATGCCATGTACTTTTATTTTTATTTGATAAATCAGAGTGGGGTCATGTCAAATCCTCATAAACCTCTTCTTCTGGTAGTGGTTCATACAGGAGCATGATGAAAGGGCCGAAGAACTTCGAACCTCTCTTGTTTCTCTATCCTAGATCTGATTGAGACGTCTTCAAGTGCATTGGAATCCCATCAGTGACTCCTCAAAACTCCAACATCCTTTGTTCCTGATTCATACTCTCTTATGAGTTATTCAAGTTTGGTCATTTTTCATCCTTTTGTAGATCTATGTCGATCTAGGCTGATTCAAGGGCTGATGTTCAAGGATATCAATCGTACGACATCAAGTTAGGTGGTTTGTGCCTTTCGTTGTTCATATTTGGATTATATATGCTAAAAGTGTCATATACCCATGTTTGGGGTATTGCATGTTTGACGTTTGAACCTGTTTATTACCTGTTATAGTTTGGTTGTTTGATTAAGGGTTATTGCTTATGTGTAAGGCTGGGTGCCTTTTTATGGGACACCTTGTGCCTGCGTTTCTCTTGATTGACTATTTATAGCCATTGGGTCAAGGTTTCCTGTTAGTCTTTCCTTGTTTCGTTAAGATGCAGTTACTGATTATGTGAGATTACTGTGATATGCATTATGAAAGTTGAACCAGGGGAATTTGACTATGATATTTCCCAAGTTATGGTCATTTATGTATGTTTTACTGTTATGTTGACCAAGGGGTATTGATTGTGAGAGCTACCAGGTCGCCATCGACATGGGGGTTTAGAATGTGAGAGCTTCCCAGGTGGTCATTTATAATTTACTAATTCTATGTTGACCAAGGGGTATTGACCATGAGAACTGTCGAGGTGGTCATTTGTAAATGATTAGTGCTAAGTTAGACCAAAGGGGTTAGACCATGAGAGCTTCCCAGAGGGCTGTTATTAAATTATTGTTGTATATTAGACTGGGGTATTAGACTATTAGAACTTTCTCAAAGGTTATTGAATAATTTAATGATTTTGATGGGTCATCCAAGCCAAAGCACAAGCCTGGACTCAGTCTTACTTGTTTTTTTAGATGGTCTTCTGAGAAATCTTTTTTATCACTATTACATAGGGAGATATAGTGATTAGGATAGATCCCAAGATTACATGATTTAAAGGATGAATAATAAATGTAAATGAATGTAAATGAAAAATGTAGGATTGTTTACTTTCGTGTACTTCCTGGTTTATTGCTTCATTTCTACATATTGCTTGCTATATATTCACTAACAGTTATACATAGATATTTTGGTGGAGTTATACTAGGATTCATCTCACATCCTATTTGGGAAATGTTTTGGACCCAAACAGATTATATGTTTTCAGGTATAGATAATGGAAAGCACCCTTCTTCATTAGGTACTTGATTGTTGTTGGAGCTGGAGAGCATGAGACCAAGATGAGGCTTGCGATACTGCTAGAGTTTACTTGTTTTATTTTTTTCTTTGGATTCTGTATTTCTTCCTACCAGTGTGACTTATTTGGATGCTTACTTAGACACATGTGACATGCATCATTTATATATTCTCCAGTGGTTATATTGCTATCAGTCTTCTTCTATTTATTTCAATTTGATATTTCTACTTTCTCTATTGTTTACCATTTTTTATTTGTTGTGTGTACTCTACCAATGCGAGCATAGTTTCTCCATTATCACACCATGTCCCTCACTGTTATTCGTTAGCCTTTGGAATTTGGAGAAATATACTTGATGTTATGTGACCAATCATGTTTGGGGCACCTTGGGTAGCACCCGGATCCCGGAAGTTACAGTACAATAGATTGTAAATGCATCCCATGCTTCTTGGGTTATCATAAGCGCATAGATAAGCAGTGGGTGTTGGTTTATTTTCCCTTCTTCATCTTTAAGATGATGTCTAGTTAGAATTGTACGAAATCCTATGTAAATACTTCTAGAAAGAATTAATTCATATTTCTTGTGGGAGATATCTACTATAAATGCACTCTGAAATGGATGATGAAGAGTAATTCAATGTTTAATTATTTTATATTTTAGTAAAATAAAGATATGATATCATAATGTTACCATAATCTCTTCCCACATTAGTGTCTTAATCCCAGTATCAACATGGTTTCACGAATCTACATCAATCATCGCATGTTTTCGAGTGACAATTCTAATGTAAATACTTAACATGGCCTTGTTAGGGTTAACATGTTGAACCCATGTATTCCATCTAACCTCATATTTTATGCCTTTGACTTTTGCCTTAATGATTTTTCCAACATCATCAAACTATGGTGCTACTGTTTTTTCTACATTGTAATTCCTTCATCGCCTACCATTTCCCCAGAATCAATATCATCAATATTTTCCTCTAGAGCGATAGCATCGGTATGTGTGGATAGTCGTTTTACCTCTGCACTGGGAGCGGCAGTAGGTTCAAAATCCTATTGTTCCTCAGGAATGAGAGCACCAGCATATGCGAATGGACATTCCTCTACACTGTGAGTAACAGCAGGTTGAGAGACCTATTGTGCCTCGAGATTGGGAGAACAATCACATGCAGAAGGTCATTGTTACTCTACACTGCAACCAGTAGTTGGTTGAGAGACCTATTGTTCCTCGGGATTGGGAGCACCAGTAAGTGCAGAGGTCAATATCTACAAAAGTGGTTTAACATTTAATTTAGAGTATATAAATGCATCATAAAATGGATAATAACATTAAGTAACATGATATATATTACAAAAAATATATAACATTATTATTGAACTCTCTTTTTTCTTTAATGGATGAAGGGATTTGACCCATATATCAACTATCCAAATCTTTTCATTGTGGTCTCCTCTAACATTAAAAAAACTATCTATATTGGGACCACTATGAAATAATTGTGATGACCCAATAAAGGGGTCATCCTTAGTTAAATTTTTACCTAACCCTTTAGTGGTTTGGGTCAATAACAAAACAATTGAATACTTTCAGTTTTCAGGATCTAGAACATAAAATACTTGTACTGCCTGTGATTCTATTATAAATTGTTCATCTTTGTAACCTTCCTTAATGAAATCAAATTTGACGAATCCCAATTCATCTATTTTAATAGAACTCATTTTATCAACCCACTTTCATTGAAAAATAGAGACTTGGAATGTTATATAATCCAACTCCCATATTTTTTGACGATTCCAAAGTATGACAGATTCATGTAAATTGGATTTATGTTATTAGTAACAGAAACATGCATCGCTTTATCCATAAGTGTAAATACACTATTTTTCATGGTACTATCTTCGTCATGCTCATTTTTATAGAACATATAAACATTAATTACATAACCATTGTAATATAATACATACACACCTGGTCCTCCGTCTAGCCATCCAAGTCGTTCTAAAATTGAATCTGGATTTTCATCTGAATACTTAAAAATATGGTCTTGAAACCATCCTATAAATTGTTGATTATATGTATTTTATATCCATATTTCAGCCCTTGATGGATTCAAATACCTAATAATTTCTTTGTGGGTTTCAACGTATGGGGAAACCTCCAAACTGTTATGCAAAATGTAAAGTTGGGCCTACTCCCAATTTGTAATATTAATTTTGACAAAATATCTTCTAGAAATTTTTTCACCCGCAATTCACCCAATGTGATGAGATTTTGGTAGACCAATTATTTCCGCATCGGACTGGTATTCAGTACAGAATTCAACGGCTTCCTCAAAAATATATCACTTTGCAACAAAACCCTCTGACCAATGTTGATTTTTGACATAACCTTTCAAAATCTTTATATATCGTTCAATGGGGTATATCCACCTATAGTGTACATGACCACATAGTTGAATCTCTCTCACCAATTGAACCATCAAATGAACCATCATACCAAAGAATGTTGGGGAGAAGAACATTTCCAAATCACATAATATGATGGCAGTTTATTTGGGTCTATAACTTTTCTTCGTATAGATTTAGAGAAGAAATAGAGCTTGGTTAATGTATAGTGAACATTCTTGGGTGAAAAAGTAATTTAAATCTATAGGTATTAGATCATTCATCAAAAAAGGGAAGTCATGTGATTTCAAAATCTTTAACTTTAAATCGGTCATTAACACGATGTTCTTGATATTCTATGAATACCCATATAGAACCTATATTTCATTCAAGAATCTTTAAAACTAATATCTCTCTTACATAGAAAGAGTGTAAGTATCTGGAGGAATAAAAGTTAATTTTTTACCCTTCATTGGTTCCAACTCTTCTTGTATTCCCATGTCAATCATGTCTAACCTGGCCTTAATTCCATATTTTTTTGCCAGGTGCATTTAGAAACATTCTGATGACACTATCACATACATTTTTTTAACATGAATAACATCAAGAAAATGTCTGATGTACATACAATTATAGTATGGAAATTTTAAAAAAAAAAGATATATTTTTCCAATAAGTTTTCATAAGGTTTTTCAAAAATGGTTTACCGAAAGTAGTGTCTATGTATTTTACTTTCTCAAATATTTGATCACCTGTTAGTGGATACATTGTAGTACATTCTTCTGAAAATCCATTGAATGATGTTGTCCAAGATCGGTACTTATGCCATCAGGGTAGAAATCTGTGATGTCCTAGAAATAGGGTTTTGAATGAATGTTTCAACCTAATTGACTATGTACATTATTCGCAAATGGGAAACACTTGAGTTCCTTTAATGCAATATCTTGAAAATTTTCCATAAGCATAAAATTCATTTATCATTCCGTACAATATGGATCTTAATGTAAAATCTTCATTTTTTTAAGAATCATACAACGTAACACCTGAATCCCATAATAATTTCAAATCCTTGATAAATGGAGCCAAATAAACATCAATATCATTACCTGATTATTTTGGTCCTGATATAAGAATAGATAACATGATGTATTTCCATTTCCTATATAACCATGATGGAAAGTTATAATTTACCAACATAACCATCCATGTACTAGGAGTGCTTCTTTAAAATCCAAAAAGATTTACTCCATCTATAGATAACTCAAGAAGAAGGTTTCTCAGCTCATTTCCAAATTTAGGATACCCTTGATCAATTCACTTATATTGAGGAGATTCTTTCAGGTGACGTAGTTTCCTATATATAATTATTGTATTTGTGTGCCACGTCAACTGCCCTGAGAATAAAGGTTTTGCATGGTTCCTCCTAAACCATGCACACCAAACCATGCCCAATTTCTAAAAAACTTCAAAATTATTGAAACCTAACCTAAATCCTCCAATAATTATCTAAACACTCGATCTACCTCATGATCCTCATTCCTCATCACAAAATAACACTTGGAGGAATTCAAAATCTTGGATTGTTATTCCGAGTATTAATTAAAAATGTGACCCATCCAGTAAATGAAAATTCAATATCCTTCATAAATTTTTTGTTCTAGTGAACATAGGTTCTTTCAACCTCCCCACCATAATACTTTTCATCCCCATGAATTCTTGGTGATCATACATACACATCACCCAACCTAAAATGGTCACCGGTTATTGAAAATGGCCTTGTTCCATTTCTAAATGTTTGAAACACATCCAAGGCACAACATCCAACTTAGGGAACTCAACCAACAAAAACCCAAGACAATGCCCATTATCAAAATTTAAATACCAAGATGATTCCTTCCTAGGTCCATCTAAAAAAACATTAAATTTTTTTATTACCTGATCACCTATCATAGTTATATTTCTCCACACAATTAGAATCTACTTATCACTAATAATTTCTTATTATTAGCACCTTCTCCAGTTTAAAATAATAAAAGAACCTTAAACTCATGCTTCTAAAATTCACTTGGAATGGTTTCCAACTAACCATGCCATAACATTATTGATAATTCTAATCACCATAGGAACCCATACTCATTATCAAAAACCCACCGAAGTGGATTCATACCCACCATCCTTCCATGAATAAAGAACATACCATATTTTCCTTAAAATACCACTCAAACTCAAAACATACCATTTATTCCAAAAATGACACACCAGACATAACTTCAAACCTTTCACACCAACATTATGTGTTAACCCCATTCAAATTATCCTTGGCTAACTCATCCCAAAAAAAATATTAGCTCCAATTTCTATTCCATAAACATCTCACCTGATCACAATGTCCTCACACCTAGAGTCATTCCAAAACAACTAAAACATGCCTACTAGAGTCCATACATGAACCCCAGAAAGATTCCACCATCATATCCTCTACTGACTCAAAACCTTAGTCATACCCTACCATACCACCAACGCACCTCTGACACAATCACCAAAAGCCTAAAGCTGACACTCAGCTTGATCATCCACCATAACTCATTTCCCATGGGAATTAACTATAGAATTTAGATATGTACCTAAACGGATAGTTACAAACACCTACAACCCTTTTAGCATGAGGGTCGCACCCCCAAAACCAACACATAACTCCCCACAATATGAGTGTCATCTTCATCACCTCACTCAAAAAAATCCAAACTCCATAGGCAACGACCCATTAAATGACAAAATCTATCTATATATTAGGGATGGGGATTCATCTATCAAATTCTAATCCATTAATTCCATGAAATCAGTTGAACCAAAATCTATATATATATTAGGAATTCATAATAATGTGGAAAAATGGCATACCCAAGGAAGTAGTAGGGTCCGGTAGTGGCAGAGTTGGGATAGGTGGTGGTGGTAGTGGCATTATAGGCTACGGAGAGCTTCGCATTGAAGGTGGGTTCATGGAAGAGGAGGGTACACAATGATGGTGAGGTTTGGTGCACAGTGGATGTGGGTTAGCGACAGAGGAGGGTTCACGGTGGAGGAGCATGCGTGGTGGCGGAGGGGTCACAACGGAGGTGAGTTCGTGTTGGAGGAGCGTTAGTGGCAAAGGAGTGTTCACCGCAGAGGAGGGGTCGCAGTGAAGGAGGGGTCGGTGGTGGTAGAGACGAGGCCAGGGCAGAGGAGGGGTCGGCGGCATAGAGGTCGGCTTCTATGAGTGCTTGAGATGTTCGAAGGAAGAAGAGGACTATTAGGGTTCAATTATAAAATTTGGTGAAGCTTTTATCAGTTCTAGTTAAAAAACACTCATAAAGGTATGTTTTATCAGTGGTAAAATAGAAAGCATTGATAAAACATGCCTTTATCAGTGTTTTTTTAACACTGATAAAGATATGATGTTAATAATTTGTTTATATTATTATATATATTTATAAAATTATATATATAATAAATATTTATTTATTTATTTATAACTATAACGATAAATATTTATTTATTTATTTATATTTATATATATAATAAATATATCTATATAATTATATATATTTGTAAATATTATAAATAAATATTGATTTATTTATATTTAAAAATATAATAAATATATTTATATATTTATATATATTTATAGATATTATAAATAAATATTTATTTATTTATAATTTTAAAATTATAATAATTATATTAATTATATATTTATAAAATTATAAATATATTTTTTATAATTTTATAATTATTTAAATAAATAAATATTTATTTATTTATTTATAGATATAATTATACTGACTGAAAATTAACTTTTTTATTATCAAACACTTTTGAGGAAAAAGTGATAAACCATGAAGTCCAACATTGCCACCATGAAATAAACATAACAGAGAAAAACCCATGACAAATTACTGGATCTGCCCCTACCCAGCAACATCACCATGTCAGCAAGACTTCACCAATGCATGACCATTCAGCAAGTTATCCTGTGAAAAATTACACAGGCCTGAAACCGATGGCATAGCCATACCCTCTCAATAATCCAATTACAACTAGCAAGAACCAGTGAATGCTTCATTCTCTAACCCCATATAGAGCATAACCCAGTAGAATGATGGATGAGAAGCCTCAAAACACACATCAAAACCACACAGAGACATATACAAAAGCAAAACCCTCATGCTAACAATCCTCCCAAACCAACCAACCAACCAAGGCCACCAAATTAAATAGGAACATTAAATATTAACTTGAGCCTACTGGAGTTTTTTACCCTAACCAATTTCCAAGATAAAGATAAAACCTCAGTACCTGGGACCTCCATCATCAGTCTTTAAAACTCAGAAGCCAGCTGATCCCAAGAATGTATATAATCCTCAATGTTGATCTTACCTTTATTAAAACCCCCTACCATAATTAAATCATGTTTGTTAATTCAGGAATATTGATCCTCATTGAGAACCACCCTTAGAGACCTCCCCATCATTTTAGCTACATCCTCTTTAGTTGTGTTAAGCAACAAAGCCTGCTCAACCACCTCGTCTTCAGAGCTTAAAAGAAACTCCAAGATTTGATTATCCTGATTCCCTGTGTTCTGATGGATCAGTGTCTCAGTGGAAATCTTCTTATCGTTTATCTTTTTTGAGGACTAGGTCTCTAACAGAGGTGTTAAGGAAGATTATTCCTTCCTCCCCTTCCACCTCTTAAGAATTATATTTCTCTTCAGACTAGAAGCTTCATCTGATGAGAAATTGGGTTCACTTCCATTGGAATCCTTCATGTAGACCCCATATGCATAAACTGGTTTCACGGTAATAGAATTCAGACCCTCCTTAGAAAGGTATTCAAACCTATCACTCAATTACAGAAAGGGCCTGACTGGAAAATCTTGACCCCCCATATTCCCCTGCTCTGGATGATTTGGCCACATCCATTTCAGAAACAACTCTCTCTCCCCCCACCATCTGTTCCAAAACCACCTTACCCCCAGTCATATGGCATCCCAACCAATCATTCTTATGCTAGACCAAATCGACACCCTTCTACACACTAAAGTCGCTTGGATCCTCCAAATCCTACTTCAACATGCTAAATACTTCATCCACCTTCGGGTTAGCCTGGGTCATCGTAGCCTTCTTCACTAACTCAGAACCATAAACAGCCTCAATAGACATATTACGAACACCTTCAGAGTGTTCCTCCTCCACAGGGAAAGGCGACTGAAGATCCCAACCTCTACCTTCTACACCAGATGCCATTGGTTCTAAACCAGTATCCACACGAACCTCTAGAGCTTTCTTGTTATCACTATCCTCCCTCCTTGCCATAAGTTGAGTTTCCCGATAACTAACCTCCTTTGAATGGAATGAGAGTCCCTTTCAGAAAACCTCGAATTAGTGTCTCAAACGATTGCATGAAGAACAGAAGTATGTTCAGTTCTCATAGATCATTCATTTCTTACACCTATATTCCTCACCAATCATAATCCATACATAATCGAAAGGTGGTTAAGACACATCCAATTCCACACAGACCTGTGGATTAACCGGGTGACGAACTACCTTAGTGTAACTATCCAAGCATAAAAACCTACCGATGATATTACCTAGTAATCTAATAGCATAGAGATTCTAGAACGGAAAAGGAAGATTGGGAACACTTACCCAAACCATAGTATATGGAGAATCTTGATTCATATGAAATTTGAAGGACCAGCGGAAGAGAAAGAATCTAAACCCATTGAAGCTACACGAGGCGCTCGACCAGGCTTTGATGAGGTCCACCTCTAATTCAAAATGAATCATAATACTATGACTATCGAGCAATCTAACTGTCTCCCTCTCTCAGAGAACCCATGATCCAAATACAAACCTATCAAATGCGTCAAACATATATTAATTATTTATATAGTGGTAAGGACGTTAACAATTTTTTCCCTGGTTTTAAAATTATTTTAAATCTAATTTTATTTTAATAAATATTAAAAAAACATATAAACAACTCTTAATTGTTTATTTATTCAAAACCCAAATTTAATATAAAAAATAGTTTCTTTTATTATCACCATTTTATATTATCATTAATTATTACAGG
Source organism: Viscum album (assembly GCA_963277665.1). NCBI lineage: Eukaryota > Viridiplantae > Streptophyta > Magnoliopsida > Santalales > Viscaceae > Viscum > Viscum album. The sequence continues at coordinate 2,134,910,893 of OY728140.1, forward strand.
TAGTTAAATTTGAAAAAATGGTTCAAGCCCGAAGGTATCTAAATATACCTGAAGTATCCCCTCTTCTGATCCTATTTATCTTTCGTCGCTCTATGAAACTTTCCTCATGGGAGTTTTTTTATGTTTTTTTGAAAAAAAATGTGTCCAGGTTAAAAAAAATTAAAAATATCCTTGAAAGGCGGCCACAGGACTGCCACCTTCCCTCCCCCCCCCCCACTTTTGGACCGAATTGATGACATGGAAAAAATCATCACCCCCTACCACCTTTTCCTTAATTCCCTATAAAATGGACCCCCCCCCCCCATTCTCCACACTTCATTTTGCACTAATATCTCTTCATTCCACTGCTTCTCTCTCTAAAAAAAAGTCAGTTTCACATGCGGTGGGTTTAGTGGTCTAAAAGAAGTTCTGGTTTTTTTTGTAAAGCATCATTTAGAGGTATTTTTTATTTAATTTAAAGTTATTTATTTATTTAATTGAATTCTTTTTAGTTTTAAATATTTCATTTTTTAAGTAGTTTAGTTAGTTCTAAATATTTTCTTATTAAGTAGTTTATTTAGTTATATATAGTTTCAAATAATAGTTATTATTAGTAATGATTAAGTATAGATTAACTATATAATAACTTAGGAATAAACATTCTAAACTTTTGGTAGCATAAATATTATGTGGTTATCTAAGAAATAAAATCTCTATCTGGATACAAAAAGTGGATGTGGCTCTAGAACAGATGTACCTGGGGGTAAACCCCTAAAACACCGCTTTGAGCTAGACTCGAATGGGAACGGGTGCACGACAATGAGCCTTGCTGTACTCCTGGGTTGACACTCCTGGGGAATATTCATTAGATTATTCATATTTTATTTATAAACTACAAAAATACATAAGAAAATAAAACATCACATTAGTATATTTATCAATGATAAACTGATAATTATGTTCGTATAAAATGAAATGGACTAGGATAAAGACATTAAAGAATGAAATTTATTATTAGTAATTGAATTGTTTTTATTTAGTTTTAAATTTATTATTTATTAAGTAGTTTAATTAGTTATATATAGTTTATAAATAATATTTATTATTAGTAATGAATAAGTATAGAATAATTAATGAATAACATAGGATTAAAAAATGAATTCATGTGATTAGTTAATTATAATTAATAAATGAATATCATGTGATTAATGATTCAATAAAGAATAATTAAAGTGTGATTAAAGAATGATTAATTAATTAATAAATTACTAATGAGTAACTAGTGATTGAAGAATAATCAACCATCATTATAAATATTAGTTAGACTATCAGAATCTTTATCACAAAACATTTTTGACGTAGAAAGTCGTGTTTTCCAGTGTGTACTACTATAGGGATGTTATTCAAACTGAGCAAGGAGATTCTTATAGTACACAACCAACAAATGAATGGTTATTATTAGTAATGATTATGTATAGATTAATTAATTAATAACTTAGTATTAAAAAATGAATAAATGTAATGATTAGATAATAATCATTAACTAATGAATATCATATGATTAATGATTTAATAAGGAATGATTATAGACTGATTAAATATTTATTAACTAAATAATATCTTAGTAATGATTAACTAGTAATTAAAGAATGATTAACTAGTTAAAAAATACACTAACATTAGTATCATAGTTTAGTATATAATAAGATGTTCTAAAATTTTAGTATCATAAAGATTATATATTTTAAAAATAATAATTATTATTAGTAATGATTAAGTATAGATTAATTAATGAATAACTTGGGATTAAAAAATGAATACATATAATGATTAGATAATAATACTTATCATTGATAAAATGAAAATTATGATCATATAAAGTGAAATGGAGAATAAAAAACACCTTAAATAACACATGAATTCTTTACAATATACAATAAATTCCCTAACATTTTTCTATAGAATCTATTTTAGATGAGATAAGCCTCACTTCAGACATGAGGTAAACTCCTGCTTATTTTCAATCGATAGCTTGATAATATCTTATAAAGGTATGTACTTAACTTTGGAATTTTGAAAATATTTCAACCTTATAATGACATCTAATATAACATCTAAGATATTTTATTAGAAGGTTTAAAGATTTTAAAAATTCCAAAGTTAAGTACATACCTTTAGAAGATGTTATTATTCTCCCAATTCAAAATAAGATGGATTTTACCTCACGTCTAAAGTGAGGCTCATCTCATCCAAACCATGTTCTATTGAAAAATGTCAAGATATATATTGTATGTTGTAAATAATTCATATGTTATTTAATGAGTTTGTTATTATCAAATTAACTTTATATGATCATAATTTTCTTTTTATTAATGATAAATAAATTGATTTACTATTTTCTTCTTTTTTACCTCGGTTTCCAAAACATTTTTTGAATTATATTCTAGTAAAATTTTATATAATGAAAAATTACTATCATATTTTAGGGTATAGAAATACATCCTAAAATTTCATTATAATAAATATTATATGGTCAACCATCATTTTCAATATCAGTTACACTATTATAATCATGATCAAAAAACATTTTTGACATAGAGAGTCATGTTTAGCTGTGTGTGCTCCTATGGGGAGGTTATTAAAACTAAGAAAAGAGATTCTTATAGTACACAACCAATAATAGTGGTTAGTACAACTGATTGTGTAACCCTAAGTGACCTTCAAGAAAGAATTTTCATTTCCTTAAATCTGGGACCCGATTAAGAGATCAAGTCTATGAGAGATAGACATTTTCAATTCCTGGCATCACTGTGGCATCTAGCTTGTCTATTGGTTGTTGATGCACAGTGGTTCAAAGAAATAAATTTATTTTATCAGGGGTTAGATGTTACCATGATGGATTTATATGTTAATGTTTCTATAATACAATAACAATGTTGTAACATCCCCGTTTTGGGTGCCACCCAAAGGTGCCCCGAACCCAGTTGGTCACATGACCTCAAGTGCATTTATTCAAATTCCAGAGGATTTCGACTAGAAATGAGGGTCATAGTGTGATAACGGGGATACTATACCCTTATTGGCAGAGTATACACAGTAGAAAACAAATAGTAAACAATAGTAGAAGTAGTAATACCATACAACAAAAGTAAATAGCAGAAGACTGATAGTAATATAACAACTAAAGAATATATATATAAATAATGCATATCACATGTATCTAGAAAATAATCCAAAAAAGTCACAATATTGGAAATACAATAATGAAACCAAGGTACAGAAGAGTAGTAAACTCCAACAGCATCGCAATCCTCAGCTTGGTCTTGTGCTCTCTAGCTCCAACAGCAATCAAGTACCTGATAAAGAAGGGCGCTTTACCTTATCTACACCTACAACCATATAATCTATTTGGGTAAAAAAACATGACCCAAATACGGTGTGAGATGAATCCCAGTAGGAAACCATAAAAAGGTCTATACCTAACTATCATTGAATATATATATATAGTAAGTAATATATAGAAATGAAGAAATAAACTTGTAAGTACTCAAAAATTAAACAATCCTATAATTTTCAATTAAATTCATTTAACATTTATTATTCATTCCATTGAATCATGTAACCCTTGGGATCTATCCTAATCTTTGTATCCCCTGTGTAATAGTAACAAACAGATGTCTCATAAAACCATAAAACAAACAAGAAAGACTGAGTCTAAGCATGTGATTTGGCTAGAAAGACTCATAAAAATCATTCAATTATTCAATAACAGCCCTATGGGAAAGTTCTCACAGTCTAATCTCCCTTATACAACATAACAACAATTCATTTAATAATGAACCTTTGTGTAGCTCTCATGGTCCAACCCATTTGGTCTACATTAGAACTAGACATTTGAAAATGACCACCTGGGCAGCTCACACAGTCAATACCCATTGGTCAATATAGCATCAAATCATTTAATAACAATCCTTTGGGCAGCTCTCATGGTCTAACCCCTCTGGTCTATGACCACCCAGCATATCTCATAGTCAATACCTCTGGGTCAAGAAAATAACAATTCATACATAAATGACCCTACCTCAGGAAGCTCTCATAGTAAAATTCCCCTTGTTCAAAGTTTCATAATGTGAAACACATGCATCTCATATAATCATTAACTCCATCCTAACAACATGAGGCATGGAAAGCAAGGCAAGCCTAACAGGCATTCTAGGCCAAACGACCAAAATCAATCAAACAAGGGAAACACACCCAAAATCAATGTATAAAAGCCTTATGCATAAGTAATTACCCTTTTATCAATCTACCAAAACATAACAAGTAATAAAAAGGGTCTAATTATATACATGCAAATCCCCAAATGTGGGTATATTACACTTTTAGCATTTATAATCTAAAGACAATCAACTAAAGGCACAAACCAACTACCTCGACATCGTACGATCGATACTCTTGAATACATGTCCTAGAATCATCCTAGAATGATGTAGATCTATAAAAAGGGTAAAATAGATCATCCCTCTATAAGTCATGGGAGAGGAAGAATTAGGAAGAAAGGATCTAGGAGAAAATAGAACTCAACAGTGGGAATCCAATGCAACCGACGGCATCTCAATCAAAGTTTGGATGAATAATCGGGAGGGGTTCAGAGTTCTTTGGTATTATGTCGCTCTCCTATACGAACCGAGGGGAGAATAAGGTGTTTCCAAAGATAACACATGACCCCGCACCAATTTATCAAATAAAAATAAAAGTACATGGCGTGTTCATTTAATGTACACATCGTGTACTAGCCTTAACTGGCCACCGCTTTAAGTGGTCTACCTGGTCACCTACATGGCCATGTACTCGGTCATTACATGGCCAGTATATAGCTGTATTTAGTACTTGGGTACACAGCATGTACATTGAAAATTTTCATTTCTTCCTTTTTCCTCAAAAACAACCCAAAATAAAGATCTATACTTGAAATAAATATTCGGGTTCTTACAAACTTCTCCCCTTAAATCAGTTCATCCCCGAATTTCCCTTCCATGGGTAGTGAATAAGAAAATTCAAACAACTCTAGCCATTGGGATCATATGTCAGCCTCCCTCTCCCAAGTCTCATCTTATACTCACCCATTCTACCATAGCACCCATACCAAAGGAACATACGTTCCACGAAGAAACTTTATTCTGCAATCCACAATCTGAATAGGGTGCTCCTAGAAGGATGCATCCACCTCTAACTCAACCTCCTCGGGTTGAAAAATGTGAGACGGGTTTGAAAAGTAACTTTGTAGCTGAGAAACATGAAAGACTTCATGCATAGCCTAGTACCTCTAAGGTAACTGCAACTGATGGGAAATCGGCCCGACTCTCTCCAAAACCTCATACAGCCCGACGTATCTCGATGAAAGTTTTCCCTGCCTCCCAATCCTCTTGTGTCCCAACCTTGGTGTGACATGTAATAAAACCCGATCTCCAGCCTCGAACTCCATAGGTCATCTTCATCGATCAGTATAAGATTTCTGTTAAGACTGTGCAGTATCCATCCTCTTTTGAATAAACTCCACTTGTTCAGTAGTCTCCTAGAAAAGATGAGGTCCTAGCATAGATTCCCTCTTACCTCTAGTCAAAAGAGGGGTGATTAACATGGCCTACCATACAAAGCCTCATAAGGTTCCATCTGAATCATCTCCTAAAAACTATTATTGTAGGAAAACTCCACTAGGGGTAAGAGTCTCTCCCAAAAGCCCCTAAAATATAGGACACATGCTTGAATCATGTCCTCCAAAACCTGAATTGTACGCTTAGACTAGCCATCTATATGGGGATGGTATGGTGTACTCAGAAGTACCAGTGTACCCAAATCCCTTTGTAGTCCTTTCCAGACATGATAAGTAAACTGGGCATCCCTATCTAAAATGATAGAGTTTGGAACCCCATGTAAATGTATAATCTCTCAGATGTACAACCTTCCAAGCTAATCAACACTGAAGGTTTCCTTAATCATAAATAAATGTGCAACCTTTGTGAGTCTATCAACAAAAACCCAAGCCACATCATTCCCTCGAGGTGACCTCGGTAAACCCATCACGAAATCTATCACGGCAACATTCCAATTCTACTCTGGAATGGGTAACTACTATAAAATCCCTACCATTTGATGATGATCTGCCTTCACCTACTGACAGGTGGAACATCTCATAACAAAACTAGCAACATCCATCTTCATACCTGGCCACCAATACTGACAGTGTAGATCTTGGTACATCTTGGTGACACCAGGATAAACTTCCCAAATTGAGGAATGAAAAACTCACATCAACTTCTCATGTATGTTTATTGACACCCATACGCATCCATGAAAACACAAGAACTTATCGTCTCCTACGGTCCACCCAGAAGTAGGGTCCTCTCTGACACTCTCCCGTAGGACTAGGCCTTCAGAATCTGATAGCTTCTTCATTCACACTCAATCTAGTAGATTAGAGGTAACAGCTATAGAAGAAAGAAACATATTCCCCTGTCTGTCATGAACCTCCAAATGCATCTCAGAGAACATAGCCATAAGCTGTGACTCCCTGTCGGCCTCCTCAGTTGCCTATATCTGAGTCCTCCTACTCAATGCATCATCCACTGAGTTGCCTTTCCCAGGCGTTTAGGAAATCTCAAAGTCAAAGGATTTAAGGTACTCAACCCACTTTTGCTGTCTCAAATTCAGATCACACTGAGTAAAGATATACTTAAGTATTTTTTGGTCTGTGTATACCACAAAATGATCTCCCAAAAGATAATGTCTCCAACAGTGTAAATCATGAAAAACTGCATCCCACTCAGGATTGTGTGTCAGTTAATTCCTCTCATGTGGCCTCAATTACCGAGACATGACTCCTTCCCCCTACATAAGCACTGCTCCTAGCCTGATACCTGACGCATATCAGTATACAATGTAACTCTTTCTAGGCTCCAGAAAAACTAGTATCAGTTCTGAAGTCAATCTCCCTTTGAGCTCATGAAAGGATGAATCATAGGAATATGTCCATAAGTACTTCGCACCCTTCTTAGTCAGGCCCATTATTGGTGCTTCTAAGCATGAAAAGTCCTATATAAAACATCTGTAGTAACCATCCAGCCCCAGAAAACTTCGTACCTCAAAGAAATTCTTCAGCTTCTCCCAGGAAACTACCACTCTCACTTTCTCTAGGTCTACTGATACTCATTTCTCTGAGATGACATAACCCAAGAAGTGAATTTGTTCCATAAAAAAGTGGCACATTGATATCTTGGCATATAATTGATGCTCTCTCGGTGTAATCAATACGATGTCAAGATGGGTGGAATGGTCATGTCAAGTGTGAAATTAAACCAAGATATCATCTACCAAGACTACCACAAATGAATCCAAGTAAGGATGGAACACTTGGTTCATCAGTTCCATGAAAACTACTGGCGCGTTTGTGAGACCAAACAGCATAAACAAATACTTGTGTAGACCATACCTACTCTCAAAGGATATGATAGGTATATCTTATGGTCTAATGCACAAATGATGATAACCGGATCTCAAATCAATATTTGAGAACACCCAAGCTCCTAAAAGCTAATCAAAGAGGTCATCAATCCTCGGCAAAGGATATCAGTTCTTAATCATCAACTGGTTTATCTTTTGATAATCCACACAAAGTATGGGGGTATCATCCACCTTCTTCACAAAAAGGATAGGTGAACCCTAAGGATAAGTACTGGGTCAGATGAAACCCTTCTCCTACAACTCCTCTAACTGTTTCTTGAGATCCTATAACTATAGTGTAGCCATATTAGAGGAATGGACACCGGTGCAACTCCTAACACAAGATCAATAGAGAAATCTACCTCTCTCTGGAGGTAAACCTGGAAATTCATCTGGAAATACATCTCTGAAATGATCCACCACTGGTGGAAATTACATCTGTGAAGTCCCTTGGTCATCTAGATATAAAATTAAAATCTAGGTGGTAATTCCTCCCAACCCATGATGCTTGGGTTCATCTCTACTCAGCAAGACATCCCATTCACCCTTGTGTAGAAAAGACCCGCCCTTTGGTGACATGAAACTCACCCTATAGCGATAGCATTCAAAAATGGCCTAGAAAGAGACCAACCAGTCCATTCTAAGATTGAAATCGAATCCTATCATCTCTAGACATAGAGTTCCCATAATAATTGACACCCACAAACCTTAACAGGGAACTCCTTGCACTGATGTACACTAGCGGTCCTAAGTCCCAACGAAGCTTCTAGCATCATAATATCATCAAACATAAAGATAAAGAGACCAAGGCACTCCAAAATGGAAATAGATATAAAAATATGGGAATCCATGTATTGAATAAAGTAGAAGCTAAAATTGAGAAAACTAGAATCATACCTCTAACTATAGAGGGTTTGGGATCCTACTCCTACTGGTTCTGCTCCACTGCAAAAGTCCGACCTGTATTGTGGCCCTGCGACCCTACCCAACTACCCTGATCTGATCTACCCTGTTGTCATTCAAAACCTTCCATCTGGATACTATGGTCATTACCACCTCCTCAACCTAAATGGCCTGATGAACTCTAGTTCCCTGGATGTTAAAAAATTGGTGGTCCTGTTCCTGAATGTCGATTCATAACAAAACCTCTATCATTTGCCGCCGGTGAGAACATCCAGCAAAAACAATAAATATTACTCATCTTGCTACAAGATCGGCACTCGACTGGGTCCCTCAGGAAATGTGGTCTCATATTCCCACTCTTCCCACACTGGTAGCATACCACCAGGATACCTAAAGAAACATCGTGTGGAATCTCCCTACGGTGCTTTGGTATCTATCGAAGGAGTACCATCCCTGGATGCTGAACCACCCTGGCTCATAGCTCCCAACTCCCTTAGATTTCACTCAGTAATCAGTTCTTGATTTACTATAGAAGTCACCAAAGTCATCCTGAAAACATTCACCTGTGATTGGATTTCATACCGGTGACCATCCTAAAAACTCATAGCTAGTGATAACTTGTCACCTCCCAAAACAGGTGTGAAATGTTTAAGCTTTGTGAAACGAGATGAGTAATCCATCACTGAAAGAGAACCCTACTACAAATTAAATAACTCCTAGGCTCAACCGTTCCTCAACATCTTAGGGTAAAATTAATCATAGGAGTTTCTCTAAAAATATTCCCAAGACATATCCCGATAATGTCCCTCCTGTGAGACAACATCCCACCATCTCTTAGAAAAATCATGTAGCATGTACATTGCGAGCTTTACCCTCCTCTCTGGAGGAATCTCCAGATTCTCAAATATAGAAAGCATAGCCTCCAACCATGACTATTCAGCTTGTGGTCCTTTATCCCCTGAAAAAGTGGAAGGATGTTGTTGTTGGAACACCCATGTCAACTCTTCCATAGTCGGGGCAGGATGTGGTGATCCCTAGAAGGTCTGCATCATCCTTAAAAATACTTTAAGGAACTGTGCATCAGCACCTACGTCTGGTATAATAGTTGGTGCCAAGATGGGCATAACAGGAGGATCTTCTAGTATTCCTTTATCTACCATTTCCAGTGTTTGATTATCACCATGTACCTGGCGCACAACTGGAGGATTTCTTAGTTTCATGACTTTGCAAGGTCAATTGAGCACCTTATTATAATATTATCAAGGACAAAAACTTAAAATTGAAATAAAGTAACATGAGAAGAAAGAATTCAAGTTTTACAAAATAGGGTTAAACGGTATGTAGAACCACTACATAGTGTGTTCCCTTAAACCTTAACATGGGCATTTACCTCAGCCAACCTAGTCGTGTAACACCCTATACACATGGCATGTTCATCCTAAGACATGGCATGTACTTGAATTTTCCCTCCTGTCCGGGTTCTTCTACACGGCTAGAACTACATGGTTCTCTCCTGGGTAACACTACACGGCGTGTTCACCCTAGACACGGTGTGTACTACTTAAGTTCCACCCACCCGTGTTGTTAGTTACAATCCCAGATACACAGTCGATCACCAAACTGAATGTATAAGCTAGACACAATGTGTACCATCAAAATTTCATCCACCTGCATCATTGGTCACACGACCAGATACATGGTCTCTAAAGCACGGCGTGTTCTACCAAAAATTTATCAACCTCATGTATCTTATCACACATTCATTCACATGGTCAAAGAATACATGGAGTGTACATATGATACATGATGTGTACTTAAGAAAATTTGTTTCCCACAAAATAGAAGAACACATTGAATGTGTTTATAACAACACATGTCGTGTTGTCTAGGATTCCAGACAATAGGCCTTTGAAACTTCTCTATAACCCTTAAAAACTTAAAATTTTGTCCAAGGAATGAAAAATTACAACCTGTGGGAGCCCATACTCCCTGGAAATCAAAGTTTTGAATCCTTTTTCACATCATAACTAGAAAAAAAATCAATTAAAGTTCAAACATGATCCACCAAATTTTGATCCCAGAGGGCCCATAACACCTCAAGGACCAAAGATTGGAATACATCCAAATAAAACTTTACATATTCCAATAACCTATCAAAATAGTAGTTATTCTATCATGGCATCTATCACAACATCATGCATATCAAGCACAACATCTATCAAAAATCATGCAATCAATAATTCATCCTAAATTGCATGACAAGAATTCATGACATGTGATCTCTAGAAAGTGCCTATATGATGCATTAGATGGCATACCCTAATCTCATCAGGTTACAATATAAATAGAACCACAAATATATAAATCATAACAGCATAAAACAATTTAATCACCCAATAGTGAAATCAAATCAACTATAATAATTTCATAACTAAAAAAAATTCAATATTCAGGGTAACTTGGCTTTTCCCTGTACACGAGTTAGCTACTCTCAATCACATCTTATTACCAACTAATTATTTCTTCCTATCCAGTTATATAGGCTCCAAATAATAAGGCAAATCATAAATGAAAACTCCTCTGATACCACTTTGTAACACCCTGGTTCCGGGTGCCGCCCCAAGGTGCCCTGAACCTGGTTGGTCACATGACCTCAAGCACATTTCCCCAAACGCCAGAGGCTGCTGACTAGTAGTGAGGGCCATGGTGTGATAATGGGGAAACTATGTCCTCATTGGCAGAGTATACACATCAGAAATCAAATAGTAAACAATAGCGGAATTAGTAATATCATACAACAAAAGTAAACAACAAAAGATTGATAGTAATATAACAAATGGAGCATATAAATAAATTATTCATGTCACATGTATCTAGAAAAGCATCCAAACAAGTCACAATGCTGGAAATACAAAACTAAAACCAAATTATAGAAAATAAGTAAACTCCAATAGCATCGCAAGCCTCAATTTGGTCTCATGCTCTCCAGCTCCAACAAAAATCAAGTACCTAATGAAGAAGGGAGCTTTCCCTTATCTACACCTATAACCATATAATCTGTTTAGGTCCAAAAACATGACCCAAATAGGGTGTGAGACAAATCCCCATAGGCAACCACCAAAAGTTCTGTGCTTAACTGTCATTGAATATATATAGTAGGTAATATACAACAATGAAACAATAAACTAGGAAGTACTCAAAAAGTATACAATCCTAGAGTTTTCAATTACATTCATTTAACATTTATTATTCATTCCTTTGAATCATGTAACCCTTGGGATCTAGCCTAATATATGTATCCCTTGTGTAATAGTAACAAACAGATGTCTCAAAAGACCATATAACAAACAAGAAAGATCAAGTACAAGCTTGTGCTTTGTCTTGACAGACTCATCACAATCATTCAATTATTCAATAATGATCCTATGGGAAAGTTATCAAAGTCTAATTCCCTTGATCCAACATAACAATAATTAATTTAATAATGACCCTCTGGGTAGCTCTCACAGTCCAACCCCTTTGGTTTACATTATCACTAGACATTTACAAACAACCACCTAGGTAGCTCACATGGTCAATACCCCTTGGTCAACATAGCATCAAATCATTTAATAATGACCCTCTGGGTAGCTCTGACGGTCTAACACCTCTAGTCTATGACCAACTAGAAGCTCTCACAGTCAATACCTCTAGGTCAACATAACAAAAATTCATACATAAATGACCCTACCTCAGGAAGCTCTCGCAGTCAAATTCACCTTGTTTAAAGTTTCACAATGAAAAACACAAGCATCTCATATAATCAGTAACTCCATCATAACAACACGAGGCATGAAAAACAAGTCAATCCTAATAGACATTCTAGACCAAATGACCATAATCAATCAAACAATGGAAACACACCCATAATCAAGGTATAAAACCTTATGCATAAGAAATTACCCTTTTATCAATCTACCAAAACATAACAGGTAATAAACAGGGTCTAATTACAAACCTGAAAAACCCCAAATGTGGGTATATGACACTTTTAGCATATATAATCTAAATACAATCAACTAAAGGCACAAACCACCTACCTTGATATCGTACGGTCAATACTCTTGAACATTGGCCCTTGAATCGACCTAGAATGAAATAGATCTATAAAAAGGGTAAAATCAATCATCCTTTAATAACTTACAAGATATAAAGAATCATGAATAAAGGCTCTAGGAGAAAATATAACTCACCAGTGAGAATCCAATGCAACCGGCGGCGTCTCAATCGGAGGTCGGACGAAGAATCAGGAGGGGTTAAGAGTTCTTTGGAATTTCGTTACTCTCCTTTATGAATAGAGGGGAGAAGAAGGTGTTTCCGAATATGAGACATGGCCCTTCACTGATTTATAAAATAAAAATAAAATTATACGGCGTGTTCATTTAATGTACACACCGTGTACTAGCCTCAATCATCCCCTACTTTAGGCAGTCTTCCAGATCACCTACACAGCCATGTACTTACCCATTACATGGACAGTATATGGTTATATGCGGTACCTGGGTACATGGAATGTAATCATAAGTACGTAGCTTGTAATTAGAATCATTTCTTCCTTTTTCCTCAAAAACAACCCGAAATAAAGATCCATACATGAAATGAAGATTTGGGTTCTTAAAAACATCCAGTTGTATGAAGATGTAGACTTGCAAGAGTGGTTGAAGATGGTTCACCCATGAAATTGAGCCTATTACAAATAATAAAGAAGAGGAAAACCTATATGATCTCTTGGATATACATGTAAATCTGAATTCTAATGAGAATATTTGTAATGATGGAATAGATGGTGACAACAGTGATGATGAGGAGTGAGTAGTGGAAGTTGGGAAGGAAGTTTCTAGAAATACATTAGTTGTACAGTAGTCTCGGCCCATAATAAATCATCTAAGACTCTTTGCATCTTGGTTATAAGTAATGACACGTGTGCCTAAATTTGACTGCAATGTTCTCACACCTCCAACTGATTTTCCTGAAGTTATATAAGATAGTTTTTTTGAGTTGGAAAAACCTTATATGTTGGAAGAAAATTTTCAAGAAAAGATACATTAAAAAGAACACTAAAGAGATTTCACATTTAGGGGAACTATAGATATATAGTTCAGGAATCATGCCATAATAAATATCTCACATGGTGTGAGAAGTATGGGGATGATTTTAGATTCTTCTTGAGGGAGATTCTGGACATGACATTTGGTGGTTGAAGAATTTTGAGGATTGAGCCAGCTCATACTTGTGTTCAGCCAAGCCTGACACAAGATCATACCTCATTGGATGCTAAATTTGTGTCATCCATTATTGTTGAGATGATTAGGACATGATAAGATGTTCCTATATCCTATTTCCAAGAGAGGATACAACAAACATTCAGTTATAATATTTCCTATAATCAGGCATGGATGGAGAAATAGAAGGCAATTATGAAGGTCTATTGTGGTTGGGATGAATCATATTGAATGTTGTCATAATTTCTAGCCACACTGAGGCACAATAACCAAGTTGTCTTCTGTATTTATACAAACAAACATGTGTCTCAAGATAACTGAATTAATGCATCTTGTGTTAATTTTTATCGGTTTTTATGTGCATTCCTCCCTTGTATCTCCACATATCGTTTCAACAAATATTTCATTCATATTTATGGAACGTTTCTATATGGAAAATACAAGGGTGTATTTTTTATTTTGGCAACCCAAGATGGAAACTGTTCACCTATTCTACTTGCCTTTTACATTATGGAGATGGAAACTATGAATCATGGAGTTGGTTTTTGGCATGTATCAGCAACCATTTCACATGTATTCAAGGTGTCTGTTTGATATATGATCAGCATCGAGAAATCATCGAGACAATCTAGAATATGATCATGCTTTGGTAAATGCTTCAGATATGCCATAAGAAGGTGTCTCAACCATCTTCCTCGTCACCCTCCTCTCCCCCGTCGTTGCACGATGGTGGACTCAGAGCCAGTTCTCGTGCAGCACACTACACCCCCATTGGGTATGTGGCCATCTGTGTTGTCTCCAGCTGCCAAAGGTCCTTAATCCGGGTAAGCTGACTGAATCACCCCATCTTCAAGAACCTCCCCAGCCATGCCAGATAGGAGTACAGGTACAAGAACAATGGTGGACCGTTTTCCATTCTGTGAAATGACCACCTCTTCGAGGAGGTCGTTCATGCCATCTCCAACAAATCAGACCAGTTTGTATACGTAGAGGAGTTGTAGACAATGTGCTTCCTCGCTACCAGTTTCCCAAAATATGGACTGTTTCTCCCTTAATTCACTGAGAAGTCTATCTGCTGAAGAAAGTGGTCGCTGGCCAGCCATGTATGGGAGTCTGCGTCCGGTGTGAGTTCATCAGAGTCACTGGACATTTCGCATCCTCTTTGGCAGTAGAGTACTTTTTATGAATTTTGTGATATACACCATATGATTACTTCTTATCTTCTATATATATTTCTTAATAAATTATTTTAGGGTTTGAAATACAATCTATTTTATTCAGTTTTTTAAACCCTACAAATAAATATTTATTTTGATATACATTACAAATAAAATCATACAACACATAAAAAAATGGGACAATATGAAAAAACTGGTGTATTTCATTTCTGAAAAAAAAACCATCCTTAAATATTCAAGGAAATTCCATATTTCACACCATTTTTTCAAAACCGCCAAGAAACCATTTAGAGTGGTTAAAAATAATTCTGAACTCGAAAAAAAATCCAAAAATAACAATAATTTTTGTAGTGAGTGTCGAATTTCTATAGGGTCACTTCCTATAGAAGTTGAGTTATCCTAAGATGTATTACTTGCCCAGAGTATCTCTGCACCCATGGGATGGATATAGGGTCTGAAGACCTAGATCTAGATACTAGGAAAAACATTTTCTTTAGTGTCGTCCTAGATTTCATGTCACCTATTCAGGGTTATATTACTTTAGAACCTAGGTTTCTATCCCATCACTGTAGCATCTCATCCCTCCTCATTGGCTTGATTTGATATGGAATTGCTACTAGGAATTAGGTGACATCCCCAAGATGCCAAAGGTTGACAATAAGTGTCAAGAGCTTCAATACCATTGGGGGATAATTTACCCTTTGAAAATTAAAACAACAACAACCAAGCATACCATAACAAAAACCGTATGATGTATGATAACAATGTAATACAACTCAATGTAATATCAAAATACAACAATATTAAACTACACCATGAGAAAAATCAAAGTACCAGAGCGGAAGACTAAACCATAAACCTCAAAGACTCTAACCACATAACATCACAGCTCCCAACATGCTCTATGCTCCAAATCCACAATCCATGCCCAAGTATAATGAGGAATCACTAAAGAAATGTGATACTTTGACTTTAACTATGTCTTGATAAACAATCAATACCACAAATTGGCATAAGGTAAGCACTAAATTTTATTAGCATTAATAAGAAAGCACTGATAAAAGTCTCACCTTTATTATCATTAGCTAAAATCACTGATAAAGGTAAAGTTTATCAGTGATAAAACAAGCACTAATAAAGGTGTATCATTTATCTGCGCTAAAACAAGTACTGATAAAAGATAGATCTATCAGCTCTAATAAAAAAATTTAATAAAAAAATTATTAATATATATATAATTATTATATTTATATTTAAAAATAATGTTTATTTATGTAACACCCCAGGATTTGGATGGGTATAATAATGAGTATAATTGATCAAAATAGTAAATATAACATGTCAATAATTATTTATATATAATATACCATCCAATTACATACAATTTCACTATTATTAGAATTATATCATTGCTCATGCGTACATACGGCTTACCGTCTCCACGACATGATGAGATTCATTTCAACGTTCACCAATCAACGATGATTATAAATATACATATTATTAATAAGTATGTAATATATGACATAATAATACTACTGGATATATATATATATATATATATATATATTTACATATATCTCATTCACTTACTCTCGTTCAATACGATATGAAAATAGAAACGGCGTTTATGCGTACGTACGACCAACCGTCTCCATAAACGGTGTTTTCCATATCAAATATCAATATATTATACATACTTATATTCTAAATATATATGATACATAAATAATATTTTATATTCTCGAATCAACTAAATCATGATATAAGTTATACGATCAAGGATAACAAGTAAAAACATATATGATAAAGAAAGCGATTATTACCCAAAATGTTATTTTAAAATAGAAATTATTATTAAATGGGTAGTATAAAGCCACCAATGAATCAAGTATGATATCATAAATATGAATATGGTTCTATTATAATTTAATAACATACTTTGGTAATTATACAGGAGGTTAAACATACCCTTGACTAAAGAAAAGTACAAGGTAAGGGTTAATTCCTCAATCTCATTATTATCTAAGATTGTTTATGTGTAAGTATTTACTAGGAAATTTTTATCATCCATGTCCATATTTGATAAAAATGTTTTCAAAATAAATATTTTAAGGTTTTTTGGAAGGGGATCTTTTTCAATATCAGTGTTTTAAATGTTTTAATGGTTTATTTTTCTAAATCTTTTTAATTAATGTCCATGTTTTAAAAATGATTTTAAGAATTTATTTATATGGACATGATTGTTTTAAAATGTTAATTCCTTTCAAAAGTTTCAAAGTGGTATAGGACACTTTTATTCAAAAATATCTTTTAAATTAATTCCTTTATAAATGTGTGACTTTTAAATGATTTCACAAAAAGGGGTATTTCTCTCAAAGAGTTTTATTGATCATTTTAAACTATGTCAACAGCCTTTGCTAGATATTATTATTGATTGAGGTTGATTATTATAATACAATGTTCCATATTTTATTGAATGAGTTTTGATATGTTTTACTATGTATGTTCTATTTTTATACCATTCATGGTTTATGGTTAAAGTATTGGCATTTCGTGTGCTAGTTTTAATATGGATGTTTATGTTATGTTTCAACATTTTCATATGAGGAATGCATTGGACTTAGTAAGTGACGAGTGGAGCCCATTATAGCTCCTCGATGAATTGGTAGGTCTCATGAGACAAACTAGTGTCTTAGTACAAGGTCTTAACAAAAACTTTATTTGTAGTCTTGGCACAATTCCTTTACTATGTGGTTATGATATCTAGCATTATGCATTCCCTCATTGTGAAATTAAGTATTACATGTGACTATTTGACTAGTAGAATATCCATGTGCATGTTTATATGGTAATGTTTGATTTATTTTTGCAATATTATGTTCAATATTATGTTTAAAAAGGCTATTGTTTTTATTACACATCTTCCCTTAAAAGTTTATAGCTTCCTCTAAATTATTTACCCTTACTGAGCATCTGAGCTCACCACCTTCTTATGTTTTATTTTCCTAGGATGCCAAGAAGTGTATTATAATTTATATTAAGGTTTAATCTAGAAGAATATTGGAATTATAAATGGATTATCTATATTTTATTTTATGTTAGAAATTGTAATGTAAAGTTCATGTATGTAATTTATTTTCCAAGACTGCTAAAATGATCTGTATTTTGGGACTTAATTCCCTATAATCATGAAAATGTATTAAAACAATGCACTGGATCTAGGCTTCTGGGGTCGGGGCATTACAGTTAGTATCATAGGAATTTTATAAAAACCCTTTGGAAATATATTTACATAAACTCTGATTAGAGAACATTACCCTAAGATAAACTTTGAGGATTAATATAGAAGAAATTACTAGAATTTTTGTAATGTAGAGATTTTGTGAATTTTCCAAGAAATACATCCCTATATGGATACTAGCAGGTAGAGGCATATCTTGAATAGATGTATCTAGGGGTAAAACCCAAAAACACCACTTTGAGCTAGATTCGAATGGGAGCTGGTGCACAAAAACGGGTCTTGCTGCACTCTTGGCTACGACACTCTCAGGGGATATGCTTAGGATAATTCACATTTTATTTATAAACCATTAAGAAATATTTAGGATTAAATATGTCAGCAAAGAAACCATTTTTTTATGATTATGAGACTAGATTTGTGAAAATATTCAATTAATGTTGAGTATTTTTCTAGTTTTGGATTATACATTATGATATAATCTAACCTAGTGTATTTCATCATTTAGAAATGGTGCCCAGTAGAAGGAATGATAACTCCAGCAATACGCATGATCCAAAGAGTAAGAAGGATCATATATTTCATGGTCTTAAGCCAACATTTAAAAGGGAAATAGTATCCTATGTATTATCATCATATGAAGAAACAGTATCATGTGTTAATAAGATAAGTAAAGAATCCTCTGATTCATATGGCTTTGAAGGGAAGCCAGAGAATAAGAGGATGGTAGAGAGAAATATGGATAAAGGGAAGAAGGGAAAGAAGGATTTTCCCATATGTGATAATTGTGGAAAGAATCATACTAGGAAGTTCTTGAAAGGAATGGGAGTTTTTTGTAAGTGTGGAGAAAAAGGACACCAAGTTCGTGACTGCAAGGGTAAGAAAAAGGTTCCAAATGTACAATGATTCATCTGCAAGGAGTTAGGACACTACATGAATCAATTTCCCAATCATCATAGTATACCCTAAATGATTCTATTGGATAATAATAAAGTTATGATACTACCACATATAAAGAGGAATGATTAGTGTTCTTAAGTTTTTATTAAATAATTTTGTCATTTGAGTATTGTATTAATGATGTACAAGTTATAATAATTATAAAGTATATAAGGATTTTACTGTAGTATGTTTTCATCAAGGATTTTATATTTTATGGTACCAAGTAAAGTGACACAGTTTCAAGTTAAACATTTTGGAAAATATATGGTTGAGAGAAAGATAAACCTTAATATGGTCATGATACTGAGGTAGTTATTTTTTAATAAGAGATAATTGAGTTGTATAAAGTATATTAGGTATTATTGACATCCTTGTAACTAATTAACGGTTTGTTTATTCCATCATTATTAGAGTATTAAAAATTATTGGATTTAAGGAGTATATCCAGAATTCTATAAAGAACAAGGGAGAATGAATGTATTCAATAATGTTTTATGGTAATTCAGGTTGTTACCATGTTTTAAGAGAATACATGATGAAGGTATTCACATGTTATTATGTGGAAAAAAGAGATCTTAATTATGTTTACCTTCCTTATAAATTTTGGATTGTGAGTTTGGACAGAAGTATTTTGGATAAGTCTAAAGGTTGGAATGAATTAAGTTGGAATTTGGATACTATTTTTTCAGGTTAAAAAATTTCTTAATATTATTTTTGGATTGTTATAAAAAGTAAAACTTGGAGTTCGGGCGACAACTTGTCGTGTTTGTCAAGGCTGCGAGACTTGAACCCGCAACCGAAGGGCGACAAGGGTCCATCACCTACCACTGGCCTACGTGATGTCCTGATTTGTATAATGTAGTTTTTTTTAAAATGGTCTGACATATGAATTATAAATTCATTTTTTTAACCCTATACTATTAGGATAAATAGAATATTTTTGAGTTATAAGATGAGTTTGTGGTAGAAATTAGTTAAAGGATGGGACTCTATTTTTCAAGTACTTTTTTTTCTTATTCTATGATGAAATTAATTCTTAAACTTTAGGGAAAGGATCTTAAAACCAAAAATATGTTATCCAAATAATTTATGCTTTGTTTAACTGATTATATTTTAAGTCATCATAGATATATGGATTTTAGGCCCTCAATTTTCCATTCACTTGTTTGTGATTGATGACCTCAATCACTCCCTATAAATATTTACATTTTTTCTCAAATTATAATTTCCACCAAAGTTCTCATATTCAAAATCCTAATTTTGTGGTGAATTTTTCATTTTTCTTTCCCTCTTATTAAGTCTAAATTTTATTAACCCAATTTCCGATGTGGGTTTTCAATAACTTGCGCTACACGCAACAATGAGTTCGAGCACACCACAACTTACCAAACTAGCCGTACAAAAAGAGGTTATGAATAGTATTAACTTCATTTTGAATTTTATATACTCTATATAATTTTAACATCCATATTATGTGTTTATTAGACATAATATAAGAACAAATTCAATTTTTCAAATAAAAGAAGTATTTTTTTAAAAATGAAATTTTACCACCTTTTAATGGAGAACAATTTTTAAATACAATATTTGACACTTTTATATATTAAATTTAATGAAATTAAATTATTATTTATAATTGGGACAAAAAAAATTATTTTGGATAAATTTTTTGTATTTTTCTGATAACTTTCATATTTTGATGAATAAAAAAAATACTAAATTTTAATTAAAAACAACTTTTTAAATCAAAATAATTTAAAGTGTTAAATTTTTAATTTGAGTGGTTTTAAAATATAATTAGATTATATTTTTATCATTTAATATAATTTAGGTCATTTTAAGTAATTTCACATTTAAATTGGATATAAGCACATGTCAATCTTTTGATAGTTTTTACTTCTTAAAAACCTGCTTTCTGGTTTTAACAATGGGAATTAAATTTAAATTAATTAATGAAAATTATATGTTTTAAATTTGTTAAAATATACATCATTTTTGAATTTATAATATCAAAATTATCTTTGGGTGAATTCTTGGTATTTTTTGAAAACATTCAATTTTTTGATGAATAGTGAAAAACACAACGTTATAGATAAAAAATGACATTTTCATTTAAATAATTATTTTTAATTAAAATTGTATCTTAAAGTAAAAATAGATACATAATAAATATATTAGTTCAATTTAATTCATTGGATTCATTTTATAACAATATTAGATATATAAAATTTTATTGAACTTTTTTAATGTCTTTTACCCACCTTCTAGGCACATTTGCAAATTTGCATAAAATGTAATTTTACCGCTTCTGTGAATTGAATTTCAAAAATCTGAGTGATGTGGTTAAAATAAGTAAGTAAAATTTGGTTCAATAGGATGAAAATAATTTTTTTATGAATAGTAACTTTTGAATTTTATTTACCACGGTTAAAAGTAAATAAGTTAATTAAAGGAAAAAATAATATTATAGTTACCCAAAAACATGTCCTAATTCTATTGGATAAGTGTATTTCGACCAAAATCAATATTATGACAAAAATAAGATCCTTTTTATCCGTTTGGTTTATATTAGGACATTTATTATATTTTATTTAAAGAAGAGTTAAAAGTGTTATATTCAAAGTTTAATAACTAAACCATTTTTAATATAGGGTTGCACCTAAGATAAATTAGACAATAAATATTCATTAGAAAACTAAAAATATTTTCTATATCAGGTTATTTTATTTATAATTTTTATACATCAAATAATTAAATTTATTTATGACACAATGATGATGCAGTAATTACCTTCTTAATGAAATATTAAAATAATTGATATTATAAATATTAAAATAAATGTAAATTGAAACTTTTGAAGCCATCCACTAATTTTTTAGGTGAATATTACATTTTAGGGATGATTAAATGTATGTTTTTCTAAGTCATAAAGTTTTTATGACTTTAACAAAAATCAATTACTAAATAGTGTCAAAATTGACATAAATGAGTTTTTAAAACAAATACTATATTATTAAATGATATAATATTCCTAAAAATATAAGGTTCAGAAAAAAAATTTATATAATGATATATATGTTATTAATTAACTACTTGAGATTCTATTGGAATTTTATAGTAAATTTATTAACCATGTATTATAATAATACAAGAAGACATGGTAAAAGTTAAACTATTTAACTAATGGTTAAATATAAAATATAAGGTTAATATGGTGACCTAAACTTGTATAAAACCTATTTGTTGAGATGATTTATACCCATACCCACCTTATCCTCTAAATAGATCCATTTGGATCCATTATAAGCCGAAAATTATTTTAGAATAAAAAAATATTTCAAGCAGTTCCTAAAGTGGCTCTCACCTCTCTTATAAAAGGGTACTTTCTATTCTCTTAATTTCACACCTCCAAATCCATTTGGCTCAGACAACCCCTGATCAAGTATTCTACCAACTATCCTCAATTAAACCTAAAGGCCTTAATTTGATCAGAAATCTAGACTAAGGATCCCTTTTGTTCAAATCAAAAGGAAGAACCCGAAGAAGAGGTAATTATTTCATCACCTCTTTCAAAGTTCTTTTCTTCTTCCACTTCCTCTTTCTTTGTTGTTTACATAACAAAATAATAACTCTAGAACCTTCTACATACTTTGATGTTATTATAAATATGTTACAACCATATTCATTATTCTCTCCATCCTAGGAATGACAAAGTCACCATACGTGCGTACGTACGGCTTATTGTCTACACGCCGTGATGTAGTTTGTTATTCAACTCTTCATTATTTGGATGGGTATAATAATGATTATAATTAATTAAAATCATAAATATAACATGTTAATAATTATTTATATATAATATATCATCCAATTAAATATTGTTTCACCATCAATAGAATGATATCATCGTTCATGCGTACGTACGGCTTACCGTCTCCCCGACATGATGAGATTCATTTCAACATTCACCATTCAAAGATGATTATAAATATATATATTATTAATAAGTATGTAATATATGACATAATAATTATACTGGATATATATATATATACATATATCTCATTCACTTACTCTTGTTCAATACGATATGAAAACGGAAACAGCATTTATGCGTACGTACGACCTACCGTCTCCATAAACGGTGTTTTCCATTTCAAATATCAATCTATTATACATGATTATATTTTGAATATATATGGTACATAAATAATTTTTTATATTCTGATATCAATTAAATCAGGATATAAGTTATACGATCAATAATAACAAGTTAAAACACATATGATAAAGAAAGCGATTATTACCCGAAATGTTATTTTAAAATAGAAATTATTATTAAATAGGTAGTATAAAGCCATAAATGAATCAAGTATGATATCATAAATATGAATATTGTTCTATTATAATTTAGTAACATACTATGGTTGTTATACAGGAGGTTAAGCATACCCTTGACTAAAGTAAAGTACAAGGTAAGGGTTAATTCCTCAATCTCATTATTATCCGAGATTGTTTATGTGTAAGTATTTACTGGGACATTTTTATCATCCATGTCCATGTTTCATAAAAATGTTTTCAAAATAAATATTTTAAGGTTTTTTGGAAGGGGATCTTTATCAAGATCAGTATTCTAAATGTTTTAATGATTTATTTTTCTAAATCCTTTTAATTAATGTTCATGTTTTGAAAATGATTTTAAGGATTTATTTATATGAACATGATTGTTTTAAAATGTTAATTCCTTTCAAAAGTTTCAAAGTGGTATGGGAAACTTTTATTAAAAAAATATCTTTTAAATGACTTCCTTTATAAATGCGTGACTTTTAAATGATTTCACAAAAAGGGATATTTCTCTCAAAGAGTTTTACTGTTCATTTTCAACTATGTCAACATCCTTTACTGGATATTATTATTGATTGAGGTTGATTATTATAATACAATATTCCATATTGTATTGAATGAGTTGTGATATGTTTGATTGTGGATGTTTTATTTTTATACCTTTCATGGTTTATGGTTAAAGTATTTAAATTTCGTATGGTAGTTTTAATACGAATGTTTATGTTAGGTTTCAACATTTTCATATGGGGAATCCATTGGACTTAGTAAATGACAGGTGGAGCTCGCTATAGCTCCTAGATTCATCGGTAGGTCTCATGAGATAGACTAGTGTCTTGGCACAAGGCCTTGACAAAAATTTTATTTGTAGTCTTGGCACGAGGCCTTGACTATGTAGTTATGATGTCCGGTATTATGCATTCCCTTGTTATGAAATTATTTATGACATGTGATTACTCAACTAGTATAATATCCATGTGCATGTTTATATGGTAATGTTTGATTTATTTTTTCCATATTATGTTCAAGATTATATTTAAGAATTATGTTTTTATTACACATCTTTCCTTAAAAGTTTATAGCTTCTGCTTAATTATTTACCCTTACTGAGCATCTGATCTCACCCCTTTCTTATGTTTTATTTTCCCAGGATGCCAAGAAGTGTATTATGATTTATATGCAGGTTTAAGCTATAAGAATGATGGAATTCTCAAAGGATTATCTATGTTGTATTTTATGTTAGAAATTGTAATTTTAAGTTCGTTTATGTAATCTATTTTCCAAGACTGCTAAACTGATCGGTCCTTCAGGATTTGATTCCTTGTAATCATGCCAATGTATTAAAATAATGCACCGGATCTGGGCTTATGGGGTCAGGGCGTTACAATTTATATAAATTAATTAAAAATGCATGTTTATAATTAACATCAATATGATATATTAATGTATATTTTTTAATAATTAAAATTTATATAATGTTTTCAAAAAAGTATTTATAAGATTTTAAATAAATATTTATTTATTTAAATAATTATAAAACTGTAATATTTTTTTAAAATAATAAATCTATTTATTATATTTATAATTATATATAAATAATTTTAAATATATTTATTTATAATTATAATTATAACTAAATAAATATATGTCTTCAATGAATTTGGTCAATAAATAAATACATACATTCATATATATATATATATATCATGAGATAATGATGATATTCAAGGACATGATTGGTTTTATTTATGTTCATATATTGATGTGTGAATATAATTGACATTGTATGATCATAAGTTTATTTGTGGACATTATGGGTTGCTATGTTTCAAATATTATGATTACCTATATTATGATGATGCATGCATATGTTATGTATTCATGACTCCTGAATGTTCATTTATACATTCACATCCTTATCGGTCTGGATAGATCTATGAAAAAACTCAATCATCACCCGAATTTCTCTAATGAAAGGTATGAAACCCTAGAAGCTTACTAATTTTTTTTCTTTTCTTGTGGAAATCTGGGGTTTTAATGACTTCAAATGAATCTCCCTCGGACGGGGTTTCTTCCACATTTTGTTCCCCTCTATGGAGTTAAAAAGTCAAGCATGGGGTATTGGTTCTATTAATCTCAGACCAGGAACTCTCTGGATCCATGATTGGAAGCTCAATTTCAATCTACATGATTTCAAGGATACCTGCGAGGTATGGATCAGAATACATGGACTTAATTGGGTGTTATGGCATGCTGAAATTATATATGATATAGCTTCCGCAATTAGAATTCCTATAAAAATGGACTTTTCCACTGAGTCAGTTTCTTATGGTCATTATGTGTGTGTCTTAGTTGAAATCAATCTTAGCTCCTTAAAAATTGAGAAGGTGGCTCTATCCACGCCACAGGATGAAATCTACCTTAGGATTGAGTATGAGAACCCCCCCCCCCTTTTGTACGCATTTTCAAATTGTAGGACATTCAACTAAAACTTGTAAAATAGACATAGTTTGTTCTAAGTGTCAGATAAAAAGGCATGATATGCAACATTGTAGGAGATTAATGAATCATGTTGTTAACAATAAGGAGGACCCTAAAATAGTGAAAGCTCTGGTCGGTCAGGTTCCCAAAACGGAATTGAACCATGCTGAGGTTTCTATTAAGCCAAAGGCTGAAGATGACCACTACCTAAAAGGTGGTCTCATTGTTGCTGAGGTTGCTGCACCTATTCCCCCTATTAATGTGAGAGGTAAGACTCTATTAAATTGGGAGAATCTTGCTGATGAAAACCAACTGAACATTGCTAGAAGCAAATGTAATGACATTATAAATGGATTTTCTTTTAAAGATATATTATCTAGAGGAATATCAAGTGATGAAGATGTGGATTCAGATGACATCCAGGGGGAAAAATAACTCTCTGCTAAACTGGAAGTTGATTACAATATTAGACAGGAGCATATTCTGGTCAATGCCAAAAGTAAGAAAGGTAAATAAAAGGAAGATGTGGCGATATCAAGGAGGGATAAACCCATAAGGGATGCTCAATCCTCCCATATGTATGAACTTGTTTTTCATAAAGAAAAGGAAGGAACAGGGTCTGTGGACAAGGCTCTTATTGAATCACTTCCGATTTTTGAACCTTCTATTGATAAGGAGTTACCTCCTACTAGAATTAAGGTCAAACCTTTTGTTTATTTTAAGGAATCTCCTCCAGTCAGTTCACTGCCAGCCTACATTTCTGGTATGGGGGTCTCCAAGTCACTTGAACCCATGTTTGCCTCCAGTTATGGTACTGATTTGGATGCCTCCAAGTTCCTCGGACCCCTATCGGCCTCCAGTTCTGGTGTGGATGCTTCCATCTCACTCAGAACCCTATCAGCCTACATTTCTGGTTCTGGTTTGGGTGTCTCCAAGTCACATGGATCCCTGCCAGCCTCAAGTTCTAGTTTGGGTGCTTCCAAGTCAACCATCCCCCTGCCAGTATCCAGTTATGCTTTGGATGCTTCTAAGTCACTTGGACAAGGGCACAATGGGATGGTTCCACCTTCAGATCTTATTGCAAGAGAGGCGCAACCTACTGTTAAGGATACTGAATTAGGATTGCAGATTTTGGATCCTCATAGCAAGGATCATACTGCTCCAAGTGTTCATACTCAACTTCTAAATGATCCTGGGAGGGTAGTTTCCAATAGCACCCCTTCCCAAGATTTAAAGACCAGGACAAAAAAAGAAATTTATGTACTTATAACCCTTTTGATATTCTTACTCTGGTTAGTAGTGATGATGATAGGAAGAAAATTGATGGAGTGGCCAAAAATGAAAACACAAAGATTGATGTTGGTGTCGAGAAACCTAGAGATTATCACGGTGATGGTCTGTGGATACAAGTCATGACCCTCAAAGAGGGGACGACATCTCCATGGCAGGGGTGGAAGACTCCTTTTCCATAGTATGAGTACCCATTCAAAAACGGGTTGAGATCCTGTCATGGGTATGTATACTGAATTGTTCCTCTAACGTTGCTTTCTTTTCTTTTTCTAATTCTAATAAAGAGGCCTTTTGAGCCTCAAAAAAAATTGATGGAGATATTACATAATCCATCTAAATTTTGGAAAAAAAATAAATAAATACTTAAAAAATTATAATAAATATATTTAAAATATAAATATTGTTATTATATTTATAATTATATATATTTGTATATATATATATATAATATAAGTATATGTAATTATATAAATATACCAAAGTGCAGCCATGAAATATTATTACATAAATATATTTATAATTATATAGAAATATTTATAAATTTATTTATTAATAATTATAATTGGAAATAAATAAATATATAAATAATTATAAAATTACAATAAATATATTTAAATAATAAATATATTCATTATAATTATAATTTTATAAATATATATAAAAATATAAATATATGTAATTTTATAAATATATTTATAAAATTATAATAAATATATTTAAATAAATAATTTATTTATTTATTTAGATCTTTATCAATGCTTTTTTAGCGCAGATAAAGATTTCCCTTTATCAGTGCTAGAATTTTAGCGCTGATAAAGACATGTTTTACGAAAAAAAATTAAACGCCGATAAAGGTAAGTTTTATCAGCGCTTTTTATTTTAGCACTAATAAAACTGACCTTTTTCAGTGTTTTTGGAAGGTGATGATAAAAGTATTTTGTGTTTTTATAAATTGAACCCTAAAATATTCTCCCTCCTCATGTATTCAAGATTTCGTAGAATTGTAGTGTTTCTTCCACTACTCTCCCTACCATCACTCCTTACCTTCTTCATCGTCATTGTTGTTTCTCCCTTCCACCATCAATCCCAACTGAACCTTTATCACTCTTCATCAACAAATCATCACTTCACTAAGGTATGAGATTTTTTTTTAAGATTGTCTTCATTTTTTTTCCAACAAGTCCAACCAGATGCATCAAAGAAACACATTGACCACATTTTTCTAGAGAACCCTGATGTAGCACCCTCACAAAAAAATCATCCTCCAAACTACTAGTACACACCCATATGGGTTCGACCCGCAATAACCCATGTTTAAATCAGTCAAAAAATTTATCCCAGCACCACCCCTTTTCTTTCTATATCTAGAACCCTATATGTCATGGGCCTATTTTTCATTACTAATGTTGTATGAGACTAATTTTTCTAAAACAGAAAACCTGTCAATTTTTTTATTTGTGTTATTATGTATGTTTATCAAAAAAATGATGTAATAATACTATCTGAAAGATGCGAGTTCTTTTAGCTAGTATACAAGTCAAGTTTAGTTAATTTGATAATTGGGTTACTGTAACAGACAATCTTGTTATGGGTCAGTGATAAAATGGGTAATTTTAAAAAAATTTGTTAGATATGAAGTTTCTTAGGATTGCAACATTGATTAACATCATCTTGGTGGTAGATTAACACCTCAACTTTCAATTTCAATGGATTAAAGTAGGTTTTTCAACTCCATTTTCTTTTATTGGCATGACTTATTAAGCTTGATATTTCGAAAATGTTTTAACTTAAAAAGTTCCATACCTAATAGATTTCAGTGGACTTATATATGGAAAATTATAGATTAAGAATTTATTATAAAATTTTAGATAGGGGTTCTTAGGAATTTCAACCCCAAAGAACCAACTGTAGACAAATAAATTGATAAAAAAATTATATATATTTCATAAGGAATTATGGAATTAATATTTTAAAATTTGAGAATATTTTATGGGAATTGATTTGAATGTTCGAGATCATTCTTGATTGTGATTTTAATGTTTTAGGGGTTTTGATGAGTTTATTGAAAAAATCATTTGTTATGCCTGTAAATTCTATGTTTATGATTTCTAAGTGTGTTTTATGATGTTTAATTCTTACATTTTCTATGTAGATGGAATGTCAATTTAAAGTTTGGTTTTTCCTAATTTAAAAGTGATTTCAAAATGATATTGATTTTTAAAATGGTCTCCAAAGGAAGTTTCAAATATATATATTTAAAATTTTTCTTCATGGACCATTTGGAACCTAAAAAAGGATGTGTTAAAATGACATTGAATTGAAAATTTATTTTAAAGAGAGGTTTGGAAAAATAATTATTAATTAAAACCTAAAGAGCCCAATTGAAACCTTATATAAATCGGTTTCTATAAACCATTGAGTACTATCATATAATCCCAATACTATCATGGTATATGTTAGTTTTAATAATTAGTTTCATTTAAGGAATTGACATTTTTATTAAACAAGAGGAATAAAGGGGCATGCAGATTTGTCCTGAATCATTGAAAGAGGAATAAATAAACCACTCTAATATATTTTATAAATCTATTATAAATTATTTTCCATGGTGTAATGTCTAAAATAAGAGATAATAAGTAATGGATCTCATTTGAATATGGGTTCCTACCAACTTTATATTATTTTTATGGTTGTTTCAGCCATTTAGTGAAAATAAGTAGGGTTAAGTTTGCTAATGTGGATAGGAGAATCATATGGTAATATGGACCTTGGTTCCAGTCTAAGGCTTTAAGGTTTTATATTGTTTCAAAATATAATAAAACACAGAATATAAAGAATTTATAAGATATTTTTTCAAAAAAGGACACTAGTAATTATAATATTCTTGATGTGTTTAGTCTAGGGCCACCTATAATGTTTTAGAAGTTTAGTACTTCTATACACAATATTTAACAACACTACACATTCAAGGAAAACTAATGAAGCATATAAGATGGTGGTTTACCTTGGTTATTTCATAATAATAATGGGATATTTAGGATAGGTTTGTAAATTTAGATAAGTGATATTTTTAAGAAAATAGTAAAATAATTTCCTCACTTATAAGATGATATGGGAATTAAATCTATTACAACTAAAAATTCACATTCAGTTACCTATAGAAGTATTAGTCAAGAATATAAAAAGGGGATAACTAAAATAGTTCCAAATGAAAGATACATTTGGATAAAGGGTAGTTTGATGAAAATATTTCAACTTAAAAATGAAGGAAATCATTTAAGGAACCAATGCATTCTAATATTAGTATAGTCAATATTAATATTGACTAACTCCACCAAGAGGCCTAAAAATACTATATTCGAATTTCTAGGTCCATGTAAACCCCTAGATGTTACTTAATTTCTCAATTAATGGTTCTTGAATAAATTTGATAGTGGCTGATGAAATTATTTGAAACATTAAAATTTTGGGTTCCCTTTATTTGAAAATCACCCTTTTGGGTATTTATTTTGTTAAATATTAATAATACTGAATCAAATAGGATGAATATGAATAGAGAATAGGTGGATTCCAATCATATGAAAAAAGAGTATGAAGATGGGGTGAAAGAGTTTATCAAGTTTTCAAAAGATAATGCAAATGACCCTTCTCAAATCCTTTGTACGTGTTTATATTGTTTTTATTCAAGACTAATTATTCCAAAGGAGTTGGAAGAACACTTGATCTTTCATGGAATTGATTGAAGTTATAAACATTATAATAGACATGGTGGAAAAAGTGGTTATAGCTAGTGACTAGGGTGGCACTACGTTTTATGTATCATCTTATATGATTACAAGTGTGTACAATGAAGAAGACCCTATCGGGGGTGATTAAAGGTTTGAATGATGATGAAGATCATATTGAGGAAATAACAATGATAGTTGAAGATGAACTTCGTGATTGTAAAAAATTGTTTGAGAAGTGAAACTGTTGTGAAAAGACCCCATTGTATGTTGGTTGCACTAAATATGCAGCATTGTCAACTTTACTGAAACTGTATAATTTTAAAGCTGGAAATGGATGGAGTGATACCAATTTTACTGAACTAATTTCTCTCTTGAATGATATACTCCCAGAATATAATGATCTCCATAGATTAACATATGATGCTAAACTAATGTTACATTCAATGGGTATGATCCCTGAAATAATACATGTTTGTCAAAATTATTGTATATTGTTTTTCAAGGACCATAAATCACTAAAATAATTCTTAAAGTGTGGTGTTTCTCGATACAAGAAAGATGAATTAGGTACTAAAAATTTGTATCGTACTTTGTAATAATTATATGGTTTAGACACCCATATGGAATTCAGGATACTACAAGGTAATTGACATGGCATACAGATATAAGAAATAAAATTGGGAAAATTTGTCACCCAGTATACTCTCCTCAATAGAAGATAATTGATCATGAGTATCCTGAATTTGGAAATGATCCAAAAAACATTTGTCTTGCATTATCTACAAATGGAGTGAATATTTTTGGCTTTCAAAGCATCAGTCACTGTACATGGCTATTTATTTCAGTAAATTATAACTTGACACCATGGTTATTTATGAAAATAAAATACATTATGTTATGTATGCTTATATCAAGATTAAAACAATCGAGTAATGATATTGATATTTATTTGGCTCCATTGATTGAAGATTCAGAATTATTATGGGATTCAGGTGTAAAGTTATATGATTATTATAGAAATAAATATTTCACATTAAGATCCATATTGTATGGGATGATAAATGACTCTCCTAATTAAGGAAATTTTTTAGGATATAGAATTAATGGAACTCAAGGGTGTCCCATTTTCTAAAAAGGTACATAGTCAATTAGGTTGAAACATTCATCGAAGACTGTGTTTCTAGGAAATTAAAGATTTGTACCCTAATGAAATAAGTACTAATATTGGATGACATCATTCAATATAAGTTTAGAATAATGTACAAAACCATCTCCACTAATAGGTGATCAACTGTTTGAGAAAGTGAAATATGTGGACACTGCTTTTGGTAAACTATTTTCGAAAAACCTTTCAAAAACCAGTTGGAAAACGAGGTCAGTTTTTTTTTTGAATTACCATACTGGAATTGTCTGTATGTTATACATTTTATTGATGTTATTCTTATTGAAAAAAAATTATATGATAGTATAATTGGTACATTTCTAAATTCACCTGAAAAACAAAGGTTTTAATTAAGGTTAGGTTGGACATGGTTGACATGGGAATATGGGAAGAGTTGTCTCCAGTGAAGGGTGAAAAATGAACCTTTATTCCTCTAGATACTTACACTCTTTCCAGGCATGAGAGATATCAGTTTTTCAACTTTTTTAATGGCATAAAGGTTCCATTGGGGTATTCATCAAATATTAATAATATTGTGTCAATGACTGATTTAAAGTTAAAGGGTCTGAAATCACATGACTATAATGTTTTGATGCAAGATCTAATTATTATAGCTTTATGTGGAATTTTTTCCAAGAATATCAATTATATAATGACCATGATCTGTTTATTTTTCAAAGAAATATGTTGCAAATTTATAGACCCAATGAAATTTCCAACCATAGAAAAGGAAAATGCCTTCATATTATGTGAATTGGAAATGTTCTTCCTGCCATAATTCTTTGATATGATGGTTCACTTGATGGTTCACTTGGTGATATAGATTAAACTATGTGATCCTATACATTATAGATGGATGTACCCTGCTGAATGATATTTGAAGATTTTGAAAGGTTATTTCAAAATCAAAATTAGACATATAGTTGTATTGAAAAGCGATATATTATTGAATAAGTCATTGAATTCTATACTGACTACCTATCTGGTGTGGAAAGAATTGGTCTACCAAAATCTCATGACACTGGGTAGCTTGTGGGTGATGAAATTTCAGGAATATATATTGTCACAATCAATATTACAGATCGGGATTAGGCCTAACTTTATGATTTTCATAATATTTTAGAGGTTTAACCATATGTTGAAATCCCAAAATAAATTTTTATGCATTTGAATCAATCAAGGGATAAAAGATGGATATCAAATACACATAATAAATAGTTTATAGGATAGTTTTGAGACTATATTGTTAAGTATTTAGATGAAAATCCATATTCAATTTCAGAACGACTTCGATGGATAGTCAGAGGACTAAGTGTGTGAGTATTATCTTAAAATGGTTTTGTAATTAATGGTTATATGTTCTATATAAATGAACATGATGAAGGAAGTACCATGAAAAATAATGGAGTTACACATGTGGTTGAAGTGATGCATGATTATGGTACTAAGGACATAAATATAATTTATACGAATAATTAATACTTTGGCATCATCAAAAAATATAGGAGTTGAATTATACAACATTCCAAGTGCTTGTTTTTCAATACAAGTGGGTTTATAATAGGAGTGTTATCAAAATAAATGAATTGGGATTCAGGAAATTGAACTTAGATAAGGAAGGGTATAAAGATGAACTATTTATAATGGCATCATAGGTAGTACAAGTATTTTATGTTCTAGATCACGCAAACCAAAAGTGGTCAATTGTCCTATTATCGACCAAAACCATTGAAGGTTCAGATGAAAATTCAATTGAGGATAACCCTTTCAATGGGACGTTACAATCATTTTGTAGCAGCCCCAATGTAGATAGGGTTTTTTATGTTAGAGGAGACCATAATGAAGAGATTTGTATACTCTATATAGGGGTAAAATCTTTTCAGCCTTTAAAAAAATAGAGAGCTCAATCATAATGTTATATATTTTTTGTAATATACATTGAGTTACCTCATGTTATTATCTGTTCACTGCTGTATTTATGTAATCTAAATTAAATGTTAAACTACTTCTGCAGATAATTATTTATACATCTTTTGGTGCTTCCAATACTAAGGAACAATAAGTTTCTTAACCTGCTACTGCTCCTAGTGAAGAGGAACAATAACCTTTTTCATGTGTTGGTGCTCCCAATCCTGAGGAATAACGGGTTTATCAACCTGATGTCGCTCCTAGAGAAGAGGTACAACACTATTACACACATGAAGATTATACCAATCCAAAGGAACAACATATTGATGATTTTTAATTTTAGGAAATGATTGGAGAATAAGAAATGATGATTCTGAAAAAATAGGAGTGTCGTAGTGTGATGGTGTTAGAAAAAATTATTAAGGCAAAAAAAGGCATCAAATTCGAGGTTGGGTGGAATGCATGGGGCCAGGATGTTAACCCCAACAAAGCCATGTTCATCAGTTACATTGGGATCATTACTCAGTAACACATGTCGATTGATGTAGCTTTGTGGCTCCATGTTGTTCCCATGCTTAATACCCTCATTTGAGAAGATATTATGGTAACATTATGATATAATTTCTTTATTTTACTAAAAATAAAATAATGAAACATTTAATTACTCTTCATCATACTTTGTAGAGTGAATTTATAGTATATGAATCCCATAATAAATTTGTATTAATTCTTGCTATAAGGATTCAGAGAGGCTTTCACACAATTCTAACTAGGTTTCATCTTAAATACGATGAAGGGAAATAAACTTGCACCCACCACTTATGTATGCACAACTAATAACCCAAGAAGCATGGGATGTGTTTAAATTACATCATGTGGAGATTTATTTTTAGGTACATTATGGATAGTAATAAATTATTTGAAAATATGTGTATTCATCACTTTGATTGATAATTCTTTATTTATGAAACAAAAACTTAGTGCTAAAAATAAGGAACAGGTAGAAAAACCAGCATACTTGTAACACCCTAATATTTTATGAGAAGGATTATTTTTAATTTCTTTGATACCTTGTGTTGTATGATATAACAAGATTATCCAGAGCTATATGCAACACCGTATTAGCTTGCAGTATATGCAACACTATACTTGGCTTGTGTTACACACAATTTCATGTTCTTTTGATAGAATTCATTTCACGCAATAATGAGTATAGATTTTGTTCAATGTATAAAAGAACTATGTTTGGATTATATTATACAAAAAACCAAAGGAATCTTTTACTAAACACAACACTGAATTTACTTTCATTGCATGAAAGAGTGACCTTCCTCGATAGCTTGCGTTGTACGCAACACTGAGTTTCACGAAACAACAATATATTATTAAAATATTATTATTTAATGGGATATAAACTAGACATTTTGAATATTATTAACCACATTTTTAATTTTATATAAAATTAACATTAATATTATGTATTTTATAGAACATGATATAAGAAAGAATTCAATTTTTTGGATAAAAGAATTATTTTTCAAAAAATGCAGTTTTGCCACCTTTTGATGGAACAGTAATTTTAAATCTATTTTTAACACTTTTATATATTATATTTAACAAAATAAACATCTTATTTAGAAGTGGTAAATCAAAATTTACTTTGGTTGAATTTTTGGTATTTTTTTGATAAAATTCATATTTTAATGAATAGTGAAAAATACTGCATTTTAATTCAAAACTATTTTTTCATATAATTTATTTATATAGTTAGATTATATTTTTAATTGGTTTTAAAGTGTAAGTGGATTTTATTTTTATAATTTAATAAAATTTTGGTCATGGTAATTAATTTCACATTTAAATTGGACATAAACGCACGTTAATCTTTTGATAATTTTTACTTCTTAAAAACATGCTTTCTGGTTTTGATGACGAGAATTAATTTTAAATTAATTAATGAAACTTTTTTATTTTGAATTTTGAAAAATGGATTCCATATTTTTAATTAGTGATTCCAAAATATTTTAATATGTTACTTTTATTTTTTTGGATATTATGAATAGTAACTACGGTAATTTTTATTTACCACAGTTAAAGGTAAATTGGGTAAATTAGGGTAACAAAAAATATGATAAAGATAATAAAATTACCATAACACCTTCCAAAATCCTATTGTATGAATTAAAGTTGAAAAATATCACCTATGGGTCATAATTTATTCAGTTAATGGACTTTTTTCCATGAAAGTAAAGTAATTATAATTAAAACAAAAGAAAGTGACAACATGTCACTCTATTATATCTTATAAGTGTAATAATTTTAATATAGTGATACACCTCATAAAACTTAGAACATAAATAGTCTCCACAAAGATAATGAAATTAAATACATCATGTAAATTTATTTATAATTTTTAGAGACTAAATAATTACCATTAATGATGACACAATAATGATGTAGAAATTATTTTATTGATAGAAATATCAAATAAATGGTTTGAAAAATATTAAAATAAATATCATATGAACTAATTAATATGCTACACGAATTTTATTGGTGAAAATGACATGTTAAGAGTGTATTAAATATTTTTTTTCCAATTTATCTTCTTTGTGGATTTTATTTAAAGTCAAATAAATGAATAGTGTCAAAATTGTCACTATTGATATTTTATAAAAATAACATATTATTAAATTATTTAAAAATCTCAAAAATATTTAAAAATGACAAAGTGAAAATTATATGGTCAAAATGTCATAAAATATTAAATTATGGGAAATTTTCAATACATACGTAAATATTTATAACCATTTAATATTTAGAATTTTATTATAACAAATAAAATTAAATAGATTAAATAAGTATAAATCAAAATGATAAGGTTTTAAATAAAATAAAAACATGTATAAATTTTATTGTTTGAGAGGATTTAAACCCATACGCATTTTATCTTATAAATAAATGAGTTTGGGATTATTATAAAATGAAAATAAAATTATAATAAATTAATATTTCAAGACTTTCCAAAGGTTCCCCTCCCCTCTCTTATAAAAGGGCACATCTCCTTCTCTTTTAATCGCAACTCTAAAGCCCTTTGTCTCAGCCAACCCCTCCCAAATCTCCTTCTAACTTCCCTCAATTCATCCTAGAGGCCACCCTTTGGGCAGAAAATCCATATTAAGGATTCCTTTTATGCATGCCAAAAGGAGACACCTGAAAAAGAGGTAATTGTTTTATCACCTCTTCCAAAATTATTTTCTTCTTCTACTTACTCTTATTATGTTTTTCTCATAATAAAATAATAAATAGATAATCTTATACATTTTGATATGTTATTTTAATTATTTTAAAACCTTATACCTCCTTTTAGCCATCCTAAAAATAACAATATCACCATGCGTGTGTACGTACGGCTTACCGTCTCCACGTCGTGGTGTAATTTCTTATTCAACAATACTTAATTTGGATGGGTATAATGATAAGTATAATGGATTTAAATAATTGAGATAACCTGATAATTATTATTTATAATTAATTTACCATCCAATTACATAACATTTAACCATTAAGTGAATGATATCGTCACTCATACGTACGTACGGCTTACTGTCGCCACAATGCGATGAGATTCGTTCTCCACAATAACCATTCAAGTATGAGTATAAAGTATATATAATTAATAATAATGAAATATATGGCATAATAATTATAATGTATTTATTTATATGTGTGTGTGTGTTTGTGTGTCATTTACATTCTTCCATTCAATTTAATAAGGAAACGGAAATAGTGTTCATGCATATGTACGGCCTACCGTATCCATGAATGATGTATTACATTTAATTTATCTATTTATTATATATATATTTATTATATATATATATGATATATAAATCATGTTTTAAATTCTATAAGTAATTAAATCATGATCTATGTAATGAGATCAATAATAACAAGTCAAAACATGTACGATAAATAAAATAATTATTACCCAAAACGTTGTTTTAACATGGAATTGATAAATAAATAGGTAATATAAAGTCATAAGTGAATCATATATCATATCATAAATATTATTATGGTTCAATTAAAAGTTAATAATATGTTTAAACCCACTATACAGGAGTTTCAAACACATATGGAAGAAATCGGATCTAAGGTAAGGGATAATTCCACAATCTCATTAATTTTCAAGACTGTTTATACGTAAGCATTTACTGAGGTATATTTATCATCCACATCCATGTTTAATAAATATATAATATTATTTCTATCCTTATAATATTATTTAAATTAAAATTTACCCATTGGTGAATTTTTATTAAATGGTATGTAAAGAATATTTTTTTCATTTTCCATACGAGGTACTTTTTGACTTTTCTAGCAAGAGTAAGAGAAGAGTGTTTAACTTATAAGGCATGATCAGATTTTTATGTCTTTATAATGCCTTATTTCCATGAAGCTTACTCTACATTATTTCAAGTTTATTTTCAACTAAATTTTTTTCTTTTTAAATTGCATGGCATTTTGAGAATAGAAAATGTTTTTGTAAAAGAAAATATATTTTTCTCAGGAATTAAGCTCAAGTGTTTTATCAAAATTATTTTCCATCTAATATGACATAAGGTTATGTTTATATACCTATTATTAATTTTTTTTATTTTTTTTATGATGGAATTATTTTTATGAAATCTGTATATATGATATGGATTATGTTATAAGGGAATGATGTTTAAGAAACCCATTTTTTGTTCCTTGGGTTATGATATGGTGAATGGTTTATGTTTTGTGGAACATCTGAGAATGATTTCATTATGATATTGGTGGGACCTATATCTCCCTCCAGTTCATTGGGTAAAGATTTATATCTCATGAGATAGTCATGACTGGAATGATAAGTAAATCTGGTTCAGTAATACATGGTTAGAATGACAAGTAAATCTGGTTCAGTAATATATGGTTGGAATGAAAAGTAAATCCAGTTCAATAATATAGGGCTGGAACAACAAGTAAATCCAGACAAGTAAACTCGGTTCAGTAATAGACTTTGTCCACTATGATGGTCTTGTTAGGAATTCCTTGGATACTACAGAAATCATATTAAGTTATTATTTATTTTCCATGATTCCATGTTTTATGCCAATGATATTTTATCATGGTTAATGTTCCTTTGTGATCTATGCCTTACGTACTGCCAAGATTTATTTCATGACTCACGATTTTGATATTCAAAATTTATGTTCATGTTTTCACATTATTATGTTTATGTTTTGTTTGGTGTTATTCATATTTACCCTTACTAAGCATTTGAGCTCACCCTTTTTATGTTTTCTTTTCCCCAAGATATAAAGAAAGGTTTTAGGAAGGAAAAATAAAGGGGAAGATCTTTATGGGAGATGATCAAGATCTTTCACCAAGTTAGAAGATTATGTTCCAAATTTCCAAATACACTAAACTAATATAGTCTTCGAACATCTTTTTTTGTCATGTATTAATTATTCTGCAAAAGAAATGTAATATCTATGTACATCAAGCTTGGGTCATTTCAGTACCCCTACTTTAAAGAAAGGAAGGGGTATGCTTCACTTGAAAAAAAATATTTTTATTTTAAATGTACTATAATAATTTTATGTGACATGAAACAACAACTTAATTATGTTCCTATATTAATATGTAGATTGATGAATAAAAAACCAAAACCACTTCTTTTCCACATCATGCGCTATGGAAGGAGACACATGTAAATAAATATGGGATACTAATATATGAAAACACACAAAAAGTGTGGGAAACATGTGTAAGTATGACATAATAAAAAAATTATTTTAAATTTATATTATATAAAAATGATTACTTATTTTCCTATATTTTCTGTCCAATTTAGTCACATGAATCATCAGCACATGTACCAAAAGAAAACCTACTATCGGTGGCCTTGAAATGGCTAAAATAATATGGTCGCATCAGAGGTGTGGGTTTTGAGGAGACACCTCAAACATATTTTGATAAAAAAAAATATAAGTATAAAGATAAATAAATTTCAGAGATAAAAGAAAGATTATCTTCCCTTGAAGAATAATTTCATTTGAAGACTGAGTTTAAAGAAAATGTTGTGGGGGGAAGCAAATAGAAGAAAAAACTTAAGAACAACTGGTTCATGAAGATCCCACCCCACCCCCGCCAATGATGAGGAAAGTCATTCACCTCAAAGATCTATCTTAGTTAAGGTAATAAATATTAAAATAATTGTTTTATGAAATGTGAATCAAACAAACACTGATACCTTTCATGTACTGATATTATACAAGGTGAAAATAACTGTGATTTATATCTATCAACCCTCACCCATCACCTTGTGGTGAGGTTTACGATGTTCAATATCAAAGACTACACTCTATACAAAATACCACTTTAAATAGGTCTTGTGAGAGTGGAAATTATCATAGCTCGTGATATGAGCACCGAGCTACTTGTTCTACTTGATGGAAAATATTTTCATATAGTCAATCAAGCTATTGAAACATTCATCGCATGACCCTAAGATCTTGTAAAAACACATGTCGACAACGAGGTATTCATTTCCAATTTATTTTTCATTCTAAACCTTTAATAATTAATTAAAAAAGGTCTGGACTGATGAATATTATTACAGACAGACAAAGGGAAGGGGGTAAAATGAAATCTTGACTCAAAACTATCTAAAGGATCAACCAACCAATTGAAAAGATCTTCTGAAATCACCTTTACCTTTCCTGGTCAATATCTATATTTAATAACATTGAAGGTTCATGAAGATACATAGTTACAAAATGGTATTAGTTAAATAATTGATTTTAAAGAACAAATTTATGGAAAGGAAGGTACAAACTACATTTCTCTTGAAAATTTAAATGAAATCCTCAATTATGAACAGCTAGGAGGAATAGTTGTAAATGTATACATGAGGTATGTTTTTATGATTTTTTTCCAAAATTCAATATATAATATTAATTATGACTAAATACATTTCATATTTTTTACAGGAATATATATCAATACCAATTGAAGGGATTACCCCATGAACATAAAATTAGACTCATCAGTCTTCACATCACTTCTACAGGACAAAAAAAATCAAAAAATGAATTAAATAGTGACAAGACTGGACAAATTGTTTGAAATCAAACTTGTGGATGACAAAATCTTCTTAATACCAACATTATAGGGGTAAAACTCTATAATTTAATCATATCAAATATATTTTCATTTATTTCATTACTTATTCATTTTTGTTTTTTTATGCAACATTGGATGCTCATTGCGGTCAATTTGGATACTGCAAAGATTTATTTCCAAGATTCATTACATGATTACCCAACAAACTGACCGCACATGATGAAATTTTTTAATTTTTAATAAAATACATCCAACACTTTAGAACTAAACTTTTAGTTATATATTTTATATTGTGCTTTAATGAGAATTCTATTATGATAGAATGATGTATAAATATCGTGAAAATGGAATGAGGACAGCCAATCCCCACAAAGAGCCTGACAAGTTCTACAACTAGATAAGTATTAGGGTATGTATAATAATATTTCACTATACAAACATATATAAAAAAAAATTACTTATTTTTGTCAAAAAAACAGTATATAAAACAAAAAAATGGAAAATATTGTGGTTATTATGTTTGTAAATTTATGAGAGAGATCATATTCCGTCAACAAACTAACATCCCCAAAGAGGTATTTTTTAAGATAATTACTATTTAATTTAATATATTTATTAATCCTTTGTGTATTTATATTTTTTCAATACTACTATGACAGCCAAAAAAATCATATTCACAGGATGATATAAATTTGTTTATAAACAAATGGGAAACATACTTTATTGTAGAATGTACACAAATAACACAAGAAGGTTAGAGTGTTTTTTAATATAGTATATTTTTTCTCA
The DNA here is from genome assembly GCA_963277665.1 of Viscum album. Taxonomy (NCBI): domain Eukaryota; kingdom Viridiplantae; phylum Streptophyta; class Magnoliopsida; order Santalales; family Viscaceae; genus Viscum; species Viscum album. The sequence continues at coordinate 2,134,952,751 of OY728140.1, forward strand.
TAATATTATATGTTCTTTACTATGTTAACATAATATAAATTAAATGTTTGACTACTCATACAGAAAATGTCTTCTTCACATGATAATGTTATCAATCCCACAAAAAAATAGACTATAACAAAGGAAACCCTTTGGGAAGATGTAAAGGTAATGTTATAGTATACTTTCTCTATTTTAACGATAAATTATATAATGAAACATTGATTTAATTTTCATTATTCCTTATAGAATTTGTTTAATTTAGAATATTTTTATCAATATTTCATGTCTTTCTACACCAAAACTTCCACATACTTATTCTCCCTCTAAACCTTTTCACTCATGTAGTGTTGGGATTTATTACTTTCCTTAAAGTTCCTTCTGAAGGACCCTAGACCACCCTGAGAGGGGGCGAATCAGGGTGTCAACTTTTTCTTTTCTTTACTAGATCTTGTTCCCATATTGGTAGGAATTCATTTAAACCTGTATGATGGATACGTTTAGTAATTAAAACATTCACATGTAGAAGGAAAACACAACACGTTTTTACTTGGTTCACCACTAAGGGATACTTCCAAGGATCATACACCAATAGGTTGCCGATCATACCAAATTCCACTAATATTTACTAGCTGTGGATTACAAAGGTTCAGGAACAGTCACTCTGTCCTAGGCACACTACCTATAGAAAGGTTTAGGGATAGCCCACTGCTTCCCTCAGATCACTTCTGTTGACTCCTCTTGGCTCACTGCCTTGGGAGAGGTCTCACTCAGTTTATCAACTTGAAGATCGCTTTAACATATTGGCATGAAAAGTATTTGTCTTTATTCAGCATGAGACACTGCTTGCATCAAAGTCCCAAATTGATGCTCTTTTCTATTCTATTTTCTCCTTTAGTGAAATTACTAAATGCAATAGAACTTATTCCCTTCTTGTTTTTTCTAGAATCACAAACTCCCTTTATGATGTTTTTGTTTCCGCAAAATTTCATTGATTCTACATATTGTCTATGATCTATGTACCATGCTTACTCTGTGAACTACACCAGGTCCTCGTACCACACCTGGTTAGCGTATTGCGCCTGGTTCGCATACCGTGCCTGCTCCACGTATCGTGCATTCTCTACATACCATGCCTACTCAGTGTACCATGCCTTCTCCACATACCTTCTCTGCTCCGCATACCACCTCTGCTCCACGTACCGCACCTACTCTGTGCACCACGCCTACTCCACACACTGTGCCTACTCTACACACCGCCTTCATGTACTACCTCAGTGTATGGCCTCTGTGTACCACCTCTGTGTACTTCCATTTCATACCACCTTCATGTACTGCCACTACATACCACTTCTTCCTTATGTGGACTTCTTCTTCAAATTCTGTGAATTATTTCATCTTTCACATACCACTTCATCCTACATAGAATCTCTCATGCATACCACTTTTGGAATTAGCCAATTTCTTCCATAGAAATGATATTTTCTTATCGAATTATCTCTAACTTAATGATGGGATTAACACTCCTTATATAGGAAAATAACTTTGCAAATTTTTCTAATCCGTTTTACCCAAATTTTTAATGTGGGACAAACTTCACCGCATACTGAACTCCATCCGCGTATGGTAAGCCTCCACCACATATTGCGACCCTCCTGCAAACTATAAACCTTCACTGTGTACTGTGTGTCTACTAGTCCGTGTACTTTATCTCTTCCACCAATGACAAGTCATTCTGCATATTGAAACTCCTTTCACGGTGAACCATTTTCGGTACCGCGACCTATTCTGTGAATTGTTCCACATACCTTTCCCACTACATGGTACATGTCCACGAACCATTCCCAAAAATGGTACGTGGTCCATGATCTGAGGTATGTGGTTTTCTTCCTTTTCTGATTTCCTTCTTTGTTCCGCATCTCATTCACTCCTATATAGAAATATTTAAATATCTTCTTCGATAAGAACACTCATGCTAATTCACTATCATCTTTCTTCTTCAACAATCAGATATTTTCATCACAAGCCTTATCTGTTGTGATATATAGTCTTTGATTGATCACCTTTATCATCGTCATATTTTTCTAGGTAAATTAATTCAACTTCTTCGTCTTCCAGTAACATCAGTCTTTCCAGTCAACACTGAATATGACTAGCATTATCTTCTCATATTTGTATGATCATTCTTAAATCTTCAAATCTATACATGATCTCTCATGCAATGATGCATGTCTCTTCAGGTAGGCTCTTTCATGGTCTCTTTAAATGGTGAGATTTTTCATGATCTCTTTATAACGTGAATCCCTTCAACACTCTCTGAGATGGTTTCATTGTTGTAGAAAATGTATCATCTTTGATACATGTACTTTGAACTTAAGATCAATTCAACAGTCATCTGAATTTCCAATCTCAATAAATTTGGAGTTCTTCATCATCTCCTTCTTTATTTTGATCTTCATTAACGACATTTGACAACAAAAACAACCTTATACAGAAATTGGTCCCAACAATCTCCCCCTTTGTATTATTTTGTCAATACTGTCAAGTCCTCCTCAAATGAATGTGTCAATTTCAAAATGATAATCTTCTCTCTCCCCCTTTACTTTTTCATTTTCTATCACTTTTCAAACTTTAATTTCACTTTCTCTCCCCCTTATTGACAAGAAATACAAAGTTCATGGGAAAAGGGTATCAGTCCTTTCTTAAGAAATGTTTCATCAATCATTTCACTCTAAGTCTACTTAAGTAATGCTCGGTATAGAAAATAAGAGGATTTTATTTAGACAACAAGGTTTTCCATTATTCACTGATCATGATACCTCATGAGATGATAACTTGTGTACTTTGTATTCAAGGGTTTTCCACTTTCATTCCAGGCTAAAGAAATTGAATGTGATGGGGAATAATCAACCTCAAACTCCTGTACTCACTTCAACAAACATATCAAAACATTCAAGTGTAATTGGTAGGATAAGTGGCCTTGGGGCACTTCCATTCTTCTTATGTCACTAATTAATTCAGTTACTCCCCCTTTTTAAAGTAATATTCATTCTGGTTAATCAATGATGAGAGATTGAGAAATGACATACCTTTTCCAATGACATGTTCTTTAAGAAATTTCTAGAGTAATTGAATTTAATACCAACTGAAGTTGATACTGATTGAAATAATAACTCTGGAAGCTTCTTCATTTGTCTCCCCTCAAGGGAAAAACTCATCATCATCTTCATCAAGGGTTATCCTTCATCATTTTAATCTTTGAATACAAATTTAAGAATCTCCCAAGGATGGAAACTTTTTCAGCTTAGCTATCAAGAGTTGATAGCATTCACTACTTATCAGGTTATCCCCCTAAGAGCATGCTTTACCTTGAATTCCCTGTATTATCAGCACAAATACAATACACAAATGATTAAGGGAATATGGTGGTTCCTCCATGATTCTTCAATGTGAGAAGATAGGTTGAGATGGTTTTCTCAACCAAGATGCTCCATTTACTCCAGTCTCTATGCTTCTATATCTGAACATATGTTCTGATCTATGTTGATATGGCATGGATCTCTTAACAATCTCTTCTACTTTTTGTGGAGAGTCGTTCTTCTTAACATCCATCATGAATGATACATTCTTACTCCTTTTAAGGATGATTTTTTGATATGGTATTAAGGTTAGAAAACCCTTTTCAATGTGACTAGATTTCATACATATCTCACATGAATCTTCTTTAACACATTTGTTTCCTTTGGTTTTCACTCTCTCGTTCACTTTATATTCATCACGTGAAAGTTTTCCTTTTCCTTTAGCACCAACCTTGGCCTTTTCATCTTCAAGTTTCTACATTCTTTCCAAATCTTCTAGCTATATGACCAACATGTCATTTGGAACTATTGTAGTAGGTTTGTCTCTTTCACATGGGTTCATCTGAGTGTTATCCCTATTATTTTCTCTTTCGGATGAATTGCCCTTCAGTTTTATGGATCTAAAAACCAGGGTCTTCTCAACTTCCCTACTTGAGATCTTCTTGGGGAAATTTGTGTTCACAATATTCTTCTAATTTCTTCCCAAGGTTTATTTTTCATTATTAGTCATATTTTATGCCTTAATGGACCAAAGGTATTCATTTTTATTGATTTTTGATAACCCCTCTTTCAAGGGATGAGGGGAAACCCTTACAAGGCATGTAGGCATAGTGATTACATGAACCATAGGCTTAATAGACATACATGACCTAAAGGTATTAGGAAATTAAACCAAACTATATCTACAAGGAAATTCCCCTCACCAGCATCTGCATCATGATATTAGCTCTCCACCTTTTCATGCCAATCTAGCTAAGCTTCCCGTGTAAGCATAAGTTGATCCTGATGGCATGGTAATACCCTCTCATTCTTCCAAATCCATTGGTTCTACTCTGGTGAGTGTGCCTACTCTGAATCCTCCTATGGGGCTACTCATTTTTTATAGAATCTGTTTGGGGCAACTACATGTGGCTCGAAGGCCTTGAGGTGGCACGAAGGCCTTAAAGGTGGCACGAAATCTCTACTGACCCAAAGGCCTGGGTGGCATAAAGGACTTAAGGACTCCAAGCCCAAAACGGTGGCCCAAGGTGAATAGTTCTAGATACTACAGTCCCCGTATAGTGCCTACTATAGTACTGATACAGTGCCTGATATAGTACTACTACAGTACTCCATAAATATGCCTCTACCTGTTTTTGAACCTGGGTCTCATAGATGCACTTAAGGATACCTCACCAACTGGTTTGAGGCTCATGTGCTTAGTCAGCTTCTATGGTCTTCTCTTTTTATCAACTTTTGATGCACTTTGAGATGAGAACATACCAACCTTGTGACCACTTCCATTGCAAACATCACAGATGTTGTCAAGTATTCCAAATATGTTTTTAGTATACAGATGATTTGGAATCTGTGGATGTGGCTTCTTCTACTCTGGCTTGCTCCTCCTTGTGATGGGCTTTCTTTGTGATTTTTAATTTTGAGGATTATACCAACAATCTAATGTGCAATGCCCAAACCTGTTGCATTACCAACATTGGCCCACAAATCATGAATTCTTGATATCTTCTGGATAAGGTTGTTGGGTATTCTTCTTGATTTTTTGTGATCTCTATAGGGAATCGTCTTTTAATTTTTTTTCTTCCAATCCACCCTAGCCATGGTGGTAGGTAACTCCTCACCTTTCCTCATCCATACTTGTTTCAAATTTAACTTCCAACTTTAACTGCTTGTGGAAACATATTTAGAAACATGAGTACACAATGGTTTGGATGGTACCTTATTCCTCTCAGCTGCTTGTGGTATATCACCGAAATATGTCATAATCTTCTTATCACATGTTGGAGGTATTTCAACTTTAGAATCCTCTAGTGGAAATTGAGTACCAGTATCACATGTTTCTTTCTTTTATAAAGGATCAATATGTGTCTTCTCTAATTGGTCAAATGAGCTTCCAATTTTAGACTTCCCATATTGAGGGTGATCTTCTAATCTTCAATCATGATCATATTCTCTTCACAAGTCTTCTTAAATATTTCAACCTCATCTTCATGCATCTTAAATTCGTTTTGAAAATAATATTTGAGTTCCTTGATCTTCTTGGAAGTTTCTTTCAAATATAAACATATGTCTTCATTTCTCTTATTTAGATCATCTTCAAGTGCATGGATCCTTTCTTCTAGAGTCTTATTGACTCATTATTTATTTTCAAAAGCTTCAATTTGTCTAGATATCTTATAACATTATGAAATTTTTTCTATTAAGATCGTTTCCATATTATCATCTTCTCTTTCCAGACAGGTGATCTCAACCTGCATGCATTGCTATATTCTACAAACAGAAACAATTCTCTCTTTAGTAATATCATGCTGATAGGTTCTTAATTTCTCCTGATCACTTACAAGCTTATGTGAGGTAAAAAATTTATCAACATCACCACTTGTGCTAGAATCCATAGGTTTGGTGGAAACCTGAGCCACCTGATCTTTACTTTCCAAGCCTGATATTTCTTCATTATTAGAAAGGCATGGAGAACCAAAAACATAATCTTCTTTAGATAAGAGGGACTTCTTCAATCGTATCTTCTCTTTATTTTTCCTGTTTTTTCATGGTCTTGATGGGTATAGAATTCTACTCAGAGATAACTGAGCTTTCATCAAGACTGCTCTTCATTATTGTCTCAGGATAGAAAACTCAAATCCTCTTCTAAAAAAATTACTGAAGAGTATCCAACATATGTAAACCTGACTCTGATACCAATTGAAGGACCCTAGACCACCTTGAGAGGGGGTGAATAAGGGTGTCAAATTTTTCTTTTCTTTACTGGATCTTGTTCCCATGTTGGTAGGAACTCATTTAAACCTGTATGATGGATATGTGCAGCAATGAAAACATTCACATGCATAAGGACAACACAACACATTTTTACTTGGTTCACCAATAAGGGCTACGTCCAAGGAGCATGCACCAATAGGTTTCCGGTCATAAAAATTTCCACTAATATTTACTGGTTGTGGATTAAAAAGGTTCGGGCACAGTCACTTTGTCCCAGTCACACTGCCTTTACAAAGGTTCAAGGATAACCCACTGCTTCCCTCAGATCACTTCTGTTGACTCCCCCTGGCTCACTTCCTTGGGAGAGGTCTCACTAATTTTATCGACTTGAAGGTTACTTTAATATATTGGCATGAAAATTCTTTGTCTCTATTCATCTCGAGACACTTATTTCATTGAAGTCCCAAATTTATGCTCTTTTATATTCAGCTTTCTCCTTCAGAGAAATTACTGAATGCACTAGAAATTATTCCCTTATTATTTTCTCTAGAATCACAAACTCCCTTTTTGATGTTTTTATTTCTGCAAACTGTCACTGATTCTATGGATTGTCTCTGATCTGTGTACCATGTTTGCTCTGCATACCATGCTTGGTCAATATATTGTGTCAGGTTTGCATATCGCACCTGCTCCATGTATCGCACATGCTTGTGTACCACATCTGCTCAATGTACCACGCCTGCTCTATGTACTGCCTCTACTCTGTGTACCACCTCTTCTCCATGTATCATGCATGCTCCATGCACCTCGCCTACTCCACGCACCACACCTGCTCTGTGCATCGTGCCTGCTCCACACACAACACACCACACATACTCGGTGCACTACACTTGCTCTGTGCACTGCCTTCACGTACCACATAGGTATACAACCTCTACATACTACCTCTGCGTACTACTTTAACATACCACCTTCAAGTACTGCCTCTGTGTACTTCTTCTTCCTTCTATAAACTTCTTCAAATTCTGCAAATTATTTTTTCTTTTGCATACCACTTCATCCTACATAGAATATCTCCTACATGCCACTTTCAGACTTGGCCGAGTTCTTCCACAGCAATGATATTTTCTTATCGAATTCACTCTAACTTAATGATGGGATTATCACTATAGGAAAATAACTCTAAAAAATTTTCTAATCCGTTTTACCCAAATTTTCAATGTGGGACAAACTTCACCGCATAATGAACTCCATCCACATACGGTAAGCCTCCATCGTGTATTGTGACCCTCTTATGAATTGTGAACCTTCACCGTGTACTGTGTGTCTACCGTTTTGCGTACTGCATCTCTTTCTCCAACGATGGTCCATTCTGCGTATTGCAACTCCTTCCACGGTGAACCATTTTTGGTACCGCGGCCCATTCCATGAACTGTTCCACGCACCTTTCCCACTACATGGTACGCAACCATAAACCATTCCCAAACATGGTATGTGGTCTATGCTCTGAGGTATGCTGTTTGCTTCCTTTTTCAATTTCCTTCGACATTCCACATCTTGTTCACTCCTATAAAAAATCCTTAAATATCTGATTCAGCAAGAGCACCCATAATAATTCACTATCATCTTTATTCTTCAACAATCAGATAATTTCATCATAAACCTTATTTTTCATGATATATAGTCTTTGATCGATCACCTTTAGTAACGTTATATTTGTCCAGGGAAAATACTGCAACTTCTCTATCTTCCAGCAACATCAGTCTTTCCAGTCAACACTGAATATGACTGGAATCATCTTCTCAGCTTTGTATGATCATTCTTAAATTGTTAAATCTCCACATGATCCCTCATTCAATGATTCATGTCTCTTTAGGTAGGCTCTTTCATGGTCTCTTTGAACGGTGATATGTTGCATGATCACTTTATAACTTGAATCCCTTCAACACTCTTTGATATGGTTTCATTATTATAGAGAATGTATCAGCTTTGATACATGTACTTTGAACTTAAGATCAGTTCAACAATAATCTGAATTTCCACTCTCAGTAAATTTGGAGTTCTTCGTCATCTCCTTCTTTATTTTGATCTTCATTGACAATTTTTTACAATAAATACAACCTTATACACAAAGTAGTCCCAACACCTTCCACTACTCAATCATATAGGTAATCTTGATGTTTTCACATTAAAGTAATTGTCCATAGAATTAATGTATTATTTCATATTTATGTTTAATTTATTTCTTTTTATTATTACTAACAAAAGAATTTTTTTTTATATAAGTGGATTATTTTGTTTGAGTTGGGGTGGTTTGTTCAAAGCTGCTCATACTCATGAGAGATTGTACTTTGTGGTTGTAACTAAGATAATGACAACAAGAAAATGGGTTAAGAATTCATACAACCATCATGAAAAGGTGAATTCATACTACTTATTTAATTAATTTTTTCATTATTTTATCTACTATTTGTAAGTTAATTTCCTTATCAATTTTATCTAATAATTTTGTTTTTCACAGATCTTTTAGGAAGTCATATTTTGAATTAATCTATCTGAAACAAGCCAAAAAAGAGATAAAATATTCCTTTATACCAATGATACCATGCTTTCCATTACTTTTTTTCCAAACATCCAACACTTCATATTGATTCAATGTTCTTAGTTGAAAAAAGTTTTTTTAACTATGAACATCAAGTCAATATGCACTGTTGGCAGTTCAAAAAAATAAATCCAATGGAAATCATGGAAACATTGGAAGTTAGGATTTTTTTGAGACTTTGGTACATGTATGAATTAGCCACACCTCAATCCAATACACAGTGTGACTGGTATGACTCCAATTGATTCTTTTTATTTAAAATTGATAGTAATTTTAGTATAAAAGACAACTAGCATACTCAAAACTGAGCAAACATATTCATATTATTTTGAAAATTTAATAGAACGATCTATAAGTCACTTATGATGTGTAGGAATCAACTGCACCTTAACCTAATGCATGGTGTGATGGGTATAATTCCAAGTGTTTCTTTTTATTTAAAATTCACATTGCTTTTAGTAAAAAGAATAAGTGACATACTAAAAAGTGTGTAAATACATGTTTATTATTTTGATACTTTAGAAAAATGATCTATATGTCTTTTTTGACATGTATGAATCAACCACGCATAAATATTATGCACTATGTCACCGTTATAACTTCAAAAGTAACTTTTTATTTAAAGTTGATATTAATTTTAGTATAAAGAACAAGTGGGATACTGAAAACTGAGAAAACGTATTCAAATTGTTCTAATACTTTAGAAAAATGATTTATAAGTAATTTATAATTTGTAGGAATCAACCACACCTTAATCAAACTCACAGTATGACTATTTTGACTCTAAGTGTGTATTTCTATTTAAAATTGAAATTAATTTTAGTAAAAAGAACAAGTGACAAACTAAAAATTGGTAAAAATGCATTAGGATTGTTTTGATACTTTAGTACAATGATCTATAATTTATTTTTGATGTTTAGGAATAAACCACACCTCAATACGATGCACAGTGTGATCATTATGACTCAAAGTGTTCGTTTTCAGTTTAAAATTTAAATTTTATGTCAAAACACATCACTCAATGAAAAACAAGAAAACATGCTCTGATTGTCTTGATAATTTTTTATAATAATTAATAAGTCGTTTTTGATATATAGGAAGTGTTGTAACGTCAAACTAATACATGATGTGACTGGTATGACTCAAAGTGCATGTTTTCAATTTTAAATGATATTTTAATAAAAAAGACAAGTTTCATACTCAAAATAGATAAAACACATTTTTATTTTTTGGATACTTTATGAAAATGATCCATAAGTAATTTTTGATGTGTAGGAATCAACCATGCTTGAATACGATGCATGATGTCACCATTATAACTACAAATGTATCTTTTAATTTAAAATTGACATTAATTTTAGTAAAAAGAATAAGTGACATGCTGAAAACTAATCAAACACATTCATATTGTTTTGATACTTTAGTAAAATTATTCATAAGTCATTTCTAACATTTAGGAATCAACTACACCTCAATCTGAGGCACAACATAATTGATATGACTCTAAGTGTGCCTTTTTATTTAAAATTGACATTAATTTTAGAAAAAAGAACAACTGAGATACTGAAAACCAATAAAACACATTCATATAATTTTGATACTTTATAAAAATAATAAATAAGTAATTTTTTATGTATATGAATAAAACTCACCTCAATCTGACTCATGGTGTGACTGGTATGACTCAAAGTATCTGTTATCAGTTTAAAAATAACATTTTAGTTTAAAATGTTTCACTCACTAATAACTAAGAAAACACACTTCGATTGTATTTATAATTTAGTATAATGATTCATAAGTCATTTTTGATGTGTATGAAGTAGTCTAACATCAAACCAATGCACAATATGACTGGTATGACTCAAAGTATGTGTTTCCAATTTCAAATGACATTTTAATAAAAAATAAAAGTGACATACTCAAAACCAAAAAAAAAACGCATTCAGATTGTTTTTATACTTTAGTAAAATGATCCATAAGTATTTTTGATGTGTAGAAATCATATTAACCTCAATTTGATGCATGGTGTGATCAGTATAATTCCAACTATGTCTATTTATTTAAAATTTACATTAATTTCAGTAAAATAAACAAGTGAAATACTGAAAACTGAGAAAACACATTCATATTATTTTGATAGTTTAGGAAATGATCCATGAGTCATTTCTAATGTTTAGGAATCAACCAAACCTCAATTAAATATACAGTGTGACCAGTGTAACTTGGAGAGTGTATTTATTTTAAAAAATGACATTAATTTTAGTAAAAGAAGAATTGACATTCTAAAAAATGAGAAAACATGTTCATATTGTTTTGATAATTTAGTAAAATGATATGTAAGTAATTTTTTACATGTAGGAGTTAGTTGCAACTCAATATGATGCATGGTGTGACCGGTATAATTCCAAGTGTGTTTATTTATTTAAAATTGACATTAATTTTAGTAAAATGAACTAGTGACATACTGAAAACCAAGAAAACACATTCATATTATTTTGATACTTTAGAAAAATGATCCATGAGTCATTTGTGACGTGTAGGAATCAACCACACCTCAATCTAACTCATGGTGTGACTGGTATAACTCTAAGTGTTTATTTTTATTTAAAATTGACATTAATTTTAGTAAAAAGAATGAGTGACATATTGAAAACTGAGAAATGCATTTAGATCATTTTCATACTTAGTAAAATGATATATAATTCATTTGTGTCCTGTAAGAATTAGCATCAACTCAATATGATGCACTATGTGGCCAGTATAATTCCAAGTGTGCCTATTTATTTAAAATTGACATTAATTTTAGTGAAAAAAACATGTGACATACTGAAAACTATAAAAATTCATTCGGATTATTTTGATACATTAGGAAAATGACCCATCAGTCATATTTTATGTGTAGGAATCAATCGAACATCAATTTGACACACGGTGTGACCTATATAACTTGAAGTGTGTCTTTTTATTTAAAATTAAAATTAATTTTAGTAAAAAAGAATAAGTGACATACTGAAAACCAAGAAAACACATTCATATTGTTTTGATACTTTATAAAAATGACCCATAAGTCATTTTTGATGTGTATGAATTAGTATCACCTCAATCTGATGCACGGTGTGACTGGTATGATTCCAAGTGTGTATAATTACTTAAAATTGATATTAATTTTAGTTAAAAGAACAAGTGACATGTGGAAAACTTAGAAAACACGTTCATATTGTTTTAATACTTTAGGTAAATGATTCATAAGTCATTTTTAATGTGTATGAATCAACTAAATCTCAATCTGATACATGATGTAACCAGTATTACTTGAAGTGTTCCTTTTTTATTTAAAATTTACATTAATTTTAGTAAAAATAATAAGTAACATACTAAAAATTTAGAAAATGCATTCTGATTATTTTTATACTTTAGTAAAATGATCCATAAGTCATTTTTTGATGTATAAGAATCACCTGCACCTCAATCCGACACATAGTGTGACTGGTATGACTCCAAGTGTGTGATTTTATTTAAATTGACATTAATTTTTGTAAAAGAAATAGTTGACATTCTGAAAACTGAAAAAATGTATTTAGATTGTTTTGATGCTTTAGGAAAGAAACCCATGAGTCATTTGTGATGTGTAGGAATCACCCGCACCTCAATCCGATGCACGGTGTGACCGGTATGACTCAAAGTTTATTTATTAGTTTAAAATTGACATTTTAGTTCAAAACATGTGTCACTCACTAAAAATCAGGAAAACATGCTCCAATTTCATTGATAATTTATGAAATTGATTCATAATCCATTTATGATGTTTTAGAATTAGTATCACATAAAAATAATAAATGATGTGATCGATATGACTCAAAATGTGTGTTTCTAGTTTGAAATGATATTATAGTAAAAAACAAAAGTGACATACTGAAAACTGAGAAAACGCATTCGGATTGTTTTGATACTTTAGGAAAATGATCTATAAGTAATTTTTGATGGGTGGGAATCAGCTACACCTCAATCTGACACATGGTGTGACTGTAATAACTCCAAGGGTGTCTTTATTTAAAATTAACATTAATTTTAGTAAAAAAACAAGAGAGATTCTCAAAACTGAGAAAATGCATTAATATTGTTTTGATACTTTAGGAAAATGATCCATAAGTCATTTTTGACATGTAGGAATCAACCCTACCTCAATTTGATGCATGGTGGGACCGGTATAACTCAAAGTGTGTCTTTATATTAAAAATTGATATTTTATTAATGTATTCTTTCATAATAATGTTTAATTTATTTCTTTATAATATTAATAACATATGATTTGTTTTCTTGTATAGGTAGAATATTTTTCTTAGGTTGAGGTGATTTGTTCTGAAACTGATACCATGGGCGGACTTTTTTTAGAGGGGATCGCGGGTGCCAAAGAAGATGAAACATTAATTTTTTTAAATGTTTTTGAATAATTGTAAATGTAATTATAAAAAAAATTGTTTGAAATGTATATAGTATTGTTTTTTATATTCATGATGTCCAATTTAATTCAATTAAATCATATATTTTTCATACACATGTTAGATGTTTTTTTGTACATGTTTTTGTTGTAGTGTGATGTTATCACTACTACAAAATAGGCCTTTAATAGTGCTAAAAATAGCCTTTATCAGTGCTAAAGAAGCGTTGGATGCTAAAAAATGTTTAAAATGCCTAGTCTTTTATTAGTGCTGAAAATTGTAGATAAAGGACCATTTATCAGTGCTTCTATATGCACTGATAAAGGAATCATTTATTAGTACTTATAAAAGTACTAATAAGGGTGCATACTGTAGTGTGTTGTTACAGCACACTGCCCCACCAGTATAGTGTGCTATAACAGTACCACAGCACCAAAAACACCACAAAATCAACAAAATAAATTATTAATAGATAATTTAAATGAATATAAAAAATATATGCTCATTTGCTCAGTTTTTGTGATATGGTGTGCGTTTTAAACTAAAATGATACTTAAATATTGAAAAAATGCACTTTGAGTCATACTACTTACACTATGCATCAGATTGAGGTGCAGATGATTTTTAAATGTCTTAAATTACTTATGGATCATTTTTCTAAAGTATCAAAAAAATGAATGTATTTTCTCATTTTTGAGTATATCGCTTGTATTTTCTACTAAAATGCCATTTTAAACTGGAAACATGCACTTTGAATCATACCGGTCATATCATGGATCAGTTTGACATGATACTGATTCCTAAAAGTCAAATATTACTTATGAATAATTATCCTAAATTATAAATACAATACGACTGTGTTTTCTTAGTTTTCAGTGAGTGACACTTTTTGAACAAAAATATTGATTTTAAACTGATAACGGACACATTGAGTCATACCGAACACATCGTGTATCGGATTGAGGTGAGGCTAATTCCTACACATAAAAAATGACTTATATTTTTTTTTCATAAATTATCAAAACAATATGAATGAATTTTCTCTGTTTTGAGTTGGTGAGTTATCCTTTTTACTAAAATTGATGTCAAATTTAAATAAAAAGACACGCTTTGAGTCATATCGGTCAAACCATGCGTCATATTTTGGTGTAGCTAATTATTACACATCCCAAATGGCTTATGGATCATTTTTATATAAAGTATCAAAACAATTTTAATTCTTTTACTTGATTTTAAGTATGTCACGTGTCTTTTTTACTAAAATGTCATTTTAAATTGAAAACATGCACTTTGACTCATAACAATCACATCGTGTATCGGTTTGACATGAGACCAATTCCTAAATGTCACAAATTAATTATGAATCAATTTCATAAATTATAAATAAAATATAAGCATGTTTTCTTAGTTTTCATTGAGTGACATTTTTTGAACTAAACTGTCGATTTTAAACTAATAGCAGACACATTGAGTCATATTAAACACACCATGCATCAGATTGAGGTGAATCTAATTCATAAATGTCAAAAATGATTTCTGAATCATTAAACTAAATTATCAAAATAATATGAATGTGTTTTCTCATTTTTGAGTAGGTTAGTTGTCCTTTTTATTAAAATTGATGTCATTTTTAAATAAATAGACACACTTTGAGTCATACTGATCACACCATGCATCAGATTGAGGTATGAATGATTATTAAACATATCAAATGACTTATGGATCATTTTACTAAAGTATCAAAACAATAAAAATATGTTTACTCATTTTTTGAGTAGTTGAGTTGTCCTTTTTACTAAAATTGATGTCAATTTTAAATAAAATGACGCACTTTGAGTCATATCGGTCACACCATGTGTCGGATTGAGGTGAGGCTAATTATTACACATCCCAAATGGATTATGGATCTTTTTTCATAAAGTATGAAAACAATATGAATTTGTTTAATTAGTTTTGAGTAAATTACATGTCTTTTTTACTAAAATGTCATTTTAAACTGGAAGCATGCACTTCAACTCATACTGATCACATAGTGTATCAGTTTGATGTGATATTGATTTCTACATGTCACAAATGACTTATGAATCAATGTAGTAAATTATCAATAAAATATAAGTGTTTTTCTCAATTTTTTGTGAGTTTCATTTTTTTATCTAAACTGTCAATTTTAAACTGATAAAAAACACATTGAGCCGTATTGGCCACACCGTGCATAAATTTAAGGTTCAACTAATTCCTACACGCTAAAAATTACTTATGTATCATTTATCTAAAGTATAAAAACAATATTAATGTGTTTTCTCATTTTTTAAATAGGTTAGTTTTCCTTTTATTAAAATTGATTTCATTTTTAAATAAAAAAGATGTACTTAGAGCCATACTAGTCACATCATGCATCAGATTCTGGTACAAATAATTCCTAAATATCTTAAATGAATTATAGATTGTTTTCTAAATTATAAAAACAATTTGAATGTGTTTTCTCAATTTTGAGTAGGTGAGTTGTCCTTTTTACTAAAATTGATGCCACTTTTAAATAAAAAGAAGTACTTTGAGTCATATCAGTCACACTGTGCATTGGATTGAGGTGAGACTAATTATTTCACATCCCAAATGTCTTATGGATTGTTTTTATAAAGTATCAAAATAATATTAATTCATTTACTTAGTTTTGAGTATATCATGTGTCTTTTTTACTAAAATTTTATTTTAAACTGGAAACATGCACTTTGACTCATACTGATCACATCATGTATCGATTTGATATGATACTGATTCCTATACTTCACAAATGAATTATGAATCAATGTCATAAATTATCAAGAAAATTTTTGAGTATGTTTTCTCGGTTTTTAGTGAGTAACATTTTTTGAAATAAACTGTCGATTTTAAACTGATAACAGACACATTGAGTCATACCAGGCACACCATGCATCAGATTGAGGTGAAGAAGATTCCTAAACATCAAAAATGACTTATGGATCATTTCCCTAAAGTATCAAAACAATCTGAATTTTTTTTGGTTTTGAGTAGGTCACTTGTCCTTTTTAATAAAATTTATGACATTTTTAAATAAAAAGATGCACTTGAATTCATACCGGTCACACCATGTGTTGGATTGAGGTACGGCTGGTTCCTACACATCTCAAATGACTTATAGATCATTTTTATATAAGTATCAAAACAATCCGAATGCATTTTATTGGTTTTTAATAGGTGGGGTTTTTTTACTAAAATGTCATTTTAAATTGAAAACACGCACTTTGACCTATACCGATCACATCGTGTATCAGTTTGAAGTGAGACTAATTCCTAAACATCATAAAGGACTTATGAATCGATGTCCTAAATTATCAATATAATCCGAGCGTGTTTGCTTTGTTTTTAGTGAGTTTGTTTTTAAAACTAAATTGTCAATTTTAAACTGATAACAGACATAATTACCCAGAATAATAATTATTTATAATTAATATAATTTAAAAATTATTAGTATTAGTATTTTTTTAGTTTCATTAGAAAAAATAGTATTATATATATCGAATAATATATTGTATATTTAAATAAATT
This sequence comes from Viscum album, assembly GCA_963277665.1. Taxonomy (NCBI): domain Eukaryota; kingdom Viridiplantae; phylum Streptophyta; class Magnoliopsida; order Santalales; family Viscaceae; genus Viscum; species Viscum album. Next base: position 2,134,969,628 of record OY728140.1, read on the forward strand.
TAAATATGATAAATAATATAATTATATATAAATATAATTATATTCAAATAAAGCTACTAAAATAATACATATATATATAACATATATATATAATATTTAGGTAGATTTTCTTTATTTATTTATGTATCAAATGAAGAGTGACCACAATTTTATAGTTTTTAATGGTGGATGGTGTGAACCCTGTTTTGGTTTATTTCCTATCAAGGTAAGTGTGAACGAAGTACATGCCTCCATCGACCTCTTTTTCCAATCATATAAAATCCTATCATTTTTTTAATAAAATAAAACCTATTAAAAAAATCCAAGTTTTATCAAAGAAAACATTAAAAAAATTATCAACCATTTATTTTATTAAATTTTTATTCAGATCCTTTTAGATAGTTTTGAGGATAAAAATGAAAGTAATTCATCATTAACTCTACCTCCACATCAAATAAAATAAATTAATTTTAGTAGCATACACTCATCAGCTAAAATTACACTGTATCAACCCAAGACCCCTAGGTTGTGTAGCACTACAGTTGTGTATTCTGATTCTTCAGGCTCCACTCTCTCCATTTCTTTCTTTCCCTTCACTCTATCGTTTCTCCAGTTGTGTGGAGAATTGATCTGGAAGGAGTTGGTGGCAATGAAAGCATCAAGTTAATAACTAGTGTAAATGCCTCTAATTTGTGATAATTACATCATTGAAACTACCATTTTCACTAAATCCATCTAGAGAAAATCTATACACAATTAGAAAAATGATAGAGTGAAGGGCGGGAAATAAATGGAGAGGGTGGAGACCGAAGAATCAGAATACACAACTATAGTGTTGCGCAGCCCGGGGGTCTTTAGTTGCTACAGTGTAATTTCAAATGATGAGTGTATGTTACTGAAATTAATTTATTTGATTTGACGTGGAGGAAGAGTTAATGATGAATTGCTTTCATTTTTATCCTCAAGATTATCCACAATGATCCAAATAAAAATTTAATATAATAACTGGTTGATCATTTTTTTTAATTTTTTTTCGATAAAACATGGATTTTTTTAATAGGTTTTATTTTAGTAAAAATGATAGGGTTTTATATTATTGGAAAAATATGCCGATGGAGGCGTGTACTTCATTCACACTTACCTATATAGTAAATAAACTTGAACGGGGTTCACACCTTCCACCATCAAAAACTATAAAATAGAGGTCACTCTTCATTCGATACATAGATAAATAAAGTGAATCTACCTAAATATTTTATATTATATATGTGTGTGTGTATTATATTAGTAACTTTATTTTAATATAATTATATATATGTGTGTATATTATTTGTTATATTAAAATTTATTTAAATGTACAATATATTATTTGATATATATATATATATAATACTATTTTTTCTAATGAAACTAAAAAAATACTATTAATAATAATTCATAAATTATATTAATTATAAATAATTATTATTCATAGTAATTTTGTATAAAATATAATTATTTAAATTTTTTAAAGTTTAATTATTTTAATATATATATATATATAATTACCTAATTTTATTATTTTGAAAGTAACATGAGTTTACAATATTTTATTGGTTATTTAAGTATAAATTATATTACTATTAATTAAATGTATATATAGACCTAAAAAGTATATATAGACCTAAAATGATGAATACCTAAAAAAAAATTTTAATATATAAAATTTGATAACTTTCATTCACCGAGGAGATGTGCCCCCTAAGACTCGCATTGAATAGTCTTTGCATTGCATGGCTTAGTAGAAATGACCAAATGACTCTACCCCATAGGCCCTTCACCAACACCAGGCATTAATCCCTTTTCATTATCTCCAGAAACTGCAACCTACTGTTGTTCGAAGTTCTTGGTCCCTCGCCTACATGCATATATAGAAAGACCCAATTTATTACAGGAACCGTAGAAATTGACCCACGATTCAAACCACACAACCTGCTTGCATCAAAATTATTCCACCGCTATAATAAAAATATAATCTATAGGAACTCTTGAGACATCAACTTCCATGCAAATGTGAGGGGAAATAGGGTGAGAAACTAACTGGATTCTATTATCAGAACATAAAAATCTACCAATGAGATTCCCTAACAAGCGTATAATCACTGGATTTTGAAAATGTAAATAGATCTTGGGTAAAATAACCCAAATCACTGATGTTGGAATGTCGCACTTCATATGGAAGTCATATGACCACCTGAAGATATAGAACTAGAAGTCGTTGTAGCTACAGGGGGCACTAGACTAAGCCCTGACCAGATCTTCCTTCGAAGCAAACCAAATCATGATGTTCCTTTTTTTGAGAAGGCCTACCATTTCTCGATATTCCAATCCCCAAGACTCATAGATTAACCTATTGAAGGTGTCTATTGAATGGTGATGCTACTTAGACCCCACAATCAAGGTGAGATTAAGAAGATCCAATGTCGTGTTGTACTCTGAGGTCGAGATCGAAAGATTCAAAACACCATTGAATTGAACTAGGACCTTAGCGTGAAGTGATTAAGGGAAAGGTGGGAGAAAATCAAGGTTGGAGAAAGGGGTGAATGAATGATAATCACCCTCAAAGAGTAAACAATAGGTTAGGTTTTCTTAATTAGATCGGGACACTTTTATCAGCACTTTTAAAAAAAATGTTGATAAAGAGTCCTTTTATCAATGCTTATTATTTAAGCACTGATAAAATCCATATTTATCAATGCTAAAGTTTTACCATTGATAAATATTACTTTTATTAGCATTTTATTAGCGCTGATAAAGCCTCATCTTTATCAGTGCTAAAAAAGTGTTGATAAAGATTTCTTTTATTAGCACATATTACTTAAGCACTGATAAAGGATTTATAATTATAATTATAAATAAAAAATTGTAAATATATATATACTTAATCAATACATATATATAAATATAAATGTAGTAAATATATTCCTTATTTAAATATATTTATTATAATTTTATAATAATTTAAATATATAATTATTTATTTATAATTATATAAATATTTTTAAAAAATAATATTTATATAATTATATATATTTAAATAATTATATATATTTGTGTGTGTAATAAATATATATAAATATAAATATAGTAAATATTTTCATTATTTAAGTAAATTTATTATAAATTTAATAATTATTTAAATATATATAATTATTTATTTATAATTATTTAAATATATATAATTATTTATTTATATATATATAAATACTTTTAAAAAATATATTTATTTTTTTATAATTATAAATATATAATTTTATAAATATAGTATCCATGTTTTTAAATATATTTATTTATAAAATTTATCTTATAAATATGTTTTTACAGATATTTTTTTAACATTATTAGTGAATGTCTAATTGTAAGTGTATGTGTGTTGAAAATGAGTGAAATTGAATAAATTAAAAAAAATGCACTTTAATAATACTGAAAAAATGGATAAGTTTTTTGCATGTACATTGTATATGAAAATATATTAATTATGTATATGTGAAATCAATATAACACAGATTGATCTATGTTAAATTGAAATATCAAATAATATTTAATTATAAGTCGATTACTCTATGCAATTAGTCAGTATTTTTAATTCATATTAATTTTTAATTATAAAAAATTATTCACTAAATATAGTGCATAAATATTTTTTAATATATAAATCATATTTATATACATTAATATATATTTATATATTTAATATATATTATTTATTAACATTATCAATAATCGTCTAATTAATAAAATGTTTAATATTTTTCTCAATTTACTTATTTTTAATTTTAATTTGTTTAATTTTCATTTTGAATATATATATATTTAATACATACTATTTATTAATATTTATAATTTATATATAGTATAATAAATTTATTAATTTTTATCAATAATTATTTAATTAATAAAATTGTAATATTTTTTTATTAAACTCATTTTTATTTCTATTTATTTAATTATTTTATTTTATTTATTTTGGACCTTTATCAACATTAAAAAAGAACTGATAAAGGACTTCTTTATGAGTGTTAAAAATATAGTGCTGATAAAGGGTACCCTTTATCTGTGCTAAAAAAAGTGCTCATAAAGGGTAGCCTTTATCAGTGCTAAAAATAAAGCATTAATAAAGGGTAGCCTTTCTAAGTGCTAAAAATAAAGCGCTGATAAATAAGACCTTTATCAGTTCTAAAAAAAGCACTGATAAAGTGTTAAATTTATCAGAGCTTTCTTTAGTGTTGGTAAAGATGACATATATCAGCACTTTTTTCTAGCGCTGATATATATCAGCGCTGTTAAACACCTATTTTGTAGTAGTGTATGAAAATAGCACACTGTAGTGTGCTCGACCTTTATTATTGCTAAATTAGAACTAATAAATGGGACCCCCCCCCCTCAATGATTCTGAGGACAACAATGATTTTTTATCACTATTAAAGGCCTTTGTGCACGCTGTTAAAGAGAATATTTCTAATAGTGAATATCTGCAAAAGTAATAAAGTGCCAAAGTAAGGGGTGAGTAATGAAACTTAGTAGCCTTTTCCCAAATGACTTCCCTACTCATGCCACTTGGATAAAATGATTTATATCATTTATATAGAAAAATTATATAAAAAAATTTAAAACATTTTAATAGTTTATATCAAAGCCAATAATTTTCTCAATAAAATAGATTTCATGGAAATACCCAAACAAGTCCTTCAAACCATTTCACAATTCCATTTGGCATAACCCATTCAAATCCACACATCCACACATGCATGCCCAGGTGATAATTCCATACTCATAAGTGTTCTATCATCGATCTACCAAGTTGTCACAAGGAAACCATATACCAGTGCACCAATGGAACATGCCCCTTCCACAGGGTCACATCAATGAAAATGAACACATGCCAACTAGTTGTGCCAAAACCCTACCAACCCAATAATTCCAAACCATTTCAATAAAATAATTATTGAAATTTTTTTCACAAAACCATTTTCCATGAATCAAACCAAACAACCATTTTAAAATCAACATTTTAAAATCATTCAACAAAGCACTTTTCACAATAATTCCACAATTTCACAAATCTATAAACTATCACTAAAGAGGGTTTTTACCATGTTTCATACATAAATTTCTCAATAAATTTCAATCAATTTAAAAAAATTGAAACCTAACCTTTAATTTTTAATAAGAGGAGTCAATATTAAATCCACCTACCTTGAAAACTATGGAAAAAATGAAGAACAACATGAATTCTTCAACAAAATCGGGTTGAATCTCCAAAAACCCATCTTATATCTTGTTACATAACATCGAAAAAATAATATCTCATCATGATTGGAATCAAATATCATATATATATCCCCAATGTGCTATATCTATGAATCTAAAATAGGTAAGAAGAATAGATCTAGGGAAAACCACCAGGAACAGAGACTTACTGAGCAATATAGCCTTTGACATACCATGATTTGTCGATGGATTGCTCCCAAATCAAAGGAAAAACTCTCCACAACATTTGGGATGAGAGAAAACTTAGTTAGGTCCATAAAAGAGGAAAAATTAGTGGTTTGGTGGTAATAATAAATGAGATACACAATTTCAGGATCTAATTTTTAACTGTGCATGGTTTGGGTGCACAGATAGGCAAACCGTGCATAGACAATGAATCAACCACTGTCTCCAAACAACCTTTTCATTTTTGGCTCACATAGTTAGACAAACTGTGTTCCAACCATTTTTTTCCCTTGGTTCTAATTTTCCTGGTTACTCCTGGGTGGCTGCAAGATTTGAACAAACTGTGTGCCTACCTAATAACCTCTATCTCACTTTGCACGATTTCCTATAGTAGTTTCATAGTTTCTACTAACCATTCTCAAAACATTCACCTCTAGAAAATTCCCAAAAACATTCCAAAAGTCCTACCAACCCTCCCAAAATTCAACTAAACACTTTGCATGCTTAAAATACATAAAAAATTGTTATTTACTTGAAATCGAGGGTGCTACATTCTCCCCACCATTGGCCTTTCCATCCCTAAAAATTAAAAAACCACCATTGTCTTGAAAGAGTATGGGCCATGCTTGACAATTTATTTCTACCATTCCTAAGTTTCTTCCTGAATCTGACCATGTTCCCACAAAACTTGCACTAGACTGATGCTTTTCTCATGCAAGACTTTCTCTTTCCTATCCATAATCTACACTGGCACATGTACCAACAAAACATCTGGCTCTAGATCAATGTGATCCCATCAAATCACATGGTCAGGATCAAGCTGATACTTTTTCAACTGAGATACATGAAACACATTGTGCACTGCACTTAACCATAGTGGAAAACCCAACCAATATGCCACATCACCAACCCATTCAAGTATCTCAAGAGGGCCTATGTATTGAGGATATAATTTTCCCTGCTTTCCAAAACGATGATTCCCAAGACATGGAGAGATTCCCAAGAATACATAATCACTCATAATTAACTAATGAATAATATATGATTAACTAATGATTAAAGAATGATTAACTAATAATTACTTAATAATGAACTATTAATTAACTAATAATTAACTATAAAGTAACTACATGATATCTATTAATTGAGTAATGATTAACTAGAAATTAATGAATGATTAAGAAATAATTAATTTAGGATTAACTAATTATTAACTAATGATTAGTTAATAATTAACTAATTAAGAACATGTGATTAACCAATGATTAATGAATGATTAAGGCATAATTAATATAGGATTAACTAATTCTTGAATAATGATTAACTAATAATTAACTAATGAATAACATATGATTAACTAATGAGTAAATAATTTTTAGATAATAATTAGTTAATGATTAACTATTAATTAACTAATAATTAGATATAAAGTAACTATTTGATATTTATTAATTATGTAATGATTAACTAGTGATTAATGAATGATTAAGGCATAATTAATATAGGATTAACTAATATTTAGTTAATAATTAACTAATGAATAACATCTAATTAACTAATGATTAAAGAATGATTAACTAATAATTACTTAATGGTTAATTATTAATTAACTAATAATTAACTATAAAGTAACTACTTGATATTTATTAATTATGTAATGATTAACTAGTGATTAATGAATAGTTAAGGCATAATTAATATAGGATTAACTAATTCTTAATTAATAATTAAATAATGAATAACTAATGAATAAAATGCGATCAACTAATGATTAAAGAATGATTAACTAATAATTACTTAATGATTAACTATTAATTAACTAATAATCATCTATAAAGACACTACCTGATATCTATTAATTAATTAATGATTAACTAGTGATTAATGAATGATTAAGGCATAATTAATATAGTATTAACTAATACTTATCTAATGATTAACTAATGACTAAGGATTAGTGAATGATTAATGAATGGTAAAATAAGTATTAATGAGTGATTAAAGAATGATTAATCAATGATTGAGGAATGATTAACATAAGATTAATTAATGATGAAGTAATGATTAAATATTAATTATATTTAAACTAACTACTTAAGAACTAATAATTAATGAATTCTTAACTAATAACATAGTAATGATTAACTAAGTATTAACTTATTATTAAATAATGATTAGCTGGATAACAAAGAGGCTTAATTGCACACATGATTTTTTACTCCCATATTTTAGATGATAAATACCTTATTGCACACTTGTTTTGAAACTCTCGATGGATATGTTTTAGATTATTCACATTCTCTTTATAAACCACCGAACATACCTTTAGGAAGATTAAAACTTGTACTTGAAAACAATAATGTTATCTTTTTAGATATAAGAAAATGTTCTAAAATTTAAATATAATAAATATTATGTAGTTATCTAAGTAATGAAATCTATGTCTGGATACTACAAGTGGATATGGCTCTGGAATAGATGTACCTAGGGGTAAAAACCCTGAAAACAACATATTGAGATAGACTCAATTAGGAAATGGTGCATGAAAACGAGCCTTGATGAACATCTTATTTGACACTCCCAGGGGATATTCTTTAGATAATACATATTTTCTTTATAAACCAATGAACATAAATTTTGGTAGATTAAAAAATTTACTACGAAACATTAGTATCTTCTTTTAGGATATAAGAAGACATTATAAAATTTCATCATAATAAATATTATGTGGTTATCTAAGAAATGAAATCCATGTATGGATACTGCAACTGGATGTTGCTCGAGAAAAGATATTCCTAGGGGTAACAACCTTGAAAAATTGTATTGATCTAGACTTGATCGGTAACTGATGCATGAAAATGAGTCTTATTGCACACCTGGTTTGACACTCCCAGTGGGTATTCTTTAGATTATTCATATTTTCTTTATAAACTACTGAATACACCTTTAGAAATATTAAAAATTGTACTACGAAACATTATTTTCATCTTTTAGGATATAATAATCCATTCTAAAATTTAATTAAAATAAATATTGTATGTTAAATGCTACATGATTATTCCTCATTTTCAATACTATTTACACTATCAGAATATTGATCAAAAAACATTTTTCACATAGAGAATCATGTTTTTCTATGTCTATTGTCATAGGGAGGTTATTCAAACCAAGCAAGGAGATTCTTATAATACATAACCATCAACAATGGTTAGTAAATATGATTGTGTAACCCTGAGATAAATTCAGGAAAGAATTCAAGGTTGTTTAAATTTGGGACCTAATAAAGAGATCTAGTCTATTAGTTATAGACATTTCCAATTCTTGGATTCACTATAGAATCTAGATTGTCCATTTGTTGTTGATGAGCACTAGGTCCAAGAAATAAATTTATTTTCCCAATTGTTATATGGTTCCATGATGAAGTTATTGTTGGAGTTGGTGGCCTAGAACCAACTACTTTGTACTTTATTCATTTATAAATACCTTATCACATCTTGATTATTCTTTTGCGTGACAATGCATGTGATAATGTTCTAAGGATATTTGTTGCATTAAAAGGTCATTGAGGATCCCTGCTATGATGAGAACCCAGAAGTGCCATAACACTGTTCTTGAATATATGTTCTATGGACAGATGATGTTATTTTAGGGACAAAAATAATATAATCCATTAGGGGTGAGGACTCATACAACTTTGAGGAACCTTCTCATGGTATGTGCCCTTGGTAAAATTCAGGAGGATATTATGAGAACGAGAACCGCCATTAGGAAATCCACATTTCATAGTGTCATTGGATACTCCTATCTGCGGACGTGTGTATTGGTCCTTAGACTTTAAGATTATTATTAATGGGTATTACAACTTGCGCACTTAGATGTATTGATGAAAACTGTGACGACACACTGTTCGCAGCAAGGTAGGATACGTTGGGTGCGTCAAGAGTGATACTGCATTAATAGATAATACGAGAAAGGATTTGTCCCTTCTGTTCCATAATGGAAGAAGATATCTTAGACCCTTCGATGGAATTGATATAGCCTAAATAAATCCATGGCCATGGTGAGGAATGGGAAAGTTCAATTCCGAAAATTCAAAGAAATAATAATCGAGCACATGGGTTGATGGAACTAGCATGCAACCCACTTGATTCGAGATATCAAGACAAAGAGATTATATTACACAGTAAGCATTCGTAGGAGATGACACATCATTGTGGTGTTAACTTCTTTCTCTATGGGTGCCTTGGCGTGTTTCTAGATGCTAACCTTGGACATTAGGCAGGCTCCGCCTAATGCCACTAAGAAAGAGGCCTATAGGGTCACACACTAAGTTTGTCCAAGTATCTCAGTTAAATATTAATTTAACAAGTTAAATAAAGATTATTCCTAATTTTGGTTTAATAAATATTTAAGGATGCATGATCACATTTATTTCGACACTGGTTATTTGAGAGAATATATTGTGGGTGAAATAATATATTTATTAGTGAGTAATACAGTGATATTTATTTTAGAAATAAATAGAAATTATTCAAGGTCTAATAAATGTGGTGGAGGAAATAAAGAAAAATGGAAAAAATAAAAGTACATGACATGTATATTAAATATACATGTTGTGTATTTTTTTTGGAATTTATGAGAAATAAATATTATTTATTTAATTAAATAATATTAGGTGTAATTCAATGGGCGCATGTCAGGTAATAATAATAGTCTACTGTTATTATTAGACATGGGGTATTACTAAGAATTAAATGAAATGAATAAATTCTTTTGGGTAATTAATTCATTTTATTATTCTATGTAATTAAAAAATCCAAATTATATATTTCTCATTAGCCTAGACATTTTTTGTGTGGTTGTGTACAATGGATTTGGAAAAGCTCTCAAGCCAAGAGAGAATTATTTTTCCACTGAGAATGCTCTCAAGCTATGAGAGAGAGATCCACCTCCACCGGATCAAGGTGATCGAAGGAGGACATTGCAAGAAAAGTCTCTTCCACGCTAGCACCTGGAGATCCCTTCGGTGACGTCCAGAGATACGTGGAGCACATGTAGATCACCACTAGAGGAATCCTACACTTGGATTCTATGACGAAATAACGGATCACATCGGATTGTGACCGAAAACATCAATGAAGAAAGAATTCCATAAAGGTAATTCTTGTCAATTAATTAAATTAATTATAACCAACATATGATGATCCTATTTATGGTTTCGGGACTCCCCACTTTCTTTTTCGTTCTTCGTTATATTCTGAAGATCCTACATTTTATTATCGTGACGGATCTTGGATTGATTGTTGTTAACGCTAAAATCAAAGTTGGGTACACCCACCAACGCGCTTCCGCTGCGCCCGGAACCTATAGTTATATATTGAGGTTTCTAGTATACAAAAACAATGTCCAATTTTATGAAGATGTTGACTTATAAGAGTGGTTGAAAAGGGTCCATCCTAAGAAAATGAGGTTATTAACCATGATGTGGAAGAAGACAACCTAACTAATATCCCAAATATACATCTAAATCTATTTGATGGTGAGGAATTTTCTAATGATGGAACAGATAGAGACAATGGTGCTGATGAGGAGGAATCTGTAGAAGTTGAGGAGGAAGTTTTTAGAATTTCAGTAGTTGTACAACAGTCTAGAAGCACAATAAATCATCCACCACTCTTCGCATCTTGGTCAAAATAAATGACTTGATTTCCTAAATTCTACTAGAATTTTATCACACCTGCAACTAAGTTTCCTTGAGTTGTAGAGGATAGGTTTGGTAAGTTGGAAAAAAAACATTATATGTTGGAAGGGATTTACCAAGTAAAGATTCCATGAAAAACATGCTGAAAATATTTCATATTGAGATACACTGTAGATATTTAATTTATGAATCAATCCATAAAAAATTTATCACATGGTATGATAAATATGTAGATGATTGTTGATTCTACTTGAGGGAAATTCCTGACATTGCATTTGGTGGTTGAATAATTTTTAAGATTGAGGGAGCTCATACTTTCATTCATCCAAAACTAACATAAGATCATACTTCATTGGATATTGAATTTGCGTCATCTATTATCATGGATATGATAATAACCTTCCAATATGTGCATGTATCCCTTGTGTAGGATAGGATACAATAAAATTTTGGTTATAATATTTCCTATAATAAGGAATGGATGGTGAAACAAATGTCAATTATAAAGGTATATAGTGATTAGGATGACTTGTATTGGGTGTTACCGCAATTTCTAGTCATACTGAGACACAATAATCAAGTTTTCTTTTATCTTGATACGAATAAAGTGGTGTCTCAACATAACCGATTTGATCCACCTCATGTTAAATTTTTTCATTTTTATAGGAATTTATTACCTGTATGTTTGCATTTAATTTCCACAAATAGTTCTTATAGATTAATGGTATATTTCTATATCAAAAATAAATGGACATATTGTTGATTGTAGCAACCCAAGATGGAAACTTTTAACCTCTGCCACTTGCACTTTCCATTATGGAGAAGGAAAATTATGAATCATGGAGTTTTCTTTAGCATTTATCAATGACCATTCCACCCATATTCGAGGTGTATGTTTGATATATGATAATCATTAAGAAATAAATAAGGAAATCAATGTGGATATTAAAACATGGATACCTCTGAATTCACATCATCAGTACTGTATCAGACACATTTCTATCAACATGCAAAAAAAATCATGATGAACCTATGATGAAGGAAATCACGAGGATTGGTATAAAATCTCTTTATTATTTTTTACTCTTCCAATGTAATAATAAAATTAATTAATGTGAAATATGACCACTTCTATGTAGTATATAATCTAGATCAATGACGGTTTGAACAAATTTTAAAAGAAATTATAAGGGCTAATCAAGTATTGTATTATTATATGATGATGATTCCAAAATAAAAATGGACATTGGCATTTAATGGGGGACAGAGGTATGGACACATAACCAAAAAAATGTGGAGTGCATCAATGGTATATTCAAGGGGATTTGAGAGTTACCTATAACTAGCCTAGTTCAAGACACATTTTATCTTTGTGTTAAGTACTTAGTTAATAGATAAAAATAAACTGTGGATGGGATTAAGTAGGGGCTAAGGTATGGAAGAAACTTTCAATAAGTGATTGAAAAGAACATTAAATAATATTCTAATTATTGAGTGTGTATTTTACATTAATAATACTCTCAATTTCAAGTTCAATAATTTATGGACCCCATCACAAATAGTATTGATCGAGTCTTGGTGGTATCACTGAAAACAAGGCAATGTCAATGTGGAAACTTCCAGGAATTATGGCTTACAAGTGCACATTCCATCACAACATGTGCCTCTATGAACATATCATGGGAAGAATATGTTGATCTAGTGTACCAAATGGAAATCATTATTGAATACTATTCTACACCATGGATGCCTATTGGGTATTTTTGACATTTCCCAATGCTCTAAGACCATCCGATATTGATACATGACATCAATAGGTTGTGACAATGAGGGAGACCGAAGTCCAGCAGGATGTAGAATGATGGACTAGCCCCAAGAACATGGGAAACATTTGAGATGTAGAATATACCATCAGGAAGTTCATAACAGGAAACGATTCGCTAACATTGATGGAACGAGTTCACACTTTCATCCATAATGATGTATTTCCTACAATGTGAAATTTTCATATTATTAATCACATGGTGTTAATATAAAATCCTTTATTTTTTATAATTTTGTGACATTTCTGAATACTTTTACTATAAAATAATAAATAGTTGATAAATTATACAACCATTTACATAAGTCATAGACAATCTGAACATTTATAAATAATACATCATTAAAATAAATGAAACTTTGATCCTACATTTGCCAAAAAAAATCACCTCATAAAACCATTTTGTAAATCATAATTTGGTTTTCATAATAAGATTTCATGTTCACATTACAAAGAATATGATAAGTACATGTGAGATGACATGAAAGAAAAATCAAACTATCCATGGATACACCATAAATAAATCATGTGAGAAAATAATCATAAAATGTACCATCATGTAAGAAATCATACATAAATTACAAAGCACACCATTTGGGATCTAACTTATTGGTATATGTGCTAAAAATATTAGAAATCCATAATCCATAAGGTGGGTCCAACTGATATAACCTATATGTGCACAAATCTATTTTTAAAGTAAAATCCCTTTTAAAACAGGACTCTTTTCCAATAAGAATAGAGGAAAAAATAGTCACCTTCAAAAACTGAGATCAGGAAAATGAAATCTGCAAATGCCCAAGAAGGGACCAAATAGGGAGTGGGGCATGAAGCCTAGTAAGACACCACTATGAATCTATTTAAGGGTTCTACCAATGAAAACCAATAAAATAATTTTATTTTTTAAAACTAAACCACTTCAAAACAAACCAACTGCATGTAAAACTTTAAAATCCCTTAGGTTTTCTTTTATAAAAAACATGGTTTTCCAAAATAATTACCAAATATGAATCAAGTAAACAAATGAGGCTAGATGAAACAAGATATTTCATAAATAAAACATGTAAAATTTAACAAAACATCCTTTATATGGTAAACCCATATCTAAAACCAATTTAGAAATATGCTTTGAAAAACATGAAGATATTCCCTTTTCTTTTGGTAAGAAAATTTTTATAAAAAATGGGAATAGACATGTTATGTCTTAAATTCTACCAATAATAACATTATTCTGACCATAATGTTATATTTACATTTTACACTTAAAACTTATTTTATTTCTATACATATAGATAGAGGATTTTATGCTACTCATGAAGTAGTATAGGCATGTTTCACATGACGTGCTAGCGGGTTACAAGGTTTGATGGATTAGGGTGCATAGAGAACAACATTACCATCACATTACACCTCCAACTACCATTAATCCAAACCTACATCATGCTAGATTCTATGGAATTGTTGTATCTGGTTTTAAATTCATGGATCATCACCTCCATGCTGCTCTCATTGAGATATGGAGACCTAAGACACACATATTTCACTTTCCTGAGGAAGAGATAACCATCACCCTTGAGGATGTAGAGGTTATGATTATTCTTCCTATCAATGGGTATGCTGTTATAGGATCCACCCATAGAGACCATCCTCATCTTGTACAAAGATTTATAGTAATCGACATTATGGGAAATGATGATGCTATAGATTGTGGGTTGATATCTATAAGCTGGATTAAGATGCACATTACACAGTTATTCGCTGACGTTGATGAGCAGACTATCATGTGTTACGCCCGTACATATATATTGTGTCTCATTGGATAGAAAATATGAACTAATAACTCTGGTATGCAAATCCACATGATGTATGTGGGGCTACTAGAGGATTTTGATCAAGCCGGGAGATACGGCTGGGGATCAGTGTGCTTGGCATATACTTACATGGCATTATGCATGATATGCTGATCAGATCACATTGATCTCAGGGGATGTTTCATCCTTATTCAATTGTGGGAATGGGAGTTCATTCATCCCCTCTCTCCTATTATTATTGGTCAGTAGCTTCATATAGATGTGTTTCATGGTGCTCCGCATAAATGCTAGTATGACCACTCATCTTTATTGTTTACTAATGCAGTTATGAGTTATTAAATTTATTTTCTTATTATTTATCACTTTCTATGTTTTATTCTATAGGTGGATAAAGTCACACCACTTTTTCAAGATGTCAAGTCACAACATGGGTGTATATCATATCATATTGGATAGTCTAGTACCCACCGATGTAAGTATGTACAATATTTCCTTTACTAATCAATTTCATAATATTATATTTTTTTTGTTTTTAGTAATATAGTTTTTTAAAAAATGTCACATGTAATTTCATATTGCATGTCTGCCATATTGGGATCTATTAGACCAACTGGTCGCATACTGCATTGATGGGATTCACGGTGTCATGGTTGTCGTACCTCCCATTCACTTTAATATTATTGAGTGGTACCATCCTGATAGTCTCATACACTAGTTTGGATTTGTTTATCGTATTCCCTTTCCACCTAGACGGTCAAAAACATTTCATTTCATGAAGTTGATAGGGGAGGTAGGATGTCGAATGGCGCAGATGGCATGCAGATTATTTGGAACTCTAGGACAGATGAGCATCATTTCATATAAATGGTATGCCTACTATGTGATTACCTCTAGCATAACAGCTTGAGTATGATCCATGGTATATACTGAAGCCTATACAGTATCTTACACCCCATGGTAGAGGGATCCTAGATTCGATAAGTTAATAAATTTTGATTAGTTTGTTTATTATACTTTTTTTTAATTCATTTTGAATCTCTTTACAGCATACTCGGCCACAACATATTATATGCATGTCTGATCCAGAGGAGGTGTAGGATTTTATCTAGGTAGCATAATATGATGCAGCACAGGGGATGATGCTAGCATATCATGTTCTACAAGATAGTATCTTTGATCATCCACCTTAGGGGGATGTTGTTCCTACATAAGGATAGGAGGTTTCTACTAAGGAACCCCCTCCAACAGCTACTGATGTTGAGGATCCATGATGACGAAAATGTAGATCGATTTGTGCTACACGTGAGGCCTCACCTATACCATAGATAGTGGTCGCACCTCTAGTAGTCCAGCCTCAGCCTAGATGTACACCTGGAGGCATCAGATCCATTTATACTGTCAGGATATCCATTATTTTCCCTAGATGTATATGATATGAGATCTTGTCAAGGGTCATTTCCCATGCCTCCACCTTTTGTGACAGAACCTCCATAGGCTTTATGGTTCCCCCAGCATATAATGACAAGTCCTTTCACTTATTCACACTAGTGAAAAAACATTTTTTAGCATCGGTTTTTAATTAATTTTAACATTGATTTTTAACCGATATTTATAAAGATAACGTTGTAAATAACTTTTTTAGTATCATTTCTTTTAAAACCGATGCCATAAACATTTCATAAAATTAAAGTTGAAAAAAATATTAGATATATAACATCGATTATAAAGAAAAACCAATGCCAATAATTCAATGTCACAATATCAACATCGGTTTTGTTAGAAACTAATGTCGAATAATGGTATTCAGCAACGGTTTCTATAAAAACCAACACTGAATACCTCTGTAAATTGGGTCTTTGGTGTCAATTTTAACAAAACAGATGCTGAAATCCTCTGGAAAATTGGTATTGGGCATCGGTTTTTGTGAAAAAAAGATGCCAAAGGACTCCAGAAAATCGGTCTTCTCCATTGATTTCAAAGGAAACAAACACCGGATGTAATTTTTTTTAATAAAATTACAAATATTACATTTCAAAAAAATGTACCTATAATACAAAACAAAATATAAATCAATGCATAGGTAGGAGGAGTAAAAATATGTAAAAAACAAAAATTTCTAACTTAATTAAAAAAAATTACTTAATAATATTTTAAACTAGAATTAAAAAACATATACCAACTAAATTATAACATAATCATCCGCAATTATTGATGAAGCGTTCCTTTGAGATTATTAATTTTAAAAACCTATTATAACAAAAGTATTAGTTTTTGAACACTTTTTTAGAAAACTATAATATTAAAAAGAAACATTAAAAGAAACATGCCTGATAATTTAAATCACAACCATAATTAAAAAGCAGTTCACAAACAAGGATCGAAGATGTGTAAGTTCATCACTCATGTACGACTCAGTTTCATTGAATGTATACAATAACATTAAATTTTATAAGATTAAAAATGGAATATTATGAAATAAAACATAAAATAGTTAATATAATTAACAAACCTTATGAAAATTAGTCGTTAATCCAGTTGTGATTATCTCATACATGAATTGTAAAACATAATAACCACATTCTATGATTCCTTGTTGACTATGACACTGATGTTATAAAACATTAACTTGATATTAAAAACCAACATATATATATATATTAAAAATTAAAATATTATGTAATATAAAAATATTTACCTATACTTTCATGTATTGGATTTTTTTGGATTCATTATCAACAAGTGATCTTTGTTAAACATTATCCATGACCTTAATTTTCATATATATCAACTAATAAAACATGTATAAACAATAAAATTAAAAGTAATGAACTTATAAAAAATAAGAAAACTTACTTGTCTAACAAGGTGCTAAATTTTTTACGAACATGGCCTAATAAAGAGAAAAACATGTATAAAGTACATTCACTTGGACAAAATACGTCTAACGTCCAATGCCCTATATAATGAAAAAATGTTCACAATTAATGAAATTATAATGAAAATTAGTTCATAATTACATTAGTATTCTTACCCATTAAGGAATGGTAAAAACCAATATCCAATATATAAGTTTGATAATATATTATATATATATTTAACTCTATTAGCAGTCTTCACATATTTCATAACTATTTAAATGAATTCTGAATCCATAAGACCATAAACACTAATGGTCTCATTTTGTATCAGAAGTGTGGATAGATACCTAATTAAATAAGTAAAATAGTAAGCCACTTAAAATCATCTTTATTTAAATAAAATTTTAAACTCAAATATAAATTTACTTATATGGAAAACAATAGCAACACAGGCATGCTGAGATCTTTAAACTCTATCAGATCTATGATATCTTTTTTGAATGTTCTCAATGAATAGTCTCTTCCACATATTTTAGCCATTATCCTAAACTCGTATAAATTGTCCAACGAAGAAAAATTCTGGGATAATGTACTTATCCCGTTAGAAATAGAAGTACCTGCAACTGTTGGTTCTTGAACCTTTTGTTTCCTTTGTATCATTTCTTTTGATTGTAGATAATCCTATAAAAATTAAATTTTAGAAAACATTATAAGTAATTTTAAATCAAATGTAATTAATATTTAGAAACAATGCATACTTTGTATGACATATAATGGATAAGGTTATCCAACCAAAGTAAAAATTGACTCATACAATCCCCAAATTTGATAATTTTATCAGTAGGCAATGGTAGTGGACAATTATGATCAATAATATCATGCATTGATACTCTAATATAACCCAACTGTATAGGTTTTTGGTGTATAGAATCCCCAAAAATATATACAACTTTGTACACTACAATACATACATGAGGATCTCCAGTATACAACTCACAATATAATGTCGAGTCTGAATGAGGAGGTGTAGGATCTGAGTAGGCAGGCTAGGTGGACTGGGTTAGTTGAGCAGTCTATACAAGCTATGAATCTGACTAGGAAGGCTGAAAAGATTGGGCAGGCTGGGTAGGCTGGGCCGGCTAGGAAAGCTGAGCAGTTTGTGACTGTCTCATCAATTGTTCAAACATAGCTTGCATAGCTAATTGAATTTTATCACCCATGGACTGTTTCATTTATTTCATCTCATATTTTAAGGAATCAATTTCTAGATCTCTTGGTTGCTTACTCTAGTTACTAAAAACTTTTCTAATACTAACACCCACCTGATATCCTCTTACTCAGAATTGGTGTTCTTGCTTTCCTAAAGTAGTAGTTAGGATATCCATCCTACCCTCATGGATAAAAGTTTCTTGGATCTCTTTATCTTGAAGGTCATCCAGAAATATAAAATTAAATTTTTATACCAATGTTTTTAATATAAAAAATACATACATAAATGAAAGATAAAAAATATTTACTTACAATTCTTTTATCTACTTCTTTAGCTTGCTCTGTAAGATAAATTCCATTTTTCCTTCTTCTTGCTTGTTTCCATTTTTCATGGTGAGTGGGAGGAGATGGAGGACTAAACTAAACCTCTTCGGAACCACTACTAGATCAAGCTCTTAATGCTTCAAATTTTCATTCAATCATTTTCTGTTCCAATAATTGATATCCTCCACATGATAAAGAATTAGGGTATACATTTTGCAACTGGATCTCTTGATAAGATCTCTTGGAGCCCTGTTATATAAAAATAAACTAATAATTAATTAGATAAATATATAATAAATTTTACAATATAAAATAATTCTCATTCCTTTTTCTTCATTTCGTATTTAAACAAATTCCTTACACATATCAGTATCTATAAACTCATACTTGAGTCATGGGTTTTCATCCTTTTTATTTCCAAAAACATAAAAAAAAAATTGAAATATCTCCACCAAACCACCACTAAAGAGAGAGATATTTTCCTAATTACTTTCTTTTCCTAAAAATTGAATGTCATCTATAATTGAATAAATTAAATATTAGTCATTTAAAATATTCAATACTCAAAAACTGAGATAAAATAAATAAATTTAGATAGTTTACCATCATGGCCTCCCAAAGCTTCTATTTCGCAATCCTATCAACGAACTTCCAATCAGGATATAAAATGATAATCCTACAACGGTTCTGTATTGATATATAACTAATAAAATGAATTGAATTTGGTCTAGTTGCATTATTATTATCCTTAAAATGAATATATAATCTCTCATATCCATGATAAAGTGATAGTTTTGGAAAACATGTAATACCACATTTACCAACTCAATAATTTTATTTCTCTATAGTAATAGGAAAAGTCTTCTCCACTGAAGATGCATCAGTAGTCCTGCAAATATTTATTATAAATTAAAAAAAATCTTTCATTAAATAAGTATATTATTGAATATTTAATCATATGAAACAATAGATATGTCTCGATAACTGCTCCTCTCTCTCTGTATCTGACATTGATACAAGAAAGTGTAATGAAATTTTGTGTACTTTCATATCATTAGAAAACTAAATATTTAGAAACAAGGATGAAAAAAATATGTAAGTAAAAAAAGAGGCATGCATTTGTAAGTTTAAAAAAAATGATGTCATGATTCTCATAACCAAAATATATGCAAGCTAACCTATTAAAAATATAATTTTTACACATGTAAATTTCAAAAAAGAAAAAATATATAAATAATTACCAGAATAATTAGGAGAGCAATTTAATTTTTTCTCATATCCCTTACTCATGATCATTACATGATTCATGCACTATGTCTTCCTTATAGTCATTGTAATCATCCATAAATCATGTAATAGATTGATAAGACTCATGTAAATCTATAACATCATAAGCATCATCCTCATCACCCAAATGGTATATTTTTCCTTACAAAACAACGGACCACTAATCATTTGATGGATCAATGACATAAACTATATTATTTTCATGTGTCACCATGATAAATGGTTCCTCGTTGTAATTAAATCTTTTCAAATCAACCAGTATAAACCACAATCATCATGTTTCACACCACTATTACTATCAACCCAATTACACTTAAATAATGTGATTAAAAATTTTGAATAATCAATTTCCCATATATCCTCAAGAACTCAAAAATATGTTGACAAAGAAAAAATTAGTTTTTTATCTTTTTCACTCAAAAAATGCATTGATTCAGTGATGACCATCACACCATTATTTTGAATGGTACTCTTATCATCCAGATTTTTGTGTAAAATGTGTACCCATTAATATCAAAACCAGAACATGTTATCATATTAAGAGATGGTCCCCCTACCAACCATTTCAACATTTA
This sequence comes from Viscum album, assembly GCA_963277665.1. NCBI lineage: Eukaryota > Viridiplantae > Streptophyta > Magnoliopsida > Santalales > Viscaceae > Viscum > Viscum album. Next base: position 2,134,990,669 of record OY728140.1, read on the forward strand.
TGATGCAGATATATTTGTGATCACTTTCTATTTAAAACTTGAAACAAATTTATTTTTATTTTCAATCATCAACCAATTTTCATTTATTTTTGGATATCATATATTTAATTTAGTAATATGTGATGATATATATGATTGAACATCATTTCTGTTGTTCAAAATGTATAAATGTGTATACATCACTTCATAATATGGAATGAACTTTACCTTTAATCTCCGAATCCCTCAACCTTCACTATCAACTATCGAATGTCGAGATATAGAGAGGCCAATATGCTTCACTTCATACAAATAATCAGTACAAAACTCAATCACCTCTTCTGATACATATTTTTGAACAATATAGGCCTCCATTCAATATATATTTTTAACATCTCCCTTTAAAATTTTCATATACCTTTCAAAAGGATACATCCAACATAAATAAATAGGCCCACATATTCTTGTCTCACGCACCAAATTAATGACCCGATGAACCATTATATCAAAAAATGTGGGTGGGAAATGCATTTATAGTTGAAAAAGTATAAGAGTAGCTTCATTCTTGAACACATCTAACCAATTTGTATTAATGAATTTTATACAAATGTATTTGAAAAAATTACATAACCTAATGACAGTATTTCTAACGGCTGATGACAATATACTATGCAGTGTGGCCGGTAGTAGTTGTTACGTCAATACATGACAGTAATGAGATTTCATACCTATTAATTTACAATCCTTCACCGACACAAAATTCTTAACATTTGAATAATATACATTGGGTACTTCTATACCATACAGTCACTGAAAAAAATCAATGTCTCACTCTTTCTTAATGTGTGACATGCCTAAGATAAATATGTTATGTTTCCTTTCATAGTGGGAGCTAACTCCAAACATATTCCCATTGATATTAAGTTCAATCTAGCATTCAATACATCTTTTTTCTTTCCTTTAATGTCTAACAAAGTTCCAATCAAACTGTCATAAATATTTTTCTCAACATGCATAACATCAATGTTATGTTTTATCTCTAAAAATCTTCAATAAGGTAGTTCAAAAAAATAGGCTATTTCTTCTAGATATTTTTTTGAAGACCATAACTTCTTTTCTTTCTAAATATCGAATCAATATTTTTCACCCTATCATAATATTATGCAACTAACAATGGTTTTATGGGAAGATTGTATTCTCTTAAACTATTAAATTCCATTTTCAATCTAGGATAAGGATGATCAATTCACAAAAATATTCGATGTCCTATGTACACTGTCTTTATTCCATTATTCAATTTATAATATGAAGTCTCTTCTTCACAAATTGGACATTATTTATATTCCTTAACATTGTATCTAGATAAGTTTCCATGGGCAGGAAAGTCATTTATACTGAACATTATCATAGCATGCAAATGAAAGTACTCTTTTTTTGAATGCATCAAAAACATTAATTGATAATATGAAGTCTCTTCTTCACTTTCCAATATGTGCATGTATCCCTTGTGTAGGATAGGATACAATAAAATTTTGGTTATAATATTTCCTATAATAAGGCATGGATGGTGAAACAGAAGTCAGTTATAAAGGCATATGGTGATTAGGATGACTCGTATCGGGTGTTACCGCAATTTCTAGTCATACTGAGACACAATAACCAAGTTGTATTCCATCTTGATATGAATAAAGAGGTGTCTCAACATAACCAATTTGATCCACCTCATGTCAAAAAAATTCATTTTTATGGGAATTCCTTACCTGTATTTCCACATTTAATTTCTAAAAACAGTTCTTATAGATTAATGATATGTTTCTATATCAAAAATAAATGGACATATTGTTGATTGTAGCAACCCAAGATGGCAGATTTTTACCTCTACTGCTTTCATTTTCCATTATTGAGAAGGAAAATTATGAATCATGGAGTTTTCTTTAGAATTTATCAATGACCATTTCACCTGTATTTGAGGTGTAAGTTTTATATATGATAATCATCAATAAATAAATAAGGAAATCAATGTGGATCTTAAAACATAGATACCTTTGAATGCACATCATCGGTACTGTATCAGACACATTTCTAGCAATGTGCGAAAAACATTTCATGATGAACCTATGATGAAGGAAATCACGAGGATTGGTATGAAATCTCTTTCTTATTTTTTACTCTTTCAATGTAATGATAAAATTAATTAATGTGAAATATGGTTAGTTCTGTGTAGTATATAATCTGGATCAATGAAGGTTTGAACAATTTTTAAAAGAAATTATAAGGGATAATCAGTTATTGTATGATTATATGATGAGGATTCCAAAATAAAAATAGACATTGGCATGTAAAGGGGGGCAAAGGTATGGACACATAACCAAAAAAAATGTGGAGTGAATCAATGGTATCTTCAAGGGGATTTAAGAGTTACCTATAATCAGCCTAGTTCAAGACAAATTTTATCTTTGTGTCAAGTACTTAGTTAATAGAGAAAAATAAACTGTGGATGGGATTCAGTAGGGGAAAAGGTATGGAAGAAACTTTAAATGAGAGATTGAAAAGAACATTGAAGAAGATTTTGTCTATTGAGTGTGGATTTTCCATTGAGAATACTCTCGATTTCAAGTTTAATAATGTTTGGACCCCATCACAAATAGTACTGATCGAGTCTTGGTGGTATCACTAGAAGCGAGGCAATGTCAATGTAGAAACTTCCATGAATTATGGCTTCCAAGTGCACATGCCATCACAGCATGTTCCTCTATGAACATATCATGGGAAGAATATGTTGATCTAGTGTACCAACTGGAAACCATTTCTAACTACTATTAAATGCCTTTTTCAATCTATGATAAGGATGGTCAATTTGCAAAAATATTCTATGTCCCATGTACACTGCCTTTATTCCATTCCTTAATTGATAATATGAAGTCTCTTCTTCACAAATTGGACCTAATTTATGATCCTTAACATTATATCTAGATAAGTTTCCATGTGAAGGAAAGTCATTTATACTGAACATTATCATAGTACGCAAAAGAAAATACTCTTTTTTGCATGCATCAAAAACATTAACACCTACCTACCATAGAAGTTTCAAATCATCAATCAATGGTGAAAGATATACATCAATATCATTTCCTATCAGCTTTGTTCCATAAATCATCAAGCTCGTCAGAGCATATTTTTTTCTCCATACATATCTATGGGGATAAGTTGTAAACTACCAACAAAATAGGCCATAAACTATATTGGCTACTTAGGCTCCAATATGGATTCATTCCATTTGTACACACTCCCATTCTGAGATTTCTAACTTCACTTACAAAATCAAGAAATTTTTTTATCAAATCTCTTCCATTGTGATGAGTCCATATGGTGACGTAATTTACCATCAGATATGCATTCGTCTGAATTTCATCTTAGCCTTTTTGCATCAATTGAATTTGAAAATAGATGATTCAAACAAGGAATTATTGGAAGGCACCAAATTGATTTAGTATAAGCTTTGATTTTGGTACCTAAGAATGAATTAGAGGTAATTTATTGGAATTATATGAAGGGATTATTAGAAGGAACAATTTGATTTAGAATGAGGTTAGATGTTAGTACCTGAGAATGAATCTGAGTTGACTTTTTTATCCATTTTATAGCATGATGTTCCACGTGTAGGACATTTTGATAAAAAATCATATTCTTTCCTATACAACACACAATAATTGGGGAAAGCATGTATCTTTTTATACCCCAATCCCATTGGTCATAATATATTCTTCACCTCATAATTGGAATCTGGAAGCCCGTTGCCTTCTGGAAGTAGCTATTTTAAAACTCAAGTAAGTTATAGAAACTTTTATCACTCCAACCATTTCTTATTTTCAAGTTAAAAAAACTCAAAACTATTGATAACAATATAAATTTACTACAACCTAGGAATACTTTCTTCTCATAATCTCAATACAATCGTTCAATAGTTGTTGTTTTTTCAACAGTTTCAACACCTAAATCGTGAATTAATTCTTCAATATGATCCTTTGTCTCATTATGAATATTGTCATCAACATTAGATGTTGAATTTACAGTTCTTTCACCATGCCAAACCCAATGTGTATAATTAATTCTAAAACCATAGCAAATGAGATGATCCTTGATTTCTCTAGAATTTAACTTTCTCATATTCAAACACTTCACACATGGATAGAAAATAAAATCTATGTTTTGAAGATTTTGTTCAGAAAATTCCATGAAATCATCAACTCCTTTTTCATATTCACTAGTGGTTCTTTGTAAATTTATCCATTTACGATCCATTTAATACCTAAGATTGTAATATAATTATTGAATATATTAAAACATATAACCGTTTAAATATATATATATATATATAAACAGATAAATTTAAAACATAAAAACATACAGTAAAAATGATTGGTAGTCATATATGTAATATTAACAATTATTAGGAATAAAATAAAAACTAATCTACTCTAGGTATTTATTTTTCATGATGTGTCATGCTGATCCAAAAGTAGATAATTTGATTAGAATCAAAAATTAAAAATATCACAACTACTAATTTCAACTGATATATATACACATATATATATACATATAAACATAAAAATATTTAAATATATATATATATATAAATAGAGAGATTTTAAACACACAAAAAATTTAATCAAAAAAATAAGATTGGGTGAGAGATATCAACGATTATTAGGAATAAAATAAAAAATAAATTACTCTAGGCATTTATTTTATTTAAATAAATAATTATAAACAATGCTTGATGACCATAGTAAAGGAATAAAGATATTTTTGTCAAGTTTAGATAGATTTTTTTAAACAACTACCAGACAACACTGCTTTCATTCTACCTAGATCCTTCAAAATAGACATCAATATTCCTCTTTAGTTAACCTAGAACAAATAATGTTAAACAAAAATTCCATATGTATATATTCATGACACACTTATAATCTAGATACTGCATATTTTATTCTCTATATGTAAAACCAATGTAAAATAAATTGGTTATTCCAAGATGGGCATTAGAATAGTTTTTTGTGAATAATTTGTGTTGAATGATCCCATCCTTGATGCCCAAATGGCCAGATATAAATTTTATGATTTGGTTCCATCTATTTGATGAAGTTTGGCTCTCTAAAACTATTACATCATTGTTGTTGTGAAATTGAATGAATACCAAAAATAGATTGATTAAATGTGAAATGATAATGGAATTAGTAAAAAAATGTTTTTGTTCATGGTGATTATAGATTATGAGGACATACTTGAGAACAAAGATAGGATAAATTAGAGTGTAGAAGTCAGATGATAATAAGGATAAATGTATTTATCAATGGAATAGAAATGGAATAATATTTAACAATTTCTAATTAATTGATGGATTATGGTGAAAATTTGATACATGTGTTCTTGAATGAGACCAAGAACATAGTTGTGGTAGTCGAAGGTCCCATGTGAAAATAGTTGTTGATGAATCTATATCTATGTAGTTTCTCTTAGTGAATTTCTGAGTTATATTACTAAAGGATGTGATTTCTCCTTAAACATGTCGTCACCAATTATTCTCTATATAGCTTCATATTTTTATTTATTTTCCTGTATACATATTTAGATATGTGCTTATTTTCCGATATGTATTACCAGTTTACACTTATATAGAAAATAAGTGTGACATGACTATATGCATTCCCGTGTATATTGGAAAAACTCATTTAATAATTCCATCAAATAAATAATTTATATAATTAAAAAAACTTTAAAAAATTATAATTAATAGTTAAATGCATACAAACTACCGAAGGAATGGATCAAATTTATAACTAACAGATAACGAATTTATCTTAAAAAATTTTAAAAACTGCTTAAAATTTTTGGAGATGTACAATGAAAGATTGATCCTGAATATATATAATGTCCCTTGAATTTGTTGGTAGAAAGAACACTAAAACAAACAATTAAAGCATTTGCCAAAAAACAAACAAGAAAAACGAACAACAACAAAACCTCTAATCGTAGTGTTGCTGGATCGTAATAGGGTTACCGAAGATGAAATATAGATAATGTCCCTTGAATTCATTACCAAGAAGAACACTAAAATGAACAATTATAACATTTGTAAAAAAATGAACAACAAAAAACCTCTAATCGGGGTGCTGCTCGATCGTAAAAGGGTTACAGTGACGAAATAAAAATCTAGGTTGCGAAACAAGGAATCATGTTGAATGATCGATGGTCACTAATCGTGAAAATTAGATTCAAATCAAATAATGTCCACTACAATAGTCTTCGAACAGTGCTGGTAGCCATCAGACTCGTCGTAGGTTGAGAGAAGAAAAGAGAATCGAAGAACGAAATGAGGGTTCCAGACTAGGGTTTTTTTAAGTGTTTGAACATCGGTTTTTCCTAAAACCGATGTTGAAAAGGTTTAAAAATTTTGATTTCAACATCAGTTTTTAATAAAACCAACACCAAAACTATGATTTATGGTGTTGGTTTTTAGGAAAACTAATGCCAAAAACAAATTGCTTCGAGCATTTTTTGCATCGGTCTATAGGAAAAATGACGCCAAAAATATAATACAGATTTTTCGACGTCGGTTTTTCATATAATCGATAATAAATATAAATCGTTTACAATTATAGCGTCGATGTATATAGAACCGACATTATAAATACGATGTTAAAATGACTATTTCTACTAGTGGCAATGGGGCAAGGATCAGGTGCACTCACAACACCCGAGGATGAGCCCTCTCCAGGTCATCATACTCAACCCCATCACAGAGGTCAGCAATCTTGATACGAGCGTCTCATTTGCACACTAGATTATGGGACGAAACCTCATCATAGATAGTGATATTACTCATTTATTTCTACATGTGTCATTGACTTAAAGGGTTTGAAACAATAATGTATTTTCTCCTCTATATAATAGTCACCCTATTAAATTGATGGAATTCTTTTTACTATCAAATGTTTTCACATGTTTAGTCATTGTTTGTGGTCTGTTTTTCTTTGTACTGTAGCCTCTTTCCCAAATAAACTAAGGCCTGAGCCTCAACTTTTATATTTTATAAGCTTTCAAAATCGACTATTTGAATTATAGTAAAACTTATTAAATTTCAAGTAGATAACTTTAAAGGCATATAAAATATAAACTATAAAAAGAATCTAAATAAAACTTAAAACATAGCCTAAACATCTAATAATTTGATGAAAATAAAAATAATTTCATAAATATAATAAACAAAAGTTAATTTACATGACACAAACATTGTTGATTAAAAACATAATATTTACAAATTAAAAATAAATGCACATAAAATATAGTATAATTAAATTCGAAATGAAATTTAGAACATTGACTAAAGACATAATAAATAATTAAAAATGAAAGTAATGTAAAAAAACTATAAATACAAATATAATGGTTTATAATGTGCCACTAAAATTACTTTTCATTAAAAGTTTTTATGAAATGTTTGTTATTTTCAATTGTTTTTTTATATATTCAATAAGTGTATCAAATTTCATTTTGATTGTATTTCTACTTTTTTATTTATAGACTTCCAAAACCACAACTTGAAACATTATTATGTTTCTTGTATGTGACTTTGAAAGCGTATAAATTATAAAATTAAAATACAATCTAAATGATATTTGACAAACTGACTTAACATATAAAACATTATTGAATATAAACAAAATCATAAATATAATAAACAAAAACTAATTTACAAGTCACAAATTGTACTACTTAAAAATATAACATTTTCACTTTCAAATATTGATGGACATAATTCTAATTTAGCATTGTATTATTTATTACAATACTATGAAATATTAATAAGTGTTATTATAATTAAATATTTGCAATAATTAAAATAATGAATTTTAATAATGATGTAAATAATAGAATTATTAACGTAATTAATAAAGTACTTAACAGCATATTTTAAAGTAACATAAAAAAGTTAATTACTAATAACTATGACATTATTAACAAATTATTTGTATATATATGCATCTAAACAAAAGAAAATAAACACAATATATATATATTAAATATACAAACATATATATTTTAAAATTTTCAATTGTTTTTTTTTTTTTAATTTCCGTAAACGCGACATCAATCTTCCAGCCATTAAATGAAAACCAAAAGGTGCAATACCCATGCCGACTTTATGTCCTAGTTTTTAAAATATTTTTTAACGTAGTGTTATTTTAATAAAACAAAATAAAAATAAAAAACTATTAATTGTTTTTTGTCATTATTAGAGGTAGTAAAATTTGAATGGACGGTTTCAGCCCCAAGGTATCTGAATATACCCGACGTATCCCCTCTTCCGCTCCTATTTATCTTCCGCCGCTCTTTCGCAAACCACAAAGCTATCCGATCCGTATTCGTCACGGCCCTATGTCCCCGGCGAGCGGTAAATTCAGTACAATCCGAAACATCGTCAGGCTCCGGGAAATGCTTCAGAGATGGCGCAAGAAGGTGGCGCAGCCTTCTTCCTCGTCGCCCTCGTCGCCCCCGCCGTCGCACGGCGGCGGCCTCGGAGCCGGTTCTCGCGCGGCGAGCTGCACCCCCGTCGGGTACGTGGCCATCTGCGTTGTCCCCAGCCGCCGGCGGTTCTTAATCCGGGCGAGCCTCCTGAACCGCCCCATCTTCAAGAACCTCCTCAGCCAGGCCGGAGAACAGTACGGGTACGCCAACAACGGCGGACCGCTGGCAATCCCGTGCGACGACCACCTCTTCGAGGAGATCGTCCGGGCCGTCTCCGACAAGTCGGACCGGTTTGTGGACCTGGAGGAGTTGCGGACGATGTGCCGGCTCGCCACCGGTCTGCCGGAATACGGACCGCTGCTCCCTCGGTTCACCGAGAAGTCCGTCTGCTGAAGAACGCGGCCGCCGGCCGGCCATGCCGGGGAGTCCGCATCCGGTGTGAGTTCATCGGAGTCGCTGGACATTTCGGATCATCCTTTTTATGAATTTTGTGATATACACGATATGAGTATTTCTTACCTTCTATATCTATATTTCTTAATAAAGTAGGTTAGTGTTTTAAATACAATCTTTCTTAATCAATTTTGTGATATATTACAAACAAAATCATACAACACATAAAAAAAATGGGACAATATGAAAAAAAAAAACTTCAAAACCGCCAAGAAACCATTTAGGGCGGTTAAAACTCCTTCTAAACCCGAAAAAAAACTGCCACAATTTACTATAATTTTTATACCGAGTGTCGATTGTTCTCTTTCTAGAGGGTCACCTCCCATGGAAGGTGAGTTCTCCCAATTACATGAGAGTATTTGTGCACTCATGGGATGGATATGCTACTAGGACAAACATGTTTTTTAATGTCGACCCGGAGTTCATGTCGCATGTTCAGGGTTATTACTTTAGCACCTAGGCTTGTACACTACCACAGATCCAGGCAAGGAATGCGCCTGGTTTTATCAGCGCTAAGTAGAAATCGTTAATAAAAAGAGGATCTTTTTCACCACTATCAAAACACGGTGATAACAGTTTTTAATAAAAAATATTCTTAATTTATATAAAATTATTATATATATATTCAAAAAAGAAGTTTATTTGTATGCATTAAATAAAAAACGCATGTTTGTAATTAAAATATATTTTTTAATAATTCAAATATATATATAATAAATTTCATTAAATAATAAATATATTTATATATAAATACTTTTTAAATATGTATATTTTTAATTATAAATATAAATAAATAAATATATTTAAATAAATACATGTTTCTAATAAATATGGTCAATTGATGTGGGGATATAATTAACGTTTATAATGTATGTGTTCATGACGAATGTTCATTTATACATTCACTACTACAGATAATGCTTTTAAAAGCGCTAGAAATATCTTTTAACAATGCTAAAAGCGTTGTTAATCTCAACAACGATAAAAGGGGTCCCCTTTACCAGTGCTAAAAAAACACTGATAAAGGCCCCCCTTTATAAGTGCTATTTTAGCACGGATAAAGAAGCCCCTTTATCAACGCTATTTTGAGTGCTGATAAAAGTCCACTTTATCTGTGCTTTAATTAGCACTAATAAAGGAGGATCTTTATCAGCGCTCGAAATAACGCCGATAAAGGCCTTGCTACCTGAGATGTGCTGTTTATAAAACAGCACGCCCAGGAAAAACCCGCACAAAACAGTGGAAAATACATCAATCTAAGCCAGTGCAATTCTCACATGGTTTCACTATAGAAAATATAGAAGATTATAATAAATGTGAGATAAGAACAAAGCGGGACAAAAGAAACACATACACAGCGCAAATGATGAAAAAACAAGCAGCGCACACGGGTTTGACAAACAATCCTATATACATTTAATTGGCATCATGAATACAAAAATATCCACCCATGATATATACAAAAAGAAACACTGCTATATACATTTAAAATAACGTTTTATATAATTACATTTACAATTATCCAACAAACAGTTAAAAACATTAATGATTCATCTTTTGACGTCTGTGATCCCTTCTAAAAAATGTCCGTCCATGGTATTAGTTGTCGAACAAATCATCTCAAATCAAGCAAAAGATTCCACCTATATAAGAAAATAAATATTATGTAAGTGATACTATAAAGAAATAAATTAAACATTAATATGTAAGAATACATTAATAAAATGTCAATTTTTAATAAAAATACGCATTTGGGGTTATACCGGTCACACCGTGCGTCGTATTGAGGTGAGGTTGAATCCTACACATCATAAATGAGTTATGGATCGTTGTCTTAAAATATCAAAACAATATGAATGAGTTTGCTCGATTTTGAGCATGTCACTTGTTCTATTACTAAAATTAATATCAAATTTAAACGACACATTTGGATTTATACCGATCACATTATTCATCAAATTGAGGTGTGGTTGATTGCTACACGTCAAAAATGACTCATGGATCGTTGTTCTAAAATATCAAAACAATCCGAATACGTTTGCTCGGTTTTCAATATGTTAATTGTGTTTTTTTACTAAAATATCATTTCAAACTGGAAATACACATTTTGAGCCATACCAATCGCATCGTGCGTCAGTTTGACGTGAGACTGCTTCAGACACGTCACAAAGGACTTACGAATCGCTGTCCTAAATTATGAAGACAAACGGAGGGCGTTTGTTTGGTTTTCAACGAGTGACACGTTTTGAGCTAAAATGTCAATTTTAAACTGATAATGGACACTTTTAGTCAATTGGAGGGCGTTTGTTTGGTTTTCAATGAGTGACACGTTTTGAGCTAAAATGCCAATTTTAAACTAATAATGGACACTTTTAGTCATACTGTTCACACCGTGCATTGGATTGAGATGTGGTTGATTCCTACACGAAAAAATGACTCATACATCGTTGTCCTAAAGTATCAAAACAATCCGAATGCATTTTCTCGGTTTTCAATATGTCACTTGTTCTTTTTTACTTAAATTAATGTCAATTTTAAATAAAAAGACACATTTGGAGTTATACCAGTCACACTATGCGTTGTATTGAGGTGGGGTTGATTCCTACACGTCACAAATGACTCATGAATCATTTTTCCAAAGTATCAAAACAATCCAAATGCGTTTCCTTAGTTTTTAGTATGCCAGTTGTGTTTTTTTACTAAAATATCATTTCAAACTAGAAACATGCATTTTAAGTCATATCAGTCGCATCGTGCATCGGTTTGACGTGATACTGCTTCATACACATCACAAAGGACTTATGAATCACTGTCCTAAATTATGAATACAACCAGAGCGTGTTTGCTTGGTTTTCAGTGAGTGACACATTTTTGAGCTAAAATGTCAATTTTAAACTGATAATAGACACTTTTAGTCATACTAGTCACACCGTGCATCGGATTGAGGTGGGGTTTATTCCTATACGTCACGAATGACTCATGGATCATTTTCCTAAAGTATCAAAACAATCCAAATGCATTTTCTCGGTTTTCAGTATGTCCCTTGTTCCTTTTACATAAATTAATGTCAATTTTAAATAAAAAGACACATTTGGAGTTATACCAGTCACATCATGCGTTGTATTGAGGTGGGGTTAATTCATACACATCAAAAATGACTCATGAATCATTGTCCTAAATTATAAAAACAATCCAAATGTGTTTGATTGGTTTTCAGTATTCTAGTTGTGTTTATAATAAAATCAATGTCAATTTTAAATAAAAAGAGACACTTTGAGTCATATTGGTCACACCATGTGTCAGATTTAGGTTAAGTTGATTCATACGTGTCAAAAATGACTTAAAGATTGTTGTCCTAAATTATAAAAAACAATCCTAATGTGTTTGCTCAGTTTTTAGTATGCGAGTTGTGTTTTTTTACTAAAATGTCATTTCAAACTGGAAACACACATTTTGAGTCATATCGATCGCATCGCGCATCAGTTTGACATGATACTGCTTCATACACGTCACATAGAACTTATGAACCATTTTCCTAAATTATGAAGACAATCGGAGCGTGTTTTCTTAGTTTTCAGTGAGTGACACATTTTGAGCTAAAATGACAGTTTTAAACTAATAACGGACACTTTTAGTCATATTGGTTACATCGTTCGTCGGATTGAGGTGTGGTTGATTCATACACATCACAAATGACTAATGGATCATTTTCCTAAAGTATAAAAACAATCCGAATGTGTTCACTTAGTTTTCAGTATGTCACATGTTCTTTTTGTTAAATCTATTGTTAATTTAATATAAAAATACACACTTAAAGTCATAACATTCACACCATGCGTCGAATTGAGGTGAAGTTGATTCCTACACGTAACCAATGAATTATGGACCATTTTAATAAAGTATTAAAACAATATAAATGTGTTTTCTCAGTTTTCAGTATGTCACTTGTTCTTTTTTACTAAAAATAATGTCAATATTAAATAAAAAGAGACACTTTGAGTCATGCTGGTCACATCATTCATCGTATTGAGGTGGGGTTAATTACTACATGTTTCAAATGACTTATGGATCATTTACCTAATGTATCAAAACAAATGAATGCATTTTATCGGTTTTGAGTAGGTCAGTTACTCTGATACCAACTATTTTGACCCATACATTTCATAGATAGATATCACATCTTAGTAGATTAATATTCCTTACATAACATAATGATCCATGCCAGAATAGTTTAGTTCTAGTGATTTTGGAAACATGGAAACATAAAGAACTAGTTCATAGATTCTCAATAAGTGTAAACGAGGGAGATATCAATGATCATATAAGGATAACATAAGTAGTCGGAATTCACCTTTATACATTCCTGACCCATTTACTTGTTGTCATTATCTTAGTTACAGCCTCAAAGTCCAATATCTCATGAGCATGATCCGTTTCGAACAAACCACCCCAACTCAAATAAAGAAATTTCACCTGTATAAGAAAACAATTCTTATGTGATTAATACTAAAAAGAAGTAAATTAAACATAAATATGAAACAATCCAATACTTCTATGGAAGTCACATCTTCATGCTATTTGCATACATTCTTCCATCAGGTATGTTGCCTATTCATTTATAAACAAATCTATATCATCTTGTGAATATGAGTCTTTTCGATAGTCATAGTAAAATTGAAAAAATATAAATACACAAAGGATTAATAAATATTTTAAATGAAATATTAATTATCTTTAAAAATACCTCTTCAGAGATGCTAGTTTATTGATGAAATATGATCTATTTAATAAATTTACAAGCATAATAACCACAGTCTTTTCTGTTTATTTTTAACACTATAGAAACATTGAAAAAAATAAGTAATTTGTTTTGATATGTGTTTGGATAGTGCAATATTATTATATATACCCTAATACTTGTCCAGTCACAGTACTTGTCATGTATCTCGTTCTTATCCTCTGGTTTCATTCCATAATGTAGACGATATTGATGCACCACATTATTATAACAGAATCCTCATTAAAATATAATATAAATTATATAACTAGATGTTTAGTTCTAAAATGTTGGATGTAGTGTATTAAAAATTGAAAAACTCCATCATGTGTAGTTGGTTTATTGGAAATCCATGCACTGAATCTAATAAATAAATCTTTGGAGTATCCAAATTGACCGCGATGATCATCCAATACTACCTAAAAATACAAAAAGGAATAAGTAATGAAAGAAACTAAAATATATTTGATATTATTAAATTGTAGAGTTTTACCCCTGCATTGTTGGTATTAAGAAGAGTCTGTCATCTTTATTTTTTTAAATTATTTGAGCAGGCCTGCCACTATTTCATCCTCTTTCTTAGAATCTATTTTTTGTTCTGTAGAGGTGATGTGAGGACTAACAAGTCCAATTTTTTGTTCATGGGGAAATCCCTTCAATTGTTTTTCATATATATGCCTATAAAAAATACGAAATGTATTTAGTCATAATTAATTTAGTATATCAGCTTTTGGAAAATCAAATCATGAAAACATACCTCATGTATACATTTACAATTGAGCCGCCTAGCCAATCATAACTGAGGATTTCACTTATATTCTCAACACAAATGATGTTCAGATCTTCCCCTCCATACATATTTTCTTCAAAATCAATTTTGTGAGTATGACCATTTTTCAACTTTGTATCTACATGAAACTATAATGATAATAAATGTGGATATAGAACGGGCAGGGTTAAGGTGATTTCAGTAGATTGTTTCAATCGGTTGGTTGATCATTGAGATGGTTTTGAGCTGTTCTTTCGTTTCACCGCTTCCCTTTTTCCATATGTAATAATATTCATTGGTTTAGACCTTTTTCAATAAATGTTAAAAGTTTAGCTTTAAAAATAAATTGAAAATGAATACCTCCTTGTTGACATGTTTTTTTATAAGATGTGACGGTCATGCGATGAATGTCCCAAGATCTTGTTCGACCTTATGAATATCTTCATCATCAATTGGAAAAGGTAGCTCAGTGATCAACTCATGGGATATATTAATCAAAACTCTGACATGACCTGTTGGAAGTGGTCTATTGTGCAACATGTCATTATTGATATTGAACAATGTAACCCTTGCTATAAGGCGATGGATGGGTGTTGATAGATATAAATCACGATCATTTTCACCCTATAGAATATCAAATACAGGAAAAGTATCATTGTATATCTGATTCACATTTCACAAAAACAATTATTAGAACATTGATTACCTTAGCTAAGATAGGTTTTTGAGGGGAATGGATCGCCTCAAAGCTGGTGGGGGGTGGGGTGGGATCTTCACGCGCTGGTTGTTCTTGAGTTGTTTCTTCTCTTTATCTCCCCCATCAAAGTTGCTAGAATCTCTCTCTTCAATTGGAATTGTTCTTCAAGGATAGCTACCCTTTCCCTCATATTTTTGATTTCTTCACTTTGATCCTCCTTTTGTTTTTTTTCCTAAAAATATGTTCAGGATGTCACCCCAAAACCCGCACCTGTGATGTGACCATACTATTCAGGCTGCTTCAAGGCCACCAAAAGTATGTCTGAATTCGATGCGGGTGTTTCTTATTACTGTGACTATATCTAACATAAAATATAGGAAAATAAGTAATCATTTTTATGAAATAGCTATTTAATTTTTTTTTATTATGTCATACTTACATATGTTTCCCACACGTTTTGTGTGTTTTCATCAATTAGTATCCCATATTTATTTACACACGCCTCCTTCCATAGTACATGTCATGGGATAAAAGTGGATTTGGATTTAGATTCATTAATCTGCATATAAATAGAGGAACATAGTTATGGTGTTGTTCTATGTCACATAAAAGTATTAAGGTAGATTTAAAATATGTACCAATTTTTTTTCAAGTGAAGCGTACCCCATCATTGATTTATGGTAGGGGTACATTGGTTTTTCTTCCCATTCCTTATTTTCAACACTCAGTTTCTATTTCATAAATAAAAAACTGCCAATCAAAGTGATGAATACATGTATCATCAAACAACATATTACCAGACACAATGTACCTAAAAAGACTACTCTACATCACAACCAGTAAACGCATCCCACACTTCTTGGGTTATCAAGTGTGCATAAATAGGAGGTGGGTGTGGGTTTATTTTCCCTTAAGCATCTTTAAGATGATATCTCATTAAAGTTGTGTGAACACCTCTATGAATCCTTCTAGAAACCCTTAATACATAGTCCTTGTGTGAGTCATCTACTATAAATTAACTCTTCAAGGGATGATGAAGAGTAAGTCAATGTTTCATTATTTTATTTTTTAGTAAATTAAAGAAATTATATCATAATGTTACCATAATCTCTTCTCACATTAGTGTCTTAATCCTAGTGACAACATGGTTCCATGAATGTACATCAATCAACATGCATTTTTGAGTGACAGTTCCAAAATAACTATTGAAAATGGCCTTGTTGGGGTTAACATGATAGCCCCGTGTATTCCACCAGACCTTGTATTTGATGCCTTTTTCTTTCACCTTAATTATTTTTGCTAACACCGTCAAACTACAACGCTTCTATTTTTTTTGTGCTGCTGGTGCTTCATTGCCTACCATTTCCTCGGATTCAACATCATAAATATGTTCCTCTGAAGCACTAGCATCGAGATGTGAAAATGGTGGTTGTACCTCTAAACTAGGAGCATAAAGAGTTTAAGAAACATGTTGTACCTCTACACTGGGAGTGACAACAGGTTAAGAAACATGTTGTTCCTCTGCACTGCAAGTAACAATAGATTTAGAGACCTATTATTCCTTGGGATTGGGAGCATTAGCACGTGAAAAATTCATTATCTATAGAAGTGTTTTAACATTTAATTTGGATTACATAAAAGTAGCAGTGAACAAATAATAACATAAGGTAACATGATGAATATTATAAAAAAATAAACTGATTATTAAACTGTTTTATTAAGGATGAAATGATTTCCCCCCTCTATCGACTATCAAAATCCCTTCATTATGTTTTTCTATGGCATACAAAAATCCGTCTACATTAGGACTGTTGTGAAATTATTATAATGTTCTAATGAAAGAGTCATAATTTATTGAATTTTCATCTGACCCTTCAGTGATTTTGGTCGATAACAGAACAATTGACCAGTTTTGGTTTACTGGATCTGGAACATAAAATACTTGTACTGCTTGTGATTTAATTAAATACGGTTTGTCTTTGTACCCTTCCTTACTGAAATTAACTTTCACAAATCCCAATTCATCTATTTTAACATCACTCCTATTATCAACCCAATTTCATTGAAAAATCGACACTTGGAATGTTTTATAATCCAACTCTCATTTTTGTTTGATGATGTCAAAGTATGACATATTCTCATAAATTGGATTTATATCCTTAGCACTAGAAACATACATCACTTCAACCACAAGTGTAACTCCACTATTCTTCATGGTACCATCTTCACCATGTTCATTAGTATAGAATTTATAACCATTAATTACATAAGCATTGTAAGATAATACATACACACTTATTCCTCCGGTTATCCATCAAAGTCGTTCTAAAATTGAGTCCATATTTTCATCTGACTCCTTAAAAATATGGTCCTAAAACCATTCTATAAACTGTTGATTATGTGTATTTGATATCCATTTTTAGACCTTGATGGATTCAAATGCCCAAGAATTTATTTATGGGTTTTAATATATGGGTCAATGTCTAAACTTTTATGAAAAACTTAAAGCTGAGTCTGCCCCTAATCTGTAATATTGATTGTGACAACCTCTCTTCTAGAAATTACTTCACCTGCAAGCCACCCAGTGTGATGAGATTTCAGTAGACCAATTCTTTTCACACTCGACAGGTATACGGTAAAAAATTCAATGACTTAATCAATAATATATTAGTCCGCAAGAAATAAAATCCTCTAACCAACTTTGATTTTTTACATACCCTTTCAAAATATTCATATATCGTTCAATGAGGTACATCTATCTATAGTGTACACAACCATATAGTTGAATCTCTCTCACCAATTGAACCATCAAATGAACCATCATATTAAATAATTTTGGTAGTAAGAACATTTCCAATTCAAATAATATGACATCAATTTCTCTTTCCATAGTTGGTAATTTTATCAGGTCTATAAATTTAATCCATATAGCTTTGAAGAAGAAATAGAGCTTGGTTTATGTATGACAGACATTCTTGGAAAAAATGCAATGTAAATCTATAGGAATTATATCTTACATAAAAACATGGTAATCATGTGATTTTAGACCCTTTAACTTTAAATCACTCATTGACACAATTTTCTTGATATTCGATGAAATAAATTACAAAATTGATATATCTTTTTCCCAAAAAGAGTGTAAACAGATGGAGGAAGAAATGTTCATTTTCACCCTTCACTGGTACCAACTCTTCTCATATTACCATGTTAACCATGTCCAACCTAGACTTAATTCCATCCTTTATTTTTTCAAGTGAATTTAGCAATGTGTTGATGAAACTAGAACACACATTTTTTTCAACATGCATAGCATCAATAAAATGTTTGATGTATAGACAATTCCAGTATGGAAATTAAAAAAACTGATCACTTTTTCCAACTGGGTTTCATAAGGTTTTTTGAAAACAGTTTACCAAAAGTAGTGTCCACATATTTTACTTTCTCAAACAGTTGATCAACTGTTATTAGAGAGGGTGTTGTACGTTCTTCTAAACTTCCATCGAATGATGTCTTCCAAGATCGGTACTTATTACATCGGGGTAGAAATTTGTGATGTCCTAGAAACACGGTTTTCGATGAATGTTTCAACCTAATTGAATTTGTGCCTTGTTCACAAATGAGGAATCCTTGAGTTCCTTTAATGTTATATCCTGACAAATTTCCATAAGTAGGAAAGTCATTTATCATGCCATAAAAATGGCTCTCAAAGTGAAATCTTCATTTCTATAAGCATCATACAATGTAACAGCTAAATCTCAGAATAATTCCAAATCCTCAATCAATGGATCCAAATAGACATCAATATCATTACTCGGTTGTTTTGGTCCTCATATAAGAATATATAACATGACGTATTTTAGTTTTATGGATAACCATGGTGGTAATTTATAATTTTACAACATAACCATCCATATACTGTGAGTCTTTCTTTGAAAACCAAAAGGATTCACTCCATATGTAGATAACACAAGACAAATTTTTCTCATCTTGTTTCCAAATTCAGGATACTCTCGATCAATTCTCTTTCATTGAGGAGATTCTATCAGGTGAAATAGTTTCCGATATTTAATTCTTGTATCTGTGTGCCACGACAATTGCCCTACAGTCTCCTCACTTCCATATAGATTCCTAAACCTTGGAATGATTGGAAAGTACCATACAATTTTTATAGGACCAGATTCACTACACCAAAATTCAAGTTTAGCAGCGGTTTAAACACTACAGGAAAACTGAATATTTGCGAAGGGCGATTTGCGACGGATCCCGTCGCAAAAGGTCTTTTGCGACGGAGCTCCGTCGTAAATCACCCGTTGCCGAAAACGGCATCGCAAATAGGTGTTTTTGCGGCAGTCCCGTCACAAAAAGTTTATTTGCGATGGTATTTTCCCCCCGTCGCAAATGAGTTTTCGTTTATATATAAAAAAGTTATTTGCGACGGGCCGTCACAAATATATTAGTTGTGACAAGTCATAATCCCGTCGCAAATGAGAAATTTAAAAAAATACTTGCGATGAAGGTATTTGCGACGGACCGTCGCAGAAAGGTTTTCCCGATGGGTATTCATCCCGTCGAAAATGGTACAGTAAAAAAACATTTACGATGGTAATTCCCGTCGCAAATATTTAAAAAAATTAAAAAAAATTAAAATAATAATGACAAATTGTATAATATTATATAAAAATAATAATAATATTAATAATATAAAAAAATTATATTATTATAATATAAATAAAAAAATATATAAATATAATTATGAAATATTAATATAAAATAATAATAATATGAATATAAATAATATAATATAATATAATAATACTAATATTAATAATATAAAAAATTAATATAATAATATTATTATTAAACTATCTATATAATAATAGTATTAATATTAATAATATAAATAAATTATATTATTATAATATTAATTATAAAATAAATATATAATATAATTATGAAATTTTAATATCAAAAAATAATAATAATATGAATATAAATAATATAATATTATATATTATGAAATATTAATATAAAAAAATAATAATAATAGTACTAATATTATTAATATAAAAAATTAATATAATAATATTATTATTAAAATAAATATGCATATTTATGAAAAAATAATATTAATAATATTAATATTAATAAAATTATAAAATTATAAACTTCTCAATATTAACAATAAATATAAAATATTAAAAGTAATATTACTAAAATAAGCAGACATTAAAAATAATACTAATAAGTAATAATATATTAAAAAAAATAAAAACAAATTAAATCACGTAATATTCATACCAATATGAAAGAGGAATTGTAAATAGTTAATATGAAAATAAACTATGAACTCAAATGTTTATTACATCTAAAAGAATCACTGGGGGGTGGATAATCTGGAGGACCTGGAGGACCTGGAGGAGGTGGTGGAGGAAACTCCATCCCTAAACTATGAGTCAGACGACGCATATACTCCATATACTCCTGATGTTGCTCCTCATATCGACGTCTCTCCTTATCCTGATGCTGACGCATCTACTCCTGCCATCGACGCATCTCCTCATCGTGCTGCTGACGCATCTGCTCCTGCCCCTGACGCAAATCCTCTATAAGCTGACTCTGAGCACGCAGTTGCTCCTGATACTGTGAGGCAGAAGATGATGTCTCTCCCCGAGCTCCTCTCGAGTTGGACGCCGACATTGCAGCAGGAGTCAAATGAGAGCCGATACCAACTACTCGGCCCTTTTCGAAGCCATATTGGGTCGCCTGCATCCATGCCATCTCATCAAAATGGTGGACACTAGTCTGATCACCCGTCTCGTCTTGACTCTCAGCCTGTGTCTGAGAGGTCGCAACCTCATATGAATCCTTAAGTTTCAATTATAAATTAAAATAATGAAAAGATTATATGCATTTAATTTGAAAACTGAAAAGAAAATAATACTGACCACAATCTGACGCTAGCGGTCACCTCTAATCTCTCTAGTAGTCGAGTCAGTGTACATCCTACGATAAACGCCGTACACCGAAATACTGGGCTGCTCGGCTTCCTATATGAATATAAAATAAACTATTTATATTTAAAGTTGTATAAAATATTAAAAAAAGTACTTACCAGACGCTCTCTATGCGCACTGAATGTACGACTACCGACTCGATGCATCACCTCTTGTCTCCCCCAATTCTGTCGACCCAATGCAGATCTCTTCTGAAACCCACCACCCAACCAGTGTGTACATAATCCATCCCAAACGTGAGATGAAATGTACTTTGGTCGGTGGGCTCTACAGGACTCATCAAATTCTGTCACTCCAGCTTTCTTCACAGCCGTCTTTCTAAAATTATGCAAAAACTGACAGAAATGGTCACGCATAGACACCACCCATGCTGCGTAGATAGTGGCACGCATGATCTCATCGATGGGATACCATAAACCCTAATATAAAGTTATTAATGAATTAAATTTCAAAATAAATAATATTTAATTACGTACCAGCCAATGATCGAACATGGCGGCCTGCACATCAGCGGGAATCTGATCCCATGTGAGCCAGGGCTGAGAAAAATAATTGTGCAAGATAGCGCTCCCCTGTCCAATAACTATATTCATAAAACTTTGGAAAAAGAACAAATAATCAAACAATTAGAATATTAATAAATTATAATGAAAGATATCTAAAATACACAGGTTACCATACCACCACATGTGCGCATCGAATCCAAGAGGTGGACGTCACTCCGGGATAGGATCTGGAATCATCAGTCTGGCAAGACCACGCCCCCTCTGAGTGCTCCCTATAGTGCCAACAGCCTGAGGGTCAGATGACTCAAAAACCTCATCATCTATAGGTAGATCAGCCTCTAGCAACTGACGATACGTTTCTAAGTCCATCTGTAACATGAAATGATTGTTATTAGCAAACAGTTGAAAATAACTATTATGTATAGATATATATTTGTTATGATTCCAACCATCATTTTACTGTGTCAATGTTCATCTTCATCACTGTCTTCATAGTTGTCAATGTCAATGTCTTCATCTTCCTCATCAACATCATCAATTTCCATATTAGTTTCACTTTCATCATCTCTTTTCATTTCAAATTCAGTTGTAACATCATTGACATCATCGTCACCATCAACCCTTAATTGTGGGGTGTCATCCTCGATATTCATGTCTCTTTGTGAAAAAGATGTGTTTTGAGGAGTGTCCTGAAAAATTTCATTTCCTCGCACTTTAGTGGAACCACATTCAGTTTGAGTAAACTGATTTTCTCGAGATTTAACTTTTATTATACTCCACCAATCATCCAACTCTTTTGCAGTAGCACAGTATTTTGCATAATAAATTGGATGTTCTTGATGAGCCAATAAAAATGGTTCATTTACTGCAAGGAGACTTTTATGTTTAATATCAAAAATTCCATGAGTCGGATGAATACGCAAGCCTCTCTCAGTATCCAGCCATCGACATTTAAACATTGTTATATAATTCTGTCCCAAATAACACAATTCAATAATTTCTTTAAGCATGCCGTAAAAGTCAACTTCAATATCTCTATGATGTGATCCCTAAAAAAAACCACTATTCATTGTTTTCTTTGATTCCCCATATGCACGTGTATGAAAACGATAAACATTCACCACATATGCATTATAAGATTTAACCATTTTGGATGGTGGGATACTCAATATACGCAATCGACTACCAATATTATCAACATGTACAGATACCTGAAAATTTGTAAAACATTTATCACTATTACAAGTAATAAATTGATGTTATATATAAAACCAAAAAAGAATGTATGTTACCAGTTTTTGAAACCAGTAGGCAAATTTTTTTTCCGACATTATTCTAAGCCAGCTGCTGTAATTTGTGGAAATTGTTTCTTGATATGATCATCATATAACCTACAAATACAATATGATTAATTTACTGTAACAGAATCTATAGAATAAGGGATAAGAGCACTCATTGTACAATTGGTGACATTTCTTCACAGTTGAGTAGAACATATGTATGAGCTCTATGATGTTCATCATCTGAAATCCATCTATCATGAACTCCACCAAAGCCAAGTTCGGGCTGATTGACAACTGATAATTGATTGTTCATATCATCATCAACACTCCCCTCGTTCCGGCCCATGCGATTAAATTTTGAGGGATATTCAGATTCAAAATAATGAGAGCAGAATAAAGCAATTTCTTCTTGCAAATAAGCTTCAGCAATTGAGCCTTCAACTGATGCTTTGTTACAGACTTTTTTCTTTAATTTCTGCATGCATCTATCAAATGGGTACATCCATCGAAACTGAACCGGACCTCCACATTTTGCTCCATGTGGCAAATGTAATATCAAATGTTCCATCGAGTCAAAGAAATCTGGCAGAAAGATTTTTTCCAATTTGCATATAATTACCACAACAGCTTCTTCTAGTTTGCTTAGTGTATCGTAGTCTGTTGTCACCGCACACATGTCTCGGAAAAAATATGATATATCTGTTATCGAATCCCAAATCTTAGAATTCAACAAACCTCTTAATTAAATAGGCATAAGTCTTTCCATTATAACATGACAATCATGAATTTTTAATCCGGTAATATGATCATTTTTAACACATCTGCCCAAGTTGGAAGCATAGCCATCTGGAAGTCTCAAATCTGCAATCCACTGACAAAATAATAAGAGAATCTCTTTGGTCAGTGTATAAGCTGATTTTGGCTTCATTAATCCTTGTGATCTGACATTTTCAAACAATTCAAGTTCTGGTCGCCTGCAAATTTGGGCAAGATCTAATCATGCCTTTACATTATCTTTGGTTTTACCCGATGTATCCAAAACTGTATGAAATAAATTATCAAAACAGTTCTTCTCAATATGCATGACATCCAACATGTGTCGGACCAACAAATCAGACCAATATGGAAGATTCCAAAAAATGCTCCGTTTTTTCCAATTGTGTTCTTTCCCAAAACCATGAATTTTCTGTTGGTTTATTGTCAGTCCAAAAGTGATGGAAGGTAATTAAAATACAACTGATTATAACTCTGTACCTGAGATCATTTTTGGAGGTTCATCTCTTTCAATTCTGCCTTTTCTGAAATGAGATTTATTCCTCCGAAAAGGATGATCAATTGGAAGAAATCTGTGATGACAGTCAAAATAGCAAGGTTTTTTTCCATTCACGAGCATAAATGCTTTTTTGTCTCCTATACAGTAAGGACATGATTTTGGACCATGTGTACTCCAGCCAAATAACATACCATATGTCGGGAAGTCACTAATTGTCCACATCAAAGCAACTTTCATTACAAAATTCTGTTTCACAGCAGCATCATATGTACCAACACCATGACTCCACAATAAATTTAACTCATCAATCAGTGATTTCAAATAAACATCAATATTCTTTTTCGGATGTCCTGTGATTAATAATGTCAAAAAGATATAAGGATATTTCATCAACATACATGGAGGCAAATTGTACGGAGTTATAAAGACATGCCAATAGGAATACTGACTACCAAAAGATCCAAATAGACAAAAACCATCAGTAGAAAGACCCAATCGCATGTTCCAGGATTCTAAAGAAAAAGAAGAATTCACTTGATCAAAATGTTTCCATGAATCACCATCAGATGGATGAATCAAGATTTTACCATTTGAAATATTGGTTTTGTGCCATGACATCATTGTCGCTGTGTTCTGAGACATAAATAAACACTGCAACCTGGGTGTAAGCGGGAAATATCTCAACTGTTTTATAGGAATCAATCCAGACTTCCCTGATTGAGGTTCTTTATACCTCGATTGTCCACATGTGGGACAACTATCCAACGACTCATTTTCACCAGAATATAAGATGCAATCATTTGAACATGCATGGATCTTCTGATAACTAAGGCCTAGATTACGAATGAGTCTTTTTCTCTCATAATAATTAGCAGGCAACACATTTCCTTCAGGTAACAGTGCTTTAACCAAAGAAAATATCCTATCAAAACAGTTATTTGACATTCCATTATCTGATTTAATAGCCATAAATTTTTCAAATGCTTCTAATTTTCTTATCTTGCAACCAGGATATAATTCATACTCAGTAGACCTGAACAACTCAGAAAATTCAGATGGTGCCAACTTGGGAGGTAAATCAACATCATCCTCGATTTCTGTTTGTTGAACAGATGACCCTGCAACATCATGTACTAAATTATGAAACTGTGATGGATCCAAAATCAAATTATTAGTATATTCTCTGGAACTGCATTCACTATATTGATACCAAAAAATATAATCTGATTGAAAACCATAACGCAAGAGATGTTACCCAACGATGTCAAATGTCTCAAACGTTCTCAGAGCACATTTTTTACAAGGACACTTAATTGTCCCTTCTGAAATGGATTCCGGGTTTGATGATGCAAATGATAAGAAAGCTTCAACACCATCAACATATACAAGATTTAAACTAGAACCGTTTGGATTTCTACGTTGATTTATCCAAGCACGATCATCTAATAATGATTGATGTCGATTTCCTTGTTCCATATTCATATATATGTTTCTACAAAATTTAAAACCATTACTATTGTTAAATAATTTGATATAAGAAACAATATCCTAAAAAATAAGATACATAATTACAGTTATTTATTAGTAATTACTAATAATTATAGGCAACGCAGTTAGTTTGTAATCATCCCAACTAATTATTATTAATTTAGCAATACTTAGCAATACTTGGCAAAATGAAATATGCTTGAATAATGAAATAAAATTTTGTAATCGTTGTGAAGATTATATTACTAATTATTCTGATTTTTCCGACGACTCATCTCTTTTTAACATTCTCCCGACTGAAATCAGTATGAAAAACTTGCTCTGACATACATTAGAGCACATTTTTCATACTGATTTCAGTGGGAGAAAGTAGCAAAGATATGATACGTTGAACAAAAGGTAGCCGTCAATCCGCTGAAAATTGTGCCAATTTATAACCATGTACTTGAATTTATTTGATTTTTGATTAATTTTATTAGTAATTATTACTAATTACTACAAATATCAATATTTCCAACAGATTTTGCTCTATTCTTAACATGTTCAAATCTTAAAGAGTCGTCAATTTTCAGGTCATGCCCAATAAAAATTTTGCGTCAACCTTATCCAATTTAAACTCTATAATTGTCCTTACATGGTTGATCATCTCGCAAGTAGTGTTGCAATAAGACGACACAAGTAATGAGAAAGACATGACTTGGGTTGTCCTATTGCAACGCTACTTGCGAGGTGATCAACCAAGCAAGAACAATTATAGAGTTTACATTGGACACGGTTGACACAAACTTTTTATTGGACATGAACTGAAAATTGGCGACCCTTTAAGATTTGAACTGTTAAGAATAAAGCAAAACTTGTTGAAAATATTGATAATTGTAATATTTTATAAATATTTTATAATTTTAATAATATTAATATTTTTTTATAAATATTAAACATATAATAATAAAATAATTATATTATAAGTATTATTTAACTATTAATATTAGAGTAATATAATATTTTATATTATGTTACTATTTATGTTACTAATTATATTACTAATTATGTTACTAATTATGTTACTAATTAGAAATTCGAAGATATGCATGTAGGTCGGGTAGTTAATCAATCAATGAATAGAAAAACAAATGTAATTGACCGCTCATCTACCTCAATTTTCTTTTCATTTGTGTGTTGAGGTTGACAGGAAACTTCTACCTCCACATTTAATATGTTCTTTTACTGTCAAAATTATAAACCTCCTCACCTCTATATTGGTGAGGAGGTTGATAATTTTGACAGTAAAAGCAGATATTACATATGGAGGCAGAAGTTTCTTGTCAAGCTTCAACACACAAATGAAAAGAAAATTGAGGTAAATGAGCGGTCAATCACGTTTCCTAATTAAATCTAATTGTTTCCTAATTAAATCTAATTGTTTCCTAATTAAATATAATTTCCTAATTAAATATAATTTTCTAATTAAATCTAATTTCCTAATTAAATCTAATTGTTTCCTAATTAAATCTAATTGTTTCCTAATTAAATCTAATTGTTTCCTAATTAAATCTAATTTTCCTAAATATTTTAATTATTTCCTAATTATTTCTAATCAATTAAATCTAATTATTTCCTAATTATTTGATAATTATTTTAATTAAATCTAATTATTTCTTAATTATTTGATAATTATATATTTATTTCTAATTATTACCAAAACATCCTTCGGGAGTGTCGAACCAAGAGTGCAGCAAGGCCCGTTGTCGTGTACCAGGTTACCCCGAGTCAAGCTCGAAACACCTTGTCAGAGTTTTCACTCCTAGGTACATCTGTGCTAGAGCCACCTCTACTTGTTCGTATCCAGACAAGGATTATTTGGTACAAGCACATAAACTAATTATACCATATAGCTAAACATTCTATTAAAAAAATAAAATTAACAATTAAAAATAAAATTAACAATTAAAAATAATTAACAATTAAAAAAATATAAATACCTTTAATAATCTGCACCTTCTAACTCCTTCATTCCTCTTCTCGAAAGAAAAAATTAAAACAAAAAAAAATTTCTGCTTAGAACTGAAAATGAGGGAGAGAGAAGAATGAAGATCTGAATGTTATGAAAAAAATGGATGGGGTGTATATATAGGTTAGATTATTTGCGACGGTCGTATTTGTGACGAGAGACCGTCACAAATACTATGTATTGCGACGGGATACCGTCGTAAATGCCTTCGCCCACATTAAATACAGGCGGCGGGTAAAAGGACTTTTGCGACGGGCCCATCGCAAATAGCCACCATTAGCGACGAGCGGATATCCCCATCACAAATTTCTATTTGCCGCCGCCAGTATTGGCGACGGGGCCCATCGCAAATACCTTCACCCGTATTAATTACGGGCGGCGGTTAAAAGGGTTGTTGCGATGAGCCCATCGCAAATTCCACACCATTAGCGACGGGCGGATATCCCGTCGCAAGTACTATTTACCATCGCCGGTATTTGCGACGGGCGGAGATCCCCGTCGCAAATTACTATTTACCACCATCGGTATTTGTGATGGGTCCCATCGCAAATACCACTCGTTGGATTATCTGTTGCGACAGGTAAATATTCCCGTCACAAAAACGTATTTACCACCGCCGGGTATTTGCGACGGGTTGAAGGTGACCATCGCAAATAGGCTTTACAGCGGCCGGTATTGGCGACGGGGACCGTCGAAAATAATACCGGGTGAATAATTGTCTGCGATGAGGAAATTTACTCGTCGCAAATACTATTTACCACTGCCAGGTACTTGTGACGGGTAGCCTCTACCCGTTGCAAATAGCCTTCCCGCGTTTTGGCACGCAAACCGCACCATTGCAATTGTGACAGGATGTGTATTTTCTGTCGCAAATAACTGACCATTTGCGACGGGAATATATTTCCGTCGCAAAAACTCTTTTCATCGGAGTTTTTGCGACGGGAATAAGGCCCGTCGCAATTACCCCATCGCAATAATCGTTTTTTCCCGTAGTGAAACCACCGCTAAATCATTATGCGATGATTTGTTATTATTTTATTTTATTATTTTATTTTCATAATTTTATTATTTTATTATTTTATTTTCTTTATTTTATTATTTATTTTATTATTTATTTTATTATTTATTTTATTATTTATTATTTATTTATGATTGATTTATTATTATGTATTATTATTATTTATTTATTATTATTAATTTTTATTATTTACTTATTATTTGTTATTTATTATTTATTATTTATTTATTTGTTATTTATTGAGCTGTTATAGCCATTTTAATTTTAATAAACCGGGGTCGGCGAAAAAAACTCAGTTTTGGAGGCCTTTTGGAACTTTCTAGGGATTAAAAAATGGACAGAGCTCATCGACCACAATCTGAGACTATCTATGTCATAGATCTTGTCATAAGATTCGATTTAATATGTGGTAGAACCCAAACAGACACTCAGATCAAAAGTTATGACCATTTGAAGTTCGAGTTCGATTTCTGACTTTTTTGAAATAATAATATATTTTATTCCATTGATTATCACAAGATCTGAATATCATGTGATTTTATCTCATTTCATAAGCTTCGATTCGATTGGTTATGGAGCTAGAACTGACTCTCGGATCAAAAGTTATGTTCGTTTGATGCCGAAGTCTAGTTTTTAACTTATTGAAGATTTATTTTCACTTTAAAATTATTAACTAATAATTATAAATATTTATTAAATAACATAATATAATTAATTAAAATTATAAATAACAATATATATATATGATAGTAAATAATAAATAATAAATAATAAATAATAATTAAATATTTTTTTTTTCCATCAATTTCACGACGATTTTGAAAAAAATTCCGTTATTTTGTAGTGGGTTTTTTTAAAAACTGCCGCTAAAAATAAATGATTTTTTTTTGAAAAAAAAATTAAAAAATTTTATTAAAAATTTTAAGAACATTTTCTGTGGTTTTTAAAAACACCACTAAAAACTGTCGCTAAATTTTATCCCAAAAAATATTTAGCGGCGGTTTTGAAAACTGCCATGAAAAACCCGCCGCTAAATCACTCTTTTCTTGTAGTGATTCATCTTTCTTGTATTGATAAGAACCACAATTTGGGAATTTTGTAAGTGATTTTTGGTCTTTGCGAAACAATATACAGTCATTCGGGAAGGCGTGTATTCTTTCAGAGATCATACCCATCAAATGTAGTATTCATTTGGCATTGTATGTTCGGATCGAGAGATCATAATATTTTGGGAGCATGTCATTTAGAAGAGAAAATAGTTCCATAAAACTATAATCACTCCATCAAATTCCTACTTTCAAATAATACGACTTTAGTACAATTGACAATGCTATATATTTAGTACAACCAACATACAATGACGTCTTTGCATAACTCTTTAACTTCTCAAATAATTTTGGGTAATCACAAAGTCCATCTTAAACTATCCTTTTCATTTCATCAATATGATATTCATCATCATTCAAATATGCAATCACATCCTCGATACGGTCTTCTTTATTGTTCACACTTGTAATCATATCAGATGATCCATAAAACACAGCGTTATCCCAATCACTACATACATTCAATTTTCCCCTGTGTTTATTCCAACATTTAAACATCGATCTATTCCATGACAGATCAAGTGTTCTTCCAACTCTTTTAGACTAATTAATATTGAATAACAACAATGTAAACAAGGACAAAGAATTTGAGTAGGTTCATAAGCATGATCTTTTGCAAACTTGATGAACTCTTACATGCCATCTTCAAACTCTTTTGTTAAACGATTGGTATCCATCCATTCTTTATTCATATCCATCATATTTGATTCAATAATATTAATATTTAACAAAATAAATACACAAAACATTGATATAATTTAATGGTTTTCCTAATTCTATAAAAATCTAAACTTAAAAGATTATGGAAAAACTACATTTCATATGTCCTTTGAAAACTATTTATAAAATCACACTTGAAATCCCATTAAAAAAACCTACCATTTACACAAATTCCTCTTTAAAATAACACACCCTTTTTAAAATAAACCAATCATTTCCAAACACTCTTTCACAAAACCACAATCCCTTTTTTAAAGAATTTAAGAAAAATTCATGACCCAACAGTCATAATAATTTAAAATGAGTGAAAAACCTCTATATTTTACAAATTTTCATTTAAAACTTCACACACCCCTTGTTAAAATTAAACCGACATTAAATACACTTTCCAAACATTTCCATCCCTTTATGAAAGCTAATCAAGTGAGTTGGCAAACACTTGGCATGCAAGCTAAGTCCATGCAAAGTGTTTAAATCATTTTAAAGATATTTACAACCAAAAAAGGGTATGTTGAACACATATAATTTTTTAAGAAACATTTCAAAACAATTGAATCATTTTAAAATATCCACTTAGGTATTTTCACAAAGACATAAATCCTAATATAGGCATGTAATGGCCCAGACCCACTTGGTCCATTAATTTACCAAAACACGGCTCTACCGAAACGGTGGCACCATGACGGTCGCACAACAATCACAGTGGCACCGTGAGGGTTCCACTGTGACGGTTGCACCGTGAGGGTGACACCGTGACGGTATCACCGTTTCCTCACCCAGGGTCTTTGTTATTTTCCAGTTCCTGACCTTTCAGCTCCCGTAATGTATCTTTTGACGTAAAAATGATTTAATGCCCCTTTCAAATCCATTTAAAGCCCATAAATAATATCTAAAATCCCCCAAGAGTCGGACAAACCTTAACTTACCAAAATGTGTGGTTTTAATCAGTGTCACACCCTTCCCCGTACCTTCCAGTTCCGCCCCCGTTGCGCGTTTTCCTCCATTTAAAAGAAACGGTTTAACGCACAACTGTTATGCCACCACCCCAATGGGAATAATTAAATAAGGATTAGTCCCATCATGTGTAACCTCCCAACCACATAGTAAACCACGATCCAAATTTAAAGAATTGAAATTTCCATATCTCGTAACAACGGGATCTCATCTTTATATCACGCTAGAGTTTGTTCCTTCCTCTTCTTGAATGAATTTATTTCTTCTCACTGGTGCGCTTGGAGTCCCTCCTTCCCAAGGCTTGTGGTGTGCCTGTGATGGAGTTTTTCTGCTCGTCCTTGGAGTCCCCGGAGTTCCTCCCCTGCAAGTCGCGCATCCACAGTTCTTGGCGCGCAGAGAAGAACTTCGATCCTTGATCAACCAGGTAGGGTTTTTCCTTCGTCTCTCTTACTGTGTATCATGTTGGGGTGGGTATGATTTTGTTTCTGTGGGTCAGATGAAACCAAACATTAATAAAGATAACAAACGGACTTTTAAGGAATGAAAGGGGGGGGGGGGTGATCGATGTTTCTGTTGTATTTCTTATTCTTATTATGTGATGTGAATTGTATGGGCTTATGCTCACTGAAAATCATGGCTGTTGGTGGAATTTCCTTGCGCACTAATGAACCCTTGTCTTCTGTGATGATTGAATGGATCCAACATGGGAATTTTATTAATCACGTAAACTCGGACGATTAAATGAATATATAGTGAACAAAAATCCTTGTGTGATCACCCCGGTTAACCAAACAGAAAGAAGAAAACTTATTGAATGATGTACTTGAGACTTGAAACTTCCTTGCTCTGTCTTGGTGGCATGTCTGTTTGTTCTGACCGATGCTTATAGGGTGATATGGATGAGGATGGGATCCTCTGTTGCGGCACGATTGTTGGTTGTGAATCTGAAGCTATGTGGGGTTTTATCTTGAGGCTTGGTTTGGTTCTAGTACTTTGAGGGATCTCACAGACCCCTTTTGTTGATGTGACTTTACAAGAGAACCAGGTGTGAATGCTTAAATTTATGTTTGGGTGTTTCTCTTTCTCTGGCTTGTGGTTATGCCTCTTAGTTTTCCATTAGTGAAAAATTCACCTAAATGGGATCACTTGAACATGAAAACAAGAATGGTTTAAATGGGGAATTGGTTTTGGGAATGAGTTGTGACTTGGCCGTGAGTGTTGTACCTTCTTTTATGAATGAATAGTAACAAGGGTGTTGTGCTTAGGTTGGATTTGGAAACCCTAGGTTGGGATGAGTGCTTGTTACATATACATATATCTGTAGTTTTTATGTTTCTTATTCATGCCCCACCCAAGTTGAGCACTTAGTGCCGACCACCCCCATTTCGTGGGGGAGTGTGTTTTTCCTAACACTCCTATGAGTGGCTGGTTATTAGCTCCTTTTTTTCTCCCTTTCCCGATTATCCCAAAACTCTTCGGGCAGGCTGTGATGGACTGAGGTCCATTATATCCCAAGATTCTTTGGGCAGGGTAGTTTTGGTGGTTGGCCCAGGTGTGTGTGGGCAGATTGTTTCCCAAGAATCTTTGGGAAAAGGCCCAGGTGTCTTCGGGTGTGGTAGTAGTTGTTCTGGCCCAGGTGTTTGCGGGCGTGGTTATGCATGGTGGTTGTAGCCCAGGTGTTTGCGGGTGGGATGTGTGGTTGTGGACCAGGTGTGTGCGGGCGGGGTGTGGCAGTGGGACTACGGTGAGAATGGAAGGATTAGTTCGATGCGTAGGATGTATTTAATAACCAGTGGGAAATTGGTGTGAGGTACCCAAATATCGATGTGCTATTACTATACTTTACTCGACTTGCATTATTTGGGGAGTGTTCCTTGGTGAGGCTTGGGTGGATAGTTTTCCTTTCTAGGTGCTTTGGTTATCTATTCTTTCCACGGGGCATTAGGATGCCTCCCCACTTGTGCACGAGAGTCTTTGGTTTTCCCTGCTGAGTATACTTGTATACTCACCCTACGTATATAAAACTGCTTCCAGGTTTCCCGGAGTACTTCGGGGATCGTGTAGGGCCGTACTAGGTCAGACGTTGGGATAGTTTCTATTGCTGTTTTTCTTTCTTTTGGTACTTCCTTTTTGGGGTTTTATTTTACTTTTGTATCATTTACTTTTGGAACATGCATATGGGAATGGTTTGTTTTGGCTTTACTTGTACTTCCAGTTTTGGTATTCTGGGATTTTCTATCTTATCTCCTAATCCTAATAAAGAAAAGGGGTAATTCCTTCCATCTTGTGTGTGATTCTATGCCCTTGGTTCTAGTCGCCACTTTGGGGCCTATTAAAGGCGGGTCTCAGGGGTCATTATCTCTCCTTCAACTTGAAGAAGGAAGGGTCTGGAAATCTGTTGTCCCTTCTCTCATCTTGGTGAAGTCAGGTCATGACAGAATGGTATCAAAAGAACGGGGTTGAGAGATAGGATGGGGTCTGGAGTTAGGCATAGTGAGGATTTCATGGGATGGTAGGGAAACAGTGTTAGGCAATCTTGGTGCGTGGAATAGGCTTGGGAAGACTGGCTAGGACACGGGATTTTGGGCCCCCCAATGATCCGATGCAAGGACTCTGGGCCTACAGAACGACCAAGTGAGGCTATACTGATTTCAGGCTAGAGACCCTAGGAAAGGTACATGCATCATAATGACTTGTGTTCTTATGTTTCATGGGTATTTTGGGGATTTAAAATGAATAATAAGTCTAAGAAAATTTAAGAACAATATTCTACACTACCCAAGATTAGGTATTCCTTGTTTACCTTGAAGCTATGACACCTAGGAGACAACCACGAGTAGTGTGGATGATAGAGGCCCAGAAGATCAACTTGGATGATCGACCGAGGGCTGACCAAGAGGAGGAGGATGATCAGTGGCAGAGGACGCTTCAAGCCATTCAGCGGCAGACCCTCGAGAAGTACAAGGGTAACATCTCAGACATAGAGACATAAAACTGGCTAGAGGAGCTGGTGATAGCTTTCAGCTTGATTCGGGCTCCAGTGGAGTACTGGGTTCCTCTAGCTGTAAGCTAGATGCATGGAGTAGCACGTCAGTGGTGGATGCTTTATCTTGGGGAGAAGAGGGAGGCTGAGGTGATGTGGACTGAATTTGATAAGGAGTTCTGGGCAGAATTCATCTCTTCCATGATGAAGGCTGAGAATAGGTAGGAACAAATCTCCCTTCAGCAGGAGAGTATGTCAGTGAGAGATTTGGGGATCAAGTTCAAGGATATCCTCCGCTTTGCTCCAGACCTCTTTCCAGATGAGGAGTCCCGGGAAAGGCGTTTGGAGGAGGCACTTTGACCTTCTCTTCAGTATGCTGTTACTCCCTTCACCCTACTGATGTACTTGGAGGTCCATAAGAAGGCTAAAGTGGTGGAGAGGATGCATATGCTGGGGGGTGGATCACGAGAGGGAATCCAGTTGGGTCCGTCGAAGGGGAAATACGTCAGCAGTAGGCCTCCAACATCAGGGCCCTCTAGGTTTTGACCAGCAGGAAGCAAGCCTCAGCAGTTCCAGTTCCGATCTCCCGGCACTTGCCTTTTCCTTTCAGGCCCAGGGTCGAGATGATTCATCTGTGGAAGCCATGGGCACCTTCGGAATCAGTGCCCGGATAGAGTACAGTACAGAGAGGGTGGGCAGGTTCAGCGCCCACCTTAGCAGCAGTAGTTTCCAGCTAGGCATTTTCAGCAGTAGCAGCAGGGGAAGAAAGCTCCTGCTCCTCCTAGGGTAGGCGTTTCAGGAGGAGACCGACCTCAGGATGATCCTCAAGGACCTCGAATAGGGCGTGGTCAGGGAGGCGTCCAACAGCTGAGAGGTAGAGGAGATGGGCGTGGTCAGTTACATGCCGCAGAGGCAGCAGTTCCAGCAGGGCCAGAAGTCGTTTGAGGTATGATCAGTTTTTTTAGTACCCTTGCTTATGCCTTGTTCAATACAAGAGCTTGGCACTCCTTTTTTGAACCCAGTCTGGCCCGTGCTCTGATTTTAGATGTTGAGAGACTTCCAGTGCCCCTGGTGCTGAGCACACCAGTCGGAGGTCAGACCGACTTGTTTTATGTTTTCCAAGGGTGTAGACTGATGATAGGGCCACATCAGTCTATCATGGATCTTCTACTATTGCATATACAACCTTACGATGTTATTCTAGGAATTTAATGGCTGTTCTCTGTATGTTCCGTCATTGACTGCTTCCGAGGAAGGGTCGTGTTTTCAGATTTGGGTGGTCGACATGTAACTTTCATCGGTGAGTGGGGTTTCCAAAAAAGCAGCTGGTGAGGGGATCCCCTCCTTTCCTTGTTAGCTTAACTATCAATGGATTTGGTGGATGTAGAAATGATGGAAGTCCCAGGGATCATCAGTGAGTTTATAGACGTCTTCCCTAAGGAGGTGGAGGCTCTACCCCCTCGACGTGATGTTGAGTTCGAGATAGACTTGAAACATGGTGCCTGTCCGATCTCGATGGCTCCCTACCGGATGAAACCTTCTGAGTTGCGGGAGTTGCGGATTCATATTGACGATCTGATGAAGAAGGGTTTTGTTAGACCAAGTGTGTCACCATGGGGTGCTCCAGTCTTATTCTCAAAGAAGGCAGATGGTGGTCTCAGGCTGTGCATAGACTACCAGAGACTGAACTAGGTAACGGTCAAGAACCGTTACCCTCTCTCAAGGATAGATGACCTTTTAGACTAGTTAAAAGGGGCAGGGTGGTTCTCCAAAATTGACCTGCGATCGGGATATCACCAGCTAAGGGTGAAGTAGAGTGACATCTCGAAGACTGCCTTCAGATGTAGATATGGTCACTTTGAGTTTGTGTTCAAGTTGTTAGGCGTTATGAATTCTCCAGCTGTGTTCATGGGGCTCATGAACTCTGTCTTCTAGGAATACCTAGATCGGTTCGTAGTCATGTTTATTAACGACATCCTGGTCTACTCAAGATCAGAGGAGGATCACGCTGAGCACTTGAGAATGGTTTTAGAGGTCCTCCGACTACACCAAATCTATGGGAATTTGTCCAAGTGTAAGTTCTGGATGTGAGAAGTGCACTTCCTTGGGCACGTGGTTTCCGAGCAGGGAATAGCGGTGGACCCATCGAAGGTCGAGGCGGTTGTTTCTTGGGCAGCACCCAAGAATGTGGTAAAAGTTCTTAGTTTCTTTAGACTAGCAGGCTACTATCATAGGTTAGTTCCCAACTTCTCCTGAGTTGCGACACCTTTGAAATCCTTGACCAAGAAGGACCAGGCTTTCGTGTGGAATGGGTAGTGCGAGGCAGCCTTCATCTATCTGAAGGAGAAGTTGGTAAGTGCCCCAGTGCTGAGGTTTCCAGAAGAAGGGGCGGCGTATGAGGTGTTCTGTGATGCTTCAGGACAAGGCCTCAGGTGTGTTCTAATGCAACGACAAGGGGTAATCTCTTATGGGCCTAGATAGTTACGTCCCAATGAGCGTAATTATGCCACCCATGATCTGGAGATTGCGGCAGTCATGTTCGTACTAAAGTTGTGGCGGCATTACCTCATCAGGGAGCGCTTTGTGGTCTTCACAGATCACAAAATCTTGAAGTATATCTTCTCCCAGTGGGACCTGAACTCACGACAGAAAAGGTGGATGGAGTTCCTTCAAGACTACGACTTCGAGATTTCCTACACCTCAGGAAAAGGGAATGTGGTGGCTGATGCCTTGAGTAGGAAGTCATGGAAGGATGCGGTTCGAGAGTCAGCAGATGCTTGGAAGGAGATAGAGGAGTTGACTACCCTTCACCTGGATGCGAGGATGGATGGAGGTAGAGGTTGCATGTATCAGATGACAATACAGTCTTCTCTATTGTGGCAGGTAGAGGAGTCTCAATGGAGATACTCCGAAAGTGAAGTGATGCGTGACCGGGTTAACCAAGGCGATGCTTCGAAAGGGAGGATGGAGGATGGTCAGAATCAGATACTTTTCCGAGGGAAGTTGTTTTTTCTAGATGCGATGCGCGATAGAGTTCTTGGTGAGTTCCACAAATCACCCCTAGAAGTGCACCCAGGAGTTTCCAAGATGTACCAGGGTCTGAGGAGTCAGTTTTGGTGGCCCAGGGTAAAGCAGGCGGTGGCAGAGTTCGTGGCCAGGTGCCTAGTGTGTCAGCAGGTGAAGGCTGAACACCATGTTCCAGGCATTTTTTTGTAGCCTTTAGACGTCCCCGAGTGGAAGTGGGATGAAATCTTGATGGATTTCATCACAGGGCTACCCAGGGTTCAAGGAGGATGTGATGCTATCTGGGTAGTGGTGGACCAGTTGACGAAATCGGCTCACTTTTTGGTGATTAAGGAGTCGGGTGTAGTGGATGCCTTAGCACGGAGGTACGTGGATGAGGTGGTGCGGTTGCATGGAGTTATGAGGTCCATAGTCTCAGATAGGGATGCACAGTTTACCTCACAAATCTGGAGAGGATTGCAGCATGATTTTGGCACCCAGCTACGTCTTAACACTGCTTTCCATCCCTAGATAGATGGACAGACATAGCACACCATCCAGACATTGAAGGATATGATACGAGCATGTATTCTGGAATTTAGGGGATTGTGGGTATGACACTTGCCTCTGGTAGAGTTTACCTACAATAATAGCTACCACTCTACCATTGGAATGACTCCGTTCGAAGCCTTGTACGGAAGGACATGTCGTTCACCCGTGTACTGGACTGAGGTTGGGGAAACAAGTGTTCTTGGCCCAGAAATGGTGCAGAGCATAACAGAGAAGGTTCATCTTATACGGGAGAGGATGAAGGAGGCTCAGGACCGGCAGAAGTCATATGCCGATAATAGGAGGAGACCCTTGGAGTTCGAGGTCGGGGACCACGTATTCTAGAAGTTCTCCCCTCAGTGTGGACAATGGAGATTCGGTAGGGGGAGTAAGCTTTATCCAAGGTTCATCGGACCTTTCGAAGTGTTTCGGCGGGTCGGAGAAGTGGCTTATCATCTAGATCTACCACTGCCGCTACTGATAATACATGATGTCTTCCATGTATCTCAACTTCGACGGTATCTACATGACGATTCACACGTCCTCGACTGGGGAAAGCTGAATATCGAGGATGATGTGACTTTTGTGGAAAGACCAGTGAGGATTGAGGATCGTGAGGAGAAGGTTCCATATGGACAGACCATTCCTTTGGTTTGTGTGTTTTGGAGGCATGGCGGGCTTGAGGAAAGTACCTGGGAACGGGAGACGCAGATGCGCGCCTAGTACCTAGAGATGTTTTGAGTTTTGTTCTGTTTTGTTTGTATTTGTTTGTGATGGAACGCTTTACTTTGTTAACTATGGAACGTGCAGTTTTCCTTGTTCTGTGGATGTGTGTGAAGAGTCCTGGATATGGGGAGGGAAGACTCGATCCCTAATCAAGGCGCATTATGGTGGATGCGATTAAACCCATGTGGGCGAATCAGTGCCACCCAAAGCGGATAGTATCTTGACATGGGGGAAGAAACTCCCTAACCCATATGACTAGACAATTTGACTCTTTAATGTTGCCTGGTTACTTAGGGGATAGGTGTTTCTAGATGTTGATGAGGTTCACTCCTGAGAGGTATCTTTTGAGGTGGTTTTTCAAAACCCCTCTTTTTCTTCAGTCTAGTTTTGATTCTCGAGGGCGAGAATAGTTTGAGAGCTATCTGATGTAATGGACCGTACCCACCTGGTCCATTACTTTACCAAAACATGGCTCCACCGAAACGGTGGCACCATGACGGTCGCACACTGGTCACGGTGGCACCATGATGGTGGCACCGGTCATGGTGGAATTGCGACGATCGCACACCGTTCAAGGTGGCACCGTGAGGGTGACACCGTGATGGAGGCACTGTGTCCTCACCCAGGGTCTTCGTTCTTTTCCAATTCCTGACCTTTCCGCTCCCGTAACGTATCTTTTGATGTAAAAATGATTTAATTCCCCTTTAAAATCCACTTAAATCCCATAAATAATATCTAAAATCCCCCAAGAGTCGGACAAACCTTAACTTACCAAAACGTGTGGTTTTCCTCGGTGTCACACCCTTCTCTATACCTTCCAGTTCCACCCCCATTGCGCGTTTTCCTCCATTTAAAATAAAAGGTTTAACGTATAGCTGCTATGCCACCACCCCAATGGGAATAATTAAATAAGGATTAATCCCATCGTGTGTAACCTCCCAACCGTATAGGAAACCATGATCCGACTTTAAAGCGTTCAAATTTCCATATCCCATAACAACAGGATCTCATCTTTATATCACGCTAGAGTTTCTTACTTCCCCTTCTTGGTTGGATTTCTTTCTTCTCCCTGGTGTTCTTGGAGTCCCTCCTTCCCGAGGATTGTGGTGCGCCTGTGTTGGAGTTTTTCCGCTTGTCCTTGGAGTACCCGGAGTTCCTCCCTTGTAAGTCGCACATCCCTAGTTCTTGGCACGCGGAGAAGAACTTTGATCCTTGATCAACCGAGTAGGGTTTTTCCTTCGTCTATCTTACTATGTATCATGTGGGGTGGGTATGCTTTTGTTTTTGTGGGATGGATAAAACCAAACATTAATAAAGATAACAAACGGACTTTTAAGGAATGAAGTGGGGGGGGGGGGATGTGATCGATGTTTCTGTTGCATTTCTTATTCTTTATTATGTGCTGTGAATTGTACGGGTTTATGCTCACTAAAAATCATGGTCATTGGTGGTCTTTCCTTGCCCACTAATGAACCCTTGTCTTCTGTGATGATTGAATGGATCCAACATGGTAATTTGGTTAATCACGTAAACTCGGACGATTAAATGAATGTCCAGTGAACAAAAATCCTTGTGTGATCACCCCAGTTAACCAAATAGAAAGAATAAAACTCAGTGAATGATGTAATTGAGACTGGAACTTCCTTTATTTGTCTTGGTGGCATGTCTGTTTGTTCTGCCCGATGCTTATGGGGTGACGTGGATGAGGATGGGATCCTCTGTTGCAGCACGGTTGTTGGTTGTGAATCCGAAGCTATGTGGGGTTGTATCTCGAGGCTTGGTTTGGTTCCAGTACTTTGAGGGATCTCATAGATCCCTTTTGTTGATGTGACTTTAAAAGAGAACCGGGTGTGAATGCTTAAATTTCTGTTTGGGTGTTTCTCTTTATCTGGCTTGTGGTTATGCCTCTTAGTTGCCCAGTAGTTCAAAATTCACCTAAATGGGATCACTTGAACATGAAAACAAGAATGGTTTAAATGGGGAATTGGTTTTGGGAATGAGTTGTGACTTGGCCGTGAGTGCTGTGCCTTCTTTTATGAATGAATAGTAACAAGGGTGTTGTGCTTAGGTTGGCTTTGGAAACCCTAGGTTGGGATGAGTTCTTGTTACCTATACATATATCTTCAGTTTTTATGTTTCTTATTTGCACCCCACCCAAGTTGAGAACTTAGTGCCAACCACCCCCATTTCATGGGGGAGGGTGTTTTTTCCAACACTCCTATGAGTGACTGGTTATTAGCTCATTTTCTACTCCCTTTCCCGATTAGCCCAAGACTCTTTGGGCAGGCTGTGATGGCCTGAGGTCCATTATAGCCCAAGATTCTTCGGGCAGGGTAGTTTTGGTGGTTGGCCCAGGTGTGTGCGGGTAGATTGTTTCCCAAGAATCTTCGGGATGAGGCCCAAGTGTCTTCGGGCGTGGAAGTAGTTGTTCTGGCCCAGGTGTTTGTGGGCATGGTTACGCATAGTGGTTGTGGGATAGGTATTTGCGAGAAGGATGTGTGGTTTTGGCCCAGGTGTTTTCGGGTGGGATGTGTGGTTGTGGCCCAGGTGTGTGCGGGCGGGGTGTGGCAGTGGGACTGCTGTGATAATGGAAAGATTGGTTCGATGCGTAGGATTTCTTCAATAACTAGTGGGAAAGTGGCGCAGGGTACCCCAAATATCGATGTTCTATTACTATACTTTACTCGACTTGCATTATTTGGGGAGTGTGCCTTGGTGAGGCTTGGGTGGATAGTTTTCCTTGCCAGGTGGTTTGGTTATCTCTTCTTTCCACAGGGCATTAGGATGCCTCTCCACTTGTGCACGAGAGTCTTTGGTTTTCCCTACTGAGTATACTTTTATGCTCACCCTATGTATATAAAACAGCTTCCAGGTTTCTAGGAGGACTTCAGGGATCGTGCAGGGCCGTACTAGTTCAGACGTTGGGACAGTTGATGTTGCTATTTTTCTTTCTTTTGGTACTTCCTTTTTGGGGTTTTCTTTTACTTTTATATCATTTACTTTTGGAACATGCATATGGGAATTGTTTGTTTTTTCTTTACTTGTACTTCCAGTTTTGGTATTCTGGGATTTTCTTATCTTATCTCCTGATCCTAATAAAGAAAAGGGGTAATGCCTTCTATATTGTGTGTGATTCTATACCGTTGGTGATAGTCACCACTCTGGGGCCTATTGAAGGCGGGTCTCGGGGGTCATTATCTCTCCTTCAACTTGAAGAAGGAAGGGTCTGGCAATCTGCTGTCCCTTCTCTCATCTTGGTGAAGGTGGGTCGTGACAAAGAACTTTATAAAAGATACATATAAAACACCTCAATTCATCCCAAATCAATCAGTGTTGTATGATTTCATCACATTATTCCAAAGTTTGGTGTAATAATAATAATTTCCATAATAATTTTATATTTTCTCCCCACTATTGGATATCCCTTATCCATGCTTCCATTGTCTAATTATATCAATTATCCTTCACCACAACACAAGAGTCCCAATGAATATGTTCCATAGTTAATGACCACACTCACAACCATGAAACACTATTGTTCTAGTTTACTACAAACACTGCATTATCCTAATGATCCTTGGATGAAAAAAAATAAATTGGTTCCTTTATAAATACACCTAATAAAATCTATAAGCATGAACCCATTTCATAATAAAAATTTTCTAAAGTTTCATTACTTTCACAAAAATAATTTCCCTATACCACTCATCGCCAAAAGAAACTATGTTGCTTTCTCAATCATTCTAAGTACATCATGTGTCAAGTCAAAATAAGAAAAAAACTATGGTACCAAACTAATAAATGGTATGATTATCCATAGTATATTTTATAAAATCTTTAAAAAGACTTTATAAATGACATTAAAAATGCTATTCATTCTAAAATCCTTAACTGAACTCATATCAGTAACCTCTATAATCAAAGTGATGAGAGTATCATTATAAGTCTCAAGAGAATTCTTACCTCTCAAAAACTCATTCATGAGGTTAACAAAATCAAGTCCCAAAATAGTCTAGAACCTTTTAAAGACAATTTCATAATGAAAATCTAGGTTAGGTACCTTTTATGTATGCATCAACCTAAATTCCATGACCACTTCATAACATTGAATATCAATAGTTAACAATTCA
The DNA here is from genome assembly GCA_963277665.1 of Viscum album. Lineage (NCBI taxonomy): Eukaryota > Viridiplantae > Streptophyta > Magnoliopsida > Santalales > Viscaceae > Viscum > Viscum album. The sequence goes on from OY728140.1 coordinate 2,135,033,637, forward strand.
TTAACATAATTTGTTAAAGTTGTAATAGAATAATAATTTAGATATTTAGATATACAATTATGATGAGAAGAAAATATGATTCAATAATCACTTAAATTATATCATTTTTCCCTTTGAGGGGATTCACCGTAGAGTGCTTGTGGGTGGAAGAATTCATTACATGTGTTTTTATGGTTATTTGACTAGGGTGTTCAGAAAGTGTCTCATGTAGCTTTATATAGGTAAAGATAAAAAAAGATATGTTTTTCTTATAACTCAATTTATCCCTTAATAAAAATATCAATGTATTCCCCTATGAAGTAGGATTGTCATCCAAACAACATAATTTTCATGTGGTGTGCTTATTCCATTTATGTCATGTGTTTATTATTCATTGCACATTTTCCTCTAGGGGAGGTATTTTCAAAACCATGAGTTTACTGGAACTAGAAGGTAGAGATCTGATTTAGTGACTTAGCTATAGTGTATATCAGGTTTGGGGATTTGTTCCAATTCAGGTATGTTCTAAAAATTCTTCTGCTATGTGCAAGTTTTGGGGGTTTAATTTATGTTTTGGGGGTTTAACATTAGGATTGTTTATGTATACAAAATCAAACTAGTGGTATCATATATTTTTCTTATTCTACTATCAATTACCAAAAAGTGGTATTAAAACTTGGTTACATAACATATGGTGATTATTTTATCAAGACTCGATAGAAATTCTTGGTTTGAAGACTGCTGGGTTACCTCTAGTGAAGTTGTTTTCTAAGATTAGATGGAATTGAACTAGTAACAAAGTGGTGGTGCCATTGAAATGGGTAAGTTTTGGATTGATATTAAATGGTGAAGGATTCAGAATTTGGGGAAAAAGTCCTTGATACCCTTGGAGAGTTCAAAAGTTACATTGATTTTGAAATAGTCAGAAGCGAGGTGTTTAGTAGAATGAGAAACCATGACATGAAAGAATTAGGAAATTTTTTAAAAGGTGTGTCCAAGAGAATCCGAATCCAAGAGGGATGAAGGACATGCCTCAATGGCGTTGATCATTAAAGGTGGGTGTGTAGTTGAGGGAGGGATCAAGGAGTATGATTCCTGTATAGTTAAAGGAGGCACCACCTCCAAAATACGGTCTACATGAAATATGGTTTTGGATAGAATAAAAAGGTGAGATTTCTTCCTTCGATCTAGAAACTACTGTCACTCCATGGTGGGTTGCTTCATATTCATTACACCTACCTCAAAATAATGACCAAAGAAGGAAAAATTCAGAGTATGCCTCACTAATGTGATCAAATTATCACCTTCATGTTGGGATCTTATACAATGATCAAGAATATGGGAAAATCCCCCTTTTAAAATCATTCTCACATAAAAACTATTTCATAACATGCTTCACATTACTTTCATAATTTAAAGATGCATTTAAGGTACAAAACAAGGAAGCCAACACACACTAAAAATCCATTTCCCTTAGAGAAATCCATTTTCAACACATTTTCACCTTTAAATCTCTTTTGAAAAAACAATCCTCACATTTCAAACAAGGCATAAAACATTCTCAAGGAACACAACCACTAAACACATAAGAAATATAACCAATTTCTTTTCAAAAACCAACTTTCATCACATATGCATGTCAAACCATTTCCAAAACATGTTTCGCACCACATAAATAATCTATGGAACACATATAAGAAAACAAGAAATCATATCAAAACCATATAATAATGTAAAAGCACGGAATCACCTACCTTACACTTGGAAACCTTCAGAAATCAATGTGAAACCACAACCCCACCTCAGCAAAACCCTATTAAGGCAACATCCAAACTCAAACATGAATATTTTCCCCAACAACACAAGATCAGACCAACATTATGTCAAACAAACTGCTGGAAAATAAGAACTCAATAAGGGGGGAAGAGAAACCCTAAAAAGACGGAGAAATTAGGTGAAACGAGACTTAATTGATGTTTCCTTGAAGAATTAGAGTCAAAACCACCCAAATATTGAGGTATAAGGGCTTCAAGAAAGCTTGGAGGGGGGTTCGTGACAGAAATGGGTTTGCGGTGGAGGTGGGTTTGCGGCGGAGAAAGATCCCTGGTAGAGGAGGGTCCACGACGGAGGAACATTTACGGCGGAGGAGCATCCACAGCGGAGGAGCATCTGTGACCGAGGAGCGTTCGTGGTGGAGGAGGGTCTGCGAGGGAGGAGGGTCCGCAGCAGAGGAGGGTTCGCGGCAGAGGAGGGTTCGCGGCGGAGGAGTATTCACAATGAGGAGGGGTCGGTTGGGCAAGGGTTGGATTCCGTGAGAGCTCGAGGGGTGCGAGAATAAAGGAGACTGTTTGGGTTTCTTTATAAAAGAGGTAGAACCTTTTATCAGCGCTAGATAAAAAGCACCGGTAAATGTATGTTTTATCAGTGCTAAAATAGAAAGTGCTAATAAAAATACAATGTTAATAATGTATTGATATTATTATATATACTTATAAAATTATATATATGATAAATAAATATATATTTATTTATAATTATAACCATAAATAAATAAAATATTTATTTATATTTAAAAAATTATAAGAAATATAATTATTATATTTATAATCTTAGAAATATATATAATAAACATATTAATTATATATATTTATGATAGTATAGATATATATAACTATATTTCTTTTAATTTTATAATTATTTAAATGAATATATATATTTATAATTATAATTATAAATAAAAAAATATTTATTTATTTAAATAATTATAAAATTATAAAAAATTTATATTTGTAATATTTAGAATTTTATTAATATACATAATTAATTTAATTATTATAATTTTATAATTATTTAAATATATATGTATTTATTTATAATTATAAATATAAATATAAATATTTGTATATATTTATAAATATATTTATTTAATTATATATAACATTATATATGAAAATAATAAATATATTTTTTATTAATTAATAATTATTTAAATAAATAAATATTTATTTATATTTATAACTATAAATAAATAAATATTTATTTTTAATTAAAAATTATAATAAATAAATATTTATTTATAGTTGTAATTATATATATATATAATTTTAAAATTATAAAAAATATATTTATAATTTTATAAATATATATAATTAATATATTTATTATAATTTTTTAATTATTTAAATATATCTATATTTATTTAGAATTATAATTATAACTATTTTTATTTATTTATAAATATTTTTATATAAATATATATAATTAATATATATTTATTATAATTTTTTAATTATTTAAATATATCTATATTTATTTAGGAATTATAATTATAACTATTTGTATTTATTTTTAAATAGTTGTATATATTTATAAATATATTTATTTAATTATATACATTTATAACTTTATAAGTATAATAAATATATTTATTATAATTTTATAATTATTTACATATATATATATATATTTATAGTGATAATTATAACTATAAATAAATATATTTATAAATATTTGTATATAATTATAAATAAATAAATAAATAAATAAATAAATATATATATATATATATATATATATATATATATTAGGTGCTTGAGGGTACAATAATATATGTATTTAATGTAATTTTTAATTATTTAAATATATATAGTTATAATTATAATTACAAATAAATATATTTAAAAAGTATTTATATATAATTAAAATTTAATAATTATAAATATAATAAATATATATTATTTAAATATATTTAATTTAATTTTATGAGTATTTTTGAGAACATATATAATAGTTCATATGGGTAACTTGAATTAATCATATACCTAGTAAAGTATACATAATAAAAAACGATCCATCACATATGGACAACATGAATAATAAGAAGGGTGTAATGTATAAATGAACATTCATGATGATACATAACATATATGCACATCTACTCATGCATGATCAATATATTTATCGACCAAATTCATTGGAAACACATATATTTATTTAATATTTATAATTATAAATTTACATATTTAAAAAGTATTTATATATTAATTATAAATAAAATAAATAAATAAAATAAATAATAAATATAATAAATATAATAAATATAATAAATATAATAAATATAATAAATATAATAAATATAATAAATCCAAAAAATCTAATAAATCTAATAAATATATTTATTATTTAATGAAATTTATTATAATCTTATAATTATATATATATATATATATTTAATTATAATCTTAGAAATACTTTTTTAAAACATTATATATATTTTTTAATTATTAATAAATATATATTAATTATAAACATGCATTTTTATTTAATGTACACAAATAAACATTATTTTTGAATATAAATATAATAATTTTATATAAATTAATAATATTTTTTATTAATATTTTTATCATCGCTAAAAATAGCGCTGATAAAGGAAAGATTTATCAATGGTTTTAGCTAGCATTGATAAAGACTCCCCTTTTATCAGTGCTTTCTGTTTAGCACTAATAAAACTAGGCACTGCCCTTGCCCCGTTCTGTGGTAGCGATTACACCTCATTACTATTCATGTTGTCCATATAATTATATAAATATATTTATAAATATATATAAATATGTATACATATATACAAATATTTATATTTATAATTATAAATAATATATATATATATATATATAAATAATTATAAAATCATAATCAATATACTTATTATATTTATAATTATAATTATAAATATAAATATAATAAATATATTTATTATAAATATATTTGTTATAATTTTATAATTATTTAAATATAAATATATATTTATTTAAATAATTATGAAATTATAAAAATATATATAATTAATATATTTATTTTAATTTCATAAGTATTTAATATATATATATATATATATATATATATATATATATATTTATGACTATATATAATTAATATGGATCATTAAGATGTTGTGAAGGTTACCACATCAAATACATTTGAAGTGCTTGAAGATGAAAGACACTGGCATTTTGATCCACTTCAATGGATACAAGCAACGTAGAATCAAAAGGGAACTCACAATAACCAAAAACCTGGAGATGGTGTCGTTTTCCAAAAGGTCACGACCGTGGCCATGGACGAGAAGATGCAGGGTGCGACTGGTCTCAGCTCACTCCGGAGCAGTTAAAGATCAGGGAGAAGTATGATGCGATCTTAAATCCAAAATGCTCACACTGTGAGTGGGAGACTACCGAAGATGATGATGGATCTGATAGTGATTATGAGATTGAGCTCCCTTAATATGTAGCCATTTCATTTTCTGCTATACTACACTTATCTTTTCTTTAATAAATTGTGGGTATGGGTTGGCTTGCCAACTCGTGCTCATACATCCTTTGATATAAATATATGTATAAATTTATTTATATTTATGATTATAATTAAAATATATACGTAATAAATATATATTTATTTCATAAGTATTTCATTATTATTTAAATAAATCTATATTTATATTTAAATAATTTTAAAATTATAATAAATATATTAAATAAATAAATATATACAAATATTTATAATTAGAATTCTAAATAATACAGATATATTTACAATTATAATTCTAAATAAATATAGATATATTTAAATAATTATAAAATTATAATAAATATATTAATTATATATAATTATAAATATAATAAATATATTGTTTATAAATTTATAATTATAAATAAATAAATATATATATATTTATAGTCATTATATATATATATATATTAATTATACATATAATTTTATAAATATATATAAAAATATAAATAATTTATTAGCATTATAGTTTTATTAGCGCTTTTTTAGCACTGATAAAGAGATACCTTTATCAGTGATTTCTATTTTAGCACTGATAAAACATACCTTTATCAGCGCTTTTTAGCTAGTGCTGATAAAAGGTTTACCCGCTTTTTTAAATATACCCTAACAGTCTCCTCCTTCTCTCGCATGCCTCAAGCTCTCATAGAAGCCAAACCATGCCTCCTCCTCCTCCTCCTCCTCTGCTGACTCCTCCTCCTCTGCCTTCGTCACTGCCACCTCCTCCTCCTCCTCCATTGCCACCTTCTCCTCCTCCTCCGCTGTGAAGCCCACCTCTGCTGTGAACATTGCCTCCACTGCCGAACCCCATCTGCTGTCGAACCCCACCTCTACTGTGAAGCCCTTCTCCTCTGCGAACCCACCTCCACCGCGAACTCAGCTTCTCATGTTCTACCACTGTGAGTATTCTTGTAATGATCTTTGTATTTCCTTTGTATTTTCTCATTGTACAATTTTCCACGATCAATTCCATGTCTGTAACTTTTCGATTTTCGATCAAGGATATTGATGAATTTTTAGGTCTATAATATGTATTGTGTTTGATGAATTTCTGGTGTAAAGTTGTCTCTAATCATCATATTGAAGTGGGTCTTGGTGCATTAGATACATATTTTCACCAATGAGATAATAATCAATGAATATTTGGGATCAGAATGTAAAGACCAGAAAATTACATGTATTTTTTTTAAAATTATTTGGGATTTTTATGAGTCTGTGAAAATTGACGGCGCGTGATTCCGAGGCCCGGTGTGCCCAGAATGAATTTATAAACTTTTTTTTAAGGTACATTCAGTAAACGTGCAAGCAACATTTTCTATCTTTTGAACCGGTACTCGAATTAAAAATGTGAGGGCACCATTGAATCCGTAGCACCGAGATTCGCTTAAGGGAAGATTCACTTCAACTATAGTAGGTCGTGAGAAAAAGTTAAATTTTGGACTTTACAGAAAAATAATAAAATAACTTAACATGTTATTTTATTTCTTTTTCTCTACAGGATGAGCGGAGGTGGTGGGGACCTATGGCTTGTCAAGCTAATTAAAGGCTTGAATCTCCTTTTTTTGAAACCGCACATTTGGGGAATTAATAGGTTCATTCATTAAATGAACCTCATTAATTCCTCGATGCGTTACTCACCTTTCCTCCTCTTATTTAAATGGAGCTCGGGGTGGGGTTTTAGCACGACTTCTACAAGAGAGGAAAATCTGGAGAAGTCCTGCGATGACATCCACTGATGGAGGATGGAGGCTCGGGTGGCAATGACTGGGATCGATGAACGCTGAAGACTCCATCCAACGTGGACGCTCCTCCCACCGCGATAGCGACACCTCCAACGAATCTCGAGCTAGGGGTTTTTGTTTTTGATATTATAAAATTCCTCCTTCCCAGTTCTTGATTTATATGAAGAACGTGGATCAACCGACCAACAAATTGATCCGTGGATCATTCTTTAAACACAAGAGGTTGATGCGGGGTTATAATTTAGGAGTTACTTCTAAATTCTCTATTTTTGTTAACACCCCTTGTTAAAATGCAAAAATTAAGGGCGCGAGCCAATTCGAACAAGGCCCGGATCCTCCACCGATCTTTTTGTTCTTGTGTTTCTTATGTGCGACTGGGAAATGTGACGAAAAGGAAGAGATAGGGGTCACACAGTGGCGGTGGTGACCCGAGAGGCTCGTAGGTGCAGACGACACCAAGAACGGACCACCGAAGCACGTCCAGTGGCCCACGGAAAGAACCGCCGGTGCGCCATGCCGGCGGTGGCCAGCGGTGACCGGAGGAGGCCCGCATCAATCAGTCCCAGGAAGTGGGAAGGCGGTGCGCCATTGCGCGCTACAGTGGATAGAGGAGGCCGGCCTGAGCCGTCAGTTCCGGAGAAGGGTGGATCCCGCAGGCAGCGGCATCAACAGCAGGTGCGGCCAGTAGGCCACGACATGTGGGTGCAGCGCGGCCCCGTGTCGTGCCACATCTGTTGGAGACCGGTTGGCCACCTGGCCGACTGTTGCACACGATGGGGCAGTGCCCCACTGGCCAGATGAAACGACCCAACGTCTGCGGGGCCAGCTAGAGACACGGTCCACCTTTAGGCAGACCAGGCCAGATGATGGTCGAACGAACGGGCCGAACCCGCCCAACGGGCCAGGCCGAACCCGCGGCCCAGCAGGCCAACGCGGGTGGGTCGAGCCCCACCCAGTGGGCCGGGACAACCGCCGGTCGGGCCCGCAAACCAAATAGGTCCACCTCAACGGGTCAGACCCAGTGAACCGAGCCGACCCTTAATGGTCCGGACCCGGGCGGGGTCAGGTAAACCCTGGGACCCATTGTGTCGGGCTGACCTGACCGAGACAGACCAGGCCTAGACCCAACCGACCCCCGAATAAAGAAATTCCAATAACTGACAAACTAAGTGTCTGTTTGACATGATATCAGTGGAATTAGGACCCCTTTTGGGAAGAGGTCCCTTTGGCATATTCCGAAGGGCCTGACCAAGATGTGCCAGACCGAGGTGCAATCACCCCCGTTTCACTGAAAGGGGTATAACTAACATATCAGGTGTTCGATCGACGCGCTGTCTATGGAATAAGGACCCTTGTGACAAGGAAGTCCTTTGAAGATACTCTAAGTGAGTTTTGACAGAGTTTGACGTGCAACCTAGGTTGGATCATACTTGAATCCAACCGCGCCCTGTTTACAATAGTGCCTATATCTCACAGACCTGGCATTTGATCGACGTTCCATCTATCATGTTGGGACCCCTATGACAGGTTGGTCCCTTGGGTATGCTTTTTAGGGACTTCGTACCGGTTGAAATATGACCGATGGCTTGAGGAGAAGAGTCTTCCGGAGATCAGGCGTGCTTCATGCGGGAATCCAGTGGCTGGATGTGACATGAAGAGGAAGAGAGACCAATACATGTCAATGTCAGAAACTCCAGAGTGGGATGATCTAGCTGTATGACTAATCATCTCCACGTCTGTACCAGCAACCAATATGGGTCAACACCATTGACCAGTACGGGTCAACACCAGCGACCAATACAGGTAAGCACTAGCGACCAATACAGGTCAGCACCAGTGACCAATACGGGCCAACATCTAGCGACCAATATGGGTCAGCATACAGTGACCTATACGGGTTAGCAGTGGAGTTACTATGGATAGGATGATCTGGATTTACAACTAGTCATCCCTATCCTAGTAACCTTGAAGTTATACCGTTAGAGTGAGCTGTCACTTTTTCTTTGTGCTTCATGATCTAGATCATGCTTGTGATATTACCTTTGTGGTATTTCTTGTGATGTTTTTCTTTGTGGATTACTGAGATACCTTCGGGGGTCTCAGGGTCCCCTACTGAGTTGTTATACTCATCCTTTCATGGTCTCTGCTCGCACGTGTGTGTCTAGTGCAAACTACCAATGCTCTGAGGAAAAATTTGGAGGTTTGAGACTTGGTAGAGTTTGGTGCGACGAGATCAGTTGATATCCTCTTCTTCGACTTCATACTTATAACTACTACCCTCCAGGTAGAGCTCCTGGGAAGATGTGACATCTGTTTAATTTCTTTTCAGTTTCCAGGGCTTGTATTCCAGCCCACTGTTTTCAGTTTACAGTTGTACTTGTGGTTTTACTTTACTCTCATGGTTATACCTTACTTTTGTTGGTTATTTACTTCAGTTTCACTTTTTGAGTATGTACAGATCTCTAAGTCAATGCCTTCCTTGTTCGGGAAAAGCCTTCAGGTGCTAGTCACCAACCCTTGGCCTATATAAGGTGGGCTTGGGGTAGTCACGTCCGGGCCCCATGGGATGGGTTGTGACACAGAACTTGATACCTTATAATAGGTATATAGTTAAGGATGTTTTAGGTGGGGATCTAGGATACCTAGGATCAACTCTAGAGATCCTCCAAATAAATTATATAAAATAAACATGTTCATTTGATTGAAATTATATTGGTAATAAATATCTTTTTAGAATCTTGAGGATTCTCATTGCTGACTTCTTAATTTTTTTTACATTGCATCTTTATTTCTATAATGTTATTATTTCTATCAGATAGTGAATCTGATTTGATCAATTTATATTTCCATTGAAAATGAACTACATAAGTAAATTTTATATTGATATACTTTTATTAATAAAAAATTATAATAATTGATAAATAATAAATTTCAGTGACATGAAAACTAAGAGTCTAGGTTGTTACTACAATTAAAACCCCCATGTAGTGATGTATCTACTATATAAATTGTTTTCATCAATGGGTGGAATTATATTTTTTGAGGGTGATGATTATGTCTATATTGGAGAGTTGGATATAAAAACTAGTTATATAGGACCTATATTTCTATATCTGGGTAGAATCATAGCCCATTTTTCTAGATTAATTTTGGATGATAGAGAGAAACATCAGTCAATATGTCCTACTATCATTGAAAAGTTCCTAGATGTATTTCCCAAAAACTTCTATAGGTTACCACCCAAGGGATAGGTTGATTTTATGATTGTGTTCTTAACAAGTGTGGAGTATATATCTATTTCACCATATAATATGGATCCTATAGAGCTATGAGAGAAGAAGGCTCAATTGAAAAACTTCGATGTGAAGGGGTTTATATGAATGGTTATGTTCCCTTGGGGCGCCTTAGTTTTTTCTATAAAAATTCAAACGGATCATTGAGAATACGTATGGACTATTAGAGGTTATGCTAAGTGATAGAAATGAACTTATACCCACTTATACATATTGATGGACTATTTGACCAACTTAGAGGTGCTAAAGTGTTCTCTATGATCGATTTGATATCAAATTATCATCAGTTTATGGTGAGGTATTTTGATATAACACATACTATATTTAGGAGTACATATGTATTTTATGGGTATCTAGTGATGTAATTCAGTTTGAAAAAGACAATAGTAGTGTTCATGGATGAGATGAATTGGGTCTTCCATCCTTGTTTAGATAATTTTGTATCCATATTTTTCAATCATATCATCATGTATTCCCAGTTGATAGAGAAACATGCTTGATATCTAGAGATCATTTTGAGAAAACTTTGGAAGCATCAACTATATTCCATGATCTTAAAGTGCATGTTTTGGATTGATAATGTACACTTTATGGGGAAAATGATATTAGTGGATAGTGTATTTTTATAAGATGAGAAGTTCGATGTTATAGTTTATTTAGAGAGGTCGAAGAATGTTTTTGAGATCCAAATATTTTTGGGAATTTTCAGTTATTACCAGAGGGTAAACCAGGATTCTTCCTGATTGGAAGCTCTAAGAAGGCCTTAACCAAGAATGTGGTATGGTTCCTTTTTGTATATGTTCATGAGATATCCTTCTAAGATCTTAATGTGAGATTAATGAAAACACCAATCTTAACCATAAATGAGCTGTGTAATGAGTATAGATTATATTGTGATCTCTTAGGAGTCAGGATTTTAATAGTTATAGTCCATGATGTTCATGTGGTTGCTTGTAGTCCCAGACAGTTAAGGACACATAAGAGAAAATTTATAAATCCTTTCCTATATTTTTAAATAATGGTGCTTTCCATGCAGTGTTATTTCTATTATCTTTAGGGTGAGATATTTTTGTAATACACTAAAAAAGTGTTTGACATATATTTAATCACAAAGTGAAATAAACCATTGATAGTAGAAGAGTTTTGAGTACCTATAGTCCTTCAACATACCCTTTTTGGGTTTTAAATAGCTTTAAAATGACTTAAACACTTGGCATGGACTTAGGTCGCATGCCAAGTGTTTTTCAACTCGCCTGATTGGATTTCATAAAGGGATGTGAATATTTTGAAAGCATATGTAATGCTGGTTTTATTTTAACAAGGGGTGTGTGAAGTTTTAAATGAAAATTTGTAAAATATATAGGGTTGTTGATTATTTTAAATGATTAAAATTGTTGGGTCATGAAGTTTCCTTGAATTATTTAAAAAAAGGAATTGGGATTTTGTTAAAGAGTGTTTGGAACTGATTGGTTTAATTTAAAAAGGGTGTGTTATTTTAAAGAGAAATGTTTGTAAATGGTTGGTTTTTTAATGGTATTTCAACTGTGATTTTATAAATAGTTTTTGAAGGACATCTGAAATGTAGTTTTTCCATAATATTTTATGTTTAAATTTTTATAGAATTAGGAAAACCATTAAATTATATAGGGAGGACAAGTAGATCGATGATAACACCATGGAACGGGTAAATATATTTCAATAATCAGAAGAATTAGATTTCAGTTAGATTTTCTCTCCTGCTGTAAACCATATAATAATTCATATGGTTCTTATCTTGGTTTCTATTGAAGGTTTATTTCTATAAAAAATGGATTTCATGATTATATTCATTCATGGAGATTCATAGGAAGAGATCTACATAGATCAACTGGAAGGTTTCATGCTAAATTGAATAGAAGGTTCGGTTCCAGTCTCAAATGGAGTTTTTTTGGGCTTAAGTAGTCACCAAGACAATGTAACTAGAATTTCAATGCTTTCATGGTAAAATTAATGTTCATGCAGTCTAATGTAAATAATTTCTACTATATGAAGGTTTATTATGATGGGAGTTTTGTTATTTTACTTATTTATGCAGATGAATTTCTCTTAGTTGGACCAATGAAGGAAAGACTGGAAGATATGAAGATTGATTTATCTAGAAGATCCCAAATGAAGGAACTTGGTTCTAGAAAGTGGATATTGGAGATAAATATTGAAGGAGACTTAAATTCTATAATTTTTTTTCTTTGGTTAATTTTTATATCAAAGTTTTGTGTATTTATTTTGTTAAATATTAATATTACCAAATCAAATAGGATGGATATGAATAAAGAATGGATGGATGCTAATTTTCTGACAAAAGAATATGAAGATGGTGTGAAAGAGTTCATCAAGTTTGAAAAAGATCATTCATATGACCCTTCTCAAATACTTTGTCTGTGTTTACACTATTTTTATTCAAGAAAAATTAGTCTAGAGGAGTTATAATAACACTTGATCTGTCATGTAATAGAACAAAGTTATAAATGCTAGAATAAACATGGGGAAAAAGTGAATGTTGCTAGTGGATGGGATAACACTGCGTTTTATGGATCATCCGATATGATTACAAATGTGGATAATGAAGAAGATGGCATCAATTATGTCATTATAGATGTGAATGATGATGATTATCATATTGAGGAAATGAAAAGGACAGTTGATGATGAACTTTGTGATTGCCCAAAATTGTTGGAGAAGTTAAAGAGTTTTGAAAAGATGCTATTGTATGGTGGTCACACTAAATATATACCATCATTATCCGTACTAAAGCTATATAATCTAAAAGTAGGTAACTGATGGAGTGAATCTAGTTTTATGGAATTACTTGCTGTCTTGAATGACATGCTCTCATAATATAATGAGATATCGAGTTGAACATACGATGCCAAATGAATGCTACACTTGATGGGCATTATCTCTGAAAGAATACATGCATGACCAAATGATTGTATACTATTTAAAAGGGATTATAAATCACTTAGAGAATTCCCAAAGTGCAATTCTTCTCGATACAAGAAAAATGAATATGGACCTATGAAATTTGTATGGTACTTTCCAATCATTCAAAGGTTTAGGCACCTATATGGAAGTGAAAATAATACATGGTATTTGATGTGGAAAAAAGACACAAGAATTAAATATGGGAAACTATGTCACCCGACAGACTCTCCTCAATGGAAGAGAATTGATCATAGGTATCCTGAATTTTGAAATGATCCGAGAAGCCTTTGTCTTGTGTTATCTACAAATGGAGTGAATCCTTTTGGTTTTCAAAGTAGTACTCATAGTACATGGCTGGTTATGTTGGTAAATTATAACTTAGCACCATGGTTATGCATAAAATGAAAATACATCATGTTATCTATGCTTATATTAGGACCAAAAAAATTAGGTAATGATATTGATGTTTATTTGGATCCATTGATTGAGGATTTGAAATTATTATGGGATTCAGGCGTTATATTGTATGATGATTACAGAAATGAAGATTTCATATTGAGAGCCATGTTGTACGGGATGATAAATTACTTTCCTACTTATGGAAATTTTTCAGGATATAGAATTAAAGGAACTCAAGGGTGTCTCATCTAAGAACAAGGTACACAATTAATTAGGTTGAAACATTCATAGAAAACCATGTTTCTAGGACATCATATATTTCTACCTTGAAGACAAAAGTACCAATCTTGGAAAACATCATTCGATCGAAGTTCAAAATAACGTGAAACACCATCTCCACTAGCAGGTGATCAATTGTTTGAGAAAGTAAAATATTTGGACACTTATTTTTGTAAACTATTTTTGAAAAACCTTATGAAAACCAATTGGAAAAAAAGATCAGTTTCTTTGAATTACCATACTGGAATTTTCTGTACATCATAAATTTTCTTAATGTTATACATGTTGAAAAAATGTATGTGATAGTTTCATCAGGACGTTGCTAAATGCACCCAATAAAAAAAAAGGACAGAATTAAGGCCAGGTTGGACATTTTTGACATGACAATAGGATAAGAGTTGGCACCAGCAAAGGGTGAAAAACAAAATTTTCTTCCTCCAACTACTTACACTCTTTCTAGGTAGGAGAGATATCAGATTTTCAACTTCTTGAATGACATAAATATCCTAAAGGGGTATTCATCGAATATCAAGAACATCATGTTAATGAATGATTTAAAGTTAAAGGGTTTGAAATCACATGACTACTATTTTTTGATGCAATATCTAATTTATATAGCTTTACGTTACATTTTTACCAAGAATTTACATCATACATTAACCAATCTGTGTTTCTTATTCAAAGCTATATGTAATAAAGTTATAGACCCGACAAAATTTCTGACTATGGAAAGATAAATTTTCGTCATATTATGTGAATTGGAAATGTTCTTCTAGATAAAATTATTTGATATGATGGTTCATTTGATGGTTTAATTGGTGAGAGAGATTCGACTATGTGGTCATTTACACTATAGATGAATGTACCCTATTGAAAAATATTTGAAGATCTTGAAAGGGTATATCAAAAATCAAAGTCAGCCAGAGGGTTGTATTGTAGAGTGATATATTTTTGAGGATGCTGTTTAATTCTATACCGAATACCTGTCCGGTGTGGAAATCATTGTCCTACTGAAATCTCATCACACTAGGAAGCTTGTGGGTGAAATGTTTTTAGAAGATATGTTATCACAATCAATATTACAGATTGAGAGTAGGTCCACCTTTACGTTTTTTATAATATTTTGGATGTTTCCCTATATTTTCAAAACCCACAAATAAATTATTAGGAATTTGAATCCATCAAGGGATGAAAGGTGGATATCAAATACACATAATCAATAATTTATAGGATGTTTTTAGGACCATATTTTTGAGGAGTCAGATGATAATCCAGATTCAATTTTAGAACGAATTTGATGGCTAGATGGAGGACCAAGTGTGTATGTATTGTCTCACAATTGTTATATAATTAATGGTTATACATTATATAAAAATGATCATGATGAAGACATTACCATGAAAAATAGTGGAGTTACACTCATGGCTGAAGTGATGCATGTTTCTGGTACTAAGGAAAAAATCCAATTTATGCAAATATGTCATACTTTGGCATCATAAAACAAATATGGGAGTTGGATTATACAATATTCAAAGTGCCAATTTTTCAATGAAAGTGGGTTTATAATAGAAATGATGTTAAAATAGATGAATTGGGATTTGTAAAAGTTTATTTTAGTAAGGAAGGGTACAAAGATGAATCTTTTATAACAGAATCATAGACAGTACAAGTATTTTATGTTCCAGATCTCATAAACTGAAAGTGGTCAATTGTTTTGTTATCGACCAAAACCACTAAAGGGTCAGATGAAAATTCAACTAAGGATGATCCTTTCATTGGGACATCATAATAATTTTGCTATAGTCCCAATGTAGACAACATTTTATATCTCATAGGATACCATAATGAAGGGATTTAGATCATCGATAGAGGGGTCAAATCCCTTCATCCATTAATAAAAGAGAGATCAATAATCAGGTTACTTTTTTTATAATATACATCATGTTACCTCATGTTATTATCCATTTTCTTCCATATTTATATACTCCAAATAAAATGTTAAACCACTTCTACGGATAATGATTTCTGTAGGTTCCATTGCTCCCAATCCTGAGGAACAACTAGTCTCTCAACCTGTTGCTGCTTGCAGTGCAGAGGAACGACATTCTGCATGTGATGGTGTTCTCATTTCTGAGGAACAACAAGTTTCTCAACCTGCTAATACTCTTAATGTATAGGTACAACGACCATCTACACATGTCGATGCTACCGCTCCTGAGGAACATATTTACGATGTTGATTCTAGGGAAATGGTGTGCGATAAAGGATCGACGACTCAAAAAAAAAACAAGTGTCGTAGTTTGACGGTGTTAGTAAAAATCATTAAGGAGAATTCCAAAGGCATCAAATATGAGGTTGGATGGAATGCATGGTGCCAACATGTTAACACCAACAAGGCCATGCTTAGAATTTATATTGGAATCTTCATGTAGAAACACATGCCAATTGATATAGATTCATGGAACCATGTTGTGCCTAGTCTTAAGACACTGATGTGGGAATAGATTATGGTAACATTATGATATCATTTCTTTATTTTACTAAAAAAATAAAATAATGAAACATTGACTTACTCTTAATCATCTATTGAAAAGTGAATTTATAGTAGATGACACCCACAATAAATATGTATTAATGCTTACTGGAAGGATTCACATAGGATTTCACATAATTTTAGTAAGATATAATATTAAAGACACTAAAGGGAAAATAAACCCTCACCCACCACTTATTTATTCACACCTGATAACCCAAGAATCACGGGATGTGTTTATTTTCCATTGTACAGATGTGTCTTTTCAGGTACATTGTGGCTATTAATTCATTATGTCACGAACCGAATCTGGTCACCGCTAAAACCGGCACCAAACCCAGCCTGTGACATGACCCGAAGGGCATTCCCTATCCCCACGGGCTGGCACAAGTGCCCGAGTATCATTAATTTAGGTTTGGGAACGATTTACCCGAGTATGAAAGCATAAAACATTAAAAACAATCCATAATATAAATCTGAAATTTTTGAGCCAAACAAGACTTAAGTGAAAACCAAAACTGAGTACATTGGTTTAAAGATTATACAAGTGGTCCAAATAAAAATAATTATAGAATCAAGACAGCCCCAAGGACTCCACACGACTAGGGGTCATCACCCCCAAGCTATCTCCACAACTCCGCACCAAGAATGGGAACTAACACCATGAACCGCCATCACCCTTAGCCTTTCCTTTACCCGAATCAAACATAACCAAGTATAATTACACCCAAGGGGTGTAATTAGGTTGTGAGCCTAAGCCCAATAGGATACCACCCAATGATTCCAAAGAGTAAGAAATACAATGTGAAAAAGCAAGCAGTTTTCAACGCAAGGAAAAGTAGTGTTAAAATTTCAAGAAATGAAACCTCAAATTGAAAATAGTTTTCAATCAAAAATTTTCAGAATATTAACACATTAAAATAGAAATGTTAGATACTGTAATTTACTTCCAAACACACCCTAAGATATGGGTAAATACTACAAATCCAATGAGCAACAACATTGGGAACACCCCTAGGCACTAGGTTGTCTTGGGCCCTATGTACCTCGTACCTCGGTGTAGAGTAACCATAGAAAAATCCTTTCTCGTGCACCAGCCACTAGTAGAGAACATACCCATAACCTAGTGGTCCCCAATAATCATCCACAAAGTTTAGTTAGAGTTGTCGTTATCCAAATGCTAAGTGAAACAGGGACAAAACCCATCCGGTCCACTAGCCGTACTAGTACAAATCCGCCCCACCTAGGTACCCGGGCTTCCCCTTTTGTGCTCAATCAATTCCAGCATGCATCATAAATAAATTTTCATATAAAACACCATTACTGGTCCAAAACAACCAATACAGTAGCTATCAAATTTTATACCACTTAAAACATGCAACAAAACACTTAGATTTTTCATAAAACAATTCCTCAAAATATCGTAGTGTTTCGGACACAAAACTCCTTATAGACCTCACTTGTATACTATGTGCACATATTTAAGCTTCCAAAACATAAAATTAATCCTACTACATTTCATTTAAAACACAAAATCATTTTTAGGGCAACCCTATATGGTTCAAGAAACGACATCATTGCAAAGTCTCCTTTTTTACACAACACAACTCTTAGAATTTCATGTGGTTCACAAACACCATTAAAACCAGATTTTTCAGTAACAAACACAAGGTACAATCATTAAAAACAGTATTTTTATCCCTATTATAGTTCAATAAAATCAACTAGTTACTTTTAGGGTAGCCCCAATTAAACTAATAAAACATTTCTATGAAAAACCCCCAATTTCACATGAAATTGGCCTTTAGGATTCATTTTAAATACAAACACCACTAAAACTATATTTTTCAGAAATAATAAAATTGAATAAGAATGAAAATACCATAAAACAGTAGAAAATTCACAAAGATTTCATACACAATGGAATCACCTACCAAAACCAAGGAAACCCTTGAATCCTTTGTGCGAAAACTCAAACGCACCACCGCCGCACCTCAAGAAAGCTAAACCAGACCTAAAACCAGAATTTCAGACCATAAAACACAATATAAAACCTTAAATTTTAAACCCTACTTCCTGTACATAATAAACCTCAATGATAATGGAAGAAACCCTAAGTAAATTGGATGTAACCCTAAACAAATTGAAAGAAGAAAGCAGGAGAACAACTTACATAAAATATCTTGTATAAATCGCCCCCCAAAATACCAGTATCTGATTTCAAAAAATACTCAAAACTTATAGGGAGGTTTGAAGAAGAATATGTAGATCATTTAGGAATTTGAATGGTGGAAAAAGAGTAAGAATCGAAGGAGTTATGAAGGAAAAAAATTACCTTTCTAAATCTGCCCGAAATTTGAGTTCTCCAGATATTTCGACCTAAAACGCGATGCAAATGAGCCGAAAAGAGGGTGGGAGGATATGGGACGCGCGGCTGGGTTCAAGGGACGTGTTTGGGGCTTGGAATCACCGAAAAAGCCTTAACAATGAATAAGTTATAAGTTAATCAAATTTTATTTTTAAAACTGGAATTGGGCTTTCGGGCAGGACCAATACCTTAAATAAAAACCCATATACACATTGGTTATGGATTTCCAAAGACTCCAAATTTTAATTGTGGTGTTAATATATCAGGGGAGGACATTTAGGAGTTGGAATGAGTGAAAAATATTAAAAAATGAATAAGTTATAAAAGAAACAAAATTTATTTTTAAATCTGGAATTGGGCTCACGGTTTGACCCAATTCATGAAAACTCACCTATTCTCCATAAAAACTTTGGAAACCCCCCAAAACAAAGCGTTAATGGAAAGTAAAATAAAAATACATTTAAAATATGATATGTATGTGACAATTATCCCCACCATGAAAACTTTCCGCCCCGGAAAGTCACAGTAAGGCCAAAGCAACAACCAAACTCAACTGAGAAACCAAGAGGTACTCTCTTGCCAGGTTTCTCCCCCAAAGGTCATAACACCTCCAGTGATCAATGAAGGAAGGAATACTCTCACAGCCAAAACATACACCACTTTTCTGAAATTATTAAGCACATTCATGCTTTATCCCAAATGAAAACTCCTCAAACACAATCAGAACAATACTCAATCAATTTACCCAAATAAACAACAACATCGAACAAGGTTACACTTGCCCTTCTATAACTAAACCATTTGTCACTCTCCAATATCAATGTTTACCAAATTAAGATTTAGGTAGTTAGATATCTCCAAATTATAATACCTACTTCCCATAAAAAACCAAGGAAAAATATGAGTTACTCGTATGAAGAGACACAAATGGGCTCCCCACCGTAAGAGACAACTTAATTAATTTTTTTTTGAGACAGAATCAAGACACTAATAGGGGGAGGCCCAAACAGACTCCCTAGTACAAAGGGTATACATAAATTAGAAATTTACAAAATAATATACATGATACCCACAGTGGGTCTTCCCACCACAAGAACCAACCATCTTAACTGACCAGCATGGGCCGACACAGAAAGACCCGTTTTTTTTAAGATTTGGGAAGGGTGCAGGGTCAGTCCGCACGGTTTGGGAAACCGTGCACTAACTATGCTGATAATTCTTTCCACGTGGATTCCTAGCACACTTTCACTACTAATCGTGCACAAAATGTGTGCTCAAACTTTCTAGCCAAATTTTCAACCATTCTCCAATGACTCAATGGAAACCAATGTGGGAGGGAAATACATTAGGCGATGACATGGGTACAAGGCCCTCTACCTATTTCCACCGAACGAGAACAACAGAAGGAAGATGATGAAACCATAGGTTTAAACACTTTCTATCTTTCACACTGAGGATATGAAATTGTACAAGGGTTTAAACAACACTGGTATTTCCCCTGACTACGCGCCAGCTTCTCTCCGGGACCTATGGCTGGAGCTCAAAATATTGAAGCATCTTTGGCCACGTAGTTAGGCTGTTGAAACCCCTATGTGGAACTTCTTCTTTCGGTGCCACAAACAACTACACCGCATACCCTGATGGGTTTATCAAGACATAACACACTCCATAACCCACATTACCAAAACCAGACATTTCATTGAAACAAGGGATCAAAAGATGCACACACATCGCACCTTGTTGACATGAGTCATATAATTTAGTCATTTAACCCTTTATCATTTGGGGATGTTACAATCACCCCCCCTTTAGAGCACAACGCCATCGTTGTGGGCCCTACATCTCAGTCCAGGCAGTGCACCGCACTTAAGGCAGGGTTCCTCCTCTGATACCGAATGTGACAACCGGGTCCCGGTTACAGCATAGGCACCCCACCTTAACATGGTCGTCGGGTCCTGGCCCACCAGGTACCACCAGTTGCCCCGCAGACATGTGGGGCCCACCCCAGGGTCCACCCACGTGCCTGAACGGGTCATCTGACTAATGATAGTCCCCACAGGCCAACACATTTCCTTTCCAGTGTGCTTTGTCCTCACTCACACACACCCTGGGGAACTTCCCAGAGGGTCACCCATCCTGATCACTACTCCAATCCAAGCACGCTTAACTGTGGAGTTCTAATCAGACAGGCTCCCGAAAAGGAAGGTGCACCTTGTTTCTTTGGGTGAGAAGCAACAGAAGGGAAAGACACGTATAGACACCTTCCTCTAAGATAGAGGATTTGATGTTTTTTCCCAAGGGAGACATAATCCCAACATAACATAGAACCTTAGAGGATTGTGTGACCTTCACCTTTATGGTCAAAAGAGCACACAACATCACAATGTGTCACTGAACATGACCCTTGCGATTGATAGAAAAAATACATGGAACGAGACCATATTCAAAGTCCTTAAACAACAGATAAGTCCAAAAAGTGGACACAATATCCTATCATGACCGAAATCTCAAAATTGGTGGTTTAATAATAACTCTTTCTTCAAAGAAACTATAAAGAACCCAGAGGCCCTCTTAGACACCATCAAGACACTCATCCATACTAACATCTAAAGAACACTCCCACCTTTGATGAATCAGGAAACTTAAGAAACTAAGGCCTCTTTCAACCTTCCACAAGCACTATCCCACTACAAGAGGATCCAAAAATCAGCGAAATGAATGGGTGTAGACTCAATAAAAAAAATTTCGATAAAATATTCTTTATATTGATCAACTGGAGGATTTTCCAATGGCAAAACAAAACGGGTTACACTTCAGTTGTGCATTAACCCTTAATGGGGGCGTACCTTATACAATGAGAGAACCCAAGGACCCAACCAAGCTGGTCTATTGGTCAAAACATGCCACAAACCAGATCCAAACACATAAAGGGAACCACCGTAAAGACATCCCGATTTTTTTTTCAAAAGATACCACTAACCGTCCCCACAACACAGCTTACCGACCAAACACAAACCCAAAACACAGTTCAAACAGAAGGGGTTCTTGAACTCAAAACATCCCACAACATCAACATTTTCAAAAACCCATAATATAAACCATACCAAACTATTCATCAATACATCATGTTTTTCTTTAAAACCATTTTTTTTAAAACAAACGGTTTAGCAGTAAGCGTATCCACCAATGGTACCCCATGGGCCTCACACATGCATGTTTTTGTGCCACACCGGGTACCCTCCTCATATCCATCCCATCACTCATCCAGTCGTGCCATCAACCATCCATCATCCCATTAAAACACACTCTAATTATTTATAAAACTCTATTAGAAACTCTTTTCAAAACCAAATTCAATATAGTTCCTGATTTCAAAGAGGTTTAAGCGCACCATTTTACATTTCAAAACAATTCTGAAAATTCAGTTCCACCATTTCATAAACCAAACCATTCCCTCTTTATTTTAAAATCATTTCATAAAAATGTTACGCTTCTTAAAACCAAGTCACCTTAAAACCAAAGTGCTAAGATTTCAAAACTAAAGCACAAAACAATGCAAGAGGAAACTAGTTTCGGTGGGTGACTTGGACATATGGTTGGCAGCCATATTCCAATCACTTCGCCATCACAGAGAGTATTCTAGGGAAATATCTAGGGCTCCACATGGCTTTCCAGGCCCTGCGAGCTCACTGAGACTATTCTCCCAACTCTCTTTTCATTTCCCATAGTCATCATTAAACCAAGAAAACCAAAGGACTCAGATAAATCCATACATCCCATGGTGACTTGAATCCCTTCATGAGGTGTGCTGGCCAGGCACACTACCCATTACTGAAATTTCAAGTCCCAAAAATCTTAGCTCCAGACTATGCTGACTCTTCCCCAAATAACATGACCCATGGAGCGAACCTGCTCTGATACCATTTTGTCACGAACCGAATCTGGTCACCGCCAAAACCGGCACCAAACCCAGCCTGTGACATGACCCGAAGGGCGTTCCCTATCCCCACGGGCTGGGACAAGTTCCCGGGTATCATTAATTTATGTTTGGGAACGATTTACCCGAGTATGAAAGCATAAAACATTAAAAACAATCCATAATATAAATCTGAAATTTTTGAGCCAAACAAGACTTAAGTGAAAACCAAAACTGAGTACATTGGTTTAAAGATTATACAAGTGGTCCAAATAAAAATAATTATAGCATCAAGACAGCCCCAAGGACTCCACACGACTAGGGGTCATCACCCCCAAGCTATCTCCACAACTCCGCACCAAGAATGGGAACTAACACCATGAACCGCCATCACCCTTAGCCTTTCCTTTACCTGAATAAAACATAACCAAGTCTACTTACACCCAAGGGGTGTAAGTAGGGTGTGAGCCTAAGCCAAATAGGATACCACCCAATGATTCTAAAGAGTAAGAAATACAATGTGAAAAAGCAAGCAGTTTTCAATGCAAGGAAAAGTAGTGTTAAAATTTCATGAAATGAAACCTCAAATTGAAAATAGTTTTCAATCCAAAATTTTCAGAATATTAACACATTAAAATAGAAATGTTAGATACTGTAATTTACTTCCAAACACACCCTAAGATATGGGTAAATACTACAAATCCAATGAGCAACAACATTGGGAACACCCCTAGGCACTAGGTTGTCTTGGGCCCTATGTACCTCGTAACTCGGTGTAAAGTAACCATAGAAAAATCCTTTCTCGTGCACGAGCCACTAGTAGAGAACATACCCATAACCTAGTGGTCCCCAATAATCATCCACATAGTTTAGTTAGAGTTGTCTTTATCCAAATGCTAAGTGAAACAGGGACAAAACCCATCCGGTCCACTAGCCGTACTAGTACAAATCCGCCCCACCTAGGTACCCGGGCTTCCCCTTTTGTGCTCAATAAATTCCAGCATGCATCATAAATAAATTTTCATATAAAACACCATTACTGGTCCAAAACAACCAATAAAATAGCTATCAAATTTTATACCACTTAAAACATGCAACAAAACACTTAGATTTTTCATAAAACAATTCCTCAAAATCTCGTAGTGTTTCGGACACAAAACTCCTTATAGACCTCACTTGCATACTATGTGCACATATTTAAGCTTCCAAAACATAAAATTAATCCTACTACATTTCATTTAAAACACAAAATCATTTTTAGGGCAACCCCATATGGTTCAAGAAACGACATCATTGCAAAGTCTCCTTTTTTACACAACACAACTCTTAGAATTTCATGTGGTTCACAAACACCATTAAAACCAGATTTTTCAGTAACAAACACAAGGTAAAATAATTAAAAACAGTATTTTATCCCTATTATAGTTCAATAAAATCAACTATTTACTTTTAGGGTAGCCCCAATTAAACTAATAAAACATTTCTATGAAAAACCCCCAATTTCACATGAAATTGGCCTTTAGGATTCATTTTAAATAAAAACACCACTAAAACTATATTTTTCAGAAATAATAAAATTGAATAAGAATGAAAATACCATAAAAACAGTAGAAAATTCACAAATATTTCATACACAATGGAATCACCTACCAAAACCAAGGAAACCCTTGAATCCTTTGTGCGAAAACTCAAACGCACCACCGCCGCACCTCAAGAAAGCTAAACCAGACCTAAAACCAGAATTTCAGACCATAAAACACAATATAAAACCTTAAATTTTAAACCCTACTTCCTGTACATAATAAACCTCAATGATAATGGAAGAAACCCTAAGTAAATTGGATGTAACCCTAAACAAATTGAAAGAAGAAAGCAGGAGAACAACTTACATAAAATATCTTGTATAAATCGCCCCCCAAAATACTAGTATCTGATTTCAAAAAATACTCAAAACTTCTAGGGAGGTTTGAAGAAGAATATGTAGATCATTTAGGAATTTTAATGGTGGAAAAAGAGTAAGAATCGAAGGAGTTATGAAGGAAACAAATTACCTTTCTAAATTTTTCCGAAATTTGAGTTCTCCAGATATTTTGACCTAAAACGCGATGCAAATGAGCTGAAAAGAGGGTGGGAGGATATGGGACGCGCGGCTGGGTTCAAGGGGCGTGTTTGGGGCTTGGAATCACCGAAAAAGCCTTAACAATGAATAAGTTATAAGTTAATAAAATTTTATTTTTAAAACTGGAATTGGGCTTTCGGGCAGGCCCAATCCCTTAAATAAAAACCCATATACACCTTGGTTATGGATTTCCAAAGACTCCAAATTTTAATTGTGGTGTTAATATATCAGGGTAGGACATTTAGGAGTTGGAATGAGTGAAAAATATTAAAAAATGAATAAGTTATAAAAGAAACAAAATTTATTTTTAAATCTGGAATTGGGCTCACGGTTTGGCCCAATTCATGAAAACTCACCTATTCTCCATAAAAACTTTGGAAACCCCCCAAAACAAAGCGTTAATGGAAAGTAAAATAAAAATACATTTAAAATATGATATGTATGTGACACATTATTTGATGATACGTGTATTCATCACTTTGATTGATTTTTTTTATTTATGAAACGACAAATGAGTGATGGAAATAAGGAACGAGCATAAAAACCAGTGTACCCCTACCGTAAAACAAGGATAGGGTATGCTTCACTTGAAAAAAATTGGTACGTATTTTAAATATACTGTAATACTTTTATGTGACATGAAACAACACCATAATTTTGTTCCTCTGTTTATATATGGATTGATTACTCCAAATAAAAATCCACTTCCATACCACTCCATGTGTTATAGAAGGAGGCATGTGTAAATAAAGACGAGATAATAATAAATGAAAACACACAAAAAGTGTGGGAAACATGCGTAATTATTACATAATAATTTTTTTTTTGTTTTAAATATCCATTAAATAAAAATTATCACTTTTTCCCTATATTTTCTATTCGACATATTCATAAGAATCAGAAACACCTGTATTAGATGAATACATACTATTGGTGGCCTTAAAGAAGCTAGAACAGTATAGCCGCATCAGAGGTGTGAGTTTTGGGTAAAGCCCCGATAATATTTTGAGGGAATAAAACAAGAGGAAGATAAAATTGAATTAATAAAATAGATGAGAGAAATAATATATACCCCTGAAGAAGAATTCTAATGGTAGAGAGATATGATGTAATATTTAATGGTGGGGAGGCAAAGAGAAGAAGCATCTCAAGAACAATCACCACATGGAGATCCCGCCCCACCCCCACCAGCTATGAGGCTATCCATTCCCCTCAAAGAGATGTCATAGTCAAGGAAATCAATGTTCTAATAATTTTTTATGTGAAATTTGAATCAGATCAACACAGATACCTTTTCTGTAATGATATTATACAAGGTGATAATGACTGTGATTTATATCTATTAATACCCACCCATCACCTTGTAGTGAGGGCTACGATGTTCAATATTCAAAAATACATGCTACACAACATATCACTTACAACACATCATGTGCGAGTATCAATTAGAATATCCCATGATCCAAGTGCAGAGCTACCTATTCCAATTGATGAGGAAGATATTCATACAGTAAAAAAAGTTGTTGGAATATTCATCACATGGAAATCACATCTTGTAAAAAAACATGTCAATAAGGAGATATTCAATTCTAATTTACTTTTCAATCTAAACCTTTAAAAATTAATTAAAAAAGGTCTAAACCAATGAATGTTATTACATATAGACAAAGAGAAGGGGATGAAATGAAATATAACCTCAAAACCATCAAAAGGATTAACCAACTGATTGAAGATATCTACCGAAAGCACCATTACCCCACCTATTCTATATATGCATTTACTATCATTAAAGGTTCACATGGATACAAAGTTAAAATATGGTCATAATAACATAGTTTATTTTGAAGAAAATATGTACAGAGAGAAAGATCAATACTTTATTGGTGTTGAGAGTGTAAGTGAAATCCTTGACTATGATTGGTTAGGCTGCTTAGTTGTAAATGTATACATGATGTATAATTTCATGAATTGATTTTCCAAAAGCTGATATACTATTTTAATTATGACTAAATAAATTTTATATTTTTGTAAGATGTATATATGAAAAACAATTGAAGGTATTTTCCCATTAAAAAAAATTCGGATGCGTTAATCCTCACAACTCCTCTACAGAACAAAAAGGAATATATAGTAAAAAAAGGATGAAATAGTGGAAGGTCTGATCAAATAGTTTAAAATAAAAATTTCTAATGACATAATCTATTTAATACCAATTATTCAGGGGAAAAATTCTACAATTTAATTATATCAAATAAATTTTAATTTCTTTCATTACTTATTCCTTTTTGTGTTTTTAGGCAGCATTGAATGATCATTGCAGTAAATTTGGATACTCCAAATATTAATTTCCTGGATTCAATGCATGGATATCCAACAAACCATCCACACAAGATAGAGTTTTTCAATTTTTAATACACTACATACAATGTTTTAGAACTAAACATCAAGTTATATAATTTATATTATCTTTTAATGAGGATTTTGTTATGATAGGGTAGTGCATCACTATAGTGAAAAACAAGGAATGAGGCCATGGGCTAAGCACAAGGAGGAACACAAGTGATAATACTAGATAATTATTAGGATATATAATAAAATTTCACTATCCAAACACATATAAAAACAAATTACTTATTCTACTCAATGTTTCTGTAGTTTCCGAAACAAACCAATGGAAAAGATTGCGGTTATTATGTTTGTAAATTTATGAGAGAGATCATATTCCATGAATAAACTAGCATCCCTGAAGAGGTATTTTCTAAGATAATTAATATTTAATTTAAAATATTTATTAATCCTTTGTGTATTTATATTTTTCCAATACTACTATGACTGTAAAAAAACTCATATTCACAAGATGATATAGATGTGCTCAGAAATGAATGGGCAACAAAAAAGATAGAAGAATGTAAAAAAATAGAATAAAGATGTGACTTCCATAAAAGTATTGGATTTTTTCATATTTATATTTAATTTACTTATTTTTAGTATTACTCACATAAGAATTTTTTTCTTATACATGTGGATTCCTTTGTTCGAGTTGGGATGGTTTGTTCGAAATTGATCATGCTCACGAGAGATTGAACTTTGAGGCTGTAACTCAGAATTCAATGAGAAGGTAATGTTTTTTCAAATATACTATGTTTTTCATCATAATATTATCTTTTCTGTACTACATTAACATAATATAAATTAAATGTTTTACTAATCATACAAACAATGACTTCCACATACTTACTCTGCCTCAAAACTGTATAATCCCTACATTGTCGGCATTTATCACTTTACTTCAAAGGAATTGGAGGGAACTTGAAGAAAAGTGACAAATTTTGACAATGCATTGTTTCCATTTCGAAAAATAAACAAATAGAAATCATGGTAATGCACGATGTGGCCAGTATGAATCAAAGTGTGTCTTTTTACGTAATTAATTAATTTTTTCATCATTTTATGTACTATTTTTAATTTAATTTCCTTACATGATCATTGATATCTCCCTTGTTTACACTTATTGAGCATCTATGATCACCCTTTATTATGTTTCATATACTTAGGTTATTAAGAATGGTTTTAGAAATGATATGTCTAAGAAGGTTTCTAGTAAATAATAACTTAATGAGGGACTCTTATGAACTAGTTCTTTATGTTTCCATGTTTCCAAAAGCACTAGACTTAAAATATTTTTTCATGGATCATTATGTTGTGTAAGGAATATTAATATACTAAGATGTGATATGTAAGAACCCAGATCTTCATTTCATGTATGGATCTTGATTTAAGGTGTTTTTTAGTAAAAAAGAAGAAATGGAAATTTTCTAAGTACACACTGTGTACTTTTGAGTACACGCTCTGTAATTTTGAGTACACATAGTGTACTCTGTTTCCAGGTATAGTCATGTAATGACCGTGTAACAGTCGAGTACATGGCCATGTAGGTGACCTAGCAGACTCCCTAAAGTGGGGGCCAGTTGAGGCTATTACATGGCATGCACATTAAATGAACAAGTTGTGTACTTTTATTTTTATTTGATAAATAAGTGTGGGGTCACATCTAACATCCAGAACACCCTTATTCTCCCCTTGTTTCATACAAGAGAGTGATGGAACGCCAAATAACTTTGAGCTCCTCCTAGTTCTCCATCAGAGCTCCTACTGAGACGTCGTCAGTTTCATTGGATTCCCACCGGTGAGTTCTCTCTTCCCCTAGAGCCTTTCTTCCCGATTCCTCCTCTCTTGTGAGTATTTAAAGGATGATTGTTTTTACCCTATTTGTAGATCTAAATTTTTCTAGGCCTATTCAAGGGACAAAGTTCAAAATTATTCATTGTACAACATCAAGGTAGGTGGTTTGTGCCTTTTTTTGATTGTCTTTGGATTATATATGCTTAAAGTGCTGAATACCCATGTTTAGGGTATTTCATGTTTTAGAAATTTAACCCTGATTAATACCGAAATGGTTTTTTTGATTGAGAAATGGTTATTGATTTGGTGTAAGGTTAGATTCCTTATTACGGGACACCCCATGGGTGTGTTCCCTAGTTTGACTATTTATGGCCGTTTAGAATAGGTTTCTTATGAGGTGTACCTTATTTCCATGCCTTGAGTTGTTTAGGATAGAGTTTGATTGATTATATGAATTTCATGTGTTATGATTGTGAATTTTAGTCATGTAGTTGTTATAGATTACATGTGATGCCTTGTTATGATATGCGTGTTGTTTTTCCAATGGACCGTGAGAGCCTTGGACCAGGAAAACTATGGGGGTTTCCATGTTTATTTACACAGGACCGTGAGAGGCTTGGTGTAGACTTTTACTCGGGGGTATTGAATGTGATAGATACCAAGGAGGTCATTTATGATTATTTATGCTATGTTTACCTAGGGGGTATTGACCGTGAGAGATACCCGAAGGTCATTTATAAATTATTGATGCCATGTTGACCCAGGGGTATTGACCATGAGAGCTGCTCAGGTGGTAGTTTTTAATTGTTTAGTACTATGTTAAACCAAATGTGTTAGACCATGAGATCTTTACCATAGGGTTGTTTATGAATGATTGAATGATTATGATGAGCCTACCAAGCCAAAGCACAAGCTTTAACTCGGTCTTACATGATTGTTTAGATGGTCTTATGAGATGTCTGTTGTTACTATTACACAAGGGGGATATAGAGCTTAGGATATATACCGATATTAAATTATCCAATGGATTGAATAATTGAAACATTTAAATTAATGTAATTTAAACTTTAGGATTGTTTAATTTTGAGTACTTCTTAGTTTATTGCTTCATTTTTGCACATTGCCTACTATATATATATATTCACTGACAGTTAGGCATGAATCTTGTGGTGGTTTCCTACTAGGATTTGTCTTAAACCCTGTTTGGGACATGCTTTTGGATCCAAACATATTATATGGTTACAGGTATAGATAAGGACAAGCGCCCTTCTTCATCAGGTACTTGATTGCTGTTGGAGCTGGAGAGCATGAGACCAAGCTGAGTCTTGCGATGCTGTTGAAGTTTACTGATTTTCTGTATTTTGGTTTCAGTATTGTATTTTCAAAATTGTGACTTGTTTGAATTATTTCATAGACACATGTGACATGCATAATTTATATTTTCTCCAATTGTTATATTACTATCAGTCTTCTGCTGTTTACTTTTATTGTATGGTATTACTGCTTCCACTATTGTTTACTATTTTATATTACATTGTATATAATCTACCAATTAGGGAATAGTTTTCATATTATCATACTATGGACCTCACTATTATTTAGAAGCCTATGGAATTTGGGGAAATTCACTTGAGGTTATGTGACCAACTGGGTTTGGGTCACCTTTGGTCGACACCCAAAACCGGGACGTTACAAAGTGGTATCAGAAGGGTTTTTTCTTCTTTGTCTTACTATTTTGAGCATATAGATAGGGATAAGAAGAAACATGTAGTTGGTAATAAGATGTTTCCGAGAGTAGCTAACCCGTGTATAGGTAAAATCCATGTTACCTAGAATGTTTCAATTTTTATGGTTTTGAAAATTGTTATAGTTGGTTTGATTTCACCGTTGGGTGATACACATGTTTTATATTGTTATGATTTATATCATTGTAGTTCTATTTCTATTGCAACCCGATGAAATTAGGGTATTCCATCTCATGAATCATATAGGAACTTTCTAGATATCACATGTCATGCATTTTTTCATGCCATTTAGGATGCATTATTGATTCCACGTTGTTGTGATAAATGTTGTGCTAGATATGCATGTTGTTGTGATAGATGCCATGATATACTACCTGATATTTTGATAGGGTATTGGTATATGTAATGTTTCAATTGTATGGACTCCAAGATTCTGTCTCTAAGGTGTTATAGGCCCGCTTGGATCGAAATTTGGTGGATCATGTTTGAACTTTAAATGAATTTTTTCAAGTTATGATATGAATAAGGATGACAAACTTTGATTTGCAGGAGTATGGGATCTCAAAAATCATAATTTGTCATGCCTTGGACAAAATTTTAAGTTTTTAAGGGTTATAGATATATTTTAGAGGTTTACTATCCAGAAACCTAGACAACACGATGTGTGGTGTTATGAACACATGCCATGTGTTCTTCTATTATAGAAGAAAAAAAATTTCTTAAGTACATTCCATGTACTATATGTGCACACCGTGTAGTCATTGATCATGTGACTGAATGTGTGAGTAGGTAAATGGGGTTGATAAATGTTTGGCATAACACACTGTGTACTTATAGTACACACCGTATTGTAAAGACTGTGTATCCGACCGTGTGACCAACGACACGGGTGGATGATCCTTAGGTTGTACACACCGTGTCTAGCTTGTACATGTTGTGTAGTTATAAACTGTGTATCTGACTGTGTGACCAACAACATGGGTGGATGGGAATTAAATGGTACAAGTCATGTCTAGGGTGAACATGCTGTGTAGTGTTACTCAAGAGAGAACTGTGTAGTCCTAGTCGTGTAAAATAACTTGGGCAGGAGAGAAAATTAAAGTACACACCATGTCTTAGGATATACATGCTATGTGTATGGGTGTTACATGACCAGGTTTGGTAGAGGTACATGCCCATATTAAGGATTAAAGGGAACACACTGTGTGGCGGTTATACCGAACACAGGTACTGATTCACAGTTCCGTGAAGGATTTATGAGGATGATTCGGAATTTCTAGGGAGCACCACATCCTGCCTCGAATGTGGTAGAGTTGACATGGGTGTTCCAAAATCATCATCCTCCCACTTTTTTAGGGGATGGATGACCAAAAGTTTTAGAGTCATGGTTGGAGGCCATGCTTTCTATCTTTGATCATCTGGAGACACCCCCAAAGAGGAGGGTGAAGATCGTGACATACATGCTATATGATTACACCAAGAGTTGGTGGGATGTTATCTCATAGGAGGGAATTCATCAGGATATGACTATGGAAGAGTTTTAGAGGAACTTATATGACTACTTCTACCCCGAGACGTTGAGGGATGATCGAGCCCAAGAGTTCATGCATTTGGAGTAAGGTCTTTCAGTGATGGATTACTCATCTCGTTCCACAGAGCTTTAGTGCTTCACACCTGTTCTGGGAGGTGACGAGTTATCTTTGGCTAGGTGATTTGAGGATGGTATCAGGTATGAAATCTGATTTTAGGTGAATGTTTTTAGGCTGACTTCGGTGATGACTATAGTAAATCAGGCGCTGATTAATGAGCAAAATCTGAGGGAGTTGGGAGCTGCAAGCCAGGGTGGTTCAGCATCCAGGGATAATACTCCTTCATTTGATAACATGAAGTGTTGTAGGGAGCCTTCGCATGGTGATTCCAGTAGCAGGGATGTATCTTCAGGTATCTAGGCGAGATGCTACTAGTGCGGGAAGAGTGGGAACATGAGACCTCAGTGTCTAAGAGACCTAGTTGAGTGCCGATCTTGCAGCAAGATGGGTCATCTTCAGTGTTTTTGCTGGTTTTTCTCACCAGAATCTAGTGAGAGGGGTTCAGTTATGACTCCAAATTTAATATCAGGACCATCAGTTTCTCACCAGTTAGGGAACTAGAGTTTGTCAGGCCATTCAGGCCAAATAGGTGGTCATGGTCGTGGTAGTTAGGCTACAGGTTTTCAACAATAGTAGGATAGATCATCTCAGGTTAGTCAGGCAAGGTCACAGGGCTGCGATACAGGTCAGAATTTTGTATTAGAGTATACCCAGTAGGAGAAGGATCCCAAACCCTCTACGGTCATAGGTAAGATTCTAGTTTCCTCAGTTTTAGCTTCTGATATTTTCGATATAGGGGCTTCCTATAGTTTTATATCTATTGTTGTTGTGGAGAGACTTGGGATCTGTATCTTTACGTTTGATGATGTTATGATGCTAGACACTCTGTTGGGGATTATGAAGGCTAGTGTACGTCAGTGCAAGGAGTTCCCTTTCGAGGTTGGTGAATGTCACTTCTTATGAGACCTCTATGTCTTAGAGACGATAGGCTTCGATATTATTCTCAGAATGGACTGGTTAGTCTCCTTTCAAGCCTTTTTTGACTGTTATTGCTGTAGGGTGAGTTTCACATCACCATAGTGTGGGTATTTTCCATACAAGGGTGAATAGGATGTCAAGGAGAGCAGAGCAGGACCTGAGCATCATGGGTTGGGAGGAATTACAACCGAGATTGCTAGTTTATATCTGGATGACCAAGTCACATCACAGATAGACATTCCTCCAGTGGTGGATCATTTTAGATATGTATTTCAAGATGAATTTTCAAGTTTACCTCAGGAGCGTGAGGTATATTATCTATTGATATTGTTCCAGGAGGGGAGTTAGTGTCCATTCCTTCATATAGGATGGCTACACTAGAGTTATAGGAGCTCAAGAAGCAGCTGGAGGAGTTGCAGGAAAATGATTTCATCCAACCCAGTACTTATCCTTAGGGTTCACCTGTCCTTTTTGCGAAGAAGTTGGATGGTACCCTCATAAGTTTTGTGGATTATCGGAAGATGAACCATTTTACAGTTAAGAACTGATATCCCTTGCTGAGGATTGATGATCTCTTTGATCATCTTTAAGGATCTCGGGTGTTCTCAAAGATTTACTTGAGGCCCGATTACCATTAGTTGTGCATTAGACCATCATATATACCTCTTATAGCCTTTCAGAGCAGGTATGGTCTATATGAGTATTTGGTTATGCCGTTTGGTCTCACAAATGCGCCAACAGTTTTATAGCACTGATGAACCGAGTGTTCCATCCTTATTTGGATTCTTTTGTGGTAGTCTTCATGGATGATATCTTGGTGTACTCTCACACTCAATACAACCATGGAATCCATCTTGATATCATATTGATTACACTAAGAGAGCATCAGTTATATGCTAATCTCTCAAAGTGACACTTTTGGATGGACCAGATTCACTTCTTGTGTCATGTTATCTCAGAGACAGGAGTATCAGTAGACCTATAGAAAGTGAGGGCAGTAGTTTCCTGGGAGCATCCAAAGAACATCTTTGAGGTATGAATATTTCTGGGTATGGATAGTTACTATAGATGATTTATACAGTACTTTTCATGCTTAGCAGTGCCACTGACAGGACTAACTAAGAAGGGTGTGATGTACTTGTGGAAAAATTCCTATGATTCAGCCTTTCAAAAGATGAAAGGGAGACTGACTTCATCACCAATACTTATTTTTCCAGATTCGGGCAAGAGTTACACTATTTACTATGATGCATCAGGCATCGGGCTAGGAGAAATGATTATGTAGTGGGAAGGAGTTATTGCGTATCGGTCTTGGTAGTTGAGTCCACATGAGAGTAATTACCCAATGCATGATCTCGAGTTAGTTGCAGTTGTGAATGCTTTGTGTTGTTGGAGATATTATCTTTTGGGAGAGAATTTTGTGGTATAAACTAACCACAAAAGCCTCAAGTATATATTTACTCAGTGTGATATGAATTTGAGACATTGAAGGTGGGTTGAGTACCTTCAGTATTTTGATTTTAATCTTGCCTAAACACTTGGGAAAGGCAACATTGTGGCTGATGTGTTGAGAAGGAGGACTCATATACATGCAGTTTTGGAGGCCAGTAGTGAATGGAAGCATATGGATCTGTTCTCTAAGATGCATTTGGAGGTTCACTACAGAGAGGGACAACTGTTTCTTTCTTCTATAGCTGTTACCTCTACTCTTCTAGATTGAGTGTGAATGAGGCAACTATCATATTCTTAAGGCCTAGTCCTATGAGAGAGTGTGTCAGGTGAGGACCCAACTCCTGGGTGGACCGTAGGAGATGATGAGATCTTTCATTTTCATGGATGCGTATGGGTGTCAGCAGACATACGTGAGAAGTTGATGCGATATTTTCATTCCTTAGTTTGGGAAGTTCATCCTCATGTCACCAAGATGTATCGATATCTACACCGTCATAATTGTTGTCTAGGTATGAAGAGGGATGTTGCTAGTTTTTTATGATATTTTCCACCTGTCACCAAGTGAATGTAGATCATCAGCAACCATCAAGGCTATTACAGGAGTTACCCATTCCCGAGTGTAAGTGGAATAATGTCACGATGAATTTTGTGACGGGTTTATTGAGGTCGCATCGAGGGAATGATGTAGTTTGGGTTGTTGTTGATAGACTCATGAAGTTTGAACATTTCTTGTTGATCAAAGAAACCTTTAGTGTTTATGATCTTGGAAGGTTGTACATCTTAGAGATTGTATATTCTCATGGGGTTCCACACTCTATCATTTCAGATAGAGATTTCTAGTTTACTTATTGTGTATGGCAGGGACTACAGAGGGATTTGGGTACATAGGTACTTATGATTATAGCTTACCATCCCTAGAAAGATGGCTAGTCTGAGTTCATGATTTAGGTTTTAGAGGAAATGATTTGAGCATGCATCCTGGATTTCAAGGGCTCTTGGAAGAGACACATACCCCTAGTGGAGTTTTCCTACAATAAAATTTTTTAGGAAACAATTAAGATGGAAACTTATGATTCTTTGTACGGTAGTCCATGCCGATCACCCCTATGTTGGATGGAGGCAGGAGAGGCAGCTATGATGAGACCTCATCTTGTCTAGGAGACCACTGAGCAGGTGGAGATTATTCAGAAGAGGATGTCTACTTCACAGTCTTGGCATAAATCTTATACTGATCGATGGAGATGACATATGGAGTTTGAGGTTGAAGATCATGTTTTATTACGTGTCACAATGAGGTTGGGACACATGATGATTAGGAGACATGGGAAGCTTTCATTGAGATATGTTGGGCCATTTGAGGTTTTGGAGAAAGTCGGGCCAATTTCCTATCAGTTGTAGTTACCTCAGATGTACCGGGCTATGCACGACGTCTTTCATGTTTCTTAGCTATGGTGTTACTTATCAGACCCATCTCACATTTTTCAACCCAAGGAGGTTGAGTTAGAGGTGGATAAATCCTTCGAGAAGCACCCTATTCGGATTGTGGACCATAGTACGAAGGTTATCCATGTCCAGTCTATTCCTCTGGTATGGGTTCTATGGTAGCGCAGGCGAGTATAGGATGAGACTTGGGAGAAGGAGGCTAATGTACAAGCACAGTGCCCAAAGTTGTTTGAATTTTCTTCTTCACCACCATTGGAAAGGAAATTTAGGGATGAATTGCTTTAAGTCGGGAAGTTTTTAAGAACCTGGATCTTTATTTCAGGTATGGATCTTGATTTTAGGTGCTTTTGAGGAAAAAGGAAGAAATGGAAATTTTCTAAGTACATGTCGTGTACTTTTGATTAAATTCCATTTACTCGGTTGCTGCGTATAGCCAGGAGTACATGGCCATGTAGATGACCTGGAAGATCGCCTAAAGTGAGGGTTGGTTGAGGCTAGTATATGACCTATACATTAAATGAACATGCCATGTACTTTTCTTTTTTATTTGATAAATCAGTGCATGGTTACATCTCACATCCAGAACACCCTTATTCTCCCCGTGTTTCGTACAAGAGAGCGACAGAACACCAAAGAACTTTGAGCTCCTCCCGATTCTTCATCGAAGCTCCAATTGAGATATTGCTGGTTGTATTGGATTCCCACCGGTGAGTTCTCTATCCCCCTAGAGACTTTCTTCCCGATTCCTCCTCTCTCATGAGTATTTCAAAGATAATCATTTTTACCCTTTTTGTAGATCTACACCATTTTAGGCTGATTCAAGGGTCTACGTTCAAGAGTGTTCATTATACAACATCAAGATAGGTGGTTTGTACCTTTCATCGATTGTATTTGAATTATACATGCTTAAAGTGATGATTACCCATGTTTAGGGTATTTCATGTTTTGGAAATTTAACCTTGATTAATACCGCAATGGTTTGTTTGATTAAGAAGTGGTTATTTCTTATGTTTAAGGTTAGATGACTTGTTACGGGACACCCAATGGGTGCATTTCCCTAGTTTGACTGTTTATAGCCATTTGGACTAGGTTACCTATGAGGCGTACCTTGTTTACATGCCTTGAGTTGTTTTGGATAGAGTTTTATTGATTATATGAATTTCATGTGTTATTCTTTTGAATGTTATCCATGTAGTAGTTATAGATTACATGTGATGCCTTGTTATGATATGTGCATGGTTTTTCAAATGGATTGTGAGAGCCTTGGACTAGGAAAAATATGTGGGTTTCCATGTTTATTTACATAGGACCATGAGAGCCTTGGTGTAGACTTTGACCTAGGGTTTTTGACCATGAGAGCTACCCAGGAGGTCATTTATGATTATTTATGCTATGTTGACCCAGGGGGTATTGACCGTGAGAGATACTCAGAGGTCATTTATAAATTATTGATTCCATGTTGACCTAGAGGTATTGATCCTAAGATCCGCCCAGGTGGTCATTTTTAAATGTTTAGTTCTATGTTAAACCAAATGGGTTAGACCGTGAGAGCTTTCGTAAGGGTTTTTTTATGAATGATTGAATGATTGTGACGAGTCTTCCAAGCCAAAGAACAATATTGGACTCAGTATTACCAGATTGTTTAGATGGTCTTCTGAGACGTCTGTTGTTACTATTACATAGGGGGATATAGAGCTTAGGATAGATCCCAAGATTACATTATCCAATGGATTGAATAATTGAAACATGTAAATGAATGTAATTAAAACTGTAGGATTGTTTAATTTTTAGTACTTCCTAGTTTATTACTTCATTTATGCATATTTCCTGATATATATATATACACTAATAGTTAGGCACAGATCTTGTGGTGGTTTCTTACTAGGATTCGTATCACACCCTGTTTGGGTCATGATTTTAGACCCAAATAGATTATATGGTTGCAGGTATAGATAAGGGAAAGCACCCTTCTTCATCAGGTACTTGATTTCTATTGGAGATGGAGATAATGAGACCAAGATGAGGCTTGTGATGCTGTTAGAGTTTACTAATTTTATGTATTTTGGTTTCAATATTGTATTTTCAGCATTGTGACTTGTTTGGATGCTTTCCTAGACACATGTGAGATGCATAATTTATATATGCTTCAGTTGTTAAATTACTATCAGTATTCCGCTGTTTACTTTTGTTTTATGGTATTAGTGCTTCATCTATTGTTTACTATTTTATCTTCCACTATGTATAATATTCTAATGAGGGAATATTTTCCTCATTATCCTACCCTGTACCTCACTACTATTTAGTATCATCTGGCGTTTGGGGAAATGCACTTGTGGTTATGTGACCAACTGGGTTCGAGGCACCTTTGGGAAGAACTCATAACTAGGACATTACATGATATCTATATATGAAATTTATAGGTTAATATAGTTAGTATCCGAGTAATTGACCTACTCAAAACTGTGAAAAAAATAATAAGTAACCAGTATCACTCAAAGTGTCTCTTTTTATTTAAAATTGACATTACTTTAGTAAAAAGCAAAAGTGACATACTGAAAACCAAGGAAACACATATGTATTATTTTGATACTTTAGGAAAATAATATATGAATCATTTTTGATGTGTAGGAATCATCCTCACCTCAATACGACACACAGTGTGGTCGGTATAACTCAAAGTGTGTGTTTTTATTTAAAATTGACATCAATTTAGGTAAAAACAACAAGTGACATATTGAAAACCGAGAAAACATATTCAGATTGTTTTGATATTTCAGGAAAATGATATATATATGTCATTTTTGATGTTTAAAAATTAGTCAAATATCAATACGAT
The DNA here is from genome assembly GCA_963277665.1 of Viscum album. NCBI lineage: Eukaryota > Viridiplantae > Streptophyta > Magnoliopsida > Santalales > Viscaceae > Viscum > Viscum album. Next base: position 2,135,072,800 of record OY728140.1, read on the forward strand.
GCACAATGTGGCCGATATAACTCAAAGTTTCTCTTTTTATTTAAAATTGACATTAATTTAAGTAAAAACATTAAGTAACATACTAAAAATTGATAAAATGCATTTGAATTGTTTTGATACTTTAAGAAAATGATATGTAAGTCATTTTTGACATGTAGGAATTAGAAAAACTTCAATACTATGAAAAATGTGGTCGATATAACACAAATTGTCTGTTTTTTATTTAAAATGGACATCAATTTAAGTAAAAACAACAAGTGACATATTGAAAACCAAGAAAATGCATTCAGATTGTTTTGATATTTTAGTAAAACGATATATGTGTAATTTTTGATGTTTTGGAATCATATAAACTAAAATAAGATGCACGATGTGTTCAGTATCACTCAAAGTGTCTCTTTTTATTTAAAATTTATATTAAGTAAAAACAACAAGTGACATACAAAAAACTGAGAAAACACATTCAGATTGTTTTTATACTTTAGAAAAATGATCCACAAGTAATTTTTGACCTATAGGAATCAAATAAACCTCAATACCATGTATGATGTGACTGGTATGACTCAAAATATGTGTTTCCACTTTGAAATGACATTTTAGTAAAAAAACACAACTGGAATACTGAAAACTGAGCAAACACATTCAAATTGTTTTGATATTTTAGGAAAATGTTATATTAGTAATTTGTAAAATGTAGGAATCATATTAACCTAAAAAAACACATGGTGTGGCTAGTATAACTCAAAGTGTGTCTTTTTATTTCAAATTGACATTAATTTAAGTAAATACAACAAGTACCATACAGAAAACTGAACAAACACATTCGAATTGTTTTGATATTTTAGGAAAGTGATATATTAGTAATTTTTGATGTGTAAGAATTAGACACACCACAATATGACACATGGTGCGTCCAATATAACTCAAATCATCTCTTTCTATTTAAAATTGACATTAATTTAAGTAAAAACAACAAGTGACATACTGGAAACTGAGAAAACACATTTATATTGTTTTGATATTTTATGAAAATGATCTATTAGTAATTTTTGATGTGTAGGAATCATATTCACCTCAATACAATGCATGGTGTCGCCAGTATAACTCAAAGTTTCTCTTTTTATTTAAAATTAAAATTAATTTAAGTAAAAACAACAAGTGACATACTGAAAACCAAGAAAAAACATTCATATTTTTTTTATATTGTAGTAAAATGATCTATTAGTCATTTTTTATGTGTAGGAATTAGACTAATCTCAATATGATGCACAATGTGGCCGGTATAACAAAAAGTGTCTCTTTTTATTTAAAATTGGCATTAATTTAAGTAAAATCAACAAGTGACATACTGAAAAAAGTTAAAACACATTAGTATGGTTTTGATACTTTATGAAAACAATAAATTAGTCATTTTTGATGTGTATGAATCAACCACACCTCAGTCCAATGCATGGTGTGAACGGTATGACTAAAAGTGCCCGTTATCAGTTTAAAATAGACATTTTAGTTCAAAATGTGGCACTCACTAAAAACCAATAAAACACGCTCTGATTGTCTTGATAATTTAAGACAATGATTAATAAGTCATTTTTGATGTTTATAAAGCAATATCATGTCAAAATGATCCATGATATGACTGATATTACTCATAATGTGTGTTTCCAGTTTGAAATGACAATTTAGTAAGAAAACATAACTGGCATACTGAAAACTGAGCAAATTCCTTTAGGTTGTTTTGATACTTTATGAAAACTATCCATAAGTAATTTGTGAGAGGTAGGAATCAAACTCACTTCAATAAAATGTACTATGTGACCGATATAACTCTAAATGTGTCATTATTTAATATTGACATTAATTTTAGTAAAAGAACAAGTGACATAATCAAAATTGAGAAAAAACATTTGGATTATTTTTATATTTTAGGAAAATGATCCCTAACTCAATTTTTACATCTAGTAGTAAACTAAAACTAAATCCAATGCACAATGCGACCGTTATGGCTCAAAATGCGTGTTTCCAGTTTTAAATGACATTTTAGTAAAAAAACACAATTGGCATAATAAAAAACCAAGAAAACATATTTGAATTGTTTTGATATTTTAAGATAATGATCTATTAGTTATTTGATATGTGTAGGAATTAGAATCACCTCAATACTGTGATTGATTTGTCTGGTATAACTCAAAGTGCCCCTTTTTATTTCAAATTGACATTAATTTAAGTAAAAACAACAAGTGACATACTGAAAACCAAACAAGCGCATTTTGATTTTTATATATATTAGTATAATGATCTATTAGTTATTTTTGATGTCTATAAATCAGACACACCTTAATATGATGCATGGTGTGGCTGGTATAATTCAAAGTGTCTCTTTTTTAATTCAAATTTACATTAATTTAAGTAAAAACAACAAGTGACATACCGAAAACTAAGAAAACGCATTCAGATTGTTTTCATATTTTAGGAAAATGATATATTAGTCATTTTTGATGTGTAGGAATCATAATCACCTCAATATGACACATATTGTGGCTGGTATAACTCAAATTGTCTCTTTTTATTTAAAATTGGCATTAATTTAAGTAAAAATAGCAAGTGACATACCAAAAACTGAGAAAATGCATTCGAATTGTTTTGATATTTTAGAAAAATGATCTATTAGTCATTTTGGACATGTAATATTCAGAAAAAACTAAATATGATGCATAGTGTGGCCATTATAACTCAAAGTGTCTCTTTTTATTTAAAATTGACATCAATTTAAGTAAAAACAACAAGTGACATACCGAAAACTGAGAAAACACATTCATATTGTTTTGATATTTTATGAAAATGATGTATTAGTCATATTTGATGTATAATAATCAAAATAAAATCAATAAGATGCATGGTGTGGCCGATATAACTCAAAGTGACTCTTTTTATTTAAAATTGACATTAATTTAAATAAAAATAACAAGTGACATACCAAAAACCGAGAAAACACATTAGGATTGTTTTGATATTTTAGATAAATGATCTATTAGTAATTTTTGACATGTAGGAATCATATTCACATCAATAAAATGAATGGTGTGTCCGGTATAACTCAAAGTGTATCTTTTTATTTAAAATTGACATTAATTTAAGTAAAAACAACAAGTGACATACTAAAAACTGAGCAAACACATTCGAGTTGTTTTGATACTTTAAGAAAATGATCCATGAGTAATTTTTGATGTGTAAGAGTCAACCACACCTCAATCCTATGTATGGTGTGATTGGTATGACTAAAAGTGTCCATTATCAGTTTAAAATTGACATTTTAGTTCAAAACATATCACTCACTGAAAACCAAGAAAACATACTCTGATTCTATTAATAATTTATAAAAATGTTTCATAAGTCATTTGTGACGTGTATGAAGTAGTATAACATAAAACTAATTCATGATACGACCATTATGACCCATAATTCATGTTTCTAGTTTTAAATGAAATTTTAGTAAAAAAACAAAATTGACATACTGAAAATTGAGAAAACACATTCATATTGTTTTGATACTTTAAGAAAAAAATCCATTAGTAATTTGTGAGAGGTAGGAATTAGCCTCACCTCAATCTGATACATAGTGTGACCAGTATAACTCCAAATGTCTCATTATTTAAAATTGACATTAATTTTAGTAAAAGAACAAGTGACATACTCGAAACCGAGCAAACACATTTATATTGTTTTGATATTTTAGGAAAATGACCCATAACTCATTTGTGACATGTATGAATCAACCCCACCTCAATAGAACGCACGGTGTGACTGATATAATGCAAAATGTTTCATTTTTATTAAATATTACCATTTTATTAATGCATTCTTTCATATTAATGTTTAATTTATTTATTTATAGTATTACTAACATAATTTTTTTTCTTATATAGAAGGAATATTTGCTTGGGTTGAGATGATTTGTTCAGAAGTTGATACCATGGGTGGAAATTTTTGAGAGGGGATCATGGAAATCAAAAGATGACATATTAATGTTTTATAATATTTGTTGGATAATTGTAAATGTAATTACGTAAAACATTTTATTTGAAATGTAAATAGTAGAGCTTTTTTGGATATACCATGGGTGTAAATTTTTTTATTCATGATGTCAATTAAATGTATATAACATTGTTTGAAATTATAGCATTGTTTGAAATTACAGGCTATATATAGCATTTGAAATTGCATATTTTTTCTTCTGGGTGTGCTGTTATATTAACAACATATTGTAGGCGGCTAAGACTTTATCAGAACTATTTAAAGCACTGATAAATGGGACCCCCCAATATCATCATTGTGATTAATAGTGATTTTTAACACTATTAAAGGGAATATGTGTAGTAGTGGTAGCCCATGAGTGTAACATCTCATCCCTTCTCATTGGCTTGAGTCGAGGTGGAATTGCTACTAGGCATTTGGTGACATCCCCAATACACCAAAAGATGACAATAAATGTATGGGCTTTAATACCATTGGGGGATAATTTTCCCTTTGAAAATAAAAACAACAACAACCAAGCATACCAAAACCAAAACCATATTATGTATGATAATAATGTAATACAACTCAATATAATACCAAAAATACAGTAGTACCAAACTAGACCATGATCAAAATCAGAGTACTAAAGTAGAAGACTGAACCACAAATCTCAAAGACTCAATGGCATAACATCACATCTCCCAACATGCTCCATGCTCCAACTCTATAATCCATTCCCAAGTATCACAAGACATCACTAATGAAATGCAATACTTTTCCTTTAAATGTGTCTCGATAAACAATCACTACCACAAATCGGCACAAAGGAAGTGCTGAATTTTATTTGTGTTAAGAATAAAGTGTTGATAAAAGTATCACCTTTATCAGCGCTAGCTAAAAGCATTGAAAAAGGTAATGTTTATCAGCACTAAAACAAGCACTGATAATGGTGTATCATTTATCAACGCTAAAACAAGCGCAGATAAAGGATAGATTTATCAGCACCGAATTTTTTTTTAATAAAAAATATTATTAATATATATAATTATTATATTTATATTAAAAAATAATGTTTATTTATATACATTAGTTAAAAAAATCATGTTTATAATAAAAATAAATATGATATATTAATGTATATTTTTTAATAATTTAAATATATATATAATGTTTTGAAAAAAGTATTTATAATATTATATATATATATATATATAAATAATTATAAAATAATAAAAACTATCCTATATCACACTTAGGTTAAAATACAAATGGGAGTGACTTTCCGCCAGTAGGCAGTGACACAGGAATGATGCAGGCAGCCAATGACGTAGGCAGTGACGTGGAAACGACACATGAAAATGGCGACGTAGGCATGATGTTGCACTGGGCCTTTGGGATAGTTTGTGGGTGTTTGGGCCATGTAATGAGCTTCATTCTCATTGGGCCTTCAGACCATGTGCTGAATAAATAGGGCTTGATAGGTGCGTTATCCCTTGGGGGGGCTATGGCCTGCCTTTTGGCTTGTGTGTGTGGTGTTTTTTTAAAAACAAGGGCTCAAAATCCCCTTTATTAAACTAAAAACCAAAATTATAGATGAGAGTACATACAAAACACAAAAAATAGAAAAAGATCAAACAACTAATTTGCTCGGGAATGAGTACTAATGCTATGAAATGATACATGTCCACCCCGACCACGAGGATGTCTACCTCTTTTCTAGGTTTTGACCTGCAACCAAGGACCATCTTTGTCATCTACAAAGCCAAAATCGACTGAACCTACTGTGTCTTATTTCAACTCCTGTTTCAACATTAACTCGAGAGGTATGTTGATTAATTGGAGTATCCTCTTCGCTATTTCCTGAGGCAAGCAACTCAAAAGAGTTGTGTGTACTAACCTTCAAAGTTGATTTAGCTTTCATAGACTGTGCATCACGCTCCACATAAAGATTTGTACCCCCAAACGCCTAATATATATAATAATTTTTTAAATAATAAATATATTTATTATATTTATAATTATATATAAATACTTTGTAAATATATTCATTTATAATTATAATTATAACTAAATAAATATATTTCTCTAATGAATTTGGTCTATATATATATATATATCTCACGAGATAATGATGATATTCATGGACATGATTGGTTTTATTTATGTTCATATATTGATGCATGAGTATAATTGATGCTATATGATCATAAGTTTATTTGTGGACATTGTGGGTTGCTATGTTTCAAATGTTAATATTACTTATATTATGATGATGCATGCATATGTTATGTATTCATGACTCATAAATGATCATTTATACATTGACATCCTTATTATTCATGCTTTCCATTTATGTGATGACTCATTTTTTATGGTCTATACTTTACTAGGAATTATTTATTCATATTATACCCATGAACTTATTATGTTCTCATAAATACTTATAATATTACAATAAATATATTTAAATAATAAAAATATTTATTATATTTTGTAATTATAATTTTTTAATTATATATAAATATATTTTAAATATATTTATTTATAATAATCATTATAACTATATATATATTTAAATAATTATAAAATTATAATAAATACATTTATTATAATTTTATAAATATATATTTATATATAAATAAATAAATATATATATATATTTATAATTATATAAAAATATTTATAAATATATTCATTTATAATTATAATTATAATTATATATATATATATAATTATAATAAATATATTTATTATATTTATAATTTTGTAAATATATATAATTAAATAAATATATTTATAAATATATAAATAATTATAAAATTAAAATAAATATATTTAAATAATAAATATATTTATTATAATTTTATAAATATGTTTATATATTATTAAATATATATATAATCATATAAATATATATATATATATAGTAGTTGGTGTTTGACTTAGTGGTAAGCACCATGTAATGCTACATCAAAGTTGGGGGTTTAAAACCCATGGAGTGTAGGCACTGTAGCACTACTGTAGCAGTACTGTAGCAACACTATAACAATAGAATAACTATAGCAACGATGACACTATAGTAGTGGTGGGCACTATAATAGGAACTATAGCGATGACAAAACTATAGTGAGTACTGTAGAGCCCGGGTACTGTAGCATCACTACTCACCAATGGGCCTTTGGGTCAAAATTATGGGCCTACAGACCATGCAATGGGCTTCATGCCCAATGGGTCTACAGGCCATGTATTGAATAAATAAGATTTGATGGGTGGGTTATCCCTTTGGGAGGGCTATGGCCTGCCTTTCCGGCCTATGTGTGAGGTGTGTGTGTGTTTAATTGTAATTGTACCCCCAAACACCTAATATATATAAATATATATAAATATATTTATAATTATATTCAAATATTTATAAAATAATAATAAATATATTTATTATATTTATAATTTTATAAATATATATAATAATATAATAATATATAAATATATAAATAAAATTTTAAAATTATAATAAATATATTTAAATAATTAACATATTTATTTATTTAGATCTTTATGAGCACTTTTTTAGCACTGATAAAGATTCCCCTTTATCAGCACTAGAATTTTAGTGCTGATAAAGACATGTTTTATCAGTTTTTTAGTGCTGATAAAGATCAAATTTATCAGCACTTTCTATTTTAGCGCTAATAAAACTAACCTTTATCAGCATTTTTTTAGATTTCACTAACAAAAGCCTTTTGATTTTATATAAATTGAAACCTAATAGATTCACTCTCCTTGTGTCTTCAAGTTTTCATGGAATCGTAGTGCTGTCACCACCGCTCTCCTTGCCATCGCCCCTTGCCTTTACTATTAGCATCATCGTCGCTCCCTGTTATTGTCTCTACCAACTGAACCTTCACCACTCTTCATCAATGAATCATCCCTGATCAAAGGTATGAGATTTTTTCTTAATATTATTTACACACTATCCCCAACAAGCCTGAATAGATGCATCAAAGAAACCCCTTGACCACATTTTTCTAGAGAATCCAGATGCAACACCCTCACCAAAAGTCATCCTCTAAACTATTGGTCCGCACCTATATGGGTTCGACCCACATTAACCCATGTTTAAATCAGTCAATTTTTGAGCCCCACACAACCCCTTATCTACATATAACTAGAACTCTATGTGTCATGGGTCAATTTTCACTACTAATTTTGTATGATAGTAATTTTCATAAAATAGTAAACCTATCAATTTTTGGACTTGTGTTATTATATTTGTTTATAAAAAAATGATGTAATAATATTGTCTGAAATATGTGAGTTGTTGTAGCTGGTATACAAGTCAAGTTTAGTTAATTTGAGAATTGGGTTACTATAATAAACAATTTCATTATGGGTCAGTGATAAAATGGGGAAATTTAATTTTTTTTATCAAAGATTAAGTTTCTTAGAATTGCAGCATTGATCAATGTCATCATGGTGGTGGATTAACACCACAACTTTTAATTTCAATATATTAAAGTAGGTATTTCCACTCCAGTTTCTTTTATTATAATGACCTATTAAGCTTGATGTTTATAAAATGGTTTAACTTAAAAAGTTACATGTCTAATAGATTTTAGTGGAGTTGTATAGGGAAAATTATGGATTAAGAATTTATTATTCAATTTTAGATAGGGGTTCTTATGAATTTCAACCCCTAAGAACCAAATTAGAAGAAAAAATTGATAAAATGGTTGAGATGGATTTCATAAGGAATTACGAAATTAATATTTTTAAATTTTAGAATGTTTTATGTGAATTGATTTGAACATTTGAGACCATTCTTGATTGCGATTTTAATGTTTTAGGGATTTTGATGAGTTTATTAACAAATTCATTTGTTATGCCTGTAAATTCTATGTTTATGATTTTCCTAGTGTGTTTTATGATGTTTTATACTTAAATTTTCTATGTGGTTGGAATTTAAATTTAATGTTTGGTTTTTCCTGATTTTAAAGTGATTTTAAAAGAATATTGATTTTCAAAATGGTCTCTCTAAAGAAAGTTTCAAAAATAGATTTTTGAAAATGTTTATTGAGGGCCCATTTGGAACCTAAAAAGGATGTTTTAAAATGACATTGAATTGAAAATTGATTTCAAAGAGAGGTTTGAAAAAATAATTATTAAGTAAAACCTAACGAGCCTAATTGACACCTTCCATTAATAGTTTTCTATAAACCATTAAGTACCATAATAGAATCCCAATACAATCATGATATATATGAGTTTGAGGAATTAGTTTCATTTAAGGCATTTACATATGTATTAAACAAGAGGAATACAGGGTCATGAAGATTAGTCTTGAATCATTGAAAGAGGAATAAATAAACAACTATAATAGATGTTCTAAATTTATTGTAAATTATTTTCCACAGTATAATGTCTAAAATAAGAGATAATAATTAAAGGATATCATTTGAATATGGGTTCCTACTAACTTTATATTATTTTTTATGTTTGTTTCAACCATTCAGTAAAAATAAGTAGGGTTAAGTTGGATAATGTGGATATGATAATCATATTGTAATATAGAACTTGGTTCCAGTCTAAGGATCTGAGGTTTTCTGTTATTTAAAAATATAAGAAAGCACAAAATGTAAAGAATTTTTAAGAGATTTATGTAGTGAAGGACCCTAGTAATTATAATATTCTTGATGTGTTTAGACTAGGGCCACCTATAATGTTTTAGGAGTTTATTACTTCTATACAAAATATTTTACAACAATACACATTCAAGTAAAACTAATGAATTGGAGGAGATTATGTTTTTCCTTGGTTATTTTATAATCATAATGAGATATTTAGGATAGGTGTGTAAATTGAAATATGTGATATTTAAAAAAAATAGTAAATGAATTTCCTCACTTAAAAGATAATAGTAGTATTAAATCTATTATAACTAAATATTCACATTTAAGTTCCTATAGAAGGATTCATTGAGAATGAAATAGGGGGATAACTTAAATAGTTCCAAATGAAAGATACATTTGGATAAAGGGTTATTTGATGAAAATATTTCAACTAAAAAATGGGTGAAATCATTTTTGGACCTTATGCATTCTAATATTATTATAGTAAATATTGGTGTATAATAACTCCACTAATAGGCCTAAAAATACTATATTCAAAATTCTAGGGCCATGTTAACCCCTAGATGTTACATAATTTATCAAGTAATGGTTATAGAATTAAATTGATAGGGGGATGATGAAATTATTTGAAAAATTAAAATGCTGGGTTCCCTTTATTTGAAAATACCCTTTTATGTATTAATTTTGTTAAATATTAAAATTACCGAATCAAATAGGATGGATATTAATAGATAATGGATGGATTCCAATAGTATGAAAAAATAGTATAAAGATGGGGTGAAAGAGTTCATCATGCATATGACCCTTATGAAATCCTTTTTTTGTGTTTACACTGTAGTTATTCAAGACTAATTAGTCAACATGAGTTGGAAGATCACTTGATCTGTCATGGAATTAATCAAATTTATAAATTTTGGAATATACACAGGGAAAAAATAGAATATAGATAGTGACTGGGATGAAACTGCGTTTTGTGGATCATATGATATGATTAAAAGTGTGGACAATGACAAAGACTGTATCAAGTATGTGATTATTGGTGTGAATGATGATAAAGATCATATTCATGAAATAACAATGATAATTGAAGATGAAAATCATGATTGTAAAAAATTGTTTGAGAATTTAAAGATTTGTGAAAAGACACCACTATATGTTGGTTACACTAAATATATAACATTTTCAGATATACTGAAGCTATATAATTTAAACAATGTAAACAGATAGAGTGACACCAATTTTACTAAACTAATTTCTCTCTTGAATGATATGCGCCCAGAAGATAATAAGATCCCTAGCCAAACATATGATGCTAAACGAATACTAAATTTGATGGGTATGATCTCTGAAAGAATATATTTATGTACAAATGATTGTATATTGTTTCACTAAGACCAAAAGTCACTTAAAGAATTAACAAAGTGTGGTGATTCTTGATAAAATAAAGATGAATCAGGTCGTAAGAAAGTTGTATGGTACTTTCCAATCATTTTATGGTTTATAAACCTATATGTAAGTAAGGATAATATATGGAAATTTCTATGGCATATAGATACAATAAATAAATATGGGAAACCTCACCACCTCATAGAATCTCCTTAGTGGAAGAGAATTGATCACGAGTATCCTAAATCTAGAAATGATCCAAGAAATATTTGTCTTGCGTTATCTACAGATGGAGTGAATCCTTTTGGTTTTCAAAGTAGCACTCACAGTACATGGCTGATTATGTTGGTAAATTATAACTTGACACCATGTGTAACGCCCCAGGTTTTATAAACTGGATCAAGTAAACAATGTTGTGCTTGTTAATGATATCTCTTGTTTATTTCTTTTTATGGTTTGTGTGCGGATAAAGAATTCGAGTAGAAATCAAACATGAAGAATACGATAAACTGTTATATATTTAAAAGATACATTACAACAAGACCCATCTAATTGAAAGTACCCTGCACAAGACCTAACACGGCCACAGCAAGACTACAAAGAACCACAACACGGGCAATCGGATAGTCATCGTCTTCTGGATCCAACAGTGTGAAAAGTATAACCGCCAGAATCACCGCGCACGCACTCAGCACCAGAGGTATGAGAAGAGCCATCCGCCAAGGGTCCGGTGTTTTGAAAATATAAAACATCCTACCCCCTTGCTTTTATAATGGACCTCTAAAAGGGAATATGACCGTTTTTTTTGGACCGTTGGGTTCCAAGGGATAAAGAGCATCTTTTTATAAAATTTTGTCTTTATAACGCTTTTATAATATTATGGTATTTCAATTTTCTTTTATACAAAATATTAGAATTATATTTTCGAGTTTTAAAATAAAATACTATTATTGAAAATGAATCTATTTTTATGACGGTATTTATGTGGTGGAAAACATGATATTTTAAAATGTGTCGGACGAGGTATCAGCAATAATTGAAAAATGTATCTTTTCGAATCTCTAAAATTATGTGTTTTGAATTATAGAAAAACTACGGGTCTTTTAAACATAGTTTTATAAATAAACAAGTGAAGTAAGTTATAAATTGGATTTTTGATTTCTAAATATATAAGTCCCTACTAAAAGTTTAGTATTATAATTATAAAATTTATAAGATTTATGGGGTATTTTACATAATCTAAAATGGGATTTTTAGTTTGGAATCTCTAATTTAAATATTTGTGTTAAACTGTGTAAAATTCATTTTAAATGCTATATACCTTTTTCCATTTAAAAGTAATCTGTTTATTATTATTATTTCTTTTAAAAACGCGTTGTTCCTGTTCGGCGGAGCAATTGCTGGCCATGCAACCGTCCTCCTCCGTCCGATCTCGCCTGGGAAGATCTTGACCGTTGATGTGTTTTAGAAACACTTGTTTCTCCACGTCCATCTGATTTCTCCCGAGACGGATCTCCTCCGTTGTTTTTCCTTTTTCCGCAAAACCATCTTCTTCAACCTCGCGCCAGGGACCCGCGAACCGAAGCCAGGATTTCACGAGACGCTACCCTCTCCACTGCTCAAGTTGACCTCGCGCACCCACCTCCGTAGCCTCGGCCTAACTCCCTCGGATCGTCTTCCTTTAAGAACCGAGAAACCCCACTGTAAACAGGGACCTCCGGAACCAACTCGCGCCACCAGCCTTGCCGCCGCCTCGCCGTCGCCTCGCAGCATCTCCAAGCCACCAGAACTCCTCCTGGTTCACCGGCCACCCAGCAAGCCACCCTCCGGCGAGCGCCTCTCTTGCTCTATAAGGGTGCCACGGCTGTTTTTTTTCCCCCCACACATTTCTTCCCGGTTCATGTTTTATATACATGATTATATATATATACGCCTAATAGTTAAAGGAATATATATATATATATATGCTAACCGTTCTACTACCCAGAAAACACCAAGGGTGTTTTGGTGTTTTTTTCGGTTTTAGGTAAAACACTATATGTACTCGGTATATATATAAGTATATATACGTATATACATATCCAAATTGTTGTTATATACACATATTCAACATGCAAGCCCCACAGTTTAAGAATAGCACTCTCCTTTAAGGGTGTTTTCATGTTTTTTTTGGAAACCTATACTATTATACCCACAATATATACAGTATATATATATATAAGTGTATACAACTCATATGCTTCGGTTTTGAACAATTTACAAGGGGTGTTTCCTTCATGTTATAAAAGGGATATCACTTTTAAGTTTGCTTTAACGACCCTACTTTTTTTTACAAACCTAAAACTCAAGTGTATGGTGTTTTTATGGTTTTGAGTATATATATATATAAGTACATACATATGTATACACATCAATCAAACCCATATTTCTTTAGTGTATCCAAGATTATTCTGTATTTTTTTTACACTAAGAATTATACTTTTGAAAAAGGGTTTTTTTTTTCTAAAATCAATTCCTAACATGTTGGATTTTATGTAATCTATATAAATTTATATAACTATATTCTTATGTAAGGTATTATGTTGGAATGAAATTAGGTTTTTATGTTTAAGAGATGAATAATTAACTTTGGAAAAATATTTTTTGATGCGAACTTGGACTTTGGATTAAGTGCAATTATGTTATAAATAAAAACAAAGTTTTTATATATTTATGTATTTATAGTTACATGAACATTTTAACCCCCATGAGGTTTTTAATTTCAAACTAAAAAGTAGTTAGAGGTGTTAAGATTCTAAGTGTACCAAGCTCAATTTATGAGGAAAACTATACATCCTTATTCGTGTATGTGTTTTTACGATTAAAATCTGAAAACCCTCAAGAAACTGTAATTAATATTTTTATGCATGTAGGGTTTTAGTGCTTGCCTATATTGTTTTATATTTCTGTATCTAAGGGTACACCAATGAACTTGATTAATGTTGCCTTTGAAATGATTTATGTTTTTTTTGGATATGCTTATGCCTGTTTTAATCTCATTTTAAAAGGGTATGGATTTAAGGGTTATGTTAACGTGTAGAAATCCTCTATTATTTTTATACCAAAATCGTTGCAATGATTTTTAGTGGGCAGAGTGTAACATCAAATTCTATGACCAGAGAAGAATAATAATTAATGAAAGTTATTATTTTTAAAGTGGTTTATTTCCAGGTGTCGGAATTTTAAAGATTGCAAGTGTTTATTATTTTTATACCAAGCATGTCGCAGTAATTATTAGCGGATGGAGATTTGTTGCAAGTACTATGACCAGTAAAGAACAATAGTTAATGCCAAGTAGTTCAATTTCTTGTACTAGTATTTTAGGAACTCATCATTTAATAAACCATGGGAGAAAGTCTCACACATTCATCATTTTATGTGCTTAAATAATTGTTCTACACACATAGTATGCTTGCTTAACCATGCCTTCTTTTATTCCATATTCTCAAGTTTATCTGTCATATCATGCATTTGTAAACCATTTATGTAATTGTTACCTTATTCATATTGTTCACGCATATGACTCAACATGATAATGAACTAAGAACTAAAATTACCCAAAGTGGTATGGGACACCTTGGGTAATGAGAAATGAAAATGGTATTACCCAAAGTGGTATGGGACACCTTGGGTAATATGAAATGAAAATTTAATATTCAAAGTGGTATGGGACACCTTGAATATTTGACCTTATCAACATGTGGGAAATGTATGGGACTACCCGGAATGGGGTCCGGTAAGAAGAAAACCCTCCAGGTTGGGGACTGGTTAAAGTAAGCCCTCCGGGTTGGAGACCGGTAAAAGTAAGCTCCTCGATGCATCGATAGTTCTCGAGACAGTCAGATTGGGTTTTTACCCTTAGGTCATGGCACAAGGCCTTGACACAGAGATCATGAGTCCTTCAGCATACATTTCTTGTTTATGACCAACCTAGTGTTTATTCCGATTAGAGGAATAACCTTGGTTAAAGAACCTTACCTATGAGTATCAGATTTAAAGGAAATATACAAGACATATGATATGGAAATGCTGAAGCATGTCCAGTTTCTTTTCAGGATTTTTGTTACAAATGTAGCATTACATTTATCATGTCATGATGTGTTTTTTTAGATAATGTGCTTGTGCGCGACTCTGATAATGTTTACCACTTGTTGTTCATGCACACCTTTCTTGTTTATGGACACTTTGCTTCATGCAACCCATGCCTTTTTATTATTATGCATATCTTGTTTACGCAGGGAGTTGACGCTAAGTGTTTTAATGCATATGTATGAAGTACTTTAACTCTGATGTATCAACCTTTGTTTAGTCATGATGATTTTCTTTTAAGAAATTTTCTTAGTATGGAAAAGTATTTCTCAACGTAGTTTTCAAAAGTTTTATTTAAGTATTTTCAAAAACCCCTTACTGAGTATTTCAATGCTCACCCTATGTTTTATGTTAATTTTTTTTTTTACAGGTTGATAGAGCCTTTCCCAGACTTGGATGTTTGTCCCTAGCTCAGAAAGTAAAGGAGCAAAGCTGTTGTCCCTGATTCTCCAGGATCTAAACCAGAAAGTTCCTCCTGATGGGTTATGATGTGCGACTTATTTGTTTCTTCTGGTGCGAAATAAATTGCACACCATAACCGAAGCACCGACACCGGGCTACCGGGGTCGGGGCGTCATAGTTGGTATCAGAGGAATGGTTTAGGCAACCTTGGAAAATTAGGACAACACAAAAACATTGATAATGTTTTACTAAGTAGGGTTTGTTCTTAAACTTTTCAGATGGAAAGACAGCAAACCACGCCTAGACTCTTGACTCTCCCTACAGAAATCATAGAGACTATCGTAGCAAAATCCTGCTCAACATGTTACCAAACTTTTGTTAACTTACGACTCACGTGCAAAACCCTCTATGAAATATCGAAAAGCTCGAACGTCCTTCGAATCTTCCGAGGTTCCGAAGTTGTGTATAACCTAATGGCTAGTGCGCTGTTTGAGAATTATAAAAAGAAAGGAAAGTACTATGAGGGACTCTTCCTGTGTTTCACCTTGAATAATAAATGGTTGGCCTTCCCGGCATTTGGAGAAGCTGCAAAGCAGTTGGACTTCCGCGCAGTCTTTATGTACCAAATCCTGTGCTTCAGCATGCTTGGGGAGCTCTGTGATTTTGGATCTTTCATAGAATCCTTCAATTATGAAATGGTTCGAGAGATCTTTAGGAACCAAATCCAAGAAGATGTCTCGAAGCTTGATGTCACTCGTTCCCATCTCTGGAAAACCACCTGCATCAAGCGGGAGCTTGGCTTCAACCACGATCCACTTTGCCAAAAATGTATTTGGGAAGAGGAGACCCACAAGCTCTGTTCAGCCCTGGGGATTGAGTTGAATAGTAACTTCTTCCATGGGCCTTGGAGGTAAAGGGACACCACCGAGGGTGACAGAGAAGCTGTGTGAGTAAGTCAGTGTTTGTACGCCGATCGAATTGCGGGGACGCAATTCTTTTAAGAGGGGGATAATGTAACGCCCCAGGTTTTATAAACTGGATCAAGTAAACAATGTTGTGCTTGTTAATGATATCTCTTGTTTATTTCTTTTTATGGTTTGTGTGCGGATAAAGAATTCGAGTAGAAATCAAACATGAAGAATACGATAAACTGTTATATATTTAAAAGATACATTACAACAAGACCCATCTAATTGAAAGTACCCTGCACAAGACCTAACACGGCCACAGCAAGACTACAAAGAACCACAACACGGGCAATCGGATAGTCATCGTCTTCTGGATCCAACAGTGTGAAAAGTATAACCGCCAGAATCACCGCGCACGCACTCAGCACCAGAGGTATGAGAAGAGCCATCCGCCAAGGGTCCGGTGTTTTGAAAATATAAAACATCCTACCCCCTTGCTTTTATAATGGACCTCTAAAAGGGAATATGACCGTTTTTTTTGGACCGTTGGGTTCCAAGGGATAAAGAGCATCTTTTTATAAAATTTTGTCTTTATAACGCTTTTATAATATTATGGTATTTCAATTTTCTTTTATACAAAATATTAGAATTATATTTTCGAGTTTTAAAATAAAATACTATTATTGAAAATGAATCTATTTTTATGACGGTATTTATGTGGTGGAAAACATGATATTTTAAAATGTGTCGGACGAGGTATCAGCAATAATTGAAAAATGTATCTTTTCGAATCTCTAAAATTATGTGTTTTGAATTATAGAAAAACTACGGGTCTTTTAAACATAGTTTTATAAATAAACAAGTGAAGTAAGTTATAAATTGGATTTTTGATTTCTAAATATATAAGTCCCTACTAAAAGTTTAGTATTATAATTATAAAATTTATAAGATTTATGGGGTATTTTACATAATCTAAAATGGGATTTTTAGTTTGGAATCTCTAATTTAAATATTTGTGTTAAACTGTGTAAAATTCATTTTAAATGCTATATACCTTTTTCCATTTAAAAGTAATCTGTTTATTATTATTATTTCTTTTAAAAACGCGTTGTTCCTGTTCGGCGGAGCAATTGCTGGCCATGCAACCGTCCTCCTCCGTCCGATCTCGCCTGGGAAGATCTTGACCGTTGATGTGTTTTAGAAACACTTGTTTCTCCACGTCCATCCGATTTCTCCCGAGACGGATCTCCTCCGTTGTTTTTCCTTTTTCCGCAAAACCATCTTCTTCAACCTCGCGCCAGGGACCCGCGAACCGAAGCCAGGATTTCACGAGACGCTACCCTCTCCACTGCTCAAGTTGACCTCGCGCACCCACCTCCGTAGCCTCGGCCTAACTCCCTCGGATCGTCTTCCTTTAAGAACCGAGAAACCCCACTGTAAACAGGGACCTCCGGAACCAACTCGCGCCACCAGCCTTGCCGCCGCCTCGCCGTCGCCTCGCAGCATCTCCAAGCCACCAGAACTCCTCCTGGTTCACCGGCCACCCAGCAAGCCACCCTCCGGCGAGCGCCTCTCTTGCTCTGTAAGGGTGCCACGGCTGTTTTTTTCCCCCCCACACATTTCTTCCCGGTTCATGTTTTATATACATGAGTATATATATATACGCCTAATAGTTAAAGGAATATATATATATATATATGCTAACCGTTCTACTACCCAGAAAACACCAAGGGTGTTTTGGTGTTTTTTCGGTTTTAGGTAAAACACTATATGTACTCGGTATATATATAAGTATATATACGTATATACATATCCAAATTGTTGTTATATACACATATTCAACATGCAAGCCCCACAGTTTAAGAATAGCACTCTCCTTTAAGGGTGTTTTCATGTTTTTTTTGGAAACCTATACTATTATACCCACAATATATACAGTATATATATATATAAGTGTATACAACTCATATGCTTCGGTTTTGAACAATTTACAAGGGGTGTTTCCTTCATGTTATAAAAGGGATATCACTTTTAAGTTTGCTTTAACGACCCTACTTTTTTTTACAAACCTAAAACTCAAGTGTATGGTGTTTTTATGGTTTTGAGTATATATATATATAAGTACATACATATGTATACACATCAATCAAACCCATATTTCTTTAGTGTATCCAAGATTATTCTGTATTTTTTTTACACTAAGAATTATACTTTTGAAAAAGGGTTTTTTTTTTCTAAAATCAATTCCTAACATGTTGGATTTTATGTAATCTATATAAATTTATATAACTATATTCTTATGTAAGGTATTATGTTGGAATGAAATTAGGTTTTTATGTTTAAGAGATGAATAATTAACTTTGGAAAAATATTTTTTGATGCGAACTTGGACTTTGGATTAAGTGCAATTATGTTATAAATAAAAACAAAGTTTTTATATATTTATGTATTTATAGTTACATGAACATTTTAACCCCCATGAGGTTTTTAATTTCAAACTAAAAAGTAGTTAGAGGTGTTAAGATTCTAAGTGTACCAAGCTCAATTTATGAGGAAAACTATACATCCTTATTCGTGTATGTGTTTTTACGATTAAAATCTGAAAACCCTCAAGAAACTGTAATTAATATTTTTATGCATGTAGGGTTTTAGTGCTTGCCTATATTGTTTTATATTTCTGTATCTAAGGGTACACCAATGAACTTGATTAATGTTGCCTTTGAAATGATTTATGTTTTTTTTTGGATATGCTTATGCCTGTTTTAATCTCATTTTAAAAGGGTATGGATTTAAGGGTTATGTTAACGTGTAGAAATCCTCTATTATTTTTATACCAAACTCGTTGCAATGATTTTTAGTGGGCAGAGTGTAACATCAAATTCTATGACCAGAGAAGAATAATAATTAATGAAAGTTATTATTTTTAAAGTGGTTTATTTCCAGGTGTCGGAATTTTAAAGATTGCAAGTGTTTATTATTTTTATACCAAGCATGTCGCAGTAATTATTAGCGGATGGAGATTTGTTGCAAGTACTATGACCAGTAAAGAACAATAGTTAATGCCAAGTAGTTCAATTTCTTGTACTAGTATTTTAGGAACTCATCATTTAATAAACCATGGGAGAAAGTCTCACACATTCATCATTTTATGTGCTTAAATAATTGTTCTACACACATAGTATGCTTGCTTAACCATGCCTTCTTTTATTCCATATTCTCAAGTTTATCTGTCATATCATGCATTTGTAAACCATTTATGTAATTGTTACCTTATTCATATTGTTCACGCATATGACTCAACATGATAATGAACTAAGAACTAAAATTACCCAAAGTGGTATGGGACACCTTGGGTAATGAGAAATGAAAATGGTATTACCCAAAGTGGTATGGGACACCTTGGGTAATATGAAATGAAAATTTAATATTCAAAGTGGTATGGGACACCTTGAATATTTGACCTTATCAATATGTGGGAAATGTATGGGACTACCCGGAATGGGGTCCGGTAAGAAGAAAACCCTCCAGGTTGGGGACTGGTTAAAGTAAGCCCTCCGGGTTGGAGACCGGTAAAAGTAAGCTCCTCGATGCATCGATAGTTCTCGAGACAGTCAGATTGGGTTTTTACCCTTAGGTCATGGCACAAGGCCTTGACACAGAGATCATGAGTCCTTCAGCATACATTTCTTGTTTATGACCAACCTAGTGTTTATTCCGATTAGAGGAATAACCTTGGTTAAAGAACCTTACCTATGAGTATCAGATTTAAAGGAAATATACAAGACATATGATATGGAAATGCTGAAGCATGTCCAGTTTCTTTTCAGGATTTTTGTTACAAATGTAGCATTACATTTATCATGTCATGATGTGTTTTTTTAGATAATGTGCTTGTGCGCGACTCTGATAATGTTTACCACTTGTTGTTCATGCACACCTTTCTTGTTTATGGACACTTTGCTTCATGCAACCCATGCCTTTTTATTATTATGCATATCTTGTTTACGCAGGGAGTTGACGCTAAGTGTTTTAATGCATATGTATGAAGTACTTTAACTCTGATGTATCAACCTTTGTTTAGTCATGATGATTTTCTTTTAAGAAATTTTCTTAGTATGGAAAAGTATTTCTCAACGTAGTTTTCAAAAGTTTTATTTAAGTATTTTCAAAAACCCCTTACTGAGTATTTCAATGCTCACCCTATGTTTTATGTTAATTTTTTTTTTACAGGTTGATAGAGCCTTTCCCAGACTTGGATGTTTGTCCCTAGCTCAGAAAGTAAAGGAGAAAAGCTGTTGTCCCTGATTCTCCAGGATCTAAACCAGAAAGTTCCTCCTGATGGGTTATGATGTGCGACTTATTTGTTTCTTCTGGTGCGAAATAAATTGCACACCATAACCGAAGCACCGACACCGGGCTACCGGGGTCGGGGCGTCATACCATGGTTATTCATGAAACAAAAATTCATTATGTTATCTATGATTATATCTGGACCAAAATAATTGGGTAATGATATTGATATTTATTTGGTTCTATTGATAGAAGATTTGAAATTATTATAGGATTCAAGTGTAACATTGTATGATGCTTACAGAAATGAAGATTTTACATTAAGATCCATCTTGTACAAGATGATAAATGAATTTACTACTTATGGAAATTTTCAGGTTATAGAATTAAATGAACTCAAGGGTGTCCCATTTGTGAAAAAGGTACATAATCAATTAGGTTGAAACATTCATTGAAGACTATGTTTCTAGGACATCAAACATTTATACCCTGACAAAATAAGTACTGATATTGGATGAAATAATTTAATATAAGTTCAAAAGAATGTAAAACACCATCTCCACTAATAAGTGATCAACTTTTTGAGATACTAAAATATGTGGACACTACTTTTGGTAAATTGTTTTTGAAAAACCTTTTGAAAAATGGTTGGAAAAAGTGATCCGTTTTTTTGTATTACCATACTAGAATTGTCTGTA
The DNA here is from genome assembly GCA_963277665.1 of Viscum album. Lineage (NCBI taxonomy): Eukaryota > Viridiplantae > Streptophyta > Magnoliopsida > Santalales > Viscaceae > Viscum > Viscum album. Next base: position 2,135,094,253 of record OY728140.1, read on the forward strand.
CGTCAGACATTTTCTTGATGTTATGAATATTGAAAAAATGTATATTATAGTGTAATTGGAACATTACTAAATACACTTGGTAAAAAAAGGATGGAATAGAGGTTAATTTGTACATGGTTGACATAGGAATATGGGAAGAGTTGGTGCTAGTGAAGGGTGAAAAATGAACCTTTCTTCCTCGAACTTCTTACAATCTTTCTTGGAATTAGAGATATCAGTTTTTCAACTTTCTGAATGATATAATTTTTCCATAGGGGTATTCATAAAATACCAAGAATATTGTTTCAATGACCAATTTAAAGTTAAAGGGTTTGAAATCGCATGACTGTCATGTTTTGATGTAAGATCTAATTCTTAAATATTTACATGGAATTTTTTCCAAGAATGTCTATTATATAATAACCATGATTTTTTACTTTTCAAATCTATATGCAGAAAAGTTATAGACCCAGTGAAATATCCAACTATGGAAAAGAAAATTTCTCTCATATTATGTGAATAGGAAATATTCTTCCTGCCATAATTCTTTGATATGATGGTTCACTTGATGGTTCACTTAGTGAGGGAGATTCAATTATGTGGTCCTATGCATTATAGATGGATATACCCCATTGAACGGTATATAAATATTTTGAAAGGGTATGTCAAAAATCAATGTTGTACATAGGGTTGTATTATAGAGTGATATATTATTGAAGAAGTCAATGAATTCTGTACTGACTACCTGTCCGATGTGGAAAGCATTGGTCTACCAAAATCTCATCACATTGGGTGGTTTGTGGGTGAAGTAATTTATGGAATATATGTTGTCACAATCAATATTACATATCAGAAACATGCCCAAATCTACATTTTTCATAATAGTTTAGAGGTTTCCCCATATGTTGAAACCCACAAATAAATTCTTAGGAATTTGAATCCATCAAGGGATAAAATATGGATATCAAATACATATAATCAATAGTTTATAGGATGGTTTTGAGACTATATTTTTAAGGAGTTAGATGAAAAACCAGACTCAGTTTCAGAATGAATTTTATGGATATCTAGAGGATCAAGTGTGTGTGCATTATCTTATAATGGTTGTGTAATTAATGGTTATACATTCTATACAAATGAACATGATGAAGGTAACACCATTCAAAATAGTGGAGTTACACTTGTGGCTAAAGTGATGAATGTTTTTGGTACCAAGGACATAAATTTAATTTATGCAAATAAGTCATACTTTGGCATCATGAAAAAAATATGGGAGTTGGATTATACAACATTACAAGTGCCTATTTTTCAATGCAAGAGGGTTGATAATAGGAGTGATATTAAAATAGATGAATTGAGAGTCGTGAAAGTGGATTTTAGTAAGGTTACAATGTGGAACTGTTTATAATGGCGTAACATGAAGTAAAAGTATTTCATTTTATAGATGTCACAAATTGAAAGCGGTCAATTGTTTTATTATCAACCAAAACCACTGAAGGGCCAGATGAAAATTCAATCGAGGATGACTCTTTCATTGAGACGTCGCAATCATTTTTCAGTGGTCCCAATGTAGATGTGGTTTTTTATGTTATAAGAGACCATAATGAAGGGATTTAGATACTCAATAGAGGTTTCAAATATCTTAAGCCTTAAAAAATAGATATTTCAATAATCAGGTTATATATTTTTTGTAATATACATTGTGTTACCTCATGTTATTATCTATTCACTGCCACATTTATGTAATCTAAATTAAATGTTAAACTACTTTTATAGATAATTATTTTTACACATGTTGGTACTTCCAATCCTGAGGAATAATAAGTTTCTCAACCTAATTCTGCTCCCAGTGCAAAGGAACAATGACCTTCTTCATGTGATGGTGCTCCCAATCCTAATGAACAACGGGTTTCTCAACCTACTACTGCTCCCAATGTAGTGGTACAATGAACTTCTGCACATGATGATGCTACCAATCCATAGGAACAACATATTGATGTTGAATATAAGGAAATGGTTGGAAAAGAAGAACTGATGATGAAAAAAAACAAGAGCGCTATAGTGTGATGGTGTTAAAAAAATTATTAAGGAGAAAAGAAAAGGTATAAAATTTGAGGTTGGATGGAATACACGAGGCCAAAATTTAACACCAACAAGGCCATGTTAAGTATTTACATTGGTCTCATCACTCAACAAAACATGCTGATTGATGTATCTTCATGGAACCATGTTGGGACCATGCTTAAGACACTCATTTAGGAAGAGATTACAATAACATTATGATATATTTTCTTTATTTTACTAAAAAATAAAATAATGAAACATTGACTTACTCTTCGTCATCCTTTGCAGAGTAAATTTATAGTACATGACTCCCATAATAAATTTGAATTAATTCTTGTTAGAAGGATTCACAAAGTATATTTCAAAATTCTAACAAGATTTCATCTTCAAGATGCTAAAGGGAAATAAACCCACATGCACTACTTATGTATGCACACTTGATAACCCAAGAGGCATGGGATGGGTTTACTGGACATCGTGCTGAGATTCCTTTTTTAGGTACATTGTGTCTGGTAATAAATTTTTCAAAAATATGTGTATTCACAACTTTTATTGAGAATTTTTTATTTATGAAACAAAAACTGAGTGCTGAAAATAAGTAATGGGTAGGAAAACCAACGTACCCCAACAGTAAAGAAAGGATGGGGTATACTTCACTTGAAAATTATTACTACATATATTAAATCTACCACTATACTTTTACGTGACATGAAAAAATAACATAATTATGTTCCTCTATTTATATGCAGATTGATGAATCCAAAATCAAAACCACTTCCATCCCACATAATGCACTATGGAAGGAGGCACGTGTAAATAAAAATGGGATACTAATAGATGAAAACACACAAAAAGTGTGGAAAAAATGTGTAAGCATGACATAATAAGTTTTTTTAAATATCTATTACATAATAATGATTACTTATTTTTCTATATTTTCTATCCAGTTTAGTCACAGGAATCATCAACACCTGTACTGAATGAACACCAACTATCAGTGGCCTTGAAGCATCCAGAATAGTATATCCACATCAGAGGTGTGGATTTTAGGGTGACATGCCAAACATATTTTGAGAAAAAAATATGAGGATAAAGATAAAGAAATGGATGAGATAAAAGAAAGATTAGATACCCTTGAAGAACAATTTCATTATAGGACTGAGTTTAGATAAAATGTTATGGGGGTGGAAAATAAAAGAAACTACTCGAGAACAACCAGTGCATGAAGATCCCGCCCCACCCCCGAACCAACTTTGAGGTGATCCATTCACCTCAAAGAGCTATCTTATTTGATGTAATCAATATTATATCAATTATTTTTGTGAAATGTGAATTAGACAGACCTTGATAAATTTCTTGTACCAATATTCTATAGGGTGAAAATTATTTTGATTTATATCTATCAACACTCACCCATTGCCTTGTAGTGAGGTATACAGTGTTCAATATCAAATAAGACACTCTACACAAAATACATCTTCCAATAGGTTTTTTTAGAGTGGAAATTATCATATCTCATGAGCCGAGTGCCGAGATACCAATTCCACTTGATGAGTAAGATATTCATATGGTCGAACAAGCTGTTGGAATATTCATGACATGGCTGCTAGATCTTGTAAAAACACATGTCAACAAGGAGGTATTCATTTACAATTTATTTTTCATGCTAAATAATTAATAATTAATGAAAAAAGGTCTGAACCTATGAATTTTATTACAGATGGAAAAATTTAAGGGTTAAAATGAAAGGTCAAATCAAAACCATCTAAAGAATCAACCAACCGATTGAAAAGATCTTCTAAAAGCACCTTTACCCTACCCATTCAATCTTGGTATTTTATAACATTGAAGGTTCATGTGGATACAAAGTTACAAAATGGTATTAGTCACATAGTTGATTTTGATGAACAAAATATTAGATAGGAAGGTATATACTACATTTCTCTTGAGAATGTAAATAAAATCCACAACTATGAATAGATAAGAGTCTTAGTTATAAATGTATACTTGATGTATGTTTTATGGATTTGTTTTTAAAAAAGACGACGTACAATATTAATTATGACTAAATACATTTCATTTTTTTTTTCAGGAATATATATCAATAAAAATTTAATGATTAACCCATGAACATAAATTTGGACTCATTAGTCATCACGTCACTTCTATAAAAAACAGATTAAAAAAAGAATTAAGTGGTGACAAAACTGTCCAAATTGTTTGAAATAAAACTTGTGGATGACATAATATTCTTAATACCAACATTAATGTGGAAAAAATCTATAATTTAATCATATCAAATATATTTTCATTTATTTCATTATTTATTTTTTTTATTTTTAGGAAACATTGGATGCTCATTGTGGTCAATTTGGATACTCTAAAGATTTATTTTCTAGATTCACAACATGGATATCCAACAAACCGACCACACTTGATGAGGTTTTTCAATTTATAATACACTAAATCCAATGATTTAGAACTAAAATTTAAGTTATATATTTTATATTATGTTTTAATGAGAATTATTTTATGATAGGGTGGTGTATAAATATCGTGAAAATCATGGCATGAGGATATCCAATGCGCACAAGGAGCCTAAAAAGTTCTATAATTGGACAAGTATATGGGTATATGTAATAAGATTTAACTATCCAAAAACATATCAAAACAAATTAATTATTTTTTTCAATGTTTCTACAATGTATGAAACAAAAAAATAGAAAATATTATGGTTATTATATTTGTAAATTTATGAGAGAGATCATATTCCATCAACAAACTAGAATCCCCGAAGAGGTATTTTTGAAGATAATTACCATTTCATTTAAAATATTTATTAATACTTTGTGTATTTATATTTTTTCAGTACTACTATGATTATCGAAAAAAATTATATTCACAAGCTGATATAGATTTATTTAGAAATGAATGGGAAACATACTTTATTGTAGAATGCACACAAAAACATGAAGAAGGTTAAAGTGTTTTTTAATATAGTATGTTTTTCGTAATAATATTTTATGTTCTCCATTATATTTAGATAATCTAAATTAAATGTTTGACTACTCATATATAAAACTCCTTACACACTTGATTATGTTACTAATCTCGAAGAAGAACATACTATAATGAAAGAAACACTTTGGGAAGATGTTGTGGTAATGTTACAATATACTTTCTCTATTTTAGAAAAAAATTATATAATGAAATGTTGATTTAATTTTCATTATTACTTGTATATTTAATTTATTTTTGAAGATTTATATCCATATTTCCTGACTTTATACACCAAAACTTCAACAGACTTCTCCCTCAAAACCTTCTCACCCCTACAGTGTTGGCATTTATCACATTCCTTCAAGTTCCTTCCACTGCTCAATCACAGAGGTAATTTTGATGTTTTCACAGTAAATTAATTATCCATATAATTAAATTTTTTTATATTTATGTTTAATTTATTTATTTTTAGTATTACTCCCATAATAAATGTTTTTTTATACAGGTGGATTGTTCTGTTCAAGTTGGGGTGGCTTGTTCGAAGCTAGACATACTCATGAGAGATTGGACTTCGAGGATACAATTAAGATAATGAAAATAAGGAAATGGTTCAAGAATGAATACAACCATCATGAAAAGGTTAATTCCAACAACTTATTTAATTACTTTTTTCCTCATTTTTTCTAATATTTGTATGTTAATTTAATTATCATTTTTATCTAATACTTATTTAATTTTTTTCATAGATCTTTTTTGGAAGTCATATTTTTCTTTCAACTATCAATAATAATCCACAAAAGAGATAAAATATTACTTTCTACCAATGTTTCCATAATTTTAATTTTCTTTCCTTTTCAAACTACTGAAACTACATATAGACTCAATGTTCTTATCCAAAAAAAGTTTTCCAGCTAAGAACATTGAGTCAATATATAGTGTTGGAAGTTTGAAAAATAAATCCAATGGAAATCATATTAACATTGGTAGTTAGGATTTTTTTTAGACTTCAGGATGTGTACGAATTATCCAAAACTCAATATGACACATTGTGTGACTAGTATGACTTCAATTTATTCTTTTTATTTAAAATTGACATTAATTTTAATATAAAAGACAACTAAAATACACAAAACTGAGAAAATATATTCAAATTGTTTTAATAATTTAAGAGAATGATCTATAATTCTTTTCTGACATGTAGGAATTAGACTCACCCTAATATGATGCATGGTGTGATGGGTATAATTCCAAGTGCATCTATTTATTTAAAATTGACATTAATTTTAGTAAAAAGTACAAGTGACATACTAACAACTATGTAAACAAATTTTTTTTGTTTTGATACTTTAGGAAAATTATATATATATAATTTTTGACCTATAGGAATCAACCACACTTCAATATGATGCATGATATCACCATTATAACTTCAAATGTGTATTTTTAATTAAAATTGATATCAATTTTAGTAAAACAAACAAGTGACATACTAAAAACTAATAAAACACATTCAAATTATTTTAATACTTTAGGAAAATGATTCATAAGTCATTTATAATGTGTAATAATCAACCACATCTCAATCTGATGTATGGTGTGACCAATTTGACTATAAGTGTCATTTTATATAAAATTGACATTAATTTTAGTAAAAAGTACAAGTGACATACTAGAAACAAAGAAAATGAATTCAGATTGTTTTTATACTTTAGTAAAATGATCCATAATTCATTTTTGACATGTAATAATCAACCATACCTTAATATGATGCACGGTGTGACTGGTATGACTCAAAGTGTTCATTATCAATTTAAAATTGAAATTTTAGTTCAAAATGCACCAATCAATGAAAACTAATAAAACATACTATAATTGTATTGATAATTTTGGATAATTATTAATAATTCATTTTTGATGCGTAGGAAGAATTCTCCCATCAAACCGATATACGATATGACTTGTATGACTCGAAGTGCATATTTCCAGTTTCAAATGACATTTTAATAAACAATACAAGTGACATACTCAAAACTAATCAAATTAATTTGGATTATTTTTATACATTATGAAAATGATCCATAACTAATTTTTGATGTGGAGGAATAAACCACACCTCAATATGATTCATGATGTCACCAATATAACTCCAAATGTGTCTTTTTATTTAAAATTGACATTAATTTTAGTAAAAAGAACAAGTGACATACTGAAAACTAAGAAAAATCATTCAAATTGTTTTTATAATTTAGTAAAACTATTAATAAGTCATTTATAACATTTATTAATCAACCACACCTCAATTTAATGCACAGTGTGACTGGTATGACTCTAAGTGTGTCTTTTTATTTAAAATTGACATTAATTTTAGTAAAAAGAACAAGTGAAAAACTAAAAACCAATAAAATACATTCATATTATTTTAATAATTTATAAAAATTATATATAATTCATTTTTTATTTGTACGAACCAAATTCACCTCAATATGGTACACAGTGTGATCGGTATGACTCAAAGTGTCCGTTATCAGTTTAAAATTTACATTTTAGTTCAAAATGTGTCACTCACTGAAAAAAATAAAACATGCTCCGATTATCTTGATAATTTAGTAAAATGATTCATATGTTATTTGTAACACGTAGGAAGTATTACCACATCAAACCAATAAACCATGTGACTGGTATGACTCAAAGTGTGTCTTTCTAGTTTCAAAAGACATTTTAATAAAAAAGACAAGTGACATATTCAAAACCAATAAAATGAATTTAGATTGTTTTGATACTTTAGTAAAATGATCCATAAGTAATTTTTGACATGTAGTAATCATATTAACCTCAATATGATTCTTGGTGTGACTGGTATAATTCCAAGTGTGTTTATTTATTTAAAATTGACATTAATTTCAGTAAATGAAACAAGTGACATACATAAAACCAAGAAAACACATTCATATTCTTTTGATAGTTTAGGAAAATGAGCCATGAGTTATTTATAATGTGTATGAATCAACCAAACCTCAATATGATTCATGGTGTGACTGATATAACTCAAACTTTGTGTTTTTCTAAAAAAAATTGACATTGATTTTAGTAAAAGAACAATTGACATTCTGAAAGCTGAGTAAACACATTAATATTGTTTTTATAATTTAGGAAAATAATCCATAAGAAATTTGTGAAATGTAGGAATCATCATCACCTCAATCTGATGCACAGTGTGACTGGTATAATTCCAAGTGTGTATATTTATTTAAAATTGACATTAATTTGAGTAAAATGAACAAGTGACATACTGAAAATCAAGAAACTACATTCAAATTGTTTTGATACTTTAGAAAAATGACATATGATTCATTTTCTATGTGTAGGAATCAAGATCACCTCAATAAAATGCACGATGTGACTGATATAACTATAAGTGTGTCTTTTTATTTTAAAATTGACTTTAATTTTATTCAAAAGAACAAGTGGAATATTGAAAACTACGCAAACACATTCAAATTATATTGATAATTTATAAAGATGATACATAATTCATGTGTAATAAATAGATATAGCTCAATCCAATACACTATTTTATTGATATAATTCCAAGTGTTTCTATTAATTTAAAATTAACATTAATCTTAGTAAAAGAAACAAGTGACATACTAAAAACCAAGAAAACACATTTGGATTGTTTTGATACTTTAGGAAAATGACCCATGAGTCATTTTTGATGTGTAGGAATCAAATTAACCTCAGTAAGACACATGGTTTTATGGGTATAACTCAAAGTGTGTCTTTTTATTTAAAATTCACATTAATTTTAGTAAAAAGAACAAGTGACAAATTAAAAACCAAGAAAACACATTTAGATTGTTTTGATACTTTAGGAAAATGATCCATACGTCATATTTAATGTGTATGAATAATATTAACTTCAATATAATTCATGGTGTGATCGATATGATTTCAAGTGTGTCTATTTATTTAAAATTGATATTAATTTTAGTAAAAAGAACAATTCACATACTAAAAACTAAGATAACACATTCATATTGTTTTGATACTTTAGAAAAACGATTCATAAGTTATTTCTAATGTGTAAGAATCAACTTAAGCTCAATATGATGCTTGGTGCGACCGTTATAACTCTAAGTGTGTCTTTTTATTTAAAATTTACATTAATTTTAGTAAAAAGAATAAGTAACATACTGAAAACCAAGAAAACACATTCTGATTGTTTTGATACTTTTGTAAAATGATCTATAAGTCATTTGTGACGTGTAAGAATCACATGAACCTCAATCTAAAACCCAGGGTGACCATTATAACTCAAAGTGTGTCTTTTTTATTTAAAATTGACATTAATTTTAATAAAAGAAATAATTTACATGTGAAAAAGTTAGAAAATGAATTTATACTATTTTGATGCTTTAGGAAAGATACGCATGAGTCATTTTTGATGTGTATAAATCACCCAAAACTCAATCAAATACACAGTGTGACCGATATGACTCAAAGTTTCTGTTATCATTTTAAAATCGATATTTTAGTTCAAAAAACATGTCACTCACTAAAAACCAAGAAAACACGCTTCAATTGCATTGATACTTTATGAAAAAAATTCATAAATCATTTGTGACATTTAGGAAGCAGTCACATATCAAACTGATAAATGATGTGATCGTCATGACTCAAAATGCATGTTTTTAGTTTGAAATGACATTATAGTAAAAAATATAAGTGACATACTAAAAAAATAAGAAAAAATGCATTTTTATTGTTTTGATACTTTAGGAAAATGATCTATAAGTAATTTATGATGGGTAGGAATTAACCACACCTCAATCTGATGCATGGTGCGACCAGTATAACTCTAAGGTAATCTTCATTTAAAATTGAAATTAATTTTAGTAAATAGAACAAGTGACATACTCAAAAACGAGAAAATTCATTTAGATTATTTTGATACTTTAGGAAAATGATCCATAATTCATTTGTGATGTGTAGGAATCAACCCCGCCTCAATATGATGCATGGTGTGACTGATATAACTCAAAGTGTGTCTTTTGTTATTAAAAATTGATATTTTATCAATGTATTATTTAATATAAATGTATTATTTATTTATTTATAATATTAATAACATAAGATATGTTTTCTTATATAGGTGGATTATTTTTCTCAGGATGAGGTTATTTGTTCAGCAACTGATACAATGGGTAGACTTTTTGGAGAGGGGATTGCAGGTGCCAAAGAAGATGAAACATTAATGTTTTTAAATATTTGTGAATAATTGTAAATGTAATTATACAAAACATTATTTGAAATGTATATAGTGGTGTTTTTTTTGTAATCATGATTTAAAATTTATTTCAATTTAATTGTATATTTTTCATACATAGGCTACATATTTTTGCTGTGTAGGTTTTTGTTGCAGTGTGTTGTTATACAAATAGCACACTGCAACAAGCTGTGCCTTTATCGGTGCTAAACTATCACTGATAAAGGGGACCACCTTTTAACAGTGCTGAGGTCAATAGTGATTTTTAACACTATTAAAGGCCATTTTGGACATTGTTAAATGGAATATTTATAGTAGTAAATATCTAAAAAAACAAAAAAGTTCCAAAGAAAGGGGTGAGTAATGAAACTAAGTAGGCTTTCCCCAAATGATTTCCCTACTCACACCACTAGGATAGAAAAATATAGCTCGCTTATATAAAAAAATTATATAAAACCATTTAAAAAATTTTAATAGTTTATATCAAATCCAAGGATTTTCTCAATAAAAAAGTTTTCATGGAAATACCCAAACAATTCCTTAAAACCATTTCATAATTCCATTTGGAACAACCCATTCCAATCCACACATCCACAATTTCATGCCCAAGTGATAGTTCTATACTAATGTTTGGTCTCTTATAGATCTATAAATTCATCATAAGGTAACCATATTCCATTGCCCTAATGGAACATGCCCCTTCCATAGGGTCACGTGAATGAAAATGAACACAAGTCAACCAATTATGCCAAAACCCTACCAAACCAATTGTGCCAAACCATTTAAATAAAAATTAATTTTATTTAAAAACCTTCCACAATTTTTTTTCCATGAATAAAACCAAACAACTATTTTAAAATAAACATTTTAAAATCATTCAATAAAGCACTTTTCATAATAATTCCACAATTTCACAAATCTACAAACCACCACTAAAGAGGGTTTCTACCATGCTTCACACATAAATTTCACAATAAATTTCAAGCAATTAAAATAATTTGAAACTTAACCTTAAAGTTATAATAAGAGGAGTCAATAGTGAAGTCACAAACCTTGAAAACTATGGTGGAAATGAACAACAACATGAATTCTTCAACAAAACTAGGTTGAATCTCCAAAAACCCATCATAGATCTTGTTACCTAACATCAAAACAACCACATATCATCATTATTGGAATAAAATATCATATATATATCCCCAAAAGACTAGATATATGAATCTAATAGAGGGAATAAGAATAGATATAAGGAAACCCACCAAGAATGAAGACTTACCAAGAAATATGGCCTTCGACACACCAAGATTTGCTAATGGATCGCTCCCAAATCAAAGAAAAAAGTATCCACGGAATTTGGGATGGGAGGAAACCAAGTTAGGGCCTCTAAAGAGGAAAAAATATTTGTTTAGAGTTAATCCCAAATGATATCCACAATTTAAGAATCTGATTTTTAACCGTGCATGGATAGGCAAACTATTCATAAACTGTGCAGCAACCACTATCTCTAAACACCCTTCGCATGGTTGGATGGAACAATTAGACAAACCATGCACCGAACATGTTTTTCTCTCTGTTCCAATTTTCATGGTTACTCTTGGGTGGCCGGATGGTTTGGAAAAACTATTCACCTACCCAATAGCCTCTATCTCACTTTGCATGATTTATTATAGCAGTTTCAGGGTTTCTATTAACCGTTCTCAACCCATGCACCTTCAGAAAATCCCCAAAACATTTTCGGATTCCTCATAGCCCTCTTAAAATTCACCCAAACACTTTACATACTTAAAATACATAAAGAAATGGTCACTTACTTGAAATAGGGGGTTCTACATTCTCCCCACAATTGTCCTTTCTGTCCCTAGAAAGTAGAAAACCACCATTGGCCTGAAAGAGTTTGGTCCATTTCTTGACTATTTATTTATACCATTCCCAAGTTTCTTCTTGAATCTGACTATGTTTCCAAAAAATTCACATTAGACCGATGCTTTTCCCATGTAATAATTTCTCTTACCTATCTATAATCCACACTGGCACATGTACCAACAAAGCATCTAACTTTAGATCAATGTGATCCCATCGAATCACATGGTCAATATTAAGCTAATAATTTTTCAACTGAGATGCATGAAACACATTGTGCACTAAACTGAACCGTGGTGGTAAACCCAACCAATATTCCACCTCACCAACCCATTCAAGTATCACAAAAGGGCCTTTGTATCGAGGAGATAATTTTCCCTACTTTCCAAAACGATGATGCCCAAGCCTCGGAGAGATTCTAAAAAATACATGATTACTCATAATTAACTAATGAATAACATATGATTAAATAATTATTAAATAACGATTAGCTAATAATTACTTAATTATTAACTATTAATTAACTAATAATTAAATATAAAGTAACTACATGATATCTATTAATTAAGTAATTATTAACTAGTTATTAATGATTGATTAAAGAATAATTAATTTGGGATTAATTAGTGCTTAATGACGACTAGTTAATAATTAACTAATGAATAACATATGATTAACGAGTGATTAATAAATGATTAAGGAATAATTAATATATGATTAACTAGTTCTTAACTAATTATTAACTAATAATTAACTAATGAATAACATATGATTAACTAACGAGTAAAGAATGATTAACTAATGAGTAAAGAATTATTAACTAATAATTAGTTAATGATTAACTATTAATTAACTAATAATTATCTATAAAGTAACTATTTGATATCTATTAATTAAGTAATGATTAACTAGTTATTAATGAATGATTAAGGCACAATTAATATAGGATTAACTAATTCTTAACTAATAATTAGCTAATAATTAACTAATTAATAACATATGATTAACTAATGAATAAAGAATGACTAACTAATAATTAATTAATGGTTAAATATTAATTAACTAATAATTAGCTATAAATTACCTACTTGATATCTATTAATTAGGTAATGATTAACTAGTGATTAATGAATGTTTAATGCATAATTAATATAGGATTAAGTAATTCTTAATTAATAATTAACTAATGATTAAATAATGAATAAAATATGACTAAATAATGATTAAATAACAGTTAACTAATAATTACTCAATGATTAACTATTAATTAACTAATAATCATCTATAAAGTAACTATATATATTAATTAAGTAATGATTAACTAGTGATTAATGAATGATTAAGGCATAATTAATATAGTATTAACTAATGCTTATCTAATGATTAACTAATGACTAAATAAGGATTAGTGAATGATTAATGAATAATAAAATAAGGATTAACGATTAATTAAAGAATGATTAATCAATGATTGAGGAAATATTAACATAGGATTAATTAAAGATGAAGTAATGATTAACTATTAATTATCTTTAAACTAACTACTTAATAAATAATAATTAATGAATTATTAACTACTAACTTAGTAATGATTAACTAGGGATTAAATAATTATTAAATAATGATTAGATATTGATTAACTTTGGATTAACATTAAATTAATATAGGATCAAATATGGCTAACTAGATGACAAAGAGGCTTAAGTGCACACATGATTTGTTACTCCCACAGTTTAGATGATTCATACCTTATTGCACACCTGGTTTGATACTCTCGATGGATATGTTTTAGATGATTTACATTCTCTTTATAAACCATTGAACATACCTTTAGGACGATTAAAATTTATACTAAGAAACAATAATGTCATCTTTTAGGATATAAGGAAACGTTCTAAAATTTCAATATAATAATGATTATGTAGTTATCTAAGTAATGAAATCCATGTTTGGATAGTACAAGTGGATATGGATCTGGCATAGATGTACATAGGGGTAAAAACCTCAAAAACAACGTATTGAGCTAGACTCAATCGGGAACTGGTGCACGACAACCGGCCTTACTACACACCTTGTTTGACACTCCTGGGGGATATGCTTTAGATATTTCATATTTTCTTTATAAACCAATGAACATACCTTTAAGAAGATTAAAAATTTTAATACGGAATATTAGTTTCATATTTTAGGATATAAGAAGGCGTTATAAAATTTTAGTATAATAAATATTATGTACTTATCTAAACAATGAAATCTATGTCTGGATACTACAAGTGGATGCTGCTCTAGTATAGACGATCCTATTGGTAACAACCCTGAAAACACCGTATTGATCTAGACTCAATCAGGAACTGGTGCATGAAAACAAGCCTTATTGTACACCTAGTTTGAAACTCCCAGGGGATATGTTTTAGATGATTCATATTTTCTTTATAAACTATTGAATACACCATTTGGAAGATTAAAAATTTTACTACGAAACATCAGTGTTATATTTTAGGTTATAATAATACATCCTAAAATTTTGATAAAATAAATACTGTATGGTCAATGCTACATGATTATTCCTCATTTTCAATATTATTTACATTATCAGAATCTTGATTAAAAAAATTATTCACATATAGAATCGTGTTTTCCCATGTCTACTGCTACGGGGAGGTTATTCAAACCAATCAAGGAGATTCTTATAGTACACAACCATCAAAAATGGTTAGGAAATATGATTTTGTAACCTTAAGAAAAATTAAAGAAATAATTCAAGGTTATTTTAATTTGGGACCTAATAAAGAGATCTACTCTATTATATACAAACATTTTCAATTCTTAAATTCACTATATAATCTATATTGTCCATTATCTATTGATGAGAATTGGGTCTAACAAATAAATTTATTCTCCCAATGGTCAAACGGTTCCATGATGAAGTTATATATTTAGGTTTATAGTGTAAAATAACAACATCCAATTGTATGAATATAAATACATACAAGAGTGGTTGAAGAAGGTCCATCCTAAGAAAATTATGTTATTAACTATGATGTGGAAGAAGATAGCCTAACTAATATCCTAGATATACAACTAAATTTATTGGATTATTATTGATTTTATAATGATGTAACAGGTGGAGACAATAGTGCTAATGAGGAGGAAGCTTTAGAAGTTGGGGAGGAAGTTTATAGAACTATATTAGTTGTACAATACCCTAGATGCACAATAAATCATCCACCACACTTCAAATATTGGTTGGAAGCACTAACATGTTTTCCTGAATTTGACTGGAATTTTATCACACTTTCAACTGAGTTTCTAGGAGTTGTAGAGGATAGGTTTAGTGATCTAGAAAAAACATTATATGTTGGAAGGGATTTTCTAAGTAAAGTTGAAATTAAAAACCTAATGAAAAGATTTCATATTGAGAGACACTATATATATTTAGTTCATCAATCAAACAATAAAAAATAAATCATAAAGTTTGATAAATATTGAGATGATTTTAGATTCTACTTGAAGGAAATTCATGACATTACATTTGGAGGTTGGATAATTTATAAGATTGAGGAAACTCATACTTGCATTCAGCCAAACCTGACATAAGATCATACATAATTGGATGCTAAATTTGTGTCATCTATTGTCATCGAGATGATTAGAACCTCCCAAGATGTTCCTATAGCCTTTTTGTAGGATAAGATACAATAAAATTTTGGTTTTAATATTTCCTATAATAAGGCACGAATGGCGAAATAGAAGACAATTGTAAAGGTCTATGGTGATTAGGATGACTCTTATCAGGTGTTTTCATAATTTATAGTCATACTAAGACACAAAAACTAAGTTTTATTCCATCTTGATATGAATAAAAACATTTCTCAACTTAACTTATTTGATCCACCTCATGTCAAATTTTGTCAAATTTTTATGGGAATTACTTACCTGTATTTCCGCATTTAATTTCCACAAAAAGTTCTTATAGATTGATGGGATATTTCTATATGAAATATAAATGGGCGTATTGTTGATTAAAGAAACCCAAGATGGAAACTGTTCACCTCTACCTCTTGTATTTTCCATTATGGAGAAGGAAAATTATGAATCATGGAGTTGTTTTTTAGTATTTATCAATAAAAATTTCACCTTTATTTAGGGTGTTTGTTTGATATCTAATCATTATCAGGAAATAAATAATGAAATCAATGCATATCCTAAAACATGGATACCCCTTAATGTACATTATCAGTACTGTATTATACAAATTACTAGCAACATGTGGAAAACATTCCATGATGAACCTATGATAAAAGAAATCATGAGGCTTTAATGTAATGATAAAATTAATTTATGTGAAATATGATCACTTCTGTGTAGAAAATGGTTTGGATAAATTAAGGTTTAAACAATTATTAGAAGAAATTTATAGGGATAATTAGGGAGTGTATGATTATATAATTAGGATTCAAAAATAAAAATGGACATTGGCATATGACAGAGTGAAAAGGTATGGATACATGAACACAAAAATTGTGGAGTGAATCAATGACATTTTCAAGGGGCTTTGCAAGTTACCTATAACTCGACTAGTTCATGAGACATTTTATCATTGTGTCAAGTACTTCATTGATAGTTAAAAATAGACCACAAATGAGATTCATCAGGGGCAAAGGTATGGAAAAAACTTTCAATGATAGATTGAAAATAACATTAAAGAAGTTTCTTCTTGTCAAGTATACCTTTTCCATTGAGAATAATCTCGATTTCAAGTTCAATAATGTTTGGACCCCATCAAAAATAGTAGTGATCGAGTCTTGGTGGTATTACTCAAAGCGAGGAAATGTAAATATGGAAACTTCTAGGAATTACGGTTTCTATGTGCACACACTATCGCAACATGTGACTCTGTGAACATATCATGGGAAGAATATGTTAATCTAGTATACCATTTTGACACCTTTGCTAACTATTATGCTAGACCACAGATTCTTATTAGGATGTTTCAATATTTCCCAATGCCTGAAGACCAACCAATATTGATACATGACATCAATAGGTAGTGACAGTGAGGGAGACCGAAGTCCAGAAGGATGAATAATGATGGGATGTCCCTAAGAGCATAAGAAACATTTGTGATATAGAATATGTCATTAGGAAGTTCATAATAGGAAATGATTCCCTAACATTGTTGGATCGGGTTCACACTATCATCTATAATGATGTATTTCCTACAATGTGAACTTTTACGATGTGAAATTTTTAATATAAAATCCTTCATTTTTTAGAATTTTGTGACATTTATGAATATTTTTACTATAAAATAATAAATAGTTGATAAATTATATAACCATTTACATAAGTCATATACAAGCTAAAAATTACTAAATAATACATCATTAAAATAAATGAAACTTTGATCTACATAATGACCTTACATTTATAAATATTTTTCACCTGATAAAACCATTTTTTAAATCATACTTTGGTTTTCATAATGATCCTTTAATGTTCACATTAAAAGTAATATGAAAATTACATGTGATATGACATGAAATCATAATCAAACTATCCATGGATAAACTATAAAGAAAGAATGTGAGAAAATAATCATGAAATATACCATCATGTGAGAAATCATACATAAAATACAAAGCACACCATTTGGGATCTAACTTATTGGTATATGTGTTAGACATCAAAGAAATCCTCAATCCATAAGGTGGGTCCAATCAATATAACCAATGTGTGAACAAATCTATATTTAATTAAAACCCCTTTAAAAACATGACTCTCTTCTAATAAGAATAGAGGAAAAACCAGTCACTGTCAAAAATCGAGATCGAGAAAATGAAATCTATAAATGACCAAGAAGGGCCCAAATAGGGAGTGAGGAAAAAAACCCAGTAGGATACCACCACGAATCTATTTAATCATTTTATCAATGCAAACCAATAAAATAGTTTTATTTTTTTAAACTAAACCACTTGAAAACAAACCAACTATAAGCAAAACTTTAAAACCCCTTTGGTTTTCTTTTATAAAAAAACATGGTTTTCCAAAACAATTACCAAATATGGATCAAGTAAAAAACGAGGCTAGATGGAACAATCTATTTCATAAATCAAACATGGCTAATTTAACAAAACATCCTTTCCAAGTTAAAACCTTATATAGAACCATTTTAAAAATATTCTTTGAGAAATAAGAAGATATGCCCTTTTCTTTTGGTAAGAAAAAAATCATAAAACTATGGGAATAGACATGTTATGTCTTAAATTATACCAATCATAAAATTCTTCTGACCATAACATTATATTTACATTTTAAACTTAAGAATTATTTCATTTTTATACATATAGATAGAGGATACTATGATACTCATAGAGCAGTATAGACATGTTTCACATGACGTGCTAGCGGGTCATGAGGTTCGAAGGATTAGGGTACATAGAGAACAACATTATCATCACATTCCACCACAAACTATCATTATTCCATACCTACACCATTCTAGCTTCTATGGAATTGGTGTATCGGGTTTTACATTCATTGATCATCACCTCCATGCTGCTCTCACTGAGATATGAAGACCTAATACACACACATTCCACTTTCCTGAGGTAGAGATGACCATGACTGACTGAAGGTTAAAATTTTTATTGATTTTGAATAATACACTGTACACAGGAAACTAAAAAACACATCACGGTGGTCTAAAGTAATGCAGGTCTATCACATCATTAACAACAAACTTAATCCCCTCACTAGGAAAAGAACCCAGGTTAAAGAAGGAGTACGTACTTTGATTTGAAGTTTCCATAGACGCCAAAAAATCTTCCACCATGTTACCCTCCATCCATGTGCGAGAGACCTCAATATGATCTCCCATGAGGATTTTACATTTCCGGATGATGTATTCAATATTCTAGGGATTACTGCCTTTTCTTATCAGTGCTTTATAAAAAATCATAGAATCTGTCTCCACCATCTTTAAAATGATTTTCCTTTGGTTGAATATCACCACACCCTTAACCAGCGCTTGAGCTTCCGCCTGAAATACATCTCCTCTTCCATATGCAGCCGCAAATGCTGCAATTACTGACCCCTCCTAGTTTCTAACAACACCACCCCCGTGCATATCCCCCTTAGTAAATACCCATATGTATTTAGCTTGAGCCCCTGTCTAGGAGGCCACCATCTTATCTAGCATCCTTGCTCTGTAATACCCTCATGGTTGTCACCTGAGAGGTTTGTAATTATAGAATTCACTGAAGGTACATAATGACAGTTGGGACTTAATCGAACTAGATCCAGAAACATGTTTTTCATTTTAAAAATCATACTGGCCTGAGATCTGCGAATGTTTTTGTGGAGAGCCTCATTTCTGGACTCCCATTAAAACCCATAATCCCATGATCAAGATGACTATCCTAGCTTTCCTCTCTACCCCATGCGATCCAGCTCCTCTAAATCACAAACAAATGAAATTTTCCTTCACCCCATTTGACCCATCCCAGCCGAGGAAGGCACCAAATACCTGCCATATACCTCTCTTCCATTCACTGTCATAGAATAGGTGACCCACTATTTCATGGTTAAGGGACCTACAACACCAACACATAGAATCCAAGTTCACTCCCACGCATTGAAAATTCTCATTAGTGGGCAATGCTTTATTCCTCACATGCCATAATAGAAAATTGAATTTGGAGGGAAGATCTTTTCACCACATAATCTCCCCCCAAATATCTTCATTTGACAAGTCCCTTGTCACACCTGTAATGTATTTGATGGAGAATACACCCGACATAGATCCCATGAAAATAAATCTATCCGAATCATCACTAGTAACAATGCTGTTGAAAAGGGAAAGTTAGATCCCATCCAGAATGGCCTGAATGAATCTAGGATGGCCACTTTCCTACTTAAAAGATAGGTTTGGTGTGAGGCAGCTTGAGAACCACAACCTTCCCAACCCCCAATCCTACTACCAAAAATTGATACTCCCTCTTTCCACAACCCACTGAGAGTGGTGCTGTAGAGTCTCCATGTACGGATGAACCAAGCTCCATATCCGAGAAGATCGTGTTCTCTACTCACTCATGTTCAGGCCATAAATGTTCTGCATTATCCTTCCCTAAAGAGAGATACCCTCTATAGCCTCCCATGCAATCTTAGCATGAAGCCCTTGCATGGTGTAGGAGACACTCCTTAAATTAATGCCCCCTTCGGAGAGAGGTCTAGCAAGACATTTCTTCGAAGCCTAGTGATGCCTGCCTTCCATCTTCCCATCCCATATTAAGGACACTATAATCCTCTCCAAGTTGATAATCACTCTCTTGGGCACCTTCACAGTGGAAATAACGTGTATGGTAATTGAAACCATAACACTGTTCACTAGAGTAATGCGACCTCCAAAAGATAAGAATATATTTTTCCAGTTGTAGATACGCCTCAAGATTTTTCTTATGATCTTATCAAAATGATGAATCCTAAGGTAATAAGGACTAATCAGCACACCGATATACTCTATGGGAAAAGGTCATCTTTTCATACACATGCTATCCCCCAAATCCTTCTCCCTCCTTACTGAGATATTCCTGTTTGTATAAAAAAGACTTTTCTCTTTATTCACCACCTACCCACTCCACTTGCAGTATTCCCCTAGAATCCCATTTAACCCCTTCACTGAACTTCTAATTCCATTGATAAAAACAATTATTTCATCCACAAAAATCAAGTGCGAGATATCCCTTGTGGAATGCCTATTATAATAGGGGAGGATTTTACCTGTGTTGAGGCTCTGGTTAATATAGCAGCTGAGAGAATTTTGAGAGAGTATGAAAAGAGTGGGGGACAAAGGGTCCCCTTTCTTGAGACCACTACAATCCTTGAAAAAACCAAACTTCTTGCCTATAAATGAGGTAGAAATCCATGCCAAGTTGAAGCAATGAAAAAGAAGGTCACTGGTCTAATTGGAGAACCCCATGCAAGCCAGGACTCTTAGGACAAAACCCCATTCCACATTGTCATAGGCCCTACTCATATATAATTCAACAACCAAATTTCTGCTGAAATAATTGTTGTTGATACCACTTAACATCTATTGGAAAACTCCTATCACACCCTGAATTGGCCGCCCTTTAATGAAACCATACTGTTCAGAAGCTATCCATGTGTCCAAATGACTATCCATTCTTTTGTTGAGGATACTAGCTAGAGTCTTATATGGTATGTTTCACATACTTATGAGCCGATACTAATCAATTGACTGTGGGTGACACACCTTAGGAATAAATACCATCTTGGTTGTACATGAAATATGCGGAAAGTCCCCACCCATGAAGAAATATTGGACAACACTCACAATATCCCCTTTAATAAGATCCCAAGACACCCTATAAAAAGATCCTAAGAAGCCATCGGTCCCTAGTTTACTATTCAGGTTCAACGTCTATATCGCCTCATGCACTTCAGCTTCATCTGGTTTCATCCTCAAGCCCCTATAAATATCCTCAGAAACACTACTTGGAATACCCTAAAATAACTCAGAAGCACCCCTTGGATACCCCCCAACCATACCAGGATTGGGAGCCGCCTACAAAGATTTGATAGCTTCATTAACCATGGACCCTACCTCATCACAATCATTAGATTAGGTTCCATATTCCCTTTTAATGTTGGGCCTCTGAACACAATTACTATCTCTAATACATGCATGAAAAAATCATGAATTACAATCCCCCTCACAAAGCCATCTGAGTCTAGCTTCTTCCTTGGAAAGTCATTCCTGTATCAGAAGATTATCAGTGAGGTGATCATTTCTACTTATGAGCTCATTAAATAGAGACTCATCCCACTACTATTCTAGGAAATTATACACATGTTCAACCTCCTTTCTAATCTCAATTAGGTCCTGGTCCCGAATAGGAATATTATTTTTCAAAATGAAAAGGAGATTCTTTAGCTGTCTTAACTTATTATGGAGAGTAATCCTTGGGTTCCCCTAATGATGAAGATACCAATCTTCCCTAACCACCTAAAAAAATTCTGAAGCCTCTATCCATGTTTTTAAAAAATGAACATAATCTCTCCTCAATTCCCTTGTACTTAGAAAGATGTGAAGCGACGAATGGTTAGAGAGACACCGAACCAAGTGAGCAAATTTGGAATCCAGGAACATAGAAATTGAAGCCTCATTCATCAGAAACCAATCAAGCCGATAGAAAGTATGTCTCCCACCTTGCTGGTTATTGAACCATGTGAATTTACTTCCCTCGTTACCTGCATCTAGAAGTATGTTCCTGGCCATGAAAGAAACGAAGGCTTGAATGGAATTCCTGGGAAAAGTGTCCCCTCTATTTTTGTCTGGGATTTCTATAATGTTTAAATCACCCCAAACAATCCAGGGGAATCTGCTGGGTTACTACAATCGATATCACTCCACAACGTCTCTCTGTCCTGGGCATTACACTTGGCATAAATGAAGGAGAAAATAAACACTTGAGCCCCAACTAAAATATTTGTGGTCAAAGACTGATCCGATGAACTCAGAAGATCAACGGTAATGTGATCCTTCCAAAACATATAAATTTGGGAGTTGGAGGGTCCCCATGCATAAAACCATGAGCTTTAAGCCTCATAGGATACTCCTTGACCTTGCTAGAGACCTTTTTTGGTTCCATAATAGCCACTATAGAAACTGAGTTGTTACTTAATTCATTGATGATGAAATCAGACTTCGCCCTAGCCCCAAGAACACATGAGTTACATATTAAGACTTTAAACATTGATATGAGAACATCTAGATTTGGCCCCAGACTCCTGACCCTTGACATGATGAGACGAGCTTGAACTAGCAAACACACCAGATTTAGATTTATAGCGGGTTCGAATGCCAGTATGTACCTACGAGGAGATTTCCATAGGAGAAACCACACCTCAAGAAAATTCCCTGTGAGTGAATTCTAGAGTACCAAAGTTTTGTTCATCCATATTACTCTGATCCTGCTTCAAAAGCACTAGAGGATATCATGTAGGGGAAGGAGTAAGCGATGTTGGTGATGACGGTAGGGAATACACCACTGGTTGAGAGGTCAAGGCCATAAGGGGAAGCTTCCTATGTGGTGAAGGTAAAAAGACTTCTAGATCACTCAATCCTGTCTCCAAAAAAATGATCTCTGAGATGAGAATGTCAGAAGGAACCCAATCTTTAGCAGACAGAGTGCTAAGATGAAGAGAGTTACTAAGGGCCATCTCTATAGTAGGGGATCCCTCATCTAGAAACTTCACCCTTGGATCCCTGTCTATGAAGCGATGAACATGAAACAAATCAAAATAGGTGGATTCATTTCAATCACCAATATAATTGGATGAGGAAGCCTCCAAAGTATGAATAGGGAGTTCAGAGACAACGCCTTTACCCCGATCATGCCCCACAGGGCCTGAAGAAAACCGTGTGTGAGGATGCTGAGAAAAAGGCCTCCAAATCTCCTGAGGATTGGAGCCCTCCATATGAACTTTGTGGAACACCTGTAGAGAATGACCCGAAATGTGGAAAAAGGACTAGAACATGGGGAAGACGGGGTAAATTAGAGGTTGAAGATGATCCCCCATCCCTTCGATCCTGATCACAAGATGTTCCTGGAGTAGATGAGATATATCCATCTCAACGTAGATCCTCGCAACCGAAGCCTCTACCAGGTGAAGAGTCCTTTCATACGCACATAGAAAGCACCCTAAAAAGTCCCTGATTACCTTCAGGAAATCCTCATTCATGAGGAGAAGAGGAAGGCCTGGAAGTGATATCCAGACCACCGCTCTAGAGTATTCTCTACCAGAATGAGCGTCCATCAATCAATGTGAAAGGAAGAACCTCCATCGCCCCACTAAACACGGGCTCCTGTACCAGGATTTAATGAAATCCTCCCTAGAAGACAAGACAATGCAAAACACCTTCCTATCCAGGATTGACATAGTATCCAGAAGATCAAATCCCCAACACCTAATGAAATCTTGAAAAAATGAAAGAGGAGGCTTATCCGCACCGAATCAAACAACCATAATCCACTGAATATCCATAGACACTACCGCAAATGATGTCGTCGAAACCTTGAGTATGGGGAAAACCTTCTCTGAGAATGAATACATGACCACCAGATCATCCAACACAGCTTTTTGAGGCAAATCTGATCCTGATGGAGGGGGAAAAAGAACCTCCTTGAAAGAAGGCACAAGGGGTGAGTCGAGCCATCGCCAATCACCAAATATCCAAGCACTGAGGGGGGGATTCCCACCGAGGGAACCAGAGCAACGAGCGAGAGATAATTTGAAAAATCCATCCCTCTATCAACCTAAGGCCTCTTTAAGGGAGAGATGACCATTACCCTTAAGGATGTGGAAGTTCTTCTCGATTTCCCTATGCATGGGGATGTTGTTATAGGACCCACCCATGGAGACTGGCCTGAGTTTGTACAATGATTTTTAGGATTAAACATTGTGGGTGATGATGATACTATAGATTATGGGTCAATATCTATGAGCTGGATTGAGATGCACTTTTCACAGTTATCTGCTGACACTGACTAATAGACTGTCATGTGCCATTCCCATTCATATATATTATGGCTCATTGGAGGGAAAATGTGCACTGATCAATTTGGTATGCATGTCCACAAGATGTATTTGGGGCTACTATAGGTTTTTGATCAGGTTGGGAAATATGAATAGGGATCTTCATGCTTAGTGTATACTTATATGGAATTATGCATGAAATGACGATCAAATCACACTAATATCAAGGGATGTGTCATCCTTATTCAGTTTTGGGAATGGGAGAGAATCCATACCCTCTCCCCTATTATTGCTGGTCAGGTGATTAATACAGATGTGTTTCATGACGCTCCACATGGATGATAGTATGACCACTCATATTTATTGTTTACTAATGAAACTATGAGTTATCAAATTTAATTTCTAATAATTTATCACTTTTTATGTTATATGTTATAGGTGGAGTCAAGCACACCACTTTTTAAATATTTTGAGGCAAAACATGTGTGCATATCATCTCATGTGGGATAGTTTAGTACCCACCGATGTAAGTATATATAGTCTTTCCTTTACTAATAAATTTCATAATATTATATTTTTTTGGTTTTTAATAACAATTTTTTAACAAATTCCACATGCCATTTTGCTGGTCAGAGTAGATCACTCAAGAGGGGGGGGGGGTGAATTGAGTGTCTATAAAAATTTCTATTAAAATTGGTTCTTTAAAATAACATCCCTTATTAAAATAAAATCAAAGTCAGTTTGTAGTGAATTTATTAAAGTCCTGAATATTCAATTAATTTCTCAAAATATTTATTAGTTCTCAGCTTTACCAATCTAAATGTTGGTGAAACTTTTGAAACTAATCTACTCATTCAAAATAGATATAAACACTTTCTAAACTAACTATCAAAGTTCCGTTTATCTTAATGTGAAAAATACATATCAGATTAAAACACAAGACAAACAACACAACAGTTAAAACAAGATGTTCATTCTCAAGCTGAGACTTAGTCCTCTCCACTTGGTGATCACCTTCCACCAAGAAGTTTATATTAATAAACTTTTGATCCATATCCTGGATCAGGGTTCACAATAGAACACATGGATTTCTAGGTCACACTTGACCTCTACTATAGTTATTCATGGGAAAACTATCAAACAGATCACATAGGATCTCTTCCACAGTTCTATGAGGGATACAAGAGTTGAAAGCGATTGAGTGTGAGGATATTCTAGTATCCTTCAGTTACTCTTAGGAGACAGTGCGTGTGACACAAACAGATATACACACTACTCAAATAGTAAACATAAGATCACAATAGAGTTATAAAAGAAGAATAGAGTTTATAAATCTCTGTGTGTTGTGCAGTAAAGCTCTAGACTCATAGGATGCAGAGAAAATGATATTCAAGTCCTATTCTGGAAGTTGGCTCCAAAAAAAAGTATCTTAGTCTCTGTAATCTAGCTTCCTGGTGTGTAAAGGTTCATCTCTTCGATGTCAGGATGTTCAGTGAGCTTCAACAGGGTGCATCTTGTAATATTAAACTTCTTGTATACTCAACCTTTGAGTTCTTCTATTTGCAATATCTTGCATATTTTCACAGTTAGTCTTTTTGTTTTTTCTAGCAGGTTCAGATTATCTCTTTTTAGGTTGAGCTTGTAATCCTTTTATACTTCAAGGTCCAGTAGGCATGAAGATCTCCCCATGTGCATGTACCTTATAATGTCTACGGATAGTCCTACATGCAGCATTAAATAATTTCAGAAATATTAATTTGTCTAAATATGACCGTTATAAATAAATTTGAATTAATAAATTTGAAACAGATATTTATGACTATCGGTGAGTCATAATTATCGGTTTGTCATCATCAGTCTATTAACATCAGTGTGTCATCATCGGCATGTCATCTTCAGTGTGTCAACTTCGGTGTGTCATCTTCGGTGTGTCATCTTTGGTGTGTCATATTAGGTGTTTCATCTTCGGTGTGCCATCTTCAGTGTGTCATCTTCGATGTGTCATCCTCAGTGTTTCATCTTCAGTGTGTCAAACATCGGTGTGTCAATCATCGGTGTGTCCAATATCGGTGTGTCGAACATCGGTGCATCAAACATCGGTGTGTTGAACATCGGTGTGTCGAACATATGTGTGTCAAACATCGGTGTGTCAAACATTGGTGTGTCGAACATCGGTGTGTCGAACATCAGTGTGTCGAACATCGGTGTGTGGAACATCGGTGTGTCGAACATCGGTGTGTCGAACATCAGTGTGTCGAACATCGGTGTGTCGAACATCAGTGTGTCGAACATTGGTGTGTTGAACATCAGTTCTAGTGACTCTGAAAATATTATAAAGTGTCTGTATTACACATAACATTAATAGATTAAGTGAAATCAAAAAATACATGTAAAAATACACTTTTAAACATATTGATTCATATATATATAGGGTATTGACTTATTGAAGTATATAGTTCTGTATGAAATAATTGATTTACTTAGAGATATTAAATGGAATGAAATAGTAGTATATGTAGGTTGACATATATTTGTGATTATAAAAACTACTATATCATAGTGAGTCCAACAATCTCCCCCTTTTTGATAATCACAAATTATGGCATACATGTAAATAAACAGAATAATAATAACTGGACTTAGCATAAGCTTCACTAAATTTGATTATTCAATATAACTAAAGCCTTCCTTTATATTAGTTTTTAAAACAAAGCTCCCCCTCAATAAATGTATTATGCTGAGTACATGCCATGTGTCTTATGCCATAATTTATCCCCCTTAGATTAATAATGTATGCCTCTTCTTTTTCTCCCCCTTTTGGGATTAGCAAAAAAAGAAAAGGAGAAGGGAAGAAGATAAATATCCTAAAATAAAATAAAATACAGAGAGAAGATAAAAAAAGTTTCATTAAGAAGCAAAAGAGTACATTCAATAAAAATAAGACAAATCCCAATAAAAGATATAATCCATCCCTAAGGGTTTGGCTTCCGAGAGGCTTTTCCTTTATCTGAAAGATCTAGAGTAGGATGAGAAGGTTTGGGAGTGTCATAGGGAAGAGGTGGTCTGATGATAAAACCGGGCAGGGAAACACCTGTAGGGACATTGGATGGAAGATTCAGCCTTCTCTCTGACAACACACGACTAAGAGATTGCTCTGTAATGGCTGGTCGAATCTGGGAAAGAGCCTAAGAGACAGTCATTGGAGCAGGAGGCCAAGAGAGAGTAATAATAGAAGCAGAAAGAGGGACCACAATTGTTTCAGCCTGTACATGCAGATATGGATTAAGGAGGTTGATGAAATCATTGATGATTTCACCACCATATTGCATAGGTTTCTCAAATTCATCCTAATTCTCCATGAATTTATTCAGTAGAGGGCTAAAATACTTCAATTGAGCAACTTGTTTCTTGAACGCTTCTTTGACTGGAGGTATTCTGAGATTTTCTGCTAGAAACTTGAAGTTATTTATCAGATCATGTTTGGTATAAATCTTAGTAAATTACTTATCCACTTTCTCTCTAATCTCTTTCTGAGCAGAAGATGCTTCATTTGTGCACTTCCTGACCATATTTTACACAAGGTCTGTATTTCTATGTACCTTTTCAAGAGTTTCTTTTTCTGAAACACTCTGAATATTTTAGAGTTCCTCCCTCATCACGGCCTTGAGAGATTCCAAATCAGAAACAACACCATTCCCACTCCTAGAGATGGAAGGGCCAATAATCATTTTTCCAAGATCCTCTTTCAATTTATTCAGATCTACACTTAGTATATGAGTCACCAAGTTCCTATGAACTTCCAGGACACCACTAAAGGAGGTCTTGAAATCACAGGTTGGAGAATTTAACTCATTGCTCATCTTCCTTCCTTATTCTCTCTACAAGGTATTATGTCGAATGATGGTTTCTACTATAGTAATGAGATTTGGATGAATCTCCTGGATCAACATCCTTTCAATCATTGCTGCATCAGCATCTGAGATACCTATCGAAGTGGATACTTCACTTCTGGATCCAAATGAGGCTTTCACTGACTCACATATATCATTTTTGAATTGATCCAAATCAGCCTTAGTGGCATAGTCACTAGGCACTGTCTGTGATATTATCTCTACCACTGGAGATGAAACTAGTGGAACAGGTTCTGCTTCAGCTTGGGCTTGTGGAATAGGAGGAGGAGGCACCCTCTCTTCATCTGAGTCATATTCCAAACCAAAAAGAATGTATCATGGATCATTATTCCATTCTCGAGTATAGGTATAATCTCTTGGTTCAACAGTGTCAATCTTTATCCTTCTTTCTTGAGGCTCAGGAACAACTTCAACTTTATCAGCTTCTTTATCCTGTCCTCTAGAAATAATTACATTTCTAGGTACTGGTATTAATTGAGCTTGAGGTTTTGCATGTGCTCCACCCACTTCAAATTCTCTATGTACTTCCTCAATTTGAGGTACTTGATCCTTAGCTTCTTCCTCATGGAAACCATCTATAAGTTCATTTAATTCCTAAATGATTTCTTGATTTTCATCATTAAGATAGGGTGATATGTCTTCATGACCAACATCTCTATGATCAACATCTTTATATTCAACAGGCTCAACACCATCACTAGCTCCATGTACAGATTCCTCACTAGATCCATCAACTACTTTTTGTCCCAATTTTAAAGAATCACTTACATTCTCATCATTTCATCCTTTATCCTCATCACTATCATCATCATCAGACTGATCATCTGATTTACTTACATAACCTTCAACACTAGTAACCTTGGAATCTTCCTCATCCTCATCACCTAACAAGGATTCTCTTGAGGGTAAGTCTAAAGGTGAACTAGTAGGTCCATAAGACATGTCCTTGGGAATTTCAGCAATATCAAGATCACTCCTATCATCAAAAGGAGATCCTTATTCCCTTGGAACTTCAGTTTCATCTTCCTCATCAGAATAAAAAGGTTCTTCTCCTAGTTTGAGACCTGGATCAACTTGATCCTTTGGTCTGGTAGGATGGTCGATTGGATTGAAATCCTCATACAACCTTTCCTCATCACCAACCCAACATTTCTTACATGGATTCTAGAAGATCTTCATTCTTTTACAAATCTCTTTTTGAAGGCATAAACCACAATATGCACTTATCACTTCATCTCCATCTTCCACACAACCTAACATTTTTAACATGGAAGAGATCATCCTTGGATAGTACAAACATGTTTCCTTCTTGGTTGGATTTATCAAATCAGAGACATGCACCATTAGATACCTACACAAGTTCACTTTTATCCCATGTTTGAATAGATAGACCAGGAATACATACAGATACTTCATAACTGAGAAATCTCCCTTCCCTGGGCAGATTTGATGTTGTATAAACTTAAAAAGCAACCTTAACTCTCCTTAAAACTCACTTGAAATAGTCCTCCTAGATTCTCCATTTCCAGCCAGCTCCTTCAGAGCATCTTCATAAGAGAATACATCCGATGAAGGTGGAATATTACTCGGATAATCAGCATAGACACCTTCATGAGGCATCTCCAAGCACTCAACCCATTCATTATATGAAAAAGCTATTTTCTTTCCCTTTACCATTGACTTCATCTTAGCTTCCTTAGCTTAATCCGGGGATATATTCAAATGTAAATAAAATTCATGTACTAGTTGGGGATAATAAGGCCTTTCATTATTGGAGAACCAGATTAGCCATCCTTGAGATTCCAGCACTCTCAATAAAAACAACTTTCTTGATAGAATCCACTCAGCATATACTTCTTTTTCAGCCATAACCACTAGACTTTCCAAGCTCGGTTTTTTAGTCCCACTGGACTCACCTTTATGATGCTTAGAAGATGGAGATTTTCTTGGCTCTTACATAGTGCTCTTGGTCCTTTCCATTTTGAGGTTTCAGATTCCAAAGGAGTTGGGAGTTCACGAGTCGAGAGATAGAGTGACAAAGGGTAGAAGGCTTTACAACAGTGGGAAGGTGAAAGGTTGGGATGGATTAGACTTAGTATATCATTTAGGGATTGTAAATCATAAAGCATTAAAATTTAAATGTGGTAGAAAGAATACCAAAATAGTGTCATTTTATTTAAAACAGACATAATTACAAAATAAACCTTAAATACATCGGTGTTCTTTAATCGGTTTTACACGATCAATTTCACAAGATCGGTTTCACAAGATCAGTTTCAAGGATCAGTTTCACAAGACTGGTTTCAAGGATCGATTTGACAAGATCAGTTTTAAGGATCGGTTTGACAAGATAGGTCTCAAGAATTTGTTTGACAAGATCAGTTTCAAGGATCAGTTTGACAATATTGGTTTCAAGGATCGATTTGACAAGATTGGTTTCCAGGATCAGTTTCACAAGATTAGTTTCAAGGACCAATTTCACAAGATCGGTTTCAAGGATCAGTTTCACAAGATCGGTTTGATAGGACTTTAGATATTTATCATTCCTAGTTCATGTTTGATGTAGTTCATTCTATCAGAGTTTAGGGGTTTAGTGAATATATCAGAAAACTGATGCTCAATCCCAATAAACTCAAGAGTTATATCACCTTTTTGATAATTATCTCTCAAAAAGTGATGTCTTACATCAATATGCTTTGTTATAGAATGAGAAATTGGATTCTTAGAAATGTTAATAGTACTTATGTTATCACAGTTTATGGGGATATGTCTGAATTGAAATCCATAGTCTAATAAGGTGTGTTTCATCTATAAAATTTGTGCACAACAACTTTCAGCAACAATTTATTATGCTTCAGCAGTTGATAATGAAACTGAATTTTGCTTTTTACTACACCATGATATTAGAGACTTTCCTAAAAAGTGACATGTTACAGAGGTACTCTTTCTATCTAACTTACATCCACCAAAGTCAACATATGAATAGATAATAAATCAAAAGGTTTTCCTTTAGGATAGAACAATCCTAAATTAGTTGTATACTTGAGGTATTTTAAAATTATTTTAACCACATTTAAATGTGACTCTTTTGGGTTGGCTTGAAATCTCTCACACATAAATGCACTGAACATAATATCGGGCCTACTAGCAGTTAATTAAAAAAAACTCCCAATCATTCCTCTGTAAGCGGTCTGATCAACTGATTTTTTATTACCATAAAGATCCAACTTACATGTAGAACTCATAGGAGTTTCACTACTCTTAATGCTATCATAGCCACATCTTTTCAAAATATCTTTTGTGTAATTACTTTAATTTAAAATAACACCTTCTTTATTTTGAAATATTTGAAATCCAAGAAAATATTTAATTTCGTCCATTAAACTCATTTCAAACTCAATTTTCATTATTTTTGAAAAATCATTACATAAAGAATTTTTAGTATATCCAAATATAATATCATCTACATATATTTGGGCTATTAAAATTTATTTTGAGATTATTTTTATAAATGAAGTAGGATATTCAAGTCATTTTGTAATGCCTTTAGAAATAAGAAAATTACTCAACCTTTCATACAAATCTCTTAGAGATTGTTTCAAACCGTATAAAGATTTATATAATTTGAACACATGATTTAGAAAATGTGTATTTTTAAAACTTGGGGATTTTTCAACAAAAACATCCTCAACTATATAAACATTTAAGAATTTAATTTTGACATCCATTTTATAAAGTTTAAAATCCATGTGTGCTGCATAGGCAAGTAAGATCTTAATTGTTTCAAGTCTAGCTACTGGTGCAAATGTTTCTTCATAATCAATTCCCCCTTCTTGATTATATCCTTGTGCAACTAGTATAGCTTTATTTATGACTATATTTACAACTTCATCTACTTTATTTCTAAACACCCATTTGGTTTCTATGGTCAAAGTATCTTTTGGTATATCTAAAATTTTCCAAACATTATTTATTTCAAACTGATTAAGTTCTTATTTCATGGACATTACCCAAAATTCATCTATGATCGCATCATTGATATTTTTAGGTTCAAGCTATGGCAGGAAGGCTTGATGTTCAACCTGGTTTCTCAAATAAGCTCTCATTTGTGTTCCTCTATCTAAATATCCAACAACAATATCTAGGGAATGATTCTTAAGGGTCCTAGTTGGTCTAGAGATGGTAGGACTTGATATTTCAAGTTGGTCAGGTTGATTTGGTTCCCTATGGTTAGGATCTGGATAATTTAAAAAACTGGATGTTTTCATAGATTCCTTCATATGATGATTTGAGGTTTTATCATTAATGTCCAGATTGGAAATATCCTCTTCAATATTTTCCAGCGAGATCTTGGGATCATGTGGATCTACTTCATCAAACTTGATATGTACAGATTCCTCCACACATTTGGTTTTCTTATTAAAGAATCTATAGGATTTTCTTGATGTAGAATATCCAAGAAATATTCCTCCATCACTTTTGGAGGCAAATTTATCTAAATTATCTTTAGTGTTTAGAATATAAACTTTACATCCAAACACTTTAAAATAACCTACTTTGGGTTTCCTATTATTCCAAAACTCCTAAGGATTTTTCTTAAGGTTAGGTCTGATTAAGACTCTTTTTATTATGTAACAAGCTATATTAACATCTTCAGACTAGAAATAAATAGGTAGGTCACATTCATGTAGCATAGTTCGGGAAATTTCCTATAGAGTTCTATTTCTTCTTTCTATCACACCATTCTGTTGAGGTGTCCTAAGAGTAGAGAAATTATGATTATAGCCATTTAGTGAGAAAAATCTTCAAAATATTGATTCTCAAACTCACGATGATGATCATTTCTTAAGGATTTAATCTTAAGTCCACTAAGATTTTCTACAATCCTAGCATACTTAGTAAAGTGTAAACAATCTTCACTTTTGTGAGTTAGGAAAAAGGTCCAGGTGTACCTAGAGAAATCATCTACAAGAACATAAACATAGTGCTTCCCATTGAGACTAGAAGCTCTAGATGGTACAAACAAGTCCATTTGAACCAATTCAAGAGGTTGAGAAGTAGTTACTTCTTTCTTTTTTTGAAAGAGATTTTATGTTGCTTTCCTTTTTGACAAGAATTACATATTTTATTGTTTGGAAACTCTAATTTAGGTAAGTATTTAACTAAACATTTTCTAGTTAACTTCCTAAGAGAGCGTATGTTTCAATTTCCTAGTCTTCTATGCTAGAGCCAAGACTCTTTGTGAAAGGAATTTAGACAAGAGACATTCTGTGAGGCTAGTGTTTCTAGATTTATAGCATATAAATTATCATTTCTAAAAGTAGTAAATACTAACTTATTCTTGGAATAAAAAACATCGCATGAATCATTTTTGAATTTAAAATTAAATCCATAATCACAAAATTGAGATATTCTAACCAGGTTATACTTTAATCCATCAACGTACAATACTTTAGAAATTAAAATAGAGTTAGGGTTACCAATCTAGCCTAGGACGATGATTTTTCCTTTACCATTGTCACCAAATGTGACATGTCCTCCATCAATATTTATAAGGATTTTAAAGATTGAAAAATCCCTTATCATATGTCTTGAACACCAACTGTCCAAGTACCACCGATTTTTATAGGATCTCTTTAGGCAGTTTACCTACAAAACAGTTCATCCAAGAAACGACTTTGGTACCCATATTTTTCTGGGTCCACATACATTAGTGATATAATATTCAGGAACCCACAAATGTCTTATGGGTTTCTTATATGCATAATATAAAGTGTTTGAAAAGTAAACTTTGTTTGGTTCTGAATAATTAGATATAGTAAAATAATTCTTGGAACTGGAACTTGCTGTAAAATTCTGGTTTTTGAAAAAGTAGCATATTTTCCAGATCTGGTTAAAAAATGTGATTTGGATAAATTCCTTTGACCTGTTGATATCCTATTCCTAAAACATACTTAGGAGCTATTTTTTACTAATCATTTGAGTAAGATTATTTTTACCATTGGTGCATTTTTCCAAGTCTTTCTTCAATAGCTCATTAGACATTTTTAACCCATTTTTTTCCTTGAGCAGTTGAGCATTTTTCTCTTTTTCAGTTGTAAGTTCAAAGTTAATAGTCATAGTAAGAGCATGATGTTTCTTCAAAGATTTATACTTATCTTTCAACTCATTACATGTTTCTTCTAGAATATTTCAATATTCTAATAATTCATCATTTTTTATATTCTCAGATTCACTTTCAGAATAATAAGAATTATGCACAAGAGAGTCTAAGGTTACCTCAATTGTGTTTGTCATAAAACACATATTAGACATATCATCTTTCTCATTTTGATAAGAGACATATTCACTTGATCTGTCCTCAGAGGCACTCCAGGTGGCCTTCATTGCTTTCTCATACCTTATATCCTTATTTTCATACTTTTTCTAATATTTCATATTTGGACAGTCTGCCTTGATATGTCCTTTCCTTTTACATTCATAACATATTATCTCTTTTGATTTATCATTTCTATTCCAATACTTTTTACAATTTCCCTTGTTATCATACATTCCTTTGTAATTGGGTTTTTTGAAAAAATTATTTTTCCTATAAAATTTATTGAATCTTCTAGCCAACTAGGACATTTCCTCATCACTGTCCAAAGCTACTTCATCACTACTTTAGATTTCAATAGCAGCTTGAAATTTCTCCTTGTCTTTGCTTTTAGAAGTAGTTGTCTTGAAAGCTACATACTTTCATTTTGGTTCATCCTATTCTTGATTTACCTTTAATTCATATTCATACATCATTAATTTTACAATCAATTCCTTCACTGACATCTTATCTATATCGCACGATTATCTGATTGATATAGACATTCCACACCATCTTTCTGGTAAGCATCGTAGAATCTATATAATCTGCACTTTGGTTGTTACTTCTCTTCCTAAAGAAATCATAGTGTTCACAATTTCATTGAACCTGAGATACATATCAGAAATAGACTCATCAGGCTTCATTATGAAGTTGTCATATTTAATAGTATAAGTATTTAATATCATTTATTTAACATTAGATGTTCCATCATGATAAACATACAGAGTGTCCCAAATCTCATGTATAGTTTTACAAGAAGAGATACCGTTACATTCTTCATCTCCCAGTGCATAGTACAGAGCATTCATTTATTTATAATTATTGTTATATATGGTCTTGGTAGGTTCATCCCAAGTGTTTCTAGAAGTTTCAGGAATTGTATATTTACTTTAAATAGTAGTCTTGATTTTAAATCCCATGCTTTCTAGATGTATTTTCATCTTAAGATTCCACTGAGCATAATTTTTTCCATTAAAGAAAGGTGGTCTATTGGTAGTAGCCCCTTCAAATCTGTTTTCCATAATACAGATTGTAAAATAATTTCAAAGAGATAAAAATTTAGAAATAACAGAAATTTTTAGATCTTTGAAAAACAAATATAATCACATTTGATATGATTTGAAAATAGACAATAACTTTTAAATCCATCTGATACCAAATATTGGTTGGAGTAGATCACTCAAGAGGGGGGTCAATTGAGTGTTTATAAAAATTTCTGTTAAAAATGGTTCTTTAAAATAACACCCCCTATTAAAATAAAATCAAAGTCAGTTTTTTAGTGAATTTATAAAAGTATTGAATGTTCAATTAATTTCTCAAAATATTTATTAGTTCTCATCTTTAACAATATAAATATTAGTCAAACTTATGAAACTAATCTATTGATTCAAAATAGATATAAACACTTTCTAAACTAACTTTCAAAGTTCATTTTATCTTAATGTGAAAAATTCATATCAAATTAAAACACAAGACAAACAACACAATAGTTAAAACAAGAGGTTCATTCTCAAGATGAGAATTAGTCCTCTCCACTTGGTGATCACCCAACACCAAACAATTTATATTAATAAAATTTTGATCCACACCCTGGATCAGGGTTCACAACAGAACACAGGGCTGTCCAGGTCACACTTAACCTCTACCACAATTATTATTGGGAAAACTATCAAACAGATCACACAGGATCTCTTCCACAGTTCTATATGGGATACAAGAGTATAAAGGGATTGAGTGTGAGGATATTTTAGTATCCTTCAGTTATGCTCAAGAGATAGTGTGTGTGACACAAACAGATACACACACTGCTCAAATAGTAAACACAAGACCAAAAAAGAGTTATAAAAGAAGAATAGAGTTTATAAATCTATGTGTGTTGTGCAGTAAAGCCCTGGACTCAATGGATGTAGAGAAAATGATATTCGAGCCCTCTTCTGGAAGTTGGCTCCAAAACAGAGTATCACTGTCTCTGTAATCTATCTTCCAGGTGTGTAAAGGTTCATCTCTTCGATGTCAGGATGTTCAGCAAGATTCAGCAGGATGCATCTTATAATATTAAACTTCTTGTATACTCAACCTTTGAGTTCTTCTATTTTCAATATCTTGTATATTCACACATCCAGACTCTTTTTTTTCTAGCAGGTTCAGAGTCTCTATTTTTAGGTTGAGCTTGTAATCCTTTTATACTTCAAGGTCCAGTAGGCATGAAGATCTCCCCATGGGTATGTACCTCATACTATCTACAAATATTCCTACAGACAACATTAAATAATGTCAGAAACATTAATTTGTCTATATATAACTGTTAGAAATAAATTTAATTAATTAATTTGAAACAATTATTTATGACTATCAGTGAGTCATATGTATTGGTATTTCATCATCGTTCTGTTAACATCAGCATGTCATCATCGATGTGTCATCTTCGGTGTGTCAACTTTAGTGTGTCATCTTCGGTGTGTCATCTTCGGTGTGTCATCTTCGATGTGTCATCTTTGGTGTGTCATCTTTGGTGTGTCATCTTCAGTGTGTCATCCTTGGTGTGTCATCTTCGATGTGTCGAACATCGGTGTGTCGAACATCGGTGTGTCGAACATCGGTGTGTCGAACATAGGTGTGTCGAACATTGGTGTGTGGAACATCAGTGTGTTGAACATTGGTGTGTAGAACATCGATGTGTCAAACATCAGTTCCAATGACTCTGAAAAGATTATGAAGTATCTGTATTACACATAACTTTACTAGATTAAGTGACATCCAAAAATACATGTAAAAATACACTTTTAAACATATTGATTCACATATATATAGGGTATTGACTTATTGAAGTATATAGTTCAGTATGAAATAATTTATTTACTTAGAGATATTAAATGGCATTAAATAGTAGTATATGTAAGTTGATATATATTTGTGATTATGAAAACTACTATAGCATAGAGGGTCCAACACATTTCATATTTCATGACTTTCATATTGGGCTCTGTTAGACTAGCTGCTTGCATACTACACTGATGGGATTCACGATGTTACGATTGTAGTGCCTCCCATTCACTTTCATATTGTTGAGTGGTTCCATCCTGATAGATTCATATGCCAGTTTGGATTTTTTCAGAGTATTACCTTTCCAAATAGACAATTAGTAGCATCTCATTATGTGATGTTGATAGGGAGGTATGATGTCGACTGGTACAGATGACAAGAAGAGTATCTGGACCTCTTGGACAAATGAGTGTCATTTCATATCTAGGGTATGCAGACTATGTGATTCCATCTAGTAGAGCATCTCGAGTATGATCCATGGTATAGAATGAATCCTATTGACCTTTCCTAGTTCTAATGATAACAAATCATGATTAATTATGTATCTAATGAGTTTATTATGTTACGTTAGAATTTGGAATTATAAGATAGACTGGAATAATAATCTAAGTATGAGTCACCGTTAGCATGACTCGCCGCTAAGGATGACTCACCGCCAAGGCTTACTTACTACTTCTGAATCACCATCAGTTTGTGTCATTTCTCCGAGGAGTCACTATTACAAGTTATATTGACATAATTAACTAAGTATTTGTAACTCCCCAACCCCATTTACCCAGAGTCAGTGAATTATTACATAACATTGTCATGATCATAAAGGATCAAATCTCAAAAGACCGATCTGTTTAGTATCCTTGGAAGTACTGGATACATACATAAGTTTTACATTACATCATGAAATAAAAAGACAACAACATTTTGTCTCTATGGACCACATTTATATCCCTTAGACTATCCTTGTAGGTAAACCATAAAATAATTCTTCACATCCTGTAAAAAATGAAACATAGAAAGGGGTGATTTCAGATGCTCAGTAAGGATAATAGTATAGCGGAAACTCTCATAAATAAACATAAACATTTAAGGCAATGTATAAAACAAAAACAAAAGCCATTTAAACTTAAACTTCAGCATAATATGGCAAAGATAAATCAAATAATTCCATTTACTTATTCGAATGGATATTCTACTTCTCGAATAATCACATGTAATATCAATATCCAATTTCATAATGATGGAATGCATAATGCCGGACATCATAACCACAGAGTCAAGGCCTCGTGTCAAGACTACAAATAATATTTTGTCAAGGACTTATGTCAAGACACTAGTTTGTCTCATGATACCTACCAAAGCATTGAGAAGCTATAGAGGGCTCCACCTGTCAGTTACTAAGTCCAATGCATTCCTCATATTAAAAGGTTGAAACATAACATAAACATTCATATTAAAACTATCATAAGAAATGTTAATACATTAATAATAAACCATGAATGGTATAAAAATAACACATCTACAGTCAAAAATATCACAAAACCTTCAATAAAATATGGAAGATATGTATCATAATAAATCAACTTTAAACAAGTATAAAATCTATTAAAGGATGTTGAAATAGATGAAATCAAAATTATTTGAGAGAAATATCTCTTTCTATTTTAAAATCATTTAAAAGTCATGTAATTATAAAAGAAAAAATTTATTTTGAAAATATTCTTATAAGCTTGTAAGGGAAGCTTCAAAGGTGTTATAACAATGGAGAATAACCACACCCTCCATATAAGTTAAAAAAAAATTCTTACATTAATGTGTCGAAAAGGTCTAAAGTACCTTGTTTGGAAAATGACGAAAAGATTTATTTCAAAACATTTTATAAAAAGTAAAACAAGGGTATAAATTACTTTAACCCATAGTCTAGTAAATAGTAGAAATGTTTTGAAATACATTTTTAAGAAACACGGATGTGGATGATAAAGAGGTCCCAGTAGACATTTACGTAAAAACAACCTCGGATAATAAAGAGATTGTGAAATTAACCCTTACCTTGTACTTTTACTTGGTTGAGGGTAAATTAACCTCATGTATAATAGTTAAATCATTATTATTAAATTATAAAATAACCATATACATAAATATTATATAATATATGATCTTCTAACATTTGTTTGTTAATAATATTTTAGTAGTATCATTGTTTCAGGTGTTAACTGATTCATTTTACTTTATATGTTTTGTTACGTAAGTCATGTTTGTTATGGATAGGATATATTTGATTCATATACATAATGATATAATGTTCTTAAATATTATTTTTAATAATCAAATGAAAATTAATCT
The DNA here is from genome assembly GCA_963277665.1 of Viscum album. Lineage (NCBI taxonomy): Eukaryota > Viridiplantae > Streptophyta > Magnoliopsida > Santalales > Viscaceae > Viscum > Viscum album. Next base: position 2,135,134,415 of record OY728140.1, read on the forward strand.
TTAATGGTTACAATGGGGAATTAATCTCATCACGTTCGTGGAGACGGTAATCCGTACATACGCACGAACGCTACTTACATTTCATTTTTTTATTTTAAAAGGAAAGAAGACCAAATGATACATAGGTATATTATTATTCCAGTATAATATAATATTTTATATACATTATGTATTTTCATTAACACCATCCTTTATACATTCCATGTATGGTATGAACGAGTCATATCACTTTGAGGGGGCGGTAGTCTTCACTTCCTCAAATGAAATTATCGTATATATAAAACATGAAAATAATAAAGGTATGATATAAAATAGAATTACATAATATTATAGATAAAATAAATATCATAAATATAATATATAATTATAGTTCCATTATAATGGCCACCATAAGAGGTGGTAGTAGAAGATTGAACAATCATCGTTTTGTGAGGCGGTAGTTCGCCGTCCACAGAAACATTATATTCTATACCCATTAGATGGAGGTGTGTGTAAGTATAGTTCAAATAATTATAATAACAACAACCTACAATATTTAGGATACTAGTATTGTTATAAAATAAAGGAATAAAGAGAGTTTAGGGGGTTGGAGAAGTAAAATAAAAAAAATAACTTAAGAGGAGATGTTACCTTTAAATCGGGTAACTCCCTTTGGTTTGAACCAAAAGGCTTCCTTGAAGTGCCTTGTTCCTAAGTTAAGAATTATAAGAGGAATAGAGGGATTTATGGAGCTTAATTGGGTAGATGTTGGATGATCTAAGGGGCTTGAGAGGTGTGAGAAATGGGTTAGAGGTGAGAGATTTTTATAAGGAGGAGGAGGGGCTCTTTAGGAATGTTTGAAAATATTATTTTATTATATAATGATTTTTGGTTTCTAAATGTCCAAAACTCATTAAAGTAGAATATAAGATGAATCAGGATCGAAATAAAATCATCCAATAATAATTAGACAGGTTTTTGATATTGTTTTAATTTTTATAATCTCATTTATTTAAATCATTATTTAATGAGGTAAACACTGAATCATTATTGTGTCATAAATAATTTTATTTATTTGATGTCTAAAAATTATAAAAAAATTACCATGATGCAGATATTTTTTTTAGATTTTAAATTAATATTTATAGTCTAAGAGATAACTTATATAACCCCTTGTAAAAATTATTTTACTAAAAGATATATGTTTATGTCATTTTGTCTTTACTTTAAGTTAATTAATATAATATGTCATTATCACTCTCAAGTGGCTTCATAGGGTCCCAAAATAGACCTAAGGATGACCATGGTCGGAAATGTATCAACCAATAGGAATATGACACATGTTAGGGTAATTTAATATTATTATAATAATATTTCTTTACCCCTATTTACTAGATATACCATTTAACCATAGTAAATAAAATATTTACTGAAGTAAATAGTCATAATATTTGAAAATAAAAGATACCTATTTACAGAATTTGTACATCATGATTCCAAATATGGAATCCATTTTTCCAAATTGAAAACACAGAAGTGGTAGAAATTAATTTAAAATTAATTCCCATTGTCAAAACAAAAAGCGTGTTTTTAAGAAATAATTACTATCAAAAGATTGGAACTTGTTTATGTCCAGTTTTAAAGTGAAATTACATCCAATGTCCTAAATTATATTAATTGATAAAAATATAATCTAATGACACTTTAAAACTGTAACGACCCAAAGTTTCATTAACAGAAAATCCCTCTTGATCCAGTTAAATGTTTCTTTATGAAAAATGTTTTTATAAGATGTCAACTTCTTTAGTTTTATGTTAAGATTTGTGACCGTTACTTTTATAGCCGTTGAACAGTGATCCTGAGTAGTATAAATATAAGGCTTTAACGAACCCATTTCTACTCAGACAAAGGAAGCGATGGCCTCATCCAGTATAATTGCCCCTTACAAAGCCCATTTGTCAGAGCTTGGAAAATAGGTGGCATCTTTGGTCTTTGCCCTTGACCAAGCCCAAGATGATCTTCATCAATTCAAGCTCGAACGTGATCATCTATGGGAAAAGTGGAAGTTGATTGAAATTACCACTCGAGCGATGTTATCCGAGCCACCCCAAGAGTCTGTCACCATCGCACACCTTACCCTTAGGTCTTATGCGGCTATTTTAAGGGGTTATGTAATAAATAATTAGCACTATTTTCATGTACATTATTTTTGTATATAATAATGAATATAATTTCTAGTCATTTTTGATACATTGTAATTAGTTTTTAAAGTACAAATGGTGTTTTTAGTTATTATTTAATTAAGAATTATATTTTATTAAATTAAAGGATTTTTGAATTAAATAATATTTTAATAAAATATTATTATTAATATTAAATTAATTTTTTTATTAAGTATAAATGATCTTATAATTTTATGAATGCAATTAAAATTTTTATTAAGGTTTGAAAGCCATTTCTGTAAAAACCCGTGAATTTTTTTATAAATGTCGGTTTTTATTTTAAAAGTGAAACTTCACATATTTAGAAAATTATTTAGATAAAATAAATATTATTTTTGGAATCAGGACGTCGAAATTATCCAACGGTGAATTTTTCATAATTTTCTGAGACAGTCAAATTTTTGGGTAAAAATTAAATACCATTTAAATATATAATGTGTTTTATGACATCATAATGACCCAATGGTTATATAATAAAATACCATAATCCTTATGTTCGGCCAATATTTGTTTTATCATTAAAATAATGAGGTTTTGGGTTTGTTTGACTTACTTTTCAAAGCATTAATGGAGCCCTCAAGACTTATTCAACAGTTTGCCTTTTTAAATTAATTTTCATGGGAGTGTGACTCACCTCCACATAAGCAAACCTAATTTTTTAATAAGTTCGGACCTTGGCCTTGTAAAATATTGTTTTCCTCTTTCCTTTTCCAGAAACCATGGGCAAATACCATGGTATGGTTTGTGGTTTGGATTATTTTAATATAAGGGGTCCCAAACCTAAATAATAAAGAATTCCCTCACCTTTCCTATATAAACCCACCCAGGCTCCCACTTCCTCCTCACTCAAAGCCCTTGGAGTTCGTCCAACCTCTGCCCTACTCTCTCTAGAATCCTCTCAAGATGCCCCAAGCTCCCAAGAAGCCTCTCACAAGCCTCTCTCTAGCCTTTGGAAGCACACTTCCAAGTAAGGGGTTTTCTTCCTTTCTCATTTTTGTCAATTTTCTTTAAGTTGTATTGCCCTTTTAATTTCAATTATGAATGTTCGGGTATGGTTTCTCACCTCTCCCATACTTCCCTCTTATTGTTTGAATTATGGGAGACCCCTTTCTCTCTCATTAAAAGCCTCCCATGTACACCCGTTACTATGCCGAAATTCCGAAAGAAACCTTTTTCTCCTCTTTTATATTCAAGCAATACTTTTGTATCATGAATCTAAACTCCTTTTCAATTGTTGGGACATGTATCTATATGACCTCCTTACTTTCCATTACATGTAAATATGATGAGGAACCCCTTTCTCTCTCATCAACCTTTTTTATGAATTCTTATGTCACGCCGTTACGCTGCCGAAATCACACCGATTTTCTAAGCCAATATCATTGTGTAGTGAATACCATGCCCATTTCTCCATCAAGGGTATTCACCTTTATGAACATTTAATTATTGATTATAATGTTTCATGTATGAATTCCACATTCCTTTATCGTGTAATAAATTATTATGTTTTATGAATCCATGTTTTATGATCCATGTGGCACACTTATGCATGAAATGAAATGTTTAAGAAGGGTGCGCCCTTTATAGCGCTCCAATGCATTGGGTAAAGTATAGTATCATGATACGTCAAGTGAAATGAGTGTTGACTCATGATAATTCAAGTGCAACAAGGGTTTACTCGTACTTCAAGTGCCATGAGGGTTTACTCATGCTCCATGTGAAATGAGCCTTGGTTCATGCTAATTCAATGTTAAGTGTTGTTGCCACATTTCCATGTTATGGTTATCATGCTTTATCATGCCTTTATGTTCATGTTACTCTAATGCTCTATTGATGTTACTATTGCATAAAATGTATTTTACTCCTCATGTTATTCATTGTGTACTCCCTTACTGGGCTTTATAGCTCACCCTTTTCTTATGCATGTCCTCAGGTTATCCCATGCAATGCTAAGTACGAAGGAATGTAGTGGTCATGTAAAGGAAGTTTTCAATAAAGATGATGTATTTCAAGTTTAAAGTTTTTATGTAATGATCCTAAGCCCCAAAGACACTAAACCTCTCGATCTTCTTTGTTGTATCAAGTGAAGTTTTATGTAATAAAGCATGTTTAAGTTGTAATAGAAAGCAGGGTTGTCATAGTTGGTATCAGAGGATAGGTTTAGTTATTTTTGGGATTAGGAAACCATAGTAAATCCTTATATACAAGACTAATCATAATAAAAACATACCTAAGTTTTGGTAAATACTAAGTAAGTGGTTTATCAAACAAATACATCCCTTTCTGGATACGAGCAGGTAGAGGCGGCTCTGGCACAGATGTATCCTAGGGGTAAAACCCGAAAACACTGCTTTGAGCTAGACTCAAACGGGAACTGGTGCATGAAAACGGGTCTTGCTGCACTCTTGGTTACGACACTCCCGTGGGATATGTTTTGATAAATTCACAATCTTAGTATGAACCCTTATTAACGGAAAAATTCCCCTAAGAATATATGTTAGAAGGAAGATCATGAATAGCCTGGATTGAATCCTATAGACTCATGAGTTAAAGATATTAAAGTTTATTTATAAGTAATCAACTTTTGTCTTTGGATTACCCTTTATGTGTTACCCATAACTTTTCTTTTATTCCAACCAATGACCGGTAATAGGAGAACTCGGGCTAACAACCGTTGTGAAGATCAGTGTGATGATTGTACTAATGAGATGCCCAATCCAATGGGAGTGGGAATCACGAACTTTGTCACACTTCTCTCTAAGCTAAATCAAGTTTTGAATAGAAACACGGGTCAAGAGGAACGTTCAACCCCCCCTAAGAAAGAACAAGTCGCTATCGAGAGCTTCATGAGACAAAGGCCTCCTACTTTTAGGGGATCATCTGATCCCACGATCGCTGAGCAATGGATCAACTCCATTGAAAAGATCTTCTCTATCCTTCAATGTTCTGAACAAGAGAAGGTTCTCCTGGCGGCTTATCGTGTGGAGGGTGAAGCTGATCAATGGTGGACGTTGATCAAAAATACGAAGCCTAAGGAGGAGATCGAGGCTTTGGAATGGAAGGAATTCCGGATGATGTTTTTCGATAAATATTTTCCGCGCACCCTCCGTATTAAGATGGAAAGGGACTTCCTTTCCCTCAAGAAGAAAGATGAAGAATCTGTGGGAGCGTATGATGCAAACCTCACAAGGCTTGCACGATACGCTTCCGACTTTGTCGTTACCCCCGAATGCAAGGTTGACCACTTCTTTGGTGGGATGAAGCCTAGCTTGCAGAAAGCATTAGCGATTCGTGACTTCGACAACTATGAGGAAATTGTCCGATGTGCCCTCAAGGTTGAAATGGAGATCGGAGAATCACAGGGGTATCATGGGGACAAGAAGTGGAAGGTGGACTTAAATTCTGGTGGTCTGATGGATAAATCCAACGGTGCTAAGAAGTTCCAGCACCCCACTTGCCAAAAGTGTGGAAAGAAGCACCCTGGAAATTGCCTTAGGGGACAAGAAAATACTTCAAGTGTGGAAGAGAAGGGCACCTAGCTGTTAACTGTCAGCAAGAAGGATCCGCGGCTACGACAGAGAAGAGGAATGCTCCATTTGAACCTCAACGCGTTGTTCAATGCTACAAATGAAAAGAACTGGGTCATTTCGCAAATCAGTGCCCTAATCCAAGGGTTATCGGAGGCAACCAACAACCTCCAAGACAGCAAGGAAGAACTTTTTCCATCACTTCTGCTTAAGTGAACCCTGACAACGAAGTGGTGACAGGTACGCTAGTTATTCATTCAAGAATAGCAAACATACTTTTTGATTCAGGTTCTACACATTCTTTTATATCTCAAAAGTTTAGTAGAACAATCCCAGCACCACCACAAATACTGGAAGTAAAGATGTCGGTGAGTACAAAAAATGGGGCAATCATTGCATCCCATGAGTATAAGTCCTCCCCTGTTATAATCTGTGGAATGAATTTCCCGGAAAACCTCATCATACTCTCTTTGGTGGAATTTGATGCAATTCTTGGCATGGATTGGCTTTCCTTATATAGAGCCAACATAAATTGTCGGGAGAGGGAAATCACACTCCATATGGAGAATTGACCCCCGATTCTTTACAAGTGTCAGGAGGAAGATGAATCTCCTTTAGCTCCATCATCTCAAGCATGGATATTACTGCCTTATGAGCACGCATATCTGGCTCAGATGATTGAGTCCAAGGAAGAAACCAACCTTGAAGAAATGCCTATTGTGAGGGAGTTCGCTGAAGTATTTCCCGAGGAACTTCCTGGTCTTCCTCCAAGAAGAGATGTTGAGTTCTCAATTGAACTTATACCTGGGGCGCTACCAATATCCAAGACTCCATATAGAATGGATGTTGTTGAGCTTGAAGAGCTGAAGAAACAACTACAGGAGAATCTGGATAAAGGGTTTATACGCCCAAGTGCATCACCATGGGGTGCACCCGTCCTCCTCGTCAAGAAGAAGGATGGGTCAATGCGGCTTTGCATCGATTATCGTGAACTTAAAAAAATAACGATAAAGAACCAGTATCCTCTCCCAAGAATCGATGACTTGTTTGATCAGCTGCGTGGAGCACAATACTTATCCAAGGTGGAATTGCGGTCGGGATATTATCAAGTAAGGGTGAAGAAGGAAGATATCCCCAAGACTGCTTTTCGTACAAGGTACGGGCACTATGAATTCATAGTAATGCCTTTTGGACTCACCAATGCTCCAACAATATTCATGGAATTGATGAATAGATTATTTAGAGATTACCTAGACAAATTTGTGGTAGTCTTTATAGATGATATTCTAATATACTCCAAAACCAAGGAGGACCATGAGGAGCATTTAAGAACTGTACTGGAGACTTTGTGCAAGGAGAAGCTCTATGCAAAGTACAACAAGTGTGAGTTCTGGTTGAAGGAGGTCTCATTCTTGGGCCATATCATCACAAGCAATGGGATATCTATGGAACCCTCCAAAATAGATGCAATTGAGGGATGGCCGAGGCCAACATCAGTAACTGATATCCGTAGCTTCTTGGGGTTAGCTGGATATTATCGAGGATTTGTGAGAAATTTCTAACGATTGTCCAACCCTCTTACCAAGCTAACTCGAAAGGGAGTAATGTTTTCTTGGAGTGATGAATGCGAAGAAAGCTTCAAGGAGCTGAAAAGGAGGCTTATCACTACACCCGTGCTCACTTTACCCACAAGTGGGGATCTTTTTGTGGTATTCAGTGATGCTTCGAAGAAGGGATTAGGATGTGTGCTAATGAAGAATGATAAAGCGATATCCTATGCCTCAAGGTAGTTGAAAATCCATGAGCGAAACTATCCAACACATGATCTGGAGTTGGCAGCAGTGATCTTTGCCTTGAAAATCTGGCAGCATTATCTCTAAGGAGAGAAATGTGAGATATATACTGACCACGAGAGTCTTAAATATATATTCACACAGAAAGAGCTTAATATGCGCCAGAGAAGATGGATAGAGCTCATCAAGGATTATGACTGTTCAATACATTACCACCCTGGGAAGGCGAACAAGGTGGCAGATGCCCTAAGTAGAAAGGATCCAGTGATTCTATCAATGATGAGAATTGAAAAGGATCTAATCTTCTTAGACTTGATGAAGATGGACATGGGAATCATAAAGAAGGGAACATCATCAATCCTTTCACAAATTATTGCTCAACCATCTCTTTTGGAAAGGTTAAAGGATTCTTAAAAGGATGATGTGGGAATCCAAGAAAAAGTGGAAGCTATCGAAAAGGGAAAATCCTCAGAGTTTAATGTTAATGAAGAAGGAATTGTGCGGTTTGGGAAAAGAATATGTGTTCCATCAAGTTCGGAGCTGAAGAAGGAACTTTTGGATGATGTACATAGTTCAAATTTCTCTATTCACCCAGGGAGCACAAAGATGTATCGAGATCTCCGAGAAAACTTTTGGTGGGCTAATATGAAGAAGGATATCGCTGAATATACATCAAAGTGCCTGGTGTGTCAGCAAGTGAAGGCAGAGAGGCATAAGTCTAAGGGGATGAGGCAACCATTGCCCATACTAGAATGGAAATGGGAGAACATCACCATGGACTTTGTCACTGGACTTCCAAGGAAATCCAAAGGCAACAATGCAATCTGGGTTGTTGTGGATCGTCTTACAAAGACTGCACACTTCATTGCTATTCGAGAGGATTTCTCTTTGGATCAACTGGCACAGATATATTTCAGGGATGTGGTATGGTTGCATGGAGTACCACTATCTATTGTTTCTGACCGAGATCCAAGATTCACCTCTAAGTTTTGGAAGAGTCTTCAACAAGCTCTGAATACTGAACTGAACTTCAGTACGGCCTATCATCCTCAAACTGATGGCCAATCTGAGCGGACTATCCAAACACTTGAGGATATGTTGAGAGCATGCTCAATGGACTTTAAAGGAGGATGGGATCAACATCTTCCTCTAGTTGAGTTCTCTTAAAATAATAGTTTCCACTCAAGCATCCAAATGGCACCATATGAAGCCCTGTATGGGAAAAGGTGTAGAACACCGGCATGTTGGGATGAGGTAGGTGAACGTAAGCTTCTTGGACCAGAAATGGTCGAAGAAATGGTGGAGAAGGTGAAAACCATTCAGCAGCATATCAAGGCAGCCCAAAGTCGACAGAAGAGTTATGCAGATAATCGTCGACGAGACCTTGAGTTTAAAGTCAGAGACATGGTGTTTTTACGCATATCTCCGTGGAAGAAGGTCATGAGGTTTGGAAAGAAAGGGAAGTTAAGTCCAAGGTACATCGAACCCTTCGAGATTCTTGATCGTGTTGGGGATGTGGCCTATCGACTAGCACTTCCACCTACTATGGCCAAGGTGCATGATGTCTTCCATGTATCCCTCTTAAGGAAGTACATACCAGACCCTTCACATGTACTCTCTTTCGAGGTGGTACAATTAGAAGACGATCTTTCTTATGAGGAGCAACCAGTGAAGATCTTAGATCATAGAGAAAAATTTCTACGAAATAAGACAATTCCCCTCGTCAAGGTGTTGTGGAGAAACCACAAGTTTGAAGAAGCAACTTGGGAGTCAGAGGATATGATGAAGCTAAGTTACCCACATTTGTTTTAGTGTGGGAAAAGGAAAATTTCGAGGGCGAAATTTCTTAAGGGGGGAATATTGTAACGACCCAAAGTTTCATTAATAGAAAATCCCTCTTAATCCAGTTAAATGTTTCTTTATGAAAAATGTTTTTATAAGATGTCAACTTCTTTAGTTTTATGTTAAGATTTGTGACCGTTACTTTTATAGCCATTGAACAGTGATCCTGAGTAGTATAAATATAAGGCTTTAACGAACCCATTTCTACTCAGACAAAGGAAGCGATGGCCTCATCCAGTATAATTGCCCCTTACGAAGCCCATTTGTCAGAGCTCGGAAAAGAGGTGGCATCTTTGGGCTTTTCCCTTGACCAAGCCCAAGCTGAGCTTCATTAAGTCAAGCTCGAACGTGATCGTGTACGGGAAAAGTGGAAGTTGATTGAAATTACCACTCGAGCGATGTTATCCGAGCCGCCCCAAGAGTCTGTCACCATCGCACACCTTACCCTTAGGTCTTATGCGGCTATTTTAAGGGGTTATGTAACAAATAAGTAGCACTATGTTCATGTACATTATTTTTTTATATAATAATGAATATAATTTCTAGTCATTTTTGATACATTGTAATTAGTTTTTAAAGTACAAATGGTGTTTTTAGTTATTATTTAATTAAGAATTATATTTTATTAAATTAAAGGATTTTTGAATTAAATAATATTTCAATAAAATATTATTATTAATATTAAATTAATTTTTTTATTAATTATAAATGATCTTATAATTTTATGAATGCAATTAAATTTTTTATTAAGGTTTGAAAGTCATTTCTGTCAAAACCCGTGAATTTTTTTATAAATGTCGGTTTTTATTTTAAAAGTGAAAATTCACATATTTAGAAAATTATTTAGATAAAATAAATATTATTTTTGGAATCAGGACATCGAAATTATCCAACGGTGAATTTTTCATAATTTTCTGAGACAGTCAAATTTTTGGGTAAAAATTAAATACCATTTAAATATATAATGTGTTTTATGACATCATAATGACCCAATGGTGATGTAATAAAATACCATAATCCTTATGTTCGGAAAATATGTGTTTTATCATTAAAATAATAATGTTTTGGGTTTGTTTGACTTACTTTTCAAAGCATTAATGGAGCCCTCAAGACTTATTCAACACTTTGCCTTTTTAAATTAATTTTCATGGGAGTGTGACTCACCTCCACATAAGCAACCCTAATTTTTTAATAAGTTCGGACCTTGGCCTTGTAAAATATTGTTTTCCTCTTTCCTTTTCTAGAAACCATGGGCAAATACCATGGGATGGTTTGTGGTTTGGATTATTTTAATATAAGGGGTCCCAAACCTAAATAATAAAGAATTCCCTCACCTTTCCTATATAAACCCACCCAAGATCCCACTTCCTCCTCACTCAAAGCCCTTGGAGTTCGTCCAACCTCTGCCCTACTCTCTATATAATCCTCTCAAGGTGCCCCAAGCTCCCAAGAAGCCTCTCACAAGCCTCTCTCTAGCCTTTGGAATCACACTTCCAAGTAAGGGTTTTTCTTCCTTTCTCATTTTTGTCAATTTTCTTTAAGTTGTATTACCCTTTTAATTTAAATTATGAATGTTGGGGTATGGTTTCTCACCTCTCCCATACTTCCCTATTATTGTTTGAATGATGGGAGACCCCTTTCTCTCTCATTAAAAGCCTCCCATGTACACCCGTTACTATGACGAAATTCCGAAAGAAACCTTTTTCTCCTCTTTTATATTCAAGCAATACTTTTGTATCATGAATCTAAATTCCTTTTCAATTGTTGGGACATGTATCTATATGACCTCCTTACTTTCCATTACATGTAAATATGATGAGTAACCCCTTTCTCTCTCATCAACCTTTTTTATGAATTCTTATGTCACGCCGTTACGCTGCCGAAATCACACCGATTTTCTAAGACAATATCATTGTGTAGTGAATACCATGCCCATTTCTCCATCAAGGGTATTCACCTTTATGCACATTTACTTATTGATTATAATGTTTCATGTATGAATTCCACATTCCTTTATCGTGGAATAAATGATTATGTTTTATGAATCCATGTTTTATGATCCATGTGGCACACTTATGAATGAAATGAAATGTTTAAGAAGGGTGCGCCCTTTATAGCGCTCCAATGCATTGGGTAAAGTATAGTATCATGATATGTCAAGTGCAATGAGTGTTGACTCATGCTAATTCAAGTGAAATGAGGGTTTACTCGTGCTTCAAGTGCAATGAGGGTTTACTCATGCTCCATGTGCAATGAGCCTTGGCCCATGCTAATTCAATGTTAAGTGTTGTTGCCACATTTCCATGTTATGGTTATCATGCTTTATCATGACTTTATGTTCATGTTACTCTAATGCTCTATTGATGTTCCTATTGCCTAGCATGTATTGTACTCCTCATGTTATTCATTTTGTACTCCCTTACTGAGCTTTATAGCTCACCCTTTTCTTATGCATGTCCTCAGGTTATCCCATGCAATGCTAAGTACGAAGGAATGTAGTGGTCATGTAAAGGAAGTTTTCAATAAAGATGATGTATTTCAAGTTTAAAGTTTTTATGTAATGATCCTAAGCCCCAAATACACTAAACCTCTCGATCTTCTTTGTTGTATCAAGTGAAGTTTTATGTAATAAAGCATGTTTAAGTTGTAATAAAAATCAGGGTTGTCATAAAAACCACTCAAATGTATAATTTAACACTATAAATTATTTCTATTAAAAACGTTGTTTTTAATTAAAATTTAGTATTTTTTCACTATTCATGAAAAATTGAAAGTTTGAGTACCAAAAATTCAGCCTAAGCTAATTTCTATATTCCAAATCCAAAAATGAAGTCCATTTTAAAAATCAAAGTTTATAAAATTTCAAAAAGTGGGTATTACTATTCATAATGGCTAGTTTGATTGGTCGTGTTGTGTTAGAATCTAAAAGTTGCGTACAACGCAAGTTATTGCATTATTCAAAGGGAAATGATCCATGAAAGCTTGGGGTGTTACATTCTTCCCTCCTTCAAATAATTTTGTTCTCGAAATTTCTAGAATACTACTACATAAAAATATTTGGGTGGTTCTTCATCATAAGTTCCTCAGGTTCCCACGTTGCCTCTTCCATCTTATGATTTCTACATAGAACTTTCACCAGACGAGTCATCCAGTTTCTCAACACTTGTTCTCTGGTATCAAGAATTATGATAGGCTCTTCACAATAAGATAGATCAGGTTCCAGTTATATTTCTTCATTAGTGAGTAAATGTGTTGGTTCAGGCATGTATTTTCTCAAAAGTGATACGTAGAACACATCATGAACTTTGGAGAGACTTGGCGGCATTGCCAAACGATAAGCTACAACTCCAATTCACTCTAGAATTTTGAAAGGTCCGATGTAATTGGGACTTAATTTTCTTTTCTTACTGAATCGTATAACACCCTTCCATGGAGATAATTTCAATAAAACATGATCTCCAACTTGAAATTACAAATCTTTACTTTAGTTATCAGTATAGATCTTTTGCCTACTTTGATATGCTTTGATGTGGGTTTGGATAACCTTTACCTTTTCCATTGTTTCCTCAACAAGTTCTAAGCCTACGAGTTTTCTTTCACCAACATCATCCCAATAAGTTGGTGTGTGACATCTCTTTATATATAACGCTTCATATGGTGCCATTTGAATACTTGAATGGAAAATATTGTTATAGGAAAATTCTAATAGAGGTAAATATTTTTCCCACATACCTTGAAAGTCAAGTGAGAGAGATATCAACATGTCTTCCAATGTTTGAATAGTCCATTCTGATTGTCCATTAGTTTGAGGGTGGTAGGAAGTGCTCAAATGAAGTTCAGTATCCAAGGCCTTCTGAAGACTTTTCTATAATCTTGATGTAAAACGGGCATCATAGTCAGAAATAATCAATAGGGGTACTCAATGAATTCTTACAACTTCATTAATATATAGTCTTTCCCAGCATTCAAGTGGTAAATATTCTCTTATAGAAAGAAAATGATATGACTTGGTAAGATGATCAACAATGACCCATATTGTATCACTCCTTCTAGGAGTCTTTGGTAGCCCCATGACAAAGTCCATCATAATATCATCCCATTTCCAGTCAGGTATGGGAAGAGGTTGCATGAATCCTCGATGATGTTGTCTTCCAACTTTAACTTGTTGACAAACCAAACATCTTGACACATAATCAGCAATCTCTCTCTTTATGTTGTCCCACAAAAAATGTTCCTTCAAATATCTATACATCTTAGTGCTACTAGGGTGTATAGAGAAATTGAAGCTATGAGAATCATCCAACAATTACCTTTTTAGATCAGGTATGTTAGGAACACAAAGTCTCTTCCCAAATTTCAAAATCCCATATTCATATACAAAGTAGATTAATCTCCCATCGTCCACAACTTTAATTTTCTTTTGAAAATCCTCATCATCAGTCTGAGAACTTTTTATGATTTCTAGTAAATATGGTTTAGCAACCATTTGAAAAAGTATTGATGTTTCACCTTCCATGATTATTCCCATATCCATCTTTACTAGATCCATGAACATAGGATCCCTTTCAACTCTCATCTTGTTCAAAACTCCATGATCCTTTCTGCTCAAAGCATCTGCCACCTTATTTACCTTCCCCAAGTGGTAGTGTATGGTGAAATCATAATCCTTGAGTAGTTCGAGCCATCTCTTTTTCCTCATGTTGAGTTCTTTTTGTGAGTAAATATACTTCAAACTCTTGTGATTGGTATAAATCTCATATTTTCACCATAGAGATCGCGTTTACATATCTTCAGAGCAAAAATTATAGCTGTTAACTCAAGATCATGAGTGGGATAGTTTTGTTCATGAATTTTTAGCAGTCGTGATTCATAGGAAATAAACCTATCATTCTGCATAAGGGCATAAACAATTACCTTCTTTAAAGAATCACTATAAATAAAAAACCCATAATTCCCCAATGGCAGAGTCAATATAGGAGCATTGAGTAATATTCTCTTTAGTTCTTCAAAAAATTCTTCAAACTCTTTTGTCCAAAAAAATTTAACCCCTTTATGTGTGATCTTGGTTAATGGGTTAGCCAATTCGGAAAAATTTTGTATGAAACTCCGATAATAACCTATTAAACCTATAAAATTGCGTACCTTAGTTATACTTGTCAGTGCTAGCCATTCTCGAATTGCTCTTATGTTAGAAGGATCAACATAGATTCCATCCTTATAGACAATATGTCCAAGAAAAGAAAATTTTATGAATCCTGAATTCACAATTTCTAAACTTATCATATAATTCATTTCTTCTAAGAGTATTTAGAATTATACGCAAGTGATTTTCATGATCTTTGTATATTTTGGAGTACACCAATATATCATCAATAAATACCACTAAAAGTCATCAAGATATTCCTTGAAAACTCTGTTTATTAGATCCATGAAGATAAAGGGTGCATTAGTTAGTCCAAAAGGCATTATTATAAACTCGTAATTCCCGTACCTGGTTCGAAATGATGTCATTAGAATGTATTACTTCTTCACACACAACTGATGATATCCAAATCGAAGGTCAATATTTGAAAAATATTGAGCTCCATTAAGTTGATCAAATAAATCATCAATGAGAGGTAGGGGATACTTGTTCTTTATTGTTATAACATTGATCTCCCTGTAGTCAATGCACAACCTCATAGATCCATCTTTTTTCTTAATAAAAAGAACAGGGGATCCCCATGGAGAAAAATTAGGGAAAATAAATCCTTTATTACTCAACTCATCTAGATGTTTCTTTAGCTCCACTAATTCCACAGTGGCCATTCTATAAGGGGTCTTTGATATGGTCCTTGAACTAGGAATTAAATAAATGGAAAACTCAATTTCTCATTTTGGAGGATGTCCAGGTAAATCCTTTGGAAACACGTAAACATATTCTTGTACAATAGGTACATCATCTATTTGAAAATTCCTTTCCTCACCCATAGTTATTTCACTCTCTTCCTCCCCAATAATTGAATTTAGTAGAGCTACAGGGGGTGGATCTAGATAAGAATCAGATGGTGACATTTCTACTCTAATGATAAGGTATTCCTTATCATCATCAAAAATTGTAACCTCCTTCTTCTTACAATAAATTTTCGCATCATGGTCCAAAAGCCAATACATACCAAGGATTATATCAAATTCAATCATGGGTATGACATTGATATCAGTGGATAAAGAACATTTATATGCCCTAATGGGGACTGATTGACAAAACTTTGTTGCAATGGTACTTCCCTTAGGAGTTTTGACTAATAACTCCCTTGTTAAATTAAATTGGAAATATCTAATTTTCTTAGAAAACTGGGAAGATATGAAACAATGTGATGATCCCGAATCAAATAAAGCATTGGCTAAACTTGAGGAAACCATTAAATTACCTTCCACCATGTCTTTCAGGGCTTCAAACTCAGCATTATTGATTGCATAATCTTGTCCTTTATCCTTTTTCCTTTTATGAGGTAAGTTTCCTTGGAGCTTAGGACATTCATTTTCATAATGCCCCCATTTCTTTATAATTGTATCATTCAACACTGATATCCTCTTTCTTTCCCTTACAATAACGATCTTGGTGGACTTTTCATCACACTTGTAACAGACTCCCATTCCCTTTAGGAAAGTACCGGGGTGTTTCTTCCCACATTTACTGCAGGGTGGATATTCAACTTTTACCTTCTTCCCCTTATTTCCATTTCCAGAGTGTTCAGCAGATCTCTTCTTCTCTTGCTCTACTTTAAAGTCGTAAGACTTAGAGAATTCCTTTTCTATCTTGATATCCCATGAGACAATATCTTCATATGATGAGAAGGATTGTGAGAATAATGCTCGATTGAGAAATGATTTTAACCCATCAAAGAATCATCCAATCTTACTCCTTGGGTTACGTATATAATCTGCTGCATTCCTTTCTAACCCTGTAAAAATAATATTTAATATTTCATGAAATTATGATTGTTTAAGGGAAGGCTTTAGTCATGCCTTTAATTTTTCAGACTATTTAAAAAACTACATTATACAAAATAGGACATCACGTAAGCTAGTGGTAGGTGATTACCCTTGTCGCCCTTCGGTTGTGGGTTCAAGTCTCGTGGCCTTTCCAGACGCGATGGGTTGTCGCTCGACCTCCGGGTTGTCCTTTTTATGAAAATCCAAAAATAATCTCAGGAAATGATTTAACCTTAACAATAGTATCCAATATAAAACTTAATCTATTCCAACTTTTAGACTTATCCACAACACTTCTTTCTGAACTCACAGTCCAAAATTTATAATGAAGGTCACATAATATACATGTGAATACCTTTATTGTGAATTCTCTTAAAATGTGGTAATAAAATAAATTGCCATAAAACCATATTTGAATTGGTATGTACTTACTTATTCCTTCTGTAAATCATATAATACTGGATATACTCCTAAAATCCAAAAATGTTGTAATCACCAACAATGATGGAATAAAAAAACCATGAGTTAGTTCCAATGTAGTCAATAATATCTAATATAATTTATCCAAATCAATTATCTCTTATTCCAAAATCAATACCACAATATCAGGACCATATTAAAGTTTATATTTCCTTCAACCATGTATTTTACAAAAAGATTAACTTTCTATTGAGTCACTTTTCTTGGTATCACACAATCTCAAATCCTTAATGAAATAGTACTGCAGTACAATCCTTATATACTCCATAATTATTATAACCAGTACATCGTTGATACAAAAATAAAATGACATAATTATTTAATATTAACATAAGAAAACTAGTCATTACTCTTCATCTGTGGTAATATAATAACTTGATTATTGTCCAACAACATAATTTGCGGTATACTCTAATGATTGAGACATTGATTCACGTAGTGTCCCAACTCCTTGTAGATGAATCATTATACATTTGAAACCTTTTTCTTACCCTTGAAATCACGTAATTGGTGTCCTTTTTCTCCACACTTATAACAAACTCAAATTCCCTTCAGTCATTTAACAAGGAAATTTTTTCTACAGTTATCACATATGGGAAAATCCTTCTTTCCCTTATTCCCTTTATCCATCTTTCTCTCTACCATCATTTTCTTCTCTGGCTTTCCTTAAAATCCATAGGACTCCGATAATTCTTTAATTATCTTATTAACACATGATAATATTTCTTCATATGATGATAATACATGGGAGACTACTTTCTTTCTAAATATTGGCTTAATACCATGAAATATATGATCCTTCTTACTCTTTGGATCATGCGTATTGTTGGAGTTCTCATTCCATCTACTGGGCGCCATTTCTAAACAATGGAATACACTAGGCTAGTTTTATGAATCACAATGCATAATTCCAAACTTGTAAAATACATAATGTAAATTGAAAAGATTATGCATATAATATATAATCATAAAAAATGTTTTATTTGAGAAATTATTTACTCTTAAATCCTTCATAATGACTTGTAAAAAAATGTGAATTATCTTAAGCATATCCCCTAGGAGTGTCGTAACCAAGAGTGCAGAAAGGCCTATTTTCATGTACCAGGATACCCCGAGTCAAGCCTAAAAATCCTTGTCATAGTTTTCAATCCTAGGTACATCTGTTCCAGAGCCGCCTCTACCTGCTCGTATCCAGACATGGATGTATTTATTATAAAATTCACAAAATCTCTACATTAACAAAATTATAGGATGTTCTTCTATACTAATCCTCAAAGTCTATCTTAGGGTAATGTTCTCTAATTAGATGTTTTCTAAATATAGTTTCCAAGGTTATTTCTAAACTTCCTATGATACCAACTATAACACCCCAAGATTTCATAGTATGTTATCTCTTCAAAAAATTCAATAACTTGTGTTAAACGCAACACTGAGTTTGATCGCACCACGACTTACCAAACTAGCCGTTCAAAAAGCAGTTATGAATAGTATTAACTGAATTTTGAATTTTATAAACTTCATATAATTTTAGAATCCATATTATGTGTTTATTAGACATAATATAATAACAAATTTATTTTTTCAGATAAAAGAAGTATTTTTCAAAAAATGAAATTTTAATGCCTTTTAATGGTGAAATTTTTTTAAAACCATTATTTGACACTTTTATATATTAAATTTAATGAAATTAAATTATTATTTATGATAGGGACATAAAAATTTATTTTGGATAATTTTTTGGTACTTTTCTGATAACTTACTTATTTTGATGAATAGTGAAAATACTAAATTTTAATTAAAAACAACTTTTTTAATCGAAATAATTTATAGTGTCAAATTGTAAATTTGAGTGGTTTTAAAGTATCATTAGATTATTGTTATATTATTTAATATAATTTAAGTTATTGGATGTAATTTCACATTTAAACTAGACATAAACAAGTGTCAATCTTTTGATAGTTATTATTTCTTAAAAACACGCTTTTTTGTTTTGACAACGAGAATTAATTTTAAATTAATTTTTGGAACTTCTGTGTTTTGAATTTTAAAAAATGGATTCCGTATTTGGAATCAAGAGATACAAATTGTGTAAATAAGAAACTTTTATTATCAGACATTATGAATATTTACTTCAGTAAATATTTTATTTACCATGGTTAAAGGGTAAATCTGGTAAATAAGGGTAAACAAATATTATTATAATATTATTAAATTACCCTAACATGTGTCCTATTTATATTGGTTGATAAATTTAATACTATGGGAATCCTTGGGTTGATTTTGGGACCCCATTGAGCCACTTGAGAGTGATAATGACACTTTATATTAATTAATTTAAAGTAAAGACAAAAATGACATAAAAATATATATTTTAGTAAAATAATTTTTACAAGAAGTTATGTAAGTTATATATTCAACTATAAATATTAATTTTAAAGATAAAAAAATTTCCTACATCGTGGTATTTTTTTTATAATTTTTATACATCAAATAAATAAAATTATTTATGTCACAATATTGATGCAGTGTTTACCTCATAAAGAATGATTTAAATAAATGAGATTATAAAAATTAAAAAAATATCCGAAACCTGTCCAATTATTATTGGATGATTTTATTTTGAACATGATTCATATTATCTTCTATTTTAATGAGTTTTGGACCTTTAGAAACTAAAAATAATTATATAATAAAACAATATTTTCAAACATTCCTAAAGAGCCCCTCCTCCCCTTATAAAAAGCCCTCTCCTCTAGCCAATTTATCACACCTCTCAAGCCACTTTTATCATAAAAAATCTACCTAATTAAGATCCATAAATCCCTATATTCCTCTTAGAATCCTTAACTTAGTAATAAGGAACTTCAAGGAATCCTTTTGGTTCAAACCAAAGGGAGTTACCCGATTTAAAGGTAACATCTCTTCTTAATTTCTTTTCTTTTATTTTACTTCTACAGCCCCCTAAAATCTCTTTATTAATTTCTTTTATAACAAAACCAGTATCCTTAATATACTAGGTTTCTGTTATGAGAATTATTTTAACTAAAATTACACACACCTCCATCTAATGGGTATAGAACATTATGTTTCTGTGGACGGTGAACTATGACCTCACGAAATGATGATTGTTCAATCTTCTACTACCTCCTCTTATGGTGGCCATTATTATGAAACTATAATTATATATGATATATATGATATTTATTTTATCTATAATCTTCTGTAATTCTCTTTTATATCTTACCTTTATTCTTTTCATGTTGTATATATACGATAATTTCATTTGAGGAAGTGCGGACTACCGCCCCCTCAAAATGATATGACTCGTTCATACCATACATGGACTGTATAAAGGATGGTGTTAATAAACTTATGTAACATATATAAAATATTATATTATAATGGAATAATAATATACCTATGTATCATTTTGTTTTATTTCCTTTTAAAATAAAAAATGAAATGGAAGTAGCGTTCGTGCATACGTATGGATTACCGTCTCCACGAACGCGATGAGATTCATTCCCCATCATAACCATTCAAGAATAATTTTATTTTGATTATTAAAAATAATATTTAATAACATTATATCATTCTTGTTATAAATCAAATACATCCTATCCATAACAAACATGACTTACGTAACAAAACATATAAAGGAAAATGAATCAGTTAACACCCGAAACAATGATACTACTAAAATATTATTAACAATTCAGTACTAGAAGATCATATATGATATCATATTTATGTATTTGGTTCTTTTATAATTTAATAACAATGATTTAACTATTATATAAGAGGTTAATTTACTCTCGACCAAGGAAAAGTATAAGGTAAGGGTTAATTCCTCAATCTCATTATTATTCAATATTGTTTATGTGTAAGTATTTACTGGGACATATTTATTATCCATGTCCATGTTAGATAAAGGAGTTTTCAAAAGGATTATTTTTAAGGTACTCTTCAAATAAAATATCATTTTAACAGTTTAAATGTTTATTCTTATAAATCATTCTAATTAATGTCCATGTTTTCAAAATGGTTTTTAAAGGATTTATTTATATGGACATGAATGTTTTTAAATGTTAATTATTTCAAAAGTATAAAAGTGGTATGGAACACTTTGATTCAAAAATTAATTTTAAATGTATTAATTTATAAATTGTGTGACTTTTAAATGTTTTCATGAAAAAGGGATATTTCTCTCAAATAATTTTACTAATCATTTTCAACTATGAAAACATCCTTTTGGATATTATTCTTGATTGTGGTTGATTTATTATAAATACAATCTTGAATATTGTATCGAATGATTTATGATATGATTGATTGTGAATGTGCTATTTTTATACCATTCATGATTTATGGTTAAATTATTGACATTTTGTATGCTAGTTTTAATACGAATGTTTATGTTAGTTTCAACATTTTCATATGAGGAATGCATTGGACTTAGTAAGTGACGGGTGGAGCCCACTATAGCTCCTTGATTCATAGGTTGGTATCATGAGACAAACTAGTGTCTTGGCACAAGGCCTTGAAAGAATCTTATTTTTAGTCTTGGAACGAGGCCTTGACTATGTGGTTATGATGTTCGACATTATACATTCCATTATTATGAAATTAGCTATTGATATTACATGTGATTATTTGACTTGTAGAATATCCATGTGAATAAGTAAATGGAATTTTTTTATTTATCATTTCCATATTATGCTGAAGTTTAATTTTAAAAGTATTTTTTTAGTTTTATACATTGCCTTAAATGTTTATGCTTATTTATGAAAGTTTCTGCAATAGTGTTATCCTTACTGAGCATCTGATCTCACCCCTTTCTGTGTTTTTTTTCCAAGATGTGAAGAAGTGTATTATGACTGAACTGTAGAGATAATATAAGGGATATGAATGTGGTAAATGTAAACAATTTTGTTTTTGTTTTTCATTTTATAATGTAATGTAATGTTTATGTATGTAATCTATTTTCTAAGACTGCTAAACTGATCGGTCCTTTGGGACTTGATTCCTTGTAATAATGACAATGTATTAAAATAATTCACCTAATCTGAGTAACTAGGGTTGGGGTGTTACATTTGGTATCAAAGGACGGTTTTGATCCTCTGACCTATGGTTATGGGCCCACCATGTGATAGTAAAATATTGAACAATCATCGTTTCGTGGGGCAGTAATTTTCCATCCACAGAAACATTATGTTTTATACCCATTAGATGGAGGTTTGTGTAAGTGTAGTTCAAATCCTTCTCATAAAAACAACCAAGTATATTTAGGATAATGGTTTTTTTATAAAAAAAGGAATAAATAGATTTTATGGGGTTGTAGAAGTAAAATAAAAGAAAAGAACTTATGAGGATATATTACCTTTAAATCAGGTAACTCCCTTTATTTTGAACCAAAAATCTTACTCGAAGTGCCTTATACCTAAGGTAAGGCTTCTAGGAGGAATATAGAGATGTATGGAGATTAATTGGGTAGAGGTTGGATGAGACAAGGTGCTTGAGAGGAGTGAGTAATGAGTTACAAGTGATGGCTTTTTATAAGGGAGGGGAGGTGCTCTTTAGGAAAGTTTGAAAATATTATTTTATTATATAATTATTTTCAATTTATAAACGTCCAAAACTCATTAAAGTATAAGATAAGATGACTAATGTTTGAAATAAAATCATCCAATAATAATTTTATAGGTTTTGGATATTGTTTTAATTTTTATAATCTTATTTATTTAAATCATTTATTAATGAGGTAAAGACTACATCATTATTGTGTCATAAATAATTTTATTTATTTGATGACTAAAAGTTATAAAAAATAACAATATGTAGGAAATATTTTTAGAATTAAAATGAATATTTATAGTTGAAAAGATAACTTATATAACCCCATGTAGAAATTGTTTTACAAAAAAGATATATGTTTATGTCATTTTTGTCTTTACTTTAAATTAATTAATATAAAGTGTCATTATCACTCTCAAGTGCCTCCATGAGGTCCCAAAATAGACCCAAGGATTACCATGGTCGGATATGTATCAACCAATAGGAATATGTCACATGTTAGGGTAATTTAATATAATAATAATAATATTTTTTAACCTTGATTTACCAGATTTACCCTTTAACCATGGTAAATAAAATATTTACTGAAGTAAATATTCATAATTTATAAAAATAAAAGTTAGATATTTACAAAATTTGGAACTCCATATTCCAAATATGGAATCCATTTTTCCAAATTCAAAACACAGAAATGGAAGAAATTAATTTAAAATTAATTCTCCTTGTCAAAACACGAAGCGTGTTTTTAAGAAATAATAACTATCAAAATATTGACACTTGTTTATGTCCAGTTTAAATGTGAAATTACATCCAATGACCTAAATTATATTAAATGATAAAAATATAATCTAATGATACTTTAAAACCAACCAAATGTATAATTTAACACTATAAATTATTTTGATTAAAAAAAATGTTTTAAATTAAAATTTAGTATTTTTCACTATTCATCAAAAATTGAAATTTTTCAGAAAAGTACCAAAAATTCACCCTAATCTAATTTTGATATTCCAAATCCAAAAATAAAGTCCATTTTGAAAAATAAAATTTATAAAATTTCAAAAAGTGAGTATTACTATTCATAATGGCGAGTTTGATTAGTCGTGGTGTGTTAGAATCTCGAAGTTACATACATTGCAAGTTATTGCATTATTAAAATGAAAACTTACCATGGGATATGTCCTAGGTAATTGGATGTAATTTCACATTTAAATTGGACATAAAAAAGTGTCAAACTTTTGATAGTTATTATTTCTTAAAAACACACTTTTTTGTTTTGCCAACGAGAATTAATTTTAAATTAATTTCTTCCACTTCTATGTTTTGAATTCAGAAAAATAGATTCCATATTTGGAATAAGGAGGCCCAAATTGTGTAAATAGGTAACTTTTATTTTTAGATGTTATGAATATTTAGTTCAGTAAATATTTTATTTACCATGGTTAAAGGGTTAATCTTGTAAATAAGGGTAAACAAATACTATTATAATAATATTAAATTACCCAAACAAGTGTCCTATTACTATTGGTTGATACATGTCCGACTATGGGTATCCTTGGGTCGATTTTGGGACCCCATGGATCCACTTGAGAGTGATAATGAAACTTTATATTAATTAATTTAAAGTAAAGACAAAATGACATAAACATATATCTTTTAGTAAAATAATTTTTACAAGGGGTTATATAAGTTTTATCTTCGACTGTAAATATTAATTTGAAAGATAAAAATATTTCCTATATCATGGAATTTTTTTATAATTTTTATAAATAAAATAAATAAAATTATTTATGACACAATAATAATGTAGTGTTTACCTCATTAAATAATTATTTAAATAAATGAGATTATAAAAATTAAAACAGTATCCAAAACCTGTCCAATTCTTATTGGATGACTTTATTTTGAACATGAGTCATCTTATCTTCGAATTTAATGAGTTTTTAACCTTTAGAAACCGAAAATAATTATATAATAAAACAATATTTTCAAACATTCCTAAAGAGGAAGAGAGGGATGGACCTATAACTAGAGTCGGTGCATTATTACATAACATTGGCATGATCTCAAGGGTTCAAATTCCAAAAGATAGATCAGTTTAGTAGCATTGGAAGTACTAGATGAATACATAAGTTTTACATTACATAATGAAATAAAAACAACAACATTCTGTCTCTATTGACCACATTCATATCCCTTAGCCTATCCCTATAGGTCAACCATAAAATACTTCTTCACATCCTTGGAAAAATAAAACATAGAAAGGGGTGAGATCAAATTCTCAGTAAGGATAACAGTATAGAGGAAACTTTCATAAATAAACATAAACATTTAAGGCAATTTATAAAACTAAAACAAAAGACTTTTAATCTTAAACTTTAGTATAATATGGGAAAGATAAATCAAATAATTCCATTTACTTATTCACATGGATATTCTACTAGTTGAATAATCACATGTAATATCAATAGCTAATTTCATAATGATGGAATGCATAATGATGAACATCAGAACCACATAGTCAAGGCCGCGTTCCAAGACTACAAATAAGATTTTTTCAAGGCCTTGTGTCAAGACACTATTTTGTCTCATGAGACCTATCGATGCATCGAGGAGCTATAACGGGCTCCATCCGTCACTTACTAAGTCAAATGCATTCCTCATAGGGAAAGGTTAAAACATAACATAAACATTCGTATTAAAACTAGCATACGAAATGTTAATACATTAACTATTAACCATGAATGGTATAAAAATAAAACATCCACGTTCAAACATATCACAAAACCTTCAATACAATATGGAAGATTTTTATCATAATAAATCAACTTCAAACAAGTACAAAATCCATTAAATGATATTGACATAGATGAAATCAAAATTATTTGAGAGAAATATATCTTTCTTTTTTGAAATCATTTAAAAGTATTATAATTATAAAATAAAACATTTATTTTTAAAATGTTCTTATAAGCTTGTAAGGTAAGATTCAAAGGTGTTATAATGGTGGAGAATAACCGCACCCGCCATATAAGTTAAAAAAACATTCTTATCTTAATTTTTCAAAAAGGTCATAAAGTACCTTGTTTGGAAAATGACGAAAAGATTCCTTTCAAACCATTTTATAAAAATTAAAACAAGGGTATAAATGAATTTAACCCATAGTCTAGTAAATATTAAAAATGTTTTGAGATACATTTTTAAGAAACATAGATGTGGACGATAAAGAGGTCCTAGTAGACATTTATGTAAAAACAACCTCAGATAATAAAGAGATTGTGAAATTAACCCCTACCTTTTACTTTTCCTTGGTCGAGGGTATGTTAACCTCATGTATAATAGTTAAATCCTTGTTATTAAATTATACATGAACCACATACATAAATATGATACCATATATGATCTTTTAATATTGCTTTGTTAATAATATTTTAGTAGTATCGTTGTTTCGGGTGTTAATTGATCCATTTTACTTTATATGTTTTGTTTCATAAGTCAAGTTTTTTATGGATAAGATGTATTTGATTCATATCCAGAATGATATAATGTTCTTAAATATTATTTTCAATAATCAAATGAAAATTATTCTTGAATGGTTATGATGGGGAATGAATTTCATCGCGTTCGTGGAGACGGTAATCTGTACGTACGCACGAACACTACTTCCGTTTCATTTTTTTATTTTAAAAGGAAAGAAGAACAAATGATAAATAGGTATATTATTATTACATTATAATATAATATTTTATATACGTTATGTAACTCCATTAACACCATCCTTTATACATTCCTTGTATGGTATGAACGAGTCATATCACTTTCAGGGGGCAATAGTCCGCACTTCCTCAAATGAAATTATCGTATATATACAACATGAAAAGAATAAAGATATGACATAAAAGATAATTAAATAAGATTATAGATAAAATAAATATCATAAATATCATTTATAATTATAGTTCCCTCATAATGGACACCATAAGAGGTGGTAGTAGAAGATTGAACAATCATCGTTTCGTGAGGCAGTAGTTCGCCGTCCACAAAAACATTATGTTCTATAACCATTATATAGAGGTGTGTGTAAGTGTAGTTAAAATAATTCTCATAACAATAACCTAGTATATTGAGAATACTGGTGTTGTTATAAAATAAAGGAATAAATTTAGTTTAGGGGGTTGGAGAAGTAAAATAAAAGAAAATAACTTAAGAGGAGATGTTACATATAAATTGGGTAACTCCCTTTGGTTTAAACAAAAAGGCTTCTTTGAAGTTCCTTCTGCCTAATTTAAGGATTCTAAGAGGAATAGAGGGATATAGGGTGCTTAATTGGGAAGATTTTGTATGAGACAAGGGGCTTGAGAGGTGTGAGAAATGGGTTAGAGTTGAGGGATTTTTATAGGGGGATGGGCTCATTAGGAATGTTTGAAAATATTATTTTATTATATAATAATTTTAGGTTTCTAAAGGTCAAAACACTTTAAAGTGGAAGATAAGATGACTCATGTTCAAAATAAAATCATCCAATAAGAACTGGATAGGTTTTGGATATTTTTGTAATTTTTATAATCTCATTTATTTGAATCTTCCTTTAATGAGGTAAACATTGCATCATTATTGTGTCATAAATAATTTTATTTATTTGATGTATAAAAATTATAAAAAAATACCATGATTTAGGAAATATTTTTAGCTTTAAAATGAATATTTATAGTCTGAAAGATAACTAATATAACCACTTGTAAAAATTATTTTACTAAAAGATATATGTTTATGTCATTTTGTCTTTACTTTAAATTAATTAATATAAAGTGTCATTATCACTCTATAGTGGCTCCATGGGGTCCCAAAATCAACCCAAGGATTCCCATGATCGGACATGTATCAACCAATAGGAATATTACACTTTTTAGGTCAATTTAATATTATTATAATAATATTTGTTTACCCTTATTTACCATATTTACCCTTTAACCATGGTAAATAAAATATTTACTGAAGTAAATATTCATAATGTCTAAAAATAAAAGTTACATATTTAAACCATTTGGACATCATGATTAAAAATATTGAATCCATTTTTTTTTCAAATTCAAAACATAGAAGTGGCATAAATTAATTTAAAATTAATTCCTGTTGTCAAAACCAAAAGCGTGTTTTTATTAAATAATAACTATCAAAAGATTGACATTTGTTTATGTCCAGTTTAAAAGTGAAATTACATCAAATGACCTAAATTATATTAAATTATATAAATATAATATAATGATACATTAAAACCACTCAAATGTATAATTTAACACTATTAATTATTTCGATTAAAAAATTTGTTTTTAATTAAAATTTAGTATTTTTCACTATTCATCAAAAATTGAAAGATTTCAGATGTGTGACAAAAATTCACCCTATGCTAATTTTGATCTTCTGAATCCAAAAATAAAGTCAATTTTGAAAAAAATGTATAAAATTTCAAAAAGTGGGTATTACTATTCATAACGGCTAGTTTGATTGGTCGTGGTGTGTTAGAATCTCGAAGTTGCGTACAACATAAGCTATTGCATTATTCAAAGGGAAATGTACTGTGAAATCTTGGGGTTTTACAGTATGACTCACCATTCTTGACTCACCATTCCTGAATCACTATTCCTAACTCACCGCTCTTGACTCACTACTAAGTCTGAATCGCTGTCTAAAGAAGTCAATGCTCCAAAGAGTCACAACTGAAAAGAAACTATCCACCTGACATATCTAGAGAGTTAATGTTCAAAAGACTCATTTCTACCTTTCCTTTTTCATTTTAAATCAAATATTTATAACTGTCATATTTGTGAAATTTAATTCTACTGATTACATTAATGACCTTTTGTAGACAACATTTAAATCGATGTCAAACTATAGTATGAGGTACGAGGTACTAGAACATGATCAAGAACATGTTGTATGTTAGATTCAGTGTATAAAGAAAACAATAAATAAAAAATAGATATGTTCATGGTGATATAAAAGAACAAACATGACTCAATAAGAGTGTTAAACTGAAAAGAGGCGTTCTCATGTATGCAAGTTACTAAGTCAAGCATTCGAAGAACACATAAAGAATAACACTTTTTTATACAATTGGATATCTCATATACCATAAGAAAGAGGCTTCTATGATACCCTGTTTTACAACAAATTTCTGAAAAATGACTCAATCTTCATTTCAATCTACCTTCAAGGAGTCACAAAGATGCAATGCTTATCACACATAGCAACAATATCCCTTCTACTCTTTTATCTTCTCTATTTGTGTACTTTTTTTATATTACGATAAATGTTTGATTATGTCTATTTTATGAACAAACACTGACTCCTATTCATAACTATAAGATACACATATATCTTCACAACTTATCTTTTTACACCTTTTACTCCCACAGATAACAGTGGAAGAGGTTCCTGCGTGTCCTGTCACTCTTTGCACTCCCATGAAAACTGTGGAAGAGTTCTATATTACCTGGAAAACACTGTATGCTCTATTTTATACCTCGATCTAGATTTTGTATCAAATTTATGTTTATATAAACATCTTGTTGGTAGGTGATCACCAAGTAAAGAGTATTGAATCTCAACTTTAGACCGAACCTCTTGTTATGATTTCTGTTGTGCCTTTAAAGTTCTGTTTTCACTATTGTATCTATTTACATATGAAAACATTTATTTCACTTTGATAGTTAATCTTATATAGTGTTTATATTATAATTTTATTTAGTAAATTTATGTCAAAAGTTAAAATATTATTTCATATTATTTCAATTAAGAACTAATCACTCCTTGAGAAATATTTTAAAAGATCAAAACTTTTATAAATCTGCTAATTTGGTTAACTGGTCTGTCTTTTTTTATAATTTGGGGGATTTTTTCTTAATCCATTTTAAATAGAAATTTTAATTAGGAACTCAATTCACCCACTTTGAGTCTCATACTCCGACCAACATTTGGTATCAAAGGTGGATTAAAATGTTTTCAAATATTTTTTTAACTGTGATTATAGTTGTACGTTAAAGATCTTAAAATTTCTATTAATTATAAATTTTCATTTATTTAAATTTATTTGTTAATATTTTAATATGGATAATAGACAAGAAGGTGACTCTACTAACAAACCTCCATATTTCAATGGGACTAATTATGCCCAATGGAAAATAAAAATAAAAATGCATATTGAATGTATGGGTTTTGAAATCTCGTCTTCCATAGTAGATGAGTTAAAAATTCCTACTACTACTAGAAATACTTGGGATAATGAAACTGAGATTACTTATAAAAATTATTTCAAATCCATGAATGCTTTATACTATGCCTTATGAGATTAAGAGTTTAATATAATTTCTATACATAAAAATTCCTATGAGATATGGGATACTCTAGTTGTTTCACATGAAGGAACTACAAATTTTAAAGAAGTGAGGCTTAATAATTACACTATTAAATATGATAATTTAATATTAAGCCTAATGATCCTATATTTGACATGTATCTCAGGTTCAATGAGATCGTGAATACAATGATCTCACTGGGAAATCCAGTCACTAGAAAAGAGCAGATCATGTAATTCTTGAGATGTATTCTAGAAAGATGGAGAGGGACATCGGTTTCAATTAGAGAATCACATGAAATCAATGTAATTACTATAAAGGATATGATAGTAAAATTGATGATGTATGAGTAAGAGATAAAGGATAATAGAGAAGAAGAATATGAACCTAAGAGAAAACATGTTTCTTTCAAAACCACTGCTTCTAAGAAAAAAATAAAAGGAGAAAGTTCAACCACAAGCTGAAATCTCAAGTGATGAACATTCATCAACTAAGAATTATGGGGAAATGTCTTAGAAATCTATAATATTCAAGAAATTTTATAAAAATAAGAAATTCTTCAAGAAATCTAACTTCAAATAAAAAATGATAATTGTGGGAAGTAGAAAAAGTATTGGAAGACAAATGATTATTCAAATGACATCATATGTTACAAATGAAAGAGAAAAGGGAATGTAAAGGATGACTATATGAAAATTAAGTATAAAAAGGTATATGATAAAAGGATCAAAAGAACAAGAAATATATGAAAGATACCTGGAGTGCTTCTATGGACTCCTTCAGTGACTCTGATTCATCTCATGATGAAAAAGTGGATAAATCCAACATTTGATTTATGAAAAATATATCTGAGGTAACTTCTATATCTTCTAGACATAACTCTAATTACTCTGTAGATGAAGATGGAAATGATGTTAATGAAAACATTAATAAAGAATAATTGTTTGATTATTGCAACATTCTTGAAGATACTTTTAATTAGCTAAAGTAAAAATAAAAAACACTTAAAAATAGAATGCTCTTACTATTTCTTTTAAATATGATGTTGTAGTAGAATGCTCAGTTTCTTAAATAAAATACTGAACTTAAGCTATCTAATTAAAAGTTAAAGAAATATCTAGAAAAGTTCACTGATGGGAAAAATATTTTAACACAAATTCTTAGAGAACTAATTGTTCCAAAATACACTACAGGTATGGGATACCAACCTGGACAGAGGAGAATAATTAAAAAAACATTTATTCCTAAATATGGAAAATATTATGTTAGTTACAGTTCTGAAAATATTTCTACTAAATATAGTTTTGTAAATCATTCTATAATCTATTTTACTATAGGACCTAATAGATTTTATTTATCTGCAAATTTACAAACTTCTTATAGTAAACCCATTAAGAAAGTGTGGGTTCCTAAAGCTTTTATTATTTACATTTCTGGACCCAAGAAAATTTGGGTAGAAAAATCATTTCTTGTCTAATCTATTTTATAGGAAAGCTTATTGAAAAGTTACTATAATAACTTATTGTACATGGATAGTGGGTGTTCAAGGAATATGATAGGATACTACTCAAACTTTAAGAATTTAATAAATGTTTATAGTGGACATGTCACCTTTGGTGACAATTCTAAAGGAAAGATAATTGGTCTTTTAGCCAAATTGTTAACACCAATTCAATTTTAATTTCTAAAGTAATTTTTGTTGATGGTTTAAAATATAATCTACTTTGTATTTCATAATTGTGTGATGATGGATTTCATGTCAAATTTGGAAATAATACTTATAATTTTGACTCTAACAATAATTTAGTTTTTACTGCTATAGAAATGAAAATGTTTATACTATTAATTTGGATTCTTTACTTTTTCATAAAATTTTTCTTGATTATGTGTATTTCATAGATAATCTTGGTTTTGACATAGGATACTAGGCCATTGTAACATTCAATCACTTAGAAATATTACTAGAAAAGTTTTAGTCAAGGATCTACCCAAACTTGAGTTTTTAAACAATAAAGTCTGTAGTCCTTATCAAAAAGGAAAATAACACAAGATATCTTTCAAACCAAATAAAGAAGTCTCAACTTATCAATCTCTTGAGTTGTTTCACATGGAATTGTTTGGACCATCTAGAGTTTTAAGTTTAAATGGGAAGCACTATGTTAATGTACTTATAGATGACTTTTATAGGTATACTTGGGTTTTCTTTTTAGCTCAAAAAAGTGAAGCTAGTTCTTATTTTAAAAATTATACTAGATCAATAGAAAATATAATTGGACTTAAAATTAATACTTTAAGAAGTTCCCATGGTTTTGAATTTAAAAATCAAGATCTTGAATCATTTTTCTCTCAGAATGGCTATGGTCACAACTTCTATGCTCCTAGGAAACCTCATTAGAATGGAGTTATAAAAAGAAGAAACAAAACCCTTCAGATTTTTCTAGGACTATGATCAATGAATATGACTTACCTATCTATTTCTAGGTAGAGGATATAAATATAGCTTTCTATGTAATCAATAGAGTCTTAATCAGACCTATCTTGAAGAAAACCCCTTTTGAAGTATGGAATAATAGTAATCCTAAGGTTAAATACTTTAGAGTTTTTGGCTGAAAAGTCTTTATTCTTAATACCAAGGATAATCTTGAAAAATTTTCCACTAAAAGTGATGAAGGAATTTTCCTAGGATATTAAATTTCTAGAAAATCATATAGAGTCTTTATTAAGATAACAAAATGTGTGAAAGATTTTTTACATGTCAAATTTGATGAAACGGATCCACATGAGCCCAAAATTTCTTTGAAAAATCTTAAGGATGGTATATCAAATTTGGAATTTTATTCTAAACCTTCTGATTCTACTGATAGATAAGAAAAAAAATCATCCAGTTCTAGAAAATTTCTAGACTCTAAATCAGTAGAACCCGAATGTATAGAAGACCCAATGGAAACCAGTCAATCTTTTTATATAGGAATTAGAACTCTTAAAAACCACCCTTTATATGTTGTATTTATAGACCTAGAAAAGGTATACAAACTAGAACTTGTCTAAGAAATCAAGATTAACATCAAGCCTTTTTATAACAACTTGAACCTAAGAATATCAATGAGGCAATCCGTGATGAATTTTTGGGTAATTACTTTGCAAGAAGAGCTAAATAAGTTTGAAAAAAATAAATTATGGAAACTTATTGATAGAGCTAAGGATACCTTAACTATAAGCATTAAATGGGTGTTTAAAAACATGGTTTATGAAGCTGAAACAATAGTAAGGAATACGGCCAGGTTAGTTGCACAAGGTTATAGTCAAGAATAAGGCAAAGACTATTAAGATACCTTTTTTACTTGTAGCTTGAATTGAAGCTATTAGAATTATACTAGATTTTTCAGCACATATAAATTTAAAAATTTATTAAATGGATGTAAAAAAGTGAAATCATAAATGGTTATATAGTTGAGAATTTGTTTTTGAACAACACCCCAATTTTCAAAATACCAATTTTCCAAATCATGTTTTCAAATTAACAAAATATTTATATGATTTAAAACAATCTCCTAGATCATGGTATGATAGTATCAACTATTTTCTTATTTCAAAAGGTTTTACAAAAGGTATAGCTGACCCTACCTTTTTATGAAAATAATTTTAAAATATGTTTTGGTTGTGAAAATATATATAGATGATATTATTTTTGGATCTTCTAAAAACTTCCTATGTTCGGATTTTTCAAAAATAATGAAAAGTGAATTTGAAATGAGTTTAATGGGTGAACTTAAATTTTTTCTTGGATTTTAAATCTTTCAAAATAAAGGAAGGGATTATTTTGAATCAAAATAAATATAATAAATATCTTCTAAAATGATTTGGTCTAGATAAAACTAAAAGTAGTGATACTCCCATGAGTACCACATGTAACCTGGATCTTGATGAGGCTGAGAAACCAGTGGATTAAGCCAATTATAAATATATGATTGTAAGTCTTATATACTTAACTGATATCCGACCTGAAATTACTTTTAGTGTGTGTATGTGTGCTCATTTTCAATAAAATACAAAATAATTACACTTACTTGTTGTTAAAAGGATTTTTAAATACCTCAAATATACATCCAATTTAGGAATGTTCTATCCCAAAAGATAATCATTTGATTTAGTTAGCTATTATGATGCTGATTTTAGTGGATGAAAGTTAGATAGAAAGAGAACCTAAAAAACATTTTACTTTTTGGGCAATTCACTAGTATCATGGTGTAGTAAGAAGCAAAATCCTGTTGCATTATCTACTGGTGAAGATGAATATATAGCTGCTGGTAGTGGTTGTGCTCAAATCTTGTGGATGAAACATACATTACTAGATTGTAGATATCAATTCTAACATATCCCTATAAAGTATGACAACACAAGTTCTATTAAAATTTCTAAAAATACAGTATCTCATTCTAGAATAAAACATATTGATGTAATACAAAACTTTTTGAGATATCATTATAAAAAAGGTGGTATAACTCTTGAATACATTGGCATAGAACATCATCTTGATGATATTTTTACTTAAACTTTGAATTATGAGGGAATGAGTTACCTAAAACATGAGTTAGGGATGATTAATTTTGGTTAAGTAAAACTCTATTGATATCTCGTCATTGATGAAACTCTGTTGACATCACACCATTGATATCTCATCGTTGATGTCTCACTATTGATGTCTCACTGTTGATGTATCACCATTGATGTCTCAACATTGATGTCTCACCATTGAGTGTCTCATCAATGTTTTTTCTCACCGTAGTTTTTACTTTAAAAATTTTATCTATCTAAGATGCAAATTATTATTTATTTATTTATTTATTTTATATATTTCATATGTTTGAGTTTAAAATCCCTAAATGATAAAATAAGAACCTGTCTAATTTCATCGGGCCTCTCAAACTTTAAACCTATTTTAAAACCTCCTTCCCTACCTTTGTACCTTTACTCCATCACCATTAAACTCTCCACATATGTTCAAAATGGATAGAATGAAGTGACCATCTGAATTGACTCCAGAAAAAAGATGACCTCCAAAGAAGAAGAAAAGCGTTTCGAGCTTGAAGTCTAAGGAATCTTTGAATCCCAAAATCACGAACCATGTTTTCGTACCAAAATAATAGATCTTTTTAGAATGGATTCTCTCAAGTAAGTCTCTTGTGCTAAGAGTTCTTCAAGAGCAATATTTTCTAGAATTGTTTTTGAATAATAAGAAACCCTTGTATCTGAAGTTAGTATCTCAGTTCTATTAATATGTTGAGTTTTCGATGACCTAAGGATATGATTTCATGATAATAACAATAATAAATGGACACAAATGTGTCTTATCCTCAATTCTATGGGTAATATGTTTATAAGTACCTCATGAGGGTATTTTTTTTGATCAGCAGGGAAGTTCCCCTCCTAACAGTGACATTTTCTATTTTGAAGAGGCTATAACTGATCTAACTAGAAGTGGAACTCCTAAAATGCCTATTTATTTCAAGTTGGATGGTAAAACCAGAATGCTATTTAAATTTATCCAATATATTCTTTTCCCAAGAAAAGGTGACTTTGCAACATTGAAGTATCAGGATGTGTACTTATTGTATCTTATAAATAAAGGATATAAAATCAATTTATGCAAATACCTTATTCTTCATATGTGTGATATAATTAAACTTACTTCAAGATCCACTAATATTTTTTATTAAAAGTTAATTTCTACTATGTTGAAAGCAAAAGGATTAGTGTGAGAAAATGAAGAGTCTATTACAGACAATGATAGTTTTTCATTACCAAGGTTATATGAAAAAGGATAATAATAAGTTCGAATCTATATAAGAAACAATGGGAAGAGGAAAATGAAAATATTTATGAGAATTTCAACCCTGTTGATCATCCCACAGGACCAAAAGTACTGATCCTGGTTTGGAAACAGATGAAGAAATGGAATACTCAGATGAAGAAGTAGAGGCTACTGCCTCTATAGCTGAATATGAGAATCTATACAATGAAGAAGGAAGTGATCCAGATATTCCTTAAGAGCATGAAGAACCTTCACATGAATCTCCTCGACCTTCATAGGTTCTTCCCTCCAGGGAAACAATTCTCAAGGATGATGATGATGATGAGACTAAAGAATAAATCACTAATTATAAAAGTGGATCTGAAACTATAGATACTTGTGTAAAAAAATATTATGATGAAATTGAAAAGGATAATGATGAAAATAGAGAAAAATTTGATTATGATAATGAAGAGGAGGATGATGAGAATGACCAGGAAAAGAAAAACGATGAAGATGAAGATGAGGAAGAATCTAATAAAAACAAAGGAGAGATAAGGAAGATTAGGAAAGTGATGGTGATAGCTCAGATCATCCAAATCATGATGGAGATGATGCAATGGATATTTATCTATCTACTATAGATAAAGATGAATCAGGTGATCAATCAAAGAAGGATGTGGTGTAAACTGTGGAACCTCAAAATAAATATAACACATTGAATGGAAATGATGATATTCAACTAATATAATTAGTTGATAATAAAAAGGGAGCATCTCTTGAGGGGGATAAAAACCCCAGTTTGGTATGAGTTGAAGTACCTGACCCTTTTGATACAATTTAATTGGATTAATGGTGCAAATACCCTAGATATTTTGGTTTTGGTTTGGGTTATCTAGTTTCCAATGACCCTCAAGGATCCTTAATTAATAAAATGGACTTATCAAAATAGTTTCAGCTCAATCCAATATTTATTAAGGAATATTCCCCTACTAATGCTCAGATACCTTAAAAAAATGTAAGTCATGATGGCTTAAAATATTTTGGAGAGCAACTGTTATTTGGATTTAGAGATATTTTGAGATCACGGACTACACCTGAAACAAATCTTAGTGAAAAATATGATTCACTTCTTCCATATAAATTACTTGGACAAATTAAACCCTAGATGACTCATGAAGAGGATTTAACAAATTATTTTCTTCCCCACACATTTAAATTTGATAAAAAGGATTTTCTTCCACTCCAAAACTCGTATGGAATACCATTTATCAATTTTTTTGGTACTTGGTTTAGTATGAGTGCCACTGTTTGTAATTCATATCCTTAAAAGGATAATGGAAGACTTTCATGACTCATCATTGATCTCACCATGTCCAACAAGGTGTGGTTTCTCATTTCCATTACACCATTCCACTGAGTCATGTAAGGAGGAGTGTGTTGGTATAGGATCCCAAACTCCCATAAGTAATTAATGAAGTCCTAATTAAGATATTCTCCACCTCAGTCTGAGTGGAATTTCTTAATCTTCTTACTAAGATGGTTCTCAACTTCATTATTGTATTCCTTGAACTTATCAAAATAATCTGACTTATACCTCATTAATAATATATACTCATATCTAATAAAATAATTAGTAAAAGTTATGAAGTATGAGTACCCACCCATTACTTCAACTAGAAATGGTCCACACATATCGGTATGAACCAATTCAAGAATCTCTTTATCCCTTTCACCTTTCCCACTAAATGGGGCTTGGGTCATTTTGACTTGTAAACATGAGTGACATACACCAAGTGGTTTTAGTTCGAAAGAATCTAAATATCAATCTTGATGTAACTTTGTCAAGAATTTCTCATTTACATGACCTAACCGGGGATTCCAAAGTTGGGTGTGTTATGAGTCATGTGAAGGAACTTCGTTATCGATTTACATTACTTGGTTTGTGTAATATAACATGTAAAGACCATTATATAAATGTGCCTTACCAAAATAAATTCTATATTAATAAAATAAGAAACATTAATTTTCTAACTTGAAAATAATTCCATCTGTATCTAGTCTGGATACATAAATAATTTTTTTTGGTTAAAAAAGGCACATAATAACAACCCCTTAAAACCAAGATCATCCCAATTAGCAATGTGAGGTGGTAGTCCCTGACAGCTATAGCAACAATTCTAGCTCTGTTGGATGCTTGTAGATCTACCTTCCCTCATTCAATTTTCTTGAATCTACTTGGTTACTATTTTTGGATACATATGTGAGCACCAAAATCTATATCTAATACCCAATTTGTAGAAACAGATAAATTACATTCAATAAAAAATTCACCTGAAGCTTTCCCTTTCTTCATTGACTGGGTGTATTTTTTCTTCTAGTGGCCCTTCTTTCCACATGAAAAACAAACAACATCATGTTCCCTGACCTCCCCTTTGATATTACTTTTCTTGGAAGGTCGTGAAGAAGATTTGGGCTTAAAGGTCTTCTCATTCTCTTTCCTCTTATTCACCATAAGGACATAAGGCATTTCATGCTTCATATCTTTGTCCATATGGTGAATGAGGATAAGAATATCTGGTAGATACTTCTCAATGTTGTTTATATTAAAATTTACAAAAAAAATATAGAGAATCTCTGAGGGAGTTATGTGAGAATGAGATCAGTGCCCATTTCTTCAGGGAGTTTAAACCCTATAACCTCTAGGCGCTTAATGTATCCAATGATATTAACTACATGAGGCCCATTTGGGGAACCCTCTCCAAGATTACTCAAAAATATTAACTTGGTGATCTCAAACCGTTCATGTATTTCTCTCTTCTGGTAAAGACCACAGAGGTGATCAAGCATGCTATAGGCATCCATGTTTTCATGAGACTTCATGTGTTCACTATACATTGATGATAACATCAAATATTAAATGTCAACCGCATCATTCATATGTTTCTTATAGACCAGTAACTATTCATCACTCACCTATTGGACAGACATAATTGGTAATGAGGACTACAGTACGTAATATTTCCATTCATGGTGTAGAATAACCCGAAGGTGTCTAAACCATTCCAGGAAGTTACTACTGGTGGGGATGTTGTCTTTATCCAGTATTGATTGCGGGATAGTGTGGTTGAAGAGATTTTAATTTTTATTCTACAATTAAAATAACGGATAATTAGTACTTTCTTGATTAAATTTTATGATAAATAATAAATTAAATTTATTAACTCCCCACTATTTTATCAAGTCCCAATAGCCCTCTCCATTGAAATCAGAAAGTTTAATTTCTTACACATTCTAGTGGTAAGGATCCATATCCCCTTCGCATAACCCCAACAAGGTTTGGTAAAGGTATTTGAAGTTATTTAGGTTGGATGGTCTTTGCCAACCGTGAGCTTGTATCTCCTTGATCCATTGAGTGGACTCCCCAATCCTGAAATCCTGACTTGGATTTCCTTAACACTTGCCTCCAAGTTTACACCAAGTCTAGAAAGGGATACTCCTCTTAATGAGAAATGGTTAAGTCAACAAAAAACCTTTTATAATATATTACTGTATAAAATTAAGTGTCAAAACAAGGGTTGGTCAAACACATTGTTTTATTGAGTCTTGATCTTAATAAAGTAATGTAAGGCTTAGTCTGACTTATTATTTTATTGAGGTATTTTTATCTCTTTATGTGTAAATTTACTTATTATCTTTATCACATTCTTGTTAGTAGTAAGTGGAACTTAATTAACTGATTAACTATTACTTGATGATATTTACTCATAAGACTGTTTTATTTTAGTTCCATCCTACATGCTTGTTAATTCATCAATTATGTGATCTTGATAACACATCCATAATGAAAAACCATATAACTGACAGAAATAAAGTAATGGGCATGATCATGAGGTTTTTATAATGGTTATTTTATCTAGTAGTGGATAAACTAACCCTGACCTAGGGGAGAAACATCTTGAATCATTTATGGTTCGTGTCTAGAGATTTATACCTGCCCACCTTTGTATCTCCTTGGATTGGTTTCGCATTGGATCCTGACTTGGACCACCTCCACAAGCTTGGGAGCTCCATCCATCACATATGAGTTTTAACTCACACATAGGTGAGGGGTAAAATGGGGGTTTACATAAAAGAAACCATGGGCATGCATTACCTACATATTAATAAGAAGATATGGCTCTCAGACCAAAAATTTAATTTAATAAATAAATTAAAAGGAAACCAATCATATAAAAAGGTCTGGTCTAAGCTCACGATCATCCAAATACATGCAATGGATTACACATTTTATAAAACTAGCATTTAATTCTTTAATCATTCTTATTATGATTAATTGTGCTTGAATCTATTAATTATTATATTTAATTAATCAATCCTTTTATCTTAATCATTTTCTGATTTTCCTTGATATTCTCATCCTTTTAATTTTAAACAAAATAAATTCATTTAAAATTAACCTTGTACATAAATGTACCTTAGTGGTAACATGGTGAACACCCTTTAAAATCTACCCAACATGCATTATATTAATATATTATTTTACTCTTGTGACATATGACATACAAAATTTAAGGCCTACTATTACAACGTGCACTTCATGAATGATTACACGAATCAAATGACTTTTTAGGCCACATGTTATGATTCAATGCACAGAGTAACAACCTGTAATATTATTTATACATGATATGAAGGTTGAACATCATGTAGATATTAAATTTTTATTTCTACATAATTTGGTAAAGTACATGGTGTGTAGTTCTGACTAAAGTGTGTGTACTACCTTCACCATCTATCCTAAGTACATGCCTAGGGACTCAATGTGTGAGGCATATAGTTCAGAAATTTTAGAGTATACAGTGTGTACAGTGGGCCACACACCATGTTGTCTCCAGGTTACATGGTCACCAGTCTATTGAGCCCTGTATGGGATACACAGTTTCATGCTAACCTGAAAGGGACTACACACCGTGTCCAGTGGGCCACACGGTGTGTAATCCGGATGACCGCATGCCAGTCTGTCCTAGTCAACACGTGGTGTAACCATGTGTCATTAGTACACATGGGTTGAGTAATTTTTAGGATTACTCCTGATGCATTAAACATAACTACATGGTGTATAATTTGGATTACACGGCCTGTATGGTAGATTACACGACATATAATTCCAAATACATGGTGTGTACTATCGTTTTACCTGGATAGAATCACCAATGCCTCTTGATGAGATCTTTGATTTAATTTTAATCAAAAAATTATTCATTTTAGTTAGATCTGTGAGAAATGATAGAGGAAGAACATATCAAAAAATTCAGATTACAAGAATGATTATACTTGAATTGACAAACTAAATTATTAAATTGTAAATCATCAATGAAAATTAAATAATTATAAATGATGATGAGACCACTCTAATACCACTTGAAAGTTCCGAGCACAACAGAAACATGGTGGTTGGGTGGGGCCCAACTTTGGTTTTTTCTTAATCGATGACCAATCTGGGATAAATACGATGATGAACACCAGTATCCATAGATTTAAACCAAAGATTTAGACAAAGAGAAGAAAGTTTCTAGATTTGAGAAAGTGGATATTGCACATCATGTTTATAATTAATTTAATTTAGATCTGAAGAAATTAAATACCTGGGTCTTCGGTACTTTCTTCATTGATGATTTTCGTTCATCTAGAATGACCCTTCCAGATTTCCTTCGTTGCCCTCATTAGGATCCAAAGTATAACCTCTCTAACGACGATCCACACATGCCATAATGGTATCTGATCCACACCACTCATTCTCTGAGTGATAGCACGGATAAGTGAGTGTATTGTGTCGATCATTCTTGATTACTTAATCTCTGGTCTTGAAGAACTTCTCTCATTCTTGAGAGGTAGATAGGAGAGGAGTCGAGAGAGAAAATGTTTGGCTCAACAATTCTATAGCGTCACCAGTGGATTGGAACAATAGATGTACCTGTCTATTAATCAACCTGGGGTTTCAATTACAATATTTAATTATATAATTGTGATTAAATACAATTATAAATATTAGATTTAACCCATTCCACATAATAAAAATAACACCACCATTATTTGTGGTGTGCCAAACTGAGAAAAATGGAACCGTAAATGAAATCTCATGCCACATAATGATAACAATATTATTATTATTTTTATGCCACCTAGATAAATAATATTTACCAGATTTTAAATAATTAATTCATCACCAGACACGAACTTGTTCCACTTGAACCCCACTTCCATTTATTGAACACCCGAATAAATTTTTATTCTCTTAAATAAATATTTTATTCACAAAATTGTAATTAAATATTTATTAAATATTCAATAAAATAAATTAATATATTTTATTCACAATCCGGTGAATAAATATTTATTTGATTTATGAAATCATTTTAACTTGAATAAAATTATTCCACAGTCTTGAGAATAATATTTATTCCATTAATTAAATGCATATAAAATTTAATTGAGACAAAAAAAAATAATAAGTGTGTGAACCTCTATGATTATTTTTCATTATCATTAGATGGGATTTCCTAAAGTTCAAGATTACTATCTAGAAATGGGTCAAGGAACCCAATAGAAAGAACTTAAAGTCGCAATGAAGAAATCCACACATTAACGCTCACTGCGTAATATAATCCATTTTTTACAACATCTCATCAAACAGGTTTCATGATAGTGTCATCAACCTATATTCTTGATACGTCATTCTTTGACTACCTGAAATAAACTCATCATTACACCATAGTAATGGAATTTAGGGAGACAGTTCTATTTCAATCAAAGGGACGAGATATCAACTTCCATAAATTGAAGGGACAAATCCTTCCTCAACTTATCCATTAATGACATGTCATTCGTGATGCACCCAGCATACCATACTTCCCACCAACATATGGCATGACAGTTTTCATCAGTAAATATAAGTGCACGAGTCATGAAATGTATTAATGATAATCTCAAGTCTAAGAAGCATTGCACATGCTCATAGATATGAATGTCTGATGACACCAAAACATGTAGAATTCCTATTAGTGGGTTTTTTCTCATGATCTCCTATCATGGAGATTACCAAGTATAAACTTCATGAAAGAAAGTCTCATCTTCTTACGAGTACTCGCACCTAATGGTATATATACTATGTGTCCCATCATTTTATGTCATCTAATCATAGAACTATATTTAAGAATATTTTCATAGCACTTAAAGGTTCTCATCATAGCAGGGAATTGCTCTGACCTTATCAATTAGACAAATACTCTAAGACATTATTACACTATATTCATGAAGAACAATGAAAAATATGTAATAAGGTGTTTAATATTTAAATATATTCAATATTCATGTAATAAAAGTACAAAAATTTAGTTCTAGGACACAAAATCCAACAAAATACCACATAGACTAGAGCCAACTGCCTATGACTTTCAACCCGCTAGACCTCACATGACGATCATGTTTCTACTGATTCAATGCTTTAGTCAAGGGGTCCTCCATGTTGTCTTTTGTGGAAATAATACTTACTGCAACTTCACCTATTTGAGAAAGTTCCTTCAAACGAT
This sequence comes from Viscum album, assembly GCA_963277665.1. NCBI lineage: Eukaryota > Viridiplantae > Streptophyta > Magnoliopsida > Santalales > Viscaceae > Viscum > Viscum album. The sequence goes on from OY728140.1 coordinate 2,135,177,545, forward strand.
GATACTTCTTAAGTATGTGCTTTTTCCGCTGATGTGACCTTGTCTCTTTTGCAAGAGCCACCGCTACAATATTATCACAATAGAGAGGGATGAGATATTTACTGCTAGGTATCACACCTAGCTCTTGGATGAAGGTTCACATCCAAACCGATTCTTTAGCTACCTCAAAAGCAATGATATACTTAGAATCTGCTATAGAATCTTTGATCACACCCTGCTTTGAGATTTTACAGCTCATGGAACCTCCATGAAAAGTGAATGTGTATCCCGTTTGTGACTTTAAGTCATCTTGATCAGTATAAAAAATAGAATATGCATATCCTCTAATGAGTAGTTTCTAATATCCTTCATAAACCAGGAACATATCCTTAGTATGCCTCAGGTACTTAAGGATAGTCTTGAATTCCATCCAATGGAGGTCACCTAGATCATCTTGATATCTGCCTACAACACTCAATGCATAGGAAAAATCTAGTCTACTAAATAGCATGGAATATATGACTGACCCAATTTCTGATGTGTATGGTTTCCTTTACATTCTCTTTCTTTCTTCATGCGTCTGAGGACACATTTTCTTGGAAATATAAATGCCATGTGACACTAGAAACAATCCCCTCTTGGATTGTTCCATACTAAATTTCTTTAATATCTTGTAAATGTATGTACTTTGAATTAGGCCCGAAAATCTCTTGGATCTATCAGGATGGATCTTGATTCCAATAATATATGCCACCTCTCCCAAGTCCTTCATGGAGAAGAATTCATTCAACTATGCCTTAACAGACTGTAAGACTGGTATTTCTTTTCCAATAAGTAATATTTCATCAACATATACTATTAGATAAATGACTAAAATCCCACTAAATAATTTGCAAAAAAAAAGGATCACATTCGTTCTTTATACAACCAAATTCCATTATGGATTCATCAAAATGAATTTTACATGACTTGGATTCTTTGTTTAATCCATAAATGGATTTTTTTCAACTTTTATACCTTATTAGAACCCTTTGGAGTCACAAAACCTTCAGGTTGTGTCTTGTAGACATCTTCCTGAATGTTCCCATTAAAGAAAGTTATTTTGAAATCCATTTTAAAGATCTCATAGTCATGGTAAGAGGTAATGTCCAATAGAATTATGATGGATTTCATCATTTCAACTGATGAAAAGGTTTCATCGTAGTCAATTCCTTGACAATGTTTAAACCCTTTTGCAACCAGTCATGCCTTATAGGTACTTAATTTTCCTTACATGTCTAGTTTCTTCTTGAATAACCATTTGAAACCAACAGAATTTATATCCACTGGAAGACCTACCAAAATTTAGACTTGGTTTTGGTACATGGAATCCATTTCAAAATTCATTTCTTCTTTCCACTTTGCAATGTATGTGCCACTTAATACTTCCTTGTAGATTTGAGTATCATTATTATCAACTAATAATGAATAATTATCCTCGGTAACTAGAAAATTATACCGTTCTGGTTCTCTAACCTCTCTTATACTCCTATATAGTACTTGTGTCTCTGGAACAAATCTTTCTTCCATGGGGTTTTGTGGAATCCGCTCCTGTAACAAATCGTGTGTACCTTGAGCCTCAACTTCATTGAAGTCTATCTCGCTCCCATTATCTCTTTTTAAGATGTTCTCTCTATCAAGTAATATAAAGTGTCTTTCCACTATAACCTTTTTTTTCTGAGGGGTTGTATAGGTAATAGCCCCTTGTTTCCTTGGGGTATCCTATAAAGGTACACTTTTTGACTCGAGGTGAAAGTTTGTTACCTGAAGAGGCCTTAACAAATGCTTCACTTCCACACACATGTAAATTATATAACATGGCTTTTATTCCACTCCAAAACTCATATGAAATACCATTTATGAATTTATTTGGTACTTGGTTTAGTATGTGTGTCATTGTTTGTAACACATATCCCCAAAAGGATAATGAAAGACTTGCATGACTCATTGATCGCACCATGTCCAATAAGGTGTATTTCCTCCTTTCTCTTACACCATTCCACTAAGGCGTGTAAGGAGGAGTGAGTTGGGATAGGATCTCAAACTCTCGTAAGTAATCAATGAAGTCTTGATTAAGATATTCTCCACCTCGGTCTGAGTGGAGTTTCTTAATATTCTCACCATTCTGGTTCTCAAATTCATTCTTGTATTCCTTAAACTTATCAAAAGAATCAGACTTATACCTCATTAAGTAGATATATCAATATCTACTAAAATCACCAGTAAAAGTTATAAAGTATGAGTACCCACCCCTTATTTCAACTAGAAATGTTCTACACACATCGGTATGGACCAATTTAAGAAGATCTTTGTCCCTTTCAAATTTCCCACTAAATGGGGCTTTGTTTATTTTTCCTTGTAAACACGTGCACCATACACCAAGTGGTTTTAGTTAGAAATAATCTAAATATCCATCTTGATGTAACTTTGTCAATCATTTATCATTTACATGACCTAACTAGTGATTCAAAAGTTGGGTGTGAAATGAGTAATGTGAAGTAACTTCATTATCAATTTATATTACTTGGTTTTTTTAATCCAACATGTAAAGACCATTATATAAATGTGCCTTACCAAAAAAAAATTCTATCTTTATGATAGAAGAAACATTCATTTCAGAACATGAAAATAAATCCATTTGTATATAGTTTGGATAAAAAAATATTTTTTTTGGTTACAGAAGGTGCATAATAACAACCCTTTAAAAACAAGATCATCCTAGTTAATAATGTGAGGTGGTAGTCCCTGACAGTTACAACTGTAAGTTTATCTCTGTTGGCTCCTCGTAAATCCACCTCCCCTCATTCAATTTTATTGAATCTACTTGGTTCTTTAATTTGGATACATATGTGAGCACTACAAGCTGTATCTAATACCCAATTTGTAGAAACATATAAATTGCATTCAATAACAAACACACCTGAAGCTTCCCCTTGCTTCTTTAACTAGATATAGTATTTCTTCTAGTGTCCCTTCTTTCCATATTCGAAACAAATAGCTTCATCTTCCCTCCCCTTTGATCTTCTTTTTATTGGAAGGCTGTGAAGAGGATTTGGGCTTAAAACTCTTCGCCTTCCATTTCCTCTTATTAACCATAAGGACAAAAGTAATTTCACACTTAATATCTTTTTCCACTTAGTGAAGGAGGATAAGAAGATCTGGTAGAGACTTCTCAATGTTTTTTATATTGAAATTTACAACAAAGATGGAGAAGCTATGAGGGAGTGATGTGAGAATGAGATCGGTGCCTAGTTCTTTGGTTATTTTAAACCCTAGAACCTCTAGGCGCTCAATGTATCTAATGACATTGACTACATGAGGCCCAGCTCAGGCACCCTCGCTAAGCTTACTTCAAAAGAGTTCCTTAGAGATCTCAAACTATTCATGTCTTTATCTCTATTGGTAAATACCATGGAGGTTCTTAAGCATGCTATAGACATCCATGTTTTCATGATACTGCATGAGTTCACTAGACATTAATGATAACATCAAACATTGAACATCGACCACACCATTCATATGTTTCTCATAGATCGAGAACTCTTTATCACTTGCCTCTTGGGAAGGTAGATCAGGTAATGAGGACTCCAGTATGTAACATTTCAATTCATGGCATAGAATAACTTAAAGTCATCTAAACCATTTCTGGAAGTTACCATCTATGAGGATGTTGTCTTTATCAGGTATTGATTGCAGGGATAGTGTGGTTAATTATCTTGTCATTTTTATTCTAAAATTAAAATACAAGATAATTAGTAATTTATTATTACATTTTTTGAGAAATAATAAATTAATTTTATTAAGTCTCCAACTATTTTATCAATTCCAAATGGCCCTCACCATTGAACTCAGAATGTCTAGTTTCTTGGATATTCTAGTGGAAAGAATCCATATTTCCCTTTGCATAACCCCAATAAGGGTTGGTCAAGATATTTGAAGGTATTTAGGTAGGAAGGTATTTTTCAACCGTGGAATTGTAACTCCTTGATCAGTTGATTGGACTCCCCTATCCAGAAATCCTGACTTGGATTTCCTCAATACTTGACTCCAATTTTACACCGTGTCTATAAAGGGCTACCCCTCTTGATGAAAAATGGTTAATTCAACTCGAAACATTTCATAAGAGATTACTATATAAAAGTAAGTGTAACAACAAGGGTTGGCCAAACACATAGTTTTATCGAGTCTTTATTTTAATAAAGTAATATAAGGCTTAGTCTGACTTAATATTTTATTGAGGGATTTTTATCTCTTTATGCATAAATTGACTTATTATCTTTATCACATGCTTGTTAATATTAAGTGGAACTTACTTGAGTGATAATCCCTGTATTGATAATATTTACGCATAAGACTAGTTTATTTTAGTTCCATCTTTCATTCTTGTTAATTCATCAATTATGTGATCGTGACAACACATCCATAATGAAAAAACTATACAATTGACAGAAATAAAATAAAGTAAATGGAATGATCATGTGATTTTACTAATGGTTAGTTTATCTAGTAGTGGATAAACTAACCTTGAACGAGGGGAGAATCACATTGAACCACTTATGATTCATGTCTATAGCTTTCCACTAGTCCATATTTGTATATCCTTGGATTGTTTTTGCCCCAACTCCTGACTTGGACCACCTCCACAAGATTGGGATCTCCATCCATTACATATTCTTTTTAACTCACATGCAGGTGAGGGGTAAAAGGGAGTTTACATAAAAGAAACCATGGGAACTCAGGCCCTATGTATTAATGAGGATAGATGGCTCACATGACAACAATTTAATTTAATAAATAAATTAAAAGGAAACCAATCACATAGAAAGGTATTTTCTAAGTTCATGATCATCCACATACATGCAACAAATTATGTATTTAATAAAACTAGAATTCAATTATTTAATCGTTCTTATTAATATAAATCATGCTCGACTCAATTAATTATTATATTTAATTAATCAATCCTTTTATCATAATCCTTTTCTGAATTTCCTTGAGGTTCTCATCCTTTTAATTTTAAACAAAATAAATTCATTTAAAATTAACCTTGTACATAAATATACCTTGGAGGTAATACGGTGAACACCTATTCAAAGCTACCCAACATGAATTATATTCATATATTGTTTTACCCTCATGACATATTAAATACACAATTTAATGCCTACTATCACAACATGTACTTCACAGATGATTACATGAATCACATGACTTTTCCGGATAGGTGTTATGCTTCAATGCATAGAGAAAAAAGTTGTAATATGATTTATACATGATATGCAGATCTAATATAATGAAAATATTAAAGTTTTAATTTTTCATAATTTGGTAAAGTAAAAAACATGTAGTTACGACTACACGGAATGTACTACCTTCACTGTCTATCTGAAGTACATGTATAGGGACTCAGCGTGTGAGGCGTACTTCAGAAATTTTGGAGCACACGACGTGTCCAGTGGTCCACACACTATGTTGTCTCCAGGTTACACGGTCACTGGTCTAATGATCCATGTATAGGATACACAGTTTCTCCTTGACCCGAAAGGGACTATGTGTCATGCCTAGTGGGCCACATGGTGTGTAATTTGTCTGACCGCTCACCAGTCTGTCTTGGTCAACACGTGTTGTAACCATGTATCATTAATGCACACAGGTTGAGTAATTTGTCTGATTACTCCTGATTCATTGAACAAAACTACAAAGCATGTAATCTGGATTACAGGGTGTGTATGGTAGATTACACGGTGTATAATTCTGAATACATGGTGTGTATTATCATGTTACTTGAACATAATTGTCGGCACCTCCTGATGAGATCCTTGATTTAATTTTAATTCAAAAATTATTCGTTTTTGTTACTTATGTGAGAAACGATAGAAGAAAAACATATCTATAAATTTAGATTACAAGAATGATTAGAATTGAATTGACAAACTAAATTATTAAAGTGTAAATCATCAATGAAAATTAAATAATCATAAACAATGATTATCCTGCTCTGATACTGCTTGAAAGATCCGGGTACAGCGGAAAAATGGTGGTTGGGTGGGGCTCAAATTTTCTTTTACCGTAATCGATGACCAATCCAAGATTAATATGATGATGAACACCAATATCAATAGATTTTAATAAAATATTTATACAAAGAGAAGAAAAGTGTGGGATCTGAGAAAGATGAACTTGCACATCATGTTTATAATTAATTTAATTTAGATCTGAAGAAATTAAATACTTGGGTCTTTTGTACTTTCTTCGTTGATGATCATTGATCATCCGGAATGACCCTTCCAGATTTCATTCATTGCTCTCGTGAAGATCTAAAGTATAATCCCTCTAGAGGTGATCCACACGTGCTCTAATGGTCTCCAATCAACCCCAATCGTTCTTTGAGTGCTAGCGTGGTGAAGCAAATGTCTTGCATCAATCGTTCTTGATCGCTCGTTCTTCAGTTTTGAAGAACTTCTCTCATTATTGAGAGGGAGATAGGACATGAGTCGAGAGAGAAAATGTTTGGATCAATAATTCTCTAGCATCACTAGTGGCTTGGAACAATAGATGCACCAATCTATTAATCAACCTAGGGTTTTAGTTACAATATGTAGTTACATAACAATTATTAAATACAAGTATACCTATTAGAGAAAACACATTCCACATAATAATAATAACAACACCATTATTTATGGTGTGCCAAATTGCACAAAACGGAATCATAAATGAAATCTTGTGCCACATAATGATAACAATATTATTATTATTTTTGCGCCACCTGGATAAATAATATTTACCAACTTTTAAATAATTAATTCGTCATCAAAAATGGAATTGGTCCGCTCAAACTCCACTTCCATTTATTGAACACCTGAATAAATTTTTATTCTCTTAAATAAATATTTTATTCACAAACTAGTAAATAAATATTTATTAAATGTTCAATAAAATAAATAAATATATTTTATTCACAAGCTGGTGAATAAATATTTATTTAATTTATGCGATAATTTTAACTTGAATAAAATTATTCCTCGGTCTTGAGAATAATATTTATTCCATTGATTAAATTAAAATAGAACTTAATCGAGACCACAAAAAACACTTAGTGTGTGACCCTCTCGGATTATTTCTTGTTGAAATTAGGAGTGATTACCTAAATTCCAAGATTACCGTCTAGTAATGAGTAAAGGCACCCAAAATAAAGAACTTAAAGTCATAACGATGACATCCACATACGAACACTCACTGCATAATATAATTCTTTTTGTCACAATATCTCATCAAGCAGGTTTCATGATAGTGTCATCAACCTATATGCTTGATATGTCATTCTTTGACTACCTGAAATTAACTCATCATTACACCATGGACATGGAATTTAGGGTGATGGTTCTATTTCAATCAAAGGGTCGAGATATCAACTTTCATAAATGGAAGGGATAAATCTTTCCTTGACTTATCCATTAATAAAATGTTATTTGTGACACACCCAACATACCCTACTTCTCGCCAACATATGGCATGATAGGTTTTATCAGTAAATAAAAGTGGGCGAGTCATGACATGTATTAATGATAATCTTAAATTCTAAGGACCATTACACACGCTCGCAGACAGGAATGTTAGATGACACCAAAACATGTGGAATTCTCATTAGCGGGTCTTTTATTAAAATATCCCATCTTGGAGATTAACAAGCACGAACTTAATGAGAGGAAGTCTCATCTTCTTAAAATTACTCACACCTAATGGTCTATATACTATGTGTCCCATCATAGTATGTCATCCAATTGTAGAATTATATTTAAGAATATTGTCATAGCACTTCAAGGTTCTCATCATAGTGGGGAATTGATATGAACTTGTCAATGCGACAAATACTCCAGAACATTATTACACTATAGTCATGTAGAATAATGAACAATATGTAATAAGATATTTAATATTTAAATATATTAAATATTCATATAATCAAAGTACAAACACTTGGTTCTAGGAAACCAACTCCAACAAGCGTATTGTGTTCTACATGATAGTATCTTTGATCATCCACCTTAGAGAGATGTTGTTCCTACCTAGGGAGAGGAGGTTCTTTCTTAGGAACCTCCTCCAGTAGCTACTGATGTTGAGGAGCTATCACGACGACATTGTAGATCCCGTTGTGTTGCACGTGAGACCTCACCTATACCATAGATAGTGGTCGCACCATTAGTAGTCCAACCTCATCCAATTTCCGATGTGCATATAGAGGAATGAGATCCATATATACTTTCAGGATATCCATGATTTTCCCTAGATATTTCTGATACGAGTTTGTATAGGGGGTCATTTCCCATTCCTCCACCTTTCGTGACTGAGCCTTTATAGTCTTTATGGTTCGCCCATCAAATGATGACAGGTCCTTCCACTTACGTAATGGGGGAAGGATCAGGTGCACTCACTTGCAAAACATCAGACACATGAGGTTACAGAGCTTGAGGATGAGACATATCTAGCTTATCATATTTGACTCAATCACACAGGTTGGTGATCTCGATATGAGCATCTCATTCACACACTAGATTGTGGGATGATACCTCATCATAGACAATGATATTTCTCATTTATTTCTATGTGTGTTATTAACTTAAAGTATTTGAAAAAATAATGTATTTTATCCTCTATATGATAGTCTTTCTATTAAATTTATGAAATTATTTTTATTGTGAACCATTTTCACATGTTTAGCCATTGTTTTTTGCCTTCTTTTCTTTGTATTATATCCCCTTTCCCTGAATAAACTGAGGCTTCAGTCTGAAATTTTATATTTTATAAGCTCTCAAAATCGACTATTTAAAACATAGGAAAACTTATTAAATTTCTAGTAGATATCTTTAAAATAATATAAAATATAAACTATAAAAACAATATAAATAAAACTTAAAATATATCTTAAACATTTAAAAATTTGATGAAAATAAAAAAATATAAATATAATAAACAAAGGCTAATTTACATGACACAAACATTGTTGATTAAAAATATAATATTTACACATTAGAAATTAAATATAGATAAAATATAGTATAATTAAAATAGAAATGAAATTTAGAACATTAACTAAACATATAATAAATAATTAAAAATGAATGGAATGTAAAAAAATTATGAATACAAATGTTATGGTTTAAAACAACAATATATTATGCCACTAAAATTAATTTTCTTTAATTGTTATTATGAAATGATTGTTATTTTCAATTGTTTTTTATATGGTTAGTAAGTCTGTCAAATTTCATTTAGATTGTATTTACACTTTATTATTTATAGACTTTCAAAGCCACCAACTTGAAATATTATCATGTTTCATGTAGGTGATTTTAAAAGTGTATAAATTATATAATTAAAATACAATCTATAAGATATTTCAAAAACTCACTCAATATATAAAACATAATTGAATATATAAAAAATCATAAATATATTAAACAAAACTCTAATTTACATGTCACAAATTTTATTACATAAAAACATTACATTTTTTACTTTCAAATATAAATGGACATAATTCTAATTAAGTATTATATTATTAATTATAATACTAAGAAGTATTTTAATTATTTTATTACAATTAAATGTTAGTAATTAAAATATTAATATATATTAATTATATAATTAAATATTTACAATAATTAAAACAATAAATCTTAATAGTGATGTAAATAATAGAATTATTAAGGTAACTAATAAAGCACTTAACAATATATTTTTAAAATAAATCTTAATTATATTAGTAATATAAAAAAATAATTACTAATAAACAAATTATTTGTATGTATATGTATCAAAACAAAATTAAATAAATAAAATTTTTATATTAAATATACAAACATATATATTTTTAATTTTTTAATTGTTTTTTTTAATTTCAGCAAAGGTGGGCCTTGCCACCTTTGAATTAAAACCCAAAGGAGGCCTGAATTTATGCCATTGTTTTAAAAATATTTTAAACATAGTATTATATTAATAAATATTTTAAAAAAACATATAAAAAACTTTTAATTGTTTATTTATACCAAACCCACATTTAATATAAAAAATAGTGCCTTTTATTATCACCATTTATATTGTCAGTAATTATTACAGGTACTTAAATTCAAATGGACAGTTTCAGCCCCAAGGTATCTGAATATACCCGACATATCCCCTATTATGCTCCTATTTATCTTCTTCCACTCTAAGCAACTTTCCTCTCCTAAACCACAAAGCTCTATGATCCCTGAGTTTTTTTAAATATGTTTTTTTAATTTTTTTTAAATTCCTAGGTTATTTTTTTCAAAAAATACGCTCGAAAGGCGGCAGTGAAAGTGACACCTTTAGGCTTCGGGTGAAAGGCAGCAGTAATGCTGCCCCCTTTCAGGTTAAGTCGAAAGGTGACAACCCCGTTTCCCCCTTTATTCTAAAACAGAAAAAATACTACTTTTTATATTTTAAAATTTTTTATTTTTGTTTTGTTTTGTGTGTGTGTGTGTATATATATATATAAATAAAAAATAAAAATTTTCAGCAGAATTTATCTGCTATTTAAAATCTAGCAGTACTATAATTAAAAAAGTATAGATTCTGACAGAAGCTCTCGCCCAGAGCTCTCTTTTATAGGAGGGCTTACCCTGGAAATTGTTCTGCATTTCCGATATGGGATTCTGGTTCTCCCTTTCCTCCGCAGAATATTCTGCATTTCCGATGTGAAATTCTGTTTCAAATATGTGACTTTGAAAGACTATAAATTATAAAATATAATACAAATATAAATAAAACTTAAAACATGGATTAAACATATAATAAATAGTTGAAAAAAAGAATTTCATAAAAAATGATGATAAAAAATAATTTATAAGCTTTCAAAACCACCAACTTGAAACTGAAAAATGTTTCAAGTATGTGAATTTGAAAGCGTATAAAATATAAACTACAATTCCAACATAAATGAAACTTAATACATGGATTAAACATATAAAAATTGTTGAAAATAAAAATAATTTTTCAAAAAATGTTGATGGAAAATAATTTATAAGTTTTCAAAGACACCTACATGAAAGTTAAAAATGTTTCAAGCACGTGACTTTGAAAACCTATAAAATATAAACTATAAGACTGATATAAATGAAACTTAAAACATGGATTAAACATATAACAAATATTTTAAAATAAAAAAATCGTAAAAAATCTTCATGAAAAAATAATTTTTTAAGCTTTCAAACCCACCTACTTGAAACTTAAAAATGATTCAAGTATTTGGCTTTGAAAGACTATAAAATATAAACTACAAGACCGATATAATTTAAAGTTAAAACGTGGATTAAAAATATAATAAATCATTTGATTATTTAATTAATATTATTAATAATTAATTATATAATAATTAATTAGTTTATTAGTAATTATTAATAATTAATTATATAATAATTAAATAATTAATTAGTAATATAATTTTTAAGTATACAATAGTAAATTAGTAATATAATTAAAAATTATATTTATTAATTATAATTAATAATTAGTGAATATTAAAAATTATTGTATAATAATTAATTAGTTAATTGGTAATATAATTATTAATTATGTAATAGTTAATTAGTAATATAATAATTAATTAGAATTAATAATTTTATTTATTAATTATAATTATTCATTATAATTAGTAATTATTAATTATTAATAGTTAATTAATAATATAATTATTAATTATATAAATATAAATTATATAATAATTAGTTAGTTAATTAGTAGTTATTAAAAATAAATTATATAAAAATTAATTAGTTAATTAGTAATATAATTTGTTAATTAGTAATATTATTATTAATTATATAATTTGTAATTAGTTAATTAGTAATTATTAATAATTAATTATATAATAACTAATTAGTTAATTAGTAATATAATTACTAATTAGTTAATAATTAATTAGTTACTTTTTTTAGAAAGATAGAGTCGAGGCCCTTTTTATAATTAGTTAATTAGTAATATAATTATAAATTATAATTATTCATTATAATTATTAATTAGTATTTATTAAAAATTATTATATAATAATTAATTAGTTAATATAATTATTAATTATATAGTAGTTAATTAGTTAATTAGTAAAATAATTATTCATTATAATTATTACGTAGTAATTATTAAAAATTATTATATAATAATTTATTAGTTAATTGGTAATATAATTATTCTTTATAATTATTCATTATAATTATTCATTATTCATTATTAAATATTAATTAGTTAATTAGTAATATAATTATTAATTATATAACTATTAATTGTATAATAATTATTTAGTTAATTAGTAATTATTAACAATTAATTATATAATAATTAGTTAGTTAATTAGAAATATAATTTTTTAATTAGTAATATAATTATTAATTATTTAATAATTAATTAGTTACTTACTAATATAATTATTAATCATTTAACAATTAATTAGATAATTAGTAATATAATTATTAATTATATAATTTATAATTAGTTAATTAGTAATTATTAATCATTAATTATATAATAATTAATTAGTTAATTAGTAATATAATTATTAATTATATAATTGTTAATTAGTTATTTTTTTGAGAAAGATAGAGCAAAATCCCTTTTTATAATTAGTTAATTAGTAATATAATTATAAATTATAATTATTCAATATAATTATTAATTAGTATTTATTAAAAATTATTATATAATAATTAATTAGATAATTAGTAATATAATTATTAATTATTTAATAGTTAATTAGTTAATTATAAATATAATTATAAATTATAATTTTTCATTATAATTATTAAATTATAATTTTTAAAATTCATTATATTACTGATTAATTAGTTAATTATTATCTAATTAATTATTAATAATTACTAATTAACTAATTAATTATTATATAATTTATTAATAATAATATTAATTAAATAACTAAATAATTAAATAAATAAATAATTATTATATGTTTAATCCATGTTTTAACTTTAAATTATATTGGTCTTATTGTTTATATTTTATAGTCTTTCAAAGCCACATACTTGAATCATTTTTAAGTTTCAAGTATGTGGTTTTGAAAGCATATAAATTATTTTTCATGATCATTTTTTACGAAATTATTTTTATTTACAACTATTTGTTATATGTTTAATCCATGTTTTAAGTTTCATTTATATCAGTCTTATAATTTATATTTTATAGTATGTCAAAGTCACGTGCTTGAAACATTTTTATGTTTCATGTAGGTGTCTTTGAAAACTTATAAATTATTTTATGTCAACATTTTTTTATTCTAAACTATTTATTATATTTTTAATACATTTATTAAGTTTCATTTATGTTGGTCTTGTACTTTATATTTTATAGGCTTTCAAAGTCACATACTTGAAACATTTTTAAGTTTCAAGTAAGTGGTTTTAAAAGGTTATAAATTATTTTTTATCATTTTAATGAAATTAGTTTTGTTTTCAAGTATTTCTTATATGTTTAATCCATGTTTTATGTTTCATTTATATTTGTCTTATAATTTATATTTTTTAGTCTTTCAAAGTCACGTACTTGAAACAGAACCCCACATCGAAAATGCAGAATGTTCTGTGCAGGAAAGGGAGAACCAGAATCTCACATTGAAAATGCAGAATGATTTCTAGGGTAAGCTCTCTTATAAAAGTGATCCCTGAGTGAGAGTTTCTGTCAGAATCTGGAGTGCTGTAATGGAAGTACTGCAGAATTTTAAATAGTAGATAAATTCTGCTGAAAAATTTATTTTTATTTTTAATTTTGTTTTGTTTTGTTTATATATATATACATATATTTATATAAACAAAACAAAACAAAATAAATATATATATTTTTTAAAAAAATTAATTAATTTTTTTTAGAATTTAGTGAAAAGGCGGCATCGGCTTGTGGTGTACTTTTAAAAATATTTTTAACCTAGGTGTTTTTTACAAAATATTAAGAAAACTCTCGTTTCATATTCCTCACGGTCTTCCTACCTCCCTATGTCCCTGACGAGCGGTAAATTCAGTACAATCCGAAACATCATCAGGCTCCGAGAAATGCTTTAGAGATGGCGCAAGAAGGTTTCACATTCTTCTTCCTCGTCACCCTCGTCGCCCCTGCCGTCGCAGGACAGTGGCCTCAGAGCCGGTTCTCGCGCAGTACACTGCACCCCGGTCGGGTACGTGGCCATCTGCGTTGTCCCTAGTCGCCGATTTTTTTTTACGTTTAAAAAAAATATTTTACAAAAACAGGCCAGGTTAAAAATATTTTCAAAACTTTTCCTTAAAGGCGGCATCGCGGATGCCACCTTTGCAGTTCGGGTGCAAGGCGGAATCCGCGATGCCGTCTTTGCACTTTGAGTGAAAGCCGACATCCGTGATGCCGCCTTTCCCCTAATTTTTTTTGAAAATTTTTATTTTTTGTTTTGTTTTGTTTATATATATATATATATATATATATATATATAAACAAAACAAAAAAATTCAACAGAATTTCTCTGCTATTAAGGATCCAGCGCTACAGCCATTACAACAGTCTGGATTCTGACAAAAACCCTCACTCAGGCCTCCCTTTTATAAGAGGGCTTTCCCTGAAAATCATTCTGCATTTTCGATGTGGAATTCAGGTTCTCCCTTTCCTGCGCAGTACATTCTGCATTTCCAATATGGGATTCTGTTTCAAGTACGTGACTTTGAAATACAATAAAATACAAACTATAAGACCAATATAAATGAAATTTTAAATATTGATTAAACATATAATAAATAGTTGAAAACAAAAAGAATTTCCTCAAAAATGTTGATGAAATATAATCTATAACCTTTCAAAACCGCCTACTTGAAACTTAAAAATGTTTCAAGTACGTGAATTTGAAAGACTATAAAATATAAACTATAAAACGAATATAATTAAAACATTAAAAATTGATTAAAAATATAATAAATAATTGAAAAAAAAGAAATTTCCAAAAAAATGTTGATGAAAAGTAATTTATAAGCTTTCAAAACCGCCTACTTGAAACTAAAAAATGTTTCAATTACGTGAATTCGAAAGTCTATAATTATATTACTAATTAACTAATTAATTATTATATAATTAACAGTTATATTAATAATTAACTAAATAATTATTATACAAGTAATAATTAATGAGTAATAATTAATAATTAATAATTAATAATTTAATGAATAGTTATAATTAATATTTATATTACTAATTAACTAATTAATAATTAATAATTACTTATTAATAATTAATAATTACTAATTAATAATTATAATAAATAACTATGATTAATATTTATATTACTAATTAACTAATTAATAATTAATAATTAATAATTACTAATTAATTAGTTATAATTATTAATTATATTACTAATTAACTAAATAATTATTATATATGTAATAATTATATTACTAATTAATTATTATATAATTAATAATAATATTACTAATTAAATAATTAACTATTATATAATTAATAAGTATATTACTAATTAACTAATTAATTATTATATAATTAATTGTTATATTAATAATTAACTACATAATTACTGTATAAGTAAATATTAATAAGTAATAATTAATAATTATAATTAATATTTATAATTAATATTTATATTACTAATTAATAATTACTAATTAATAATTAATAATTACTAATTAATAATTAATAAATGTAACGAATAAATGTAATTAAAAATTATATTAATAATTTACTAATTAATTGATATATAATTAATAATTATATAACTAATGAACTAACTAACTATTATATAATTAACTATTAATATTCACTAATTAATAATTATAATGAATAATTATAATTCAAATTTGTAATAATCACTGATGTGGGATTCTATTTCAAGTATGTGACTTTGAAATACTATAAAATATAAACTATAAGACCAATATAAATCAAACTTAAAACATGGATTAAACATATACAAAATAGTTGAAAACAAAAAAAAATTCATAAAAAATGATGATAAAAAATAATTTATAAGCTTTCAAAACAACACACTTGAAACTTAAAAAGTTTCAAGTACGTTACTTTAGAAGCCTATAAAATATAAACTACAAAACCAATATAAATGAAACATAATACATGGATTAAACATATAAAAAATTGTTGAAAATAAAAAAAAATTCGTATAAAATGTTCATGAAAAATAATTTATAAGCTTTCAAAACCACCTACTTTAAACTTAAAAATGATTCAAGTATGTGGCGTTGAAATACTATAAAATATAAACTATAAGACTGATATAATTTAAAGTTAAAACATGGATTAAACATATAATAAATTATTAAATTATTAGATTAATATTATTAAAAAATAATTATATAATAATTATCCAATTAATTAGTAATATAATTATTCAGTATATAATAGTCAATTAGTTAATTAGTAATCTAATTATAAATTATATTTATTCATTATATGTAATAATTAGTAATTTTAAAAAATTATTATATGATAATTAATTAGTTAATTGGTAATATAATTATTAATTATATAATAGTTAATTAGTTAATTAGTAATATAATTATAAATTATCATTTTTCATTATAACTATAAATTCTAATTATTCATTATAATTACTAATTATAATTATTCATTATAATTACTAATTATAATTATTAATTGTTAATTAATAATATAATTATTAATTATATAACTATTATTTGACCATATGATATTTATTAGAATGTAATTTTAGAGTGACTTTTTATTTACTGTGTTTGTTCTTCTTCATTTGACTTTATATGTTCATCAGCATCATTAGCTAATCATTATATGGATCCATGTTTTAATCCTATGTTATTTATTAATTATTCTAAAATTAATTAATAATAAATAATCATTAATTATTCTATTATTCTATAATTAACTATTAATAACTTTAATTCGTTAATTCTTATTTGATTCTTAACTTTAATTCTTTACTATTAACTTTAATTCTTATTTCCTTATTTGATTCTATAACATTATATTTATCATTTATCATTGATAAATATAATGATTTTCTTTTTCTTCTCTTAAATATTTTAGTAGTTTATAAAGAAAATATGAATCATCTTAAGCATATTCCCCGGGAGTGTCAAACTAGGATGCAGCAAGGCCCGTTATCGTGCACCAGTTCCCGTTCGAGTCTAGCTCAAAGTGGTGTTTTTGGGTTTTACCCCTATGTACATCTGTGCCAGAGCCACATCCACTTGTTTGTATCCAGACAGGAATTTAATTGCGTAGATAACCACATAATCTTTAAGCTACCAAAATTTCTAAATACTTAATATTAAGTTAATATATACTTAATCTATACTACCTAACAAAAATTATTTAAAACTATATATAACTAATTACAGAAACTAAATAACCAAATATTAAGAACTACCTAAACTACTTAACAAATGAAATATTTAAAACTAAAAAAAAAATTAATTAAATAAAAACATTAAATTAAATAAACATACCTCTAAATGAAGTTTCATAAAAACCCGCACAACAAAGGAATTTTTTAGAGAGAGAGAGAAATCCGGAGAGAGGAAGTGAGGAGGGAGAGAGGAAGGCAATTATCAAGTGAGGAGAGGGGGTGGGGGGGGGGTGGCCGCCCTTTTATAGGGAGTTCAGGCCAAGGCGGCAACGCGGAAGCCGCCTTTCACCTCTGTGTATGGCCAAAGGCGACATCGAAGAAGCTTCCTTTCGCCTTACCCTGAGCCGAAAGGCGGCCTCCCCCCGGCCGCCTTTGCCATGTCATCGATCCGGGCCAAAGGCGGCGTAGGGGAGCAAAGGCGGCATCGCAGATGCCACCTTTGTGCACTAAGAAAAAGGCGAAATCTGTGATGCTGCCTTTGTAGCGTATTTTAATTTTTTTTTTGACCTAGGCAGTTTTAATTTTTTTTTTATAAAAACATATTTAAAAAAAACTCCAAGTCACCGGAGGTTCTTAATCTGGGCGAGCCTCCTAAACCGCCCCATCTTCAAGGACCTCCTCAGCCAGGCCAGAGAAGAGTACGAGTACGTGAACAACAGCGGATTTCTGGCCATCCAGTGCGACGACCAGCTCTTCTAGGAGGTCGTCCGAGCCATATCCGACAAGTTAGACCAGTCTGTGGACCTGGAGGAGTTGAAGACGATGTGCAGGATCGCCACCGATCCTCTGGAATATGGACCATTTCTCCCTTTGTTCACCGAGAAGTTCATCTGCTGAAGTACGTGGCCGTTGGCCGGCCATACTGGGAAGTCCGCATCTGATGTGAGTTTATCAGAGTAACTGGACATTTTGGATCATCCTTGGTAGCAGAGTTCTTTTATGAATTTTGTGATATACACTATATGAGTACTTCTTAGCTTCTATATCTATTTCTTAGTAAAGCGGGTTAGGGTTTCAAAAATAGTATTTTGTAATCAATTTTGTTAACCCAACAAATAAATATTTATTTTGATCTATATTACAAATAAAATCTTACAACTCATAAAAAAATGGGGCTATATGAAAACACATATGTATTACCTGTTGGGAAAAAACCCTCCTTAAATATTCAAGGACACACCATTTCACACCCATTTTTCAAAACCACCAAGAAACCATTAATTAAAAACCCATGTTTATAATTAACATAAATATGATATATTAATATTTTTTAATAATTCAAATATATATATAATGTTTTGAAAAAATTATTTATAAGATTAAATAAATATATATATATTTAAATAATTATAAAATTATAATATTTTTCAAATAATAAATATATTTATTATATTTATAATTATATATAAATACTTTTTAAATATATTTATTTATAATTATAATTATAACTAAAAAAATATATGTTTCCAATGAATTTGGAAAACAAAATATATATATCTCATGATATAATGATGATATTCATGGACATGATTGGTTTTATTTATGGTCATATATTGATGCGTGAGTATAATTGATGCAATATAATCATAAATTTATTTGTGGACATTGTGGGTTGATATGTCTCAAATGTTAAGATTACCTATATTATGATGATGCACGCGTTTTTTACGTATTCATGGCTCATGAATGTTCATTTATACATTGACATCCTTATTATTCATAATTTCCATTTATGTGACGACTCATTTTTTATGATCTATAATTTACTAGGTATGATTTGTTCACATGGCCGGGCCGGGCAATGTTATTTCCCAAGACAAGTCTTATAAATGTTTACCTTTACCATGTGAATATTAACATATAATATAAAGCAATAATAGTAGCAATAAATCTAAAATTAAACCACCCATTGACCTACTGCTGGATGAATTAAAATCATGCCCACAGGGAAGCCAGGAGCCCAGGAGGGATCAGTAGTAAAGAAAACAGATGTTATTAGTAGAGGCGGGGAGGCACAATGTGGAGTCAAATTGGCAGGGAGAAAGTGAGGTGAGGAGGAAAAATAGGTAGTAATGCTGTTTTGTAGTTGAAAACAAGGAATTGAATGGGGTGAGCAGGTGTGAAGGTGAAAGATGGAGCAGACAAGTATGAAGGGAGACACAAGGAGTCACGGCAGCGGAGACAAGGTGAGGAGTGGTCATTTCCCCCTTCACAGCTTGTTGCCCTACCCGGGGGCTCGTGGGGCTTGCCCTCAGGCCGAGCCTGTTCATTCATGTTATACCCATGAACTTATTATGTCATCATAAATACTTATAAAATTATAATAAATATATTTTTTAATTATAAACTTTTAATTATATATAAATACTTTTTAAATAATAAATATATGTTCTCATAAATATGTATAAAATTATAATAAATATAAATTTTTAATTGTATATATTCATTTGTGTTATACCCATCACTCCTTTCCTCCATCATCGCCATCGTCGTCGCTCACTGTCATCATTGCTCCCAATTTAACCTTCACCGCCCTTCATTAATAAATCATCGCCGCTCTAAGATATGATATTTTTTCTTAAGATTGTCTTTATTCTATCCCCAACAAGGCCGACCAGACGCATCAAGGAAACCCTTGACCACGTTTTTCAAAGAAGTCAGATGCAACACCCTCACCAAAAGTCATCCCCCCAACTACCAGTCTGCACCAGTATGGGTTCAACCCACATTAACCCACACTAGTACACAAACCTTTTTTTACGTCATTTTTTTTATTTTTAACGTCGGTTTTTAGGCGACGTTATTGAGAGAGATGTTAAAAATATGATTTTTAAGTCGGTTATTTAATAAATGACGTAAAAAATGGGGTTTTATGGTTTTTAACACCGGTTTTTAAAAAACCAACCTGAAATATGTTCTGAAAATGGCATTATGAAGCCATTTTTTATGTCGGGTTTTTAACAAACCGACGTTAAAAACCCATTTTTTACGTCGGTTATTTAATAACTGACCTTAAAAGTTTTTTTTAACGTCGTTTATTAAATAAAAAACGTAATTTTTTTTACCATCATGTATAAAATTTCCTAATATTTCATTTGACTGGTCATAGAGCTGAAATGGAGTTACGGATCCAAAGTTATGACCATCAGAAGTTTGATATTTTTTTGAGGAAAGATTGAATGAGCCAACCGCCTGAATGGCCCAAAGGCCTTCTTTTTATTTTTTTATAGATAATCCCCCTTTTAAGGGTTTAAGGGGAACCCGTAAATGAACCGTAGGCCCAAGGCCCAAGGCCCGACATGACCCGTAATACATGACCCGAAGGACCAGAGGCATACCATGCCCAATACATGACCCGTAGGCCCAGTCCACTAGAACTGCCCCTCCCCAGCTTCTGTATCATTGATTGACTTTAGCATGATATAAAGAATCATCCATCATTATAATAAATTAATAAAAATTAGAAGGTATATCGATTAATAAAATTACTCATAGAAAATATAAATCATGGGAAAATAATTTCAAATACCATGACGAGGTCGCAGAAATAAGAAATTGTTTATTCAAGTGGAAGATTAAACAAGTTGATTCGGTGGAAATATGATGGTTGAACGAAATTATCGTAAAATGGTATGTCAATTATGAAAAAAAATCATAAAAACCCTAAATCATGGATATATGATTAAACATACCTTGACGAGATAACATAAAAAAAAATAATTGATTTACGTTGAAGATCAAAATAGTCGATTTGGGGGAACGATAATGGTTGAAATAAATGATCATTAGATTATGATATGTGTATAATGGAAACATATAATTGAGATGCTAAGATAAAATGCGGTATTAAAAATTTTAGGCGGCAATTCAAAATTCGGATGCCGCGATGTAAAAAAATTGAAATTTCCCGTTCGCGGGATATTAAAATTATCTTTCACGTCAGTTTTATGATAACCGACGTGAAAAGATATTAAAATTTTTGCTTATTTTTCACGTCAATTATTATAAAACCGATGTGAAAAATCAATCTTCATCACCACTTCACGTCGGTTATTATAAAACTGACGTGAAAAATCGATTTTCATGACTTTTTCACGTCGATTATTTAATAACCGATGTTAAAAGGTATTTTTCACGTCGGTTTTTTAATAAATGAAGTGAAAAAAGTTTATAAAAATGTATTTCATTTTCTAATATTTAATTTGATAGGTCACGAAGCTCAAACGGAGTTACGGATTAAAAGTTATGGCTTTCAGAAGTTGATCATCTGTAAATGATGTCTTAGGGACGACCAACTTCTGAAGGCCATAAATTTTAATCCGTAACTCTGTTTGGGTTCTGTAACCTGTCAAATTAAAGCATGGGAAAAGAACTACATTTTTGTAAACTTTTTTCACATCGTTTATTAAATAACCGACGTGAAAAATACCTTTTAACTTCGGTTATTAAATAACCGACCTGAAAAATTCATGAAAATCGGTTTTTCACGTTAGTTTTATAATAACCGATGTGAAAAATAAGCAAAATTTTTAATATAATTTCATGGAAATGGATTTTTCACATTGGTTCTTATATAACCGATGTGAAAAATCAGATTTAATGGATTTTTCACGTCGGTTCTTATATAACCGACGTGAACAATCTGGGAACATGTTTTCTTGCGTCGGTTATTATATAATCAACGTAAAAAATCGATTTTCAGATATTTTCACGTCGGTTCTCAAAAACTAACATGAAAAAGTGTGAAGTAAAAAAATGTTTTTGTACTAGCTCCATGTTTAATTCTGTCAAATTTTTTCCCCACACCACCCCTTTTCTACCTATAACTAGAACTCATTGTGTCGTGGGCATATTTTGAATTACTAATGTTGTATGATACTAATTTCCTAAAACAGTAAACCTATCAATTTTTGGACTTATGTTATTATGTATCTGTATCAAAAAATTATGTAATAATATTGTCTGAAAGATGTGAGTTATTGAAGTTGGTATACATGTCAAGTTTAGTTAATTTGAGAATTGAGTTATTGTAATAGACAATCTCATTACGGGTCGATGATAGAATGGTGAATTTTGATTTTTTTGTCAAAAATGAAGTTTCTTAGCATTTCCACATTGATTAAAATCATCTTAATTAGTGGTGGATTAACACCTCAACTTGCAATTTCAACAGATTAAAGTATGTGTTTCCAATCCATTTTCTTTTGTTGGCATGACCTATTAATATTGATGTTTCTAAAATGGTTTAACTTAAAAAGTTACATGTACAATAGATTTTAGTGGACTTTTATATGGAAAATTATGGATTAAGAATTTATTATTCAATTTTAGATAGGGGTTCTTATGAATTTAAACCCCTAAGAACTAACTTTATAAAAATAAATTGATAAAATCATTGAGATGGATTTCATAAGGAATTATGGAATTAATATTTTTAAATGTTAGAATGTTTTCTATGAATTGATTTGAACATTCAAGATCATTCTTAATTGTGATTTTAATGTTTTAGGGGTTTTTATGAGTTTATTGACAAATTCATTTATTATTCCTGTAAAGTATATGTTTATGATTTTCCAAGTGTGTTTTATGATGTTTTATTCTTACATTTTCTATGTGGTTAGAATTTCAATTTAAAGTTTGTTTTTTTATTTAAAAGTGATTTCAAAATGATGTTGATTTTCAAAATGGTATCCAAAGGAAAATTCAAAAATATATTTTGAAAATTTTTCTCGAGGTCCCATTTGGAACCTTAAAAGGATGTTTTAAAATGAAATTTAATTGGAAATTGATTTCAAAGAGAGGTTTGAAAAAATAATTTTTAATTAAAACCTAAAGAGCCCAATTGAATCCTTCTATAAACAGTTTTCTATAAACCATCAAGTAATGTCATAGAATCCCAATACTATCATGGTATATGTGAGTTTGAGTAATTGGTTTCATTTAAGGCATTGAAATTTGTATTAAATTATAGGAATAAAGGGGCATGTAAATTAGTCTTAAATCATTGAAATAAGAATAAATAAAGAACTATAATAGATTTTCTAATTTATTATAAATTATTTTCCATGGTCTAATGTCTAAAATAAGAGATAATAATTAAAGGATATCATTTGAATATGGGTTCCTACCAATTTTTTATTATTTTTATGGTTGTTCTAGTCATTCAGTGAAAATAAGTAGGGTTAAGTTGGATAATGTGGATAGGAGAATCATATTGTAATATAGACCTTGGTTCTTGTCTAAGGCTCTAAGGTTTTCTATTGTTTCAAAATTTAAGAAATCACAAAATGTTAAGAATTTTTAAGAGATGTATGTAGAAAAGGACACTAGAAATTATAATATTCTTGATGTGTTTAGTCTAGGGCCACCTGTAATGTTTTAGGAGTTTGTTACTTCTATACAGAATATTTGACAAGACTAAACATTCAAGGAAAACTAATGAAGTAGAGGAGATGATGGTTTACCTTGGTTATTTTATAATCCTAATGGGATATTTAGGCTAGGTGTGGGAATTGACATAAGTGATATTTTTAAGAAAATATTAAAGTAATTTCGTCACTTAAAAGATAACATGAGAATTGAACCTATTATAATTAAAAATTCACATTCAAGTACCTGTAGAAAGATTAACCGAGAATATAATAGGGGGATAGATAAAATAGTTCCAAATTAAAGATACATCTGGATAAAGCGTTGTTTGATGAATATATTTCAACTAAAAATGAGTGAAATCATTTGTGGAACTGATTTATTATGATATTAGTATAGTAAATATTGGTGTAGACTAACTCCACCAAGAGGCCTAAAAATCCTACATTCAAATTTCTAGGGCCACAGAAACCCCTAGATGTTACATAATTTCTCAAGTAATGGCTATGGAATAAATTTGATAGGGGGGATGATGAAATTATTTGAAACATTCAAATGTTGGGTTCCCTTTATTTGAAAATCCCATTTTTGTGTATTTATTTTGTTAAATATTAATATTAAAGAACAAAATAGGATGTATATGAATAGATAATGGATAGATTCCAATAGTATGACAAAAGAGTATGAAGATAGGGTAAAATAGTTCATCAAGTATGAAAAAGATCATGCATATAAACCTTCTCATATCCTTTTTCTGTGTTTACATTGTTTTTATCCAAGACTAATTAGTCAAGAGGAGTTTGAAAAACACTTAAGCTATCATGGAATTGATCAAAGTTATGAATGTTGGAATAGACATGGGGGAAAAGATAATATATCTAGTGACTGGGATGACACAACATTTTATGGATCATCTAATCTGATTGCAAGTCTGGACAATGAAGAATACCATATCGAGGTTGTGATTACAAGTGTGAATGATGATGAAGATCGTATTGAGGAAATAATAATGATAGTTGAAGACTAATTTCATGATTATCCAAAATTGTTTGAGAAGATAAAGAGTTGTTCAAAGATGTCATTGGTCCGAATGGACAATTTTTCAAAAATGCCATTGTATACTGGTTGCACTAAATATACAACATTGTTAGCCATACTGAAGCTATATAATTTAAAAGCTGGAAATATATGGAGTGATTCCAATTTTACTGAACTACATGCTCTCTTGAATGATATGTTCCCAGAAGATAATGAGCTCTGTAGCTGAACATATGATGCTAAACGAATTCTATGTTCGATGGGTATGATCTATGAAAGAATACATTTCTATCCAAATGATTGTATATTGTTTCACTAGAACCAAAAATCACTTAAAGAATGCCCAAAGTTTATGCTTCTTGATACAGGAAAGATTAATTGGGTCCCCAGAAATCTTTATGGTAATTTCCAATCATTCTAAGGTTTATAAACCTATATGGAAGTGAGGATAATGGAAGGAAATTAACGTGGAATGTAGATACAAGAAATAAAGATGGGAAAATTTATCACCAGATAGAATCTCCTTAGTGGAAGATAATTGATCATGAGTATCATGGATTTAGAAATGATCCAAGAAACCTTTGCCTTGTGTTATCTACATATGGGGTTAATCCTTTTGGTTTTCAAAGTAGCACTCACAATACAAGGATGATTATATTGGTAAATTATTACTTAACACCATGGTTATTCATGAAATGAAAATAAATTATATTATCTATTCTTATATCAGGACCAAAACAACTAGGTAGTGATATCGATATTTATTTGGATCCATTGATCGAAGATTTGAAATTATCGTGTGATTCGGGTGTAACGTTTTATGTTGATTATTGAAATTAATATTTCATGCTAAGAGCCATATTGTACAGGATGATAAATGAATTTCATACTTATCGAAATTTATTAGGATATAATATTAAAGGAACTCAAGGGTGTCCCATTTGTGAAAAAGGTACATAGTAAATTAGGTTAAAACATTCATCGAAGACTGTGTTTCTAGGACATCGAATATTTCTACCCCAATGATATAAATACCGATATTGGATGAAATCATTCAATATAAGTTCAGAAGTATGTAAATCACTATCTCAACTAATAGGTGATGAACTGTTTGAGAAAGTAAAAGGTGTGAACATTGATTTTGGTAATCTATTTTGGAATTTTTTTTCGAAAACTAGTTGAAAAAGAGATCAGTGTTTTTTAATTACCATATTGGAATTTTCTGTATGTCAGAAATTTTATTGATGTTATTAGTATTGAAAAAATATATATGATAGTATAATTTTCACGTTTCTAAATGCACCCATCAAAACAAAGGATAGAATTAAGGATAAGTTGTACATGATTGACATTGGAATATGGGAAGAGTTGGTGCCAGTGAAGGGTAAAAACAAACCTTTCTTCCTCAAACTACTTACAATCTTTCCAAACATGAGAGATGTAAATTTTTCAACTTTTTGAATTACATAAAAATTCTATATCGAATATCAATAATATTGCATCAATGACTGATTTAATGTTAAAGGGTATGAAATAACATGACTGTCATATTTTGATGTAAGATCTAATTATTGTAGCTTTACGTGGCATTTTCCCCAAGAATTTATATCATACAATAACCATGATCTATTTCTTTTTCAAAGTTATGTGCAACAAAGTTATAGACCCCATGGAATTTCTAACTATGGAAAAGGAAATTGTCATCATATTATGTGAATTATAAATTTTCTTCCTACCAACATTATTTGATATGGTTCACTAGGTGAAAGAGATTAAACTCTATGGTCCTATACATTATTGATGGATGTACCCCATTAAATGGTATATGGATATTTTTAAAGGGTATGTTAAAAATCAAAGTCAGACATAGGGTTGTATTACAGAGGGATATATTGTTGAGGTAGTTGTTGAATTATGTACTGACTACCCATCCGATGTGGAAAGAATTAGACTATAGAAATCACATCACATTGGGAAACTTGTGGGTGAAGGAATTTCTAAAAGATATGTTGTCACAATCAATATTACAGATCAGGTTCCGGCCTAACTTTATGTTTTTTATAATAGTTTAGAGGTTTCCCCATATGGTGAAACTCACAAAGAAATCATTAGGCAGTTGAATATATCAAGGGTTGAAAGATGAATTTAAAATAAACATAATACATAGTTTATAGGATAGTTTCAAGACCATATTTTTAAGGAGTTTGATGAAAATATGAATTCAATTTTAGAACAACTTCAATTGCTCGCCAGATGACCAAGTGTGTATATATTATCTTACAATGGTTATGTAATTAATGGTTATATGTTCTATACAAATGAACATGATGAAGGTAGTACCATGAAAAAATAGTAGAGTTACAGTTTTGGATGAAGCGATCCATGTTTCTGGTACTGAGGACATAAATATAATATATGCAATTGAGTCATAATTTGTCACGACCCGTCCCCTGGGGCCCATGCCGTGACTACCCCAATCCCATCTTTCATAGGCCAGGGGCAGGAGATTAGCACCAAATGTGTAAATACCTAAGAATGGGAGGGAATTGCCTTTAAAAATTATAATCACACACAATAGAGTAGCTGGAAGTAATACACTAAGTAAAACTGTATACAAAAGAGTGATGAAAAGTAAAGGGGGCCGGAAATACAAGACCAACAATAAAGTAAAAGTACAAATGAAAAGTAAGTACAACTGAAGAAAAGTAAAGCAGCCACAGGGTCATCCTTTGGGGTTCCTACCTGAAGGGTAGGTCCATATGGTCTCCTCATCACTCCACGTCCGTTAGTCTCCTCCTTGCACTGACTCGTCGTAAGGTCCACATCTACGTACCGTCCAATCCTACTACTCAGCCTCAGTCAGCGCTGTCCATCGTCTGCATCCAACACAACAAGGTGTGGACATAGACCATGCAGGGGTGAGTATAACGATACTCAGTAGAGACCCCGAGACCACTAAGGTCTCTCAAAATCCACCAAGGATAAACCAAAAAGTATGAAATCAACCAATGACCTCACTTAGGTATATGCCAATACATATACCTAAGTTATCAAGTAATCCATCTCAATCATGAGGTAAAAAAAGTTACTGACTCAGCTCACACTGATATACAACTTATGTAGAGAGATAGAGATGATCAGATATAGCCACTCAATCATCAGAGCTGTCGGACCAACACATGATCCAGGACTAACTATTCTGTCAGACCAACACATGATCTAGGAACAGAAGTCAAAACTATCGGACCGACACATGATCCAGGAATAGTCATCAGAGCTGTCAGACCAACACATGATCTAGGACCAGCTATTTTGTTGGACCAACACATGATCCAGGAACAGAAGTCAGAACTGTGGGACCAACACATGATCCAGGAACAGTCATCAGTGCATAGCCAACCACAAGGTTTCCACAAAGCACGCTTGATTCCTGGAGGATCTTCTCCTCAAGACATGTTTCAACACATCAACTGCCACCAAGTCCCACGAATAATTATTTAAAAGGTATGTCTCATCATAGGGGTCTCAATGCAACAGACGGCGCGTCAATCGGATGCCCGGTCTGTGAGTTATTATCATTTTCATTCTGAGGGCCCGGTTGGATTTACGTTTGATCCAACCCAGCCATACACCAACTATGTGAAAACATTGCATGGAGTATACCAAAATAACCATCTTTCTCTAATATTTCCTTCACCACAGATGGTTCTTCAATTAGACACTCGTAGCCCAAGTTATGGGAGAAAAGGTGAAATAGGCCAAAACGGGTCGGGGTCCGGTCTGGTCCAGTCGGACCGACCTGGGTCTGGACTAGGGTCCAACCTAGTTTGTGGGTCCAACCCGGTCCGCGGGGCAGCCCGGCCTGCGAGGGTGGCCCGACCCACGCTGGGTCCGGCTCGGCAGCCCGCGCTGGGTCCGGCCCACGCAGCTAGCAGCCTGACGGCCCGTGGGGTCCGCCCTAGTCACGTACAGGGTGGAGGCCGTGCGCCCCCTGATAACTCGAACGACATATCCATTTGGGTGGGAGGAAAATCGGTGGCAGGTGGCACCGGTCTGCGTCACGCAGGACCCACGGTGGGTCCCGCTCCTCCCTGCTGGCTGAGCGGCCAGTCGTCTCCCGCATGGCGCCGGATGCGCCACTCCTCCTCCGGTGACCTGGAAGCTCGGGCCGCCGGACCTCTTCTCATCCAGGCTCGAGCCGGCCACTGCTGCACCACTGTGGCCAGGGGCTGTGGCCCTCCTTTGGTCTACCGCACGGTGCCGGTGTGCCGCGCCTTCCCTGTCGACCCGACGGCTTGA
Source organism: Viscum album (assembly GCA_963277665.1). Classification (NCBI taxonomy): domain Eukaryota; kingdom Viridiplantae; phylum Streptophyta; class Magnoliopsida; order Santalales; family Viscaceae; genus Viscum; species Viscum album. The sequence continues at coordinate 2,135,206,664 of OY728140.1, forward strand.
GCCATCGGTTTCTTTTACGGCCGGCCTTGCGCTAGCTGCCACTACACCACTGCGGCTAGGGGCTGTGACTTCTCTTCTGGCGGTGCGGTTGCGCCGCCGCCACCACACGTTGACGCACGTCGGTTCCATCCACCGTTGATCATTCTGCGGGTCATCAGACGAGCTCCGGTGGCCTAATTCTTGTCCTAGAAGAAGTCGTGCTCTCCTCAGGTCATTACCTTTGATCCGTAGTCAATGTTGATGAGATTCACACATTTCGGTCTCATACCACGATTAGCATCAAAACCCACAAAGAATGCGGAGGGGTTGGGCCGTGTTTTTTCAGACCGCGCCCTCCGCGTTAGGGTGATATCAAGTGGCTTCGAATTCTAAATCACAATGGAAAAAGAAGAACACACAACAATTATCATGTTTGAACCCGTAACTCGTATCTTTTGTTGGCGGTGACATGGAGGAAGTATGGACATCATTTTTCATAGGTGAGGATGTCCCACTTTGGAAGGAAATCCCAAGGAAAAAGGGCGAATAATATCGGCGTTCTTAATTGGCATTCTTCATTGGAGATCCTTTCCTCGTTGGCGTTCTATCTCCAAGAGCTCCTCCTCTCCTCAATCCTCCTTTCTAGCAAATGAATAGCCCCCCAAAATAATAAATTATGTGGTCTACTATGTTCGTTGACATAAATTCAAAATGAGACATTTAATTAATTGATGCGGATTAATTAATTAAATGAGGTGGGTTGGCACCATCAAGTGTAGAGGAGATCAAGAGTCTCCCCCTCATTAATGAAGGGAGTTCTAGAGGTTTCATCCTCGGGTGTTCCCCACCAAAATAATCCACACATGGGAGGTTGAGTTCGGGTGGGCCCCACCACCATAACCTCTCGTGGGAGGATAAGGTGTGGCGGTCCCCACCCCAACTTCCACATGGTGGATATAAAAAATAAAAATAAATTATTAAAAGCACTTAATTTATTTTATTATTTTCACTTTAAACCCAAAAACTAACTTTCATTCTCATCCAACTGCCGTTGAGGTGAAAGTCTTATTAAGCGAATACTAGCGTTATGAGTTCAACGGTGCCCTCAGATTTTAATTCCGAGCACCGGTTCAAAAGTTATAAAATCCCGATCGTATGTTTACTAAACATACCCGAACAAAACTTCAGAAATTGATTCTGGGCACACCAGCCCTCAGAATCACAAGCAGTCAGTTTTTGCGGACTCATAAAATTCCCATGTATTTAAGAAAAAATTTTCCACGGAAATTTTGGGTCTTTATATTCTCCCCACCTCAGGACTATACATCCCCATAAGCTACAACTTGAACTAAGGGAACAAGTGGGGGTACTGAGCACGTATCTGAGCCTCACGCTCCCATGTGCTCTCCTGGAGGTTACCATACTGCCAGTGAATGCACACCAGAGGTATCAACCGTCCACATAGGACCTGCTCCTGTCGATCCTCAATCTCCACTGGAACCTCCATGAAAGTTTCCCCATCATCGATGTCCATATCTCCATGGTCGATGATGTGATTAGGGTCGTGCATGTATCTCCTCAGCTGAGATATGTGGAAGACATCATGCACCCGGTGCAACTGAGGTGGAATAGCTAGGTGGTAAACCACGTTGCCTACTCTACTAAGGACCTGGAAAGGTCCGATGAATCTCAAAGATAACTTTCCACCTTTACCAAATCTCCGTAGGCCTCATTGAGGTGAGACCCGTAGAAAGACGTGGTCTCCATCCTCGAACTCCAGAGGCCTCCGTCTCCTGTCAGCATATGAATTCTACCTACTCTGTACAGTCTTCATCCACTCATGTATGATCTGCACCTTCTCCGTGGTAGCTCGTACCATCTATGGTCCCACGAGTGCTGACTCCCCAGGGTCTGTCCAGCACAAGGGTGATCTGCAAGGTCGCCCGTACAATGCCTCGAAAGGTGACATCCCTATGGTGGAGTGATAACTGTTGTTGTACGCAAACTCCACCAATGGAAAGTGATCCTCCCAACTGCATCCAAAGTCGAGGACACAAGCATGTATCATATCCTCGAGGGTCTGAAGGGTTCTCTCAGTCTGACCATCCGTCTGAGGATGGAAGGCGGTGCTCAGATGTAGCTGCGTCCCGAAAGCCTCATGAAACCCCTTCCATAGCCGGGAAGTAAACCGTGCATCACGATCAGAGATAATAGAAGTAGGTACTCCATGTAGCCTCATAATCTCCTGCATGTAGAGGAATCCCAGGCTCTCTACTGAACCCTGCTCTCTAATCGGTAGGAAGTGGGCCAACTTGGTGAGTCGGTCTATGATCACCCAGATAGAGTCATGTCCCCTGGACAAAAATTGAAGACCCATCACGAAGTCCATGGATATACCATCCCACTTCCACTTTGGGACCTCCAAAGGCTGAACCAAGCCTGATGGAACCTGATGCTCCGCCTTCACTTGCTGACGAGTGAGGCATCGAGAGACAAACTCCGCTACTGATTTCTTCATACCTGGCCACTAGTGCTGTCGTCGAAGGTCCTGGTACATCTTCGCCACTCCTGGATGTACCGATAAAGGGGAATTGTGGAACTCCCTCACCACTTTCTCCTGAAGTGCTACTAGTACCAAGGTACGTCCTCTGAAGAGGATGAAGTGCTTCCCACCTTCAAAAAATCCATTAGGTGCTTGCCCTGTGGATATCTGAGCACGTCGTGTCTCACAGTTAGCGTCCCCATGTTGTGCTTCCCTGACTCATTGGAGGAGTGGGGGAGTGACCATAAGATACTAAAGAAAAGCTGATCCATCATAGTCTACATAAGAAATCTGTAAAGCATCCATCTACTCTATCGCATCTCCTAGCAGTTGTATACTAGATCTCTGGTTGAGTGCATCTGCTACAATGTTCCCCTTTCCAGGAGTATAGACTATCTCAAAGTCGTAGTACTAGAGGAACTCAAGACATCACCTCTGTCTCAGGTTCAGGTCCTTCTGAGAGAAGATATATCTGATACTCTTGTGATCAGAGTAAATTGTAAAATGTTCACCCATCAGATAGTGTCTCCACATCTTCAAGGCGAAGACCATAGCTGCTAACTCCAGGTCATGGGTAGTGTAGTTATGCTCATGTTGTCTCAGTTGACAAGAACCATAAGAGATCACTGCTCGCTCCTGCATCAGGACACACTCGAGTCCGGTCCCTGATGCATCGCAGTAGACTACGTAACTTACGCCTTCTTCTAGAAGCCTCCAGATGGTGGCACTAGTTAGACCCTGCCTCAGCTCCTAAAAGATCTGGTGGCATCTCTCCGACCACACAAAGGGTTTTCCCTTCTTCTTCAAGGTTGATAGTGGTGCTGTAACTATGGAGAAGTATGTAATGAATATCCGGTAGTAACCAGCCAAACCTAGGAAACTCCGTACCTCCATCACACTCCTGGGTGGCTCCCAAGCAAGTAATGCCTCAATCTTCGCTGGATCCACTGCAACTCCAGCCTCTGAGATAACATGTTCAAAAAAGTGAACCTCTCAAATCCAAAACTGGCACTTCAAGAGCATTCCATAAATCTGATGCTCTCGGAGTGTGTCTTGTACTACCCAAAAATGGTAGGCATGCTCCTCCTTAGTAGTCAAGTAGATCAGAATGTCATCAATGAAGACTACGGAAAAGTGATCGAGGTATAGCTGGAAGATCCTGTTCATGAGTCCCATGAACACTGTTGGAGCATTGGTTACACCAAAAGGCATAACCAAGAACTCGTAATTGTTGTATCGACATCTAAAGGCCATCTTCTGCACATCCGCGTCTCGAACTCTGAGCTGGTGATAGCCTGATCTGAGGTCTATCTTCGAGAACCATCGTGCGCCCTGCAGCTAATCAAAGAGGTCATCGATCCTTAGGAGTGGGTACTTGTTCTTCATGGTCACCTGATTCAGGTGATGGTAGTCAAAACAGAGCCTCAAACTCCCATCTGCCTTCTTGGAAAATAGAATCAGGGCTAACCAGGGAGAAATAATGGTTCAGATGAATCCCTTCCACTGCAAGTCCTCTAGTTGTACCCTTAGCTCGTGAAGCTCAGCGGGAGCCATCCGATATGTTGGTGTAGATATCAGTGCCATCCTGGGGCACAGATCAATGTAGAAGTCCACCTCTCTATGAGGAGGTAGTCCTGGAACATCATCAGGGAAAACATCTGCGTACTGGTCCACCACAACAGGATAAATCGGACTCTCCACATCAACAATTCTGAGGGTAAGACAGGCCAACTGATGAGTGATTGGATGCACCCTCCTCCGAGTAAATCCGTTCTGCACTTCAAAGGCTCCCTTATCACCGGTGATGGTGAACCTGGTCCCATCCATGCAGACACACCACACTTTGCTCCTAATATAGTCGATCTGAGCATGGACTGTAGATAACCAGTCCATACCCAAGATGATGTCATAAGGCCTCGACGCCACTACTAGGAGATCCTAGCCAAAGCTCTCGCCTTTTAGAGTAAGCTCGCACTTCTGGGACCAGTGTGTAATCGTCGAATCACCTACCATAAGAGTCTCTAGCCGTAAGGATCGAGCCAACGGCTCCGTTAGAATCTCTGAGCTCTGAACGAGGGTAGTGGAAATGAAAGAGTGACTGACACCTGTGTCTATGAGAACTGCATATAAGGTGGAGTAGACACAGATCATACCTCAAATCATCTCCGGAGTGCCATGGTCGAATGCCACAATGGTCGGGAGCTGAGCTCTCCCCTATCCACCTGCTCCCTGTAGTCAGGGTGGACCTCCTAATGGTGGTGGCGGTAACACCTCGAATCGCCGTACACCACCAGCTACATGACCATCTCTTGTACCACGTACACCTTCTTCCAGTGGTCCACCTCGATCAAACCTCTACCTCTACCTGGGAGGTCCCTCAACTATCAGCTGATCATCAGTACGGCTGGTCAGACAGTCACGATCCATGTGACCCTGCCCGCCGCAAGAGTAACAGTGACCGCTCCTAGCATGACTGACTCTATCTCATGTGCCCCGCACAAATGAACCTGTATCCTGAGGTTGTCCACTGGATGGTCTGGTCCTCTTGGACCTCTATGACATCTGTCTACTTCCAGCTGTAGAAGACTTCGCTACATGTCTACTAGTGATGGGTCTCGCTGCTGGTGACTAATCAGCAAGGAAACTCTCTACTTGGAGGGATCTCTATAACACCCCCGCCTGTGTCGGGATGATGAGGGAGATCATCGAAGCTCTGATCTCTCTCCTGAGCCCCAGTTCGAAGGTCTGGGCCCTGAATAATGGGTCCCATACCATATCTCTAGAGTAGCATGAGAGGTCAGTGAACCTCACTGAGTATTATGCCACCATCATGCTACCCTGCTGTAGATGCAGTAGCTCTTGTATCCACACCGCACGTAGGGTGGCTGGGACAAACTCCACCCGAAACAGGCTCTTGAAGTCTGCCCAGAGGAGTTTCACCTCGTCATGCACCTAGAGCATTAGGCACCACCATCTGCCTGATTATTCCTGAAGAAGACTCACGGAAAGGATCACCATAAGGTCGGCTGGTGTCCCTACTATTCTAAAGACTCTCAACACAACCTCCAGCCAATTCTCAACTGCCTGCGGGTCCATCTCACCTCTGAACCTAGGTAGCCTCTGGCGCTAGAACTCATGTAATGCGCTCAAGCAACGTGCACTCTCTAATTATTGGGCTAGTTGTATCGGTGGCCCAATGGGTAGTGGTACCGCTGGTGCCTCCACTGTGATAGGGCCCTGCACCAAGGCCTCGTCGGTCGGTGGGCTGTCATCTCGTACAACTCTCGGAACCCTGGATGGCTGTCTGTGTGGAGGCATCCTAAAAAGAAACAGGTGCACCACGGTTAATAAGTTATACCTGATGAGCTAACTCAAAAGATATCACAAAGAAAACTCTTGAAACACACACACAATCAGTGTTTTCGTGCACTAAGTTGGAAATCAGAAGTCAGGGTCCTGGTGTATGGATAAGTCAGCCGCCGCACCAACACTGGACTCCCTAGACTGAAAACCACACTCAGTACTCTTAAGACTATTACTTCATAGAAAATAAAGATCAAAGTCCTAGGTTCTGTGGTAGAAACGACTCCTATGATACCAATTTGTCACGACCCGTACCCTAGGGCCCGTGCCGTGACTACCCCAAGCCCGCCTTCCATAGGCCAGGGGACGGTGACTAGCATCAAAAGCATAAATCTTTAAGACTAGGAAGACATTGCCTTTACAAATTATAATCACACACAACAGAGTAGCTGGAAGTAATACACTAAGTAAAACTGTATACAAAAGAGCGCTAAAAAGTAAAGGGGGATGAAAATACAAGCCCAATAGGAAAGTACAAGTACAAATGAAAAGTAAGTACAACTGAAGAAAAGTAAAGAAGCCACAAGGTCATCCTACAGGGTTCCAACCTAAAGGGTAGGTACATATGGCCTCCTCAGCACTCCACGTCCATCTGTCTCCTTCGTGCACTGACTCGTCGCAAGGTCCACCTCTGGGTACCATCCAGTCTTGCTACCCAGCCTCAGTCAGCACTGTCCGTCGTCTGCATCCAACACAATGAGGTGCGGGCATAACCCGTGCAGGGGGGAGTATAATGATACTCAGTAGAGACCTCGAGACCACCAAGGTCTCTCAAAATCCAATAAGGATAAACCACAGAGTATGAAATCAACAGATGACCCCACTTAGGTATATTCCCATACATATACCTAAGTCATCAAGTAATCCATCTTAATCATGAGGTAAAAACAAAAGTTACTAACTCATCTCACACAGGTATATAACTTATGTAGAGAGATAGAGATGATCAGATATAGCCACTGAATCATCAGAGCTATCATACCAACAAATGATCTAGGACCAGATATTCTGTCAGACCAACACATGATTTAGGAACAGAAGTCAAAACTGTCGGACCAACACATGATCTGGGAACAGTCATCAGAGCAGTCGGACCAACACATGATCTAGGACCAGCTATTCTATCGGACCAACACATGATTCAGGAACAAAAGTCAGAACTGTCGGACCAACACATGATCCAGGAACAGTCGTCAGAGCTGTCAGACCAACACATGATCTAGGACCAGCCATTCTATTGGACCAACACATGATTTAGGAATAGAAGTCAGAACTGTCGGACCAAAAAATGATCCAGGAATAGTCATTAGTGAACATCCATCCACAGCGTTTCCACAAAGCATGCTTGATTCCGGGAGGGTCCTCTTTTCAAGCCAAGTGTCGACACTTCAACTTCCACCAAGTCCCATGAAGAAGTATATAAAAGTTCCATCTCGTCATAGGGGTCTCAAAGCAACATATGGCGCATTAATTGGACGCCCGGTCTGTGAGTTATTAGCATTTCCATTCCGAGGGCCCGGTTGGATTTACGTTTGATCCAACCTGGCCATACCCCAACTGTGTCCAAACCTCTATTTTAGTATACAAAAAGAACAGTCTTTCTCTAATATTTTCTTCACCGCAGATAGTTCGTCAATCAGACACCCGTAGCACAAGTTATGGGTGAAAAGGTGAAACAGGTCAAAACGAGTCCGGAACCGGTCCGGCCCAGCCGGAACGACCTGGCCCAACCTGGGTCCGGACTGCGGTCCGACCCAGTCCGCGGGTCCAACCCGGACTACAGGGGAGGCCCGGCCCGCGCTGGGTCTGGGCCAGTAGCACGCGCTGGGTCCGGCCCACGAGGCGGGAGGCCCACGTGGCTGGCGGCCCGGCGGCCCATGGGGTCTGCCCTAGACGCATCCTGGGGGAGTCCGCGTGCCCCCTGTTAACCTGAAAGGCATATACGTTTGGGTGGGAGGAAAACCGACGCCAAGTGGCACCGGTCCGTGTCACGCAGGACCCACGGGGGGTCCCGCTCCTCCTGGTTGGACGAGCGGCTAGTCATCTCCCGCGCAAGGCTGGATGCACTGTGCCTCCTCCGGTGACCCAACAGCTCAGGCTGCCAGACCTCTTCACAGCCGGGCTCGAGCCGGCTACTGCTGCACCACCGCGACCCTCTTTCGGTCCACCGCGTAGCGCCGGTGTGCCGCGCCTTCCCGGTCGACCCAGTGGCTTGAGCCACCCGTTTCTTTTATGGCCGGCCTTGTACGGTATGTCGCTGCACCACCACAGTCAGAGGACGCAACTTCTCTTCCAGCGGTGCGGTTGCGCCGCCGCCGCCACACGTTGATGAAGGTCAGTTCCATCCATCGGTGATCTTTCCATGGGTCACCAGACGAGCTCCGGGGGCCCGATTCTCATCCTAGAAGAAGTCGCTCTCTCCTTGGGTCGTTTCCTTCAATATATAGTCAACCTTGAAGAGAGTCGCACATTCTGGTCTCATACCACAATTAGCGTCAAAACCCATAAAGAATGTGGAGGGGTCGAGCCGTGTTTGTTCAGACCCCGCCCTCCATGTTAGGGTGATATCAAGTGGCTTCGAATTCTAAACCACGATGGAAAATGAAGAACACACAAAAATTAGAAAGTTTGAACCCCTACCTCGTATCGTTCGTTGGCGGTGACAAGGAGGAAGTATGGACATCGTTCGTCGTAGGTGAGGATGTCCCACTTTGGAAGGAAATCCCAAGGAAAAAGGGTGAAGAAGATCGGCATTCTTCATTGGAGATCCTTTCCTCGTTGGCGTTCTATCTCCAAGAGCTCCTCCTCTCCTCAATCCTCCTTTCCAATAAATGAATAGCCCCCCAAAATAATAGATTATGCGGTCTACTATGTTCATTGGCATAAATTCAAAATGAGGCATTTAATTAATTGATGCAGTTTAATTAATTAAATGAGGTGGGTTGGCACCATAAAGTGTAGAGGAGATCAAGATGCTCCCCCTCATTAATGAGGAGAGTTCTAAAGGTTTCATCCTCGGGTGGTATCCACCAAAATAATCCACGCATGGGAGGTTGTGTTCGGGTGGGCCCCACCACCATAACCTCTTGTGGGAGGTTAAGGTGTGGCATTCCCCACTCCAAATTCCACATGGTGGATATAACCAATAAAAATAAATTAAGACAATCACTTAATTTATTTTATTATTTCCACACAAAACCCAAAAACTAACTTTCATTCTCGTCTAACTGCCATCAAGGTGGAAGTCTTATTAAGCGAATACTGGTGCTGCGAGTTTAACAGTGCCCTAAGATTTCAGTTCCGAGCAATGGTTCAAAAGTTATAAAATCATGTTCGTACATTTACTGAATGTAAATCCCTAAGACTGGCGACTAGAACCAAAGGCGTAAATCCCTAAGATTGGGAAGGAATTTCCTTTACAAATTATAATCACACACAATAGAGTACCTGGAAGAAATACACTAAGTAAAACTATATAAAAAAGAGTGATGAAAAGTAAAGGGGTCCATAAATACAAGCCCAATAGGAAAGTACAAGTACAACGGAAAAGAAATTACAATTGAAGAAAAGTAAAGCAGCTGCATGGTCGATGATGTGAGTAGGGTCGTGCACATATCTCCTCCACTGAGATACGTGGAAGATGTCGTGAACCTGGTGCAAATGAGGTGGAAGATCCAGGCGGTATTCCACATTTCCTACTCTGCTAAGGACCTAGAAGGGTCCAATGAATCTCAGAGATATCTTTCCCCCTCAGCCAAATCTCTGTAGGCCTCGTCGAGGTGAGACCCATAGAAAGATGTGGTCGCCATACTCGAACTCCAGAGGCCTCAATCTCCCATCAGCATATGACTTATGGATGCTCTGTGCAGTCTTCATCCGCTCCTAGATGATCTGCACCTTATCTGTGGTAGCTTGTACCATCTCTAGTCCCACTAGTGCTGACTTCCCATGGTCTGTCCAACACAAGGGTGATCTGCAAGGTCACCTGTACAATGGCTCAAAAGGTGCCATCCCTATGGTGGAGTGATAACTATTATTTAACACAAAATCCACCAATGTAAAGTGATCCTCCTAGCTGCGTCTGAAGTTGATGATGCAAGTACGTAGCATGTCCTCGAGGGTCTAAATGGTTCTCTTAGTCTGACCATCCATATAAGGATAGAAGGCGGTGCTCAGATGAAGTTGCATCCTGAAATCCTCCTGCAACCCCTTCCATAGCTGGGAGGTAAATCATGTGTCATGGTCAGAGACAATAGAAGTAGGTACTCTATGTATCTGCACAATCTCTTACACGTATAGGCATCCCAAGCTCTCTACTAAACCCTGATCTCTGATCGATAGGAAGTGGGACGACATAGTGAGTCGGTAAATGATCACCCAGATAGAGTCATGTCCCCTAGATGTATGTGGAAGACCCATCATGAAGTCCATGGATATCCCATACCAATTCCACTCTGGGACCTCCAAAGGCTGAACCAAGCCTTCTGGTACTTGGTTCTCTGCATTCACTTGCTGACAAGTGAGGCTTCATGAGACAAACTCTCCTACCGCCTTCTTCATAACTGGCCACCAGTGATGCCGTCTGAGGTCCTCATAAATCTTCGCCACACCTAGATGTACCGCTAGAGGGGATGTGTAGAACTCCCTCAACACTTCATCCTAAAGTGACAATGGTACCATAGTACGTCGTCTGAAGAGGATGACGTGCTCCCCACCTTCATAAAATCCATCAGGTGCATGCCCTATGGATATCTGAGCATGTCGTGTATCACAGTCAGTGTCTCCACGATGTGCTTCCCTAACTTTCTGAAGAAGTGGGGGAGTGACTGCAAGAGACTATAGAAAAGCTGATCCATTCCTATCTGCAAAGGATAACTGTAAGGCATCTAGCTGCTCTGTCGCCTCTCCTAGCAGCTGTAAACCAGATCTCATGCTGAGAGAATTCGCAACAACATTCCCCTTCCCAGGAGTATAGACTATCTCGAAGTCATAGTCCTGGAGGAACTCAAGCCAACATCGTTGTCTTAGGTTCAGATCCTTCTGATAGAAGATATACCTAAGACTCTTGTGATCAGATTACACTGTAAAACGTTCTCCCATCAGATAGTGTCACCACATCTTCACGGAGAAGACCACTCCTACTAACTCTAGGTCATGGGTAGTGTAGTTCTTCTCATGATTTCTCAGATGATGAGAACCATAAGTGATCACTTCTCGCTCCTGCATCAGGACACACCCGAGTCCAGTCCCTGATGTGTCGCAGTAGACTACGTACCCTAATCCTTCCTCTGGAAGCCTCAAGATGGGGGCACTAGTCAGCCTATGCCTCAGCTCCTGAAAGCTCAATTGGCTTCTTTCTGACCACACGGAGGGTTGAACCTTCTTCATCAAGTCTGATAGTGGTGCTGCAACTCTAGAGAATTATGGAACGAATCTCTGGTAGTGACTAGCCAAACCCAGGAAACTTCGTACCTTCATCACACTCCCGGGTGGATCCCAAGTAAGTACCACCTCGATCATCACTAGATCCACTACAATTCCAACCTCTGAGATGACATGTCCCAAAAACTGAACCTCTCGGATCCAAAATTGGAACTTCAAGAGATTTCCATAAAGTTGGTGCTCTTGGAGTGTGTCCGGTACTACCCGAAAATGGTAGGCATGCTTCTCCTCAGTAGTCGAGTAGATCAGAATGTCTTCGATGAAGACTACGACAAAGCAATCGAGGTATGGCTGGAATATCATGTTCATGAGTCCCATGAACACTGCTGGAGCGTTGGTTATTCCGAAAGGCATAACCAAGAACTCGTAGTGGCCGTATCTGTAAAGACCCGTAAATTTCAAGGAAATTTTTTTCTTAATTTTCTTTGGAATTTTACAAGAATGTAGTTTCTGATGGCACCTGATTCCGAGGCCCGGTGTGCCCGGAATCATTTTCCGAAGTTTGGCTCTGGTACGTTCAGTGAACGGACGAGCGGGTTTTTCTAACTTTTGAACCGGTGCGCGGAATCGGATTCCGAGGGCACCGATGGAAATCGCATCGCCGATATTTACTTAGAAACGCCTCTTCCAGAGTTGCGTTTGCTCGAGTGTGGTTTTTAATTTTTGGGATTAAAGTTAAGAAATAAAATAAATTGTTAGACAAACTTTATTTTATTTCACTTAAGCCACTTGAAGCCACTTGAAAGCCACTTAAACTGAGTTGAAATGGATAGGGTACTATCCAAAAATATCCTACCCTCTTGGTAGGATATTTGTGAGGTGGGGCCCGCACGAGCCTCGCCGTTTCTTTTCCGCTAAGTAACGCACCCGCGAAAACCCGTCATTATGAAAGTCAAAGAACGCGTTTTCTTAAAATCTTAACGCACCATTTAATTGGGCGGTTTCTTTCGTTGAATTAATTCTGCGAATTGATGGGACTTTACTTACCTCTTTTTAATTTGTTGGCGTAATAATAAAATAAGACCAACATGACTTTTGGAGGATTACTCGTTGAGAGGTTTTTGACAGAGGTTCTTGTGCCTTCACCCTTCTTCGTGAAGAACTCGAAGAACGCGAAGAACACGAAGAACGCGAAGAACGCCGGCCTCCGACGAAGAACGCCGAACCCGCGGAAATCGACGACGTGATGCCGTGTACCGCGACGCCGACGTTCCCTCTCCCGCGACATTCTTCTGCGACGTTCCTTCCTCCATGAAAAAAACCTTCGGTCATCCGTTGAGGTGAGGGTTTCAGTTTTCTTTTAATTTTTCCTTTGTGGTTTTTAATTCAGAAGGATTTAATTATTATTAATTAAATATTTTTGTTATTGAACCTCGGAGTTCGTCGACGCGACACCCTTCCGCGACGACGCGACGCCGGATACCGCGACGACGCGACGATCCCCAATTCCGCGAAGAACCCGCGAGTGATGACTTGACGAGGTAGGGATTTGTTTTAAAAATGCACTTATTCCTGTGAACGCTTCATTAAAAATTAAAGAACCAGATTCAAATGAACAATTTTAATTTATTAAAATTGTTGTTTCATGTGTTGAATATTTCTCCCGTTGTTTTTATCTAACGCGGAGGGTGCGGGCCAAATGAACACGGCCCGACAACCCTCCGCCATTCTTCATTGTTGTGCGGATTTGACGGGTGATGACGGAACGTGCTGCAACAGAAATTTGATGGTTCCGCAGTGAAGAACGAGTCCCGGGAGGAGCAGCGGCGCAGACGAGAATAGAATCGGACCACCGGAGCGACTCTGGTGGCCCGCGGAAGCCGGCGGCGGCGCGGGTCGCAGGCGCGGCAGCGCCCCGGCGCGCCGCCGGACAGGGCCGCCGTGGCTGAACCCATAGCGGCGGCGCCCGCGGACCCGCGGCCGCGCGGGTCCGGTGCACTCGGACGTGGCAAATCCGCGTCCTTTGATCCATCGCGGCCCCACGCGGGGGGCCGCGACACTTCCGACCCGCGGGGGCAACGCCCCGCGGCAGCCGCTCGGCCGAGCCGAGCCGGACCGGCCGGCCGAGCCAGGCCACACCCTGGCCGGACCGGAACGGGTCCAGCCGGGTCGGATCGGGTCGGGTCGACCCAGTTCGGCCGACCCAGGGGGGGTCGGGCCGGGTCAGCCCGGGCCCGGACCCCGCGTCTTCGAACTGTTTTCGGTCAAATGCCCGTAACATGAGATACGGGCCTCCAAACGACTCGCTGTCAGCGGAAACACTATCCTTGGATCGAGAAGGTCGTTTCGGTATATCACACTCAAGGTTTCGGAATACTTTGAGTTCGTCCGGGTTGGTTCGTACACGAAACCAACCGGGCCTTCGGAGCGGAAACACTCATATCTTGAGCTACGGACGTCTGATTGACGTGCCGTCAGCTTTTTTGAATTCCTCTATGTGAGACGGATCTTTTGGCTCACTCCGCCTGAGGTTTGGACGCAGGTGGAGTATGGTCGGGTTGGTTTTTCCTTAAAAACCAACCGGGCCCCTGGGACGAAAAATCCAATAACTCTCAGACCGGGCGTCCGATTGACGCGCCGTCTGCGACGTTGAGTTCCTGTTGACGATACAGAACTTTTGGATACATCAACCTCGGACTTTGTGTCAGTTGATGTATCAGCCACTCGGCTCGTGGAGCAGACCCTCCCGAACGAGCTTGCTGTGTGCGGGAACCCTAGAGCTGGCTACGACTACTACTTCGACAGCGACGACTGTGTAGAGATCCTCAGTGACTGTAGCGACGACTGTGCAGAGATCCTCAGTGGAATGCGACGACGACTGTGCAGAGATCCTCAGTGGACTGCGACGACTACAGCACTCAGTGATCCTACGTGGATCAGTGCTACAGGTCTTGTGTGGGTCTGATCCTGTGTGGGTCCGATCCTGTGTGGGTCAGCGCTCAGCGGTTCTGTGTGAGCCAGTGCCTACAGGTCATGTGTGGGCCCGATCCTGTGTGAGTCATTGCGGGGGTTAGTTACCTATCGATCCTTTGTGGGTCCGATGACTTAGATGGATCAGTGATCATCTTTATCGTCATCCGAAAAAGTATACCTGTGTGAGCTGAATCTTAAGTTACTCTCCTTTGTGGATTGTGTTGAGCTATCCTGTGTGGATTTACTGTTTACTCTCCTTTGTGGATTGTGTTGAGCTATCCTGTGTGGGTATACGTTTGCTTTCCTGTGTGGACTGGGTTATGCTTGGGCTCGGACGTTGGAGCCGAACAGGAATTGATGACTTAGGTATATGTATGGGCATATACCTAAGCCGTGTCAGATGTTACTTCGTGATTGTATCTTTCCTTTTTGATTTATCCTTTGTGGATTTTGGGAGACCTTCGGGGGTCTCGGGGTCCCTACTAAGTAGCTTATACTCACCCCTGCATGGGCTATGCCCGCACTACGTTGTGTTGGTTGCAGACGACGGACATCGCTGATCGTGGTGGAGGCTTGCGGAGTAGGACGGTACCTAGAGGTGGACCACTGGGCGGGACGTACTCGGAGCAGTCAGGTGGACCCGAGGAGCAGTGGAGGCTATCTGTACCCACCCTTCAGGTGGGACTTCCAGAGGATGACTCGACGCTGTGGCTTTTTCTTTTCAGTTGATGTTTTCCCCTTCAGTTGTACTTTACAGTTGGGCTTGTATTTCCGGCCCCTTTTACTTTCAGCACAGCTTGTTACAGTTTTTACTTAGTGTTTACTTTTCCGCTTGCTTACTCTGTGGTGCTTGTTTACTTTTCAAAGGCAATGCCTTCCCTTTTGTTGGCATTTACGCCTTGGTGCTAGTCGCCAGCCCCTGGCCTTTGGAAGGCGGGCTTGGGGTAGTCACGGCACGGACCCCGAGGACGGGTCGTGACAAATTGGTATCAGAGGTGGTCGGTTCTAACGCAGACTCTGATCTTTCTTCTATGTGAAGCAATAGTGTTTAGCGTATTGAGTGTGGTTATCAGTCCAGGGAGTCCAGTGTCGGTGCGGCAGCCGACGTATCCGTACACCAGGACCATGACTTCTGATTTCTGACTTAATGCACGAAAACATTGATTGCATGTGTGTTTCAAGTTTTCTTTGTGATTACTTGTGTCAGCTCACCAGGTATACTGTTCTGACTGTGGCGCACTTGTTTCCTTTTCAGGATGGCCCCACAACGACAGCCAGCTAGGGTTCCGAGAGTAGAGCGCGATGATAGCCCGCCAAGCGATGAGGCCTCGGTGTAGGGCCCATTGACAGCTGAGGCACCGGCAGTACCTTTACCCACCGAGCCCCCGATGCTTCCAACACCGACCCCTGACGATGCACATCGCCTCGGAGCTCTGCACGAGTTACAGCGCCATCGACCACCCATGTTTCGTGGGGAGACGGACCCCCATGCAGCCGAGGACTGGCTGGAGGCGGTCGTCCGAGTTTTCAGGCTAGTGAGGACACTAGCAGACCTCATGGTGATCCTCGTGGCGAGCCTACTGCACGCAGCAGCAGGACGATGGTAGAGCTTGATGCTCCAGGTACACGATGAGGTGTCTCTTCTATGGACGGACTTCGAGAGCCTCTTCTTCTCAGAGTTCATCCCAGCCACCCTCCGTGTGGTGCGCATCCAGGAGCTTCTTCAACTGCGGCAGGGCAGCTTGACGATCGCCCAATACGCGGCGAGGTTCACCGATCTTTCTCGCTACTCGACCGACATGGTACGAGACCCCTTCTTCCGGGCCCAGACCTTTGAGCAGGGTTTGAGACACGAGATCAGGGCATCACTGATCTCCCTCAGCATCCCGACCCAGGCAGGAGTGCTGGAGCGAGCCCTTCTGATCGAGAGCTTTCTGGCTGAGTCCACAGCGAGACCTACCATAGGGCGGCAGGTAGCAGAGTCTTCGGCAGCTGGTAGCCGATGGATGACTCTGGGTTCCAGGCAGACCAAACCTTCCGGAAGACGACCTCGGGACACTGGCTCAGCAGTGCGAGGCACACAGCGCGGAGCCAGTCTTCTGAGAGGCAGGCAGTTCTACGCGTGCGTCGGGCAGGGCCACATGGCTCGTGACTGCCCGACCCGCCGTACCGAGGAGCAGCAGACGGTGGAGAGTCCACCTAGGCAGAGTCAGAGGGTCGACTGTGGCGGTCCGCAGAGAGGAGGTGGACGAGGCAGAGGAGCTGGCCGAGCAGCAGGTGGTGGGCGACACTTTGAGGCTCTGCCACCACCACCACCAGGAGGTCCGCCCCGACCACAGGGATCTGGCGGGCATAGACAGGCACAGCTCCAGGCAGCGGAGGCCTACGACCACGGTGCACCAGAGATGATTCGAGGTACGATCTGTGTCTATTCCACCCTTGCTGCAGTTCTTATAGACACAGGAGCGAGTCACTCTTTCATAGCCACTGCCCTTGTTCGGAGCTCGGAGATTCCGACAGAGCCGTTGGCTCGATCCTTACGGCTAGAGACCCCTACGAGAGCAGACTCGACGATTACGCACTGGTGCTGGCAGTGTGAGCTTACACTAGGAGGCGAGAGATTTGGCTAGGATCATCTTGTAGTGGTGTCGAGGCCTTACGACGTCATCTTGGGCATGGATTGGTTATCTACAGTCCATGCTCAGATTGACTGTTTTAGGTGAAAGGTGTGATGTGTGCGCACCGACGGGAGCAGGTTCACCTTCACCGGAGAGAAGGGAGCCTTTGCAACACATGATGGACTCTCGCAGAGGAGGAGATAGCCCATCACTCATCAGTTGGATAGCCTCATCCTTGGAGCAGTTGACGTGCAGAGTCCTAGTTTTCCTGCGGTGGTGGATCAGTATGCAGACGTCTTCCCCGACGACGTTCCAGGGCTACCTCCTCGCAGAGAGGTAGAATTTTATATTGATCTATACCCCGGGACAACCCCGATATCCACTCTAGCATATCGGATGGCCCCCGCTGAGCTTCGAGAGCTGCGGGTACAGTTGGAGGACTTGCAGGGCAAGGGGTTCATCCGACCCAGTGTTTCACCCTGGGCTTCCCCGATTTTGTTTTCCAAGAAGGCAGACGGAAGCTTGCGACTGTGTGTCCACTATCGTCACCTGAACCAGGTGACAGTGAGGAAAAAGTATCCGATACCTAGGATTTATGACCTCTTCGATCATCTCAAGGGAGAACGGTGGTTCTCGAAGATAGACCTCAGGTCAGGCTATCATCAGATCAGAGTTCGAGACGAGGACGTGCAAAAGACGGCCTTCAGGTGTCGGTATGGCCACTATGAGTTCTTGGTTATGCCTTTCAGTGTAACCAACGCTCCAGCAGTGTTCACAAGCCTCATGAACAGGATCTTCCAGCCATACCTCGATCGATTTGTCGTGGTCTTCATCGACGACATTTTGGTGTACTCGACCACGGAGGAGGAGCACGCCTACCACTTTCGGGTTGTACTAGACACACTCTGAGAGCACCAGCATTATGGAAATATCTCTAAGTGCTAGTTCTGGTTATGTGAGGTCCACTTCTTAGGGCACGTCATTTCTGAGGTGGGAGTTGCAGTGGACCCCGTGAAGATCGAGGCAGTGCTAGCTTGGGAACCACCCAAGAGCGTGACGGAGGTGCGAAGTTTCTTGGGTCTAGCCGGATACTATCGGAGATTTGTGCCAGACTTCTATAGAGTTGTGGTGCCACTCTCAGCTTTGACGAAGAAGGGGAAACCCTTTGGGTGGTTAGACAGATGTCAGCAGAGCTTCCAGGAGCTGAGACAGAGATTGACCAGTGCACCTATCTTGAGGTTGCCTGAGGAGGGAGTTGGATACGTAGTCTACTGCAATGCATTAGGGACCGGACTTGGGTGTGTCCTAATGGAGGAGCGGGTCGTGATTGCTTATGGATCACGTCATTTGAGGCCGCTTGAGCAGAACTACGCTACCCATGACCTGGAGTTAGCAGCAGTGGTCTTCGCTCTGAAGACATGGCGGCACTATCTGATGGGCGAGCACTTTACAGTCTTTTCTGGCCACCAGAGTCTCAAGTACATATTCTCACAGAAGGACCTGAACCTGAGATAGTGGCGATGGATCAAGTTCCTCCAGGACTATGAATTTGAAATAGTCTATACTCCTGGGAAGGAGAACGTGGTAGCCGATGCCCTCAGCAGGAGGACGGGCATCCAGCTACTTGAGGAGGCGATAGAGCAGCTAGCCACTTTGAAGATATCCTTCATGGATAGAGACAGAGCAGCCTTCCTTCAGTCTCTCACCGTCTCTCCTCCACTTCTACAGCGGGTCAGAGAGGCTCAGCATGGGGACGCTGACTATGAGACACGGCGTGCACACATATCCTCGAGACAGGCACCTGATGGTTTCTCCCTTGGAGCAGATCACGACGTCCTTTACAGAGGACGTAACCTGGTACCAGTCGCTTTACGAGCGGAGGTGCTGAGAGAGTTTCGCACTTCTCCTTTGGCGGTACATCCTGGAGTGGCAAAGATATACCAGGATCTCAGACGACAGCACTGGTGGCCGTGCATGAAGAAGGCTGTGGCAGAGTTCGTTTCACGGTGCCTCACCTGCCAGCAGGTGAAGGTAGAGCATCAGGTACCAGGAGGCTTGGTACAGGCCTTGGAGGTCCCAGAGTGGAAGTGGGATGACATATCTATGGACTTCGTGACTGGACTTCCACACACATCCAGAGGTCACAACTCCATTTGGGTGATTGTTGACCGACTCACCAAGTCGTCACACTTCTTGCCCATCTGAGAGTAGGGCTTAGTGGAGAGCTTGGGGCGTCTCTACGTTCAAGAGATTGTGTGGATTCACGGTGTGCCATCGTCTATCATCTTCGATCGGGACACTCGATTTACTTCCCAGCTTTGGAAGGGGTTGAAGGAGGCGTTTGAGATGAGGCTACGTCTGAGCACCGCCTTTCACCCTAAGACAGATGGTCAGATGAAGAGGACCATTCAGACTCTCGAGGACATTCTCCGCGCATGTGTCCTAGACTTTGGTCGCAGCTGGGAGGACCACCTACCCTTGGTGGAGTTCGCGTACAATAACAGCTACCACTCCACCATCGGGATGGCACCTTACGAGGCGTTGTATGGCAGGCCTTGCAGATCTCCTTTGTGCTGGACAGACCCTGGGGAGTCAGCACTTGTGGGACCAGAGATGGTCCGGACCACGACAGAGAAGGTCCAGGTCATCCAGGAGAGGATGAGGACAGCTCAGAGCTGGCAGAAGTCTTATGCTGACAGGAGGCAGAGGCCACTAGAGTTTGAGGAGGGCAACCACGTCTTCTTGCGTGTCTCACCTCGATGTAGATTACGGAGATTTGGCCGAGGCGACAAGTTGTCTCCACGCTTCATCGGACCTTTCCAGGTCCTCAGCAGGATTGGCGAGGTGGCTTATCGCCTGGCTCTACCACCTCATTTGCACCGGGTGCACGACGTCTTCCACGTATCTCAGTTGAGGAGATACGTTCACGATCCGAGGCACATCATTGACCATGGGGAGCTAGACGTGGATGATGGGGTGAATTTTACGGAGGTTCCATTGGAGATAGAGGATCGACAGGAGCGGGTCCTACGTGGGCGATTGATTCCTCTTGTGCGCATTAGATGGCAGCACAGGAACCTCCAGGAGAGCACATGGGAGCGGGAGGCTCAGATGCGTGCTCAGTACCCACATTTGTTTCCCTACTTTATGATGTATCTTTATGGGGACGTAAATCCCTGAGGTGGGAGTGATGTAAAGACCCGTAAATTTCAAGGAAATTTTTTTCTTAATTTTCTTTGGAATTTTACAAGAATGCGGTTTCTGACGGCACCTGATTCCGAGGCCCGGTGTGCCCGGAATCATTTTCCGAAGTTTGGCTCGGGTACATTCAGTGAACGGACGAGTGGGTTTTTCTAACTTTTGAACCGGTGCCCGGAATCAGATTCTGAGGGCACCGATGGAAATCGCAGCGCCGGTATTTTCATAGAAACGCCTCATCCAGAGTTGCGTTTGCTCGGGTGTGGTTTTTAATTTTTGGTCTTAAAGTTAAGAAATAAAATAAATTGTCCGACAAACTTTATTTTATTTCACTTAAGCCACTTGAAGCCACTTGAAAGCCACTTAAACTGAGTTGAAACGGATAGGGTACTATCCAAAAATATCCTACCCTCTTGGTAGGATATTTGTGAGGTAGGGCCCGCACGAGCCCCGCCGTTTCTTTTCCGCTAAGTAACGCAACCGCGAAAACCCGTCATATTGAAAGTCAACTGACGCGTTTTCTTAAAATATTAACGCACCATTTAATTGGGCAGTTTCTTTCGTTGAATTAATTCTGTGAATTGATGGGTCGTTATTTACCTCTTTTTCGTTTGTTGGCATAATAATAAAATAAGACCAACATGACTTTTGGAGGATTACTCGTTGAGAGGTTTTTGACAGAGGTTCTTGAGCCTTCACCCTTCTTCGCGAAGAACGCGAAGAACGCGAAGAACGCCGGCCTCCGACGAAGAACGCCGAACCCGCGGAAATCGACGACGCGATGCCGTGTACCGCGATGCCGACGTTCCCTCTCCCGCGACGTTCTTCTGCGACGTTCCTTCCTCCGCGACAAAAACCTTCGGTCATCCGTTGAGGTGAGGGTTTTGGTTTTCTTTTAATTTTTCCTTTGTGGTTTTTAATTTAGAAGGATTTAATTATTATTAATTAAATATTTTTGTCCTTGAACCTCAGAGTTCGTCGACGCGACACCCTTCCGCGACGACGCGACACCGGATACCGCGACGACGCGACGATTCCCAATTCTGCGAAGAACCCGCGAGCAACGACTTGACGAGGTAGGGATTTGTTTTGAAAATGCCATTATTCCCTTGAACGCTTCTTTAAAAATTAAAGAACCAGATTCAAATGAAAAATTTTAATTTATTAGAATTGATGTTTCATGTGTTGAATATTTCTTCCGTTGTTTTTATCTTACGCGGAGGGTGTGGGCCAAACAAACACGACCCGACAACCCTCCCCCGTTCTTCGTTGTTGTGCGGATTTGACGGGTGACGACGGAACGTGCCACAATGGAAATTTGATGGTTCCTCAGTGAAGAACGAGTCCCGGGAAGAGCAGCGGCGTAGACGGGAACGGGATCGGACCACCGGAGCGACTCCGGTGGCCCGTGGAAGCCGCCGGCGGCGCGGGGCGCCGGCACGGCGGCACCGGCAGCCGGGGGCGGCGGCGCCCCGGCGTGCTGCCAGACAGGGCCGCCGCAGATGAAGCCGTGGCAGCGGCACCCGCAAACCTGCGGCCGCGCGGGTCCGGCACAGTCGGACGCGGAAAAGCCACATCTTTTGATCCATCGCGGCCTCACGCGGGGTTCGCGACACTTCTGACCCGCGGGGGCAGCGCCCCGCGGCAGCCGCTCGGCCGCTCGGCCGAGTCGAGCCGGACCGGCCGGCCGAGCCAGGCCACGCCCTGGCCGGACCAGACCGGGTCCAGCCGGGTCGGACCGGGTCAACCTGGTTCGGCCGACCCAGGGGGGGGGGGGGGGGGGGGGGTCGGGCCGGGTCGGCCCGGGCCCGGACCCCCCATCTTCGGACTCTTTTCGGTCAAATGCCCGTAACTTGAGCTACGTTCCTCCAAACGACTCGCCGTTAGCGGCAACGCGATCCTTGGATCGAGATGGTCGTTTCGGTATATCACAATCAAGCTTTTGGAATACTTTGAGTTCGGCCGGGTTGGTTCGTACACGAAACCAACCTGGCCTTCGGAGCGGAAACACTCATATCTTGAGCTACGGACGTCCGATTGACGTGCCATCAACTTTGTTGAATTCCTCTATGTGAGACGGATCTTTTGGATCACTTTGCCCGAGGTTTGGATGCAGGTGGAGTACGGTCGGGTTTATTTTGCCTTAAAAACCAACCGGGCCCCTAGGATGAAAAAGCCAATAACTCTCAGACCGGGCGTCTGATTGACGCACCGTCTGCGACGTTGAGTTCCTGTTGACGATACAGAACTTTTGGATTCATCAACCTCGGAATTTGTGTCAGTTGATGTATCAGCCTCTCGGCTCGTGGAGCGGACCCTCCCGAACGAGCTTGCTGTGTGCGGGAACCCTAGAGCTGGCTGCGACTGCTACTTCGACAGCGATGACTGTGCAGAGATCCTCAGTGGACTGCAGCGACGACTGTGCAGAGATCCTCAATGGACTGCGACGACTACAAAACTCAGCGATCCTACATGGATCAGTGCTACATGTCATGTGTGGGCCTGATCCTGTGTGGGTCCGATCCTGTGTGGGTCAGCGCTCAGCGGTTCTGTGTGAGCCAGCACCTACAGGTCCTGTGTGGGCCCGATCCTCTGTGGGTCATTGCGGGGGTTAGTTACCTATCGATCCTTTGTGGGTCCGACGACTTAGATGGATCAGTGATCATCTTTATCATCATCCGAAGAAGTATACCTGTGTGAGCTGAATCTTAAGTTACTCTCCTTTGCGGATTGTGTTGAGCTATCCTGTGTGGATTTACTGTTTACTCTCCTTTGTGGATTGTGTTGAGCTATCCTGTGTGGGTATACGTTTTCTTTCCTGTGTGGACTGGGTTATGCTTGGGCTTGGACGTTGGAGCCAAACGGGAATTGATGACTTAGGTATATGTATGGGCATATACTTAAGCCGTGTCAGATGTTACTTTGTGATTGTATATTTCCTTTGTGGTTTATCCTTTGTGGATTTCGGGAGACCTTCGGGGGTCTCGGGGTCCCTACTGAGTAGCTTATACTCACCCCTGCACGGGCTATGCCCGCACTACGTTGTGTTGGTTGCAGACGACGGACAACGCTGATCGTGGTGGAGGCTTGCGGAGCAGGACGGTACCTGGAGGTGGACCACTGGGCAGGACGTACTCGGAGCGGTCAGGTGGACCTGAGGAGCAGTGGAGGCTATCTGTACCCACCCTTCAGGTGGGACTTCCAGAGGACGGCTCGACGCTGCGGCTTTTTCTTTTCAGTTGCTGTTTTTCACTTCTGTTGTACTTAACAGTTGGGCTTGTATTTCCGGCCCCTTTTACTTTCAGCACAACTTGTTATAGTTTTTACTTAGTGTTTACTTTTCCGCTTGCTTACTCTGTGGTGCTTGTTTACTTTTCAAAGGCAATGCCTTCCCTTTTGTTGGGATTTACGCCTTGGTGCTAGTCGCCAGCCCCTGGACTTTGGAAGGCGGGCTTGGGGTAGTCACGGCACGGGCCCCGAGGATAGGTCGTGACAGTATCGACATCTGAAGGCCATCTTTTGCACATCCTCCTCTCTAAATCTGAGCTGGTGATAGCTTGATCTAAGGTCTATCTTCGAGAACCATCATGATCCCTTCAGCTGATCAAAGTGGTCATCGATACTCGGGAGTGGGTACTTGTTCTTCACATGCTGGTGCTCCCAATCCTGGGGAACAATGAGTTTCTCAACTAGTTGTTTCTCCCAGTGCATAGGTACAACAAACTTCTACACATGATGATTATACCAATCCATAGGAACAACATATTGATGATGTTGAATCTGAGTAAATGGTAGGCGAATAAGAACCGATGATACAGAAAAAACAGGAGCGTCATAGTGTGATGGTGAAGGCAATTTTATTAAGGAAAAAAGAAAAGGCATCAAATTCAAGGTTGGATGGAATGCGCAGGGCTAGACTGTTAACCCCAACAAGGCCATGTTCAGTATTCACATTAGGCTCATCACTTGGAAACACGTTCCAATTGATGTAGCTTCATGGAACTATGTTGTTCGCATACTTAATTCACTCATTTGGGAAGATATTACAGTAACATTATGATATCCATTTTTTATTTTGCTAAAAAATAAAATAATGAAACATTGAATTACTCTTCATCATCCTTTTTAGAGTGCATTTATAGTAGGTAACTCCCACGACAAATTTGTATTAATTCTTCCAAGAAGGATTCAAATAGGATTTTACACGATTCTAGTGAGATTTCATCTTAAAGATGATGAAGGGAAATAAACTTGCACCCACCGCTTATGTATGCACACCTAATAACCCAATAATAATGGGATGGATTTAATGGTCATCATGCAAAGACGCCTTTTTAGGTATATTGTGGATGGTAATAAATTGTTTAACAATACATGTATTCATCACTTTGATTGAGAATTTTTTATTTATGAAACAAAAACTAAGTGCTAAAAATAAGAAACGGGCTTAAAAAACAACATACCCATACTGTAAAGAAAGGATGGGGTGTGATTCACTTGAAACAAATTGCTACATATTTTAAATCTACCGTAATACTTTTATGTGAAATGAAAAAACAAAATAATTATATTCCTATATTTATATGAAGATTGATGAATCCAAAACCAAAAACACTTCCACCTCACATCATGTGCTATGGAAGGTGGCATGTGTAAATAAAGATGGGATACTAATAGATGAAAACACACAAAATGCGTGGGAAACATGAGTGAGTATGACATAATAAAAAAATTGTTTTAAATTTCTATTACACAACAATGATTAATTATTTTCTTATATTTTCTATCGGATTTAGTCACAAAAATATTCAACACCTGAATTGGATGAACCCCTACTATCAGTGGCCTTGAAGTGGGTAGAATAGTATGGCCATGTCAGAGGTTCATATTTTGAGGTGACATCCCGAACATATTTTGATAAAAAAACAATAAGAGGAAAAAGATAAAGAAATGGAAGAGGTGAAAGAAATATTAGCTTCCCTTGAAGAATAATTTCATTGGAAGACTGATTTTAGAGAAAATGTTATGGGGGAAGCAAAGAGAAGAAGCAACTCAGGAATAAACTAGGCATGGAGATCCTTCCCCACCCCACCAAATTTGAGGTGATCCATTCCCCTCAAAGAGTTGTCTTAGTTGAGGTAATCAATATTCTAATAATTTTTTCTGTGAAATGTGAATCAGATAAACATGGATACCTTCCCTATACTGATATTCTACATTATGAAAATGACTATGATTTATATCTATAAACACTCACCCATAACCTTGTAGTGAGGTTAACAATGTTCAATATCAAAGAAGGCACTCTACACGAAATACCACTTCCCACAGCTCTTTTGAGAGTGTAAATTAGCATAGATCATGAGATGATCACCGAGCTACCTATCTAATTGATGATGAAGATATTCATATAGTCAACCAGGATATTGGAACATTCATTTCATGGTCTTCAGATCTTGTAAAAACTATTGTCGATAAGGAGTAATTCATTTCCAATTTATTTTTCATGATAAACCTTTAATAATTAATGAAAAAAGGTCTAAACCAATGAATGTTATTATAGATGGATAAAGGGAATGGGGTAAAACGAAAGGTCGACTCAAAACCATCTAATAGATCAACCAACCAATTGAAAATATCTTCTGAAAGCACCTTTAACCTAACTATTCAGTATTTTTATGTACTAGCAATGATGGTTCATGAATATACAAATTTACAAGATGGTAGTAGTCACATAGTTGATTTTGAAGAACATATTTATAGAGAGTAAGATATAGACTACATTTACCTTGAGAATGTAAATTAAATCCTCAACTATGAATGGCTAGGTGGATCAATTGTAAATGTAGACATGAGGTATGTTTTCATGATTTGTTTTTCCAAAAGATAATATAATATATTAATTATGACTAAATACATTTAATATTTTTTGCAGGTGTATATATCAATACTAATTAAAGGGATTACCCAGTGAAAAAAAATTTGGACTCATTAGTCCCCACACCACATCTAAAGAACAAAAAAAATATATTCATAAAAAATGAGTGAAATGGTGACAAACTTGACCAAATTGTTTGAAATCAAAATTGAGGATAAAAAACTCTTCTTAATACCAACATTGAAGGGGTAAAACCCTATAATTTAATCAGATCAAATAAATTTTCAATAATTTAATTACTTATTCCTTTTTTAGGAAACATTGGATGCTCATTACAGTTAATTTGGATACTCCAAAGATTTAATTTCCAGATTCACTGCATTGATACCCAACAAACCGACCACACATAATGACATTTTTCAATTTGTAATAAACTACATACAACACTTTATAACTAAACTTAAAGTTATATATTTTATATTATGTTTTAATGAGAATTATGTTATGATAGGATGGTGTATAGATATAATGAAAATCATGGAATGAAGACAACCAATGCGCACAAGGAGACTAAAAAGTTCTACAACTATACAAGTATCAAGGTATATGTAATAAGATTTCACTATCCAAATACATATAAAAAAAATTACTAATTTTTATCAATATTTATGTAGTTTTTGAAACAAAAAAATGGAATTTTTTTTGGTTATTATGTTTGTAAATTTATGAGAGAGATCATATTCCATCAACAAACTAACATCCCCAAAGTGATATTTTTGAAGATAATTACTATTTAATTTAAAAATATATTTTAATAATTTTTGTATTTCTATTTTTTCAATACCACTATAACTACTAAAAAAATCATATTTACAAGATGATATAGGTTTGTTTAGAAATGAATGGGAAACATACTTGATTTCATAACATATACAAATAACATGAAGAAGGTTAAAGTGTTTTTTAATACAGTATGTTTTTCCTCATAATATTATATGTTCTCTACTGCATTAACATAATCTAAATTAAATGTTTGACTACACATAAAAACAATGACTTCTGTACATAATGATGTTACCAATACCATAGAAGAACAAACTATAACGAAGTAAACCCTTTGGGAAGATATAAATGTAATGTTACGATATACTTTATCTATTTTACCAAAAAATTATATAATGAAAATTTGATACAATTTTTATTATTCCTTGTAGATTTAGTTTATTTTAGAAGATTTATATTCGTAGTTAATTTCTTTTTGCACTAAAACTTCCACATACTTCTTCTCCATCAAAACCTTTTCACCCCTGCAGTGTTGGTATTTATCACTTTCCTTCAAGTTCCTTACATTGCTCAATCACAGAGATAATCTTGATGTTTTCAAAGTAAAATAATTGTCTATATAATTAATGTATTATTTCATATTTATGTTTAATTTATTTCTTTTTATTATTACTCACATAAGAATTGTTTCTTTATACAAGTGGACTCTTTTGTTCGAGTTGGGGTTGTTTGTTCGAAGCTGCCCATACTCATGAGATATTGGAATTTGAGACTAAAAATAATATAATTAAAATAATGAAATGGGTAAAGAATTAATACAACCATCATGAAAAGGTGAATTACTACTAATTATTTAATTAATTTTATCATCATTTTATCTATTATTTATAAGTTAATTTCCTTATCATTTTTATCTAATACTTATTTAGTTTTTTTCATAGATATTTTGGGAAGTCATATTTTGTTTTCAACTATAAGAAACAATCCAAAAAAGAGATAAAATATTCCTTTCTACCAATTTCACCATGCTTTATATTTCCTTTCTTTGTCGAACTGCCAACACTGCATATTGACTCGATGTTCTTAGCTGAAAAAAGTTTTTCAACTACGAACATCGAGTCAATATGTAGTGTTGGAATTTAGACAAATAAATCCAATGGAAATCATTGTAACATTGGTAGTTATGATTTTTTTGATACTTTGGGATGTGTATGAATCAGCCACGCCTCAATACAACACATGGTGTGACCGGTATGACACCAAGTGCTTCTTTTTATTTTAAATTGACATTAATTTTAGCATAAAAGACAACTGACATATGCAAAACTGGGTAAAAATATTCATATTATTTTGATAATTTAAGATAATGATATATAATTCATTTTTGACATATATGAATTAAACGCACCTCAATCAAATGCATGGTGTGATCGGTATAATTCCAAGTGTGTCTATTTATTTAAAATTGACATTACTTTTAGTAAAATTAAAAAGTAACATACTAAAAACTATGTAATTTTATTTTTATTATTTTTATACTTTAGGAAAATGATCCATATGTCATTTGTGATGTGTATGAATCAACCATACCTCAATATGTTGAACGATGTCATCGTTATAACTTCAAGTGTGTATTTTTATTTAAAATTGATATTAATTTTAGTAAAAAGAAAAAGTGACATACTGAAAACTGATAAAACACATTGAAATTGTTTTAATAATTTAGTAAAATGATTCATAAGTCATTTATAATGTGTAGGAATCAACCACACCTCAATATAACACACGGTGTGGCCGGTATAACTCTATGGGTATCTTTTTATTTAAAATTGACATTAATTTTAGTAAAAAGAACAAGTGATATACTAAAAATTGAGAAAATTCATTATTATTGTTTTGATACTTTAGTACAACGATCCAAAAGTAATTTTTGATGTGTAGTAATCAACCACATCTCAATACGATTCATGGTGGGACCATTATGACTCAAACTGTTCGTTATCAGTTTAAAATTGAAATTTTAGCTCAAAATGTGTCACTCACTAAAAACTAGTAAAAAATGATCTGATTTCCTTGATAATTTTGGGTAATGATTAATAAGTCATTTTTGATGTGTAGTAAGTGGTCCCACATAAAACTAATACATTATGTGACCATTATGGCTCAAAGTGCATGTTTTTAGTTCCAAATGACATTTTTATAAAAAATACAAGTGACATACTCAAAACTGAGCAAACACGTTTGGATTATTTTGATACTTTATGAAAATAGTCCATAAGTAATTTTTGATGTGTAAGAATAAACCACACCTAAATATGATGCATGATTTCACCAGCATAACTCTAAATGTGTCTTTTTAATTTAAAATTGACATTAATTTTAGTAAAAGAACAACTGACATACTGAAAAATAATCAAACACATTTAGATTGTTGTAAAACTATTCATAAGTCATTTCTAACATTTAGGAATCAACAAAATATCAATATGATGCACAGTGTGACTTTTATGACTCTAAGTGTTTCTTTTAATTTAAAAGGGATATTAATTTTAGTAAAAAGAAAAAGTGACATACTAAAAACTGATAAAACACATTCATATTATTTTGATAATTTAGAAAAATGATCCATAAGTTATTTTTGATGTGTATGAATCAACCTCACCTCAATATGATTCATGGTGTGATCGATATTGTAGCAATTTTCACTTTTCCTTGTAAGACTTTGGAATATTTCTACATAAATTTCTAGAGCTAGGTGCTGAGATGAGATGAGATTTCGTGGCCCGGTGTGCCTAAAATAAATTTTATAAAAATGTTAAGTCTTTTTATACTATGGATGTGTTATAAATGATTTATCTATTAAATAGTATCCTGGATTAGAAAATTGAGGCCACAGTTGAGTCTAGAGCATACCGTTTACCCTAGGAGGGGTATAATTTTTGCGAGCTCAGGCCTTTTCTGGAAAAAGTTATCATCGATGTTTTTATAAATAAATTAATAAATTTATTTTGGTTCGTCAAATCGAATAACTCCTAAACAGAGTCCCGAATCGAATTTATGAGATCATGGTTATATCCAAAACACCATGTTTACTCTAGGCATGATATAATTTTTATCGCATCGGGTGTCGGATTGGAGGTGATTCGGGGGGTAAGAGTTTGATAGTGGACACTCGTTGATCATTCAACAATGGATTCAGAGAACCGAATCAACACCGAAGCATTGACATTTCACCCCGAGGATGGAAGTTTGAGTTTTAATACCGAAACCTTTTTTTATACACCATTTTTCTTTGATTCAACACTAGATTTGTGTAGATTGGGATCCGAGGATCCCAAATCTATCTTCGTTGTGTTTTTCCAGCCACCAGGGTGCTCTCGGTGGTCTGTGGAAGCTCCAACGACGTTTCAGTGAGGTTCAGCTCTAGCGGGTGGCGGTGCGGAGATTTTCTGGTAGAGGTGGCATGGCCGTCTGAGCTACTGGTGGTGGTTGGGTGGCGTAGGCCATCGCATATGGGGGGGGGGGGTGGGAGACAGCGACGTGGAGCACCGGGGGGGGGGGGGGGAGCGACGACATGTTGGGTGTTTTTTCCATAGAGAGGGGGCCGACCACATGCTAGATGCATCTAGGATGTGGGTCTCACATGTCTGGGCCACAATGCGATGGGCTGGGCCAGCGGCTGAGCCGTGGGACAAGCCAGGCCAGCCGGAGCGGGCCGACCCAGACCTTTAAACGCCGATATCTTTCATTCCGGGCATCCTTTTTGGTGTTCCATCTACGAAAAAATGACCCTTTATTTGAGTAGGACCTTTTAAAACCAATTTTATAACTTTATATGTTAGGCTCGAGTCTTGGTGGCATGAAACATCCAATGAATATATTAATACTATAATTGTTATTGTTTGGTGATTCTTGCGTCGAACACATCTCCTGCGTCCGATGTCTGATTGATGCTCTGTTAGTGATGTTGAGACCCTAATTTTAATGTGGAAATTTCAAGAACAATTTTTGATTCTTCAACTTAAATCAAGGTTTGGGACCCATGAGGATTAGTTTGGGAGTTTGTGGTGAAATGTGACTTTTTCACTAGGTATCCGTTTTAGGAAAGTAAATAGCCTTCCCTGAGTGTTTTTACATGTAGAACATGAAAATGTCATCCATTATTGCTTGTGGGACTCCCCAATCCATGGTCATGGGTCTATTAACTTTGGGTAGTTTCTTCCGAAGGTTTTTACTCCCCTGATGGTTTAGGGTGAGGGTTTCCCCGTGACATTCATACACTTGGACTGCTCCCTTTCTATGTTAGGGAACGAGCTCTCCAATCTCATTGGATAGTTGGGTCGGTACTCCCCTACCATGATAGGTAGAGATTCTTCTATCCTTGTAGTGGTGATCCCCATCCATGGGTGTGGGCTCATGTTTCACAGAGTGGTGCTCCTCTACCGTTTGTGCGAGCTCACGTATCTCGTGGTGGTGCTCCGCTAACATGGGTGCAGGCTCACATTTTCTAGAATGTTTCTCCCCTACTGTGTTAGGGTGTGGTATCAAATTTCTCTAGGTGGTACTTCCCTTTCATACCAGGGTATGGTTTCACACCTTTAGAGTAATTCTCCCCCATGTTCGAGTTGGCAGTTGGGAGCGAGCCCCTCCACTTGTTATATGATATTTCTGGTTCAGATTTAGTTCTCCCTGGATGGTCTGAGGAATGGGCCCCTCCATATAAGAGTGAATAAGGTTTCGCCAGTTGTTTTAGTAATTATTAATCCCTTGAATGCGGGGCTGTGGTGAGGTGTGGGACTCTCCACTTGGGTACTTTCGACCTTGCACAGGGTGTATGTCATCATTGGTAGGACCTATAGTGTTGGGAACTAGTTTTGTACCAAGTGCGTTATTGTAGAAAGAGTCTCAAAGAGAACATATCATTGGTGATGAGGTCGAATCCTCGCGAGGCTAGGTGCCTGATACAAGTACATCTGGGTATTTTTTGGGTTCTCTTGCGGTGTTGTCACTTCTTCATTGACACACCCAGTGGTATGAGCTAACTAGTCATGTTTAGCAGAGGATGGTCTCAAGATGGAGTTTCTACATCATTTGGGTTCCCTCTAGTTGGTTTGAGTGGACTATTTCATTTCATTTTCTCATATTCATTTAGTATTTTTTGTGTTATTACTGAGCATCTTTATACTCACCCCTTCATGGGCATTTCCCACACATGTTTTGTGCCTTGTGCAGACCACAAGCCTTTCGACGGAGTCCCATGAGGACCCAGAGCTGGTGGATCTTAGTGAGATGGACTGACTAGGGTGTTTACCAAATCTCTTCTAAGGAGATTTATGGTAGGTTAATTTGAAAACGATCCCCTCCTTCTGAAGAGGTTGTATTCTTATGAAATTTTATTTTGGTGGGCATTGTATTTTCCCTTTTTGTACTTCTGTTGTACTCTGGTTTGGGATAATTGTATTCATTAATTTCTTTTCAGTTTTTATCCATATATTCACTATTTCATGGAGGTGTATGTGGGTGCATGTGTATAGGCACAATAGGCTAAGGCCTCTCATGTGTGTGATAGCCTACTCAATGATATTATTCCACACCTAGCCCATTAGAGGCGGTTTTGTGGAGTCGTGGCTCGAGCCCTACTGTGTCAGGTTGTGACAGAGTGGTATCAGAGGAGGTTCCACCTTTGGGACCTCAAATAATAGTTGGTCTAGCTGTGAGCTTGGTTTGGGTTGCATAGTGGAGGTGTTAGGATGTTTCGAGTTCAAATTTTAGGTCAGGGACTCCAGTGTTAGTGTGGCGGCTAATATATCCATTCACCATGACTATGATAATCATTCTTTATAATCAGGACATTAAGAACCTGGTCACTGAAAAATAATGGTACATGCATCATATAAGACTGGGTTTTGGGTTTTCCCATCCTTCATGAGTTATCTCCCCAGATATACTCTTTGAATATGGTGTGTCTTGATGTTATTTTAGGATGTCTCCATGATGACAGCCAGCCAGGGTTCTACGACGGGATTGTGGTAATGATCTTTCTAGAGTAGAGACTTCAGAGTAGGGCATAGGTTCTGGGGATGGATCTCCAGGTGGTCCACTTGTTGAGATACTGCCTGTTCAGAAGTAGGTTGTGCCAACAGTGTGGGTTGAGGATGTTCATAGGCTGAGTGTACCGCACGAGTTCCATAGGTAGCAACCTATGAGGTTTCAGGGTGACCCAAACCCTATGGCAGCTGATGAATGGCTTGTAGTAGTCACTCATGTTTTTGTCCTTATGAGGAAACCTACTAATCAGATGGTGGTCCTAGCGGAAAATCTTTTTCATGGTTCAACTGGGCTCTAGTGGAGTCTTGTGACACAGACCCACAATGAGGAGACGCTCACCTAGTCTGAGTTTGAGTGGCTCTTCATGGAGGATTTTTATCTAGCAACACTAAGGTCAGTGCGGATCCAGGATCTTCTGCATCTTCAGTAGGATAGTATGACCGTGTGGGAGTACTCAGAAAATTTTACCAACCTATCGTGTTACTCCTTAGACATGGTACGAGACATATTTTAAAAGGCATGGAATTTTTAATAGGGCCTCTATAGAGATGTATGATCCGGTGTGGTATCCTTGTGCCTTTCCACAAATGAGAGGGTACTGGAGTGGGATCTAGTGGTCGAGAGCTTCCGGGAGGAGGGACAAGCGGACTTGGACAGTAGTGGGGTTTTTGTGTCTGAGACATTAGCTGCAACTTGGAGATAGTATGAATCTAGATCTAGGCTCATGAGGCATACCCATGCCCAGACTCAGGCACATGGGTATGAGGGGTAGGATCTAGACCATGGTTCTATTTTGTATCAAGAGAGACGCTGCTACACTTGCGATGACCAGGGACATCTTTCTAGATATTTTCCAACCCAACTTACTACTGAGAGGGAGACGGTCGATGGAATTCTAGGGAAAAGGTAGTGTTTCAAAAAAATACTTCTATAGGGTGACAGACGCAACATATGATCGGGTGTAGCAGTAGGAGGCGGTAGGTGCTATGAGTTTCCACCACCACCCCCTAGGTGGTCCACGCTGGGCTTAGGGAGTTGGAGGATGGGGATAAGGGAAACTGTAGGCTTTAGAGGATATGGAACCAGAGGATCTGTGGATGGATAGAGGTATTATATATTTGCTTTCTACTTTATGCAGTAGTTTTTTTATACATTGGTAGGAGTCACTCTTCCCTTTCTATTTCTTGCTCGAGGTTTGTTCAAGGTGTCAATAAGACCCTGTGTTAGTTTTGTTCATCATAGCTTCAAATGCATGAGGAAGGGGGATCCTTCCCCCTCTGAGATGTATTTTTGCGATGTGATTAAAACCATGTGGACGATTAAGTGCCACCCAAAGAGGATAGTGTCAAGGTGTCGTGGACGAGTCCCTCTGACTTATGTGTTTGGGATGGGGTTGTGTGTTTGAAAGTTTGAGAGAAGGGATTAATAAGACCTAGGGTTTGTTCTTAGCTAGCCCTATTTTTTTCATTTATACCCTCACATTTTCGGCGTCATCTTGGTATGTGAGTCACTTGAGGAGGTCATGGTGCGTTTAGATGTGGCTTAGGACTCACAAGAATAAGGGACATTTTTTCCACTAAGATACATTCTTGAGACGCGATGGAAAACCGTGTGGGCAAGTCAATGCCGCAAAAATGGATAGTATTTAAGTACAATGGATGAGAACCTTTGAATTTTCTGTTCATAGTAGGGTTGTTTTGGTCCCCGTATCATGTTATTGAGGTGGCATACCGCTAGACCCTATGACTCCAGGAGACCAGGCGCTTGGTGTTTCTCACCTATCGCAATTGAGGAGACATGTGCCCAGTTGCACAATGTTGACCTAGGATGAGATGAACATGGGTGGGGTAGTCTTTTTGGTTCCCCTGAGTCTGTTCTTATCAGCAACATGAGAACACTTGGTGACTTTGTGGTGGTTTTGGTGAACTCGCTATCATGAGAGACCTAGGTGAGAGTTTGGTTTCTTTCCCTCGTGTATTGCATTTGGATTTTTGTAGATGAAAAATCTTAAGTTTGGGAGAATTTAGTGACTCAAGATTTTCCACGCAAGACTTTGGAATATTTATACATAAATTTCCAGAGCTAGGAATTGAGACGACATGCGATTCTGTGACCCGACATGATCGAAATAAATTTTATAAAAATATTAATTATTTTTATAATATTCATATAGAGGAAATTATTTATATATTAAATGTTAGTTTGGATTAGAAAACTGATTCCATGGTTGATTCTGGAGAGGGATATTTACCCTAGGTGGGGTATAACTTTTGTGAGCGCATACCTTCTGTGGAAAAAGTTATCGAAGGAATTTTTATAAATAAATTAATAAATTTATTTTGGGAAGTCAGATTGAATAACTCCTAAACAGAGTCTCAGATCAAATTTCTAAGATCAAGGTTGAGTTCAGAACGACATGTTTACCCTAGCAAAAACATAAATATTGTCACTTCAGGTGTCTAGTCAGAGGCGAGTTGGGGGTCGGGCTATTAAACGAAGGAGATCTAATAAAAAATTAAATCCCATTCCTGCCCCCTTGGTGCACACAATAGGATCCAGAAGCCCCCTCCCTCTTTTCCTTCACTTATGAACAATCCTAAGGTCATATCATTGAAATGAAGCACCATAGATCTCGGATTTTGACGGCGGACGCTCGCGGATCGTGCATCAGTGGCTTCAGAGTGTCGAATCGACTCTGAAGCATTGGTGTTTCACCAGGAGGTAGGCGATTTGAGTTTTAATCCCGATCCCCTCATTTATGCATCAGTTTTCTTTGATTCATCATTGTATCTATCTAGATAAATATGCAAGGATCCTGGATTTGTCTTCATTGTATTTTTCTAGCCACCAGGGTGCCCCCAGTGGTCCATGGAAGCTTCGACGAAGTGCGGCTCTGGCGGAAGGTGGCATGGTGGTCGGAGCCGTTGGTGGTGGCTGGCCGGCGTGGGACATGGAGGATGGGGGGCCACCAGGAGGCAGTGTAACAAATCACAGGGGGGGGGGGAGTGGTGGCACGTTGGGTGAGCAGGCCGCAGATGGGGCTAGTCGTGGGCCGACAAGATGAGCGGGGCTAGCCAGAGCGGGTTGACCCAAACCTTCAAATGCCAATATCTTTCATTTCAGGAATCCTTTTTGCATGAATTCTACAAAAATGTGACCCTTTCATTGAGGTATACCATTTAAGGCCAATTGGATAACTTTATGTGTCGAGATTGAGACTCGGTGGCATGAAACATCTAATGAAAATAATAATAATATAATAATTATTATTTGTAAATTCTTGCATCAAACGTATCTCATACATTCGATATCAGATTGATGCATCATCAGTGGTGTTGCAAACTTGATTTTAATAATGTAGTTTTAATACTGATTTTGGATTCTTAAATAAAAATTAAGTTTCGATCCCCATGAGGCTCGATTTTGGCGTTTTTGGGGAAATGTGACCTTTTCATCGGATGTCCATTTGGGCAAGTAAATAGACTATCCTAAGTGTTTTTCCATGTAGAATGTGATGTTGGCCTCTTTTATGGATTTCAGAACTCCCCACATTATAGAAGTGAGTCCATTACCTCTGGTTAGGGGTTGTTACTCCCCTGATGGTTTAGGGTGCGGGTTTCCCCGTGACGTTCATGTAGTTGGACTGCTCCCCTACCGTGTTAGGGTGTGGGCTCTCCAATCTCATTGGATGGTAGGGTCAGTACTCCCCTTCCATGATAGGGAGCGGGTCCTCTATCCTTGCAGTGGTTCTCCCCTAACATGGGTGCAGGCTTACATTTCACGGAGTGGTGCTCCCCTACTGTGGCTGTGGTATCACATATCTCACAGTGGTGCTCCCATACCCTGGGCGTGGGCTCATGTTTTTCAGAATGTTGTTACCCTACCATGTTAGGGTGCAGACTCATGTTTCTTAGGGTGGTACTCCACTGTCGTACTAGGGAGTGGGTTCAAACCTATAGATTAGTTCTCCCCTGTGTTCGAGTTGGCAGTGGGGAGTTGGCCCCTCCACTTATTACGCGAGATTCTTGGTTTGGAGTTAGTTCTTACTCAACGGTCTAAGGTGTAGTTCCCTCAAAATAGGAGCGACTGAGGTTTCATGGGTTGGTTTAGGAGTTAGTACTCCCTCGACTATGTGGTAGTGGTGAGGTGTGGGACTCTCCACTTGGGTACTTTTGACCTTGAACAGGTTTTAGGTTAGCATTGGTAGGACCTCTGGTGTTAGGCATTAGTGCTGGGCCTAGTGCGTTGTTTCAAAAAGAGTCTTGAAGAGAACATGTTGCTGGTGATGAGGTCAGACCCTCGTGATGCTTGGTACCTGAGATGAGTATATCTAGGTGTTTTCTGGGTTCCCTTTCAATGTTTTCACTTATTTATTGACACACCTAGTGGTTTGAGATGACTAGTCATGTTTAGCTGAGGATGGTCTCGAGATGAAGTTTCTCTCTCATTTAGGTTCCCTCTAGTTGGGTTGAGTGGAATGATGCCTTTTAGTTTCTCCTTTTCTTTTGGGGTTTTTGTGTTCCTACTGAGTATCTTTATACTCACCCTTCATGAGAATTTATCGTACATGTTTTGTGTCTTGTGAAGACCACATTACTTTCAACAAAGTCCCAAGAGGACCCGGAGTAGGCAGAGCTTAGTGAGACGGACTGACCAAGGTGTTTACCGAAGCTTGTATGAGGATCTTTCCGGAAGGTGCATTTGAAAATGACCCCCTCCTTCTGAGATGGTTGGATGCTTATGTAGTTTTCTTTTGGTGGGAACTGTATTTTCCCTTTTCTTTACTTCTATTATACTCTAGTTTGGGATAGTTGTATGCATGCATTTTTGTTAGTTTTTATCTATCTTTTCACTGTGTCATGGAGGTTTATATTGGTGTGTGTGTGTACATGTATGATAGTATAAGGCCTCCCATATGTGTTATAGCCTACTTGGTGCTAGTCTCCAACCCTTTCCTATTGGAGGCGGGCTTGGGAAGTCACGGATCGAGCCCTTCTGGGTCGGGTCGTGATAGATATGACTCAAAGTGTCAGTTATCAGTTTAAAATTGACATTTTATGTCAAAACACACCACTCATTTAAAACAAAGAAAATACACTCTAATTGTATTTATGATTTAGGAAAACAATTCATAAGTCAGTTCTGACATGTAGTAACCAGTCTCTCATCAAATCGATACACGTTGTGACTGGTATAACTAAAGTTTCAAATGACATTTAAAAAAAAGACATGTGACATAATCAAACCCAAGAAAAAACATTTGGAATGTTTTGATACTTTATTAAAATGATCTCTAAGTCATTTTTACATGTAGGAATCATATTCACCTCAATATGATGCTTGGTGTGACCAGTATAATTCCAAGCATGCCTATTTATTTAAAATTGACAATAATTATAGTAAAAGAAATAAGTGACATACTGAAAACCAAGAAAACACATTCATATTGATTTTATAGTTTAGTAAAAAAATCCACGAGTCATTTATAATGTGTAGAAATTAGATGAACCTCAATCTGATGCATGGTGTGACTGGTATAACTCAAAGTATGTATTTTTTTTTAAAAATGACATTAATTTTAGTAAAATAAAAAGTGAAATTCTAAAAACTGAAAAAATACATTCATATTGTTATGATAATTTAGGACAATGATCCATATGTGATTTTTACATGTAGGAATCATCCGCACCTCAATTTGATGCATGGTGTGACCAGTATAATTCTAAGTCTATCTATTTTTTAAAATTTTCATTAATTTTAGTAAAATGAACAAGTGACATACTGAAAATCGAGAAAATGAATTCATATTGTTTTGATACTTTATAAAAATTACCCATGAGTCATTTTTGATGTGTATGAATCAATAAAACATTAATATGATGTATTGTGTGACCAGTATAACTCTAAGTGTTTCTTTTTATTTAAAATTGACATTAATTTTAGTAAAAAGAAAAATTGAC
Source organism: Viscum album (assembly GCA_963277665.1). Lineage (NCBI taxonomy): Eukaryota > Viridiplantae > Streptophyta > Magnoliopsida > Santalales > Viscaceae > Viscum > Viscum album. Next base: position 2,135,245,388 of record OY728140.1, read on the forward strand.
ATATTGAAAATCAAGAAAAAACATTTAGATTATTTTGATACTTTATGAAAACAACACATAATTCATTTGTGATGTATAAGAATTAGTCTCACCTCAATTCGATGCATTGTGTGATTGGTATAATTCCAAGTGTGTCTATTTATTTAAAATTGACATAAATTTAATTTAAAGAAACAAGTGACATACTAAAAACTAAGAAAACTCATTTAGATTATTTTGATAATTTAGTAAAATGACCCATGAGTCATTTTTAGAATTTAGGAATAAACCAAACCACATTTCAACACACGATGTGACCAGTTTAACTCGAGGTGCATATTTTTATTTAAAATTGTCATTAATTTTAGTAAAAAGAACAAGTGACATACTGAAAACCAAGAAAACACATTCATATTGTTTTTTATATTTTAGGAAAATGATCCATAATTCATTTTTGATGTGTACGAATTATCCTCACCTCAATATGAAACACAGTGTGACTGGTATGATTCTAGGTGTGTCTATTTATTTAAAATTGACATTAATTTTAGTAAAAAGAACAACTGACGTATTGAAAGCTGAGAAAAAATTCATATTGTTTTGATACTTTAGGAAAATGATTCATAAGTCATTTATAATGCATTGAAATCAATCGAAACTCAATATGAATCATGGTGTGACCGGTATAACTCAAATTATTTATTTTTATTTAAATTTTACATTAATTATAGTAAAAAGAACAAGTGAAATACTAAAAACCAATAAAACTCATTCCAATTGTTTTGATACTTTAGTAAAATGATCCATAAATCATTTGTGACATGTATGAATCATTCATACCTCAATACAATATACAGTGTGACCGGTATAACTCAAAGTGTGATTTTTATTTAAAATTAACATTAGTTTTAGTAAAAGAAACAATTTACATATCGAAAATCAAGAAAAAGAATTTATATTATTTTTATGCTTTAGGATAACAACCCATGAGCCATTTTTGATGTGTAAGAATTACCCACACCTCATTCCGATGCACATTGTGACTAGTATGACTCAAAATTTCCGTTATTAGTTTAAAATTGACATTTTAGTTCAAAACACCCGTCACTCAATGAAAACTAGGAAAATGTGCTCCAATTTCCTTGATAATTTAGGACAGAGATTCATAAGTAATTTTTTAAATTTAGGAAGTAGTATCACATAAAATCGATAAATGATGTGATTGGTATGACCCAAAAATGTGTGTTTCCAGTTTGAAATGACATTATAATAAAAAACATAAGTGACATACTAAAAATTGAGAAAAAACATTTGAATTATTTTGATAGTATAGGAAAATGATCTATAAGTAATTTGTGATGAGTATATTGGGACCATTTTTTGTATGAAGATTGTATTTGTTGTCAACAGTTGTCAATATCGATCAAAATGAAGGACTCTAAATTTAATGGAGATTGGCTGAAGTGATGATTCCTGTAGAATTGTTATGAAATCATATCATTGAATGTCATACTTGGTAAATTCTCTATGAAGTAATTCAGATGATTGTTGATCAGATTCTAAGTTCAAAGCACGTGTATCAAAGGTGATACATTGTCTACAACAATGAAGAATGGTGATAAAAATAAGACGATGCTTTGTTGATATGTATTTCACAAATATCATAAGTTATGAGAACTTGTGATGCAGGCCTTATGATAGAAAGGGGGAGAAATAATGATGCCAGTCATATACAGTTTTGATTGGAAGGAATGATGATTCTGGAAGATAGGGAAGTTTCAGTAATTTCCATTATAACTCTGAAGATGCTAAATCTGGTCTATCAGAGGATATATATCACAATAGTGGAGTTCGTGATGAAAGATGAAGAATGGTTATGGTAATCAGTGAAGAGAGCAATGAAAAAGGAATGAAAAATCTAGAGGCAGCACAAAAGAATAGTTTAAGGTCACGCCGTTTTCCAATGTTTGCCAAATTTATGGCCTGAAAATCGAAAAATGGAGAGAGTTGTTTTTGGAAAAGGGAGGTGCGTGAAACATAAAGTGGTGCGTGAAATATTAACAGAGTACGTGAAAAATAATGCGGTGCACGAAATATTAGCAGGGTGTATGAAAAATAAAGCGGTGCATTAAATATTAGCATGGTGCATGAAAAATAAAGCGGTGCGTGAAATATTAGCGGGGTGCGCGAAAAATAAAGCGGTGCGTGAAATATTGGTGTGGTGCGTAAAATAGAGGAATAAAGTTTTCACGCAAGAGGTGTTTCGAGATCAGAAGATCAAAAATTGGAAAAGGCATGAGGTGCACGAAAAATTGGAGCATTTCACAAAATATGATTTTTCGTGAAAGACTTTTTACGTGCATGAAGAGAGTTTTATGCACGGATTAGTGTTTTACGTGTAGGGTCAAAAATGCCTATAAATATGAGGTGAACCCCTCTCATTTTTTAAGGCTCGACACTTAGACAAATCCCGAGCTCTGACGCGCGGAAAAAATTGAAGTATTGAGTAGTGCGTGAAAAAGAGAGTGATGCGTGAAAAAAAACCAGTGCTGTGAGAAAAAGAGAGTGATGTGTTAAAAAAACCGATGCTGTGCGAAAAAGAGAGTCTTGCGCGAAAAAGTGAAGTGCTGCGCGAAAAGCTAGTGCTGCATGAAAAAGGAGAGTTGCGCAAAAATCCTTTTTCGCACCAAAAGGTGTTTTTTACCCGCAAGGTTTTAATTTTATGTGCAAGTCACCTAGAAGGGTGCATGAAAAATTTGAGGGTACCACTGGCCTTTTACAAGTGCTATGCAATCTTGAAGTGTCTTGCAAAGAAGGTGAACCAAACCCTCTATGCGAAGAAGAAAGCAAAAACAAGCGACCGGGTTTCTCAATCCCTCACGGTGTTTTGTGAAGGAGATCTTGTGAGTACAAAACCGGTGAATACTCACTCGTGTAGTGCTTCACAAAGAAAGATCCATGAATCATCTTTGATTCTGTGAATAAGAATCACGCGTCCTCTACATGAAGAAGAAGACCCGTGGAGCTCTCTTATTATACGAAGGAAGAAGGAAGTATACAGATACACTCATATGTTGGTATTGAGAATTGAAGAAAGATATTAAGACACTTTATTACTATTCTTTATTATACTGTTTCAAAGAGAAAGAAGTCAAGAAGAAGAAGAACAGAGTATGCCCAACTGAAGGCTGGAAATTATTCAGGGCAGTTTAATTCAGATGATGCTATGTGAGTTGATCCTCAGTGTTTGAATAATCACATTGGTGTATGTGATTCTAGCTAAATAAAGAAGAAGTTTAGTGTAGTTGGTTGTTGCACTAAAAAGAAGAAAGAAGAAGTCTAGTGCAGTTAGTGTTGCACTTGAGAAGAAGAGAAAGAAAGAAGGAAGAATTGCTCACCTACTTCTTTGAAAGTAATCAAATGAAGATCACTAAAGAATACCAAGAGAAAAACCTACCTTATCAAGAATTAAGAAGACTATCTCTATAAGCAGTATAAAGAACTAGCTAAAGGCTGCAAGTTGGACTTGACTATCACCAGTCCAGGGAAGAGGATTGTGTCCCACCCCCTCCAAAGTGTTGGGACTCACACTGGATAGAGGATTGTTTTACCAGACACTCCATTGTAAAATAATATCACATTATAGTGGAGAATCCATGAACTGGTCATACCCATGCATGGAAAGGATGTAGCTACTCTTATTGAGTGGTGAACCTTGTAAAAATATCGTGTATATATTTTTACTTTTTTTTTTATTATTTCATGTGATAAGGAAAAGAGAATAAGAGAATAAAGATCATAATAGGTCAATAGGTACAGGGATAAAAAATTAGAATTGGTTTTAAAAGTCCCCAACACTGATTCACCCCCCTCTCAGTGCTAGGTATATCCCAAACTAGTCCTTTCAGGGTAGGAACCACTCGAACCTCAATTTAACGCATGGTGTGACTGGTATAACTCCAAGGGTGTCTTTATTTAAAATTGACATTAATTTTAGTAAAAATAATAAGTGACATACTCAAAACTGAGAAAACACATTAAATTTGTTTTGATACTTTTGGATAATGATCCATAAGTCATTTGTGACATGTAGGAATCAACCCCACCTCAATACGATGCACTGTATGACCAGTATAACTCAAAGTGCATCTTTTTATTAAAAATTTATATTTTATTAATGTATTCTTTCATATTAATGTTTATTTTTTTTCATTATAATATTACTAACATAACATTTTTTTCTTATATAGGTGGATTGTTTTTCTCAGGTTGAGGTGATTTTTTCAGCAACTAATACCATGGGAATACTTTTTTGAGAGGGGATCACATGCACCATAGAAGATGAAAGATTAATGTTTTTAAATGTTTGTGAATAATTGTAAATTTAATTATACAATTTTTTTTTGAAATGTATATAGTAGTGTTTTTTGTATTCATGATGTCAAATTTATTTCAATTAAATTGAATATTTTTTATACATAGGTTATAGGTTTTTGATGTATATGTTTTTGTTGTAGTGTATTATTATACAAATAGCACACTATAGTGGGTTGGGCCTTTATCCATGCTAAACTAGTACTGATAAAGGGGGACCCCATTTAATAGTGCTAAGGACAACATTTATTTTTTATCACTGTTAAAGTGTATTTTTCACGTTGTTAAAGGGAATATTTTTAGTAGTGAATATCTACAAAAGCAACAAAGTTCCAAAGCAAGGGTTGAGTAATGAAACTCTATAGGATTCCCCAAATAACTTTCCTACTCATTCCACTAGGATAGAACAAGTTATCTCATTTATATAAAAAAATTATATAAAACCATTTAAATTTTTTAATAGTTTATATCAAATCCAAGAATTTTCTCATTAAAATAGTTTTCATGGAAATACCCAAACAAGTCCTTCAAACCATTTCACAATTCCATTTGGCATAACCCATTCCAATACACACATGCATACCCAGGTGATAGTTCCATACACATGAGTGGCCTCTCATTAATCTACCAAGCCTTCATAAGGTAACTATATACCAGTGACCCAATGTCACATGCCCCTTCCACAGGGTCATGCCAATATAAAAGAAAGCACGCCAACCAATTATGCCAAAACCCTACCAAACCAATTACACCAAACCATTTTAATAAAAAAATACTGAAAAACTTTCCAAAAAACCTTTTTGCATGAATCAAACCAAACAACCATTTTAAAATCAATATTTTAAAATCATTCAAAAATTCACTTTTCACAATAATTCCACAATTTCAAAAATCCACAAACCATCACCAAAGAGGGTTTGTACTATTCTTAACACATAAATTTCTCAATAAATTTCAAGAAATTCAAACAATTTGAAACCTGACCTTCAATTTATAATAAGAGTAGTCAAGGGTGAAGACACTTTCCTTGATAACTATGGTGGAAACAAAGAACGACATGAATTCTTCAACAAAACTAGGTTGAATCTCCAAAAACCCACCTTAGATCTTATTGCCTTATATAAAAAACACCACATCTCATCATGATTAGCATCAAATATCATAGATTTGTCCCCAATAGACTAGATATATGAATCTAAGAGAGGAAATGAGAATATATATGAGGAAAAAAACAAATAACGGAGACTTACCAAGAAATATGGCCTTGGACGTACAAAGATTTTCTAACGGATATCTCCCGAATAAATGGGAAAAGTCTCTACAACATTTAGGATGATATAAAACTAAGTTAGGACCACTATAGAGGAAAAATGATTGGTTTAGAGGTAATACTGAATGAGATAAAAAATTTAAGGATCTAATTTTTAACTATGCATGGTTTAGGTGAACAGATAGGCAAATCATGTACAAATTATGCACTAGCCACTATCTCCAAACACCCTTCACATGGTTTGATCACATGGTAATAAAAACCGTGAACCAACCATGTTTTCCCCTATGCTCGAACTTTCATAGTTACTCCTAGGTGGCTGTAAAATTGGTCCAAACTGTGTACCTACCCAATAGCCTCTATCTCACTTTGCACAATTTTCTATAGAAGTTTCATGTTTTCTACTAACCGTTCTCAAATCGTGCACCTCCATAAAGCCCCCAAAACATTCTAAAATTCCTCCAAACCTTCCTAAACTTCACCCAAAAACTTTACATACTTAAAATACATAGATAAAGGGTTAATTACTTGAAATATGGGGTGATAAATTATCCCCACCATTGGCATTTATATCCCTAAAAAGTAGAAAACCACCTTTGGCCTGAAAGAGTTCGGGCCATTCCTTGACCATTTTTTAATACTGTTCCCAAGTTTCTTCCTAAATCTGACCATGTTTCCACTAAACCCACACTATACTGATGATTTTACCATGTAATAATTTCTATTTCCTATCCATAATCTACACTAGAACATGTACCAATAAATAATTCAACTCTAGATTATAGAGATCCTATCAAATCCCATAGTCAAGATCAAGCTGATACTTTTTGAACTAAGATACATGAAACACATTGTTCACTGCACTGAATGTAACACCCCGACCCTAGTTTCCTAGAGCTGGTGCATTATTTTGTTACATTATCATTATTACAAGAAATTTGTATCATGATGTAATGAATAGTTTATTATTTTTGGAAAACTCGATACATACATAAATTCAACATTACAACTTTAATGGAAAAATATTATAGAAATTTTTTTGACTACATCCATAACTCATTGGTTATCCCTGCATGTCATTCATAATATACCACTTCATGTCCTGGGAAAATGAAACATAAGAAAGGGGTGAGCTCAGATGCTCAGTAATGGTAAGTAATACAATTGAAGATATCCTAAACATAAACATTAGGCACGGTGAATAACTAATAACACATGCCTTTAAAAATAAACTTGAACATAATATGGAAGGAATATGAGCTGAGTAAATATGACATAATAAATAACTACCATGGATATTATACTAGTCAAATAACCACATGAACTTTCAATTACTTGTTTCATAATGAGGTAATGCATAATACAGGACATCATAACCATACCATTAATGCCTCTTGTCAATACCATAAATAAACATTTTTCAAGGCCTCGTGCCAAGACCGTAGTTTGTATCATGAGACCTACCGATGCATCGAGGGGCTATCATGGGTCCCAAAATTCACTTACTAAGTCCAATTCATTCCTCACATGAATGGGTTGAACATAATCAACATATAAATTCATATTGAAACTAACATATGGAATGTAAATACTTTCCACAATCATTAAACATAAACACTAACCATTCAGAGTAATGTGCTGAATGGTATCAAGATATCACATCCATAATCAAAATAATTCATAAACCCTTAAAAATATATTGTAGATGATATCATAAGATATACCCCTCAATTAAGTGCAAAATTAAACAAGGATTTTGACATAGATAAGATACTTTTAAATGACACCATTGATAATTTCTTGGGGAAATAATCCTTAAACATTTCAAAGTGTCCCATACCACCTTGAAACATTCAAATAATAATACCATATAATATCATGAAAATAAGGATACTCTTTATATGATATAACAAAGGGAATTAAATACAACACATGAAAGGAATAAATGGTGAACAAGTCATATATATCATAAAAGTTAAAGTGAGACGAGAAAAACCCTTTTTACTTTGGAAAGAAGTGTTCTATTAAAAAATCATTTTTATTTGTCATGAAATAATATTTTAAAACATTTATATCCCATAAAATAATAGGAAATAACATTGAAATTATATTTTAGGCATAAATAATGTCTCACTAAAGTAAAATCATGTAAAAAGATCTTTTAAATAAGCTTGAGAAGTAAAACATTTTAGTGTAGTTTTAGGAAAATATTAAAGAGATTTTAAAACAAAAATGCATGTTTGATTTCATAAAACCATAAATGAACCAAGGTGGGTTTTTCATGATAAAATTTTTTATTTTAAAAAAATAATAATGGCTTAAAATAGATTACATGATGCACTTGAAAATAGGTAAGAATTTAATAAGTTCCCTTGAAATGGGGTTGTTTATCGGGAATAATTTTTGAAAGATCCTTTTAAAACATTTAACTCCCATAAATGAAAGTTTGATTCTGGTTGGTACACATATATAGACATTCAGACAGAATTTATGAGGATTAATTATGAATAAATAATAATTCATTTGAGGTAAGTAGAGAATAAGAGTAACCCAAATGAAAATGGAGGTTCGGGTAGAAAACCCTTACCAGTTTGTAATCAATCGAATATTATGCCCCAAAATTAATAATTATAAAATGATACAGTTAATTCCATGAGAATAAATAGATTCATGATATGATACATCACTAGGAAGTATCCATACACCATACGTAAGAAATAATGGCGAATAAGTATTTTCTCACAAAAATAGAAGTGAGATGAAAAAACCCTTACCTTATGTTTGAGGGTTTTCTTCACTTGATATTAGTTTCTTGGATAACCAAATTAAAATAATTAATTAAAATTTAAATAAGATATTCATTATTAAATTTATTTTTTATAGCCTTATTAAGCTCATTCACGACCTTTTTATGGGTTTAAGAGGTTCAATTTTATTGGTTGGGAGCGTTTTCTTCCTTGGTATTCATGACTGATTTACATATATATATGTAAGGATGAACATGTAATACGAGAATGGTTATCCAGAATTGAAGTTTAATTTTTATGTTAACATCCAGAATATTTCATTTTTATATAATTAATTTGGTTATTGGGAGTGAAGATGAATCATTATATAAAACTTTAATGATAATTGTTTGGGTTAATTGGCAGTTTTTGATCACAATGAAATCATTTTGATTTATAAATTATTATCATGTGTACAAAAAGATTAAAAACCTTAAATAAGTTATAATAAATATATTATAGTCTTTTTAAACAATAAAAATGGTTCCATGACCATAATTGAAGATGATAATTGAAATTGAAAACCTATCATCCTTGAATGTGATAAATTAACACATCTCAGATGGTGTTTTCATTTCTAGTATAAAAGAAGGGTAAAGGATAGATTATGATGAATTATTCCATTATCAAAACAAAATTCTAGTAAATTTAAGGTGATGTATTTATCATAAAATTTGGATGAAAGGAGTCGAGGAAAGAAAAAGAAAATAAAAGAACTCAAAATAAAAGAAAATTTGAGAAATCCCTTAAGAGAATTCGACAGCCTAACGACACCACTTAAAAATTCATAAAATATTTGAATGAGATAAAAGGTGTCTATAATAATTCTTAAATAATATGTAAAGTAAGCGGGATATGGAATGACATATACCAACATAATCCAATTGAAATTAAAAGAGAATATATAAAAATAGTGCTTGAAAAAGAGAAGGGTGACAAATTCTCTTACCTTGTAGAGTAACTCCTAAAACATGAAGGTTGAGACCTTGGGAGATTGAGGAAATTTTGGGAGGACTCCTAGGGAGGTAAAAATAATATAGATTCTAGGATTTTGAATTTTAATGAAATAAAATGAAGTAATGTGTGGGTATTTATAGTAAAAGAGAGGGAGTTTTTTATTAATTTTAAAGGACACCTCATTAGTGGTTTTTGGAAACCCATGGGCTTTCCCATGGTATTTTCCCAGAGTATTGGCATCTTGGGACACCTCATATAATATTTTAATGTAAACAAGTCTACCAAAATTTATATTAGTTATTACATCATTATGATTTCATTAAATATACTGAAAACTCAAAATGTATTTTTACTATTCACAAAAAATTCAAGTATTTTAGAAAAATCCCAAAAATTCACCCCTACCATTTTTTGACATGTAGAATTAAAAAATGAAATATATTTTTTGAAAAAAATTCTTATTATTTTTAATTTAATTTTTAAATAAAATCATAATTTATTCTAAAAAACAACTATAAAACTATAACTCATTTTATAACACCTTGAAAAATTAATCAAGGTCTCATAAAATTCTCTTATAACCATAATAAAATAGAAAAAAATTTATGATTAAATTTTATGAAAATAAATTTCCATTTTAATTAATAAATTAATCATATAATTGTAATTAAAATATTTATGACTTAAAAAAATACCAATACTTATACTATGATCATTTTGTCACTTATAAGATGTCTAAATTTTATTTATACATTCATGGGTGAAGTTTTTTTTGGTTGATTTACTATTCATTACAGTTCATAAGAGTAACAACACTATTCATAATTTTATGTTACTATTCATAAGGGTATTTTACTATTCACCAAAAAAACTAAGATGATTCTATTAGAATCTAAATATCTTAGTGAATGAAACCGTGTATGTTGGTTTTCTGAAATTCAAATTACAAAATTGGGAAAATTATGTTTCTTGGTTAGGTTATAATAAAGTTTTATTTTGTAGAGACTCAGTGTTTCATGCATTCTATATTAAATATATTTTTAAATTCTTGGGGTGTTACATTCTCCCCTCATAAAAATTTCATCCTCAAAATTTGAAATTGAACTTCTAAAGTTAATGGTTGACACTTGAGAATTACCTTGTGGGAAACCCACATCAGGAATACAGTTAAAATATCCTCTTAAAAAGAGAGAAAGAAAAATGCATTGGTTACTACTAACTGAATGGATCGAAGGCCATCTTTTTTATTGATTTTCTGATAACCCCCCTTTCAAGGGATGAGGGGGAACCCTTACAAGGCCCATAGGCTTAGGAATTACATTTCCCATAGGCTTGGAGACATTACATGACCCGTAGGTCTTAAGGAAATCATACAGACTATGACTATTTGAAATTGCTCCTCCCCAGCATCTGCATCGTGATCAGCTCTCCACCTTTGCATGACTGTTCGGCTAGAATGCCCATGTGTAGGGGTGCACAGGCGTGGTACCGATGGAAAATTCCAAACCATCTCATTCTTATAAAGTCCGTTTATCCCTGCTCTAGTAGATGTGCCCCGCTATTTCCTCCCCTGGAGCGGTTCCTTGTATAATCTATCTATGAAACTGTAAATCAGGTGGCCCTGAGGGCCTTGAGGTGGAACAAAGGCCATGAGGTGGCCTGAAAGCCTTACTGACCCGAAGTCCTTGGGTAGCCCGAAGTCTTTAAGGACTCCAAGCCCAAATTGGTGGACCAAGGTGAACTATATATACTTCATCTCTTAGCATAGGTTGCATCATGTTGTTACATTAAGCTCTAAAACCTCATACAATGATAAACTTAAACTATTTCACAAATGGTTTAACTTTCTAAAAGATCTTGATCCAATACTTTAGAATCATTCTCATATACATCCTTGATAGATCCATGTACAATGGGTCCTTATAAATCCTCATTTTTTTAGAAATCTGTGAACTATCCTACTCAATGCATGTAATACCTTATTTTCCTTTAATCCACATGAAGCAATCCTAAATTTTCACATTCCTAACATGTGAATTTCCTCATAATGTTTCCTATAGAAATATGGTAACAACTCAAATTACCATAAACCCTTATTGAAACCATGTATTCATCCTTATACATGCTATTGGATATATTCCTTATATCCAAAAATGTTTTAAAATCCATCAATGATAGCATAGACCACTTGTCAAAAAGTCAAAAACCAGTTTTTAGGAAGTCATTAATTATCCAAATGAATCATTTCTTCGTCACTATCTTTATAATTAGAAATATATTAAGGGTTTTCCTTCCCTCAATCATGCATTTTCCAAAAAGTTTAACTTTCCACTAAATATATTTTCTTGGTACCATTCAACTTAAGGTTTCAAATAATTAATGAAAAAGTATTACAGTACAATCCTCATATATTCCAGAATTCTTATAACTAGTACATTAATGACAAATGAAATGATTCTTGACTAGTCATATGAACCATTCTACTTCATCTTTGGGAGCATCATTACTTAATCATTATTTAATATCATCATTTGAGGTATATTCTTTTGACACTTGGGACATTTGATTTGTATAGTATCCCATCTTCTTATAGTTTAAGCATTGTACATTGGAAACCTTTTTCTTACCCTTGTAATCATGAACTTGGGGTCCTTTTTCTCTACACTTACAACAAACACCCATTCCCTTCAATTATTTACTAGGGTGATTCTTTCCACAGTTATTACATGTGGGAAAACCCTTCTTTCCTTTATTCCCTTTATCCCTATTTTTCTCTACCAACCTCTTCTTCTTTTGCTTCTTTACAAAGCCATAGGACTCAGAGAATTCATTGCATACCTTTTTAACACATGATACTCTTTCCTCATATTATGAGGAAACTTGGCAGACTATCTTCCTTAGAAATGATGGCTTAAGACCATAATAGATATGATCCTTCTTACTCTTTTCATCACGTTCATTAGTGTGGTTCTCATTCCTTATGACAGGTTCTATTTATAATCAATTCCATATACTATATTTTCTCATAAAATCATGAACTCTATATAAATCTAAACGTGATATAGCACATAACAGAAATTTATGGAACACAAATCCAAGAACCATATACTCTGGTTACTTTAGGGGCATAAATCCTTCCTAATGTCTTGTAATGAAAATTTGAATTATCCTAAGAATATCCCCAAAGAGTGTTAAATTAGGTGAGTAGTAAGGCCCGTTGTCATGTACCAGGTTACCCCAATTCAAGCCCGAAACACCTTGTCATAGTTGTTTCTCCTAGATACATCTGTTCCAAAACCACATCCACTTATAGTATCCAGATAGGGATTTATTTTATAGGAAGATCTAAATAATCTATTCCTTACCAAAATTATAGGATGCTATTTTATGTGTATAATCAAGTCTATCCTAGTGTTTTTTCCCTAAAAGCTAAATTTTCTAAATCTAACTTCCAAGTGTTCTACTAAACTTCCTTTGATACAAGATGTAATGCCCCGACCCCTATTTGTTGGATCCGGTTCATTATTTCATTACATTGGCATGATTACCAGAAATTCATATCCTAATGGAATGAATAGTTTAGTAGTTTTTGAAAACCAGATACATACATACGTTCAACATTACAACTTGAAAAAAAAATATAAATTCCTTTGAGTACATCGATAACTCTTAGGTTATCCCTATATTTCATTAATAATATACCTCTTTATGTCCTAGGAAAATGAAACATAAGAAAGGGGTGATCTTATATGCTCATTAAGGGTAAGAAATAAAGAGGAAGATATTATAAATAAAAACATTAGGCATGGTTAGTAACTAAAAACACATGCCTTTAAAAATAAACTTGAACATAATATGGTAGGAATATGAGCTAAGTAAATATGCCACTATCATGGGTATTCTACTAGTCTAATAACCACATTAACTTTCAATTACTAGTTTCCTAATATGGGAATTCCTAATGCAGGGACATCATAACCATACCATCAAGGCCTCATGCCAAAACTATAAATAACAATTTGGTCAAGGCTTCATGCTAGGACCATAGCTTGTCTCATGAGACCTTCTGATGCATCAAGGGACTATTAAGGGCCCCACTCATCACTTAATAAGTCCAATTCATTCCTAATATGAATGGGATGAACATAACAAACATATACATTCATATTTAAACTATCATATGAAATGTAAATACTTTCCCCAATCATTGAACATAAACACTAACTACTCAGAATAATGTGGTGAATGGTATTAAGATAGCACATACATAATAAGAATAATTAAAAATACATTCAAAAAAATATTATAGATGATATCATGAGAGATAAACATCAATGAAGTACAATATTAAAAAATTATTTTGACATAGATAAGATGCTTTTAAATGATACCATTGAAAATTTCTTGAAGAAATAATCCTTAAACATTCCAAAGTGACCCATACCACCTTGAAATAATCAAATAATAATCCATTAGAATATCACAACAATATGAAGACTCTTTTTATGATATAAAAAATGGAATTACATACACTACATTAAAGGAATAAGTGGTGAACAATGCATATATCTCGTAAAATTTAAAGTGAGACAAGAAAATCCTTTTTTACTTTGGAAAGAAGAGTTATTTTGAAAAATCATGTTTATTTATCATGAAATCATATTTATAAACATGTATACTCCAAAAAATAATATATAATAACATTGAAATTATATTTCAGGCATAAATTATGTCCCACTGAAGTGAAATCATGTAAAAAAATATTTTAAAGAAGCTTGAGAAGTAAAACATTTTAGTGCATTTTTTGGAAAATATTAAATAGATTTTAAAAATAAAAGGTGTGTTTTATTTCATAAATACATAATTAAAACAAGATGGGTTTTTCATGATAAAATGTGTGATTTTAACAAAATAATAATGTCTTAAAATATATTACAAATTGCACGTGAAAATCGGTAAGAATTCAAGAAGTTCCCTTGAAACGAGGTTGTTTATTGGGAAGAATTTTTGAAAGATCCTTTTAAAACATATCACTCCCATAAATGAAAGTAAGATTATGGGTGGTAAAAATATATATAAATTAAAAAAGAATTTATGAGGAATAAATATGAATAAATTATAATTTAATTGAGGTACATAGAGAATAAGAGTAACCCAAATGAAAATGGTGGTTCGGGTAGAAAACCCTTACCAGTTTGTAATCAATCGAATCATATGCCCCAAAATTAATAATCATAAATGATACATTTAATACCTTGAGAATAAATATATTCATGATATGATATATCAATGGGTAGTATCTGTAAACCATACACAAGAAATAATGGTGAATAAGGAATGTCTCACAAAAATGGAAGTGAGATGAGAAAACCCTTAACTTAAGTCCAATGGTGTTCTTCACTTGATCTTAGTGTCCTGAATAACCAAATTAAATTAATTAAAAAATATTTATAGAACATATTATTTATTTAATTCATTTATTATATCCTTATTATGTTTATTAATGTCCTTTTTATGGGTTTAAGATATTCAATTTTATTGTTTGGGGGCGTTTTCTTCCTTGGTATTTAGGACTGGTTTACTTATATACATGTAAGGATAAACATGTAATATGAGAATGGTTATCCAGAACTAAAGTATTATTTTATTTTTTAACATCCATAATATTTAATTTTTATATAATTCATTTGGTTATTATAAGTAACGATCAATCATTATATACAACTTTAATGATAATTGTTTGGGTTAATTGGCGGTTTTTGATCAAAATGAACTCATTTTGATTTATAAATTAATATCATGTGTAAAAAAAGATTACAGAACCTTAAATAAGTTATAATACATATATTATAGTCTGTTTCAACCATAAAAATGGTTTCATGACCAGAATTGAAAACGGTAATAGAAATTGAAAGCCCGTCGTCCTTGAATGTGATAAATTAACACATCTTGAATGGTGTTTTCATTTATAGTATAAAATAATTGGAAATGAGAGATGATGGTGAATTATTCCATTATTAAAAAAATATTCCAAAATATTTAAGGTAATTTAGTTATCATAACATTTGGATGAATGTAGGTGATGAAATAAAAATAAAATAAAGGAACTCCAAATAAAAGAAAGGTTGAGAAATCCCTTACGAATATTCTGCAGCCTAACCGCGTCACATAAAAATTCATAAAATATTTTGATGAGAGAAAAGGGGTATCTCATAATTCTTACATAATATGAAATGTAAGGGGGATATGGAATGGAATATCGCAACATAATCCAATTGAAATTAAAAGAGAATAACATAAAAGGAGTGCTTGAAAAAGAGAAGGGTTATAGATTCCCTTACCTTGTAGAGTAACTCCTAAAACGTGAAGGTTGGGACCTTGGTGGCTTGAGAACACATTGGGAGGACTCATAGGAAGGTAAAACTACTAGATATATTAGGATGATGAATTTTTAATGAAAGAAAATTAAGTAATGTGTAACGTCCCGGTTCCGGAGGCCACCCAGAGGCCCCCCGTACCTGGTTGGTCACATGACCTCAAGTGCATTTCCCTGAATTCCAAAGGATATCGACTTACAGCGAGGGACTTGGGTGTGATAATGTGGAAACTATGACCTCATTGGAAGAGTTACATAGTGAAAGAGAAACAAATATACAATAGCAGAAGCAGTAAATATCCAAAAATAGTAAACAACAGAAGATTGAGATTAAGAAACAAAGGAAGCATATATATATATAAATGATGAATGATACATATATGTCTAGGAAAGTAGCCAAACAAGTCACAATTTTGAATGCAGTACTAAAATAGAGTACAAAGAAAGCAGATAAACTCCTCAGCATCGTAAGCTACAGCTTGGTCCCATGCTCTCCAGCTCCGCAACAAATCAAGTACCTGAAGTAGAAGGGTGCTTGGCCTTGTCTATGCCTGAAACAATATAATATGTTTGGGACCAAAATCATGGCCCAAATAGGGTGTGAGACGAATCCTAGTAGGCAACCACCACAAGATCTGTTCCTAACAGTCAGTGAATATATGGCAGGTAAAGTACAAAAAATCAGTAAATAGGAAAGCACTAAGTAGTAAACAATCCACAGTCTAAATATCAAGCAACAACAAAATAAAGTAGATAAACACAAATATGTAACCCTCTGGGAAGTACACACAGCCTATCCCCTCTGGTACTACCTAACAGATACTAGCAACCCTCTGGGAAGCACACATGGTCTCACCCCTCTAGTCCAGCTAAAGTATAGACTCTCTGAGGAAGCACTCACCATCAATTCCCCATATAGTCTCGTATCGGTACTAGAGGCACTCTAGGGAAGCACTTACGTCACATTCCCTTTATGGCCTGAGTCGAGGAACTATAGACTCTTTAAGGAATCAATCAACGTCAATTCCTCCTGTGGCCTCGCATTGTAAATTATAAGACACTCTGGAGAATCCCTTACGTCCATTATCCCTATGGTCTATTACATTAGGTTCTCACAGCCTAGTATAAATCAGAAAGTATAACATCGCGTAACGGCTAAAGTATACCTCAAGAACTACTTGGCCATCATTCTATAACATAACATCATATCAGAGCAACAGTCACGCCATCCTACAATACTAGGCATGGGAAAGTAAACAGCAGCCTACAGGCAAACTAGACCCAAAGGTCAATACTGGAAAAACATGCATGGGAAATGAATCCAAAGCATAGAAAATTACTCTATTCACAATCAATAACCTCTACTCAGGCATACAAGAAAAGCAGGAAAACAATAGGGCTAAAACGGTAAATACGCAATACCCAGTTAATGGGTATTGGGAAAATTTTCACATAAAACTCAAAGAATTTCTACAAAAAGGCAAAAACCGCCTACCTAGGGGTTTGGAGATCAATATACTTGAACCTCGAAGCTTGGATATCCTTAAAATGTCATAGATCTAAGAAAACGTCTAAAATGTTCAACCCACGATAACTTGGAAAAGAAGTGGAAACCTGAAATGAGGTTCCTGCAGAAGGGAGAACTCACCAATGCGATTCAAACACAATCAATGGGGTTCGAATTAGAAGACTGACCGAGGCTCGGGGTCTCGTCGAAGATCTATGGATGCTCAGTGCTCTCGGAAAAACGAAACCTGGAGGAGGTGTGTTCTGTCCATCAGACACGAACCCGATGCATTTAGTGAAAAAAAATACATGGTGTGCACTTTTGGAGTACACGGTGTGTACTTAATATTTCCGTATTCCACTTTAGGCAGCCTCTATATCACCCCACATGACCGTGTGTGTGGCCATGACATGGCCAGCACACGGCCTCCTACGGCAACGAAGTACACAACGTGTACTCATAAAGTACACGTCGCGTACTTCAAAAATTTACATAAACTAATCTTTTCTAAAAAACTCCAGAAAAAGGAATAACATACTTGAATAGAAGATCCAGGTTCTTACAAAATTCCCCCTTACAGAAATTCGTCCCCGAATTTCCCTAGCGCGACGTAGAAGAAGAAACCCCGAACAACTCCGGCCACTGCGATCATACATCGGACTCCCTCTCCCAAGTCTCATCCTATATTCACCCGTTCTTCTATAGCGCTCGTACCAGAGGAATAGACCGACCATGGAGAACCCTCATACTACGATCGACAATCCAGATAGGATGCTCCTCTAAAGATGCATCCACCTCTAACTCAACTTCCTCGGGTTGTAAAGCATGAGACGGGTCTGAAAAGTAATGTTGGAGCTGAGAAATGTGAAAAAAGTCGTGCATATCCCGGTACCTATGAGGTAACTACAACTGATAGGCAACCAGCCCAACCCTCTCCAACACCTCAAACGGACCGACATACCTTGGCAAAAGCTTACCCTGTCTCCTAATCCTCTTGTGTCTCAACCTCAGCGTGACACATAGGAAAACCTGATCCCCAATCTCGAACTCCAGAGGTCGTCTCCTCTGATCAACATAAGACTTCTGTTGAGACTATGCAGTATCCATCCTCTTCTGAATCAACTCTATCTACTCTATGGTCTCCTAAACAAGGCGATGTCCCAGCAAAGCTGCCTCTCCTGCATCCTGCCAACATAAAGTGGATTGAAATGGCCTACCATACAAAGCCTCCAAAGGTTACATCTAAATAGTTTATTGAAAACTATTATTATAGGAAAAATCCACAAGAAGTATGTGCTTCTCCCAAGAACCTCCAAAATCCAGAATTCATTCTCAGAGCATGTCCTCAAGAACCTGAATCGTATGCTCGGACTGGCCATCCGTCTGGGGGTGGTACGATGTAATCAAAAGTACCTGCATACCCAAAGCCTTCTGAAGCCCTTGCCAAAACCGAGAAGTAAAACAAGCATCCCGGTCTGAAACGATGGAGTTTAGAACTTCATGAAGACATACAATATCACAAATGTACATCCTGGTTTGCTTAATGTCAAAGACCAAGCTTAGGTCTGCAATAGAAGAACAAAGGGAACCCAACAAAAAACTCCATTTACCATAGATCCAGAAGGATTCCATAATTTCTAGTGAGGATACTAAAACATCTGGTAGATCTGATGAAAAAACAACACTATTCAGATGATAAAAGAGGATTTTTTCAGAAATTAAAAAAATCACCAGTTGGGGAGTGAAGATTTCAATGGTTCCAATTAAGTAGAGAGTGTATATTATTGAGTAGTGGGTCATTTATTAGAGTGTTTATTATTGAGCAGTGGATGATTTATTTAATTTGAGTATTGGATAATTTTTTAGACCATTAGAACATGTATTTGTTTTGGGTAGTGGATCATGTTTTTTTTATTGAAAAGAAAATGGCTCCCGACTCTCTCCCGCCTGCTCGTTCTGATAGGTTCCTACTCCCCGCTTTTATTTCCCCCTGCCTTCTCTTATTTATTTTTCTTGGTTATTCTTGGGTTACCCTCGATTACTTATTATGGATGGTCTGCTCTGGTTGCTCTTGGGTCCTATTTTTTTGGCTCCAGTGACGGCACGTTGGTTCTTCCTTGGCTGCTTCTCCTGTGCTCTGAACTCACGATCAATCACTCCTTTCCAGGAGTATTGTTCCACTATTTCAACCTGAAATTGCCCGTTTCTTTCTATGATCTGGAACTAGGTTTCCCCCAATCTCTTCAAGGTGGAGCTGCAAGGTGGGATTCAAGGCTCTTTGGGATATGAGTTTGAGTGGGAAACTTCGAGAGGAAGACAATGTAGACAGCTTGATCTTCAATGGTGATGATGAGTTCAGCTTCGGCGATCTCAATGATGGTGATTGGTAGTGATGCGAAAACTAGTGACAGCGTGATGCAAGATGGCTCACGGACTAATTATGATGGTGTTGATCTATTTAATTTTTTATTTTTGAGTTGAACTTTGTAATTTGAATCTTAATTTTGAATTTACAATGGGGGGAACTTGGTGTGGTTGAATTTATAATGGTTTTGGAGTTGTTTTGGTTCACACTTACCCTTTAAAAGTGTCATTAGAAATTAAAAATATGAATTGTGGTGGTACAACCATCCCAGATCATCAACACTGAAGGTCTCCTTAATTGGAAAGAAGTGAGAGACCTTCATAATCCTGTCAATGACAACCCATACTGCATCAATCCCTCAAGGCGACCTTAGAAAACCGGTCACGAAGTCCATCACGACATCATTCCACTTCAACTCAAAAATGAGTAATTGTTGTAAAAGTCCTGCTGGTCACTGATGCTCTGCCTTCACCTGCTGACAAGTGGAACACCTCATGATGAACCCAGCAACATCCCTCTTCATACCTGGCCACCAATATTGATGGTGTAGATCACGATACATCTTGGTGACACCAGGATGAACTGCCCAAACTGAGGAATGGAAATCCCGCATCAGCTCCTCTGGTATATCTACTGGAAACCATACGTGACCCTGGAAATGTAAGATTTCATCCTCATATATGGTCCATCCAGGAATAGGGTCCCCTACTAAAACACTCTCCCTTAGGACTAGGCCTTTAGAATCTGATAGCTGCCTCATTCGAACTCGATTAAGAAGCATAGAGGTAACAACTACATAAGATAGAAAATTCTACCCCTGTCTATCGTGCACCTCCAAATGTATCTCTGAGAACATATCCATAAGCTTACACTCAATACTAGCCTCCCAAAATGCCTATATCTGAGTCCCCATGCTCAATGCATCAGCCACTGCATTGCCTTTCCCATGCGTATAGGAAAGCTCAAAGTCGAAGGACTGTAGGTACTCAACCCACTTGTGCTGTCTTAAATTCATATCATGCTGTGTGAAGATGTACTTGAGACTATTGTGGTCAGTGAAAACCAAAAAGTGATCTCCCAAAAGATAATGTCGCCAACAACGTAAGGCATGGACAACATCTGCCAATTCTAGAACGTGCGTTGGGTAATTTCTCTCATGTGGCCTCAACTGCCAAGACCCTTATGCAATGAATCCATATCCATGCATAATCACAGATCCCATCCCGATACCTAAAGTATCACAATAAACGGTATAGCTCTTGTCCAGATCTGTAAAGACCGGTATCGGTGCTGAATTAAACCTCCCTTTCAGCTCCTGAAAGGCTGACTCACAAGAATCTGACCACAGAAACTTCACACCCTTATTAGTCAAACCCGTCAGTAGTGATTCTAAGCGTGAAAAGTCATGTATAAAGCGTCTATAGTATCCATCCAGCCCTAGAAAACTTTGCACCCAAAAGACGTTCTACGACTTCTCCTAGGAAACTACTTCCCTCACTTTCTCTGGGTCGACTGATACTCCTATCTCAGAGATAACATGGCCCAAGAAGTGAATCTGGTCCATCCAAAAGTGGTATTTTGGGAGCTTATCATATAACTGATTCTCTCTCAGTGTAATAAAAATGATCTCAAGATGGGTAGCATGGTCGTATCGAGTGTGAGAGTACACCAAGACATCATCCAAGAAGACCACCACAAAAGAGTCCAAGTATGGATGGAACACTCGGTTCATCAGTGCCATGAAAACTACAGGCGCGTTCGTGAGACCGAACAACATAACCATATACTCATATTGACCATACCTACTCCGGAAGGTTGTGAGAGGTATATCAGATGGTCTAACACACAACTGATGATAATCGGATCTCAAGTCAATCTTCGAGAACACTCGGCCTCCTCTAAGATGATCAAAGAGATCATCAATACTCAGTAAGGGATATCGGTTCTTGACCGTCAACTGGTTCAAATTCCGATAATCCACACAAAGCCTGAGGGCGCCGTCTGCCTTATTCACAAACAGTACATACGAACCCCAAGGAGAAGTATTGGGTAAGATGAAACCCTTTTCCTGCAACTCCTGCAACTGATTCTTGAGCTCCAGTGACTCTGGTGTATCTATCCTATAAGGAGGAATGGACACTGGTGCTGCTCCTAGAACAAGTAAAATCAAAAATTCCACCTCGTGCTCTAGTGGAAAACCTGAAAAGTCCTCTGGAAAGACATCCCTAAAACGATCCACCACTAGAGAAATGTCTAACTGTGAATTTCCCTGATCATCCAGATATAGACTCATATTCTGGGCTATAACTACTCCTAACTCATGATGCTCTGGTCTCACTCTACTCGCATGGACATCCCATTCCCCCTTATGAAGAAAGGATCCACCCTCTTGTTATATGAAACTCACCCTGCGGTGATAAAAGTCGACGACTACCTATAAGGGAACTACCCATTCCATTCTAAGAATGACATCATAGCCTATAATCTCTTGGACATAGAGATCCCATAAGAAGTGACACCCACCAACCTCTAGAGGAAACTCCTTGAACTGACGTACACTAGCCATTCTAGTTCCCAATAGAGTGTCTAGTGTCAAAATATCGGTATAAGTAATGATGCAGAGCCCAAGGCTCTCCTCAATAGCAAAATATATAAAGATATGGGAGCCCCCTGTATCAAAAAGAGCTAAAGATAAAACTGAGGCAACTAGGATCGTACCTCTAACTGTAGAAGGTCCGAGATCCTACTCCTGCTGGGTTTGCTCCACTGCAAAAGTCTGGCCAGCTCTGTGGCCTTGTGACCCTACCTGAATGATCTGAGCCGATCCACCCTGTTGTCACTAGTAGCATGGTGAATGACCACCATGACTGTGACCTCCACCTCATCCCGAATGACAGGAACAACTCTAGTTCCTGGACTGGTGAGAAACTGGTGGAGCTGCTCCTGTACGAGGAGTCATAGAAGAACCCCTATCACCAACTACTGCTGAGAAGACCTGACAGAAATGATGAAGGTGACCCATCTTTCCATAATATCGGCACTCCACTAGGTCTCTCTGGCACAACGGCCTGGTGTGCCCACTCCTTCCGCACTGGTAGCACACCACCCGACTACCAGAAGATGTCTCTCACCTCCTCAGATCACCGAGCGAAGACTCCATGTGGTGCTTCCTATTGTCGGTAGAAGGGATGATAACTCCAGATTCTGAGCCGCCCTAGCTCACAACTCTAGAATCCCTCAAATTCTGCTCTCTGATCAGCACCTGGTTGACGATGGAAGTGATGGAAGTCAACCTGAAGATATTCACCTGGGAACGAATGTCTTGTCTCAGGCCATCCTCGAACTTCCTTGCCAAGAATAACCCATATCCCCCTAGGAAGGGTTTAAAGCACTGAATCTCAGTGAGGTGAGAGGAATACTCCATAACAGAAAGAGTAACATGCTCCAGACTCATGAACTCTTGGGCTCGATCGGCCCTCAAGGTCTCCGGATAGAAGTAGCCGTAGAAGATGCGATGGAACTCCTCCCAAGCCATAACATGCTGATGGACTTCCTATGAGATCACATCCCACCACCTCTTGGTGGAGTCTCAAAGAATATAAGTGGAAAGCTTCACCCTCCTCTCTGGAGGCGTCTCTAGATGCTCAAATATCTTCAGCATGGCTTCTAGCCATGAATTTATAGCCTGAGGTCCTCCTTCCCCTGAGAAGGTGGGAGGATGTTGCTGCTAGAAAACCCGCGTCAAGTCTGCCATAGACGAGGCAGGTGGTGGCGCTCCCTGGAAGGTATGCATCATATTTATGAATCCTTCCCTGAACTGTGTGTCAGCACCGGAAATAGGTATAACTACTGGTGCCAAGACTGGCACAATAGGAGGATATGCGGGGAGTTCCTGATCTTCTATGTCTGGTGCCTGATCACCATCTGTCAACTGACATACAACTGGAGGACGTCTCGATGGCAGGACTCTGCAAGGTAAAATGCACACCTTAGATCAGAATTATCAAGGACTTAAAACTAGAAGCGTAAGAAGGGAACAGGAGAAGGAAAACATTCAAGTTTTATAAAACATGACTACATAGTGTGTATCAATCCTACACGACGTGTTCCATTAAGTCATTTACATGGGTGTGTATTTCTTCCAAAACTGTTCATGTATCACCCAAACCACACAGTGTGTCATCCTAACACACAACATGTACTTGAATACTCTTTACCTACCCAAGTCATTCTACACGACTAAGCCACACGGGTCTCCCAAGACAAGACTACATGACGTGCTCTCAGTAGACATATCATGTACTAAACAAGCTTCACCTGGCCTATGTTGTTAGTGACACAACCTGACATACAGCTCACACTACACGGCGTGTTCAAGGAAGACACAGAATGTACGTGAAAGGATACCATTGACCCATGTTGTTAGTGACACAGCCGGGTACCTGGGTCAGACTACACGGTGTGTTCAAACCTGACACGGTGTGTATAAGAAGAGACTCCACCGACTTGTGTTGTTAGCTACACGGCCGGGTTCCTAGGATTACACTACATGGAGTGTTCAAATCGTACACGGTGTGTGCCTACCATCCTTTCTACATCCTGTGTCTCTGTCCACAGGGCTGGTGAAACAGTTAGAGACTACACGATATGTACATAAAGTACACGGTGCGTACTTCTGAAAAACAGTTTCTTCCCAAATAGAAGAACACAAGGCATGTAGTCAAAACTACACGGCTTGTATTCTGGGTTTTTCCAGATAGTAAGCCTCAGAAACTACTCCGAAGCCCAGAAAAAACTGAAATGAACACTAAATGTGCCAAATTCCGATCCGTGAGGGCCCATACTCCCCAAAAATCAAAGTTTGGCATCTTAAACAAGTTATAAACAAGGTAAACAAGTCAACGATCCACCAAATTCCGGTCCATGAGGGCCCATAACACCTCAAGAACCAAAGTTCGGCGATCATTCAAACAAAACCTCACACAATCAATGCCCTAATAAGAAGAAGATATTTTTATCAAGGCATTTATCACAACAACATGCATATTCTACAAAATATCTATCACAACAACATGCAAGTGCTAATGCAGCCTAGATGGCATGGAAAGAATGCATGACATGTGATTTGTATCAAGTTTCTATATGATGCATGATATGGAATACCCTCATCTCATCAGGTTGTGACAGAAATAGAACCTCAATAACTTAAATAATAACCAGCACAAAACATATGAGTCACCTAACGGTGAAAATCAAGGCAACCATAAACTTACAAAACCAGAAAATTGAATTAATGAGGTAAATTGGCTTTTACCTATACATGGGTTAGCTACTCACGGGCACAAATTAATACCAAGTACCTATTCCATCCTATCCCTGAATATAGGCTACAAATAGTAAGTTGAGAGAAATGAATTCCTCTGATACCACTTTGTAACGCCCCGGTTCCAGAGGCCACCCAGAGGCCCCCTGTACTCTGTTGGTCACATGGCCTAAAGCGCATTTCCCCGAATTCCAGAGGTTACCGACTAGTAGTGAGGGCCTTGGGTGTGATAATGGGGAAACTATGCCCTCATTGGCAGAGTAACACAGCGGAAGAGAAATAAATATACAATAGTGGAAGCAGTAAATATCCAACAATAGTAAGCAACGAAAGACTGAGATAAAGAAACAATGGGAGCATACATATATATAAATGATGCACGATACATATATGTCTAGGAAAGCAGCCAAACAAGTCACAATGCTGAATACAATACTAAACCAGAGTACAAAGAAAGCAGATAAACTCCTCAGCATCGCAAACTATAGCTTGGTCCCATGCTCTCCAGCTCCGTAGAAAATCAAGTACCTGAAGTAGAAGGGCACTTTCCCTTGTCTATGACTCCAACAATATAATCTGTTTGGGCCCAAAATCATGGCCCAAATAGGGTGCGAGACGAATCCCAGTAGGCAACCACCACAAGATCTGTGCCTAACAGTTAGTGAATATATGGCAGGTAAAGTACAAAAAGCAGTAAATAGGGAAGCACTAAGCAGTAAACAATCCACATCCTAAATATTAAGCAACAATAAACTAAAGCAGATAAACAAAAACAGGTAACCCTCTAGGAAGTACACATAGCCTATCCTCTATGGTCCTACCTAACAGATACTAGAAACCCTCTGGGAAGCACACACAATCTCACCCCTATGGTCCAGCTAAAATATAGAATCTCTGAGGAAGCACTCACCATCAATTCCCCCCTATAGTCTCATATCGGTACTAGAGGCGCTCTAGGGAAGCACTTACGTCACATTCCCTCTATAGCCCATGTAGAGGAACTACAGACTCTCTGAGGAAGCACTCAACATCAATTCTCCATGTGGTCTCACATCGTAAGTTATAAGACACTATGGAGAAGCCCTTACGTCCATTCTCCCTATGATCTATTACATTAGGTTCTCACGGCCCTATATAAATCAGTAAGTATAGAATCACGTAATGGCCAAAGTATACCTCAAGAAATACTTGGCTAGCATTCTACAACATAACATCATATTAGAGCAACAGTCACGCCATCCTACAATACTAGGCATGGGAAAGTAAACAGCAGCCTAGAAGCAAACTAGACTTAAAGGTCAATACAGGAAATACATGCATGGGAAATACATCCAAAGCACAGAAAATTACCCTATTCACAATCAATAACCTCTACTCAAGCATACAAGCAAAGAAGAAAAACAATAGGGCTAAAACGGTAAATGCGCAATACCCCATTCATGGGTATTGGGAAAATTTGCACATAAAACTCAAAGAATTTCTACAGAAAGGCACAAACCACCTACCTCAGTGTTAGGAGATCAATATACTTGAACCTCGAGGCTTGAATCTCTTTAGAAAGTCGTAGATCGAAGAAAACGTCTAAAACGTTCAACCCACGATAACTTGGAAAAGAAGAGGAAACATGAAACAAGGTTCCAGCAGAAGGGAGAACTCACCGATGCGATTCCAATGCAATCAACGGGGTTCAAATCAGAGGATGGACAGAGGCTCGGGGGCTCGTCGAAGATCCATGGCTTTTCGGTGATCTCAGACGAACGAAACCCAGAGGAGGTGTGTTCTGTCAATCAGACACAACCCCAGTGCCTTTAATGAAAAAAAAAAACAAAATACACGGAGGGTACTTTTGGAGTACACAACGTGTACTTAATGTTTCCATACTCCGCTTTAGGTGGCCTCCAAGTCTCCCTATACGACTGTGTGAGTGGCCATGACACGGCCAACACACAGCCTCCTGTAGCAACGAAGTACACAACATGTACTCATAAAGTACACGATGTGTACTTCAAAAATTTACAGAAAATCATCTTTTCTAAAAAACTCCAGAAAAAGGAAAAAACATACCTGAAAAGAAGATCCAGGTTCTTACATAATGAGTGGGTATTTAAAGTAAAAGAGAGGGAGTTTTTTTATTAATTTCAAAGGACAACTCATTAGTGGTTTTTGAAAAACCATGGAATTTACCATGGTATTATCCACTTGGGACACATCATATCATATTTTAGGGTACACAAATATACTAGTTTTTTATATTAATTATTACATAATTATGATGTCATTAAACATACCGAAAACTCAAAACTATATTTTTACTATTCAAGAAAAATTCAAGTATTTTAGAAGAATCCCAAAAATTCAACCCAACTATTTTTTGATGTGTAGAATTAAAAAACAAAATCCATTTTTTTAAAAAAGTTTATATATATTTTTAAATTAATTTTTAAATAAAATCATAATTTATTCCAAAGAAAAACTTTAAAACTATAACTCGTTTTATAACTCCATAACAAATTAATCAAGGTCTCATAAAATTCTCTTATAACCATAATACAATAAAATAACAATTTATGATTACATTTTATGAAAATATATTTACATTTTAAATTATTAAATTAATCATAAAATTTTAATTAAAATATATACAACTTAAAAAATACCAATACTTATACTATGACCAGTTTTTCATTTATAAGATGTCTAAATTGTATTAAAGAGTGATGTTTCTATTTTTTTGGTCGATTTACTATTGATTACTATTCATAAGAGTAACAGTACTATTCATAAGGGTATGTTACTATTCATAAGGGTATGATACTATTCACTAAAAAAACTAAGTTGATTCTATATGACTCTAAATATTTTACTAAACGCAACCGTTTATGTCAGTTTTTTGAAATTAAAATTATAGAAGTGGAAAAATTATGTTTATGGGTTAGGTTATAATAATGTTTTGATTTGTAGAGACTCAGTATTTCATTCATTCTATATTAAATCTATTTGTAAATTCTTGGGGTGTTACAATGAGCCATGGTGGAAATCCCAACAAATATGCCACCTCACCAACCCCTTCAAGTATCTCAAAAGGGCTTATGCATCGAGGAGATAATTTTACCTAATTTCCAAAATGATAATGCCCAAGCCTTGTAGATATTATCAAGAATACATGATAACTCATAATTAACTAATGAATAACATATGATTAACCAATGGTTAAAGAATAATTAACTAATAATTCCTTAATGATTATAAATTAATTAACTAATAATTAGCTATAAAGTAATTACATGATATCTATTAATTAAGCAATGATTAACTAGTGACTAATGAATGATTAAGGAATAATTAATTTAGGATTAACTAATGCTTAACTAATGATTATTTAATAATTAACTAATGAATAACATATGATTAACCAACAATTAATGAATGATTAAGGCGAAATTAATATAGGATTAACTAATGCTTAACAAATGATTAACTAATAATTAACTAATGAATAACATATGATTGACTAATGAGTAAAGAATTATTAACTAATAATTAGTTAATGATTAACTATTAATTAACTAATAATTTTCTTTAAAGTAACTATTTGATATGTATTAATTTTGTAATGATTAATAGTGATTAATGAATGATTAAGGCATAATTAACATAGTATTAACTAATTCTTAACTAATAATTAGCTAATAATTAAATAATAAATAACATATGATTAACTATTGATTAAAGAATGATTAACTAATAATTAATTAATGGTTAAATATTAATTAACTAATAATTAGCTATAAAGTAACTACTTCATATCTATTAATTATGTAATGATTAACTAGTTATTAATAAATGGTTAAGGCATAATTAATATATGATTAAATAATGATTAATTAATAATTAACTAATGATTAACTAGTGAAAAAATAATGATTAACTAATGATTAAAGAATTATTAACTAATAATTACTTATTAATTAACTATTATTAACTAATAATCATCTATAAAGTAAGTACATGATATCTAGTAATTAAGTAATGATTAACTAGTGATGAATGAATGATTAATGCATAATTAATATAGTATTAACTAATGCTTATCTAATGATTAACTAATGAATAAATAAGGATAAGTGAATGATTATTGAATGTTAAAATAAGGATTAACAGGTGATTAAATAATGATTAATAAATTATTGATGAATGATTAACATAGGATTAATTAATGATGAAATAAGGATTAACTATTAATTAACTTTAAACTAACTACTTAAGAACTAATAATTAAGTAAATCTTAACTACTAACTTAGTAATGATCAACTAAGGATTAAATTATTATTAAATAACGATTCACTATTTATTAACTTTATATTAATATAGAATTAACATAGGATCAAAGATGGATAACTAGATGAAAAAGTGGCTTAAATTCACACATGATTTGTTACTCCCACAGTTTAGATGATTCATACCTTATTGCACACCTAGTTTGATACTCTCGATGGATGTATTTTAGATGATTCTTATTCTCTTTATAAATCACTAAACATAACTTTAGGAAGATTAAAAATTATACAATAAAATAATAATTTCATGTTTTAGGATATAAGAAAATGTTCTAAAATTTCAATATAATAATGATTATGTAGTTATATAAGTAATTAAATTCATGTATGGATACTACAAGTGGATATGGATTTTCCATATATGTGCCTAGGGGTAAAACCCCCAAAAAAAATATATTGAGCTAGACTAAATTGGGAATTGTTTCATGATAACGGGCCTTGTTTCACACCTTATTTGACTCTCCCGGGGGTATTCTTTATATGATTTATATTTTCTTTATAACCCACTAAACATACCTTTAGGGAGATTAAAAATTGTGATGTGAAACATTAGTTTCATATTTTAGGATATAAGAAGACGTTATAAAATTTTTTTATAATAAATATTATGTGGTTATCAAAGAAATGAAATCCCTAAATAGATAGTACAAGTAAATGTGGCTCTGGAATAGATGTTCCTAGGGGTAACAACCCCAAAAATTTTGTATTGAGATAGACTCGATCGGGAATGAGTGCACAAAAATGGTCTTTATTGCACACCTGGTTTGACACTCCTAGAGGATATGCTTTAGATGATTCACATTTTCTTTATAAACTAATAGATACACCTTTAGAAAGACTAAAAATTGTACTATGAAACATTATTGTCATCTTTTAGTATATAAGAAGACATTATAAAACTTCGGTAAAATAAAGATTTTATGGACAATGATACATGATTATTCCTCATTTTCAATATTATTTACACTATCATAATATTGATAAAAAACATTTTTCATGTAGAGTATCATGTTTTCCTCTATCTACTGCTACAGGGAGGTTATTCAAACCAAGAAAGGCACTTATTATATTACACTACCATCAACAATGGTTAAGAAATATGATTGTGTAACCCTAAGAGAAATTCAGGAAATAATTCATGGTTATTTAAATTTGGGACCTAATAAAGAGATTTAGTCTATTAGTTATATAAATTTTCGATTTCTCACTTCACTATAGAATCTATCTTGTCCACTAGCTGCTGATGAGAACTGGGTCCAAGAAATAACTTTATTTTCCCAATATTCAGATGATTCTATGATGAAGTTATATGTTGATTTTTCTAATGCACAACAATAACATACAATTGTACGAAGATGTAGATATACAAGATTATTTGAAGAAGGTCCATCATAAGAAAATAAGGTTATTAACTATGATAAAAAATAAGACAAACTAACTCATATCTCAGATATAAATCTAAATATTTTGGATGATGATGAAATTTCTAATGATGGAACAGATGGAGACAACAATGATAATGAGGAGAAAGCTACAGAATATAGAGAGGAAGTTTCTAGAATTTCAGTAGTTGTACAACAGCCTAAACACAAAATAAATCATTCACCACTCTTGGCATCTTGTTCATAATAAATGACATGTTTTCCAGAATTCGACTGGACTTTTATCACACCTACAACTGAGTTTCCTAGATTTTTAGAGGATAGGTTTAGTGAGATAGAAAAAACATTATATATTTGGAGGGATTTTTCAAGTAAAGATTCAATTAAAAACATTCTGAAAATATTTCACATTGAGAGACACTGAATATATTTATTTCATGAATCAATCCATAAAAAATACATCATATGGTGTGATAAATATAGAGATGATTTTAGATTCCACTTGATGGAAATTCCTCACATTTTATTTGGAGGTTGGAGAATTTATAAGATTGAGGCAGATCATACTTTCATTTAGTCAAACCTGAAACAAGATCATACTTCATTGGATATTTAAATTGTGTCATCTATTATCATTGAAATGATTAGAACCTGCCAAGATGTTCCTATATCCCTTGTGTCGGAAAGGATACAATAAAATTTTGGTTTTAATATTTCATATAATGAGTCATGGATAGTGAAATAGAAGATAATTTTAAAGGTCTATGGTGATTGAAATGACTCATATCGGGTGTTGCCACAATTACTAGTCATACTGATACAAAACAACCAAGTTTTCTTTCATCTTGATATGAATAAAAATGTGTCTCAAGATAACCGATTTGATCCACCTCATTTCAATTTTTTACAATTTTTATGGGAATTACTTAACTATATTTCTAAATTTAATTTTTAAAAATAGTTCTTTTAGATTGATGTGATGTTTCTATATGGGAAATACATGGTATTATTTTTGATTTCAGCAACCCAAGATGGCAACTATTCATGTCTGCCACTTGAATTTTCCATTGCGGAGAAGGAAAATTATGAATCATGGAGTTGTTTTTTTGGAATTTATCAACAACCATTTCACCTGTATTCTGGGTGTCTATTTGATATCTAATAATCATCAAGAATTAAATAAGGAAATCAATAGGAATCCTAAATCATAGATACCCTTGAATTCATATCATCGGTACTACATCAAACACATTTCTAGAAATGTGTGAAAAATATTCCATGATGAACCTATGATGAAGGCAATCACGAGTCTTGATATGAAATATCTTTCTTATTTTTTACTATTTTAATGTAATGATAAACTTAATTTATGTGATATATGATCACTTTTGTGTAGCATATTTTATGGATCAATAAGGTTTGAACAACGTTAGAATAAATTTTCTGGGATAACTAGGGAGTGTATGATTATATGATGAGTATTCTAAAATAAAAATAGACAATGGCATATGACAAGTGGAAGTGGTATAGAAATATGACCACAAAAATTTTAGAGAGTGCATAAATGGAATCTTCAAGGGTATTTTCAAGTTACCTATAACTAGCCCAGTTTATGAGATATTTTATCGTTGTGTCAAGTACATCATTGATAAATAAAAACTGACCATGGATAGGATTCAGCAGTGGATAAGGTATGGAAGACTCTTTCAATAAGATATTGAAAATATCATTGAAAAAGATTCTACTTATTGAGAGCACCTTTTCCATCAAGAATAATATCGATTTCAAGTTCAAGAATGTCTAGAGCCCATCACAAATAGTAGTGATCGAGTCCTGGTGGTATTACTGGAATCAAGGCAATGCCAATGTAGAAACTTCCAGGAATTATAGTTTCCATGCACACATGCCATCGCAACATATGACTCTATGAACATATCATGGGAAATATATGTTCATCCAGTGTACTGGTTGGACACCATTGTTAACAGTTATCTTTCACCATAGATTCCTATTGGAAATTTTGGACATTTCCTAATGCGCGAAGGCTAGTCTATATTGATACATGACATCAAAAGGTTGTAACAGCGAGGGAAACCGAAGTACAGTAGGATGCAGAATGATGGGTTGGCCCTAAGAACTTGAGAAATGTTTGAGATGTAGCATATGTCATCAGGAAGGTCATAGTAGGAAACAATTCCCCAACATTATTGGATAGAGTTCACACTCTAATCCATAATGATGTATTGCCTATAATGTGAACTTTTCATATTATCAATGACATGGTGTTAATATAAAATCCTTCATTTTTTAGAATTTTGGTACATTTATGAATACTTTTACTATCAAATAATAAATAATTGATAAATTATAAAACTATTTACATAAGTTATAGGTAAGATAAACATTCCTAAATAATAAATCATTAAAATAAATGAAACTTTTATCTACATAATGACCTTCCCTTTATAATGCTTTTCCACCTAATAAAACCATTTTCTAAATCATACTTTGGATTTTATAATAAGTATTTCATGTTCACATTACAAGGAATATGAAAAGTACATGTGATATGACATGAAAGTATAATCAAACTATCCATGGATACACCATAAAGAAATCATTTTAGAAAATAATCATGAAATATACCATCATGTGAGAAATAATACATAAATTATGAAGCACACCATTTTGTATCTAACTTATTGGTATATGTTCTAGACATTAAAGAAAGCCTCAATCCATAATGTTGGTCCAAACTACATAACCTATGATTGAAAAAATATATATTTTTAAATTAAACCCCCTTTGAAAACATGACTCTATTCCAATAAGAACATAGGAAAAACCAGCCGACTTTGAAAATTGATATTGGGAAAATGAAATCGGAAAATTCCCAAGAAGGGACAAAATAGGAAGTGGGGAACAAATCCAAGTAGGAAAACACCATGAATCTATTTATGTCTTTTATCAATGAAAACCGATAAAATATATTAATTTTTTTTAAAACTAAACCACTTAAAAACAAACCAAATAGAAGTAAAACTTTAAAATAAATTTTGTTTTCTTTTATAAAACAAACATGATTTTCCAAAACAATTCCCAAACATTGATCAAGTAAAAAATGAGACTAGATAGAACATTCCATTTCACAAATTAAAATTGTAAAATTTAAAAAATTATCCTTTACAATGTAAAACCATATCTAAAACCACTTTTGAAATATGATTTGAGATATATAAAGACATGCAATTTTCTTTTAGTAAGAAAAACTTCATAAAAAATGGGAATATACATGTTATGCCTTAAATTCTACCAATCATGACATTCTTATGACCATACCGTTATATTTACATTTTACACTTAAGACTTATTTAAATTCTATATATATAGATAGAGGATACTATTCTACTCATGGAGAAATATAGGCATGTTTCACATGATGTACTAATAGGTCATTTTTTTCGATGGATCATGGTTCATAGAGAACACCGTTATCGTCACATTCCACCTCCAGTTACCATTATTCCATACCTATGCCATTCTAGCTTCTATTTCATTATTGTGTCTGGTCTTACATTTATTGATCATCACATTCATGTTACTCTCACCGAGATTTGGAGACCTGAGACACACATTTCACTTGGTCGAGGGAGAGATGACCATCACCATTGAGGATGTAGAAGTTCTGCTCGGTCTTCCTATTTAGTGGGAAGCTGTTATAGGACCCACCCATGAATACTGGCCTGAGTTTGTACAATGATTGATAGGCATGAACATTGTGGGTGATGATGATGCTACAGATTATGGGTTGATATTTATGAGCTGGAATGAGATACAATTTTCATAGTTATCCACTGATGCTGATGAGCATACTGTAATGTGTCATGTCTATTCATATATATTGTGGCTCATTGGAGGGAAAATGTTTAATGATCACTCTGGTATGCATGTCCACATTATGTTTCTAGGGATACTAGAGGATTTTTATTAGGTCGAGAGATACGGATGGGGATCTTTGTTCTTGGTATTTAAATATAGGGAATTACTCATGACATGCCGATTAGATCGCACTGATATCAGGGGATGTGTCATCCTTATTTAGTTGTGGGCATGGGATCACATACATCATCTATCCTTTAATATTTTTTTATTAAGAGCTTCATATAGATGTGTTTTATGACACACTTTGTGGATGCTAGTATGACCACTCATCTCTATTGTTTAATTATGAAACTATGAGTCATTAAATTTAATTTCTTTTTTATGTATCACTTTATATGTTGTACGTTATAGGTGGAGTCAGGTACACCACGTTGTCAAGACACTAAGACACAACATGGGTGCATATCGTCTCATGTTAAATAGTCTAGTACCCACTTATGTAAGTATATAAAATATTTCCTTTAATAATCAATTTCATAATATTATATTTTCTGATTTTTAGTAATATTTTTTTAACAAATGTCACATGTCATTTCATATTGCATGGCTGCCATATTGGGCTCTATTAGACTAGGTGCTCATATACTACACTAATGGGTTTCACGATGTCATGGTTTTAGTTCCTCATATTCACTTTCATATTGTTGAGTGTTAATAGCTTGATAGAGTCATACGGCAGTTTGGATTTGTTTAGCGTATTCCCCTTCCACCTAGACAGTCATCATCACTTTATTCTGTGAAGTTGATAAAGTGGTAGGATGTCAACCAGCATAGACCACATGCTGAGTATTTGGATCTCTATGAAAAACGAGCATAGTTTCATATTGAGGGTATGCGTACTATGTGATTCACTTTATTAGATCACATCAAGTATGAGTCATGGTACAAAATGAATTATATACTATATCTTACTCCACATGGTAGAGGGATCCAGGATCAGCTAAGTTAATAAATTTTTATTAGTTTGTTTATTGTACTTTTTTTTAAATTTATTTTGAATATCTTTATAGCATACTCAACCACACCATATTATCTACATCTATGATCCATAGGAGGTGGAGGTTTTTATCTAGGCAGCATACCAAGATGCAGCATAGGGGATGATGTGAGTGTATCGTGTTCTACATGATAGTATCTTTGATCATCCACCTCAGAGAGATGTTTTTTTTCTTAGTGAGAGGATTTTCATGCTTAGGAACCTCCTTCAATGGCTTTTGATGTCAAAGAGGCACATCAGTGACAACGTATATCACGTTGTGCTGCGTGTGAGGCCTCACCTATACCATAGATAGTAGTCACACCTCAAGTAGTCCAAGCTCAACCAATTTCGGATGTGCACCTAGAGGCATGAGATCCATTTATACTATCAGGATATCCATGATTTTCTATGGATATATCTGATATAAGCACATAATAGGGGTCATTTCTCATGCCTCCACCTTTTGTGAGTGAGCCTTTACGGGCTTTATGGTTCCCCCAGTAGGTGATGACATGCCCTTCCACTTATGTAGTGGGGGAATGATCAGATGAACTCATCATCATAATATCAGACATATGAGGTTATAGCGATCGAGGATGATCCCTCTCCATCTCATCATACTCGACCCCATCCTAGAGGTCAACGATCTCGATGTGAGCATCCCATTCACACACTAGATTGTGGGACGACACCTCATCATAAATAGTGATATTTATCATTTATTTCTATGTGGATATTGGCTTAAAGTATTTGAAACAATAATGTATTTTATCCTCTATAAGATCATCTATCTATTAAATTGATGAAATTATTTTTACTATCAACCATTTTCACATGTTTATCCATTGTTTGTTGCCTGCTTTTCTTTGTACTGTATCTCATTTCCCGGAATAAACCGAGTCTTTGGCCTCAACTTTTATATTTTATAAGCCTTCAAAGTAGACTATTTGAAACATATAAAAGATTATTAAATTTCAATTAGATAACTTTAAAATCATATAAACTATAAACTATAAAAACAATATAAATAAAACAAAAAACATAGCCTAAACATATAAAAATTTGATGAAAATAAAAATTATTTCATAAATATAATAAAAAAATACTAATTTACATGACACAAATTTTTTTGATTAAAAACATAATATTTACACATTAAAAAATAAATTCACATAAAATATAGTATAATTAAAATCGAAATAAAATTTAGAACATTGAGTAAACACATAATAAATAATTGAAAATGAAAGTAATGTAAAGAAAATATAAATACAAATGTAATGGTTTAAAACAATAATATATTATTCCACTAAAATTACATTTCATTAAATATTTTTGTGAAATGTTTATTATTTTAATTTATTTTTTATATGTTTAATAAGTGTATCAAATTTAATCTAGATTGTATTTATAATTTATTATTTATAAATTTTCAAAACCATCAACTTGAAGCATTATTATGTTTCATGTATGTGACTTTGAAAGAATATAAATTATAAAATTAAAATTCAATTTAAATGATATTTGAAAAAATGACTCAACATATAAAAAATAATTGAATATAAAAAAGTAATAAATATAATAAACAAAATCTAATTTACATGTCTCAAATTTTATTACTTAAAAATATAACATTTTCACTTTCAAATATTGATGGAAATAATTCTAATTAATTATTATATTATTAATTACAATAATATAAAGTATTATTAATTATGTTATTATGATTAAATGTTAGTAATTACATTATTAATATATCTTTATTATAAAATTAAATATTTACAATAATTAAAATAATAAATCTTAATAATGATTTAAATAATATATTTACTAATGTAACTAGTAAAGTACTTAACAATATATTTTTTAAATAAATCTTAATTATATTAGTAATATAAAAAATTTAATTACTAATAAACAAATTATTTGTATATATATGTATCTATACAAAATAAAATAAACACATTGTATATATTAAATATAAAAA
Source organism: Viscum album (assembly GCA_963277665.1). NCBI lineage: Eukaryota > Viridiplantae > Streptophyta > Magnoliopsida > Santalales > Viscaceae > Viscum > Viscum album. Next base: position 2,135,282,953 of record OY728140.1, read on the forward strand.
CATATATCATTTAAAATTTTTCCCCTGTTGTACTTGTGAGAGTGAGTTGAAGAGGTTATGATTTTGAACTTCTATGTTTGCAACTTTATTTCCTTTGTACCCTCACATCCGGACCTATAATGTATATATTTTAAAATTTTGAATTTAGTTTTTAAAAAATTCAGCAAAGATAGCATCGGTCCTGCCACCTTTGAATTAAAACTCAAAGACAACAAGTCTAATACCAACTTTATGTCCTAGTTTTAAAAATATTTTTAAACTGAGTGTTATTTTAATAAAAAAATAAAAAAAACGTATAAAAATATCTTTATCCCCATTTTTTATGATCACAAATAATGTAAAGTTAAAGTTTATATTGGATTCAACTATAGAGATAAATGGATAACAAGGGGTTGACCTTCTCTTTTACTTTAGCATGAGTGGCAGAAGAGGAAGCCATAGGGGCAGAGGTCAAGGTAGAAGAAGGGAGTGATGTGGTTAATAAAGAGGGTAAATGAAGGCCTTCAAAGACTTATGGAGCCAAAGTAGGAGTAGTATAAGATCTAGGAAGTTGTTGATCAAGAACCACATGTCTAATATGACTCAGGTATTTCCCTACAGACATAGTAGTGGAGGCTAGGGCAGAAGTGAAGGTAGGAAGCCTAGGTCTTAGAGGCACAACCACTGGAGAAACAATGGCTGTACTCTGGACATGAAGATAGGGCCTCAAGAGTTTGATGAAATCTGTAATGATATCTCCACCATACTACATGGATTTCTCAAAATCATCCTTGTTCCCCATAAACTTGTCCAACAATTGGGTAAAATTTGTAAGCTTTTGGACTTGGGTCTTGAAAGCTTGAGTCATAGGAGGAATCCACATATTTTCTACAAGATACTTGAAATGATTTGTCATATATGTCTTGGATAATATTCTGTTGAAGTATAAATCCACTTTCTTGGCAATATATTACTAAGTATCATTAGCAATTTTTGAGTGGATTTGGACTAGGTTAAGAACTCTATCACTATTCTTGACAAATTTAGATAGAGAAGTCATATTGAAACCACCAAGTACATTCTGAATCTCTTCTTTGACTACAGTTCTGAGAAGATCACTGTCTAAGGAGGGTTTAGAGGATTTACCAGATACTTTAGAGTCATTGACAGCTGTGGTTATAGATTTGAGTTGATTTAGAACCTTTTGAAGACACCCGATATATTCAACAGTGAGTTTGTTAAGATTTACAACATGACCTCTCATCTCCTTCACAATTTGTTTTTTCCTTTTAGCGATATTTTCATCTAAGGAAGCTAGATAAGGTTGAATATGAGACACAACAACCTGTGGGATTTGAGTAACAACAGGTTTTGCAGGGGGAACAAGAATATAAGATCTCGAATGCATCTCTCTCTACATGTCTTCAACCATACTTCTTAGGGTCTTCACTTCATTACTGAGCAGATTATTTTCAACTCTTACTTCTTAAATCTCATGAAGAATTTTAGGTTGTATTTTCCAAATAAATTTCTCCACTAATAGTGAGGCATCTCTCTCACTTAAATTGGTCATAGTAATAGGTTGGATGTTCATGAGTTTCTCAACTGCAGACAAGAGCGTAGCACCAAATTCCTTAAGATCATCCTTACTCACAAAGGATGGTTGTTTAGATAAAGGTTTAGGAATAGGGACTGGTACATGCTCAGGTTCCTTCTCAGGTGCGATATTGGAGACTAATTTCAACTGGAATATAGAGGAAAGATCATGGCCATTTTCTGAAAACAGCTAAGAGTCATCCACATCATAGAAACTGGGAAACTTATACTAAGTGTCTACAGGACTTGACTCAGTCGGATGTGAATATTTAATAGACTCGAGATTTGGGGTTTTCTCCCCCTCAAAAGGTGCCTCAATATCAGGACTGAGAAGATTAGGATCTCGGTCTAATTCCATAAACTTAGATATATATTCCTCACTCATTTCTTGTCTAGCCAACTAAAAAGCTAGCACTATCCTTTCTTCAGTCGAAGGGATGATTTTAGGAGTAGATTATTCCACTAAGAGTTCCTCAAGATTGTCTTCTTGCATAACAGGTATCTCTTCTACTACAGGTTCTTCCACTATAGGTTCTTCCATGGAATACTTGTCATATTCTTTGGAAACTAATTCTGTTTCAGCCTCGGGTTGAGTTTCCAGATTAACAACTTCTTTAGGAGCAGGGAATTATTCTTCAAGAACTTCATGAGGAATAATAGTCCTGTCTTCCTCAACAAAAACAACTTCCCTAGGTGGTGCTTCAGCCACTTCTTCCTCTTCTTCAGGATACTCAACAATCTAATCTGGTTCCCAACCAGGATCAAAAATATATCTTGGTATTGAGGGATAATCCATAGGATTGAATTTCTCATAAACTTTATCATTGTCTTAAACCCATTCCTTTTTCCAACGATTCCGGTTTATTTTCATCCTCTTGATGGTTACTTTTGAAAGGAAGTACTCACTTTCCTTTATAACTTCCTCATTAGTTCCAACCAAACCTTTGTCATGTAGTATGGCTAAGATAGGCCGAGAGTAAAACAAGGAAGTTGACTTGGATGTGGCTTTGATCAGCTCACACATATGATGAATGATGTACTTTCACAGGTTGATCTTATAACCATTTTTCATAAGGTGGATCAGAAAGACATCTTGATATTTCAAAATAGCAAAATCACCTTTTCTAGGGCTAACTATATTGTGAATAAACTTGAATAGGAGCCTTGATTATCCATCTAGTTCAGTAGCAATGGCCCTCCTCTTGGTTCAATTTCCCATTAAGGCTTTCAAAGCATCTTCCAAATCAAAGAATTCAGTTGAAGTTGGAGGTCCTCTCTAATAATCCCCACAGATTCCTTTATGAGGTATCCTAAGGCATGAAACCCATAACATTGAATAGAATGAGAATCTCTGACCATTGAACCAGTTTCTTACAACATAACTATCACGAGAATCAAAAGAGAAATGTACGCACTAGTAAAACTGAGCCACTAACTTAGGGTAGATGGGTCTATATTCCTTTGAGAACCACTCTAACCAGCCATGTTGTTATAACACTTTAAATACCAGAGAATTACTAGGTAGAAGCCATTTGAGGAAAATATCTTTCTCAGGTACAACAACTCAGTTTACCATATTCAGATTTAAAGGTCCTTCAAGTGATATCTTAGGTATAATATTCTTCTTCTTTGCACTGTGTTTCTTAGGTGTCAATGATGAAGAACGTTTCATCCTGAGAATTCACTAAAGAATTGAGAGAGAGAAGGGTTGTAGGGATGAATAAGGATTTGAAATGAGTAAGTAGAAGAAACCCTAAGTGAAGAATCGAGTGATAATTTCTTTATTTTATCATTTAGAAATACCAAAGGTCGCAAAAATAAAAACGTGGGAAAGTAAAGAGGTGAAATGAATAATTACCGTGATACAAGTTTTTACAAAACAAAATTATAAAGAATTTTTATGGTGAGACCGTGTTTGGTCATTACAGTGAGACAATAAACGCATGTTACAGTGAGACAATGAACGAGCTTCTCAGTGAGATAGAGAATGTACGTTACGGTGAGACAGTAACCGTCAGACAGTAATCACAAAACGTACCAACTGTGAGACCGTAAACATGAAACAGTAAAATATCGAACAGTAGGACATGAAACAGTAAAAATTAAGATATCTATTTGAGATTTATCATTCCTAGTTCATGTATGATGTAGTATATTCTCTCAGAATTTAATGTTTTGGTGAATATATCTGCAAGATGATATTCAGTACCATTGAATTCCAAAGTGATATCACCTTTTTGATAATGATCTCTCAAAAAGTGATGTTTTACATCAATGTTCTTTGTCTTAGAATGTGAAACAAGATTTTTTGAGATTTTAATAGCACTTGTGTTGTCATAATTTATAGGTACATGTATGAATTGATATCCATAATCTAGTAATGTGTGTTTCATCCATAAAATTTGTGCACAACAACTACCAGTAGCTATGTATTCATATTCTGCAGTAGATAATGCAATAGAATCTTGATTCTTATTACACCATGATACTAGTGACTTGCCTAAAAAGTGAGATGTTCTAGAGGTGTTTTCCTATCTAACTTACTGCCACCAAATTCAGCATCAAAATAACTAACTAATTCAAATGATTGTCTTCTAGGATAGAATAGTCCTAGATTGGGTGAATGCTTGAGGTATTTGAAAATTATTTTTACAAAATCTAAATGAGATTCTATTGGATTTTATTGAAAACAAGAACACATACACACACTAAACATAATGTATGGTCGACTATCTTTCAAGTATATTAAACTTCCAATCATTCCTCTATAAGTGGTTTGATCAACAGATTTTCCATCTTCATCAAGATCCAGCTTACAAGTGTTACTCATGGGAGTGTTACTACTTTTAGCTCTATCCAATCCAAAACATTTTAGAAGATATCTAGTATATTTACTTTGAGTTAAAACAATTCCATCATTATTTTGAAATATTTGAAATCAAATAAATAATTTTAGTTCACCCATTAAACTCATTTCAAATTCGTTTGGAATCATTTTAGAAAAATCAACACATAAATAATTTTTTGAATATCCAAAAATAATATCATCTACATATATTTGAGTAACTAAAACATCATTAGAAATTCATTTTATAAAAATGTTAGGATCAGCTATTCCTTTTGTAAAACCTTTTAAAATAAGAAAAGTAATCAATCTATCATACCAAGCTCTCGGAGCTTGCTTTAACCCATATAAAGCTTTTGATAGTTTAAAAATATGATTTGGAAAATGGGGGTTTGTAAATCTAGGGGTTGTTTGACAAAAACATCATCTTCAATATACCCATTTAAGAATGCAATCTTAACATCCATTTGATATAGTTTGAAATTCAGATGTGCAGCATAGGCAAGTAGGATTCTGATGGCTTCAAGTCTAGCTACTGGTGAAAAGGTCTTCTCATAGTCAATTCCTTATTATTTACTATAGCCTTGTGCAACTAATCTAGCCTTGTTTCTAACTATGTTACCATCTTCATATACCTTATTTCTAAATTCCCATTTAGTGCATATGGTGAATGAGTCCTTGGGTCTTTCAACAAGTTTCCAAACTTTGTTTCTTTCAAACTTATTAAGTTCTTCTTGCATAGCCATCACCCAAAATTCATCATTTATAGCATAATTAATGTTTTTAGGTTTAAGTTGTGACAAGAATACTTAATGTTCAACCTAATTTCTAAGAGAAGCTCTAGTTTGAGTTCCTTTTTCTAAGTCTCCTACAACAATATCTAAGCACTACTGGAAAACTAACATATAACAATGGTTTGGAACCGTTGGTATAGGCCTCCAAACCGTTGGTATATCCTATACCAACGGTTTGGAGAACCGTTGCCAAGTAAGCCGTTGGGATAGGTCTATACCAATGGTTTTTGCAAAACCGTTGTTATAGACCTATACCAATGGTTTTGGAAACTGTTGGTATAAGGAATTGGAAAATCTATACCAATGGTTATGGAACCGTTGGTATATGTATTTCAAAAAAAAATTGTTGGGATTTGATCCCAGGACCCCTAGTTTATAATTGAACGACTTAACCACTAACCTAACATGACTTTTGTGAACATAATTACATAAATATATATATGCATTGTCATAAATATGTTAAATTTTGATTTATATAATGTTCTCGGTAAGAAGATATGATAAAAATTCTCAGGACCTATACCAACGGTTGTCAAAACCGTTGGTATAGGTCTATACCAACGGTTTTGACAACCGTTGGTATATTTCTTGATTCTGGAATTTATTCTGGGTTGGAGGTTGATTTCTAGGGGACCTTTCCCAATGATTTTGGAAAACCGTTGGGAAAGGTGTCCACAAAGTGGATGGGAAAGGGTATACCTATCCCAACGGTTTGGCCAAACTGTTGGGAAAGGTGGCCACAAAGTGGATTTTTCCCAACGGTTTGGCCAAACCGTTGGGAAATCCATACCCTTTCCCAACGGTTTTCCAAAACCTTTTGTAAAGGTGGCCACAAAGTAGGATTTCCCAATGGTTTGGCCAAACCATTGGAAAAAGGACCTATACCAACGGTTTTTACAAACCATTGGTATAGAAGCGTTGGGAAAATTAATATTTCTAGTAGTGAAGGGATGGTTCTTAAGGGTTCTAACAGTTCTAGAAAAAGAGGGACTGGTGATTTCAGGTTCATAAATAGATTCAGGTTCATTGTGACTTGATTATAAGTAATTTCTATAACTGGAAGTTTTCACAGATTCTTTTACAGATGTGTTTGAGGATTTTGAATTGATTTTCAGATTTGATACATCATCCTCCAGATTCTCTAGAAAGGTTTTAGGCTCATGTGGATCTGTTTCATCAAATTTGACATGAATAGATTCTTCCACACATTTAGTTCTTTTATTTAAAACACTATAGGATTTTCTAGACAAGGAATATCCTAAAAAGATACCTTCATCACTTTTGGATGAAAATTTGTCAATATTTTATTTGGTATTAAGAATATAGACTTTGCAACCAAAAAATTTGAAGTAGCTAACCTTGGGTTTTCTATTGTTCTATAATTCGTAAGGAGTCCTCTTATGAATAGGTATGATCAACACTCTATTGATTATGTAACATTCTTTATTGATAGCTTTAGCCCAAAAATAAAAAGGTAGGTCGAATTCAATAAGCATTGTTCTAGAAATTTTGTGCAGGGTTCTATTTATTCTCTCTACAACTCCATTCTACTGAGGTTTTCTAGGGGAAGAGAAATTGTGACTATAACCATTTTGTGATCAAAAGGATTCAAACTCTTGATTTTTAAACTCATGACCATGATCACTTATTAAGGATTTAATTCTATGCCCACTAAGATTTTCTACAGACTTGGAATATTTAGTAAAATAATAGCGGGCTTCTCTTTTGTGAGTCATAAAGAAGGTACAAGTATATCTAGAGAAGTCATCTACAAGAACATAAACATAGTGCTTCCCATTTAAGCTAGAAACTCTAGATGTTCCAAACAAATCCATGTGAACCAGTTCGAGAGGTTGAGAATTCGACACTTCTTTATTTTTTTTTGAAGGAAACTTTGTGTTGTTTTCCCTTTGGATAGGGATTACACACTTTGTCATTTGGAAACTCAAGTTTGGGTAAGTCTTTAACTAAGATTTTTCTAGTTAGCTTTCTAAGGGAGTGAACATTACAGTGTCCTAGTCTCCTATGCCAGATCCAAGACTCTTTATGAAATACACTTAAGCATGAAGCATTTTGAGAAGCTAAATAATCTAAATTAACAGAATAAACATTTTCATTTCTTAATGCATAAAATACTAATTCATATTTAGAATTAAAGACATTACAAACATCATTTTCAAATCTAACATGAAATCCATCATCACATAATTGTGAGATACTAAGCAGATTATATTTTAAACCATTAATAAACAGTACTTTAGAAATTAAAACTGAGTTAGAGTTACCGATTTGGCCGATCCCAATAATCTTTCCCTTGGAATTATCACCAAATGTAACATGTCCTCCATTTAATTTTATCAGGTTCTTGAAGCATGAGTAGTATCCTGTCATGTGCCTTGAACATCCACTATCCAAGTGCTATAGAATTTTGCAGGAGCTCTTTAACTAGTTTTCCTACAAAAATATTGAGCAAAAATAGATTTTGGTACCCATACTTGTTTGGGTCCAATAATATTAGTAATTAGTGCTTTAGGAACCCATATTTTCTTCACAGGTTTCCTATAAGCATTATGTAGAGTATTTGAAAAATAAACTCTATTCGGCCTAGAAAATCTTGAAACATTAGAACATGTATCATGAATTGAATTACCTGATTTTTGTCCAGAACTGGGAGTAAAAATATATGTCCTAGATCTTGAAACAAAATTTTTTCTACCAAGATTTATTTTTCTAGGTTGATAACCAATACCACTATTTTATTTAGGGGCAATCTGTTTCCCCAAAATTTGAGTGAGGGCATTATTCCCATTAGTAAACTTTTATAAATCACACTTAAATTGCTCATTAGACATTTTTAATTCATTATTTTATTTTAGAAGTTGAGCATTTTTCTCCTTTTTAGTTTTGAGTTCAGATTTAGCATTCATAGTGAGAGCGTGCTGTTTCTTCAATGATTTATATTTATCTTTTAGTTCATTGCATGTCTCTTCAATCATGTTACAGTATTAAAACATTTCTTCATTATTCATTTTTTCAGAGTCACTTTCATCTTGAGAATAGTATGAATTATGTATATAAGAGTCTAGTGTTACCTTAGATGTGTTTGTCATAAAACACATATTGGCTTTGTTAGCCTATTCATCATGTGATGTCTCTGGGTTGCTTGAACTATCCTTAAAAGCACTCCAGGTTGCTTTCATTGCCTTTTTATACTTCCTATCTTTGTCCTCATATTTCTTTTTGTACATTAGATTTGGAAAGTCAGCCTTTATATTTCCTTTGCGATTACATTCATAGCAGATAATTTCATCAGTTTTTTCACTTCTTTTGCAGTCCTTCTTCCATTTTACTTTTTGGTCATATTTTCCCTTGAAGTTAGGCTTTCTGAAATATTTATTCTTCCTGTAAAATCTTTTGAATATTCTGGCTAATTGATAAATCTCTTCATCACTATCAGGTGATGATTATTCATTGGTGGAGCTTTCTATAGAAGCTTCAAGTTTCCCTTTGTCTTTGTGTTTATAGGTGGTGGTATTGAATGAAATATATTTCCTCTTTGGTTCATCCTCCTCTTCCTTGTTGACTTTAAACTCTTCTTCATACATCATCTGTTTCCCAATGAGTTCTTTTATAGGTATCTTGTTGATGTCGCATGATTATCTAATAGATATATAGGTTCCCCTCCATCTGTTAGGGAGACATCTGAGAATTGTCATGATCTGTTCCTTGGCAGTGACTTCTCTTCCAAGTGATATCATTGTGTTGACAATCTCATTGAACCTAAGATACATGTCAGAGATAGTTTTATCAGGTTTCATCTTAAAATTATCATATTTAATAGTATAAGTAATAAGTCTCATTTCTTTTACACTAGATGTTCCTTCATGTGAGACAGACAGGGTATCCCAAATTTCATGGGCTATTTTACAAGCAGAAATTCTATTGAATTCCTCATCTCCTAAAAAATAGTATAAAGCATTCATAACTTTGCAATTATTATTGTATGCAGTTTATGTAGGTTCATCCCATGTGATTTTATCAGTAGTAGAAATTTTGTATTCATCTATAACGGATGACCAAATTTTAAAACTCATACTCTCAAAATGAATTTTCATTTTAATTTTCCATTGAGCATAGTTAGTTACATTAAAGAATGGTAGTATGTTGGTTGTAGTACCTTCCAATCTATTATCCATAATAACAGAATAGGTTTAAAGAGATAGAAATTTAAAATTAACATAAATTTACATATCTTTAAGGTTCAACTACAATCACAGTTGAGTAAGAGTAAACAGAGTCCTAATAAACAAGCCTTTGATACCAAATGTTGGTCGGAGTAGATTACTCAAGAGGGAAGGGGTGAATTGAGTAACTATAAAAATTTCAGTAAAAAGTATTTCTAAAAAGGTTTCCCCAAATATTAAATATGGCCCAGTTAATCAAGGTTATACTGTTATAAGAGTTTAACTATTTAAGTAACATCTTAGAAGATTGATTAATTTTCAGCAATCTTATTTTGTGTTATTAATATTACTTTTGAAGTTAATTTACTAGGAAAATACAATTATAACTTATTTCCAAGACTAACTATCAAAGTGAAATTATTGATTTCTGAATTATATAGTAAAGCAATAAAATAGAGAAAAATAAATTAAGCAGCACAACGAATATGAAACAAGTGGTTCAGTCTCAAGACGAGACCTAATCCACTCCACTTGGTGATCACTTACCACCAAGCAGTTTATATAAATAAAATTTGTTCTACACCCTGGATCGGGGTTAACAATAGTACACTAGACTGTCCAGGCCTCACAAAGACCTCTTCTACAGTTCTTAGTGGGTATAAATATCCAGGCCACACAAGTACCTCTTCTACACTTATCCATGGGTATACAAAAAATGTAAATGAATGTTGGAATAAGGATATCTTGTATCATTCAGTTTAATGCAGGAGAAAGAGTGTGTTGTTCTACAGGTACACACTCTTCTCGAAAGGTAATAAACAGATACACAATAGAGCAGAAATATGGATATGGGTTTAGAAGTGTTCTGAGTGTTAGTATTTGCTGCTCTAGACTTCTTGAGATGAAGCAGATGAAAATCTCGAGTCCTCGTTAGTAAAACTGAGTGTCATGATTCATCTTGTGTTCTTCGTGAGGTTCGATAATGCGAAGATGTTCTCTGGATTCCAGTGTACTTTGTATGTTCTTCAGTAGAGTTGGGTTGTATTCATGTGACAATATTTCTTTTAGAAATTCTCTCATTGTTCTTCATTGTCGTGATCACATCGTTGTTTTTCGTTCAGTATTGTGCACCTTGATTCTTGGCCATACTTCTCTTTTATCTTGGAAATGCATGTGTTAGAGCTAATAGGTTGCATGGATGCCGCACCTCGTACCTTGTACTGTCAGATGATATGTTTACAAAGAAACATTAATTATTTCAGTGCATTAAAATCTTAAAATATGACCGTTATAAATTAAATTGAAAAACACAAAATAGTTTAAGAAACAGTGTCATAGTAAGTCATAGAAACAGTGTCTCCTTCACACGGTGTCTAGATTGATCGCGGTGTCTTGTGGTCATGGTGTCTCTCAGTCACGGTGTTTCACAGTCATGTTGTCTTGTTCACGGTGTCTTGTTCACGGTGTCTCGTGGTCACTATGTCTCGTGGTCACGGTGTCTCGTGGTCACAGTGTCTTGTTCACTGTGTCTGCTTCACAGTGTCTGATTGTTCATGGTGTCTTGTTCTTCATAGTGTCTTGTTCTTCATGGTGTCTCACTTTATGGTGTCTGCTTCATGGTGTCTGCTTCATGGTGTCTTGTTTACTTTTCCAGAAATACATAACCAGTGGAAGACTTATGGTGTCCCAGTCTTTTTAAACTAACTGTATTCAGACTTAAGAAATGATGATCATAGAATGAATTAGACTTAAGCATTTTTCAAAGAAGGTATGATAAAAGTAAATCAAGGATGGTATAAAGTAATTAAAATGAATGTAGATCAATTAACAGTTATTCATAAAGCATGAGAATACTTAAACAATAATACACATAAATACACAAGATTGTGATATAATTTTTAAGAGTTGACTTGGTTGAATATGATTTGTAATCATTAAAACATGATTAGTTTATGAGGAGTCCAACACTCTTAATTGTTTATTTATACCAAACCCATATTTAATATAAAAAATATCCTCTTTCATTATCACCATTTTATATTGTCATTATTAGATGTAGTTAAATTTGAATGGATGGTTTCATCCCCAATCTCTTTGATTATACCTGACGTATCACCTCTTCTGCTTCTATTTATCTTCTGCCGCTCTAAGAAAATTTTCTCCCAAACCACAAAGCTCTCTAATCTATACTCCTCATAGTCTTCCTACCTCCCTATGTTCCCAGTGAGTGGTAAATTACAATAAAAAACAAAATCAGGCTTCTAGAAATTCTTTAGAAATGGCGTAACCTTCTTCTTTGTCGCCCCCGTCGTTGCACGGTGGTGGCCTCAGAGCCGGTTCTCACGTGGCACACTACAACCTGGTTAGATATGTGGACATCTTCATTGTCCCCAGTGTTGGAAATTAAATTTTTTTTTCTTTGGATGGTGCCTACAATCACTGTTGGAGTGGAGTCATGACAGATTCAACAAAGGATGCTTGATGTATGTGGCTCTAAATACATGGGAGACACCTACTCTGTAGAATTTTTTTATCTCTATTTTTCTTCATTTGGTTTGTTGTGTGTTATATCCCTATAAATAGGAATTATTTTAATGAGTTTTTATATATTAATTCTAGTGAGAAGAAATAATACCAGCTTGTTCAACTGTGTTTATGTGGCCGTGATCACCTCAAGTGATCTGCGTGTGCACGATTGAGTTTACCGCTGCAATCGATCCTCTATCAGTTCAGAAAGAATGAACAATTTTTTTAGATAGATGAGAATGGAGGATAGAAAAGGAAAAAGGGGTAGAAAAATTTGTGATCTTCAATTAAAAAAAATCAGTCTTCAATTCTAAAAAAATGGAAGTTAGAAATTTAGAAAAAAAATTGTTGCAATCTGCAATTCAAAAAAAAAACTACATTATTCAAAAAAATTGATTTCTTGGATATAGAATTCAATTTGATCAATCCATTTGACTTATTTCTGGAAATTTATTATGATGAAAAATACCCCCCACCTTCTTCTATTATCTTGGAGCCGAATCAACCGTCAGCACCTGAAGATTCTAAAGAAATAAAGTTTCTATCCATCATAAACACCTTCCCAAAAGGAATTGAAAAACCAAAGTTTCTATCAAACGTATAAAACTTCCCAAAAGTTGAGACTAACATCAATGTTGTATATAGAAAACTATCCACTGATTCAAAAATCATAAAGCATCAAATCTATATGTTGATTCCCCTGGTGAAGAATAGTGACACCTCCTTCCAATGCATCCAAGTCTTGGTGATGTCCCGCAGTAAGGGAGGACATTTCAAAGAATCTGAACCTGAGCCAGATGATTATGTGGACAAGAATATGATTCTATAAGTTGAGTACAAGTTTGAAGAATTCCAAATCGAAGCAATAAAATCAAATTTGTTTCCTGCTGCTGATATTTTGTCTATACGATCACCTCTAGTGATTTTCTTATCTGTTGTTGCATGTGTTTTGAATTTACTACAGCTAATGACTATGGTGAGGTCATTATACCTATTGGTTACCCACCTAGATATGATAAGAATTCATGGGTTACAAGAGAAAAGGTTTAAGGGGGGATGTAGGAAATTAAACTTGTTTTTTCTCTGGATGGTACCTAAACTCACTATTGTAATAGAGGCATGACAAATTCAAAAAAGGGTGCTTGACGTATGTGGATCTGAAGACATGGGTGTCACCTACTCTACAAAATTTTATTTCTCTCTACTTTTATTCATTTGGTTTTTTTTCTATTTTATCCCTATAAATAGGGAGTATTGTTATGCATTGTTATATAATAATTCTAGTGAGAAGAAATAATTCCAATTTGTTTCGTTGAGTTTATGTTGTTGTGATCACCTCAAGTGATCTACGTGTGCGCAATTTAGTTTACCGCTACAATCGATCCTCCATCACCAAGCTACCAGAGGTTCTTAATTTGGAAGAGCCTCCTGGACCACCCAATCTTTAAGAAACTCCTCATCTAGGCCAGATATGAGTACGTATAAAGACTCGGAATTTCCATGTAATTTTTTTTAATTATATGGAAATTTTACGAGTCCGCAAAAAATTGACGGCGCGTGATTCCGAGGCCCGGTGTACCCAGAATGAATTTCTGAACTTTTTTGGGTATGTTCAGTAAACGTGCAAGAAAGTTTTTGTAACTTTTGAACTGGTGCACAAAATTGAAATCTGAGGACACCGTTGAACTTGCAGCGCCAGTATTCGCTTAAGTAGACTTTCATCTCTACCGTAGTTGTTCGAGGGTGAAAGTTAGTTTTCATAATTTTTCATGGAATAAGAAAAATAAAATGTTTAACATTTTTTTTTATTTTTGAAACCTCTCTATATGGGTTATGGAGGTGGGGACCACCCAAACTAGAAAACCCCCCAAATTAAATTCTAGCAGTGGGGACCACCCAAACCCCCCTTTAATGGGAGATAACTCTTGGACTTCCTCCCATAAATTAATTTGGCCAACTCCCCATTTAATTTTTGGAGCCAACTAAAAATTAATGAAATGTGTCAAAATTTGTAATTGTGCTAACATAATTGATCAACATAATTTAATTTATATTGGAACCTATTTCCTTTGGGAGGATTTGGTTGGAAAAGGAGAAGGGGAGAACATGTGGAGGAAATTTCTCTCCAACGAAGAACACCTCCCAATGAAGATATTCTTCAATGAAGAATGTACCATATTCTCCACCGAAGAATGTTCCAAATCCAATGTGGGACGACTTCAACAACGACTAACTGATGTCCTCCCTTACCTCCTCATCAACATAAAAAAAACTCCAAGGTAGGGGTTTTGTTATTCTTCGTGTTTTACATTTAATTAATCCTCATGATCCACCTGTTGCCGAACTAATGCAGAGGGAGCGGGCCAAACGAACATGGACTGATCCCTCCGCTATTCTTCGTGGTTGGTATGTTCTTCACGATGAAGGAGGATTCCAACCGAAACCAGTGGGGCATGGGAATGATGGCCAACACCATGTCCAGCCACGACGAAGGCGGCAACGCGACCGTGCCACCGGAGAAGGGCCACGACCCATCAACCGCGTGGAGAAAAGGCAGCGGCTGACCACACGATAGGGACGGTGGTGCGCGTCCATGCCGCCTGGTGAGGAAGGGTCGTGGCTTGTGCCATAGTGATTAAGGGAGGATGACCGGACAAGCTGGCTGAGCCGGCCATCGGCGAAGGCGCGGTGCACGACCATGCCGCACGGAGAGGACGGCTGGCCATCCGGCCAGTCACAGCGGACCACCGCATCATGGCCGCCCCACTCCACGGGCCGCCCAGCGCACGATGGGCCTATCCCAGTGGGTTGGCCTAGGCCAGGTCGGTTCAATCGGATCGGATGAGACCCGGACCAGTTTTGACCCATCCCTTACTTTTGGCCATAACTTTGGCACTTGACGTCCATTTGACGAAACATCTATGGAGACAAAAACCTTTGAGAGTGATGGTCCTTTTGGTATACCTTAGTTGAGATTTTGATAAATTTGTGGTACGGTTCGGTTGGATAGAGCATGAATCCAATCGGGCCCTCGTGACTAAAAGGCTAATAACTTACAGACTGGGCGTTCGATTGACGCATTGTGTGGTGCGTTGAGACACCTATTAATGGCGGTACTTTGGGATACTTATTTGTGGGACTTCGTGGTTATCGGAGTATCGAACAGTTGATTGAGGAGAAGACCCTCCTGGAGATAAGCGAGCTTAGTGAGGGAACCCTATAGCTAGATGTGATGATGTACTAGGATCCTATGTGGGTTTGATGATGTATTTAGATCCTGTGTCGGTTTAAAGATGTAATAGGATCCTGTTTGGGTCTGACGAGGTACTAGGATCCTGTGTGGGTCTGACGATGTACTAGGATCCTGTGTGGGTGTGACGAGGTAATAGGATCCTATGTGGGTCTTATGATGTACTAGTATCCAATGTGGGTATGACGAGGTACTAGGATACTATGTGGGTCTGATGATGTACTAGGATCCTTTGTGGGTCTAAAGGGGTACTAGGATCCTATGTGGGTCTAACAATGTACTATGATCCCTTGTGGGTCTAATGATGATTTAGGATCCTACGTGGGTCTGTCTCTTAACAGAGTAAGATGAATTAGTAGTTACATTTAATCATATCTACTATTGTACCTATGTTATACCTGGTCTGAGATGGGTTTGTACCTTTGTGGTCTATACCTTTGTGGTGATACCTTGGTGGTATTCTTCTGTGTGGGGTACCTGTGTGGTACTTTTCCTTCGTAGTAATACCTTGGTGGTATTCTTCTATGTGGTGTACCTGTGTGATACTTACCATCATGGTAATCCTTCCTTTGTGAAACAGATGAGATTTGGGCTTTTGAGTTGGACCTTGTGTTTACTCATTATTGAGATGGGATTACTTGATAACTTAGGTATATGTACGGGCATATACCTAAGTTGGGTTTTCAGTTGAATTATTGCTATGTGGTTTATCCTTTGTGGATTTTGTGAGACCTTGAGGGTCTCTAGGTCCCTACTGAGTATCGTTATACTCACCCCTGCACGGGCTATGCCTGCACCCTGTTGTGTTTGGTGCAGAAGACAGACAACACTGACTGAGGATGAGGGTACCAGGACTGGAGTTAGATCGGAGGTGGACCTTAGACAAGGTATACTATATAGACAATTGTTTGAGAGATATACCTACCCTTTAGGTAGGGTCCTTGGTGTGTGTTCATAGGAGCTATTCAATTTACTTGTACTTTCTAGATTCCCTTGTACTTTCCAGTTGGGATTGTATTCTAACCCCTTTTTCTTACTATACACACTCCTTTTACTTTACAACTTGCTTTTGTTCGTATCTTGTTGTGTTCTTGGTTGCATTTGTTTACAGGTTATAATGGAAATGTCTTCCCAGTTTTAGAGAATACACCTTTCGGTGCTAGTCTCCAGCCCCTGGCCTATGGAAGGCGGGCTTGTGGTAGTCACGTCACGGGCCCCGGGGGACGGGTCGTGACAAATTGGTATAAAAAAAGTCGGTTCTACCATAGAACATAGGACTATGATATTTTTAATGTTAATAGTGTTAAGTGTTATGAGCGTGGTTATCAGTTTAGGGAATCCATTGTTGGTGCAGCGGCCGACGTATCCATACACTAGGACCCTGACTTCTGATTTCCAACTCAGTGCATGAAAACACTGTTTGCATGTGTGTTTTCAAGAGTTTTATTTGTGATATCTTTGAGTCAGCTCACCAGGTATAACTTTTTGACCATGGAACACCTGTTTCTTTTCAGTATGCCTCCACACAAACATCCATCTAGGGTTCCAGGTATAGTATGCACTGATAGCCCACCGAGCGACGAGTCCTTGGTGCAGGGCCCTCTTCCAGTAGAGGCAACAACAGAGGCACTAGTTGTACCATTACCCATTGGTCCACTGATGCCACCAGCCCCAGCAGTAGAGGGTGAACACCACTTGAGTGCGTTTCATGAGTTCCAGTGCTAGAGGCCACCCAGGTTTAGGGGAGAGACGGACCCACATGTGGATGAGGATTGGTTGGAGGCCATGTTGAGAGTCATCCGACTGGTTGGGACACCAGCTAATATTATGGTGATCCTTGCCGCCAGTCTTCTACAGGAAGCAGCCTGCAGATGGTGGTGATTGATGCTCTAGGTTCACGACGAGGTGAAACTTCTCTGGTCAGACTTCGAGAGCCTGTTTCAGGCAGAGTTTTTCCCAGCGACACTTTGCGCAGTGCACATATATGATCTTCTTCATCTACAACAGGGTAGCATGACTGTGGATTAGTACTCAGTGAGGTTCACTGACCTCTCACGCTACTCCAATGATATGGTATGAGGCCCGTTCTTCATAGCCTAGACCTTAGAGCAGGGACTCAGGTGGGAGATCAGGGCTTCGAGGATTTCTATCACCATCCCGATGCAGGCGGGGGTGTTAGAGAGAGTTCTCTTAGTGGAGAGTTTTCCTGATGAGCATTCACGATCAGTGAGACCCACCACCAGATGTCACATAGCAGAGTCTTCTGTAGCTGGAAACAGACAGACGTCACAGAGGTCCAAGAGGACCAGATCTATATGTGGACGACCGCATGAATCAGGATCAATTGTGTGGGGCACCAGAGATAGAGTCATTCATGTGAGGAACATATAGTGTTTCACATGTGGTAGGCAGGGTCACATGGCTCATGACTGTCTGACCCGCCATACGGATGACCAGAAGATGGTCGAGGGACCGCCCAGGCAGAGACAGAGGTTCGACCAAGGAGGTCTGCAGGGAGTAGGAGGACGTGGCAGAGGAGCTGGTCGTGCAGCTGGCGGTGGGAGAAGATTTGAGATGTTTCCGCCACAACCACCATGTGGTCTACCCCAACCATAGGGAGCATGTGGATAGGGGAGATCTCAGCTCCAGGCAGCTGAGGCCTACGACCATGGTGCTCCGGGGATGATAAGAGGTATGATCTGTGTTTACTCCACCTTAGATGCAGTACTTATAGACACATATTCCAGTCATTATTTTATTTCCACTGCCCTCGTTCGGAGCTCAGAGATTCTGACAGAGGGGTTGGCTTGATCCTTATGGCTAGAGACTCCTGCAGGAGATGATTCGATGATTACACACTGGTTCTGGCAGTGTGAGCTTACTCTAGGAGGCGATAACTTCGACTGAGATCTCCTAGTAGTGGCGTCGAGGCCTTACGACATCATCTTGGGTATGAACTGGTTATCTACAGTCCATGCTCATATTGATTGTATTATGTGCAAAGTGCGGTGTGTCCGCATGGATGGGACCAGGTTTACCTTCACCGGTGAGAAGGGAGCCTTTGCAGCATAGGATGGACTTACCTGGAGGAGAGTGCAGCCGACTACTCATCAGTTGGCTAGATTTACCCTTGGAGTGGTTGATGAGGAGAGTCTGAGCTATCCTGTAGTGGTGGAACAGTATGCGAATGTCTTCCCTGATGATGTTCTGGGTTTACCTCCTCACAGATAGGTGGACTTTTACATTGACTTGTACCCCGGGATGACACCGATATCTACACCATCGTATCGGATGGCTCCCGCAGAGTTTTGTGAGCTGTGGGTACAACTGGAGGACTTACAGAAGAAGGGATTCATTCATCCCAGTGTTTCTCCTTGGGCAGCCTCGATTTTGTTCAACAAGAAGGAGGATGAGAGCTTGAGACTTTGTGTCGACTATTGGCACCTGAAACAGGTGACTGTGAAGAACAAGTACACACTCCTAAGGATTGACGACCTATTTGATCAGCTAAAGAGAGCACGATGGATCTTGAAGATAGACCTCAGATCAGGCTATCACCAGCTCAGAGTGCATGATGAGGATGTGTAGAAGACAACTTTTAGATGTCATTATGGCCACTACGAGTTCTTGGTTATACCATTCGGCATGACCAACGCCCCAACAGTGTTCATAGGGCTCATGAATAGGATCTTTCAACCATACCTTTATCGCTTTGTAGTAGTCTTCATTGATGACATTTCGATTTACTCGACTACTGAGGAGGAGCATGTCTATCATTTTCAGATAGTTCTGGATACACTCTGAGAGAACCAGCTTTATGGTAAGCTCTCGAAGTACCCGTTCTGGATATGATAAGTTTACTTTCTGGGATATGTCATCTCATAGGCTGGATTTTCGTTGGATCCAGTGAAGATTGAGGTGGTACGTTCTTGGGATCCACCTAGGAGTGTGACAGAGGTACGAAGTTTCCTGGGTTTATCCAAATTCTACCAGAGGTTTGTGCCAGATTTATCTAGAGTTACAACACCTTTATCAGCGTTGACGAAGAAGGGGGAACACTTTGTGTGGTCGGAGAGATTCCAGTAGAGTTTTTAGGAGCTGATGTAGAGGCTAACTAGTGCCCCCATATTGAGGCTTCCAGAGGAGGGTGTAGGGTACGTAGTCTACTGCGACACATCAGGGACTGGGATCAGATGTGTCATGATGTAAGAGTGACCAGTGATCACGTATGGTTCTCAACAGATGAGACAGAATGAATATAACTACGCTACCCATGACCTGGAGTTAGCAGCAATGGTCTTCGCCTTGAAGATGTGGTGACAGTACTTGATGGTCGAGCGTTTTACAGTCTACATGGATTACAAGAGTCTTAGGTATATCTTCTCACAGAAGGACCTAAACCTAAGAAAAAAACATTTTCTTGAGATCCTCTAAGACTATGACTTTTAGATAGTCTATACACCTAGGAATGGGAACATTGTAGTAGATGCACTCAACAAGAGATCTAGTATACAGATGCTAGGTAAAGTGACAGAGTAGTTGGCCGCTTTGCAGATATCCTTTGTGGATCAAGATGGAGCAACTTTTCTTCAATCTCTTAGAGTCACTCCCCCACTTTTTTAGTAATTTAGGGAGGCGCAAAATGGGGATACTGACTGCAAGGCTCGACATGCTCTGATATCCACAGGACATGCACCTGATGGATTTTTTGAAGGTGGGGAGCATGTCATTATCTTCAGAGGAAATACCATGGAACCGGTGTTGCTTCGAGAGGAAGTTTTGAGGGATTTACACACATCCCCTCTAGCGATACATCCAGGAGTGGTGAAGATATACTAGGACCTCCGATGACAGCACTGGTGGTTGGGAATGAAGAAAGCAGTACCAGTGTTTGTCTCTCGGTGCCTCACTTGTCAGCAAGTGAAGGTGTAACATCAGGTACCAGTAGGCTTGGTTCAGCCTTTAGAGGTCCCATAGAGGAAGTGGGATGGGATATACATGTAATTCATTATAGTACTTCCTCGTACATCCATGGGCTATGATTCACTCTGGGTGATCGTCGACCGACTCAACAAGTCAACCCACTTCCTACCGATCAGAGAGTAGGGTTCAGTAGGGAGCTTGGTATGCCTCTATGTGCATGATATTGTGCGGATACATGGAGTGACCTAAAATATTGTCTCCGATCATGATACATGTTTCAATTACCGGCTATGGAAAGGGTTACAGGAGGCTTTTGGGATGCGGCTTCGTTTGAGCACCGCCTTCCATCCTCAGACAGATGGCTAGACTGAGCAGACTACTCAGACCCTCGAGGACATGATGCATAATTGCGTCCTCGACTTCGGTCGCAGCTAAGATTATCACTTTCCTTTGGTGGAGTTTTCATAAAATAATAGCTATCACTACACCATTGGGATGACACCTTTCGAGGCTTTTTACGGACGACCTTGTAGGTAGCCTCTGTGTTGGACTGTCCCAGGGGAGTCAGCACTCATGGGACCAGAGATGGTATGTGTTACAATAGAGAAGGTGCAGATCATCCAGGAGTGGATGAAGATTGCACAGAGAAGGCAGAAGTCTTATGTTGACAGGAGATGAAGACCTCTGGAGTTCAAGGATGGCGACCACGTCTTTCTACGGGTCTCACCTTGATGAGATTTGCGGAGATTTTTCCAGGGCATAAAGTTATCTCTGAGGTTCATTGGAACCTTCCAGGTCCTCAGCAGAGTTGGTGAGGTGGCTTATCGCCTATCACTTCCCCTTCATTTTCATAGGGTGCACAACGTCTTCCCTGTTTCCCAGATGAGGAGATATGTGCACAACCCTTCTCACATCATCGACCATGGTGAGCTGGATGTCGACGATGAGGCAACATTTACGGAGGTTATAATAGAGATGGAGGATCGAGAAGATCAGATCCTTCGTGGGCTGTCGATACCTCTAGTGCGCATTCTCTGGTAGCACAGGAACCACCAGGAGAGCACATGGGAGTGGGAGGCTCAGATTTGTGCTCAGTACCTCAACTTGTTTTCCTAGTTTTGTGATGTGGATTTCTAGGACGAAAATCCCTGAGGTTGGGAGAATGTAAAGACTCAGAATTTCCATGTAATGTTTTTAATTATATGGGAATTTTATGAGTCTGTGAAAATTGGAGGTGCGTGATTCTGAGGCCCGGTGCGCCCTGAATGAAATTATGAACTTTTTTTTCAGGTACGTTCAGTAAACGTGCAAGCGGGTTTTTGTAACTTTTTAACCGGTCCTCGGAATTGAAATCTGAAGGCACCGTTGAACTCGTAGTGCTGGTATTCACTTAGGATACTTTCACCTCAACCGCAGTTGATCGAGGGTGAAAGTTAGTTTTCATGATTTTTCATGGAATAAGAAATATAAAATGTTTAACATTTTTATTTTTCTTTTTTATACCTCTCTATATGGGTTATGTAGGTGGGGACCAACCAAACTAGAAAACCCCCCCAAATAAAATTCTAGTGGTGGGGACCACCCAAACCTCCCTTTAATGGGAGATAACTCTGGGACTTCCCCCCATAAATTAATTAGTGCAACTCCCCATTTAATTTTTGGATCCAACTAAAAATTAATGAAATGTGTCATCATTTTTAATTGTGCCAACATAATTGATCTACTTAATTTAAATTATATTGGAAACTCTTTCCTTTGGGAGGATTTCGTTGGAAAAGGAGAAAGGGAGAACTTATGGAGGAACTTTATCTCCAACGAAGAACACCTCCCAACAAAGATCTTCTTCAACGAAGAACGTGCCATCTTCTCCAACAAATAACTTGCCACCTCCAATGTGGGGAATCTTCAAAAATGACAAACCGACGTCCGCCCTTCCCTCCTCATCGACGTTAATAAAGATATGAGGTAGGGGTTTTGTTATTCTTTTTGTTTTATGTTGAATTAATCCTCATGATATCCCTGCTACCAAACTAATGCGGAGGGAGCGGGCCAAACGAACACGACCCGATCCCTCCACCGTTCTTCGTGGTTGGTGTATTCTTCGCGATGGAGGAGGACATCAACCGACACCAGTGGGGAATGGGAACGGCAGCTAGCACCACGGCTGGACATGATGAAGGCGGCAGTGCGACCGCACCACCAGAGAAGGGTCGCGACCCGTCGGCCGCGGAAGAACAAGGGCGGCGGCCGGCTGCACGATGGGGACGGCGGCACATGTCTGCACCTCCTGGAGAGGAAGGGTCACGACTTGTGTCGCGACGATGAAGGGAGGACAACCAACCGAGCCAGCCTCCGGAGAAGGCGTGGTGCGCGACCACACTGTGTAGAGAGGACAGTAGGACATCCTGCCAACCACGGAGGACCGTCGCAGACCGGGTCGCCCCAGGCCGGGTCGGACCGGACTCAGACCCGTTTTGACCCATCCCATTCTTTTGGCCATAACATTGGAACCGAGCGTCTGTTTGACGAACCGTCTACGACACTAGAAACCTTGGAGTGATACGGTCCTTTTGGTATATCTCACTTGAGATTTGTATAAATTTGGGGTATGGTCGGGTTGGATCGAGCATGAATCCAACTGGGCCCTTGGGCCACCGATTTGGTCCCTAAGTCCTTTAAGGCCTTCGGGCCACCCGGGCCTTCAGGTCAGTAAGGCCTTTTGGCCACCTCAAGGCCTTCGGGCCACCTTAAGTGCAAATGCAAACCAGACAACCTACAAGGAACAAGCTCTACAAGGAGGATGAGCAAGGAGATTTCACCACAGCAGAAGCTAAAAGGATTGCAAGAATGAGAGGGTATGGCACCTGCCATTGGGACAAGCCTATGCATGCATGAGAATGCATAGACGAACAACCATGCGAAGGTGGAGAGATGATTTCACGATGAAGATGCTGGGGAGGAGCAGTTCCAAGTAGTTAGTCTGGGTTGTATGTAATGTTTGAAGCCTACGGGAAATGATTTCCTCTAAGGCCTACGAGCCATGTAATAATTATGCCTACGATCCTTGGAAGGGTTCCAGCTCACCCCTTGAAAGGTGGATTATCAAAAATAAATAAAAAATGAAGGCCTTCGGGCCATTGGAGGATTGACACACCGTCTATTGCATTGAGACCCCTATTACATGGTGGTCCTTTGGGATACTTCTTCATGGGAATTTGTGGCCGTTGGAGTATCGACCAGTGGCTTGAGGAGTGGACCCTCCCGGAGACAAGTGATCTTAGTGAGGGAACCCTGTAGCTGGTTGTGATAATGTACTAGGATCTTGTGTGGGTCTGAAGATGTACTAGGATACTGTGTGGGTATAACGAGGTACTAGGATCCTGTGTGGGTCTGACGATGTACTAGGATCCTGTGTGGGTATGATGAGGTACTTGGATCCTGTGTGGGTCTGATTATGTACTAGGATCCTGTGTGGGTTTGACGAGGTACTAGGATCCTGGGTGGGTCTGACGATGTACTAGGATCCTGTGTGGGTCTGACGAGGTACTAGCATCCTATGTGGGTCTGATGATGCACTACAATCCTCTATGGGTTTGATGAGGTACTAGGATCCTATGTGGGTCTGACGATGTACTAGGATCATGTGTGGTTCTGATGAGGTACTAGGATCTTATGTGGGTCTGACGATGTACTAGGATCATGTGTGGTTCTGATGAGGTACAAGGATCCTGTGTGGGTCTGACGATGTACTAGGATCCTGTGTGGGTCTGACGAGGTACTAGGATCTTGTGTGGGTCTAACGATGTACTATGATCCACTGTGGTTCTGATGATGATTTAGGATCCTACGTGGGTCTGCCTCTTAACATTGTAAGATGAATTAGTAGTTACATCTAATCATCTCTACTACTGTACCTGAGTTATACTTGGTGTGAGATGAGTCTATACCTTTGTGGTATATACCTTCGTGGTGATGCCTTGGTGGTATTCTTCTATGTGGCGTACCTATGTGGTACTTTTATTTCATAGTAATACCTTATTGGTATTGTTCTATGTGGTGTACATATTTGGTACTTACCATCATGGTAATCCTTCCTTTGTGAAACAGATGAGATTTGTGCTTTTGAGTTGGACCTTGTGTTTACTCATGATTGAGATGAGATTACGTGATAACTTAGGTATATGTATGGGAATATACCTAAGTAGGGTTGTAAGTTTAATTCTTGTTGTGTGGTTTATCCTCTGTAGATTTTGTGAGACCTTGAGGGTCTCGGGGTCCCTACTGAGTATCTCTATACTCACCCCTACACGGGATATTCCTGTACCCTGTTGTGTTTGGTGCAGACGACGGACAATGCTGACTGAGGATGTGGGTACCAGGATTGAAGGTAGCTCAGAGGTGGACCTTAGATGAGGCATACAACAGAGATGACCGTTCAAGAGCTGTACCTATCCTTTAGGTAGGATCCTTGGCAGATGTTCACAGGAGCTGTTCAGTTTACTTGTACTTTCTAGTTTCCCTTGTACTTTTCAGTTGGGATTGTATTCTGGACCCTTTTACTTATTGTATTCACTCCTTTTACTTTATAGTTTTCTTGTGTTTGTATCTTGTTGTGTTCTTGGTTGCGTGTGTTTACAAGTTATAAAGGCAATGAATCCCAGTTTTAGGGAATACGCCTTTCAGTACTAGTCCCCAGCCTCTGGCCTATAGAAGGCTGGCTTGTGGTAGTCACGACATGAGCCCCAGGGGACGGGTCATGACAGTACATGTATGAGAACAACGACAGACCGTTGGCCATCCCGTGCAAAAACCAGCTCTTTGAGGAGGTTTTTCAGTCACTTTACGACAATTCAGACTGGTTTGAGGACCTGCAGGAGTTGTAGATGATGTGCCATCTCTCCACCGATCTTCTGGAATATAGACCGATGCTCCCTTAGTTCACTAAGAAGTCCATCAGCTGAAGAATGAAATAATTGGATTCAAACAAAATTTGTAAGGTTTCCTTTTAGGAAAAGGAGTTGGATTTAAAATGAGAAACTTTTGAGCTCAAACCATGTCTGCACACTTGTGTATGTGTGTATGCTGGATAATTTTTTAAAATGGGTTTTTAATTTTTTTTTAAAAAATGGGATAGGGTTTAAAGTATTTTTAAAAATGAGTCTGGAGATTCCTGAACCCTGTTCAGGCATCTTTCCTCTAGAAAAGATGCGTCAAAAGGGATTCATGTAACTTAGGCATAGCAGATGTTGCCTGAACTCTGTTCACGCATTTCTTCATGCCAAAGAATCTTGAACGGGGTTCATGCATCTTAGGTATGCTGAAAGATGCGTGAACCCCATCCATGCATCCTTCACAGATGGGATGAAGGATGCATGAATGAAGTTTACGCATCTTACCAAGAAAATCTATAAAAGGGAGACCCCCCCTCAAAATTCATTCTTCTCCTATAGATTTTTCTGTGAATCCCTGGATAATTTCATTCTCAACTAATATTTACTGCTTTTAAGAAGGTAAAAAATCTATTTAAAATTTTAATTATTTAATTGTGTTTATTTATTTCATTTGTATGGTTTATTTATTTGATTTGTGATATGTATAAATTAGTGTTTGTGTGTAGGGTTATTTATTTTATATGCATTGATGCATTATGTGTAAATTAGTTTCTTTTGTATGATTTAATTTTTGAATGGGTGTATGTTGTATGAATTCATATTGATTGTTTAGGAAAATTAAACACGTTATTTTTAAAGTAATATTAATTTAAAATATAATATTTTATAAACTAGTTATTTATTAGTAATATATTAGTTATATGTTTAATATTTAAATTTATTAAAAAATATATAGAAATTTATTTTTGTTAATGGTATAAAAACAATTTTGAATAAATAATAATTTTAAATTATATTAATTGTAAATAATTATTATTTGAAGTAATAAATTATTAATTAATATTAATTTAAATTATAATATTTTATACAGTAGCTATGTAATTTTGTTATATTAAGTATCATATTTAAATTTATTAAAAAACTATATAAAAAATTCTTTTTGTTTATGGTATAAAAACGGTTTTGTATAAATAATAATTTGAAAATATGTTAACTGTAAATAATTATTATTTTAAGTAATTAAGTATGAAATATAATTAATTAAATATTGGAAAGTAGAAAAATGAAAAAAAATTATATATATGTTATTAAATTGAAAATAACATAAGTTTATATTATTTTAATGAATCATTTTTATATAAGTGTAAATTATATTACTTTTATTTACTACTACTAATAAATTTAATAAATAAAGTGTAATCTATATCTTCTGAGATTTTGAAAAGTAGCAGAATGACCCAAAAATATCACATATATATATATATATATATATGCAATTTTATAAAATTTAAAATAACATAAGTGTTAATTATTGTAAATGGTTGTTATGTAAATGTAAATTATATTAGTTATAATTAAATTTATTAAATGTTATTAATATATATATATATATATATATATTTCATCTAGTAATATATAAAGTTATATAATATGTATAATATAATAATTGTACCAAAAAATATGGTAAGTTGTGTGATGACTGATCTTGAGATGACCGACCAAAACATAATTGAAATTTCATGTCTTATTTTGTGTATGTGGTTATTTAAATTCTAATAATTGCATTTATTTTTCCGCATTGATGACCTACAAGTCATCTCTCACTAAGTATGTAATAATCTGCATCCCATCTTAAAAAAAGTTATGTATTTCATACCCTAGACCCCCTCACATGCATGTGAGTAAGTTTGTAATTAAAAGGCAATCAACAAGTGGCGTCCCCGAAGAGGCCTCCATAAAGAGGTGTCCCCAAAGTGGCATCCCTGAAGAGGCATTCAATAATAGGTGTTTGATAGGAGGCATTTCTATTTGAAAAAATATTGGTAGTTGCTGAAATATTTGATAATAGAGACTCCAGGAGTCCACCCATAGGTTTTGGTGAGTTTATCATATAATGATAAACTAATAATAATTCTTAAGATCAAGTCATGATTATTTATTCATAAGTAATTAAAATATATAACATTATATTAAATTTTCGTTGGTAAAAATATCACCATAATTATACCTCAATAGTGATAAACCAATACATAAAACAATTATTAAGATAAAGTAAATTATTCAAAATCAATTTAAACAATGTACAATTTTGATGTAGTATATAATATTTTATTAATTATTTTTTATAGGTAATCATGTATGTGCAAATATATTTCAACAGTGAGGTAATTTATACCAAGTAGGGTTTTAGCTATAGTGTTCCACCTACCCGAGTAGTAAATATTCATGGTTGTATGACATTGGATATAGTTCACAATAAGATTCATAGTCGGTTAAAACTGAGGACTGATCAATCCATTACTTCAATAACATATCTACATCTACAACATCCTAAATGTTTCTAGCACACTGAGTACCATGTGGCCGATGATGATGATTAGATGGATGCATCTTCCTTATTTAGATAGTAGTGTGTTAATGGTTTGATGGAGTTGTATGTGGTGGTTTCTGATATAGATATGGTGCAATCGACTACTACAGAATCATGTTTTGTGAGCTTTGTAAAAGTTGGTCCTTTACATCAGTCTTTTTCATTATCTCATATGAATCCTTCAATAGAATCATATTATGAAGAAGATAATCAAAATTTGGAAGGAAATGTAGATAACATCGCTTTTTGTGCTAATATAGTGAATGAAAGATTATCTGAGGAAGAAGAATATGGGGATTCATTAAGAGATGATGTGGGGAATGAAAATTTCGATGTTCCTTTGAGAGACATGAATCCATGACATCCACTAGTTAGTGGTAATAATCCTTTAGTATTGAGTTCATTAGTTAAAGGAATGTCTCATGATTTTTTTTGATTGAGACATAATTACACCAGCTTTTGAATTCCCTGTCATTATAGGTAATATGTATGCATAAAATGATAATTCCATCTATGGCATGAAGGAGTTTGAAAGTAAACTGGCCATGAAAAATGTGATAAAGAAATACCACATTGAATGACATTTCACATTTGTGGTTGATGAGTAAAATAAGACAAAATATGTCATTAGTTGTGAAAAATATGGGCCAGAATGTAAATTTTGATTAAGGGAAATATTTGATAAATTATTTTCATGTTGGAAGATAACTATAAGATATCATACAACAAAGCTTGGAATTCAAAATAGAAGTAAATTGTAAAAGTGTATGGTAATTGGGATAAATATTATGTAATTTTTCCACAACTTATGGAATTGTTTTCTCTAAAAAATCATATTGTTTATCATTTGGCACTGTTGAGTATATATCCCCCAATCACTGAGTTGGTTGATCAAAGGTGAAGTTTAATAGTCTTTTTTGGAAATTTAGGCCATGCATTGCTACCTTTCCCTATTGTAAACAATTTATTCAGGTCGATGAAACATTCCTTTATGGAAAGTATACAGGTGTTATACTAATTGCTGGAATACAAGATGGTAACCATTCTCCGCTTCCAATTTCTTTTTCTATTATTTAAAAGGAGAATTTTGAATGTTGGAGCTGGTTTTTGGCAAGTGTATGCACTCCTGTCACACAAAACCAGGGTGTCTGTTTGATATTTGATCTCCATATAGCAATTGTAGAGGTCATGACTTTTGATGGGGTTTCATGGAATAATATTAATTCTTATTATCATTATTTCATTAGACATATTTCAAGTAATGTTCAAAATCATTTCAGTGATGATTCCATAAAGAAAGTGATCCTCAAGTTGGGTATGTTTTTCTAAACTTACTTTTTTTAACAAAATTTAATATCAATTTTAATTGGTTTCAACATATGATCCCAAAAAAAGGTTTGGTCGGTGCCTTGAATAGATTATAACTACTAATTAAGATGTGCATGAATATATGATGCATATTTCAATGGAAAATAGTCATTAGCATATGATGGTGGCAGAAGATATGACCATATGACCACTAATATAGTGGAGTGCATAAATGGGGTCCTCAAGGGTGTGATCAAGCTCCCAATCACAGGTTTAGTGGAAGATACTTTTTATAGATGTGTAAACTACTTTGTTGACCAGTCCCAAAAGGCCTATAAGAGGATGGAAAATGGTATACATTTTACTCAGCATTTACAAAGTGCTATTGATCAGATATTGAATGAGGATTAGAGATGGAGTGTTGTAGACTTTGATAGAGAAAATAGGAGATTTCAGGTAAGGGAGTTATTTGACTGGGCTACATGCAGCAGTGGTCGAGTTCTTGTGGTGATGTTAGATAACAGGTACTGTGATTGAGGAAAATTTCAAGCATTGATATATCTATGTTCACATGTTATCATAGCTTTTGATTTGGTAAATATATCATTGGAGCCATATGTGGACCCAGTGTATCACATGAGAACTTTGGTTAACTATTATAGTGAATCTTGGATGCTTGTTTGTGACTTTAATTATATCTCATTTCCTACTGATCAACCACCCATCCTCCCTGATATTTATAGGTTTCATAAGTTGTTTTTTTTCATTTCTGATTTTTTGAATGTCTATAATTTTTTAAATTATTAGATTCATAATACAAAGTTACGTCCTCGAGAAAGACCAAAGTCAACTCAAATATGAAATGAGATGGATTGGCCTAGGCAATGAGGAGGGATAATACGATTCAATATATGTCATGTAGAAGGATATACTCATAAGAGATGTCCCCAAGTGGTAGGACATAGCTTCACATCCCTTCATCTATGATCGAGTCTGTGTATTGTGTCATGAATATGTATATTTTGTTTTGTATTTGGACATTTCAATATTTAATCCTTTTCTGACTTGCTCCATTTATGACATGTTTCAATTTTGGTTTATTTCATTTCTGGATTCTATAATAATTAATTTTGTGATACTAAAACTGTTAAAAAAATAAACATAGAACTAAAATGAATAAATCATGCTTCCACATGTTCAATGTGGGGTTTTCATCACTGCTTCTTTATATTGAAAATATCGGAATAAATTAAACTTCATCTATTAGGTCTCTACCCTGTAAGAAGCATAACATTACCACGTAAATTAAGAGATCTTATAGTCCTTGGGATTGATCATAGGGGGTGGGGGTAAAATACTATATCCAATATGAAATACCTTTTCTATCACATATTATGTCCACATTACACATTTTCCATACTAATCCATTAAATCCTCCCCACTATGCTACAAACTACCATGGACAACAAGCCATAAACAACCAATGCCAAAAATCCACAATGTAAGAAATACACTAATCTGCACACAAAAAATCAAGCATAAATAAAAAATATTAACACAATCATTTTTCATTTTCCTGTTGTATATTTTTTTAAATAAAAGATTAAAATTTTTATTGAATTCACTATAAAAAGTAATGATGTTATCATTTTTGAAGATGGAGGGTTTTCTATTGCTCACATCCCAGGCTACTCATGTATCAGGGATGCTTTTAGAGGGATGTCATGTGCCTCCGTTGAGTGTACATAGATCTCACCATTTCCATCATACAATACCACATCCTTCTATCACCCCCCATCTTCATCAGACTATATTCTACGGCGTAGCGATGTGAAACTTTACTTTTCTCGATCATCAGCTCATTGTGGTGCTTATAGAGAGATGAATGCAAAAGTGACATACATTCCATTTTAGAGAGGGGAGATGACTATTATCATGAAGGATGTGGAAATTATGTTGGGACTCCCCATCGACAATGCGGCTCTGACAGGGCGAGTTGGAGGATATTTTCCCAAGTTAATTCATAGACTACTGGGCATAGAGGTCCAAGATTATGGTAAGACCATCATAGGTGGTAGATTACACATGCCTTGTGTTAGACCATAACTTTACACATTTAGAATATGATGCTGACGAGATCATCGTGTTGTGATTTTCACATGCATATATTTTGAGGATGATCGGTGGCATGATTTTTGTTGATCACTCCACTACTTTTGTACATTTGATGTATTTACCTTATTTAGAGGATTTGGACCAAGCATGCCAATATAGATGGGGGTTTTCTTGTCTAGCATATACATACAGGGTGCTATGTAGTGCATGTTGCATCGATAAGATGCAGATCACAAGATGCATGGTTCTTCTTCAGATGTGGGTATGGGATCACATCCCTCGTTTAGCTTCACATGATCGTGCACCATTTCTAGCAGATATTGTTCCATAGGCTCTATGTGGACATTGGTATGTTATTAATTCATTCTAATTTCTAACTTTATTATATAACTTTCTATTATGAAATGTAAATATAACAATATTATCTACAGTTGGAGTTAGGCACATCGACATTCTTATTCCCACAGACACGAAGTCCATACCTATAGAATTATGTTGGAAAAAATTTGACCACACGATGTAAGTGATTATTATTTATATTGTTAAATATTTATTATTTACTATACATCTATTCATTTATTAATTTATTATTCATTTTTTCTTTCAGATTACAAGAATTCCATATATAGATGATATCATTTAGAGTCTTCCATTGTACTGTACAATGATACTTTCTACCGGCTCCTATAGGGTTCTATTGATTCATTGTCATATAGTCAAGTGGCATCAGACTGATTGAGTTATGTGGAAGTTCAGATTCTTTCAGCATGTTCCTGACCGACCTAGTCAGTTAGATTCACTGCATTTCCTTAAGATGTCAGGAAAGAGAGATTTTTATTGGAGGTGATACCATGCCATATATATTGATTTATGGGACAGATGATAGGAGTCCTAATTGTGAGGGGAGGGGATGGTATATTTTTATTTGATGGATTGTATGTATTATGCATCTTGGTAATAAAGGTCCCCTATCATATTTTTAACATGACATAGATGGGGCTTTCATGAGTTGGTATACATTCTTCCTTCCATTGCTAAGCATATTTTTTATTCATATTACTTAACTATGGAATTTGTTTTTGTAGGATGCTCGTATATTTCATTTAATTCACATGTCTGATCCAATAGATAGAGCTTCATTTGACCTGACATATTTTCACAGCATTGTGAAAGATTATCTTCCTTTGATGAAAGAGATTTATTATGACATTTTCATGGATCCACCACTTTCTAAGGAGGTTACAGAGCCTATTGAGCCTACTGAGCCTCATATATATGTACCATGGGTGACGACTCTATTATGGATGTTGTTATTCCATAGGATGAGGTTGTTCATCTTGATCAGTCAGATGATCTTGTTCCACAGGAGGAGGGTGTTCAGCATGATCAGTCAGTTGCTCCTCCAGCTTCGTAGGCACAACCAAAGGTAGATATAGACGTTGACTGGATTGAGTTAGATGATATATTACAGACATCCATAGCACAATAGACACATTTTTCACATGTTGGTGAGAGTTACAGCTAGAATCCACTATCCTTAGATGCAAGACAGGGTAAAAATGGTGAGACTGTACATCCACCGCCTATCACACAAGAGGATGTGGAGGTGGCTTTGATGATGATGTGCAGCGTACAACAGAGTGCAGACATAGACAGACACAATGTGGATGCATCCAATATACGCTTGGTTGTGGGATAGAGGGACATCCATGCCAGAGGCATAGATTAGGTTGATTTTTGATTTATGGTACATTTTGTATGTGCCTTACTATTATTATTTATAGAGTTAAATTCTTTTTTTAGTAAGTGTCTTATTGTTATCAAATTATCAACCAAAATCAACAATTTCTATTTGTTATTCATATTATTACTTATTATTATTATCTATATATGTATAATAAATAATATTATTAAATTAATTAATATATATTAATAACATTAATTATTTTGGATTCAAATAGACTCTGGATGAAAAGATTTGTGAACTTTAAGAAATATTGAAAAATATTATTGATCTCAATGATTTGAAATTGGATATAAAATCTTAGAAGATCATGGAACATGATTCTTTGTTTACAAAAATTAAATTACATTAAGAATAATTTGAATTAATAATGGATATTTTTGAAGAGTAGATGATTTTGATTGAAGATCAGAAAAACCAAAATATGAGTTGTATGGAATTAGAAGTTCATTTCGACAACTTTGAGAAGATACATATTCAGACTTTATTAAAGGAAAAAAAAATTTCTGGTACAAAATCTTCACTGAAGGATTTTACTGTTAAAACACATCCATAATGTGATAAAATTTTAAACATTATGAAAAATATTTATTTGATATTATTCCAAAATAAGAAACAATCCTTAAGAGTGTTAAGATTTCATTATCCATGAAGGATAATAAGGAAAAAAAATCTCCACAAAAATCAGAATTTAATGTGAAAAGATCCCTGCTACACAATATAAATTAGAATAGATGTTCAAATATACAATCATGAATACTAGAGTAACTAGACCAACTTCATTGAGAAGAAAACTCAACCTTCCTATTAAAAATAAGAATTAAGGAAGATCCACCATATTTCCTTAATCAAGTATGGATGTGCTCAAAGGCCACTTATCCTTATTATTGCAGTTGAATGTTTTTGATCTTTTTGTTAAAGTGAGTGCATGAGTTTTAGGTTGATTATTATAATCAAAGTTTCATATCTCATTTAATATCTTCATCCTGAAATAAAATTAGATTACCCTTTATGATAAGAGCATGATTTCTCATTTCACGTGGTATCATGATCAGTTGGTAGAAGACAACATTATTTCCCAAATCAAATCCTATTGTTTTCTAGACTGAGTATGACTTACATAGACTTAGAGTGAAATAATAGATGACACATTCTTAAGTATGATATGATAATGGCGATCGAGCAGTGCACCAAGAATCAGACCAGTTGATAAAAATTACGATAACACTATTATTAATATTTTTGACTATTTGATTAATATGTATTAATATTTATCTATATTTATTGATATTTAATACATATTTATGATTTTATATTTTAATATGCATTTATATTTAATTGGTATTTACAAATATTGGTGATTTTTATTTTAATTAAAAATTCTATAGGAAGTGTGAATATTTATTAATAATTATTTAATGGATATCTGTTATTCATGAATATTTAATTAATAATTATTAACATTAATTAATATTTATTTAACAATTATTAATAATTAATAAATATCTATTTATATTCATTAGTATTTAATTAATA
Source organism: Viscum album (assembly GCA_963277665.1). Lineage (NCBI taxonomy): Eukaryota > Viridiplantae > Streptophyta > Magnoliopsida > Santalales > Viscaceae > Viscum > Viscum album. The sequence continues at coordinate 2,135,317,235 of OY728140.1, forward strand.
TTTATATTCTTAATAAGAGGGTTTCACACTCAACCTGTTAAAAAATTATTAAACTTTATCAATATTAATTTAATATTTAATATTTTAATTTATATTTATTAATATTTTTGAATATTTGTTAATTTTTACTTAAATATAATTATTTTCTAATTAATATTTATAAATATAGAAAAATGTTTTCTTCATATTTATAAATATAGAAAAATATTGTCTTCATATTTATTACTATTTTATTTTTATTATTGATTATTTAATTAATATTTATTAATATTTGTTGATATCTTCATGATTTTTTAATTAGTATTTATATTTATTTAATTAGTATTGATGATATTTTTATTTAACATTTATGTAGGATACGTGAACAGGGTTCACGCATCTTTCATCACGTCTGCAAAGGATGTGTGAACAGGGTTCACGGATCTTCCACTGCACCTAAGATGTGTAAACCCCGTTCACACTTCTCTAGAGGAGGAAAGATGTGTGAACGATGTTCACACATCGCTATACCCATTTTTAAAAATAATTCAAACCCTATCCCATTTTGTAAAAAAATCTAAAACCCATTTTAAAAAATTATTTGTGTATGCCACTATTATGTCTCATATACGGGTTCTAAGTTCCTGTTCAAGGTTTTTATTATTCTATTGACCCGATGATGGTGAGTTGGGATGTGGAGAGAAAATTAAGTATGATTTATTTTTTTTACTTTGGTAATTAATGAATCAGACAAGATTTCCTCCTCTGTATTGGTATTCAGTTTCCTTGTAGTGTCATGTTATATATATTGTTTCTGGATAATTCATATTGATACCAATGGGTAAGATCATCATTATTGGCCATGTCTTGTTTGATTTTATTATTTATTTAGTTATGTTTATTAATGTATCCTGGGTGTCCAATATATATATGGTCCATGATGGATATTCAGTAAAAGATCCTTTGTTCACTAACATTGATTTAAGGGTGAAATCATTTCCAAGTGCGCTTCCTTGAAACCCAGACACTAGTTTCCTACCCGTGGGGATTGGAAATGCCCTTCGGGCCTTGTGAGGGATCAGGTTGGGTGATGACGGCTTGTTACATATTTTTTATTTATATATTTATTATTTAATTTCTAATTATTTCCTAACATATTCCATGTACTTTAGGTTTTGATGATCTCAAATTCCCTTCATACTTGATAGATGTTTTTGTTTTTAAGTGTGTTCATCAGGTTTTATCATATTTCTAAATGGTTCAGATTTTAATTTCATTATGTATGGAATTCTAGTTCTTTTGTGAAATTTTTTCCTATGTCTGGAAAAATCTTCTACGTTTGGATATGTGGAGAAAAGACTATATGAGCATTCAACTATGTAGATCATCTACATGAAAGATTCACTTACATAAATCGGTTACGTTGTAAAATCACCTATGTGGAAATTGCCGACATTGATGAGATGGATGTGAGAAATTAGTTATATAGATCAATCATAAACATTAATGGGATATGTGGTGAAATCAACTACCAGTTTTGGCTACCTTAGCTTCGACTATGTAAGTAGAAAGCCTATGTGATTCAAATTAGCTACATGATAATCCACAATTGGCTATATTATGCTGTAATATATATTTATTACCATTGAAGAACTTGAGTGATATTTTAATGTTGTTGTATGATCTTTAAATGATGAATTATCTATTTATAGTTAAATCATATATAACAATAGCCAAATACCAAGAAATGAGAGAAGTATAAGGATAGTTTATTTGTATTTACTATTACTGAGGTATTTTAAAAGAAAATGACATGTCTCAGATCCCAGATTATATGGATAGTGTGTTGTGAAAATAAAATAGAAGTTTTTCATGCATTTTGGGGTGTATTTTTTTAGAATACAAAATATCTCTCATGTGTAAAATAAGATATATACAAAAAAGAAGAGAATAACTTGTACGTTTGTATATTTTTTATGGAAAAGAATAAGAAACTAAATTTTTATAGTTGTGCACCAATGCCCATATATGCTATCATTTAGAAGACTCTCCTCAAGTTTCATTCTTTTCTTATCATATCCCTTGAATATTTATTCCTTTTGTCATTTTTATCTTACATATGTGTGTTGCACATATAAAAAATCTGTTTTTTATCTTTTGTTACAATGGTTCTTAATAAAATAACATAAAGGATCTTATTTTTAAATCCTTGATGGATCCTGATTGAAAGCTCACGTGATTTTGTAACAAGTGTCGACTAATTGAATTTTGTCATACAGCCCCTAGAAAAAGGACTCACAGTCCCTAGAAAAAAATTGGTCTTGTGATAATCACCAAAAACTCATGCATAACAGGGTTGGTAGAGAGGACTAGGAGACTTCTATTCCCCGAACTACTATAAATCTTTGAATATGTATTTATTTTCATTTGGCTTCTATTTTCAGTTGCTTCTTATGATAAGGAATGGGAATAAAGTTAGTACTTGTTAATGATGCTGATTTTATTATTGTATAATTTTTCTAAGAACTCAATCCACCCCCCTCTTGAGTCTTTTACAAGATTTATCGGCTAATAATTGGTATTAAAGATTATGACTCTTGAGTACTTAGTTATCAAAGGATGAAGTCTAAAGATACTTTTAGAATGGCTACTATGACTCAAAATAGTGAAGGAATTTCTATGACAAGGACAAATTATTTAAATGGTGAATATTATAGCCGTTGGAAGGAACAAATGGTTATCTATCTAAAGAGACTTATTTAAAGGTTTTTCTAAAAGTCGTGAAGCCGTATACAACCAAAACCTCAACAAAAAACATGGGATGTAGATAATGAAGATATTTTTGATTTAAATTATATAATGGCGAATGATATGATTTTGGGATTAGGTATAGATGAGTTCAATATAGTATATTAATTCTACACAACTCACAAAATGTGGAATACCATTTCAGTTTCTTATAAATGTACATATAATGCACTACTATACATATGGCCTTTCAAAGCACACAAAATGGACTTTAACAGCACTAAACAACCATTATTAATCACAGAGATGATAAAGGGGGTCCTTTATCCATGCTAAAAAAGAACTGATAAAGGCCCCCCTTTATCAGCTCTTTTTAGCGCTGATAAAGTCCTAGCCTCCTACATCAGCACAACCAAAAGAAAAAACCTGCAAAAACCTACAATTTCCCTATAATTTTAAACAATGCTATAAATTAAAAAAATGCTATATATATATATATATTTAATTGACATCAAGAATAAAAAAATTGCCTCCCATGGTATATAGATAAGAAAACACTTCTATTTACATTTCAAAAAAAATGTTTTATATAATTACATTTACAATTGTTTAACAAACATTCTAAAAAATTAATATTTCTTATTTTGACGCCAATGATCCCCTCTCAAAAATATCTGCCCATGACATCAGTTTTCAAAAAAATAATCTCAACCCAAGAAAAGGATTCCACCTATATAAGAAAACAAATAATATGTTAGTAATACTTTAAAGGAATAAATTAAACATTAATATGAAAGAACACATTAATAAAATGTCAATATTTAATAAAAATGAAAATTTTGGAGTTATACCGATCAAACCATACATCCTATTGGGGTGGGGTTGATTCATTCACATTAAAAATGAGTTATGGATCATTTTCCTATAATATCAAAACAATACGAATGGTTTTTCTCTATTTTGATTATGTAACTTATTCTTTCACTAAAATTAATTTCAATTTTAAATAATGATGAATTTGAAGTTGTACATGACACACCATGCATCATATTGAGATAAGACTAATTTCGACCTATATAAAATTACTGATGGATCATTTTACTAAAGTATTGAAACAATTCGAATACATTTGCTCAGTTTTTAGTATGTCAGTTTTTCTTTTTTATTAAATTGTCATTTCAAACTAGAAACACACATTTTGAGTCATACCGGTCATATCGTGTGTCAGTTTTGAGGTGAGGCTGATTCCTAAACATGACAAATGACTAATAGATTGTTGTCCTAAAATATCAAAACATTCTTAATGTGTTTTCTCAGTTTTCAGAATGTCACTTGTTGTTTTTACTTAAATAAATGTCAATTTTAAATAAAAAGAGACACTTTTAGTGATATCGGCCACACCGTGCATCGTTTTAAGATGTGGATGATTCCAAAATGTCAAAAATGACTAATAGATAATTTTAGTAAAATATAAAAACAATATAAATGTTTTTTTATTGGTTTTTAGTATGTCGCTTGTTCTTTTTACATAAATTAATGTCAATTTTAAATAAAAATACACAATTGGAGTCATATTGGTCATGTCTTGCATCATATTGTGGTGAGTTTGACTTATACACATAAAAAAGGACTCATGGATCATTTTCCAAAATATAAAAACAATCCAAAACCGTTTTCTCAGTTCTCAGTATGTCACTTGTTGTTTTTACTTAAATTGATGTCAATTTTAAATAAAAAGAGACACTTTGAGTTATACCATCCACACTGTGAATCTTATTGAGGTTATGATTATTTATACATGTCACAAATGAATAATAGATAATTTTAATAAAATATCAAAACAATCCCAATGCGTTTGCTTAGTTTTCAGTATGTCCCTTTTTGTTTTTACTTAAATTAATGTCAATTGTAAATAAAAAGAGACACTTTGAGTTATACCAGCCACACCATGAGGTGTGAATTATTACTATAAATAAAAAATGAATAATAGATCATTTTACTAAAATATAAAAATAATCTGAATGTGTTTGCTCAGTTTTCGGTATGTCACTTGTTGTTTTTACTTAAAAAAATGTCAATTTTCAATAAAAAGAGACACTTTCAGTGGTAACGGCCACACCATGCATCGTATTGAGATGATGCTGATTCCTACACGTCCCAAAATACTAATATATAGTTTACCTAAAATATCATAACAATCTGAATTCATTTTCTTAGTTTTTTTGTACAGCATTTGTTGTTTTTTACTTAAATTAATGTCAATTTTAAATAAAAAGAGACACTTTGAGTTATACCAGCCACATCATGCATCATATTGAGGTGAGAATGATTATTACATGTCAAAAATGACTAATATATAGTTTTCCTAAAATATCAAAACAATCTGAATTCTCTTGCTCAGTTTTCATTATGTCAGTTATTGTTTTTACTTAAATTAATGTCAATTTAAAATAAAAAGAGGCATGTTGAGTGATATTGGCCACACCATGTGTCATATTGAGTTTAGTCTAATTCTTACATGTCACAAATTACTAATGGATCATTTTACTAAAATATAAAAATAATCTTAATGTGTGTTCTTAGTTTTCAATATGTCACTTATTGTTTTCACTTCAATTCATGTCATTTTTAAATAAAAAGAGACACATTGAGTTATATCGGACACACAATGCATCTTATTGAGGTGAGTCTAAGTCCTAAACATCAAAAATGACTCATGGATCATTTTCCTAAAGTATCAAAACAATCCTAATGTGTTTTCTCTATTTTCAACTTGTTACTTGTTCTTTTTTACATAAATTAATGACAATTTTAAATAAAAAGACACACGTGGAGTCATAACAGTCACACTATGAAACATATTGAGGTTTGGTAGAATTTTACATGTCAAAAAGGACTCATATATCATTTTACCAAAATATCAAAACTATCCAAATGCATTTTCTTGATTCTCAGTATGTCACTTGTTTTATTACATAAATTGATGTCAATTTTAAATAAAAATAGACACTTTGAGTTACACCATCCACACCATGCATCATATTGAGGTAAATATAATTCCTAAAGATCAAAAATTAATTATAGATCATTTTACTAGAGTATAAAAACTATCTTAATATGTTTGATATATTTTAAGTATGTTAGTTTTGTTTTTTTACAAAAATGTCATTGCAAACTGGAAACACGCATTATGAGTCATACCAATCACATCGTGCATCGATTTGACATGATAATTCTTCATACACATAAAAAATGACTTATGAATCACTTTCCAAAATTATCAAGACAATCAGAGAATGTTTTCTTGGTTTTTATTGAGTGACATGTTTTGAACTAAAATGTCAATTCTAAATAGATAATAGAGAATTTTATTCATACCAGTCACACCATGAATTGGATTGAGGTTTGGTTTATTACTACAAGTAAAAATGAATCATGGTTTGTTTTCCTAATGTATCAAAATAATCTAAATGCGTTTTCTTAGTTTTCTGTATGTCACTTGTTCTTTTTTCTCAATTTAATGTCAATTTAATATAAAAATACACACTTAAAGTCATACCAGCCACACTATGCATCAGGTTGAGGTGAGGTTGATTCGTACACATTAAAAACGAATCATGGATCATTTTTATAAAATATAAAAACAATCCTTATGTTTTTTCTCGGTTTTTAAAATGTAATTTGTTATTTTTACTAAAAGTAATGTCAATTTTAAATAAAAATACATACTTTGAGTGATACCAGTCACTTGTTATTTTTATTCAATGTTGAGTAGGACAATTTCTCTAATACCAACTATATTGACCCATACATTTCATACATATATTTGACATCTTAGTAGATTAATATTCTTTACATAAAAGAATGATCCATGCCAGTACTTTTGGAAACATGAAAATATAAATAATTGGTTTATAAGAGTCTATCATTAAGTTATTCTTTACTAGAAACCTTCTTAGTCATATCATTTATAAAACCATTATTAAAAAACCCAAGGATATGAAACATAAGAAAGGGTGATCATAGATGCTCAATAATTGTAAACAAGGGATATATCAATGATCATATAAGGATAACATGAGAATAAAGATGTTAGAAGGTGATATTGACATTAGAAATTCATACCCAGCATATCATAGATCATAATCATGAGTCATGGATTAAAGCATGATAGTTCATAAAACATGAATCTTAAAGGATAAAAGAATATTATAAACTAAAAACATACACATTGAGTCATACTGAGCACATTTTGTATCATATTGAGGTGCGATTGATTGAGATATGACTGATTAGTATATTGTTCTGAAAAATAATCATTAAAGATCTTTTGGGAAGACATAATTTTCATTAAAATACTAAAAATACATACTTTGAATTTAATATATTCTCTCTTTTCTAGATTTTTGTATATAATTGAAAGGTAAATATTACATCCCAAAAGATCTGAAAAAAATAAGTGTTAGATAAAATTGATAAGGAAATTAAATTACAAGTAGTAGATAAAATGATGAAAAAATTAATTAATTAAATTAGTAGAAGGAATTCACCTTTATATATTCTTGAACCATTTCCTTTTTTTCATTATCTCATTTGTAGCCTCGAAGTCCAATCTATCACGAGCATGAGAATCTTTTAACAAACTACCTTGAATCAAACAATGGAATCCACCTGTATAAGAAAAAAAAATCTTAGGCGATTAATATTAAAAATAAGTAAATTAAACATAAATATGAAACAATCCACTACTTCTATGGAAGTCACATTATCATGTTATTTGTGTACATTCTTCCATCAGGTATACTGCTCATTTGTTTCTGATCACATCTATATTGTCTTATGAATATGAGTCTTTTCAACACTCATAGTAGTACTAGAAAAATATAAATACATGAAGGATTAATAAATATTTTAAATGAAACAATAATTATCTTTGAAAATAGATCTTTAGAGATGCTAGTTTTTTCATAGAATACAATCTCTCTCATAAACTTAAAAACATAATAACTATAATATTTTCCCTTGGTTTGTTTCAAAAACTACAGAAATATTTTGTAGAATAAGTAATTTGTTTTGATATGTGTTTGGATATTAAAATCTTATTATATATACACTGATGCTTATCTAGTCGTAGAACTTGTCTTCATCCTTGTGCTTAGCCCCTAGCCTCATTCCTAGTTTTTGACGATAGTGATGCACCACCCTATCATAAAATAATTCTCATTAAAAGATAATATAAATTATATAAGTTTTTGTTTAGTTATGAAACTTTAGATGTAGTGTATTAAAAATTGAAAAACTCCATCATGTTTGGATAGTTTGTTGGATATGTATGCAATGAATCCAGGAAATAAATCTTTAGAGTATCCAAATTTACCACAATGAGCATCCAATACTTCCTAAAAATACAAAAAAGGAATAAGTAATGAATGAAATTAAAATATATTTGATATAATTAAATTGTACAGTCTTACCACTACATCATTGTTATTAAATAGATTCTATCGTCTAAAGGTTTTCTTTCAAACGATTTGATCATACCTACCACTATTTCACCCTTTTTTGCTATCTATTTCTTTTTGTGCTATAGAGGTTATGTAAGGACTAACGATTCTGAAGTTATTTTCATTATAAAATCCCTTTAATTGTTTTATATATATATACCTTCCAAAAATATGGAATTTATTTAGTCATAATTAACATAGTATATTGTATTTTGGTAAATCAAATCATGAAAACATACCTCATGTATACATTTAAAACTGAGCTACCTAGCCATTCATAATTGAGGATTTCGGTTGCACTTTCAACACTAATGAAGTCTTGTTCTTTCTCTCCACATATGTTTTCTTCAAAATCAACTATGTGATTTATAACTTCTTGTAACTTTGTTTCCACATGAACCTTAATGATAATAAATGTGGATATAGAATGGGTGGGATAATGGTGCTTTCAGTAGATCTTTTTGACTGGTTGGTTGATACTTTATATGGTTTTAAGATGGTCTTTCATTTCATACCCTTCTCTTTATCCATGAGTAATAACATTCATTTGTTTAGACCTTTTCATTAATTCTTAAAGGTTTTTCTTGAAAAGTAAATTGGAAATGAATAACTCCTTATAGAATTTTTTTTACAAGATGTGATAGTCATTTGATGAATGATCCAAAAATAGTTTTCAACCATATTAATATCATCCTCAGGAATTGGAACACGTAGCTTTGTGCTCAGCTCTTGGGATATGTTGATCGACACTTGCACATGACCTGTTGGAAGTGGTCTGTTGTCAAGCATGCCATTTTGAATATTGAACACCGTATCCCTCACCACAAGGAAATGGGTGGGTGTTTATAGATATAAATCATATTAATTATCACCATGTAGAATATTAGTACAGGAAATGTATCATTGTCTGTCCAATTCAAATTTCGCAAAAACATTTATTAAAACATTGATTACCTCTGCTTATACAAATCTTTGAGGGGAATGGATAGCCTCGTAGATGGTGGGGGGATCTCCATGAGGTTGTTGTTATTCACTTGCTTATTCTCTTTTCCTCTCCCCCATTAAAGTTTCAATCATCTCTCTCTACCATTGTAATTGTCCTCCAAGGGTATATATTCTTTCTATCACCTTTTTTATTAATTCACTTTTATAATCCTCTTTTTTTCTCATAATATTTTTGGGGTGTCACCCCAAAACCCACACCTCTGACAAGACCATACTATTCTGGTCGCTTTGAGGCCACTGATAGTTTGTGTTCATCTGAAATAGGTGTTTTTGATTCCTATGACTATGTAAGATAGAAAATATAGGAAAATAAGAAATCATTGTTATGTAATATATATATTTAAAGAATTTTTTTTTATTATGTAACAATTACACATTTTCCCACACTTTTTGTATGTTTTCATTTAATAGTATCCTATATTTATTTACAAGTTCCTCCTTTTATAGCACATGGTATGAGATAGAATTTGATTAGAATTTTAGGTTATTAATATGGATATAAATAGAGGAACATAATTATGATGTTGTTTCATGTCACATAAAAGTATTGCGTTTGATTTAAAATATGTACCAATTATTTTCAAGTGAAGCATACCCCGTCCTTACATTACGGTGGGGGTACACTGATTTTTCTGCTTGTTCCTTATTTCCAACACTCAGTTATTGTTTCCTAAATTAAAAATTGTCAATAAATTTTATGAATACATTTATTGTCAAAAAACATATTACTAGCCAAAATGTACTTGAAAAGACACATCTGCACGACATCTAGTAAACACATCCCAGACTTCTTAGGTTATCAGGTGTGTATAGATAACCGGTGGGTGCGGGTTTATTTTTCCTTTAGTATCTTTAAGTTGATGTCTTGTTATAATTTTGAGAAATACTCTATTAATCCTTCCAGAAATCATTAATACATACTTCTTATGGGATTTATCTACTATAAATTCACTCTACAATGGATGATGAAGAGTAATTCAATGTTTCATTATTTTATTTTTTACTAAAATAAAGGGATGACTTCATAATGTTGTTATAATCTCTTCCCACATCAGTGTATTTATCCCGGGAACAATATGGTGCCATGAATCTATGTCAATCGGTACACATTTCCAAGTGATGATTCTAATATAACTACTGAACATGGCCTTTATGGGGATAACATGCTGACCCTGCGCATTCCATCCCACCTCGAATTTGATGCCTTTGAATTTCACCTTAATTATATTTGCTAACACCATCAAAATATGGTGCTTCTGTTTTTTATATGATGTAATTCCTTCATCACCTACCATTTCCCCAGAATCAACATCATAAATATGTTCCTCTAGAGTAGTAGAATCAGCATGTGCATATGGTTGTTGTACCTATGCACTGGGAGTATTAGCAGGTTAAGACACATGTTGTTCCTTAGGAATGGGAGAACCAAGACATACAGATGGTCGTTCCTCTACACTGCGAGTCGTAGAAGGTTGAGAGACCTATTGTTTCTTAGGATTGGGAGCACCAGCACGTGCGAAATTCATTATCTATAGAAGTGATTTAAAATTTAATTTAGAGTACAGAAATGAAATAGTAAATGTATAATGACATTAGGTAACACGATGTATATTACAAAAAAATTAACAAGATTATTGAACTCTATTTTTCATTTTTAAAGGATGAAGGTATTTTACACCTCTATTGATAATCCAAATCCTTTTATTTTGGTATCCTATGACAAACAAAGCACCTTTTACATTTGGACCACTATGAAATGATTGTGAAATACCAATGAAAGGTTCATCCTCAGTTGAATTTTCATCTGACCCTTCAGTGGTTTTGGTCGATAACAAAACAATTAGCCACTTTCGGTTTTTGGGATCTACAACATAAAATACTTTTACTTCTTATGATTCCATTATAAACAGCTAGTATTTTTACCCTTTCTTATTGAAATCGACTATCAAAAATCAATAATCATCTATTTTAATAGAACTCTTGTTATCAACCCACTTGAATTGAAAAATTAGTACTTAGAATGTTTTATAATTTAACTCCTATATTTTTTTGATGATGCCAATCTATGAAATATTCGTGTAAATTGGATTTCTGTCCTTAGTACCAGAAACATGCACTGCTTCATCCATGAGTGTAACTACACTATTTTTCATGGTACTGTCTTCACCATTCCTATTTTTATAAAATGTATAACCATTAATTATATAACCATTGTAAGATAGTATATACACACTTGGTCCTCTGGCTATCCATCGAAGTCATTCTAAAATTGAATCCGGATTTTTACCTGACTCCTTAAAAATATAGTCCCAAAACCATCCCATAAACGGTTGATTATGTGTTTTGATATCCATATTTCAGACCTTTATGGATTCAAATATAAAAGAATTTCTTTGTGTGTTTCAACATATATGGAATCCTAAAAACTATTATGAAAAACATATAGGTGGGCCTGCTTCCGATCTGTAATATTGATTGTGACAACATATCATCCAAAACTTCCTTCACCCGCAAGCCAGCCAGTGTGACTAGATTTTATTAGATTAATTATTTTCACACCGGGAAGGTATTCAGTACATAATTCAACGTCTTCCTCAACAATATATCACTCTACAATAAAAACCTCTTGTCGACTTTAATTTTTTAAATACCCTTTCAAAAATATTTATATATCATTCAATGGGGTACATCCATATATAGTGTATAGGACCACATAGTTGAATCTATCTCACCATGTTAACCATCAAATGAACCATTATATCAAAGAATGTTGTCTGGAAGAACATTTCTAATTCACAAAATATTACTGTAATTTATCTTTCTATAGTCGGTAATTTCTCCGAGTTCATAAATTTGATGCATATAGATTTGAATAAGAAATAGATCTTGCTTAATGTATGATTGAAATTCTTGGAAAAAATCAACGTAAATATATAGGAATTAGATCTTGCATCAAAACATGGAAGTCATGTTATTTAAGACTCTTTAACTTTAAATCGGTCATTGAAACAATGTTCTTGATATTCGATGAATACCCCTCTGGGACCTTTACGTCATTAAAGAAGTTAAAAAACAGATATCTCTCCTATCTAGAAAGAGTGTAAGTATCTAGAGGAAGCAAAGTTCATTTTTCACCATTCACTGGTGCCAACTCTTCTCGTATTCCCATGTTATCCATGTCCAACCTAGCCTTAATTCCATCCTTTATTTTTTTGGGTGAATTTATCAATGTTCTGATAAAACTATCACATAATTTTTTTAAACATGCATAACATCAAGAAAATTTCTAACATACTGAAAATTCCAATATGGTAATTCAAAAAAAACAGATCACTTTTTCCAATCGGTTTTCGTAAGGTTTTTTCAAAAATGGTTTACCAAAAGCATTGTTCACATCATTTACTTTCTAAAATAGTTGATCACCTATTAGTGGAGACAGTATTGTATGTTATTCTAAAATTCCATTGAATGATGTAATCCTAGATTGGTACATATCTTGTTGGGGTAGAAGTATGCAATGTCCTTGAAACACAGTTTATGATGAATGTTTCAACCTAATTTACTGTGTACCTTGTTCGTAGATGGGACACCCTCGAGTTCCATTAATTCTATATCCTGAAAAATTTCTATAATCAAGAAAGTAATTTATCATCCCATACAAAATGGATCTCAATGTGAAATCTTCATTTATATAAGCATCATACAATATAACACCTAAAACCCACAATAATTTTAAATCCTTGATAAATCGAGCCAAATAAACATCAATATAATCACCTGATTTTTTTGGTCCTGATATAAATATAGATAACATGATGTATTTTCGTTTCATGCATAACCACAGTAGAAATTTATAATTTACCAACATAACTAGCCATGTAATGTTAGTGATACTTTGAATACAAAAAGGATTCACTCCATTTGTAGATAACGCAAGATAAAGGTTTCTTAGGTCATTTCCAAATTCAGGATACTTATGATCAATTCTATTCCACTAAGGAGAGTCGATCGGGTGATGTAGTTTCCCATCTTTATTTCTTGTGTCTATATGTCACATCAATTTCCCTACAGTATCCTCACTTCTATATAGAAACCTAAACCTTAGAATGATTGAAAAGTACCATACAACTTTCATAGGACTAGATTCATATTTCTTGTATCAAGAAACACCACACTTTTGGCATTATCTAAGTGATTTGTGGTCCTTGAGAAACATTATACAATCATTCGTTCAGGTGTGTATTCTTTTAGAGATCATACCCATCGAGCGTAGAATTTTTTTGGAGTCATATGTTTAGCTCAAGAGCTCATTATCTTATAGGAACATGTAATTCAAGAGAGAAAGTAATTCCATAAAACTGGATTCACTCCATCCATTTCCTTCTTTCAAATTACACAGCTTCAATATGTCTAACAATGTTGTATATTTAGTGCAACCAGAATACAATAGTGTCTTTTCACGACTCTTTAACTGCTAAGAAAATTTTGGGCAATCACAAAGTTCATATTCAACTTTCCTTGTCATTTCCTCAATATGATCTTCATCATCATTCACACATGTAATCACGTCCTTGATATGGTCTTCTTTATTTTCCACAATTGTAATCAAATCAGATGATACATAAAATGTAGTTCTATCCCATCCACTATCTACATTCAGTTTTGACTCATGTTTATTAAAACATTTATAACTTTTATCTATTGTATGACAAATCAATTATTCTTCCAACTCCTCTGGACTAACTTGTCTTGAATAACAACATTGTAAAAATGGAAAAAAGATTTCAGAAGGTTCATATGCATGATATTTTGCAAACTTGATAAAATCTTTCAATCCATATTCATACTATTTTGTCAAATGATTGAAATCCATCCATTCTTTATTCAAATCCATCCTATTTAATTCAGTGATATTAATATTTAACAAAATAAATACACAAAAGGGGTCTTTCAAATAAGGGAATCTCAGCATTTGAATGATAGTTATTATTGGATTTTGTTGCCTATGACTCATCCCCTTATAACATAACACCAAATTCATTTGAAAACTATTTATAAAATAACACTTGAAATCCCATTAAAAAAACCAATAATTTACACAAATTACGATTTAAAATAACACACCCTTTTTGAAATGAAACCAACATTAAATACACTTTCCAAAAATTCACATCCCTCAATGAAAGTCAATCCATGCCAAGTGTTTAAATCATTTTAAGATATTTAAACCCAAAAAAGTTTTGTTGAACACATATAATGTTTTAATAAAAATTTCAAAACACTTGAATCATTTTAAAAGAACCACTTATGCATTTTCATAAAGACATAAATACCAAGAGAGGCACTTTATAAAGGACACATGAATAAAAAATAACAAACATTTTTTAAAATATAAAGCTATAAAAGGTTTATCATATCCCTCATGAATAAATAGTATGAATCCTATATTTTACTCCCATAATAATACTAAGGAGTGAATAAGTGATAGATAAAGACATAAGTTTCACTTTCCCATGATACTTTTGAACATAAAGTCGCATCTCTTCAAAGTGGGAAACCATATTCCAATAGATAATTGAATCATGTACAACCTAATATTGATCCTTACAATACATTACATTCGAAAAAATGTTCTCCTTATTGAGGATATAAATTCGGTAAAAGTTAAAGGACTATAGGTACTCAAACCTTATCCGCTATCAATTGTTCATTTCACTTTTTGATTAAATAAATTTTAAACACTTTTTAGTGTATTACAAAAATATCTAACCCTAAGGATAATACCAATAACACATCATGGAAATAACCACTATTTCCAAATCTAAGAAAGGATTTTCGAAGTTTCTCTTATGTATCCTTAACTTTCTGAACCCATAAGAAACCATATGACCATCAAGGAATGAAACTATCTAAATCTTGACTCCTAATACATCACAATATAAGACATAATCATCACCCAACTCATTTATGGTTATTATTAGTGTTTTAATAAATATTACATTAAGATATTAGAATGATTTCTCATAAACATATAAGAAAAGGAACCATACCACATTCTTTGTTAAGGCCTTCTCAGCGCTTCCAATTAGGACAAATCCCGGTTGACCCTCTGGTACTAACTAGAAATTCCCAAAAAATTACACATTATCTAAATGAGTCATTTACTACTCTCTAATATCATTAGGGTGGGTCTTAAATGATACATTGTATCATAGAGTCTTACCATGCATTGTTTTGGGTTTTTGTGTGATGCATCGATAACATCACCATAACTAGGGAATCAGTTGGTGAGCTGGATTAATCATCACCATAAACTAGCCTAAGCAAAGATCTTGGTTGTAGGACACTTTATCAGGGAGGTGGACCATATAGATTTTCATATCCTTAGATATATCCCTTTGAACCTAGAATAATGAAGACTTATTCCAAATATTAGTGCCCATAGTTATGACTCTATACTAAAATTACATTGTTTAAAAATGATTGGGTTAGACTTCGAGTTGGGATTTACGTCCTAGAGTTTTTTTTGGCATGGACTGGGGTTGTCCCTTCAAGGATAAAAAAACATACATATTTTGATTGGATCTCAGGGTACTTGCGTAAATTAATTTCTCGAGGTATCATAGTATTTCTTTCTCTTTAATTTAAAATTCATCTCAGAACTAATCAGTAAGTGGATAAAGTATATGAACATGTTCCATATGGTGCATGAAGTGGTCAGGAAAAGCCTCCAAGAATAGTTTCATCATTAATTCATTAATTTTTCCCTATTTTTATTCCTATATACATTCATTATCATCATGGGTTGGGGTTGGTTAAATAATGGATGAAAGTATATTACTAGATGGGGCAATTCAATTGGATAATAAATAATCTTGTTTATTATCCATGGATTTAATGATATCTATTATCTACTCCTCCAACATGGATATGAAAGTTGATGATTATGGGTGATAGTATGATGTTATGTGGGTGAATTTATAATGACCCAATCTCAAAATAGATTAATTAGATCACTACTACCCTAACAGAGTACATCGATTCACTAGGGCAGGTGCCTATCAATTAGTGTATTGGTTTAATATGTGGGGAAAGTATTTCCCACATTGAGTAAATTGATAAGAAATAATTGAAATATCCTAAGAACTAACATGAAAAATTAACATGCCATAAATTATTGAGAAAAATAAACAATACATTTCTGTATAATTGAATAAAAATATAAAATAAGCACCAACATCACTATATAAATGTATTTAGAAATAATAAACCATATACTTATGTAAAAAGATCACAAAAAACATGTAAAACTATACTAAATAACATAACTAAAAATGGATTGGTTATATTCTATGACATGATCTCCATTCAAATATTGCCTCCCTTTTCAAAATCTCTTAACAAAAAAACAAATTCTTATGCCACTAAACATCAATTGGGCCAAAAGCATCTAATAGCTAACCATATACTTATTGACCCAAAAATATACTTAGAGAATTACAAGAATACTCATAGTGGTATCACCTCAGGAATTGGGTTTGTGGAGGATATAGGTTCACAGAGGACGGGGGCTTTACAGTAGAGGTGGGGTTCAATGACAGAGGTTGGGTACGTGGAGGAGAGCTTCACATCGGCATGTGAGGCTTCACGACGATGGGAGGAGGATGGGGGATTCACAGCAGTAGACGAGGAGGAGGAGGTCTTCATGGTTGTGGTGGTGGAGGAGGAAGCATAGAAGAGGATTCGGTAGCAAGGTTTGGCTTCCGCAAGATCTTCAGTCATGTGATAGAAGGGGATACTGTTAGGGTTTATTTATAAAATCGGTAAAACCTTTTATCAGTTCTAGATAAAAAGTGCTGATAAAGGTATGTGTTATCAGTGATAAAATGGAAATTACTCATAGGAATTCCTTTATCAGTGATTTTTTATCATTGATAATGGCCAATCATAATCAGGACTAAAAAACACTAATAAAAATATAATGATAATAAATTATTTATATATTTATATATATTTATAAAATTTTATGTATAATAAATATATATATATATATATATTTATAATAATAACTATAAATAAATATATTTTTATTTAGGTTTATATATTTATAAAAGGATTATGACGATGACCTCAACATGGATAGATGAGACCGACGATGACGTGTGAGGTTTTAGGATATGAGGACCTCGGGTTCGGGGTACTTGATTAACTTCGACCCTACATGAATTCAACAGGGATGGATCTAAGAACGATGGGCTCAAATCACATGGATTTTTCCTCTAGATGAGGCTGTATGTGATGATGGAAGGATCTGGAATCGAGTGTCAGTCGATGGTAGTCTTTGCACTGGTATGATAGAGGTGTTGGGATCTGGATTCTATGGTGAAAATGGCATTGTGTAGGCCAAAAATGGAGAATGGGGACATGATACAGTGAGGGTGGGGTGGACCAGTTGGCTGGATGGGTCGAGTACGGTGCATGATTATCGGTGATTGTTGGGGAGACCTCAAGAGTAGGTGTGGATAGGATGATGATGGGATGTAGGCCTCTAGGCATGAGGTTGTTGATGAATTTTTCTCACAGGATGCGTGGCTGTTTCAGGATTTTTTTGGTGTACCACAGATTCCAGCATGGATGGATGTCGAGTCGGATTTGGCCAATTAGGTATGGGTTCCAAGGGGGTCACAATGACCAGTTTTAGTCTTTATTTGAGGGAGGACTTTATGAGTGGGTCTTTCATGGTTTGGGGCATTGTTTTTCCACTTTTCTAATTTGGAGGTGCATTTTGTGCTACATGATTTTTGTATTACACACTATTTATTTTCTTAAATAAATTTTTAGGACAGAGTTTGCTCGAGTCCTAAAATTCCCTGGTAGCTTCATGGGAACATGAATAAATCGTATACACTATGTAAAGTATAGATCTCATAAGAAAAAGATTAATCATATAAATGGAAAACAAGAATAGTAATGAGGGTGTAATGTATAAATGAACATTCATAATGAATACATAACATATGAACGCCAATTATATTCACACATCAATTGACCAATTTCATTGGAATCATATATATATATATATAATTATAATTATAAATATAAATATTTAAAAAGTATATATATAATTATAAATATATTTAATTAAAAAGTATTTATATATAATTATAAATATATAAATTTAATTAATATAATATATATAATAAATATATTTATTATTTAATTAAACTTATTATATATATATATATTTGAATTATCAATATATATATTAATTATAAAAATGAACTTTTTATTCAATGTAAACAAATAAAAAATATTTTTTAATATAAATATAACAATTTTCTATAAATTAATAATATTTTTTATTAAAAACTTTTATCAGTGCTAAAAATAGTGGTGATAAAGGGAAGATTTGTCAGCACTTTTCACTAGCACTGATAAAGGCCCCTATTTTATCACCTCTTTCTGTTTAGCAATGATAAAAGCTGATGCATCCCTTTCCCAAATCTATGGTAGTGATGTGAGATCCCTTAGATATGATATTTCACAACTTATTGTTGATACATTTAGAATGATGGAAGGAGAGGGAAACACCCAATTAAATGGAAGGCTCACAGAGATTATAAACAATATTGCTGCTCTCAGAACACTAGTTATCGAGCCAGAGAATGCTTTGAAAATGAAAAGAGTTTTACCACCTAGATAGAGTGACATTTTTTTGCAGCTATTAGAAAATCTATAGAGGTAAATAAATTTAAAATAAAAGATCTAATTGGAACTTTAATGACGTATGAGGTAGATATGGAAGCCGAAGTCGGAGAGCAAAGGTTATTTAAGAAGGGTAATACTACTTTAAAAGTATCAACTTAAAAAGATGATAAGAAGTGAAAATAAATTCAAAATAGCCAAATCATCTGATGAAGGTACTTTAAAAATTTATGATTCAATGTTAAGAACCCAAGAGGATTATTTGTGTTTAAATTGAAATTGTTGTCTTTAATTTTTAAAGATGAAAATTCGATGAGGATTTAATTGTGATGATTTTGGAATAGATCTGTAGTTCAAAAGACATGTTTTATTGGTTATTTGAATTGAAAAAATGTTTACAACATTGAAATGATGTGTGAGGAGGAAGATGAGATTTGTAACGACCTGAACTACTATAAATAAAATCTACCTTTCTTTTTTATTAAACGTCTTATTATATAATATGGTTATGAAAAAATACATAATTTTTTTTGTCTTATTATTCTCATTGGATTTAAAAGACCATTATGTATCATTACTGATGATAATATATTTGTTGAACAATGATCACATGATTAATATAAATATCGGGTTTTAACAAATCCTACTATCACAGACAAAGGAAGTGATGTATTCAACCAGCACGATCATACCCTATGAATCCCATTTATCGGAGCTTCCAAGGAAGATAGCATTTCGGGAATTTTCCCTTGACCAAGTCCAAAATGAGATCCAAAAACTTACGCATGAGTGAAACCATTTATGAAAGAAGTTCAAGATCATCGAGGTCATGACCCAAACCATGTTCATTGAATCACCTCATGAAAGTCCCACCATCGCGCACCTTACCCTTAGGGAATTTTATAGTGTATTAAGGGGATATGTAATAAGACCCTATAAATATGAGTATATATATTATTTCTTATAGAATAATGAATATATTTCCATTAAATCGTTTTTTATCATTTTATAGGGTTTTAGGTTTTTTAAGATTGTTTAAGGGTTTTTAGGGTTTTATGGGGTTTAGTGTGTTTTAGGGGGTTTTATTGGGTCATTCAAAGTCTAAATAATATTTGAAAAAATGATTCAATATATAAAACATAATTGAAAAAAAATCATAAATATAATAAAAAAATCTAGTTTACATGTCGCAAATTTTACTGCTTAAAAATATTACATTTTCACTTTCAAATATTAATGGAAATAATTATAATTAAATATTATATTATTAATTACAATACTATGAAGTATTATTTAACAATTTATTAAAATTAAATGATAGTAATTATTTTTTTAATATATATTAATTATACAATTAAATATTTACAAAAATTAAAATAATAAATCTTTATAATGATGTAAATAATAGAATTATTAACATAATTAATAAAGTAGTTAACAATATACCTTAAAAAATTCTTAATTATACTAGTAATATAAAAACGTTAATTACTAATAAAAAAATTATTTGTATATATATGTATCTAAATTAAATAAATTAAACATGATATATATATTAAATATAAAAACATATATATTTTAAATTTTTTTACCCCCATAGGTCGCAGTTCAGTGGTTACGCCTCTGTTGTACCCATGACAGTGAGTTAAGGAGGTCTTGGTATCAAACTTATGCATCTATACCTTTCTTTACTTTGTAAACCCACCCCCAGACCTACCATGTATACATTTTAAATTTTTTAATTGCTTTTTAATTTTTTTTGGCAAAGAAATCATTACACTTGCCACCTTTGAAATAAAACCTAAAGGCAGCAAGGTCGATGCTGACTTTCTATCCTAGTTTTAAAAATATGTTAAACCTAGTATTAATTTAATAAATATTAAAAAAACATATAAAAAATCTTAATTTTTTATTTATATGAAACCCACATTTAATATAAAAAATATCATCTTTCATTACCACCATTTTATATTATCATTATTACTGGTAGTTAAATTCAAATGGATGGTTTCATCCCCAAGAAATATGAATATACTCGATGTATCCCCTCTTCTTCTCCTATTAATCTTCTTCCACATATGAAACTTTCCATATTTTTCTAAATGGGTTTTTGATTTTTTTTTGTTTAAATGGGATAGGGTACCCAATTTCTTTAAAAAGGGGACCTGAGATTCGTGAATGCGGTTCACACATATCTCTCTTCTGCCAGAGATGCGTGAACCCAATTCACGTATCCTAGGTGCATTGGAAGCTACATGAACACCATTCACACATCCTTCATGAATTGGCTGAAGGATGCATGAATGGGGTTCATGCATCTTCCCACCGAGTTTTATAAAAGGACCCCCCCCTCAAATCCTTTTCTTCTCCTCTAGAATTTATTGCGAAGCCCTGTAGAATTTCTTTCACTACAAATATCTGTTACTTTTAAGAAGGTAAAATTTACATTTAAAATTTGAATTGTTTAATTTTTTTTATTTTTTTATATGTTTTATTTATTTAATTTTTTATGTGTAGAAATTATTATTTGGGTGTATGATTTATTCATTTAATATGTATTAATTCATGTATGAATGTGTAAATTACTTTCTTTTGTATTATTTAATTTTTGAATGAGTTATTTTTTTTTGTTTGAATTCATATTTAATGCTTAGGAATTTTAGATATAGTTTGTCTAAAATGTAATTTATATTTAGGGAAATAAAATTGTTTTTAAAAATGTATATATTTTTAATTTAAATGGAATGTTTAACATATTTACATGTATATAAAATATGTTATTTTTAAAGTAATGTTAATTTAAATCATAATATTCTATAGACTAGCTATATAATTTATTAAAAATATATTAGTTATATTAAGTATCATATTTGAATTTATTAAAAAATATATAGAAAATTATTTTTGTTAATGGTATAAATTTTTTTCTATAAATAATAATTTTTAATTATATGAAGTGTAAATAGTTATTATTTGATGTAATAACTATGAAATATAATTAATTAAATATTTTGATATTGAATAATGATAAAAAAATTATATATATGTAATTTTATTAAATTGAAAATAACATAAGTTTATATTATTTTAATGGTTTTTATGTTAGTGTAAATTATATTACTTTTATTTACTACTAATAATAATTTTAATCAATAAATTTAAATTATATTTAGTATGAATAATTATTCTTTCAATTAATAAAGTATAAAATATATTTACTTATATTTTGGAAAGTAGTAGAATGAAAAAAAAACAATATATATATATGTGTGTGTGTGTAATTTTATAAAATTGAAAATAACATTACTATTTAGTATTGTAATGGTTGTTATGTAAGTGTAAATTATATCAGTTTTAATTAAATTTATTTAATGTTATTATATATATATAAATATATATACATACAAATTTAGAAGTTAAATTTTTGGAAAATAGTTGTTGATATTTGATATATATTTCATCTAGTAATAGGTTTAAAAAATATATAGAACATAGTAAGTATATCAAAAAACATGTTAGTAGTATTGGGTGACGATTGATCTTGAGATGACTGACTAATTCATAATGGGAATTGCATGTATTTTTTTTTGTGTATGTGGTTATATAATTTGTAATAATTGAATTTTAATTTCTCCATTGATGAACTGCGAGTCATCTTTCACTATATTTGTAAGGACCTGCATGTCCGCTTAAAAACATTATGTATTTAATACCCCTAGTCCCCCTCACATGTATGTGAATAAATTTGTAATTAAAAGGTGATCGACAAGAGGGGTCCCCGAAGAGGCGTCCCAGAAGAGGCATCCCCAAAGAGGCATTCAAGAACAGGAGTTCGACAAGAGGCGTTTCTGTTTGAAAGGAGACTGGTGGTTATTAAAATATTTGATAATAGAGACACTAGGATTCCACCTATAGGTTTTGGTTAGTTTATCATATAATGATAAACTAATCCATAGTAAGTCTCAAGATCAAGTCATGTTTATTTATTCATTAGTCATTAATTTTTTTAAAACATTTGATAAGTGGTATAAAAATATATAATGTTATATTAAATTTGATTTGGTAATAATATCAACATCACTATACCTCAATAATGATAAACCAATACATATAAAAATCATAAAAAATTTAAATAATTTAAAATTTTGATACAGTATATAATATGTTATTAATTTTTATTTTCTAGTTAATAATGTCTACGTAAATATATTGGAATGGTGAGGTAATTTATAATGAATAGGGTTTTAGATATATTTTTCAGCCTGTAAGAGTGGAAAATATTCATTGTTGTTTGACATTGGATAAAGTTCACAATAAGATTCATAGTTGGTTGAAACCGAGGTATGGTCAATCCATTAATTAAAAAACATATCGATATCTTCAATATCCTGAACATTTATGGCACACTAAGTACCATCTGTTTGATGATTATGATTGTATGGATGCATCTATGTTATTCAGGTAACAGTGTGCTAATGGTTTGAAGGAATAGTATGTGGTGATTTGTGATATTGATGTGGTGAAACCGATTACTATAGAACCATGATTTGTGAGATCCATAGAAGTTAGTACTTCACAAGAGTATTAGTCATTGACTCTTTCTTATATGAATCCTATGATAAAACCAAATTATGAAGAAGATGATCAGAATTTGTGTGACACCCCAAGATTTCATAGTAAGTTATTTTCTTTAAATTAATTCAATAGCTTGTGCTACACGCAAAACCGAGTTTGAGCGCACCGTGACTTACCAAATTAGTCGTTCAAAAGTGGTTATTAATAGTATTAACTGAATTTTTAATTTTATATAATCAATATAATTTTAGAATCTATATTATGTGTTTCTTAGACATAATATACGAACATATTCATTTTTTCAGATAAAAGAAGTATTTTTCAAAAAATGAAAATTTACCAACTTCTAATGGAAAACACTTTTTAAAACACATATTTTACACTTTTATATATTAAATTTAATGAAATTAAATACTTATTTAGAACTGAGACATTAAAATTTATTTTTAATAAATTTTTGGTACTTTTCTGATAATTTTCATATTTTGATGAATACTGAAAAATACTAAATTTTAATTGATTTTTTTAATTGAAATAATTTATAGGGTTATATTATGTATTTTAATGGTTTGGAACTATAATTAGATTAAATGTTTATCATTTAATACAATTTAGGTCATTATGAGTAATTTCACATTCAAATTTGACATAAACACATGTCAATCTTTTGATAGTTTTTAACTTTTAAAACCCCGCTTTTCGGTTTCGACAACAGAAATTAATTTTAAATTAATTAATGCAACTTATATGTTTTGAATTTGTTAAAATTGAATTAATTTTTGAAATCTGAATATCAAAATTATCTTAGGGTGAATTTTTGGTATTTTTCTAAAATCATTCAATTTTTGGTGAATAGTGAAAAATACTACATTATAGTTTAAAACTGACATTTTATTTAAATTATTATTTATTTTATTTAAATTTATTTTATGTACAAATATATATATAATACCTATATAAGTTCAATGTAATTCATTGGAGTCATTTTATAATAAAATTAGATGTAAAAATTTTTATTGAACTTTTACCGTCTTTTACCCACCTTCTGGGAGCATTTCAAAATTTTCATAAAACAAAATTTTACCGCTTATGTGAGTTGAATTTCAAAAATCCAAGAGACAAATTTTACATCATTAAGTAAAATTTGGTTCAATAAGTTGACAATAATTTTTGGTGAATAATAACTTTTGACTTTTATTTTCCACAATTAAAAGTAAATAGGGTAATTAAGGGTTAAAATGATATTATAATTACCCTAACACATGTCCTAATTCTATTGGATAAGTGTAATTAGACCAAAAAAACCTTAGGAATAAAATATTATCCTATTTGGTACACATGGATTAGATTAGGACATTTATTATTATTTTATTTAAAGAAGAGTTAAAAGGGTTAAATTCAAAGTTTAGTAACTAAACCATTTTTAATATAGGGTTATACATAAGATAAATTATACTATAAATATTAATTATAAATATAAAAATATTTTATACATAATTGTATTTTATTTATAATTTTTTGACATAAATAATTAAATTTATTTCTGACACAATGATGATGCAATAATTACCATATTAGTGATATATTAAATTAATTGATATTATAAATATCCAAATTAATGTAATTTGAGACTTTTGATGAGTTAAAATAATTTCATAGGTTAATATGACATTTTAGGGTTGATTAAATAATTTTTTTTCAGAGTAATCCTGCTGTTATAATTTTTACAAAAACCAAATACTAAATAATGTCAAAACTGACATAAATGAGTTTTTAAAACAAATACTATATTATTGGTTGATATAATATTCCTAAAAATATAAGGTTAGGCCAAAGGGATTAGATAATATTATATATGTCATTAATTAACCACTTTAGGTTCTCTTGGAAGTTTAGAGTAAGTTTATTAATCATATAGTGTAAGAATACAAGAAGGCATGGTAAAAGTTAAACTATTTAACTAAGAGTTAAATCTAAAAGATAAGGTTAAAATAGTAACCTAAACTTGTCTAAAACCAATTGGTTGAGAGTTTTTAGACCAATACCCACCTTATATTTTAAATAAATCATTTTGGAGCCATTTTAAACTGAAAAGGATTTTATTATAAAATAATATTTTAGGGTTTTCCTAAAGTGACCCTCACCTCTCTTATAAAAGGGTACTTCCATTTATCTTAATTTCACACCTCCAAATCCATTTGGATCGTCCAAACCCTGCAAAAATATCCTCCCAACTTCCCTCAAATCAATCTAGAGTTCTTAATTTTATCAGAAATACAACCTAAGGATCCATTTTGATCAACTCAAAAGGAAACACCCGAGGAAGAGGTAATAATTTCACCACCGTCTTTCAAGTTCTTTTCTTCTCCCACTTCCTATTTCTTTTTCATTTACTTAACAAAATAATAAATCTAGTACCATATACATACTATGATTTTATTATAAATATGGAACAACCATATTCGTTATTCTATCCATCCTATAAATGACAAATTCTCCATACGTGCGTACGTACGACTTACCGTCTCCACGTCATGGTGTAGTTTGTTATTCAAACAGTTCATTATTTAGATGGGTATAATAATGAGTATAACTAATGTAAATAATAAATATAACAATATAATGATTCTTTATATATGATATACCATCTAATTACATACGATATTACCATTGATATAATGATATTGTCGCTCGTGCATACGTACAGATTACCGTCTCCACGAACGCGATGAGATTCATTCCCCATCGTAATAATTAAAGAATAATTTTCATTTATTATTAAAAATAATGTTTATGAACATAATATAATTCTGTATATGAATCAAATACATCATGTCCATAGCAAACATGTCTTACATAACCAAGCTTATTAAGGAAAACGAATCAGTTAACACCCGAAACGATGATACTACTGAAATATTATTAACAAAGCAATATTATAAGATCATATGTGATATAATATTTATGCATTTGGTTATTTTATAATTTAATAACAATTATTTCACCATTATACAGGAGTTTAACCTACCCTATACTAAGAAAAGTACAAGGTAAGAGGTTTTTATCTCACTTTTATTCTCGTGAGATTCATGCTATATTTTCCACTATTACCTTTTGTGTGGTGTATGTACTACCCATGATTGTATTGTTTGTGTAATATAATTTAATTTATGGGTATTTACAACATCATTGGATGATCCTTCTTTCATGGGGCGTATGTTTCGTAAGTTACCAAATCGGTAAGGGAATTTCAAATTTCAATTTCCACTCATTCGATTCTACGCAAACTTCATTGTTTACATTAATCCAAGATTATGTGTGAAATCACTAATTATTTACTTATTTAGTTATTTATAATCCCATTTGTGTGGATATAATTTTGATACACATAATCACTCCACTGATAAATTCTCAATTCATCGATATAAACTTGATAAGAGTAATTTTAACTCAATTTACATTCACTCCAATGGCATGAAGGCCTTCATTTTATTTATTTATTTTGATAATCCACCTTTAAATGGGTGAGGTGGAACCCTTAAATGGCCCGTAGGCATAGGTATTACATTTCCTGTAGGCCTTATAGGAATTCATTTCCCGTAGGCTTCAAACATTACATACAACCCAGACTAACTACTTGGAACTGCTCCTCCCAGCATCTTCATCGTGAAATAAGCTCTCCACCTTCATATGGTTATTCATCTAGG
The DNA here is from genome assembly GCA_963277665.1 of Viscum album. Taxonomy (NCBI): domain Eukaryota; kingdom Viridiplantae; phylum Streptophyta; class Magnoliopsida; order Santalales; family Viscaceae; genus Viscum; species Viscum album. Next base: position 2,135,344,458 of record OY728140.1, read on the forward strand.
AATTCATATTCATGCATAGGATTTTCCCGATGGCAGGTTCCATACCCTCTCATTCTTGCAATCCGTTTAGCTTCTGCTGTGGTGAAAGCTCCTTGTTCATCCGCCTTGTAGAGCTTGTTCCTTTTAGGTTGTCTGGTTTTCATCTGCACTAAGGTGGCTCGAAGGCCATGAGGTGTCCCAAAGCCCTTACTGACCTGAAGGCCTAGGTGGCCCGAAGGCCTTACATGACTTAGGGACCAAATCGGTGGCCCGAAGGCCCAAACGGGGGCATATTCCTGGCTGCTACAGTTCCAAACAGTTCCCGCTACAGTACTGCTACGGTAGTACTATAGTAATCCTAAAGTACTGATACAGTACCCCAAAATTTCAGCCTCCACCTGGATTTGATCCCTGGTCATTTGGATGCACTGACGGAGTCCTTACCAACTGGGCTAAGGCTCACGTGCTAACTCAATTTACATTCATTGAGTTAAATATCCAAGTCATTGGTGTTGTTTTTATATGAATATGTGTGAATATCCCCGGATTGATTTCCACTTAATATCCAATCATATTGAATGTATTTATATTTGTCACACATAATTATGTCATTGATTTATCCTTAACCTAAGTATACGGTCTGTATAAAGGAATTCATATCAACTTACATTCCATTGAGACTTCTTTGTTGTTATGCGCCAATTCACTTTTATTTGGTGTATATAATGTACTTTGACATATTATATCATGAATAAATTTATTCTCATGATATTATAATGTTTTTATTACCTCAATTATTTTAATTCATGTTTCTCTCATTTGGTTAGGAACTCTAACTAAAATATCATTTTAAATGTTTTAAAATTTTATTCTTCTAAATCAATTTTATTAATGTCCATGTTTTAAAAATGGTTTTAAGATTTTATTTATATGGAAATTAATGTTTTAAAATTTAAATTCTTTTTAAAAGTTTCAAAGTGGTATGGGACACTTTGATTCAAAAATATATTTTAAACAGCTTCTTGAGAAATAGTGATACTTTTAATTGTTTTCATGAAAATGTGATATTTTCCTCAGATATTTTTACTGATCATTTTCAACTATGTCAACATCCTTTATGGGATATTATTCTTGATCGAGGTTGATTTATTATGATACAAATATTCCATACTATATTGAAGGTTTTGTGATATGTTTGACTGTGGATGTGTTATTTTTACACCATTCATGGTATATAGATAAAGTATTGACATTTCGTATTCTAGTTTAAATATGAATATTTATTTTATGATTAAACCTTTTCATATTAGGGATGAATTTGACTTAGTAAGTGAGGGGTGGAGCCTATTATAGATCCTATATGAATCTTTAGGTCTCATGAGACAAACTATTGTCTTGGCACAAGGCCTTGACAAAATCTTATTTATAGTCTTGGTACAAGGGCTTGACTATGTGGTTATGAAGTCTGGCATTATGCATTCCATCATTATGAAATTGGCTATTGATATTACATGTGATTGTTTGACTAGTAGAATATCCATGTGAATAAGTAAATGGTATTATTTGATTTATCTTTTCCATATTATGTTGAAGTTTATGTTTAGAAGGCATGTGTTATAGTCTTATATATTGCCTTAAATGTTTGTTATTATTTATGACAGTTTTCGCTATATTGTTATCCTTATTGAGTATCTGAGCTCACCCCTTTATTATGTTTTATTTTACCGAGGATGAAAAGAATTATATTATGATTAACCTGAATGAATAGGCTAAGGGATATAAGATTGTTCAAAGGGGACACAATGTTTTTTTTATTTTATGATGTAATGTAAAACTTATGTATGTATCTAGTAATTCCAAGGATACTAAACTAATTGGTATTTCGAGACATGATTCCTTGTATCATGCCAATGTTATGTAATAATGCACCGACTCTTGGAAACTGGGGTTGGGGAATTACAGTTGTTATCAGAGGAAGTTTAGTACAAACCTTTGAATCTAGATTTAGAAAAAAACTCTGATTAGGAAACACTACCCTAAGATAGAAATTGAGGATTAGTATAAAAGAACATCCAAAAATTTTGGTAATGTAAATATTATGTGGGTTTTCCAAGAAATACATCCTTTTCTGGATACAAGCAGATAGAGGCGGCTCTGGCACAGATGTAACTAAGAGTGAAAACTCTGACAAGGAGTTTCAGGCTTGACCCGGGGTATCCTGGTACATGACAACGAGCCTTGTTGTACTCTTGGTTATGACACACCTGGGGGGATATGCTTAGGATAATTCACATTTTCTTTACAAACCGATTTGAATGATTTTAATATAAGATGAGAATAAATAAACTAGGTTAATCCTAAGGTTTTTTAGATTGAAAATAAAGTGTTATGATATTCTTTAAATGATTTTATGACTCACATTATGCATTCTTTTGTTAGTTAATGGCTGAATTCCAAGGAAGTCATAGTAACATTGAACATGATGTATAAGGTGGGAACGATGGTGGAAATGAACAACAAAATGGATTTTTTATAGGTGTAAAATATATCGTGTTCATTCCATATCAGTTTCACAAAAATATGATCAAAAATATATATTCCAACCAGCTCCCATACTCAACAAAGTAGAGAAAGGTGATGAATGATAAGATCTCTAGTAGTAGAGACCATAGAGAAAAGAAAGATTAATTTCCATCATGTATGAAATGTGGAAGGAGACACCTAGGAATATGTCTCAATGGAACAAAGAAATTATTTATGTGTGGGAAAGAAGGACATAAAGTAAAGAATTTCCAGGGGGAAATGAAGAGTACTATGGAAGAAAAAAACGATCCCAAGAATCCATTTATAGTAATTTTCAGTAAATGTAGGGGACCTGGGAATTTTTTTGTTGAATGACCTACTCTTTAGGATAACCTCTTGGTCAAGGAAGAACCAATGTGGAAATAAATAGATTAAAAAATGTTTAAAAGTATTAGTGCTCTTTGTTGGTGGGATTACTTTGGAAGACTTTTGTCTTGTACGTGTAACCCTACAGTTTTTTATGTGTAAATGCTATTTTTGGAAGAATTATCTTTTCTATTATAGTTATAAATAACCATTTGGGTTTATATGATCCTTGAATTTGAGGAAATTACAAGTAATTAAATTTTTGGATAAAAATTTGAGGTATGAGATAACATTTGTGGTGAAATTATGTTATGGTTATTCTAAATAATTTTTCTCATTTTGGGAATTTTATAAAATATAGGTTTTGAAAAATGAAAACACGCAGACCATGTGACAACCCGTTGCGTCAGAAAAAGTTGTGGGAATCGAACCCACAACCAGAGTACGGTTGAGATTTATCACCTACCACTGGACTACGTGAAGTCCCTGGTTAGTGTGACTAATTGTTTTTAGTTAAATGATTTTATTGATCAATAATAAGTTGATTTGAGATCTTATTTCTTATCAAATGGATATCCTTAGTATAGGAAAATTATTTGGTGATTCAGTGATAAATGTTATTTTGGAAGACGTTCACTCTATTGGGAACATTATATGCATAAGGAAGATAGAATACTATGAGATTTAATTTGAGGAGTAATGGTGGATTTTAATATATTTTTTTACTGTGTATTTATAGTGATTTGGGTTATTTATGGAAATGATTAACCTATTATAGAGAATATATGATTAGTTTAATTACTTTAAGTATGTGACTTTAAGAGTAGTCGATGTTATTTGGAGATACAATTTAATTTGGAGGACTAAATAATCAAATTATTCTAATTTTTGGGTTTTAATATTAGTTTGAATTATGTTGAAGGATTTTAAGGACAATTATTTATTGAATGGTATTTATTGAACTTTTGGTATTGTTGGTTTAATTTTAGAAATTAAGATTATTATTTCTTTCTCTAAAGGATTATCCTTTTAGGGGATCATCTAATCTTATACTAACCATTTTGGTTTTGGTTAATCTCTAAAGACAAAGTAAATATATAGTTTATCCTTTGTGGATCATTTAATTCTCTAGAAGTTTATTCTTGTGCTTCAGGTGTGACCAAGTCATCTTGAATACTCATTGTTTGAAAAAAAGATGAGTTAGTGGTAGAAATTTATTAAAGGATGAAACTATACTTAAAAAGTAAGTATATATCTTTATGTTCTTAGTTAATATCATAAATAAATTCCTCAACTTTATAAAATTGAACTTAAAACAAAAAAAACATTGTTCGTTTACTTTTCCTTCTGGGAAACTAATGATTGTTTATACCATCACAAGTTTTTGGTTTTCTTATTGTTAACTTTCTTCTGATCATTTTTTCTATCACTCTCCATAAGAACTTGACACTTATTTTATCTTCTATATCCACGTTTTCTTACATGGAATCCTAGTATGGGTCCTCGGGTGACCTTTTTACTTATCTTTCTTTATTTTAAAGTGATTGTTTTATTGAATCTTTTTCCGATGTGGGACTTTAAATGAAGTTCCCACGACCAATTTTAAAATTATGAGGTCACAATTTCCAAAATGGGGGAAGAATGTAACACCATAAGATTTTATAGTAAGTTATTTTCTTTTAAGTAATTCAATAACTTGTGCTACACGCAACACCGAGTTTGAGTGCACCACGACTTACCAAACTAGTCGTTCAAAAGAGTTTATGAGTAGTATTAACTAAATCTTGAGTTTTATATACTCCATATAATTTTATAATCCATATTATGTGTTTCTTAGATATAATATAAGAACAAACTCATTTTTTCAGATAAAAGAAGTATTTTTCAAAAAATGAAATTTTACCACCTTCTATTGGAAAACAATTTTTAAAACCAATATTTTACACTTTTATATATTCAATTTAATGAAATTAAATTCTTATTTATAATCAGTACATAAAATTTTATTTTGAATAAAATTTTTGTACTTTTCTGATAACTTTCATATTTTGATGAATACTGAAAAATACTAAATTTTAATTGAATTTTTTTTTAATCAAAATAATTTATAGGGTTAGATTATGAATGTTAATGGTTTGGAAGTATAATTATATTATATTTTTATTATTTAATACATTTTAGGTCATTATAAGTAATTTCACATTTAAATATGACACAAACACATGATAATTGTTTGATAGTTTTTACTTTTTAAAAACCCGCTTTTCGGTTTCGACAACGAGAATTAATTTTAAATTAATTAACGCAAATTATATGTTTTTAATTTGGTAAAATAGAATTCATTTTTGAATTCGGAATATCAAAATTATCTTAGGGTGAATTTTTTATATTTTTTTGAAAACATTCAATTTTTGATGAACAGTGAAAAAACACTACATTATAGTTTAAAATCGAAGCTTTATTTAAATAAGTATTTATTTTATTTAAATTTATTTTAGTACAAAATATATATATAATACCTATATAATTTCAATGTAATTAATTGGAGTCATTTTATAATAAAATTAGATGTATAAAATATTATTGAACTTTTTACCGTCTTTTACCCACCTTCTTGAAGCATTTGCAAATTTGTATAAAATTTAATTTTAATGCTTCTGTGAGTTGAATTTCAAAAATCCTAGAGACATGGTTGAAATGAGTAAGTAAAATTATGTTCAATAAGATGAAAATATTTTTTGGTGAATAGTAACTTTTGACTTTTATTTACCACGATTAAAAGTAAATAGGGTAATTAAGGATAAAAATGATATTATAATTACCCTACCACATGTCCTAATTCTATTGTATAAGTGTAATTAGATAAAAAAAAATCTTAGGAATAAAATATGATCCTATTTGGTCCACTAGGATTAGATTAGGACTTTTATTATTATTTTATTTAAAGAAGAGTTAAAAGAGTTAAATTCAAAGTTTAGTAACTAAACCATTTTTAATATAGGGTTATACAAAAGATAAATTAGACTATAAATATTCATTAGAAAGATAAAAATATTTCCTAAATAATGGTATTTTGTTTATAATTTTAGACATTAAATAATTAAATTTATTTACGACACAATGATGATGAAATAATTACCTTATTAATGAATGATTAAAATAATTGATATTATAAATATCCAAATAAATGTAATTTGAAACTTTTTATGAATTAAAATGATTTTATAGGTTAATATGACATGTTAGGGTTGATTAAATAAATTTTTTTCGAAGTAATCATGCTGTTAAGATTTTCAAAAAAACGAAATACTAAATAATGTCAAAATTGACAAAAATTAGTTTTTAAAACAAATACAATATTATTGGTTGATATAATATTTTTAAAAATATAAGGTTCAGAAAAAGATATTAAATAATATTATATATGTCATTAATGAACCACTTGAGGTTCTCTTGGAAGTTTATAGTAAGTTTATTAACCATATAGTGTAAGAATACAAGAAGACATGGTAAAAGTTAAACTATTTGACTAAGAGTTAAATCTAAAAGATAAGGTTAAAATGGTAACCTAAACTTGTATAAAACCGATTGTTTGAGATTTTTTAGACCCATAACCACCTTATATTCTAAATAAATCATTTTGGATCCATTAGAAACCGAAAATAATTTTATTATAAAATAATATTTCAAGGTTTTCCTAAAGTGACCCTCACCTCTCTTATAAAAGGGTACTTCCCCTTCTCTTAATTTCACACCTCCAAAGCCATTTGGATTGGAAAAAACCTTCCCAAATATCCTCCAAACTTCCCTCACATAATCTTAGAGTTATTAATTTGATCAGAAAGCCAACATAAGGATCCCTTTTGATCAAATCAAAAGGTAACACCCTAGGAAGAGGTAATAATTTCACCACCCTCTTTCAAGTTCTTTTCTTCTTCCACTTCCTATTTATTTATTTTTTCCATACCAAAATAATAACTCAAGTACCTTCTACATACAGTGATGTTATTATAAATATGGTAAAACCATATTCATTATTCTATCCATCCTACAAATGACAAATTTACCATACGTGTGTACGTACGACTTACCGTCTCCACGTCGTTGTGTGGTTTGTTATTCAAACACTTAATTATTTGGATGGGTATAATAATGAATATAACTGATATAAATAATAAATATAAAATTATAGTTATTATTTATATATGACATATCATCCAATTACATACAATTTCACCATCAATATAATGATATTGTCGCTCGTGCGTATGTACGGATTACCGTATCCACGAATGCGATGAGATTCATTCCTCATCGTAATCATTCAAGAATAATTTTCATTTTATTATTAAAAAAATGTTTTTGAACATAATATAATTCTGTATATGAATCAAATACATGATATCCATAACAAATATGGCTTACGTAACCAAGCATATAAAGGAAAATGAATCAGTTAACACATGAAATGATGATAATACTGAAATATTATTAACAAAGAAATATTAGAAGATAATATATGATATCATATTTATTTATTTGTTTCTTGTATAATTTAATAACAATTATTTTACCATTATATAGGAGGTTAACCTACCCTATACTAAGTAAAAGTACAACATACGGGGTTTTCATCTAACTTTTATTCCTGTGAGATTCATGCTATATTTGACACTATTACCTTTTGTGTGGTGTATATAATGCCCATGATTGTACTGTTTTCATAATATACTTTAATTTATGGGTATTTACATCATCATTGGATGATCATTATTTCATTGGGTGTATGTTTTGTAAGTTACCAAATCAGTAAGGGAATTTCAAATTTCAATTTCCACTCATTCAGTTCTACACAAACTTCATTGATTAATTTACTCCAAGATTATGTGTGAAATCAATAATTATTTAATTATTTAGTAATTTACATTCCCCTTTTTGTGTATATAATTTTTATACACATAAGCACTCCATTGATAAATTCTCAATTCATCGATATAAATTTGATAAGAGTAATTTTAACTCAATTTACATTCATTGAGTTAAATATCCAAGTCATTGGTGTTGTTTTTACAAGAATATGTGTGAATGTCCCCTAATTGATTTTCAATGAATATCCAATCATATTGAGTTTATTTATATTTGTCACACATAATTATGTCATTGATTTATCCTTAACCTAAGGATACGGTCTCTATAAAGTAATTTGTCTCAACTTACATTCCATTGAGACTTCTTTGTTGTTATGCGCCAATTCACTTTTATTTGGTGTATATACTATATTTTGACATAGTATATCAAGAATACATTTATTATCATTATATTATAATGTTTTTATTATCTCAATTATTTGTGTTCAGTCATCTCTCATTTGGTTAGGAACTCTAACTAAAATATCATTTTAAATGTTTTAAAATTTTATTCTTCTAAATAATTCTCATTAATGTCCATGTTTTAAAAATGGTTTTAATGTTTTATTATATAGACATTAATGTTTTAAAATTTAAATTCCTTTTAAAAGTTTCAAAGTGTTATGGGACACTTTGATTCAAAAATATATTTTAAACAGCTTCTTGAGAAATAGTGAGACTTTTAATTGTTTTCATGAAAAAGTGATATTTTCCTCAAATATTTTTACTGATCATTTTCAACTATGTCAACTTCATTTATGGGATATTATTCTTGATCGAGGTTGATTTATTATGATACAAATCTTCCATACAATATTGATGGTTTTGTGATATGTTTGACTGTGGATGTGTTATTTTTACACCATTCATGGTATATAGATAATGTATTGACATTTCATATACTAGTTTTAATACGAATGTTTATGTTATGATTAAACCTTTTCATATGAGGAATGAATTGGAATTAGTAAGTGATTGTTGGATCCTGATATAGCTCCTCTATGCATCGTTAGGTCTCATGAGACAAACTGGTGTCTTGGCACAAGGCCTTGACAAAATCTTATTTGTAGTCTTGGCACAAGGCCTTGACTAAATGGTTATGAAGTTTGGAATTATGAATTCCATCATTATGAAATTGGCTATTGATATTACATGTGATTATTTTACTAGTATAATATCCATGTGAATAAGTAATTGGCATTATTTGATTTATCTTTTCCATATTATGTTGAAGTTTAAGTTTAAAAGGCTTGTGTTGTAGTCTTATACATTTCCTTAAATGTTTTTTCTTATTTATGACAGTTTCTGTTATATCGTTATCCTTACTGAGAATATGAGCTCATCCCTTTCTTATGTTTTATTTTTCCTAGGATTCAAAGAATTATATTATGATTAACCTGTAGGAATAGGATAAGGGATATAAGAGTGTTCAAAGGGGTCACAATGTTGTTTTTTTATTTTATGATGTAATATAAAACTTATGTATGTATATAGTACTTCCAAGGAAAATAAACTGATCGGTCTTTCGGGACATGGTTCCTTGTATCATGCCAATGTTATGTTATAATGCACCGATTCTGGGTAACTGGGGTCTGGGAGTTACAATTTTGAAAGAAATGTAGATGACATCCCTTTTTGTATTGCTGATATAGTGAATGGATGTTTATCTGAGGAAGAAAAATATGTTGAGGCATCAAGAGATAATGTGGGTGAGGGTGATATGGGGAATGAACCTTCTAAATTTCCTTTGAGAGATAGGCTTCCACAGCAAGGTGATGTGGGGAATGAACTTTCTGAGGTTCTTATGAGAGACTGACATCCACTAAATCCACCAGTTAGTGGTAAGCATCCTTTAGTATTGAGTTCCTTAGTTGAAGGAATGTCTCTTGAAAAAAAATTTATTGGGATGTCATTACACCATATTCTTAATTCCCTATAATTATAGGGAATAAATATGCATAAAATTATAATGCCATCTATTTCAGGAAGGAGTTTGAAAGTAAATTTCCGTGAAAAATATGATAAAACAATACCACATTGAGAAGCATTTCACATTTGTAGTTGATGAGTAAAAGAAGATATAATACCTCATTTTTTTGTGAAAAATATGGGGCAGAATGTAAATTTTGATTAAGGGTATTATATGATATTTTTTTTCATGTTGGAATATTACCAAATTAGAAGGCCCTCACACTTGTGTGTGTCTAAGATTGTCACACGATAAATCTTCACTTGATACATAGTTTATATCAACTGTTATTTTTGATATGATATGAACATGTTGGGATGTTCCCATTTCCCTTTTTAAGGAAATAATACAACTATTTTATAACTATAATATATCCTAAAAAAAATCTTGGGATGTAAAATAGAAAGTCATTGTAAAATTGTATGAGGATTGGGATGGATCTTATGCAATGTTTCCACAACTTATAGAATTCTCTCAATGATCAAATTGTTTTTCATTTGGACATTGTTGAGTATGTGTCCTCCAATCACTAAGTTAATCGATCAAAGGAGAAGTTCAATAGATTTTTTTGGGTATTCAGGCCCTACATCGCTTCTTTTACCTATTTTAAACAATTTATTTAGGTTCATGAAACTTTCATTTATGGAAATTATACAGGTGTTCTACTTATTTCTGCCACACGGGATGGTAATCGTGATTCTCCACCACTTGAATTCTATATTGTTGAAAAGGATAATTCTGAATGCTGGAGATGGTTTTTGGCATGTGTACTCATTCATGTCACACAAAACCAAGATGTGTTCCAGATATCTGATCGCCATCAAGTTATTATAGAGGCCATAAATAGTGATGAGGTTTCATGAACTGAGCCAAATTATTATCATCGATATTGCATTAGATATATTGAAAGTAATGTGCATAAACATTTCATAGATGAGGCAATAAAGAAGGCAATCCTAAAGTTGGGTATGTTATTCTAAAATTACTTTTTTTAAAGAAAATTTAATATCCTTTTTAATAAATTATTCTCTTATGGTTTTAGTATATAATCCCAAAAAAAGGGTTGATCCACATTTTTAAGAGATTCAAAGTGCTAATGAAGATGTGTATGAATATATAATGCATATTTCAAAGGGAAAATGTTCATTATCATATTATGGTGGAAGTGGATATGGCCATATGACCACTAATATAGTGGTGTTCATAAATGGGGTCCCCAAGGGTGTGAAAAAACTCCCAATCATAGGGTTAGTGAAAGAGACATTTTATATATGTATTCACTACTTTGTTGATTGGTCCCAAAATGCCTATCAAAGGAGGGAAAATGGTATATATATTACTCAGTATTTTTAAAGTTATATTGATCAAATATTAACTGAGGATTCAAGATGGAGTGTTGTATCCTTTGATTGAGAAAATGGAAATTTCATGTTAGAGATTGTTACAAATAGGTTATATACACCAGTGGTAAAGTGCTTGTGGTGTTGTTGGATAATAGGTACTTTTATTGAAGTAAGTTTCTGGCATTGAGATATCCACATTCACATGTTATTACAGCTTGTGCTTTGGTAAATATATCATGGGATCCCTATGTTGACCTGGTGTATCACATGAACATTTTGGTTAACTATTATAGTACAGCTTGGATGCCTGTTGGTGACTTTCATTCTATCCCATTTCCTACTGACCATCCAACCATCATCCCTGATATTTCCAGGTTTAGTAAGTTGGTTTTGTTTTCATTTATATTTTTTTCAATTTATGTCATTTTCTAAATTATTGGCTTTATACTACAAGGTTGTCGCCCCATGGAAGACCAAAGTCAACTCAAATTTAAAATGAGATGGATTGGAAATAGTAATGAGGAGGGGGAATATGATGTGGTATTTGTCACGCAGAAGAACATACTCATAAGAGATGTCCCCAAGTTGAAGGAAAAAGCTCCACATCCCATCATCCATGACCGAGTCCATGTATTTTATCATGAATGTGTATATATATATTTTTCATATATGGATGTTTCAGTAATGAATCCTTTTATTTTTGACTTGATCCATTTTAGACAAGTTTCAATTTTGGTTTGTCTCATTTCTGGATTCTATTATAAAGAATATTGTAATACTATAACTATTAAAAAAAATAAAAATACCAGGAAAATGAATATATCATGCTTCCTCATGTTCAATGTGGGTTTTTCATCACTACTGCATTATATAACTTTTTTTCGAATAAACTAAACTTCATTAGAGATCAATAAAAAAAGAAAGCCATAAACTAAACCTGCAATACCACCCACATATATTTTCTACCATATTTTTATTTTTTTTACCTTTTTTAATAAAAGTTTACAATTTTTATTTAATCCAATATAAAAAAAGTAATGTTGATATCATTTATACAAATGGAAGGTTTTCCATTACTCACATCCCAGACTACTTATGTATCATGGATGGTTTTAGTGGGACATCCTATGCCTCCATTAAGTATACGTAGATCACGTCATTTCTATAATGCCACACCACCTCTCGTTATCATCCTCCATCTTTGTCGTGTTATATTCTATGGTGTAGCGATGTGAGAATTCACCTTTTTCAATCATTAGATCATTGCTACACTTGTAGAGAAATGGAGGCTAGAGTCACATATGTTCTATTTTAGACAGGGGGTGATGACTATTACTATGAAGGATATGTCCATTATGTTGGGACTCCCCATCTATGGTGTGGCTCTAATAGGCCATGTTTTAGAAGATTAGTTTGAGCTTGTTCAAAGATTCCTGAGCATCGAGGTTCATAATGATGGCAGGTCTATCATCGGTGGTAGAACATGAATTCCTTTGTTATACCATTACTTCACACATCTATCAGAGGATGTTTATGAGATCAATGTGTTTTAATTTTCACGCGCCTATATTTTGAGGCCGATCAGTGGCACACTTTTTTTTATTACACCACTACTTTTGTACATCTGATGTATTTACCTTTCCTAGAGGATTTGAACTAGATAGGTCGATATATCTAGTGGTATGCTTATCTAGAATATACATACAGGGTGCTATGTATCTCATTTCACATCGATCAGATGTAGGTCATTGGATGCTTTATTCTTCTACAGATGTGGGTATGAGTGCACATCCCTCATTTAGTTACACATGCATATGTGTTGTTGCCTGCATATATTGCAGTAGAGGATCCTTGTGGATGATGGTATGTTATTCCTTCCTTATAATGTCTAACTTAATTTTATATCTTTATATTATGAAATGTAACTGTAAAAATGTTATCTATTTATGGATTCAGGCACATTGATATTCTGACACCGCCAGACATGACGTCCATTCCTACAAACTTGAGCTGGACAGCCTTTGACCAGGCGATATAAGTGATTATTTTTTATATTGTTAAATATTTATTATTTACTATACACATCTTAATTTATTAATTTATTATTCATTTTTTTATTTCAGATTACATGGATTCCATATACAAATGGTGTCATACAATGTCTTCTACCATATTGTAAAAACGATGCTTACTATCAGCTCCTGTATGGTTCTATCGATGAATTTTCATATAGTCGAGTGGCATCAGACCGATAAAGTTATGAGGTAGTTCAGATTCTTTCAGCCTATTCCTGACCCGCCTAGTTAGTTAGCTTCACTGGATTCCCTAAAGATGTTAGGGAAGAGAGACTTTGATTGGAGTAAATACCATGACACATATATTGATCTATGGGACATACGATAGGAGTCCCGATTATAAGGGGTAAGAAAAGTACGTTTTCATTTGTTGGGTCAGCTGAATTATGCGTCCTATTACTATAGGTCCCCAATCATATTTTTAACATGAAACAGATGGGGATTTCATGAGTGGGTATACATTCTTCCTTCCACTATTCCATAGCTTTTTTATTAACATTACTTAACAGAAGAATTTGTTTTCTATGGATGCTTATATCAGTCATCGAATTCACATGTATGATCCAATACAGAGAGGAAAATTTGACCAGGTATATTTTCAAAATGCTTTGGCATAGTTTCTTCCTTCTATGAATGAGATTTATCATGGCATTGTTTTTATCCACCACATGATGTTGAGGCTAAAGAGCCTACTGATCCTGATATAGATGTACCGGGGGTGATGACCCTGTTATGTACATTGCTATTCCACAGGAAGAGGGAATTTATCATGATCATTCAGATTTTTCTATTCCATAGGAGGAGGGTGTTCATCATGATCAGTCATATGCTCCTCCAGTTTCTCAGTCATAGCTATAGATAGATATAGACATTGAATGGACTGAGATAGATGCTTTATTACTCCATACGATGAAAACATCCATATCATAGTAGCCATCTTATTCAAATGTTGGAGAGAGTTTTAACCAGCATCCACTATCTTTATAGGAAGGATAGGGTACATGTATGGATACTATACATCCACTACCTTTCATATAGAAGGATGTAGAGTTAGCTTCCGATGATGATATATATAAGCAACGTATGCAATGAGTGGAGACATAGACAAACACGTTGTGGATGAATACAATATACACATGGATGTGGGAAAAAGGATCATCCATTCCAGAGGTCTAGATTAGGTTGATATTAGATTTATGATACATGTTGTATGTGACATACTGTTCTGATTTATGTAGTTATATTCTAGTTATTAAAATGTGCATTACTATTATCATATTATCTACAAAAAACAATAATTACTCATTTTATATTCATAATAATACTTAGTATTATTATCTATATATGTATAATAAATAATATTTTAAAAATAAATAATAATTATAAATAATATTAATTATTTTGAATTTAAAATGACTCGGGATGAAAAGATTCGTGAACTTGAAGAAATATTGAAAAATATTATTGATCTCAATGATTTGAAATTGTAGGTAAAATCCTAGAAGATCATGGAACATCAATCTTTGTTAAAAAATGTTTCATGAAGAAAAAAATAAATGAATAATGGATATTTATGAAGAGTAGGTGATTATGACTGAAGATCAGAAAAACCCACAATATGAGATCAATGAAATTATAAGTTAATTTGGCTAATTTGGAAAAGATACATATTCACACATAATAAAAGGATACAGTTTCTACCGATTCACAATCTTCACTAGAGGATTTTGAGGTTAAAATACCTCTATGAGGTGACAAAATTATGGACATTATGAAAAACATTAATTTGATATTCTTCTAGAATAAGAAATAATCCTTAAGATGGTTAATATTGCATCATCTATAAAGGATAATAAGGAAAAAATATCCACAAAAATCAGAATGTAATGTGAAGAGATCCCTTCTACACCAATGTTGGTTGTCTTAGGAAACTCAAGAGGGGGGGGGGGGGGGGTGAATTGAGTTCCTATAAAAATTTCTGTTTGAAATTATTTATTTAAAATTCCCCCAATTTAAAATCAAACAGGATAGTTAACCAAAGTATAATATTTGTAAAATATTTGAGAGTTTGAAATATTCCTCAATGGTTACTTAATTCTCAGTTAAAGCAATTTAATAATTTAATTCAAATTTTGATATCAGTCTATTAAAAAAATTCTAGAACAAACACTCTCTAAGATTAATTATTAAATAAAAGTAATGTTTTCTGGTTTTAATAAAAAGAGATATACATGAAACCAGAACTTTCAACATAATGGATAAAAAAAGAGGTTCAGTCTCAAGCAGAGAATTAGTCCTCTCCACTTGGTGATCACCTTCCACCAAGAAAAATATATAAAAAAAATTGATCCACACCCTGGATCGTGGTTTATAATAACATACAATCCATCCAGGTTAACTAGACATCTACCATAGCTTTACATGGGAAGAAAATATAACCAAGTCACACATAGACCACTTACACAGTTATACGTGGGAGTAAAATGGTGTAAGAGAGTAGTAGTGAGAGGATATCTTATGTCATCAAGTTTAGCACAGAAGACAGTGTGTGTTTTTAATATAGATACATGTACTTATCAATAGAATAATAAAATAGTACATAGTTGAGTAGAATATAATAAGAAGGGATTATAAATGCTTTGAGTGTTGGTCTATGCAGTTTTGGACTCTTTGAATGTAGTAGATTTGAAGCTCGGGTCCTCTTCTAGAAATAGACTTAGAAAAAGAGTGTCGTGAGTTTTGTGTTCTAGTTTCTAGTTCAATGAGATGTTCTTCATAGCTCTTCTTATTCTTTGAGTTGTTGTTGCTTCAAGGATGTTTTTAGAACGATTTATAGCATGTTATTCTTTAGATCACAACAATCAAGATGGATTATCATGTATCTTTTTTGTGGTCTGGTGTGTGTCACTCTCTCATCTTCTTCTCCTCGTGCGCTATAATATATTAATCCTTGGGTGTTTGTGTTTTAGACGCTAAGAAGCATGATTTCTACACCTTGTACCTCATATTGTATACTAACATGTCTGTAAGAATCATTAATAATATCATAATCATTAAATAGATAAAATATGACCGTTAGAAATAATTTTGAATTTAATTGAAATAAGATTGAAATGGATAAGTATAGAATGGTGTCATAGTTAGTGATGACATAGGAATGGTAATTCAGGAGTAGTTCCACAGTTAGCGGTGACTCGTCCTTTGCTTCTAAGAGGTGCCTCTAGACTGATGTCTCATACTTTGTGAAAATTTTGAATCGGTTAGGCGATGAAATGGTGTTGCGGCAATGGTGTCATGTCCTTTTTGAGAAATGATTTCACTGGAAATGGTGTCTAGTCATTTGCAAAAATTATGAACTGGTGACTTGATGCAATGGTGTCTGGTACTTTGTGAGTTCTTGAACCGGTAGCATGATACAACGGTGTCACTGTAACGGTGACTCATACTTTACCAAATATCTACAATCTATCTTAAGAAGTAATACTCATAGAATTGATTAATATTAAACATGTATATAACGAAACATTATAAAAAAATATTAAACATTATTTATAAGATTTAAACATGATTTTTTAGCATTAAAACAAGTGGAGTCCAACAATATCCCCCATTTTGATGATCGAATATCATGGAATTTACAATCCATACACTTCAAAAAGGAATAAATAGTTTTCTTAACATATCAAATAGATTATATGATGTTAATTCATAAAATCAAGGCAATCCATTATAGTATTATAGAATATATGTAAAAATATCATAAATTCTAGTTCTTCACCCCATTTTGGTATAATCAAAAATAAAGTAAGAAAAAGAAAAAAAAGAACTAAATGAAATCAACAATTGAATAAAAGAGGAGCACATTTCATTGAATATACTAACAAAGTACAGTACAATCACAAAACTAAAATACATCATAGTCCTATAAAAAATTATCCTTCACTTCTCTTCATATTTTGCAGCCTTCCCTTTATCCTTGTCAGAGAAAGTAGTATGAGGTTCATCATGTGCATAATTAGTATAGGTGGTTGTCATAGAGCTATAAGATAGAGGCACTCCTTAAATATTAGAAGGGGAATGGTTCGGTCTAGATGAAGAATGAGATAAGTGTTACTTAGTAATGACAGGTCTAATCTGGCTCAGAGACTAATCTAGGGTCATGGTAACTAGAGAAAATGAGGTAGAGGAAGAAGGGGTGGTTGAAGAAAGCAGGACATGTTTGAGAGGAGTAGTTGTAGGAGAAACTATGGTTGTGTTGTGATGATATGGATAAGACTTTAACATATTTATAAAATCTTTTATAATCTCACCACCATACTCCATAACCTTCTCAAAATCATCATTATTTTCTATAAACCTCTCAAGAGTAGGAGTAAAATACTTAACTGCTTTAATTTCTCCTTGAAATCTTGAGTCACTAGAGGTATCTTAAAATTCACCACCATATATTTGAAATGACTTGTTAATTGGTTCTTGGTATAAATCTTTGTAAAATAGGAATACAACTTCTTTTAAATCTCTTCTTGAGTATTGGTGACAATCTTGGAGTAAAATCTAACCATATCATCCACATGATCATTGTAATTTTCAATATTACTTAGGCTTTCCTATCTTGGACCACTAATAGAAGCTTGAATCTATTCTCTAATAAGTGATTTGATAAAATAACTATACAAAGGTTGAGAGTTTTGTTAAGAAGATGATTGAGCTAGAGCATCTGAGGTGAAGGTATTATGATTTATCAAAATTATCTCCAAAGAGAATTTATATTCATCTGTTAGTAGATTCACTACAACCACAAGTCCATTCATTTAATTTTAAATTTTTTTGTTGTTTTTGACCACTTATTAAACCACTAAAATACAATTAGGTTGAATATAAGATACAAACTTCCCTGAGAACATGTCAACATCACCCTCACTATGACTAGAAACTAGAGTTGGAGCAGGATCATCTTGAAAATCCTTCTTCATATCCTCAACCAAATATTTTAAGTACTTCAACTCATCATTCATATGTTTATTTTTAATCCTTTATTCTTGTATCTCATGAATCATTCTGGGTTGAGTTTTCAATATCAACTTTTCCAGAACCATTCCTGCATAACTTTCATTGAGGTTGGTCATTGGATGAGGCTGTTAATTCATAATCTTTCCAAATCCAGATAATAAATTATCTCCAAAAGCTTTTATATTCTCATGACTTACATGATTTCAGGTTTTTAATAAGGTTATAGAATAGAGACAGGTTCTAGATACTTATTTTATATCACTTCTTTATCTATGATTGGTTTGAGTTGAAACTTAGTTGAGTGGTCCATTTCTTTCACTAAGGACTTCCAAGAATCATCAACATCAAAGTAGCTGGGAAACTTGTACCAGGTATCCAATGAACTTGAATCCATAGGATTTTGTACTTCAATTCGTTCCAAAATAGGGTTATGATCCCCCTCAACCAATTCTACCCCTTTAGGGATAAGAGACTCAATTTTAAGAACTATTTCTACATATTTTGTTCTAACTGATTCATCCATACTTCTTTCTAACTGAAAAGATTGTTCCATCCTTAGTTCAGCAAGAAAATGACTTCTGTTTCTACAGATTCTTCTTATGTATGTTTTTCATTAGAAACATGTTCTTCCACAATTTCTTCAAATTTATCATCATATTTATCCTTGGTTGTATTTTCTTCACTTTCACCTTCAAAACCTTTAGGTAGAAGAGAATCTCTATAGGGAACAACCTGAAATGCTTCAATCCTTTTGGAAATATCTAAATCACTAATTTCAAAAACAAATCCAAACTTAGATCTAGAAACATCAACTTATATTCCATAATATAAATATTGCACAAACTCATTAGGTTCCAAACCAAGATCAATGATATTCATAGCTCTTGAAGGGTTCTCAACAGGATTGAAATCCTCATACAACTTTTCATTATCTACAACCCATAACTTCTTCTATGGATTCAAAATGATTTTCATTCATTTTCATATATCCTTAGATATAAAAAACTCATAATCCTCACTAAATTCTTCATCAATACCTACCAAACCCCTAGCTTGAAGCATATCATAAATGAATCATGAATAGAATAAGGAGGTTGACTTTGAAGTTGTCTTGATCATATCAGGCATGTGAAGGACAATGTACTTGCATAGATTTATCTTGTGACCATTTTTCAAGATATAAAACAAGAAAATATCTTGATATTTTAGAGTAGAAAAGTCACATTTCCTTGGAAATATCAGGTGTTGAATAAATTTGAACATCAATATAGTATCTCTATCTAATTCATCAGCTACATGCCTTCTCCTTTTTCCATATCCAGTCAAGTCACCCAAAGCCTCTTATAGGATAAATATTTCACTTAGAGGTGGAGTAACTATTTGATATTCCTAAAATATACCTTCATGAGGCACTCTTAAACATTAACCCCACAACCTGGAAGAAAAATCACACCTTTGTCCATTTACCCAACTTCTAACCACAAAGTCATCCATATCATGGACATACTAATAGAACTCAAAAAATAGTTTGGTGTATATGGGTCTATGATATTTTGTAAAACATTATAATCATCCTTATTATTCTAAAACTATGAGAATAGGTGACTTACTCAATAGAATCCATTTTTCACACACTTCCTTTTCTGGCATGATTACACGATCAGCAGGACTGAGGTTTAGTGGTTCCTCAGGATTTGTGATCGGAGCTCGTTTCACTTTCTTTGATGAATTACACTTTCCTGGATTTGATTATGATGGAATATTCATCCTTGTAATTTATTACATGTAGAGAGGGTTTAAAGGAGAGCAAGGAGTTTGAGAGAGAAGGGTTTCAGTTTCAGGAGTAGAGAGCACAAGTGAGGAGAGAAGTGGAGTGATGGGTTTTTATCATTTAGGGATTTCAAAAGATGAAAATTAAAAAATATATAATATAAAATTGAAATAACATAATTAAAATAGAAATGTGGGAAGATATTACAAAATATCGAAATCTAAGTCATAACAGTGAGACTGAAATGTGCAGTTACAGTAGCATCACAACGATGTGACTTTGATCGGTGATACATCAATTATTTAGAAAACAAATGATGATATAGTAAAATATGATACAGTAAATGGTCACTCAAGGATTTTCATTCCCAATTCATGTATGATAAATCTCATTATTTCATAATTTTATGTCTTAGTAAAAATATCAACATACTGATGTTCTATACCAAAGAATTCTAAAGTAATATCACATTTTTTATTATGATCTCTCAAGAAGTGATGTCTTACATCAATATGTTTTGTTCTTGGGTGAGAAACCAGATTCATAGAGATGTTAATAGAACTTGAGTTATCACAGTTTATAGGGACATGTATAAATTGATATCTATAATATAGAAAAGTATGTTTCATCCACAAAATCTGAGCACAAGAACTACCAGTAGCTATGTATTCAGATTTAGTAGTGGATAATGCTGTAGAATTTTTATTCTTATTACACCATGATATTAGTGACTTTCCCAAAAAGTTTCATATTCCAGAGGTTCTTTTTCAATCTAACTATAAACCATAAAAATTAGCACCAGAATAACTAAGTCAAATGATTATCCTCTAGAATAGAATAGTCCTAAGTTGGTAGTATGTTTGAGGTATTTAAAAATTATATTAAAATCAAGGAGATGTGACTCTTTAGGATTTGACTAAAAATGAGAACACATACATAGACTAAACATAATATCAGGTCGACTAGCAATCAAGTAGAGAAGACTTCCAATCATACCTCTATAATTGGTTTGATCAATTGATTTCCCATTTTCATCAAGATCCAATTTACAGGAGGTACTCATAGGATTATCACTAATTTTAATACTTCCCAAACCAAAAATTTTTAGTTGATCTTTAGTATATTTACTTTGATTCAAAATAAATCCTTCCTTATTTTGAAAGTTTTGAAATCCAAGAAAGAATTTTAGTTGACCCTTCAAAATCATTTCAAATTAATTTGGAATCATTTCTAAAAAATCAACACATGAATAATTTTTTGAAGATCCAAAAATAATATCATCAACATAGATTTGTACTACCAAAACATCTATAGAAATTATTTTTATAAAAAGAGTAGGATCATCTATACCTTTTTTAAAATATTTATAAATAAGAAAATTATTTAGTATATCATACCAAGATCTTGGAGCCTATTTTAAACCATATATAACCTTTGTTAACTTAAAAACAAAATTTGGAAAAAGAGGGTTTGTAAAACCAGGGGGTTGTTCAACAAAAATATCCTCAACTATATACCCATTTAGGAATGCACTCTTGACATCCATTTGATATAGCTTGAAATTTAGATGTGCTTCATATGATAGCAAGATTCTAATAGCTTTAAGTCTAACAACTGGTGAAAACAATTATTCATATTCAATTCCTTATTCATGACTATATCCTTGTGCAACCAATCTAGATTTATTTATTAAAATAGTACCAGTTTTATCTACTTTATTTCTAAACACCCTTTTAGTGCCTATAGTCAAGGTGTCTTTAGATCTATCCACTGGTTTCCACACTTTATTTCTTTCAAACTAATTCAGTTCTTCTTTCATAAACATTACCCAAAATTCATCATTGATTACATAATTGATGTTATTAGGTTCACGATATGAAAAAAAGGATTGATGTTCAACCTAGTTTCTATGAGAATATCTAGTTTGAGTTCCTTTATCTAAGTATCCAACTAAAACATCTAAAGGATATTTCTTAAGAGTTCTTGTAGTTCTAGAAAAAAGAAGGGCTAGTAATTTCAGATTCTTCAATAGGTTTGGGTTCATCATGACTAGAGTTTGGATAATTTCTAGAACTGGATGATTTAAAAGGTTTCTTAACAGTAGGATAATATTTTTCAGTTTTTTCCAACTTGGAAAGATCATCCGTAAGATTTTTTAAGGAGGTTTTGGGATCATGTGGATCTGTTTCATCAAATTTTATGTACACAGATTCTTCCACACATTTTGTTATTTATTAAAGAATCTATAGGATTTGATAGAGGTTTAATAACCTATAAAGATTCGTTCACCACTTTTGGATGCAAATTTATCAATATTATCCTCAGTATTATGAATATTATCTTTGCAACCAAAAACTTTAAAGTAATTAACTTTTGGTTTCCTATTATTCCACAAATCATAAGGTGTTTTCTTAAGAATAGGTATGATTAAAACTCTGTTAATTATGTAACAAGAGGTATTTATAGTTTTATCCCAAAAATAAATAGGTAAATCATATTCATTAATCATAATTTAGGTTATTTCTTGTAAGGTTCTATTTCTTATTTCTACAACTCCATTCTGTTGGGGTGTCTTAGAAGCAGAGAAGTTGTGAATATAGCTATTTTGTGGGAAATAGGATTCAAACTCTTGGTTTTAAAACTCACTTCCATGGTCACTTCTTAAGGATTTAATCCTAAGACCACTTAGGTTTTATATTATTCTAGTATACTTAGTGAAATGAGAGAAAGCTTCACTTCTGTGAGCAAGAAAGAAAGTCCAAGTATATCTAGAGTAGTCATCTACTAGAACATAAACATAGTGCTTCCCATTAAGACTTGAAACTCTAGATGGTCCACAAAAATCCATGGGAACCAACTCAAGAGATTGATAAGTTGAAACTTAGTTCTTTGGTTTCAAAGATATTTTGTTCTATTTTCCTTTTGGAAATGATTGCAAACTTTATTATTTAGAAATTCTAGTTTAGGTAGATCCTTGACTAACCATTTTCTTATAAGCTTCCTAAGTGAGTGAATATTACAATTCTCTAGTATCCTATTCCAAATCCAAGAATCATTGTGAAAAATCACTAAACAAGAAACATTTTGAGAAATTAAAGAATTTAAACTAACAAGATAAACATTTTCATTCCAAAAAGAATAAAATACTAACTCATTTTTAGAATTAAACACATTACATGCATCATTTTTAAATTTAACATTGAAACCATCATCACATAACTAAGAGATTCTAAGTAGATTATATTTTAATCTATAAAAAAAAGAACTTTGGAAATTAAATCTGAATTAGAGTTACTAATTTGGCCAAGGGCAATTATTTTTCCCTTAGTATTGTCACCAAAAGTGACATGCTCACCATTAATATTTACTATATTCTTGAAGATTTAATAATATTTTGTCATGTGTCTTGAACATACACTATTAAAGTACTATAGACTTCTACAAGATCTCTTCAAATATATTTTCTACAAAGACAATTCAAATAAGAAAATATTTTGGTACCCAGAATTTCTTAGGTACAAAAATATTAGTAATTAATGCTTTGGGAACCCACATTTGTTTCATGGATTTCCTATAAACAGTTTGTAAAGTATTGGAAAAATAAAATATGTTTGGTATATAAAAACTACAGGTAATAAAAGGTTTTCCAGTTTTAGAACTAGCAGAGAAATTATCAGTTCTAAACATAAAAACTGATTTTCCAAATTTGGTTAGAAAATGATTTTTAGCTATGTTCCTCTGTCCAGGTTTGTATCATATACTAGTAGTATACCTAGGATAGAATTTTTTACCAAGAATTGTTTTATAGTATTATTTCCATTGGTAAACTTTTCTAAGTCCTTTTTCAATTCCTCATTAGATAGTTTAAGCTCATTATTTTCTTTAAACAATTGATCTATTTCTCTATAATAATCTCAGATTTGACAGTAGAGGTGAGACCATGTTGTTTATTAAAAATTTTATATTTATAATTTAACTCATTTCATATATCTTCAAGAATTTTTTAGTACTCAAAAATTTTCTAATTGGTCATGTTTTTAGAATTAGATTCATCTCTAGAATAATAATAATTTTGTATAGGAGAGTCCAGTGTTACCTCATATGTTTTTTTCATGAAACACATATTGTCTTTATTAGCCTTTCCATGATGTTATGAATCTGAGTCGCTGGAGCTATCTTCAAAAGCACTAGAGTTGGCCTTTATTTCATTTTTGTATCTTTTATCTTTATCTTTATATTTCTTATTATAATTTAACTTAGGATAGTAAGCCTTTACATGTCCTCTTCACTTATGTTCATATAAAACTATCTCATTTGAATTATCACCTCTTTTATAGTCCTTTTTCTAGTTTCCCTTATTTTCAAATTTTCCTTTGTATATAGGCTTCCTGAAAAACTTTTTCTTTCTATAATAATTTTTAAACCTTCTGAATAATTGAGCCATTTCCTCATTACTTTCTGATGGTGAATCTTCATTACTTATTCTGTCTGAATGATTTTGTACCCTTTCATTTTATTTATTTTGGGAAGTAGTGGTTTTGAAATCCATTAACTTTATATTTGGTTCATCCTCTTATTATTTGTTGAACTTTAATTCTTCCTCATATATCACCAGATTTCCTATTAACTCCTTGACTAGAAACTTACTCATATAATATGATTCTCTAATTGATACTGAGGTTCCTCTCCACCTTTTGGGTAGAAATATAAGTAGTCACATGATTTGTTCTTTGGCATACACTGGCTTCCCAAGAGAGCTCATTGTATTGAATATCTCATTAAACCTGAGATAAATATCAGAAATGGGTTCATCAGGATTCATATTAATGTTATCATATTTAATAGTATAGTTATTAAGTCTCATTTCTTAAACATTATTGGTTCCTTCAAGTGAAAAACTAAGGTATCCCAAATTTCATAGGCAGATTAACATGCAAAAATTCTATTAAATTCTCCATCCCCTAAATCACAAAACAAGGCATTCAAAGCTTTACAATTATTATTATAAGAAGTTTTTGTGTATTTATTCCATTTAGTTTTTGGAGTGTCTGGTATGTCATATTTATCTTTTATTATAGTCCAAATATCAAACCCCATGCTTTCTAAGTGCATTTTCATCTTTATTTTCCACTGGGAATAATTTTTACCATTAATGTAGGTAGGTATATTGGTATTATAACCTTCATATATATTATCCATAATAAATAATAAAGTCTATATTTTAAAGAGATAAAAATTTAAAGCTAACAGAAATTTAGATATCTTTAAAACACAACTAAAATCCCAATTGAAAATATTTGAAAAATCTTTTAAAAAAACTCTGATACCAAATGTTTGTTGGAGTAGGACACTCAAGAGGGAGGGGGGTTGAATTGAGTACCTATAAAAAATTTTGTTAAAAATTAATTATTTTAAAGTACCCCTATTTAAAATAAAACATCCCAGTTAACCAAAGTAGTATATTTGTAAAATATTTGAGAGTTTTAAACATTCCTAAAATATTGATTAATTATCACTTACATAAATTTATGAAGTTACTTAAACATTTGAAATCAGTATACTAAAAAATATTCTAGAACAAACACTGTCTAAGATTAACTATAAAAGAAAATTAATTTTTTTCTGGTTTGAATATACAAGTATAGACAAGAAAATAGAACTTCTAACAAAGAGAATAAAACAAGAGTTTTAGTCTCAAGAAGAGACTTAGTCCTCTTCACTTAGTGAGAACCTGCCACCAAGAAAAATATAAAAACAAGATTGATCCACACCATAGATCATGATTTATAATAGAATACAACTTGTTTAGGTCAACTAGGCCTCTACCACAGATTTACATGGGAAAAAATATGACCAGTTCACAAAGAGATCTATTCCATAGTTATATATGGGAGTAAAATGGTGTAAGAGAGTATTAGTGAGAGGATATCCTGTATCCTTCAGTTTAGCACAAGAGACAATGTGTGTTTTTAATATATATACACACACTGCTCAACCTAATAATAAAATATTATACAATAGAGTATAATATAACAATAAGGGATTATAAATGCTCTGAGTGTTGTTCTATGGAGTTCTGGACTCTTTGAATGTAGCAGATTTGAAGCTCGAGCCCTCTTTTAGAAATAGACATATTAATAGAGTGTCGTGAGTTTTGTGTTCTGGTTTCTAGTTTAATGAGATCTTGTTCATAGATCTTCTTCTTATTTGAGTTTTTGTTGCTGTAAGGATGTTTGTAGGATGTTTCACAGTGATTTATTCTTTAGATCACAGTAATCAAGATGGATTGTTGTGTCTCTTTTACATGGTTTGGTGCGTGTCACTCTCTCATCTTCTTCAATTAGTGTTCCATAGTATATTAATCCTCAAATGTTTGTTTTTCAGTTGGCAAGAAGAATGATTTCCACACCTCGTACCTCGTACTATCTGCTGACATGTCTGCAAGAATCATTAATAATATCAGTATCATTAAATATCTCAAATATGACCATTAGAAATAATTTTGAATTTAATTGAAATATGCTAGAAATGGATAATTATGGAACGGTTTCATGGTCATCAGTGAAATAGGAATGGTTTCATAGGAATGGTGAGTGAGTAGCAGTGCCATAGTCAGCAGTGACTCATCTTTACTTCTAAGTGGTGCCTCAATACCGGTGTCTCATACTTTGTGAGAATTTTTAATCGGTTAGGCAATGCATTAATGTTGTGGAAACAATGTCAGGTCCTTTGTGAGAAACGGTGTCAATGGCAACAGTGTCATTGAAAAAGTGTATGGTCCTTTGAAAAAATTCTAAACCAGTGACTTGATATAATGGTGTCTGGTACTTTGTGAGTTCTAGAACTAGTATCATGATACAACAGTGTCACTATAACGGTGACTCATAGTTTACAAAAAATCTGCAATCTATCTTAAGAAGTAATACCCACATAATGGATTAAGATTAAACATGAGTATAATAAAACATTATAGAATAATATTAAACATTATTTACAAGAGTTAAACATGATTCGTGTGCGTTAAAACAAGAGGATTTTAACAACCAATATAAATCAAAAAAGATGTTCGAATATGCAATCATGAATACTAGAGGATTTGGACCAACTTCATTGAAAAAAAATTCAAACATCCTATTCACATTAAAAAGTAAGGAAGATCCACCATATTTCCTTAATCATTATTTATTTTATCTATTATTATGATATAAGGAATTGATGGTGAACCAAGTTCTCAGGGAAAAAACATGAGAAGCAGTTAGTGAAATAAATCATTGATCACAAATATGAAGAAGTTGTCATCCTTGAATAATTCCTCAATTGATTTTCAAATATAAATAATAAAAGAGGGTAATCATTGATGAATTTTAAGAATGTGTTAGCATATCCAAGAAAATATGTATAAAAAAGATATCATCATTATTTGATCATATTTTTGGTTTCCTGAATAATGAGTATTGAAAATAAGATCATTCTTGGTGAAGTTATATATGTTTCCAAATCTAGAAAATCTTAAGATGAAAATTAATTCTACTATATTCTCTATATTAGAACATCTTGAAAACCATTATTGAAGAGATCCACCATTATAAAGATGTTTATGAGTGTTTCCCTTTAGGGGGAGGTAAATGAATAAATATGAAATTACTACCAGAATTAGTATATCAATTAGAATCAAATCTAATTACTGTAGTAGTTCAGGAAGATCATGTTATTGAAAGAGGTATATTTTTCTAAATCTCTCTTACTTTGTTAACAAAAAATAAACTCAATAGGAATGGATTTTAATTGAATTAAAAAATGACATAAGAAATCTTGAAGTATAGATGCAATCAAACGCCATTTATCCTTATTATTTCACTTGAATGTTTTGATCTATTTGTTAAAGTGGGTACATGAGTTTTACTTTGATTATTCTAATAAAAGTTTCATATCTTATTTAATATCTTCATCCTAAAATAAAATTGCATTACCCTTGATTATAAGTGCATGAGTTCTCATTTTATATGGTATCATGATCAGTTGGTAGAGGACAAAATTGTTTCCCAAATCTAATCCTAATGTTTTTTAGACCGAGTATGATTCACGTTGATTTAGAGTGAAATAATAGATGACATATTTCTTAACTATGAACTGATACCCTTTTCCCTTGAACTTTTTACTTCCTGTTAATATATAGGAGAGGAATTGGAAATAATTTTTGGTAACGTAATATAGATATATTAACATATTGACGTATTTAGTAGGAAAGAAATTTGGATGTATGGTTATACTGCAACAAATAATGAATAAACACTACTTGTGATCGATCAGTGCACTAAGAATCAAGCCAGTTGATCAAATGGTCATGAACACTATTATTAATTTTTTGATTATTTAATTAATATGTATTATTATTTATTTAGATTTATTGATATATTATTCATATTGATGATTTTTTTAATTAATATGTATTTATATTTATTGATATTATATACATATTGATGATTTTTTAATTATGATTTATTTATATTTAATTAGTATTTATAATTATTGATTCTTTTTTAATTAAAAATTCTGAAGGAAGTGTGAACGGGGTTCACATTTCCTTCATACAATTTGTATAGGATGTGTGACCTCATTCACGCATCTTAGGACCCTTTTTTAATAATACATGAAACCTATCACATTTATCAAAAAAAATTAAAAACCAAATAAAAAAACCCAACTTTACTCTCCCAAACCACAAAGCCCTTAGATCCATATTTCCTTATGGTTTTCCTGCCTCCCAATGTCCCCAATGAGTGGTAAATTCAGTACAATCTGTAACATCATCAGGCACCGGGAAATGCTTCATAGATGGTGAAAGAAGGTGGCACAACCTTCTTCCTCATCACCCTTGTTTCCCTCATCACTCCCGATGTCACCCGATGATAGCCTCAGAGCCGGTTCTCACACGACACACTGCAACCCCATCGGGTACGTGGCCATCAGTGTTGTCCCCAGCCATTGGAGGTTCTTTATCCGTGAAAGCCCCATAAACCGACCCATCTTAAATAACCTCCTCAGCCAGGCCAGAGAAGAGTATGGGTATGCCAACAACGGTGGACCACTGGCTATCCTATGCGATGACCATCTCTTCGATGAGGTCTTCTTGCCCGTCTCTGATAAGTAGGACCAGTTTGTGGACCTTGAGGAGTTGCATATGATGTGCCGGATCACCACCGATATGTTGGAATTTAGAGTGTTTCTCCCTCATTTCACCAAGAAGTTCTTCTGCTAAAGAACACGACTCACTTTTCTTCACACTATCCGGCCATGCTGGAGTCCTTAGACATATCATATTATCCTTGGTGAGATCCTGCTGGGCCTGGTAGCTCACACCATGTAAGAATACTCTTGTATGTGTGTATGCTGCTATTATGTCTAGTATACTGGTTACAAGTTCTTGTTAAGGGTTTTTATAATTCTATTAAGATGATGATGATGAGTTAGGATGTGGAGATCAACTTTAGGTTGCATAGAGGTGTTCAAGAAGTTGGTTTGAGTCCTATTTTTTTACTTTGGTTATTAATGAATCAACCAAGATTTCCTCCCATGTATTAGTATCCATCCAATTTCCTTGTAGTTGCATGTTATAGATATTGTTTATAGACGATGCATGTTGATATTAATGGGTATAATCATCATTAATAGGTATGAATTGTTTGGTTTTATTATTTATTTAGTTCTGTTTATTGATATATCATGGGTGTCCAATATATAGATGGTCCATGTCAGACAATTGGTAAATGATCCACTAGAAGATTGGCACAAGGGTAGCACTGGCCTTTATCAGTGCTAAGAAAAACTCACGGATAAAAGGGGGTCTTTATCAATGCTATCAAAAAGTATTGATAAATCTACCCTTTATCAACGCTAAAAAAAGCACCGATAAAGGTGTACCCTTTATCATCGATTTTTTAGCACTAATACAAGTTTCTAATAATAAATATTTTTAATTTATATAAAATTATTATATTTATATTCAAAAATAATTTTTATTTATACATATTAAATAAAAAGCGCATGTTTATAATTAATATATATTTTTTAATAATTCAAATATATATATAATGTTTTAAAAAAGTATTTATAATATTATAAATATATATTTAAATATTTATAAGATTATAATAAATTTTATTAAATAATAAATATATTTATAATATTTATAATTATATTTTTATAATTATATATAAATAATTTTTAAATAAATATAATTATATATATATATATATATATTTAAATAAATATATGTTTTCAATGAATTTGGCCAAGAAATATATTAATGTGTGAGTATAATTGATGTGCATATGTTATGTATTTATCATGAATTAATATTCATTTATACATTACACTATTATTATTATTATTATTATTATTATTCATGTTGTTCATATTTGATGACTCATTTTTTATTATTTATATACTTTTCAAGGTATTTGATTCATTCTTTTTATTTCCATGAATCTATTCTCATAAATACTTATAAAATCATAATAAATATATTTATCATAGTTATAATTATAAAATTTTAATTATATACAAATAATTTTTAAATATATTTATTCATAATTATAATTATAACTATATATATATTTAAAATTATATAGAAATATTTATAAGTATATTTACTTATAGTTATAATTATAAATATATATATGTGTGTCTGTGTGTCTGTGTGTGTGAGTAAATAATTATAATATTATAATAAATATATTTATTATACTTTTAAAGTTATAAATATATATAATTAAATAAATATATTCATAAATATATATAAATATTTATAAATAAATAAAAATATTTATAATTATAATTCTAAATAAATATAGATATATTTAAATAATTATAAAATTATAATAAATATATTAATTATATATATTTATACAATTATAAATTTAATAAATATTTTTTTATAATTTTATAACTATTTTAATGAATATATATATTTATTTACAATTATAAATATAAATAAATATATATTTATTATAATTTTCTTATTAAAAATAAATATATATTTATTTATAGTTATAATATTTATAGCTATAATTATAAATAAATATAAATTATTATAATTATAAATATATAAAAATATATTTATATAATTATAAAATTATAATAAATATATATATATTAAATATATGAATAAAATTATAAATATAATAAATATATTTGTTATAATTTTATAACTATTTAATTAAATATATAGATTATTAGGCTCTCGGATTTGGTCGAGAGCTCCAGCTTCTAGTAGGGTTTCACCCCATGGCCTCTCTTTGGCTTCCTTTATGGCTATTCCCATGCATGGTGGCTTCAATTTTCTCAGTATCGCTCGGTGGTGGTACGAGTGGTGTGCGTCAGGATGACGATGGTCGATATTGGTGTGATGGCCTCTTGTCGGTGGATTCAGGCTCGGTGGTGTTGGTGGTCGGCATCCATGTCATATTTCGTTCAAATTTGTTGTTTTAGACTAGATCTAGTCGGAATCGGTCAACTTTGGCGGTCCTCAAGGGTTTTGGCATCACAACGGAGTGGTAGAGGGCATCGAGGATGATGGCGGAGGGGTGTCTCTCATTGGGGGTCACAAAAATGCTGAAAAGATGCAGTGTGGTGGGTATAGGCTTTCCAGTGTGTGGATATGGCTGTGGCATATGGTTATAGTGGTAACATTGGTTTGTAACGGCATTCTGTGCGGATGGGCAGATTTGGATGCAGAGTGTTTGTCGGTGTGGTTCTCAATTGCATCTAGGTATGAGGGAGGTGTCGATTGGGGTTTTGATGTAGTAATTTTGGTGGTTTATTTCACATGTAATGGATTTGTTCCAATTAGATCTTTAACCACTAAAATCTAAGGCTGTGTACCTATGGGCCTTCGGGCTTGTAATGAGTTTCCCCTTAAACTAGTTCAAAAGGATTCCCTGTTTTTTCATTTCTTTTTTTAATAAAGGGGCTGGTCCCCAACCTATTTCAATATATATATATATATAATTATAACTATAAATAAATATATATTTATTATAATTTTTTAATTATACATAAATATAACCAAAAAAATTTAGGTACCAAGCATACATGTCCCTAAATGTTATTAAAGAAAATAAAATGTGAAAACAACAACAAACAAACGTAGGACACATAAAGTCTCACCAAACAAAAAGTGACACAACGATACCACCTAAAACTAAAAGACCCGAAGACCAACCCATCCTAGACTATCAAAACACCCCATCCCATAGAACCACCCAATATGCATAAATATTGTTATCCCAATTTACATCAGGAGAAAAGAACCCCAATGTCCCAAAATACATGATCATCAGTAAACGACCGCCCGTCAGCAGTCTATCACCCACTTTGTCTAGATGTCTTACTCTTTTGTGCCCTAAATTCATCCCCACCCCACATCCTCAGAAAATACTGCAACCCAAGGTTATCTTCATCACCGGGAATAAGACACCAAAAACATCGCCATCTTCACAACCCATATCCGTGTAACAACCCCACTGTCGGGCGGGCTCGCTGTTTCTAATGATCAGAGAGACCACTCCAAAAAATGTCATACTCCAAGAAACAATCATCTTGTAATCAACCGGCCTCCATCACTCACAAACCACGAGCTTCTCACATCGCCAGTCGAAAATAGCCCTGCTCCTAGCCTACATCTCAAGGACTCCTCCCTCGAGGTCATCATTGCCTTCGGCCAGCTCAATCCCCACCGATGGGTTACCACCATCATCACACTCATCCTTCACTGCTAAACAGACCATGTAAAAATATATATTTATTTATAATATTTATAATTATATATATATATATAAATATATAGATATATTTATTATTTATATCAATATAAATAAATAAATATTTATTCCTAGTTATAATTATAAAAAAACATATACATATTTTTATATATAATTTTGTAAATATATATAATAATATAAATAAATTATTAACATCATAGATTTATCAACTATTTTTTACCACTGATAAAGATAATCCTTTATCAGTGCTAAAAAATCACTGATAAACTGTGTCTTTATCAGCAATATAATTTTAGTACTGATAAAGACACCTTCTATCGGGACTTTTTTAGTGCTGATAAAGGTCTATCTTTATCAATGCTAAAAAAGAACGGATAAATTCATGTTTTATCCGCACTTTCTATTTTAGTGATGAAAAAACATACCTTCATAAATGATTTTTAACTAATGTTGATAAATTTTTTTCCCGGTTTTATAAATGAACCCTAAAAGTCAGATTCTTCTCTCCCAATCATCAAGCTCTCACAGAAATTGACCTCTATCATTGCCAACCCCTCCTCTACCGTCGTCGACCCTCCTCTTCCGCCAACCCCTCCTTTTCTCGGACCCCTCTACCTCTGTGAATCCCTCTTCCACCGCTACGAATCCATCATATACCATGAACATCAACTATGCCGTGAACCCCTCCTCCATCATGTACTGAACCCCACCTCCACCGCAAACCCCTAGTCCACCTTGAACTCACCTCCGCTGTGAACTCCACCTACACCATTGAACCCCACCTCCACCCCGAACCCCACCTCCTCCACAAAACCACCTCCACCGCAAACCCCAAATCCACTACGAACCCCTTCGCAACCATCGTTGCTGCTGCCACCATCGCTTATCCCAACTTCACCATCGGCAGAACCTATTTCTTCCGCTGGACCTCCAAATATAAGATATGTTCTTATTTTATTTGAAATACTTAGACAATGAGATATTAATTATATGGTTTTATTGTTTTAAATATATTTGATATGTGAATTATGTGTTTGGTTTGATTCATTAGTGTGATACAATGGTTTTTTTATTCGTAAAGTGTCCGTTTGTTTTGTGGGAACATTATATGAAACTTTTTATAATTTTCTATGTATAGTTTTATATGACTTTGGTAAAATAAAAATTTCTGAATTAGGATTGATCTAAATGGAAGAACATGTTTGGATGAGGTGGTTTCATATATTAGAAACATTATAGGGATTATTTTTGGTAAAAATTATCTTTATTGGTATTATAATGGAGTGATTCTAGTGAGTAGTTTGGATAAAATATAATTTTTTCAATGGATAAATAAGATAAAACAATTTTGAGTTGAACTTATAGTGAAAGTGGGATCTGTGGTTTTGATTAACATTTTTATGATTGATTTGGGTTGAATCGAGGTGTTTTCTAATATATATTTGAAGTTTTATCATGTTTAATTATTGGTGTTGATGTGTAAGTGGATTCTTCAATGTATGTTATACCATATTGACATGATAGTTTTATAAATGTGTTTCATCAATTATTAGTGTTGGGATCGTAGAAAAAAAATCATAGAAATATTTAGGTAGAGATGTGGGAATTCTAGAGACATGAGTTATAATATTATGTTCACATATTTATAGTACCCCTATCTTAGGTCTCACACCAACTACTAGAATTTACATCTCAATGAGGCCATTAATGGTGAGTTGATTGTGTTACATTTGTATTGCAACGATATTATAGTGTGATTATTCCCTTAATTTTTAAACTTAGATTATCTCCTTAGATCTTTTTTAGGTACCCCTTAATGGTTGATATTTGATATTTTATTATTATTTTATATTATGGTTGTATCTTGGTAAATTATATTTTCTTTAAAATAAAACTATATTTTTTTGTTATTTTTATTTACTCAACCCTATGTAATAAAATTATTTTCATTATTTTCCCTAAAACAAGAATTTATTAGTTTGTTCTAAAAAATGAATGGTATAAAATCTTTGATGATATCCTACTAGGCACTTTGTTTACACTATAAATATACAAATTGGTTCATATATAGACTTAGTTGTCTATGAAATAGGTAAAAGGAAAGGGTCACACTTTTATAGTGGTGTTCCATAGTCACTTTTTAAAGATAAAATGATAATGTGATGTAGAGGTCACTATAGGGAATAAAGAGTCAATATTCATTTTGTGTTATTTTAATATATTTACGATAAAGTGAATATCTTATAAATAAATTCATTTTTGGTTTAACTTTATATTTTTGATCATGTGAATTTTTTTTATAGCTTTATATTTTATAAAATGTCGGTTATTTTTTATTCATGTATCTTTTATAAAGTGAATCTCTTGGGATTTATGTCATTGTGAAAATTCCTAAGTGGATCTTTTAAAATTATTTAAGTGTTTTGAAATGTTTATTAAAAAATTATTTGTGTTCATCATACCATTTTTTGGTTTTAAATAGCTTTAAAATTATTTAAACACTTGGAATGGATTTAGGTTGCATGCCAAGTGTTTGTCAACTCACTCGATAGGCTTTCATAAAGGGAAGTGAATGTTTTGAAACTGTATTTAATTTTAGTTTCATTATAATAAGGGGTGTGTAATGTTTTAAATGAAATTTTTTCAAATATATAGGGTTTTCACTAATTTTAAATCATTAATATTATTGGGTCATGAAGTTTCCTTTAATTATTTAAAAAAAGGAATTGTTGTTTTGTGAAAGTGTTCTTGGAATTTATTGGTTTATTTTAGAAATGGTGTGTTATTTTAAAGAGAAATTTGTGTAAATGGTTGGTTTTTTTAATGGGATTTAAATTGTGATTTTATAAATAGTTTTCAAAGGGTATCTAAGATTTACTTTTTCTACAATATTTTAATTTTAAATTTTTATAGAATTAGGAAAAAAATTACATTATACAGGGAAGACAAGTAGGTTGATAATAACATCCTGGAAAGGGAGTGTCAGTAACTCTATCCAACCCATAGGATATCCATAGTTACCTCAATCTCGCAAATGGTGAATTAATGTTCAACCCCACTACAACTACTAAACCTACTTTGCATCCAACATAACCTACATGGTTTAAATTAAGGGATTCCTCCATAATTACATATTCTTTCTGGTTTAGTGTTAGCTTCTAAGGGGATGCGTATTAGGCAACAAAATAAAATAATAACTATCATTAAAATTTTTAGTTCCCCTTATTTTAAAGGCCCCTTTTGTGTATTTATTTTGTTAAATATTAATATTACCAAATAAAATGGGATGGATATGAATAAGGAATGGATGGATGCCAATCATCTGACAAAAGAGTATAAAGATGGAGTCAAAGAGTTCATCAAGTTTGATAAACGTCATGCATATGGACATTATCAAATAATTTGTCTATGTTTATTCTTTTTTTAATCATGAAAAATTAGACTAAAGGAGTTGGAAGAAAACTCGATCTATCTCAGAATGAATCAAAGTTATAAATGTTGGAATAAACATGGGGGAAAAGAGAATATAGCCAATGGCTAGGATAAAACTACATTTTATGGATCATCTAATATGACTACAAGAGTGGACAATGATGTCACAACCTGACCTTTTTTTTAATTATTTTATTTTATAATTTCTTGGTTTTGGTTAGCCCCGCAAGGGTTCGGGTTGAGTGTTGGTCAATTTCTTTTGACGTTTAATATTTTTGGTGGACTCCGGACCGGTGCGCGGGCACCACATGATCAACGGTAGTCGTGCGGTCGGTCCAAGGTTTTTCCCGCGTAGTTTTCTGGTGATTTAAAAGTATTACTATTTTTATTAATTTTATTATTATTGTTGTAGTTATTATTATTATTATTATTAATTTTGTTATAATATTAATGTTGTTACTTATAATGGTTTATTATGATCAGGACTATTATTATTATTATTATTTTTTTTTTTTTAATTAAAAAGAAAAAATATATATATATTGAAACCCTAGGGGGGGCAGTGCGGCCCCCTCTTTCCCGTGCGGCGCGCTGCGCACCCGCAGAGCAGCGCCGCTCCCACCTCCTCACCAGCCAGATGCGGCCGCCGGCCTCTGCCTCCCCTTCCGGCCGCTGCCTCCCCTCCCGGACCATTCCCTTCGTCGCGCGACGCCGCCCCGGGCCGCTGCCCTCCCTGCCGGCCTCCATCTCTGCCCCGCGCCCTCCTTGTCGGCCTCCCGTCACTGCCCCGCGCCCTCCCTATCATCCTCCTTCGTCGCCCATCTACGACCCACGCCGAGACGCTCCCCCTCCCATCCAACGACCCCTTAGGCGACCTCCAGCCGAGCTTCGGTGAGACTCGCCTCCGGCCAGCAGCCCTCCGACCCCTTAGACGGCCTCCGGCGAGCCCCGCCTCCGGCCAGCATCCCTCTGACCCCTTAGGTGACCCCCGATCGAGCTCCGACGAGCCCCGCCTTCGGCCAGCAGCCCTCCGAACTCCGGTCTGACCTCCAGTGACCCACTTCTCTGGCACGAACCCCTCGCTGAGTGTATGGAGTCTTCCTCGGGTCTCGATTATGCGTTTCCCGGCTACCGCTAACGAAGGATAGGTGGTTCGGATCACGTCAGATAGCGAGCCATTATTCGCGAGGTGCATTTGGTCTTGATCACCATCGTCATTGAAGCAGAGAGTTTTATTATCATGTGCACTTTTATTTTAGTATTTAAATTGTGTTTGTGTTTCCCTGATAGCGTTTTTTGCGGTGTTGGTTCTCGCCACAATTGTTTCAGTGTTCGCTATTGAAGGCGAGTTTTTTGGGGTTTTTATGGTCTACTTGCCGCTGTGATGAGGTGAGGTTTTATTTGTTTTTATTTTTTCTTTTTCTTGTTTGAAATATTTTAAATTTGTGTTTGTGTATTTTGAGTCCCTCGTAGTGTTTTTGTACCGCATTGGTCTTTGCCGCAGTTGTTTAAGTGTTTGCAACCGAAGGCGAGTTGTTTGGTTTGTTCTGATCCACTTGCTGCTGTGTCAAGGTGAAATTTACACTAATTCTTTGTTTATATTATTTTTAAAATAGAATTCCTGTGTTTTTTTATGCGTTTCCCTTGTTTCAGCGTGCTGGAAAAGAAAGCCACGACACTATAGTCACCAGCTTGTGTAGGTGCTTGTGCTCCAGAGTGAATCGTGTCGCATCATCGTGTTTTGAGCTTTGTGACTTCGAGGTACGTCTTCCACTGCACTCACCTTTATGTTTAGCAATTTATTTATTCCTTGATATTTCATTATTTTCGGTAAATTTAAAGTAGTACTAGATAGTTATAGATAGATTGGTGACTTGTTGAAATTGAAATCTGTTTATTTCTCGCATTGCACCGAAAGTATCTTTTCTAGTTTTAACGGTGTGTTTTTCTAGTGATATTTCTAAATGGGTACCTTATAAAATGTGAAAATATTGTTGTGTTGTGTTTTGAAATGGTTTTGGTGTGTGTAAAATGGCGGGTGTATCATTTATGGAAAATGATGATCTCTTGAAAATTTGGATAGAGGAAATGCCTGTTTGGCCTTTGAACTAGATTTTGGAATTTGTCTATGGTGGTTTGGTTTTCCTTAAATGGGTTTCCAAGTGAGTTTCTGGTTTTCAGTGTGATGGAGTGTGTTATGTCTTTTGGAAACGCCTTGGTATCTAATGGTTTAAATGCTGAATGATATGGCGGCCTGGTTAGCACTTTATGGAATGTGAAGTGATTATATATATATACATACTTATGGGGCATCTCTACAGGGGGACTTCCCTTTTAGGGTTGTCGTATAGCGATGTACGTGTAAGGGGTTGGAAAGTGCAGTGATATGAGTCACGCGTGCGAGGGCCTCCCACTTACACAGTATTATTAAAACCACCGTGGGTTCATGGGCGTCTTTTATAGAATCAAGTGACGGTTGCTGGCTAACCCCGATTAGTCGGGTTAGTCCCCCTTTGGTAGGTATGCCTTATGGGGCGTTCCACTGGTTGGCTGTTAGGGCGGCCAGTTGGTTATTGACTATGGAGTACCATTCCGGTAGGTAGTCTGAAATCGAGTACGTCCAGGGGTTTTCTAGGGATGTTTAGGATCACCCATGGTTACTTGTTTTTCCTTGCTTGTTTACTCTCAGTTGTCCTTTACAGCTTATACAATTCTACTTTGTAAAAATGGTTTTCAAATGAAAATTATTTATTCTCTTTGTGTAAAATTTGGAGATGTTACACTTATTTCCCTTTTATAATGAGTTTGGCACTAATGAAAGGAATCCAACTTTTGAAAAAGAATAAGGGGAATGTATCGTGTTTTGTTTTTTCAAGTGAAATATTATGGGAGCTTACTTTTATACATTGTAGTTCAAACCTGGAATTTGTAAATTCTTTACTCACTGTCAGTGCTTTGGAATTTTTCGTTGGGCTTACCTACTGAGTACTTTTGTACTCACACCTATCTTTTACCATTTCATTTGCAGGTTCACCTTGTTCAGATTTTTCTGGTTTGAGTCGCTCGGTGTTGGAGCGAGGTTTTTTTTGGTTGGGTGGTGACCTAAGAGGTCACATGGAGGTACATTTGGTCGTGTGACTTTTTTTTCATTTCCGCTGTTAGTGTTTATCTGCTCTGTTTAGTTTGTATTTTTTTTTCCTCGATCCTACTTTTTTTTGGGCTGAAATCATTCCCAACGATTAAATTTTGATGCACGACACTAGTTTCCATCCTAGGGGGATCAGGAACGCCCCTCGGGCCATGTCGTGGGCCGGCTCAGGTGACCGGTTCAGGGTCGACCCGGGTAGGTTTGTGAAAAAATGGTATCAGAGGAGGACGAGGTTCTTGTTATTTGGGGTGTCTGGTAGGTGGAGATTAGGACTTTTGGGACTCGAGAGCTAAGTGTGGGAAGAGCGTCGTGAACTCTTGCTCGCACTGATTCTCGAGTTACCAGGGTAGTCCAGGATTTGAGTCTTTTGCTTTTGTTTTGGATTGAGGAATGGCAATGGGGGTGAGCCAGTGTCACGTCGTGACCTCACTTAGAGTAGTGAACCATGTGGAGTCCGAGTGCGTGGTTTAAGTTCCTCCTAGGTGTTAACTCTTACTTGGGGCGTGGCTCACTACCATGTCTCTAGGTTGAGCACGATTCCTAGTTCCTCATTTCGATGATTCTTTATAAGTTGTGTTTTGTTGCTTCTGGTTAGTGTAAGTGTTCTTTTGAAAATGAAAGTAGATTTTGAAATAAAAGTATTTCTCTAAAATGGTTTTAAATTGGTGAAGTGTGTTTTTAAATTAAGTGATCTTTGGTTTGAAAGTTAGTGTTTATTTGGAATTGGTAAAGGGTGGATTAGTGTCACCCTTGGTATTCTTTATGGAGGATCACTTGTGTGTGGGTATGTATGAAAATTGCGTGAGGCACTTGTTTATGGATGATGTGGATGGACACACATGTGATGATTCAGGAGATTCCATGGGCGTGGTTTTGAAATATAAAGGAATTGGAAATTGGTTTTCCTCTGATAAATGAATTTTAGACTAGTGGAAAAAAATGGTTTTTGATTTTGGAAAATGGCCTTGGGATAAGGCAGTTTTGAAATTTTTGATGAAAATTGTGAATTTGAAAGAAAGAAAAAAAATGGTTCTGGAAATTGGTTTTTGTTTGAGAATGTGGGTTTGTTTTGTTAAAAGTGAGTTTTTTGTCTGGAAAGTAGTCTTTGAATAAGGCAGTTTTGAAATTGAAATGAAGATGCTACTTTCAAAAAGCCGATTTCTAAATCATGTTTGTGGTGTTTGGCGTGCGATCCAGTTGTTTGTCACGCGATTTTTCTTTTGGTTATGATTTGTTTGGTTGTTTATTTATCACTCTATGTTTTTTTATATTCGAAATGTGCCGCCCAGTAAAGTCTCCAAATGTTGTTAATGAGTCATGTCCAATTTTGGGTTCTATCGAATTTTGCCTGTTTATCGAGGTGTTTGAGTCTGTTAGAGACAGTAGAGTGACTTGAAGAGGTTGAGCGCATCTTCAGGGTGTTGGGAACTCCTGATGCTATTTGAGTGCGTGTTGTTTGGAGTTTGTTCGAGGGTTCAACTTTGGACGAGTGAGAGTTGTTTGCCCTGCCATCACTGCAAGCTGGGATGACGTGGGTTTTCCTTAAAGTCGTCTTCATCCGAAAGTTTATACTTGAAGAGGGGAAGATGAAGAAAGTGGGAGAGTTTATGCATAATCAGCAGGGCCAACATGCATTGAAAGCATATGTTGACCAATTCAAGGATCTTGTGTCTCTGTTTCCAAAGGTAGCATCGCAAGATTTGATGAAGAATCCTCCCTTCATTAGGGGTCTTCGTCCGGAGATCAAAGATCAAGTCCTCCCTTTTTTTTGGGAGCATCACTTTTGGGAAGTTGGTGCACGAGGTGTTCTTAGCTGAGTTGGTCCCCGAAGCACAGGTTCTTGACAATCCAGCGAATCCAGTTTCTCATGGAGGTTCCCCATCTGGTGAGCGGGGTGTGCCAGAGGAACCTGTTTCTAAAGAGTCATCTGAAGTGGTTTTGACTTCTAGATCGTTGGACCGTTCAGTGGTGTGCCACCAGTGTGGCCGGTTCGGGAACATGAAGTCGTCATGTCGCATCCCTCCGAGTCATTCCATCGTTCTGGATGCCTGGGTCATCTAGAGAAGCTTTGCAGAAAGCGTCGCCTGAAGAAGACACTATGACCGAAAGTTTCCAGTGCCTAACTGTGAGGCAGGGGATGCTTCATCCATAAGAACCCCAGCCACATATCTTGGAGTGAAGCTCGCGCACAGTCAGGAATTTCTGAGAGTGTATGGAACCTTGGTCCGGTCCAGGTTTTCAGCCTTCTGAAGGGAAATGTCCAAAGTTTTCTTATTCATTTGTTGACATCGCTGTAAGCTCATCCTTGTTGTGGTTGCATGATGAGCTCATTCTACTACAATCCAAGTGGTCTCATTTACTCTTGGTGTAGTTTCTAAATCGTTAATATTCTTTGAAAGGTGTCGGGTCCGTGACTAAACGAACCCGTTTTGATCTTGAGGATTGTCTCAGCTACGTATGTTAGGGGGATGTTTGGTTCTGAAAAATTAATGGCTGTCATTTCTGGGCACTTTATTAGTCCAGATGCCTCTCCTTGGATTTTTAATTATTGTGATTGGGTTTTTTAGGGAATTCCTCCTTTCTGGTGTCTCAGTGTGCCATTTTTTCCCAAAATAGTGTTAATTCTAGTGGTGGAGTTGCTCTGTTAGCATTGAGAAGTTGGGATGAGTTCAGTTTGGGGAGTTCCCACGTTGCCCCCCCCATGGGGTGGTGCATTCGTGTTTCAAGATCTTCGTGTTAGTAAATTTCTGTGGGGGGGGGGGATAACCCTCCCGTGTTCTCCCCTCAACCTCGGAAAATGATTGTACTTGAGTTGGTCGGGTGTGACTTGTGTTGGTAATGGTCACCCCGAGCCTCTCCTTTTCTTTTGGTTTTTCCTGGGCACAAACTCGAGTTATGCTAACTGTTGGCTTCATGACTTTCTGGGGGCAGAAAGTTTTTGTGGTGGGGATAATTGTCACACACTGCCTTTTTTTAATTATTTTATTTTATAATTTCTTGGTTTTGGTTTGCCCCGAAAGGGTTCGGGCTGAGTGTTGGTCAATTTCTTTTGACGTTTAATGTTTTTGGTGGACTCCGGACCAGTGTGCGGGCACCGCACGGTCAGCGGTAGCCACGCGGTCGGTCCATGGTTTTCCCGTGCAGTTGTCTGGTGATTTAAAAGTTTTAATATTTTTATTAATTTTATTATTGTTGTTATTTTTATTTTTATTATTATTAACTTTGTTATAATATTTATGATGTTAATTATAATGGTTTATTATGATTATTATGATTATTGTTATTATTATTAATTTTTTTTAACTAAAAAGAAAAAACAAATATCTTGAAACCCTAGGGGGGGCGCTGCGGCCCCCCCTCTTTCCCGTGCGGTGCACCGCGCACTCGCAGCGCAGCGCCGCTCCCACCTCCTCGCCAGCCGGCTGTGGCCGCCGGTTGCCACCTCCCCTCCTGTCCACCACCTCCCCTCCCGTCCCGTTCCCTCTGTCACGCGACGCAGCCCCACGCCATTTCCCTCCCTACCGGACTCCATCTCCGCCCCACGCCCTCCCTGATGATCACCCATCGCCGCCCCGCACCCTCTCTATCGGCCTCCCGTCATCACCCGCTTGTGACCCACGCCGAGCAGCTCCCCCTCCCATCCTCCGGCCCCTTAGGCGACCTCCAGCTGAGCTTCGGCGAGCCTCACCTCCGGCCAGCAGCTCTCTGGCCCCTTAGATGACCTCCGGCCGAGCTCCGGCGAGCCCCGCCTCCAGCCAGCAGCCCTCTGGCCTCCAGTCTGACCTCCGGTGACCCACTTTTCTGGCGCGAACCCCTCTCCGAGTGTATGGAGTCTTCCTCGGGCCTCTATTATGCATTTCCCGGCTACCGCTGCCGAAGGCGAGGTGGTTTGGATCACGTCGGATAGCGAGCTGTTATTCACTGGGTGTGTTTGGTTTTGCTCACCATCACCGTTGAAGTAGAGAGGTTTATTATCATGTGAACTTTTATTTTAGTACATAAATTGTGTTTGTGTTTCCCTGATAGAGTTTTGTGCAGTGTTGGTTCTCGGCACAATTGTTTCAGTGTTCGCCGCTGAAGGCGAGTTGTTTGGGGTTGTTCTGGTCCACTTTCCACTGTACCGAGGTGAGGTCTTCATTGTTTTTCTTTTTTCTTTTTCTAGTTTGAAATATTTTAAATCTATGTTTGTGTATTTTGAGTCCCTGGTAATGTTTTGT
The DNA here is from genome assembly GCA_963277665.1 of Viscum album. Classification (NCBI taxonomy): domain Eukaryota; kingdom Viridiplantae; phylum Streptophyta; class Magnoliopsida; order Santalales; family Viscaceae; genus Viscum; species Viscum album. The sequence goes on from OY728140.1 coordinate 2,135,387,980, forward strand.
ACCGCATTGGTCTTTTCCACAGTTTTTTAAGTGTTTTCCGCCGAAGGCGAGTGGTTTGGGTTGTTCTGATCCACTTGTTGTTGTGTCGAGGTGAAATTTACACTTATGCTTTGTTTGTCTTATTTTTAAAATAGCATTCCTATGGTTTTTTATTCTTTTCCCTTGTTGCAGCGTGCTGGAAAAGAAATCCACGACACTACAATCACCAGCTTGTGTAGGTGCTTGTGCGCCAGTGTGAATCGTGTCGCATCATCGTGTTTCGAGATTTGTGACTTCGAGGTAGGTCTTCCACTGCACTCGCCTTTAAGTTTAGAAATTTATTTATTCCTTTATATTTCATTGTTTTTTGTAAATTTAAAGTAGTACTTGATAGTTATGGATAGAGTGGTGACCTGTTGAAATTGAAATTTCCTTATTTCTCGCATTGCACCGAAAGTATCTTTCTTGGTTTTAACGGTGTGTTTTTCTGGTGATATTGCTAAATTGGTACCTTATAAAATGTGAAAATCTTGTTGTACTGTGTTTTGAAATGGTTTTGGTGTGTGTAAAATGGTGGGTGTATCGTTTATGGAAAATGATGATCTCTTGAAAATTGGGATAGAGGAAATGCCCGTTTGGCCTTTGAACTGGATTTTGGAATTTGTCTGTGGTGGTTTGGTTTTCCTTAAATGGGTTTCCAAGTGAGTTTCTGATTTTCAGCGTGACGGCGTGTGTTATGTCTTTTGTAAACGCCTTGGTATGTAATGGTTTAAATGATGAATGATATGGCGGCCCGGTTGGCACTTTGTGGAATGTGAAGTGATTATATATATATATATATATATACATACTTATCGGGCATCTCTACAGGGGGACTTCCCTTTGAGGGTTTTCGTGTAGAAATGTCCGTGTAAGGGGTTGGCAAGTGCGGTGAGATGAGTCACGTGTGAGAGGGCCTCCCACTTACACAGTATTATTAAAACCACTGTGGGTTCCTGGGCGTCTTTTAGAGAATCGAGTGATGGTTGCTGGCTAACCCCGATTAGACGGGTTGGTCCCCCCTTGGTTGGTAGGCCTTGTGGGGCGTGCCACTGGTTGGCTGTTAGGGCGGCCATTTGGTTATTGACTATAGAGTACCATGCCGGTAAGTAGTCTGAACTCGAGTACGTCTAGGGGTTTTCTAGGGATGTTTAGGATCACCCATGGTTAATTGTTTTTCATTGCTTTTTTATTATCAGTTGTTCTTTACAGCTTATATTATTCTACTTTGTAAAAATGGTTTTCAAATGAAAATGATTTATTCTCTTTGTGTAAAATTTGTAGATGTAACACTTATTTCCCTTTTAGAATGAGTTTGGCACTAATGATAGGAATCCATCTTTTGAAAATGAATAAGGGAAATTTATCGTGTTTTGGTTTTTCAAGTGAAATATTATGGGAGATTACTTTTATACATTGTAGCTCAAACCTGGAATTTTTAAATTATTTACTCACTAGGAGTGCTTTAGAATTTATTTTTGGGCTTACCTACTGAGTACTTTTGTACTCATTCCTATCTTTTACCATTTCAGTTGTAGGTTCACCTTGTTCAGATTTTTATGGTTTGAGTCGCTCAGTGTTGGAGCAAGGTTGGTTTTGGTTGGGTGGTGACCTGAGAGGTCACATGGAGGTACATTTGGTCATGTGACTTTTTTTTCATTTCCTCTGTTAGTGTTTATCTTCTCTATTTAGTTTGTATTTGTTTTTTGGCTCGATCCTACTTTTGTTTGGGCTGAAATCATTCCCAACAATCAAATTTTGATGCCCGACACTAGTTTCCATCCTCGGGGGATCGGGAACGCCCCTTGGGCCATGTCGCGGGCTGGCTTGGGTGACCGGTTCAGGGTCGACCTGGGTTGGTTTGTGACAAATGAAGAATACTGTATCGATGATGTGATTGCATATGTGAATTATGATGAAGGTCTTATTGAGAAAATTACAAGGATAGTTGAAGATAAACTTCATGATTTCCCAAAATTGTTTGAAAAGATAAAGAGTTGTGGAAAGATGCCATTGTATACTGGTTGCACTAATTATAAAACATTTTCAGCTATACAGAAAATATATATAATTTGGAAGTAGACAATGGATGGAGTTATGCCAGTTTTACGGAACTGCTTTCTCTATTTAAAGGCTTCCTCTTGAAAGATAATTAACTCTTGATCAGAAAAAATGACATCAAACGAATGCTATTCTTGATGGGTATGATCTTTAAAAGAATACACACCTTCCTGAATGACTGTATACTATTTTTCATGGAACAAAAATCACTTACATAATTCCCAAGGTGTTTTCTTTCTTGAGAATTATTACTTAATTTAAAATATTTATTAATCCTTTGTGTATTTATATTTTTTCAATACTACTATGACGGTTAAAAAGACCCATATTCAAAAGAAGATATAGATTTTCTTAGAAAAAAATTGGAGACATACCTGATGGAAGAATTTAAACAAATATCATGAATATGTGACTTCCATAGATGTAGTGGATTGTTTCATATTTATGTTTAATTTACATCTTTTTAATATTACTCACATAAGAATTTTTTTCTCATATAGATGGATTCCTTTGCTTAAGTCAGGGTGCTTTATTTGAAGATGCTCATGATCTTGAGAGATAGGACTTTGAGGCTACAACTCATAATTTAATGAGAAGGTAAATTGTTTCTAATATAGTACGATTTTACTCATAATATTTTTTTCTCTACTGCATTAACATAATATGAATTAAATGTTTGAACACTTAATTTAAAAATTTTCACTCACTGAAAACTGATAAAACATGATCATAATGTCTTGATAATTTTAGAATGTTATTTATATGTCATTTGTGACATGTAGGAATGATTCTCATTTCAAATTGATTCATAATGAGACCAATATGACTCAAAATGTGTGCTTCTAGTTTGAAATAAAATTTTAGTAAAAAAACAAAATTTGCATACTGAAAACTAATCAAACACATTCAGATTGTTTTGATAATTTATGAAAAAGATCTATAAGTCATTTTTTGATGTATAAAATCAACTTCACCTCAATCTGACGCATAGTGTGTGCAGTATAGCTCAAAGTGTCTCTTTTTATTTAAAATTGACATTAATTCTAGTAAAAAGAACAAGTTACATATGAAAAAATGGTCAAACGCCTTCATATTGTTTTTATATTTTCATAAAATGATCCATGGGTCATTTGTGATTTGTAAGAGTCAACCGTACCTCAATATAATGCACGGTGTGACTGATATAACTCAAAGTGAACCTTTTTTATTTAAAATTAACATTAATTTATGTAAAAATAACAAGTAAAATACTGAAAATCATGAAAATGCATTCATATTGGTTTTATACTTTAGAAAAACGATCCATGAGACATTTATGATAAGTAGAAATCACATACACCTCAATCTAACTCACGGTGTGACCAGTATGACTCAAATTTTCTTCTATCATTTTAAAATTGACATTTTAGTTCAAAATGTGTCCCTCACTGAAAATAAGAAAACACACACTGATTGTCTTGATAATTTAAGAAAGTGATTCATAAGTCATTTTTGACATGTATGAAGTAGTATCATGTCAAACCGATGCACAATATGACTAGTATGACTCAAAATGTGTGTTACCAGTTTGAAATGACATTTTAGTAAAAAAACACAATTGGAATACTAAAAACCAATAAAACACATTCAAATTGTTTTGGTACATTAATTAAATGATCTATAAGTCATTTTTGACATGTAAAAAATCAACAACATATCAATTTGACACACGGTGTGGCAGGTATAACTCAAATATTATCTTTTTATTTAAAAGTGACATTAATTTTAGTAAAAAAGAATAAGTGACATACTAAAAAACATTAAAATTAATTCATATTGTTTTCATATTTTATAAAAATGATCCATGATTTATTTTTGATGTGTCTGATTCTACTACACCTCAATATGATACACTATGTTAACTATATGACTCCAATTGTGTCTTTTTATTTAACATTGACATTAATTTAAGTAAAAAGAACAAGTGACATACTAAAAACCAATAAAACACATTCAAATTGTTTTGATAATTTATAAAAACTATCCATGAGTAATTTATGACATGTAGGAATCAACCACACCTCAATCCGATGCACGGTGTGACCAGTATGACTCAAAGTGTCCGCTATGAGTTTAAAATTGATATTTTAGTTCAAAACATGTCTCTCACTAAAAACCAAGAAAACAAGCTCTGATTGTCTTTATAATTTAGGACAATTATTCATAAATCATTTTTTATTTTTATGAATTATTATCACATCAAACTGATGTAGGATGTGACCTATATGACTCAAAATGCATGTTTCTAGTTTGAAATGACATTTAAATAAAAAACACAACTAGCATAATGAAAACCAAGAAAGAACATTTAGATTTTTTTGATACTTTAATACAACGATCTATAAGTCCTTTTTGACGTTTAGGAATAAACCTCACCTCAGTCGGATACACTTTGTGTCCGGTATAACTCAAATTATTTATTTTCATTTAAAATTGACATTAATTTTAGTAAAAATATCAAGTGTCACACTAAAAATCAAGAAAACACAATGATACTATTTGTATACTTTAGGAAAACGATCTATGAGTCATTTGTGATCGATATGACTCTAAGTGTGTCTTTTTATTTAAAATTCACATTAAATTAAGTAAAAAAGAACAAGTGACATACTAAAAATAGAGGAAATGCATTCGAATTGTTTTGATACTTTAGTAAAACAATCCTTGAGTCATGTTTTATGTCTAGGAATCAATCACACTTCAATATAATGCACTGTGTGACCCGTATGACTCAAAGTGTCTTCTATTAGTTTAAGATTTTCATTTTACTTCAAAACATGTCCCTCATTTAAAACCAAGCAAATGTTCCATGATTGTCTTTATAATTTATGAAAATGATTCATAATTCATTTTTGATGTGTATGAAGTTGTCTCATGTCAAACCGATTCATGATACAACTAGTATGACTCACAATGTGTGTTTCCAGTTTGAAATTATATTTTAGTGAAAAAACGCACCTAACCTATTGAAAATCAAGAAAAAAACATTCATATTGTTTTGATACTATAGTAAAACGATCAATCAATAATTTTTGATAGGTTGGAAATAGCCTCACCTCAATCAGACGCATGGTGTGGCCATTATAACTCTAAATGTTTCATTATTTAAAATTGACATTAATTTTAGTAAAAGAACAAGTGACATACTCAAAAATAAGTAAATAAAATTGTATTCTTTTGATATTTCTTTAGGACAAAGATCCATAACTCATTTATGATATGTATGAATCAACCCCACCTCAATACAACACAAAGTGTGACCGGTATCACTCAAATTGTGTATTTTTTATTAAATATTGACATTTTATCAATGTATTTTTTCATATTAATGTTTAATTTATTTATTTATAGTATTACTAACATAATATTTGTTTTCTTATATAGACATATTATTTTGACCGGGTTGAGATGATTTTTTCAGCAACTAATACCATGAGTAGGCATTTTGATAGGAGATCATGGGCATCAAAAGATGAAATATTAATGTTTTTAAATGATTATTAGATAATTGTAAATGTAATTATATAAATAATTGTTTCAAATATATATAGTAGTGCTTTTTTGTATATACCATGGGCATGAATTTTTGTATTCATGATGTCAATTAAATATATATAGAATTTTTTAAAATTTCTGGTTTTTTCTGGGTGTGTTATTATATTAACGTCACATTGCAGCCAGCTAGGCCTTTATCATCACTAAAAATAGCACTAATAAATGGTGTCCTTTATTAGTGTTTTTTCCCAGATAAAGGACCCACTTTATCATCAATGCAATTAACAGTGCTTTTTAGTGCTGTTAAAAGCCTTTTTGCATGCTGTTAAAGGGAATATGTGTAGTAGTGCTCCTTTATTCACTAACTCTAATTTCAGGGTGAAATCACTTCCAAGTGTACTTCCTTTAAACCTAGAAACTAGTTTTCAACCTATGGGAATCAAGCATTCCCTTCGGGCCTTGTGACGAATTAGGTTGCTGGATGACGACTCATTACAGATTTTTTATTTATATATTTATTTTTGGAGTGATAATATTGTGATAACATATTCCATGTACTTTAGATTTTGGTGATCTTAGATACCCTTCATAATTTACCTATGTTTTTGTTTTTATGTTTGTTTATAAGGTTTTATCATATTTCTAAGTGTTTAGGATTTTAATTTCATTATGTATGAAATTATAGTTATTTTGTTGAAATTCTGCCTATGTATGAAAAAATCTGCTACATTTGGCTATGTAGGGAATTGACTATGTGATAATTCAGCTATGTAGATCATCTATGTGAATTATTAACCTACATAAAATGACTATGTTGTGAAGTCACCTACGTGAGAGTTTTCTACGCTGATGAGATATCCAATGCAAGAAATCGTCTATATAGACCAATCAGATACAAGAATGAGATACCTGGTGAAATCAACTATATCAGTTTTTGCTATGTTAGTTTTGACTATATAAGTAGAAATCCTACATGATTCAAATTAGATACATGATAATATACAATTGGTACATCAGGCTGCAATGAGTATTTATTATCATTGAACAACCTATGTGAGATTTTAATGTTGTCGCAAGATCTTTAAATGAAAAATTATCTCTTTATAGTTAAATAAATTAGAATAATAGAATATTACTGAGAAATGAGACAAGTACATGGATAATTTATTTTTATTTATTATTGATGAGGTATTTTAAAAGAAAAGGATGTGTCTCAGATATTGGATTCTATGGATAGTATGATGTCAAAATAAAAAAGATGTTTTTATTGAATTTTGGAGTGTATTTTCCTAGAATATATAAGATATCTCATGTAAAAAATAAGAGATATATAGAAAAGAATAGAAAAACTTGTGTGTTTCTCTATTTTCATGGAAAATAATAAGAAGCTTCATTTTGTATAGTTGTGCACCAATTTCCATCTGTGTTATCATTTATAAGACTCTCTTTGAATTTCATTATTTTATTATCATCTTCCTTGAATATTTATTTCTTATGTCATTTGTATCTTACATATCTGGGTTTCACCTATAAACACCCTATTTTTTATCTTTCAATATAAAGGTTATCGGTAAAAGAACCAGAATGTTGTTTTGGTAAAGCCTTGTTGGAGCCTAGTTGAAAGATCATGTGATTTTTTAACAAGTGTAAACTGTTTTCACTTAGTCATGAATCCCTTGGAAAAAGGACTAGAAGTCCCAGTAAAATGGACAGGTCTAGTGAAAATTACCAAACTCTTAGAGAAGAGGGTTGGTGGAGTGGACTAGGAGACTTCTATTCCCCAAACCACTATAAATATCTATATTTATTTATTTAACTTTTACTTCTATTTTTAGCTACTGCTTATGATAAGAAATTATCATAATGTTAGTCTTTGTTAAAGAGTGTGGTTTTATAAGTGCATAATTTTTTTAAGAACCCAATTTACCCCCCTCTCGTGTCTTTTTCAAGCCTTACTAGCCAACAATTTTCATCAAAGGTTCTGAATATTTAGTTCTTAGTTATCAAAGGTTGAAGTCTAAATAACTTTTTAGAATGGCTACTATGACTGACAATAGTGAAAATATGTCTATGAAAAGGAAATCTTATTTCAATGGTTAAAATTATGGTTGTTGTAAGGCACAAATGATTATCTATCTAAAGAAACTTTGTCTACCGGTTTTTCTTATAGCCATGAAGCCGTATGAAATTCCAAAAACTCAACCAGAAACACAAGATGCATATACTGAAGCTAGTTATGATTTAAATTCTTAAGTGATGAATGATATAATTTTTGGATTACTTCTAGAAGAGTTCAATAGAGTATATTAATTCCAAACAACTCATGAAAAGTGGACTGCCATTTTAGTTTCTTATGAATGTACAAATAACGTGAGATTCCCCAGATATGATACTACCCAACTTACATTTGATACATTTAGAATGAAAAAATGAGAGGGAATCACCCAATTAAATATATGGATTACAGATATTGCAAACAATATTTATACTCTAGGAACACCAATTACCATGCTTGATAAAGCTTTAAAAATGTGTAGAGTTTTACCACCTAGATGGAGTGACATTTTTTGCAGCTATTTTAAAATATATAAAGGTAAAGAACTTAAAAATAAAAGATCTAATTGGAACTTTGATGATGTATGAGGTAGATATTGAAGCTGAAGTTGGATAACAAAGTTAGTTTAGAAGGATAATACCACTTTAGAAGTATCAACTTCAAAATCTGATAAGAAGTACAAAGAAATTCAAAATATATGAATCATCAGTTGAAGGTACTTCAAAACCTTATTATTAAAACTAAAGAAACCAAGAGGTTTATTTGTGTTGAAGTTGAAATTATTTTCAATAATTTTTTAAAATGAAAACCAAATGCGGATTTAATTGTGATGATTTTGGAACAGATTTGTAGTTCAAAAGAATGTTTTATTGGTTCTTTGAAATTAAAAAATGTTTACAACATTGAAATAATGTGTGAGGAGGAAAAGGGTATTGAATGTTTTCTTTAAACTATATGAGATATTTCCAAGTGTTTTTAATGATATTTATATTAAAAAGTTATCCTACCACACACCAACTAAATAAAGAAAAATTTTTATGCCACATGAAGGCACAAGGGAGTAGAGACGAGCCACCATGTGGGGAGGTATGGTGGTCAAAGAGGGTTCCACGATGGGGTAGTTCTAGAGGGAGTCGAAATCATACCTCAGTAGTCACTTCTGTCAGCTTAGGATGCACTTTGTATTATAAAGGATCACATAATTGTTTTAACATTCGATGTGGGATGAGCTGTGTGTGGGAACTATAACCCTATTATTAATGATATGGATATAAATTATGTTGTCGAATATGCTGAATGAGGATATTCCAATCAAGTGCAATGATTTTATCTTACCTTGATCTCATCAGAGAAGTTACTACTTGATGGGTTCTTCATGCCACATCATCTGAAGATCCAGTAGTACATATGAGCATAATTTGATCATTCTGTACTACTTGAAATCTAACCTATAACAAAGGTTTTGAACCGTTGGTATAGGCCTCCAAACCGTTGGTATAGCCTATACCAATGGTTTGGAGAACCGTTGCCAAGTAAGCAGTTGGGATAGGTCTATACCAACAATTTAGGGGAAACCTTTGGTATAGACCTATACAATCAGTTTTGGAAACCTTTGGTATAATTAATATGAATATCTATACCAACGGTTATGGAACCGTTGGTATATGTATTAAAAAAAACATTCGCGGGGATTTGATCCCAAGACCCCTAATTTATCATTTAATGACTTAACCACTAACCTAAAATGCTTTTTGTGAACATAATTACATAAATATATATATTTATTCTCATAATTATTTTAAAATTTTATTTATATAATGTTCTCGGTAATAAGATCTGATAAAAAATCAAAGCATCTATACCAACGGTTTTGACAATCTTTGGTATAGATCCTTGGGACCTTTCCCAACGGTTTTGGAAAACCATTGGGAAAGGGTAGACCTATCCCAATGGTTTGGCCAAACTATTGGGAAAGGGTATACCTATCCCAACGGTTTGGCCAAACCGTTTGGAAAGCCATACCCTTTCCCAACTGTTTCCCAAAACCGTTGGGAAAGGTGTCCTCAAAGTTGGCTTTCCCAACGGTTTGGCCAAACTGTTGGGAAAGGGGACCTATACCAACGGTTTTTAAAAACCATTGGTATATAAGCATTGGGAAAGGTCATATTTTCAGTAGTGATGATAATTCTTATATGGTCAAATTCATATGCAACTTCATTTTTATGGGGACCACTCCCAATCAGGGGAGAGGTCATAAGAATCATCTATCGGCAGGCTGTTCAGCAGACTGTTTTTCTTCTTCCAATAAGGAGAATCATTATCCATTTGTGGGAAGTCAAGGTGGTTATGCAGCAGAATTCATTGGATGTCAACAAACCCAATGCAGTTTTCTTTGGTTGGAATCATACATCGTATACGTGCAACAAACAATGGGGGAAGAGTTCAAGGGTTGTTGAACCAAAACTTAGACAACATTGTAGTTCATTATCTTTATAATAGGATTAAAATCCCATTTTTTTTAAGTGATGTGTTGTGATCCTTCAATGAGATCTAAAGAGAAATAAATTTTCCCTATTTATCCCATGGATGTAGGAAAAACTACCGAACCATGTAAAATCTATGTGTTCTTCATTTTTCCTTTTGTTCTTGTGTGTTTTTTGCTGCCACGATGCTCTATCGCCCCTTACAATTGGTATCAGAGGTAGGTTGGGAGAAAATGTGGTGGGTAGAGATGTTTTTTGGTGACTAGAAAATTGAAAGTGCTCAGAATTTTCTTTGAGTATAGATATATTAAGAGATCTATGAGATGATTCCAATGACCCAAGTGACATAAAAAACATATTTGAAACAAAGACGGTAGAGCCGATCAATGTTTTGGTCAAAATGTGGGTGCTATAGTACCCTTATTCCGGAGAAGATGATACTGGTCACACTAATGGTGATTTTCTGGTAAGATTTCCAACCACTATTCTGGTGAGCCACATAATCTTATATAAGTGGGTGATCTGGACCTTTGATATTGTTTTGACTATATATCAGCCAGTCAAAGTCCGTTTTCGGTGATCCAGGAGTTGATTCCATCTTTTTCAACCATTATTAACAAAACAATATAGTTATTTTTTTTAAATTCGTACCCCATCAAGTGGTACCGAAGGGGTGCAACATCAACGATGGTGGTCATATTTTGTGACAACGATGATGGCTGGTGGGGGAGAACTATAAAAATTTAATGTTGAGAATTTTGATGTTCAGAACAACTTTAGCCTGTGGAAAAGCACTGTGAAAGATATTCTAGTGTAGTAGAGAATGATCAAACTGCTTATCAGAGAAAATCCTGAGAGAACGAGTGATGATAATCGACAAGAGCTCGAGATGCCATTCGTCATCACAATTCAACTGTGTTCGGAGAACAAAGTAAAGTACTCGGTGTTGGATGAGACCTCACCGAAGAAGATCTATAAAAAGTTAGAGCAACGGTATATGATGAAGTCACTCACCAAAAAAATTATTCCTAAATAATATATTATACCAGTTGTTAATGGACGAGAGAAGAAATTTGTTTGATCACACCAAAAAATTCAACAAGATCCTAAAACAATTATTGGGGCTCGCTGTAAAGGTTGAAGAGAAAGAAAATGCACTTTTTCATTTTTCATCTATACAGAGATAATTTGATGGACTTGTGATTATATTTCTTGTGGGGAAGGATACATTGAAATTGGACGAGGTGATTGCGTCGCTTCGAGATTCGGAGGCATTTTGAAGATCTACGACACATTTAGGTGAGTAAATCATGGTGATGTGAGATGATAGACATGGGAGGAGATGATTTCAGAGGTCGGGAGGTAAAGAATGGAATCCAAAATGGAGGGTATGTGATACTAGAAAAATCACATGTTTCTGGTGCTATAAAAAGGGTCACTATAAAAGTGATTGTGGAGAGAGAAAACGGTACGTTGATGAAAATGAGAAAGATTAAGAGAAGGATGTGAATATCACAGAATTATATGTATATGATAAAGTCTGACTAACAATGGAAAGCTCGCACTCATATGGGATAATTGAACACGGAAAAGTACAGTGTCATTACTGCAAAAGATACGAGCACATGAAGTGGGAATGTCTCTTTTTAAAAAGGAAGAACAAGCGAGATCAAAATACAAAGGAAGATGGATGGGTGTCAGATTTGGCGAGATCGACACACAGATATATGCCCAATGGTGTGTTTCATACCTTTCAGCAGGTGTGAGATTCGGTGAGACTTGGCGATGGGTCAATATACAAGGTTCAAGGAGTCGGGATAGTGAAATTGAAGACACCCGATAGAGCAGTACAAAACCTAGGTGACATGAAATTCTTTCCGGGGATGAGATATAACTTGGTATCATTAAGTAGGCTTGATGCGAGAGGGTAGAATATTTTCATAGTTTTTTGAGTATTGGAAGTATCACATGGCGAAAAAGAGATGGTTATTGGGAAAGAGTCTCAATGGTTATATCATTTGATGGAATCTGTAGTCATCTCAAGATCAATTGAACATAGTGGAAGTGACACATCATCTGGTGAGATGAAGCATGTTCGATTTTTTGATGAAGTTTTCAATGCCTTCAAGGCGACCGCAGGTCTAGATTCTACCCCAAATTGGTCATGAGGGGGATATTTATGAGAGACACTCCCAATTAGGGGAGAGGTTAGGGGAATCATCTTTTGGTAGGATATTCAGTAAAATATTTTTCATCTATTGGCAGGGAGAATCATTCTCCTTTGGTGGAAAATTAAGGTCGTTGCGCAGCTTATTTCCTTGGACAACAACAAACCCGGTGTCGGTTTTTTTGGTTGGTAGCCAACTTCATAGACGTGAAATAAGTGATGGTGGAAGAGTTCAAGGGTTGTTAGACCAACCCTTGGAAAACTTTGTATTTTCTTCTATTTATAATGGGACTAAAATCCCATTTTTTGTAACTGATGTGTTGTGATCCTCTGATGAGATCTTAAGAGAAATAAATTGGCACTATTTATCACGTGGATATAGCCAAACCTGTCGAACCATGTAAAATATTTGTGTTCTTTGTTTTTCCTTCTATTTTTGTGTTTTTTTCTTCCACACACCTCCTCTACCCCTAACAATTATCATGTTTAAAAAAATATTAACCCATGGTGATATAGTGTGGAGAAAATCTATTTTACAGTTACTATGTTCTTCCGTTTTTGTGAAGCACTAGATGAGGCAATGCACATGAAAGTTTGTGGTGGTGTAGATGAGTTGAGAATCTGAAATTTTTTCTATAAATACCCAAATGCATGCTCATTTTTAGTATGAGTTAAAAAAAATGAGCTTTGGGAGATTGAAAAAGAGTATTGAATGAGATATTTATTTTCATAGGAGATTGTCATGTTCGTGTTATGTTTCCACCTTTATATTGGCATGATGATGGTTTTAATTCCATAAACCAGTGTAAGATTTATCGTACTATATTTTACAAAGATACCATGAGTTCCACAAGCTTCCAAGATCTGTGATGTGGTTGAAATTGCATAAAATAACACTGAATATAGTAAAAGAGACTATCCAGGGTTTGTGAATGAAGATCAATATGTATGAGATGTTATGAATGCTTGAGGTAGAGTGAAACAATAAATGGGTTTTAGTCCTCTTTTAGGATATATTGATGGAAATTGAGTTAAGATAAGAAACCTTTATGTGAATAGCAGTGGCATCGCATGATATATTTGAATAAAGAGAAGTAGTTTCATTCATGCATAAAGATTTCATAGTGAATATGCATACTGTTTTCTTGAATGACTTCAATTAATAAGGCCACTTAAAAAATTAATGAACAATGTGTTCATTAATGTGAGTAAGCTCATGCACATGTGATTACTTAATCCCTTAAAAAACAAGGAGTTAGTAAACTTGAAGTAGTGTATATGTAATTACATAATTCATCATTTACATGCACATGAAATAACACATTAAAGAAATAGCGAGGAGCTTGTGAATTTAAATTATTTCAAAAAATAATGAAGACCATGAATTTGTATACATGCATAAATTTTGAGAATAGACATGAAATATATTTTTTATTGTGTGTAGTGATTTGAGACTAAATTCAGGTGTAATTTAAAAGACATATTCCAGAGTATTCTGTGGTTTGAGATAAGTTCTGATCAATTGATGATCCACAAAATGTGTGAAATATCAATAAGCTTTTAGAAAGTTACTAAAGTTCTTGAATATTTTACATTAGAAGATCAGGTGATCTGTTTTTTTTATGGAGAAATAATTTATATTGAGGAATTATATAAGAATATTGAATCTGATTGGGATATTTATATTAGTGGATCATATCTTGTGTGACTCAAGATTGTATAATTCTTCATTGAGACTCTGAAGTAAAATAAGTATCTAGTGGGACTCTGGAGTAGGCTGATGGGATGATGTTTACATTGTGGGATGGGGTATAAGGATCCTCCTATGGGACTCGAGAGTCTCTTTTATAGGTGGGAACTTATAAACATGAGTGGGAATCTAGATTGAAAGACCGTGGGACTCACTATTGATGGGAATGTGACTTACCCTAGTTGTGACGATCTATATATAGTGAAGAATATGTTACTGAGGGGCATAACTGGTTATAGAAAGTAGTAGTTCTTAGTATTGAACCTTGTAAAAATATTTCATGCTATGTTTCATATACATTTTTCATTGAATACAAGATCCACTCATCCTAATAGGAGACGAAGTTTTGAGTGGGTTAAATAAAAGAAAAGAATTCATTAAAACAAGTCACACATGATTCACCCCCCCTCTTAGTGTGATTGCATGATCCATTGGACACTTCAATTGGTATAAGAGGGAATACCACCTATGGTTGGATGTAATCTACTTGTCAAGTTGTTTATATCAAATGCATATGAAGTGAAGATTCATGTTTGATGAAAATTCATAATAACTTTAGATGGAAAAGACTATATCTAATCATGATGTTATAAATATTGAAGTTTCTATCAAGAATTGGAAAAATAGGAAGAAAAAAGTGGAAAATAAGAAGAAGAAGAACTCAAAGATAAATAAAGATAAACTATAATCCAAAGGTACCTAGAGTGTTTATTGTTCAGTGAAATCATTTGATCATAATTCTAATGATTCAAGTTCAGTATAGGATGAAGATATGTTAATTATAAAACTAGAGAGCATCTAAATAAATTTCCCAAATAAGTGGTCACATGTATGATCAAAGTTTTCAAGGAACTTATGGATGATAAATTATAGCCAGAAGAAGAGACTAATGCTATGGAAGAGACATTGGTATAAAGGTTGTCATATACAACACTCTCACAAAACTAGTTAGGGAGAAGGATAAAACAACCTATCTTGGCAATGAAATGTATTTCAGAGCTCTTGAATAATTGAAAAGTAATATTTTTGAGAAATATGTTTTTGAAATGGTCTTTATAGAAGTAATCCATGAATTTGAAAAGATAAAAAATACATCCATGAATGTTAAAGATTCTTTGCTATATATTGAAGAAAAAATAATTAAGGACCTTAAAAATTTGATACTGAAGGCCAGAAAGGTACGTAAAGATGAGATTTAGAAGATGAAGACTCATTCAGAATAAAACATGAAATCGATTTAGGATGGTAAGATTTATATCAAATTAAAATGTTTTGAATTAGAAGTGAAACTATGAAACATGAAAGAGATACAAGCTGAGACTTCCCAAGCTACTGAGAAAAGATATACTTCCAAGGATTCATCTGATAATAGTATTATTTCTAAAATGAATTAATATAGTGGAAAGAAGAGATTGAGATTATCCAAGGATAAATCAACTATAGGCTTATTGAAGATAGTAACACTTTTTCCTGATAAATCGGTGTGTACTAATACAGTTTTGGTGATTTATACAGATTCAACTTTAAAATATAGGCAAACATGGGTGAAGAAATATTCTCAAGAATTTATGACATCTTTAAATATGTATGTGGAGAAGTGTAGAAATTCGTATTCCCCAAAGAAAGAACAGAATAATAAATGCGCTACCTAGAGAAATAAAAATATCAAAGATAGTCAGAATGTGTCAAAAAATAAGAAATCATGATTTATTGTCTATTGTTGGTGATATTAGATGTTTGTGCAGAAGGAAATAAGTTTTCGGCGTAACATGTAATTGTATGAAAATTACATAATGCCTACATTTAGGTGGAGTAGAGATGAAGATATGTAAAAACATGCAAAATAGAAGCAGAACTCATAGAAATGGACCGGTTTATCAAGAGAAAAGATAAAAACTTTGAAAATATCAGTGATTATTGCAAAAGAAGTGGTCATTGTTATGATGAGTGCTAGTATGTACCAATCATGCACAAATAATCTGTTGATGTGAATAGAAGACAATAATAAAAAGTGAAGTAGGTAATAAAATATGATGACATGTCGACCTTTGTATGTGAACAAAATAATAAGGTTGTTAAAAAATAACTACCAAGAAGTTTTTGAAGAATTATGTGAAGAGTGTCAAACCCAAGAAAATATGCTTCTATTGTGGAAGGAAATGTCACATCATGGACCATTGTGAATTTTCAATGAACACCAATAGAAAAGGAAATATGCTGGAATCAATGAAACAATAAATCCAAAATAGAAACAATGGGATTGATTTAGTGAAGGAAATCTGTGATGAAGAATCTAAAAAGTTTCCTAAAAATGGTAACCTGTTGAATTTTAAAGTTGTGTGTGAAAGGTGTAATATGTCTGTACATTCAAGTAAAATATGTTTGATATAGTTACCTAGACAAGAAGAATTCTTAATGAACTAAGGGAAACCACATATTACTTCTAGTGTTGGGAAAACAAGTCTACACACAAAGTTAATACTGGGTGTGTTCCTAAAGAATGCTTGAACAAATGGATAGAACAGTTGGAAGAGGAAAGAAATGTGGAACAAGAAAAGAAAAATAAATTTTCTTTGTTATAAAATGTGAAGAACACTATTTCATCTAATAAGATTGTTGGGTTGAGAAGAAACTCTCAGCACAATTGTTCTAACTGAGTAGCATTGAAGAACTGACTTATTCTCATATACTCATTGTGTTTATTTTTCATGCAATGAATTGAAGGTGAAGCATGAATTCATGGGGAGACCTGAATTTGACAAAATACATGAACATCTTACAACTAGGAAGTTATCCCTCATGGAAGATTATTGGCATCATGTTTCCTTTTTGAAAAATTTCAAATAATCTCAAATTATACTTGGAGTTTATTCTTAAAGAAATCCAGTCATGATGAAGAAGATATTAAGTACATCTCTTGAGGGGGAGCACGAACAAAAAATTACCATATATCACTAACTTAGTTGAAATTTGGTGAATATTTGACATTCTGGTGAGGTATACATCTCATAATTCTAGATGTAAAAAATCTATAGATTGAATCATATCATAATTGATGAATTTTGATTACATTATCTTATTTTCATGATGAAAAATCAATTCTAAAATAGATATATTTATTACTTGATGACAAAATGGAAAGGAAATTTTAAAGGGTAAATACATTCTTGAACATGAATGTTTTTAATATATTTACTAAGATTTAGGGAGGATATTAGTTGAAAATATTTTGAAAAATCTGTGAAAAGAGATTTTAGTATTAGTATCATATACTAGAAACTTATTTACATAATTATTGTTAAAATTGATCACTCTTGTTTTCTACATCGAGCATTGCTCACATAGACTTAGAGTTGATTAATTTTATATCTTTTCTAAGAAACTGGTGATTTCATCCTTGTTTGAATTAAATCAGACTACAAGTGTCATAAGAGACGAGGATGTTATTAAAATATGAATTTTAGAGATTATGAATCCTTCCAAAACTTATATCATTGATTTTATTTCCAATACGGGGGATAAGATATCATTTAAAACAGACTTTTTATTACAATGCATGCAAGATGAAAACAGGCCCGGGGACTTGACCCCGCGACCTCCGTCCCGAACCCCAAAACCCCCAACCACCATAACCGAGTGTGTGGGGATAAGATATCATTTAAATTTGAAATAAAATGGGTATTGACAAAAAGAACTTAAGTAGAATATTGAAGAACCCAAGGAGTTTATTTTCATTATAGTTAAAATTATTGTTAATAAGTTGTGAAGCAGAAAAGTCAATGAGGATTTAATTATGATGATTGTGGGATTGATCTATAGTTCAAAAGACAAGTATTATTGGTTCATTAAGTCAAAAAAATGTTTACAACATTGAAATAATGAGTGAGGAGGAAGAGGAGATTAAATTTTGGCTATTTCATTATATGAGATATGGCTAAGTGTTTCTTAATGACGTGTATATTAAAAAATTGATCTACCACACACCATCCAACTATCACGGGGAAGTTCCAGCAGGAGTCAGGATGATACCCTTGTAATTGCTTCTAGCCTGATTGGGATTCAATTTGTATTATAAAGAAGTGTAAAAAGATTTTAATGTTCGGCGTGGGATGATCTATGTGTGGGTATTGTATCCCTGTCATTAAAGATACATTTATAAATAAGGCTATTTGATCTATTGAATGAGGACCGTCCAATCAAGAGTCACAATTTTCTTCTTCCTTGAGCTCATTGAAGAAGTTACTACTCTCTAGGTTCTTCATGACACATCATCTATATTCACCTAATAAATTCATGTGTTCATGATGAGTTTCATTCTTCATGTTCTCATGATGATGGCTTGAATTCTGCAAACTAGTGTAAGATTTATCCCATTGTGTTGTGTGAAGATACTATCAGTTCTATGAGCTTCCAAGCTTCGTGATGTGGTTGAATTTACGTGAACTAACACTGAATTTATTAATTGTGACTGTCCAATTTTTTAGAATGAATATCAACATGCATGAAATGTTATGCATTATTGAGGTAGAGTGAAATAATAAACGGATTTTATTTCTCCTGAAGGATATAATGATGAGCAGTGAGTTACATGAAAAATCCTTCATGCAAAGAATAGTGGCATCGCATGATATATTTTCATAAATAGAATTAATTCCATTTGCACACAATTATTTCATCATGAGTGTGTATACAGTTTGCATGAATGTGAGTAATCTCATGCACACATGATTACTTAATCCCTTGAATAAGAAGGAGGCAGTAATCTTTTGGTAGTGTATATGTGCTTTCATAATTCATCATTTTCATGAAAATGATACAACACATGCAAAGAATAATGAGGATCTTATTAATTTTCATTATTGCACAAAATAAATAAGACCATGCATTTGTATACATGCATGAAGTTTGACAATACATGTGGAATATATTTTGTATCATGTGTACTGATTTGAGACTGAAGTTAGGTGTAATTCATAAGACATATTATTGAGTAATCATTGGGTTGAGAAAACTTTAGATTAGTTGATTATCAGTGAACAATGAGAAAGATTAGGAAGATTTTAGACACTTGCTGAAGTTCTTGAATATTGTACATAGGAAGATCAGGTGATCCGATTTGTTTGTGGTGAATTACTTCATCTCGAGGCATTGCAGAACTAGTCTAAATCCAATAGAGATCTTTTTATCAGTGGATCATATATCATGTGACTCGATATTGTGGAAGTATTCAGTGGGAATCTGAAGCATGGGAAGATGGTAACACTGTGGTATCCAGTATAATGATCCTCCCATGGGACTCAGAAGTCACTTGTGTAGGTGGGATCTTATAAACTTTAGTGGGACTCTAGAGTGAAACATTATGGGACTGAGTGTTTATGGTAATGTGGCGTTCTCTGGTTATAACCATCTATATATAGTGAAGAATCTTTAAAAATATTGTGTGTTATGTTATATTTACATTCTTTATTGCATACAAGATCTACTCATCCTAACAGGTGATAGAGGTTTGAATGGGTTTAAAGAAAAGAAAAGAATATAGTAAAACAAGTCACACCTAATTCACCCCCCTCTTAGTACGGCTGCACGATCCATTGGACACTTCAAAAATAGTTAGATTGCTCAATTTTCTAGAAAATTTAGAAAGTTATACAAGAAGAGAAGAGGTTTTAAGAAACCATTCAATAAGTACAATAAGTATGATGGGAATTCCAAATAAGTGAGATGTTATGAATGCAACAATATTGGGATTATCGAGACAAATTTTCCACAACTATATAAAAAAAAGTTGGATAAAATGTATTTTAAGAATTTTGGTTATAAGGAGAAAGCCAAGAAATCCAGTAAGGAAACATGGAGTGATTTAGAAGATTCAATTGATGTTTTATTTTTATATACAGTAGCTGAAAATTCTAATTAGAAGTCCAACATGTGCTTTATGGATCACTCTAATGAGGTACATTCATATTATTCTTCTTATCATAAAGTTGATTTTGAAAATGAAAATTTATCATATGAGAAATTAAATTAATATTATACCATGCTAGAAAAATAAATATTAGACTTTTAAAAAGAAAAAAAATCTCTCAAAAAGTACAACAGTGATGGGGCTAATGAAAAAGAGTACTTGAATAAAAAAAAATTATAATTAAAATTCAATCTTGAAAATTCTATTACATCACGTGTTGAACATGGTAATAGTATTGAGCAATTTAAAAAAAAATTAAAGACTTTAAATGCATTTATATTGTTTTTACTAAATGAAAAAATTATTTAAACCAAATACTTGGAAATAATAAGGTTCGAAAAAGTAAATTTAGAATAGGAAGTCAAAGTAAAATTACAAAATTTTATAAAAATTATTTTTTGTCTAGTTATAAAAACAAGAACCTCTTTAAAATTACTTGTTTTCATTGTGGTGAGTTAGGGAATTATGCTAATAAAAGTGATTTAAAAAATAATGAATTCTGTGGAATTTAAAATTATTTCTTTCAAGGATTTTTTCAAAGTTTAGTGATAGAATTTTTGGACAAAAAAATAGATTTGGGTTCCCAAATCTTTAGTTTCTAACATTGATGGACCTAAGAAAATATGGGTACCAAAAAATTCTTGTTTCCTTTGTTTTTTGTAGGGAAAATGCTTCAAGATCACAAATGATAAACGATATATGGACAATGGATGTTTAAGACTTATGATTAGGAATTTATCCAATTTCCATTCCTTATCAAAAGTTGATGGAGGTCATGTCCCTTTTTTGAAAATACAAAAGGAATAATTACAGAATTTGGATCAGTTGGTAATCCAAGTTCAGTACTCAACAACAAAGTTCTTTATGTGGAAGGATTAAAGGACAACCTGATAAGTATTTCTTATCCTTTTGATAAAGTTTATTTTTTTTATTTTTCAAATAATTCATGATTAGTTTTTTAATATAAGATTATTAAATTTAAGGTTCTTAGAATAAAAGAGATGGAACCCCACTCATCATGTGTTCTCTCCTATAGGCTCCCCCTAGAGTTTATAAGGCCCTCCTCGGCAGCGGTGGTTCTCCCCCTATTCTCCTATTTCTTTGACACCCCCTCATTCCATTTTTATTCTTCTCATTCATACCCCCTTTCTTCCCGATATTTATTCCTTGGGATTTCTTTCTCTTCCTTATAGTGCTCGCTATTGTGGGTTTCCTCCCACGACTCTTACGGTCTTCCCATTGAAGGTTGTGTACTATGGGATCCCTAGGCCTCTCTAACCCTGCTCTTTCCTTAGCTTTACTATATGCCTCTCTTGGTCATAGATGGTGTTGTGGTTATAATGAAGATTTGGGTTTTGTGGTTCAACGGATGATGGGTTTCTATGCACTACCAATGTCGGTTTGTTTTTGATTGTTTTGATTTTGAGTTTCTACATTCTCGGTGATGGTGGTGTTCAGAGTCCTTAGATGCTCAAAGACCTTCTTTGACCTCGTGTTCCTCATCACCTATCCCAACCGGGTCTAGTACGGTGGAGTCTTTGAGGTTTTGGGATTTGTGGTGAAATGACTATCGAGGTACTAGGTGGAACCTGAGTCGGTATGCTCTTATGAATATGGATACTTATTTGATATATCTTCTTGGTGTTTCTTATTATAAGTTATTAGTGAAGGTGTTTTTGTATTATTTTGTGAGTTCTTGTTTCATGATCACTTTATGAAGTTTTATATTTGTGTATATGGTTTGGTGATTCTTGTTTCTGGGGTGGTGATATATTCAACGTCGATTATGATGACAAGGGTGAAGCGGTGATGGTTCTTTTGGTTCGGTTTGTGAAGTTTGAATTATTTTTTAGTGATTGTGATTATGGTATTTTTTCTAGGCATGGATGAAGCGGTTTCAATGATATGTAAGGACTAGTCTCTGATAGGTGATTCTCGATGGTGTGGTGGATGATGATGAGTGATTCGGTGCGTCAGTCTTTGCAGCTCGAAGTTCCAGCTCATGGTTTGCGGCCTAAGGCAGTTGCGTGGCCTTTTTTAATTTTTGAATTTGGTAAATCCCAACATTTGGCATGTGACCATTTTAAAAAAATTTATGTGTGTTTCATGGTGTTTGAATCATTTTTTGAATTGTGTTGTTCCCACTCAACCATAAAGTGGTTATGGAAAATAAAAAAAATAATGATTTTCAAAGGTTCCTAGAATAGATAATATCTATACTCTGGATTTTAATTCTCCGAGTGAATAAAAAGTGAAATATTTAATTGTTAAAAAAGTTGAATATTGGATATGGCATAAAATATTGGGACATTATAATGTTTTTTCTTTGAAAATGTTATCTAAAAGTATTTTAATTTTACATTTACCTCAATATACATTAAATAAAAATAATTTTTGTGATTCATTCCAAATGGGCAAGAAACACAAGTCATATTTTAATATGATTAAAGAGGTTACTACTTCTAAACCCCTATAATCAATTCATATGGATTTTTCTAAGCCTTCTAGAGTTTCAATACTAATAGGAAAATCTTTTCTTAATGTTTTAGTTGATGATTTTCTATATTTACTTGGGTTTTTATTAAGAGTGAGTCTTGTTCTTTTTCTATAAGTTTTTGAAAACTAGTTAAAAAAGATAAAGATTCCAAAATTATTACTTTATGAAGTTGCCATGGAGGAGAATTTTGAAACCATGAGTTAAATACATATTATTCAAAACATGGTATGAAACATACTTTTTCTGCCCCTAGGATACCTCAACAAATTGGTGTTGTTAAGAGGTGAAATAAGACCTTACAAGAAATTGTAAGAACAATGTTATATGAATATAACTTTCATAATTTTTTTTATGTTGAATATATGAATAAAACATGTTATGTCATAAGTAGAGTTCTAATTATCCCTATTTTTAAGAAATCACCCTATGAGATATGGAATCATAGATATTTAAAAGTCAAGTACTTTATGGTTTTTTGATAAAAAGTTTATATTCTAAATACCAAGGATAATCTTGGAAATTTTAATCCAAAATCCGAGGAATGAATCCTTCTTGGATATTATACTAATTCCATGGAATGTAGAGTTTTCTATAAAAGGTCAAATATTTTTTAAGAATCAACTCATGTGAAATTTGATTAAAGTGATACTTTTGATCAAAAAATGAATCAAATTGATGATTTAACTAATTATTTTGAAAAAAATAGGACCATAAATTCTCTAGGAACATAAAAAGGATGATGAAATGGAACATTATTTCCTAGAACAAAATCCTGAATGGATGGATACCGGTGAACCTGAAAGTTTGTTGCCTAGAAATATTGGAACCCTTAAAAACAATCACTTAGAAACTGTTATAGAAAATTTTGATTAAGGAATTAGAACGTAGATGATTTTATGAAACCTTGTAGAGTTCTCTACATTCCTATATCAGTTAAAACCTAAGTATATATAATAAGCCTTAGTATATGAGAATTGGGTTGTAGAAACAAAAGAGGAATTAAACCACTTCAAGATGAACAAGGTTAGGGAATTAGTTGATAGACCTTATGAATATCCTATTATATGAACAGAATTGGTTTTTAAGAATAAACAAGATGATCATGGTGTGATCACTTGAAATAAGATTAGAATATTAGCCAAAGTTTATAATCAAGAAGAAGGTATAGATTATGAGGAGACATTTTCACCTATAAAAATTTTAAATTCCATTAGGATTCTCTTAGTCTATGCACCATATATGAACTTAAAGTTACATAAAATGGATTTAAAATATGATTTTCATAAATTATTATATTTTGGAGGAAGTCCATGTTAAACAACCACCTATTTTTGAAAATTTACACCATCCAAATTCATTTTTTACACTTTCCAAATATCTTTTTGGCCTAAAACAAGAACCTAGATCTTGGTATGAACGTTTGAGTTAATTTATTTTTTCAAATGGGGTTTTTATAGGTGAGGAAGATTCTAATTTATTTAATAAATATTTATCTTTAGATATTTTATTAGTTAGTATATATTTCTATGATGCGATCTTTGGTTATGAAAATAAAAAAATATGTAATGAATTTTCAAAACTCATGTAAAAAGAATTTAAAATAAGAATGATGGGTGAGTTAAATTATTTTATATGTTTTAATATTTATCAAAATGACTTTGGGAATGTGTTAAATTAAAGTAAATACATACTTGACTTATTGTAATGATTTGTACTTGAAAGTGGTAAAGTACATATAACTCATGTGAGTTATAATGGAAAGCATGATTTGGAGAAAGTAGGTAAACCAGTTGAAAACAAAATTTAAAGAGTAATAATTGGAAGTTTATTTTATTTAAATTAAGGTATCTGAAAGGAATAATTTATATTTACTTAATTTTTCCAGAAACTTTTTAAATTAATTTAACATCATATTTTGATGTTGAATTTGGTGGTTGTAGACTATATAGGAAGAGTACCTCATGAACCTTCCATTTTCTAAGAAAATCTATGTTATCTTGGTCTAGTAAGAAATAAAACTCAATTACATTATCTATTGTTGAAGAATAATACATTATTACTGGTAGTTGTTGTGAATAGGTATTATGGATGAAACACACCTTTATGGATTTTGGTTCCAATTATAATTAATTTTCAATTAAATTTGATAACACTAGTTTTATAAACATTTATAAGAATATGATAATTCATTCAAGAACCAGGTATATAGATTTATGGAATAATTTCTTGAAATATTACTCTAAAAAAGGTGATATTACTCTTGAATTTATCTTTATTGAGAATTATTTGATAGATATATTTACTAAACCCCATGCCTGTGAGAATTTTGATTTCATTAAAAGAGAATTGGATTTTCTTGATTTTAAATGAATTTTATTTTATGTCCTTGAATTTTATTGTAATATTTATTTGTTAATATTTATTTTTATATTTTATAAATATTTATTTTATGTATAAATGTTACATATTTAGAAGTTAAAATATGTTTCTTTTATATTTACTTCTATTTATTTAGTAGTTGGTATTGACCCAAAAACTCATTTGGGTATATAAGATTTTAGGGATTCATGTCCATGAACTAAAACAACAATGAAACTTGACTCATTCTCCATTTTCATATGTATATTCTTTATGAAGTTGAAATATCTCCCTGGACCTAAAAGCTTTTGATTCTTCTCTTTCTAGACATTCAATCGACACTTTGAGCTATTGGAATGATGAGGTGTGTGGATGATGGAAGTTTCAGATCTTCTAAGAAATCCAAAATTGGTGTGTCATGAAGAATACTTGTAGGTAAATCCATTAATATGATGTAGATAAAGTTGATTGAGATATTTCTAACAAAAGTACTTCAGTTTCAAGGTTTGGATTTTGTGTTTGATGAGAATATGCATGTCTTTCTATTTGAGTAAGAAGTTCTTGAGTTTATGAGTAAAGAGGAGTTTGAGTTCAACTAATCAGACAATGCAGTTTAATCAAATTTTAATGGAAAGGAAGTGATGGTTTATTTGGTGCAAATTTAAATGATGTTTCATTATCTCCATGAGGGGGAGTTTGTTTTAGTTGGACACTTATTGGAATAGGCTCAGTTGGGCCATCAGAAGTGTTTATGTATTTATTCGACACCCCTTCTTTTGAAAAGAATCCAGTGAAATATTTTCTAGTAGAATGAAAGTTATTGTGTAAGTTCATGCAAACTAGAATATCCCAGAGGAAAATTGAAATTGATAAAGTTATTCTTCAGGATATGTACTTATTTTTCATTTTTATTAATAACATGAAATTGAATTTTACAAGGTACATGATGCCTTTTATGCATAATTGTTTCAAAGGAACGTGTAAGCTTAATTATTATCCTTATGTAAGGTTTATTTACATTGTTTTGAAGAGAAGAGAGGTGGATCTCAATGAAGGATATGTAGTGAAGTTTCACAAGAGAAACACTTTTTCTATATTCTTTTCAAAGAAAATTGAATATTTCTTGTATTCCACCTCCGTTTCCTTTATGGTAATAGGTCAGGAAGTCATGGATCAGGGAGATCCATCTAAGAAATCATGACCTATGAATAAAAAACATACCCAGATGGGTCTTATTAGAAGATTTGAGGAGTCAGTACATGTCATAGCTAGACCCTCAGTACATGTTACAAGTCCTACCATGGTTGAGCCCGCTCAAAGTCAATAAGAGGTTGTTCAGAGTCAAGAGACTGGATTTGTTGAGTTTAATAAAGGAATTAATAATATTAAGGCACCAATTGTTGAGAAAACTATTTTAGTTCAAGAGGAAAGCCCAGTGGAGACTATTCCCAGTGGTCTAATTTCTAAGGATAGATCTAATGACAAGGTAAATTCTCAGATAGAGGATCTAATTCTTCTAGGATCACCTATTATTAGAGAAAGAAGTGATGATGTGATTATGGGATGTGATGAACTTTCCCATATTCCTCCTATGACATCACCACCTCTAGTAGATCATGAGGATGTGACCTCAGATAGTAAGATCTTGGATATCTTAGAAAATCCATCTTTTTATTCTTCTATAATAGACGAGTTTGATAATATCATATCATATTATTATGATCTAAAGGTGGAGCTTGTATCTTGTAAAGGTAAGATCAGAGAAATAAAATAGTCATATGTCTCTAAGATGAATTTTAATAGGCTAGTTGGGATATTAGATTCTCAAATAGAAATGATTCAAAGTATTTAGGCTAACCCTCCTATTCATCCTTTTACTTCTTATGTGGTTAGTTCTAAGGAATTTGATGAGATGAAATCTATATTGAAAGGATTGAAGGATTCTTTTCCTACTAAAGATAAATTTAATGAGATTTTTACTATAGTTGCATCTCAAAGAGATTCATTTTAGAATCATAATTCGATACATACAGGTATATATTGAGAATTTCATTATGAATTAAATTGCTTTGGTTCTAAAATGAAAGAAACTTTACACACTTTTTGAATTGTGTTGTTAATACAATTTGAAATTTTTAAGAAGTTTTATCCTATTGTTGTTGTTGTTGCTCTATCATAACTTTTAGTTTCTCCCGCTTTTCAAAGAGGAGTTGGTCATGTGTTGTTATAATTGACTTATTTTTCTTATCAAATTCAAAATCTCCAAGAATATATACTTTATGCTAATATTTTTTCAATATTTGAAAAGGGATCTTATGGGTCAATTTCATGATTCACAAGAAGCAATAAAAAATATTATTATTGGGTTTTACATGTGCATGAATGAACAAGTTATTCAATTTGAAAAGTCTCTTAGTGGTATGGTATACGAGAATTTTGTTGTTTCTAAGAAAACAAGGGATATAGTTTCATCCTATGTTGAACCTATTGATAAAAACACTCAAATTTTTTACAAGTGGATTAAGGAAATCTTTTCAGTGGTTGTAGATATATATTTTGATTCTTTAGAGGAATAATCAAGTTCAGAATCATAAGAAGATATATATGTTCTAGTTATAGTTACAGGATAGGAGTTAGTTGTTTACAAACCTCCAAGGATAGTCCCTTTTGTGGAATCAATTTCTCTTATTACTGTAGTGTCATTTTGAGTTGAACTTGATCCTCCTTCTATTGGTTATAAATTTTATGATTCTTCTATCAGTGCTATAATATAATTTTTTTAAGAGGTTTATATAGAAAGTTAAGACCTTGGAAAAAAATTTGTAACTAGTGAATGGTAAAACAATTGACATGTAGAGTTTAGTAGACTGGGTTTTGAAGAAAATTTTCATAGACAAGCCATCATCTCTTACTCCTATAGAAATTTATCATTTTCTTTGGCTAAAAGAAGTCAGTGAACCTCCATTTTCTAAAAAAGTCATCCTGAATATTTTATGGGGATTATCAGGAGTGTTTTTTCTTTAGTTTCTCAGATACAAAATAAATCCTATGTTATTATTCTAGAATTCTTCAAGTCAGATATTATTCCTATAATCAACATGTGTGTTGAAGATTTGTTTTAAATGAGAATAAGGATACCTCTTGGCCCTGATCCTCTTTAATCTCATCATAGTTCTATAAAAATAATTGAACTCTTTAATGATCCATAATCTTTTAATCAGAATGAAAGAGAAAATAATGATTTTTCCTTAGCCACCGAGCATTATCAGGGAGAAACCTCTTCTTTTGATCCTTTTAATAAAATTTATTTTTAGGCTACTGAAATCTATGAATTCATTATAGGTCGAGATAATTTGTAAAAAAAAATTAATGATGTTATTAATCATTCACATGTAAAAGATGCTATTGGATTAGGGAGTGGATCTATTTCAGTAGTGGAGAAGGAAACAATTCCATCAATAATGCCTACTCTAACCTCTTCTAGAACTGAACCTACTTTCAACATACCTCTATCCAAACTACCATATCAGTTTAAACCTATTCATAAACCTAGATCTTCTGACTAATATTTTGTATTTTTATTGTGTGGATTTAATTTTGTATATTCATTTTACAATCATTGAAATATTCATTTCTAATGATTCTCTTAGTGATCACTTTCATTTGATGTTATTGATTTATTTTACTTTCTTAGTGATTGTTTTCATTTTATATTTAATATATTTAGTTTTTTACTAAATAACATTATATCCATAATTATATATATTCAATTTTCACACAATAATAAAATAGTTCATTAATCTCAAGTGCTATATTATATGTTTGTTTTCTCTCACTACCCTTCCTTTTTAATGACACAAAAGGGGGATAAGTTATATATGATTTAACACAAGTTTAATCAAAGGGTGATAAGTTTTCTTTAATATGGGAAAAATTTAAAATTAAGGGGGAGAAATAAACGATAAGAACAAAATTTTAAAAAATCATTATATTAGATATATCATTTGTGAAAAATCATTATTAAACCTTTTAAAATTTCATGTTTAATTTAAAATGGGTTTTGTGATCATAAAAAAGGATGAGATTGTTGGAATAATAATGTTGTAGCAATATATTCTATGAACTTTAGGTTTTGATGATCTGAAATACCCTTCATACTTTATTGATGTATTTGTTTTTAAGTGTGTTCATTAGTCTTTCTTCTATTTATAATTATTTCCACTATTAATTTAATTAAGTATGAAATTCTAGATGTTTTTCTGAAATTTTTCCTAATTTTTAAAAAAAATATATGTATGTATTTTGGCTATGTGGATAAATGGCTACATGATAATTCAGCTCTTTATATTACCTACGTGGAGGATTCTCTTACATAAATTGTCTACGTCATGGAATTTGTTATATAGAAATTACCTATGTCGATGAAATTGCCAACATGAGAAATCAGCTACCTAGATTAGATGTGTGGTGAACTCGTCTATGTTAGTTTCATTTTTGTTAGTTTAGGATATGTAAGTAGGAAGCCTATGTGATTTAAATTGGTTACTTGATTATCTACAAATGGTCGTGTCGTGCTGCAATCTGTATTTATTACCGCTGAAGTACTTGAGTGAGATTTTAATGTTTTTTTATGATATTTAAATGATGAATTATCTAATTTATAGTAAAATGGATTATAATAAGAGTTGAGTAACAAAAAATGAGATAAGTATAAAGATTTTTTATTTGTATTTACTATGTATGGGGTATTTTAAAAGAAAAGGGCATTTCTTAGATCCCATATTCTATAGATCATGTGCTATGAAAATAAAAGAGAATATTTTCATGCCTTTTGGGGAGTATTTTTCTAGAAAATAGAAGCTATATTATGTGGAAAATAAAATATATATAAAGAATAAGAGAAGATCTTGTAAGCTTATATGTTTTTCATAATAAATAAGAAGAAGGTTCATTTTTAATAGTTGTGAAACAATATCCATTTGTACTATTGTTTATAATTATCTCCTCAAGTTGAACTTTTTTTCTTATCTTATCTCCTAGATATTTCTTCCTTCATTCAATTGTATATTACAATTTCACACTATACTAGAAAAACTATGTTTTATTATCTTTCATTATAAATTTTCCAGGTAAAATAACCCGAAGGTTGTTGTTTGTAAAACCTTGTTGGATACTATTTGAAACATCACATACTTTTGTAACAAGTGTCAACTACTTGCACTCAGTCATGCAGTCCCTAGAAAAAGGGTTGGCAGTCCCTGGAAAAAGGACTGGTCTAGTGAAAATCATCAAACTTTTAGAGAAGAGGGTTGGTGGAGAATACTAGGGGACTTTTATTCCTAGAACCACTATAAATAGATGTATCTATTTATTTTCCCTATACTTTTATTTTCCATTTTCGCTTGTGATAAATAATGAATATAATGTTATTATTTTCTAAAGAGGGCATTTTTCAAGGTGAAGAATTTTTTTGAGAACTAAATCCACCCCCTCTTGATTAATTTTCAAGCCTTACCGGCCAACATTTATTCATATAATTATATAATTATTTTTAAATTAATTTATAATGAATGTTTTTATTTTTAAAAATATATTTATATATTTACATAAAATTTAATATTTACATATAAAATTTTTATAATGTATTTATAAAATTCATATTTATTTTAAATACATTTATGTGTCCATATATATATTTGTGTGTGTGTGTGTGAATCTCTCTCTCTATATATATATATATATATTTATAGGTGTGTGTGCATGTCTATATACATGAATGTATTTATATTTTAATATATATTTGTTTCAAAGTATAAAGATATATATAAATATATTGGCACACACCAGGAACTCTTACCACTGGTCTAGACGATTTAATTTGTTATATATCGACATATTTATATTTATGTATATATATATTTAAATAAATGCTTATTTTAATATATATATATATATATATATATTATTATAATATATACAAAAAATATATGTTTTTATTAATATGCACACAAACATATATTTTTATATATAAAAATTATATATAAATGTGTATAGGTACGTATACATTCATAGATTATTATAAGGTAAATAAAATGGATAAATTTTTATTTTAACTAAAATGGATAATAAATGTTTTAATTTTCATATGGTTTATATATTTAAATATATATTTTACAAGTATGTTTAAATATTTATTTATTAAATTAAAATATTATATATAAATATATTTAAATATGTATATATATATATATATATTTTAAATAATGAAATCAATTAAATAGATTTGGAATCATCCATTACAAGATCAAAAATCCAATCTGGGAGGTTATCAAGACACATTAGAATCACATCTCGCATCTTGAAAAGTTAAATGATGAACAACTTGATTTCCATATCTATTTTAGATGAGAAGGAACAGAGGGAAAAGATCTCACTCAGGAACCAAAT
Organism: Viscum album; assembly: GCA_963277665.1. Lineage (NCBI taxonomy): Eukaryota > Viridiplantae > Streptophyta > Magnoliopsida > Santalales > Viscaceae > Viscum > Viscum album. Next base: position 2,135,419,316 of record OY728140.1, read on the forward strand.
CCACTTTAGAATGAAACCAAATGGTTTTAAGGATTATTCCTGATCCAAAGTAGCCTCTATAATAGTTTAATAATAGGAGTCAACATAAATGGTCATCTAATCACACTCCAATGAAAATTAAAGGAAAAAAAATAATATAATAGGATTCCATAATGGATGGGATCCAATTAGCATAGAAAGATATATGACAAGATACAAAAATATAACCATGAAAATCCTAAGAAATTAATCCAATTCCCACCTACACTTTCCTAGAAAAGAAATATTTAAGTTGATTTTAAGAACACCCTCACGGGGGGTTCCATCTACTAGGGTCAAGATTATACTCTAATATAGAATATGACACAAATTATAATTCCATGTCAAAATACACTTAGTGACCTTAATGACCCAGAAAAAGTATGGCCACTCTACTTGGATAAAAACAAAGTCATTCTTCCATTTCCAAATTATCCAAGTTAAGATGTACAAAAAATAAAAGTGTTTTAGTTGGCAGAAATGGAGACTACCTATGTATATTTGAAGGTAAATCAATAGCCAAGTCAATGAACTCTTCAAAAATTTCCCTTCACTCAAGCTAGATTTCACTCACCATGGGACACTAAAATATAATATGGGGATCGACTCAGGATCACAATGGAAGAATAGGTAGGAGGAAACCATGGAGGGGTGATGGTATGTTAAAAAATCATTACTATAAAGAGAAATAATATGTATTTTCCACCAAAATAACCTCACCTTAGGTGTAACCTATAATCTACAAAGAGTTAACCATGGAAAAGGGTCCCTCAATGGAATGGAATCAAGAGAAATCCGATAAAACAATCTTACAAAGTAAGAACTAGAAGGATCCCCATCCCAACCAAAATGATCATCGTACCCCTCACTGAGAAAATAAATGCATAGAATAATATTAATATCTATCCCATTAAACCATGAGCTATATTTTTCCAAACACCTTCCATCCCACTCATCATTAAATAAATCCTTAACAAAATCCTCCTCAAGGATAGGAATAACAACCAACATTTCAGAGAAAATTTTGTTATCAACAATCCATATGTCATTCCATATGCAAACCTTGCTTAAATTTCCAATTCCCCATTATATCTCCCTTTTCAACAATGAACATAACTCATATAAAATCCTCCATAAAAAATATGATACTCAGACCCACACTTCCAGATCTGGTGCTAAACATGCATACATTTTAATACATCACATGAATTACAACAAACTCCCTGGATTAATAGTTTAGTGTCTTTGGGAACTATGTAAATTTACAAATGAACACATAGTACAATACACACTTATTCCAAAAATATTACCCACACATATAAATCCATTATATCACTTTTAATAAAATTCCTAGGGAAAAGGGGAAACCTAAGAAAATGGTGATATGGAAATCCCAATAAGGGATAAACAATGAAAATGAAGTATAAATGAACATAATGGGAAAGACATGAGGCATGATATAAGAATATGAACATGAGGAAAATAATCATAACATGATCATAAGAATAGGGGGACTAGTATGATCATAATTGAAAAAGGAATAATATGATCATAAGTACATGAGACATAACATGAAAATGTGTCTATATAAAAAATATGATACATCCATAACAATATCACAAAGTTTCATCACCAGGGTTTCATAAAACATATTTCCAATTCTGCTAACTAAAGCCTTATGAATCATTACCAATGTCATTACCAAGGTATGCTACCAAGGAATCATGAACATGTCATCTCTATAGATTAATTATTCACCCAATGCATTAGAGAACTATCTAGTCAAACCCTTAATACGACTTAATTAATGTGTGACACATAAGGAAAACATATATAAATCCATCAATAATTATACCATGAACTTGTACAAAACAAATAGTATCCAATTAAAGTAATAAATCTCTATACACAAATACCCTTCATTCATGATAATGAATTATGGGGGTATTTACACCATATAGAATAAATAGTGTACAGTTTGCTAAATAATTTCCATAGTAAATCTATGGATAAGTATATAGGTGAACACCCATCAATCATAATAAGCACACAAGGGTATCCATAAGTGAAAGATAATAGATGAAAAGTTATACATGGATGGCGATAAGGCAAGACAAAGATGGTGATGGGTCAATATGAATAGATATCTCATTTCCACCACTAAATGTTTTCATAGTGACATTTACATAGAGGTGAAATGTAAATTCCATGATAAATATAGATACTGATATAGAATATGATCATTGTTCACAAATCTTGTGGGAAAGAATCCCCTTCAATGGATTAATGTGATTATTTGGGTGAATATCCAATAATCAACATTAGAAACTATATGAATTTAACAATTTAGAGGATAATACCCACAATTTAAGGAATCAAAACAAGAATTTATGAAGGCTAAATTAATGTAATAGGGATATATTATGGTACTCTATTATGGATAATAATTTTCATGTGAATTATCTAAAGAAAATCCCCCAGAAGTGTAAAACCAAGTGTGCATCACAACACATTGTTTTGCACAAGGTGAAAATCATGTCAAACCCCAATTCACCCTTTTGCGGGTTATTAAAACTAGGTAAAACTATACCAGATCCATATCCACTTATAGTATCAAAATAGGTATTTCACTGATAGGAAAACGCCACACACCATTCTTTACCAAATTTTGGTTTGTTTTATGGCTACAAGAAACCATGAGTATTAAAATGAATTATGAAGATGATATAATGAGAGGTAATGGTGATATATAATTTATAAAATAGTAAGAATATTATAAAAATTATGCATAACAACATTTTCTTTTAAAATAACTATTAATTAATAAGGCTACAAAAGTAATGGGAACGGAGCGGTGGGGAACCCTTGTTTAGGTATAGTAACAGTTTAAGAAAAGGCTATAATGAGAAGGAATAAATAAAATCTAATTTAAAAAATATCAAATGGAATATTATACTAGGGAATACAAAGCATGATGTTATATAAAAATAAACTTAAAAAGACAATAAAATAAAGGTAATGAACTTGAAAAGGAAGGAGGATGATTAAGGAAACCCTTACCTTGGGAGGATGCTTCTTAAAGCTAGAGAGACTCATTATAACCCTAGAACCACCATATAAAGACTCTTTCTAGGGTTATGAAGAGATAATTGTTGCTCAATGTATTTATTGTGTAAAGTGATGGGGGAATGGGGTATTTATACATAAGGGGTGGTTTTAAGTGACTAAATCATGATTATTTTGTATTTAAAAGCTAACCACTTTTGAGTAGAATTAATCTTAAAAAATATAGTTGATAATTAATGTTATTATTTTTGGTTAAGGAAATCACAAAATTCACCCAACCATTTAATTTTTTCATTTTTATTTTTCCTAAGTATTTACCTTTTAATTCTAATCTTTTACATTATTTTACCTCTACCGTAGTAAATATTTTTTTACCATGGTAAAATTTTTGTGCCTAAAAATGATAGTAAATTATTACCTAATTTGGAAATTATGATTCAAATAATCAAACCACTATAATTGATTTAATTTATAAAAGTGATAAAAATCAATTCTAATATTATACACATACAAGTCATAAAAATAGTTTTTTTAGAAAAGATAAAATCAAACTTTTCAAAATATTAAGAATTTGTTTCTAAATGTAATGAATTATGTATTATTTTATTAAATAAATAAATTTTCATAAATAATAAGGATTATAATATTTTAAATCATGATCATATCCTAATTATATTTTAAGAGTCATCATATTTAATAAAAAATAGTCTTTTCACTTTTTTACCTAAAAATCAACATTTTTAGAAAATTACCATAAATTTAGCCTCATCTAATTTCAATATTTGAGATATAAACATGAAATTTATTTTAGCAAAATTATTCTCTAAATATTGTAATTTTAACTTTGAAATAAAAAAAATCCTTATTTACTAAACATCAATAGTTTTTTTACATAATAAATTTTCAGTTCGTTATAAAAATTACTTAGGACTTCATTGATTTCTATTATCATATAAAAGTGTTTTATAATATAATTTCATGAAAGTAAAATTTATTTTAAACTCCTAAATTTGTCATAAAACATAATTTTAATGGAAATTAAATATTTATATTTCTTATAAAAATATAATAAAATAATCCCATTGATCTCTTTATTACACCAACAATAATAATAATGACCAATCATATTATTGATTAATGTTCATAATTACCATTGATTTTATTGGACAATGTTCCTCATGTCAAGTAGTCATATTTCCCTATAAATACATCATCATCCTCTCTTTATCACTCACTACTTCTCTTATAAAGGTTCTTAAACATCCTTTGATAATGTCTATTATTTTCCTAATGGTTTTCTTCATATTTATTATATTTATGGATGTGGAAATCTTCTTGGGGTATTCAAGCCTATGAGGTTTATTTAAATGAATGTACTATTATTTAATGTGTGTATCCCTTTACTATTATGATTTGTATTGGTCCATATTTAACCTTATAATATAATGTTCTTATGAAATGTACAAGCATATTTATGTGATTCTATTGTAAAAATAATAATTCATTTTAGAGGGATGATGTACTTTATTAAAAGAAGAATAATTTTTTTAGGTCATTGTAAAAAAACCCAGACAAGTCCCTAAGGAGACATCATGAAAATATAAATGAGGAAAGTACTTTTCACGTAGGACCTAGGTGTACAAAGATTCAGGATTTTGTAGAAGCCACCAACATTATTTTGTAAGAAAAACATCATTAAACAAACTAATATTCCAATATCCCAACCCAAACTACCTTAGACACACAATGTTTCTCCCATGCCACCCAATGTGGCCTAGTCTCTCCATTTTGGGAACCCCACTATAAATCTGCAAGACCTGAATGAAGAAGACAGATCAATGTCTCCAAAATCTTAAAAATATACATTATATATGTTGGAATAGATTAAGACACCACCTTAGTAAGGGTTTATTTCATTACATTAGAGATACCCTTGCATGGCCACACCTGTATTTTCATAGAAATATATTAATGATGGAAGAGAAGACACCTTTATTTTATCTTAAAACAATAATGGGAAGGCCAATATACTTATGGTGTTGATCTACCATCTTAATTCCTAGTACACATTATAGTTCATTCATTTTATCTAGGGAAACACTAGTGAAAAAGGATATTTCAGACTTAAAAAGATTCATAAACTTAATAGAGGCCAATTAATAGCTATAGATGATATTTATAATAGTTCTTCATTCCTCCACAGACACTTGGGAAAAAAATAATACTATCATCTTCAAAGAAAAAATGGAAAATATGAGGGCCTCAGTGCTATAACTTCACACCATGAAGAGCCTTACTTTGAGTTGTTTCTGAAATAATAGTGTAAATACATTCGAAAACATGATAAAAAGATACGAAGAAAGGGGGTCTCCTTATCAAAGGCCACGAGTATAAATTGTTTTTGTGATAGATTCACATTAATAGAAATTATAAGTATAACTTAAGGAATATAACACATGATGATTGATTATTAGGGTTGTTACATCACTTAAAAACTAAATCAAATTATAAATACCTAAAAACTGCAGTAAAGAAGCAACCAAGGCTGTCTCCCAGTGAGGAAGCCCTATAGGGGTTATTTTGTCATTATTATTATTTTATTAATTTAATATTTTAATTATTTTTTAAGGGATAATTTTTTTTGGAAAGAAAACTAAACAAGATCCAAAGCACAAAAGAAATTAAAAAAAGTGAAACAAATGGAAACGAACTGAATGACAATATAAGAATATTATAAAAAACAAGATAAGATAAGCAGTACCAGAATTAACAAATAAGAGAAAGAAATAACCTAACCAAGGATTCATACAGATCATATTTTCTTCATCATTTTTAATGTTTTTCACAACTTTTAATCTTTAAATGCAAGAACATAATTTCAAATCTTTTATCTCATTCAGTTAATTAAAATGAGTCTACAACCAAGATTTTTGGAAGCAGGACCACTTTCTGAAGGAGTCGATCAATTCTATCAATGATCATTGAAATCATAGATATTAACAACACTCATTGTACTCACAATTATTTGATCGAAGATTGAGAAATTCAAACAGCATGAATATTATTCAAAATCCTACTCATCTCAAATTAATGATCCATATTCAGAGTTCATCACATTCCATTTAGAGATGTTTCATACTCAGAATTGAAGAAAAATGAATTATAAAATAATAGATGAAGAAAGTTTAAAATAGCAATTGCATTTTTGAATACTAAAGTTATAGAGAGAATTAAAATTTAGAAATTTGAAGAAATTGACAACTCAAAAATACTTCACCATATGAATAATCTAGCTTCGTCTACATGAACATTAGTTGGACATCTATAAATAGTGGTGGTGCACTTAAATATCCATCTTCATCGACTCGTGGAGTTTTAGTTACTTCCAAGAATATCTCCTAGTTTCACTCCCTTCTTCACCTCTAATTTCTCTACTCACTCCAATTGAAACTCTCCTCCAAATAGAATGAAATCACTCTTTTATATTCTTTATCTAGGTCATAGACCCTAATTATTTCCTCTATTTGATTACCATCCAATTGGATATAAAATTCCACATCATTTCATTACTGCACTATCACTATAAAAAAACACTCTAGATAATTTTTTTGGTAAGTCACAATGTCATCAATTTATTCCATCCAACAATCATTTTTTAAATTATTTTTTTATTTTTTTATTTTTCTATTTCCACCAACTTATTGAACACCATTCAGTTATACAGAGTCTGCTCAACTTACACATTCATCTTTTTCATCAATAGGTCAATCCAAAATAGAAATGGATTCAACAACTTTTATAAAAAAACTGATTTCTCCTCTTATAAAACTGAGTTCTTGATGGATTCATTTTCATATCTTCAAACACAATTTCAATGTTGAAAATCCCATAAATCATCTCATCTGAGCTCTGAATAGTCACTCAGTGGCTAAATAACTCCTTCAGTCTAAAAGATGAGAACTTACCACAACTCTAAGAATAGGTTTAGACTTCTTAATTGAGGCATTAAATCAATATCATAATTCAATGACTTATCTTTGATCAATAAACTGGGTTAAGCTTCATCCTATATGAATCCTCATACCCAACATATTCATTTGAATCTGCCCTGCTTCGATGAACTCTAGTCCAAATCAGCTTCAACTTCGCATTCAAATATCATCTCCCCAAACATGTGATAGAGATTGGGTTATTAGAAGTGGTTCTCGGTCAAGTGTGAGTCATCTTCTACATCTATACTTCAGCTATATTGTCTGTGGTGGTTTTCATAGGCATAGAAAAATAAGCCATCTTCTTTAAATATACATAAATATGAACTCTATACAAACTTCTGTTGGCAACATTTTTCTCCTCGAACAGTGCCTCCCCCACTTTTTCAAAGGGGGTGGGTTGTGTAGGTGGTTGGTGGCCAAACCCTTACCAAATCATCCAGTGGGAGAAGGCAACAGGAAGGGTTGAAGAAACCTTACCCTAAGAGGATGCTTCTTAAAACTATAGAGACACTCATTAAAACCTTATTACCACCTTGGAGAGACTATTGAAAGGGTTATTAAGAGATAATCCATGATCAATTTATTTTTTGTGTAATGTGATGAGGGAATGGGGGTATTTATACTCTAAGATGGTTGGATTTAAGTGATTAAATAATGATTATTTTGTATTTAAACCTGACCACTTTTTGGTGGAATTAATTTCAATGAATTTGGTTGATAATAAATGTTATAAATTTTTTTTAATGATGTTATGATACTCATACACCCATTTAATGTTGCCATTTTTAGTTTTCTTAAGTCTTTAACTTTTAATTTTATCCTTTTACATTATTTTACCTATACTATAGTATCTCTTTTTTTTACCACGGTAAAATTTTTGTACCTAGAAATGAAAATGAAATTATTACCTAATTTAGACCTTATAATTCAAAATATACAAAACATTTTACTTGATTCAATTTATAAAAGTGATAAAAAGAATTCTAATATGATATGAATATAAGTCATAAAAACAATTTTTTTAGAAATGATAAAATCACGAATTTCAAAATGTTAAGAATTTGTTTATAAATGTGTGGAATTATGTATTATTTTATTAAATAAATAAATTTTCATAATTAATAATTATTATAATATTTTAAATCATGATCATATCCTAATTATATTTTAAGAGTTACCGTATTTCATAAAAAATCATATTTTCACCTTTTTACCTAAAAAACAACATTTTTTGAAAATTACTATAAATTCCACATATACTAATTTCAATATGAGGTATACAAGAATGAAATTTATTTTATCAAAATGATTCTTTAAATATGGTAATTTTAACTTTGAAAAAATAATACTTATTTACTAAAAATTAATAGTTTTTAAGACATACAAAATTGTAAGGTCGTTATAAAAATTACTTAAGACTTAGTTGAATTATATTATCATTTAAAGGCATTTTATAATATAATTACATGAAAATAAAATTTATTTTAAAATCCTAAACATATCATAAATCATACTTTTAATGGAAGTTAAATGTTTATATAGTTTATCAAAATACAATAAAATAATCCTAATGATATCTTTATTAAACCAATAACAATAATAATGACCGATCGTATTATTGATTAATGGTCATAATGACAATCAACTATATTGGCCAGTGTTTCTTATGTCAATATGTCATATTTCTCTATAAATACACCATCATACTCTCTTTAGCACTCAATACTCTGCTTAAAAAGGTTCTTAAACATCCTTTGATAATGACTATTATTTTACTAACGTGTTTCTTCCTTTTTATGATATTTATGGATGGAGAATATTAAATGGGGAATTCAATCCTATGAAGATTATTTTAGTGCATATACTATTCTTAAATGTGTATATCTATTTAATATCCCTAGTTCTACTGGTTCTTATTTACCCTTAACATATAATGTTCTTATGAAATGTAAAAGTATTTTTATGTGATTATATTGTAAAATATAATAAAATTATTTTTGAGAGTTAATATGTACTTTATTAAAATAATATTAATTTTTAATCCATTATAAAAAAAACTCAGACAGGTACCTAAACAGACATCATGAAAGTACAAATGAGGGAAGTACTTTTCTTGTAAAACCTGGCCGCATAAAGATTGAGAATTTTTTAGCAGCCTCCAACCCTGTTTGGTAATAAAAGAATCGTTAAACAAATTGAGATCCCAATATCCCAACCCCCAGATACCTTAGACACACAAAGTTTCTCCCATGATACCCAATGTGACCTACTCTTCCCCCATTATGGGAACCCCAATAAAATACTACAAGATATGAATGAAGAAGGTGAATCAATGTATCCAAAAGTGTAAAAATATACAAGAGATATTTTGGAATAGATTGAGACACCACCTTAATGAGGGTTTATTTCATTTAAAGATACCCTTGCTTGAACACACCTGTATTTTCATATGAAATCGATCAATGATGGAAGAGAAGACACCTTTCTTTGATCTTCTAACAATAATGGGAAGACCAAGATACTTATGGTGCTTATCTATCATCTGAATTCTTGCTACACATTATAGTTCATTCATTTTTTCCAGGGAAACACCAGTGGAAAAGGAGATTTCATACTTAGAATAATTCATAGACTTACCAGAGGCCAATTAAAAGCTATTCATGATATTTATAATAGTTATTCACTCCTCCAAATCCACTATGAAAAAATGAAGACTATCATCTTCAAAGAATAAATGGGAAATAGGAGGGCCTCAAAAATATAATTTCCCACCATGAAGAGCCTTACTTTGAGTTTTTTCTGAAATAATATTGGAAAATACATCAGAAACTGGGATAAAAAGATATGGAGAAAGGGGATCTCTCTATTGAAGGTCGTGAGTATGATTTTTTTTGTGAGTGAGCTTACCATTAATCCTAATTCTGAATGAAACTAAAGAAACACATCACATGATGATTGATGATTAGGGTTTTTATGTTACTTAAAACCTAACTCAATTATAAAAACCTAAGAACTATAATAAAGTAGAAACTAAGGTTGTATCCTATCGAGGAATCCCTATAGGGGTTATTTTGTCATAATTATTATTTTCTTCTTTTAAAATTTTAATTTTTTATGAATGGATAAAAAATTTTAGAAATAAAACTAAACAAGATTCATAGTGTAAAAGATATTGCACAAGAAATGAAACAACCTGAAACAAATTGAAATGAAGTAGAAGTGTATTATAAAAAATAAGAGAAAATGACCTATAATGTCATTGAATTTTGAAAAAGTTTAAAATTTATAACCCTACAAATAATTGTATATGTGGAAAGTAGGGTCGAACCCACAGGGAAGGTAATGTTGGCCACTAATCTTTAAAAAAAACATTGGAAATCCCCACTGTTTTCAGCAACAGAGTGAATTTTCTATTTTACACTTTTAATATATATTTTTAATTTTTCTTGTAAGAAGTAGAGTGATAGAATATTTCAAAACAAGGTATATAAACTAAATTGAAGGTAGAGACAGTAGAAAACAAAGAGACATAGAGATATAGCTCGCTGATAAAAGAACAATCTATTAAAATTCGTGGAGAAAAATCTCCATTCTACTGGTTCTAAAAAAAATAATTCAATTCACTTAAAATATATCATAGAGTTCCACCATAAGAATATGAATTAGCTCCCTCTCTAGGAGTTAAGTCACACTAGTCAATCTATTATAGATTTCGCCACTCTAAAATAAATCAACTTTGAATAGTTTGAAAAATGACCTCAAGATGAACTCACAGCAAGTCCTGTAGTCTTAAGAATTTATTATCTTTTGAAAAAGGTATTCAAAATAAATCCTGCCAATTTATTGTGAAGTTTTGAAATTAAATGTTTGTGGAACAATGCAATTGGATGAATTCAGTATCGATCTCACCGATCAATACTGATTACATCTAAAGATGAAGTGAAAAAGAGCATATAAAAGTAACCAGTGAAACTTTAATTTATCCCCAAACTAGAAGGTTTAGCCAAGCATCATCTCAATTACATATACTAAAACCATTAAATTACAATGGAGAAGAATTGAAAGAAAACATAGGGAGAAAACTCCCTCTTCTATATTGAATTACTGCTGCTCCAGGCCCTTGGATCTTCAGAGAATAGCTCTCCGAAGAGTACTCCAAGATTCCCTCCAGGTTCTTGCTCTTCTCCCGAGTGAATGATTGAATGAATGAAAATAAATTCCCCCTTGAATCTCCCTTTAATATGCGGATTTGTTTGTCTTAAGTACCCACTGTCTTCTGCTACTTGTCACCGTAAATTTTCCACCGACTTCAAAATCACTTCACATAAGCACCACACGTGTGTTTTTTCACGACTAACACGTCGCTCCATCTTTGCCCACGAAACTAACTCCCACTGAGTTAGTTGAATGAATGTGGATGTGTTTTCGACTTTGATATAATCCTATATGTATTAAATAGAAGATCATTAAATTAGCTAAAAATAAAAGTTAAAATAATTACTTAAATAATAAGATAGATTATAAAATATTGTCATTAAAAAAAACATAATTTTTTAGTTACTTTGTTAAAAATTGTTATATGAGTTGTTATTTATATTTTTTAAATTATTAATAAAATAATTAATTACATTAAAAAATGTATTATAATTATTAACTGATTCACAACATTAATTATTATGGTTAATAATTTATTTTTAAATTATTATTTTAATTTATAATAATAAATAGTTTTATTTTAAACACGACAATTTAGTTATTATAATTTATTTATTTTAAAAATAATTTATAAATTATTATCAATTACTTTAGTTAATTTATTTAACAATTTTTTTATTAATATTTATTATCTTATATTTATTATTTATTTATAATTATTAACAATTAGAATTTTAATTTAATTATATATATATTTTTAGTTTTTATTAAATATTAATTATATATTTTTTTAAGTTAATTCTATTCCCCCCAGGTCTGTGCACTACAACCCTAGGGGAAAGAGATCTTCTTCAGCGCTGGAAGCTGGTCCGGCGATGACCAACAGCTCGGCTCCTCCTTTGTGAATATCCAGTACGACGGTCTCTTCCTTCACTAGGATTCAATCCCTCCAGTAGCGCATCTCAGACTCCATGGTGGGTGATTCGACTCCTACAGAGTAGCACAGTTCTACCTCTTCACAACAGACCCTCGATGGTAGCATCACCCAGCAGAGACGACATCAGGTTTGACTTCTCGCGAAGACTGGTGCAGCTTCCTCCTTCCAGAAACTCAAACTTCTCTAAGCACAGTAGGGACTCCTCACACAATGCTGGAATCACGGATTCATACAAGTGGTGGTTTCCTCTTCACGGCGCGACGACGTAGCTCAACCCTAGAGGTGGTATAAGGCAGGAAGTTAGATATCTAGAACTAGTAAAAGTGGATTTGACTTCTACTCCAAATTGTCTCTTGTGATTGTGGAATTTTTCGCAATAGATTTGGGTTTATAAAAGAGATTGAGATACTTGATTTTTTCAATCCTTTTTTGGATCTCTGGTCCAAGTCTATGTGCTAGAAATCAAAAGTATTTAGATTCTATGTGCAAGATAACTTTCTGTTGAATTTGTGATCGCGAAAATGAAGAGAAAAAATGAAAATGGATAAGTAACAGTGGTGTTGGTTCGAAGATGAAACTTGGGATATAAGTCAGTGACGATTGAGGAAGAGGGGTGCATTTGTAAGAGTAGGGAGATTCATTATAGGTGAGTTGAGGGAATGAAGCAGAGAACGGTGAGGGATGACTCACCGTTAGAATATTGGACGCAGGGGAGTGGCATAGGTAAAATGGAGAAATTCAATGGTGATGTGCATGGAAAGCAAGGGTGTGATAAGAGGATGTTTATTAGTGAGGGAGATTATCAATAGTTAAAATGTAAAGGGTCACCGTTAATTAAAAAAACAAATGGAAAAGGTCACTATTAGTTGAAAAAAATAAATAAGAGAGGAGAAGCGGCATGGGGGTCACCGGTAGACAAAAACAAAAGGTTACCGGTAGAGAAAAAATAAAAAGGGAACCATTGGGCTAAAAAGTCATGGGTAGACTGAATAGTCACCATTAGGTAAAAATAAATAAGTCACTGGTGGGCTGGGTACCTGCGGGTCACTGTTGCATATAAAAAAAAGTCACTGATAAAAAAATTAAAGGTCACTGATAGGCTAAAATAAAAGGTCACAGGTGAAAAGTAAATAGAAGGGTCACTGTTAGAACAAAAATTAATAACTAACGACGCCCTTCAAAAATTAAAAACGCATGAATTAAACTTAAAATTAAAACATAAGTAAAATAAATAAAAAGATTTAGAATAATTAATTAAAAGAAAACTAAACACCATGAATTCAAAATAATATTTTTATTAAACTTAAAAATTTAAAGACACAACTAAATTTACAAATGGATATCGATTAAATTAGGACCATGATATTTGATAAACTAAATTGATAAATGAATTATATTAAATTTAATATATAATTAATTTCAAGGTAGGCATCGAGTGAAAAGGTTTGCATCAGTGACCTAATAGGTTACCGATAAGTCTTTTCTACCTCACCGGCAGACAAAAAAAACAGAATTTAATGAATGAATAATAAAACTACATACATAAGATTAAATATTTAATGTTTTAAAACTCTTAATTAATTAATTAAACAACTATATGAGTACATAAAATTAAAAGAGAACTATTTATTTAATTTAAACAAAAATTCTTTACTTAATAAATTAGCAGGATAATTAAACATATTAATAAACAAGGTCAATTAATTCTAAAAAAATCTATATTAAATAAAAAAATATTATAATAATAGTCTAAATTTATTAAAACACAAATAAAAATGTTAAATGAATTTTTATTATTAAAGTCAAATTATCAAATGGTAAGCAGATTAAAGTTAAAAAAATTAATAAACAAATAAATAAATTAGATTAGACAAGTAAGATTAAAATTATTAATTTAAAGACTAAAAATACGTAATTAATTATAAAAATTGATTAATTAACAAATTTAATTATAAAAATTCAAAAGTACAATTATTTAGTATAAAATGATTAAATAATTAATTAAATCACTAAAAATTAAGTAAAAATATGTGGCAAAACTATGTAGAAATAGAGCCACATCAAATTCCTCCACACTTAAGCATTGTTGGTCCTCAAACAATCCCATGTTTTATTATAATTGAGAAATAGAAAAATGTATTTATTAAATTACTCAAAAATGTAACATGTTCAGAACTTTCAACAGAGGACTTCAATATTTTCATTAGGCTTTCAAAAATGAAACTTTTAAATTTAGTATTGCCTAGAAAAAATACTCAGAGGGTAATCAAGACAACAATGAATCATCGAGCAATGAAGATGTCATGCCTCATATGTGATATTTCTTAGTAAATAACTTCCATACATGCTTAATTTCTAAGTCCAAGAATTAAAAGAGGTATAATATCAATAGAACTAAGATATTAACCAAGGAACTTTTCACTTTGATAGAATCCTAGGTTTCAAAAATAAATAATTTTTTTGAATCACCTTATTGATACATCCTAAATGATTTCCATATAAATCAATTGTCCCCTTCTTCATCTAGTGTTCGTCATTCCCCTAACCTTAATTAACTATTTTTTGACCCTAGAAACTTTATTTAATTTTTCCCAATCCATGTATCATTGTGCTAAGCACTGTGAAATGCACTTATTCAAGGTGAACAGAGGGCTTAAAGTTAATAGAAATGCACCCAGCATCTAGGGTATCAAAGACTCATCGTGGGATCCCAGATGCCCAGACTACTCTAGTTCCAAAATATTTATATCAAAAATAATTTATATTGGCTCATTAAAGTGATTACTTTTTATAATTAAAAGATGAATTAGGCCCCTAAGATCAACTCAAACTTCTAGTTCCAAGGCTATGATCATAACTCCACAAACATGCAACCCAAATCACTTCCTGAAGTAGTTCCTAAACCGAATTTCCATCAAATTACTAAGTAAGATCTCTCAGCAATCATCCAAACTCATTAATTTAATATTTAGAGCAGTTCTTAACTACCAATCAAAGCACTGTTCAAAGTCAAGACCCAATTGAGTATAGTATAAAGCTTATAAATATTACAGAATTTTGAAAACATTTAACCATTTTTTTCAAAAAGATTAAAGTGAAATGGGAATATATAAGATTTCAATTAAGAATATTTTAGCATAGTCAAGAATTGACCCCCTCCCCCACACTAAAAACCCAACTTTGTCCCCAAAGTTCACTTCCAAATATGGAGAATAACAATTAAACATTAAAGGTTCAAAACATATTTTTAATTTCAGTAGATTTATGAAATGTATAAAGGGTCTCAATGAAGTTCAAAAATGTTGCTTGCCATAAAGAATAACTTATCAGCAGGTTCAAAATCAAGTACATGCATTATCAGTTAAGTCCAATGACATAGATTTTCCTTTAATTCCCAAACATGGCATGCAACGTATGGGTGTAGAGTGGATAAGGTGTAACAATATGAAATTTTTTGGTTCAAATGAAGGTTCAATATAATATAAAAATGCATTATAACACCCGTTAGCAAAATAATTTTAATGAAAAACACAACAACCAGCAAGAATGTACCCCACACACTTAGTTTGTAATAGTGAGAAGATTTTAATAATAACGAAATTCAGTTTCCAGCATTGAAGTATATGCAAATTTCTTTATTTACATAGTGACATACAAAAAAACTCCATACCAATTCAAGTAGAATTTTAAACATATACAGAATTTTTATTTTCAATAGACAGACATGTAACTGAATTTTATACAGTTCAAGCTATTTTTTTAAATCCACAACATATAGAACATAATTAAGGAGTAGAGAGATGAAAAAATATTTAACAGTAAGATAATTCCCTACTTTTAAGTTTTTTCCATTAATCCTTTTGGGAATTCCACTCCTTTATTAACTCAGTAGAAGCATCCTAAAAACACAAATCATAAAAACCAGGAACAAAATTATAGCAGAGACAGAGCATATGGAAGACAAAAAAATATCACTTTATTCAACAAAAAACAATACAATAATGAAATCAAAGAAAGAGAATGGGTTGACTCCCACGAAGCACTAAATTTAAAGTCTTCAATTAGAATTTATTTAATCACAATCTTCAAGCACTGTGAAGGCAACCAAGCCCTTCAGCTGTCCCTTAAAATAAAGTTTCACTCTCTGCCCATTAACTGACATGGGTTTATTTTATTAACCTAGAATTTTAACAGCAGCATTCTTCTGCACTCTAACCACAGTAAAGGGTCCGAACCAATTGGACTTAAGTTTTCCTATAAAAAGTTTGAGTCTAGAGTTAAAGAGGAGGACCTTCTGTCTAGGTTTTAATTATTTAGTTTGTATGATAGAATCATGAAAGATTTTAGTCCTCTCCTTATAAATCCTTGAATTATCATAACTCTCTCCCCTAATCTGACCATGTTCACTTAGCTCAAGTAATATCCTCTCACCATCACTATTAAAATCAAAGTTCAGAGACTTAACTTCTTGATATGACTTGTGTTGCAACTCCATAGGTAAATGAAAACATTTCACAAAAAAACATTCTATAAGGAGACATACCTATTGGGGTCTTGAAAGCAGTTCTATATGCCCATAAAGCTTCATTTAATTTAAGAGACCAGTCTTTACTAGAGGTTGAAAAAGTTTTCTCTAGTATCTATTTATGTTCCCTGTTAGAAATTTCCACCTGTTTATTGGACTGTGGATGATAAGGAGTACAAGTTTTATGAACACAACCATACTTTTCCATCAAATATTTAAATTTATAATTCCTAAAATGTGTTCCATTATCAGTGATAAAAGCTTTTGGGACTCCAAATCATGTAAATATATTCTTCTTGACAAACTTAATTATAGAATTGGCTTGATTGTTGGGAAGTACCACTACCTCAACCCATTTTGAAACATAGCCTACAGCAACAAGAATGTACTCATTCCCATGAGATGATGGAAATGGACCCATGAAATCTAAACCCCAAACATAAAAAATCTCAACTTCCAGAATTCCTTTTTGGGATAAATTCTGCTTCCTACTAACATTTCCTATCCTCTGACATTTATCACTACAAAAAAAAATATTCTAGCATCCTTAAAAAGAATAGGCCAATAGAAACCAGGTTGTATAACTTTAAGAATAGTTCTTTCACCACTCTGGTGACCTCCCCAAGGTGAGGAGTGACAAATTTCTAAAAAAAGGTATCATCTCTTCCTCAGGTACACATATCCTAAGAATAGAATTAGCGCATATCCTAAATAGTAGGGGATCATACCAAAGATAATATTTAATCTTAGAAATGAATTTCTTTCTTTGGTTATTGGATAAAATTTTAGGAAAGAAACCTACTTCCAAGAGGTTGGAAAAATCTGCAAACCAAGAAGATTTCCTGATTGACATAGTGAGCAGATTCTCATCAGGAAAGGAAGAGTTAATCTCTCTAGGGTATTCAGATTCAGATTGAGTAAGAGAATTCCTAGATAGGTGGTCACCAACTAAATTTTCAGCTCCCTTCTTATCCCTAATCTCTAAATCAAGATTCTGTAGCAATAAAATCTATCTAATCAGCCTAGGTTTTGTTTCTTTCATAGACAGAAAATACATTAAGGTAGAATTATCAGTGAAAATGATGAATTTTGAACCTAATGAATACTGTCTAAACTTCTCTAGAGAAAGAACAATAGCTAGCAGTTCTTTTTCATTAGTGGTGTAATTATTTTGAGCGTCATCTAGTAGTCTACAAGCATAGTACACCACAAGAAGTTTCTTATATTTCTTCTATCCAAGGAAAACACCAACATCCAAATCACTAGCATCACACATAAGATTCAACGGTAGCTTACAATCAGGTTCAATGATAATAGGTGATGTAGTGATTTTATCTTTAAGTAGATTAAATGATTTCAAATAGTTTTCATAAAAATTGAAAGGTGCATACTTTACCAGCAAAGAACATAATGGATTAGTTATTTTGTAAAAGTCTTTTAGAATCTCCGGTAGAAACCGAAATTCCATAGGAAACTTCTAAAACCTTTGACATTTACAGGAGGAGACAGTTTTTGAATAACATCAATCTTAGCAGTATCAAATTCCAAACCTTTCTTGGACAATTTATGAACAAACACTATACCTTCTGTGACCATGAATTGACACTTCTCCAAATTAAGAACAAGGTTGGTTTCAATGCATCTCTCTAAGACTAACCTAATATTTCCAAGACAAGTATCAAAAGTTCTACCCACAATGGAGAAATAATCCATGAAAACCTCAATGATTATTTCAATCATTTCTAAAAAGACATACATCATACACCATTGAAAGGTGGATGGATCTCCACACAACCCAAAGGGAATCCTCTTGTAAGCAAATGTCACAAAGGGTCATGTGAAAGTGGTATTTTCCTAATCCTCTGGATCAATAGGAATCTGGTTGTAACCAGAATACCCATCCAAAAAATAGAAAAACTCATTTCCAGCAAGCCTCCCAGGAATTTGATCAAAGAAGGGGATTGGAAAATGGTCCTTCCTAGTGGCTGCATTAAGATTCTTATAATCTATACAGACTCTCCATTTTGTGGCTTTCCTGAATTGGACTTCTTAATTTATTTCATTTTTAACTATAGTATAACCTCCCTTCTTGGGGATTACCTAGACAGGGATGACCCAAGCACTATCAAAAATGTGATATATCATACCAGTGTCTAGTAGCTTAATCAATTCTTCTCTCACAAATTCATTCTTGTTCAGATTCAACCTTCTTTGACAATATACGCTAGGCTTATGGTCTGACTCCATAGGTATTTTATGAAAAAAAAATGAGGGATCAATACCCTTGATATTAGATATGGTCTAGACTATGGTAGATTTAAACTTCTCCAAAACACTTAATAATCTTTGTTCTTGATTTTCATTAAGTTCAGAAGAAATTATAACCGGAAAAGTGGAGTTCTCACCTAGAAATGAATATTTAGGATGGGCAGGGATTGGTTTTAGTTCACGAAGGGGTGGTTTTACACTAGAAAGAAGACTCTTAGACCTGGGTAGACCAAGATCTTCAACATAAATATTGTAGGGACTATTAAATGATGAAATATTTTCAATTTCATGCTAAAATACAGATGTAACAGTGCTGCTATCCAAAGTGATAAGTTCACTATCCATATTTTCTAGATCAAAATTTAATAAGTTTATCAGAGAAGAATCATCTAGTTTTCTTATAAGTTCTCCTTCAATATCATCAGAATGTTCATCAAGGTTGGTGTTAATGAAAACACACTAAAATTAACTAAAAAAATCCCAAGTTCAGAAATAGAGGACCCTTCTATAGTAGAAACTGGATAGTTTTACAGTTCTAGAAAATTTTTTAGATTGGGTGTTTAAGCAGAATTTTCATCTTATAAATTAGATTCAATAATATTTTCAGCTTCAAAATTATTTTCATCAACAGAGGATTGATTTTTAGATTATTTAGAGTTTCCAATTGAGTTCTCATTCTCTAAGGACTCTACCATTGAATAGTGTTTAGAAAAAGTTGGTCCTTTAACATTTTTAAACACATTGAACTCTTCTTGTTGTTCTCCGATTTTATAAATATGTTGACCGTTAGAAACATCAATGACAGCACTACCCGTCGACAAGAAGGGCCTACCCAAGATGATGGGAACCTCTTGATAACACTCCATGTCTAAGACTAAAAAGCTTATATACAGGAATAGTTTCCCAACCCCAACTAGAAAATCATCTACCTTATACACAGGAAGAGTGATATATCAATTAGATAACTACAATATGACTGTAGTGGGTTGACGGTCACCCAACCTCAAATACTAAAACAGTGAGTATGGGAGAATATTAATACTAGCACCTAAATCACACAAACAGTTTAGCTTATCAGAGTTTCCTAAGGTAAAATGTATGACAAAAAAACCTGGGTCTTTCAATTTAGGCGGGATTTTCTTTTGAAGCATAGCACTGCACTCTTCAGTGAGGCTGTAAGTAGCAAATTCTTCGAGGGTATTTTTGTTTGAAACAATTTTCTTAAGAGATTTAAAATAATATGGGATTTGAATTAAGTCTTGAATGAAATTAATGTTTACTTGAAGTTTGGAAAGGAGACCAAGGAACTGAAGATGTTCATCCCTATTTTTACTTTGAGGTTTCAGTTTCTCAGGGAAAGGGATGGGTGTGGAAAAATTTTCAGAATAGTGTGTATATCCCTCACCTCTTCATCAACATTTTTTTTCATTTATTATTTTTATTTCTATATGAAGTTTCATATTTATTTTCAAATGATAAATTCAGATTCTGATCATTTTCATGACTTTTCTATGAATTTCTTGCATATGTGAAAAGCAGATTTTTATTACCAAATTGATGTTGATTTTCCTTTTGGAAATTTTCAAGGTCTTTTTCAGCAGCAGTTTGAGTATTTATCCCACTTCTAGTGACAAAATCCATATCATTCTCTCCAGGGTTAATTTCAGTGGTACTAGGAAGTCTACCAATTTTCCTAGATGAAAAATATCTAGTAAGTTGGCCATGTTGTGTTTCCATGTTCTTCATTCTCATATCAGTTTTCATTTTATCAGACTCATATTGATTTTGATGTTTGTTTAGATGATTCAAGATTAGATCAAGATTAGAATAAATTTTATTATCATTGTTTCCTTGTGCATTTGAAGACTCACACCTCTGTTGATTTTGAATGTTTGGTCTTGATTGATTAGAATAATTAAGACAATGGATTGTTTAATTAAGCCTTGATCTTTCCATGACATATTAGAGTGGTTCCTATAGCCTTGATTATAATTGTTTAAAAATGGATCTTCTCTGGAAGGCATCCTAGGACCATAGTTAACAAAGTTTTATATTTCTTGTTGTTGGGATGGAATATCAAAATTAGGACAGAAGCTTTATTTATTCCCAAACATACCACACTGGACACACTATTCCCTTAAAGATTGGTCGGCATTTTGACATCCCAGTTGATTAACTGTTTGTTTTGAATTCTGGTTCATTAAATATTGAATTTGGTTGGTGATTTCAGCCAGTTGAGCTTGAGTTTCATTTATTGAACCAGTGTTTGGATTAAAATTTCTATTGACTCTTTTCCTTATTGAATTTTTATGTTGTGAATTCAGTGCAAGATTATTAAAAAATTGTCTAAGTTATTCATCTGTTTTGTCATTATAATTACACCCAGTAGCCTGGTCTTCTAGATTTTGTCCAGAGGAGGAAAACCCTTTATATAAGGTATCCATGAGAAGCTGATATGGGAGTTGATGATGGGGAAACCACCTAATTAGATCCCTAAATCTATCCCAAGCTTCAAGAAAAGATTCTCCATCCTCTTGATAAAAACTAGTTATCTTAGTTATATGTTCACCTTTTAATCTTTCGGGATAGAACTTCATTATGAAATAATTATACACTTGATCCCAGTTTCTGAAAATGTTATCATCTAGAATCAGAAACCAATTCCTAGCATTCCATTTAAGGAAAAAGGGAAAGACTCCCATTCTTAGCTCATGTTCTATGAGTCCTAGAAGAGGTAATTGCTGCACAATATTATAGATGTATCTAATGAAGGCAAGGGGGTCCTTATTAGAGAGCCCATTAAATGTAGACAGCAATGAAATGTGTGATTGTTTTAGCTCATAATTTCTGGCTCTAGGAGATAACCTAATGGATTATGGATTACTTGAAACTTGAGGGATTTGGAAGTCCATCATCCTAGGACCTTCATTTTCATCTAAGTGTTCTGGATGATTTTGAATTTTTTTATTAAGAACTCTATTATCTACCTTCTCTATTTCATTTTTGTTCTTTTTCCTTAGAGCAGTTAAATGTTTATCTATTTCTAAGTTCAGAGGATCTAGACTAACAACAGAGTGACTTATGATCATAAAAAGTAGACCAATAATTCAAATAGCACAACTGTAAAGAAAAAAAGTAACAGTTCAGCATAAAGTGAAACATTTTTTTTAATTTTCAATTTTTTCAATTTTTTATGATTTTTATATATGTTTTTTTAAAAAAAATTAAACACTGTCTTGTGCCCTCCCTGGAAACAGTTCCAAATACTTGACCTGTACTATCTTTGAAGTCGGTCAAAGTTTAAAATTTATAATCCTACTAACTTCTATATCTGTGGAAAGTTGGGTTGAACCTACAAGGAAAGTAATTTTGGCCACTAATCTTCTAAAAAAAACTTTGGAAAGTCCCATTGTTGTGAGCAGCAGAGTGAATTTTCTATTATTCACTTTTAATATTTTTTTTTTATTTTTTTTTGTAAGAATTCGAGTGATAGAATATTTCAAAACAATGTATCTAAAAAAAATTTATGCTAGAGATAGTAGAAAACAAAGAGATATAGAGATATAGCACGTTGATAAGAGAACAATCTATTAAAATGCCCGGGAAAAAATATCGATTCTACTGGTTCTAAAAAAACAATTCAATTCACTAGAAAAATATCATAGAGTTCCACTATAAGAATATTAATTAGATCCTTCTCTAGGATTTAAGTCACACTAGTAAATCTATTCTAGAGTTCACCACTCTAAAATAAATCAACTTTGAACAGTTTGAAAAATGACCAAAAGATGAACTCACCGTAAGTCCTTTAGTCTTAAGAATTTATTATCTTTTGAAAAATGTATTCACAATCAATCTTGACAATTGATTGTAATGTTTAAAAATTAAAATTTTGTGGAATAATTCAATTTGATGAATTCAGTATCGAACTCACCTATCAATACTAATTACATCTAAAGATGAAGTGAAAAAGAACATATAAATGTAACCAGTGAAATTTCAGTTTATCCCCGAACTAGAAGGTTTAGCCTAGACTCATCTCAATTACATATACTAAAACCATTAATTTACAAAGGAGAATAATTGAAATAAGATATAGGAATAAAACTCCCTCTTATAGCTTGAATTTCTGCTGCTCCAGGTCCTCAGATCTCTAGATAATAGCTCTCCGAAGAGTGCTCCAAGGATCCCTCCAAGTTCTTGCTCTGCTCCTGAGTGAATGATCTAATGTATCATAACAAATTCCCCATTGAATCTCCCTTAAATCTTATATTTGCTCTGTCTTAAGTACCCACTGTCTTCTGCTTCTTGTCACAGAACATTTTCCACTGACTTCAAAAGCCCTTCACATAAGCACCACACACGTGTGTTTTTTCTTTATTAACACGTCGCTTGTAAAGACCCGTAAAATTCAAGGGAAATTTTTTCTTAATTTTCTTTAGAATTTTACAAGAGCGCGGTTTCTGACGGCACCTGATTCCGAGGCCCGGAGTGCCTGGAATCAATTTTCGAAGTTTGGCTCGGGTACGTTCAGTGAACGAACGAGCGAGAATTCCTAACTTTTGATCCGGTGCTCGGAATTGAAATCCGAGGGCACCGATGAACTCGCAGCGCCGATATTCGCTTAAGGAGACCTTTTTGGAAGTTGCGTTTGTTGCGAGACGAAAGTTAGTTTTTGGGAGATTTATAAAAAAGTTGAATAAAAAAAATTGTGGAATTCTTTTTATTTTACTTTTGTAGGTTAGCTCCTCTCAAAGGGAGTTAGGGGTGGGACCCACACCCACTTAACCTCCCTTGAGAGGATTAAGTGTGGTGGGACCCACACGAACCTAAACCTCTCATCTTCCCCCTTAAACTTCCCTCTCTCCCTCTTAAATGTTTGTTAACTTAACATCTAATTAATTACACATGACATGTTTAATTAATTAAATGTTATGTTTTTGAATTTTTGAAGTTTTGAATTCCTTGGCTTGGTAAATAAAATAAGGAGGAACCTTATTTTATTTGGTTAGTCTTGTTTAGCCAACTTAAGAGGATTTTTGAGAGCTCCTCCTCCTTCTTCTTCAACTTGACGAAGAACGCTCAACTTGACGAAGAACGCTCAAGTTCCGACGAAGAACGC
Organism: Viscum album; assembly: GCA_963277665.1. NCBI lineage: Eukaryota > Viridiplantae > Streptophyta > Magnoliopsida > Santalales > Viscaceae > Viscum > Viscum album. Next base: position 2,135,443,399 of record OY728140.1, read on the forward strand.
CGCTCCTCTCTTCTTCGTCTTCCGTGTCAACGAGAGGGAACGCCGCTTCCTCCTCGGACTCCCTTCGTCGGCATACGAAGATTCTCCAACGACGTATCTCATCGGACGCACCCCTTCGTCATCGGATTTGACGAACGACTACCGCGACGCCCGACCTCCGCGACGTTGTCTTCCGCGGGACGTTGACAAATCATCGAATCTATACCCAAGGTAGGGGTTGTTGTTTTGTTTATCTATTTATCCTTGTTCGTGGTTTTTGCATGACTAACGTAAGGATTTTATATAAGTGTTATTATTTAACGTGAGGGGGGGGGGGACCGCATGAACACGACCGAACCCCCTCCATCGTTCTTGTTGTTTTACCTTGCGGGTGGAAACAAGGTGGCGTGGTGCCGTCGCACCACGCGGTTAATCGTGCAATTATATTACGCGACGCCGTCGCGCCGCGCCATGGAAGGATCATCAAGAACGCGACGCCGTTGCGCCGTGTTGAGGAAAATCAAGGTGCGGCGGAGGGGCGCGGTGCCGTCGCACCGCGCCGGACGATGAACACCGCGGCCGGTTCCGGGCCGCGGCGGAACGAGAAGACCGGCGGTCGGGCCGCCGGCGTCAGAAGCCGAAGAGGGGACCGGATTTTCCGGTCCCGTTGGAGAAAACCGGCCGGCCAGCTGGCCGGCCGGATGGTCAAATCCGGGGGAAATTAATCCCCCGGCCAGCAATAAAGCCCCCCCCCCCATTTAATTGGGGGCGGCAGTTCCTTGAGGGGGGGGGGGGGGGGGGCAGGCGGCCCCCCGGTTTCCGCTCAAGCAGGCCCCCCACGTGGGGGCCGTTTTCTTTTCAAAGGGCGCGGCACAAGGCCGCGCCGCCATCCAAATCAAGCGGGGGGCTTTGCCCTCCCCGCGTGCTGCCTCCGTGCGGCGCCAGGCCGCCGCGGCCGCCGTGCCGCCACGCCGCCGGCCGGCCGGGCCGGGTCGGACCCGGGTTGGGTCGACCCGGTTCGGGCCGACCCAGGGGGGGTCGGGCCGGGTCGGCCCAGACCCGGACCCCCCCGTTTCGAATCAGTTTCGGTCTTTTGGCCGTAACATGAGTCTCGGACCTCCGATCGACAAACCGTCTGCGGAAACGCGATCCTTGGATAGAGACGGTCATTTCGGTATATCGCACTCAAGGTTTCGGATTACTTTGAGTTCGGCCGGGTTGGTTCGTTCACGAAACCAACCGGGCCTTCGGAGCGGAAACGCTCATATCTTGAGCTACGGACGTCCGATTGACGTGCCGTCAGCTGTGTTGTGTTCCTCTTAGTGAGACGGATCTTTTGGCATACTCCGCTCGAGGTTTGGACGCAGGTGGAGTACGGTTGGGTTGGTTTTGCCTTAAAAACCAACCGGGCCCCGGGGACGAAAATGCCAATAACTCTCAGACCGGGCGTCCGATCGACACGCCGTCTGATGTGTTAAGTTCCTGTTGAAGATACGGAACTTTTGGATACATCAACTCTGGACTTTGTGACAGTTGATGTATCAGCCTCTCGGCTCGTGGAGCGGATCCTCCGAACGAGCTTGCTGTGTGCGGGAACCCTAGTGCTGGCTGCGACTGTTACTGTGACTGCTACTGCTACTGCTACTGTGACTGCGACGACAACAGTACAGAGATCCTGTGTGGATTCGACGACGACGACTACTGCACTCAGCGATCCTACGTGGATTAGTGCTACAGGTCCTGCATGGGCCCGATCCTGTGTGGGTCCGATCCTGTGTAGGTCACTGTGGTGGTTAGTACCTATCGATCCTTCGTGGGTCCGACGACTTAGATGGTTCTTTGATCATCTTTAACGTCATCCGAAGAAGTATACCTGTGTGAGCTGAATCTTCTGTTCTACTCGATTGAGGTGATGCGCTTGGTTGTAGCGGCAGACCCGCGATACTGGAGACGAGCGTACGGAGTACGGAGACCGTGTAGCCGGCTGAGACCTGAAGACTGCTCGACTGACTCGACTTGGAGTGAGTCGACTAGCCCAGTGGACGGAGCGCCCGGTATTTGGCGGCAGACCCACGGCGGACGGAGCGCCTGGTAGTTGGCAGCAGACCCGCGGTACTCGACTGGAGGAGTACCTCTGTAGGCTATTTGGGTGAGCGCCCGGTATTTGGCAGCAGACCCTCAGCGGACGGAGCGCCCGGTAGTTGGCGGCAGACCCGCGGTACTCGACAGGAGGAGTACCTCAACAGTCTTAGGTTAGTGAGCAGTATCTCAGAGTCGTGACAGGACACTGTACACTTCAGAGATGGGGCTCTTCAGTAGTTACGTTTTTGATAATGAAAATCATGTGTGAGCTGAAACCTATTGCTTTCCTGTGTGGATTGTGTTGTGCAATCCTGTGTGGATTACGTTTTGCTTTCCTGTGTGGAATACGTTTACTTTCCTGTGTGGACTGAGTTGTACTTGGGCTCGGAGGTTGGAGCGTATTTGAAATTGGTGACTTAGGTATATGTATGGGCATATACCTAAGCAGTGTCGGTTGTTACTTCGTGATTGAACCTTTCTTTGTGGTTTATCCTTTGTGGATTTTGGGAGACCTTCAGGGGTCTCGGGGTCCCTATTGAGTAGCTTATACTCACCCCTGCACGGGCTTTGCCCACACTACGTTGTGTTGGTTGCAGACGAAGAACACCGTTGATCTTAGCTGAGGCTTGCAGAGCAGGACGGTACCTGGAGGAGGATCGCTGGGCGAGACGTGCTCGGAGCGGACGGCGGGACCCGTGGAGCAGTGGAGCTATCTGTACCCACCCTTCAGGTGGGATTTCCAGTGGATATCTCGGTGTAGCGGCTTTTACTTTTCAATTGTTGTTTTCCCTTTCGAGTTGTACTTTACTTTCAGTTTGGGTTTGTATACTGGCCCATTTACTTTTCCGCACTTTCAGTTGTACTCTGCTTTTGCTTAGTATTTACTTTCTGCTTGCTTACTCTGTGGTGTTTGTTTTCTTTACAAAGTCAATGCCTTCCCTTTTTACCAGGATTTACGCCTTGGTGCTAGTCGCCAGCCCCTGGCCTATGGAAGGCGGGCTTGGGGTAGTCACGGCACGGACCCCGAGGGCGGGTCGTGACAAATTGGTATCAGAGGAGTTCGGTTCTACCGCGAACTCTGATCTTTTCTATGTGAAGCAATAATGTTTAGCGTATTGAGTGTGGTTATCAGTCTAGGGAGTCCAGTGTTGGTGCGGCGGCCGACGTATCCGTACACCAGGACCCTGACTTCTGATTTCCGACTTAATGCACGAAAACATTGATTGCGTGTGTGTTTCAAAGTTTTCTTTGTGATTTCTTTGTGTCAGCTCACCAGGTATACTGTTTGACCGTGGCGCACCTGTTTCCTATTCAGGATGGCCCCACGACGACAGCCAGCTAGGGTTCCGAGAGTTGAGCGTGACGACAGCCCACCGAGCGACGAGGCCTCGGTGCAGGGCCCTTTGTCAGCAGTGGCACCGGCGGTAGCACTACCAGCCGAGCCCCCGATACTTCCAGCACCAGCCGCTGACGATGCACGTCGCCTCAGCGCACTGCATGAGTTTCAGCGCCAGCGACCACCCAGGTTTCGCGGGGAGACGGATCCCCAGGCAGCAGAGGACTGGCTGGAGGTAGTGGTATGAGTGTTTAGGCTAGTGAGGACACCAGCAGACCTCATGGTGATCCTCGCTGCGAGCCTACTACACGCAGCAGCAGGACGATGGTGGAGCTTGATGCTCCAGGTGCACGATGAGGCATCTCTACTTTGGACAGACTTTGAGAGCCTTTTTCGCTCGGAGTTCTTCCCAACCACCCTTCGTGCGGTGCGTATCCAAGAGCTTCTTCAGCTGCGGCAGGGCAGCATGACGATCGCTCAGTACTCGGCGAGATTTACCGATCTCTCGCGCTACTCGACCGACATGGTACGGGACCCATTCTTCCGGCCCCGGACCTTCGAGCAGGGTTTGAGACACGAGATCAGGGCATCGCTGATCTCCCTCAGCATACCGACTCAGACAGGAGTACTGGAGCGAGCCCTCCTGATCGAGAGTTTCCTGGCTAAGTCCACAGCGAGACCTACCGCAGGGCGGCAGATAACGGAGTCTTCGGTAACAGGTAGCCGACAGATGACTCAGGGTTCCAGGCAGACCAGACCTACTGGTGGCCGACAGCACGACTCAGGCTCAGTTGTACGGGGAAGCCGGGGTGGAGTCAGAGCCAGGTGTGCCGAGAGTGGGCAGTGTTACTCCTGTGGCGAGATTGGTCACATGGCTCGTGACTGTCCGACCCGCCATGCTGATGATCAACAGTTAAGTGAAGAACCTCCCAGGCAGAGGCAGAGGTTCGACCGTGGCGGTCCGCAGGGAGGAGGCGGACGAGGCAGAGGAGATGGACGAGCAGCTGGTGGTGGGCGACGCTTTGAGGCTCTTCCACCACCACCACCAGGAGGTCCACACCGACCACAGGGAGTAGGTGAACATGCGAGAGCTCAACTTCAGGCAACCGAGGCCTTCGATCATGGAGCTCAGGGAGCCGATGGACAGGAGCAGAACTAGTGGATACTTCCTTTGTACTTCTGGTTCCTTGTTGCATTTGTGTAGCGTCTTTTATTATGAGCTGTAATAATAAAAGACGCATACCTTTGTGATATTTTCGTTCCTGTCCTCTTTCGTGATGTTACTAAGAGGTTCCAGTTTTGGCTGTTGACTTGAACCTCACTTGTGAGACATCTACTGGAGGAGACCCAGTTACCACACACTGATGCCGACACTGTGACTCAACCCTTGGAGGCGAGAGTAACGGTTGAATCTCTTAGTAGTAGCGTCGAGGCCTTACGACGTCATCCTTGGTATGGATTAGTATCATCCATGTTAGGATTGACTGTTTTAGGCAAAGAATGTGGTTCATCCAGGGGATGGGACCAGATTTCTATTATCGGCAAAGAAGAAATCTTGCAGATCTGGTGGGACCGAAGATGGTCCAGGCCATGACAGAGAAGGTCCAGGTCATCCAGGAGCGGATGAGTACAGCTCAGAGCCGGCAGAAGCCTTACGCTGACAGGAGGCGGAGGCCACTAGAGTTCGAGGATGGCGACCACGTCTTCTTGCGGGTCTCACCTCGACGTGGTAATCGGAGATTTGGCCGAGGCAGCAAGTTATCTCCGCGCTTCATCGGACCCTTTCAGGTCCTCAACAGGGTTGGCGAGGTGACTTATCGCTGGGCTCTGCCACCTCAGTTGCACCGGGTGCACGACGTCTTCCACGTATCTCAGCTGAGGAGAAACGTGCACGACCCGACACACATCATTGACCATGGGGAGCTTGACGTTGACGATGGGGCGACTTTTACGGAGGTCCCGGTGGAGATAGAGGATCGACAAGAGCGGGTCCTGCGTGGTCGATCGATTCCTCTTGTGCGCATCAGATGGCAGCACGGGAATCTCCAGGAGAGCACATGGGAGCGGGAGGCTCAGATGCGTGCTCAGTACCCTCATTTGTTTCCCTAGTTTTTGATGTATCTTTACAGGGACGTAAAGCCCTGAGGTGGGAGTAATGTAAAGACCCGTAAAAATCAAGGGAAATTTTTTCTTAATTTTCTTTAGAATTTTACAAGAGCGCGGTTTCTGACGGCACCTGATTCCGAGGCCCGGAGTGCCCGGAATCAATTTCCGAAGTTTGGCTCGGGTACGTTCAGTGAACGAACGAGCGGGAATTCCTAACTTTTGATCCGGTGCTCGGAATTGAAATCTGAGGGCACCGATGAACTCGCAACGCCGATATTCGCTTAAGGAGACCTTTTCAGAAGTTGTGTTTGTTGCGAGACGAAAGTTAGTTTTTGGGAGATTTATAAAAAAGTTGAATAAAAAAAATTGTGGAATTCTTTTTATTTTACTTTTGTAGGTTAGCTCCTCTCAAAGGGAGTTAGGGGTGGGACCCACACCCACTTAACCTCCCTTGAGAGGATTAAGTGTGGTGGGACCCACACGAACCTAAACCTCTCATCTTCCCCCTTAAACTTCCCTCTCTCCCTCTTAAATGTTTGTTAACTTAACATCTAATTAATTACACATGACATGTTTAATTAAATAAATGTTATGTTTTTGAATTTTTGAAGTTTTGAATTCCTTGGCTTGGTAAATAAAATAAGGAGGAACCTTATTTTATTTGGTTAGTCTTGTTTAGCCAACTTAAGAGGATTTTTGAGAGCTCCTCCTCCTTCTTCTTCAACTTGACGAAGAACGCTCAACTTGACGAAGAACGCTCAAGTTCCGACGAAGAACACCGCTCCTCTCTTCTTCGTCTTCCGTGTCAACGAGAGGGAATGCCGCTTCCTCCTCGGACTCCCTTCGTCGGCATACGAAGATTCGCCAACGACGTATCTCATCGGACGCACCCCTTCGTCATCGGATTTGAGGAACGACTACCGTGACGCCCGACCTCCGCGACGTTGTCTTCCGCGGGACGTTGACAAATCTTCGAATCTATACCCAAGGTAGGGGTTGTTGTTTTGTTTATTTATTTATCCTTGGTCGTGGTTTTTGCATGACTAACGTAAGGATTTTATATAAGTGTTATTATTTAACGTGAGGGGGGGCCGGACAGCATGAACACGGCCGAACCCCCTCCATCGTTCTTGTTGTTTTACCTTGCGGGTGGAAACAAGGTGGCGTGGTGCCGTCGCACCACGCGGTTAATCGTGCAATTATATTACGCGACGCCGTCGCGCCGCGCCATGGAAGGATCATCAAGAACGCGACGCCGTTGCGCCGTGTTGAGGGAAATCAAGGTGCGGCGGAGGGGCGCGGTGCCGTCGCACCGCGCCGGACGACGAACACCGTGGCCGGTTCCGGGCCGCGGCGGAACGAGAAGACCGGCGGCCGGGCCGCCGGCGTCGGAAGCCGAAGAGGGGACCGGATTTTCCGGTCCCGTTGGAGAAAACCGGCCGGCCAACTGGCCGGCCGGATGGTCAAATCCGGGGGAAATTAATCCCCCGGCCAGCAATAAAGCCCCCCCCCCATTTAATTGGGGGTGGCGGTTCCTTGAGAGGGGGAAGGCGGCCCCCGGTTTCCGCTCAAGCAGGCCCCCCACGTGGGGGCCGTTTTCTTTTCAAAGGGCGCGGCACAAGGTCGCGCCGCCATCCAAATCAAGCGGGGGGCTTTGCCCTCCCCGCGTGCTGCCTCCGTGCGGCGCCAGGCCGCCGCGGCCGCCGTGCCGCCGCGCCGCCGGCCGGCCGGGCCGGGTCGGACCCGGGTCGGGTCGACCCGGTTCGGGCCGACCAATGGGGGGTCGGGCCGGGTCGGCCCGTACCCGGACCCCCCCCGTTTCGAATCAGTTTCGGTCTTTTGGCCATAACATGAGTCTCGGACCTTCGATCGACGAACCGTCTGCGGAAATGCGATCCTTGGATAAAGACGGTCGTTTCGGTATATCGCACTCAAGGTTTCGGATTACTTTGAGTTCGGCCGGGTTGGTTCGTTCACGAAACCAACCGGGCCTTCGGAGCGGAAACGCTCATATCTTGAGCTACGGACGTCCGATTGACGTGCCGTCGGCTGTGTTGTGTTCCTCCTAGTGAGACGGATCTTTTGGCATACTCCGCCCGAGGTTTGGACGCAGGTGGAGTACGGTCGGGTTGGTTTTTCCTTAAAAACCAACCGGGCCCCGGGGACGAAAATGCCAATAACTCTCAGACCGGGCGTCCGATCGACACGCCGTCTGATGCGTTAAGTTCCTGTTGACGATACGGAACTTTTGGATACATCAACTCTGGACTTTTTGACAGTTGATGTATCAGCCTCTCGGCTCGTGGGGCGGATCCTCCGAACGAGCTTGCTGTGTGCGGGAACCCTAGTGCTGGCTGCGACTGTTACTGTGACTGCTACTGCTACTGCTACTTTGACTGCGACGACAACAGTACAGAGATCCTGTGTGGATTCGACGGCGACGACTAATGCACTCAGCGATCCTACGTGGATCAGTGCTACAGGTCCTGCGTGGGCCCGATCCTGTGTGGGTCCGATCCTGTGTAGGTCACTGCGGTGGTTAGTACCTATCGATCCTTCGTGGGTCCGACGACTTAGATGGTTCTTTGATCATCTTTAACGTCATCCGAAGAAGTATACCTGTGTGAGCTGAATCTTCTGTTCTACTCGATTGAGGTGATGCGCTTGGTTGTAGCGGCAGACCCGCGATACTGGAGACGAGCGTACGGAGTACAGAGACCGTGTAGCCGGCTGAGACCTGAAGACTGCTCGACTGACTCGACTTGGAGTGAGTCGACTAGCCCAGTGGACGGAGCGCCCGGTATTTGGCGGCAGACCCACGGCGGACGGAGCGCCTGGTAGTTGGCAGCAGACCCGCGGTACTCGACTGGAGGAGTACCTCTGTAGGCTATTTGGGTGAGCGCCCGGTATTTGGCAGCAGACCCTCAGCGAACGGAGCGCCCGGTAGTTGGCGGCAGACCCGCGGTACTCGACAGGAGGAGTACCTCAACAGTCTTAGGTTAGTGAGCAGTATCTCAGAGTCGTGACAGGACACTGTACACTTCAGAGATGGGGCTCTTCAGTAGTTACGTTTTTGATAATGAAAATCATGTGTGAGCTGAAACCTATTGCTTTCCTGTGTGGATTGTGTTGTGCAATCCTGTGTGGATTACGTTTTGCTTTCCTGTGTGGAATACGTTTACTTTCCTGTGTGGACTGAGTTGTACTTGGGCTCGGAGGTTGGAGCGTATTTGAAATTGGTGACTTAGGTATATGTATGGGCATATACCTAAGCAGTGTCGGTTGTTACTTCGTGATTGAACCTTTCTTTGTGGTTTATCCTTTGTGGATTTTGAGAGACCTTCAGGGGTCTCGGGGTCCCTACTGAGTAGCTTATACTCACCCCTGCACGGGCTTTGCCCGCACTACGTTGTGTTGGTTGCAGACGAAGAACACCGTTGATCTTAGCTGAGGCTTGCAGAGCAGGACGGTACCTGGAGGAGGATCGCTGGGCGAGACGTGCTCGGAACGGACGGCGGGACCCGTGGAGCAGTGGAGCTATCTGTACCCACCCTTCAGGTGGGATTTCCAGTGGACAGCTCGGTGTAGCGGCTTTTACTTTTCAGTTGCTGTTTTCCCTTTCGAGTTGTACTTTACTTTCAGTTTGGGTTTGTATACTGGCCCATTTATTTTTCCGCACTTTCAGTTGTACTCTGCTTTTGCTCAGTATTTACTTTCCGCTTGCTTACTCTGTGGTGTTTGTTTTCTTTACAAAGGCAATGTCTTCCCTTTTTACCGGGATTTACGCCTTGGTGCTAGTCGCCAGCCCCTGGCCTATGGAAGGCGGGCTTGGGGTAGTCACGGCACGGACCCCGAGGGCGGGTCGTGACATCGCTCCATCTTTTCCCACGAAATAACTCCCACTATGTTTGTTGAATGATTATGGATGTGTTTTCAACTTCGATATAAACCTGTATTTATTAAACAAAAGATCATTAAATCATCTAAAATGAAAATTTAAAATAATTAATTAAATAATAATATAGATTATAAAAGATTTTCATTAAAAAAACACATTTTTTTTGTTAGTTTATTAAATTTTTTTATATAAGTTATTTTTTATATTTGTTAAATTATTACTACTATAATTAATTACATTAATAAATGTATTATAATTTTTAACTGATTAAAAACATTAATTATTTTGGTTAATAATTTATTTATAAATTATTACTTTAATTTATTATAATAAATTGTTTTATTTTAAACATTACAATTTAGTTATTGAAATTTATTTATTTTAAAAATAATATATAAATTATTATTAATTTATTTAGTTAATTTATTTTAAAATCCTATTTCCATAATATTTATTATCCTATATTTATTATTAATTTATAATTATTAACATTTAACATTTTAATTTAATTATATATTTTTTTAGTTTTTATAAAAGTTTAATTTTATATTTTTTAAATTAATTTTATCCCTCCTGAGGTCGGCGCACTGCAACCCTAGGGGAAGGAGATCTTCGTCGGTGCTGGAAGTTGGTCCGGCAACGACCAGCAGCTCGGCTCCTCCATTGTACATATCTAGTCTGGCAGTCTCTTCCTCCACCAGGATTTAATCCCTCCAACAGCGCATCTCAGACTCCATGGTGAGTGATTCGACTTTTATAGAGTAGTGACGTTATCCCTCTTCACAATAGAACCTCGATGGTAGCATCAACCATCAACGGATACATCAGGTTCAACTCCTCCTCGCGGCGACTGGTGCAGCTTCCTCCTTCTGACGACTCAAACTCTTCCAAGCACAGTAGGGCCTCCTCACAAAATACTGGCATCATGGCTTCAAACAAGTGGTAGTTTTCTCTTCATGGCGCAATGATGTAGCTCAACCCTATAGGTGGTACAATGTAGGAAGATAGATGTACCGAACTGGTAAAAGTGGGTTTTTCTTCTACTGCAAATAGTCTCTCGTGATTGTGGCATTTTTCACAATAGATTTGGGTTCAGAAATGAGATTGAGATACTTGATTTTGTAAATCTGTTGTTGGCTCTCTGGTCTGATTATATGTTCTCGAAATCAAAATTATTTAGATTCTATGTGAAAGATAATTTTCTGTTGAATTTGTGTTGACGAAAATGAAGATAAGTGGCGAAAATGGATAAGTAACAGTGGTGTCAGTTGGAAGATGAAACATGGGCTACACGTCAGTGATGATTGAGGAAGAGGGGTACATCAGTAAGAGTAGGGAGAATCATTATAGGTGAGTTGAGGGAATGAAGCAGCGAACGGTGAGGGACGATTCACCGTTAGAAGATTGGAAGTAGGGGAGCGACATTGGTAAGATGGGGAAATTGAACGGTGAGGTGCATGGAAAGAAAGGGCGTGATAAGAGGATGTCTATCGGTGAGGGAGATTACCAATAGTTAAAATGTAAATGGTCAACCTTAGTTAAAAAAACAAAGGGAGAAGGTCACAGTTAGTTGAAAAAAATAAAGAAGAGAGGAAGAGTAGTGTGGGGATCACCTGTAGAAAAAAATAAAAGGTTACCGGTAGAGAAAAAATAAAAAGGGAACTACTGGAATTAAAAGTCAGCGGTAGAATAAATAGTCACTGTTAGGTAAAAATAAATAAGTCACCGGTGGGATGGGTACCTATGGGTCACTGTTGCAGATAAAAAAAAACAAATTCACTGGTACAAGAATTAAAGGTAACTGATAGGCTGAAATAAAATGTCACAGGTGAAAACTAAATAGAAGTGTCACTGTTAGAACAAAAATTAATAACTAAAAGAGACCTTAAAAATGAAAAATTCATGAATTAAACTTAAAATTAAAACTTAAGTAAACTAAATAAAAATATTGAAAATAATTAATTAAAATAAAACTAAACACCATGAATTCAAAACAAGATTTTTATTAAAATTAAATCTTTAAAGCCACAACTAAAATTATAAATGGATATCTCTTTAATTAAGAACATGATATTTGGTAAACCAAATTGATAAATGACTTAAAATAAATTTACAATATAATTAATTTCAAGGTAGGCAGTGAGTGAAAAGGTTAGCATCGGTGACCTAATAGGTTACCGATAGCTCTTGTTTACCTCACCAGTAGACAAAAAAACAAAATTTAATGAATGAATAATAAAACTGCATACATAATAGTAAATATTTAATGTTTTAAAACTCTTAATTAATTAATTAAACAACTACTTGAGTACATAAGATTAAAAGAAAACTATTTATTTAATTTAAACTAAAATTCTTTACATAATTAATTAGCATGATTATTAAACATATTAATAAACAAAGTCACTTAATTCTAAAAAAATCTATATTAAAGAATAAAATATTAAAATAATATTCTAATTAATTAAAACACAAATAAGAATGTTAAATGAATTTTTATTATTAAAGTCAAATTATTAAAAGGTAAGAAGATTAAAATTAACAAAATTAATAAAAAAATAAATAAATTAGATAAGATAAGTAAGATTAAAATTATTAATTTAAGGACTAAAAATACATAATTAATTATAAAAATTGATTAATTAACAAATTTAATTATAACAATACAAAAGTACAATTATTTAGTATAAATTTATTAAATAATTAATTAAATCATTAAAAATTAAGTAAAAATATGTGGCAAAACATTGAAAAAATAGAACCACATTAGAAAACAAGCAACAACGTAAATCAACAGACAGGAGAAAGCCTCAACCTAACCAGTGATTCATAAAGAACAATATTTCTTCCTCAAATTTTAATGATTTTCACAACTATAATTATTTCAATGAAGTGCTGAAATTTTAAATCTTTGATCTCATTCAGTTAGTTAAAATGAGTTTGCAATCGAGATTTTTGGAAGCAGAACCCATTCTTGAAGGAGTCTATCAATGCTATCAAGGATCATTGAAACCAAATACACGAACAACACTCATTGTACTCACAATTCTTTGATCGATGATTGGGAAATTTAAATAGTGTGAGAAGTCTTCAAACTACAACTCAGATCAAATTAATGACCCACATTCAGATTTATTCACAATGCATTTGGAGATGTGTCATACTCATAATTAAAGAAAAATGAATTACAAAATGACAGATGAATAAAATTTTAAGAAGTAATTCCATTTTTGAATTCTAAGGTTCTAAAAAGAATTATAATTGATAAATTTAAAGAATTTGAAAACTCAGATTGACATCACCATGTGAATCGACTAGCTTGGGCTTATAGAAATTTAGTCGAACATCTTTGAGGAGTGGTGAAACACTTCAATCTACATCTTCATCGGCTCTCGGAGTGGCCGTCACAGATAGATTTGAAATCAGGATCTTAACAGGGTAGCAGCGCGGTCGAATGGTTTCCATCTTCAGTGGCAGTGAGTCAGATGTCGACGATGGAACTTTATCATGACGACATCCAGATAAATTGCGGCGTCAGTTTCTCTTCAATGGAGTGAGATCAGTTCTAGGGTAACTCTAATAGCGGATCAGGTTCAAAGCTTCTTCATAAAATTTTTAAATATAAATAACTATTAAATTATTTAAAGAAAAATAATTAAATAATAAACTAAAATTAATTTAATAATTGTAAAAACGAAGTAAATGATAAATTGAATTAGAAAAACATAGAATTAATCAACCACATTAAAATAATATTTTAAAAATAATCTTAAAATTAAATAATAAATTCAATGTTAAACAAAAATATAATTAAAATAAAATGAAACATTAATTAAAAATAAAAACATTGAATTCGGATTTTTATTATTTAAACAAAAAAACTAACACCAAAATAAATTAACTATTTAAAAAATTATTTTAAAAAATTAAATATAATTTAATTAAAGATATTATGTGGGAAAAATGTTTCAAAATATAGTCACATAAATTCCCCCACACTAAAGTTTTTAATATCCTCATGAAAAAAATTAATCCAATTTAGAGGATATAAATAAATATTAAGTTTGAAATACTGGGTTCCCATGAAAAATTGGTTTTCAAAATGATTTCCACCCATTGATTTCATCAAGAAGTGAAAATATTTTACCCCTAATAAATTAAGTATTTTTGGTGAAAAATTGATTCCTTCTTTATATAAAAAATTTCCCTTAAAAATTCAAATTTAGATTAAAATCCTTTCAATTTTTATTCAAGTGAAAGTACAAACTTCTCTTTTACTCTAGGAGAATCGAAACACATAAATAATAAATAAAATAATTTAAAAACTCTATTTGGATGATTGGATTTATTAAATTAAAGTGAGTATAAACCACTCATCTAACAACTTAAAGAATAAAAGAAAATGATCAACCATGATTAGGATTTTCATTTCATAATTTATTTGAATGCATATATTTTTAATTTGAATCCAAATTAAATGATTCACAGGAAAAGGAAAATTATAAAACATTCTCACAATTCTTAATAAAGTCAACTTATTTTAAATAGGTCAATGAAAAAAAATGAATTTCTCAATTATATCCAAGAGGTATTAAATAATTAACCTCCTTGAAGTGGCTACACAATAATCAATATTTAGAAAAATTTAAAACCATTGAAATAGTTTCATTGAAGTTTGAGAAATTATAAAATTTTAAAAAATTTAGGGGTGTTTTTGATGGTCTCACATTGTGGTATAGATCAACACATTGAAATACCCTCTCCCCTACACTAAATTTCAAAATCATCCTTGATGTTGAAACCAATGCAGAGAAACATGTTTATTCAATTTTTAAAGTTCAAGAAAGATTTTTCTATTATGTAGATTAAAATCATGTCTAAAGGGTTAAAAAAAGATTAATGAATGTTTTCCACACAATAAAAATAATAACCAACAATTCATAACATTCACAGAAGCTCACGACAGGTTACGACTTAAAAAATTCATCTAAAAAATTTAGTATGCATACTAGTTCATTTTCAAGAAGTGAGCAGAAAATGTTTTAGCAAAGAGAGGAATTATTCAACACACTAATACACATGAGAAAAAAATATATTTGATTACAAAAAAACATATTTAAATTCTAATTCTCATCATTGAAGAAGGTACTTTAATTTCAATTATTTAGTAATTTAAGACCAAAGTAGTAGCAATAAACAGAGAAAAATTGTTTGAGAATGAGAAGAATTTTAACAAAAAGATTACCTAAAATAGATGATTTATCTCTCTTTAGATCCACTAAATTTCTACCCATATTAACTTTTAATAAATCTATAATGGTCATCTTGGAAACTCTTAAAAATTTAAACATATTAACATTAAATTCAAGAAATATTATGCTCATGTAAAATATTAGCAATGTTTAGAAATTAGGGGTTGAATCAAGTTGATCATGATTTTAGCTTATGTTGATCATTTCATATTATAATATAACTGTTCCAATAGAAAGATAAAGTGAAGAGTATCCCTAAGATTATTCCTCATGGTGAAAAATATGAAAATATTCCTTCATTAATCTCATTTTATTCTCTATAATGAAAAATATAAAGAAAAAAAAAGAAATATTCCAACACTATAAAAGGTTAGTACCTTCTCCCACACTTATTCCAAATAGAAAAAACAATTAAGGGAGGAACAATTTATTTGTTCATTTATATTCAACATATAAAAAATTTAGCACCTATCCTAGAGGTTTCTTATTACATTCTCTAGTAATTTTTATCCGATGTCCATTTATAGTAAATGGAACATCCTTCCTAGGATCTTGAATCTACACATCAGCAAAAGAGAAAACCTGTGTTACAATAAAAGGTCCATCCCATTTAGAAGAAAATTTACCTGGGAAAAGCTTCGGCCTGGCATTTTATAATGGTACCTTATCTCCAATATGAAATTTTTTATCAAAAGTCATCTTGTCCTGAACAACTTAAGTTTTCCCCTTAAAAATCATTTTATTTTCATAAGCATTGTTTATCATCACTCCGAACTCTTGAAAACATAGCTTCCTCTCATTTCCAGCCTCTAACAAATTCATATTACAATATTTTACAGCCCAAAAAGCTTTATTCTCAACTTATACAAGCAAATGAAATGCTCTTCAAAAAACTATCCAATAAGGCGACATATATATTTTGGTCTTATTGGTTATCCTATATGTCTAAAGAGCATTCTAAAGCCACAATATCCAATCTTTCCTATTTGGGTTGACAATTTTCTCAATAATATACTCAATATATTGGTTTGAAACTTAATTCATTACATTCATTTGAGGGTGATAAGGTGTAGACACTTTATGACTTACCCAATATCTTTTGAACAATGACTCAAGTGTCCTATTACAGAAATGAGTTCCTTTTTCTGTGAGAATAAATATTGGTATCTAAAATCTACTAAATATATTTCTTTTGACATACTTGGATTCCACTTTACTATCATCTATTCTAGTTGGAATAGCTTTGATCCCCTTCAACACATAGTCCACCACAAGCGAAATATACAATTATACAAAGGAATTTAGAAATGGACCCATAAAATCCATTCCCCAAACATAAAAGATGTCACAAACAAAAAATGTTATTGTTAAATCTCACATATTTGATAAGTTTTTTCTTGGAATTGACAATATTTACAAGTCCTACAATACTCATGAAAATCTTCGAAAATGGTGGTCCAATATTATACTGAATCTAACACTTTTCTAGCAGTCTTATGTGGTCTAAAGTGACTACCACAACTCAAAGTATGGAATAATTTCAGAACTAAAGGAATTTCAGAATTCAAAATACATCTCCTAACAAGCTAGTCACTTCTCAAATGCCACAAGTAAGGATCACTCCATACATATTTCCTTGAATCATTTATCAATCTCATGACCTGTTTCTTAGAAAACTAGTGTGGAACAATTTTAACAGCTAAGTAATTCATGATGTTTGAAAACCATGGCCTCTTGTCGACAATAACAGAATACAAATTCTCCCTAGAAAAAACCTCTCCAAAAGGTTTAGGAAAAGATTTATCTTGAAAAAATTAAGTAGGTATCCTACTTAAATGATTATCCATAGTTCTCTCAATCCCATTCCTATCTTGGATCTCCATATCAAATTTCTGAAGCAAAAAAATCCATCTAACCAACACTGGTTTTGACTCTATATTCTTTCTGAGATAACGAATATAAGAATGTCCAATAACAACCATAACAATAGATCCCAAAAGATAACATCTAAACTTATCGAGTGGAAATACTAGAGTTACCAATTTTTTCTTATTTTTTTGAGTAATTGGACGGAGAAACATATAGAGTCCTTGAAGCATAAACAATGACATGTGATTTAATTTCCAACATTTTTCTAAGAAAATACTCCAAAGAAAACTCTGAAGCATCCGTCATCAACTCAAAAGGAAAAATCCAATCAGGTGGTTAAACTATTGGGAAATAATATTCTATTTCAGTTCATTAAAGTCTTTCTTACACATATCATCAAAGACAAAATGAATATCTTTCTGGAGTAATCTTGTTAATGGAAAAGTAGTTCGATTGAAATCATTTATAAATCTCCTATAGAAGCTGACATAGAAAATAAAAGATCTATTATCCTTAATATTATTAAGAAAATGTAGTGAAGATATGATATTAAAATTGAGATTTTTTACCTAAATTCCATTCTTAGACACTTCATGTTCAAGAAAAATTCCATTTTCATCCATAAAATTGCATTTTTTATAATTCAGAACATGGTTCTTCTCAATGAAAACTCCAAGAAAAGCTCCTAAACTCCTCATAAAACTTTTAAAATTTAGACCATACATTGTAAATTCATCCATAAACACTTCATGAATTTCCCATGAAATTCATGAAAAAATGCTAAGAATGTATCTTTGGAAGGTGGTGGGAGCAATACAAAGTCCGAATGATATTATCCGGTAAGTAAAGTTACTAAAAAACATGTGAAAGTTGTTTTATCTTGGTCCTATAGACCAATGTGAATCTATAAGTAACCATAAAAACCATCTAGGAAGAAATAATTGGGTTGACCAACTAACCTCCCTATAATTTGATCAATAAAAGGAAAGGGAAATTTTCTTTCCTAGTCACTAAGTTTATCTTACTATAATCGATGTACACCCTCCACTTGTTGGGTAAACTAACATGCATTAACTCTCCGAATTTATTTTTGAAAACTGAAAATCCACCCTTTTTTGTGAATGATTTGAACTGGACTTACCCATAGACTATCAGAAATGAAGTAGATAATACCCACAACTAACAATGTTGTAGTATCTTTCTTAACCACTTCAAGAAGGGTATGATTAAATATCCTTTGAAATTGTCTAAAAGGATTGAAATCATCCTCAAGAAGAATCATATTCATGCACATCAAAGGACTAATACCGGGAAAATCATCTAAATACTAGACTATGACCTTCTTATTCTTTTTAAGGTCCTCTAAGAGTAGATTTTATTGTTCATTGGACAAACCCACTTTCAATTATAATAGGAAATTGTTTTTTTCCTCTATGTAATCATATTTAAAATTTTTAGTGAAATATTTGATTTCATGTGTGGATGAGCTATCCTTTTTAGATAAATAATATTATATGGGTTCATTGAGTTCATTTTTATCCCCTAAAACATCCTCAAGAATATCATAATCATGAAATTGTGCATGCTTTTTCAAGTAGAAAATTCAAATCATCCTCAAAACAATTTTCAGATTCAAGATCTCAAATATTAGGTGAATTTTTAATGACATTTTGAACAAAATTAAAGTCAATTTCAAAAGAATATATATCATTTTTAGTCATTAAATTAGAATATTAGACAGTAGTACATGTTTAAAAAGGTTTAGAAAAATCCTTATCATTTTCAGTATCACTTTCAACAAAAACATCATTCTTGAGATTTTTAGAAATTCCAAAATAATGAACAATTTTCTAAAACATAGGTTTAATTTTAGATTCATTATTACATAAAATTTCAGAATTTTTGAATTAAAAATATTTTTCACCATCCAAAAGTTCATTATCAATAAAATGTACAGTTTCCAAATAATCTAGAGGTTGGTTATCTTGAATAGAATTACGAAACAACTCTATAGAAAACAGGTCAATCATATCAACTTGGTGTGCAAAATGGTCTTCCACCGAGTGTATCATTGATTCAAATTTTTTAAAATTGACTATATTACCTCTAAACTCTAAAGACAAAGTACCTTTATAAACATTTATTATTTCCATAGTAGATCTAAAGAATTTTCTTATTAAAATTAATGGTGTATGTGGACTAAAATGACCTTCCACGTTTAGTAAATAAAAATAAATAGGGAAAACTAAATCTTTTACCCTTACCAACACATCTTCAATAAATTTAGCTGGATTAGAAAATATCCTATTAGCTAGCTGAATGAAAATTCTAGATTTCTTAATCTATCCAACCTATATAGAAGAAAAGACAGAATAAGGAATCACATTTATGGAAACTCATAAATATAACATCAAATCATTAAACTGATGATTTCCAGTGACACATAGGACATAAAATGTACTTGGATCATTTTATATAACAGGGATAAGGAGTTTAATCATGGAAGAAAATTTTCTTCCCAAATTAACCTTTTTTCCTTCTATTGAATTTCATCTTGTGAGTACACATCTCTTTAAGAAATTTTTCATAACAAGGGATATATTTCACATCATATAACTAAGGGATATTAATTTTGAATTTTCTAAAAGGTTCAAGTACTTAATTTTCCATTTTGATTTAAGAATCAATCTTAATAGGTGGGTTACCTAAAGGATAAGGCTGCTAATACCTATACATTTTCAGATCATTGTCAACTTTTATTTTATCTTTTCAAGAGCCCATTAGATTTCTAAAATTCCTTAAGGTTATTTCAAGTTGAATTTCCCTCTTCTTGTATAATTTTTATTATTTAACTAGAATATGGATAGAAGGCCGTTGTGAAGATTTAGTGGGTTCTTCAAAAGCTTCATCAAGTGGTTTTGAGAATTCAACATGTGATTTTGGAACTTCTTCATGTGATTAGACATTCATTTTAGAATTTGGTGCATTTTTTATGTTCCTGCATAATTTTTTCATCTTGGGGATTATGAATTTTAGTTCCACTTCTCAAGACTATTGCATTCACAGTCTCTCTTCCTCTCAGATTCAATTCAGATTGGGATGGAAAATTACCACTTCATTGATACTTTAAACCGTTGATTTTGGATTCAATTTGACCCGTTTTTGTAACCATGTTTTGTAGAAACACTTTAAATTTATATGAAATATCTTTTTTATTTTTAACCATGTATTCAAAGTGTGAATCAATTTTTTTGATTGACTTTTTGTTTTTGATTTTCTTGATTTTTGAAATTCAAGAAATTTCTACCAGATTGGTTTCTATGTTGGTCCTGGTTAAACCTAGGATGTTGATTAACATTTTGGGGATAGGAATTACTTTTTGGTTGATTAGTAGGCCTAAACCTATTGTTATGTTGGTTGTTTTATACTTGTTTTGAATTTTTATTTGATTGAAATGACATATATTTAAAGTTTTCATTGTGAAACTGGCTCTTTGGATTATTCTGGAATGGTTTTCCTAAAAAGATCCCATTGCATGATTTAGAGGTTTCTTTCAGTTGTGGACATTGATCATTTAAATGACTAGTGGAAGAAAAAATACCACATTTCATTTGTATGGGATATAATGGTTCAAGATGTGATTGCAAAGGATCATAATTAGTCAACATTTGATTTATCATAATTTCAAGTTCATTCAATTGATTCTCAATTTGGTTATTTTAAGCATTGGAAGTAGACACTTACATAGTTGGTATAACACGGATTAGACCCACAGTACCAAACTGTTTTGAATTTTGGGCCATATTTGAGAGAAATTTCTAGCATCAATGGGAGTTTTGTCAACTAGCAGTCCTCCAACAACAAAATCTATCATGATTCTATCCATTACGACTAAACCTTTATAGAAATATTGGATAAAGAGATGATAATAAATTTGATGATGAGGGTAGCTAGAGTAAATCTTATTAAATCTCTCCCAATACTCATGGAGATTCTATCCTTGGAGTTTCCTAATGCCATATATATCTTTCATATTTGAGGAAATCCTAGAGGCTAGGGAAAAACTTTATAGAAATATTTTCTTTAGTTGATACCAACTACCAATGGTGGTGGACTGTGAGTAGTAAAACCGCTATTTCAAGAATCCATAAAAAAAAGGAAAACACCTCATTTTAATTGGTCTTTAATTACCCCTTTTGGCTTAATGGTGATACACAATATGTGAAATTCTTGTAGGTGTTTGTGAGGGTCCTCTCCTCACAGTCCATGGAATTTTGGAAGATAATGTATTACTCTTAATATTTGTTCAAAACTAGGGGAATTATTAGGATAGACCAAATGATTCTATTGGTTTTCAACATTAGGATCAATAATATCCTTTAGTATTCTATGATCACCCATTTTTTTTATATTTTGAAAAATTTCAGTTTCAAAAGAAATGGGTTTTGGTGTTTCTTTTTTTGATGTTTCATTTTTTTTATAAATTATCAAACTCAATAACTTGTATATTTTTTTTGTTTTTCCAATATTCTATTCCTAAGATTTTATGAAGTTTCATTTTCTGAATTTTCTATGTTTCTGGGTATGTAGTATATTTGTTTCAAAAAAGATTTTTTAAATTTTTCATTTGTTTTTTAGAAGATTATTGATTTTTTTCAAACCCCTTGGAAGAATCCCTCGAAATGGTGCCAGTTGATGATCAAGGTTTTATGTATACTAAATACTAACTCAAATTATAAAAACCTAATAACTATAGTAAATAAGCAACAAAGGTTTTCTCATAGTGAGGCAGTCTTGTAGGGGTTATTATTTCATGATTATTATTTTCTTAATTTAATATTTTAATTATTTTCGAAGGGATAAATAATTTTGGAAGTAAAACTAAAAAGGATTAAAAGAACAAAATAAATTATAAAATAAATGAAAAAATATGAATCAAATTGAAAGATAGTAGCAGTAGATTATTAAAAACAAGAGAAAATAAGCTGTAGTAGAATTAATAGACCAGAGAAAGCAGTAGCCTAACTAGTGATTCATACAGATCATTCTTTCTTCATAGTTTTTAATGATTTTAGAAAATGGAATTCAATCAATGCAAGACTGAAATTTCAAATCATTCATCTCATTATGTTAATTAAAATGAGTCTACAACCAAGAGTATTGTAAGTTGTACCTCTTTTTGAAGGAGTCAATCAATTCTCTCAACGATCGTTGAAATCAAAGACACATACAACACTTTCTATACTCACAATTCATCAATCAAAGATTGAGATAATTAAATAGCTTGAAAAGTATTCAAACCATAAATTATATCAAATTAATGATACAAATTAATATTTTTTCACATTTGATTCGGAGATATGTTGTACTTAGAATGGAAGAAAAATAAATTAAAAACGATAGATGAATAAAATTTCAAGAAGTAATTTCATTTTCAAATTATAAAGTTTATGGAGAGAATTAAAATTGTTAAATTTAAGGAAATTTATAAATATGAAAGACTTAACCATGAGAATCAAGTTGCCGAGTGTACTAGAAATTTAGTCAAACATCTCCGAGGAGTGGTGTTTCACTTTAATCTCCATCTTTATCAGTTCCCAGAGTTACATCAGCATCCAAGAATATCTCCTGGTTTTTCTCCCATCTTTGCTTCTGACATCTCTGAATATTTTCTTCTGATATGCTATACATATCCCTCAAATTGGAACTCCCTTCCAAATAGAATGAAATTTTTATTTTATATTCTCCAGCCAGGTCACTACCACTAATCACTGCCTATATTTGATGACCATCCGATTAGAGGGAAAATACCACATCATTTCTTCAGTGAACTATCACTATAGAAAAACTCTCAAGATAATTTTTTTGAGGTGGTAAACATGTCACAAATTGCTTCCATCCTGCAATAATTATTTTGTAAGTTATTATTATTATTATAATAATTATAATTATTATTTCTACTTTTCTCTATCCTCTAACTTATTGACCAACTATCAATTATGAAGTGTGTTCTCAGCCTAAACATTTATACTTTTCATCAGTAGATCAATCCAATATAGAAATGGATTCAACATATGCTATAACACAAAAATAATTTCCCCTCTTAGAAAACTGAGTTCTTGGTGGCCTGATCTTCATATCTTCAAACACAATTTCTGACCGGAGAGTCCCTAAAATCCTCTCGTCAAAAATCTGACCAGTCACTAAGTGGCCAAAGAACTCCTCCCCTCTTTAGTCATAAAGACAAGAACTTACCACAACTCTCAAAATTGTTTTAGCCTTCTTCATTGAGGCATTTAATCAATATCATAATTCAATCACGAGTCATCTTAGACCTATCAACTAGGTCAGGCTTCATTATATATGAACCCTCATACCTGACATATTTATTCTACTCTACCCTGCTTCGATGAAATATAGTCCAAATTAGCTTCAAATTAACAGTCGAATATCTTTTCCCTAAACATGTGATTGAGCTCGGGTTATTAGTAGAAGTTATTGGTTAAGTGTAAGTCTTCTTTGCCATCCATCCATGTAGCTACATTGTTCACAATTGTTTGCATAGACATTAATAGTTATTCTTCTTCTTCAATTCTACACAAATATATACTCAACATAAGCTTTTTCGATGACAACACTAAACTGGGATCTCAATCGTCAATGTCAGAACTAGTAGAAAAAGTAGTCTTAGGTCTCATTTCCATCCATGATAGTAGTCATATCAGCTTTAACTGAATTCATAGTCTCAAATAGCAGTGACAAAGACATCAGATTTAGTTTTAATGGCATTGTCTACTTCATTGGGGTATTAGCCAACATTGGATTCATTATTTCTCATGAGTCTGGTTGACTCGAAGGTGACAGTGATTTTAGATCTCGATGGATCCTAAGATTTACCAAGATCCACAAAAATAGTGATCAGATCTCAGATTCATGATGGAAGCTCAATTTTGGTTGAATGATTATTGTACAACACCAGATCTTCGACATGAATGAATCAAAGGAAGATGCTCTGATTTCAAAGTGGCTGTGATGGACAGATTTAGATTCATGATCTCAATAGGGCGGCAACATGGTTGAATGGTAGCCATCTTCAATAAAAATGTGGCAGATCTTGATGGAAACTCTTCATTAAGAAAAAAACTAGAAAAATGGTGGTGTTAGATGTTCTTAAATGGCGTGAGCTCAGTTATAGGGAAACATCAATAATGGATGATCTTCAATGATTATTCTTCAAGATTGTAATAGTGTTGATGGAGTGTATCACTCTGGTTTCATCGGTTTTAATCGGCAGGTTGGTTTCAGAAATAACATAGGATAATTTATCCTATGTAAAATTTATCTAACAGAAGATCTCTATTTTCTTTTTACATTGTTCTTTACCTCAAAGTCTCATAAAAATAATATTTTATAAAGTTTTTTATATGTTTTACAATTTTTCTAAAAAGTGTAGGTTAATTTTTTTAAAAAATATCTACTAAAGGCAGCGGTGGGGCTGCCACCTTTAGGTTTCCGGTGAAAGGTGACAATGGCGTTGACCACCTTTCATCTAAAAGAAATTTTTTTACTATTTTTTTATTTTTTGTTAATTTTATTGTTTTGTGTTTATATATATATATATATATGTAAATAAAACAAAACATTTCAGCATAATTTATCTGCTATTTAATATCCAGCAGTACTTCCATTGCAGAAGTTCGGATTCTGATAGAAGCTCTCCTCCATGGATCCCTTTTATAAGAGGGTTTTCCCTAGAAATCATTCAGCATTTTTGATGTGGGATTCTGGTTCACCCTTTCCTACACAGAACATTATACATTTCCGATGTGGGATTCAAAACAGTTTCAAGTATGTGTCTTTGAAAGACTATACTATATAAACTATAAAACCAATATAAATGAAACATAAAAAATGGATTAAACACATAACAAATAGTTTAAAATAATTTTTTTTTGTAATAAATGTTGATGAAAAATAATATATAAGCTTTCAAAGGATCCTACTTGAAACTTAAAAATGTTTTAAGTATGTGACTTTGAAAGCCTATAAAATATAAACTATAAGACCAGTATAAATGAAACTTAAAACATGAATTAAACATATAATAAATAGTTGAAAAGAAAAATAATTTTGTAATAAATGTGGATGAAGAATAATTTAAAAGCTTTCAAAGCCACCAACTTGAAACTTAAAAATGTTTCAAGTATGTGACTTTCAAAACATATAAAATATAAACTATAACACCAATATAAATGAAAATTAAAACATTGATTAAAAATATAAGAAATATTAGAAAATTAAAATAATTTCACAAAAATTGTTAATGAAAATTAAATTATAATCTTTCAAACCAGCTATTTGAAACTTACAAATGTTTCAAATATGTTTCTTTGAAAGACTATAAAACATAAACTATAAGACGAATATAAATAAAACTTAAAACATGGATTAACCATATAAAAAATCATTGAAAATAAACATAATTTCTTAAAAAATGTTGGTAAAAAATAATTTATAAGCTTTCAAAACCACCTACTTGAAACTTAAAAATGTTTCAAGTATGTGGCTTTGAAACACTATAAAATATGAACTATAAGACAAATATAAATGAAACTTAAAACATGGATTAAACACATAAGAAATAGTTAATGATTAATTAATTAGTAATATAATTATTAATTATATAATAATTAAATAGTTAATTATTAACATAATTATTAATTATTAATTATTAATTATACAATTAATTAGTTAATTAGTAATATCATTATAAATTATAAAATAATTAATTAGTAATATAATTATTAATTATATACTTATTAATGATATAATAATTAATTAGTTAATTAATAATATAAATATTCGTTATATAATATTAAATCAGTTAATTAGTAATATGATTATTTATTATAATTATTTATTATATTTTTTAATTATTAATTATTTATAATTAATTAGTCAATTAGTAATATAATTATTAATTATATAATAATTAACTATTTAATTATTATTAGAATATTTATTTATAATTATTAATTATTAATTGTATAATTAATAATTATATTACTAATTA
This sequence comes from Viscum album, assembly GCA_963277665.1. Taxonomy (NCBI): domain Eukaryota; kingdom Viridiplantae; phylum Streptophyta; class Magnoliopsida; order Santalales; family Viscaceae; genus Viscum; species Viscum album. Next base: position 2,135,468,994 of record OY728140.1, read on the forward strand.
ACTAATTAATTATTGCATAATAAATAATTAATAATTATATTACTAATTATCTAATTAACTATTGTATAATTAATAATTAATATTTATTAATTATTAATTATAATTAATAATTATATTAATAATTATAATAATAATTATATTAATAATTATATTAATAATTATATTAATAATTATAATAAATAATTATATTACTAATGAACTAATTAATAATTATATTACTAAATAACAAATTATTATATAAATAATAATTATATTACTAATTAACTAATTAATTATTATATAATTAATAATTATATTACAAATTAACTAATTAATAATTATATTACAAATTAACTAATTAATAATTATTAATAAAAATTATATTACAAAATAACTAAATAATTATTATATAATTAATAATTATATTACTAATTAATTAATTAATTATTAAACAATTAGTTATTAATAATTAATAATGAATAATTATAATGAATAATTACAATGAATAAATATAATTAATAATTATATTACTAATTAACTAATTTACAATTTTATAATTAATAATTATGTTACTAATTAACTAATTAATTATTATATAATAAATAACTATTTTACTAATTAAATAATTTATTATTAGATAACTAATAATTGTATTACCAATTGACTAATTAATTATTATATAATTAATAATTATTCAATTAATAATTATATAAATAATAATTATATTACTAATTAATTATTAGATAATTAATAATGATATTACTAATTAAAAAATTAGTTATATAATTAATAATTAATATTTATATTATTCACCAACTAATTAATTATTATATTATTCATAATTACATAATTAATAATTATATAACTAATTTATTATTATATAATTAATAATGATAATACTAGTTAACTAATTAATTAACTAATTAATAATTATACTACTAATTAACTAATTAATTATTATATAATTAATAATTATATAATTAATAACTATATTACTAATAAACTAATTTATTTTCAATAATTTCTTATATGTTTAATCTATGATTTAAGTTTCATTTATATTCATCTTATAGGTTATATTTTATAGTCTTTCAAAGCCACATATTTGAAATAGTTTTAAGTTTTAAATAGGTAGTTTTGAAATCTTATAATTTTTTTGATCAACATTTTTTAGGAAATTATTTTTATTTTTAACTATTTCTTTTATATTTAATCCAAGTTTTAATTCTCATTTATATTGGTCTTATAGTTTATATTTTATAGGCTTTCAAAGTCACATACTTGAAACATTTTTAAGTTTCAAGTTGGTGGATTTGAAATCTTATAAATTATTTTTCATCAACATTTGTTATGAAATGTTTTTTATTTTTTTATTATTTCTTATATATTCAATCCAAATTTTAAGTTTCATTTATATTGGTTCTATAGTATATATTTTATTGGCTTTTAAAATCACATACTCGAAACATTTTTAAGTATCAAGTAGGTGCCTTTAAAAGTTTAAAAATTATTTTTCATCAACATTTGCTAAAAAATTCTTTTTATTTTCAACTATTTATTATATGTTTAACCCATATTTTAAGTTTCATTTAAAGTGGTATTATTTTATATTTTATAATCTTTCAAAGCCACATACTTGAAATGGTTCTGAATCCCACATCGGAAATGTATAATTTTCTACATAAGAAAGGGAGAACTAGAATCCCACAACGAAAATGTAGAATGATATCCAGGGCAAACCCTCTTATAAAAGGGAGCCATGGGTGAGAGATTCTATCCAAATCTAGACTGTTGTAATGGTAGTACTACAGTATATTAAATAGAAGATCAATTATAATGAAATTTTTTGTTATATATATATATATATATAACGAAAAAAATAAAAAAATTTAAAATACAAAATTAGTATTTTTTTTACTTTTAGAGGAAAGGAGGCAATGGGTTTGCCAACTTTCTGCTTAACCCAAAAGGCAGTAGTGTCGTTGCTGCATTTAGTACACATTTTAAAAAAAAATTAACCTACACCATTTTTTTTCCATAAAACATATAAAAAACTTATCTTTTATGTTGTTCAAATTATGTTCAATGATAAAAATTATCTTACGCAGCTCAATCCTTCCAAATTTTTTTCTCAATGCAACCCTTTAGAAATTATTGAAACCATCTTATGTCAGAATAAAATTTCATGTACCCCCAACAATATATTATGTAGTAGGATAGAAAAAATATGAAGTTCTAAAACATGTGGCCCTTCTCTGAATTAAACTTATGTTGGAAGGATCCTCGTCCTTTTATCTTACACGTGGTACATATGAAACAAAAGATAAAACTAAAGTAAAAAATCACACACTGTAAGGAAAATTCAAGATATTAAAACTAAATAAATAATAAAAAATCAAGATAATTACATAATTAATTTAAACTCTAAGTTAAAATTTTACAATTTTCAAACAAAAATTAGTAATTCAGAAATTAAATTTTTAAAAAATTCATTCTATTGAATGAATTTGAACAAAAATAGATATTTAAATAAAATAAAATCTAAACTAATTATTTTTTTAAATTAAAAAAAATTGTTAAAAAAATTAATTAATTAATTAATAATAATTAAACAAATTGAGTAAAAATTAAATTTAACTAACTGTTAAATTATTTAAAGAAAATAAATTAAATATCAAATAAAATTAATTAAATAAATATAAAAACAAAGGAAATGATAAATTCAATTAGCATAACATGGATTTAAAAAATGATATTAAAATAATATTTTAAAAAGATCTTCAAAATTATATAATAAATTAAAAATTAAAAAAATATTATTAAAATAAAAACAAACATTAATTAAATATAAAAACATTAAATTAAGAGTTTTATTATTTAAACAAAAAACTATCCTGAAATAAATTAACTAATTAAAACACTATTTTAACAACTTAAATATAATTAAATTAAAGATATTATGTGTAAGAAAATGTATGAAAATACAGACACATTAATGATGTCAACCCATTGAGAATAAAAATCTATCTTGCATAAAACAAAACACTTGAAGGGACAACTCTATCACATGATTTGTTCATGTACATATTCCATGCCATCACCCCTTATTGAAGAAGAATGTGATTTCATGGTAAACAATGGTATTATTTTATGTGTTTTTGGCACAAAATCAACCTAATTCTCTAAAATGATAGATAGAAGTATTCCCCAAAAATGATTGACCAAAATTTTTGGAAAAACTTTACAGATCACATTACACAAACTAATGGGTCTGAATTCTGTAACCCTAGTGGTTTTAGGAACCTTGGTAATTTGGGTAAATTAAGTTTAATTTATAGGAACAAAGTCATCATCACCTATCCATAAGTCTTTCATCAGATAAAACACCTCGAACTGTATAATGTACAACACCATTTATTGAAAAGGGAATGAAACCCATCAGGTTTAGCGGATTTAGTAACATGGATATTATTAGGAATTATAAATATTTTAGCATCTGTAAGGTCTTTCACAAGATGCTAATTCATGAGGGATGTACTAATAGGGAAGATACAAGAATACACCTCATTCGAGAGAGTTGAGACCTCAGATAAAACAAGACCACATAAGTAATCCACAATAAACTACTATATTTTAATAACTCGGGAAACAAACCTACCATCCGGATTCTCCAAACATGAGATGACATTCTTCTAAACTAGAGAATATTCCTTCTAATGAATATAATTTATATTCATATCTCCCTCTTTAATATGTGTTTCTCTCAACCACATGAACCAAAACCATCCTTATTTCTGAAAGTGGTATCTAACTCTTTCTTAAGTGAAAATACATGGGAAATAATAGTATTTTTGGTTGGGGAAGAGTAACATTATTTTAATGTATTCTCAATGCCATCAATTTTATTATAAAGTTTATAGTACTTCGAAGCACCCCAATTATAGAGAAAAACAACCACTTGATTGATCTTATTACGTGAACCAACATCGATAGAACTCCAAGCCATCTTGATGATCTACTCATATTCATTATCCATGGTCCACATATTCTATTATTTGAACATACCTCCAAAATAAAAATATAACCAACTATGTTCATATTGGGGAGAATCAGGTAGTGGTTGATAAAATTTGTGGGATATGGGACACTTGGAAAAGAGGAAAGATATTCTTCTAGGTAGGAAAGCCTAAAAACCTATTGAGATGCTTTGAGATTCTATTACTCTTAGAATTTCCTCTAAACCACGTAAATGGGTTGCTTAAAAAAACCAAATTAGTTAAAATTATAATCCACACAACCACCAAGTAATCTTACATCCTATATATATGTTTACTAATAAATCCAATATTCTCATTTTAAAACATAATCTCATTAATACATCTTCTCATAAATAAAGGAAGATGATAGCTTGACCGAACCACCTTCAATAGCTTCTAGGAATTATGTTTCTCCCTTTGAATAGACTAACCATATATGACCGTAAACTCCCAAACAAGGAAACCATATTGGTCATTGGAAGAAAAAATATGATTTTGAGAAAAACGAAGAAGTTAAACCTCAATTGTATCCTTCTACCATAGAAAGATATCATCCACATGGCCCAGTCACCCAACTCAGAAACAATCCTTTATGACCATTCTAGATGAAACTTTTCACATGTCCTTGATTTCCAGCATGGTCTCGAATAGAAATATTATATAAGGGTTAAACTTAGTGCACCAATGGTGGATAATTTGAACTATATATGGGTTTCTAATCCCATGAAATTTCCAACATAGTGAGTTCATGTTTGCAGGTGAGGCTGGTTTAACCTAGACCCTGCCTTTATAAAAACAAGACATGGACCCCCATGGAACTTTCAATTATATAAGTTTACCATTAAAATCATAGGGACCCTCAAGAAGTATTTTTTTACTGTATATATTCCTTGTAATTGGTTTTGAGAGGTTATAATTCATTTGTTTATTTCTCTGTGATGAAGGTATTTTCATCAATTGCAATGGAATTTCATTTTGATCCCCAACCATTATGAGATAAGGGATCATGTTAAAAGACCCCCCATGGAGAAAATTATTTAGGAGGTTAAAAAATGTATTATTTGGGATTAACATATGACCCTCTTCATCCAAAATAGGATATAGAAGGTCCCGTGACTGAGAGACGTTGGAAGTATTCAGTTCACCCTAACAATCTGATAAAAGGTTGGTACTATCGAGAGAAAATTGGGTGGAAATGGATAGTAAATGTTCTTAATGACCCTCCAGGTCACTAGGGAGACCATTGCATCACTCAACATAAATTTCCTAACACATATCTCCAAATTTATTTGTGTATCAGTCATGAAACCTCATGGAATATCCACCAGTATCCATAGTTTCATACACCTAGATCAGATCATTATGAGAAGGTGGTTCATGTATGGTGGGAGGAGTAGGTGGCCCCAATAGAATATTCTTTGAATTTTACATAGTGACTTATGATTCAATGACTTGGGAATCTTTTACCTATCACCCAGCTTCACTATTTCTTTAATGAGAGATATGCCAATAATTTTAACCAATAACCATAGCTATATAGGATAATAATGTTGTTAACAACATCACATTCCTTAACATTATATTCCCTTTATGTATGTCTCTAGAGGCCACAAAAAAACATGGTCAAATTCTCATACTCATGAGAGATCCAAACATTAAATTCATCTAATTTGAAAAATATCCTGTGCATAATGGGTTGTGATATATCAATCATGAATCTAACTCAAATAAAGGTCCCTTATAAATAAGATATAATAAATCCCAATCCATAATATCACCAACCTGGTCACAAATACTATACATGAGGTTATCACATCATCCAAAAAAGGGAATCCATTTCACATCGATCCAGAAATGAGATTTGAAGAATTCTATATTCTCAACATTATGATATTATCCAGGTTCTAAATCGAAAATAGGTTGTTATCAAAAGACTAATGACTTCCCGTAATTTACCAACCTTTTATAAGATTCCTCAAATAAATTGAAAATAAGAAACTCTAATCAAAATTCTCTAATGGAAACACCATCCTATAGGTTCCAAACAGATGATAAAGTACTCCATAGATCATTCAAATTAAATGAAAATTTTAAAATAAAATTCCAGAAGGAGTGAAATAATCTTCACAGAAAAATCATTGTCATTTCCAGAGTCCATCATTGAAGATTTATCCTTCTTAATTAATGAGAAGGATTTCCAATGTGTAAGGAGGTTTTCTTCAATACGGAAACTAAGTAACAAATGGTTGCACCATGATAAAAAACAAAAATGGAAGAATAACCCAATCCCGAAGAAACCCTAGGACTTGTAGCACTAAAAAAGGAGATACCTTTCACCAATTTATAATATATATTCACATTTTAATTTATAAATAACATAATAATATGAAAAATGTTAAAATTTCCACACCACAATATTCATATAAATGTACTCACTAAGAATAAATTCAATCTCAACTAAAAAAAAGACAAGAAGACCCTTTTAAATGAAGTTTAAATTATATTGAATGTTGATAAATTAGGGTATTCCAACTAAAAACTCTTCTTTGGAGGTATTTTATGCATTTTTAACTATGAAAAATCATGGTATGAGGTAATAACAATAGTAAAGTTTATAGATCATTTCATAATTTCAATTTTACATCTCATAGAGTCTAAATGGACACTCAAATCCAAATTTATGGTCCTTTGATGTGAAAACCTTTTTTTCAACATATCCTAATATATTAATTAATTAATTAGTTTTTTCTATCACTAAACTGAAATTAAATATTTATAACTCAATTATAAATAGTAATTTTTTAATTAATATTAATTTATAATTATTTTATAAACAATAATTCACTAAATCTATTAAATATTATGTCTAAAAATCTATTTAGTATTATATAAATAATATTTAAGAAACTATATTATATATATAACAATATAAGTATATTTATATTTTACCATATTCTATTTTATAGTATATAAATGTTTTTTTTTCTGAAATATGTATTTTATCGCCATTAAACACAAGTGCCTCAGCCCGCCCCATGCCCCAGACCCTTTAATAAACACTTATAGACACTTTCAAAATTACCTACATAAATTTTTATCAGTTCTAATTCAATAAACTAACTTCTTAATAAACCTAATACCTTATAGGATCATAAATATTTGAACTGGTGACATCCCTATGCACAATAAAGGACCTTACCAGTACTCCATCATGTTTTCTTCAATATTTTATTAAATATATATATATACAAATACATATATATATACATATATTAACACCCCATATTACTTTTTTTTCATTAAATATTATTTTTGATAAATTTTAAATATTATAAGTTTTTGGCTTGAAATTTTAATTTTTTGATGTAATTTCTTTAGTTCATGACTTGCACATGATCGTTGCATGATCTAGAAAGTTATAAAGATGAAATTTATGCAAGGTTTCCTTCTATAATTAGTTTATCAATCATTATTTAGTATTAAATATTTGGTTACTCTTATATAGGGGTATTATTAGTTCATTTTTGAATGTTCACAGGTAACACATGATTAGTGTGAGTCCTCGGGGAATCATGCAACTTACCATTCCATGTGGGTGTGCATAAGGGAGGTGGAACATAGTTTTCACATGGTTGGTATAAATAATACTATGAAAACTTGATTAATGTTTTAATTTTTTATTGTTCCATTGATATGGATGGTGATCGGTTTGGAAAACTATGCAGTCTTCCCAGATTTTATTTAAAGTTGAAATTACCCATTACCCCCATCGAATTTTAAGTCCCCTCTCCTCCCATCCATTTACTATCACATGGATTAACCCTTAGATCCCTAATAGGTGTTTCTAATTAACTATACTTCAAACAATAACCCATATCCTTGGATTAAAAGTGGTTTCCAAGGTAATTATTTTATGTTTTACCCCTAATCGTATCCACCTTCATTATAATTTTTATAGGTTCTTATTTCCTCCATGAACCCTGATTCACTCTCAAATCGTTGTTTGGGGTTTATGTTAATTATATCCTTGGGTTTTAATTTTTAAGTCTTTTAAAGGTTATTCATTACTTCTTTTGATGTTCTATATGGAAAGAAACACAATACATCTTGATTTTCTTCCAGTTGAAATATATGTTTCTACGATATCTCCTTTATTATAAAATTCATGAGAGTATTAGGTGTTTAAAATTAATATTAATTAAATTATAATCAGATTTAATATTTTTGATGTAAATGAAAATGGTTTTTGTGGAAATTTTAGCTTATCATAATGGGATTTAATACAAATTTTACATGTTGCATATAAAATTAATGTTTCCATACTACAACAATCTCTAAAAAGGTGTATTAGTTCATTTAAATGGGTTTAATGAAAAATAATAAGAATTGGGCCTTATTTTTTTATTTTTAATCAATGTTTATATGTTACTAAATAATTACATTTGGTATTTTTATATGAGTGTGTAATTTTTAGTGTTAAAAAATGTTTTGAATGAAGGGATTTTAAAGAAGAAGAAATGACTCAGTATCGTGAGTTAGTTTTCATATAAAAGACTATTCAGAACTTTAGGGGAAATCAAATCATATCTCACAAGACCCTCATTAATTTACCCTTATATTCAGTTTCTTATAATGAGTGCTTTAGCCTTTTTTAATGTATTTATGATATAAAACTTTTTGTTCTATGTGAGGGAGTTGGATGTGACGTGTGGGAAATTTCTTGTTTTTATTTGGGTAATTATATTGATTTATTTCCCACCACCTTTATTGATTAGTCATGAGAGAACTAGGTAATTAAGTAGATACACGTTTTAGTGAAAATACATAGTGTATATTATACTATTTCTAGGGGGTCACTACCCCTGAAATCTAAATGTTATCAGTTTTTATTACATTTTTGGAGTAGCTTCATGCTCATGGGATGGACATAAGGATCAAATAGCTCAATGAGGATACAAATATGGATAGGTTATTTAGTTTCGAAATAGGGTTCATAAAATGAGTTTGGGGTTATATTACTTTAGTACCTAGGTTTATATACCATGGAACTTGTTCCTTGATAGGTAGTTTCACATAGGGTATTTTCTTTTATCTTTATTGCACACCCTTGTGTTTTTATGACTGGTAGAACCATTTATATTATTTTTAATTTCACAATTTCCTCTTGATATTGTGGTTCCCTTATATTGTTATTCTATTATATATGGGTGGGTATGTATTTTAAATGGTTTTAATATTTGTTTTGGAAAAATGAATTTGATGAAAAGAAAATTATTGTTTTCTACATCATAATAGGGTTTAAATGGATTAAAAAGGAATCTGTAAGGTTTCCTTTTAATTAAAGGGGTTGGATTTGAATTAATTTTAAATATTTATTTGAAATGATAATTCTGATTTTTTTTCATTGGGAATTATTAAATGGGAATCCATTTTATTTTCTGTGTTTTCAAAATATTATTAGTGTTACAATTAATTAAAGGAATTGCATATACTCCTTGGTGATACGCCACTGGTTTTTTAGCTCACACCATTAATAAACACTATAGTCTTTGTGTATGTATCTATTATATATCATATACAGGTTCTATGATTTAGTTTGTATTCTTTATCCTTCAATTGGTCTAATGACAGTGATATGGGATGTGGAGAGAAACTGTACGTTTCATAGTGGTTTTTGGGAAGTTGATTTGGATTTTGTTTTTTAATATGTTTATAAATGCATCATCGAAGACAACCTCCCGTGTATTTTTATTCAGTTTTATTGTAGTTTCATGTAATATATATTGTTTCTAGATGTTGCATGTTGATAACAATGGGTTGAATCATTATTATCGGTTATGAATCATTTGGTTATTTTTTTATTCAGTTTTTTGTTGATGTAGTCTGGGTGTCCAATATATGGAAGGTCCATTCCATAATTTTAGAAAAATATACTTTATGAATTAAATTGTATTTGAGGGTAAAATCACTCCCAAATATTTTTCCATGATTCCTAAACACTAGTTTCTATCCCATGGGAATCGATAATGCCCTTCAGGCCTTGTGATGGATAATTTTGGGTGAAAATGATTTGTTACAAAATAGTATTAGACCCTAGGGTTAGATTAATTTCTTGGTTTATTGAGAACGTATTTTTATTATTTGGGATGTTTTGTGGTAGTAAGGATATAAGAACTTTATAACTCGATAGAAAGGTGCAGGGGAGGGTCTTGTGAGCTCTTTCTCATTTAGAACATTGAGTTATCATGGTTAATTGGGATTAGGTCATTTATATTGATTTTTTTTGATTATTTGATTTATTTTGATATATAAGGATGATAATTGGATTCATGGTTAGTTGAGAAGGTTCTTTTTAGAGTCCTATATCATTTTGGGGAGAAATTTGATGTTTTACTAGGGTTTTATGGTTATCCCACATGGTCTAAAAACCATGAAGACCCCATCAAGATGAATCTAAGAACTTCATAGATTTTATTGCATGGTTGGTGCATGTATTTGAAAAACATACGAACAAATAGTGAAAATCTATACATCAATTTGGAATTGGATATTTTTATCTCTCTTTGTTGTGGATTTACCCTAAAGTGGTTTCCACTTTTTAAGGAAGAATTTAGGTGTATTTTGATGGTGTTTTCATGTGATTAAAGGGGATTTTTTTTCTGATGTTTGGACTTATGTTTTTTTATTTCATGAGTTAGTTAGATGTTTTAATGGTTATTTTGAAGGAAAAGGTATAATTTGATATCATTTTTTATTCTAAAATTGGTTTTAGTTGATAATTTCTTAAAACAAATATTACTTATTAATATTTTTATAAAGAGATTGGTTTTATTATAGTGTTTGTAATTTTTTTTAGAAATCAATGTGGAAATTAATGTATAGGTTTTCACATTTTTTTGTGAAAAAAATAGAATATAAAATTTTTGTGAAGTTGAAAAATGGTTTCTAATTTTAATAAAGCATTTGAATGGTTTTATTTAGTTTTGAAAATGAAATGGGCATGTTACTAGGGTTGTGTTTTTTTTGAAATAAGAGTAATTTTTTTCAAATGTAGGCCATTGTAAAAGATTTTTTATAATTATTTTTTAAAGAAAGTAATTGATTTAAAATAAAAGGTTTTTTTGGATGAGTTAATAGAATGTTTTGTTTTGAGAAAGGGTTTAGGTTTTGGAACTTTTCCCTTGGATCATAGTGGGACTATTTGGTGTTGAACTCTGAGGCATGGATTTAATGAGTTCATGCTATGTGAAATTTTAGTATGCCTCTTTGAATGTTCAAGAGATAAATTATAAGGAGTGTCTTTAGGTTGATACTCAATGTGATATCTCTCTATGTTTAGAGGAGATCAAATCAATATATGATTCCACCTAGAATCTGAATTGGGTTGCGGGCTAAAAATTTCTTATGCTCTAGAACCCTAATCTTTACTAGATGGTTTCTTGTGAATTTGTGGATTCATACTTATCATATCTTTCTATGTGGTGTCTTCAGAATTTTAGGATCATTACTTACCTTTACATGAAGGGTTCCTATAAAGGTAGTTTGGATTATAACCCTTATGTAAATGGTTTGAGTAAAGGAGTTATGTAAGGGTATGATTTTTATTACCATTACACATAAAAGTAGTGAAGCACTTTAAAGGAACACATCAAGGTAAGTTATGTTTTTCATAAGGGTAAACCTGGTTCTTCTAAGCAAATGTAATTGTAACTAATAGATATCTTTTATGCAAAAGAGTTCATGTAAAGGAAATGTTATGTTTTTAAGGCTTGTGTAAAGGTTTCCAATAGGTTAACTATATGCGAGGTATCCATAATTTTATTACCCTTACATATAATATCGATTCTTCATAAGGTGAAATAGTAATGTTTTTAAAAATTATTTTTAAATTATTAAATGATTATAATAGATCGTAAAATCATTTTAATCATTAGAAAATGTATTTTGGGATATATTAATTTATAAAATGTTTATAAATAAATTAATTATAACTTATTTATAAATAATAAATGTTTATGAAAAATTTTATTCTCAAATATTAAATCTAAATATATAAAATAACTTTTATAAAATTATTTGGCATGAAAAAAGATCTAAAAATATTTTTTTTAGAAATCATAAATAAAAATTAATAATGGGTCATAAATTATGAAATAAGGACAAAATACATTGTATTTATATTAAAAATTTAAAATATTCATTTTTAATAATTTTTAATTGTTCAAGTTAAAGGGGATTTATTGGGATATTATTTAACCCATGTAAAAACGTGTTTTGATTATTGGTATGATCAAGGTTTAAAAAAATGATCAAGTATATGATATTTAGATTATGTAAAATGTTTACATAATAAAAAACAGATTATAAATAGTTTATAATTCATATAATATCATATATTTAAAATAGAAATTCCATATAATAATAAATATTAAAGAGTTTATACTGGAATGAATATAAAATTTTTATATTCAAAATTATAGAATATTTATAATGATAAGGTTAAAATTATAAAAGGGTTTACAGTTATATTTTTTTTATTAATTATTCAAAAAAGTTTATCTCATGTTTTAATATTTTAATTTTTCAAATATTTATGGTTTATTCGCTATTATATTATTGTTTAGTAAATAGTTTAGAAAATGTGAAAATTGTTTATTCTTTAGTTTAAATATTAATCTTATTATATAATATATTATTTCATTACATGCTAGTTATGATAATAAATTTAGTGTTTCATCTACCATGACATTGGTTTAAATTGAATTTAATAACTTGAATTTAGTTGTTGAATATAGTTTATAAAAATTAGGTGTTATAATTATGATTAATTGGATTATTTCTTGAGTAATGTATCCCATAGTATAGGGATTTAGGGTTAGACTGCCTGTTTACCTAGAGGCTAATGGCTTGTCTTTGAAATTGAATGGGGTTGGATATCTATCACTCTGGGCCTACTCATGTGAATATTATAAATTTTGTATAACTCCCTTACTTTACATGAAGTTTTCATATATCATATGCATATGATGAATTTATATATTTATATATTAATATACTTTACTTCTATTTTTGGGAATGTAATACAAATTTGAGGGTTGTTTAAAGAGTTACACATCAATATGGTTTAGAAATACTGATTTGGTGGAGGAAATAATATTGAAAACTAAAATCTTTATAATCCTGCATACGTAATTAGAATAAAATGTTATATAATGATGAGATTAAAATACTGTTCAAATACTAAGCATGATATTCCTTCCAAAGTTAAAATTTTCAAGATCTTGACCATTTGATGGGGTATTATTGAGATCATCTCAAGTTCCCATTTATTATAATGTGTAAGGAAATAAAATTTTAAGTGTTTTTGGATAATATTGACAGAATTATCAAGTATAGCACGAGTATCCCTTGATTATTCACTGTTTTCTTATTCATAAAATTTTCTTTGGGTTAAACTAGATGGGAAGACTTGATTGTTTGGATAACAATAGAATATCATTGAGTATATACATATAATGGATTGGATAAAGAGTTATCCGCTTTAATATCCAAGAGTAATATATGATATTATTGAAAATGGTTTTCTACTAGATATAGTTATGGATTGTTTATCTAATAATCGGTGTTAGTCATGGTGAAATATGGACCTCAGACCACTAATGGATAAGATGTGTTTGTAATAGTTCATCATCTTAGTGGGAGGACATTTAATAAAATTCCTTATTAAATGTTTTTAAAACATTATACTTACGTGATAAAAGATTTTATTTTAAATAACATCATCATAATCATCAAGATAAGTTTTTCAATCAATCCATAATTGGGACAAGCTTAATGTAAATAACTCTTAAGACTCAAAACTTAAGAAAATTTATTAAGTAATATTAGTGATTTAAGAAATTTTGTTAAGGAAATATTCTATGTTTGGGAACAATTCCATCTTTAGTAACCAAGAGTTTAAGTTTTTAAACAAGTAAATCTAGATACTTAGGAAGCATAAAGTGATTTATTTAATGTTCCAAATACTAGAGAGAGGATTTCACGATGAAGATGCTGGGGAGGAGCAGTTCCAAGTAGTTAATCTAGGTTGTATGTAATGTTTGAAGCCTACGGGAAAATTAATTCCTCTATGGCCTATAGAAAATGTAATACTTACACCTACAGGCTTTTTAAGGGTTCCACTTCACCCCTTGAAAGGTGGATTATCAAAAATCAATAAAAAATGAAGGACTTCGGGCTATTGGATGGATTAAGGTTCCAAATGGAATTAAATAAAAAAATGACCAAATTAATATTAGTTTCCACTCATGTACTCCATATGATTTGGTATGTCAATGATTTAAGGAATATTAGTCTCACAAATTCAATAATACTGGGTATGCCAAATGGTATTCAATATGATTGAATATGTTAAATTAATGGTGAGATGGAAAGTTTTTTTAAAGCTTTATAACTATAGAAATTAATTCCATTATTCTGAAAGATATATTATACCAATCATATGTTTTAATAAGTGTTTCAAATATACATAAGTTCATAAATTAAAAATAATTGAATCTTAGAGTTTTCTTTAAAGTACTGGTGAAAAGGAGTTACTACATTAATAACTCGGACACTTTAAACTTGGATAAACTTATCATAATATATGTATTTTTATCATATTTAACTATTCAAAAGAGAATGTAAATAATATTTTTTAAATTAAATGAGATGATTTTTTTTAATACACATGGTTTATTATTTTTTGTTCTATAACATGCTTTAATGGGAGACTAAAATGGATTGTTTTGGTCTGAAAATTTATTCCATCATCATCAATGGATATATTCTGATAATAATATTCAAAAAATAGTTACCAAATATTCTCAAAGTTTTGGGAATATATATGAACTAAGAATATGATATCTATGTTTTAATGTATATTAAATATAATAGAAGTAGGTATAAATTAAATTTGTAAGATGAAAATTTGGTTAGGTCAATAATTTTTCTTCAAGAATACAATCAAGGTCATTGGAACCTTGGTTTTTTAAAAAGAAAGAGTAATAATTCAATATTACTAGATTATCCAAGATATATTTGAAGGAGTTTATGAAACTCCATTGAATTTCCATGTTATGAATTGATGTTATAGAAATTAATTATTTAATTTTGAAAATTATATAATACCAAATATATATTTTATAGGTGTATTTAATATACATGAATTTAAAATCAAAATAAATAATTGATCGAGATTAAAGTTTATATTCATGAGATATATTAAATTATTACTATATTGAAGATTTGAATGTAAATTATTTCATCAAGGATAAATAAATATAAATAAAATAGGAGTATATTCATCTCATTCCTATTATGTAATATGTGAATATTTTTGATAACAATAGAGTTTTTTTAAAAAATTATGAGATGATTAAATGTATACACATTATTTGTGATTCATAAATTTCTATATAATTTTTTGTCAAGAATATATGGATAATTTTTTTTATCCAAGATAAAAGTTATTATCTTGCGATTTGTTAAAATATGTAACAATATTTTACTTCCACCCATCGATGGTATATTTTAATAATAATGTATTAATTTTAAATGAAAATGTTCCAAAAATAGATAACACAACTTATTATACAGAAGTAATAGTTTATTTTTTAAATTTTCATAATAAAGTTGATTAATTTTTTTCCCTAACATAATTTTTTTTTTCTTATAAAGATATTCTAGAAAGAATATAATATCTAGAAACTAGTGGGAGTATGTTTGAACATAGAGAAGTTCAAAATTAATAAAATAAGGATAACACCAATATAAAGTTAAAGTGTTTCAAACTTAATATCCTAAACTATTTCGGATATGTGATAGTAAAGAAAAATGTAAAGTGTTATATTTAGTTACCATTTAGAAAGTGAATATCACTATTTCCTAAAGGATTTTAGCAGTTTAAATGTAAAGTGTTTGTCACTTTAGAATATAAGAGTTTAGGAGGACCAGTAAATAATAACATAAGTACTTACATTATTTTAGGTAAACATTTTGATAGAATGGGGTTACAAGGATGATGATGATTAACTTCTAAGTGAAAATAGAAGGTGTCATTATAAGGTTTTATATTGTGAAGTTAATATGTTTGAATATTTTTATGTAGTTGAAAAAGTAGGAATATGATTCTCGAGTCACATCCTTATTTAATTTTTCTTACTTTATAGATGTTTCTCACTAAATATTATTGTGGGAGAGTTTTATCAGATGGCTATATAAAGATGTTATAGGAATTATATATGATGTAATTTTTAACAAAACCCATAAAATGAAGCAAACATAAGGATAATATGGATGTTTATCATACATAATATGATAAACTGATGATCATGTTGGTTTTGTTAAATATTATTAAAGAGTTTAAGAATATTATAATGTGTCATAATAATGGAAAAATATATTTTTTTCATTATTTCACATTGGATTCATAAATGTATATATATATATATATGTGAATTTCATTAAATTTAATGATAATTGAACTCTAGTTTATGGATTTTAAGTTTATACATAACCGATGTTTTTCATGTAGTATTATAGGTTATAATGAAATTTCAAGGTTAACATGAGTATACCACATGGAGTGTCATAAAAATGTATTTAGTACACTAAGAGTTTATATATCCTATTTTATTTCCCATTACTCAAGGTTAGTATGATACCTATCACAATAATCTTCTTACTTTGATACCCTACTCATACAAGTCAATATATTGACTTTGCTAATATGTGGGTGGTTGGGTATGTTGCTGATCATGTCTTCAGTTGGAGATTAACTAATATGGGACTTGTTCTTTCGTATAACAAGTATGACATATGGGCCCTTGATTGAGATTTATGGTGGGAAAGTGCGGATGCACCAAAATATTATATATCTATTTGGATATGGGAAATGTGATGTGATTATCTATAAAGATGAATAATATGTGATGTATTTGTTGATCAAATCAATCTATACTACAATAATCAAGAACAGTTGAGTTGTATATATGGGATTGAAATGTTCAATGTCCCATGGTAACTCAATACCTTGGAAAATAGAAAAATATAAGAATGAACATTTTCATATGATATAGAATGGTGGAAACAAGTATGAAGATACACATGTTTGATGAAGATCACACCAGATCCCTTTATAACTTGAGTATCATTGACTCTTTTCTAGAGAAATAAAATTTCTTACCAATATAGATATAGATATTCATATTTGTTAGAAAGGATAGAAAGTATTGTGGGGTTTTACATTGTCATTGATAGAATGGAGATTGAGTCTGACTTAGAGAGAGACTCTAAAAGTGTTTTATTTTTAATCCAAATGTTTTTTGGATGGGTTTCCAATAGGTATTTAATATGATTTGATACAAGGTGAAGTTAATGAAAATTTTATAAAAGTATTCTAGAAGATATCTAAAAATGTATTGGATATTATTCCATAAGTTATTCTATATGATACAATATAAGGTAAAATTCCATAAGGTATTTTTAGTTAGGATATGTAAGGTAAAATCCAATGAAAATTGAATAATCTCATGTGAAATGATCCTCCAACGCTGACTGAGAAACGGTGGTGGAAATTCTCCCTCAATAGAGATGATGACTACATTTATACTGGTCCGTCCCCTCCCGGTGGGGGAGGGACTTTCAGCGTCATTAAAGAGAGCCATGCCATCATTTTGCCCCTTTTCTAACCCTGATTTTTTACCTCCTTTTCTGAAAGCCTCCTTTTTCCCTAAAGTCCCAGATCTGGTTGATGGGTTCCCAAATCTTTATTTTTCGACTTTAGAGTTCATAGAAAACTCATCTCTACTATACCTCGCCTTAGTAGCTCGGTTTAATCAGAGGCTACCTTTGGTAGATTCATTCGACCGGTTCTTCTTCGACTCATGGAACTTATAGGAGAGGGAGATAGTGGGATTACTGGATAGACACCACTTTATGATTTAATTCTCTTCAGAGGAGGACCTCATATTTTCTAGGAGTATTTTCCCCCTATATCTTCAATGGATATCAATTCTTCTTATTTCGTTGGTCCTTCGACTTCCATATGAAGTGCGACTCTCCTACAACTGTGGTCTGGGAGAGTTTTCTGAATTTACCTATTCTGTTTCAAAATCCATCTTTTATTAGGATGATTTGAAATCCCATTGGTATATTTATCTTTTAAAATAGTCGAACTAAATCAATATTTTATCCCGTCAACTCACAGGTTTTTGTGAAAATGGACATTTCAAGGATTCCTTTCGAGTATATTTGGGTTACAGTTGGCGAAGAATACAGGTGCAAGCAATAGGTTATCTACTATTTTTGGGTGGACTTCTATCCTACATGAAATCTGCTGAGTCATTCTATGAATAACTATTGATGGGGGTATCTTGTTCATGTTAGGAATGTGGGTAAATATAGTGGTATTGCTTCTGAGGCCTGTGATGCGGCTGGATCACCGAAATTTATGGCTAGGGGTTCAGGAGGTAGAGGGAGTGGTGTCACCAAAAACATGTGGAATGAGACGGATGCGACTCAGTCGTCCATGTCTATGGAGGAGAAGTAGTCCGACTGTCACCCAATGATCCCCAATGTGAATTTTGAGGATATTCATGGTGAAACTTTGGTAAAAAAGGTAATGGAATCAGTGATTAATCCGAATGTCTCAGAGGAATTTAATAGGTTGAAGAATGATCTTTCCATTCCTTCTTGTGGTAAAAAGCTGATCCCTTTTGAGGGTATAAGAGTGGGGGATGGCTTGGTCCAGTATGAGGCTGTTGGTGAGGCAAGTACTTTGGGTGGGGGTTCATCTGCTATGGAATAGAGGGAAAGTGGAGAGGTGTCGGTGGCAGTTGATTCTGATGTGGAGTTCTTGAGGTTGGTTAAGGATGTTTCCGGAAAGGGAATGCAAGAAATGGATTGTCACGTTAGAGTTGGGTGGCCAGGGGGTACTATCTTGAGGACCCTTAATCTGATTAAGTTGAGAAACAGTTTTGAAGGTCTTGTAGAGGCTAGTGTGTGTTCTGAGCCCAGTATTCTGATCGATGCAGATGGGGAACACACGTTATAAACCAATGGTACTGAACCCTGTCTCTTGGTTGGTGAAGATCCAAGTCTAAGGAGTAACAAGAGTAATAGGAGGTGAAAAATTAGGAAATATTACTCCTCATTGCCTCCTATTTTGGACACTCGATCCAGAAAGAAGTTAAATTCCATGAAAACAGAATTAGAGGTTGTGGGTAATCATATTTTGGAATTATTGCTAAGCTCTGAAGAAGAGGTGTTCAACCAAGTTTTATTGATGAATACGTCTGAAGAGGAGGAAACTAAGATGATGATGAGGTCTTTAAAGGTGTAACTCAAGGAGGAACACTAATCCTTGGTTGATAAATATGACCTAATTCTTGCAGGGGGATTCAATAAAGGGAATATTATCCTTGAGGAGTACATACAGACCTAGGATCAGCTGGCTTCTGATATCAACTGTCCAAAGCATCTAGGTAACCTCTATATGTTGGATGTTTTTTAGGGAATTGGTTTCCGGTAATCTAAAATTAACTTTCAATGATTCTGATTAAATGAGTGGAATCTTTTGAGTGGTTGGTAAGAATATTGGATCGTGTTTTGTGGTCTCTTAGAGAATATTTTGTTTGATTTTGAAGTCATCTTGGTGGTGTTCAACTAGCATTGTAGAGGTGCCTTCTCTATATGGGGATTGGTGCTTAAACCTTCACCAGTTCATGCCATTTGGAATTGTTGTATTGAGAGGGTATGGATATGCCATCGGTTCCAAGCCTGTGAATTCGTGCACATGAAAGAATGCTGAGTGGTTAGGCAATGGTGAGTGTTTTCATCTCTTTTTATTGGCTGAATAGGGGTGGTCCCTTTAGTTTTGTTTTGGTTTTATGGTTTCAAGAGTTTGTAATTTGGATTTGGGTTTTCTCACTTTTCCTTAAAAGTCTTTTTATTATAATAAAAAATAATTTTCATTAGTTTAGGCTTTAGTTCAAGTGGGATATTGAAAGAGATGTACCCTAAATCTATATATATACATATTTATATAATGGATGTCATGAAAATTGTGATTTTTTTGTTTAAAATAGTATATCATTATGTAATACCCATGATAGCTATTATTGTTTAGTAGTAAGATCAACTATACCACTATCATTTACTAAAGTGTTTTATGTGATAAAATATTGGGAGTTTCATTCTTGTATATGCTACATGAACTGGTCAAAGCATCATTTACTCATGTATTATAATTTCATGAGTAAATATAATAACCCAAGGACAATCCTTATGGATTATAAAAATATATACATACAATGTATATGGTGGGGGTATTCTTACATGATTATTTTATGAACCTACTTGGGTCCTGAAGCACTCTCCATATTCCTCTTTTTCTTTAGAGGAACTATCATACCATGAAGAAATGGAGAATCTCATCTATATGATGGATGATTCAGAATATCCCATGGATACCCATGGTGAGAGGATGCATTTTGGCTGCTCTTGTGGTGATATATATTAAGCATACCAGATATATATTGAATGTTACAGATGATCATCAATGTATGGTATATTTTATAATGTTCTTCATTTTAGTATTATGCATTGTTTCGTATTTATATTCATGGAATATCATCAAAAAGGGTTTTGAATTTATTATATATATTTTTATATTTATTATTAGGATCATTTAAAACCATTCACTTATCACCACTAATGTATGTGGAACCATTTTTTTGGATCGATAGATGTTGGACAATGACTAGTGGTGAAATGAGTTCTTAAAATTTTCACTAACTAAAAACAACCATCTTTAAATTATAAAAAAATTATCTTTAACTCTAAATTAGATAATAAATAGAAATTTATGATGTAAGATAATGAGGAAAAAACAAATAATTTATAGTGGTTCATGGAACAATGATCCCCTAGTTCACTCCACCAACACTCTTTCAACATGCTTAGTGATTTTCACTATTTAGGTCTTTTTTATGGGGACCACAACAGTAGATTTTAAGTAACTGAAACTTATTATAAAATGTTCCAAGATTTTTAAAAAGGATACCCCTTTTACAAGACTTATTTGTGGCCTTCGTACACTAAATATAAGGAGTGTAAAATTTATAAAGTAATAGATGTAGAAAGATTATAGGTTTAGAACATAGTTGAATATAGTAACTGAAAATGGGTTAAAATTCCTCAAATAAGGGAAAAAACCTTGAATCATATTTTAGGAACTTATTGTTTCTATACATATAACTTTAAATGACATAATAAAAACATATTTCTTATTTTTAGTTTCACAACAAGAGTATCATGAAAAATAGTTTATGCTCTCTCAATTTTTGTTTTTAAAGAAAATAATAATTTTTTATTCAATATATAATTTTGTTCAAACATTATATTGTAAATAATATATTACTTATAAATTAATACCTCATCCTTTTTATGTGACTTTATTCTTTGGAAACAGAATGACATAGGTAGCCATTTTTATAGTATCTATGATCTTCATTAGAACTATATATCTTCATGAAAATAAAAGCTTTTATTAATTTTAACGTTCATTATTCATAAAATATTACTTTTGATAAAACAATATCATAAGTAGACTTATCTCTATATACTAAAATGGTAATAAATATCCTTAAAGCTATAATAAAATATCATGAAAATACCAGACTTCATAAGTATTTATTTTTGTAAGTCTTTAGTTTGTAAGTCTTTAAATATATACATTTATTTAGATCATTGGTTTTATCATTTTCCTTTATTATCATATGAATTTATTGATCATAATTCTTTATTTTGATCAAAATACTTCACTATGAACATAAGGATTTATATTAGGACTTAACCTTGTGAATTATTTATGGATGTAAGTCTTTATCATAACATATTATGATCATTAAACTTCATTATAAGTATTTAACTTATTGTATGTCTTGAACATAAGACTTTATCTAATTATAAGTCTTGAACATCAGACATTTTATGATCTTAAAACTTCCAGACTTAGGAAATTTTTTGAAACCCATATTTTTTGTATCACTATATACTGATAATAAGGAATCAACATAAGGCTCTAGTACTTTATATGGCTTGAACATATTAATTCTACAATTTAAAAAATTATTCATCCCAAAATAGAAAAAATAAAAACCAAAAGAGAACACTCAACAAAGAACACAAGGAATTTTTGTGGTTCAGAACAAGTCCAACTCTAAGGGAAACACCACAACTTCAATAGAAGAACAAGAAAGATTTTTATTAAGTGACATGTACCCAAAATTCTGGTACAATTAATTTGAGAAAAAAAACATAATTTAACTATCAATACAAAGTAAAAAAATAATCTATCATACAAGTGGCAACACCCATATATTTCTAGATGAGCTCCAAATTAGTTAGACTATTCTGTTGGTTCTACCACCTTCTAATCTTCACATACATCCACCACATTGACCAAGGAAACCACTAGTATCCCACTAAAACACAAACAAAACCATTATTTTTGATGAATTTTTCTTGCATCCATAACTCATCATTCCACCCTTCCTCACTTTTAGAATATTATTTTTTCTTCTTGTATCTAGATTTTGGTTTCATATAACCACTACCTCTATTTGGTTCTGTAACATTATTCTGGAATAACTCCTTGAAAAATTTATGAATTATAGATATAAAATAGTTTTAACTCCAAATATAACAACCTCCCACTTGAGAACTGATTTTACAGGCTTACACCAGTTCAATAATTCCACTTCCTAACATACATTTTTCTCTCTTAACAGTTTCTACTTCTGTGATATTTCAACCACCAGTCATCCAATTCCCACTTAGGCACAACACCAAACCAAACTCTTTCAAACTATGACTCTAGTCAGTTTTTCTGTCAGATTTTGACTCCCACCATATAATGGTTCATACCTATATTTCTCTTACTTTGTAGGAATTTTATTGGTGTAGGTGACTAGGGGAACTTCCAAGGGAGTTGGAGGGAAAGAATAAAATATGGTAGGAAAATTTAGCTGAAAGGGGTTATATGGCGTGGATTTGGGTGCTCCGTTATAGGGTCTAGTAGTTATGGTGTGGAAATCCTGGAGTACATGTTCTGGGGGTTCTTCCATTTTGGAGGGTAGTTGCACCATGAATCCTTAGCTACGTTGTAACACCTTTCCCAATAGTAGAGGGATTTGATGTGGAGTATCCAGCTATGGTGAAACCTCTTCTTAATTGATGGGGGTCTATGACATAGTGGTCTGGGATACATCGTGGTCTCACCCTATTTCATTGGATCTGAAGCATATAAATAGCTATTGATCTCAAATGTTAAGTTGAACATCCATGTCGTGTCATTGTTCTCCCTAATGCACAGTTGTCCTCTCCCTCTTTGGAATGGTGAAGGGTGGATGCAACATAGTCTTGTATTTTCAATACCTCCTATAAATTCTTAAAGAATAACAAACCCACATTTTTTTCCAAATATCTTATTATTTCTTTGGAAACCCAAGTTCATCCCATGAAGTCCTTTCAACCCATTTCAATGGATTTGAAACCTGACCTTATTGGATCAATCTGGGGTGATTTTTTTGGTTACCCCTCCCTTTTTCTCCCAGATTATTCATATTCTTCATCTAGAAATTTTTATTCTAGGGAGAGTCTATGGTTTTGATATTGTTTCAATAGGATAATGATGTGGTTGTTTTATTCTAGGCTGGTAAGGGTGTTCTCCTTTGTTGTGGTGATCAATGGTGGCCTTACTCATGAATCAACCTTGTTCAGTGAATTATATAGGTTTGTTGGTGGTATCGGATTATTTTTTATCATCTAATGTATCATTCAGGAAGGGTTATACTCTTGTTAGATTTTGGGAAGATATTTTACATTTACTTAATTATATATAATTCATTGGTGATATTAAAATTGTAAGGGGAAGGGGAATTAAATTTCATGCTTTACAACTCTTTAATATTATTGATTATTTATTTTATATACTTGACACCTTGCTAAAAATTATAGATGTCAGAAGATTTGTTTGCACTATGTTTTTTTATTATGGAAACCTTGAGTGTGATTGTTTTTTTATCACCATAAAATAAAATAGATAACAACTTATCTGGTTAAATTTGTTTCACATTGAAATTATGGCTTTTCTGAGAATTAACCTAAAATAAAGAAGTGGAAGTAATGAAAATCCCTTTTCAAAATATGAAATATAATGTGTGAATGTGATGTGAAAAGTGTTTTGAGGTGTATTTATGGTATGTGGGAGTGATGTGTGGTTTTAAAGTGGGGTGGATGTGTTGCGAGGTGGTTATGGTATGGGGCAGTGATGTGTGAATGTGATGTGGGGCAGTGATGTGATGAAAAGTGTATGTGGTATGAGGAAGTTTTTATGTGGAAATTTGTTGCAATATGATAAGTGGTTGTTGATATGAATGTGTGGTGATGTGTTCAAGTTGGCATTAGGATGATTGGCCATTTGTTTTTGTGGTGTTGTGTTGTGGTAGTTTCCCAGGTAGTAATAGAATTAAATGTAATGATGAATTGAAATTTCATGGATTAAAATGACTAATGAAAATTGAAATTTCATGGATTAAAATGACTAATGAAAATTGAATAATAATGGGATGTGTTGTTAAATTTGGTTTTTTCTAATGTGAATTGAATGGGATGGAAAATGAATAGGTTTAATGCATGAAATTGTTTGGTAATGGAAAACCTATAAATTATATTAACTTGTAATGAAATGTGGAATATGGATTGTGGCATGTGGAATGTTGTGTGGTGTTGTGCATTTAGTGATGGAAATGAAGGTGGAGAAAGGTTGTGAGACCCTAGGGGTGTTATTTTGAGTTAGTTGGATCATTAATTGTGAAACCATAGGTTGGGATTATGTGTTGATATTATATATTTAGCACTATATATTCATTGTGATTTCTATATGACCCCACCCATTTAAAGAACTCTATGAGGATAACTAAATGTTTTAGGGGTGTTTTTCCAACATCTTAGTGGCGAGGATGGATGGATGGTTATCCTATCTTCCCCACTATATCTTCCAGGCAAGTTAGATATTCCTGGGATGTGATAGATAGAAGTTAAAAGTGTAGTAGTAGTAGTTGTTTTATGATATGGTGAGATTGATTATGATGGGGGTCATGTTTGTTATGAGGAGAGAATAGGGTTTATGTACTTATGATACCCTACTATTATTTTTATATATGTGATGGACTAGATGTATTCGGGTGATATGTGACATGATGTGATGGATCATGTGTCTTTGGGAGAGATGTGACGTGGTCTGATGTACCTGGTGTCTTGGGGTGAGAAATGATGTAATGGAACTAGTGTCTTCGAGTGAGATGTGATGTGATGTGATGTTAAGAATAAATGGGAGTGCTAGGACAGAAAACATTGGGGTGTGAGAGTGGAAACATAGTGGGAAAGTGATGTAGGGTACCACTATCAATATGATTCTTATTATGTTGTTATACTTGGATGCGTTATTTGGTTAGCGTACCTTGGTAAGGATAGAATTGGTTAGTTTCCCCTATTAGGTGCTTCTGGTTCCTTTATTTTCTCACAAATGCATTATTATAATCATTTTTTACATGTATATGAGATACTTTGGTATGAACCTACTGAGTATACTTTTATTATCAACCTAAATATATAAAAACTATTTTTAGGTTTCTTGGAGGACTACATGGACCATGTTGGATATTACTAGATCATACCATTAGACTGTTGTTGTGTTACTACCTCAACTTTTCCTTTTTGGGGATTTTATTTGGAGACTCCCTATATCTATTTTACTTTGTAATATATTTTTGGGATGGTTTTGGTTTCAATTATGTTATAGATATTTAAAGGATTTTATTGACCTTTGACATCCTATCTCCCAATCCTATTATTATAGAGAGTGATGCCTTTTATTTGTGAGATTTTTATACCCTCAATGCTATTCTCTAACCCAGGTCCTACTAGAGGTGGGACTCAGGGATCATTATGTCTCTTCCTTTATTGCTAACCCATGATGGGTACATTTGGAGGGAGGGGTCATAAAAAACTAACCTTTCATAATTTTAACATTATATATTCCACAGGCATCTAGATGAAGTGATAATTTAACTGAATGTGATTCATATTGAAGTGAATAATTGTATTCATCAGATGATGAATTACACTTTGACTATCATAGAACAACATTCTGTTTTCCCTTAATCTTCTAAATTCTTCAAAAAACCCACTTCCTAGATCAACTCCTCCCCTACTTCCACAGTCAGAATTTACTCAACATCCATGGCTGACAGTGTAACTATAGATTATAGCCACATCTATATTATGGTCATCCCTAATAAATTAAACACAAGTATAGTGATACTCTTATGTGAGTCTATATCTCCACTAAATTCCACATCTAGAAACCCCTATAATAGATTGTCTATTCTGAAATATATAAACATGTCTATTAAACCTTTGAGATATTAGAGAATCCACTTCCCTTATTCCCACTGTTCCATTCCTATATTCTTCATGAATCTACTAACTACTCCCACTTCATGCATGATGTCCAACCCTATATAAACTATGAAATATGTTATACTTTCTGAAGGATACACATCCTAAATATTTATACATATATAATGGTTTGTATGAAAATTTTGACTTGTCTGTATAAAAGTTTATATAATTATATAGTACCTACAATAATTGTTATTACTGGGCTATTTGATCAACCACACATCTATCATTTGATAAATCAATTCATGTTATAAAACATTTGGGAGTTGCATTATTTTATATAATACATGAACTGGTCTAAGCATCATTTACTCATTCATTATAAACACAAGAGTAAATAGAACATCCCATGGAGCATCCTTAAGGTTTTTAAACATATATACACATGGTGGAAATAGTGGGGGTATGATAATATGATATCTATTAAAAAATCCTTGGATCTCAAATCCCTTTTTATCATCCTCCTTTTCTTTAGAGATAATAGCATATTGTGGATAAATGGTGAATCCCATCTATATGATGGATTATTCATATCATCCCATCGATTCCCATGGATATTGGATGTATTGTTCTACTCTTTTTTTGATCTTTATCGAGAATAACAGATGAATACTGAGGGATACAAATACTCATTGATGTATGTTATGTTTTATAGTGTTCTCTATTTTAGTATCATATGTAGTTCCATATTTTTATGCATGTATATCCTCATACAAGGGTTTTAATCACTTATATAGATACTGATAAATATCATTAAACTCATTTAAAACCCCTCACTTCCCACCATTGATGTATATAGAACCCTTGTTTTTTTCTTGTTAGGTGTGTAATAAATGGGGGGGGGGGGTGAAATGAGTTCTTAAATATTTCACAAATTTGAAACCAACCAATTAAAATTTCAAAAAAAAATCCATTCTCTAAATCAAATAAGACACAAAAAAAGAATAGAATAGATGGATCATAACATAGAGAATTTATATTGGTTTAGGGCACAAATTTCCCATAGTCCACTCCACTAACACTCTCTCAATAAGTATAGTGATTTTCACTATTCAAGTACTTTTTATGGGGACCATAACAATTGAGTGAAAGTGAATGAACCATGTAATAAAAGGTTACAAGAGCTTTAAATTGGGTTATCCCCCTTACAAAATCTATCTATGACATTTTTATAAAAATTACAAGGAGTATAAAATTTACGAAGTAATAAATGTAGAAAAGATTGTAGGTTTAACACATAGTTTCAAAAAGAAACTGGCCATGGGATAAACTTCCTCAATGAAGGAAATAAAATTTGAAGTATCTCTTTTGAACTTCATTTTTCTATAGATATATCTTGAAAGAACACAATAGATATAAATTTATTATTTTTAGATGAACTACAACACTATCATGAAAAATAAATTATACAAACTCTATTTTTGTTTTTTAATCCTTAGTTTTGTATCAGAGATCTAATTTAATTCAAAAACTTTTTGTGAATAATATTTTACTTATAAATTAATTATTTATATTTTTCATTTGACTTTATTCTCATGAAATGGAAAGATAATGGTAACTATTTTTGGAGTACCTATGGTCTTCCTTATAATTATATATATTAATTTCCTTATTCATACATCTCTACTTTTAAGAAAACTAAAGCATGATTAGACTTCTCTTGATATACTACAATTGTAATAAATCTCCCTGATCTATAAAAAAATATCATGAAAATACCTAACTTCACAACTCTTTATTTTATAAGTCTTCATTTTATAAGTCTTTCAACAAAAACCTTTCATTAGATCATAAATTTTTTTATCTGGATTTATAATAGTATGAATTTATTGATCTTAAGGATTGCTTATGATCGAAAGACTTTGCTGCGAATGTAAGTATTTACTATAGGATTTATCCATGTATTTTTTTGGGTTATAAGTCTTCATTACAAGACTTTATTATCAACAAAATTCATCATAAGTATTTATCTCATAATAATTCTTAAACATAGGAATTATTATATTTATAATACTTGAATGCAATACTTTTTAGGATCATAATACTTCTATATATAATTTTTTTTCAAAAAATTGCATTTTTTTCTAACTATATAATGATCTTAAGGAGCCGACATAAATCTTTAGTATTTTATATGACTTAAACATATGAATTTGAAAATTTGAAAAAGAATTCAAATAAAATATAAAAAATTTATAAAAATATATTTATAATTTTAAAAAATTGATTTGAACACTTCAAGAAAAAATCATTTGAAATAAAATTGAGGATATTTGTGATTATTAAAATTTACGATAAAATGAGACATGTTGGAATTAAATTATTGCATCCAAACATCCCACCAATTTTTATGATCCCAAAACCCATTAAACTTTAAATATAAAACTTTATATATTTCCATAAAAACATTTATCATAATACTTTAATAAGTTATTAACTTAAATACTTCAAAATATTAAAATTGAATAAAATTTTGTGTGTATTCCATTTTGTTTCCCCCCTTTTCGTGAGATTAATAATAAGGATAAAAAATGGATGCAACACATTCAATATTTTACCTATAATATAAGAAATATAAGAAAATGTGGCTAAAATGAAGTTGAATTTGGAATCGATTGGTAGAAACGAAGTAAAAAAAGAACAAAGAATGATTATTAAGCATCCAAATAAAGAAAGGGAATATGAATAAATCACTAAAAAATATTAAATATAGAATCATAATTCTAAAGAGAAATAAAATATATACCACCCAAATAAAAAATATAAATTATTACTTAATCTTAATATTTATCTTGTCTGAGGATTCCAGTCGAGGATCAGGATTATACTATTCTGAACGAGCTGGTTTTTTACTTGGTTCAAGAGGTCTAAGACTAACAGAACCAAGATGAGGTGTAACAAGGATATTCTTATATTTGGTATTGCACTAAAATGCTTTATCATTTCTTTTACATATCTTCCATGATAAAATATCTTCCATAATTTTTTAACTTATCTTCATGAACCTTGAAAATATTAGAGTAAACGAGTATTGGTATTGTAGATTCCAATCCGTAAGTCATCGCTAGTTATCTCTAAGTAGGATAAATAACCTATATTTCAACATTAGGGTATAAGGTGATGGGACCAAAATATTCTTTCAAACTTTTCTTGAAATATAGATATCCCTTTGTTGGTACATAACCCATAGTCTTTACAATTATTATTTCAAACAAGTCTGTACCAACCATATAAAACCTTATCATAAGCTCATCCTTAGAATAGTCATGATATAGTAATCCAAATATTTAGACCATATTTATAACTCTTATGAATTTTAAAAATATTGACTTGTCTTAAATGGATTAGTGCTATATAGTTTTATCCAAAGTATCTAGAATTTGATTCATTTGAGCAAGTAGTTATATCAAAATATTAAAAACTCAAAGTGCATCTTTTGAAAATTTCAGTTTAACATCAGGAGGTTTAAGAACTGATTGGTTTGTGGGTTGGATATCAGAGATATATGTGAGAGAGTATGATTTCATTTCCCAAGGAAAACGTACAGATTTAGAATAAGTCAATGAGGAATCTATAATATATTTTATAATATAAAAATTATATTCTTCATCATGAAAGTATCTGGGGGAAAATAAAGCCTACAATAGTTATTTGGAAAGAGAATATTTCTTAGGAATCAGTGGTCCAAGGGGGTTTTTGTCTTTGAGTTCAAACAAATCCTTAATAAGTTCCTCCAAATTTTACAATATTTTAGTCATAGTAGTTGATCAGAATCACAAATCCATTTCTCATGTATTCACGAGTCATCCTATTGATCATCCTGGTAAGATAAACTTGAGATATATAATCAGATATCTATTTCATTAAATATTATAATTGATAATTTGACAAAATCAATATAGAAATGAGAGGTTACTCCTATGAAACTGCCAACTCTTTTCCCTTGGAGGAATCTCTATAAACCTCAGAACATTTCTTAAGAGTATTATCAATGAGTTTTATATATTTTAAAACTACCTAATTTTCAACGCTTCTCATAATCACTTTTTCTGATTACTAGCCAAATACATAAATTTTTTATTCAAGGTATCTTCAAATCCCTTTAAAAACTTGACAAGGTTTCCATTATAAAATTACTATTCATTTATTTTAGGGATGATATAAATTTTCAACTAATGAATAGTTTCTATAGAGATCACATTTTCATATAATTATTATACCCCTTCACTTAGAATACTGACATTGGATGAGACAATTTTCAATTCATCTCTCATAAAGGTAGTTTCTTGCAATACTCTATTTGAAATACCTAAATGAATAGGTTAAAAAACCAAAGTTAGTATATATTGATCTCCCAAAAACCTTTTTAACTCATCGATATATGAATTAGAAATTATATTTTGTTGATAAGGAGGAATCCTATTGATGAATTCAAATTGGAAGATTTTCATCTTCTTTATATAATCAAAGTATGTTTTTGAAATATGATCCTCAATTAATTATTTCAATGAATACTTTAAGGATTTTACTTCCTATAACACTTATTTAGAATCAACTATCTTAATTGGGTAAAGTTTATTTAATTTTGAGAATCTATAATCTCCATCATTCTATAGAAATTAGTTTTAGATATTGAATTCTTCTTTAGGATTTGTAACACATTCTTGAGCTCATTTATCTCTAATTTAGAATTAGAAAAGTCATTAAAACAATCATTAATAATGGTCTTAATATGGTTTTAAAATTTAGATTCAGTTTCATTTTGTTTTAATAACTATACACCATCTTCTTTTTCAATACCAAGAGATGGTATATTTTTTGTGCCACCAACTGAATGCAGCCATTTACAAATTTCTTTGGTAACTGGTGAAGTAATTTTCTCCAATAGAACTTGATGATATCTTTTATAATATAAACTCATTAATTTACACTTATTTATTCCTACATACTATCTCTATCCATCCCAACCTATTCAAATTTATCTCCAACTGTAGGAAAATTTTCCACCTTAAACACTTGCTCCAATATTATCTACAGGGCCGAGATCACCATTGGTTCCAACTTCAGGTGCCTGATTCTCGGAATTAGCACATGGTTGATCTATATTAGAAAACAAATATATGTTACATGTGCTATAGTACCACTTATATATATATAAGGTATTGAATCATGAGTAATAACTATAACAGCATGGGGATTTTCAACTCTAGCATGCTTCCCCCCGCATCATCACTATCCACAACATCAATAACATATTCTACATCCTAATAATTTTTTATTTTTTACTTAAAAATTATTTATAAAGTAATTAAAAAATAACTTCAAGTTATTTATAAGGAATTTAGATAGAGTGTGATATCACTGACACTTGGGAACCTCAAATCAACCAAGTCTATATCCATCTTCTTGAAGATAAAGGTAAAAATTATTCCACATGGGTAAAAATTAATACTTTTATTTAGTTGAAAACAATGATTCATGTAATGAATCATAAATTTAGGAAATTTCACTTTCTAAACATTCAATTACAGATAAATTATATTGATGTATTGAAAAATAAATTTCTTATATTATCCATCTCTCTATGCCATACTGATTTGAATAAACTTGGATATGATACATTGGTTAAGTTATAAGTCCATTTGAGAATACTTTTCAATACAATCCATGATGATCAATGAACCAATATCATCATCATAAATCAAAGAATGAATATAGAGATACCCTTCCTCATGGGGACAATAGAAAACTATCATCTATCCCCTTTTAAGAAATATTGATGTCTTTCCCATGGACATTAGATAGAAAAAACTCTATATATCAAGAAAAGAAAAATAGGGCATTCATATGATGCGTCAAACCTGAAATCCTAAATTAGGTTCCATAAACATATAATTTACATACTAACTTTGATACTAGATATAAAATCCATGATATAACCATCATTAATTAAAAAATCAATAAATATTATTGAATTTATTAGAACCTAATGATTTTTTTATGTTTATAGAATTAAAGAATTAGGATAAAATTATAATAAACATAGCCCATTCGCTTTGAATCAAAAACCATCTTTTTGCATTATATACAGAATTACTTAATCCATAATGAGTCTTCAACATCTCCCAAAAATTCTTTCACACATTTCATCCTACTAAACATGTTAGGTTTACTACTTGTATTTACAACTAGGGGAATGAAAATATTAGAAACTAGTGAGCTCAAATGATTATTAAGGAAAATATACAACTGAAGTTGTAAAAACATTTTCTTGAAATATTTAATATGGTAGGAATAAATAATATGGATAATTCCATAATCAACTGAAACTGAGAGAATTATATATCCATGACAATAAATGAAAGCATGGATATCAATAATTATTGATCACATACTGATTGAATGCTGAATTCCATGCATAAAAAAGCTATTGTAAAATCCTTTTTCTTAGACACTATATTGATACGGGGAGACATATACTCCAAAAACCAAACTGTTTTATTTTATGAGACATGTCAATGCATGTGGGCCCCACATATTATTGGATTATGTCCAATGAATTCTCTATAGTAGTCAACGAGACATTTCATACTTTTCCCTAAGGAAACTAAGGCTAAATGAAAACCTGGATATCTATATAATGAAAGATAAAGAATGTCAATACACAATATACTAACATTAACAATGAATAATCATCATTAATGTCACAATCCCCCCACTAATAGATAAAAATTATTTCTTGGTGAATATTCTCCAATCTAAATTTTTTAAAATGCAGTGTTCACACATTATAACATAATGAGTATTCCATTAAGTAAATGATGGAATAATATGATCATAAGTCATCTAGAGAATGAAGATGGATGGTTTTGAAATAACATATCCCTAATGTAACAAAGGAAACATAGAATTGTTTTGATATAAATGAAAAAAACCTCACAAAATAATGCCTTGAATGATATCATAAAAGAAGGGATCAAAAATTTAGTTTTTTGATACCATGATTTTAATACCTAAAATGATTAATATATATTTTATAGGATAAATCATGATACGTAATCCCCATTAGGGAAAATAATTTTTAAAACGATAATGGATATGTAAAAAAAACTTAAAAGATATTTTAGAAAATATATTTAACAATGATGTAAAATAAAAACATACAAGTTTTTTGAAAAGGTAACATCTAAAAATTTGATGTGAGATATTTTGAAAGCCTTTAAATTTAAAAATAATCTCCTATAATAACATCTTGAAAAAAAAAATAAAGTTTATGTTAGATAAATGAGGTGAGAAAGACAAAATTATTGGTGTTAAGAGAGAATAGTGATGGTGCCTCACTTGCTTGGTCGCTCTTGTGCATCTCCTAGGGTTTCAACTTTCCCTGGAGGTGATATTCACATTGTTACTCTGAGATTTACCTCGATATGATGAATCCACATTGATCTCTCTTAATTTTTTCTATCTATCTCTCTGGACTCTCCCTACTCTGTGATTGAATTATAGTTTTCTCTCTCCATCTGCCTCTTTGTGCTCTACTCACACATTCTTTAGCTCCTCTCCAGGTTGGATTTGGAGCACGAGATACGATGAGGTTTTGGTCTAGTGATTTGGTAGATGAAATATCTCTAAGAATTACTGAAGGCGACCCTTCTTCCTAGGGTTTCAATACCATTTCCCATTAGGGTTTCCCACTATTTTTTCTTGATATGGTTTTCTCTAGTTCTGTATTTTCTCTATGTTTCCTTTCTTTTGGGTTTCTCCATAGGGTTTTAATCCCAAATAATTTTTTTGGGGTTTTTTCCCTCTTCCTTCCTCATATCTATCTTGTTTTTTAATGATGTTGGATGTCGATGTTGTTTTCTTGGTGTTCTGTGTTGATCATTTATTTGGGTGTTTTTTGATGGCATGGAAGATGTCAATGATGATGATCCACTATTCCATGATGATGATGATAATGGATTCTATGGGAAACATTAGACGGTGTCTATCGATGGTGGCATTCTTCTCAGTTCGATAGTGGCTTTTGGTGTTTCTATGAATTGATGATGAATTTGTTATTGATGGTGATAGGTTTGGTGCTGACTTTTTGGTGATGGTACCAGTCTTGCGACTTCAGAAACTTTCGATTTCCAGAGGGCAATTCTCAGTGTTGCAAATGACATGGGCGAGGCAAGGTTTATGGCTTGAGGCAGTTTCATGGATTCTTCTAGTGTTAAGATGATTTGATGGTGGTGCTGGTTTCATGATGATAAGGTGTGTGACATTATGATGGTGAATTTGGTGAAATGGATTTAGGGTTTCATGGGTAGCTTGTGGTTCAGGTGATTTCTAAGAGGACCTCTTTTCCCGTGGAAGTTTTATAAATTTGAATTTTAATATTTCATGTTTTGAAAGTAGATCTTTGAATTGTGTAATCTGTGTATGCAGTTTCTTGAGGGTAGTTTTGGATTTGATATTCGGTCATTGAAAGGTTCTTACTCACCCATAAAGTGGTTTATCTTGAAAATTTAAAAAAGGATTTTGAGGAGGAGTTGAGTAAGGCCAAACATATGAATGTGAAAGGAAAAACCCATTTATCATTTTAAAAATTTAAATTGTTTAAAACTCACATTATAAAAAGCGTAAAAAAATTAATTTTTATAAAAATATATTTTTTCCCTAGAGAGTTTGAGAAATTAAAATATAATAAAATATTAGGCTGGCACAACCTAAGCATGGAAGGAATAATTTCTTGAAAAGACAATAAAACTCAAGGAAAGGAGACATGAGTTATCAATATCCCTTATGAGTAACAAACTCCTTAAAGTAAGAAATATTTAAAGAAGGGGTTTCATGTGGAAGAAATGTGAATAAATAAATTAACACATGGGTATAATATACCCAAATTAAATGAAATAATTACAATAGAAATGATCATAAATCAATAAATGAAAATTTTATTACCAAAAAGGATTACATCCAGGGTAACAACTGAGTGAAAATAAATTTAATGAAAAAGAATTTATTTGGAAAATTATTTCCCTTGAATAATAAATTTTTAAGATAAATATTCATCTATGGGAATTGAATACACAGTTCAAAAGAAAACATGGTTCCTGACATAAACATGTTTTAGGGAATTAAAGTTTGAAACAAAAACCCTTCCAGCTTGAGTAACAATTTCATGAAAACCATATAAAAGGGAGGGAATGTAATTAGAATTAAAATAATATGATAAAAATATAATTCATGATATTAAATCCCAAATAGTAATTATAAAAACACCATATAAGAAAATATGTACATAATACCAAACACATCTAAGAGAGTGGATTGAGATGAAAACCTTTACCTCGGTCCCGATTCATTCTGAACACACACCAAAAGTCCTAAATTATTAAATTAATTTCATTAAATAAATATCTAACAACAATATTAATTAATATATACATTTATACACCTCATTTATAATCATTATATACATATATATTAGTTAGTTTTTACCTATTTTTTGAACACTAGGTGTAATTAATCTTTAACGCTTTGAACTAGTTTCATAAAAGAGGTGTTGGTATCAATAATTTTTACAATGTACATAAATTTTTGATCATATAAACTACTAAAATATATTTTATAGGATATTTTATAAATATACAATTTGTTTTCATGGTATTTTTTG
This sequence comes from Viscum album, assembly GCA_963277665.1. Lineage (NCBI taxonomy): Eukaryota > Viridiplantae > Streptophyta > Magnoliopsida > Santalales > Viscaceae > Viscum > Viscum album. The sequence continues at coordinate 2,135,505,240 of OY728140.1, forward strand.
TTATGATCCATGAGGTTGAAATCATCGACGAACATGTTTCAGTGTTTCTTAATTAACAAAGTGTTATTTTATATTAATGAGATAAATATTTATATAGATTACCAGGAAAACAAATTATTTGTATATTTATATCATATTATAGTATTAAATATTTTATCAAAGTTATAAATGATATAAATTCATAGTATCATTCAAGTAGGTTGTCAAACCGACCCAAACATAAACCTACCATGATTAATGGGTTATTATGTTGTGGTTTACTTGTAATATAATTATAGTAGAAGAATAATGATCCTATTTGGTTTTTATTAGTGTTATATATCATTATTTTAAAGAATTTTAATAATCATATAATTTATATAAATTCATTACGTAGAAACAACATATCATTTTCCTCATAGTATACTTGTTTTAAATAATTGAATTAAAAATAATTGTTTATTGATAACATCATCAATAATTTATACAATTTATCAATAAAAAACATAATAATATTATAAAAACCATATCTATATAATGAAAAAATTTTAGGACCATCCATGAATAACAACAATGAAAATAAAAATGGAAATCATTTGTTCCATGGAGGCGGTAGTCCACACGTATGCATGGATGATGATTTCATTTTCCATTGAACGAAAAAATGTATAATATGTTCTCTAATTTTAGAATCTAAAATATGTTATAAATTTAATACCCATTAATTATATTATATATTAATACCACTATTTTATTATAATGAAGGAAAATGAAACACGTTGCGTTTTGGAGGCAGTAGTCCGCACAATGAACAACTCATGTATTCATTTTTCCTAATGGAAAAGAAAAAAGTGATTAATTATTATTCACATATAATAATGAAATTAATAATATAATAAGAAATTATTTATTTTAAAATTTACTTTAAAATTTTAATTGAAAAAGGAAAATATAAGATAAATAAGTAATGTAAAAATGATTACTCATATTGAGAACTTTGAGATTTACATTGAAGATCCCTTGTAAATGGATGAAATAGGTTAATATATTATGATAAGAAGCTAAATTTAGTAAAATATAATTATAGGGGAAGGAAATAGGGTAGGTTTTTATGTGTAAAAATAATTTTTAGGTGTTCCATGAAGGGGTTTTGAGAGGCCCCTCTTATAAGGCGTGAGAATGAAATTTTTGTAAATATTTTAACTTAATATAAAGAGAGAACAAGTTAAACCTGTAAAGTGGCTCTAAAATTTAGAAATAATGGAGTGGTTAGGAGATTAGCTATAGTGACCCTAACATTTTACAAATTTTATTACATTATTTTAAGCATAGTAAATCATCATATTACAAGATAAAGATTGTAAAGTCTAGTGTCTTGGAGAACAATGTACATAAAACATAAAACATGGGACTAAATATAACATTTCTTTATTCAGTGTTCATAAAGAGATCATATCTTCCTTTTTGATCATACATATTTATAGGATATCCTAGGGATAACATGAACAAAGTGATGGGCTAAAAATCCTAGTAAGGGAATAAACATAAGAATAAAGCTTTAACACATGGGTTAGAAGGAATAACATAATGATATAAAAAGGCATGGAACATTTGGAATCATAAAATATAAACATGTTATCATATAAACATGAATTGATAGTAATGTTTCAGAAATATAAAAAATGACTTTCGCATGAGTCAAGGCTCGTTGCACATAGAGGATCAAAATTCAAGGTTAACCACCAATACCATTACACATGGTAGCAGGAGTCAAGGCTAACCGCCAAGACCGTTTCACATAAAATTTCAAGAGACACTAAATTACCTATTGAATTGGAGTGCACACCCATCATAACATGTTCATGAATATGCTTTCCATATATAGAGTCATACATAATCAAACATACATAAACATAAGGGTTACCTGTGGAAAGAATTGGGTATCATATTCATGTCATAAATCATAAAAAATGGGAGTATCATAAAAATATACATGAAGGAAATCAATTAGATCATTCATGGACTATCATAGGGTATAATTTTCATATATCATGAAAAGTGATGTCAAATTGAAGTAATAACATTTAAAATGAGTAATTAATAAACTTTAGAATTAAAACATTTTAGAAGAGTTAAAGGAAAATATCAATGGTCATTTAAAACATAAAAGGGGTATCCTTTTATATAAAACCAGAAGTGAACCAAGAAATTTTTCATAAAAAAAGAATAATTTTATAAAAATAATGGTGGTTTAGAAAAAGATTATATAGTGTAATTGAAAATGGGTAAGAATTCTGGAAGTTCCTTTAAATGGGTTTGCTTATCAGGAAGTATTGAGGAGGGAATCAATTAAATACATGTATACCCATGAAAAATAATTATGAGTGGACCTTGATACATGAGTTTGGATAATGTACACTAAATTTAGAATATGTACATAAAATTAACATATAACTTCATTTGGGTAAAAATAAAGATAGAGCAACTCGAAGGAATAATGGAGGTTCGGGGAGAATCCCTTACCTTAAGTGTGAAGGTGTTATTAAATTTATCTTAATGTCCTGCATAACCAAATTAAATTCATTAATTAATATTTCCAGAACCTCTTAGTTATGTAATTGTTAAATTATAACCATATTCAGTTCATTCATGACCTTTTTGATGGGTTAATATTTTCAATTTCATTGTTTGTTTCATCAGTTTTCATGAATGCTTTTCTTATATACATGTAAGGATAAAAATGTAATATGATAATGGTTGTATAGAATTGGAGTTAAGTTTTATTAGTGATCATAAAATACATTTATTTGTTATAAAATTGATTTGGTTATTTGGAGTAAAGATGAATCATTTTATAAAACTTTAATGATAACTGTTTTGGTTAATTTGCGGTTTTTTGATCACAGAAAAAAATTCTTTATAAATTAATATTATGTGAAAAAAATATTAAAAAACCTTAAATTATCCATAATACTTATATTATGGTCCGGTTCATTCATAAAACTGGTTTCTTGACCATAATTGAAGATGATAACGGAAATTGAAAACCTATCGTCCTAGAATGTGATAAATCAACACATCTCGGATGATGTTTTAATTTCTAGTATAAAATTATGGGAAATGAGAGATGAGGATGAATTATTACATTATCATAAAAAATGAAAATACAAGTAAGGTACTAGAGTTATCATAACATTTGGATTACATAAGGAGAGGAAAGAAAAAAATAAAAGAATGGAACTTGAAAGAAAAGAAAATATACGAAAAGAGGAATTTACCTGTTCAATATATATTCTTTGAGAAAATATTTAAGCAAGAGAATTTGGTCTTTGGAAGAGACCAATGGATTATGAATTTGGGATAGGGGATTAGGGAGGGATTTGAGAAGAAGTTGGACTAGGAACAAGGCTTGAGAGGAGTGAAGAGAAGAGGAGGTGAGGGTGGTTTTCTCAATATTTTATTCATTATTTTATTATGTTTTTCTAGAAAATAAATATTATTAATCCTTGTGACAAAAAATAGTAATATTGTCATGTGATTTTGATCCCAAGGTGCTTACATAATCCATGACTCAATAAATAGTTTATTTAACATATAATTTATATACACAACAAATTACTATATATTACTATTCAAAAAAATCCAAGTATTTTAGAAAAATCTATAAAAATAACCACAAATTTTTTTTACGTGTATAATTAAGAAATGAAATCCATTTTATGAAAATAATTTTATAAATATTTGAAATTAAATTTTTAATTAAAATCATAATTTACTTGAAAAATGTAAATTTTAAAATTAAAACTACTTTTCAAACACTTTGAAAATTTAATTAAGGTATATTAAAATTATCATATAATCATAAGTCATCAAAATAATAATTTATGAATATCATTAATGAAAATAAATTTTATTTTATATTATTAAATTAATCATAAAATTGTAATTAAATATACATGACTCAAAAAATACCAGCACAATAATTAAATCATATTATCAATAATAAGATGGTTAAATTTTATTTATAATTTCATTGGTAAGGTTACTTACTCACTTAGATGATTTACTATTCATAAAGGTTGTATTACTATTCATAAGGGTAACATTAATATTCATAAGGGTCAGTTACTATTCACTGAAAATTAAGTTTGTCTTATCAAACTCCAAACATCTTATTGATCACATTGGTGTATATCATATTTTCGAAATAAAAATCACAGAAGTTAAAATATTATATTTAAAGGTCATATAGTAATCATTAGTTCATTTTATTGTGATTTCAGGTGATTATACTATATGAAATAATTATAATAAGGTAATTTCTAATGATCAAACTTTGGGTTGTTACATTATTACCCCATTATGGAATTTCACCCTTGAAATTTCATTTTTCATTATAAGTCGTAAACAGGTGTGGGTACTTTTCCTTTATTTCCTCCTATAGTTCCAATGTTATCTCTTTATACTTATGGTTATGCCATAATACATTGACCATGTGAGTAGTCTTTTTGTGTAGAGCTTTAACTCTACGATCCAAGATCTTCACTGCCTTCTCCTTGTAAGAAAGATCATTCTCCAACTGTACCACCTACGAAGATAGTACTTGTGAAGGATCTGGTATGTGCTTCTTTAAGAGGTATACATGGAAGACATTGTGTATTGAAGAGATGGTAGGTGGAAGTTCAAGTCTATAGGCCATAGATACAACATGATCAAGAATATCAAAGGGTCTGATTTACTTGGGACTTAGCTTGCCTTTGTTCCCAAATCTCATGGCCTTCTTCCATGGAGATATACGGAGGATTACCATGTCTCCATCTTTAAACTCAAGGTCTCACCAATGATATTATGTATAACTATGTTTTAAACTTTGGGCTGCCTTGATGTGCTTGTGAATGGTTTTCACCTTCTCCACCATCTCTTCGACCATTTTAGGTCCTAGAAGCTTATGCTCACTGACATCATCCTAAAAAACTGGTGTTCTGAACCTTTTCCCATAAAGGGATTCATATTGTGCAATTCAGTTGCTGGAGTGGAAACTACTGTTATAATAGAATTAAACTCATGGACGATGTTGGTCTCATCCATCATTGATGTCCATAGAATATGATCTTAACGTATCTTCCAATGTCTGAATAGTTCACTCATGTTGGCCAGCAGTTTGAGGATGATAGGCCATACTGAAGTTTAGTTTAGTTCTTAGAGAATGCTGGATACTTTTCCAGAACTTAGAGGTGAATATTGGATCTCTTTCAGATACAATAGATAGTTGTACTCCATGAATACTTACCACCTCTTTGATATATATCTATGCAATTTTATCTAATGATAAGTCCTCTTGAATTGGGATAAAGTGAGATATCTTTGTAAGACGATCCACAATGACCCATATAGCATTTTTTCCTCTACATGTACTAGGAAGTCTAGTGAAAAAGTCAATGGTAATGTTTTCCCACTTCTATGATGGTATAGATAGTGGTTTCATCATCCCCTTATAATTTTTCTTTAATTCTTTACTTGTTGACATACCAGGCACTTTGATGTATACTAAGCAATATATTTCTTCATATTGTCCCACCAAAAGTTCTCTCATAGATCTCAATACATCTTTGTGCTCCTTTGGTGAATATAGAAGGTTGAGATATGTCTGTTATTCAGAAGATCTTTATTTATATTTGGATAAAATGGTACACATAATCATGACCCAAGTATTAAAACTCCTTCCTTGTCAATATTAAACTCATAGGATTTCCCACTTCTTATAGCTTCCACCATTTTCAAAATTTCCACATCATATCTTTGAGAATCCTTTATTTTATCCCTGAGGGATAGTTGATCAATCATTTGAGAAAGGATTGATGATTTTCCTATATTAATGATCACCATATCTATCCTCTACAAATATAATAATATTATATCCTTTTCCATTCTCATCATTTGAAGACATGTCGTATCCTTTTTTACATAGAGCATCTGCCATATTATTTTCATTACTAAAATGTTAGTGGACTGAGAAGTCATAATCCTTTATGAGCTATAAACATCTTTGATGACACATATTAAGATCATTATATGTTAAAATATATTTGAGACTCTTGTGATCAGTGTATATCTCACACTTCTCCCCGTAGAAATAATGCTGCCGAATTTTCAACACAAAGATCACAATTTCCAACTCCAAATCATGCGTGGGATAGTTTTTCTCATGATTTTTCAACTGCCTTGAAGCATAGGTTATCACTTTATCATTTTTCATAAGTAAAAAACTTAATCCTTTCTTTGAAGCATCACTATATACCACAAAGACTTCTACACTTATTGGGAGTGTGAGTAATGGCATTGTGATAAGCCTATTTTTTAGCTCCTTAAAGATTTCCTCACATTCTTGAGTCCAGAAGAACATCACTCCCTTCCATGTCATATTGGTCATTGGTTTTTGAAAATCATGAGAGGTTCTTCACAAATCATTTATAATACCTAGCTAGACCTAGAAAGCTGTGGATTTCCATTACAGATGTCAACTTGGGCCACTCTTTAATTGCCTTTGTCTTGGAAGGGTCCACATATATCCTTTTACTGGTGATAAAATACCCCAAGAATGGTACTTCCTCCATCCAGAACTCAAATTTAATGTAATTTTTATAATTTTTATCCTTTCTTAAAGTCATCAACAAAGTATTCAAATTCTCCTCATGTTCATCCATTCTCTTAGAGTAAATCAGAATATCATCGATAAAGACTACCAAAAATTTGTCGAGGTAATATCTAAAGACTCTATTCATTAAATCCATGAATATTGATGGAGCATTAGTGAGCTAGAAGGGAATAACTATGAACACATAGTGTCCATACCTCATTCGAAAGGTAGTTTTGGGAATATCTTCCTTCCATACCTTTAATTGGTGATATCCTGACCGAAGGTCCACCTTAGAGAAATAACTGCCCCACAATGATGATCAAACAAGTCATCTATCCGAGGTAGGGGATAATTGTTCTTTATTGTGATTATATTGAGTTAACGATAATCAATGAAGAGGCACATTGAACCATCCTTCATATTGACAATGAGGATTGGCGCACCCCATAGTGAATCACTTTTGCGTGTAAAATCCTTCTCTAGATTCTCCTATAATTGCTTCTTCGGCTCTTATATCTCTACAGTGTCTATTCTATAAGGTGTCTTTGATATAGGTAGAGATCCAGGAATAATTCCAATTGAGAACTCAACCTCTCGATAAGGAGGAAGACCATGCAATTCTTTAGGGAATACATCATTGTAATCCCTCACGATGGGATTGTCTTCGAGTAGTATCATCTCCTTTGTCATAATCATTTGAGCTAGACATGCTTTCTCACAATGTAGTAATATCCACACTTGATACAATGATTATAAAGGAGATTCATCTTTCTCCTTACACTTTTATAAAATTAGAGGATGCTTTGGAATGTGAAGAGTGATTTACCTTTTTTGAAAGTTGATGTTGGATTTGTATTAAGATAGAAAATCCATGCCCAATATAACACCAAACTCCACTAAAAGAATTATGATGATATTTTCTTGGAGGTTCAGTACACAGACATTAACTGGGGAGGAGTTATATACTTCGGATGTAGTAATTTCCCCATTTTATGTTATCATAGATAAATCATCCTCTAAATTTTGAGGCGATGTTTGAATAGTTCTACTAAAATTGAAAGATATTAAAGAACACATAGAACTAGAATCAAATAGTACATTCACTATTCTAGAATGAATAACTAGAATACCTGTCACCACATCATTGTCTTGATCCACCTCAATAGTAGTGATAGCATAATCCCTTCCTTGTTTCCTTGGAGGTTGTTGTTGATTTCTTCAAAAAACCATTGGATTAGGGAAAATTTTCACATAATTCCCATGCTCCTTGTAGTCATAAAACTTAACTACAAGTTAAGTGTTTATATGAACCTTCCTTTATTCTTCCGATTTAGTGGGATTATTTATACCCCTTTGGTAGTTTTTATCCAGATATCCTATTTTTCCACATTTTATGCAATTCCTAGTTCCCTTTAGATAGTTCCCAGGATGCTTCTTCCCAAAATTTTAACACACATGATGTTCAATATTCTTTCAATTATGGGATTTATTTTTCTGAACCACCCATATTAGACTCCATTTTCCACTTTTTTCACCAGTCCCATGAGACCAGTGAGAGTCTCAGATCTCCCTTTAAACCATGAAGGTACAACGTACAATCTCCTCATAATTATCAATGTCCTGAATCATCACCTCTTTTCATTGACTAGGCTTTAGCCCTCTAAAGAAGTGATCCACCTTACTTTTAGGGTACATGTCAAATTCATAGGCGTATCTTGCAATCCATGTGAAGTTTGCTTCATATGCCCCGATGGAATCATCTTCCTTCTGCTTATGTCAAAGGAAATCTCTTTACATCTTGAGATGGAGGGTTTAGGGAAAATATTTATTGGAATACATTTTCTCGAATTACTCCCAATCCATGTAATCAATTTCTTCCTGGGACTTCATATTATTGATGAGTTTCCACCACTGATCAGATTCCCCATCAAAATGATAGACCACCAACATGAATTTCTCTTCTTCTAAGAATTAGTGAAAAAATAATATCTATTTAAATGAGTTATCCCACAATTCCATAATGATGGGATTAGAAGATACACTAAACATGGGACACCTTTTCCATATGAAGGATTCAATTAAAACATTATCTTTCCTTAGAGGAGGAGGGAATTCTACAAGATTCAAGTTATTATTCAAAAATTGATCCAGATTAGAAAGTACTATCATAAAGTTTTGAGCACCAGTTCCCATCATATTTGGTATACCATTAGGTCAATATTCACATTCCATATCACATTGATTGTTGGAACGTGTTCTTCTATTTTCTTCCATTAGCTAAGAAAAAGAATGTATAGTTAGGGGGATTTAATACTTATCAAATAAGTATAAAAAGAAAAATTTAAACGCAAAAGGATAAAATCTTAAATTAAAAGTATATCCAAACTTGTGATTCTTTAGGTTTCAATTTAGGTTATCAATGATCTATTTCCTAACATATATTCTTATGGGATTTTTTGTTCCCCTAATAATTATTCATCCTAATATTATGAATTTACCAAAGAATATCCCTCGAGAGTGTCAAACAAGGTGTGCACCAAGACTCATTATCATGCACCAGTTCCCATTTGAGTCCATCTCAAAGTGGCGTTTTCAGGTTTTACCCCTAGATACGTCTATGCCAAATCTGCCTCTACTTGTTCTTATACAGACATGGATGTATTTGTTTGATAACCAATTTATTATATAATTACCAAAATTTATGGAAGTTTTCTTATACTTTGTCTCATACCTAAGGTTACTACAAAAGTTATATATTCTTAATCTCCATAAATAACTATTCCAACCTTTAATACCAATTATAGTGACCCTATCCTTTTACACATTTCATTACATGATTTTAAGCATAGTAAAACATTATATTATAAACCATGGATCATAAAGTCTAGTGTATTTGAATACTAGGTACATGAAACCTAAAACACGGGGATAAATATAACATTTATTTATTTAGTCTTCATAAAGAGCTCATAACTTCCATTGTGATCATTCTTCTTCATAGAATAACCTAGGGATAACATGAAGAAGGGCATTATCTAAAAATACCAGTAAGGGAATAAACATAAGAATAAAGATTTAGCACATAGGATAGAAGGCATAACATAATGATATAAAAATGCATGGAACATACGAAATCATAACATATAAAGATGGGATCATATAAACATGAATGAATAGTAATATTGAAGCAACATAAAACATGAATTTAGAACGATTCAAGGCTCATTACACAGAGAGGAGAAAAGGTCAAAGTTAACCACCAAGACCGTTGCACATGGTAGCACGAGTCAAGACTAACCGCCAAGACCGTTGCACGTAACGTCTCATAAGACTCAAATTTACCCAATTAATTGGTGTGATATCTAGGTGCAACCATCATAACATGTTTATGAATATGCTTTCCACACACAGTATCATACATAATCAATCATATATAAACATAAGGCTTACCTGTGGAAAGAATTGGGTATCATATACATGTCATAAAGCATAAAAAATGGGAGTATCATAAAAATATCCATGAAGGAAAGTAATTAGGTCATTCATGGACAATAATAGGTTATAATAGGAATATATCATGAAAATTTATGTCAACTTGAAGTAATAACATGTAAAAAGAGTACTTAATAAACTTTAGAATTAAAACATTTTAGTGTGGTTAAAGGAAAATATCAAAGGTCATTTAAAACATAAAAAGGCATATCCTTTTATATAAAACCATAAATAATCCCAGAATGTTTTCATAATAAAAATAATAATTTTAAAAAAATAATTGTGGATTAAAAATAGATTACATAATGTACTTAAAAATGGGTAAGAATTCGGGAAGTTCCCGTAAAATTGGTTTGATTATCGGGAAGTACTGAGGAGGTAACCACTTAAAAAAACATATCTAAATAAAAGTGAATGACGAGTGGAAATTGATACATGGGTTTGTAGAATGTACATATAATTTATTATATGTAAAAATAATAATAGATAACTTCATTTGGGTAAAAAAAAGATAGAGCAACCCGAAGGAATAATGGAGGTTCAGGTAGAATCCCTTACCTTATGTTCGAAGGTGTTCTTAAAATGATCTTAATGTAATGGATAACAAAATTAAATTCATTAATTAATATTTACATAACCTATTAATTATGTAATTGATTTAGTATCACCTTATTAAGTTCACTCATGACCTTTTTGATTGGTTAAGAGGTTTAATTTTATTGTTTGTTTCATTAGTTTTCATGATTGGTTTACTTATATAAATGTAATGACAAACATTTAAGATGAGAATAGTTGTCTAGAATTGGAGTTATATGTTATTAGTGATCGTACATAATATTAATTGGTTATAAAATTAATTTTTTTATTTGGAGTGAAGACAAATCATTATATAATACATTAATGATAACTGTTTTGGTTAATTAGAAGTTTTTTTATCACATCAAAAACATTTTGCATTAAAAATTAATATCATGTGTAAAAATGGTTCCAGAACATTAATTTAGAAATAATATAAATATTATATTCTAGTTCAACCATAAAAATGTTTTCATGGCTATAATTGAAGACGATAAAATAAATTGAAAACTCGTAGTCCTTGAATGTGATAAATTAACACATCTTAGATGGTGTTTTCATTTCTAGTATAAAAGTAGGGGAAATGAGAGATGGTGATGAATTATTCCATTATTATAAAAAAACTCAAGTATATGTATTGTAATGGAGTTATCATAAAATTTGGATGAACTGACGTAAGGTAAGAAATAAAATAAAATAATGGAACTAGAAAGAAAATAAAGAAAATAAAAAGAGGAATTTACCTCTTGAATATATCATCCTTGAGAACCTATTTAAGGGAGAGGATTTGATATTTTGAAGTGAAAAAGGGATGATGGATGTTGGAGAGGGTCTTAGGGAGGTATTTGAGTAGAATTTGGACTAGGAACAAGGCTTGAGAGGAGTGAAGAGAAGAGGGGGGTGATGGTGGTTTTCGTAATATTTTATTCAATATTTTATTAATTTTCTCAAGACAAGAAATAGTATATATTCTTGTGAAAAAATAGTAATACGTGCATGTGAGTTAAAAACCAAGGTGGTCACATCATCCATGACTCATTAAATAATGTATTTAACATATAATGTACATATTCAACAAATTACTGTATTTTACTATTCACCAAAGATACAACTTTTTCAGAAAAATACCAAAAATTCACCCCAACTATTTATCAATGTATAGAATTCTAAAATGAACTTCATTTTATGAAAATAATTTTACAAATATGTGAAATTATTTTTTTAATTAAAATCACAATTTACATGAAAAAATTAAATTTTAAAATTAAAACTGCTTTTCTAACACTTTCAAAAATTAATTAAGGTCTCTTAAAACTATCATATAATCATAAGTCATCAAAATAAATATTTTTGAATAAATTTTATGAAAATAAATTTTCTTTTAAATTATATAATTAATCAAAAAATTGTAATTAAGTATTCATTACTCATAAAAATACCAACACTATAATTATATCATATTATCACTTATAAGATAGATAAAGTTTATTTATACTTTCATTGGTATGTTTACTTGTTCACTCAGATGATTTACTATTCATAAGTGACGTATTACTATTCATAAGGGTAACATTACTATTCATAATGGTAAGTTATTATTCACTAAAAATTAAGTTTGTCTTATCGGACTCCAAATGTCACGACCCATCCTCGGGACCTGTGCTGTGACTACCCCAAGCCCGCCTTCCATAGGCCAAGGGCTAGCGACTATCACCGAAGGCGTAAATCCTGATATAAGGGAAGACATTTCCTTTTATGTAAGAAAACAAAACACCACAGAGTATGCAAGAAGAAGAAAACACTAAGTAAACTGGGTACAAAAGTAAGTGATAGAAAGTAAATGTGCTAGTATACAAACCAAAACTGAAAGTAAATTACAAGTGAAAAGAGAGTGCAACAACAACAAAGTAAAGAAGCAAGTCCGAGCCATCCTCTGGAAATCCCACCTGAAGGGTGGGTACAGATAGTCTCCTCTGCTCCTCGACTCCTGCCGTCTCTCCGAGCACGTCTCGTCCAGTGATCCACCTCCAGGTACCGTCTAGCTCCATGAGATCCAACTTCGATCAGCGCGGTCCGTTGTCTGCATCTAACACAACGTAGTGCGGGCATAACCCGTGTAGGGGTGAGTATACGCTACTCAGTAGGGACCCCGAGTCCCCCGAAGGTCTCCCAGAATCCACGAAGGATAAACCACAAAAGAATTATACAGTCACGAAGTAACAACCAACTCTACTTAGGTAAATAAAAATACATATACCTAAGTCATCAATTCCAGTTCGACTCCAACATTCGAGCCCAAGTTCGAACTTGTCCACAAAAGAAAGCACAATCCAATCCACACATGATAACACAACCCAATCCACACAGGATAGCAAAACAATCATATCAAAGATAATGATTGAAAGTCAAGACTCAACTAACACAAGTATACTTCTTCGTAAGACGATAGAGATGATAAAATGTAGCCATTGATTCATCTAAGATGTCAGACCCACATAGGATACGAGACCAGCTAAGCTGTCAGACCCACAAAGGATACAAGACCAGCTACTCTGCTGGACCCACGTAGGATACAAGTACAGAGTCAAATACTACCAGACCCACGTAGGATACAAGAACAGTAGTCAAGTACTGCCGGAACCACCTAGGATACAATAACAGTAGTCATCACCGTCGAACCCACGGAGGATTTCAGTACGGTCGTTGTCGCTGCCGAACCCTAGGAGGATTCCAGTACAGTCGTCATCGTCGTCGCAGTCACAACCAGCTCTAGGGTTCCCGCACACAGCATGCTCGATTCTGGGATGGTCCACTCCATGAGCCAAGGGGTTCGATACATCAACTGAAACGAAGTCCGGAGTTGATGTATCCCAAAGTTCTGTCTTGACAATAGGAACTCAACGCGACAGACGACGCTTCAATCGGACGCCCGGTCTGAGAGTTATTGGCTTTTTCGTCCCAGGGGCCCGGTTGGTTTTTAGGATAAAACCAACCCGAACGTACTCTAGCTATGTCCAAACCTCGAGTGGAGTAATCCAAAAAAACTATCTCACTAAGAGGAATCCAATAATGTCGACGACATGTCAATCGAACGTCCAGAGCTCAAGTTATAAGCATTTCAGCTCCAAGGGCCCGGTTGGTTTCGTGTTCGAACAAACCCATCCATACCCAATGTTCTCCGAAACCTTGAGTGTAATATACCTAAATGACCGTCTTGATCCAAGGATCAGATCGCAAATGACGGTGCGTCAATCGGAGGTTCGTAGCCCAAGTTACGGACATTTGAACGAATCTGCCCGTTTTTAGGGGGGCTTGGGCCCGGACCGACCCGGCCCAAAACCCATTGGGTCGGCCCGAACCAGGTCGACCCGACCCTGGTCTGGGTCTGGCCCATTAGGGTGTGGCCCGGCCCAGCCGGCGCGGCCCAGCCCGACACGGGGGTCCGGCCCAGCGCAGGCGGCCCGGGCGGTGCGAGGAGTCCGGCCCGACACGGCCGGTCCGCACGATGCGGCACCCATGTGTGTAGCGCACATGGAAGGGGGGGGGGGGGGGTTAGGTGGCCCCCCAAGTGGAGGGGGCCCACTCTGTCTACCGCTGGGGGTTATGACCCCCGGCCTTCCCGAATAGCCGGCTGTGCGGGCCGGCTGATGTGCTGATGCGGGACGCCGCGATCCCGCCCTTCCGAAGCATCATCCGCCCCTCCCTGCACTACCGCGGCCTTAGGCAGTGGCCTTTGTCCGACCGGCACGGCGCGACGACACCGCTCCCCTCCGCCGCGTCTCGCGCCGGCTGCAGTTCACTCGTTTCCGCGCGGTGCGACGGCACTGCGCCGCCTCCATTCCAAACCATAGCGAAAATTCAACAACAATGAGAAGGAGGTTTGGCCGTGTTCGTGCGGTCCGACCTCCTCCCATTATCTTTATAACAGGTGGCTTAATAAACAAAAACGAAGAACGTAAATTAATCTTGAACGTAAAACAATTACCTACCTCAAAAAAGATGTCAAAGATAGTGTCAGGGTTGATGACATCGGCGTATGTCCAAGGTGGATGGTGTCTCACACCGGCTGCGGAGAGGAGAAGAACGACACGTCGATCAGTCTTTGGTGCTCTAGCATTCTTTGCCTTCTTAAACGAGGAAGAAGAAGATCTTCGAGACTTTGGTTATTCTCTCCCCTAACTCCACACAACGAATCAACCAAAAAAAAATAAGAATTTGTCTTATTTTATTCACACATGCCAACATCTTTAAAATTAAAAAAAAAATCTAATTCAATTAATTAATGAGTTCAATTAATTGAATAGGGTGTGTTGGAATTCAATAAAAGAGAAGAGGGAAAGTCATGAATTTATGGGGGAGTTTCCAACATTGATAAGGTTAGAGGAGTTAGAGGAAAATTTAAGGGGTGGGGCTTGTGTGGACCACACGTCACTAATATCCTACCAAGAGTTAGGATTTTAGTGGGTCCCCCAAAACTTCCACATCTGGGGTTTATCCTATTACAAGTGAAATAAAATTATTAACACAATTTAATTTCACTTACACTTACACTTACACAAATTTAAACAACTCTTCCCGAGCAAACACAACTCTAGAAAAAGTGCTCTTAAGGAATTACCGGCACTGCGGTTTCATATGTGCCCTTGGATTTTGATTTCAAGTACTGGTTCAAAAGTTAGAAAAACTCGCTCATTTGTTCACTGAATGTACCCGAGATAAACTTCCTAAATTGATTCTAGGCACACTGGGCATCGGAATCAGGTACCGTCAGAAACTGCGTACTCGAAAAATCCCAAAGAAATTAAGAAAAAAATTTCTTGAAATTTATGGTCTTTACATTACCCCCACCTCAGGGCTTTACGTCCCCGTAAAGATACATCACAAACTAGGGAATCAAATGAGGGTACTGATAATTCATATGAGCCTCCCTCTCCCAAGTGCTCTCCTAGAGGTTCCTGTGCAACCACATGATGCACACTAGATGAATCGATCACCCACATAGGAACTGCTCCTGTCGATCCTTGATCTCCACTGGAACCTCCGCAAAAGTCACCCTGTCGTCAATGTTCATCTCCCCATGGTCTATTATATGCGTCGGGTCATGCATGTATCTCCTCAGTTGAGATATGTGGAATACGTCGTGCACCCGGTGTAATTGAGGTGGTAGAGCCAGGAGATAAGCCACCTCGCCTATCCTGCTGAGAACCTGGAATGGCCTAATGAAGCACGGAGATTACTTGCCACCCCGGTCAAATCTCCATAATCCACGTCGAGGTGAGACCCACAAGAAAACATAGTCACTATCCTCGAACTTTAGTGGTCTCTACCTCCTGTTATCATAAGTCTTCTGTCAGCTCTGAGCTGTCCTCATCTGCTCCTGGATGACTTGGACCTTCTCTGTCATGGCCTGGACCATCTCTGGTCCCACAAGTGCTGACTCCCCAGGGTCTGTCCAGCACATAGGCGATCTGCAAGGTCGGCCGTACAATGCCTCGTATGGTGCCATCCCGATGGTGGAGTGATAGCTGTTATTGTACGCAAACTCTACCAAGGGTAGTTGATCCTCCCAACTATGACCAAAGTCGAGGAAACATGCACGGAGCATGTCCTAGAGAGTCTGGATGGTCCTCTCTGTCTGACCATCCATCTGAGTGTGAAAGGTGGTGCTCAGATGTAGCTGCGTCCTGAATGCCTCCTGCAACTCCTTCCAAAGCCGGGAAGTAAAGCGAGCATCTCGATCGGAGATGATAGATGATGGCACACCATGAAGTTATACAATCTACCAAATGTAGAGGTGTCCGAAGCTCTCCATTGATCCATGCTCTCTTATGGGTAAGAAGTGGGCCTAATTGGTGAGTCGGTCGACAATCACCCAAATAGAGTCATGACCTATGGAAGTACGTGGAATTCCAGTCACAAAATCCATAGATATCTGGTCCCACTTCCACTTCGGGACCTCCAAGGGCTGTACCAATCCTGCTGGTACCTGGTGCTCTACCTTCACCTACTGGCAGGTGAGACATCAAGAAACGAACCCTGCCACAACCTTCTTCATACCCGGCCACCAGTGTTGTCGTCAGAGATCTTGGTACATCTTCTCTACCCCTAGACGTACCTCTAAATGTGAAGTGTAAAACTCCCTCATCACCTCCTCTTGTAGTGTAGCTGATACCATGGTACGTCCTCTGAAAAGGATGATGTGCCCTCCTCATACAGAAAATCCATCAGGTGCCTGTCCAGTCGAAATGTGTGCACGTTGCGTCTCACAGTCAACATCCCCATGTTATGCCTCTCTGACCTGCTGAAGAAGTGGAGGTGTGAGTGTGAGCGACTGAAGGAAGGTTGCTCGATCTCTATCCACGAAGGATATATGAAAAGCAGCTAGCTGCTTTGTCGCCTCTCCAAGTAGCTAAATACCCGTCCTTCTGTTGAGATAATCAGCTACTACATTCCCCTTTCCAGGAGTATAGACTATCTCAAAGTCATAGTCCTGGAGGAACTCGAGCCATCGCCGCGGTCTCAGGTTCAGGTCCTTCTGCGAGAAGATGTACCTAAGACTCTGTTGGTCAGAATAGACTCTAAAGCGCTCGCCCATCAGATAGTGGCGCTATATCTTCAGAGCAAAGACCACTGCTGCTAACTCCAGGTCATGGGTAGCGTAGTTCTGCTCGTGCTGCCTCAACTATCGTGATCCATAGGCGATCACTACATGCTCCTGTATTAGGACACACTCGAGTCTGGTCCCCGATGCATCACAGTAGACTATGTAACCTACTCCCTCCTCCGGTAGCCTCAAAATAGGTGCACTGGTCAATCTCTGTCTCAGCTCTTGGAAGTTCTGCTGACGTCTATCTGACCACACAAAGGGTTTCCCCTTCTTCGTCAAAGATAAAAGTGGTGCCTCAACTTTGGATAATTCTCGCACAAATCTCCGGTAGTACCCAGCTAGACCCAAGTGTCATGACCCGACCCTACCCGGGCTCGAGCCGCAACTACCCCAAGCCCACCTCCATAGGCCAGGGGCTGGCGACCAGCACCGAAGGCACAACATCTCGGGGAGGCCTTTTCCTAAGTACCTGTACACACACACGCAACACACTCAATGCAAAAGTGCAGAGTAAAAGAAGGAACAAGCAGAGTAAAAAGAACAACTGCTATATATATACCACAAATGTGCATCGACCTCTAACAGTACAAATTACAAGCTGAAAAGAAAAGGGGCAAAACACGCACCCAACCAAAAAGTGCCACAACCTGAAAACAGGTAATCAAAAAGAAACAGCTGACGGGTCTCCCACCTAGAACCCGGTTACGACCACCGCACGCGGTCCAAGCTCCCAAGCTCCTACGCTCCACTGAAGTCACGCTCCACTTGTCTGTCGTTTGCAAGGGCACACCAAGTGCGGGAAAGCCCAAGCAGGGGTGAGTATAAAAATACTCAGCAGGATACCTTGAAGGCTCGAGGGAGCAACAAAGGAGGTACCGAAGGGTGAGCAGTAGAGCAAATAGGGAGTAAAACAGAAGTACAACAAAGTGCAGTAAAGAGTCCAGCTCAACCCAACAAGAGAAAGGAAGTAGACTCATCCACACACAAGGAGCTGGAAACGGTGAGAAGATGAACTTCCCATCGAGTCTTCTCTACCTATAGTAGGAGAGTAGACTCATCAAACCACGATAAGCTAGACATGGAAAGCACGTGGCATACCTCGCACGTCTTCGCCTCTCCTGGAAGGAGAGTAACCAAACCCAAGAAGTGGGTACTAGAACTAGGTATATACATATCCTTATGCTTAATCAAGAAGCTCGAACAATGTCATAAGGGGATCTCCATCCCGTAGCTATGCCCAAGAAAAGAGTAGGCAACACTCCCAGACATAACCCCATCATCGATGCCCAACATCCCACACATATACCTTGAACCGCAATCCAAGGGGCTCAATCACCACACCTTGACACTATCCGATTTGGGCAGCACTGACTCGCCCGCACGGTTTTAGATCACATCACAAGGACGCGTCTCGGTGGGGAAAGTGCCCCTAGAACTTGAGAGTTCTAGGGAAAGTCAAACCACACCTCGTCATTGCACTGCAGTTGAGAGGTATCCTCAAGTCAAGCCGTCAAAACACTGACCCGTAACCAGGGGTGCCACTCCGGTAATCACGGAGGAAAGCCACAGGCTACCCTAGTCGAGAGGACTGAGTCTGGAATGCCAACCAGTGTCCCCACTGCCCAGCCCTACTGGAGGGTAATTCATAACCAGATATTGGGTGACCTACTGCCCAGCCCCGATGGAGGGTAAACCCTAATACATCATCAGGCGACCCCACTGCCCAGCCCCGCTGGAGGGTAAACCGTAAGACATCATCAGGCGACCCACTGCCCAGCCCCACTGGAGGGTAGACCTTAACACATCATTAGGAGACCCATTGCCCAGCCCCGCTAGAGGGTAGACCTTTAATAAGTCGACAGGTGACCCACTGCCCAGCCGTGCTGGAGGGTAGTCCTGGAACTATACAACGGGCGACCCACTGCCCAGCCCTGATGGAGGGTAGACCCTAAGAGGTCGTCAGGTGACCCACTACCCAGTCTCTGCTGGAGGGTAGACCCTAATAGCATCGGGCAACCCACTGCCCAGTCTCTGCTGGAGGGTAGAACCTAAGTGCGTTGGGTGACCCACTGCCCAGTCTCTACTGGAGGGTAAACCCTAGAAGTGTTGGGTGACCCACTGCCCAGTCTCTGCTAGAGGGTACACCACTGGCCAACTGAACATGGAGTGGGTATCGCACAACCAACCAACTCCGGAACGACTCTCCCAAAAGAGTTTCAGCGCCTGTTCCATCACGGGGTTCCACTAGCACCGTAACTGGCTAATTCATCGAGAACGAAACGAGGGGGAGACCACTCAACCCTGCTGGTGAACAACCGAGCACAGTGCTAGGGGAAACAATCCACCTTGCTGGTCAAACAATCACACAGAAGGACCCACTACGTCGCGAGAGGTCAAAGTACGCAAAGCAGAACCCAGCGCGCACGTGGGGCCCACACAATGGGTGGCCCCATCTCAACCCCAACCAGGTGCACAAACGTTCTCAGGTACAAAACCCACATACCTCCAACCGCTCCTGTATACTGCCAGAGTATACCTCGTCCTAGCCCAAAGGCTATCGTGCACACGGCACCCAGCGTCAACGCGAAGGTGGGACGTAAAAAATCCACCTCAAAGGCCCAGGCACGGCCAACCAAATCTTGTGAATCATTTATATCACTCTCCCAAGAGTGCGCGATCACACGCCAAGGGTCCGCTACAAACACAGTAGAAGATCTACCCCCGGGGCACCTTCACATTTCCACAAGATCGCACAAGAGGCTCCGCACAACCAAACGGATTGCACCGTTGTAATACTCGCGGGAAAACATGCGAGATCGATTACTTACTCACCTCCAATGGATATCTGACGAAAAGGCCACCAACACCGCCTCACGCCCGAACGGCGTCCCGTGATCCCGAGCCTCAGCCCCAGAAACAGTCGGGTGCATCGCACCGTTGCGATCCCCTCAGAAAAACTTGTCAAAAGCACTACTCACTTGAGTGCAACAGATATCCGGAGATAAAGATGCATTTCGGCGCACCGCACACGAGCGATGCTTCGTGGGGCCCGCAACCCGGTCCCGAAACACAACGAACGGACCACACTATTGCGATCCTCTCGAAAAAGCACACAAGATGGACTATTCAATTGTCCAAAATGGTCTCTCGGTGATAAAGATGGAAAATCACCATTGATGCCCAAACGACCCTCGTGGGCCCCGCACTATAGTGCGGAATTACAGCGGGCAGACTGCGCCAACGCGATGCCCTCAGAAAACACCCAACATCGACTGCTCGCACACCCCGAATGGACGTCCGAGGAAAAATTCACTAAAAGCTGCACGCAGCTCAGAAGATAGGCCGTGGGGCCCATTCCTCAACTTTGGCCTCAATGCCTGAAACCACCCTAGAAACCTCCGCCTCGGTGCCAGGGTCGCAATGCCGCTGACGACACTCAAAACGGACATCGGATGCCTCAGCGTCGTCCAAAACAAGATTCTCAGGGAATACGCTCGTCCACTGAAGGACACGTTGCGCCTCTGCGGCCCCTCGTTTCGGGAATTAAAAATTCCCGAAACTAGCTCTAACATTTCCCACGACGCAAGGTCCGCGCTGCCGCTGACGGTGCGCAAAACGGAAGCCCGTAGCGAAAGATACTGGCGTCGGAAATTTGAAAGGGGAAACTCCCTTGGGCCGGACCGGCCCGGTCCGGCCGGTCCGCCCACAGCCGGCCCGCGGCCCGGCCACAGGTCTAGTTCGGTCTGCCGTGGCCAGCTGGCTGCGGCCTGTCACCACCGACCGGCCTTGATGGTCGGTCCCTTTCTCCCGCAGCAACCCACGTTATGCGGGTCGCTGTCGCCGCACGCGAGGTCGCGCACCCCGCGACCCTCCCTCTTCGCGCTACGCCGACGCCGCCCAAGACCCGCCTCACCGTCACCCTGAAGTCGGCCGCCTCCGCTGGCCGCTCGCCCGACCGAAGCGCCGCGCCGCCCCAGAGCTCCCCGGACCACCACGCTGCCGCCGCAAAATCCCAAAACCCGCAAACTTCAGCGGGAGTTTGCGACTATGTCTGAACTCAGTTTTTTGATCCGAAAGAAGCGATGGGAAGAACAGAAAAAGTACTATGCATATACGGGTGTTGTTCAAAGATAAAACATCAAATCAACGCATAAATTTTAATTCAAAGAGTGGTTCAGAAATGAAAACGCAACGCAACCTCCTACCTCTTAGGCGATGCCCAGAGCTTCACAGGGACTCCACCGCCGCGCCGTGCCTTGCCGGAGCTGCTTCGCCAGAGCTGCCTCGCCGGAGATGGAGGAGGAGAGGGGAGGCTACCTTCTGCAGCTGTCCAGGTGGGGAAGAATAAGAGGAAGGGGTGTGTTAAGCGTTTAAATAGAAAACCCTTAACCACCTGCCCGTCGGCCCGAACCCGAACCCTTAGTAGGGTCGATGTTAAGCCTCCCCTGGGGTAAACACGATGCTCCGAGCGCAACGGTGGTTTCCGAATTTTAATCTGAGACCCCATTCAAAAGTTATAAAATTGAACGTCTGAAGCCTCTAAATTACGAAAACGCCCCTGGAGCCATTTTTCACAAACAGCCCGCGCCCGTGAAACTTATACCCCTCCTAGGGTAAAAGGCACGCTCTGAACTCAACGGTGCCCTCTGTTTCCAAATCTGAGCCACCGTTTAAGAGATAGTTGCGTTTCAACATCATATGAATTAATTAATTAATTTAATCCGTCTAACATTCCAGAAGCCGGTGAGGGATCCAAACGTCCCACGCCGACAAGTTTTATGTCGTTCCTAGGGTAAACACCCCATTCCGGACCCATACGTACACTCAGATCTCTGATCCGGAACTCTGTTTAGGAGTTATCTCATTTATTTAGTGTTTTCAGTGTGAACGCACTGAAAATTTAATTTCGGCCACTCCGGGGCTCCGAATCGCACGCCGTCTGAAGAAACTGCTCTGGAATATTATCAAGAATATTCCAAAGTCTTTCTCATAAAAAACCAGGTTCTTACATCATTCCCTCCTTCAAGATTTTCGTCCCCGAAAAGCAAAACTAGGGAGCAACACAGGGTACTAAGCCCACACCGGGCTTTCCCATACCCAGGAGAAACCACACATAGATCTGCGTCACCGCAAACGGACCAAAGGATTTATTTGTTCATGCGAGGTTGGACCTTGACAATGTCGTGCACCCACTCCAGACATCGGGGCTAGGGCAAGGCGGTAGGGTACCTCGTCATCCCTTTGCACGGTCTCAAATGGCCTGAAGGCTCTCGGGTGTAGCTCACCTCCCCGCTCAAACCTCTACGTCGCATGCTGCGACTGGAATCACCGCCCTCACCTGGAACAAGGCCCGGTGATTCCCTCCTTCAGAATATCCATATGGTGAAACACCCAAGGATATCTGGTCATACAAGATTCCACAGTCGATTCTCTCTTACATGCTCAAAAGGCGAAGGAGTCAACACCATCGACTAAAGGAAAAGGTCTCACACCTTTTTCCTTACCAACACAGGGTTACACCCGACGCCCTACGTCACCCTGGTAACACCTCAAACAAGGAGCAGGGAGAAAACAATTTCACACGCAGAGCCTAACAATTCTACTGCAAGAAGTATAAGAGTCACAAGGGGTACCTCTCACCATCCCGTGCTCTGCAGGATCGTAGACAAGCAAAGCTCGCGGCTGTCCGTGGTCCCAACCGTCAGCTTTTGGAGCCTGACATGGGCCGCCCAGGGGTGATGGGGAGATCTTGTAAAGTCATCCCCCACTACCAGCTCCTACCGCTCCTCTGCTAGCACCTCCTCCCTGGGCACTACTCTGATCACGGCGCTGCCTCTGCTGTGGTGGTGCGCCTGCTGCCTGCCCAAAGCTCCCACAAGTTGGGTCGGGTAGTCTCGTGCCAAGTGACCTCGTCCATCACAAGCATAACATCAGCGCTCTCTGGGCTGCCCTAGTGCCCTCCGGCGCCACTTTCGTGTACGACCACGACTCGAGATCCACTCACGGAAGGGCATCATTGGCTGAGGCCCTGCGCCTTTTCACCACAGGGGTATATGACCACGTCTCCGAAACTGGCAGTGGGAAGGCCACCTGCATCAAGGTCCTATCCTCCGGCGCCTGCTAGCTATGGCATACGTCCCGGATCCCTCGCGCCCAATGCCACTACCAACCAGAAAACATGACAGGAAGCCCTCTATCACCAGCGCCTGCTCTAGCACCCTGACATATGTGGAAATGCACAAGGGTACTCTGATAGGATGAATCTCTCGGCAGAGACCCTGCTCAAACATCTGCGCTCAGATGTTGTCGCCACAGACCAACTCCGGGTAAAAGCGTGCACAACCTGCAAAACTAGCCGCGTACTCATCCACTGTCATCCCTCCCTACTGAAACTGCAAGAGCTTCTGAATCCGAATGGAGCGCAAGCAGGAGGGGAAAACTCCTCACAGAACAACAACCAAAAGTCGCCCCATGAAAGTGACGTCTCCTCAAGAAACTGAGTCACCAGACTCCACCAACGCCAAGATGATCCAAGAAAAAGGCTGACTGCCAAAGCCACTCTCTGATCTATCGGCGTCTGCACAAGCCTGAAAAGGAGAACCACTACCTCGAGCCTAGCCTCTTCTGCCTGAGGGTATGGCTCACCACTGAACCTCAGCGGTCTCTACCGCTGGAACAAACGGAGCACGCTCAACCTGCGCTCAATCTCAGCCTGCTCTGCTGAAACTGCCTGCTGCTCAACAAGTGGGGGTGTTACTACCGGCCCACCCGGAGAAAAGGGGCTCGCATGATGGGTCCTGGACTGAGGCCTCGTAGCTCACAGGGTCGTCGTCATGCACCCAAGCTGGTATCTTGGCTGGCTGTCTTCGCGGAGACATCCTGAATATCATTAAAGAGTGTCGCGGTCAGATGAGCATATATGTGTATAACAATAACAATGATGGGGAGCTGACTCAAGAAGGAAAGTCAAAGACTCAATCCTATGTGATGCACAAACAAATTTCCCTGCAACAAGTGTCTCAGCATGCCGAGTCGACAAGCGGGGTATCAGGGTCCTGGTGAATGGATACGTCAGCCGCCGCACCATCACTGGACTCCCTAGCCTGAGATCCACTCTCGAGACACGTCAACACTGTTTCCCTATATCCCAACCAGTTCCTATTTTAGGGACGTCCGCACAACGTCCCAAGGAACGAACCACCTCTGATACCACTTTGTCACGACCTGACCCTACCCGGCTTCGAGCCACAACTACCCCAAGCCCGCCTCCACAGGCCAGGGGCTGGCGACCAGCGCCGAAGGCACAACAACTCAGGGAGGCCTTTTCCTAAGTACCTGTACACACACACGCAGCCCACTCAATGCAAAAGTGTAGAGTAAAAGAAAGAACAAGCAGAATAAAAAAGAACAAATGCTATATATATACCACAAATGTGCATCGACCTCTAACAGTACAAAGTACAAGATGAAAAGAAAAGGGTCAAAACATGTGCCCAACCAAAAAGTGCCACAACCTGGCAACAGGTAAACAAAAAGAAACAGCTGACGGTTCTCCCACCTGGAACCCGGCTACAACCACCTCACGCAGTCCAAGCTCCCAAGCTCCTACACTCCACTGAAGTCACGCTCCACCTGTCCGTCGTTTGCAAGGGCACACCAAGTGCGGGCAAAGCCCAAGTAGGGGTGAGTATAAAAATACTCAATAGGATACCCCGACGGCTCGAGGGAGCAACAAAGGAGGTACCGAAGGGTGAGAATTGGAGCAAATAGGGAGTAGAACAGAAGTACAACAGAGTGCAGTAAAGAGTCCAGCTCAACCCAACAAGAGAAAGGAAGTAGATTCGTCCAGGCACAAAGAGCTGTAAACGGTGAGAAAATGAACTTCCCGTCGAGTCTTCGCTACCTATAGTAGGATATTAGACTCATCCAACCATGAGAAGCTAGACATGGAAATCACGTGGCATACCCCGCGCGTCTTCGCCTCTCCTGGAAGGAGAGTAACCAAGCAAAAGAAGTGGGTACTAGAACTAGGCATATACATATCCTTATGCTCAATCATGAAATCCGAACAACGTCATAAGGGGATCTCCGCCCCGTAGCTCAGCCCAAGAAAAGAGTATCCAACAGTCCCATACAAAACCCCTTCATCGTTGCCCAGCATCCCGCACGTCTGCCCTGAACCGCAAGCCAAGGGGCTCAATCACCGCACCTTGACACTATCCACTTTGGGCGGCACTGACTCGCCCACACGATTTTAGATCGCGTCACAAGAATGCATCTCGGTGGGGAAAGTGCCCCTCGAACTTGAGAGTTCTAGGGAAAGTCAAACCACACCTCGTCACTGCCCTGCAGTCGAGAGGTCTCCTCAAGTCAAGCTGTCACAACACTGACCCGTAACCAGGGGTCCCGCTCTGGTAATCACGGAGGAAAGCCACAGGCTAGCCTAGTCGAGAGGACTGAGTCTGGAATGCCAACCAGTGTCCCCACTACCCAGCACTACTGGAGGGTAATTCATAACCAGATATCGGGTGACCCACTGCCCAACCCCACTGGAGGGTAAACCCTAATACATCATCAGGCGACCCACTACCCAACCCCGCTGGAGGGTAAACCGTAATACATCATCAGGCGACCCACTGCCCAACCCCGATGGAGGGTAGACCTTAACACATCATATGGCGACCCACTGCCCAACCCTGCTGGAGGGTAGACCTGGAATAAGTCAACAGGCGACCCACTGCCCAGCCGTGCTGGAAGGTAGACCCTAAGAGGTTGTCGGGTGACCCACTGCCCAGTCTCTGCTAGAGGGTAGACCCTAATAGCATCGGGCGACCCACTGCCCAGTCTCTACTGGAGGGTAGACCCTAAGTACGTCGGGTGACCCACTGCCCAGTCTCTACTGGAGGGTAAACCGTAGAAGTGTCGGGTGACCCACTGCCTAGTCTCTACTGGAGGGTACACCACTGACCAACCGAACACGGAGTAGGTATCACACAACTACTCAACTCCAGAACGACTCTCCCAAAAGAGTTTCAGCTCCTGTTCCATCACGGGGTGCCACTAGCACCGCTACTGGATGATCCATCGAGAACAAAACTAGGGGGAGACCACTCAACCCTACTGGTGAACAACCGAGCACAGAGCCAGGGGAAAAACTCCACCCTGCTGGTCAAACAATCACACAAAAGGACCCTCTACGTCACGAGAGTTCAAAGTACGCAAAGCAGAACCCGACACGCACGTGGGGCCCACACAACGGGTGGCCCCATCTCAACCCCAACCATTCCAAGCGCCCCCGTATACTCCCAGAGTATACCTCGTCCTAGCCGAAAGGTTATCGTGCACACGACACCCAGAGTCAACGCGAAGGTGTGACGTAACAACTCCACCTCAAAGGCCCGGGCATGGCTAACCAAATCTTGTGAATCATTTATATCACTCTCCCAAGAGTGTGCGATCACACGCCAAGGGTCCGCTACAAACACAGTAGAAGATCCGCCCCCGGGGCACCTTCACATTTCCACAAGTTTACGCAAGAGGCTCTGTACAACCAAATGGATCCCACCGTTGTAATCCTCGTGGAAAAACATGCGAGATCGACTACTTACTCGCCTCAAACGAATATCTGAAGAAAAGGTCACCAACACCGCCTCACACCTGAACGGCGTCCCATGATCCCAAGCCTCGGTCCCGAAAACTGTCGGGTGCACCACACCGTTGCAATCCCCTCGGAAAAACACGTCAAAAGCACTACTCACTTAAGTGCAACGGATATCCGGAGAAATAGATGCATTTCGGCGCACCGAACATGAGTGGTGCTTCGTGGGGCCAGAAACCTGGTCCTGAAACACAATGAATGGACCACACCATTGCGATCCTCTCGAAAAAGCACACAAGATGGACTATTCACTTGTCCAAAACGGTCGCCCGGTGATAAAGATGGAAAATCACTGTCGACGCCCAAACGACCCTCGTGGGCCCTGCACTATCATGCGGTATTACAGCGGGCAGACTGCGCCAACGCGATGCCCTCGGAAAAACACCCAACATCGACTGCTCGCACGGCCCGAACGGACGTCCGAGGAAAAAGTTTCTAAAAGCTGCACGCAGCTCAAAAGATGGGCCGTTGGGCCCACACCTCAACTTCAGCCTCAATGCCTGAAACCAATCTAGAATCCTCCGCCTCGGTGCCGAGCTCGCAATGCCGCTGACGGCACTCAAAACAGACATCGGACGCATCCGCGCCGTCCAAAACAAGATTCTCGGGGAATACGCTCGTGCAATGAAGGACACGTCGAGCCTCCGCGGCCCCTCGTTTCGGGAATTAATTTTTTTTTAAAGTATCTCTAAACATTCCCCACGACGCAAGGTCCGCGCTGCCACTGACGGCGCGCAAAACGGACGTCCGTAGAGAAAGCTACGGGCATCGGAAATTCCAAAGGGGAAAGTCCCTTGGGCCGGACCGGCCCTGTCTGGCCGGTCCGCCCCCAGCCGGCCCACGGCCCGGCCGCGGGTCCGGTTCGGTCCACCGCGGCCAGCTGGCCACAACCTCTCTCCACCGACCGGCCTTGATGGCCGGTCCCTTTCTTTCGCAGCGACCCGCGTTACGCGGGTCGCGGTCGCCTCATGCTGGGTCGCGCACCCCACGACCCTCCCTCTTCACGCTACGCCGGCGCCGCCCGAGACCCGTCTCGCCGTCGCCCTGAAGCCGGCCGCCTCCGCTGGCCGCTTGCCCGACCAAAGCGCCGTTCCGCCGCCTGCTCACCGCGCCACCGCCTACTCACCGCGCCACCGCCTGGAACCGAAGCCGCCCCGCCCCAGAGCTCCCCGGACCACCCCACTGCCGCCGCAAAATCCCAAAACCCGCAAACTTCGGCGGGAGTTTGCGACTATGTATGAACTCTGATTTTTGATCTGAAAGAAGCGATGGGAAGAAAAAAAAATTTACTATGCATATACAGGCATTGTTCTAAGATCAAACATCAAATCGATGCATAAATTTGAATTCAAAGGGCGGTTCAGAAATGAAAATGCAACGCAACCTCCTACCTCTTGGGCGATGCCCGGAGCTTCACGGGGAGTCCGCCGCCGCGCCGCGCCTTGATGGAGCTGCTTTGCTGGAGCTTCCTCTCAGAGATGGAGGAGGAGAGGGTAGGCAGCCTCCTGCGGCTGTCCAGGTGGGGAAGAAGAATAGGAAGGGGTGTGTTAAGCGTTTAAATAGAAAACGCTTATCCACCCGCCCGTCGGCCCGAACCCGAACCCTCAGCAGGGTCGAGGTTAAGCCTCCCCTGGGGTAAACACAATGATCCGAGTGGAACGGTGGTCTAGGAATTTTAATCCGAGACCCCGTTCAAAAGTTATAAAATTTAACGTCTGAAGCCGCTAAATTACAAAAACGCCCCTGGAGCCATTTTTCACAAACGACCCGCGCTCGTGAAACTTATACCCCTCCTAGGGTAAACGGCATGCTCCGAACTCAACGGTGCCCTAAGTTTCCAAATCCGAGCCACTGTTTAAGATATAGCTGTGTTTCAACATCAAAGAAATTAATTAATTAATTTAATCCGTTTAACGTTCCAGAAGCGGGCGAGGGGTCCAAATGTCCCACACCGACAAGTTTTATGTCGTTCCTAGGGTAAGCACCCCATTACGGACCCATCTGTACACTCGGATCTCTAATCTGGAACTCTGTTTAGGAGTTATCTTATTTATTTAGCGTTTCCAGTGTGAACGCACTGAAAATTTAATTCCGGCCACTCCGGGGCTCAGAATCGTACGCCGTATGAAGGCACTGCTTTGGAATATTATCAAGAATATTCCAAAGTCTTTCTAAGAAAAAACAAAGTTCTTACACAAGAAACTCCACACCTCCTTCATGCTCCTGGGTGGCTCCCAAGCTAACACTACCTCGATCTTTGCAGGATCCACCGCAACTCCCACCTCAAAGATGACTTTTACCAAGAAGTGGACCTCACGTATCCAGAACTGAAACTTCAAGAGCTTACCATAAAGCTGGTGCTCTCGGAGTGTGTCCAGTAAAACCCACATGTGGTAGGCGTGCTCCTCCTCAGTGGTCGAGTATATCAATATGTCGTTGACGAAGACTACGA
The DNA here is from genome assembly GCA_963277665.1 of Viscum album. Lineage (NCBI taxonomy): Eukaryota > Viridiplantae > Streptophyta > Magnoliopsida > Santalales > Viscaceae > Viscum > Viscum album. The sequence goes on from OY728140.1 coordinate 2,135,534,641, forward strand.
TAGATCGATCAAGGCAAGGCTGAAGGATCATGTTCATGAGACTCATGAACACTTCTGGAGTGTTGGTTATACCAAAAGGCATAACCAAGAACTCATAGTGGCCATACCAACACCTAAAAGCCGTCTTCTACACATCCTCGTCTTGAACTCCGAGCTGATGATAGCCAGACTTGAGGTCTATCTTCGAGAACCACCGTGCTCCCTTGAGCTGATCGAAGAGGTATTCAATCCTCGGAAGTGGATACTTGTTCTTCACAGTCACCTGGTTCAGGCGACGGTAATCAACACACAGTCGCAAGATCCCGTCCGCCTTCTTGGTGAACAAAAGCAGGGAAGCCCTGGGTGAAACACTAGGTGGGATGAATCCCTAGCCCTATAAGTCCTCCAGCTGTACCCATAGCTCTCGAATCTCAGTGGGAGCCATCCGATGTGCTAGAGTGGATATTGGGGCTGTGTCAAGGTACAGGTCAATGTAGAAGTGTACCTCTCTACGAGGAGGTAGTCCTGGAACGTTGTTAGGAAAAACATCCGCATACTGATCCACCACAACAGGAAAGCTCAGACTCCGCACGTTAACTGCTCCTAGGATGAGGATATCCAACTGATGAGTGATTGGTTGTCCTCTCCTCTGTGTGAGTCTATCCTTCGTTGTAAAGGCTCCCTTCTTGCAGGTGAAGGAGAACCTGCTCCCATCGGTGTGGACACACCACACCTTCCGCCTAATACAGTCGATCTGAGCATAAACTGTAGATAACCAATCCATGCCCAAGATGATGTCATAAGGCCTCGACACAGCTACAAGAATATCCCAGCCGAAGATCTCACCTCCTAGAGTAAGCTCACACTGCCAACACTAGTGTCTAATCGCCGAGTCTGCTCCCGTAGAAGTCTCTAGCCGTAAGGATCGAGCCAACGGTTCCGTCGGAATCTTCGAGATCCGAACAAGGGCAGTAGAAATGAAAGAATAACTCACTCCTGTGTCTATAATAACTGCAACAAGGGTGGAGTAGACACAGATAGTACCTCGTATCATCTCTGGTGCACCGTGGTCGTAGGCCTCCGCTGCCTGAAGCTGAGCCTGCCTCTGCCCGCCAGCTCCCTGTGGTCGGGGTGGACCTCTTGGTGGTGGAGGTGGTAAAGCCTCAAAGCGTCGCCCACCACCTGCTGCTCAGCCAGCTCCTCTGCCACGTCCGCCTGATACCTGCGGACCGCCACGGTCAAACCTCTACCTCTACCTGGGTGGTCCCTCAACTGTCTGTTGCTCCTCTGCATGGTGGTTCGGGCAGTCACGAGCCAGGTGGCCCTGCCCGCCGCATGCATAACACTGTTTGCTCCTCGTAAGACTGGATCTGTGCCGTGTTCCCCGCACCTCTGAGCTAGTGTCCTGAGGTCGTCCACCTAATGGTCTGGTCCACTTGGACCCCTGTGACATCCGTCGACTGCCAGTTGCAGAAGAATCAGCTACATGCCGCCCTGTGGTAGGTCTTGCTGCCGGTGTAGGCTCAGTAAGAAATCTCTCTACGAGAAGGGCTCGCTCCAGTTCTTCTATCTGCATCAGAATAATGAGGGAGATCATCGATGCCCTGATCTCATGCCCCAGTCCCTGTTCGAAGGTCTGGGCCCCGAATAATGGGTCCCGTACCACGTCCATGGAATAGTGCGAGAGATCAGTAAATCTCGCAGAGTACTGGGCTACCGTCATGCTTCCCTGCCACAACTTTAGTAGCTTCTGAATGTGCACCGCACGGAGGGTGGCTGGTATGAACTCCGAGCGAAAGAGGCTCTCGAAGTCCAATCAAATATGGGATGCCTTGTCGTGCAACTGGAGCATCAGGCTCCACCATTTTCCTGCTTCCGCGTCCAAGAGACTCGCTGAAAGGATCACCATGAGGTTAGCTGGTGTCCCTACTAACCTGAAAACTCAAACTACAGCCTCCAGCCAATCCTCTACTGCCTGAGGGTCCGTCTCCCCGCAGAACCTGGGTGGTCTCTAATGCTGAAAATCATGCAGTGCACTAAGGCGACGTGAACTCTCAGCGGCTGGAGCTGGTGGCATCGGTGGCTCATCGGGTAGAGGTACTGCTGGTTCCTCCGCTGTAATAGGGCCCCTGCACCGAGGCCTCATCGCTCGGTGGGCTGTCGTCTCGCACAAAGCTCGGAACCCTAGCTGGCTGCTGTCGTGGGGCCATCATGAAAAGAGACAGGTGCGCCACAGTCAATATAGTATACCTGGTGAGCTGACACAAAGTAATCACAAACAAAACATTGAAACACACATGCAATCAATGTTTTCGTGCATTGAGTTAGAAATCAGAATTCAGGGTCCTGGTGTATGGATACGTTGGCCTCCGCACCAACACTGGAATCCTCAGACTGATAAACACACTCAATTCCATTAACATTATTGCTTCACATAGAAGAAAGATCAGAGTCCCAAGTTCTACGGTATAACTGAACTCCTCTGATACTAATTTTTCATGACCCGTCCTCAGGACCCGTTCCGTGACTACCCCAAGCCCGCCTTCCATAGTCCAGGGGCTGGCGACTAGCACCGAAGGCGTAAATACCGATATAAGGGAAGACATTGCCTTTTATGTAAGAAAACAAAACACCATAGAGTATGCAAGAAGAAGAAAACACTAAGTAAACTGGGTACAAAAGTAAGTGCTGGAAAATAATGGGCCATTATACAAACCCAAAATGAAAGTAAAGTACAACTGAAAAGAGAGTACAACAACAGAAAAGTGAAGCAGCAAGTCCGAGCCGTCCTCTGGAAATCCCACCTAAATGGTGGTTATAGATAGTATCCTCTTCTCCTCGGCTCTAGCCATCCGCTCCGAGCACGTCTCGTCCAGTGATCCACCTCCAGGTACCGTCCAGCTCGACGAGCTCCTACCTCGATCAGTGCTGTCCGTCGTCTGCATCCAACACAATGTAGTGCGGGCATATCCCGTGCAGGGGTGAGTATATGATACTCAGTAGGGACCCTAAGACCCCCGGAGGTCTCCCAGAATCCAGGAAAGATAAACCACAAATGAATGATACAGTCATGAAGTAACAGCCAACTCTACTTAGGTATATGCCCATACATATATCTAAGTCATCAATTCTATTTCGGCTCCAACATCTGAGCCCAAGTTCAAAATAGTCTACACAGGAAATCACAATCCAATCCACACAGGATAACACAACCCAATCCACACAGGATATCAAAACAATCATATCAAAGATAATGATTGAAAGTCAAGACTCAGCTCACACAGGTATACTTCTTCGCAAGATGATTGAGATGATCAAATGTTGCCACTGATTCATCTAAGCTGTCGAAACCACATAGGATACAAGACCAGCTAAGCAGTCGGACCCACAAAGGATACAAGACCGGATACTCTGCCGGAACCACGTATGATACAAGTATAGAGTCAAATACTGTTGGACCCACGTAGGATACAAGAACAGTATTCAAGTACTGTCGGACCCACATAGGATACAAGAACAGTAGTCATCGTCATCAAACCCATGGAGGATTTCAGTACGGTCGTCGTTGCTGCCGAACCCAGGAGGATTCCAGTATAGTCGTTATCGTCGTCGCAGTCGCAACCATCTCTAGGGTTCCCACACACAGCATGCTCGATTTTGGGAGGGTCTGCTCCACAAGCCAAGGGGGTCGATACTTCAACTGACACGAAGTATGGAGTTGATGTATCCCAAATTTCCGTCTCAAAAATAGGAACTCAACGCGATAGATGACGCGTCAACCGGACGCCCGGTCTGAGAGTTATTGGCTTTTTCGTCCTAGGGGCCTTGTTGGTTTTTAGTATAAAACCAACCCAACCGTACTCCAGCTACGTCGAAACCTCGAGCGGAGTAAGCCAAAAGGACTTTATCACTAAGAGGAATCCAAAAAAGTCAACGGCACGTCAATCGGACGTCCAGAGCTCAAGTTATAAGCGTTTCCGCTCCGAGGGCTCGGTTCGTTTTGTGTTCGAACCAACCCGGCCGTACCCAAAGTTCATAGAAACCTTGAGTGTAATATACCAAAACGAATGTATCGATCCAAGGATCTCATCTCAACTGATGGTGCATCAATAGGAGGTCCATAGGCCATGTTACGGATGTTTTAATGAATCTGCCCGTTTTTAGGGGGCTTGGACCCAGTCCGACCCGGCCCAAAACCCCCTGGGCGGCCCGAACCGGGTTGACCTGACCCGAGTCCGGGTCCGGCCCATTAGGGTGTGGCCCGGCCCCACCGGCGTGGCATGGTCTAGCCGGCGCGGCCCGGACCGGTTTGGGCGGTCCGGCCCGGCGCGGCTGGTCCGCACGGTGCGGCGCCCGCGTGCGGAGCGCACGTGGAAGGGGGGGGGGTGCTGCCCCCTGGTCTTGAAACGACGACCAACCATGTAGAGGGGGCCTGCCCTGTCTGCCGCCAGGGGTTACGACCCCCGGCCTTCCCGAACATCCGGCCGTGCGGGCCGGTTAGTGTGCCGCCGCGGGACCCCTCGGTCCTGCCCTTCCGAAGCGCCGGCGGCCGGATTTCCGGCCGCCCCTCCCTGCACCGCCGCAGCCTTAGGCCGCAACCTTTGTTTGACTGGCGCGGTGCGATGGCACTGCACCCTGTCCGCGGTCCTTCAAGATGCTTCGGCGCGGCGTGACGACGCCACGCCCCTCCGCCGTGGCCCCGCTCCGGCCGCAACCTCGTTCGGCTTCAACGGCGTGGCGCGATGGCACCGTGCTCCTTCGCCGCGGCCCGCACTGGCCGTGGTTCCCTCGTTTCCGCATAGTGTGATGGAACCGTGCCGCCTCTATTCCAAACCATAGCGAAAAATCAACAACAATGGGAAGGAGGTTTGGCCGTGTTCGTGCGGTCCGACCTCCTCATGTTATCTTGATAACAGGCGGCTTAATAAACCACAACGAAGAATGTAGATCAATATTGAATGTAAAACAATTCCCTACCACAACAAAGATGTCAAAGACGGTGTCAGGGTTGACGATGTCAGCGTACGTCCAAGGTGGATGGCATCTCACACCAGCTGCAGAGAGGAGGAGAACGACACGTCGATCACTCTTTGGTGCTCCGGCGTTCTTCGCATTCTTCAACGAGGAAGAAGAAGATCTGCGAGACTTTTGTTATTCTTTCCCCCTGACTCCACACAACGAATCAACCAAAGATTAAATAAGACTTTGTCTTATTTTATTCACACATCCCAACATCTTTAAAATTCAAAAAAAATCTATTTCAATTAATTAATGAGTTCAATTAATTTAATAGGGTGTGTTGGCATTCAATAAAATAGAAGAGGGAAAGTCATAAATTTATGGGGGAGTTGCCAAAATTAAGAGGGTTAGAGGAGTTAAAGGAAAATTTAAGGGGTGGGGCTCGTGTGGGCCCCACCTCAATAATATCCTACCAAGAGTTAGGATTTTAGTGGGACTCCCCAAACTTCCACATATGGGGTTTATCCTCTTACAAGTGAAATAAAATTATTAACAAAATTTAATTTCACTTACACTTACACTTACACAAATTTAAACAACTCTTCTCGAGAAAATGCAACTCTAGAAAAAGTGATCTTAAGCAATTACCAGCGCTGTGGTTTCATCTGTGCCCTCGAATTTTGATTCTGAGTACTGGTTCAAAAGTTAGGAAAACATGCTCGTTCGTTAACTGAACATACCCGAGCTAAACTTCGGAAATTGATTCCGGGCACACCGGGCCTCGGAATCAGGTTCCCTCAGAAACTGCATACTCGTAAAATCCCAAAGAAATTATGAAAAAAATTTCCTTGAAATTTACGGGTCTTTACACAAAACGTATTACTGATCACAATCATGTACGTCATATTTTCAAAATTCAAATCACATAACTGACAATATTATGTGTAAAGGTCACATAGTACTTAGTAGTTCATTATGTTGGGATTTAATGTGATTATAATATATGAAATAATTATAATAATTGAATTTCCATTGATTAAACTTTGGGTCGTTACATTAGGTAAATAAACACCTCATATAGTCAATTATAGAGAAGTTTTTATTATTTTTTAATCCCTATTGTCCTTTAATTATTACTTATACAATTTTAGCTTTTACCACATTAACTATTTTTTACCTAAGGTAAATTAATATATATGCCTAAATTTTTTCCTTGTTAGATAATTTGGACCCAATGATTGTAAATTTTAAATTATTTTAATCTTATCCAATTTATAAATGTGATTAAAATTAATTTTAAAATAAAAATGTACAATTTATTGAAAGTAATTTTTGAGATAATATTACCTATGTTCTAAAATATAAAATATTATATGTAAATAAAAAAATTTAAAATTATAAATTTCCTTATAAAATACATAATAGTTCTTATAAAAATATTTCATGAATTTTTAATTCAAAATCATATACTAATAATTTCATAAAAGTCAGGTTATTTGTAAAAATGATATTTTCCACTATTCACATAAAAAGAATTTCTTAGAAAAATAAAAAATTCATATTAATATAATATTAGGATGATGAATCCAATAGTTATTTTTTTTTCAAATTAAAATTCTAAATTTTAGAAAATTATCGTTTATATAAAATGTGAGATATAATGAAAACAATTTTTATAGGAAATAATTTTTTTAAAATATTAACGAGTCTTATTAATATTTACTATTATTTACTAATTAAATTAGTATTTTAAAAATATTTATATAAAATATATTTTATCATAATAAATAAAAAGTTTCTTAAATTATAAAAGTATATCACATCAAAAGATAAAAGTTAGAAAGATTCATTTCTAAGCATAAAATAACAGTATTAGTCATTTTAGTTATACCAATTGAATTTAATTTATATTAAAAGTAGAATTTATCTTGTTTCTATAATTTTTTTATAAATATATTAACCATATTCATTCCCTAGAATTAATTTTTTTTAATGGTCTAAATATATTTCGGTTTCATTTTATTTCAGTGTTGCGTATGGAATAAGTTATCAAACACATTGACTTATTTAAAGGTATTTATATATTAAAATTTTGGGGTGTTATAATTCACATTAAACTATCCCACTTCATTAATTGTGGAATAAGTTATCAAACACCTTGAATTATTTGAATGTATTTATATATTAAAATTTTTGGGTGTTATAATTCACATAAAACTATCATACTTCATTGTTGAATATAGATTCTGTTTTCTTCTCATCAAATATCCATTCCCTCCTTTGAAAACTAAGAATGCTCTTATGCTAATAAGGGTTTTGTAAATATTTCTACTAAATGATATTCTAGATTAATGAACTCTAAGTAAATATCACTTTTTTTTTGAATTATCTCTTAATAAATGATGCCTTAGAACAGTGTGTTTAGTTCTATAATGAATTATTGTTTTTTAGAAATGTTGAATGAAGAATTGTTATCACATTTAATTCAAACATGATAAAAATTGAATAAAAAATACAACAAGGAATGTTTCATCTAAATAAATTATGCAAAAAAATTCTAGTATTAAGGTAATCAGGGATAATATTTTATAATGCAATAGTGTGTTTCCTCTTACTATACCAAGAAACATAATATTTTCCTAGAAAGTGGATGATTCTAGACAAACACTTTGTATCTTACCTAGAAATTCGTGATTCGATTTTAGAATATAAAACTAAATCAAATTCATATGTTTTTGGAAAAATTTAGGATAAGGAAAATTTTCCTTCAAATACCTAAAAATTATTCTAGAAGAAATCAAATACGACTCTTTTGATTTTTATTGAAATATAGAACCTAAACCCTTGTAAAACATAATATATGGATTACTTAAAGTTAGGTAAATAAATCTACTAATTATTAATCTATATATATTATTTAAACTAGTTTCATAACATCAAAAAATGTCAAGAATAATATTAGAACTCCTAGGAGTTGAATGAGTCTTACTTATTTTAAGTCCAAATCATTTAATTAAATCATGTATATATTTTTTTATATATAACATTCGCAAAATATTTTTGATAAATATAAAACTAAGAAAAAAACTTAATTCAGTCATCTTGATCATTTCAAAACATTTTTTCCTGAGTATTGAAAATTCATAACACAATTTATGATTTTTGAACCAAAATATACTTCATCAGTATAAATTTGAAATAAAAAACTATTTTTGATAAAGTTTTATTGATAATTTTTAGATCTGTTAAACCAAGTGTAAAACTGTTTTATAAAATAAATGAAATTAATATTTCATACAAAGCTTTGGGATCTTGTTTGAAATAGTAAAATGCTTTAGTAAGTTTGAAAACAAAATTTAGAAAATTAAGGTCTTCAAAATGAGGAGGTTGTTCAATAATAACTTATTCTAATAAAAGTACATTTAAAAATACATATTTTACATCTATATGTTTTAATTTAAAGTTCAAATAAAATTCATATGATAAAATTATTCTAATAGATTCGAACCTAGCAACAAAATCCATGGTTTTAGTATAGTCTATTCCTTCTTCTTGGTTACAACCTATAAAAACTAACCTAAGATTATTTCCAGTGATTATACCTTTATCATATAACTTACTTTTAAATATCCATTTATTTATAAAATTGGATAATTATGGGCTTCATTAAATAAGTCTCATACATTGTTCTTCTTGAATTAGTTTAATTTATCTTTCATGGAAACTACCAAACACTTATTATTTAGGGATTATTCTATGGTTTTTAGTTAAATATGTGAAGTAAAAGAAGAAAATTCCAAAAATCTTAAATAACTTATTATATTCCTAACTCCATTGTCTATTCTTCCTCTAACAGTCTCTAAATGGGGATTTTTAAGGATACTAGGTTATCTAGGCATCACAATTTCAGTTTATTCTGATTCAACCCTTTTAGGACTATATTTTTCATAATCATGTTCTTTATCATCATACATTATGTATCAAAGAGAATATCAAGTTTTATGTTATATATATAATCATTGAATTCATTAATTTATGTTTTTTTGATCAAATAAACCACTTTATCAAATGTAACATACGTTGATTCTTCAAAAATCCATGACTTATTATTGAAAAATCTTTAGTCCTTAGAATTGATAGAATATCCTAGGGAAATTAATTCCTCACCATTCCGATAAATCATACCAAGATTATCCTTGGTGTTCCATATTTACAATTTGTATCCAAAAACTTTAAAGTATCAAACATTTGGTTTTTTTTATTCCATAACTCATAGGGGTTTTTTCTTCAAGATATGGATTATTATAACTATAATGATTATATATCATATTGTGTTAACAACTTCAACCCAAAAGTGAGTAGGTAATGCTAGATTCAAATGACATGGTTCTATTAATTTCTTACAATGTTCTATTCTTCCTTTTTACAACACCATTCTGTTGAGGTTCCCTAGGTGCATAAAGTGTATGTTTAATTACATGGTTTCAAAAAAAGGTTCTAAACTCATGGTCTTCATACTCCCCCCATAGTAACTTTATATAGAAAAATTTTTATAATACTTTTAATTTTTTACTATATTACAAAAATTTAGATAAACAACCATGATTATATATTAAGTCTTAATAAATAAACCCAGTAAAACTTAAAAACATCACAAACTAAAACATAAACAAAATATTTTCTACTTAGGATTTCATTTATGTTAGGATAAAATAAATCCCTATGAATAATTTCTAATGGTCTAGAATTTTTAATCTCTTTAATTGGTTTGAAAGATGACTTGTGTTTCTTTCCCATTTTACAGGCATCACATAGTTTCATTTTTAAGTAATTTATTTTATGGAAAATATAAAATTGATTTTTATTAGATACTTTTTAATGAATAGAAATTAAAATGTTAAATAATTATATTCTAAATCCAAGATTCATTTGTTTCAATATTTAAACAATTCACATTTTATTTATATAAAGAAATATCTTGAGTGTAAAAATTTTCTTTTCTTTGTGCTCCAAATTTAAGAAATTTGAATTTAAAAACATAATAAAAACTATTAGAAAAACACACCAACTGATGAAACTAAAGAGTTGTTCTTTAAGACTTCAACACAATGTACTTTTTTAATGAGGAATGAATATAGATCTCTAGTAGATGAATCTCTAATGATATTTCCTTTAAAATTTCCCTAAATATGATATAAATTCCATGAAATTTAGCTAGTGATTGAAAGTTGAAAAAATCTCCACCCATATTTCTTTAACATTAACTATCCATAATTTTTTTCATCAATATAAATATGGATTTTTACCTGAAAAAAATTAAACAAGAAGGTGTTTTGGTACCCACATGCCCTTGGGTCTAGTAGGGTTATCTATAAAAGATTTGGGATCCCAAGTAATCTTATCATCTCTATAATGTATAAAATTTATGGAATTAATGTTTAATAAGTTTCTATAAATAAAACCATTATAAAAAAATTGAGGATATTTTAAACAAAAATCATTAGCATAATGAAAATTTGTACCATATTTAAAACATGTAATATTTGATAAATTTTTATTCTTAGAACTGGGCATAAAATAATTATTATATAGATTATGTTTTTTTCTATTAATACATATGAATTTTGTCACATTATATTCTTTATTGTTACTAAGGATCTGATTGAGATAATTTTACCCCTTATTAAATAAACAAGAATCATCTTTTAGATATTTGAAATCATTCATTAATACCTTTATCTTGTTTTCATGGAAAACACAACTATAACCAGGCTCATCTAGTTTTGTTTTAGTTTATAAATGTATTTAGTGAAAACATATTTTTCAATTATAAAAACATCCTATGTTTTATTAAGATTAATTTTATTTATCTTCAAGGATTAATAGTAGTATTCTAACATTTAACAATACTCATTTAATTTTTCATAAGAGAAATTTTTTTTTTCAGATTCATATTCATAAGAAGAATTATAAATAGAATATAACTACTCTTTTTGATCTATAAATAATATGTCTGATTTTATTATATAATATCTAAGTTAGAATGCGAGTCATAAATTGAGTCCTTAGAAGAACTCCATGTGGAATTCATTTACTTCTTATCATTTTTATTATAATTATATTTCTTGTGAAAATTAATTTGTTCTTCCTTCTTCTCTTTAAGACAAGGAAACTGAGGATTGTTATGTATTAAATTTATTTATTCATAACATCTTACTTCTATTGATTTTCTAACTGAATAATTATAATTTAAAATTATTTCTTGAATCCTCTTATTTTATTATAAAATTTATTAATTTCAATTTTAATATGAGAATGTTATATATCATATTCTGATCAGCTTGATTTTTTTTTCACTAGATGAATTAGATAATAATTTTTCTTTTAGTTTCAACCCTTCTTTTGAATTAAAATATTTCCGGGAAGAATTATAATTTTTAATTTTTTTGATCAAATTATCCAACCACTATTGCTGCTTCATAAATCATCTGAGTTATTATAATATTATTTATTTTTAGATCCTTAACAAGTTTTAATTATCTTATAGTAGTTGAGATTCTACCCTATTTACAAGGTAATGTTCTAGGAACATTCAATGCATGGTCTCTTTCTATAAACAAATTACCTAATGTGGCTACATAATTTATAATTATTGTTGATTTTATATTTAATCGTGTGATTATTTATACTTTTACCATTATGAATTTGTTAAACTTTAATAAGGAAGTATTATATCTACGTTGTATAATATTATTGATTCCTTCATAAACAACTGAAATGAATTTCCATATTTCATGAGATTTAGAACATTGTAAATATCGATTAAACATATCATGAATTAATATATAGATGATTTCATTCATGACTTTGGAGTTGAGATAATATTCATATTCATCTATATAATCCCTTGTCATTTGTTCACCCTTAGGAATTTCTCATGGCTGGATAGACTTTAGATAAAATTTTAATCCAATGTTCTTCAAATAGATAATCTTTCAAGATTTCTAGCACCCATATTTTTCTCCATTGAATTATGGTTATCTAATCATAGATATACCTTCTATGTGATTGCAAATTACAATAAATAGATAGATCTTTATACTTCAAAAGGTAATTATTGAAAAATCTAAATTCACTATGATATTAATTGTTGGACTGGTAGGTGTTACATCATGACCTATTAGAGGGGATAGAGTTATTAAATTTTTTAACAACTTAAATCAATCCTCTTTTAATTTTAAAACACATATTTCCTTGACTTTAACGTAGATAAGTATGGAAAAATTAAAATAGAAGAGAAAGACCAGAACATAGAGAATTTAATTTTGTTTGGAGCACAGATGTAACACCACAAATCAGATTTTACTGAACGAAACCCAAGTGGAGATGCCACAAGACCACATTCCCATCTCCTCATATTCAAGAGGCTAAAAAATAGTAGTGAGGGTCTAAAGATAGAGTGGGGAGATTACACCCTTAGTAATCTTATCAATACTCTATAAACATAAATAAAATAAAAAACCCAGAATATCAAGATTGAATATTAATTAAACATAATATAATAAAAAATTCCACCCATTTCATACATATAAATAAACTAGGCTTCTAATTTAGAAATCCAAACCATATTATTCAAGATTAAATAGAGAAACACCAAATAATCCTTTACAACCCACCTATCTACCATGGTACCCTTTTCCATATTTGGATCTCTAATAAATAAGTATGCATGTTCATTTATTGACTCATGTAGTGTGTGAGTAAAAAAACCTAATAGGAAACCAACAATGTATCCTTAACATGAGTTTATAAGTATAAAAAGTGTATTCCAAGATAACATAAATTCACAAACAAGCATTAACAATCATATGTCAAGCATTAGTGTCCTAACCAAGACACTATGATCCCTGACCACACCTACAATAGTTCCATAAAAAAATGATAATCGAAAATTATTTTGGGAGTGCTCAAGAGCTATCCACAATTCTTGTAAACATGTCTCTCAGTAGACTCAATTCACCGAGTTAGATCAGGACACAAAGCCATCAAATCCCACCTCCATAATACTCTAGGCCTCAATATAGTTAAATGGCATCCCGATCATAGGTGGGGCCTCTAGGATTTCATAAAATACCTATGAATTGGGTTGGGTTACAAGGATATCTTAACCTCGATACCACTACCATGGGTTCAACCTCTAGGCGGTCATGATCCTACCTTATGTTTAGGTCCTTTTTACACCACCATTTCATATTTATACACTCCCTCTCTAAGGGATAACCATATCCCAATGGTCCACCTATTCAGAGTAATAATAAAATACATCCAAAGACATGGTAATAAACATAATAGTGTAGAGGTTATATTGGAAGAATATAGTATGTCATCATGATAATTAATTGAAACATAAAACTACACATTATAAATATCAAACATGATCTAACTAGCTACCCAATAATATTCATGGAATCAAGAATCATATAAAGGAATCATGAACTACATAGACACACATACAATCACTATCAATCTTGGTCAAAAAAGCTTAACAAATAAGAGTATAACATCCTATATGCAAGATCATACAAAGTCCAAAAATGGTAAGAAACTTACTACATCAAGCTTGTTGGGGAAAAACATTGAAACCCATCAAGAGACGATACCTGGGATCTAGCATGCATACGAAGGAACCCTAGATCTGATCCAAAATCTAACATATCAATGTTATAGAATGATATTACTGAGTATTCGATGTAAATAGAGAACATTTTACATTGAAAGAACTCTTGAAATCCACTAAAGATACTAAAATTGAGATTGATCAATAGTGTTTCCACTGACACTCTAGATCCACCACCATTTTAGAAATAATCTATGAATTCATAATTAGATTGATTCAAAATCTATAGATCTTGAAATGAAATTCTATATCTATGAATCATCTCAAGGGTATAAGGGAAGATCTATAAGAAACACGAAGAAAGATGATTCAATGATCATATAACTTAATTACTGATAATCAACACACTTGGATCTTCCAAAAACGATCTTTAATAGAGAGAAAAATGATAAGGGAATCTTGTGTATTATCTAGGTTCGAGGGTGCTATATTTAGAAATAAGAGTGGTTCAAAATAGGTAATTAATGGTAGTTAAAGAGGATTTTTGTATCATTGAACTATTCATACATGGTTTGGTCATGCATTTTGAAAAACCATATGCTAACTTTGTGAGGATTAATGCCTCTCCTAGGAACCCACACAATTTCTTCTCATAGTTTATGAAACCATGAACCAATATTACTTTTTTTCAGTAGAACTTGTCACATGGTTTCTTAAGAGAGGCCACATGGTTTGATAAGCTACACACCTTAATGACGCTCCACCCCAAGCTCTACTACCACTAACCATATAGTTTATTTGAGGATCAACATGGTTTGGAAAAATCATGCTATAACTTTGAACCTAGAAAAGGCCTCTAAAAATCATTTAAAACCAACCAAAAACTACCATAACTCAGAAAAAATAATTCATAGCTAAAAAATACATGAAAAATGGTCTAATTCAACTTATAACACACAAATTTTTTTTAGATTTGGTGTTCAAGGACCTACTGATTGTACTTTGATTACATGAATATTTGATGTACTGAATATTAATTAAACATATAATTACATAATGATAATTTTTTTACATGTATTTAACATAATAATTTCCTAAGGTATCTATCACATTGATAATGTTATAATAATTCCTGGGTATGATGAAAAATTTGAAGTGATATGACAATATTCTAAATATAGTTATGCAATTGGATAATGTACTATGATGGGACACATAGAATTAAGACCATTAGATGTGAGTTATCAAAATCATATGAGTATTATTCTCATGATGTTCATACTTGGTATTCTCTAATATGGTAGATTATGAGAACATACTCTCTAGTAGGAATTCGGTATGTTTTAGTGTCATTAAATGTTTCTTTCTGTGAGCATGTGTAATGGTCCTTATAAATTAATACTGACATTAATGTATGTCATGACTCATGAAATTAGATTTATTGACCAATATTTTCACACCACAATTGAATTTTCAGTAATGGATAATACTAGGAATGATTTTCCCCTTCCATATTTATGGAAATAGATATCTCATCCATTTGATTCGAATATAACTATCTCCCTAAATTCCATGGACATGGTGTAATGACGTTTTTCTTTCAGATAGTTAAAAAAATAATTATCAAGAATATAAGTTGGTGACACATATTTGAAACCTTCTTGATAAGATATTGTTATAAAGGGATTATAATATACATTGAGCGTCCATATGTGGTTGTCGATGTTGCGACAGTAAGTTCTTTCTCTTGGGTTCCTTGACCCATTGTTAGACAGTAATATTCTACTTTTGGAAAGCTAACCTAATTACAATGAGAAATAATCCTAGAGGGTCACACACTAAGTGTTTTTGTTGATCTTGTATAAATTATATTTGAGTTTAATTAATGGAATAAATATTATTCTCAATTATGAGGAATATTTTAATTCATGTTATATTGATCTCATAAATTGAACAAATATTTATTCACCAACATGTGAATAAACATATATTTACTAATTTTATTGAATATTTAACAAATATTTATTCTATAGTATGTGAATGAAATATTTATCTATGAATAAAATTTCATTCGGGTGTTAAATAAATGCAATAGGTGTTTTAATAGACCAAGATCGTGTTTGGTGACAAATATTAATTAATAAGCCAGTTAAATAATATTTGTTATTGCACAAGTTGGTGAGAACCAAAAAAACAATAACAACAATAATATTATTTTGTGTTATGGGGTTTATTAAAGCCAATAAATGTTATTAAATGGTTGGAATGAAATTAAATTATATTTTAACATAAATCCTTACTCTCTAAATAGACGACTATGTCTATTGTGTAGAGAATTAAAAATTGAGAATAGAGAATTGTTGAACATAATGAATTCCCTGTGGAAGCATTGTTTTATCACCCTCTCAAGTATGATAAGTGAAATAGATATTACCTCAAGACATAATAAAAAGTTATTAAGAACAAATAACTCAAGACATTCAACTCGCCACGCAAAAACCAGAAGATCGAGTGGTATTTCTCAGAGATCATAGGAGCATGTGTGGATCACTGATAGATGGAATTTATCCTTGGATCCTCACAACACAACAAATGTATTTTGAAAGATAATTTTTAATGATAAATATTCACCATGAAAGAACTTTTCTAGTCCCAGGTGTTTATTTCTTAAAATATTAAATAAATTAATTATAAATTTTATGTGAAATATCCTCACTCTTGCTTTCAGGTAATGATTATTGAAATAAATTTTCATATATCACCCACCATGATTCACATACACTATTCTTGAAACCAAAAAAATGTAATTCAATTATAATTTCCCCTCAAAATACTTCTCATCCATGAGAAGAATCTCCAAGCATCTTGCTAACACAACTTAGGGAAATGGTCTTTAATATCAGACTCCTACTACCATGATTCCTCATGGATCTATCCATACAACCAAAGGACCTGGAAAAGTGGAACTATCTTCCCCATAATACTTTCTTTCTCCAATCTAAAATTTGTACCAAGTTCTCAACATATTATGAATTAGGATCTATCTCAATATCCTCATATTCAGTCAAATGTGTTGGATTAGACATGTGCCCCTAGTGTTGAGACACATGAAACCCATCATGCATAACTTGATAATATAGAGGAAGGTCCAGATGACAATATGTTGTCCTTATTTTCTCATAACTATTAAATGACACAATAAAACTTGGAGATAGATTAAATTTCTTATGTAAACATTGATTCCCTAACCTAGGAGTCACCTATAAGAAAGCTCAGTCACCAACATGAAAATCCAAAGGTTATTTCCTCTCATTGGCATATGATCAATGCCTACTATGAGCAATGGTTAACCACTTCCTAGTTATCTATACTCCATTGGAGGTCTCTTGTACCATTCTCATCTCCACAAGAACCACCTCACCTGTATCATGGCAGCATAGAGGTGAATGATAAAACTAACCACAGTGAGCCTCAAAAGGTTCCATTTGAATAAAATCATGGATTTTTTTTGTACATGAATTCCATTGAAGCTAGATGATTATCCTAGTATTGAATGAAATATAGGATGTATTCCCATAATATTTCCTCAATTATATGGATTTTCCACTTTTAGTGACCATCGACCAACAAATGATATGTTGTACTAAGTTTTAACTGACTATGTAGTGCCTTCTATAATAACATCCAAATTTGTGATGTGAAACAAATATATCATCCAGATATAATGATCTACAGAACTCCATATAATCCTATAATATCCCAAACATACAACTTTCCTATATCATCCATGGAATGGGTCTCATTGATAAATAATAAATGAGAAACATTCATTAGATGATCAACTATAATCCAAACCACATCATGAATCCCTAGGTTTCATGGAAACCCCATCATAAATTCTATAATTACACCACCCAATTTAAAAATTATCGCTAAAAGTGGCTAAATAAATTATCCATAACACTGATGCTCAACCTTTATTATATGGAAGGTATGGTATCCTAAAACAAAACCAGTGATGTCCCTGTTCATATCAATCCACCAGAATAGAACTCAGATGTCTTGGTACGTCTTTGTAAAACCTAGATGCACTTACCATTTTATGGATGGGATTATATCATCATTTACTCTCTCAAGAAGGATATCTTGATAATATCCCTTGAACTCTAATCATGTTTCCATAGTTTACTTACCACACTGGAAATGGGTCACTGGTTTCCAATTATTCTCGCATCACCACACACCTATGATCTGAATCATGGACATTATTCATCCAGTCTACCAATGAATTCATGAGGAAAAAGGAACAAAATTCATGACTATAATATTTTAAGATGCTTGCATAATCAATTCTATAATCAAAATCATCAGATTCTATTCCTCTGGCAATTACTGCTCACCAAGATCCTGTATCTCTGGCATTTTCCTTCCAAGATCATCTTTCATGACATTACATTTTCCTAGAGAATAGGAAATATCCAAGTAAAATGTATATAGATACTCTACCCAATTCCACCACCTCAAATTCATATCCCATTTATAGAAGTTAAATCAAATAATTTTATAGTCAGTGTAAACAAAAAAACTATCACTGAAGTGATAATGTCCCCAACACTTCAAAGAATAGACCATAAATTACAACTCTAAGTCACGTGTTAGGTAGTAACACTCATGGGGTTGCAGTTTAAGTTTCCCATAAGAAACTACCTAATGCCTATGCATTATAATAACTCCTAATTAAATAACCAAGGGATTATAATACATTTCATTTCCAATCCCATGGTATGGAAGAATGAAAACTGGAGAAATAATCAACCTACTCTTCACCTCCAGAAGGGCTTCCTCACACTTATCATATTATTCAAACTTCACCCATTTCTTGGGAATCTCCTTCATAAATTATTCTAAGAGGGAGAAGTCCCAAAAGAACATTTTATTGTATTTAGGAAACCCAAGGAAAATCATGAGCTCAAAAACATTCTGACGATGATCCCAAAACATCACCACTTCCACCTTCTTTGGGTCCATGTAAATTCTAGACTCAGGGACCATATAACCAAGAAAACATATCTCTTAGATCTATAAGTTACAATTAGAAATATTTTCATAAATCCAATGTTCTTGGAGTGTACTCGACATAGTCTCATGATGTCTGGAATATAACATAGAATTATGTGAATTTAAAAGGATACCATTAATAAAGACCAACATGAAAGAGTCGATATATGGGTGGATGATGTTTTTAATGATATCCAAGAATACTATTTGGTAATTCATCAAGAATAAAGGCATGATGAGGTACTCATACATTCCATATATACTCCTAAACACCATTGTAGGCATATCATCCTCTTTGATCTACAACTGATGGTTTCCTAAACATAGATCAATCTTAGAGAACCACTAGGCACCCCATAACTAATCAAAGATACCATCTATCATTGGTAGATGATACCTATTCTTCACCATCAACTGGTTCAACTTCCTTTAGTCTACAAAGAGATGTAGACTACCATTTTCCTTCTTGGAAAAGAAAAAAGAGAGCACCCCATAGAGATGTTATTGGTCTTATGAATCCTTTCACCTCCAATTCATAAAGCAAAATCTTATGTTCTATAAACTCATATGGTTCCATACAATAAGGAGTAATAAAAATGGGATATGATCCTAGAACGAGTTATATATGAAACTATACCTGTCTTTTAGAATGAATAACTATAAAGTTATCTGGTAATATATCCTGATAGAGATCAACAATAGGAGGAAAATAAGAGGAACCAAAATATAAATTCACTATCAGAGCTAAGCCTAATACATGTGATATGATGGTTATAATCTAGATTAAATTTTGACCCACTCTATTGGATTTGACATCCTACTCATTGGTCACCATAAACATATCTCCCTTAGGGAAAATAGGAGATACCCACATTTATTAATAGTTAATGTGAGAAAGAAAGATGGTATGAAATTCTATTCTAGGGATCAAATCAAAAATATTCATCTAAAGGATCATGAAAACTCATTGATGTTCATATCTTGAAAAAACTATAGTACACTCTTTATATCTTCGGCGATGATAATATTTTTTCCCCAAGGTTTTGTTGAGAGAAAGAAAATTAGAAAAAAAATTAATCTGTAAGTCAAGACAAATAAACACTTGATTTTATATAAAATAATGGGAACCACCAGTATTGAAAAGGGTGGCAGAAATAGAAGAGGTGATAAAGACCATACCTCTAAAAGTTGATGGAATATCTCCATAGTCATCCAGAAACTTTTCCATCTCAAACACTTGGACTACCTCATCTCCATTTCCCCAAAATTGAGGTGCATGAATCACCTGATTCAATGTTGTATGAGGAGTTTGAAACAAATAATGGGGACCCGAGATGGATCCTAATGTCATAATTTACTTATGACCTGTACCCCTATAGAAACCTGACCTAAACTATTTAGAGAAGAATTAATGGATATCCCCATCTTTTCACTCTACTAACACTTTATCTAGGGTTCTAGGCATAACTTGTAGTAATATTTGAACTTCCCAGAGTTGAAGCACTACAAAACTCCTCTAAAGGGGGATGAATAATCCATATTCCACTCAACCTATTTTCCACAAAACCTCTCTACATCCTTGGTCTTCTTCTTCTTTTGACTAGAATAGACACTCACCAAATAAATTGTAGGTCCACCAACTTGTGTATTGAATGATTTAATAAAACTAACTACTTGATCCTCCTCTACGCTTTTCTCAATAGTGAAATCCTTGGGTAGAACCTCTAGCTATGTTTTTAGGTCAAAAATCCCATACTACCATATGATATCAAGATTAAGTACAATCTTAAACATCCTAGACATCTAAGCCTCATTTCTAACCATGAGGGGAGAAAAATAAAGCATTTTGGTGAAATAAGTGGATTATGAAGATACTATCATGGAGACCTACCGAAACAACCTAAATTCATGTTCATGATATATCTTTATCATTATTAGTGACAATTAATCAATGAATAGGTTCTTAAATACATCTAAAAAAAGACCCTCACATTTTTCAGCTAGTCCATGACACCCCACCATCTCCTGGAAGGTACCAAAAGTATAAACACTACTATCTTGACACATCAATCCTCTATTATCTAGAATAAGTTGAATATTACCTCAATATAATCTATCCAATCATTAATATATAGTTGTCCTCCAGTACTCTAAAAGGTTGGTGGATACTAGAGATGGAATTCATGATAATAGTATACCATGGTCCTTTATACTCCTCTACCATGGGCATGTACATTTCAAACGAATCCAAGTTGTAGTGGATCTAATGAAAAAACCACTAGAGTGGATATAGAAGTATGATCTGATGGATCGTCCTCCATAGATTGTGGGGGAACTAGCATGTACTCTCTAAAAGGAGAAACATGTATCTCTACGGATTTTTTTTGAAATGTGAGAAAAAACATTTAGGTCACCCAAATAAATTGCTTATGAGAAAAAAATTAAGCAGCTACAGGGTACACAAAAGGAATTTATATCAGAATACCTATCATAGAAGATATCGAAACAAAAGGTATAGACCTCCTAGATATACCCAAGCCTCAAGAATAGTACTCTATACCTACATGTTAGTCCCAATCATTTATATAAAAAACACATTAGTATGCTCAAATTTAAATAACTAATTCCAGTATAAATATATCACAATAACCGAAACAAGGATATAACCCTCAAATGAGAATACATTAATATCCTTAATAGATAAATCAAATAAATGAATTTTATTAAAGAGTTAATATAAATCAAACATTAGTTATATATATGACATGTAATTCTACGTGCCTATTAATGATGTATAAATGCACCCAAATCCCATAAAACCATAACAATGATCCCATCACTAGTAACTTAGAGGTTCATTGAACATGATTTGGATAGGAACATGGAAACTCCTGTACATAAGTTCCACACAACCTATATCCTTTCTACCATGTCCTAGAATAATCAATAAGAAAATAAATAGAACTCACATTTGATACCATTTTCTAATTCTCCAACCTAAATATTCTTGATCAACACCCAAGTGGAGACACTGAAAGATATCTTGCATATATCCCTATATATAAGAGGTTGTTGACTAGGAGTGAGGGTAAATGGTGAATTGGGGAGACTATACCCTTAAGTAATCATAGACATACCCTATAAACATACATAAAACGTAAAAAAACAAAATATCACAACAGAATATTAAGTAAACATAATATAATTAAAAAATCTACCCATGTCATACTTATAAATAAATTAGGCTCCTAATGTGTAAAACCAAAATATAGTATATAAGTATTGGAAAAATATAAAAATAAACACCCTAGAATCATTTAGAGTTTTCCTCGATACTACTTTTTATTTAATGCTCCACATATTAGCTATCCTACATGGGAACATTTCCCTTAAATCCCTAATCATTAAGTCTTCACATGCATCAAGATTCCCATGTTGGGTGTGAGTAACAAAACCTAGTATGACACCACCCGTGTATACTTAACATGAGTTCAAAAGTATAAAAGTTGTATTCCATAATAATATATATGTAAAACAAGAATTAGAAATCATATGATGAGTGTTTGGGTGATAACCATGCCATCAAGATCCCTGAACGTACCTATATTGGATTAGGCCACTAGGCCATCACATCCATCCTCCATTACAGGTCAGGCCTCAAGACCGTAAAAACCTATCATATTCATTGGTTGGTTTTTAAGGTCATCATATCTTTCCCATGACACGGGTCATGCCACAAGGAAATTTTACACCTGATGCCACTACCACGGGTCTGGAATCAAAGCTATAATATCCCTACCCTATGTACAGGCCCATCCACAATAATAAAATTGATTAAGAAAGGTAGTTTTTTTTATTTCGATGTGGTTTAAACCACCGCCATATGGTTCGATGAATGTTTCCAAAAACATTTGATAATGTTGTCATCGGAATCCAACTAGTGTTTTTTCCATCCATTTAGTAGTGGTTTCTTAGGAATCGTCCTTGAACATTTGTTTAGCGATGCTTTTTTTGGTTTTAGGGGCAGTTTTTCCACACAAAAAATGCAGAAGAAATAAATGTAGTTTAAACCGCCGCTATTCACTGCCATTTTTTGGGAGGGGAAACTGCCTCTAAAACCAAAAAATCTATACTAAACAAATTTCGACCATATATAGAAAAAGTTTAAAACACCACTATATATCTCTTTAAAAAATATTACTATAGAATCTACATCCCTAGAACAACCAAACAAAAATAGAGGGATATAATAATATAAAATAAAAAAATAATCAGAATAGTTATAATAACACAACCAAAAGATTCTAAAAGGACATAAAACATTCAACCTTGCTATCCCAAGGGTTGTGGCATACTCATTCCTTGCAACTTAAATTTCATAAAATTATCACCCTGGCCCTTATCCAACGCTCAACATAGGATCCAAACCATCATTGGATCCACTTTCCACAAAAGAAATATCTCCTTGACATGTTCCAATACTCAAATTCTCAATAAGAGTCTATTCATAAAATGATCCATGATTGTGACCAAATTTCATACTTTAAATTCCAAAAATCTACTGTATTGTGAGTCCTTACATGGACTAGCCAATTAATATCAAATCTTTGTTGACAACCTAGGAACTAGTATAAAACATAATAGATATATATAAACATACATGTGTATATTTTGGGGGTGTTCTAAATAGGGTTAATAGGATTTTG
Organism: Viscum album; assembly: GCA_963277665.1. NCBI lineage: Eukaryota > Viridiplantae > Streptophyta > Magnoliopsida > Santalales > Viscaceae > Viscum > Viscum album. Next base: position 2,135,557,960 of record OY728140.1, read on the forward strand.
TTAAAGTGTCTATGAAATTCCATTTATTAAAAATTTCATAAAATATACTTTGAAAATAATTTAAAAAACAACATATTTAAAATGAAATTTATAAAGAAAATAAGTATCACACATTTTATTTTTTCATATATCCACCGTAAAATATTTTTGTTATAATAAAATCATTATTCATTTTGAAACCTAATATTTCAATTCCATGTGAATAAATCAATAATTCCATTAAAACCATTAACTAAAAAACGCATGACCAAGGGGTGGATTCAACACATTATAAAATTAAACTAAAAAGTAATTAAAATGTGAACATCCATGTTTATGAAAAACAAAATCAGACCAATTTTAATCTTTCAAAATAATTCAAAAATTCCATTTTCAAAACAAATTAAAATATAAACCAATCCATAAAAAAAATAATGTATATAAACAAATAGGAACAATCATGTCAGTAAATCATAATATCAATAAACAACAATAAATAATTAGTTCCACAAAGATAAGATTAGTACTAGGTGATAGAGAAAAAGTGACCAAGGGTAATAACAATGATAATATCATAAAAAATTAATCAGCATCATTAAAAACACATTAAGAAATCATTTTCACAAAAAAACTATATCAATCAACCCGAAACCACTCACCCTCAATGGTGGAATCACAACTTCTTAAGGAAACAACCTCTACAATACTTATTTAACCAATTCCCTAAAATAAGATCCTCCCATACTCTAAATTAGACAAACCAAACTATTAGGGTTTATAGGGGACCAAAAAATCAGTAGTAAGGGTAATGACGATGGATAAAGAATAGGAAAGAAAAATATTACCTTCTAAATATAATATTTATCTGAGAATAAATGGATTTGGAAATTTCTAGGAAGAAGAAATAATCTTTATTGATCTCTCCAAAAGATGGATGAAGGGGTGATTTGGGATAGGTAATACAAATGAGATAAAAATGTTAAAGGGTGTATAAGTAAATTCAAAACATACAATTTTGTTAAAATCACTTGGTTTCTCCATATAGAATACCAAAAAATGCACTAATAGTATAGCCTTTAGAGTAATCATGCTTCACCCCTGACATAGTTTACACACATTTTTCTTTAAACCAGGTGAAAACCATGTACACCCCACTTGAGAACACTCCATGTCTAAGAATAACCCACACAGTTCACCCTAAAAGTAGGATTTTCCACACTATTTTTAATAAACCATGAATGAAAATATTGAACTAAAATACCCATGTGTATGTATTTGTGTATAGTTACTATTCAAACTCACATGTTCATGCACTAACCTTATGCCCTAGGTCAGTCCCATAAGTAATTTTCATATGAATTATTTTTCCCCAAACACAAGGTTTTATGTACAATTTCTCATATCCGTATGGAAACCTCTCGTTAGAAAATGTCATCTAACAAATCAAATTTAAATTCCAAAAACTCATAAAAATTTAAAATACTATTAATTATATCATATTTAATATAATAGTGGCATGGTGGTGTCATGATTCATTATCTATTTAATATTAAATGAAAACAAATAATAGTTTAAACTTTGGAATCAAACATAGAAAATTAACCAAGAATTTATATTTTCATGAAATGTAAGATAAATAAATATATCTCTACTAGAAACTACAACATGGTTTTTTAATCACCATATTTGAATTATCATGTCATAAGTTTAGTTACACATAATCTCTGAATCCAGAGTGAACACTAATCACTATCTGATGAACTTTGATTGAGACCCTCTCCATTTATGTATCAGGTCCCTACTACCAGCACCTGCATAAAAAATATGTTTAAAATTAAATAGTATTTTACATTCAAATTTAAACTTAAAACCAATAAAATTTAGGGTACTAAATGATTTTTGAGTTGTGGGATTTATTGCCTCACTACCATCCCTCAAAGAAACATCACCAAGGAAAAATACAACTATCTTCTTATATAATTCAACCAACACTTTCTATAGAGAAATGACCTTTTCATATTGAAAATTTATATGTGTCCTCTATTCCCAAATTTTACATTTCATTTCAAAAAATTACGATTGAGAATCTTGAGGTAGGGAGTAACTACAACCATGGGTAGAGGTTACAGTAATCCCTGATGGCTTGCCAAATACATTGGATGGTAATGGTCCCAAACCCATCCCGCACATGCAAACAGGATGCTCCTTCCCAAGGACATGACCAACATGATCATCCTGGGAGAACAAAAAGGACTGAATGGGATTATAATTACATAGTTGTTTTATTTTTAACTATAAATAAAATATCAGTCATATTTTAAAAAATACATATTACCATAGTGACAACCGAAAATAAGTTGTTACAATTAAAAAGGAATTCATACCCCAAATTCTTTAGTGGTCTCATTAACATAACTCCCATAAGATATTATATGAACATCCATGAAAATTTATGCTTGGGAAAATTGATGACCTAAATTCTTTGTATAAATTAAATAAATAAAAATCAATAATTTAATAAATGAAAAAGATGATGTTGTCTTATAAATATTTAAACTAATGAAAATATTATGAGAGTCGATTTGTTTCGGGAAAAAATATTTGACTGTGTAGTGTGGGGGATGAATTGTTTATCTCAACTTAATGCATTTTTCTATGAAACGTCCTGAAATAAATATCATTTAATTTAATAGTAATGTATGAAATGTCATCTCCTTGTCATATACATGTATATATGTAAAATGAGATTAATATAATAATATATATTTCAATACCATGTGCTACTCATGAATATGGCTATGAAAAACCTCCCATTGTCTTCTAGGTACCCCTTAGTGTACCTTATCATATAGATGTTGAGTGGTCAATGCATAATTGTTTAATTCATTCCATAATCCCCATTTAAAATCCTTCCATTTCTTACCCAAAATTTTCAATGTCCCCTTTCATATGATAAGATCAGTAATAGTAAAGTGGGATAACATCTATACAAAGAGGATAATTTTTAAAATATTATAATTTAATAATATAATAATATTCAATTACACCATAATATTTTAAAATTACCTTTATTTGGGAATCAAAGACTTCATTTTTACAAGATTTAGGAACATGCCTCAAATCAACATAGGTAATGGGAAGGGTAACCAGCTTCACCGCCATTGGGCCTTGAATATAGCCCCATTATCGTACAACATTATTCATAGGGGCCCTATAATAATCAAATGGGACTACTATCTTCATTTTTTTAAATTCCAGACATATTAGATTTTTATATTTCTCTCTATAATAACATTGTTTGCATCTTTTATGATAAAATAGTTAGTAGTATAAAAAAGTGAAATAACTTTATTCACATTAAAATTTGTACCTATAACTATCACCCTACAATATCCTTATAAATAAATTAGAGTGAAAACTTGTTCCTTCTATGATAAACCTATAGAATAGGGAGGCACTGTCTCAGATAATGATGGGATAATGAAGGTTGGTGTGCCAGATGTTAACCGAATGGAAGGTGTGAGAGACTCTAAAGTGGGAAGACATAAGGTGTCTTAGATGCAATAGGGAGGGATATCAATGGATCATTATTTGTCAGTGTGGTCAAGGGAAAATTATATGAAATTCAACTAGGATCAGTGAAACATTTATTCCTTGTAATTCTTATGATTTAATCAAATAAATTAACTTAAGAACATATATTTCAAAAAATTCATGCATAAAAAATATAAATGATAATATATGAACAATAATAAACAAAATATAGATATGATAATTAATTACAACACATATAACATAAGTGGATGATAAATTAATGGATGAATACACATACAATCATTTTTTCCTTCGACCATGTCTTTCTATAAGTCCATAATTAATTCGTACACTTCATCCACCCTTGCAAGACTAATATTTCCAATATCCTAGTGAAAAAATAAGTTCATTTATATTTATTTAATGGATTAAATTTTAGATAAAAAGTCTTCCACTTCATCACCCGTATCATACAAGTCTCTTTGTTTTATGTGAAAAACTAAACTCCACCCTTTATCCATGACCTCTTCCACACAATATACCATTTTTTATTACAATGAAAAGATATATGGATAATTTAATTCATCTTTACCAACATCCATCAAGAGAGAGAATTTCATAGAAATAAATTTCAAAAAATCTTTATTAATACCCATGGTAATATCAACCCACTTACATTTGAAGAAAACAACTAAAAAATTCTTGTTGTATTTTAATTAGCTAATATCATTTGATTTTCCATAGTATCCTAATTTGTAAACTATAAATATACCACTATTATGTGTTTTGAAACGCTCTTCTTGATCAACTGTATCAAATTTAAAGCCATTAACATTGTAAGTATCAACTTTTCTAGCCTGTTTTTGAGAACATCAAGCTAGAAACATGAAATCTTATAACAACTCAATCCAAGTATCAATATTCCTGATGTAAAAAAATTAATATACATTATTTGATTTAAAAAATATGTGGAAACCTAATATATTTATTGATTGCAATATTTATGAACCTACACAATGTGAAAACCAATCTACAAGATCTTTATTAATAGATTTTGTTATATCATTCTCATTTCATGTTTGGAATCTCATATGTCTCTATGTTTATATCCTTATCTCCTTAATAAATGGATATTAAATTTCACTATTTAGTAGAACATATCTATATGCATGAAATAATTCCATTTCTATTAGTATAACATTTAAGATCCTCCCAAATGATCATCCAATAGTAGGAATGATTTTTGATTTACTGTATAGTTGATATTTATTTAATATGTCATCCATAAGTCCAACTTGATTGAATCTTGTCTCAATATCCTCTAAGTATCTAGAAGAAAAGGTAAGACATTACTCTGTAAAAATATCCTTCAGAAATAAAGCCTTTAGGTAGAGGTTTATTTTTCACGTATGATTTCAAATGGCCAAGATATTTAGGAAATAAAATAAATAAAAAACAATTATGTATTAAATAAAGTACCAATAATTGTTTAATTAAGATTAAAAACACATAAATAAAGTACCTCTCAATTGGATACATCCAGCGATAATGTATGGGGCCTCTAACTTTAGTTTCCTTGACCGAATTCACAGTAAAATGCATCACAGTAGTAAAAAACAATGGAGGATAGATCATATCCATTTCAAAATGTGTCAACAAAAATATCTCCTTAAGGTTTTCATGATCATATGGTTGTGTAGTTTTCTCACATAGTTTTATGAAGAATGTGAAAAATTAGAGTACAACTATAGTAACATTTTAGGTAATAATGTACCCAATTCCAATGATAGTAACTGTTTTATAAAAATATATGAATAATTGATTTTCAATCCATGTAACCTACGATAATTTAAGTTTAAACACCTTGAGATGTTACTTGAATACCCATAAGGTACCTTCACATTATTTAAAATTTGAGGGAATGTATCTTTATCTATATTTTTCATTGAAAATATTACCGAAGCATAATTTCCATTCTCATATGGTCATATATCACACTTAATGTCCATTATTTGTAAGTCCATATGATCATTGAGATGGTCCTTCAATTTTCCATGATCATTAATTAATGTAAAGATAAAATTGGAACAAAAATTATTCTCAATATTCATAACATCAAGGTTATTCCACAAGAAATTAAATTCTAAATATAGAGGTTTGAAGAATATAATTTTTTCTTCCATTGTTGCATTTTAATTTCACTTGATGATGCACTTGGAAATCATTTTCCAATTTCATTAAAATGAATCACCTTCCCTAATTCTATTTCAACACTTCTAATTTGTTCCACAATTTCTGATCATGTCAACATCTTTAGAGGTGGTCTACGATCAATAGAACCATTGAATTTTGACATGTTCAACTGAAATATATGTGATGCATAGAGAAATATTTGATGATAAAAGAAGCACTATTTTTTACTATAAGGTAATCATTTAGGTTCAAAAACAATGTTAAAACTAGGAAAAACCAAACCCATGTAAGTGTTCAAACTAGATTAGTTCCCAAGTCAAGGGAATTCACTAATGGTCTACATTAGAGATGGTGCATTTTCAATATTATTTTAGAAGACACATCATATATATCAATTAGTGGCTCCATAAATCATATTATTATTCAATAGGAGGATGAAAGTATACATTAATATCATTTATATACATTTAATTTCCATGAATAACCATTGAAATAGTAAAATAAATTTATTGTATACACATCCATGAAGGTAGATTGTTAGGGATCAAAACAACCAGCCATACGCTATAATTGGGGCTCAAATTCTCAAAGGGGTTGAATCCATCAATATCCAATACCAACCGAACATTCATAGGATCAGATCATAAATCTAGATGTAATGAATCAAGTGTCTTACACAATTGTAAATATCTTGGATGTTGTGTTAACCCATCATTGTTATTATCTATAGAATTCCAATTCATGTGCTCGACAGTTTTAGATGACATGAATAATATTTAAAAAGTATGATTTAAAGAGGAGTAACTGAAAACCTTTTCATGTGAGTTATTTTTATTCTTCTTCATAGTAGTATGATAATTCCAACTTCCAACATCACCCATTTATTTCCATATAGAAGAAGAATATTTTTTACAATCCTGTCTTCTTGAATCCTCTCCCCCAGAAAGAATACAATCATTGGGACACACATTATTTTTTATGTAATTCAGACCAAGCTTGTTAATAATTTTTTTTATATCATTAAAAGACTCAGTGATCTTAGCTTCAGTAAATGAATCACGCAAAAATTCCAATATCATAGAATTCTCTATATTTATAATTCCTCATAGGCATTTGATATGATACAACTTCAACATAAAATAATGTTTTAAATATTTCAAACTTCTACCATACAACTCTTAATTTCCATATTCAACTAAATCATGAAAATAATTTTTCTACTCAGTTATTTTCTCTCTTATATTAGTCTCCATAGAATCAAATGGAGGATCCAATGATATGTTATAATATTGATTTGGTTTTCCAATAATCTCAAAAATATTACTTTTCAAGTTAGTATTTGTAGCACCCTCAACTAGTTGTTATGATACTTTTTGATGTTTATGTTGTTGTCTTGCAATTATATATGCATAGTTTATAAGGTTTTTCATATCATTGTCCATTGTCAAAAGATTTCGGATCCCATTCTATTGACTCACATCGGTGATCAAACTTTCTGAAACGTTATATTCTCCATGTCAAATCTAGTGAAAATATTTAGTAGGAAATTTCTTCAATATGATATTTTCTTAAGATTCAAGTCTCTTTAAACATTTTTTAAATTTACATTTAAGACATATAAATATTATTATCTCATAAATATAACAATTTGAAATTAAAAAATATAAAAACTTCCCCAAACCCTTAGCATACTGATGTGTGTTCGTCGATAATGTGATCCATATTTTATCCATATATCACAATGTGCCTACACTTCATTAAAGAAAATTAAAAAACCTAAAAAATATATTATTATTTAAAAAATAATTAATATTTTTTAAAATAAAAAATATAAAAACTTTTTTATGATTTTTAATTTTATTATTCTTTTAAACAACATAATTTTTTAGATTTTAATTTGAATGTATATAATCAATCACAAGATTCAAGAAGAGTTGATCTAAAATTTATCCTTCAGAGTGGTAGAAATTAATCCTTGAAGGAAAAAACCCGAATTTAGAACCAAAAAATCTTATGATAACCTTAAATCAATGAGGAAAACTAACAACAAATAATGAACAATCACCAAAAAACATGAAAAATCTACAAACAAGATAGAAACATATTTAAACACACAAATAATTCCACTTAAAACAGAATTTCATAGAACCCAAATTTTAATTCCAAAACACCCCTTAAAGAATTTGACATATAAATTAAATTTAATTATCAATATTTATAAAACAACTAGTATTAAAAATGGATTAAATAATATATTTAACAAACTTATAAATTAAGAAAATACTTTAAATTGTAGTAGATATCATCAAAAAATTGAATTCCCATTCAGACATACATTAAAAATATTTATTATAATCATTTTATATCTTAATGAGGGATTAAAAATACAATAAATCTATGTTCTAGAATTTAAAGACATAAAACAAGAGAACCTACCTGAAACTCTTTGCCCTTGAAAATAAAAATGAAATTCCACAAAAAAGAGCCAAAGATACCCTAAAAGATTAATTGGAAGAAAAAAAATCACAAATTAACTTATTTAATTTGATCCAAAATGAAAGAAAAAGATAAAATCCTGCCTTAAATAGGGTGTAAACTCTCACCTTCAGTGAACATCACTAGAACAAGTCTCAAATCACTCATCACAAACACTAAGAACAAAAAATTGACAAAATAAACCACCCAAATTCATTAAGGTTGAAACATGGGATGCAATGAACCAAAAAATGGGAGGAGGAGAGAGGGAGGGGGGGCTCGAAGGATCGGTGAGCGACAGTACTGGGGAACAGGGAACCACAATGAGTGGGAATGAGGGGTAGCTATGAGGGGGAACGAGGGGTAGTGGCGAGGGGGAATGTGTGTTGCAATGAAGGAGAATGGGGGATGGATGTGAGGGGAGAGGTTGGAGGATTGAGGTTTTGTGGTGGTGGGGAATGATGAAACACATTAAGAAGAATCGGTGGTAGTAGTGAGGTAGAACGGGGGGAGACAACAATTGGAGTGGATGGTGGATGTGGATCAGGCTTGGGCTTGGGGAAAGGAGAGGCTTGGAGGAGAGATGTAGGATCAGGGGGGGGGGATCGGGGAGAGTGGGTGGAATTTCATTTTTTTAATAAATTAAAAACATTTATTAGAGGTTTTAAAAAAACACCTCGAAATATTTGAAATATTTTTTAGCAATGGTTTCTAAAACCGCTGCTAATAAACCACCACTATTAGTCTATTTTGTTATACTGTTCATCGCCATCATCACATTTCATACTGACTCCACCACTAAGGGATACCCATATCCCAATAGTCCACCTGTTCTAAGTACCAAAGTAATACTGCTAAAGTCATGGTAATATAAATAAAATGTTAGATCATATAAAGGAAGAACATAGAATTTCACCATGAGAATCACTAGAAACATAAAATTACATATGATTAATATCAAACATGATCTAATAAGCTACACAAGCATATCCTTGTAATTAAGAATCATATACAGGTCTCATGGGATAAACACACACACATACACACACTCATGATATTTGAATAATGCATGGTCGAACAAGATATTCCAACAAAAATATCACATCAATGAAAAAATAGTATACAGGGCCCCCAAATGATAAGTAACTTCTAACATCAATATTTTGATGAAAAACTTCAAAACCCATCAAGTGAAGATACCCATAATTAAGACATTATTCTATGTATCCCTAGAAAAATTTTAAATCAAACACACTAAGTTTATATAATGAGATTCAGTAAGATTATATGGCAATGAAGAAGGTTTTATACAACAAAACTACTCATAATTCTCCAATTATGTTAGAACTCAAACTGATCATATGAGATGCCACTACCATTCTAGAAATCCCACTCCTCTAGAAATGTTCTAATAATTAAATGTTATATTTGATCATAATCCATATATTTGGAAACTATATTCTAGATCTATGATTCATCTAAAGGGAATAAGGGTATACCTAGAAGAAACCCAAATAATGGAGGTTTTTGGATCACATTCAATAATTCCAAATAATTAACACACTTGTATTTCCTAGAAATAAGCTTGTATTGAGAGGAAAATACTAACAAAAGGTTTTAGAGTCTATAAGTTAAAGAGGCGCAAAGTTATGAAGAATAAAGGGTCAGAACCAGAAATTAATTTATATTATAGAGGATTTTTATCTCTTTATACCACATGCACATGGTTCGGTCATATGGTTTTACAAACCATGCGTCAATCGTTAGAGGCTTAATACCTCTTTTTGGCACCCACATGGTTTGTCAAACTGTGAACCGACCATTATTTTTTCCATTGGAACATGGAACATGGTTTCTCATGTGGGGATGTATGGTTCGATAAATTGTGTGAATTAAATATTCTCCACCTTAAGTGCTTTTTCCACTTACCACATGGTTTCCTAGAGGATCATCGTGGTCTGGTCAAATTGGGCTCCAACTATAAATCTCTAAAAGGCCTCTAAAACTCTATAAAACCAAAAAAAACCACGAATCTCAGTAAAAATATTCATATATACCTAAAAAATGATAAATATGAATTTATCTCAAAAAATTATGAAAAATAAAATCCTTTAACAACAAAGTTCTACTAGTCCACTCCACCAACACTCTCTCAACGAGCTTGGTGATTTTTACTATACTGGTCTTTTTTTAAGGACTATGAAAGTTTATTGTAAGTAACTGTATATTTTTAAAAAATGTTATAGGATATCTAAATTGGAATTTACCTCTTATTATACCAACCCATGGCCTTCGTGAACTCAATATAAGGTGTGTAAACTTTAAAAAGTAATTTATGTAGAAAAGATTTCAGGTTCAGTACACAGTTGATAGAAACAACTGATAGTTGGTTGAACATCCTTAGAGAAATAAATAAACATTGAAGTATCTCTAAATAACATCATTTTTCTTTAAATTATTTTTAAATCACCAAGAATAAAAAAATTTATTGTTTTTAATTGCATAGAAAGAGTACCATAAAAAAAAGAATATTCACTCTCCCTTTGTGTTTTTGAAGCACAGTTTAATTTTATATTCAATATATCCTTTAATAAAAATAGTCAATAAAAACAATATAATTATTAGAAATTAATATTCTATCCATTTTATGTGACTTTCATCTTCTGAAATGGAATGAAAATAGTATACATTTTTAGAGTAGCTATATTATTCCTTGGAACTTTATATCTTCTTTGAAATATATGCTTTAATTAATCCAAACATTAATTATTCAAAAATATATACTTTTAATGAAACTAAATAACTATATAATTATCTCAATATCCTATAACGGTAATAAATCTCTATGGAGATGTTATAAAATATCATGAAAATTTTATACTGTGACTTCTTTAATTTTATAAGACTTTACTTCATAAGTCTTTCAGTAAAACACTTTATTAAGATCATAAGACTTTTTTATCTTCCTTTATGATCATATAACTTTAATGATCATAAATATTTCTTCTTATCATAAGGTTTTACTATGAATGTGAGGCTTTATCATTTGACTTCACCATGAGAGTTCTTTTTGGTTGTTAGTCTTCATCATAAAACTTTATGATCGATATGCTTCATCTTTAGTCTTTATCTAGTCATAACAATTAAATGAAAGACCTTATATAATTATAATAATTTAATATAAGATTTTTTCTGATCATAATACATCCAAACATAGGAAATGTTCTAAAAACATGAATTTTTATTTGACTTCATACTAATCGTAAGGATTCAACGTGAAGTTTTATTATTTCATATGACTTGAATGTACGGATTAAACATTTATATAAATTCATAAAGAGAAATAAAAAAACTTATAAAAATATATTTAGAACATTAAAAATTGATATAAAATATTCAAGAATTTTTTTTTGAAATAAAATTGAGTATTTTTATGATCATTAAAGGTTAATATAAAATGAAATATTTTGGAAAAAAATTATTGTATGCAATAATCATTGCCTTTTTTATTATCACAAAACCTATAAAACTTTAGACATAAAATTTTATAAATTTTCCTAAAAGAATATTTAAAATTATAGAATTATAATATGGTACTTATTAGAATAGTATAGAATATTGAAACTAAATATTTTTTTTTGTTTATTCTATTTTCTTATCTTACTTTTATATATAAAAAAGACTAAAATAATGGATATAATACATTCAATACTACACAAAAAAATATGTTAAATATAAGTATATAACACTAAAATTAAGTGGAACTTGGAATTGAATTATAAACATTGAGTAAAATTAAAAATAAAATAAGAAAATATGAATGAATATTATGCATCAATTGATAAAAAAGGAAATAAGAATAATTCAATAAGATTTATTAAATAAAAAATATTAAATAAAAAGATAAATAAAATATACATTAGTTAAAGAACAATTATAAATCATTCCTTAGGCTTTGGATTGGATTGGTATAAGGATTCATGTTGAGGATCCTGAGGATCAGATTTGGGAGGAGAAATTTTTTCTTTTGATTCAAGAGGTCCTAGCATAATGAAACCAGGATGATGTTTTATAGGAAAATTCTCAAATTAAATATCCCTAAGACCAACATTATCTTTTCTCTTACATGTATTCAATAATAAAATATCATCCAATTTCTTTAACTTATCCTCCTAAAAATCATAAATAGTAGTGTAAAAAAGTAAATGTTTTTGACGTTTGGATATAGATGCATTATCCCACTGACTCTGGGTAAGATAAAAAACCACCATTTCAGCACGATGTTATATAGTGGAGGAACGAAAACATTCTTCCAACCTTTTATTGGAAATGAATATATGTTCGTTGGTACATCACCTATATGGTCAAAAATTCTAATTTTAAATAAGGACTTCCAAATAATATACATCATTCTAATAAACTCATTCTTGTAACAGTAATGTAAAAACATAAACACATTATTTAGATCACACTTATCACTCTTCTATATTTCCAAATGATCAGACTTATTTTGGATTGATTAGTTTTTTATAGTTTTATTAGAATTATCTATACTTTGATTAGTCTAAGAAAGAAAATATATAAATATCATAATATTTTAAATAATTTTTTTGAGAAGATAAATTTAATAAAAAGAAGTTTAGAAATAGGTTGGTTTGAGAATTTAAGATTTGAGATAGAAATTAAATAGAACGTGGAAGGTTCCAAAGGATAAGGGATAAATTCAAAAGAAGTATCTGAAGCAACTTTAACCTATTTTATAGAATAATAATGCTTGAATTTTTCATGAAAGGATATAGGGAAAATATATCCTACAATATTTATTTTGAAATAGAATATTTATTAGGAATCTTCAACCAATTGGGTCTACTATCTCTACATTTAGACAAATCCCTGGAATAGTACTCCAACCATTACACTATTTTTTAAAAACTTTTCTTAGGTCTTCTTAAGACACCCTTTTAGTTATCCTGGTAAGATAAACTTGAGAAAAATATAGAATATAAACTAATTTAAATATTTTAATTATGAATATGACAGAACTAGTAGAGAAATGGATGGTTTGTCCTGAATAATACTAACTAATTTCTCTAAGAGTAATCATTATGGAATTAAAAAATATCAAAAAGAGACACATAAAAATTTTTCTCATATTGTGAAACTCATAGATTTTCAAGGATTCTCTTGAAATATTTCTGATTATTGGAAAAAATTGATATTATAATTCAAACTTACTTCCCATACATTTAACAACATGATTTTTTTATTCTTAACTACTTGTTCTTTAATTTTAGGGATAATATATCTTGTAAAAAGATGAAGAGTGTCTATATAAATCACATCAGACTCTACAAATTAGACCATTTCACTTAGCATATTGAACTCAGATGAGAAAATTTTCAGTTTATCTCTTATAAAGGGAGTTTTATTCATGAATTAATTTAAAATATCTGAATGAACAATTTAAATATACTAAGAAAATTAAAATTGGGTTGTCACCCACCCTTTTAACTCAAAAATTTATGGGATTGAGAATAAATTTTATTGAGATGGAGGAATCTTTTTGATGATTTTAAATTGAGAGATTGTTTTATTATTTATAAAATAAAATTCATTTTTGGAATCAATATTCTCTCTTAATTATTTCAACTAATACTTAAAAGATCTTAATTCCAATAACACTTCTATATAATCACCTATTTTAATAGGTTAAAGATTCCTTAAAATTTAATTTTGATCGTAAAACACATCAATCATGCTAGTGAAATTAGTTTTGGAGACTTAATTCTTCATTAAGATTTAAAACTCATACTTTGAATCTTTAATCTCAAAATTGATATAATTTATCTCTACTTTATAATTCACAAACTGATTAACATATTTATATATAAATGTCTTAACATGGAAAAAAATTTCAATTAGTTTAATTATGTTTTATTTCCTATATAGCATTTTCTTTTTTAGTATTAAGGGATGGTATCTTTTTAGTATCACCAACTAAAGTTATTATCTCACTACTTTCTTTTCTAACTTTTGATGGAATTTTTCAAGATTGAACTTGATTATCTCTTCTTATAAAAAAACTTCAACATTTCAACTTAATGAATCCTACTGATTTTATCTATCCTTACAAACCTCTTAACATTCAGATCCAGTAGTACGAAATGTGTTTACAAGACACTTTCTCTCATATTAGCTTTAGGTCTGCGATCACCACTATATTTAACATCAGGTGCATACTTCTCAACTTAATTAGTTGGTTTCCCTATAGGAGTTACCGCATGCATTGATGATGATCTTAAATGTTCCCTGTAACACCCCAATATTTTTTTGAAATATAGACTTTTTAATTATATTTATGATTTATGATTTTTTTCCTTACACCCAACACCAAGTGTAGCATGTGTTAAATGAAACACTAAGTGTAGGTTATGTTACATGGAACAACGAGTTTAAACAAAGCATGACATAATATTAAAATATTATTGTTTAATCTGATATTTATCACCTAGCCATTGAAATTATGGGTATAAATAAGATTAAATAAATTTATTTAATATATGGTTGACAAATGTATATAAAATTAATTCTCTTGTAGCCAAAATAAAAATAAAAAACTATTTGAAAATAAAAGAAATAATTTTCAGAAAAAATATTTTTATATGCACAAACATATTTTAAGTTAATAAATCATAAAAAAAAAATTTAGTGAATGTATTTAATGAAATTTATATATTATATATTCTATAAAAATTTTAAATTTAATCACACATGTTTTCTAGACAACATATAAAAATAAATTCAATTTTATGCATAAAAACTATATTTTTCTAAAAAACATTTATGTTTCCTTTTACGCACATAATTTTAAAAAAATTTAGAAAAATATTATAATTTTTCTAATAAAATAAATTTTATTTTTGAAATAATCATGTTAAAATGATATTAGGGATAATTTTTGAGAATTTTTTGAGAAGAAATTTGTTTTGACGAATGATGAAAAATACTGTTTTCTATTAAGAATTATCATTCCATTTAAAGATTTTAAAAACAAATTTTTTTTAATATTATTTTGAAATGAAAATTATTTCAATTTTGTATCTATTAATCCAATTTATTTCATTATAATCATTTTCATATTGATTTTTCTTATAATTTTTTTTAAATATTTGAACATTTTCTATTTGAAAGCCTACTTTCTCACAGCGTCTGCGAGATTACCATTAAATTAATAATTTTCACTTATGTGAATGGAATTTGTAAAAATAGATTCCATATTCGGAATTTAAATAATATATATTATATAATAAATTAGCTACAATTTTCTAACATAATGAATAGTAAAATATGAAAAAATAGTTATTATGGTTAAGGATAAGATCAGTTTATTTGTGGGGGGATTAAACTATTAATATAAGGGTAAAAATGACCCAAAAAATCTAAAAACTAAATTTTTACATATTTAAACCTCATATATTATATCCTTGGGAATGCTCCATTTGGGATTGGTGTGGCCTGAGAAAATCTTAGTTTCACATTTTTCCTTTCAAAAAATTCGAGTGTGCTACTCACCTCACTTATAAAGGGATACCCCAGCTTTTATCCTACTAAAACTTTAAAAAAGTATTTCTTTTAGAAAATAACTACCAAAATAACTTCCTTAATTCTCTCCTCTCATACTAGAATCCGTATTTTTGTTAGAAAGACAACCCAATAATCTTTTTGATGAAAACCAAAAGAAGTTGTCCGAAGAAAAGGTAAAGTATCTAATAAAGAATTTTATTTTATTACTTCATCCACCTCATAAAATTATTATTAAACCATGATTATATAATAAAATTATTATCTTAAATATATTGAGATTTTATTATGTTAATTTAATAACCTATATCCTTCTCCTCTTTATAAAGTGGGTTATAGAATCACCATTCCTTCATACGACAGACTACTGCCTCACAAACCGATGTTATTCATTTTACATCACCACATCTCACAGATGGATATAATGATAGATTTATTTTTTTATATATTATATTTATGATATTATTATTCTTATATAATAATTATATAACCTGATAATTCTTACTTTATATTCCATGGGAATACGACAACATCCTTCGTGTGTACAACAGATTAACGCGTCGCGAAGCGATGTGATTCATTAAAGATTTACATAGATTGTAAAAAGTATATTTTTAATAAAAATATGTGATATATATGAAATTAAAACAATTATATAATATTAATATATTATATAAACTTCTTTATTTCAAATCAACATGAAAATGGAAACAAAATTCATGCGTAAGTACAATATACCGTCTCCATGAATTGTGTATTTAGTTTTCTATATCTAACTCTTATGGACTACTCTAAAAACAAATATAATGTATATATATGATATTTATATCAATGTCAATGTTTTTGATACAATTTAATCATGATAATAGTAATATTAACCTAAATAAGAAATAAAAACATGCATGAAAAGAGAAGTAATTATTACCCAAAACATGAATTTAACAAATAATTATGAATTAAAGGGTAATAAAAGGTTATAATTGTAAGAACCCAGATCTTCGTTTCAGGTATGGTTTTCCTTTTTCTAGAGTTTTTAAGAAAAATGAACTTTCTGGAAATTTTCAAAGTACACGTCCTGTACTTTCTGAGTACACACCGTGTACTCTTCTCCGGCTTGAAGTCGTGTGCTGGCCATGCCGGGCCACACACACAGTGTGTAGGGTTGACGTGGAGGCCTATTTTGGCAGAGTATGGAAAAACCCACTACACACCGTGTACTTTAAAAATACATGCTGTGTACTTTTTTTTTCACTAAATGGACCAGGGTCACGCCTCATCACGATATTTTCCTTCTTCTAGGTCTAGTTCGTTCGAGAGCGACCCATATGGCCGAATCTTCCACGAGATCCTACCTCGCCGTAAGTTCTCTGATTCGGGCACGGTCAGTTGCGTTGGAATTTCAGTGGTGAGTTCTTCCTTCTTCTTGAGCCTTGTTTTTTGATTCCTCCTCGTTTTCGAGTTATCATGGGTTGAGCGTTTTGTGACTTTTCTCAGATCTAAGACGTTCTAAGGGGAATCTATCATCGTGGTTCACGTATATCGATCTCATAGGATCAAGGTAGGTGGTTTGTTCCATTCTGTAGAATGTTGATGAATACTTTGTGCAAATTCCACCAATACCCTTGAACATGGTATTGCATGTTCCTGTTTTTCCCTTGTTGTATTGCCTGCTTTTCTTGATTTCTAGAGTAGATGCTTTTCCTATGATTATGGTAGATTTATTGTACCTTAGATGTCTTTTATGCTTGTTCTGCCTGTTTGGCGTTTTTTGAGTTTCCATGCTTAGTCGTAGGACAGTGGAACTACTACCTTGTTATGTTGCTGAGCCCTAGTTGATAGCCAAGTAGTTCTTGAGGTTTACTTAGACAATGTACATGCACGCTAAGCATGTTTTACCTTTCACTCAAGAATGTGAGAAGCTAGAGTAGTAGACCAAAGGGAGAATTGACGGAAGGGATTCTCTAGAGTGTTTTTTAATTACGATGCGAGACCATAGGGGGAATTAACGTTGAGTGCTTACTCAGAGAGTCTGTAGTTCCTTGACACGGGCCATAGGGGGAATAGACGTTGGGTGCTTCCATAGAGATCCTTTAGCATGATATGAGACTATAGGGGGAATTGACGTTGAATGATTCCCTAGAGAGTCTATTAATTTCATAGATGAACCAGAGGGGTGAGACTGTGTGTGCCTCCTAGAGGGTTTCTAGTACTTTTAGGTTGAACCCTAGGGGTTAGGCTGTGAGAGCTACCCAGAGGGTGACCTATTTTCTTATTATTGCTGGCTATTTACTTTTGTACTTTGTTTTTTAGAACTGTGGATTGTAGCTGCTTGTGCTATCCTATTTACTGCTTCTTGTTTTATTACTACCATGTATCCATTGACTATTAGGAACTAATCTTTGGGTGATTGCCTACTGGTATTGCATCTAACAACCTTTTTGGGCCATGCTTTTGGGACCAAGAAGATTATGTTGCGGCAGGTATAGATAAGGGAAAGTGCCCTTCTGCTTCAGGTTCTTGATTGCACTGGAGTTGGAGAGCATGGGACCGAGCCATGGCTTGCGATGCTGAGTAGCTTATTTTGTTTTCCTTGCACTTTTTTTTTTCAGTTTCACTTCAACATGTTGGTTTGTTTTCTTCTTTCCATAGACATATGTACCATATTGCATCATTATTGTTATCCATTCTTTCCGTTGTTCAGTTCAGTTGTTGTATGCTGTTTATTGATTCTGCTATTGTGTTTGGTTGTTTTCCGCTGTATACTTTATCGAATGAGGTAATAGTTTCCCCACCGACTCACTAAGGCCCTCGCTGCTAGTTGATAGCCTTTGGCATTTCGGGAAATGCTCTTGAGGTCATGTGGAGAACCTAGTACGGGGCACCAGTGGAGGAGCTCCGGATTCAGGTCGTTACAAAGTGGTATCAGAGGAGTTCTTTTCTCTTGCTTTACTGTTTGGAGAATTTATCCCGGGATAAGATGGATTCAGTACTTTTTATTAAGCTGTGCTCAGGAGTATCTAACCCGTGTATAGGGAAAAGCCATACTACCTCGTTAATTGCAGTTTTCTGATTTTGAGATTTTATGGTTGATCTGATTTCACCTAGAGTGATTCACATTACTTGTGCTATTATTGTTTTGATACCTATTTCTGTCGCAACCCGATGAGATGAGGGTATACCATCTCATTAATCATATAGGAACTTGTATAAATCACATGCCATGCATTCTTGCCATGCCATCTAGGGTGAATTAGCTATTTCATGTTGTTGTGATAGACTCTGTGTAGATTATGCATGCTGTTGTGATAGATGTCTGATAGATGCTCTGTCGTTATGTTAGATAATTGTTTGTTTTGATCTTTGCTTAAAAATGATCCTATTTTCCCTTGTATGTGACTGTAGGAGATGCCAAGCTTTGATTCCCAATGAGTATGGTCCCTCACGAGTCGGAATTTGGCACCTCTTTTCCTTATTTTTAGTGATTCTGGGGTTCTGTGCAGTTTCTGAGCTACTGCCCAAGAAAAAAACAAAATACACGGCGTGTACTTTTTGGATACATGCCGTGTAGTTCTCAGGCAGTGTCACTGACCGCGTGAGTAGAACACGGTGATGTGAAAGTAACTTTGGAACACACTATGTATGGTAGGTACACGCCGTTTGTGTTTGGAGCCGTGTACCCGGCCGTGTCACTAATAACACGAGTCGGGGGAGCACGGGTAGAACACGCCGTGTCCAGAGGGAACACGCTGTGTAGTCCTGTCCCGGTACCCAGCCGTGTCACGAACAACACGAGCCGGATTTACCTTCTTTTCCACTCTCCGTGCTTGTTCGGAACACGCCATGTAGTCGTGTCAAGGTACCCGGCCGTGTCACGAACAACACTGGATAGTGTCACCGTTGCCTATACACACCGTGTTGTTTAGAGAAATCCGTGTAAGGTTTAGCCGTGTAGACGGCCGTGTTCTTGACAACATGGGCTGCCGAAGCCTTGCCTAGTACACACCGTGTTTGTTTTGAACATGCCGTGTAGTCTTATGTTGAGTTGGACCGTGTGGGTTATCTTTGTGAAGAGACTCAGGTAGGGGAATAGATTTCAAGTACAAGCCGTGTGTTGGGGTCAACACGCCATGTAGTTTGAGGTGTACACGAATTGTAGGGAAAGAGTACACGCCCATGTCAGTGGCTTAAGAAGACATGCCTTGTTGTTTTTATACACGCAGTGTAGTCGTGTTTAGAAATCTTATGTGTTTTCCTTCCCCTGTTTCCATTTTGTACTCTTGTGTTCTCTATCCTTGTTTTCTTGATCTAAGTTGTATTCTTGATATTTCGGAGCTATGCCTCCGAGACATCCTCCGTTCATACATCTGTCGTCAAGCAGTGATCAGACACCAGACAGGGCTGATCAGGGACTTCCTGCCGATCCTCCCGTTGGGCCAGCCTTGGCACCGGCTGTCATACTAGTTGCAGGCACTGACGCGCAGTTCAGGGAAGGTTTCATAAGGATGACACAGGACTTCCAGGGAGAACAGCCTCCTGCCATGACTATGGTAGACTTGACATGGGTTTTCCAACAGTAGCATCCTCCTACGTTCTTGGGGGAAGGAGGACCTCAGGCTATAGAGTCATGGATGGAAGCCATGCTGACTATCTTCGAGCATTTGGAGATGCCTCCAAATAGGCGGGCCAAGCTCGCTACCTACATTCTCCAAGACTCTGCCAAGAGGTGGTGGGATGTTATCTCATAGGTGGGTCAACAACAGGCTATGGCTGGGGAGGATTTCTAGCACGGGTTCTATGACTACTTCTACCCAAAGACCCTGAGGGACGACCGAGCCCGGGGGTTCATGAGCTTAGAGCAGGGTACTCTTTCTTTCATGGAGTATTCCCCTCGTTTCACCGAGCTGCAACGCTTCACACCCCTCCGGGATGGGAGTGGGGTGTTCTTAGCAAGGAAGTTTGAGGATGGTCTTAGGTGGGAGATCCGCTCGCAGGTGAACATCTTCCAGCTGACTTCCATCAATTCCATCGTCAACCAGGAACTGATTGCGGAGCGCAATCTGAGAGACTCTGGAGCTGCGATCCAGGGAGGTTCTGCTTCCAGATCTAGTTTGCCTCCATATGACAGCAAGAAGCACCGTAGAGAGCCTACACGTAGTGATCCGAGGAAGCGAGATGCATCATCAGGCATCCAGGTGACATGCTACCAGTGTGGCCGGTCAGGGCACACGAGGCCGCAATGCCAGAGGGATGCCATGGAGTACCGATCTTGCAGCAAGATGGGTCACCTTCTTCTTTTTTGTCAGGTTTTCTCACCAGCAGCTGGTGACCGGGGTTCTTCCATGACTCCTCGTTCAGGAGAAGCTCCACCAGTTTCTCACTAGTCAGGGAACTGGAGTTCTTCCGGCCGTTCGGGCCAAGGTGGAGGTCGAGCCAATGGCAGTCAGCCACCAGTTCCTCAGCACCAGCAGGGAGGTTCCTCTCAGAGTGGTCAGCCAGGGGCGCACAGCCGCGGTACATGCTAGTCTTTTTCCATGGAGCAGACTTATCAGGAGCAGGATCCTGACCCTTCTACTATTCGAGATATGATTTTAGTAGCCTCAGTTTTATCTTCAGCCCTTTTCGATGCTGGTGCTATGCATAACTTTATCTATATTTCTGTCGTGGAGAGCCTTGGACTCTGCATGTTTTCATCTGCCGACTCGTTGACACTAAGCAAACCTTTGGGAACTAGGAAATCTAGTGTACGCCAGTGTAGAGAGTGCCCCCTCGAGGTTGTAGGGTATCACTTCTTATGGGATCTCTATGTCCTAGAGATGACAAGCTATGATGTCATCCTCGGCATGGACTAGTTGATTCCCTTTCGAGGAAGTCGTTGACTGTTATCACCACAGAGTGAGTTTCATCTCACAAGAGGGAAAGTATTTTCTTCATAAAGGCGAATGGGATGTTTGGCCGAGTCAGGTAGGACTCGAGCATCTTGGGCTAGGAGGGGTGACATCCCAAATTTGTAGTCTTTATATGGATGATCAGGGGACTCCACAATTGGACTTTCCTCTAGTGGTGGATCGTTTTAGGGAATTCATTCCAGAGGACTTCTCAGGTTTGCCTCCGAAGAATGAGGTAGACTTCCCTATTGAGCTCGTGACGGGAGCGGCACCGGTGTCCATTCCTCCCTATAGGATGACTGCACCGGATTTATAGGAGCTCAAGAAGCAGTCGAAGGAGTTTCAGGCAAATGGTTTCATCCAACCCAGTACTTCTCCTTGGGGTTCACCTGTCCTATTTGCGAAAAAGGCAGACGGTACCCTTCAGCTTTGTGTGGATTATCATAAGCTGAACCAGTTGACGGTCAAGAACCGATATCCCTTTCTGAGGATCGATGACCTCTTTGATCAACTTCGAGGATCCTGGGTGTTCTTGAAGATCAATTTGAGGTCTGATTACCATCAGTTGCATGTTAGACCATCAGATATACCTCTAACAGCCTTCAGGGGTAGGTATGGCCTATACGAGTATACAGTCATGTCGTTCGGTCTCATGAACGCACCTGCAGTTTTCATGGCACTGGTGAACCGAGTGTTCCATCTTTACTTGGACTCCTTTGTCATGGTCTTCGTGGATGATATCTTGGTGTACTCTAACACTCGACACGACCATGCCACACATCTTGATATTGTTCTGAGTACACTGAGAGAGCATCGGATTTATGCTAAACTCTCGAAGTGCCACTTCTAGAAGGATCAGATTCACTTCTTGGGTCACGTCATCTTGGAGGCAGGAGTATCTGTGGACCCAGAGAAAGTGAGAGCTGTAGTTTCTTGGGACCAGATGAAGAACTTCTTTGAGGTACAGAGCTTCCTAGGGCTGGCTGGATACTATAGATGCTTTATTAAGGACTTTTCTCGTCTAGCAGCACCTTTGACAGGTCTGACCAAAAATGGGGTGAAGTTCTTATGGTAAGATTCTTGTGAGTCAGCCTCTCAGAAGCTGAAAGGGAGGTTGACGTCAGCACCGATACTAGTCTTGCTGGAGCCAGGCAAGAGCTAAACTATTTACTGTGATGATTCCGGTATTGGGCTGGGGGCTGTGCTTATGCAGGGGTATGGAGTAGTTGCATACGTGTCTTAGCAGTTGAGGCCACATGAGAGGAACTACCCTATGCACGATCTGGAGTTGGCAATTGTTGTTCATGCCTTACGTTGTTGGAGACACTATCTGCTGGGAGATCACTTTGTGGTCTTTAATGACCACAAGAGTCTCAAGTATATATTCACTCAGCGTGATCTGAATCTGAGGTAGCATAGGTGGGTCGAGTATCTTCAGTCTTTTGATTTCGAGATTGCCTATACGCCGGGGAAGGGCAACACAATGGCAGATGCGCTGAGCAGGAGAACTCCGGTTCAGGAAGTTCTGGAGGCCAGCAATGAGTGGAAGCTTATGGCTCTGTTCTCTGAGATGTATTTGGAGGTGCACGACAGATAGGGACAGACCTTCCTATCTTTTGTAGCTATTATATATACACTACTTGATCGGGTACGGATGGGGAAACTATCAGACTCACAAGGCTTAGTCCTATAGGAGAGTGTGTCAGGATAGGACCCTCTTCCAGGATGGACAATGGGAGAGGATGATATCTTTAATTTCCAGGGACGCGTATGGGTGCCTGCAGACATACGTGAGGAGCTAATGCGGGATTTTCATTCCTATGTTTGGGCAGTTCATCCTGGAGTCACCATGATGTATCGGGATCTTCATCGCCAAAACTGGTGGCCAGGTATGAAGAAGGATGTTGCAGTCTTCGTCATGAGATGTTATACTTGTCAGTAGGTGAAAGCAGAGCATCAGAGACCAGCAGGGCTTCTACAGCAGTTACCCATTCCAGAGTGGAAGTGGAACGATGTTGCGATGGAATTCGTTACTGGGTTTCCGGGGTCACCTCAGGGGAATGATGCTGTTTGCGTTGTCGTCGACAGGCTCACAAAGGTTTTCCACTTCTTGCCGATCGAGGAGACCTTCAGTGTCGATGATATGGGATGAATTTACATCCGATAGATCGTTCATCTGCATGGAGTACCACACTCCATCGTTTCAGACAGGGATGCACGCTTTACCTCTCGGTTCTGGTAGGGACTTCAGAGGGCCTTGGGTACATAGGTACTTTTGAGTATAGCATTCCATCCCCAGACTGATGGCCAGTCCGAGCGCACAATCTAGGTGCTAGAGGATATGCTTAGAGCTTGCATCCTGGACTTTCACAGTTCTTGGGAAAAGCATGTCCCTCTGGTGGAGTTCGCCTACAACAACAGTTTCCAGGCGATCATTCAGATGGAACCATATGAGGCTTTTTACGGTAGGCCATGCCGATCACCCTTATGCTGTTTGGAGGTAGGAGAGTTAGATTTCCTGGGACCTCGTCTCGTTCAAGAGAACTCAGAGCAGATAGAGATGATTTGGAAGAGGATGGCTACAGTACAGTCTCGAAAGAAGTCTTATGTTGATCAGCGGAGACGACCTTAGGAGTTCGAGGTCGGGGATCGGGTTTTCCTGCGTGTCGCACCGAGGTTGGGACACAAGAGGATTCAGAGACAGGGTAAGATTTCACTGCGGTACATCGGGATGTTTTAGTTCTTGGAGAGAGTGGGACCGGTCGCCTATCGGTTCCAGCTACCTCAGAGGTACCGGGCCATGCACGACATCTTCCACGTATCTCATCTTTTACGCTACTTTAAAGACCCGTATCATGTCTTTCAGCCCGAGGAAGTCAAGATTGAAGAGGATGTGTCATTCCAGGAGAATCCTATCCGGATTTTCGATTGTAGTACAAAGGTTCTCCACAGGCGGTCTGTTCCTCTGGTACGGGTGCTATGGAAGCACGGGCGAGTATAGGATGAGACTTGGGAAAGGGAGGCCGATGTCTGATCGCAGTGGCCGAAGCTGTTCGGGTTTTCTTCTTATCTGCCTCATTAGGGGAATTAGGGGAAGAATTTCTTTAATGGGGGAAGTTTGTAAGTACCCGGATCTTCATTTCAGGTATGATTTTCCTTTTTATGGAGTTTTAAGAAAAATGAACTTTCTGGAAATTTTCGAAGTACACGCCATGTAATTTCTGAGTACACGCCGTGTACTCTTCTCCGGCTCGAAGCCATGTGCTGGCCGTGCCGGGCGACACACATGGTGTGTAAGGGTGACATGGAGGCCGATTTTGGGGGAGTAAGAAAAAACCTACTACACGCCATGTACTTTAAAAATACACGCCATGAACTTTTTTTTCACTAAATGAACCGGGGTCATGCCTCATCGGGATATTTTCCTTCTTCTAGGTCTGGTTCGTCCGAGAGAGACCCGTACGACCAAATCTTCCCTGAGCTCCCACCTTGCCATCATTTCTCCGATTCGAACATGGTCAGTTTCTTTGGAATTGCAGCGGTGAGTTCTTCCTTCTACTTGATCCTTGTTTTTTGATTCCTCCACATTTTTTAGTTATTGTGGGTTGAGCGTTTTGTGCGTTTTCTCAGATCTATGACATTCTAAGGGGAATCTGTCATCGTGGTTCATGTATATCAATCTCCTAGGATCGAGGTAGGTGGTTTGTGCCTTTCCGTAGAATTTTGATGAATAGTTTGTGAAAATTCCACCAATACACTTGAACAGGGTATTTAACACATTGATGTCCATGTTTTCAAAATGATTTTTAAGGATTTATTTATATGAACATGAAGGTTTTTAAAATGTTAATTCATTTCAAAAGTATAAAAGTGGTATGTAAAAAATTTATTTAAAAATGTCTTTAAATGTCTTCAGTTCTAAATTTTGTGACTTTTAATTATTTTCATGTAAAATGGTTACTTCTCTCAAAGAGTTTTACAAATCATTTTCATCTATGTCAACATACTTTGATGGATTTTAAACTTGTATGATTTTGATTTATTATTATAAAAATCTTCCATATTTTATTGAATGTTTTGTGATATGTTTCATTGTAGATGTGTTATTTTTATACCATTCATGGTTTATAGATAAAGTATTTACATTTCGTATGCTATTTTTAATAATAATGTTTATGTTATGTTTAAACCTTTTCATATGAGGAATGCATTGGACGTAGTAAGTGATGGGTGGAGGCCTCTGTATCTCCTAGAGGCATCGGTAGGTCTCATGAGACAAACTAGTGTCTTGGCATAAGACCTTTAAAAAATCATATTTTCAGTCTTGCTAGAAGGCCTTGACTATGTGGTTATGAAGTCTGGCATTATGCATTCATCCATTATGAAATTCTCTATGGATATTTCATGTTATTATCCAACTAGTATAATATCCATGTGAATAGGTAAATACAATTATTTGATTTATCTATTCCATATTATGCTTAAGTTTATGTTTAAAAGGATTTTGTCTTAGTTTTATGCATTGCCTTAAATTTTTATTCTTATTTATGAAAGTTTACGCTATATTTTTATCCTCACTAAGCATCTGATTTCACCCCTTTATTATGTTTTATTTTCCCAAGATTCCAAGAAGTGTATTATGATTGACAAGAAAGGATAATCTAGGGGATTAATGGCATTCTCAAAGGATATTTTATGTTGTGTTTTATTTTCTAATGTGTAATGTAATGTTCATGTATGTAATATATTTTACAAGACTGCTAAACTAAACGGTCTTTTGGGATTTGATTCCTTGTAATCATGAAAATTTATTAAAATAATGTATCAAATTTGGGCTTTTGGGGTCGGGGCATTACAGTTGGTATCATAGGAATTTTAGAAACAAACTTGGAAATAGATTTAGATAAACTTTGATTAGAGAACATTACCCTA
This sequence comes from Viscum album, assembly GCA_963277665.1. Lineage (NCBI taxonomy): Eukaryota > Viridiplantae > Streptophyta > Magnoliopsida > Santalales > Viscaceae > Viscum > Viscum album. The sequence goes on from OY728140.1 coordinate 2,135,584,539, forward strand.
AGATAGGCTTTGGGGATTAGTATAGAATAACTTTCTAGAATTTTGGTAATGTAGGGATTTTTTGAGTTTTATAAGAAATACATCCCTATTTGGATACGAGCAGGTAGAGGCAGATCTGGAACAGATGTACCTAGGGGTAAAACCTAAAATCACTGCTTTGAGCTAGACTCAAATGGGAACTGGTGCACAACAATGGGCCTTGTTATACTCTTGGTTACGACACTCCTAGGGGATATGCTTAGGATAATTCACATCTTCATTACAATTAATTAAGATGGATTTAGGAGTAAATACTTCCTCAAAGAAAACATTTTATGATTATAGATTATATGCATAATCTTTTCAAATTATGTTAGGTATTTTACAAGTTTTTAATTATGTATTGTGATTCATAAACTAACCTAGTGTATTCCATTGTTTAGAAATGACGCATAGTAGAAGGATTGATAATTCCACCAATACGCTTGATCGAATGATTAAAAAGAATCATATCTTTCATGGTATTAAGCCAACATTTAAAAGGGAAATAGTCTCCCACATATTCTCAATATATGAATAAATAATATCATGTGTTAATAAGATAAGTAAAGAATTTTCTGAGTCCAATGGACTTGAAGGGAACTAAGAGATGAAAAAGATGGAAGAGAGAAAGATGGATGAAGGGAAGAGGGGGAAACGGATTTTCCCATATGTGATAACTATGGAAAGAATCACCTTGGTAAATGCTTGAAGGGAATGAGAGTTTTTTATAAGTGTGGAGAAAAAGGACACCAAGTACTTGATTGCAAGGGTAAGAAAAAAGTTTCAAATGTACAATGCTTCATCTACAAGGAGTTGGGACACTACACGAATCAATATCCAAATCATCAGAGTGTACCCAAAAAGATACTATTGGATAATAATAAAGTTATGATACTACCGAAGATAAATAGGAATGATTAGAGTTATTATGTTGTTATTAATATATTATGTCATTTGAGTATTGTATTAATTATATAAAATTTATAATAATTATAAAGTATTTAAGGATTGTACTACAATACTATTTAATTAAGGATTTGAGATTGTTCGGTACCAAGTAAAGTGACCCAGTTTCTGGTTAATTTTTTAAAAAAATACATGGATGAAGGAAAGGTAAACCACAATATGGTCTTGATACTGATGTAGTGATGTTAGAATAAGAGATGGTTGATTTGGATAAATTATATTTGATATTCTTGACTACCTTGGAACTGATTAATGGGTTGTTTATTCCGTCATGGTTACAGTATTCAAAAAGTTTGGATATAAGAAATATATCTAGTATACTATAATGAATAAGAGAGCATGAATGTAATAAATATATTTTTATGGTAATTTAGGGTATTATCATGTTTTAAAATAATACATTATGAAGGTATTCATATGTTATTATGTGGAAAAAGAGATCTTCATTTCGTTTACCTTCTTTATAAATTTATGACTGTGAGTTTGGCCAGAAGTATTTTGGATAATTCTAAAGGATGGAATGAATTAATTTGGACATTGGATACTATTGTTTAAGGTTAAAAATTTACTTAATATTATTTTTGGATTATTATAAAAAGGACAACCTCGAGGTTGGGAGATAACCCGTCGCGTCCGACAATGCCGTGAAACTTGAACCCGCAACCGAAGGGCGATAAGGGTGGATCACCTACCACTAGCATACGTGATGTCCTGGTTTGTATAATTTATTTTTTTAAATATTCTAACAAATGAAATTTAAATTCATTATTGTTGGAACCCTATACGAATAGGATAAATAGAAAGTTTTTGAATTCTATTATCTTTTGGAGTGAAAGATGAGTTTGAGGTAGAAATTAACTAAAGGATGAAACTATACTTATCAAGTATATATATATATATATATTCCACTTATTCTATGAATAAATTAATTTTTAAACTTTTGGTAAGGGATTTCAAAACAAAAAATGTGTTATCCTAATACCTTATGTTTTGTTAAACTGATGATATTTTACATCATCTTAGATTGATGGCTTTGAGGCCCTCAATCTTACACTTGTTGGTGATTGATGACCTCAATCACTCCCTATAAATATTTACATTTTTTTCCACAAATTATTTGTCTCTAATTTCAACCAATTTTCACTTAATCAAGATCATAATTTGGTGGTGAATTTTTTATTTCTCTTTCCCTCTTATTAAGACTAATTTTTATTAACCCAATTTCTAATGTGGGTTTTCCACAAAGGCATTTTTCTATTTTTAACCATTTATTTTCAAAGAATAATTTCAAATTGAGAGGACTCAATTTATTTAATGAGTAGAAAATGTAACACCCCAATATTTCATAGTACGTTATCTAATTAAAGTAATTAAATAGCTTGCGCTACACGCAACACCGAGTTCGAGCACACGACAACTTACCAAACTAGCTGTTCAAAAAGTAGTTATGAATAGTATTAACTGAATTTTGAATCTTATATACTCTATAATTTTAACATCCATATTATGTGTTTCTTATACATAACATAATAACAAATCCATTTTTTCAGATAAAAGAAGTATTTTAAAAGAAATGCAATTTTACCACCTTTTAATGGAGAACCCTTTCTAAAACAAATATTTGACACATTTAGAAATTTAATTTAATGAAATTAAATTTTTATTTATAAGAGAGACATAAAAATTTAGTTTGTATAAATTTTTTGTACTTTTCTGGTAACTTTCATATTTTGACAAATAGTGAAAAATACTATGTTTTAATTGAAAAAAACTTTTTTAATCAAAATAATATGTAGTGTTAAATATGAATTTGAATGGTTTTCAAGTTTAATTAGATTAAATATTTATCATTTAATAAAATTTAGGTAATTATAACTAATTTCAAATTTAAATTTGACATAAACACATGTCAATCTTTTGGTAGTTTTTACTTTTTTAAAACCCGCTTTTTAGTTTTAACAACGGGAATTAATTTTAAATTAATAAATGAAACATATGTGTTTTGAAAGTGAAAAATAGGTTTCATTTTGGAATTTAGAATATGGAAATTATCTTAGAGTGAATTTTTGGTATTTTTTTGAAAACTTCCAATTTTTGATAAATAGTGAAAAACACTACGTTATTATTTAAAACCGACTTTTTATTTAAATAATTATTTATTTTATTTAATTTTATTTTAAGTCAAAATAGATATATAATACCTATATAAGTTAAATGTAATTAATTGATGTCATTTTATAATAAAATTATATATATAAAAGTTTATTGAACTTTTTAACCTCTTTTACCCACCTTTTAGGCACGTTAAGTAATTTGCATAAAACATAATTTTACATCTTTCGTGAGTTGAATTTCAAAATTCTAAAAGACATGGTTAATATCAGTAAGTAAAATATGGTTCAATAAGAAGAAAATAATTTTTGGTGAATAGTAACTTTTGATTTTTATTTACCACGGTTAAAAGTAAATAGGGTTATTAAGGGTAAAAATGATATTACAATTACCCTAACACATGTCCTAATTCTATTGGATAAGTGTAATTTGACCCGAAACAAACATAGGAATAAAATATTATACTTTAAGTCCACTTAGATTAGATTATGACATTTATTATCATTTTATTTAAAGAAGAGTTAAAAGTGTTAAATTCATAGTTTTTTAACTAAACAATTTTTAATATTGGTTTATATAGAAGATAAATTTGACTATAAATATTCATTAAAAAGATAAAAATATTTACTACATAATTTTATTTTATTATAATTTTTAGACATTATATAATTAAATTTATTTATGACACAATGATGATGCAGTAAATACCTTATTAATGAAAGAATCAAATAAATGGTATTATAAATATTAAAATAAATTTAATTTCTATGTTTTTTTAAATCCACGAATTTTATAGGTGAATATGTCATTTTAGGGTTGATTCAATGTATATTTTTCGAAGTTATCATTTTTTGATGACTTTCCAAAAAACTAAATACCAAATAATGTCAAAACTGACATAAATTAATTTTTAAAACAAATACTATATTATTGGTTGACATAATATTCCTTAAAATATAAGGTTTGGAAAAAAGGGATTAAATATTATTATATATGTCATTAATTAACAACTTGAGGTTATATTGGATGTTTATATTAATTTTATTAACCATATAGTGTAAGAATACAAGAAGACATGCTAAAAGTTAAACTATTTAACGAAGAGTGAAATCTAAAAGATAAGGTTAAAATGGTAACCTAAACATGTCTAAAACATATTGGTTGAGAGGTTTTAGACCCATCCCCACATTATCCTCTTAAAAAATCATTTTGGAGCCACTAGAAACCGAAAATTATTTTATTATAAAATAATATTTCAAGCTTTTCCTAAAGTGACCCTCACCCCTCTTATAAAAGGGTGCTTCCCCATCTCTTAATTTCACACCTCCAAAGCAATTTGTCTTGGCCAAAAAATGACCAAATATCCTCCCAAATGATCCCAAATCAACCTAGAGTCCTTAATTTTATCACAAGTCCAACCTAATGATCTATTTTGATCAACTCAAAAGGAAAGATCCAAAGATGAGGTAATAATTTCACTACCCTATTTCAAGTTCTTTTCTTCTTCTTCCACTTCCTTTTTCCTTGTTGTTTCTATACCAAAATAGTAACTACAGTAACTCCTACATACTATTATGTTATTATAAATATGGTACAACAATATTCATTATTCTATCCATCTTATAAATTACAAAGTCACCATACGTGCCTACGTACGACTTACCATCTCCACATCTTGGTGTAGTTTGTGATTCAAACACTTTATTATTTGGATGGGTACAATTATGAGTATAAATGTTGTAAATAATAAATATAAAATGTTAATTGTTATTTATATATGATATATCATCCAATTACATATGATTTCACCATCAATATAATGATATTGTCGCTCATGCATACTTATGGATTACCGTCTCCACGGCGCGATGATATTCATTCCCACGTTCACCATTCAAAGATGATTATAAAAATATATATTATTAATAAGTATGTAATATATGAAATAATAATTATAATGGAGATATATATATATATATGTATGTACTTACATATATCTTATTTACTTACTTCTGTTCAATACGATATGAAAACAGAAACAGTGTTTATGCGTACGTACGACCTACCGTCTCCATAAAAGGTGCCTTACATTTCATATATCTGTATATTATAAATATTTATATTATAAATATATATGATATATAAATCTTGTGTTATATTCTGTAAGTATGTTAATCATTATATAATTGATACAATCAAGAATAACAAGTTAAAACACGTACGATAAAGAAAGCGATTATTACCCAAAATTTTTATTTAACATGGAAATCATTATTAAATGGGTAGTATAAAGTCATAAATGAATCCTTCATGATATAATAAATAATAATATAGTTATTTTATAATTTAATAACATAATATGGTCATTATAAATGAGGTTAAACATACCCTAGACCAAAGGAAAGTGCAAGTTAAGGGTTAATTCCTCAATCTCATTATTATCCTAGATTATTTTTGAGTAAGTATTTACAGGGAAAAATTTATCATAAATATCCATATTTTATAAAATTGTTTTCAAAAAAAATCTTTTAAGGTTTTATTGAAGGGACTCCGTAACTAGATCCTCATTTTAAATGGTTTAAATATTTATTCTTCTAAAATCATTCTCATTAATGTCAGTGTTTTCAAAATGGTTTTTAAGGATTTATTTATATGGACATGAATATTTTTAAAATGTTAATTACATTAAAAAATATCAAAGTGGTATGGGAAAATTTTATTCAAAAATTTCTTTAAATATATTTATTTCTAAATTGTGTTAATTTTAAATATTTTTATGAAAAAGGGATATTTCTCTGAAAGAGTTTTACAAATCATTTTCATCTATATCAACATCCTTTGATGGATTTTAAACTTGATTGAAGTTGATTTATTATGATACAAATCTTCCATATTGTATTTAATTTTTTGTGATATGGTTGACTGTGGATGTGTTATTTTTATACCATTCATGGTTTATGGATAAATTTTTGGCACTTAGTATTCTAGTTTTAATATTAATGATTATGTTATTTTTAAACCTTTTCATATAAGGAATGCATTGGACATAGTAAGTGACGGGTGGAGACCACTATAACTCCTCATTGAATCGGTAGGTCTCATGAGACAAACTAGTGTCTTGTCCCAAGGCCTTGAAAAAAACATTATTTTTATTCTTGGAAGAAAGCCTTAACTATGTGGTTATTAAGTGTGGCATTATGCATTCCATCATTATGAAATTCACTATGGATAAAACATGTGATTATTCAACTAGTAGAATATCCATGTGAACAATTAAATGAAATTATTTGATTTAACTTTTCCATATTATACTGAAGTTTATGTTTAAAAGGATTTTTTATTAGTTTTATAAATTTCCTTAAATGTTTAAGCTTATTTATGAAAGTTTCAGCTATATTGTTATCCTTACTGAGCATTTGTGCTCACCCCTTTATTATGTTTAATTTTCCCAATATTCCAAGAAGAGTATTATGACTGATAAGTAGGGTTAAGCTAGAGGATTAATAGTGTTCTCAAAGGATAATTTATGTTGTGTTTTATTTTCTAATGTGTAATGTAACATTCATGTATGTAATCTATTTTCCAAGACTACTAAACTGATCGGTCTTTTGGGACATGATTCCTCATAATCAAGCCAATGTATTAAAATAATGCACTGAATCTAGGCTTTCGAGGTTAGGGAATTACACTAAAAAACCACTCAGGTATTCAATTTGAGTTTTTTATGATTAAAGGCACCAAATTTATCAAATTTAATAGGATTAGATTCTTAAAAATCATTAACTTCTTGTTGAAAACTATATATTCTTTAGAAGATATAGAATAACCTAATATTATTACTTCATCTTATCAATCAAACATAGTAAGATTTTCCTTTGTGTTCAAGATATATACATTGCATAAAAACCCATAATTATGTGACCTTGAGTTTTCTATTATTCCATACCTAAAAGGGTGTTTTCTTCAAGATAATCCATTTTATAACTATACTAATGACATAGAATACGTTGTTAATACCTTCAACCTAATGGTGAGTAGCCATTCTATATTAACACAATATAGTTCGATTGATTTTTTTAAGGCTATATTCCTCCCCCCTTGCCCCCTTGAATAAAAATGGTGATGGTTATAGTTATAGTTATATTCCTCCTTTTAATGACACTATTCTGTTGAGTTTTCTTAGGGAACAAATATATGTTTAATCATATGTTTTTAACAATGTTTATTAAATTCATGGGTTTTAAACTCTCCACATTGTCATATCTCAACAACACAATTTTAACATCTTTTTAAATTTATGCCATATTAAATAAATTTATAATAATGGAACATGATTTAATCATAAGTATTTAAAAAATAAACCCAAGTAAATCTAGAAAAAATAACTTAATAAAACATAAAAAGTAAATATTTTACACATTGGCTTGAATTTAAATCATAACTAGATAAATCAATATGATTGTTTTCTAATAGTCTAGAAGTTGAACCCTATTTAGTTGGTTTTTAATGTAACTTGTTTTTTCTTCCCCATTTGGAGTGAATCGCTTTGTTTATTTTTATGCAATATATAATGATCCAAATATAAAATCAATTTTTATAGACAATTTTACTAAAGAGAAGGCATTATAATGTTTAAGGATTTTATGATGAATTTGAGATTCATTAATTTCAACATTAAAAATTATTTCATTATTTTTATATATATAATAATGATCTAGTGTGTAAATATTTTTTGTTATTTTGGATCTAAATGTATGGAATTTATCTTTAAAAATAGAAAAATAATTTTTTAAAAAAATCAACTAAAATCCATCATCACAAAGTTTTAAATACTTATCATGTTTTACATTAAGCCTTTAACAAAAATTTCCATTTTCTGAGGGATAAATGTGGATGTCCAATAGATCCTACTATAATGTTCTTTACAATGATATTGTCCCAAAATTTGACATAGCCTCCATAAATTATATATTTTGAGTGAAAGTTAGAAAAATTTCCTTTCACATGTCTTCGATAAATGCTATATGAAAACCATTTTTTATTTCTATTATTATGAGTTTTCTCTAAAAAAATAAAACAAGAATATTTTTTGGTACCCAAATACACTTTGGTCTAGTAGTGTCAGCTATAAATTTATTGGAACCCAAATATTCTTATACTTTTCAAATTTTACATAACTTCTAGAATTATTTGAATTTAAAAAATTAATGTTTGATAAGTTTCAAGAAATAAAATATTTCTCAACACAAAATAATTGAGGATATAATAAAAAAAATAGTAAAATGAGTATTTTTATCATTAGGAAAAAGTAATGTTTTATGAGTTTTTATTCTTAGGACTGGGTATAATGTAATTCTTATATTTATTATGTTTTTATCAATTGCTACCTATGAATTGTTTAGATTTATTTTCTTTGTTGTTATTAAGGACTTAACTGAGATAATTCACCCACCGAGTAAGGATACTAGAAACATATTTTAGATATTTTACTTTAACAATTAATTCCTTTATCTTGTAACCGTATAAAAAAGCTAAAAACATGAAAATCTTGTTTAGAATTTAGTTCGTACATCTATTTAGATAAAACATATTTTTCATTAATTAAAACATTATATAATATATTTATAGGTTTTTTTATTCAATGACTCATAGAGGTGTTTTAACATTTAAAAATACTCATTTAAATTTTCATATCTAAAGTTATGAATTTCATATTAATATTCAAAATAAAAATAATTAATAGGATGTACCACTCATTCTTGAGCTATAAATCACATGTTTTCTTTATAATTTTATTGTCCAATATTTGAGTAAGAATGCGAGTCATCAATGGAGTCTATAAGAACTATATTCAGCCTTTATTTATTTGTTCCCGTTTTTCTTTTAATCATATTTTTAGTGAGAATTATTTATTTATTTATTCTTCTATTCAAGTCAAGGACACTCTAGTTTTATGGCATCCATGATTTTTCTTAAATTACTATTACATAATTTTAAAGGTAAAAAACATAATAGTTATATATTTAAGGATATAAAGTTTTAGTGTCTTAGGGAAATTAGGACCATACATTACTTATACATTATAAATAATTAAAATTTATTTAAATCATGATTCTTATCCTTATAAAATCTCATGTTATTCTTATTACATGTAGTCAGTTGAGGATATATATAAAAAAGGGGTGAAATAAAAGCCTAGTAAGTGTAGGAATAAGGGACATGAATCAATATAAAATATTTATCATAATAATCATCATGACATTCTGATCATAGGATCATTATAATAATAATGAGGGAAAGAGATGATAAATTCAGGGAATGTGGGGATGTATAAAAATGAATCATCATATCATATTGGTCAAATACCACCCATAGATGTGAACAAAGATAGAATCATGTTAACACATAACATATGTTCATAATCACAACATAATCATTATGAAAAAATATTGCATCATGATCCTGAAAAATACACATTATATCATGAGATAAATCACATTTACAAATGAATTGGAGGGATACATAATTCTGGGACCACCCATCACATCATAATATTTAAATAATCATGCATTCCACTTAGAACATATATCAATTGTAATCATGAAATAATCCATGTAAATAAATGGGTTTCAAAACAATTTCATCAAGAATAATATCATGAATAGCTCGGGATTCCAAAATGAATAAGGTAAAAATATATTTGGTATAAACATCATCATTCTTGAGTGAAGAAGAAACAACTAAATAGGAGTAAAATATGTGTTTTTGAAATAATTTGTTTTCTTTAAAATATTTGTATTTTGATTAAAAATCAATAAAGTAAATTGTCTGTCCAAGAAATAAAGGTTTTAAATAGTGAAAGTATATTTACGAAAAATTTTAGGAATATAAATTCTAAAATTTATGATAAATAGAGATAAACTAAAGAAAATAAGATGGGGTTGAGGATACCCACACCTTAATTCAAGCTTTATTTCATTGCTTTTATAAATCCTAAATAATAAAATTAGATATACTAAAACATTGAAATAGAAGTGAATTATTGTAATTTTTACCACTATAAATAAATTATTTTCATTTGATTATATTTATCAATTTCCTTGGTTAAAGGGAAGACATTTTGATATCATGTTTTCTTTACAATTTTCCATCTTTTCTTCAATTTCACTATATTGTTCAATGTTATTAGTATATTAATAGAATTAATTACAGAAGATTAAAATAAATATATTTACACATTTATATATCAAATATAATTTATAATAACTAGCCATTGGGCTTGTGGTAACAAAATAATTGACAATATTATCATTGGTAGTTAACCAGCTCTTAACAGAAATGTTGTCCAAATATTAAGAAAAAATGGTATAAAATTTAAATACACAAAAAATTTTATTTTTATAGTAATTTAACACCATTAATATAATTTTAATTTTTTTACTAATGAAATATTAAAATTTTTAATTTTAAATAAATTGATAAAATAGGGATAAAAACAAGAAAATGAGATAAGAGTTTGAAAAAAAACTTACTCTTTCCTCACTCTAGCTAATCTTTTATGAAACTAAAACTCCCTTGATATTTAAAAGTTTTTAATATATAAAGGAAGTTGGTATTTTAAGGGCATGTAGAGGGATGATTATATAATAAAAATGTTTTTAGAATATGAGTTAGTAGTAGTTTTCCAATCGGAAGGAGAGCGGTTATTTATACTTGAGGAGAGGGGTATTTTAAAAATAATATATTAAATAAAACAACATGTCCTAGTCAAAAATTATAATAATTAATTTTTGACAATATAAATCATATATCAATATAATATAATGTTTTTAAGACATAAAACCACATTATAAATCAAATTTACCTAGTTTAATAAAAATTAAAGTGGAAGAAATGAATAACTGTTATTGAAAGGGAAGCCTTTTGACTTTTGGATTTGGAAAATGCATTATAGGTTTGGAAATTAATTTTATTGTATTTTAATTTATAAATTATGAAATTAAATATATTTTTTACTAAGGATCAAGTTATTTAAATTATTAGGTCGTCATTACATCATGGATTATGTATTTTAAGATACACCGATTAAATGAGAAACTGTATTTTTACTATTCACCTGAAAATTGATATATTTTTTAAAATTACCAAAATATCAAACTTTCAAAATTTCAACATTTTGATTTCAAAAATGATGCTCATTTAATCCAAATAAAATTATTACATAGGTAATTTTAATTTTTAATATAAAAATTGTGATTTTTAAGAAATTTTTTAAAATATAGTTTAAAAAACATTCCTATATTCTCTTTGAGTTTTTTAATTATGATAATTATTTTTCATAATTATAATATATGTATTTTATTATATTAATTATGATAAATATTATTGATATCAAAATTTATTATTTTGAGGCAAATTCTAATTCCAATGGGGATGTTACTATTCCCAATGATCTGGTTACAATTACCAATAGCTGATTTACTATTCCAATAGTCACAATACTATTCCAATGGTCAAATTACATCCAATAAATAAGACTTCATTTTTTCACTAAACATTCACTAAAATACCTCCCTTTGTTATATTTTCATTTTATAAGATTTCTATTGGTTTAATAATATTTTTTTCATTTCTATAATTTTTTTCATGGGAGGGTTGATTCTAGCAGATTGGGGTAATCCATAGTTTCCAAATATAGTTTTCCCATTTTCTAATTTTGTGAACTTATAATAATTGGAGTTTTAATGGGTTTAATCATCAACTAATTTAATTATTTTCAGTAATAAAATAATTTTTAGTTGGATTATCTATGTGTTTTAAGATAATATAATATAATACACATTTATTTCTAAAAAAATATGATTTATTAACTTTGGAATTTTATATTATTCCCCCCTTTAAGAATTTCATCCCCAAAATTTCAAATCATATTCTTAGTTGAAAATAGGTATGGGTACTTCTATTTCAATGTTTCCTATGGTTCCCATGTCGCATCTTCATACTTATAGTTCCACTAAAGAACTTTCACATTATGAGTTATATTGTTTCTTAGAACATTGTCTCTTTGGTCCATGATCTTCACTTGATGATACTCATAATTTAGGTCATTCCCTATTTTTACCACCTTTGGATTTAGTACATGTTGTGGTTCAGGTATGTACTTCTTCAAGAGAGATACATGAAATACATCATGAACTTTAATCGTGTTTGGTGGAAGTGAAATATAACAATACACTCCTATAAAATATGGGATCTAAAAGGGGACAATGTACCTAGGGTTAAGATTAAATTTCTTTCTAAACCACATTAATCTATTCCATAGTGATATTCAATATAAAAAATGATATCCGACATCAAACTCTAAATCTATATGATAGTTGTTAGAATAACTATTTTACTGTCTCTGAGAAGCTTTTATAAGTTGTTGGATGGCCTGAAACTTCTCTATCATCTCTTATAAAAAAATCTGGTCCATGTATTATTAATTCACCAATTTTATCCCAATAAGTTGGAGTTTGAAATCGCTTCCCATATAGAGAATCATTTGGATCCATTTGAAAACTTGAGTAAAATCTATTGTTGTATAAGAACTCAACTAATGGGATTTGTTGGTACCATCCTCCTATAAATTATATTGAGAAAGCTCTTATCATATCCTCAAGAGTATAAATATTACTTTTATATTGTCCATCCTTTTGGGGGTGATAAGCCGTACTAAAATTCAATTTCATATTAAAATCATGTTGGATACTTCTCTAGAATTTATAAGAAAATCTTGGATCACTGTCAAAGATGATTGAAAATATAACCCCATGTAGCCTCACCAATTTCTTTACATATATGTTGAAAAGTTTTTCAAGTGATAAATATTACCTAATAGAGATTAAGCGGGGAGTCTGGACGAATCCATCAACCACTACCTATATCACATTGTTTCTTTTTATATGCCTTCCAGACACGAGTGACAAATTCCACGGTGATGTTCTCCCATTTTCAAGTGGGTATAGGTAATGGTTTCATCATACCTTTGATATTATATCACTCTATATTCACTTTATAAAATAACAAACACCTTGTGATATACTCCACAATATTCTTCATGTTGTCCCACTGGAATTTATCTCAAAGAAGATTGTATATCTTGGTACTTCCAGGATGAATTGAGAATAATGATCTATACACATTATCCAATAGCCCTTTCTTTATCTCAGGTGATGAAGGCATAAAAATCCAAGTTTTAAATCAATTCACACCATTATCATCTATTGGTAACTCCTGTATCTTCCCTTAATTTACTGATTTCACATTCTTTTAAAGCTCTAAATCATCAATTTATGCCTCTTTGATCTTCTCTTAGATAGATGGATAAGAAATAATTTGAGAAAGGTTATATTTATTCCTTGAATTTATGATATCTAGATATATCTTTTGAATATCCATGGAGATATATTATTTTTTAATCTGTATAATGGATAAATTAGTAGGTTATTTTACGCTAAGATCGTTAGAAAATTTGTTCTCCTATCTTGGATGGTAGTGAATAGGGAAATCATAGACATTGATTCTCTCTAACCATCTTATTTGACACATGTTGAGCTCTTTATATGTGAATATATGCTTTTTGCTCTTATAATCACTAGATATTTCACACTTTTCACCCTATATATAGTGTTTCTAAATATTTTGTGCGAATATAACTCCTAGTAACTCCAGATCATGAATTGGAAAGTTCTTCTCATGGATCTTCAACTATTATGAGGCAAAGGCTATCATTGTATCAGGCTACATGAGTACACAACCCAATCCTTTCTTTAAAGCATCACTATATAGAAAAAACCATATCCACTTATTGGTAGTGTGACTATAGGGGATGTCATTAAACTCTTCTTGTTAACATTGAAGCTTTTGTCACATACTTCTATCCAGAAATCCTTTATCTCTTTCCATGATAAATTTGTTTGCAGGATAGAAAACCATGACAAATTTCTCATAAAAATCTATCAGTACCTTTATAATCCAAGGAAACTAAGGATTTCTATGACACTAGTGGGTATAAATCATTCCTCAATCTCTGTATTCTTTGAAGAGTCTATAAAAAATATATCACTTGTGATCACAGACCATAACAAAGTGACTTTATGCATCCAAAAGTCACACTTTCTAAACTTATCATACACCTTCTCTTTCTTTAATGTTGCTAGAGCAATCCTTATATGTTCTTCTTGATCCTCCTTTCTCTTAGAGTTAATGGTAACACCATTAATAAACACTACCAATTTATTTTCAAGGTAGTCTATAAATATTCTATTAATCAAATCCATAATGATTTTAGGGGTATTAGTAAGTCTTTAGAGCATCACTATGAATTCATAGAACCCATAACTTGTCTGGAAATTAGTCTTTTAAATATCCTACTAATTCACCTTCAAGAGATGATATCCATAATGAAGATCCATATTTGAGAAGTTCTGATCTCTCCATAGTTTTTCAAATAATATTTCAATACTTAGTAGAGGATACTTGTTATTTATAGTGATCTTGGTGAGATTCCAGTAATAGATAGACAACCTCATTGATCCATCATTTTTCTTTAAAAATAACATTATATCACCCAAAGGTGATGCACTAGGTCATATGAACCCCTTTTCCAAATTCTCTTTCATATACTTATTTAACTTATCCAGTTTGACCGGGATCATCCTGTAGGGTAATTTTGAGATGGGAGTAGATCTATGTATAAGATATATTTATAACTCTACATCATGATCTTGGATAAGTCTAAGAAACTATTTGGAAAATTCATCAGTGTATCCCCTAAAATGGTAATTTACTCAAGGTTGATTCCTTCCTATAACTCAACCATTTGAGAGAGGTATTCTTCTTTATAGGGTATCAAAACCCACACTGTTAAAGGATTTGGAAAAGTGATTCATGATCTTACATTAATTTTTGGAGGATCATGGGATGGTTCAAAGTGTGGAAAGAGATTTATTTTTTCCTTATATTTGATATGATATCTATATAATGAGATCCAATATATGAATATTATGGCATCAAATTCCTATAGGGGATTGACTATAATATTCCCTTGAAGAATATTCTTATAGAAGTATACCAATGTATATTCCAATACCTGGATTGCAATGATTTAACAACTAGAAGTTTTTATAGATATATCTTCTTCAAGGTATCTAGTTTTCAATTCAATAGTTATAGTAAAAATAAAATATATAAAGGAATTCATAAAACCATAATAAAATAAATCTTTTCCATTATTTAGTGAATATGAAGAGTACCTTGTATAACTTTAATTTCATGCTATAATTCAGCAGTAGTGATGTAATAAGTGTTCCCTTTCTCTTTATATTTTTTGGTTGATGAGATTATTACCCCCATGGAACCATGGTTTAGTGCACAATATTTCATATTTCTCTTTCTCCCTAGAGTTAAATCATTGTAGCATGGGTGGTTCATTAAGAGGTGCCTTCCATTCCCCTATCATGTTGGCTGGATTCATCATGTCTCTTTGACATTAATGAGATTTCTGTACTTTTATTATATACTTAAAGTATTTCCCCATCCCTATAATGAAATTTTTATGATGTTTCATTTAATATTTTTGATATGCGGGTCATTGTATAATCTTTCCTAATTTTTCATTTTACCCACCAACTTGAAACTCCATTATTCTCTTCTAATATCTATAACCATGAGACTATTTCCAAAATTCCATATTTTCTATGATATAACATCTAAATAATTAATTATAACATGAAATGTCTGTGATAGTTAAATCCTTTATAAGGTGTTTTTTTAAACCATAAAATATTCTACCAATTTTTCTATCATTGTTTATAAAAAAACTGAGGCATGTCCTTCAATCCCTATGAAGTTTTCTCATAATCTTTGATAGAATCACCATTCTTTTGATTTAGATATATGAATTATCTATATATCTTTATTCAAATAGTTCGATCAAAATACGTTTTAAGAAATATTTTCTTTATGTTTTCCCACTCTATATCTTCCATTTAATCCTTAGGCTTGGTGTCCTTTATCTAATCGCACTATTGATCAACTTCTCCATCTAAATTATAGAAGGCCATAGTCCCCTTCTTTTTATAAGAATAATAGATCATAGAAAATATCTTCTATATTAAGTTAGACCACTATTCTATGAAAATTAGATCTCAATATCCACTAAACACTAGTGGTAGGTGGTAGTTTATGAATATGGGAATTGATATCTAGTTTCTACTTTTTAGGTGAGGGTGGGCATTCCACAATATTCAGATTATTTTTCACAGCTTGAGATAGATGGGTAAGAATCACCATGAAGTTTTGAAATCCACATCCCATTGAACTGGGAGTGCATTTTGGGTAATCATTCCATTGTATCTCACACAAGTTATTGTTCTGGTTTCTCCTATTTCCCACCATTTTCTAAAATAGAATATTTTTTAACAATCCCAAGTCTACATGGCATGAATGATTTATTTTTTCCTCTATGAAAATAAATTCAAAAGTTATGTCTTATGGGATACCTAGGCTTATCATTTTCCTTAAATGATACTTCTAGGATCATTTATTTAATTATTCATAACTTTAAAATGAATAATTAATTTGGAAATATATACTTTACAATGGTTTTTATTAATGTTTTCGATTAACTAAAGAACATCCCCCAAGAGTGTCAAACTTGTTTTGAAGCAAGGCCCATTTTCATGAACTAGTTACTGATCCAGTCTAGTTCAATACAGTGTTTTGAGGCTATTAACCCTAAGAACATCTATTCAAGATCCACATCCACTTGTAGTATCTAGATATTGACTCCATTGATCTGAAACCACACACTTTTATACTTTACCAAAAACTTTTTATGTTTAGCTATAATTTGTATTATATATATTTTTCACTAAATTTTATAATCCAAATTCCGAAATTAAATAAATAGTTACTTTGATACCAACTATAGTGATACTACTTTATCTTTCATAACTATTATATCATTTTAAAGATAAAAACATAACATTTATACATTCACGTATCGAAAGGTTTAGTATCATGAAAATATAATGATCATACATCACTTAAACATAATAAATAATCAACATATATATAAAGGACTCTTATTTTCCTTCTAAAATATCATGCACTTCTTAGTAAATGTAGTTACTTAAGTATATACATCAAAGAATGGAGTGAGCTAAAATCCTAGTAAGAGGAGGAATATGGAAAATGAATTCATATAAAATGGTGAAAATAATAATCATCATAAAATGATAATAATAAAATAATCATCATAATCATTATGGAAATAGTTTATAATGTCAGAGAATGTAGTGATGCATAAAATGGAAATACCGTGTTATAGTGGTAAAATACCACACATTGTTGTATATAATGCTTTCAGCATGTTCACACATAACATATGTGCATAATCATAAAAACATCATTGTAAAAAAAGTTAGAATCAGGTTCATGCATAATAAACATTATCTCATGAGTTAAAACTAATTAACTAATTCATGGGAAGGCTATATAATTCCCCACCCACCCATCATATCATAATATTTACATAATAATGCATGCCACTTAGAATATATAACAATTCTAATCATGAAATAACCCTTGAATAGGAATGGGTTTCAGAATAATTTTATCAAGAATAATTTCAATAATAAACATGGTACACCCAAATTAATAAGGGAAAAAATATTTGGTATAAACATCATCATTCATTGGTGAATAAGTAATAATAAAAGTGGAGTAAAATATTTGTTTTGGATTGAAATTTATTTTTGGGAAATCTTTGTATTTTTCTTATAAATTTAGGTGAAAAAATGTATATCCCCTAAATACAGGGTTAAAATAGTGAATGGGTATTTAATAATCATTATAGGAATATCCATACTAAAATTAACATGAATGAGGGATAAAACAATTAAAATGAGGTGGGCCCAAGAATCTCCTTACATTTATTCTTGCTTTATTTCATTGCTTTTATACATCAAGAATAATAAACATAGATTTATTAAAACATTGATCCGAAAGATAATTATTTTACTTTTTACCACTATTTATCAATTAAATCCATCAAATTATATTTATTAATTTTCATGGTTAATGGTAATAGTTAGCGTCACCCTCATTGGTGGTTAACATCCTGTAAATGAAAATGTTGACCAAATATGAAGAAAAAGAGGTATGAAATAAATATATAGATAAAAATATAATTGTTTTTTTCATTTAAGATAATTAATATAATTTTAAAATTCTACATAATTAAATCGCAGAAAATTTTATTTTTAAATAAAGTGGAAAAAAGGGAGATAAGAAGTAAATGAGAGAATATTTTGAAAAAATATTTCTCTTTCCTCGTTGTAGCTTCTCTTGTACGACACTAAAATTCCCTTCATATTTAGAGTTTTTTAACTCTAAAATTCCTCGGTATTCTAATGGTATTGAGAGGGAGAACTTGGGTGTAATTATGGATTTTGAATGTGGAGGAGGAGTGGTTTTCTAAGGGGAGGGTGATGGGTTATTTATACTAGGGGAGAGGGGCATTTTTAGAATAAAATATTATATAAATTAATACATCAAAGGTAAAACTTGAAATAATTAAATTTTGAAAATATAAATAATATATAAAAATAAAAAAAATCAATAATTAAAACACCTTTATTATTATAATTAACTTAGTTTCTCAAAAAGGAAAGTAGAAAAAGGGAAAAATTGTTTTTTTGGGAACACTTTTGAGTTTAGGCTTTGGAAAATGATTTTCATGTTTCGAAATTAAGTTTATTTAATTTTAATGAATAATTTATGAAATTAAATATTTTTTTACAAAAATAAATTTCTATAACTTATTTGGTAACTATTTCATCATGAATGTTATAATTTAAGATACAACGGTTATATGAAAAACAGTATTTTTACTATTCACCTGAAAAATGAAGTATTTCAAAAAATTAAGAAAAAATCACCCTTGGAAAATTTTGACATTATTATTTCAAAATGATATTAAATTTATCTAAATAAATTTATATTATAGGTACTTTTTAATTTTTAATATAAAAATTTTGATTTTGATGAAATACTTTAAAATATAGTATCTTAAAAATATGCTTCTGTTTTATTTGAGTTTTTTTAATTATGGTATTTATTTTTAATAATTATAATATATATATTTACTTATATTAATCATGATAGATATTATTTATATCACAGTTTATTATTTTATGGTAAGATTACTATTCTCTTGATTAGGTTACTATTCCTAACTGTCGGGTTACTATTCTCAAAGATTATGCTACTATTCCAACAGTCACATTACTATTCAAGTGGTAAAAATACCTCCTAAAAATACCACTTCATTATTTCACTCAATATTCACTACAATTTCTCTCAAGTATATATTTTTTTTCCAAGATTTTTTTGGTTATTAATATTTTGTTTCTTCTCAGTAATTTTGTTTGTGGGAGGTATGATTTTAGTAGATTGGGGCGATCCATATTTTCCTATTATTGTTTGTTTTATTTTTTTATTTTTCCCCTTGTAATAATTATAATTTTATTGCATTTCTTAATTGACTACTGTAATAATTTTCCTTAATTAAGTAATATGTTCTTAGTTTCTCTATGTGTTGTATGTATAATATATTATATTAATCATTAATTTCAATAAAAAAATATTATTTATACACTCTATTTTGCTATAATTTTGACCCATCTTTCATTTTTTAATCCTTCTTAACATATTACTTCCTTTGAGTTCCTATAAAAGTTTTATACATATTAATGTATTTCCTTAATCCTATTCTTTGATTATAAAATTTCTTAAATTTCCATTGAAAATTGGGAATGTTCCCCATTATATTTCAAGAAGCTTGGAAAATTCACTAGATGAGTCCAATAAGATATATTTTTTGTTTTTCAAGTCATTGTTTCAACTAAATATCTTCAAGGAAGAATTCCTCTTTTCAATTATTTTGTGATCAACTACTTTAGACCATATTTATTCTTTATAAATATTTTAAGTTACTATAATATTTTTTTAGATCATTAAAAATATATTCTTATATCTTAGTAGTTGAGATTTCTATTCATTAAGAAGGTAAGATTATAAGAACATTCAATTCCTAGTATTGTTTTGAAAATGGATTCCCAATACAACTACATCATTTACAATATTAGCTAACCTTCTATATAACTGTGTGATGATTTCTATATCCACTATTCTGAATGTGTCAAACAATAACTTCGACGCATCATATCTAATATAATTGATGGATTTAGTATTGAGATCATATTCAGCTTTGGATACAGCATCCCATGTCTCTGGTTTACCATTAGGAATAATATATGGTTGGATAACCTTTAGATAAACTTTAAATCCATGGTTCTTTAAATATATAATCATTTGATATTTCAACACCTATAGTTTTCTCTATTGAAGTAGGCTGCTCTAATCATATAAATTTATTTATTGAAATTTAAAATTTCAGTAACTTTAGATATCTTCATACATTAACTGGTGAAGGTTGAGAACTCAGAAGTCACTTGATTTGATACAAATTTTTGGCTTGGTAGGTGGTTCACAATGACTCAAGATGTGGGTGAATTGAGTTATTAAAATCTTCACCATCTTTAAACCCCCGTATTTAAATTCCAAAATGTATATATACTTCACTATAAATCAAATAAATACTGGAAAATTTAAAAACAAGGGAAGGATTAGGAAACATATAATTTATGGTGATTCATGGAACAATGTTCCACTATTCTATTCCACCAACACTTTCTCTATGAGAATGGCGATTTTCATTATACATGTTCTTTTTCTAGGGACATCGACTATTGAGTGAAAGAAATTATACTTTGTTACATAAGTTTCAAAAATATGTCAATAGCGATATTAGTTTTAAAATAACTATTTGTAATATTCACACACTCAAAACAATGAGTTTAAAATTTATAATGAAATAAATGTAGAGAAGATCATTGGTCCAGCACACAGTTTCAATAAGAAACTACAAGTGGGTTGAACTTACTCAATGATGAAAATAAAATTTAAAATAAATATGAGGAATTTTTTTTGGATGTAGATGTATCTTTAAATCACAAAAAAAAGAAATAGATTTATTATTTTTAGTTTCAAAAAAAGAGTATTGTGAAAAAAAGTGTGCGATCTCTCTTTGTGATTTTTAACCACACCATTCTTTTGTATTTTAGATATCCTTTAACTCTAAAAATTGATTATAAATAATATAATACTTATAAATTAATAATATTTTATTTTCATGTGACTCTCTTCTTATGAAATAAAAATATAGAGGTAGTTATTTTTAGATTATCAAGGGTCTTCCCTATAATTGTATGACTTATTAGATTTAGACACTTTAATTAATACTACCTTTCCTTATTTATAAATATCTAATTTTTATAATACTAATTAATTAGCATAGTTATCTATATATACTAAAATTTTAATATATCTTATCAGAGTTGTAATAATATATTTAAAAAACCTAAGTTTACAAGTATTTATTTTCAAAATTCATAACTTTATATGCTTTTTAGAATAATCCTTTCATCAGATCACAAGTCCTTATAATTTTTGTTTTTGATCATATGGCTTGATTATTTATAAGGATTACTTATGATCATAATACATTACTATGAATTTAGGAATTTACCATTGTACATTAATATGAGACCTCTTTTTAGCCATCTATCCTTATCTTACAGATTTATGATCATCATAATTCATTATATACATTTATATAATCCTAAGTCATGAATATAATAATTTTTCTAACAAAAATATTTTTTTAACAAAATAATCTCTCTATTTTATTAAAGTAGAAAAAACATGATATATATGAGGCAATAAGATCTATGAGGCCTAAAGTGATACAAACCAAGAGCATCACCTCTGAAAATATCCTGACAACCAAGAGGTAGGGAGCCAAAATTAAAATAAAATTAGTACAAGTTCTAGTAAAATTTTGGGTTTTTTGGATCATTAAAACTTAGGATAAAATGGGACATGTTTGAACCATATCATTGTGTCCAATATTTTAATATATTCATCCTCATCTTACATTTGTAGTGCCTTATAATTAGATATCCTGATGTGACTTACTAGGGGATTGACATAGTCTTAGACTCTCTCATTATGTATATCTCTAAGAACTTCCATTCATACATTGAATGATATTGAAACAATGTTATAATTTTTAAGTCCCTTTTGACCCACATCCCCAAAGTCCACTTCAAATCACTATAATCCATCTTCTTGAAAATTCTAGAAAAATCATCCTTAAGATCCTCAATCCATTATCTCCTTATACCTTCTAGAAATATATCATTAATATAGAGATTAAAAATGATGAAACTCCCATAATAAACCCCCTTCTAGTAGTAGAAATGATCTTTATTTCACTAGATAGACTTTTATAATTCCATAAATGTATCAAAATTATTCTTGTAATTTATTAGTTCCCACATCATCCCTTAAAAACGTATTTTGATCTTTTACACAAGACCTTATATTACATTGTCAAAAAAAAGATTCTAATTAATCCCTATAGATCTCTTCCTCTGAATCCCAATGAAGGAACAAAATTTTCATAAAACAATTCTCAATAAATAGACATTCCAATGAAATTAAGATGAGTACCATGTAGAAAATTGAGTAATTCAGGACTAAAGGAAAGATCTCTTAAAAATATAATCCATCTAATTTTTTAAAACCCTTTACAACCAGTCTCACCTTGTACCATTTTCTATCATATTCTACTTCTTTCAACCAGTATACAAATATGGTCTACAATTATATTTTTCCCAATTATAATTTAATTAGTTCCCATGTTATAGAAAGATGAATGGAGTCTATATCTTCCTCCATTATTTACTCCAACTATTCTGAATTTCCATATAACTCACATATTCTAGCCTCTTATGTTGTCCAATATCCGTAAGAAGATGATAGTTCATTAAAAATTAAAAATATTTCACTACTCTTCTGATCCTAATAGATGAACTCAAAACCTAAGGTTAACTTACTTCTAAAACTTGTGTTTCCAAAACTCTATTCTAATCATCCAAAATTATAGAGTATTCTAGTGCATTAGTCCATGCTATTTTCTAACTAAATAAATGTATTTTGTTCTAAAACTTCCCTATGACTCCCAAACTTCCACACTCATTAAATAATAGAGAACCACTCGATATATATTTGAATTAACTTGGGAAGGTTCTATTGATTTTGTTCTTTAAGTTTCACTTTCCACTAATTTATAATTCTTCTATTGGATCTACTCATTGAAGCATACATTCAAGATTCTAATAAATTTTCATTGATCGGTATCCAGGATCCAAAACATAATGTTTTTATCATAATACCCAACACAAAAACATTTCCGAGACTTAGTATCAAACTTTATGATTTCCCTCTCATTGATATGAAAAAACATGATAATTTCTAAAAATATCACATGAGATATATTAGTAGTCCTTCTATTTTATAGTTCCTCCATAATTGTTTTGTCTATTAGTTTGAACGGACTCCAATTCACAAGAGACATTTAATAATTAACAACTTCCTCTTAAAAATATTTTGGGAATTATTAATGAAACTTCATTATCCAAGTTATCTCATTTAAATATCAAATCACCCATTATACCACACTATTTTTCACTAGTTTCATGGTTACTATAATGATTCATATCTCATACACATAATATTACATCATTTTAACATAAATAGGTAGAAAATAGTATGAAAATCCAATGTTCAGTGTCTTTGGTAACTACGTAAATAACCATGTTAACTCATGAAATTTCATATATTTATTCCATAATTATTCATTACAATTGTAACTATTCTATATATATCGCTTTATTGATGTTCCATAGAAAACAGGGAAACTTAAAAATAGAGTGAGATCAAATTCTTAGTAAGGAGGAAATCATTATCAATGAAACATAGTAATGTAAAAATTAGATCAAAAAAATAGAGACATTATCTTGAGTGAAATAACATGTTTAAAGAAATATGATCATAGAATCATAATAAGTTAAAATGATTCATGATAATATAATCATATATAATGAAATGAACTTAATAAATGATTGATGTTAATAGTAAATAATCATAAAAAATCGAATAAATAAAGGTAAGAAATGTAAACCATCACAAAAAATATCAAATAATTTAAGGGATATGAAAGGACCATGATAATCATGAGAATCATAATAATGTGGTATAACAATAAGAAAAGTCAACCCAAATAAAGTTATAGGCTCACTTCCACAACATTATAACACTTTGGATGAGGCTAACTGCACATGGAACATAGATAACATTATAGGTGAGTATTATTACACTCAAAACACGCATTAAATTATGTATGAGGAATACTGTACCTATCCCAAACATAACATTATTGACAAACCTTATTAAAATTGGACTACACATAGTGATCTAATGAGATATAAATCATTTCCCAATCAATTGGAGGATATATAATTTTAGTACCACCTGTCACATTATAATACATCATGCATATGTGTACCCCATCCTCCCAAGACTGAAGGCCTTATATTTTTATCCTCCTTTTTAATAGGGTTGAGTGGGAACCCTACATGACCAGTAGTCTCAAAGTCCCAAGTCATAGACATGAACCATGGTCCCAAGGACTAGACACACAAGACAACCCCAACCTAGTTTTTGTTACTTGATGCTCCTAAAATCCCAACCTACATAGTTGGTCAGTTATTATTGACCTAGGTAGAACTATATGGTTCACAGTACTAATGGTGAAATATACACCCTCTCATAATTCCAAACATAGTTTTCTCTACTGGTGGTTTACTCTAGCTCTAATTTTCCTCATTTGTGGTCTGCACCTATGGATCTGGCCAGACTATTTCTTGGCTAATCATGGCAGGCATCTCCACCCCCATTGCTCTTGCATAGTTGAGGTATATATATCATATATGATAAGTATTATATGAACCATCCAATAATCAAACTAGTTAATCTAATTTATGGGTTTCTAAGTGAACACCCTTCAATAAACATAACGAAGTAAGGTTATTCATAAATAAAATGCATTGGTAGAGAGGTTATACCTATTAATAGTTAAAGATAAGGTAATACATAGAAAAAGATAGATTATTTTCCTTATTGAGATTTTATTTCCACCATTTCATACATACATATGAACTTGTGTTGTGACCTTGGTTTTCATATGTGGAAGACATAACTTGTTTTGGAGTTATGGATCCCAAAACACTTATTAAGTGTAAAATAGAGAATCTACCATAGAAAAAATAAAAAAAATATCCAATGGTTTTGTTTATTTTGGTTTATGGTATTTACCATTGGATAGAGATGATGTTGAAAGGTTAGGGTGGTGAGACCTCGATAAAAATATATAAATTATAAACATATATATTTTTAGATGGTCACATGTTTTAGTGGGATATTTGAATTGTATTTGAAAAGGTAACTTGTCTGAAAAAAATAGTCCTTGTTTTCTTCACGGACATGGGTTTTACCCCAGGAGTGATATAATTTATGTTCAATTTGAGTTTATTTAGTTTGGGCTATCATGGGTGTAACTGATTAAATGGGTAGTTTTTATTTAATTTTAAAATTTCCTCCTCATCTTTTTTTTATATTATGAAGGGGAGGAGGATAATTTCTTAATTAGACACCATAATAGCGGGTTGGTAGTTTGGGGGAATTAATGGGGAGGCTAATCAGATCCAGATTGGGATGTCGAATCCTATAAGCATCAATGTTTCAACATGAGGTAAGAATCGATATTTGATTCTCATCTAGTTATTGAATATTTGATTCTCACAACATGGAATTAGGTTATAATTTGATACCTTAATCCAATCTTGGTTATTTTAGTGATTTTGGATTTTATGGTTCATCCTTGGGGCTATTTATGGTATAATGATAAGGTGGTGGTGTGATGGTTGTTGTGATGAATCATAGTGGTGATGATGGAGCCCATCCATGTTGTGCCTAGTAGCACTAAGTGGTGGTGGCCTGTACAACCAAAATTGAACTTACAAAATTGGGTGGGGAATTATTAAGAGTATTTCCCAAAACTTCGTGAAATATATGTAGAGTTATCAAAACAACAATGGATCAATTATACAATACTAATAATTATACATACTTTAGTGTAATTGAACTTAGATGAAAATCCCAACCGAAATGAACATTCTAATTTTATTTTAAACAATCCTTTTAAACCACAATTCATGCAATCATTTAATGAAATGAATGAAAATAAAATTAATTGAAATCACAATATGGTTTTAAATATCTGAGAAGTTTTTCCTACACACATATAGAAATAAATAAAAAAATTTATATCATTAAAAGTAATAAAAAAATGTTACAATCAATCTCATGGGGGAATGAATTTGTTAATTGTAATCCTATAATTCTCCGAATATATGATTTGGGTATTTATTTTAATTCTTTCAATGTGAATAACTCAATTTTCATGTGTTAGGTTCAAATTAGTGTGTTGAGATGGTTCTTTTGGGACCCAATGTTTCGTGGGAAATATCCACATTGTTTTTGAGTTCCCATAACAATTTATAATAAAAAAAGTGCGAAATATATAGTTATTTTATATAGTTTATGTTGTAGTTTAACCATATATCCCCTTGATGAAAATACTTGGATTGAATGCTGATAAATTTCAATTTGATATGATTATTTATTATGAAAAAATAGATTTTCCAATTCTATAACAATATAGGATATTATTGTGATAATTTTTAAAAAAGGACTACATGTATCCATTATGGGATGAAAGGGAATACTTGTGATATTTACATAGGGGGTACCTTAGTAGAAAAAGACAATTCTAATCATACGGATCTAGGAATCATTGATGGGGTGAAATGATTGTGGTATATGAAGTTAGTAAGATAAATTACCATGGTGAGGATTAAGATAAAACATAATTGTTTTATAATATATGTTTTTTTTGGATCCATTTAAATATTATAAAATTTGAATGACTGAAATTGATCAAAAATATATTGATCAATCATAATGTGGGTATGAAATCTATTACACCGACAACACCCCTGAATGATTTGGTGGATTAGTATATTAATTCACTTAGGAGAAAGGAGAAAAAAATCATGAGATAATTTCTTTATAAACTTACCAACTCAAGATGCAGAATATATGTAAGGAAAATAGGAGTGGGATGGATATCATCCATTTCCTAATGTAATAAATGGTTAACACTGTAATTGTGACTTCTAGAGTGGCGAAAAATTATACTTTATTTAGGAAAGGCGAGGAAAGCTCTAGGGCATGTAAAAAATTTGATGACATAGGGATACATCACCTTTCTTTAGTCGTTATATCTACTAAAGGGGTATCTCTAATGATATATCTTGAACTTTTATATCTCCTTTGTATTTTTCTACAATTGTAGATATTTAAAATTTTAAACCAAATCCCTTGGATGTAGTTTAAAGTGTTGTTTCTACGAGATAAAAGTTGATGGTAGATAATCATATGGGAACACATCATGGTATTGTTCCAAATATAGTGCATGTGTGAGATTCCTATTTCACGAGGTATGTGTTTGTTAGAGTATGAGAAACTTATCCAAATGTGCCTTATCACATATGTACATTCTGAATGGATTCCAAAACACTTCTTAATGTTTATTCTTAAACTAAGGTGATAATTGATTCTCAATTTAATGATTGAAAATATCATTTGATATCTAGTCTAATAGCCTCATTCTCTATTAAGGGTGTTTTGAATAATTTAAGAGGACCTAGGTAAGCAAAAATTGAAACCCTATCAATTTCTATGCTGGTTGTTACTCCTTCAATGAGTAGGAGTGGACCTAATGACTCAAGTCATGCTGCCCCATCAAATGTTGTACATTTATTTTCTCTTGTGGATGTCATTTCTTTTTTTGGTTCTTCTTCCCTAAAGAAATAGATCCATGTGGTGGTTTCCCTAAAATTGTTTGAAGTGATTCAACAAAATTCAGCTGGAGGGGGTTTTGAAACACCCTACATGGATTCTTTTAAGGAATATTATTATCTAAGAAGGAATTTATAAATTGAGATTCAGAAGGAATCATCCCTTGTGATGAATTATGTTAAATTCCATGAATAAAAGTTCTAGATACTTATGGACATGAAAGGCCATATCATATAGGATTCCATATATTTGCATGATGACATTTTCAATCCTTGGGATTCTTATTTTTCAGTTCTTTCAATCAATATTAATTCATCATCATATAAGGATACTTTGAAATAACCCATGATGAGGAGAAGATTCTAACATCCGTGTGGTATAGTTTACCCCCATGGTGAGGGTGAAAAATCATTTGATAGAATAGGTTGATCTTGTGATGTTGATTTACCTATATAGTACTTTTTATTATTATATCTGACATAGTGATACTATTTTTTCTTTTCATGATGAGGGATGTGTTTCCATGTATGACCCCATCTTTTAATTTTTTCTAATATTATCATTTATTCTAATAAATTAGTTAAGGTCTTTGTACTATATCTTTACATTGTTTTGAATACATATTAATTTATAAAATTTTAGTTATAATGATATATAAAATACTAATATATAAATTGGATATACTATTAATTTTTTTACTATTCAATATTGAATAAATTAAAATCTATTATTATTTAAATATTTAAATATCGAATATATATATAATATTGATAATATATAAAAAAATTAATATGTAAATATCTAATATTATAAGAGTAAATTTTGTTAAACCATTTAATCATTAATGTTAAAATTCATTAATTGTAATCAAATTATTTAAATATTTTTCCATTTGTAAATAAATAAATATTTTATCTGTGTTACTACAAGATTAGATAAAATATCCATTTATTAGTGCTAAAATATTTACAAATAAAATAAATCATTACCATCGCTTCATTTAGGTTCTAATAAGAATAAATTTTTAATGAATTATTATAAAGATAACATAAAAATGTTGAATTAAGAATAATGGGAGATGATATATAGACATGTGAATGGATGAGATGAGGAATCATAAGTATGAGTGAGCTGTGATGACAGAAGAAATGATATCAAACATATATATATATTTTAATTTATTTTATAAAATTAATAACAATAACAATTAATATTAACCTATTGGGGTTATGGGAACCCTATATTACGTACTTTAACCCTACCCAATTATTATTGAGGTAGCATACATAAAAACCACACCCTACCTAATTCTAATTAGGAAGTACCCAAACTCATTAATATTGGATAGGGTAGGTTGGGATAACTAGTTATCAGCTACAAATTACCATACCTAATCATTTCTATAATGATTATCTAACTAGGTTATTAATTAAAAAAAACACACACACACACATATTAGTGAAGTTATTAAACCACCACTATAAAATCATTAATTATTTATTATTTAATTTCTGTTATTATACATTTACATTGATAAAAAATTTCACCACCACCGTCATCAATTTTTTTATTTTAAAAAAATAAATATTTTAGAAATAATTTTAAATAGTTGGTAAAATAAATAATCAATTATTTTATATTATATTATATTAAAATTTAAGAAACATAAAAATTAATCATTTAATATTATTATAATCATTTCTATTTTTTAAATAATTTTTGATACAACTAATAAAATATAAATCAAATTATTAAGTAATTAAGAATATTACTACACATATTAATTAATAGAAAAATTTACGTTGTTTTCTTAGTTGTTTCTATTATAACTATTACTTTCATCATCACTATGTATTTAGTAGTTTTTATGAGAGCTAATGCAACCCAGTAAATTTTTATATTATGAAGGTTCATATCATAAAATCCTTCTTTATGGAGGAATTATAGTGAAATTTATGTTAGTTGAATTAAGCAATGATTTTGGAAGGGGTTCATACCTAGGTACATAAAGAACTAGAAAATTAAACAACATATAGTGGGGAATCATTTGGGATAGGATGAAAGGGGCCTTTAGATCATGAGATAGATTTCAATCCACATGGGATTTGGGATATTATATTATAAAGGTTTGATTGGTTTATAACCTATCTTTGGTAAAGGGATGAGGTCTAATCTATGTTATCCCAAGCGTGTGTGTTGTTTCATTTCAAATTATTTGCAATACCTTTATTAAATTATTATCATTATTTTTATTTATTATCAAACATGTATTTTTATTAAGTAAATAATTTGATTTATATTTTTTTGAATTAATGATGAAATAAGAAATTAGTGGTTCTTAATGGTCTGGATGAATGGAAAAAAACTGACCTTACTGGCCCGATCAGTTGAAATTTCTCAAAAAACACTCAAATCATCACCCCCAATATCTTCCAAGATCTCTCTATTAATGATTGAGTTGGTGGTCATTCATATTACTTTTGACCATAGTCACTGAAATTCTAGTAGCCCTATTTATTTCCTACTGTCAAACTTGATATTTGAGTCTGAAAATGCTAGACCTATATGATGAAATGCACCCATTGACTAGTCTATTCATACCAACCGTATGAGCCCACTCACCATATAGTGATCACTCACTACCAAAATCTTATTCTCAGTTAATTTAGTGGATCAATCTAGTCAAATGTTTTTCAGAAAAACACCTATCTTAATTGAATTTTTTATATACAATTTCTAATATTTAATAATGGTTTCAAATAAATCACTACTAAATTGTTGAAAATAAAAAATTAATGTTGTCAATATTAACCCTCTAAAAAAACCTCACTAAATAATAATATTTTTTAAATGATACTTATAAAATAATTACTAGTATTTAATAACTTGTAATGTGTAATGAATAATATTTGTTAATTAATACCTATTAATAACTCATAAATATTAATTTTTGATTACTAATGATAAATGATTAGGTATTTAATATTTAATAATAACTGGTTAATATGTATTAAATAATAAATATTAAGTAGTAATTAATAATTAATAGTTATTAATAATATTAAATATTTATTAATAATTAATAATAATAACTTATGAATAAATAATAATTTCCATTTAACTAATATATATCAATGAATAATAACTACTAATAAAATTTCACTACATTTTTTTAAATGTAACGATAAATATTTATTTGGTTTTTTTCTAAGAGAGAAACATGATATATATTCATTATTTTTTAGAGGGGGGATATTTTTTTATATCATTAGTTTTTAAGGAATCTATTCATGTCAAAATTATTAAATACTGAAAAAATTATATCGTTTTCATTTCTATTATTTAAATAAATTTGAATACATTTTTCATTTATTTTATCATATAATCTATGTTTAAAATATATTTTTAGAGTAAATTTATTTAGGTATTTTTAATGTGTCTTAGAATATTTGTAACATCCTTCTTTAAAAATAGATGTCAAGTATATTTATATATTATTGTGAAATGATACTTTGTTTTTTTAACAATTATTAAGAAATAATTTTCAAATTAACTTTAAAAAAATTAACGAGTAATATATTTTTCGGTTTAATTTCTATAAAAGAAATGTGAAAAATATTTTTCGTGTTGGTTTATTTCAAATGTGGCATGAAAATTATTTATGGAGTATTTTTTAATGTCATGGAAAAAACATTTTCAGATGGTCGATATGTTTTACACCATTTTATTTTTTATGATCGTGTATATATCTTTTTTTAAACATGATGTGAAATATAAATAAATTCTATTAATGGAGGATATTTTAATTTATATTGATTCATTATAATATTTTTCAAGTGATTTTTTTAAAAAACACAATGAAAAAAATATTCAAATAAAATTACGAAATTGAGTTATTTTTTATCATTTTTTCAAATAAAATTTAAACCCGCATGAAATATGTTTATATATTCTATATAGTGATATTTATAGCATCATTATATTTTTGAGACGTTATTTTCGTTCCAATTTTTAAAGAAAATAATGTGAAAAAAAATTCCATTTTAGGTTTTTAGTATCTGACCATAAATACATCAAAATCAAAACTTTTATAATGATTATTTAGTAATCGCTGTGGAAAATATTTTTATCATTGGTTACCAAATAATCAATATAAAAAATGTGACATTAAGGTTGTTTCTTTTACTAGTGGCAACTGATCATAGTGGAACCCTCGGTAGATCATCATAAAATAATTCAGACATCCTATAGATTGATGTCCATCTCTCCCTATGGTATTTGGAATGTATATATCTTTATCATCCATCTCTCTACATGTTCTACAATAAGATGGTATTGAAAAATATAAAATTGATAATCCATAGACTATAGAATATTGCATTTCAAATATAAGGGATGATCACAAGAGTGGATGAAACATGATGGGTTTGTGTAACCACCATACTATTAGGGATGATCTTCTAAGACAGAATGGGAATCATGAGTATACTATGTCAAGAACTACAAGTTGTTTGCTATATCTAAAGATGATATAAAAGTAACTATTTACTTATAATGAACTTTATTTTTAAAATAATTTTATTTATTAGTTATATGTATAAAAAGTACGTTCTTGATGAAAACATATAATGAAAGATAATATAAGATTACATAAATTAAATTGAACCCATAATTGTAACATGATACTAAGAGATTCTCAATGCTGATGAGAGCATGATCTATTTCCTAATACATGGATAAATGATTTATGATTATAATCATCTGAAATATTCATGTTTCATCACTGTACCACCTTTTTTATCAAGGGTAACCCATCTTAGTTATAATTCGAGTAAACTATGTCCTTTACCATAGTTTCAACTGAGGTCTATTAGAAATTTTAGTAGGATGATCATTATATGGATTAAAATAATAAATATCTCTAGCATGAATCCATAGGACATTGTAACAATAAACTGTAGTGGTTATGTGATCTACTAGATCAAAATAGCATTCCCATGATAAGTTAATTGATTCACATGATGAAATGAAATGTGCAGAGAGTTAATGATTTTCTTGGAAATTAATGCATTACGTTTGTTCCAAAAAGACTACTGTCACTCGATTATTGATTTTTTGCGACTAGTTCATGACATTATTTAACCTAAAAATGACTCACTTCCATTTAAAATATTTGAACATGAAAATTTTAGGCTCCCATTTAATTTTGTCCAATACCACAATGGATATTTTGACTAAAGTGGTTATCTTGTTTTATACCTTGAATATCTTGTTGAAATCATTTGACAAAGTACTTCGAACAATGATAAGAAATCTCATACTCTATGAAAATAATTTTGAATTTCCTAATTCCCTTAATGATCCCACTAATTTACTCCACAATAATTCTGGTCATATGTCTATATATTTCCACCATCATATGTTATCGACTATTTCATATTTGAAATCCCTATATTTAATTTTATACCTATTGGTTGACCATTTCAATTCCTTAAGGTCAATCCTTATATTTTCAATTCTGATGTTCAAAATATAAAACAAGTTAATAGTAATGTAATCAAAAGGATAATATAAATAATTATAATAAATATAAACATATTATATCATATCCAACTTAAAAATCTCATTCTTTACTTCTTTATCCTCAAAATGATTGTGGAAATTACTTGAAATATGGATAATCCCATAATAATAATAAGTATCTAGTTCTCTCCATGAAATTCCATATTATTTGAAAACCTCCATAATAACTATATAATGACTATATATCAACAATACACCTTGTATTCTGAAAACATGGATGTGTATACATTCTATCAACTAGCTCCATGATTCAAATTCCTCCTTCTCAATAATGGAAAATACCAGTGGGATAAGAGTACAATTACAATACTATGAGGAAAAAATGAGGAGGAATGATAGAAAATAATGTTTCATTATGTTTACCATATAATTTAATGAAATAAAACCCATTAATTTCATTTTTAATGCAAATTCTTATAAATTAATTTCATAGGAATATTTTGGACTTAAAAAAATGGATAAAATTAATTGTTTCATTTTAATTTTTTAATAATTCAGATTTTATTTCCAAATACAAACTTAATATCTAGTGTTTTAATGATTAATAAATATTTCTAAATAATTTTAATATTTAATAATGATTAATTAGATATGTAAGACAGTGTCTTGGAATAAAATGAAAAATATTACGTATGGATCATCCCAAATGTAAAAGAGTATTGTATGATACATAACATTTTATGGAATAATGTTGAATTTGAAAAAGTATTCAATTAATAGTATTAATTTAATATGGTTCATTTAATTTTTAGTGGAATTCAAGGAAAATATTCAATGAATATCTCTAATAATTATAATTTTTTACATAGGCTAAGTGACATGTAATACATTTTCCTTTTCCAAAGGAATGAAAAAATGGATACATGAAGGTTTTTCTAGCCACACTTTTGTTTTAATATATTCTCATCTATCACCTAAGTTTTTATACTTTCCAATTAATATAAAATGATTTGAGACCCTTATAATATGTAATTTAACACCCCGAGCTTCCACGGTATGTTTCCCTTTGAATAATGCAACAACTTGCATTGTATGAAACATGGAGTTTTAACACACTACGACCAATCAAACTAGCTGTTATGAATAGTAATACCCACTATTTGAAATTTTATAAATTTTATTTTTCAAAATGGACTTCAATTTTGAATTCAAAACACCAAAATTAACTTAGGGTGAATTCTTGGTATTTTTCTGAAGCCTTTCAATTTTTGATGAATAGTGAAAACACTGCGTTATTGGTTAAAATCGATTTTTTATTTAAATAATTATTTAATTTATTTAAATTTATTTTAGGTAAAAATAGATAAATAATACCTATATAAGTTCAATGTAATTCATTGGATTCATTTTATAATAAATTTAGATATATAAACATTTTATTGAACTTTTTATCGTCTTTTACCCACCTCCAAGGAGCATTTGAAAATTTACATAAAACATAATTTTACCACTTTTGTGAGTTGAATTCTAAAAATCCAAGAGACACAGTTAATATGAGTAAGTAAAATGTGGTTCAATAAGACGAAAATAATTTTTGGTGAATAGTTACTTTTGACTTTTATTTACTAGGTTTAAAAGTAAATAGGGTAACTAAGGGTAAATATGATATCATAATTACCCTAACACATGTCCTAATTCTATTGGATAAGTGTAATTAGACCAAAAACTACCTTCGGAATAAAATATGATCCCCTTTGGTCCCCTTGGATTAGATTAGGACAATTATTATTATTTTATTTAAAGAAGAGTTAAAAGTGTTAAAACCATTTTTAATATAGGGTTATACATAAGATAAATTCCACTAAAAATATTCATTAAAAATATAAAAATATTTCCTACATAATGGTATTTTATTTATAATATTCAGACATTAAATAATTTAATTTATTTATGACACGATGATGATGCAGTAATTAACTTATTAATAAAAGATTAAAATAATTGATATTATAAATATCCAAATAAATATAATTTGAGACTTTTTATGAATTCCAATAATTTTATTGGTTAATATTAAATGTTAGGATTTATTAAATAATTTTTTTGAAGTAATCATTCTGTTATGATTTTCACAAAAACCAAATACTAAACAGTATCAAAATTGAAATAATCGAGTTTTTAAAACAAATACTATATTATTAATTTATATAATATTATTAAAAATATAAGGTTCGGAAAAAGGACTTAGATAATGTTATATATATTAATAATGAATGACATGGGGTTCTATTGGCTTGTTATAGTAAGTTTATTAACCATATAATATAAAAATACAAAGAGACATGGTAAATGTCAAACTTTTTAACTAAGAGTTAAATCTAAAAGATAAGGTTAATATGATGACCTAAAACTATATAAAACCTATTTTTTGATATTTTTTAGACCAATAAACACCATAGCATTTAAATAATTCATTTTTGAGCTTTTATAAACATAAAATGATTTTATTATAAAATAATATTTCAAGCTTTTCCTAAAGTGACCCTCACCTCTCTTATAAAAGGGCACTTCCCCTTCTCTTAATTTCACACATCCAAAGACATTGTCTCGGCCAACCCATGCCCAAATATACTCCCAAATTTCCTCCCTTAATCCTAGATGCCTTCCATTGGTCATAAATCCAACCTAACCAGCCCTTTTGATCAAATCAAAAGGAAGAACCCGAAGAAGAGGTAAATATTTCATCACCTCTTTAAAGTTCTTTTTTTCTTCCACTTCCTCTTTATTTGTTGTTTCCATTCTAAAATAATAAATCAATTATCTCCTATATAATGTGATTTTATTATAAAAATGGTACAACCATATTCATTATTCTTCCCATCATATTAATAAAAAAATCACCATACCTACGTACGTATGGCTTACCGTCTCCACGTCGTGATGTAGTTTGTTATTCAAACACTTCATTATTTGAATGGGTATAATAATGAGTATAACTAATGTAAATAATAAAAATAAAATGTTAATGATTCTTTATATATGATATAACATCCAATTACACACGATTTCACCATCAATATAATTATATTGTCGCTCGTGCGTACATACAGATTACCTTCTCCACGAACGTGACGAGATTCACACCCATCATAATCATTCTAGAATAATTTTCATTTTATGTTAAAAAATAATGTTTAAGAACTCAATATCATTCTGGATATGAATGAAATACATCCTATCCATAAGAAACATGACTTATGTAATTGAGCATATAAAGGAAAACAGATCAGTTAACACCCGAAATGATGATACTACTAAAATGTTATTAACAAAGAAATATTAGAGGATCATATATGATATCATATGTATGTATATAGTTCTTGTATAATTTAATAACAATGTTTTAACTATTATACAGGATGTTAGCATACCATTGACAAAGGAAAAGTACATGGTAAGGGTTAATTTCACAATCTCTCTATTATCCGAGGTTGGTTTTACGTAATTATCTATTGGGACCTCTTTATCATCCACATCTGTGTTTTCTTAAAAATGTATTTCAAAACTTTTTTATTATTTAGTATACTATGGTTTAAAGTCATTTATACCCATATTTTAACTTATATATTTTTTAAGGAATCTTTCCGTCATTTTCTATACAAGGTACATTATGACCTTTTTGACCAAATTAAGGTAAGAATGTCTTTTTTTAACTTATACGGAGGGTGCGGCTATTTTCGGCCATTATAAAATCATCGAAGCTTACCTTAAAATATAATAATAATATTTTCACAAAAAATGTTTTCTTTTATAATTATGTGACTTTTAAATGATTTCAAAATATAAATAAGTATTATTTCAAATAGTTTTCATTTCATATATGTCAACATCCTTTGATGGATTTTAAACTTGTTTGAAGTTGATTTATTATGATACAAATATTCCTTTTTGTATTGAAGTATTTGGTGATATGTTTTACTATGGATGTGTTATTTTTATACCATTCATGGTTTATGGATAAATTATTGACATTTCATATGCTAGTTTTAATACGAGTGTTTATGTTATGTATAAACCTTTTAATATGAGGAATGAATTGGAATTAGTAAGTGACAAGTGAGCCTTTTATAGCTCCTCGATGCATCAGTAGGTCTCACGAGACAAACTAGTTTCTTAAAACAAGGCCTTGACAAAATCTTATTTGTATTCTTAGCATAAGGCCTTGAATATATGGTTATGAAGTCTGTCATTATGCATTCCATCTTTATGAATGTTGTTATTGATATTGCATGTGATTATTCAACTAGTTGAATATCCATGTGAATAAGTAAATGGAATTATTTTATTTTATCATTTCCATATTATGATGAAGTTTAAGTTTGAAAGGATTTTGTTTTAGTATTATACATTGCCTTAAATTTTTATTCTTATTTATGTAAGTTTCCTCTATACTGTTATCCTTATTGAGAATCTGAGCTCACCCCTTACTATGTTTTATTTTTCTCAGGATGTGAAGAAGTATTTAATGGTTGAACTGCAGGTATAAGCTAAGGATATAAGTGTGTTCAAAGGGGACAAAATCTTGTTGATGTTTTTACTTCATGATGTAATGTAAAAGTTATGAATGTATTTAGTACATCCAAGGATACTAAACTGATCGGTAATTCGAGACATGCTTCCTTGTATCATGAAAAAGTTATGTAATAATGAGCTGTCTCTAGGTAACTAGGGTTGTGGAATTATGGTTGGTATTAGAGGAAGTTTAGTACAAATAATGGGAACTAGATTTAGAAAAACTCTGATTAGAGAACACTACCCTAAGATAGACTTTGATGATTAATATATATAAAATTCCAAGAATTTTTGTAATGTAGAGATTTTGTGAGTTTTTCAAGAAATATATCAATGTTTGGATACAATCAGGTAGAGGCAGCTCTAGCACAGATGTACCTTGGGGTAAAACCTTAAAACACCACTTTGAGATAGACTTGAATGGGAATTGGTGGACAACAACGGGCCTTTCTGCACTATTGGTTTCAACACTCCTAGAAGATATGCTTAGGATAATTCTCATTTTCTTTACAAACCATTATAAATGAATTATGAGTATGTACTTCCTCAAAGATTTTTTTATGATTATGGATTATATCCATAAATGGTTCAATTTATGTTAAGTGTTTTACAAGTTTTGAATTATGTATTGCGATTCATAAACTAATCTAGTGTGTTCCATTGTTTATAAATGGAACATAGTGGAAGGAATGGAAACCATATCAACACACATAATATATGTTGGGATTTCCCTCCTACTCAAGATAATTATAGTGGATCTTCTGATGCAACTGGTACTGATCAGCTTATTACCATACTGGGAACTCTCACTCGGGTTATGAATAATAACCTTACCCGTATGGAGCACCCTGATCCACAACGCAGATGATCAATGTTAGACCGCTTCATGAGGAAACAACCACTGACATTCAATGGGATTCCAAATCAATTAGTAGTTGAGTAATGGATAAATTCCTTAGAGAAAATATTTTATGCTTTGGGGAGTAGCGAAAGGGAAAAAGGTGTCATGGCAGTTTATCGCCTCATAGGAGATGCAGATCAATGGTGGTCATTAATACATAACACAAAGGAAGATGAAAAAGTATCGAACATATAATGGGGGGAGTTTATAGAGATTTTCTTAGAAAAATACTTTCCTCATGACAATCGAGCGAATATGAAAAGACAATTTCTGAGTCTATGGCAAAAAAGGATGAGAATGTCGCAAAGCATAAGGCTAACATTACGAGGTTAGAAAGGCATGCAGTAGATTATATACGTATCCCAAGGAGTAAGATTTATTTATTATTTTATGGGTTAAAACCATTTCTCCATCAAGCATTAGGCTGAAAATCCTTCTCATCATATGAAGATATAGTCTCATGCTCTATCAATATAGAAAATAAATTCTCTAAGTCTTACATCTTTAAAGAAAAGAAAGGGAAAAAGAGATCTTCTAAACACTCTGGAAATGTAAATAAAGGTAGGAAGGGAAAATTTGAATATCCATCCTATGATAAATGTGGGTAGAAACGACCCGGTACTTGCCTGAAGGGAATTGGAGTTTGTTACAAGTGTGATGAAAAAGGCCACCAAGCTCTTGATTGCAAGGGAAAAAAGAGGCTGTCAATGTTGAATGCTACAATTTTAGAGAAAAGGGGCATTATGCAAATTAATGTCCTAAGTGTCAAGGGAAATTACCTTAGAAAAGGAAATGGGAGCAAGGCCAAGCTTATGCGATCACTACTGCTGAGGTTGAAGCTCCGAAAGACATGGTGGTAGGTAATTTAATGGTTTCCTCAAGTTTATCCAATGCTTTATTTGATTCTGTATCATCACATTGTTTCATATCTTCCCATTTTGCTAAGAAAATTGGATATTTTCAATTTGACTTAATAAGGGAGTTGCTAGTCAAAACTCTTAAGGGAAGTATCATCACAACAAAGTTTTGTGAATCATTTCCCATTAGGGCATATAAATGTTCATTATCTGCTGATCTCATCTTCATACCCATGATTGAATTTTATATAATTCTCAATGTGGATTGGATTTCGGACCATGATGCAAAAATTTATTGTAAGAAGAAGGAGGTGTCAATTTTCATTGATGATAAGGAGTACCTTATCTTTTGAGAAAAAGCGTCACCACCAGATTCTTATCTAGATCCCCCCCAGTAGCTCTACTAAATTCAATTATTGGGGAGGAAGAGAATGAAATATCTATGGGTGAGGAAAAAATGTTTTAATAGAGGATGTACATATTGTGCAAGATTATGTTGATGTGTTCCCAGAAGATTTACCTGGACATCCTCTAGAACGATAAATTGAGTTTTCCATTTATTTAATTCCTAGTTCAAGGCCCATGTCAAAGACCCCTTATAGAATGGACACTATGGAATTAGTGGAACTAAATAAAAAACTATAGGGATTGAGTAATAATGGATTTATTTTCCCTAGTGCTTCTCCATGGGGAGCCCCTTTCCTTTTTATTAAATAGAAAGATGAATCTATAAGGTTGTGCATTGACTATAGGGAGATAAGTTCTATAACAACAAAGAACAAGTATCCACTTCCTCACATTGATGATTTATTCGACCAACTTCATAGAGCTCAATATTTTCAAAAGATTGACCTTTGATCATGATATCATTAGTTGTGTGTGAAAAAGGAAGACATTCCAAAAACAACATTTCTTACCAAGTACATGAATTACAAGTTTATAGTAATGCCTTTTGGATTGACTAATGCACCCTCTATCTTCATGGATCTAATGAATAGTGTTTTCAAGGAATATCTTGATGACTTTATAGTGGTGTTTATTGATGATATTTTGGTATACTCAAAAAGATAAGAAGATCATGAAAATCACTTGTGAATTTTCCTAAGGACTTGTAGATGAAATGAATTATTTGGGAAATTTAGCAAATGTGAATTCTATATTCAAGAGGTTTATTTTCTTGGCCATATTGTCTCTAAGGATATAAACTCTGTTGATCCTTCAAATACCAATGAAATCCAATAATGGCTAGAACCTATAAGCATAACCAAGGTATGCAGTTTTATTGGTTTAGCAGGTTATTATTGGCGTTTTGTCCAGAATTTTTTCCAATTGGCTAACCCATTAACCAAGCTCACTCGTAAAGGGTTTAAATTTGTTTGGACAAAATAATGTGAAGAATGTTTTGAAGAACTGAAGAGAATATTAGTTAATTCTCATATCTTTACTCTAACACCGAGGAATGATGGGTTTGTTATTTATAGTGATTCTTCAAAGAAAGGACTTGGTTGTGTTCTTATGTAAAATGATAGAGTTATTTCCTATGCATCACGATAACTAAAAATTAATTAGAAAAATGATCCCACTCATAATCTTGAGTTAGCAGCTGTAATCTTTTCTCCAAAAATATGGAGACAATCCCTCTATGGTGAAAAATGTGAGATTTATACGGATCACAAGAGTTTGAAATATATTTTCTCACAAAAATAACTCAACATGAGGCAGAGGAGATGGCTATAACTACACAAGGATTATGATTACACTATACACTAACACCTAGGGAAGGCTAATAATGTGGAAGATGCTTTGAGAAGAAAGGATCATGAAGTTTTGAACAAGACGAGAGTTGAAAGGGATCCTATTTTCAGGAATCTTTTGAAGATGGATGTGAGAATAACCATAGAATGTGAAATATCAGTACTTTTTCAAATGGTTGCCAAACCATCCTTACTAGAAAGGATAAAAAGTTATCAGACAGATGATGAGGAATTTCAAAAGAATATTAAAGCTATAAATGATGGAAGATTGATTGACTTCGTATATGAAGATGGAATTTTGAAAATTGGGAAGAGACTTTGTGTTCCTGATATACCTAATCTAAAAAGGGAATTGTTGGATGATAATAATAGCTCCAATTTTTCTATACACCATGGTATCACTAATATGTATTTAGATTTGAAAGAACATTTTTGGTGGGACAACATGAAGAGTGAGATTTCTGATTTTGTCTCGAGATGTATGGTTTTACAACAAGTGAGAGCTGGAAGACAACATCCTAGAGGAGTCATGAAACCTATTCCCATACTTGAGTGTAAATAGGATGATATTACGTTGTAATTTTTCATGGTATTACCAAAGACACCTATAATAAATGATGCAATATTGGTCATTGTTGATCTTCTTACCAAGTCAGCACATTTTCTTGCTATAAGAGAATATTTTCCCCTTGAAGGTTTAACAAGACTGTATATTAATGAAGTTGTAAGACTTCATGGAGTACCTCTATCGATTGTTTCTGATCATGATCCCTATTTTACATCAAGATTCTGGAAAATTCTTCAGAAAGACCTGGATACTGAAATTCATTTGAGCACTGCCTACTACCCTCAAACTGATGGAAAACAAGAATAGACTATTCAAACTTTAGAAGACATGTTGAGATCTTTCTCACTTAACTTTCAAGGTATGTGGGATCAATATTTACCTCTAGTAGAATTTTTCTATTACAATAGCTTCCATTCAAGTATTCAAATGGCACTATATGAAGCATTATATGGAAACAGATGTCACACACCAACTTGTTGGGATGATGTTGGTGAAAGAAAACTCATAGGCCTAGAACTTGTTGAGGAAACAATATAAAAGGTGAAGGTTATCCAAACCCACATCAAAGCATCTAAAAAGTGGTAGAAGAGAAATGATGATAACCGATGGAAGGATTTGAAATTTTAGCTAGGAGATCATGTTTTCTTGATGGTATCTCCATGGATGGGAGTTATATGATTCGGTAAGAAGGGTAAATTATGTCCCGATTACATCAGACCTTTCAAAATTCTAGAATAAATTGGGGCTATAACTTACCATTTGGCAATGCCACCAAGTCTCTC
Source organism: Viscum album (assembly GCA_963277665.1). Lineage (NCBI taxonomy): Eukaryota > Viridiplantae > Streptophyta > Magnoliopsida > Santalales > Viscaceae > Viscum > Viscum album. The sequence goes on from OY728140.1 coordinate 2,135,627,591, forward strand.
CAAAGTTCACGGTGTGTTCCACGTATCACTGTTGAAAAAATAAATGTCTGACCCAACGCATGTACTCCCCAAAGAGGAAATTGAACTGGAACCTGATCTATCTTATTGTGAAGAGCCTGTAAAAATTCTTGATATGAGAGAACAAGTGCTGAGAAACCGGAAGGATCGTCTGGTAAAAGTTCTATGGAGAAATCATAAGATGGAAGGGGTAACATTGGAACCTGCGGAACATATGATAAAGAACCAGCCAAATATTTTTATACAGTAATATTCTAGAAATTTCAAGAACAAAATTATTTTAAGGAGGGGATAATGTAACACCCCAAGCTTCCATGGTACGTTTCCCTTTGAATAATGAAATAACTTGCACTGTATGCAACTTGGAGTTTTAACACACCACGACCAATCAAACTGGTTGTTAGGAATAGTACTACCCACTTTTTAAAATTTTGTAAATTTTATTTCTCAAAATAGACTTCATTTTTGAATTTGGAATATCGAAATTAGCTTTTGGGGAATTTTTGTTATTTTTATGAAAGCTTTCAATTTTTGATGAATAGTGAAATACACTACGTTATTTATTAAAATTAAATTTTTATTTAAATAAATCTTTATTTTATTTAAATTTATTATAGGTCAATATATATATATATATATAATAAGTATATAAGTTCAATGTAATTAAATGGAGTCATTTTATAATAATTTTAGATATATAAAAATTTTATTAAACTTTTTATCGTCTTTTACCCACCTCCAAGGAGCATTTGAAAATTTTCATAAAAAATAATTTTACCGCTTCTATGAGTTGAATTTAAAAGATCTGAGATACTCTATTAATATATTTAAGTAAAATGTGGTTCAATAATATGAAAATAATTTTAGTTGAATAGTTACTTTTGACTTTTATTTACCACATTTAAAAGTAAATGGGTAATTAAAGGTAAAAATGTTGTCATAATTATCCTAACACATGTCCTAATTATATTGGAGAAGTTTAATTCGACCAAAAAAAATATTAGGAATAAAATATTATCCCCTTTGGTCCGCTTGGATTAGAGTAAGACATTTAATATTATTATATTTAAAAAAGAGTTAAAAGTGTTAAATTCAATGTTTAATAACTAAAACATTTTTAATATAGGGTTATACAAAAGATAAATTTAAAAATAAATATTCATTATAAATATTAATAGATTTCCTACATAATGGTATTTTATTTATAATTTTTAGACATTAAATAAGTTAATTTATTTATGACACAATGATGACTCAATAATTGCCTTATTAATGAAATATTAAAATAATTGATATTATAAATATCAAAATAAACGTAATTTGAGAATTTTGATGAATTAAAATAATTTATAGGATAATATGAAATTTTAGGGTTGATTAAATAATTTTTTTGGAAGTAATCATGCTGTTATCATTTTCAGAAAAACCAAATACTAAATAGTGTCAAAATTGACGTAATTGAGTTTTTAAAACAAATAATATATTTTTAATTGATATAATATTCCTAAAAAACTAAGGTTCAGAAAAAGGACTTAAATAAAGTTATATATTTTAATAATTATCCACATGGGGTTTTCTTGGTAGGTTATAGTATGTTTATTAACCATATAATATAAAGATACAAAGAGACATAGTAAATGTCAAACTATTTAACAAAGAGTTAAATCTATAATATAAGGTTAATATGATTACCTAAACCTATCTAAAAACTATTATTTGAGAGGTTTCAGACCCATAACCACCTTATTCATGAAAAAATTCTTGTTTGAACCATTAGAAACCGAAAATTATTTTATTATAAAATAATATTTCAAGCTTTTCCAAAAGTGACCCTCGCCTCTCTAATAAAAGGCCTCTTCCCCTTCTCTTAATTTCACACCTCCAAAGCCTTTTTGCTAGTCCCAAACCTGCCCAAATATCCTCCAAACTTTTCTCAATTCATCTTAGGGGCCTTACTTTGGTCAAAAAAAATAACATGAGGAGCCCTTTTTATCAAATCAAAAGGAAGAACCCGAAGAAGATGTAAATATTTCATCGCCTCTTTCAAGTTCTTTTCTTCTTCCACTTATTATTTATTTGTTGTTTACATTATAAAATAATAAATCCAATATCTTTTATATACTATGATGTTATTATAAAAATAGTACAACCATATTCATTATTCTATCCATCATATGAATGACAAAGTCACCTATGTGCATATGTACGACTTACCGTCTTCACGTCGTGGTGTAGTTTGTTATTAAAATACTTCATTTTTTGTAAGGGTATAATAACGAGTATAACTAATGTAAATAATAAGTATAACATGTTAATTATGCTTTATATATAATATACCATCCAATTAAATTCAATTTCACCATCAATATATTGATATTTTCGCTCGTGCGTACGTACGGATTACCGTCTCCACGAACATGATGAGATTCATTCCTCATCGTAATCATTCAAGAATAATTTTCATTTTATGATTAAAAATAATTTTTAAGAACTTAATATCATTTTGGATATGAATAAAATACATCCTATCCATAACAAATATGCCTTACGTAACTGATCATATAAAGAAAACTTGATCAGTTAACAGCCATAAGGACGATACTACTATAATGTTATTAACAAAGAAATATTATAGTATCATATATGATACTTATTTATGAATATATTTCTTGTATAATTTAATAATAATGGTTTAACTATTATAGAAGAGGTTAACATACCATCGACTAAGGGAAAGTATTAGGTAAAGGTTAATTTCACAATATTTTTATTATCTGAGGTTTTTTTTACGTAAGTATCTATTGGGACCTCTTTTTTCATCCACATCTGTGATTTCTTAAAACTCTATTTCAAAACATTTTTAATATTTACTAGACTCTGGGTTAAATTCATTTATACCTTATTTGAACTTTTATGTTTTTAATAAAATCTTTCCATCATTTTCCAAACAAAGTACTTTATGACCTTTTCGAGAAAATTAAGGTAAGAATGCCTTTTTTTAACTTATACGGTGGGTGTGGCTATTTTTCACCGTTATAAAATCATTGAAGCTTCCCTTACAAGATTATAAGAATATTTTAAAAAATATGTTTTATTTATTAATTATGTGACCTTTAAATGGTTTCAAAATAGAAAGAGGTATCATTTTAAATAGTTTTCATTTCATCTATTTCAACATCCTGTGATGGATTTTAAACTTTTTTGAAGTTTATTTATTATGATACAAATCTTCCATATTGTATTGAAGGATTTTGTGATTTTTTTGATTGTGTATGTGTTATTTTTATACCATTCATGGTTTATGGATTAAGTATTTACATTTCGTATGCTAGTTTTAATACGAATGTTTATGTTATGTTTAAACCTTTTCATATGAGGAATTGATTGGACTTAGTAAGTGACATGTGGATCTCACTATATCTCCTCGATGCATCGGTAGGTATCATGAGACAAACTAGTGTCTTGGCATAAGGTCTTCACAAAATATTATTTTTAGTTTTGGCATAGGGCCTTAACTATGTGGTTATGAATTCTGGAATTATGCATTCCATCATTATGATTGTGGCTATTGATATTGCATTTGATTGTTCGACTAGTAGAATATTCATGTGAATAAGTAAATATAATTATTTGATTTTATCTTTTCCATATTATGCTGAAGTTTAAGTTTAAAAGTATTTTGTTTTAGTCTTATACATTCCCCAAAATTTTTATGCATATTTATGAATGTTTCCACTATATTGTTATCCTTACTGACCATATGAACTCACCCCTTTCTATGTTTTATTTTTCCTAGGATGTGAAGAAGTATTTAATGGATGACCCACAGAGAATGGATTAGGATATAAGTGTGTTCAAAGGGGACAAAATGTTGCTGATGTCTTAATTTCATGATGATCTATAAAACTTATGAATTTATCTAGTATTTCCATGGATACTAAAATGATCGGTCTTTCAGGACAAGATTCCTTCTATCATGATAATGTTTTATAATAATGCACTAACTCTGGGTAATGGGGGTTGGGTTATTACAAGTGAGAAAAATTATTATAATATGTGAGGTCTAATGATCTTTTGTCAGTGTAAAAGACAATTGATACATGATTTCCAATCTAGGATACATGAGGTTTTATATTTAGATATTTTTTAATAAAATATCTCATATAATATATTATTTTGATAAGTAAAAAAGCCAAAAATTCATACATATCATTTCTCCCTTTTCTAGTATCAATATAAAAATCAAAATTTTATGATGTGGCATACATACCACGATCCTCAATCAAAATGGAATTAATATATATTTGTTTTGAAAAATGAATGAATTAATTAGATAATAATGAAATGTGATCATGAGTTATGTTTTTTTATCTTAACAATTCAAGGTCTAGATTTTATAGAATAGTTATTATAATGATGATAGAGAAAAACATGGATGTATATTTCTATATATATACATCATACCACTTAATACAATAATGCAAGGAAGGTGATCCTATGTACATATTAGATACAATCTATAAATCATATTTAAAAAATATTTTCCCTACAATATAAAGTATTTTAATCATATACCCCAACTTTTCAATTGTAGTATTTCATTTTTTCTTTATTTTGTACTATAAGTAATTTATTATTTTTATATTTCCTAAATAATAGTGTTTTCAATATGTCCTAATATATCTTTTAAAATTTTATCGATGGTTCTACATTGTGATATCCAATATTTATGATTCCAAAGGACAAGATATGTTTCATAGGGATCTAACAACATTGTATAATCTAATAGAAGAATTAAAAAAATCAGAAACCAAAATATAAAATGCAAGAATAAATGAATCTATTCCAATTTGAAATGAGTCAATCATGTACCTTACAAAGAATTTTATGCAACAAGCCACTATTACTTTATTATATTCAAAATTTGATCACTAAGGAACAATCAAACGATTCTTCCCAAGATAGTGTATCCATGGGTTAAATCCAAATCACCCATGTCATGTGTTCAATCATCCTACATCTATGGTATGTTAGTACCTCACTGTGTAAAAGATGATAGATGGAAATAACTTCAGGGATAGTAGAATTTTACATAATAGTTAGGAAATGATTTTTTGTAATCACTGTTTCCCATTTAATGGTAACTTCCTCATTTATGTTGACATATCATTGTTTCTACTTATATGAAATTGAATTTACTCATGTGTGGGTCCGACAGATTATCTTGTCCTGTATCCTGTGTGGGTCCGACAACTTAGATGATCTAGTGGCTACATCTGATCATCTATATCTCTCTATAATTGTGGAATACCTGTGTGAGATGAGTCATGTTATTCAACCATTATCATCGTGGTGATTGACTTTACTTCCTGTATGGACTGGGTTGCGATTGGGCTTGAGAATTGGAGCCAATCTGGGATTGGTAACTTAGGTATATGTATGGGGATATACCTAAGTAGGGTTGGTTGTTACTTCATGGTTTTATATTTCATCGTTTATTTATCCTTAGTGGATATTGTGAGACCTTGTGGGTCTTGGGGTCCCTACTCAGTATCATTATACTCACCCCAGCACGGGCTATTCTCGCACCTCATTGTGTTGGATGCCGACAACGGACAGCGCTGACGGAGGCCGAGAGCGCCACGAATGGATGGTACTCGGAGGTGGACCCTGCGACGAGTCCGCACACATAGGAGACTGATGGACGTGAGTGCTGAGGTGGCCATCAGTACCTAACCTTCAGGTTGGAAAACCAGAGGACGTTCGAGAAGCTGCTCTTTACTTCCATCTATTTTTCCATTTTTACTTGTACTCGTTGATCAATTGGGTTTGTATTCTGGCGCATTTACTTTCCAGCACACTCTTTTTTATTTAGTTTTACTTAGTGTTTACTTCTTGTTGTGTACTCTGTTGTGGTTGTTTACTTTTATAAAGGCAATTACTTCCCAGCTTAGGGAATTACGCATTTGGTGTTAGTCTCCAACCCCTAGCATATGGAAGGCGGTCTTGGGGTAGTCACGACATGGGCCCCGAGGATGGGTCATGAAAAATTGGTATCAAAGGAGTCGGTTCTACCGAAGAACTTAGACTCTGATTCTTTTAACAGAAAAAGTGTTAAGTGTTTTGGGTGTGGTTATTAGTTTAGGGAAATAGGTGTTGGTGCGGCGACCGACGTATCCATACACTAGGACTCTGACTTCTGATTACCGAATCAGTGCACGAAAACATTGATTGTGTGTGTGTTTCCTTTGAAAAAGTATTCATTGTGATTACTTTGTGTCAGCTCACCAGGTATACTATTTTAACTGTGGTGCACCTGTTCCTTTTAAGGATGGCCCCATGAAGGTAGCTAGCTAGGGTTATGAGTTATGTATGAGATGGTAGCCCACCGATCGACGAGTCCTCGGTGCAGGGCCCCATCACAATGGAGGCATCAGTGGTATTACTACCCACAGGGCCACCGATACCACCGGCTCTAGAAGCAGAGAGTGCACACCGCCTATGTGCATTGCACGAGTTCCAGTGCCAGAGGCCGCCCAGGTTCCGGGGAGAGACGGACCCACATGCAGCTGAGGATTGGCTGGAGGCTATCGTGAGAGTTTTCAAATTGGTGGGGACACCAGCCGACCTTATGGTAATCCTTGCCACAAGTCTACTGCATGAAATAGCAGACAGATGGTGGAGCCTGATGCTACAAGTGCCTGAAGAGGCATCGTTACTCTAGACAGACTTCAAGAGCCTGTTCTATGCGGAGTTTGTTCCAGCCACCCTTCGTGCTGTGCGGATTCAGGAGTTACTTCATCTGCAATAGGGGAGCATGAAAGTAGCTCAGTACTCAGCAAGGTTCACTGACCTCTCACGCTACTCCACTGTTATGGTACATGACCCATTCTTCAGAGCCCAAACCTTCAAGCAGGGACTCAGGCATGAGATCAGGGTTTCGACGATTCCCCTCAGCATCCCAACGCAGGTGGGGGTTCTAGAGTGAGCCCTTATAGTGGAGAGTTTTCTCACTGAGAAGATACCAATAGTGAGACCTACCACAGGGCGACACGTAGCAGAGTCTTCTGCATCCGACAGTAGACAGATGTCGCAGAGGTCCAGGTGGACAAGGCCATCTGGTGGGAAATCTCAGGATACAGGTTCGGTTGTCCGGGGCACATGAGACATGGTCATATATACGAGGAACATGCAGTGCTATGCATGCGGTAGACAAGGCCACATGGATCGTGACAGTCCAACCCACCATGCAGATGAGAAGAAGATAGTAGAAGGACCTCCCAGGCCGAGGCAGAGGTTCAACCATGGTAGTCTGCTGGGAGCAGGCGGACATGGCAGAGGAGATGGCCGAGCAGCGGGTGGTGAACGACATTACGAGGCTCTACCACCACCACCACCAGGAGGTCCACCCCGACCATAGGGAGCTAGCGGATAGAGGCGGGATTAGATCCAGGCAGTCGAGACCTATGACCAAGATGCACCTAAGATGATTTGAGGTACTATCTATGTCTAATCCACCCTTGCCACAGTACTTATAGACACAGGTGCAAGTCATTATTTTATTGACACTACCCTTGTTTGGAGCTCAGAGATTCTGACGGAGCCGTTGGCTCAATCCTTATAGCTAGAGACTCTTACGGGATCAGACTCGATGATTACACACTGGTTCTGACATTGTGAGCTTACTCTAGGAGGTGAGAGATTCGGTTGGGATCTTCTTGTAGCGGTGTCGAGGCCTTAAGACTTCATCTTGGGTATGGACTGGTTATCCACACATCATGCTCAGATTGACTGTATTAGGCACAAAGTGCGGTGTGTCCGCACGGATTGGACCAGGTTTACCTTTAACAGAAAGAAGGGTGCCTTAGCAGCGTAGGATGGACATATGCAGAGGAGGGGGCAGCCGATCACACATCAGATGGCTAGTCTCATCCTCGGAGCAGTTGATGTGTGGAGTCCGAGTTTTACTGTTGTGGTGGATTAGTACGCAGATGTTTTTCCTGACGATGTTCCAGGACTACCTCCTTGTAGAGAGGTAGACTTTTACGTTGACCTGTACCCCGGGACAACACCAATCTCTACTCCATCATATCGAATTTCTCCCGCCGAGCTTCGTGAGCTTATGGTACAACTGGAGGACTTGCAGGAGAAGGGATTTATCCGACCCAGTGTTTCACCCTAGGCATCACCGATTTTGTTTGCCATGAAGTTGGATGGGAGCTTACGACTGTGTGTCGACTATCGTCACTTGAATTAGGTGACCGTGAAGAACAATTACCCACTCTCGAGGATTGATGACCTCATTGATTACCTCAAGGGAGCACGATGGTTCTTGAAGATAGACCTCAGGTCAGGCTATCACCAGCTCAGAGTTCGAGATGAGGATGTGCAGAAGACGAAATTCATGTGTCAGTATGGCCACTACGAGTTCTTGGTTATTCCATTCAGCATATACAACGCACTAGTAGTGTTCATGAGTATCATGAACAAGATCTTCCGGCCTTACCTTGATCGATTTGTCGTAGTCTTCATTGAAGACATACTAATTTACTCGACTACTGAGGAGGAGCATGACTACCATTTGTGGGAGGTACTAGATACACTCAGAGAGCACCATCATTATGGTAAAATCTCTAAGTTCCAGTTCTAAATTCGAGAGGTTCACTTATTTGGACACGTCATCTCAGAGGCTAGAGTTGCAGTGGATCAAGTGAAATCGAGGAAGTACTTTCTTGGGAGCCACCCAGGAGTGTGATGAAGGTGTGGAGTTTTCTAGGACTGGCTGGTTACTATCGGAGATTTTTCCTAGAATTCTCCAGAGTTGCAGCACCGCTTTCAGCATTGATGAAGAAGGAGAAACCCTTTGTGTGGTTAGAGAGATGCCAACAGAGATTTCAGAAGCTGAGGCAGAGGTTGACTAGTACGCCCATCTTGAGGCTACCAGAGGAGGGAGTGGGGTACGTAGTTTACTATGAAGCATCAGGGACCGGAATCGGGTGTTCCCAGATGCAGGAGAGAGAAGTAATCACATATGGTTCATGGCAGTTGAGACCGCACGAGCAGAACTACGCTACCCATGACCTGGAGTTAGCAGTAGTGGTTTTAGCCTTGAAGATGTCGCGTCACTATCTGATGGGTGAGCGTTTTATAGTATACTATGACCACCAGAGTCTCGGGTATATCTTCTCGCCAAAGGACCTGAACTTGATACATCGGCGATGGCTTGAGTTCTTCTAGGACTATGACTTTGAGATAGTCTATATTCATGGGAAGGGGAACGTTGTAGTGGATTCTCTCAGCAGGAGATTAGGAATTTAGATACTAGGAGAGGCGACAGAGCAGCTGTCTGCGTTGCAGATATCCTTTGTGGATAGAGATGGAGCAGCCTTTTTGCAGTCTCTCATAGTCACACCTTCACTTCTTTAGCGAGTCAGAGTGGAGCAGTGTGGGTATGTTGACTGTGAGGCGCGACGTGCTCAGATATCCTCAGGGCAGATACCTGATGGGTTTTCTAAAGGTGGGGAGCACGTCATCCACTTCAGGGGACGTACCATGGTACCAGTTTCACTATAGGAGGATGTGTTGAGAGAGTTCCACACTTCCCCTCTAGCGGTACATCTAGGAGTGGTGAAGATGTATCAAGACCTCAGACGACAGTACTGGTGGTCGGGTATGAAGAAGGCGGTAGTAGAGTTTGTCTCGTGATGCCTCACTTGTCAGCAAGTGAAGGCAGAGCAATAGGTTAAAGTAGGCCTGGTACAATAGTTAGAGGTCCCAGAGTGGAAGTGGGACGAGATATCCATGGATTTCGTGATGGGGATTCCTAATACATCCAGAAGACACGACTCTATCTGGGTGATTGTGGACCAACTCACCAAGTCGGCCCACTTCCGACCGATCAGAGAGTCGCTATCAATAGAGAGTTTGGGACGCCTCTAAATTCATAAGATCGTAGGACTTCATGGTGCTCCCTCCACTATCGTCTCTGATCGAGATGCTCATTTTAATTCCCGGATTTGGAAGGGGTTACAGGAGGCTTTTGGGACACATCTTCGCTTGAACACCGCCTTCCATCCTCAGGTGGATGGTTAGACTGAGAGGACCATTCAGACTCTCGAGGATAAGATCCGTGCATGTGTCCTCGAATATGGTCGCAACTGGGAGGATCACTTATCCTTGGTGGGGTTTGCATACAATAACAGCTACCACTCCACCATCAGGATGACCCCATACAAGGCACTGTACGACTGACCTTGTAGATCACCTCTGTGCTGGACTTACCCATGGGAGTCAGTACTTGTAGGACTAGAGATGGTGTAGGCTATGACGGAGAAGGGGCAGATCATCCCAGAGTGGATGAAGACTGCACAGAGCAGACAGAAGTCCTATGCTAATAGGAGATGGAGACCACTGGAGTTCGAGGATGGCGACCACATCTTCCTATGGCTCTCAACTCGACGAGGTCTATGGAGATTTGGCCGATGCGGAAAGTTATCTCCGAGTTTTATCGGGTCGTTCTAGTTCCTCAGTAGAGTAGGTGAGGTGGCTTACCACCTGAACCTTCCACCCCAGTTGCACTGGGTGCAAGACGTCTTCCACAGATCTCAGTTGAGGAGATACGTGAACAAATCGTCCCACATCATCGACCACGTGGAGCTGGACATCAATGATGAGGTTACACTCACGGAGGTTCCAGCAGATACTGAGGATCAATAGGAGTGGTTCCTATGTGGACGGTCAATTCCTCTGGTGTGCATTCGCTAGCAGCACGAGAACCTCCAGGAGATTACATGGGAGTGGGAGTCTCAGATGCGTGGTCAGTACCCCCATTTGTTTCACTAGTGTGTGTTGTAGCTTTACGGGGATGTAAAGCCCTGAGGTGGGGGTAATGTAAAGACCCAAAAATTTCAAGGAATATTTTTTCTTAAATTCTTTGGAATTTTACGTGTCTTCAGTTTCTGAGGGCGCCTGATTCCGAGGCCCGGTGTGCTCAGAATCAATTTCTGAAATTTTGTTCAGGTACGTTCAGAAAACCTTCGTGTGGATTTTTATATCTTTTGAACCGATGATCAGAATTGAAATCTAAGGACACTGATGAACTCGCAGCACCGATAATCACATATGGAGACCTCTACCACAGTTGCGTTTGGTCGAGAGCAGAAGTTATAAATTGGGGTTGCAAATTAAAAATTTAAGATTAAATAAAAATGTATGTATAACACATTTTTTATTTAGTTAGTGGTTTTATCTCTAAAGGGAAGTTGGAGGTGGGACCCACCTCCCACATAACATCCCATGGGAGGATATTGTGTGGTGGGGCCCACATTAGTTCAAACTCTCCACCTCCCATTTAAACTCCCTTTAACCCCCATGTAATTATATTAAATTATGGGAGACTTTAAAAATTATAACTCCCTCAATTTAATTTTGAAAACTCTCCACCTCCCACCTTCTCTCATTAATGTTCCAACACCAAAAAATTAATTAATTAATCTCCCCCAATTAATTGATTAATTTGATTTATTTTTATTTTCATGGCATCATTAAAAATAAGAGGAAGCCTATTGTTTTATTTGATTTGAAAATATTTTGTTGAGAGGCTTTGGGAGAATTGGAAAGAAAGTGTTCTTCCCTGAAGAACATATCCGACGAAGAATACGAAGAACTTCTCCAACGACCACCATCTACGTTAAAGAAATAGACTCCTTCCATAAAGAACATCACAAACAACGACTCTTTCACTTTAGACGCACCCCGACATCAATGAAATCAACATCCGTCTTCCACGAAGCCCAACTTCCATGACACCATCTTCTGTGGATCGTCGATGTGCAACGTCAAATATGAGGTAGGGGGGTTTTTTGAGTTGTCTATAATTCTGAACTTCGACTTTCTAATTAAGGGATGTGAATTACCAATTGTTAACATCATAACAAGGAGGGTTCGAGCCGTATGAACACGGCCCAAAACTCCCCCATACTTGTTAGTTTCATTGGCGATGGAGGTGGAGTCGGAAGGGCGCGGTGCCATCGCTCTGAGTCGGGGGAAGAAGACCACGAAAATGAGGTGACATCGACCGAATGCGGTGGCAACTGAAGACCCCAGCCAGGATAGGTCGAAGCAAAGGTGGACCAGCGCCATCGCGCCGACCGTGTGGAGGAGGACTACGGCCCGCAACTGCGGGCCACTCAACCGAAGAAGAACTGTCCGACCTAATGCAAGCCGAGCTGGAAGAACCGGCTGGCTATGGCCGGATGGGCAGGAGGATCACAGTGCCCGCATGCGATGCATGATTGATGAACTGTGACCCGCTCCTACGGGATGCTCGGTGGGTGAACCGGTCAGCCGCCTGCCGGCTAGGCTGAAGAAACCACGATGCCGCAGGGGAAAAATAGCTGCCTGTTGTGTAGGATGCTCATGCCGGACATAATCGACTAGCTTCGACAGGCCGGGCAGCAAGGAGGGGCAGTGCCGCCAGGTGAGCCGAACCGGCCCACAATGCGGGACAGGTCCGCGGGTGGGCCATGCCCGACTGGGCCGGGCTGACCCCCCAACCGGGTCGGACCCACCGGGCTGGGTTCATGGTTGGGTCGTGCTCCACCGGGCTGGGCCACACGTTGTCGAGTAAGACCCGCCAAACTAGGTCAGGCCAACCCACCAGCCCACTGGGCTTGACGGGCCGGACCCATCTTCGCTTAAACATGAATATCAACTAGACCGCATGTTCGATCGATGTTCCATATGCGGTACTGGGACCCTCACGAAGAGGCTATCCTTTTCTATAATCTAAGTTAGTTTTGGACAACTTTGTAAAACAGCCGGGTTTGGACCGAACGTAAATCCAATTGGGCCCCTAGAACGGGAAAGCCAATAACTCTCATACCGGGCGTCTGATTGACATGCCGTCTGTCGTGTTGGGTTCCTTTTGATGAGATGGAATTTTGGAATACATCAACTGTGTACTTCATGATAATTTTTGTATCGAACCCTTTTCTCGAGGAGCAAACCCTCCTGTAATCGAGCATGTTGTGTGCGGGAACCCTAGAGCTGGATGCAATGACTACAGTACTGGAACCCTCCTTGGGTTCGACGACAATGAATACTATACCATAATCCTGTGTGGGTTCAACAGTTCTGACAGTGTAGCTAGTCCTATATCATGTGTGGGTCCAACAGCTTAGATGAATCATTGACTAAATTTGATCATCTATATTACTCTAGAATAGCTGGCATGTATCATGTGTGGGTCTGACAGCTTAGACGAGATAGCTAGCCTGTATCCTATGTGGGTCTGACAGTTTAGAAAAGATAGCTGGCCTGTATCCTATGTGGGTCTGACAGCTTAGATGATCTAGTGGCTACATCTGATCATCTATATCTCTCTACAATTGTGGCATACCTTTGTGAGATGAGTCATGTTATTCAACCATTATCATCATGGTGATTGAATTTAGTTCCTATATGGACTGGGTTGTGATTGGGCTCGAGAGGTGGAGCCGATTTGAGATTGGTAACTTAGGTATATGTATGGGCATATACCTAAGTAGGGTTGGTTGTTACTTCATGGCTGTATCTTTATTCTTTTGTTTATCCTTAGTGGATATTGTGAGACCTTCCAGGTCTCAGGGTCCCTACTGAGTATCGTTATACTCACCCCTGCACGGGCTGTAGCGACCCCCAAAACCGGGGTGCTTAATGAGACATGATATACTTAACGTTACATCATTACAAGTTAAATATCATGTCTCATTACAACAGAAGATCGCGAGGCTCAGGGTTCTGGGAAACCAACTGCTTCTGATTAGCTTCATTAATATCAACCGTGCCTGAAATTTTTTAACAAAAACTTAGGGTGAGAAAAAATGCCTAGTAAGGGGTTTTAAAAACATTTTTAAGAAAATCCTTTCTTAAAGAAGTCCTTTTGAAAAGAATAAAAATACTTTGCTAAAACATTATCATTTCTTAAAAACATGAAATCCATCTTTCTTTGAAAACCACTTGCACAAAGAAGCACGTACTTGAAATGAGCTCTAATGTAAACATGATCAGAGTGCACAATATAAGCAATGCATAAAGTTAAAACAAGCTTACTTCAATTCTAAAAGAATTCTATGGCTAAACAGGGGAACATGCATATCATGGTTCATGAGTAAAGTGCAGTTCATCTAACGATTTACCATATGAAAAACAGTTCTTGCTACATAAAGTACATCTTCATGATCTTGGGAGCTTTCAACTAGGGGTTGTCCTGTTAGTTGAACAAACCCCTGGTTAACCTTTATCATTACATGCAGAGGGAATGTATAATCTTGTACTTTGTCATGACTTTTCATCATGACCGTATAACATACTTAACAGGTCGAGGCTCACCGCCCGCCCTGTTTCTTTAGCACAAGTCAAGGCTAACTGCCATGACCGTCGCACATGTTCGTCTCATGAGACTCTTGCTTTACCCAATGCATTGGAGTGCTGTATAATTCTGGGCGCACCCGTCACATCATTCTTGTTGCGCTATATAATTCAGGGCGCACCCGTCACATGTAAGTCCTATACACCCCTCACATATCTTGACATGGTCATTCGTTAATGGGGTTCCATGCATTCTTACTTCAACCCCATTTTCACATACCTAACATGAAAACAGTTCTTTCATTAAAAACATTAAGACATGCATGCTCATGCTTTGTGCACATAAAAAGTTAACATTAGAAAACATGGGTTTTAAGAAAGTAAACATAACACTTAACATTCCATACATCAAAAATTTCCAATTAAAGCATGGTCACTCATTAATTACACATGTGATGATAAATGGATATCCTAGGCGTTTAATACAGGCAGCTGGGGTTGCAAAGTGCATAATCAAGTTCATCATGTATATTTGTGTAAACTCTTCCATTATCACATGAGAACACACCTACTAATACATGAATGCATTAATAAAATTTCAAGAAGCCCATACTATCCATTTTAAGAAAAATCCTGATTATCCGAAGCAGTGATAAATGAAAATTCTCAGTTTCGAGAATGATTTTGAAATCCAACCAACCCATAAATTCATCATGCTATACCGTAATACATTAAAACAAAGATAAGGAAACCAATTACACGTTGGTGTACATACACATCGATATAATCGCATGTATGTATTTACCAATATACTTCGTATACTTGCATGATTTTGCATGTTCGTACAATTACCCAAAACCTCCATGTTTATAGGCGAAATAAATAAAAAAAATCAGGGTTATAAATACGAAAGAAGAATTGTATATTTGCATATATCCTCTTATACTTATGTGTATAAATGTATATATATATATATATATACATTTATATACACAATGTGTATAACATTAAAACCGAGTTAAAATGAACCTCAAAAGAAAACTGCTCTGAACTTGGTCGAATTCTGGATGATGAAAACAGTGGTAACCAGTCCTTAAGGCCATGATGCAAATTCATATACACATATATATTTATGTAAGGTGTGTATAAATTATTGTGTACCAAGTCCGGAGGAAACTAAACATAAGGAGGGGTTTTCCCTTTTTACCCACTATTCGATTTATCAAGCTGAGAGAGATCTCAAATTCTGGGTTCGCACCCGGTTCACATATACCCGAAATATATACACACATAACATGTATATATATATATATACATATACTCCAAAACTCAAAAACAAAAAAATAAACATGCCTATTACCTTTGGAGAGGAGGAAAAGAAATGATAAATGAGGCAAGGGGAACCAGGGGTATAAACATAGAAGTTGTAGACACATATATATACATATCTATAATCCGAATATACACATGTCTATAAGAAAACCGAAGTTTAAAACCAAACATTAGAAATAGAGTATGATCCTTACAAAATGGAGAGGAGGAGAAGAGAAGGCGATACAACAAGTGAAAAACAGGTGCATAACCATAGGATATATATATGTATATACATAACACACACACACATATATATATATATATATGTATATATAAAAACGAAACTCAAACGGAAACCACGGAAAAACCTCTCCCTTACCTTAGCTCGACGGGGAGGATGAGGAGAAAGAAGACCAGAGCAGCGACGACGTCTGGAGGTTCAGGGGAGTCGGTCCTTCGGCCTTTGGTGCAACAAGGGATTTAAAAAAAAAGAGAAGAGGAGGACTTCGGGGGAGGGAAGAAGTCATCCGCCGAGGCATCCCGAGGCCGAGGCGCACCTGCCGCGTGGAAAAATGAGGGCGTCGCCGGGTCCACTCATTGGACTAAGGGAAGAAGACGTGAGGAGAAGAAAAAAAGATGCAGCAGCTATGTACTGCTGGTTCGGCGCGAGGAAGAAGAGAAGCACGACGTGGGAAATAGATAAAGAAAAATCGACGGCTGAGATTAGATGCGGCGTGATCAGGCGACTGGAGTTGATGCGGTTAAAAAAAAAACGGACGGCTGCGATCAGAAGGAGAGGATCGGACGGCTGGGGGTGCAACGCGATGAAAACAGAGGAGAAAAAAAACACGGTCTTCAACAGTGTTTAAAAAAAACTTTAATAGAATTATTTTTAATTTATTAAATCATTGATTGATTTCTTCTTTTATTATTATTATACCTATTATAAACTTTATTATTATTTTATCCATCAATTATTTGTATCTTTTATTTTTTTAACATAGGTCAAGATTCGTTTAATATGTTTATGCGTTAATTATTCTCTACCCATCTTATTTTACATTAACATTGTTTACACCATTAAACATTCAACACAAAACATTAAATAAACTACACCATTAAATGTGCATTAATGTAAATTTCAACATTACACCACAAAATTTTAAAAAAATCAACGAAACCAAAAAATCGACATAATTTCAAAATATTAATTATAAACGCAAGTTATAAAAATTTGTATTGTTAAATTTAGAAAATAAGTATAAATCATTTAACATACAGTTTGTCACAACATAAATATATATACATGTACATCTATAAACTGAGAGTTTTCACATATATATTTGTAAAAGAAGTAAAACCTCACCAAATTCAGTATAGTCAACCATATTTATTAAAGAAAATAAATTAAAAAAATAATTACTTGCTCAAGTTAAATGTATATATATATATAACAAGTAGTGGAAAACTTAGTGTCAAATACCATTGTTTTACAAATTAAAACGTTAAAAAAATAACAAGTTAGGAGGGAGCCAACGGCTACATTTTTATCCGTTGGTGTTTAACGGTCAAATCAGGATGCTTATAAAAAGGTTTGGTCTCGGGTGTCCCTTACTCCATGTGACCGAAAAAGATAAAGGAAGATGGTTCGTGTGATCCCCTTGGTGCTGAGCACGGTCGCGGTGGCTTCAACAATTCTTATGTTCCTTATGATGGATGCTCGAAATCCCTATCGCATTCTCGGGCTCCTAGTAGTTCTAAGCAGTCTTCCCATCGTTGTAATCGGATTCTTGGTTGGAATATTTGGTTAGTGATGTTTTGATCGTGGGAAGTTGTAATCGTCAAGGTGTTTCTTAATAAAGGAGTATTTCATTCATGCTTGTTGCTACAGGTTTTCATTTATTTTCATTTTCTTTTTATAGAATGATGGTCCAATTATAGGGAAACATATCATTACGTGAAACATGAATTCTCGGGTCGTTACATCATCCCCCCCTTCAAAGAATTGCGTCCTCGCAATTCTATTCATAAAAAGACAAGAAAAAGACCTCGGTCGCACAACATTACCAAAACTGAAGGCCTGGCTCGGTTAACGGAACCCCCAAACTGGTACACAACTCCGCTGTTTCCCTGACCCAAATACACTTTTAGCAATAAGACTTGTACTCCTGCTCATGGGCACTACACACAGGCTTCCACAGGGAGGCCCGTGCAATAAACAGCTCTGAGATGTCCGAGCGGACGAATCCCCTAGTAACCCTTCGAACTTCATCACGCTCGAGGTAGTCGAGGGGAACGACGCGATTGAGAAGGCTGACGTTCAGGATCTGGAACATGTAGGCGGCATTGAGGTGGCCATCCTGAGCTGCTATGAGAAAGAAAGCTCTGGCGGAGAAGTTCCATGCCATAGAGAAACACTGAAAAATCCCCTCATGGTATCTCCCCCTTCGCCTATAATAGGGGAGCTGGGTGGTGGAAAGGAGGTGAATCACATGTTCATTCTCCTGACATGCGCGGAGAATTTCCGGACTATTTGCTATGTCGAGAAGACGTTGACAGGACCCTCGTAGGTGGAGAAAAGAGGGAAAGTCCACCATACACGTTCTGATCAAGATAACCTCTACTAACTCGTCAGGTAGAGATGAGAGGTTCATCTGACTTGCCATCTGGAAGAAAAGGTAAACAAGAGAGGTCACTTAACAACACTAAGAAGAAAGAGATCATAAACTTTTTAATTAAGAAAGTTTACACATTAAAGTCTGAGTTTTCCAGACGGACACCACAAAGTGAGGCGAAACTCTCTAACACCACAAACCACACACAAGATGAACATACATAACTAAACTCATGGGGACATTTATAACGCCTCCTGAGTTTCGCGTGAGGGGTGTGGAGTTGGGAAACATCGGTGTACACTTCTTGCCTAAGATACACACGTGTGGACTCATTCTCCAACGCTCCGAAGTCCATTAACTGGCCCCAGAAGCCATAGTGCAGGACCTGACACAGATAAGCCGCTCGGAGGTCTCCGGCAGCAGCAGCTTATTGGAAAGGGTTATCTAGCATTGTGCCAAATTCCTCGCCAGTTGTAAACACTCGGAAGAGTCCTTCGTGATACCTTCCTCGACGTGCATACGAGGGAAACTGGGCCATCATCATTAAGAGATAATCCATCCCCATTCCCCGGTGGAGACTGAGCACCCTAGATGAGTTCGACACACCGTACAAGTGCTTACACGTCATGCGAATGTGAGCATAGTTCAGGAAGTTTTCACGGCTGAATAGAGATATAATGTTCTCTAGAGCCTCGATGGGGAGTGAAAAAAGGTCAGTAGGTACATCAGCCATCTGAAAATCATAACGTTTTTACTTAGTTAGTCTTAGCAATATATTTATATCACCTGATTTTCCAGAGTTTCCTGAACCCATCCTCTGATACCAACTGTAGCGACCCCCAAAACCGGGGTGCTTAATGAGACATGATATACTTAACGTTACATCATTACAAGTTAAATATCATGTCTCGTTAAAACAGAAGATCGCGAGGCTCAGGGTTCTGGGAAACCAGCTGCTTCTGATTAGCTTCATTAATATCAACCGTGCCTGAGATTTTTTAACAAAAACGTAGGGTGAGAAAAAATGCCCAGTAAGGGGTTTTAAAAACATTTTTAAGAAAATCCTTTCTTAATGAAGTCCTTTTGAAAAGAATAAAAATACTTTGCTAAAACATTATCATTTCTTAAAAACATGAAATCCATCTTTCTTTGAAAACCACTTGCACAAAGAAGCACGCACTTGAAATGAGATCTAATGTAAACATGATCAGAGTGCACAATATAAGCAATGCATAAAGTTAAAACAAGCTTACTTAAATTCTAAAAGAATTCTGTGGCTAAACAGGGGAACATTCATATCATGGGTCATGAGTAAAGTGCAGTTCATCTAACGATTTACCATATGAAAAACAGTTCTTGCTACATAAAGTACATCTTCATGATCTTGGGAGCTTTCAACTAGGGTTTGTCCTGTTAGTTAAACAAACCCCTGGTTAACCATTATCATTACATGCAGAGAGAATGTATAATCCTGGACTTTGTCATGACTTTTCATCATGACCGTTAACAGGTCGAGGCTCACCGCCCGCCCTGTTTCATTAGCACAAGTCAAGGCTAACTGCCAAGACCATCGCACATGTTCGTCTCATGAGACTCTTGCTTTACCCAATGCATTGGAGCGCTGTATAATTCCGGGCGCACCCGTCACATCATTCTTGTTGCACTATATAATTCCAGGCGCACCCGTCACATGTAAGTCCTATACATCCCTCACATATCTTGACATGGTCATTCGTTAATGGGGTTCCATGCATTCTTACTTCAACCCCATTTTCACATACATCACATGAAAACAGTTCTTTCATTAAAAACATTAAGACATGCATGCTCATGCTTTGTGCACATAAAAAGTTAACATTAGAAAACATGGGTTTTAAGAAAGTAAACATAACACTTAACATTCCATACATCAAAAATTTCCAATTAAAGCATGGTCACTCATTAATTACACATGTGATGATAAATGGATATCCTAGGCGTTTAATACAGGCAGCTGGGGTTACAAAGTGCATAATCAAGTTCATCATGTATATTTGTGTAAAATCTTCCATTATCACATGAGAGCACACCTACTAATACATGAATGCATTTATAAAAGTTCAAGAAGCCCATACTATCCATTTTAAGAAAAATCCTGATTATCCGAAGCAGTGATAAATGAAAATTCTCAGTTTCGAGAATGATTTTGAAATCCAACCAACCCATAAATTCATCATGCTATACCGTAATACATTACAAAAAAGATAAGGAAACCAAGTACACGTTGGTGTACATACACATCGATATAATCGCATGTATGTATTTACCAATATACTTCGTATACTTGCATGATTTTGCATGTTCGTACAATTACCCAAAACCTCCATGTTTATAGGCGAAATAAATAAAAAAAATCAGGGTTATAAATACGAAAGAAGAATTGTATATTTGCATATATCCTCTTATACTTATGTGTATAAATGTATATATATATATATATATATATTTATTTACACAATGTGTATAACATTAAAACTGAGTTAAAATGAACCTCAAAAGAAAACTGCTCTTAACTTGGTCGAATTCTGGATGATGAAAACAGTGGTAGCCGGTACTTAAGGCCATGATGCAAATTCATATACACATATATATTTATGTAAGGTGTGTATAAATTATTGTGTACCAAGGCCGGAGGAAACTAAACATAAGGAGGGGTTTTCCCTTTTTACCCACTATTCGATTTATCAAGCTGAGAGAGATCTCAAATTCTGGGTTCGCACCCGGTTCACATATACCCGAAATATATACACACATAACATGTATATATATATATATATATACATATACTCCAAAACTCAAACACAAAAAAATAAACATGCCTCTTACCTTCGGAGAGGAGGAAAAGAAATGATAAATGAGGCAAGGGGAACCAGGGGTATAAACATAGAAGTTGTAGACACATATATATACATATCTATAATCCGAATATACACATGTCTATAAGAAAACCGAAGTTTAAAACCAAACTTTAGAAATAGAGTACGATCCTTACAAAATGGAGAGGAGGAGAAGAGAAGGCGATACAACAAGTGAAAAACAGGTGCATAACCATAGGATGTATATATGTATATACATAACACACATATATATATATGTATATATAAAAAGGAAACTCAAACGGAAACCACGGAAAAACCACTCCCTCACCATAGCTCGACGAGGAGGAGGAGGAGAAAGAAGACCGGAGAAGCGACGACGTCTGGAGGTTCAGGGGAGCCCGTCCTTCGGCCTTTAGTGCAACAAGAGATTTAAAAAAAAATACAAAAGGAGGACTTCGGGGGAGGGAAGAAGTCATCTGCCGAGGCATCCCGAGGCCGAGGCGCACCTGCCGCGTGGAAAAATGAGGGCGTCGCCGGGTCCACTCGTTGGACTAAGGGAAGAAGACGTGAGGAGAAGAAAAAAAGATGCAGCAGCTGTGTACTGCTGGTTCGGCACGAGGAAGAAGAGACGCATGACATGGGAAATAGATAAAGAAAAATAGACAGCTGAGATTAGATGCGGCGTGATCGGGCGGCTGGAGTTGATGCGGTTTTAAAAAAAAATCGGACGGCTGCGATCAGAAGGAGAGGATCGGACGGCTGGGGGTGCAATGCGATGCAAACAGAGGAGAAAAAAAACACGGTCTTCAACAGTGTTTAAAAAAAACTTTAATAGCATTCTTTTTAATTTATTAAATCATTGATTGATTTCTTCTTTTATTATTATTATACCTATTATAAACTTTATTATTATTTTATCCATCAATTATTTGTATCTTTTATTATTTTAACATAGGTCAAGATTCGTTTAATATGTTTATGCGTTAATTATTCTCTACCCATCTTATTTTACATTAACATTGTTTACACCATTAAACATTCAACACAAAACATTAAATAAACTACACCATTAAATGTGCATTACTGTAAATTTCAACATTACACCACAAAATTTTAAATAAATCAATGAAACCGAAACATCGACATAATTTCAAAATATTAATTATAAACGCAAGTTATAAACATTTGTATTATTAAATTTAGAAAATAAGTATAATTCATTTAACATACAGTTTATCACAACATAGATATATATACATGTACATCTACAAACCAAGAGTTTGCATATATATATTTGTAAAAGAAGTAAAACCTCACCAAATTCAGTATAGTCAACCATTTTTATAAAAGAAAATAAATTAAACAAATAATTACTTGCTCAAGTTAAATGTATATATATATATAACAAGTAGTGGAAAACTTAGTGTCAAATACCATTGTTTTGCAAATTAAAACTTTAAAAAAATAACAAGTTAGGAGAGAGCCAACGACTACATTTTTATCCGTTGGTGTTTAACGGTCATATCAGGATGCTTATAAAAAGGTTTGGTCTCGGGTGTCCCTTACTCCATGTGACCGAAGAAGATAAAGGAAGATGGTTCATGTGATCCCCTTGGTGCTGAGCATGGTCGCGGTGGCTTCAGCAATTCTTATGTTCCTTAAGATGGATGCTCGAAATCCCTATCGCATTCTCGGGCTCCTAGTAGTTCTAAGCAGTCTTCCCATCGTTGTAATCAGATTCTTGGTTGGAATCTTTGGTTAGTGATGTTTTGATCATGGGAAGTTGTAATCGTCAAGGTGTTTCTTAATAAAGGAGTATTTCATTCATGCTTGTTGCTATGGGTTTTCATTTATTTTCATTTTATTTTTATAGAAAGATGGTCTAATTAAAGGGAAACATATCATTACGTGAAACATGAATTCTCGGGTCGTTACACGGGCTATGCCCGCACCTCATTGTGTTGGATGCAGACAACAGATAGCACTGACGGAGGCCGAGAGCGCCACGACTGGACGGTACCCGGAGGTGGACCTTACGAAGAGTCGGCACACGGAGGAGACCGAAGAATGTGAGTGATGAGGTGGCCATCTATACCTACCCTTCAGGTAGTATCCCCAGAGGACGTTCCAGGAGATTCTCTTTATTTGCAGTTGTTTGTCCCTTTTTACTTGTACTTGTTGTTCAGTTGGGTTTGTATTCTGGCCAATTTACTTTCCAGCACACTCTTTTGTATTCAGTTTTACTTAGTGTTTACTTCCTGTTGCATACTCTATTGTGGTTGTTTACTTTTATAAAGGTAATGCCTTCCCAGCTTAGGGAATTACGCCTTTGGTGCTAGTCGCCAGCCCCTAGCATATGGAAGGCGGGCTTGGGGTAGTCATGGCACGGTCCCCGAGGATGGGTCGTGATGATATATACATCAATAACCCACATGAAATAGATCCTAATAGACATTTTTTTATTTCAACTTATAGTATATTATATATGAAATCCTAGGAAATCATATCCTAAACACATTTGAATATCATCCAAAACACTTTTGGAATTATATCATCAAATTCACCAATCATCACAACATATTAAATACCTTTTGAATATAAACACCAAATCCATTTATATTACCTCTAAACACTTTTATGGAATTTCTCTATATCAAACTGAATCCCCATTAAATGAAACAAAAAAGTGTAAATTCGCATTAAATTATGGTATAGACAGTATATTTTAATCATTTGACCCATTAATGAAAGAAAATACTGGAGTCTTGTAATGATTTAGTGTTACATATTCTATATAAGGATCTAGAGAGACATCCATCAAAAATATATATCTCTATATATCTTTCCACTGGTCACATCACATGATAGTGTGCACTCATATTTTCCCTTTGATGAAAACATCAAGTTAAAATGGGACACAAATTATGTTAATCCCATATATATTGTAACATACCTGTTCTAGAAGCCACCCAGAGGCGCCCCGTACCCTATTGGTCACATGGACTTAAGCGCATTTCCCCGAATGCCAGAGGCTGCCGACTAGTAGAGAGGGCCTTGGGCATGATAGTGGGGAAACTATGCCTTCATTAGCAGAGTACACAACAAAAGAGAGAAACAAATAAGAACAATAGTGGAAGCAGTAGACACACATAAAAGAGTAAACGATAAATTGCGGAAGACCAACATATAAAAAACTGGATTAGAAATATAGGCAAATGATGCATGATAAATATATGTCTAGGAAAATAGCCAAACAAGTCACAATTCTGAAAGACAGTACTAATCCAAAGTACAAAAGAAAAATAGATGAGCAACTCCACAGCATCGCAAGCCTCGACTTGGTCCCATTCTCCCCAAATCCAGTGCAATCAGGAACCTAAAGTTGAAGGGTGCTTGCACTTATCTATACCTGCAACAACATAATATGTTTGGGCCCAAAAGCATCACCCAAACAGGGTATGAGACAAAGTCCCAATAGGCAACCACCCAATGATCTGTACCTAACAGTTAGTGAATATATGGAAGGTGAATTATAGTAAGCAATAAATAGGATAATGCACAGCAGTAAGAATCCACAGTTTCTAGTATATAAACTACAACCAAGAAACAGACACTCAAGAAGGTAGAACAAAAAGGTAACCTTCTGGTAGTTCTCACAGCCTAACCCTTATGGTTCAACCTACAAGTACTAGAAACCTTCTGGGAGGTACACACAGTCTCACCCCTCTGGTTTAGCTAAAATAATAGACTCTATGAGGAAGCACTCTCCGTCAATTCCCCATATAGTCTCGTAATGTACTAAAGGCTCTCTAGGGAAGCACTCAACGTCAATTCCCCCTATGGCCCACGTCGAGGAACTACAGACTCTCTGAAGAAGCACTCAAAGTCAATTCCCTCTATGGTCTCGCATCGTAATTAAAGACACTCTGGAGAAGCCCTTACATACATTATCCCTATGGTCCACCACACTAGGTTCTCGCAACCCTGTGTATAACAACATGCATAGCGCATGTATCGGCCCAAGTAAACCTCAAGAACTACCTGTCTATCATTATAAGGCACAACAACATAATGATACAATAGTTCCAATATCCTACAACTAGGCATGAAAACTGGAAAAACGAAAAACAGGAGAAAAAAGCATGAAAAAACATCCATAGTATAGTAAAACTACACTATTCACATGAAATTACCTCTAATCAAGCAATCAAGAAAAGCAGACAACAACAAAGGAAACACAGGAAACACACAATACCTCGTTCAAGGGTATTAGTGGAATTTGCACAAACTACTCACATAATTTATACAGAACGACACAAACCACCTACCTCAAATCTAGGAGAATGATATACGTGAACCATAATGATTTATTCTCCATAGAACGTCGAGGATCTGAGAAAACATAAAAAACACTCAACCAACGATATCTTGAGTAAGAGGAGAAATTGTAAAACAAGGCTCTAGGAGAAGGAAGAACATACCACTGTGGTTCCAACGTAATTTAAGGTGGCTGAAACGAAGATCAGACAGAGGCTCGGGAATCCGGAGAAGAATCATGGTCGTACGGGTCGTCTCGGACGAAGAACCTGAAGGAGTGTTTTCTGTCCGTCAGGCACGACCCCGATCCATTTAATGAAAAAGAAGAAAATACACGGTGTGTACTTATAGGGTACACGGCATGTACTTATAGGGTACACGGCGTGTACTCTGTTTTTCTGTACTCCACTTTAAGTGGCTGCCACATCGCCTCTACACACTATGTGTGTGGCTCAGACACGGCCAGTACATGGCTTCGAGCGGTAAGGGAGTACACGACGTGTACTTCAAAAATTTCCAGAAAACCCATTCTTTCTCAAAAAATATAGAAAAGTAAATACATACCTAAAACAAAAATCCGGGTTCTCACAAACTTCCACCCTTAAAGAAATTCATCCTCGAATTTCCCTAATGAGGCGGAGAAGAAGAAATCCCCAACAGCTCTGGCCACTACGACCGTACATTGACCTCCCTTTCCCAAGTCTCGTCCTATACTCACCCATGCTGCCATAACACCCATACTAGAGGAACATACAGCCCATAGAGAACCTTTATACTATGATCGACAATCCATAGAGAATTCTCCTCAAATGATGCATTCGCTTCGAGCTGAACCTCCTCGGGTTGAAAGACATGAGACGGGTCTGAAAATTAATGTCGGAGTTGAGAGACATGGAAGACGTCATGCATGGCCTGGTACCTCTGAGGTAACTGAAACCGATATGCAATCAGCCCAACTCTCTCTAAAACTTCAAACGGCCTGACGTACCACGATGAAAGATTACCGTGTCTCTGAATCCTATTGTGTCCCAACCTCAGTGCGACATGCAGGAAAACCGAATCCCCGAGCTTGAACTCCAGAGGTCGTCTCCCCTGATCAGCATAAGACTTCTGTTGAGACTGTGCTATAGACATCCTCTTCTGAATCAACTTTATCTGCTCCGACGTCTCCTGAACAAGATGAGGTCCCAATAAAGCTACCTCTCCTACCTCCAGCCAACATAAAGGTGATCAACATGGCCTACCATACAAAGCCTCATAAGGTGCCATCTGAATAGTTGCTTGAAAACTTTTGTTGTAGGTGAACTCCACCAAAGGGATATGCTTCTCCCAAAAACCACCAAAGTCTAGGATACAGTCTCAGAGAATATCCTCAAGCACTTGGATCGTACGCTCAGGATGTCCATCAGTATGGGGATGGTATGATGTACTCAAAAGAACCTGTGTACCCAAGGCCTTATGAAGTCCCTGCCAGAACTGAAAAGTAAAGCGCACATATCTGTATGAAATAATGGAATGTGGAACTCCATGCAGATGTACAATCTCTTAAATGTACAGTCTCCCCAGATCATCAACACTGAAGGTCTCCTTGATCAGCAAGAAGTGAGCAACCTTTGTAAGTCTGTCGACAAAAACCCAAACAACATCATTCCTTCGAGGCGACCTTGGCAATCCGGTCACGATGTCCATCGCGACATCATTCCACTTACACTCTAGAATGGGTAACTACTGTAAAAGGCCTGCTGGTCACTGTTGCTCTGCCTTCCCCTGCTGACAAGTAAAACACCTCAAGACAAAACCAGAAACATCCCTCTTTATACCTGGACACCAGTACTGGCGATGAAGATCCTGATACATCTTGGTGACACCAGGATGAACTGCCCAAACTGAGGAATGAAAATTCTGCATCAGCTCCTCGTGTATGTCTTCTGGCACCCATACACGTCCCTAAAAATGAAAGATCTCGCCCTCTCCCACTATCCATCCAGGAATAGGGTCCTCTCCTGACACACTCTCCCGCAAGACTAAGCCTTCTGAGTCTAATAATTGCCTCATCTGTACCCGGTCAAGTAGTGTTGAGGTAATAACCACAAAAGATAGGAAGGACTATCCCTATTTTTCATGAGCCTTTAGATGCATCTCAGAGAACATAACCATAAGCTTCCACTCACTGCTGGCCTCCTGAACTGCCTGAATCTAAGTTCTCCTGCTCAACGCATCTGCCACTGTGTTGCCCTTTCCCGGCGTATAGGAAAGATCGAAATCAAAAGACCGAAGATACTCGACCCAACTGCACTATCTCAGATTCATATCACGCTGAGTGAAGATGTACTTGAGACTATTGTGGTCAGTGAAAACCAAAAAGTGATCTCCTAGAAGGTAATGTATCCAACAACGTAAGGCATGAACAACGACTGCCAACTCCAGATCGTGTGTCGGGTAGTTCTTCTCATGTGGCCTCAACTTCCAAGACCCGTACACAACGACTCCATCTCCCTACATAAGAATAGTACCCAACCCGATACCTGAAGCATCACAATAAATAGTATAGCCCTTTCCTGGCTATAGAAAGACTAATATCGGTACTAACGTCAATATTCCCTTCATCTCTTGAAAGGCTGAGTCACAAGAATCTGACCATAAGAACTTCACCACATTCTTGGTTAGACCTATCAAAGGTGCTGCTTGGTGTGAAAAGTCCTGAATGAATCATCTATAGTATCCATCCGGCCCTAGGAAACTCTGCACCTCAAAAACGTTCTTTGGCTGGTCCCAGGAAACTATATCTATCACTTTACTTGGGTCCACATATACTCCTGCCTCTGAGATGATGGGACCCAAGAAGTGAATATGGTCCATCCAAAAGTGGCACTTCGAGAGTTTAGCATAAATATGATACTCTATTAGTGTACTCAGAACGATCTCAAGATGGTTAGTATGGTCATGTCGAGTGTGAGAGTACACCAGGATATCATCCACGAAGACCACGACGAAGGAGTCCAAGTAAGGATGGAACACTCGGTTCATCAGTGCCAAGAAAACTACTGGCACATTCATGAGACCGAATGTCATAACCGTATACTCATAGAGACCATACCTGCCCCTGAAGGTTGTTAGAGGTATATCTAATGGTCTAACGTGCAACTGATGATAAACGGACCTCAAGTAGATCTTTGAGAACACCCGGGCTCCTCAAAGCTGATCAAAGATGGCGTCGATCTTTGGCAAGGGATATCGGTTCTTGACCGTCAACTGGTTCGGCTTCCGATAATCCACACAAAGTCTAAGGGTTCCATCTTCCTTCTTCAAAACTAGGACAGGCGAACCCCAAGGAGAATTACTGGGTCGGATGAAACCTTTTGCCTATAACTCCTCCAACTGCTTCGTGAGGTCATGCAACTCAGGTGTAGCCATTTTATAGGGAGGAATGGACACTAGTGCCACATCTAGAACGAGTTCAATAGAGAAGTCCACCTCACGATCTGAAGAAAAACCTGAAAAGTCATCTGGAAAGACATCCCTGAAACGATCCACCACTGGAGGAAAGTCCAACTGTAAAGTCCCCTGGTCATCCAGATAAAGACTAGAAATCTGGGCCGTCACCCTTCCTAGACCATGATGCTCGAGTCCTGCTCGACTCTCCTGAACGTCCCATTCAACTCTATGAAGAAAAGATTCACCCTCAGATGAAATAAAACTCACCCTGTGGTGATAACAGTTGAGGACTGCCTGGAAGGGAACCAACCAGTCCATCTTGAGAATGACATCATAACCTGTCATCTCTAGTACATAGAAATCCCATAAGAAACAATACCCTGCAACCTTGAGAGGGCACTATCTACACTGACGTACACTGGATGTCCTCGTTCCCAAAGGTGTGTCTAGTGTCAATGAGTTGTGAAAAGAAAATACACAGATCCCAAGGCTCTCCACAACAGCAACCGAGATAAATCTATGCATAACATCAGTATCGAAAAGATTTTAAGATAAAACTAAGGCTACTAAAATCGTACCTCGAACGATAGAGCGTCCGGGATCCTAGTTTTGATAGGTCTGCTCCACCGCAAATGTCTGGCCTGCCCCGCGGCCCTGTGACCCTGCCTAACCACTCTGAGCTGATCCTCCCTACTGGTGCTGAAGGACTAGTGACTGACCTCCCGACCTCGACCTCCACCAAGGCTCGAACAGCCGTAATAACTCCAATTCCCTGACTGGTGAGAAACTGGTGGTGCTGCTCCTGAACGAGGAGTCTTGGAAGAACCCCCATCACCAGCTACTGGTGAGAAAACCTAGTAGAAATGCTGAAGGTGCCCCATCTTCCTGCAAGATCGGCAGTCCACTAGGTCTCTCTAGTACTGCGGTCTCATGTGCTCTGCCCTTCCGCACTGGTAGCATATGACCTGGCTACCTGAAGATGTATCTCACCTCCTCAGATCACCATGCGTAGTCTCCCTACGACGCTTCCTATTGTTAACTGGAGGAGCACTAGATCTGGAAGCAGAAACACCCATACTCGCAGCTCCGGAGTCTCTCGGATTGTGCTCTGCTATCAGTGCTTGGTTGGCGATGGATGTGATAGAATTCAACTGGAAGATATTCACCTGCGACCAGATCTCCCGCCTGAGTCCATCCTCAAACTTCCTTGTTAATAACACCCCACTTTCATCCCAGAGGGGTGTGAAATGCTGTAGAATGGTGAAATAAGAGGACTACTCTATGACAGAAAGAGTACCCTTCTCTAGAATCATGAACTCCGGGGCTTGATTGTCCCTTAGGGTCTCTGGGTAGAAGTAGTCATAAAACACACGCTGGAACTCCTCCCAAGCCATAAACTAATGATGACCCGCCTGTGAGATCACATCCCACAACCTCTTGGCGGAGTCTTGGAGAATGTAGATAGATATCTTGACCCGCCTCTCTGGAGACATCTTCAGATGCTCAAAGATAGTCAGCATGGCTTCCAGCCATGACTCTGCATCCTGTGGTCCTCCTTCCCCCGAGAAAGTAGGAGGATGCTGCTGCTGGAAAACCCGCGTCATGTCTGCCATAGTCGTGGCAGGAGGCGGTGCTCCCTGAAAGGTCTGCATCATCCTCATAAAACCTTCCCTGAACTACGCATTAGCGCCTACAACTGTTATAACAGCCAGTTCCAAGGTTGGCCCGACCGGAGGATCGACAAGAAGTCCCTAATCAGCCATTTCTGGTGTCTGATCACTTCCTGACAACTGATGTACAATCAGAGGACGTCTCAGAGGTATAGCTCCGAATGATCAAAAGAATACCTTAGATTAGAAAAACAAGGACAGAGAAAAAAGGAGTAAAAAATGGAAACAGGAGAAGGAAACCCTCAATATTTACAAAACATAACTACACGATGTGTATAAACTCTACACGATGTGTACTTAACTCCACTCCCCTGCCCATGTATCCTTGCACGGCTAACCCACACAGTAATCTTAAACTGAGACTACATGGCGTGTTCCCCATGGACACAGAAAGTAGTAGACAAGGATTCAATGACACGTGTTGTTAGTTACATGTCTGGATACACGACTCAGACTACATAGCATGTTCCAAACAAACACAGTGTGTACTTGAAGATCTTCCCAACCCATGTTGTTGGCAACACGGCCAAGTACACGAGTGACCCTTACACGATGTGTTCCGAATAAACACAGTGTGTATTGGCGGAGAGAACACCGTCCCTTGTTTTTCATGACCAGGCCGGGTACAGAGGGCAAGGATACACGACATGTTCATACAAAACACAGCGTGTATGAGATGAGTTTTCCAGACCCGTGTTGTTAGTTACACGGCCGGTTACACGCTCACTACTACACAGCATGTACCTACCGTACACGGCGTGTTCCGTGAGATTTTTCACAACCAGTGTATCTTCTCACATAGTTAGTGACACGGTTTAAAACTACATGGCATGTATATATAAAATACACACTGTGTTTTCTAGGTTTTTCCAGGAAGTATCTCTGAAACTGCACCGTAGCCCAGAAAACACATAAAAACAAGTATGAAGGAGCCAAATTCCGATTCTTGAGGGCCCATACTCCCCAAAAATCAAATCTTGGCATCCATTTAAGTAAAGTACGATACAAAAAATCCTCTAAGAAACAGTAGAGATTCTAACAAAGCATTTATCACAACAGCATGCATAATCTACACAAAGTCTATCACAACAAAATGCAATCTCTAATGCACCCTATATGGCATGGAAATAATGCATGGAATGTGATTTATAACAAGTTCCTATATGATGAATGAGATGGAATACCCTCATCTCATTGGGTTGCAACAGAAATAGAACCACAATAGCAACAACAATAACAACACAAAGAATGTGGATCACTCTAGGTGAAATCATATCAACCGTAAAATTGCAAAACCAGAAAACTACAATAAATGAGGCAGTATGGCTTTTCCCTGTACACGGGTTAGCTACTCCCGAGCACAAATTAATATGAAGTACCGAATCCGTCCTATCCCTGGATAAAGGCTCCAAACTGTAAATCAAGAGAAAATAACTCCTCTGATACCACTTTTTAATGTCCCGATTCTGGAAGCCACCCAGAGGCGCTCGGTACCCGGTTAGTCACATGGCCTCAAGCCCATTTCCCCATACACTAGAAGATACCGACTAGCGGTGAGGGCCTTGGGTGTGATAGTGAGGAAACTATGCCCTCATTGGTAGAGTACACAATGGAAGAGAGAAACAAATAACCACAATAGAGGAAGCAGTAGACATACATACAAGCGTAAGCAATAAACAGAGGAAGACTAACAGATAAACAACTGGAGTAGAAATATATGAAATTATGCATGATACATAT
The DNA here is from genome assembly GCA_963277665.1 of Viscum album. Taxonomy (NCBI): domain Eukaryota; kingdom Viridiplantae; phylum Streptophyta; class Magnoliopsida; order Santalales; family Viscaceae; genus Viscum; species Viscum album. Next base: position 2,135,659,907 of record OY728140.1, read on the forward strand.
ATGTCTAGGAAAATATCCAAACAAGTCACAATACTGAAATACACTACTAAGCCAAAGTACAAAAGAAAAACAGATGAGAAACTCTATAGCATCGCAAGCCTTGACTTGGTCCCATGCTCCCCATCTCGAGTGAAATCAAGAACCTGAAGTAGAAGGGAGCTTTCCCTTATCTATACCTGCAACAACATAATCTATTTGGGACCAAAAGCATGACCCAAACTTTGTGTGAGACAAATTGCCAATAGGAAACCACCCAAAGATCTATGCCTAACAGTCAATGAATATATGGAAGGTGAAGTACAGTAAGCAGTAAATAGGATAGTGCACAGTAGTAACAATCCACAGTTTCTGGTATATAAACTACAACCAAGAAACAACCACTCAATCAAGTAGAACAAAAAGGTAACCCTATGGGAAGTTCTAACAGCCTAACACTTATGGTTCAACCTACAAGTACTAGCAACCCTCTAGGAGGCACACACAGTCTCACCCCTATGGTTCAGCTAAAATAATAGATTCTTTGAGGAATCACTCACCATCAATTCCCCCTATAGTCTCGTAACGTACTGAAGGCTCTCTAGGGAATAACTCAACGTCAATTACCCCTGTGGCCCACGTCGAGGAACTACAGACTCTCTGAGGAAGCACTCAACGTCAATTCCCCCTATGGTCTCACATCGTAATTAAAGACACTCTAGAGAAGCCCTTATGTCTATTCTCACTATGGTCCACTACCCTAGGTTCTCACAGCCCTGTGTATAAAAACATGCATAACGCGCATATCGGTGCAAGTAAACCTCAAGAACTACTTGGCTATCATTCTAAGGCACAACAACATAACGATACAACAGTTCCACTATCCTAAAACTAGGCATGGCAACTGGAAAAATTACAAACAAGCAAAACAAGCATAGAAAAACATCTAGAGTATAGTAAAACTACACTATTCACAAGAAATTACCTCTACTCAAGCAATCAAGCAATGTAGGAAACAACAAGGGTAAAACATGAAACACACAATACCCCGTTCAAGGGTATTGATGGAATTTTCACAAAATACTAACCGACTTCCTATAGAAAGTCACAAACCACATACCTTAAAGCTAGGAGTACAATATATGTGAACCATGATGACTGATTCTCCTTACAACGTCAAGGATCTGAGAAAACGTTAAAAACACTCAACCAATGATATCTTGAGACAGAGGAGAAATTAGAAAACAAGGCTCTAGGGGAAGGAATAACTTACCACTTTGGTTCCAATGCAATCGACGGCGGCTGAAATTGAGATCAGATGGAGGCTTGGGAATCCGGAGAAGAATCGCAGCCGTATGGGTCGCTCTCGGATGAATAACCTGAAGAAGGAGTGTTTTATGTCCGTCAGGCGCGACCTCGGTCCATTTAATGAAAAAAATAAAATACATGGCCTGTACTTCTGGGGTACACAACATGTACTCTGTTTTTCTATACTCAGCTTTAAGCAGACACCACATCGCCTCTACACACTGTGTGTGTGGCCCGGACACGACCAGTACATGGCTTGGAGCAGTAAGGGAGTACACGGTGTGTACTTAGAAATTACACGGTGTGTACTTCAAAAATTTCCAAAAAGTCCATTTTTTCTCAAAAACACCAGAAAAGGAAAGACATACCTGAAACGAAGATCCGAGTTCTTACATATCTAAACCACATATTATCGATTCCCTGAGTATAGACTTTCAATGTTTATGAATTCATTATATGTAATTCATCATTGTGGATTTACACATAACATGATCCTTTTTCATATAAATAATCATCTCAAAAATATTATCTTAGTGTAGTGACAAAATCATTGTTCTATCTTAATCAAGGGCCCTAGATGTCATAAAAATCATTTAATAGTATAATTTACATCTTGGTTGTTCTCTAGAAAATTTCTTCAACAACAATATATTCATCCACACCCAGATTATCTAATCCTAAAAGCATAATTAAAAATGGTATCAAAGTATGAAGTTACTCATGATAAGTATCTACCATCATTGGGTATTAGGGACTACTATATGATCCATACATGCATATTATACCAAATACATAATGTATGACAGTCTATGTTGTATTATTCTTGGGTCATTCAGTGAAAAAAACATTCTGTAGCACATTAGAATATTGTTGATCTAGATACAAGAATAATAATCACATCAGACTTAAATTGTTTATATAAATTGTAATATTGTATAAATAACATTGGTTAGGGATAAGTAATAGTAATTATTTGAGAGGTCAAATATCCTTACATTTCATGAAATTTATATCACGATAAACACTTTTATATCCAATGTGAAATAAATAATAAAATAAATATTTAATTTTATATGATATATTTTATAAAAACTATTTGAATAATAATTAAAAAACCCTCTATAAAAACTTTCTATCATATCATGTATTATATACCACTAGATTATCATTATGTTTTTATATACTTTCTTGGATCTATGTTAACTCATTACATTGATATGTAGATCTTTTAATGTCTCTATATTCCACTGAATAAAACCCTCACACAGAAAAATTTATTGAGTAACATCCATTAATAAATAATTGGTTAATAATAGAAATATTTAGGGATTATATTCATAATTTTCAACTCTTTGAACATATTTAAACTACTTAACACTATAACATCAAATGGTATAAGGTCATATTCTATCATATTCTTATTAGTCTTTCATTGTTTAACACTATCATCAATAGAACACTATCAATCATAGATAATCATAGATATATTTTCATACACAATGTAACTATTTATATTAATTCATATTAGCACATCCTAAATTATTTTAGGATAAAGAAATATTCACTATGTTATGATAATGAAATTAAAATTTTACATTATTCTTTAACATCATTCTATAAAATGATTTTAGGATATAACATCAAATTAATATTGTAATTTAATTATAACAATATATTAAGAAATATTGATATTCAATTACTTATGATAACAAAATTGAACTATTTATATTTTTATATACCATCACATAACAAATTTTTTTTAGAATATCAATGTGAAAATAAATTTTAATTTTAGACTATTTTAGTCTTTTACTTGTTAACATTAATCCTTTCAATGTTCAATCATACTCCCACTAACATCGGAGAAACTATATTTTTATTCTAATATTAGGGTAAGCTATAAAAATAATCTGTTTTATAAAATAGCATTTATTTCATTTCAGAAGGAATATTTGAAAAATAAACAATTGTTTTTAGATCATATATAATATTATATGGGTTTTTAGCATTTTACCCTTAAAATAAGACTTTATTAAAATATACCACTGATGTGTTTTTGGGATGTCTTCCCTTATATTTTAACAATCAACTAGATAAACCCTTCTTCATAGATTTTTTTTATCGTTGTCTATTTTTTGAAACTTGTTATAGAAATTTATGAATCAAAAAAAATGTGTGTTAAATTCATTATCTAAAATTGTTTATAAAAATCCTATGTTAATAAATAGTTTTTCATATCAAATAAGTGAAATGATATAAAGATATATGTACCTTTGAAATATACATCTAATATCCTTTAAATTTATATATTTGATGTAACAACTCATTAATTCATTATTTCAAAGTAAACTATAATATATATAATATATTCCCCTGACTTCGGACTCATATATATTTATAGTTCTTGTATGATCAACATTTTCTATCACATACCCTTAAAAATTAAATAATAAATTTCTATAACACAGATTCCGGACACGAAAATTACTTTGAGTGTCACAAAACTCTCTAGGTAACTCAAATGGTTCAACCTTATGGAATGTGTATTCCTTCCTAACAACAACTTAGGTTTCAGTGAACAAAACTATGTGTTCGAAGAAAAATTACTGTACTATCTATCTGACATTCCATCTTCTGGTTTGAACCATTAACAACATCTACCTTCGATATAGCACCAAAACATGAAAATTATATTCAAAATTCATTTATTATTAAAAATTTGAGAATATCAGGTAAGAGTTTCTTAAACTCATTAATATTGACAGAAAATTTCTCGAAATGAAAAAAATATGAATTACTTAAACCAAAATAATCATTATAAGAAATATCAAGCCTCCCAAGTCATTAAAATACTCAATTTTATTGTGTATCATTGGATTACCTAATCATATTGGGTATATGAGATAAAATTACCTCTATTATCATGCATCAAACTCTTATAAAACCCTACGTTATTTATTTTATACATCTCTTAAATATCTAGATTCAAATTTTGCATAAATTGATTACATGGTTATATAGGAAGGTGTAACTATAAAATAGATAATTTTCTCTTAAATAAATAACTGCTCTTATGTTTCTAGTATTATACATATTCGACATTATGATTATAATTTAATCCATTGATATCAAATCTAGGTTTGATAATGATTCTATTTATGTACAAAATATTTTATTATAAGATAAGTACGTTGTATTAAATAAATTTATAAAAGACTTTTATTAAATGATACCCACTAAAATAATATCCCCTCTTAGACCCATCATAACCCTTAGTGAGACAATATCAATATTTCAATAAAAAAATAACCATGGTTTTTAATAAACCACACCAATTATTTAATTATGTGGGTAGGCATCTAAATCATATCATATATGTCTTTTTTATAGTCGAGGAGACAACACCATTATCTGTCCATCATATTGATAAACCATACTATAGTCCACTTGTATCCAAACACTCATGGTTTTCTATCTAAATAAACCCCAAATCAAACTTCCATAATATTAATTTTATTTAGCATAATGATACCCATTACTTTCATTTTGGTTCAGAAAATAATATAGGGGTACCCCAAATTTTCATGAAATTACATGGTGGATAACCTCAATCATGAAAAGATACACCTTAGAATGAATCTCACACTTTTAATTGATTGAGGGTATAATATCACCAATTTATATCATGGTATTCCATATTCATGAATATAAACACTTTATATTCATTTAGTAATATGAAATATTTCATATTAAGAACTATATGTCATTTCTCATTAAAAAAATTGCCATAAAATATAATCATTATATATGTCAATTTGATTTGTGTAATTACATTACATAATCTATATATAATATACATAATATTATTAAAACCACTATTAAATCAATTATCAAAATACCATTGATATTGGTTAAACTATATTTCAATGGATGTCCCCACACTCACCCGGTTCCCCTGCTTCAGACCTTCCCGAGGTTTTATCCCCTATCTTATTCACTGTCGCCGATCCTAAATTAATAAATATCCGAAAAATAGATTTTTTTGTTATTTATAAATAATAGACTTTATGTAATAATTGAATTTTAATAAAAATAAAATTTCCTTATTAATCATATTTTTTGGTTGCGTATGAGTCGTAGGCTATGATTGATTGCATAATGGTGATAAAATAGTTCTAGCGATATCAATCATATGTTTTGATTGATATTTACATTTTAGACTTTGATTGATATTTAAAAGTTTAAATTTATATATCATATCTTTTGACACTGGAAAACACATCCCCAAGATAATCTAAATGCTTCCATACGTGATTCAAGATTGTAGCCCATTTCACAATATTCGATTTGACTGGTCATAGAGCTAGAATGGAGTTACAAATTAGGAGTTATGGACATTTGTAGTTGGGATGGAAAAATAGTTCATGGAGCCCATTTGTTAAGCTCCCTCCATGATTGTGATGTAGTGGGAACTAGACCAGAGCCTCCACGAGTGCCATGAAGGTCGATGGTGGTTGAATATGCGGTTACGAAGAACTTGAGGGAACTTGACTGAAGCCTCTCTGTGTGCCGTGAAGGCCGATGACGGTTGACTCCATAATTATGAGAAACATAAGGGAACACCCTATGGTTTTAGAGAATGAATTCCTTCACAACACCATTTTATCTTCAAGATGCCTATTTATGCTCTATGGCGTGCTCCACCGACCTCCATCGCCTATAAATAGCTGGCTCACCCCCCTTCAGATGCACGGTTACACTGCCCCTTGGGCGGCTGATCTCCCATTTCACAGAGCTCCTGAGCACCCATGAAGTGATGCCCTTCGCAAAGGGATCCGCCCTTTGTGAAGGAGGGAGCTCCTTCAGGTTGCTCAAGCCTCCATGAGACCTTTTGTTCTGCGAGACCCTTGGCTCTACGAGACCCTCGGCTCTGCGAGACCCTCGGCACTACGAGACCCTTTTCTACACGAGACCCTTTTCACCGCGAGACCATTTTCTATATGAGATCCTTTTCTCTGTGAGATCCTACACTCCATGAGGACACTCTCTTCGAGCACCTTTCCTTCATGAGTCTTCTTCGCAAGACCCCATGCACCGCGAACACCTTTCCTCCACAAAGCTACTTTGTAAAGCCCCATCCTTTGTGAAGTTCCAACCTTAACTCCCACCTATCCATACCATGGGGCTTGCAACCCCAAACCCCCACTCTGCATCCATGCCAGGCTGCAGTCCCAGCCCTTCTGTGCCGATCCCTTAAATTCTGTCGCTGTCACCGATGAAAAATTGAGAGTCGCACCCCAAACTTTTTGGGCTGGGATGTTGGAATTTTTCATTACGCCCTTACACACATCACCCTTCCACCTATAAAATACCATGATTCAAGACACTGCTCCAAACACCATGAAATAAATTGAGTCAACTTATTCCTCTTGGTCCTTTCATGTGTTGTGAGTTGAGAGTTTCATCATCAATTCCCCGAGAACCTTGAGTTGAACCATTCTCCAAGAAAATCCTCAAAACCCTACCACCTGACTCATATGCCAAGATGAACCAGAAACGGTCTCCCTTTCATAAGTCCCAACAACATCCATTTCTAGGTGCCTTATGCCTAATAGTCTTCTCTACATGACTTTAAACTGTAGGATTCCCTATGTGACAAATGTAGGATTCCACTTTATCCAAACAAGAGATGCCTTATTCTTCAAGCATAAGATTCCAACAGTCCTATCTACATGACTATAAGCTGTATTACACTCTATGTGAAAAATGTAGGATGAATCATGCTCTAAAAAAGTGATGCCTTATGCTTCAATCATAAGATGCCAATAGTCCTCTCTACAAGACTATAAAATGTAGTATACCCTGTGTGCCAAACATTGGATGCCTCTTGATCTGAAGGAGATATGCCTTATGCGCCATGAATAAGATGCCAATAGTCCTCATTACATAACTTTAAACTATATAATTACCTATAATTCAATAATAGGATGCCTCTTGTTCCAAATAAGAGATTCCTTATGTGCTGATCATTAGATTACTCATTCCATGTTATTGTGGCATAATTTCAAGAGTATTGGAAACCGTTTGAGCATTCCATCACTCCACCTCGTGCTTCATGTGTCATACATTCAAATATTCATCCTCTTTAATGTCTGAAGGGACCCCCTAACTCCCTGGTCCCATACTGCATCGGCTCACCTACCGCTATGGGCTAACACCCCGGAAGACCTTGGACAACACTTCGAGTTAGGTCCTATGTTTCGAACACTGTCAGTAGTCAACCATCATTTTCTTGTCCCCATTTCAGGTTAACACAATATGGCTGATGTGCTTTGAACATGGTAAACAGTTATCCTCTACCATCATACCACCCTCACCATGTTCTGAATTTCAGGCAGGTGATTCACACTTTCCATCTCCCTTTGTTCGGACTAATTCCAACACCCTTGGCATTATCCCGCTTGTGCGCTAGAACATAGGCATTGTCCCCAATTATATGCCTCCAACCATCAGAGAGTTGGGATGCCGTCATGTCCAGGAAATAGGAAGAAATTATGGGTAGTTTACTTGCATAATCCCCATTCACCATTGCCACTTTATAGAGGCACCTGGGCAGCTACCTTGCGTAAGACCCATTCACCATTTCCTCTCCATAGCAGCACCCATGCATCTTCCATGTGAAATCCAAATTCACCATTTCCACTACATAGCCACATTCATGAAGCTTCCATGCATAATCCCCATTCACCATTTATGCTCCATAGAAGCACCAGGGCCACTATCCAAGTGTATGATCCATTCCAATTCCCACAGACTCAACTTTTTCTATGTGATCGTTAGGTCTTTTTGGCCTCTTGTTTTTCACTCCGAGCATGACTCACATTGTCTTAGAGTAAGAACTAACCATTACATCCTTCTTGGTCCACCTTAGCATGTATTCCCCTAAAATAATCCTAAACTATGTGGAATTTAATCCTTGCCAGTGAAAGGTGCGTAGGAAGCCTTTCCGAGGTTCAAGCCCAACATTTATCTTCTGAACTACGTGGACTTTGATCATATCCAAGGAAAGGTATGTAGGACACCTCCCTAAGGTTCAATCCCAACACCTGTTGGTCTCAAACCCATTCACATAATTTCACCACACCATTCCGAACTATGTGGACTTTGATCCTTTCCAAGGAAAGGTATGTAAGATGCCTCACTAGAGTTCAATCCCAACACCTATTAGTCCCAACCCCCTTCATATCGGTTCACCACACCATTATGAACTATGTGGACTTTGATCCCTACAATGGAAAGGTATGTAGGATACCTCCTTAAGGTTCATCCCCAATAACCATCAATTCCAACCACTTCACATCGGTTTACCCCCGTCCTGCATGACGTTAAACCGTACGCCCCCTTTTTTGTCCCGCAAAATGTTAAACTGTACCCATTCAAACTATGTGGGATTTGATCATTGTCTCCTAGACATGGTACGTAGGATGACTTTCTGAGGCCCAATCCCAATCGACAATAAGCCATTGTGAACCCCATTCAACAGTAAGACATTGTTTTCACCAAACCAGTGGTAAGACTTTGTAGTCCGCAATTGACGGAAGCTGTTGTAGTCCCCTTTTTTGGGACCCAAATCTCTAGTCTTCCCCTTCAGTGCGAGACCAATCCGGTATGCTAACCATGTGTAAGACCCAGTATATCATCGGGTCGTTGTCCTCTGCGCACATCGCGATTCTATGCCCCCATTATGAACTATGTGAACATTGATTCCCTACCTCAGGGATACATAGGAAGCCTCCATGAGGTTCAATCCTATTTCCCATGTCTTATCATGGACTATTTCCCTCATGCCTATGTGTTTTCAGAATTTCATGACCCAACTCAGTGGTTCCACTTTTTTTGGGTCCTATCCATGTGTCCATTTTCATGGGTCGCATCCTATGGTGTCCCATTGCCCCGCCGAACTATGCAGACATAGATTCCATGCCATGAGGATATGTAGGAAGTCTGTTCGAGGCTCAATCCCAACACTAATGTCACCTACATGATGGTTCCAGCTCATTCCCCCACCACTTCATCCAACTCTCCATCAGCTATCCTGAATCTTACCCAGATCGCCACATCCTGATGATATCATGTCACTCACCTTATTCCTACTCATAGTAGTAATAAAGTAACTAACCACGTGTTAGCTTTGTATCATTATTAACTATAGGGGTTGCACCTATCTGATCCACTCTTATCAGTGTTCTGATCAGTCCAATCCATCTCCATAAGCAATTAAACTTGCGGCATACCCCATGTTAAGCATGGGAAGTTGACGAAAACCTCAGAGACATGACTCTATCATTGATACCCCACAATAGATATGGTATACCTCATGTTCTATTCCCTTGAGATGCCCTCTTACAAGGAAGAATACATGTTCTCTAATTTCTATGTATCTAGAGATTCCCCGACAAGATTGATGTTGTTATCTACTCCGACAGAAGGATTCTGGCCTGTCAAGACCCCTTGGAATGTCTATACAGAAGTAGTGTAATTAACTATAGTAAAAAAAGATATGACACTGGGAATGAGATTCACAAAAAATGACTTAATATTTAAGGGATACATGGAATTGGTAACGTGTTCCGAGGAGGAATCCACTGAAGTAGGAACTGACATCCCATAATCCTATTTCGATCAAGGAGAAAACGTCCCCCAATAAGTGATGGATGTCATCCGCCTTCAGAAAGTGGGAATGTGGGGCAACAAACAGTGCATCCTCTAGCAATGGATGAAATCCCTAGAAAAATAATTGGAAACAATATCATATTTGACGATAAAAATATTTATCGTAAAGATTATGTGATATATTTTTTACATGTAACATGACACAAAAAAATTGAAAAATATCATGCCTAGGATTCATACACAATAAGTAGTGAAAATTTATGCATTTTTTACATGGTAATATATTACTGTAGTTAAATGAAATGTAATATGATATCAATAATATTCATTATTAGAATAAATTTAAGAATCAAAATTCATCAGAGAATTTGATATGATTGTTGGATTTTATAGTTTCAAAACAAAACTGGTTTAATCTACGAAAGGCATTAAAAAACAAACCAGGATCAACCATGAATGAATTAATAAACCACACATACTATAAATGAAGAATACATATTCCTTACTCAAATTTCTTTTTCAGTGGTTGACTCATTTTTCTATTCATGATGATGATCACTAGGGAACAATCGATATATTCTTCCCACTATAGTGTAGCCACTGGTTAAATCCAAAACAGTTGTTGCATAAGTGGGATTATATTTCATCTATATAATTTCATTACCTCATCATGTAAAAGATGAAGGATGAAGAGAGATTTCAGGATGAGGGGTTTTTTTTTCAAACTGTTAGGTCAGACTTTAATCTTATCACACATAATAATTTAATGGAAACTACCTCATTTATGTAGATCCCTCAAGGATGCACCTCACATGATCATGAATTTAATCATTAGTTAGATTTCATGATTAAATGTTATATCTAAATAAAGAATGATTTTAGGTCAAATAACTCCCATTGGAAACATCTTATCAAATAACACATTGATGATATCCATCATAGAATACCTTGATGACCATTATCCATTAATGTTTAGCTATCATAACAATCATGTATTGTAGCATTATAATGAACCTCATTCCTTATGATAAGGAAAATCTATATTCTATGACTTTCATGGTGGAATCATGTCTTACATACATTAAAATATCCATTATATTTGAATACTATATAAAATATTATATCACATTAAAAAATTATTTAGGTAATACCTCATTCAGAAAAGACGTGAGGGATCTACCATGGTAAGAATCCAATAATGAACCTAATGAAGGGTGTATGAACAATGGAAGTGCCTAAAAGGGAATATAACTTTATAGTTTTATTTGGATTTATTGTATCATGAAAATGTTTTACAAGATGTAAATGTTACGACGAATGATAATTTTCTACTGAAAATTGAAAAAAGATAAAACAAAACTGAGAGATATGAACTTCTCATGATAAATTTATAATCAATTTAGATTTAGTTATGCCTAATTATATGCAATTCATATGAAATTTATTTGATTATGTTGTTTTTTATATTACCATCATTTCACTAGAAAGATCCATGCATAGAATCCCTATAGCTGTGATCCATATGTGATACTTTGACCTAATAGAAACACTGAGGGAATTTTGGGTTCTATTTTGGTAGACCAATAATCTTGTGTTATTTTTATTGATGAATTTTAGTTTCTTTGGGTTTGAAGTAATTTCTCTTCTTCTTATTGTTATTAGGAGAAAGGGATGATTATTTATATATGGAGAATTACATTATTCACAATGATTCTCAAATCTCAATTATTTCAGTTAATCCTACACAATTTAGGTAACAATAAATTTAGAGATTTATGGTTTAGGTAAAAATATAATTTAATTGTAAACAGACATTAAAAAATATAATAATCCATATGTAACCCCATTCTATAATATAATAATAATTATATATTTTTTTCTCTATCTAGAAAAATGATAAATATTATTTTTCTTTCATGTAAATTAATATTTATCATCAGACATAATTTCGGTCCACAAGGCCTGATCGACTTTTATTGAATAATCGAATAAATATTACATTAAATATTTCATTCGTAAATAAATATTTGTGATCAATAAAAAAATTACTCATAATCCTTGATAATAATAGTTATTAAATTAATTAAATTCAAAACAATTTAATTAAGATCAATATAAAAACATAGTATATATCCCTCTTATATTCTTTCACATATGAATTAGTTGGGCTTGACTAATATCAAAGATTACTATAAAAAATGGGTCAAGGTACACATGAAAATGAAATTAATGTAACAACATCAACAACCATAAAAAACTCTAACTATGTAATATAATCCCTCTATCATAACATCTAATCAAACAAGTTTCACAACCGTTTGATTAAATTGTATTCTTCAAGAATCTATTGTTGAGTATATTAAATAAAATATTCATCACACTATGGCCAAGTAATTTAATGTTAAATTTCAATTTCAATTAAAAGGATATGATATCAACTTTCATAAATATGGAAGATAAAAAATTTCCGTCAAAGTATTCATTAATTAGACATTCCACATGGAGAACCCAATGTATCTATCTTCACCACGAACTGTATAATCATGGTTTAGAAAATTAATCTAACCATGCGATTCTTAATTATAACTAATAACAATTTTAATGTATAGGGATACTTTCCCATGAACTTATATAGGAATATCTGATGACATAAGACTTGTATAATTATTACAATAAGGTATGTACTCATAATCTCCCATCGTGGAGATTTACATGTTTGAACATCCTAAGATGATGCCTCATCTACGTATGAGTACTCTCACCTGTTAGTAAACATAATATATATCCCTCAATAGTATATTATTTGACTATATAACTATATTTAATAAAATCTTTAGGAAATTTCAAGGTTATCATCATATTGGGTAACCACTATGAACTTATAAAGGCCATAAATACCATATGAAATTTACACAATAAAATCAGGTAAAAATATAAACATCCGGTCATAAGATGTTTCATTAATATTAAAATATTATACTATACGTGTAATATAAAGTACAAAAATATGGTTCTATAATAATACTTCCAACAAAATACATCATAGACTTGAGCTAACTACGTAAAACTTTTGGTTTGATATACCACACACGATAATCATTTTTCTTCTATGTCAAGTCATCATTTAATGGGTAAAAAATATTATCCTTTATGGATATCATAATAACTACATATTCACCAATTAGAGAAAGATACCTCTTGGAGTGATACTTATAATTTATGTTATTGATCATATTACATGATATTATTTTTCATAGTTGTGGTATTATAACAATAGAGTGTGATAGGATCATTACTGCTGGGTATCACATTAAGATCTAGGAAAAATTATGCATCCAGAAAACATATATTTCTACTTATGAAGAAAAATTTTACATGGAATCTATTTTATAATCTATGAGTATATATTTCTTTAATCTCTTCTTGCTAATAACACATCCATTTTATTTAAAGATTTATCCTTTATGTGATTTTAGATTCTCTTCAATTATTTTTAAACTAGAAGTTACATATCCTAGGATGAGTAGTTCTTCATCTTCACTATTGAAAAGAAACATATCCTTGGTACACCATAAATACGTAAGATTGGTCTTGACTAAAATAAAATTGAGGTCACCAAGGGTATCCTGCTGTCATCCTATCTCACATAAGGCATGATCGACTTCTATCCATGTTTATATTAAAACATAAATTACTTAAACAATCCCCAATGTGTTTGGAACCCTTGTGAACGTTTTTCTTTAATCATGTGTCTAAGTTATCAATTTACTATTATGATGAATTCTATGAGGAATTTAGGATACTACCCTATTATATTTTTCCATACTAAATATATTCATTATCTTGTAAAATACATGTACCTTGAGTTATACTATCTAACATATGGGATATGTATTTTTGTATATTGATCCCAATAATATATGTTGACTTGACTAGAATTTTTATTGATAAGAATTTACTAAACGGGGAATTAAAATATGATAAGATAGGTATTTTATTTCTTATAAGAAGTATCTCATAAACATATACTATTAATAAAATGATTGTACTCCCACACAATCTATTATTGACACAATGATCACATTCATTCATTATGAAAAAATTCTATTATGTATTCATGGAACTAAATGTTCCATGGTATGGATGATTTATTTAATACATAAATGGATATTTGTATCATTCATACCATATTAGTATATTTTTGAGTCACAAACACTTTGAGCTGTGTCATATAGACATATCAGTGAATCTTCCCATTATTGTAGGATGCTTTTACACCCTTATTCCAAATCTCATAGTAATTTAATGCTGTAATATATTTTATAATTATAAAAGATTTCAGTATTAAAACGGTTGTAAAGGTTTCATATTAGTCTGTTCCTTGAATATGTTTGAACCCTTTTACAACCATTAATTCCTTATAAGTACAAGAATGTACAACCATATAATTTTTCTTATTGAATACCCATTTACAACCAATGGGATTTACATTGACTGGAGGATATACCAAAATCATGGTGTTGTTTTGATACATAGAGTCCATTTCATATTTAATAAATCCTTTCCTATTGGAAATAATTGTGCCACATATTTCTTCCTTGTAGGTTATAGGATCATTAATATCCACTAATAATGGGCCAGCATACTCAAGACTTAAAAACAATACCATTTAAGTACTATAACTTTTCTTCTACTCCTTTATAGTACTTATGTCTTTGTAAATTCTTCCATAAGGATTTTGGATATTTTTCATGTGACAACTCTTATGTATCATTATCATGAGATTCTTCTTATTACATATTTCAACCACTTGATCTTATAGAGATATTATCATTCTCAAGGAATGTGGGACCTATTTCAACACCAAGATTTTTATTTGATTGGTTTTATATGTGGTATGCCCTTGTTTAAATAGAATATTCTAAAAAGATACACAATGTTCCTTGGGGAGAAAATTTCATTACTAATGAGTTTTTTTCAAACACTTCAAATCCCCATACTTGTACATATGACAATATAGTTTTTCCCACTCCACATTTTGTTTGGGGATTTTTCATCCAATATAGTCAAAACATGTTTTAGTATGTCTGATGTTGTGTAATTCCCCAACCCTAGAATCCCAGAGCCAATACAATATTTTAATAAATTGGCATTATTACAAGGAATCATGTCCCAAAGGGCTGGTCCATTTAGAATTCTTAGAAAATAGATTATATACATGAACTTCACATTACAATTTCTGACATAAAAATAGGACATAGATAATTATTGGATAACTCCATTATTCCCTTAGATTAACCATGTATATCGATCATAATACATTTCTTGGAATCCTGGGAAAATAAAATATACGAATGGGGTGAGATCAGATGTTTAGTATGGGTAAATAATTCAACTGAAGCTATAATAATTTAAGGAAAGATGTATAAGAAAAACAATAGCCTTTTAAAAATAAAAATGAACATATTATAGAAAAAATAAATAATATATTACCTTATAAACATTCACATGGATATTCTAATAGTCAAATAATAAAATGTAATAATAAATTTTATAACGAGAAAAATGAATAATGCCGGACATTATAACCACTACGCCAAATCCTTGTGCCAAGTCAATACACAATGATTCTATCAAGGCCTTATGCCAAGACACTAGTTTGTATCATTCAACATACCAATGCAATAAGGGGATATAGAAGTCCCTGCTCGTCACTTAATAAGTCGAATTCATTCCTCATATGAAAATTGTGAAACATAAAAAAAATATTTGTATTAATACTAGAAAATAAAATTCCAATACTTTAACTATAAATAATGAATGGTATAAAAAGAGCACATCCACAGTCAAAAATATCATAAATCATTTAATAAAATATGTAATATTCTATTTATAATAAATCAAAATCAATCAAGAATAATATCCAAAAAAAATGTGTCAATATAATTGAATATAGTCTGTAAATCCTTTTGAGAGAAATACCCATTTTTCATGAAGTCATATAATAGTCTCACAATTTATAAATGGATTTATTTAAAACTAAATTTTGAATCAAAGTGTCCCATACCACTTTGAATCATTTGAAAGTAATTAACATTTTAATAAAATCATAACCACATAAATAAATCCATAAAATCATTTTGAAAACCTGGACATTAATTAAATAGATTTATAATAATAAATATTTATAAAATTTAAAATGATGATCGCGTTAGATATTATCTTCTATAAAACCTTAAAATATTCCTTTTGAATATTTTTTATGAAACATGGAAATGGATGATTAATATTTCCCTGCAAAAACTTACACATAGACAATCTTGAATAATAATGAGATTGAGGAATTAAGCCTTACCTTAGGTCCAATAATCTCCATATATATCTAAAACTCATGTATAATGTGTTTAATAATATTAATAACTTATATAAGAATCATAATAATATTTATGATATCATATATGATTTTTACGACTTTATATTACCCATTTATTTACAATTCCACGTAAATGAAACATTTCAGTTAATATCACAGTTTTTATCGTACGTGTTTTATCTTGTTATTCTTGGTCATATTACATATATAATGTTTGACTTACTCTTAGAATGTATAATATGATTTATATTTCACATATATAAATATATATAATAAATATATATATTAAATGAAATATACAATTCATAGAGACGGTAGACCGTACATACGCATGAAAATTGTTTCCATTTTTGTACCATATATCCCAATAGAATTATCAGGTCATATATTTCATAATTATTAATAATATTTAATTTTATAATCTTTCTTCGATGGTGAACATGGAAGATGAGTCTCATCACATCACACAAATGGTAAGCCGTACAAACGCATGAGTGACATTATCATTTCCTCAGTGGTTAAATGGGATGTAATGGTATGGAATGTTAATTTTAAAGAAAAAATATCGTGAAATATTTATTATTTATATCCATTATATTAATCTTTATACCCATATAAATAATGTGTATATGGAAAACAATTTAGACCATGATGTGGAGGCAGTAATCCATACGCACACACGCATGGTGGTATTATTTTTCACAAGATGGGTAAAAAGAGGAATATGGTTATCCCAGAATCTTAAAAACATCTCAGAATGTAGTATATTCTAGATTTATTATTTTAATATGGTAACAACATTGTCATAGGAAGTATAATAAGAAATGAACTTTGAAATAAGGGATAAAATGATTACCTTTTCTTCAGTTGTCTTCTTTTGATTTACAAAAAAGGACTATATAAGAAAAATTTATTCCCAATGTTTTGGTTCTACGATGGAGTGAGGGATGTTGGGAGGAAATTTGGGTTGGGGTTGGCTGAACCAAATGGAATTTTAGGTGTTAAGTAAAGAGAAAGCGAGGTGCCCTTTTATGAGAGATTTGGGGGGAACTTTAGAAAATCATGAAATATTCATTTAATATAAAATAATTTTTGGAATAAAATAGATAAAAATTTATTTATTTAGATTATATTATGATTATGGTTCGAAATTAGCACAACCAATAGGTTTTATACATGTTTAGATAATAAAATTAACCTTATCTTTTAGATTTACCCCTTTGTAAAATAAGTAAACTCTTTCCATGTCCTCTTGTATTTTTATACTATACAGTTAATATAATTACTATAAAATTCCCAGAGAACCTAAAGTGGATCATTTTTGAAATTCATATCACTATCAATGTTATTTTGACTAACTATATATTTTTAGGATTTTTATATCATTTGATAAAATAGTATTTTTTTTAAAACTCATTTATGTCAATTTTGACACTATTTAGTAATTGTAATTTTTAAGTCCTAACAACATGATTCCTTAAAAAATACATTTAATCAACCATAATATGTTATATTCACCTATAAAATTAGTGTATGGCATCAAAAGTTTAAATTTAAATTTAATTTAATATTTATAATATAATTTATTTTAATCATTAATTAATAAGGAAATTAATACATCATCATTGTGTCTTTAATAAATTTAATTATTTAATGTATGAAAATTATAAATAAAATACAATGATGTAGGTATGGTTTTTAGATTTCTAATTAATATTTATAGTCAAATTTATCTTTTGTATAACCCTATATAAAAATGGTTTAGCTGTTAAAATTTGAATTTACACTTTTTACTATTCTTTAAATAAAATATTATAAATGTCATAATATAATCCAAGTGGATCAATAGAAGGATCTTAATTTTGTCTTATTGATGAATTTGGATGAAATACACTTATTTAATATAATCAATACATGTGTTAGGTTAATTTTATATTATTATAATATTATTTTTACCTTTAATTACCCTATTTACCTTTAACCGTGGTAATAAAATTAAAAAGTTACTATTAGCCAAATATTATTTTCATCATATAGAACAAAATTTGACATACTAATTAAAACCATTCGTTTAATATTTTTAAAATTCAATTCACAATAGTGGTAAAATTATATTTTATGCAAATTTGCAAATGGGTGTAGAAGGTTGGAAAAAGATGTTAAAAAGTTCAATAAATTTTTTTATATCTAATGTTAGTATAATATGAATCCAATTACATAGGAATAATGTAGGTTTTATGTATATATTTATACTTTAAATTAAATTTTATTTAAAAATAATTATCTAAAAAAAGTCATTTTTATGTATTATGCAGTATTTTAACTATTCATCAAAAATTGAATGATTTTAGAAAAATATCATATATTCTTTCTAAGATAATTTTAATGTTATGAATTTATAAATGAAGTGTATTTTACCAAATTCAATTTTTAGGAGTGTCTAAAATTAATTTTATTATTGTTAAAAAAATACATAATAATTAGTCCCTTTAAGAAAATAGGTTTTCAAAATATATAATTATTTTAACAAAACCTATAAATTTCATTATAAATATGTTTTATTTATGTAAAAAAATGATAAATAACATTTAAAATTTATTTGTTACTATTTATGTAATAATATTTAATTGATAAATAAATATATCGTTTAAATAATTATAATACTATTGTATTGGTTCACATAAACTCAATCTATTGTGTAATGCAAGTGATGTCAGTATTTCATGCTATATATGATATTAAGTTACATTAAAGAGATAATGTAATATGAAATTATGGGGTGTTATATTCTCCCCTCCATCAATAAATTTGGCCCTCAAAATGTGAAATTGTTATTCAAAAATAAATGGTAGAAAATAGAAAATACCATTTTGGAAAACCCACATTGGAAATTTGGTTAATAAAAGTTAGTCTTAATAAGAGGGAATGGGAAATGAGAAAGTCACCACCAAATTAAGATTTTGAACAAGAGAACATTGGTGGAAATTAGAGACAAATTATTGGTGAAAAAACATAAATATTTAACGGGAGTGATTGAGGCCATCAGTCATAAACAAGTGAACAATGAATTGAAAATTTAGGTCCTAAAAGCCTTAAATATATGATGATTTAAAATATCATAAACTAAACTAAACATAATTTATTTAGATAATACATTTTTTAGATAATTTTTTTTATGAGAAGGGATTAATTTAATATTAAGATAAGAACTTAAGAAAATATACTTGATTTCATTACCTGTCATAATAATAATCTCATAATTTGGTTGTGCTTTGATCTATTTTCACTTCATCCCATAAACTAGGAAATGAATGTTCAAAAATGATATTTTTTTAACCCCTGAAGAAATTTGATAAATCATAAGGTCCAAAAGTGTTCCCTTAATTCAATAAATGTTTAATAGAATCCAAAAGGTTAGGTCAAAGTATCCAATAAATTATGCTTCAACCACAAACAAAATACCGAGTGTTCAACTTAATCCATTATAACCTTTAGACTTATCCAAAATACTTTTGTCCAAGATCTATCTAAAATGACTCTAAATTTCAAAAATAAATTGTAACATCATATTCCCCAAACACCGTAATGTTTCTTTTATTATCACCTACGGAAAATATTATTACCTTCATCATATTAAAACAATAATGAAAACAAAAAAGTAATATAATAAAAGCCTTATATATATCACAATATTCTTATAACCAAAATATAATTCCTGAATCAAAAAAAAGCAATACATTAATTATTCCACTTTGAGTTTAGTAATAACATAATCTTGACATTGATCCATTTTATTTTTCTGAGCTATATTTCCTTGATTCTTTGGAAAATTGTTTCCATAAGGTCACATATCATTACAATTATAACATTGCCCAACATATTTCTTTCCCTTACAATCATGAGCCTAATGACATTTTTCTCCACATTTTTAACAAAATCCCATTCCTTTTAGGAAAGTACGAGGGTGTTTCTTTCTACATATAACACATAAGAGAAAACCCTTCATTCGCTTTTTTTGATTATCTGTCTCTTGCTCCACCATTCTCTTCTTATCTTGCTTTACTTTAATGTTATAAGATCTAGATAATTTTTTTATATTGATATCACACGAGACTATATATTCGTATGATAAGAAAGATTATGAGACCAATTCTAGTTAGAGTAAAGGTCTTAACCCATAAAATAATTGATCAATATTACTTATTTTGTTACGTATGTAGTCTGTATCATACCTTGTAAACCTTGTGAAGTCAGCATCACACTTGGAAATATTTTTATCCACTTTTTTCCTTAGGATCAGAAATTGTCTTACCATTTTAGCTTGATGTTCATGAGAAAATTATTTCTCTATGAAAATATATTTAAAATCCCTCTATCTTTATTTTCCATTTCCTCATCCTCATTTGTGTTTTGAATTAATGACCACTATTGATCCGCATCACCTGGGAGATGATAAAATACTATGATAACATTTTCCCTTAGATTTCTTCCCAAACAAATATTTTTTTCTCTATGTAACTTGTTTACTACTCAGCTATAGAAGGGTTTTTAGTTATATTTAATGTTGACGGTTGTTGTCTCATGAAGTGGTCTATCATTCATCCTCGACGTTGTGGATTGGGATACTCTATACATGTAAGGTTATTATTTATAACTTGAGTCAGCTGTCCAAGTATGTTTATAATCTCTTAAAAACACCAGTTGTGTCCCCAACACCACTATCCTTATCTTATATAGGAGGGAAATCCCTACACTAATTACATGTAATGATGTGATTTCCATTCCTTCCATTAGGGGCCATTTCTAAACATTGGTATACAAAAAATTAGGTTATGAGTCATAATTCATAAATCCAAACTAGTAAAATACTTAAAATTAATTGAAAATTTTTCTTCATATCTAATCTCTAATAATAATATGGTTCCTTTGAGAACATATTTACTCATAAATCCTTCATAATGGTTTGTAAAGAACAGATGAACTATCTTAAGCATATCTACTTGGAGTGTCAAACTAGGTGTTCTTTAAGGCCCTTTGTCATGTACGGGGTTACCCTGAGTCATGATCAGAACACCTTGGTGGGGTTTTCACCCCTACGTACATCTTTTCTGGAACCACGTTCACTTTTAGTATCTATATTTGGATGTATTTTCAATGAATACCCACATAAATTCCATTTTAAAATTCTAGTACTTTTTCAATACTTATCCTCAACTTTTATCTCAGGGTTATGATCCATAATCTTAGTTTTCTAAATATATTTCCATGGTTATTGATAAACTTAATTTGATACCAACTATAACTCCCTGACCCCAAAATCTCGGAGCTCGTGCATTATTTTAATACATTTGCATGATTACAAGGAATCATATCCTGATGGACTGATATGTTTAGCAGTATTGGAAAATAGGTTACATACATAAATTTTACATTAAAATTTCTAACATAAAAATATTTCATAGATAATCCTTAGATAATTACATTATTTCCCTAGATTAACCCTTCATATCAATCAAAATTCACTTCTTGGCATCTTGGGAAAATGAAATATAAGAAAGGGGTGAGATCAGATGCTTAGTAGGGGTAAATAATTCAGTGAAAGCTATAAACATTTAAGGAAAGATGTATAAAAACCACATCCTTTTAAACATAATCATGAACATAAAAAGGAAAAAAAAGAGAAGACATTACCATATAAACATGGACATGTATATTCTACAAGTTGAATCATCTAAGGTAATATCTAATTTCATATTGAGGAAATGCATATTGCTGGACATCATAACCACTATGTCAATGCCATTTCTCCTAGACAATACACAAATATTCTATCAATTCCATGTTCCAATACACTATTTTGTCCCATGATACCAACTGATACTTTGAGGGGCTATAGTAGGCCCCACCTGTCACTTACCAAGTCCAATTCATTCCTCATATGAAAAGGCTGAAACATAACATAAACATTTGTATTAAAACTTGCATACGAAACTAAAATACTTTAACCATAGACCATGAATGGTATAAAAATATAACATACATATTAAAACATATAATATCTCAATCAGTAAAATATGGAAGGGTGTATTTATTATAAATCAACCTCAGTCAATAATAATATCCAAAAAAGGATGTTGACATAGTTTAGAATAATCAGTAAAACTCTTTGAGATAAATATCCATTTCTCAAGAAATCATTTAAAAGTTTCCAAATTTATAAAGGAATTAATTTAAAAGATATTTTTTAATCAAAGAGTACCATACAACTTTGAAAATTTATAATTAATTTACATTTTAAAACAATCATGTCCATATAAATAAATACTTCAAATCATTTTCAAAATGATGAAATTAATTAAATAGATTTAGAAGAATAAAAAATTAAATAATTTAAAATGATGAGTGAGTTAAAAATTCCAATATATGAAACCTTAAAAGATTCATTTTGATAATATTTTTATGAACCATAGACATGGATGATAAATATGTCCCATTAAACACTTACACATTAAATTTTTTGAATAATAATGAGATTGAGGATTTAACCCTTACCTTAGGTCCGATACTCCCAGTACCTGTTATAATCTCATATATAATGTGTTTAAACATATTATTAACTTAATAAAAAATCATAATAATATTTAATATATCATATATTATTCTTTTATTACATTATATTACACATATATTAAAAATTCTAAATTAATGCAACATTTCTGGTAAAATCGCTTAGTTTACTGTATGTGTTTCGACTTGTTATTCTTGATCATATTATATATATCATGATTTACATAGTCCCAGAATGTATAATATGATTTATATTTCATATATATAAATATATATAACAAATATATATATATATATATATATGAAATGGGATACACTATTCATGGAGACCGTAGGTCGTACGTATACATGAACATTGTTTTCATTTTCATATCATATAGAAGTAAATGATTGAATTATATATATATATATAATCCCATTATAATAATTATTTCATATATTTCATAATTATTTATAATATTTATTCTTATAATCATTCTTGGATGGTGCACATTGAATACGATTCTCATCGCATCGTGGAGACAGTAAGTCATACGTACGCACGAGCAACAAATATCATTTCCTTAATGGTTAAATGGTATGGAATTGGATGGAATATAAATTTTAAATAAAAAAATATCAAGTTATATTTATTATTTAAATCCAATATATTCATCTTTATACCCATATAAAGAATTTGTACTTGAAAAACAATTTACATCATGGGGTGGAGATAGTAAGCCTTACGCACGCACACATGTTGGTATTTTTTTAGAGGATGATTAAAAAGAGGAATATGGTGGTCCCATAATAATAAAAAAATCTAAGAGTATAGTATATTCTAGAGTTATTATTTGATTATGGTAATAACTTAATAAGAGAAGGTAGAAGAAGAAATGAACTTTTAAAGAAGGGATAAAATGATTACGTCTTCTACAGGTGTCTCCTTTAGATTTTCCGAAAATGAATCCTTAAGATGGATTTATAACCATTTTTTCTTCAAAGTCAAATTTAGGGAATTTTGGACAAGATTTGTGCAGGTTTTGGCTGATCCAAAGGGCTTTGAAGGTGTGAATTAAAGAGAAAGGGAGGATCCCTTTCTTAAGATGGGTGAGGGGTACTTTAAGAAAAGATTGAAATATTAAATTATTATAAAATTATTTTTGGATTATAATAGCTAAAAATTAAATTATTTATTGAATAAGATGAGGATGGGTCAAAATACTCTCTTCCAATAGGTTTTATACTTTTTTAGCTCATAAAATTAATGGTATATTTTATATTTAACCCTTTGTAAAATAAGTTAACTCTTACCATGCTGTCTTGTATTTTTATACTACAAGGCTAATAACATTACAATAAAATTGCAAGAGAACCTAAAGTGGGTAATTTAGGACATTTTTATTACTATAAAACATATTTTAATAAACTTTATATTTTTAGGATTTTTATATCATTTAATAATATAGTATTTAAAAAAACTCATTTATGTCAATTTTGACACTTTTTAGTAGTTTGTTTTTGTTAAAGTCAAAACAACTTGATTCCTTCACAAACAATAAATTTAATCAAACTTAACATATAATATTCCCATATAAAATTCTTTTATGGCATAAAAAGTTTCAATTTACAAATATTTTAAAATTTACAAAATCATTTATTTTAATCATTCATTAATAACGTAATTACTGCCTCATCATTACATCATAAATATATTTTTTTTATTAAATGTCTAAAAATTATAATTAAAATACCATTCTGTA
Organism: Viscum album; assembly: GCA_963277665.1. Lineage (NCBI taxonomy): Eukaryota > Viridiplantae > Streptophyta > Magnoliopsida > Santalales > Viscaceae > Viscum > Viscum album. The sequence continues at coordinate 2,135,684,546 of OY728140.1, forward strand.
GGAAATATTTTTGGATTTATTAGGAATATTTATAGTCAAATTTATATTATTTAAAACCCTATATTAGAATTTTTTTAGTTATTAAAATTTTAATTTAACACTTTTAAATCTTCTTTAAATAAAATATAATAAATGTATTAATCTAATCTTGGTAAATCAAAAAAAGGATCAGATTTTTTTCCCTAAGGTTTATTCTGGTCAAAATAAACTTATCCAATAAAATTAGACCATGTGTTAAGGTAATTTTATATTATAATAATAATATTTTTTTTACCATTAATTACCTCATTTACCTTTAACCGTGATAAATAGAATTCATAAGTTACTATTCACCAAAAAATATTTTCATCCTATTGAAACACATTTTACAAATTTATGACAACTATTTCTATCAGATTTTTAAAATTTATTTCACAAAAGTGAAAAAATTACGTTTTATGAAAATTTGTAAATGTTCATAGAAGTTGGGTAAAATATGCTAAAAAGTTCAATAAAATTTTATATATCTAATATTATTAAAAAATGGCTCTAATAACATACATTGGACTAATATAGGTGCTATGTATCTATTTTCACATTAAGATAACTTTTAATTAAAATAATTATTTAAATGAAAAGTTGTTTTTATGTACTATATAGTATTTTTCACTATTCATCCAAAATTGAATGTTTTGCAAAAAATACAAAAAATTCACCTTAGGATAATTTTGATATTCAGAATTCAAACATAAAGTCTATTTTAACAAATTTGAGTTTTAGGTGTCTCCAAAATTAAATTTATTATTGTTCATAAAAAGGACATAAAAAGTAGTTCCTTTAAGAATATATTTTTTCAAAATATATAACTATTTTAATAAAACATATTAATTTTATTATAAATATGTTTTATTTATGTAAAAAATAATAATAAACATTTATAATTTCTTTATTACTATTTATATTACAATATTATATTGATAAATAAATATATAGTTATATAATTATAATAGTAATGTGTTGTTTTGTAAAAACTCAATCTTGCATATAATTCAAGTCAAGTCGGTGTTGAATTTAATATAAGTTATAAAAATACTATAAAAAGATAACATACTATGAAATTAGGGGTTGTTACATGTTTTTTTGTAATTCTTATCCCCCAAAGTATAATGTAAGCATCATTTGAGTCTTCATCGATATCAGCATTTCTAACAGGGTGTGGTTCCTCCATTCACATACAATTTTACATTGAGGTGTATAAGGAGACATGAGTTAAGATATAATTTTAAAATCCTATCAATAATCAATAAAACCATGATTTTGATATTTTACACTATGGTTTTAGTAGAGTTTCATAATATTTTTACCAAGATAGTTATAAACATCATTTATTAATTTGTTAATTTTTTTAAGGAATCCAACTTATACATCAGTAAGTAGATATATCATTATCTACTAAATCAACCGTAAAGTTAAGAAGTACTAGTATAGACCACTTTATTCACCTGGAAATGGTTCACAGACATAGGTATGAATAAATCAAATTATATCATTGTCCCTGTACCCTTTTCTTCTAAATTGGTATTTGGTCATTTTTCCTTGTATAAATGTGTTACGTACACCAAGTTATATTAGTTAAAAATAACCTGAATATCCCCCATTGTATTATTTAGTCAAAAAGTTTTTTACCTCACCTCAATAGTTATTCGAATCATGGGTGTGGTATGAGTTGTTTCCGCAAGATATTCTATTGATTAAAAATATTTAGATCACATAATCCAGCATATAAAAGCATTTATTTAATTTTTATTTTCTATAATAAAGGTTATCCTTGTAAATAAAACAAAATTAATTACCCAATTTTAAAATAAATCTATTCAAATCAAGAATTAGTACAAGAATTATAGTTTAGGTTACATATGTAACATAATGACATCCTTTTAATACCATGAAATTTGTCATTAGAAATGTGTGGTGGTATTCCCTCATATTCATAATAGCATGTTTGGCTTTGGTGGATGCTCTTATATTTAATTCCACTATGTCAATAATTTTAAATCTACTTAGTTCATATATTTTAATACATATTTGAGACCTAGAATCTATATCAAATACCAAATTTATATAAATAAAGTTTTTTCATCGATATCAATATACAACTTAAGATTCCCCTTACTTCATTTCATGGGTTCGGTTTTTCATCTAGTATCCCTTATTTCCATATATGATATAGATGTTAACAAGTTCCCATTCATTCCACATGGCCTTTAAAATCCTCAAAATACTTTGTGAAGAAGCATTGTACATAGATCTATTCACTTGTAATTTATATTTATTCACCAGAAGGATTGATGGATTTTTACTCTTTGTTTCCTTATCAAATTGTGAATGAAGTGTGAGTGGATATATCTAATATTAGTTGTCTCACTAAATGGTCATTGAAGTTTCCCAATATAATGAAAACCAAGAAGCTCCACAAAAGTATACATAAATATATGATAAATGTATTGATTAAATTCGTTTCGAAAAAAATGATACATTTTTTCAGGGTTGCAGGTGTTTAGGACATTTATGATTATTCCCATGGTGCATTCCCTTATTAATATATAGTGTATGATTTTAGGAGAACCAGACCTCCTAGTAAGAAATAGAAATTTATAAGTGTCATTGGATGCTAAAATATTTGAATTTTATTATGTATCATTGGACTTTATTATTATTATTAATGAATATGATGATTCAAATACTTTGGGTGTTTATAAAAACTATGTCAATGTATGTATTTAGTGGTATAGGATACATTGGGTGCATCACGAGTAATATATCATTAAGGAATAATACATGAAATGATTTATACCTTTTTTCATTAATAGAAGTTGATATATAAAACCATTTTATTGAAATGATATAACCTAAATAAACACATTTTCATGGTGTTCTATAGACAAGTTCAATTTTCAAAAATTCAAATAAAGAGGAATTGAAAATTTAGGTTAATGTCACTAGCTTGTAACATGAATGACAAGAGATATCATGATAAAGGGATTACATTACCAAGTATGTCTCAACATGAGGTATTGTGTTGTTGTGGCATTAACTTCTTTCTCTGTTGGTTCACCATAATGTGAATTGATTCTAACCATGGACCTTGGGATGATTTTCCAAATTCCATTGAGAAAGAGGCATAAGGGTCCACACACTAATCTTATTCAAAATTTTAGTTAAATAATAATAGTATTTACTCTTTATAAATTTAAAATAATATTAAAACATGGAATGTTTTAATAATTAATCATGTTTACTTGATCGATTATATTCAGTCACTAGGTATTCGAGTGAATATTTTGTAAGAATAATATATATTTTTTTTTTCATTTTTAGTGACTATAATATTCATATATTTATTAGTGAATAAAGTTTTGACATTAATATTATAAATAAGTATTCATTATTCATGTTTAAATAAATATAATGGAGGAATTATAGTATGATTTTATAGGTTTGGTATGAAACAATATTAACATATAAATTATTTTTTGAAGAAATAATATTTCATTTAATTCGCAGGTCTAGCGTATGTCAAAAAATGATAAGAATAGTTTATTATTATAATTATTATTATAGATAGTATGTTGATTAGGTATTATAGATATAAGAATTGAGAATGTGGAATTATTATTTTCTAAGTCTAGAATTATATAAAACCAATTATTTTATTATCTTGTTTATCCATTTTAATTTTTTTCGTACGATGATACCTGGAGATGATTCTCTCAAAGGCTTAGAGAGATACCTCTTTAATAATTATCTCTAGAATATAAAGTGATCCTCCACAACCGCAACTCTTCAATCTATATATATCAATAGAATCCTTATATGAATGATTCCGTGGGTGATCAATGATGAAGGAACCATGAATTAGGATCATGCAGGATAGCACCATGATATTCCTAGAGTGATGTTCAGTGGAAAGAATTGTGGATCACCAATAGAGGGAATATATTTTTGATTCATATAATTAATTAATTTAATGATGTAAATATGTTGGGATATTCCTCAATGTTGAAATAATTTCTCATAAGGTTATTATTTAATTATTTAAATCAATTTTAAATAATTTGGGATGATCCTCCTCTTGGTTAGAGAATTTTCAACCATTAATAATCTGATAATTCAACTTGATTGAGGATAATCTTTATTATCATGTACCTATTGGATTAATAATAGATTACAACATGAATCTTTGTTGGGAATACCACACAAAACACTTCTATTTCTCTTAAAACATTAATGTGATATCTGATAGAGGTTTTATAAATTTTTATAATTATTTATAGTTATTTATATTTATATAATGATTATTGAATGATTTTCATGTTTTTTTGTTATTTTTCATTTATAGTTAAATCATTATTTAATCTGAATCAGAATATCTATTGTTATTCGCTATTCATTATCTTAAATATAAGGAAATCAATTATTTTTTGAATGATATGAATTTGATAAGTCGTTTTAGATGTTCTCAAGATTAGGGAAAAAAGTACACACCGTTTAACCAAAATCTACACATCGTAAACCCATGTTTAATTTACCTTATATTATTTTATATTATTTGATTTAGTGTACATTTATTATATGTCATTTGTTTTTAAATACACAATGTGTTGACGAGGCTAGCCTTATTCATGGTCTTCTGGACTATATGTTGTGTAACTTCCATAGATCACATGTTGTATATTAGTAAAAGACGGGACATGTATTTTTGTGAATGAACTACATGACTGGAGACCATGTATCTTGGATATCTTGGATTCCACAAGTTGTGTGTCCCATGTATAGATCTTGTATTTCATAAAGTTCCTGTGAAATATTACATGATATGTCCCATGACATGTGTCATGGATAGATGGTGAGAATAATACAATACATGTAGCTAAAATATACATCCAATTTTTTTACCAAACTACATAGAATTAAAAATTAATTTATTATACTACATAAACATAGTCCACATGTATTTAATTTGGTCAATAAGATGATAGTTAATTGGATTTTATGGGTTATTTATATATGTAAAATTAATTTCCCCATAATTTTGATAACATCATATCATGTATAACTCATAATATAGATATTATTCTTTTAAAAATGAAACATAACATGATACGTAAATATCCAGGGTCTTGAGTGGTAATTAAGTTGATTGTACACACAATGGAATTATTCTATAAATCTTGTATTCTACATATCACATGAGTAAAAATTATATGAATATAATACATCATGGGTAGTTTGGATGGGTACTCACCAAGTTACTTCAAAGGTAAATTTTTTTACAAGTATAATTTTAAATAATATTTTATTAAATTGTGATCTATTAGAATCTCAATAATGTTTTAATGAGAATAAATAATAAAGAATTGATTAATTAACGAAGATAAGTAATTGATTTGAGTGTGATTTATCGTAAATATAGATGAATATTGTTGAATGATATTTTAGGAAATGTGTAATTTATTTCATGTATATGGATGATCATGAGCATAGACCATAATTGTTATGTTATTTTCCCCATTTTAATTTATTATTAAATAAAATTAATGGTTTCTACATCATCCCTCCTGCTATAATGTATGATTTTTTATCCTTTTGTTTCTTTTTAGTAAACACTTTAAACAATAAATTGGTTCCCCTTTCTAATGTGTGTGTAAAATAATATGTAATTGAATGATCTCTCAAGCTAGTGGAGGTGGTTCACATTTGGATTTGAGGAGAAACCAATCCATGAGATATACATAGGTGTATATGTGGAAAGCTATTATAAGAACTATAAAATGGTTGATGGTGTTTTTCCACTAGGTAGATAGTTTGTTTATCATCTTTTAGATAAAATAACCATTATTAAAATCACATGATCATGCCACTTTATTATTTTATATCTTTCAATTTTCCAAGTTATGGAAATATGGATTCTTTTTCATGATCACATGAATTAGTAAATTAATGAGAATACAAGATATAGATAAATAAAATTTTAATGTGAATAAATATTATTTAAGAAAATGTTAATAACATATATAACTCTGAAAAATATTTAAAATCATTTAATAATGAAAAGATGTGAAATTAATACATAATTTTTAAATAATTTAGTTATATGTATTATGTTGGTACAGACTTCCACTACCAATGTTAAAATCAAACCATATATTAATGTGATTAAACAACCAAAGATAGAGTTCTTTTGATTAATAGGAAATTATAACCATTTTTTTGGATTAAATTAAAATTGTTCACATCCAAGGATAACTTCAAAAGAATGACATGGTGAGAAAGAGAGGAAAATGTTGTGGAAACCCAATTTAAGGATTTAATGATTTGAGATCCACTCAAAAGGTCATGGAATTGTGATTTTATATAGTTGTAATTTTGAATGACTCTATAAAACCCTTCAAAATTCTTGACCGTACAAAGTAGGGGTGTTGGTAAGTGGAATATGGGTACATTCCAATTGAATTAAAAATACAAATTGAATTATAAATCCAATAGTGATGACTATTGGGTTTTCATTAAATAGTAGGAAATAAATAAATGTAATATTTAGTTATTTTTGTATTTTTGTTAGATGATGTACTAAAATTATTCTCTTATTATTTGTATAAATTCAAATAAATATGGCATCAAGAATATCATGATGATATATACAATATAAGTATTACATTCTCATAAAATATATTTCAAATATTGGAAAAAAGAACATATGTGTTGTCCTACTCCATTAAAGTAATTTTTATGTTCTTGAAGAACCTATTCCACAAGCTCAAGGTAAAGATGCTATTAAGGAATAGTTTTATCTATATGATTAACATTTGAATGATGCTATGTTTATTCATAGTTTCATGCTATAAATCAATAACAATGATATTAAAAAGAAACATGAGTATAATTATTCATATAGGACGATTTCTCACCTTTTGGGTCTTTATAATGTGAAGGTGGGATATGAGATATTTCATATCCAAAATTCTTATTTTACAACCAAGAATGGAGATTCAGTGCCATATGGGATTTATGTAGTCATGATTATTGGCTATATTGAGTTCTTAGATGTCTCAATGATTAAATTATCATATTATTTGTTCACATATATCATAAATTCCTCACAACCCAATACATTCTCTAGTTTTATTGATAATTATAATATGAGAAATAATGGGAATATTTTTTTGGAACTTCGTTATATGATTCTCTATGTGGTCAAGGACATGGGGCGTGAAATCCCAATTGTCATTGAGTTGAATTCGAAGAATTTGAATATGGAAATGGGGTTACAAAATCATAAAATTTTAAAATCTCCCATTCATTTTCCTTGCATGAAGAGAATGATCTAGAGGTTGGGAAAGGAAATGAAAGCAGTATGTTATTCATTTGGAAAGAAATACCAGTAGAAGAGGAATTATAATAACCCAATGTTTTATCAATGTAAATTCCATTCTTAAAAATATGTCATATAATCAAATGAAATTGATACACAATGAACTAATATTCACTATGTGACCTATAAACATAATTTTGACACTTCTCTATTTTGAATTACAAAAATCTGACATACACGGTTGCGATCCATAAGATGTTTGGAGTCTGATAAGACAATCTTTTTTTGGTAAATAGTACATACCCTTAGGAATAGTAACCTACCCTTATGAATAGTAATATGACCCTTATGAATATTAAATCATTGAAAATAATATCAACCTCACCCTTGATTGTATAAATAATATTTAGGCATCTTATAAGTGTTGATATGGCCATAATAAAAGTATTGGTATTTTTGTAAGTCATAAATAACTAATTAAAATTAATTAATTAATTTAAAAGAATATATATTCTCTTAAAAGGTTTTAATAAATTGAGAATTTTATGACATTAGTTTTAAGATAATTTTATAAGACCTTATGTGATTTTTGAAAGCATTAAAAAATCATTTATAGTATTAAAATCTATATTTTTCTAAAAATTATGATTTTAATTAGAAATAAAATTAATCATATGTATGAAATTATTTTTGGAAAATGGATTTAATTTTTTGATTCTAAAAATAAAAAACTAATTATGGAGATTTTTTAGTATTTTTTTAAAAAACATGATTTTTTTATCAATAGTAAAATACGATAATTCATAATAAATGCTAAAAACCAGAATTTATGCATTATGCGTGAAGCAGGGGTGATGTAAATGGAAATTTGTTCAAACATATCTGAAAAAATTAATATTTTTGGTCAAAATAATAAATAAATTTTTTTTTCATATGAAAAAATAAAAAAAATAATGGTTATTATATTAAGAAAACCCTCATCCCCTCCACTATAAAAACCACCCACAATCCCCTCTTCTATTCAATCCTATAAAGAATTTTCCATTCCCTAAATTCCACAAAATTATCCTTAAAGCACCTACCCCACGTCGATCATCCCTTGGTCTCCTCAAATGTTCAAATACTCTCCCATTAAGAGGTTCTCAAAGGACATAAACCTAAGAGGTGAAGTCCTCTTTCTGATTCTTTTATTTTTTTCCCAGTTCTTTTCTTTTCTTTTTTTCTTTCCTCACCTCCCATTAACCAAATGGTATGATAACTCCATTAAAATAAATGTACTTGAATTTTGTTATCCTAATGGAGTAATTCATTATCATATCTCCTTCCATCTAATTTTATATTAAATAAACAAAAACATCATCCGAGACATGTTAATTTATCATATTCAAGGATGACAGTTTATTAATTTTTTTTACCATATTCTATTCTGGTAATGAAACCATTTTTTTGGATGAACTAGAATATAAAATATATATTTTATCTTAGGTGTTGTTATGTAATCCGTTTTCACACATTATGTAAAATAATAATACAAAAAAAGTTAATTATGAACAAAATCGCCAAGTTAATTAGTGTGTTTAATGTTATTGTTTTTTATAATGATTCAACTTTAGTAAAAATATACAAATGAATATTATAACCATTAAATCTTATAGATTATCACTACCATTATGTAACTTCAATTATTTACAACCACTTTGATCATACATGTGTTCCGAACATGAATACAAGTGAACCAACCAATAAAACCAAGGAAACAAATGAACCAGAACAATAAAATTGAACCTTATAAAAAATCCAAAAGTTTATGAATGAACTAAAAAAGGTTAAAAAAAATAATTAACCTATAAAATAGGTTCAATAATTATTAATTAATTAACCTAATAATATTATTTAGGTCATTAATATCATGTATATAACACCCTCGGATTTAAGGTAAGGGATCCTCTATATTTTACTTTTCTTCAAGAATCACCTCTATAATTTCCCCTTTTATGTTTAATTAAATATGATGGGGTATAATTTTTGGCATACCCCATAAATACTTAATGATTTATAAAATATTATATATCCCTTTATCTATCATTATTCCTTCTTATGTACACCAGATACCACACTGATATTCCATAAGTGATCCTCTCTATTTAACTTTTATTGAAGAATATCCTCTATGTTATGTAATTTTATGTGTAATTCCTAATGATAGGGTATGATTTAACACATCTCCCATACTACCCTCATGATGTAAAAAATATTATAATCCTCTTTATCTCATATTAATCCCTCCTAAGTACATATAATACCATGCCGATATTCCCAAAGGGATTCTACCTGAACCTCCTATATTCCTTCAAGTTCCTCTATCATTCATTTTATCCAAATGAAGTTGTATTTTAATTTTATGTAAAACTTCTAAATAATGTTTATATGCTCAAAAATCATGTTTCTAGATCCACCCCTCATTCTCTTTCAGGGATATAAATATTTTTAATTCATTCCCTCCTCAATACTTCTCGATAAGAAAACATGTTTTAAGGGAACTTCTCGAATTCTTACCATTTTTCAAGGGAACTCTATCCTATGTTTTAATCCATCATTGTCTTTATAAAACCAAACTTTTTATTATAAAAACCTTTGTGGTTCGCTTTTTGTATTATTTAAAAGACTTTTCCTTTTTCAATTTTAAAATAACTATATTATTCTCCTTACAACCGCACAAACATGTTTTATTTCTAAAATTTCATAAATAAATTTCGTTCATGTTGTAACTTATACATGACATAACATACGATTATACATGCCTATTTTTCCTTATTAATGTCCATGTATATTTTAGTTCCATTATGTCAAATACACTTTTGTGATACGCCCATTTAATATGGTTTATGACATTATTACGGTACCCTTTTATGTATGATTGATTATGTATCATTATTTATGTGAAACAATATTCATGAAAATTTAAGATGGGTGAACCCCAATAGTGATCCAATGAATTTGGTGAAGAATAGTCTCATGATAACTTATGTGCGATGGTATGACAATTATCCTTTTCTTGTGCTACCATGTGTGATGATCATGGTGGTTAGCCTTGGCCTGTGAAACCATGTGAAACGGTATTGGAAGTTAGCCTCGACTCGTGATAAAGTCATGTTTTATGTTGCTGACACATTATTATGACACCATTTTTATATAATTACTTTATATATGTTATGAATCCTTATGAACATGTCAATTTATATCATCATGTCATCCCTTCTATCCCTTGTGCTAATGCTTTGTTCTTATAATTATTCCCTTACTGAGATATTTTTCTCATACCTTTCTTCATGTGTTCCCTAGGGAACCATATTAATATATTTGATCAAAATGGTAGTTAGGAGCACAATTTGATGATAAAATAATGTAATATTTTATTTAGTTCAATGATTTTATTTTTCTATACCTAGTCCTTGAAGACACAAGACTTTCCGATCCATGGTTTGTACACTGATGTATAATTATTCTTAAAATCATGTAATGTTATATGTTGTACTAGGTTCGCTACAGTAATTTCACACAAAAGCATTGTAAACATAAATTTTCATTCTTTATCAATTTTAATCATTTAATAGATTCAAATTAGGTGTTAGATAGAGTTGTTGGTACACACATATGTATCCAAATGCAATAACCAATTATTGGTTTTAATAGATTGTCATTATGTTCCATCTATTACAAAGCACATAATTCATGTATCCTACTTAGATACATATGGTTTTATTTTCAACTTATTAAATATATATTTTTTCATTTATAAAGATTTTTTTTAAGGAATGGAACATTTAAATAACAATATTTTCTTTTCAATTAAATTATGAAAACAAATTATTGTTAATATACAAAAAATAATGTTTTACGACTTATGGAACACCAATATATGGCATCAAAGTCTTGGTAATGTAAATAATAATAATTTGAAAATCTATTTAAATATGGTTATATTGATTATTTTTATATAATACCACTTGAATGATTCCACACATATATACAAGGAAATGTGAAAAAACCAACATTCAGTGGACATGGTGAAAGAACAATAAATATTCCAAGATTGGTACACATTAATGTGTATGGACCATTTATAGTAGAATCTATATGTGTTTATTCATAATTCATTTATTTTATTAATGTATTCAGTAGATATGGAAATGTCTACATGATGAGGGATAAATCCATGTTCATTGAGATATTCAATGAATTGAAGAATGAAGTATTGAATCAACATAGAAAGAAGATAAGGAATCATTGATCGGTTTGAGGTGGTGAATATATTAAACAAGAGTTTATCAATATCATCTGGGTGTTTGGGATCCTATATCGACTCACACCAAATAGCACCCAACATTGCAATGTTGTCTATGAGAGGAAGAGTGACACCAATCTGGACATCTAAAGGTCAATGATGATTGATACAGATCTCCAATAATCCTTTTGGTGATATGCATTAAAACTGCGATATACACAATATACTATATACCAATAAATGTAGAAAATAGAATTACCTTAGAGATGGAGTGGAAAGAAACCTTCTCTATCATATATACATTTATGGAATTGCGAGGCATTTTTACATCCTTCTAAGGAAACAAAATAGCCCCTCGATACACAAATAGTGTCTTTATAGGGTATCCCCATGAAACAAAGGGATACTACCAATACAAACCCTTAGAAAATAATTTTATTATTTCAGAATACATAGTATTTAGTTAGTGGGAGAACATCCTCACGAAGGATCATCAAAGAAAGTATCACTTCGATGATGTTAATGATCAATATACCCAAGAGTTGGAACATGAATATATTCCATAGGTCCCGATGGAAGAAGTTATTCTGAAAACAAAATTATATGTTGGATAAATAGATATGTAAGAGAAAAATATTGATATGGGATTCTAGTTATCGAAGACCATGGATCATTATTTTTTGACAATAATGAACCTCTATAATATGAAGAGGAATTAGAGAGGTCAAATTATGAAAGATAACAAGCATTCATGAATTCATCAATGGATTCCATGTATCATGACAATGTATGGGTTCTAGTCTATGATCTAGTTGATGCAATGTATATTGTGGGAAAATGGGTATTAAAAATATAAATAGTCCTGGACAGTATGGTAAGTACCTAAAATAAAGGCTAGTGGATAAAAGGGTTTAAATAAAATCATGACATTGACCATGATGAGACCTTTTCACTAGATTCCATGTTTTAATATATCAGAACTCTAAATTATATTTTAGATTACGATGAATAGGAAATTTGGTAGATGGATTTCAGAACAAATATCCCAAATTGAAAAATTTAGGATGATATCTACATGGAATTACCAGAATGGTTAGTGACTCTTTGTGATTTTAAAAATATTTTCAAGTCATAGAGGTCCACTTATGGATTGAAACAATCATATAGGTTATATAAAATTAAATTTGATGATGATATAAAATAATTTGTCTTCCTTAATAACAAACATGATCCATGTTTTTAATAATATTTTATTAGATATGTGATCATTAACCGAGTATTATATATTGTTTATATATTACTTATTTGAAATGAAAAACTAGTTTTACAATATATTGAACACTAGTTAATCAAGTGTTTATTAACAAAGGAATGAGGTGAAGAAGAACAAATTCTAGTGATCAATATCATTTGTGATAAATACAAATGGATACTTTGTTTAATTGGAGAAATATAATTTACTAGATACTAAAGAGATTGAATAAAAAAACTATCTAAGAGGGGATTGATTACATTTTCACATGGTATAAATCCTTATAAGAAAACGTGTCATCAAACTCAACAAGTGAAAGATATAATGAGTAAAATCTCTTAAAATTTGGAGATCATTCCAATAATGTATTCCATTTGTGTACTATACATAAATTTTCCTACACATGGAGAAATGCGTTCTGATATCATGTTTATGCTGGTGAAAAATATTTTTCTACTCTTAATACCTTCCTTGTGTTTGTAAGAATAAACAAGGATTACATCCTGGTGTAAGGAATATATTTGTAGATGGAAATAATGGTTTATACAAATTCTAGTTTTAAAATATATTAGTATGTTTTGAAGTCACAGTAGGAATATGATTTTAGTCTCATTGGAGGAACTGTGTGATTTTAGAGATTAAAGCAGGTAGGTATTTCTAATTACATGTTGTATTATGAGTATATTGTGGATTCATAGACCTCTAAAAAATCAATTTATATTTAAATTTTTTATTGGGTCTTGATATGGTATGTATTATTAAAGACCCTATAACATTTTATTGTGATATTACTATAACATTCTATTTTATAACATGATCCAAGTTCACAAAAACATACAGAGAACATACTCCGAAATAATCACCTCTTGGGGGTTTTTTCTAAAATGGGTGATGTTTCATTGAGAATATTTCTCAAAGAAAATTATGGATGAATCCATGAATAAATTCTTATCTTATTATAAGCATGAGTTTCATGTGAGAGATGGAGGACTGAAGGTTGTTAGCACCTTGCTCTATAGTAAGCGGTGGTCTATTGTTGTAAGTTTCCTATAACTATCTTTTTAATATTTTATTACAACCTTTATTATGTGTTTATTTCCTAATTCATAATTAACTTCATTCTATGCTTGTGTGATTTATTATCATGCTTACTCATATACCTTATTAGTTTCTTATATCACATACTTTCTTGAATGAAATGCCTGAGTTATTTTTTCATGTTTTCCTATGTTTTTAGCTAACATAGAATCTTTTCATGCCTACTCTAATTTAGTTATTTTGCATAGTGTGAATTTTTATAATTGTCGTACTATATTTTTTATTAATGTTATTTCATCATCCTAAATGGTTCTAATGAGTTAAGAAATATTTTCGATCAATTTTTTGGATTTTAGGGTACTTTAATAGACAATTATGATAACGAGGTTACTAGGAATTAGAATTTTCCCTAGAAATATATAGCCTATAGTTGGAAGCTACAAAGGCTGGATGAATAATAAGATGGTGAAATGAATATATTACAAATATTATGGGAAAATATAAGAAATGTATTCAAGATTCAATTTTGAATATAACTATTGGAATAAGTTTTTGAGTTTAAGTATCATGTGTTATAAGTGATTCTTAAATGATAATTAGGAATTTAAATTGAAACGTGGTCATTTCATAAATCATTTCACAAACACATACGGTATGGTGATGTTTTAATTTATTTCAATAAATTATAAAGGATGATTATTTCAAAGGTGGGGAGGTCATAATGAAATGTTTTCAAACTAGTTCAAAATTCCATGATAGTTTGAACATTTCATTTAATTGAAGGTCCAATTCTTAAGGGGATCCTAGAAATGAAAATTGATGTGTTAAAATATTTAAAAGTAATTTTTATGGGGTTTTAGGACTGAGATGAAACTAAAGAGTTCATTTGGGTTTTATGAGCATTGGGAACTAAAACCCATGATTTTTGGATGGTAAGGGGAGGTACACAATTCAAACACATTTAGTGAGAAAATTTCACCCCAACTATGTGGCATTGTAAATAGTATCCCATGATTTTTCAAACCATGCACCCAATTCCTCAAGGCATTTTGATTTATTTTTTATAAATTGTTGATGGGATCATATGGCTTGCATATGGTTTTTCAAACCATGCCCCTAAACACGAAAGGTATAGTACCTTTAAATAGTTTCACCACACAATTGAAACATGTTATTCAAAACTATGTGGCTCATTAAAGGGGTATAATTTTCCATTTTTTCCAACCTCTTTTTTCTAATCCTCCACGTTTTTATTCTTATAAATGCTCACAACATCCTTCTAAAGGGTTTTCCCTTCTGGGATATTTTCAAAGTCATAGATATATCTCCTACATAAAAGCTTTGAATCACTAATTTATGGTTTAATTATACCACCATTGATAAGAATATGATTCCTCATACATCCTTTCTTGTTTATTTTTCTTCATTGGATGTTATTTACATGTGCTCTCATATTCATAATTTGTAGGGTGATTTATGATTCTTTCAATTTATCTAATTCTGACTCAAATCAAAGCCTCATAGTTTAAAAGTGAATCATCCTTGGTATATGGTAGGAAGACTATGGATTATCCCTAAAATTATTTCATGATTATGAAATATTTTATTTTTTCCACAATTCATTAGATAGATTTATACCCATTTCTTTATTATAAGTTAAATTTAGGGAATATTGGAGGAGATTTGTCAAGGTTTTGGATGATCCAAAGGGCTTTGGAGGTAAAATTTAAGAGAATGAGAGGTTCCATTTCTTAAGTGGGGTGAGGGGCATTTTAGGAAAATATTGAAATATTAAATTCTTATAAAATGATTTTCAGATTATAATATCTCCAAATTGATTTATTTATAGAATAACGTGAGGATAGGTGGAAATACTCTCAACAAATCAGATTTAAACTCTTTTAGGTTACAAAATTAACTGTATCTTTTATATTTAACCCTTTGTAAAATAAGTTAACTCTTACCATGTCCTCTTATATTTTTATACTAAAAGGTTAATAACATTACTATAAAATTCCAAGAGACCCTAAAGTGGTTAATTTAGGACATGTTTATCACTATACAACATATTTTAATAAACTATTTATTTTTATGATTTTATATCATTTATTAATATAGTATTTTTTTTAAAAACTCATTGCGTCAATTTTGACACTATTTAGTAGTTTGTTTTTGTTAGTCATAAAAACGTGATTACTTCGAAAAAAATAAATTTAATCACCCTTAACATATTATATTCCCATATAAAATTCATGTATGGAAAAAGAATTTCAATTTACTTTTATTTTAATATTTTCCGAATCATTTATTTTAATCATTCATAAATAAGGTAATTACTACATCATCATTACGTCATAAAAAAATTTATTTATTTAATGTATAAAAATTATAATTAAAATATCATTTTGTTGGAAATATTTTTGGATTTATAATCAATATTTATATTCGAATTTATATTGTGTATGACCCTATATTAAAAATGGTTTAGTTATTTAAATTTGAAATTAACACTTTTAACTCTTCTTTAAAGAAAATATAATAAAAGTCCTAATATAATCTAGGTAGATCAAAAAAAGGATCATATTTTTTCCCTAAAGTTTATTCTGGTCGAAATAGACTTATCCAATAGAATTATAACATGTTTAAGGGTAATTTTATTTTATAATAATAATATTTTTTGCCTTTAATTAACCTATTTACTTTCAACCGCAGTAAATAAAATTCACAAGTTACTATTCACCAAAAAATATTTTCATCCTATTGAACCAAATCTTAAATTTTTATCACAACTATTTCTATCATATTATTAAAATTCTATTCAAAAAAGTGACAAAATTACATTTTATGCAAATTTGTAAATGTCCCTAGAAGGTGGGTAAAATATGCTAAAAAGTTCAACAAAATTTTATATATCTAACATTATTTTAAAATGGATCCAATAACATACATTGGAATAATATAGGTAGTATGTATATATTTTTACATTAAGATATTTTTTTGTTAAAAAAATTATTTAAATTAAATTTTTTTATGTACTATGTAGTATTTTTCACTATTCATCAAAAATTGAATGTTTTCCAATAAATACAAAAAATTCACCCTAGGATAATTTTGATATTCTGAATTCAAAAATAAAGTCTATTTTAACATATTAAAATTTTAGGCATGTCCAAAATTAAATTTATTATTTTTTACGAAAAGGACATAAATAATTGTTCCTTTAAGAAAATATTTTTTCAAAATATATAACTATTTTAATAAAATATATTAATTTTATTATAAATATGTTTTATTTATGTGAAAACATTATATAAAACATTTATAATTTATTTAAAACCAATTATATTACAATATTTAATTGATAAATAAATATATCGTTATATAATTATAAAATTAATGTGTTGTTTTGCAGAAACTCAATCTTGCGTATAACGTAAGCCAAGTCAGTGTTGTGTGCAATATAAGTTATTAAATTACTATAAAGAGATAACGTACTATAACATCATGAGCTATTACATGTTTTTTGTAATTCTTATCCCCAAAAGTATAATGTAAGGATCATTTGAGTCTTTATCGATATCAGCATTTCTAACAAGATGCGGTTCCTCCATTCACATACAATTTTCTCTTGTGGTGTATAAGGTGACGTGAGTTGAGATAGAATTTTAAACTCCTATCAGTAATCAATAAAATCATGATTTTTCTATTTTACATCATGTTTATAGTGGCATTTTATAATATTTTTACCAAGATATTTATAAAGATCATTCATTAATTTGTTTATTTTTTTAAGGAATCCAACTTATAAATCATTAAGTAGATATATCCATATATAGTAAATCAACAGTAAAAGTTAGGAAATATTAGTATAGAACACTTTATTCACCTGGAAATGGTTCACATACATAGGTATGAACTAATAAAATTATCTCATTGGCCTTGTACCCTTTTCTTCTAAATGGGTATTTGGTTATTTTTCCATGTATAAATGTGTTACGGACACCAAGTTCTATTAGTTAAAAAATTCTGAATATCCACCATTATATAATTTAGTCAAATAGTTCTTTACATCACTTCAATATTTATTCCAAAGTTGGGTGTGGTATGACATTTTTCACCTAGATATTCTATTGATTAAAATTATTTAGATCACATAATCCAACACATAAAAATATTTATTTAAATTTAATTTTTCATAATAAATGTTATCCTTGTAAATAAAACTAAATTCATTACCAAATTTGAAAATAAATCAATTTGAAACAAGAATTAGTACAAGAATTATTTTTTCGGTTACATATGTAACATAATAAAAACCTTTTAATACCATGAAATTTTTCATTAGATATGTGAGGTGGTATTCACTGATATCCACAGTAGCATGTTTGTCTTTGTTGGATGCTATTATATTTTATTCCACTCGGTCAATAATTTTAAATCTACTTATTTCATAAATTTTAATTCATATGTGAGACCCAAAATCTATATCAAATTCAAAATTTATATAAATAAATTTTTTATGTAGATATCAATATACACCGTATGATACCCCTTACATCATTTCATTGGTTGAGTTTTTCATCTAGTATCCCTTATTTCCATATATGATATTGATGGTAACATGTTCCCATTCATTCCAAATGGCATTTCAATTCCTCAAAATAATTTGTGAAGAATAAATGTACATAGATTTACTCACTTGGAATTTACATTTATTCACCAAAAGGATTGATGGATTTTTACTCTTTGTTTCCATATCAAATTGTGAATAAAGTGTGAGTGGATATATCTAAGATTAGTTTTCTCACTAAAGGGTCATTAGATTTTCCCAATATAATGAAAACCCAGAAGTTCCAAAAAATTATACAGAAATATATGTTATATATATTGATTAAATTAGTTTAGGGAAAAAATTATACATTGTAGTAGGGTTGCAGACGATTAAGGTCCTCAAAGCCTTAAATCTATGATGATTTAAAATATCATCAACTAAACTAAACATAACGTATTTAGATAATACATTTTTTAGATACTTTTTTTGATGAGAAGGGATTAATTTAATATTAAGATAAGAACTCAAGAAAAAATACATGATTTCATTACATGTCATAATAATAATATCATAATTTGGTTGTGCTTTGATCTATTTTCACTTCATCCCATACAATAGGAAATGAATGTTCAAAAATGATATTTTTTTAACCCCTAAAGAAATTTGATAAATCATAAGGTCCAAAAGTGTTCCCTTAATTTAATAAATGTTTAATAGAATCCAAAAGGTTAGGTCAAAGTATCCAATAAATTATACTTCAAACACAAACAAAATACCAAGTGTTCAACTTACTCCATTCTAACCTTTAGACTTATCTAAAATACTTTTGTCCAAACTCTATCTAAAATGTCTCTAAATTTCAAAAATCAATTATAACATCATATTCCCCAAACATCGTAATGTTTCTCTTATTATCACCTACTGAAAATATTATTGCCTTCATCATATTAAAACAATAATGAAAACAAAAAGTATTACAATAAAAGCCTTATATATATCACAATGTTCTTATAACCAAAATATAATTCCTGAATCCAAAAACACAATACATTAATTATTCCACTTTGAGTTTAGTAATAAAATAATCTTGAACTTGATCCGTTTTATTTTTCTGAGCAATATTTCCTTGATTATTTGGAAAATTGTTTCCATAAGGTCACATATAATTACAATTATATCATTTCCCAATATATTTCTTTCCCTTACAATCATGTGCCAAATGTCATTTTTCTCTACATTTTTATCAAAATCCCATTATTGTTAGGAAAGTACCAGGGTGTTTCTTTCCACAATTAACACATAAGAGAAAATCCTTCATTCACTTTTTTTGATTATCTGTCTCTTTCTCCAACATTCTCTTCTTATCTTTCTTTACTTTAATGTTATAAGATCTAGAGAATTTCTTGTTTATCTTGATATCACACGACACTATATATTCTTATGATGAGAAATATTATGAGACTAATTCCAGTTAGAGAAAAGTTCTTAACCCATAAAATAATTGATCAATATTACTCATTTGGTTACGTATGTAGTCTGTATCATTCCTTGTAAACCTTGTGAAGTCAGCCTCAAACTTGGAAAAAATTTTATCCACTTTTTTCTTTAGGATCAGAAATTGTCTTACCATTTTAGCTTGATGTTCA
Source organism: Viscum album (assembly GCA_963277665.1). NCBI lineage: Eukaryota > Viridiplantae > Streptophyta > Magnoliopsida > Santalales > Viscaceae > Viscum > Viscum album. The sequence continues at coordinate 2,135,704,670 of OY728140.1, forward strand.
GGAGGAAATTATTTCTCTAAGAAAATATCTTTAAACTCCCTCCATCTTTATTTTCCACTTCATCATCCTCATTTGTGTTTTGAATTAATGACCACCATTGATCCGCATCACCTGAGAGACGATAAAATACTATGATAACCTTTTCTCTTAGATTACTTCCCAAAGAAAGATTTTTTTTCTCTAAGTAACTTGTCTACTACTCAAATACAAAGGGTTTTTTAGTTCTATATAATTTTGACGGTTGTGGTCTCATGAAGTGGTCTATCATTCATCCTCTACATTGTGGATCAGGCTACTCTATACAGGTAAGGTTATTATTTTTAAATTGATTCAACTGTCCATGTATGTTTATAATCTGTTAAAAACAGCAGTTGTGTTCCCAAATCCACTATCCTTATCTTACATAGGAGGAAAATACTTACACTGATTATGTTCAATGATATGATTTCCATTCCTTCCATTAGGGGCCATTTCTAAACATTGGTATACACAAAATTAGGTTATCAGTCATAATTCAAAAATCCAAACTAGTAAAATACTTAAAATTGATAGAGATTTTTCTTTATATCTAATATCTAATAAGAATATGGTTCCTTTGAGGACATATTTACTCATAAATCCTTCATAATGGTTTGTAAAGAAAAGATGAATTATCTTAAGCATATCTACTTGGAGTGTCAAACTAGGTGTGCTTTAAGGCCCATTGTCATATACCAGGTTACCCTGAGTCATGATCAGAACACCTTGGTGGGGTTTTCACCCCTATGTACATCTGTTCTAGAACCACGTTCATTTTTAGTATCTAGATTTGGATGTATTTTCAATGAATACCCACATAATCTTCATTTAAAAAATCTAGTGTTTTTTCAATACTTATCCTCAAATTTTATCTCGGGGTTATGATCCCTAATCTTAGTTTTCTAAATATATTTCCATGGTTATTGATAAACATACTTTGATACCAACTGTAACTCCCTGACCCCAAAATCTCGAAGCTGGTGCATTATTTTAATACATTGTCATGATTATAAGGAATCATATCCTGATGGACTCATATGTTTATCAGTATCGGAAAATAGATTACATACATGAAGTTTACATTAAAATTTCTAACATTAAAATATTTCGTAGATAATACTTCAATAATTACATTATTTCTATAGCTTAACCCTTCATATCAATCAAAATGCACTTCTTGGCATCTTGGAAAAAAAATAATAAAGGGGTGAGATCAGATGCTCAGTAGGGGTAAATAATTTAGTGAAAGCTATAAACATTTAAGGAAATAAGTATAACAAATCACATCCTTTTAAACATAATCATGAACATAACATGGAAATAAAAGAGAAGTCATTACCATATAAACATGGACATGTATATTCTACAAGTTTAATAATCTAAGGTAATAATTAATTTCATACTGAGGAAATGCATAATGCTGGAAATCATAACCACTATGTCAATTCCATTGCTCCTAGACAATACAAAAATATTCTATCAAGTCCATGTTCCAACACACTATTTTGTCCCATGATACCAACTAATACATTGAGGGGCTATAGCGGGGCCCACCTGTCACTTACCAAGTCCAATTCATTCCTTATATGAAAAGGATGAAACATAACATAAACATTCGTATTAAAACTTGCATACGAAATTCAAATACTTTAACCATAAACCATGAATGGTATAAAAATATAATATACATATTAAAACATATCATATCTCAATCAGTAAAATATAGAAGGGTTTATTTATTATAATTCAACCTCAGTCAATAAAAATATCCAAAAAAGGATGTTGACATAGTTTAGAATAATCAGTAAAACTCTTTGAGATAAATATCCCTTTCTCAAGAAATCATTTAAAAGTTTCCAAATATATAAAGGAATTAATTTAAAATAGATTTTTATCAAAGTGTCCCATACCACTTTGAAACACTTTAAATTCATTTACATTTTAAAATAATCATGTCTATATAAATAAATCCTTCAAATCAGTTTCAAAACGAGAAAATTAATTAAATAGATTTAGAAGAATAAAAAATTAAATCATTTAAAATGATGAGTGAGTCAAAATTCCAATAGATGAAACCTTAAAATATTCATTTTGATAATATTGATATGAATCATGGACATGGATGATAAATATTTCCCATTAAACACTTACACATTAACAATTTTGAATAATAATGAGATTGAGGATTTAACCCTTACCTTAGGTCTGATACTCTCCGTACCTATTATAAACTCCTTTATAACATGTTTAAACATATTATTAACTTAATAAAAAATCATAATAATATTTATTAAATCATATATTATTCTTTCACTACATTATATTACACATATATTAAAAATTCCAAATTAATGCAACATTTCTGGTAAAATCTCTTTGTTTATCGTATGTGTTTCGACTTGTTATTCTTGATAATATTATAGATATCATGATTTACATACTCCTAGAATGTATAATATGATTTATATGTCATATATATAAATATATATAACAAATATATATATATGAAATTGGATACACCATTCATGGAGACGGCAGGTCGTACGTATACATGAACATTGTTTTCATTTTCGTATCATATAGAAGTAAATGATTGAATTATATATAAATATATAATCCCAGTATAATAATTATGTCATATATTTCATAATTATTTATAATATTTATTTCTATAATCATTCTTGGATGGTGCACATTGAATACGAGTCTCATCGCATCGTGGAGATAGTAAGTCATACGTACGCACGAGCAACAAATATCATCTTTTTAATGGTTAAATGGTATGGAATTAGATGGATTATAAATTTTAAATAAAAAATATCAAGTTATATTTATTAGTTAAATCTTATATATTCATTTTTATACCCATATAAAGAATTTGTACTTGAAAAAAAAATTATATCATGGCGTAGAGACAGTAAGCCGTACGCACACACACATGTTGGTATTATTTTTTAGAGGATGATTACAAAGAGGAATATGGTGGTCCCATAAAAAAAATCTCAGAATATAGTATATGCTAGAGTTATTATTTTATTATGGTAATAACTTAGTAAGAGGAGGTAGAAGAAGAAATGAACTTTGAAAGAAGGGATAAAATGATTACGTCTTCTTTAGGTGTCTCCTTTAGATTTTCCGAAAATGAATCCTTAAGATGGATTTATAACCATTTTTTTCTTCTAAGTAAAATTTAGGGAATTTTGGACGAGATTTGTGCAGGTTTTGGATGATCCAAAGTTCTTTGGAGGTTTGAATTAAATATAAAGGAAGTTTCCCTTTCTTAAGACGGGTGAGGGGAACTTTAGAAAAAGATTGAAATACTAAATTATTCTCAAATGATTCTTGGATTATAATAGCTCAAAATTAATTAATTTATTGAATAAGATGAGGATGGGTTGTAATACTCTCAGCCAATAGGATTTATACATTTTTAGCTCATAAAATTAATGGTATCTTTTATATTTAACCCTTTTTAAAATAAGTTAACTCTTACCATGTTGTCTTGTATTTTTATACTACAAGGCTAATAACATTACAATAAAATTGCAAGAGAACCTAAAGTGGGTAATTTAGGACATTTTTATCACTATAAAAATTATTTTAATAAACTATATATTATTAGGATTTTTATATCATTTAATAATATAGTATTTTAAAAAAAACTCATTTATGTCAATTTTGACACTATTTAGTAGTTTGTTTTTGTTAAAGTCAAAACAACTTGATTCCTTCAAAAACAATAAATTTAATCACCCTTAACATATAATATCCTCATATAAAAATCTTGTATGGCGTAAAAAGTTTCAATTTACACATATTTTAATATTTACAAAATCATTAATTTAATCATTCATTAATAATGTAATTACTGCCTCATCATTACATCATAATTTTTTTTATTAAATGTCTAAAAATTATAATTAAAATACCATTCTGTAGGAAATAATTTTTTCTTTATTAGGAATATTTATAGTCAGATTTATATTATGTAAAACCCTATATGAAAAATTGTTTAGTTATTAAAATTTTAATTTAACACTTTTAAATCTTCTTTAAATAAAATATAATCAATGTTTTAATCTAATCTAGGTAGATAAAAAAAAGGATCAGATTTTTTCCCTAAGGTTTATTTTGGTCAAAATAAACTTATCCAATAGAATTATAACATGTGTTAGGGAAATTTTATATTATAATAATAATATTTTTTTTGTAATGGCCCGGACCCTCCTGGCCCATTACTTTTCCAAAGTGAGGTTCCACCAAAATGGTGGCACCGTGAGGGTGACACCGTGACGGTGGAACCGTGAGGGTGGCACCATGAGGGTGGCACCGTAACGGTGGCACCGTGAGGGTGGCACCGTGACGGTGGTACCCTGTCCCCTCGTGAGCCTTTCATTCTTTTTCTAGTACCTGACTTTTCCACTCCTGTAATGTAAGTTTCGACGTAAATTAATTATTTTACTCTTTTAAAACCATTTAAAGCCAATAATTAATTCCTAAAAATCCCAAGCGACCTCCGTGTGTAACTTCCCAACCTTGTGGTCAACCCACGACCCCCGCTCCTTATGCGGTTTCACGTTCTCACCTAAACCGTCTGTGTCTCTTATAAACTAAGGGTTAGCCATGGTTTCTTCTGTTCTCGATCGCGGCTTTTCACGAACAGCTTCTGGTGCATCAGGCGAGCCACATCTTTATGCGTAGAGTTTCACGCTTGGGCTAAGAATTGATAGAGGAAGCGATTTTCATTTAGGTGAGCCGCATCGATATCCGTGAACTTCATCCCCCGGCCTCACTGTAGATCATTGATCCAACAAGTAGGGAATTTCTCTTTCGTCTCTCTCTTTTGTGTATCATGTGGGGTGGGAACGATTTTGTTTCTGTAGAATTGGATAAACCAGACCTAATAAAGATAATTAACAGATTCTATAAATAAAGAATGAAGGGGGGGGGGGGGCTGTGATCGTTGATGTTGTTTTATATTATGATCATCGTTCTGAATTGTGATGGCTTGCGCCTTCTAAAAATTGAGGCCGTTGGTGGTCGTTGTCTGTGCACTAATGAACCCCTCGTGGTGTTTTAAATGTATTGTTCCTAATTGTAAACTCATGCTGTGAAAAGTAAATTGGTTAATCACGTATACCCGACTAAATAAATTGAAAGCACGAGGATCAATCCCTTCTGTGCTAACCCCGGTCAAAACATGGAATTGAAATCATGGAGTGTGTTAAATATTATAAATCTGAAAACACAGGAATGACCCTACTTAGTGTTGGTGAGAGTGGTTTGGTTGTTTTCTTTCACGGGCCGATTGGTGGAAATGCGGGAGGGGATGGTATCCCCTATTTTTTTTATATATGCTCTCGGTGGTTGTGTGAAATTGGGGATGGGATCCCCTGTTGGTATGGATTCGGTGGTTGTGGGTTTTAAGACCGGGTGGCTAATTGTTTATATCACGAATTGGGGTGGGATCCTATGTTGATGAGAAACCATTTTGGGGGACACGGGGTAGTGTCTCGAGGGTTTTTCTTTGGTTCCAGTACTTCGAGGGATCTCACTTATTCCCTTGTTGTTGTAAAATTACAAGAGAACTGGGTGTAGATGTTTAAATTGACGATTGACTGGATTATTTTCCTTGGTTATTCTTATGGTGTTAGTTTCCCAGTAGTGCATGAAATTATTTGAACATTATCAATGAACATGAAACAAGAATGGGACAAATGGGTTCTGTTGGCGAGAGTCGTGACTCGGACTTGAGTGCTGTTGTGATCTGTAGGCTGTCTGAAAAAAACCTAGCTTGGGTGAGTGCTTGTAACCTATATATATACTTGTAGATTTTTGTTTCTTATTCGTGCCCCACCCAAGTTGAGCACTTAGTGCCGAACACCCCCATTTCATGGGGGAGGGTGTTTTTCCCAACACTATTCTTAGTGGATGGTTATTAGATCCTTTCCTTCTCCCTTTACCGGATAGCCGAAGTATCTTCGGGCAGGCTGTGATGGCCTGAGGTCCATTATTATCCCATGAACCTTCGGTCGGGGTAGTGTGATGGTTGGCCAGGTGTGTGTGGCAGGTTTTTTCCCAAGTGTCTTCGGGATGAGGCCCAGGTGTCTTCGGGCGTGGCAGGGGATCTTCTAGCCCAGGTGTCTTCGGGCATGGTGGTAGTTGTTCTAGCCTAGGTGTTTGCAGGCGTGGTTACGTGTGACAGTTGTGGCCCAGGTGTTTGCGGGTGGGATTCGGCAGTGGGACTGCATGCGGTTGTGGCCCAGGTGTGTGCGGGCGGGTGTGGCAGTGGGACTGCTGTGAGAATGGCGGGATTGGTTCGATTCGTAAGATGTCTCAATAACCAGTGGGAAAGTGGCACGGGGTACCCAAACATCAATGTGCTCTTATTATATATATTATTTGACTTGAGTTATTTTGGGAGCGTGCCTTGGTGAGGCTTGGGTGGATAGTTTGCCTTGAAAGGTGTTTGGTTTACTACTTTTTCTCATGGGACTTTAGTATATTCCCCCACTTTTGCACAAGAGTCTTTGGTTTTCCCTATTGAGTGTACTTGTATGCTCACCCTACATATATAAAACTGCTTTTAGGTTTCTAGGAGGACTTCGGGGATCGCGCGGGACTACACTAGCTCGCACCTTTAGGGTAGTTGCAGTTGCTGTTTTTTTCTTTCTATGGTACTTACCTTTGTAGTCACATTTTGTACATCGTGGCTTTTACTTTTGAAACATGCATGTGGGAATGATTTACTTTTGGCTTTACTTTTCTTTTAGTTTCGGAGTTGTTGGGTTCCATCATCTAATCTCCCGATCTTGTAAAACAGAAAAATGGTAATGCCTTCCATTTAGTGTGTGATTATTTAACCATGGTGCTAGTCTCCACTCCGGACCCTATTGAAGGCGGGTTTCGGGGGTCATTATCTCTCCTTCAACTTAAAGAAGGAAGGGTCTGACAGTCTGCTGACCCTTCCCTCCTTTTGGTGAAGGCGGGTCATGACAGAATGGTATCAGAGGTGATGGTTGAGAGATAGGATGGAGTCTGGAGTTAGGCAAAGTGAGGATTGCATTTGATGGTAGGGAAACAATTTTGGGTGACCTTGGTGCGTGAATTAGGCCAGGGAATACCGGCTAGGACATGGGATTTTAGGGCCCCCCATGATCCGAGGCAAGGAATCTGGACCTACTGAACGACCAAGTGAGGCCACACTGATTGCACGGTAGAGACCCTAGGAAAGGTACATGAATCATAATGACTTGTTTTCCCGTGTTTCTGGGATGTTTTGGGAATTAATAATAAATTAAAATTTTAATAAGTTTTAAGAACGATATTCTGCACTACTTGGGTTTAGGAATTCCTTATTTACCTGGTAGCTATGGCACCTGGAAAGCGACCACGTGTGGTACAGGAGATCGAGGCCCCGGAGACTACTTTGGCTGACCGGTAGAGAGATGATCGAGAGGAAGAGGATGACCTGTGGCAAGAAGACTCTTCGGGCCTTCCAACGACAGAACCTTGAGAAGTACGAGGGCATCACCTCTAACATGAAGACAGAAGGCTGGCTAGAAGAGCTAGTGATAGCCTTCGGCCTGATTCGGGCCCCAACCGAGTATTGGGTCCCTCTGGCCGTCAGCCAGATGTAGGGAGCGGCGCGTTAGTGGTGGACACTTTACCTGGGGGAGAGGATAGAGGCTGAGGTGGCATGGGATGGTTTTGAGAAGGAGTTCAGGCGGAATTCCTCTCCTCGACGATGAAGGCAGAAAAGAGATAGGAGATACTCTCCCTCCCACAGGGGAGTATGTCCGTGAGGGAGCTAGGGATCAAGTTCATGGACCTCCTACGTTTTTCTCCAGACCTCTTTCCCAACGAGGAGTCTTGGGCAAGATGTTTGGAGGAGGTGCTCCGACCCTCCCTCCAGTATGCTGTTACCCCCTTTACCCTGACGACGTACTTGGATGTCCAGAAGAAGGCCAAAGTGGTGGAGAGGATGCACGCTCTAGGAGGTGTGTCACAAGAGGGGATCAAGCTGGGACCATCGAAGGGGAAGGCCGTCAGCACCAGGCCACCAGCGTCAGGACCCTCCAGGTTCCGACCAGCAGGGAGCAGACCGTAGCAGTTTCAGTTTTGATCCCCCAGTCCTCGCACCTTTCTTTGGGTCCCGGGACCGCGGTGCTTCGTTTGTGGGAGACCTGGACATCTCTGGAGTCAGTGCCCGGATCGGGTGCAGTACGGCGGTGCCGGATAGCCCCAGCACCCGCCCCAGCAGCAGCATCCAGCCAGGCCCTTCCAGCAGCAGCAATAGGGACAACAAGCTCCCCGCTCCTCCGAGGGCAGACGTAGGAAGAGGAGGCCGACCTCAGGGCACTCCTCAAAGACCTCAACCAGGGCGTGGTCAGGGTGGTGACCGACAGCCGAGGGGCAGGGGAGCTGGGTGTGGACAGCTACACACCATGGATGCAGTAGTTCCTGCAGGGCCAAAGGTTTTTTGAGGTACGATCAGTTTGTTTAACACTCTTGCTTATGCCTTGTTTGATACCGGAGCTTCGCACTCCTTTGTTGCACCCATTCTAGCCAGTGCCTTGGGTCTAGATGTCGAGAGACTTCCAGGGACCCTGCTGTTGAGCACACCAGTTGAAGGTCAGACCGACTTGTCGTTTGTTTGTCGAGGATATAGAATGATGATGGGGCTACATCAGTCGGTTATGCTACAGATAAAACCATAAGATGTCATCCTAGGCATCGACTGGCTATTCTCTGTGTACGCCGTCATTGACTATTTCCAAAGAAGGGTCATGTTCTCGGACATGGGCGGCCGGCGTGTTACCTTCACTGGTGAGCGGAGTGGTCAGAAGGGCAGCAGGCGAGAGGAACCCCTCCTCTCCTTGTTAGTCGAGCTATTAGTAGAGTCAGTAGATTCTGAGATGGTGGGGGTGCCAGAGGTTGTCCATGAGTTTATGGACATAATTCCTGAGGAGGTGATGACTCTACCCCCCTCGACGTGATATCGAGTTCGGGATAGACCTGCAGCCCGACGCTCGTCTGATCTAGATGGCTTCTTACCGGATGGCACCTTCAGAGTTACAGGAGTTGCAGATTCAGATTGATGATCTGATGAAGAGGGGTTATGTTCGGCTGAGTGCATCACCGTGTGGTGCTGCAGTCTTGTTTGAAAAGAAGGAAGATGGTGGTAACAGGTTGTGCATAGACTACAGGAGGCTGAATCAGGTGACGATCAAGAATCGCTACCCTCTTCTGAGGATATACGATCTTTTCGACCAACTGAAAGGGAAAGGATGGTTCTCAAAGATCAATCTGTGGTCTGGGTACCAAAATTTGAGAGTGAAGGAGAGCGACATCCCGAAGACGGCCTTCAGGTGCAGATATGGACACTTTGAGTTCGTATTCATTCACTTTGGTGTTACGAACGCCCCGGCTGTGTTCATGGGGATTATGAACTCCATCTTCCGGGAGTACTTGGATCGGTTTGTGGGTGTGTTCATAGACGATATCCTGATCTATTCGAGGTCGGAAGTGGACCATGCAGAGCACCTGAAGACAGTTCTGTAGGTCCTCCGACATCATCAGCTCTATGGGAAGTTGTCGAAATGCATGTTCTGGACACAAGAAGTGCACTTCCTCGGGCATGTGGTGTCCGAGAAGGGGGTATCGGTGGACCCATCAAAAGTTGAGGCGGTTGTTTCTTGGGAAGCACTTAATAATGTGGCAGAGGACCGTAGTTTCCTTGGGTTGGCAGGTTACTATCAAAGGTTCGTACCCAACTTCTCCCAAGTAGAAGCCCCTTTGACAGCCCTTACCAAGAAGGACCAGGTTTTCAGGTGGAGTGAGCAGTGCGAGTCAGCCTTCAGCTATCTGAAAGAGAAGTTGGTTAGTGCCCCAGTGCTGAGATTACTAGAAGAAAGGGCAGCCTATGAGGTGTTTTGTGATGCTTTAGGACAGGGCATGGGATGTGTGTTGATGCAGTGACAAGGGGTGATCTCTTATGGGTCCAGAAAACTACGCCCTCATGAGCGTAATTACGCCACCCACGACCTGGAGCTTGCAGCGGTCGTTTTTGCGCTAAAGTTATGGCGGCACTACCTCATCGGAGAATGCTTTGTGGTCTTCACAGATCACAAAATCTTAAGGTATATTTTCTCCCAACGGGACTTAAACTTACGACAGCAAAGATGGGTAGAGTTTCTCCAGGATTACGACTTCGAGATCTCTTATACTGAGGGAAAGGGAAATGTAGTGGCTGATGCCTTGAGCAGGAGGATGCAGAAGGATACGGTTCGAGAGTCGGCAGATTCCTGGAAAGTGATGGAGGAGTTGGCCGCCTTACACATGGATGCGAGGATGAATGGTGGTAGCGGTTTCCTATATCATATGGTAGTGCAGTCATCTATGTTTCAGCAAGTTGTGGAGTCTTAGCGGGGAGACCCGGAGTGCGAAGTGATGCGTGACCGAGTTGACCAGGGCAATGCTCCAGAAGGATGGGCAGAGGATGGTCAGAACCATATGATTTTCCAGAAAAAGTTGTTTGTTCTAGGAGTGATGTACGACAAGGTTCTCATTGAGTTCCACAACTCACCCCTGGCGGTACACACAGGAGTTTCCAAGATGTACCAGGGACTGAAGGAACAATTTTGGTGGCCTGGAGTGAAGCGAGTTGTGGAAGAGTTTGTGGCCAAGTGCTTAGTGTGTTAGCAAGTGAAGGCTGAACACCGAGTTCCAGGAGGCCTACTGCAGTCTCTAGATGTCACCGAGTGGAAGTGGGACGAAATCTTGATGGATTTTGTCATGGGACTACCCAAGGTCCAAGGGGGATACGACGCCATCTGGGTGGTAGTGCATAGGTTGACGAAATCGGCTCACTTTCTGGCGCTCCGGGAGTCGAGTACAATGGATACTTTTTCATGAAGTTATGTGGATGAGGTGGTGCAGTTGCATGGAGTTCCAAGGTCTATAGTCTCGGATAGGGATGCACAGTTTACCTCGTGAGTCTGGAGAGTATTGAAGCATTCTTTTCGCACCCAGTTACACCTTAGCACTACTTTCCATCCCCAGACAGATGGAAAAACAGAGCGCACCATCCAGACCTTGGAGGATATGCTGCGGGCATGTGTTCTGGACTCAGGAGGATCATGGGTGCAATACTTTCCCCTGGTAGAGTTCGCCTGCAATAATACCTATCACTCTACCATTAGTATGGCCCCATTTCAAGACTTGTATGGGAGGCCCTGCCGTTCACCTATGTCTTGGGACGAAGTACGAGAGGCAGGCATCCTTGGCCTGGAGGTGGTGCAGAACACGATAGAGAAGGTTCAGCTCATACGGGAAAGGATGAAGGCAGCCCAGGACCGACAGAAGTCGTATGATAATACCAGGAGGAGGCCCTTGGAGTTTGAGGTTGGAGACCACGTGTTCTTGAAGGTCTCCCCTCAGCGTGGGTAGCGGAGGTTCAGCAAGGGGAGTAAGCTTTCTCCCAGGTTCATCGGACCCTTCGAAGTTTTGCGGCGGGTCAGCGAAGTGGCTTATCATCTAGCGTTACCACCTCCGCTACTGAGGGTACATGATGTATTTCATGTGTCTCATCTCTGTCGGTATCTGCACGACGTTTAAAACATCCTTGATTGGGGTGAGCTGGACATCGAGGACGATGTGACCTTTGTGGAGAGACCAGTGATGATCGAGGATCACAAGGAGAAGGTACTTCTTGAGCGAACCATTCCATTGGTTAGTGAGTTGTGGAGACATGGTGGGATTGAAGAGAGTATGTGGGAGAGGGAAGCACAGATGCGTACCCAGTACCCAGATTTGTTTTAAGTTTTTTTCCTTGTTGTACCTGTTGTGGTAGAACTTTTTGTCTTTTGGATATGAAATGTACTGGTTTTCTTTCCTCTGATTGTGTGTGAAAAGCCCTGGCTATGGGGGAGGAAAGAACGTGACCCCTAATCAAGACACATTAAGGTGGATGCGATCAAACCCGTATGGGCGAGTCAGTGCCACCCAAAGCGGTTAATATCTTGACATGGGGGAGGAGACTCCCCAAACCACATGCCTGGGCAGTTTGGCATGGTATGTTGCTTGGTCCTTGACAGGGAAGTGTTTTTGGTTAGCATGGGTTCACTTCTAAGAGGTATCTTTCGAGGTGGTTATTAGACCCTTTCTTTCTTTCTGGGGTTGTTTTGATTCTTGAGGGTGAGAATCGTTTAAGAGGTATCTAATGTAATAGCCCAGACCCTCCTGGACCATTACATTTCCAAAGTGAGGTTCCACCAAAACGGTGGCACCGTGAGGGTGACACCGTGACGGTGGCACCGTGAGGGTGGAAGCGTGACGGTGGCACCATGTCCCCTCGCGAGCCTTTCGTTCTTTTTCCAGTACCTGACTTTTCTGCTCCCACAACGTAAGTTTCGACATAAATTAATTCTTTTACACATTTAAAACCATTTAAATCCCATAATTAATTCCTAACAATCCCGAGATACCTCCATGTGTAACTGCCCAACCACATGGTCAACCCACGACCCCCGCTCCTTATGCGGTTTCGCGTTCTCACCTCAACCGTCTACGGATCTTATAAACTAAGGGTTTTCCGTGGTTTCATCTTTTTCTCGATCGTGGATTTTCACGAACAGCTTCTGGTGTATCGGGCGAGCCGCATCATAATGCGTAGAGTTCCATGCCCGACCAAAGCATTGATAGACGAAGCGATTTTCGTTCAGGCGATCCGCATCGCTATCTGCGAACTTCATCCCCTGGTATCAGCGTAGATCGTTGATCCAACAAGTAGGGAAATTCTCCTTCATCTCTCTCTTTTGTGTATCATGCGGGGTGGGCGTGCTTTTGTTTCTGTATAATTGGATAAACCAGACCTAATAAATATAATGAACGGATTCTATAAATAATGAATGAAGTGGGGGGAGGTTGTGATCATTGATGCTATTTTATATTATGATCGTCTTTCTGAATTGTGCCGGCTTGCGCCTTCTGAAAATTGAGGCCATTGGTGGTCATTGTCTGTGCAATAATGAACCCCTCGTGGTGTTTTAAATGGTTTGTTCCTAATTGTAAACTCCTCCAATGAAAAGTAAATTTTTTAATCACTTATACCCGGATTAATAAATTGAAAGCACCAGGATCAATCCCTTCTGTGCTAACCCCGGTCAAAACATGAAATTGAAATCATGGAGTCTGTTAAATCTTATAAATATGAAAATACAGGCATGACCTTGCTTAGTGTTGGTGATAGTGGTTTGGTTGTTTTCTTTCACGGGCCGATTGGTGGAAATGTAGGAGGGGATGGGATCCCCTATTTTGTTTATATATACTCTCGATGGTTGTGTGAAATTGGGGATGGGATCCCCTATTGGTATAGATTCGGTGGTTGTGAGTTTTAAGACCGGGTGGGTACTTGTTTATATCATGAATTGGGGTGGGGTCCTCTGTTGATGAGAAACCATTTCGAGGGACACAGGGTAGTTTCTCGAGGGTTTTTCTTTGGTTCTAGTACTTCGAGGGATCTCACTTATTCCCTTGTTGTTGTAACATTACAAGAGAACCGGGTGTAGATGTTTAAATTGATGATTGACTGGATTCTTTTCCTTGGTTATGCTTATGGTGTTAGTTTCCCAATAGTGCATGAACTTATTTGAAATTATCACTGAACATGAATCAAGAATGGGACAAATGGGTTTTGTTGGCGAGAGTCGTGACTCGGACTTGAGTGCTGTTGTGATCTGTAGGCTGTCTGAAGAAAAACCTAGCTTGGGTGAGTGCTTGTTTCCTATATATATATACTTGTAGCTTTGTGTTTCTTATTCGCGGCCCACACAAGTTGAGCACTTATTGTCGAACGCCCCCATTTCATGGGGGATGGTCTTTTTCCCAACACTATTCTTAGTGACTGGTTATTAGCTCCTTTTATGCTCCCTTTCCCTGATAGCCCAAGTATCTTCAGGTAGGCTGTGATGGCCTGAGGTCTATTATTAGCCCAATAACCTTCGGTCGGGGTAGTGTGATGGTTTCCCAGGTGTGTGCGGCAGGTGGTTTCCCAAGTGTCTTCAGGATGAGGCCCAGGTGTCTTCGGGCGTGGCAGTGGATCTTCTAGACCATGTGTCTTTGGGAGTGGTGGTAGTTGTTCTGGCCTATGTTTTTGCAGGCATGGTTACGTGTGACAGTTGTGGCTTAGGTGTTTGGGGGAGGGATTCTGCAGTGGGATTGCGTGCGGTTGTGGCCCAGGTGTGTGCGGGCGGGTGTGGCAGTGGGACTACGGTGTGAATGCCAGGATTGGTTCGATGTGTAGGATGTCTCAATAACCAGTGGGAAAGTGGCGTGGGGTACCCAAACATCAATGTGCTCTTATTATATATATTACTTTACTTGCGTTATTTGGGTATTGTTCCTTGGTGAGGCTTGGGTGGATAGTTTACCTTGAAAGGTGTTTGGTTTACTCCTTTTTCTCACAGGACTTTAGTACGTTCCCCCACTTGTGCACGAGAGTCTTTGGTTTTCCCTACTGAGTGTACTTGTATGCTCACCCTACGTATATAAAACTGCTTTCAGGTTTCCAGGAGGACTTCGGGGATCGCGCGGGACCATACTAGCTCGGACCTTTGGGGCAGTTGCAGTTGCTATTTTTTTCTTTCTTTGGTACTTACCTTTGTAGTAACCTTTTGTACTTTGTGGCTTTTACTTTTGAAACATTCATGTGGGAATGATTTTCTTTTGGCTTTACTTTTCTTTTAGTTTTGGAGTTGTTGGGTTCCATCATCTTATCTCCTGATCATGTAAAATAGAAAAAGGGTAATGCCTTCCATTTAGTGTGTGATTCTATACCCTTGGTTCTAGTCGCCACTCCGGGACCTATTGAAGGCAGGTTTCGAGGGTCATTATCTCTCCTTAAACATAAAGAAGGAAGGGCCTGACAGTCTTCTGACCCTTCCCTCCTTTTGGTGAAGGCGGTTCGTGACATTTTTACCATTAATTACCCTATTTACCTTTAACCGTGATAAATACAATTCATAAGTTACTATTATCCAAAAAATATTATCATCCTATTGAACCACATTTTAAAAATTTATGAGATCTATTTCTATCATATTTTTAAAACTCATTTCATAAAAGTGAAAAAATTAGGTTTTATGAAAATTTTTAAATGTTCATAGAAGTTGGGTAAAATATGCTAAAAAGTTCAATAAAATTTTATATATCTAATATTATTATAAAATGGCTCCAATAACATATATTGGACTAATATAGGTACTATGTATCTATTTTCACATTAAGATAAATTTTAATTAAAAGAATTATTTAAATGAAAAATTGTTTTTATGTACTATGTAGTATTTTTCACTATTCATCCAAAATTGAATATTTTCCAAAAAATACAAGAAATTTACCCTAGGATAATTTTGATATTCCGAATTCGAACATAATGTCTATTTTAACAAATTTGAGTTTTAGGTGTGTCCAAAATTAAATTTATTATTGTTCACAAAAAGGACATAAAAAGTAGTTCCTTTAAGAATATATTTTTCACAATATATAACTATTTTAATAAAACATATTACTTTTATTATAAATATGTTTTATTTATGTAAAAAAATTATAAAAAACATATATAATTTATTAATTACTATTTATATTACAATATTTAATTGATAAATAAATATATAGTTATATAATTATAATAGTAATGTGTTGTTTTGAATAAACTCAATCTTTCATATAATGCATGTCAAGTCGGTGTTGCATTTAATACAAGTTATTAAAATACTATAAAGAGATAACATACTATGAAATCATGGGGTGTTGCATGTTTTTTTAATTCTTATCCCCCAAAGTATAATGTAAGGATCATTTGAGTCTTCATCGATATCAACATTTCTAACAGGGTGTGGTTCCTCTATTCACATACAATTTTCCATTCAGGTGTATAAGCAGATGTGAGTTAAAATATAATTTTAAACTTATATCAATAATCAATAAAATCATGATTTTGATATTTTAAACTATGGTTTTAGTGGAGTTTCATAATATTTTTACCAAGATAGTTATAAACATCATTTATTAATTTGTTAATTTTTTAAGGAATCCAACATATACATCATTAAGTGGATATATCATTATCTACTAAATCAACCGTAATGTTAAGAAGTACTAGTATAGACCACTTTATTCACCTGGAAATGGTTCACGGACATAGGTATGAATAAATCAAATTATATCATTGTCCCTATACCCCTTTCTTCTAAATGGGGATTTGGTCATTTTTCCTTGTATAAATGTGTTACGTACACTATGTTATATTAGATAAAAATAATCTGAATATCCCCCATTGTATAATTTAGTCAAACAGATTTTTACCTCACCTCAATAGTTATTCCAAACTTGGATGTGGTATGAGTTGTTTCCGCAAGATATTCTATTGATTAAAAATATTTAGATCACATAATCCAGCATATAAAAGCATTTATTTAATTTTTATTTTCTACAATAAAGGTTATCCTTGTAAATAAAACAAAATTAATTACCCAATTTTAAAATAAATCTATTCGAATCAAGAATTAGTAAAAGAATTATAGTTTAGGTTACATATGTAAAATAATAAAAACCTTTTAATACCATAAAATTTGTCATTAGAAATGTGTGGTGGTATTCCCAGATATCCACAATAACTTGTTTGGCTTTGTTGGATGCTCTTATATTTAATTCCACTATGTCAATCATTTTAAATCTACTTAGTTCATATATTTTAATACATATGTGAGACCCAAAATCTATATCAAATACCAAATTTATATAAATAAATTTTTTTCATCGATATCAATATACACCTTAAGATTCCCCTTACATCATTTCATTGGTCCAGTTTTTCATCTAGTATCCCTTCTTTCCATATATGATATAGATGTTAACATGTTCCCATTCATTCCACACGGACTTCAAAATCCTCACAATACTTTGTGAAGAAGCATTGTAAATAGATCTATTCACTTGTAATTTACATTTATTCACTAGAAGGATTGATGGATTTTTACTCTTTGTTTCCTTATCAAATTTTGAATGAAGTGTGAGTGGATATATCTAATATTATTTGTCTCACTAAATGGTCATTGAAGTTTCCCAATATAATGAAAACCTAGAAGCTCCACAAAAGTATACATAAATATATGATAAATGTATTGATTAAATTCGTTTCGGAAAAAAATGATACATTTTTCCAGGGTTGCAGGTGTTTAGGACATTTATGATTATTCCCATGGTGCATTCCCTTATTAATATATAGTGTATGATATTAAGAGAACTAGACCTCCTTGTAAGAAATTGACATTTATAAGTTTCATTGGATGCTACAGTACATGAATGTTATTATGTGTCATTAGACTTTATTATTATTATTAATGTATATGATGAGTCAAATACTTTGATGTGTTGATAAAACTATGTCAATGTATGTATTTAGTGGTATAGGATACATTGGGTGCATCACGAGTAATATATCATTAAGGAATAATACATTCAAGTGTTTCTACCTTTTTTTTTCATTAATAGATTTTGATATATCGAACCCTTTGATGGAAATGGAATAACCTAAATAAACACATTTTCATGGTCTTCTATGGACAAGTTCAATTTCCAAAAATTCAAATAATGAGGCATTTAAGATTTCGGTTAATGTCACTAGCATGCAACCTGAATGATAAGAGATATCATGATAAAGGGATTACATTACCAAGTATGTCTTAACAAGAGGTATTGTGTCGTTGTTGCATTAACTTCTTTCTATGTTGGTTCACCAGAATGTGATTTGATTCTAACCATGGTCCTTGGTATGCTTTGCCTAATTCCATTGAGAAAGAGGCATAGAGGGCCACACACTAAGCTTATTAGAAATTTCAGTTAAATAATAATAATTATTATTATTTCTGAAGTTGAAATAATATTAAACCATGAAATTTTTTAATAATTAATCATGTTTACTTGATCCAATATATTCAGTCACTTGGTATTCGAGTAAATATTTTGTGAGAATAATATATATATTTTTTCATTTTTATTGAATATAATATTCATTTATTTATTAGTTAATAAAATTGTGATATTAATATTATAAATAAATATTCATTATTCATGTTTAAATAAATATCATGGAGGAATGATAGTATGATTTTATATGCTTGATATGAAACAATTTAAATATGTTAATTATTTTTTGAAAAATAATATTTCATTCAATTAACAGGTCTAGAGAATGTCAAGAAATGATTATAATAGTTTATTATTACTATAATTATAGATATTATATTTATTAGGTATTATAGATATAATAATTGAGAATGTGCAATTATTATTTTCTAAGTCAATAATTATATAAAACCAATTATTTTCTTATCTTGTTTATCCATTTTCGTTTGTTTTGTAAGATGATAGCTTGATTTGATTCTCTTAAAGGCTTAGAGATATACCTCTCTAATAATTATCTCTAGAATATAGAGTGATCCTCCATAACCACTACTCTTGAATCTATAGATATCAATAGAATCCTTCTTCGAATGATTCCTTGGGTGATCAACATTGAAGGACCCAAGAATTAGGATCTAGCGGGCTAGCACCAAGATATTCCTAGAGCGATGTTCAGTGGAAAGAATTGTGGATCACCAATAGAGGGAATATTTTATTGATTCATATAATGAATTGATGTAATGATGTAATTATGTTGTCCTATTCCTCAATGTAGAAATAATTTCTCATAAGGTTATTATTTAATTATATAAATTAATTTTAAATAATTTGGGATGATCCACTTCTTGGTTAGAAAATTATCAACCATAAATAATCCTATGATTCAACTTGATTGAGGATAGTGTTTATCATCATGTACCTATTGGATTAATAAATGATTACAACATGAATCTGTGTTGGGAATACCCCTCACAACGCTTCTATTTCTCCTAAAACATTATTGTGATATATGACGAAGGTTTTATATTTATTTATATTTATTTATAATTATTAAATGATTATTGAATAATTTTGGAGTTTTTTGTTACTTTTCATTTATAGTTAAATCATTCTTTAATCTGAATCAGAATATCTATTGCTATTCACTATTCATTATCTTAAATATAATAAAATAAATCAATCGCCTTGAGTGAATGATGTGGTTTGGGGTTTTATCAAAATGATCACAAGGGTTGCACAATTTTTATCGATCAAGGAGACAATCAGTGTTGATGAGCTTGGAAGGTTGTATGTTCGAGACATTGTACAGTTTCATGGGGTTCTGTGCTCTATCATTTCATACATAGATCCTCGTTTTACTTCTCTTGTCAGGCATGTAATACAGAGAGCCTTGGGTACTTAGGTAATTCTGAGTACAACATACCATACTCAGATAGATGGTTAGTCTGAGCACACAATTATAGTGTTGGAGGACATGCTTCGATCATGGGTCCAAGATATTGGAGGTCCATGGGAGAGACAAAGACCCCTATTAGAGTTTTTCTACAATAAAAATTTTCAAGCGTTGATTTAGATGTAGCCTCGTGAGTATTTGTACAGTAGGCCATGCCAATCAAACCTATGATGGGTCGAGGCAGGATAGGAAGCTCTACTAGGACATCATCTTGTTTAGGAGACCACTAAGCAGGTGGAGTTGATTCAGAAGAGGATGGATTTATCATAGTCTTGTAATAAATCGTATTCTGATTCACATAGATGACCTATGGAGTTCGAGGTCAAAGATCAGTTTTTCTAATGTGTCACACCGAATTTGGGACATAGGAGGATTAGGAGAGAGGGGAAGCTGCCATCAATATTCATCAAGCTATTTTAGATTTTGGATTTGGTTAGGCCGGTTTCCTATTGGTTTTGGTTACCGCAGTGGCATCAGGATATGCATGAAGTCTTCCATGTTTCTCGGCTATGACGTTACTTCTCAGACCTGTCGCACAACTTTCAACCTGAGGAGGATGAGTTAGAGGTGGATGAATCCATTGAGAAACACCCTATTCAGATTGTGGGTCGCATTATGAAGGTTCTCTATGGTAGTTATGTTCTTCTGGTATAGGCGATATGGAAACACAGACAATTTTAGGAAGGGACTTGGGAAAGGGAGGCCAATGTGTGATCACAATAGCCAGAGTTTTTCGAGTATGTTACTTCGCCACCTTGTTTAGGAAATTTAGGGAAAAATTTCTTTTTAGGGGGGGAAGATTGTAAGAGCCCAGACCTCTATTTTAGTTATAGATCTTTATTTTGAGTGATTTTGAGAAAAAAGGTAGAATTTGGGAATTTTATAAGTACCCACCATGTACTTAAAAGTACACTCTATGTTCCCAGTTACCGTGTACAACCGTGTCTTGGGCATGTAACGGTCGAGACATGGTCGTGTGGGGTGACCTGAAAGACCGCTAATGTCGGGGGTCATTGGGGAAAATACATGTCGTGTTCATTAACCATACACACAGTGTACTTTTGCTTTTATTTAACTAATCAGACCAGGGTCGTGTCTAATTCCCATAAACAAGTTCTTCTAGTTGTACCTCATGAAGGAGCGTTCATAATCACTGATTCTTCTCCAATACACTACTTCTCCATCCATGGTCCGATTCAATCTCTCGTGGGTGTGTTGGAATCCCCCCGGTGATTTCTTTGTTCTTCTAGAGCCTCTCCTCTGGATTTCTTCTCTCTCTCTCGAGTTATTCAAGGTAGAATGTTTTGATATTTTTATATACCTATGTCGTTATAGGACGATTCAAGGTTATACATTTGATATTGTTCATATTACAACATCAAGGTAGGTGGTTTATTACCTTTCATAGATTCTATTTGAGTTTTATATGCCGACGTGCTGATTACCCATGCTTCAGGTATTTCAGGTCATAGAAATTGAACCCTGTTTTATCTTTCTTAGAATGATTTTTGGATTATGGGTTTTTTGATTTGATATTATTTGAAATTACATATTTAAGGAACATCCCATGGATGCATTACCATGTTTTAATTTTTACGGTCATTTGGTCCAAGTTACCAATGAGGTAAAATATTTACATCCTAATGCACAATAAAGGGAATTCATGGATTTACAATTACTATTGTAAGATAAATTTGTTCCACCATCCCATGTTGTTCTAGCAGTGTCGGTTATAATGTATTCATATTCTATAGAAGACCAAATATCAAAATCCATTATTTCCATATGAATTCTCATATTAATTTTACATTGAGTATAGTTGTTACAATTAATGAAAGTATGTTTGTTGGTTAAAGAACCTTCTTTATGATTATCCATTTAAACAACTCAATTTATAAATAAAAAAAATTAATATCTTAAAAGTAAAACTAAAATAATATATTTTTTTCTTGAAATTATTAATACCAAATAAATAAATTCCTCTTATACCAAATTTTGGTCAATGGGAGTATCTCAATAGGTTGGTGAATTGTGTACCCAATAAAAATTTCTTTTTTAAATGGATAATTTTGAATTCCCCCATATGTTTAAATACTATCTAGTTTATCAAAATATGTATTATGATATAGATATCAATCTTTCTAAATATTTCTCTAACGATTGATTTTTTCATAGATTAATAATATATAATATTATTATATCCTTTGAAATAAATTTAATTGATCCAAATACTATATAAACACAAATTATGATAATCTATCAAAGTATATATTTTTAACAGTAAAAATAACATTTAGTTTTTAAAAGGAAATAATGTAAAACCAAATTAAAGCACACACAAAATGTTTTAATTTAAGAGATTTAGTCTCAAGTCTAGACTTAGTCCTCCCCACTTGGAGGTTACCTTCAACTGAGCAGTTTACATTAAATAAAAAAGATGGCCAACAACCAGGATCAGAATTTACAATAGATTATAAACTTCCCAGGTCACACAAGATCTCTTCCACAGTTTTATGTGGGAGTAAAAATAAATAGGGTACACAAGGCCCTTTACCACTATTATCCATGGGAGTATAGGTGTAAAAATATATATGAATATATCTAGGGATCTTCCAGTTTAGTAAAGGAGATAGTGTGAATATATAAAATAGTGTTTAACGCATACTACTCAATATATAATAAAGATAAGTATAATAGATAAATATAATAGTGTAGAAGTTAGAAATGATTAGTCTGTTACAATTAAACTTGTGACTCTTTATTTTTTTAGTTAATCTTGAGTTATGTTCTCTTGAAAACATCAAAAGAACAAAGTGGCACCAACACTTGTTCTTGTCTAGTGGAAAAAACAAGATGTGATGATGCAGTTAAGCTTCCCAATCGAGTGTTTATAGCTGGAGAGAAATTCTTTTTTGCAAGAAGTATTGGCTCTATGTTTGTTAAATAAGTTTGATCTCCAATTTTGCTATCATTTGGCTTTATATAGTACATGATCTCTATTGGCTAGACACATTGTGTATACCTTTCTTTGTCAGATGTCCTCATTATACCCCTATACACTTGGAGTGTAATTCTCATAAACATTAACGAGGCACATGATGTGTATCAAGAATATATGTTGTGTAATTCCTGTTACATGAATGCTTGTTTGTATGCACCGTGTATTAAATACAAACAGATTAATAATTACTTTCCATGTATTGTCCCCATTTTTTCTCCTTGAATACATATAGACTACATGAAGTGTAGATAATATAAATAAAGAGTAGTCTAAAAAAATTTGTTCCAAACTATATTCTCTACATATGGTGCATTTAATTCACATGGTGTGTATTAATTACATGATTAATTAGAGTCTTCAAGTGTGTCCTTGTTTAATGAACAAGGGTACACAATGTGTGATAGTGGCGTACATTTTGTGTAACCTTTTATTATCCACATAGAGTTCTCAGAACATCCTTATGAGTTCTTCATACATATTCTCTATGATGCTGATATTTTTGAAGAATAAAATTATTTTCAATAGTATGTATGTAAAAAAACCCCATCTTAGAAGAAAATATATCACTCAAGACATTATGAAATAGTAATTTTTTAAATAAATTTAATCTTTTCGATAGATTATGGAATACACAACCCCAAGTCAATACGTACAATAATATCGCATACCACTATAAAATAGTCATTATATTAGAGGGAATTAATAGTAATAAATAAGTTATGAAAATAATAGTTATATATTGTGTATAAATAAAAAATAATTATTTAAAAGAAAAATAAATATTTTCAAAAAAAAAGTATTCTTTCAAAAGGACAATTTGGTCTTACTCTCCACACATAATTTAAAATTATTTTTTTAATAATTAATAAATTTAGTTGGTAAAATAAACTTTATTTTATAAATTTATATATAAAAAATATCTTACGGTGAATTTTTGGAATTTTCATGAAATTTTTCATTTTTAATGAGTAGTCAGAAATTCATAATTTTAATTGAAAATGTCCTTTTTTAAGTAGTTTACAGGGTTAAAATTTATTTTAAATTAGTTTTCAATTAAAATTATTTCAACTATATGTCCATTAATCCAATTTAGGTAATTTTAATCATTTTTATGTTTAATTTTTAAATAAAAACATTGTAATGTTTTGAGCATTTTCTTTTTGAAAACCCACATTCTCTTCGCGTCTATGGGATTTATTTTAAATTAATAAATTTTGAATTATGTGAATGAAATTGTGAAAAACGGATTCCATTTTTTTAATCATAAAAATACATATTATATATTATATTCAATTTAATTTTTACCAAATTTAATAGTGAAAAAAGTAAAAAATATTTACTATAGTAAAATTAAAAACGAATTTATCATGGGTCAAACTAAAATGATAAGGATAAAAATGACATAAAACTTATATAAATTATATTTTTTGGATATATTTACACCCTCTCATGTATAATTATTTAAAATAATCCAATTTGGGCCATTCTTTCTTGTACAAAACAACGAAACACCTTTTTATTTTCAAAAATTATAACTGTGTCACTCACCTCACATATAAAAGGCCAACTCCTTTCCTATAATCTCCACATCTTAAAAAAATTTATTTCTAAAATCCCTACCAAAATTAATTCCCAAATTCCATTCTATATTCCTAGAATCCTTATTTTAGTAATGAATACAACTATATAAGGCTTTTGTGAAAACCTACAGAGGTTACCTGTAGAAGTGGTAGCATTCTTTGATGAGTAACATTATTTGTCCTCCACATATTTCAATTAGTATTAAACCATGATGATATAATAACCATATTATTTATAATATAATAAGATGTTATTTTTTATGTGTTTAACCTAAAAAATCCCCCACTTCTATAAAATGGATTACGAAAACATCATCCGTGTGTAAAACAGACAACAGCCTTGCAAATCGATGTCATTCATTTTTTCCATTACCAACTCTCCTGATTTGATATAAAGAATATATATGATATATTTATAAGAATTATAAATATATATTATTTATATCATATATTAGTTTTTTTAATTTCCCTTCTATAGTGAATATGATAATGTCACTTGTGTGTACGACATGCTACAGCCTCACAAAGCGATGTGATTCATCTTTCACTATGGCTTTACATGGAATGTGATAAGAATAAATATAATGATTATAATGGTTTCTTACTGATATCAGTCCTTTAAGGATAGCCAGTTTGCATAAGGGTATTGCCCTTGAGATTTTGGGGGCTGAAAACACAAATTCTCTCAGAATTAGAGAAAAATGCACAATAGCACGCTCTAGATTTTTAATTGATGTTATAAATACCCAAATAAATGTAATTTGAGACTTTTTATGAATTAAACTAATTTTCTAGGTTAATATGACATGTTAGTATTGATTTTATTAACTTTTTTCGAACTAATATATATAAGTGCTCATGTATGGGTGAATTTGGTAGTTTTATTTGGTTTTATGTGGTTTCTAACTTTCTCCTTAAATAGTGATTTTTATAATAAAAAAGTAATTTTCAGTCCGTCAGTCAGTGTGCTTGTGAGGATGGATTAGAGAACTAGGAATTATCAACTCAAGAGGGCTCAATAATACATTGTTTTTTCATTTCCATTTTGATTAAATACTGAATAAAGTGCACAAAAAATCTTAATTAGTTGTGAGTATACACATGTGATATGGGCTGATGCATTCCATTTGGTGCCCTTTCTGAACACAAAATTGTTGTATACTAAATTAATGTATAAAATCCCTTCAAAAAATCATAATTGTATTATTTTAAATTTAATTGAACTAATTAAAATGAAAAACTAATACATTTTTTTACATTTTTAAAACATTAAAATTATAACTATTTTTTCAATAAAATTCAATATTTTTTAATATTCCTTGAAAAATCCATATTTTCATAAATTTGTCAAAATTTATGAACAAGATAAAAGTAAAATGACGATTTTAAAATTGATATTTATTTCACTTTATTTTTTTAATTTATAGATATTAATTATTTTGTTTTCTCACAAACAAAATCAAAAACATTATTGAAGTATGTGTTCTTGAAGAATAAAATGAATTTACAAAAATAAAGTGCTTAATATTATATGTATTTACTAATAAATTATTAATGAATAAGTCTATTTTATATTAAATAATTTAGTCAATACTATTCATTCCCA
Organism: Viscum album; assembly: GCA_963277665.1. Classification (NCBI taxonomy): domain Eukaryota; kingdom Viridiplantae; phylum Streptophyta; class Magnoliopsida; order Santalales; family Viscaceae; genus Viscum; species Viscum album. The sequence goes on from OY728140.1 coordinate 2,135,730,295, forward strand.
CTAAAGTAATGACCATGTTATAATGGTCACATAATAATAATATATAGATTTTAATTTATACTCGATGTTCAATTCTTTTATGCTCTCAGAAAAAGTTTTTCCTTCTAAAAACTCATGATGTTACATTCTCCCAAATTTTGGAAATTTCCCCATTGAAATATTTAATTTGGGAACAATAATTATGGTTTGACTTTTCAAAAAACATTTATTGAAATTACTCATCAGAAAAAAGATTTAGAGAACTTCCAATGTAAACGAATGAAAGGGAAGTATGAAGGTGATCTAGAATAACACATATATAGGTTTATATGTATAAAAACATGGTCAAATAAGAGAAAGTATAACACTCTATTACTGATAGTTTGTGATAGATAAAATTATCATGATAAATTGAACAATAAAAATACATAAATATTTTATCATTTAAAACCTCATTGATCTACTTGTAAGAAAAGAAAATAGATAACATTTTTTTTTAAAATACTTCTCTTACTATTGAGAGGATATTTTTGATGTTATTGTTTGAACATAAGGAAATATACTTATATGTAGAAATTTATTCTTAAAATAATGTTTTAACCTAAATTGAAATCTTATAAATTACATTTTTTATCCCAAACCTTAATTACCCAAACTTATTAATCCATGAATTCTTTTATATCTCAAGATTTTACATTTCAGATTCAAATTATTTAAGTAAAACTATTTGAAGATAAAAGAAATTAATATTGTGATCATTGTGTTCACATGATTTCATTATCCTTTTGTTTATGTAGATATAAGGTCCATTCATTAGAATACTGATTTATATATTCTTCAAAATCCCTTTCTTCCTTCGTCCAAATGTACCTTGTACAACTTGGGTTGTGTGGATGTTTTCAGATAAATAGTTTGGGAAGTTTATTTATGATATATAATTCCAAAACATATTCTAAAAGATTATTTTTATAAAACAATCAGACCCAATTTTTTTTTGAAATTTTCATTCAAGGGGCCTTTTAAAATACCAAAACTATGTCCTGAAAGACTATAAATTAAAACAAAAAATAATTAGTTTACATGAGGGTATCATTCTTTAGAAACTTTGTTAAAATCATAAAATGATTCAAAGTCCTATGGTAGGGTAATTTTTTTGACAATTAATTGTTGACATTTATATATTTTTTGAACTATGTGATTTTTTTTTTAAAATTGGTATTTGATTAAAAACAACCCATATACCCAATTGTATCAAGGTATAGAGGAGGTGTTTGATATTTCATACATATATTTCTAAAAGTGTTATATTCTAGAAGAATTATACAAATACTAAGGACATTAATTTGTAATAATTATTGTAAGAAAGTCATCCAGAAGAGATAAAAATGTAGTTTAAGATCCCCCTAATTCAATTCATTACTGATTTTCCTAAATCTCAAAAAGTTGAAAAACAATGATTTTACTAACATGATATAACTTGACACTTTGCCTATGTTTAACCAAAATTTCTAATCACTAAATACGAATAAAATATTATCTGATAACAACTATGATTACTCGACCATAAATAACACATATTTATGTTATTTTAAAATTAAAAATTACTTTATTTTACCAAATATCTTTTTGGGTTAGAGTTTTAGAGAATTAAGACAACATATTACATAGTGAACCAATAGCTTACAAGTGGACACATATACTCAGTATATATATTTTCCACCAAAGGAAACCATTTAAAAAATGTTTTGTTTTCATTGAAACATATTAAATATTCTTTTTTATTAAATAAACATGATCTATAATCTTCCATAAAATCATGTAGAAGTCATTTTCAAATGATTTATGAGCACAAAATTCTCAAAAATATACGTTAAGTAAAAAATTTATTTGTCTAGTAAAAAACATGAATACCCATTTAATGTATATTGATTGAATGAAAAAAATATTTTCCACCTAAAAAACACAGACAATATTTTTTCAAATAAAACTTTCAAACCCCATAAAAATAAAATAAAAAACCCTTTTTGGTATCTTAGAGCATCATATTGATAAAACAATTTCAACACCCATGAAATTTTAATTACCATGTGGCTAACTTCAAATATATTTCTCCATATAAAAATATAATTACCTAATGAATTGGAGACATATAATAGTGATCTCCCATTATATATGATATATCAGGTTCAAAAAAAATTCATGACCTATAATGGGGATCAACCCTTCTTATAATCTATATCAGGATCACCCATTTTTCATGATCAATAACGAATATAAACCCTTTAAATAAGATATATCAATATCACTCATGAACTATAATGGGGCTCATATATTTTTATAAGATATATCAGGATCACCAATTTTTCATTAAATATAAATGGGATCAACAATTTATATATTCTATATTAAGTTTGCATGTTTTTCATATAATTATCAAGTACCATCTTGTGAATAAAATATTATATGATTTCACTTTTCATCATTGAAAATTTTAAAGTCTCTAAAACCAATATGAAAAATACTTTTGCTAAAAAAATACCCTTTTATTTAAAACCCCATTTTAAATACATAAATACTCAGAACAAAATAATGATATTTTTTATTTGAATAAAATATCATTAAAAACATTTTTGAGTAAAATCATATTTTCATTTTGAAAACACTTAATTTTATTAATCTTAAACGTTATGTACTTATAAATGAAAAAACTCATTTAAAATAACCTTATAATATAGTAAATAAATCCTCAAAAAAACAATTTTCCTTGAAAGTGGGAATAGCTTATAATGACATATAATTAACCAAAACATTCCTTTTGACTTTTGTAAAAAGAGTTGAAAGAGGAATTTAAGAAGTTAATTTTTTTTAAATAAATCTCATTACCTCATGTATGATTTTTTATGTTTTTCTTCTATATTCCTAAATAATTAACTTAGTTAATTTATAAATTGTTTAGAACCTTTTTCAGTTTCATTATTCCATCTATATATATTATTACCATGTTATAACAATTACATAATTATTTATGTTTACGTCATATGTTTTGATGATATTCGATACCTAATTCCAAAATGAATTTTGTATGATGTCTATAGTCAAAGTGGTTATTATTACATCATATCTAGAAAAATATTCATGAAATATTTATCTTTTTTATAAATCATTAATAGTTTTTAATAAATCTATTAAAAATGGATATGAAAATTTAACCATGTTATAATCATGGTGACTATAGATCATATGTACGCATTGGTAACCTTTTCATTGTTCAATTCCCATTTTGGAATGAAGGTAAATATGTTTTTATATTTATAGAATGATAATATTATTTTAAATATCAAATAAATACTATAAATATACTTTTATATAACATTAATGTTATGTGGTGATGAAAACAAATCACATCACTTCAGTGAGGTGGTAATCCATACTCATAAATGAATAACATTATCATTTTAGGTGTATGGAAAATAAAAAATGTAAATGATTTATTAATATTTAATAATGATTAAGATTACATGAATACAATATAAACAAATTAATTCAATTATTATAACCAGACTTGATAGATTGTGATGGAAATAAATTGCATCGGTTCGTGAGGTGGTAGTCCTTCGTACACACAAATAATAAATTATTTTCCCATTTGATGGAAGTGTAGATGTTTTTAGGTCATGAAACTAACATTATAACATCTTAGTATATGTGTTATAATGGAGTTAGTATATTATATTAGTTTAATATGGTTTTAAGGAGTTTTAATAAGAAATAAAACAGAAAATCCTTATTAAAAATAATATATATTCTTTAGACAATCTCTTATTATTAACACCTTAAGAATACTCAATCTGGATTAATGACTAAAAAATACCTCTATAATGTGGTAAGTGATTCTAGGAATGTAATTTTTTTAGTATTTTATAAAAAATAATGGTTTTGATGTATGAATAAATGACAAAATGGTAACCTTTTATAGGAGAGGAGAGGAAAATCTTGGAATTTCTCAAAATAATATTTTATTCTAAATTAAATTTCAATTAAAAATGGTTTCAAAGTGATTTTTTATAAATATAATATAATTATGGGTATAAATAATCTCATATAAAAAAATTAGATAATTTGTGACTAAATTTATATCTTTATCATTTAGTTTTAACCCTTATTTAAACCCTTGAACTCTTACCATGACAAAATGTTTTTTATACATTGAGAGTTAATATAGTTATTATAAAATGAAAAAAAACACAAATGGATCTTGTATGACATGTTAATCCTTATAACAATTTTTTTATAATTTATGATTTTTGTTATTTTTATATCATTTCATAAAAATATTATTTATTTTAAAATATCATTAATTTAAATTTTAAAATTATTCATTACTTTCAATTTAATAAATATAAATAAAACAAGAAATCATCAATTTTTTTTAATACATCACTAAATTATATAATTTATTTATAAATTTTTCGATAACATTAATTATCTAATATTATATTTATTTTATTATTTCTAATATCATTTACATTTTTATACTAACTACAAATCACTACATTTGTGTTGTGCACAGATTTAATTTAAATATTTCTTCAAAACAAATTAAGAATAAATTAACATGATGAAAATAAATATTTTTTATCTAAAAATAATACTTTTAGTTAAGGATATATTTTTTATCACACCATATTAAAAATGTTATATTTATTATAATCATGAATTTGACATCATTGACTTTTCTTTAAATGAAATATTATAAATATCATAATATAATCCATGTGGAAATAAACCAACCATATAATAGAACTTTGAATTATTATTGGCATATATTAATCACAATAGAAAATTTAATCATGTTTTTGTGTCATTATCTAGTCCTTATCATTTTAATTTTTCCCATAATTACCTGATTTACCATTGACCATGTTAATAAAAAATATTATGGTTACTATTTATATTATCCAAAAATAAAAGTTAACTATATAATAAATTTTTATATACATATTAAAAATATGTAATCTTTTTTTTTAAATTTTAAAAAATAAATTTTAAGCAATTAATTTAAATTTAAATAATTAAAACGTAAATTTTTTTTTTTGGAAAAATATTCTTTATAAACATAAAATATTTATATACCAAATTAAAGTATAAAATCCATTTCAAATGGTGTAACTGGATTATTATAAATCTAATTTAACTAATTAAAATTTTAAACTAATAAAAAACATAATTTTACATCTTTAAAACTTTAATAACATAATATTTGTTAAATAATATCCTTATTTTCACTATTCCATGAAAAATTAGTATTTTCAAAAAATTATAAAAATTTATTCCTAATATAATTTTGATATGATGATTTCAAAAATAAAATTTAATTTATTAAATATTATTTCTAAAATTTTATCAGATTAATTATTTTGTTCGCTTCTAAAAGCAATAAGAATCATTCCTGGAGAAACATTATTTTAATAATAATATGACTTTTCTAAAATTAAACGCTTAATTATATAAGAATTAATTAATACATTATTAATTAATAGGAACATTTCATATTTCATAATTTAGTTAATAATATTCATTCCCACCAATCTAATGGATATGATATAACAGTCACATAATAAAAATATTTAGTTGTTCATTTAATCTAGGTTTTGCATATTTTGTATTATATCGATCATAGTCTTTATTTTTTAAAAAATAAGGATGTTTCATTTTCCCTTATTTTTTCAAATTATTTCCTTGAAATTTTTAATTTAGGCTTGTTAACTAAGGTTTGACTTTTTAAAATACCCATATTGAATCCCTTATCAAAAAATGGATTAACAATTTTCCACTTTAAAAGAAATGGAAGTACGAAGGAATTATGGAATAAAAAATTCCATGTAGAAACACATGGAAATGTAAGGGAAAAGGAATCACCCAAGTTATGATATATATTTACAGTTAACATTGTTATGAGAAAGTGAACAATCAAAAAATAATAAATTTGTGATGGTTTTAAAGTTAATTGAATTCCTTGTAAGAAAAGTTAACAAATAATTTTTTTTTCAAAATACTTCTCCTAGAGTTAGAGATTGTTTTAATGCCTCTATTAAGAACATAAATAAATATACCTACATGAATAATGACATCCTAAAAGAGGTAGTTTTTAACATAATGGTTATACTATACCTTTCATTTTGTAACCCAACCCATAATTACCTCAGCTTATTAATTCGATAATTATTTTATATCTCTACATTTGACATTTAAACTTCCTATGATTTAAATAAAACTATTCCAAGATAAAACAAATCTATACGTTGATCATGGTTTCCACCACATTTCATTACCATTTTGTTCATATAGATAGAAGGCCCATGCATTGCAACTGTTATTTAGAGCTTATTCAAAGTCCCTTACTTCCTTTATCTAAATTCGCCTTATAAAACATGGGTTGTATGGATTTTAGCAAACATATAGTAATGGAAAATATTTTTTATGAAATATAATTCCAAAAAATGATATTTATAAATCATTTGGGCCAAGTTTGTTTTGAAACATTCAATCAATAGTCCTTTTAAAATACCATAAGTATATCCTACAAGACATTAAGTTAAAACCAAATGCAAAGTGTCTATATGAGGGTCTCCTTCTTTAGAACTATTTTAAAATCATAATATATCTCAAAGTCCTATAATAGGGTAAAATATTTGAATATTACTTGTGGATATATTAATTTTTTTGAAATATATGAATATTGTGAAATTAAGATTTGATCAAAAAACCCATGAACCATGATGATATCGACGTATAGAGGAGGTGTTTGATATTTCATACAACCTTTTCCCAGAGAGATCTATGTTATTAAAAATTTCAAATTTATAAGGACATGACTTTGAAAATATTATTGCAAGAAAATCATCAGTAAGAGAGAGAACTGTGGTTTGAGATCCGCCTAATTTAATTTTTAATGTATTTTCCTAGATCTAAAAAAATTTAAAAAAATTAAATATTTTACTAACAGAATATAACTAGAAATGTTTCCTTTAGTTAACCAACATTCATAATCTCTAATGTTGTTAGATCCCTACTCTGATACTGATGGTAAAGACCTAGCATGAAATAAAACATATTATTATTATATTAAAACTATAAATCACTATATTTTCCGAAACATCTATTAGGATTAGTGTTTTAGATAATTAGGAAAAAATATTATATAATAAACCCATATATTACAATTGGACACTTGTACATAGTATCCATTTTCCACCAAAGGAAACCCTTTTAAAACAAAACATGTTTTCTTTTCATTGGATCATAATTACAATTTGGGTCTTGACATCAACCTTGTCTCTAATATTTGTTTTTGTGAAAACTAATTTAAAAAGAGAGATTGGTACACAATGATTAGTAATGTATATAAATTAATAGAGTAATTATTCTAGTGAAAAAAATAAAACCCATTTAATGTTCAATGAGAGAATGAAACAAATCATTTCAACTGGAAAAGAAAACACACTTTTTTTCAAATAAAACCTTGAAAACCCATAAAAAGAAAAAACCCTTTTTGGTACCTTAGAATATCATATTCATAAAACCGATTCAAAACAATTCCAATTGGAATAACCATATAGCCAAAATCTAATATAATTCTTAAGAGAGAAAATTCATTACTCAATGCATTTGAGAGATATATTGGGGCTCACCATTCATATAATATATATCCATATCAACCTGTTTTGAAGAGCTATATCGTGGATCAAACCTCTGTATAATATATATCTAGATCACCCATTTTTTATTAGATATATTAGGGCTCAACACTACATATAATCTATATTGGGATCACCAATTAGATATAATGGGGATCAACCCTTCGTATAATCTATATCAAGATCTGGAATTTTTAATGAGCTATAATGGGGAAAAACCTTTATATAATGTATATTCATATTGTTGTATTTTCATATAATTCTCAAGAATCATATCCTGAATAAAACATTATATGCTTTCAATTTTAAATACAAAAACTTTTAAAAAATATTTAAAACCTGTATGAAAAAAATTATTGGATATGAAAATAACCTTTTATTTTAAAAACCAGATTCGATAAAAAATACCCATAATAAGGGAAATATGGTTTTTACTTGTAGAAAATATCAATAAAAACATTTTTGAAGAAATTAAAATTTTCATTTTGAAAACCACTATTTTTTTAAAAAAAAGAAATGAACACCTATAAATGGAAACATTTTATTTTCAAAATAACCATTTAATATTCTAATGAAAGATTCAAAACATTAAGGCACCATAAAATTGGGAAAATAATATAATTATTTATAGGTTAAAAACATTCCTTTAGAATTTTGTAAAAAGTTTTGTAAGAGGTATTTTAAAATAAAATTTTACAAGAAAGTCCCTTGACTTGAGTCCAATTTGTCATATATATACTTTATTGTCATAAATAATAAACATAGGATAATTTGTAATTTCTTGAGATCCATTTTAATTTTTATTAATCATTTTATTTCACTTATTACTATTTTATATTAGTTAAATAATTATTTAAGTTCACATCCAACATTTTGATGATATTCGATACCTAAGCCCAAAATGAATTTTCTACAAAGTATATAGTAGAAGATGTAATTGGTCCATCATATCCATAAAAATAACCATTAAATAATTTTAATTTTTATTAATTAATAATAATTTTTAAACCCTCCATTAACTATGGATATGAGATATTAATTTTTTTACAATCATGGAGATGGTTGGTCGTAAGTTATCATGAGTAACATTTTCATTTGTCAATGTTAATTATGGACAGATGGTAAGTATCATTTTATCATTATAAAATTATTATAATATCATATATATCATATTACTTCTCTAAATATACTTATATATATCATTCATGTTATGTGGTGTTGAAAATGAGTGACATTGCTTTGTGGAGGTGGTAGTCAACACATACACATGAACGACATTATAATTTTTTGTGCATAGAACAAGAATAAAATAAATGATAGAATATTATATTATAATGATAAATATGTCATTAATAATATATAAAAACATTAATTCCATAATTATAACCAGTATTAAGAGGAGGTGATGGAAAATTAATTGAATCAATTCGCGAAGCGGTAGTCCTACGTACAGAAAAACGATAAATTATTTTCCCATTTGATGGAAGTTGAGATGGATTTAGGTCCTAAAAATAATATAAAAAAATATAATTATATTTATTATAATTATTTTTCTATTTTATCATAGTTTAATAATGTTTTAGTGATATGGAAGAGGAAAAAACAAAATCGCTTTATTAAAAAAAATACATCTTCTTTTGAAAATCTATTTTTCATAACAACTTAAGACTACTCAGGTTTGTGTTATGAAAAAACAATGACCTGTAGAATTATAGGAGGTATTATGGTAATGTATTTGGATAGGGATTTTACAAACCAAAAGGATTTTTATATGTGGTTAAATGATAATAAGAGGTTTCCTTTTGTAGGATAGGGGACAAAACTCTTGGAATTCCTCAAATGTTAAAATTAATATAAATTAGTTCTCAATTAAAATGGATCCAAAGTAATTAATTTATAATATAATATAAATATGGGTATACATACTCTCATACAATAAAAATTAAATAATTTTTACTCATTTTATTTCCTTATCGTTTTGTATTAAGCCTTATTTATCAAATTTAATTCTTATAGTGACAACATAAATATTTATTCTTTGAGGGTTAATATAGTTACTATAAAATTAAAAAAGAAAAATCAATGGATAATTGATATAAAATTAAGCATTATCCCAATCATTAAGATAAATTTAATATATTTATGAATTTAATATTTGTTGATAAAAAAATATTTATTTTAAAAAATCATTATTGTCAATTTTGATAAAATTCATTACTTTGACTTTTACAAATTTTAATATGGCAAGATAAGTTTGAAATATATATTTTAATAAATCAATAAAATGTCAAAGTAATCTATAAAATTATTATTCTACATTAATTTTCGTATATTATACTTGTTTTAGTATTTTTAATATCATTTATTTGAATTTTACATTAATTAAATAATTGATACATAACTGTTGTGCTAGAATTTAAGTAAATTATATATTCCATGAAAAATAAAAAAATTACAATGATGAAAATAATTCTTTCATATTTCAAAATAATTTTTATAATAGAATATATTTTTGGGATAAAACCATATTAAAAATATTATATTTATTAAAATAAAAAATCATCCATCTTTGAATTTTTTAAAAATAAAATATTATAAGGGTTATAATATAATTAAAGTAGCCATATATGGTCCCATAACCGAAAAATGAATGATTATGGATGACTATTAATCATATAATAAAATTTAGGAATGTTTTAGTGTCATTTTCTCATCCTTATCATTTTATTTTTACCTTTAATTACCTGATTTACACATTACCATTGTAACAAAAATTACGACGGTCACTATTCATATTATTCAAAAACTAAAAGTGAAATAATAAAAAAATTTGGTCTTATTGGTTCAAATTATGTAATAAATTCCAAAAATTTAAAAACATAGAAGTTTAAGCATTTAATTTATAATTTAATAGAAAAAATTCAATGAAAGAAATTGTTTTATAAAAAATTCCCCTTTTAAACATAAAATGTATTTCTATTAAATTATATTATAAAAATAATTTAAAAAATCATAATTTTATTATTTTAAATCAATTATAACTAATTATAATTTAAAACAAATCCCAAAAATAATTTTACATATTTAAAACTATTTATAATATAATAAAATTTTCAATAATGATCAGTATTTTTTAGTGTTTCATTAAAAAAAATATTTTCAAAAAATTCTAAAAATGTCACCATATGATAATTTTGATATGATTATTTCAAAAATTATATTTATCTCATTAAGTAAATTTTATAAATTTTCTAGTTATTAATTATATTTTCCCTCATAAAATCAGTAAAAATCATTATTGAAGAAAGTGTATTTGAAGAATAAAATAAATTATCTAAAATTAAGTTCTTATTTTTATAATAATTAACTTATAAATTATCAATGAATATGAATATTAAATATTTCATAATTTGGTTAATATTTTTCATTGCAACCAATTTAATTGATGGGTTATAGTAGTCACATAATAATAATATTTAGTTGTTCGTTTAAGTTTGACATTGTAATCCTTTTTTTGTATGAAACATAATATTTCTTTCAAAACAATCAGTATTGTACAATATTATAGACACTAATGAAACTAAATTTGTTTTATAGATATGAAATTCCATCCTATATCTGGATGTTATACCTAGTATTAAATATATTTTCATGATTTACTATAATAATACTGTAGTGGTTGTTATCCCTAATGAACCATGGCCACATCCTCGTATAAAACAAAAAATACAAAATTATCATCTCTTGAGGGATTTTTCCTAGGGTGGTGATGTTAAATTGAGTATTATTTCAAAAAAAATAAAATCTATAATACCCCTTAACAAAACCCCTATATCAATAGAAACATGATCTTCTTGTGACTATTAGAGGACTAAAAGACATTAACCGTTAACTCTAGGCCAAGTGGTAGTTTGTTGGAATTGGTGTCCTAGAAACAAAAATTTTGTAATTTAGATTTATAAATATATATGAAAAAGTTAATATTAAATAAAATGGAAAAAATATCAACCATTATTTTTTATTACATGAATTTGATAATATCTCAGGCTATCGGTTACATCAAAATAAGTCATAAAAGTTCCCTATTATAATGAGAACCTTGAGATACTATAATGATATATCAAAAATATTTTTTCTTATGATTTTAATGATGAACTATGATAGAGAATTTTTTCCAATTATTAGGTGTGAGTGTAAGTAAGGGGAAGATGCTTTAATTTACAATGTATAAACTTACTGATCTCCAAGATAAAATATTATAAGGATTGTCCAACTAAAACGAATTTTGAATGATTTAATGTCATCAGATATTAATATCTAAGAGTGTGTTTAGCGTTATATATATTATATGGTTATTATCAATACTTATCATGACTTTTTTACAAATATGTATTGATAAAAACTGTCACGAACCAACCCGGGTCGACCCTGAACCGGTCACCCGAGCCGGTCCGCGGCAAGTCCCGAGGGGCGTTCCCGATCCCCCCGGGATGGCAACCAGTGCCGGGCATTAAGACTTGATCGTTGGGAACGATTTCAGCCCAAAACAAAAGTAAATAGAACAGAATAAATAAACACTAACAGCGGAAAAGAAATAAAAACCACACAACCACGTACCTCCATGTGACCTCTCAGGTCACCACCCAACTAGAGAGCAACCTCGCTCCAACACTGAGCGACTCAAAACAGAAGACCTGCGACTGAAATGATAATAGATAGGCGTGAGCACAAAAGTACTCAGTAGGTGAGCCCCACAACAGATCCCAATGCACTGCCAATAAATAAAGAATCTACATAATCCAGGTTTGAACTAAAATGTATAAAAGTAAGTTTTCACAATGCTTTTCTTAAAAATCAAACACGAGACATTTCCCTTATTCTTTTTCGAAAGGTAGTTCCATTTCATCAGTTTTAAACTCATTCTGAAAAGCAAGGTGTTACATTTTCAAATCAAACCCAAAGCGAATAAAACATTTTCATTTGAAAACCATTTTTCTCAAAGTCTAACAGTATAGGCTGTGAAGTATGACTGAAGGAAAACAAGCAGGGAAAACAAGTGCAAGTAAAGGTAAACGGGCAAGGAAAACCAAGTGCAAGTAAAATCAAACCAGAAGTTATCAGCAATAACCATGGGTGATCCTGAACATCCCTAGAAAACCCCTGGACGTACTCGGGTTCAGACTACCTGCCGGCATGGTACTCCATAGTCAATAACCAACTGGCCGCCCTAACAGCCAACCAGTGGCACATCCCTCCTGGCCTGTCTGTAACTCCAGGGGGTACTAACCCGTCTAATCAGGGTTAGCAAGCAACCGTCACTCGATAATCTACAAGACGCCCAGGAACCCATAGTAGTTTTTGTAACACTGTGTAAGTGGGAGACCCGCGCACGCGTGACTCATCTCACCGCACTTGCCAACCCCTTACACGGACATCACTACACGACAACCCTCGAAGGGAAGTCCCCCTGTAGAAATGCCCTCACAAGTACATATATGTATAATCACATCACATTCATTAAAGTGCCAACCGGGCCGCCATATCATTTACATTTTGACCATCTCATATTAAAGCATTTCTAAAGGGATATTACACACGCCATTTCATTGAAAACCAAAACACACTTAGAACTTTATTTAAGAAACTCAAATCAGCATCTCAAACCTGAAGGACGTTGGTGTTACAAGTAAGAAATCATTTTCCAAGTTCCAAACGCACCCCACTTTTATCAAGAGCCAAACGGGCCTTTAAACACTTTTTGAAAGAATAATATTTCTCAAATGAAATCCAGAATTTTAATCACGCATCAGAGGAAAACATTTTTCATCAACCAAGAACCACACATGAAGTTTCCAAAAACAATTTCAAAGGGGCATACGACGTTTTCTCAAATCGAGGTTCTCAGAAAACACCATTTTTCCATAAACAATACATCTACTAATTTACACACGCCAAAAACATTTCAAAACCCAATTCAACATGTCTTTCATTATTCAAGAAGAACCATCTAGCAACACTACCATGGAAGCACACACAATTAAATCCAAGAAAACGCTTTTAATGAAAAGCTAGAATTAAAAACAACTTTTATCATCACCAGATCACCAAACTCTAGATAACTACTTAGTAATACTTTTGAATTTGCTGAAACTTAATAAAGAGTCAAGGAATAAATAAATTCTAAATTTAAAGGCGAGTGCAAAGGGAGACCTACCTCAAGGTCCAAGCGCGGCGGTAAAACGACCCTGGAACCAAGGCGCGATGACACGACGTGTGTCCGAAGCCACGTGACAAAGTCCAACACTCTCAAAACTAAGGCGCGGAGATGGCGGAACCTCAACGGAAAGTAGGACAATCCTTCGCGGACAACTGCGCTCGCTGAACAGAGGAAAAAGTGCACGTCACTCAACCCGCGACAGAAAAAGGTTTATTATAAATTAAATATAAACACCAAGATTCCGCGAAGGAAAAAAAATAAATAATTAAATAAATGAATGAATAAATTAATTAATCAATTAATTAATAGACAAATAAGCATTTAAACAAATATATATAGATAAATAACACATACAAAAATAACAAAGAGGATAAATAAATAACAATAATAATTTAGCACAATAATAATATGATAGCAATAACAATATTAATATAATACAATAATAATAATAATAATAACAATATGATAACTAAATAATAATAATAATTATAACAATAATAATAATAATAATAAAGTAATAATTTAATAATAATAGTAACAATAGTAATATAATAATAATATAATAATATTAACATAATAATAATAATAATATAAGCATAATAATAATATAATTAAGACAGTAATAAATATATTCAAAATAATAATAATAATAATAATAATAATAATATAGTATTAATAATAATAACATAATAATAATTATAATAAAGATGTAATAAGATAATTAAAATAATAATAACAATAATAAATATAATAATAATAATAATAATATAATAACTATAATTATAATAAAATAAAAGATAAATAAACAAAATAAAATAAAAAGAAACTTACAGCGGGGCTCCGGCTTGGGCGAGGCGGACGTCAGGGAGCAGGGGGTCAGGACGGGGCGCAACGGGGGGGCGATCCGGAGAGGAAGGTGAGGGCGGCGGGCGAAGCAGACCCGCAGAAGCATGGAGCGAGGGCCTGGTGCGGCAGAGGGCCGTATCGGCGCTGGGAAAAAGGCGGAGGGCGAGGGCGCTGTGCGAGCGCGGGTCGACGACGGGAGGGAAGGGAAGAGCTGGGGGAGGGGGTTGTCGCGCGGCGAAGGGAGAGCGATGAGGAAGGTGGGGTGCGGCGGGGTCGGCACGACGACGGGGAGCCGTGGCGCGGGCGAGGCGGCAGGTCGGGAGGCCAGGTCGGCGCTGCGGCGACGCGCAGGCGAGACGGAGAGGCTGCGCAAGGGGAAGCCGGGGAAGGGAAGCAGGGTCGGACAGGGGGGGTTGCCGCCGGAGGGGAAGCCGGGACGGCGTCGGGGAGGCGGTGCGCAGGGGGAGATGCAGGAGGCGAGGCCGGGACAGGAGCAGGGGTGAGCGCGGAGGTCGGTGCAGCGGAGCGGGAGCCGGGGCGGTGAGGGGAGGCCGGCTCGACGGGAACAGGCGGAGGCCGGGTGCGGGGAGCGGAGGGTGTCGGGAGCCACGGGCTGCGGTGGTTGGTGTGGCGTGCGACTGGAGGAGCGCGGCGAGGGAGGCCGGGCGCGGCTCGGTGCGGGAAGGAAGGGAGAAGGGAGCGGCGGTCGGCTGGCGGAGGAAGGGAGAGAGCGCAGAGGGGCTGCGGGAAGAAAGGAGAGGGAGAGAGGTGAGGGGGGTGGCGGCTACGGGGAGAATAGGGTAGGAGGGTAGGATTAGGGTTAAAAATATATATATATACATGTATGATAAAAATAATAATATTAATAATTATAATAAAACATTATAATAACAATAATAAAAAGTATAATTATAATCAAACCATTTAATAATAATAAAATTTATCATAAAAATAATAATAGAACTTATATTAATAATAATAATAAAACTTTATAAAGATAATAATAATTATAAAATTTACAATAATAATAATAATAACAAACTTAATAAATAAAATAATAATGATAATAAAAATAATTTAACAATCCTAATTATATTAACTATGAACATAAAGTAGAAGTTAAAATTTAACCGCCGGGCGAACATGTGGTCACCCGGGCCGAACGCACGATCACCGCTAGCGATGCGATGACCGCGCACCGGTGCGAAACCATCAATCACAATTAATCTTCGAAAAATTTAAACCGAGTCCAAGAAAAGAGAAAAATTATGGACGTCCACGGTCGGGGTGTGACAATTCTCCCCACCACAGACACTTTCTGCCCCCAGAAAGTCATCAGGCCGCAAGTCAACCAAAAACCAAGTCTATGCCCAAACATAACTAAAGGAACTGAAGAAAACTGAAGTTCTCGGGGATGACCTTACTCTACACAGGTCACACCCGACCGATTCAAGAGAAAACTGGGGTCCGAGGTTGAGGGGAGAACACGAAGGGGTTCTCCCCACCACAAGAACTTAACTAGTGCAGAAAAGATGACCATTCAAAAAGAAGACCCCGGGAAGGGGGGGGGGGGCGACGCGGGAACTCCCAACCAATTCAAACCAACTCTTATAGCCCGATTAAAACAACACTTCCGTCAAGACATTAGATCCTCGACCAGAGTCAATAACCTTCAATACCAGGGAAAATCCACGGAAAAACATTTAACCATTACCAAATTGGAGACATGATCCACCGAAGTCCACAAAACGTAACCACATCGACAACATATCTAAAACGAGGTCAACCCACACGAGAGTCAAACACACTTTTAAGAAGGACACACGCTTCAGAATATTACATTCCACACGACAAGTTCGCTTAGATTTATCATCGAACAAGTCCATTGTCACTTTTTAGAAAAACCACACATTTACATAAACCAGACTACTTGGATTATGATAGAACAAGTCCATGATAACCCCATGGTAAAACGATGAACATACAACAACGTCAAAACTTATCAGCAGAAAAACAAGTACTAAAAGATCTTGATTGTTCCACTGCTAACGCGGAACTCAAAACCTGGACCAAGACTTCACAACCCTGGGGACTCCTGACTGTGCGCGAGCTTCACCCCGAGACTTGTGGCTGGGGCTCTGATGGCTGAAGCATCTTCTGCCTCACAGTCAGGTACTGACATTCTCCCATCACAGCTTCCTCTTCAAGTGACGCTTCTTGCAAAACTTCTGCAGATGACCCAGACAACCACAACAATGACACGTCTTCGGAGGGTTGCGACAAGACGACTTTAAATGCCCAAAACGACCACATTGAAAGCATACCATCGAACGATCTGATGAACTGGAAGTTGGGACCAAAGGGGATAACTCATTAGGAACAGGTATCTCTGGCGCCTTTTCCTCACCAGAGGGGGAACTCTTATGAACAACAACAGGGGACGCTGAAGTAGTAACCACCCGCACACCGGAAAGCAACTCAGCCAAGAAAGATTTCTCCACCAGCTTCTCGAAACAAAGGTCTTTAGAAGGGAGGACACGCTCCTTGATCTCTGGACGAAGACCTCCAGTGAAAAGAGAGGCCTTCATGAGCTCATGCGACGCTATCTCTGGAGAAAAGGAAATCAGTTCCTTGAAATGGTCAACATATGCCTTCACCGTCCGTTGGCCTTGCTGAATGTGCACAAGCTCTCTCTTTTTCTCCAGCATCACTTCCTCAGGTACAAACCATTGGATGAAAACGGTTCTGAAGACATCCCACGTCATTCCTCCTCGCGTTGACGGTGGGGTAACCATCTTCCACTGGTCCAGAGCTGGACCCTCAAACAACTCCATAATTGCATGGACCTTAACACTATCGGGAGTTCCCAATATTCTAAAGACACGTTCCACTTCCTCGAGCCATTCCACTGCCTCTAACGGACCCTGACCACCATGGAGAACAGGCAAAGTCTGAGGAGGACTAAAAACTGGGCATGACATATCTGAATCCTTAAAGACCTTTCTGGACGGCATTTCCCGAGCGACATATAAAACACAAGGCCAAAACCCACATCAAATCGAAGCAATCATCAGTAAAAGCGTCTTCATCAAAAACAGTCAGCACAAGGACCAAACAAATACAACACAACCCAAAATAAAATCTCCTCTTTAAAATCCCCTTTTCATTTTTGATTTCAAAACCACCCTTTTTCAAGATCACTTTCCAAAAACCAATCCACTTTCAAACCAAAACTTTCCAAAACCGTTTCCCATTTAAAACCAATTTAGAAAACAAAGTCAAGCCTTTAACTTCAAATACACACCCAGGTACTCCCATGACCCGTTGCACATGTCTTTATTCACATTCCATTCATACGTGCATCAACACACACTTTCCATGCATTCTCACACATGTGCAAACGTTCATAAAGAGGAACCGAGGTTTCAACCCAAATCATTCTTATCCAATTTCAAGCAAACAACAGATTTCCAAATCAAGAGATTTCAGTTTCAAAACCCATTTTATACATTTAAAGTCCTTTAAAAGAAACCAGTCTAATTTTCAAAAACCCTTTCTCATTTCCAACTACGCACTCACACAGACCAAAACGAAAACAACATCCAAATTTGCATCAATCACTGAAATGAGGGACTAGTAGTCACACTCAACCTGGCGACATGGTAGTGGGCCATGTCCCAAGTCAGTGTCGACCACTAGGAGGAATTCAAACCGTGTACTCAGACTCCACATGGGTCACTACTCCATGTGAAATCACGACGTAACATCGGCTTGCCTCCATTGTCATCTCTCAATCCAAGACAAACCAGAAAAGACAACGACACAATTCCCGAACTACCCCTGGTAACTCGAGGATCAGTGCGAGCAAGAGTTCGCGACGCTCTTCCCGTACCTACCCCTCGAGTTCCGACAGTCCTAATCTCCTTCTACCGGACAACCCAAATAACAAGAACCACCTCTGATACCATTTTGTCACGAACCAACCCGGGTCGACCCTGAACCGGTCACCCGAGCCGGTCCGCGGCAAGTCCCGAGGGGCGTTCCCGATCCCCCCGGGATGGCAACCAGTGCCGGGCATTAAGACTTGATCGTTGGGAACGATTTCAGCCCAAAACAAAAGTAAATAGAACAGAATAAATAAACACTAACAGCGGAAAAGAAATAAAAACCACACAACCACGTACCTCCATGTGACCTCTCAGGTCACCACCCAACTAGAGAGCAACCTCGCTCCAACACTGAGCGACTCAAAACAGAAGACCTGCGACTGAAATGATAATAGATAGGCGTGAGCACAAAAGTACTCAGTAGGTGAGCCCCACAACAGATCCCAATGCACTGCCAATAAATAAAGAATCTACATAATCCAGGTTTGAACTAAAATGTATAAAAGTAAGTTTTCACAATGCTTTTCTTAAAAATCAAACACGAGACATTTCCCTTATTCTTTTTCGAAAGGTAGTTCCATTTCATCAGTTTTAAACTCATTCTGAAAAGCAAGGTGTTACATTTTCAAATCAAACCCAAAGCGAATAAAACATTTTCATTTGAAAACCATTTTTCTCAAAGTCTAACAGTATAGGCTGTGAAGTATGACTGAAGGAAAACAAGCAGGGAAAACAAGTGCAAGTAAAGGTAAACGGGCAAGGAAAACCAAGTGCAAGTAAAATCAAACCAGAAGTTATCAGCAATAACCATGGGTGATCCTGAACATCCCTAGAAAACCCCTGGACGTACTCGGGTTCAGACTACCTGCCGGCATGGTACTCCATAGTCAATAACCAACTGGCCGCCCTAACAGCCAACCAGTGGCACATCCCTCCTGGCCTGTCTGTAACTCCAGGGGGTACTAACCCGTCTAATCAGGGTTAGCAAGCAACCGTCACTCGATAATCTACAAGACGCCCAGGAACCCATAGTAGTTTTTGTAACACTGTGTAAGTGGGAGACCCGCGCACGCGTGACTCATCTCACCGCACTTGCCAACCCCTTACACGGACATCACTACACGACAACCCTCGAAGGGAAGTCCCCCTGTAGAAATGCCCTCACAAGTACATATATGTATAATCACATCACATTCATTAAAGTGCCAACCGGGCCGCCATATCATTTACATTTTGACCATCTCATATTAAAGCATTTCTAAAGGGATATTACACACGCCATTTCATTGAAAACCAAAACACACTTAGAACTTTATTTAAGAAACTCAAATCAGCATCTCAAACCTGAAGGACGTTGGTGTTACAAGTAAGAAATCATTTTCCAAGTTCCAAACGCACCCCACTTTTATCAAGAGCCAAACGGGCCTTTAAACACTTTTTGAAAGAATAATATTTCTCAAATGAAATCCAGAATTTTAATCACGCATCAGAGGAAAACATTTTTCATCAACCAAGAACCACACATGAAGTTTCCAAAAACAATTTCAAAGGGGCATACGACGTTTTCTCAAATCGAGGTTCTCAGAAAACACCATTTTTCCATAAACAATACATCTACTAATTTACACACGCCAAAAACATTTCAAAACCCAATTCAACATGTCTTTCATTATTCAAGAAGAACCATCTAGCAACACTACCATGGAAGCACACACAATTAAATCCAAGAAAACGCTTTTAATGAAAAGCTAGAATTAAAAACAACTTTTATCATCACCAGATCACCAAACTCTAGATAACTACTTAGTAATACTTTTGAATTTGCTGAAACTTAATAAAGAGTCAAGGAATAAATAAATTCTAAATTTAAAGGCGAGTGCAAAGGGAGACCTACCTCAAGGTCCAAGCGCGGCGGTAAAACGACCCTGGAACCAAGGCGCGATGACACGACGTGTGTCCGAAGCCACGTGACAAAGTCCAACACTCTCAAAACTAAGGCGCGGAGATGGCGGAACCTCAACGGAAAGTAGGACAATCCTTCGCGGACAACTGCGCTCGCTGAACAGAGGAAAAAGTGCACGTCACTCAACCCGCGACAGAAAAAGGTTTATTATAAATTAAATATAAACACCAAGATTCCGCGAAGGAAAAAAAATAAATAATTAAATAAATGAATGAATAAATTAATTAATCAATTAATTAATAGACAAATAAGCATTTAAACAAATATATATAGATAAATAACACATACAAAAATAACAAAGAGGATAAATAAATAACAATAA
The DNA here is from genome assembly GCA_963277665.1 of Viscum album. Classification (NCBI taxonomy): domain Eukaryota; kingdom Viridiplantae; phylum Streptophyta; class Magnoliopsida; order Santalales; family Viscaceae; genus Viscum; species Viscum album. Next base: position 2,135,751,206 of record OY728140.1, read on the forward strand.
TAATTTAGCACAATAATAATATGATAGCAATAACAATATTAATATAATACAATAATAATAATAATAATAACAATATGATAACTAAATAATAATAATAATTATAACAATAATAATAATAATAATAAAGTAATAATTTAATAATAATAGTAACAATAGTAATATAATAATAATATAATAATATTAACATAATAATAATAATAATATAAGCATAATAATAATATAATTAAGACAGTAATAAATATATTCAAAATAATAATAATAATAATAATAATAATAATATAGTATTAATAATAATAACATAATAATAATTATAATAAAGATGTAATAAGATAATTAAAATAATAATAACAATAATAAATATAATAATAATAATAATAATATAATAACTATAATTATAATAAAATAAAAGATAAATAAACAAAATAAAATAAAAAGAAACTTACAGCGGGGCTCCGGCTTGGGCGAGGCGGACGTCAGGGAGCAGGGGGTCAGGACGGGGCGCAACGGGGGGGCGATCCGGAGAGGAAGGTGAGGGCGGCGGGCGAAGCAGACCCGCAGAAGCATGGAGCGAGGGCCTGGTGCGGCAGAGGGCCGTATCGGCGCTGGGAAAAAGGCGGAGGGCGAGGGCGCTGTGCGAGCGCGGGTCGACGACGGGAGGGAAGGGAAGAGCTGGGGGAGGGGGTTGTCGCGCGGCGAAGGGAGAGCGATGAGGAAGGTGGGGTGCGGCGGGGTCGGCACGACGACGGGGAGCCGTGGCGCGGGCGAGGCGGCAGGTCGGGAGGCCAGGTCGGCGCTGCGGCGACGCGCAGGCGAGACGGAGAGGCTGCGCAAGGGGAAGCCGGGGAAGGGAAGCAGGGTCGGACAGGGGGGGTTGCCGCCGGAGGGGAAGCCGGGACGGCGTCGGGGAGGCGGTGCGCAGGGGGAGATGCAGGAGGCGAGGCCGGGACAGGAGCAGGGGTGAGCGCGGAGGTCGGTGCAGCGGAGCGGGAGCCGGGGCGGTGAGGGGAGGCCGGCTCGACGGGAACAGGCGGAGGCCGGGTGCGGGGAGCGGAGGGTGTCGGGAGCCACGGGCTGCGGTGGTTGGTGTGGCGTGCGACTGGAGGAGCGCGGCGAGGGAGGCCGGGCGCGGCTCGGTGCGGGAAGGAAGGGAGAAGGGAGCGGCGGTCGGCTGGCGGAGGAAGGGAGAGAGCGCAGAGGGGCTGCGGGAAGAAAGGAGAGGGAGAGAGGTGAGGGGGGTGGCGGCTACGGGGAGAATAGGGTAGGAGGGTAGGATTAGGGTTAAAAATATATATATATACATGTATGATAAAAATAATAATATTAATAATTATAATAAAACATTATAATAACAATAATAAAAAGTATAATTATAATCAAACCATTTAATAATAATAAAATTTATCATAAAAATAATAATAGAACTTATATTAATAATAATAATAAAACTTTATAAAGATAATAATAATTATAAAATTTACAATAATAATAATAATAACAAACTTAATAAATAAAATAATAATGATAATAAAAATAATTTAACAATCCTAATTATATTAACTATGAACATAAAGTAGAAGTTAAAATTTAACCGCCGGGCGAACATGTGGTCACCCGGGCCGAACGCACGATCACCGCTAGCGATGCGATGACCGCGCACCGGTGCGAAACCATCAATCACAATTAATCTTCGAAAAATTTAAACCGAGTCCAAGAAAAGAGAAAAATTATGGACGTCCACGGTCGGGGTGTGACAAAAACCTTGATGCATTATATTAATTATATATAGGATACATTGAATTTGTCACAATCATTATGTTTTTAATGAATAAGTCCTAGAATGACTTTTATTTTCCATTTATTTAAGTTAATATATTGTCCCTTTGATTATAATGGATATATAAAAATAAATTCCATGGCCATAGGGATGTAAAAATATTTATTCTAGATAATAAAATAAATATATGTCATGCATTAAGGTAGAAGACAAAAGATTTCAACATACATATTGAGATATCAAGATAATGAGTTTATATTACACATATCTTTTTTGTATGATGTTATTGAAATTGAAATGTTATCTACTTCAACTTGAGTTTCTGGTTTGGTTGCAAGACAATAATATTGGGCTTTAGACAATCCCTCCCAGTGTCAACAAGGAACAATCCTATAGGGTCACATAATAAGTGTATCTGGTGATCTCAATTAAAGTCTCTTTGAATTCAATTATTACAAAAAAATATTATTCACAAGTTCAAGGACTAATTTTATTTTGGAATTTTTCTATTGTTATAAATTAAAATAAATATTTTATTTTCAGAGTGATTTTTTAAATATGTCATCATAAAATATTTATTTATTAATTTTTTTATTAATTAAATATTTAATATTTATTTGTTTATTCAATTACAGATAATGAGGGAAAGAGAATCAAGATGAGGTATGATGATTAACAGTAATTTTCATGAAAAAAATAATAATATTTATCTTTTCACTTGTTCTCATGCACTATGAGAAAACACTAATAATGTTAATAATACGTATCTTGGGGTATTTTAATGGGTTAATATATTATTAAGGGTCTATGCACAATTAAATAATATTCGACACTAACCCATAATTCAATAAATTTCCTGTTATGTTTATTGTAAAATGGTTGCTCAAAATAGAGAATCATTGTACATAATAAAACATTGAGCTATATAATAATACAAAAAAATTCTTTAGATATTTTCCTTCATCCTCCATCATCTCAAGAATGAGAGTGCATAAATGATTCTTCAAGCCTGTATTAATCATTATTGTGATCATGGGGAGCACCATAGGACGTTCGATCCATTGAAATAACATGAAAAAAATCAACAACGTTGTTCAAAAAATAAATGAGCACATATTGATCACTATTAGAAGGATTTTGCACATGGATCCTACACGTGTAACACATTATGAGAGGGAAGGGGTTCATATAATCAACATCGTCATCAAAGAAAAATCCCGTAAAAAGGAATTATTTATTCCAATATTTTTAAATTAATTATAAATTTAATGTGACAAAATATTTTCAGGGTTTTGATGACCTTCCATTTCAATATTATTTAAAAACAATTATTGGTTATAATGTTGACATATTGTAAAATATGTGAATGATCAGTCATATCCAGCAATTTTTGAGTCAGGATTGACCTCGATATGAGCTTGTATTGTACTGTGAACCTTTAAGTTTCATGATGAGAGAATGTAATCACTTCACACTTTTATCTATCACAACAAGATAAAGAAACCATTTCATTCTCTTTTAGTGGAAAAAAATGTGAAATCATTTCTCACTGTTGTGTCCCATTTTGGTAAATATTTCTCATGGAGACCTAATAAAAACCCAATACTATATTTTTCAAATTTAGAAATAATTTATACATTTTTTACAATGATATTTGTACCTATACACTTTTATGTTTCCTAATAATGATTCCATTGGTAGGAAAGTTAATTCCAACACATTCTTTCTTTAACAATGATAATATGAAATGTCATAACTTCTCAGAGATATTATTGATGTAGTCAATGTTAAAAATATTTAAACCATATATTTAAATTTATTTTTTCAAATAAGTAATATGAAAATAAATTAATTGTGTCATATAAATAAGTTATAAAAATATTTAAATTGAAAAATATTTTAACATTATCTTTCATATGAGTTATTAATGAAACCAATGTGAAGAAATTATATTAAATATCTCTTTAATGATCGTTATTTAAATAACCAACATGAATGTTAATTTTTTTTTTCAAAATATCTTAATCTAAATTTTCATTAATTTTCATCATGGATCCCCTTCTAAATATTTTATTATCTCAAATCTTTCCCAATTATAAATATATCAAATTAGTCAGCCTTTTATCGTTTTCCCTCCCATCATTTAATTATTCCCAAAATGAATTACATATTCTAACTAATTAAATTATATAGGCATTACACATATATTTAAAATCTATAATAAATAAATTCAATAATCAATGATATTTAACTATAATAGTAAAATATATGAGGGATATAGTGTCCTTGATGAGAAGTGAAGTTTCAAAAACTACCCAAAGAAATTTTATTAGTGTCATTATTTTTAAAAATATAAATAAGGATGATGATCTAGGTATGAATACGATGATATGATTAAATTTACTTAAATTATAAAGAAAATATAATGTTTTCTTTTCTTTTAAGATGATTTTAAATTATTTAATTTTTCATATTGTCAAATTCTTTTAGATTATAATAATAATTTAATTATTGATTATTTCTTGTTCACCATAATAATGTTAACATTATTATTTTATTATTTGAAATTGTAATGTTATATTGTAATTTATATAAGTATTTGAATCATAATGTTATTATTAATTCCTCTCTCTCTAGGGATATTGTTCTCTAGATGATATTTATGCTTCTCTTTTCAAAGGGAGTAAAAAGGGGTTGGTATGAGTTAGGTCCAATTCAAATTCTAATAATCCATTGGATGTTATGCCTCCAAAAGCTATAATGAGGAACTAATGTTCTTGATTAAACCCACATTATGGATGCACAAGAACATATAATATATGTTTCACCCAATCCACGATAGTATAATGAATACCCTATAAAAAAACCAATACAGAATATCCAAAACAATTATAATGAATGAAAAATAAAAAATGAAAAAATCACATGGTTTTATTTTATCCAAACATAGTCATAATACATTTTATTAGCATTGAATTACTTTTATTAAAACACCATAAGATGATTAAAAGTTTTAAAATTCAATCAAAAAATGAATCCACCCTACATAATAACGTAGAGTCCATCCAGTGAAAAATGATTCACTGTATTTCAATCTATATGAAGAGTATGCAATTTGAGATATGATATCCATGGTCATACCTCCACTCCATCAATGACATCTAGAACCTAAACTTCCTCATCTTGAACAAAGTTCCCACTCCAAACACTCTTAGAAAATAATCTTACATTTACACAGTATATATTATTACATACCCACTTTTCTAAAAAAGAATTGAAAGAAAATTCAATTTATCATCCTTTAGAGAAAAATCTTATGAATATATTTATCATGTCCAAACTAATTCCATTAGACTAATCATAGGTAACTTATCATCACTATCCTCAAACTACAATCATTTATTCTATTTCCTTTTGATCATCATGTTTTTTGACATCTGAACATTGGTCACATCACTCCACCATCTATATCTATCATTAGAAGTCATAATAACAGATTCAATCCTTCTATTAGATCTATAAAATATTGAATAAAAAATTCATGGATTGAGCCTAATAATATACCACTTGAGAATCATTCTCAAGATTCACATTATTTCATTCATCATAATCCATAAACCATTTTATATTTTGAACATTATATTTCAACCACATGTTCCCGACACATTATTTCAGTTATCCTATCTTGACTAAGTGACAAAACCACCTCAAACAATCCCAGAAAATAACATTATATATCAAAACAACTAGATTCTAAACTCAATATATCTTCCATATATCCAAAACTTTTTTCTAAAAAGACATATATATGAATTGATATTTCAAATGTATGTGTTTTATCCTTAAATGAAAAATCTTATTGTTGGCTAATTGGATTTTACTTTGTGTTTCATTAAACAATGTTCCAAATTCATTTAATATTTTTTTATCTTCTAATATCCCATTTATCTAGATCAATTCATACCTATTTTCTATTAACTAAGTATCCTTTACTTCTGTTAATGAAAATGATACTAGTAATTGATGATTCGATATAAAATTTTTAGTCATCCCTGTAAAAGGGAATGAAAATAAAATTGTTATCTTCCATTTATCTGAGTCTCCTCCAATTTTTATTCCACAAAACCTTTCAACAGTATATCGATTTTGAAGAAAATAGATAGACATTTGGAACCCTTAAAATTACAAATAATCCACTTTTCCACTTCATACTTCTCCCTTAAAAACTTTTCTATGAATCTTTTAACTACTCCAAATACTTTTATAGTATCTAATTTAATAAAAACAATAACATACGTCAATATTATAACTTAATATTCATATAGAAACACTTCCATACACTCTTTTTTATAATTTTCTTAAGGCCTTTTCTCTTTACTCAATATTAAATTTCTAAATAGGGGTGGTATCTTTTATCTACTTGATCATTTTAAAATTCTCCACTATCATCAGCATGTAATCAGAGTTAGAAAAGAATAATGTTCTGGAACATAAGTCCCTTAAAATCTATATCCCTAAAATTTTATCAGTTTTTATGAGATCCGTCATTATAAAACATTATAGCATTCCAGATTTCAGATCATCAATAATTTCCATTATTGTTATGGAAAAAATTATTTCATAATTATTGAGAAGTAAGATTATGAAAATATCATCATTAAACACATTCTAGTAATGGAAATAATCTACATTGATACATATGTAATTTTACTCATTTATAAAGTAATTTAACTTCGGGTTCCATTCCCTTAGTGTTTTCTTCAATCTGTAAAGGTTTCCATTCAACATGAACATAATGATTATGTTTTTTTATCCCTAAAAAATTAAAGCTCATCCATATAAATTTATTCATTTATCTCTTTGGGATAAATATTACACTTCACATCTAACTAACCCATATTTTATCCTACCATGGAAACAATGTCAAGTACCATTGCAATTACAATATTTTTGGATACCATTGAAAAAATAATGGAAAACTACAGCCCATCCATTCAATGAAAACATTTCTAAACAAACATTACCTTGTACCTATGTCAATTATTTAATTCCTCCTTTAATAGATAATATGATTTATTATGATTGACAATCCTCAAATAATTAATTTCTATTAGATCCCATGTTGAAATATCATGTATGTAGTCTATTCTATCCCTCATCACTAAATTTGATTTATTTGAGTATTTTATATTCATAGCAATATTCTTGATGTTAGGTTATTCATCATAAATTAGTAGAAAATAGTGCAATCTACATATATATATTTTCACTTGTGGTTGATTCTTGGAAGATATATATAAATGAAACTAAAACTATGCTCATTTTGGAACTACTTCTTACAGACCTTCACTTTCTAGATCTATCCCTTATGCTCTCACATTTCTTGATCATTTTGATACTTTCATTCTTATTAACACTATCAGAATATGATATCCTTCTAGAACTTCCTTTGGGTAGCTAAGTGATTCATAAAATGATATACACCTTGAATTCTCTATAACATCTATAATTTTCAAAATCCAATTGTGTCTAACATCAAATTAAAATACTACATTAATCTCATTAGTTATATCCTATTGGTTCTAAGAATTCCACTAGTTATATTCATTGAATATAACATTTCATCGTCTATTAAACTTTTGAGTGTTATTATACAATAATTAATAATCAAAATTTCCATTATTATACCCTGAAAAGTACTATGATCATAACTTATCTTCACATTAAACCCTCTCCTTGGTGTCAATGTTGATATAGGTTAGTGAACTGTAGAATTTGAGGTGGTACAAATCAACATTTTTTTGGACCAGTAAAATTCTATAAGTTCGTTCCTCAATAGAGAATAAGGACTCCAATTCACTAATTAGGTACCATAGTTCACTATTTCCTCCCAAAAAAACATTGATAATCCAATATTAATCCATATTCATCTAGAATTATCGACTAATTTCTTATTAATCCTCAATATAAATCAATTATGTTTTGGAATCCATGGCATAGTATTCTAAAACTGTTTTCTCTTCCTCCAACAGAACCTATGGAACTCCCTTATTACTTACTCCCCCCATTATCATTCCTGAAATACCTTAGTTTTCATCTGGTCATATTTTACACAATGGATATTTATTATAAAAATGTGATAAATACATTATAGTTTTCACAAGTAAAAAATCCAACACCTTTTACACCACATCATTAATGAATGTAACACAACATAATGACCCTCCATGAGAATGAATGGGTGATGGAACCCATACGACTGTACGAATGAACTTTAGTGGCCAATTAATTAGTGCCTTACATTAAATTTTGAATTAAACCTTTCACAAATTTATAAGGATTAATCATTTTCATGTTTTATACACCATAATTGAAATCGTAATTATATATTTAGTAGTTAAAATTGTCATTGTTTTCTCACTCAGTTGACTCTAACAGTTAGTCCATAACATTTTTGTTGTTATTTGTCTATAATGAATTGAAACTTTTGATACTTGATTCAAGAATAGATTTATTTGCATCAATCATTTGAACACTACCTTGAAACCCCAAGTAATTATATATTCTCCATACAAAAACATTTTTAAAAAGTTCTATCATCTAAATATACAATGGAAATTAATTTATTCATTAATCTTTATATGGGATTCCTATTTGAACCACCAAAAATATTTTGGTTCTTTTCCAGTGGGAAACATCACCATTTACCTCAATCTTGTGATCTTCATCATCCACCATTTAAACCATACAAAATATTCCTAAAGTTTAATTCTTATTTCTTCCTCTCTCATATATTGAAGGAAATAAAGATCAATGGATTATGATCCAAGAAATAAGTGGGATTGGGACACTTAATAGTAGACCTATTTTATCATCTGATTTAGGGTTTATAGATTTACTTATATAAGCATAACTTTGAAAATTAATTTTTTTTTCAGGGTATTCATTCTATAGAAAACCCTTTTTCCACTATGCCAATACATGGGGATAACCTCTACCAAGATATATTACTCCAGTTTTTCTTTCTTTCACACTTATTTTACTTTTATAGGATATGTAATGTCCTATTCCTTCTATAATATATGAATTTCCATAATATCCTTTCATCTTTTTATAATAATGTTCCTCATTCAAAATAAGATCCCACACATCTATAAAAACCTAGTATATATTAGAATGTAAGTTACTCACCATTATCACTATCACATACCATTTTAGAGGAGTTATGAATGTAATAATGAAACCCACTATAGAACTATATATTTAACATCCACTTATTCCAATTAACTCTAAATCTTGTTAAATTAATTGGTATGATTGGTCATTGGATTTCCTTCCAACATTATAATGGAAAATAACCTTCCCCAATGGGAAACCTCATTCATTGTGGTAATTTTTTATTACATGTTCGTGAGAGTCATCATAAGTTCTTAAGAATTATTCACCTCTATGTGGTTATAATACACATTTCTGGAAGACGATATACAAATCAACATTAGTGCTTTTTATCGATTGTTCCCATTATTCCTTCTTTATCACTTCTATTTTGATACTTATCAATGTATGATCATGATAATTCTATAGTAAAAAAACATATATCTATATCCTTTATAATAAAAAATATATAATATTTAATTTTTACACACTATCTTTACCATAATCCAACACCATAACTATTTTAGATAGTGATCTCAAACTGAATTCTGAAACCCATAAAAGGGATTAGGATTCAATTATCAAAATTAACCTAAAAATAAAAAGATAAAATGATGATTATAAAATGATCTATAAATCAGCTTTGATAATGTATGGATAATAAAAATTATTCAATGAAATGTTTGAAAATAGTTATTGGGTTTTATGAAACTTTAAATAAAACACCGGAAAATGAATATTGAGAAATTACAAGATGGAAAAAATATAACAAATTTAATCAATTTTGTGATATAACATAGCATAAATGAAATATCACACTTAAGTCAGTGCATTTAATCAAACTCATATGAAATGAATTAAAAAATAAATTTAAACAAATATGAATTAATGGAACAAATGAAAAAAGAAATAATACAAGTTATTATGTCCTTCAAACATAGTCCAACTTTATGGAGGGAAAAATTTAATACATTTTATCAGGAATTGATAGATGATTACAATGTCCAAAATTCATTCGACAAGTGAACCCACCTAAATAAATATTATAGTGTAGTTGGTTTAACTAGTTTCTATATATTCTGTTCTCTTTGGAGAGTATAATATATGATATTTTATATTATTTGGCATCTCTCCACTAGATTAGAGACATCCACCACCATAACTCTATCTTCTAAAACATAGTCACCTCCTCCCAAAAATCTTAAAAAATAATCTTATATGTCCCTAGTGAAGGTTCTTACATAATCCCACTGATGAGTAAACCATAAGGATAAATTATTATTTATTATTTAGTGGGAAAAACATACTTAAGTCCAAATAATCTCATAACTTCTTCCATTAGACTCATTAGAGGTAACTTATATTTTTTTCTTACATCTTCCATCATTTGGTCTGTTACATTATAATTTTCTACTATCTTAATATCAAAATAGTGGACATGAAACTCCACCATCTCTATCTTAAATTTGGAATCTAAACTACCAAATTCACTCTAACTGGTTGAACAATAACCTAGTTACACTATTATAAAAATAAATTTTGACACCAGTTTTTTTCATTTTAACATTTATATTCTATAGAGTGTAAATGAATTAAATTTATATGTTTTATTTTTAACCTCATTTATATAAAAAGTCATCGACAATATTATTTTTGAGACATTAAATCTTGGTTATTCTAATAATTGACATAAAAAATTAGTACTTTTTAAATCATCTATTATGATAACAAAAATTAAATTATACATATAACATAGGTTATAATAATAACTAATGTGTAATAGATTTGAAAAAATTATATGGGTGTAGTTAATTTTAGAAAATATGATTTAATTGATTATAGAGCTAAAATAGACATGTATTTCAAATATATGGTTGTTGAATGTTTCACATCTTTTATTAGAAAAAAATACATTGATATAAATTACTTGATTAGAGGAAAAAAAGGAGATACATGAACTAATTTTTTTTTGAAACTTGATGAGAATAATAAGAAATAAACATAATATTGTGACTGAATTTCTTGTCTTTTATCGACATCATTAGAATCAGAATATAGAGTGTTCATATTCATTATATTTTGAGAGAAGAGCTTTTGATATGTCCTATATTATGGTTGGTAAGGAACTTTAAAATTAGATTTGTAAATTTTATGTGGATGTTTTATCGTTTCACCTCGATGGGAGGAAATCTATTTTTCTATAAGAAAAAAATTAAAAACAAATGTATATTGATGTAGAAAGACAATATTAAGATAATGAAACAATTAGAACATAATGATAATTACCATGGTGGAATATTTTAAAGAAAAAATTATTAAACGCTGATGTGGATTTAAGATTAATAGATAAAAAATGTAGAAAAAGTGAGAGAGAATCGTTATATAGTTTGTGGTCATAAATTTGGATTTATATTCTTATTTTAGATATATAACAAGTCATATAGAAGCACATAATATAAATTAAACCATTATATTTTTTCAATTTAATTTAATATAAATTCTTCTAAAAATGACATTTAATGTGGTCATTTTAAGCCTAGTTCATTAAGAACTAATGTTAAAAGCCATACAAAATGACTTTTTACATTTATTTCATCTAGAACTAATTTAAAAATTGACATTTTAACATTATTTACTGATGAAAAAATGTAAAAAAGTCAATGTTGATTAATTTTGAAACTATTTCATTTGTAACCAATGATAAAATTCATTTTAATGTTGGTTCTTCAATAATCAATGTTAAACAACTAACATTAAAAACCATTTTTCTATTTGGAATAAAAATGGTTTCGATATGGCCTAAGTCTAACAATATGGAAAGTGACTAAAATACCAATAAACACAGCTAGTGGAAGGAAATAATAGAAGGTCTAGGACACTTATAAATTTTGTGGACTCCTTTATTTTTGTCAAAATATTCAACAACAATCAATTCTTCCTTATGTGATTGAGTGTGTTATATTTTGTGTGGTTTTCAATACTTATTCGACTGTGAAATTATGAGGATATTTTCCTAGTAATAGTGAGGGGGTTTGTGATTATATTTTTTCATAGTGATCATTTTATGTATTGATGGGTTTTATACCTCTTAATTTAGTAGTTTATCCAGGTTAAATCTATCATTTTTCTGTTCATCATTTTTAACTCTATTTTATATAAATATTATAATATAACCAATGGGTTTATTAATTTTTTTGTCCTAATAATTATTGTTAGAGTGAGTTTATGAACTATTTTTTTAACATTGTAGTGTTTTAATAATCTTATAAATTCAAAATGCTATGTGATTATGACTCCATTTGACATATCACATCAAAAAAATTTATCGAAAGTATTGGGAAATAGATGAGATTCTCAACTAATTAAATATCTATATGGATTTGAAATTTTATGATGAGAATTTTAAATGGAATATTTTATTTTATTTGAAAATGAAAATACACATAGTAATATAAAAGGATTATTTCTTACTACCTATTGGGGAATGATTTGAGGCTATGATAGAAGAGAAATAGAATTACATGGATGGGAGTGATATTACCCACATGTATTTTGTTTTTTAGATTGATTCATATCCATAATTGTAGAGATAAATATACTAAAGTAAAATTAGGATAATATTAAAAATCCATATGAGGACATGTCATGGCACAATAATGTTTCCATAAAGATAAAATTATACACTATTCCAATGGGTGAGTCTTCATAATAAACTATCTATAAAAACACTTTAAATAATTTATTCCCTATACTCATCATGATGGGATATAAAATTAGGTATACTATATGTGTGTATATTTTAATTCAAATATTAAAAGATTCTTATTATCAGTTCATCACTAAACTCACAAATAATTTCCTAAAAAATTTTCTAGCCTTAAAAATATTGTATATATGGTTCTTAAACAAGTATTTTTGTAAAATAACAATGGGTAATGATAAATTTTTTTTCACCAAATATAATATTTTTCAATGTTATTAAAATTATAGTGGACTATGATTCCATTATGATCTAAAATCAAGGTATATCAATATCAATAATAAAAAAAGATAAATTTCACATGTTATAATAGTGGAAAGATAGGGAATTTTGGGGATGAATTTTGGAAGTATAAAGGGTGTGGAAAAAATATTATGTAAATATGGGGAGTAAATCTAAAAATATAGGCATATTTTTTAGTTATGTATCGACAGATTTTGTATGTAAAGAGTATCTCAATGATGAATGTAGAACCTACTTAGGGGAAACAAATTATGTCTTGATGGAAGTGGTTTGATCAGTATAAAGAAATAATGGGAAGAATTTTGTAAATATGGAATGATAAACCATTGAGGATTGTTGGATTGGAAACCATAAAAATAGTTGTATAGGAAGGTATATTTTGAACCATCCAAGGAGTATCCCATGTGTTGGTCTTGAATAATTTCATATTCTCTTGGAAGTAATTTGATGATAAAAGGTGAAAGAATCACACCATAAACGGAGTGATGAGAATAAAAATGTGTGCACTTATGGTGATGATGAATGAAAAGATGTAAAAAGAAATATACATGACTATCAGTGAAATATAGAAGAATGTGGACATAATTATCTCATAAATAACATCAACAAAATAATTAATTATTACATTCCTTCTATAAAGAATATTTTGTTCCAATATATCTCAATATTATATTCTTTTATGATACGAAGTTATTTTATCTCATGAGATAATTTTTTTCCAATTTCTCATAATCACAATGTGCCACATAAGTCTTTATCTTATGAAGAATGGTTGAGTCACACAAATCTGATCTCTCAGTCACAGTAAAAATATTGAAGGACTTTATCTTATGAAATAATATTAGTATACTAAAGAAGTTGAAGAAAAGTAAATTTTACAACATAATAACACCTTATCTTACGCTATAAAATTATCTTACGCTGTAGATAAGTCATATTATCTTACAAGGAAAAGTTGATTTATCTTATGAAATTTATCTTATGATGAACAATTATTTCAAGTGATATATTATGAAGAACTAATGTTTTATAACATCATGATTACTTTTCTAATCTCTCGATAAATCACTTCTTTCCATTAGAGCACAATAGAAAGAGATTATCCATTTTAAGAAATATCTGTATGCATAAGACTTATCATGAATAAAACAATCTAAATATTGAGAAGTTATATATCATCCCTATAGAAAAATAAAATCTTATATTTGAAAATCATAGAAACTTATCCTTAATAGTTGTCTCATCAATATTACATTAAAATATCAGTAAATTGATATAAGTATCTTGCACTAATGTCTAAATATCTTTTAAAAGGATCAATGAGATATAATAAAAAATTATGATAAACAACAATAGTTGATCTCTTTTTAGAAACAAAAAATAAAAAGTAAGAGATTGGTACATAGAGGAATCCAAATATATATGCTATGATTATTAGTTATATCAGTTTCACTAAAGATCATCATGAGCAACACTTTTAAGTTTATCATTATCTCAAGATGAATCTTCATCTACTATCAGTTTCTTCTTGAAACTATGTGCTACAAACATTCCTCTCAAATTTTCTGTTTACATTTTCATTTCTTCACTCATTGTAAGAGTATGCTTAAGACCACTGATTTGTATTGTAAAGGGATATCTTGGTTGAATGATATTGGTAGTTTTTAAGTGACATTTTCTTGTACTCAATTGTGATCCCTGGTTAAAGGGATGTTATATTGAAAATAACCTTTCTCAAGGACAATAGAGTTGGTGGAGTAGACTATGGAATCTCTATTCAACACACCACTATAAATATCTATGTTCAATTTCCTTTCCCCGTGATTTTGTATTTCCACCAAATATATATTACTATGGAAATAATTGAACTAATATAATTTAAAGAGGGTGGTATAATATTCAAAATTTTTAAGAACTCAATTCCCAACCCTATTGAGTTATTCATCCAATCATTGTCTAGAAAAAAATTATTATTAGATAAAGTAACTCTATAGTTCACAAACATCAAAGGTTGAAGTCTGAAGATCCACTGTTGAATGAATTCTAGGGATGATAATTTAGCAGTTATTTCAATGGTTAGAGCTCCATACATTAATGGAGAAAAATATTATTGTTGAAAACCTCGTTTGATCATTTGTTTAAATTTTTTTTTAATACTATCTGAAATTATTTAATCCCTATGAAATTCCTAAGTCAGAACCTAACACGTGGGATATTATAGCTAATGAAACTTACGAGTTAAACTCCTAATCTATTAACACCATTATATCTGGGTTATGAAAATATGAGTTCAATTGGATATCTCAATGTCATATAGCACATGAAATTTAGATCACATAGTATTTTCATATGAAGTAACTTACAACATGAAATCTATGAGATATGATAAAGTTATGATTAAGTTTCTCACATTCAAAATGGCTGAAGGAGAATGAATTTCATAACTAAAGGGAAGAATCACTAAGATTTTAAAGTAAATTTTTTTTCTAGGAACACATATAACATAGCATAAAAAGGAATTTAAAGTTATCAGAGTAATACCACCCAAGTGTAGTGGTGTCTTAGATGCCATTAGACAGTATACAAAAGTTAACAACTTCAAGATAAAATATATTATCAAATATCTCATGATTTAAGAAACTGAGATGGAAACTGTAAGTGAAGGGCATATGGTCAACAATGAAGAAAATTATTCCTTGAGGGTTTCTACTTATAAAGATGATAAAAAATTAAAATTCATTCAAATATCTAAAGCATCTTAGGAAAAATATTCCTTAATAAAATCTAAAACAAATAATGATCTCACTCAATTTTCAAGAAAGTTCAAAAATTCATATAACAAGAGGTGAGGTTTCAAAATACCCTTCTATAAGCATATAAATCATGGTGATAACTCTAAAAATTTTATATTCTATGAATTAAAAAAGTTTGGAGACATCAAACCAGACTTTCTAAAGGAGAAATAGTACTTTGTAAGAAATTGATATGACTATGTTATGAGAAAATAACATTCCCACTCATTTTTTGTCAGAGACTATTAACATGTTATGTTATATTATAAATATATTACTAATAAGGACTATCTTAAAAAAATCACCGTATGAATTACGTAATAATATAAAACCCAAGGTTGGATACCTCAAAGTATTTGGATGTAAGGATTACATCTTGAACACCGAGGACAATCAGGGAATGTATAATATAAAGAATGATGAAGGTATCATCTTAAGCTATTCAACTACTTCTAAATCTTAAAGAGTTTTCTTTAAAAGGGAAAGAATTTTTTAAGAATATTTTCATATGAAATTTGATGAAAGTGATCATTTGGTCATAAAATGATTCAAATTGCTGATCAAAATGATTCAATAAAAAATGAGACCTAGGTCACTCTTTAATGACCACAACAATTATGATATGGTTCTTGATTACATTAAATCAAATCCAATAAGGGTGGAAATTGGTGAACCATAAAGTCTATTTCCTATAAAACCTAGAAAACTTACAAACCATCCCCTATAAAAGAGTTATAGTAAAATTATATTAAGAATTATGAAAGCTATGAAATTAACAAAATTTACTAGAATTATATCCTTTTATATCTAATTAAACCTAACTCTATAGAAGAATCCTTATCTAATGAAATTTAGATCTTTTCTATACAAGATTAATTAAATCAACTAAAAATAAATCTAGTATGGGAATTAGTTGAAAGATGCTCAAATTATCCCATAATTGGAACTATATGGGTTTTTAGAAACAAGTAATATGATCATGGTATAAAAAATTTAAATTAAACTATATTAGTTTCCAAATCATATAATCAAGATGAAAGAATAAATTATGAAGAATCCTTTTCTCCCATATAATGATTAAAAGAATTCAGAATCGTTCTATCATATGTGTCATATTTTTTTAAAATTTTATTAGATGGATTTAAATATTCCCTTTTAATTTGGTTTCAATGGAGGAATTTTACATAGAACGTCCTCCATGTTTTGGAGATCCTCATTTTCATAATTTAGTTCTTAAACATACCAAGCATTATATGGACTTAGAAAATATCCAGGGGAATCGTATGAAAGATTAAGGTCTTTTCATTTATCAAATGATTTTATTATAGGAATCAAATATCCTGTGTTATTTAAGAAAAATTCTTTTTCTGGTATATTTCTAGTACAAATATATCTAGTTGATGTTATTTTGGGTCAATAAATGAAATATTATGAAATGATTTTCCAAAACTTATGTAAAAAATAATTTGAAATGAGTATAATGAGTGAAAAAAACTATTTTATTGGATATAAAGTTTAGAAAAAAGACTTTGGAAACATTATAAATCAAATAAAATACATAATCAACATACTTAATAAGTTGGTACTTGAAAATAGATTGACCTGCTCAACACTTATTAATTCCAATATTAAACTTGACACAGATGAAACTAGAAAACCAGTTACAAAAATTTTATATAGAGTGATCATTGTATTTTTTTGTACCTAAATAATTATATTTTCAATATTTTTTGTGATTGATTTCAATCTAGTCTAAAATAATCACATTTAAATTCCTAAATTAAATATAATATATCTAAAAAGAACCATAACTTTGTCTCAATTATTTCCAAAATAAATTATTTTAATTTATTCTATACTCATGTGGTTATTTTCATAGATATAGATTAGATAAGAAAATAACCTCAAGAACCTATCTTTTTTAATGTAAAACCCAGGTGTCCTGGTCAAGTAAAAAAACACTCTATAGCACTATAAAACTTCCAAACTAAATAAATTTCCATAAGAATTTGTTGTACACAAGTGATGTGGATGAAACAAACCTTAAGGGATTTTCGATTTAATTTATGTTATGTTCCAATGAGATGTGGTAACACTAGTTCTATCAAGATCTCTAAAAACCAAATAAACCATTCAAGAAAAAATCAAATTCATTTAAGACATCATTTATTAAGAGATAATGTACAAAAAATGATATCTATTTAGAATTAATTTTCATAGAATAGGAAATAGAATATATTTTTACTAAAATTTTTTGTATGGATAGATTTTATTTTATTAAGTCATAATTAGGTATGTTTAATTTTACTAAATAATATTTTATAGTATATTTCTCTTATTTAAAGAAAATCGTCATTTAATTCATTTAAATTTATTTTTTATCCCCTTTTTGAGTGATTTTTATATCCAATAGGGTATTCCACCTACTATTAGTGATAATTAACCTATACATCCCTACGATACACCTCTATTATTGTGAACAAAAATATATTTTATGTTAACTCAATGTGTGAAAAAACTTACAAACCCACAAACCCATTAAACCCTCTTTCTCTTTGATCAAAACTTTTTAACCCTAGAATTTCAAACCCTTAAATCCTACAAACCCTCTAAAAATGGAGAAAACAAAAAATAACCAATGGTTTCTCATCTATAATATTTAAATGTCAACGGATATCAAGATATGTTTTATGTGGACAAACTGTTGATTTTTGATAAAAGGATAAAACAAACATGATATTGAAGAAATTAATATTCTATCAGGAATGAGAGTATATTTTTCATGAGGCTAATACCATATATGTATTCATGAAATAATTACATGAGTTTTTTGAGAGAGTTATTTTTTATTTTGGTGATGATGAAGACTTTATTACTGTAAATTTTAGCCAGAAAAATTTGTCATTAACCTCAGTCATGTTAGATAAAGAACTAAATGCCCCACATAATGGTTATCCAATCCTTATATCCTCTTTGTATACCATGTATGGTTTCACCCCTCTAGAGATCATGAAGACACTATTTGGATCAAATGTCATAGATAAGAAGTAATTCAAGAATCTGGAATATGAAAGAAAATTGTACACCAAATTTATGAATTTGGGAATCGCTCAATGAAATTGTGAATACAAAAAGATTCATTTTCAAGATATATTTGTGCTTTTTTGTAAATCATGTAAATCTAGAATGATATATTAAAATATAAATGATTCAAGTTCAAAAAAATTCATTGAACTTTTATCCTTTTGGATGAATCATAACTCTTATTTTGCAGAATGCTGGAGTTGATTTGGATGTTAACCACACAACTCCTTATCATGGGTTAACAAACATAAATGAAATTTTATTAAGGAAAATTGGTTATCATTGGGACTCTTTGTTAAGAAAATTGATTCTATTATCCATGATTTTAAGAGAAAAACCTACTTTGACTCAGGGGGAGTGTTCTAATTGGCAAGAGATATCGTTGATAGTACAAGAATTGTTTCATCATAGTACTAAGATTAGGTAAATTCAATAGGATGATGATACCCTTACACTAAGGAGAAGAGTTTGGGTTGGTATCCCATCAGACCAAAAAATGTATTCCAAGACATCACCCTTCTTGTTTTTTCCTATATACCTCTTCATTTTCAAAAAGAAAGCATAGCCTTGACTATCACTAGGGTATATACTTTTTGGTCAAGATAAGAAAAATTCTGAAATACATAGAGTTTCCCCTCATGTAATCGAGTCTCACTCTTAAGAAGAAGAATGAATGGTTGAATGAAGAATCAATATGATTGAATTGAATGAATAATGTCATTAAAAAGAAGTACGTAATGTGGCTGAGAAATAATAAGTTCAAGAGGAAAGTGTTTAATTTCACCAAGAAAGGGTTTCCCCTATTCCTCATGAATCATAAAATGAAGGAAGTACTATAAGTTCATAAATTTTTTTCTAAATGATATTGACATAGATATTCAAAGTTATCATCTGAAGTCAAAAATCAAAAACCCCAAATCATTGAATAAAATTAAGAAATAATATTTATTTCTGTATTAGATATCATCGAAATATAATATTTATGAAGTGATATTGTTGGTTCAATTTTTTTAAGAGTATTTTTCAAAAAAACTCTATTGGAGTTATACTTGGTTTAGATGTTCAGTTGAAAAAATGGAGTTATCATAGGCTATCAGTATAGTAACTATAGTTTTTCACTCTATTAATGGTAAATTCACCACAAGAGAGATGTTTCAAAACCATTAGAGAACTTTTGTAGACAATGTTAGATGGATCCCAGTCACAAAAAAGGAAGTTTTTAAATATATTAATAAACTAGAAAAGAAAATAATATCCTTAATCAACCAGAATCTACATAAATACTAAGAAAATTATTTTCAAGTGAATAAGGATGTACGTTATATCATCACAGTTCAAAAAAAGTTGGATGGCACATTGTAAAACCATTATGGAGAACTAAAAAAGAAAATTTTCGACCTGAACTAAGTACTGGTAAATAGTATCAAGCCAGACATATCAGAAGATGTGGAGGGAGTTGATTAAATTATAGAATCATTAGATATACTTGATCCTTCAAAAGAAAAATATAGTATATCTATCATTGGAATGTTATAAAGTCGGTATAATGTTTTTGAAAAGTTTGATATTGAATTTTAAAAAGGAGGGAGAATTACAAAACATCATTGGGAACTTTTCTCAATGTGTGTGGAGTAGTTTAACAAGTCTTATAGACTATTTCATGAATTATATGGTTAAAATAATTAATATTTTCCTGGACGAATATTTTCAATTTTTTGTTGAATAGATGCCTAATCCTTAGATAGTTGATTGTTACCTATTCACTTCTCATCATGAAAAATAAATATTTGATCATTCATAGTTTCATAAATAGGAAAACATGAGGTTTTCTAAAGAATAATATTTATTATTACCAGAGACATCCACTAAATTACACTATAACCATGAATGTAACATTGATTTGGAGTTGGAAAAGTAAGATTATATCAACATCAAGTCCACAACAGTCTGGTTTTCTTGTGAACATCATACTGTTCTTAGAGAATCTCTACTTCCAATGGTTGATGTTGTTGGCATAAAAACTAACACGCATTTTTCTATATCCTTATTACCTCATGATCAACCCCTATATTTCAATAAGACACCTGTAAAAATTCATTTTTCCAAAAGGTATTTGATACACCCACTTTCATGTTCATGGAAACATTTTCCAATTATTGGGAATTCTTATAAACATTTTTATTATGAAAATTTTATGGGATTCAATACATTTTTATCTGTTTACTTTAAGATCTCTTTTAAATGATTTTACCGACAAAACCCTATTCTTTTCCTGGAATGATATTACTAACTTAATTCTTATAATGATATTTATAAAATGTTTACTTCTTTATGCCTTGTAATTTTTCACATAGATTAAATACTCTTGTTTTATGGTATACATTCAATATATTTCTCTATCATGCCATTATTATATACTATTTCAATGCATCATTATGAACTCCATTTACTTCCAAATTCTATTTTTCAATAGTGGAATTAACTATTTATTAACGTTTGTATGAAAAATAAACTATTTCCCTTATTGTTCTTCATTTTTATATCCTAGAAAGGGGGAGAAGAAAACAAAAATACAAAAAAAATTCTATATTTTAAAAAAATAGAAAGAAAATAAAAATACAAAATATATTTTATTTCAATAAAGGGTGAAGGAAAATAATGTTTTCCTTTTTATAAAAAGGGGGATAAGTATAATGATTTTTTTGAATAAAATAAAAGAAAAAATATTCATTTCTAAAAAGTAATATCCTATTTTAATTTTTTTTTCCATATCATGGGTTATGAAATAATTAAAATGGGCGATATTGTTGTAAAGAATATATTGTTCAAATATATCTCTGTATTATGAGTTTTGATGAGTCATAAAATCATTAATTTTTTTTATAAAAAATTTATATAATGTAATTTAGATCATGTTTATCTTATGATATGTAAGTATTTTATCTTATGAGATAAAATATTAATCTCCAGTTGCTTAGAATTATAATGTGACCTATAAAACTTTTTATTATGAATAATGGATGAGTTGATCAAGTTAAATCTATTAGTCAGAGTAAAAATATGAATGGAATTTATCCTGAGAATAGAATATTCAAATCCATAAGAAGTTGAAGAAATATAATATTGAAATCACAGTAACACTTTATCTTACACTGGAAAATTATCTAACACTATGGTGAAGTCATTTTATCTTTCAAGGGTGAGTTTCTTTATCTTACCAATGTAATCTTACGATTAATACTACTTTGAGAAGATATATAAAGAATATATATTGTTGGAGAATGTAATGATTACTTTTCTAATCTCATAATAAGTCACTTCATGCCTTTAGATCACATTAGAAGTAGATTATCCATTTAAGGCAATATCCATATATACAAGACTTACCAACAATAGAACAATATAAAGACTGAGAAAAACATTATCATCTCTTATGAATAAGAAAATTTGTATATTTATAAATCATGGATGTATACCCTTAATAGATGTCTCATCAAGATCACTATACAATCTCTCTCATCTTCTAGAAGTATCAGGAAACCATGTTTAAATTGCATATAAAATGATCAACAAACCACTACAAAAAGTGAGATAAAAAACCATAACAAATCACTTTTGAGAACGAAAAAGAAAATGCTAGTGAACTACACTTATAAGAATCCAAACATTCATGCTATGATTATTAGTTTTATCAGTTTCATTGAAGATCATCCCAATATATACTTTTTATTATATCATTCTATCAGAATGAACCATTATATACAATCTGTTTCTTTATTCAACTGTGGGATGAAAGCGTTCATCTCAAAGTTTATATTGATTTTATCACATTTTCACTCAGTTTAAAGAGTGTGGTTAAGAATTTGTATGGGTCATGTAAAGGGATATCCTATTTGAATTCTCTTAGACCTTTGTATTATGTGATAACTACTTGTACTCAATTGTAATCCCCTAGTAAAATGAATTTTATAGTGTAAATCCCTATGCTCATGGGGAAGAGTATTATTAGAGTGAACTAGGGGATTTATGTTCCCTAAACCACTATAAATATCTACATTCAACTTACTATCCACATGATTTTATATTTTCTTTACATTTTTATTCCTAAGTGAATAAATTGAACTCATGTTCTTTGAATTGGATGGTATAATATTCTAGAAAATTTTATGAACTTAATTCACCCACTTCAAGAGTTATTCAGTCATTAATTACCTAGGAAAACAATGAAACCATATTTTTAGCTATATATATATATATATGAGTGAAGAATTATAATTATTGAGAATTATAATTTGGTTCCAATTCATTCAAATAAATCATTATAATTTTATGAGCATTGTGTTTTTTAAAAGAAATATATGTTATTGTTATGGACATTAATGGAATAAAAGAAGAAGATCTCATGGGTAGTCTATTTTGATTTTTCGATATCACAGGTTATATATTTGGTAAGATCAACATACTTTATATCATTCCATGATTATTATTTTATATTTCAAGTATACCTATCAAGAGGAAGGCATGTGTTTTTGAATTCATCAAAAAATTCAAACCACATAACATGATTTAATCGAGAAATAAGATCAAGATTTCGAGGTGTTGCAATCGTGTATAATATACGATCGATGAGTTTGATAAATTTTTTGGCATGAATTAATGAAGAGATAGTTTACGGTGAGATATAATCCTCAGAATAATGGATTGGAAGAGCTGGAAAACAAAACCCTATTAAATAAAACAGTGACAATGTTGATATCTCTAGGAGTTACCAATACGTTTTGGGGAAAAAGATATTGAAACCACCTATTATGTGATCATTTAATCTCCTTCATTGGTGATTTATCTAAACAAATTAAGGCATACATTTAAAGGTAAACCTTTTTACTATTAGTAATTATATACTTTAGGAAGTGTTGTTTATGCATTATTTAGTGACTAGGAAGTATTGAATCTTTATTCAATATCTATAAAATAGTACTTTTTTGTGTAAATTGGTAGTATGAAAATGTGTAATTTCTAATTCCCCAAAACACACGAATTTATCATATGCAGAGTTATTTTATTTTCAGATGGCAAGGTGAAAATGATGATTTATTGATACATGTAGAAATTGAATAAATAAAGTCAAATAATTGATATGGTGGACGGATAAATAGAATAACTTTTTTCTTCTAGGCATTATTAGAGAATTATGGTCAACTTGGGAGAAAAGATCGTTGACATGACACTAAAAGTATTTTACTATAAAGAGTATTGTATAATGATTATTGATCGAGGATGGAGAGCTGTCATTTTTTTCTGGACGTGACTCCGATTCAAGACTTATATTTATGGATAGTGGAGATTAAGGAGGAACTTGAAACCCTACACAATAGTAAGACATGGTATATTAACTCATAACCTCATTAAAGTGAGGTTATTATAAACAAAATGTCATGACTCATCCCCCTAGGCCCATGCCGTGACTAACCCTATCCCACCTTCCATAGCCTAGGGGATGGAGACTAGAACCAAATGCATATTACCTAAAACTGGGAAGGCATTTCCTTTATAACCTAAAAACACACACACAAGAAATCTCACAGCTGGATGAAACACCAAGTAAATTGTATAACAAAAGAGTGCTGAAAGTAATGGGGGGCAGAATACAAGCCCAACAGGAAAGTACAAGTACAACAGTGATACAGTACAACTGAAAGAAAAGGGAAACCAACAACTGGATCATCCTTCAGAGATCCTACATGAAGGGTAGTTACATATCACCTCCTCAGCACTCCATGTCTGTCTATCTCCTCCGCATATCGACAGGCCGTATGGTCCACCTCTGGGTACCGTCCAATCCCGGTACTCTCAGCCTCAGTCAGCGCTGTCCATCATCTGCATCCAACACAACAAGGTGTGGTCATATCCCATGAAGGAGTGAGTATAACGATACTTAGTAGGAACCTTGAGACCCTCAAGGTCTTAGAAAAACCACCAAGGTTAAACTAGAAAGACTGAAATCAACAAATAACCCTACTTAGGTATATGACCAAACATATACCTCAGTTATCAAGTGATCCATCTCTATCAAGTGGAAAATAGAGAAAAACTGACTCAGCTCAACCATGATATTATTCTTGGGGTATTATCAAGTAACACCCCCTGTCACATTGTCAAAACATTGGCTATTGGAGAACTCATCCTTTATCGAGTACAGTGGGTCTGCCACAACACCCAACGTGCTTCCCACTGAACTTGGATTGCTGAGGTACTCTTCCTGTCGAATATTGTGGATCTTCTGCATCACCAAGAGTGCTCCCCCTCGTAGCCTGTTGAGTTACTCCTCCTGTTGAGTACCATAGGTCTACCACAACACCAAGGAACTCCCCAATATGGGTCTACCATGACACCAAGGTGCTCCCCAGTGGGCTAGTCGAGTCATTCCGAGTCGAAACGGTCAGCTGTCGTCTAGTCTCAGCCAGCTATTAGGTCTCCACACTATGCTCACTCATCTCTAGAAGGATCCACTACACAAGCTACAGTTTAATACTTTAATTGTCATGAAGTTCCATTAGGATGTATCTTAAAGGTCCTCCATATCAAGGGGGTCTCAACGCAACAGAAGGCGCGTCAATCTGACGCCCGATCTGTGAGTTATTAGCGTTTTAGTTCTGGGGTCTCGTATGGATTCGTGATTGATCCAACCTGACCATACCTCAAGTATATCCAAAAATCTAGTGGAGTATACTCAAAAGAACCATTTCGCTCAAAGATTTATAGCTCTTATGACGGTTCGTAAAATGAATGTTAGGTGCCAAAGATATGGACAAAAGGCCGTAAATGGGTCATAGTGGGCCCAGGTCCAATACGACCCGGTCAAACTGACCTGGCCAGACCTGGCATGGGTCAACCCGGTTCAGGTTGACCCAGCCTGACACGCTGGGTAAGGCCCGACCCGGCCCGTGATGCGACCCTGTCCGCTGGGTTGTCTGGCAGGCCGCGAGGGATGCGAGGGGCTACTGAGAGCCACGAGGGCAGATCGGTCGCAAAGGGTGATGTGAGGGCACGAGGCCGTAGTGTGGCTCATAAGGTCACAGGCGGTGTGATTTGGGGTGGCTCGGAGGGCCGCAGGTGCTGTGGATGAAGGGTGGCTTGACCGGCGGGAGGCACGGACGGGGTGGCCCGACTAGCGGGCGGCGTGGGCGGGGAGGCTCAGCCAGCGGGCGGTAGGTTCAGCGGGGGGGGGGGGGGGGGAGGGGAGGAGTGGCCGGGGTGATTAGCCTACGGGCAGTGTAAATAGTGAGGGAGGCACGTCCGATGAGCGGCGCGAGCCGGGGAGTGAGGCCGGTTCAGCCCAGGATGGTGCGACACGGTGGGGGCATGTTGTCGGTTTGGCCAGGAGGCCAGAGCACCATAGGGGCGACACAAGTCGCGAAGGCTGCGGGTGGTGGTTCCATTTCCTTCGTCACCTTCATCATCCTCGTATCCTACCTTTATTCTGAATAACACCACAAATAAGAATGGTAGAGGCGTCGGGCCATGTTGGTTTTTCCCGCAACCTCCACGTTAGGGTGGAAGCATTTGGATCAAGAATAAATATGGATGATGAACATCAAACTTTACAACCTCCACAATGATTCTTTCCCAAAAAAAAGGAAATCAATGAAAGTATTATGCAAATAAACCCCCTGCCTCTGGTTGATAGGTCGATAGAGTCATGGGGAAGAAGATGAATCGTTGAGAAAAGATAGACATCAGTTCTTCATAGTCGAAGACGTCCTATGTCAGATGAAGTATCGAGGAAGAAGGTTGAAGTCAGGGTCGACGTTATTCATTGTAGTTCTCCATTGGAAGAACACATTCTTCATTTAAAGAAGTAGTTCTTTATTGGAGATATTTTCATCCTAGGATCCACCAAAATGAAAATTTTCCAACTGATGTGTTTCCCCCAACTTTAATCATTGGCACAAATTCAAAAACAATTTAATTAAAAAACTAGGTAGGCATAATTAAGGGTATGTGTGTTAGCACAATTAATGTGGAGGATGTCAAGAGGCTCCTCCACATTAATGAGGGGGGGTTAAGAGTGTCTCTCAATTAAAGGGGGGTTTAGTCCCAGTTTCTCCCCACCACCATAACCTATCATTGGAGGATATGGTTTAGGTGGTCCCCACCACCATAACCTCTCAAGAGATTTTAAGGTCTGATGGTCCCCACACATCAACTTCCACATGGAGGTTTATTTCTGGTGGAGCCCACATCCCAACACCCACATGGGTGTTGGAAATAATTTTTTTATAGAAAACATTATTTTTATTTTGTTCTTATACGAAAGACCCAAAAACTATCTTTCAGCCTTGACTAACTGTTGTCATGGTGAAATTATTATTAAGTGAATGCCAGCCCTGTGAGCTCAACAGTGCCCTAAGATTTCTATTCCAAGAACCGATTCAAAAGATTAAAAAACCCACTCGCTTGTTTACTAAACGTACCCAAAAAAAAGTTCATAAATTCATTTTGGGCACTCCAGGCATCAGAATCACACGCCGTCAATTTTCACGGACTCATAAAATTCCCATTTATTTAAAAAAGTAGTACATGGAAATTATGGTACATTACATTCTCCCCACCTCAGGCCTTACATCCTCGTAAGCCACAACTTAAACTAAGGGAACAAGTGGGGTGTACTAGTCACGTATCTGAGCCTCCCGCTCCCATGTGCTCTCCTGGAGGTTCTCGTGATACCAATGAATGAGCACTAGAGGTATCAATCATCCACAAAGGAACCACTAATGTCGATCCTCAATCTCTACTGGAACCTTCGTAAAAGTATCCCCATCATAGACATCTAGCTTTCCATGGTCGATGATGTGAGAAAGGTCATGCACGTATCTCCTCACCTAGGATACGTGGAAGACGCTGTGCACCCGGTGCAACTAAGGTGGAAGAGCTAAGAGGTATGCCACCTCACCAAATCTACTGAGGACCTAAAAAGGTCTAATAAATCTCAGAGATAACTTGCCGCCTCATCCAAATCTCTGTAAACCTCGTCGAGGTGAGACCCGTACAAAGACGTGGTCACTATCCTCGAACTCCAGGGGTCTCCATCTCCTATCGACACACAAATTCTTCCTGCTCTGTGCAGTATTCATACACTCCTTGATGATCTATAACTTCTATGTGGTATACCATACCATCTCTAGTGCCACTAGTGCTGACTCCCCTGAGTCAGCCCCATACAAAGGTGATCTGCAAGGTCACCCATACAACACCTCGAAAGGTGCCATCCCAATGGTGGAGTGATAAATGTTGTTGTATAAAAACTCCACCAAAGCTCAGTGATCCCTCTAGCTACAACCGAAGTCAAGGACACAAGCACATAGCTTGTCTTCAAGGAACTGAATGATCGGCTCAGTCTGGCCATCCGTCTGAGGATGGAAGGAGGTTCTCAAACGAAGTTGTGTCCCTAAGGCCTCCTGCAACCCCTTCCATAGCCAGGAAGTAAAACGTGCATCATGATCAGAGACAATCATCGAGGGTAATCCTGGTAGCTGAAT
Organism: Viscum album; assembly: GCA_963277665.1. Taxonomy (NCBI): domain Eukaryota; kingdom Viridiplantae; phylum Streptophyta; class Magnoliopsida; order Santalales; family Viscaceae; genus Viscum; species Viscum album. The sequence goes on from OY728140.1 coordinate 2,135,779,553, forward strand.
AATCTCTTACACGTAGATGTGTCCCAGGCTCCTTACTGAACCCTTATCTATGATCAGTAGAAAGTAGGCCGACTTGGTGAGTCGGTCGACGATCACACAGATAGAGTCATTTCCCCAGAATGTACATGGGATCCCTATCATGAAGTCCATGGATATCCCATCCCACATCCACTCTGGACCTCTGAAGGCTGATCCAAGCCTACTGGTACCTGTTGCTCTTCCTTCACTTGCTAACAAGTGAGGCATAAGGAAAAAAACTCTGCTATTGCCTTCTTTCTTCCTAGCCACCATTGCTATCGTACGAGATACTGGTACATCTTCGCCACTCCTAGATGTACCGCTAGAGGGGATGTGTGGAAATACCTCAACATTTCTTCTTAAAGTGACACTGGTACCACGGTACATCCTATGAAGAGGATGATGTGCTCCCCACCTTCAGCAAATCCATCAGGTGCATGTCCTGTGGATATCTAAGCACGTCGTCTCTCGCAGTCACTGTCCCCATGCTGTGCCTCCCTGACTTGCTGAAGAAGTAGGGGAGTGACTATAAGAGACTGAAGGAAATATGATCCATCTCTATCAAAAAAGGATATCTATAAAGCGGCCAGCTACTCCGTCGCCTCACCTAGAATCTGTATACTAGACCTCCTTCTGAATGCATTTGCCACAACGTTCCCCTTCCCAGGTGTATAGACTATCTCAAAGTCATAGTCCTAGAGGAACTCAAGACAATGTTACTATCTTGGGTTCAATCCCTTATGAGAGAAGATATACCAGAGATTCTTATGATCAGAGTACACTATAAAACATCACCCTTTAGATAGTGTAGCCACATCTTCATGGTGAAGACCACAACTGCTACCTCTAGTTCATTGGTAGCGTAGTTCGGCTCGTGCAGTCTCAGCTATCGAGAACCATATGAGATTATTTATTGCTCCTTCATCAGGACACATATGAGCCCAGTCCCTGATGCGTCGTAGTAAACCACGTACCTTATGCCCTCCTTTGGAAGCCTCAAGATGGGTGCACTAGTCAGCCTCTACCTCAGCTCCAGAAATCATTGATGGTATCTCTCCGACAACACGAAGGATTGCCACATCTTCATCAATGATGATAGTGGTGTTGCAACTTTTTAGAAGTCTGCACAAACCTCCGGTAATATCCAGCCAAACCTAGGAAACATTGTACCTCCATCACACTCCAGGGTGGCTCCCAAGAAAGTACCACCTCAATATTCACTGGATCCACTACAACTCTATCCTCCGATATGACATGTCCTAGAATGAGAAACTCTCGAATACAAACCTAGCACATCAAGAGCTTACCATAAAGCTGGTGCTCTCAGAGTGTGTCCAGTACTACCTGAAAATGATAGGCATGATCCTCTTTAGTAGCCGAGTAGATCAGAATGTCATTGATGAAGACCACTACAAAGCTATCAAGGTATGGATTAAAGACCATGTTCATGAGTCCCATGAACACTGGAGGAGTGTTGGTTATGCCGAATGGAATAAGAAAGAACTCATAATGGTCGTACCAAAATCTACAGGCTATCTTCCGCACATCCTCGTCTCGTAATCTGAGCTAGTGATAGCTTGATCTGAGTTCTATCTTCGAGAACCACTGTGATCCCTTCAGTTGATCAAAGAGGTCATTAATCCTAGGGAGTGGGTACTTGTTCTTCATGGTCACCTAGTTCAGGCACCAGTAGTCGACAAAAAGTCTCAAGCTATCATCCACATTCTTGGTGAACTGAATCGGTGTTGCACAAGGTGAAACACTAGGCCAGATGAACCTCTTCCCCAGCAAGTCCTTTAGATGTACCCGTAGCTCACGATGCTCTATGGTAGCCATCTGATATGCTGGTGTAGATGTCAGTGTTGTCTCAGGGTACAAGACAATTTAAAAATACACCTATCTGTGAGGAGGTAGACTGGGGACATCATCAGGGAAAACATCCACGTACTCGTTTACCACTACATGATAACCCGGACTCTCCACTTAAACTGCTCTAAGGGTAAGGATAGCCAACTAATGAGTGAACAGCTGCACCCTCCTCAGGGCAAGTCCATCATACAATGTAATGGCTCCCTTCTTGCTGGTGAAGGTAAACCTAGTCCAATCCATGAAGACACACCACACTTTGTGCCTTATATAGTATATCTGAGCATGGACTGTAGATAACTAGTTCATACCCAAGATGACTTTGTAAGGCCTTGACGCCACTACTAGGAGATCCCAGCCGAAGATATCACCTCCTAGATTAAGCTCACACTGCCGGAACTAGTGCGTAATCGTTGAATTTTCTCTCGTAGGTATCTCTAGCCATAAGGTTCGATCCAACAGCTCCGTCAGAATCTTCGAGCTCTGAATGAGGGAATTGGAAATAAAACAATGACTGGAACATGTGTCTAAAAGTACGGCAGCTATGGTGGATTAGACATAGATCGTACCTAGAATCATCTCTTGAGGGCCTTTATCGTAGCCCTCTTCTTCCTGGAGCTGAGCTCTCCCCTGTCCACCATCTCCTTGTGGTCGGGGTGGAACTATTGGTGGTGGTGGTAGTAACATCACAAATCATCACCCACCACTAGATACAAGACAAAAATCTTTACCATATCCGCCTGCTCCCTGCGGACCACCTCGATCGAATCTCTATCTCCACCTAGGAAGTCCTTAGACTATATGATGATCATCTGAATGGCAGGTCAGACAGTCACAAACCATGTGACCCTTCCCACCAAATGTGAAAAACTACCCACTCCTGGCATGATTGTCTCCGCTTCGGGTGCCTTGCATAATCGATCCTAAGTCATGCGGTCATCCAACTGTAGTTATGGTTATATTGGACCTCTAAAACATCTATATGCTGCAAGCTACAGAAGACACTGCTACGTGATGAATGGTAGTGGGTCTCGCTACTGGTGACTGCTCGAGAAGGAAAATATCCACTAAGAGGGCTCTCTCTAACACCCCTGCCTGCGTCAGGATGCTATGTGAGATCATCGAAGACCTGATCTCCCACTTGATCCCCTGCTCAATGGTATTAGCTCTGAAGGAAGGGTCCCTCACCTTATCTATGGAGTATCATGAGAGTTTTGTGATCTCCACTGAGTACTGATCCATAATCATGCTACCCTACTACAGATGAAGTAGCTCTGGAATGCGGTCTGTGCGAAGATTCTCTAGAACAAACTCTGCCCGAAACAAGCTCTCAATGTCTACCTAGAGAAGTGCCACCTCGTTACGGACCTAGAGCATCATGCTCCACCATCTTCCTGATACTGCATATAGATGGCTACAGGCAAGGATCACCATGAGATTAGCTGGTGTCCCTACAAGTCCGAAGACTCTCACCACAGCCTCCAGCCAATCCTTAGTTTCATTTTGGTCCTTCTCTCCCCTGAACATGGGTGGACAGTAGTGTTGGAACTCATGAAACACACTCAAGCGGTGTGCACCGTCTGCTACTGGGGCTGGTGGCATCAGTGTACCAATAGGGAAAGGTACCGCTGGTGCCTCTACTGATCCCTCTGCTGGAAGAGGGCCCTGCACCGAGGCCTCGTCGCTCGGTCGGCTATTAGTGAGTACAACTCTTGGAACTCTAGCTGACTGTCTACGTGGAGGCATCCTGAAAATAAACAAGTGTTCTAAATTTAAAATTTATACATGGTGAGATGACCTGGTAAGATGACTTAAAGAAAATTTTTGAAAACACACACACAATCAGAGTTTTCATGCACTGAGTCGGAAATCAAAATTCAGGGTCCTGGTGTATGGATACGTCGGCCGCTGCACCAACACAGGACTCCCTGAACTGAAAACCACACTCACTACACTTTAAACTATTGATTCATAGAAAATATCAGAGTCTGAAGTTTTGTGGTAGAACAGAATCCTCTGACACCAATTTTTCAGGACTCGTCCCCCCATGCCCGTGCTGTGACTACGCCAATCCCGCCTTCCAGAGGAAATGGGATAGTGACTAGCACCAAAGGAATATTCTCAAAAACTGGTAAGGCATTACCTTTATAACCTGTAAAGACGCACACAAGAAATCACATAGCTGGATGAAACACCAAGTAAACTGTATGACAAAAGAGTGTTGAATGTAAATGGGGCCAAAATACAAGCCCAACTAGAAAGTACAAGTACAATAGTGATACAATACAACTGAAATAAAAGGGAATACAACTATTGGATCATCCTATAGGGTCCCTACCTGAAAGGAAGTTATAGATCGCCTCCTCAGCACTCCATGCATGTCTGTCTCCTCCGCGTATCGACATGCCGTATGGTCCACCTCTGGGTACCTTCTAGTCTTGATACTCTCAGCCTCAGTCAGTGATGTCTGTCATCTGCATCGAACATAATAAGGTGTGGGCGTAGCCCATGTAGGGGTGAGTATAACGATACTCATTAGGGACCCCGTGACCCTCAAGGTCTAAAAAAAACCACCAAGGGTAAACCAGAAAGAATGAAATCAATGGATAACCCTACTTAGGTATATGCCCATACATATACCAAAGTTATCAAGTCATCCATCTCAATCATGAGAAAAAAATAGAAAAACTAACTCAGCTCAACCATGATTTTATTCTAGGGGTGGTATCAAGTAACATCCCTAATTAAATTGTCGAACCCTCGAATGCTGGTGAAAGCCTCCTCTATCGAGTACAGTGGGACCTACGTGAAACCAAGCAGGCTTCCCACTAACCTTGGACTACTGAGGTACTCCTCTTATTAAATTCGGAGGATCTTCCACATCACGAAGAGAACTCCCCACCGTGGGTTTTCCACGTTACCAAGCGCGCACCCCCTCATAGACTGCTGAGTTACTCCTCCTTTTGAGTATCGTGGCACTGCAGTGAAACCAAGGCACTCCCCACTATGGGTCTTTCGTGACACCAATGCACTCCCTACTAGGCTAGTTGAGTCACTCAAAGTCGAAACGGTTAGCAGTCGTCCGGTCTCAACCATCTACTATGTCTCTACACTATGCTCGCTCGTCTCCAAAATGATCCCATCCACTAGACACAGGTCAATACTCCAACTATCATGAAGTCCCACGTAGAATAATCTCAAAGGTCTGCCACATCACGGGGGTCTCAATGTAATAGACGTCGAATCAATCAGACACACAGTCTCTGAGTTATTAGCCTTTTAGTTATGGGGGCCTAGTTCGATTTTTGCTTGATCCAACATGACTGTACTTTAACAATAACCTAAAACTCTAGTGGAGTATACTCAAACAAACAGTATCTCTCAAATATTTCTAGCGCCACTAACGCTTTATCAAAAAGATTTCCGGTGCCACAGATATGGATGAAAGAGTGTAAATGGGTCGTAGTGGGTCCACATCCAGTCCGAAGCGATCGGACTGACCCGACCTAACCTGGAATGGGTCTACCCAGTTCATGTCGACCTGGTCCATATCACTGGGTCTGGGCCAGCCCGTGATGCGGCCCGGTCCGCTGGGAGGTCCGGCAGGTCGTGAGGGCTGTGAGGGGACATGGAGATCCATGAGGGAGGCTCGGTCTTGGAGGGATCTGTGAGGGCATGAGGCCGCGGGGAGGCTCGAGGGGCCGTGGCCGGGCAGGCTGGAAAGGGCGGCACAACTAGCGGGTAGTGTAGACGGCGAGGGCAGTGCAGCCGGGGTGGCTCATCCAGCGGGAACCGTGGCAGGGGTGGCTTGTCCAGCGGGAAGCACAGCCGGTGGGCGGAATGGCTGGGGTGGCTCAACTCGCGGGGGTCGTAGCCGGTGAGGGTAGTGCGGCCTGCGGTAAGCGCGAGCCGGGGTGCAGGGCCGATTCGGCTCGGGGCGGCACGACGCAGCAAGGGCGTGTATCCGGTGCGGCCTGGGGTGGCGCGGCGCAGTGAGGGTGCACGATCGGTTCGGAAGGGAGGCCAATGTGAGGTAGGGGCTGCGCGGGGTGTAGTGGCTATGGGTGGCGGTGATGTTACCTTCGACGCCTTCGTTGTCTTCGCCACCTTCCTTCATTCTGAAGAACATGACAAAGAAGTATGACGGAGGGTTCCAGCCATGTTGGTTTGGCCCACACCCAATGCGTTAGGGTGGTAGCAGTTGTCTTAACAAGAAAGAAGAACGATAAACATCAAACATTACGAACATCACAATAATTGTTTCCCAAGCCGCAAAAGAAATCAAGTAAATTATTATGCAAATAAATCCCTTACATTCGGTTGATACGGCGATGGAGTCGCAGGGAAGAAGACGAATCATTTGGGAAAAGACAGACGTCGGTTCGTCATAGTAGAAGACGTCTTACGTCGGAGGAAGTCTCAAGGAATATGGTCGAAGTTTTGGTCGGTGTTCTTTGATTGCGTTCTTCATTGGAATAATGTGTTATTATTTCAGAAAAGTAGTTCTTCGTTGGATAGATTTTCTCCCAAGGCTCCACCAAAATGAAAAATGGCCAACTGATGTGTTTCCCCCAACATTAATCATCAACACAAATTACAAAATTGTCTAATTAAACACCTTGCTTGGCACAATTAATGGGATGTGCATTCACATAATTAATGTGGAGGAAGTCAAGAGGCTCCTCCACATTATTGAGGGGGGTGGTTGAGAGTTTCTCTCAATTAAAGGGGGGTTTAGTCGTGGGTGGTCCCCACCACCATAACCTCTTATGAGAGGATAAGGTCTTGTGGTCCCCACACCTCAACTTCCACATGGAGGTTTAGTTCCTGTTGACCCCACCTCCCAACTCCAACATGGGTGTTGAATATAAAAATAAAAATGTAATACACTTTTATTTTTATATTATTCTTACTCGAAAAACCCAAAAACTAACTTTCACCCTTGACCAACTGCCATTGAGGTGAAAGTCTTCTTAATTGAATTTTGGTGTTTCAAGTTCAACGGTGCCCTCCGATTTTATTTTCAAACACCAGTTCAAAAGTTACAAAAACGCGCTCGCACGTTTATTGAACGTACCTGAACAAAAAAATCAGAAATTCATTCTAGGTACTCTGGGACTCAGAATCACGCACCACCAATTTTTCGAACTCGTAAAATTCCCATTTATTTAAAAAAATTACATTGAAATTCCGAGTCATTACACAAATGGTTGTTAAATATAAATCATGATAGAAGGGTCCATTTTGAAAAATATCATGAGAAACTATTGTCAATATATATAATCAGAAGAGATGTATTTATTTTAATGAAATATTTTATCCTATATTTATATTGATGATTATTTAGGTATTTATGGTGATGGATGCTAAATAACTTTATATCTGTATTTTTATATGTTGACATAGTTTTTCCATTTTGTGATATCGATAAAAATATTAATATGCTCTATGTATAAGCTTGAATAGAAGAAGGTAAAAATAACATGTTTACTGTTTGAAAAAAATAATTTCACTATCTCAATAAAATGATAAAATGTTGATATAAGATATTTAATTCTTATTTAATGAGCCTTAGATAAAATAAACTTCATTCAAATATTTTTACAGATCTTAAGGGTTTGGAAGTTATTTATTTTATCAATGTTTTATAGTATTTTTATGACATATTTGTTGTTGGTATGAACAATGATCCAATTTAATAAATAAATGCATATTTGGATTTTCTGTTTGGTATGAAGAACATGGGAGAAAAAAAAATATTCTTAGGATGTATATTTAAAAAGATAAATGAAATGTTAATATTTGGATATCATTGAAAAATTCTGCGAGGAATGTCTTGGACTGCTTCAATATGAATGATTATAAGACAATATCTACACATATTCCGATTAATTTCATTGTATCCTATAATATGATCCCTAATATTGAAATATGGAGGATTCATATTTCTTAATTATCATATGAATTTTTAATAGGGATTTTGATGTTCACCATCATTTGTACCAAACCAAACATTAACTACGAATGATTTTCATAAATATAGTGCCACCCATTATCTTATCTATAAAACAAGGATTATGGGAAAAAGTTTATCTTTACTAAAAAGAATGTATAAAGGTGTATTTTTTAGTTCTAAAAGGAGAATTGAAAAAAATGAACCCTTAGTTAGTGTGTTTTTGATGATAAATGTAACTTTTTTAGTGTTTCTTGAGCACTGATGAAATTTACCATTGATAAGTGCTATTATAGCACTGATAAATGGTACCTTTTATATATTGTATACATACACACATATTTTTATATTATTAAATATTACTTATTTAACAAAAAAATTATACATATTAATATATATATATATATATAATTTACATATATTTTTAATCTTCTATACTATTTTTAATCGTTCATATGTATTTGTAATTATATATATAATTAAAATTAGATATATATATATATTATAACATATAGTGTTATGAATTATATTAATAAATATATAAATATTTTAAAATATTAATATGAACTATATATATACATTAAATATAGATCAAATTTAAAATTATATATTTATATTTATATTATATAATTTATAATATACTTAAATATTTACAATATATATATAATTATATGTATATTTTAGTTTATATATATATAAATGATTATATACTATAAAATATATAAAAAATTAATTAAAATAGTTTTACATATAAAATTTATTTATAAAATATGAATCATATTTAAATAAATATATAATTTCAATCATATTTTCATAATTTATATAACATTGAATTATCAAATTTATATTAATATAAATATAATGAAATACATCACATAATGACACACACCCATATATATATATATTCTTTTTAAAATATATTTGGTGTAATATATATATATATATGTGTGTGTGTCTGTGTGTGTATGTATGTGTGTATTTTTTATGGCGGTGCGTATTTATTTATGTGCACATTTATATATTTTTAATATTTATTTGTTGCAATATATATATATATATATATATATTTGTTTGTGTTTGTGTGTATGTGTGTTTCTGTGTGTGTGTGTGTGTCTATATAAATGTTCGTATATATGTACATGTTACAAAAAAACATATTAGAATATACAGAAAAACACACACACACACACAAACACACAAACACACACATATATATATTGAAACACATACACAATACATACACAAATAGATACAAACACACTCACACATACATACATATTTAAAAATTTTCTTACAAAATAATTATATATACAGACCTATATGTAGACACACATTCACATATATAACAATATATATATATATTGAAATAATTATGTATTATAATGAATATTCAAACACATATAAATATATAAAAATATCATTATATAATGTATTTAATTGTATGTAAATAAATATATCCAAATGGATATAAATATAAATATCAAAAAATATAAATGCGTTCAAATATATTCACACACACACATAGATATATATTAATATATCATAATATGACCTGAAAATTTATTTGTGGGAGTTGTAAATAATTTTCCTAGTGAAGTGGTGGTTAAGGTTTTAAATCACATCTACATCATATTAAATGGTAATTTATTGGTGGGAGGTTAGCCTTTTTGGTGTGTTCCAAGCAGTTAAGGTTCATGGTGGGGGTCCATAATTGGCCAAGTCATGGTTGTTTTCCATATACTTTGTGTAATTCCGATTTATCACCCAAAATTTTTTATAATTATTTTTCAATTCATTTTTATCACAATAAATTAACATTTATAAATGACCAGTTTATTAGGTCTAAATAAACGCTAATAAATTCCCCCTTTATCAGTACTTATTTTAAACAGATAAATGTTTCCTTTATCAATAATTTTCATAGAACTGATTAAACTAGATAGCTTTTATCAATTATTATAACATAAACACTTGTTTAGAACTGATAAAATCTATTTATGGAATATATAATGCATTTTTATTACTTATTTCCTAGGTTGTGGGTGTAGTTTTTTTGGTAAATTGAAAATACAAGGTGAGACTATTGGAAAACATAAAATACGATATTGAAATACATCAAGGTGACCTTACATATTTCTTTATGTTATGGAGGATTTTATTTCTCCATCAAAGAATATGTTGATATTTTTTTAAGTGATTCTTACAAACTAAAATCCACCACTGGTTATGTGTTTACTCTTAAATGAGGCATTGTGAGATATGTTTCAAAGTTACATACCATTTTGAAATTATGAATGATTGAGGTAGAGTAAATGGAAACTAAATATGCTTAAAATATGTAATTGTTTTAAAAAGGTCATTGAATGATCTCATATACAATAAGTATGATATTCTAATCTTTTTTGATTTTCATAGATCATTTCACATTGAATAGAATCCATATTTTCTTTTATAGATGTATCACATTTGGATAATTCATTACATCATTCATGATGTAGCGGATGAAGGACGTGTGAACATAAAAAAATAATACTAAATAAAATTTGGTATATTACCTAATGGAAGTGATAGACTCAAATTTTCATAAATCAGGAATATCCATGACTGGCCTTATAGAAACATGAGCATCATATTAGGTAAATCAAAAGTATATGAGGATATCTGATTATTTCACATTGAAATATATAAGTGGGAGATATGTTGTAATTACCACTATTTGTGGTAATTTTTTTATTGGGATCACATCCTCCCATTTATCCTATTAAAGGGGGTATATATGTGTTATGTTGGGTTGAGGAACCAGGGACACACATAAACCTCCTCATGAAAGAAGAGGTGTATCACCGACCCACCAAACCACAAAAATAAAAAAAAAGACATTCGGTTTTTGATGAAATTTGTGATAATAGAAAGTGGAAGTAAAATAAGATAAAACTGAAAGATATAGTAACAAACCAATGAAACAACCCCTAATGAATATTTAGAAAAGTCAATAACTCCTGGAAATTTATGTGGTTTTGAGACATTTTCTCTTCCTCTATTAAAATAATCCCACCCAACAATCATTTATTATATAAATAAATAAATGGAAGTATGTAATAAAAAAATAATAAATAGAACACCCAAAATAATGGAAATGGAAAGAATAATAATCCAATAACACTCCCACATACAGTGATAAATAAAAAATAGAATACATAAAAGAGAAGAAATTTGAGAAGAAACTGAAATCATAATGATACCCCTTTCCTAGGTATGAATCTCAACTTCCAAAACCCATGCAATATTCATTATGAGATTAATTTATATATATATATACTTATAATAATTTATATTGTATTTGAAATTTTTAACATTGATACCATGGTTTTTGGTTGGTTTTCTTAAGAAATATGTATTGAGGATGAAAAAAAGATGTAGAAAATGTATGAAATATCCACCTTTATACGACATGAAATTTCATTTATGATTTAAATCCATATCAATAAGAAAAATATATACCAGGACATAAAACCTATTTAATCCATAAATGTTTTATAATATTGATGAACTTATGACATAATATTAGCACTTATGTCGTAAAATCACTTGGGATTTAAGACCTGATGAATTTCATTCAAGCATTAAATCATAGAGATAACAAAAAACCAGATATCATAATGCTATTATTTTTAGTTTAAATTCAATATTTATTTCCTAAAATTATTAGGAAGATAGAAATTAAAGATGTTTAAAGGCATAAAATTTTTTACAGTCATAATGTGATGTGACCTATATATATTCAAGGACTCATTCTTCATTAAGATCGTTACCTTTTTCTTTTTTTTATCTTTTTTTCACTTTTTTTAATATTTTCATTATAGAGTTTTTACTATGGTTATTATTGAGAATGTTTTGGTTTCCTTTTTCAATTTCAACATGGGATTCTTATTTTATTCTTCAACTATCGTGATATGGTCATTGTTTCTTATACTATCATGTTTCATTTCCAGTTTACATTCATTCAATTTCAGTTTTAGTTTATTTGTTTTATTATTATACTGAATCCATGTCTAATTCTATTTCATTGATTATTTTTAGTTTTAACAGTTATATTTCCATGCATGGATAACCTTCTTAGGTATAGGGATCAAAAGTATGGTTAAATGTTCTTTAAAAAATATCTATATCAAAAATAACCTAATTTATAGGCTATGAATATAGGGTGATAATAAAATCATTTTCCATTCCAATGTATGATACAAGCTAGGAGGTTGTAAAAGAAGGATAAATAACTAATTAGAATGAACCAATCAAGGACTAATAGTTTGATATATTTCCCACATTTATAATTGAATCTAATTCATTGGGATTGGAAACCTAATTTAGACCATTGTCTTACTACCAATCTGGGTAGATCTAATTTACTAGACCAATGATAAAGTAGTAATTCTATAAAAAACTATGATTTCCAATCCAATTGATCTCCCCCTTATTAGATTTTGGGATATCTTTTTTATAGGTTCCCTGAAATTTTTCTCAAACCCTTGTTCCATCAACTCATGTTTAGTTCGATATTATTATCTTAAAATCAACCTCTTATATTCACATGACAAATCCACTTATAGGTTTCAATTTTTATGTCGCTGATGATTTCCATCATTTCTAAGTGAGTTAGAGAATGTACTTTCACTATTTTACATCCCAATATAATAGCTCTAGTTTGGATAATATAGATTTATAATCTGATCATGTCTATGTAGAACCAATGATGTTGTGCGGTCCTATCAAATTACAATGGAATTTCTTGGGAAAGTTGTTATATTTATCATAATGACCTTCAACATGAACATAGGATTTCCTCCCATTCCTTTCATTTTTATTTTCCCATTTATTTTTATAATTCTCATGCATGGATTAGTTTATTCATTCATGTTGAGTTGTTAGTGCATGTGGTAGGCCTCTATAACTCGTTCAATTATCCTAGACCATTGTGAAACTCCTCAGAACAAACCTGAAATTGAGAGGTACCTTTTTTACATCATAATTATATCAGGTCTTACAATAATAATCTTTCAGAACCGAGTCTACTAAATTCCCAATATGTTGTTCTTGAATAGAATGGAGTGGAACTTCTATTGGATTCAACCATCATGGACTATTCCTTTACATCCAATTGTGGTGTTATGCCCAATTTTTTTGGCCTCCAATTTAGTAATTCACATTTGAAATCAAAATTGGAATAATCCACATGATTCCAAACACTGTTAAACAAAGTGTAATTTATATAGAATGTATAAATGAATATATTTAAAACTTCTTAGATGTATGTGGCACCATTAATAATAAAGGAGTATCTTCTGATGCTACCAAAATTTATTTATTTCCCTTTTTCTTACATGAGATTTCGAATGATAGTCATAAAATCTTATCTCCCAAGTCTATTACTACATGGGATGATTTAGCTATGAAATTTATTAACAATTACATTCCACCCATATGTACTTGGATGTTGTAGGATGATATACAAAACTTCACCCATGAAGGTAGTGAATTAGTGTTGGAGGCTTGGGACTATTTTATATAACTGTCCGTAAAGTTATTGTATTATAGACTTGATGTATGGATATAACTTCAAACATTTTATTAGTTCCTACAACATACTACACATACTATTTTTTTACTAAAACTGATGGAGTAATCATTCTTAGGACACAAAAGTAGGGTTAACCTTTTTAGATGTCGTTTCACTTAATTCTAGTATTTGGTACAGAGATCAAGGACCCTCTCAACATGAAATAAACAATGTTTGTGAAACCATATTCCTTCCCAATAATTTTTAGTCCCTTATAAATAATATTAAAAAAATTTAGTTTCATTATCCATAGTTACCACCACCTACTCATAATATAGAGATTCAAGCATGTGAAACATGTGGAGATCCACACCCACACTCAGACTGTCATGTAGGGATGGAAGAAACCAAATGTCAGGATTGTAATTATATAAATTTAAATCAATAACAACAATTGTTCCCAGAACTGAAAATATAAGTATCCAATATACCCATAAATACAAATTCAACAACAACCCAATTAGGGTTACTTTAAACAGAAAAGTGGTTAAGCTGCACAACAGAATTAGGGACCACCAGGGAACCCACTATAGAACTAGGCCCCATGAATACAATATCCCTTACCAAAACAACCTTTTCCCCATAGGCCTCAGAATATTCCACCTCTTCATTATAAATTTTTTTAGCAAGATTCACCTAGGTATCCATAAGCTCACCTCAACAGTTAAACCCTGAAAATATGCACATCAAATTAGTTAAAAAAGGGGGAAAATGAATTAATACACAAGGTAAAATGATTAATAATAAAATATATTATCTTCGTAAACTTTAGAAGAATATAGGGGAGATCTGTAAGACTATATATGACTAAATACTAGGTACACTACCGAGTAATATCGAGAGACACCCAAGATAGGAGTCAAAGTATATGATTCTTTATTGTGTAAAAAGGATTAACATTAGGAATTCATGAAAAGGAATGGAAAATAGGTTAGAATAAATTGAATCATGTGTGAAATTAATTGATAAATATAGATAATATGTCACACATAATGTTGGTAGAGATTATAATCATGAATCATACAAACATGAAAAAGTCCATGTATAAGACTAGGTTGTAATAGAAAACATCTATGTGGTTCTTCCACCATAAACCCACTCTCCATTTCTTGTGAAAATGAGATATGTAAATATATAAGTTCAGTATAATAAATTTAATACAAATTTTTAAGAAACTACACATCAATATCCCCTTTGCATAAGCCATTCCATGAATGACCACTTATTCTAAATTTCTAAAGTATATTCTCTTTAATAAGAAAAAAACAGATTCTTTGGCCATTATTTCCTTGAATGAATAATGCTATGATATTTTGTAGTGGAGTCTCCCACAAAATTTGAGAGATACTAGTAGTTTCTAGAATTCCTACAACTTCTGAACATGAAATTCTAAAAAAATCATATGTGATCTTAGAGTATGTATAAATCTCATGCCAGTGAGTGTATTATAAAAATTAGGACATGGGTACCTAAAACTGACACAAGTAGTACTTCATCTCACTAATAGATATGTCAAGTAACCTAGAGGACTTATCAAGGGAGTCTTACTTAAGGTTGGAAAATTTATTTTCTCTAACGAGTTTTTGATCCTAGATATGGAGTAATAAGGATATGTCCCCATAATTCTAGTATAGTCAATTCTTTTAACATGAAAATATTTAATCAATGTGAATAAATATTGATTTATCTTTAGAGTCATTGAAGAATATGTACTTTTCTATGTAGTAAATAATTCCAAGAAAAGTGGGTAACCACTTAATTCTAAATCCATTTTTATGATAAATGAAATAGACAATTTCAAGGATATTAAAGATGATATAGAGTCACTTTCCACCACCATGAAGGATGGAAGTGAATATGAGGAGTTAAAATAAATAAAATAGTTAATGGTAGTATCATTTATAGACTTTACTCCCTTGGTTATTAATCCACAAACACTATAATTGATTCTTTTAATGATCTTTCTAAAATAATTATTATTAGATGCCCAAGATTAATTAAAAATAATAATTAGATCACGTCAAAATAAATAATAAGAAGAAAAATAGATAAAAGTCATTAAGTAGAAAAAAAATTCAATATCTTAATTTGTGGAAAACATTAAGGTGATCAACCACATGATATTTACTAATAAAATTTGGCTCGAGGAAGGATCAAAAATAAAAATCCAACCATAGGGGAAACTCACCCCACTAATTAATGAAGTATTTAATAAATAATTTTTTGAATGTTCTTAACACTAGAATTGGTTTTTCTATATATAAAAATAAGTATGTGAGCCATCTATAATTAGAAACAAGTAAGTGATTTTTGACATTAACAAAAAACAATGAAAATGAATTAATTCCATGTTGGACAATTATTGGATGGAGGGTTTGTGCCACTACTAAAATATCAACACATTTAATCAAAAAGAACACATCCCTCTCACATTAGTGGATCACATAATTGAGACATTTGATGGGTATGAATTATATAACTTTATAGATAGATATTAATAACATAGCCAAATCACTATCAACCTAGTTTTTTATGAAAAAATATCATTCACATTTCCGTTAGAAACCATGGACTATTAACCAATGCCATTTGGAATGATTAATACACTTGAAACATTCAATCAGTGCCCGAAACATATATTTCATGATATGGTGGAGGTATCAAAAATCCTCATGGATGACTTTTCCATGCATGGATTATCCTTTGAGGTTTGTTTGATAAATTTGAAAATGGTGTTCCATTGCTATTATGAGAAATATTTAGTGCTAAATTGAGTGAAATTACATTTTATGGTCCAAGGAGGCATAATCATAGGGAATAATATTTCAACGAACAAAGTAGAATTTGACATTGAAAAAGTAAAAATAATTAATGACTTATCATAATCCAAAAATGTGAAAGGCATATGGATTTTTCTACGAAACATGAGGTTTCATTGTTGCTTGGTTAAGAGCATTGCACAAACAGATCGAATTCTTATATAGCTACTATATAAGGATTTTCCTTTTGAATTTAGTGATTAATGTTGGTGGGCATTTGGTTCTCCAAAATATTACCATTTGGAATCTTTTATCATTGTATTTACAGACCTAGATAAATAATTTGAGCTAATGTGTTGTGCTAGTGACGTCACATTAGGAACTAATTTAGAAAAATGGGTTTGATGAACCATTAATCCCATTTATTAGGACATCAATACTATTAGTGATGAAAAATATATTTATATGAACACATACAAAGAGATTCTTGAAGATGTTTTTTCATTTGAAAAATTTGGGCCATATCTAGTATACACCAGTGTTTAGGTTCAACTTAATCATGTTTCTTTGAAATAACATATGAATAAAAATAATGTTAAAAACAATTGATGTGGTGGATCCTTATAACTTAAGGGTTTGAAATAGTCATAAAATATCTGAAAGGGAATGAAAATTTTATAGAATACCATCAACCTAATCTTCAGCTACAAGATATTGAGTATGAGAAAGAGGTTTAAATTTTAGATGACTTACCCAATGATAAAGTATTAAATGGGCATATGTTTTAATGACCATGGTTTGATTAAGTAAATTATCATTTCACTATAACTCTTTACCCACACTTCCCGTAGCAACATAGTACAACGTTTCTATTAGATAAGTTACTATAATAGTGGAATAAACAGCTACTATTCAAACATTATGTTGATATCTTTATGTGAAATTGAATTATAAAGGGGGAAATTGAATGAGTGATAGAGTTTTTTTTATAAGTTATTGACTATAAGGCATCATGGGTTTTACCGTACCATGGATAAATTCTTTCAAAGTGAATTTTTTCCCACACTTCATTGGGATGCTAGAAACATCAAACAAATCTATGATATATGTTAGAGAATGTCATGATTGTAAAATATAAATAATGTCCCTAAATTCCCATCTATAAAGTTGAAATATTTTACTTTTATAGAATTTATTTCATGGGATAATTTCCCAATTCTGATTTTGGCTAGTATGGACTATGATTCAATGTGGGTAGAGGTAGAATCTAACACTTTTGACATGACCATATTGGTAATGATATTCCTATATAAAAAAACCCTTCCTCAATTTCTCATTGTTGATTGGGGTAAAAAAATTAATAATAATTCCATAAAATTACTGTTTGAAAATTAATAGATCCAATACATTACTGGAACCCTTTACCACTTGAAAACTAACAGATATGCATAACTTCTAGTCTTGAGATTAAAAAAATTATAAAAAACACGGTCAACACAAATAGGAATGATGAGAGTTTCAAACATAATGAAGTACAATATATATATCAAATGGATTACAAGAAATAAATCATAAAAAAAATACTTTCCTACTTTTTGATGGAATACCTTATATTTTTTCAGTTGATTGAGAACATCGCTCATTTTGGGAAACTAAAAAAATTTAAACATGATAGCACAAAAATCTATGAAAAATAGATTGCTAAAATTTAATGAGCAGGAGGAAATAAGAATGTAAACACACAAGAATTCAAAAAAATTATAAATACAAAAAAAAAAAGTGGAAATACCAACCCATTGTGTCATGGGTTTTCACACCAGGGGAAAAGGATCTATTTATTAATTCCCACATTAATGTATTACCTATGAAAATGAAGCTACAAGCCAACAAAACTTGAGACTGAAAAAGTGTAAAGACCAACCCATTATGGTTTGATGTCTTTTATATTCAGGTATGTTGGGAACATTTTCGATTGATATCATTACACACTAACAAAATGATGGATTTGGGCATGCTGTAAAAGATCCCCATAGTTGAGGAAGTCATAGAGGTACTAAGATGGATGAAAATATCGCACATTGTCAAGGTGTGGAAGGATACACATTATAAGCAATATATGGAGTTTATTAGAATATTTTAGCTAGATGTTAGGTTGGTTGTGGATGTAGTGAAATCATAAAGTGGTTGATGATATATTAAAATTTCTGATAGTATTGAGTTACATGAAACCCTGACTCAGAATCACACATGTCAAATTTTAAATTAATTTTTCTAATATCAAAATAGAAATTAAATAATATGAGAATTTTTTCATTGATATAGATGTAGATTATCTAAAAATAAAATTTCAGATTGAATTTTTTACAGTAGGATGATCTATGGATAGAATCCCTTTAGTGGTTATCCACACTTTCTCCTTCGATCGCCGATACATAGAAATCAATCTCTAAGTTCTAGCACAACATGTTTATTTTCATGATTTATTCAGGTTGATCAGTAGTCCTTAGATCTTAAAGGTATATCTATTGTGTTTCTCATTATTTAGGGGAAGAGAGAAGGTATGATTAGATTTATTGTTTCTCTGTGCACAACAATTCTCAAGTTTCAATTTTGGATGCAATACATAATAGGAAAAACAATATATTTATAGAGCTAGGGTTTAGGTTAAAACAATTTTTTAATTGAATACCTACATTTTGAATAATATAATAATCATTAATATACCCTATTTCATGAAATAATAATAATTATAATAATATTATTTTTGAGGAGTACTCCAATATTCATAGTAAAAATATTATTTAACCAACTTGATAATTAATATTTGTCACCAGACTTGGTATTGTTAAACTAGAACTCCTGTAGAATTTATTTAACTCACAATAAGATATTTCATTTAAATATTTTATTCACAATTAAACACTTACAATTGATAAAACAAGATTAAAATTATCACTCTATCTTGAGAATAATAACTATTAAATTAATTAAATTCAAAATAGTATTTAATCATGATCAACAGAAACACTTAGTGTGGTAACCTCTGGGATTCATTCTCATTTGATCAGTGTAGGCTTTCTAAAAGTCCAAGATTACTATCAAGTAGTGGTTCATGGTACCCAAGATAAAGAACATGATGTCACAACAATGACCACCACATATGAACATACACTATGTAATATAATTTTTTTGTCTCAATATCTCATCCAGTAGGTTTCACATCTGTATCACCAGCCTATATGCATAATAAATATTTCATTGGCTATCTGAAATAATCATTTCATTTCATCGTGTCCATGGAATTTAATGTGATGGTTCTATTCCAATAAAATGTATGAGATATCAACATCCATAAATACATAAGGGAAAAATCCTTCCTCAACTTATCCATTAATTAAATTTCAATTGTGATGCACCCAATGTTTTTTACATTTATGAAAATATATAGAGTGATAGTTTTCATAATAAAATATATTTTCACGAGTCATGACATGCATAATAATAAAATTAATTTCAAAGGACCCTTACACATGCTCACATATAAGAATATCCGATGACCCCAAAACATGTGGAGTTCGTACTATTTGGTCTGTTATCATAATCTCCCATCATAGAGATTACCATGATAAAAAAACATGAGAAGAATAATCATACTCTTACAAGAACTAAAATCTAAAATTATATAATATGTTTCCCTCTATATTATGTTATCCTAACTCAGAACTATATTTAATAATATTTCAATAACACTTTAGGGTTTTCATCGTAGAGGAGAACTACATTGACTATATCAATATGACATATAATTTAGGACATTATTAATTTAGTTCCATTTATAATAATGAAAAATATATAATAATATGTTTTATTTATATTTAACACATCTAATATACTTGTAATCAATGTAAAAATCCAGGGTTTTATGACAAATACTTCAGAAAACTTCCACTTAGACTACATCCAACTTTCTATGACTTTTATAAAACCGGAACTCACATAATTATAATTTTAATAATGGGTCAATGATTTAGTAAAGAGGTCTTCCATTATTTATTTTTTGGAAATACTACTCACTAAAACCATTCCACTATAAGAAAAATACCTCAAGATATGAACTTTTGATGTATGTTCTTTATCCCCTGATGTGACTGTAGATCTTTCTTGAGTGCCACATCTGGAGTATTATCAAACAAAAGTTTGATAAGATATGTAATTTTATATATTATATCTATATCTTACAGTTAGTTTCACATCCATACTTTTTCATTATCTGCCTCATATGTTGTAGTATACTTGGAATCTACTAAAGAATTTGTCACCACATCATCGTTTGAGATTTTCTAGCTCACAAAAACTATATTCATAGGTAATATGTGTCTTAGTCATGAATTTAGGTATTCATGATCAATTTGGAAACATGAATCTCCATATCCTCCAACAACTAGATACTCATTTATCCCATAAACCAGGAACATATACTTAGTATTCCTAAGATGCTTAAGGATACTATTTACATTCTTATAATGGTAGTGACCTAGGTCATCTTGATATCTTCCTATAATACTTAATAATTATGAAACATATACACTATAAAATAATATAGAATACATTTTGACCCCATTTCTGATTCATATGGAATACTTTCCATCATATTTATTTAGTCATGTATATGAGGCCACATGGGTGGTGGGGTACTGTGATAACAACCTCTAGTTGGTGAACTTTGAAGGTGATAAGCTATTCTACATGAGATGTCCTGCCCCATCTATTTACTTCAATGTAGCCACCTATTTTTCTACATTTATGGATGCCATTATCACCTCAAACCAGAAAGATGCCTATAATACCATCTTCCTGGTGGGTGAGCCGGACAGGCTCATGTTTACGGGCTCAACCTATGGCAGGTTTAATAACTGAGACTTCATAGATTTGATACCCATTGAAGATAGTTTTGATATCTAGGCTCATTATCTCTGGTGCAAGGAGATACCGACCAAAATAAATTTTTTCATGCGGTGGATAAGTAATCAGTCTCTATCGATGGAAGAAAACGTTCATCAAAAAGAGTTCTCCCTGGCCTCTCGCTATTTTTTTGTGGTCAACCTTGAGAGGAATCCTCATGGAACCTTTTATTCTAAGGTGTTTGGGAAAATTGATATGCGATTTCATGTGGTAGTTTGAGAACATCGAAAAAGGAGGGAAATATTTTAAAAAGATCCTATAGATTTGGTTTTAGGGACCAGAGCATCATGGAGTTGATGGTATGGTTCGAGGGGTCACTTTGATCTCTAGCTGGTGGGCTCTATGGTAGGCTAAAAACAATGTTTGAGAGGTTAGAACCATCACCTCTATCCACCTACAGGTGAGGGAAAGAGTCTTTCACATGGATATGGGACTGCTTCTCAAAAGAGGAACAAATTCTACCAGGTTTCATAGCCTCTTCCCAAACATTGTACTAGTTTTAGAGTAAGAGAGAAGATGTAGGGAATATGGATCAAGTGGGAGCCTCTTGTCAGTGTATTTAAACTGAATATTGATGGATCATGCATTGCTTGAATTATAAGGGGGAGTAGGAGATAGATCTAATAGTGGCTCGGTCATTATAGGCTTCAGTTCATTCTATGGACCTGGAAACTCCTTGAGTTTGATGGTAAGAGCAATTCATACTGGGTTCATTCTTTGCAGCCCTTAAAATATTCATATTATGGATGTTGAATCTGATTCTTCAATTCTGGTCCCGCATATCAACAGAAAGGAATTCCCACCTTGGGATTTGACACACCTTATCATAAGTAGAAAAATCAAAATTCATTCAGGTAGCCATGTGGGACACCGCTTGAGGGAAGGGAACATTGTGGTGGATGCTCTCACCAGGGGTAGAGGATCTGTTGAGAAGTTAATTGTCTACACCAGCATTGGGTCCCTGCCTGTTTACTACAAGGACAACATTCAGGGAAATTCCCTTGACCTTCATCACTTTCTATCCCCATGATATGGCTCCCTTATTTTTCTTCTATAGTTTGGTTTTGTATATTTTGACTTCCCTTAAATAAAAAATCTATTTTCAGTCATAATTGATCATGATCTAAGGAATTTATGCTTCATTTCGCTAGTCTATCATGAAAATTCAATTACTCAATCAATCATTAACAGACTATAATACTAGTATTTCATTTCCAATAAGTAATATCTCATAAAAATATACTATTAAGAAAATGACTACCCTCCCACTAAACTATTTATGGACATAAGGATTACATTTGTTATTTATTAAACCAAATTCTATTGGGGCATCATCAAAAGGAATTTTTCATGACATGGATAATTATTTTAATCCAAAAATGTATTTTTTTTTGAATTTTCAAATATTTTGGGTATCCTTTAGAGTCAAAAAAAAACATAAATTTGTGTCATATAGAAATATTCCAGAATATTGTTCTTATGGAATCATTTTTTGAAGTTAAATTTCTAAATCTCATATTCATGGTAAGACACAATGGAAATTATAATTATGATGAATTTTAGTATGGAAATTGGTGAAAAGGTTTCATCATAGTGAATCCATTGATGTTTTTTAAACCCTATTATAATTAGGCATTCCTTATAGGCACCTACTTCTCATTCCATGTCTAGTTTCATCTTGAATACCCATTTACACCCATTGAATTTTACATCCACTATAGGATCTACTAAAATGAAGATTTTATTTTGGTATATGATATTTTTTTAATAAATCATTAGTTATTGCCACATGGTAACATTTATACCACTTACTTCTTCCTTATAGGTTAAGGGATCATTATTAATAACTAATAATGAGTCACCATCCTTGGTTACTAGAAAACTATACCATTATAGTTCTATGACCTCTATTGTACTCTTACATAGTATTTATGTATCTGGAATATTTTATTCTTCCACATGGTTTTGTGGTATCTATTTTTATTCTATCTATTGTGTACTATGATCCTAAAATTCATAAATGTCTATCTCACTCCCACTATATTTCCCCTCTTAAGGAATATAACATGTATTTACACTATTACCATTTTATGAGGTGTAATATAGGTAATATCCCTTTTTTTATTTATTATACTATATAAAGTTACACTTTTTTCCTTGGGGTGAATGTTTGTTACCTGAAGACGCCTTAAAAAGATTTTCAAACCCACACATGTGTGTATGAAATTTCAAGATTCATTCAATTAAATAAATGGTATGTTATATAATATACTAGTTTATATGGCACTGGGTTTAGTATTTGTAAATATGTTTCAAATTCATATACCCAAAAAATAATAGAATACTCATATGACTCATTATTCATCTCACCACGTCTAATAAGGTTCAATTACTACTTTCACTTAAACCATTCTACTGAGGTGTATAAGGGTGAGTGAGTTGAGATCGGTTCCAAGACTCATATATGTAATCAATGAAGTCATGATTAATATATTCCCCACCACAAAAAGCACATAATTTCTTATTATTCATACCTAAATGGTTATCAATTTCATTATTATATTCTATGAATTTATTTTAAAGAATCCAACTTATACCTCATTAATTAGACATATCCATATTTAGTAAAATTATAATTTAATGTTAGGAAGTATGAGTACCCACCCCTTAATCAATAATAAATTTTCCACACATATCTGTATGGACTAATTCAACAAGATCATGCCTCTTTCCCATTTTCCACTAAATGGGCCTTCGTTTATTTTTCCTTATAAACATGCATGACATAGACCAAGTGGATTTAGTTCAAAATAATGTAATTATATATCTTCATATAATTAAGTCAAATGGTTTTAATTTACCTGACCTATCTGTTGATTCCATAGTAGGGTATGGTATGAGTTTTGTGTAGCAGTTTTGTTATCAATTACCAATATTAGGTTTTTATAATAAAATAAATAAAGGTAGTTTTTAAATGTTCCTTACTATAGAAAATTATTTTATTGTATCAGATTATTTGTGGTGATCACTTGTCCTTAAATATTAATGAGATATCTTTTCCATTTCTCATTCTTGATAGGAAGATTAAATGTAAGAGTTGAGATATATTATCATTATGCGTAATGATTCTCAAGATTCAATTTTGGATGGAATGCACAATAGACTTAATTATCTATTTATAGAGATAGGGTTTAGGTTAAAATAATTATTTAATAACATTTACACCATTAAATAATATAATAGTCCATAATAAACCCCATTACACATAATAATAACAACAATATTATTATTTTGTGGTGTGCACAATCCTTCACAATAAAAAATATTATTTAACCATATTGTTAAGTAATATTTGTGAGTAGACATGGTATTGTAATATTCAAACTCCTCTAGAATTTATTGAACTTACAAATAAGTATTTAATTTAAATATTTCATTCATCATTAAACAATATTGATTTGTAAAACGTGAATAAAATTATCTCTCAGTATTGAGAATAATATTTATTCAATTAATTATATATAATAATATTTAATTGAGATTATTGGAAACACATTGGGTGTGATAGTATAGGATTCTTTCTCTTTGGAATTTGGTTTACATGCCTAAAGTCAATGATTAATATCTTGAAATGGGTCCTGGAACCCAAGAGAAAGAACATAACATCACGAAAATGAAAACCAAAAATGAATGATCACTCGGTAATATATTCATTTATATCAAATTTTCATGAAGAAGGTTTTACATATGTGTTACCATCCTATATGATCGATATGTTTTTCATTGACTATATGACATAAACGAATTATTTCACAAAGTCCATGTAACTTAATGAGATGATTATATTCCAATAATAGGCATAGTATATCAAATTATAAAAATAAGGATGGGAAAAATACTTCTTTGAATTATCCATTAATAACATGTTAATCATGACATACTAAACGTGTCCTACCTCACTACGAACATATGGTGTCAAAATGTTCAACAAAAAATTCTATGTGCATATGTCAAGACATGAATTAATAATAAAATTTACATCTAAGTACCATTTCACAAAATGGTGGATATGAATATATGATGAGACCAAAACATGTTGAATTCATACTGGTAGGAGTGTTTTCATAATCTCTCATCATGGAGATTACCAAGTGAAAACCTCATAAGAAGAATCCTCCTCATCTTATTGATACTAACAACAAATAGTCTATATGATATATTTCCCAATATACTATATTATCCAAACACATAACTATATTTAATAATACCATAATAACACTTCAAGGTTCTCATCACAACAAGGAACTACCATGTCCTTATTAATGAGACGTATAATCTTGTCCATTTTAACATTAGATTCATTTAGAATAATGAACAATATTTGATAAAAAATTTATTAATATTTAATACATCGAATATACAAGAAATCAATGTAAAAATATTTGGTCCTAGGACACCAACTCTAAAATGATGTGCACATCACTTTCTGATTTGGAGGTTGAGAATGTGAGTTTACACTACGTTATTCATTGTCAAACTAGGAATTTATTCACAGGACATTACTTCCTATAAAAATTATAGTTCTATAAACGACAATCCAAACAAGTTTGATACTACAATGAGATGGGAGATTATAACATTAGACCCCACACACATTCATGATCCACCCACAATAAAGAAATATTAGATAAATGGTTCCACTATTAGGATCATCCACTGTGATTTACTCCATGCATGGCTGGAAAGAGGAAACTCCCTTATGGGAATTACAAAGATAGAGGTTAGCATTCTCACCACAGCTATGTGTGTCCTCATGGTGAACATGAACCACCATTTTGTGTTGTATTATTAAAGTTAATTTATTATGAGACATAAAAAACATATGGGTGTATTATTCATCATCCATATATCTATCCACCTAGACAACTTTGATGGATCCCATCCGCTCCCATATTTTAGAAAAATGGTGTCTTTGAACCTCCCGATGCACCATAATTTGGGACTACTTGGAAAGGTAGGTGATAAATAACATTAGGATCTTTAGTATATATAGGACACTGATGAGTCCCCTGATCCTACTACATAAACCAGCCCATCCATTCATACTAATCATCCAATATCTATTACACAAGATACATCAGTTTATTCACATCATAACTCTAATCCTTTATATATTTAAGAGGTGTTCCTTATATATGAATACATTCTCTATATTATCCTAGAGAAGAATATATAATCATTCCATGACATTAGATCACAAGTCACGGAGATTGCAATGTTCCCTCCCTCTTCTGAACCCACAACCACTACATCTATAAACCCTTAGTGTACTACTGCGCAACTCGAATACAACTCCATTCCTACCCCCATAAAACTTTAATACTTTGGATTCCTCAGTCAAGCTTCCTCCAAAGATAACTTACCCTACTTCCCAATATTATTTCATGGTGGAGAATATTGGCTGGGGTAAGATACCGATAATAAAGACTGCATCAATGGTTTATTTTATTAATCTAGCTACCTGATACAAGAACTATATTCAGATTATCACCATATTGGAACTAATAATGATCAATCATTCTGCAAGAACATTAACTCCTTTTAAAGTGGTCAAACACTTTTCAATGCCAAAATCACTAATATTGACACTTTGGGGTAGATCCAACCATCCTTCATTAGGGGGGGGGGGGCATAGATGCATCTCATAAAGATTATTCCTAGTCTTTTTTGTTGTCACATACTGTAACCATCCCTTTTTATCTTTATATTCATATTTATATATTCTATGTATTCCCTCTCCATAGTTTTATCATTTACATTATATAATTGAATAAATAAAAACTTTTTTTCTAAAAATGTTTCTATTAAACTATTCTTATTACCTGTGTATCCAGTTTCTATGTTGGGATTATATGATTCTTTTGTCACTTAGGTTGGACCAGCTATGATTCCTATTTTCCTTCCTGTTGATTAATTTCCTTGTGTCATCCTAATACATGGACCAACCCCAGATATCCATACTTGATCTAGATTGGTGCTCTATTTTCCACATTAGAGGTATTGTTAAGCCATATTTAAGGTTTTTAATCCTCCTAGGTTACCATTAGGGCTGAATTTCGTCACCTTTAGTTTATGTAAGAGTTAGAGGATAGTTGAGTAAATGTACATCCCATATTGATCTCAATCCATCTGTATGTTTGATGGTATTTTTGTTAGCGCTTTATGGGAGAAAACCAAAATTTCACTCTTTTGAGTTATATATGAGTCTGTTTAGGTCTTTTATTATCTTTTTATATTTCATTATGTATAGGATTTTTTCAGGATTAGTTTTTATTCTTCTTCATTATATTATTCATGAGCTAATAGCCATTATTGACTACTATGTGCACTGGCCCATTTTTCCAGTTTTATGTCTGATTTTCCCTACAAACTAATAATTTCTCATGTATAAGTATATTTTATTTCTATTATATTTGTAGGTATCATAGATTTTCAATAACATCTATAATTTCCCTCGTTTAATAAAATTATTTATAGGGACATATTTATTTATACACTAATTTCTTTCTACCCATTTCAAATCTGTTTGTGCTTTCATTTTTATCTCTCCCTAATCACATCTCAAAATAGTGTGGACGCTATTTCATTTTATGTGGGGGGTGGGGGGGTAATTCTTGAGATTTATTGTATATACACCTATATTATTTCCTATTCACATTAGTCTATGCCACATTTCTCATTAGAATAATAGTTTCATTTGAAATATCATTGAAAGCATGCAAATGAAAGAGAATGCTTAGATGAAAATTGTTAAAATCTTTTGTTTATTCCTTCTTTGGATGTTATCAAGATTATTGAGTTGAGTAATTTACATACAATAATAAATTTTCCCCCTTTTTTAATTGACATGTTAATTGTTACTATACCCTAAATGATTTCCACTTTTCTATGTATTACCATTCATAAAATTAATTTGAAACTAATTTTTATTGCTCTTTTCTTAGTATATGTCCTCAGTGTTACATGGGTAATATAAACCCATAAAAACATGCATTGTTATTTTATCAAGGATATATATATATAAATGTAATTTTTTAATGATTGATTAATTTTTATTATTGAGCTAGTTTTCTTGAGACCCACATGCACATTTTTCCATCTTAATCTAGTAGATGGAATGGATGACCTTGTTATGATTCAGTTGAATTACAAGACCCTACTATCCCCTAATACCCGACTATTTGTTATTATTGAATGGTTTTCACTTGAATTTTGTATGGGGAGTAATTATTTCGACTGAACTAGGGATTATAGTTATTTAGAAGATGGGCAGTATCATTTTCACATTATATGATGGATGTATCTTGGGTTACTATTTATGCACTGCATTAGCTATCGTATTTCAAAAAAAAATTGTGTATTAGGAGGTTAAAAAATGATCATTACCAAACCAATTAACCTCATGGTGAATAATTTGTGGTTAGGTGGTAGATATAATATATTTCCGTAATATATCTTTTAATAAATAAAAGGATGAAAAAAGATCTTTTAATTATATTTTTATGGAACATCCATGGATCTTCCTTGTGATTCTAAGAGTGTGGATATGCAAAACAAATTATGAGTTTCTTTATTACACTATTACTAATTATCATAAACTATACATCAGTGAATAACCTCCTTTTGAGAATTATTTTTTTTCACATACCCAGCTACCCTTAGCTTTCGAGCCAATTGAAAATTAATGTTAAATCCCCCATTATTATTTGTTTTATTTGTATTAAAAAAGTAGAGATTTTAGAACCGATGAATGGAAATGGTTATCATTGTTTATTTAGTGTATGATTATAACTATAATTTCATTTTACCATGAGTGATGAGAAAAAAATTCATGGTGAGGTAAATTGAAACATGTTTAAAACTTCAAAGGAAGAGTCAAAATTGAATACTAAAAGAAGAATGGGTTTAGATAGAGAATTTAACCATGAGGCATGAAACATATTTTGTATAAGAATGATTTAGAGGAATAGAATTTTCCTCTAATAGTTTTTTTTTTATTTTCGTAGTTTTATTGAATGTTTCCTATTAAAAATATTTCCATTTTAAATCATTGTTGATATACATTTTTCTTGGATATAGTGAATTATTCACGTGCAGGTGAATTTGATAAGCTAATTCATATATATATATATATATATATATATATTAGAATTATTTCAATGGGATTTGAACATGTTTTTACATTGATCCTATGGTTTTTGTTGGTTTTGTAAGAAATTTGAGTTGATGATTAAAAAGGAAATATTTTGAAAAATCCTACTAATTCAGACTTTTTACGCCCAAAAAAGACTTTTACAATGTAAATACATCAATACTATCAAACTGCAACCAGGACATAAAACCAATTCAAGCTATAAATGATATAGAATAAAGAAGAACATATGATGTAATATTTTCACTTACACTGTAAAACCATTGGTCCTCAAAGATCCCTTTAATTCCATTGAAGATATAAATCACTAAGATATAAATTAACTGAAGATGATAGAGCTATCATTTAAAACCATAATTTGATACTTATAGTGTAAAAGTGTCTCCCTGAGGGAAACTGAAGATGAATTTGATATAAAAGTTATTTATGTTGTAAGGTGTTGTAGCCTATATACATTCTAGGAACAATAATTTTTAAAGAATTTCACCATTTTCTATATTTTTATGCTCTTTTTATCTCTTTATTCTCTCATTTTCACTTTATAGAATCTACTGTGGTTATATTTGAACATGTTTTGAGTTCATTTTTATATTTCAATGTGGGTTACTTCCTTTCTTCTTTAAGTAACATGATAAAATCCTTACTTCATATACTAGTGTTGTTTGTTTCCTTCTTAAATTCATTCAACTTCATTTATAATTGGTTTAATTTATTATTATTCTGAGTCCATTTATTCTTCAATTTCTTTTATTATTTTCATGTTTCGTAATGTTGTTTCTATATGAGGCTAAACCACATAAAGATAAGGTTAAAAAGTTGGGGAATATTTTTTATAATGAATTTATAAATCAAAACTATTTTAATTTATTTTATAATGATTTAGGTTAATAATAAAAAAATATTCCATTCTCTTGAATTAGTTAGAATAGGGGATTATAGGGGTTATACCATAGACATATTAGAATTAACCAAACTATGACCAATATTTTGATCTATTTTTTAATTTTGTAGTCAGACCAAATACATTTTTATTGTAAACCAAACGAGGACCAAAGAGTGGTTTCTAATATGGATATATTCAATTTTTAGGACCAATTACAAATTAGTGACTATCGAATAGATATGTGGTCTAATCCAATGAACCCATCCTTATTATATGTTGGGATATCTTAAGAATAGGGTCCCCAAAAGTGATCACAAACCCTTCTTCTATCAACTAATGATTAGTCTAATTTTCTTATCTTTAAACCCATCCTCTTATATTGGCATGATGAATACACTTCAAGGTTTTATTTTCTTGGTCACATATTGCTTCCAATATTTCCCTATGGGTTAGACCATGAAATTCCATTATTTTACATACTTTTATAGTAGTGATTGTTGGGTTAATATAAATATCTAATATTATTAAACATTCACACTAAATGAGCCAACCATTATCTATAGTCACATCAGTCATCCTTAGTGATTGTAATCTAAGAGCTCTATACTAGTATAAACATTTATAAATCAATATTGAGATACACCTCATGATGATCTAGGAATATGTTCTCCCTCTATGGATTATCTAATACGAAGTATTAATTTCTCCCATATAATCCTTATATTTTCTAATAATTTTCCCTTATATCTCTTAAAGACACTCAATAAAGAAAACTCCTAAAGATAAAATCATCACTAACAGCTTCAAGGGAACTTTTTTGGTTGACCTGCTCATGGAAGAAAATGTTACAAGAAACTCTATATAGTTGGTGTTATGTAATAGTAATCCCCAACACTGCATCATGGTCAGTCCTCTACACTAAAAATATGTAAAGTTGATCCAAATATTCTACATCATGGTTACTCACAATGCACATAAGGGTACAATAACATGAACCCTTCATTCGAAATGGTACGCCGCCCCACATGTAATGGTCACACGACTCCCATATAAAGGTAATACTTATTTTATGTAATGATCATACTATTTTAAAAAAACATGTATGGGTAAAACCATCCACACAAAATCATAAAAATCTGTCACATAAATATTAATAGATCCACATGTAAGGGTAAAATAGAGGGAACTGGCCACAAAATTAAAGTAATAGAATAATAAAAAAATGAAAAAAAATCAACATTTAATTGGAAAATTAATAGATGGAATCTGAAAAATAATAACCAAATATTTTAATTTGTAAGAACAAAAATTAATAAATAAATAAATTAAAAACTTATAAAATAATATTTCAAACATAAAGGTGATGTTCTTTTAGTTTGAGTTATACTGGTACAACATATCAACTAGTTCAAAGAGTTTTCACTAGTAGAAAACCATAATATCTATCACAAGTAACCTAACGTCGTCATCATCTTGGAATATACTATAGAGACACATATATTACCATACTAAAAAATCTAATATGATAAAATGCTAAAACATAATAGGGATCATAACCTATTTTAGAAAACAATTTTAATCATATATTTCAACCATATAATTATCTCTAACAAGAAATTAGTTCTTTTGTGAATATTTACATAATAGAGGAACCATTTTTAAAAACAATTCAATGGAACCTACATTAAAAAAAGGAAGAAATAAACATTTACTTAGAAGAGAAAAAACATAGAAAAAATAACAGATATATAGAATCTAAAATTAATTTAGATTTAGTAGTCTAAAACACAAAAAAATCCATCACAATGACATAATAGGAGGAAAGTCTCCACCTAAGCCTGAACACCTCATAATCCATTGCCACTTTCACCCTATCTTTTAACTGGGGGAGACAATAAGTTGCATGCAAATATATTCCCAGAATCACTTATGAATGAAACCTTGATCTATAACTAAGTCTACTCTAAGGGATTATGGATAGATATAGAGAACATCAACACTATCTTAAAAAAGTTATAACACATTATTCTAGTCCATATAAATATTAGATGTATTCTTATGGTAGTAATACTTAACATGGTTAGTATTTCCACACTAATAAAAACTAAAATTCTTAAACCAACCACCATTTTTATTTTCATTGTGATTTTTTGTTTAGCTAACCCTTTATACTAAGAAGATGAGGTCCATAGTACACCGCTATACCCTCCATATTTGAAAAATGATTTTAAAGATCCATATACACTAATGAAGATATAACATATTCTAATGTAATTAAATACCGATCATACCTCATGAAATTCATGATCGGGTTAAATGAATCATATCATGAAGACAATAGTAAATTTTCCTAGACCTCATCTAATATCTAACCATCCATACTATCTATGTCTAGAACCATATTTTTAAACAGATATAAATTAATTTATACTTGTGTTATAGAGATAATATTGAAACTACAAAGTTGAATTTTCTTTTACAACCTACCAAGATTGGAGTCAGTGATTTCACGATGCTAGTGCTTCAATTAGATAACACTGGTAAAAGATTAAGAGACTAGTTCTTATAGGAATATATAAAATAATGTAAAAAAACATATAGTGGGATTTTATTAAAATATGATGTTCAATATCTATATAGAAGAAAACATTCTTCTCAAAGGAAGAAAAAGAGTTTATCTTTTTCATTGGTAACACCAAATCATTTTAATGTTCATTATAGACAAGAAGAGAACATATTTTTACTCTCCCTAAATTAAAGGTAGTCTATACATTAAACTTATCAATCTGAAAATTTACTAAATACATTTTCATTCCATGCAAACAATCTCTAATAAAAATCATTGGGATGCGAAACCAATGAATCGATTAAACCTCCCTTGGAAAGAAGACGTGTATCACCAACACAACACATAAAAAACTAAAAAAGGGATGAAGGATATGATGAAATTCATTAAAAATAAAAGAGAATAAAAATAAAAATAAATTGGAAAATAATAGAGAAAACAAACTCAACATCCTAAAAATAATATGTGAAATAGTAAATAAAACTAGTATTTTTACGTGGTTTGGACAACATTGGTCCTACTCCATGTCACGAACACCACCCCACTATCATTTATTATAGAAAAACAATGTATGCATAAAACATAAAATTGATAAATAAGAAAGAATAAAATAAGGTGATTACTATAAGAATAATATAATTAAACTTACACATACTTTGATAAAGAATTAATAGTAAAAATACATGGCAACCAATATGATGAGAAAAAGAAATCAAACTGAGACCCCATAACCAAGTATTGATGACACATTCTATAACCCCTGTAAGATTCACAAAAGTCACTTTGTTCCTCCTTAGAGACCACAATACACAATCTATCCACGAGATCATGCCTCCCAGAATATGAAAAAAGTGGAATATCCAACAAATCCATGAACATGATCTCCCCTCTCAGGATCATCTCTTCTCTCTGCTCGGCTTCTTAAATATCCCTTATTTTCACCAATCCTTTTCTCGCCCAACTATTTGAAAATATCCCTCAATAATGAATTAATATAAAGCCAAAATCAACTCAAACACCCCTAGGGAGATGTGTGTGGTTCAACATCTCAGGGAAGAAATTATTGAAACAAACACTGGAAAACTAATTTTATGTAATGTTATGAAAAGTATTGCATCTAGGAGAAACCACCACACCATGTATGTGTAAAATTAATCCCACAAAACTATTTCAATGTCACTAATAAACCACATAAGGGTGAATTAACTCACACATCATTTGTAGAAGAATAAGATAAGCCCCACTTAATGGTCAAACCATCCCTATGTAAGAGAAAAATTACCCTAACATAAGGTAGAACATGTCTTCACAAAAAACCACATATAAGTAAAAATATCTGCATGTAAGGGTCAAAAGAACCTCACTTAAGGGTAATCCACACTGATATAAAAGTTATACACTCCTCACATAATTTTGAAATAAAGTGAACTGACAACAAAAATAAAAAATAAATATAATAAATATAATAAGAAAAAAATAAATATACAACGGTGAAATTAAAAACATTGTACAAAAATTAAAAAAGATTATTTTGTAACAAAAAACATTCCAAAAATAAACCGATCACTAAATTTAAAAATATAATATAAGAAATACATATGATGCTCTTACAGGATTATACTAAGTTAGATCATATGAAAGGTAAGATAGTTTTCACTAATTTATTACACTATGCTCTATTACAACCGTCCCAACATAATCATCTCTTTAACATGTACCAAAGTAGCACATTCCTTTCCGTTTTAACATATCTACTGATATAAACTGCAAAAAAATTCTTATAAACATATCAAATTTTAATAAAAAACAATAAAGAAAACATACCAACCTTATACCCATATTCACCCAATTAGTGGTTCTAGTGTGAATCACTACTGAATAGTGGAACCACTATTACAAACACTTCACTAGATACTATAAAAAACAATACGAAGTATATATTTCCCTGGTAGGAAAAAATTTATTGAAATATATATATATATATATATATATATATAAATGATCAAATGAAATCATGAAATTAGTCCAAAATAGATAATAAGAAACCAGAGTTGGTTGGCAGGAGAATTGTGCCCACATGGGCCCGAACTGCTCTGACAACAACCCCCTCTCATAATTGCATCCAACTGGAAGCCCCTATAATTTAAATATAGAGCCAATACATGGAGTGTATAAGAAAGAAAACCTAGATATATAACTAATTATTATATAAGGGTAACTAAAAGAACATAGAGAACCTCAAAAATATCATTATTATATTTTACCATGATATTTAGAGCTATACAATACTTAAATATATTTTAAAGGAAGAAAATCTTAGTATTCCCGGTCTTTCGACAGTAATATAAACAAAAAATCATAAATTTACCACCATTATTAATTTCTTTAGTATTTTCTCATCCAGCCTTTCACACTTTGAAAATCAGGCCAAGAGTTCACCCGACAACTCTCCATCTTTAAAATATACATATAAAGATCCCAATACATGACCATGTAATTCACTTTATCTAATGTAATGAAACCCATAAAGTATATAATTAATTCATTTATAGGGTTAAATAATTCATACAAGGAATTAAATAATCAATAGTCATGGTCCCTATACAATATATAAACTCTCATATTTCATATATATTAAACCATTTTATTAATCTCATCTAATTTAATCTACATAGGATTTCCTTAGACCACTTTAAAAATATAAAGATGTATTTTCTTTTTGAACCTATAAAGCAGAGACTTAATTATATATTGATTATCATGCTTCAACTATATAACACTGAAAAAAGATTAATAGACAACTTCTCATAGGACCTTTTTACCTTGGGTCAATAAATAATTAGTGGGATTTTTTTAAAACATCTAGATTCAATATCTACATAATATGTTAATGTTACCCTGATGGAAGAAAAGAGAAATTCTTCTTATTTGATCCCACAAAATCATAGACAAGACTATTTTTGAAAATAATAAGATTAATTTTAACTCTCCATATATTAAATTCATTATCCTCATCAAACATCTCAGTCTCCAAATTAACTAAATACATGTCTATATTCAATAATGTAGCTTTGATACTAACTTTCATGCTAAGGAACCAGTGACACACATAAAACTCCCCTTGAAGGATGAGGTTTTTCATTATCCAATCACACAAAATAATCCAAAAAGTGGTTGGATCTATGATTAACTTTGTGAGAAAAAATATAGATGAAAAATCATAAGAAACTGTCAGAAATAATATAAATAGAAACCAAAAACCAAAAAGAATACTTTGAAAAGTAAAGGACACTATGAAATTTATGCGGTCAAATAACTTTTGTATTATTTCATTGAAATTAAACCAACCCATTTTATTTTTTATGCAATTAAATAATTGAATCATAAAATAAATAATAAGATGAAAACCAATGGAAATATCTAAAAACACTCATGTATACAATGACAAAGAAACGACACCCAACATATAAGAAAAAAATTGGCAAGAAATGAAAATAAAACCAAAAAAATCCTTACTAAGGATCAATGTGACCTTCTAAAACACAACTAATATTCACTAACATCATCTTCCTCCTCCTAAAATCTTTCAATGCGTGAGCTCTCCACTAAATCAAGCTTCCTAGAATTAGGGGTGAGTTGTGTCTCCAACCGATCCATATACATTCTATCCCCTATTGGGATCATATCCATATCTCTCAAGATTTATCTTAGATCTCCCTTCCCCTATGTAATATTTATCTATGATATCTATTTTAAAAAATCTTTTAGGAAGGAATGAATAAAAAGAAATAGTCCTCAAAAATAGATCAAAGGACATGTGTTCAGTTGAGCGACTCATGGAAGAATCGTTGGAAACAAACTCAGCACGGATGGAGCTACGTAATGATAAGACATGAAGATTCGTAAAGGTAGAACCACAACACCAAGGATGTATAATGTTTATCCCATAATAGTAAATCAACATATACCTCAATCTGTATAAGGCTACATCCACATTTGTCTGCTCCATTGAAGGATAAATCGCCCCTCACATAAAGGTCACATCAGGTAAATGTAAAACTTCTCTCTAATAAAGGTAAAATGGTATTTAGAAAAAAAAACCATGAATTGGTAAAAATGAATCATGTAATAGTCATATGTTCTTTTATCATGATAAACCAACCACATAAAAATGTATGCTACTCCTCATGTATGGGTAAAAAAATGGAACTAAAATCACAAATAAAGTAAAGAAATAAAAAAAACCCATGGACAAAATAAAAGTTAAATCGAGAAATTAAAAACAAGGAATTTAGAAACTAAAAAAACAATAATTCTAATTTTTAATAAAAAACATTGCAATATCAATAAGTTGGTAAGATATATGGAGATAATCCCACAAAACGCAGGGTGTATAGAAGAAGATCAGAAGGTTTTGGATTCTTATAAAATCCTAGGGCCTCCTTTAGTTTTGTCATTAATATATACAGTAATCATTTCATCCTTACGTACTTGTGGGTGTGGCATTTTTTTCATTGGTTTTCCTTAAAAATTTAATATGTGAATAAAAGTTTTTTCCATTATAGTAGTGGGTGATTTTGTATCTGCATTTTACTATTTTGATCCTTCTATTTTACTATAGGGTTTTAACCCCCTCCAATTAGGTGGTTTTCCACATTACATAATGTGTTCATATTTTTTTAGTCTTAAACATAATTTAATCTCAATATTATCACATCATTTTTGGGTCAATCAAATTGGGTTACTATTAATATTTTGTTTATATTTTTTCTCAATATCTTATGATGATAGATGTGTTTTACCAATTTGATTTCAAAAATAAATTAATTTTAAGGGGTTTTATGAAATAATCTTCCTAAAACATATAATTTAGGTTATTTTTTCAAAATAACCTATGTTAAATGTCATTTATTCAATTTGTTTTGAAAAAACTGGCATGGTAAATATTTTTATGAGTGCACAAGGAATGACTATATTTTGAATATTTTAAATAGGTTTTGATTTAAATGCGTGTGTACTTAAATGTACAATTATAGTTTTATTTCAATATGATCTTTTATTTTTTCTAATTATTAATCCCATTTATTTTTGTTTGATGTGATAAAATTATAGGGGATTTCAGTGTAAAAATATAGTTCTGAAAAAAAATAATTTTTAAAATTTTCCCTTCCTTTCATCTTTCCCTCCCCCCTCTGGCCTGGATCCGCTCATGGA
This sequence comes from Viscum album, assembly GCA_963277665.1. NCBI lineage: Eukaryota > Viridiplantae > Streptophyta > Magnoliopsida > Santalales > Viscaceae > Viscum > Viscum album. The sequence continues at coordinate 2,135,817,600 of OY728140.1, forward strand.
ACCTCTTCTCGGCTCGATGTGCATGTGTTATGGCATGACGCAACGTGTCTGGATCAGGCGGGATTCGGTCTCCTACTCCAGTTCTTGGTGTCGAAGTCGCCTCCGGCCTCGGCTCAGCATGGCGCACCAGGATCCGACCCGTTTCTTTCAGATCCTGTTCCTGGCGTCGGTGTTCTAGTGCCCAGATCTGATTTGACATCTACCTCAGTGGTTCTCCAACATTTTGCGGCTCGTCCTTCTGTTTCCAAAGCTGTTTGACATGGTTCTAAGCTCGTTTGGTGTTCCTTTCGGCATTATCGGTGCAGATCTTGATCGGTGTGTCCATCACGACCTAGACTCCTCCGACGAGTTTGTAGTGTGGCTGAATTCTGATCTACAGTTCATAAGAGGGGGAGGATTTTCTATTCATCTACTGTGATGTTTTTCATGTGGTTTGATTTGGGTTTTTTGGTTTTCATCGAATTGGCTGTGAATCTGGTGGTTTTTGGTTGTTTTTCTTTGATGCTGCCCGTTGTCCTCTATATTTTCAATTTGATTTTCTTGCCATCATGTATGGAATGCTTCAAAACTAGTGTGGGTTATTCTGTGGTATGATCGGATTAGATTCATGCCCTATGTGGCGTTTCTGGTTCAGGACGACTCAGATCCCCCAATCAGTGATGCTCCCTTGGCCTGATGTTGGGCCTTCTAATCCTAGGTGGCGATGGATTGGATTCGTGACCCTTGGAATGTCTCCTAGGCCTTTGTGGCTGTGGTGGTAGGATGTCTTGTGTCTTGCGTTGTGATTTCCAAGATGTTCGTTGATGGTGGTGTCATGGACTCGTGTTTGCTTCATGTCGGGGAACCTAGACAGTCTACAGGATTTACTTCAGATGAGGATAGAGTTGGTTTCTTTCACTGTGCATGACTTTTCAGATTTGGATGATTGATAGGGTATGGCGCTGCCATCGGTACCGGGCCCATGCACTTTTATATGGGATTGTTTTCTAATCAACCATGTTCTGGTGGAGGAGGGCCTTAGTGATCTTGATGTTGGGAAGGGGTACTTCTTTGTAGTCTTGTTTCTGGTTGCAACCCTCTTTATTTTTGGATTTTGTTTATTTCATATGTCCTTGATGTCTTGGTTTTCCCCCACCTTATCCTTAAAAGAGGTATTATCCGAAATCAATAAAAATTTTGGCCTTTGGGCCATTTAGTTTGTTCAAAAAATTTTAAGTAAAAAATAATTTTCGTAGATTTAGAGAGTTTTCATGATACATTTTATTTAATAATGAGCGATTGTTTTCATGAAAAATTGTATAAAATTTTATATAGTGCTAATAAATTATTATTTATTTAATATTTATCTTTACAACCTGTATATATTTTCTATATATTTTCATTAATACAAATATTTTTTCGGTTACTTGATACCACCCTCCAATTTATATGTTTTTTCTTATATGTAAATCATTATTTTTGAAAAAAACATGAGTACTTTATGATTAAATTTTAAAAAATGTTTATCAAAGAACTTCAAAATGATGATTATTTATAAATATTTAAATATAAAAACATTTTAAAACATTGATTTTTCAAAAAAAATAAAATGTTGGGGATGTATTATGGAGAATTCTCCATTCAATAGAGAAATAGGTTCTATGGATTTAATTTTGGTCCACAAAATTAAAAAAATTAATATATAACATGTTAAATTAATTATATAGACAATGGGAAATAGAAAAAAAATACATGAATACAATAAAACTTATTTGAATTCTCAAAAGTGGAAACTTATAAAAATTATTCCATAAATAAATATTCAAATGAATAATAGAAGAGAAAACAAGATTCACATATAATCTCTTATAGTAGCTCTGAATCCAAGAAATAAAAAATAAAAAATTTAAACTAGTTAATTTTAAATTAATTATAAAAAAAGAATCCAAACACTATACATTAGAGTCAATCAATTTTCAAAGGTCGTAACGAAAGAACAAAGATAGGTCACTGGGGTTTTTAGATGATTTTGACCATTGGTCAACATGCATGGGGGAGGGGAACTATGGTTCCCTATACATAACAGAATTATAAAAAATACACGAAGTCAAAAAAATAAGTTTGATAATGGACTGTAACATGAATATATTATCCAAAGTAAAGGTTCTTGTAACCTTATAACATGCAATGAAGTGGAGCCAAGGGTGCGACATATACCGTGCCTCGATTGAACTAAAAAAACATAAATGAGAAGCACCAAAAGAAAAATAAGAAACATGGCTCAAAAAGAAATAAAGATGGATAAAATGGACAAAAACCCCTTTACCAAGGATTAGTCTCACTATCTTTTTGATGACGGAGAGCCCCCAAACTATCTATATCATTGTTCATCATCAATAATTACCTACTCTATCTGCATTGCTATAGTTCAGGCCAAAGGAACACCAAAAACCATTAGGATCTCATCAGGCCTACTCACTAAGCACTGGGAGTTACAACCTCAAATTCTATACCCCTACTTATTCCCCAAAAAATGAGAATACTCTCAAATAATGCATCCATATATGTAACTCCTCCATATTGAATCTAGAAAACCATAATATGATCACCCTTGAAAAATATTTCTCCCAAATGGATTATAATGAAAATTAATGGGAATATCTTAGAGACTCCATGGAGTAGTAATAATAGTGAATAAGTTAGTGCATCATGAGGAGGGGATGTGGATCGTAGTGGGAATTCCCTATGTCGATGGTTATGAAGGCCCGCTAGAAACCCAAAATGATATTCCCACACTACTTCACAAATTAGGGATTCATGGGGAGGCTAAAAATCAGCAAATAAAAAAGGATGATAATAGGGTCCAAGGTGTGTCCTAACCAACATAAACCTATGTAATTATAAAATTTAAAATAAATAGACCAGCTATTATATTTAAATTAAAATTCAACAAATGAATTCTATCTAATTTTCAAAAAAAACATAGCGAATAAAATATTTCCAAATTATCCACCTTGAAAATTAAATTCATAATCCTATACACCCAATGTACCTATAACACTTATCCAATAACATTGATTTGGGATAACATCAAGTCTTAATAAATTCTATGATTATATTTGTGTGTCCTCTATGTGAATCATAGTGATAGACACATTCCTAAACAATTACATCTAATGATAACTACTAAAACATGATTTCTAGATCATACTAAACTTAGAAACAACATTAATTGAACTCATACCATAATTTACCCAGGATTCCTATCATCACCTACCCAATCTCGAACTTAAATCATACCATCAGAGGATTAGAAAACTCCCTTTCACCTACAAGAACACAACAAAAAAGAGAATTGCTATTCCACAAAGAGAAAAACCAAGGAAAAAATATTACATGGTATGAACAAGCTCAAAACATGAAATTATAAAAATGGAATATAACTATAAATATAAAACCCCATAGAACGGTACAATAGAACAAACTAGAACCTAGAATATAAAATTCCTCTAAGTATCTAAACCACTTGGACACTCCACCAAAGTCTAAATAGTCCTATTCATCACCATAGATCCTCTATGAGTCTGATTCATAGAAAATGCAACCCCAAGGAAAGAATTAAGACAAATTTTATCAAGGTAAAAGTACTTGTAAATCTATTCTAGAAAAGGGAATATCTAAAATTCACTTTGAGTCCCAAATAAAATCCCATAATAATACTCAATGTTTATAATTTAGACACATAACTGCCTAATTAGAATACCCTACCTAAACTACACAAAATCTAATGGGTGTTCCGTATACAACCATATACCCTATGGAAAACCCTTGAGAGCACAATGCCATATATTATCAAAATAGAAATCTAGGAAGAGAACACATAAGAGAAAACCTCAACATATATCAACCAAACCCCTACAAATGTCACACCTACACAAGCTACCCAGAACCTCAAATTAAAATGAGGTAGGAAAGGGTGAAAAAAAGGATACATATATTTCTATCAATTAGGATAGAAAACAAGTAGGCCATAAAACCAAAAAAATACATAATCATGCTGATAAAGGAAATAAAAAACCATTATTTAAAACAATTCCATATAAAACAAGATAATGAACATTGAATTTTGATATTCAAAATTAATTCCAAATTTTCTTTGATAATAATTATGTTGGGATATGTTGTGGGACAATCCCCAATCAATAGACCAAGATGATCAATGGGTTCAATTTTGGTTCCAAAATTTCTAAATGAAAAAATATAAAACATGTTAAATTAATTTGTTAAATAGTGGAAGAAAGAAAAAATATGTTAATAAAAAAAATATTTCCTTGAATTCTCAATAGCAGATGATAATACAAATGATTCCACTCAACAATAATCAATGAAATAAGAAAAAATATATATTCCTTTATAATCTATTATAGAAGCTCCAATTCAAAGAAATAAGAAAGATAAAAATAAATTGATTAATTCCAATTAAATTATAAATAAAAGAATAATATTAGTGTACATCAGTATCAAGCAGCCATTAAACCCAGTAAAGAAAGAGTAAAACTTTGGAAAATGGATTTCTACATACTTTTGACAATCAGCATATGTGCATGGGGAAGATGAACTAAGGTTATACTATGCATCAATATGAGTACATAAAAATAGAAGTAGTCATAAATGATAGAACGCAATGAAAAATGTGGAAATATCTAAGGTATTGGTTATTTTAGCCCTTGAAATTACAATGAAGCCAAGCTGAGGGTATGGAAAAAATCACACCTTGGACGAACACAAACAACACAACTGATGTGCACAAAAAGGGATACATGAACTGGGACATAAGAAAAAATTAATTAGGAAATCAATGGACCGATACCCACATTCCAGGGTTGAGTATCACCTTTGTGATGATGATAGTGAACCTATACCCCCATCAATTTTGGTCATTATCATCAAGAATGTAATCCTTTATCCCCATTTATGTCATTTAGGCCCAACGAGCACTGGGAAACATTAATAGATCATTATAACTCTTCTACAAGAACAAAGAATGACTGTCTCTCATCCCCCACTGCCATTTCATTGCTAGAAAACCATAATTCCTACAAATAACACCTCTATGTCTCTAACTCCCACTTTCAAAATCCAGAACCCCAAAATACTATCTCCCCCAAAATAATTTCACCCAAATGAAGTTGTACACACATCAAGGGGAATACCAAGGATCCATCGCAAAGTGGTAATAATGGAGATGTAATGGGAAAATCCCCAGTGGGAATCACAGATGGTGGGTTACCTTACACAAGTTGAATGTCACAAAGGATAACTACAATGAAAAAACCAATATGGTGACATATCTTCCTAAATTAGGGTCTCTAGGGGAGGCTGAAAATAATCTAATAAAGTAGGTAGGGAATAGGGAAAAAGGTATGGCCTAGCCAACTGAGGCCCAAGTGAAAACAAATAGAAAAATATGCATCTCAATAATTATACTATAATTATACATTAATTAAAATACAATAAATATTTTCCATTTAGTTTTCAAAAATCACAATGAATAAAAAAATCACATATAGTGGCGAATTTATTCACATATTATATAGTTTTTATACAAATAAATTGATATATGTTTTAAAAAATCAATCCCTTGCCCAATATCAGTCCCCAACCTATTGTTCCCTCCAAAATAAAGTCCCTATCCCATCTACCCTTCATAAAATACTATTTTTACGCAATATTGACCACTGCCTTCTCCTATATCGTGACCGCCCAACACCAATCCCACCCACCCTTTGCGTTACGCGATCACCCCTCCCTTTTACATGATGGTGGACCACCACCCCACACAATTTTAGGGATATGATATTTCATTTCATAATTATCCAGGTATAAGTTTTAATTGATATTGGTGTTCAGAGCACTATATAAGTTCATGCACTCAATAGTAAGACAACATCATCAAATCATTCGAAACACCTTCCCCTACCACCTTTTTTTAATAATTTTTTATAGTATATATATAATAATAAATATGTTTATACAATATTTTTATAATTATATTTATTTAATTATATTTTTATAATATAAAAATATTTATATATTTATATAATTATAAATAAAATTATAGAAATAGATATATAATTTTGTTAATTGATATATATTTTAAAAAATATATTTATAAATATATTTATAAATATGTTTATAAATATTTATATTTATAAGTATATAAATTAATTTATAAATATATATTTATAATTATATAACTATAAATATTTCTTATAGAATTATATATCTACTCAAATTCCATATTTATTATTATATGCTAATCCCTATTTTTTATTGAGTTGAGAGAGAAACCTTACATGATTTGATGGCCTATAAGATAAAATTCTGAAATACATGGACCAAAAGCTCCAGGGATCAAGTCCTTACAACATTATGACTAAACTACACAAGAAAACCCCTCCACTACACATTTTGATGTCTTTTTCAGCCCACCACATGACATTTTTATTTGTTTGTAGCACCCATTTGAAATGTTTCATAAGACCATGGCTGGCGCCATATCCACTATTCAGTCCTTGGTTCATTTTGCTCCACCTTGTGATTTCTTCTGCTCTAATCCATCGGAGATTGGTTTATCCAAAAAGTCAAAAATTCTTTTTATCATTCTCTGAGGACCTTGTGGCCCAAATGACATGAATCTTTTCTCCAAAAGGTCCTTATGCCCTATGGCCCAAGGATAGCTTGAAATCCCTCTAGCATGAAAACCCAATTTGGATGAATATTTCTACTACTAAAATAACATAACAGTAACAACTACATTATCTCTGAAATCCTTCCATGATTAGATTTGTGATTGGGACATTAAAAAAGTCTAAAAGTGTGATTACCATTAAGAAAAATCCCAAGTAGTATATATATTAGATATTCAAGGGTATATTTATAATAATGCACACCCACACCACACGCACCCAAAACCCAGAGGTATGGTCATAGCCTACCTATGACATAACTGACCATCCCACCCTTACATATATATATTATAAAGGCCTACAAACCATATTACATAGAGGCCCAAAGCACTAGTTGATCTTGCCCATAACGGTTCATCAGTGGACAAACCTTCCCCCATTTTTGCGATTTTTGTGGTTCTCCACCGATGGTGTCTTCACCTTGGTGCTGCCTCACCCTGATTTCCTACAACCCCACAAACAATAGAGTTTTCCATATATACTACGCTCAACTAGAGAATTATCCCCCCTTACCACCATGTATTTTCAATCTAGTCGGAATCTCAACTGTTGAGTGATGCCACCAAATGATACATTTAAAATCCTCCCTACTATAGTAATTCTATCCCATTACATCACTATTAGTTGGTTCCAGCAGATCAGTTAGTACATGTACTGTCGATTGACCACCATCAGATTACTTCTCTCATCCTCTCCAATGAGTGGCATAGTCTGTGTTTTTTAAATACTTTTTTAATTTTTTTAAACACCTTAGGTTACTTTTTTTTAAAAAACATGCTACAAAGGCGGCATTTGTGATGTCGCCTTTGTTTTTTTGCGCAAAGGCAGCATCGGCGATGTCGCCTTTGCTCCCCAACGCCGCCATTGACCTAGATCGATGACATGGAAAAGGCAGTCGTGGGGAGGCGGCCTTTGGCCTATGGGTAAGGTGAAAGACAGCTTCTGCGAAGCCTCCTTTGGCCTTACACAGAGGCGAAAGGCGGCGTCCGCGAAGCCTCCTTGGCCTGAAATCCCTATAAAAGGGCAGCCCCCCTACTCCTCACTTGATACTTGCCTTCATCTCACCTAAATTCTCTCTATCTCTCTCTAAAAAATTCATTTGTTGGGTAGGTTTTAAGAATCTTCATTTAGAGGTATGTTTATTTATTTAATTTAATGTTTTTATTTAATTAATTAAATTTTCTTAGTTTTAAATATTTCATTTTTATGTAGTTTTGGTAGTTCTTAATATTTGGTTATTTAGTTTCTGTAATTAGTTATATATAGTTTGATATATTATTATTTGGTAGTATAGATTAAGTATATTTTAACTTAGGATTAAGTATGTTGAAATTTTGGTAGCTTAAAGATTATGTGGTTATCTATGAAATTAAATTACTGTATGGATAAAAAACGTGGATGTGGATTAGGCACAAATGTACATAGGGGTAAAACCCAAAAACCCTGCTTTGAGCTAGACTCAAATTGGAACTGGTGCATGATAATGGGCCTTTATGTATTCGGGTTTGAAAATATTGGGGAATATACTTAAGATGATTCATATTTTCATTATAAACTACTAAAATATCAATGAGAAGAAAAATCAAATCCGTATATTTATCAGTGATAAAATGATAAATATAATGATATAGTGTTAAATAAGGACAAAAGAATTAATGAATTAAAATTATTATTAGTTAATTATAATTAACTAATGAATATATTATGATTAATGATAAAAGAATAAATAATTAAAGAATAACATAATAATGATTAAATAGTTATTAAAGAATGATTGATTAGTTAAAAACTGTATTCAGAAAATCAGTTTAAAATGGCAATTTTAATTATTTAAAATGAAATGGAGAACAAAATATTTTAAACCTTAAAGATTATATTGTTTAGAAATAATAGTTTCTATTAGATGTAATGCCCCAACCCTAGTTACCTAGAGTCGGTGCATTATTACATAACAATGGAATGATCACAAGTAAATCGTGTCTCGAAAGACCGATGACTTTAGTATTATTGGAAACAAGATTCATACATTAGTTCAACTTTACAACAAGAAGAGAAATCAACACGAATATGTTTCATTAGAAACATCCAAGCCTCCTATATTATGCCTGAAAATCACTCATAACTAACTTCTTCATATCCTGGGAAAATGAAACATAAGAAAGGGGTGAGCTCAAATGCTCATTAAGGGTAAGAAATACAGCAGATGATAACATAAATATTAAGCATGGTGAATAATTGAATCCACGTGACTTTACTAATAATAAACATGAATAATTTTATGGCAGGAATATGAGGTGAGTAAATAATTCCATAATAAAACATAAACATGGGTATTCTACGAGACGAATGACCACATGAACCATCGATTGGTTAAGGTGTGTCGATCTCACCATTTTCATCACAAGGAGCCTCCACAAGAAATTAGACCATACTTGTGCCATCCGGGTTTCTATGGCCTTGCCGTATCAGATTTCACATTTGTAGATCATTACCTACTAGCTGCCCTCGTTGAGAGATGGAGACCAGAGACACACACATTCCACCTACCTAAGGGAGAGATTACCATCACTCTCAAGGATGTAGAAGTACTTCTCGGTCTGCCTATCCATGGGAGACCTGTTATTGGACTCACTCGTGTAGCTTGGCCAGACCTTGCTCAGTGCTCATTAAGCGTTGATATTTTTTCCCAACGTAGGGATATAGATGGATCATCCATATCTATGCCTTGATTAGAGTCATAGATTCCTCATTTACATGATAATGACGATGAACATACCATCATGCATTACACCCGTGCATAAATCTTATGGCTCATTGGTGGGACCATGTTTACTCATCAGACTCCACTGCACACTCGACGCAGACGTCCTATTCACAGAGCACCATGTGGGATGGAATCTTCTCGCCACAGACATAGGCATTGATTATACATTATTTTTTATAAGTTTTAAGTGTATTGAAATCAAAATACTATTATTACTTGTTAGTTGGAGTGGAATCTCAAGATGGGGGTTAAGTGAGTTCCAATTTAAGTAATGTTTAAAATTTCATTCATATCGGTCTTATAGTTTATATTATATAGGCCAGTAAAGTCAGTTACTTCAAACATTTGTATGTTTCAAGTAGGTGGATATGATAGGTTATAAATAATTTTTCACCAATATTTTTTAAGAAATTATTTTTATTTTGGACTACTAGTTATATATTTAAGTAATGTTTAAAATTTCATTCATATTGGTCTTATAGTTTACATTATATAGGCCAGTGGTGTCACGTACATGAAACATTTTTATGTTTCAATTAGGTTGATATGATAGGTTATAAATAAATTTTCACCAATATTTTTTAAGAAATTATTTTTATTTTGGACTACTATTTATATGTTTAATCAATGTTTAAAATTCAATTTATATCAGTCGTATAGTTTATATTATATAGGCCAGCAAAGTCACGTACTTGAAACATTTTTAAGTTTCATGTAGGTGGATATAATAGGTTATAAAAAATATTTCACCTTGATTTTTAAGAAATTATTTATATTTTGGACTACTAGTTATATGTTTAAGCAATTTTTAAAATTTCATTCATATCAGTCTTATATATTATATTATATAGGCCAAAAATGTCACGTACTTGAAACATTTTTATGTTTCAAGTAGGTGGATATGATTAGTTATAAATAATTTTTCACCATGATTTTTTAAGAAATTATTTTTATTTTTAAAAACTAGTTATATGCATTAGTAATGTTTAAAATTTCCTTCATATCGGTCTTATAGTTTATATTATATAGTCTAGAAAAATTACGTACATGAAACATTTTACGTTTCCAGTAGGTGGATATGATAAGTTATAAATAATTTTTCACCAAGATGTTTTAATAAATTATTTTTATTTTGGACTACTAGTAATATCTTTAAGCAATATTTAAAATTTCATTCATATCGGTCTTATAGTTTATATTATATAGGCCAGGAAAGTCACGTACTTGAAACATTGTTAAGTTTCAAGTATGTGGATATGATATGTTTTAAATAATTTTTCACCAAGCTTTTTTACGAAAATATTTCTATTTTGGACTACTAGTTATATGTTCAAGAAATGTTTACAATTTCATTCATACTGGTCTTATATTTTATATTATATCGGCCAACAATGTCACGTAGTTAAAACATTTTTGAGTTTCAAGTATGTGGATATTATTGGTTATATATAATTTTTCAACAAGATTTTTTGGGAAATTATTTTTATTTTGGACTACTAGTTATATTTTTAAGAAATTTTTAAAATTTCATCCATATCGGTCTAATAGTTTAAATTATATAGTACAAAAAAGTCATGTACTTGAAACATTTTTATGTTTCAATTAAGTGGATATGATAGGTTATAAATAAAATTTCACCAATATTTTTTAAGAAATTATTTTTATTTTGGAATATTAGTTATATGTTTAAGAAATTTTTAAAACTTCATTCATATCAGACTTATAGTTTATATTATATAGGTCAGCAATGTAACTCCCCGACCCTAGTTACCCAGAGTCGGTGCATTATTACATAACATTGGCATGATCACAAGAAAGATGAAATCTCGAAAGACCGATTGGTTTAGTAGCCTTGGAAACACTAGATATATTCACAAGTTTTACATTACATCATAAAATGAAAAACTACTACAACAACATAATGTATCCATAATCCACACTCAGATCCCCACATAATATCCCTGTAGGTCATTCATAACTTACTTCTTCACTTCCTGGGAAAAATAAAACATAGAAAAGGGGTGGGCTCAAATGCCCAGTAAGGATAACAATATAGCGGAAACTTCCATAAATAAGAATAAACATTTAAGGCAATGTATAACTAAAACAAAAGCCTTTCAAACATGAACTTTCAACATGGTATGGAATAAATAAAATGAAATAATGTCATTTACTTATTCACAGGGATATTCTACTAATCGAATAATCACATGCAAAAATCAATAACCACTTTCATAATGTTGGAATGCATAATGCTAGACTATCATAACCACATAGTCAAGGCCTCGTGCCAAGACTAAAAATAAGATTTTGTCAAGGCCTTGTGCCAAGACACTAGTTTGTCTCATGAGACCTACCGATGCATCGAGGAGCTATAGCGGGCTCCACCCGTCACTTACTAAGTCCAATGCATTCCCATATGAAAAGGTTTAAACATAACATAAACATTCGTATTAAAACTAGCATAAGAAATGTCAATAATTTCACCATAAACTATGAATGGTATAAAAATAGCAAATCCACAGTCAAACATATCACAAAACCTTCAATACAATATAGATGTTTTGTATTATAATAAATCATCTTCAAATAATCTTAAAATCCATCAAAGGATGTTGACATAGATGAAATCAAAATTCTTTTTAACGAAATATCTCCTTTTATTTTGAAATAATTTAATATACATATAAAATAAAACATTTTCTTTGAAAATATTCTTATAAGCTTGTAAGGGAAGCTTTGAAGATTTTATAACCGTGGAAAATAGCCGCACCCGCCGTATAAGTTAAAAAAAACATTCTTACCTTAATTCTGTCGAAAAGGTTAAAAAGGACCTTGTTTTGAAAACGACGGAAAGATTCCTTTATAAACCTCTTATAACAAGTCAACCAAGGGTATAAATGACTTTAACCCATATTCCTGTAAATAATAAAAAATGTTTTAAAATACATTTTTAAGAAAACATGGATGTGGATGATAAAGAGATCCCAGTAGATTATTACATATAAACAACCTCGGATAATGAAGAGATTGTGAAATAACCCTTACCTTGTACTTTTCCTTGGTTGGGGTAGGTTAACCTCCTGTATAATGGTGAAATAATTGTTATTAAATTATACATGAATCATATACATTAATATGATATCATATATGATCTTTTAATATTGATTTGATAATAATATCTTAGTATTATCGTTGTTTCGGGTGTTAACTTACTTGTTTTCTTTTATATGTTTTGTTATGTAAGACATTTTTGTAAAGGATAGGTTGTATATTATTCATATCCAGAATGATATCAAGTCCTTAAACATCATTTTTAAATCATCAAATGATAATTATACTTGAATGGATACGATGGAGAATGAATCTCATCGCGTTCGTGGAGACGGTAGTCCGTACGTACGCACGAGCGACAATATCATTCTTTTGATATTAAAATAATATATAAATGGATGGTATATCATATATAATGAATCATTAACATGTTATATTTATTATTTACATGAGTTACACATCATTATTATACCCATCCAAATAATATTATAATGAATAACAATTACACCACGACGTGGAGACGGTAAGCCGTACGTACGCACGTATGGTGACATGTTATTCAAAGGGTGGATAGAATAATGAATATGGTTGTACCATATTTATAATAACATCACATTATATATATGATACTGGATTTATTATTTTATAGTGGTAACAACAAAGGAAGAAGAAGTGGAAGAAGAAATGAACTTAGAAAAGGGTGGTGAAATCAATACCTCTTCTTCGGGTTCTTTCTTTTGATTTGATCAAAAGGGCTCCTTAGGTTGGCATTCTGATCAAACTAATGCCCCTATGTTGTAGTGAGGGAAGTTGGGAGAGTATTTGGGCAGATTTTGGCCTAACCAAAAGGCTTTGAAGGTGTGAAGAAATGAGAAGGAGGAGTGCCCTTTTATAAGAGGGGTGAGGGGCACCTTTGGAAAAGCTAGAAATATTAATTTATAATAAATTCATATTCGGTTTCTAATGGATCCAAAGTTTATTATTCAAAGGATAATGTGGGGATAGGTCTAAAACCACTCAACCAATAGAATTTAGACAGGTTTCGGTACTTATATTAACCTTATCTTTAAGTATTAACTCTAAGTTAATTAGTTTCACTTTTACAATGTCTCTTTGTATTTTTATATAATATGGTTAATAAACTTACTACATACATCCAAGAGACCCCCAAGTAATCCATTTATGATTAAACTATCATGATATAAGTCTCTTGGCCGAAACTTAGTTTTTTAGGAATTTAATATCAATTAATAATATAATATTTGTTTTAAGAACTCTTTTATGTCAATTTTGATACTATTCAATTGTTGATTTTTTTGAAACTCATAACAGATTTATTACTTAGAACAAAGTCAATTAAATCAATACTAATATATAATATTATCCTATAAAATTAGTTTAATTCATTAAAAGTTTCATATTATATTTATTTGGGTTTTTATAATATCAATTAATTTAATTTTTCACTATTTTAGTAATTACTGCATCATCATTGTGTCATAAATAAAATAAATTATTTAATGTCTAAAAATTATTAATAAAATATAATTATGTAGGAAATCTTTTTATCTTTCTAATTAATATTTATAATCTAAAATACAACATATATAACCCTATGTAACAATTGTTTTTCTAAAGGATATATGCTTGTGTCATTTTTGTATTCATTTTAACTTAATTAAAATAAAGTGTCATTATCACTTACAAGTGGATCCATGGGGTCCCCAAATCGACCAAAATATGCCCATGGTCGACCATGTATCAACCAATAGGTTTAAGACACGTTTTAGGGTAATTTATTATTATTATAATATTATATTTTAACCCTTATTTACCGGATTTACCCTTAACCATGGTAAATAAAATATTTACCGCAGTAATTATTCAAAATGTCTAAAAATAAAAGTTACCTATTTACACAATTTGAACATCCTGATTCCAAATATGGAATTCATTTTCCTAAATTCAAAACACATAAGTGGCAGAAATTAATTTAAAATTAATTCCCGCTGTCAAAACAAAAAGCGTGTTTTTAAGAGATAATAACTATCAAAAGATTGACACTTGTTTATGTTTGGTTTAATTGTAAAATTATTTCCAATGACCAACATTATATTAAATGGTAAAAATATATTCTAAATATACTTTAAAACTACTAAAATTCATAATTTATCACTATTAATTATTTTGATCAAAAAAATTGTTTTTAATTAAAATTTAGTAATTTTCACTATTCATCAAAATATGAAAGTTATCCGAAAAGTACCAAAATTTCAACTTAGGCTAAATTAGATATTCCGAATCCAAAAATGAAGTCCATTTTGAAATATAAAATATATATAATTTTAAAAAGTAGGTATTACTAAACATAACGGCTAGTTTAATTGGTTATGGTGTGTTAGAACTCGGTGTTGCGTACAACACACGCTATCACATTATTCAATGAGAAGCGTACCGTAGAAGCTTGGGGTGTTACAAGCAAAGTCATGTACTTGAAAAATTTTTAAGTTTCAATTAGGTGGATATGATAGGTTATAAATAATTTTTCACCTATTTTTTTAAGAAATTATTTTTATTTTTGACTACTAGTTATATGTTTAAGCAATGTTTAAAATGTCATTCATATCAGTCTTATAGTTTATATTATATAGGCCATCAATGTCACATACTTGAAACATTTTTATGTTTAAAGTAGGTGGACATGATAGGTTTTAAATAATTTTTCACCAAGATTTTTTAAGAATTTATTTTTATTTTTGACTACTAGTTATATGTTTAAGCAATGATTAAAATTTCATTCATATCGGTCTTATAGTTTATATTATATAGGCCAGCAAAGTCACATACTTGAAACATTTTTATGAATCAAGTAGGTGGATATGATAGGTTATAAATAATTTTTCACCAAGATTTTTTATGAATTTTTTTTTATTTTGGACTACTAGTTATATGTTTAAGCAGTGTTTAAAATTTCATTCATATCAGTCTTATATTTTATATTATATAGGCTAGAGAATTCACGTACATGAATAAAATATAAATTATGTTGAAACATTAAGTTTTATTTATATATATTTATATAACCATACAAACATAATAATAAAACATTAAAATTTTAATTATATATAAAAATATAAATATAAAAAATAATGTATTAGGGAAAAGGCGGCATCTCTGATTCCACCTTTGTGGAATATTTTTAAATTTTTTTAACCTAAACTATTTTTCATATTTTTTTTTAAAACACATATTAAAAAAAATATGGTAGGGTCTATTTGTAGGCCACATGCACCCCCAGTGTGGGCAATTATCCACGCTTGTGTAGACTGGAGTCATTCCACTTTTTAAAACCCTAAATTTAAATATAATGATAAATATATATTTTAATTATATATATATATATATTTGTTAAATAGAGTACATATATATGTTACAAATTATATATTTAATATATTACAAACACAAAAATTATATAAAAATATTAATTCACGAATATATTTATAAATAATGTTTTATATATTTTTATATAAATATATTAATAAGGATATATGTATATATATTAAATTATAATTATAAATATAAATATAAATTTATATTTATTAATAGATATTTAATAATTTCCAATTGTTTTTATAATTAGATAAATATATTTATATTTATATATATATTTATATAATTATAAATATATATATATAACGATATGAATAAAAATATATTTATAAAATTATAATTAAAAATATATTTATAAGTAAATTTAAATATTTATAAAAGTATATATTTTTAAATATAAATTTTATTGTAATTATATAAATATATTTATATTTATGAAAGTATTTATAAATAAGATATTATAATAAAAAATATTTTTTATATATTTTTTTATTTTGATATAATTATAATTATAATTATTATTTTATAGTTATAAAAATATTTTTATATTATTTCAATATAAATATATAAAAACCTATTAATTTAAAATACCAAAAAACATAGTAATTTTTTTTAAAAAATTAAAAAATCCTATTATAGAAAATTTTCCCCCTCTCCCCTCTATGCGACATCATTCCCCTCCCCCTCCATCATGTCACCCCCTGATCCTCTCCCCACTATATAATGGATCCTCTCTCTAGCTTGCCTGAAATATACCCCCTCTCCCCTCAGCATATGAACATCATACTTCCCAGCAACTAACATTGAGTGTAGTTTTATAAACAGTTATTTCTTTGTTTTAAAATATGTGAAATCATAATAAGTATTTTTTGAGGAATAAATTATTTTAATATATTTTATTTTGATTTAGAAATATTTTTATTTGAATTATTTTAAGATATATGGTTGTAATTTCTTGTATTTTTATTCAACATGATCATTATTGAGGGATGTTTTAGTATGATTATACCCCAATAAAGTTCAACTGGTGCCTTTATGATGGCTTAAAAAACATGTCGGTTAGGTTTCTATTTAAATTTTTTTAAAAGAATTTATTATTACAAATCAAAAAATATGAGCGTTCTTCAAACAAAAAACAATGATGTAAAGAAAAATAATATGTAACATACTTCTGTTTATGTTAAACATATGTTCCCAATGAAAACACCACCCCAAGAAGAATTTATTACAAATTAAAAGAATAAGGAAATACAAACATGGAAGGAAAAAGACTATAGAAGATTTCTGAGGTTGTCAGCCTGCTAAATAAGTTAGTGGTGGCCAACTTTCTAAGGAAGATCTAGAAAAGCCCACATTTGGACAAACTCATAAACTCACTAAATATAGAATATAAAACTAAAAAATAAAAAAATTATAATCACTTACAGATTTGATTTTCTCCACTAAAACCTAATTACAATTCATGTTGTGAAGTCTTCAAACTCCATGTTATGTGTTGTAGTCGTCCTATTCCATGAATAGTCCCCATATCCTTCAAATATCAAGAGGAATGGTATTATATCTAATGTGGATTGGTATTCCGAATTCTAGGGGAAAAAGTGAAATTCATGAAACTCAGTTCCACGCCTTTCTTCTCAAATCCACACAAAAAACAGAGGTTTCCCTTTACTGACCAAAACCAAAAAATTCAAATGAATGCAATTTTTATCATTTGAATGCTGAAGAAGAAAGTGATACATAATCATGATCCCTAGGTGAAACATTATTCCCAATAGGAGATGGATCACATTTTATGACCCATAACAAACCACATTAAATCTTAACATTAACATATTAACTTTGAGGATAACTCATTGGGGAATGCAGAGACCTGAGATTGGTCAAATAGAAAACATATATATCAGCCAAAGCAATAAGAAAAACTAACAAACAAAATAAACACAAAAGCATCATTTAATATCCATTCGATCAAATATATCAAGGACCTAAAAGCAATTTATAACCCTTTTATAAGGAAAATCCAAAAAATTTTATTTCCAATAAATTACTTGGAGAATAAAATACATTAAAATGATGTAAATAACAATACTGAACATAAATAGACAATAAAAGTCATAAAAAATTACAATCTCATCGGTTGATCAAATAAATTAAATTGAAAAATATACTTTGAAGAAGTATAACAAATCACCACCTTGAAATTGAATGGATTAACTGATTATTTTCATTCCACATATATTGTTGAACATATACTATATTTAGTAAATTTCAATAATGTTTAAACATATAAAAGGGTATTAATTTTGCAAAAATATTGTTTATATTGTATGTAGTTTGTATCATTGTGACACAAAATATTCCTAATTCAATAACTTCTCTAACAAAGTGAATCCCAAAGCCAATATGTTTTGATCTACCATAGAAAACATAACAATTTAAGAAATTGTGGGTAGACAAACTAACATAGTGAACAAAAATTATAAAATTAGATAAAGAAAACTAATTAATATGTACTTTTAACTAAATTGATTCTTTTTATAAATCCAATTAAATCAATATAATCATATTTAGTAATGGAAATGGAAACTAATTACTACATATCTCATTTTTCAAAATAGGTGCACCGAAAGCAAGGAAAAGAAAATGAATAATTGATTTCTAGTGTAAATTAGTATCATAATTAGAATCGTAAAACCTAACAATATAATCATATATACTATCATTTTTACTATATAATTTGAATAAATTTTCAAATATTGAAAAAAATTGAGGATCCATTTTAGATCATTCTAGTGATATTTCCTATGTTTTCCCATTAACATTCTTAGGGTATGCATAGAGAAAGAAATTAGAGGCCCATAACACACTATTTAATATAAATAACTTCTTTAAATTCCACCATAAAGAATCATATTCATTAATTATAAATCACATTGACTAAAAAAATTAATTAAGGGTATACATGAAGTGCAGGTCTAGGGGTATGCTAACAGGTTTAATGTGCAAAAGCATGTATCATTTCAAATCTTTCTTGATATAAGAATATTATGATATATAATTTTTTAACTCATCAATATGATTAATTATTTTTATTCCCAATATTTATTATTCATTACCAAATTATTTCATTTCCAAAAAATAATTAAGTGCATTTTTATAAGATTCATCATCCTTATATTTTAGAGATAAATATTCTAAAGACCTGACCTTAAATATTACATAAGCCACAAAATTATTTTAAAATTAACATTCATACATTCCTAAAGATATTTTCGGTTTTGAGTTTTAAAAAAATTAGGAAATAATTCATACATATCAACCAACAAGAATACATTGTGGGTAATACTAAAATAGTATCCGTTCCTTCCCTAATAAACTAGTGTTTAATAAAAACATGAAATATTTTAATTTAAATTCTTCAAAACATTTATCTTGGATTCCCCTTTTAACATAACCACCCTTAAACCATGTGATAAATATTTTAAAACATGGGATGAGAAAAAAAATATCTTTAAAGGACATAAAAAATAATGAGAGAAACCATTAGTCCATGAATACTTATAAACACATTAAATCATTTTCACAAATACATACTTATGACCTAATATAAACCATATAATTACTTTCTGAGAACATGATAATTCCAAAAAACCTAAAAACATAAATAATACCAAAACGATAACTTGGGGAAGTACTTAATTAAGACTGTAACCCTTTCAAATACCTTATGATTTTTAACCCTCATGGATAACTTACAATGTAACCCTCACAACTACCTTACAATGTAACCCTCATGACTGCCTTATGATATAACCATCACAGTTACACTTGGAGTGACCATAGAGTCAATCTCTAAAATAAACATAACAAATGCATTGGTGGGATATATATTTCCCACACTTCATCATAAAAAATTACCAAGAAAATGGAACAGAATCTTTAAACAATAGTACTTTCATAAAAAATAATCCTTCTGAATTTTTTAAAAATATAAATTTAAAAGTGCATTTATTAACGAAAAATCCCATAAAATTATCATATAATTGGAGTGAGAATTAAAAAAAATAGAATATGAATAAAAAATATAAATCCAAACAATAAAACACAATATAATAAAAAATAATAATATACTTAGTACCACATATTCAATAAAGTATATAGTAAACACAATGAAAGAAAATTCGGTTATGAATTCCCTTACCTTGAGTTAATATTACATCAAATGTGTTAAAACATAATGAATACCTGTTTTAAAAGTGTTAATAATATATTAATGAACCATATTAATATTCATAATTACTTTTAAGATATTCTTATAACATCTATCCAATCATTTATTAATAATTTATATATTTCATTTTTTTAGTGTTTCAGGTGTATTTATTTCCTGGTATCTATGGTTGGTTCATTATGCATCTTCATGATGAATAAAAGAAAAAAAACCAAAAATGGAATGAAATGGTGTTAATATGTTTTCAAAATTTTAAATGATACCATATATCATTTTTTCTGATATGATGATGAATCATTAGATAAAACATTAATGAAAATAATTTAATTTATTTTTTACAATCATCATGATCTTATATCGTTTTTTTCAATATCATTTTAATATGTTGGTTAAAGAACATTAACTAATTTATAATATGTATAAGAAAATTTTATTTCACCAAAAAATTATTTTCTTACAATCTATGAAGGTGCTATTGAATAACGAAAGTGCGTCGTCCACGAGGGCGGTAAATCAACACATCACAAAATAATGTTCTAATTTTTATAATAAAAGAGAGTGGAGAAGAATTTTGATGATGAATTTTTCCATAAACATGATAGAACACCATTATATATAATATCCTAGGGTTTTCACACCACTTGGATAAGAGGAGGTGAAGAGAGTATAAGAAAAGAAAAGGAATTAAAATGAAAATAAAAGAAAATGGAAGAGGATTTTACCTCTTGATTTCTCTACCTTTATATCCTCCTTAAGGCCCTTAGTTATGACTTATTGGTGAGCTCAGAAGATTTTTAACATGTTGAAGAGTCTTGGGAAGAAAATTAGAAAGAAATTAAAT
This sequence comes from Viscum album, assembly GCA_963277665.1. Lineage (NCBI taxonomy): Eukaryota > Viridiplantae > Streptophyta > Magnoliopsida > Santalales > Viscaceae > Viscum > Viscum album. The sequence goes on from OY728140.1 coordinate 2,135,838,608, forward strand.
AAGAAAAAATGCATTGAGGTGAGAGGAGAAGAGGTTGTGAGGGGTGTTTTTTATTGTAGAGGATAGAGGTATTTTGGTTTATTATATTATTTTGGATTAATAATATGAATAGTTAGATAATTATAACTAAATATTTTATGATAATGAAGGATGATTCAAGATTATGGTTCTTACATCAGCGATGACTTGTGGAATAGTGTATTTAACTTATCATGTATATATACCGTAAATTACCGTACTTTACTATTCATCAAAAAATCATGTATTTTAGAAATATCCCCAAAAAATCACCCTATACAATTTTTGAGGTGTAGAATTAAAAAAATAAATCCATTTTTTGAATGAAAATTTAATAATATGATAAATTTAATTCTATATTAAAATCATTATTTATTTTAATACTACAAGTTTTTAAATTATAAATTACTTTATGACACTTAAAAAAATTACTTAAGGTCTCATAAAATTATCTTATAATCATAAAAAATTATATTTTCAAATATTTTTTGAAATTATATTTTCTTTTAAATAATTATATTAATTATAAAATTGTCATAATATATTTATTACTTACAAAAATACAAACAATTAATTTATCATTTCCAAAAAAAATATTTACTTATTCCATGATATAAATATATCGTGATTACACTTATAAGATAAATAAATTTATTTATAATCTCATAATTGAAGATACTATTTTATTAATATAGATTCATTAATTATAAATACCACTGATTTCATTATACATTTATAATGGATTTGACTATTTAATTCCAAAATGGAAACAAATTATTATATAAGTACCTAGGTTGTTACATTATTCCCACCTTCTTGAAAATACATCCTAAAAATATTTATTTACTTATTAAATACGGTAGTATACCATTCCCTTATATCAATTTTAGATTCCCATGATTTTTATACAACCACGTGTTTTCTCCACAAACCCTTAACATGGTGAATTACAATATTCCATAATATTTTCTATCTAAAATAAAGAATTTGAATAGGTTTCAATTCATACTAAAGGTTCAATTCTAGTTGAACTTATTCTAGGATAAAAATATGATATTAATCTGGTATATAATTTCATAACACTGAAATAAGAAAATCAATGTGTACCTAAGATAAAATATGAGGAAAATATAATCAGTAGTTGTCTGGTCCAACTTTATCTAGGATTTTATAAGGTCAAATGAATCATGGACAGACTTTCCTTTGATACCAAAATGCATAACCCTTTTCCATGGTGATATTCTAATAAAAACATGATCACCTAACATTTAAAAAAGTGTTTCCTCCTATTATATACATAATGTTTTCCCTCTTATGAGATGTCCTCATTTTTTGATGGATCATATTCACATTCTTAGTAAGTTATTCTGATAATTATTGTCCCATAGTCATCATCTACCCCCATTTCATCCCAAAATTCTAGAGTTCATCACCACTTTCCATATAATTTCTCTAAAGGATCTATCTATATATTGGAGTGAAAAATATTATTATAAGAAATATAAACTAGAGAAATATGTCGATCCCAAATTCATTGGTAGTCCATTGAACAAGATCAAAGCATTTCCTCCACGGTAGAATTTTTTTTCTCAATATTTCCATAAGATTGAGGATGAAGATAAGTGATGAAATTTAATTTCATTCCAAATGACTTCTGATGCCATTTCCAAAAGATAGAAGTAAAACTGATATCATGGTCATATACAATGTAAAAAAGAATTCCATGTAACATGATAATATATTTGAGATATAGTCGAGAAAGCTTATCCAAATTCATAGCATCTCGAATAGGAAGAAAATTTATAGATTTATTCTCTTAGTTAAAAATAACTCAAATCACATGGTTACCTTGAGAAGTCTTTGGTAGTCCCACCATAAAGTCTATAGATATATTTTATCATTTCCAATCTAGAACTGGAAAAGCATGATGAATCCCATTTGGTATTTTTTGCAAAGTATTAACCTCTTGACATGTCAATCAATTTATAGTAAAATTTTCAATATATCTTTTCATTCCATCCCACTAGTAATACTATCAATGGTCTCTATAAAACATATTAATTCTTGGATGAATTGAAAAATAGAGAACAATGAGCTTCACAAAATAATTATTTTTTTATCTAGGAAACTAAAGGCAAAAATAGTATCTTCTTAATTAATAAAAACAATATTTTTCAATGTTAAATTCTATAAACATACCCCATTTAACCAATTATATATTTTTTTGTAACTCATAGTGTTCCTTATATGCTTTCTTAATTCTGTCTTATAGAGACGACTGAACTGATACCTAAAAAAATAGAGGAATTTATTACACCAACAAATTCCAATCCAATGTTCACCAAATAATTTATCAATTATTCATGCACCAAATGTAACATATTTAATGTAGCAATATATTTTTTATTTAAGGAATATGCCACTTTTTTCCTTTCAAGGATTATAACTGATCATGCAACAATAATCCTTTATCGATTCAATCCATCTTTTATACCTCATTTCCAATTCCTTTTGAGTAAATATATAATTAAAACATTTATATTTAGTATATATTTCACATTCGGATCTGTATAAATGATGCCTCAAAATTTTGAAAACGAAAACCACAACTGCTAGTTCCGAATCACACATGGGATAATTGAATTCATGATATTTAATTTATCTTAGAGAATAAGAAATTACATGATAATTCTATATCAGAACATAGATAAGTCTATTCTAAGTAGAATTATTCTAGATAATAAGGTGTCCCATATGGAAGGTTGGGCCAGAACTAATGTATTCTCCAATCTCTTATTATGTTCCTAAAAACAAACATCACATGTTTCCATAAAAAAATGTAACCCCTTTTCATGTTTACTTAGTTAGTGTGATATATAATCCAGAATAGTTTTTAACAAACCACTAGTAATTTATTTCTAATCTAATAAAACTATGAATATTAGAGTCTTTTGTTGGTATTGGCCATTCATAAACCACTTTTTTTTGGGATAAACTGTTATGCCATCTTTATTTACAATGCGCCGAAGAAAAAAATTTAATGTAACCAGAAATCATATTTGATAAATTTTCTATATAACTTATTTCATTTTATAGTTTTTAATTAAATTCATAAATGTTTTTCATGACCCTCATATCTTTTTTAGAATACATAAATATTATCAATAAAAACAACACCAAACATATCCATATGTCCACATAATATTATATTCATAAGATTTATGAATGTAGTAGGGTAATTTTTTAAAATAAAGGGTATAAAAACTGACATGTAGTTCCAATATCTAGTATGAAAATCTATTTTTATGATGTAATCCTCCTTCACTAGAAAATTGTACCCATATCTCAATCCAATCTTGGAAAAACAATGAGCTCCCTGGTGCTGATCAAACTAGTCATTGATATGAGGAAATTCATACGCATTCTTAATATTAATGTTATTCACAGCTCTATAATGAACATAATATCTTAGGTAACCATATATTTTTTTTAAGAAAAATAGGAGAACCCTAGGCTAATGTTCTATGTTGAATGAGGCCTTTATAAATAAACTCCTTCAACTATTTTTTTTAGTTATCGATATTACACATGAACCATTCGAAAAGGTGGGTTTTGAAATTTTCTTAGCATTAAAAACTAAGTAAAAAGTACATTAAAATCATTTATTAGGTATAACATAGATAAAATCATCTGAAAAAATATCTAGGTATTTTCTTACCACTCCGAGATCCTTAATCTGAATAGTTCCTTTTTTCAATAATATGAGCATGATACTTTCATTTCCATATTTTAATAGTTTCTTAGATTCCTTGCATGTTATTAGTGGTTTGGGTTAATTAGTGTACACAAAATAAAACTATTTTTGAAAATAACTTTTTTATCTTCACAATAAATCATAGCATGATAGACAGAAACTCAATCCATACCTAAAATAACATCAAAATATACAATTAAAAAACAACATGGTTTCTTGGTAATTTCTTTCCCTAGAATACAACAAGAAGATTATTATAATTCATTTTTTATATAATATTTACCCATTATGTTTAACTCTATGTACCCATAACATTTCTTAGGGTGAAATTTTCAATTTTCCAAAAACTTTTTACGAAATAAAGGAATGTATGTACCCCGTTCCAAATAATACATTAGAGAAGCTTGAGTAAACAAACAAAGTAATTGACACTACATAATTGGATGGCCCAAAATTTTCTGACCTTGTCACAAATGATCTCACTATAAATTTATTCTTATAATTTATCTAGTTTTCATTATTTTTATTATTCTTTGGGTAGGTATTTTCATAATTCCACATCTCACCACATTTAAATCACATTACAGTTTTCTTATCAGAATTAAACAGACTAACACTGAGATATTTTTCATTTCAATATCAGCCCATATGTCCAAACATATGACATCAAAAAAACTTCCCAAATTTTTAAAGGCATTTCATAGGGTCATTTTTACCACACTTCCCAAAAATTGGAAACTAAATTTTCTTACCATTATATTTCTTTGATTGATTGTTACTCATCAATTTCCATATGTTACTATTCTTCTACTTGTTTTCAATGTGCACACAATCATCAAAAAAAATCCATTTCTTACATCTTATAACATCGAACAAGTTTCTCATAAAATTTGAATTTAAAGGAGGCCAAAGACCTTCAGTATCTTGGATTTAATCCTGAGTAAAAATGATTGATTTAACTATCAATATCTCAAATAAAATTTGAACCATACCTTGGAAATCAGGTGAAGTTTTCTTTAAAAATATCCAATGATGCTTAATACATTTGTTTTAAATCAAGGAATTGATATTACATCCTAATTAGAACGAAATTTGGAAAATAATTTTCACATAAAAGATGTTTAAATCCATTCCATTCCAATGCATCAATCTACTAACTATCCTTTATATTCTTCACAATTAACCACCAATAGTAAACTTCACATTCATAATTAAAAATAAAAAGGCTAACCTATTTATTATCTAAAAAACCCAATGAAACAGATATCTTTTTAATGGTTTTAGTCTACCTTTCAGCCTTAACTAGGTCAGAATACCCACTGAAAGCTGTAGGTTGTGGCCTCATGAAATGTTTCACTATGATCATGATCCTTTGTGGTAAACCTATTTATTCTCTTAAATGGATTCCACTATCATTTATAACATGTGTTAAATAATCCGTTACTATAAAAAACTATTCAATTCCAACTCCCACCATTACAGGTTTTGGATTTGAAAAGATAACATCCTCTCTATGCCTTCCCACTTCATCTTCCCTATTTCTTCTACTGAAAACCATTTTGAACACACATTTCATAGATGAAGAAATATGGTAATCTTCAAATTATATATCATTTAAACACTAAAATAGGGTAAAACCCATTTATGGTTTTCTATTAACATCATCATAATCATTAAATTTATCTAAAAATTACTCTGATACTTACTATTAGGACTCAACCTTAGACATTACCAAATCTATAAATTTTTTAGAGAATTCACATTATTATATTCCCAAAGATCTTTTCGACTTAGTGTTTTATAAAAGTAGGAAACAAATCAGTGATATAAATCTACAAACATTTATAGTGGGAACTACTAAAATATTATACATTACTCCCATAATACAAATGTTTTTAATAAAAACATGAAATCGTTTCAGGAAAGGTCTTCAAAAAATCATCTTGTATTATCATTTTCTTTTACCCATCCATAAAACCATGTAAAACATTTTAAAACAAGGTACGAGTAGAAAAAGGTCATTATTGGACATAATCATAAGGTGATAAACCATTAGTCCATGAATACTTATAGACAAATTAAGTCATTTTCAAAATAACATTCTTCCCACCCAATAATTATCATATAGTAACTTTTTGAAAACATGATATTTCAGTAAAACATAGAAAAATTAAATAATAATATAAAGGTAAATTGGACAATTACTTACTTAATATTTTTACCCTCACAGCTGTCTTTTGATTTGTAATCTTCATGGTTACCTTACAATGTAACCCTCATGACTACTTTATAATGGCTACCTCATGTTGTAATCATTGCAGTTAAAGTTGAAGTAATCATACTGTGGACCTCCAAAATAAACATACCAAATGCATTGGAGGGAGATATAGGTCTCAGAATTCTTCATAAATAATTCCCAGGAATGATAACATAGACATAAAACAAGAATACATGGATAAAATCCGTCCATTCGTGTCTTGTGAAACTTGTAATTTAAAAGAGGATTTATTAAGGGAAAGACCCTTATAAATATCATATAATTGAAGTGAGAATTAAAAAAATAAAATATGTGTATACATTATAAATCCCCATAATAAAAAAATATAATAAAAAAATACTTAGTACCACATAATCAATAAAGAATAAGGTAAACCAATCGAATGAAAATTGTGTTTTGAATTACCTTACCTCGGGTTCATCTTACTTCAAGCATGTTCAAACCTCCTATATCATGGTTTAAAGATTCTTATTAATATTTTGAAAAACCATATTGATATTTTTAATTACTTATAACATATTATTATAACATACTTCCACCCATTTATTAATAATATTGTTTTATTTTCATTCTTCCTCATACATTTATATCATGGATTCAATGGTTTATTCATTATGGATTTTCTTAAAAAATTGAATAAAATCTTTAGAAGTGGAATGAAATATTGTTAATATGTTTCTATAATTTTAAATTTTACCATATATAATTTGTTTTCTGATATATGGACAAATAATTAGATGAAACATTAATAAAAATGATTTAATTTATTTTGGAGGTTTTTACAACCATCACGATCTTATTTCATTTTATTCAATATTATTTTTATATGTCATTTATAGAACATTAAATAACCTATAATATGTATAATAAAACATTATTTGACCATAATAATGGTGTTATGACTATACTTGAGAGAGATAATGAAAAATGAAAGTATATCATCCATGATGGTGCTAACATGATTGATCACGAAACGATGTTCTCATTTTTAGAGTAAAAGGGAGAGGATAAGAAGTTTGACGATGAAATTATACGTTAAAATGATAAAATTACAGTATATATAATATATTATAAATTTCATGACACTTGGATAAGCATAGGTGGAGAGTGTATTTAAATGAAAATAAATTGAAAAGAAAATAAAAGAAAATAAAATAAAATGAAATATTATTTAACCTCTTCAATTATTCACTTTGAGAACCTCCTTAAGGATCTTGGTTTCAATTTTTTTGGGAGAATAGTATATTTTGGAAATGGGTAACATGCATGGAAAGAGAATTAGGAACAGGTTAAAAACTCTACAAGGCTTTGAGGCGTGAGAAGAAGAGGTGGTATTTATAGTGGAGGAGATGGGTGTTTTTAATTTTTTTATTCATTAGTTTTTTATTTTGGACCAACACCTCTAAATTTTTTGAGGATTATCCCTAGGTATATTAAAATAATTATTAAAAATCAAATATTATGGTTCCTTCGTAAGTTAATAATCAATAAAGATTGTATTTAACTTATAATGTATATAAACTATATATTATTGTATTTTACTATTCACCAAAAATTCTAGAATTAGAGAAAAATCCCAAACATTCTCCCTGGAAATTTTTTTAGGTTTAAAATGAAAAAATAAATCCATTTTCTGAAAATAATTTTATAATTATCATAAATTTAATTTTTAATTAAAATCCTCATTTATTTAAAAAAATACAAACCTTAAAATTATAAAAGAATTTATGAGGATTTGAAAAATTAATTAAGGTCTCATAAAATTTACTTATGATCATAAGGAGAAAAATTATTTATGAATATATTTTTGGAAATTATATTTTATTTTAAGTCATTATATTAATTATAAAATTTTAATTAAATATTTTTGGCTTACAAAAACACAAAAAATTAATATATCATTTTGAAAACATTTATTTACTTATTTCATGATATTAATATATCAAGATTACTCTTATAAGATTCATAAATTTTATTTAAAGTCCGATAGGTGATGTTACTATTTTATTAGTATAGCTTGGTTAATTATAAATACCATTAATTTCAATATACATTTATAATGAGTTGATCTTTTTTAATTCCAAAATAAAAAAATTATTATATAAGTAACTAGGTCGTTACCAATATCATGACATCAACATATAAAACCACGTAAATTTTATTATAATTGAAAAGTTTTAAGTAAAAACATGTGTCAAATTTACATTTTTCAGAACCATTTTCAATTATAAATGGACCAAAATTTCTATACTATTGTCTTGAATATTTCTTAAGACCACACAAGGAATTTTGTAAAATCATAATTTTATTAGATTGGAAATAATTTTAAAATCCCTAAAGATACTTCATATACATTGTTTAATCCATATTACCAGGTAAAAAGAAGTATTTAAATCTAACTATTCAATATGGAAATCATTCATGGATACAAAATAAAGTATCATCTGAACTGAAGAATTCAAAAAAGTTGAGGAAAAATATAAACATATTCTTTCACTTCATGTTAAAGGAAACCCCCAACAACTGACCTAAACTTTTATTGAAATTTTAACTTCTTAGTGTTATACACTGTTCATTTAGAGACCCATTTGAATCAAATTATTTTCATATTTTCTGGTTTGGTTATATTAACTCATGTATCATTCTTTAAAAGGGGGTTTTAAAATCTTTCCTGAAACTTATCCATCACTGGGATTTTTATTACATTTTATAAATTACATAAAATATTTTAGTTCAACACTGCTTATATCTTGAAAAATATTAAAATCAGAAATTTCCACATCGACATGGATGACCAGAGCATGAGGTACCATGATCCTATAAACTATATCTATAGTCAATTGATGATTTCTAAGGCAGTTTACTCTCTTTACCTTGGATTCATCATTAAAAATAATATCAGACTCACTTTGAGTCGATGGGAGAGGATCATTAGAGAGAATATTATGTTCAGATTAATCTTTAGACTTAGACAAAAACTTAACACCCAATGTTCTAGATTTACCATCCCCATTATACTCGACTGTATTACAATTAAATATAATAGAGGCGTTAAATACAATATCACATATTTTATTTCACTTTAGATATCCTTGTTTATCTATCTACAAATTTTAACCCTTAAGTCCCTATGAATTACCATTAAATATATTCTTATACCCCTAGATTGAATCCTATCAGTCTTAATATGTTCATATGTGGTGGATCTAAACACTCTAATGTGATTAAGGGTAGGTTACCATACAATAAAATGTTATTATGATGTTTTGAAATCATTTAATAAGTAGGGAAAATGGGTTTTCAAGTACACTATCAGAGTGGTAGCCTCATCCTAGAAAGACATAGGTAAAATAATGTGTGATAATATTTATCTCACCCTCTCTAAGAAGGTTCCATTCATACAATAAAATAATCCATTATGTTGTGGGGTTTCCACACCATTCTTCTATATATACATACCATTAGATCTAAAATACTCTAAAAACTCAATATATATAAATTAAAAGACCATTTTTAGTCCTAAGAGACTTAATTTTTTCACCAGATCCATTCTCTATACTATCCTTTCAATTATTAAACATCTGAAAGGTATTATACTTGTGTTTCTGAATTTAAATCTAGTCATTACTGAAGTAATTAATGATAAATGTGACAATAAAATTGCCTAATGTGTGGGAATAATACTAGAGGGTCTATATATATAATATTAGACACAATTAAGAGGTTTTCTATCTTTGTACATAGACCCATTGAAACTCACTCACCTATATGTACCATAAACACAATCCTCATAGAAAAAGAATACATGGGGTTATATTTATCAACAACCCCTACATCCTTAGATCATGGATACATTTAACATTCACATTCCCAAGTATCATATACCTAAGGGAAATGTTATCTAACCCCAGTTAATTAGAGGCATTACATTGTTTTACGTCAGGCATACTATCTAACACATACAGAGAATTCAAAAGAGATACCTTCATCACATTAGGGGTTCCACATGAAATTATAAGGGTTTAAAAACTAGAACTAAAGGTGTAAAGCTTCCAGTTAATAATTGGAAGGGAAATGAGGTTTTCCTTATATTTAGGTACACTTTTATATTTCTGTAGAGTATTAACCACCCCATCATGAATTTATAGAGAACAAAAATCTTTACCCCAGATATGAAAATTCTTCTTGTTTCCCATTTAGAGATTACTCGATTCAATATCCCATATATTAGTGAAATATTCACTTCTAGGAAACACGTTGAAGGAAAATATCAATTCTAGGATTCACTCAATAGAGTTGATATAATCATAAACATTTAATACATTAGTTGTAATAAAATAATATTCTCCTATGTATGATTGAGAAATATTATTAACCTTATAACCATTATTTCTATTTTAAAATTTCTTATTAATATAGCGAGGCCTTTAACAGTGGAAACATTTTTTCACCCTATTTTTTAATTTAAATATATTCTTCCCAAGAAAAATCTCAACATTAAGAGACTTTTGATTACTGCCACACCTAATGTTGAATCCCTTAGCCTAACTATAGATAGTACCATTTTTGATGTCTCTTAGATGATAAATGAATATTAAACTCCTCGAGAGAAAGAGTATCCCAGACATATATCATCAATTATTTAATATAAATGTATGAATCATCCAATTATGTCAACATAATTATGACATAGTATTTATCAACTTATTTGAATATACATAAAATATCTAATATGATTTTTGTCAAAATAATCATGATAAGAAATTTCTATAGTTCCAAGGTGAATCATAAAGGTGAAAAGTATAATTTTCTTATAAAATATTCCAACTAAATATTTTTTTTCATGTATATAGCTTCTAACATAGACCAGATACCAAAAAAATGAATCAAAATATATATACCAATGAAATTTATTTACATAGTATTATAAAATATGACTATGGGACATTATAACAAAATCAATAGATACATAAACATATGTAACATCAGACTCTCTATCATCAAAAAATGTTGTATCCTTATTTTTAGGAATAATGGGAGAATCAAGAAGTTCATTATGGAAAGAGAGAGTGGTCATATTAAAACTTATATAATTGAAATCATATTTTCAACCAAACTAAACTATATATATTTTCATAAATCCTATATTGGATGAATCATTATGATTTATTAACAACTATTGAGGGAAGAATTTTTGTGACTTTCATGAATAACCATTCACGATCCCCTATTGTGGCTATGATGGAATAAAACACTTTTGATATGTTTTTTTAAAAACCCAATTATTGGTACAAATAAAAATAAATGCGTGTTCTTTGGAAGTATAAAAAGGAAATTCATGATGAAAACCAAGATTTAAAGTGATATATGTTGTGTTAATTCTATGTGCACACCAATAACACCACCCCCTGAAGAAATTTTTATTAATGTCATCAAGTAGGAAATAAATAATCAAACAAAATAATAATTTTTAAACTACTTGAAAATGATGGATTGTTAAATGAGGTGGAGATGGTTATCTTTGTGATCAGGGGTTAGTACCATCCAAACTTGGAAGAAATGTCTCACACACCTAGAATATAGGATAGTTAATAGACATCAATAATGTCATACAATTCTCTTATAAACTCAGATTTCACCATTGAAATATGATTACGATCCAAGATGTTAAGTCTTCAAGATCAATTATATGAAAAGTAATCATCTTTTCATAACAATAGTCATAGACTCCACTTAATATCCTATGGAATAATACTCTTCTTATTGAGGCTTAGTACACTAGATGTTTGGGAGTATAGAAAAGGCTTGGAACCTCAGTTCATCAAATTTCTTCCTAGATCCCCATAAAAAATACGAGTTTTCCTCAAATTCTCCAAAAAATAGAAACCAAAAAAATTATGATGGATTTAACATTAAAATGAAATAAAATAAAGACATGGGAAATCATGAATCCTAGGAAAAAATTAGATGCATTTTTATTGGAAATTATATGATTGAAACATAGAAGAAGATGATTAATCTGTTCATCCGCATAATAACATGGGGGGAATATCAAAGTGTTAAATAACAACACAAGATAGAATAATTTAAAAATATATGGATTCAAAAAATATATGAAATAAATTAAAACACTGAAGAAATAGAAAAATAGTGTGAAATATTTATTTTATAAAGGAAATGGATGTTATAAAACCATGGTACAACTAACTTTTATAGGAAAACCAAAACATAGATTTCTAGTAAATTAAAGGCAGAATAAAAAATAGGGAAATGGATAAATAATTATACTAAAATTAAATAGATAAACAAATACTTGTAATATCGATGTTTGTGGAATGATTACAAGAAACTAAAATTTTAAGATGATGTAAATTGAAATATAAAATAAGTTTAAATTTCCCAAATTTGTAGTTTAATTTGTGAAAAATATTAGTGTAATACTTTTTTCATTCAATTTATTGACTTTATATGTGAATTTAAATATAAATTTTGAAAGTTAATTTTGAGTTACAATCATTACTAAAATTTTATGTTTTAACATCAATTAATTTTTAATTTTAACATTGGTTAAAAAGGGGTGTTAAAACAACCAACATTAAAAGTAGGGTTTTGGGTATTAGTTTTTTAATCCAATATAGAAAAAAAAATATTTTTTTTATAAAACGATATGTTGAAATATTTAATAACACTAAATAAAAAAATACTATTGATGTTAGTTTTTTAAAAAATATACATTGAAATATCTAATAAAACTTTATATAGATTATCTTTCAATGTTAGTTTTTAAAGAAACCGATATTGAAAGTATTTATGATATTGGTTTCAAAAAACCAAATTTTAATGTTACATTCAATGATAGTGTTTCTAAATTTTTTTGATTATATCAATAAATAAATATATATATCATTTTACTTATACATCAATATTTTTAAATAACTGATATTAATAGTTATTTCAACATCTATTTACTAAAATAGAAGACTATGAAAGTTATTTCGACATTAGTTTTAAAAATAAATGATACTCCCAAATGATTAATTATTTATTATAATATAATTAATTATAGTAAAACCAAACCTGTAATAATAATTATAGTAAAAAAAAGATCATATAAAACATCAAACAATATAAAAAACAGATTGAAAATATTAAAAAAACATTTTTTAAAGAAAACACACATAAATAAATCTTTTAGATATACATTTCGAGATTAGTAAAATATATAAAATAGATAGAAAATAATTTTCGATGGTGGTTTAATAATTGTGGAATATAAATTGACATATATAACACCTCAACCCAAATAATTAGGTTTAGGACATAATTCCACATGACCTCATGTATACCTCCCTATTCATAATTTTTTTCTGACTAGAGGAAAGGGAGAAGAGGGATATTGTGGGGAGACTATACACTTAGTATCAGGTAATTATCAGTGTATAGAATGTAATATATAAGAATAGAAATCAACAAAAAATGAATAAATAAATCATAATAGTGGCCACATACATATAAAATACAAAACCATGCAATAATATTTTTGAAAACCAGTCAGAAGACCCAAAATAATGAAAAAGGATCCATATAGGTGGTGGATAAATATATGAGCAAAAAGTAACATTAAAAAATGTAGTATACTTTCAATCCCCAAGTGCATAAAACTATTCTCATATCCTCTTTTGAAAACTACTCAATATCACACCATTGGCCCCCATCAAATCACTAGATCCTTAGTCATTAAATCAACATGCACACACAGTTTCCCATATAGGTTTTGATTAGAAAACCCATTAGGACACCCCAAATGAGATATTAAAATAAGTGAAAAAGATATACTAGTTGATTCCATGAATTTAAAAAAATGTGCAGACAAGTTATAACTCTATCACAAAAGGACAATATATATGTTGGGTTCTTATAGACTAATTCATAGTAATTTAGATTAAAGTTATAAATAAAATGAATCATCCAAAAAACACATCCCCTCTCGATTGGATAGAAAAAACATGTTAGAAAGTCCCCATTGACAGAATAGCCCATGTATATTATGTCCAGAGAAATAACATATCACTATCTTGAGGTTTATCTATATGGCTCAACTCATATGCTCAAATGCAGAATATAAAGGTGTGAAACATGAAATACAAGATACAAGATGATATATCAAGAATCCAATGATGCTAATAATTATTATAAACCATTACAAATTCATATATAATAAAACATCAATCATTGGACTGATAGGTATTCCCAAGAAAACCATCTGGAATAAAACATCAACTATATGCCTCATGAAAAAAATAGGCCTGCCAAAAAATTATTCCAAAAAACTATATAAATATTTTCTAATGATAAAAAACACTTACCTTAGGGGCAATGAAATTTCTTAGACAAGGGCCCTTTTCAATTCTCACTGTACAACTTTGTATCCTATAACCACCCTAGATCCAAAAAATCAGAATTGTATGATCAAGGTTAAATAAAATTCATACCAAAAAGTTTAGAAAAATAACACATTCCTAGGAATATCCACTTCCTACAATGATCTAGGTCTAAATGGTGTGTAGATTCTAATTCCTTGAATCAAAGTGGAAAATCAATCAATAACCTAGAATTATCTTATTAGACCATAAAAGCAATTAAATATGATCAAGAAGAAAATAATCAATTTGTATTGACAAATTATAAGAAAATAAAATTTAGCTAGATCATGATAAAACTCAACACATTTAGAATCATGGTATCAAAATAATGTTCCAGTATTAATGGGAGGAGAAAAAATGATATGGGGGAGATAAAAATTATATAAACTGATCTCGTAAGGTGTTGGGGGTAGATATATTCTTGATATAATAAAAATAGTGATTTATTTGAAATTTTAAAACTATGATATATCCCATCAGCCCTTACTGAGCCTCAAAAGACACCACTAGATAGTCGATGGACATTTGGAAGAACTACATTCTGTAGTGAACCCCACCAACTAGGTAGTGGGATCTGAAGTCTTGTTCCACATCATATATGTAAAGACTCGAACCTAGTTGCTCCATGTCTGTTCCATATTACATTACATTGGAATGATTACAAGAAAGTCATATCCTGAAGGAACGAATATTTTAGTAGATTTGGAAATCCAGAAAGATACATTAGTTCAACATTACAACTTGAAATGAAAAACAAAAAAATGTTCAATTGTGAGCATCCTCCACTCTAAGATTATCATTGAAAGTAAATCATAATATACCTCTTCATTTCATTGGAAAAATAAAACATAAGAAGGCATGATCTCAGATGCTCAGTAAGTGTAAATAATACAATGGAAGATAATATAATCATTTTGCATGGTGGATAATTGAAACCACATTCCTTTTAAAAATAATCCTAAACATAATATGGTAGGAATAAGAGTTGATTAAATATTTCGATGATAAAACATAATCATGAGTATTAGAGTAGTCAAATAACCTCATGAACTATGAATTTATAACTTCACAAAGAGGGAAATTCATATTCTATACATTTTGAAATAAATTGTCAAGGCCTCATCTAAGACAACTAAATATGGTTATGGGCTTTGGAAAAAACATATCTAAAATGGGTATGTCCTCGACCAAGTCTATATCTATTTATCTCATTAGACATGCTGATGCATCGAGGAACTATAACGGGACCCACCCATCATAGAATAAGTCTAATGAATTCTTAATTTGAATATGGAAAAACATAAACAACATATACATTCACATTGAAACTGACCTATTAAATGTAACTAATTTTCACCAATCATTGAACATAAACACTAACCTTCGATGTAATATAGAAAGTGGTTTCAAGATAGAACATCCATAATCAAACTAATAATAATACATTCAACAAAAAATGGTAGTTTATATCATGAAATTTTAGTCCCATTTATACCTAAGAATCAATAAGTGTGTTGAAAAGAATGAAAATATTCTTATAAAAGCATCGAGTCATTTTTGAGATAAATACAATTTTACTTTGAAAATAAAAATCCTTTTGGAAAACACGTTATCTATAAATAGAAGTGAAATAATAAAGTTTTTTCATAATAGAATTAGCGTTTTTATAGAAATAACAATTTCTTAATATAGATTATTGAGTTCCCTGGAAAATAGGTAAGAATTTCATAAATTCCTTTGAAACGAGCTTTTATTTCAAGAAGAATTTTATGAAGGATCCTTTAAAAACATATAACTACACATAAATAAAGGTATGATTTTTCTGGAACATATATATATACAGAGAATTTACATAGAAGTTATTAGGAATACATATTAATTAATAATAATTTAATTGAGGCAATTTGATAATAAAAGTAACTTCAATGAAAATGGAGGTTCAGATGGAAAACCGCTACCTTAAGTTTGAAGGTGTTCCTCACATATTCTTAAGGAACTAACTAATCAAATATAGGTTCATAAATTAATGATTAAATAAACATAAAAATATTTAATTTATTTTCTATAACCTTATTAGGTTCATTTATGGCTTTTTGATGGGTTAGGAGATTTAATTTCATTGTTTCGGTGTGTTTTCTTCCTTGGTTTTCATGATTGGATTACTTATATTCATGTACAAATAAACATGTAGAATGATAATGGTTGAAAATAATTTTAGTTATATATTATTATTGAAAATCTATAATATTTCATAGTTATAAAATTCATTTGGATATTCGGAGTGAAGATGAATTATTATATAAAACCTTTTTTATAATTGTTTGAGTAATTTGGAGATTTTTTATCACAATGAACCCATTTTGATATATAATTAATAAAATTTGTATAAAAAGATTACAAAACCACATATAAGATATAATACATATATAATAATATGGTTCAACCATAAAATGGTTTCATGACCATAATTTAAGATTTTAATAGAAATCGAAAACTCATCGTCCATGAATGTGATAAATTAACACAACTCAGATGGTGTTTTCATTTCTAGTATAAAATAAGGAGAAATGAGAAATTATGATAAACTATTCCTTTATCATAAAAAATATATATTTAATGTAATGTATTAGAGATATAAAAAAATTTGGATGAATGTAGGTGAGGACAGAAAAATAAAAGAACGGAACTTGAAATAAAAGAAATGAAAACAGGAATTTACCTCTTGAATTAATATTCCTTGAGAGTCTCTTTAGGGGAGACATTTTGGTGTTTTTATGATACCACAGGCTATTGGAAATTGGGGAGGTGATTGGGAGGATATTTGAGAAGAATTTAAAAATTCACATGGATTATGAGGAGTGAAGATAAGAGGGATTGAGGGGGGGGTATAGTGGAGGAGTGGAGGGGTTTCTCATTATTTTACTAATTATTTTATTATTTTTCCAAATACAATGAATAATATTTATTCTTGTGACCAATAATATTAATATGTAAATTTTATTTCAATCCAATTGTTCTTACATCAGTTATGATTATAGGAATAGTGAATTTAACTGATAATGTTTATATATGGTAAATTACCATATTTTACTATTCATAAAAAATTTGAGTATTTCAGAAAGATACCAAAAATTTAACCGAACAATTTTCTTATGTGTACTAATCAAAAATGAACTCTATTTTTTGAATATAATTTTATAAATATGAATAATTTAATTATTAAATAAAATCATAACTTATTCAAAAAATAACAATTTTAAAACAATAATTCGTTTTATGTCACTTTGAAAAATTAATCAAGATATAATTATCTTATAAACATAAGATAATAAATTCAAAACATTATTTACTATTAATAAGGGACATATTACTATTCATATTACAATTCATAAGGGTATTTTACTATTCACCAAAAATTATGTTTGTCGTATCAGACTCTAAATATCTTACTGAACGCAACTATGTATGTCAGTTTTTCAAAATTCAAATCGCAGTGGGATAAATTTATATTTACTGGAAAGGTTATAAAAATTGGTTTTTTAGAGACTAAGTGTTTAATGCATTCAATATTAAATTTATTTTCAAAATCTTGTGGTGTTAAATTATTCCCTCTTTAAAAAATGTTTTTCCTTAGAATTTCAAGAATGTTACCTCACAAAAAGATTTGTGTAGTTCTTCATCATAAGCTCCTCAGGCTCCCATGTTGTCTCTTTCATTTTCTGATTTTTTTTAAAGTATCATTACCAGTCGAGTCCTATGATTCCTTAACACTTGTTCTTTAATGTCCATAATACAGATAGTCAAATCATAGTAATATAGGTCAAGTTCCAATTCTATAACTTCAGAAGTGCGGACATGCTTCGGGTCTGGCATCAATTTTCACAGAAATGAGACATGGAACACATTGTATACTTTATAAAATCTAGATTTCATAGCCAAATGATATGAAACTTCCCCTTTTCTCTATAGTATTTTAAAAGGTCCTATGTACCTAATCATCAGTTTCCCTTTCTTCCCAAATATTATAACACCCTTCCATTGAGGTACTTTTAAGAAAATACGATCTACCACTTGAAATTACGAATCCTTCCTTTAATTATCAACATTGATTTTTTTCTTCTTTGAGCTTCTCTGATATGGCCTTGAATATTCTTCACCTTTTCTATTGTTTCTTAACAATCTATTATCCCATAATCCTTCTTTCCCTAACTTCATCCCAAAAAGTTGGAGTACGATATCTATTTCCATACAATGCTTCATATGGTGCCATTTTAATACATGAATGTAAACTATTATTTCTGGAAAACTCTAATAAAGGTTAATATTGATCCCAGATACATTTAATGTCAAGTGAACATGATCTCAACATGTCCTCTAAGTTTGGGATCATCCTTTCTGATTGCTTGTCAGTTTTTAGGTGATAAGCTGTACTGAATCGAAGCGCAGTATCGAAATATTTCTTAATAATTTTGAATATTTATGATGTCAATCATGGATCATGATCAGTCATAATTGAGATATGTGATCCATGATGTCTCACAACTTAGTTGATATAGAGTCGTGATAGATTCTCTAGAGGAAAATCCTTTCTTATAGAGAGGAAATGTGCAGAGTTCATAATTTGATCAACAAATACCCATATTGAATCATTATTTCTCAACGTTTTGGGAACTCCTATGGAAAAATCCATGGTGATGTTATCCAATTTATATATAAGAGTAGGTATTAGTTGCATGATTCATCTTGGATGTTGTCGTTCAACTTTCACTTCTTGAAAAACTAAACATCTTGATACATAATATACAGTTTCCCTCTTCTTGTTACCCCACCAAAAATGTTCTTTCAAATCTATATGCATTTTAGTGCTACCAGGGTGTATATAGTAATTGGAGCTATAATCATCATCCAATAACTCCATTTTCATCTCGGGTATAGAGGGAACACATATCCCCTTCCAAAATTTTAGAACTCCATCTTCACACATGAATTCATATAACATATCATCTTTCACAATATTAATTTTCTTTTGATGATTCTCATCATCAGATTGTGAAGCTTTAATTCTTTCCAATAAAGATGGTTGGGACACCATTTGAAAAAGTAGTGTTGTCTCACCTTCTTTTTTAATTCTCAAATCCATCCTCACTATATCCATGTAAAATGGATCATTGTCACTCATCATTTTCTTGAGAACTCCATGATACTTCTTACTCAATGCATAAGCTACCTTATTTGCCTTTATTGGGTAGTAGTGTATGGAAAATTTATAATCCTTGATTAGTTAGTGCTATCACCATTGCCTCAAGTTGATTTCTTTATGTGAGAGGATATATTTTAGACTCTTATAATCCATATATATCTCACATTTTTCTTCATAGAGATAACATCTCAATATATTCAGATAAAAGATCACCATGGATAACTCAATATCATGAGTATGATAGTTTTATCAATGAATTTTTAACTACCTTGATGCATAGGCAAAAACTCTAACATTCTAAATAAGGACACAACCATGTACTTTCTTTGATACATCACTATAAATCACAAACCCATCATTCTCTAGTGGTAATGTTAACATCAGAGTATTCACTAATCTCCTCTTAAATTCTTCAAAAAACTCATCAAATTATTATTTCCATATGAACATAACCATTTTACATGTATTCATGGTCATTGGGTTTCCTAAATATGAGAATTTATAAAGGAAATGCCGATAATAGCTTAATAAAACTACATACATTAGTTATGTTCATTGGAGTAGTTCATTCTTGCACATCATTTTCCTTCACAAAATCAACTAATATTCTATCCTTAGAAACAATGTGGAAATGAAAGGAAACTTATTGACTCCAAAATTTACACTTTTTAAACATCCCATATAATTCATTTCTTCGATGAGTATTCAGAATAGTGGGCAAATGATTTTCATGATATTCATTGATTCTAATGTATACCAAGATTTCAATTATAAATACCACCCCAAAGTTCTAGATATTCCATGAAAACGCTATTCATTAGATTCATCAAAACAGAGGGGGAATTAGTTATCACAAAAGGAATTACAGTAAACTTGTAATGCCCACACCTGGTTCAAAATGCTGTCTTTGTAATATCATCCTTCCTCAAACACAACTGATGATATCTAGATCAAAGATCAATCTTCAAAATATTATTGGGCTCCAGGAAGATGATCAAATAAATCATCAATTCAAGGTAGGGGATACATTTTCTTTATTATTATAGCATTTATCTCCTTGTAGTCAATGCACAACCTCATAGATCCATAATTCTTATTAAGAAAATATTAGGGACTCCCCATAGAGAATCATTATGGAGAACTCTAGTTGATTCTCCTATTCCACTAATTCCATAGCGTCCATTCTATACAGGGTCTTTAATATGGACCTTGAATTAGGAATTAAGTCAATGGAAAACTCAATTCACCACTCTATAGGATGTTCAGGTAAATCCTATGAAAACACATAAAAATATTCTTGAACTATAGGAAAATCTTATATTTGAACATTCCTTTCTTGACCCATTGTTATTTCATTCCATTCCTCCACAATATCTAAATTGTTTAGAGATATTGGTGGTGGATCTTGATGAGAATCAGATACTAATGTTTCTTATTTAAAGATAAGGGATTCCACATCATCCTAAAAAATTCTAACCTCCTAATATATGCAATAAATTATTTCATCATGGATTGAAATCCAATCCACACTGAGGATTATATCAAAGTCCAACATGAGTATGATAATAAAATCAGCAGATAAAGCATGTTTATATGACATAATTGGGACTTCCTTACACAACTTTGTTGAAATGATACTTCCCATATGATTTTTGACTGAAAACACCCTTATTAAATCAAATTAGAAATATCTGATTTTCTTGGAAAACTAGGAATATATGAAAGAATGTGATGATCCAAAATCAAATAAAGCATTGGCTATGTTTGAGTAAATGATTCAAGTACATGGCACAACATCATTAGAAACTTCAATATCATCATTTGTGATCAAAGAATCTTGTAAATAATCCCTTGGCCTTTTCTGAGGAACATTTCCTTTACGACTTAGACAATCATTGCATAGTGTCTAATATACCTATTGAACATTAATAACTTATTTATTCTCCTTTCAAAGACCATTATGATGGCCATTCTGTCCACACTTGTATCACACCCTGTTTCCTTTTAAGCGGGCACCGAGGTGTTTTATTCCACAATTATCATAGGGTGGAATGTAAAATATTCACTTCATCCCCATTTACTTATTTTATTTCCTATAGTTTTTAGCAACCATATTCTTCTCTTGATAATTCATAAGTCTTGAAGGAAACATTTTCTATCTTGATATCACATGAGACTTTATCTTCGTATGAGGAGAAAGTTTGAAAGACTAGTGCCTACCAGAGGAATGGATTTAGGTGATCAATGAATCGATCAGTATTTATCCTTGGATTATGTATATAGTATATATAATTCATTTCTAACCTTGTGAAGTTATCTTTATACTTTGAAACATTATCATATACATTTTCCCCCAAATTTAGAAACTTCCTTTATATATCTGCTCACAGTTAACACACAAAGTATTTCTCTAAGAATAGTTCTCTAAATTCATTCCATTCTATGTTTTATATCTCTTAATCCTCCTTTGTGTTTTGAATTAGAGACCATCATTAATCAATATCTTCTAATAGATGATAAAATGCCTTGAAAACCTTCTCCCTTTTATTAAATCCCACAAGAAGAAATATAATCTCTAAGGAACTTATCCACTTCTCAGCTAAGAATGGGTTTGTAGTCCCACTAAATTATAGAGGTTGTTGTCACATAAACCGATCTAGCATATCTCCTCAGCATTTTGAATATGGATGCTCTATATGGGTGAGGTTATTATTCATAACATGTGTATGTTTTCCCAGTATAGTTATATGTTTCTCCACACCATTCGTATCTCCAAAGAAAACATCATTAAACTTCAAAAGAGGAAATCCCTATATGGGATACATGTTTTCATGTGGTGTCCATTCCTTCAAATAGGCAGCATTTATAAATAATAGCATAAACTATATATGGTTATGAATCATAATGTAAAATTCAACTGAGAAAAAAAATCTTAACATGAATTGAAATATTATGCATGGCTAATCACATAATAATAAAAATGGTTTCTTTCAAGAAAAATTTACATTTAAATCCTTCATAATGGATTGTAAAGTCAATGTGAATTATCCTAAGCATATCCGCTTGGAGTCTCAAACTAGGTGTGTAGTAAGGCCGGTTTTTGTGTACAAAGATAGCCCAAGTCATGCTCAAAACTACTTATTGGGGTTTTCACTCCTCGGTACATCTATTCCAGAACCACATACAGTTATAATATCCAGAAAGGGATATATTTTCTATAAATATACAAATAATCTATTCCATTCCAAAATTCTATGATATTATTGTATGTTCATCCTCAAATATTATCTTACGGGCCTGTTCTCCAATCTAAATTTTCTAATTCTTGTTTTCAAGTTTTCTACTAAAATTCATTTGATACCAATAATAAAGACCTGAACCCAGTTTCCTAGAGCCAGTGCCTTATTACATTACATCAGCTTAATTAGAAGAAATTCATATCATGAAGGGATGAATAATACATTATATTCGGAAATCTAGATACAGACAAAAGTTCAACATTATAACTTGAAATAAAAAAAATAAAAAGAGCTCCATTGGAACACACACCACAATAATATTATCCCTGGAAGTTAATAATAATATAACACTTCATGTCTGGAAAAAATGAAACATAATAAGGGGTGATCTCCAATTATCAAGAAGGGTAAACATTATAGCGTAAGATAACCTAAACATCAGGAATGTGGAATAACTGAAAACAAATGCCTTGAAAAAATATACTTGATCATAATATGGCAGTAATATGATTTGAGTAAATATTTCCACAATGAAACTTAATTATGGGTATTCTATTAGTAAAATAAACTCAGGAACTATGAATTTCTATCATCATGAATATGAAAAGGCATATACTAGACATTCAAAATCATACCTTCAAGGCCACGACTAAGACATATAAAAATTATTAAGCCCTCAGTCATAACCATATCTAAAAATGGGCAAGGTCTTAGCCATGTACATATCTATTTGTGTCATGAGACATACTGATGCATCGAGGGGCTATAGAAGGTCCCACCCTTCACATAATAAGTCAAATTCAATCTTCATATGAACACGGATAGACATAAACAACATATACAATCACATTGAAACTAACATATTAAATTTAACTAACTTTCCCCAATCATTAATCATAAACACTAACCATTCAGAGTAATATGTTGAATTTTTTCAAGATAGAACATCCCTAATCAAACGATTTGTAAAAAATAAATAAAATATGGTATATGATATCATAAATTATTAGACCCATTTATACATATGAATCAATAAGAGTGTTGAAACAAATGAAATTACTCTTATAAAACCATCGAGTAATTATTGAGATAAATACTCTTTTACTTTGAAAATAAGAGTTATTATGAAATAATATTTTTCGAAAACCATAAGTTAAATAATATATATTTTTTCATTATATAATGAGTGTTTTAAAAAAATAATGTTTTCTTAAAATAGATTATAGAGTACCCTTGAAAGTAGGTAAGAATTCTAGAAATACCTTTGAAACAGGCTTGTATTTAAAGATATTTTTTGAAAGATCATTTAAAAACATATAACTTACCATAAATGAAGGTATGATTCTGGTTGAAGCATATATAAAGAGAATTGACACAAAAATTTTGAGAAGTACATATTAATGAATAAGAATTTAATTGAGGTAAGAAGATAATAAAAGTAACCCGAATGAAAATGGAGGTTCAGGTTGAAAACCCTTACCTTATGTTCGATGGTGTTCCTCACATGATCATAATGACATGAATAATAAAATATAGGTTCATAAATTAATGATTACATAACCTAAAGAACATTTAAGTTATTTGGTATAACCTTACTAGGTTTATTTATGGCCTTCTGAGGGGTTAATAGATTTAATTTCATTGTTTGGGAGCGTTTTCTTAATTTATTATCAGGATTGGATTACTTATATACATGTACAAATAAACATATAGAATGAGAACAGTTGTCCATAATAGGAGTTATATGTTATTAGTGAAAATAAAAAGGAATAAATAGTTATAAAATTGAATTAGTTATTTGGAGTGAAGATGAATCATTATATAAAACCATAATGAAAATTGTTTGGGTTATTTGGCATATTTAATCACAACAAACTCCTTTTAATATATAATTAATAACATTTGTAAAAAAATATTACAAAACATTAAATTTTTTATAATAACTATAAAATAATCTGGTTCAACCATAAAAATGGTTTCATGACCATAATTTAAGACGTTATTATAAATTGAAAACCCATCGTCCTTGAATGTGATAAATTAACACACCTCGGATGGTGTTTTCATTTCTATTATAAAACAAGGGGAAAAGAAAGATGATGAATAATTATTCCTTTATCATAAAAAAATTATAGTACATGTAAGGTATTAGAGTCATCAAAAAAATTTGATGAAATGAGGTGAGGAATGAAAAATAAAAGAAAGTAACTTGAAATAAAAGAAATGAAAAGTGGAATTTAACTCTTGTTGTAATCTTCCTTTAGAGCCTCTTTAGGGGAGAGGGTTTGAGATTTTTCTTACTTCAAGGGCTGTTGGAGGTGGAGAGGAACTTGTGAGGATATTAGTGAAGAATTTACAGAAGGAAACACACTTGGTATGAGTTAAGAGATGAGGGAGTGAGGGGGGGGGGTATAGTGGAGGAGAAGAGGGTTTTCCCATTATTTTACTCAATATTTTAATATTTTGTCAAAGAAAACCAATAGTATTGATTATTGTGATCAATAATAGTTATATGAATATGTGATTTCAAACCATGTGTGCTTACATCATCCATGATTCTAGGAATATTGAATTTAATTGATAATGTATATATAAGGTAAATTACCGCATTTTACTATTCATAAAAAATTCGAGTATTTCAGAAAAATCCCAAAAATTCACCCTAACCATTTTTCGACATGTACAATTAGAAAATGAACTTCATTTTTTGTTAATAACATTCAAGATATGATTTATATAATTTTTAAATAAAATAATTATTTATTCAAAAAATAACAATTTTAAAACAATAATTCGTTTTATATTACTTTGAAAATTTAATCAAGATATCATTATCTTATAACCTTAAGAAAATAATAATAATATCATTTACTATTCATAAGGGTCATATTAATATTCATATTAATATTCATAATGGGTATGTTACTATTTAATAAAAATTATGTTTGTCTTATCATACACTTAATATCTCATTGAACACAGTTGTGTATGTCAGTTTTTTGAAATTCAAATCCCAGATGTAGAAAAATTATGTTTGATCGCTAGGTTATAAAAAAGTGGAGTTTTGTAGTGACTCATTTTTTCATGAATTAAATATTAAATTTATTTCCAAAATCTTGGGGTGTTACACTATAAACTCCACTATTTGGTTGGTGGTGCCCCAATGGAGAGCTGGTTGGGATTTTATAACTTTTTACGCTACACCATCATCCACCAATGATGCCATTTCTTATTCCAGCCACCAAACAACACTATCCCAACACAAAACTATTTAAAACATATATAAAATATATTAACAAGTTAAAATGAAACATTTCTTGAATATAATCTTATTTATTTTGCCTTCCCAGTCGATTACTTTTCCATTTTTAGGTGTTACATGTTGAAATAGTGGTTTTCCTAGACTTAACTATGAAGTACATTTAATTACTATATCATGAATACAGTTAGATATACATGATGTTTTCTTACCATTATAGTGTAGTTTTTTTCATCCACTATTTAATTGTAATGTACTATATTAATTATCATATCAAAAGGTTCAAGATGATCAAAGGTTATAATGAGGACCCCGAGATACTATGACATTAATCTTAAACAATGGTCCTATGGTATAGATGCATCATACTGGTTGGACACAGTTAATGTTTGACTATCAAGTGATGGGGGTTCATAAGCATTGAGACTTATTCTCAACAAGATCGTAATTGTTAATCTATGGTAGTAAGATCCTGAGGAAAAACCCACCAATAAAAACACCACATGTTTTGGGTGTCATTGGTCATTCTTATTTATGGATATGTGTTTTGGTCTCCCGACCTGAGACCATTACCAATGTCTAAATTCTGATTTCATAATTTGATGTAAGGAAAAACCCATGATATTGAAATTATGGTGAGGTAGCTTGTGTTGGGTTTGTCGATGGGGGCATGATACTAGTTGAATGGTCACGAGAGGATTTGTTGCTTCCATGTTAAGGAAGATGTATATCATAGGCCTGGTTGATCAAGATTGTGATACCTTCATAAGACTTTGGCCAAATCAGTCGAAAGGTAAATCCATCTGGAGAGATCAACAAATAATAAAGCAAGAAAAAGATGATGACAAAAGTGCGTGTCCCACTTTATGATATTTTTAAAGACAAAGAGATTATAGTACACAGTCAGTGTTCGTAGGTTGGTAGTCATTGTTATGACTATTATTACCTCTTTATGGGCATTGATGGGTTTCTATACTCTGCACTTGGTCTGTGGATTTTATTCACTACTATCATGATAAGGGACTAGAGGGTCACACATAATAGTGAATTCAAGAATTCTCCATATAGTTGAATAGGTATATTGACATGGTGGGACCCAACACAAGGTCCGAGTATTGTCCTTGGTATCGATCACCAAAGAAATAAATAAATTAATTACTATTCAATTTATGAAAAATTGGGATTAATGTTATTTAATGTATTTACAATTTTAGCAAATACAGGAAATTATTTTTCGAACAAATATTATTATAATATTCAAGGTTCCTTTAATATTAATCAAGAATGACGAGTAGAGTTAAATTACTTGGTTTTATCACGTAATATATTATATATATATTACATGTATTTGAAAAATTATTAATAATATTTATAGCGTAGTTTAGTTTGTTATAATTATTATTTAGCAGACGTTTTAATAAATGGGGGTTGGGTAACCCAACCAGCTATTTTAGAAACTCCACTATAAATAGACAGAGAGGCTCTCTTAGAATGAACTATTCATTAATTTATGAACGAGGGCCTCAATATACTCTTAAATTCTAGAGAGATAGTCGTTCACTGTCAAGTGGTGATCCATGTTCTGCCTTCAAGCATTGAAGGCAGAGGATTATGATGATCATCAGGACATCAAATATATCGTCGGATTGCTGCACTAGCACCTAAAATTCGATGATCAGTGCTCCCATCGATTTTTGAAGCACAAGTGGATGATCTAGAGGTATCTTGGTATGAATCCTTCAAGATACGATCACCAATTTTGAGTTACAGTAGACCGTGACATTATATCTAAACATGTATGTTCTCAATTTTATTATTGTGATCTTTTAATTTATGTGAGATCCTCAAACCTTACAGGGGCTCAAATCGACGACGGTGACATGTTCTGTTGTACCAACATTAAAAGTTTCAAAATACCGAACCCATCAGCTTCCGATGTGGGCTCCGGTTCCTTCAATTTATATAAGAGAGATCAAATAAATATTCTGATCCCTATAAAAATTAATTTTTATAAAATTAAGTAGAGGTTTTGAAATCAGTCTCAATGGTTCAGACAATAGGCCGATCTGATTGTAAACAACCAATTTATGAATATTTGAAATTTCAGTTATGGATCAGATCTGTGGTTTGATCTTAGGTTTTAAAATTTTATTCATTATTTTCAATGATCTTGAATAACCAGGTATGTTGTGACTGGTGTTAGCTGATTGGAAATATTATCAGTCCTATGAAAATTATAATTAAAAATGTTTATAAATTTCTTAATGATTTTAATTATAAAAATAATAATTAGTTAATTATTATAGTAATATTATAATTAATTATTATTTTATTATAATAATTTTATTATTATTATATTGAATGGAAAAACATTATCCTTTTAAAAAAAAATTTGTAGAAAATACATACCAAAAAAATTAAAAACTCAGGGGGGTGCGCTCGGGATGGATATTTGAAGTCAAAAAGGGTGGCCTTTTGAAATTTTCAGCCATGGGTGGCCCCACGTCCGCTTTAACTTCTGTGGCTGATGAACCCAGACAACCATACCAGATCCACGATGCATCAAGAGCGCCGACCTCCTCATGGTTGCTCGTTGTCACCCATAAGACCTAACACCGACGTGGTATGTCCCTAAAGCTCACCTAGCATCATCGCCCCTCAAGCAGGCCTGCCGGTCGCCCTGTCTGCCGACCCTAATGCTATTGGCACACCTCCACACCGCCAAAACCCCGAACTTCTATTGCGACGACCTAACCCAATATCCACCCTCCGTCAGACCTATACCAGCCCATGGTAGTGTCGTCGCCCTACCGGCTTGCCTGATCAACACACCCTCCTTCACAGATTCTAGACTGACACTTCTCTACCCACTAAGGCCACCGCCCAGAATGAGACGGACCAAGGTTGCAACACTCTTCAGTTGAGCTCCGCCCACTCTACCCTCCCCGGTACTGGCGATCACCACTCCTAGATCCAAAAACATAGATCTGGTTTGTGGCATTCTCCACAGTACACCCCAGCTTCCATAGACAGTCAGTGCCATCTTCGAGCACGCCAACACCTAGATGTGGAAGGTAAGAAAACACACCGCTAACTAGTGTTCTCTAATGGAAATTGACCCTATGAGGTAACCCTCAATCTGGTTCTACTAGACACAAAACACCTCGGGCATGGCCCATACTGGTTTGACCAACCTAGAATTGGTTTTGACAGACCTTCCTGGCCCAACTTAGGCTTGGAGGAGCTTTACATGGCACATTATGAATATGTCCAGATTTACCATGACTCACAATGGGTCATAGCATGTTTTTCATGGCCTAGTTAATAACTAAATTAATTTAATTAATTAATTTAATTTCTAAATTAAATTAAATTAATTTATATATTAGTTGGGGTTTAAAATAATAAATTTTTAATACATGGATAAAATTAATTCTATTTGGTTGTTAAATTGAATTAAATTGATTAATTTAATGTTTCATATTAGAATTAAATTAATGATCAAATCCATAAATAAATAAATTAATTTAATTATTTAATTCATTTAATTTAATTAAAAAACACTCGTACTTATTTAATACAATTTTATTTTTATCGTGCATTATTTTACCCACATACCGGCCTTGAGCATTGACCTTTTTATGTTTTAATTTATTTAATTAATTATTTTATTATGTCTAAAATTTTTAATTAGTTAAATGGTGGTATGCACATCATCTTTATTTTTGGTCAAAATGAAGAAGGGTCTGTGCGCCCAATTTTAACTGATATACATTTACACCCTTAGTTCCCATCACCTATGCCTGAGTTTCATTTTACATCAGATGAGGCAGTGTATGTTGATCAAGATGATGTAAGACGTGATGTGGAGATCACAAAGACAAGACGATACTCTATATGGGAAGCGGGCAGACATGACAGGCGTGAGTTACATCAAGAGTCAAGCTAAGACATAGGTATGATACCGCCAGGTCATTTACATTCTCCAGACCAGTTGGTTAGTAGTTTACCTTTATTCATTTTTTATTGTCTTATTCATTTTATATCAACTGGAAAAGACAAAAAATAATAAATAATAAAATGTATCAAAAAGCAACTTTTGTTTTTCTATTATTGTTCAATTGTGAGAGTGACCACATAGAAGAAAATGATGAATAGAAATGGATTACATTCATCATGGGAAAAAACCCTCAAAGTAATATTAGGTAATTATTTCCTTCCATCATTCATGTTTGTACAAAACTGAGTGTTCAGGGTGACGGTCATGCCAAATTTGAGGGTTTCTCTTTCTACCAGGTTGTTCTTATGAGGGTGGGGGGTTGACTTTACTAAAATTGGAGAAAATACATCTCCAAATATGGATTTGATTTTAAAAAATTTAGAGGAAAGTGTTGAGTAAATCAAGTAATGATTTTAGAATCCGTGACTTCACTCAACAAATCAAGGAACCGTGAGTTAATGTGGTTGGCCAATCAAAAACCTACCTTGAACCCTTCGAGTGGTGGCATAGACAAATCATGTAGACTATTATGGGTGGTTCAAGGATCCGTTCCACTAGAATACTCAAGATATAGAGTATTCCAAATCTAGTACAGAGGGTTCCTAGAATTTGATAAAATAGTGGAAGACATTTAAGGATTTAATTAATTAATTGGTAATGTGTAATTTTCTAATCAACCAAAAATTACTTCTATTAAAGTATATTTTCTTAGATAAATAGAAAGAAATACCATAATAAAAACTACAATAAATATTGAAAAATGTTAGTGTCCAATCTAGCATGAATTTCCATGTATAGTACAGGCACTCAAGGAACGTTACTACTGTATTGGAAATTCAAGGTGCTAGGGTCCCTATTAGATAAGCCACCTTAGGAAGAAAGGGAGTAAAACTATTATAGGAGAATCATGATTCGAGCATACGATGGTTCATTAATAATTTTATCATCAACATCCTTTGTTATTTGCTATCACTACATCATGACATGGATGTTAAGAACATGTAGTCTCATCTCTTAGAAGTTACTGGGTAGAAAGTTAAGAAAGATTTGAATGTGATGATTATGCTGGATTTGTGTAAAATTGAAAGATGGACTATGATATTTCATCACATCCCATTCATATAAATTTTCATCCAATTACTCTAGATTTTTTATGGATATAAATGAATAGTATATAGTAAGAGATTTATTACCTTTTAGGATAGTTTTTCCAAGTAATAAAAATATAAAGGATAGATTAATCTTTAATTCATATGGAGAACATTTGTAAAGGAAAGAAGAAAAGGAAAATGACAAGTTATTACACTGGAACCTTTATAATGACCTTTAATGAATTGATTTTGGTCACTTAATGTAGGTTATTTTCATCTCTTATTATGAAATAAATTTATGGATGTTTTAAAATGAAAGAACAGAATTAAAAAAGAAAGAACTCACTTCTTCTTTAGTGTATATTAATAAAATAAAAGTATTGTTTATAAAATACTTCCTGGATATTAAATACCATGTTATTTTCACATATTTTTATTGAAATATAGTAATTATGTAAGTATAGAAGCATTACAAGAAGTAAAGTTTTTTATCCAAGAAGCTGGGAAACGATGATTCCTTAGTAAGTAGTTAGAAACACATATCTTCTTATTACAATGTGAATGATTCTAGTTGGACACATTGTTGAGTATAACGGAAAGATTTATGTCATATACCCTTTTTAAATAATGAGACAATATTATTAATTCATGAATGATTTTTTTTGTGGTAGCATACTCAAAAAAATAGTTCAGTAGAACTTGAGTCATAGGCAATAAGTGATGAATATAAAAAAATTTAAGAATTTTACCTAGTTGTGGAAATATATATCTTTGTATAGTAAAAAAAAGTATATATCAAGTATATAACCAGTATGGTATTTAGGCTTGGCATATCTAAGAACCTTCAGTATAATCGACATCTATAGTTTGGACAAAGAAGCCTTTAGAAAAAAAGATACGCCATAAGACTTTTGGAAGTAGTTCAACAGTTGAGTGTGAACTATTCCAAGGGGAAGCTAGTGGAAAAGATACATCATAAGGTTATTTTAAGTTATCAAGGAATGTGATAGTAAAGTATAAGCATGGTCTGAAGATATAAGGTGCTTTGGATAGGGATGCCAAAGAATATCTTGACCAAGAATTCATTGATCATGATAATGTAGTGTGGAGTATATTCCTAAACACACATTACCTTATCTACAACATGATGTCAATGTTCATAAGGAGGATTGATTATAAGCCTTAAATATAAAAATTGATAAAAAAAATGATGCATAGAGAAATTCATAAACTCCCAATTTATTAATCAATGTTATGATGTAAGTACTATCAATGTTACAACCTGTAGTAATGTCCATCATATTTCAAGCTCTAGTTTGTAAATAACGGTGAAATCCAAAAACAAATATACCAACTAAAAATTACAAATGGACATCATACGAGTAATAGTATGATATAAATACATTATGTTATAGGATATGTGTTTATATTTGAAGATTTTGTTAGGATTTAAACACACTTTTATCAAGCTAATCACATTGTGCATATAAGGTTATTATCCTAATAGTTTCTTAGGATATTATCTAAGTCCCTAATATAGAAAAGTGGTAGTAAAGTGATAGACTACATTTCTATATAAGGGTGAACATCACTATTAGCTATAGTGGGAGCTAGACTGACATGGATTTATTCAATTATTGAGATGCACAAGTAGTTGGAATAGGAACAAGATACAAAAGTACATGTGGAATAGGAATTTAAGAGAGGCACATACATCATAGGAAGGTTAAGACCATAGTGATGGTTTTATATTCAATGTGTATGGTGATACATTATTCATTGCGAATAATAATTGCTAAAAGTAATCAGTACATGGAAATTAGTTAATAATGACAAGACCAATTAAAATTCAATAATGGATTCCATGTATCAGAGTGAAAAGGGGCTTCTAAATTGAATAATGCGATGGCTATTCAAGTGAGTTGATACATGGATGGTGCAAGCATGGTGCTAATAAGGCTAGATTGGTAATAAAATGTCGGTATGCCTAAATACATTCCAATTTTACATGTTAAATCTAACTTTTAATATCATTTAATTGGACATTGGATGTCAAGATCAACTTTTGTGTAAAGAGTCTATGCCAAGAAATAAGAAAGTGATGATTACATCATTTAATTACCATAAAGGTTACCAGTTACTGAAATATGATTCTGGATTAACTTAAGCAATGAAATCAAAGAGAATTCATTTAGAATGAATCTTTTCCATGTGTCAACCAAACGATAGTGGGAGCACCATAGTTTTCCAAGAGAGATTTGTTATGAAACATATAGAAAACAAATATTTGTCTTATAGTTTGTTAAGACCAGGATGAAAGCAATACTTCAGTGATTGAATTTAATTAGAAACTTATGTTCTAGGGAACCAGATATGCTGAGGTAGATCTAAATGTTTCTTGGACATAGTTAATTGTAAATATACTGACACTGTATTAGAGAATACAAGTTGGAACAATTCATGTTAATAAATTTCCTAATGTCTCATGACACAATCTCTCCAGGTTGACATGTTTGGAGCATGGGAGGAGATTAAAGTAGCGAGTTATTTTTAATACGCTTCGGTGATGTATGATTCATGTATTCCATGATATGTATAGAAAGTTATATTTACATGATATACTTTATAGTAGGAAGATATCAATAATATCCAAGAGAACTACAAGTGATGTGTTCAAAACTATCATCTTTTACATCAATAAGTAGAAATGATATGTTCCTAGAATATGGATAAGAAGGATAATGGCTTTTGTGGGACACAAACTATTATTACTTATATTAATTTGATCTAGTAACGTAGTTAGGATAAAGTGATGAAAATTTCAATTTTATAAAAGCTAGTGGTAGCCATACCTACAATTACTGAGGATGTTTTAGCTTCTAAAGCATCTATGAAAAAATTATTAAATATAATGATTTTTCATAGTTCATGGAATCACACCTAGTTTGTAAAGTATTATCATAATGTAAATTATAATATTCTTACTATCCAATATGAAAATTTGTGATAGTTGGAAAAAAGTAATATACTTGGGGAAAACAACTCTTGAGAAGTTTGTCTCAAGGAGATGAGGTTGTATATAGTAGAATAATAATGTAGTGGAAATGTAGTAGACCTAGAAACTAAAACAAACTACTATTCATTAGATCAATTTGATATACTATCAGAGTTAGGATGAGGTGATGAGAATGTCCAGATCATAAAATCTTGTGGTAGCCATAACTACAAATACTGAGTATGCTAAAGCTTCAAAAGCAGCTAATAAGAATTTATTAAATGCCATGATTTGTTCCAGTTCTTGGAATCA